>CAWUFW010000293.1:0-4888244 GCA_963921515.1 Calotriton arnoldi | reverse complement strand
AAAGATAAAGGCCAAGTTAAGGGGCAGTTTGGGCTGGACTGTTCCCATGAGGCACAGGGTCAGACTGATTTGCATATGGCCATGTCTGAACTGGGGTGGCGGAGTGAGCTAAAGAATGATGATGGATTAAACCCAGATCAGTTGACTGGGGGTGAGTGCTTGCAATGTTCAACACTCCGTCCATCATCCCCTTTGGTTTTGCTATGTTCGCCCCAAGTTGGCAGGGTATGCCCAGACGTGGGTCCCTTGCTCACTTTGCCACTGGATTCAAGATAGCCTGGCTGATGACGGCTGTAAGCCAGAAACCGGTCCCAGGATGCTTGTTTCCGGTCCAGGGAAGACATGGCTTGGCAGTTCGGGCTGGACTGTTCCCATGAGGCAAAGGGTCAGACTGATTTGCATATGGCCATGTCTGAACTGGGGTGGCGGAGTGAGCTAAAGAATGATGATGGATTAAACCCAGATCAGTTAACTGGGGGTGAGTGCTTGCAATGCTCAACACTCCGTCCATCATCCCCTTTGGTTTTGCCAAGTTAAGGGGCCATCAGGCGGCTTCTTTTGATGGAGTTTCCTGACTCGGCGTGTCCTGGAACCTCACTTAAATGCAAATATAACAGTGGGGAAACAAAAGCACACAGCTTGTTATCTCTTCACAGGTACTTAAGAGAGGCATGCTTTTGACTTTATTCAGTCCCTTTATGTAAGTAAGTGCATGCACTGTAAGAATGTCAAATGTGTTGGTCAGTTCAAGTATTTACAAAAATAACAATTAAAATAGTACTATTTTATTTCTTTTATAGCGCTACTCATCCCAGTGCAGGGTGTCGGAGCGCTTTACATAACATACACATTAGACATTGATAATAAATCATGTAAGTGTGTAAATCAATGTACAAGATGTGTTACATGAGTCAGTGAGGGTTATAAGGTGTGGGAGTCACATGTCCTTCACAGCTCACTGTGCTATATTAGAAGAATTATAATTTATGAACTGCAATTAACAAAACGATCTCTGTGTTCAGAGCAGTAACTTACATACCTAGCTACATAAAATAAAAATCTGTCATCTGCATGTTACGTGATATGCTTTGCAGGAGACACATTAACCTTTCTATACTGCTTTGATGCAGATATGGGACTACACAAAACACACATCTCTCCAACAAATGCTTTAACCTCCAGAGTTATCTCACCATTATTATTATTCACTGAGATTTACTGGGCACTTCTGTAGCAGATGCCTTAACCCCATAAAATATTTTAAAATGCAGACTTTACAACCAATTAAGTAGTAGAGCTTTACTGCCATGCTATTCCTTGTTGCCAATTTCTTTGTGGCAAGGCTTTGAAAAAAAATGTTATTAGTTGAGGCCCAGATTTTGCGATGGGATTGCACTACTTTTTTGGCACAAGCCCTAAGCAAAATCTAATTTGTTAAATCTCATAATGTGCCTAAATGTACTCATGATATACCTGATAAACATATGTGTGAGGTCTTAATATCTGATGTCACTTCCAGAGAGATCACTTCCTGTGATCCCACATGCAATGCCACACGTCGTGGTGTCATGTGCAATGGTGGCACATGCCATGATGTCACTTGCATACTTCCTAACTTGGTTAGTCCCCCCACTTCTTTTTTTTAGGACTTGTGCCCTGGAGGAGGGGGTGGTGGTGGGTGGAACGTGGGGGTAATGGGGGGTCATCAGTATAATCATGTGTGAAACTTGTTGTTTACTTTGCAGTTTTAAGTGCATGAGCAGCCGTGTAGGCTTGTAAGCAGGGTCAGTGGCGGGAGAGCAGAAGGGTTGATGCCACTGGTCAGGGTAGGGGTGCCTGCACCCTGTTCTGGGGCGAGAGTAGACAGGAAGCGGGGAGCAGCTTTGGGCACCAACACATCCCCTCTCTTCTTGTTTTGGGACTCTGCACGGGTGGATTTAGGCTTGCAAGAGAGTCTTAGACTCTCGCGGGCACGCCAATTTAAAAGTAGAGAGTTATGATTGGCCCTGGGATCTTTATTTCCCTTGGGCCGTCTCGCTCCTGAGTGAAGTCAGAGTCATGCAAGTTCCTGATTCGCTGCCAGCAACATGAGAAAATGTTGCTGCCAGCCATTACAGGACTAGGGACTTAGCATAGCAAACAAATACTCTCAGACACTTTAAACATGCCCATTTGAAAGTGGAATACTCTGCTAAAACAGTTTCCATTGATTTAAGACTGAAAAGGAATGATTACGAGTAAAATAGTGCCGCAATAATGCCGCTAAATTTTAATTTTTGTACCACAAAATTTGCAAATCTATGCCGCAATATCCTGGGGGTCTGAATATTACGCATCCCTGTGCATTCCCCTGCGCTGGCGTGCAATCGCCTGCCATGCGCCACGCAGGCACCCTGCGCCATGGTGCAAGGGTGCCATGTTGTTGGGAGATTGTTTCTGTGCAGGGCGGGGTACCTTCCTGCACAAAAACAATATCAGAAGTTACTGTGTAATGTATATATTTCTCCTTGTTGCGCCTCGGTACGCCACCCATAGGATGGCGTACCATTCTGACGCATTTCCAGGTTTACAAATTCTCGTAAATCTGGAAATGCTCGGAATACATGGGAGGTGCGTGGGAACACCCACATCAACACCCATGTCACACCCCTTTCACGCAAAGTGTTGTCTGAGAAGGGGCCTTATTTACAAGAACAGGAAAAGCCTTGCAGGGTGGCTTTGCGAGTCCTTGTAAATATGGGGCAGGAGGTTGCGCCAGCGGTGCGTCACAAAAAGTGACGCACTGTTGTCACAAGGTGCTTGTAAATAAGCCCCCATCTATTTACAATTCAGATGAAAACGAAGATAATTCGAGTCCAAGGGGTTGTTCATTTTGAATGTTACTGATATTAGTATAGGGGAAGGAAAAAAACCTTTATGTTTGATGACGATTGGAGGTGTGGAGGTACAAATGTTTGCAGACTCTGGTTGTCCCTATACCATTGTCAATGAAAATAAATGGAGAACAATGTTTGTAAAGTCGTTAGGAGAGAAATTGTTGCATACAGATATTCCCCCAGAAGGATTTTCTGGAGAAAAAATAGGCATTATTAGGTATAGACCTTTAGTTTTCAGATTCATGAATAGGGAGTCTTTTGGGAAGCTATACATCTCTAAGAAAGGACCCTCTGTTTTGAGTTGGAAAGACCAGGGAGAGCTAAATATAATTTTAAATCCCAACAATTCTGATCCGGTTATGATTATGGGTGAGGGTAAAATCATTGGTGCAGAAGTTTTAAAGCATTTCCCAGAGGTGTTTTCCGGTGCAATAGGGAAGTTCAAGAATTTTGGGCATAGCATTATTTTTTAAAAAGATGCATGTCCCATAATACATAAAGTGAGGAATATTTCTATTTCTCTCAGAACGGAAGTAGAAAAGGAATTGGAGAAGTTGGTTAAGGCTGACATAAATGAACCCACTGAGTCTTCCGAATGGATTTCTCCAATTGTGGTTGCAAGACAGAGTAATGGGAAAATAAGAATATGCATTGACTTGCGCCACTTAAATAACAACATTGTGGTGGACAAATTTCCCCTTCCTAAAATTTCAGCAATGTTAGCTCTGGTAAAGGGTGCTGGATGGTTTTCTACAATTGATCTTTCAGCAGCATATCATCAAATAGTGTTAAATGAAGAGAGTAAATGTTTGACTGCATTTATCATGCTCGTTGGTTGCTTCCAATTTAAAAGGACGCCTTTTGGACTAGCAGCGGCTGCTGCTATTTTCCAAGAATTATGTTTCAACTGTTTGATAAGCATTTGAATGTCAGATGCTTTCAAGATGACATTTTGGTGTTTGGAAAGGACCGCAGTGAGCATGAGAAGATTTTGGGTGAGGTCTTAACTATTTTGAAAGAAAGTGGTCTGACAGTGGAGCACTCTAAATGCAAATTTATGTAGAGAAGGGGTCGCCACCAAACCATCTCTGGTTGAAGCTATTCAAAATGCTCCACACCGACAATAAGGATGAAGTTAGATCCTTCCTTGGGTAAGTGGAGTTTTATGCAAAATTCATCAAAGGCTTTTCCAATCAAATTTAACATTAGACAATTGTTGAAGTGTAAAGTAAAATTTCTTTGGTCAGATGTTTGCAAGAAAGAATAAGAAGATATAAAAGTTACATGAGTTACATGAATGTCAAGAAAATGAGTGGGAAGATTTCCATATTGCATTAATCCATGATCACAGTATAACACCAGTGGATGAAGAAGAATGGAAGACACAATATTCTCTAGATTCTAATTTGCAGCAACTTATTGTCTTTATAGAACAGGGTTGGCCAGTGAAACACCAGATAGTCAAGGATTTGAAAGAGTTTTATGAAGTGATTAATGAACTATCAGTTGTACAAGGTACTGTGTAAATAGGTGACAAAGTAATTCCTCCTTCTCTTTTTCATACTAAAATTGTGAAGTTGTGTCATGAAGGGCACGCAGGCATTGTTAAGACAAAACAAAGAGTCAAAAGATGGTATTGGTGGCATGGCATTTTCCCCTATTGTTCTGAAAGAATTGTGAGAAATTGTGTGTGGTGTGCAAATTCAGATAAGTCTCTCAAAACCTTGAGACCTAAGATATAAGAACCTATAATTCCAATTAAACCGTGGCACACAGTGGCTATTAACATTATAGGCCAGATCGGTTCCCCAGCTAAGTACATTATCGCACTTATTGATGTGTTTTCCAGGTGGCCTGTAATCAAAATCATACAAAAATAATATATTGTGAGGAAGTGCTTAAATTTCTTGACAGGGTTTTCGTGCATGAGGGATTGCCTGTACAGATTATCAGTGACAATGGGGTACAGTTCATGTCTAAATTAGCTAAAGATTATTTCAGTAAGATTGGTGTTAAACATAGGACTATTTCCTTGTATAATCCCAGTGGGAATGGCATGACTGAGAGGTTTAATAGAGTTCTCAAGAATGCCATTCAACTAGCTATCAAGAATGGCGGTGAATGGGAGATGCAAGTTTTTAAGGCTCTGTGGATGTATGTATAGAACAACCAACCATGAGACTTTTGGAAACTTCACCTTTTGAAGTTATGAGAGGTAGAGAAGCCAGGACTAAATGTAATCTTGAGTGGTTGATTCAGAAGGAAGATGCTGCCTTATCAGTGGAGAAGATAAGGGAGAATATTTTGGCTAAGCACCTTAAGTACAAACAGATGTTTGATCTCAAGAGAGGGTATGATAATGTTATTAGAGTTGGTATGTGGGTCAAAGTTAAGAAACATTGGAAGGTTACTAAAGGCGAAAGCCAATTGTCTGATCCTTTGGAGGTTATCAAGGTTTTAAGGAATGCTGAGTTGTTAAGCAATGGTAAAGTATGGAACCTCAGGCGCATTGCTGTTTAAAAAAATTATTATTGTTCCAGGAATAATACTGGTAGCAGTGGCATATCAAAATTTGATTTTGATGAAGATTTGGTTCAGGAGAATGGTAATGATCATGACTTACATTACAGTTATGATCTCAGAGAGGAGGATGTGCAAATGGAGGAAGAAGTAGGTAATGTGGGAGAAACGCAGGAAAGTCGAGGCATGGTTGAATCTGATTTGTTGAGTGAGGAGGTTGTAGCATCTAAGAAGGTTGAGGAGAAGAATGGTGGCAGAAATACTGTAGATCCACATTTTGGGGGCAACAAGACAATTTGGTTTCAACCCAGGTGGATTTTGTTTGTGAGACAGATTCCATTGAGTGAATTTAATTTTGTAGTTTTTTTTTTTGTCTATTATAAAGGGGAAGGTGTGTTGTGTTTTATTTATTACATTTATGTTTGTGCGCATGCCGAGTGTGCGTGAGTATGATTTACTTACACGTGTGTATGCACGGAACCCTTGTATATATTGCACGTGCATTATATACTGTTATTGTTTGTATTTTACTGTTAGTCTGTGCATTTGCCTTATTCTAGATCCTACAGGAGTTAGGACCGGCGGATGCAAGTAACCGGAGCTGGCGAGGCTGTGTTCTACCTTCACTCCGTATGCTGGTGTTTAGCTCTTAGTAAAAGATATATCAAATCAATGGTTGTGGATTTGATCAGTACACTTCTTTACCATCACTTTCGATTGGCTGGCCTCTGCTTCCACTGCTTGCTTTTCAATCACTACCTTTTTCTTTTCGTTTATGAGCTCCATAAGAGTGCATGATTTTTGGGTTGTTTCCCTCATGTACTTTTCTCCTCCTGCACTCTGTGTTGCTCTCTGTTATCTATGTGATTCTCCCTGCCTTCCTCCAAATTGCTCTTGCCCTCGTACATTTCCCCATTGCTTTCTCGTCCAAGTGCTTCTCTCCCACCCACTCCACTTGCTCTCTCACCCGTTGCTTATCCTCTCCTTGCCCCTTGCCCATTGCATCTCCTCCCGACCCCTTTGCTCCACCCTTCCCTGCTTGCCCATGTGCTTCTTCCCTGCTTCACCCCAGCAAGCATCATACAGGTCTGGTGCCTCCTCCAACTGTCCTCACAGAAAACACGTCATGTTGGGTTTTTATGAGGTCATAGGGTTCCAGTGGGGATAGGGCACACTGACATTACAGGTTCCTCTTTTCTTCAAGGACAGCTTGGGCAGTAAAGCACCTCCCCCTTGTTGCCGGGATTCTCAGAGGTTGCGGGCAAGAGGTGGCTGAGGTCTTGGATTTCTGCAGGAGTCTCCTGCAAGAAGCCAATATGGTGATTTGCTTATAGCTGAGCAAATGTATTCTATGCCACAATTTCCACATATGCCAGGAGCCCATCTTCTGGTGGCTACTGGCCATTAATGAATGTTGATAGGAGACAAGTCAAAGATGGCCACCAAACTTTCTGTTTCTTATTCAACAATATAAAAGGACTGCTCAGCAAAGCAATCAAAGTTTTAAGGTGCACCCTATTTGCTTTTCTCTGTTCATGAGTCTTTTCATGCGAATGAGAAATTCTAGAAATTCCTTCTGTGTAATCCTGCTCCTGAGGTTTAGGTACTTTTATAGCTCTGTATTCTCTCAGTGCTGTTCTATTCCTTCCCCTTCTGAGATTTCAAACTGCATGCACCTAGATACACTTTCATCATGTCTTGGAGGTATCAGACAAGCCAATTTCTAAAAGAAATATCACAGTGTGCAAAGAGGAGGTGGGTCCTTGGAGGGGGCTTTCTTCTCAGTCTCTGTGGCTCTTCTTTGCAGTCACCTGCTTCTTAAGTGGAGAATATTTTTTCTAAGGGCATAGTGGCTACTGGAAGCCATCACCCATATTGGGTAAGCCGACCCCAAGGGCAAGTAGTACTTGCTGCTTCCAGCTATTGACAAACTGTAGTTGTGAAAATGGCATGTGGCATTGTGTATGTGTGTGCATGTTTTTGACTATGTGTCAGTGTGCCTGTGTGCATGTATGTGGCGTGTGTTTGTGTGGGTGTATGAAGATGTGTATGTGTGGGCATCAGAGCATGTTAGTGGGTGTGAGTATGTGTACCTATTTGCATGTTTGTGCTTGCATGTATGCACATTTGTGCATGACAGTGCATGTATGTGGCATGTGTCTGTGTGGGTGTATGAAGGTGTATATGTGTGGGTATCGGAGCATTTTAGTGGGTGTGAGTATGTGTGCCTATTTGCGTGTTTGTGCTTGCATGTATGCACATTTGTGCATGACAGTGCAAGTATTTGGGTGTGTGTCTGTGCATTTTAATGGGTGTAAGTACATGTGAATGTACAAGTGCATGTCAGTGAGAGTGCATATAAGTTGTGTAAGGGGGTTTGCACGTGCTAGTGTGTGACCAGGGTAGTGCTGCTAGAGGAATGAGATGACTCTTTAAAAGAGTGTGGCTCCTTTACTCTGGCTGATTGCACTCAAGTAAGCAAGCATGACTGCGCTAAAGACAAATACGTGCTTACTTCATGTGTGCTTCGCAGTTGGCCCCTATAGAGTCTTGGAATGTCTCCTCCCAAGTCCTTCTTAAATATATACACAAAGATTTGGAGATTAATCTACTTTTGTTGCAAAATTATTAAAGGTAACCTGTATCCAAGTTCTTATGTGAATGACAAGCTGTTCTCACAAGCACTCTACAATCCTGGCCTGAAGGTTGCACCCTGTCTTTCACCCAACAAATTTGTACGCATGGTGTAGAGGTTTCATAGATGGCAGCAGGCCTCAGGTAGAAACAATGCACAGTGTGTTCCTTTGGCAGAGAAAGGGTGCCAAGCCTATTTCTTATGGACTGACAAGACCTTAAAAAGGGCAACACCTGCAGGTCATGTGAAACAATGCTGGACAATGGCATCAACTCATGAATTAAGGTTCTTGACAGGAATACTGCATAGAAGTGCTAGGGCAAGGTTCTTCGATGCACATCAATGCTTCATTGTGAATTCCAGAGAAAGCTGGTTATTGCGCATGGACTTAGTTTGGTGGTCTCCAAGCACTCCCTCAAGATGAGTTACACCTGCCTGTCCACTTATCAAACCTCTACCACTAATACAGAACATTCAACTAATGAGTTGTGTTGTGCCGCACTGGAGATGCTGGGGAGGTTGGACGTGGTGGTGTTGTTTAAATACACATCTCTCCCTTGCAAGAGATTCATTATGGCTGTCCTGTCTCTGGAGTATGGCAGCAAGGACGATAATGACAGCAATGTCATGAAATCCCACTGTGAATATGGTGGGGGCAGCCGGCTCTTTATTTGTATTCATTGCTATAGACACTGGTGAAGGGGCATCTGCTCAATTCCCAAGGTCCACACGCACACACAAGACTCGCTCGTACTGGAGCAGCTTCAAAGTTCATTCAGAGCCTTGACTCCTTGCTCAGAAACCTTGATAGTTACCAACTCATCTAGAGTACAATGACACCTTAATGGGTAAAGCCCCTCTTTTCCTTTACTGCACTTACATTAAGGACCCTGGAGCAGTGCTTAATTTGAGCCAGTATTTGCTCGTGCTCGGCACTGGCACTTAATTCTCAACACTGGCACTTATGACAGTCTGCCAAATGGTGTTGCTACTTTTTCTATCAGTGAGCTGAGTCAAGGGAGTAGCCAGAAAATTAAAAAATACCCTACAACCAACAGCTGTCCTCACATCTGGAACGGAACCTCCTACTCAACATCTCCCAAATCCAGATTCTGCAGCAACCACAGCACCGAAGCAGCCCTCATCGCGGTTACTGACGACACTCAAGCCCTACTCGACCAAGGAGAGACTGTGTCTCTGATCCTCCTATACCTCTCTACAGCCTTCGATACAGTCTCCCACCTCACACTCATCACAAGGCTGCACTACATAGGCATCCAGGAGCCACTCTCAGATGGATCGCCTCTTTCCTCACCAGAAGAATGCAAAAAGTCCACCTTCACCTCAAGACCCAAGGAAATCATCTATGTAGTACCCCAAGGATCCTCGCTCAGCACCACCCTCTTCAAAACTTATGTGACACCTCTGGCCAGATTCACCATAACCCATGGACTCAACATTATATCCCACACCGACAACCCACAACTCATTCTCTCCCTCTCTGAAAACACCCCCAAGACCAACTTCCACAACTGCATGACAGACATTGCCAACTGGATGAAGGACAACTGCCTGAAACTCAACATGGACAAGACAGAGGTACTGATTTTCAGAAACAAGAGCTCCCCATTGGGCGCATCCTTTTGGCCCTCAGAGCTCGGACCTACTCCTACCTCCACTGACCACACTAGGAACCTAGGCATCAATCTGGACAACAAGCTAACCATGACGAGCTAGGTCAACTCCGTCTCCTCCTCCCACTTCTTCATCCTTCTTCATAAGATATTCAAATGGCTACCCCAAAGCTCAAGAAGCACTATCACCCAGGCCCTCATCTCCAGCTGAATGGACTACGACAATGCTCTCTATGCAGGGATTGCAGCTCACCTCCTCCGACGACTACAGACCATACAGACCATACAGAACACTGCAGCCAGACTCATCCTGGATCTCCCTAGATGAATCCACATCACCCCCTTCCTCAGGGAACTCCACTGGTTCCTTGTGCAGATGCCAGTTCAACCTCCAGACTCATGCATACAAGGCCGAACACAACTGCAGACCAACCTATTTGAACCACTGCCTGAACTGCCATCAGCCCACCAGACACCTCCCCTCTGCATCCCTTTCTCTAGCCCTCACCCCTCACATCCGACATAGCAGATGTGGAGGTCACTCCTTCTACTACCTAACTGCGAAGACATGGAACAAGCTATCCTTTCATCTACGCACCTCCCCATCTCTTCCAAAGTTTTGAAAGTCCCTGAAGACCTGGCTATTCGGCTAATCAACTGGACCCTGCCAGCACCTGGATAGCCTCATGGGTGGCAAGTAGCGCTCTACAAATCTACGGATTGATTGATTGAAACCTATCCATCAAACCTGTCAATCAAACCTATCCATCCATCCACTCACCCTTTCAGTCATCCATCCCTCCATTCACCCTTTCAGTCATCCAGCCACCATCCACCCTTTCACTCATCCATCCATCCATCCATTTGCTCATCCATCCACCCACCCTTTCACTCACTCACTCACTCCATCAATCCATCCATCCATCCATTCATCCTCCCATTCACTCATCCATTCACCCTTTCACTCAGCCATCCACAGTTCCACCCATTCATTCATCCATTCACTCATCCATTTACCCTTTCACTCACCCATCGATGCTTTCATTCATCCACCACTCCATCCATCTTTTTGCTCATTTATCAATCCTTTATCTCATCCACCCAGCCATTCTCCCTTTCACTCATCCATCCATCCACCCTTTCACTCATCAAAACAACCTTTCACTCAACCATAGACATATCCATCCATCCATTCATCCACCCACTCTTTCACTCAACCATCCACCCATCCATCCATACATTCGCCCATCCATCCATTCGCCCTTTCAGGCATCCATCCACCCTTTCACTCAGCCATCCATCCCTTCATCCTTCCATCCATCCATCCATCCATTCATTCTTTCACTCATCCATCCTTACATCCATCCTTTCATTCATTCATCTTGCCATCTCTCTATCCACCCTTTCAAAAGGTCTATCAAGAACTCCACTCCACTGTAGCTGCTGAAGCGGGGGGTTCATGACGCCCCTGAACAGAGTATTTAATTATTCAATATACAATAAATATACAATTATACATGGGTAACAGTGAATTAAGGGAATATTTTTCACTGAAGAGTTCTGAATGACATGAAGCACACAACAAGGTGACACTTGAGTTATCTATGATGTCACTCAGAACCCTGAGGTGAAAAAGCATACCAGGAATTCGATTTTTACCCATCTATAATTTTATGTTATGTATCCCCCTCCACCTACAGATCATCTCACCTGCTTTCAACTGCTACGTGGGACAGAGGAGTAATGGCGAGTCTTACATCACATTCTTTGTTATAGCTTTGGCTGGCCTGGAATAGTCTGGATTGTCTCACTTGTAGGAGTGCCATGGTTAGGATTTGTGTTCGTACTGGCATTGACAGCACTGGCAGGACAATGAAGGGTGCAAGCTGCAGGGGTCTCCTGAACAGGGCCCTGTTACTTACTTTATTACAAGTTCAGCACTGCCATGGAGCAACACTCTTGAAACCAACTGTATTTTAGATTTTTAGGCATTTGCAGGGCCCAACAAAGAAGAGCCATGGGGTGGAGAGCACATCGAAAGGGAACTCTGAGCACTTCAGCAGTTGGAAGGGCAGGCCCTTTCAGTCTCTCAATTTTGCCACTATTCAAGTTTCATCTAGGGGTGAGTGGTGAGCTCCGCTCCACCTGTGGAGTTTTGCGCGTGGAGCTCGGAGTTCCGAAAAACTCTGCAAAGCAGCGCAGAGTGGAGCTTTTCCTCTTCCGTTGGCGAGAGGGAGCAAGGAAAATCATACGCTAGACCACCTCCTGGTGAGATTTAGGTCACGGCCGGTCGCTAACGCTCACGTTGAGAAACCTGCTGCTCATGTTAAGGAAGCTGCCGCTCGAGTAGAACATCTACTCGGGTGACAGAAAGAAGCAGCGCCCTCTTGCGCTGCGCATGGTGCAGTTCGTGCTGATTTTACATAGTGGGACAAACTCCCAGTGCTAAAAATCAGCTTGAGCAGCATGACTTACCACACTCCACCGCTTGCAGAACTCCATGGAGTGCGGCGGAGCTATTTTGGCACTTCGCAGAGTTCCGTGTAGCAGAACTCCGTGAACTCCACCCAGGCCTAGTTCCCTCCTGTTGCTCTTTTGTGAAGTCCTGCCTCACTGAAAGTCTCCCAGTTTCCTTGTGCCTCTACTCTGGCATTCTGGCGCTCCTGGGTTGGCCTCCTGGTACATCCTAAAGTCATTAACTGCAGTAACTGTGGGAGCATCAGGTAAACTGACACTAATTGATGAAGGCGGTTCAGGTAATTTCAACCTAATTGATTACCTTTTCTCATTTCTGCCACCCTAAACAGAAAATCCACTGCTAAAAGACCAATAGAGAGAAACACTTGCTCATTTCACTGTACGAGATCTGTGAGTAATTCTGTTTCCTTTCCTCTCCCCAGATTTCACATTTTCCCCTGGCGAGCTTGAGCTGACTGCGGTGAGGCTGTATACACCCAGTCCCTTGGTCTCCCTAGAGGAGGGTTGGAGGATTACCATCAGATCTCCTGTCATCAAGCCCCCACTACTTACTTATCATATTTATTTACAAATCAGTAGTTCAGTCGCGCCCGTCCCCTGCCAAAGTGCGGGGCGGGCTGGAGGAGGGAGCTGGGGGGGGCCTGTGGTGGTCGGGGGACAAAATAAAAATAATAAATAAACTTACCTGATCGCCGCTGCCTCCGCTGTCTGCTTCATCCCGCTCTCTTCCTGCTTCTGAAACTGGCTCCCAGACTGCACTGCGGCCAATCATGATGCTGCACGAAAGCAGCGTGAGGATTGGCCTGAACGCTATGACTTTGCGCTCCCAGGCAGGCTGGGAGCAAAGCAGCTGGAGCTGGAGAAAGCTTCACTGCGGATGAGATGTTTGGACGGGTTGAAACGGCTGGCCAACACCTCATGTGCAGTGAAGGGACAAGGTAGTGCACTAGCACTCCCCCACCACAGTGTCATTACCCTGAACTCCACCCCCCAAGACTCATCAGAGTCCTAGGGGCAGGTCCAGGGGATTAAAATAAAACAATAATAAAACGAGTTATTCATATGCGGCTGGTGGCAGGGGTGGTGGCGCTCCTCCGCCCTAATGGAGGGCCGCCGCTGCAGTACTTAAAGGAAAACGAAATTCCTGCGGAATATTGGTACAGCTGATATCAACATATAATCCCTACTATGGTTATGAAGGGTTGTGGGATACAACAACAGTTTTTACCTAAAAGTTAGAAACGTTCCTGAAACTACATACATTTTCCAACACCTTGGCCAGGAATGTCAGGACAGAGACTCATCAACAAGTCTCTGTGGGTTCAAGGTTCAGGGAAGGATTTTTTCACACAAGCCTCACTCTGGCCTCTGTCACTGAGGTGAAGTATCATTTCACAACCCCTCGTTCCACCCCCTTTGAACTAAACTCTGTAGCAATGCTTATTTACATCACCCCACAAAATGTGTGCGTGTCTGGTGGTAGCTGATCACTTGCCATACATTTACACTCACGGTTAGTTTTTGAGGTCTCACCTGAAGACACTGTTAGCTGGCTCCACAGCCTCATGTTTAAAAACAAATCATAATAAAATACATACATTTATCTAAACATACATGGGCGTTCGGTCAGCCATCTTCTTCCATTGCTCTATTCAAATGGCATTCATATTATGGTTCTTCCCACTACAGCAGAGGGCACGGGCAACGGGTCAACCTACTGGAGCAAGTGCTTTAAGGCTGTAATCAAGGAGCGTGATGGCCATGCACATAATCACATCTGTCGAAGTAGTCCCCTTCAGTGCTAAGGCTGGTGGGACAATCTCTGCTTTTATTCCATGTTTTTTAAATGCATTTTTGCAATGGTTAATTGTTTACTTTTTATTTTGGAAAAATTTGCACAAATCCTCTAGAAGGCTGCATTTTTACTATTTATTGATTTTAAACTTCTAATGCATATTGCATGTATTTGATAAAATAAATAAATAACTGAACTTGCAGGATTTCCTTATAGAACGTATTGGCTTTGCTAATGCATGTTTTATTTTCTCTTTGCTACTGCACATTAATCCTTCATTTGCCTGCACTTTCGGCGTGTTTGGTCTTCCCTATTTGAGTGCTATGTTAGGAGAGGGGAGTTTGTGCCTGACTGAGGACCTCTACGATAAAAGAGTAGAGTAGGTCAGGCACCATTCTACTTCATACCACTCCACTCTATAACAATCTAATTTATGCCACTCTCCTCTACGCCTCTCTAGTCTACATCACTCTACTCTACAGCACTTTACTCTACGCCACTCTACTCTATGCCACTCTACACTACTCCACTCTATGCAACTCTACTCTACACTACTCCAATCTTATGTCACTCTACTCTATGCCACTCTACTCTACACTACCCCACTCTATGCCACTCCACGTTAGGCCACTCCATCCTATGCCACTCCACTCCACTCCACACCACTCCACTCTATTCCACTCTACCCACTTGCCTCCACACCACTCTCCTCTACTCCAATTTACTCTCGACCACGCCACTAGCTTTTTGCCATGCTGAACAGCAGCCACGCTGCTGTGCAACATGGCTACAAGACATTGGCAAAGCCAATAGATCTCATATAGGCGAGACCTATTGGATTTGCCAGTGCTTGTTAACTGAGTGTGTGTCCATTTGCTCTGGGTGATTGAAGTCAAGTAAGCAAAAAAGGTGCACAACTGTACTAAAGACAAGTAAGTGCTTCCTTCCTGTGTCCTTCGCAGTTGGTCCGTATAGAGTCTTGAAATATCTTCTCCAAAGTCCTTCTTAAATACGCCCCCAAAGCTTTTGAGATTACTCTCATAATATTGTGAAATTATAAAGATAATCTGTTACCAGGTTCTTATGTGAATGACAGGATGCTCTCACAAGTGCTCTACAATCCTGGCCTGAAAGTTGTGTCCTGTCTTTCACCCACGAAATTTGCACACATGGTGTAGAGGTTTCATAGATGTGAGTAGGCCTCAGGTGGAAACAATGCACAGAGTGTTCCTTCAGCAGAAGAAGGGTGCCAAGCCTCTGTCTTATGAACTGGCTAGAGCTTAAACAGGGCACCACCTGCTCTGAATTGTCACTTTCTGGCACCAGACCTGATCTACGAGCTGCAGGGTATGTGAAACAACACGACACAATGGCATCAACTAATTGGTTTAAGTCCCTACCAAGAATACTACAGAGATATGCCAAAGCAAGGATCTTCGATGCACATCAGTGCTTCATTGTGAGTCCAACACAAGACAGGTTATTGTGCAGAGCACAACATGAACTTAGTTTGGTGGTCTCCAAGCACCACCTGTAGATGTGTTCCATCTGCACTGGCCTAAAATACCTGCCTGTCGAACGACAAAACCTCTACCAACGATACAGAAAATCTGACTAATGGGCTGTGTGTGCCTCACTGGAGAAGATGGGGAGACTGGACGTGGTGGGGTTGTTTAAATACATCTCTCCTTTGCAAGGGAGTAATGGCTGTCCTGTTTCTGAAGTATGGCAGCAAGGACGATAATGGGAATAATGTAATGAAATTCTATTGTGATTGTTGTGTGGGCTGGCATCCGTCTTATTTGTGTTAATTACTATTGCCATCGTTGAAGGTGTGTCTGCTCAATTCTCAAAGCCCACGCGCACACACTGGACTTACAGACACCGGAGCAGCATCAAAGTTCATTCAGAGCCTTGATTACTTTGCCAAACATCTTGATAGTTACCAACGCAACTAGAGTACAATTACAAATAACAACACTATCCAGAGCACCACACATATATAGTAATTCTGGTCTGCCAATCTTGCAGCTCCAACTTTAATTTCAAGCATTCAGATCCAGAGTTTGTTGACACGCAAGTCAATCATTGAAAACACAGCCGACACGTGTTTCGTCGTAATGATGACTTTTTCAAGGCTCATCACTCTTTTTGTCGAGGAAGTCAGACAAAATTCATACTCTCATATGTAGAGAGGCTAGATAGTGCACGTTGTCCTTGGAGCCCCAAAGACAGAAATATCTAAGCAGTGGTCTATGGTGCAGACCTTTATATTGCCCAGTGCTCACGGTTGTCAGAGTTCTCCACCACGTTTGGTGTGAACATTGGAGAAACTGAGAAGAACCTCTAAACCGACCTAGATCATTTATACAACTGGCCAATATGGCTCATACATCAAACATATCCCCAAAATATCTTCTGAAACCGGAATAAGTTCATGGAACTGTATTTATTATTTATAAAAATATTTTTTTCTTTTTCAAGAATTCATTACTATAAATTGGCACTAAACATAAACATACACCATAAATAACAATCCAATAATATCAATACTTCAATGCATTTTATGAGCCTAGCTTCATAAATGGCTTGATCCCTCAGTTGGCCTAACGTAACTAAATAAAACAGACAGTGCAATATCATAAAAAACAAATAATTAATACAAATACAAAAATGACAAATACAAAAATAACCCCACACTCATCCATCAAACCTGCAATCATACCTATCAACTAACTCATCCATCCTATCATACATACAACACTAAAAAATGATGACAAAACAATTCAAAGCATATGCGGGATCCAGTAGGTCAGAATCGAGATACTGATGGTTTAACTACGTTGTGCAGATACGTCCCAACAGTTTCTTCTCTTGTATGTGTCTCTAACAGGATTCCCGTATGTTAAATATAGGTCAACGCACGTTTCGGTGGAACCCTAATAAAACCACCTTCATCAGGACCAGTTTTGAGTCGATTAATTCTCAAAAGTGTTGGGTGGGGTTAATCTGATTAGGTCTATTTCTCTCCCAATAAATGGGTAGGCAGTAATTCAAACTCCAAATGAGACCCTGTCTGTTATTATAACTATAGGGATGACAACCTGTTTCTATCCTAATGCACAGGTAGTTCGCCTGCTCTCTTACATCCGTGATTTTAGCAGCTGCAGAGAGGCGCCACTTTGTTGACAGTCCAGTAGGGTTAAATGATCATCCTGAGCGTGTATCTGGGTGCAGATTCGTATCCTAACATCAATCACGGCTTCTACAGCATGTCGGCGTTTCCCCATAAATCCTTGGATTTTACTTCCCCTCCTCTAGGACCTAAAATAATATAGGGGTACCTTTCTATCTATCAACATTGGAGAAAGCCAGGGCTAGGATCGGCCCGATATATAAGTAGTGAGTCTAGATGGCTCCCAGAGTAACTCTGTGTAAGCGCGCTTACACAGAGTTACTTTGGGAGCCGCTACGGACTCACTCGACAAAAAGAATGATGAGCCTTGAAAAAGTCGTCATTACGACGAAACACGTGTTGGCTGTGTTTTCAATGATTGACCTGCGTGTCAACAAACTCTGGATCTGAATGCTTGAAAATTAAAGTTGGATCTGCAAGATTGGCAGACCAGAATTACTATATCTGTGTGGTGCTCTAGATTGTTTTGTTATTTGTGTATATGTAAAAGTTGTTTTACATATTAATTCACACTATTGAGGTGGCATAGTGTTGATTCATTCGAGCACACTATACTTTCTGCTATACATACTTACCTTAGACTTGACAGATGTGCTAGCATTTTTGTTATTACCACTGCCATCATTTTCTCTTTGTTTAGAGTACAATTACACCTTGATGGGTAAAGACTACCTTTTTCTTCACCGCATTTAAATTAAGAACCTTGGAGCAACATAGCTTTGAAATAACAGAATTTTAGATTTTTAGGTATTTGTCAAGATCCAACAAAAAGAACCATGTGTTGGAAGTCACATCACAAGGAAAAGGCAGCTGAGAAGGGTTGGAAAGAATGAAATACCACCATTTGGAGCCTGGAGCTGAGTAGGATGGCATTACAGGTGAAAGGGTATTTTTAGTAAAACGCTAAATATTATAGCTAGATTCATGTTCAGAATTTACGTGCAACTTATAATGAACCAAAAAATATGTTTAAAAATGTGCAAGTGTACTAGGCAGATATACTTATTCATACTAGGCCTCAAAATGCTTAAAGCAGCATTGCTTCGCATGTAGTTTGAATAGATGCACTGAAACATGCATAAAATGCTTAATTTTTGACATTTCAATGATCGTGTCTTTAATAAATGTTTCACATAGCTCTGAAACATATTTCTGCTCATACACTGAAGTTTTGAGATGTTTGATCAAAACTTATCGTTTAATAGAATTATGAAGAATAACCACAGAAGAAATGCAGTGCATAAAACAAAAATTGATCTCTTTTAACATTTGTCTTATTTGTGACAGAAGATGCTTTGTTTATAATTTTCTCTCGTTCCAGCAGATGTTTCGATTTTCATATCGCCCATTGTTAGCTAATATGCAATTTGCTTTATTAGAAGGATAGAGATGTAGGCATATTCGTGGGAAAGGAGTTGTGAATTGAAAGGTCTCATGTGTAGTTTAGACTAATACAGGAAAGTTGCACACTAGAAGGTTACTGTCTGTGGTCTATTGTATTTCCCATGTGAAGGAAAGAAGTGATCCCATGAGAACACTGAAAAACGATTGGGTGAGAGGAGGAGAAGATGCAACATCGACCGAAACATTTCTTTTGACTGTTTATAATAGTACATGTTCCATGGTTAACACTGACTCTCTGCCATTTTACCCTTGCTGTGTGATATACTCAGATCCTTTGTTGATTGCGGTTGCTACTGCTACTGAGCATTTATACTCCCTTACTTCTTATTGCTTTGAGACTCTACAGAGTTTCGTGAACCTCTCTTATGAGAAGTTCTGCTTTGATAGAAATGACTTTTTGAATAATTATGAGCTTTCTGCTTAATCTCACTCTCTTTCGGACTTGAACTCTTTATGGGGTCTTACTGACACCCTTTCAACTCATTCTTAGAAAGGGATACTTTCCTATATGCAACACGCTTAATGCGTCTTAATATGATTTGATCTAACCATATTTTTTATTATTAATTCTTTTAAATGACTGAATATTTTACTAATCGAATAAAGATGATTTACTAAACTTTGATTAATAAAACCTTTAAAAATGTACTTAAATTCTCATTATTGCCTGAACTTTGAATAGAAACTGTGATTGATAACTTATTTGAGGATGTTGGTACACCGCCAACTATGGTTATGCCAAGGCTAGTTGCGACTGCCCCAATAAACATTACCCTGACTTCAGGAGCTCAGGGATCTGTAGGAGGAGTGACTGCGACAGGATTTATCCCGACATCTCAGAATCCGCAGGTTGTTGACTAGAAACCCCCACAAATGATTCAATCATCTAGAGAAGGGGGAAGCATTGTGTTTACAACACCAATAGTCCAGGGGGAGACCAGTTTATTTGAAGATGGGCTTTTTCCACCATGTTTTGAGGAAGCTGCAGGACTTAGAAAGACAGAAAGGCCAGAAGGACAAGTTACCCCAGAACCTGGAAAGGAGATACCACTTAGGGCCCGATTCTGATGCGGGTTGGAAAAGCTTCCCGACCGATGGCCTGATTCTGATGCGGTTAGGAAGGCCTCCTAACGGCATTTGCTCCTTCCAAATCGGATCGGGAACGTGTCTTCCCGACCGAGGGCCCAATTCTGATGCGGTTAGGAACAAATGTTCCCATTGAAGTCAATGGGAGTTCAACCAAATCGTATCTGGAAACATCCGGATGCATCCTACTCTGCCGGTTGGACTTTCCCGATCCGAGTGGGTTGGAAACCATTTCCCAACCGATACGGTCGGGAAGCTTTTCCAACCCGCATCAGAATCGGGCCCTATATGTTTCCAAACTAAAAGTGGAATTAGAGGAGATAATTAGGGTATGATTAGAACTTGAACATTTGAACTAGTATCAGGAAAAAGAGTTCTATACCCGAGTAAAGAAATTACATGGTGTACAGTAATAACACATGATAAATTAACTGATGTTACCCGAAAATATGATGCCGATCTTTCAATAAGCTTTCCTTTGCAGAGAAGTTACAAGCTGTAATTAGATAATGGAGCAATTGAGACAATGCGCTCATCAGGAATGCGATTACACATAACTGAGTTAGAGAAATGCATCTGTAAATGGAGTGACTTTGCAAAATTAGAGAGTAAATGGTCAAAGAAACATGAAAAGAAAAAGAAACAGTCAGAGGTAGATGGGAAAAATAAAAAGCCACTGACAGGTATACAAGATGAAGAGCATGCTTCGACTTACCCACTGAGAGAGATAGTGGGTGGAGTGTATTCCACAAGAAAGGAAGGTGCACTCCAATTGAAGTCAGTCAGGAGACATACTTTATCCAAAATATCTTCCTTTTATTAGCGTAGTTTGTTTTTAAAACCGGCACAAGGCCAACGCGTTTCGTTCCCTAAGGGACTAATGACTGACATCCCCCAGCAGCGGATGCTGGGAGTAGCTGCACTTGTACGGGATATATGAAACTGGTGGAACTTAAGTGCTTGACCTTGGTCAGCTGCTGTGTGCTTTTCTGTCTTTTGTAATCAGTGGGTGGAGTGTATGTTCATGTACCTTGGAGCAGAGGTGATCTTGCAGCATTTACAAACAATTTTCCAAATTTAAGAGATAAGCCCGCGCAGTGGTACACACAGGTTGACAGATTTGTCAAAATTTCAAAAATGCTGTGGATTTATTTAAATACATTCTTTGACATTGTAGTGCCAAATGATTTGTGGGCTGAATGCAATGCGCTTTTACAATGGCCGAATGAAGAGCCAACAAGAGATGCCCGCGCTAATGCACCATTGCCAGTAGTCATGGAAAAAAATGAAGCAGTGTTTACTTTCCTGAAAGGAAAGGTGCCTCTGAGAGACATTGATTGGGTGAAGAATAAACAAACTTCATAAGAACCAAAACAATCAGTGCATGATTACTATGAGTGATTGTTACAGGTGTTTCAACAACACAGTGGGAGAGAGTATCCCAAACAAGTGATAAGGGATTCTTTCTTTCTCAGTTTGTTATCGGGTTAAGACCAGAGATCAGTGCACAGATACAACAGAGTGTGATCTGCTGGCATCATTGGATGAAATCTTGAGGTATGCAAAATACTGTAGTGATGAACAACAAATGAAGCAGAGAAAGCTTAGGGAGAATTCATGCTAGCCCAGATGAAGTTTGCTCAGAAAGTTTTTCATAATCAGGAAAGCAAGGTGGTATGCAAGGTGGTTGTATGATGGAACCACGCATGCGTTTACCACGCATGCCGGTTCCACGTAGGCTGAACAACAAAATTCTTAACCACGAATATGCCTTTACCACTCATGCCTTTACAACAAATCATGCGTTGTTAAGGCATATATGGTAAACACATATCCGTGGTTAAGACTTTACAGGTAAGTCTTAACCCCCGATCCCTTCCCCCAGTCTGAGTTCCTAAACTACCCCACTCCCCCCAGCCCTAGTAACTTTTTCACCCCCACCCTCCCCATATCCCTAAAAGCTCCCCCCTAAACCCTAAAACCTACCTTGCTCCCCTAAGTCCTAAGAAGTATTATGATCCTTGCCTCTCGCCCTGAACCCTAAAACGGCCCCCAAGCCCTGAAAATTACCCCGAACCCCCCCAGCTCTGAAAACTACCCTGAACCCCCTCAGTCCTGAAAATTATCCCGAACCCCCAGCCCTCAAAACTACCCCAAACTCCCCCCAGCCCGGAAAACTTCCTCGACTCACCCCCAGCCCAGAAAACTACTCTTGAACCACCCCCAGCCCAGAAAACAACCCCGACCCACCCTTAGCCCACAAAACAACCTTGACCCACCCCCAGTCCCACTTAAAATTACCCCAACCCACCCCCAGCCCAGAAAACATTCCTGACCCACCCCCAGCCCACAAAACAACCCCTGACCCCCCAGCCCACAAAAGTACACCGACCCAGCCCAACTTTAAATAACCCCGACCCACCCCAAAGCCACACTTAAAACAACGCGACCCACCCCCCTAGCCCACAAAACAACACCTGACCCCACCAGCCCACAAAAGTACCCCGATCCAGCCCAACTTTAAATAACTCCGACTCACTCCTCAGCCCCACTTAAAACAACAATGACCTACCCTCAGTCCACAAAACAACCCGACCCCCCCAGCCCCACTTAAAATAACCCCGACCCCCCCAGCTCCACTTACCTCACTGCGATCTCTTCCTGCTTCCGTCCGTCTGCAAGCCCTACCGCGTATATGCCTTAACCACGCACATGCGTGGTTAAGGCAAATGCGCGGTAGGCCTTGCGTAGTTCAGCCTTCGTTGTAAAGGCTATTCTTTGTTAAACCTTCGTGTAAAGGCTGTTTCCCATGCAAGGTATTGGTTTACAAGCAGGAGTACAAGGTACTCAAGGAGAATTTTGTAGAGGTAGAGGTGTTCTGGTTGATCCGAATTCTGGTATGGATGTTACGACTCTGAAGAAAATGACTCCTTTTCACTACTGTAACAAGATCAGGCATTGGAAGAGGGAGTGTAGCCTTAATCCAAGCAGAGCAAACTAAAATGTACAAATGCATGGAGTAAATCAAATGCAAATGCAAAATGTTCCAGTTCAGCAGAATGCAAGTGGCAATGCAGAACCAGGTCCTAATGGTGCAAGTTTCACAAACCCGATGGTCCCACATATTTATTTGGAACCCAGATTTAATTTGAATCAGGTGCCTAAGGCAAAATAAACCCATTTCAGAGTCAGAAGCAGAACCCATTGAAACAGATTTTCATGTTTGATAATGATGGTTTTGGCTCCGACAATTCCCAGTGACAGTGCATGGAGGGGAAGAAAGATTGCGTGCTTTGCGCAGTCTTGGAGGTAGACCAGAGTGGACCATTTGTAGAAGGAGAAGTTAATGGCCACCCAGTGTCATTCTTAATTGTCACTGGTGCTACCCGATCAACTGTTAAAACAGCGGAAGTCCCAGACCTACCCCTCTTGGAAAATAAGATACAAGTTGTAAGAGTTTAAAATAAACAAATTACTAGTCTAGTATCAGAAAAGGTCCCTGTAAAAAATTGGTTTGCTTGATAAAAATCACCAGTTTGTTGTTTGTTACTCTAGTCCCATAAATCTGTTAGGGAGAGATTTGTTGAGCCAGTTAATTTGCAGATTTTACTGTACTCCAGATGGCATAGAATATCAGACGCATGATGAAGACGTCTAGTTTAAAATGACCTGAAAGGACACACTCCACCCACTCCAATTCAGTCCAATCTACTGTAGTCCATTACAATCCACTGGGTTCACTGAGAAAATAACGAAGTTAAAAATATAGACGTAAAAAATATCGATGTAAAAATATAGAATGCAAAAATATCGACTCCCTATACTTAAACAGGTAAGTACAAAAATATTGAAAAAAAAATATCGATGTAAAAAATATAGTTGTACAAAATATCGAATTTGATATATATATATAAAATAAAATAATAAATATGAAATATGTTAAATAATAAAATTAATATAAAAAAATTAAGTAGATTTGATATAAATTGAAAAATATATAAATAAACTTAATTAAAAAAGTTAAACACACATACATGATAATTCATATATATTCCCTTCAAAACAATTATTAAACTATTAATTTTAATTAATTTTGTTAATTTTAAAATTATATAAAAATTTACATATATATATCTATCACAAGAGTTGCCCCTAAGGAAAGAGCCACAACAGGTAAGTGATTTTCCTTATTTTAATCACGGAGGCTGCAGTCAGATGAAGCAGAAACAGGCAGCAAACATTTCTCCTGCCAGACGCGTTTCGAGTGTCCTTACTCTTAATCATTGGCATTCTGTAACCAACGACAGCAATGTGCAACTCTTTTAAATCCCCAGTGGGTGTGGCTACTCGCATAGTCTTGCGGTGTTTGTAGTTGCACACTCATTAAACTCAAGTGAGTCTGTCCTCCTGGTACAGTAATAAAAGTTGAATAAAACCACAGTGGGGTGCTGCTTAGTTCGTTTTCAAACGATTGCACTCTTCTGCCCTCGTGACAGGCTTACCTCCGCAATTTGGCAAAGTCTAATGGCGTCACCACGGAACGCTGCGCTTGCAGCAGGGCTCTTCCGCGGCCGGGCCGACCGCTCAAATCCAATCACAAGAGTTGCCCCTAAGGAAAGAGCCACAACAGGTAAGTGATTTTCCTTATTTTAATCACGGAGGCTGCAGTCAGATGAAGCAGAAACAGGCAGCAAACATTTCTCCTGCCAGACGCGCTTCGAGTGTCCTTACTCTTAATCATTGGCATTCTGTAACCAACGACAGCAATGGCAACTTCTTTTTAAATCTCCCAGTGGGTGTGGTTACTCGCATAGCCTTGTGGTGTTTGTAGTTGCACACTCATTAAACTCAAGTGAGTCTGTCCTCCTGGTACAGTAATAAAAGTTGAATAAGACCACAGTGGGGTGCTGCTTAGTTCGTTTTCAAACGATTGCACTCTTCTGCCCTCGTGACAGGCTTACCTCCGCAATTTGGCAAAGTCTAATGGCGTCACCACGGAACGCTGCGCTTGCAGCAGGGCTCTTCGCGGCCGGGCCGACCACTCAAATCCAATCACAAGAGTTGCCCCTAAGGAAAGAGCCACAACAGGTAAGTGATTTTCCTATTTTAATCACGGAGGCTGCAGTCCGATGAAGCAGAAACAGACAGCAAACATTTCTCCTGCCAGACACGTTTGAGTGTCCTTACTCTTAATCATTGGCATTCTGTAACCAACGTACAGCAATGTGCAACTTCTTTTAAATCCCCAGTAGGTGGGTTACTCGCATAGCCTCGTGGTGTTTGTAGTTGCACACTCATAAACTCAAGTGAGTCTGTCCTCCTGGTACAGTAATAAAGTTGAATAAGACCACAGTGAGTGCGGCTAAGTTCGTTCAAGCGATTGCACTCTTCTGCCCTCGTGACAGGCTTACCTCCCGCATTTGGTAAAGTCTAATGGCGTCACCACGGGAACGCTGCGCTTCAGCAGGGCTCTTTCGCGCCAGACCGACTGCTCAAATCCAATCACAAGAGTTGCCCCTAAGGAAAGAGCCACAACAGGTAAGTGATTTTCCTTATTTTAATCACGGAGGCTGCAGTCAGATGAAACAGAAACAGATGCTGCCTGTTTCTGCTTCATCTGACTGCAGCCTCCGTGATTAAAATAAGGAAAATCACTTACCTGTTGTGGCTCTTTCCTTAGGGGCAACTCTTGTGATTGGATTTGAGCGGTCGGCCCGGCCGCGGAAAGAGCCCTGCTGCAAGCGCAGCGTTCCCGTGGTGACGCCATTAGACTTTGCCAAATTGCGGGAGGTAAGCCTGTCAGGAGGGCAGAAGAGTGCAATCGTTTGAAAACGAACTAAGCAGCACCCCACTGTGCTCTTATTCAACTTTTATTACTGTACCAGGAGGACAGACTCACTTGAGTTTAATGAGTGTGCAACTACAAACACCACAAGGCTATGCGAGTAACCACACCCACTGGGGGATTTAAAAGAAGTTGCACATTGCTGTCGTTGGTTACAGAATGCCAATGATTAAGGGTAAGGACACTCGAAACGTGTCTGGCAGGAGAAATGTTTGCTGCCTGTTTCTGCTTCATCTGACTGCAGCCTCCGTGATTAAAATAAGGAAAATCACTTACCTGTTGTGGCTCTTTCCTTAGGGGCAACTCTTGTGATTGGATTTGAGCGGTCGGCCCGGCCGCGGAAGGAGCCCTGCTGCAAGCGCAGCGTTCCCGTGGTGACGCCATTAGACTTTGCCAAATTGCGGAGGTAAGCCTGTCACGAGAGGCAGAAGAGTGCAATCGCTTGAAAACGAACTAAGCAGCACCCCACTGTGCTCTTATTCAACTTTTATTACTGTACCAGGAGGACAGACTCACTTGAGTTTAATGAGTGTGCAACTACAAACACCACAAGGCTATGCGAGTAACCACACCCACTGGGGTATTTAAAAGAAGTTGCACATTGCTGTCGTTGGTTACAGAATGCCAATGATTAAGAGTAAGGACACTCAAACGCGTCTGGCAGGAGAAATGTTTGCTGCCTGTTTCTGCTTCATCTGACTGCAGCCTCCGTGATTAAAATAAGGAAAATCACTTACCTGTTGTGGCTCTTTCCTTAGGGGCAACTCTTGTGATTGGATTTGAGCGGTCGGCCCGGCCGCGGAAAGAGCCCTGCTGCAAGCGCAGCGTTCCGTGGTGACGCCATTAGACTTTGCCAAATTGCGGAGGTAAGCCTGTCACGAGGGCAGAAGAGTGCAATCGTTTGAAAACGAACCAAGCAGCAGCCCACTGTGGTTTTTTTCAACTTTTATTACTGTACCAGGAGGACAGACTCACTTGAGTTTAATGAGTGTACAACTACAAACACCACAAGGCTATGCGAGTAACCACACCCACTGGGGGATTTAAAAAGAAGTTGCACATTGCTGTTGTTGGTTACAGAATGCCAATGATTAAGAGTAAGGACACTCGAAACGCGTCTGGCAGGAGAAATGTTTGCTGCCTGTTTCTGCTTCATCTGACTGCAGCCTCCGTGATTAAAATAAGGAAAATAACTTACCTGTTGTGGCTCTTTCCTTAGGGGCAACTCTTGTGATTGGATTCGAGCGGTCGGCCCGGCCCGGCCGCGGAAAGAGCCCTGCTGCAAGCGCAGCGTTCTCGTGGTGACGCCATTAGACTTTGCCAAATTGCGGGAGGTAAGCCTGTCACGAGGGCAGAAGAGTGCAATCGTTTGAAAACGAACTAAGCAGCACCCCACTGTGGTTTTATTAAACTTTTATTACTGTACCAGGAGGACAGACTCACTTGAGTTTAATGAGTGTGCAACTACAAACACCACAAGGCTATGCGAGTAACCACACCCACTGGGGGATTTAAAAAGAAGTTGCACATTGCTGTCGTTGGTTACAGAATGCCAATGATTAAGAGTAAGGACACTCGAAACGCGTCTGGCAGGAGAAATGTTTGCTGCCTGTTTCTGCTTCATCTGACTTCAGCCTCCGTGATTAAAATAAGGAAAATCACTTACCTGCTGTGGCTCTTTCCTTAGGGGCAACTCTTGTGATTGGATTTGAGCGGTCGGCCCGGCCTCGGAAAGAGCCCTGCTGCAAGCGCAGCGTTCCCGTGTTGACGCCATTAGACTTTGCCAAATTGCGGGAGGTAAGCCTGTCACGAGGGCAGAAGAGTGCAATCGTTTGAAAACGAACTAAGCAGCACCCCACTGTGGTTTTATTCAACTTTTATTACTGTACCAGGAGGACAGACTCACTTGAGTTTAATGAGTGTGCAACTACAAACACCACAAGGCTATGCGAGTAACCACACCCACTGGGGGATTTAAAAGAAGTTGCACATTGCTGTCGTTGGTTACAGAATGCCAATGATTAAGGGTAAGGACACTCGAAACGTGTCTGGCAGGAGAAATGTTTGCTGCCTGTTTCAGCTTCATCTGACTGCAGCCTCCGTGATTAAAATAAGGAAAATCACTTACCTGTTGTGGCTCTTTCCTTAGGGGCAACTCTTGTGATTGGATTTGAGCGGTCGGCCCGGCCGCGGAAAGAGCCCTGCTGCAAGCGCAGCGTTCCCGTGGTGACGCCATTAGACTTTGCCAAATTGCGGGAGGTAAGCCTGTCACGAGGGCAGAAGAGTGCAATCGTTTGAAAACGAACTAAGCAGCACCCCACTGTGGTTTCATTCAACTTTTATTACTGTACAAGGAGGACAGACTCACTTGAGTTTAATGAGTGTGCAACTACAAACACCACAAGGCTATGCGAGTAACTACACCCACTGGGGGATTTAAAAGAAGTTGCACATTGCTGTCGTTGGTTACAGAATGCCAATGATTAAGAGTAAGGACACTCGAAACGCGTCTGGCAGGAGAAATGTTTGCTGCCTGTTTCTGCTTCATCTGACTGCAGCCTCCGTGATTAAAATAAGGAAAATCACTTACCTGTTGTGGCTCTTTCCTTAGGGGCAACTCTTGTGATTGGATTTTAGCGGTCGGCCCGGCCGCGGAAAGAGCCCTGCTGCAAGCGCAGCGTTCCCGTGGTGACGCCATTAGACTTTGCCAAATTGCGGGAGGTAAGCCTGTCACGAGGGCAGAAGAGTGCAATCATTTGAAAACGAACTAAGCAGCACCCCACTGTGGTTTTATTCAACTTTTATTACTGTACCAGGAGGACAGACTCACTTGAGTTTAATGAGTGTGCAATTACAAACACCACAAGGCTATGCGAGTAACCACACCCACTGGGGGATTTAAAAGAAGTTGCACATTGCTGTCGTTGGTTACAGAATGCCAATGATTAAGAGTAAGGACACTCGAAACGCGTCTGGCAGGAGAAATGTTTGCTGCCTGTTTCTGCTTCATCTGACTGCAGCCTCCGTGATTAAAATAAGGAAAATCACTTACCTGTTGTGGCTCTTTCCTTAGGGGCAACTCTTGTGATTGGATTTGAGCGGTCGGCCCGGCCGCGGAAAGAGCCCTGCTGCAAGCGCAGCGTTCCCGTGGTGACGCAATTAGACTTTGCCAAATTGCGGGAGGTAAGCCTGTCACGAGGGCAGAAGAGTGCAATCATTTGAAAACGAACTAAGCAGCACCCCACTGTGGTTTTATTCAACTTTTATTACTGTACCAGGAGGACAGACTCACTTGAGTTTAATGAGTGTGCAACTACAAACACCACAAGGCTATGCAAGTAACCACACCCACTGGGGGATTTAAAAAGAAGTTGCACATTGCTGTCGTTGGTTACAGAATGCCAATGATTACGAGTAAGGACACTCGAAACGCGTCTGGCAGGAGAAATGTTTGCTGCCTGTTTCTGCTTCATCTGACTGCAGCCTCCGTGATTAAAATAAGGAAAATCACTTACCTGTTGTGGCTCTTTCCTTAGGGGCAACTCTTGTGATTGGATTTGAGCGGTCGGCCCGGCCGCGGAAAGAGCCCTGCTGCAAGTGCAGCGTTCCCGTGGTGACGCCATTAGACTTTGCCAAATTGCGGGAGGTAAGCCTGTCACGAGGGCAGAAGAGTGCAATCGTTTGAAAACGAACTAAGCAGCACCCCACTGTGGTTTTATTCAACTTTTATTACTGTACCAGGAGGACAGACTCACTTGAGTTTAATGAGTGTGCAACTACAAACACCACAAGGCTATGCGAGTAACCACACCCACTGGGGGATTTAAAAAGAAGTTGCACATTGCTGTCGTTGGTTACAGAATGCCAATGATTAAGAGTAAGGACACTCGAAACGCGTCTGGCAGGAGAAATGTTTGCTGCCTGTTTCTGCTTCATCTGACTGCAGCCTCCGTGATTAAAATAAGGAAAATCACTTACCTGTTGTGGCTCTTTCCTTAGGGGCAACTCTTGTGATTGGATTTGAGCGGTCGGCCCGGCCAGGCCGCGGAAAGAGCCCTGCTGCAAGCGCAGCGTTCCCGTGGTGACGCCATTAGACTTTGCCAAATTGCGGGAGGTAAGCCTGTCACGAGGGCAGAAGAGTGCAATCGTTTGAAAACGAACTAAGCAGCACCCCACTGTGGTTTTATTCAACTTTTATTACTGTACCAGGAGGACAGACTCACTTGAGTTTAATGAGTGTGCAACTACAAACACCACAAGGCTATGCGAGTAACCACACCCACTGGGGGATTTAAAAGAAGTTGCACATTGCTGTCGTTGGTTACAGAATGCCAATGATTAAGGGTAAGGACACTCGAAACGTGTCTGGCAGGAGAAATGTTTGCTGCCTGTTTCAGCTTCATCTGACTGCAGCCTCCGTGATTAAAATAAGGAAAATCACTTACCTGTTGTGGCTCTTTCCTTAGGGGCAACTCTTGTGATTGGATTTGAGCGGTCGGCCCGGCCGCGGAAAGAGCCCTGCTGCAAGCGCAGCGTTCCCGTGGTGACGCCATTAGACTTTGCCAAATTGCGGGAGGTAAGCCTGTCACGAGGGCAGAAGAGTGCAATCGTTTGAAAACGAACTAAGCAGCACCCCACTGTGGTTTCATTCAACTTTTATTACTGTACAAGGAGGACAGACTCACTTGAGTTTAATGAGTGTGCAACTACAAACACCACAAGGCTATGCGAGTAACTACACCCACTGGGGGATTTAAAAAGAAGTTGCACATTGCTGTCGTTGGTTACAGAATGCCAATGATTAAGAGTAAGGACACTCGAAACGCGTCTGGCAGGAGAAATGTTTGCTGCCTGTTTCTGCTTCATCTGACTGCAGCCTCCGTGATTAAAATAAGGAAAATCACTTACCTGTTGTGGCTCTTTCCTTAGGGGCAACTCTTGTGATTGGATTTTAGCGGTCGGCCCGGCCGCGGAAAGAGCCCTGCTGCAAGCGCAGCGTTCCCGTGGTGACGCCATTAGACTTTGCCAAATTGCGGGAGGTAAGCCTGTCACGAGGGCAGAAGAGTGCAATCATTTGAAAACGAACTAAGCAGCACCCCACTGTGGTTTTATTCAACTTTTATTACTGTACCAGGAGGACAGACTCACTTGAGTTTAATGAGTGTGCAATTACAAACACCACAAGGCTATGCGAGTAACCACACCCACTGGGGGATTTAAAAAGAAGTTGCACATTGCTGTCGTTGGTTACAGAATGCCAATGATTAAGAGTAAGGACACTCGAAACGCGTCTGGCAGGAGAAATGTTTGCTGCCTGTTTCTGCTTCATCTGACTGCAGCCTCCGTGATTAAAATAAGGAAAATCACTTACCTGTTGTGGCTCTTTCCTTAGGGGCAACTCTTGTGATTGGATTTGAGCGGTCGGCCCGGCCGCGGAAAGAGCCCTGCTGCAAGCGCAGCGTTCCCGTGGTGACGCAATTAGACTTTGCCAAATTGCGGGAGGTAAGCCTGTCACGAGGGCAGAAGAGTGCAATCATTTGAAAACGAACTAAGCAGCACCCCACTGTGGTTTTATTCAACTTTTATTACTGTACCAGGAGGACAGACTCACTTGAGTTTAATGAGTGTGCAACTACAAACACCACAAGGCTATGCAAGTAACCACACCCACTGGGGGATTTAAAAAGAAGTTGCACATTGCTGTCGTTGGTTACAGAATGCCAATGATTACGAGTAAGGACACTCGAAACGCGTCTGGCAGGAGAAATGTTTGCTGCCTGTTTCTGCTTCATCTGACTGCAGCCTCCGTGATTAAAATAAGGAAAATCACTTACCTGTTGTGGCTCTTTCCTTAGGGGCAACTCTTGTGATTGGATTTGAGCGGTCGGCCCGGCCGCGGAAAGAGCCCTGCTGCAAGTGCAGCGTTCCCGTGGTGACGCCATTAGACTTTGCCAAATTGCGGGAGGTAAGCCTGTCACGAGGGCAGAAGAGTGCAATCGTTTGAAAACGAACTAAGCAGCACCCCACTGTGGTTTTATTCAACTTTTATTACTGTACCAGGAGGACAGACTCACTTGAGTTTAATGAGTGTGCAACTACAAACACCACAAGGCTATGCGAGTAACCACACCCACTGGGGGATTTAAAAAGAAGTTGCACATTGCTGTCGTTGGTTACAGAATGCCAATGATTAAGAGTAAGGACACTCGAAACGCGTCTGGCAGGAGAAATGTTTGCTGCCTGTTTCTGCTTCATCTGACTGCAGCCTCCGTGATTAAAATAAGGAAAATCACTTACCTGTTGTGGCTCTTTCCTTAGGGGCAACTCTTGTGATTGGATTTGAGCGGTCGGCCCGGGCAGGCCGCGGAAAGAGCCCTGCTGCAAGCGCAGCGTTCCCGTGGTGACGCCATTAGACTTTGCCAAATTGCGGGAGGTAAGCCTGTCACGAGGGCAGAAGAGTGCAATCGTTTGAAAACGAACTAAGCAGCACCCCACTGTGGTTTTATTCAACTTTTATTACTGTACCAGGAGGACAGACTCACTTGAGTTTAATGAGTGTGCAATTACAAGCACCACAAGGCTATGCGAGTAACCACACCCACTGGGGGATTTAAAAAGAAGTTGCACATTGCTGTCGTTGGTTACAGAATGCCAATGATTAAGAGTAAGGACACTCGAAACGCGTCTGGCAGGAGAAATGTTTGCTGCCTGTTTCTGCTTCATCTGACTGCAGCCTCCGTGATTAAAATAAGGAAAATCACTTACCTGTTGTGGCTCTTTCCTTAGGGGCAACTCTTGTGATTGGATTTGAGCGGTCGGCCCGGCCGTGGAAAGAGCCCTGCTGCAAGCGCAGCATTCCCGTGGTGACGCAATTAGACTTTGCCAAATTGCGGGAGGTAAGCCTGTCACGAGGGCAGAAGAGTGCAATCGTTTGAAAACGAACTAAGCAGCACCCCACTGTGGTTTTATTCAACTTTTATTACTGTACCAGGAGGACAGACTCACTTGAGTTTAATGAGTGTGCAACTAACAAACACCACAAGGCTATGCGAGTAACCACACCCACTGGGGGATTTAAAAAGAAGTTGCACATTGCTGTCGTTGGTTACAGAATGCCAATGATTAAGAGTAAGGACACTCGAAACGCGTCTGGCAGGAGAAATGTTTGCTGCCTGTTTCTGCTTCATCTGACTGCAGCCTCCGTGATTAAAATAAGGAAAATCACTTACCTGTTGTGGCTCTTTCCTTAGGGGCAACTCTTGTGATTGGATTTGAGCGGTCGGCCCGGCCGCGGAAAGAGCCCTGCTGCAAGCGCAGCGTTCCCGTGGTGACGCAATTAGACTTTGCCAAATTGCGGGAGGTAAGCCTGTCACGAGGGCAGAAGAGTGCAATCGTTTGAAAACGAACTAAGAAGCACCCCACTGTGGTTTTATTCAACTTTTATTACTGTACCAGGAGGACAGATTCACTTGAGTTTAATGAGTGTGCAATTACAAACACCACACTGCTATGCGAGTACCCACACCAACTGGGGGATTTAAAAAGAAGTTGCACATTGCTGTCGTTGGTTACAGAATGCCAATGATTAAAAGTAAGGACACTCGAAACGCATCTGGCAGGAGAAATGTTTGCTGCCTGTTTCTGCTTCATCTGACTTCAGCCTCCGTGATTAAAATAAGGAAAATCACTTACCTGCTGTGGCTCTTTCCTTAGGGGCAACTCTTGTGATTGGATTTGAGCGGTCGGCCCGGCCCGGCCGCGGAAAGAGCCCTGCTGCAAGCGCATTGTTCCCGTGGTGACGCCATTAGACTTTGCCAAATTGCGGGAGGTAAGCCTGTCACGAGCGCAGAAGAGTGCAATCGTTTGAAAACGAACTAAGCAGCACCCTACTGTGGTTTTATTCAACTTTTATTACTGTACCAGGAGGACAGACTCACTTGAGTTTAATGAGTGTGCAATTACAAACACCACAAGGCTATGCGAGTAACCACACCCACTGGGGGATTTAAAAGAAGTTGCACATTGCTGTCGTTGGTTACAGAATGCCAATGATTAAGAGTAAGGACACTCGAAACGCGTCTGGCAGGAGAAATGTTTGCTGCCTGTTTCTGCTTCATCTGACTGCAGCCTCCGTGATTAAAATAAGGAAAATCACTTACCTGTTGTGGCTCTTTCCTTAGGGGCAACTCTTGTGATTGGATTCGAGCGGTCGGCCCGGCCGCGGAAAGAGCCCTGCTGCAAGCGCAGCGTTCCCGTGGTGACGCAATTAGACTTTGCCAAATTGCGGGAGGTAAGCCTGTCACGAGGGCAGAAGAGTGCAATCGTTTGAAAACGTACTAAGCAGCACCCCACTGTGGTTTTATTCAACTTTTATTACTGTACCAGGAGTACAGACTCACTTGAGTTTAATGAGTGTGCAACTACAAACACCACAAGGCTATGCGAGTAACCACACCCACTGGGGGATTTAAAAAGAAGTTGCACATTGCTGTCGTTGGTTACAGAATGCCAATGATTACGAGTAAGGACACTCGAAACGCGTCTGGCAGGAGAAATGTTTGCTGCCTGTTTCTGCTTCATCTGACTGCAGCCTCCGTGATTAAAATAAGGAAAATCACTTACCTGTTGTGGCTCTTTCCTTAGGGGCAACTCTTGAGATTGGATTTGAGCGGTCGGCCCGGCCGCGGAAAGAGCCCTGCTGCAAGCGCAGCGTTCCCGTGGTGACGCCATTAGACTTTGCCAAATTGCGGGAGGTAAGCCTGTCACGAGGGCAGAAGAGTGCAATCGTTTGAAAACTAACTAAGCAGCACCCCACTGTGGTTTTATTCAACTTTTATTACTGTACCAGGAGGACAGATTCACTTGAGTTTAATGAGTGTGCAATTACAAACACCACACTGCTATGCGAGTAACCACACCAACTGGGGGATTTAAAAAGAAGTTGCACATTGCTGTCGTTGATTACAGAATGCCAATGATTAAGAGTAAGGACACTCGAAACGCGTCTGGCAGGAGAAATGTTTGCTTCCTGTTTCTGCTTCATCTGACTTCAGCCTCCGTGATTAAAATAAGGAAAATCACTTACCTGCTGTGGCTCTTTCCTTAGGGACAACTCTTGTGATTGGATTTGAGCGGTCGGCCCAGCCGCGGAAAGAGCCCTGCTGCAAGCGCGGCGTTCCCGTGGTGACGCCATTAGACTTTGCCAAATTGCGGGAGGTAAGCCTGTCACGAGGGCAGAAGAGTGCAATCGTTTGAAAACGAACTAAGCAGCACCCCACTGTGGTTTTATACAACTTTTATTACTGTACCAGGAGGACAGACTCACTTGAGTTTAATGAGTGTGCAACTACAAACACCACAAGGCTATGCGAGTAACCACACCCACTGGGGGATTTAAAAAGAAGTTGCACATTGCTGTCATTGGTTACAGAATGCCAATGATTAAGAGTAAGGACACTCGAAACGCGTCTGGCAGAAGAAATGTTTGTGCCTGTTTCTGTTTCATCTGACTGCAGCCTCCTTGATTAAAATAAGGAAAATCACTTACCTGTTGTGGCTCTTTACTTAGGGGCAACTCTTGTGATTGGATTTGAGCGGTCGGCCCGGCCGCGGAAAGAGCCCTGCTGCAAGCGCAGCGTTCCCGTGGTGACGCCATTAGACTTTGCCAAATTCCGGGAGGTAAGCCTGTCACGAGGGCAGAAGAGTGCAATCGTTTGCAAACGAACTAAGCAGCACCCCACTGTGGTTTTATTCAACTTTTATTACTGTACCAGGAGGACAGACTCACTTGAGTTTAATGAATGTGCAACTACAAACACCACAAGGCTATGCGAGTAACCACACCCACTGGGGGATTTAAAAAGAAGTTGCACATTGCTGTCGTTGGTTACAGAATGCCAATGATTAAGAGTAAGGACACTCGAAACGCGTCTGGCAGGAGAAATGTTTGCTGCCTGTTTCTGCTTCATCTGACTGCAGCCTCCGTGATTAATATAAGGAAAATCACTTACCTGTTGTGGCTCTTTCCTTAGGGGCAACTCTTGTGATTGGATTTGAGCGGTCGGCCCGGCCGTGGAAAGAGCCCTGCTGCAAGCGCAGCGTTCCCGTGGTGACGCCATTAGACTTTGCCAAATTGCGGGAAGTAAGCCTGTCACGAGGGCAGAAGAGTGCAATCATTTGAAAACGAACTAAGCAGCACCCCACTGTGGTTTTATTCAACTTTTATTACTGTACCAGGAGGACAGACTCACTTGAGTTTAATGAGTGTGCAACTACAAACACCACAAGGCTATGCGAGTAACCACACCAACTGGGGAATTTAAAAAGAAGTTGCACATTGCTGTCGTTGATTACAGAATGCCAATGATTAAGAGTAAGGACACTCGAAACGCGTCTGGCAGGAGAAATGTTTGCTTCCTGTTTCTGCTTCATCTGACTTCAGCCTCAGTGATTAAAATAAGGAAAATCACTTACCTGCTGTGGCTCTTTCCTTAGGGGCAACTCTTGTGATTGGATTTAAGCGGTCGGCCCGGCCGCGGAAAGAGCCCTGCTACAAGCGCAGCGTTCCCGTGGTGACGCCATTAGACTTTGCCAAATTGCGGGAGGTAAGCCTGTCACGAGGGCAGAAGAGTGCAATCGTTTGAAAACGAACTAAGCAGCACCCCACTGTGGTTTTATTCAACTTTTATTACTGTACCAGGAGGACAGACTCACTTGAGTTTAATGAGTGTGCAACTACAAACACCACAAGGCTATGCGAGTAACCACACCCACTGGGGGATTTAAAAAGAAGTTGCACATTGCTGTCGTTGGTTACAGAATGCCAATGATTAAGAGTAAGGACACTTGAAACGCGTCTGGCAGGAGAAATGTTTGCTGCCTGTTTCTGCTTCATCTGACTGCAGCCTCCGTGACTAAAATAAGGAAAATCACTTACCTGTTGTGGCTCTTTCCTTAGGGGCAACTCTTGTGATTGGATTTGAGCGGTCGACCCGGCCGCGGAAAGAGCCCTGCTGCAAGAGCGGCGTTCCCGTGGTGACGTCATTAGACTTTGCCAAATTGCGGGAGGTAAGCCTGTCACGAGGGCAAAAGAGTGCAATCGTTTGAAAACGAACTAAGCAGCACCCCACTGTGGTTTTATACAACTTTTATTACTGTACCAGGAGGACAGACTCACTTGAGTTTAATGAGTGTGCAACTACAAACACCACAAGGCTATGCGAGTAACCACACCCACTGGGGGATTTAAAAAGAAGTTGCACATTGCTGTCATTGGTTACAGAATGCCAATGATTAAGAGTAAGGACACTCGAAACGCGTCTGGCAGAAGAAATGTTTGCTGCCTGTTTCTGTTTCATCTGACTGCAGCCTCCGTGATTAATATAAGGAAAATCACTTACCTGTTGTGGCTCTTTCCTTAGGGGCAACTCTTGTGATTGGATTTGAGCGGTCGGCCCGGCCGTGGAAAGAGCCCTGCTGCAAGCGCAGCGTTCCCGTGGTGACGCCATTAGACTTTGCCAAATTGCGGGAAGTAAGCCTGTCACGAGGGCAGAAGAGTGCAATCATTTGAAAACGAACTAAGCAGCACCCCACTGTGGTTTTATTCAACTTTTATTACTGTACCAGGAGGACAGACTCACTTGAGTTTAATGAGTGTGCAACTACAAACACCACAAAGCTATGCGAGTAACCACACCCACTGGGGGATTTAAAAAGAAGTTGCACATTGCTGTCGTTGGTTACAGAATGCCAATGATTAAGAGTAAGGAATCTCGAAACGCGTCTGGCAGGAGAAATGTTTGCTGCCTGTTTCTGCTTCATCTGACTGCAGCCTCCGTGATTAAAATAAGGAAAATCACTTACCTGTTGTGGCTCTTTCCTTAGGGGCAACTCTTGTGATTGGATTTGAGCGGTCGGCCCGGCCGCGGAAAGAGCTCTGCTGCAAGCGCAGCGTTCCCGTGGTGATGCCATTAGACTTTGCTAAATTGCGGGAGGTAAGCCTGTCAGGAGGGCAGAAGAGTGCAATCGTTTGAAAACGAACTAAGCAGCACCCCACTGTGGTTTTATTCAACTTTTATTACTGTACCAGGAGGACAGACTCACTTGAGTTTAATGAGTGTGCAACTACAAACACCACAAGGCTATGCGAGTAACCACACCCACTGGGGGATTTAAAAAGAAGTTGCACATTGCTGTCGTTGGTTACAGAATGCCAATGATTAAGAGTAAGGACACTTGAAACGCGTCTGGCAGGAGAAATGTTTGCTGCCTGTTTCTGCTTCATCTGACTGCAGCCTCCGTGACTAAAATAAGGAAAATCACTTACCTGTTGTGGCTCTTTCCTTAGGGGCAACTCTTGTGATTGGATTTGAGCGGTCGGCCCGGCCGCGGAAAGAGCCCTGCTGCAAGCGCAGCGTTCCCGTGGTGATGCCATTAGACTTTGCCAAATTGCGGGAGGTAAGCCTGTCACGAGGGCAGAAGAGTGCAATCGTTTGAAAACGAACTAAGCAGCACCCCACTGTGGTTTTATACTTCTTTTATTACTGTACCAGGAGGACAGACTCAATTGAGTTTAATGAGTGTGCAACTACAAACACCACAAGGCTATGCGAGTAACCACACCCACTGGGGGATTTAAAAAGAAGTTGCACATTGCTGTCATTGGTTACAGAATGCCAATGATTAAGAGTAAGGACACTCGAAACGCATCTGGCAGAAGAAATGTTTGCTGCCTGTTTCTGTTTCATCTGACTGCAGCCTCCGTGATTAATATAAGGAAAATCACTTACCTGTTGTGGCTCTTTCCTTAGGGGCAACTCTTGTGATTGGATTTGAGCGGTCGGCCCGGCCGTGGAAAGAGCCCTGCTGCAAGCGCAGCGTTCCCGTGGTGACGCCATTAGACTTTGCCAAATTGCGGGAAGTAAGCCTGTCACGAGGGCAGAAGAGTGCAATCGTTTGAAAACGAACTAAGCAGCACCCCACTGTGGTTTTATTCAACTTTTATTACTGTACCAGGAGGACAGACTCACTTGAGTTTAATGAGTGTGCAACTACAAACACCACAAGGCTATGCGAGTAACCACACCCACTGGGGGATTTAAAAAGAAGTTGCACATTGCTGTCGTTGGTTACAGAATGCCAATGATTAAGAGTAAGGACATCTCGAAACGCGTCTGGCAGGAGAAATGTTTGCTGCCTGTTTCTGCTTCATCTGACTGCAGCCTCCGTGATTAAAATAAGGAAAATCACTTACCTGTTGTGGCTCTTTCCTTAGGGGCAACTCTTGTGATTGGATTTGAGCGGTCGGCCCGGCCGCGGAAAGAGCCCTGCTGCAAGCGCAGCGTTCCCGTGGTGACGCCATTAGACTTTGCCAAATTGCGGGAGGTAAGCCTGTCACGAGGGCAGAAGAGTGCAATCGTTTGAAAACGAACTAAGCAGCACCCCACTGTGGTTTTATTCAACTTTTATTACTGTACCAGGAGGACAGACTCACTTGAGTTTAATGAGTGTGCAACTACAAACACCACAAGGCTATGCGAGTAACCACACCCACTGGGGGATTTAAAAAGAAGTTGCACATTGCTGTCGTTGGTTACAGAATGCCAATGATTAAGAGTAAGGACACTCGAAACGCGTCTGGCAGGAGAAATGTTTGCTGCCTGTTTCTGCTTCATCTGACTGCAGCCTCCGTGATTAAAATAAGGAAAATCACTTACCTGTTGTGGCTCTTTCCTTAGGGGCAACTCTTGTGATTGGATTTGAGCGGTCGGCCCGGCCGCGGAAAGAGCCCTGCTGCAAGCGCAGCGTTCCCGTGGTGACGCCATTAGACTTTGCCAAATTGCGGGAGGTAAGCCTGTCACGAGGGCAGAAGAGTGCAATCGTTTGAAAACGAACTAAGCAGCACCCCACTGTGGTTTTATTCAACTTTTATTACTGTACCAGGAGGACAGACTCACTTGAGTTTAATGAGTGTGCAACTACAAACACCACAAGGCTATGCGAGTAACCACACCCACTGGGGGATTTAAAAAGAAGTTGCACATTGCTGTCGTTGGTTACAGAATGCCAATGATTAAGAGTAAGGACACTCGAAACGCGTCTGGCAGGAGAAATGTTTGCTGCCTGTTTCTGCTTCATCTGACTGCAGCCTCCGTGATTAAAATAAGGAAAATCACTTACCTGTTGTGGCTCTTTCCTTAGGGGCAACTCTTGTGATTGGATTTGAGCGGTCGGCCCGGCCGCGGAAAGAGCCCTGCTGCAAGCGCAGCGTTCCCGTGGTGACGCCATTAGACTTTGCCAAATTGCGGGAGGTAAGCCTGTCACGAGGGCAGAAGAGTGCAATCGTTTGAAAACGAACTAAGCAGCACCCCACTGTGGTTTTATTCAACTTTTATTACTGTACCAGGAGGACAGACTCACTTGAGTTTAATGAGTGTGCAACTACAAACACCACAAGGCTATGCGAGTAACCACACCCACTGGGGGATTTAAAAAGAAGTTGCACATTGCTGTCGTTGGTTACAGAATGCCAATGATTAAGAGTAAGGACACTCGAAACGCGTCTGGCAGGAGAAATGTTTGCTGCCTGTTTCTGCTTCATCTGACTGCAGCCTCCGTGATTAAAATAAGGAAAATCACTTACCTGTTGTGGCTCTTTCCTTAGGGGCAACTCTTGTGATTGGATTTGAGCGGTCGGCCCGGCCGCGGAAAGAGCCCTGCTGCAAGCGCAGCGTTCCCGTGGTGACGCCATTAGACTTTGCCAAATTGCGGGAGGTAAGCCTGTCACGAGGGCAGAAGAGTGCAATCGTTTGAAAACGAACTAAGCAGCACCCCACTGTGGTTTTATTCAACTTTTATTACTGTACCAGGAGGACAGACTCACTTGAGTTTAATGAGTGTGCAACTACAAACACCACAAGGCTATGCGAGTAACCACACCCACTGGGGGATTTAAAAAGAAGTTGCACATTGCTGTCGTTGGTTACAGAATGCCAATGATTAAGAGTAAGGACACTCGAAACGCGTCTGGCAGGAGAAATGTTTGCTGCCTGTTTCTGCTTCATCTGACTGCAGCCTCCGTGATTAAAATAAGGAAAATCACTTACCTGTTGTGGCTCTTTCCTTAGGGGCAACTCTTGTGATTGGATTTGAGCGGTCGGCCCGGCCGCGGAAAGAGCCCTGCTGCAAGCGCAGCGTTCCCGTGGTGACGCCATTAGACTTTGCCAAATTGCGGGAGGTAAGCCTGTCACGAGGGCAGAAGAGTGCAATCGTTTGAAAACGAACTAAGCAGCACCCCACTGTGGTTTTATTCAACTTTTATTACTGTACCAGGAGGACAGACTCACTTGAGTTTAATGAGTGTGCAACTACAAACACCACAAGGCTATGCGAGTAACCACACCCACTGGGGGATTTAAAAAGAAGTTGCACATTGCTGTCGTTGGTTACAGAATGCCAATGATTAAGAGTAAGGACATCTCGAAACGCGTCTGGCAGGAGAAATGTTTGCTGCCTGTTTCTGCTTCATCTGACTGCAGCCTCCGTGATTAAAATAAGGAAAATCACTTACCTGTTGTGGCTCTTTCCTTAGGGGCAACTCTTGTGATTGGATTTGAGCGGTCGGCCCGGCCGCGGAAAGAGCCCTGCTGCAAGCGCAGCGTTCCCGTGGTGACGCCATTAGACTTTGCCAAATTGCGGGAGGTAAGCCTGTCACGAGGGCAGAAGAGTGCAATCGTTTGAAAACGAACTAAGCAGCACCCCACTGTGGTTTTATTCAACTTTTATTACTGTACCAGGAGGACAGACTCACTTGAGTTTAATGAGTGTGCAACTACAAACACCACAAGGCTATGCGAGTAACCACACCCACTGGGGGATTTAAAAAGAAGTTGCACATTGCTGTCGTTGGTTACAGAATGCCAATGATTAAGAGTAAGGACACTCGAAACGCGTCTGGCAGGAGAAATGTTTGCTGCCTGTTTCTGCTTCATCTGACTGCAGCCTCCGTGATTAAAATAAGGAAAATCACTTACCTGTTGTGGCTCTTTCCTTAGGGGCAACTCTTGTGATTGGATTTGAGCGGTCGGCCCGGCCGCGGAAAGAGCCCTGCTGCAAGCGCAGCGTTCCCGTGGTGACGCCATTAGACTTTGCCAAATTGCGGGAGGTAAGCCTGTCACGAGGGCAGAAGAGTGCAATCGTTTGAAAACGAACTAAGCAGCACCCCACTGTGGTTTTATTCAACTTTTATTACTGTACCAGGAGGACAGACTCACTTGAGTTTAATGAGTGTGCAACTACAAACACCACAAGGCTATGCGAGTAACCACACCCACTGGGGGATTTAAAAAGAAGTTGCACATTGCTGTCGTTGGTTACAGAATGCCAATGATTAAGAGTAAGGACACTCGAAACGCGTCTGGCAGGAGAAATGTTTGCTGCCTGTTTCTGCTTCATCTGACTGCAGCCTCCGTGATTAAAATAAGGAAAATCACTTACCTGTTGTGGCTCTTTCCTTAGGGGCAACTCTTGTGATTGGATTTGAGCGGTCGGCCCGGCCGCGGAAAGAGCCCTGCTGCAAGCGCAGCGTTCCCGTGGTGACGCCATTAGACTTTGCCAAATTGCGGGAGGTAAGCCTGTCACGAGGGCAGAAGAGTGCAATCGTTTGAAAACGAACTAAGCAGCACCCCACTGTGGTTTTATTCAACTTTTATTACTGTACCAGGAGGACAGACTCACTTGAGTTTAATGAGTGTGCAACTACAAACACCACAAGGCTATGCGAGTAACCACACCCACTGGGGGATTTAAAAAGAAGTTGCACATTGCTGTCGTTGGTTACAGAATGCCAATGATTAAGAGTAAGGACACTCGAAACGCGTCTGGCAGAAGAAATGTTTGCTGCCTGTTTCTGCTTCATCTGACTGCAGCCTCCGTGATTAAAATAAGGAAAATCACTTACCTGTTGTGGCTCTTTCCTTAGGGGCAACTCTTGTGATTGGATTTGAGCGGTCGGCCCGGCCGCGGAAAGAGCCCTGCTGCAAGCGCAGCGTTCCCGTGGTGACGCCATTAGACTTTGCCAAATTGCGGGAGGTAAGCCTGTCACGAGGGCAGAAGAGTGCAATCGTTTGAAAACGAACTAAGCAGCACCCCACTGTGGTTTTATTCAACTTTTATTACTGTACCAGGAGGACAGACTCACTTGAGTTTAATGAGTGTGCAACTACAAACACCACAAGGCTATGCGAGTAACCACACCCACTGGGGGATTTAAAAAGAAGTTGCACATTGCTGTCGTTGGTTACAGAATGCCAATGATTAAGAGTAAGGACACTCGAAACGCGTCTGGCAGGAGAAATGTTTGCTGCCTGTTTCTGCTTCATCTGACTGCAGCCTCCGTGATTAAAATAAGGAAAATCACTTACCTGTTGTGGCTCTTTCCTTAGGGGCAACTCTTGTGATTGGATTTGAGCGGTCGGCCCGGCCGCGGAAAGAGCCCTGCTGCAAGCGCAGCGTTCCCGTGGTGACGCCATTAGACTTTGCCAAATTGCGGGAGGTAAGCCTGTCACGAGGGCAGAAGAGTGCAATCGTTTGAAAACGAACTAAGCAGCACCCCACTGTGGTTTTATTCAACTTTTATTACTGTACCAGGAGGACAGACTCACTTGAGTTTAATGAGTGTGCAACTACAAACACCACAAGGCTATGCGAGTAACCACACCCACTGGGGGATTTAAAAAGAAGTTGCACATTGCTGTCGTTGGTTACAGAATGCCAATGATTAAGAGTAAGGACACTCGAAACGCGTCTGGCAGGAGAAATGTTTGCTGCCTGTTTCTGCTTCATCTGACTGCAGCCTCCGTGATTAAAATAAGGAAAATCACTTACCTGTTGTGGCTCTTTCCTTAGGGGCAACTCTTGTGATTGGATTTGAGCGGTCGGCCCGGCCGCGGAAAGAGCCCTGCTGCAAGCGCAGCGTTCCCGTGGTGACGCCATTAGACTTTGCCAAATTGCGGGAGGTAAGCCTGTCACGAGGGCAGAAGAGTGCAATCGTTTGAAAACGAACTAAGCAGCACCCCACTGTGGTTTTATTCAACTTTTATTACTGTACCAGGAGGACAGACTCACTTGAGTTTAATGAGTGTGCAACTACAAACACCACAAGGCTATGCGAGTAACCACACCCACTGGGGGATTTAAAAAGAAGTTGCACATTGCTGTCGTTGGTTACAGAATGCCAATGATTAAGAGTAAGGACACTCGAAACGCGTCTGGCAGGAGAAATGTTTGCTGCCTGTTTCTGCTTCATCTGACTGCAGCCTCCGTGATTAAAATAAGGAAAATCACTTACCTGTTGTGGCTCTTTCCTTAGGGGCAACTCTTGTGATTGGATTTGAGCGGTCGGCCCGGCCGCGGAAAGAGCCCTGCTGCAAGCGCAGCGTTCCCGTGGTGACGCCATTAGACTTTGCCAAATTGCGGGAGGTAAGCCTGTCACGAGGGCAGAAGAGTGCAATCGTTTGAAAACGAACTAAGCAGCACCCCACTGTGGTTTTATTCAACTTTTATTACTGTACCAGGAGGACAGACTCACTTGAGTTTAATGAGTGTGCAACTACAAACACCACAAGGCTATGCGAGTAACCACACCCACTGGGGGATTTAAAAAGAAGTTGCACATTGCTGTCGTTGGTTACAGAATGCCAATGATTAAGAGTAAGGACACTCGAAACGCGTCTGGCAGGAGAAATGTTTGCTGCCTGTTTCTGCTTCATCTGACTGCAGCCTCCGTGATTAAAATAAGGAAAATCACTTACCTGTTGTGGCTCTTTCCTTAGGGGCAACTCTTGTGATTGGATTTGAGCGGTCGGCCCGGCCGCGGAAAGAGCCCTGCTGCAAGCGCAGCGTTCCCGTGGTGACGCCATTAGACTTTGCCAAATTGCGGGAGGTAAGCCTGTCACGAGGGCAGAAGAGTGCAATCGTTTGAAAACGAACTAAGCAGCACCCCACTGTGGTTTTATTCAACTTTTATTACTGTACCAGGAGGACAGACTCACTTGAGTTTAATGAGTGTGCAACTACAAACACCACAAGGCTATGCGAGTAACCACACCCACTGGGGGATTTAAAAAGAAGTTGCACATTGCTGTCGTTGGTTACAGAATGCCAATGATTAAGAGTAAGGACACTCGAAACGCGTCTGGCAGGAGAAATGTTTGCTGCCTGTTTCTGCTTCATCTGACTGCAGCCTCCGTGATTAAAATAAGGAAAATCACTTACCTGTTGTGGCTCTTTCCTTAGGGGCAACTCTTGTGATTGGATTTGAGCGGTCGGCCCGGCCGCGGAAAGAGCCCTGCTGCAAGCGCAGCGTTCCCGTGGTGACGCCATTAGACTTTGCCAAATTGCGGGAGGTAAGCCTGTCACGAGGGCAGAAGAGTGCAATCGTTTGAAAACGAACTAAGCAGCACCCCACTGTGGTTTTATTCAACTTTTATTACTGTACCAGGAGGACAGACTCACTTGAGTTTAATGAGTGTGCAACTACAAACACCACAAGGCTATGCGAGTAACCACACCCACTGGGGGATTTAAAAAGAAGTTGCACATTGCTGTCGTTGGTTACAGAATGCCAATGATTAAGAGTAAGGACACTCGAAACGCGTCTGGCAGGAGAAATGTTTGCTGCCTGTTTCTGCTTCATCTGACTGCAGCCTCCGTGATTAAAATAAGGAAAATCACTTACCTGTTGTGGCTCTTTCCTTAGGGGCAACTCTTGTGATTGGATTTGAGCGGTCGGCCCGGCCGCGGAAAGAGCCCTGCTGCAAGCGCAGCGTTCCCGTGGTGACGCCATTAGACTTTGCCAAATTGCGGGAGGTAAGCCTGTCACGAGGGCAGAAGAGTGCAATCGTTTGAAAACGAACTAAGCAGCACCCCACTGTGGTTTTATTCAACTTTTATTACTGTACCAGGAGGACAGACTCACTTGAGTTTAATGAGTGTGCAACTACAAACACCACAAGGCTATGCGAGTAACCACACCCACTGGGGGATTTAAAAAGAAGTTGCACATTGCTGTCGTTGGTTACAGAATGCCAATGATTAAGAGTAAGGACACTCGAAACGCGTCTGGCAGGAGAAATGTTTGCTGCCTGTTTCTGCTTCATCTGACTGCAGCCTCCGTGATTAAAATAAGGAAAATCACTTACCTGTTGTGGCTCTTTCCTTAGGGGCAACTCTTGTGATTGGATTTGAGCGGTCGGCCCGGCCGCGGAAAGAGCCCTGCTGCAAGCGCAGCGTTCCCGTGGTGACGCCATTAGACTTTGCCAAATTGCGGGAGGTAAGCCTGTCACGAGGGCAGAAGAGTGCAATCGTTTGAAAACGAACTAAGCAGCACCCCACTGTGGTTTTATTCAACTTTTATTACTGTACCAGGAGGACAGACTCACTTGAGTTTAATGAGTGTGCAACTACAAACACCACAAGGCTATGCGAGTAACCACACCCACTGGGGGATTTAAAAAGAAGTTGCACATTGCTGTCGTTGGTTACAGAATGCCAATGATTAAGAGTAAGGACACTCGAAACGCGTCTGGCAGGAGAAATGTTTGCTGCCTGTTTCTGCTTCATCTGACTGCAGCCTCCGTGATTAAAATAAGGAAAATCACTTACCTGTTGTGGCTCTTTCCTTAGGGGCAACTCTTGTGATTGGATTTGAGCGGTCGGCCCGGCCGCGGAAAGAGCCCTGCTGCAAGCGCAGCGTTCCCGTGGTGACGCCATTAGACTTTGCCAAATTGCGGGAGGTAAGCCTGTCACGAGGGCAGAAGAGTGCAATCGTTTGAAAACGAACTAAGCAGCACCCCACTGTGGTTTTATTCAACTTTTATTACTGTACCAGGAGGACAGACTCACTTGAGTTTAATGAGTGTGCAACTACAAACACCACAAGGCTATGCGAGTAACCACACCCACTGGGGGATTTAAAAAGAAGTTGCACATTGCTGTCGTTGGTTACAGAATGCCAATGATTAAGAGTAAGGACACTCGAAACGCGTCTGGCAGGAGAAATGTTTGCTGCCTGTTTCTGCTTCATCTGACTGCAGCCTCCGTGATTAAAATAAGGAAAATCACTTACCTGTTGTGGCTCTTTCCTTAGGGGCAACTCTTGTGATTGGATTTGAGCGGTCGGCCCGGCCGCGGAAAGAGCCCTGCTGCAAGCGCAGCGTTCCCGTGGTGACGCCATTAGACTTTGCCAAATTGCGGGAGGTAAGCCTGTCACGAGGGCAGAAGAGTGCAATCGTTTGAAAACGAACTAAGCAGCACCCCACTGTGGTTTTATTCAACTTTTATTACTGTACCAGGAGGACAGACTCACTTGAGTTTAATGAGTGTGCAACTACAAACACCACAAGGCTATGCGAGTAACCACACCCACTGGGGGATTTAAAAAGAAGTTGCACATTGCTGTCGTTGGTTACAGAATGCCAATGATTAAGAGTAAGGACACTCGAAACGCGTCTGGCAGGAGAAATGTTTGCTGCCTGTTTCTGCTTCATCTGACTGCAGCCTCCGTGATTAAAATAAGGAAAATCACTTACCTGTTGTGGCTCTTTCCTTAGGGGCAACTCTTGTGATTGGATTTGAGCGGTCGGCCCGGCCGCGGAAAGAGCCCTGCTGCAAGCGCAGCGTTCCCGTGGTGACGCCATTAGACTTTGCCAAATTGCGGGAGGTAAGCCTGTCACGAGGGCAGAAGAGTGCAATCGTTTGAAAACGAACTAAGCAGCACCCCACTGTGGTTTTATTCAACTTTTATTACTGTACCAGGAGGACAGACTCACTTGAGTTTAATGAGTGTGCAACTACAAACACCACAAGGCTATGCGAGTAACCACACCCACTGGGGGATTTAAAAAGAAGTTGCACATTGCTGTCGTTGGTTACAGAATGCCAATGATTAAGAGTAAGGACACTCGAAACGCGTCTGGCAGAAGAAATGTTTGCTGCCTGTTTCTGCTTCATCTGACTGCAGCCTCCGTGATTAAAATAAGGAAAATCACTTACCTGTTGTGGCTCTTTCCTTAGGGGCAACTCTTGTGATTGGATTTGAGCGGTCGGCCCGGCCGCGGAAAGAGCCCTGCTGCAAGCGCAGCGTTCCCGTGGTGACGCCATTAGACTTTGCCAAATTGCGGGAGGTAAGCCTGTCACGAGGGCAGAAGAGTGCAATCGTTTGAAAACGAACTAAGCAGCACCCCACTGTGGTTTTATTCAACTTTTATTACTGTACCAGGAGGACAGACTCACTTGAGTTTAATGAGTGTGCAACTACAAACACCACAAGGCTATGCGAGTAACCACACCCACTGGGGGATTTAAAAAGAAGTTGCACATTGCTGTCGTTGGTTACAGAATGCCAATGATTAAGAGTAAGGACACTCGAAACGCGTCTGGCAGGAGAAATGTTTGCTGCCTGTTTCTGCTTCATCTGACTGCAGCCTCCGTGATTAAAATAAGGAAAATCACTTACCTGTTGTGGCTCTTTCCTTAGGGGCAACTCTTGTGATTGGATTTGAGCGGTCGGCCCGGCCGCGGAAAGAGCCCTGCTGCAAGCGCAGCGTTCCCGTGGTGACGCCATTAGACTTTGCCAAATTGCGGGAGGTAAGCCTGTCACGAGGGCAGAAGAGTGCAATCGTTTGAAAACGAACTAAGCAGCACCCCACTGTGGTTTTATTCAACTTTTATTACTGTACCAGGAGGACAGACTCACTTGAGTTTAATGAGTGTGCAACTACAAACACCACAAGGCTATGCGAGTAACCACACCCACTGGGGGATTTAAAAAGAAGTTGCACATTGCTGTCGTTGGTTACAGAATGCCAATGATTAAGAGTAAGGACACTCGAAACGCGTCTGGCAGGAGAAATGTTTGCTGCCTGTTTCTGCTTCATCTGACTGCAGCCTCCGTGATTAAAATAAGGAAAATCACTTACCTGTTGTGGCTCTTTCCTTAGGGGCAACTCTTGTGATTGGATTTGAGCGGTCGGCCCGGCCGCGGAAAGAGCCCTGCTGCAAGCGCAGCGTTCCCGTGGTGACGCCATTAGACTTTGCCAAATTGCGGGAGGTAAGCCTGTCACGAGGGCAGAAGAGTGCAATCGTTTGAAAACGAACTAAGCAGCACCCCACTGTGGTTTTATTCAACTTTTATTACTGTACCAGGAGGACAGACTCACTTGAGTTTAATGAGTGTGCAACTACAAACACCACAAGGCTATGCGAGTAACCACACCCACTGGGGGATTTAAAAAGAAGTTGCACATTGCTGTCGTTGGTTACAGAATGCCAATGATTAAGAGTAAGGACACTCGAAACGCGTCTGGCAGGAGAAATGTTTGCTGCCTGTTTCTGCTTCATCTGACTGCAGCCTCCGTGATTAAAATAAGGAAAATCACTTACCTGTTGTGGCTCTTTCCTTAGGGGCAACTCTTGTGATTGGATTTGAGCGGTCGGCCCGGCCGCGGAAAGAGCCCTGCTGCAAGCGCAGCGTTCCCGTGGTGACGCCATTAGACTTTGCCAAATTGCGGGAGGTAAGCCTGTCACGAGGGCAGAAGAGTGCAATCGTTTGAAAACGAACTAAGCAGCACCCCACTGTGGTTTTATTCAACTTTTATTACTGTACCAGGAGGACAGACTCACTTGAGTTTAATGAGTGTGCAACTACAAACACCACAAGGCTATGCGAGTAACCACACCCACTGGGGGATTTAAAAAGAAGTTGCACATTGCTGTCGTTGGTTACAGAATGCCAATGATTAAGAGTAAGGACACTCGAAACGCGTCTGGCAGGAGAAATGTTTGCTGCCTGTTTCTGCTTCATCTGACTGCAGCCTCCGTGATTAAAATAAGGAAAATCACTTACCTGTTGTGGCTCTTTCCTTAGGGGCAACTCTTGTGATTGGATTTGAGCGGTCGGCCCGGCCGCGGAAAGAGCCCTGCTGCAAGCGCAGCGTTCCCGTGGTGACGCCATTAGACTTTGCCAAATTGCGGGAGGTAAGCCTGTCACGAGGGCAGAAGAGTGCAATCGTTTGAAAACGAACTAAGCAGCACCCCACTGTGGTTTTATTCAACTTTTATTACTGTACCAGGAGGACAGACTCACTTGAGTTTAATGAGTGTGCAACTACAAACACCACAAGGCTATGCGAGTAACCACACCCACTGGGGGATTTAAAAAGAAGTTGCACATTGCTGTCGTTGGTTACAGAATGCCAATGATTAAGAGTAAGGACACTCGAAACGCGTCTGGCAGGAGAAATGTTTGCTGCCTGTTTCTGCTTCATCTGACTGCAGCCTCCGTGATTAAAATAAGGAAAATCACTTACCTGTTGTGGCTCTTTCCTTAGGGGCAACTCTTGTGATTGGATTTGAGCGGTCGGCCCGGCCGCGGAAAGAGCCCTGCTGCAAGCGCAGCGTTCCCGTGGTGACGCCATTAGACTTTGCCAAATTGCGGGAGGTAAGCCTGTCACGAGGGCAGAAGAGTGCAATCGTTTGAAAACGAACTAAGCAGCACCCCACTGTGGTTTTATTCAACTTTTATTACTGTACCAGGAGGACAGACTCACTTGAGTTTAATGAGTGTGCAACTACAAACACCACAAGGCTATGCGAGTAACCACACCCACTGGGGGATTTAAAAAGAAGTTGCACATTGCTGTAGTTGGTTACAGAATGCCAATGATTAAGAGTAAGGATACTCGAAACGCGTCTGGCAGGAGAAATGTTTGCTGCCTGTTTCTGCTTCATCTGACTGCAGCCTCCGTGATTAAAATAAGGAAAATCACTTACCTGTTGTGGCTCTTTCCTTAGGGGCAACTCTTGTGATTGGATTTGAGCAGTCGGCCCGGCCGCGGAAAGAGCCCTGCTGCAAGCGCAGCGTTCCCGTGGTGACGCCATTAGACTTTGCCAAATTGCGGGAGGTAAGCCTGTCACGAGGGCAGAAGAGTGCAATCATTTGAAAACGAACTAAGCAGCACCCCACTGTGGTTTTATTCAACTTTTATTACTGTACCAGGAGGACAGACTCACTTGAGTTTAATGAGTGTGCAACTACAAACACCACAAGGCTATGCGAGTAACCACACCCACTGGGGGATTTAAAAAGAAGTTGCACATTGCTGTCGTTGGTTACAGAATGCCAATGATTAAGAGTAAGGACACTCGAAACGCGTCTGGCAGGAGAAATGTTTGCTGCCTGTTTCTGCTTCATCTGACTGCAGCCTCCGTGATTAAAATAAGGAAAATCACTTACCTGTTGTGGCTCTTTCCTTAGGGGCAACTCTTGTGATTGGATTTGAGCGGTCAGCCCGGCCGCGGAAAGAGCCCTGCTGCAAGCGCAGCGTTCCCGTGGTGACGCCATTAGACTTTGCCAAATTGCGGGAAGTAAGCCTGTCACGAGGGCAGAAGAGTGCAATCGTTTGAAAACGAACTAAGCAGCACCCCACTGTGGTTTTATTCAACTTTTATTACTGTACCAGGAGGACAGACTCACTTGAGTTTAATGAGTGTGCAACTACAAACACCACAAGGCTATGCGAGTAACCACACCCACTGGGGGATTTAAAAAGAAGTTGCACATTGCTGTCGTTGGTTACAGAATGCCAATGATTAAGAGTAAGGACACTCGAAACGCGTCTGGCAGGAGAAATGTTTGCTGCCTGTTTCTGCTTCATCTGACTGCAGCCTCCGTGATTAAAATAAGGAAAATCACTTACCTGTTGTGGCTCTTTCCTTAGGGGCAACTCTTGTGATTGGATTTGAGCGGTCGGCCCGGCCGCGGAAAGAGCCCTGCTGCAAGCGCAGCGTTCCCGTGGTGACGCCATTAGACTTTGCCAAATTGCGGGAGGTAAGCCTGTCACGAGGGCAGAAGAGTGCAATCGTTTGAAAACGAACTAAGCAGCACCCCACTGTGGTTTTATTCAACTTTTATTACTGTACCAGGAGGACAGACTCACTTGAGTTTAATGAGTGTGCAACTACAAACACCACAAGGCTATGCGAGTAACCACACCCACTGGGGGATTTAAAAAGAAGTTGCACATTGCTGTCGTTGGTTACAGAATGCCAATGATTAAGAGTAAGGACACTCGAAACGCGTCTGGCAGGAGAAATGTTTGCTGCCTGTTTCTGTTTCATCTGACTGCAGCCTCCGTGATTAAAATAAGGAAAATCACTTACCTGTTGTGGCTCTTTCCTTAGGGGCAACTCTTGTGATTGGATTTGAGCGGTCGGCCCGGCCGCGGAAAGAGCCCTGCTGCAAGCGCAGCGTTCCCGTGATGACGCCATTAGACTTTGCCAAATTGCGGGAGGTAAGCCTGTCACGAGGGCAGAAGAGTGCAATCGTTTGAAAACGAACTAAGCAGCACCCCACTGTGGTTTTATTCAACTTTTATTACTGTACCAGGAGGACAGACTCACTTGAGTTTAATGAGTGTGCAACTACAAACACCACAAGGCTATGCGAGTAACCACACCCACTGGGGGATTTAAAAAGAAGTTGCACATTGCTGTCGTTGGTTACAGAATGCCAATGATTAAGAGTAAGGACACTCGAAACGCGTCTGGCAGGAGAAATGTTTGCTGCCTGTTTCTGCTTCATCTGACTGCAGCCTCCGTGATTAAAATAAGGAAAATCACTTACCTGTTGTGGCTCTTTCCTTAGGGGCAACTCTTGTGATTGGATTTGAGCGGTCGGCCCGGCCGCGGAAAGAGCCCTGCTGCAAGCGCAGCGTTCCCGTGGTGACGCCATTAGACTTTGCCAAATTGCGGGAGGTAAGCCTGTCACGAGGGCAGAAGAGTGCAATCGTTTGAAAACGAACTAAGCAGCACCCCACTGTGGTTTTATTCAACTTTTATTACTGTACCAGGAGGACAGACTCACTTGAGTTTAATGAGTGTGCAACTACAAACACCACAAGGCTATGCGAGTAACCACACCCACTGGGGGATTTAAAAAGAAGTTGCACATTGCTGTCGTTGGTTACAGAATGCCAATGATTAAGAGTAAGGACACTCGAAACGCGTCTGGCAGGAGAAATGTTTGCTGCCTGTTTCTGCTTCATCTGACTGCAGCCTCCGTGATTAAAATAAGGAAAATCACTTACCTGTTGTGGCTCTTTCCTTAGGGGCAACTCTTGTGATTGGATTTGAGCGGTCGGCCCGGCCGCGGAAAGAGCCCTGCTGCAAGCGCAGCGTTCCCGTGGTGACGCCATTAGACTTTGCCAAATTGCGGGAGGTAAGCCTGTCACGAGGGCAGAAGAGTGCAATCGTTTGAAAACGAACTAAGCAGCACCCCACTGTGGTTTTATTCAACTTTTATTACTGTACCAGGAGGACAGACTCACTTGAGTTTAATGAGTGTGCAACTACAAACACCACAAGGCTATGCGAGTAACCACACCCACTGGGGGATTTAAAAAGAAGTTGCACATTGCTGTCGTTGGTTACAGAATGCCAATGATTAAGAGTAAGGACACTCGAAACGCGTCTGGCAGGAGAAATGTTTGCTGCCTGTTTCTGCTTCATCTGACTGCAGCCTCCGTGATTAAAATAAGGAAAATCACTTACCTGTTGTGGCTCTTTCCTTAGGGGCAACTCTTGTGATTGGATTTGAGCGGTCGGCCCGGCCGCGGAAAGAGCCCTGCTGCAAGCGCAGCGTTCCCGTGGTGACGCCATTAGACTTTGCCAAATTGCGGGAGGTAAGCCTGTCACGAGGGCAGAAGAGTGCAATCATTTGAAAACAAACTAAGCAGCACCCCACTGTGGTTTTATTCAACTTTTATTACTGTACCAGGAGGACAGACTCACTTGAGTTTAATGAGTGTGCAACTACAAACACCACAAGGCTATGCGAGTAACCACACCCACTGGGGGATTTAAAAAGAAGTTGCACATTGCTGTCGTTGGTTACAGAATGCCAATGATTAAGAGTAAGGATACTCGAAACGCGTCTGGCAGGAGAAATGTTTGCTGCCTGTTTCTGCTTCATCTGACTGCAGCCTCCGTGATTAAAATAAGGAAAATCACTTACCTGTTGTGGCTCTTTCCTTAGGGGCAACTCTTGTGATTGGATTTGAGCGGTCGGCCCGGCCGCGGAAAGAGCCCTGCTGCAAGCGCAGTGTTCCCGTGGTGACGCCATTAGACTTTGCCAAATTGCGGGAGGCAAGCCTGTCACGAGGGCAGAAGAGTGCAATCGTTTGAAAACGAACTAAGCAGCACCCCACTGTGGTTTTATACAACTTTTATTACTGTACCAGGAGGACAGACTCACTTGAGTTTAATGAGTGTGCAACTACAAACACCACAAGGCTATGCGAGTAACCACACCCACTGGGGGATTTAAAAAGAAGTTGCACATTGCTGTCGTTGGTTACAGAATGCCAATGATTAAGAGTAAGGACACTCGAAACGCGTCTGGCAGAAGAAATGTTTGCTGCCTGTTTCTGCTTCATCTGACTGCAGCCTCCGTGATTAAAATAAGGAAAATCACTTACCTGTTGGGGCTCTTTCCTTAGGGGCAACTCTTGTGATTGGATTTGAGTGGTCGGCCCGGCCGCGGAAAGAGGCCTGCTGCAAGCGCAGCGTTCCCGTGGTGACGCCATTAGACTTTGCCAAATTGCGAGAGGTAAGCCTGTCACGAGGGAAGAAGAGTGCAATCGTTTGAAAACGAACTAAGCAGCACCCCACTGTGGTTTTATTCAACTTTTATTACTGTACCAGGAGGACAGACTCACTTGAGTTTAATGAGTGTGCAACTATAAACACCACAAGGCTATGCGAGTAACCACACCCACTGGGGGTTTTAAAAAGAAGTTGCACATTGCTGTCGTTGGTTACAGAATGCCAATGATTAAGAGTAAGGACACTCGAAACGCGTCTGGCAGGAGAAATGTTTGCTGCCTGTGTCTGCTTCATCTGACTGCAGCCTCCGTGATTAAAATAAGGAAAATCACTTACCTGTTGTGGCTCTTTCCTTAGGGGCAACTCTTGTGATTGTATTTGAGCAGTCGGCCCGGCCGCGGAAAGAGCCCTGCTGCAAGCGCAGCGTTCCCGTAGTGACGCCATTAGACTTTGCCAAATTGCGAGAGGTAAGCCTGTCACGAGGGCAGAAGAGTGCAATCGTTTGAAAACGAACTAAGCAGCACCCCACTGTGGTTTTATTCAACTTTTATTACTGTACCAGGAGGACAGACTCACTTGAGTTTAATGAGTGTGCAACTATAAACACCACAAGGCTATGCGAGTAACCACACCCACTGGGGGTTTTAAAAGAAGTTGCACATTGCTGTCGTTGGTTACAGAATGCCAATGATTAAGAGTAAGGACACTCGAAACGCGTCTGGCAGGAGAAATGTTTGCTGCCTGTTTCTGCTTCATCTGACTGCAGCCTCCGTGATTAAAATAAGGAAAATCACTTACCTGTTGTGGCTCTTTCCTTAGGGGCAACTCTTGTGATTGTATTTGAGCAGTCGGCCCGGCCGCGGAAAGAGCCCTGCTGCAAGCGCAGCGTTCCCGTAGTGACGCCATTAGACTTTGCCAAATTGCGGGAGGTAAGCCTGTCACGAGGGCAGAAGAGTGCAATCGTTTGAAAACAAACTAAGCAGCACCCCACTGTGGTTTTATTCAACTTTTATTACTGTACCAGGATGACAGACTCACTTGAGTTTAATGAGTGTGCAACTACAAACACCACAAGGCTATGCGAGTAACCACACCCACTGGGGGATTTAAAAAGAAGTTGCACATTGCTGTCGTTGGTTACAGAATGCCAATGATTAAGAGTAAGGACACTCGAAACGCGTCTGGCAGGAGAAATGTTTGCTGCCTGTTTCTGCTTCATCTGACTGCAGCCATAATGATTAAAATAAGGAATATCACTTACCTGTTGTGGCTCTTTCCTTAGGGGCAACTCTTGTGATTGGATTTGAGCGGTCGGCCCGGCCGCGGAAAGAGCCCTGCTGCAAGCGCAGCGTTCCCGTGGTGACTCCATTAGACTTTGCCACATTGCGGGAGGTAAGCCTGTCACGAGGGCAGAAGAGTGCAATCGTTTGAAAACGAACTAAGCAGCACCCCACTGTGGTTTTATACAACTTTTATTACTGTACCAGGAGGACAGACTCACTTGAGTTTAATGAGTGTGCAACTACAAACACCACAAGGCTATGCGAGTAACCACACCCACTGGGGGATTTAAAAAGAAGTTGCAAATTGCTGTCGTTGGTTACAGAATGCCAATGATTAAGAGTTAGGACACTCGAAACGCGTCTGGCAGAAGAAATGTTTGCTGCCTGTTTCTGCTTCATCTGACTGCAGCCTCCGTGATTAAAATAAGGAAAATCACTTACCTGTTGTGGCTCTTTCCTTAGGGGCAACTCTTGTGATTGGATTTGAGTGGTCGGCCCGGCCGCGGAAAGAGCCCTGCTGCAAGCGCAGCGTTCCCGTGGTGACGCCATTAGACTTTGCCAAATTGCGAGAGGTAAGCCTGTCATGAGGGCAGAAGAGTGCAATCGTTTGAAAACGAACTAAGCAGCACCCCACTGTGGTGTTATTCAACTTTTATTACTGTACCAGGAGGACAGACTCACTTGAGTTTAATGAGTGTGCAACTACAAACACCACAAGGCTATGCGAGTAACCACACCCACTGGGGGATTTAAAAAGAAGTTGCACATTGCTGTCGTTGGTTACAGAATGCCAATGATTAAGAGTAAGGACACTCGAAACGCGTCTGGCAGGAGAAATGTTTGCTGCCTGTTTCTGCTTCATCTGACTGCAGCCTCTGTGATTAAAATAAGGAAAATCACTTACCTGTTGTGGCTCTTTCCTTAGGGGCAACTCTTGTGATTGGATTTGAGCGGTCGGCCCGGCCGCGGAAAAAGCCCTGCTGCAAGCGCAGCGTTCCCGTGGTGACGCCATTAGACTTTGCCAAATTCGGGAGGTAAGCCTGTCACGAGGGCAGAAGAGTGCAATCGTTTGAAAACGAACTAAGCAGCACCCCACTGTGGTTTTATTCAACTTTTATTACTGTACCAGGAGGACAGACTCACTTGAGTTTAATGAGTGTGCAACTACAAACACCACAAGGCTATGCGAGTAACCACACCCACTTGGGGTTTTAAAAAGAAGTTGCACATAGCTGTCGTTGATTACAGAATGCCAATGATTAAGAGTAAGGACACTCGAAACGCGTCTGGCAGGAGAAATGTTTGCTGCCTGTTTCTGCTTCATCTGACTGCAGCCTCCGTGATTAAAATAAGGAAAATCACTTACCTGTTGTGGCTCTTTCCTTAGGGGCAACTCTTGTGATTGGATTTGAGCGGTCGGCCCGGCCGCGGAAAGAGCCCTGCTGCAAGCGCAGCGTTCTTGTGGTGACGCCATTAGACTTTGCCAACTTGCGGGAGGTAAGCCTGTCACAAGGGCAGAAGAGTGCAATCGTTTGAAAACGAACTAAGCAGCACCCCACTGTGGTTTTATTCAACTTTTATTACTGTACCAGGAGGACAGACTCACTTGAGTTTAATGAGTGTGCAACTACAAACACCACAAGGCTATGCGAGTAACCACACCCACTGGGGGATTTAAAAGAAGTTGCACATTGCTGTCGTTGGTTACAGAATGCCAATGATTAAGAGTAAGGACACTCGAAACGCGTCTGGCAGGAGAAATGTTTGCTGCCTGTTTCTGCTTCATCTGACTGCAGCCTCCGTGATTAAAATAAGGAAAATCACTTACCTGTTGTGGCTCTTTCCTTAGGGGCAACTCTTGTGATTGGATTTGAGCGGTCGGCCAGGCCGCGGAAAGAGCCCTGCTGCAAGCGCAGCGTTCCCGTGGTAACGCCATTAGACTTTGCCAAATTGCGGGAAGTAAGCCTGTCACGAGGGCAGAAGAGTGCAATCGTTTGAAAACGAACTAAGCAGCACCCCACTGTGGTTTTATTCAACTTTTATTACTGTACCAGGAGGACAGACTCACTTGAGTTTAATGAGTGTGCAACTACAAACACCACAAGGCTATGCGAGTAACCACACCCACTGGGGGATTTAAAAAGAAGTTGCACATTGCTGTCGTTGGTTACAGAATGCCAATGATTAAGAGTAAGGACACTCGAAACGCGTCTGGCAGGAGAAATGTTTGCTGCCTTTTTCTGCTTCATCTGACTGCAGCCTCCGTGATTAAAATAACTTACCTGTTGTGGCTCTTTCCTTTGGTGCAACTCTTGTGATTGGATTTGAGCGGTCGGCCCGGCCGCGGAAAGAGCCCTGCTGCAAGCGCAGCGTTCCCGTGGTGACCCCATTAGACTTTGCCAAATTGCGGGAGGTAAGCCTGTCACGAGGGCAGAAGAGTGCAATCGTTTGAAAACGAACTAAGCAGCACCCCACTGTGGTTTTATTCAACTTTTATTACTGTACCAGGAGGACAGACTCACTTGAGTTTAATGAGTGTGCAACTATAAACACCACAAGGCTATGCGAGTAACCACACCCACTGGGGGTTTTAAAAAGAAGTTGCACATTGCTGTCGTTGGTTACAGAATGCCAATGATTAAGAGTAAGGACACTCGAAACGCGTCTGGCAGGAAAAATGTTTGCTGCCTGTGTCTGCTTCATCTGACTGCAGCCTCCGTGATTAAAATAAGGAAAATCACTTACCTGTTGTGGCTCTTTCCTTAGGGGCAACTCTTGTGATTGTATTTGAGCAGTTGGCCCGGCCGCGGAAAGAGCCCTGCTGCAAGCGCAGCGTTCCCGTAGTGACGCCATTAGACTTTGCCAAATTGCGAGAGGTAAGCCTGTCACGAGGGCAGAAGAGTGCAATCGTTTGAAAACGAACTAAGCAGCACCCCACTGTGGTTTTATTCAACTTTTATTACTGTACCAGGAGGACAGACTCACTTGAGTTTAATGAGTGTGCAACTATAAACACCACAAGGCTATGCGAGTAACCACACCCACTGGGGGTTTTAAAAAGAAGTTGCACATTGCTGTCGTTGGTTACAGAATGCCAATGATTAAGAGTAAGGACACTCGAAACGCGTCTGGCAGGAAAAATGTTTGCTGCCTGTTTCTGCTTCATCTGACTGCAGCCTCCGTGATTAAAATAAGGAAAATCACTTACCTGTTGTGGCTCTTTCCTTAGGGGCAACTCTTGTGATTGTATTTGAGCAGTTGGCCCGGCCGCGGAAAGAGCCCTGCTGCAAGCGCAGCGTTCCCGTAGTGACGCCATTAGACTTTGCCAAATTGCGGGAGGTAAGCCTGTCACGAGGGCAGAAGAGTGCAATCGTTTGAAAACAAACTAAGCAGCACCCCACTGTGGTTTTATTCAACTTTTATTACTGTACCAGGATGACAGACTCACTTGAGTTTAATGAGTGTGCAACTACAAACACCACAAGGCTATGCGAGTAACCACACCCACTGGGGGATTTAAAAAGAAGTTGCACATTGCTGTCGTTGGTTACAGAATGCCAATGATTAAGAGTAAGGACACTCGAAACGCGTCTGGCAGGAGAAATGTTTGCTGCCTGTTTCTGCTTCATCTGACTGCAGCCATAATGATTAAAATAAGGAATATCACTTACCTGTTGTGGCTCTTTCCTTAGGGGCAACTCTTGTGATTGGATTTGAGCGGTCGGCCCGGCCGCGGAAAGAGCCCTGCTGCAAGCGCAGCGTTCCCGTGGTGACGCCATTAGACTTTGCCAAATTGCGGGAGGTAAGCCTGTCACGAGGGCAGAAGAGTGCAATCGTTTGAAAACGAACTAAGCAGCACCCCACTGTGGTTTTATTCAACTTTTATTACTGTACCAGGAGGACAGACTCACTTGAGTTTAATGAGTGTGCAACTACAAACACCACAAGGCTATGCGAGTAACCACACCCACTGGGGGATTTAAAAAGAAGTTGCACATTGCTGTCGTTGGTTACAGAATGCCAATGATTAAGAGTAAGGACACTCGAAACGCGTCTGGCAGGAGAAATGTTTGCTGCCTGTTTCTGTTTCATCTGACTGCAGCCTCCGTGATTAAAATAAGGAAAATCACTTACCTGTTGTGGCTCTTTCCTTAGGGGAAACTCTTGTGATTGGACTTGAGCGGTCGGCCCGGCCGCGGAAAGAGCCCTGCTGCAAGCGCAGCGTTCCCGTGATGACGCCATTAGACTTTGCCAAATTGCGGGAGGTAAGCCTGTGACGAGGGCAGAAGAGTGCAATCGTTTGAAAACGAACTAAGCAGCACCCCACTGTGGTTTTATTCAACTTTTATTACTGTACCAGGAGGACAGACTCACTTGAGTTTAATGAGTGTGCAACTACAAACACCACAAGGCTATGCGAGTAACCACACCCACTGGGGGATTTAAAAAGAAGTTGCACATTGCTGTCGTTGGTTACAGAATGCCAATGATTAAGAGTAAGGACACTCGAACGCGTCTGGCAGGAGAAATGTTTGTTGCCTGTTTCTGCTTCATCTGACTGCAGCCTCCGTGATTAAAATAAGGAAAATCACTTACCTGTTGTGGCTCTTTCCTTAGGGGCAACTCTTGTGATTGGATTTGAGCGGTCGGCCCGGCCGCGGAAAGAGCCCTGCTGCAAGCACAGCGTTCCCGTGGTGACGCCATTAGACTTTGCCAAATTGCGGGAGGTAAGCATGTCACGAGGGCAGAAGAGTGCAATCGTTTGAAAACGAACTAAGCAGCACCCCACTGTGGTTTTATTAAACTTTTATTACTGTACCAGGAGGACAGACTCACTTGAGTTTAATGAGTGTGCAACTACAAACACCACAAGGCTGTGCGAGCAACCACACCCACTGGGGGATTTAAAAAGAAGTTGCACATTGCTGTCGTTGGTTACAGAATGCCAATGATTAAGAGTAAGGATACTCGAAACGCGTCTGGCAGGAGAAATGTTTGCTGCCTGTTTCTGCTTCATCTGACTGCAGCCTCCGTGATTAAAATAAGGAAAATCACTTACCTGTTGTGGCTCTTTCCTTAGGGGCAACTCTTGTGATTGGATTTGAGCGGTCGGCCCGGCCGCGGAAAGGGCCCTGCTGCAAGCGCAGCGTTCCCGTGGTGACTCCATTAGACTTTGCCACATTGCGGGAGGTAAGCCTGTCACGAGGGCAGAAGAGTGCAATCGTTTGAAAACGAACTAAGCAGCACCCCACTGTGGTTTTATACAACTTTTATTACTGTACCAGGAGGACAGACTCACTTGAGTTTAATGAGTGTGCAACTACAAACACCACAAGGCTATGCGAGTAACCACACCCACTGGGGGATTTAAAAAGAAGTTGCAAATTGCTGTCGTTGGTTACAGAATGCCAATGATTAAGAGTTAGGACACTCGAAACGCGTCTGGCAGAAGAAATGTTTGCTGCCTGTTTCTGCTTCATCTGACTGCAGCCTCCGTGATTAAAATAAGGAAAATCACTTACCTGTTGTGGCTCTTTCCTTAGGGGCAACTCTTGTGATTGGATTTGAGTGGTCGGCCCGGCCGCGGAAAGAGCCCTGCTGCAAGCGCAGCGTTCCCGTGGTGACGCCATTAGACTTTGCCAAATTGCGAGAGGTAAGCCTGTCATGAGGGCAGAAGAGTGCAATCGTTTGAAAACGAACTAAGCAGCACCCCACTGTGGTGTTATTCAACTTTTATTACTGTACCTGGAGGACAGACTCACTTGAGTTTAATGAGTGTGCAACTACAAACACCACAAGGCTATGCGAGTAACCACACCCACTGGGGGATTTAAAAAGAAGTTGCACATTGCTGTCGTTGGTTACAGAATGCCAATGATTAAGAGTAAGGACACTCGAAACGCGTCTGGCAGGAGAAATGTTTGCTGCCTGTTTCTGCTTCATCTGACTGCAGCCTCTGTGATTAAAATAAGGAAAATCACTTACCTGTTGTGGCTCTTTCCTTAGGGGCAACTCTTGTGATTGGATTTGAGCGGTCGGCCCGGCCGCGGAAAAGCCCTGCTGCAAGCGCAGCGTTCCCGTGGTGACGCCATTAGACTTTGCCAAATTCGGGAGGTAAGCCTGTCACGAGGGCAGAAGAGTGCAATCGTTTGAAAACGAACTAAGCAGCACCCCACTGTGGTTTTATTCAACTTTTATTACTGTACCAGGAGGACAGACTCACTTGAGTTTAATGAGTGTGCAACTACAAACACCACAAGGCTATGCGAGTAACCACACCCACTTGGGGTTTTAAAAAGAAGTTGCACATAGCTGTCGTTGATTACAGAATGCCAATGATTAAGAGTAAGGACACTCGAAACGCGTCTGGCAGGAGAAATGTTTGCTGCCTGTTTCTGCTTCATCTGACTGCAGCCTCCGTGATTAAAATAAGGAAAATCACTTACCTGTTGTGGCTCTTTCCTTAGGGGCAACTCTTGTGATTGGATTTGAGCGGTCGGCCCGGCCGCGGAAAGAGCCCTGCTGCAAGCGCAGCGTTCCCGTGGTGACGCCATTAGACTTTGCCAACTTGCGGGAGGTAAGCCTGTCACAAGGGCAGAAGAGTGCAATCGTTTGAAAACGAACTAAGCAGCACCCCACTGTGGTTTTATTCAACTTTTATTACTGTACCAGGAGGACAGACTCACTTGAGTTTAATGAGTGTGCAACTACAAACACCACAAGGCTATGCGAGTAACCACACCCACTGGGGGATTTAAAAAGAAGTTGCACATTGCTGTCGTTGGTTACAGAATGCCAATGATTAAGAGTAAGGACACTCGAAACGCGTCTGGCAGGAGAAATGTTTGCTGCCTGTTTCTGCTTCATCTGACTGCAGCCTCCGTGATTAAAATAAGGAAAATCACTTACCTGTTGTGGCTCTTTCCTTAGGGGCAACTCTTGTGATTGGATTTGAGCGGTCGGCCAGGCCGCGGAAAGAGCCCTGCTGCAAGCGCAGCGTTCCCGTGGTAACGCCATTAGACTTTGCCAAATTGCGGGAAGTAAGCCTGTCACGAGGGCAGAAGAGTGCAATCGTTTGAAAACGAACTAAGCAGCACCCCACTGTGGTTTTATTCAACTTTTATTACTGTACCAGGAGGACAGACTCACTTGAGTTTAATGAGTGTGCAACTACAAACACCACAAGGCTATGCGAGTAACCTCACCCACTGGGGGATTTAAAAAGAAGTTGCACATTGCTGTCGTTGGTTACAGAATGCCAATGATTAAGAGTAAGGACACTCGAAACGCGTCTGGCAGGAGAAATGTTTGCTGCCTTTTTCTGCTTCATCTGACTGCAGCCTCCGTGATTAAAATAACTTACCTGTTGTGGCTCTTTCCTTAGGGGCAACTCTTGTGATTGGATTTGAGCAGTCGGCCCGGCCGCGGAAAGAGCCCTGCTGCAAGCGCAGCGTTCCCGTGGTGACGCCATTAGACTTTGCCAAATTGCGGGAGGTAAGCCTGTCAAGAGGGCAGAAGAGTACAATCGTTTGAAAACGAACTAAGCAGCACCCCACTGTGGTTTTATTCAACTTTTATTACTGTACCAGGAGGACAGACTCACTTGAGTTTAATGAGTGTGCAACTACAAACACCACAAGGCTATGCGAGCAACCACACCCACTGGGGGATTTAAAAAGAAGTTGCACATTGCTGTCGTTGGTTACAGAATGCCAATGATTAAGAGTAAGGACACTCGAAACGCGTCTGGCAGGAGAAATGTTTGCTGCCTGTTTCTGTTTCATCTGACTGCAGCCTCCGTGATTAAAATAAGGAAAATCACTTACCTGTTGTGGCTCTTTCCTTAGGGGAAACTCTTGTGATTGGACTTGAGCGGTCGGCCCGGCCGCGGAAAGAGCCCTGCTGCAAGCGCAGCGTTCCCGTGATGACGCCATTAGACTTTGCCAAATTGCGGGAGGTAAGCCTGTGACGAGGGCAGAAGAGTGCAATCGTTTGAAAACGAACTAAGCAGCACCCCACTGTGGTTTTATTCAACTTTTATTACTGTACCAGGAGGACAGACTCACTTGAGTTTAATGAGTGTGCAACTACAAAAACCACAAGGCTATGCGAGTAACCACACCCACTGGGGGATTTAAAAAGAAGTTGCACATTGCTGTCGTTTGTTACAGAATGCCAATGATTAAGAGTAAGGACACTCGAAACGCGTCGGGCAGGAGAAATGTTTGCTGCCTGATTCTGCTTCATCTGACTGCAGCCTCCGTGAATAAGGAAAATCACTTACCTGTTGTGGCTCTTTCCTTAGGGGCAACTCTTGTGATTGGATTTGAGCGGTCGGCCCGGCCGCGGAAAGAGCCCTGCTGCAAGCGCAGCGTTCCCGTGGTGACGCCGTTAGACTTTGCCAAATTGCGGGAGGTAAGCCTGTCACGAGGGCAGAAGAGTGCAATCGTTTGAAAACGAACTAAGCAGCACCCCACTGTGGTTTTATTCAACTTTTATTACTGTACCAGGAGGACAGACTCACTTGAGTTTAATGTGTGTGCAACTACAAACACCACAAGGCTATGCGAGTAACCACACCCACTGGGGGATTTAAAAAGAAGTTGCACATTGCTGTCGTTGGTTACAGAATGCCAATGATTAAGAGTAAGGACACTCGAAACGCGTCTGGCAGGAGAAATGTTTGCTGTCTGTTTCTGCTTCATCTGACTGCAGCCTCCGTGATTAAAATAAGGAAAATCACTTACCTGTTGTGGCTCTTTCCTTAGGGGCAACTCTTGTGATTGGATTTGAGCGGTCGGCCCGGCCGCGGAAAGAGCCCTGCTGCAAGCGCAGCGTTCCCGTGGTGACGCCATTAGACTTTGCCAAATTGCGGGAGGTAAGCCTGTCACGAGGGCAGAAGAGTGCAATCATTTGAAAACAAACTAAGCAGCACCCCACTGTGGTTTTATTCAACTTTTATTACTGTACCAGGAGGACAGACTCACTTGAGTTTAATGAGTGTGCAACTACAAACACCACAAGGCTATGCGAGTAACCACACCCACTGGGGGATTTAAAAAGAAGTTGCACATTGCTGTCGTTGGTTACAGAATGCCAATGATTAAGAGTAAGGATACTCGAAACGCGTCTGGCAGGAGAAATGTTTGCTGCCTGTTTCTGCTTCATCTGACTGCAGCCTCCGTGATTAAAATAAGGAAAATCACTTACCTGTTGTGGCTCTTTCCTTAGGGGCAACTCTTGTGATTGGATTTGAGCGGTCGGCCCGGCCGCGGAAAGAGCCCTGCTGCAAGCGCAGTGTTCCCGTGGTGACGCCATTAGACTTTGCCAAATTGCGGGAGGCAAGCCTGTCACGAGGGCAGAAGAGTACAATCGTTTGAAAACGAACTAAGCAGCACCCCACTGTGGTTTTATACAACTTTTATTACTGTACCAGGAGGACAGACTCACTTGAGTTTAATGAGTGTGCAAAAACAAACATCACAAGGCTATGCGAGTAACCACACCCACTGGGGGATTTAAAAAGAAGTTGCACATTGCTGTCGTTGGTTACAGAATGCCAATGATTAAGAGTAAGGACACTCGAAACGCGTCTGGCAGAAGAAATGTTTGCTGCCTGTTTCTGCTTCATCTGACTGCAGCCTCCGTGATTAAAATAAGGAAAATCACTTACCTGTTGGGGCTCTTTCCTTAGGGGCAACTCTTGTGATTGGATTTGAGTGGTCGGCCCGGCCGCGGAAAGAGCCCTGCTGCAAGCGCAGCGTTCCCGTGGTGACGCCATTAGACTTTGCCAAATTGCGAGAGGTAAGCCTGTCACGAGGGAAGAAGAGTGCAATCGTTTGAAAATGAACTAAGCAGCACCCCACTGTGGTTTTATTCAACTTTTATTACTGTACCAGGAGGACAGACTCACTTGAGTTTAATGAGTGTGCAACTATAAACACCACAAGGCTATGCAAGTAACCACACCCACTGGGGGTTTTAAAAGAAGTTGCACATTGCTGTCGTTGGTTACAGAATGCCAATGATTAAGAGTAAGGACACTCGAAACGCGTCTGGCAGGAAAAATGTTTGCTGCCTGTGTCTGCTTCATCTGACTGCAGCCTCCGTGATTAAAATAAGGAAAATCACTTACCTGTTGTGGCTCTTTCCTTAGGGGCAACTCTTGTGATTGTATTTGAGCAGTTGGCCCGGCCGCGGAAAGAGCCCTGCTGCAAGCGCAGCGTTCCCGTAGTGACGCCATTAGACTTTGCCAAATTGCGAGAGGTAAGCCTGTCACGAGGGCAGAAGAGTGCAATCGTTTGAAAACGAACTAAGCAGCACCCCACTGTGGTTTTATTCAACTTTTATTACTGTACCAGGAGGACAGACTCACTTGAGTTTAATGAGTGTGCAACTATAAACACCACAAGGCTATGCGAGTAACCACACCCACTGGGGGTTTTAAAAAGAAGTTGCACATTGCTGTCGTTGGTTACAGAATGCCAATGATTAAGAGTAAGGACACTCGAAACGCGTCTGGCAGGAAAAATGTTTGCTGCCTGTTTCTGCTTCATCTGACTGCAGCCTCCGTGATTAAAATAAGGAAAATCACTTACCTGTTGTGGCTCTTTCCTTAGGGGCAACTCTTGTGATTGTATTTGAGCAGTTGGCCCGGCCGCGGAAAGAGCCCTGCTGCAAGCGCAGCGTTCTCGTAGTGACGCCATTAGACTTTGCCAAATTGCGGGAGGTAAGCCTGTCACGAGGGCAGAAGAGTGCAATCGTTTGAAAACAAACTAAGCAGCACCCCACTGTGGTTTTATTCAACTTTTATTACTGTACCAGGATGACAGACTCACTTGAGTTTAATGAGTGTGCAACTACAAACACCACAAGGCTATGCGAGTAACCACACCCACTGGGGGATTTAAAAAGAAGTTGCACATTGCTGTCGTTGGTTACAGAATGCCAATGATTAAGAGTAAGGACACTCGAAACGCGTCTGGCAGGAGAAATGTTTGCTGCCTGTTTCTGCTTCATCTGACTGCAGCCATAATGATTAAAATAAGGAATATCACTTACCTGTTGTGGCTCTTTCCTTAGGGGCAACTCTTGTGATTGGATTTGAGCGGTCGGCCCGGCCACGGAAAGAGCCCTGCTGCAAGCGCAGCGTTCCCGTGGTGACGCCATTAGACTTTGCCAAATTGCGGGAGGTAAGCCTGTCACGAGGGCAGAAGAGTGCAATCGTTTGAAAACGAACTAAGCAGCACCCCACTGTGGTTTTATTCAACTTTTATTACTGTACCAGGAGGACAGACTCACTTGAGTTTAATGAGTGTGCAACTACAAACACCACAAGGCTATGCGAGTAACCACACCCACTGGGGGATTTAAAAGAAGTTGCACATTGCTGTCGTTGGTTACAGAATGCCAATGATTAAGAGTAAGGACACTCGAACGCGTCTGGCAGGAGAAATGTTTGTTGCCTGTTTCTGCTTCATCTGACTGCAGCCATAATGATTAAAATAAGGAAAATCACTTACCTGTTGTGGCTCTTTCCTTAGGGGCAACTCTTGTGATTGGATATATATATATATATATATATATATATATATATATATATATATATATATCTTTATACAATTGCTCTGCAGCAAGGATGCACTCTACAAGAAGTTGGTTTCCAAACCTTTTAATTTTCCTAACCGGCAAAGCCTCTGAGGGTTTCTGTTGCCTGACGCGTTTCGAAGCATTTCAGCTTCTTTCTCGAAGGCACTGCTGGAAAATTTGCGGGAATGCTGACGTATTGCTTTTAAATTGACATCCCTTCATTGATTGGTCTGTAGTAGCATTCCTATAGTAGGTAAGTTTGCAGTGTATTCTGGGCTTTGTAGTATACGCCAGTCTTTATTTATTGTTCCTCTGGTGAGTCTCGCAGATAATCACAGTAATTACACTTGTTTAACCCACAGTGGGTCCCAGGCAGCAATCCGGTTATCTGTGATGAAAACTGCTCGTACCATCCAGGCGCTGAAATGTTACCAGCTCCCCCGGCCCCTTCATGTCAGGGTGGTGCAACCTTCACGGCCGAAGCCGCCGTGTTTATTTCTTTATCCAATTGCTCTGCAGCAAGGATGCACTCTACAAGAAGTTGGTTTCCAAACCTTTTAATTTTCCTAACCGGCAAAGCGTCTGAGGGTTTCTGTTGCCTGACGCGTTTCGAAGCATTTCAGCTTCTTTCTCGAAGGCAGTGCTGGAACATTTGTGGGAATGCTGACGTATTGCTTTTAAATTGACATCCCATCATTGATTGGTCTGTAGTAGCATTCCTATAGTAGGTAAGTTTGCAGTGTATTCTGGGCTTTGTAGTATACGGCAGTCTTTATTTATTGTTCCTCTCGTGAGTCTCTCAGAAAATCACAGTAATTACACTTGTTTAACCCACAGTGGGTCCCAGGCAGCAATCCGGTTATCTGTGATGAAAACTGCTCGTACCATCCAGGCGCTGGAATGTTACCAGCTCCCCCGGCCCCTTCATGTCAGGGTGGTGCAACCTTCACGGCCGAAGCCACCGTGTTTATTTCTTTATCCAATTGCTCTGCAGCAAGGATGCACTCTACAAGAAGTTGGTTTCCAAACCTTTTAATTTTCATAACCGGCAAAGCGTCTGAGGGTTTCTGTTGCCTGACGCGTTTTGAATCATTTGAGCTTCTTTCTCGAAGGCAGTGCTGGAAAATTTGCGGGAATGCTGACGTTTTGCTTTTAAATTGACATCCCATCATTGATTGGTCTGTAGTAGCATTCCTATAGTAAGTAAGTTTGCAGTGTATTCTGGGCTTTGTAGTATACGTCAGTCTTTATTTGTTGTTCCTCTCGTGAGTCTCGCAGATAATCACAGTAATTACACTTGTTTAACCCACAGTGGGTCCCAGGCAGCAATCCGGTTATCTGTGATGAAAACTGCTCGTACCATCCAGGCGCTGGAATGTTACCAGCTCCCCCGGCCCCTTCATGTCAGGGTGGTGCAACCTTCACGGCCGAAGCCGCCGTGTTTATTTCTTTATCCAATTGCTCTGCAGCAAGGATGCACTCTACAAAAAGTTGGGTTCCAAACCTTTTAATTTTCATAACCGGCAAAGCGTCTGAGGGTTTCTGTTGCCTGACGCGTTTCGAAGCATTTCAGCTTCTTTCTCGAAGGCAGTGCTGGAAAATTTGCGGGAATGCTGACGTATTGCTTTTAAATTGACATCCCATCATTGATTGGTCTGTAGTAACATTCCTATAGTAGGTAAGTTTGCAGTGTATTCTGGGCTTTGTAGTATACGTCAGTCTTTATTTATTGTTCCTCTCGTGAGTCTCGCAGATAATCACAGTAATTACACTTGTTTAACCCACAGTGGGTCCCAGGCAGCAATCCGGTTATCTGTGATGAAAACTGCTCGTACCATCCAGGCGCTGGAATGTTACCAGCTCCCCGGCCCCTTCATGTCAGGGTGGTGCAACCTTCGCGGCCGAAGCCGCCGTGTTTATTTCTTTATCCAATTGCTCTGCAGCAAGGATGCACTCTACAAGAAGTTGGTTTCCAAACCTTTTAATTTTCATAACCGGCAAAGCGTGTGAGGGTTTCTGTTGCCTGACGCGTTTTGAAGCATTTGAGCTTCTTTCTCGAAGGCAGTGCTGGAAAATTTGCGGGAATGCTGACGTTTTGCTTTTAAATTGACATCCCATCATTGATTGGTCTGTAGTAGCATTCCTATAGCAAGTAAGTTTGCAGTGTATTCTGGGCTTTGTAGTATGTCAGTATTTATTTGTTGTTCCTCTCGTGAGTCTCGCAGATAATCACAGTAATTACACTTGTTTAACCCACAGTGGGTCCCAGGCAGCAATCCGGTTATCTGTGATGAAAACTGCTCGTACCATCCAGGTGCTGGAATGTTACCAGCTCCCCCGGCCCCTTCATGTCAGGGTGGTGCAACCTTCACGGCCGAAGCCGCCGTGTTTATTTCTTTATCCAATTGCTCTGCAGCAAGGATGCACTCTACAAGAAGTTGGTTTCCAAACCTTTTCATTTTCATAACCGGCAAAGCGTCTGAGGGTTTCTGTTGCCTGACGCGTTTCGAAGCATTTCAGCTTCTTTCTCGATGGCAGTGCTGGAAAATTTGCAGGAATGCTGCTGTAATGCTTTTAAATTGACATCCCATCATTGATTGGTCTGTAGTAGCATTCCTATAGTAGGTAAGTTTGCAGTGTATTCCGGGCTTTGTAGTATACGTCAGTCTTTATTTATTGTTCCTCTCGTGAGTCTCGCAGATAATCACAGTAATTACACTTGTTTAACCCACAGTGGGTCCCAGGCAGCAATCCGGTTATCTGTGATAAAAACTGCTCGTACCATCCAGGCGCTGGAATGTTACCAGCTCCCCGGCCCCTTCATGTCAGGGTGGTGCAACCTTCACGGCCGAAGCCGCCGTGTTTATTTCTTTATCCAATTGCTCTGCAGCAAGGATGCACTCTACAAAAAGTTGGGTTCCAAACCTTTTAATTTTCATAACCGGCAAAGCGTCTGAGGGTTTCTGTTGCCTGACGCGTTTCGAAGCATTTCAGCTTCTTTCTCGAAGGCAGTGCTGGAAAATTTGCAGGAATGCTGCTGTATTGCTTTTAAATTGACATCCCATCATTGATTGGTCTGTAGTAGCATTCCTATAGTAGGTAAGTTTGCAGTGTATTCTGGGCTTTGTAGTATACGTCAGTCTTTATTTATTGTTCCTCTCGTGAGTCTCGCAGATAATCACAGTAATTACACTTGTTTAACCCACAGTGGGTCCCAGGCAGCAATCCGGTTATCTGTGATAAAAACTGCTCGTACCATCCAGGCGCTGGAATGTTACCAGCTCCCCCGGCCCCTTCATGTCAGGGTGGTGCAACCTTCACGACTGAAGCCGCCGTGTTTATTTCTTTATCCAATTGCTCTGCAGCAAGGATGCACTCTACAAGAAGTTGGTTTCCAAACCTTTTAATTTTCATAACCGGCAAAGCGTCTGAGGGTTTCTGTTGCCTGACGCGTTTCGAAGCATTTCAGCTTCTTTCTCGAAGGCAGTGCTGGAAAATTTGTGGGAATGCTGACGTATTGCTTTTAAATTGACATCCCATCATTGATTGGTCTGTAGTAGCATTCCTATAGTAGGTAAGTTTGCAGTGTATTCTGGGCTTTGTAGTATACGTCAGTCTTTATTTATTGTTCCTCTCGTGAGTCTCGCAGATAATCACAGTAATTACACCTGTTTAACCCACAGTGGGTCCCAGGCAGCAATCCGGTTATCTGTGATGAAAACTGCTCGTACCATCCAGGCGCTGGAATGTTACCAGCTCCCCCGGCCCCTTCATGTCAGGGTGGTGCAACCTTCACGGCCGAAGCCGCCGTGTTTATTTCTTTATCCAATTGCTCTGCAGCAAGGATGCACTCTACAAAAAGTTGGGTTCCAAACCTTTTAATTTTCATAACCGGCAAAGCGTCTGAGGGTTTCTGTTGCCTGACGCGTTTCGAAGCATTTCAGCTTCTTTCTCGAAGGCAGTGCTGGAAAATTTGCGGGAATGCTGACGTATTGCTTTTAAATTGACATCCCATCATTGATTGGTCTGTAGTAGCATTCCTATAGTAGGTAAGTTTGCAGTGTATTCTGGGCTTTGTAGTATACGTCAGTCTTTATTTATTGTTCCTCTCGTGAGTCTCGCAGATAATCACAGTAATTACACCTGTTTAACCCACAGTGGGTCCCAGGCAGCAATCCGGTTATCTGTGATGAAAACTGCTCGTACCATCCAGGCGCTGGAATGTTACCAGCTCCCCGGCCCCTTCATGTCAGGGTGGTGCAACCTTCACGGCCGAAGCCGCCGTGTTTATTTCTTTATCCAATTGCTCTGCAGCAAGGATGCACTCTACAAAAAGTTGGGTTCCAAACCTTTTAATTTTCATAACCGGCAAAGCGTCTGAGGGTTTCTGTTGCCTGACGCGTTTCGAAGCATTTCAGCTTCTTTCTCGAAGGCAGTGCTGGAAAATTTGCGGGAATGCTGACGTATTGCTTTTAAATTGACATCCCATCATTGATTGGTCTGTAGTAGCATTCCTATAGTAGGTAAGTTTGCAGTGTATTCTGGGCTTTGTAGTATACGTCAGTCTTTATTTATTGTTCCTCTCGTGAGTCTCGCAGATAATCACAGTAATTACACTTGTTTAACCCACAGTGGGTCCCAGGCAGCAATCCGGTTATCTGTGATGAAAACTGCTCGTACCATCCAGGCGCTGGAATGTTACCAGCTCCCCCGGCCCCTTCATGACAGGGTGGTGCAACCTTCACGGCTGAAGCCGCCGTGTTTATTTCTTTATCCAATTGCTCTGCAGCAAGGATGCACTCTACAAGAAGTTGGTTTCCAAACCTTTTAATTTTCATAACCGGCAAAGCGTCTGAGGGTTTCTGTTGCCTGACGCGTTTCGAAGCATTTCAGCTTCTTTCTCGAAGGCAGTGCTGGAAAATTTGTGGGAATGCTGACGTATTGCTTTTAAATTGACATCCCATCATTGATTGGTCTGTAGTAACATTCCTATAGTAGGTAAGTTTGCAGTGTATTCTGGGCTTTGTAGTATACGTCAGTCTTTATTTATTGTTCCTCTCGTGAGTCTCGCAGATAATCACAGTAATTACACTTGTTTAACCCACAGTGGGTCCCAGGCAGCAATCCGGTTATCTGTGATGAAAACTGCTCGTACCATCCAGGCGCTGGAATGTTACCAGCTCCCCGGCCCCTTCATGTCAGGGTGGTGCAACCTTCGCGGCCGAAGCCGCCGTGTTTATTTCTTTATCCAATTGCTCTGCAGCAAGGATGCACTCTACAAGAAGTTGGTTTCCAAACCTTTTAATTTTCATAACCGGCAAAGCGTCTGAGGGTTTCTGTTGCCTGACGCGTTTTGAAGCATTTCAGGCAGTGCTGGAAAATTTGCGGGAATGCTGACGTTTTGCTTTTAAATTGACATCCCATCATTGATTGGTCTGTAGTAGCATTCCTATAGTAAGTAAGTTTGCAGTATATTCTGGGCTTTGTAGTATACGTCAGTCTTTATTTATTCTTCCTCTCGTGAGTCTCGCAGATAATCACAGTAATTACACTTGTTGAACCCAAGTTAATTTGCACATTTTACTGTACTCCAGATGGCATAGAATATCAGACACATGATGAAGACGTCTAGTTTAAAATGACCTGACAGGACACACTCTACCCACTCCAATTCAGTCCAATCTACTGTAGTCCATTACAATCCACTGGGTTCACTGACAAAATATCGAAGTAAAAATATAGAAGTAAAAAATATCGATGTAAAAATATAGAATGCAAAAATATCGACTCCCTATACTTAAACAGGTAAGTACACAAATATTGAAAAAAATATCGATGTAAAAAATATAGTTGTACAAAATATCGAATTTGATATATATATACAAAATAAAATAATAAATATTAAATATGTTAAATAATAAAATTAATATTAAAAATAAAGTAGATTTGATATAAATTAAAAATATATAAATAAACTTAATTAAAAAAGTTAAACACACATACATGATAATTCATATATATTCCCTTCAAAACAATTATTAAACTATTAATTTTAATTTATTTTAAAATTATATAAAAATGTACATATATATATATATGTGAACAAGGCCGCATGTCTGGCGGCCGAAACGCGTCTTTGGACAATGATGGTTAATTAATAAACACCTTGCCACTTCAACTGCTGTGGAGTCTGTGTCCTTGTGTAGTGCCGGTGTGACTGGACACTCTTGGATTTTCATGTGGATATATATATGTGTGTGTACCAATAACATAAAATCTAATAAAAAAAACATTCTATTATAAATTAAAACATTTAACTATTTAAAAATCTTCAAACTTACATTTACCACTCCAGTGAGTGCAACAGTAGGGAAAGTGTTGGATAGCGGAGGGGTAAAAATTACTATTCCCACTCCAGTGAGTGCAACAGTAGGGACAATGTTGGATAGCGGAGGGGTAAAAATTACTATTCCCACTCCAGTGAGTGCAACAGTAGGGAAAGTGTTGGATAGCGGAGGGGTAAAAATTACTATTCCAACTCCAGTGAGTGGGATAAAATTTACTATTCCCACTCCAATAATTGTAAAAGTAGGGAAAGTGTTGGATAGCGGAGGGGTGAAAATTACTATTCCCACTCCAGTGAGTGCAACAGTAGGGGAAGTGTTGGATAGTGGAGGGGTAAAAATTACTATTCCCATTCCAGTGAGTGCAACAGTAAGGAAAGTGTTGGATAGTGGCGGAATAACATTTACTATTCCCACTCCAATAATTGTAAAAGTAGGAAAAGTGTTGGATAGCGGAGGGGTAAAAATTACTATTCCCACTCCAGTGAGTGCAACAGTAGGGAAAGTGTTGGATTGTGGAGGAGTAACAATTAATATTCTCACTCCAGTCAGTTCAAAATTAAAAACAAACTAAATTTTAACAAAAATAAAAATATTTAAACAACAAAATAAATTAAAAAATATATAAATATGTTAGAAATTCAAATACAAATATATTTAATATTAAAAATAAAAAAATATATTATGTTAAATACATATAACAAATACCTACAAATATTATATTAAATAAAATAAAAACAATTTCCAAACAAATAAATATTTTTAATTAAAAATTATTTAGAAACAAAAACATTAATTATTACATAAATTTACTTTTTTAATTTCCTACCCTATAGCACCACACAATTCACAACACACATCTAAATTTAAAAAAATTTACTTCCTCAACTAACATAATTAGTTACCAATTAAAGAAATATTAATAATTAAAAAAACTCATAAAAATGATTTAACTTCCCACACTTTACCCCTATAATCCCCACAACCCACTGTTAAAATTAAACTATAAAAATATTAATTACACAATTAAAACTTATTTTCAATTAAAAAACTAATAGTATTTAACAACTAATTATAAAGTAAGTAAAATTAATTTACTCCCCACACTGTACCCCTATAACAATAAAACCCACACTCAAAAAAAAAAAAAATACCCTAATTAAATATAAATTAATTAATTAATATTAATGATCAACTAATTTTTAATTAATTAAACAAAAATTACTTCCCACCCTTAACCCCTATAAACCCCACAACCCACACCTAAAATTAATTACACAAATTCCAGATTTAATTTTCAATTAATTAATTAATAATAATTAACAACTAATTATTAATTAAACATAAATTACCTTTACACCTAAAAAATCACACAATGACATAATTAATTATCAATTAATTCGTTAATATAAATTAACAACTAATTATTAATTATTTAAATATAAATTACTTCCAACCCTTTACCCCATAAACCCCACAACCCGCACACAAGCCCCTGCAGCCCCAGCCAGCTCCCCGCCTCTAGCGAGAGCCAGCAGTGCTACCTCCCGCAGGCAGCAGCTAAAAGTGCTGCTCCCTGCCGGCAGGAGCACGTTCTTCATCTGTTTCCTTGTCCGCTTCACATCGTGCAGGGAAACAGATAAAAAAGTCTGCTGGGAGTGGACTTAGGGCCTGATTAAGAGTTTGGCGGTGTGGGAGATGGCAACCATGCCACTGCTCCGCTCTCACACTGCCAAACTCGACCACCGATCATCTGCCAGATTAGGAATTTTCTCCTGGTCTGGCGGCTAGTCCTTTGGTGGTCCCACGGCGGTGCTGTGCTAAGGAGCCTTAGCAAGGCAGTGCAATGGGAGCGCCAAAGACTGATCCTGCACGGCATGGACTGTGAAGTCCATGCCATTGAGGAACAGAGGGTGCATGCACACGGGGGCACACCATGTGCCCTCCTGTATGCATCCCCAGGCCTTGAGGCAACAAGTGTGGCGATGTTTCCTCACTGCCACACTTGTTGCCACACTTTTCATGGTGGGCTCACAGCAATGAAAACTGTGGTAGTGAGGAAACTTGTAATATGCTTGGAGGTGCTGCAGAGGCATTGCCAGCATATTGCGAGCCTCTGACCACCGCTGCCATGGGCAAGGAATCACAGATCCCCGGCGGTTGCAGCAGTCCAATGGCGGTTTGCTCCTGCCAAGCGAGAGCAAACATAGGTTTCCCTGCCAGCACTAGTGTGGGCAGGGAAACTGCTATGTCCCGGGGTTGGGCACCCCGGGACATAGATGATGCAGGACCTGGGGATGGGGTCCCTAGGGCCATTTATGGCTCTGGGAGGGTGGCCATACAGCCCCCTCCCTTTTGTGTGCATGGCTGAGCCCCCAGAGGTTGGGGGGGCTGCATGGCCCCCCTCCCCATTTTTAAATTCATCCAGGCCCCGGGGCTGAAATCAAGAGATCTGTCGGATCCACATAGGATTCGCGTCCCTAGATATATATAAATCTTTTTTCCAAAACTACTGAATGGATTTACACCAAATTACAAAAAGGGCTCTTTCTGGACCAAGGGCTAGCTTTCTGCCTAATTTGATGTAATTCCATTCAGCTGTTCAGGCTGTAGTCGTGTTTAAAATCTCTACGGGAAATTGCATGGAGAACACATGTTTTGGGCCCCCCCCCTTTTCTTCGGCCCCCGCTTGACAAATCACCCCAAATCTTTCCAGACAGCAGATGAAGTGAGTTGTACACTAGCTTTGAAAATTTTGTGAGGATTCGTCAAACGGCACCAAAGTTATTAGCTCAACAAAAAATGCTATTCCTATGGAACTTAAGGGCCCGATTACGACTTTGGCAGTCCGACCGCTGGGCCTCCATTGTGGTGGTCAGGGGTATACCGCCAAGCTGGCGGCATCCCAACCGCCGCACTATGAGTTAACCGCCTGGCTGGCGGTGTTGTGGCCGCAGTGCCAGGGCAGCGGCATGTTTGGGCTCATAGAGAATCTGCAGCACATGAAGCGGCACCGCCACTTGAACGCCAGTGCACTGTGTACCATGCACCATGTCGTGCAAGCACGACAGTGCAAGAAGAGGGGGGCACAACATGTGCCCCCATGCACACCCCTTGTGGGTTACAACGCACTGGGACCCTTCCCTGCCTTTCCTCCGACCTTTTCATGGTGGGGTTCCCGTCATGAAAAGGTCGGTGGTAAGGCAGGTTGTAATCTGCATGGTGGTGCCGGCACCAGCACAACCGCCAGAGACTGACGCTTACCCTACCGCTGCCCCATTGACATCCAGGATCCTGGCAGTGGTGGCGGTCTTACATCGGGCTTGTGATGGTCCAATCACCAACCGGGTGCTGACAAGGCCCGACCCGAGAGGCTGGGCATCCTTAACGTCAGATGTCGAAGGAATTATAAATATAAAGGATGCCCGCTGGCTGCACATTTGGAATGGGGACGGAGTGAATTCAAGGCAGGGCCATTGAGAGCCCGCCGGTTTTGTACTGTGTACCACTTTCTAAAGCAGCCAGGGTTTGTGTGGATATTTTTCCTTGTAAGCCATGATGAATAGAATTTAGGGCTGGCAGAAGGGCAAGGAATTATAAAACAACTCGATCCTGAACACAAGTGGCTTTTCCTTGGAGGAAATTACGTGTTATCTCATACCGCTCTGCCCTACATGGAATTGGATCCTTCTGAGGCGACAAGAGGGTATGCTTTTATATGTGAATTCAAAGATTATGCACTTGGAAAACAGTGACTTTGAAGGACAGTTTTAAAGCATTACGGGTATTGTGTTCCCCAAGGTGTTATTGAGATGGAACTACTTTCAGCGAAATAATTTTGAGGAGATGTAATGTCATGAATTTGAACTGATTAATCAGTGAAGTTATATTTCTAAAATGTTTGCTGATTCCTAACATTCAGTTAAATTTGGAATTATCCATGCGGTTGACCCATTCCCACAACGAGCCTTTCTTTACGGCTGATAAATTCCATTTTTAGCAACTGTCCTTGTAGTGACCTGGGTCAGAGGGCACTAGGACCCTGGACCCAAATGATGGGGAGGGGACAGGAACCGGACACCACTTCCGGTCAGGGAGTGGGGAGGGCATTCTACAGCCATGAGGGCAAGAGATGGACGTGCATGTGGGCACTGCCAGAACAAGAAAGAATAAAGAATTGAATGTCCACCTACCTGTCCCCGTGTGATCATTGGTGAGGATACGACAACTGGCGACGAAGGTGGGATCTGTCTGAAGTCACCACCAAAAGCGCGCGGCCCTGCAACATCCAAACGGAGCCAGGAGCCGACCCTGGTCCGCCGACCACCAAGAGGTGAAAATGCGACATTGGGAGTCCACCCCGGTCGCGAGAAACGGAGCCAGGAGCCTACCCTGGTCCATCAACGCCCAAAGAAAGAAAATGCGAAGTCGGAAGCCCACCCCGATCGCAAGAAAAACGGAGCCAGGAGCCCACCCTGGTCCGCGCACAAGAGCCTGCAGCGACATCGGGAGCCCACCCCGGCCGCATCATCAAACGGAGGTGAGGAGCAAGGAAAAGGGCACCCGACCGTGAAAACCCGACCGCCACCTGCAAAGAGAGCCCCGAGCCTCCCGCGTGTAGATTTCAAGCCGAAATTTCACGAGAGCTCGGCGGCCATCTTGAAGTCAGGCGGGAGAGCCAATGAAAGGCTGTAAATGACCCGGCGGCCATCTTGAAGTCAGGCCATAAGAACAGATAGCAAATCTTGCCCATAGAAATCTCGGTGGCCATCTTGAAGTCAGGCGGGAGGACCAATAGGCTAGAGAAGGCCAGACGGCCATTTTGAAGTCAGGCAAAGACTAAAACGAATAGGAAAAGAAGGAAAGAGTGAAATAAAAGGAAATTACAAGAAATAAAGGCAAACAAAGGAAGCAAAAGAAGACAAAGGAAATTACAACAAAATTAAGGTGAAAGAAAGAACTAAAAGACAGCAAAGGAAGACGCTGCAAACAAAAGAAAAGAAAGGCACCACAACAAAATGACGGAAGACGCAAGCGACAAGAATAGCGCAAATGCAATCTTCCGCAGACCACTCCCGTTCAGCCTATCAGAACCACAAATAGGCATTCGGTGGGAACGGTGGATAAGGCAATTCGAACGATACATGCGGGCCAACTGCATGGCGTACACGGATGACCAGAACAAAGACTTGTTCCTAAACTTTGTAGGTGATGAGGTTGAGGACCTGCTAATTACTTTTCCCCAAGATCAAACGGCAACATACAAGGGAATCATAAAGTGTCTTACAGACAAATTCGACCCGCAACGAAATGTAGATTTCGAGAGGTACACGTTCAACACCACGTGTCCACTGGCAGAGGAGTCACTCGATGATTTCGCAACCAGACTGCGAAAATTAGTAACATATTGCGAGTTCGACAAGTTTGACAATGAACAAGCGATACGACTGCGCATCATTGAAGGCTGTCAGTCAGTGGAATTCCGTGCAAGAATTCTAAAGGAACCATCCTCGCTCGAAAAGATACTAACCATGGCCCGAGCGGAGGCCAGAGCAACAACACATGCAAGACAGATGGAACTGGGAAAGGCAAGAAGAGTGGAACAAGCAAACCGCGCAGTTGGAAATGTTAAGAAGAGAGACAATATACCACCAACAAGAAAGAAGCAAGAAAGAACGTGCTATCGATGCGGACTTGAATTTCCACATACCGGCGCATGCCCGGCAATGGGCCACAGATGCAGAAAATGCAACAGAGAGAACCACTTCGCAAGCGCCTGCATGAGCAGACAATTTAAGACTGAGCGAGGAAGGCCGGCTAGATCACGGACAGTGACGAGCAGATATGCAAGACACATGGAGACAGAGAATCGCAGTCCCTCAGCTGAATTGGATGGAGCAGCCACGCCAGAGGCTGCAGAGCGACTGTATCTGATGTCAGATGAACCAGCAGGAGAACGCACGCCAGAACACATTCATCTCGTAGAGAAACATCAGATAAAGAAAACAGCGACAGTGAACATTGAAGTAGGAAGACATAACACAAGCTTCGTGTTAGATAGTGGAGCTACATGCAACATCATGTGCATGTCAGAATATGAGAAGATGAGAGTGAAACCGCCACTATCACCATCAACGGTCGATGTATTCACCTGGGGCTCCAGAAAACCAGTAGTGAACATGGGAAAGTTCACAGAGACATTAACTTACAAAGAAAGGTCAAGCAGAGAAGAAATACACGTACTATGAGGGGACATTCCCGCACCATGTCTGCTCAGCAACGTCACCGCGCAGATGATGGGGCTCCTAGCAATGACCTATAACATGTCGGACAGACAGAACATTCTGAGAGAGCATCCAGCCATACTAAAAGGGCTGGGCAAGCTAAAAGGAAAACAAATAACGCTGCATATCAATGAAGCGATAAAACCTGTGGCTCAGCATCACCGAAGAGTGCCGATACATTTGCAACCACAGGTAGAGGAAGAAATACAAAGCCTGCTGGCACAGGATAGCATAGAGCCAGCCAATGGGCCGACTACCTGGGTGTCTCCAATAGTAGCGGTGCCAAAGAAGAACACCTCAAAGATTCGCATATGCGTGGACATGAGAGTACCAAACACGGCAATTGAGAGGGAAAGGCACCCCGGACCTCATCTCAACGACATGATCAGTTGCCTCACTGGCGCATGCCGATTTTCAAAACTAGACCTGTGCAAAGGATACCATCAGCTGGAGCTTGACCCGCAATCACAGTACATCACTACCTTCTCCACTCACATAGGCCTTTTTCGCTACAAACGACTGAGTTTCGGAATATTGTTAGCAGCAGAGATATTTCAAGAGATCATAAGACAAGTAATAAGGCCGGTAAAAAACAGTTTGAACTACAGTGATGACATCCTGGTGTTCGGCCGTTCAGATGAAGAACATGACAAGGCCCTACGTGAAGTCTGCAACCAGTTGGAACAAGCAGGCCTAACTTTAAACGAAGACAAGTGCGAACTGGGGCGAAATGAGCTAGTATTCTTTGGTCACATTTTCTCAAAAAAAGGCATGAGGCCAGACCGCAGCAAAGTGGAGACATTGGAAAAAGCAAAGCCTCCAACAGAAGTTGCGGAAGTGAGGTAATTTCTTGGCCTAGCAAGCTACTGTGCTTGCTACATAAAAGACTTTGCCACAGTGAGCACTCCTCTACGAGACCTGACAAAGCAGGGTCAGAAATTCATCTGGACACAGGAATGCAATAAGGCGTTCGAGGCCATTAAACACGCCGTAATGGCCGTGGATCATTTGGCCTATTTCGACCAATCACTATGCACTGAGCTGACCGTAGACGCCAGCCCGGTAGGGTTGGGAGCAATCCAAGCGCAACACATGCCTGGGAGAGATTCACCAAGAAAAATTGTCGCATATGCGAGCAAAAGTTTATCTGACGTTGAAAGGGCATACTCTCAGCCAGAGAAGGAAAGCCTCGCAGTGGTATGGGCGTGTGAACACTACCACATGTTCATCTACGGGAAACCGTTTACCATCGTAACAGACCATCAGGCACTAGTGACAATATATGGAAATCCGAATGCAAAGATACCGCCGCCCATTGAACGATGGGGAATAAGGCTGATGGACTATGATTTCAAGATCGTGCACAAGCCGGGAAAAGAACACAACCCAGCTGACTACGTGTCGCGACATCCCTTACCACAGGCACCAGAGAACACATCAATGGCAGAGGAATACCTCAATTTTATGCTGAGGCAGAACACTCCTGCACCCATAACAATCACAGAGCTAGAACAAGAGACAGCGAAGGATGCCACAATGCAAGCAGTGAAAATGACAACAAGACAGCAAAGATGGAGACACATCAATAGCAACAGCGCCATGGGAGAAGGAGTCAACATGGAAGAAATGCTGGCATTCAAAAATGTACACGAGAAACTCTCGGAGACAGAAAACGGAATCCTACTGAGAGGAACGAGGATAGTCATGCCAAATGCACTACGCCGGCAGACCGTAAATTTGGCACATGAGTCCCACAGAGGCATGGTAGCAACAAAGAAAATGATACGGGAGAAAGTATGGTTCCCAGGCCTAGATCGACTGGTGGAAACCACCATCATAAACTGTCACCTGTGCCAAGTAACAGGGCGACTAGCAAAGCCGGAACAATTACAGATGTCGGAGCTTCCAAGGGCAGTGTGGACAGCATGGCAGCAGACTTCTATGGGCCACTAGACACGGGAAATTACTTGTTAGTAATCATTGATGAGTACTCCAGATTTCCCATAGTGCGACATGTCTCGTCAACATCAGCAAAAGCGACGTTGCCAATCCTAGATGACATTTTTGCAGCCTGGGGTTCCCCACAAACAGTAAAGACAGACAACGGTCCTCCTTTCTCAGGAGAGGAGTTTCGCAAGTTCATGGACTACCTAGGCATTAACCACAGGAAAATAACGCCTCTGAGGCCGCAAGCAAACGGCATGGTGGAGAGGTTCATAGGGAACATAAAGAAAGCAGTCCAAAGAGCAAAGCTAGCGCAAATCTCCATAGGACAAGCACTCTGTCAAGTGCTAAGGGACTAGCGAAACACCCCCCACAGCTCCACGGGCCGATGTCCAGCAGAACCAATACTAGGAAGGACAAGCAGGACAAGACTACCTCAACTAGAAGCAAAGGCGCCACCAGGGCGCGACAGCATTGCAGTAAGAGACCAAGAGGCGAAAAACAAGATGAAGGTCTATGCGGACGCCAGGAGACAGGCTCCTGCCTCGCACCTGTAGCAAGGGGACTCAGTGGTGGTGCACCAGCGGCAGTCAAGAAAATCAGACAGTCCATTCTCAGATGAACCACTGACAATTATAAACGTCAAGGGGCTTATGATAACAGCGGCATCGGGCCCCTACCGGATTACCAGAAACAGCTCTCACTTCAAGAGACTGATGACATTGGATGAAGACGGAGGAGACACAGCAGGAAGAGAGGAAGGTATGGACAGCAATAGAAGAGAGGCACACAGCGATGAGAGACAAGAAGAGGGATCACAGGAGGGAACGGAAGGAGGATGTCCAAAAAGAGTGAGCAGAAGGCCACAAAGACTGAATGAGGAAATGTAACGATGGGGATCATCATCTCTCTCTCTCTCTCTCTCTCTCTCTCTCTCTTCTCTCTCTCTCTCCTCTATCTCTATCTCTCTCTCTCTCTCTCTCTCTCTTTCTTTCTCTTTCTCTCTCGCTCTTTTCTCTCTCTCGCTCGCTATCGCTTTTCAGCTATTTTCTTTCCACAAAGGGGGAGATGTAGTGACCTGGGTCAGAGGGCACTAGGACCCTGGACCCGAATGATGGGGAGGGGACAGGAACCGGACACCACTTCCGGTCAGGGAGTGGGGAGGGCATTCTACAGCCACGAGGGCAAGGGACGGATGTGCATGTGGGCACTGCCAGGACAAGAAAGAATAAAGAATTGAATGTCCACCTACCTGCCCCTGCGTGATCATTGGTGAGGACACGACAGTCCTTTTACACTGTTTACCTATATAAGAACCGGTATGTGACCACTGTGGGATTGCATCTGATTAAGACTCGTGATGAGTCGAAATGCATTATGCATGCTGTATCTACTGCTGGGAATAAAAGACTGTCACTATGATCGGCTGGAGGGCTTGTTTTCACACCATGGAGAGTGGAGTGCGTGTTTCGTTGGAAATATATATATATATATATATATATATATATATATATATATATATATATATATTCACTGAAAAAACCATAGGTTTTAGGGACAGTTATAGTTAGTTGGACATTGCACTCGTACAAAACCCGTGAAATTCCCCGTTATAGTTAGTTCAGCTAACTATAACTCGCGCTCCGCAATGCACTGCTGATGACATTACACAGGCCCCCCAGGATATTGCGGCATGGATTAGCAAATTTAGCGGCACAAATATGGAAATTTAGCGGCACAAATATGGAAATTTAGCGGCATTTTTGCGGCACTTTATTTTACTCATAATCATTCATTTTCAGCCTTAAATCAATAGAAAATGTTTTAGCAGAGTATTCCACTTTAAAATAGGCATGTTTAAAGTTCTGCCGCTCTACGGAAGCATAGCTCCAATCCTAACCTCGTTTGAGGGGGTCCTATTTCTCCCTGGGATGTTCTAGCACCCATGTACACACCCCTGCTGGGGCACCGCTGCCTCCTGGACCCACGAGGCACGACACCTCTTCCTCAGGTGCCCTAGGGCACAGGATCGTAGTGGGTGGAGGTGCATTGCCACGGCTAATGTAAGGATGTTAAATATTGCTCTACGCCATGGCAGACATACTGAGGCCTATAGATGGGAAAACGTGCAATGTTTTGTTCACTGTTAGTTAAAATCGCATTATTGTAATATGCTACAGGATGGATCTGTTCTAACCTTAAAAAGAGATGGGAGATGCAATGTACGTGCTTTTGTAAGTTCAGTAATCTTACGCACCAATAAAAAGATTATCAAAATAAAATAAAAAAATATTGCTCTACGCAGATCAGTGGCATGGGGTGGGTGTGAGCCCTTATACAATGCAGCCCCCACCTCAATGTGACTTACAGGTGATGTGTGTGCAGTCTACATCCCAAATATGAGACTCTTCCCACCTCCTCTGCGAGCAACCCCCTCCCCAGGCTTTTGGCACAGAGATCTTTTTGTTACTTGCAGCTCGTACCTTGCAATCTTTCTAATACAGCCTAATGCTTTCCAGTATGGATGATAGGGGACTCTTACACCTTGTAACCCTTTTTTCCATATGCAACTTGATATACATTTGAGTCACATGTGTTTGATTTTTTGTCTCTGTTAATATGTGGGTGTGATGTAAAGCACTCTAACATCCTGCATTAGAAAGAATAGCGGCATTAAAGAATTAAATAAAAATATAATAATTTGTAAGTGCTTTTTAAATTGTTGTGTAATAAATCATACAGATCCCCCTCATTTTGTGTATGGAGGTAACTAGTCCACTTCTACACATGATGGTACCCAACTTTCTCTTTCAAAAAATATACCTGAAGTGGTTGTTAACAACACAGTAGAAACTGTTCTCCATCACTTGATAGTCTTATAATAAGTGAACATGCCTGGCTTGATAGCTTACTGTTTGAAGGTTTTTCTTGGAAAACGCCCCCAGGAGGCGAAGGAGAATGGACGGCTCTGAGTAAGCCTTACATATCCTGCACAACTTCATTACGTTGCCGACATGCAATTTAATACAGTACTTAGATACTTTCAGGCTCACTGTGTATATTAACTTCAAAAGATGACCGAGGTAGCGCGTCCATTTTATGCAAGGGCACTGGAATTATTCGGATGGTAGGCACAAATTAAGCAGGTGCATTGTCTAAATTATTCATCAACAAAAGCAAAATATGTGGCGTAATGTGTGACATTTTGTGACAGTAGTTTTGTAATTTTTATATTTTTACACTCTCTGGGCAAAGGTGTCATCTTAATACTATCAGTAAGACACCTAAATACTGCAGTCAGCGACTAAAAAGTCCTAGAGTGACTATATCTGAAGGGCAGGCTGTGCCTCTCACGCCCAGCAGTAGTAAGCCTCTCCTGGTAACCTTTCCCTTTACTAGCCTCATCCACCTGCCAGACCTTCTCCCTGCCCCGTCTCCTCCGTCACCCTGGGCACTACCTTCACTTCCTCCTCTGCCATCACCTTTGCATCACCTCAGCTCCCCAGCTGTCCCCCCTCACTACCTCACCCCTCCTGTAGAAGCAGCATCTCTCTCTCCTCCACAGACCTTGTTATTGCATCTCTCCTCCTCACTCGCCTCCCTATCTACTGGCCCCCCTCTCACACCAGGCCCCGTCTTCACAGCTCCCCTCTCCTCTCCAGCTCTCCTCTCCTCTCCAGCACCTCCCTTCACAGCTCCCCTTTACTCTCCAGCTCTCCTCTCCTCTCCAGCACCTCCCTTCACAGCTCCCCTCTCCTCTCCAGCTCAGCTCTCCTCTCCAGCACCTCCCTCCACAGATCCCCTCTCCTCTCCAGCACCTCTCCTCACTGGCCCCTCTACCTACAGAAAGGGAGCAGAGGATGAGAGGGGGCCTGGGATTTCAAAGGTCACTTAAGCTAAAGCCAAAGTGACATGCCTAAAAAATATGACCTGCCTGCTAATTGATGAGCAGGCTTGCCACACGCACAGCCAGAGACTGGTTGCGTTGACTATGCTTGTGGCAGAGTGAATGGAGGAAGGAGAGATATGATGACGAACTTATGCGTTCATTTCACTGTATTTCTATTTCTAGCAACTTTCCAGCAGGTGGCGCTACCTGATGACATTGCATCACAACAACAGCATTATCAAGAGGGCAAAAGAAAAGATAATTAAAAACAGCAATAGACGCTACCTTTCATTCTCGCAGCTCCCCACTACTCTTCCCCTCCTTTCTTCACTGATGTTTGTGGATCCCATGTGCCTTTTCGCCTGCTTCTCTCGTGTACCTTTCACTCTGCCCCATATCTCTAATGCTGTACGGAAACACGTAGTGACGTGTTTGCGTACATCCAATAAGAAGCCACCATTTTTTTTTTAAATTGCAGCTGGGACACCTTTTTCGCGGCCGAAATGGTAAATATCGCGGCCATAGCGCTTCTCAGCTGATTTCGCGATTTTTTCGTGAATCGCGAAATCGCGAAAAGCTGGAGGGTCTGATTACATCACTCATGACATGGTCAGTGACATCACTGATGACATCACTGATGACATCTCAAATGACATCACTGATGACATCATCCAGTGACTGTGTGTTTCTGTAAAGTTTAAATATGTTTAATATATATAGGGAAAGGCGTATTGAAGAATGAGTGTGTGTATAAGTGTCTGAATGGATGATTTAGTAGGTGCGTGACTGTCTCTACAAGTGAGTGATTAAACGTATCTTACTGAATGCATGGGTTAGTGACTAAACTGTGTGAATGTCTGTATCCGTCTGTCTGTTGGTGTGTAAGTGGATGCATGGATTTGCGAATAGCTACATGAGTGTCTATATGGGTTATTGATTGGTTCTGTGAGTATCTGTATGGGTGCCTGAGTGTTTGTGTGGGTGGGGTGTGTGTGTGACTCTGTACATAGATGTGTGAGTGGGTGATTCACTGGGTGCATGATTTGAAGAGTGCGTCTGTGATGGACTGCTTGGGTGGGTGGGTGAGTGTGTGTATGGGTGTGTTAGTGAGTGAATGTATATCTCAGTGGTACATGTGTGAGTAACTACATATGTGAAAGGCAGTATATATGTGTGTTGGAGAATATAAATGGCTATAAGTGAGAGTGTGTGATTGTGAGAGTGGCTGTATGGATGAGTATGTACTTGTATCAGTGATTGTATAAGAGCGTAAGAATGTGCGAGTATTTGTATGAGTAAGTGAGCTGGGGTGTGTATTACTGTATAGGTGAGTAAATGGCAGTGTGATTAATTATTTGCATGACTGACTAGGTGTGTGAGTACCTCTATGGATGAGTGGTGGTGTGTGAGTGTCTATATAGGTGTATGAGTGCATATGATAGTACCGTACTGAGTGACCGTAAGTATGAGTGACTGTACGGGTGAGTGAGTAGATGTGTGTGTGTAGACCTAAGAATCAGTGAGTGGGTATGTAGTTATTGGTGTTGGAGTGTGTATGGTTTTGAGAATGGCAGTCTGTAATTTAGAGTGGGTGTATCAAAGGTTATATTAGGGTGTGAGAAGATGCATGAAATTATCACATGGATGATGTCATCAGTGATGTCATCAGTGATGTCATTTGAGATGTCATCAGTGATGTAATCAGTGATGTCACTGACCATGTCATGAGTGATGTAATATGTGACGTCATCAGCAGTGCATTGCGGGCGCGAGTTATAGTTAGCTGAACTAACTATAACGGGGAATTTCACGGGTTTTGTACGAGTGCAATGTCCAACTAACTATAACTGTCCCTAAAACCTATGGTTTTTTCAGTGAATTTCAAAGGTTTTTTAAATGCTAATTTCTAACTATAACGTGTCTGAAACCTATGGTTTTTTCAGTGAATTTCAAAGGTTTTTTAAATGCTATTTTCTAACTATAACATGCCTGAAACCTATGGTTTTTTAAGTGAATTTCAAAGGTTTTTTAAATGCTAATTTCTAACTATAACGTGCCCCACCCCCTCCCTTCACCACTGTGCAAACGCGCCCGTGGCGTGTTTTAAGTTTGGGGATTAAGTCCCCTTGAATCATGAGGGCCCCTGGGGTCCAACTAGCCCACCCTGTACCTCCAGTATGCGCCAGGGAGCTGCGTTGAGAGAGGTGTTCAGAGGCCACGCCCCTTTTTACACCTCTCTGCAACGCAGCTCTGTGGCGCTTTCTGGACGTACCTGGTGGGCTAGTTGGCCCCCAGGGACCCTCAGGATTGAAGGGGATTTAATTCCCATCTTAAAACGCGCCACAGGGCCTGTTTGCACACATGTCACCTGAAGCCCCGCCCCTCCCTTCACCACTGTGCAAACGCCCCAGTGGCGCGTTTTAAGTTGGGGGATTAAGTCCCCTTGAATCCTGAGGGTCCCTGGAGTCCAACTAGCCCACCATGTACCTCCAAAAAGCGCCACAGAGCTGCGTTGCAGAGAGGTGTAAAAAGGGGCGTGGCCTCTGAACACCTCTCTGAAACGCAGCTCCCTAGCGCATACTGGAGGTTCCTGGTGGGCTAGTTGGCCCCCAGGGACCCCCAGTATTCAAGGGGAATTACTTCCCTTCTTACAACGCGACAGGGGGCGCGTTTGCAGAGTGCTGCAGGGAGGGGCGGGCCTCCGGCACAATGCCGTTTTTGTTTTTTTTTGTTTCTTTTTTTTTATGGGAGGGGGGCTGCGTGGCCCCCCTTCCCTCGTCCACTTTTGTCCCCGGGGACCCCAACCCCCGGGGCCTGAGGCTGTTCTTTTTTTTTTTTTAAACAGGAAGGTGGCCGCGTGGCCCCCCTTCCATGGGCATGTATTTGCCCCGGGGAAACCATCCCCCGGGGCATGCCCTCTTTTTTTTTTTTTTAAATAAATATATGGAGGGGGGCTGCGTGGCCCCCCTCCTCAGGCCATTTAAGGCCCCGGGGAACCCATCCCCCGGGGCCGGCCTTTCTGTCCTTTTTTTATTTATTTATTTTTAATTGATTTTTGGGGAGGGGGCTGCGTGGCCCCCTCCCGGGCCACTCAATGGCCCCGGGGACCCCATCCCCCGGGGCCTGGCCACTCGTTGGGGACCGTGGGGGTCCCAAATCCTCGCACGGTCCCGCCGGCTCCCCGCGTCCTGCGGGAGCCGGCATTGCTTTTCCATAAGGGAGCTGCTGACATGCAGCTCCCTTGTGGAAAGCAATCTGCTTTGCTTCATTGAAGCGAGAGCAGGTTTCCTGCTCTCGCTTCAATGAAGCAGCAAGTTTGCAATGACAGGACGGGAGCCGCGAGGCTCCCGTCCTGCCATTGCAACAGCAGTGTCCCGGGTAGGCACCCCGGACACTGCAGGAGCCGGCCTCTGGGGGTGGCGGTCCCCAGGGCCACCACAGGCTCCAGGAGGGGGCCGCGCGGCCCCCTCCCAACATCAACTGAGCCCCGGGAGGTGGTGGTCCCCGGGCTCCCAAACGGACCCCCACATTTATTTTCTAAGTGCCCCGGGAGGTGGCGGTCCCCGGGCATGTGGGGGCTCCAGCCCCCACACAGTTGCTTAAAATTTAAAAAAGAAGCCCCGGGGGTGGCGGTCCCCGGGCTGCAAGAGGGCGGAGAGCCCTCCCGCACCATTTTTCTAAAGCCCCGGGGTGTGGCGGTCCTCGGGGCTTGGGGGCCTTAGAGGCCCCCACATAAAATATAACGCAGCCCTCGCATGCCCCCGGGACTTGGGCCACCCGGGGCAAAACAGCTGGGCGCGGGTGACCGCGCTCGATTTTTTTTATCGGCGGGATCCGCGCACCCTAAGCGCATCCCGCCGATTTTTTTTTTAAAATGCTTTTTCTGCCCAGGGGTCCTTGTGGGACCCCTGAGCAGACCTAGGGGTCAGGGTGTTTCTACCCTGCCCCCTTTAGCGTTTTGCGACGTGTTTCTGTGCCTCGTTTTTTTTGTAATCATGGCGGGATCTGCGCACCCTAAGCGCATCCCGCCGATTTTTTTTTTTTTAAAATGCTTTTTTCTGCCCAGGGGGTCCTTGTGGGACCCCCTGAGCAGACCTAGGGGTCAGGGTGTTTCTACCCTGCACCCTTTGTGCTTTTGCGCACTTGTTTCTGTGCCTCGGTTCTACCGAGGATAAAATGGCTGCCAACACTTCCTGATTTGGAGTGTTGACAGCCAATTAGCATGCAGCTCGTGATCGGGAGGGTACGCAGACCTTACTCGGCCATAGATATATATGTGATTTTACTTTTGATTTTCTCAGGAACTACTGAACAGATTTACACCATTTAAGCAAAAGGCACGACTCTGAACCAAGGGCTACCTTTTGGCAAATTTGGTGTAATTCCGTTCAGCAGTTCGGGCTGTAGCTGCGATGAAAGGTTCCTATGGAAAATTGCATGGGGAAAACACGCTTTGGGACCCCTTTTTCTCGGCCCCCGCTTGCCGAATCACCCCAAAACTTTCAGGATAGGAGCGGACCAGAGCGGGCCACAAAGTTTGAAAATTTCGCGAAGATTCATCAACCGGCGCCAAAGTTATTTCAAATAGAATGTTGCGGATTTCCTATGGAAAATAGGTCCTAACTATAACTATCTACTGGCGACCACCAGCAGATAATATATATATATATATTTTTATCCTTGATATTTATATATTTGTGTTACGATATTTTTACCCCAGAATATTCTGTAGTCAATATTCTTTTGCAAAATTGTGTCAGTTGTGTTAAAAGAGACAATTTGGATTTGGTTGTTGCAGCATAGTCAATAGCCTCAAATATATAGTGATTGTTGCTTGCCTGGTAGCGACATGAAATAAATCCAATTTGCTGTCCTGACTACAGAAGAGAGCAAGCGTGCCAGATATTGGCAAAAATGTTTATCAATACTTTATAATCAGAATTAAGCAGACTAATCGGTCAATAGGAAGTGTACCTAGTCTTAACATTATCTGATTTAGTGAATATTACCAGATTCCCTATCTTAAAAAAGGCAGGGACTGCAAAGTCACTCAGAATGTTATTAAAAGGAGTTGTGAGTTTGGGGACTAAACTTTCTATAAAGGTCTGGTACAACTTGTCTGAGAGGTCATCAGGGTCTGCTGCTTTACCCTTTGTCATGGTCCTGACCGTGACCCATGCCTTATACTGGATTATTTCAGTCATCAGCCTGTTTACATCTGATTCCCTGTGTGTAGAGAGGGAGGCCTTGAGACAGAAAGTCTACGAGCATTGATACAGGGGCGAAGAGGTTTCATGATAATAAACTAGTTAAATACCTTAAAAAGACCCTCTCTAAACCTTCTTTTCTGTCTCAATTATCTCCATATCAGGATTCATTACTATGCATCAAAACACCTGTCTTTTGGACTTCACACTCATTGTAGCCGGCTGTTTGACAATCACTACGTTCAACAATGTCTTTTGATCAATGTCAATCTTTCCTCTCCTCTACATCAGTCCAGCAATGAGCACCACACCTCTTGTTAACTAGAATGGAATATGTCTCACAGTTGCATTCAGAATTGTTCTGTACGTTAGTACCATTTTACTACAATCCTCCTCCAGTCCAGCCGGTTACTACATGCCAGCATCAGGTGCAGGCCTACAATGATGACCTGGTTTGTTTGTTCGGCTACTCCATTTCTACCGGGATGATATAAAACCATGGGACATATTAGCAAGGACAAGCGATAATTATCGCTAAACGCGCTTAGCGCGTTTTTCATTATCGCCGTCTATCGCTGGAATACATCGCCGTGTTAGCGGCGTATCAGCAACGCTTAGCTCACAGGCGATGTAAAATCCTGCGATAGACGGCGATAACCGGCAATAACGTTGGAAATGCAGAGATAATTGCACATCGCTACTGAACAGCTTGCTAATAGGCAAGTGTGCACTTACCCATTCAATCCACCTCCCATGCAAATGATGGTTAAGTCAAGAATAAAGCAGGTGTTAAAATCCTGCGATAACCCCGCTTAGCGCGACTTTTTTTATCGCGTCGCGTGTCCGGGGCCGCATTGTAAATAGTGAGTAGTTGTGTCTGCGACTATTTCCATGTAGGTTTAGGGAGGAACGCCCACTTTGCATGTCATTAGCGATATTTATCGCTGACATGCAAAGTGGAGAAAAGACGGCTGCTACCTCAAGGAAACACGCGTTAGCGTGTCCTTGATAATAGAGCGATATTTACATCGACGCTTTTCGGCCGAAAACGGCCGCTAAAGCGGCAGAATTGGGCTTGATAATATGCCCCCATGTGTGTGCTCGATTTCATGCATTTCCAGGGAATCCTTCCTACACCTGACATTACCTGAACGGCTTTGTTGTTTACAATGCTCTTGGGTGCTGCACAGTTACACAAAAGCAGCCTTACCAAACTGCAATCATAACTTCTCTTGCAACTTTCTTCACAAATTCAACTGCCATTCTCCTGGAAGTGGAATCAAAAACCATGACGACATCCAGTCGACGTGGTGATTGACCGAGTCAATTCAATTCAATAAACTTTATTCGACCAAGAATTGGCCATAAAAGAGGTTAAAAAAATACAGATAGTATTAGATCACATGTAATTAAAAGACAACATAAAACGCTTAGCAAAATTATAAGCTATAAAAGAACATTTAAATCACTGATATAAAATGCACTAAATACAAATTCAAGGACAGAAAAAAATACAAAAAAACGATTTCAAGTCAAGTCAAGTTTCTTCAAATGTTCAGTCTTTTAAAACCATTACACCGAATAATTTCATTTACATTACTTAAAGCGTCCTATAAAAAGCGTTAGTAAAAAGAATAAAAATCTTCGTTCACTGTTCTACACTTAATAAATATTTCGCTGTCTGGTAAAGCCCTTAATCCTTCCTAATCCTTAAAGCATGACAAATTAAGCCAATAGTTGAGTGACAAATAAACTCTGACGACAGGCACTGTAACAGCTTAAGGATCTGTCGAGCTGAACTACCCTTAATGAGTCTAACACTGAGTACAGAAATTTGACTCTAGGGGCTCTAAAAAGCTACAAAAGAACAAAATGTGCAGTGTGGATTGTTTAATGATATTATCGCACAGGCAGCAGGGCAAAGATGAAAAACAACTTCCCTGTTGGGTAAAGGCAGCCAGAAAGTGCACAGTGCATAACCTAAGACGGGTCAGGTAAAATCTATGGGCCTCATTTATGAAAAGTGAAGCATCGCTGCGTGAAAACAGCGATGCGTCACTTTTCATTGCGCCCTCCTTGCGACATGCTGGATGCATCATATTTACAGTATGACGCATCATGTCGCAAGGAGTTACAGATACATCAGTATTTCTGACATATCTGTAGGTGCAAAAATGACGCATTGCTGGGTTGTGTCACAAAAGTGACGCAACTTCAGCAATGGGTCATTTCACATGGGCAAGTCCCATTTCAAATGTGCCTGCGTCAGTCACAGGCGTAAGATATTGACGCATCTGCGTCCTAGAAGTGGCGCAGTGAAATCTCATAGATTTCACTGCCTCACTTCTACCAGGCTTACTTGCATCGGAACGCCCACCCTGCGTACATTATACCTGGCGCAGGTATAATGTGGCGCAGGGGTTTACAAAGTGACGCATCTACCTAGATGCGTCACTTTGTAAATATGACGCAGCATGCTGCATTTTTACGCCGCTGGTGTGTCACAAAAAGTGATACACCGGCGGCGCAAAAGTGACGCAAGGGCTCATAAATAAGCCCCTATGGGGCGTATCTGTAACTCCTTGCGACATGATGCGTCATACTGTAAATATGACGCATCCAGCATGCCGCAAGGAGGGGGCAATGAAAAGTGACACATCGCTGTTTTCACGCAGCAATGCGTCACTTTTCATAAATGAGGCCCTATGTTCCTGGTTTGGGATCCATGCTGCATAAGGCTCAACCCCCTCTGGTACAGTGTTCTCCAGATGGTAACGAACGGTGTCCATATCCTGTATGGTGATGGACCTTTTAAGTTTATGATAGGACTGAAACTGGGAGCGGATCAGAGATTTTGAATTCGCTGTGATCTCACTAGCAGAGTTGAAAAGCTGTGAAACCCCCAAATCCGAAAAAGATTTCCTAACAAATGCTAACCATGCAATTTTATCACTGTGGACTAGGTTAATGTAATCAGCTAATACATGGTGGTCAAACTTGGCAGGTGGCAAACTCCAAATTTTGGCCCTCAGTAAAGGAGGTGGCAGTTTAATCATATCAGAAATATACCGCAGGTCCACCTCAGTATGGGTAATAATCCAGCTGGTACACTTGGGGACTGCCAGAAGCCTGGAAAGAAATTTGTTTTCCACTGTTTGTAAGTGATCGCAGTTTGCATACTCCCAAACTCCTGCCCGATAAATGCCCACCGAGATGCATTTTGCTTTATATAGGGATAGGAGGTTTGTCACTGGTTTTTGCTTCAGTTTCCTAGCGAAACTGAAGATGGCCTCAGTTGCACAACGCATTTTATGCCCTCTCTGTTCAACGAGTTTGGCCCAGTTAAAATTAGTGTCCAGCAACATATCCAGGTAATTGAAGTCAGGCACTACTTTTATAATAACTGCCCCATCCAGGCTAAAGCTACGGGAACATGTGTTTCTAGGGCACATATCAAAACAAATGATTTTTTTTATTTACCCTAAGTTTCAAGTCTATCATAAAATCATTGAATAAATTCAGCAGAAGTTGGAGCCCATTTGCTGTGCGCCACAACAGCACAGCATTGTCAGCATACATTAATGTAGGGATGGTCCGATCCCCTATCCTAGGCGAGTCCTTGCTCCTTAGCTGTAGGGTTGAGTCCAATGAGTTAGTAAAGAAAAGAGGCTAAAATGCCCACTTGTCTAACTCCATTGAGAACCTTGAAGGTGAATGTGCATGTGCACTCGCCTTCATGGTCAAAACGTACCTGGGCTATGGTGTCCCAATGTAAACACTTGAGCAATTCAACCAGGCTGGCATCCTCCCAGGCCTGGCTCATGAGTTCCAATAGCCGGCCCCCGTCCACGAGGTCGAACACGTTGGACAGGTCCATGAAGGCAAGATGCATTGAGCCTTTCTTGGCCTTAGTGTATTCCCTCGAAATCAGGTTTAAGGTTTGTTTGACCGTACAACAGTTGGTCGAAAGCCATATTACACTTCGGAGAGGAAACCCCTATCTTCCCCCAGGCCTTCAATTTCTCTAGGATTACCGCACCTTAGATCTTGACAGGGCAGTCCAACAATAGGCAATAACAAGTTGGATCTCCTCTGGCAACCTTTTTAAAAATTGGAATGATTACTGATTTTTTTCCAAGAGCTGGGGGTGCCAGTATAAAATAGGGTGCGAAATACATTTGTTAGCAAAGGGGCCCAAAAAAGTATGTTCTGATGAGAAACATCAATTGGAACCCCATTGGGGCCATGAGCCTTATCGAGGGAGCACTTTGAAATTGCGGACAGAATGTCACTCACATCTATGGGGAAAGAAGAAGGGCTTCTGGTGGACATACGGAATGATTCTGGAGGGAAGGGAAAGGAACGAATAGAGCAACATTGAGTGGCAGCAAGGGCGGGCCCCCAAAAATGCGGGAGAAATGGGTCAACCAGTTTTCTGAGGAGACGTGGCAGGAAATTTTTGGAATGTTACCATCCGTAAAAAATGGATGGTTAATCACTTCCCAAAAAGGATTTACGTCCCTCAGTGAGGATGCTTTGAGTAGATCATCCCATGCCTTCTCTCTGATTTCGGGCCTTCTGTTTTTCAATGTTCATTTGTAGGCCCTTCTAGCAAACCTAATCTCCTCTATATTTCTACGTGAGGAATTGCGGCTGCCCGCGGCCCCCACAGGGGGCCACCCTAAACGGGCGGCCCCTTTAGTCCCATTTGGGCACTTCCCCACCCCCACTACTAATGCAGGACTCTAGGAGGAGTCCCCTTACCAGGCGCGTCACTTCCGGGTCGCAGAGGAGGTGGGGAGGTATTTATGCCTCCCCCGGCCATCCTGGCATCCTCTTTGCGCCGGACACGCCGTCTGGTGGGGGGGGCTCCTCTCGAGTCCCGCTTTCTTGGCCGTCTTGGGACGTGTGCCACCTGGACCCCAGCCGAGCCTGTGTGCACGGTGAGTGAACCCCCAACCCCACTAGTGGGCAGTCCCCCAGGCCGGGTTGCGTAGCCCGGCCATTGCTGAGGCTTCTGTGCGCCTGAGGGCGAGGTGGGGGTTGTGGTTGCTCCCGGCACGCCCAGGCCAGCGTCCTGGGCGCAGGCCACTCGTACGGGTCATGCGCCCCCGGGGGCATCGGGGCGAGACTAGGCCTGGTGTCTGGTCAGGCTCCCGGGTCACCGGGGGCTTGAGAGCGGCGTAGGAGGAAGAAATGCTTAAGGGGGGGATTGGAGCGCTGCGGGCCCCGTTTAACCCCCTACCCCCTTCTCCTGTAGCTTGGCGGGGTTTTGCAGACTGCCTCACGGGACTTCCCCAGGAGCTGCAGATGGTCGCGGGAGTGTTGATCCACCCCCCTCCCACGCCGTATGGTCGGGCGGGTTGGCACGCTGTCCTGAGGCTGAGGTCGGGTGGTCGTCGCGTCGTGAGGCTAAGTGAGTGCGGCCAAATGCCCTTCCCCTCACCGTCCCCCTCTCCCCCGGGTCTCACCACGTTTGGCTATGCCCGTGTGGGACCCAGTCCTAGCTGCAATATCCCTGGTTCGGCCCCCGCAGGAGGCCCGCCGGTGAGGACCCTGCAGGGGGGGCTGTGGCATGGGATTGGGACGGGAGCAGGTTTAGGGGATATATACTCATCTTGACCTCACGTCCCACAGGCGACCGCTAGAATCAAGCAGCCCCATTAATGGGAGCAACCAGCTCCAAGTGCCATCGCCTCTTTACGGGATCAGTGCCCTGGAGGCACCGGCGGCGCGGCGGCTATTAGCGCAACATAGCTGGTCATTTGCCACTACAGCGGGCTCACAGGTTAAGAAATGTAGCCAGGCCCCTCAGCCCGAGTCGGCACTGACCTGCGCAACTGTTTGGCCGGCTGGCTGCCTGCTTGAAAGCCCGGCGCAGCTTCACACGGGATGCCCCCCCTGCTCCATGTTTTCACAAGCGGTCCTGGGACTCAAGCTGCCGGTGGCCTTGTCTTGCGCCATCGCTGGTGATGGGGGCGGGGGACACAGAGACTGCGCCCGCATACTGAGGTCATGACGGGCACTTACAGGTGCTACCAAGACCGGTAGGAGCTCTGGCGGGGGCCAGGCGGTGGACTACCATCCAAGTTTGCCGCCGGGCAGCACTGTTCGTGGGAGGTACGTGTCGCCTCGCTGCCTGAGCTGCAGGTAGCAGCGTGGAGCATGCGCACTGGGCCTCCGGCTTGCTACTACATGTGTCAGTGGAGGACTCACCCCGCCCCTCCGCCGGGGTCAATTCCCGTCTACCGTGGTTGCGCCAATGTTGAGGTGGGTTGGGGGCAGCGCCTTGGGAAGGGGAAGAGAGCCCAGGCTACCAAGCGGATCCCTCACCTAAGTAGGACAGGAGAGGAGCATCGTCCTGCACAAAGTGTGCCCAGGCCTGCGTTCGGGACTTGGGTCCAGCCTGGGCCTCCAACCTGGTCCCCGTCCATGCGGCGCACGCCCCAGCTACCCGGGTCTAGGCTTAAGCGCTAGGTGCAAGCACGTGGGTGCGGGCTCTGACTCATGACCCCTGGGAGGATGCGAGGGCCCCCCACCTTATTATTGGCACACATGGGGCCGCGCATCGCCCCAACACAACCGTTAGGCGGGGGAGGCTTTAATTACGATTGGTGCTCGGCGTCGGCCACGAGCACTGGTCTGTGTGCCGCCCCAATGGATCACGGGCCCTCAGCCCATGTGATGGTTGGCAAGAAAGTGCAGTAAAGATTTCAGAACTAATTTGCCTGCAGTAGAAATATGAGGTGTACTGTATTAAGGGGGTGTATTTAAAGTGTGCCCAGCCGGCTGTGGAGGTTAATGAGCAGGGCCTAGTGTCACGAGGACAACATTCACAAATTTCTGCAATATGCAGTGCTCTGATGTTTATTTGTCTGGGTTATTCCGCGTGCTTGAATGGCAAGCTGGCCATGTGGTAGAGGTGCCCTTTGTCAGAAGAATGAAAGTTTGCACCTTGTGACCTTGATTTGACAGCCTGACTGGTAACCAAAAGCAGCCCTGAATAGTTCACCGGTCAACCTATGGCTCACTGAGCAAGCAAGTGCCTCTACCTCTCCGGTGGGATGGTACGGGCAGTTGGTTTCTACCCATATTCACGTTTTAAGAACATGGGGTTAAATGTGGGGAGACTTTTCGGTTTAGCCCCCGCACCCAGGAGCATTGTTAAGTGGAACCGACCTCCATCGGACCAGATCTCGGTGCGCCATCCTGTCCCTAGCTGTGGGCAAACTTTGTTGGCTGTAGAGCTGCTTCTCAACCGGTGTAAAACATGTACATAGCTTGGGTGTTTATTAACCAGCGAAGGGCCAGTTGGCATTTCAGCGTTTCCCAGGCATGTAACTGGAAGGACAGCTAAAATGCAGATAATTTTACAATGTTCCCCTCTGCCATGGGGCCGCAGGGTGTTAAGGCCATGAGCCTGGTCCTGACCAAAGCAAATGGTCGGGCAGCCTTTTGACGAATTGCTACTGCGATAATGCGCTTCTCACAGCCAATGAACAGGCAGTTTTCCCGGTCAGATTACCACGGGGGAATGTCTGAACGACGGGGGAGTGACAGGGGACACTGTGCAGGGAGCGGCTGCGGGCACTATTGAGGGAATACTCAGGTGAACCGAGAGTCAGCGTCGCACAGCGCCATCCATTCAGCGGCCTTTAAGAGGAACCATTAAGGTCACACAAGGTATATTCAGCGAGTATACTTGTGAGTTTAAGATGTCTTTGCTTCATAAAATGGTCACAAATGCTGATGAACTTGTTCAAACCTTTGCCCGGAGGGCCAACGAGCGGGCAGTGACTTTTTAGTGGCACAACAGATTGGAGTCTGGTAGGGAGCACAGAATTGCGTGTCGGTAGGCCTCTAGCCCGTGCACTCGCCCACCTTCACCATGTCTTGAATGTGTTGTAAATTTACTTTTGGATGTAGTCCAGTGTCAAGCGCCCAAGCTTGACACTGGACTACACTGCTGCTCGCGGTGGCCATCGGATGGAGGGGTGTCTGCGTTTTCCTCGCTGGTATTTTCGCAGAGCTTCGTTTGAGCCGGTGGTTTCTGGAGCTTGGCATCGGCCGCCGGCCCTTGTGGTCGCTGCCACATGGTGGCGCTGTTTGTGTGGTTAAAGCTCCAGTGGCGCAATCGGTTAGCGCGCGGTACTTATACAGCAGTACTAAGCAGAGCAATGCCGTGGTTGTGAGTTCGGGCCTCACCTGGAGCACATTCTTAAGGAGAGATGTGGTGCAGCGGCCAGGGCAGCTGACTTTGGAGCACAGGGCTCACGGTTCTAAACAGTATATCAGTTTGGGGTTGATTATTGGTGCATTAAACCAATTTGTACTGCTACGGTGCCCTAAAGTGGAGAGGCCACTTGGGGGCAGTGTTTCTCACTTTGGCTGAGGATGTATGAATAATGTCTTCTTTCACTAATACCGATAATGGGCATTGCTCCATCCTCTTCAGCACTGTAGACCAAATTGGTTTGATATGTCTTTTGACTTTGATGAGCGATTCGTTCTATGCTTTGCTTTCATAGAACTATTTTCGCTAAATTTTAATTCAGGAGTTTTGGATGGCGCCTATGTCCCTATTCCAACACTGTTTCATTGACGAGCTGGTGTCTCGCATTTAAGGGGATGTCCATGTTTCTTTGTGTGGCTAAGTAATGTTTCCAGTACCCAAAGACACCCGTTGCTTAAGGCCTCATGCTCCCACTGCTTCAGCCTTGGTTTGGTCGTACCATAAAGGGGGCCAGTCACTTACGAAACCGTCGGTTGGCTGCGTTAGAAAGACTTTTCTCACACCTGAGATTATCTGGAGCCCCTATAGCGGAGATCTCAGAGGAGAACTGGACAGACCACTGCCTCCAGTGGGCTGGCTGTCCACCGGTTCTTGTTCAAGACTCTGTCTCATGGCGCCCGAGTTAAATCGTGGAACATGTAGGTTTCTATTGTTTCAATATCAGTTCTGTCTGGGCATGCGACCCAATCGGTGTCGCGAGTGACCACTCAGTTGCTCATGGTTCTCTGCCCCCACCCCCCCTAGCACATGTGCATGTCAGGGGGCCAAGGGGGGACACTCCAGAGAGGTCCACCTTCTCGTTCGTTTTGTTGGTTTCGAAGTAGGCAGGAACTGTACTTCTCCCCTCAACGTGCTGTAAACCGTAGAGGGTTCCTCTTGGACAGGTCAGGAGTGCATTTATTTGTAATCAACAGCACATGCTGTAGTACCACCAGCTGCTCTGGGCCAAATTATTGGGGGCACCTGTTTGGAACAGCCTTCATTTGACACAGCTCAATTCTTTCATGCCCACTGTGAGGAAGGACTGACTGTGCACTTAATTGGCACCAATGCTTTAGACCTCTAATCCGTCCCACGAGTCCTAGTAGTGCTCCCACTAAGCCGGACGCGATAGAGAAGTTGGAAACATGGCGACTAGCATTGGCACGATCGCCGAACCTCACGTGCGCCTTACAAATCCAGTTTCAGTATCATAGGTACTAGTAGAGAAATCCCGGCACATGGGATTTGGTTGACCACAAAGGAGAGAACTGGTTGCCATGTTGCCTATGCCATTGAATTGGACGATATCTACACAGCAACAGGTGGATAGGGCATGGGTGCATGTGGCACATTTGCTAATGGTGCAGGATAATTATTGTTTTACTCTAGGAAACTGGGATCTCATGCCCAGGTTCTGTCTTTTTGGCCGTCGGTTACCAGCCCAATGGTGGGAAAGTACAAATTTATATTTACTCTGTGCTGTGTTATGCTAAGTGCAGTTCCTACCGGCAGCCACGGGGTTGTGCTAACTGAGTTGTAGGACGGTGGCCCGATTGACCTAGTGAGTTACGTAATCCCTGTGATGTTATGATGAGGTTTGGTAGCACAGGGTAATAGGGGCAGATGGAACTAAGTTTCTCTTGTATGGACGTACGAAGGGTAAAATAACCTGGTATGGAGTCTCTTCTGTAATGTGCCACTGTGGGAGTGCGGTTGGCACAGTAAATTTACACTGCCTCTGGGATAAGCCAAAGTCTCTGCCTAGCCCCCTAGGGGGTAGGCAGGTGGCAGTTTAAGTGTACTCCCTTCTGACTAGAGAGGTGGGTTCGGACAGGCTTAGGTGCATACCCTAGCCAACCAGAAACTCCATTTACAACATTGGTAGAGAAGGCCTAGGAGTTGTTTGCAGTCCATTCGCAACTGCCCCACAGGGCGAATGTTTCAGGGCACAAGGTTTGTGGAGGGCTCTTGTGTGGGAGCCTGGTGAAGAGCTAAGGTCAGGCTAGGATGTCTCGTGCTTTCACCGCACGGTTGAGTCCCAGTCAAGAGCGGATTGTATCAGGGTGAGCTGGCTGTTGGGCAGGAAGCGCCAAGGCATCAGTAGCACTGAGAGGCTTTCAGCCAGATGCGGTTTCCGATGCAAGGGGCATCTGTTAGATTGGAGCCCTATTCAGAGGTGCTGCCTTAAGTGCTTGGAGGTCTGTTGGCATCGCTTTTCAATGGAAGCCATTGTCTAGCGGGCTGCGCTGAGCAGAGCATTTGCAGGCGTAAGTAACGGTGACAGCTACCAGTTCAAACGTGCATCTTTCACTAATTTACTCAGATAACTGGGACAGGAAGTAAGGCGGGCTGGATAACTCTTTCTTCTACCTGCATGGGCACATCTTGTCAGGGGTGATTGTCTAAGAGATTGCACTTCAACCAGGTATTGTTCGCACCCATCCACACCAAGCCGATTGTTTAAGGTCACCCTGGGCCGCATTTACACAGCCCAGTATTAGGCCCCTTGTGGTTGTCAGTGCCATGAATTACTAATTGAAGTGAACAGGAGGTGTGACCATGGGTTACACCAGCAGAAGTTTGGGGAGAGCCGGACTCCACCCATGGTCAAGGTGTAGGTTTAAGTAGTTGGAGTTGGTACTCTTATTTGACATGGGGTTCGGTGCTACACGAGGGCATCGCCGCGGTGCGGCCAGAGCACGGGCATTGTGTGTTTCCCAGGGGGCAGCAAGTGAAGGCAAGGCTCTTTCCAAATCTGGCACCTGAACACAAAGCAGTCAGGGCCAACTTGTCTGTTGGGTGACTTGTGTGGGCACATGTGTAGTTGTCACTCCACGAATGGGTGAGTTGTCTCCAATAGAGGGCACATTGCATATATTGTTTCAAACCAGAATTGACACCATCAATGTGCTCACCAGGGTCTAGCAATCAAAGAAGCCTGTGAAATTGTCCGGTCAACGGCGCAGGTCAAGTGCACTCTAGAACCGAGGTTAGGTGACACAGGAGGGTGATTCAAGATACACAGGTGGTGTGACGGCAACGCAAGACTGTCCGCGTATGCTGGGTAGGAGGTTCCGTATCACCAACCAGAAGGGTGCCATGTGGCAAAACCGTAAATATGTTTAAGAATGGAGAGGTTTGTCAAAAGTATTACTCATTGCCAGGCATTGTTAACAACCCATCCACACCAAGCCTATTGCTTAGGTTCCTGGGCCGCATACACACAGCCCGGTATTAGGCACCTGCGGTTGTCGGCGCCAGGAGTTACTAAATTACAACTGTACAGTGGGCGTACTTGCTGAACGGGCAGTATTGCTATGGCCTCCAAGGGCCGATTAGTCAGACACCAGTAGCAGTGAGTGTGGCTTGCCCTCTGTGAGGCCGTCAGGGGAATTTAAATTCCATGTACAGGTTACACTAAACTTGCTACTAGCAGGTCTCATGTGTGAGCGTGTTTACTGCTTTGAAAAAGGAATAAAAAGGAGCATGGCATGACACATAGACTATTAGGAATTAAATCAGGGACCAGCTACCTTTACACACGGATTTCGGTGGAGGGCAATTAAGTCCGGGATAACCAAGTGTACCGGGTGTAGTGCCTTGCATCTTGGGTCAAAGCGTGTTGGCACATAGGGCGTGTCTACATTCTTCCAGGCACACTCTGCAGGGTAGAATGCAAAAGAACTGCACGTTGCCACTATTTTGAGTGTAGCAGATGCAACAATTTGATCCCTGCCAAAGCAAACCAAGGTTCTTATGGTTAGATGCACAACATACAACCGTTCACTCCAGCTTCACTGAAGGTAGCCTGTTAGCAGAAGCATAGAACGGGACGTCTTGCGCCCGGGTGCGGACATTGCACGGGCGACACAGCAGATAGTGTGCTGTCAGACGAGGGTGCTTGCGGGCTAGGAGGCCAGGCTATGTAGCAGAACCAATTCTAAGGACCTCTCTCCCCCACCGGACTGCCCGAGAATGTGAGTGCAGTGGGATTTGCAATGTTACAGGTATTTTCCCGCCCATACAGGGGCAGAAGGGTACATTGCAGGCATCTGCATAAATAGAGTGGGGGGCAAGACCTATAGACTATGTGCACCGGTAATCGCAAGAAGGTGGTGTTAAGATCAAAATCTCGCAGCGGCAAGTTAGCCAGTTGGTTAGGCCAGAATGTGTGCCCTGGCTCCAAGAGCAGCTTGAAATGTGTCTGGAGCACCATCGCTGACAATTCCAGAGCACACACTGCACCTCGGCCCAGAAGGTGAAGGCCATATGCTCAGGTGCGGCTTGATCTTGTGGAAGGCAATATTCCCTGCAATAACAAAGTAGTAGGTCATTAGCTGGGCTGAGCATCAAGGGTCACAGCTGGTTAGCAGGTATGTGTGTATCTGTGATCGAGCTTTAGTTAAGCAAGCCTGGTAGGTGGCGTAAGTTGTCACTCCAAATGGTTGCTGTGACTGCAATGGTGTGCCCTATGCGAACAGTCTTGTTCGCCAGGGTTTATTAATCGCAAAGGTCTGTGCACATGTCTGGTCAACTTCAACAAAGTAGGTGCACGCTGCTCCCAGGGCAGGTTACGGGTTGCTTCAGTGATGCATGAAATGCCCCGTCCGCATAGCCAGAGTATATAGGCTGGTTGTGGAAGCGGTCTCCTAAGCAAGTGTGCTGCTGTTCCATAAATTGGGGAAACAGGTGTTAGGGAGCACGAAATGCTAGAAGGACTGCAACTACAGGTTGCAGGAGGTGGGAGCCACATCAGCTTGAAGGGTAATATAGCGATGTTTAAAAGTAGAGCTCCCTCCTGGGAGGCCATCACATGCTTGCAGGTCATGCGAGGCACTGGTACATTCCCAGAGAAGGATAAACCGCTCCATGCGCAAGTTCGCAGAGCAAGGGGCTTTGGCTTCAGCAGGCATGGGCTATGCCGGGCGAACACCAAAGGTTCTTTTGACAAAGTTGGGTGCACTTGGCACAGGTGGGCTTGGATCTGTTCCTACTGGACATGAATGAGGCCCGGGAAATTGCAGGTTGCAGTGAGAAAGGAACTGTTTTGGTGGGGGGCTCTTTAGGCAACGGGGGCCGCCTCCAGAGCTTTGGCGGAGTTACAGGGCGATCTGGAAGCAGATGGGTACAGAAGGGTACCTCTGCGTGGGCACAATAGGGGTGCCAGAGCCAAATCCCAGGAGCCTCATGGGAGGGTCCTGGAACAATTACGTCGGCGTCCCGTTAGTCCTTCGGGCGGTTGTGGGCCTAAACAACCAGGGGCTTGCCTTGCTACGCTCCGCCCTGAAAGGGGCGTGAGTAATAAGGGACCAATGTTTCACGTGATCCAGTAAGGGGATCACCCCCATAAGGGTAGCGCTGATTGGATTCTCCACAGTGCTTGGCTCATCAGGCGGGCAGGGCAGCATAGAGTGGTACAGCTGCCTGCCCTTGGATCGCCCGTAAGATAACCCACCATATTTGCATACTTTTGTATGGAATAAACCTGCAGCAATATTTTTCCCAAACAAAAGTTGTGTTGTGTATTTATTTATGCATGCATACTCTGTTGTGGTGTGGGTGGGGTGTGTTGCCAATAATGGGACTATGCGGCTGCCTGCGGCCCCCGCAGGGGGCCACCCTAAATGGGCGGCCCCTTTAGTCCCATTTGGGCACTTCCCCACCCCCACTACTAATGCAGGACTCTAGGAGGAGTCCCCTTACCAGGCGCGTCACTTCCGGGTCACAGAGGAGGTGGGGAGGTATTTATGCCTCCCCCGGCCATCCTGGCATCCTCTTTGCGCCGGACACGCCGTCTCCCACCCTACCGCTTACCCGGCGTGGGGTTGGCAGGCGAAGTACATAGAACGTTGTAATGTTTTCTTTTGTCGTTGCAGGCGGAGTTACAGGGCGATCTGGAAGCAGATGGGTACAGAAGGGTACCTCTGCGTGGGCACAATAGGGGTGCCAGAGCCAAATCCCAGGAGCCTCATGGGAGGGTCCTGGAACAATTACGTCGGCGCCCCGTTAGTCCTTCGGGCGGTTGTGGGCCTGAACAACCGGGGGCTTGCCTTGCTACGCTCCGCCCTGAAAGGGGCGTGAGTAATAAGGGACCAATGTGTCACGTGATCCAGTAAGGGGATCACCCCCATAAGGGTAGCGCTGATTGGATTCTCCACAGTGCTTGGCTCATCAGGCGGCCAGGGCAGCATAGAGTGGTACAGCTGCCTGCCCTTGGATCGCCCGTAAGATAACCCACCATATTTGCATATTTTTGTATGGAATAAACCTGCAGCAATATTTTTCCCAAACAAAAGTTGTGTTGTGTATTTATTTATGCATGCATACTCTGTTGTGGTGTGGGTGGGGTGTGTTGCCAATAATGGGACTATAGTTAACATTTTCGGCTTTTTCAAAGCGGCCGTGCAGGTGTGGTTGAACCATCGGGGAGAGGAGGGCTTGGAAACATCCTTGTTGGGAGTCAGCGAGGCCGACATAAATGAGCACAAGGAATTGAAACTACCGAGGACCATCTGAGGCTCAGCTGTGTCAGAGAGACAACGAAACACGTCGTCACGCGTTTCTTTTACTAGGTCAGTCAAAAATGTCATGAGATTCACATTTTTCCTTTTGAAACGTATCCCCTTGTTTTTGCTGCATTGCATGTCTGTGGTGTTTAAAGGGGCCGGTATGTGGGTGACTATATCACGGAGGGAAATGCACAAAGATACTGTTTTCAGGGTGGAAGACAGGATTAAAGAATCTGACACCAAAGGAGCTAAAAAGGAGGAGACCGAGAAGAAATCAATAATTGAACCACCGCCTCTGCCTGTAAACCTGGGGATGGACTCTAGGTGGCTCTTAACAAAATCCACATTAAAGAGTAAGTTATGTTTATGTATAATGCAGTTCAGAACTTCTCCATAAGGACTATGGTGAAAATGGGAAAGGTCATCCCCCTGCCAACTTGTGAAACCACAGACAGTGTCCCCTGGTAATGGGCATTTCACGATGTTAAAGTCTCCTGCCCAAATTATGGTTACCCTCTCCGGGCAACACTCAATAAAATTTGATAAAAGGCCATCCAATTCCCATATTAATTCCACAGGATGATTAGCAAAAAAGTTCAAATTAAAATTAATTAAAAGCAAAGTAGGAAAACCAGGAAGTCTCAGGCCAGGATCTGGAAGCATGGGGTAAATTTTATGGCATAAATTTTGAAGGTTTTTAATTTTAAAGATATAAGCACACCTAGCCCACCCTTAGAGCGGCCTGAACTTGATGGTATAGCGGGTGCACAGAAAGAATGATTTCTGTTAACATAAAAACTGTTTGTGACCCAAGTTTCTTGACAAAACACCACATCGAACTGGTTAATGATTTCCAGCCAATCCCCATAGTCCAGTTTATTTGTAATACCAGCAATGTTCCGTGATAAAAATCGGAATCCACCAGACCAGGTTCTCTGGAGAGAGTTGGAAATATTAGGGACTTGTGGAAGGGACACTGTTATGGGGGTTTCATCGGACATGTCCAGCGAGCAGACTGGCTTCGAACTCAAAAGGAGAAGGCTGTCACAAGGACTACCACAAAGTCAGTTGTTATTCGAAAGGATGGAAAGTGGGGCGAACCAGTTGAGAAGTACAATAGAATCAGGAGCAGTCTTGGGTGACATGGCCTCATACCCCAGCGGCCTTCCTGGTGGTCCGTAGGGGTGAGTTGCGCTGTTAAAATAGCCAAGAGGAATAACACGCACTTTGGCATTGTCAGGGAGTGCAGAGCTCAGGTGTTGCAAAACAGAATCTACCAGCCATGGACGCCTGAAGTTAATAACTAAGCAAACTCCTTGTAGTAATTTTGGAACACAACCAACTCATTCAACCCTGCGGACCATGATGATGTCATCATACAGACCAGAGCCCCACCCCGATTTAGACATTATCCAATGGGCAGCTCTTTGTTTAAGAGAGGGCCAGTCTTTTGGTTTATTATTGCAGGCAGGAGGTACTGCTCGTTACACCAATAACATAGGGGGTGCAGTTAGGAGGTGGATGTAGGCAATACGAGTGGCAAGACTCTTCTAGCACATGGCCCTGGGTTTTGCTTGCAACGCTGCTTCATTCAAACTGAGGCCCCATAAGTTTTGCGATTGAATTGGGTTGGTCGCCGGCAAGGGAGGTTGGGTATCCGCAGGTATAGATGAAGTGCTAACTGATGTAGGGATGATGGGAGCCAGAACAGCAGGTAAAGGCTGGGCTGAAGTGATGCTGGCTGATGGTTTGGTGGCTGTAAGTGTTTCCCATAAAGATCGTACAAAGCGTGTACCTTGTCATTTAACAACTTTAGATGTAACAGAATGAAGGGCTGCAAGTCTTTGAACAATGATACCATCCTAGCTAGTAAAAGCTGGCACATGCTGTGAATGGCTGAAGGGGAATCACGGTCAGAGGCCGTAAAGGAGGGCGACCCAGGAGATGGTTGATTTGAATTAGGGTTTGCACTGGTGTTCCTGGCTTCCCATTTTTTTTACCTTTCCATCGTTATGTTTGCGTCTGGAGGGGGGGGGGGTGATTTGAAGGCATTGAAGGAAGGGCTGGGGAGTTGAATGGATATGATGTCATTAACATCGATTTGCGCTGCACAAGGATGTATATTGGTAACCTGTTGCTGGGCAGCTGTGACCATAACTGATGGGACAATACTTTCCCCCAGTTGGGGTTCGGGAACAGAACATGATGGAACATTGATCAACTTTTGGACAGCATCAATCCGTGTTTCAACCAACTCAAGGTGTCCCTCAAAATTGCTTCCATTGTACTCAATAAGTAGGAGGTAATTAAAGGAGATGAGGCAGTGCCCTTGGAACCAGAAGAGGCAGGCTGGGGACGTTTTTTCTTGCCCATGGTTGGTTTAGAAAGATTGATAGACCATAAAAGTACAAGATATGGAGCCTACCTTGGTGGCACAATGGTAAGACAAAGGGCCAACAGGGAGCCCCAGCCTCGTTTGGCTGCGGATGGGCGCGTCAGCACGTGTCCCACGCTGCAAGAGAATCATTGCCCTTTTGAGGGCAGAAAGGTCCAATGAGCAGTCTGGAGCTTGTTGTCTCCCCTGATGGTGGCGTCACTGGAGTGCTGTGTCCAAGTCCTTTCTAAAACATCTTTTGGACCAAGTCACCCAGTCCTTCCTAAAATATCTTTTGGATCAACTATATCCAATGTCAGCTTCTCCAATGCAATCTGAGACACCGCCATCAACTGCAAGATCGCCTCAGTCTTTTGCTACTTATCAGTATTGGCAAACTGCTTAACTATCTGTCTTACTTCTACATGTAATAACTGGCCACCAGTACAAATCTTTCAATCTCTGCCTGTAAATCTTTGTCACAGATTAACTTTATGTACTAATCACTTAGGCATCATTTAGAGTTTGGAGGGAACCGAAAATGCTCAAATTGTCTGGTGCAAAACCTAAATATGGAGTAACATGCACCCGCTCAATTTCTTCCCCCAGAGGAATATTATTGTGGGGAAAATTGAGCTGGTGGATTCTATTCTGTATTTAGATATTCCAATAGCTATTGGAGGATTTCCTGTTCCTTCCATGCTCTAAACGAGCCCTTTAGTATTTTTCTTTAAACCTACAGATGGTCTTAAACTACAATCTTACATGACTTATATTGGCTCCACTCTCTACTTATCTTATGCAGCTTAGTAATCAGGAAGTGATCATATAGGGGGTATAGTGACCCCAATGCTAAATAGCCCATTGGCTACCACACTTCACTCCCCTTAATCCCCTATATTTAGTACCAGGCACTAGGAAAGCAGATTCTACCAACCTGAAGAGAAGAAGGACACCAATGAGCTGCAAAAAGCAGGAACTGAGGAGCAGCAACTGACTTGGTGCCAACCCCATCGGCCTGCCTGCTGTCCCTAACAATTGCACCAAAGACAACTCTTCCTGCAGCTGCTCTGCCTTCAAGCGCCTAGAGGGACTGCCAGCACTTCAAGAAGCAACCAGGATTTCCTGTGGAGAAGCGAAGCTGCTCCTCTGCACCCTGCAGGCACCCAAGAAGAACTTCGAGGACTCCGGAACCCCAAAAACCCGACACCAGAAAGCACCATTGCACCGTGCCCCCAGCCTGACTCAAAATGGGCCAATGATGCCAGCGGGGTCCTGAGACCCTCCAAAGTTGAATCCTGCCTTGGGTTTCCCCGGAGTGCTCTCCCACTCGCCACCTGTAGACTCTTTGTGCAGGCCCCCTCTACCATGGTTGTCTCTTGCAGTGAAAATCCGATGCCTCAAGACACCACTGGGCCCGAGTCCCACAGCCCGTCGAGAAGTGGACCGAAGGTATCACCACATGCCCGAGCTTCATGAGACCTGAGTCCCCCTGTTTGCTCAGTTGGACTCGCCCCCCAGACCCTACATGCAGCCTCTTTATCCCATGACTGTTCCCCATTGAAACCAACGGGGTACCTGATGCCGAAAAGCACCTCTGCACCCGGACGCCCCAAAGCCTCCTGAGGTGACCTGTTGGTGCTGCCTTGGACCTTGCCCCATACTTACCTTAACTCCAGAAGATTGGTCCTGTAAGTCACTGCTAAGTGCCCGTATGCAGTATATGTGTTTTTCCCCATAGGATAACATTACAGCATTATAGACAATATAAATATATTTACCTGTTTTCTTCAAAACTGCTATTTTAAAAAGTACTTAGCCAATAACAAAGTTCTTGGTGCCTAAAATTATATAAAATATGTGCTACTTTTCCACATTGGTGTGGATCTCCTTATTGAGTGTGTGTATATCATTTATTGGCCATGTGTATGCAGCAAATGTCTAATTCTCCTCCTTGATAAGCCTAAGGCTGCTCGTCCACACAACCACAAAAAGAGCACCTTCGGATTGTTAAAGCAAACGCCTGTCCACCCACAAGGGATACCTGGACTCTCTACACAATATACCTCTTTTTGGTATATTATATAGAGAGCCAGCTACCTGTAGCCTGGAAATAGAGATAGACACACAAGAAGGTTGGGGAGTGCTAAAGGGTGTTCTTTAGATGTATATAAAGCTGTTGTTTGTGCACAGTGAGAGAGAGCTTTAACACTTGCATTTTGTAGCAGTGATGCTGTCACTAAACAATATCTGGATACTTTGAACCTCTGAGAGTGTTTATCTTCATTTGGGAAGCTGTGTCTACTGTGCTTCACAAGATGCTGACTTATTGTCCAGTGAGACCTTTGGCCGTGGCCCACCTGACGCAAAGCAAGAACCTACTGGATTCGGAATTTGAGCAACCCCATGCAGGGAATCCTGATGAAGTCTCATAAGAGAATAGGACTGATACATTCAACTATTAACTTCGGTGCTTTTTTTTAACTCATCATTGTCCTTCACAGTCACCAAGCAAACTTCTTTTTGCAATCCCTTTTCCAATACCAATTCACTATATCGATCCGTTACATTGCTATCTTATTCACCCACCCATAACTTTTGTTGACAAAAAAGTTCTCAAGTTCTTAGTTTCTTTAAGCGCACTACAGGGACTAGGGATATGATTGTACCTCTATGAATATTTATTTAAATTGTAGCACACAGGCATGTAAATAACAACATAGGTCGGCCTGGGGCATCCTTAGTCACATGTGGTTCTGGAGTTTGTTGCCACTGTTGAAAACAAAAATCTACAATGGGGCAACATGGATGTGCACTGGGAGAGTTCTTCAAATAAAGCTCTAGGTAGAACCATAGTTTGTTCAAGTACATTTTATTGAGATTTTCACAAAATGAACAGAGGTAAAAGCAGCGAAAGAAAATACAGTAGTAAGTGATAAAATAACCAAAAAGCGAAAACAAAATACAATGAAAAACCATAGTTTGTATCAGAACATCAGGCTGAGAACTGAAGAGTAACAAAAGTTCAGAAGCTCTAAATGGCATCGCCTTGAGAATGGACATTCCACCCCGCATACAATGACAAGCACACATTCTATCCCCAAATCACAATAATTCATTGATAATCAAGGTGACTGTCTTTATTCAGATGAATGGAATTCTGGAAAGGGAAATCCCACAAAAAACTAAATTATCCTTAAACATTTAGTAACGTATTTTTGTGTGCAATTTTGCCTACAACACATCATTGACTGGCATTGGGCCTGCATAAGTAGGGAGAGGCATGAATAAAATGTGACAGCCATTGAGACTGTATAAGCTAGATGGGAAAGCTTTTCCTTTTTAGTGCCTGATACTTGAGGTCCGCATTTGTAGATAAGCGGAGGTGTACATCTCTCAATGACCAAATGAAGGCGGAAGATTCAGGGGGTGAGATTTATTTCTAAAGTCTAGACGTTTAATCTGAACCAGGGTAGAAAATTGAAGGAACCCAACATTTTCATGTACTCAATCATTTTAGCAAGGATGGAGTATTTGGAATGAAGAGCATGAGGTACAAATATACTTTGGAATGAAAAGCAGCACAATTCCTGTCCTCACTAGTTAAAAACATAACACAAATTACTGCTGTTGGATTATATGTATGCATTCTACTCAGCTAACAGTATAGGGATGATAAAGTGTAGGCATCCTAGACTGAGAAAGTTAGCGATGGTTTGGATTAGTTTGCAACAATCTTGCAGCAGTGAGCATTTGTCCAGTCAATGTTAGCGCACTGGCAGTGACAGGTCTTTTTGTCTCTAATGTCCCAGGAACCACAGGCCATCCCACAGGCACATGCATAAGGAGTGTAACCTGCAGTGAGAAGAGACAATGCGATTAGATAAGGCAATATCAATGTGGTTAATATATTCAAATGCTGGAAAGTAAGGGCAGACAGCTGAATGACTCAAGGGTGGTTCAATGAAAAAGTACATTTTTCACTTCATACCTATGGCTGGATAGAAACAGAGAGATAGAACATTTCACCAGTATTATTGGACAGACTCAAGGGACCGTTGGATGTATAGAGCCTGCATCTCACAGTGGATGGGCTTATGGGAGATCCTGACACTTTTACGTCTGTCTGTGCTCAGAGGTTAACTCAAGGAAATAAAACATTTCACCTCACAGATTAGTATGTAGAACCTTTCACTTCCAGAACTTCTTTGTCTTGGGAATTGTAATCGTAAATTGTATTTATATAGCACTTACTGCCCCTGACGAGGCATTGGAGCGCTCTGTGATTATTAACACGCTACTCTGGAGCCATGGCTTAGAGTTTAATAGTTAATAGATTAGTAATAAGCACTTTTTTTGTGGATTAGCTGTGTTAGTTGTGTTCTCTTGAATCCTTTAGTGTTTAGTACAGTTTAGATTAAGGATAGAAGGATAGGAATCGATTTGAAGAGGGGCAGTAGTAAGTTGCTTTTGTAAGTAGTGGCTGTGTGTGCATGTTAGTTTGGTGAATTGGCAAAAAAGGAGTGGTAAGATTCAGAAAGGTGTTTGGGAGTTCAAACTAGCCAGAAAGGTTTGGGTTTGAGACAGAGGGATGAGGGATGGGACGGGACAAAGGTGAGGAAGTATTTTTTGTAACAAACCTGAAACTAACTTATACATACATATACATTTGACACTTGGTAAAGCTTTAGTGGCTGGAGTAAACCCCTCCATACAAATACCCATATCTACATAGAAGCAGCAATTTTCACATGGTCTGACATGCACATTTATCTTGTGGTGAAGTATGCAATTTGTTTTTATTATTTTATTTTTTAACTGAAATTAACGTATACAAATGTATACATACACATGACACTCAGAAAAATTTTGGTAGCAGGTAAAACCCTCTATATAGGCACCTGATCGTACATAGAAGCAGCAATATTTACACTGTCTTATATACACATGTATCCTGTGGTGTTTTTCCACTTATATAAATATATCTTCTTGTAACAGGAAGCATAGTTCAATGTACAATGACACATGTATAACAACAGATACAGTGTCTGCCACTCATGGAACAGGATGGGTCAACGTACTGCCACAGTTCTATGGATCCTTTCACTTCTGGCTAGATGGACTCAGGGGACTGTCACATTTATATAGAGTTTATTAGCCTCAGTGGTAGGTGTGCTCCAGGGATTAATACAGATATGGCAAGTCCTTTGCTTACAAGCATGGAGGGGTTGATGGAATAATATGGGGATTAAAAGCCTCTTGTCTCTAGGAATGCATGGGTTTGTGGGGTTGGCACAGAAATATTTGCCTTTCCAATTTTAAGGCTTCTTAGCCTTGAGGATTGGGAAAGATTAACTAATATAGGTCTTGCTGGGTTCACAGACTTAGCAAAGGGATGTCAGCCCTTCATTCAGATACGGGCAGAAGAATCACCAGCTGGCTGAGCGAAATACTGTTACTGCATATTGGGGTTTTATGCTGCACAGTTTTAACAGGTTGGTTTAGACTATTACATATCCGAATGGAGGGATAACCTGCTGATTCTTTCTCACCAATCAGTAAAAGTGCATATGTTTCCTACTTTACTACATGTCTTCCCTGTGCAAATTCCTCCAGGTTACACCTTGAGAAATTTGTGTGGGGAAAAGTTGGTGGCCAGAGCACAATTAGCATTGAACCTTATATGGTAAGTAGAGAACACAAACAGTAACTCACAACTTGACACTGAACAATTCAGAATGACCTTGAAAGTCTATCACCACCAGGTCTAATAAGAGCAGTGTGGTAACTTGGTGGTCAGCTTGTAAACCTGGCAACCTGTGTCAGCCTGAGCACGGAACTCTGCTATGTCATCTGGAGCGAAGTGCTCAGGTGAGAGAATGTGATTGTTTGAAGGAGAGTCAGTTACTCTAGGAAGCTTCTGACAGTGTGATGGATGGGATCTTCTTGCTTAATAAAGTCACTTAAACTGGCAATACCTCGACCTCGTGTTTCTTCAGTACACGACCTACTTTGATTGCCACAAGTAGGAACACAGAACCTGTCGTCTAAGGTCATGATAAACTCTTGCAATTTAAACAGGATACCAAACACATCAACTTGAGATCTGCAGTACTTGGTGGTAAGAGTTGGAACAGAGTCTTTCACCCATAGATCAGATTGGTCTCATAGTATTGACACCGGAATACAAAGTCCATCAAGTTTACAGCTGATGTAGTCAGGGGCGTGGGAAGACAATGTGAATCCTCTGTTACCAAAGGATGGCAGTGTGAATGACACATGAATACTCAGCCATTCAACTCTGTGACTTGATGGCTGGAGATCTGCCAGAGAGATTTAAACATGTCCCACAATGCACAAACAAAGGGACCCCAGTCCCACTTCCTCTAGTGGAGCAGAGGTTAGTCCTGGGTTCTTGGCCATTCACTCCATCATGAGTTCACTTCACACAGACCACCAAGACTGCAAATGTAGCTCAGACATATAGGGAGTGTTGAAGCCCTCAAATCTTTTCATAAGTTATCAAAGAACAAGTGAGATGGACTTCTGGCTTCTACCAGACTGCTCCAAACCCCCCACACATGAAGGACTGAGACTCAAGAAGTAAATGCCACCCCAAGTGAAAGGCCCAGAAGTGATGGTGAACTGAGTGGTGCTAATTGTAGTTAGGTAAACTGATAATGGCTACTTGTATTGGGAGCTAATAACCTATGTTTTGCCACCCTTGATAGCCTCCTCTGCTAATAAATTCTTCTTCTTAGTCTCCCTGCGAGCCTCCTCAGCCAAACTCTACTACTGGCCTCCTCTGAGAGCCTCTTCTACTAGGAATCTCAACTTTCTTCTCCTAGTCTCCAATGCTTTTGTCCTGGGCCAGCCTCTTCTGCTAGGTGCCTCTCTCAGTCCTCTCTTAGTCCTCTGATAGTTTGTCTGCTAGTCTTCTTCTCTGTTAGCAACCTCTTCTAGCTTCCTTTGCTTTCCATCTCTGCTAGCCTCCACAGCTAGCCTCTGCTGCTAGCCTCTTGTGTTGCACTCATTAGTATTTTGCCCTTGCCTCCTCTATTACCCTCTTCTGGTAGGCTCCGCAGTCTTCTGTACTTGCCTCCTCTGCTAGCTTTCCTTCCTCCCTAGAGACCTCTGCTACCCTTCTCTGCTAGATTTTTCTGACGGCCTCTTCTGCTAGTCTTCTGTGCTATCCTCTTCTGCACTGCTCCTCTGCTAGCCTATGCTGGGAAACCCTGTGTGCTAAAATGCTCTGATATCCTCTTCTGCTAAGCTTTTCTGGTAGTCTTCCATGCTAGCCTCTTCTGCTCACATGTTCTGCTAGAATTTCTGCTAGCCTCCTTCACAAGTGTCCTCTGCTGTATTCCAGAATGTTTTTCTAGCTTCTTCTAAGGGCACAAACCTAGACCCAATAAGTATAAAATAATTCGGTATTTTAAAAGGCAAATAAATACTCCAATTGTCGACAAGAAATCTATATGATCCTGGACACTGTGCCAGGATGGCAGGCCATGAATATACCCAGAGGATAAACCAATTGCTTAGTAAACAATGTTCAATAAATGATATAGTATAATTTTTTCATACAAGTTGGAACATGGTCTGATAAATATTTTTAGACACCAAGCGAAACACACAAAAGAGGCCGATTCATTTGAACATATGAAATATTTACTACTTTTGTATATGGTTGTCACATATTTGAATTAAAGAATAGACAACATAGATAATGTGACTTTCGTGAGTCAAGTGACATACGGTGAAAAGGTGGTGCTACAAATAAATATACAAGACGCACAAATTACAAACATGTGTACATAAAAAGAATCAATGCAGGTCTGTCCTATTAGATAATCTCACATGTTCGAACCACAGCCTTAGGAATTTCTTTTTCTAGATTTTGGGGTGAGGAGACTATGGACATGAGCTAAACCAGAAGAGTAGACGTTTCGACTCAAAAGTATGCGCAAATCGACAAGCGTCACAGTGAGTCTTCCTTAAGGCTGGGTGGTTAACTCCACTCCGCCAGCAAAGTTTGCGGAGTTTTAGAACTCCGCCCTTCGTTTAGAGTGTGAAGTTTTCCAAAACTCCACAATCCCAGCGGAGCGAAGTTTACTGGTGCTGCTGGGAGACTTACCTTCCTCCCAAATCGGTGTCCTGCTCCTGCTGCTGGCTCCACTCGGCTTCCGCTACTCCGGTTCAATTAACAGGAAGAACTGCAGTGTGCATGGCGTACTGCGTGAAGGCATGCCTGACCCTATCATGGGATTTCATAGGGTCAGGCATGCCTTCATGCAGTGCGCCATGCGCACTGCAGTTCCGGAGCAGCGGAAGCCAAGTGGAGCCAGCAGCAGGAGCAGGAAACCAATTTGGGAGGAAGGTAAGTCTCCCAGCCAGCAGGCCTTACTATGTGGGAGGGGGGGCGGGGGGCCAGGGATTTAGCGGGAGGGGGGCCAGGGGTTTAGCAGGAGGGTGCGGGGGAAACAAGGAGGGCAATGAGTGACTCCGCCAGGCCACGGAACTCCGCGGAATTTCATAGTTTTCCAGTAACTCCGTGAAATTCCGCAGAGTACCACAACGCAAGCTCCGCCCAGGGTTAGTCTTCCTCAGGATTGAAAACAGGAGTGTAGACAGCCAATTTCACATTCAGTCAACCTTCCCACAGGGTATGTATGAGTAGGAGCTGGGACAGCGTCAAACAGCTACAGATGCTTTAATCAATTGCAAGCGAAGTGAATTGTATGGAAGCCTTTAAGCGGTCAGCCATTGAATTACGGATCCAGTATTTATCCAGAGTCACAAGTATGTATGCATTAAAGATTTATAGAAATGTCCACCATCATGTAGAAACCTTTACTTTGGTGCGACAGTGAATGCCATTATTCATCAGCGAACAAGGTTCTGAGGGACACAGGGCCTACCTCATTTTCTTTAATGAATATACGGTATATCAACTGAAATGTAGGGTCACCTGGGCACAACCCCACGTGTGAGGCATGTAACTAGGGTGACCAACCGTCCGTAAATTTCACAGACCGTCCGTTATTTTAGTATGATGTCTGTAAGGCGTCCGTAATTTGGGATCCCCAAATTACGGACACCTTACAGACATCATACTAAAATCAAATTGGGGAATTTCAGGAAGGTATGCTGTTCCCCTGCGTGAGGCCCCATGAGTTTAAAAGTTTCCACCTGGGGCCTCTCGCACTTATATTTTAATCTGTAGACTGAGGCTGCCTGCAGCAGCCCCTCCCGGACCTCGCAAAGACTGTGGACTGGCCCATTGTCATTCTGAGACTGCAGACGAATATCACAGATAGAATGACAATGGGCCCTATTATAGTGACAGCATGTGGTGTGCCTTCTCCTGCACAAATCTTGATTGCAGAAAGGGCCTGATGTCACTTTGCAAAGCTGCACACGTACTGAAAAACTGTGAAGTGCACGATTGTCTCAACCTTATATAAACTTATTTTGACTTGTACTTATTTTGGTTGTCTATTTACTTATACACTATTGTGCGACCTCCTCTGATATGTCTGTAAAACGTATGTTTTGTCCCAAATTTTTGTCCTGAATTTTGACCTTCTGTCCTGAATTTTTGTCCTGAATTTTGACCCTTTGTCCGGAATTTTTACACTGACCGTCCTGAATTTGCACCCAAGCCAGTTGGTCACCCTACATGTAACTGCCTCTGACGCAAAGCGTAACTTCTCACCTGAAGGACAGGTCGCCAGAGCGCCGCCGGCATTGATTTCAATGCAGTCAGTTTTGACGTCGTTCAAAATGGCAGGAGCTGAAATTCAAAACATGAAAAGGGTCTGAGACACAAAATGTTCATATTTAGCGCTGCACAGGATAGTACAGATGTGAGAATGTGGCAAGAGTGCAGGAGGAGGGCAGGAACAGTGTGTATAGCATGGAAGCGCGGGGCTGTAGGGAGAGTGCAGGAGAGCGTGATGTAGGATTGTATAATATAGAGCCCTCAGAGACAGTGTGTGTTTAGGATGGAGGTTCGCAAGTGAGGGTAGGAAGTGCGCAGGGAGAAAGAAGTGCGTGTAAAGTGGGATTTAATGGTAGGCGGAGTGCAGGAGGCAGTCTAACGTGTGGAACGGATGGCGGGAAAGAGTGTAGTACTAGGGAGTGTGTATAAGATGGAAATTTGAATAGGTGGAGGTCAAAGAGGTGGGTGTGCAGGAGTACACGCAGCAAATGTTAGGAGTGAATGCTGTAAGCAAGGATAAGTGTGCCTAGTGAAGGATGGTGAAGTGATGATGAGGGGTGAATGTGAGCAAGGAGAGGTGGTGTGACAATGGAGGGCTGCTTATGATAAGGTATAATGGGTGAGTGCAAAGATGGTGGATGGTTGAGCTTGTAGAGTGAAAGACCTGTGATGGCGTATGGTTTGAGTGCCGTGGTGGTGTAGGGTGTATCCAATGACGGAATATGGGTGAGTTCAGTGAACATGGATTGATGGGTGCAGTGAGGGTGGATGGGTGCGGACATTGAGGGTGGATGAATGAGAGCAGTTATACTGAGGGGTGGTTGCTGTGAGAGTGGATGGGTGAAGTGCTGGAACCATTTTCTGAGCGGGGGTGCTGTCATTAATGTTATATCAATGAAGTCTAAGGGATTGTAAAAAACCCAAGCGTCACACAAAAAACAAGTGTAGCAAATGTGCCATGCCCATTAAGTAGGAGAGTGGTGAGAGTGCAGTATGCGCTAGGTGGTGCATTTTGGAACACTGGTGTGGTAGTGCACTGTCATTTATAGACAGCACATTTTCAATTGAAAAGGCCACTAAACTTGCATAGACATAGTTTCACTGGTAGAACTATATAGCGCACAAACAATAATGTGTGGAAATCGTGTTTCAGCAAATATTTTTCATTTGTGCATCGCCAAATAAAGTGTCTTGATTTGTTTTGATCCTATCAAAATCTTTACCATCATACTCCAGTATTATAAAACAATGTGCTTCATTTGTTTTTACCTAATTCCTGAGATATATTTTAAAATATATGTATAGTTCAGCGCCTTGAGACCCTCACAGGTGATTTGCCACGCTTACAAATCCTTGATTGATTGATTGATTGATGGTTCATTTACAGGTATTTAAATGTTGTGTGTTAGAAAAAAACTGAACAGCCTTCCTACAGTCTTTCATTTCACTTCCTGTAACCCAGCAAGATGGTCACCTAGGGCCTCTCTCTTTACAGTCAGAGAAATACAAATAAACACCAGTTTCTGAATAAGCAGCAATTTGCCAGAAGACATAGCTTGACATTTGACCTTTGTCCTCGAACATAAAGCAAATGTGACAAGATATACACAAAAGTTTAAAGGCATCTTTATTGCTCATTCACCTTCTGAACTCCAGAATAGTTATTTTTGGGGGTGCTGCAGCACCCTCCAGCACAACTAGTTCCAGTGCCTATGGGTATTTGTGGTGAATGAATAAGTGAGTGTAGTGAGGATAGATAGGTGAGTGCGGAGAGTGTGAGAAGGTGGGTGCAGTGACGGTTTATTAATGAGAGTACTGATGGTGGATGGCTGAGTGCATTGAGGGGGGCTGGTTAGTATAATGAAGGTGGATAGGTGAGTGGATTGAGGGTAGAGCAGGAAGAATACCTGAGTGAAAACATGAATCAGGCGGGGTAAAAGATATATGTGTGAAAAGCGATATTGTGATGAACAATGGTTCTTTCGCCTCCAGTATTTGTGTGTTTTGCATTTACAGTAGGTTGACAGGCACTGGGACAGTCTGCATGAGGCGTGATCAGTGTATGTCAGGAAGGGGTGGATCCATGTCAGGTTTTCCAGCTATTCACAAAAAATTTGGATACAATGAATCTAAATAGAATTCAGCACCTTAGTGTTAGCAGTAGAATGAGGTGCTTAGGTGGTTGTTATCCTAAAGGTCTGGCATGGCTCCCAACCCCTTGGGTCTACGATGGCCACCTCTGACCTACATTTATGACAAAGACCTGACCTCTGCTGAACCATGACCCTTGACAACTAATGACATATTACGCAGCCCAGATTTTTCTTCCTGTGAAGACCTTAGTATCAGTAATCAGCAAAAAATATGTCACCTAAATGACCGTGGGCATCTACCGAGCTTTCAAAACCAAATCCAAAATGTATTGCAACTTAAATAAAATCATTACAAACAAGTGAAACAAGAAAACAAGAAAACAAAACTTTATAAAAACAAAATCAACAGAATTGATAAAATCATATCTGTTGCCCGGCAACAGAAACTATGAAGAGTTCATCACGCACCCATGATTATTAGCACTTTAAAAATTTGAGTAAAAAATGCTAATTACATAATCATTAAATCTCACTGCACAACTGTTAGTTGTGCGTCATCCCCTCTCAGACAAGCAAGTATGCCCTCCTCATTCAATTCCCAAGACCATACATATTAACAATAGGTCACAGTAGGTGCTTAAATTTAATCCAGTGCTTAATTTGAGCCAGTGGGTGTAGGTAGGACCCACGGGCACTCATTGTTGGGGACATGCATTTATTTTTCCTCAATAGCCTTTGATCCAGAACAATAGAGAGAAAAACGCTAACGGGGGAAAGAAGAAGGAAGAGAAATATGGAAAAAGGAACATAGGGAGAAAGTCCAGATGGAAAAGAAGCTGCAAGAGTGAGATAAAGGGGGAGTGGGTGTCTGGTGGTGGAAGAAAGAGGCATGAAGTGGAATGAAGACTGCTCAGCTTTGGCATTCAGCACCCCACCTTTAACAGTTTGGCCCCGGCACTTATTATTTTATAAATTAAGCACTGTTAGTGCATCTTCAAAGAAATAACTGCTGCTTCTAAAGCTTGACACTAATAATAAGCAGCAGTTAAATCGGATTTGCTCCAAAATATAGTGGCCAATAGAGAAATTTGCCTGTCTCCCTTATTACTTCAAGATGTGCATATCGCTGCACTAGAGGATGATGGGCACTTTCAAATTCAATTGTGCCCGCTGAGTTTAGTCCTCAATATGCTCACTGAGGCAAACACTGAAGGCTTGAATAGGAAAAGTTGCAATTTCCATAATGTCAGTTTCTTAAGCTAATTTCAATCAATCAATCAATCAGGGTTGGTAAAGCGTAACTACTCACCTGTGAGGGTCTCAAGGTGCTGGGTGGGAGGGGGGGGGTGGCTCTGTTGAGTGCTGGGGTCACCTGAAAAGCCAGGTCTTGAGGTCCTTCCTGAACTGGGGCAATGTGGGAGATTGCCGGAGGGGGAGGGTGTTCCAGGCTTTGGCTGCGAGGTAGGAGAAGGACTTTCCTCCCATTCTTGTCTTGCTGATACTTGGGACGGTGGCCAGTGAGAGCTGGGATGATCGGAGGTGTCTTTTAGGTGCGTGGAAGGAGAAGTGGCTGTTCAGGTATGCGGGTCCGGTGTTGTGAAGGGCCTTGTATGTATTTGTGAGGAGTTTGAAGGCTATTCTTCTTTTGACTGGAAGCCAGTGGAGATTGCGGAGGTGTTGGGTGATGTGACTGTGACGGGGGATGTCAAGGATCAGTTTGGCTGAGGCATTCTGGACAGTCTGTAGTTTGCGAAGGAGTTTCATGTTGATTCTGGCATAGAAAGCGTTGCCGCAGTTCAGTATGCTGCTGATGAGTGCACGTGTGACAGTTTTTCTGGATTCGGTTAGGATCCATCTGAAGGTCTTTCCGAAGCATGCGGAGGGTGTTGAAGTAGGTCGACAGCGTTGATCTGGCAGTTCTTTGTGAGCGATGAGTCTAGTATGATGCCGAGGTTTCCTGCATGGTCTGTCGGAGTGGGGGGATTTCCGAGGGCGGAGGGCCACCAGGACTTGAGTTTCAGGCAGCTGTTCTTCATCCAGGTGGTGACAGCTTTCATACCTTCTTGGAAGTTGTGCCTGGTGATGTTGGGTTTGTTGATGAGGGAGAGGATCAGCTGGGTGTCGTCGGCATTTGAGACGATGTTAGCCCGTGCTTCCTGACCATGGTTGCGAGGGGGGCCATGTAGACGTTGAAGAGGGTGGGGCTGAGGGAGGAGCCCAGTTGGTCTCTGTCGGTTCCGAGTGGTATGGAGGGAGTCTGACCCGCTGAGTTCTGCTGGTGAGGAAGGAGCGGATCCAGTCGAGGGCCTTGCTGCCGGCATTGTGGAGTATGGTGGATAGGGTGCGGTGGGAGACGGTGTTGAATGCAGCCGAGAGGTCCAGGAGGATGAGGGCTGCCATTTTGCCCTGGTCGAGAAGGGAGTGGATGTCGTCGGTGTCGGCGAGTAGGGCCGTCTCGGATTGGGAGATGTCCAGGACGTTGTTAGATTCGATGAAGTTTGCTAGCTGGGTGTTAATGGCCTTTTCGATGACCTTGACTGCGAAGGGAAGCAGGGAGATGGACCTGAAGTTCTTGAGGTCCGTCTGGTCCGTTGAGGGTTTCTTCAGGAGGGGGTTGACTTCGGCGTGTTTCCAGTCATTGGGAAAGGTGGCGGTCTCGAAGGAGCAGTTGATCGTCCGACGTAGTTCGGGTACGATGGGGGAGGCAGCTCTGTGGAACATGTGGTGTGGGCAGGGGTCTGAGGGTGCTCCGGAGTGGATGCTTTTCATAGTCTTCAAGGTGTTTTCTGTCGTGAGCGGGACTCATTTGAGCAGGGTCTGTTGGGTGGCGTCGCATGAGGGGGGAGCTGGAGTGGTGAGATCGTCTTGGTTGTCGAAGTTGGCGTAGATCATCTTGATCATGTGGTGGAAGAAGGTGCTGAGTCTGTTTCAGAGGTTTTGGGAGGGTGGGACGTTTGTTGTTTCGTTGCAGATTTTGGCGAATTCCTTGATGATGGAGAAGAGTTCTTTGGTGTTGTGTGCATTGGTGAGGATTCTGTCTTGGAGGGATTTCTTCCTAGTGGATTTGATGAGTTGGAGGTGTGCGGTGGTGGCTGCTTTGCAGGCGACGTGTGTTTCCGGGGTTTTGTTGTTCCTCCATGTTGAATAGGAAAAGTAGGAATTTCCATAATGTCAGTTTTTAAGCTCATTTTTCTTATTCGTCATTTTTATTCCTAAATGTCCCCATCTTGTAATCCGCTTGTCTCCAAGAGGGGAGTCAGCAATGCCTCATAGAGAGGCACAGGACAAAACATGTCAGGCTTTCTCTTCCTTCTCATTGGTTAGCAAGGATTCTTGTGCACCTACTGTAGGCAAAAGAGGCCTTAACAAATATTATCCTGTCTCTGCCATTCTGAGTCGGTAGGTGTAGACTTTTGTAGGTTTTCATATTGTTTTATATCATTTTTATGCATCATTGTATTAAGTATACTTATGTATGATGTTTTAGACCTTTATAATGTACATGTTGAAGAAAATAGTCTCCAACTTTATCCTCTGTCCTGTTGCTGCAGAAGGCACAGCTCACTCCTCCCCTTCTCATGAGCTCTGGAATGTATTTCTGCAAACTGCTATTGCAAGAAGAGCCTCTCTGCTATCAGGATGTCTCAGGCTCCATTTTCGCTCTTCTCTTCTTCATCTTCCTCTTACCGTAGGAATATTAACTGCAATATTGCATTGAACTGTTTCATTCTTACTGTGCTACCCCCAGTCCTCCTGGGTTCTCTCCTGAAAAGAAGGTACAGGAGTTCTCAAATGCAAAATACCTGTCTTCCTACCTCAAGATATGGGTTTTTATGGAAAAGCACTGTGTATGACATGCTCTTCTCTGTTTTCCTTTGTTTACTCTGATATATAAAAGACACCTTCTAGCTTTGTAGTTCAAAGCAGAGCCAACCAAACACACATTGCCTTGTGTTATGAGCTGTTACCCATTTAATGTACTCTTGATTCCCTGATGTCAGCTCCCCATCTTTGCAGCTATTGTATCTTGTGTTCTGGCTATTGACAACCCATTTACTCAGAAGGGGGAATTTGTAGCATGGTCTCAAGAATTGGGGATTCTAGACCATAAGTTTTCTTTTGAGAGAAGTAAACAGAGCCCCCACCCTCCCAAATACCTGCAGGGGATGAGCAGACTAAGCTTCCCTAGATCCCTCTGCCTTTCCCGTTGACCTTTTCAACTTGCTCCGAGCAGCTGGGTAGTGTCAGTATGCTTTCCAACATAATCAGGAAAAAACACTAGACAAGGACCCCTGGGCAGTGCGGTTATTCCCAATTCTGGGGACAAATATCATAATTGCTGGATGTTGGTGCACATATACTGGCTGGAATCACAGATTCAACTCTCCCACATTCCCCTCCAGCACCAAAATCCAACAAACCCATAATGAAAGACTATGTGTGCTTTGCTGAAACTTTTGTACCACTGCTCTGGAACTAAATTGGCATTTTAGGTGTCCTAAGCCAATGTGCTCATGAACCCACTGAAGCTTCTCTTTCCCCTCCAGTTTTCACTTTCCCTCTCAGATTCTTCTGGCAGGTGTGGCCCTATTAAGGTGTGCAAGTGGGAGGAAGATGCCCTCAATCCAGAAATGAATTTGTGACGGTGGCTACAAATTGGGGGCAGTGGGACTTAGTTTTGGGGAACAGGACTTATTTTACATCTTGAGACTGACTCAGAGCAAAAGAGAGAGAGGAACGAAAGTGAGAAATTGAGAAAGAAGGAAGAAAATAGGAAATTGGGGACAAATGGAGTAAAGATGGATGAAAATGAGCCTGCAAGAATGAGATAAAGAGCCAGGTAGTGCAGCGTGGCGGAAGAAAGAGGCATGAGCTGAAATGAAGACAAGGAAGAAAAAGAAGCCTTTACATTGGGCAACCACAGAATGCGGCAGTGACAGTGGCGGCCTTATAAGGGAAAAAATGGTCTCCTTCAATTATTATTTTTCAAATAATCCCCTTCCTATACCTATCTAGTGGGGTAAAGTAAACTATGTAAAGTTGAAATGCTAGCAGGTACACCGTCCTACACACGCAGATCCAAAAATTCAAATTTAAAAATGCAAATCAATGGGCTGATGTCATGAGCAGGCAATTTGGGGGCAAGAAGACAGTGCAGGGTGTTGTGCACAAGTCCTGGGAAGTATATTCTCTTTGGAAAACAAGGTTGGGTGTAAAATATAACTAATCCCATCATTGGGGGATGTCCTGGTTGCAAGAAGGTGTTGTAAATTGGCTAACATATAAATGTTGCATCTAACTAAAAAAAGAGATGGGTTGCACAATGATCTATAGGTAGAAGAGAATGGGGTGTTGGGCTGAATGAGGGTATTGAATGGGAATATGGGCTGGCAGTGTTAGAAGTGTGTACGAATGGTAATCATTTAGTTATACTTCCACTCCCCTAGTCTCTCATCACTCAATGAAGTTAATGCGCTGATGTGTTCAGCTTCACACTGCCTTACCCATGGATCTTATAAGGCTCTGTAAGTTCTCGAGGTCTTTGAATGAGCAACATTCATTACAGGCAGCGAGGAAGCCAGGTAGTAGAAGAAGGACAACGCCCAGGAAGATGGCAGACTTCATTGTTTCTGAAAAAGAAGAATAGTAAAGAGTGATCAAATGGAAGCTCTTCAGGTCCGATGGTGTGTTCCTGCTCCACAGTTATCTGGGGAGTGTGTGACTTACTGGTGAAACAAAATACAACTACCCTGTAGGAAGTAATTCTTCTTTCTTGCTGGGGTAGGACAGAGTGCAGATCTGGTGGTTAAAGCCCTGAAACAGGACAGGGTGCACGGAGGCTATGAGTATCCTGTCAATGTGGCAAGGAACAGGTACAGGGTGCAGGACATGTCTTCAGGTAAACTCACGGGAGCAAGGCAGGTGTGTGGCTCTTTTTTTAATGGGGTTGTGTACAGATCTGAAGGTCCTACTTCTGGAATTGGTTAGGGTTCAGATCTTGGGGTTCCAGATCAGGAATGGCAGGGTGCCTACTTCCAGTGCTCCATGTAATTGAAAGGAATCCGCTTCAAATTGGGGGTCCTAGAACTGGAATGGAATTGAGCACAGGTTTGGGGCTCCTAGTATTGGACAGGGATGAGGCAATGTTCTGGGGGTCTATGTTGGATTGGCGGCTGGCAACTAATTCAAGCAATATCAATCAGGTGCAAATCAATAAGGACACTTAGGGCCTGATAAGAATTTTGGCACAGCTGCGCCGGCTCAACGCCAGCTCTGCTGCGGCAAACCCATGCATGGACCGTCGGCTGTATACGAGTTCTAAAAGTACAACTCATAATAGGGTCGGTGATCTTTTGGCCTTTCCCATGGCGGTGCCTTGAAAACAGGCACTGCATTGGGAACAGCCAAAATGTTTTGGGGTAATACAGTCCGGCCATAGCACAAGCTCCCATAAGGAAATGGGAGGTTGTGTTCATCCCTGCACCGTGTGGCAGGCACCTCAGGGTGCCTGCCACACAGTGCAGGGATCAACACGGGGCACAATAGGTGCCCCCTCGTCCCCCAACCAGAGGCCGCAAGGAGAAGGGGGCCCTCTTAGGGGCCCCCAAACTCGCTTTCCGACAGGCTTTCCATGCCGGAAAGCTCAGCATGGAAAGCCTGTAGGAAACTGAGCATCATAATCCCCCAACAGCGGAAACGCCATCCATTGGGATTACGGGCAGGTTTCCAACTGGCCGTTGGGCTGCTTGAGCCTGTCAGAATCTAGCTGTAATGACCAGCCGGTTTCAATTCCAACTGACTAGATGTAATTAGGCGGTCAGAATTGAAACCGACGATCTCAGAGGCTTTCCTACCGAGATCATAATAGTCCCCACAGTCTTGAACATTTGCACTGCAGTTAATTAAAGGTGCAATAGTAATACTCTGGTAAATCAAGATAGAGCAGTAGAATCAGGCCCTTCACCCCCGGGACTTTACTTTCCGCAACGCCAAGGAGCGCTCTCCAATCTCTTTCTCTCCCTCTCTGGGAACGGCATGACTAGGGAGCAGCAGCTGTGAGTGAAGGCAGATCTGCACGACTCTGTCTCCGTATGTGAGCTTCCCTAAGACATCTGCACCTCTTCTTTTTATACATTAAAAGTTGGTTTACACAACATCATATTCCTTTTCCATACCTGTTGCTCTTGTGGTGTTATCAGTGTTTTCGCTCACCCCGGCTCCTCCAGACTCATACCAGGTGCATCTTGCACCTTCCCTTTCCTGGTACCAATGAATCGTCCTCCCAGGGCCTTCAGCTACTCCCAGGCATGTCCGAGGTCAGTGCAACCTCAACAGTATGTCTCTCACAGCCTAAATATCTCAGCCTGGTACCATAAACAAAGCGCCTTGGCAGATAGTTGCGACTTGAAAATGGCAAAAATAAGTGTCACAAGATTTTCTGCTATGTCAGCGTGGTCCATGGGCTTTCTGCATGCATTTTCACTCATCGACACTGCCTAAGCTAGTTAACCCTTTCATGTCACAATGCCGTCCGCACACTATTCCCTATATACTGCAGAGTCCCATTGGTAGAAGAAGATGGGCCCCACAGTTCAGGGTGCTGTGCTGTGCATTTAAACAGCTCAAGAACTGAATGAGCAAGCAGGAAGTGTTTGAGGCTAGGGTAACAGTGCAATAGTACAGGGGGTTGTACTGTACATGAGCCCAATGTACCAGTGTAGAGAAATAGTCAGTGCTATAAATATAGGGCAAAACATCCATCTGTACCTTAACTGCAGCACAATTAGAGCCAGTACTTCAATAACAGTGGGCACTACTGATTAGATGTGAAATTAATTTACACCACAGCAAGCTGCACTGATTAATTGTGAAATTAATTTACACCACAGCAAGCTGCACGGTACTGGTGAAGGGTCAGCGGTACAAATTAGCGCTATAAAGCGGATAGATGGTATCACTTACTATTCAAAAATTAGATAGATTGATAGAGAGATGGATGGATGGATAGATAGATAGATAGATAGATAGATAGATAGATAGATAGATAGATAGATAGATAGTGTGTGGAATGAGGGGAGGCAGCGAGGGATAGACTAAAAGATGCTGGAAAGATCGGAGTTTTGTCTAGTGACAACTTTTGTTCACACTAAAGTAGCGCAGTGGCTTAATATGCCTGCTGAAAAGAATGGGTACCCTGCAGATCACAGAACTGTATTTTATTTGGCTAGCTCAGTGAGTTACTGCATGTGTCAGAGAGGCCCTTTTGTTACTTGCTGTTCATAAGTTGCAATCCTGGTATAGCACAGAGACCTATGAGATGTCATCAAAGAACTCAGATGCATGTAAACTGCATGGTATAGGTTAGAACGTCCTTTTTAGGTCGAGCGTACAGCGCTTGCGCTGTCGCTTAGCGACCTGTTGTGTATGCTTTAGTGGGTGAACTCCACCCATTACTTATGATTGCTTTTTATTCGTCTTAGTTAGTGTCATTTAGAAATGCTTGCTTGCCAATGGGCAATCCACTGTCTTTGTCCCTTCTTCTGGTTTCCGGTTTTCGGCATGCAGCACCGACTAACTACAACATCCTTACTCTTTAGGTGTTTATTTTTTTCGTTTGGGGACTACTTTCCTTCTTCGTGTTGTCCTGCCTCAGCGCCGCACATGCTTTACGTCCTTCGCGCTTTCCGTTTGTTTTCCTTTAGGTGATGGCTTGTTAAAGGAGCCATCACTTTTCTGTTACTGACGCCGCATTTTCTTTTTTGGGTGGAGAGCGACGAGGTCCCGGTGCTTGGTGTGGGGTCACGTAAAGGAAGTATGCTTGTTAATTGTATCATCATAGCACCCGCTTCACGGGCCGCCATGCGCATAAATATAATGGAGTGACAGAGTGGTTCTTCCAACAGCCTTTGGTGATCTAATGTTGCCCGTAGGCCACTGTAAATGTCTTCAAATACTGACAGCACCCAGGGATGTCGCCTGGGATTGTTTGGCACCATTGGGGTGCCACCTGAAATCTTTTACACGCCTGGCTCCTTAACTTTAAACCGCTGAGTTAGCTGTGAGCTCTCGGGTAAGCGGTAGGGTGGGAGACGGCGTGTCCGGCGCAAAGAGGACGCCAAGATGGCCGGGGGGAGGCATAAGTACCTCCCCACCTCCTCTGCGTGCCGGAAGTGACGCGTCTGGTAGGGGGACTCCTCCTTGAGTCCCACACATCATTGGGGGGTGGGGAAGTGCCCAAATGGCACTAAAGGGGCCGCCCGTTTAGGGTGGCCCCTGCGGGGCCGCGGGCAGCCGCATAGTCCCATTATTGGCAACACACCCCACCCACACCACAACAGAGTATGCATGCATAAATAAATACACAACACAACTTTTGTTTGGGAAAAATAGTGCTGCAGGTTTATTCCATACAAAAGTATGCAATATGGTGGGTTATCTTACGGGCGATCCAAGGGCAGGCAGCTGTACCAACCTATGCTGCCCTGCCCGCCTGATGAGCCAAGCACTGTGGAGTAACCAATCAGCGCTACCCTTATGGGGGTGATCCCCTTACTGGATCACGTGACACATTGGTCCCTTATTACTCACGCCCCTTTCAGGGCGGAGCGTAGCAAGGCAAGCCCCCGGTTGTTCAGGCCTACAACCGCCCGAAGGACTAACGGGGCGCCGACGTAATTGTTCCAGGACCCTCCCATGAGGCTCCTGGGATTTGGCTCTGGCACCCCTATTGTGCTCTTGCAGAGGTACTCTTCTGTACCCATTTGCTTCCAGATCGCCCTGTAACTCCTCCACAGCTCTGGAGGCGGCCCCCGTCGCCTAAAGAGCCCCCACCAAAACAGCTCCTTTCTCACTGCAACCTGCAATTTCCCGGGCCTCATTCATGTCCAGCAGGAACAGATCCAAGCCCACCTGTGCCAAGTGCACTCCAACATTGTCAAATTAACCTTTGGTGTTCGCCCGGCATAGCTCATGCCTGATGAAGCCAAAGCCCCTTGTTCTGCAAACTAGCGCATGGAGCGGATAATCCTTCTCTGGGAATGTACCAGTGCCTCACATGCGCTGCACGAATGTGATGGCCTCCCAGGAGGGAGCGCTACTCTTAAACATCGCTGTAATACCCTTCAAGCTGATGTGGCTCCCACCTCCTGCAACCTGAAGTTGCAGGCCTTCTAGCAGTTCGTGCTCCCCAACTCCTGTTTCCCCAATACCTGGAACAGCAGCACACATGCTTGAAGACCGCTTCCACAACCAGGCTATATACTCTGGCTATGCGGGCGGGGCATTTCATGCTTAACTGAAGCAACCCGTAACCTGCCCAGGGAGCAGAGTGCACCTCTTTGTTGAGGTTGACCAGACAAGTGCACCGACCTCTGTGTTAATAAACCATGGCGAACAGGGCTGATCGCCTAGCGCACACTATTGCAGTCATCGCAACCATTTGGAGTGACAACTGACGCCACCTGCCAGGCTTGCTTAACTAAAGCTCGATGACAGATACACACATACTTGCTAACCAGCTGTGACCCTTGATGTTCAACCCAGCTAATGACCTAGTACCTTGTTAATCCAGGGAATATTGCCCTCCACAAGATCAAGCCCACATGAGCCTATGGCCTTCACCTACTGGGCCGAGGTGCATAGTGTGCTCTGGAATTGTCAGTGATGGAGCTCCAAACACATTTCAAACCGCTATTGGAATCACAGCAGACATTCTGGCCTAACCAGCCGGCTCATGCCTCCTGGCTACCTTGCCGCTGCGAGATTTTGCTCTAACGCCAACCTCTTGCGCCTACTGGTGCACATAGTCTGTAGGTCTGCCTCCACTCTATTTATGCCGATACCTGCAATGTACCCCTCTGCCCCTGTATGGGCGGGAAAATACCCGTAACATTGCAAATCCCCCTGCACTCACAGTGTCGGGCAGTCAGGAGGGGGGAAGATACCCGTAGGTCCATAGAATTCGTTCTGCTTTCTTGCTTGGCCACCTAGCCCGCAAGCACCCTCGTCTGACAGCACCCTATCTGTTGTGTCGCCCGTGCAATGTCCGCACCCTGGCGCAGGACGTCCCGATCGACACCTCTTCTAACAGACTGCCTTCAGGAAGCTGGAGTGAATGGTTGTATGTGGTGCACTGACCATACAACCTAGGTTTGCTTTGAGAGGGATCCATTTGTTGCACTCAAAATAGTGGCAACGTGCAGTTCTATAGCATTCTACCCTGCACGGTGTGCCTGGACGATCCTAGACACCCCTGTGAGCCAACCCGCTTTGACCCAAGATGCAAGGCACTACACCCGGTACACTTGGTTATCCCGGACTTAATTGCCCTCCCCGGAATCGTGTGTAAAGGCACCCGGTCCCTGATTTACTTCCTAATAGTCTGTGTCACGCCATGCTCCTTTTTATTCTTTGTTCAAAGCAGTGAACTCGCTCACCCACGAGACCTGCTAGAAGCAAGTTTAGTATAGGCTGTACATGGAATTAAATTCCCCCGCCAACTGCACAGAGGGCAAGCCACACTTACTGCTACTGGTGTCTGACTGATTGGCCCTTGGAGGCCGTGGCAGTACTGCCCGGTCAGCAAGTACGCCCACGGTACAGTTGTAATTTAATAACTCCTGGCGCTGACAACTGCAGGTGCCTAATACCGTGCTATGTGTATGCGGCCCAGGGAGCCTAAGGATAGGCTTGGTGTGGATGGGTAGTTAGCAATGCCTGGCAATAAGTGTAATGCCTTTGACAAACCTCTCCTGACTGGCATCTATGTCATTCTTAAACATATTCACAGTTTTGCCACATGTCACCCTTCTGGTTGGTAATATGGAACCTCCTACCCAGCATAAGCGGACAGTCTCGCGTTGCCTTTCACACCACCTGTGTATCTTGAATCACCCTCCTGTGTCACCTACCTCGGTTCTAGAGTGCACTTAATCCGCGCCGTTGACCAGAATTTCACAGGCCTCTTTGATTGCTAGACCCTGGTGAACACATTGATGGAGTCAATTCTGGTTTGAAACAATATATGCATTGAGCCCTCTATTGGAGACAACTCACCCCTCATGTGTAGTTGTGGAGTGACAACTACACCAGTGCCTACCCAAGTCACCCAACAGACAAGTAGGCCCTGACTACTTTGTGTTCTGGTGCCAGATATGGGAAGAGTCTTGCCTTCACTTGCTGCTCCCTGGGAAACGCACAATGCCCGTGCTCTGGCTGTAACTCAGCGATGCCCTCGTGTGGCAATGAACCCCTGGTCAAATGAGAGTGCCACTCCAACTAATTAAACTTACACCTTGACCATGGGTGGGTGGAGTCGAGCTCTCCCCAAACTTCTGCTGTTGGAACCCACGGACACGCCTCCTGTCAGTTCAAATTAGTAATTCCTGGCACTGCCACCACAAGGGGCTCCTGCTGGGCTGTGTAAGTGCGGCCCAGGGTGACCTTGACGATCGGCTAGGTGTGGATGGGTGCTAACATTACCTGGCTGAAGTGCAATCCCTTTGACAAACACTACTGCCAAGATGTGCCACTCAGGTAGAAGAAAGAGTTATCCAGCCCACCTTTCTTCCTGTCCCAGTTATCTGGGTAAATTGTGAAAGATGCACATTTGAAATGGTAACGGATACTGTAACTTACGCCTGCCAATGCTCTGCTCAGAGCAGCCCGCTAGACAATGGCTTCCATTGAAAGGTGGTGCCAACAGACCTCCTAGCACTAAAGGCGGTACCTCTTAGTAGGGCTCTACTCTAACAAGTGCCCCATGCATCGGATACCGCCTCCGGCTGCAAGCCGCTCAGTGCTACTGATGCCTTGGCGCTTCATGCCCCACAGCCAGCTTACCCTGCTACAATGCGCTCGTGACTGGGCCTCAACAGTGCGGCGAAGGCGCGAGACTTCCTAGCCTGACCTTGGCTCTTCACCAGGCTCCCATGCAAGAGCCATCCACAACCTCGTGGCCTAAAACATTCGCCCTGTAGGGCGGATGCGAATTGACTGCAGGCCACTCCTAGGCATTCTCTACCCATGTTGTAAATGGAGTTTCAGGTAGGCTAGGGTATGCACCTAAGCCTGGCCGAAGCCACCCTTCTAGTCGGAGAAGGGAGTGCACACTATGCTGACTCCTGCCCACCCCTTAGGTGGCTAGGCAGAGACTGGCTATCCCAGAGGCAGTTTAATTTTAATGTGCCATGCGCACTCCCACAGTGGCACCTGCAGCAGAGATTCCATACCAGGCAATTCTAAATACCCTGCGTATCGTCCACCCAAGAGAGACTTAGTACCATCTGCCCCTATTACCCTGTGCTACCAAACCTTATCATGACATCACCGGTATTATATAACTCACTAGGTCAATCAGGCCACCGTCCTACAGCTCAGATAGCACAACCCCGTAGTTGTTGGCAGCAACTGTACTTCGCATAACAGCACAGAGTAAATAAAAATTGTGCTTCCCCCTTGGGCCGGTAACTAACATCCAACAAGTCAGAACCTGGTCATGAGATCCCAGTTTCCTAGGGTAAAACAATGATTGTCCTGCACCATTAACAAATGTGCTACATGCCCGCATGACCTAGCCCCTTGGTGCTACAGTGGGCAGACACCCCCTGGAGGCAGTGGTCTTACCAACTCTCCTCCGAAATAAGCAGCTATAGGGGCTCCAGATCTAGGGTGTGAGAAAGGTCTTTCTGACGTAGCCCACCCACAGTTTATACGTGTAAGTGACTGGCCCCCAATATGGTGTGACCAAAACAAGGCTGAAACAAAGGAGCATGAGGCCTTAAGCAATGGGGTCTTTGTGTACTGGAAACATTACTTAGCCCCACCAAGAACCATGGACATCTCCTGAATGCGGGTCACCAGATCGTCAAAGAAATATTGATGGATTAGAGACCTATGCCCCATCCAAACTGCCGAATTAAAATTGGCGAGAATAGTTCTATGCAAGAAAAGCATTGAATGACCCGCTCAAAGCCAAAGGACATATCAAACCACTTATGTCTACTTAGCTGAGAAGGATGTAGCGATGCCCCTTATCGGTATTAGTGAATGGAGGCATTATTCATTCCCGCACATACTCAAGCTGAAGTTATCGAGGCGCCTTGCATGAGCACCCGTCACGTGATACCATGACCTACGCCATATTACAGGCAGTTAGCTCTACATGGCAGTGGCCCCCGCCAATTATTACACAAATTAAGCCCCTGCTCTCAAACTGGGAGAGGGAAAGTGCAGTGGGCACAACTATCTCTGGGGTGGCACCCAATTAATTGCCCGTGCGACAAGCTAACCAAAATATATCCCAGGCACAAGGCAGCAGGCGCGCACCACCCGCCACCAGAAACTTGGCCCCCTCGGGGCACACGGCAGCCCCACCAGGAGAGTACGTCGCCAGCATAACCAGACGACCTCAGAACCGGAGCGGCGCCCTTATACAACTGCAAGCATGGTACTAAAAGCGAGGCATGAGGTGCGCCTTAAATATTTTCAGGAGAAACCCATTGAATGAGGCGTTCATAGTACTCTCAGGGCAATGCCTTTGACCGTCCCATAGCCCTCCAAAATTCGAAATCACTGCCGCAAAGCGTAAACCCTGGCCCGTGGCGCAGTTCCCAGGCCGCGACTCTCGCCTTGTCCCCCCAGCCATGTGGTGGCCTATTTAGAACCAACTAATTAGTATACAGTGATGGTAATTTGGCAGTATACTCCCTGCTGAGCCGTCTCCCTGTACACTATGCCACATTTGGCCCAAGAGCCTACACCACATTTTCCATACGGAATACCTATCCTTATAAAGCCAGGTTCAAGCATCCAAAAATGAGGGCCTTTGTCCATCTGATGGCGACATGTGCTCCAGCACGCAGCTCGCCCCAGGGGATCAGCATGAATATCAGTGCAGCCCAACAACCCAAACATCGATCAGAAACTACGATAGACTCATCAAAATCGAGCTGTACTGCATAAAATGTCTTAGTGGGGGTAGGGGCCCCTAGTTTAGAAGGGGCTGTAGACAATCAACCAGCGCAAGATCCTTGCACAGGTTTGGCACCACACTCCTTTACACTGTTGAGCAATGAAGCTACGCCAAGGTATAAAACGCTATGCTTGAGCGCCAGTTACATACATATTCAGCACAACTATCCTTGTGCCCACAGCGAATGAAAAGCAAGGCCTTAGTGGAAATGTGCTACGCTCACCAGTCCAGGTGCGTCCCTCCTAATTGCAATGTTTTGCAGCATGTACGGAATCATGGGCTGAGTGGAAACAGCCCTTATCTGGCTCATGGCTTAATAATGACCAGACTTCCCCCCGTGTCTGGTTGCTGCCACACAGTTCTACCCCGAACCACTGTCCGGAAATTATCAGGGAGAGCAACCCCCAGGGGAATTGTGGTTTCCCACTATCTTGATGGAACGGAAGGAAAACCTGGTACTCCGTCCCTACCCCAGCCACATTCACCAAACTGAACTCAGCCTACCTCATTCTTAACTGAATCAAAACTGTAACCTTGTGTCTGGCATTCCTTTCTAGCACAGCGAAGCCAGCGAGGACAAACTGCCGCGCCCGACGCCGCAACACAACCTATGCTGCAACAAACCAACGCATGCATCAACAGGGCCCAAGGCCAGACTGACTTTGGGCGAAAGGAACCTGCATTTGTGTGCCCTAAAAGTGGCTAACCAGCGCCGGGACTCGACATGGTCCCCACCCATCATTACAGCTCGATCCGCAGGCCACTTACACCCTCCAGAGAGGTCCCATTCTTGACGATGGCACACCATCAACCTCAAAGGAGCAACCAGCTTGACGGGCTGTACTTTAAATAAACAATGTCAGTCTAGAATAAGTGTTGCTCCCCAAGAATGCACCACTTTCAAAACACGTATCAAAACCAGTGCTTGGCTGATGTCGGGGAGGGCGCTGAGGACAGGGCAGCTAACATCGTGCCTTGCCGCCAAGACCCCTCCCACTGCAAGCTCCAGGGCGTGGGCACCATGCAAGGTTAACTCGCACCGAGGAGGCGTGTTGGAGAACTCCTGCCTATGGCAGCGAATGAAGCAGCTAGTTCTGATGCCAAATCCGCCACTAGCAGTGAGGCTACCCCACCACAAGGCCCGCTCCCTATATAGGCTCCCAACTCAGCAACACGACGCACCGCCCGCAGTACTGAACACGGATATGTTCGTAGACAATGCACGGAAGCCACAAGCACCCGCCCACACCGGGCATGGTGGTGGTTAGGGAGACGGTGCAATAATGCGCCGGTCGCCAGCCCCAGGCGGCCGCAGTCCCAAGCCCGGACATCGAGAGTACGCAACACCAGTGTGGGCCCCGCTCAAACCTGGCCAACTCCGGGGTGGGCGTGATTATACATATATAGATCCGGGCAGCAACTCCGCACCCTCATACATGCACTGCAGGCTGCGTGGGAATCCGGGCCCAAATACATGTAGAGGACAAACAGCAGAAATGCTGCCGACCACATAAATATAGGCCTTCGTCCTCGGACAGGGCAGCGGCACGCCTCCTCCTATTAAGGTGTGAAGTGTGGGGCGCCCCGCACCATGCACTCTTGCCGCCAACTGCTTTTATTTATTTTATTAAATTAGGACAAGCCTCAGTGGCGACGCACGAGGGTGACCTTTCAGTATGACATGGGGATTCACCCCCCCGGCCCACCAGGGGCTGGGGATCCCAAATTGCTGGGCCCCCTTCGCCCGGAGGAACCGAAATAATAAGGACCTCGCCCCTTATTTTTACTCAAAATGTAGCCCCTCAGCACCACCCCCACTGCGTGGTGGGGTTGGAGAGGGAGTGTCCCGGTAAAGATGCTGCTCCTGCGCAAGCTATAAAAAGCCATGAGCCAAAATTTACCAATGCAACTTCCGTTGCACTTTGGTGGCGGCCGGCGGAAGTACGCGCCAGCTACCAGCAAGACGTCAGCAGATCCAACCCCGGGAAAGCAAGCACAAGACCAGTCAAAGGCATGTCAGAAGTGGGGTCCGAACCCACGCCTCCAGGAGAGACTGCGGTATTAACGCAGCGCCTTAGACCACTCAGCCCTCCTGACCACAAAATACTTTAGCAACCGGAAAAGTAACATTAAACAATTTTCGGTTACAGCCTGCTGGCCACAGCTACGATACCTGCCCGATCTTTCAAGCGTGGGGAGGTTAAGATCCGGACGGAAAGTGCCCCCGTGACAGCACAGCAGGTTGCAATGCAATTCCTCAATACATGTTGCTGTGTCCCTCGGAGAGGAATATGTACCGCGGCGACGAATCGTGCGGTGCGGCTGGAGCTCGCCGTGCCCTGGGGGGGGGTTCAGAATCCCCCCACTGGCGTGCCATGAGACCTTCGTACCGTGAGGCCTGAAAGGTGCAACCGGCCCAGCCGTCTAGAGAATAGCGGGTGACAAAGGGGGTGTCGCACGCAGCGCTGTGCCACCCAGCCCACCATGACGTGCATGCACGAACACCTGGCAAGCGTCGGAAGTCCCTGCACCCCAGGATGCGCGCCCACCCGGCTCCCGCTTGCCCATGGCAGCCCGCCGTGAAAACACCCCCCCCGAACCAGCATCGGCCGCGCCCTGGCGGTGTCTGCACACCCGGAGGCGCGCCCACCTACGGGCCGTCAATCCACCAATTCCTGAAGGGGGGATCGAGGCCTTTACGAACCACCCGGCTGGCTCCCGCCTGCACAATCGCAGTCCCAATGGTGCCTCAATCGCCACTGGAGCCCTGCTCGACCCCCAGTCATGCTCGGCCTGCCGGCCGCAGCCCTGGGGCCCACCCAGCCTGCAACATAACCGCAGTGGAAACCCTGCGAACACCTACACCCCCACGCAGCACAGGCCTGTATGCCCGCACCGGGAGGCAAGCACCGCTCCTGGCTAGTGGACCGGCCCTCGTGGGAGCAGGCAGCAAGGGCCCTGCTGGCCAAGCTACCAGGGGAGGGGGTACACAGCGCCCGTTGCGCTCCAACCCCCGCCCCGCAATAAACGCTCATACATCCCACGCCGCTCTGAAACGGGAGCCTGGCCAGACTCCTGGCCCGTTTCGCCCCGGCGCACGACATGTCCGAGTGAGGACTAGGCCATAGCTACTGGCCTATGCATGCCGGGAGCAGCCCAAACCCCCACCTCGCCCTCAGGCATGCAGGAGCCTCGGCGATGGCCGGACAAGGCCACCCAGCCTGAGGGACTGCCCCACTGGTGGGGATAGGAGGGGGGGGACAACTCACCGCGCACACTGTTCCTGGCGATCTCGGCAGACGTTGTGTCCGGCGGGAGGAGCTGAAACCCTCCCTGGTTCAGGACGAGCGCTACGCCCCCCCCTTCGGGTCCCACCGCGCTGATGACCCGTGTGGGACCCTGTCCCAGTAACAATCCCTCAGGCCCAACCCCGCGGGGCCCGCTGGGTTGTGCCCGCGGTCGGGGCTGAGGTGAGGGCTGGGACGGGGGCAGGTTGGGGGGATGATAGCACTCACCTCACTAGCCAAAGCACGGCCTCGGGGCATCGGACAGCAGCAACCCGCAGCATGACCGACCAGACGGCGTGTCCGGCGCAAAGAGGACGCCAAGATGGCCGGGGGGAGGCATAAGTACCTCCCCACCTCCTCTGCGTGCCGGAAGTGACGCGTCTGGTAGGGGGACTCCTCCTTGAGTCCCACACATCATTGGGGGGTGGGGAAGTGCCCAAATGGCACTAAAGGGGCCGCCCGTTTAGGGTGGCCCCCTGCGGGGCCGCGGGCAGCCGCAGTTAGCTGTGGCACCTCTCTCTTGCTACCCTACGGTTATCGGCACTCCCCTGAAATTATTCACAGAAGCACGGATTTCTGCTGTGGCTCCTCCCTGTCTTCTGAGGTTCTTCCTTTCACCCTACTGTGTTCGTGCAGCTCCACTTTACGTACGTTGGCAGCCTCGAGCCCTTGGGGCTCCTTTTCCCCATGGCTCCTCTTTCAACGCCTATTTGGTTGCCACCCTCTTCCTGCGCTGGCTCTCCTTATACCAGTAGTGCTCCAAAACCATCCCCCTCCCATATCTTCACCCCAGGCCGACTGGGACGCCACCTACTACAGTGTCGCTCCCCTCTGTGCCTCCTCAGCTGGCACCTCTCTAGCCCGCTTTGCAGTTGCAGTCTAAACGTCGGGAATTACATCAACTAAATCCTTGCTTGTGCAGCCGGTATGATGTGAACGCTTTTCTAACTGCTGGCAGCATGTCTCTCTTCCCCATCAGCAACAAATTCCCCATCAACAAACAAATTACATTTTAAAAATATTTACCTATATTTTCCCTTTTTTTTATTTCTGACATTACAGATGTACTGTACACAGTTGGATTATGCCTTTCCTCCATTTTTGTTTGGCTGTCTCGCTCTACTATGGTAAATTTAAACAAGCATTTGCAATGCAATAGGTCTCGCATTTGCGAGAGTTTGAGCTATTGGCATTGTAAATGACAGTGCCTTTTATTTATGTTTTAAAAACCAGAACAAAAATAAAAGGCATTATCATTTACAATGCCAATAGCTTAAACTCTTGCAAATGCGAGACCTATTGCATTGCAAATGCTTGTTCCCCTTAGCCTTTCATTATATTAATGTTGCTAAAAAGGGCTTGTTTGGGTAGAAATGCATTCTTATTAGTAAAGCCAACCCCACTGTGGTACATTTTAGATCCTGAGTTTGTGCTTTACCAGATCAAACTCTCTTAAAATATACTGCCTACTGGGACAGATGACGTGTTTCCTACTCAATGTAATCCCCATTGTCTCATGTAACATTTCCCATACACTGATTCACATTGTTTCTGTATAATGTGTGTGTGTGATCTAATGTGCTCTGACACTCTACACTGGTATAAGCAGCACTATAAATCAAATGAAATGCATGTGAGACAGGAACTATGGAGAGATGAGGGGCCTTGTTGGAGGGTGGTAGTTAGGAAATCCGTGGAGAGGGAGGGTCAGGGGGGCAAAAAAGCCTGTCGAACCGGGCACCACCAGCACTAAAGCTGGCCCTGATTATGAAGGAGATGAAATGTCAAGGAGTACCTAAAAATGTGCACGGGGAGAGGAGTTAACAGACGAAGGGACGGAGTTCCACAGTTTAGGAGCACAAACTGCAAAAGATTTCAAGTGAGAGGGAGCACAAGGAGAAAGGGGGAAAACCACCCTAAACCATAAAGCAGAATGTAGGAAAGAAAGATTAAAGGGACATCGTGTGTGGCTGTACTACTGAATATCGACACCAACAATACTGTGGTACAAGAATATTGAGGACAGAATATTGAGGGACAAAATAGCAAAAGGTAAGCATAGATTTACTATTCCTAACGACATATCTATGTACCTTGAAGCTATATGTACTGCTACCGGTACATGAATATGGAGTTAGGAATAGAAAATCTAGACTTTGGGCCTGATTTGGAGTTTAGCGGATGGATCGCACAGTCACACGGATATCCCACCCACTGTATTACAAGTTCAATAGGATATCTTGGAATTGTATTACTGCTGATAGGACATTTCTCATGTCTATGAAAGAGTAACCCCATCCACCAAACTCTAGATCAAGCCCCTAGTTACCTGTCAATATATTATTTTCAATATTCTGTTCTCGATATTGTGCCCCATCGATATTGTGGTTTCGATATTCAGGAGTACACCGAAAAGTGTACACGAGGAAAGAGCAGTGAAGTGAGAAAAACAATAGTCAAGATGCCATAGAATCATAGTGAGAATGAGGGGTGTCGTTCTCTGCAGTGTCAACAGCAGATGAACCCGGAGAAAAGTGTAAAGTTCAGAAGGTGAAAATATGGAGGGAAAAAGTTGGAATATATGGAGGGCGAAGGACAAAGTAGTGTAAATACTTACTAAGTCTTCTGCGTAGGGAGAGACTAATGTCAAGGAGGAAATATTCAAGAAGAGAGAAAGGAGGAGAGAGAGGAGGTGCAGGAAAGGAATGGGTCTGGTCTTAAGCAACTAATGTACGGTGCCTTGAAAGGCCACCCAGGAGTTTATTGCAAACGGGAGAAAATTGTATTCTGAAGAATAGGCACGAAAGAGGAAAATGAGGTACACTGCTGGGAATTATCTGCTTTGAGAGAGTAAGAAAGGTTGAAAGAAGGTATAATGATGGAAAGGAATGAAGTTCAGATAGAGAAAGGGGCAAGAACAGACACCAAAGCACTCCATGAAGGAGAGGAAAGGAGAGGGGGGAGAATTAGCCTTAGAAACAGTAGGGCTTATAGACAAGCCCCTTACGCTGCCAGCGCGTCACTTCTTCCTACACAAAAAGTGGGCACCGTCGGCGCAAAATGCTTGTAAATAAGCCCCAGTGTATGTATGATGCGAAAAAAAAGAAAAGAGTCATTTCAGAGATGCTTAGAAGTAGAGAACAAGATTGTGCAGTCCACTGTTTGGAAGGCGGCAGACAGACTGAGGAGAGTAAGCAGGGAGTGAGTGGATGAAGCTGCGCAGTCTTAAAAAGTGGCGAGCGCTACCAACCAAGAACAAGCATTTGCAATGCAATAGGTCTCGCATTTGCGAGAGTTTGAGCTATTGGCATTGTAAATGACAACGCCTTTTATTTGAGTTTTGAAAACTTGCAAACGGTGTGTAAATACGCACTTTCTACTTATAGAAGCAAGGCTGGTAGTAAAAGAGGCGCAGTTACTGCCAGCGTTGCTTCTCGTAAGCAAGGACTATAAACACCGCTTGCACGTTTTCAAAACACATAAATAAAAAGCATTGTCATTTACAATGCCAATAGCTCAAACTCTCGCAAATCCGAGACCTATTGCATTGCAAATGCTTGTTTAAATTAGAGGTTAGGATTTTAGGCCTAAGGGCAGTGGAAGGAGTTGGGGTAGTTTTAGGGACAGCGTGGGGATGGGAAGGGGAAGGTTTTGAGCCTCAGGATGGGGGGCAGGGAGGGGGTATGTAGCTTCGGGCGAAGGGAGGGGGTTGGAGTAGTGGCGAACTTAGCCACGCATACCCCTTTACCATTCATGCCTTTACCACGAAATTGCGTGGTGAATGAATGCGTGGTTAAGGCGCATTCGTGGTTTGGGCTGTGTGGTAGAGCCACGCGTGATTTAGCCATGCATGCTTCTATCATACAACCCTCTTTGGAGGATACCGAAGTGCAAGTGCTGATACTCTCTGGAGGATATTAAGTTGCTGGTACTCTCTCCAGAGGATGCAGTGATGAGGGTGCTCTCTCCTAAGGTTAGCAAGGTGCTGGTACTCTCTCTGGAGGATACTGAGTTGCTGGTACTCTCTCCGGAGAATACAGAGGTGCTGGTACTCTCCCTTGAGAATACAGAAGTACTCTCACTTTTAAGGATACAGATGTGCCTGTACTCTGCCTTCATGAACCAAAGATGCTGATACTCCCTCCTGAGAATGCAGATGTGCTGGCACTATCACTTGAGAATACAGAAGTACTCTCACTTTTAAGGATACAGATGTGCCTGGACTCTGCCTTCATGACCCAAAGATGCTGATCCTCTCTCCTGAGAATGCAGATGTGCTGTGCTGCTAATATCACTTATTTATTAGATGTGCCGGTACTCTGCCTTCACGACCCAAAGATGCTGATCCTCTCTCCTGAGAATGCAGATGTGCTGTGCTGCTAATATCACTTATTTATTAGATGTGCCGGTACTCTGCCTTCACGACCGAAAGATGCTGATCCTCTCTCCTGAAAATGCAGATGTGCTGTGCTGCTAATATCACTTATTTATTAGATGTGCTGGTACTCTGCCTTCACGACCCAAAGATGCTATCCTCTCTCCTGAGAATGCAGATGTGCTGTGCTGCTAATATCACTTATTTATTAGATGTGCCGGTACTCTGCCTTCACGACCCAAAGATGCTGATCCTCTCTCCTGAGAATGCAGATGTGCTGTGCTGCTAATATCACTTATTTATTAGATGTGCCGGTACTCTGCCTTCACGACTCAAAGATGCTGATCCTCTCTCCTGAGAATGCAGATGTGCTGTGCTGCTAATATCACTTATTTATTAGATGTGCCGGTACTCTGCCTTCACGACCCAAAGATGCTGAACCTCTCTCCTGAGAATGCAGATGTGCTGTGCTGCTAATATCACTTATTTATTAGATGTGCCGGTACTCTGCCTTCACGACCCAAAGATGCTGAACCTCTCTCCGGACGATGCAGAAGTGCTTGCACACTCACTTAAGGATACAGATGTGCTAGTATCCTGAATTTGGGACGCAAAGATGCTGATGCTCTCTCCTGAGGATCCAGAGAATTCAGAGGCGCCAGTACTCCGCCTTGAGGGTACAGATATGATGGTACTCTTTTCGGATGGTACTGGTACATTTGCCTCAGTATACAGGGGTGCCCGTGCTGTGCCCCGAGGATACAAAGATGCTGGCGCTCTCCTTTTCAGGAGCAGAGCCGAAGCCCTTCCAGTATTCTTATCTCTTGAGTATATCAGAGGTCTGCTACTGCCCCTTGGGGGTAAAGATGAGTTGGTGATTGCCTCTCCTCGGGCATTAAAAAGTGCTGGTACCCTTATCCACTCAAGTTGTAAGAAGTGCTGGTGCTCTGCTCGAGTACTAACAAGTTCTAGAGCTCTTATCTTCTTCAATCTTAAGATGTACTGGTGCTTTCCTTTTATTGAGCGCACAAACCGTCTTGTCCCCACTCCTTTGGAAAATAATTGTGCGGGTACTCCCGCTTTCGAATCCATGCGGCGTGTACTCTTCTTTTGAGAATAAGGAAGTGTTGGTACTCTCGACTATAGAACGAACATGTACTGTCATCCTCTCTTATGGAATAATGAAGTACTGGTACACTGCAACCGGGAGTAAACAGAGAATAAAGTCGTGCGTGTACTACCTACTTCACATTTGTACTCTCCCTTTTAGAATAAATACATCCCCTTTAGAAGTGCTGGTACTCTCGCCATTGGAATAAAGGAATAAAACAGTGCCGAGGCGCCCCCCCACCCCCACCCCAGAGTATAAAGGGTGCGCTCCTACTCTTGAGAAGAGACGGGTACCGGTACTCTTTGTACAAACACGGGCCCGTACTCTGATCCCCTTTAGAAGTGCTGGTACTCTCGCCATTGGAATAAAACAGTGCCGAAGCGCCCCCTTGGAGTAAAGAAGTGCTCACACTCTCTCCCCTGAGTAGTGCGCTCTTCCTCTTGAGAATAAACAGGTACCGGTACTCCTATATAAACACGTATCCGTACCCAGTACTCCTTTAGAAGTGCTGGCCTGGGAGTACTGAGACGAGGTGAACATTTATGAAACACCACGAGCGAGCCCCGTCAGAGTCACTAGTGGTGCGCGTGAGGTGGTATGGGTGCACCGCGAGGCAGTGGATAGAGACAACTCGGGGTGCTCCCCATCCTCTACCAACTGTCCCACTCCCCGTTATATCCGCCCTCCCCCACCCCGCCCGCCTCACCAACATACAGAGTGACACAGAAACCTACTCACCCACAGCAAAGCCGAGGAGCAGGAAGAGAAGCCCCAGGGCGGGGAACCCACAGCCTCCCCCAGCAGCCATCAGCGCAACCTCCACACCGGGCTCCTGTTTTCTGCTAAATCCCCCCCAAAAAAAGGGAAAGTGAAACAGCGCCATGCGCGCATTGTAGGCACGCCGTGAGCGTGCACATCGGCGTGACCTGCGGCTCGTGCCCAGTGGCGGCGCCTTCGGACTTCGCCGCACTTGAATAAGTGCTGCGCGGCTCGTGCGGCCCAGGGACGGGGCCGCCAAAGCAAACAAAAAAAAACCAGTAGATGAAGTCCGGCGGGAGCCCACCCCGCCTTCCTGAATGTCCATGGTGCGGCCAAAGCAGGATTTTAGGCGGGGCTCCTCGGAGCAAGACGGAGCCCCGCGTGTTGCTGCAGTGACCGGCTGAAAACGGAGACCAGCCGAGGAGCAGCACAGAGTCCCCACAAGAGCAGGTAAGTGGGGTGAGGCATGCTGTGAGTGTAAAGCGCGCCGCGCTTGGAGCTCGCGTGCGCATTAACAAAAAAAGAAAGGGATATTGCATGAGGCTTGCGAGGACGGAAGGGGGACAGGAGATGTGCACATCGCGTGCCTGTACGTGCGTGTTCACATTTCCAGTCCGGCCTGCGCGTGCACAGCTCCTGTCTCCCTTCCGAAGCAAGTCAGTGACAATAGATCTCGCCAGCGACAGCGCTTCGCGCTGCGTCGCCAGGCGAGACCTAAAAAGGTATATTGTGTGGTGCCCGTGTGTTGTAACAGCACCTCGGATAGCTGCAGGTGGCACGAACTAGCTACGAGATATCAGGGTTTTATTTTCTAGTACTCTGCGCACCAAAGACGACACCACCTCTCAGGCATGACTGGGACACCCTCTTCTGTGGGCAGTCGTTTACCAGAGTATATGCTTACCTGCTGCAGGGGGCGCGTGCTGTCAGTCTGCTCTCTCCTGCCCACGGACCTCTGCCTCCTCTTTAAATAGTTCTCTCTTGTGGGGTGAGGGGATCGTGGGGCGGGGTGGTAGATTAAAGTTAACACATTGTACACACTAATAAATACACAGATAATCCTTTGTTTGAAAATGTTCCAAAGATAACACTCATTGCTCGCTTCCGCCTTGTCCTGTTGCAAGGGTATATATAATACGGTGTGTCAACACTGCCTTAAACAAGTTTGTTTTTCTGGTAGGGGTGTGTTTTTTTTTGTTTAATTAAAGCTGGAGTGATAACATCAGCCACGGTATCAGCCCGACCGGTCTGTTCCTGAAGAAATTGCCAATTGTTTTGTCTATCCACTTTATACGGGTTTTTTTGAATGGCATAAACATATCATCCAATGAAAACTGTAAACTGTAAAAAGATGACAGATAACTGGGTTCTAAAGTGGCAGGTTAATTTATTTCATAAACTGATATAACACCAAAATGCGACCTCTCTGCGCCAACTGATTTATGAGACAGCAGGACTTCAATGAATTTTAGCCTTAAAGAGCCTAGTTTTCAACTGTTAGCAGAATGGCAATGAACAGAAAATATTTGAAGATTCAAAAGTAAATTGTTCCACAGGTGAGATTCCTGAAAATAAGTATTGGTTGTACGTTAAGGCAATTAAAGGCAGCTGCCTTAATGAACCATCAAAAGAGGCCACAAGAGGGCACCTGATTGCAACAAATACCCTCCCTCAAAAGGGCCTTGTTAATGTGGCAGGAATGGAATACCATTACTGAGAAACCGTTTCATCTAAACTGTTCAATAGAAATTTTCAGAATGGATGGCATTTACCTTTTTGTGGAAACCAATTCATAGAATGTCTTTTTGGTCGAATTTGGCTTTTGAATGCTTATTAAGTGCAAATGCAATGGTTGCAGGCTTTACTTTCAGAAACAGTTTTGTCTGAGATATTTATTTCAGTGCCTTACTTCACGGGACATTATTTCATACTTATGTTTACTTGTCAGACAATTACTTCAGATGCTTTTCATTCTCTGATTCATCACCACCCACAAACACCATACATAGCTGACCCCGCACAACCCGTACACACCATCAATCCCTGCCCCCTTAAAATCCTCACCACACCTATACTACACTCATCCCTGAAGCCTAAAAGCCCTTTCTACCCTAAAAATCCACCATCCCTGAACTATAAAATCACTCCATCCATATCTGAACCCTAAACCCCTTTCTAAGCATAAACCCCACCCATCCCTGAACACCCAAATTCCACCCATCCCTGAACCCTAAAATACCTCCAACGCTCTTAAACACCAGCCATTCATGACCCATAAGAACTCATCACCCTAAACTACTCACCCCTGAACCCTAAAAACACCTTTCTACATCTAAACTCCACCCATCCTTGTATCCTTAAAACCTCTCACCATCCTAAACCCCACCCCATCCTGAACCCTAAAAACTCTTCACCACCCCAGTCTCTACCCATACTTGAACCTTGAAAACTCTCACCAGCCCTAAACTCCACCCATTCATGAACCCTAAATCCCCTCAACACCCTTACTACACCCATCCCTGAAACCTAAAAAAACCCTAACATACCTAAACACCAATCATCTGTGAACACTAAAAACCGGTCCGCTCCCCTACACTCCACCCATCTCTGAACCCTAAAAACCCCTTTCTAAGCCCAAACATCAACTATTCCTGACCCCTAAGAGTTCCTCATCACTCGAACAATTACCCATTCCTAAGCCCAAAAACCACAAAGTGGTCTTAGACTCCACCCAAGTTTAATGTAATTTAGAATTTTCCTTAAAATTGTCTTTCCTTTAAAATGTTTCTTTTAATCTTTGATTTTTTTGCATTTCCTTAAAATAGTTTTTCCTTGAAATTGGTTTCCCGTGATTTGGTTTCCTGCAATGTGATTTCTCAGTTTTCGTTTTCCATTAATTCACACACATCAGTATGTAACATCTTGTCTTGAACAAGTTTTGCAACAGGCAATCAATGCCATTGGTCCAGGACCGACACAATGTGAGACTTGAGCGGGACTTCTAGTCGTGTACTGACAGCAGCATTTTGCAGTCTTAATAAGCACTTTATACTAGTTATGCTGGAAATCCCAAGCACATATGCCTTGCCGTACTCCGATTTGGGCAGCATCAGCTAGTGTCTCTGGAGAAGGAAACAGTTTCCTCCTGGGGGATAATTGTTTGTTGTTAGAAGTAATACAGGCAATGAGCAAAATCTCAGTTTTGTGAAATTGAACTTGAGAAAGTTTCTTTTCACCCAATGTCTCAGTCACTATGCAGTCAGAGAAGGTCTCGAAGGTTTTAAGAATGTGGATGATCTGTGTATCATTAGCATAGTTCATGAACTCAAAGTCCACTTCTGCTATGAGTTGGATATGTGTCTTTAAAATGGCTGGAGGCAGGGCTGGGCCCCTTGGACTGTTGGATTGGGTCTAGGATAAATGCGGACTCACGGGGAAGACAAAGTATCTGAAATCAGCTTGAGGGAAAGTAGTGATAACAGTTCAGTTCAATGTTGCGCAACCTCAGACTGTTTCACTTGAACAATAGAGTCTCATGGTTGACATTATCAAAAACCATAGGACAGTAGACTCTTGGTATCAAAGGCTGCTGGACAGTAGAGTCTCATGGTTGACAGTATCAAAAAGGCTGCGGGACAGAAGAGTCTTGTTAAAAGGAGGACTGAAGCGAAGGTAAGTTGAGTAACTTCTTTATTACGGCCTCCACTCTGCCACCAACAAGCTCTCAGAGTAAGGTGCAGCGCACTCTGCACTCTTCTCAGTCAGGCTGCTCCTGTCAACATTCCAAGGCAGCCTCTAGCCCAACAGAAGGAATATACCATTAGGAAAGAAGAAGGGGAGGGCAAGGGAAAGGCTAATATTAACATTCCCAAAGTGTCAACTGTAATAACTGGAATGAAAAGTAATATAGAATATAACACATATTCCCCCCTAAACAGCAAGAAGAGAAGTCAAAACTGAGGTTATTCCATTACGAAGTCTTTATGCCATTTAGGTGGAGTTATGGATCCTTTGATACAGTTTCTTTGGTGGTTTGAAAAGTCCTCGGGGTCATCTGAAGTCGGGGAGCTATTGGAAGGTATGACTTCCGGGCTTTGGCTCCTCGCTAATCGGTCCATGCTCCAATTCTGACCATTCTAGAGGGTCACAGTGTTGTTTTTGATCTTAATGATTCTTTTGGGATCATAGAATTTAGATTCATTATCCCCAGTGCATGTGGGTCTTTTCACGGACAGCCAGTCTCCTACAGCCCACCTCTGGGGTTTGACTCCGTGCTTGTAATCGTATTGAGTTTTGTACTTGGCCTGATGGGAGGCAATTTTGGATTTTGTAGCCTCAGAGTCGTGTTCCGTCACTTCTCCCCCCCAATCCAGTTGGGGAAGAATTTGGTACTGGGTTTTCTTCTTCTGAGGGATGAGAACGGGGAAATACCAGTAACAAGGTTGGGAGTAGTGTGATACGCCCAGAGCATATCTTGCAGTGCCCGTTCTACAGGTAGATGGTTGATGCAAGCTAGTTGTATGTTCTCTTTTATTGTTCTGTTTACCCTTTCTACCAAACCATTGGCCCGAAGGCAGTACAAAGCAGTTTTTAAGTGGGTAATGGCTAATCTGGTTAGGAAGTTGGTCATAGCTGACGAGGTGAATTGTATTCCATTGTCGGTGACCAGGGTGGATGGTATGCCTTCTGCGGCAAACGTGTCTCGCAGAAAATTAATGAGAGTTTCTGTAGTGATTTGGTTCACCATCTTAATGACGACCCAGTGAGAGTGGTAAGTTAAGTACGAATGCAAATCTTTTGATGACACCTTTTTTATTGATAGGGCCGATAATGTCAAGTGCAAGTTTCTCCCATGGTTTGTCAGGGATGGAAACTGGGGATAGTGTTGCCTTCTGGGTGTGTTTGGTTTTGTCACTGTTAGCGCATATGTTACAGTTCTTGACTTTAGCTTTGACCATAGAGTCCATGTTAGGAAACCAATAATGTTCCCTGAGCCTAGTCTTTGTTAAACTTCTCCCAAGGTGTCCTTCGTGCACAAGGTCTATTATTTTGTCCCTCAACCCTTCTGGAGGTATGATTTTGTTGTTTCTCCATATGCAGTCATTTTGTAAGTTGATTTCATGTCTGATTTCCCAAAATCTGCTTAGTTCTTGACTTACATCGTTACGTGTTGCTGGCCAACCTTGTAAGGTGTATCCTTTGAGTTGAGTTAACTTGGCATCTTGGGTTAAGCACTCGACCCATTCATTTTTGTTTATAGTAGAGGAGTGAATCTCTAAGATGGGATATTCTGAGGTTTCAAAATTTTCCACTAAATCTAAAGGTGCTCTTCAAAGAAAGTCGGCGGCTGAATTGAGGTCACCTGCGACATACTTAAGTTTGAAGAAAAATCTTTCGAGGCCCAACACCCATCTAGCCACTCTAGGAGTGCTATTGGCGGTACCTTTGGGGCTGAACATGTAGATGAGGGGTTTATGGTCGGTGCGAACAGTGAATTTTATCCCCCATAAATAGAACTTAAAGTGTTTGATTGCCCAGAAACAGGATAGTGCTTCTCTCTCCACTACTGAGTAATTTCTTTCTAAATTGCTGAGGGTACGAGAGGCGAAAGCTACGATACGTTCTTTCCCCCGATGACTTGAGAGAGAGTGGCACCTAATCCTTTGTTGCTGGCGTCGGTGGTAAGAATGGTTTTTCTGCATGGGTCGAAGTTGCACAAGTGGGGTGCGCATAAGATGGCTTTTTTAACTTTATCAAAAGATAATTGGTGCTTATCTAGCCACCTGTAAGGCGTATGGTTTTTTGGGAGTTCCCCAAGGTCATTAGTGAGATCAGCAAAGTTCTTAACATATTTTGCCATGTATTCTGCAAGCCCTAGGAAGGATAAGAGTTCTTGTTTGGAGGTGGGTGTGGGAGCTTTTTCTACGGCATCAAGGAGGCTCAATTCGGGTTTAAATCCATCCCTTGATATGGTGTGCCCGAGGTAATCTACTGCTCCCACCCCAATTTGGCATTTCTCTTCTTTTAGGGTTGGCCCACCTCTTTGAATCTCTTGAGAACTAATCTGAGAGACGAGTCATGTTCTTCAGGAGTGGCACCGTAGATTAAGACATCGTCTTGGAAGCATAAGGTTTTGGGAACCCCTTCCAAAATGTGCTGCATTATTTTTTGGAAAACAGCTGCCGCTGAGGCTAGCCAAAAGGCATCCTAAGGAACATAAACGACCCCAGAGGAGTAGTGAAGGCTGTTAATTCTCTGGAGTCGGGGTGTAATGCTACCTGATGGTATGCATTAGAAAGGTCAAGAACACTGAAGCACGTAGCTTCCGCCATGGTGCTTAGAACCTCATGAATACGTGGCAGGGGATGTCTTTCAATGATGATGTTGTCATTCAGGTCCCTGAGGTCAATGCATAATCTAATGTCATCCCCTTGGGCCTTCTTGTCGATGACAACTGGGGCAACCCATGCAGTGCAATCAACGGGTTGGATAACTCCCAGGGTCTGTAACCTGGATAACTCACGTTTGAGGGTTCCCACATGAGGTGTGGTATGGGTCTGGTTTTGTGTGTTACAGGTTTGGCATTAGGTTTCAATTTAATCTTGTGTTGGAAGTTCTTCAGAAGACCTAACTCGGTAGTGAACACCTCAGGAAATTCTTTGAGAATGGTTTTGCCAGAGAAGGATAAGTCAATGGTAAGTACTTGATCAGGGTTGTTCGGGTCAAGTTTAATTCCTAATTCTTTCTGGTGTTGCCAGCCAAGGAGGTTAGACCCTTCTTCCACTACATAGACTTTTCCCAGGGTAGATCGGTCTTTGAATGTGATGTGAGTTTTAATCATGCCCTTCAAAGGAATGGAGTCCCTGTTGTAGCTGCTGGGGGGAGATGTCAGCCGATAATAATTTACCTTCTTTGCAAATGTTCAATTTTTTGAAATCGGAAATGTTAACAGATATGAAGGGGGAACAAGAATCAGCATACATATTGATTTTCTTGCCATCCAGACCGATTTCGCATTGGGGGTAGTTAGTTTGCTTGACACCTTTAGAGTTTAGCACTTGAAAAACAATTTTCTTTACAAATTGGAGTTTAGTGTCAGTGACCTCGTCAGCACCATTTTGTTTTTTAGGTACGCTCCGACAAACCCTTGCTAAGTGGACTTTCTTGTTGCACCTTTTACATATGGCTGATTTGTCTTGACAATTAGGGTGGTTAGCCAAGTGGTTATTGCTACCGCATCTGTAACATTTAAGCTTGTTGGAATCATGGTCACAAGCAGGGTTGGAATTCTTATCAGTTTTAATTTTGCATATGGTATCCTCTGTAGGAAGATTGACAATCTCTGATACTTGTCCAGGGTCGGTATGAGGCTTTATTTCTTTCATGCACAGGGCGGTGTGTTCAATAGATTTGGCCTATTCAATAGCATCATGAAGATTGGGTTGTCTTTGTAGTCATTTCTCTTGTATTTTCCCATTGCTGGTAAACCTTACCAGTTGGTCTCTTATGAGAGTGTCGTTGTGTTCCCCAAATTCGCAGAGTTCACTTAACCCTCTTAGAACAGCCATGTAGATAGATATGCTTTCTTGTTTTCCTTGGAATCTACAGAAAAACTTGTGGCGTTCTAGGACAATGTTAACTTTGTCCTCAAAGTGTAATTCAAGTTTTATTAGTGAGGCTTCATATGCATCCCTTCAATCAATCAATCAATCAATCAATCACAGAATTTGTAAAGCGCACTACTTACCCGCGAGGGTCTCAAGGCGCTGGGGGAGAAAAAGGGGGGTGCTGCTACTGGTCGAACAACCAGGTCTTGAGTAGCCTCCTGAAGGTCAGCAGGTCTTGGGTCTGTCGTAGGCTTAGTGGAAGGGTGTTCCAGGTCTTGGCGGCGAGGTGGGAGAAGGATCTGCCGCCGGTGGTGGTTCTTCGAATGCGAGGGACGGTGGCGAGGGAGAGGTCGGCGGAGCGGAGTTGGCGGTTGGGGACGTAGAAGAGGAGTCGTCTGTTGAGGTAGGCTGGGCCAGTCTTGTGGAGTGCCTTGTGTGCGTGGATGAGGAGTTTGAAGGAGATTCTCCTGTCGACGGGGAGCCAGTGCAGGTGGGGGGTGATGTGGCTGTGGCATCTTCTTCGCCCTCCTCCTCGATGTCTGGCTCTGGTAGAGTGTCGAAAAGCTTCCTACCATAGGTACCCAGATTATGGAGTAAAATATGTTGTTTTCTTAAGGGGCTGAATTTCTCCCCCCCATTGGCTATTAGATAGGATTCAAAGATTTTGACCCATTCTTTCCAAGGGTAGTTAGGTTCCCCAAATTCATTGAGGAACGAAGGTGGTTGGGTCATGCTGGCAGGAGCCATAGCTAAATGAGGATAAAAAATGGAGAAATATGAAGAAGAGATAGGGAAATCTCAGGATGGTGTGCGTGCCACCGTGAAGAAAATGGGATGGGATCCATGAGAAGTGAAGATTCACTTGCGAAAATGTACTGGCACACTAAAAGGTGTGCGTGTCACCATGAATACCAAGCAGATAAAAGGTAGGATATGCAAAATGAAGCTTAGTAAAGGATGAAGATGGACAACAAAAGAATTGCGTAATAAATGTGTGCGTATTACTAGCAGTATAATATGACACGCTGAATGGTGTGCGTGTCACCGTGGTGGAAAGAGCAACAAGTGCTGAATAAAATGACACGCTGTATGGTGTGCGTGTCACCGCTACATATGAAAGTAAATATGGAATGCACTTTGTAGAAGTGTGCGTATCACTGTGTATAATGTGACACGCTGAATGGTGTGCGTGTCACCGTGGAGGACAGAGCAACAAGTGCTGAATAAGATGCTACGCTGTATATATGGGATGCACTTTGTAGAAGTGTGCGTATCACTGTAGAGTATGTGGCACGCAAAATTGTGTGCGTATCATCGCGGAGAACTGAAAAAGATGACTGTAGCCGAGGTGGTGAAAAAAATGCCCAGAAAAATGACACGCTGAATGGTATGCGTGTCACCGCAATAATGATGAGGAAGAGTGAGCGTGTCACTGAGGAAGGAATCGACACGCAGAATGGGGACAACCGCCCCAGGACGATGAGGTGTGACAGTGAAGTGAGACGCGCCCTCAGAGAGAAAACACTCACAAGGGTACGCCTCTAATTCCTTTGTAGATAATGTCAGGAATGGCGAGGGCATTTTGAAGGGGTAGCTGAGGAGAGTAACACCCCAAGTAGGATACGCCGTGAGGAAATTGTGCAAAGGCGTGGAGACGGTTCGAAGCTAGGATAGCACTCGGAAGTCGCCCGCTGAGGAGAAGGGTCAGACGGGCAGCAGGGTGCATCGATGGAGCAGCAGTGAATCTGCTGCAAGGCTCCTCAGCGCAGAACAAGAGTGAGGCGACTTGTGTGTGACTGGAATATGAGAGGAATGGGGAGCCAAAAACAAGTCTCTTTCAGTCATCAAGAGGAAAGGGATCCAGTCCAGTGCAGGTCGTCAGGAGAATAACGTAGAAGACAATACCTTAACCTTGTGGGCCACAAGGTGAGAACTTGACTTGACATGGTGGAAGTACACAGAAGGGAAGGAGAGCCGTCCTGCTCCCTTACACAGACCAGTCGTCGCCAGTGTTAAAAAGAGGACTGAAGCGAAGGTAAGTTGAGTAACTTCTTTATTACAGCGTCGACTCTGCCACCCACAAGCTTTCAGAGTACAAGGCGCAGCGCACTCTGCATTCCTCTCAGTCAGGCTGCTCCTGTCAACATTCCAAGGCAGCCTCTATCCCAACAGAAAGAATATACCATTAGGAAAGGAAAAGGGGGGGGGGCAAGGGAAAGGCTAATATTAAGATTCCCAAAGTGTCAACTGTAATAACTGGAAAGAAAAGTAATATAGAATATAACAAGTCTCATAGTTGATGGCATAGAGTCTCATGGCTGACGTCAACTTAAGCTGCAGGACGATAATGGTATCAAAGGCTGCTGGGCAGCAGAGTTTCATGGCTTGTGGTATTGAAGGCTGCTGGACAATGAAGACTTATGGTCGATGCCATCAAAGGTTGCTTTACAGTAGAGTCTCATGGTTGATGGTATTAAAGGCCTCTGGACAGTAAAGCCTCTTGGTTGATGGTATACATGGGAGAGATAGTGGATTCTCATGGTTGATGGTATCAAAGGCTACTGGAGAGTAGAGTCTTATGGTTGACCATATTATAGACTACAGTAGAGTCTCAAGGTTAATGTTATTAAAACCTGCTGGAGAGTAAAATCTCATGGATGGTGGTATCAAAGTCTGTGGGACAGGAGAGTCTCATGGTTGACAGTATTAGAAGACAGGCAGTAGAGTCTCAAGACACATTTGTTTTTCATTTTGGGTCTTGTGCACACGGCTGGTGTCTGTCTACTGAGAATACCACCCTCCTATGGGCAGCATTTGGTAATATGCAGGTACTTTTTTCCATTCTTTCGGACTGACCCCAGGTGTCTTTACCTCGATCCATTTACCACAGGGTATATATATATTGCCAGCATCTGAGGCAACAGGCCATCTGGAGCTGAATGCAGAAACCAGGAGCAGATATCCTCAGGTAGCGTGTTTGGGGCTAGGGATCCTAACGAGTGAATCTTCTACTCAGGACCTGTACTGTTGTGTCCCCACTTGATTGTAAGATTATTGTTCCACTTCCTGGAGTAACATTTTGAATTATTGCAGTTTTACCTGCATTGTGTAAAATAAATACATTCCTTGTGGTGGATGGGATTGCATTTTTTTTATTCCTCACATTGTTTTCACCAAATTTATTTGCAAGCCATTGTTTATTTCTCCTCATGACCTGAACCATAGGTGTCTTCTGTCCACATTTGATTGCATTTTGGCTATTCAGTCTGACAATCCCTGCCTCTACTTGTGGGCCCTGCTTGTTTAGAATTGCTCAGTTAGTTTCTCTCTTCCCTGGGTCCACCAACTTGTTGACATCAATTGTAAACAACTTCCTTTCATGAACTCACTAATTTAAGTTCTCCTCCCAGGGCATTCATTCTGGGAGTCTATGTAAAGATTCATGAGAAGACTGGAACATTAAGGGTGGTGTACTGTGACAACTTCCCTGTGTAGGCCTGGCAGTGCCTTGGACCAGAACCACTGCCATGGTCTCCTTATTTCCCTTCAGTTCCCTTGATCACAGGTGGCTAGTGTTAATTAATTTTCTCTTGGGTGTTTACTTCCCTTGTACCGCTCTGAAGTGGTGAAGTTTATGGGCTGAGCTATACAGATAGTTTTATAAATAAATATATGTAAATAAATATTCAGGTTGGTGGCAAAGGAATCAGAATTAATTGATACTTCTAGATATATGATCCTCTCATTTACCACTATAGCAAAATAAAAAATTGAAGATGAAAAAAGTAACTGAGAGGGCAATCTTAAAAAATAAATAGATACAATCATGTCAAAGAGTTTGTTTAGAGACCCAAATATTCCATGTTCCTCTTAGTTTTTTTTAGACATTAATATATTGGTCGGTAAAGGGTAGAAGTTAGTACTCATCCAGCCTTGTTTTGTTTCAGTAGCATGCACTGTTAGTGTGTTGTTTGTTTCCTCGCACTGTGCCATGATCGGTATCTATCAGGACTTACCTGGGAGCATATCTCAAGGGGTTGCACATTCATAAAACAATGGACAGCATGGCACCTGTGGCTGCCAGGAGATGGAGGTTGAGGAGTCATGGTATTATTGGTGTTCTAACCATTCCAATAGATGGAGGTTCCCATTGTAGGGAATAGGGGTCAGACCAAAGCATGATGGCGACCAGGTTTCCCTTCACGTCACATCAAATGGAATGGAATTTAAGGGCTATATTTTCAATCAGTCTTCCCCTGACAACTGCGTGTTGGTGGATTCACTCCTCGTTCGGTTTGCACTGTTGTCGTTTGATCACATTCATGCAGGTAGCTTCACTGAGCAGGAATCACTGTGCTGCTTCTACTTACCTCTTGCACCTCCTCATTCATCTCCTGGGATCTCCAGATTCAGCCTGGTGATAAAGCAGTCCCATAGCCTCCAGGTGGCTGTGTTTGGGGGCTGCATGCAGCTGGCACTCAGTGTTCTACCCTTTTCGTTCCCCCCTCCCATTTAGCCAGGGACTTGGACACTAGATAAGTACGAAGGATCTTTGGTTTCAGGAAGGCTTGGGGCTAACTGTTCGGATTCCATTTCTAGCCTTGGCTGATACAGTATTTCTGCAGAGATGGTCCAGGCGAAGGTGCAGCACAGATAACATACAGATGTTGCATCACAGCCTTACCGACACTCTACCAGCCTTGTGCCAACCCTGGCAGAGTCCAACTGAGAGCTACTCATAAGATCAGACTACATCCAGCGGTGTTGCCACACTGCCCTTGCACCACGTCATGCCTTTTGAGAAACTCCACAGTAATACTAGAAAGTAGGCGCACACTCTCACCAGTGGTGCCATGTTGCTGATAATCAGTGAAAGAGGACAGGAGCACAATGTCTCACTAACTGGTTTGTGCCACTGGGTCCTTGCCTGTTGGGTACCAAGTCCTACTAAAGGTATCATATCATGGGATGCCAGTGTATCAGTGAGAAGAGAAAGTTGGCACTGAGACACACCACCAATAGCGCCAGGTCACGGGGCAGCTGACAGTCATGAGAACAGAAAGGGAGTACCAAGTCCCTTTTACTGTGCCTTGTAACTAGTTGCCAGTCTTCGAGTGAGAAAAGAAAGCGTGCACCAAATCGCACCAGAAGCATCATGTTGGCTATTGTAAACTCTCTAAAATCAAAAAATTGGGCACTGAGCTTCTGAATGGAGACATGTCACTGGGTGCCAGTCAGTGAGAAAAGAAGGTAGACATAGAGTCACTCTAACAATGCTACGTAAATTGGTGGTAGGCTTTGAGTGAGAACAGAAAGGGGGACTGGATCTCTCCTCTGGTACCACTTTACTGGATGTTAACCTGTCAGTGAGAATGAAATGTCTGCACCAAAGCCCCACAGTGATACCTTTTCCTCAATACCTGGTCACTGAGTGCAAGCCTTACAGTGAGAACAGAAAGGAGGCACAACATCATGCCAACAATGAATCATTACTGGATGCCAGTTTGTCAGTGAGAACAAAAAGTGGGCACAGACTTCCTCTAACAGTTCAGTGTCACTGGGTGATAGGCTGTTAGTGTCAACAGAAGGTGGCCACAGAGTTGGTGCAGTAGTACCTCGTCGTTGGTGGCAGTTTGTTAGTGAAATTAGGTGGTGGGCACAGAGCCACCCAAAGTGTGCCACATAGCTGGGAAATAATCAGTAGAGCAGGTGAGAACAGAAAGTGGGGTTTGAATTCACCATGAGCGCCATGTCACTAAATACCCATCTTCCAGTAGGAACAGACAGCAGGTACCAAATTCCACCAGCAGTGTCATATCACTGGGTGCAGTCTTTAAATAAGAGCAATAATAACTGAAAATAGGACCAAGTTCCACCACTGCTCCCACATCACAGGGTGCTAGCATAACACATGGAATGCAAAGTTAGTTCTTAATACCACTATCTTCATGGCCAGCAACAGAGTCACGTACAGCCATGTCACCGAGCTCACCTGAACAGACCACGCCATCCTCCACATCACCATCTCAGGATCCCCTGGCACTACCCCCAAGCTGCCCAGCACCACACACCACTCAGAAACTCAGGTCTCAGAAACCAATGGACTGACACCCTCAACACCTCCCACCCTCACACTACAACCAACCTAGAACAGGGTCAAGAACATCTCCACCTGGATCACAGACTGCACCAACAGAGTCACCCCTAGCAAACCCACCAAGCGCAAGAGGTCCTCCAAGCAAGCCAGGTTGTACCCTAAGTAACTAAGAACCATGAAATGCACCTGCAAATGACTCGAAAGGAAATGGCGCACCAACATGGAGCCCATGGACCAAACCACATTCAAAACTGCCCGCAACCAGTACCATCAACTCCTGAAAAAAAATGAAAAGAAGCACCCTGGCCGACCGCCTCGAAGCAAGCTCCAAGCACAGCAAGGAACACTTCAGCATTGTCAGAGAGTACTCCAGCCGCTCAGCCACCGAAAACATCATCACCCCTTCCCAGGAACTCTGTGACACCTTGGCAGAACTTCTTCCAAGATAGGATATCCACCATCTACAGAAACTTTGAACCCCAACCCACAGACATCCTCAGCCATCTCGTCCCCAAGAATGAGGATCATGACCACCTGCTCACCACGTGGGACCAGCTCACCACACAAGACACCACAGCCATCATGAGCTCCGTCCACTCAGAAGCACCCACGGACCCCTGCCCCCACCACATCTTCAACCTCGGGAGTAAGACGATCAGCAGCGAGCTCACTGCCATCTTCAACGCATCCATCACCAGGGTCACCTTCCCCGAAAAATGGAATCATGTAGAAGTCAAGCCCCTACTCACTAAATCATCCGCCGACCCCAACAAACTCAAGAATTACCACCCCATCTCTCTGCTGCTCTTCCTTGCCAAAGTCCTCGAGAAGGCCATCAACTGTCACCTCAAGAAGACCTGGAGAACAACAGTCTTCTGGACACTTCCCAATCCGGATTCAACACCAACCACAGCACCGAAACCGCCCTCATTGCGGCCACAGATGACATCAGTTCCCTCCTCGACCAAGGGAAAATGGCGGCCCTGATCCTCCTCGACCTCTCAGCAGCATTTGACACAGTATCACACTACACCCTGATCAAGAGGTTACACAACATTGGAATCCAAGGAGATGCCCTCAAGTGAATTGCCTCCTTCCTCACCAGAGGAACCCAGATCATCCACCTTCCTTCCTTCACCTTGGAACCCAAGAAAACCATCTGCGGCATTCATCAATGCAGTGACGTCCACCTGCTTCCTCACCCTTCTCATGCTGCGCAAGATCTTCATGTGGCTCCCCATTGACACCAGACAGACAGTCACACAAGCCCTTGTCACGAGCTGACTGGACTATGGAAACACACTCTACGTAGGAATCACCTCGCACCTCCTCAAGAGACTGCAAACTATACAGAACGAGGCAGCCAGACTCATCTTAGACCTCCCTAAATGGACCCACATCACCCTCCACCTCAAGAAGCTCCACTGTCTCCCTATTCAGAAGAGATGCCAGATCAAGATGCTGATCCACACATTCAAAGCCCTCCACAACCAGGGACCATCTTACATCAACCACCAACTGAACTTCTACCTTCCCTCCAGACACCTGTGCTCCACCGCACTGTGCCTCGCCCACGACCCCCGCATTCACCGCAGCAATAATGGAGGACAATCCTTTTCCTATCTCCCTGTGAAGTCCTGGAACGACCTCCGATTTAACCTACGGACCTCACTCTCTCTGCTGGAATTCAGAAAAGGACTCAAGACCTGGCTGTTCAATTGAGCCCCCTGCAGCAGCACTCTCAGCGCCTGGATACCCTCACGGGTGATTAGCCACGATATACAAATCCAGGTTGATTGATTGGCTATAGGTGCCACATTACAGAGTGCCAGTCTGGCAGTCAAAACACATGGTGGGCACAGAGTTCCTTCAAAGATGCCATGTCACTGGGTGCTAGCTTGTTATTGAGAACAGAAAGCAGGGTTCAAATCCTTCCAGTGGCACCACTTCACTTGGTGCCTGTGTGTTGCCAAATTTAAATATGGACAAGTTGTAAATGGAAGAAATTGGTAAAATACCAGCTTGAAAGATACATATTTCCAGACAAGCGCAGTTTCATCTCAGCTCTGTACTGCTCACTCTTCGATAGATCTACTTTGCACACAGCTGTGCCACCACCATGGGAGGGCAGCTACATGTCTCACTTGGTGCCTCTATCCTGCACGGGTGATGGTTACTGGAGACTGTCTGTCTGAGGGCGCGATGGGGTCTGTGGGGCTGATACTCGTCACTGAGCAGTGGGTGCATTCCGGAGTCAAAATCCCCAGCCACCTTTTCAAGTTCCCGCAACAACAGACCCTTGTGTGCTCACTTCTCCGGCCCTACTAATAATTTCAGAGATATAGCTAAAGAGTTTTTCGTGGTGTTTTAAATGAAGTACCACCGGCTGAGGGAAGGTCTAGAGACTGATTATTGAATAAACATCTTCGAAAGGATGGGATGCTGCAGTGCTTTCAGTATCCAATGGGCATTCCCTCCTCGTGCAGTGCCAACGAAGGCACAGTGGCGATTTGGGTTCATCCACCATCTGTTGTGATCAGAAGGAGATTCCGTAAATTCTTCAGGGCACTGAGGGCGATTCCATTGTTGGCAAGGCACCCGAGTTGGTTCGGATGTGCCACAGATGAATACAGGTGGCAAAATCTAACTTGTGCATTTCCTGCAGCTGGTGCACTTACATGTGTTTTAAGTGCTGTGTTTGATGCAAATTCGACCCACGTGCCACTGTGATTTATGGTGAGAGCCAGCAAAGATATTTTAAGCCATGGGCAAAGTGGGCAATTGTCCAGGGTCCCACCTTCCTAGGGGCCCTTAGCAAACTAAACTTTCTCTCTAACTCACTTCTGTCTATTTCCATATCTCAGCCTCTCTCAAGTCTGCTTACCTTTATCTCTGAGCCTCTTCTCTTTGCCCAATGGCATCTTAAGGATTTTCGGGGGCCCGGAAAGACATATTTCGACTGTTTTTGTCTAAAGCCTGTTTCTGAAAGTTTGCTGGCATCATCAGGGATTCAGTTAGCAGAAAATGTGTACTAAAATACAAAGTTGTTGTGAATAGCGGGCCAAAAATGTGTCTCAATCCTGGCCCCAAAAATCCTTAAGATGACTGGAATGGTTTATGCTGACAGCCCTTTGGTGGCATTTGTGTTGGTTGGCGTTGGACCAGATTTCCCACTGCGCCATCTGTCCGACAATGCTTAGGAAAGCTATACTATTCATACACCATAGTGTATGGAAAAGTCGGGGAGCTCGAACTGTAACACACTTGTCTCGAAATAATATGGCTTGTTTCAGATTTTATTTCTTAAAAATCTTTTTACATAACTCTTCACACTTTGCATGTTTTATTGTAAGTTTAGTAAAAACTGGAGACATTTCAAAGGACATATTTATATTTATTCTGTTGTAAATTGGAAAAAGTATAAAAGGCGATTTACAAGCTAAGGTTTAAATTCCACTAGCTGAAGTTTGCCTACGCATTGGAATAATGGAGGTGTGTGAGCATCAGATTTCCCAACAATCAGGCTGGCACATAACGCTAAAACACATTATATGACAAGCAGGGTTCACAAGAGGGGCTTAAGGGGCAGTGGAAAGGGAGAGGAATGCAGATTGGTGGGGGTACTAAGTGAGAGAAACCAGAGGGGCATATTAACAACGGCCAGCGATAATTATCGCTGGCCGTGCTTAGCGATAATTATATTATCGCAGGCTATCTCTGGTATTTATCGCCCTGGTAGCGCGTTAATAACAACGCGTTACTCCAGGGCGATAAAAATTCCAGAGATAGCGAGGTTATCGCCTTTTGCAGGGAACATCGCTGGTTTTCCAGCGATGTTCCCTGCAAAAGGGCGATAACCTTGCTGATACCACCCACAGGGTCGTATCAGCATAATCCACCCCCTATGTTAGGGATGGCTAAATCAGGATTTTAGCAGACGTTAGGTTTTGGCGAAAACGGCCGTTTTCGCCAAAATCTAATGTGTGCTAAAATCATGTGGGCTGCCTTGTAAATATCGCGATGTAAACATCAGCGATATTTGCAAGGTAGCCCATCTTGGGTACGCCCAGTAACGCCCACTTTGCATCTCATTGGAGATGCAAAGTGAGGCGTTAGAGAAAGGGTGCTAACATGCAATTATGCATGTTAGCACCCTCTTGTAAATAGGGCGCTGGTTTTATCTCCGCTTTTTGGCTTTGTAAGCCAAAAGCGGAGATAAAGCCCTTGTAAATATGCCCCAGATTGTTTTGCGAAATAACCATTATTTTTTAAGTCTTTCTGAACAGAGAGAGGGAGAGAGGGGTGTGTGAAAATTCCCAATGAAATCCAACAGACACCTCACTATACCCGACTGAAAGCAACTGTACCCAACTATTTATCACAAAATATGTTTATAGGGGGGTGTAACACCCTAAACTCCCCCCTGAAGCTACACTCCTAGTTGAAGCTGTCTGTGAGAGACTGCTTCTACTCTGCCAGTTGCGAGTATGAGAATAGGGGAGCAGGCACAGATGCAAGGGAATGCTTCCCCCTCATAACCCCACTATAATGTGCTACTTTATTGTTATAGTTTAGAGGATAGCGGTTCACAATACATATGTTGTGAGCACCAATACATATATGGAGGTGTGCAATCCCCTTTGGGCCTCCACCTATGTTTTTGCAGATGCTCACAAGTATTCACAAAATACATTTTGCCTCATGAATATTAATAAAGCAGGATTCCTGCGTGTGATTTGTTCCATCCCCCATACAGAACATATTAAAGCAGTAAGTTATGGGGCAGTTTTTAATGTGTTTACATTTTTCAAGACTACACATTCACAATTGCTTTATAAATCTTCTTGCTTTCTCATTAAGTTTTTTATTAAAGTTTACTTTAAAATGCACCATTTGCCATTCTTTTTCACCACCACATTTGTCCATCCAGCTCGCTTGCTTCACTCTCTACATAAAAGTCATACCCAACTTTTACGCCCCACCACTTTCAAATGTCACTAGACTCCTTTACTCTGTATCTCAGTCTATTTCTGTATGTTAAACCCTCTCCTTTCTACCTGCCTTTTCCTCTACGCCCAATGTCATCTAAATTACGTTTGTAGCCACTTGCAAGGCATTTTTCAACTACTTTTGATTGGCCATGTTTCTGAAAGTTTTAGTGGCATTATGCAGGTTTTGAATTGGCAGAAAATGGATAATAAAATTCAAAGTTCCAAACAGGGACCCTTGAAATATGTTTTGCCCGGGGGCCACAAAAATCCTTCAAGTGAACACTGCTCCGTTGCATCTTTTAGAATGGTTGAAGGTGTTATTTGTCATCACAAATATAATGTCAGTCAGTCAGTCAAAAACATCTTTATGCGGATAATCAAATACCCATAAAAGAAAAACCACTTTAAAAACACATAAATACATAAAGTATAAAATATAGAATAAAACACAATTCATCACACACAAAAGTGACATATAAAAGCACTAGTTTCAACGGGGCAATCTTGACCAAGAAACGTCATAGAGAATAAACACAATTCATTACACACAAAAATAAAAACCAACCTATGGCGGCATGTATAACCACTATAACTCCATAGGGCCATCTTAATCAGAAAGCATGGTGTGCCAGGCCTGAACTGTTGCCTTTAACAAACAAGCATTTGCAATGCAATAGGTCTCGCATTATTAAAGTTTGAGCTATTGGTGTTGCATTATTTAGCAATGCCAATAGCTCAAACTTTAATAATGCGAGACCTATTGCATTGCAAATGCTTGTTTCCCTAGGAACCAATCAGGACCGGACTGGGAACCCAAAGCAGCCCTGGCAATTTTGTCGGACCTGCCCCCCCCACCCCCAGGAGGTTGGGGGTGCATGTGTGAAGCACTGCTGCTTTTGTTAATGGGGGCGGGTATTGCAACATAGCTGGAAAACCGGCCCCCAGTAACAAAACCAGCCCCCCACCCTTCCACAACCAGCCCCCACCCTTCCATCCTCCTGTGGAAACACCCGATGCCCGCTATGGCCAGTCCGGCCCTGGAGCCAATCACTGCTGAATGCTGTTATTGCTGAATATTAAGGCTACCTACTCTCGGTTGCACCGCCTGTCGCTCTTCTATCAACCTACACTGCCTGTTATTTAGTTCAATCTTGTAGCTTCTTTATCACCACTGATTTCTCCCATGCTCAATGTTTTCCTCTCTTTTCCTACGTTCGTCCTTCGCCCTTTCCTGCCTTTCTCTCTCTTGCTCTAGGTCCAAATGTGATGATGAAAAATAAGTCCCAGCCCCCAAAATAAGCCTGGGTATCCACTACCTCCACAAATTAAGCACCGTGGAATAGGAATGTGAAGAAGAGAGAAAAGGAAGACAATGTAGGACAGTGGAGAAGCAGACACCAGGCACGTGTCGCCTGTAATCGGCCTGGCTTCCAAGCAGTGCACAATGCAAGCCGCAGAACAATCCCCCACAGGCTCCCGACGGTGCCCGGAGTCATTTACACTGTTTTTCAATATGTTGCAATCCCCCGTGTCCTAATCACAGCTCTATTTATATGCAGATCACTCTGTAATACATGTGATTAAACCAGTTGCTGCCAAAATCCGATCCCGTCTCCAGTTCAATTTTATCAGGCAGACTTGAAGATAATTATTTCATTATTGGGTTTAATTACTATTAAATGCAAATGGCGCAGATTCATTTCTGCGAGATGTGGCGCTCCAAAACAACAGAGGAAGGAAAGGCAAATGTAACCAGACTCAACCTTTGGCGATTAGAAATATCACTCACATGTTCCATATTCGTGGCAGGTCTCTTATTCATTTATAAATTATAATCTATAATATGCAGCTGGGCTCAATAGCTTTATCTTAAGAATGACCAACTATCTAATGACGAATTCAGAATCGCTCATTTTGGCGGCAGTCATGCCTAGCATTCAACAAACGAAATCGGCATTTATTAGGGGCTGGCGAAAAAAAGTGCAATTTTTTTATTAGCATGTTGCATGTGATTTCGATGGGAATTACTAGTTTAACAGGTATTGCATGATTTTAGAGCATTTGCATGGAACTCAAAGTGTAATTTTGTGAAATGTTTAATGGAATTTTGTGAAATTTTACCTGCCACAATTACCCAATTTCCTCCACCTCCAGTCACAATGTGGCAGCACTGAGTATCACATGATGCAGTTACTTCGAATCGAAACCTGTGGTGCGCGCGCACCACAGAGGAGCCGAACTCGGGAATCGAAACCAGTGGTGCGCGCACCACAGAGGAGCGGGGGGCGAGGGAGCCTGTCGTCTGTGCCTCGCGCTGATGCACGTCCTAGACACGGACGGGAATGGGCGGAGCAAAGGCGGGACATGCGCCCGCGTTTGCCCAATTGCGTGCTGTTTTTGTTAAAAAGACACACGCAAAGCCCAATAGCCGGGGGAAAAACGAAAAGCACACGCACGAGCGTGTGCGCTTCCTAGGTCAGTTTTTAAACCCCCTACATGAGGTCTCTCGCTGCGTGAGCAGTGCTGCGCACTGCAACGCTAGGCGCGAGACCTAAAAAGCCTACATATAAGCTTGTCTCATCATCCAGGCATTTGTAAGAGAAAACTGAATGCCACCTTAAAATCCCTAATATTGAGTTCTTTAATGAGCAAAAGTAAAAAGTGCTTTGTATATCTTAAATAAAATTTGCAAAACAGTACAAAGTGCTGCATGGACTGACCAGAACTCCGATCACAGGGTCAAGGGCACACATCAAGGTTCATTTGATAACCCAGGGAAAAGCATAATAAGTATTTTAATGCGCCAGCCCTGAACCGAAACAACAAACTACATTCCCAGTGTCCTCTCGCTGTAAAGAGGCAGCTGGTAGAAGGCTGACTACAGCCATTTTTAAATAAGCTGTCACTGTTGACTTCCCCCATCCACGTTCAATCTTTTGGTACTCTCAAAATTAAACAGGGCTAGCTGCACAAATTTCTTATTTACATTCATAATATTTTCAGGGTCTGTGAAAACATGCTGTAAACCAATCTTTCGAAAAACAAACTTCACAGCTGCTAACCATGGGATTTGGTATCACCTTTCACATCCAAGACAGTCTTTAATAATATCCCTGGTTAAAGTGGCTTCTGCATTCTTCCATACTGCTAACCAAAGTAAAGCAGTGCAGGCTCTAATGTGATCTTTTTATATACGGTGAGCCCAGTTCTTCACGGCAGATCACACAGGAGGACGATATAGGGACCAACCGCATCTTCCTGCAGAACCTATTTTCTTCGATCTGTATAGCGTCGCAGTTGGAGATACCCCATATCCCATCTCCGTATGTTGTGACAGGAGTGCACTGAGTTTTGTAAATATTCAACAAGGGGCCTAGAGCGCATTCGGAGTGCCATCTTGGAAGTGTGGCAGCGAACTTTGCACAACAGTCACAGGTGTCTCAATTACCCAACAACGTTGAAGGGACTCCTTTACTTTACAGATTTAATTTACTGCCTCTGTTTTTCGCTGTATTCCTCTATCACATTCAATGTTAGGACCTAAATGTTTCTCAAAAATAAAATTCAAAGGGAAAATTAATTGGAAAGTGAAAGAAAAGCTCCTTATATCACAAAAATGCTGTAAAATCTAATGCTTGCCTGTGTTGGTTGAGACTGTTTTTTAACTTTCTCCTGAGTGAAAATGATTCAAAAACAGATTTAAACACTCATTGAAAGTGGCCCTTAAAATTCTGACCCTTCTTCAAATCCCTGTTTGTGCTGAGTTCGGAATTATTGGTTATGCAGACTTTATTGCACCCAGTATTGTGGACTTCATCAACCCCAGAATCTGCTGGTTGTGATAAAGTCTGATCACTGGAGTTAAATTTCATCAGGTCAAATCTGCTAGAATTTAACATGAGAAGAATGCCTGGTAATTATTGGGACATGCAGAGGCTGGCAAGGTAAGCACCAAACTCCTCATTAGATTCACCAGTACTGGGGGGAAAAAAAACTGGTAACTGGTGCTATTTATCGTACATGATAAATTCCAACTCTTGTAGAGTGAAATTTTGGGTATGATAAATATTGCCCCTTCCTCCGGGCCAAAGAATCTTGTTTGAGATCTATAGGAATGAATGATCTGCCTCTAGACCCTTAAAAGTCTTCAAATAGAGAGCTTATTGAGTCATTTGCCCCATATATACTTCAGGCATATTTATCAAACTTTCACGAAGCGCAGCAAGCCACTTTGCTGCACTGCGTATAAGGAAAAGGGCAGGAATGCGCTGTATTTAACATTATACGGCGCATCGCTGTCCTTTCCTTGTGCTGGCGCCCTTTTGACTGCCTAGCATTAACACAGGTACCCTTGCACTGTGGGGCACCTTCCTGCACAAAAACAATCCTCCGAGGCATTTTCCTCTTTCAAAGTGTGCTGCAGAATGCAGCACACTTAGAAAGAGGAACCAACGAGGATAAATACAGATATTTCTCCTTGTTGTGCCTCCCCTGGAGAAGCGTAGCATTTTGACACATTCCCAGGTTTAACAGTGTTGGTAAATCTTGGAATGCACCAAAATCCATGGGTGGATGTGTTGGAAGACCCTTGTTCCACCCATGGAACGCCTCCCTGGGGCAGAGTAACACAATGCAGCGATTTGTGCTGTGTTGCACTGTTTTGCGTTACTCCAGATTTATCAAGCCATGCCAGGGGCTAAGCGAGGTGGCCCTGCGTTGCTTGATAAATCTAACTTTAGTGTTGCTTCGCGCTTGCGCCTCCCCCTTGCGTGGCGGAAGGGCGATGCAATACATTGATAAATATGCCCCTTCATCGTCAACTCAGAGTACTGTAAGTGGAGGTTCTGTGCAGCACCCTCAATGCCTGAAAAGACTTGCCTTTGTCCACTTTATTCGATGCGGGCATTGTGTACGCCATCTGCCAGTTTCACATGGAGCATCAAGACGTCAACCTATAGGACCGTCATTCAGAACTCATGTCTATGCCACCTCTGGGCCCGGCCACACGTTCTGCCAACCTTTTTCTCCTGAGCACAGAACTGGTATCAGTCGAGCACCTTCAGGACCTTCTATGAAGTGTGATTTTCAATATTTGGATGCTGCTTAGCTTACACCTGAGTTTCTTTATTTGGTTAGTGACAATTTCTTATCAATTGCTTCACCAGCTGTGTGCATGTCTTTGCGCCTTCTTACTTTATGCCCAATCTTACAACACCCATTATGTCCAGTCATTTTTGTCCACCTTTCCTGAAGTTTATGGCCAGACATCAGTGGAGCATGCCAACACCTTAGCAAAAGAAGTTCAAGCAATGCTTGCGAGGGTGCAATCGAATTGGTACCCGAGGTCGAGAGGACTTAGGATGCTACTCCCAGTACGTTTTGGTCTCCAAAAAGGACAGGGGCTTGAGGCCGATATTGGATCTAATGCTGCTGAATGCTTTCCTCAGGAAAGACAAGTTCAAAATGCTGACATCACGCTGCCTGGCTGTCTTGGATCCCGCAGACTGGATGTGTCCTCTGACTTGTTGGACGTGTACATTCATGTGTTGATACTGCAGTCCTGCTGGCATTTCCTCGAGTTTGTTATAGAGTAGGAGCACTTCCAGGCCACCATCCTGCCCTTTGGCCCAACCTCAGCCTTCAAAGTCCTCTGCCTTCATAACATTGAGCTCCCATTCCAGGGGATTTGTTGTTTCAAGAGCTCCGTTCCTCTTTGTGAAACTTCCTCTTCCTTTTGTGTCACCTTTACCGTGAATTTTGTTTAATCCTTGTAACTTGTGCCAGAGCCTGTTGGCAACTTATCTCTTCTATTACATTCCTGGCTTGAATTTATACACTGTTCAAACTTTGAGGTTAAGGTTTAAAACAATATAGATGTTTTGTTAGGCTCAGTGCCATCTTCCTGATTCTCCTTCTGCTGGAGACCAGGTCGGGTTCCCTGTGAACACAGTGTGCTATAATTCCGTGTACATGCTTCTCTGGTTCTCACTTGCAGTAGATTTACTAGTTGCCAAAACCAGTCTCTAGAAACCAATTGTGATTTTTTATTATATCTTTCAAGAGACGTTTTGGTAGACAACCCATTGACTAACTTAGCAGTTTGGACAAACTCAAAGTAATTCAGGGCCAGGCAAAATCACATCAGGCCTCTCTTTCACCCAGAATTCCTCATAATCCCTTATCTTTGAGATAGCCAGAGTATGCTGCATTATTTTCCACATCTCCCTGAGGATAGTAGATGCCATGGGTTGAGTAGGGTGGTGTCTGAATGCGGGTTCTAATATACCATGCATGAGGTTTTTAGGCATTGATGTTGTACCTCAAGGCTCGGAGAGATGTTTGTAGGTGCAGTGGTGGAGAGGGAGTGAATTTCACTGTAGAAAGATGTATGTTATGCTTCAAAGGAAGGTTTGGTGGGTGCTATCAGAATGTGATTTTTTTTGGTAAGTCTTATGTAGCCATGTACATTGACTGGGGGAGGATTGCTCATTTGGGGTAAGTATAGAGTGGTTTCCCCTATTGTGCGTACTCAAGACCAGTGAACGACAGAACTACAAAGGGCAATGACGAGATTGATAGCATCATAGTAATAGCCTGAATGGGGGAGGGTGGGTGCTGTGGTGGTTTCAAAATTCATGAAGATGATGGTTGTGAGCCTGAAGGTAAACTTTGGCAATCAGTCGAATCCTGGCAGAGAGACAGCTGAGGTACCATCCTTTGATGATTGATGAGTTGAAAACCCATTGCTAGGCGTGCTAAGTAGCCCTCTGCAAGTGCCTGGCCCTCGGAATAACTAACAGTGGTTAGGGAAGACTCATTAGAAGAGTTGCTGACTGATGAATGCAGAGTGAGTCTTCCTAGGCATAAAAAAATTGCAGAACAACGAGACTTACTTATTGTCCAGTACAGGTTTTACCAACAACCTCACTTGACTATGGGAGGGACTCAGGAAGGTGAGCCGAACACTCCTATCATCTACATGTGGATCAGACAGAAGCAAATGATTATAAGCAACTCTTATTTTGAGTGGTTAAGAAGTGCAATGTTCAAGGAGTTCTTCAAATTGTTGCTTCCCTATATGTCTGTGTTTCTTGGAAGTAGACAGATTTTGATACTTTCTCTTAAAAACAGAGTTTATGCATGCAAATAAACAGATGGGATACAGTATTATCCCAGCGTCAGTCTTCAAATATCGCTAAAAAGTGTAATTTCAGGTGTCTTCGTCATGGTGTTGTCAAGCAAGGAAAATTAAGATACATGTCAGTTAGTGTGCGTGTATGAAATTTTTTTGCATGCTCCGAAGAAGTGGTAGGGCATTGAAAGGCGTGCAACCCAATCATAGGGCCATATTGAACTCTGTTCAAGTATTTTATAAAATAGTGGCCCCAGCAAGACATGCAGTCAATGGTGACTTGGAGAGGACACTCAGTTCATCATTAAAGAGTACTCAGGTATACTGACATGGTATTCATGCACCCAGAATCACTGGTGCTTTGGGGATCAGTCATTTTGAGATGTAGGAATAACTTGGTTTTTGCCTCAGGTATCATTGCTTCTGCAACCATTTCCCCATTTTTATCCCGATGTCTGGGCACATTTCCCCTGATATTTCTCCAGGTTTGTTCCTGACAAAACATCTAGAAGGGGGGAAGAAATTTGAATTGACGTTTTTCAGTGAAACTTGTAATCCTGATTCGGCAGTTAACACCTATTACCCAACATATTGAGATTACACCAAACTCATAAATGGCACCTCAATGTCTTTGATTGGTCTGTTTATTTAGCTCACTCCTGAAACACGTTTCCAGCACTAGAAATATCCATATTTTTTATTTAGGAGAAAAACGAAGGGCCCAGTTTACATTTTGGTATGGAGGGTACTCCGTTGCAAAGGTGACGGAGTGCCCTCTCTGCCAAGCTTATAGTCCTCATGCCTCATTTAGAGTTGGATGGGCCTTTAGTATGTCGACGACAGAGACTACTCTATCTCTGCTGCTGACATACACTGCCTGCGGTTCGACAGAGTAAGGGCCGTCAGAGGTTTTGCCATTTGGTCCACCCGCCCTATTTAGAATAGGTAAATAAATGGCTAGTTTTCACTGTATGTCACCACCAGGTAAAACCTGGTAGTAAGGGGCAGTGAAAACTCCAAAATTTACGCAAGATCCTTCTTTTCATTCCACAGGAACTCAGGAAAACTGTGGTAGTAGCTCTCATCCTTTCCATATTAGACTATTGAAATGCACTATTCCTTGGCATTGACAAGGCGCAGATGGCCAAGTTACAATCTCTACAAAATGCCGCTGAGCGACTACTACTAAACATTCCTAAAGGTCATCCCACTTCCGCTAGATTTAGGCTATTACATTGGCTGCCAACCCAACAACGAGTGGAATTTAAGGCCCTCTGTCTGGTTCACAAGGCACTCTATGGAGGAGGTGCCCTGGATATGCAGAAACTGTTTCTCTGGTACTCACCCACGAGAAATCTAAGATCTACCAATGCAGGTTTGGTTCAGATTCCTAAAATTCGTAGAGTAAGATGGGGAGGCAGGAGTCTATCCCACTGTGCAGCTAAATTGTGGAACAAGATGCCACCCGCCTTGAGGCTACAACCCAATAGGCAGCATTTCAGGAGAATGCTCAAAACCTGGTTGTTTCCCTCCAACTAAGTCCATGGTCAAACTGAGCAGCTCCCCTCTCACCTCCCTAGCGCCAAGACGCCGCGGCAATCGAGCGCTTTATAAATATATTTTACCTTTACCTTTTTTACCTTTACCCCAACGCCCTGGGAGAAAACTGCCATGGCAAGGGTATCATTACTTTTTTTATTTTCAAAACCTAAATCCCGCTTTGGGACTTTGCTTTTGAAAATGAAAAAAAAAATTGAAGGTTTGTCGTAGGTCTTCATCATGGTGATGGCGCCGTCTGTCAAACTTACAATGCACTGGCAGGTACTGCTGAGAAGGAAAAAGTAGAACAAATGGCCCTCACACCATGGGAGGCCATTATTTGTTTTGCTGTTCCTCACTTCCAGGACAGCGAAAAAGAACACATTACACTGTCCACTCTAAATAGTGCAGATGGTGTTACATGGGAGTTTATTTTTGGAAGAAGTAATACTATGTAAAAGTTTGACAGGCATCCATCATGTTTGATGGAATCGTCCGTCGAACTTTTACAACATTGACAGGAGCCACTGTGACAGCCATTCCTGTCAACGTTTAGAGTTGCCCATCGGGCCGGTAGACCACTTAAAATTTATCAGGCAGATGATCCTTAGGATAGGGTGGGGTAAAGTCCTCCACCATCCCGACAGACACCTCCACCCACTAAACTCTAAGTCAGGCCTTTCGTTTGGTTTTTTAGGCAGGAGTAGAATAAATGATTTATTATAGAATGCTGAGGGGAGGCCAGGATTCAAACCTGGTTCCACAGTTCCTAGGTCAGCAGCTCCAGCCGTTCCGCCAGATATCCTCCCCTTTGACAGCAAACTGTGCTGGTTACTGACAGCTTGGGCCACAGAATAGTTTTTCATGAGGTTTGTCTAACAATGATGAGCTTAAAGAAAATAAGCTATTCAAAAATTTAACATAGGTAAAGATTTAATAATAAAACCCCACCGTGGTTTCAGGGCTATAATACACAAGCTGGTACGTGTAAAATTATGTCTGTAAATTGTTCGGTGATAAGCTTCAGTGACATACTGTTTATCTTCCAGGACAGAGAAAATTACTAACTTTGAGGTAAAAGGTAACACATACCTAGGGTTTTTATATATTGATTTAAAACAGATTATACCAAAAAGTCTGATATGAAATAAATCTTCCTCTAATTAATTCAGCTTTTTTGTAGTGTATCCCACTTTGAAAACTGGAAAATATACATTGGATTTCACCCAGGGACGTGATAAGTGTTCTCGATCGCGTGAGTTTATATCATTGTCGTAATGCTGTTTAAAGAGGCACGAGCTGTGGCTGAAGCCATCTTAATATTAACTGTTGTTCATACTCAAAAAGCTTTCATTGAATGATTTCAAAAAGTTGGAATGCCAGAACAGTCCTTTAAGGATTCAAAACTGTGATTCGTAGGCAACGTCGGATTGGTAACGCGGGCACTCTGGCAATGCCCGAGGGGCCGGTATCCTTGTTCCAGCTGTGGGCTGCTTTTTTGAGCAGCCCGGGGGCCGATTTGGGCAGTTTCTGCGTTGTTCGATGCCGCCATTGGCCCAGTGGTTGCCTGAGTGGCCTTTCTGGAGGTAGTGGGCGTCCATTACCACCCTTTTATCAACGGCAGACGTGGCACTCCCTTTCTCTCGCTGGGCCGGCCTATTAATATATGCATATTGAGCGGGGGCAGGGGGCCTGAGCAAAAGTGTCCTCACTTGTTTTCAGGTGTGTTTCACCAGTGTAAACTAATCCGTGCATTTTTTTAAACCCATCCCCCCCTTTTTTTATAAAATTTTGCCGAAGCAGTGTTTTGCAGATAGGCAATGTGCAAATGTGGGCCACTTTTTTTTAGCGTGCCCGAGCCGATTTTTAATCCCAAACCAACCCTGTTCATAGGCTCCCTGGGAGGAACCCAGCTCACCAAACCATCTTACTAATTATTTGCTTTTTTACAAAAGTCCATAACAACATTGAACCAAATGAGATGTTTTTGAGTATTTAGAAATTGGCTAGGATGAAGGTTTAGCAAAGGGCTAACAGGGATATTAAAGTCACAGTGTTCTTGTAGCTGCCATATGACTTCCTGCCTAAGGAAGCAACATTTTTTAAACCTTGGACACCAGAAATATGGTTCAATGAGCTACAACTAACTACCATGTGAGTTACACTCTTGGGACTCCAGTAAATACAGAGTGTTTCTTCATCAGTAGCAACTAAAAGCAGGGTGGATGATTGTTTCCAGGACTGTATGTCAGAATATTGAGTTTTTAATATCCTGCGACCATAACATTGTAGCAACACAATTGGCGACCAAAATATTGAGAAGGTAAGTTCACATAGATAAGCATAGAGGTACTATACTTAATTCAACATCCATGTACCTTGATGATACCTTGCCAGAGAACATAGATGTGAATTTAAATATAGTAAGTTTTTGCTTACCACCATTTCGATATTTTTGGCATCAACATTTTTGTTCCAGCATCATGGTTGCACGATGTAAAACCCCTAGTACTCTGATACCATACCTGTTTCCAGGTACTTTCCGGTTGATTGTAAAAGAGCTCTTTTTAAAGGTTAGTTGCTGTGTAGTTTTAGTACTGGTTTTGTAATGATACGTTTTTGTATAAAGGCAATTTTAGTTGTGAAAATGGCATATCGCTTTGCAATCAATTTGGTGTAAAAAGGCAACTTAATGGTGGGAATGGCATGTGGCTTTGAGTTTGCGAGCATGTGTATATGTGCCTCTGTGTGTATGTTTTATGTATGTGTGTGTGCTTGCTTCTGTGTGTGTGTGTGCCCATTTCTATGTATACGGGTGTGTGCATGTTTGTGGTGTGTCTTTGTGTGTGCTTTCCAAGCATGTTTTTCCATGTTTGTTTTGTGTGTGCTTGTGCCTGTGCATGTTAGCTGGTGTGAGTATGTGTATGCACATGGGTCTGTGACTGCGCGACATGTATGCGGGTATGCGTTTGTGTACAAGAATCTGTGCATGTGTGTCAGCAATATGGTGTTGAAGGGGGAAATGAGGTGGAACTGCCTAGTTATTTTGGGGACCCTAGCACCATTGGCGGTGTGGATTCTTTTACTTTGGCTGAGCCCCGAATGATTGCTCCCTAAAAATTGTGTTTCATGCAGTTGGTGAGGCGAACAAGGAAGGTACGAGGCAAATAAGAGCTTACCTCAGATATCTCAGACGTGCCTCACTGTGGGTCAGCCAGGACTCCTCTAATGCCACCTCCCAAGTCCTTCTTAAATAGGTTCCCAAAGGTTTCGATATTACATAACTTATTGCACAATTAAAGTAATAGCCTATTCCCGAGTTCTTATTAAATAAGGCCATGATCTCACACAGCACTCTACAATCAGGGATGAAGGCTACACCCTGCCCTGTCTTCCACCCATGACGTCTGCACGCCCTCTGCAGAGGGTTCTAGGAAGGGAGTATCTGCAGGTGGAAACAAAGAGCTAAGGGCAGGGGATGGGCTTCTAATCCCTTCTCATGGATTGAAAAGATCTTCAACAGGGCAGCACCTGCCGTGAGCTGTCTATGCAGGCCCTGATCTGTGAACTTCAGGGCGTGTAAAGCAACAGGGGACAAAGGCATAAACTCATTGCTTTAAGTACTTGCCAGGAAGACAACATATATGTGACAAGGGAGGGTTTTCAATGCACATCAGTGCTTCATTGTTTCTCTTTGCTTCTTCCTCAACCGCAAAAGCCGGAAACAAACCTCCTGCCATGTTAGCGTATCTCCAACGCTTTACTCTGTCCTCATGATTTATTCCCCACAACCTTCCAGGCATAAACTCATGATTCTTTAATCCTCTGGATCTCTCTCGCTCATACATCTCATCTTCCCATTCCGTTAAAGCTTCAAACTGTGTCGGTCTAGGTCTGGGTTCTAACATTAACATCTTTTCTCTCAAGTTCCGTAGTACAGCTACATTGAATGAACCATTCTCAGGGAAAGCCAATGCTCCATCATTCTTGGTATATTTTGTCCAATTTTCTAACCATATGCATGTATGATATCCATATTTCAGCATCATATGTGAAGCTGGTGATTTCGGCGGAGGAATTATTTGTCCCTCTCTAGTCACTACCTTTTTATCCTTCCTAAAGAAGTTCTTAACTTTCGATATCCAAGACGTTTTCTCTTTTCCATACTCATAGTACGACATGATTCTCAACCTTTTTCTCCTTAAACAATCCGCAATTCAACACTGTTCCCTATGCGTTATTTCCCACCAATACTAGCGCGACTCACACCAACACTCCAATCACAGTGATTTCTGTCTACGGCGCACTGTCCAATCCCAGCGCGGCTTTTGTCTACGTCACTTTGCTCCTGTTCTCATGTGACTAGCGCACTGTCCAATCCCAGCGCAGCTTTTGTCTTCTTCACTTTGCTCTTAACCCCTCCTTTACAAAATTTATCGGCAATTTCCTTTTCAACAATTCTTGTTAGTTACAACATTTTATCCACATTTCCATTGTCTGATTCGCTAAACCGAAAAGATAGCTTTGACCATTCACACAAGAATTCTGTATTTTCCAGTAGGCAGCGCTTACCTCTATCCTACCACAGAATTTTCAGTTTCGCCGATAAAGTAGCACTTTCCTCTACCTTACCCTTTTTTCAAGTAATCAGTAAACCCGTTTCTCTGGGGATAAAACACATGTGGAGACTATACTGCTCCTGAGAATTAAGGCCAGAGTTTCACAAGAAAGCCGATCACTATTTCACTTACACACCTTTTATACTCAAAATCCCTAATATAACACAACCTGTGTTATTACCAAAAATGAACTCAGACAGTGTAAAATTCCATGTGACTTCTCTTGCCACACGTGTTCCACTTCCTACTTCCCGGAAGCGTGTGAACTTACATATAACATAACGCGACTCAACAAAAAAGTGTTAGACATAAACTTATCAATAATCTATAATCAAAAATCAATAATCACCAAACTAATCTATAGAAACCATAACTCTGCTACCAAGAAATCTGATCCAGCGCTAACAATAAAAATAATTTCTCCTATTATGTTTTGGTCCTCCAGGTGCAATTATTTCTCTAACACACACACTATATCCATATGACGGTGGGGCCCATAACACCGCATATACATTCACTTACTCATTTGTTCCCTGGATTTCCTCCGACAAAGAACCTAGGAGAAAAACGATTTGCTGGAAGGAGACGGGATACCCCTTTATCATGATATAATATTTCTCATTTGCTTTAAGGTATTCCGCTCATTGGTCGATGGACCAACTAGTAGGAATCAGTTGATGGTGATTAAGACCAGCTCAATCACAATGAACTCTTTTACCATTTCAGTATAAATCATTAAGTTTAAAGAAACTCACTGAGACATTTGCTTAAAGAATAATAAAGTTTATATAAGTTTTGAAATCAGGAAAATTGAAATTAAGTTTTATTATTCAGATTATTGCATTTATCATCAATATAAGAATAGTTTAAAATTGCAAGGCACTTTTATTAGATGGAAAAATGAGGTTATCATAATAAGTACTCTATAGATCAATCTATCTATCTCTCTGGGGAAAGCCTAATAATTCTAATAAAATCTATCAGTTAAAGTTCTCCTAAAGCTGCATCTATATACTCAACTGAAAAAGGAAAATAACAGCAGCAGCATCAGCTCATCAGCAACCGCAAACTCTCCCATCTACAGCATCTAATTTCTTCAGCATCTCCCGCAGCATGTCCGCAGCATTCGAACAGCATTCTAACCCCTCCCACCAAGAGTAGGTCTTCTTATACCCTAATTCTAGCTTACAACATAAAATGTTTCTTCTTCATGGCGCGATTCACTCTTATTGGTCAAACTCTCGGGACCCTATACATTTTATCAAACTTCCTGGTCTTAACCAGTTCCGTGTGGAATGTCCATGCAAGCATCGTTTCTCACAGTTCATGCACTTGCTCATCCGTTTCGATCAGTCCAAATTGTATCTTTTTCTGCTACATTTTGTGTAATACGGTACTGTCTATTGATTCAACCAGGCTTCTCACGCTTCTTGCTGATCATCTTGGCACACATCTGCTCAGAAGGGTCACAGCAGCCTTGACCATACTTTCATCTTAGCCTCTTGGCATCAGCACGTGATCATCCTTTTTCCACAGCTTTTCTCCTCTATCACATGGTCTCATCCGTTCATGCGCACTCTAATAACTCGCGGCCATTTTATATTGCTGCTCGGCAGGCCTAAGCGCACTATTTTCAAAGATAAACAAAATGTTATTAAAACAAAGAAATATAAACCCTTTCGTTTCCCTCCCGTCTTTCTACGTACCCCAATTAGGTATTACCTAGCAGAAGCAACATATAAAGCTGTTCCTTACTTACCATCGCTTTATTTTGCAACCACACGTTTTATTTGAAAGCACAAAACATACATTTATTATTTAATTAGTACGCAAAATATTATGTTATGTTGGACATATAAACAATTATAAGTCAATTAATTTGCACACTGAATTGCGTGTTACCATTAACCCGTAACATACATTGTTGGTTATTTACTTAACGAACATGTTTATTAATATTGTACGAAAATATTAGGAGGTTAAAAATTTTATATTTACCCTGCTCCATCACAGGTTATTGTGCAGAGTACAACATGAACTTAGTTTTGTGGTCTCAGAGTACCACTTGCAGATGCCTTACACCTGCATGGACTTAAAATACCCACCTGTCCACTCACAAAACCTTTACCACCGATCCACAACATCCAAAAAATGAGGTGTCTTGCGCAACATTGCATAGCCTGGGGAGGCTGGACCTGGTGGGAGTGTTTAATACATGTCTCTCCCTTGCATGGTACTCACAGGCAGCCTCAGTCTCTGGAGTGGATAAGGCATGCAGATAAAGAGAACTGTGTTATAAAATCCCATTGTGATTGTGGTGTGGGCCAGCTTCCATCTTATTTGTATTCATTGCTAGAGACCAGGGGTCTCCAACCTTTTCTGTAATGAGAGCTACTTCTGTTAAATGAAACTCATCGAGAGCTACTAATATTATGAGAACTGTAACAGTGTCCACATCAGACAATTTTACATTAGTAGCCACCATATGCAAGGTTACTACCAGCGATCACCACAGTGCATCAGTTATGGTTGCCAGCAGTAATGTAAAAAACACTTTGTCAATATGGAATGCCTCTACATGGGTAATAGATAACAGCCATAGCGACAATGCCTCTGGTACCAAGGTAATAATATTTGTAAAAAGCCTCCTCAATGCCACATGATTTATCACTCAAATGTCAGCTTTAAATATATTTTGCAAATTGATCCATTTTCCTTCGAACATCAGTTCATGAGTTCTGAAAATAAACACATTTGTATCTTGAATAGACTCTCAATTTTGGTGTACATATATTAATTCAACCAAGCAAAAGCTTCTAATTTAGCTTCTAATTTAGTAGGGTTGGCTGCACGCAGGAGTGCTAGAGAGCTACCAGTAGCTCATGAGCTAGTTGTTGGAGAAGCCTGTTATAGACACTGGTGAGGTGCATCTGCTCAATTCCCAAAGCCCACGCGCACACACCAAACTCGCAGTCCTGGAGCTCATCACATAACCTTGACTCCTCTGTAAGACACCTTCATAGTTACCAACACAACTAGAGGACATTGACATCTTACTGGTGAAATCTCCCCTTTTCCTTCACCTCACTCACATCAAGGACCCTACTGCGAGACAGCTTTGCAAATCAGCATGGTTTTGGTGCACTTATCTAGAAATGTGGTGTGTTGGTTGAACTGATCTGAACTTACAGGAAATCTCTAAAGGAGAGGATATCACGGGAGTAATTCCTACGATGCTCATGTGAGATACAACAAAAGCTGTCACTAAAAAGTCGGGGTCCTCCCAAAAGCTAAATACACTTTAGTAATTGTCTGTAGCCTGGTGGCATATTAAACTATATATAAAATGTGAAAAATCCTATTTATGTTTTTTTTTGTTTTTGTTATTTTTAATCTTTAATCTCAACTTTTTCATAGCAACCATTGCTGTGTGCAGACGTGTGGTGCCGTTGCTTGCAAGTGAGGGCAGCGACTCATAAATATGTCTCTGTAGTCCTACGATCCTCAGCGAGCCGCCACTGTGTCACATGCAAGCATGATTTCTCTTTAGGACAAGCATTTAACGCTCCCATTCTTAATTTTTGTGTTTAGGTTAGCCAAGACCTTTTAATTTCACTAAAATTAGATATATAATATACTTACATAAAGGTCCACTGATCTGTTATAGTGTCCTCACATATTCCTTCCACCCTCCACAGCATGCAGCATGGAGCATTGGGTCAATCCACTTCAACCATTGTCTAGCTTTACGGTGAGTGACAGCATTGTGCCATTTCACAAGGAGCATATCCACACACAAAATAGACTATGTGTACTCTTTCGGACCAAAAAGTATTTTTGCTTTTAGCCATTGTATATTTTTTTATGTTGGTGGGGACACCACCGATCCCCAACAATAAAGTTGTACAAAAACCATGGCAAAACAACAAAAGCATTGGCAAAGCCAAATTGCTGTCAGTCAGCACAGACCTATTGGCTTTGCCAACTCTTGTTCTTCTTATAGGCACATTCTACATTAGAATGGATTTATAATAAGAAAATGATGCACCTAAGCACTAAAACAGGGCAATTTTCACCCTGTGTAAATCAAAACAGAAAAACGTCAGGCCCCAGCTTCATTCATTACCTCTAGAATGCTCTATGATGGGCCCTCGGCACAGGTCAATAGTGGGGGCTTTCTTTCTGACCCCTTCCCTGGGGAAAGAGAGAGGCCTTGCTGCTGTTCGTGGATCACCACCTGTGCCGCCATCGCTGATTACCCATTCTAGTGGAAGAATTACCGCCTCAGGTATCTCGGCATTCTATTAAATAGGGGCCTGGAATGCATGGTGGAAGATAACCTGGACCCATTAATGGAGCAAATGCAATTGGACTTCGCAAAGTGGTCCCACCTGAATCTCTCTGTGTGGGACAGACTCAAGCAGTGAAAATGGTTGCCCTTTCCCAAATCACGTACGTGTTAGGCATGCTTCCCCAATTAATACTCCTCTCAATCCTCTGTCAGATAGATAAGACCATTCCATTAAGGCCTTCATCTGGGGTTCAGCGAGATCTTGTCTGGCAATTCAGAAGCTTATCGAACACAGAACAGCAGAGGTATTGGGTTTGCCTTCTGTGGAACATTACTGTTTTGCCCTGCATTTGGCACAAATGGCACAAATGGTGAACATTTACCCCGGGGTCCAAGACCCTCCATTGTGGGTAGTGATCAAACTCAGACTCCAGGAGGCCTCGTTGAGATTACAGGCCCTCTCTCTCCTTGGCTCCGCTGCCACCAATTCCCTCAATCCCATGCTGAAAGTCATCTATGTTGCCTGGATGCGGGCTCACAAGCTCTTTTCAGAGGACGTGCATCTTCATGACAAAGCTCCCATCTGGAACAATACTGGCATTCACATAGTGGGGACCATGCCTGATTGGGGCCATTGGCGCAGAGCTGGGGTCCTGACTCTTGCGCACCTGATCTCTGGCGGTGAACTCAAGTCCTTTGAGATGCTACGGGCAAATTTGGCTTGTTGCATACTCAACAATGGCGATGTACACAATTATGTCATTGTCTGCTGAGCAAATTGGGTCCCCAACCCTGGACCATCCCCTTTTCTCCGGTGCTCTCTTACCTCAATACTTGGGGACAGTTTAAAGGCGTGATGTCCGGATTGCACAATCTCCTGATTTGCTATCTTTACTCCCTGCCACAATTGGCTGGCCTCAGGGCGACCTGGCAGACTCGTATGCAGATTGATTATGATAGGGAATAATGGAAGAAACTTTTGGAGGCCCTAGAATGAGGAGTCCGTGAGGCACAGAGGAAGCTCAGTCTTTTAAAGATGCTTCGGGCTAACACTGGACCCCGGCATGGCTACAGGCAGCAGGGTTTCTCCCTCTCTCCGCCTGCTTGTGATGTGATCATGCACACTGTGATATGGTTCATATCTTACTGGACTGTCCTGCCATTCACCCCCTCCGGGGGCAGTAGGGTCTATGCTCCAGGAATCTATGGATTTGCCCTCGTCACTTTCAGACCCCCTAAGTCTCCTTTTTTATTGGACATTTCCGAGTTGTCCCACCAGGCTCGTTGCTTGCTCGTCACTGCCCTTGCAGCCAATAAAATCTGTATTTTGAGATATTGGCGTTCTCCACAATTGCTGTCACATGAAGAATGGCTCACTGAGATGTATGGGACCACATCTTATGAAAAGGTCATTTACAATTTAATGGATGAAGCAGATATTTTTCTTCTTATATGGTCCCCCTTTTTGCAGGATGTCCCTCCCATAATTCGCTAGGACTCGAGTCTCCCTCATCACCATCATTGCACCCTCTATCACTCCCTCCCCTCTTTCTTCCACCTGTATTACTAAACTTGGACTTCATCTGACCGGTCTCTCTTCCCTGCTTCGTAGTTCTGTCTTTCCTGCCTTCTTTTCTCTCTCTGTCCTTCTTCCCTTCCTCTCTTTACCTCCTTTGTTCTACAGCGTATTGTCTCACCCCTCTCTTTCTTGTTTCTACCTCTCTTAAATATTATATATAAGTATTATTTGTTATTGGTGCATGTATCATAATCAACATTTTATCTCAATGTGGGCATAAGCTGGACTTGCATGTCACTGTATTTGCTGTTATTTCTCAATTCTTAATTTTTGCCAATAAAATAATTGATACACAAAATAAAATCACACAATGCAATTAAGTGACAAAGCTTGGATTTCCACCCCGGTCTTGCCCCAAGGAATTTTTCGTTGTGCGCCATTTTTGTACTTCTGCCCGTGGAACGTCTTAAGGCTCAGCACAATGGCACACTTTTGCCAGGGGCACAAAAAATGGTCTTCTAGCAGGGATCGGCTAGCTGGCATCTCTGGTAATGAGTGATTAATTAGGAATCAAATAATGAGACATGAGATTATTTTGAATAGTTCTAAACCGAATTTATTTGAAAATGTATTAGATTTAATGGATGAGAAATGTGCAAAAAAAGTATTTAAAATGAATACCATGTAATGTGAAAACAACATCAAGAAGTAGTAATGGGGATGGGGGCTAGACACTATGGGGCCGATTCCGATTCGGGCCGGAAATCTCTCCGACCGAGCCGGACCCGGAGAGATTTCCGACCGAATCGGACCCTAGCAGCCCGACCGAACGAGTACGATGCGCACGTATGCCATCGGACTCGAGTCGGTCGGACTCCCATTGACTCAATGGGTGCGAGGCGGACAAGGGCGCCCCCTACAGCGTGTACGCGGCGAAGCGACTCGTGCCGTACACGCACAGGTAGGGGGGACCCATGGGTCCCCCCTGTGTGCGACTCGCGCGGCTACGTGTACAGGGGGGTCCGACACGGACCCCCAAAGTACGGCTCCGACTGCTCTTTCGAGCCGGAGTACGTGGCTCGGTCGGACTGCTCGCAGCGCGCATCGTACTTACCCGGCCGGGGAACGTCTCCATTGCGCGGTGCGAGTCGAGTCCGAGCGAGTCGGTCGGTGCGGTTCGACCCGGGAACGAGTCGGTCGGAGCGGTCGGGACGCCCGGACGAGTCGGTCGGCGACTCGCATCGTACTCGCTCGTCCGGACGCGCTTACGAATCGGTCGGGAAATAGGGCTCCGAATCGGATCCGGTTAAGCCGAATCCGATTCGGAGCCCTACCGGCCGAGATCGGAATCGGCCCCTATACGTGAGGATATTTTAGAGACAAGGGGGTGGGCAGTGCCTTTTAGCAAGAAGAGAAACGCTTAATTACATTTCAGATTTAATCATTCAATCTAATTGAGTGAAACCTGTTCCACTTTCCTAGGCATCTTTTCGAACCAATTGCTTTCGAACAGTTTGATACAAACAATCTGGATTTCCAAGGAAATTGATTCTATCTTTTAACATAAAATCGGCTCACCCAAGTCCAGGGCTTGTTCAGCGGTTTCATAGTTCAATTAAGCCTTTCTCTTCGGCAGTTTGCTCACTACTGCTCCTCAGGGCCTAATTTAGACAAGCATTTGCAATGCAATAGGTCTCGCATTTGCGAGAGTTGGAGCTATTAGCGTTGTAAATGATAATGTCTTTTAGCCATGTGTTTTTGTTTGGAGTGTTGTGGATGTATGTAGTGTGGAGTGGAATTATGTGGGTTGAATTGACATTGCTAGGCATTATGATAAACACTGGGAAGACTTGTGTGACATCAGATGCATTCCAAAGACAATCTGAAACCCACGTGAAAGCTTGTTATGAAACTGTCAAAAGCCACTTGTATCTTAAAGATGTGAATAGATCTATACAACTAGAGTGACCAACCCATGTCATTACAGTAAACCAGGCTTAAGCAATGGGCTGGGAGTATAGGAGACATTGCACTGTATAAAAGATTTGTGCATAGTTTGTTAACATCAGAGTACTTTGACTGTAGTCAACCTATGGATCAGGAAACCGGTGTGATGTGAGCTACCGACGCAAAGTACTAGAAACTGTATCATAGTAAGAGCTGCTTACCATGGACACCATCGCTGAGTGAGGGAAACGGAATAAAGAGGGGGCATAAGGTGGGCTTTAAGAATAAAAAGCTGTAAAAATGACTTGCCTTTGTTCTAATTTTTTCCCCTTTCGCCGCTCTATTTAGCCCCAAACGACTGACCCTGACACGCAACCGGTGTGTGAGTAAATTTGCTGTCAGAGAACACATAACTTACATAAAGGCTCAAAAGAAGGACAACTGCAGAGAACAGGATAACCAGTTTTATGTCGTACAAGGAAGGGAAAATATAATTTGACTGCATATCGTATTTCTAAGTTTAAATCAAAATGGGCACCAAAGCTGCTGTGTCCAAATATAAAAGGTAACGAGAGTTACAGGTATTGGCGTTGTAAATGACCATGTCTTTTACCCATGTACTTTGACAGCAAGGAGACCGTTACAGTGAGCAACAGCTAAAGTGCCGGCAGGCAGATGGAAACGGAACATTTTCCCAATTACAACTTCATATCGTAAGGAGGTATGCAGTGGCAAACAGATGGGTGTAAGTAATGTGCGGTGTATGCGACGTTTGCAGGCAGAGACTGTGAGGGGCCAAGGAAAGCAGGTGCTGTGTTATGCATTTCCATTTTATATGTTTCGTTCTCCTGAGCTAACAAAATTTTGAGTCAGAAGAACAGACTAATTGACAGTATTAAGAACTTTATATTTTAAAAAACTGGAAACCTACGAGTAGCTAGAGGCGGATTTGGTTTGTGGTGTTGCGTAGGCAGGAAAGAATAGGTACTGTGCTTGCAGGTGATTAAAAGTGCCGTATTGGGTGTGTGCTTGCGTTTAAGGAGAGCAGGACCATGGGCGTGTTGCCTGTGTATCTGTGTGTTTGGGTAGGAAAGGCGAGACACTGTTGTGTATTTGTTTATGGTGGTGGGTAGATAAGGCCAGGTTTTGTGAGAGGAGTAGGAATGGCAAATTTTGGAAGGTGCAGAAAAGAACACTCATTGTGCTGTCCAGGAGTATAACCCCATCAGTAATATGTCTGTATGAGGGACAGGGAGAGACCTGCAGCTGTGTGTCCATTGGTGTTTGTTTTGTGTGTCCAGGTTGTGTTTGGCTGAATAATGATGTCTGTTCCCTGAATTTTGTTATCAAATTTAGGTAAGAGGAATGCCGGGGGGGAGGTGATGGATAGCCAGGAAAACTGATGCCAGAACTTTTTTGCAACTATGCTATATGCCAACAGTCTGTGGAAAAAAAACTGCACAGTATAACAATTAATGTGAAAAATTGCTTCGTCACATAGCAATGTCTTGCTATTAGTGACCATATTGTCATCAGTGTGTGGCATGGTAGTGCTCCGTGCATCCATGGCAAAATCATGTGGCATTAATAACAATACTACTTAGAATGGCAATGACACTGTGACAGAAATATTCTCTGCGTTCAGGCGGTGTAGCATGGAGCACCGTATGGTATCACACAATGCTGTGGCACGATGGTTGCTACTCCTTGTGACGCTGATGGCAATGTTACATGCACTTAAGAGTGACGTTCGTTCTGACGCTGGCAGCTTGATTTTTTTTCCTGAAATTGCGCGTCGGTTCCAATAATGATGGGTGAATTTTATGTGGAGAAAGGAAGCGTTTTATTGTGATGGAGGAAGGGGCTGGCTTTTTATGCTGATAACCGTGGCACTTCCATTCCTGTTTGCGGATATTACAACATACTGAGGGCTATTTTGTGACTGATAAGCAAACGACCTGCACTGTTAATAAGCTATTTTTATTTACTCTTTCGCACTGAATTATCAGCTGCTGCGCCATTTACATTCATTTTTACTCGAACATTATTAAAATACCTTATCTGTTTATTGCAGTCCCAGACACCTGCACCGCTATAATGGCGCACACTTTCTGTTGATCTCACACTGAAACCTCCGTATATTACAGACTTCACAAGTCCCCGGGCGCTTGTGAATCACTGTGTGAATCCGTGTACCGTCTGCCTTCACAACCACTGACCCCTTGCTCAGCGTCGACCAGCAATACTTGTGTGATGTATAGCCTCGAGCAGTATTTCTGACCAGGGGAATTCACTGCCTGCTTATCTGTACCCGCCTCTTGTTTGCTGTTTGTTGGTGCATGAAAGAGTGTGCATGTCATACATGTACCAGGACTGTTACAGATGTGCCCTTCGTGACAGCAATAAACAAAGTTCAGTCGGGCGCAAAGGGGTACAAACCATACCTTTGATGCGGGCAGTGCTAATGATTTCAGGTGCTCGGAAGCAAAGTAAGCCCTCCTTTCAACTTTGAACAAAAGGCAGCAAAGTTTACTAAGAGAAAATGTTCAAAACAAGGCGAAAGCAGAAAAGCAACCGAGCCTTAGTCACACTGCAAGGGGGTGAGCTGCCATCTAAGTTGTAGCCTCCTCAGTCGCACAGCAACCAACTCTCGGTCAGCGAGAGGACATGCATCCGAGAGCGCGGAAAGGGAGCAGCTGGACCTGGAGCTGCCGTTCTTCGATCTGTCTGAGTGTACGAGGGGCCAAGGCGGCGGCAGTCCGACTCGGGAGCTGGAGACCAGAGTTCGAGCCTCGGCATTGCCTCAACGTTCTGTGATTCTTAGCAAATCACATAATCTACTAATCTAAATAGACAAATCGCGGGATCTACTAATTTAAATAAAAAATACAAAAAAGTGATCTCGGCGGGTTGGGGTAGGGAAATACAATGAAAAAAACCAGTGGTGCGCGCGCACCACAGAGGAGCGGGGGCCAGGGAGCGCGGCAGTGGCAGCGAGGCGAACGCGCGCTGCTGCGCGTTCTGGCCACCGTCGGGAATGGGAGGAGCGAAGGCGGGACATGCGCCCGCCTTTGCCCAATCGCGTGCCGTTTTTCTAAAAAAACGCACGCTACAGCCAATGAGGGCTTCTGAAAACAAAACCACACGCACGAGCGTGTAGGTCGTTTTCAGAAGCCCTTTCTAGAGGTCTCGCGCTGCGCGAGCAGTGCTACGCACTGCAACGCTAGGCGCGAGACCTAAAAAAAACCAAGCTTTCTGTACCTTGATGCCACGGACAGCGCTGCTATATGTGTTAGCAAAACATGAGCACAGTTAAATCTGTCGAGTGACATAAAATCTCAGAGGCCAGGACACAATCGAGTCTGTAAACATATTAAAATAGTCCCTGTAGCCCCCTGCGCTCTGGCGACCGCCCACAGTACCTTTCTTCCAAGTTCTCTTTCGAGCACAGCTGCTTTAATTTTATTTATTTTTTATTTATTTATTTTTTTAGTGCATTTTTATAAAGCGCGGACATTACCCGAAGGTGTCAGAGCGCTGTACAATAGAACCAGTTACGTTACAAGAGTAAAGTGTTAGACAATAGAACAATACAAAGATAAATAGGAGACTTAAAAGGACGGGTACACACACACAAAATCCAACACAGCACGCAAGGGTGAGGCATGTACAAGAAAAAATACAAATTTACAATGATGAGCAAACTTCCTAGAGGGGCCTGAGAATGAAAGTATTAGTTCTCAAAGTGTCTTTGGAAGAGAAGAGATTTGAGGTCAGCTTTGAAGATCCGGGTAGAGGAGGTGGCACTGTGTAGGAGCTTGGAAGGCCTGCGGGGCGCGTCTCTGCATTGTAATCATTCCAAATTAACAGTCAAAAGGAGAGCAGACCACCCATGACCTCCCTCATGCCTGATTGGGCAGCCTACAAGGCAATCTGGCTCGAAGTGGAAAGTGTTTAAAACGCTGGGGGCGGGTGTGGTCCTTGCTCACTAACCCGTTCCCGCCTCTCCATTTCAACACAGCAAGGCCTCGATCTTTGAACGACTCTTGGTATATTACAACTCATACATTATGTGAAATGTTGTCATTAACCAGCCACTTGCTGTGCACTCAGCACATTAAATGTATCCACAAATTCCACCCCTATGCAGCCCTTGGGGTGGATTAGCTATAGTCAACAAGAGTGGAGCTCCTCTCCAGCCGCTGGTGGAGGGCAGCGGAGAGAGAGGCTGAGCTGCTGAGACTGCTGGCAATAAATGCATTGACTTGTTTTGCACATATTGCAAACAGAATCACATTTGGGATTTGCGAATTGGGGTACATGGATCTCTCAGGGCTGCCTTAAAGTTCAGGGTACCCCTGCAGAGAAGAAAACATACCACTGCCACGCTACTCCCCAAAAAAGATGGCTGATACACATGCCTTGGCCAACCGAAGGAGATCTACTTCAGTTGGCCAAGATCTGTGTATCAGACATCTTTTTTCCAGTAAACCACGTCACAAAGATTCTGGAACCGTGGTTGACTCACAGTACACCTCTTGCCTGGAAATGAACAACCTCATTAGTGCCTCCAGCCTTGGTTTCTGACTTCACAAAGGTGCGGAAAGTACTCTAATGAACATCAGGAAAGAGCCGCTCACTGTCAGATGTCCTAAGGTTAGGGTTGGGCATGGCAGCTCCTTGTCACATGCACATTTTTTAGGCACGGGGAGACTACGTGATTTGCCCTGAACCACAGGCTGTTGAACCAACGCCAGGACTCGAACCTGGTTTCCCAGTTCTAAAGTTGGTAGCTCTAGCCTTTAGGCTACATTATTTGGTACAGTAAACAAGATTCTTCTCAGCTCAATACAGGCTTCTTGTGGTTTGGATGGGTGATATTCTATTGGTTTGAGCTATTCCTGTCAAACAGCCGCTAGCAGCTGATGCTAAGTGTTTCGTCTTAGATCTCCCCTGAGATCCTTTCTCCAGTCCTCTTCAGCGCTAACCTGGCACCTCTTGTGACCATTGCTAGCACCTAATCAGTGGCCATGAGTACACAGAGGATTCACATTTAGGGGTTAATTACGATGACGGGGAGACTGCCACCCACAGGCTGTCGGTGGCGGTCTCACCGCCATCGGAAGGCCATTCCCCGCCCGCCACATTACGGACGGCTGGCTTTTCCATGGCAGTTGGAAACTCTGACCGCCAGCACTATTAGTTCCCTCTAAAACGCTCTGTCCACATAGAAGATATGTCTTCCATGCTCTTTTTTACTCTTTCCCTCCCCTGGGGGTACCATTCATTGCCTTCCCTTGCCCGATCCAGCCGGTCTAGTCTTTTCCTCACCCCACTTCTGACCCCACGCCCAGCTCCCAATGCGACCACGTCATAAGGAGGCTCGCTCACACTCACACACCACGTCATAAGGACGCTCGCTCACACTCAAACACCACGACCGTCTCCACGGCACACGACTTGATTCATTCACCCGTCGGCACCAGACGCATGCTGGTTTAACCGACCCCGGATTAAATTCGCCTTGACCCGTCGCAGGTCCTGCATTCTCGCAGCTACCATCCCAGATCAGCCAATAACAGGTAACCTCCCCCCTGGAACCGGCCGCCTGCCATATTACCCGTGTCAATACAACATTGCAGACTCTTCATGACTTAGGCCCTTAACTCTACCTTCCCTCCCCAGGGGTCACGGAATCCCGCTTACCCACAATCAAGCTTGGACTCATCTCGTGATTGTTCTATTTCCCTGTAATACGTAATTTAGTGAACTCTGGCCTCACTTTTACTTGATTGCCTCTTGCTCCATGAGGACAATTCCAAATAAACGTGGTAAGCTTTTACGTTCATCTATGGCATTATTTCCTAGACTTATTATCCTCCCATGCCTTCCTTATTTTCACTACTTTATTCCTTCCACCCCTTAGACCGGCCTAAGAAGCTTTCCCCTTGAATTAATTGGTTCAACTTCCTACGGGCACCTTGCAACTTCCACAGGTAGCCCTCTAGGTTACCCTTTTTACCCTATTGTGCCATCTATAGGTACCTCCTGGTTCTTATCTTTCCCCTTGTTTCACCTCCTATACAGCACTCTTGTAAATCTACGTAACCCGGTCCTGATGATGACCTGGAATCATTCAGGTTTAAACGCCGTCGACCTTCCAGCGCAATTGTGGGCGCTAGCCGCTATTGTGGTTTCCTCAAACAGCTGAATCTTTTCGCAAATTACTTACTGACTGTTTTCGTGACCATTAAATAATTTGTTTTTGCGCCTTGTCCCGCTGTTACTTCACTTTTTTGTCACGTGCTGTTCACTTGCCTCACGAGCACGTATGTGCACATTTTACAATTGGGTTACTTTTGCATATAATGTAATGTTGTGCTGATATAACTACTTTCATTCTGAAATAGACTAAATTTTCTTCTCCAAACCTTTGTGGTCTCCCTCATTTCCCTCTCGTCAACATTTAATTGTTTTTTTTACTTGTCTTACTTAATGATTCCCGGCTGAGACATTGTTACTTTGTAAAGCAATGTAAAATATGGGCATTGCGACCACCGTGGTGGCGGTCGCATTGTAATTGGCCCTGTGGGACCGCGGCCTTGAAGTCCCTCCGCCATCGTAATGACTCCCTAAGTTCCCTAAGGACCGGTGTACCAGCCCACTTTCACTGGTTGTCCCTCCTATTTACCAACCAAAGAAAAGGAGGGACCCCTACAAGCGAATGAGGGTGGGTAAAACAGGGGATCAGGTAAACAGCACAAAACAGAAAAATACCCACCCATTCAAAGGAGAAATTATTATGGCCCACAAAGGAGTCCTGTAATTATACTTAAACAACCAAGGCTCAAGTGCATATATTGTAAAGAACCAGTAAATACAATTGATAATTATTTCTTTTTATTAACAGGATATCAAAAAATATATATATTTTATATCATAGCACAGTGATACATACAGATAAAATACAATAAAAAGATAACCCCACAACAAACCATCATGCATACACACACACTCAAAAATTCAAATGAGCTCTATACATCCAGAAATAATTATCAATTGTATTTACTGGTTCTTTACAATATATGCACTTGAGCCTTGGTTGTTTAAGTATAATTACAGGACTCCTTTGTGGGCCTTAATAATTTATCCTTTGAATGGGTGGGTATTTTTCTGTTTTGTGCTGTCCCTCCTATTTAGTTATCAGTGTTTGGAGATTGGATATGCTTTATTGGCATAGTAAAGGAACCCACGTGCACAGGTCATAAAGGTCAGTCTCTTGATTGAGGAGTTTGAATCAGCCCTCAACAGTTGTCTCCTGACGCTAGAAGTCAAAGAGGGATTGCTACCTCATATGGTCCTCAAGCTATAATCATAAATAAATGTCTCTTAGTATGGAACTCTTATAGTTTGTAGTGCTGCATATATATATATGTGATCAAGACCGTGGAAACGCGGTCGAAACGCGTCATGCTGGGCACTTGCTTTTCATTTTAAATGGATGCTATGAATTTCTTGAGTTTCTGCAAATAAAGCACTGCATTTTCATCATCTTTCACGCTGTGGTCCATACCTGTTCTTCGCCGTGCTATTGGATGTGGTGAAATATATATATATATATACCGGGTCCTCTGAAGAAACCGGACACCGACACTGCTGACTCAGGTTACTTCAAGTTTATTTGTTGAAATACTGTGCTGTTGTAACGCGTTTCGACAGGATCTCCTGCCTTGCTCACATATATATGTTTTACTATTGCACAAAACAGCATCATTTACCTTTGCTTCATATTCTCAACCTGATTCTTGTTACCCAGCTATCCTTCGGGGTTATTATATATTAACAGTGTTCTATTTTAACTAATTTCTGTTCAAAATGGCTGTAGAGGTGTTGGAGGAGCAATAAACATACAACTTTTGCTATCATTTTGGGTCCGTGCTCCGTTTCTTTGGGACGAGAGGTACGCCAGAGGGCGAACGGAGTTGCCAAGAATATATATATATATATATATACCGGGTCCTCTGAAGAAACCGGACACCGACACTGCTGACTCAGGTTACTTCAAGTTTATTTGTTGAAATACTGTGCTGTTGTAACGCGTTTCGACAGGATCTCCTGCCTTGCTCACATATATATGTTTTACTATTGCACAAAACAGCATCATTTACCTTTGCTTCATATTCTCAACCTGATTCTTGTTACCCAGCTATCCTTCGGGGTTATTATATATTAACAGTGTTCTATTTTAACTAATTTCTGTTCAAAATGCTATATTTCCTAAAGAAGTTAACAAAAATAGAGATCACGTTTCTATCCTCTGTTAACAACATCGTCAATCTTGTTCTGTAACCTACAGGTTGCTAGCCACTTAGGTTGATCAGTAATCCTTCAGATTAACAATGTGACCAAGAACGCATTGTACAACCTTTGTGGGTACTCTCATTTACCACTAACTTGCCACAGAACTTTCCCCATGCTTGCAGTGAATCAGTTAACCTCTTTCACTTTGACTGCGGTGACCCTCTCCCATAATAATTGCTATGGCCCTCTGCAGCATAAACCGCGCTGTGCTCTCCCGCATTGACTGTAGTGGCCCTCTCCTGCATCGACTGCTCTGCCGCTCTCCCGCATGGACTGCAGTGGCCCTCTCCTGCATCGACTGCTCTGCCGCTCTCCCGCATCGACTGTAGTGGCCCTCTCCTGCATCGACTGCTCTGCCGCTCTCCCGCATTGACTGCAGTGACCCTCTCCTGCATCGACTGCTCTGCCGCTCTCCCGCATGGACTGCAGTGGCCCTCTCCTGTATCGACTGCTCTGCCGCTCTCCCGCATCGACTGTAGTGGCCCTCTCCTGCATCGACTGCTCTGCCGCTCTCCTGCATCGCCTGCAGTGACCCTCTCCTGCATCGACTGCAGTGGCCCTCTCCTGCATCGACTGCTCTGCCGCTCTCCTGCATTGACTGCAGTGGCCCTCGCCTGCAGTGGCCCTCTCCTGCATCGACTGCAGTGGCCCTCTCCTGCATCGACTGCTCTGCCGCTCTCCCGCATTGACTGCAGTGGCCCTCTCCTGCATCGACTGCAGTGGCCCTCTCCTGCATCGACTGCTCTGGCGCTCTCCCGCATTGACTGCAGTGGCCCTCACCCGCATTTACTGCCCTGACCTTCTCCTGCATTGATTTTAGTGACTGTATCCCTCTTCAACTGCCGAGGCCCTCTCTCGCATTGTCTCCAGTGGCCCTCTCATGGACAGGTTAATGCCTCCTGATCAAAACTGTGAGCAAGAGAAGCAACCCTGTGCCACCTGCTCTAATCTTGGCCTGCATAAAGCAGGTTTCCTCTCACCTGCATCAATGTCACTCCACTGGATGCTGGGCAAGCAGATGCTTATCTTACCCATAAGACCCTGCAGAGCAACTTCCCTGAATACAGGACCAAACTGATGCTCCTGTATCATCCGAAGATTCCCCCACTGTGGACCTCCAAACTTTTTTTGCTGAAACCATCAAGTTATAGATGGTTTGGGGGAAGGTCCTGTTAGAGCAAAAATCCAGATAATTCTGATTAAGACAAAACCACCGAAAATGACAATGAAGTTTAGATGTTCACTTTAAACCTTTGGAGAAGACACAAATTGAGAATGAGTTAAGTTGAACCATCCATCACCGTAAAAGCGTGCTGGGATTAGTTAGAGTGGAGTAGAATGAATAACCATAGTGATTTTGAGTTTATTTTGTAACCAATTGTTTACATTTCTAACAAGGATGTCGTGAAATTGAAACGTGAAAACTTAGCATTTTTTGAAAGAATGACTCGATAACACACATTGGCGCAAAACTCTTATGTTACAAGATAGAGCTTTGAAATTTTTAGCACAGGTGCCTAATATAACGTGGATTTAACATTTTTTAAAACGATTTTGATTAGATGAAATGTAAAAATATTTTACACTTTGCTTCTTTGAAAATGTAGTAATTGTCCATAATAACATAGTGCATTTATATGTATTAATCACTGGCAAACGTTTTAGAATGTTTATATATGAAATATTTGAAAGATTTTTATGATGTTCTTTAACATAAATTTGGAGTTTTATACCAAAATGAAGTATGAGTTTAAAAGAGTTTGAATTACCTTTCCTCTTTAGGCTGTGTTTTCCATGGCCTGTTGCAATGAACTTTGACACATTTTCCAATTCCAAAACTCTTTATTCCGGTAGCATACCATAAAAGAGAAGCGCAATAAAAATAGAATATCTGCAGAAAGTTAAGAACAGCATCAACAAGTTAAAAAGATGAAACAGTCCACCAAGTTGTAAGAGTACAAATAAAACTCATGAGAGACTCTTACAGGTCCATAAATACAATAAGACTAAGGATAAAAAGTAATAAAAAATACAAATAAAAAAAATGAGTGCATGAATTATAGGATCCAAAGTCAAGTGCCAGTTTTGTTCAAATCAACATGCTTTCTGTTACTTATCAACCAAACATGAAACAAAAATCTAGACAGCGCGAATACCAAGTATAGGGTCCTGTCAGCTTTAAGGATCTTATATGCTTCCTCATTCCTTGTAGTGCCTAGTTTCCTGCCAATAGGGATCAACCATTTTGCACGTGGACCTTTGTAAGCTGGGCAGAATTATAGCAAGTGAGGTACAGCCTCCCTCTTATGTGACATGCAAGATCTATTCTATTCAACGGTCCTAACAACTTTTGCCTTAAAGCAATTGAGAGGCAGGTTTCCTTGTCTGAACTGGACATAGAGTTTTTTTGCTAAATTTGGCTCTATGTCATCACCAACGTTTTCCAGATGATAGTTGTCTTTTATCGTTAAAAATGAGGTGGATAAAGTGCCTTGTGCATGCATTAAAAAAACTGCTGTGTTTGCAATTTTTGAATTGGTTTTTCAACTTCTTTGCAGTAATTAATGGGCAGCTTCCCACTGGGTCATCCCAGAGATTGGCCAAGTCCATCTCCTTTAAGGAATCTTTGACACATTTGATCTAGGGGAGTTTGGTTGCAATCGAGTAACTGAGAATTTCCTCCAGCCCTCTTCGATATAACAAAAGTCTCCAGAAAATTAATGGGTGAAGTTCTATCTTTTCAGTGAGTCCCAAATTAAGCCTCAATGGTAGTAGAGGAGTGCTGACCGGTAAACAAAAAAGCCGCCTTATCAATCTATTTTCTGCCATTGTCAAGGGTTTTTAATTTCTGTGGCCCCAAATCTCTGCACCATAAAGGGCACCCGCAAGTGCCTGGTACGAGTATAGTTGAACAACAGGCGATTCAAATTTACAAAGGGACCCTTTGTATAACTTCAACAATGCCCCGCTTTGCTGCACCAAATTTAGACTTTTTTTAGCGACTTGCGATGACCAATCTAACGTCTCATCTTATGTAATCCCCAAATATTCAAAAAGATGTACCTGCTCTAAAGGGACACCGTCCAGGGTGGGGTTTGAGCATGTGGAAGGAATTTAGTTTTACTAATATTGATTTCGAGCCCCCTCATCTGGCAAAATCTGCTAAAACCATCAAGTAATTTCTGGAGCCCCATGGGTGACTTTGAAAGCAGAAGAGTATTATTGTCAGCAAACATGAGAGCCAGAACACTCATGCATGCTAGACGAGGGGTGTTGTTATCACTTCTGTTTAAAAAAAATCAACTAAATCATTTAAAAACAAAGTAAAAGGGTGGGGGCCAAAACACAACCCTGTCTAACACCATGCTTAACAGGAAAGGGCTCAGTGACTTCACCCAGCTTTCCACATCTAATTTGCGCATAGTTGTTCTGATGCAGTCTCTCTATTATGCTGCACAGGTAAGCTGGGATGCCCAGTTCAGCTAGATGTTTCCACAATCGAGGTCAGGGGACCAGGTTGAACGCAGCTCTAAGGTCGACAAAAACTGCATAGAGCCTACCCTTCTCAAAAGTTACGACCTTCCAATAAATCAACTGGAGTCTAAAAACCTGGTCAACAGTGGAAATATTGGCGCGAAAACCTGCTTGAAGGGGACAAAGTATATAAATCTCTTCAAGCCAGAGTTGAAGCCTACTGTTTCAAATGTTGGCTATTTGTTCGGATCATGCCACATTTCTTAAAGGACAACTAGGACATCTTTCTCTAAATTCTCCATTGTGTGGATTGTATGAGAACCTAACCTTTTGACCGTGTCCCGGGTAAATGCAACAATGTTAAAGTTTCTATTGACGAACCTGTGAGGATCCATTGTTCTGTTCTTTCTCATGACGCTGGTGTGAAAGCTTTCTCGAGTATCAATTTGCACCTACTGAACGGAAGGGTGGTCACATGGGATCACTCCACCATGGACTGACAATAAGCGTCATAATGACAAATATAGCCTTATAGCCCGCCGTAGTGGGCTATACCGGCCATTAAAGGCCTGCTCCAGCGTTAAAATCCCGAGAAGAAGGTGAGGGCCTTCAACAAGGGAGCTGGACTTTAATGGCCGGTATAGCCCAGCTACGGAGGGCTATAAGGCTATCAGAACATTCTGCCACTAGAGGGCAGAATGTTCTAGCAAATAAAACAAAGGCCTCACAGAGCCCGAGGGGATTGAAATCCCCTCGGGCTCAGTAAGGCCTTTGTTCACAGCAACAGCTGTGAACTACAACATTAGAATGTTGGATCTCCAAGCTTCAACCTTCCATTAGACGCCTGAAGCACTCCATTGTTTTCAAAGCAGCTCCCAACATTTCAATGTTCTAATATACATTATAACATCTGTTGGATTTGAGGAGGAGCTGGACTTCTCTTTGGACTTCTCTTTTGAGAGCCATCCCTTTAGAGCCATCCTTCTTACCAGGCATTCGCTTTCCTGAGGACTCTTTGGTGATGCTCTTGAGAACTGTGTCCATTGCCATTGTTCTATCATTTCCTTGTCTCTATTCTGCCTACCGAACTATCTTGTCATTGTCCTTTCCTTATGAACTTATCTGCTGGACTGTTTGGAGCTGTCTGGTGAGAATCCAGACCTGAACTTTCTGATTAAATGCTCCATTCCCCTTTTTATCTATACTTATGGACTTTCCTCCTAGCGGGCATTAACTTGAACCCTGTACCCCTTTAAGAGATTCCTAAATTGAATCATTTTCTTGATTCAGAAACCATCCTCTGTATTCAATGGTTTTATTGACCAGATGTTTAGATTTTTACTGTATGCATTAGTACAAATGACAGAATTGCTAAACATGTTACTCACTTATATGAATTTTGAATCTCTAATACAATAACTCAATTATTTGAAACATCTGTTGTGAGTCCATTATTTGACTTTAGTGTATATTCTTTTGAACTGTGTTTGGGAGTAGGCAACCAATTAATGGTTCTCCTTGGGTAGACCAGCAGTGGGTTATCCTAGATTCCACCCCTCACTACTACGGAGAAAGGTCCATCAGAGGACCATCGCCTCTGGGATATAGTAAGTAGATTTGAAAAGAATAGCAGTCTTATGGGCCCGGTGCAGTTGTAATTGCTTCCGCTGTCACAGTCCCTACACTCTCAAGTCTCCACCAATAATGCTGACCTTTTTCTTGTCTCCTCTAAGTGGGTTTCAGAAGGAGTGACATACGTCGATCCCATGAACTGGATCAAGACTGAAAGTGTCATTTAGAGACTAGAAGTAATGAACCACCCCTCATAATTGTCAAAAGTCCCAGCATCACAGCTCCGGCTTTCTCAGTCGGATTTAGAAGCAAGGAAGCACTGAGTTTCTGATGGCACCGCCGCAGCCAGGTCGGCCATTGGAAGTAGCCATATTGTTAATGTTATGTTATGTTAAAGTATTTATAGAGCGCATGGCTGCCCCAGCAACGGGGCGTCCCAGCGCTAGAGATGAACACAGAGTGAAGCGACAGAACAGAAGGGAGGTTAACATTGGGTGAAAAGCCAGGTCTTCACCAGCCTTCTGAAGGTTAGATGATCAGGGTTGCTGCGGATGTGGGTAGGGAGGGAGTTCCAGAGGGCGGGAGCCAACAACTTAAAAGATCGACCGCCCACTCTCGCCCTCCGTATCCGAGGAACTCTGGCAAGGAGCAGATCTGCCGAACGCAGCGCGCGTGTGGGAGCATGGTAGGAACATAGATCACTCAAAATTCTGGGACCAGTGCCCAGAAGGATTTTGTGAGTGATACACAGCGTTTTGAAGCGCACTCTCTGTTCTAGAGGGAGCCAGTGTAGGCGGCAGAGGAGTCTGGAGATATGACAGTGTTTGGGGAGGGCAAAGGTTGCGCGGGCAGCAGCATTCTGAACGCGCTGCAGCCTTTTAATTGCGGATTTGTTGGCTCCCAGACGTAGCACATTGCAGTAATCTAGTCTGGCAAGGACAGATGATTGGATAATCAGTTGCCGAGTCTTAGAGTCAAAGAGACCTAGCATTGGTTTGAGGCCACACAACAGTCCAAAACATTTTCCTGCCACTGATTTGGCATGGGTCTCAAAGGTGAGATCACTGTCCATCATTATGCCTAGGCTCTTCACCACAGGTTTGGGAACGGGGGGTATTCCAAGAGCAGGAGGCCACCACTCATTGCCCAAAAGATGGGAATCTCTACCTACCAGAAGGATCTCGGATTTGGCCGAGTTTAGCTGCAAATAATTGGCGGCCATCCACTCCAAGATAACTGTCAGATCCTGTCTAAATTTCACCATACCCTGGCTAGGGTTGTTGGAGAAGGCAATCACCAGCTGGGTGTCATCTGCGTATGACACCAGGGAGATGCCCCGGGTTTTGGCCAGCAGAGCCAGCGGTCTCACATATACATTGAATAAGGTAGGGCTTAATGCTGACCCCTGGGGCACCCCGCAGCGCAGTGGGTGAGTGCAAGAGTGGAAGGGGGGGGCCGTGACTTGCTAGGACCGACCATCTAGGAAGGATGAGAACCACAAGAGGGCTTTGCCCTTGACACCGATCTCCTCCAGACGAAGGAGCAGGATCTCATGGGAGACCGTGTCAAAGGCCGCACTCAAATCCAGCAGAATTAATGCTGTGGTTCTGCCAGCATCCAAGGAGGTCCGTAGCTGTTCTATGACTGCTATTAAAGCGGACTCAGTGCTATGCCGAGGCCGGAATCCATTTTGAGATATGTCGAGTATTGAGTTTGCTTCCAGGTAATGAGTTAGAATTGAATTGACATATGATTCTGAGATTTTCGACAGGAAAGGAAGCAGAGAGATAGGACGAAAGTTTTCTGGCATGGAGACATCTAGTGTTGGTTTTTTCAATAGGGGAACCACCTTGGCGTGCTTCCAGGGCTTGGGGACCACCGCTGAGGATAGGGACAGGTTAATTAGCTCCAAGCATTCAGGCAAGAGAATTTGTTGATATTTCCGGAAGGCATCGGGTTTCATAGGGTCATCTGGGGACCCTGATTTCACTTTGACAAACAATGCTTCCATGGCTTGATGGGAAATAGGGGGGAGCAAGGCGAGCGAGTAAGACTCAGAGCTTGCCGACATGTTCCGACCTGTGCCACGAGGGGTGTCCCCCGGGTGGAAGCTGCTGTAGATGCGTTCTACCTTCTCCAGAAAGAATTTGGCCAGTGCTTCACAATGCAGACTAGAAGATATGATTCTGTCTGAGGCAGAGGGGGGGCTTTACCAGGTCCTTCAAAAGAGAGAAGATGGTTTTAGTAGGGTTATTGCTGGTGGTTATCAGGTTGGTATAGTGTGCTGCCCTTGTCTTGCGGACCAATTTGTGGTAGGCCTTAATCGCACTTCTGTACTCTGTTTTAGCCCAAGGGTCATAGGATCGCCTCCAGGCTCGCTCTAAGACCTTGCAGTTCTTAGAGCGAGCCTGTGAAAGTGCACCAGAGCCTCGCCAATATTGGCGGACTTCTCTGGGCGCTGAGTGCTTAAGGCGGCCAGAAAGGCAGCCTGATCCAGTTTATGCCAGGGGCGTTTGAGTGAGGGAATACGGTGTGGCTGTAGTTTAGAGCCTGCTAGCGACAGCCGCATCTGAATAAGAAAGTGATCTGTCCAAGGCATGGGGAGGGGTGCCAGCACCTCCAAAGACTGTAGATTTGAGAAAATTGGGTCAAGAAGATGACCGGCTCTGTGTGTGGATCCTGGGACCAGTTGGACTAGCTGGCAAGCTGCCATGTCCCCCAGAAAGCCACAAATATCTGGAGCCTCCTGCATCTCTAGGTGGAGATTCAGATCACCCATGATATTGAAGTTGGCTGTCTGAAGGGCCAATGTGGTGATGGCATTGGCTAAGGCTTCTCTGAAGGTGGTAGATGGGCCAGGTGGGCGGTAAATGAGTAGCCCAGAGAGTGTAAAATTAGCTGTCAGCGCGATTTTAAAGAGTGCGCTTTCACTGTTGGCGATGTCTGTGGGGACGAGGCTGCAGGTATAGGCAACTTTGTGTATAATGGCGATGCCTCCCCCTCTCCCCGTTGCTCTATTTAGGCAGCTCATTACATAACCAGCTGGGAGGGCCAGAGCTGGAATAGTCACAGAGTCGTCGGAGAGCCAAGTCTCTGTTAAAAATAGGACCTCAGGGGATAGATCCTGAAGGAGATCGAACACCTCAGAATGATGTTTAGTTAAAGCGCTGCAGTTTAGGCTTAGAATAGTATAGGTCTTGGTGTTAGGGTCAGAGTCTATGGTGCGCAGGCATGGGCCTGTCTCGAAAGTGTACTGATTGCAATAGTTAGGGCAGGCCTCCGGGGCCAGACTGTGATCCCAGCATGCTGCTTCGCCTTGCAGAGCGACCAGAGCCTCATATGAATAGACTCTTCTTTGGGATAGGGGAGGATCAGAGTTCCTGGCTCCTGGCGACGTCCCGGCGCGGACGGGCGCAGACGGGCTTGCCTTTGGCGCGCCAGCGGCGCGCCCGCTGTGCCCATCCGCTGCGCGTCTGCACAGCGGCAGGCATTAAATGCCTGGGGGGCACAACTGGCTCCTCCCAGGCAGAACACTGATTGGTTGGGTACTGGCCAATCAGAGCACAGTACCGCCTAACTAAGGAAATGGACAAGCGCTACGTGCAAGAGCATGTGCAAGTGAGTAAAAGAAGCGTTTTCAGTGCAGATAGCTAGTACAAGTTAAAAAAGGTTAAAACAACACAGAACATCACAGATTCAAAATTCTGTCTCTTACTCGATTTCATCAGCGCGTCCGCACAGCGGCAGGCGTTAAATGACTAGGGGCACAACTGGCTCTTCCTGGGCAGAACACTGATTGGTTGGGTACTGGCCAATCAGAGCACAGTACCGCCTAAGGAAATGGACAAGCGCCACGTGCAAGAGCATGTGCAAGTGAGTAAAAGAAGCGTTTTCAGTGCAGATAGCTAGTACAAGTTAAAAAAGGTTAAAACAACACAGAACATCACAGATTCAAAATTCTGTCTCTTACTCGATTTCATCAGCACGGCCGCGCAGCGGCAGGCGTTAAATGCCTGGGGGGGCACAACTGGCTCCTCCCGGGCAGAACACTGATTGGTTGGGTACTGGCCAATCAGAGCACAGTACCGCCTAATTAAGGATATGGACAAGCGCTACGTGCAAGAGCATGTGCAAGTGAGTAAAAGAAGAGTTTTCAGTGCAGATAGCTAGTACAAGTTAAAAAAGGTTAAACCAACACAGAACATCACAGATTCAAAATTCTGTCTCTTACACGATTGGCAATGACATGCTGCTGACGTGGCATTTCAAGGCCCAACCCATTCAAGGCAGGGTCTTTAACAGCATATCCACCATGCCATTTCCTCTCCTGGACTGCCATGCACATCATGCCAGTGCCAGATTGGAAAAAATCATCAATGTGCCCCATGCTTTGAGTGAAAACTCCCAACAAGTCATGGAGATTAATTTAAACCTTTACAAAAAACAGAATCTCATTTTGGAGATCTTTCTTTGTAATCTGAAAAAGTACCAGCCAGCTAGTCATGGCCCAATGGCATGGCTGGCTGACAAGCATTTTGCGTTTTTGCCGAAACGTCCCTGCTTTAGTGGCGGAAGATTTATCACTGAAAACTATCAATCATGCCATCTGCAAACGCTGCATTTGATAGCCATGCCACAGAATTGGAGATCGCGCAATAAACAGACCACGCTGATGTCTTGAGCGTAATAGGCCATTTATTAGGACCAGGCTGCACAACATAATCAATAACCAAATAACAACAAATACCCAATAACCAAAACCCCCAACATCAACTCTTCATTCATTCACTCTCTTCACCCACTCCGAACTCACCTCTCATTCCACTCCATGACCCGTTCCGTTCTTCATCCATTTCCACAGATCTCTCCTAGCATCCTCCCCGGTATCACCTGGCATTACACTCATGCCTCCAGCTCCCCCCATCATTCACTCTTCCCCCCCCCCCCCGAGGGGTGGGTGCGCCCGCTATTGACTCGCCCACCCCTCCCAAGTACCGCTAACCCTGAAGCCCGTCCTAAACTGGCACGCTTTGCCAACCCTACTCCCGAACCCTAGTAACTGTAGGGTGGGTGGGTGGCCTTTTCTAACTACACCATCCCGATGATGCCGAGAATGCAGGAAGAGGAAGTCGCCTTCCTCCCCTGCATTCTTATACCCACCCCCTAAAACCCCACCCCTTGACCCCACCTGGTCCTCCCCTGCGCGAAAGACCCCGGGGGAAGACTAGTCTGCGACTGTGCTTCCCCCGGGGCCCACCATCGCGCAATAAACAGACCACGCTGATGTCTTGAGCGTAAAAGGCCATTTATTAGGACCAGGCTGCACAACATAATCAATAACCAAATAACAACAAATAACCAATAACCAAACCCCCCAACATCAACTCTTCATCCATTCACTCTCTTCACCCACTCCGAACTCACCTCTCATTCCACTCCATGACCCGTTCCGTTCTTCATCCATTTCCACAGATCTCTCCTAGCATCCTCCCCGGTATCACCTGGCATTACACTCATGCCTCCAGCTCCCCCCATCATTCACTCTTCCCCCCCCGAGGGGTGCGTGCGCCTGCTATTGACTCCCCCACCCCTCCCAAGTACCGCCAACCAGGGAACCCCCTTTAGGGCGGTTACCTGCCCCCCCACCCCGGGTTTCAACTGTGCATCTTTCGCCCCCACCTACTCAAGCATTCCTGTGACACCAAATCGCCTCATTCCATACCTTGCTGACCACATCCCTCATCTCCATCATATAGTATGCGTTCCCCAGCCTCGAAAGATGCACACCGTCGTCCCTAAACAGTAGTGGTTCCTCCAGTCGCAGTCCAGCATGAGCAATCACTTAAATGTCCTTTTCCCCACAAAAAACCCGCATCGCTCTGCTTAGTTTCCTTCGTGCTTTTTCAACAGCCCCGTGTTTGATTGCCCCCCTCCACACTCTTCGAGGAACAAATTCCGTCCAGGCAATGCATGTCCCAGCCAACCTTTGTTTCAATACCTCCAAATCTCTTTGCATCAGCTGTAAGAGCACCAAACCCGACAGCCGAATCAAATCATTCTCTCCCAAATGGAGTATCAACAGATCAGGGCATCCTTTCTGGGGGACCATCTTCGCGAGCCAGGGCAATAGTGCCCCCCCCCATCGCATCCCCCCTTTTCCCCACCAATGCACCTCATGATGTTGTCCTTTGAGTCCCAGGTTACGGCCGTACACATGTTGCTCCGCATACTTGGAGGCCCAATGCACGAACGAATGGCCCACAATCCATGTGACCGTCTTGGCCCCCGGTCCACCCACGCAACCTATGGGAGAAAAAGGCGTTAGTAACACATCCTGTAACGCTCCGCCCTAATACCCCCCCCCCCGCCCCCCGGCAGGCACCGCGCCAGACCAAGCACCTTTATTTCCGGACATACCGCTCACAGCACCTAGACTTCCACCTCCCAATCTGCCGAATCCTATCCCAGGACCAACCCAGTCGTGCTGCCGCTGTCGCCGCCCCAATACGGAAAGAATGCATCCCAAAACCCGCCGGGTCCAGACCCAACCGCCTCAAAGCCATGCGCAGAACCGCCAATAACTGTGCCGCCGTCACCTTCGCCCCAGACGCATGACAAAAGATCTCACCACTCGCTGCCCGTGTATTCAGTAGAAAGTTCTGCCATTCAGCCACCGGGCACACACCCCCACAACCATTCTCACACAACCAGACCCACTTTCCTCTTCCCAACTGATCAGTTTTAGACTGCCCCAGCCAAATCCCCAGACGACCCACATCCAACCTGATCTCCTCGTACCTCCTGCCACACACCTTCTTCGTCCCCAACAACTCAGAGACCCTAAAGGCCCCAAAAAACATCCATACCATGCACAAACGAAAAACCCGGACATCAAAACCATTATAACACAGCGGCAAAGCCTCAACCAATCGGACCAACAAGTCAAACGTAATTGCCTCCCTCAACACCCCTCCCCCCCTTCGTCGCAGAAGACAGCCCCTTGTCAATGCAATGTAATACAAACTGCAACACTCCTTGTTCCACAGCTGAGCGATCTCCAAAAGCAGAATCCCCGCGCCATCCCATAAAGGATCCAAACTCCACCCATGCCTGTCTGTAGGTCCGTCTTGTGGTATCGGCTATAGAGTTCTTCACCAGGCCTATCACCCTCACTCCCCCAAGGCCCAGATGCCGTCTGGCAGCTCGGTCTTGAAATGATCCGCTCCTGGTGCCAATCGCCGGAACCGCTGCCACTGCGAACGAGACAAAGCATCCGCAATGTCGTTATTCGCCCCAGGGACATGCTTGGCTCGAAACACCACATTCAATCTCAGACATTTCAGCATGAAACTCCGCAACAAGCGCAGCACTCTCAGATCCCTTGCCCTCTGTCGGTTGACCAACTCGACCACGGTCATGTTGTCCACATGGAACAGCACGGACCTGTTCTGAAACTCGGACCCCCACACCTCCAGTGTCACCAACAAGGGAAAAAATTCCAGAAACGCAATGCTCCTCCCCTGCTTCACCCAATGAGCCGGCCATTCCTCAGCGCACCATCTGCCATCCCAGAAGAGCCCAAAACCCGCTGCTCCGGCTGCATCAGAATAAATTTGTACTTGCCAAACCATCCTGTCATCTTCAAAATCCAGGGACACCCCATTGAAATCAGTCAAGAATGTCAGCCATGTCCTCAAGTCCGCCCGGACCCCAATGGAAATCCGGACCCTGTGGTGTGGTAAAACTGCCCCCGACATGACCATGCCGAGCCGTCTGCAGAACGTCCGTCCAGCCCTCACCACCCTGCATGCGAAGTTCAGGAAACCCAGCAGTTGTTGCACTGCCCTCAATGCGATCCTCTTTTCCCCGATCGCCCACAAGAGGCACGCCTGTATTTCCGACACTTTCGCGTCAGGGAGTCGAGCTATCCATTGAATGGAGTCCAGCTCAATTCCCAGGAATGTCAGGCTGCAGCTAGGCCCAGCTGTTTTCTCGGGCGCCAAGGGGACTCCGAACCGCTGTGACATCTCCTGGAACTGCGACAGGGCCCTGCCACAATCCCCAGAATGGGCCATCCCCAGAAAGAGGAAGTTGTCCAGATAGTGAGTAACGTCCCGATGACCGCTGATCTGTGTAAAAGGCCACTGCAAGAATGTGCTAAACATCTCGAACAGCGCGCAGGAAATCGCACACCCCATGGGCAGAACCTTGTCCACATAGATGGCCCCTGCAAACTGCATCCCTAGTAGAGAGAAATCCGCGGGGTGTATTGGCAGCAGGCGGAAAGCAGACATCACATCACACTTCGCCAATTCCGCCCCCGGCCCACACACCCTCACTAGGCGGATCGCATCCACCACCGATGCATAGAGCACCCTCGAGTCTGCTTCTGCGATTAAATCATTCACAGACTGCCCTTCCGGCCACGAGAGGTGATGGATCATGTGAAACTCACCCTTTTCTTTCTTAGGCACCACTCCCAATGGGGAGATGATCAAATCGTCAACTGGCCAGTCGACAATTGGGCCTGCTATCCTCCCTTCGTCCACTTCTTTCTGCAACTTGGCCGCCACCACTCCCGGCAATTCCTTGGCCGATTTCAGATTGTCCACCCATCTCCGCACCCTAGGTCCCTGACAGCCCACCCGAAAACCCTCTGTGAAACCCCACTGAATCCGCAAAGCCGCCTCCCTGTCCGGGTAACACGAGAGCCACGGGGCCATCGCCTCCACCTTAACTGGTGTAGGCGCCCTTCTGTCCAGCCGGTCCTCTTCCTTTCGCGTTTCGCCACTGCTCTGACGGCGTGACCAAGGTGAAGCATTGTGTAAGGGCATGCCGCCCTCCACACTTGGAGCACTCATGCTTGAACTTGCACGGGTACCGGGAGCAGTAGCCCCTGTTGTAACTCCAACATGCACCGGTGTTGTTGCTGCCTGGCTTAGTGGGCGGACCTGTGGTTCCTGTACCGGCGGTAGACCCTCCCGCCCCGCTATGGGCGGGGTGCGGCGGAAAAGACCGATAAGTGACCGGCAGGCCACTGGCCGTGTGAGTAGACGCCGATGAGTGCGTGGATGCCATCCACTGCATCCATAACTCCTGATCCACCTCCCCCCAGGGCTTGTCCGGGTTCGCGCTAATCCTGGCTCGAAACTCCTCGTCATAACTCAGCCAGTCAAAACCCCCAAAATGCATCTGGGCTTTCCTGATGTCCATATACTTCAGGAGTGCTATGGCCCTATCCAAGTGTTTCTCGCAGTAAATACTAGCATAAATGAGAAACGCCGACGTCCAATTTTCCATGTTTACCAGAACCCTGGGCCTTCTAGTCAGCTCCCATTCTTCTTCCTTAGACCCTTCCTTCGCTTGCACCTCCCTGTGCAATAATTTAAACACGTCTACATATTCGTGTTTCCAAATTCTGTTCCTTGTCTTTTCTGACAAATGTGACCCCAGGGGCATAGCCAAACCCATGTAAGGTAACTTCTTCTGGTGTTTGTCCTCACTCTTGTCCCCCTTTTCCTCCTTCCCTACCGCCTTGTCTGTCTGCACCCCCGCCGTGGCCATCGTCTTAATCCCCCCCGGTGTGTCCCCCTCCTTGGATCTGTCCTTCGGTAGCACTTCAACATCCCTCACAGACCCCTCGCCCACACCCACCGACCTGCAGGCCTTCTTCCTCCCCCCTTTTGGCCCACCATCCCAAGCTGCCCACCATGCCCCCTCACCTGACAATGACGAGTGCGCCTCTCCGGACCGTCTTTTGGTGCTGGTGGCCTTGGTGGTCTCAGCCTTCACCTTGCCCTTCGACGGCTTGGGGTCCTGCAAAACACCAACTCCACTGTTGCTCCTCACCCCCCCGTCCTGTCATTGTCATCCTTCACCTCCCCGTCTTCCAGCTCGTCACTCTCCTCATCGTAATCCAGCTCCACTTCAGGTTCCACATCCACAGGCGCCCACAACACCTCTCTCACCGCTCTCTTCACACCCTTACTCTTTTTGGCACTTAAAACACCCCCACTCGCCACACACGACGCCGTTGCCCGCTCCCGCGCCCGAGGGATGGCCGCCGCGGACCCCCCTGCTGCTTCAAGCCGGCGTCCTGAGGCCGCCTTGCGCCCCGCCGTGCCACCCAGCACTCTACCGACCTCCGCCGGCTTGGATCCCCCCAACCCCCCAGGTCGCTCCAACCTGGGCGGGCCCCGGCACCATCTGGCCTCAAAGCCGTCCTGGCCGTCCCGGTCTTGGCCTGCGGCCCCTAAGTTCTGCCACCCCACCCCCACTTGTCCCGGCCTTCCCTGACCCTCTCCTCCTGTTCAGCCCACCTTTCTTCTTCCGAAGTGGGCGTGGGGGGCCCCTCAGCCTCTTCCTCCCAGCCCGCCCCTCCCGGTGCTGCATTTAACTCTGCCCAACGTGCCTCCGTCTGCTGCACCCGGAGACGCAGCTCCCTGATCCTGTCTTCCCAGGCCAATGACTCCCACCGAGGAAGGAGGGGGGGCAATACTCTCGGGCCCCCACACCTGGCAACTGCAACCAAGGCATCATCGCCATATAATGACCAGAAGCCCCCCCACCCTCCTCCATCTCCCCCACCCCTGGGGTCACCACATCGCCCCTCACAGGCACTGGGGTGCCAACTCTTGACCCCCTGGAGAGGTCAATGGGAGCGTCCTCCCATTGCCCCATGTCACCCCCCACCCCCAAGGCTCCCCCCCCGAAAGCTGGTGCCAGTACTACGAGCCCCTGGGGCCCCCCCCACCTCCCCCTCGTCAGGCTCCTGAGCACTCATAACAGCCGCTGGGCCTGGCTGGGGGCCCACTGGTTCCCCCCCGCCCCAACTCCACAAATGCCTGCTTGCCACTCAGGCCCAGTAACTCCCCAGAGGGCCCCGCCGCTCCCCGGGGGCCTCCCGCCTCCTGAACACTGCAATCGAGCCACGGAGGCAGGCTCTTACGCCGGCCTCCGCGCCCGGGCTCCTGCTTGACCGCACCCCTCCCCCTCCCAGACGCGCATCTCCCTTGCGGCAGCGGCTCATCTAAACAGGCAACTACCGCTGCCGCAACACCCGCAGAGGCCGCCCGCGGGGCACGCGACATCCCCACCCACGCCTCACTCAAAACGCCGGGCCGGAGGAGATCCTCCCGGCCGGCGCGGCCCAGAAGCCTCAGGGCCTCTCTCACCTCCTCCGCCGAAACCGCCGCCATGACCGTATACTCCGCAATCTCGCTCCCGCTGACACCCGAAACCACCGGCCAGTGGCTCCGCGCTCTCTACACGGTGAGTCCCGCTCAAAACCTGCAAGGCCCTACTGCTAATACCTAACTTTCCCCTTTTCTAACTACACCCTCCCGATGATGCCGAGAATGCAGGAAGAGGAAGTCGCCTTCCTCCCCTGCATTCTTATACCCACCCCCTAAAACCACACCCCTTGACCCCACCTGGTCCTCCCCTGCACGAAAGACCCCGGGGGAAGACTAGTCTGCGACTGTGCTTCCCCCGGGGCCCACCAGTGCGCTTTCGCTGTCCAAGATCTTTGGCGGCAACCGGCCACACCTTTAACCAGAGTCTACATCATCTCCCTGCGCTGGTTTTATCCCTTTCCCTGTTCCCTCCTCTACTAGAAGCTCTTAGTCTTTCACTAATCCATTTCCAGTAGAAGGTAATGACTAGTACTCAGCAGTGCAAGCTTCACTTACACTTAGAACAGGTACAGTCTTGACAGCAGCAGTACAAACTTTATTTATGCGTAGAAAATGTATGGCCTGGATTGCATGGGCAAAATAGGCAACAGTTTTATTTAGATATATGACAGGTGCAGCCCGGTCAGCACCAGTGCAATCTTCACTTACACATAGAACTGATGCAGACCTGTCAATACTGCAAGATTCACTTATACATAGAAAAGGTGGATCTAAGTGCCACTGGAATCAAGCTATCCTGGCTGAAGAGGGGTGAAACCCCGAAACCGGTCCTAGGATGCTTGTTTCCGGTCCAGGGAGGACCTGGCTTGGCAGTTCGGGCTGGACTGTTCCCATGAGGCACAGGGCCAAGACTGATTTGAATATGGCCAGGTCTAATCTGGGGTGGCATGGTGAGCAAAAGAATGATGGATTTAACCCAGATCTCTTGACTGGGGGTGAATGTTTTGATTTGTTCTGCATTCCGTCCATCATTTGTGTGTCTTTTGCTTTCTCGCCCTAAGTGCGCCAGGTATGCCCAGACGTGGGTCCTGGGCTCACTGTGCCACTGGAATCAAGCTATCCTGGCTAAAGAGGGGTGAAACCCTGAAACCGGTCCTAGGATGCTTGTTTCCGGACCAGGGAGGACCTGGCTTGGCAGTTCGGGCTGGACTGTTCCCATGAGGCACAGGGCCAAGACTGATTTGCATATGGCCAGGTCTAAACTGGGGTGGCATGGTGAGCAAAAGAATGATGGATTTAACCCAGATCTCTTGACTGGGGGTGAATGTTTTGATTTGTTCTGCATTCCGTCCATCAATTGTGTGTCTTTTGCTTTCTCGCATCTACGTAAGCAACAGTGCATGCTTCACTTACGCATAAAAAAGGTGCAGCCCCATAAGCAACAGTGCAAATTTCACTTAGACACAGAACAGGTGCTGCGCGGTCAGCAAAAGTGCAAGGTTTGTTTACATATAGAACTGGTGTAGCCCAGTCAACACTGCAAGCTCACACATCAAAAAGGTGCAGTCTGGTCAGCAACAGTGCAAGCTTCACTGGCACATAGAACAGGTACAGCCCAGTCAGCAACAGTGCAGGCTACACTTACATATCAAAAAGGTGCAGTCCGGTCAGCCACATTGCAAGCTTCACTGGCACATAGAAGAGGCACAGCCCAGTCAACAACAGTGCAGGCTTTTACTTACACATCGAAAAGGTGCAGCCCGGTCAGCAACAGAACAACCTTCACTTACAAGTAGAAAGGGTGCAGCCCCATAAGCAAACGTGCAAGCTTCACTTAGACATAGAACAGGAGCTGCCGGGTCAGCAACAATGTAAGCTTCGTTTACACATAGAGCTGGTGCAGCCCAGTCAACACTCCAAGCTTCATTTACACATTGAAAAGGTGCAGCTTGGCCAGCAACAGTGCAAGCTTCACAAAACACATAGAACAGGTACAGCCCAGTCAGTAACAGTGCAGGCTTCACTAACACATCGAAAAGGTGCAGCCTGGTCAGAAGCAGTATAACCTTCACTTACACATAGAAAAGGTGCAGCTCTGTAAGCAAAAGTGCAAGCTTCACTTAGACATAGAAGAGGGGCTGTCCGGTCAGCAACAGTGCAAGCTTTGTTTTCACATAGAACTGGTGCAGCCCGGTAAACACTGCAAGCTTAACTCACACATAGAACAGGTACATCCTGGACAGCAACAGTGCAAGTTTAACTCACACATAGAACAGGTACATCCTGCGAAGCAGTCATTCAAGCTTCATTTAGCCACAGAACAGGCGCAGTCTAAGCAGGATCAGACACAGTACAGGCAGCATCTATGCAGGTTTTCCCTTCAAACACAGAACAAGTAAAGCAGAGGTAGAAGGAGCAGTGCAGGCATTTTCTCACAGAGCAGATACACTATGAATAGCAGACTTGCCAGCTGCCATCATATAGACTCTGATTTGAATGTGGCTTTTGTACCCATAAGCTACCTATACAGTGTGTACAACCTCTGATATCACTGAGTAACGTAGCGCCTAGGCAATTCTGACGTGGAGCACAGGCGTTTGTGCAAATAATTGTATAACAATCCTCACTATTGGGAAGTTTGGTTCTTTGTGCCAAACGTTTATTCACTAAATTACAATTATTAGACTTTCACTGTACAGGAATAGATCAGACAATTTTGTTTGTAAAGCAGTAACCAACATTTTTCATCTGATTTTTGAATTAAGCATTTCAGAACCACTACGCGTGCCCTTGTCCTTCTACCTGCATGGTGGCTGCACTCTGCTCAACAGGCCTCCATGACTCTTACCTGAGCCCACTTAAGTTTGTCTTTCATGCTAACGCTCAACTCAGAAGTCGAAAGAAGAATGGTCACGTGACCCCTGTCAGGGCACTTGGCTCAGTGCAAAGTTTTGTGCAAATTCTAGCTCAATGAGTGCCCTTCCATATATCATAGTTCTGAGTAAGGCTCAGTGGCGGCTCTTCCGCTAAGGTAGAGGAGCGTCGCCCCACTGCTTTGCAGCAGTGAAATAAAGGAAAAATAAAATGATAATAACTTGAGGTTATCATTTTATCGTTTCCTGCTGCGGCAGCATTGTGAGCTGGGCGGGGCTGCTCTGGTAACAGAGGAGCAGGGGGAGAAGTGGTGGCACACTGAAAGTGTGCATGACTAGGGCTGACCAAACAGTCATTCGCACTTTGCATGTTCTTCACCAGTGGAGAACATGCCCAGGCTTCCATTCCCTGGCTACGGCGCTCAGACCAATCACAACGCTGCATTACAGCATTGTGATTGGCTCAGGGGAGCCTCATCCTGAGTGCTTCCTGTTCCTTTCTGGCCAGGAGATATGACGGCGGGACGACGGAGGAGAGGTGCCGCGAGGGGGTACGCTTTTTATAAACTTTTCTTACACCCCCTTACCCGTCTCAACCCCCTCACCCCGCCACCCCCAATCCATGCCGGCCGCCACTGCTAAGGCTGACATCAAATTCAATACTTTTCAATAATGTAAAGCACATTTTGCCCCACAAGGAAGACAGAGAATATTTAAGTTCAAACCCACAAAGGTGTATTGAAAGATTTGCAAAATTACAAACTCAAATCATCAGGATTAATTATAACGCAAAAGCCAATAAATGAATGCATTCATCAATATATTTAAAGCAATTCAAAATCATACGTAAATTGACAAACTATTATAAAGTTGTCTCCTATAGAATGGAGAAAATCAGTCCCCCCCCCCCCCATAAGGTGGACCTCCCTACACTGCTAAGCTTAGAGGAAAATCCGAGAAATCTAAAGAGAAGTCAGGGTAGCGTGATTCTGCCAGAAAGCCCCTGCAAGGCTGCAGCAAGGATTTCCACTAAATGATGGGGAAAAGGGAATCTCCATATAAAGACAGACAGAAAGGTAAGTGAAAGGGCTTCTAAATCTCAAGTGTGAGAGAAAGAGAGTCTGAAGGGAAGCTGGATCTAAACACTGAAAGCACAACACACAAAGGTGGAGCAGCGTCCCCCACGGAGTGAACTGACTTTTCTCCCCTTCATTTCAGAAGAGGGCTTCATTCGCACTGCCTGGTGACTTGAGAGCAACAAGGTGAGCGACACTCTGGCGACCCTCATTCCTGGACTGGTTTCAAGGATTCGGCATCTGCTGAAAAACCTAACTGTTGTAATGTATTTTATGTGTTTCCCTTTATTTACCCCTTCATCCCTTCTACGCATTTTTATCTCTCCTTTGTTCCCTCTATAATTAGTACAGTGCCTGTCCCTGTCAGTTGGAATGTTCAGTTAAGGCACCTCTGGTGTGTGTTATCCTGCCCGAGTTTTGAATGCCCGAGTTTTGAAAGCATTCTCTTGAGAAATAAACTTCTACCTATTAAAAATGTATATTGCACATTACTTCACTGGCGGCGAGTCATGAAGCTGTGCAGGGGGCTGAACACCTTCGTCCATGGAATCTCTCTCTTGCCTTAGGCCCCGCTGTGTGACGGTGCCACCTGGGCCCAGGTGACGTATGTCCTTGATCCACCATTCGACTTCTGGAATTTTCTTCCTTAACTTCTACTTTTAGACGGATTTCCGATCACCTTTCAACATTTTTACGACTGCACCATAAGAAATCGTCTACATCTTATGGGACCCACTGTATCCTGTGCTCTATGATTTGCAAATCATTTCCAGCATCAAGCTGGTCCGCCTGTTAATGTGGGTGGCTAACACTTGCCACCGCATGACGTCATCTGAAGCTCGTAAATCTCCTTTCTGGGTGTGATCGAAACTCGAGTCACCCCTGGACTTCCTTGTTGGCGTTAATCTTTTTCTTGGAAAAACACATTCAAACATTTCATGTGCCATTGAGCTATTAAGCTGTTTAAACATCTAACTGCCAACAAATTAACTATGAGGAATGCTGCTGAATGAGAGATTCGAGTCTAGGAGCCAAGTTTCATGAGCGGTGAACACACAATGTGCCGTGGCAGGTACTCACCGTTTCCTCGAAGGTAAAAAACAAACTTCAATGGAGTCTGTAGGAGCCACGGAGGCCAGTTGAGCAGAGTGCAGCCACCTTGCAGGTGGAAGGACCAGGGCATACATACACAGTACTTGTGAAATACTTAATTCAACAATCAGATGTAAACGTTTGATTATTGCTGTTACAGGCAAAATAAGAATTCTCAGGCCTATCGAAGTGCCAGAGAAACTTTCACAATTGTAGTTTAGTTAATACACTTTTGACCCAAAGAACCAAAGTTTCCAATAGCGAGTATTCTTATACAATCAAATAATTAGTTTGTGTGCACACCCACCCACCATTCTCTAGATGATTCCTCTGGGTGGGCAGGAGTGGTGAGTGACAGAGAAGGCTCCCAGTAGGACCTGGAGAACTGGGTGAAGTATCCATGTCTTGTCACATGGTTACAGGCCGCAAACCATTTTTTAAATCCCTCTGGCAGCAATCATAAAAACAGGGCTAAGTAATCTAAATGTTCATCTACTTCACTACTCTCACCTATACTATGATTATGTAGATGTACGCTTATTCAAATTATATTTAATTTTTTATCCAAGTACATACTTCTCTATATTTATTACCAGCATTGTGGAAATGTATATTCTGTCGTCCAAGCAAAGTACTTTTAATCCTAATCACTAAACATGGCTGCTTCCAGTATTGCACGACCCTCATCATTTTTAAACAACATAGGAGAATCCAATCTTCCATGAAAAGAATGGATACAATTATTTGAATATTATTCAATAGCAACTGGGGGAGAAAATGTTCTGCACTACATAAGGAGCACATCCTTCTATATAATTTAGGATTCCAAGGAAGAAAAGTTTTTGAAAGTGTACTTGAGTCTGTATTTGATGAAAGGGAAGGGGCTAAGGCACAAATAGAAGTGTTCCAGATGACCTACAAGCAAATAGTGGTACATTTGGAGAAATAATGAGCATTGTATTGGAACAACATAGGTTTTTGTATAGAACACAGGCCAAATGTGAAAGTTTGACCAATTATATTGCGGTTTTACAAAGCCTATCCAACACATGCGATTTTGGGAGTTTATGCAATTCCGTAATAAGGGATCAGTTAGCCAGATGTGATAATAACTTATGGATAAAAAAAATATATCACACGCAATCCCAAATTAAGTGAGGTGATTGAAATGGCAAAAAGTATTGAACATATTGAAACATGCATGAAAGAAATGAAAATAACCACTGAAAATGTGAGTGTAGTTGGATAATCTAAAAAATAGATATTGAAGAAATATATGAAGTAAAAGAGTTGTGCCTATCCAAAAGTAAGAAACATACAGAAATGCACAAATTAAGTTGTTTCAGGTGTGGTAACTGTAATCTCCTTGCAAATAATCCCAATTGCCCTGCTCGTGGAATAACATGCAGCAAGTGTATGTAGAGCGAAGAAGAGGTGAAAGTTGCAGGGGGTCGCCAGTCCTTGGTAAATAGGTCAATTCAAGGTACTCAGTTGTCCTCAGAAACAGGAAACCCCTTGCCCATTAGGACAAAATTCATAGAGAGTTGGAAGATAAACCGAGTAAGTATGTGTTTCTTTATCTTGCAGTATATACATTCATAGAGTCCGTACTTTAGGCTTGAGAAAGGTGATTTTTATTTAGTAGATAAATAAGGGCTCCAAATTGTGAGTCAAAATTTGTAGAACATGAACAGCAAACACGTGTTTTGCCCCTTCCAGGCATGCAGGCCTGGGGCTTTCTCAAGGCTGATGCAGAGCACAGAATAAATAGTAGAGAATAGCACAATGTGGAGAGAACCACCAGAATGGGTGGTTGGTCAGCCATGGCAATATCAGGACAACCAATGTGGGGTCAGCCCCAAGAGAGTATGAATAGTCAACAGGACCAGATTGAAATAAAGATGTTAAAGTGCAAAAGAACCAAAAGTAAGATTACAGCACATTGATGTACACAGGATAAATCATTCATGTAGGAGGATTGCACATGCACGTAACACAGTATATAGTGTAGAGGTACAAGTTGTAATAATAGCGGCAACAAAGTATGACACAGTACTATAATGACAAAATCCATTCTTTATCATTGATTTATATGCGCAGGGAGCACTGAAACAAAAGTCAATTGATTAAACAAATTTAGTTTTCAAAATGTGAAACCAAATCAGAGGCAAGAAACATACAAAGACAGTAATAAACCAAACAGCAGTCAATTATTATCTGTAGAGTAAGCAAACAATGATATGAATCACACAGGCACCAAAACATGAGCGTAGGTATAAAAAGATATGTACAAGGTCCAGCGTGCAGCAGGAGTCAGAAGTAAAAAGATGCTAGAGCAGAGTCTTCGAAGGGAGTCCAATGAAAATGATCCGTCAGATAGGGGTATCATAGAAGGATATCACGCGTAACAAATCTAACCGGGAGTTTCAATGTGGGGTGAGTGTGGGGATGTGAGGTAGCAGAAAGACCAGTAATATCTCAATACAGTGACATCACTGTTGCTACTAATGTGGTAGGAGTATGTGATATTACGCGAAAACGTATTTACTAGAGACCGCATGAAACTGGTGTAGAGTTGCACCCAGCTGTAGGCAGCAGTGAGTCTAATAATACTACATACCTGCGTGGTAGGAGCAAATACAAGCAGGTCAGTCATAAGTAAAAACAATCCATATAAGTGGTTAATAAAGGCGAATACGGTATGGAAACTAATGGAGGGGGGGTCGTGACAACAAATCAATAAGTGGAAATTAGTGAGCATACAGCATAAGACATGCATGGGCGTCATATGCCTGGGAGTGCTTACCGACAAATTAGTGCATTCCAATTACAGTCGTAGTAAGCACAAACAGGATCTGGTAAGGTAACCAAGATGGCTAAGCATAAAGAAACCGCGTGATAGTGACACAACTCATGATTGTAAAGGATACTGAGCAGAGGTTACCTTCAGAAGAATCTCAGGTAAATATTATGCGGTCTGTAGCGGTGAGACATCAGCTGCAGTCCTGTAGAAAGTAACCTATACGCCATGTCTGAGGGCCCTCGCTATTTAAAAACTATGAAAGCTTCTGGTGAGAGTAGACCAAAGAGTAGCATGTGAGAAGGAGTCATGACAGGGCAAGAGGGGTTGCCATTTTGGGAATCACGAGTGAAACAAATTTTACATAGAAAGTAAAATAGCGGGAGGTAGGAACACTAGAGTTGAAAGGAAAGGAAGGTTGCGCGTTTCCAAATGTTGAAACACACATATTTTGCTAGAAGTGGCAAATGTTAGCAAAACTTGTCCAAAATGAGACTAAAAGTCAAAATAAAACTGTACATAAGTATAAAGCCTGGAGGACCTGCAGAGGACAAAGAGGTAGCCATATTGGAAGTGTCACACATAATGAATTAGGGAACTGAATAACATGCAGCAGATAGGCAGTGTCGGTCTGTGTATCGAATGAATGGCCAAAATAAATGGAAATCAAAGATGTCACCATCTGAAAGAATTCTGTGGTATAGAGCTACGTGATGTGAGTAACGCAAATCCACTCTGGACAGGCAGGCAATCATAAATACAGCAAGTGTAATAGGGAGGAACACTTCGCTAGGGCCTATAAACAATCTATTGTGAAACAAAACATATAATAGATCCAGAAAATAATGACAAAGAAAAGTTGATATTCCAAGCCCATACTGAAGGGAAGGATACTGAATCTATCTACCCTATTTATGTAATTGAACTAGACAGAGAATACACCACCGTCTTTGTGGACTCTTGTTCACCCTTCACACTTGTAGACAGTAAATTATTAAAGGAAACATTTGAGGGCAAGGGGTGTTGTTGGAACTTTCCAATATAAATCCAGGGGGGTATAAAAAAGACCACATCCTCTAAGAAGGTATGGTGAAAATGCACATTGTGGCATATAGATTCTGCAACACGCCTATTGGCTTAGCATCTGTAGCAGCAGTTTTTCAAAGAATATTGCATCATTCTTGGGAGTGTTACAAAATGTCCTCTGTTTCTAGAATCATATCCTCATTTATGGAACCTCAGAGCCTGAATTTAATGATTTCTTAGCTAAAGTATTATGTTTGCTTAGTAAAGCTGGTCTCACTATTAAATTGAAAATATGCTTAATAGGAGTAGGTTCAGTTGATTATCTAGGTCATACCATCTCTATAGGCGGTATTAAACCCAACATTGATCTCATTGAGGCTGTGAAGAAAGCCCCTTTACCTAATAACAAGGATGAACTCAAACCATTCTTGGACCTTGCAGAATACATGCCCAAATACATAAGAAACTTTGCTGACGAAGTAGCCTCTTATAGATTCATACTAAAAAAGAAACATTGTTCAAATGGGATCAGGATTGTCAAAGAACTTTTAATGATGAAAAGAAATCTGTCATCAGAGCACCCACATTAGGGAGTTTTGATGTTAATCACAAAACAATTTTGACTTCTGATGCAAGTACCAAAGTGTTGGAAGCTACTCTTTCACAGAAACTGGATGGTAAAGAGAGAATTGTAGCCTTCGCTTCTCGTGCACTCAAAGTTGCTGAATATAATTATTTCAATGTGGAGGGAGAAGCATTGACCTACTTTTTGGCCATTAACATCTTCAAATTTTATTTATGGGTATTGCCTTTCACTTTGAGGACTGCTGATCATAAACCTCTTCTACCCTTTTTCATGTTCAGGAGTTTGAATCCCACAACCCCCTCCCCCTATAACCAAACGGGTGCTGGGTTTAGAGCGGTACAGCCTCAGGACTGAATATGTCATTGGAGAAAGGAATTTGACAGCTAATTTCCTTTTCCGAATGCCATAGGTGATAACACTCCAATTGACATCCCTGAAGACTCATCTATTTTATTTTGTGAGCATTCCAGCTATTGTGAAGAATGAATGAGATGAAAGTGTAGCCAATGATTACACTCTATCTAAAGTCAAAACGGAATTTTGAAAGGGTGGCCAGCCAAATGTAATGATATGTCTGAAGAAGTTAAATAATAAAGCCAGGGATAAATACTGGTTTCCTAACATGGGTTCAATAATTGAAAAAAAAGTCAAAGACTTTGTATCTTTTGGGTTACGTGATAAATCCATATCCAGCAGAAAGGCTCCTTTTTATCCGGCGTAGGTGTCAGATAAACCAAGGAATACGTTAGCTGTAAACATAACGGGGCCATTGAATGTGAGTAGTATTAAAGGAAAATATATTTATTAGAGGTCTATCTTTCACATTGGATAACTACTAGAGTAGTACATGATATTGATACTAAGTCACCCATAAATTTCCTGAGAAATGCATTCTTATCAGAGGGCATACCCAGTATCTTGGTTACGGACAATGGAGTGCAGTTCACCTCTGATGAAATGAAAACATTCCTGCCTGTAACATCCATAGTACATTTCAAAACTGCGCTTTATTGCCTAAAGGCCAAGGGTTTTGTTAGAAGACCAATAGATTAGTTAAAGATTGCATACAATTGGCTGCCATATCTGGGAGTCCAGTGCAAAGCTCTCTTCAAAACATGCTGTGGTCATAACATACTACACATAACTCCGTCACTGGTATTTCTGAATTTGTCTCCCTCAAGGGGAGGAACCAAGCTTACTGTCAACTGGCTCAATGGAGGGGATCATGTATGGGTACACCGGCAAGATATAAAATATAAAGCAAAGTCACATCAACGTAAATAAAAGGAAAGTTATGATACCAAACATGGTGTCAAAACCCATAATAGGTCTATGTGAGAATGGATGATCGTTAAGAAACCCAATTCTCACTTTGCTAAAGTTAGTGTACTCACTAAGCCTTTGAATATTTTGGATGTGATGTGCAATGTGATTGTCCTTGAGGATGGTTGCATAAGTGGTATGGATTGTGTAGCTATGCGTACTACCCTCCAAAGGAACATTAAAAATCAACTGACATTGTCCGATACTACTGATAATACCATGGTTTTCAATGCCAAGACACAAAGGGATACACTTATGCCTATATTGCATAAGGTTTATATAATGGAGTAGTTATCTATACCTCCACACATGTATACATTGATTCTTCTCCTGTTGCAGATGGGCATATATTATTTTTGTGTTTCTTATTTTACTAGTTTGAATTCCCATAGGAAGGGAGGAGTGTTGTAATTTATTTTATGTGCTTCTTTTTCCCCTTCTGTGCATTATTATGCTCCCCCTTATTCACTCTAGTGTTACAGTACTTATCCCTGTTAGTTGGAATGTTCAGTTAAGGCAGTTGGGGACTGTGTTATTCTGCCTAAGAGAAGGGTTTTGAAGGCGTTATCTTGAAAAATAAGCTTCTACTTATAAACAACGTGTATTGGACATTACGTCGTTAATCTCTTGTTCTTCGCCTCCTATAGTCCTTTGCACTAACCCTTGATGACTAGTAGTAACCACCTCACATTCGTGTACCTGCCTGTCTTGATGCTGACCTTTCCAACTGCTAACTCAAGGGGTCGAAGGAAGCTTCGAAGCACCTACACCATCAGATTGCTCAAATGTTGCCTACGTAGCCGCACGGCCAGGCTAGACGGCTATGTTAATTTGATTATTTTATTGTTGTGTTTTATTGTTGACTTATTATTATTATTTTTATTGTATAGCTGTTTCTTTTGCCAAGTCAATAAAAAAAAGTCTTGACCAAAAAATGTTGCCTACATATGTGTTTAAGCTAACGGATTCTATGTTGCAGAAAGTTTTTATTTTTTTATTTTGTTCATTCTCACTTCACCTGCTGTGAAACTGACCACTGCTCCATCTGCACCTTATCCGTTTGCTTGACTTGTATCTGAATAATTTTGCATAAGCCTAAAAACATCAAACATTAAACTAGCTTACATTTGATCCAGAACAGGCAGTTTGTTGATTTTCCCTAATTAAGGATTTCTATTTTAGTTGAAGGTGGTTGCATTCTCCTTTTAAATATATTGTTATGGGATTTTGCTATTTTTTACATCAGCTTCATAGCAGCATTTTCTAAAATGTACCCTACCAGGTTGACAAAAACACACTATCCCTTGAGCCTGGTGCAACACACATATCCGTGACACGGCTAGATTGGAAATGAGGAGGCGCAAGAAGGAAACAACTAGAAGTGAGGCCTTCTCACTGGAAGTACATCCACCTGGGATCTGGAGCATCGGTACAGCCACCAGGGATCTGGAGCATCGGTACAGCCACCAGGGATCTGGAGCATCGCCCACCACAGATCAGACTCCTTCTCCCCTCCATTTCACAAAGGAGCATCAAGAAACATCTCAATGGGACCTTTCAACTGCTTGTGTCCCGTGGGTTGTCCTGGAAGAAACCCGATCTTCCCCACTTGCTCTAGATGGTTGAATCACCCCTCACTCCAGCCACGTGCAGTGCCCTGGGCCTGATGTACTAATTGCTGCTCTCAAACTAGGATGTGGAAACTGCACACCAACTTGTTTACAAAAAGGGATGCAATTTGTGGTGTGGCATATGTGCCTGAATATCGCATTGCAAATTGGCAATTTTCAAAATGATGTGCCTAATGGATAGTATTATATTACTTATGCAGGTCCTCACTTATGACCCCCTGCAAATAGCTGTAAATGCCTATAAGAGACCTCCATACCTGCATTTTCTTTCCCAAGAGGGAGACATTACAAAATAAAGCATCCCGTTTCTATTGTATATGATGCAGTAGCAAACCATCAGTATATTTTGCTGTGAATTCTGAAGAGAAAGAAGGGGGTGCCACTTTTAGGCCCCTTCCTCCTTACAAATTGAAATGAGCAGCAAAAGGTTTTTTTTAAGAATCAGAAAACACCTTTTGGCCACTGCAACTTGCTGTTTTGCACTAGCAAAAAAAGCTGTGATTTTGGAAATCGCAGACTTTGCGACCACAAAACAATGTTATATATTAAGCCCTCCATTCCTTTGCGACATAGGACGGGACTATATATCGATACATACAAAATACATGTACAATAATTATAATTGTACAATAAACAAGGTTATATTGAAACGTTTTTTAGGCACCGAGTTTCTCAGATTATAGCGAGGACCACTGGAAGTATGCGATGTTGCGGCCACAGCATTTTTCGCATAATTATAGATTTGCCCCAATTGCCGCATAATCCATAATCTGCAGATTTTAACAAAAAAATGTTTCTAGCTCAAATGGTTCAAAAGTTACTAAGAAATACAGTGACACACGTTGCCACGAAGTGTAAGACCCTTCTCAAAGGTTGGCTGGTCACCTTTCTGTTGCTTATTACAATATTTGGGTGTTAAATTAGCACTTAGAAGGTGCAACCAATGTCAAGACAGTGCTAACAAGTGTAAAAATGACAAAATAATGAAGTAACACTGTGACAAATTATGCCACATTACGCCGCATAATTTGCCTTTTCTTGCTGTATAATTTACTCAACCTTGCCACATAACTTGGCTTTCCCCTTCCTCATAATTCTACTGGCCATGCTTATAGCCCCCGAAAGTGATCATGTTTGTACAAAATTTTAGTACGACACTCATTGTACAATATGGTAACGCTTTGACTCGCATTCTTTGCAAAAAAAAAGTTGCTAACCTTGAGAGGTTCACGAAGATTAGCATTGTTTTTTTATAATTACAAAGTGGTAGAAAGCACTTTGACCTCCACAATAGGAAACTTCTTACAGAATCCAACATGCTGCACTGCCACATCTTGGTTTGAATCAAATGAATCAATTTCTTATATGTTACTTTATCCTTGATTTCACCGTTCCTTGTTCATTTTACTCTTTTTACTCTTATTTTCTGTTCAATTCATTTTACTCAATCTTTTAAACATAGCTATGGTTTGTGGAACCCACTTTTGATTCCTGAGCCTTTGTGAGATACCCACGTTTAAAAGATTGAGTAAAATGAATTGAACAGAAAATAAGAGTAAAAGGAGTAAAATGAAAAATGAACGGTGAAATCAAGGATAAAGTAACATATAAGAAATTGATTCATTTGATTCAAACCAAGATTTGGCAGTGCAGCCTGTTGGATTCTGTAAGAAGTTTCCTATTGTGGAGGTATATTGTCGCAGCGCAAAGAGACGAAGCGCGTAGCAGGTTTTGCACACCGTCAAAAGTACAACGGTTAAAAAAAGGATTAAAAAACAAGGATGAAGAGGAGTGCATCTCTTTTCTTTGAACTTTATCAGAAAGCACTTTGACTCACTCAATCATTCATCAATGAACTCGATCACACACTCGCTCAATCACTCACTGATGCACTCACTGGTTCACTCGCTGACTCAATCATATTATGTGGTGGTTAGTTCGATATAAGGTATATGCAAGATTCTGCCCCTGCACACAAAGAGTTTCGTGGGGTCGGTTCCTGGAAATGTACCGATCCCTCAAAGCAACAACGGGACATTCTGGTGGATCACTTATGGGTGGAACACCAAAGAACGGTGGGGTGTTCATACTTCTCCGCAGAAATACAATGAAGATTTGTAGAAGCTTCTACAATTTAAGGGGAAAAAAGGTAGTTTCACCCGGGCATACTTGTGCAGCCCTGCCCCGAAACATAATGTACAGTTATTCAGACCTACAGGACATATTAGTCTAACTTTTAAGTATAATCAGTACAAGGGTAGATATTAGCCTAACTTTTAAGTATAATTATTACAATGGTCCAATCAAATGTGAATTATTTTATTTCGTATGAATGTTTATTTTCTTGTTCTGCTTGGCTTTCCATTTTTTTTAAGCATGAGCTATTCCTCCTTGTTTACTTGCTTCTTCCTTATATATATATTGCCACTTCCTACGCGTTGACTCTCTGTTCAGTCATTAGAGTCACATCTTTTTAGAAGCAAGAAAACAGAGTAAAGAGCACATTGACATTTTCTTTGTTTGAAAATTACTGTGCTTGCCTTTTCTCCGAGAGGCGCAGGCGTCTCCTTTTCTTGCAATAGCTCCAATTTAATTGCTGCTTCCTTTTTGTGTATTTGTGCATGTGATAATTCACGTCTGATCTTCGAATTTGAATTCAGAACATTGGGTTATCCTAATGTATCTATTAACAGGGCTGTATGGGTGTTGAAGGTTGATGGGGCATATAATGTGAAGTCATGAGTGGCATCTGCGTGGGTGGGGAACTTGGGGGGGGGGGGGCAATGAAACCTCCTTGTCATCTCCAACCATGCATGAGCAACCATCAAGGCTGGGAATCTTCCTCTCTTCTAAGTCCATACATTTACCTAACTTTTATAACATTTTATGAAGGCATGGTAGCACAGCACATGTATCCATGTGAGCAACGCTGGCCCTGTGATCCGTAACACTGTGGAGTGGATACAGTTAGTTGTAAGTGAGGAGGTTGCGCTCATGCTCTGACAAGCTGTGTATGTGGCCAGGGTGTTGGAAAACATCTACAAAAGCCAAATGGCGTTTTTTGTCCTGATGAAACCCATCTAATTTGTGGCTTGGGTCGAAACGTCAACACTTTTTCTTTTCCAGGGGTTGCCCTTGAAGAAAAATCTTCACTATGAAGGAACAATATTCAGATAGAACTTTACAACATTTTAAATCAGGGGACACCCCCTACTGTATATAAGTGCATCACATGGTACAGTCCACATCACTTTCACTTATGAGCACTGCTCTGTCTGCACTATTGTAAATTGACAAACCTATGTGGGGAGCACGAGAATACATTCTTTTCACTTTGGTACGTCTCTAATTGTATCATTTATGAGGAAAAGTGTGTTGGATACAGGTTCTCGTGAGTAGAATAGACCAGCTCAGAAATGAGGCCCACAGAACCTCTGTTTTAATTCTTATAGTTACCCTGGTCTGGATTTTGGCATTACGGGTTTGGTCCTGTGTTATATATATGCTTCACTTGCTTTGGAATAGCCACGATGACCCGCTGTGTCTCAGTAGAGTACAGCAAACAGCCGAACCCAATCCACATCATTGTATACAGAGGAGAGAGGGCACACACTCATATCCATGATGCTTTACTGTGTATCAGGGAACTGTTTCCCAAGGTTGTGCACCTATGCTGCATCAGTGTGTAACAGGAGACTGTGGCACATACCCAGGGCAAATTGGATTGTGCGACTGCGGCAATTTCGCTAAATTAGGGATCTACCCATTTGCCACTTAATCCATCATCTGCTGTATAATCTGCAGATTTTAACAAAGAATTGTTTCTAGCTCAGACAGTTTAAAAGTTACTAAAAACTCAGCGTCACATGTTGCCACACAATAGAAGGTCCTTTTTAAAGGTTGACTGGTCACCTTTCTGTTGCTTGTTGCTAGACTTGGGTGTTAAACTTGTACTAATGAGAAGCCATCTATGCCCAGACAATGTTAACACGTGTAAAAAGGACCCAGACAGTGTTAACAAGTACAAAATAGGCAAAATAATGAAATAATCGTATCAGAAAATATGCTCCCTTATGCCGCATAATTTGCCTTTTTTGTCGCATAATTTAGTCAACGCTGCAGTATAATTTGGCCCTCCCCTGCTGCATAATTCCAATGGCCCTGCACATACCACACAAAAGCTTATCTGAGGTACTACAAGAGACTGCAGCACACACATGCCACAATGCTGCATATCAGGAGACTGCAGCACTTACATGCCACATAGGTGTGCATTAGAAAACTGTAGCACCTCGAGAATACATTCCACACCACACAAACATGCCACACTGCTGTAGTACTTGGCACACACCTGCCACAGCGCTATTTGTCCGAAGACTTCTGACCAAGGTGCATGCGCATGCACAAATACCACTATGTATTATGGTATGCTCACAACAAGTATGTCACCACTACCCTAACCCCAGATCAAGAAGGTTAAGCAGCATGACAGGAAGAGGCTGATACTCGAATTGTGGTCTGTAGGACAGTAGGAAACAGTATAGTTTAATCTCAAATCAAAAAAATGAAGGCATAGCAGAATACTAAAGCAAAATAGTTGCAAATAAAGATTCATACAGTTACAGAAACAGCTCAACATTGAAAAATCCTTCATATAGAGCTCAATCATCAAAAAAGAAACACACTTGAAAACACTGCTGCATACAGAGTGATATGTGTTACATTCCCGACACACAGATTCCTATATGCATCCCCTGCAGGGGCCGGCACACTATGCCCACAACCTACCACCCCCTCACCCACCACCACACACGGGACCAGGGACATAAAACTGTCAACATTTCCTCAGTCTCCACAGCAATTTCCTCAGTCTCCACAGCAAAATAGGCAAGCAATAAAGATAGGAGACGCAGGGAACCGCATAATGCACCATACCTGCTGGGCCATCGGCGACCAAAGTAGCCAGCCAGAAACAATTGGCCAATAACAACCCACAGGCTAGGCTACCCAAGGGTAGAACTAGAAGGTCATGGACCACCAGCATGTCAGTGCCCCCTCCAACCAGCACCATGCACGGCAAATCACCATACCATGTAGGGTACAACCAGTAAACATAGTAAGATGTCTAGGGTAACCCAATTATGTTTTATGAGATAACGGACACAAAAGAAAGAGGTCACTGGTCAAGTCACCCTCCCCCATCGCTGCTTGGGCTTTTCCTGAGATAGCACCAATGATTGCTGAATGAACAACTAAAGACCCTAGTCATATAGATTCCCCCCATTGCTGGCAACAGCCCAGGGTTCCTGAGTTGGAGTAAGCTGTGCTTCAGGGTTCTCGTAGATGAGCCCACAAATGGTTTTTGGACCATTTGATTCAGATTTTTAATGATCCGTGACACAAACCATTTGGCCATACTGACCTTAGTATGATCTCAGACTAGAAAAATTGCTTCTCCCGGGAGTCTCTTTCTCACTCTTGTCAGTGTGGCTATGAGCAAATCCCGGATTCCCCTCCTCCCTTCAGGGGATATGTCATTATCCCCCGCATGAATAACTAAGATGTCAGGAGGTGGAATAGCCCCTTGAATCTAAGGCCCATTGCAGAAGCCTAAACAGGTGAAGCATCTGTGGTATTTTTGGCTAGACTATTCCAAACTATCTTGTCTACCTTTCCTGGTCAGGCAAAGGTGCCTATGTCATATTAGGCAGGCAGAGATGGCGGGTTTACAAGCTTTGAGTCCACCCTGCTTTGAAGGCCCTACATTGGTTACCAGAATATCCACATTCAAGCTGCTTTGTATCACCCACAAAGTGAAAAATTTAACAAGGCAGCTTTTCATCAAGAATAAAATCACCAAATACATTCAACAAAGGAACCTTCGCTGTAGATTGGCACCTCGCCTCAAAATCACACCATACAAGAAAAAAACCATAGGTGGCACATCCTTCTCTGTTCAAGCAGCCAAACTAAGAAACATTTTACCCCTAAACATAAGATCTACGGATAACTATCTTATCTTCAGAAGACTACTCAAGAGTTGGCTCTTCCCCACATAACCACCATACTCAAACATAAATGTACAGCATATCCCTGTGTATATAAGCATTTATTTGAATTCTATGTATGTATCTAGATATGTGTATTCCTTTGTATAAATGTGTATAATAATTATGTTTATAAATATATAGATATTTGTTAGGTCTGCTTAACAAATGTACATATTACTTATGGTTATGTTATTCTATGTTTAACATGTATATAGATCACTGCATAAATTAGTAAATTTAATCATAACTGATTGTCTTCCATTGCTTCAATATTGAATTATTAAAAGAAAAAGAACATTTTAAAAACTGATAGATTGGCTTGAAGTACAGCAACACTTGAAAGTCTGAGTTTGTTAAATACAACTTGAGTCTAGATATATTACCTTCCTTATACATGTATATCTTCTGTGTACTTTTTTGTCTTTATATTTATTACTTTACTCCTAATTCAGCATCTCCAATGCACTGCCCTATGTCTAACCCTATACCTCTCTCGGTGTGTCCTCTGCCTCCACTCTCTGGCTCATCCCAAGCCTTGTTCTACGACCCTCTCCAATGCATTACCCTATTTCTCACCCTATACCTCTCTCAATGCATCCTCTATCTCCACTCTCTGACTCATCCCAAACCCCATTATACTACTATGATCCCCAAAATAACCCTTTCTAGACTTCCCTCCTCTATCCCTCTTTGCATCATCTCAAACCTCTTTTACTATTCAGATCTCCCAAACAAGCCTTTCTAAACCCTTTCCTCGTGTATCCCTCTTAGACTCATCCAATACCTCATCTTTCTCTCTACTCCACTTCTGGAGAGTCTTCCCCCTCCATCTCACCTTTATTCAGCCCAAACCTCCTCCTACGATCTCCAAATAAACACTTTCTAGACCCTTCCTTCTTCTATCCCTCCACTATCCTTTTCAACCCATCTAACAGACTCACATGTCCACCGCTCAAATTAATTTCATATTTCCCGATGCTAATTCCCCACTAATCCTTTTTGGGTTCCGGAGTAGCGTGCTACTCACCGAAAAGTGCTTTGATGCCTCATCAGGGGTAGTAAATGCTATATAAATGTAATTACAATAGTCACTCTTGGTTGGCCTTATCTTCCTATAAATATTTCACTGATCTTTTAAGAGTTATTGGTTAGTAAATATCTCCAACTGCTGAGCCGACTGGGTTCCTAACCAGCTAGTGGTATTACTCCATGTTGGTAAAACTTAGCCTGAGCCTTCATATGATTGATTCACAACTCAGGGAGTTATACCCAGCCCTTACCAATCAGCTCCCTCTCATTGGTCTACCAAAACATATTTTGGTATACACCTATGACATGGGCCCTACAACTCACAGAAATCACAGCCTTCCCTCAAGCAGGTGAGTATATAGACAGCAAATAATTTGGCTTAGTTGATTAAATAAGCTTTAAGACTCAAGAAAAACTTAATTCTGATAAAAGTTAGAAACCATCAACGTTTACTAACATTTAAAGTGAAATAAGGAAGGCAAAAAACAATGATTAATCAAAATGCATGATAATCAAATATATGGAATTAGCATATTGCTCAGTTAAATGCAGCAAGAATCTGATATTATTTGAAGACAAGTCTCAAAGTAAAAATTCCCAAGCAAGAGACAGACTAACAAGAAGCTGCTCTCAAAGAGTCGGGGCAAACCAGACTGGCTCACCTCCACATAGTCAGCATACAAATAAACTAAATGTTGCGAGACTCAACCAATAATAACACAGAATTAAACACAGCAGCATATAGCACCATTTTACTACCATACCCAAAGGAAATATTAATATGACTCATTTTGACCAAATGTCATTGAATGTGACAATACAAATCTAGTTCCATACAAAACAATGACAAGTTTATAAATGACCAGGCAGGAAGAACCTTGAATTGTTACAAACAGTAAGGAAACTTACATTAGAGTTCTTTGAGAACAGCATGTCAACAGAGAGCTTTTCATTAGAGCACATTTTGCTATGTGTGATGTGAGGAGAAATAGAAGCAACAAACTAGTATCCTGGTCCTGTTATTGCACTCCCAAGTTAGTTTAAGTCGCTATCAGATAATCACTCGTTTTTGAGCTTTTTCATTCACATGCGTCCCATGGTCTGTGTTTCACCAAGACACATTTAAGAAACATGTAAACTGCTATTCCAAATGTTGACATAGCCTCAAGGTGCACATATTTTTTATGACGCCTTTTACCAGGCATGCAATTTAAATAAATAATACTTGGATTTTCATGTTCTGCAATTTATTTATGAGTTCATAACAAAGATCAATAGAGATCAAAGGGAATGGACATCTAATAAGCTTTGAACCTTTTTATGATGTTTTCCAATGGTTCCCCCTGACGAAGGACCTTGACGGTCCAAAATGTATTGGCGTTGGTGAGTGATCGCCCCATATGTGTGTAGCAATAGCCTATTGGATAATCATACACATGCTGAATGATTTATATACAACTGAAATGATCAAAGTGAATTGAACGTTTGTATGGAAAACATATTTATTGATATTTGTTATTAACTCATGAATAAATTCCATAACAAGAAAGTTTTTAAAAGTTCAAGCGTTTTTTGTTTAAATTGCACGCCTGGGAAAAGAAATCATAAAAAACATGTGCATCTTGGGATTATTTCAACTTCTGGAATAGTAGTTTACATTTTAAATGGAAATACACATCATGACTGCAATGAGATACAGATGGAGCCAGACAACATTTTGGTCTATTTTGACCAAGCACAGAAAAATACAATTTATAAAGTACAGCACTTTCGTTTCAAGTACAAAATGTTCAGGATAGACACCAAGGGGTCCATTACGATAACCGGCGGTAAAAATACCGTTAACCGCCATAGCCTGAAAATACCGCCCGCAACATTGAAATAGCGACCGAGCTATTATGATGACGCGAAACAACCACCGCCCGCAGCGGAAAAAAATAACAGAATATCGCCCGTCCACGACAGAGTCCAAGACAAACCGCCCGCCACGGACGCAATACCACCCGAAAAAGCAAAAGACGACCGCGCGTACGGACCACACACCGCACGTCAAATTATGATCTCCCCGACATGAAGGCGGGAAACCAACACAAATCCCGCCCGCTACGACGAACAACAGAAATGAAGAACTGACAATGCGGAAGGCCTGGCGGCCACGTCCGTGCACGGAAATCAGTGGCGGCACAAACAAATACACACAACACAGCCAACAAGTACACACAGTAAACGACGCCAAAATACACAGACACAGAACCCATCCCAAAGACACATCCCCCTGTCAAAATATAGATTTAGCATAAATCCCAGGACACCACGCCCAACACACCTGAAAACGATAGACCATCATGACACACCCACATAGGTGAGTACAAAAGCAGCCCCCTCACAGACCACAAACCCTTGCACCACGACAAAGCCAATACCACAGCAGAGAACACGGAGATACACAGAGGAAAGCAGCATACCACACGCACACACACATCACATCCATCACCACAACCACCACATAAACACCGGCACCACAAACCCCCCGCACATCACACACCAAACACACCACACCAGCATCCACAACAACCACACTACGCACCATGGCAACACAACAAATGCCCAAGTTCACTGCCACAGAGTTGACGGTCATGGTCGACGAGGTCATCAAGGTGCACCCACAAATCTATGGGAACCAGGTCCAACAGACACCAATAGCCACCAGAAACAGGATGTGGAAAAGGATCGTAGACCAGGTGAATGCAGTCGGGAACGTGCCACGCAACCGGGGGGAAATCACCAAGAGGTGGCAGGACATGAAAACCCTTGTCAGGAAGAAGGAGGCCAAGAACCGGGAGCTGGCAGCCAGGTCTGGCAGCGGACCACCCACGCCATTCAAGACCTTCAAGGCGTGGGAGGAGAAGGTGCGAGGCATACTACATCCGGAGAGTCTCATCGGAATACCAGGGGGAGTGGAGGCTGGTAAGTACAAACAAATGTATACCAGCACACCGCTATGTACTGACATGCACTAACACAATGCCATAGCACCCAGGCCCAAACACCCCCATGTCCAGCACACAGCACACCAGACATCTCTCACACATGCAACAGACACACCCACACCCACAGCCCAAAGGTACCAACAAACAAAACCATGGGGGCATGTGCACAGGCAGCCAGCACCACAACTCCCACCAGGTCCCTCTGTACCCCAGAAGTGCGGGAAGGAGCACTACCCACACCCACACCCATGTGTCAGCCATAGCTGCACCAACCAACAAGTAACAGGGAAGGAGCCGTACCACAATCTCCGAGTATCGGAGGGGGACAGCAGAAGTCCCCCCACCCAGGCCCCCACCCCTACAGCGCAGCAAGATGGAGCACTCCCCACACCCATGTCACAGCCATAGCAGTGCACACCCACACCCGACAAGTAGACATGTCACTCTACATGGAGGGCTGTCTGTTGATGGTAAACCATCACCATGACTCACAACACGGCCCCCACACCCACAGACCAGCAAGATGGAGCACCCCTCCCTCCCACAACCATGTGGTAGCCATTGCATCTCACCCTCAGAACCAACAATTGGGTAGACAACTGTATAGGGCGGGGTGTCTGTAGGCATGTGGACTGTACTACGATCAACATGTGGGACATGTCACCTAGCAGAGCGACAGGTAGCACTGCTCCCTGCCACAAACATCTGACCAATGTGCACACGGACAGCAATCACAGAGTCACATCCCACATGAGCCATCACAAATGCAGAAACACGTAACAAGTCACGTCAGCATGCACAGGTCTAACTGGAGTACTGACCCACATGGCGTGCACTGTGTCAGTCATCACACACAACAGCAACACCATCCAGGTCTTGTCCATGTAGTCATGTCTGCTTCTACCCTTGACATAGTACAACATCAACCATGTAAGACTATCTCGTCCAAATGAAACATAGTGGAACCCCAGTAATGTCACATACACCACTGGACCCATGAATCACACAGCTACACAATGCACATTTAAGATCCCATCCATCCCATCTTCCAGCCCCAGTGACAGGAAAGGTATATCATCCCAACAGTTGCCCCATAGACGGTAGTACAGCAAAGAGTCCTGCCGATGACCAATAATGTATCTGCTGTGTCTGAAGCGCTCGTCACACTGTGCGTAACAACATACAGAATGCAATCAACACCCCAAGAGCACTGCACTGCTGCACATGGGTGAGAGTAGCACGCACACCAAGGAATCGTACCATCTGCAATACGTCGTGTGGCATACAACCATTATTCACCCACTACAATGCCTGCTGTGGAATGCCCATAAATGACAACAGTGAGCAGATATGCTGGCTAAGACAGACATACACACACCTCTGTCCCTGTAGTGTCGTGTGGCCAAAACACATGTCCCCCTCTGCACCCATATGTCACTGTATGTACCACAGTACCATATTCCAACACCAAACCGTCCATGGGGCTGTACCCCGTTCCCACCAAAGCCACAAAATGTAGGGGCACTGCAACACACACCAATTGGCAATTCAAATCCGTCCCATGCCAGATGCACCCATCACACTATTCCAGTGACTTGATCACGCACACACATTGGAGAGACATACACACGCATCCTGCAAATCAGTGCACAAACTGTGCATGGCAGACATCTAACACAAACCCTGCAAGGTGCAACACAATAACGTTTCGTCTCCGCCCCACAGGTGACGACCAGCAGGATGCTGAGGATGGAGACACCAGCCATCACAGCCAGTCCACAAGCCCCCACACGGACTCACGGATGTAGAAGACCCGGACACCTCTTCGGACAAGGACCACCGAGCAGGCCCATCTGGTGTGGCAGGGCCCAACCGCTCCCCAGGGCCTCTCCTACCCACCAACCCATCTCCCAGGGCTGGTGACCAGTCCCAGGCCCCTGCTGCCACGGTCATAGCGGCCACCACCACCGCCGCAACCACCACCACCGCCGCAACCACCACCACCATCACCACCACCACGGCCTCCCTGACCACGCAGCCATCCCAAGAGGTGGCGCGAACCACAACATCTACCCTGGGAGCCAGGAGGAGGACCCGGATGAGCAATGTGGCTAGTGGGCAGGCCGGTGGCAGCAGTCCAGGTGGGAGGAGCAGGGTCAGGCCAACGCCAACAGAGCCTGGGAGCCAAGCCCTGCCGCAAATAGCCAGAGTCCTTGGGGCCTATGAAGAGGCCCAGGGACAATGGGCCAGGTCAGCTTCCGACACCAGGGAAGTCCTCGGGGTGTTGAGGTCCATGGACGCCCGTATGGGTCAATTTGTGACCCGTATGGGCAAACTTGTGGATCTCATGGGCCAGCTAGTGGTGGAGGTGAGGGCCCACAGAAGGCCAACCACAACACCTACGACACCACCTGCTGGGGCGCAGGGACGTGCCACCTCCAGTTCCCCGGCGTCCACAGTGAGTGGGCAATCCACAGCCACCACCAGCAGCCCACAAACACACCCCCCCCTCCCAAACGTGGAAGGGGCCGTCCAAAGAGGAAACAAATGTCCAGGGAGGACTTCGCACGCACCAAACGCCAGTGAGTCAGCCAGCCATGGTGGCCCCCCCCTGCATTCACTTGGACTACCATCCTACCCCACACTGTCAGTCGAGTGGCAAATGTCTGTTGGACTGCGGACCCAGGACTACATGGGTACACCTTGACCATCACGCGGACATGACCGTCCACTCATTGTACAGCATGCACCACCTCCTTGATCACCTTCCCCACAATCACATGTCAGCTTTTAAATAAATACACCTGTATCACATCCTATGTCATCTGCTATGTTTATTAGCAATGGTGCACAAACGTCAGCATGTTCAGAAAATCATCTGTACTGTGTCCTGTCGATAGGGCAGGAGAGGCTGTAGGGACCTAGGGGTGACAAACAGAACAAGAGTCCATTGACTGTGTGTGTCACACACTCATCACACAGTACTTCTCATCAGGCCTAAGCAATGTACACACATCTCACAGAGCAACAGGGCACAATGTCACAGCCACCCTCAGTGGCATACTACCCTGGACAAGGACCATTGCCACACAGCACTCAGTCAACAATAGGCCGCCCTGACAATGCACACATACACATACACAACTACAGCGACATCAGCCGTCGTACATGGTCACTCACCGTCAGGTGAAGTAGCGGGCGATGAGCTGCTGACGCTCATTCACTGCTTCCTCCTCTCCACTGACCTCGTCACTGGACACGGCTTGGCCTGCAGGCGGGGGCCCTGGCTGATCACCGTCATCCACTATCAGGGGGATCCGCCTGTGAATAGCGAGGTTGTGCAGCATGCAGCATGCCACAACAATCTGGCACACCTTCTGTGGGGAGTATGCCAGTGCACCCCCGGTGCGATCCTGGCACCAGAATCTGGATTTCAGGAGTCCAAATGTCCGCTCCACCACACGTCTGGTCCTCCCATGTGCCTCATTGTACCTGACATCCGCTGGTGTACGAGGATTGCGTAGTGGACTCAAAAGCCAAGGGCCATTAGGATATGCAGAGTCACCAACAATCCACGTACGGTCCGGTTGAAGATTGATCATCAGACGTGGGAGGATGCTGTGGCGCATGACGTGCGAGTCATGGGTGGACCCGGGAAACTTCGCACACACGTGGGTAATGATCATGTCCGCCAGGCACACCACTTGCACATTCAGGGAGTGGAAATGTTTCCGGTTCCTGTAGATGTGCTCAGTGGCCTGTGGTGCAACAAGGCCAACATGGGTGCAATCAATTGCACCAACAACCTGGGGGATGCGTCCGAGTGCATAGAATGCACCCTTCACCGCAGGCAAATCACGGTCCCTGGGGAATCTGATGTACCGGTTCCTGTACCGCATCATAGCCGACAGGACATCCCGTAGCACCTTGCTGAACATGGGCTGGGACATCCCACCTCCACTGCCCACCGTGTGTTGGAATGACCCGGTGGCGAAGAAATGCAGTGCAGCTATCACCTTGGCCATGGGGGTGAATGCAGTTGGATACACCCTGCGAGGACGAAGGTGGGGTTCCAACATGGCACATAGGCGATGCAGGGTGGGCCGGTCCAGACGGAACTTCCTGATGACCTCCACATCCTCCATGGCCGACAGCAATTGGTAGGGGCGATGTATGTTTGGTCTCCTCCTAGGACAGATGGAAGTGGACACATGTCAATGCAACACACAACATGGCATCTACACATACACAACACAAAGAACACCGTCAAAGCAATAGTATCAACGAACAGGTGACAAGTAGGGACAGCACAGCAACATTACTCTTACACAGATCCCCTTACCAGTAGCAAGGACCACTGACACTACCATTGCCATGAGCAGACACATGGGGATTGAGGCCATATCAGCTTGATAGGCATGATGATGGAGTCAGACTGCATATGTGAGTAGCAGCAACACCACGGCATTATACCTAGCTGCTGTGCCTGACACCTCTTCCGAGGCTGGGTGAGTATGGCACACACCAACAACACAACGTACACAGGCTGAGCGGTACACCAAGCGCAGCAGCTTGGTCACGCAGAATCAGCCCCAAGGGGGCTATATCAGTGTGGGAGGGAGACAGGCTTTACCACAGCTACCAGGGACTGCTGACTGCCACCCCACGACAACACCTGCTGCTGCTGCCACCTGTCCACCTTAATGTCGACGACTCTGAGGACATGTCCATGCCCACTCACCGGCGAGGAGCTGCAGTCCCTGGAATCCGAGCTCCACGCACACTGCCCAAGGCGAATACCGGCAAAAGTCATGTGTGTGTAAGACAACTACAGTGTGTAGGAGTGCATGTGGGGGACACACATGTCGGTCATCCGCAGCACAATGATACTGAGCCTGTGGGGTCCCAACATGCACAGGAGATGGCTTGCACCATCAGACTCATTGCCTCCCCTCGCTCACCCCACTGATGCGATTGCATCATGGGATCACGCGCGTGTGCAGCAGCACCAATCTCTCCCCAGAGAGGCCAAAGAGGGAATGTGTGGCTCCAGTCGCTCCAGTCATCGAGCTCACGGGTAAATGGGTGGGGGGACGCCGTACAGCCGCATGGTACCCCGAGTCGTGCCCTGGACAACAGTGACAAAGCATGGCTGTCTCCGTAGTCCGGATACACCACATACCACACACGGGAGCTGTAGCTGCCCTAGCGGGCCATGCTGCAAACACCATCCCAGACGACATGTAGACACACCCCGGCGCGCAATGTCATAGCATCCGCTGACATTGGCAAGGGACCCATGGGGTGTGATATGTGCCTCATGGTGTAGAGCACGGGTACTCATAGTACGGGCCGCCAGCGGCCCGGCAGGCCTTCCTTGGTGGCCCGCGGACCTTGCAGATATCCTACCTGTGTACTTACTGTAAGTGTCAGCAAACTGCGCCGGTTGCAGCAGGGCTCAATGGGGGCCGGGCGATGCTTTGAAAGACCATCCACTTGTTAATGAGGCTGTGTTGTATTTCACCTCTTCTCAGCGTCCCTGCATCTCTGAGTGGAGATGCAGGGGCGCTAAGTAGAGGTGTAATGCAACGAAGCATCAATAACAAGTGAATGGTCTTTTGAAGACCTGTGAAATACTCGGTGCGGCTGTGTGTGTGCCCGGGAAGCTGTCTCAGCCCGGGCTGACTCACAGGCGGGGTGAGGTGACAGAGGGTGACAGAGGGAGGGAGACAGACAGAGGGAGGGACACAGTGAGAGAGAGGGAGACATGGGGAGGGAGGAGGGCGACAGACAGAGGGAGGAGGGCGACAGACAGAGGGAGACAGAGGGAGGGAGACGGAGGGAGAGAGAGAGAGAGAGATAGATGGAGAGAGAGAGATGTGTGTATGCCGGGTCTGGTGGCTCAGTGGACGAAGGCGTCCGCTGCAGGGGCCTGTGTACAACCTCATGGTCATAGTTCTTCTGCACTAGCCCCGCCCCCTCCCCCACTGACCCCGCCCCCACCGGTGCGGCCGTCGGCCACAAACCACGCTGTGGATTTGGCCCCCGAGAGAAGGTTTGTGAGTACCCATGGTGTAGAGCCTCCGAGCCATCCCCCGCCAACGGGTGTCATGCAAATCACACACTTCGCAAAACCATTAGGTAGCTATGCCTGCACACCAGGGCACGAGTCCGGGTACCATGCGGGTGTACGGCGTCCCACCACTTATTTTACTGTGGGCTCGGTGACTGGGCGTGTGGAGCCACACATTCCCTCTTTGGCCTCTCTGGGGTGAGATTGGAGCTGCTGCTCACGCGCGTGCTCCTATGATGCAATCGCATCTGTGGGGTGGGCGAGGGGTGGCGATGATTCTGATGGTGCAAGCCAGCTTCCGTGACGTCACTACCTGTCATGTCGTCTGCGTCCCCCCACATCTTGTTCGGGACTTGGCCCTGCTGCACACTGAGAATGTATTGCCTGCGAGATGTGACCAGGAGCAGGGTGCCATGGCATCCCACCCACCAAGCTCCACTGCCATCCCATGCCCTGGGTAGCCTGTGCAGGTGGACGATGTGGGAGTACACCTGAAGGCCAAGGGTGTAAATGTCTCGGCAGGGGCCTGGCTGCGCACATCAGTATCCAGCATGTCCCCAGAGGGGGAGCCAACGTCCACACCTGATGCAGCATGGATCGTGTGCCCGCCTGTTGTGCACAACTAGTTCACATTCGTCCCCAGACAGCTGGTCGTACCACATTCCCAGAACAGTGGTAGTCTACCCCGCCGGGTTTGTACCCACACAGTCTGTTTCGACACTGCATGTGTGCACCCACTCGTGTCACAGACCCACCTGTGCCAAGTAGCCCTCCCGCTTCACATGCCACATGTGTGTATTCCACAGTTGTGCTTCTCTCTCAGGGGCGGACATCCAACTGTCCCGTAGCATACAGCCTGCACTCAGTCGGACTGGCATCTTGTTTGAATGTTGGGCACCCTCACACACCTACCTGTGCCACAGTGGTGGCTGTGCTGGCTATCGTGACTGCCATGGCAGTGTTGCTGTCCATGGCAGGGTACACCCACACACAATGCATACGTAGCTTATCCTATCAGTACTCTGCACAGCGGAGTGGCCACTGTCCCTGGTGTAGTTCATTGTTGCCAACTGTCCATGTATTCTGTGACTGGATGCTGTGGTTCCTGTAGTGGGTTGTGTCTGTGAAGTTGCTGTTTGCTGTTGTTCCTGTGTGTGCATAGTTAGGTGAGGCACATGCCGTAAATGGTACCTCAACAATTGCAATGTCTGGTCACACATTCCTATGTGTATGATACGTGGTTGTGACTTCACTTCTTACAGACTCAGCTACTTGTGTGTGTGATGTTGACATGAGTCTGTTACACGGATTGTCTGCATGTAGGTTGTGCTATTTCTGTGTTGATGTGTACGTGTCATGTTTACGTGCATGCACAGCACAGGGTGTGTGTCTGGCCACAGGATGACAGGTGGCATGTGCAGAGTGTGCGGGTTTGTGTGAGCTTACTGGCTGGCTGGCCAGCAGTGTATGTGTATCTTGTGATGAATTTCGAGCCAGGGCACATGGCTTACTGTTAATGTGTGCATTTGGGAGGTGTGTCTGTGGTGTGTGTGGTGTGACTTTGGGGTGCTGTTGGTGTGTGTGTGTGCGCTCTGGCAATGTCGACTAAACACATGTGTTACACAGGGGCATGGTCAGTGTTTGTGTCCTTGTTCGGGTCTGTTCATGTGGGCACATGTGTGTATTGTCTGTTGCACAGTGTGTGGGTGTGTCCTTGCAGTTCAGGTGGACTCCTACTTGATGTGTATTGGCCATTGTGGGTCTGCAGGGTGTGTGAATGTGTAGATTGTGGCTTGTTCAATTGTGCATGTCTGTACATCTCGGCGGTTCGTACTCACTGTGCAGCCCTGCCCACCCACACTGATGTCGTGTGTGTTTTGGCATGCATTGATGTGGCATGCAACTGGCGTGGCTCCTATATTTGCTTGTTGAGTGTGATGTCAGACTATGAAGGTGATTGTACACATTTGTAGGACTGTGCTTTGTAGTGACCAGGCCGTCAGTGTTGATGTGAAGATCTGTTGGGCCACGTCAGACTCTGACATGCCAAGGCCCACGACCTGTGGTATTTAACCGGGTCCACAGTGGCAACGAATCATATGCATTGACATCCAATGTCACTTGACTACATGGTTATCTCACACGTCCCGTGTACTTCACACACTCTCATCCTCTCTCATTCGTACTTGTCTACGATCAATAATTCTCCAGAGTCAGGTATTGGCTTTAAGGCATGTATTTGAGCTTACCACCCCTGTGATGCAGGATGTGGACACTACTGGCAGCGTTATGCATGTGGAGGATATACTTAGCATGATTACATATACATAAGGGGGTACAGGTAGATGGTATGAGTCATTAATTGTGGAGATGGGGCTTCAGAGTTCAGAATGCCCTGCCCTTGCTATGCTACAGTTCATTAGCTCATTACTGAGGTGCCCTTGGCTGTGACACAGACAGTTTTGGTTTACCCTATCAGACAACTTTACATCATGTGCACAGTACATCTGTGTCCCATGGCACAGGTTTGCGACAATTGTGACCCCGACACACCTGCGTCAGAGGTGTCATCAGAGCATGTGCCTACATGCATGCAGCATAGCCTGTCATGTTGTTGAGATATGGTGGCTACTGTACATGACTCACTGCCCGGGGACATGTTGTGGGGTGTTGCATTTGTTGCCCATGCAAATGTCCTGGCACGGACGTTCAGAGGGAGGTGAGATGACAGTTCTCAAGTTGTTCAGCAGACAGATAAGCGTGCACATACAGGAGCATGTCTTCAGGTGCGCGGCATGCATGTTGTAGCATTGTGGTGCGTGCAATGTTGGCCATGTGGTCACTGTACACAGGTCCCATTCTCCAGCCTCCCGGTGTTCATGCAGGGACAGGGGATTTGGTGATGGACAGGGTGCATGTCCCGGAACTGTCAGGTGTCATGACGGTGGAGTTGATGGTGAGGCGTTTCTTTCCGAGTGCATGGTGTAGTTGTTGCACAGCTGACTGGCCACTGCGTGCAGACGGCAAGCATGGGTGGGGTGTTGCACATGAATGTTCAGTTGTGGGTATTGATTTGGGGACCCATGAATTGACAGGTTGTCAGGTATGCGATACCTTCCTGCAGAGCATCCCTCGCATTGGTGGTATTTGTGGCTGACATCCAATGAAGCGGATGGTGGGTTGCAACGTGTTCCTCGTAAGTTGTCCCTTGTATGATCCTGATGGGACATGTCGGGTGACATTCGATGAAACTGTGATCCAGCATACGTTGTGCGGAGGCACACTGGTTCCATTGCAGTGTGTGTCCTATTGCAGCCACGAACGCCATGCCCCCATACACTGAACAGTTCCTGTTGTGGGCGTCCAGGGGTGAGAACAGTTGTACCAGGTCCCCGATTGGACATGCCGGGTTGGAGAGACATACATCCACAGGCCAGTGGTACGGGCACCTCCGACAGTAGAAAACGGGCTTGACGCAGCTGAACATTTCAATGCGGTAAGTTACTCGATAACTTACGTTCAGCATGGCCAGATTTGCACTGCCTAGTATCTGTTGCAAGCTATTGCTGTACAGCTGCATCTGTCTGGCGTAGGTGTATAGTGCTGGTGCCCCGTCCATTTTGCTGCGGTGTGCTGGGATGTCGTGCTCCGTCTGTCTGGGCTGTCTGCTGCGTTCAACCTCCGACGTTGCTGTGTGTTCTTGTATGGATGTTAGGCGGCAGGACTTTGTGTATGGCTTGGGAGGCGGCCACAGGCCCTCATCCCACATGCTCCTATGAATGGTCAAGGCCAGTGGTGTCTGACTCCTTCCTGATTACTTGCATTTGAGCCACAAGGCACAGTGGTATAATTGTATTTTGTAGTTTTATCTTTCTTTCATGTTCAGCCTTATCTGCCAGTGGATGGTTGACTCAGCATGGCTATGTTTGGGTTGTGGTTGTTCCAATGGCTCCGTTCTCCTGCGGGATATGTTGCAATGTGATTTGGCTGTGGGAATGGAAGGACATTCACTGCTATCTGCTCTTGCGTGTGTGGGTGTGTCACTTCTTTCCCGCTGTGCATTGGGACTGGTGTGTGGGCGCCGTGATTGTGAACACCTGTTCGCAGGCAGCAGCGTTCCTCAATTTTGGACATGGCATGGCTTGTTGTTGCGTGCAGGATGGTATAGCTGTTGTTTGTTGTGACTGGCATGCCTTTTGCGGTCAATGTCCATTGTTTGTGCAGTTCTGTGGCAGCTGAGGTGTGCTTCTCCATGCTTTGCACAAAGGTGTGTGTCCTCTTCCGACGTTACTTTGCTCCCCTGTTCGGCACACTTGTGTGACTACATTTTGGCAACTGTGAGTTTTCAGTTGTGGTCATGGTTGACGTAGGGGGACCACGTGACTTGTGCCTTCAGGGTGGGGCTGGTGTGTGTGGTGTGTTGTTGCGGCCCTGCGGTGTTTGTGTGCAGCCCATGCGTGGCGCTGTCGTTGGCCTCTGCGTTGTGCGCATGTGCGTCATCGCCGGGGCGCTGCGGTGCGGTGCCGGGTACGTCACCTCCCGGGCCGGGGTATTGGGTGCCCATGATGTTGCGGGTTGCCCATATTTTGCAGGTGGGATATGTGTGGGTGCAGTGTTGGATGTGTCCTGTCCCCACAGGGGTGTCTAGGGGCCCATGTACAGTTTTCCCGCCCTTGCATGGTGTGCGTTTTTTGCATGCCCTTGTTGTGTGTCTGCCTACCTGCGTCGTCGTGGCGCGTTCAGTCCTTGGTGCTGCATCAGGATCAGCATTGGGATGGCCTGGAGTGCAGGATTCATGTCGGAGTTGTCCGGGTTGGTGTTTCTCTGGTCAGCAATGTAGTTTCCGCCTCCTGTTCTCGTGCGGTGTCTCTTTGCCGATGGGGCTGTTTGGTTGTGTCATCGTAATTTATACGCCTGGCGGTGCGTCATTTCATCGGACGGTGTGCTTCCGTTGGCTGGCGCCGCTACGTGCGCGGGCGCACTTTGATGGCGGGCGGCGTCGCAGGCTTGCGGGCGGTATTGGCCTGACTTTTCACATCCTAATTTTGCGGGAGTGCGGGCAGTTGCTGGCGGACGGTAATGGGCGGTTTTTACCTCCGTCGGCACGGCGGTAGTGTTTCCGCCCGACATCGTAATGGGCCCCTAAGTAAACATTATTAGTTAAATTGAAGAACATGAAAATATTGTTATCTTCTCCCCCGACCCTTTGATGTTTAATCAATCACCACATATTCCCAAAAATCACAATAGTACAGTCTTTCTCTTCTTCTGCTTCTTAAGTCTCGTATCTTCCATGGCTTTCATCTAATCATAAACACATATCTTTATGCCCTCTGTCTCAACAACATCACTTTTTTTCTTTGTAGATGTTGCTGGTACCGTCTTCACACACCCACAATTTAAACCTCATTTGAAACAGATTACCTCAAGAAATGTTAGCAAATTAATTAAACCAAATATACATGAGAAAAGGATTATTAATGGTGTTGATATTTATCTAACTTTACCCCCTCTAATACTACCAAGTTATTAACCAACTCGAAAAAACCTTTTCTAATCACACTGAAGTATGCACCAATTGATTTCTATAACCCTTGTTTTCCAAGAGCCTTTACATCAAGCAAAATATTAGTAATATTACCAATGTAAAAATTAATAATTATTGCTATTATCCGGAAAGAAGTTACAGCACTGTTGAACACTCAACACATGACAGACTTCACCTCTTTTGCAAAAAGAATGTCTAATGCTAGGTGGTTTTGCATTACCGTTGCCCGCATAGCCATTAGCTCTTCATTAATATGAGTTAGAGCCCCTGCATTGTTCGTAGCTAGGCGGTCTACCAGCTTATGCAACTTTCTAATTTTCAGATCATTCAAAGTCACACCAATAAGAGGAATAAAAACGGCAAACTCATCCAGCATGATTTGAACAAAGCCACGCTTCGCTCTTCTGAACTCACCATTATTCTTTTCACTCATTTCATTCACATGATACCCAGGAGGAAAGACCAAAGCTAGAATCAGTTTCCCACCCAATTACATGTGAGATTAAAATAAGCAGTCTTACCACAAACCTAACAAATTCCTCTCAAAGTTAGTTCTTCAACATTAGAAAGCTTATCATCAACCACATAACTCACATTACACTCATTCTTACCAACAAACTGTCCTGATTTATCAATTTGAGACCATTCACGCACCACACATTACACCTTTCTTTTCGTGCTACACTCTCAATCTAAGATGTACACTTGAATGTCTGAATTTACCATCAACCTCCTATTGCAATTCAGGCTCTTTCAATTCTTTCCAATTTCTGCTAATTCTCACTTTTCTCATTAGTTCTTTTATAAATTCATGCTCCATATTATTCAACTTATACACAAGCTTGTTATTAGTCTTGTCAGATTAGAATGAATAATTGAACTCTGTGAGAAATGGGTTGTTGGTTGAATGGGGGCCATTGTTCAAGCACAATCCATGTCTGGGCGCAGCACAAAAATCACTAAATTAACCTGTACTTAACCCTCTGGTAGCTTGGCACAAAAGCAGTTAGGCTTAACTTAGACAACAAAAGGTGATGGATGGAATGCTTGAATTAATCTCAGCCACTACAAATCACTCGGGCCGCATCCCAATGCATTGTTTTTAGCCCACTGTGTCACCTCAGGTTGGACCCAGCTATATGCAAATCAGCCTTGACCCTGCTCCCAATGGGAACAGTCCAGCCCGAACTGCCAAGCCGGGCCCTCCTTGAACCGGAATACAAGCAACCTAGGACAGGTTTTACTCTGAAAAGGGCTCACTAGCCAGGTATGGCTTGATTCCAGCGGCACGGTAAGCACAGACCCACATCTGATGTCAAATGCAACTACAACAAGGTGATGGATGGAATGCTTGATTAATTAATCTCAGTCATTGGCAATAACTTGGGCCGCATCTAAATCAGCTGTCAGTGTCAAGAGCCAGGCCCCAGTTCTCCCCAGGATCGTTGACCTCTGAGGTTTCTCAGAGTGGGGGCAACATCTCCTTTCTCTGAGGCATATTCTCAAGGACTTATCGCCGATTTATCGGCACTTTAGCGCCGCAAAAGTGGCAATAGATTTATCGCCCTATTCTCAAGCTGGTGCAAACTGCCAATATCGCCAGTTTTCCAGCGATAGCTGCCGCAAAAAACATCGCCACGGATGAGAGCGACAACTAACGCTAATGATATGCAGAGTAGGCGTTCCCGTGCAAAAACACACGAAAACACCACTTCGCGATATTCTCAACGACCAGCCAGATCGGCGAAGCGATCCAAAAACAGGCGATAAGGCGCGTTAGCAGCAGGGATTTAACACCTGCCTATGACTGGTGTTAAGCAGGACGACAACCTGCAGTAGAAAGGAGCCCAGCTCAGAGCTATATCTGAAGACCAACAGATGCCATGGAGCCAATGATCATGCAGCTTGGAGACCCAAGAGGGCCACAACACCCACCGCCACCACCCCCAGGACCACCCCCCCGGACTACCACAGAGGCAGCGCAGAACAAGACAGCGGACGTTCCGAAAATGCACCAGCTTCAGTGACTTAACGCCAGAGGATGTCATTGCCCACTACAGGCTCAAAAGGACAACCATCCTCCGCATCCTGACCCACATTGCCCACAGGCTGACGGTACCAACACAGCGGACAACCAACATCCCTCCGCAGACAAAGCTGCTGGCTGTGCTGCACCTGTTGGCCTCTGGTACCTTCCAACCAACAACTGCCAGAGTCGGAGGATTCTCACAGCCAGCCCTATCAAAGTTCCTCACACCTGTCTTGGATGCCATCATCAGCTTGGTACCCCAGCACCTTCACTTCCCCCACACTGCGCAGGAACAGCTGGAGACCAAGCAAGGCTTCTACGCCATAGCTGCTTCCCGCACGTGCTGGGGGCAATTGACTGCACACATGTCCTACTTGTGCCCCCTGCCAACACTGCACACAAGTACCGCAACAGAAAGCACAGGCATTCCATCAATTGCAGGCCTGGTGCAGCTTATCGCTGAATTTTTTATCGCAGTTGGGCCCATCGCAACTTTTTTCACGTTCAAGTTTAGATTTTTACCGCCGTCACGGTAATTTTATCGCAGACATTTGACGCGTTATCGGGAAACTATCGTATGTTACCGCCGTGTTGAGAATAGGACGTTAACACAGAGTTATTTTCCAGCGATAGACGGCGATATGAGAAATTGCGTTAACCTATTTTGGCGATGATTATCGCACGTTCTTGAGAATATCCCCCTTTGTGTACTTTACCACTTCTAACCAGTGCTAAAATGTGTGTGCTCTCTCCTTTAAACATGGTAAAATTGGCGTGCATCTGTTTTGCATATTTAATTTACTTTTAAGCCCGTAGTAAAGTGCTATATCATATAACCAGGGCCTGTAAATTAAATGCTACTGGTGGGCCTGCAGCACTTATTGTGCCACCCACTTAACTAGCCACTTAAAACATGCCCCAGGTCTAAAAAATATTTTTATTTACATTCTCAAAGGGGGATTAAACTGGTGGTAAAGTATTACTGTTTTGCGACCGGAATTCAGTTGCAAAACAGTAATACATACCATACCGATTCGGTATTTGGAAGGGACACCCTAAACACGCCCCTTCAAATTACCGAAGCACAAATGCCAATGCGTTTTGGTACCAAGTTACCAAATCTCATTTTGCATTTTGTACATAAAAAAAAGCATTTTTCTAGTGGCAAACGACCTGATGCTGCAATTCGGGCTGTTTTGAGACCGGAAAAATGTTTAGTACATCTGGCCCTAAATGTAATAGTACTCAGCGTAACTGACTGTGAAGGAGTGGATTGCTGAGCTGGTTATGGCAAGATTTAAAACCTGCATTACGGAATAAAATACTTTTTACCCTTGAAAGCATTTCCACTTACTGGCCCCTTAAACTGCTCCCCGATTGGCAGCCTTTCATCAGCTACTTTATTACAAGCAATAACTCGCTATTACAGTTTTTTTAATGAGCTTCCCTGTATGCCAGAACTTAGGTGAAAGTACAAAATAAAACTCCTGAACCATTCATACCTCGGGGCCTAAATCTCCTGGCCGCAGTTAGACTCATATGAATAACTCAACCCACTGGAGTAGTCAGAAAATTAAAATAAACCGCCCCATCCCTCACATGAACCATTACCTCTAACCACACCAAGGACATGACATCCTTTCATTTATGCATCCATTCATCCATCTGCCCATCCCTACGCCATCCACCAAACCAACCACCCTCTAATCCACCCATCAATCCATCCATCCTTGTACCCTGTCATATAGACATCCAACTTTCACTGATTCATCCATCAATGCATTAATGTATCCAGCCATATGTCCTTTCACTCTTCTCCATCTGCCCATTCTTCCTTCCATCCATTCCCATTTTAGTTTTTTACCTGCCGATTCGTTCATTGTTTAACCCTTCTATCTTACCTTTCATCTTTTTACCTCTTCCCTTTCATGTTTCCTTCATTTATGCTACCCTTACGCCTCCTCTTATTTCTTTCCCCTTTCTATCCATCTTTTTATCCCTTCCTTACTTTTCTTTCTTAGCTTTCTCTCTCATGTTCACATTTTCTGTTTGTCCCTCTCTCTTTCTGCTTTTCCACTATACTCATTATGTTTACTTCTCTGTTTCTTGACCTGTGCACACCACTCCATGGTGCGAACCCCTCCTTTTCTGGTATTCTCTAACATTTGTATTTATGATCATTTGGGCTAAAGTCATGCATACAAAAGAGGCTCATAAACAACTCATAAATGTGTAAGTGGGACCAACTACACCAGCCCATTAGGCCTAGGGGCAGTCCCCACTTAAGCTGCTGGAGAGGGGGGTCAAAAAGGCCACTGTCTTGACCGCACCAACGTCGGTCGGAGTTAACCTGCATCTATGTTACTAATCCCACGCTGAAAAGGCTGGGGCACCAACTATTGAGGCATTCCAACCCTTCTGGTCTTGCTTGAACCACCATGTTATAGGGTGACCATACGTCCCGTATTTTCCCGGACAATCCTGGTTTTCTGAGGATGGTCACGTTGTTGCAACACTTTTCTTAATTTTCAATACATATCCTGGTCTTTGGACAAACGTCAAGTCACTCTGCATAGCAGAATTGAAACTATGATCTTTTTGTACAGGTGCCTGTAAGGAAAAAAACTTTTTGCAGGTTTCCCCCTCACTTTGTGCCTCATTTGGACCCCAATGCTAATGGATTTTCACTCTGAAAGTGCACTGGAGCCGGCTAATCAGGCCCCAGTGCCAGTGCTCTCTCCCTAAAATATGATGCATGTGAATTGGTAACCCCAATTGGCAAAGACTTTAACCTCCTTATGAGTCTCTGGCAAGTGGTACCAGTGGTACCCAGAGCATGGAAGTTAAAGGGGCCACTAGGGCCAGAAGCACTGATTGTGCCACCCTGAGTGACCCAAGTAAAGGTCTGCCATTGCAGACCACAGAAGCAGTGCAACCTGCTCACACTCGACTTTGCCCTCCTTTTGCCCTCACCATGAGTGGCAAGCTCACAGCACTATCTTTAATATATACCAGTAACCCCCAACGTAGGGCTCATGAACCAAGGAGGCAGGGTGCATTATATTTAAGTTTTGGGCATATAAGTGCAAGCTTAAATGTCCCTACGGTAGCCGCCTTCCATTAGAGGCTACTATAAGTGTTCAGGGGGCCATAGGATAAAATGGGCTGGCAACCGGGCCACTCCCAGATTGCCAGCTCCATTATGGTCCCACTGAAAAGTGCCATGTTTTGTTTCAAAGAACTTGTCTCATGGAGCCCGACTTCTTCCAAAAGTTGGATTTAATGTAACTGGCACCCATGTGGCTGCCTTGGAGGTTGCCTCAGAGTTTCCTGTGCCCTGGCTGACAGCCTGCAGCTGCTGCCACCAAGATAGGGATCTGACTCCCTGCCAGGAGGTGTGAACACTCCCATGAGTCAGAAACAAAGGCCTGCCTGGGCAGGAGGTGTCACCCCACTCCCTGCCAGGATGGCTAGTGACGTGGCACATCAAGGCAGTGAGCTTCAAAGCTCCAACTGCCTTGGATATGCAACCAGGCTTCCTGCCAGAGGAGGAAAAAGCCGGTCCCCTGCCCCAGGCACATTTGCAACCCAGGCAAGTGGGAAAATTAGGTTAGTAAGGAGGTGTACACCCCCAGAAAGCTAGATACACCCCTAAGGTGGGCTACCTGGCTGGTACAGCCGAAGAAGGGTTCTGCCATTTTTTAAAGTGCCAGAATAGAGGATTCTGGGTAGAAATGGTGCCACCCTCCCCAGGAAATGGTCACCTCAGGCTTGGATTAGCTGCTGGGTCTAGTAGGCCATTGGCTACCAGCACCCAAATCCCTAATGCCCCTAAATCGAGGATTTAAGGGGCTTCTCTGGCACCAGAACCTCAGATCTGCTTGAATTGAGTCCAGGGACAAGGAAGACACTTGTGACTGCAACTTCAGGACCTGCACAAAGCAAAGACGTGATACTCTGCACCTGTGGCAACCACCCGGAAATTGCATGACCACGACTTGTCCTGGACCAGAGACTGGCTCCAAGGGAAAGAGGAACCTCTCTGCTAGCCAAAGGTAACTCCAGAACTCCTTTGTACTAGAGGTACTATTCCCCTGAGGCCTGCTGGCAAATCGCACTGCCGGGACCGAACAATCACTGGTCAGCGGGCCTGCCGAGGGGTAGCCCAAAAGTAAATGGTCAACTGCTTTGTGGGAAATCTAGTCCTGACCTCCAGCTGTTTTCTCCCGGACTCCAGCACACTGAAGTAACCCAAAGCTGTGTTTGCTACTACCGAGGCTTGTTGGTGGCCAGTTGGGCTACCACTACCTTTATTTGACGCTGTGCCTTGAGTGAATCCTGCAGCATCTTCAACTCGCCACCTCTGTGGCCCCATTGTCCAAATTTTTCACCCCTTTCCTTGCCAGCACCATCCAAGCAGCAAAAGCAGCACCCGCAGCTCTCGTGTTCAGCATCAGGGACAACCAGGACTGCTTTGCACCCAGGCCCTACTAGTCAGGTAAAATTGAGCTGATCATCGGTCCTGGTACCTGCATCACCATAACCCCCAGTGTTTACACTGGACTCTACCTGTAAGTGACCGAGTGTCACTAGTGTGTTTTCCCTTTGATCGCAACGTTATCGTTTTGAAAGATTTAAATGCACTGATTTATTTTTCCATTAAACATCCATAACTCTGGTCATACTCATCCGATTGTCTTCATTCTGGTGTCTAAATTTATGAAAAAATCTGTTTTATTTATATAAATTGATGTCAGATTTCTTTCGAGTCATATGAATTACTTATCGTCTATGTTGGTACTCTGGAATGCTTAACACATGTTCCTCTAATAAAGCATGACTGATCTGTGTCACACTACCAGGACTGAGCTAGGGATTTATTAGTGTGAATCCAAAGGACCTATTTGGGGTAACGTGAGGGTATTGCATAGTGAAGCCTTACTAGCCTCACTACATAATACCCTACTTTCCTACAGCGCCTCTAAAGTCCAAAGTGATTAAAGTTATTATCTGTTTCTTTCAGGCAGCACAGGAGGAGGTTCGCTGCATCCGCAACAGAGGGAAGACAGTAGGGAGCACAGGAGAGCCACAGCTATTGTTATATATATATATATAATAGCTCAATTTCCATAAATCCTTAGGAAAATAGGCCTTCATCGGCGCTTGCCGAAACGCGTCATGTTTTGCTAACGGAATAAAAACCGTATGGAACTTAACCCCCGTGAGTGCCTATTTTCCTAAGGATTTATGGAAATTGAGCTATTATTGAAATCGCGGACGCACCTCCGCGAGGAAGGCACCCGTTCGAGAGTGCACCAAGTAGGTGCAAACGAGCAACATATATATATATATATATATATATATATATATATATATATGTGTGCAGGTGTGTCTGTGTGTGTGTGGGTGTGTGTGTGATCATGTATAACCAATGCTGTCAGGACTGGATCGGTCCTCATAGCGTGGGTTATACTAGCCCACACAACATAACATATCTATTATTATGAGGACCCTCCATTGACCGTGTGTACACACTTCATTACGGTCAATGGCCGGTCCTCATAATAATGGGTATGTTATGCTGTTGTGTGTGTGGCTGTGTGCAAATACAGTACACACACACGTTTAGAAGACTACGCAAAAACCGGGAAAGGCCAGACATAAAAGCAACACGAAAGGCGTTTCTCCTACCTTTATGTCTGACCTGTCCTGGTTTTTGCTTCTCAAAATCTGGTCACCCTACCATGTTATCTCAGTTTAAGTGCTGATCCAAAATAGTGGCTCTACATACCACTTTGTGGAATGTAGCCTCCCTCTTCCTGTAGAACCCAAGCCATGGGAGTCGAGAGGGACTCCAGCTAATGGGATATTGGGATAAAAGACTATGGTCCAGATTTACCAAGACTTTGTGGCAGGTTTGCATTATCTTTTTAACACAAACCAGACACAAGCCTACTGGTGGGATTTACAATCCAACGCAAAACGAGATTTGTGTTGGATTGTAACCCCAAGTAACACAACGCAGTGCAATAGGCGGCCTTGTATTACTTTGCATTAAGGGGGCTTTCCATGGGTGGTGCATTGGCTTTCCCATGCACACAGCCATGGGTTTTGATGCAAATTCCTTTCAACAAAGAATTGTAGACAGGGGTTTGCACCAAAATTCTGAGCCTCCCTGAGGAAGGCGTAACAAGGAGAAATTTTTTCATTTCTCCTCATGTTTCCCTTGTTGCATGTGTGCTGCATTGTACATCAAACATTCAAAGTAGGAAAAGTCCTAAAGGATAGGTTTTGTACTGGAAGGGTTGCCTTCCAGTACAAAAACTATGCTTCAAACAAACGTAGACACCCTTTCACAGTGGCTGAAAGGTGTATGCATTGGTGCATGGCTGCTAAAAGTGTGCCAGTGCAGGGAGAGAGCATAACAGTGCCACATCTTAGAAGAAATGCCTCTGTTCTATCCCATTCATGCAAAGCAGCACGGTAAATATGGCTCCAAGTGTAATCATATTATTGCCTTTCAGGTAAAAGTGTCCCATGAACTGCTCTGACTCCATATCTGGATTAGTAAATTCTATACAAATGCCACAAATCATGACCATATGACCATCATTTAGGCACCTATGCTCCCAGGAACTTCCAAGGGAGAAACATGGAGATAGAAACAATGGAACTTTCTTATTCCTGTCACTGCAATCCCCATTGCCTACAGCACATTCTGTGGCACCGGAAATGTTTGCCTTGGAAGAACAAGTCAGTGACCAGCAAAATAATGCCAAAAAGCTGGCTAACTAAGAGTTATATAGAAAGATTTTGCTGCCCGCTGCGGGTTATCCAAATTCCCCAGCATGTGCACTATTCCCGCTATGTTCTTGTGTATGCCACCACAGATTGGAAAACTACTGCCTCACACTACCCTCATTCATAAACCTTATGTGACTGTTTGCCATCAGGATGCACGGCTATCCCCAGAATAAATATTTTGAATACACCCATACATGCCAACCCTCCCGATTCAGGTGGGAGACTGGCCAGGCGCCCCCTTCAAATAGCAGAGCGGCGCCATTTGTCACTCCACGGGCAGGAGTCAAGGGGAAGTCCCTCTTCGGTGTCGCCACGAAGGAGGGTGCCCCATGACGTCAACTGGGGAGGCGAAGGATCGGCCTCTTCTCTCCACCATGCACCAGTGTCCATCTTATCCCATTCTCACACCCACCTACCCACTCCTGGAGGAAGGCGGGATTGGTATAATTTCTTGCAGCAGAAAAGGGGGCTATCACAAATGTGGACTGATTTACTGAACTTTCCCTGTGGAGGGGTGTTGATTTGTGTGGGCACTTGGCAGGCAGGAGACTATCAATTTCAAGGATAGTCTCCCACATCTCTATTCTTGCTTTCAAAAACCTGAATCCTCGGAGGGCTTCAGCTGGGACTGGTCTAGTGAGACTCGTAGTATTCACAGCCAGTAACCTGCTCCTGCAGGCCAGTACACAACATTTTTGTCATGAAATATAGCGCTTTCTCCGTGCTCCTGTCAGGTAAGGGAAAAAAAACATGTATCTGCAGTGCTGATATCCGACCCTGCAGCAGTACACTTTCAAGTCCCATACATTGCAATAGACCCGATTCAGGCATCGATAAAAGTCAATAGGAGAACAACAATCTCCATATTATTTTTCTAAAATCTCCCACTTTCCTCTTCTAAAATGTTGCCATGTATGTACACCAGGCACGCAACACCCATTGGGCTCAAAGGGCTTCAGCCCCCCCGTCGTGTGTGTCAGCCCGGCTGAGACAGCTTCCCGGGCACACACACAGCCGCACCCCAGTACTTCACAGGTCTTTAAAAGACCATTTACTTGCTAACGAGGCCTTGTTCTGTTTTCACCCCTTCTGAGAGCCCCTGCATCTCCACTCTGCATATTGCTGGAAGAATCAGCCCCCCCGAAATTTTTGGTAGCCTCCCCCCCCCCGAAATTTGGCTCTAGTTGCGCCTCTGATGTACACCATAGAAAAAACAAAGAGGTAAGCCCTGATCAGTTCTTCTATGGCTGTCAGATTTGATAGGACAGTAGTGGCTCTTCATACCAAAGCCTGAGTCTCATCACGCTGTATGCTCTTTGAATTATTTAGTCGCCATTTTGTTTTCTTGTTTATCTGTGGCACAATGCACGTCACAAAAAGAAGCCCCGGGTCCCTGTTAGTAGGGAGGTCTAGCATGTGACTCAATGTGTCTAAGTGTATAACTGGGGATTTCCCTTTTTAAGGACAGGTCCCCTCACACACCAGAGGTGTCATGCTTCATCATGGGGGTACCTCCTCACGTGAGAGACCTAGTCCTCACGCGGGCTACAACCCCCTCGCTGTGAGGGAGGAGCTCAGGGATGTTTTAATAGGGAGGGTGGGTGTACTAAAACCCCATGAAGGCTCGGTGTGTTCGAAAAAGGTGCAGTGCTATGTTATAAGTGATTAAAAGTGATTAAAACTGGCTACGGGGGCGTGGCCAGCAGCATGGCGGACTAGACGCGTTAGGCGGCAGCTCCGATGGCCGAAAGTTGATCCTACATAAATCCTGCCGTAACCACTTAATCCTGTACCCTCAAAAACGTGGACCGAGTGCCGGAATGCAAGCTGCACACCCACGGCGACGACTCTGAGGGAACGAAGCCCTGAAACCCTGGAAAACGGTGCTGAAGGTGCGGACCAGGCGGCATGCAAAATGGCGGCCGCGTGAGAGTCGGACGAGGCGGCTGCGGCTTCGGAGCGGTCTGAGAGGCGGCGGACCACCAACAAACCCCAACGAGACTCTAAGGGTGAGCGGTGGTCTGCTGGGATCGTGGAGACTGCGGAGGCCGCCCGACGCACACCGCGAGACCGCAGGAGGGACACGAACTGCCGGAGAGGCCTGACACGGCGATGCAGAGCCCCGGGCTGGATTTTGCCCAATTCTGCTGAGGAGCGCACCTGAAGTAAGCTGGGGAGGGCGCGGAGCGCGCACTGAAGCCGGAAGCGGGAGACATTAAGGACTGGTGTGGGCCCCGGGACCCGATCGGCGCAATCAAGGAGTGCTAGGAGGGCTGCGAGATGCTCCGGAGCGAGCCCCGGGAAGTGGTGAGAAGACCAGTGCGGGGGGCCGGCATGGGGCACTAGCACCGAAACAAGAGGAGATGAAGATATGAGGCGACAAGGGGGCGAAGAGGCACCAGCTACGGGAACCCACCTAGGGTCACACTGAGCGCTGCAGACGATGAGTCACGGTCCGCCCCAACCCCCCTTTCCACCCCCAGTGGCATACTCCGAATCTCCTGTGGGACGGGAGGAGCGAGCACTAGGGCGACGGGACTGACCGCGGGGAAGGCCCTTGACGGCGCAAGGGAGGGGCTCCGGACCCGCGGCTGAGCCCAATAGAGGTGCTGCATCAGGCACGCCTTGGGGGGGCCAGTGGAAGACTGTGAGGATCGGGAGTGCTCCGGAGAGACGGCTCGGCCGGGGTGTGGGGGTCCCAGAGCAGCTGACACCTGTCGGAGGGCCACGACCCGATCCGGACGGCATTGGACGCTGGTGAATTGAAGCGGTGAGCGACACTCCCATGAAAGAGAGAGAATCAAGTTGACGCACCGACCATCGACGGGCGACATCCCAACTGCGGACAAGCGCGGTAAGGTGCTGTACGAGATAAGGGCAAAGACTTACAGGAGCCCACGCAACGCCTGGGGGTGGCCCCTCTCCATTGCCAAACGGGACCCCGAGAACTGCACCAGAGAACAGCGTAAACAGACCTGGGGCGCTCCCGGGCACCCCCGGTGAGAGGAACGAGGAGAGCGGACTTGTTGCTGCGAGGGTGCCTGGCTGTGAGTACCTTTGTAGGGTGGAATAACTCATCGCCCCTGATGGCGCGTGATAAGGACCCCAAAGCACAGAAGCAAGGGAAGCTAGATAAATTTACCAAACCAATGTCGGTACCAGACCCCCAGATGACGGGACCGGCAGACCCCCCCAGATAATACTGTCCTTCTTCACAGTCTTACAGTCTTCCAGGGAGGCGCTTGAAGGCAAGATTGACGAGGTTAAAATAGACGTTAACCTGCTACGCCAAGAACTACGAAAGGTTTCGGAGAGGGTCACGCAGGCGGAACACCGTATCTCAGAGGTGGAGGATGTCACCAATGTGCTAAAAGGCGAAGTTACGGCCCTCACGAAGACCATGGCAGAGACTCTCTGGAGGGTCGATGATGCAGAAAATCGAGCGAGACGAAACAACCTCCGTTTTCTTGGCTTTCCGGAGGCCATCGAAGGGACTGACGTGGGTGCCTACCTGCACAAGTGGCTGTTGGACACGTTCCCGGAAACCCACTTTTCGCAGTGCTTTGTCATCGAGAGGGCACACAGAATACCGGGGGTTAGACCACCACCAGGGGCACCTTCACGGCCGTTGATCGCAAAGTTCCTTAACTATCAAGATAGAGACCTCATCCTTAAGGCCTTCCGACAGAAAGGGGACGTACGCACAGACAATACCAGAATCATGGTGTTCCCGGACTACTCCCGTGAGGTCCAGAAACAACGTAAAACATTTGACTCGGTGAAGGACAAACTACGGCAGCTACAGATCACATATATGCTCCTCTTCCCCGCCAAATTGAAGGTGATCTATCGCGATAAGACACTGTTCTTCAGCACCCCAGAGGAGGCATGGCGCTGGCTGGAAGAGCGCCCAGTGTTAAGAGGATCCAGGGAGCTGTCACCACGCTCCGGGAAGGTGTCTGCTACGCGAAATAACACAGCCAGATCACTAAAAGGCACGCCGGGGCCCAGGGGAGTGTTGCGGAACACAATGCCTAGACCAACACCCTACCGAAACACCAGAAGGACGGGAACGGCACGACACGAACGGAAGCCGGAGGGCGCCTCTCGGGGAAACGGCCCTGGGGAGCGCAGCCGATCCACAGAGACTAACCCAAATTACTCAGCAAACTGCACCGATCAGGATATCACGACGGACTCAGAAGATGACCACCCGTTGCTGCAGGACATTAACCGTATGGAGGGTGCAGTTGAGAAGGAGGTGGACACTGAGAGAGACACTCGGTCATCAGACGTGGAAGATAAAACTGAAGAGTTACAGGAGGCCTGAAGCCGCATGAGAACCGGACCAGGGAGAAGCGCTACACGTCACCCCACGTGTTTTGTTCTGGTTCATAGATCTGTTTCTTTCCCTCATTCCCTTCTGGTCTTTTCCCCTTTTCTTTCTCTTCTTCCGCTCACTGGCTTCTCTTCCCCTCCACTTTCCCTTTTGTTTTTTCCGCCTCGTCACCTTTTCTGTATTCCGCACCTCTTCGCTGTTTTTCTTGCCTTTCTTTCCCGCTGGGGCATTCCCAGGTAAACACTCTCTAGTCCCTCAAGAGAGGCCTGCTCGAACTATCCTCACTTTCAGAGAGCACTTACGAGCGGCCAGTCGGTTTTGAACCGATTTGCCTGATAGCCTAAGCCCCAGATGGTTCACCCGGGGCCTGCAAACTCCTGAGAGGGGCCAAGGGAGACTGAGGGAAGTTTAAGACAATGGGTTGGGGGGGGGGGGGTGGGCGATAGACCTCGCCAATCTGAGCACGGCACAGTTGGTCCTGTTGACCCTAGGGGCAGTCGGTCGGATGTTGGGGGGGTGCAGGAGGAAGGGTGGGGAGGGGAGTTGGGGTTCTTTTGCAAAACAATGGCACACCAGTGGGACAATAGAAGTTTTTGGATTGCAGAGATTGCAGCAGTGGAGGGAGGGAAATGGGCTGACAGCGAGACTGGGCACCGCACACGACTGGGATGGCAATGGCTGAGCAAGGAAAATACTCTATCCTCTCATGGAATGTGAATGGGATGGGAAATAAGATCAAGAGAGGGTTAGTGGCCGCTTACTTTAAGAGACTGAAGCCTGATGTCGTTCTCCTACAGGAGACCCACTTACGAGGCACACAATGTGGTTTTCTAGGCCGTGGTGCATACAAAACGTTGGCACACGCTGGCTTCTCCACTGGAGCAAGAGGGGTAGCGATATTAATCCGGAAAAATCCACCCTTCAGACTGGAACATACCTGGACAGACCCCAATGGCACATACGTAGCGGTAAAGGGGGTGTGGAACAGACAGAACGTCACATTTATCAGTGTGTATGCGCCACCTCGGCTCCAACGGCAGACACTAGATAAGCTCACAGCAATACTGTTGGAGGCCGGTTCAGACACACACATTATTGGGGGTGACTTCAATGATGTAATGGACCCCACCCATGCTTGACCGCACGACTAGGGATCCCAAGGCGACGCCCTTACGACGGTTCGCAGACGCATTAACACTTACAGACCTATGGCGTAGGCAGCACTCCCAGACCAGAGCCTATTCCTTTTACTCCGGAGCCCATAAAGCCTTCTCAAGGATAGATTACATATTCGCCTTGGGAGGAGACCTGGGGGAGGTCCGCGAAGTGAAATTCTTGGCAAGAGGCCTCTCCGACCACTCGCCCATATGGCTTACAGTGGGAACCCGCCTGCACCTGCAGACTGGGGGATGGAGACTCAACGCGTGGGTATTAAAGGATGAGCAGGTTGCAAGCGAACTCAGAACCGACACGGAGCTTTATTTTAAAGAGAATGTGGGGTCGGTTGACTCGGCAATCACACTATGGGAGGCATACAAACCCGTACTCCGGGATAGGGCCCAAAACATCATAGCTCACAAAAAAAGAAAAGAGGAGGAAGAGGTCACTGGGATTGAAGCCCGATTAGTACAGCTCGAAGCACAGGCAAGTTCGGATCAAGACCCCACACTGCTACGCAACCTACAACTTCTCAGGCAGGAATACTTCACGTTAGCCAGGCGAGAGGCGCAACATGCGATACAAGCCCTACATCAGCGACTGTATGACACAGGGGACAAGACAGGCAGACTACTGGCGTGGCTTAGTAAAAAAGAGCAAGACAGTAGATGGGTAACCCAGATACAGGGGGAGGATGGCCGGCTTTACGAGACCCCAAGCACCATAGCAAATGCCTTTGCGGATTATTATGAGGCCTTCTATGCACCGCGGGCGCTAGCTGAAACATCTCAAATTCAAGACTATCTACGGGAGATACAGCTCCCCAAATTAGAGGACAGTGAGTCAACATCCCTAGATAATAAAATCACTAAGGAAGAAGTCATGATAGCCATTGGACAGCTGAAAACAGGGAAAGCCTCTGGGCCCAACAGGCTCCCACCGGAATTCTTCAAACAGCACTCCACACTCTTTAGCCCGCACCTCCTCCAACTATACTTGGAAGCACACGAGACGGGGACTCTCCCCAGAGACCTACGAACTGCCACGATAACGGTTATTCACAAGAAAGATAGACTGCCGAAGCTGTGTAGCTCATATCGCCCTATCTCACTTATCAACTTAGAGACCAAAATACTAGCTAGAATATTAGCGAATAGGCTTACAACTGTAATTGCGGATCTCATACACAGGGACCAATCTGGCTTCATGCCAAAGAGGTCGACGAGACTTAACTTGAGACGGCTACACAACTGGTTGGAGGTGGTCAACAAAGGAGAGGAACCACACCTAGTCTTGTCCCTAGACGCCGAAAAGGCATTCGACACCGTTCATTGGCCCTTTCTCATGTCTGCACTGGAGGCATTTGGCTTCGGACCGGTGTTTCGGCAGTGGATCGCCGTGCTCTATGACAGACCCCTGGCAAGGGTTAGAGTCAACGGTGTGGTATCCCGGGAATTCCCCATAGGCTGGGGCACCCGCCAGGGATGTCCGCTATCCCCGCTGCTTTTTGCGTTAGTGCTGGAGCCGCTTGCCTGTGTGATACGTGCACACCCCGGTATAACGGGATTTCGGACAGGAGGGGAGGCGGAATCTGATGAGCGTATTTCACAATAAGCTGATGACTTACTGTTATATATCACAAATCCGGATAGAACACTCCCCTGCATCATGGAAAGCTGCGAAGCGTATAGCGCGCAGGCGGGTTACAAGATTAATTGGGGGAAATCCTATTTATACCCAGCAGACAAGAGGGGCGAATATACTACAGGCCCAAGTCAGCTTCAATTGGCCCGAGAAGGCATAAAATATCTAGGGATCTATGTAACGACGAATGTCCATGCAGCCTTGGACCACAATCTATACAGGGTACTGGGGGAGTTCCGCGAAGACGTGGAGAGATGGAAGGCTCTACCACTGACCTTACTTGGTAGGGCAGCTCTATACAAAATGATAGTGCTTCCCAAATTCCTCTATGTGTTACAAAATACATATCAGCTATTGCCAGCGGCGGTGTTTACTAAAATAGAGGACATATTGCGGACATTTCTATGGGATGGGCGACCACCGAGGATAGCACTGGCGACATTGCAACGTAACCAATATAACGGCGGCATTTCCCTGCCAGATCTCCGGGCCTACTACTGGGCTGCCCATTTAATAGTTGTGAATGAATGGGAACATGTAGAGGGTGACCATCCCACATATGCCCTGGAGCGCACGCAGTTTACCAACCGCCCGTACACACACTATCTTTATGGGGAAGGGCGCTTCACGACTCCTTACTGCGACACGGATCGTCCTGGCGGTATGGAAGCAAGCCGAAAGGCAAATGAAATGGGACAAGCGGATTACCAGGGAAACCCTGCTGTGGGTGGGGAACAGACTATGTGAGATCGCAAAACTGCGAGGTTTTAAGAAATGGGATCTATTGGGTATCTCACACCTCAAAGACACACTGTACCGTAAAGAGTTGGTCACTTTCACACATCTCCAGACAGAATACGACATGAACACAACGCAATACTATAAATACCTGCAACTGGCCCATGCGTGGCGGGCACAAGGCTTAGACACTGACGACATTCCAGAATACGCGCCCCTAGAGAGCCGACTCTTGATGGGGGAAATAGCAGACAAGGCGGTCTCCTGGACATATAGGACGATAATAAACAATAAACCGGACACGCTGCAAAAATTAAGGACAAAATGGGAAACAGAGGTGGGAGAGATGGATGATTTAGACTGGGAAATGGCACTGATGCATCCTAGAGAGGTGGCCATCAGATCGCGCCTCAGACTAATTCAATACAAATATCTACATAGAGTGTATTATGATAGAGCCAGGTTACACCGCATTGGGAGGGCCGAAACGCCAGACTGTCTGCGCTGCAGGGGGTCAGAGGGCACATTCTTTCACACGGTGTGGGAGTGCCCAAAGATTCAACGATACTGGGAAACCCTGAGGGAGGAGCTCAGTGATATTCTGGGGGAACCGATCCCGCTCAACCCCGCGTTTGCCATACTAGGAGTAGCCACGGACATTGACCTCCCCAAACCAAAGCTGACTCTGTTACAACTAGGGTTAGTGGTTGCAAAGCGTGACATAGCTAAGGCATGGGGGGCGGTGGAGGGCCCGTCCCTCACTGAATGGAGAAAGAGTATGGATACGTATATGCTAGGTGAAAAGACGACCTACACAGCACGGGGTTGCCCTAAAAAGTTCTGGAAAATATGGAAACCATGGCTCACGCACTATGAACTCTCGCTTTCCGCTTCACAATGATCTCCTATGGTTGGGTGCATAGCTGGGAGGGACGGACGGGACCCTCAATACTGTTTCTGTACTTAATAAGGCCGCCTGGCCCTCTGTCACTGCTGTATGAAGATGATATTGATGCCAAACTGCACATGTTTATATGTTTTGCTGATTGCTATTGTCTTTACGCTGCAAACGAGAAAATGCCAATAAAAACAGTTAAAAAAAAAAAAAACTGGCTACGAGGTCAGCTATGATACTACTTTTATTCAGCTGCCCAGTGTCAGGATTAAAACCAAAGTATCGCTTGAAGTGCAGGTGCCAGGATTCAAGGCCTCTGTGCTCTTACAAGACCAACATGTTTCAGCCTGATAGACCTTGATTAGTGTCACGGCTTTCTTCAGGGTCGGTAATGTAGCTACTGCAATAAATAAGTGAATGGTGTGTGCAAAAACACAGGAAAAAACGTGATAAAGTAAATGAGACAATACTGAACCAGGACAATTTTCACTGTTCAGTATGTTCGACGTATACCCTTCGAGGCGTACGGAGTTCACCACATCTGTCACGGCTTCTTAGCCATATGGTACGGGCGCTACAACCGCCGTGCGTGCGGTTCTTCACAGGTCAGCAGCGCTCGTCCGGAGACAGGAAAACTAAGAAGCTGTGACAGATGTGGTGAACCTCGTACGCCTCGAAGGGTATACGTCGAACATACTGAACAGTGAGTCACATGCTAGACCTCCCTACTAACACGGACCCGGGGCTTCTTTTTGTGACGTGCAATGATGAATGGGGAGTTGGCTCCCGCTGGTCCTTAAACCTCCTCTAGCCCCCTTGTGTGATTACTTACTTATCTGTGGCACAATGTCAGCTCTGTGATGGGAGAGGTGGGCCCACTGACTGTCCTGGAACTCAAACCCCTCAGATCGAGGTGCCCTTAAGATGGCATCACTGCGCATGTGAGCAGGGGGTGGGCTGAGTTACTCTCTGGCCATAATCCTGTGAGAGCTGCGGGGCACTGGTAGTGCTCTACTCTGGCCTGAAATCCCTCCTCCCCAGACAAAAGAGGTAGGCCAATATCATGATGGTTCCTGAGGAGCATCTAAGCATGCCCCTCTGCTATCTGTAGAGGGGTGTCCGGTCAGTTAATGATGTACGAATGCCATGCCACATAACTGTCCATCTGGAGACTACAAAACATCACAAACAAAACACTGTGCCACATGGCAGAGGGCATACTGCACCACGGAAAAATATCGGAAAAAATAAGCATGTGGCCATTCAGATGCCAACTGCTGTATAGTGAGAGAGAGAGACTGTACACACAGTTCCACAGGTGTCACACTGCAGCACAGAATACACACATGCTTCACCACAGTGTCAGCGGCAGTCCGTGCATGTAAACGCGGTGGGGCGGGAGGGGGGGGAGTCGACAGACGACGGAATAGGGAAAATTAAATAAATCTTATTCCATCCTCTCTCGACATCCCCCCTCCCCACCGTGCTCACCTGCACGGACCGCTGCTGCACAGTGTACCAGACGACTGTGGCACATGGAACATGCATGGCCACCGCGGTCTATCAGAACACTGCTTCACACTCCAGAACACATGCCACACAGCAGTGCAAGAGGAGATAGCCCACAACCAGGGCTTTAAGTGGGATGAAAAAACTGGGGTGTCTCTCAAAGGGGCGTGGCCGATGTAATTAGGGAGTGGCTTAAAAAGTAAGCTAAAAATCTGTGCTTTTCATAGTGTGCCGCCTGAGAGGTAATTTCCTGCTTCTGTCATTGCATCCAGATATAAAATACAAGTAACATTACACCTACAACAAGCCAGTACTATTGGCTTTGTCAATGGTTGTTAGTTGCATAACATAAATAAGCAACAACCATGGCTTCGTAGTATAGCATATTGAAAATGCTTCAGTTCTGAAATGATGAGATTATGAAAGACCTACAACAAGTCTCTTCGAAGTTAAATCAAAGGCAGTGAAGGGTGGTACTGCTGCAGAGTTAAGATTTGTTTTTCACCCTGAGGGTGCGATCAAAAATGGAGAGCCCGACAGGGACCCGTCTCAGCACCTGTGAAAAGATGTCCACAACAATGATATGAAGGTGAGACACTCTTTATTACAGCCGTCAGGTCTCCATCTCCGGCAGCGACTGCCACCATCAACCTCCACCTCCCACCAACATTCTAATACCATTTCCAATCCCCACAACCTGCTTTTTAGAACTGCCGGTGCTGAGCACTGGCAGGACCCGGCCCACTTAAACACCTGCCCACAAACATAGACCCTCCGCACAGAGTGGTGTAACAGGAGACTGAAGCCAACAGCTGCACACCTGCCGTGTCAGAAGACTATAGCACACAGGACACACTTGTCACACCACTGTGTACCTATGAAAGACACTGTGCACATGCCACAGTTTGGTTATTGGTAGACTGTGGCAGCCATACACATGCCACAAAGTCATGGTTCTGAAACAAGTTTGGAAACTAGGTGCAAGAAAAGTTTTTGCAAATGTTTCTTATGAACTGGGTATTAGTGCAATGTATGTACAATGACCTTGAAAGAGAGCACACAGAAGTAGCATGAAGTAGGTCAGTGATAATGATGTCTGCGATTTTGTGAGAAATGATGGGGCCTGGTAGTGGAGAATAATATGAAACTTTCGCAATCATGGTAGTAATAAGGCTGAAGCACTCTCCGCTTCCTTCCAATCGCAGGGCTGTAACCCCAGAGACTAGCAATTTGGTCTCCTTCTGAAATTGCATCTGTGGAAGTGTTCCTAATGAGAAAAAATTGCCACAGCCTACAAAAAAACCTATGCAAAACCAAAGGGGATGATGGACGGAGTGTTGAACATTGCAAGCACTCACCCCCAGTCAACTGACCTATGCAGCTTTGAGGCATTAGCCTCGAGAGGGGAGCAAATGCTATGTGATGGGAAAAGCATTGCATGAGCATTGCGCTCCTTCCTCGAACAACCACTCCACGCAATGTCAACCAGCACACCATTAGCACACCTAGTCCATTTTACAGTGAGACGGCCATCGGCATCTGGCACAAGTCAATGGGCAAGATTGAATATAGTACAGCGCTCCAGAGTAACACCAAGTCAGCAAGTGCTCTTATCATCCACAGGGTCTTAATGAAAGATTGGATTTGTCCTGTTTTCTCTAGGAATGGCACATGGTGGTTGGATGATAAGTAAGTGGGGAGCAGAAGATTGACGTTCTAATAGACTGCTCCCTGTAATTCATTCAAGCCCGATCCGAGAAGTTCACTACTATAATTTTTTTTAAGCAATTTTGTTATAATTTTGATAATATTTAAAAAAAAATCTTTTTGAAGAAATGTTCAGTATATATTACTATATGATAATATTTTATGGCCTAGATAGAGTTTCATTTTCTAGATTCGGACAGCGGCAAGGTTAAAGAAGACAGGTTGGAGCCATTGTGAGTGATAATAAAAGGAGGTAAATGCTGATGAAAGATTGGGTCCACAAAGGATAGGTGATCAGCTGATAAGGACTGACAGCACAGAAGGTGCTCTGATCAATATAGCTATGTAAAGTGAAAATAATAGGAAGCGGGGGAGTTAAATGACTGAACACAAGGTATCTGGCATTGCAGGCTGTTGTTCAAACAAGGACTGGAGTTGACAAAGAGGATTAAGTATGTTTTGGGAGGCGTTAAAAAGTTGAGAAAGGTGAGAGTTTGTGGTCAATAATCTTCTAATAGCATATGTATTTTATGTAAAGTTGAAAATGGAATAAATATTTTTTTTGATTCATAAATTTCTTTGACATTGATTACTTGGTTTACCTCCTGATGAAGGGAAAACATTTTTCCGAAACGTTTTGTGAAAGATTACCATTCATGAACTAATCAGCGGGATATAATTTACATGTAATAGATTACCAAAGTGGAATTCGATGAGGGTACTGGCTGTGATAGATCACAGAGTTGCTTTATAATATTACCTTCAAACGTGCCAATGTATAGAAGGACCAACATTTTAATGGGGTGTGAAATGAAGGACACTCCAAATGTATTCTAGTGATAATAACCCTGACAACATGCGCACTATATTAATAATGCAACTTAAAGTTAGTGGGAAGGCATATTCCTAGATCAAATACATACAGAACAGAGGGATGCACCCTGTGTGCTTTAATGCGTGGATGAGTCATAAGAAGAATAACACAATGCTTATGAGTGATGGGATTTCACCCTCAATGATAACTATGGGTGGAATTGCACCACTTGCTATTGTGAATGTCTTCGGGCCCAGAATTATTGGGTCTGTAAATTCTAATCCTGATAATTCCAGGCCCTGAGACACTGGTCCTGTCTCTCTGTGGTGGCATGGCCTGTGTGCAGGAGCACAGCCCCGGGCATATGACACTTTGCACGCATTTACAACGCGTGCCATTACCTCGCATTTTTTACTCCGCAACACCTTTTACAACGCAGGGCTTTACACCGCAAGTCATTACAATACATTCCCCATTACAACGCAATTTACTATTCTAACTCCACCGGGGCGTTGTAATGGGGATTGCGTTGTAATGACTTGCGTGTAAAGCCCTGCGTTGTAAAAGTTGCTGTGGAGTAAAAAAATGCGGGGTAATGACATGCGTTGTAACGCAGTCAGTGTAAAGGATGTTTACCCAGCCCCGGACGCTGCCTGACCCCCGCAGCAGCATGAGAGGAATATACAGGGGCCCTCCGACCAGAATGAAGCCTGCCCTGCTCCCTAGTGCCCCACCACCCCCCACCCTCCAGCCCCTGCGACTCTCACATGGATATTTTTTTACTGCATAGAGCAGGTGGAAAATGTCATTGTTTTTCTCCCGTGAAACAAGGAAAACTGCCCAGAAAAGGACTCAGTATCTCTCTGGGTCCATTTAGTTGCCCCCTTTTTGGGGAGAAAACCTATAATTGCTGCAGGGATGCAGACTGGAATCTGAGATTTCCTCCCTCTAGCACCTGCACCAAAACCGGCACACATGTAATCAGACCCTTGGTAGAGTCGGAAGCAAATGGTTCCTCCCTACATTTTCCACTTAAAGAAGTTGTAAAGGAAAGTTATTTGCCTTCTCTTCAGAAAACAGCAAGTGAGATGATAGTTGGTAGACTGACACATAGCAAAGGAAACATATACTCCCATGCACGTACAACAATATTCCCTTTGTACACAGTGAAATTGGCCGGATTAGAAAATACTTTAAAAAAATGGCAAGCAATGTAAAAGGTGTTCAGCAGGGCCGGACAGGTATTTTCTTCCACTGGGCATTTCCCTGGTCGGCTGGAGCCTTCGGATGACCATTTTGAAAGCACAGGACCACTGCCGTTGTTTCTGTCACTTTCACCAGCTCCTTGAGGTTAACTGCAGCAGGCATGTGGGAGGAGGAGGATTAAGCAGAGGGAGAAGGAGGCAGGGAGAAGGGAAAGCCATCAGAGAGAGACAAGAGAGGAAGAGGAAGAGGAGGAGGAGGAGGAGGAAGAGGAAGAGGAAGAGGAAGAGGAAGAGGAAGAGGGAGAGGGAGAGGGAGAGGGAGAGAGGGAGAGGAGAGGAGACTGCAAAGGAGCCTAAAGGAGTGGGTCTGGTTTGAGTATTTTTGACAGGGCTGCTTTTGGTTTCTCAGTCCAGCACTGGTGTTCAGACAAGTGAACTGTACATAATTGTGGTAACAATTTTAAGGCGTCGGAATTATCAGCCAAAGTCATCAATTACTTTGCACAAACAACACGCAGGGGAGACTGAGGTTGAATACTACAAGAGAAAATACTAAGTAGATCTCGGCATGCCTCCAGATAGTGCAAACTGCCCTTCGGGGATATTTAAAGATGCAAACTTTTTATAATGTCAAGTTTTACACTAGCCGACATTTCTGAACGTCATTAAATTTTGCATTATGACATTTTATTCATTGTTTTGACAGCGGTAGACAGGTTGAAGAAGAAAATGTCCGCCCCTGAGACATTTTGTACTGGAAGCAGTCTCCTGCTAACATCTCACGGACATTTTTAGGTCGAGCCTTGAGTAGCGCGCAAGCGCTGCTAGGCGAAGACTTTAAGTAAGTGAGTTTCAGAAGCAGTCCAAACGCTCGTGCGTCGTGGCTGGCCTTTTTGGGATGGGTACGCGCGGCAGACATGTGTTTCCAATTATCGTGCCCAGACGCGTGCGCGATAATTGTAAACACATGCCGGCAAAAGGCCATGACGCACGAGCGTCTGGTCAGCTGAGCAGGCTGCCACGCTCGCTCGCCCCCGCTTCGATTCCGTGCTTGTTTTTAAAGCAATTATAGACTCCGCTGGAGCACGCACTCAGCAGTCCCCCTGGGGCACAAGCAGGCATCCACTTTGGTGCTGCCTCGTAAAAAGCACCTAGCTTGGTTCCCTCCCACCTTGCTGCTTCCCACCCACACGGCGCTTGTTTATCGTTAGAGTGTGCGCGCTTTGAAAGCGCTTTATTTGTTTTAAAGGCAGAAGCGCTATGCATTTTAAGGAAATGCAACACACTTCTTCCTTTCAAACAAATAAACAATTAGATTTCGAAAGCACCCACGCTGTTGACAATAATAAAATTCAAAGTTTAGCAGTAAGTCAGCGGAGGGAGGCACGTTACAGATGGACTGAAGGGAGCTCCCCGGGCACAGTGCGGCAGCAGCAGCAGGCCTCTGACACATCACAGGCCGTCGGTGTGCCAGTCTGAACCCGCAGAGCCTTCCACCAGTTCTCGGCTCCACGAGGAGCAGCACCGAGCCAGCCCGGCGTCCGGAGGTAGATGGTCATGACTAACTCCGGAGCCCGCAGTCCCCGTAAGGAGCAGGTACTACATGTGCGGGACGGGTACCGGGTAAAGAGACGGGCCGGCTGGCACGCAAACTAGTGAAGTGAAACGTACTCCTTGTATAACGCCAAGCCAGGGATATATGCTGGACGAGCGCTTCAAGAAGGTTATGTTAGTAAGCTGCGCATCTTTTTGCTGAGTCAGGTAATTGGGATGCAGTGCACTGGAAGTGGACCCAGAGCTGCCCCTCTCACCCCAGTTATTCTGTTCTGTTTCCAGTCCTGAAGGCTTGGCGCTCATCTGACTTTTCCTTCTGTTTCTCTTTTGGCCGCTGTTGTGACGTCTGTGTGCACATTTCTGCTTTAATGTATGTTTTATAAAAGGGAAATGCCCCAGAGAGCTCCACTCTCCTGTGTGCGGATTCAGCCCCGGGGAGAGGGGGAGGGAGAGGAAGGAGGGGGAGAGTGCTGCTTTCTGCGGGAAGCAGGTTTCAACAAGTGCGGTGTGGGGAAAGGGAGGCGGGGCGGGCTGGGGCTGCTCACGGTGACAGCGCTGATGTTTGTTCCTTGTGTTCACCTTCGTATTGTTTGGCCAACGTATGATTTCCCGAGTAGTGGCTGGGGTGTGTCCTCATAGGGCCGAGAGCGGGGACTGCTTGCACGAGCTTTTGTTTATTAATTGTGCATTCTGTTGTACTCTCACCAGCATTAGCCTTTCCTACATTCCTAACTTGAGACGGCTGATCCAACAAAATAACAAGGAAAGCCGAACCAAGGGTCTGGCTTGGCTCTAAGAGCCCGTCTCCGTGCACGAGCCGAGCCTTGAACATGTTCAGAATATAAATCATGCAACAAATATGACATAGTCCCTTGAAAATTAAAATACGTGTGTTTAACGCGAGGAAACGTTTCACTGTAGTACATCACATTAAATCACTGCAGTGTGAGGTATTTACTAAAAGAGATAGTTTTTAAAAATGAATTTAGAAGTATTCCTGCCTCCCGCCCTGGTCCCCACCCTGATGGCGATACCATTACTGAAGTAGCAAGTCCATTGTCACATATACCCGAAATGTGGCCTAGATTCTTACTATATATGGTGCAACGTTATAGTCTAGCAAATCACACACAAGAGCAGTGAAACAGTCCTAGGGAGTGGAGCACACCACAGAGGGCTCCATCACGAGGTGTCTGAAGTGGTATCCACAAGAGGGAACCTCTCCAAGCAACTACAGGTGTCTGGACTTAGAATTATTAGGCCCACATGAGAGGAACAGAAGAAGATTCCTCCAACTGCCCATCCAAACCGTCACAGACAAAACAAATAGCCCCCAAAATATTTACCACTTGCTCCAAACAAGTGGTAACAGTGAACTTATGATGGAGACCCTAGTGTACAGCTACTTTATGTTTGTGATAAAAAACAAAATACTGGTCCATTTAATTCATGCTGATTAAAGTGTGCAACTGAGATTTCCTGATCAAAACACACGTGCTAAACACCAACATTTCTAGCACAGTGATTATATTTCACAACTCAGTGCACTCTGGCAGTTGCAGTTGTTGTTTGCTTTGTTTGACCCAATTCAACTAAAACATTTCATAAAAGTGATTATGATAGGAAATCTCACTGCTGGGTCGTGCTGCTAGTTGCCCATGGAGCATTCTAGTAGCCCTGACTGTGGAATACACTAGTCGCAAAGACATGCTGGCTCTGAATTCAGATAGAAATGTAAAGTGCACTATATTCAAAGAAGCCAAGGATGGAATGGGTATTCGAAGTGCACCTCATTGTTAACTATAGGAATAGATGATATGCTGATCAAAGCCTTCCACCAACTGTTTTCTCTAAGGAGATGCCAAGGTCTGAATGGGCATTGATACTCCCCTACTTTCTCCACCTTGAACGTGATCTGCCTCGGCAGACGGGTTAGATATTAAGTGGACACGAAGTCTGAATCCCACCAGAACTAGTTGAGTATACCCTCTTCTGTCCAAAGTCTAGTTGTCTGTACTGTCAAGTCAAATATTTATTTCTTCAAGATTAAATGACAACTCTGCCAAGGACCTGCAGTATGGAATGTGACAGTAGGCTCCATCATTTACTGCCAGCTCTTGTGTCACTGGCTTTACATGGCCTTGAGATTTGCCTTTGTTGTCTCACTCCTATTTTCCCACATACGTTTATACAGGTACTTTGAATAAATATTGTTTTTTTCTTCTTCTTCTTCTACCACTTCCGCCTCTTGAAAGCAACACCCATGCACTTCCCACTCAGTGCAAGCAAGTTTCACAGTAAGACCTGAGGCTTCTGTTCCCATTGTGTTGTCTGGTTCTAGTACATTACTAGTAAATATGCAGCATTATTTTCACATTGCTACTATACTGGGAAAATTCCCAAATCGTGGAAAGGGAGTATAGTTATTCCAATTTATAAGAAAGGACCTCGGTTGCATCCAGGGAACTATCGACAGATTGCACTGCTGGATGCAATAGGTAAAATCTTCGCGGCAAGTGTCCTAGACCATCTTAAAGATTGGGCTTTTTCTTCCGGCGTGATCCCATTCAACCAGGCCGGGTTCAGACAGAAACATTCAGTTACGGACAACATAGCGATTTTACAAACTATTATCGACAAATATGTAGTCCGGAAATCGCAGGTGGTCTATGCGGTCTTCGTTGATTTTTCAACGGCATTTGATAGAGTGGATAGACCAACACTATGGAAGAAACTCAGAAAACTGGGAATCCCGAAAACTTTACTTTACCTTATAATTTTACTCCACTCTGAAACCTGGTGTCAGGTACAACTGGGACAAGAAAAGGGTCTTACTGGTCAAATTGCTACACCAAACGGCCTTAGGCAAGGTTGCCTTTTGGCTCCCCTCCTTTTTTCGTTATACCTTAGTGACCTCCCGGACAGTTTTCTACATGTAATAAATTTCCCCCCGAAGATCGCATTAAGTAATATACACATCATGTTGTATGCCGACGATGTCGTAATCTTTGATCTTACCCCCTTTGGATTACAAAGGAACCTAGATGTACTAACAAAATATACAAAGGAAAATTTCTTGGTTCCTAATTCATCTAAAACAAAAATCGTCCCATTTAGAGGGAGAAAGAATTATACAAACTATAACTGGACACTGGGAGGAGAAACCATAGAAGTGGTAAAAGAATACACTTATCTGGGACGGATTTTTAATCAATCATTAGGAAATTCTACCCATTTTCAGCATTTAAATCGTAAAGCAGACATCCATGTGGGAGCGCTCCAACGATTATACCTTTCTTCCGGACAAAGACACTTTCAATCCTTATTACAGGTATATAGCTCAAAAATTCCCCAATTTTATCGTACGCCCTGGAATATATCCCAATTCCTCAGTGGCATCAAATACAAACGAAAGAAGGGAACATTTTACATAAATTGGCAAAGGTTCAACAATCAGTCCCAGTACAAGCTCTGCGTTTAGAATTTTCTCTAGTTAGTTCCTTTGCTAGAGCGATCACTAACGTACTTAGATGGGCGTATAATCTTCTACATGCAGACCAAGGCACTTTAAGATTCTTATTAAAAAAGAGACATTTCAGAGTGATTTTACAAAATATACCCTAAACCAGAACTTGACCATTGCTTTTAAATTATCCAATTGCTCAATTGCACTCTTGAAATCATGGTCACCAGCACAATTGAAGCTCTTCTTGAAACTTTTGACGCCGAGGATCAGCTATGACCTGGATATCTTGCACTGCTCTAAATTACATCATTATGAACAGTACGCAGAAGCCATCATATATAAACAGGCTCAACAATATATTCGCTTTTCCTTAAGGCATGGAATTTGGCGGTGTATAATTTTATTGAGGTTTGGGTTACTCCCTTTTAATTCATTGACTTTTAAATGGACTGACAAAGAAAATGTTACCTGCATCTGTGATCTTTGCAATGGTGGTGTGCAAGATATGAAGCATGTACTGTCAGTTTGCCCAAACCCGATATTGGTTGAAGCTCGAAGGCGTTACTTAAAACCAATACAATTTAGATATAATAGTGCATCCGTGCTGAATTTGATTACGCTTTTTAATTCTCCCCAGATGAATTTGTATGTTATAATTTGTTTAAATTTTTAAAATCGTTTTTAAATTTGTATTGATTATTTTATGCGTATAATTAATAGTATTCGTGATGTATGATATTTGTTGTTCTCAGTAGAGAACTAGATCAAATAAAATGAACTTGAACTTGATGCAGCATACATAACATAACATATATGTGCAAAATGAACGTTCATTCTAAAATTACCTTGGCGCTGAAATAGCAGATGTTTATTGTTACCCAACTCACTACTGTGCCAGTCACTCAGTAATGATGATCAGTACATGCTCACTTGTTCAGTGACTTTCTCAGGTCTGCCACTCATCTCTTACTATTCCTCATGGCTTGGCAAGATTTGCCTCCATCTCTTAGTCCCATGGGTGTGCTTGGACTTTCCACCCATCATTTGGTAGTCCTACAGATGCGAAAGTGTCTAGTGACTAAGAACGGCAATGTGAATTGTGAACTATGAGTAGGGCCACTGGAATTATGCAAATTTGCGGCTGCATCATTTTCTGCATAATTATGGATGTGCTGCAGCCACATAATCTTGTAAAAATGTTAACAAAACAATTGATTTAAGCTCAGACTAATTAAAAGTTACTAATATAAAAAACGCAGTGACATGTTACTGCACAGTGGAAGGCTCTTGGCAACCGTACATTGCTCCCCTTTCTGTTGCTTATCGCTGTATTTGGGGGTTACATTGGTACTAAGGACGTGAAACCTTGCCAGAAAATGTGAACCTGTGTAAAAATTACAAAATAAGGAAGTAATACTATTCCAAATGTACCGCATTATGCAGCATACTTTGCCTTTTCTTGATACATAATTTAGTCAACCCTGCTGCTTAATCTTGCCCTCCTCTGCCACATAATTCCAGTGGCCCTGGCTATAAGGTAGTGCTGCCCTTTCTACGTCACCCAAAACTTGTTTTGTTGACGTTACCTGCTTTCTTTTTACACTTCCATCACTGAATGGGTTTCCAGTCCTAAGTATTCCATCACTCAAGAAGTGGCCATGGATTGAATGAGGGTCGACACTATATGCTGTTTTACGTCGAAATACTGTATTCTCTGCAGAAGGTGAATTTGATGGACATGAATCATGTGTGCATATATCCGTCCATCCCTTTGTTCTGTGTTGTTTCACTGCATGGGTGTCTGTCTGTATGTGCGCCTTCTCTTTGATTCTCAGTGCCTTGATCTCTGTGCATGAGTACTGTTATAATGTACTTGTTACTTAATGCATCCTCCCATTTAGGTTCTCTGCCTTGCTGCTCAGCCAATGGTGATGTCATTTAGAATGCTCAGAGTGTTTGTGTTGAAGGGAGAATCAGTTGGAGTGGATGGGCTGAGCAGCTAGGAGGCTGCTCCTGGTGGGGCATAATATGGATCATATCATCTTCCTGAAACCTGGAACCTATGAAGTAACTTGAAGAATAAATCTACAACCTTTTATATACAAGACCTGCCTGAGTATCATTCTTCATTGTAACAAGTACCAGCATGTCTGCTCGTCGATGTGCCCAGGACACTCCATGTGTTTGTATGAATGCATGGTGGCCTGTAGAGCTGTGGGTATGGGTTCCTCTTTCTCTGGTGGTTTGTGTGGACCGGTGTCTGCTAAGTTTGGTAGGTTGTGGGTGCATGGATATCTGTAAATGAGCTGTTGTTTGTGTGGCGATGTCTGTAAGTCCGCTTACTGTGTGTGTGCATGGATGTCTGTGTTGCTCTGTCTGTGCATAAATGCCTATATCTGTGGTGCTCTATTTGTTCATGCAGATGTGTGATCTGTGTCAATGTATGAAAGCATGAAGAGTTTATCTCGGTGCATATTCCCTACAAAAACAAATCTACTTGTTTAATGCAGGTGGGGAGGGGGGACTAAATATGATGTCCACCAGGAAATAGATATTTAGTCTTGGAATGCTGAAAACATTGCAGTGCTCCATTCTGAGCTCTTCTCGTAGTGCTGTGAAGCTCTGACCACCACAGCATCGCTCAGCGCCACACCAGCATCACTCAGCGCCACCACAGCATCACTCAGTGCCACCACAGCATCACTCAGCGCTACCACAGCATCACTCAGGGACACCACAGCATCACTCAGGGCCACCACAGCATCACTCAGGGCCACCACAGCATCACTCAGGGCCACCAGAGCATCACTCAGGGCCACCACAGCATCACTCAGGGCCACCAGAGCATCACTCAGCACCGCCACAGCATCATTCAGGGCCAACACAGCATCGCTCAGCACCACCACAGCATTGCTCAGCACCACCACAGCATCATTCAGCACCACCACAGCATCGCTCAGCACCACCACAGCATCATTCAGCACCACCACAGCATCATTCAGCACCACCACAGCATCATTCAGCACCACCACAGCATCATTCAGCACCACCACAGCATCATTCAGCGCCACCACAGCATCACTCAGGGCCACCACAGCATCACTCAGGGCCACCACAGCATCACTCAGGGCCACCACAGCATCACTCAGCGCCAAGACAATATCACTCAGCACCACCACAGCATCACTCAGCACCAAGACAATATCACTCAGCACCACCACAGCATCACTCAGCACCACAGCAGTATCACTCAGCAAGACCTGAGTATCATTCAGCATCACCTCAGCATCGTCTCTGCAACAGTCACCACCACCACCACCACTACCACCTCAGCATCACTCAGCACCACCTCAGCCTGCTCTCGGAATCTGGCATCTGTTGATTCTCCCTAGCGTCTGGCCGCTGCTAGTGTTATAATACAGGTACTAGTTCCCAACCTTCACCCTCCGATTGTTTATGCCCCCTCAAAAAAAAGCTTTAACAAACAACCATTGCAATAGGCAGAAACAAGTTGCCAGCATTGCAAGAACAAAAGAAAACTGAGGACATTTTTTATTGTAAATACTTTTTTTAATATGGTCGTTCAGTTTTACATAATGCCTTCTTGGTCATATATAAAGTAACAAAAATGCTTCTGACACTTTTTTATTATAACTTTTTCAGCATGCTGCACAGCAGCCACACTTCTCTACAGCACAGCTTGAAGACATTGGCAAAGTCAATAGCTCTGGCTAAACACTTATAATGCCCCAAAGGCGAGACCTATTGGCTATGCCAATGCTTGTTAAACAAGATGTGCTCTTGTGTGAAAATTTCACACAAGATATGATCAAATCATACTTCAAGCCAAATGAGTAATTTTCAATCAAATTCACTCTGTTCCTGATCCTGCGACGTTTCTACGTGGGGCGTGGCACAGTGCAGCGTTCCCGTCTCCCAAATTACCGGGACCATCGCCGCGATTCCGCGAGTTGCCGACAGCTCGCCACCGGCTGAGGCATCCGAGGATCGCGAGATCGGGTCCGGCTCCAGGACAAGGTGCTCCACGGTAAGAGGCAAGCGCGGCCGTGTAAGTGTGAGACCCCAGCGGTTTTGCGGAGGCGGCCCAGCTAGGCGGGGTGCAGCCTGCAAAACGGCTGCGTGAGCCCCGCTTGCACCCCAGTCCCTACCGTCAGCGCCCCTCCCACTCTCGCACATTAACAAGCGCACAAAAAGCGGCACACAGCTCAAACAAAAAAAATAACAGAAACTAAACAAAAGCGGTACATCGTCATACTCTGTGCCTCCAGCACCCTCACAAATACCAGTTAACTCTTAGCTCCCCTCCCCCCCCCGGCTATCAGCACTAGAGGTCCAGCAGTACACAGGGAAAGGGGCGGAGACAGTGGACCGGAACCCTAGGGCCCAAGAGGAACCAGGAACAGCTAGTAAGAAGTGCACAAGTAAAGAAGGAAAAGGACAAATTGTACAAAGGAGCAAGGTTTAAGGAAAGACAAAGGAGTAAGGATCAAGGAAAGAACAAAGCGAAGAAGAAACATAAAATCTCTCGGCATCCCGCCCTTGCCCTCACTCAGGCTAAAACATCAGCCCAGGCCAGCATTTGTAAAGGGTCCATCTGCGGCAGCAACCGACCGGGCAGGCTTCAGGCAGGTCCCAGGTGGGCCCCAGCAAGGCATCAGCCAGCCAGCACCCACGCTCCAAGCCACACCCGGGTTGGTCTAAAACACACCCGGCATGAGGTCAGGGAAATCCAGAGGAGGAGAAAAAAAAACGCAAGGCCGGCCCAAGAGGGAAAAAGGGGGACCACAAGGCATGGACCACATAAGTAAATCACCAGGGTCAGAGCCAGCGACTCACTCAGAGACAGACAAAAGTATAAACGGAGAGCGGTCCACGTCTACAACCACCACAACCGTTATGGACAGCGCAAGTATGCAGGTCCCTGCTACAGAGTTCGTTTCAGATACAGTCAAAGAAGGAGCTAAAGAAAGAGAGCCGTCCGCACTCCCTGCGCACAATATGGGTGCCAACGCTAGCAAGAGGGCACTGATCACAGACTTTTTAAAAGTATGCCGCAGACTCTCGCCCAGGAGCCACAAGGATCACACGGACCATAAGGATGCTAAGCAAAATAACAACCACACAGACCCCCAATGTGAAGACATTGAGGACCTCTCACATAGTAGATGCCATAATAAAAACAAAGAAATTCAGGGTACAGAAATAAATGATCTCCTCTCTCCCATCAGAGAAGACCCAGGCATGTATTCAACTAATCAAAACTTGTCAATACCCAAGGCCTCAAACTCACCTGCCATCTTTCCAAGGCACAACCATCAGCTTGTCGAGGCTCAAGTCCACACCCAGCCGGACTCGATTTGGGATCTCCTATTCAGTCAAATGTCATTTCTAGTCCAACAGCAACTGCAAATGACAACCCAAAAAACCGAGGACGACCCAGTGCATTTGCTCGACAATATCCTAAGACCATTCGCACGATCTCATCTCCCCCCTCACTGGCAGCTCTACCATCACTGGAACAAGCGGGGTCCGCCACACCCTGCGTCCAAGACCGCAACACTTTTGCTCTATCACAAGATCCACATAAAGTGGCACTGCAAACGGGCCATGAATCATCTCTATACAAACTAAGCGGGCACTCGCTAAATGAAGCTAAAGAGCTCAGACCAGCCCCAGCGATTGCATCTAATGCTTTACATAAAAACGGACAACCAAGTAGGATTGAGAATCAATCGGTCCAATCGGATCAATCAGACCAACCAGACCAATCCCAGATGAAAGCAGCGATCGGCTCTTCAACATCCGCCGTATGGCCCCACCTGCTAAACACTATGGAAATCATTGGAAAGGCAATGATATATCATGCTGACAAGTTAGACACCCAAGTGGGGCTCTTAAACATCTTAGCTATCCACGTTCAGGGGATAGAACAAAAGTTGCATGCTCTCAACACCATGATCGTGAAGGTCCAGCAAGACCGAGACATCACATACCACATGTGCCACTGCTCCCAAATAATTGACATACTAGCAGCATTACCGACCTTAATGTCAGAAATGTTGGGGGCAGTTAGGGATCCTCAAACAAAGTCCAGACCGACAAAAGATCGTGAACACAAGGCATTTAGGGGAGAAGGTCGGGTGAGCCCCCAGACCTCTAGGAACTACAGTCCAAGAGACAAGGAGACTCGTAACGCTCCCGCGTGGGTAAGCTCACCCACTCTTGATGCCCCGAGGGAGCCTGAGCAACCGAGCAACCCCTGCCAAGCAGGAGCACCAGACGCGTCATCCAACTATCTCTGTCCGCAACTGACAGCAGATGCAAGCCCCAAACAGACAAAATCGACAACTTCCCTAACCAAGACGGAAAGGAAACGGTTGAGGAAAGCAAGGAAAAGTAAATCAAACAAACAAGGGTCAAACGCATTGCTATCACAAATTACAATGCTCACCGCAAATGACAAAAAAACTGAGAAGGATAATTTTGAACAAAGTATCAGGAACGCCGTCTGTATCAAGGACCACTCCATTTCCCCAATAAAAGAGGCTGCCGCCTCAAGCAGCCCCAAACAACAAAAACGTGCAAATTCACCAACAAGGAAAATATACAGCATATGCAATCCTTTGGAAGGGCGGGAACCAAACAAATTAACCACTCAGGCCATCCACAAACTAACATCATATCAACCCCTCGGGGCATAACGACAGAAGCTAGTAAACCCAGCCCACTGTCTCGGAAGAGAGGTGTAACAATAAAGAAGTCAAGTTAAGAGCACACCCCCCAGGAGACACGGAGGTCAAACCAGCCACGGACCTTCAAAGCACTCAGCAAAATAGTGCACAACACCACCCAAACTCAGCGCTAATTCATTCAGAGCCCATTGAGGCAGTAACAGAGACTCCAAGCGACCGAGCTAAAAAACAATACACTGAGCTTCCCAGCACAGGTTACAAAAAGATAGAGCTCGTTCCACATTACATCTCCAGGGGAGCTAACTATAAACTGAACAGAAGCACAATATTAAGACTACTTGAAGCCCTCCCAGCCCTGAGTCACATCAAATCCAGGGATTTGGAAAGCATTGAGTTCAAATCCAATCCCAATCAAATCGGCCCAGAAATCACAACTGCAACTTGGACAGATCATTTCTTCATAGACTAGATCTGGCAGCACAGGGAGTCCTTTTCTAAATGGGGCATTGAGCTAAAAGAGGCGGAGCACCCCCGCTACCCAAGCCCGTTACAACAACCCAATCGAACAGTGGGCATCCTAAAAGCTGCAAAAGGCCCTGACGAGTTCTGCATAATGAACGGGCCACATAATTAGGAAAATTACGATCACAATACCACACTCCGAAACCACCAATCCCGTGGACAACCCGCAGGGGATCGCCTTAACTACGAACCACGGAGCTGCATGAACAAAAGTACGCAAAGATTTTAAAAAAGCCCAGGTTTGCAAGATCTGCTCATGGAACGTGAATGGTTTAAGTACAAAATTCGAAGATGCTGACTTTGTAGAATTCATCCTATAGCATGACATACTTCTATTCCAAGAAACCTGGCAGACCATAAATTCCCCAATAGTAGGCTACAAAGAATACCTCAACCCAGCCACAAAAGATGCAAAGTACAGAAGGGCAAAAGGTGGCCTATGGACTTTCATCTCGACGGAAATTCCCTGGAAAGATGAAGTCATCGACCTCGATTCCCCCTGGATGCAATGCACCAAACTCGAAGCTTCGCCCTCGACTAGCTTGTGAATTCTGAACATCTATATCCAGCCAGCCGTCAAGCAAAAGAGGCATAGAATTCAGCAACTGACTGCCGCACTTGAAGCTCTAAAACTTACTCATCCACAGGCCAACATAATATTGACCGGGGATTTCAACATGAACCTATTGCAAGGTGAGGAAAAAAACATATCGGGCCTCATACAGACAAGACAGGGCAACACAAGAAGACGGGACACCCTGGGCAAGAGATGCACGGCTCTTCTGGGTGAACTTTCACTGTACACGCTAAACAGCCGTGGCCACTTGGACTGTCCCGCAGCATTCACTAGAATGACGAACAAAACAGGCTCAATCATTGATTTCACCTTGGCGGACCTCGATCTCTTTCCTTTCATTTCTGACTTTCAAATAAAGGAAAGAGCAGAAAGTGATCACCATCCTCAAACCTTTACACTAACCACCATTCTAAAAAAGTCTGGGCGAGCCAAGGCTCTTTCATCAATAATTCAATCTCACAATCTAAAACGACTCACATGGAACAAAAGTAACATAGATACCATCATGAGGGCATGCTTCTCATTACTGGCATCACCGGAAGCAGAGCCATATTGTTCGTATAAAGGCCTGGGAGTCGTTTGTCAATAACCTAAATAAAAAAAATTCTAACTGAGCCAATGGCTATAAAGCCCCTAGAACCACTGGTGCAGCCTGGTACACATATAGGGGCCGATTCCGATTCAGGCCGGAAAACGTACCGACCGACTCGGTACGGGAATTTAGTCCGACCGACACGTACCGGCGCTGCCCGATCCGCGTAGTACGATGCAATGCATGTGAATAACGACCAACTCGTATGGAACACAAGCCGAACGACCGAACCGCACGGAAACCAGCTATCCGGCCGGAAAACCACGCGAATCGAACCGACCGACACGCACCAGGAATGAACCTGACAGAAACGTACCCGCGAACTCCGACCCGCGCAGTACGATGCAATGCGTGTAAAACCAGACCGAGTCGCACGGAGCTCAAGCCGTACGACCGACACGCATACAAAACGGAGCCGAAGCAACCCAATACTCCGTGACCGACGCGTACGCCGCACATGAAACACAGCAGAAACACACCTTGAAAGACTTGGAGAAGCTCGCACGAGCCAACTGCAGCGTCCTACTCGGTCAGAAGAACGTCTCCTACATGCCCAAAAACTACAAAGGAAAAAATACAAAAAAAAGGGCCAAACAAGCAATGACAAAGTCAATAAATACTGGGGAAAAAAAACATGGAACAAAGACACACCCACAACTCCACCCATATAAAGGCCACAAATCCCTACCATGATCCTTTGCAAATTCAAATGACCTGTCAGCACAGAACACCATCAGACAGCAACCACAGACACACCCACAACTCATCCATCACACAAGCCACACACCATTAGCACCTCCCAAATAGCACCCTCACATACACCCAGCAAAACCTACACACACACACCCTCACCTGCACACCCACACACATTAATCCCCACCACCACCCATCACCATGCCCCCAAAGAAGAATCCAAAGTTCCTAGACAGTGAATTGGAAGTGCTGGTAGATGAAATCATCAGGGTAGAGCCACACTTATTTGGTACATTGGTCCAACAGACCCCCATGTCGCAGAAAACCAAGATGTGGGAGAGGATCGTCGACATGGTGAACGCACAATCACCATGTTAGCGCACAAAGGAAGACATCCAGAATAGGTGGTATGATGTGCGCAGGAGGGTCAAGACCCTACTCAAGAAGGATTACACCTTGAGCCATCGCACCGGTAGTGGCCCTCCTGCCAAACCAGTATACCTCAGGCCCTGGGAGGAGAAGGTGCGGGCCATCCTACCACCAGAGAGCGTACATGGACTATCAAACATCCCAGAGCCTGGTGAGTACACAACCAATATACCCAATATCGTGTGACAATACACACACATCACTGTCAAGGGGATAGTGAAACCATGCACTGTTAGCAAAGCCACAGTAACCAAAACATAATCATCCCAAGATGTGTATGTTAGTTAGACAAACACAATACCTGCCATCTGTTAGAAATGGGATCTCTAGTTGGCAAGGGCTTGCACCTTTGTCCAAGTAGGGACCCTTCTTCCTAGTCAGGGTAAGGGTTGTTACACTCGTGAAGTAACCCCTGCTCACCCTCGTGGTAGCTTGGCACGAGCAGTCAGGCTTAATTCAGAGGCAGTGTGTAAAGCATTTGCACATAACCAACAGTAATACAGTGTAAGCACTACAAACGGACACCACACCAGTTTAGAAAAATAACCAATATTTTATATACTCAAGACAAGACCAATTACGACAAAAATCCACAATACTATACTTTACGAATGAATACTTGATACGTTAACTTCTTCTTTGCAGGAATAGCACAAAAGCAAAGTTCGTACGAGTCGGTAGCTCCGTCCGAGCCTACTGTGATGCTGAAAATCACAGAGTCTAACAGTTCCAGCCGACCGCGTCGATACGGGCCAGCAGAGTCGTGAGCAGACTCGGTCACAGTACCTTTTCTCGTTGTGGCTGGTACGGAGTGTACGAGCCGGTCGGCGTTCGTCGCGGTTGCGGTGCAAGACGGAGCGATGCAAGGTGCGGTGTCCCTCGATGCGGTGCAGGCAGCGGCTCGATGAGCGTCGGGCAGACGGAGTCGGTGAGTCCAAGGCGTGCGATGCAGAGCGAGACGATGCTCGATGCGGTGCTGACAGGTTGCGATGCAGGCGACCTAGCCGGAGTGCGGGAGCTGGCGTCGGACAGCGGTGCGAGTCGGAGCGGTGCGTCGCAGACGTGCGAGCGGTGCCCCAAATGCGGTGCGGTCTCGACTCTTGAGCCAGTTGCAGCGACAGTGTCGGTCTGGTCCGGCTGGCCCAGTGAAGCGATGCGATGCGAACTGCGGTGCCCACAGGTCACGGTGCAAGCAGCGGCTCGATGTTGGCGGCGTTGGACGTCGCCCACGGTGAGACCAGGGTTGCGATGCGGCGGGGCGATGCGGTCTGCGGTGCAAACAGGTCACCGGCCAGGGATGGATTCGGTTGACGGAGTCGGTTGCAGTTCCCTTCCTCTGTGGCGACTGAAACAGCGTTCCAGAAGCGGTACCCAGAGGCTTGTGAAGTCTTTGTAGTCCCTGAGACTTCTTAACAGGAGGCCAGCTCGGTTCCTGGCCCTTGGAGATACTCAGCACAAGTTTGTAGAAAGTTCAGTCCAGTCCTTTCACTGCCCAAGACAGAAGCAGCAACTGCAGGCCAACCCAACAAAGCAACAACACAGCAACGGGGCAGTACTCCTCCTGGCAGCTCTTCCAGCTCTTTGTCTTGGCAGGTTCCTTGATTCCAGCGAGATCTAAATTCATGGGGTCAGGGCCCCAATATTTATATCCCAATTTCCGTTGTTCTCTGAAGGCAGAGAGGCCTTCGCCTAGTCCAAACCAGTTCTGGAGCACTTTGTTGACAAGTCTCCGTCCCTTCTTTCAGTGAGTAGGCCAGGGACATCAGACGCACCACAGGAGGTGGAGCCAGCATTGTGGAGGGAAGGCACTGTCCTATTCATGGCCCAGGTGCGACCCCTCCCACCCATCTACAGGTCGATCTGGCTATTCAGCCCTGCGCTGACTCACCCTGTCTCCTGGCATCCCCCAGCCCCTGTCACTCACATTCCAGACAAGGAATACACAACCTCGCAGAGGCAGGCTTGGATGGTTAGACAAGAAAATACCCACTTTCTAAAAGCGGTATTTTCAAACACAGAATGTTAAAACCAACTTCACTAAAAGCTGCATTTTATCATTCTGAGTCCAGGCATACTAAACTCGAATTTCTACCATGTTCCCGGGGTCAGTTAGGATTATATACTGTAATAATCAAAACCGCCCGTTCTGGCCTAGGGGAACAGGTAGCCTTGCAATAGTGAAAAACGAACTAGGCTGTGATTCACTATCAGGACATGCCGCACACACCAGGGCATGTCCTACCTTTCGCGTACAACGCACCCTGCCCACAGGGGTACCTTGGGCCTACCTTAGGGGTGACTAACATGTAGCAAAGGGAAGGTTTAGGGACTTGCAAGTGTGTGCACTTGCCAAGTCGACATGGCAGCCCCATGGCAGGCCCGAGTTACACTTTACGGGCTGTTTGCGTGGGTGGCACAATCCAGTGCTGCAGCCCACCAACAGCATTTGGTCTATAGGCCCTGGCACTCGCAGTGCACTTTACAAGGGACTGACAGATAAACCAAATAGGCCAATCATGGAAACACCAATCCATAACACATTTTATACAGGAGCACTTGCACTTTCCCACTGGACCGCAGTGAGGAAAGTGCGCAGAATCATCACACCAGCAAAAACAGAGTCAAAACCGGGAGGTCAGAAAGCAAAAAGTCAGGGGAAACACGCCAAAAGATGCCAAGTCTAACACATGTCCCCTCCAGCTGAAAGTAGGGAGAACTACCCAACCCCATTGGAGTTCTCTTCACTAAGGCGGAAGAACCTGGACAGACCATCTGCGTTGGCGTGTTCTGTACCAGGACGGTGTTCCACCGTAAAGTCCATTCCCTGTAGGGAGATGGACCACCTCAGCAGTTTTGGATTCTCACCCCTCATTTGCATCAACCATCTGAGGGGCCTGTGGTCTGTCTGAACCCGGAAGTGAGTCCCAAACAGGTATGGTCTCAACTTCTTCAGTGCCCAGACCACAGCAAAAGCTTCCCTTTCTATGGCACTCCACCTCTGTTCCCTGGGAAGTAGTCTCCTGCTAAGGAAGACTACAGGCTGATCCAGGCCCTCTTCGTTCAGTTGTGAGAGCACCGCTCCCACACCATGCTCTGAAGCGTCAGTCTGCACGACAAATTCTTTGGAGACGTCAGGTGCCTTGAGCACGGGCGCCGTGCACATGGCTGCCTTCAGGGCATCAAAAGCTTTCTGGCAGGACTCAGTCCAGATCACTTTCCTGGGCTGCCTCTTAGAGGTCAGCTCTGTTAAGGGGGCAACGATGGTGCCATAGCCCTTAACAAATCTCCTATAATAACCGGTGAGACCTAAGAAGGCTCTCACCTCTGTCTGGGTCTTGGGGGCTCCCAAGCCAGAATGGTGTCAATCTTGGGTTGTAGGGGCGCCACCTGGCCGCTTCCTACCTGGTGTCCCAAGTACACCACCGAACCCTGCCCGATCTGGCACTTACTGGCCTTGATCGTGAGGCCTGCACCTTGCAGAGCCCTCAACACTTTCTCAAGGTGCTGTAAATGTTCTTCCCAGCTGGAACTGAACACAGCAATGTCATCCAGGTAGGCGGCACTGAAATCCTCCAGCCCAGCCAACACCTGATTGACCAACCTCTGAAAGGTGGCAGGGGCATTCTTCAACCCAAAGGGCATCACCCGGAATTGGTAATGACCTTCTGGGGTTGAGAATGCTGATCTCTCCTTGGCCCCATCGGTTAAGGCAATCTGCCAGTACCCAGACGTTAAATCAAACGTGCTGAGGAACCGGGCAGCTCCCAACCGATCAATGAGCTCATCAGCTCTGGGGATGGGGTGCGCGTCAGTCCTGGTGACGGCATTGAGCCCACGGTAGTCCACACAAAACCGGAGTTCTGGAGTGGCACCGGGCGCCGCAGCCTTTGGGACCAAGACCACTGGGCTGGCCCAAGGACTGTGGGAGGGCTCAATCACCCCTAGCGCCAACATCTTAGAGACCTCCTCCTTGATGCTGGCTCTGACCCGGTCAGTCAACCTGTAAATCTTGTGCTTCACAGGAGGGCTGTCACCAGTGTCCACGTCATGGGTACACCAGTGAGTAACACCGGGGGTCAGAGAGAACAGTGGGGCGAACTGTCCCAACAACTGGCGACAGTCCCCCTGCTGCTCCTGAGTCAGAGTAGGGGAGAGGATCACACCCTCTACTGACCCATCATGCTCCTTGGTAGACAGGAGGTCAGGGAGAGGCTCGCTCTCCTCTTCCACCCCATCATCTGTCGCCAAGAGCATACTCACTTCGGACCTCTCGAAGTGGGGCTTGAGGCGGTTCACGTGAAGGACCCTCAACGGGTTCCTTGGAGCCTGCAAATCCACCAGGTAGGTGACGTCACTTTTGCGCTCCTTTACCTCGTATGGCCCAGTCCACTTGTCCTGCAAGGCACAAGGTGCCACTGGGGCCATGACCCACACTTTCTGCCCAGGTTGAAATTCGACCAGAGTGGCGTTCTGGTCATACCATCTCTTCATTTCTTCCTGGCTGGCTTCTAGGTTCGCCTGAGCGAGTTTCCTGAAGCGGGCAGTTTGGTTTCTAAAGGCCAGCATGTAGCTAAATACATCCTGGGGAGTTTTCCTGGGAGCTGCCTCCCAGCCTTCCTTTACCAAACTCAGAGGTCCTCTGACAGGGTGGCCATACAGGAGCTCAAAGGGGCTGTACCCAAGAGACTTCTGAGGCACCTCCCTGTATGCAAAGAGTAGGCATGGCAAGAGGACGTCCCACTTACGCCTCATGGGTTCTGTTAGACCCTTGATCATGCCTTTCAAGGTCTGGTTGAATCTCTCCACCAGACCGTTTCCTTGTGGGTGGTAAGGAGTGGTGAACTTGTAGGTTACCCCACACTCCTTCCACAGGGATGTCATATACTTCGATATGAAATTGGTCCCCCTATCAGAAACCACCTCTCTGGGGAATCCCACACGGGAAAAGATCCCCATTAACGCCCGGCCCACCACTGGCGCCGTCGTCGTCCTGAGAGGGATTGCCTCCGGGTAACGGGTGGCATGGTCCACCAAGACCAGGATGTACCTGTTGCCCATGGCTGTCTTGGGATCCAGTGGCCCCACAATATCCATCCCTACCCTTTCAAAGGGTGTTCCAACTACCGGAAAAGGTTGGAGAGGAGCTTTGACCTTCCTCCCACTCTTACCACTTGCCTGGCAAGTTTGGCAAGACCTACAGTGTGCATCTGACTGCCTTCGCATTTGGGGCCAAAAGAAGTGGGTGACAAGCCTGTCAAAGGTCTTGTCCTGCCCCAAATGTCCTGCCAAAGGCACGTCATGAGCCAGACCCAGTAGGAAGGTCCTGAAGCGCTGGGGTACCACCAGCACACGGGCTGACCCAGGCTCAGCAACCTTAGGCTCACTGTATAGGAGACCACTCTCCCAGTAGATCAGATGTGACCCGGACTGATTACCAGCTGCCTGGTCTGCAGCCTGCCGCCGCAGACCCTCCAGAGTAGGGCACTCGTTCTGCTCCCTGCAGAACTCCTCCCTGGTGGGACCCCTTCTTGCTGCCAATGGGTCAGCTCAGAGATGTCTCCCAGTTCGGCTACCTGCTCCCCTGTAGGCACCGGGGCGTCCCCTCGAGGTCCGCCTCCTCCCGGTCCGTGGGAACTTCGGGGCCGGTTTCCCGCGCCCCTGCCCTTTCTCTTGGCAGGGACTTGGGCCACTGTTTCAGGCTCCAAGTCCTTTTGATCACCCTTTCTGGCTGCCATTGACCGAGTAGACACGCATGCCCACTCTGGCAACCCAAGCATCTCCAAGTGCGACCTGAGCTCAACCTCCTTCCACGAGGACTGCTCCAGGTCGTTTCCTAGCAGACAATCTACAGGCATGGTAGGGCTCACAACCACCCTCAAGGGACCTGAGACCACCCCCCCAATCAAAGGGAACCTGCGCCACCATACACTGGCGCTCCGAGTTGTCTACAGCAACTACTTGGTGGAATGCTCCTGGGACTACTTGCTTCTCAGACACCAGGTGACACCGGACTGAGGTCACACTGGCTCCAGTATCTCTGAGAGCCTCTACCCTGTTCCCATTAATGGTCACCCAGGTGCTATATTTCTTTGTGTTAGGGGCACCTGGTTTCCTGGGACCATCTCACTGTCCCCGAGTGAGACAAGGGTCATTTCTGCAAGATCCCCACCCTCCTGTGGGCACCCCTCCTCCCCAAGCGCTACACTAGCCAACACTTTGGACTGTCCACCGGTGGGTGGCTGTGTCCCCTTCGGGCACTTGGGGTCCCCCTTAAAGTGACCTACCTGGTCACATGCATAACACTTGCGGGGGCCGGTCTCAACAGGCTTCCCTGTAGAGACCCCTTTCTTCTTATCACCGGGGGCTGGGAACCTTTACCCTGGGTACTAGTTTGGGGCCCTTTAGAGAACTCCTGTGCTTTACCCTTGTCCCCCCACCTTTCTGCTGGGGACCCTGCCCACCTTTGGCTGAGTCTCCCCCAAACGCTTTCTTGTGGACCCTGGTACTCACCCAGCGGTCCGCTTCCATAGCAAGCTTCCTGGGGTCAGTTAGCTTACTATCCACTAGGTGCTGGCGCAGATCTGCAAAACATAGACTAGACAAGTGCTCCCATGCCATCAAGTTGTAGAGCCCCTGAAAATCTGTTACGCTACTGCCCTTCACCCAACCATCCAGAGACCTGCAGAACACATCCACACATTCCAACCAAGTGTTGGCATCAGACTTCTTACTGGACCTGAACTGATCCCTGTACTTTTCAGGAGTAAGACCATACTTCGTGAGAAGGGCATCCTTCATGTCAGCATAGGTGAGGTGATACCCCTTACCCAAAGCTATCAGAGCATCCCTTGCTTCTTCCGGGAAAAGTGGCCACAATCCTGCTCCCCAATTCTCCTCAGGGACCCCATTCATGTGTATGGCTGCCTCATAACCCTGAAACCACCTTTGTATGTCATCCCCCTTCTTGAACTCCTTGCCTACGTTCTTGGGAATGTGCACAATCCTGTCTGCCTTTCTGGACGAATTGCTGCCACCATCTGAGCCTGACTTACTCCTAAGTTCTAGCTCCTTCAGTTCTCTCTCATGCTCTAAGAGCATCTTCCTCTCCTCTATGGCCAATCTCTTCTCCTCCCGCTCACTCTCCAGTCTGAGCTTCTGCAGCTCAAACTGCCTTGCCTCCCGCCTGTCCTCCAGCTCCTCTGGGGACAGACTGCTGCTGCCTGACCTGGCGGGTTCCCCCCTACCCAAAAGCACATCTACCCTGGAAATAGGCTCCTCCACCTCCTCACTGAGATCACCAGGCTGCCCATTGGCATGTCTGGCTGCTACCCAGACCCTCAGCGCCTTCTGTAGCTCCTCCTTCCTTGTGAGGCCTTTAATTTGGACTTTCAGGTTTTTACAAATTGCTCGTAACTCCTTTACGGCGTAGGATTCCAACCTGTCCTCCTCAAAGATAACTTCCAGAGATGCAACGGATGATGCAATTGATTCAGGCATGACAAAAGTCGTGAGTTGAAAACTGGCAAGATCAAAAATAGGCCAAAAGAAAAAGAACCAGTATGTGGTACGTAATGGTCTGCGATATGGTAGTAGTGCACACCAATCACTGTAAGTCAAGTGCAAACACAAGTCCTATCCTCACCGCTGACAACCAATGTTAGAAATGGGATCTCTAGTTGGCAAGGGCTTGCACCTTTGTCCAAGTAGGGACCCTTCTTCCTAGTCAGGGTAAGGGTTGTTACACTCGTGAAGTAACCCCTGCTCACCCTCGTGGTAGCTTGGCACGAGCAGTCAGGCTTAATTCAGAGGCAGTGTGTAAAGCATTTGCACATAACCAACAGTAACACAGTGTAAGCACTACAAACGGACACCACACCAGTTTAGAAAAATAACCAATATTTTATATACTCAAGACAAGACCAATTACGACAAAAATCCACAATACTATACTTTACGAATGAATACTTGATACGTTAACTTCTTCTTTGCAGGAATAGCACAAAAGCAAAGTTCGTACGAGTCGGTAGCTCCGTCCGAGCCTACCGTGATGCTGAAAATCACAGAGTCTAACAGTTCCAGCCGACCGCGTCGATACGGGCCAGCAGAGTCGTGAGCAGACTCGGTCACAGTACCTTTTCTCGTTGTGGCTGGTACGGAGTGTACGAGCCGGTCGGCGTTCGTCGCGGTTGCGGTGCAAGACGGAGCGATGCAAGGTGCGGTGTCCTCGATGCGGTGCAGGCAGCGGCTCGATGAGCGTCGGGCAGACGGAGTCGGTGAGTCCAAGGTGTGCGATGCAGGGCGAGACGATGCTCGATGCGGTGCTGACAGGTTGCGATGCAGGCGACCTAGCCGGAGTGCGGGAGCTGGCGTCGGACAGCGGTGCGAGTCGGAGCGGTGCGTCGCAGACGTGCGAGCGGTGCCCCAAATGCGGTGCGGTCTCGACTCTTGAGCCAGTTGCAGCGACAGTGTCGGTCTGGTCCGGCTGGCCCAGTGAAGCGATGCGATGCGAACTGCGGTGCCCACAGGTCACGGTGCAAGCAGCGGCTCGATGTTGGCGGCGTTGGACGTCGCCACGGTGAGACCAGGGTTGCGATGCGAAGCGGGGCGATGCGGTCTGCGGTGCAAACAGGTCACCGGCCAGGGATGGATTCGGTTGACGGAGTCGGTTGCAGTTCCCTTCCTCTGTGGCGACTGAAACAGCGTTCCAGAAGCGGTACCCAGAGGCTTGTGAAGTCTTTGTAGTCCCTGAGACTTCTTAACAGGAGGCCAGCTCGGTTCCTGGCCCTTGGAGATACTCAGCACAAGTTTGTAGAAAGTTCAGTCCAGTCCTTTCACTGCCCAAGACAGAAGCAGCAACTGCAGGCCAACCCAACAAAGCAACAACACAGCAACGGGGCAGTACTCCTCCTGGCAGCTCTTCCAGCTCTTCGTCTTGGCAGGTTCCTTGATTCCAGCGAGATCTAAATTCATGGGGTCAGGGCCCCAATATTTATATCCCAATTTCCTTTGTTCTCTGAAGGCAGAGAGGCCTTCGCCTAGTCCAAACCAGTTCTGGAGCACTTTGTTGACAAGTCTCCGTCCCTTCTTTCAGTGAGTAGGCCAGGGACATCAGACGCACCACAGGAGGTGGAGCCAGCATTGTGGAGGGAAGGCACTGTCCTATTCATGGCCCAGGTGCGACCCCTCCCACCCATCTACAGGTCGATCTGGCTATTCAGCCCTGCGCTGACTCACCCTGTCTCCTGGCATCCCCCAGCCCCTGTCACTCACATTCCAGACAAGGAATACACAACCTCGCAGAGGCAGGCTTGGATGGTTAGACAAGAAAATACCCACTTTCTAAAAGCGGTATTTTCAAACACAGAATGTTAAAACCAACTTCACTAAAAGCTGCATTTTATCATTCTGAGTCCAGGCATACTAAACTCGAATTTCTACCATGTTCCCGGGGTCAGTTAGGATTATATACTGTAATAATCAAAACCGCCCGTTCTGGCCTAGGGGAACAGGTAGCCTTGCAATAGTGAAAAACGAACTAGGCTGTGATTCACTATCAGGACATGCCGCACACACCAGGGCATGTCCTACCTTTCGCGTACAACGCACCCTGCCCACAGGGGTACCTTGGGCCTACCTTAGGGGTGACTAACATGTAGCAAAGGGAAGGTTTAGGGACTTGCAAGTGTGTGCACTTGCCAAGTCGACATGGCAGCCCCAGGCTGCGCACAGGCTCTGCGATGGCAGGCCCGAGTTACACTTTACGGGCTGTTTGCGTGGGTGGCACAATCCAGTGCTGCAGCCCACCAACAGCATTTGGTCTATAGGCCCTGGCACTCGCAGTGCACTTTACAAGGGACTGACAGATAAACCAAATAGGCCAATCATGGAAACACCAATCCATAACACATTTTATACAGGAGCACTTGCACTTTCCCACTGGACCGCAGTGAGGAAAGTGCGCAGAATCATCACACCAGCAAAAACAGAGTCAAAACCGGGAGGTCAGAAAGCAAAAAGTCAGGGGAAACACGCCAAAAGATGCCAAGTCTAACACCATCCCATAGTGATATGTAACTGTGTCATGACATGTACAAACCCAACAACAAATAGAGCAAGGCAGTGGCACAAATCTAACCAACAAACACTGTCAGACATTTTGCCACCACTAGAACACCACCTCACAGGGAAACTCACTGAAAGGAAGGAATTCTGTGTATGCTGGTGAAGTCAGTGTAGCCAATAGCATGATGGGAGTTGTAGTCACAGATATTGGTCACCCTCACAATTGGCCCATCAACACCACTCTGAACCATGCTCACATCACAGGGAGTGGAAAAAAACTGACAAGATGGCTGACACTGGGTACTGCTGTGGGGAGCACAAGGCCCTGCTGGGAACTGTGCACCAACCAACAGCAGGACACCACTGACTGACATCCTGAAAGCCAACTTGCACTCCCTGCAATGGAAGCACGTTCCATGGTGGGATATCTGGCTGGGTGGGAAGGAGGACTGACAGCACTGACCATAGTTACCAGCAGCTTATCTCACACACACCCTTAACACAAACTCCACACAACTCACCTGGGAGAATGCATAGCCTCACACTCTAATTAAATATCCCACAAAGAACCACCACCCTGGGTTATGCTGTGTGAAGCACAGGGACACTTTTGGGACTTGTAGCCAAACTAACGCTGTCAGCCATCCTGTCAGCACAGGCACACTACCCCACAGGGAAGCAGAGTCAAAAGGAAGGAAGTATGGGCATGCTGGGAAGGGGGGTGTAGGCAATAGCATGATGGGAGTGGTAGTCACAGCTCAACATCCCCCACCCGCATGGCCCGGCAAGCTCACACTGAAGCATGCACACCTCACAGGGAGTGAAAAGCCACTTCAAAGATGTCTGACAATGGTGCTCTGTTGTGGGGAGCACAAGGCCCTGCTGGGAACTGGGCACCAACAAACAGGACACCACTGTCAGCCATCTTGCCATTGCTGTCACACTCACACACAGTGAAGTCCACTCAAAAGGAAGGAGGTATGGGCATGCTGGGAAGGGGGTGTAGGCAATAGCATGATGGGAGTGGTAGTCACAGCTCAACATCCCCCACCCGCATGGCCCGGCAAGCTCACACTGAAGCATGCACACCTCACAGGGAGTGAAAAGCCACTTCAAAGATGTCTGACAATGGTGCTCTGTTGTGGGGAGCACAAGGCCCTGCTGGGAACTGTGCACCAACAAACAACAGGACCACACTGTCAGCCATCTTGCCATTGCTGTCACACTCACACACAGTGAAGTCCACTCAAAAGGAAGGAAGTATGGGCATGCTGGGAAGGGGGGTGTAGGCAATAGCATGAAGGGACTGGTAGTCACAGATATTGGTCACCCTCACAATTGGCCCATCAACACCACTCTGAACCATGCTCACATCACAGGGAGTGGAAAAAAACTGACAAGATGGCTGACACTGGGTACTGCTGTGGGGAGCACAAGGCCCTGCTGGGAACTGTGCACCAACCAACAGCAGGACACCACTGACTGACATCCTGAAAGCCAACTTGCACTCCCTGCAATGGAAGCACGTTCCATGGTGGGATATCTGGCTGGGTGGGAAGGAGGACTGACAGCACTGACCATAGTTACCAGCAGCTTTTCTCACACACACCCTTAACACAAACTCCACACAACTCACCTGGGAGAATGCATTGCCTCACACTCTAATTAAATATCCCACAAAGAACCACCACCCTCGGTTATGCTGTGTGAAGCACAGGGACACTTTTGGGACTTGTAGCCAAACTAACGCCAGGACAACACTGTCAGCCATCCTGTCAGCACAGGCACACTACCCCACAGGAAGCAGAGTCAAAAGGAAGGAAGTATGGGCAAGCTGGGAAGGGGGTGTAGGCAATAGCATGATGGGAGTGGAAGTCACAGCCCAACATCCCCCACCCACATGGCCCAGCAAGCTCACACTGAAGCATGCACACCTCACAGGGAGTGAAAAGCCACTTCAAAGATGTCTGACAATGGTGCTCTGTTGTGGGGAGCACAAGGCCCTGCTGGGAACTGGGCACCAACCAACAGCAGGACACCACTGACTGACATCCTGAGAGTCAACCTGCACCCACTGCAAGGGTGGCATGCTTCATGGTGGGATAACTGGGCTGGGGGAGAAGGAGGGCCGGATGTCAACCAAATACCACCAATGCTGGCCATGCACACACCTCAACATTCACATTGAAATGCTTCAGGTTGGCAGGACAATGTGCTACACCAATATCAACCTCTGACTGTGACAACTTAGGACAATGCAATGTACAGGCCCGCATCCAGAGGTACAGTCACAACTGTCAGGTGTTTGAACCATTGATGCCTGTAGAAACATAACATACATTGTGTGTCTCTTCCAAAAACAGGTGATGATGGGGACACAGCAGCAGATGATGAGGAGTCCCTGTCCCAGGCTCCGGGGGCCCCTGAGCTCTCTGGTGTGGAACAGCCTCTGCCCTCCTCGGATGGCGAAGACCTACCTGGCCCCTCCGGTGTGAGTCATCATGCAGCACCAGCAGGACCACCATCTGCACCCCCTGCACCCACTCCTCCAACATCTGCCAACACACAGACCACCCCCCGCCGACACGGACAGACCAAGGACCACCAATGACAACAGCACAGGGACCCCGACCCACCGTGAAGCAACGGACAACAACCCCAGTACCAACACCCAAGGGGGCCTAGGGTCACCTGTGCGTGCCACCGCAGGTCCCGCACGTGTGGCCAGGGATGGTGGGAGGGGTGGTAGGCAGAGGTCGCTGTTTGCAGAGGGGTCTGGACTGCATGATGACCCACAACTGGTACGCATTGCTGATGCGTACCAGAATAGCACCGGAGAGGTCAGCCAGGTAGTGGGGATCCTCAAGGACATTCAACAGCAGCAGGCTGCCCATCATGCCCGCTTGGACTCCCACATGTCCCGTGTGGAGACACACATGTCTCGCATGGAGTCCAAGTGGGACACATTGCAAGAACTGACAGCGGTGCATAGGGACATATTCACATGCCTCCGCCAGATTAGCACCAACATGGCCATACCTCCCTGTGTGCCCACAACATCTGGTGCCACTGCAACTGCCACAGGGAGGGAGGATGACTCTGGCGGAGAGTCCTTTGCACCGCAGCGGCCTGCCCGTGAGGGTCCCCCCGAAAGAAGAGGGGTCGTCCGAGGAAGGAAAACTGAGAGGCCAATGGCCATGTACATCCCCAGGAACCCAACACCTGTTCTGGAAATTCTCCTTTGTGTGCAAACTGTTCACCCTGTCGAATGCAACCCAACTCTCCCACATGACATGGGGAGTTTAAGTTGGACCAATGTATCAGATGACTGTGGACTTTACTCAGGACATTTCTGCTACCAACACTTCCAACTCATCTGGGAACTTTGGATTCCAATCCCAATGTACAGCACCCACCATCCTGTGCACTATCCTCACACATGTATGTAAATAAACTCACTAATACACCATACTTGCCTCTGTTGTGATTCCAAAGTTGTTTTTGTCATGGAGATGATGATCTGCTAAATGACACTGTGCATGCTAACTGCTACAGCAAGTGCTACACCGTCATGTGAGTCATGGCGACGTGACACATATGAGGGAGACACACCACTAGGGCTACACAACACATACACACCAGGGCCATCTGACTCATCGCCTACACTGATGTTGCCAGGAAATACAGTGGAATGCACAGACACCACACCTATTCAGAGTCTGTGTCAACTAGCCCACAGGTGAAGTAAGCAAATGTCAGTCAGATGTGTGACCACAGACAACGCACATACCAAAGTGAGGCACAGGTTTATTACACATTTGCAACATGTTGTTTCCACTACAGATGCAAGGTAATCCCACGTGGCAGTGGCCACACAGTCACCAAGTGTAGAGGAAATAAAGTCCAGGGGTGTGTGGCACATCACCTGCAGGGAAACGACTGCTTCCACCCTGGAAGTTGAATCATGGTGTCGGGGGATCACAGTTGACCAAACAACTCTGAAAGTACCCTGTGAAGGACAGACATGACACACAGTCAAAAGCACTGAAGAACAGGACAGAACTGCAATACTCATGCCCAATACATGTCACAAGATACCTACACAAAACCAAGTTAGCATGTCAACACTGTTGGGGAGTACAGACTACCTGTAAGGACACATCGCTGCACGCATACAGTCAAGTAGCACATGGCCACACTCAAACAGCAACAGAGCACCACCAACACATATCATGCAAACTCAAATCATTGACATACCAACTCTGTATACTCACATTCAGCTGAAGAAGTTGGTGATGAGCTGTGTGCGGACATCCCCCTCATCATCATCATCATCATCACTGGCATCGTGGCCCAGGCCAGGATCCTCCACAGGTGGCGGATGTTGGTCATCGTCATCCAGGATAAGAGGCAACTCCTTCCGCACTGCCAGGTTGTGTAGCATGCAGCAGACGATGACAATCTTGCACACCTTTGCAGGGGCATATGGGAGGGCCCCTCCTGTCTTGTCCAGGCAGCGAAAGCGGCTCTTCAGGAGACCAAATGTCCGCTCAATCACTCTCCTGGTCCGACCATGTGCCTCATTGTGGCGCATCTGGGCTGGTGTCACAGGGTTCCTGAGGGGTGTCAGCAACCACGGCATGTTGGGGTATCCGGAGTCACCTACATACAGACAATTGCACATTAGCTGACTTGGAAAAGAGGGTGGAATACTACATTGCAGAACACACACAATGGTACAAAGTCAGCACACACCGACAAGCCAGGCACGCTGGTTCTGCATCTGTGACATCATCCTCGGGATGCGACTACTCATTACGTAGGCATCGTGTGCAGAACCGGGGAAACGTGCACACACATGTGAGATGCTCATATCTGCAAGACATACCACCAGGGCATTGATAGAAAGGTAATGTTTCCTGTTCCTGTATGCCTGCTCATGTGCCTGTGGTGGTACCAAAGCCACATGTGTCCCATCAATGGAGCCGATGACATGTGGCATCCTCCCCAGGGCATAGAAGTCACTCTTGACGTCAGTGAGTTGTTGACGTTTAGGGAAATAGATGTACTGGTTCAAGTATCTCAACATCGCCTCCAAAACATCGCGTAGCACACGGCTGAACATGGTCTGTGACATCCCACCAGCAGACGCCACAGTGTGTTGAAAGGTACCGGTGGCAAAGAAGTGTAGGGCTGCCATCACCTTCACCTTGGGGGTCAGCGCTGCAGGGTATGGCCGGCCAGGTTGCAAATGTGGGGCCAACTGCACCGCCAATTCCTCAATAAGCGGCCTGTTGAAGCGGTACCGTCGGATGCAGTCACGTTCAACCATGGTTGCAAGGTCAGGAAATGGTCTATGGACAGCTGGTGCCCTGCAGTGCATAGGTGAACAAATAAAGATTGTCAGTCACCCCACATATGTGGCATTGACCATACTTAATATCACATGATACATCATCACGAGACACAAGTACTTGATGTGTGTGCCGTTCTGTATGGACATATATGGCACCTACATGGCCAACATCTAACATCTCAGTTCAACATGTGTTGACAACAAGTTCCAGGTTGTGCTATGGGAATTCATTCGGCTGTGTCACAGTACCCATGTACTGCTGTCACGTTCCAAACACACACCACAGTGACAAGTGAGGACAGATGTGCCCCAGGCATCACAGCTCTTTGACAGGTAGATTCCCAGGGACCCTGTATTGCCACATGGACACTGGCATGACATGGCGTATCATGTACACGCCAGCAAAACAACCATGACTCCCACAGGTAGAGGCCCCTGTTGCCTCTGCAGGACAGATATGGACGCCTGTGACACACACACGCACAACATCAAAGTCGATGCACAAACAACGTGGATGTGGAGACTGTCTCACATTGTGCACATGGAATCCAAGACATCTGAAACACAACATGCACACAGACTGTGGAGGGCCATCACAATTGTGGCAATGGGTCACCCTGTGACGTACATACCATCCCACATGGGACTCAGGGTGTATGTGACATAACATACACATACACAACCTGGAGATGTGACCATGCCACATGCTCTGAACTGAATAGTTGCACATCACAGTGGTCATGTGCACAACACACAAAGGATTCTGTCCCCATGAACACGTGCACAGCCTGGGAGTGGCTGCCCCCAAGTGCCACCCAACAAACCACATGTTGACCCCCATACACACACAGGTAATGCAGCCTTACATGCCTTAGGATACAGTGTGGACAGGCTGTGGTGTTGTAGGTGTGCCCCTGAGTCCCTGGCAAGTAATTGTGGCTGGCATACGTGCACCAGTGACAACAATGGTGACATATGCGAGTGACTTGTACAGGGACGCGTCGTACAGCAATGGACCGATTGGTGCGCACGCATTGGCCATTGCATATGATGTGGACGGATGCGTGTCGTTTCCCGAAATACGCGTTGTACAGCAATGGACCGATCGGTGCGCACGCATTGGCCATTGCATATGATGTGGACGGATGCGTGTTGTTTCCGAAATACGCGTCGTACAGCAATGGACCGATCGGTGCGCACGCATTGGTTATTGCATATGATGTGGACGGATGCGTGTTGTTTCCGAAATACGCGTTGTACAGCAATGGACCGATCGGTGCGCACGCATTGGCCATTGCATATGATGTGGACGGATGCGTGTCGTTTCCCGAAATACGCGTTGTACAGCAATGGACCGATCGGTGCGCACGCATTGGCCATTGCATATGATGTGGACGGATGCGTGTTGTTTTTCGAAATACGCGTTGTACAGCAATGGACCGATCGGTGCGCACGCATTGGCTATGGACTGACATGGTAACGGACGCGTTTTCGAAGCCTTTACGAGTCGGATGCAGTGAATTCAGTTGGCCACCCACAACAATGTTGCAAATTCATAGGTGTCATGAAGTTGAACTTTTGAAGGATGCTGTGGGCGTGTATAAGTGGTGCAATTCCATGGATTGGCCAGATTCAGAAGATGCAAACGACTTGGACCTATCACTTTGGACACATGGGACAGTATCTGCCTCTGCAGCACACATATATAATGCTGGCTGTTCCCCTGAGAGCTCACTTGCCTGCACTATATGCTCCAGGATGACATCTGCCACCACTGCTGCTGTGTCTGCATCCTCTGGCTACTGCAATGGCACGTACTGTGGAGAGAGCCCCAGCCTTCAGCACTGAGGAGAACCAGGCCCTGCTGGACAGCCTCCTTCCACAGTACAGCAAGCTGTATGGGAAACCAGGGGAGCAGGTGAGTGTGCTGTCCACTGCCTTACTAATTGTGCATGTTGTCTGACTAGCAAGACTTACAGTGTGTACACCAGTGGCTAGCATGCTCACTGAGTAGTTGTCACCCCCCAAAGTGTGTAGTTACATGCACTGAACAGGTATAGTGCAGTAACAGTGCATTCCAACAAGGTTTTACTTCCCAGGCAATGATACCATTTAGTAACTGCTGGACAACTGTTCATAGCCATAGTTGCACTACCTGTGTACATCATATGCCCCTGTGATTGAGACATGTATATCCAACTGTGTGATGCACGGATATGTTGCATGTGTAGTAATGGCCTTTTCACTTTGTCATCCTCACAGGTTGATGCCCATCAGAAGCAGGACATCTGGCTGACCATCGTCCGGGCAGTAAGATCTGTGGGGGTCTACAGGCGCTGGATCCGCAACTGCCAGAAGAGGTGGCAGGACCTTCGTGGCTGGACCCGGAGGATCGCAAGGGTCCAGCTGAAGCTGTCGCCTCCTCGCAGGAGGGGCGGACACCGGACCCTGACCCCCACATGCTCCGGATTCTGGCGGTGGTCTTCCCTGACCTGGATGGGCAGCTGAAGGCCAGACAGCAGCAAGGAGGGGTAAGTGCTAGCTTTTTCTGTGTACTATGACTAACATGCTCTATGCACTCCTTTAGCCTGGTTCCACGTCCACAGTACAACTGTCTTGTTGTCCTGGACTCATGTCCCTCACTTGTGTCATGCCCCCTCCTCATCTGATACACAGGTGTGGCCCTTACAGTCTGTGACTTAGGTCACTTGGGTACTGTGTACTTGCAGTTACCTGTGGTTCAAGTTGGGGACAGCATCAGTTACAGGAACTTTGTTGTGGGCTGCATGGGTGGTACAATTGCTCACACAATGCCTGTGATCTGACATGTACTCTGGGTATGGCTTCACAATGTGTTCCAATTACTGCTCTGACTCACCACATGTCTGGGGTATGTGCCACACACCCATGCTGCAGCAGAGACCAAGGGGGGAGCCTCAGAAGTATGTACATCATGTGTGTGACACATTCTTAGCCACCTGCCTAGTGTTCAGGGCAATACCATGTTGCACATGGACCAGGACTGTAATGCCTACTCCGTACATCGAAGGCACTCTGTTCTCCCACTCCCGTGTGTCAGCATACATATTGGGCATTGTGAAGGGTGCACTCAGGTGTCTGCCTCTGTGTCACCGTGGTGTGGCCTTGCTTTTTGACTCCTGGAGTGTTTAACAATTTGGGGTGGACAGCCATCTGAGTTGTGACTATGGGATCTGCACATTGGTTAATGCATAGGTCTCTGATCCCTTGACTGTGCACAAAGGTGTATGAAACATTGAGGTGCAGGCAGCTTTGGTTCATTCTCATCAGACGGTGAAGTGCCCATGTGTATGGATTTGTGTTTGCAGTCACTCAAATGTCTCATTTGATTGACGTGGGATCATCTTAGTCCTCATGATGTGGGTGGCCAGGGGTGCACATGTGCACCTGTCAGCTACAGGGCTTGCATACCCAAAACTTCCATGATTGTGACACAGTGTAGACTGGTGTTGTGTGTGTGCACTGCCCCTGTGACAGGAGACAGTTATGACTGACTTGCCAGACAGGCCTGTGCCATGACATTCAACTCGCAAAGGGTGATCCAGCAGTAGTGTGATATGTCCTGCAAGCACACCATTGTCGCATTGTCTATCAGGACATGAGGACATCATTGTGTCTGGTGATGGAAGCAAAACCCGCATATCGACAGAGACTCTGCCCGTCACTTTTCCTGACACATGTACTGAGTCAGTGGCAGGAGATGGCATGTGTTTGGAGTGACACATTTCCACATGTTCTCTTGGATGTCCAACAACTGTGTATGTGGTGCATGTGTGCACATATGATTAGTTGCATACAACAGGCACCAGACAGATGGGTGCATGGACAGGTAGGATATGTGTGGCATGAATGACTGTCAGGCAGACAATGGGCTTCTTCAAATCAGTGTCAGCACTTATTGCAATGTCTAGCAAATGATGGCAGGGCTTGCTCTGTGATGTGCTGTACTTACTGTGGCGTGTGTGGTCAGTACAGGTGACTAATGTTGCTCTGTTTATCCTTATTCTTTGCAGATACATCCACGGCCACAGGAGGAGACAGCTCCACGGACCAGGAGGAGCGGCAGAGCTAGACTGGGTCCACTGCAGGGGAGACCGAGGGACCCAGTGGCACGGAGGGTGAGGGGAGCCCCACTGAGGAGACCTCAGCTACGACCACCTCGGCTGGGGACCACAGCACTTCCAGTGAGGACTCCCTTGTGGAGGCGGGTGTCAGCAGACCAGAGACAAAATCAAGCAAGACTGCCCCCGCCACCACCACCATCTCCACCCTCCCATCTGCTCCCATCCCACATGTCCGTGGAGGCTCCCGTGTAGGGGAGCGTGTCTCCTTCATGCCAGGCACCGCACCCCTGCCTCTGTCTCCCCTGCTGCCCTGAGTGTGGAGTCTGTGGACTTGCTTAAACAGATCCATGTAGGGCAGACATCAATGCTGAGTGTCCTCCATGCACACACGGGTCTGTTGACACAACTGGTGTCATTCATGGAGGGCATGTCATCTGGCATGTCTGCCCTACATTGGACCAATCAGTCCATGGCCTCCTCACTGACGGCAGCAGTGTCCCTCCTGCAACAGTCCCTCACCCCTCCTACCTCTGCCCCATCCACAATCCCCAGCACCCTGCCTGCCCCAAGCACACACACACCAGCACAGGCACCCACCAGCACAGACACAAGCAGCACACAGACACACACGCCAAAAGCCAGACGCACACGCACGCACAGTCAGGGGACTGATACCTCACTCACAGGGGATGGGGCCCAGGAACACACACACGCATCCACGAGCACTGCGCAGTCCTCCGATACCTCTCCCTCCAAAACCCCTTCCCTTGCCTCACCTGCAACCCCCCTCCCAGAAGCTCTTCCTCTGTGAGCTTGGCCTCTTCCCCACGGATCCATCTGAGCCAACGCACAGGCGGAAGAGGCAACCACCACACACAGAGGGAGTGCCCCTCACACCCGGACACCCTCCCCCAGGCACAGGCAGACTGAGGACCCCATTCGGAAGTCCCCCGGACCAGGAAGGGCAAGACCCCACCACCACCACCACGCAGCTCCACCACACAGTCTCTCACCTCCATCCCCCAGGCCACCACTACACAAGTTCCCCCACCACACCCTGCCCCAGGTTCCCCCACACACCCATACCGCATCCCCAAAATGCTTAGGCCCTCCCCCCTACCACTTGCTCTTCTACCCCCAAGCCAGATGCTCAGCCTGTTTGTGCCACTGGTGTGGAGACCGGTCCCCCCTCTGTCCTTCCCACCTCATCTGCCCCCCTTCCACTCCCTTGGAGTTATGCACTGCAGTGGAGTCCACAACAACCCCGTCTGACTTGGGCACTGCAGTGGGGACCCAGTCCACTCCATCTGACCGGCCCACTGCAGTGGTGCCAGCACCCACACCATCTGGCTTGTGCCCTACAGTGGTGCCGGCCCCCACTGAGTCAGACACCTCCACTGCAGTTGCCGGTGACACTCCTGCACCCACCCCCCCTTCACTGCCTCCTTCTGGCATCCCCTGATCCTGTCCCTGAGGTGCCTGGCCTGCCCCTTGTATGCCCCTCCGAGGGGGATGTCCCCTGTCCGTACCAGTGCAGGCAAGCAATGGGTGACAAGTTGTCACATATCACCCTGTTCGGACTGTGTATATGGACTGGCCATTGGCCTTAGTTTCTTTTGGACTTCTAATTTTTCTTTCAGATTTGCTGAATAAAGCCTCTTTTTGTTTACTAGTGGTTTTTCTTTTGATGCACATGATGTAGATGAGTATCATCATGCATTTGCTGTTTTAATAGTGTTCAGATCAGGTAAATGAAGTGTTGTTGTGATGGACTCCATGTGGTCCATGGGATATGTGTCCTAATCTAGTCTGGATCCATAGCATCCTTTGCTGCAGTCTGAGGGTGTAATGTTCAGCATTTGACACAGGGATGTACGTTTTGCATTTGTAAATTGACATCTGTGGCTTACACTGATGCACTGATCAATGTTTCTATTTCTCTGACTGTGTGCCCATCTCCACTGGACATGCAGTTTAGCACATCAATGTTGAAGGACTCATCTGTGTGTACAGTGCAACTTGCTTGACACGTGTTTTGGGTATATGCAGATGACTGACGTGACACTCCCGTACCCAGGCTGATGTGAGCAGAGCCTTCAGTGTGTTGTGATTGTTGACTCACTGACCGAGTGTTTTGCTGACATGTTTGAGTGGTGCACAGACAAGGTTTGGCACAGCGGACCTTCCACAGGAGTGGAGTGCCCTCATGGCAGTGTGTAATCCCGTGACATTGCCTGGGCCCGTGTTGTGTGTTGTGTAAGCATGTCTGTGTGTGTTCCCTTCCCTTTTCCTACACCGGCTGTGTCCCTACGGATGTTCCTGTTTGTGATGCTTGCTGAGTTGTCCTGTGTTCATCCAGCATCTTGTACCTGGTTTCTCCGTGATGTGGGTGCATGGCAAACTAATGTTCATCAGGTTGTCATCCCTAGTTGTCTTTGTTGTCAGGGCTGGGGATGTGGGCAAACGCAGATGAGACACAGTCAGGATTCCCCTTGGCACTTGTTGGTTACACAAGTCATGTAATTTACAGTTTGTGGTAGCTTTCAGTGATTGTGACACGTTGTGTGTGTGACTGCTGCCACTCCTCAGGGTCAGAGCTGCAATGTTGGAAGTTGTCTACGTGTGTTCTTTGTGGGTGACCTTGGCTTCTTCATTGGTGTGTGACTGTGGCCGGGATCCCATTGATTGGGGTGGATTTCACGTCATGCCCATGTACGGCGTACTGTGCAGTGTGTCAGACATTCACGAGTCTTGTTGACTGGCCAGGTGTGATGGGTTTCTGCACCTTAGTTCCCACAACCACCCTTGGGATTGTCATGGGTGCATGTGCAATGTCACCTGTCCATGTGAGCTTCACTGCTGCACATTGGTGGAGATCAAGGTGTGTGGTGTTGAGTGTGTGCAAATGTGAGTTGTTGCACGGCTAGACCCCTACCTCCATATTGGCCTTGGCTGACAGGCCGTGCTGATTGATTTGTGCTTGTGTAGGTGTGATGGTAGTTTGTTGCTCAGGAGACATGGCTGTGGTTCACAGTGTGAACGACATCTACCTTTGTCATCACAGTGGGATTATCATGCAGGCTAGTGTCACCACAATGTGTGGTCCCTGGGGGTAGTGCTGTGGTGGGTCTGTGTCTTGCTGTGTTAGTTGCTGTTCCTACAAGCTTGTGTGACATGTGTAATTTGGGCTCCCTCTCATCTAACAATGCCTGATTGCCCACATAGGGGAATCCGATCCATGAGTTACTTTTGTATGGCACTGTATACACATCTGTGTAATTGGAATTCAGGCCTCCTCATGTGTTGTGTGGTTGCCTGGGGACACTGGCACACCCCCCATCACCTGTTGTGTTTGATATGCAGTGTGAGGCTGCCTGTTTGTGTTTGTGCATCTGCACCACTGCATTGGCATATCTTTGGTGTGCCATTGCCTGTATGTTGTTTGGAGGATTTCCCATGCTGTCCCTGGGACTCCTAGGTCATCAGTCAGCAGAATAATCATGGTTCGTATGTCCCATTGCTGCCATGGTATGGTATTTGTTCACCTCACATCTACAGTCTCCCCAGGATATCTACATTTGTGTGTCCATTAGTGCAGATATGTGTGTCTGCATTATGATGGTCACTTCTGGCATTGTGTAATTAATAAATGGAGACGATGTCAGTCCCCATGGGTGATGTTTGTCTGCACATGGCCAAAGGTATGTTTTATTTGCACTGCACTGTTTGCCTCACCCAATCTATGTTGCTATGGGACACAACCACTACTTTGCCACTGATGTGTTTGTTGTTCTGTGACCAGGAATCATCCATGCTGTTTGGCAGTTGCAGCTTTTTCCATGACAACACTTACCTTTTGGTCACTGTGATGATGGGGGTTTGGACCCCATTGCCACAATGTTCAAAATGTGCTTCAGCTATGGACCCCACACTTACCTTTTGGTCACTGTGATGATGGGGGTTTAGACCCCATTGCCACAGTGGTCATGGTCTGCTTGCATTGTGAAGGCCACACACATCTTTGTGTGACACATGTGATAGGGGGTCACATTGTATGTTCAATGTCATGTTCAGTGTTGTAGGCATTTGACACAGACTACACACTCTTGTCATGATGTTGGGGGGATGTCTTGCTGACATTCCTTATGTTGGAGTATGCTGGTTGTGTCATGCATTACACGTCCTATGAGTGGGGATGGTAGTTGTGACAGGCATCCAGGCCCCCCTGAGTAGGGGTGGTGGTAGTGGTAGGCATCAATTCCCCTATGTATGGGGATGGTAGTAGTGACAGGCATCCAGCACCCGTAGGGGTGGTGGTAGTGGTAGGCATCCAGCCCCCCCTGAGTAGGGGTGGTGGTAGTGATAGGCATCAAGCACCCATGAGTAGGGGTGGTGGTAGTGGTAGGCATCAATTCCCCTATGTGTGGGGATGGTAGTAGTGACAGGCATCCAGCACCCCATGAGTAGGGGTGGTGGTAGTGGTAGGCATCCAGCCCCCCCTGAGTAGGGGTGGTGGTAGTGGTAGGCATCCAGCCCCCCCTGAGTAGGGGTGGTGGTAGTGAGAGGCATCCAGCACCCATGAGTAGGGGTGGTGGTAGTGGTAGGCATCAATTCCCCTATGTGTGGGGATGGTAGTAGTGACAGGCATCCAGCACCCCATGAGTAGGGGTGGTGGTAGTGGTAGGCATCCAGCCCCCTGAGTAGGGGTGGTGGTAGTGGTAGGCATCCAGCCCCCTGAGTAGGGGTGGTGGTAGTGGTAGGCATCCAGCCCCCCCTGAGTAGGGGTGCTGGTAGTGGTAGGCATCAATTCCCCTATGTGTGGGGATGGTAGTAGTGACAGGCATCCAGCACCCCATGAGTAGGGGTGGTGGTAGTGGTAGGCATCCAGCCCCCCCTGAGTAGGGGTGGTGGTAGTGACAGGCATCCAGCCCCCATGAGTAGGGGTGGTGGTAGTGGTAGGCATCCAGCCCCCCCTGAGTAGGGGTGGTGGTAGTGGTAGGCATCCAGCACCCATGAGTAGGGGTGTTGGTAGTGGTAGGCATCCAGCCCCCCCCTGAGTAGGGGTGGTGGTAGTGGTAGGCATCCAGCCCCCCCCCTGAGTAGGGGTGGTGGTAGTGGTAGGCATGCAGCCCCCCCTGAGTAGGGGTGGTGGTAGTGGTAGGTATCCAGGACCCCATGAGTAGGGGTGGTGGTTGTGGTAGGCATCAATTCCCTATGAGTGGGGATGGTAGTAGTGACAGGCATCCAGCCCCCATGAGTAGGGGTGGTGGTAGTGGTAGGCATCCAGCACCCATGAGTAGGGGTGGTGGTAGTGGTAGGCATCCAGCCCCCCTGAGTAGGGGTGCTGGTAGTGGTAGGCATCCAGCCCCCCCTGAGTAGGGGTGGTGGTGGTGGTAGGCATCCAGCCCCCCCTGAGTAGGGGTGGTGGTAGTGGTAGGTATCCAGGACCCCATGAGTAGGGGTGGTGGTTGTGGTAGGCATCAATTCCCCTATGTGTGGGGATGGTAGTAGTGACAGGCATCCAGCACCCCATGAGTAGGGGTGGTGGTAGTGGTAGGCATCCAGGCCCCTATGGGTGTGTATGGCATTGGTGATAGCCATCCCGCCCCTATGGTTCTGCTGTTGCTAGTGTACGTCATTTCTGCATCCCTTTGTGTGTGTGACATATGTTGGGTACGTGTCGTTTGTTTGTGTAGTGGGTGTTTGACTTACCGTCTGCGCCGTACGCATCCGTACCGGTTCCGGTAATAGATGTAGAGTATTGGTAGGACCTGCGCGATGGGATTCATAGTTGGTTCGTCTCGTTCAAGTTTCTCGTGGCTTCGACTCGTACTCGTAGCTGGCTTGTTCGTCTCGTAGCCGTGGATCGTCTTGTGGCGCGAATCGGAGCTTATGTGCGGCTCTCCCGGATGCTCTGACGTGCCGGACGTAGCGACCAGTTCGGCACGTACGGATTGCGCATCGTACTAGTCCGGCCGGAAGGTGCTGTGTATTTACTTCCGTGCGACTCGAATCGGCATTTCAGGATCCAGCTCGGTCGGGGAACTGGAGATGGAATGGGTACGTACGGGTCGTTCGGAATTTTAGCAGTAATGCGCATCGTACTTGCTCGCTCGGACGACTGTTCGAATCGTTCGGGAAAAACGCGTTCGGCTCGTATTTTTTCCGAACAAAGCGTATTCGGTGCGCTTCCGGCCGGGATCGGAATCGACCCCATAATCTGAGGACAAGAAAAAGCAACTAAACAAATACCTAAGATCACTGCGAACCCAGGGTTCAGAACTGACACAACAGACCCTTACCTTAATAGCAAAAATGAATAGACTTAAAAAAAAAATAAAGGTGGCAAAGCAAGCATACAACGAACAATCTTGGGTGAAATTACTTCACGCCAGCAAGCAAGGAAACTCCAATCTTTTCTGGGCAAACATCAACTTCTTATTAAATGGCAAAAACCAACATTTCAATTCGGATATAACGGAACATACATGGGGAGCTCATATCAAAGCCACTTATAACACAACCTCACTCACCGGTGAGTTAAATACTTCCAAACCTTCAAAAGCGATGGGGATGGATGCCAGTCGGTCAACAAGTCCCAAGGCTCATAAACCTAGAACCATCCAGGAAACAGATACTAAAATTTGTACATCACTATCTAAAAATCCACTCTAACACCCAAAAAATCAAATAGAGGACAAATTCCAGTTAGAAGCTTGGGAAATAACAAGGTTTGAACCTACGAAACACCACCTACAGATGACACAAAAGCAGGTACTGAACATCATAAAACACCTGAGACCGGCTGGGGCCCCGGGGCCAAATGCCTGCCAAACCCACTATTTAGAGAAGATCCATCCTTTTGGTCCGGCCACCTAACTCCCCTGTTTACACACATCTTTGAGTCTTGTACCATTCCTGATTCCTGGCGAGGAAGTATTTTACAACCCATATACAAACCCGGGGCGCGTTTCGATCCATCCAACTACAGATTGATAGCACTCATTGATGTTGAGGCAAAAATCTACGCATCAAACTTGTTGGCAGACCTCGAGGATTGGGTCAGCAGCAAAAACCTTATTCCTAAAACACAAACAGGATTTCGGGCAGGGATGAGCACCTTAACGAACATATCCGCAGTCACCCTCCTGGCCAATCAAGCCATCGCCAATTCAAACATCCTTTATGTGTGCTTTGTAGACCTCAAAGCAGCCTTCGATAAAGTGCCCAGATCCAAGCTATGGGCGAAAATGAAATCTTGGGGAGCTCCTACGAAACTGTTAGAGGCAATCATCAATCTCTATTCGCAAACATGGGTCCAAATAAAAAAAGGGGACGGGCGAAGTCTAACCAATAAAATTTCAACCATCATCGGCTTAAAACAGGGGTGCGTGCTGGCCCCCTGTTTATTTAACATCTACACAGCTGACTTAGAGAACAACCTTCGCTCACCACAAGGCGACCCTCCAAAATTGGGTAATGTCCCAATAGTAAGTCTTCAATACGTGGACGACAATGTCCTACTTTCTCAAACGCCTCGAGGCTTGCAGCGGTTGATTACCCAACTAGCAGTATACACCACCTTAGCTCAATTAGTAATCAACCTACAAAAATCGAAGGTCGTATGCTTTTCTAGCGCCCACAAAAAACGCCCTCAATTTACCTGGATGTTTAACAACATCCCTTTGTCCCAGGTGGAAACATACAAATATCTGTGAGTACATCTAGATCGCCAGCTCTACTACAAGCTACACCTGGACCTAGGGCAAGTAAAAGCCAAACAACTGCTATTCGCATTTAAATCTTGCAGAAAAAACTCAGCAGTTGTTCAACTAACCATCTACTGAAGGTCATAGCAGCAAAATTCCTGCCATCCATTTCGTATGGATCGGAAATGAGAAATACAAAGGACTCGACAGTCTTAAATACAGCACAATCTAGTCTCTTCAAGAAATTGTTCTCAATTCCACGTCATATTTCACAAGCACAGATAAGACTGGAATATGGATTAAAAAACCAGATACCAGCAAGACAAGGAGCCCTGGTCAAATACTATTGGAGAATGAGGGCAGCAGACGAAAACTCTCGAGCCCACCATTGTTGGCAGGAGGTTGAAAAACAATCCAGGCTAAGTAAGTCAGTATTCCCAGTTCTAAAAGAATCCCTCTCCGCACTAAAGCTAGATGTGGCCTGGGTCACAATAACGACCTACCCTGAGTTTAAGCATATAGCTAACAAAGCCATCAAGCAACAATCGCTGCTAACAGACAAAGCCACCTTGGCCCACAAAACACATGCATGGGCAGTGATGTCATCCTATAAATCGTTGAAACCTCAACTGTATTTGTCAGACCACTTCTCAAAACAATATAAGCGGAATTTGACCCTATTGAGACTGGGATCCTTCCCCTCGAAAGACCTCTCTTCAAAATGGAAATGGACTTGGTTGACAAAGGGATGCCGCCTTTGTGGCCACAGAGATGAGTCATTACTCCACCTATTATGTATCAGTCTGGTGCTCCTAAATACTCGGAAAAGCCTCCTTTGGGAAATACTGAGGAGAGAACAAATAAGGACTTGCAGAACGGCCGATATAACATGTCTTGGAGGCTTGTCTGTCCAATTGCGTAGCAATTGTCTTGCAAGGCAATAAAATTTTGGAACCTAGCGGCAAAAGAATTAGACAAGTACGACTGATGAACTGAACTTGACTATATAGAATCGCCTCGTTCACCTATTTTAAATTCCGCAGTCCAACCTCAGCACTCGCACTTTATTATACCCCGGAGAAACATGCATGCTTGTGTACAGTTTTAATAAAATTCAGAAGTTTGCTTTCCTAATAGGGCGAGACTTCACACAGAAATAGTCTCCACAAATGTGTTTACTGTAATTTTAACCTAGAATAATAGTTCGATACCCTATGTACCAAGGTGGTTCGCTCCACCCTTTTATGGTTTTCAAGAAATCAAATAAAAGTATTTTGTACAGAGTCATTTTGTGTAGTTTCACATAATTCTTGTGAAATTTTGCAAAAAATGTACACGATTTTGCACACTTGTAATATTTATATGGAGTTATCAATACTACTGATCGATTGTTGATTCCGTCTAGCTAGAACTGGATTCAGAACTGTGTTTGTTAGAGGTCTTGAAGCCAGGTCAATTGGAAGGCTCAGGGTGTGTGCATAGAGAGCAAAGCCTGGATGCTAAGTAGAATCAACCAATGCAGGTGACTGCTACTCGCTGGAACTGCTGACTAAAGTGAATAATCAGAAAAGCTAGCCAGAGGTATTGCAAGGTGCTAAGTGATGGTTCCGCGTAGCAGTTCTCTCAGATGTAAATGATTCTCAGATTGCCACCTGCTAATCCTCATTACACTGAGTTCTAGGCTTTCTCGTCTCAGTCTTTACATTTTGATGGCCAAAGTCTTCGAAATCCAAAGAGCCACGTGTCTTATTTCATAAGTCAAACCGTAGGAATGGCGCAGATAGGCTGTGGTGTCCCAGTACCTCCTAAGAAATCTTGAATTGAAATTGCCTCCATCAGGCCCAAAAGCATCCTGATTTGTAACCCTGGAGAGAATAAAACATAGACAGTATTGACCATATCAAAGGGAGGCCTATGGACAGTCAACAATCCAAGCCAGGGGTTGAACATGTTAAAAAGCAGATACAAATGCAACAAAAAAATGGATAAGACTTCAGAATCACTTCTTTATTTGCCTGTAGACACATCAGTTTCAGATGAAAATGGCAATAATGAGCGTCATACTCATCTGGCGTTTGAACCAGAGTCCTTCGACACCCAAAGCAAGAATCAATTCCCGAGACCAGCATGTGCATCGCAATAGCCGAGAAGCTACTGTTCATGATGGATAATGCTAGGCTATGACGTATTAATGCATCTGAAAGCAATTGCATCACAAAGATGTCACAGAAAAACACATGCCACCATAATGCATTAGTAAGACAACTGAGGCATGCGACCAGCAGCAAACATGCTTAACAGTTCAGTAGTTTGGAAAGTGGTTCGGTCATATCCTTGCAGCCCACAAGCGATGCAACTAGCAATGCAATTCATGTCATCCCTGGTCAGCGGGATCAATGCAACAAGCCTCATAGGCATGAACGCGGGAGGTGATCTAGCCAGAAACACATCCCAAGGCCCAAAAGTGCCACACGGATCTCAGCATCAGTCCCTTCACCACCTGAGCTGACCCATAATTTCCTGGAAGGCACAGAATCCCAAGGCTAACAGAAGACAGCGCCTTGAGAATATCACCACTCTTAGATGAGGGAGCTATCATTATTAAACATTCATGTCACCCTAGACGTCAAAATACTGCAAAGCTCCTTAGCTTCCACCCTGGAAATGAAAGGGCGCTAGACGTGACTTCCTTAATAAAACAAATGAAAGACAGACTCCGGAGCAGGAGATGGTGGGAGCATAGAAGAAGGACAGCCCAAACCTGAATGTCAGCATGAGAGGCTTATAGAAGCAGAACCACTCCACTGCCCCCCCCCCAAACAAAGCAGACACGTAAAACATCGAAAGATTAAAGGTTTAGCCACAGAGCATCTTCCAGCAGCAGCAAGTGCAGTCTGCGTCAGGGAGCCTGACAGACTGGGCTTCCTGTCCCTCTTCTCAGTGTGAAGGTCGGGTGTGTATATCCTCATGGCGAGGCAATGGCATCTCTAGAGCAGGAGCAGGCGAGACACGTGCCCCAGCGCTATTCGTCCTGGCTCCCCCCCCATCGTCTCATCACAGCTGATATATGTGCCAGAAGGGAAAACAGAAACTGCACCAACCCACACACATTATGTCCAAATACCTTTCACTGCAAAGTAGTGTTGTCTGCTTAAAATGATTAACTCTGACTTTGCGGCTGCCCACGGCCCACGTAGGGGGCCACCCTAAAAGGGCGGCCCTCTTAGTGCCAATTAGGCACGTACACCACCCCTCTAGTGGTGGGACTCGGAGAGGAGTCCCCCCTTGCCTTGGCACGCTAGGTGCGTCACTTCCGGCGCACAGAGGTCGGGGGAGGGTACTTATACCTCCCCCCGCCTTTCTGGCATCCTCTTTGCGCCAGACACGCCGTCTACCCTGTATCGCGCGTTCCCGGGTCCGGAGGTACCGAGGGCATCGTTTGGTTGCGGTGAGTTGTGGCTTCAGGGGCCTGTTGCCCCTGCAGTGTTCACAATAAGGTAGACTAGGCGTGTGGTTTTAGGCCTGGAGGCAGGCTGCGGCACAGGTTTAATAGGTGGGCGTCGAATTTGTGTTGCAGTGAGTGCGGGCCGGGAGGGGCCAGTGTGTGGACCGAACAGCCTCCCTCCCCTTGTTTCCCCTTTAAGGGATCTGGTGGGACCGACCGCTTGGTTGTTGCCCGGTATGGGGTTGAGGCAGTCCCGGATGCCCTGGTTTCGTTTTGTGTTGCAGGAGTTGGGGCCGGGCTGGTGCCAGCAGCCGCCGCATTGACGTACTGTTTTCCCGGCTATTTGGGGGCAAGAGAGCTACATGTACGGGGGCCCGCGGCCTGGGTGTGCCTGGGCCCAATGGGTTTTTGGGATGCCGGGGCGGCCTGCCGTGGGTCAGCCTGTGCCCCGTGAGGGTGGTATTGGCTTTGCTGGCTTTCCTTGATGTGGGGGCAGAGGCGACGTGGCAGGTAGGGGGGGGCGCGTCCTGCCCAGTGCGAGCAGCATGGAGGATGGCCTCCCTCATTCCTGTGCTTTGTGTCTCTTCCAATTTTCGCCGGCAGTCACAACTGTTACTTGCATGCGTACATTCTCCTGTGCCACTGGAGGTCGTCGCTCTCCCTTGTGCTTACGTGGGGTGGGATGTTACCCATTATCCCCCACCCCAACTCACGGTTGGTGGGGTTGTGCCAGTGTGGCAGAAGGAAGGGCGCGTTGTTGGGAGTAATGGGCGATGGCGCCGCGGTTTTTAATGTTAGCGCTGCACATTGCCGGCCGGCAGCTCTGTCCGCTAGTCGTTGCGCTGCGGGCAGCCGCTTTCACTGATAACAAAAGTGCGCACACGTATTACAAATTAGGTATTAACGTGTGCAACACTCTCCGCGTGTGTTTTGATGTCATGCTATAGACCTGGTTAAGATTCGCATTAATATCCCTGTCTAGTGTTATTTGCGCTCGAAGGGTTTTGCGGCTGTAATTAAGGCGCGTGCAGTGATCAGAATGTGAGAGCAAACCCGTGGGCCGGGAGTCCTTCCCCGGAGCCCGCAAAGCCCCCCCCCCAGGTCAAAAACAATAAGGAAGGGCCCGTGTGCGAGTGAGTATGCGTCTAGGGGTCGTGAGATGCCAGCACAGGCCTGTGGCACACCGTCCCCCCTAAATGCATTAAGATGGGATTTATTACCTCCCGTAGTACCCAGGTAGCGCCGATATGGCCAATGGCTCCTGCTTCCGGCCACTTAAGGGGCATGCCGTGCCGGGCGATAAATTCTTAGGAGCACTTCCTGCCCATGGCAAAGTTGGTGTACTCCGAGAAGCCACGAGGTTAGGTAATTAATTTGGTTGATCTCTTCGGTACGAGTGGGCCCACCTGGGCGCTGCAACCCGGGATTAATGGATCCGGTCTCCTTGATGCTAGCTAGGATTGGATCAAGCACCGCATGTTTCACGATGCACTGTTGTAGATCGGCAGTGCATGAGCATTGTGGCAAGCGGTGCGGGTCATCGGGCCAGAGTTAACCCTAAGAATTTAAGGGGTTTCTCGTTAGTTCGCAGGTGCAAGTCAGAGACTTTGGAGCTGAGGGACAAGGTTCACGTGCCGGCGTCGGCGCGAAATCCTGTGGTTCTGGGCAGAACAATAATTAGCGGGGCCACTGCCATGTAAATCTCTCCGTGCCGGTAAGGTGGCGTAAGTCCTTGTATAGTGTAACGGGTGCGCATGTAAGGCGTTCCGATACCATCAGCTCGAATATGTGCTAGATAGAACTGAGAAAAGACAACCAATGACACTTTGCACTTTTTGGGTAAAAAGTGAACGTTAAACAAGCAGACTTGCGAAGAATTACTAGTGTCGCTTAAATGTTTGGAGCTGGTTGAGCACAGGTTCGGGATCTGTCTCTTTCCCTCGTTCTGTTTTATTTGGGCCGGCGGCTGACAGTGCATCCCACTGCTATTCGGAAGGGGTGTATGGCGATGCTATGCTATGTTCTATATGTTTTGGGTATCTCTGGGTTACAGCACATGGCCTGCAATTCACTGGTCATGGGGCAGGCCCCCAATTAAAGAAAGGGTACGGGAGGTACTTTTGTTCTCACCATCCCAGGAGCTTTATGAAAGGTGTGCTGTCTTTCAACAGTCTGGGAAGATGTGGTTGGAGCACAAATGCTGACAATTACCAGTACAGTTGGCATTTTTTATTTCAGAAGGGGCAGGTATAGTTGCTCATGTTTTACTCCATGTCCTCATATCCAAATACATTGGCTAACCTTTTGGCACGCTGGGATACCCTAGGAAAAAGTTGTTATGGGATACATATGCTGGGTGAGGGACACCAGCATGGCGACACAGCATCCGTCAGTGCAGATGACGGATGGGTTTGCAGGCAATAAGGACATGGTGATCCACCCTTGTCTTGGTTTAGGCGAGGTGGCGCACCGAGCGGCCTTGTAGGGCATGAGACAGCGTAAATTCGCTCCATGTCTACATGTTCACTGGCTGGCGCAGCACTTGCTCATCAGTCTGTACCCTCGTACTGGGGATCATCCAGGTAAGGGGGCACATTAGGGCTTAGTCACCCCGAAAGGATATGCACAAACTGGCACACGGTGCGTTAGGGTATGTATCACACAGAACTGGGGGTGTCTCATTGGGCACACTGCCTGTGCATTGTGCTTTGGCCGGTTTGTTTAATCTTTTCATAGGGAAAAGATATGTGGGGTACCTAATTGCTCACAGCATGGCACATTAAGGTGGGCACAAACAGGGTTGTTACCCATTAAATGTTTTATAATAAATGCTTTGGGGCACCTGCAGCAGTGAGGGATGCTTCCTGAGTGCCTAGGACTTGAGGGTTAGTAGCACTCCCCTCCCCCAGGCCCACAGGGCTTTCAGCAGAATGGCCACATGCTCGAGCAGGTCAAATGGGGATTTCTGTGCAGTGCTTGTAGAATGTCACGTACCATTAAGGGCATGGTTACTACTAAAGTTGTCCCAAAGTTTTGGGGTCAAACTGGGTTGGAGCAGTAAGTAAAGTTAAAGCACAAATAGGCTACAATGTATTAAAGAACATTTGGCATTCCCAGTATTCAAGAACGGGCAGGTATTGATACATATTGTTGCTTGCACATGCTGTTGTTTCTGCAGAGTTTGGGGCAGGTTAGCATCCCCACCTTGTCTCTGCGGGGTTGATGTGACTTTCGGGTCATTATGATCAAGTAGAGCGATTATCGATTGGTATAGCTGGACATAAGGAATGCCAGGCTAGAATCCAAGGGATTATAGAGCAAGTGTTCCGTGTTCTGAGCCTAGTATATGCAGGCGTGAGTAATAATGGTAGCCGCCAGTTCAATCTTGCATCACTCTAAATTCAAGAGAATAGGCATTTCTTTAAGTGTGAAATAGGCCCCGTACAGGGCTTACAGGGAACATTCACCTAGGCTAACCTGGACTGTGCAAACTAGTATGATCCGGGTGGGATTGAGCCTGCAAGTGTGGGCAGTAGTTGCTGGGGTGGGAACTAAAGCCCAAAGGCCGGGCTTCAGCTTTGGCGTCAGGGGCCTCTCGGGGGGAGGGTTCAAGCCCCCACCAGAGGCGACATGGCCATCTTTACTGCACACTCCAGTGGGGTTGCCTGTTAAATTGTGTGCTATGACCCAATTAATGCTCCCAGGCAACAGTTCTTAGAAGCATTCAGCATTCTCACAAGTTAAGAAAGGGCAGTTGTTGGTACATAATTATCAGTGAGTGGGGTAACACACATCGGTATTCAGTGCCATTCCGGCTACGTGAGCACGCGCACTTCACAAATAGTCAATTATGTTATGCTCCAACAAGCGCGATACACAGAAAACGGTAAGAGTGGTAGTAAGGTGGTTTTGGAGATCTCTTGACTTCTGCCTGCAATGGCACATCTTGTCATGAGTTGCCTGGGCAAAGGTACGGCACTCCTGCCCAGCAGCATTGAAAACCCTTCCACTCATCAGTCTGTACCCTGGTACTGGGGATCATCCAAGTAAGAGGGCAAACTAGGGCTTAGTCACCCCTGAAAAGATAGGCACAAACTTGCACACTATGCGTTAGGGTTTGTAGTACACAGAACTGGGGGTTTCTCTTTGGGCACACTGCCTGTGCCTTGTGTATTCAGCTGGCTGTTTTAGCTTTTCATAGAGAAGAGGTATGTGGGGTACCTAGTTGCTCTCAGCATGGCACATTAAGGTGGGCGCAAACCGGGATGTTACCCATTAATGTCGCAACTGCACACTGTGCTAGCAGTTAAGCAAACTGGAAGTCCCCTCAGATGGAGCTGAACAGACGTCATTTCTGTAAGACAGAAGGGATTCATGGCAAGTACATGAGGACACACTTGCTTATTATCACTTATTCCTGGTTCATCAGATAGTTCAGCCTATCAGGTGTTTTTCAGGGGCACACTAGGGCATTAATGGAGCTGCATGAGGTAGCGAAGTATCGTGCTGTGAAGCAGTGTGGTCCCAGCAGACCCACAAAAGGGGGCTGCGGCAATACCTGAAACGGGGAACCTTAGATTCTAACAGTATCATTGGTAAAATACACATGACCCCCCTGGTCATGAGGGGTATGTATGTCCCACCCTGCATTTTAAGGTGACTAGAAGGTAAGCTGAATGCAGATTTGAATTTGTGGAGGGCAATCATTCCAGGGATAACAAAGTGAACTAGTGGAGAAGTGTGGCTCAAGTGGAGAAGTGTGGCTCAAGTGGAGAAGTGTGGCTCAATGGTTAGAGCGGCAGACCCTGATGCAGAGATCTGGCCCGGGACCAGGGTTCAATTCCCGCCTCGGCGGTTCTTGGACTCAATTTCCTCGGACCTGATAATTCTCGCCTCGGTGCCTATTCTAATCATGGGTCCCACTCTGCAACTCTGGGCAATAGCTTGCTTAATCTCCACAACGGCCCCACCAGCGCTGGGATGCCTGGCTTCACCTTGGGGGTGCCCAGGAGTGGACATTTCACAGGGAATAGCCAGGAAGGGTTCCACAGCGGTATGCGTATAGCGCCAGGATGCCCCAGTTGGGGTGGCAGTGCGCTTTACAAGTACGAATTTACCTTTACCTTTATAGCTGGATTGAGCTCCATGGGGCACGTGATCGAGCTTTAGTTAAGCAAGCCTGGTAGACAGAGGAAGTTGTCACTCCGAACAGGGTGCTGTGACTGCATTGGGGTGCGCAATACGAGCATTCTTGGTCGCCATGGTTTAACGGTCAAAAAAGGTCCGGTGCAAATGTCTGGGCAACTGCAACGGAGTAGGGGCACCCTGCTCTAAGGGCAGGTTTCGAGTTGCTTCAGTTAAGCACAATATTCCCTGCCTTGATAGCTTCAGTAGATAGGCTGGTTGTAGAAGCGGTCATCTAACAAGGGTGCTGCTGTCCCACAAATTGGGGAAACGAGTGTTAAAGCACATAAAATACTGGAGGATTGCAACTACAGGTTGCAGGAGGTGGGAGCCTACATTAGCCTCAAGGGTAATATAGCTATGGTACGAGTAGAGCTCCCTCCTGGGAGGCCATCACATTCCTACAGGTAATGTGAGGCAGTTGTACTTCCCGGAGAAGGATAAATAGCTCCATGCGGTTTTCCCAGACGCAGTTTGTCTGGATGGGGTTCCCCGGAATGAGATGGAGCAGCTCCGAACAGATTGGAGCAGAGACTGCCTGGGGGGGGGAAGGTCTCCCTAACATCTTGGTGATCCACTTAGGAGGCAACGACCTCACTGCCATGGGCAGGGGGGCATTGTTGCAGGCTATGAAGGCTGACTTAGGTGAGACCAGCAAATACATGGGTCAATGTGATCTCTGGTGGACTGAGATGATCCCCTGCAGAGTGTGGCACGGGGCTAAGTCAGAGGAGGCCGTTGAACATTCCCGAAAGAGAGTGAACAGTTCAAGGCGTAAGTTCACAGCAGAGGGGTCTGGGTTTCATCAGACACGAGCTGATTCAGGCCAATGTTAAAGGATACTTTGATAAAGATGGGGTCCATTTGTCACCAGTGGGAACGGGCCTGTTGCTTTTGGATATGCAGGAGGCCCTGGAAATTGCAGGGTGCAGGTGAGAATACAGCTGTGTTGGTGGGGGGCTCTGGCGGCAACATGGCCGCCTCCAGAGCTGTGGCGGAGTTACAGGGCGATCTGGAAGCAGATGGGTACAGAAGGGTACCTCTGCAGGAGCACAATAGGGGTGCCAGAGCCAAATCCCAGGAGCCTCATGGGAGGTTCCTGGAAGAATTACGTCAGCGCCCCGTTAGTCCTTCGGGCGGTTGTGGGCCTGAACAACCGGGGGCTTGCCTTGCTACGCTCTGCCCTGAAAGGGGCGTGAGTAATAAGGGACCAATGTGTCACGTGATCCGGAAAGAGGATCACCCCATAAGGTGCAGCACTGATTGGGTTCTCCACAGTGCTTGGCTCATCAGGCGGGCAGGGCAGCATAGGTTGGTTACAGCTGCCTACCCTTGGATCGCCCGTAAGATAACCCACCATATTGCATACTTTTGTATGGAATAAACCTGCAGCAATATTTTCCCCAAACAAAAGTTGTGTTGTGTATTTATTTATGTCATCATGCATGCTCTGACAGTGGGTGGGGAGTGTTGCCTATAATGGCACTATGCGGCTGCCCGCGGCCCACGCAGGGGGCCACCCTATAAGGGCAGCCCTCTTAGTGCCAATTAGGCACGTACACCACCCCTCTAGTGGTAGGACTCGGGGAGGAGTCCCCCCTTGCCTTGGCGCGCTAGGTGCGTCACTTCCGGCGCACAGAGGTCGGGGGAGAGTACTTATACCTCCCCCCGCCTTTCTGGCATCCTCTTTGCGCCGGACATGCCGTCTCCCACCCTACCGCTTACCCGGTGTGGGGCTGGCAGGCAAAGTACATTGAACGTTGTAATGTTTTCTTTTGTCGTTGCAGGCGGAGTTACAGGGTGATCTGGAAGCAGATGGGTACATAAGGGTACCTCTGCAGGAGCACAATAGGGGTGCCAGAGCCAAATCCCAGGAGCCTCATGGGAGGTTCCTGGAAGAATTACGTCGGCGCCCCGTTAGTCCTTCGGGCGGTTGTGGGCCTGAACAACCGGGGGCTTGCCTTGCTACGCTCCGCCCTGAAAGGGGCGTGAGTAATAAGGGACCAATGTGTCACATGATCCGGAAAGAGGATCACCCCATAAGGTGTAGCACTGATTGGGTTCTCCACAGTGCTTGGCTCATCAGGTGGGCAGGGCAGCATAGGTTGGTTACAGCTGCCTGCCCTTGGATCGCCCGTAAGATAACCCACCATATTGCATACTTTTGTATGGAATAAACCTGCAGCAATATTTTCCCCAAACAAAAGTTGTGTTGTGTATTTATTTATGTCATCATGTATGCTCTGACAGTGGGTGGGGAGTGTTGCCTATAATGGCACTATGTAGGAATGCGTGCTTAAACAGGGCCGTCGCTAGGCATGGTCAGCTGCCCAGGACCCCGCGCTCAGTCCACCAAAATGGGGATTCGGCAGGCTTCGCCCCTCTGTTCACTCTGATCTGGGCCTCGCACCTATGGTGTAGCACTGCCGGCAGTACTGCAAGGCCCAGGGGAGGGCAGCCTGTCCCTTGGGCATCACAGGCATGTGCAGCGCTGCGAGGAATAGGGGAAGGCGCCCTCCTCTTCAGGACCTCACAGCACTGTACCAGGCTGCGAGGACCAGGGGAGGGTCCCCTTCACCTCTGAGCCAGATAACCCCACACCACAGCTGCGAGGCCTGTCCGCATTTGACAGGTTTGGCCTGCAATTAAGAATCCTGTCCTCCTGCCTACTCAAAGGCACTACATTTCGTCCATTGTCTCGCATTTGGTGCCATGGCACTTTTAACTCTTTCAATTTACAATCAACTCTCACTCTTTCAGCCGATTATGGGCTGTGAAATAGATGCTTGTCATTGCAGGCAGGGAGGTGTTGCGCCACCCAGGTTCGTGAGCACCTGCAGCTTTGTTATGATGTAAACAGGCCTGGATTAGTGAATAAAACCCATTGTTTTTTTCAGTTATATATAGCGCAAACTTGACAAGGTATTGAAGCACTTTACAGGAGCACCAACTGTGTAACAGAAGGACACATTCCATTTTTTAGGCACAGGGATATTAAGTGATTTGCCCACAATCCCAGGATGTTAAGCCGATGATGTGACTTCAACCTGCTTCCCCAGTTCCAAAGTCAGCAACACTGGCCGTAACGCCACAATCTCGTCCCTCCTCTACCCATGCTCAGGACCTGTCCGGGGAGTAGGCCCTTGTTGATTATTTCTTATATTAAGCTTGTTTCAAAGTGCTGCCATCAGTGGTGGCTGGCAGGGAATGGGGGTGGGTTGAAAAAAAAAGCAACAAAAAACCCACTTACCTTTCCGAGGCCGCTGCCTCTCTATCGTTCCTTCTCTTCCTGGCAAGCCTGAAACCAGGAAGCACCCAGGCTCCCCTAAGCCAATCACAACGCTGCAATGCAGCATTTTGATTGGTCTAAGCGCCCTGGTTCAGAGCTCAGATGGGGACTGGGGGCCTGGGCATGTTCCCCACCACGCTGTGTAATGCAGCCTGGAAGCCAGTGGATATCCCTAAATGTGGTGGGCAGAATAAAGGCAGGGTGGCGGACATAAAGTCCTCCACCATTGTGTCTGCTTTTACATTCGACTGTCAAACCCTAATGCAGGTCCTAAATATAATATGGGTGTCTCCCACATAGATATAGAAACTGACTCCTAGGTGAGTAGAAGGATGGATTAAAAAGCAGTGGGGAGGGGAGACCGGCACGCATCGCGACCCAAGATGGCCGCCCGCCGCTAGAGCTCCGCTTCGCGCCGGACCTTCACCGCGATTTTAAAGCGGTTCTACTGCTCGTTTCAAAAAAGGATGACAGATTTATAAATCGGAGGAAGGGCGCTTTCAAAATATATGCTTTTTCCGGGAGGCTGAAAAATTTCTGGGCTGACTTTATACAGGTGACTCTTTCCTATTGGGGATGGCCACCATTTTGTATGACCTTCTCTCTGGTCTTTTTCCTCCCATTTCAATATATATTGACTTTCTTGGCAGTTTTTTCTTTTTTTTTTATGTTTACTGCGCAGTATAGTCATTTCTTTCCCTGACGCTTGCTTTTAAGGGGGAACTCTTTTGAGATACGGTGATTTTTCTTCTACGTAACATCGTATCTTCTCCTCATTATTTTTACCACGCTTCATGGGTAGAAGTAGACGCCTACTCCATCCTAACAAAGCAGTGGAGGTGCGTCTTTCTGCTCCTGCCACCAGTGGAGCAAACGTTCCGACCTTCAACAAATTCTCCTGTTTATCGGATCTTTCGCCACGGGAGACCTGCTCCTCCCTCACAGAAAATCCTGTCAACATGGCATCCAAAATGTCGTTACCCTCAACTACCAATAAGAGACCTAAGCAGGATTCTCCATCTCCACCTAAGTCTTCCTCTCCGGTCTCTTTGGACATGGTCTGGGAGGAGTTGCGCTCCCTTCGCCCATTTATTGAAGAAACAAACTCCAGGCTGCAATCGTTGGATGATAAGTGGTCTTCTATGGAGTCCCGTATCAATGTGGTGGAACAACATCTTGACGACGTGCGGGCCTCATCTTCAAAAATTTCCTTGTTGGAGAAGGAAGTTTCACAACTAAAGAGAGTTACTGAAGATTTGGAAAATAGAAATCGGCGCAATAACTTACGCACTTATGGCCTTCCTGAAGGCCTTGAGGGTGACGATCCTGTTGCGTACTTTGCATCTTTTCTACCACAGTTTTTAGATCTTCCATCTACGACTAAATTGAACATCCAGCGTGCTCATAGACTGGGCCCTCGTCTCTCATCGACATCTGCTCCTTCAAATCCTCGTGGGGTTATAATATTGTTTTTGCAGTTCACTGACCTTCTGTTGGTACTTAATGCTGCCAAAGCCAAAAGAACCTCTCCTGGCTAGGTACCAAAGTATTTATCTCCCAAGATGTCTCTACATTGACTGCCAAACGCCGAAAGGAATTTTGGATCTACGTCCTGCTCTTCGCTCCTTGGGTGCACGTTATGGCCTATTCCACCCATGCTTATTTAAGGTTACCTATCTCAATAAGACTTCTACCTTTGAAGACCCTGCTGACCTTCGCAGATTTATCCAGTCATGTTCTGCTACGTCGATGGAAACTACTCCTTCCTCCTCTGGAACTTGAGTTTTGTTTTCCTTTTATGGTCCTAATGCATTGAAGTTATTGCTCTAACCTCTTTTCTATTACAGGTCATCGTAATTTCTTCAGACTATATATGTCTTTCTCATTTTTTCCATAATAACTATGCTTTATGTTTCATTCTATGCCTCCCTTCTTCCTTCTCCTCCTTGTTCATCTTTCTCTATTTATGTATCAGCCTCTCATTTTTCTACCTCGCCTTCCTTCCTTGTTGTATATGATTATTCTTTTCCCTTCTTATTCTATACCTGATTATGTAACTCTATTACATTATTGTATGGAATTGTTTGTTCTCTTATTTCTCATATATTTCTTTGTCTCCATTTGCAGATATAATTTATTTTGTTAGATTTTATTCTTCCTCTACATGCCCGCTCCTGTTTGTACTTTCTCACATTGATGTCCTGGTGTGTTGTGTTGCTCCCCGTTGGGTGTGCTGTCTCCAATGTCCCTTGCCGCCTTTCGTTTTCTTCTTTACCCCTTAAGGTACGTATTACAGTCGTCATTTATTTTGACATGTACTGTCTTTTCTTGTTCACCTCCCTCTTTCCCGCCTTCTTACTTCTCCTTTTTACTTCTACTCTTCGTACTACTCTTTTCTATTTACCCACTGGGTTTTCTATTTTCTTTTTATCTTCTCTTTTGTCCTTTACTCCATTTGTTTATCGTTGCATATTTTTATTCTTTATATACTTCAAATGTTGTTACATTCAGAGTTATTTCCTGGAATGTGAAAGGTTTTGTTAATCCAATCAAAAGACAGAGAATTCTATCCCATCTTGCCTCTTATAACCCTGACTTAGTTCTTTTGCAAGAAACCCACCTTACCGAAGCTGAGGCGTTAAAATTGAAGAAGGGCTGGGTGGGCTCAGTTTTAGTCTCCCCTACCTCTAACAAGAAAAATGGTGTTGTGATTTTATGCCACAAGAAATTGAACTGTAAAGTTATATCACAGGAAACGGATTCAGAAGGTAGATGGTTGTTGGCTCAATTGTTAATTAATAATATTTCGTTGACTGTTTTTAATATCTATGGCCCTACCCATCCTGATTGTTCCTTTTGGCCTTTAATTACACAGAAATGTATTCAATTCAGAGATGATCTTTTTATCTTAGGAGGCGATTGCAATCAAGTCATGGATCCTTTTCTTGACCGTCAATCCCAGGTGCGCTTCACCCCTCATAAAACTCAAACATTTTCTCGACACTATCTCCCAAACACACCTCGTGGACTCTTGGAGACTTTCCCATCCCGATACTCTTGATTTTTCCTTTTTTTCGCCTCCTCATAACTCTCTTTCCCGTCTGGACTATATTTTCTCTCTCAATCCTTATCTCAGAACTTGCTTTCCTCTTCTATCGAACCTATTGTCATCTCTGATCATGCCCCAATTGTAACCGACCTAGATTTACTCCCTCCATATCCCAGGTCTTCCCGCTGGCGTTTTAATAACTCCTCCTTCTTGACCCTCTCTTTTCCTCCGCTTTCACTATCTTTACCAACGAATTCTTTGCCCTAAATAAAGACTCCGCTTCCTCACCTCATATTTTATGGGACTCCTTTAAGGCAACCGCAAGAGGTTTTATTATAGATTTTGTTTCAAAAAGAAGAAGCGCTTTCTTCTTCAACGTAAGACCACACTGGCGCATATTAAAGCTCTAGAGCATAAGTTCTATACTTCACCTGCGGACTCGGTCTTACCAGCTCTGATACGCGCTAAACTGGCCTTTAATAAATCTACGACTTACAATGCATCTTCAATTCTTCTGCGTACTAGTGCTCGTTATTACGGGGGTAGAAATAAAGCAGGAAAACTTTTGGCAAACTACCTCAAGGCCCGTAAAGAACGTACTTCGATTGATTCCATTTATTCTTCAGATGGCTCTTTCGTTCATAAAGATCAAGACATTCTTAACGAATTTAAAATCTTCTATAAAGAACTCTATACCCCAGAATCTCCTCCTTCCAGTTCTCTTATTCAGTCTTATCTTGACAAACTTCCAACACCGTCTAATCTTCATCTTAACCTTTCTGACCTTGAAGCCCATCTGTCCCTTAATGAATTATCCACTGCTTTATGCACTTTAAAGAAAGGAAAACTCCTGGTCCGGATGGCTTCTCAGTCGAATTTTACTTACATTTTTCTAACCTATTACTTCCTAAACTATTAACCCTTTTTCACTCATTCTACCTTACCGGCAAAGCGGAAGGTACTTTTCAAGAAGCCACAATCTGTCTGATACACAAAGAAGGCCGAGATCCTAAGGTCTGTAAAAATTACCGCCCAATTTCTTTGGTCAATGTAGATTATAAGCTTTTTGCCAAAACTCTTGCCTTACGTTTAGATCCGCTTATGCCTCATCTAGTGGGTAAAGAACAATGTGGCTTCGTCAAGGGTAGATTGACATCAGATAACTCCAGACTTTTTCTCAATGTCTTAAACAAAATCCCTTCTTTCTCTACATCTCTGGCGGCCATTTCTGTCGATGCGGAAAAAGCATTTGATAGAGTTGACTGGTCCTTCCTTTTCGCATCCTTAAAATGGCATGGTTTTGGCCCTCAATTTATTTCACTTATTTCTTTATTATACTCAGCCCCCAGAGCCTCTGTATTGGTTAATGGCTGTATTTCTTCCTATTTTCCTCTCCAGCGCGGAGTCCGTCAAGGTTGTCCTCTTTCTCCTCTTCTCTTTATCTTAGCTCTTGAGCCCTTCTTATCCTCAATACGCAATAATGACTCTATATCTGGCTTCCCTTACGGTGACCAACATCTAAAGCTCTCAGCCTACGCAGATGACATCCTACTTTTTGTCTCTGCTCCCGAAATCTCTATTCCTTCTCTATTACACGAATTTGCTTCCTTCTCTCTTGTCTCTGGTTATAAAATCAATTCAGATAAAACAGAAATTCTCCCTCTTACCAAATTTTGTCTTCCTCATTCTTTTTCTACCACTGGATTTGCATGGAACAGCTCTAAAATAAAATATTTAGGTGTATGGTTCTCGAACTCCATCACCGCTACTGTTAAATTGAATATGAAGGCGGTCTTCTCTCGCATTGACAATTTACTTTCCTCTTGGAATCCTTTGTTTCTCTCTTGGTGGGGTTGATTGGATTCCATTAAGATGATGATCTCCCCTATTTTAATTTACTCTCTTTCCATGCTGCCCGTCCATATTCCTGTTTCCTATTTTAAACAAATAGATTCTCGCATTTCTAAATTCCTCTGCAACAATAAAAAAGCCAGGATCTCCTTATCCTTTCTTCGTAAGACAAAATCTAATGGAGGTGTGAACTTTCCTGACTTTCGCCTTTACCATAAATCATTTTGTCTCCGTCAGGCCTCAAGATGGCTTCTTTCCAACCCCTCTTCTTTCACTCCCCTTTGGCTTACTATTGAGCGTGCTCTATTATTACCATTCACCCTAAGGGAAGTTTTGGCCTTCTCTGCTAAATCTCCTCATATTTTTATGCCTTTATTCAAACATACTTGTACCTTACTAAGACCCTTGACACAACCGGATCGCATTTCAAGAGAATCCTTTTAGAATCTCCAATTTGGCACAACTCCATTATTACTATTAATAACAGATCCATCTTTTGGAAATCTTGGAGATCAAAAGGTATAATTTGGGTTAAACATCTTTTTGATGGCTCGTCTCCGTGCTCTTTTCCCCAATTTCAAGCTTCATTTCATTGTCCTCGCTCCTTCCTACAGAAATTCACCACTCTGATGTCGGTCATTCTTGACACTTTCTATTCTCTCCCCTCTTCCCTCCTCCTTCTACTTTAAACTCTCTTCATACGATCCTTCTATCCCTACCTAAAGCTTCTCTCATTTATAAATATTATTCAGCTCCTAATCCAGAACGTACTAAAACTAAATTGGAACTTTCGTAGGAATCTGACCTGGGATGTGAATGGTCTATCATCTTCTGGGACAAACTTTGGTCCCGCTCTCTCAAAATCTCTCGCTCTGCTTCTCTCACTCAATCTATGTTTTTCCTATATCACAGACTCTATTTTACCCCTATATCTATTGCTAAATTTTCCCACTCCACTGATACTAACTGCTGGACCTGTGGTGCTTCTACTGCTGATCTTTTACATCTTCTCTTTCTTTGCCCTTCGGTCTCTCTTTTTGAGAAAAAGTCTGGTCCTATATTTCCCGTATTTTCACCATTACCACCCCTTATTCTCTCCCTCTTCTTTTCTCTGGTAGCCTATATGACTCCTTAAATCTTCCCCCTTACACACATGGTCTTTTCGACCTTATGCTTGCACTAGCCTTTCAACACATCACTCTTAACTGGAAAACCCTTACAAAGCTTTCTCTTCAGCACTGGTGGAATAGTCTCTGCCACTTTCATCGTCTTGATATTGCTTTCACCTCCTCCTGCAGACCAAAAGTTAATAGAGACCTTTTTTGGTTACTCCTGACTCAATACTTAGATAATCTAGTTTTAGCAGATAATTCTCGTTCCCATTCTGAAAATTTTAAACCTCCTTGAACGTACATTTTCTCTGATTATTGTTCCTTACCTTTCTTGGTTTATTGTATTTATTAAGTATACTAGTAATACTACTTATATTCCTATGTAAATATGCATTATTTTTATTTAATTTTATCAAGTTGCAAACATATTCTCTTCCCCCACCTCTCTCCTTCTCCCTCCCCCTCCCTTTCCTTTATTCCTTGTAAAACCAAAAAATAGCTTTCTCCTTTGGTTCTTAATCTAGCCACTTTTTTGATATTCTTCTTTCAGTATGTTTATTCTGTATTGCTGATCTATGCATTTCTTATAATTCTTTAATAAAGCTTTTAAACATAAAAAAGACCGGGCATCTCCAACGAGTAGCCCGTGAGCTACTGGTAGCTCTCCAACTACCTGCAGGTAACTCTTCTGTGTGCAGCCACATCTTTGAAGCTTTTGCTTGGCTGAATTAATATATGTATACCAAAATTAAAATGTGTGTATTTTCAGACCTCATAAACTGATATTGGAGAAAAAATCCTGGATTTTTAAAAATATATTTATATCTGCTATTTAGGTGGTAAATTATGTGGCATTGTTATTACTAATATTATTTCCTTGCTACCAGGGGCATTTCAGCTATAGCTGCTATGTATTACCCACCTATTGACATTCTACATTGACAAAGTCTTTTTTACAGTATTTCTAGAAATTCTGTCTTATGCACTGAGGTGATCACTGCTGATAATCTTGCATACGGTGGCCACAAATGTAGTCTTTCCTGATGTTACTGTTATAACACTAATATTATTTGCAGCTGGAGATGAATTTCATTAAATATTAGTAGCTCTTATTACAAAAAAAAAAAAAAAGCAGTGGGGACAGGATTGACCCATGTGGACACTTTAGTTCAGTTGCTTTGGTGTGGAATGAAAAGGTGGTAACTTAGGGGGTCATTACGATGGCGGACGGAACAGCCCTCCGACCGCCGTGCTTCCGGAAAAAAAACGCCGCATGTTCCGCAGCAAATCTGGCAGTCTCATTACAATGCTATGCATGTAAAATCCGACCGTGGCGGACGAAGTTTCACAAAAAAATGCCCGCAACGTCCAGAAATACAGAAAATCCGACCGCGGTGGATGGAAAAGCTGTGGAATGCATTAAAAAGGCCGATTCAGCCGCGGTATGACTGCACGTGAAATTATGATGAAATGGCGGAGCTGGCGTAACGATCATTGCGTTATGACCGCTGCGGTAGCGCTAAAAGATGAATGGCGGTCGAATGCAACTTCAGAACCAGGCCTCCAAGTGTAAGTGTGCCGGTTCTCTACGCTGCCCTCAATCACACCTGACACGCCCCAATGATACACCCCCAAGTTATTAAAAACCAATGAAATCCCTGGTCAACATGGAAAATACACCTGACAGGCATTCCTCATTTTGACACACCCACATAGCAGAGTATAAGATCAACCCCTTCCCTGACCATCATTATTTGCACAACTACAGCATTGAAGGGCCATACACAACAGCTGTTAGGAGAGGCAAATTATCACACAGCACACCATCACACCCACCTAAATCAACACACACCAACACTTCCAACACACATACCTTACACACCTTACACATATCCACCAGCACCTTCCTCCCTGCACTTGTCTCCTTTTGCACAGCATACACGATGTCACAGAAAAAAATGCCTAAATTCACAGACAATGAGCTATCAGTGATGGTAGATGAGATAATTAGAGTAGAACCACATTTGTTTGGAAGCATGGTCCAACAGACACCACTTGTTAGAAAAAATCAAATGTGGGAAAGGATTCTCAACAAGGTCAATGCAGTAGGGACCACCCTGCGCACACTACGTGACATCAGGAAGAGGTGTCATGACCTGAAGACCAGGGTGAAATACCGTAACAACAGGAACCATGAGGCGGCTCAGAGAACTGGTGGTGGCCCTCCCATTCCACCACTAACATTCACTGAATGGGAGGAGAAGGTGCTTGCCATCTTGCATCCAGACAGTCTCACAGGAATAGCTGGGGGAGTGGAGACTGGTAAGTACCAACAAATGTATCCCATCACACTGCCATGTACTGTCTTGCACAACCATAGAGCTACACTTTCAAGACCAAAATGCACTTATGTACAACACACTCTTTCCAACACATGTCTCACATATCTACCATTTCCTTCCTCTGATTCACCTCAAAGGTAGGTAGCCATATTTCCATGGGGTTATGGGTACAGGTAGCCAGCAATACAACTCCCACCAGGTCCCCTTGCCTCACAGCTGAGCAGGATGGAACACTCCCCCACCCCAGAGCCATGTGTAACCTATTCCCCCTGTCTTGTGGTTTGTTGCCTGCCTTGTTATGTTGGCCTAGGACTAGCTGCCATGCTGCTTTTCTTTGCGCACGTTACACTGAGCCAGGGCTCCCTCGCCCTTTGCTCTTGCCAAGTTCTTTTGCGCTGTCTGCACTTTCTGTCTTTCACCTTTTCTCTTGTTCGATTTGGGCTCAGACTGCACAACATGTACAAGGTCGCATAACAATGTATTTCGGTTCTTCCTGATATGGCCAGTCTCGCGCACCCAGACATAACATTAGGCGCAACTGACATGAAACTTTGTGCCTTTAATACTGGTTTTACTGGCTTGACACACTTGGAGGAATCCTTTCCAGGAGAAGAGCTGTGATTGTCTGCTGATGTAGTTCTGCATCTAGAGACCGAGGTATGAGGGTTCGCTAGTCAAAGCCCAGAGGTCTTCTATTTTTATAATAAACAATCTTACTGCACGGGGAGGGTGGTAATGTTATTTAGACATTTATCCACTGAGTTATGAAATGCTTTCCCCGTTTGTATTCTATGGAATTGTAACCATGCTGCTTATATTATTCATATGCATTATGCTATTAGTACTGACACGTGTACTGTACATTAGAGCACGTAAGTTGGAATAAACATTTTAACCTATTCAGTGTCTCTTCCTACGCACCTTGTGGACAAGTACGAGTGAGTGACGAAAGAGTGTTCTTGCTTCTGCGAGTCCTGAGATAAAGATACCGTGTTCTGGGTTGTCCAATCATTGGTACTTGGGTGCTAATGGGATGCTAAGCTAGTTGGGTTGGGGTTTTGGGTGCTACGGTATATGGTAGGCAAACCACTGTATTCCGGGGTCCCATTATCCTGTGCATAGCTCTGTGTATGTGCAGAAACCTTATGACATGGCGCGACCACCGTGGGGCTGCTTATCTGCGAGGCAGCTTGAGTAGTACTTGTGCTTGTCCACAAAACCCTCACGTACGCTTCCGGAGGCGTAAGTGACGGTGATACCTCCTATATTGAACGTTTTATAGGTTCTTTCAAGCTTGAAGTTATTAAAAGGTTACATAAAAACCCATTTTGTGCTCCCTGTTAGGTTGTCGAATACAATTGTTTAGTTATGGCTGGTGTGGCGATAGCTGCACATAGCCGAGGACCACTCCGAGAACACCTAGGTGTATACGGAGTGCCCGATACTGGGGTCGAGTTGGTCTTTGTGGTTCAAGCCGATCCGGCCTATCACTTTGAAGTGTTTTACACTTGGATCACTTTTGAGGCGGTGGATGCAGGTGATAATCTGTTTCATGAATATAAACTCACCGCTATTCCTGCTGCCTATCGACCCTATACTAATCTTGAAGTGCCTCTCACGGCTTGGCAGCACCGTGTTTGGTTTAATGGCGCCCTCCCACAACCAAATACCGCAGTTCGTTTAGGCCCCTTATCCATTGAGGGGGCCACTTGGCCTGTATTGGCCGGGTATACCCCGCATCCAAATTATCTGGCATTACCGATTGCGGATCTGCGCACTATGCATACAGAACTGGTGCGAGTGCATAGAGCCTTAGTGACATACGTTACAGGTAGTCTCCATGGAGCTGCTCCTGTAGTCGCTGGCCAACCAGCTATTGCAGCTGGAGTGACCATAAGTCCTGTCATGGTAAATTCTGTGATGGGCAAACGTCCACAAAATAAGGACGATTATCCTTACTGGCTTGCAGAAAAGTTCGATCAGATAGAAGCGCTGTTTCCACATACATCCCCGGTGGATAAACACCGCATCCTTACGATAAGTTTGCCGAAAGACTTAATCCCGATTTGACATCATGTGAAAACTGGGGTAAGGTATTCGCAGCAGTTTATTCAAAATGTTTTGGTACTCCTTCCATGACGGTTCTACCCTCTGTAATTAAAAAAGTACAGGACGAACATGGCCCTGAAGCGGCTGTGGAATTAGGGATGAGACTAGTGGGAGTGTTTGATGTAGTAGCTGAACTGATCCTTGGAAATGTCAAGGGCGATGCTATGAACTTTCAAGTAGCGAATGCTTTGGCTTTGGTCCCAGAGTTGGACAGGCCTCGCGAATTACCGAAAATTATAGCTCGGGCTTATAAAACAATTGGAAGAAATAGCCTAGGCAACAAGCCTTTTGTAAAAATGCAAACTCAATCGCAACCACAAATTACACAAACAAAAAGTACATCTGAGAAAGATGATAGACCAGTCTTCACTAAAAGAGTTGGAGACAGAAAAAACAGGGTAAGCAACAAAAGAAGCCGGGGTCGAGAGGCGCTTCCCCAGTTCGGTTTCTTCTGAACGTACTTATGATTTACGTGATAGGTCGAGAATTAAATCACCAGAAAGGTTTCAGAGCTCTGATACGCGTTCTCCTCGTTCTTCACAGGCCCAGACGTCGTCACAGGCTGGTGGAGGAGGACGGCAAGATAGAGGAAGGGGCCGAGAGGCTCCCCAGGAGCGAGACCAACCTCGACAACAAGTCAGAGGGAAAGCAGAAGACTTTCACCTTCCTCGACCGCAATTTCAAAAGAAAAAAGTTGCAGCTGTAACAGCGAAATATGCCACAGACCGTGAGAACGAGACTCCAGAATTGGACGTGGGCAGTGACCCTCCTAGACAGCGCCGCGGAAGTTACCATAGTGCGGGAGGCGCTACGTCCTCATATGGAGGCGACAGCAACTGAAACATTCGTTACTGTAGAGACAGCTGACACGAGTGGCACCCCCTGACAGACTTTACAACATAGTCATCCAAATTGAAGGTGACATACCGCGTGAAATAAAAGGGATTTTTGGGAAAATCTAACCTCTTCATATGACATTTTGTTAGCAGAGGTGGATTGGCCACCCCATTCGTTTTAGCTGCACATAAAGGAGAGGAGGTAATCCTTCCAAGCTTTTCACGGCATGTCCCAAAAGACAAAGCTGAAGCACTTGCAGCTGAGTGGGCTGTGTACCTGGCACCAGCGTTATACCGCAACCATGTGGGATGGGATGAAGAATCACCTCCTCATGCAATACCTTTGTGGTCACTACCGCAGCCACAACCCCAATATCCCATCAAACGGCAGGCAAAAGGCCCCGTCTCCGAAATTCTGACACAGTTGGAATATCAGGGAGTAATTGAACCATGCGTATCACCTATGAACAATCCCCTTTTCGTGGTTTCTAAACCCGATGGATCGTACCGCTTAGTTTTGGATTACCGGCATTTAAATTCTCATTGTCGGAACTTTGCGGTGCAGAATACACACAGTTCTGCGCTTGTAGACAGTCTTGTTCGTAAAAATACAAAACGACACTAGACCTTTCAAGCGGTTTCTACACGCACAACCTAGCCCCGGAGAGTGGTCAATGGACCGCATTCACTTCCGGTGGTAAATTATTCCAGTTCCGGCGTTTACCCATGGGCTACAAAAATAGTCCGGGTATATTCGCTGCCCGTGTTGTTTCTTTGTTAAATGACATTGATCAAGACGCATGTTCGTACGTAGATGACATCTATCTGACAGATGACGAGTTATATCAGCATCTGTCCCGTGTGGACCGCATTATTCTTGAATTTGCGGAGCAGGGTTACAAATTTAACTTTGCTAAGTCACACATTGCTGAATTTACCGTTCTGTTCTTGGGCTATGAGCTCAACAACGAAGGTAAGGGCTTAGCCCCCATTTCTTGGAAAAATGTGCACATTTGTGCCCCCAAATACTCTGAAGAAACTTCAGTCTTTGCTGGGTTTCCTGAATTTCGGGCGTACTTACATTCCCGAATATGCCCAGCGTATCAAGCCTTTGTATGCTTTGATACAACCTACTTATTCAAGGTCTTGCTGGCTGCCTGAGCATACCTCAATTCTGCAGTCTTTGCAGACAGACCTATTGGAGTCTAAATATCTTTTGACTCGTGATAACCACACAAACCTGGTGATTAGAATAATTCCGGGGGCGGTGGGATTCACGTACTTAACCTTTAATGAAGGTGATACAGTACCCATCGCATACAAGTCGCATCTGTACACTTCCGCTGAATTGCGCTTTACATCTGTTGAAAAAGTTCTAACTGCAGTGCAAATGGCGATTCTAAAAGAACGCGCACTGGCACAGGAAAGCGAATTCTGGTGGTAACACCCTGTCCTGCCCTAGAGGCAGTAACAAAGGCAAGTGTACCGAACTCAAAAGCAATGCATCCCGTTGGATACAATGGGCTACATCCTTGACGTCTTCGGACGTCACTTTTGTTTTTGATTCTTCTCTTCAGACTCAGGAGTTTTTGCAGTATGAATTCGTTCATCCTCCTCCTTTGTTTTTACTACCGCTTGAGGATTACAAATGTGTGATCTACACCGAAGGTTCGGCGCAACCGGCCACTGGGTCCAAGCACGCTTATTCAGCTGCATGTGCTATTGTTGCGGGTTCCTTTGTAAATGGAACGTTCAAATCCTCTGTAGTGCACACTCGCACACTTGGAGATAGTACCGCACAATTGGCCGAGCTGCATGCATTGCTACTTGCGCTTGAGTTCGCTTCTCAGGATGAGACTACTCTTATTGTATGTGATTCCTTCTACTGTGTACAATCTTACAATGACAATCTGTTTTTCTGGTCAAAAAATGACTACAAGGACGCAAAGGGAGCACAATTAAGCATAAAATGCTTTGGGTTCGAGTGGCAGAATTGCAACAACGTCTGCCCCTCACACAGGTGGTTCACACCTTAGGCCATCAGCGGGTGGGCGCACACGCTATTGGTAACGATCTGGCAGATGAAGCTGCCCGTTCAGCAGTAGTCACGTGTTCAGTAGCAGCGGTTACCAGGTCCATGTCTAAAATAGACTCTGTTATTCTAGCAGCTATAGCTGCAACCAAGGAAGGCGATAATTACCCTACAGGTTTTCCTTCCAAGTATTCTTACAAGTTAAGTCCCGAACAGGTTCCTTATGTAACAATACCTGACGTTGGAGATCGGCTGATCCCCAACGCGGACCGCAGGAGTGCCTTGATATCAGCTGCACACGAAGGCATGGCTTCTGCTCATGCAGGTGTGTCAGCTACAGTTTCCATCTTGCAGCAGCGTTATTGGTGGCGTGGATTGTATAAAGACACCCGTGCTTTTGTGCTTTCCTGCGACGTTTGTCAACAGATTAAGCCTTCCACGGTAACACGCCCTCCACAGACCCCGCTCTGCATTGCTAACAGACCCTTTGGGTGTGTTTACTTGGATCACTGCGGTCCATTCTCATCAGACACTGCCTATAAATACATCTTAGTAGCAGTGGACTCGTGCACACGGTTCCTCTGGGTCTGGCCACAACGTAGTGCTGACGCTCGAAATGTAATCAGGGATTTGCGTGTCTTTGTGGGAATTTTCGCATGCGGCACCTTCCATTCGGACCAAGGTCCGGCGTTTGCCTCTAGGGCTTACAAGGATGCAATGGCTTCGCTTGGGGTGCGGGTGAAATTTTCGTCTCCGTATAGGCCTGAGGGCAACTCTATCGTTGAACGAATGAACCGTGACTTAAAGCAATCCTTAACAGCTAGAGTTATAGGTACTGGCAGGAACTGGCTGGCCCACTTGTATACCGTTCAACGTGCACTTAATAATCTCCCTAGAAGACCTCTGGGTGGGCGGACCCCATACGAAATGCTCTTTGGCATAAGAATGTTTGTGCCTGACCTTGAAGGTCCAGACATCGCGGCGCAATCCGCCAAGTTTGATGTAGATAACCATTCTGCTATGTTACAGGACTTACAAGAAGCCCGAGACAAACTTGCAACTACACATTTGCCTTCAGCCACAGATCCTGCGTTGCAGATTCCGGTAGCCGGCTGGCTTCCAAGGTTGGAGAACTGGTTCGGGAGAAGGTTGAAAACAAAAAGAATTTGGCCCCTCTTTTCGTGCACCGGTTCCAGTTCTGGGCTTGAAGGGAACACGTACAGTCATTTTACCACCGCTTCCTGGTCGCAAGGAGAACAGATACATCTCAGTGGAAAATGTCAAGCTACAGCGCCTGGCCGATCCTGAATAGTGTCACACCAGCGGTCTCTTGTCCTGCCATTTATCGGACATATGTTCGTGGCCCATCTACACGAACGGTCGCTGATACTGTAATTGAGATGGTTGACTTGCCTGAAACTACAATTGATCCCCAACTCTCCACCAATATCGACGAGGGCGAGTATACTTATCCTGCATCTGAATCGGTGGCACATCAACCAATAACGCCACTTGGTCCGACTCGTTATTCCTTTGATTCGGATTCCACCTCTTCAAAAGTCCCATCCAAGTTCAGTATTTTTGTATCCTGGTTTAGAGACAATTTTTGATTCCACCCTGGACATACATCTGGTTGGTACTTTTCTTGATTTTTTGTTCATGTCCATTGGCTTTGTCACAGTGTTTTTCTACTAATCAATGGTCACTATTTACCTGAACGCTCTGCTGTAGACTATGTTTCTGGAACTTTGGCTCCTCATTCCTCGTCTCACATCATGAAGCGTGACCACACATTTGTGAACATTTCAGCTTTTCCAGTTGCTGATGGCATCGTATGGGATGCAGTGAACTATCAAATCCATGGTCCGACGGAAATTATTAATGTACCTAACGTCCTTCGTGTTTCAATGGGTGATGTAGTACAAAATAATATTCATTCTGATGATTGGGATGTGCATGCCGTTGAAGCATTGTTTGCCGATTTAAAATATTATGCATCTTTCAATGCTGAAGATTTATATATGAATTCTGCGAATTATGCCGATTTGTATTGTTACCAACATTGGGGTAATCATTTTCTCCATAAGCCAAGTGCCCTGCGTAGTTCTGTTAACTACACCCAATGGGAACATTGTCCAAACCCCTTGCCAGGTAGCTCACAAACTCTTCGAAATAAGTTTACCTATTTTACTGATTTTAATCGGTCGAACCCTGCATCCTATTATTTTAGACTTAATACGACATCAACTCAGAAAATTATGTTAACACACACAAAATTGCTTTATTCGGGTTCCTTTTTAAGTGCCCTAGCAGTGGGTGGTTATGAGTACTGGGAGGATACAATAGATTTGAAATCTATTTGGGGCTCCAAGCCATGGCAGGTACAGGGAACCGAGGCGTTGCATCGTGCTTGCCTCATCCCTACCCAAATTATGTTCCTAAATGCTTCCATCTATCAAACTACGTGTTGGGGCTTAGCTACCACTAAACAATTAAACTCGCCCTCAATTCCATCCCTGTCGAGTTTTCCCAATGATAGCTCACGTTTTAACCTGTCCCTGGCGACCCTACAGGCTCTATTACAGAATAATTCGTTTAATGTTTCCGAAATCGATCTGTCACCCTGGTTGGTATGGCCTATATCATCTAATGCATGCCAAATGCGTTTTCACGACTCAGGTACTGGCTACACACAGGATAGGCCTGATCCGAGATTTACTGCTTCCCGTACTGTCACTACATATTCTGTTGGTAAATTATGCAAACAATGGCTACAACATTCGTCCCTTGATTCTGTTAAACAACATTTGTCCCTCCTTTCAGGCAATATTGATCTGTCCGACTTTGTTTTGGGACCTCGTGGTCCCCGACCTAAAAGATTCATTTATGAGACATATAATGAACTCTGGAAGCTATCACAAATGGAAGCTGCTTCCCGTCTTCGGGAAATAGATCAAGCAAATTTGGAAAAGGTGCTTGCTGTTGTTGACAATAGTATTAATACCCTGTCTTCTCGCATTTATACTTTAGAGAATATTGTGTCCTCTGTTGTTGATATTGTACAAGATGATGTTTCTGTGTTATATCATGGTCAGAATCAATTGCGTTCAGTTATGCAGTTTGCATGGACTTTGCAAACGCTCAAGTTAGGTAAAGTTCCTTGGCATTTTTTGAACACCTCTGCCTTGTTTCTACCTTTTAACTTAACTGACAAACAGCAATTTATGTCCATGAAAGATGCAACTTACACTCTATTACATATCGAAAAGATGGATCCTTTGCCGTTCTCTGTTGCAGAACTCGATTCTGCTGTGTGGCTAGTTCATGGGGTTATCGCTTTACCTTTTTCCTTGTTTGAATTTGACTCGTGCATGAAACATTATCCTGTGGGCCGTTACCGGCCCTTGGGCAGTGCTTTCCTGCATGAACTCTGGTCCTTGCCTTTCATGTATAAATGCCTTCGGGACGGCAAGGAAGTCTTTCTCACGGGGGAGTACTGCGACTCGACTATGGGTCATTCGCTTATTTGTAAACACATTAAATTGCATGGCTCATGTAGCGTTTCCGCTCCTAATCTTGCTTGTGTGCTGAAAGGTATTCCTGCTCCTGTTATTTCTCCTACTTTCACTCTCCTTTCCAATGGTAGTTATTTACTTTTAAATAACGAAAACTGTTGTGGCCTGCAGGCTGGCATTCCTTACATTGTAACAGTTTCGCACAGGGTTGTCTGCTGCAAAAATGTGCTTTTTCCTCCCCCTCATGGCAAGGTTGATATCTCTATTTGGCCTTCCATCCCTACCATGGAGGCAGATTTCAATAGACTGAGCAGAATAAAGGCACTATTATTGAACGAGGAAGTTATGCTCACGTCCGCCCGGGAGACATTCATTCTCCTGGTGGCGAGTACCCACAGTGAAATATAGGCCCTTTTGAACACTAATCTCCCCCAACATTTTGGGGAGTTAATTCATCGTATTTTTAACGCATCTAACACAGAAGGTCTGGTACACTTTTTTAAAGTCGTGGGGTCTGGTTTGGTGTCCTCCTTCCAAACTATTTTTGGTGTCATCCCGGCGTTTATTCATTCTATTTTTTCCAGCGTCTTTGGCGGTTTCCCGTTGATCATCGCCTTGGCGGCTGGTGTCCTGTTATTACTCTGTTTTATGCGCAATGGCTGCTCCCCGATGGGACCTGCTTGTTCCAGAACGCCTCCAGCTGCTTCGTGAGCGCCTTTTGTCTGGTTTTGGTGTCTTGCCATTGGCGACACTGAGTGTGTCATATACTCTTTCCTTTCGCTTTGCGTATTTCACTTGCGTGCAACCTGTGATGACTTGCATCCGCTGTCCTTTCACCTGGACCTTGGATTATTGCCTCTCCAATTCGTCATTGTCTGTTCCGGATTTTGTTCAGTTGATGGGTCCCTTAGAGGCCCATGAGCAGGACTGTTCCGTTGCCGGCTGTATGGCGCGTGCGGCTGCACTGGGGATTTTGGCGCAATGGGATATCTGGGCGGCTGCCCAGAGTCTCCTACAACAAAGCTGTTTCGTTTATCACGCAAGTTGTCCCGCATTGCTTTTGGATGCTCCCTCTGCTGAGGAGCATTCCTGCTCTTTGATCTCATGGATTGGATGGCATCTATGTTTTTGACGATTCCAATGATGCCCTTTTGGAGGGTATGGCTTTTTCTGCACTTACACTTTCATGGATTGACTTGTTTTTCGCCGTTTGGGCGCTCCCTGTGCTCTGCTGGAAATTTTTTGTTTGCCCTCTGTCTTGGACGCCGGACTGACCAGGGGAGGGTGTCTTGTGGTTTGTTGCCTGCCTTGTTATGTTGGCCTAGGACTAGCTGCCATGCTGCTTTTCTTTGCGCATGTTACACTGAGCCAGGGCTCCCTCGCCCTTTGCTCTTGCCAAGTTCTTTTGCGCTGTCTGCACTTTCTGTCTTTCACCTTTTCTCTTGTTCGATTTGGGCTCAGACTGCACAACATGTACAAGGTCGCATAACAATGTATTTCGGTTCTTCCTGATATGGCCAGTCTCGCGCACCCAGACATAACATTAGGCGCAACTGACATGAAACTTTGTGTGCCTTTAATACTGGGGTTTTTACTGGCGCTTGACACACTTGGAGGAATCCTTTCCAGGGAGAAGAGCTGTGATTGTCTGCTGATGTAGTTCTGCATCTAGAGACCGAGGTATGAGGGTTCGCTAGTCAAAGCCCAGAGGTCTTCTATTTTTATAATAAACAATCTTACTGCACGGGGAGGGTGGTAATGTTATTTAGACATTTATCCACTGAGTTATGAAATGCTTTCCCGTTTGTATTCTATGGAATTGTAACCATGCTGCTTATATTATTCATATGCATTATGCTATTAGTACTGACACGTGTACTGTACATTAGAGCACGTAAGTTGGAATAAACATTTTAACCTATTCAGTGTCTCTTCCTACGCACCTTGTGGACAAGTACGAGTGAGTGACGAAAGAGTGTTCTTGCTTCTGCGAGTCCTGAGATAAAGATACCGTGTTCTGGGTTGTCCAATCATTGGTACTTGGGTGCTAATGGGATGCTAAGCTAGTTGGGTTGGGGTTTTTGGGTGCTACGGTATATGGTAGGCAAACCACTGTATTCCGGGGTCCCATTATCCTGTGCATAGCTCTGTGTATGTGCAGAAACCTTATGACACCCCTTCCTCTGCTCCACCTCACAGGGAGGTAGCCTTCTCACCAGGGAAGGGGTGGGGACAGGCAGCCAGCACTACAACTCCCTCCAGACCCCATTGCCTCACAGCTGAGCAGGATGGAACACTCCCCCACCCTAGAGCCATGTGTAACCTATTCCCTTCCTCAGCTCCACCACACAGGGAGGTAGCCTTCTCACCAGGGAAGGGGTGGGGACAGGCAGCCAGCACTACAACTCCCTCCAGACCCCATTGCCTCACAGCTGAGCAGGATGGAACACTCCCCCACCCTAGAGCCATGTGTAACCTATTCCCTTCCTCAGCTCCACCTCACAGGGAGGGAGCCTTCTCACCAGGGAGGGGGTTGTGGCGACAGGCAGCCAGCACTACAACTCCCACCAGGCCCCCTTGCCTCACAGCTGAGCAGGATGGAACACCCCCCAACCCAGAGCCATGTGTCAGCCATTTCATTGCTCTGCTTACCCTTACAGGTAGGTAGCCATCTCATGCTCTCTTGCATCACCCCTGAGCAGGATGGAACACTCCCCCACCCCAGAGCCATGTGTAACCTATTCCCTTCCTCTGCTCCACCTCACAGGGAGGTAGCCTTCTCACCAGGGAGGGGGGTAGGGACAGGCAGCCAGCACTACAACTCCCATCATGCCCCCTTGCCTCACAGTTGAGCAGGATGAAACACTTCCCCAACCCAGAGTCATGTGGCAGCCATCTACCTCCACAGTGCCTCCTAGCAGGTAAGTAGTCAGATCACTAGGGAGGGGGTTGTGGGGACCTGACAACAATACCGCAACTCCCACAAGGCCCTCTGGCCTCCCTCCCAAACAGCATGGAGCACCCTCCCCACCCCAGAGCCATGTGGCAGCCATCTCCCTCCACAGTGCCTCCTAACAGGTTGGTAGTCAGCTCACTAGGGAGGGGGTTGTTGGGACCTGACAACAACACCACAACTCCCACAAGGCTCTCTGGCCTCCCTCCCAAACAGCATGGAGCACCCTCCCCACCCCTGAGCCATGTGGCAGCCATCTCCCCCCACAGTGCCTCCTAACAGGTAAGTAGTCAGCTCACTAGGGAGGGGGTTGTTAGGACCTGACAACAACACCACATCTCCCACAAGGCCCTCTGGCCTCCCTCCCAGCATGGAGCACCCTCCCCACCCCAGAGCCATGTGGCAGACATCTCCCTCCATAGTGCCTCCTAACACAACACATGATGTCAAAGCAAAATGACCAACAGAAATTAGGAAGTTCCGGTATAGCTGAAACAGAGTCTCAGAAAAGTCTACAATATCCCAGCCTAAACTAAAGTGGATGAGCACCAAGTTGATAGATGTGGAACGTGTTGCTTTTCCTTTGATCTAAGCCTTGAGCGAAATAGATTTCTCACTCCACTAGTGGTAATCTCTACATTCCATAGACTGCAGTTCCTGTGCTCCTGATGAAACTGATTGCTGCTTCCCTGGAAGAAGCCATATTGGCTGTTTTGCTATAAAATAAAATATCTGTTTCGGTAAAATAGCTGTGATGCGTGATATGTAAGGCTATTATTGTGGTTGGTTGTTTTTTTATTTTTATATTCCACTCATATCTGTTTTCTCTAATGGGTCTTTTTAACGGGCCTTTTAAGACTATATACTTTAAATTTCACTAATTTTGGATGCATTTAGAAATTAATTCTACCGGTCTGCTCTGTAATCTTAAGGCTTCGAAAATGCTATTGTATTTAAGAGTTTCTATGTTTATCTTGTTGTTTATGTCATCTATCTTTTTTAGTTCATTTATTTTGATATTGGTTGTCTCTGGTTTCCCGTCTCCCTCTCCTAACATTTTCTTTATTCTTGTTGACTCACAGTGGCGGCTGGTGGAATTTGAAACTGGTGCGGCGTATGCAGAGCGAATGAACGCATGCGAGCGAGCGCAGCGAGCGAGTCCAGCGGCTAATAAGGGGGTTCGGGGGTTTCTCCCCCGTCAGAAAAATTCTTAAAAATTGGCATCTTTTTGGTGCGATTTTCAGCACTATATCTGTGATAAATGGACTAAAAATTCAGTAGTTCTAGGCATTCATAAAAGAAAACTCAAACATTATTTCAGAGAATTTCTGGGTTGCCAAGCAAGTCTGACTTCTGAAGAGGGTTAGGGTACTAAGCAAGACTGCTTTGGCTCTACCCTTTCCAATAGAAAACACTAGTTAGTGATGTGAACAAGTTCAATGGACAAACCTGGGGTCTAGGGAGAGTCCCTCTCCTGAGAAATAAATTTAAAAAGATTGGCAAATGGTGCATTTTAAAGCAAATGAATGCAGCGATAAAGCAAGGCTTATTAAGCAGTGGGAACGTATAGTCTTGAAATATTAAACACATTAAAAACTGCCCCGTATCTTCTTGCATTAATTTGTTCAACAGTTACTGTAATATGTAAATTGTTCTGCATGACAACTTTAGCCCTTTAAAATGTATGCTTAGCTTGCCCAGTGTCTTGCACTGCATGCAGCATTAACTTTGGAAAAATATGCTCTAACCAGACTTCGGGAAGCACCCACAGCTGCTGGCTGTAACCAGTGATATAGAAATATGTGCAGACAGGTCTTTAAGTGAGATGAAAAAAGTGGGTGCTCCCTATAAACGAACATACCAAATACATTTCTGTGATTCCCATAGTGTGCCATCAGAACAGTATTTTGGTTTCTCTCTGAGATGTAATTTTATCCAGATAAATGGCACAGCAACTGACATACGCCTAAAGCATGTCAGTATGATTGGCTTTGTCACTGGGTGTTAGCTGTTTAAGATAAATGAGTAACAACAATGATTTCTTATGAATAATTAACATTGAAAATGTTTAAATTCTGAAATAGTGAGTCTGTGAATTAAATAGCATTGAGGCCTGTGGAAGGAGTTTTGGCCTTCAATTATGTTTGCTTTATGTTAGATATGTATCCTCTTTTTCTCTGCATATCTTGTCCATCTGCACATCTTCAACCCCCTCTCTTTCCTCTTCAGCATCCTCTTTTCACTCTTCCCCGAATGCCCTTCCTCACATCTGTCACTTCACCGCCCCCCAACATGCACTGCACTCCCTCAAATATAAGCACCTTAATTTCTCTTACTTTTGCCTTGCAAATATTTTGACATCAGTGTACCTCCTCCACACACATTTCCACAGAATTTCAGTTGCAAATGGAATACACAAACATTGTTCTGTGTGCTCTGCAGAGAGGCCAACCCACTGACAGGCACTTTATTTGGCTTTAGCCTTAGCGCCTGCATGCTCCTCAATCAAAGTCCCTCATAAACACCTGGCATGGCTCAAGCCTCAAAGTATGCACAGAAAAAAATACAGATAAACAACGACATTATAAAATAGCTAACTCGTGGGGAATGCAAGATTAAGTAAACATGTAAAATAAGAGGAACTAAATCGCTAAAATGCATTTCCTCGACGTTTTTAACATTCATTGTTTGCAAGTCAATCCATGTTTTTGGCATCAGTGTTAACTTAGGGGCATGTACACAGGGCCAGTTTTAATGCCATACATCAGCGGACTGGCCACTGTAAGCACATGTTACACAGTAAGCACATATCTCTCGCTTTGGGCCTGACTCGGATATTTGGATCCATTTCACAAGGGAGCAAATGCTGCAGCTCCACTTCTAAAGGAGCGAGCAATGTGCAGCGAGGGCCTGGGGTGTCAGTGGGGGAGGTAAGCATGATGAGGGGTCTTGGCACAATATACAGATCACAGCAGGAGCTAGCAAACACAGTAGCACGCTACTCCGGACCGTGTTAGTCGCCAAAGGTGCACAGACAAACTGCTGGAATGGATGTTTGCATGGCGTGAACCGGCTGTACCCTTCATTGCATACAGTCTCAAAAACAGCGACGGAGGCCTGTATTGGACACCATGCCTCTGTCGTGATGGGCCAGTGATGCATTAAAATGAACAAAGCTCGCAGTGACACACATAGTGGCGGGTCTGCACCACAGCGCAGCCCAGTTGTAGATCACGTGCCCGCTGCGGTAGTAATGGCTCCTGGCCCTGGCTTTGTTCTGACAATGCAGACCAGTGAACACGGGAGTGCACCGCTGACAGCCATGGAGGTGTCACCGGGGTCAGCAGACTTCTAACATGAAATGGCTTTTACTTGGTATGTTGCATCGCACAGTCTGTTGTTATTGCTCATACAGCAGCGCAGCCAACGACAATAACTCAAGGAATGCTGCCACACCAGTGATTCATGGCCCACAATGTATGATAGGACAGTGAATTGCCGATCACAACCCAGGATCAACATAGGAATGTCGCTCGCTAGCGTCATTTTCTCCTCATCAAATGCTTTGCCGCATGAGTGACTGTTCTCACATAATAGTTCACAAAAGACTTAACTAGCTGCTGCCAATAGATGCCCCCGTTCAATGATCAAAATACACCAGCAGCCGTAACCAATCACCTTTGTGCAAATAATATACTACCCATGCAAAGTGAACACATAGCAGGAGTTCTGTTCAATCAGAAACACTTCCTAGATAAAAATGTAGGCAGCAGCTTTGATGAACCCACTGGCTGCAGACAAACCCGCTTCTGAAACAGCAAGATCACACGGATGGCATCTTCACACATATAGAACACTAGTTTAAATCAACTGGAAAATCAGAATTTTTGATATTCCTATTGAAATAGCGCACGAGCATCTTCTGTATAAGGCTCCAATGATGACATCATAGTTTTCTGGTTGCACTTCGCCTCGCTCTTCTTTATAATGCATCAGATCCCCTCTGTGGAACTCAAGCGTCACAACACACCTGCTAACTAGTGTCGGATGCATCTTACTTTGTTGCTACAAATAGAGAATATTTGCAAGCACATGTCTCGCTTCACCAGACTCGGGCCCCCTCATTTTACCAGAGTCAGGGCTCTCTACTCTTCCTTTCATTACCGCAGGCCTGGCTCACTTTACCACACACGCAGGGCTCTTTACCATGAGAAGGGATTGGTACCTCACTTTACCACATTCCATCCTCTGTGTATCCCGCAACACCGCAGACAGGACCCGTTTAGCTCAGTTCTGTTTTACCACAACCACGTCCTTACCGCCCCAGTGCTCTCTTTGCACAAACATGACACCCCCACCTTCACTACTTGCAGGGCTCTCTTTGGTACTCGTTACCGTATTCGTGATATTACCACAGACAGGATTATTTTACCGGCGCGCCCACATCACGCATGGGTCACGATACCGCTTACTCCCTCTCACGAGCTCTTTAACACTCTTAGGTTTACAGTCTCCTCCCACACTTAAGACTTTCTTCAGTACTCTTCGTCACACTGTCACTGAAGGCTCTTTATAACTGCACCACACTCGGCGTGCTCTTCAGTACTCTCTGACAGACGCAGTGCTCTCTTAAGTTACACACCGTGCACCCCGTGGGAGTATTTCTTTAGTGTTCGTCGCCACACGAACCGCACTTTACGTCTCCTTAATACATTCTTCACTATTCTTTTTCAGACGCAGACCTCTCTTACACACTTTGCACCAGACGCAATAATTTATTTAGTACTATTCGCCACATGCCCAACTTTTTACGTCTCCTTATCACACTCAACCCCTCTTTCCTACTTTTTATCACACGCAGGACTCTGGCACCACAAGCAAGGCTTTGAGGCTTTCTATAGCACTCCTAGGCAGTCGCGGCTCGCGGGGGGGTGGGGTGTCGCAAGGGGGTGAGTGCCGGGGTGGGGGGGAGTTTTAAAAGAAAATAGAAATCCTACCTGAGCAGGTCCGCGCCGCCTCGGGTCCGTTGGCGCCTACAGGAACGGAACAGCCGCATCACTGCTGGCAAGTGGGTGGCAACCCCTCTCAGCCAATCCTGGCGCTGCCAGCAGCGCCAGGATTGACTTAGGGCACGGTTACTCTCCGCCCGCCTGCCCATTAGGAGACAGAGGTTTGAGCCTTTGCTCAACCCTCGCTCTCCTAATGGGCATGCGCCAGCCTGTGCAGCCACTAGTGCGCATGACTGGGCACGGCGGAAAAATTCGCCGACCTTCCCCACTCATGCGCACTTGTGCATTGTGCTGCTGCATGCCCCTGGTGATGGTCTGACTGACAATGCCGGTCAGTCAACATGACGCCGGACCGCCCACCCCTTCAGACTCTGAAGGGGTGGGCGATCAGCGTCATGCTGACTGACATGATTGTCTGTTCTCCCTCGGCGTCCCTGAACTTAAGTAAACTGAGAGTTTACTTAAGTTCAGAGACGGCGAGGGAGCTGCGGGCGGGGGGGCAACGCCCCAACGCCCCAATGGACGCACCGCTCCTGTTGACTCATTAAATCATTTATTAAAAATACTGCCCCGCTTCAATTTGACCATTGCTTGTGTTTTGTTGTAATACAAAAAAAAAAATCTTAGTTAAGATTTGTTGTAAACCAATATGTTTTCTTGACAGGTCCCACTGCTTTTTTGTTTTATATCGAAAACCTCTCAAATTGCGCCCTGAAGAAGGTGATACCCCAAGAAAGGAAAAGGGTTCCACCGAAACGCGCGTCGGCGCTTTAGACCTGCCCCTCCCATGCTTTCTTCCTCCTTCTCATTTTGTTAAAAATTATGCTATTATATTGATATCAATCTTATTTCTAGATTGTGGAATATATTTATTTAAATTTTTGTTAAACATTGATATTCACGGTGAGGTGGACTTGATTGCGCACTATGCTCTATTTTGTAGTATATTTGTGATGTATATAATTGGTGATGTTGTATGAGTATGTCTGAGTATTAGAATGTATGTATGTGATTGAGTGTGAGTTATGCAATGGGATCTGAAAAGTCTTTTTTTTTTTTTTATTTGTTTTCATTTTTATATGTAATTTTGTATAAAGAACATTAGTCCATACAAAAAAAAAAAACGTAAAAAATAAAATCTGTTATGATTATACGATTTGGATTGATGTCTATATGTTGCAATGGTTCAATGAAAAGCGGGTGATGTAAAATAATGACGTAGAGCATATTTCAAATTATATAGGTAGAGAAATGTTTTTGTAAAGTTTTGGCTCTTTTCCCCTGCTTCTCTACCTACATCTATCTCAGGGGTCCCCTTATTTAGTGGTTATTATCTCCCTCCATAGTGCCTCCTAACAGGTAGGTAGTCAGCTCATGCACCCTGTCCTCCTTCTCAAACTGCATGGAGCTATATGACCACCACATCCCTCACTTGTTAGCCAACTCTGTACAGCTCCATATGGCACATCGAGTGCGCACACAGCTAAGCCCACGTACATGTCACATAAATCACACTTTGAATCACAAAGTCCCATGCAAATAAATGCTGGGCCCAATCACACAATGCAATGTGTTAGTCCCATTGTTTCAAAGCATGAAGGCTCATATGAACACAACACATGCATGGACACTCAGTCAAACGACCCAAACCACATGATGTCAAAGCAAAATGTCCAACAGAAATTAGGAAGTTCCGGCATAGCTGAAACAGAGTCTCAGAAAAGTCTATAATATCCCAGCCTAAACTAAAGTGGATGAGCACCAAGTTGATAGATGATGACATATTCTTGTAAACACACTATCTGTACATGTCAAATGGTTGGTATTTACATGTCACCCTGCTAACAAGTCATGTATGTACCTCTACATCATGTCATAATGCCGATAAACTTTTACCAATACCAAGTGATTGCAATGTAAAAAGTTTGGTTTTCTCAACTAAAACATCCAAAACAGGGTCACCAAAGTTGTGAACTGTACTTAACATGCTGACAATCTAACCTCTGTTCAACAGGAGATTCACAATCAACAGCTGGCGAGACCACCACCAACCAGCAGAGCCAGTCTCTCCCCCCCGGAACTTGAATTCTCAGATGCATATTCTCTCCGTTTCTCTGATGAGGAGCACCAACCTGGCCCCTCAGGACTGCCAGGGCGTACTCAGTCTCAGGGCCTCATTGTCCCCACCACCACCACCACAACTCTCAACACAGCAGCAACAACAACTACGCTGACCCCCTGCTACAACGACCTGTGCAGCAGCCACCTCTACCATCACCACCGCTGCCTGCAACACTGTCCCTGGCTCAGTGGTTATCACCACCACCACCCACGCCGAAGATGCAGGGGACAGTGTGCGTGTGCGTTAACAGCCAACGCCACAGGTCCGTGTCTGCAGAGCAGGTGGGAGGGCAACTGGGGGACAATCACAGGAGGACACTGAGGCTGAAGCCCTGGCCATCGTCGCAAGAGTCTTTGGTGCGTACCAACAGAACCAGGGACAGATGGGCCAGGTCGTAGAGGAACTGCGTGAGCTCTGCCTGCTGCAGAGGTCCATGGACACCGAATGGGACAACTTGTGGAGCTCATTGGCCAGCTTGTGGGTGTTCTGAGGGACATACATGTTGCTCAAATAATGGCTCCCCCCCCCTCCAGTGGCCAGCCTGCTGATACTACCACCACCACCTCAGCTGCGGTCACAGGGAGGGGTGAGCTGCAAGACAATGACTCCTCAGACACCTCTGAGCCTGCAGCAGAGGCCCCCCTGCCAAACGCAACAGGGGACGTCCAAGAAACACCACGAGAGGATCACGTGGCAAAGCACCAAGCCAAGCCAGGTCGCTGAGCCAGCCATGATGTCACCAGTGTTGCACTGAACATTGACTTTGTTGATCATCCGGTCCCACATTGCCATGTTGATGGCACAAGCTTGTTGGACTGTGTAATTCCACTACTGTGGTGACTACTCTATTTGTCTCTGTTACCATCATTGACAACTGAAACACTCTGTATGCACAACTAACATCTCACTCACGATAAAATAAACACAATATGATAGAAAATAAACACAATTGACACCCCTATGCCTTTGTGTCAGTTCAATGTTTATTACAGTAAGTACAATGTAAACTCTGATTCCAATGTACCACAAGCTTTGATTGTGACTATCCATCGATAGGGCGGAGGAACCTAGAATGACACAAGAAGATGACATTGAGTTGTCATATGATGGCATAACAGCAACAACACACCACTAGTCAACACCGTACAAGATTCATTCCACATAACACTAACCAACACCATCAACATAGACATGAGGTAAGTGGAAACAAAAACACAGCACCACTCACATTAGCCCTTAGCAGTGTGCCAACAACAGCCAGCATCCCAACACATCATCAATACTTTGGCACTCACAGCAAAGCTAATAGACACAGTCATAGTTACTCAATGCTAACTTACACTCAAGGGAAGTAGTTGGTGATGAGCTGTTGACGCAGGTCAAGACCTTCCTCCTCACCACTATCATCGTCACTGGGCATGTGTGGATTTGCAGTGGGGGGCTCCTGCTGATCATCATTGTCCAGAATCAGGGGGATCTCTTTGCGCAAGGCCAGGTTGTGGAGCATGCAGAATGCGACTATGATCTGACACACCTTTTGGGGAGAGTAGAGTAGTGCACCACCACTCTTGTCCAGACACCGAAATCTAGCCTTCAGAAGTCCAAAAGCTCGCTCATCTACACGACGTGTCCTCCCATGGGCAACACTGAAGTGGACTTCGGCTTCCTTGGATTCTTCAGTGGGCTCAGCAACCAAGGCCGGTTGGGATACGCTGAGTCACCTAGTTGTGAGAAACACAGACCAACAATGTAATACAACTAGTTGAGGAGACCAGCATGTCACACATACACCACACTACTTGACACAGCTCACTCACCAACAAGCCACGCCCGCTCTGGATGCAGATTTCCCATCAATTGTGGGATGATGCTGTTACGCAGTATGTAGGAGTCATGTGCAGAACCCGGAAATTTGGCACACACGTGGGAGATAATCAGATCCGCTTGGCATACCACTTGCACATTTATTGAATGGTAATGCTTCCTGCTACGGTAGATGTGCTCACGTGCCTGTGGTGGAACAAGGCCAATGTGTGTGCAGTCAATGGCTCCAACAGCATTAGGTATGTGACCAAGGTCATAAAATTCCCCCTTCACATCTGCCAATTCATGTCTCCTTGGAAAGTGAATGTAGCTGTCCTTGTAGGTCAACAATGCGGACAGGACATCACGCAACACCATGCTGAACATAGGTTGAGACATCCCACCTGCGATGGCCACCGTGTACTAAAAGGAGCCAGTGGCAAAGAAATGTAGGGCGGCCATCACCTTTACTGTTGGTGTCAAAGCTGTTGGATATGTTCTGTGAGGCCTGAAATGGGGCTCCAACTGAGCACATAGCTCTTGAAGGGTAAGGTTATTCAGATGGAATTTCTTAATGATGTCGGTATCCTCCATTGTCACCAGGTCTGGGAAAGGCCGATACTCAGGCGGTCTTCTCCTACGTATTGTGGCAGGGGACGCATGTAAAAATGAGTCAGAGATGAGATGTGGGTAACAGCTTACAGAATGACTAACATAACCACAACATTGACAGGACTGTTGAACCCGCTTAATGCACAAGTGACATGCATAGACACCTTGATCTCCTATAGTCATTCATGTAGCCAGGGTGTACATACTAACTACTGTCAAATCAAAATCAGACTATGTATATGGCATATGGTACACTGCTACATCATGTGTCCCCAGCTCTGTGGGTAGCTGACACAGCACATGTGGCTAACAGCATCAATGCTGAGTTCTATTTAGCTGCTGTCACGGCACAACCTCAACCTTGAGTCCCACTAAGCACAACATCATTACAAAATTAGCCCAGTGAGTGTAATCTGGACAACTATCCATATAAATACAGCACTGTGTACAGACATATATGCACATTAAGTGGTCAGTCCATCATGACTGTGGGAGGAGTTTGCATTACACACATTGGCATGTTGTTAGAAATGGGATTTTTGGTAGGCTAGGGCATGTGCCAAAGCCAGGCAGAAACCACCACTCTAGTCAGGATAAGGGAGTTACACTCCTAAAATAACCCCTGCTCACCCCCTTGGTAGCTTGGCACGAGCAGTCAGGCTTATCTTAGAGGCAGTGTGTAAAGCATTTGCACATAACCAACAGTAATACAGTGTAAGCACTACAAAAGGACACCACACCAGTTTAGAAAAATATCCAATATTTTTATATACTTAAGACAAGACCAAAAACGATAAAAATCCACAATACAGTACTTAAAAATCTTCAGTTATCAAAATATGCTTTAAAAACAGGTCCTTGATGTCAATAGCTCCGTCCGGGGCTATCACGGCGTCGTGAGCAAACAAATCCAAACAGTTCTGGCTGACCGCGGCATCGCGGGCCAGCTACGGTGTCGGGAAGACCCGCAAACAGTACCTTTTAGAAATGCAGGGCGTCGGCGATCTCTCGTTGAGCTTTCGAAAGCACGGCGTCCGCAGGCGTCGGTTCCGGAGGTCGGTGCAGGAGTCGTCAGGGCCCTCGAAGTCACACGCGTTGCAGATCGATCTCCTCTTTGTTGAAGTCAGGAGCGCTGGCATCGGCAGGCGTCGTGTGCTGCGGTGCGAAGTGCAGCGGTGCGGCGTGCAGTGCCCTCAGGTCGTGGTGCAAGCAGCGGCTCGGTGGCGGCGTCGGATGGCGTCGTCGGTGAGACCAGGGTCGCGGTGCGAGATGAAGGCGGTGCTCGTCAAGGTGCTGGCAGGTCACGGTGCAGCAGCGGCGGCGGCGTTGCTGAAGCGCTGTCGTGGGCTGATGAACTGGAGTCGATGGCGCCGGCGTCGGTAGGCCAAGGCTGCGGTGCGGGATGATGGCGGTGCGTCATGTAACTTTACGAGCGGTGCCCTCGAACCACGGTGCAAACAGCGGCATAGATTTCGGCATGGAGCAGCGTCGTCAGGGATACCAAGTCGTCGTCGTGAAGCGAGGTGGTGCGGAGTGTGGTGCCCACAGGTCACAGTGCGAGCAGCAGCTTGGTGGCGGTGTCAGCAGGTGTCGTCGGTGAGACCAGGGTCGCGTTGCGGCGGTGCCCTCTGCGGTGCCAAGGCGTCATCGCGAAGCGGTGCCCAGAGGTCGCGGTGCGAGCAGCGGCTCGGTGGTGGCGTCAGCAGGCGGCGTCGGTGAGACCAGGGTCGCGGTGCGGCATTGCGGCGGTGCCCTCTGCGGTGCCTTCAGGACACGGAGTTGGCAGCGGCGTCGTCGACGTCGTCGAGTTGCTCTTCTTCTGTTGCAGCACAAAACACACAGTCCCCAGTGCCGTGAGGGCAGAAGAACTTGAAGTCTTTGCTGTTCCTGAGACTTCTTGAACAGGGGGCAAGCTCTACCTCAAGCCCTTGGAGAAACTCACAAAAGTAGATTGCAGAAAGTCCAGTCCAGGCCTTTCACTGCCCAAGACAGAAGCAGCCACTGCAGGCCAACACAGCAAAGCACACAGCAAAGTGGTAGTTCCTCCTCACGGCTTCTCCGGCTCTTCTACTTGGCAGTCTTCTTGATCCAAAAGAGTTCTAAATTTCAGGGGTCTGGGCCCCAGTATTTGTATCCAAAAATCCTTTGATCTTTCAGGCAGAGGGTGTCTGTGTCCGGCCAGAACCAGTTCTGCCTTCTCTGGTGTGATATCCTGGCAGGAGGTGGAGACGGCATTGTCAGAGGCAGACCAGGCCCTTTGAGGTGCAAGGAAATCTCCTCCCCCTTCCCCCATCGCAGCCCAGGTCTATTCAGCCCTTTCCTGACCTACCTAGACTATCTGGAGCCCCTCCGGCCCCCAGCCTTCTGTCATCCAAAACCCAGACAGGCAATCCACATTCCAGCAGAGGCACACGGGATGACTGAGCAAGAAAATACCTACTTTCTAAAAGTGGTATTTTCCAACACAGAATGTAAAAATCACCTTCACTAAAAGATGCATCTTTAGATTCTGAGTTCAGGCATACTAAATTCTATTTTCTTACCGAATTCCCTGGGCCAGTTATGTTTATAACATGTTATAAAAAAAACTCCCATTCTATCCTATGGGGAACTGGTAGCCTTGCAATAGTGAAAAACGAAGTTGGCTGTAATTCACTATCAGGACATGCCACACACACCAGGGCATGTCCCACCTTTCACATACACTGCACCCTGCCCACAGGGGTACCTTGGGCCTACCTGAGGGGTGTCTGACATGTAAGAAAAGGGAAGGTTAGGGACCGGCCAGTGTGTGCACTGGCCAAGTCGACATGGCAGTTACAAACTGCGCGCAGACTCTGCAATGGCAGGTCTGAGTTACCGTTTTCAGGGCTACTCACGGGGGTGGCACAACCAGTGCTGCAGGCCCCCGAGTAGCATTTGATTCACCAGCCCTGGCACACGCAGTGCACTTTACTAGGGGCTAACAGGTAAATCAAATATCCAATCATGGAAACACCCATCCATAACACAATTTACACAGAGAGCATATGCACTTTAGCACTGATTAGCAGTGGTAAAGTGCCCAGAGTCCTAAAACCAACACAAACAGGGCAGGGAAAAATAGGAGGAAAAAGCAAAAAGTTTGGGGATAACCCTGCAAAAAGGGCCATTTCCAACACAACCCCCTTCCAGCCTAAAGCCAGGGGAGACCAATCCATACCTCGATGGGCTTCCCTGCTTGGGGCGATAGAACACGGAACCAGGCCCGCAACAGCAGGGTTTCCTCCCCGTTTTACGCCTTCCTGCACCTAGTTGGATTCCTCTATCCATACTCTCAGGGCCCACTAAGCTGACCCATGGGGGACCCTTCTCCTCACCTGTGGACCCCATCTGTGCAGCACCTAAACTTACTTGGCTCACAGATGTGTCCCAACAGGCAGACAGGACCCCCATGGCCAACACAATCGTGTAGCCCAGTCCACCTCCGGGGTGTGACTGCTTTCCCCCTCCCAGGGGCAACTCTGTCCCTCCGGACAGCCAGCCACAGTGGTCTCTGACAGCTGTCAGTGATGAGAGCCAGGCCTCATGCCTTTCAGGCCACTCCAACCGTTGTAGCATCAGAGAGTGGGGGGCAGTAGCCCCAGGTGCCTGGCACCCTGTCGCCACTCTCCCCCCTGCCAAGTAAGGTATGGCATTCTGACACTGGCCCACCAGCCCAGGGTCTGTGCCCTGCAGCTGGACAGGAGGCGGGGGTGGGCTCCCCCACACCCGGTCCTCCTCCCTGGGGCTCGGTACCCTCCCACCTGGAGCGGTACCCCCTTCCAGAATTGTTAGGGCACCTGTGGCAGGTGTCCTGCGCAATTCGCCCACCAGTTCAGGGGTGCTATCTGGCAACTGGTACACCAGCCCAGGGTCTGTACCCGGAGGCTGACCAGAGGTCTCGGGCGAGGTTCTCCTCCCAGGAGAAACACCCTCAGAACCAAAGACTGTCAGTACGCTGGAACCAGTCCTCCCAAACAATTCTTCCACCAGTTCAGGGCCTCGACCCTGCAACTGATCCACCCCCCTCGGATCCAAACCCTCAGGTTGAACCGGGGTCAGAGGCGAGGACTCCCCCCCTCTGCACCCTGTTCTAGAGTTCTGCACCCTCCCCCCGGGAGTGGTACCCTTAGAAGACAAACCGGTCAGGACACTGCTTACAGTCGCCCTTCCTTCCAGGTCAGGCAGGACCTGAACCCAGCCTCCCAACCCAGGGACTAACCCCTGCGGCTGAGCACCTGCCCGGCGCACAAGGATTTCCTTGGGAGCACGCAGGCCCCCCCTGAGGGTAACACAGGACTCCTGTGTTGTGTGACAGTCTGCCTGGCACAGATCTCCCGACCCCTGTCCATCCAACAGTGCGCGAAGATCCCCCAGGACAGAAGTGGTGTCACCATGGTCACTCCTAGGAGGCTAAGCCCTTCTGGCTGGCCCTTGACCCACTGGTTTTCCCACTGGGGAATGCATCCCCCTCTCACCCCTCCGTCCGGACTTCTGCACCCTCCACTGAGGAGCGGCACCGCCAGACACCAGGACCACTGGAGCTCTGTTTACAGACACTCCACGTCCTCCTGCCACTAGGAGATCCCCCTCAACAGACGGCCTACCAGTACAGCCTAGGCTCCCCACCTGGTGTTCCCTCCTGGAACCACCCAGGCTCTGGGACCGGGTTTTGGGCACCTTGGGCCGCAGCCCATTCCCACTCCTTCTCCACGGAGAGAGGACGTGAGTCCCTACACCCTTCCCACGACACCGGGACCTATCTGGGCTACCACGAACCTTTCCCACCACCCTTGGTTGGGAAATACCTAAGCCACTTCCTTCCGGGTCACCCCCAGATGCTTCTCCAGACCCTCTGGAATTCACCAAATGGTCTGCCTCCAGTGCAAGCTCCCTGGGGTCAGAGAACTCGCACTCCACTGGGTGTGGGCATAGCTCTGGAAAACAGGGGCTTAAAATATGCTCTCCAACAATTGAATCACACAGCCCCACACAGGTGTTAACCAAACTACCCTTCACCCAACCATCCAGTGCCTCAGAGAAGTACCCCCCATCATTCTCACAAGACTGGCGAGACATTGTCTGACTGTTGCTGTCTCTTAACCCATACCCTTCTGGCTGGTCCCCATACTCCCTTACGAGGGCTTCTATCATGGGGGAACCCCTCTCCCCGCACCTCTCATCTAGAGTCAGTAGAGTGTCCCTCCCACTACCAGGAAAAGAATCCCCTGTGCCAGTTCCCCAATCCACCTCAGGGACACTGCGCACCACTGGAGTAATCTCATAATCCTGAACCCCCGGGTGTATGTGAACCCCCTCCTTGAAGCAGGGTCCCAAATCTGTGTGTGGGTGTACCTCATCCTCAGTACTGGACCTAACACTTTTGCTACCACCATCTGGGCTGGGCCTAGCCCTACTGGCTGCCCAGTCTAGCTCTCTCATTTTAATGTCATGGTCTAACATCATCTTCCTTTCCTCCATGGCTATTCTTTTGTCTTCCCTCTCACTTTCTATCCTGAGTTTCTCCAATTCGAACTTCCTTGCTTCCCGCCTGTCCTCCAGCTCCTCTGGGGACAAACTGCTGCTGCCTGGTTGAGAGGGTGCCCCCCCCTCCCAAGAATATATCTACCCTTGGAATAGGCTCCTCTGCCTCCATGCCAAGATCCCCAGACAGCTCACTAGCATGTCTGGCTGCTACCCAGGCCCTCAGCGCCTTTTGTAGCTCCTCTTTTCTGGTGAGGCCCCTGATTTGGATTTAGAGGTTTTTGCAGACCGCCTTCAATTCCTTCACATTGTAGGTTTCTAACCTCTCTTCCTCAAAGGCCACTTCCAAGGATGCAACCAATTATGCAATTGATTCAGGCATGACGAAGTAGCAAGTTCAAACTGGCAAGACCAAAAAAAAAATAGGCCAAAAAGAAAAAGAACCAGTATGTGGCACGTAAAGGTCTGCGATATGGTAGTAGTGCACACCAATCACTGTAAGTCAAGTGCAAACGCAAGTCCTATCCTCACCGCTGACAACCAATGTTAGAAATGGGATTTTTGGTAGGCTAGGGCATGTGCCAAAGCCAGACAGAAACCACCACTCTAGTCAGGATAAGGGAGTTACACTCCTAAAATAACCCCTGCTCACCCCCTTGGTAGCTTGGCACGAGCAGTCAGGCTTATCTTAGAGGCAGTGTGTAAAGCATTTGCACATAACCAACAGTAATACAGTGTAAGCACTACAAAAGGACACCACACCAGTTTAGAAAAATATCCAATATTTTTATATACTTAAGACAAGACCAAAAACGATAAAAATCCACAATACAGTACTTAAAAATCCTCAGTTATCAAAATATGCTTTAAAAACAGTTCCTTGATGTCAATAGCTCCGTCCGGGGCTATCACGGCGTCATGAGCAAACAAATCCAAACAGTTCTGGCTGACCGTGGTGTCGCGGCCCAGCTACGGTGTCGGGAAGACCCGCAAACAGTACCTTTTAGAAATGCAGGGCGTCGGCGACCTCTCGTTGAGCTTTCGAAAGCACGGCGTCCGCAGGCGTCGGTTCCGGAGGTCAGTGCAGGAGTCGTCGGGGCCCTCGAAGTCACACGTGTTGCAGATCGATCTCCTCTTTGTTGAAGTCAGGAGCGCTGGCGTCCGCAGGCGTCGTGTGCTGCGGTGCGAAGTGCAGCGGTGCGGCGTGCGGTGCCCTCAGGTCGCGGTGCAAGCAGCGGCTCGGTGGCGGCATTGGATGGCGTCGTCGGTGAGACCAGGGTCGCGGTGCGAGATGAAGGCGGTGCTCGTCACGGTGCTGGCAGGTCATGGTGCAAGCAGCGGCGTCGTCGTTGCTGAAGCGCTGTCGTCGCCTGACGAACTGGAGTCGATGGCGCCGGCGTCGGTAGGCCAAGGCTGCGGTGCGGGATGAGGGCGGTGCGTCGTGTAACTTTATGAGCGGTGCCCTCAAACCACGGTGCAAGCAGCGGCGTAGATTTCGGCGTGGAGCGGCGTCGTCGGGGATACCAAGGCGTCGTCGTGAAGCGAGGCGGTGCGGAGTGCGGTGCCCACAGATCGTGGTAAGAGCAGCGGCTCGGTGGCGGCGTCAACAGGCATCGTCGGTGAGACCAGGGTCGCGGTGCGGCGTTGCGGCAGTGCCCTCTGCAGTGCCAAGGCGTCATCGTGAAGCGAAGCGGTGCCCACAGGTCGCGGTGCGAGCAGCGGCTCGGTGGTGGCATCAGCAGGCGTCGTCGGTGAGACCAGGGTCGCGGTGCGGCGTTGCCCTCTGCGGTGCCTTCGGGACACGGAGTCGGAAGCGGCGGCGTCGACGTCGTCGAGTTGCTCTTCTTCTGTTGCAGCACAAAACACACAGTCCCCAGTGCTGAGGGCAGAAGAACTTGAAGTCTTTGTTGTTCCTGAGACTTCTTGAAAAAGGGGCAAGCTCTACCTCAAGCCCTTGGAGAAACTCACAAAAGTAGATTGCAGAAAGTCCAGTCCAGGCCTTTCACTGCCCAAGACAGAAGCAGCCACTGCAGGCCAACACAGCAAAGCACACAGCAAAGTGGTAGTTCCTCCTCACAGCTTCTCCGGCTCTTCTTCTTGGCAGTCTTCTTGATCCAAAAGAGTTCTAAAGTTCAGGGGTCTGGGCCCAAGTATTTGTATCCAAAAATCCTTTGATCTTTCAGGCAGAGGGTGTCTGTGCCCGGCCAGAACCAGTTCTGCCTTCTCTGGTGTGATTTCCTGGCAGGAGGTGGAGACAGCATTGTCAGAGGCAGACCAGGCCCTTTGAGGTGCAAGGAAATCTCCTCCCCCTTCCCCCATCGCAGCCCAGGTCTATTCAGCCCTTTCCTGACCTGCCTAGACTATCTGGAGCCCCTCCGCCCCCCCAGCCTTCTGTCATCCAAAACCCAGACAGGCAATCCACATTCCAGCAGAGGCACACGGGATGACTGAGCAAGAAAATACCTACTTTCTAAAAGTGGTATTTTCCATCACAGAATGTAAAAATCACCTTCACTAAAAGATGCATCTTTAGATTCTGAGTTCAGGGATACTAAATTCTATTTTCTTACCGAATTCCCTGGGCCAGTTATGTTTATAAGATGTTATAAACAAACCTCCCATTCTATCCTATGGGAAACTGGTAGCCTTGCAATAGTGAAAAACAAAATTGGCTGTAATTCACTATCAGGACATGCCACACACACCAGGGCATGTCCCACCTTTCACATACACTGCACCCTGCCCACAGGGGTACCTTGAGCCTACCTGAGGGGTGTCTGACATGTAAGAAAAGGGAAGGTTAGGGACCGGCCAGTGTGTGCACTGGTCAAGTCGACATGGCAGTTACAAACTGCGCGCAGACTCTGCAATGGCAGGTCTGAGTTACCGTTTTCAGGGCTACTCACAGGGGTGGCACAACCAGTGCTGCAGGCCCCCGAGTAGCATTTGATTCACCAGCCCTGGCACACGCAGTGCACTTTACTAGGGGCTAACAGGTAAATCAAATATCCAATCATGGAAACACCCATCCATAACACAATTTACACAGAGAGCATATGCACTTTAGCACTGATTAGCAGTGGTAAAGTGCCCAGAGATCCTAAAACCAACACAAACAGGTCAGGGAAAAATAGGAGGAAAAAGCAAAAAGTTTGGGGATAACCCTGCAAAAAGGGCCATTTCCAACACATGTTCACAAAAATGATAGGCAATTCAACACGAAATCTTATACATGCCCACATGGATGAAAATGACGTGAGTAAGGACAGACCAATGCATTTAATCACATGTGTACTGCTATGACATGTGTGAGCAGACTTAAATTAAATTTCACACTCTCAAATCCCTTTACAAGGTGCTGAAATTAGTTTTGCTAAATGTGTTGGGATCAGTGATGCAATTCGCGAAGCGAGAATGCAAATGCACAATATGTTTACAGGTGCGGTAGGCGTGCTCCGCCACTGTGGTCACAGGCATTGGCCCCAATTGAATGATGCAGGATAGCGGTAGAGACATTCTGACCCCCGCGGTGTGACATTGCCTATGCGAATGACATTGCAGCCAATGGGAATCGCCATCGCGGTAGTGCCTTTCAGTTTTGAAAGTCGTGGTAGGCGTGCTCTGCCACTGCGGTCACAGGCATTGGCCCCAATTGAATGATGCAGGATTGCGGTAGAGACATCCTGACCCTTGCGGTGTGACACCGCCTATGTGAATGACATTGCAGCCAATGGGAACCGCCATCGCGGTAGTGCCTTTCAGTTTTGAACGTCGCGGTAGGCGTGCTCCGCCACTGCGGTCGCAGACATTGGCCACAATTGAATGATGCAAACCAGACGGACCATTTGCATCAGCAGAGTACCACTGGAACAACCCTAGGGGCCTATATATGTCTGTGAAATAGCCACACTTGTCACTTGCATACAGACACTGCTGCCTGCTATTCATCACCACCAACTGCTGCTGTACCTCATCTCTGAACCCAGTCATGGTTCGTACTGAGAACATCAGGGCCCGTCTCTTCGCCACAGAGGAGCTGGAGGTCCTGGTGGATTAGGTCCTTGGCCAGTAAGGGTGGCTATATGGTGCTCCAGAGGTACTGGTAAGTGAATGTGTAAATTTTTGGAATGCTCAGAATGCTCACACTATGTAACTGTACACTAGTATGTGCTTCTGAGTGTAAGCCGATGTTAATGCATTCAGATTTTGCTATCAGCATGGGCCATACATGACGTACAAGTTGTTGCACTTGAGTATGTGGGGAGGATGGCATAGACACTGGTGCAGCTCCATTAAAGCCAAACATCGCACATGTTGTTCTCAGAATGGGTAATGTAAATGTGTGAGACACTGCCTAGCAGAATGACTTCACGTCAATGGGGTGTAGAGCCATATTCCCCCTGATCCATGACTGCATGCAATGATGAAATGGACATAACGTGATTTAGCAGTAGTACAGTTACACTGCTGACTTGAGGAAATCTCACTCTATACACACATTCCCTGTGACATGCCATGTAATAGTTCATTAAGTGTACATATGATCATTAGTGAGATGCTACCTGTCGATTGGGCAGAGGGTACTGATTAATGGGTGTACTGCTTTGACAGTGACCCTATGGAGATGTGCCCAGTCTGCACAAGAGTACAAGGCCTGTATCTGTCTAGATTCATGGCAACTCACCTCTCACATATCTGCTAAATGTACAGTGGACATGTCATCCTTCTTTTGGTGCCATTATGTGTAGAGTCTCACATGTGTATGCACTGTGTCATCATTCTCATTGCACATGCATGTGATTCTTGTGATGGACCACTATTTGCGTCAGTGAAAAGCCCTCAGGCCTGTCAAGAAAATGCACAATGTATCAAGGCACCATCACTAAAATGACTTAGAAAGACATATGTGTAGTCCACCCTCCTATATATGAAGCAGCAATTAGAGGTCTGAGGAGTACACAAGACAGGCCCACACCTTGTGACAAGAGTGGGAGAATGTTCGATCAGGTACCTATTTGTGACCTCCATGACACATGTAGCTATGCAATGGTCCAGGACATTAAGGGGTGTGTAGTGTAAGACACAGTGAGTCTGACCACTACACATCATTTACAGTGTATTGTCTGTCATGCTCACTCACATAGTGCATCACAGATGAGGCCCAGTTTCACCTTGATTTCTGTGCTGGCACTATGCATGTGTATGAGATGGGCAGGTAGTCGGTCCATCATCGTAGATGTTTACATTGAAATCAGAAAGCTTGCTCCAAGTGTACTATGTGACATGGTCTATGGCCTCTGCTGTCCATTGATGTATGTGTGTGGTATGTGTATACATGCTCCTGGACTGGCACACAATGGTCCACAACACAGTGTTGAAAAATTCCTCATTTTGTCTCCCATGCCTACAGCTCAAGGTCCATCAGCGTAAAGCTATATGGAGGGCCATCGCCCGCAAGCTGCGGGCCCTGGGGGTCTCAAACCGACGCCATACTCACTGCCACAAGAGGTGGGATGACATCTGCCGCCTCAGCAAAAACGTAGCTGAAATGACGCTGGAGCTGGTCCCTCAAAGTGGCAGGTTGGCGCGCTGGAGCATGACCCCACTATTGGCCCGCATCCTGGCAGTGACACAGCCAGAGCTGGATGGACCCTTGAGGGCCCAACAGCAGCAAGTTGGGGTGAGTATTGTGCAAAGTGTGACTTGGTGCATGAGTGACTGCATTAATCCCAGCCCAGAGCAAGGCAGGACCTCTGGTATGTCTCTAGTATGATGCAATCGCTTCTAAGTAGCCTCAGTGGCGAGTGTAGAGGTTCTGCTTGTGTACAACGTTTGGATTCTCATGTGGAAAATACATGAACAGTGTCATAGCAATTCATCTTGACATGTTTTCATCTACCATCTGGTGAATGTTGTCTGAACTGAAACGTTCCTACACAGGAGAAGACGTTGTGTGAAGTGTGTAGCCCAGTACACTTGTCAGCCTTGTGTGTGCTGTGTGGCTCCCACAATAGTGTGCTCATGTGATGATGTGTAAGTGGCTAGAGACATGCACAAATGTGGACTCAGGGTGCAGTGAGTTAGCAGAGGTTACACCTGTCCCATGGGTTGTGTTTTTCTAAATGATACAGATGACAGCATCACTGTGGAACATTTAGCCAAATATGAGCTGCATGGCATCACATGAAGTAATTCCCTGTCACAGTGACAGCAAGTGCACACAGGCGCTGATGGTGATGATTGCAGTGATGCATTGGCTGATCTGCATTTGCTAATTGTGCACATGGCAACATGTCTGGGATGGTTAGACAGTGGAAGTTTGATGCAATGTAGCTAAATGTGGCTATTTTGATATTGGTTTGGCACTAGAGCTTAACATGGTTGGATGTGATCAGTGGGTATGGCAAATTGTGATGTGAGTGAGGTGTTGGACTGCTGATGGAAATAAAATGTCACTCAGAGTGGCAGTCCTCAGTATGTGTGCATTGTGGATGTGTGTCCATATGCATCTGTGCATGGTGAAGTAGTGGCTACTGCTTCCAATCAGTGAGTGATTTCTTGGGACATTGATATGTAATGGATGTCATCAGTCGGCACAACGTAGGGATGTCAGATGCCAGAGCCTAGGTATTATTATATACTTGAAAGTATCCAGTAGCTACTGTTTAAAGTTTAATCAAGAGATGGGCCAAATGGAATTAATTCATAGGCTCTTGTGATTTATTTCACAATTTTTCTGAGTTATTCCGTAAATGCAACAACATTCAATTCATGTCAAACATTTCGGACAACACAAACTGATGACATTTCTCAACATAAGAGATACAAAGACAATTAACAAATATAAACAGTATTTGCAAATGTGTATAATACATTGATAAATTATGAGAGATCAAAAAGACAGTTACAAAAACACAAAGGGGTAACTAAAGCACCAGTCCATAAATCAAAAACGATACAAAAGGGGATGATGGACGGAACGTTTGAGCCAATCAAACACTCACCCCCAGTCAACTGATCTGGGTTTAATCCATCATCATTCTTTAGCTCACTCCACCACCCCAGTTCAGACATGGCCATATGCAAATCAGTCTGACCCTGTGCCTCATGGGAACAGTCCAGCCCGAACTGCCAAGCCATGTCTTCCCTGGACCGGAAACAAGCATCCTAGGACCGGTTTCTGGCATTCCAGCCGTCATCAGCCAGGCTTGCTTGAATCCAGTGGCAAAGTGAGCAAGGGACCCACGTCTGGGCATACCCCCGCCAACTTAGGGCGAACAAAGCGATACAAAAGGGGATGATGGACGGAACGTTTGAGCCAATCAAACACTCACCCCCAGTCAACTGATCTGGGTTTAATCCATCATCATTCTTTAGCTCACTCCACCACCCCAGTTCAGACATGGCCATATGCAAATCAGTCTGACCCTGTGCCTCATGGGAACAGTCCAGCCCGAACTGCCAAGCCATGTCTTCCCTGGACCGGAAACAAGCATCCTAGGACCAGTTTCTGGCATTCCAGCCGTCATCAGCCAGGCTTGCTTGAATCCAGTGGCAAAGTGAGCAAGGGACCCACGTCTGGGCATACCCCCGCCAACTTAGGGCGAACAAAGCGATACAAAAGGGGATGATGGACGGAGCGTTTGAGCCAATCAAACACTCACCCCCAGTCAACTGATCTGGGTTTAATCCATCATCATTCTTTAGCTCACTCCACCACCCCAGTTCAGACATGGCCATATGCAAATCAGTCTGACCCTGTGCCTCATGGGAACAGTCCAGCCCGAACTGCCAAGCCATGTCTTCCCTGGACCGGAAACAAGCATCCTAGGACCGGTTTCTGGCATTCCAGCCGTCATCAGCCAGGCTTGCTTGAATCCAGTGGCAAAGTGAGCAAGGGACCCACGTCTGGGCATACCCCGCCAATTTAGGGCGAACAAAGCGATACAAAGGGGATGATGGACGGAACGTTTGAGCCAATCAAACACTCACCCCAGTCAACTGATCTGGGTTTAATCCATCATCATTCTTTAGCTCACTCCACCACCCCAGTTCAGACATGGCCATATGCAAATCAGTCTGACCCTGTGCCTCATGGGAACAGTCCAGCCCGAACTGCCAAGCCATGTCTTCCCTGGACCGGAAACAAGCATCCTAGGACCGGTTTCTGGCATTCCAGCCGTCATCAGCCAGGCTTGCTTGAATCCAGTGGCAAAGTGAGCAAGGGACCCACGTCTGGGCATACCCCCGCCAACTTAGGGCGAACAAAGCGATACAAAATTCAAGCAAGCCTGGCTGATGACGGCTGGAATGCCAGAAACCGGTCCTAGGATGCTTGTTTCCGGTCCAGGGAAGACATGGCTTGGCAGTTCGGGCTGGACTGTTCCCATGAGGCACAGGGTCAGACTGATTTGCATATGGCCATGTCTGAACTGGGGTGGTGGAGTGAGCTAAAGAATGATGATGGATTAAACCCAGATCAGTTGACTGGGGGTGAGTGTTTGATTGGCTCAAACGTTCCGTCCATCATCCCCTTTTGTATCGCTTTGTTCGCCCTAAGTTGGCGGGGGTATGCCCAGACGTGGGTCCCTTGCTCACTTTGCCACTGGATTCAAGCAAGCCTGGCTGATGACGGCTGGAATGCCAGAAACCGGTCCTAGGATGCTTGTTTCCGGTCCAGGGAAGACATGGCTTGGCAGTTCGGGCTGGGCTGTTCCCATGAGGCACAGGGTCAGACTGATTTGCATATGGCCATGTCTGAACTGGGGTGGTGGAGTGAGCTAAAGAATGATGATGGATTAAACCCAGATCAGTTGACTGGGGGTGAGTGTTTGATTGGCTCAAACGTTCCGTCCATCATCCCCTTTTGTATAAATCAAAAACAGCATCAAGGCGGAGTAGTTAGTCACAGCTTGCTACCACTATTCATACTCCAGTATTTGCAAATACTATTTATATTTGTTAATAGTCTTTGTATCTCTTATGTTGAGAAATGTCATCAGTTTGTGTTGTCCGAAATGTTTGACATGAATTGAATGTTGTTGCATATACGGAATAACTCAGAAAAATTGTGAAATAAATCACAAGAGCCTATGAATTAATTCCATTTGGCCCTTCTCTTGATTAAACTTTAAACAGTAGCTACTGGATACTTTCAAGTATATAATTATTAGTGGTCCAATCCAGCTAGCTTAGGACCCAAGCCTTCCTTAGGTTACAAGAGCCTAGGTATTGGCACACATTAGCTGTCCTCATGGAGGTCACTCATAGCTTCATCTACAGAAGGCACTCTCATGCCTTGGATCATTGACGGCTTGGCAGGCAATTGAAATGGTGTTGGTATGTGACATGTCACAACACGCAAAGGCCTTGCATCACATTGCCCAAATCATGCTATTGTGCATTGTCTTTGTGACAACATCAGTGCATGGGGCTTAGTAGCAATTCATCCCCACAAAATATGTGTCCATGTGACATATGCAGCAGTGTGAGTCTCAGAGACATCAACTGGCAGTGAACAGCAGTGAGCATCATGTTAGGGTGCATTGAGAGATTTGTGGTGTGCACTTCCATGTAATTGATACATCTACAAAGTGGTTACCATTGTTCAACAGTAGTTGTGCTAAAGTGCCAAACATAGTGGATGTAAGGAGGTAATGTCACTTAACAATGGATAGGTTTCAGTTTGTATCTGTGGGGTTCAGTGAACTCATACTTCAAGTGTGAGAAACACAACATATTTGTATGTGTAGCTCTCTTACCTGCAGGCACGTAGGTGTGCCTACAGACGATAGGATGTGATGTTGAGATGTAGACACATGCACAGAAATTTGGCTGTGTCAACGCAACATGGAGCATGACTATCCACTAAGCATGTTTCCATGCATCAGCTGATCATGCCAGAAATTGGGATTATGCAGACAGTACATGGAGAAGTTGGATGTGGGACTTTCAGTCCAAGTATTTCTGTTTGTATTGCATATCATGTTTGTGAGCAGGCCACTTTACTGAACCTATGTCTCTGTCCCTTGCAGCATCTACCGAGGGCAGGGAAGGAGAGAGGCCCGACACCATAGGGGAAGCTACTGGCATAACTGGTCCCCGGGAGTACAGTGACACTGAGGGGACCAGCGCCTCAGAGGGGGACAGGAGTGCCCTGGAGGAGTCCAGTCCGTAAACACCTACCTCCACATCTTCACACTCCAGCGGTGACTCCTCGGTGTTGGCGGGCACAGGAAGTTCAACATCTGCTTCTTCGTTCTCCACACCCCGTCCTGTGTCCACCCTCCCTGATGCTCCCCAAAGGGGTATCCGGGCCCGCTGCCCTTAGAAGGGTAGAGTCTTCTTCCCACCAGGCACCGCTGCCCCTGCCCCTGTCTCCCCTGCTGCCCTCAGTGTGGAGGCCATAGACATCTTGTGGCAGCTGTGTGTGGGTCAGACTGCTCTCCTGAATGCCCTCCAGGATCATGGCAACAAGTTGTCACAGGTTGTTGCGTTCATGGAGGGCATTCAATCGGACCTGGGTGGCCTGCACAGAACTGTCCAGTCTTTGGCCTCAACAGTGACGGCAGCCATTCTGCAGTCCCAAGCTCCCAGTCCAGCTCCTGTCCCTTCCGCAACCACACTCCCAGTGCCCCCACCTGACCTGAGCACACACACACCAGAGCACTCAGGCACCCAGTCATCCACATGCAGCACACAACAACAGCACTCCAAGCGACACCATACCCCATCCCCACAGCACACAAAAAGCACACATGACCACACCACAACAAGCCCATCACAGGACACTCAGAAACATAAGGAAACATGCATCCACATTGCATACCTCACACTCTTTGCCCTCCAAGCGCCCTCCCATCTCCGCACCTGATCCCAAATCCGCCCAAAGACTTGCCCTGTCTGCCGTGGACCTGGTGCCTGCCACAACTGCCCCCCACCCCCTTCAGAGGGCTGTTTTGCCAAAAAAAATCCACTCCCACCACCCCCCCTGTGAAGCGTGGACAAGAAAACAAAGAGGGGAAAGTACCTCCACCACAGGGGAGGCAGGGTAAAAGGTCACCACCACCTCAGCATACCACCAGGTCAGGGAAATTGCCACAGGAAGATCCACCACCACCTGCTACACTTTCTGGGAAGAGGGAGGCTGTTGGCACCACCTCACTTCTCACTTGTGCCAAGACACTTGGTGGATACCGGATCCCCAAACGATTGAGACCCAGCCCTCCACATGCACCATCAGCCACTGAGCCTCCACACAGCATTTCTCTGCCTCCCCGTGCCACAACTCCACCAGGTCCAGCCAGCCCTCAAGCTCCCACATCCAGGGATCCCTCTACCTCAGCCAGTTCTCCCCCTGCCAGGTCCAGTCCTCCGACTAGCCCAGACAGTCATCCCCCTCCCAGTTCAACTTCTCCCCAATTATGAAGCTGAGTCCCCCTTCCCACCCCATTCCTCCCTGAGCTGTGCCTGAACTGCCCATTTGATGCCCCTATCCTGGTGAGATTCCCATGGCAGTGGACTGTGTTGCAAGTTTGTCGTGCAAGTTTTCATGCACACATGTGTGGACTCGAAATTTGGACTGGACGTTGCCCTTAATGTTTTGCACTTTTGATGCAGATACAGAGTTTATGTAATACAAAGATTATTTATGTTCTGAGCTTTGTCGCTGGCCTTGCTAATGATGCAGTACAATGTATGTATATATGTTCATCTGTTCCATGCTCTGAATGCCACATTCACATTGGCATGTACTTTCTTTGCTTTTGCAGAGGTTCCCAGAGGTTACGGCAACTAATGTGCTTATTGACTCAGAGGCTTAATGGGGCCATGATGCTTGTCTGTGATGATCTACTCTTGTCCTCATTCTTTTGTCGGGGCTCTACTTTTGTACACATGTCATATTTGGATGCTCTATATCAACAGCAGCTATTTCGATTTACATGATGACTTGAGGGGTGGACAGGGTCCATCATATCTGTGTAGATGTAGATGTGTAGTCATCTTGGGAAGGTATGGCTTCATAGTCACATGGGTACATTAGAATGTGTGAACTTGAGTACTCATACAGTGTGATTGTCCTGTCATTAGCTGAAGTATTGATGTGTATGTGCCCTTGAGCATGACCCTTTCACACATGTATGATCCAGTTGATGAGTGCCTGTTTGTTTACATAATCAGACACCTGCTGGAGGTTTTGGGCACATGTCGGAGTTGTTTCCGGAGCAATGTGCAGTGTGTCGGTGTGACCTCGCAGTCCTAGGGTACACCTACTTCTTGTCCACATCATTTGTGAGTATGCAGAGTGTGTCACTGCAATGTCTGTGTTGTGAGTTTTGGGATCAGCCATGGCTCTTGCTTAACTTTGTTCTCACTGTGCTGACTGGCTCTGGCAAACAAACATTATATGTGACTTTTTACATACATTGATGTCACTTTACACTTTATTTACTCCACTATGTGGTATTCAAAGTCATACCAGCCCCAAGAAGACCATTTGAGGCATACACATTGTGAGTTACTCCTCTATGTGTTTTTGCTCTGTACACTCCTCACCTGTACAATACTACTGCATACACCACTTCGGTCAAAAATGTTCCACTCCATGCCATGCCATTGTTTGACCCTCCCCACCACTCCATAGTGTGACACTATACTGTGGGAGGATGATCTGTGTCCAGTTTCACAATTTTTATGTGCTATTTGAGTCTACTTGATTGCAGTCATGGTTGCTCATGTACAGAACAGATGAGTTTCCAGCACAGTCCTCTAGTCTTGTTCCATGCATATGTGTTTGCCTGAGTTGTGCAGCAATAGGTGATAGCAAAAGTGTGTATATGTTTGCTGAGGTACTGCTACCCATCCTGAGTGTGAAGTGATATATGTGCTGTGATGATTTGTGATGTTCAAGTTCATGGTGGTGAAATCAGATATGTCTGATATTGGTTTTAGTGGTGTTCACACACTGCTTACTGTGCATGCACTGCTGTCAGTGGATGTTGCATTGTCCTTGCCAGGTGTGAGTCCCCCTGATGTCCAGCTGAGATTGCTATGGGATATGTTTGGATGTGCATATGTTATGAATTTGTTGTTGAAGGATGCAGTCTTTGGCCCGTGTTGGCTCTTTCTACTGACAGGTCGATGTGTGTGTAATGTTGCTTTTGCATGACATTGTGTGTGAGGAGTGTGTGTATTTGAATGCATTCAGATGGATGTTGAATTTGTACTGTGCATTTCTTGTGTGCATGTCACATACGGCAATGTGGAGTCTTGTTTATTAGCTTGTTTTGTGTGCACAATTGTGCTATGGCCTCCTATCTTTGAACAGTCACTTGTCAGGATTGTGCGTGGGAATGCTTGTGCAACACACTGACACCATGCTCACTTTGTAACCGGTGGAGTGTCTATGGCTGCCTTGGCAGATTTGTCTGGATGCACACACTTTGGGGTTATATGTGTCATTTGTTTATGTTTTTTTGGATTAGGTTGGATTATTCTGTCTGTGCAGTTGGCCAGAGGAGAAATGTTATCTATTCAAGGGTGGTCTGGGATCACATTGCCTATCCACTCTTTTGCTGCACATGGTCATGCTTGTTGGACTTCTTTTGGTGTGGTTTGTGATACATGTATTTAGCAATTGGGTTGAGTTCAGCATTCAAGCAGACATCCTTGAGTGGACCTCAGACATTTTTAGATACACACTAGCGTGTAGCATTGGGTAGCAGGGAACTCATAGGAGCTTATTTTCGCCTTTATCAGAGATTTTCCCAGATGTAGAGCAGTGAAGGGGGAAGATGGGTAGGTGAGGGGTATGTGTGAAGGTTATTGTTAAATTTGACAGTCAGGGAATGTCACCGTAAGCCATGAGTGTTGTGCTGGTGGCATACACATGTCATATTAGTTAATACAGATGAGGGGCTGGTCACTGTATGGCTTATGACAGGTCATCTCATTCTGGTCTAATACATTACTTGCATTGCTGGATCACAGTGATACTGCACAGATGATTACTTTCATACAATTGGAATCTCTGTGCCACACATGTATTATTTGATGTCCTAAGTGTAGTGCCATATGTGGTACCTCTTGAATTCCATGTACATATGGTACCAGTCATTTCTCCATGCTTTTCCTGCACTGTGCACTCCACTTTATAATAGTTTACTTGTTATCATACAGTGCTGCTGACTTATGGTTTGTGTATGAGGCAGAGTAAGAGTGTGTGAGCTGTATCAAGGACTTAACATGCAGACTGACCAGTTCCAAGGTTGGTAATCTGCACAGTGACTCTTCATTTCTTCAATTACTCACATTTATTCACATGAGTGGAAGGCAGGTGTGAGGAAGAAGAGGGTTGTCATGAATCTCAGGTCAGAGTTTACTGCTATCAAGATGGACTCTTCCTGACACTTTGGCATTAATTAAATACTTTATAGTTGGTCCTCCCTTTGTTGAGGTGGAGTTATGGTGTGGAGGTGTTCTGTGAAGTGGCAGTGTAGTCAGTGTTGTTGATGTACAGGACATACACACATGGGGTCATTTAGTGCAGCAGTACACAAGTGAGTCGAATGCACACTGGTGCTTACTTTGAGTTTGCTGTTTGAGTCAGAAAATGTGTACAGTGTTGCATGGTATGGGCTGTCATTATGTGGTATGGTTTGCCATTGTATGTGCTGAGCCTACCAATGTCTGCTTGGGGTGTGTGCTGAACTGTGATTATGTGGCAGTGGTGGCTATCTTCATATGTCATCTACCTTGGCTCTCTGACTCATCCAACACCGTGTTGGACTACTGTGAACTCCCCATACACACCCTGTTTGCTCTGCCCTCTGTTCCACCTTGAATGTGGACTGACCCTTATTTGTCTGCAATGATGCCTATTGTCCTTTTGAAGAGACTCTTGCTCATCCGTCACTCCTGCTGTTATACATTTGATAATGATCCTACTGAGATGTCACTATAGACAGTGTGCCTGCACATGACTCCTTGCAGCAGATATGTTGTGCTGACTGGAGGCTCTTTTAGAGTTTTTGTGGGGTGGAGGTTGTTATGAGGATCTTGCTAGCCTGGGACAATGTGCTGGACTCCGACAACATTGTGGGCAAGTTTTCCGCTGCTTCACAGCTGCTGTGACGTGACCGCCATGATCGGGCTAGATGCCATCATTTCTATGGAGATGGGTGACAATGTACCTACGAGCAAGACATGGGTACTTTGACTATGGTATATGTTCCTGTGTCCACCAGGGTGTCCGATGTAGACAGGACACATATTTCAGCACGACTGTTTTGTGTTGTTGTACAGGGGTTGCATGCGGGGAGATGTTTTAAACTTACCTCTGCTGTTGACCGCGACGGCGTCTTATCTGCTGGTAGTGGATCAGGTACAGCAGCGGCAGGGCTTGTAGAGCAGGATCCATGATGGGCAGGAACGTGTAGAGGTGTCTCAGACTCGAGTTTCTCTCTCCGCAGTTGTGCTTCCGCCATCTCAGATGAGCTTGTTTTACCGCCGCGTGCTGAAGGGCTGTTTGACGCATCGTGATCTGGTTGGCGGTCGGAACGTCATTCCGCACGGCGGGCTTTCTCTATTGGCTCCCTCTGGCACCGTTATGGAACGCAATTTCTGGCGGATCCGGAAACACAGTGACGGCTGGAAAGAGGGCTATCTTTGCCCATTGTAATATGGCGGTCGCGAACACCGCTTCCGGAGTAACTAAATGGATGTTTTCCACCAGCACCGCGGAGGTGCCCACGACCGCCATCGTAATCAGCCCCTTAGTGATCTTCTGACGATCTAATGGAAATGATGTAATCTTTTTGATGACTTGGCAGCACAGCCTCATTTAATCTAGGGTCTTTTCAGGTATGAGGGATTCATAGTATGGAAGGCTGTTCACATGCCTAAAAGTACCAGTGCTCAAACACCCCTATTGTCCACCAGGCGTCAAAGTACATCCAAAACCAATAGGACCGCCATTTCTCCAAGGTGTACTATTCAGAAATTGGCTTAGAAGCTTTCCAAAAAATTGTCGCCTCTGACAAATTGCTGGAATTGTTTAGAAACCAACTCTTCCAAAAGTTTGCTAATGAACAGTAGAAGAGAAATTCTCTGAAAGCTCTCGAGATCCTGTGCGTTAAGGGTAGGTTTTGTAGCATTTTTCCTCTTCATTGGGAACATATCTTGTTCTGATGAACAGTTAAACAAGTCCAGCAGTTGAGATTTGGGAAGATGGTAAAGAAGTTTCATGCAATTAGATGTTATCACAAGCCTGTTGGATGACAGCTTGTAAGAGCGGCACCAAGATTAGCCCCATTAATTGGTGTGAAAGAATTTAAAGTAATCACATTTGGGATGTTGTGAGTGTTCATGGAAAGGATATCAGGTGTAGGAATTTTTTTCTGCCTGGATGTGGTCACATATTAGTTTAGTCGTGTGGAATAAGAATTGAACACGTTTTTCACAGAGATGCTTGGAGTTTTGTAACTGAGGAAGCTGAGGAAGATTACAGTTCTGACACTATGTCGAATAATTCTCTGAACAGGGTCAAAGGTTGGGAGATACGATCAGAGAAGATCAGAGAGTAGCTTTTCTTGGTGTCTCTATTTTAAATTTATATGTGGCAATTATGTGAATATATTTTTTTCTTTTAAATATATCATAGTCTCGATATTAATGGTCTTTGATTATTTCAATGCCACGCCCTCCCCCGCATAAAAAAGAAAAGCTCATCAGACCCCCTCAGTATGACAAACATATTTTCTCATAATAATTCTATAAAACTGGCAGCACAGAACATAATTAGAAATTCTGACAATTCAGTTATGTTCAGTTATACCTCCTTTTCAAAATGCACTCATATACATGAGTACCATCATGCTCGTGGCAGCTGGAGTCGTGAAAGATGAAAAAGTGACCACAGTGTCATCCTTGATCAGCAATGGGAGATGGTACTTTGGGGGCTATTTGGAAGCGTCTATCCTCCTCCCACTTTGACACCTATTTCCAGCTAGGACACAAGTGTGAAAAGACATTAATGATGGCCCATTATGGAGTGGCTCAATGCCACAATTTTCTTTCACTATAAATGCAGCACTTTTTTAATAAGCATAATGTTCAACTCTGTTACCTTGTGGCAGGCGCACAACACCCATAGCGCTGAAAGGTCTTCAGCCCCCCCCATCCCGTCGTGTGTCTCAGCCCGGACTGCTGCAGCTCGAGCTGCTGTGGGCCCCGCTGGGCAGTGTCTGGAGTCTTATCTCCGGCACGCCCGAGTTGTTCACAGGTCTTTAAAGGCCATTTGCATATTTACATACCTTTGTAAACTGGTTACCAAGGCATTGGGCCTGATTCACAGAACTAACTTACGTCAAAATCCTAAACTTACAACTATTTTGGTATTCACAGAATGAACTTACACATTTGGGTATTCACAGAATGAACTTACACATTTGGCTATTCACAGAATGAACTTACACATTTGGGTATTCACGGAATGAACTTACAACAATTTTGGTATTCACAGAATGAACTTACACATTTGGGAATTCACAGAATGAACTTACAACAATTTTGGTATTCACAGAATGAACTTACTCATCCTAACTTTATGTCCGCCACCGGGCCGGAAATTCCGGCCCGAGTGCGGACATAAGGTTAGGATGAGTAAATTCATTCTGTGAATACCCAAATGTGTAAGTTCATTCTGTGAATACCCAAATGTGTAAGTTCATTCTGTGAATACCAAAATTGTTGTAAGTTCATTCTGTGAATACCCAAATGTGTAAGTTCATTCTGTGAATACCAAAATTGTTGTAAGTTCATTCTGTGAATACCCAAATGTGTAAATTCATTCTGTGAATACCAAAATTATTGTAAGTTTAGGATTTTGACGTAAGTTAGTTCTGTGAATCAGGCCCTTAGTTTTTTTCTGATTCCAGTACCCCCTGGGCCCCCACTCTGCCTATTCCTTACATTTGTATTTAACTTTTACTGCCGTAGTGTGAGAACGCATTTCATGAAAAGGAATATAAAGTAGGGTTGCCAAAAGAAAAATACCAGCCATTTGTTGTTTGAAGAGCCTGCAAAGGCCTCGTCTTGAGAATAAAAGGGGTATAAACAAAATAGTATGTATTCATTTGTAATGTGACTTTTCTGTCTTTGTTCCCTTTAATTATTATCAGTCATGGATCATTCAGGGAGCCCTAGAACACGATTAAAAATGCTTTCTATTTATATTTGCTGTTCCAAGTATGCACAGATAAGTGCTGAAAATAGGCTTTAGGTGACTGCTTATTTTTGTACAGCCTGGGACATCAATATAATGAGCTGGCAACCCTAATCACAAGACTGGAAGTTTGTTGCAGGATGAGCACAATATCTATTTCCTGAACAGGGCTGAACTGGGAACACATACCGGCCTAGGCAATTGAGTTGGACCGGCTGCTGGTAGGGGGGGGGGGGAGGGGTGGCGTGTGGACAACACTGCAGCAGCTTTTGGTACAGGGGGCTGATGTTGAAGCAAAACCGGCCCCCTGTACCAAAAAACCGGCCCCCACTGGTCCAAAACCGGCCCCCACCCTTCCGGCCCATTGAGAAAACACCCGGTGACCGCTACGGGCAGTCCGGCCCTGACCCTGAATAATGCCATAATAGCAATAGTTTAACTTATATCTGAAACCCTACGCCAGCCCTCAATAACATGCTGAGTTACTTCAAGTGTCTTGGAATGCACCCTGCATTCAGACAACTCACTCTTCATTCTTGCCCTTCACTTTCACACTCACCCTGCACTCACAGTGATCACAATGCACTCACACCATTCACACTGCACTCACAGCGATCACAATGCACTCACACTGATCACAATGCACTCACACTAATCACCATGCACTCACACCATTCACCCTGCATTCACAGTGACTGCACTGCACTTATGCCACTCGCCATGAACTCACACCGTTCTCCCTCCACTTACCCTGTGGTCACATGAGCACACCGCTCACTCTGCACTCACAGTGATCACTCTGCACTCACAATCCACTTGCGCTGTTCACCCTGTACCTCGCCCTGCAGTCACACGAGTACACTACTCACCCTGCACTCCAGTAGTGGCTGCCACCGGACGGAGGTGGTTGGTCGGGGGGCAGGGAGGAGAGGAATCTAATTTTTTTTAAAAGACTTACCTTTAACGGCCAGCTGGCTGCTGCCTCTCCTCCGTCGTCTTCATCTTTCTGTCCCGGCCGGCAGCAGGAAGCACCAGGGCACACAGGCTCCCCTGAGCCAATCACAATGCTGCAATGCAGCATTGTGATTGGTCTGAGCGCTGTGGATCGGCACTCAGACTGGAACAGGGAGCCTGTGCATGTTCCTCACCAGGCTGTGTAATGCAGCCTGGTAGGAACATGCAAAGTACGCATGAACTATTATGTCGGCCCAAGAGGGCCGGCCAAACAGTTCATGCACACTTAGGGAGTACACACCACTCCTCCCCTGCTCTGGCCAGCCCCGCCCCGCCACTGACTTCAATAGGGAAAATAAAATGATAATAACAATACGTTATCATTTTATTTTTCCTTTTGAACACCTGGGCGACGTCCATCCACCTTAGCAGAGGAGCCGCCACTGCTGCACTCATGTGACACTTTACTCACCTGTCCCCCTCACTCTGCAATCTCACTCAAACAAGCCCATCACTAACCATACATTCATTCGTCCCACTCTGCACTTACATCCGCACCCAAATTCATATGGTCACCTCACTCACCCTGCAGTCACTCCTCTCACCCTACTCTCACACTGTTGCATCGCTCACTGTACACTCACATGGGCACTCCTGTCACCCATACAGTGCAGAGGGTTAATGTGCCTGCTACAAAGAACATGTACTATACAGATCACAGAACTGAGTGTGAGTTAACTACGAGTAGCCCTATAAAAAAATGAAATGTTTGTCAGAAAGGGGATATAGAGAGATGAGGTGCATTGTTGGCGAGTGGTAGTGAGGGAATTCATGGAGAAGGAGGAAATGGGGGAGGGGCTCCAATAAAGACCGTTGCACCATGCGTGACCAGTGCTAGGGCCAGCCCTGGCTGGGAGTCTTACCCTCCCCCCCCCCCGAAGTTTGGGTCTAGTTGCGCCCCTGCCTTGTGGTATAATAAATGTTTCTCCTGGCCAGAGGCTGGTGCCACCCTGAGATCAACTGAAGCCCATTAGGGGGAATTTGAAGACCCCTGCTCTACACCATTTGTCTTTATATTTTGTGCGCTTCCAATTTGAGAGATTTTACTTCATTGTAAGATAAGGACTTTTTTCTCTATAATGTTATATGCGAAGAGGTTCTGTTGAGATATTTCTTCTTTTGCTCTGGTTTAGTCTTGAAGATATCAGCCATGATAGTAACCCAACGCAACACTAAAGGCATGACCTCCCTTCCCTGTGCCTTGCAGCCATAGTCCAGAATTGTGAGGCCGACAGAAATAGGCCGGTTAGTGAACTAGGCTTGCAGGATAATTTAATTACATTTGAACATGTGCTTTCCAGTGTTCTGTAAAACTGGGAGAAATCATCATGTGTAGGTGAAAGGAGATGTGTCTCAAAACTGTAATTTGAATCTGCTTCATGCTAATTTATAAAAGGAAATGCACTTTGGAACGTCGTAAGTGTATACTAATAATTGGTATTAGAACATACAAAGGGTCCGGAGGACATTGATAGGAGTGTAGTAGCCATTGGCTCATGGCAGAAAAACATTAAACCCTATTAGCATGCATGTGATTGTATTCTGGTAGTTTCTGGTGTTTTACAGTGACTGTAATAGACATCAAGCTATTTTCAACTGTTTTATTTGCTTTCATATTTTTCTTGCACTTACCTTATCTTGCACTGGGTATCCGAGAAATCGTATTGGAATTTTAATCCAGACTAGCCACCCTTAAGGGCATTATATATACTGCAGCACACCTCACGAGGGCAGGAAGAAATATGACCACATCATTTCACTGTGACGGAACTCCACTGGTTCCCCTTGTCAGCCCACATCATCTGCTGCATCATCTACAGTCATCACAATGCATTACCAGTCCACAAACCAGCTACCTTTCCTATCACTCCATGTGTGTCATTGCCCCCCTACAGTGCTCCACTGTCTTTTGGCTAGGTTTGCGCTTATGTAGTATCACATACACACTCTGACACCCCTGCCTAATTGGATGAGAAGCTCACCATCTCCAGTGGCTCTCCACACACCTGTGGTAAGGACAACTTAAAAAAAAAGAATAAAAGAAAAAAAACAAGCAAAATGCCTTTTCCATCTATGCAATAAGAATCTGGAACGATATCCACATATCCTTTCGGACAGCCGAACCCGGCTTCAATTTAAGAAACCGCAAATACTAAAGTCTTTTAAGAAAACTACATCATGATGCAGTCGCAGTCCACAAAACACCCACTCCTCCTTTGTAAGAACCTGTTTGCGACAGGGTTGCGAGCTGGGGATACTTTGGCCTCAACCCTGGGGCCTTTTACCACTGATGTCCCGGGTCCGGATTACCGTGGCACTACAGACAGTGCACTTGACTCTCAGGGTGGGCAGGATGAGAACCCAATGGCCTCTCAGGGAGGCAGTGTGGGAGCAGTAGCTCAGAGCTCAAAGAGTAATGCATCCGAGACAATAAATACTGTCCATACTAGTGCTTTTCTTTATAGGAAAAGAGATGTACTTTTCTTGTACCGCAACTGTAATCCCACACAAAGTATGGCCAATCAGGGACAAGGTTATATTATGGGTGCTGTGGGATTATAACTACACAGAATATGGCTGGGTGAGATCACAGAGCAGGCGTGAGCTCACTATGGCACGTGAGCATCCTTTCTGGTTCTGTAGCCCATGGGCCAGTTCAATCAAGGCCCACTATTGAGAAGTTCTCACAGGGTTTCAATACATAAATAAAACCTACCCACTCAGCTTAGCGTAGAGGTAGAGTCGATATTAACGTTCACTTGTTATGTTTACCTGAAGAATGGCGCGTGCATACATCTTGGGAAAGAGGCCTGCAGACAACGGCAGTGTGAGCAGTCAGTCCTGCTATGTAATCACAGCATCAGCACGGACGAACTGCCCTGTCTCTTCTCTTCTGCGCTGTCCCATGCTCTGGGCTCACTGACTAGGCTTCTCGTCTCCGGTCAGTCACCTTCCTGCAGGATCAGTCACTACTACCCCTCTCTTAGCAGGCGCCCAGATGCCAGGCAGACGCACAGCCCTGCCTGCAAAATGGTGGCGACTTCAGGTGATGTCCCCTCATCTGTGGAGACCTGCTGTGGAAGGCAACAGCAGCGTGAGTGATCCTGCTGGTGGTTCACAGCGGCGGCATAGGTGGGTGGACCTATCTTCTTTTCCTGGTGTCAGTTTAGGAAATTAGCTGCCTGGCAATGCAGCTGCACAGGCTCAAATGAGCCCCAACCATGGTGTCAGCTCCCAGCAGAGTCAGCAAAGTCAATCCTCTCTTGCTGGTGGGTTGCACCATCACAGTCACGCTGATGGTCATGGTGTCAGGCTGTCAACTGTGCACAGTGCTTAAATTGAAAATAAATAAGTGCCAGGGTCCTGGTCAGGGGCCACTTCAGCTCGCCCCACCCATCGCCCCTGCCAGCGGTGCCAATGACATTATAAACACACCTACTAACTATTAAACTCCCACAAGTGTGGGGATTCAGACTATTCCAGGCCAACAAAGCTATTAGAATGGCGTGGGTGGCAGGGATTAGTCTTTTTCAATGTATATTGAATTTATAAACAACTGTTGTTGTGCTACTCTCTAAATAGGATAAACAGCACCACCATGTGGCAGACTGCCATAGGTACCAGTGCTGACAATAAGTGCCGGTGCCGTGCACCGGAAACCACCGGCTCAAATTAAGCACTGAGAGGCAGGCATATGAAGCTTGTTCTGGAAACTTAGTGGAAGGTCAGGAGACCCACTCCTAGACTCAAGTTGGCACTGGTTACACTAACTTGATTGAGTCCACTCTTCTGGGCTGTCGCACACTCTGGGCACAGAGGCTGGGTTTCCCCTCATGTGGCAGTCACCTCCCTCTATGGTCAAGCGTTCCTTCCAATCACTCAGCGGGCTAGTCAGACCCAAGGCCCATATATGTTCCAGCAAGATAGAGCAGACTTCAAGTGATGTCCCTTCACCTCTCGGAGATGAGCTGTCAAGGACCCCAACCGTGCATCTTAGCAGTTCCTCAAGCACTCTGGGAAGCTCTCTCTCGCTTGCGGATGATGAACCTGAAACTGGAAGCTAGTGGGATAACTTAAGTCACACTTGAATAGTCTTTTTCCAGACAGGGGATGTTGATACCACTATGAGTGGTCAGGAACCAATTTGAAGCCGTTCCCTTTCAAAAATACATTTGCTTTTTGCAGAGTCTTTGTTGAAGGTGATGACTCTCCGAGCAAGAACACCCAAACATAAGCACAATGAAGTGCAAAAACTCTGTAACTAACTGTCATCATCTTTCTAGTGTAGCACTCTGGGAAAAGACAAAGAGACAGGCCCTGCCTAGAAGATCCCCTCTGAGCAACAAAGGAGAGCCCCATGCTCACCTATCCACACCCAACATCAGCCAAATGACAGTGCTTAGGAAGGGATGATCAACAGGCCCTTGTTAACAAAGGTCACTGCTGCATTTCTAAAGCAGACCTGTCACCATCCTCCCACACTTCAGTGTCCAAGGCTGCACCATTCTGCTCTGGAATGACAGCAATACTCTATCGCTCTGTGGTGAGGATGTCTCTCACAACCTCTATATTAGGCTATGTTTTACCAGGAGCATCTAAAATAGATCCCACTGGAATCTGTAACCATACACGCACAATAACTATGGAGTCCTGCTAGCAGTCACCATACATACAGCATGCACATGAAATGTCCATGGGGATGTTAGTACATTGTCTGGGCATTACATTCAAGTGGGGCCTATAGGCACCACTTTTACACCTAAACAGGAAAAAATGTCTGATTAGCATAAGCAATCTTAAAAATATTACTTTGCCAGCACAGCATAATGTATATGTACCAGGACATGGACAGTAGTCCCATGTCGACTAGAGAGTGCACTTGGTGCACACGTTCAGAGTTCCGAGCCAGGTCCTCTGTGTCATGTTAAGTTACAAGGGCTGGGCCTCAGCACCTTGGCAGGATTATTGTGTGTGCTGGGTGAATAATTGTCAGGATTTCAGTTCGCCTACTGCTTGCATCACTTAGGGGAGGGATGCATGCTTGCACTACAATGCAGAGGACATTTCCGCCCCAACAAATCTAAGTAAGGCCTTATATTGTCAAACTTGATAACAAAAGTAAATATGCGTGGCGCCTGTCAGGCTCTGTCTTCAGACAAATGTATTTCTGTCCTGCTGCCTGCGGATTTGCCGTGGAGCCGGGGAACACTCTGTCTGCTCTCCAGTGCTCCCGTGTGCCTTGCTGGGTCTCCGTTGGTGCCAGGCATTGTGGCGCCTACACTCTGGTGGGACTCGGTGTCCCAGAGTGCATCTCCACCAATTGCCTGCAGCTGCTGAGGGCGGAGGCGTTTCCATCGCGCTACAAAGCGCTGCCTCGCACCCCGCTGCGCGGGATGTGCGCGGGACGTGCCGGGCGAAGCCCGGGCCAAGGGCGGGCCCGTCTGAGCCCGTCCGAGACTGACCGAGGCTGGGCTGGGCCACCCTCCTTGGCTTTTATTTCTTTTATTTTTCTCCTTTTTTTTTTTTTTTTTGCTGGGTATACTTCCTCTGCCCACTAGCTGAAGTAATACCCAAGGGTGAGCCAACTGGGGTACCCCTAAACAGCAAATTTCAAACCCGGTGGAGCCTCAAATCCCCAGTGTGTCCTGCACCATATAAGGCAACAACAATATGAACTACTCCTGAGGTTTGGCGAGCTTCTGATCCCCAAGCAGCTATGGGTAAACGCTCTCCCTTGTCGACAAGATCAACTACCAGGCAGAAGGCTCCTCTGCCAGTCCCCATTGCTCAACCGACCGCAATTGATAAAATGCTCCAGCGGGCCATAGGAGCAGTGTCCTGTGAAATTGAGCGCACTGAGAGACGTCTCTCTTTAACACCGATTCTCCCTCATAGCTCACCATCCACGGAGCTTGAGACTCTAGACCTATCCCACACACCTAATGTGCTCCTAATTCCGGACTCTCTCCCCCTACAAGAACCCATAGCATATGGTCACATCACTAACCCTATTGGAGGAGGCGGGGCAAAAAAGAAGGGCGGGAAGAAAAAATCAATAAGACACAAGGGAGGAAGACAGAAGAAACAAACTCTCAGGACGGCACCAGGCTTGCCCTCAGGGGGACAAGCCAACGACGAGTGCTGGCAGAAAACCTCGGACGCTCCATCGTGGGCAACTCATCTGATAAAAGATCTTAAAGCACACCTTGCCACATCTATTAAATCTGAACTTGATGCAGTGACAAGACGAATCGATAATTTATCAATACAGTTGGACCTGTTGGGGAGCAAAGTAGATGCCATTATTGTCGCAATTGAACCTATCAAATCCTTAATCCCTAAGTTAGCCCTGCATTCAAAACAGCCAAATCCACTTGGTCCCAATGCACTACCCCCTTCCGTAGGGCACAATCCAACGGTGCACACTAATACATCCATTGTGTCTAAACTTCCAGCCCCTCAAAAACAGGACCTAGCTAATCCCCAACAGAGGTTTCCTCACCGTACTGATAATGCACATAATAGTAGGCATATAGAAACCTCAAGATCAACCAACAAACATCACACTCAAAGTAACAACGAGGTTGAGACTAGGACCACAGTACCTCCCAAAATAGGGGAAACAAAATCTTCATTACCCTATTTAGACCTGCCCCCAGCCTCCATTCCATACGTAATTATCCTAGCAGGTGTACCAGAGCTGGACACAGGCCGAGGGGAGACATATTCCGAACTTAAAAACAAAACCATTTTTTGGCTAAATAAACATAGGCCTCTCCCCTATCACGAACAAAGTGAAATTCTGATGACACGTAGGGTTAGCTGGCTGGGGCGAAGACGTAAGGACATCCCAGGGGATTGCATTGTGATCAATTTTAGAGACACCCGGACGGTCCAACACATTTTGGATTGGGGATACACCAGGGAGATAGGGGGTATTGCAACTTTGCCCTTGGGATATTTCTACCCTCCCAAGCCTGGGCATGACCAAGAGGGAATTGTGTACAAGAACTGGGGCCCAAGAGAACAGAATGGTGCTACGTCAAATCTGGGCTGGGAACGCCAAAAAATAGTGACGTACAGTATCCCTGTCGATAACAGATTTAGCTCCTTGGACCTGGTAGACTGACTAAACTCTGACAGTAAAAGGTCCACTAATAATAATATGAATGAGGACAATCGGGGAAATATACAGCAAGCTGAGTCCCAAACGAAGGGAGCGCCATTGGAGGGAAATAAAACCTTCAATAAAACTTGTGAGACCCTCATTACAACTAGTATTACCAGCCCCCAGAGCAAGATCAATCAGGCTGTTAATTGCAGTCCTGGGGAGGGGCCAGGGAATAATGATAAGGAGAGGCAGCAAGCCCCACACCAGATAAATTGTACCCCCCAGAATTTGCCACTCACAACTAATGAATTATTGAACACGCAGATTCTTTCCTGGAACATAGCAGGTCTCAGTTCAAAACTGGATTTTCCAGATTGGGGTGAATATATAGATAAACATGACCTATGCCTGTTCCAGGAAACATGGTCAAGGGCAGATCTTCATAGAGTGGGCTACGCCACATATAGTATCCCAGCCGTCCAGGGGACTAGGGGGAGACCATCAGGGGGCCTATGTACTTGGGTCGGAACACATGTGGGATGTACAGTTAAAATGCTAGAGACCTCCTCCCCCGACATTTTGTGCACTCTTCTTACCCTCCACAATTCGCTGAAGATTGCTCTAATAAATGTCTACTCTCGACCAGTGAGGCAGGGGCACATCTCACAGACGCTTGACTGTCTAGCCACATTTCTGTACACTTTACCAGTGAGCTGTCAAGTGATCATAGGCGGAGATCTCAACTGTCAATTTGAGCCTCTTAATGGCATTACCACACCCATTACAAGTGAGGAAGACTCTGTTTGGTCGATTCCGGAAACCAATATCCAGCCAATAAGGGCATGGACCTCTTTGGCCCTGCAGGTGCATTCAATTACACTCAGCCACCAATTGAGGGCCTGCAATGGCCGATTCCCCTCTGATAGTCCGGGGAACTTTACTTTTAACAAGCCAGGACAGACATCTATAATTGACTATATGTTGGTCGATGTTCAATTATGGCATAAGATTAGGGACTTTGTTGTTACCCCCTGACATGAAAGCGACCACAACCCGCTGGCCCTGGAATTAGCCCTCCCTATGCTTAAGGACCCTCAAAATACATCTGCACATCCTGCTCCAAACTTAGTATCGATTGAGGGAGGTAGGAGGGTACGCTGGGGGGCTTTTGCACAGACTCCAGAAAATGTGGCAACCTTGTATCAGCAAATTGCCCCTTTCCTGGAAACTGCTTTTCAGTTGCCTGTAAATAGTTGGGATGTGGCATCGCAATTGGCGATGGAAAAAAACCATCAGGATCTACTATCCACATTGGCTTCGTTTTTTTATAATAGTGATAAGTTCACGCAAAATTCCAAACCTAAGCACCCATGGTACAACAAAATATGTAGGAAAGCTAAGCAGGCCTTAGTAACTAGTATCAAAGAGAATGACAAATTACGAATAAAAGAAGCTAGAGCCCATTATAAAAAAACCACAGCTGATGCAAAAACCAGCTGGGAGATAGACAAATGGGAAGCCATTAAAATAGCTCTTGATAACCATGACATGCGAGGTTTTTGGAATTTAGTCAAGACAGGGAAATCCGAAGGCCATTTGGCCGTTGGACCCAATCTGGGGGAAGAAGTTTGGAGATCCTACTTTAAAACCCTATATTCGCGGCCTGCAGTAGGGGTAGAAGATCACAGCGAAGTATTAGCGACCGTTGAAGTAAACCCCCCAAATTTGAATGCCCCTCCCTGCACAATGAAGGAGATCACAGTGGCCTTGAGCAACCTACTACCAGCCAAGGCACCCGGGCTAGACAGGATACCTGGTGATCTATTCCGTACTGAACCAGCAGTTTGGGCACCATACTTATGTCTATTATTTAATGCCATCCTACAAGGTATGGCGTTGCCCCCGACCTGGGCAGGGGCAGAAATCATCCCTATTCATAAAAAAGGTACACCTCTTAACCCAGCTAATTACCGCCCAATAAGTCTTATAGACGTTACCCAAAAAATCTACGCTCGTGTTCTTCTGGGTCGTCTCCTAAGCTGGATAGAAGAAAATAATGTATTAACACCTTTACAAGCCGGATTTAGGGCCAAGAGTGACCAGATCTTTAGATTGCAGTTGATCCATTGGAAAATTGTGGTCTTAGAGGGTGGCAGCCTCTATGTCACATTTGTGGATCTTAAATCCGCATTTGATACGGTGCGGCGAGATCAGCTATGGGACATACTTCATGATATGGGTTTACCAGATTACCTTTCCCATCAGCTGAAACGCCTGCACCAAGATAATTATGCAAGAATTAGATTTGGCAAAAAAGGCGAATTGACAGCTTCCTTTCCCGTAGAGAAAGGGGTGAGACAGGGATGCGTAATAGCCCCGACCCTGTTCTCCCTCTTTTTAAATGGTTTAATTGAAACCCTACTAGTAGGGAACGATATAGACGCACCGAGGTTGGCAAATCATAAAATTCCAGCACTTATGTTTGCGGACAACACGCTGCTACTCTCTAAATCACCTATGGGTATGCAGCGTGTACTTGAAGTATTTAGTGCCTTTTGTAGGAAGAGGGGATTGGAGATAAATCTTCAAAAAAACAAATATATGGTTTTCTATGCTCATACTATTAATTGCCCACACCCCCAATTGGATGGCAAGGCTTTAGAGAGGGTGCCCGTCTTTGATTATTTGGGGCTCACACTCAATGATAAGATGAACTGGGGATCACAAGTTAAGAAAGCTAACCTCAAATTGACTCAGTCTGCAGGTGGCATTTTAAAAATATATAAAAATTGCTCCCAGAAGGTGATAGGTCCACCAGCAGAAATATATAAAATACAGGCTAGGGGAGCCTCACTATACGGGGCAGAACTCTGGGGCTATTGTTCGGCAAATATGCTATCTGTTGTACCTGCTGCTCAGCCAGTGTGAATGTGGTATGGAATGTTGGTATGGATGATGCTGTGGAATGTTGGGTGAGGGGAGACTGTCAGTTGGGAGAATGGGCTGAGCGGCAGGAAGGCTGCTCCTGGTGGGGCTCTCTGTATCTTTAATCTTGAACTTACTATCATAATAAATACCATCCTAAGTTTACCTGGAACTGGATCCTCCGTTTATTTACAACATTTTGGCGACGAATTTAAAGAAAAGAACCTGTGTGCAACATGGAAGAAAAGGTATTTTGAAGCTAATAAGAACTGGTAACAGAAGATTGCGAACAAAAAGAAGTAACTCAGAAAGATAAGAGTAACGTGAACAGCAAGCTGGCAGCCCAGAGCCCCACCAGTGACCACAAGATCGGTCGGCCCCAACGCGGGCGTGCCAGTTCCTGTCTGCTGTAATCTGTGAGAGGTGTCCGTCTGCTGTTGTCTTGGGAGAGTGTCTCCATCAATAGGAGTTCCCCAGACATGCGTCAAGTCTTACAGCTAACAACTCAGAGCTTCAAGATATGTGTAATATTACTTCGGGATCAATAGGAGCTCCACAGAGCAGCAGCCTGTTTGAGGTGTGTCTTGTCCCAGAGCCTCTGTGTGGAAGTGTCACATCCTAGTTGTTTCTACATCTACAAGTCCCTGTGACAGTCGTGTAAGAGGAGCACCGGCCGTTTTGTTAGACCGTGGGTGCCGAAAGGAGGAGCGTCTAGTGGCAGATGAAAGTCAACTGGCAAGAGAAGTCCTCGCTTTCCTTCGTTTTTGGTCTGAGGAGCCTCTTTGTTCATGCTTTGAGGTGGTGCATCGAGGAAGCGACTCGGAGTCTGCCTGACTGTGGTGCGCCCAGTGTCCATGCGTGTGGAGCAACGTGTGTTAGCAACAACGAGGAGGGGCAACGAGGAGGAGGGGTTCTCTGATCTGGCTTGTTTTCCAGGACTGGCTGAGTGTTTTAAAGTGAGGTATGGGTAAGCTTTACTGTCTGAACTTTTTACCGCTGCACTTTAAAAAAAAAAATCAACGGTTGTATTCCGTTGGCTTACCTTCTTTCAACCGCCGTCCCTGGTGCCAGCGCGAGCCCGGCTTTCAGCTCGCGCAGCGCCCTGCTGCTGCTGCTTTCACGCAGTGCTGCACAGACGTGCCGGGAGCCACCCGGTTCTACGTTGTGCTGCGTGCTGCCATTTTCTTCTACCTTACTTCTCTTGGGAACTCTATGCCGAGGAAGTTTTATGTCTGCTGTCGGCAGTTGAGCGTGACCGCCTTCTCAACATTTGGATATATGGTGAGCTGTAAAGCCTTCTGGTGTGTAACTTGGCGACACAACGCTTAACTTTTCGTGTGTTCTTCCTGCGCTGACTTTGCCAGAAAGCGCCTCCGTGTTGATCTACTAATTTGGCTGATCTTGGAATTCTGCCTACGCCGACTGGGACACTTCTAAACTAGTGTTGTTATTGTTCATTGAAGGGTGTCCTTCACCATCAAAGTGTTTATTTATTTATTTTAAAAAAAACAGTGTGAGGGGGTGTCATTTAGGCATACAGCATCTCAGTGTTTCTCGTGTGTGAGGGGTGGAGGAACTTTTACTGTTGGCATGGCCTTTATGCTATTCACTTTGCATGTGTGTGAGTAGGCCCTTTGTTGCGGAGTCTCTTTTCCTACCACTATTTTCGTGGTTGTGGGTGACATTGGTTTATCACCTTTGTGGGAAATGTTTGTATTCGACCCCTTGTGGATGTTGTGGGAGTGTGTTCATCTCTCACTGTTGGGGGTGTTTGGGAGAGAACGCCTTTTGCTCTGGTGCCTCTCTGGCCTACCACTATCTTTTGTCTTTGTGGGGTGACATTGGTGTTACCTGTGTGGGCAATGTTTGTACTCGACCCCTTGTGGTTGTTGTGGGAATGTGTCTCACTGTTGGGGTGTGTATGTGAGAAGGCTCTGGTGTCTCTCTGGCCTACCACTATCTGTTGTGATTGTGGGGTGACATTGGTGTGTTACCTGTGTTGGCAATGTTTGTACTTGACCCCTTGTGGTTGTTGTGGGAGTGTGTCCCACTGTTGGGGGTGTGTATGTGAGAAGGCTCTGGTGCCTCTCTGGCCTACCACTATCTTTTGTGATTGAGGGGTGACAGTGGTGTGTTACCTGTGAGGGCAATGTTTGTACTTGACCCCTTGTGGTTGTTGTGGGAGTGTGTCTCACTGTTGGGCATGTGTATTTGAGAGGACTCTATGTTTTGGAGCCTCTCTGGCCCACCACTTTTTTGTGGTTGTGGGTTGGCTTAGGCTTGTCTCACTTGTGGGCCTTGGTTGGAGTTGACTATGTTTTTAGTTACTCGTGTCTGCCACTTGTGTGTGGTTGGTTGGTGGAGTTCTCTTCACCCGTAACTTGGCGTTTCTGCTGAGTTTGTCCTCCCTTTCCTTCCTCTCTTTAAGCCCTGGCGTTTTTGTCCTGGTTGAGCTTGTGTGTCCTGTGGCGTGTTTTCTTTTGCACCTTTGTGGTTTGCTCCCCTGGTGTTCACGTTCATTTTCGGCCTGGCCAGCTGATTTGTTGGTGTCTCGGGGGTTGGTTGGTTGCGAGTGGTGTAGGAGTGTGTGGCTTGTTTGGTTTTGTGGGGAAAGGGAGTGGATGTGTGTATAGGTTGTCTTTCTGCCGTTTGTTTGCAGGTACGTGGGTGGGCATTGAGGTTTTCAGTTGCTGTGCCTTTTGTTAACATTCATGCATATTACCATTTTCACCTCAGCTTTCTTGCTTTTCTTTGGATGTTAACTTGTAACCCATAGTACTGTGTTTTCCTTACTGCTCATTCCTTTCTGGTTTGCCCTCAACCTTTCTCAGGTCTATGCAATGGTACTTTTCAGATTTTCGTAAATGTTACTTTCTTTGTGATGTGCTTTTGACTTGTATCATTGCATTGTGTTTTGCTTAATATGAGGAAAGGAGAAGTGTTGTACCTGCTGCTCAGCCAGTGTGAATGTGGTATGGAATGTTGGTATGGATGATGCTGTGGAATGTTGGGTGAGTGGAGACTGTCAGTTGGGAGAATGGGCTGAGCGGCAGGAAGGCTGCTCCTGGTGGGGCTCTCTGTATCTTTAATCTTGAACTTACTATCATAATAAATACCATCCTAAGTTTACCTGGAACTGGATCCTCCGTTTATTTACAACACTATCCATGACAGAGAATTTATTTTTAAGGCAATTGCTGAGCCTCCCCAAGAGTACTCCGTTAACACCACTTATGATGGACCTGGGGATTGGTCCCATAGCAGATGTTGTCGCCTCTCGACCACTTTTATATTGGCGCCGTCTCTGGAGTATACCAGAGCTGGCCAACTATAGGGAGGAATTAAATCTTTTGGGCGCGGGGAACCTACCTTGGCTAGCTTATATAAGGAATTCTTGCCAGGCATTGGGGAGGGCAGACATGTGGCTAACTCCTGAAGAGACTTGTCCCTCTATCCCCAAAAAGGTTCTACTCGCCTCCTACAGAGAACACAAATTGGCCCAACTATACCAGAGTACTAATTCCAGTAGTCTGGCCTCAAAATTTTTAGAGGTCAAACAGCAATACAAGCTGGAGCTGGTATTGGACAGTATCCAACCACTGCTCGCGAAGAAACTGTTCTTACAATTTAGACATGGGGTGCTCCCGCTTCGAGCACTCACTAATAAATGGCAGGGAACGTCTAAACTAGACTGCCCTGGGTGTGATATAGTCGAAGAAACAGATCTTCACGCAGTCCTCTTTTGCCCCGCCTATAAAAGGCCAAGGTCTAAATGGGTCCTTCAGCTCTGCAGAAACCTGGGGATCAGACACCATACCGAGGCCTACAGACTTCTTAAACACGAAACAGATCCGTTAATCGTGTTCGCCACCTCCAGGTTCTTACTTTCGATGTGGTGCATCCGCAGGGGCATTTTAAAGAAAAAGAACTCAGAAGACCCTTAATAGAATGCGTACCAAATAGGTGGTTCTGCCATGGGGGGACATCCCCTATCCCGAATTCTGCCTTACAAATCTTCTCCCCCCCTCTGGGTTGCTTGTTTATCTACCTCTCTTTTAAAAGTGTTTTATATATTTTTAATGTTTTTTAACGTGTTTTTTTTTTCTCCTACTTTTTAATATCCCCTCGGGTTATCAGTCAAAGCTGTTTTTAAATATATAAATTGATGACAGTAATATTGCAATTGTTTGCAACATGATGTAAAACACTTATTTATTGCTGGGATGATCCTTGTACTATTCTTCTATTAAGTACTGATAAGGGGGTGTCCAGTCACTGCTGGCTATTGTTGATTTCTAAACCCCGTACAAGTGATGATATTCTTAACATAACATTCACTATTTTTTGTTTTCCTTGTTGTACATATGTATTTGTAATTTTTTATGTGCTTTTAGGGCTGTAAGGCCGAAATAAAGCTTTTTGACTGACTGACTGTATTTCTTTCATCATGGAGAATGCTGTTTACTTTCCTTTCTCGGACTGACAAGTGAGAAGATTTTGTAAAGTAAACTTTGTGAATTATGTGGCAATTTTGCTGGCATACAGTGTGTGAATGGAAAGGCTGTAGGATGTCTGCTTTTGTAACACATAACAAAATTGAAATATCTGTAAATGAGCTTCCAAATATTTCAAAATATATCACCAGTTAACAGAACAAAAATGGGCCACATTTTTAGTAATTCTGAAGTGTGATGGAAACAAAGATTTTAATATGATCAAAACAAAACAAGACACTTTGGGGCATATTTACAAGCCCCTATCGCCAACACAACGTCACTTTCAGTGACGTTGTGGTGACGATAGGGGCCTTCGCCTTACTTACAAAGCAGCGTTAAGCCACTTAACGTGGCTTAACGCTGCCTTGTAAATAAGGCACCCTTTCACGCTGTACTTAGCGTGAAAGGGGGGGGCAATGGGTGTTGCTGTGGGCGTTCCACCGCAACACCCATTGATTTTGACGCTGCCCCCTATTTACAAGTGTGGCGTAAATAGGAGGCAGCGCCAAAATTAAGACCAGGGAAAACCTGGTCTTAAACGGGCAAAACAAGGAGAAATGGTTTATTTCTCCTCTTTTTTACTGTTTCCATGTGTGCTGCCTTGTGCAGCACACATAGAAACAGCTAATTCTCATTGATTGTTTATGTGCACATAAACAATCAAAATATGATGCTTTGCAATACTATGTGTGCTGCATTAAGCAGCACACATACCAGTAACAAAACATCATTTAAAGATTGTTTATGTGCAGGAAGGAAGACCTTCCTGCACCTAAACAATCTTCCCCTCAACACAGACACCCTTGCACTATGGTGCAAGGGTGCCTGCGTTGGCGCTAGGCTGCTAAATTTAGCACCAGTGCAGGGGGAAACACAGGGCTGCACCATATTATTGTAAATATGGTGCATCCCTGCGTTTCTAAAGTGGCGGAGTGCGGCGTTAAGCCAGGAAGGTTAACGGCACACTCCGTCACTTCATTGTGAATATGCCCCTTTATTAGGTGAAGCACAAATGATAAGTATTCGCTGAAACTCCACACAATGTCTATTATTTTTACTCTGTACAGTTTTATCAGTAAAACTACATATCTGTGCAAATGTAGTGGTCGTTTCAATGGAAAATGTGCTTTCTGTAAATGGCAGTGAGCTACCATATCATGCTTTAGTAATACATTACCATTAGAGTGTTCAAAATGCATCACCATCTACAAATCAGACCTTTACCACTCTCCTCCTGAATAGACGTGGCTCGTTTGCTACACGTGTTCTTTGTGTGATGCTTGGATTTTTCACAATATGTATGACTTCTGTGATGTAATATTGATGGCAGCAGCCCCACTCTGGAAATTGTTCCAGCACCACTGACAACAGTAAGAGGTTTTCACCACATAACGAAGAAATTCGATTTACTTTCTGTCTTCCGTGATCCCAATATCAACAACAATGCCTTAATCATAGGGCACGATTAAAACTCAAGCCAAAATGCAGGTGCAAATTACGCGCTAATTATCAATAACGCTGGATTCAATCATTTCATGCTAATAACAAGTTGCAGACATCAGAGTGGGGGATAGCAAGCTAATGACACATTTCCCCCCATTATGAGGCGTGCTGGTATTTTGTGTACTTGTCCTCTTCATTTTTGCCAGATTTTATCTGGGGAAATGGGAGAGCAAACATCAGATTTATAATCCAGTTCCCATTTGCCTTCCAAGTTGTAAACTATGTCATCAATCTTCAGTCCTCAAGCACTGGGTGTACTCTGTGTAGCTGAGCATAAGTTCTAGAAAAACAGAGCTGTTGTGCAACCAGCACAATATCAAAAAAACCTAGTTACTTTGTGTTTCCTTCACTTGTGACAGTTTTGCAATTATGACACAACCTAAAACAGTGCTTAATTTGTAAAAGCAAATATGTGCACGGGCCCTTGTCAGGCAGCCACTGCAGCTTGCACCACACATTGCCCCTGCTAGCGCTGCCAATGACAATGGCAACACAACTACTTTCCATCTGGCTCCTACAAGTGTGACAACTCAGCCTATTCCAGGCCCCAAAAGCTATAAGAAGGGCTTAAACAACAGGTATGACTCATTTTTAATGTATATTGATTTAATAAACAAGTGTTGTTGTGCTCATCTCTAAATTAGATGGACAGTGCCACCATGTGGCAGACTGTTATAAGTGCCGGTGTTGACAATTAAGTGCTAGTGCGGAACACCAGAAACCACCGGCTTAAATTAAGCACTGACCTAAAATCAAGATTTGAAGAAGCATTTTAAAGTGAGCAGTGAGTGCAAGGTGACAGGAGTTTGAGAAGTGTGTGAGTGAAGGGTGAGCAGTGTGAGTGCAGCGTTAGAGAAGCCTGCTCTGAGTGAGCAGTGAATGAATGCTGGATGAGCATTGTCTGAGTGCAGAGTGAGTGTGCAGGGTGAGAGTTGTCGGAGTGCAGGGTGAATGTGTCTTGCTGCACGGTGAGCAGTGAGTGTGCAGGGTGAGAAGTGTGTGAGTGCTAGATAAGCAGTCAGCATGAGTGATGTTTTAGTGGTGTGAGAGTGCTGAGCAGAGTCAGTACAGTGTCAGTGGTGTGAGTGCAGGGTGTGTGGTGTAGGAGATGCCTGAGCAGCGTCTGAGTGCATGGTGAGCAATGTCAGTGGAGAGTGAGTGTAGAGGGTGAGTGGTGTGTGACTGCAGGTTGAGTGTTGTGGGTGACGGTTAAGTGTTGTGTGTGCAGGGTGATTGGTGTCTGAATGTGTAGGGTCAATAGTGTGTGTCTAGTGTGAGTGGTGAATATGCAGGATGAGAGGTGCAGTTAGAGAAGTGTGTCTGCAGTGTGAGAGGCGTGTGAGCGCAGGGTATGGCCAGCATGAGTGGCATATTAGTGTGTGAGTGCTGAGTGAGAGGTATGTGAGGGATGTGACTGTAGGGTGAGAGGTGTGTGGGTATAGGGTGAGCTGTGTGATTGGTGTCTAAGTGCAGGGTGGCCAGTGTCTTGGGTACAGGGTGAGTGGGGTCTACGTGGAAGGAGAGTGGTGCATGAGTGCTGGATGAACAATGTCAGTGAATGGAGAGTGTACTGAGTGAGCAGTGCCTGAGAGTGCAGGGTGAGTGGGGTCTGAGTATAGGCTACGTTATGTTTGAGTGTAGGGTGAGCGATGTGAGTGTCAGGATAAGTGGTGTGTGTCTGGCAGAGCCATCAGTGTCAGTTGTGTGTTAGTGGTGTGAGTGCATGGTGACCATTGTCTTGAGTGCAAGGTGAGTGGTGTCTTTGTGGAAGGAGAGAGGTGCATGATATCAGTCCTAGGTGAGTGTGCCAAGTGAGCAGTGCGTGAAAGTGCAGGGTGATCGGTGTCTGAGTGCAGGCTGAGTTGTGTCTTAGTGCAGGGTGAGAGGTGTGAGTGTGCAGAGTAAGTGGTGTGTGAGTCTGGCAGAGCAGTTAGTGTGAGTCATGTGTTAGTGGTCTGAGTGCAGTGTGAGAAGTATATAAGCTGGTAGGTGAGTATAGGGTGAGAGATAGGGGAGTACAGGGTAAACATTGTGTGTGTAGAGGGTGTAAGGTGTGTAAGTACTATTAGGGAGGGGAATGCGCATGCTGATCTGTGTGCAAGTATGTAGAATGACCGCTGTGTCAGTGTGCAAAAAGACTGGAATGGGAATAGAGGATGAGTGGTGAGTGTGTATGTGTGTGTGCGCAAGGTGATTGGTGGAGTGTATGACAAGCAATGTGGGAGGTCCAAGAGAGAGCAATGTGAGTGCTGAGGGTGAGAAGTAGGTGAGTGAAGGATAAGTGATCATCATAAGGGAAGTTTTAGTGGTTTGTGAGTTCATGGTTTGATGGGTGAGCAGTGCATGAGTGCAGGGTGAGCAGTATTTGGGTTAAGGGTGTGCAGTTTCTGAGTTCAGGGTGAGTGGTGTCTAGGTGCTGAGTGAGCAGTGAGTGAGTGCAGGTGAGAGGTGGGTGAGTACAGAGTAAGTGGTGGGTTAGTGGTGGATATGTGCAGAATGTGAAGTGCAAGGGTGCAGGATATGTGGTGTGTGACTACAGGATAAGCACAGAGTGAGCGGTGGGGGAGATGTATATATATGTAGGGTAAGCAGAATTTGAGTGCAGGGTAAGTGGAATGCTTCTGTGAACAGAGTATCTGCATAAGTGTAGGGTGAGATATGTTGTCATGTGAATGTAGAGTCAGCTGTAGGGTGCAGCACTTTTATGCTAGACATTGCCACTGATTGTGTGTTTTCTTCACTGCCATTTCATTAACTTTTTGTTCACAGCTTTCCTCTGGAACCTAAGGAAATGATTGACATGAATTGCACAATTCCAAAATATTGCAGCGAATCATAGAGGGCGTGAATACATTTTGACACACTGCCACTGTCCTTCCAGAAAATAACCGGCTCTCAGTCCCACCCTGGTGTCAGGTTGAACACCTCACATTTGGTTCAATAGCCTAAACATGGAACTATGCTCATATCATATGACACAAGCAGAGCCCTCCATTTTCCACCTCCTACAAGAAAATGGGACCCCCAAAACTCATGGTAGGGAACATGCTATGGGTATTGAGTCTTATGCCTCAGAAAAGGGATTGGATCCAAGTCCAAATTTCAGGATAACCCATAACAATATAAATCCGTTCATATATCATTGTACGTACACGTGGCATATGTGAATACCCTGAAAAAGTGGCCTAAATCTTACAATACTGGGCCTACGATGGCGAGCACTGCCTCAAAAAGACTCCTCTTGGAGTTGTAAGAAAAACTGGTTCAGATTCAGATGAATAGGAAGGACTTGACTTTCTACTCTGCCTGATATCGCTAGCCAAGCCTAGAACCGTGAACGTCAATTCACCAAAATGCCAGGGGGAGCGGAGTGACATCACACGCCATTTAACCTTTACATGCACTCACACATGCATGCTTACACATATATTCACATAAACACACTTTCACCGGCAAGCACGCACACAACATACATTTAAAAGAATGTTTTACTTACTTAGGCTGTCAGGGAGGGTGATATTCCAGCTAATTGTAATCCATTCTGTATTACACTAATAGTGAATAATAAAATACTATTTACTATTAGTGTAATGAAAAAAATTCAGATAGCAAGGAAAGTGGAGCCCCATCCGACGTCCTTAGTTGCCCCTGTGTTCCTGTCACCGATGTTGCCACCTCTGAGGCCAGGGGTCGCAAAGGCAGTGCCAGGGGTCGCAAGGGGCAAGCCAGTGGTCGCCCCTGTGACCCTTAAATGACGTCCATGCCTGGGAGAATCAAATACAGCCTTTGTAAAGTAAGGGTTTTCAAATTCCTTGAAGTAGAATGCCTGGGCCTACATTTTTATCCGGGCTCATAAATAGCAGATTGCAGTCATTTCGGTCCCATTAGAAATCTTCCAGAAACATGCTAATTACATCACAATTTCCACACGACCAAATAGAAAGCGAGAGGTATGTTTTTCAATATTATCAAAAAATGAAGGCCTTTTGCCGGTCTGTTCACATTTGTGACGATCTCCTTCAATTCAAGGCTCTTTATACCTTGGCATAATTTACCGGCAACCTTTACACTTACTCATCGATTCTTTATCAAGAATTATTCTGCGGGGGAAAAAATAATTTAAGCCTGTACACGTTGTTGTAAACATAGCATGATATCATAACACACCCACCAAGCTCCAACCCCAGGTCTCTCAGGGTACACACAAAGCACGGCAGCGACATTTACACTTTGCAGTCTGACACCAGCCTAATCAACCTTACAAAACTGATTTCTCTTCGGCTAAAATAGCAAATCTCCCAGCCCTACAGCTTTAAGGTGCAGACAAACCAATCACTGGCTGTCAGCTTTTACGAAATTTGAGTATGTCATAAATGAAACACCTGCTGCTTGCTTTGATTCGGTGCCAATGCTCGTAGGAAGGACTGATAAATAACAAGTAAAGATGGACTATCAACACCACATAACTAAACAGGAATCAACAATGGGCGAAAGCACTGATTCTGCTGCGATGCTCAGTGAGAGAATATGTGCAACCTCATTGAAAGGACTGCAAGCGCTAGAATAATCTCTGGCAAGAAACCCTGACTACGGTGGCGGGCGAGGGAAAAACCTATGCACTACGTGGGCACACAGGTGTGTCAGCTGAGAAGGACATGGACCAAAGCGGAGGTATTTTGTGAGCAGCCAATGACCTCTCAGTGTGGCGAGTGAGTGAAATGCTCCTTAGCTATCATAAAGCCTGTCCGTTTCACCATCATTGCACCTTCTTATGTGGTTAGTACTGTGCATATATAGTGCACATTCTGCCGCTGGTAAAGCCTTGTAGTGCATTCACCATTCTGGTGACTTATTGGCACTCCGGATTGCCATCATAGATCGGGAGTCTGATCTGGATTGTGACGGCATGAATCAGGCATTGGGAGTAATTTATAATTCGGCAGAGTAGGAACTCCAGCGTCGCTAAACGCGCAGTTCCCCTTCCATTTAGAGGTGGGGGAACCATTAGATTTCCGAGAGTGAAACCTCATCTGGCTCCACATTCAGAACCTCCTGATTCTGCAGCCCGCCCACCACAGGCCTCCTGGTCCACAGTGAGGGTTGCCCAGCTCTACATAGGGTGTGATTATCACCACAGATTTTTATCTTCCTGGCAGTTCAGGGCAGGGAAATTGTCACATGTTCCTGACTTGCAGGGAGAAAACTCCTTATGCAGCTCAGACATTTTTTAGGTACTTTGCAGAATGGACCCCCTGCTTCGGGATATTGTATTTTAGGCACAGAGAAGGTGCTGGGATGGCAGGCTATGCACTGAACGTAATTCACAAAGGTAAACTGAGACGAAAGTCTTACTTTACGACTTTCGGTATTCACAAAGGGCATTTACGAGTAGTAAAGTGAGACTTTTGTCTCAGTTAAACTTAAGAACAAAACTTAAGTTTAACTGAGACAAAAGTCTCACTTTACTATTCGTAAATGCCCTTTGTGAATACCGAAAGTAGTAAAGTTAGACTTTCGTCTCAGTTTACCTTTGTGAATCGGGCCCAGAGTGTCTTAGATATAGAACATCAGCAAATAATAGAAATATGCACCTACTGGAGCAATATTTTGCATAGTAGAACACCTACACCAAATGAGGGCATATTTTGTAAAAAAAAAATTCAGGCTAGCCTATATTTTTGTTGTCAATATTCTTCCATATAACCATCTTCAATGAGCAGTTAGTATATGATTTTGGTAGGTGAGACTTAATGCCAGTTTGAAAGTCCTCTGGCCATGCGAAAAATGTGAGACATAAAGGGACAGGAAGTATAGCAATATTAATCTCAATCCCTGTTTTTGACTTGCCTACAGAGTTGGGATGGCCTATAGGCAATCTGGCAGTGCCACAAGGACTGGCCTGACAGGTCAGTGTGTAGGCCTTTTTTGGCTGTTTCTGGGACTGTTTTATGGTCTGGTGGGTCTGTTTTTAGGTCAAAGCCTACCAGACAGTGCCACTGTCTGGTTTGCTAAAAACATCTTGGGGACATTTGGAAAGCTTCTTGGAAATGCATTCCTCCCATTGCCTACCATTGGTTTTGTGGTTTGTAAATCACATTTGCTTGCTTTCTATTTGCTGGCTTTTTTGTTTTAGGCTATCCATCTTGAGCTTGTCACTTCCGTTGCCCAAAGCCTATTTACTGTACTCTTCCACCTGTACTGGATTTCTGTAAACAGGCCTTTAAATCTTACTCTTATTTTATCACATTTGCTGTGCATTCAATGACAGAGATCAAATGCCTGGCTCTGTCTTCCAGGAAACATGGTCTATCTCTGACTTCAAGGTGAGAGGATTTATGTGACAATCGTGCTGGCTACTGGGGGTGTGCTTGAGGAAGGCTGTACAATGTAGTTTTTTTCCAGCACCCAACAAAATGTAAATGAATGCTGCAGATGTTTCAGAATATATCAGAAATAGAAAAGCACAAATGAAGTACATTTTTGGGTAATGCTGAAGTGTGCCGGAAACAAATATTTGAATACGATCAAAACAAATTAATACACTATGAGATGACATTTCCACACAGTATTGTTTGTGCACTGCATCAATAAAACTGTATGTCTGAGCAAACATAATAGTCATTTCAATTGAAGATGTGCAGTCAACACTGCACTGCCTGCCACTGAACTCTATGCCACTCTTCTCTGCACCACTGCACTCTATGCCAGTACACTCTACTCTGCACCTCTCTACTGTACGCCACTCTACTGCAGTTAACACCAATGCACTGTCCGCCACTAAACTCTAAGTCACTCTACTCTGCATTGCTCCATGCACTCTATACCAATCAGTCCAATCCACTCTAATCTACTCTGCACTACTGCACTCTATGACACTGCACTCTATGGCACTGCACTCTACTGTGCCACTCCAAACCACTCTCTTCTACGTCACTGCACACTATGCCACTGCACTCAACGTCAATGCACTCTACACCACTTTATTCAAAACCAATACACTCTGCGCTACTACACTCTACGCCAATCTCCTCTGCACCACTGCACTGTATGCCACTATACTCTACTCTACGTCACTTCACTCTATGCCACTCTACTCTACACTATTGCACTTTACGTCACTTTACTCTGCACCACTCTTTGCCACTGCACTTTACGCCACTCTACTCTAAACCACTACACTCTACAACACTACACTCTGCAACACTGCACTCTCTGCCACTGAACTCTAAGCCACTCCACTCTGCACCACTTTACTCTGCACCATGTTATTCTATGCCACTGCACTCTACTCTGCACCACTCTACGCCACTCTAGTGCACTCTACACCAATGCACTCTAATCCACTACACTATATGTGATTATACTCTATGCCACTTAATCTACTGTGCACCACTGCACTCTGTGACACTGCATTCTATGCCACTTCTTCTCTACGCCTCTCTACTGTAATCTGCACCACTCTACTCTAAGCCAGTGCACCCTACCCCACTCAACTATGCACCACTGCACTCTTCGCCACTGCACTCTACGCCACTCCAGTTTAGGCCACTCCATTCTACTCTGCACCACTCCACTCTATGCCACTGCAGTCTATGCCACTACTCTATGCAACTGCACTCTACCCTGCACCACTCAACTCTACCCTGCAACACTCAACTCTACTCTGAAAGAATCTACTCTACACCACGCTGCACCACTCCACTCTACACCAGTGCACTCTACGCCACTCTACTCTACTCTGCACCACTCTAATTTACACCACTGTGCTCTACATCACTACTCTATGCCACTACACTCTACCCTGCACCGCTTCACTCGACCCTGCACGAGTCCACTCTACGCCACTTCACTCTACTCTGAAACAATCTACTCTATGCCACTGCACTTTATGCCACTGCACTCTAAGCCACTCTACTCCAGTCTGCTCCACTCCACTTTACAGCACTGCACTCTATGCTACACCACTCTACAACACTCTACTCTACTCCACACCACTCTACTCTACACCACTATGCTCTACGCCACTCTACTCTAAACCACTGCACTCTACACCAATGCACTGAACACCACTTTAGTCAAAATAAATACACTCTATGACATTGCACTCTATGCCAACTACTCTGCTCCTCTGCACTCTATGCCACTATACTCTACTCTGCAAAACTCTATGCCAGGGTACTCTGCGCCACTAAACGCTACACCATTCTAAACCATTGTGCTCTACGTCACTGCACTCTATGACACTCTATTCAACTCTGCACAACTATACTCTATGCCACTGCTCTCTGCACCACTCTACTCTGCGCCACTGCACTCTACACCTATACACCCTACGCCACTGCACTCTATGACACTGTACTCTGCAAGGCTGCGCTGTCTGCCACTGAACTCAACACTACTCTACTCTGCACCACTGCACTCTACGCCACTGCACACTACGCCACTCTATACCATTGCGCTCTACTGCACTGCACTCTATGTCCCTCTATTCTACTCTGCACCACTGTACTCTACGCCACTAAGTTGGGTGAAAATCTTACCCCTAGAGCACATTTAGCGAGCGGGAGCGGCTGCTCACATAGCTATTTATATTCTGTTCCATTTAGCACTATTTCTTAGAACAAAATGCATTCTTGCGCCCATTTTGGATGCAAATGGGCATTTTTGTGTCACAAAATAGCACTAAATACAGAATTACTCTTTTGGTGTACTTATGCGTAATCTTGCAGATTTTTTAGGTAATTCCGCATGATTATGCTACACTACATTACTCACGTTACGCCATCCCTAGATGGAACATTGATTCTCTCAAGGGTATCCAATTGCCACACTAATAAATTACTTGGGCTGCCTCCCAGTCCATCGTAATTTTGCACACCATGCCACCTCCGTTTGGACTAGCTATATGCAAATCAGTCTCGACTCTGCTCCAATGGGAACAGCCCAGCTCGAACTGCCAGGCCAGGTCGTCCCTGAACCAGAACACGCCCCTAGCAACCAGTGGCTGAGATTTATTCAAGCATGTCATCTGTCACTTTTTGTATACTTTAATGTGTTCAATGATGTCATCCTGCCTGAGCTGTCCCCTTAGATGCAGCGGATACAATTAGCTCCTCTGCGTAAGCCTTGTGCTCAGTGAGAGACCTCAGCGTTAACCATGCGGGTTAATTACCCACTTTAATTTGCCATTCTCTTCAGAAGCCTCTGTCATTGATCCTCAATAATTACGTTTTTTTTACAGCTCTGATGGTAGAATTTAGTGACAAATTTGGAAACTCGACATTTACAGATGAATGCACTGGGAAAGGGGTCAAGGAGTGTTTTCTTAAATAGAGGAGCGGGGGTGGAGAAGCAATAATCATGGAAACATTTGCGCTCACGTCACATGCATGACCAGCCTTTTTGGCTATGTAAAGCTTGGCCATACACTCCACGATTAGCACAAACACATCCTCACAAGTTTGATGTAACAGAACCAATCGTGATACCAGCTTCCTTGAAGAGATAATTGGTGCAAATCCTACTTCTACAAACCTTGCCTCCAAAAGGAGTGGCCCAAACAAAAAACCATTGAATTGCAAAATCCACTCCAGAGTGAAATTGGGCTTTGAAAACTATGCAAATCTGGTCCGCAGAGAAACCAATGGGGCTGGAAAGATTTCCAGAGTGGAGGTGCTGCCATCAATGTTGCACAGTGGCGGCTCTCATAGGGCGTGCTGCGGAGCGGTGGGGGGGCAGGGGAGGGGCAGGGTGGGGGTGTAGTAAACTCGAACATACGACGGAACGGAGGAAAGTAATTATTACGTTCCTCCGTTCCGTCGTATGTCCGAGTTTACTACCCCCCCACCCTGCCCCTCCCCCACCCCACCGCCCTGCAGCACGCGCTATGCGAGTCGCCACTGATGTTACATCACTCAAGTGATAGGGAGTGTGAAAAATTCAAGCATTTCTCAAAGATTAAGTACAGCCAATAGACCATGTCCGTTCAGTCGGAGAGCGGTAAAGGTGTGGTATTTAGCCAGTGGTGCATTTTGAAGAACACTGTCGCAAATATTTTAATAAAGCATGCAGTGGCGGCTCGCATAGGGCGTGCTGTGGGGCGGCGGGGCGGGGGAGGGCCAGGGTGGCGGGGTAGTAAACTCGGACATATGACGGAATGGAGGAACGTAATAATTACTTTCCTCCGTTCCGTCGTATGTTCGAGTTTACTACAAACCCCACCCTGCCCCTCCCCCGCCCCGCCCCACCCCACCGCCCCGCAGCACGCCCTATGCGAGCCGCCACTGAAGCATGGTGTGGTAGCGCTCTGTCATTTACAGACAGCACATTTTCCATTCCAATGAGCACAAAATTCACACAGGCATGCAGTTTTACTGATAAAATGATATTCTATATAACGCACAAACGATGTTTGGAAATTCGGTTTTATCAAATATTTATAATTTGCACATCACCAAGTGAAGTGCCTTAATTTGTTTTGATCCTATCAGAATCTTTGTTTCCATCACACTTCAGAATTACAAAAAGTGTGCTTCATTTGTGCTTTCCTAACTGCTGCTATATTTTGAAATATTTGAACAGGTCATTTATAGGTATTTACATTTTGCTGCAGGTTAGAAAAATACTGACATCTTACAGTCTTCCCCTTCACAGTCTCTGTACCCCAACAAGATTGTCCTCTAACTTTGGAGTCAGAGAAAGAAAAGCTCCAATTTGTCAGAAGATATAGCCTGACCTTTGACCACTCTCTCTCTCTGAGTGCACAGCCAATGTGACAAGGTAAAAACAAAATGTAAAGGCATCGTGGCTTGACAAGCCATGATGGTGGAAGCTCTTCCCTAGAGCATGGCTTGAGCCCCTGCCAGTCCCGCAATAATGCTGGAGGTAGGGGGCCATCCTAAGTTCCTGCTGCAAGGGGGGGGGCTGAGCCCGGCTGCAATTCAGTGAAAGGAGCTCCATTCAACAGCACCGTGGCCAATAACTTTGAGTACGTGGAGGAGGAGGTGATGCAGTGAGACACAAGCGGAGAGACGTGTGGAGGATAGGCTGGGTTGGTGTACCCCACCTATGGGTGGGGGAGCTGTGGGGGAGTGTGCGACTGCGGCAGTGAAGAGGGAATGGCTCCCGGCCCTTAGCAGTTCACGGAGCACGGGAGGATGGCCTTAAGTGCTCCCCTTTAACTGGAAAGGCCTTGGTCGGAGCCCAGGGTTTGGTGCCCAAATGGCATCAGTGTGGCCGGACTCCTCTCATTGATCCTGGAGAGTGCGGGCGAGGGCAGTTTGGTGTTGAATGATTGGATGGCACTATCTCTAAGAGATAAACACATGGATCTGGACCCTGTGACATGACTGGTGATAGTGTCTCCACGGTCTGTGGCACCAAAGCAGGCCTCTTTTGGCCCCTTTATGAGGGCACCTTGGTATAACCTGATTACAATATGCTCAGTTCTTGCCCCGCCACCGGTGTCCAGAGAGTTTTCGAACAAACTAGATGCTGTTATACTAGAGACAGATTCGAAAGACACCCCAATTGCCATAAATCAAGCAATTATGTAGTGATCAAGTCCACGCAGGTAGGTGTGGTACAGAGAGGTTTATTCAAGATAATTACATGTTCACAATAAGGACCCCACCAGGAGCAGCCAGCATGCTGCTCAGCCCAGCCAACTGTTTCCATTTGACTCCCAACATTCCATGTTATGTCATTACAGCAAGATTCCATTGGCAGTGCAAGAATAACATTAGAGTCAAGATACAACATATCCCCCTTTCTTCTATATTTAAAAAAGAACACTGAGAGAACAAGAAAGAAGAACGAGGATGAGCAGAAACGGAGGAAATCCGAAACATGAAACCATTGAAAGAAAAGAACAACAGAAAAGGATGAGAGAAGCAAAGAAGAGAGGAAAACCAAGACATAAGAACCATCCTCCCTTCTATACACAAAACCAAAAGAAAGAAAGAAATAGTCAGAGAAGAAGAGAGAAGGAACCACGAACAACTGCCCCAAAACATACCCCCTGGCCAGAACAGGAATGTAAAAAGGCAGGAGAGGAAAGAACCAACAAAACTCTGGACTACAGGATGTGGAAAATACAGAGAAAGAAAACACGGCAGAAAAGCAGAGGAAAGCTCAGAATCCACACAAGGCACCAGGAGAAAACATCACAAAAGGAACAGAAATGAAGAAAGAAAACAAGGAAGATGAGGAAAAGTAAAAGGATAATCCTCACCCAAGTCAAACACCATCAGCAATACATAATAACAAAATATAATATAAAGACAACAGTGTATATTAATAATAGAAAGTTCAATAAAATGAATACATACCTATATGTGAGGTTCAGGAGGACTATAACCCAAAAGCAAATCCCTAAAAGATAAGGGATTCAAACAGTAACAGATGGGACTAAGACCCATAGAAACCATAGTCCTTGTAATATTGACATCGTGAAAACCAAGAGAGGTTGAGCGATGTCAACAAACAGATATGGGTAGGAACCCATATAATAATGCGAAAAGGACTGAAATCCTCGCATAGCTCCCAGGAGGAAGACCGACTATAGTTGTGCACATGTGAGAAGTGTACAAATGTACCAAGAGCAGATGGGAGTAAAACCCACGGCAATTCCCGTATAAGGAAACTTAAAGCATGCATGAGACAGTAAGGAAACAATGGACTCTTGACGGCGTGCACCATTATAGCGTGTACCTACACGGTGTATACCTAGGGCCCATGAACCAATCTGAAAGAGAAAATGGAAAACACGTATGATCCCACGAAGGAAATGAAGAGATGTACTAAGCAGTACAAACACCGGGGAGCGACTACTCACCGAGCTTCAGAAAGCAACCAGTGTGGGGACACTAAAAGCAAGCTTGAAATACAATGGACTCTTGACAGTGTGTACCCTGACGGTGTGTACCAACAGAGTGAATACCTAGAGTCCAAGAACAATTGAAACCAAAAGAACAATCTGTGTAGGGCCAAACTTCTTGTAAAGGATGGGGAGAACACAGTACAAATGCAAACCCGACACATTTTGAGATAGTACTGGGAAAAAAAACACAGTAGTAATACGTAAGACAAAACCCAAGTTCTCCCAAAAAACAAGTTCTCCAAGCTGAGAGCGACACCAGCACCATGGGTATCTCCGATGATGGTTTTGTCTTTGGTCCCTCAACTGTGTGCATAATTTGTTGTGAAGAGTGCACACAAAGTGAATAGAACAAAGTACCTGTGGTTTCATGGAGCCGATGCAAAAGAACAAATCCCACGACGTCACAAGTCAAAAGTGTGCTGCCACAACGAATACCACGATGTGCTTGTGATTTGCGGCTGGTCTCTCAAGCTAAGGCCAAGCCAACGATGAACAAACAACGTGTGTGAAATAGACGTGGTTGGCATATTCCGTGGTTGGCGTTTAAACATTTGAAATAAGTGAAGCCAACCCCAAGATGGCGCTACGCTTCCTCACGCCGTGCCGGGAGGCTCACAGCACGCTCAATGTCCAAAACGCCTATTGACAGTGAAGACGTCAGAGGACGTCACAGAAAACTCCACAGCTCCGTGCGACACCACAGATCAGGTAAGGTGCACGAGCTGTAATTTAAATTTGAAAGTGGCAGTTGCAAAGTGGACCAAAAATCACCTGACTATCATCATGGGCCCCCCCCAAAAAAAAAATCATCTGTGTGGCACCAAACACGCTCCGCCACCCGGTACCACTCTGTCACAGCACCTCCAAATCCTCCAAAACACAGACCCGACAAGTGCCCGCAGCAAATGAAAGTCACACACGCAGTGACAGTTAAGAGCCAGATTTCATGAAGTAGCGCACTCCACCACCTCATACAGTCTCCATAAAACTCCACAGATGTTAGCACTGACGCCCCACGCAGGCCAAATGATGTCGGTTGGTGTCAAAACGATGCAGCCAGTGTTGTCAATGTGGTTCAGGTTCCTTACTATAGTAGAGGAGGCAAATCCAGTAGACGTGTAGTTCTTCCAAATTTGTCCCAGGGCAGTTGAACACAAGATCAGGCTTACCCTCACTGAAGGCGCAGAACCATAGAACAGCACGTTTGAATCAGGCTTACCCTCACTGAAGGCGCAGCACTATAGAAAGCGCAGAATTGTAGAACAGTGCAGGACACTTTAAATGGGACTGGCATAGAGATAGTCTCCTTCAAAGCTTGGCTACAGCACACATGAAACAGCACACTTCTTCACCAGACAGTGTAGACGACGATGTGTGGCACTGAAGACAGTAATACACGCTTACCCTCACTGAAGGCACAGCACAGGACTCAGACGTTGTTAAATGGCAGGCTTACCCTCACAGAAGGCACAGCAGAGACGCGTAGAGAAGATGGGGAGTAGACACCCAAAACTGAAAGGGCAGCTCGTGAAGTAGCACTTCCCCAGATGCACAGGAACAACTGGCAGACTGCTGTGGGCGACCGATGTAGAGGTCACTGGTGGGGTCAGGGATGCCAGTTGCCTAAGTTTAACTTGAGGTGATATGTTGCTTGAGGTTTGATGACTGTTGCTTGAGGTTTGATGAGGTGACAAACGCAGGTTCGCTTAAAGATCGTTGCCAAAAATTGTAGTGATCAAGTCCACGCAGGTAGGTGTGGTACAGAGAGGTTTATTCAAGATAATTACAAGATCACAATAAGGACCCCACCTGGAGCAGCCAGCATGCTGCTCAGCCCAGCCAACTGTGTCCATTTGACTCCCAACATTCCATGTTATGTCATTACAGCAAGATTCCATTGGCAGTGCAAGAATAACATTAGAGTCAAGATACATCAAATTAATATAGTACAAAAGGAATCGAAACAATGTGCATTTGTAAGTTACTTTGTGGTATTTCAGAAATAAATTAGTTATCATGCACGCCACAAACTGTAAACAGGATAATACATAAATACAAAAATAACACATACAATAGTAAAACACAAAATGAATCACACAAAAATCAAAGTCAGTACAAACATGAGATCGGGGTGTCCCATTAGTTAGCACAGAGAGTTATTCAGTCGTTTTTAAGGTTTTCCTTCTTTTCAACAAATGAAGTCCCAGAGTGGGGTGTTTGCATTCCGATGTCCCCTTGCAAGTTCATATACGTAATGTGTCTTCACGTTAAATATTTGGGAAATGTCATGTAGTAACCACACACTCCTCTAATCTCTACATCTTCCATCCACACATTTCAACCTCCTTCACATGGGACATAATCATTCTACCGAGGACATCCTCAGAGCGTTACCCTTTGTAAATGTGGACATCAGCAGAGTCAAATGAATTGATTCGATGACATGAGCACTGCATGGTTCTCCATGTGCCACAATTTAGTACTTAACCAGTTCTCTCCTTACAGCAGCCACAATGAATAAGTCATGATGTGTTTGAGCTTTCCTACTGTTTAAAGTGCAGTGCGGTGCTGTTGGGGAGTTCTCATTAGAGACACCACACCACCAGGCTTGACGTGACCATCGGAGGGGACTTTATTGGGCTTATGGATCCCACACAGGATAGATCAAGCCCGACTCTAGCATTGATCCCACAGACCACCCAACTGTAGACTTCGTAAGATCCATGGGACAATGTGATGCATGTCATCAACATTATGCCCGGGTAGGGGGAGTACATGATTTTCTCTTGTTCAAGCAGGTCTTTCCCAGAAAATAGAGTACTTCTTGCTATCATTCCTACACATTGACTACATTGAGTCCATCTCGTTGCATACCAGTTCCCTCAGACCATGCCCCCATTGAGCTCTGGGTCCAAGCAATACCACTGAGAGCCCCTGTAAGGGGAGGATGAGCTAGTGGTGGCTAAAAAAACAGGAGATTAGAGACTCCTTAGTGAAAGAGACTACACAATACTTTGAAATCAACCAGGGTACCTTTGACTCGCCTGCAATACTGCGGGAGGCATACAATGCAGTCATTACAGGCAGAGCAATCACCTCTATTTTTATCAGGTCTCGTACTGAGCCCTGTCTTGTTTTACACGATCAGCGCTGAAAAGGCGCAAAGACTACAAGTCCCATGAGCACTGGCGGCAGCGCGGCCGGCACGCAGAACAGCGGAAGGTATATGAGCATACTTCCGCCCCTGCGGCGTTGCCGAGTATTCTGTAAGCTGGGTCGCGAAGAGGTTGTCCGGCATTTTGCGTTCCTTCGTTCCTGTTGTTTCAGGAGTGCCGGTGTGGAGTTCAGCGGCTGGCGCCTCAGAACAGGGACGCAGTCTGGTACCTCGTGTGGAGCTTCAAGGCCAGAGCCCCGGAGAGGGAACACCGGTCTCGGAACGCTATTGGAAGCCTCGAGTGCGGGTCTGGTAAGGGTGCGGCTGCACCACTGCTGATACCGGCATGCACAATATGGGGAAAAAAGCCTATTGCGGGAAAAGAGGGGATTGAAACCGGAGCAACTATCCCTTATGTTCTTCGCTTCTGAATTAAGCGTGTTGATGAGAGTACGGTAAAAAACCCCAGGCACTAGGTGTTCCTCCTCGTTGGTGAGACACACCTTTGTGGTCTCTTGCGAGTAGAAGGGATACCAGTGCAAAGGTGCATGGTAGATATATACCATTATCTTATAAACAGAGTGTAAAAGATATTACAACATTACCACCAGGTGTGGTTAGAGTATTTTTACTTGTGTGTTGGGGAGCCCCAGGCTTCCTATGCGTCAAACAGAGGAGTCCTTCAGAGGCGACCAGCAAACTTGTGCAAGCTAGAAGGTGTGTTACCTAGCACCACGCTACCCGGGTGAGTGTGTGGGTAGTCAACACCGAATCTGACAAACTTTTGTGAAATAATTAATGACTCAAAGACCTAAGTTTCTCTACTCGTGATTTCTGTTTGTGTACCCATTTTAAGCAGGGGATTGTGGATGAGCCAAGTCGGTCTCATACAACCTCTGTGAAGCCAAACCAGAGGAGAATCTGGTGTTTCATATATATCCCTTGTTGTGACGGGGTCTTGCTCTTGCCTGCCTCCTATTCTGGGGAGGAACACATTGAGCTGGATCAATTGGAACCACATACGTCCTTTCTTTTTCTTTACAGGTAGTTATTTCATTGCATCCAGGTCATTAAACGGGTGGGGGGTAGAGAAGGGAGCTAGTCTTTAGACTTTGATCCTATACCTTGTTTTTGTGTCATTTCAGGTCTCCTTCCCTGCTGTTCCCTCCCTTTCCTTCCCTCGCTTGATCGCTTCACTGTTCTGCGCTATAACAGCACTCAGACTTGAAGCTATCGAGAGGTGGACCATACTGAGCATCGTTCCGATCCTGAAGAGTTGAGGAGTCTGACAGAATACTCGGCCTACGGATTTAACTCCTCCTGATCGTATTCTCTGCTCAGACATGGCTACCCTTGAGGATGTGTTGGCCACACTACAGGTGTTACAACAAGATCTGGCGGCCTCTATATTAGAAACAGCAAACTTACAGGCTAAGGTAGATCGTTTTCAAAGAAACCCTTTCGATATAGGGGGGGCTTCACTGTATCAACCTCACCCTATCACGGTAGAAGTACCCACGCCTATACCTTTAGCACCCCCTGAACGATATTATGGCGATGCGAATAAAATTCAAGTGTTTCTTACACAAGTCATGTTACACTTCAATTGCAAAGCCAAGGCGTTTACCACGAATCAGGCACGTGTGGCGTTCCTCATTTCATATCTGGCGGGGGATGCAGCTCTGTGGGCAGTCCCATTAGTGCAGAGGGATGATCCGCTCCTTTACGATTGGAACTCATTCAGGGAAGAATTTGAGAATATCTTCGACCGTAGATCCCACACCCTTTCCGCAGATCGGGAACTACTTGAACTTCGGCAAGGGAATAAAGAACTGGTGGTGTACCTCACCACATTCAGAAGGTTGGTGGCAGAAACCAAATGGCCTGAGGAAAAGCAGTTCGCAATCTACTATCAAGGACTGAGAGATGATCTAAAGGATATTATTGCCCAAATAGATCCACAGCCGACGTCTTGTTCAGAGCTCATTAACCTGACGTTGAGATTGGAGCACCGAATGAGCGACAGAAAAAATGACTCTCGGAGGAAGGAACGGATACCCCCAAGGTTTGAGCATTCACGTACAGGGGAAACCCCACGAAGCAATCCGGAACCAATGGAGATTGGTATGGTGCGAGCGTCTCTGACCCCCGAAGAGAGAGAGCTACGTAGAAAGAACGGGCTATGCCTCTATTGCGGGAAAAGGGGGCATTTCGTTAGGGACTGCTTACAAAAACCCCAAACCACCAGGGGAGGCTTCAGAAACGGGGTGAGTACGACCATAAAAAAGAATACGGAAAACTAGGAGGCTCGAGAGTGATTAGAGGGAAACTCCCTAGCACTACCTTTCTACCCTCTTTAAGTGCTGCGGATATGAAACGCTTCTTTTACATCACTATTACGATCAAGATCGGAGAAGAGTGGAAAGAGTCCCAAGCTTTGGTGGATTCTGGAGCAACGGGTGCTTTCATAGATGAAACAGTGGCCCTGACGATGGGTATAGAATTATTGAAGAAAACCATTCCTGAGACCGTGATAGCTGTGGATGGACGCGCTTTAGACTCCGGACCTATTTGTTATATATCCAACCAGTTGGAAGTCAGGCATAACCATAAACATAGGGAGTTCATGGAATTCAACGTCATCCATTCACCTCAACACGGGATCATATTGGGTCTTCCGTGGCTACAAAAACACAACCCGCAGGTCAATTGGAGTAACAAAACGTTACAGTTCGACTCCGAGTATTGTAGGGACCATTGTTTTGGCCAGCCGGAGCTACCCTCACAAGCCCTATCTTCACGGCATTGGATCGCCACCGCTGCTGAGAAAGACGTCGTGTTACCGGACCAATACTCCAGATATCAAGATGTTTTTAACGAAGTACAAGCTGAGACTTTACCACCTCATCGGCGATACGATTGTCAAATCGACCTTATCTCGGGAGCCGTGGTGCCTTGTGGTAGGATCTACGCTCTTACCGAAAAAGAGAATGAGCATCTACGGCAATACCTGGATAAGTACCAGGAGCTGGGGTTTATACGTCCCTCTAAATCACCCGCTGCTTCTCCTTTGTTTTTCATTCCGAAGGCCAACGGGGAGCTTCGTACTTGTATCGATTTCAGGGCGTTAAACGACATTACGGTTAAGAATCGATATCCCCTTCCGTTAATTCCAGTGCTGTTGGAACAAGTTAAGAAGGCGGTAATATTCACTAAGCTTGATCTCAAGGGGCATACCATCTGGTCCGGATGAGAATCGGAGACGAATGGAAAACCGCCTTTAAGACTAGATATGGGCTATATGAATACCTGGTGATGCCTTTTGGTCTCTGTAACGCCCGGCGGCATTTCAATTTTTCTTAATGAAGTTTTACGCGAGTTCATGGATAAATATGTGGTTGTCTATATCGACGATATTCTGGTCTATTCGTCTTCTGAAGAACAACATATACACCATGTTAGCACAGTCTTACAAGCATTGAGAAACAATAAGTTGTACTGCAAACTTAGTAAGTGCGAGTTCCACGTAGACATCGTCGAGTTCTTGGGAGTCATGCTCACGCCTAGAGGGCAGGTGATGGCAGAAAGGAAGGTCCAAGCTGTGAAGGAATGGCCAGAGCCTCAGAATGTACGTGACGTTCAATGCTTTTTGGGGTTCGCGAACTTCTATCGAAGATTCATCAACCAATTCTCAAAAACAGTGAGCCCCATTACTAAGTTGTTGCGTAAAAAGAATAAATTCTGTTGGTCGAACGAAGCCCAACTCGCCTTTGAAGAGTTGAAAAATGCCTTTGTAACAGCTCCAGTGTTGGTACATCCCAATCCGGATAAGCCCTATATAGTTGAGGCAGATGCCTCCGAAGTGGCCATCGGTGCGGTTTTGTCGCAAAGAAACGAAACCACAGGAAAATTGCATCCTATAGCCTTTATGTCTCGGAAGCTGAACGAAGCGGAAAAGAATTATACCATCGCCGAGAAGGAGTTGTTGGCAATCAAAGCGGCCTTTTCTGAGTGGCGTCATTTCCTGTTAGGAGCCAAAGAGAAGGTAACGGTATACACCGATCATCGGAATTTACAATTCATGCGCTCCACCAGGCATCTTACACCGAGACAACTACGTTGGATGCTGTTCTTTGAAGAATTCAATTTTATTGTAACCTTCAGACCAGGCAAGGAGAACAAAAAGGCGGATGCACTCACCAGACAGGAATCCATCAGAGAGGAAGAAGAACAACTGGAACATGCTATCATTCCGCCTCAGAAAGTCGTTTGTGCCATACAAACAAGTAATTTCCTACATGAAGTAACGAAAGGAGTCGGACATGCAAATGGAGGACTTGGTTGAAATATCACAGAGAATGGAAAGAGAAACAGGGCGTTTTCGTCAAAGGACACATGATGTTAATACCCACGAAAGCCCTACAGAAGCAGGTGTTCTGCTGGTGTCACGAAATACCCAGCGCTGGACACAATGGTCTATACAAAACCTTGGAACGGGTGGAAAGACAGTTTTGGTGGCCAAGCGTTAGGAAGGATATCACTCAATGGATCAAAGCATGTGAAACCTGCATACAGATGAAGACAGACCATTCTAAACCACAAGGGTTACTTCAGCCTTTACCCACACCCACAGTTCCCTGGGAGAACATCTCCGTAGATTTCGTTGTAGGGCTTCCCAAAGATCAGGGTTGTAACACGGTCCTGGTGGTGGTAGATTCCCTTACAAAGTTGGGGCATTTTATAGCTTGTCACCAAATACCCACAGCAGGTCAACTAGCAAAATTGTTATTACTCCATGTGGTCAGGCTACATGGCCTTCCGAGAAAGATTGTGTCCGATAGGGGTACGCAATTCACTGCACAGTTTTGGAAGGTATGGTGTTCTGCGCTAAAAATCCAAGTGGCTCTTTCTACGAGCTTCCATCCTCAATCGGATGGGCAGACCGAAAGGGTCAACCAAACCCTCAAACAGTACTTGCGCTGTTATGTTGAATCCAATACGAATACATGGGTGGATCACTTATGGTTAGCAGAAGTGGCTTATAACAGCGCCAAACACAGCTCCACAAAAACCGCTCCCTTCTACAACACATATGGGTTTCATCCCAGATTTCTTCCTTTTTGCATCCTTGTACGGAGGTTAACGTACCAGAAGTATGTACTAGAGTTACCCACATCCAGGACACACTAAAGGAAACACAAAAACAGTTACAAATAGCAAAAGAAAGATACAAACAAGGAGCAGATAAACATCGCAGAGCTAGCCCTGTGTACAAGATAGGGGATGTGGTGTGGTTGTCCACCAAGAATATTCAGTTCAAAAGACATTCGTTATTCAATCCCAAATACATTGGACCTTATAAAATCATTAAATGTATCAACCCCGTGGCTGTGAAGTTAGCCCTACCATCTTCCATGCGCATACATCCTGTGTTTCATGTATCCCTACTTAAGCCCTCTGTTACGCCTGTTAAGAAAAGACCTAGTCCCATATGGGTTAACAGTGAGAGAGAATATGAAATCTCTAAGATCCTAGACACCAAGACAAGAGGCAGAAAAAGGTGGTATTTGGTTGCCTGGAAGGGATACGGGCCAGAAGAAACCTCCTGGGAACCGGCAAGTGGTATACATGCACCACGGCTGCTTGCCGCGTTCCACAGAACACAACCGCAGTAGAAAACATGACAGGACTCCACGTAAAGGGGTTGTACTGTCAGGTCTCGTACTGAGCCCTGTCTTGTTTTACACGATCAGCGCTGAAAAGGCGCAAAGACTACAAGTCCCATGAGCACTGGCGGCAACGCGGCCGGCACGCAGAACAGCGGAAGGTATATGAGCATACTTCCGCCCCTGCGGCGTTGCCGAGTATTCTGTAAGCTGGGTCGCGAAGAGGTTGTCCGGCATTTTGCGTTCCTTCGTTCCTGTTGTTTCAGGAGTGCCGGTGTGGAGTTCAGCGGCTGGTGCCTCAGAACAGGGACGCAGTCTGGTACCTCGTGTGGAGCTTCAAGGCCAGAGCCCCGGAGAGGGAACACCGGTCTCGGAACGCTATTGGAAGCCTCGAGTGCGGGTCTGGTAAGGGTGCGGCTGCACCACTGCTGATACCGGCATGCACAATATGGGGAAGAAAGCCTATTGCGGGAAAAGAGGGGATTGAAACCGGAGCAACTATCCCTTATGTTCTTCGCTTCTGAATTAAGCGTGTTGATGAGAGTACGGTAAAAAACCCCAGGCACTAGGTGTTCCTCCTCGTTGGTGAGACACACCTTTGTGGTCTCTTGCGAGTAGAAGGGATACCAGTGCAAAGGTGCATGGTAGATATATACCATTATCTTATAAACAGAGTGTAAAAGATATTACAACATTACCACCAGGTGTGGTTAGAGTATTTTTACTTGTGTGTTGGGGAGCCCCAGGCTTCTTGTGCGTCAAACAGAGGAGTCCTTCAGAGGCGACCAGCAAACTTGTGCAAGCTAGAAGGTGTGTTACCTAGCACCACGCTACCCGGGTGAGTGTGTGGGTAGTCAACTCCGAATCTGACAAACTTTTGTGAAATAATTAATGACTCAAAGACCTAAGTTTCTCTACTCGTGATTTCTGTTTGTGTACCCATTTTAAGCAGGGGATTGTGGATGAGCCAAGTCGGTCTCATGCAACCTCTGTGAAGCCAAACCAGAGGAGAATCTGGTGTTTCATATATATCCCTTGTTGTGACGGGGTCTTGCTCTTGCCTGCCTCCTATTCTGGGGAGGAACACATTGAGCTGGATCAATTGGAACCACATACGTCCTTTCTTTTTCTTTACAGGTAGTTACTTCATTGCATCCAGGTCATTAAACGGGTGGGGGGTAGAGAAGGGAGCTAGTCTTTATGGTTTAAATCTTTTATTAAATTTTCAAACAGACACCTTTATACACATGTAGGTATGGCTATTAAGTCATCAATATCACGTAGCCGGGTGCTTAAACAGTCTTGTGCACGTCTGCTAGCCTAAGTAGAGGCTCGGTTTAGAGCGGAGAGACCTTACATGCAATAAGGCGAATCAGGGAGAGGGGAGAAAAAAAAAAAAAAGGGGAAAAAGGGGGAAGGAAAAAGGGAACAATGTAAACCCCCCACCCCCACCCTCCCACACCCCCCACCACCCATGTTCCATGTCCACTGACTAGCCCCCCAATATTATATCTGGTTGCAATCACCTCCCTGGCTGTGGTGCGTCTGAGAGGCGCAAAGACGGAGGTATCGGGGGCAGGTGACCTCGCGAAACTCAGAGGCCAAGAGGGACAGAAAAGGCTGCCATAGCTCAACATATTTAGCCCCCTCCCCGCTATTGTTAACGTCAGTTTCTCCATACCGAGAACAAACCACAAGCGATGTAGCCATCCCACAAAGGTTGGGGTGTGAGAGGTATGCCAATGTGCGAGTATATTTTGTGTCGCCGCCCCTAGCACGATTGCCATCTGTCGTCCTCTCCGAGATCTTAGTGGGTAGGTCAAAGGATTGGGAAGGCCCAGTAGGACATATGCTGGGAACCGGGGAATCTCCGTATTGAAGTGTTTATCTATTTCGTCTATCACTTGTTTCCAGTAGGGCTGAATGTGTTCGCATTCCCATAAGAGGTGCACCAGAGTTCCTACCTGTGCACAGCCCCGCCAACATGTTGCCTCCCGTGTGGGATCCATTGAGTGAAGACGTTCAGGGGTATAGTACCAGTAGGTAGCTGCTTTCGTAAGAGTTTCAGTCAGCCCCATGTGGTATGCGGAATGGCGAGCCCTGTAATATATCCCGTCCCATTCTTTATGGCTGAGTGTTCTGCCCAATTCCCTCTCCCAGCGTGTCTGACCGGAGTTGTAAGTATGTGAGTAACTATCCTGAAGCATCTTGTACAGATCAGATATTAGCTTCTTATCAGCTGTGCGAGTTATAAGCCACCGCTCGTAAGCGGAGAGACTTCTATCGGCTGTCGAACGGACCCGATCATGAAGTGCCCAGTGTCGTGCCTGTAGGTAGCGGAGTCTTTCCGCTTCAGGTAACCCAAATTCCAATTTAAATTGATGGAACGGAATAACCCCCTCCGCACCATACATATGATACAGAGAGCGGCAGCCCGCGGATCTCCATTGTGCAAAAGCGTTCAAGTCCATACCTGGGCCGAAGTCGGGGTTGTCTAACAGGGGTGTGAGCGGGGACGGAAAGGTGGTGAAACCATGTTTGGTATTAGTGTGGTCCCATACCTCTAGTGGGACTCGGGTGATATGTGAGGCATAGAGATTGGGGGGTCTGTGTTGCTTACGGAGAAAAGGGACACCCTGCAGGGGTCGGGCCGCTACTGCCTGGTCCTGGAATAGCCAGTGCTTCTCCGATTCCCAGCGACTCCATTCAACCAAGTGGCGCAACTGGGCCACCTGGAAGTACAGCCGGAGGTCCGGGATCCCAAGTCCACCCTTATCCGGAGGGAGTGTGGCCAACATTCGCTTGAGTCGTGGTTTCCGCCCATTCCAAATGAACTGAGCCAGTTCTGATTGTGTCTGTTGTATCCAACCCTTGGGGGGATGGAGAGGGATAGTTCAGAACAGATAGAGGATTTGTGGTAAAATGGTCATCTTGACCGCCGCGATTTTGCCTAGCCACGAGAGGGGGTAGTGTTTCCACTGGCCAAGTTCTCGACGAATTTTCTGTCGGAGGCATGCATAGTTGTTAGCAACTATGGTCGGTAGAGAAGAGGCCAATTGGATACCCAGATATGGGATCGTGTCCTTCGTCCACTGAATGGGCGACAGGCCCTGCAGATACGCACGCGTGTGTTGCGTCAGGGAGAGATCTAAGGCTATCGATTTGTCCATATTTACTTTAAACCCTGCCACCCGTGCAAATATTTCCAAGTCTGCTAGGCACGCTGGCAGCGCGCGCCCAGGGTTGGACAGTGATAGCAACACGTCATCAGCGTAGAGACTGATTGTATGGGTATAGCCGCCGAATCTAATCCCTGTGATCTCCGGGTTTTGGCGCACCCTCTGGGCTAGCGGCTCCATGTAGAAGGCAAAAAGGAGAGGCGACAGAGGGCACCCTTGTCTGGTGCCTCTCTCAATAGGGAATCGGGAGGATGTGTGTCCGTTAACTCGGACGGAGGCTGTCGGAAATTTGTAGCAGTTCAGAATGTATGTGCGGAATTTCTCCCCTATCCCCACGCGCTCTAGAATCTGCTCTAGATAGGGCCAGTGGACTCTATCGAACGCTTTTTCAGCGTCGATAGCGAGCATCATATATTCTCCCTGTGTCCGCGCGGCTTTCTCTATGAGGTGTAGAGCCCGTTTCGTGTTATCCGAGGTTTGCCTTTCCGGGATGAAGCCCGCTTGATCCGGGTCAATGAGGCTGTGCATGTGGGGCGCTAGGCGGGCGGCCAGGATCCCCGTGTACAACTTGAGATCAATATTCAGGAGGGAAATAGGACGGTACGCTCCGCAGTTGGTCTTCTCTTTCCCAGGCTTGGGAATCACCACTATGGAGGCCTCCAAAAGATCTCTCGGGATCATCCCGGGACCGGCGAAAGAATTAAAAAGCTGGGTGAGGAGGGGGGCAATCATGCCACAAAAAGTCTTATAGAAGACGGCCGAAAAGCCGTCCGGGCCTGGGGCCTTTCCCAATTTAAGGCGGGCAACGGCAGCGATGACCTCTTCTATTTGAATGTCTCTATCGAGGTAGTCTGCCTGAGTTTTAGTCAGGGCTGGTAGAGTGACTGAGTCAAGGAAGGCGGATCCGTCCGAGTCCTCTAGTGGGGCGCAAGTGTAGAGGTCAGTATAGAAATCGCGGAAGGCCTCCGCGATGTCGCTATCCTCTGTCACCCGTCTACCGTCCCCCCGTCTGATCTCCTGGACCCCCTGTTTCTGGCGGGACTCACGGAGTTTGTGGGCAAGAAGGCGCCCGCATCTGTCCCCGCCTACATAATAGGCATGTCGCAGCCGTAGCGCCGCATACTCTGCCCTATCCTGGTCAAGCGCCGCGAGCTGGTGCCGAACATTTTTCAGTTGCCGCCAGACCCGGGGGCTCCCGTCCGTTGGTGCATCTGCTCCAGCTCTCTGGTCTGTTGCGTGAGTTCGTCCCGCTTGTGCCGGCGTTCTACGTTCTCCGCTGCTGAAATGGCTATCAGCTCCCCCGCAAGACCGCCTTGAGTGCAGCCCATTGTGTCGCAAGTGTCGTGTCCAAGTTAGCATTATGAGAAAGATAGTCTGTGATGGAGCTTTGTATACGTTGAACCACCTCCCTGCGGTGTAGTAACGTGTCTCTAAGACGCCATACCCTGAGGGGCTGTTGAGTGGGTGGCAGGGTAAGGGTGACTGTGACCGGTGAGTGATCTGAAAGGGAGGCTACACCTATTTCGACCCCAGTCGTGAGCGTATGCACGGGAGCTGATGCTAAGAGATAATCAAGTCTGGCGTAAGTTTTGTGAGCATTGGAGTAATAAGAATACTCCCGGCGTTGGGGGTGGAAACCACGCCACAAATCTCTGAGCCCTAGGTCATGCAGCCGGGTTAGTCCTTCTGCGGAGAGTGCGCCTGTTGTATGTGTGCGTTGGCAAGACCTATCCATAATATTGTCGAAAACTAAGTTCAGGTCTCCCCCAAGGAGAATGTGTCTGTCAGTCGTGGCCGTTGTTTCAGTGAGGGCGTCATGCAAGAATTGTTCTTGGCCTTCATTCGGGGCGTATAGGGAGCCAAGTGTGAGTGTAAAAGTGCCCAGTGTAAATCTATAGACCAATAGCCTACCCTTTATTTCTGCCTCCTTATGTAAGACCGCCCCTTGGAAATGTCGAGCCACTAAGATAGCCACCCCCGCTGATTTAGTTGGTCCTGAGGAAAAAAGTTGGGTTGGGAATTTCCGGGACCTGAGGCGGTGGCAATCCTTAGTTAAGAGGTGGGTCTCTTGCAATAAACATATATCTGCTTGGGAGTTTTCCAGACATGATAGAACCGCTTTGCGCTTCACCGGGTTATTCAGGCCTCGTACATTTAAGGTAAGTATTTTAAGCGTGTTGGCAGGCATTTATAGTGACCAAGGGACCGGTAGCGTAAGTGCAGTGCCTCCGTGGGTACCACCGGGACGGGAAGCAGACATTTGTATCAGGACATCTACGCTATCTCTAAAAAGAAAGTGGACATGGAACCCCTGAACCCCTACCAAAAAATCCCCCTCAAATTTACAATAAAAATAGAAAGAGAAAAAAGCAACATATTGTCCTTCATCGTTTGGTGAATGGAAATAAGGCAGTTGAGGGTAGTCCTGCGGAAAATCGGAAGGCTCCCCTCCCGCCCACGGCCCAGAACTCAAGTGAACATTGTTAACTGGCTTTTCGTGGCTACATCTTTCAGTCCGGCCGGGGTTCAGACAGCTCCGTGGAGACAGCCACGAGGGCCGACTGCTGCCCCTTTATTATCTCTTCTGGAGGAGGCTTCTTGATGCGGCGTCGTCGTCCTTGTTGGCGCCAGCGGGGTCCAGGATCAGCTGCTTCCATCGTAGAACTCTCCTCGCCGCTCCCTTCCGCGGGTGGATCCACCCCTAGCAGTTGACAAGCCTCTGACAGCGAGCGCAGCTGGTGCAGCTTATTTTCTATGCGGAACACAATGCGAAACGGGTGGCCCCAGCTGTACGGGATGTTGCGCTGCCGGAGATGTGAGGTGATGGGTTTGAATGTCCTCCGCTTTTGCAACGTGAGTGCAGACAGGTCTTGGTAGAGGACCGGTGCTTGGTCACGAAACTTCAAGGGGTGCATCTGGCGTGCTTTCTGTAGGATGTCTTCCTTGGTGCAGAAATCTTGGACGCAGACCAGGATGTCCGATGGTGGAGCCGCTGGAGCCCGCGGAGGGCCTACTCTGTGCGCTCGGTCCAGACGTAAGTCTGTCTCAAGGGGTCTGCCCAAGATGTGATTGAAGAGTTCCTTCGTGTACTTAAAAAGGTCTTTCGTGTCGTCGCCCATCCTCACCCCTCGAATCCGGATGTTGTGCCGCCGAGAGCGGTTTTCCAGGTCCTCCAGGTGCGTCTGTAGGTCTACTTGCTGATCGTGAAGCCTGAGGACCTCCTGTTGCAGCGCTGCGAGCTCCGTGTCCCTCCCGTCGCTTTTGTCCTCAAGGTCGGCCACTCTCTCACCGATCCCATCCATGTCTCTACGGACCTCTTTAATCTCCGCGGTGAATTCCCGCTTCAGTGTGTGGATATCCTCTCTGAGTGCTGCAAACATGGATTCCAGGAATGCTTTGGTGATCGGTTCCGTCCCTTCGTTTCGCTCGGACACCGGGTGGTCAGTGCCCATTGCCATGTCTGTCGCCTGCTGACCAGCTGGGGTTTTCGCAAACATGTCTTTCAAGGTCCTGTCTTTGCGTCCCCGAGACGTGGACATATCGTGGCAAGGGCGGGTCCGGGTGCTACCCCGGGTTAGCCGGACTCTCCTCCGTCTCCGTCTATATTGCCCTCTAAGCCTCGCGGCTGAGTGCCGTACGTGGATCCCTGCTGTCCCCTTGTGGCTGAGCGCCTGGGTCCCACCAGTGTCTCCGCCGGTGTCTCGCAACTACCTCCTCTGTGTGTCGCAGGTCCCACTATGCCAGATGTTTCTTCGATTCCTGGCACCGGTGCGTCTTTAGGCCTAGAGGCCGGCCGGGCAGGGTTACGTCAGGGTCAGTCTCTACGCGGGCCCCCGCTGTAGTGGCTCTTCTGTTCCCCCAGCAAGGCCCCTTTAGGGAGCTCAGTGCCCCGTCCCCAGGTCATCCAGGCCGTCCTTGCTGAGACCTCCCACTGCGGCCACAGCAGGCCCTCTTATCTTCCCTCACCACCAATTGGGCGCGCCTGGCCTGTAGTTCTCGCTCGGGACTTACTTTGGCGCCACAGCTCTGTGTGATGGTGTGCGCTACTGCACCTTGTTCAATGGGAGCCTTTCAGTTGTGGGCGCCGGCGCAGTGACCTTCCCCTAGGCCCCGAGCGCCACCTCCTCGGCGCTGGCCTCCACCAGTCCCCTCCGACCTGCTCCTCTATTGCCAGCGTGTGGTGCCCCCTCTGCGTCTTCCTCAGGGCTCCTAGTCTCTCTCCCCCGGCGTGCTCGTCGATCGGGGCCGTCCCCGCTGGACAGCGAGGCCCGGACCAGGCTGCAGGCAAACCGCTGCTCCCCCTCGGACGCTGCTGGATGTCAGCCGCCCCCTCACTCACGGGGCTGCGGAGTGGGTACAGCGTCCACCCCCGTGCACCGCTGGGGACTTCTGCTCTCTTGGGCCACGGAGGCCCGGGCCCCTGGGGCGCGCTCCGTTCGGGCCTACCTGAAGCCCTCCGCTCACGGACGTCTCTGCCCCAGCGGTCGGTGGCCGCTCGGTCGCTCTGCTGCTGTCAAGCCTCGCTGGGGTGTGGGCAGCGCCCTCGGCCACCTCCCACTGGAACCGCTCTCAGGGGTCCACCGTAGCACCCCTCAGGGGGATGGGCGTCGTGGATCTCCCCCTCGCAAGATGGCCGGCGCAGCTCCCAGTCCCACTCACTTTCACCACTGCGTCACAGCCATAGCGGTAGTTCTGCACCGTCGTCCGTGCTCACCGCTGGTGTAGTCCGGTAACCTCCACCACGGCCGCTGCTCCGGCTAGGGCTCTCGGTGCTCTCGTCTCCGGCCGCCGGGCAGACCGCCCCGCCGCCGAGGATCTCGGAGCCTCGCTTCTCGGCCCCGCGGGCCGGAGGTCTCTGCCGTCGTCTGCCACCGATCTTGCGGTCGTCTGGCTTGTGGGCTCATCCGGTGCACTTCCCGCTGGCCACGTCGCCGGTGTGGGCGCCAGCAACAGCTATAAACGGCTATAAGCCGGTGCTTTTAGCGGGCCGTCGGCGGGAGCTCCGGAGCAACACGTCCGCTCACGTCGCCATCTTGGCCACGCCCCCCCGGGAGCTAGTCTTTAGACGTTGATCCTATACCTTGTTTTTGTGTCATTTCAGGTCTCCTTCCCTGCTGTTCCCTCCCTTTCCTTCCCTCGCTTGATCGCTTCACTGTTCTGCGCTATAACAGCACTCAGACTTGAAGCTATCGAGAGGTGGACCATACTGAGCATCGTTCCGATCCTGAGGAGTTGAGGAGTCTGACAATTTTGTACCAAAAAAGGAAAAAGCAACGCCTTCTAACCAAGCCCGAAGAAGAAGTTATAAAAGCAGAAAGAGACTACAGACCCACCACAAAAGATGATACTCTATCATCAAAGCAGATCATGGGCTTTTACTAAATCATCTCCACAAAGACTTACAATTTTGACATGCTCAAACGCCCTACATAAACACACTTGAAGAACTCCCCGAGTTTAATCCCCTCGAAGCTAGGCCTGTGATGTTCTCCCTCCCCTCTATGAGGAAGGTATCTCTGATTTACAAAACTTTAGTGATAAATTCACCTGCCAACTTCTACAAACGTAGGGCGACATGGGAGGCTGATGTGGGACCATTGGAGGAAGAGGAGCCGATGTTCTCAATTATGGCCCCACGCAAAACATCGATTTCAAAATGGTTTTGCTTCATTCAATTGTTTTACATCCATAGATATATCTGACCCCTGAGAAACAATGGTGATTCTAGAGAGGGTCAGGACCAGAGTGGCTGAGATGCCAGGCAGAGGTTGGGAATTTCCTCCACACGGTGTGGACATGTCCAGCCCTGGAGCCTTTTTTGGCCAGGGATTTTCACAACACTCCAGAAAGACTTGAAGTGACCAATAGAGAGATGCTCAAAATTAGCCGCACTTAATATAGTGGAAGACGAAGGATTCACTAGATATGGGACACTGTTTTTGAGACTCAGCTTAACAGTGGGGAAAAGAGACATAGCTCAGAACTGGAGAAGGTAATCCCCCCAGGCCTTTCAGTGTGGAAAAGTAGACTTGACAAATGTCCTGTTATAGAAAACCCTAGATACAGGTGCCCAAAAAAACTAAATTGGAGCAGTTGCTAAGAATACTATGTGGATGAAACAAGTACTTGACTCCTCATAACATTCATTCCTAAGTTGAGTAATACCAAGGAGAACCGCCAGACTTCATGTATGGTTGGCGGTACTGCATTAATATCATTCTGTTTTAATTGAATCTCTCCAGGATCAGTCACCTAGTAGGAAAGAGGTGGTACCATGTAAATGTTAATTTCTCTGTCTGAGGTACCCTGAAGGTTTTGGGTTGTTCCTGGTTTCCTTTGTTTCATGAAATGGACAAAGAAGTGTTAAAAAAATTGCAAAGGCATCTTTATTGTTCCTTTACCTTCTGAACTCCAGCATGGTTATTTTGGGGGTGCTTGAGCGCCCCTACACCTCTACTTCCAGAGTCTATGGGCAAACCATAGGATTGGGATGAGTTTGGCTGTTTTATGTGCCTCTTGCAGTTTGTGTGGTTCTCCCTGGCAAAATGAGGGAAAACAGAAAGTATTGCACAACGAACTGCCTGCGGACTCAGCAGTTTGTGGTTTATGGGTGCATGGCTGCATGCATTCACCTTCTTTTTCAGCTGTGACAGGTGAAGTGAATCAGCTAAATTTTACAGGTTCCCAATCTGATCCGCTTTCACTTACTGAGGAATGAAAAAGAAAATGTGCCCGTCCCTAATTGGGAAACTTTACAAAAACAGCCATTGTCAATGCCAATAGGGCGCACCTATGCCAGAGCTTTTGGCTTTGCCAATGTGTTGTAGCCATGTTGTACACCAGTGTGGCTGCTGCTCAGCATGGCTAAAAGTTAGTGGCGTAGAGGGGAGTGGCATAGAGTGGAGTGTCATAGCGCAGAGTGGCAAAGAGGTGGAGTAGAGTGGCGAAGAGTCGGGTAGAGTGTCGTAGAGTGTCATGGACTAGAGTGTCGTGGAGTAGAGTCGAGGGGCATAGAGTGATGGGGCACAAAGTGGAATATAGTGTTGTAAAGTAGAGTGTCATAGAATGGCGTATAGTAGAGTGGCGTGTCGGAGAGTTGTGGAGTAGAGTCGTAGAGTGGAGTGGCTTAGAGTGGAGCGGCATGTAATGCCATAGAGTGGAGTAGAGTGTCGTAGAGTGTCGTAGAGTGTAGTGTAGTAGAGTGTTGTGGAGTGGAGTGTCAAAGTGGAGGGGTGCAGAGTGGAGGGTTGTAGGGCATAGAGTGGAGTAAAGTGTAGTAGAGTGAAAAGTGGCATAGAGTAGAGTGGCATAGAGTCATAGAGTGGAGCAGCATAGAGTTGTGAAGTAGAGTGAAGTGGCACTGGCATATCATAACTTGAGGGAACCCCCCTGCAAGGTACATGGAGGGGCCCCCTCCGGTCTTAATCAGGAGCTCTCAGTTCAGGGTACTGTGCTGAGCGGGCCCTTGGAGCTTGGGCCCCCCGCATCGCAGGGGCTCCGTGGGCCTTTGTTACGCCACAGTGGAGTGGCATAGACTGGAGTAGATTGTTTTAGAGTGGAGTAGAGTGTCCCAGTGAAGATGTGTAGGGTGGAGGGGCATAGTGTGGAGGGGCATCGAGTGGAGTAAAGTGGCGCAGAGTGCAATAGAGTTCAGGGGCGACGAGTGGAGTGCTGTAAAATGGAGTGGAGGGGAGTGGTGTAGAGTGAAGTGGTGTAGAATGGAGTGGCGTAGAGTAGCGTAGAGCGGAGTAAAGTGTCATAGAGTGGAGTGGCTTGGCATGGAGTGGTGTAAAGTGTCATGGAGTTTTGTAGAGTGGAGTAGAGTGACAAAGTGTTGTGGAGTGTTGTAGAGTGGAGTTGCGTAGAGTGGAGTGGCATCGAGTGGCGTACAGTGGAATGTCGTAGAAAGAAGTCGAGTGGCTTGGAGTGAAGTGGCATTGAGTGGCATACAGTGGAGTGGAGTATGGTGGAGTGGAGTGTCGTGATGTAGAGTGGAGTGTCGTAGAGGGGAGTAGAGTGTTGTAGATTGGAGTGGCTTAGAGTGAAAGAGCATAGAGAGGGGGCCAGTGGTGTAGAGTGGAGTGGCATAGTGTGGAATATGCAAGGTGTGGTAGTGCACTGTCATTGCAGACAACACATTTTCAATTCAAATGACCATTACATTTGCACAAACAGTTTTACTGATAAAATTATACAGCGTACAAACAATAATGAGTGGAAACTGCATCACCTAGTGAACTGATTTGTTTTGATTGTATAAAAATATTTGTTTCTACACAACATTACCGAATGACAAAAAAATGTGCTTCATTTGTGCTTTTCAATTTCCTCATTACAGGCAAGGAAAACTAACATCTCAAGCAAACATGATAAACAAGCACAACAAAACAAACAAACCGATAGTAATAGAGACTTAAACTAACATGAATCTCTCTTCCTTGACAAAAGAAGAACAAAACAAAACAAACAAAGAACTTTGTCTTATTTTTTACACATTTCATAACAATGTAACAATTCTCAATTCATCCCATGGTTTGCTTGCAATTCACAGTGACCGTCTCACAGCAACTTCATATGTCACATTCTTGCAAAAATCTGTATGCAATCTGTTTCTTTTTCTAGTGTTGTAGGGATTCTGCACATATACAGAGCTATGCACAGGATTATAGGACCTCGGAATATAGTGGTGATCCAACCATAAACCTTTGCACCTAAAACCCCAACCCGACTAGCCTTAGCGTCTCATTAGCAACAAAGTTACCAATGATTAGACAACCCAGAACACAGTATCTCTCTCTCAGGACACGCAGTAGCAAGAACACCCTTTCATCACTCACTCATACCTGTCCACAACGTGTGTAATAAGAGACACTGTATAGTTTAAAATGTTTATTTCAACTAACGTGCTCTCAGATACAGTACACGTGTAAGTACTATCAGCATAATGCATAAGAATAATATAAGCAGCATAGTTACCACACCATAGAATACAAACGGGGAAAGCATTTAATAAAGCAGTGGATATAGGGCTAAATGACCTTACCACCCTCCCCGTGCTAGTAGCTAATTTATTATAAAAATAGAAGACCTCTGGGCATTGTCTAGCGAACCCCCATACCTCAATATCTAGATGCAAAGTCTACATCAGCAGACAATCACAGCTCTTCTCCCTGGAAAGGTATTTCTCCAAGTGTGTCTAAAGCGTGAAAAGCGCAATATTAAAAGCACACAAATTCCTCCATGGCAGCTGTACATAGTGTTATGTCTAGGTGTGAGGGACTGGCCAGATCAGAAAGAACAAGGGACGTTGTTTTTCGACCTTGTACATGTTGTGCAGACGTAGCCCAAAGGGAACAGGAGAAAAGGTGAAAGACAGAAAATGCAGACAGTTCTAAAATAACTTGGCAGGAGCAGAGGCTGATAGAACAACGGCTTAAAGTAACGTGCGCAAAAAAGGCATCATGGCAGCCAGGCCTAAGTCAACGCAGCAAAGCAGACCAGGAGGCCACAAACCACATGACACCCTCCCCTGGGCAGTCCATCAGCCAATACCAAAGACGAAGGCAGAGGTCAAACCGACTGAGCAGAACTGAAACGTCCACAGTGGATGCAGTCCCCATGAAGGACAACAAATGGGAGAGGGGAAAAAAAAAATGTTCAAGATGAAAAAATACAGTCAGCGAGGCAGGTCACAGAGAGCGAAGGCCATGTCAATCCATCAGAGTGTGAGTGCAGAAAAACGCCACACCCTCTAAGAGGACATCATTGGAATCGTCAGAAAACATTGACGCCATCCAGTCCAACAAATCAAAACTGCAGGTATGCTCCTCACAGGAAGGAGCATCAAAGAGCAATGCGGGACAACTTGCGTGGTACTCAATATAACTCTGTTGTAGGAGATTCTGAGCAGCTGCCCATATATCCCATTGTGCCAAAATCCCCAGTGCAGCCGCACGCGTCATGCAGCCTGCAGCGGAACAGTCCTGCTCATGGGCTTCTAAGGGACCCACCAACCGAACAAAATCCGGAACAGACAACGACGTATTGGAGAGGCAATAATCCATGGTCCAGGAGAAAGGACAGTGGATGCAAGATAGCACCGGTTGCACGCAAGTGAAATACGCAAAGCGAAAAGAAAATGTATAGGACACAATCAGTGTTGCCAACGGCAGCACGCCGAAGCCAGCGAGGATGCGCTCACGGAGCAGCTGGAGCCGGCCCGGGTCGAGAAGGGCCCATCGGGGAGCAGCCATTACGGAGAAAACAGACCAACAGCAGCACACCAGCCGCCAAAGCGAGGATCAATGGGAAGCCACCAAAGACGCTGGAAAAAATGGATTGAATAAAAGATGGTATCACACCAAAAACAGTTTGAAAAGAGGTCACAAGGCCGGAACCCACAACCTTAAAAAAGTGTACCAGACCTTCAGTGCGAGATGCATTAAAAACACGGTGAATCAGTTCACCGAAATGTTGTGGGAGGTTAGTGTTCAAAAGGGCCTGTATTTCACTGTGGGTACTTGCCACCTGGAGAATGAATGTCTCCCGGGCGGACGTGAGCATAACCTCCTGATTCAATAATAGCGCCTTTATTCTGCTCAATTTATTGAAATCCGCCTTCAGAGTAGGAATGGAAGGCCAAACGGAACTATCTACGATGTCGTGCGGGGGAGGAAACAGCACATTTTTGCAGCAGACAACCCTGTGGAAAACTGTAACATTATAGGGTATGCCGGCCAGCATGCCACAGCAGTCTTGGTTATTCAAAAGCAGATAGCTACCATTAGAAAGCACAGTGAAAGTAGGAGAAATAGCAGGAGCAGGAATGCCCTTCAACACACAAGCAAGATTCGGAGCTGAAACGTTGCAAACCCCGTGTAATTTAATATGTTTACAAACAAGGGAATGACCCACAGTTGAATCGCATGACTCCCCCGTGAGAAAAACTTCCTTGCCGTCTCTAAGGCACTTATACATGAAAGGCAGGGACCAAAGTTCATGCAGGAAGGCACTACCCAAGGGCTGGAAACGGCCCACAGGATAATGTTTCATACACGAACTAAATTCAAATAAAGAAAAAGGCAAGGCGATAACTCCATGAACTAGCCACACAGCAGAATCCAATTCCGCCACAGAGAATGGTAAGGGCTTCACTTTCTCGATATGTAACAGAGTGTATGCTGCATCCTTCATGGACATGAACTGCTGTTTGTCAGTTAAATTAAAAGGCAGAAATAAGGCCGTGGTATTCAAAAAATGCCAAGGAACTTTACCCAACTTAAGTGTTTGCAAAGTCCACGCAAATTGCATAACTGAACGTAATTGATTCTGACCATGGTACAACACAGAAACATCATCTTGTACAATATCAACAACAGAGGACACAATATTCTCTAACGTGTAAATGCGGGAAGACAGGGTATTAATACTATTGTCAACAACAGCAAGCACCTTTTCCAAATTTGCTTGGTCTATTTCCTGTAGACGGGAAGCAGCTTCCATTTGCGATAGCTTCCAGAGTTCATTATAAGCTTCATAAATGAATCTCTTAGGTCGCGGACCACGGGGTCCCAGAATAAAGTCGGACAGATCAATGTTGCCTGATAGGAGGGATAAATGTTGTTTAACAGATTCTAGGGAAGAGTGCTGCAACCACTGTTTACATAATTTACCAACGGAATATGTAGTAACAGTACAGGAATTAGAAAACCTAGGATCTGGTCTATCCTGTTTGTATCCAGGGACTGAGTTGTGAAAACGCAACTGGCACGCATTAGATGAAATGGGCCAAGCCAACCAGGGTGACTGAACAAGCGTAGAAACATTAAACAAATTGTCCTGAAACAAAGCTTGCAACGCGGCAAGGGACATATTAAAGGGCAAGCTTTCGTTGGGGGTGGAAGACAACGATGGAATGGAAGGCGCGTTTAACTGTTTAGTTGTAGCCAAACCCCAACACGTAGTCTGATAGATGGAAGTATTCAGAAACACCATTTGGGCCGGGATAAGGCAAGCACGGTGCAAGGCTTCAGTGCCTTGCACCTGCCATGGTTTTGAGCCCCATATTGATTTCAAATCCACTGTGTCCTTCCAGTACTCATAACCACCCACAGCTAAGGCGCTCAAGAAGGAACCCAAATATAGCAATTTGGTGTGGGTCAACATGATTTTCTGAGGGGATGGGGCGTTTAACTTAAAATAATAGGACCCAGGGTTCGATCTATCAAAAGTAGTAAAATAAGCAAATTTATTTCGAAGAGTCTGGGAGCTACCAGGTAAAGGTGTTGGACAATGCTCCCACTGGGTGTAGTTAAAAGGACCACGCAGTGCACTTGGTTTATGGACAAAGTGGTTGCCCCAATGCTGAAAGCAATACAAATCAGCATAATTTGCAGAATTCATGTACAAATCTTCAGCATTAAAGGAAGCATAATATTTTAAATCAGCAAATAATGCTTCAACGGCATGCACATCCCAATCGTCAGAATGAATATTACTTTTTACGACATCACCCATCGAAACTCGAAGGACATTTGGTACATTAATAATTTCTGTTGGTCCATGTATCTGAAAATTTACCGCATCCCATACTATGCCATCAGCAACTGGAAATGCTGAAATGTTCACAAATGTGTGGTCACGCTTCATGATGTGAGATGAAGAGTGTGGTGCCAAAGTTCCAGCGACACTGTTCACAGCAGAGCGTTCTGGTAATAGTGACCATTGATGAGTAGAAAAAACACAGTGACAAAGCCAATGGACATGAACAAAAAAATTAGGAACAGCACCAACCAGATGTATGTCCAGGGGGGAATCAAAAACTTGTCTCTGAACCAGGATACAAAAATACTGAACTTGGACGGGACAATAGATGAGGTGGAATCCGAATCAAAAGAATAACGTGTTGGGCTCAGTGGCGTGGTTGGTAAGTGTGCCACCGACTCGTTATCGGGATAGGTATACTCATTCTCGTTGTTGCCGGGGGAAACCGGGTGTTCGAGTGAGCTTTCAGGCAAATCATCCATCTCAACGGCAACATCAGTGACCGTTTGGGCAGGAGGGCCACGAACACTCGTCCGGTAAATGGCAGGGCAAGAGACCGCTGGTGTAACGCTATTCAGGATCGGCCAGATGTTGTAGCTTGACATTTTCCACTGAGAAGATGTATCTGTTCTCCTTGCGACCAGGAAGTGGTGGTAGGATTACTGTACGTGTTCCCTTCAAGCCCAGGACTGGAACCGGTGCACGATAAGAGGGGCCAAATGCTTTTTTGTTCTCCACCTTCTCTCGAACCAGATCTCCAATCTTCGGAAGCCAGCCGGCCACCGGAATCTGCAGGGCAGGGTCTGTGGCTGAAGGTAAATGTGCGATTGGAAGTTTGTCTCGGGCTTCTTATAAGTCCTGTAACATAGTAGAATGGTTATCTACATCAAAGATGGCGGATTGCGCCGCCATGTCTAGACCATCAAGGTCAGGCACAAACATCCTAATGCCAAAGAGCATTTCGTATGGGGTCCGCCCACCCAGAGGTCTTCTAGGGAGATTATTAAGTGCACGTTGTACGGTATACAAGTGGGCAAGCCAGTTCCTGCCAGTACCTAAGACTCTAGCTGTCAAGGATTGCTTTAAATCACGGTTCATTCGTTCAACGATCGAGTTGCCCTCAGGCCGATACGGAGACGAAAATTTCATCTGCACCCCCAGTGAACCCATTGCGTCCTTGTAAGCCTTTGAGGGAAACGCTGGACCTTGGTCAGAATGGAAGGTGCCACAGGCGAAAATTCCCACAAAGACACGCAAATCCCTGATGACATTTCGAGCGTCAGCACTCCGTTGTGGCCACACCCAGATCAAACGTGTGCACAAGTCCACTGCCACTAAGATATATTTATAGGCAGTGTCTGAAGAAAATGGACCGCAGTGATCCAGGTAAACACACCCAAAGGGTCTGTTAGAAATGCAGAGCAGGGTCTGTGGTGGTCTTGTTACCGTAGAAGGCTTGATCTGTTGACAAACGTCACAAGAAAGCACATAAGTACGGGTGTCTTTGTATAAACCACGCTACCAGTACCGCTGCTGCAAGATGGAAACGGTCGCAGACACTCCAGCATGAGCCGAAGCCATGCCTTCATGTGCAGCCGTTATCAAGGAAAATCTGCGGTCCGCGTTGGGGATCAGCCGATCGCCAACGTCGGGTATTGTTACATAAGGAGCCTGTTCGGGACCTAACTGATAAGAATATTTGGAAGGAAAACCCCTAGGGTAATTAGCACCTTCTTTTGTTGCAGCAATAGCTGCTAAAATATCAGTGTCTATTTTAGACATGGATCTAGTAACTGCTGCTACTGAACACGTGACTACTGCTGACTTGGCTGCTTCGTCTGCCAAACCGTTACCAACAGCGTGTGCACCCACCCGCTGATGGCCAAGTGTGTGAACCACCTGTGTGAGGGGCAGACGTTGTTGCAAATCTGCCACCCGTACCCAAAGCATTTTATGCTTAATTGTGCTACCTTTGGCGTCTCTATAGTCGTTTTGCGACCAAAAGAACAGATTGTCATTGTAAGATTGAACACAGTAATAAGAATCGCATACAATTAGAGTGGTCACATCCGGATTAGCGAACTCAAGTGCGAGCACCAATGCACACAGCTCGGCCAATTGTGCAGTACTGTCCCCGAGTGCCTGAGTGTGCACCACAGTAGATTTGAACTTTCCATTTACAAAGGTACCTGCAACAATAGCACATGCGGCTGAATAAGCATGCTTGGAACCCGTGGCCGGTTGTGCCGAACCATCGGTGTAGATCACACAGTCGTAATCCTCAAGCGGTAGCAAGGACAGAGGAGGTGGATGAACGAATTCATACTGTAAAAACTCCTGTGTCTGTAGAGAAGAATCAAAGATGAAAGTGACATCCGGAGACGTCAAAGAGGTTGCCCATTGAATCCCACGGGGGTGCAAAGCTTTAGAATTCGGAACACTTGCCTTTGTCACTGCCTCTAGAGCAGGATATGGTGTTACCACCAGAATGCGTTTTCCCTGTGCCAGTGCGCGTTCCTTAAGAATCGCCATTTGCACTGCTGTTAAAACTTTTTCCAGAGGAAAAGCGCATTTCCGCGGAAGTGTAAAGATGTGACTTGTATGCGATTGGAACTGTGTTACCTTCGTTGAAGGTTAAGTACGTGAAACCCACTGCCCCTGGAATTATTCTAATCACCAGGTTTGTGTGGTTATCACGAGTCAACAAGTATTTAGACTCAAGAAGGTCTGTCTGCAAAGACTGCAGAATGGAGGTATGCTCCGGAAGCCAGCATGACTTCGAAAAGTTAGGTTGTATCAAGGCATACAGTGGCTTGATACGCTGGGCATATTCGGGAATGTAAGTACGCCCGAAGTTCAAAAAACCCAGCAAAGACTGAAGTTTTTTCAGAGTTGTAGGAGGGCACAAAAGTGCACATTTCTCTAGGAAATGGGGGACTAAGCCCTTACCTTCATTGTTGAGCTCATAGCCCAAGAACAAAACGGTAAATTCAGCAATGTGAGATTTGGCAGAGTTAAACTTATAACCTAAAACCGCAAATTCTAGAATAATGCGGTCCACTCGGGAAAGATGCATGAATAATTCGTCGTCCGTCAGATAAATGTCATCGACGTACGAACATGCATCTGGGTCTATGCCGTCTAACAAAGAGACAACACGGGCAGCGAATACGCCTGGACTATTCTTGTAGCCCATAGGTAAATGCCGGAATTTGAATAATTTACCACCGGATGTAAAAGCGCTCCATTGGCTACTCTCCGGGGCTAAGTTGTGCGTGTAGAATCCATTGGAGAGGTCAAGTGTCGTTTTATATTTTTTACGAACAAGACTGTCTACAAGCGCAGAACTATGTGTGTTTTGCACCGCAAAGGTCCGACAATGAGAGTTCAAATGTCGGTAATCCAAAACCAAGCGGTACGATCCATCGGGTTTAGAAACCGCGAAAAGGGGATTATTCATTGGTGATACACATGTTTCAATCACTCCCTGATATTCTAACTGAGTCAGAATTTCGGAAACAGGGCCTTTGGCTTCCCGTTTAATGGGATATTGAGGTTGTGGCTGTGGCAGCGACCGCAAAGGTATTTCATGGGGGAGAGTCCTCATCCCAGCCCACGTGATTGCGGTATAACGCTGGAGCCAGGGACACAGCCCACTCAGCTGCAAGAGCCTCCGCTTTGTCCTTTCGGACATGTCGAGAAAAGCTCGGAAGGATTACCTCCTCCCTTTACGCGCAGCTAGTACGAATGGGGCGGCCAATCCGCCTCCGCTAACAGAATGTCGTAAGAAGAGGTCAGATTTTCCCAAAAAATCCCTTTAATTACACGCTGTATATCACCTTCAATTTGAATGACAATATTAAATAGTCTGTCAGGGGGTGCCACTCTGGTGTCTGCGGTCTCGACAGTAATGAATGTTTCAGTTGCTGTCGCCTCCACATGAGGACGTAGCGCCTCCCGCACTATGGTAACTTGCACGGCGCTGTCTAGGAGGGTCACTGCCCACGTCCAATTCAGGAGTCTCGTTCTCACCGTCTGTGGCATATCTCGCTGTTACAGCGGCAACTTTCTTCTTCTGAAATTGCGGGCGAGAACGTTGAAAGTCTTCTGCTTTCCCTCTGACCTGTTGTCGAGTTTGGTCTCGTCCCTGGGGAGCCTCTCGAACCCCTTCCTCTATCCTGGCGATCTCCTCCACCGGCCTGCGAAGTTGTCTGTGCCTGTGAAGAACGAGGAGAACGCGTATCAGGGATCTGAAACCTATCCGGAGATTTAATTCTCGCCCTATCGCGCAAATCATAAGTGCGTTCAGAAGAGACGGAAACCGGGGATGCGCCTCTCGACCCCGGCCTCTTTTGTTGCTTACCCCGTTTTTTCAACCTCCAGCTCTTTTTAGTAAAGACTGGTTTCTCATCTTTCTCAGATTGAGGTTTTGGTTGTTGCTGTTGCGATTGTGTTTGTGATTTGGCAAAAGGCTTAACTCCCAGGCTATTTCTGCCAATAGTTTTGTAAGCCTGGGCAATAATTTTCGGTAATTCGCGCTGCTTGTCCGGTTCTGGGACTAAAGCCAAAGCATTAGCTACTTGAAAGTTCACTGCATCGCCCTTGACATTCGCAAGGATCAACTCAGCTACTACGTCGAACACTCCCACCAGTCTCATCCCTAATTCCACAGCCGCTTCAGGGCCATGCTTATCCTGCACTCGTTTAATTACAGAGGGGAGTACCGTCATGGAGGGGGTGCCGAAACACTTCGCATATACTGCTGCGAATACCCTACCCCAGTTGTTGCATGCCGCCAACTCAAGGACTAAGTCTTTTGGCAAACTAATCGTAAGAATTCTGTGTTTTTCTACCGGAGATGTGTTTGGAAAAACTGCCTCCAGCTGGTCAAATTTCTCTGCAAGCCAATAAGGAAAATCATCCTTATTTTGTGGGCGCTTGCCCATCACCGAATTCACCATGACAGGACTTATGGTCACGCCGCCTGCACCAGCTGGATGGGCTGCAACTCCAGGTGGGGCTCCCTGGATGTTGCCTGTAACATACTGCACCAAGGCTCGATGCACTCGCACTAAAGCCGAATACATGTTGCGCAGTTCCGCTACTGTTACCGTCATATATTGCGGATGTGGGGTGTACCCGGCCAAGACAGGCCAAGTGGCCCCATCAAAAGATAAGGGGCCTAAACGAACCGAAGTAACCGGTTGGGGGAGGGCGCCATCAAACCAAACACGGTGTTGCCACGCCGTGAGCGGTACTTCAATATTCCTATAAGGTCTATAGAAATTAGGAACCACGGTGGCTTCATATTCATGGAACAAATTATCGTTCCCATCCACCGCCGGAAAGGTGACCCAAGAGTAGAACACCTCAAAATGGTAAGCTGGATCGGCTTGAACCACAAAGATCAGATCGACACCCGCGTCAGGCACTCCATACACTGTTAAGTGAGCCCGGAGCGCTGCACGGCTATGTGCCGCAATTTGAACAGCCATTGTAGGCTAGAAGTAGTCGACAATCTAAAAGGAGGCAGCACAAATAGGGTTTTATTTAAGAAACCTTTTAACAACTTCAAGCTTGAAAGAACCTATAAAAACGTCAATATAGGAGGTATCACCGTCACACACGCTTCCAGAAGCGTCCATGAGGGGAGTTGTGGACAAGCACAAGCACTACTCAAGCGTCTCGTAGATAAGCAGCCCACTCGTTGGTCGCGCCATGTTGTAGGGATTCTGCACATATACAGAGCTATGCACAGGATTATAGGACCTCGGAATATAGTGGTGATCCAACCATAAACCTTAGCACCTAAAACCCCAACCCGACTAGCCTTAGCGTCTAATTAGCAACAAAGTTACCAATGATTAGACAACCCAGAACACAATATCTCTCGCTCAGGACTCGCAGTAGCAAGAACACCCTTTCATCACTCACTCATACCTGTCCACAACGTGCGTAATAAGAGACACTGTATAGTTTAAAATGTTTATTTCAACTAACGTGCTCTCAGATACAGTACACGTGTAAGTACTATCAGCATAATGCATAAGAATAATATAAGCAGCATAGTTACCACACCATAGAATACAAACGGGGAAAGCATTTCATAAAGCCGTGGATATAGGGCTAAATGACCTTACCACCCTCCCCGTGCTAGTAGCTAATTTATTATAAAAATAGAAGACCTCTGGGCATTGTCTAGCGAACCCCCATACCTCAGTGTCTAGATGCAAAGTCTACATCAGCAGACAATCACAGCTCTTCTCCCTGGAAAGGTATTTCTCCAAGTGTGTCTAAAGCGTGAAAAGCACAATATTAAAAGCACACAAATTCCTCCATGGCAGCTGTACATAGTGTTATGTCTAGGTGTGAGGGACTGGCCAGATCAGCAAGAACAAGGGACGTTGTTTTTCGACCTTGTACATGTTGTGCAGACGTAGCCCAAACGGAACAGGAGAAAAGGTGAAAGACAGAAAATGCAGACAGTTCTAAAATAACTTGGCAGGAGCAGAGGCTGATAGAACAACGGCTTAAAGTAACGTGCGCAAAAAAGGCATCATGGCAGCCAGGCCTATGTCAACGCAGCAAAGCTGACCAGGAGGCCACAAACCACATGACACTAGTAGATTAGTTATCGTTGGCATCTGTGTTTCAACAAACCATTCCTCTTGCTCGCACAGAACACTCTCACATTGGTTCACCCTTCCGGTCATTTCAGTTGTTCGTTGGGAGTTCAAATCTTTTAAAAAGGCTAATTTTCCTTGTTATCGAACATTTCTCATTTTGTGCAGACATCATTGTACTGTATTAATTAATTACTGTAGGACGTAACATGCTTTCAGACTTCCTTGTCTCATGTTGTTTCTCAAGAAATAGATCACCAATATGATATTCTTGCGTTTGTACATGCCTTCTTTTAATCAGTCTATTCTTTCATTCTCTGTTTCGGCATTTTATCTTTTTGCACAATGGAGTATTCTTAATAATGAGCCTGTCAAAACATAAGCTCTGAAAGACTTATTCCTGTTGACCAATAGGAAGTGTTTCTATAGCTCTTTAAACTTGACACAGAGCTTAATTTAGAGTCACTTGAGAAAGCTTCACTGTCTGTATTATCCTTCAACTGGTAGACGTTAGACTTTTGACCATTCTATGTGCTTGAGGCTACATGAGAGTTATTTTCCTATGAATTACTCCCATATAATTCATACATCTTGTAAACTCATAACTATTAAGGGGCCGATTACGATCTTGCTAGGAAGGTCTCCAGACGGGTTCCGGAACAAGCAAATCCGATTCGGAGCCTATGTTTCCGACCGAATCTTCCCCCGTTCTGAATGACCAAGTACGATGCAAAGATCTCGTCCGCGTCGACCGAATTGTTTCCGAACCCGATCCTGTCAGTCCTACTCGTTCGCAGCCGAATCCTGCCACACAATGGAGCCAGCTTCCGAACGAGTGAGTACGATGTACGATTCAGACAGCGGTATCGACTCGGTCTCAGCGAGACGAAACGGCTGTGGGAATCAGACTTCGAGACCCGGGGCCCTCCGAATAGGTCCTGTTGGGGTACCCATGGGTCCCCCTTTCCATGCATGCGCAGTGTTTCAGGCACCATGGGGTGCCCGCCACAGGGTGTACACTTTTCCCCACCCACCCCTTTTTCTATGGGAGCCTGTGTAATCGTTCGGTATACAGGCTCCCATTGAGTTCAATGGGAGTCCGAGCGAACCGAGTCCGTCACCAAACGGGTGCATCAAAATCGGTTGCTCGGACTCGCGGAGCGCAATTCGCTAGGAAAGCCCTCCGGATCCCAGTCGTATGGAGGGCTTTCCTAGCGAGATCGTACTCGGCCCCTAAAAGTTGAACCATTGTCTGTCTTCAGGACAGCAGGTATTCCCCATGCTGAGGAATATCATCCAGTACTGTCAACATAGCCATCGCTGACATTGAAGATACTTGTTTTACTAATGGAAAATGAGAATATTTGTTAACAATTACCAGTAAATATTGTCCTAACTCTAAAGGACCATAGAAATCTGCTGCCATCACTGACCAAACTCCTTCGTGTCACTTTGACATTTTGAAACCTTCAGGATACAATTTATTTTGCTCTGGACTGACACAGCTGACAAGACCATACAACTATCTCAACCTCATCATGGAATCTTGAAAACTAGACTTTAGCCTGATTTAAATGTTTGCAGAGAGGGTGCTCCATCGCAATGGTGATGGAGTTCCCTCCCCACCAACATTATGGTCCACTCGCTCGATTTAGAATCGGGCAGATCATAGGTTTGACGGCGGGCGGAGACTGCTCCAACTTCACCATGATCAAATCCCTCCATCGGCCCAACTGAGTGAGGTTAACTGTATGTCAGCACACTTATTTTTGATGGGCTAGAATACAGCCGATTTCCAATGCCCGTCACTGCTAGGAAACACCTGGCAGTAAGGGGCATTTAAAAGTGCTCAATACCCGCCTCATCATGGGAAGAAACCTTCATGGTGAGGGGGCCATTGTTTGTTTTATTTTGAAAAAGACAATCCAGCTATGGAATTTTCTTTTTGAAAAAAAATTGAAAGTTTGCTCTATGGCTCTGTCATGGTCATGGAACCGTCCGTCAAACTTACAATGCATCCGCAGGAACAATACTAGAAATGTAGCCGCTGGGCTAGCAGACATTTCTAAATTAGGCAGATGGCACCTCTGTCAGGGCAACAGAGTTAATGGAGAAACGGGTCACCTGCCAAGAACTAAATTGGGCCCTCTATCTCTTCGAAGTTTCTATGTTGCCGTTGCCGCTGTGTGAGTTTCATGGGCAATGTCAATCACTTGCCACTGCAGAACATGAGGCATTATTAATCTTGTTCCTCTCATCAAAATTCCATTCCAAGTCACAGACATCTCATCTTGCACAGTTTTAAAAGCATGAATGTCCTCCTGTCAGAAAACAGGAAGCTTCATTTACCAGTTTTAAACTGTTTGTTCCAACTATCTTTTTTATCTCTTGTATCATGCCATCCGCTGCTTAAGTGTCTATTAGATCCTTTTCTGAAACCATTTCTGAATTGCAGTTTTCCCAAGAAATAAAAATACTCCTCTGAAATTGAACCTTTAGTCAGGCTGTTTGCTGAAGGATGTCTTGACAAATAGTCAGCTGGATTATATTCTTTCTCTAGTCAATGAGTAATTTTGAAATCAGAATCCAAATAAGTCATGCTCCATTTTTCTTAATGTGGTGGTATGAGCACTCTCTGATTGGCAAGCATTGTTGTCAATGCTTGATGATGTGTTATTATAACAAACAACTTTGCTTATACAAATAAGTGATAATGTTCACATACCCACACTACAACAATACTTTCTTTCTCTGGATGAGAATATTTTTTCCACTTCAGGTAATCTTCAACTTGCACAGGGACCAATTATCTAGGTGCTTGTCCCACTTCCTTGTGGTGAACCAAAATTGCTCCCAGTCCTACGGGACTGGCTCCTACGATTAATTCTGTGCAAATTGCATGACTAAAATATTTGAGATGTGTAGCTGATGAAATCTTCTCCTTAATGTTTTTGAATGCAGCACCACAATCCTTAATCCACAGAAAATATTTTTCTTTCTTAGTCAATAAACACAAAGGAACACTGGCTGTGGCATAATCCTTTATGTAGTGAGAGAAATAACTGGCCATTCAAAGAAAAGACCACAGTCTAGACACATTTTATGGAGTTGATGTAGTATTTAAAGGTGACACTTTTGCTGGGTCTAATTGCATGACTAACTTAGAAAACATATGCCCATAAAAAGTAATCCTGATTTATCAACTTCACATTTTTCTGCCTACCATTAATCCAGCTTCTGTTACATTTTTACAGACTTGTCATAGAGCATGGCCATGCTCTTTGTGTGATTTACCATAAACCAAAATAGCATCACTATATTTCATGCAATTTATTACTGGCCTGATAATGTTTTTTTTACCATTTTTTGGAAAATATCAGCCACAGAACTTATACCAATATGTAACCTTTTTATATATGAACAAATTTAAATGTTTTGTAAACATTATTATGTATCTTGATTGTTCATTTACTTCTATCTGATGATATCCTTTCCATAGATCTAATCTCAAAAATACAATTGAACCATTTAAATTGCTCATCAATATCATCAGGACGGGGATGCCTTTTTCTTTCAATTGCCAAATTTGGTATGCTCATGTCCACACACATCTAATATTGTTGCTGTTCCTTTTCAGAACCACTACTATTGGTGAAACCCAAGGTGTTGGGCCTTTTGATGGGTTGATAATATCCTGTTGTAGAAGAGATTTGATTTCATCTTCTACCTTACCTTGCAAATGCATAGGAACTCTGAGTCTGTCAGAATGGTTTGACTGATTCATATGAAAAGCATTTATGTACACTGATTGGTATAAAGTTATGTAAAGTACTTGTCTTGTCTCTGAATTTACTTAATCCCTGAAACAGACTTGGATAGTTTTTAATACAGGATGTTGCGTTGTCACATCAAATATCATTCAAATCAGGCCAATTTCTTAAGCAGTATCATTGCTCAGCAAGCGTGGCCCTGCAATGCCTTTCTTTAGGACCATGAATCTGATGCTTAGCGCTTACATTTCCATAATTTTAAATTCCTACAAATTTCCCTTTACAAGCTACACACTTCCTCTCCTTTGAAACACACTTACATTCAACGGATTTAATGCTGTTTTTTTCTTCTCGTATTCAGTGATGCACATACTGTTACATGTGGAATGCTATTCATACAAAGGGAACTTTTTGATTTCCCACTAAAAGGTCTAAAGTTGCTGTATTTTCAATGCAGTCTCTCTGCAGTAAACATATAAGCTCATTTTCTTTCTTTATCTCTTTTTTTAAACCCTTTTTACTGGAGTTTCAATAAACAATACATTGACCACAACATCTGGTTCTGTGCGAGTTGCAGCAAGAGGTCAGGAACATGATAACGAGCTTCACGGGCGTTACTCCACTCACATCAAAATTAAGGAGCACTTATGACAATAATACAACAACTACTCTAACTATTTGCAAGACCATTCATAGGTGCTATTACAAGTTAGCATGTATGAAGGAGTTTGCCACACAGTCCACCCCCAGGATGCCAGGAAATTCATCTAGTCCTGAACATGCCATAATAGAGAAACCCTTCCACAGGTGTGATGCAGTTTGGTCCGCCTGTGCCACGGATGGGGGGAAGGGGCGCGCCTACTGTTAGTAGGTGTCAAGCAGGTAGGGCGGGGAGGGAGCAGGTGCAGAAGGAGAGAGATTGAGCCCCTCCAGTACCATAGACAACAGGCTTGTGTTGTGTGCTATGTGAGTCAATTGGTCCGAGGGGACGGAGCTGTTTCGTAGAGTCTCGAGGGCAATCAGCAAGTCCTAACAGTCTGATGCGATGGGTCTTTTTCTAAGTCCCCTGATCTCCTCCTGCCAGAGTGCCACAGCCTCGGCTTTGCCCCATTTCAGCATCGCTGCTTGCCAGCGTGCAACCCCCTGCAGCGTTGCGGCCTTCCAAGACATTGCTATCAACCTGCAAACTAGCAAAAGCACCAACTCAATAAATTGGGTGTTGGCCTCCCTAGTTTTCCTTTGCCTGTAAAGGCCTAGTAGGCAGCCGGGCAAGCAGTCAAGGTCAGTATGGCCCATCGTGAGGGTCAATACATTAGTTACTTTAGTCCAGAGGCTTCGGGCTACTGGGCAGGTCCAAAACATGTGTAGAATGTCTGCCCCCGTCGTCCGGCCCCATGAGCAGTCTGACGAGGCTGTGGGATAGATCTTATGGAGCCTAGCTGGAGTGAGATATGCCCTATGCAGTATATTCTGTTGGATATACTGGAAAAAAGCATTTCGGGACACTTTGTGTGTGTGTAGTAGTATCCTATCCCATTCCTTTGGTGTGAGTGAGCAACCAATATCTGCCTCCCAAAGTACCTTAAATAGTGGTCAGGGGATCTTGCAGAGTGTGAGCTTGCGCCTTGCACAGCCAAGCGATCGGACAGCGGCCTTCGCTCAGCGTGTGCATAGTACGTTGCAATGGGTGGGTGTCCAGTTCCGAGTCCAGTATATCACACAGTCAGGCTAGCGCGCATGTCAGTTTGCGATAGGCAAGGAAGTGGCCGCCAGGAGGCCAGCCGTGTCTAACAGCTGGTCAAATGAGATTAGGGCCCCATTCATAAAAAGGTCTCCTAGGATGCAGACTCCGGCGTTTCCCACTGTTCCACACTCTTTTGGCCAATCTGATCACGGAGGCTCAAAGGGATCACAGTCGGATCTCTTGGGCATATTAGGGCATGTCCAGCATGAGGCGCAAGGCTCTGGCACTACTACAATAGGCCGCCCCCTGCAGTCCATTTGCGGACAATTGTAGCGCCGCACCAGGTACAAAGGTCTCCTGTACTATCTGTTGTGTCCTTTCACTAGGGGCATGACCCAACTTGTCTATTTGTCTCCCTGAGCGCCACTGTTGCTGCGCTGCCAGATAGTACTGTTCAAAATTTGGGGACCCAAAGACCCCACGCTCTATCGGGAGCTGTAACCTAGAGAGTGCCACCCACCTTCTACCCTAGTTCCAAATTAGACCACCCAGCATGGTGTGCAATGTGCGAAAGGTGCTGCATGGCACCATGAATGGCAAGTTGCCAAAGTAGTATAAGAGTCTCTGGAGCATTACAATTTTAGAAAGCACCACCCTGCCTTGCACCGATAGAGGGAACGAACATTAGAAGGTGATCTGGGGGCAGAGGATTGCAATTGCTTTTGTGAGGTTTCCATCAATGAGATCTCTGGGTGTATGGTACATATTGATGCCCAAATATCGGAACGTGTGGTCCTCCCAATGCACCACTTGCTTGCCCACCAGCATGTGCTGTGGGGGGGCAATCCAGGTGAAGTTGGAACAGACATGTCTTCGCCCAGTTTATTTCCAGCCATGAAGCACTCCTAATGGAGTCCAGGATATTTGCGATCTCCGCAATGCCCGCCCTGATTTCCCTGGCGTATATACGAGATTGTCATCTGCATATAGTGAGACTTAATGTGTCGTGCCTCCTAATGGGATGCCTGAGGCCTAACCCCCTTGTCTTAGTTTTTGTGCCAAGGCTTCCATTGCCAGGGCAAATAATAGCAGTGAAAGAGGCAAGCCCTGGCATGTATAAGAGTCATAGGAGCGTTACCATTTTAGAAAGCGCCATCCTGCCTTGCACAGATAGAAGGAGGGAGCATCAGAAGGTGATCTGGGGGCAGAGGAATGCAATTACTCTTGTGAGGTTTCCATCAATGAGATCTCAGGGTGTATGGTACATATTGATGCCCAAATATTGGAACGTGTGGGCCTTCCAACGCACTACGTGCATGCCCACCAGCATGTGTTGTGGAGGGGGGGCAATCCGGGTGGAGTTGGAACAGACAGGTTTTCGCCCAGTTTATTCCCAGCCCTGAAGCACTCCTAAGGGAGTCCAGGATATTTGCAATTGCCACAATGCTGGCCCTGATGTCCCTGACGTATACAAGAAAGTCATCGGCAAGTAGGGAGGGCATAAAGGGAGACTGCATGTGGCATGCCTCCTAGTGGGATGCCCCAGGCCTGACCCACTTATCTTAGTCTTTGTGCCAAGGGTTCCATTGCCAGGGCGAATAATATCAGTGAAAGAGGGAAGCCCTGGTGCGTGCCTCTATTGAGTGTGAAGGGGCCCGATATACGTTGACCTGTCTTCACCATGGCAATCGGCTCCATATAGAGAAGTTTAATGAGTCACAATAGTCTGCCACGTATGCCCACTGCCTCCACGATCGCCAGCATGAATCCCCATTCTAAGGTGTTGAACGCCTTTTCTTGATCTAAGACCACACAGGCAGGGCCGGACTGGCCTTAGGGGGCATCGGACGCTTTCCAGGGAGGCTGGAAGGGAGGGGGCCAGTTTTGCAACAGCGGCAGCCGTTTTTTTGTTACTGGGGGCCTGTTTTGCAGCGGTGCTGCAATATCGGCCCCAGTACCAAAAGTATCAGTGCTTCACACTTGCACCCACCCGCAGTCCCTCCCCCCTTCCCGGGGTTGGTCCTACAAAATTGCCAGGGCTGCTTTGGGTTCCTAGACTGGCCCTGCACACACGCTGCAAAGGGTCAGTGTTTTGGGGCCTCTTCTAACACCGGTGTAGTCTACGGATGTTGAGCGTCGTGGATCTGTTTGGGATAAATCCTGTCTGGTCTCGGTGTACCAGATCTAGTAAATGTTCCAGGATGCTCACAGCGAAAGCCTTGCTCAATTTCTTATAGTCATTGCCTAACATCAACTGCGGCCTTTAAGAAGTTATCTCCATAGGATCACCCCCCAGTTTCCAAGTGAGATTAGGAGCACCTTACGGAGGGACAGGGGAGGTGGCCTGATGTGGATGTAGCTTCATACACCTCCAGGAGCTTAGGGACTAGGGTGGTCTTGTATGTTTTGTAAAATTCAATTGGCAGCCCATCTACACCTGGGGTTTTGCACATGGGGGAGGCTCGGATAACTCCCTGAAATTCCTGTTCCATTAGCGGGGCGTTGAGGGTCTCACAGGGCTCTAGCGCCACCACGGGTAATTGGATATGCCCTAAAATATCCCCAATCTGTTCCCGATGATTGACAAGGTGAGTGTTACATATGCGATAGTAGGTGCGAAAGGCCTTGTGTATGTTTCCGAACTAGTGGCTCGCATTGTTGGGGTGCTGCGGATGGCTGTGATCAGAGTGGTAGCCATAGCAGACCTCAGGAGCCTATCAATAAATGGCCAGCTTTAATGCCCTGAGCATGCATTCTGGCCTGGTATGCTGTATAATCGTGGCACCGCAGAGAGTCTACTAGGTGTGTGTGTCTTTCTCTCCACTCTACCAGGGCGATCCGCTTGTTTGAATCCCCTCTGAGCCTCTCTCTCTAGGGTCCATAGCACATCCTGCACCTGCGTTAGCTCTTGGTGTATGGTACCTCTTGCCCCTACCACTGTGTGTATGCAATGGCTCCGTATTACTGATTTCATGGCCTTCCATTCCACCAAGCAGGTGGTAGCGGTGTCCAAGCTGTCTGCCATATAAGTCCATAGGGCACCACCAGTCAATTCCCGGAACGCTGTGTCCTCCAGGGTCGTGGGCTGTAAACGCCATGTTGGTACAGGAGGAAGCAGTGTTCCCCACGATATCTGCAAAAGCAGGCGATTGTGGGCAGGCAGGGTTTTCCCCAGAGACTTCACCCGTTTTACCAGCAGCTGCATGGAGAGGCTGCACAGCAACCTGTGCAGATGCGCATGAAGGTCATGGGGCGGCAAGTAGTTGGAATACTCTCTAGTGGTCGGGTACAGTGTGCGCCAACTGTCATACAGGGTGAAATGCGACAGCCACTGGGATATGTAGGATGCAGAGCCAAGCACAGGAGAGTTGGGCAATGGGGGATGTGAGCGATCCAACTGGGTGTCCAAGATGCAGTTTAAGTCTCCACCTATGATCTAGGGCAAATAGGACTACTGGAACAGCAGAGTGAAGAGGCACCCAAGAATTGCTGTTGTGCTATGTTAAGAGCATAAATGCTCCCTAGTAGAACATCTCTGCCATCCAACTGACCCTCGACAAAAACATAGCAACCCTCAGGGTCTACTTCAACCCTTGTGTTCCTGAAAGGTACTGAGGGTCTTATCCACATGACTGTACTCCAAGTAGGTGGTGTTATAACATTGGCCACGCCAGCACTTCTGAAGCTTGCTGTTCTCCCTTTGGCAATATGTGTTCTCCTGGAGGAACACTATACACGTCCTCTACAGTTGACATATTGATGCACCGCGTTCCTCTTGCACACTGTTCCCATCACCCGGACATTCCAGGTTAGAATCAATTTCCAAGCCATGACATGTGGTCATTCAGGACAATATGAGGTGTGTAAGGGTGAGGAGCCAGGGCAACGTGGTGTGATAGTGAAGGGGCAGGCCGTGTGTATAAAGGCAGCGTAGCATGTCATGCAGTGCAACTAAGACAATAAGCAACTTTCCCAACTCCTATACCCAGGGCGGCAGAATAACATCTAACTGCCCAAAAGAAGAACATACTACCTCATCAGAAGGAGGCACCTGTCATTTTGACATGTCACAGCCTGTGGGGAGTCAGGGAAAAGGAAGGGGGGTTGACAAAGAGGGTGGTGGAAACCTGCTCAAGTTTTCAAAATCTTTGGCGGCAGCGCTCCACAGGGCACGGTAATGGTGCGGCCTACAGTTTCAACATCAAAGCTATAACCAGTTAGTCATCCAGGTGTGATATGCCAGGCCCGCCCACCCATGTACAACTAGACAATGTTATTGGCAGTTTGCGGCATGACCAGCGGGAGTACGGTTGAGACTGCACTGTGTTCGGAGGAAAAGGATTCAGACTCTGACGGCGCACCGGCCGCAGCAGCCATGGGGCGAAAAGGGTTCTCTGTTCACATGGTGGTGGCTGTCATGAGTGCCTGTCATTGCTTCTCTATGGCCTGCTCCAGAGATGGTGCCAGACAATGCAATTCCGCTGCTTTCCCTGCAGCGGCGTCTGCCACGTATTGGAGCAGTCGATCTCCTTCACATATCCGGCGTTCCCTCCACAGGGGATTCATATTTGCGCTGTTCTACCCAGTCCAGGCGTCCACTGGTTCAGTAAAGAAATAGCTGGTGTGGATTGCTATCACCTTCAATTTGGCTGGGAATAGGGGTGAGTAAGCTAGGTCAGCAGAGCGCAGTTTTTTCTTCACTCCCAGGAACGAGGCCCTGTGGCACTGTATTGTCAGTGAGCAGTCCCAGAAGATGAATGTGTCTGCATTGTCAAATGTGATGGGTCCAGCTCCCCAAGCTACTTTGAGGATGGTTTCCTTGTCATGGAAGTTCATGATCTTGGCCCCCACTGGTCTTGGTTGGGCTCCCGGACAGGGGGTGTCTGTCCAGCATTCTGTGTGTTCTCTCCAGCAGGAAGAAGGGCAATAGGCCTGTGGGAGCCACTGTTGTGGATAGCCAGTTTTCGAAGAAAGAGACCGGGTCTGGGCCCTCCATGCCCTCCGGGAAGCCCACGGTTCAGATGTTACTTCGACAGGATCGTCCTATACTCTATTTTCCAGGGCCTGTAATCTGACCGTCAGGTCTGATGTGGCCAGCTGCAGAGATTTTAGGGCAGCTTTGGTGTGTGTGACTCAGTCAGCAAGCTTCCAGTGGTCATCGTGCAACAGACTCTGTTCTACTGCCAGTGCATCCACACAGCCCCCAGGGTCCTGCCTGGTGTCAGCTATGGCATTCAAGGTCCTGTCAAGTTTTGCATCTGCGGGCTCCTGGGGAACAACTGTCTGTGGCATGTCTGCCATTTCTGGATCACGACCTCCTCCCCTGTGTCTAGATACCCCAGGAGGTGCCGAGCTCCTCCAGTGCCTCGGCACCCCATGTGCCACCTGGATCCGCATATCGGGGGCAGGTCTCAATGCTGGGGCCAAAAGTCGTGGGCCTAGTCAGTTCAGGACTTAGCAAGGTAGTAATTCAATGGTGTGGGTGGTGGCGTACTTAAGGAGTCCAGGCCCCATGCGGACTAGCTCAGTGAATGCATCACGCCAGGGGCCCCCATGGTCAGATCCTGGGACCCACTTCATCCCCGGGCTGACACTCTTCTGGCTCCTGCTACCCGGGGGGGGCACCAGCAGTCCCTGTGTGGGGCGCGTGGCGATGAAGGGGGCCTCAGTACCCTAGTACTATCCTCCGAATACTGCTATAAGAGGAGGCCTTACACCCTCCATTATGCTTGGTGGGCGGCTGCGGTAGGGAGTACAGACTCTGTTGGGACTACCTCAGTGAATCTCACCGGGGGCCCCTGTGGTCAAATCCTGGGGCCAGCCTCACCCCCAGGCTGTCGCTCTTCTGTCTCCTGTCACCTGGGGGGGCACAAGCAGTCCCCATTAGTTGTATGAGGCAATGAAGAGGGGTCAGCAGGACCTAAGCACTCTTCTCTCTATACTGGTATAAGGAGGGACCCTCTTTTGCTCCCCGATGTGCATACCCTCCCCCCCCCGGAAGTGGCAGTCAATGGGGGAAATGGGAGCAAGGCAGGCCCCCAATGGGGTGAGGGAGACAACGGGGGAAACCATGGTCCCTGCGGGGGCTGCTCTGTCACCTCGGGCCACACCCGATCGAAAGATATTCCTCTTTGGCCTACCACAGTCCGTCAGGGTCTACACAGCAGTTTATGGGCAGATGTGCGGCCGCATCTGTGTGCCACAGTCAGTCACAAGGAGAGAGGGGGGGGCGCTACACCAACCACATGAGAGGCAGGGCACTCCTGGCCCTGTGAGGGCACAGCCTCAGGTGGTGGCGTCCTCAGGGGCGGATCCGGCATCCTCCAGCTCCTGGCTCAAGGCCCAAGTCCATGTGGTGCATCCGGGCCATAGGCCTCACTCGCCACTTGCCGGCCCAAATGCAGGCTCTACAGCTCTCCTCCACGGCAATCCCTTCCCTGCCATTTCTTGAGGCTGTTGAGGGCTGCAAGGTGGGGAGCCCATGCACACACACCAGTGGCTGGGCCCGGTTTAAAGGCCTGCCAACAGAGTTGTGCTTAGGCACGTCTGCCATCCTGCAGAGGCTAGCCACGCCTCCTTCTTCCTTTATCTCTTATTGCAGTTCTTCTTGTGTCAAGTATAGTAGCTCACTTTCATTTTCTATATCTTTTTTAAAATGTTTACAACTAGGACCTTACATTTGTCTAACATATTATTTACCTTTCCTGTTCTCCTCCAGCTTCAAACATTCTCTTTTTCAATTTAGTCTGACCTTTTTTTGCACACTTAGGAAAAGTGATTTATCTTGCCACATTTAGGAGATCACTGTCCTAACACTGGACATGTTCGCACATGTGGAAATTGTAGCACATTCTTTTAGCATTTTCTTCTCTTGCATGTAATCATCACTTTTTTCTTCTTTACTTGTATGCTTCTTTCTCATTTGATAAGCTTGTTCTAGCATTTTTGATCTCCCCTTTTCCATATCAATCAAATGAGTTTTGGACCTATTCTCCTCATGCCATTGGTAAAATTGTTGGAAGAGCATATGTCTTTCCCAATCATTTTTTTCTAAATACTACTGAATTACAACCTTCAATAATTCTCAACCATACTGCTTCCTCACAAAATGTTACCAATTTTCGCAATATTGTCACAAATTCATCAATGGGCCATTCTTCAGCTTAATATGCCAGATTAAATGCATACCTCTCAGAGTCTATGCTTGTTTGCAGCTCCAATCTTTCTTTGAGACATTTGTTCAATACTTTGTATGTTTTTGTCTTCTGTTCTGGGAATATTACTATCAAATCTTCCATTACGTCTTTCCCTATTAAATTAAGTTGTAAATCTCTTGTCTGATTATCTGTTTGTCTTTTACAAACTGCTTTAAAAAAATAGTCAAATCTTTCTATCTGTTTCTTCCATCGTTGAGCAAATGCCTGCTTACCACACAAATCAAGAGGCAAAGGTCTGCAAAGTACAACACTAGAGACACTTTGTTCTTAATATATCTGCATGCATTGCATGGTTACAGATTTCACATCCCCATTTCATTTATTTTTTCCATTCTCTTTTTTTTTTTTAAATCATTTAATTAGGCCTATGAATTTAATTTGCATTATTTTAATTTGTTTGCCTCTTTTCAAAGGTTTTCTTGTGATAGTTCTTTCTTTTCTGCATTTTCTTCATTTGATGGCACCTTCTTTTAATTTTTAAGAAGTCTGACTGAGTTCAAAATGATTGCCATGGTTTTATTTAATCTTGCGTTGTTTTGTGCTGTTCCTATTTCTACATGATTTCACGATGGTCACCAAAAGTTCCATCTAGCGGTTGTCTTTCGATTCGCTGGACCCCAAGATGGCCACTGAGGTCTTGTTACATGTCACGCAACTTGTTCCACATTCTGGCCTTTTTATGAAGCTTTTCTTTATTGCTTCAGTTTCATCTGCTACCACATTTAGGAACCACTTGTGCATTGCTCATTTACTTACCGTGTTGATGGGTTTTGGAGATGTCTAACTTGTGAGAATTCTCTTTACAACTTGTTGTCAACAGTCGTGGCCGGTGCAGGTAAGCGCGGTGAGGCGGTGGAGCGGGGCGGGGCGGACGGAAGTCGACAAACGTCGGAATAGGTTTTATTAATTTATTTAATTTTAACTATTCCGTCGTCTGTCGACTCCCTCCCCCCCCCCCTCCAATCCTGCCCCAACCCCGCCCCACCGCCCCACCGTGCTCACCTGCGCCAGCCACCGCTGGTTGCCAATTTGTAGAGGACAGTAACTCCACTTCTTGTGCCTCGAACTACCCGGTGTGCTGGTGGTACTAAGCACTGCACTGAACAAAGTTTATTTAGCCTACCACACACTTTATTACCATAGGACTGCAATGTGCATTGCACTGGCTTCCTTGAAGTCCATTCATATATAAACGGACAGTTACAGAAGAAAACTAACACACCCCTCTTCTATATTAGAACCCATTCTACTCTGCATTCCAGCTGTGCTTGGCCTGCGCAGAACACACATACACACCACTACAACTGTTTATATAGAGCAGCTGCGACATCATACTGTATACTGTTGCATAATAATGCTGTAATTATTAGTGTGATATAGAGTAGCTAACTACATTAATAAGTGCATGGAAATAGTTTCACTGCATTACTTTACTGCTGGAATTCAGAGAAAGCAAACCTTTTAATTGCTTAAAAACTTTATCTGTTTCCTGTCTTTATGGTAAGTCTGCACACAACTTTCAAAAAAGCAAAAATGTCCACTAAAGATCAATTTGTAGATGGCGCTTGCAGATCGAGCAAGCCAAAAGTTAGGTATAGGGTAGTACCCAAAGTTGCATTTCCCATTGGAATCCACAAAAGGAATTCTCAGTATGCAAGCGCAGAAAACCAGCGGCTCAGAGATAGTCTTTTAGTGACCAACCTCAAAGAAAAATCCCAAGCATTTTGGCCCAGATTCTGAAAACTGTCACGGAACGCAGCACGGCCCCAAAGAGGCTGTGCTGCGTTGTGTGACAGGGAGAGAACAGGAGAGCGCCATCTTCAATGACATATGGCACTCTCCATAGCGCTGGTGTTGATTTCAGCTGCCGTGTGCCAGGCACACACCTTAGCGCCTTGGTGCTAGGGTGCGTGCAGGAGGGGGAGCGTGCCAGAAGGTGGTTGTATGCAAGCTCGTTGATGGTTGGTAAGGTAGGATGTGAACCATTGTAGGATTGTGCCAGTGAAGCTCATTAGAGTTTTCAAAGGGTGGATCAATGCTGGATCGTCCACAGTGTTGAAATCTGAGGAGAAGCCAAGCAGAACCAGGAGGCAAATGTTGTTTTTGTCATTGAGGAACAGGGCATCATTTACTCCTTGCAGAGTGGCTTTTTCAATATTGCAGCGTGGGCAGAGCCCCACTTGACAGTCTGGAAGTGGGTTACTCTTGCTGATGTGCTCCTGTATCTGGGTGGTAATTACTTCTTGATGATATTTATAACAAATGGGAGGAGAGTTATAGAACGGAATTTAGCACGTTCAACGGGATCTAGTGTATGCTTTTTCAGCAGTCTTGTGGCTGTCTGAGAAGGCGCCCAAGGTTAGGAAGGCATTGAGAATGTGAAGAAGTAATGTGAGGGGAGAGCCTTGATGATGAAAAAGGGAATCAGGTATATTATCTATGTAGGAGGTAACTTTGAGTGAGTTCAGAACGTTGGAGTTGTCTATGTGGGAGCAAGTGTTGAAAGATGACCAGTTAGTGGTGGGGTGGCTGGATATGAGTGATAGTGTGGGTGTTGATGATGAATTGTGATAATAAATCAGATGTTGGTGGGATAGTAGGTTCTGGGCTGGGCTTGGCACTCTGATGGATTTAAAGAGGGCTTTGCATCTGTTGATTTGCAAACATGGCACAGCAGTTGGAGCGGAGTGCTTTCAGGATGTTAAGGTCCTTCTGGCGTTTCATCTCCTGTCTTCATATGATGAGCTTGTTTTTGGCTAGTCCTTGGGTGTACCTTTGTAGTGACGGCATAGGTTTGGGAGTACTCTTGTTTAACCGTTACCTGCAAAGTTCAACAAACATTCCTCAATTTCCTTGATGAGGAGTTTAAAGCACCAGGCCTAGTACAACGCTACATATTAGTAATTAATTTGTTCATGTAAATGAATATATTATATTTCACTGACTTGTGATGCAAGCCACTTCATAGCTCTCATAAGAACTGCATAGCGGTTCAATACGCTTGCTCTTTGAATAGCAATGGAGGCACAGTGTCTATGGTATGTCTTGGATCACCAGATAATTACTCAGTTAGGGAGGTCATCGGCGGTGCTTTGCACTTTTTGGGGCTCAGTCCCTTGGTGGAGGAACCGTTAGTCCTGAATGCTTTGAGAAGTGATGGGAATGCCTCTTGAATTAACATATTTTCAGTTTCTCGTGAACACAGTCAGTTTATGCCGGGGCCTGCAGTTTTTACCAAATATGTTCCACAGTTGGATGTCCAAGACCAGGATCAATCATTCTCCATGTTACTTGTGGTTATATCTCCCTTGTATAATCAGCTTTGTATTGCTTGATTTCAGGCTGCGGCTGGGTGTGTATCATGGGAATAATACCTGTAAGTATTTGGCCCAAGCCCCTTTTGAGCTTTGAAGATAGCACAGAGATGTTTGAATATTACCTCTAATACACTTAAAGCTACTTGAGATCTTGTAGAGTCGATGCAATGTGACCTAACTGATTTAAATGGAGGCAGAGTCCGGCCGCTTGATTATCTTTAGTTGTAGTTTTGTAACCTCTGGCAACACAATGTTAGACTATACTGCAATAGCTGAATCTCAATAAAATCAAGACCCTGGTCAAATCAATATGGGGAGGTACCTGGGGCAGTGAGGTATCCTCCATAGTTGCATGGTATAAAAAAAAATGCTTTAAACACTGTCAAAGTTTCATGTTCTAAAAGGGATTTCAGTGAAACCAAAATCCTAGGTTAGCCACGACAGGCCTAGGAAGTGGTGTGGTTCTCACAGAGTTTAGCCGGATGAACAGTAGGCAGTTGCTTGCAGTGCTTAATTTGAACCGGTGCTTTCCGGTGCTGAGCACCGGCACTTAATTGGTTTCCGGTGCTCAGCACCGGCACCTAATTGTCAACACCACACTTAGGGCAATCTGCCACAAGGTGGCGCTGCTCATGTAATTTAGAGATGAGCAGTATAACAGTTGTTTAGGAAAACAATATACATTAAAAAATTGCTAATACCTGCCTTCCCAGCCATTCCTTTAGCTTTGGGGACCTGGAATAATCTGAACTGTCGCATTTACATGCGAGAGAGATGGTTAGTAGTGGTTTTGGCAGCAATGACAAGGGTGATGGGTGGTGCAAGCTGCAGTGGCCTCCTGGTCAGAGCCCTGGCACTTAATATTTTACAAATTAAGCACTGGTTGCCTGCTGCATCTCCCTCTGAAAGGACTCCAGCTATTCAGACTTGAATCACCCAGTGGGGTGCGCATTTCAAGCAGGTGGTGAAACAGTTCCTCTGATCAACTGAATTGCTCAACTGGCTGTGGAATGGGATATAGCCTGAACACATCTGGATTTGTAGATGATGCCATAGTAACATCTGGGCCACAGGCCTCATATAAATATCTAAAGCAGCGGTGGCACTGCATGAGAGTAGTGACACAAATAAAGAGCATGAACGCATGCTGGCTTCTGTTTGACAAGATGATTGCAGGAAATTCATTTAAAGCATTCTCTCCCCCACCTTTTCTCATGTCCCTCTCTGGCATGATGTAGATGTCTGGCGCATAAGACCACCTAACTTTCATTAGATTACCACAAGGATTTTAAAAGGATAATAAGCAGATGCAATTTTTCAGTCCTTAGTCATTACAGCATGACTTATCTTAGGGTTTCTGAGTCTCATTGGCTAAAGTGATGTTTTAGTTAGGTGCTGGAATGAGACAAGAGCTAGCGTTAAAAAACCCATAAACCACTGAAATGCGCCATTTATTGTTTAGCTAATTAATTTTAACTTACACCCTCATCATGCACAGTCTTCCCAGTGTGACCTAGGGGACAAGGTGTGCTCAACTGGCCCACTTTTTTTGCCTTTGTGTTGTGTTTTGAGATGCAAGGACTGTTCTCCTCGAATGGTCGCACGCTCTTGCACAATATATGGTGCCATTCATGCTGATTTTTCAGTGCTGCTCGCACTACCAGCGCTAAATTGCAGTGGGAGCTGCATATTTTCCACCCATTGGTCGAACTCTGCGTAATCCCGCGGAGTGTTTAGGTAACTATGCGGAATCTACGGACAATATGCAGCTTGCGCTGCAATTTAGCGCTGATAGTGCAAGCAGCACTCAAAAATAGGGAGAACGGTACCATGTGTTGTGCAAGAGCACGCAGCTATTCAAGTGAGCTGCAGCAAATGTACTCGAAAGGTAGCCATCTGCGAGGGGACGCCATTTTCTGGAGCCTGCTTGGAGAAAAATTCTGCCACACAGCGATTGGTGAAATTTGGGCAGAACGTTGCATTAAAGACTAATGAGGGGTGACCAAAATGCTGCCAGTTCCGAGGGCAGAACAAAACATTCTACCCATCCCTAGTTAGTAGCGACTAGTGGGCATCACTTTTCTATCAAGTATTTAAAATTGCGCTGATCACTGGCATCATGCCTGAAAGTTGGAAGGAGGTGACAATAAAACTCATATTTTAAAAGGGTGAATCCCCAAGACCCTATTAGTTATAGACTTATCAGCCTCTTTGATGTGAGCTTAAAAATGTTCTCTAAAATCTTACTTAACTATTTAGAACAGCATTTAGGCCTTATGGATGTTATACTGGTGGTTTCAAGAAAAGATTCAGCCATTAACTATTGTGTTAGTTTATGGTTGTTGCAGCGGAAGCTCTTTTTCGTTCTTTTCTCGTTTTCAGTTTCTGGGCCCATATAACTCCTACACTACTTAGTCACTTCACTCAGATTCTATACTTCACCCACAGAGACATTGGTCTTCCGATGGACCTTGCTTCGTCGCAGTGAGGGGTGAGAAATCAACGTTTCAAACTGTTGGCCACCCAATGAGGACCAATAATTGGTGGCCAACTCACAAATTAGAGATCTGGTTCAAGTACGCTACTCTCAGACTATGACTCTATCATGCATTAGAAATCAAAAATTATTAGCAGAGTTTCTGAGGAAAGAACATTAAGACACAATAAAAAACTCAGACAAATTTAGATAATTTGGTTATTGTATTAAAGATTCAAATCAATGCATATATGTAACATTTTAAGCAGTTCAGTCATGAGTCTTACAGCATGTAGTATAAAACCACACATTTAGCCAAAGTAAATCTATTGCTAATTACAAGAATCATAAAGAGGATGGTTAAGGTTTGGGTTTCCTGCCACCAACAAAGGCAGGAGAATGGTTCAATATAGATCACTTAGCATGGGTAAAGGGATCAAGTTAGAGTCCACTATGGAAAAATCCATGGGCAAGAGGATTGGAGCAATAATCAGGAAAGTTCAGGTCTAGTCTCTCGCCAGACAGCTCCAAATCATCCAGTAGGTACTTTCATCAACATAAGAAAAAGGCAAGGAGCTGTGGAAGCTAGAGGTTCAGAGCAAGGCTGGAGGCAAGGTGGGTCTCCTTCCTCCAAGGAAAGTCATTTTTTATGCTCCAAATAGTTTATCTGTGACATCTACCGTTACTCCACTGTGGTCTGCTTGTCATGTGACCATTCTTCCACTCACCAGGTACAAAATGAATACTCCAACATATTTTCCAATTTTCCTCATGAGAAACAGCTGTCCATTCTGTCTTCACAGGTTAGTTGACAAAGAGCCTATTTACTTTGTTTCTCTTCCTTTATTAAGTCGAAGGGTCAAGTTCCCATCAAATCACTCACAATGAAGTACTGGAAAAAGTATCTACGCATTTAAGAATGTTGGGTAAACAGAACAGATGAAGCAACATTTGAGGAAATGTAACAAAAGTCCATTACACCAGGCTATGAAATAATGCAGCCTAAGAGAAAAGGCATTTCAATGTATTTTAAAATGAGCATTTCTTATTTATTAGAATAAACTCATAATTAGGTTCAAGCATAATGAAATAAATCAAGCATATCATATATGGAAATAATTGTAAGGTTTGTCAGTGATTATTGTATAAAAAATGTTCAGTTCTAACTGCCACAATTTTAAAAGTACCTACGTGCAAACTATTCTTAAAAACCATTATAATAAAATTGCTTTAGGAAATTTAAAACTCTAATAATGTCAAGCATTTATGCTGAAAGTTTCAGTCATATACAATGTCACATGAGTACATAGAACTCATTTTTCATTTGCCATGGTGCATTACAATGAAAGCAATAGAGATGCTTAGTCTCATCATTAATATTTGCACAATTGTATGTAAGACCCATTTGTTACCTAGATATCCTACTTCATATTAATAATTTGTGTTAATATTGCATCATAAAAGCTTTTTCATCAAAAATCTTTCATAGCGACTTTGTTAAAATATAAGGCAATCAGTTAATAAGCATGTTAAACTCATTATTCTCAAAAATCTCCTTTTTCTACAAATCCAAGCACACTTTTACAGTGCTGGCACTTCAGCTTTTCTCAATTTAAATGTAGTTTTTCTAGACTTGTGCAAAGTGCACATTAGAGTTTCATTGTCAAAATTGTTTTTTATGTCGCATAAAGAATGATCAGCTTTTACGTTGCATCATGGTCAAGAGCCAAGAGATTGATAGAGATGGTGGGCAACCTTTATTGTTGCTTTGTCGATTTCAAGGCTGCTTCTCACTTGGTAAATTGGGATATATTGTAGGCTCTGGGGCAGGTGGAGGTGTGCAGCACCGAGCAGCGCCGCATGCATCGTGCCCTGTCTCAGCGTGGGATCCGTGGCAGCACAGGACGAGGCACAGTGCGCTCCTACCTGTATTCAGCAGACCAATCAATTATTGCAAGAACACCACTGGGATGATCCAGCCATTCTTCAAGGACCTGCACTACAGCCAGTTGTATTGGGTATTGTTGTATTGGGTTTATACATGCAGTATACCGAGCAAGAGCTCTGACCTACTGGTCAGAGTAACTGCTCTCCCTCACGCAGCTCCACCGTTAAGGCACTGCCCTTAGCGCCTTCTTGTGACCCAGGTAGGTGTTCAAGGCCTTCCTCCACTTGCAGGCTCCTGCCTGCGCCTCATCCCTAGTGGTCTCGTGGAAGAGCCTGCTCTTCTGCTAGTCCGCTCTGTGGGTGTCAGCCTTTTCTGTTTTGCCTTTTCTTTTTTGCCTTTCTCTTCTGCCTTTTTTCTCCTTTGCCTTTTTCTCTTTTTGCCTCTTTTTTCTGTTGCCTTTTTCCCCACTGCTGCTGTTCCTGCGGCCCCTCCCCCCCAGCGTTATCCCTCTCCCGCCTCCCAGCTACTCACCCTCCCCCGATCCCTAATTAATGGTGGCCGCTGCGTGTCCACGCAAGCCCATCTGCGCTCGTCCGTGACCCGACCACGACCAGCAACATGGACCATGGTCCCCCGAGCCCCCGCAACTACGACCCAAGCACTCTCCACGCACTCAACCCTGGACTCAACAACAACTGCCAGCTCTCGACGTCGAGCAACACCCATGGCCTAATCTCCTGCCGACACTGCTGCCGCACCTTCACCCACCTCCGGACCCAGGCAGCCACCCCCAACCCACCCGACGCCACCACACACAAGCCCCTGAGCTGCATAGTCCTCAGCGTACGCTCCATGCACAGACACGCCGGTTGAAATCTGGGACCTCCTCAACACTCACTCGCCCAACGTCGCCTTCCTCACAGAGACCTAGACCAATGCCAGCTTTGCTCCAGACATCGCAACCGCCATCCCAGATGGATACAAGATCCTGAGGAAAGACTGCACCAACCGCCCAGGAGGAGGCTTCGCCATCATCCTCAAAAGCTCCCTCCGACTAACAACCACCATCTCGGACGATGCCTCGCCCCTCATGGAGCACATCCACTTCCAGTGGTGGCTGGTCCATAGGGGCGCCGGGGCAGCGCCCCACTAGGCAATCAACACAAAAAGAATGGGGCAGCAAGAATGTAAGCAGACGAATTGACAGCAACAATTCGTCTGTTTACATTTCCGGAATCCGGCCTGTGCTGGCAGCTGCTTCACAGTTAAAAGTGCGCATGTCAACAAACGCACAGCGCACGCAGGCGAGAGCAGCAGGAGTCCAGGACTCCTACTGCGCATCTGCGAGAAGAGCGCTCTTTATTTTGAGCTCCCCACTCCATTCACAATACATTAGGTATGCTGCGCATGCCTAGTGTAGTGCAGGAGTTTGAAGATGAGATCCTGCTCGGGCGGTGATGTACAGTCGCCCTATGCCCTGTCACATGCCAGGATACAGCCGAGTAGCCGCCCCCAGTCGCATCCAGTTTTCTAATTTGCCAGTCAAGCAAAAGAGCGGGGAGAAGTTAGTTCCACGTCTTGTGAGAGGAGACGTGATGCGACGCGGGACCGGAGGAGATGCCTGGTAAGTTTATTTGTTTTTATTTTATTCATATCATTAAATTAAACGTCTCCCCCCGCGCGTACCTCCCCCCCGAGTCATGCCGGCCACGACTGAGGTCTATGGGTATTAAGAATTGAACGCTGTTTCTTCAAGATTAAGTGCCCTTCATTCAAAATGGGTGTGTCCGCTTGGGACAAGTTGAGCGCAGGGCTGATTGTCGATTCCGTATAACTGCGTTACCAAAAGGCTACCAGGCCCAATGGAAAAGAGCCTAAGATCATTCTAAATGTAGAAAAGCAACTGCTGTTCCCTTGATGTGAAATGCACCAATCCCAGATATTTGCAAATCTGTCGTTTTGAGTAATAGGTGTAAGATTGCCAAGTATTACCGTACTGACTGACACTCGCAAACTGATACTCTGATGGGTTAGGCATCCTTGCGCAATGTACTTGCCTAGAAAATGTTTTCACCTCCGCCTTCTACTTTGGAACTGTCCTCCGCCGGGTTGTGTGTAATGAAGCCTGCTAATCTATTCTACTGTTTATGAATGAATCCCATGACTTGTAATCCTAGTACTCGATTATTTTCTCTGAATTCACAAACATCCTGCCCCTATACGTTGGCGAAGAGGCTGCAAAAGTACTCATTCTTCTACTGCATTTCCTCATGAGCGAACTGCCTCGCTTACCCTGCGCTACGTGATGAGAGGGCTGGCAGCACTAGACAGGTGTAGTGTCAAATTATCACTATGTGTGTTAAGCCTGTTAAAAGTTACATTTTCCCTCTACTTCTGAGAGTTTTTAAAAAGGGTTGATAAAGTGGTGTTTCAGCCAAATATACTATGCTATTATTTGGGTAATTGGATTTTAAAAACATAAAAAGAAAAGGTTACAGCTTATAGGATATAGGCATGTTTTTCCCCTGTAAAAGTAGCTTGCAGAAATACCTTAGATTTTCTAGTATAGTTAATAGAAAGCAGACTTTATCAACTTGACTGCGTTCCTGAAAAATATATTCTATTTTCCAGTTTGAAAATAACTGTTTTTTGTGTGTGGCATATCAGACACCGTGTATTTTTTCAGTTTCATTATTACGAGGGTCAGTCCTTTAGTAGAAAAGACAGGTTCTATGTTTGATTGCCTCTGTCATGTCTATCATTCCATCTGGGTTTGCTTTTTTCCCCCGAAGGATTTAAGTACACATGATGACATTCCTTTTACAGATAACAGTCTGTGTTTTTTCTCTGCCAATTGTAAGATTACAGAGTCTGGATGCAGACCTTGCACTTCTGTAGAAAACAGGCTTTTGTATCGTTCTCACAGAGACACACGCTAAAGCACTTTTACTCATCACAGTTTGGATTTCCTTTAAATCTTTCAATAATTTGACAGCTCCTATTTGCTAATAATAACAAACCCCTTATAAAATGGTTTATGTCGTTCGAAAAAATATGTTCGAGCATGCTGCAGCTTTATTTTTTATTCTTCTACAGCACTTCCTGCACATTGCACAGCAGTCTAAATTGCTTAGTAGTTTTGGGCCTTTGAGAATACTGATAATTGCAGCCGCTTTCTGCTCCTCGACTTCATGAGCTTTGCACTGCTGCAATGGTTTTAAAAGTGGGCACATCGGGTCTTTGAGCATCCCAATGTTGGTGGCACCTATATTATCATTTTCTGTCCATTACATGGCGGGGGAGATTGAATGAACATGATCACTTCCGGAGTAGGAACAGGGTCTCTAGGATAGGCCACATATGTGGCTAGGGGCTCACGGGTAAGATAGGTTCTGTCATTTCCAGGTAAGAGCTTCTGGGTCTGGCCACATGGATAATGTTACTTGCGGGTTAGTACTTCGAGATTAAGATTCATTGCATGGCATCACTTTGTGGGCACCCTTTCATATGTGTGCACATTAGACTTCTAATGCCTGCTTGTGTGCATTAGAACGTCCTTTCTGTGTGTACAATCCTTTCATATGTGTGCACATTAGGCTTCTAATGACTGCTGGAGTGGAGAGGAGCAGACGGAAGGGAAGCTTGCACCAGATCGATGGCTTTCCACGTTCCCAATTACAGGCACATGGAGGGAATTGTTTTTGCTTCATCGGGAGGTAGCTTAAGAAGAAACCCCTCAAAGACCAGCGTCCATTCTTGCACAAATCTGGTCAGTTTGAATAGGAAGCAGCGGCTACACCGTCTCCCATAGCAGCAAGGCTGGACACAGACTAGGGGACTGTGTGGGCGGAGTAAATAATTGTTGAAGGGTACTTTGATGGAATAAACCGAGTACTGAGGTGCAGTTTTTGAGAGCAACCAGGTCCCTTCCAGTGATGACATTTTCCTATACAACGTACAGGTAAGAAACAACACCAGACTTTGAGCATTTTATTACTGCTTGAGTTATGAGAGTAACGCCTGACGTTTCGGAGCGTTACAATGCACAGCGTGAGACCTCCTGGTTATGTGTAGTCGTCGTGGGAGGAAAAAATGTGTTTTTCAGCCTCCGCAGATCCTGCCTACTAAATGCCTGTAACAAGTCCGCGCTGCCTGTGAGTGCTTAACTTCTAGTAGAGCTCGACATTTGCGATACGACTGCTGCTGACGGCGTTTGCTCTCACTTTACCATAAAATGTAGCGCCCACTACAAAGTAATTGTGTTTTTGTGCAGACAGATGTATTGGTTACTCAACTCTAGTGCCATCCCATCCCCCCCCATCCGAGTTTGATAAAATGCAGAGTCCCAGTACTGTGCAGCAGATGCCTTAACCTCGTGCTATGACTGACCAGAGCACATCCATGGAGACCCTTCGCTTGTTCCTTGCATGCTCCTTTTGGCCTAATGTCCGTCTATGTGTATTTTTTTATAACTCCCTAGTTCATTTTGTTTCGTCTTTTATTACACACTCTGACTGCCTGGGGATCGCAGGAAAAATATTCTTAAATGATCTTAGGAAGTTAAAAAGGAAAACAGTTAGTTCAGGGCCAACTGTCCAGCATTAAATTTAGTATTTGCCGATGATGTGTTTAAAATTGTATCGGGTGTATTAGAATTGTCAAATGGAAATATCTTTTTAGGAAAAAGAGTTACAGATTTGTTTGGGGTATGTTTGCAAGAGAAACACAGTTTTTGGCTTCAATCTACCACTTCAGTATACTCCCTCCCCCCAAACATGCCAGTGCAGCTGCATTATCCAGCTTTTGTCGTTGATTGTAGGCAGCAGGCAGTTGTTTATATAACGCCTAATAGTGTGGTTAGGCCTGCTTTTAGGTGGCACGAGTTTGGCAAATGGTTAACTGAAGCACAGGGCAGTGGCGCAGCCAGCATCATAACTTGAGTCTGTTGGTACCACAGTGGAACACTGTTGCACTGAGCATGTTTACACCTCTAGTTAGCTGCCTTAATAGTGATGCACCTGTCATGGCTTCCATCTTGTAATGGCAGTGTTTTACAGTGGTGTGTGTGGGACACATCTGTGTTTCGCAACGCATGGTGCGCTCAACCTGTGTCCAACGCTGAGAAGCCCTGTCTGCATGTATGGTCAGCGCCTCAAAGCACTGCACAAAAACATATTGTTGATGTGTGAATAGTTTTCGCAGTTCTCAACTCATTTGTTGACTTGCATAAGAGGTGTCTGAAGGAAATGCAGATATGTTTGAGAGCCTTGGAGTGAGAAATTGCTACATTCCCTAAGCGCTAGTGTCCAAGTAAATTCATCACCCTGTCAATCATGGTATTGTACATATTCGCTTGTGGTTCTATCCTGTTTGATTAAGAATAGTTGTGCTACTGCGGTACCAGTAAATTGTTCATTTTAGTTCCATATTCCCAGAGCATTCTCATTATGTGTCAAACTTCTATAAGGTTTCTTAACTCCCACAACTCTAAACAGCAGTATTGACTGAGCTGTTCTTCACACCTTCTGGTTTGCTTGAAAATGCACCATTTGCCCACTCTTTTTTCAAAAATTTCTTGGGGGGAGAACCCCCCGAACCCCCCGTAGGGGGTTCAGGCTCGCTCGCTACGCTCGCTCGCCGCACTGAAGTACGACAATTGTTTTACGGCCCACCACTTTCAAATGTCACCAGCCGCCACTGTCCACTTCCAGATCCAGCCCAACCCTAGAACGACGCTCCGTGGAACACTCACCTACAGACCTCCCGGACCCCGCTCCCCTTTCACCAACGTCATCGCAGACTACATCACTCCCCACGCCCTCACCTCCACGGACTACATACTACTCGGAGACCTGAACTTCCACCTGGACAACCTCAGCGATCCCAACACCACCGCCCTCCTGTAGAACCTCACCAACATAGGACTAAATCAACTTGTCTCCACCCCCACACACACAGCAAGACACACACTCGACCCCATCCATGCGGAGGAAACAACATTTGCTTCCGCCACACCACGGAACCGCTCTAGACAGACCACCACTGCATCCATTTCTCCTTCTCTAAACCCACCGCACACAAGCGCACACCCCGCCTCCCACACAGAAACTGGAACAAAGTCTCCGAAGAACACCTCACCTCCTCCCTCAGCTGCACTTCTCCCCCTAATACGACAGATGCCAACACAGCAGCAAGCAACCTCCACCATTAGATCGCCAACTGCGCCAACACTCTCGCCCCCTCAAGAACACTACCAGACAACACAACACGAAAGCCACCTGGTTCACCACGGAACTCCGAGAATCCAAGCGCTCTTGCCGACGACTGGAGAAAATGTGGAGAAACAGCAAAACCCCGGAAGCACGCTCCGCCTTCAAGGCCGCCACCACTGCACACCACCAACTCATCAAATCAACAAAGAGTAACTTCATCCAAGACAGAATCCTCTCCAACTCCCACAACTCCAAGGAATTCTTCGCCATCATACAAGAATTCACCAGACCCAACAGCGAAACAACCAACGTCCCTCCATCCCAAGACCTCTGCAACAAACTCAGCTACTTTCATCGCAAAATCAAGACGCTCTTTGACAACTTCGACAACCAAGACTACAGCACTGCCCCAACACCCCCCCCCCCAGCGATGCCACCCAACAGACCCTCTTCACCTGGACCCCCTCACCACAGCAGACACCGCAAAGACAATGAAAAGCATCCACTCCGGAGCACCTACTGACCCCTGCAGATCTTCCACAGGGCCGCTACCACCGTCGCACCCAAACTACGCCGAACTATCAACTGCTCCCTCAAGACCAGACGACTGGAAATGCGACAAAGTCAAACCCCACCTCAAGAAGCCCTCCGCAGACCCGACGGATCTAAAGAACTTCAGGCCCATCTCACTACTCCCTTTTGCCGCCAAAGTCATCGAGAAAGTCGTCAACACCCAGCTAGCACACTTCATAAAAACCAACAACATCCTAGACACCTCTCAATTCAGATTCTGCAGCAACCACAGCACTGAGACCGCCCTCATAGCCACCACAGATGACATCCGCGCCCTCCTCGATCAAGGGCACTCAGCAGCCCTCATCCTCCTGGACTTTTCAGCAGCCTTCGACACTGTCTCCCACCACATACTAGCCAAAAGACTCCACGACGCTGGCATCCAGGAGCAGCCTTAGACTGGATTCGATCTTTTCTCTCAGGCAGAACACAAAGCATAAGACTACTGCCCTTCATCTCCGAACCAACAGAGATCAGATGCAGAGTACCCCAAGGATCCTCCCTCAGCCCCATGCTCTTCAATGTAGCCATCGCTCCCCTCGCAACCATCGTCAGGAAACACGGACTCAACATAGTCTCATACGTCGACGACACCCAGCTCATCCACTCCCTCACCAAGGAACCCAACATCACCAGGCGCAGTTTCCAAGAAGGCATGAAAGACGTCGTAACCTGGATTAGCAGCAGCTGCCTGAAGCTCAACTCAGAGAAAACAGAAGTCCTCACCTGGTGGCCCCCGCCCTAGGGAAGCCACCCACCCCAACGGACCACGCTCGCAACCTCGGCATCATACTCGACACACCATGATCCGCCAGATCAACGCCGTGTCCTTCACTTGCTTCAACACCCTCCGCATACTTCACAAGACCTTCAAATGGATCCCCCCCGACGCCAGGAAGACCGTCACCCACGCGCTCATCACCAGCAGACTGGACTACGGAAACGCCCTCTATGCCGGAATCAACAAAATACTCCTCCGCAAACTCCAGACCGTCCAGAACGCCGCAGCCAAACTTATCCTTGACATCCCACGACATGACCACATCACCCAGCACCTCCGCGACCTCCACTGAATAACCTTCAAACTGCTCACACACGCCTACAAAGCCCTCCATAACACTGGACTCCAATACCTCAACGAACGAATCGCCTTCCACGCTCCCAAGAGAAACCTCCGCTCTGCCGACCTTGCCCTAGCCACGGTCCCCCGCATCCACAGGGCCAGAGCGGGTGGCAGATCCTTCTCTCCTACCTCACGTCCAAGACCTGGAACGAACTCCCCCACCGCATCCGACGAAGCCCGACACTGCACCAATTGAGAAAGGACCTCAAGACCAGGCTCTTCAAATGACCTACGGAGCAGCTCGCACCCCCCTTCCCCACTCCCCAGCGCCTTGAGACCCACATGGATGAGTAGCGCGCTTTAAAACCTCTGATTGATTGAACTGAAGAATATGAAAATTAATATAGGGATAATAAATATTCTGAAGGAACTGCATAGGGGTAATTGGGCAAGAGTTGTACTAAATCGAGAAGGCCTGTTGTCCCAAAAATTTTGATCAAAAAGGGTCTATGTCAGGACTGAGTATTGGCTCCTACCTTGTTTGCCCTTTATTTATCAGAGTTACCTTGCATTTTATATGAAGTGCGAGCATTTTCTCGCAAAATTGGAGGACAACATATTCCTTGTTTACTATATGCTGATAATCTATTAATCATGGATGTAACACCGAGAGGATTGCAAATTAAATTGGTGGCCATCGCTGAATAGTGTGATAAGAAAAAATTGGTAATTAACATGGATACAACTAAGACTTTAGTATCTGGTTGTCAAAAGAGAAAATATCAATAGTTCATCAATAGGGCAAGAATAGATGAACTTACCTCTTATAGGGACCTTGGCCTTAATTTCTGGTCAAATTTAGACAGGAAACCACATCTGAATTCTGTTAGAGCACGAGTACGTCCCTGTGTCCTTGCGTTACGCAAGTTCAATAGAGTTTATGGAGATTATGACATGAACCCAGTTTAACAGGCTTTAAAGGTCATACTGCAAACAAAATTTCTTTATGGTATAGAGACTTTTTATATGAGTGGACATTATGACTGGAATAAGTTGGAAGGCCAGTGTCTTAAAAGTCTTAAGTATTCCTCAATCGTGCATGGTTCAAGCACTAAGGGCAGAACTCAAGCTTGTCTCCAATTGTTTTACCTCTTTAAACTGTGGATAAGATTTTGGAATAGGTTATTACTGGATGGAGACTACAAATGTCCTACTTTTGTAAAAATTTCCTTCGAAATAGTGAAATGTCGTGGGCTGTGAGCATAAAAGAGCTTTTCAAGAAATCGCTTACTCTGCTTTCTTTACACTCTCCCACATTAGGATTACCCATAAAAATGTCACGGACAGACGTGAATATGAAAACAGAAGGTTTGTCCAGAGAACATGATTTGAGGCAGCAATGCGCGAAAATGTTAGTCACCCACTTAATTTATTCATGGCGTAATGAGGATGTGTACCCCCTATTATTCAGGTTTGCCTGACCCTGGTCTGCGAAACACTATTTTGGGTATTAACACAATATTGTATGGTATGAAGTTACCAAATGTGACTCTTAAAGGTTATATGGTATGACCGCTGACCCCAATGACACCACAGGAAGTGACATCATAGGACGTGATATGACAACCACTTTCCACCTCCCTGGCCTGATAATATCTCCAGAAGTGATACTGGATGAACTCTAACATATAATATAAACATAGCATGACTGGTAAAGCAGGACAATTGTCACGACATTTAATAGAATAACATTTGGAGAAAAGGGATAACGTTACAATCTTTCCTCTGTGTTATGTCAAGCTGCATTTATAGGAATTAACGATGTTGCTGTTCTATTGTAATATTGTAACTGTCAAACTTTAAAAAAGCAAGTTCTGATACTGAGGAATCCTGATACTCACACAATAAAACAAGGCCTTTTCTACTCAACTGCATTGCTTCTCTGTGGTAAATTCAATATGAATCAATGTTGTTGAAGAACATGATGATTTGAACCCCACAGAGTTCTGCTATCCTGCAGGGGTATATTTTTGTCCAAGACATGTTTCACAAATTAACCAGATGTGTAACTGAGGCCCCCGCACCCACCGCAGTGCTGGGTGCAGGGGGCAGTAGTGGCCCCTCCGCAATGGCGGAGGAGCGTTGCCCTACGGGCTCAAAGCCAGCAGCTGAAAAAATAAAACAATATTTTATGATGTTCTATTTTTCAGCAGCTAGCTCAGCCAGCGTGTGTAGGGAGGGGCTGGGCTGAGCCATGAGAGGGAGGCAGAATGGTGTACATGTGCACTTCTAAGTGTGCATGTCTGTTTGGCCGGTCTTCTTAGGCTGCCAAAAGAGACATGCGTAGTTAGGTTTCTCCAACCCGGCTGTATGGCACAGCTGGGTTAGAAAAACAGCACAGACTCCTTGTGCCTGAGTGAGGGTTAAACCCGCCTGCTCAGGCCTATCCCAGCGCTGCTCTCATGAGAGCAGCACGGGGATTGCACAGTGAGTCTCTGATGTGTACCAGTATCTGCTAGGGCCAGGAAGAAGAGGAACTCCGAGGCATGAGGGGCCAACAGCTTCAGATACGTTTTTTTATTTTTATTATTAACTCCATGTTCCCGCCCATGCTCCCCTCCCGCAATCCCCCCCCCGCACCCTCTCCACCCACCTCACCACTTTTAATTTGTTTCTGGCCGCTACTGGCGGGGGGAGGCAGGGCTTCTTGTTTTAGAGGGGGCCCCCTCACCCTCTAAGCCATGCCATTGCATGCCTTTCAGAATGTGTGCAAGACATGCAATGGCATGGAATAAGAAATAGTTAAATGCTTGGGAAAGCCAACTCTACTTTACTGAACAGTCCCCTGCTGTGTAGGGGGGGCAACCGTTCAGGGGGCTGCAATTGAGCATATTCTGCAGGGGGCCCCCATCATTTTGCGATATGCAACAGTGGCGTAACAAAGAACCCCGCAGCCCCTGCAACGCAGGGGGCCTCGAGCTCCTGAGGGCCCCCTCAGCACAGTACCCTGGTCTGAGAGCTCCAGAATGAGTCCGGAGGAGGGCCCCTCCATGTACTTTGCAGGTTACCCCTCAAGTTTCGTTACATCACTGATATGTAACAGGGTCATCTTGGGATCACGTCAACACCACACTGCTCCTAACTTGGAGAGCACCACCTCGCAAAATGTAGCCACCACTGTACAGCTCCAGCTTACATTCAAAAGGTCACCCCGTGAGCTAAGCACCAATGGCACATTAGTAAGGGTAAGGCCACCCACCCCATCTCCTGATTTATGATGGGGCTGCCAAAGTCAGCAGGCTCCTCCCGCTGTGATGAACAGACACTGGAAGCGCATGGGACATAGAGTTGCAGGGCCAAGGAGAAATCCAGGGAATCGAGTGTTCCAGATGGTATGTTTTAATGGCAGAGAGGGAGAGGTGGAAATAGGGTGACCAACAGTCCGTAAATTTCATGGACCCTCCGTAATTTGGTCCTCACGTCTGTTGTCCATGAGGGTCCCTTTTACAGACTCCTTTTGTCCGTAATTTTGGGCCTTGCAGGGAGCAGAACTGTTCCCTTGCGAGAGGCCTCAGCTCCCTGATGGGGCCACCTCACACTCATCCTCGGAGCACAAGAGCAGCCCCACCCCGCCCATTGTCATTCTGTATGCGGCCGATTGTCACATACAGAATGACAATGGGCCAGTCTGGGCTGTTACTGCATTTATTTGAAAAGTTTTATAAAGCGTGAACATGACCTTTGCTGTACAAAGTGGCAAAAGCAAGCATAACACAACACAATGGAACAAGTGAGGTAGTTAAATAAACACAGTCAAACAAAGGGGGAACAATCACGGTCAAGGGGCAGGAGAGTCAGCCAGACTGAAGGGGCCAGTACAGTTTCAGAAGGTCCATAGAACGAGATAACAAGTGAACAGGAAGCATAAAATTCAAACAAACGGTATAAAAGAAGTATCAAATCCAGATGGAGAGGAGTCTAGGGAAGGTAAGCCAGGTTCGTGCTGTTGATGTTCACTCAAGATTAGCCATTTGACATGTTTCTTGAAAGATGCACTGGATGGGTTAGATCTGATCTCGGGAGGAAGAGCGTTCCAAATTCTTGGAGCAAGACCAGTGAAAGCACGATTGTAAGTTCATTTCTTTTTGAATTTGGGAGGTTTCAAAAGTAGGGTGGTTGAACTTCTTAAGTTCCGACTTGAGCCAGATAGTTCAAGTTTTTTAGCCAAGTACACAGGGGTGCTGTAATGAATAGCTTTATGCGTCAAGCAAGCTATCTTGAAACGTATCCTAGCTTCTATAGACAGCCAATTTAGTTGAATTAGGTCTGGCGTAATGTAGTGATGCTTTCTGGAGTCTGTGATGAGCCTGGCCGATGCGTTTAGAGTGGTTCTGAGCGGCGCCAAACTAGCTTTAGGAAGCCCAGCAAGGGTCACCAGACCATATTCCAGTCGAGAGATAACCAGGGATTGTACTGCAGGCGGATGTCCTCGGGCGGAAGGAAAGGCTTGATTTTCTTAAGGGTGTTGAGCTGAAGATTGGCTCTCCTAATAGTTGCACTGATGTGAGCTTGCATATTTAGGTATTTGTCCAAGGTGATACCTAGCGATTTAGCAGAGCATGAGGGGTGCAGTTAAGAGCAGTGAGTTGTTTAAGCCAGTCCAGGGTAGGTGTAGTGGTTGCGGGGGGGGCAATCAGAAGGAATTCTGTTTTGAGAGTATTTAACAAATGATGGTTCTGGGCTGGACATTGTTGAGTTTGTAAGAGTGCATCATTTAAGGTATTAATTTCCTCTGGGGAGGAGATCTTCAAGTACAGTTGCGTGTCATCAGCATACATGTGGTAGTGAATGTTAGAACGGTTCAGAATATCGGAGAGAGGTTCCATAAAAAGGTTGAAAAGAGTGGGCAAAAGTGCACAGCCTTGAGGAACTCCAATGGTGACGGGGGTACTGGATGCAAGGGAATAGTTAATTTTGATTCTTTGTGTGCGGGTCTGTAAAAAAGAGGGAAACCAATTTAAGACATGGCCCGAAAGACCCAGCCTATGCTGGAGAAGAGCAATAAGATGTTTATGTTTGATGGTGTCAAATGCTGAGGACAGGTCAAGAAGGATCAGAAGACAAGGGAAATTATGATCAAGGGATCTCAGGGCGTCATCAACAATGTGAGTTAGTGCTGTTTCAGTACTGTGCCCTGCTTTAAAACCCAACTGATAGAGGTCAAGGAGTTGAAACTTCTCTATGTGGTTACAGAGCTGCGTGTGGACACATTTCTCGAGCAATTTAGCTAGAGTCATGATGTTGGTGATAGGCCGGAAGTTGTTAGGATCAGCTAGATCGGTGTTAGGCTTCTTAGGGATGGGAGTGACTTGACTAACCCTGGGCGTAGTTCGCGTAGTCGCGCTACGCGAAGCTACGCGAAGACGTCGAAGCGCTACGCGAGCTTCGCGTAGCTTCGCGAGCGTGCGTAGCTGCTTGGCGCGCCCGTTCGCGATGCGTTTTTCTTGCTCGGGAACGCGTTGTTCGTGTTCGGGACGCTGTTTGCGTGCTCGGGGCGCGAACTTACCCATGCGGTCGCCTATGGGCGCGGCCATTTTGGTTTTCACTTGTCCCGCCCGTTCGCGATCCCTTATTTCCTGTTCCGGGTCGCGTATAGTGTGCTCGCGATGCGCATTCCATGTTCGGGAACGCGTTGTACGTGTTCGCGACGTTTTTGCGTGCTCGGGGAGAAATATCGCGCGAACTTACCCATGCGGTCGCGATGGGCGCGGCCATCTTGTTTTACCACTCTATGCTATGGTTCTGGGCCTGCTTTTCTATCCTCCCTCAATCTTTGCAATCCTTAGTTTTTTACACTGTTTTTCAATTTTTCTTTATTTCTTACCTATCTCTCTCTCTGCCTAAGTCTATATTTTGCATTTTTTTCTACTTTTTACTGTGTTTTTTTTACTTTTCAACTGTTTTATATAACTTTCTTCTTTAAGCTCCTACTTCTTCCCCTAACTTTATTTTTCCCTTCTAACTTTTCTTTTTCACCTCCTCCCACCCCAGAACCATGGCGAAGGGTAGCAGCAGCGGGTCAAAGGGCAAGGCGCGTGCGCCCAATCGCCGCCTGCCTTGCGGCAGACTGCGCCCCGCAGGGGTGCAAGCCCGCCAGCTGTTTACGGAGGAGGAGGTGGCCGCCCTTGTTTTTTTTATTCAGCGCCACCTCCCCTTGACCTTGGCAGCAGGCGGCAGGCCAGGCTCCGGTTACCCGACCCAGGAGCGTCACCGCCGGTGGGCGAAGGTGCGTCGGGCAGTGTTTCGCTGCTCCGCGGTCCGGCGCACCCATAACCAGCTGGCCCACCGGTGGTCAGACATTCTTGACCGGGAGCAGGACCTGTTGGACCTGCTAGGTGTCGAGGTCGTGGGGCTTGGTGAGTAGCCAATATATATAGTAGTATAAGTATTGTGATTTGTGTATACATTTTTTACAAATAACAAGAATAATGCTGCTTACATTGCAGGTAAATTACGTTTCAAAATCTTCTGTGATTGTAGGACACAGGTGCTGGGCGGTACTCTTACTTTTTTGCAACTTTGCGCTCGCTTGTCATTATTATGTAAGAGTTTACTTTAGAGAACTTCAGTTAGGTAATGCTATTGCTAGAGAGACTGTAGTCCTTCCTTTGTCCTCCTGTCAAATAGTGGTGGATGGATTTGATACTAGGTTTAGTTACTATTAGTTGATAATTTTTGAGCGGTCTGCGTGACGCATCCTCTGTCACTGAGTGCTGCTTACCCCAGTCCTTAGTAGAACCTTTTGTAGTTTGTTTAGTGAGTGGTACTGGTAAGCTTAGCTTAGCAGTGTCAGTCAGCTGCAGAACATCAGACGCAACCAACCAACAATTTGGTGTATGCATTATGCACTGACTTTATGCATGTGTCCTCCTTCTCATCTATGCTTTTTTGATGGAAAAAAAAAATGGAAATGCAGGCTTAATGAACAATTGGCCCGCCTGGAATAGGTGGGCTAGGTCAGGTGGTACTTAGGCTTAGTTAGTGTTCTGGATTTTATTTGAATCAATCAGAATGGAACACTGAATTAGTGTTCCCAATTAAGTAGACTGTCCGTGAATCCCGCAAGCCAGTAGGCGATCGGATTAGATAGGTCAATTTTATTGCAATTTTTGTTTCCTAAAACGTTTTTTGAGCGTTTTTTTTAGATAATTTATTTGTTTCACAGCAATCATTAATGTTTGTGTCTTTCTTTTTCTTTATTATATCTTACATGATCACTGATCTGCAGCACCCAGGGGCAAGAAGACGGGGTCCGAGTCGGCGGGACAACCACCAGAGGACCGCTCCTCTACCGAGGGCCCTGCTGCTGGTCCCAGTAAGTCCTCCAGTGGTTATATTAACAATTATATTGCCCTAACTTTTACTGGACCTTATTTTTTCAGAACTATTAATTCTGGCTCCACTCCCTAATTATATTTTTTACAAAAGATTCTTTGATCTTGACTTGACTATCTGTTTCTAAATTCTGGTTATCCCTGCCTCTAAGTTGTAACTGCCTCTGCTATGAATGTCTGTACTCTGTACTACTACTATTAGTCTGTCGCTAAGCTTGCCCAGTTTGCATTGCCACTCTTTATTGTACGGTTTTGAATAAAACTCAGATTGACCAATACTAATAGCTCTAGCCACTGAGTCCAGTCCTTTCGGTTGTCCTCTTCTAGGCTTCTTAATCTTGAGGCTTTGACAATTACCACAAACAAAATGCACAACCAGATATTTGACTATTTTTGATAGGATATAGTACATACTACTTGGATTCTGCACAGCCCCATGCAGAACTATGCACAATGAAATAGGATGTTGGTGATGAGAGTTTGGAACTTGGACGTTCCTCACACCTCAGTCAGAAGTGAACCCACAATCCCCTGAACGACTAGCTAGTGTCTCATTAGGTCCCCGAACCCCCACCCGAAGATACCCAATGATTATGATTCCACAACCCAGAACATAACACACTTTCGCTCACTCACTCGTGTAAGTCCACCACCACCACCACACCAAATACCACAGAGTCTATGTGTAAGTTCAAAAGGTTTATTTTCAAATGACAACCTCTGTATGTTGTTGTTCTATAAAATTCAGTGTACTCCAGCCAGCTCCAACAGCAAAATGCATAAGATTAAAACAATAAAAATTGTTGCAACAAGTGCATGATGATATAAGACAAAAGATCTGTGTGAATTCTGGGCGACTCCTCACCGTAGAACGTAGAATTACTGGTTACATGCATCATTCATAAGCTCTGCAAATCTCTGGTTCGTAGAAGGGAATCCTCTGCCTGAGAAAAATGGTGCGTGTTAATGCAAGCATTTGTCAGTCCTGCCAAAAAACTGTAACATGTTACCTATGGCTAAGTAATACGGACTAACGGAACTCCATAACAAAGTGGCTTGTTTTCCGACCTCTTGTACGCAACGCTCAGACAGTAGCTGTATGTGCTCATGTGGGCTCAAAAAGGCGTCTTACTGTTACTGCACAACAAGCTGCGAGGTAACATGCGCAAAAGACATGAAGCGAAAAATGGTTGCATGGCTCAGGCTAACTTTGCAAAGAGTAGAGTATAGTATAATAATGACCCTAGGGACCATAATAACACTACTAGTGTCTGTCTACTGACTGTACTCTAGTACCCGATTTGGACTATTGAATGTGATTTATAATAATAATATGTATTAACTTTTTTTCAATCTTGCTAGTGAAAAAGAATAAATAGGGGGAGGTGTACAGGCATCTAAAAATGTGTCATGTTTTTTCTAGGCGTACTACCGACCACCAGTGCCGGTGGGGCCAGCGGCGATGGCGTTGCGGCCATTCCGGAGGGGGCAGGAGATGCAGCACCTGCAGGAGATACAGGGGGTGAGCCAGCAGCAGTGGCGGGCGGTGGTAAGTTATATTCATGACTTATTGACATTGCACTAGCTGGAAGGGTGTGTGGAGTGGACTTCACTCACTGTACTGTTGTTGAGACTTATTAGGTATGAAGTTGTAGTGAACATTATACAACGGTTAATAAAGAAGACACCCTTTACTTAGCATGAGCAATGCAGTAGCAATAGCATTACCAGCGTGACTTCATTAACCAATGGCCTCTTATATCTGACTCCAACTCAGCTGTGAAAGTTTTATGGAGGAGACTAAAAGTCAGATCAGATGACCTTGATGGATGTGTTGAACAAAAAGGGAAAGAAGGGTGGAAGGAGGAAGGGCGGGCGAGATTTAATATGACGACTGGCAGAGAAGGATACGTTGGAAGCATGGATAGGTGGCTGATAGGAATCAGATGCATGTGTTGTTGAAGGATGGGTGGGAGGTGAAAGAAGAATGGATGCCTGCCTGGGTGGAAGACACAGTATGGGTGGATACTGTGGATAGCAAGAATCATCAGCGGTGTTTGGGTGAAACTCAAAGCCAAGGCAAGCAACGGAGTGAGTGGACGCATGCGTTGTTGTTGGTGAAACAAAGTAACGTTTGTGGAGAGATTAAGAAGAATGATTGACATTTACTTAGAATGGATGGATGCCTGTATGTATTCATCATAGACAGCATAGGTGGAGACTGTCACGGGATGCACAGTTTTAGGGAATGTTAAAGAAACCGCTCCAGCGTACCAAAGCCGATGTGGGGAGGGGCAGGGTGGGGGGTAGTAGTAAACAATGTATTACGCGGGCAAATACAGGTAACTTTACTGTAACATACAAATAAATAAAGTGAATTTCATTGTGCGCACTGCACCGCCAAATGCGATGCAGTGTGCGCAACAAAATTAGTTTCATTTATTTATATGTTTACTTACCTGTAATTGGCCGTAATCCATAGTTTACTACCCCCATCCTGCCCCTACCCACGTCACCGCCCGGCCAAACTCCCCGAGTCCCACCAACGACCGCTACTGACCTTATGTCGTTGTCCCATATAAAAGCAACGATCATTGGATCAGATATATAATCTGCCTTTTTGTAGTAGCCAAGGCACTGTGAAATTGAGCAATTGCCCTCCATGTAACAGAGAGAGTATGGCCAGTGCCACCCGTAATAGAAAAATACGAGCTTCCCCACCTGCAAACAGTAGTAAATCAAACTAATGTGACTCTGCGTCATGACTCGTATGTTTGTCTTGGGTTCAAGCATAGATGACCGAGCTGGCAATGCCGGCTACAACCAGGTTATGTCATTTCCCTAAACTAGAGATAAGAAGAACACTGGTGTACTGTGTACTGGTTGGAGTCCATAGTGCTAGTATAATGCCTGAAACTCCCACAAATGTTAGAGGCCGAGGAAGTGGGAGGATAGATAGATTATTACCACAAATGTTATGTACTGTGCTTCTTGCTAGTGCTACTGTGCCATTATGTGTTGAATTAATTTTGTGTTACTGTTTAGGTAAGAGTACTGGTTACAACAATATTTTTTTTCTTTTCTTTTCCCAAGACAAACCATCGCGGAAGGAGTTGGCAGTCAGGGCCCGGCGCCGGAAACTGGAGGCCATATGCCGGGAGTACCGGCGGCTGGTGGCTCTGGCGGAGGAGGAGGAGGAGGCGGCAGCAGCTGCAGCCTCGTCCGATGCCCCGGGCCCCAGCCAGGCCCCAACTCCAGCGGTACGGCGCCGCGGTCTGATAGCCACCCGCCGCAATTCATTAGCAGCCAGCACTGCTGTCCCCCATTGTGGATGCCACTGCAGGGCATTCCGCAGGAAGATTCTCCTCCGGATGGCACGGCAAGAGGAGCAAATGGAGGAGCGGGTGAAAATCCTGGTGGACAAACACCTCAAAGCCCGCCGATTATAACATCGAGGACCCTGTTGCTTTGCCCCTTTTTATTCCTTGTTTTGGTGGGTGGGAATTGGGCGTTGGGGTTTCGGGACATTCTTTGGACTTTTTTCGTTTTGGACATTGGTTGGGGTTAGGGAGAGGGGTGGGTCAGGTGTGGGATAGTTTATTTTTGTTAGGGTAATAAATTATATTTATACTTAAACATACAATGTTAATGTTTTGTGGGGGGTTACTGTTTTACGAATTAACGTCACATTGGTTTCCTTGCTGCTGCAGGGCCGCAGCCAGTGTTTGATTTAAATAATCTGCCGATGATGTATAACAAACAGATAGATGCGGTACCCCTCACTGAGTTATTTGTCCTACTAGTATTCTACCTCCCACCAAACTTATCTTACCTGTGATTGATGATGACTACGTTCAGCACAGCGATGGCTGCATGGTTTCCATAGAGAATGTAGAAGATGCCATGGTTGTGGTGGTAGTAGTAGAGTAGACACTGGCAGTAGCATTTGCTAAAAAAATAAAAAAAGAGACAGTCACTTGCCTGAGAAAAACTGTGGGAGGAGTAGTCGAACGAAGTAAAATACAGTACAGAAGACGACTGCCAAACAAACAATATTGCAGTTGCAACTGCTAAAGTCAAATTAAACATAATGGTGGCGGGGACAGCCTAGTACAAGAAGTTATAAACTGCAGTTGTGCTGTCGAGTGAGTCACTTAACTTAACACAATCGTAATTCGTAACCTTTACTGCTGTGTGGTAGGAGTTTGATGATTAATCCAATCAATGACGGCAATTAATTATGATGTACTACTATTAGCCGGTGACGGCTTGCACAATGCACATAGACTGAGCATGGGTGGCCAAGCAGAAGAAGCTCCTCGCCCTGCCTTGCAATTGAATTAGTGTTGCTTTCACCACATCTGCCCCAGCAAGCGTGTGATCAATTGGTGTACATTTTATGTAGTCACATCACACCTCAATATAAATCACAGCCCGGGGGAAGAGGGTTAGGGTTTGATGAATGGATGGATGGAAGGGGGTTTGGGGAAAGGTTTGAAAATGAAAAACAGTACGCATGGACAACAAAAGCAAAGCGCAATCTTGGCAGACGACCATGATCTTATCCAAAAAATCAATAAAGCGAGAAAAGGGAAATGCATGCGTTAATGATGATGAAGATTAGATAACTTGATGGTTAATGAGTAGTACTTAATAACTCCTACTAGACAATTAGACAGTACAGGGCACCAGTATATTCTATGCAATTTGCCTTGCCTGTAATATGCCCTCAGAGACCCAAATTCCATGTTGTACTGGGCTTACTTGTAAAGATAGCAAAGACAATTAAAAAACATTTGTAGGGATCAATTAGCAAACAAACACACAACACACAGTCCTAATGATTGCAGAGAAAAAAGGATTCAAATTAATTAAAAGATGAATGATGAATGATACTAAAGTTACTGTATTATCATGCTAAAATTGTGGAGTTGAATCTCGTCCTTCCTCTTGGTCCTATCTTCCATGGACGCTCCGCACATCAATCTTGGTGGCCTTCCTGATGCCGATTGGTAAGGTAAATGTGAGTTGTGTCTCCCAGTATAGCAAGCACAGGGTAAAGGCCGGCCTGTAACGTCTAGATGGAAAAACAAAAGGGGTATTGAGAAATCAATGAATAAAAAAAAAACATCATTTACGGTGGAGTCCAAGAAGAGAAGAGAGAACACTTTCAGAGTGAGGCGGCTTGGATATATCGTGTAGATTCTGTTTACAGCATTAAGCTACAACAACAACAGGACAGAACAGGCCCACCACAGCACCAGCCCGTGACCCAACCTCCATTTACCTTAATTTTTGACATAGCCAGACAAAAGGCATACACAGCAACTTAGCATTTTCCTAATTAAGTGACAAAATCAATGCGCCGCTGTCAGTCATCACTACACTCGACTAGACCACTACATGGACATGTAGGTCTGCTGTGTTTACTACTTTCTTGTTGAATTGTTGTGTTTATGTTTACCTTATGCCACTTCATGAAATGCAGTTAGTCCTTGAATCATCTCCGATCCAACTGAATGACTGCGCGCGAAAAGATAGTATGGTCATCATCATGGTGTGGTACGTGTTGTCCAACTACAACTCAGTCTGTATTGACTCCGATTAAGTCCATATTCCATATTAAAAAATTGCAACAGATATTGGCCTGCACCTGCAGTAGTAGGAGTACAATTTGGTTATTAAACAACAAGAAGGGAAACATTGACTGTCACTGACTTACTTGAGTCACTTTGTAGATTAACTAGTAGAGTAGAGTTCGACTTCATGCACAACATCAACAACAAACAACAGCAATCGCTCAGAGTCTGCAAACATCCAATGCATTCCATCATTACCTGTCTTGCTCTTCTCTTTGGCTGTCAGATCATCAGATGCCTAGTTCTGACATTTTTTTTTTTTTTTTGCGGGGCAGTGGCCTCATCATTACTCCAGTCCACATTCATTTTGAGTGTTAGGCGCTGTTTCGGTTTTCGTCTTATTCATCTGTGGCACTTCTTTGTCACAGTTTAAGTTGCTTCCCATGGTCAGCACTGTGATGATGGGCCGCGGCCTGTGTAGTGCTCATTGCTGGTCATTTGAGTTTGCACAAATGTCAGCAAGTTTCTTCGAAGAGTCTCTTGTCTTTCTCTGCCAAGTACCTTCTGTCCTGACAGTGAGGACCTTTGGATGCCTGCTGAGGCTGTAGCCTTCGGACACTGATGAGTTTCGGCTCGAAAACAAAACGGAGGATAGCTATAGTAGTCACGTTTCACTTCTAATGGAGGCGGGACTGGTAAAGGCAACATTTCTTGTACTAATGTCTGGCTTGATGGAAATGTACTTGTGCGAGACAGGAAGATGAAGCAGGACTCTGAAGAGTGGACAGTTAAATGCACAGACGTGCAACTCCAATAGGGAAATAAAAAGAAGACGGTGGTGATGGTTTTGTTGTGATTTGATTTGAACCAGAAAGACAGATACACAGACACATAAAGGAAGGAAGAAAGCAACAATTTGAAAGCCTAGTTGTCAGGGAAGAGGAGCTCGTCCTCAAACTCTGGTGGTTCGGACAGAAGTAGGTCCTGTAACGCACTATTTACGTCATCCAAGTCGCTCTGCTCTTCCTGCTGTGATTCACGTATTTTGTAATCCGGTGGTATAAAGTGCTGATTCATTTTGATCATGGTTAACCTCTCCACGCTTTGGGCCGAGAGACTGGTCCTTTTCGAAGTTACAATGGCACCAGCAGCACTGAAAACACGCTCAGAAGAGACACTTGCGACAGGGGAAGCGAGATACTTTATCGCCAGCCTGCTGAGCACTGTCCATTGGCTTCTTTTCCCATACCAATACACCAATGGGTTTCCATCCATGAAGACCTCTGTTGGGTCATCCAGATAGGCCTGGACCATCCGCTCAATGTTAAGGGGTGCTCGGATGTGCTCGGCCGGTTTTGCCTTTGCATCAGCACTGGACTTACCATACCCCTGCTGTAGAAACCAATCAGTTGCACATTGTGCTGTGGATGATCCTGTTCTTGATGTTATTGTTGGTGTAGGTGACTGCTGGGAGGCAAATGCACTGCCCTCAGGCTCCGAAGTATAACTTGACTCTGGATGCCCTGTAGTACTGGTTATGGCCTGGGGTGGGGGGCCTGTAATTAACAGCCGTTCGCTTTCGAAAATAGTTGCTTCCTTAGCTATCAAAGTTTTGTAGTTGGCAACATCCACTTCCGAAAAAGGAATTACTGCCTTGCTGTTCAGAAATACTTTGTACCGTGGATCCAAAATTGTGGCACTAATGTAATGTGGTTGTGACAAAATTTTATTTTTAATCCTTGTATTTTCCGATAAGCGAGCGGCTAAGGTCTCCGCCAAATGATATGCGTCTTGTTTGTCATCCACACCTGCGTACGTTTCAGACACATCCTTCAGCTGTTGCTCTAGCATGTGCAACAATGGGATAGCTTGGCCCATAGTACAGTCCTCCCTGCTGACTTCACGTGTGAAGATCTCAAAAGGAAGTAGCATCTCAGTCAGGCATTTAATGAGGTCCCATTGAGCCATCTCAACGGTCATGCCTCTCACAGTAGGTTCCCCTATTCTTTGCATGACATAAGCATTGAGTGGTATGTACAGTTCAAACAGACGATCAAGCATGTAATAAGTTGAGTTCCAACGTGTTGGCACCTCCTGGATGAGCGCTTTGACTGGCAGTTTATGCTCACGTTGAATGACCCTCAGCTGCTTCCGGGCTTTAAAAGAATGGCTGAAATGTGTGCATATTCTTCTGCAGGTGACCAGTAAGTTGCTGACTTTTGATTCATTTTTCAAAAAGTCTTGAACAACAATGTTAATGCAGTGTGCCAAACACGGGACCCTGAAATAGCCACCATTGCGCATGGCCAAAACTACATTACTGCCGTTGTCCGTGGCAACAAAACCAATCGTAAGCCCTCTTGGGCGCAGCCACTCAAAGACCTTGGTGTTAAACTCTTCCAAAATGTTTGCAGCAGTATGAGATTTCTCCATGGCAAACATGGCTACAGTTGCATGTTTGCGAGTGGCATGAAAAATCTCTGCAGTATCAACACCAGCAGATAGCTGTTCTCTAACACCCACAAAACTGATCCAGTGTGCAGTGATGCACATGTAATCTGTGGCTTGGCAACTGGTCCACATGTCTGTAGTCAGGTGGATACTGTGAACAGCACTCTGCTTCAAGGCCTTTCCTAGCAATTCCAGCACGTCGTGATGTAGTGCTGGAACTGCAACTCTGGCAAAATAGTAGCGGCTGGGAACATGCCATTTTGGGCAGATGGTTGACACAAATTCCACAAAACCCAACCCTTCAACAAAAGAAAAAGGGAGAAGGTCCAGTGCTAACATTTTAGCCAGCTTCGCATTGTACAAACGTGCTATTGGGTGGTTGCGTTCGTACTGCCCCTCACCCCCAAACATGCTGATAATGGTAGGCTGCATGGTTTTCCTTTCTCTTAGGCTCAACGCACTTTTTGGTAGTGCGGACCTGGTACTTCTTGGTGTCTCCGGCTGACTCTTACTCTTGTGCCACTGAGATGTTGCTGAAGATGTGTGCAACGTTAAGACTGCACTGCTGGGGTCAGGGACACCTTGTGTACCACTACCAGAGAGAATGTCTCCCTGTCCTTCCTCTTCCACCGTGATCGGATCTTCTTCTTCTACTCCTTTATCCCCACCAACACCAATGGTTGCAGTTTTTTTCTGTCGCGAAGGTGGTCCTCCCAGCTGATCAAGTGGTGTTTTTTCAGATGGGTCATTTGGCCTCCGGTACCATAGTTTGTACCAAGCTTACCACGACTAACAGAGGTATTACAAATGGAGCATATAGCAATGTTCTCCTCCTTTTCGCTAACCGTAAAGAAGTCCCAAACTGGGGAGCTTAACTTTGGCCTCCTGCTGGAGGTGCCACTTCCAATGCCGGATGATCTGTAGGGTGTGTGTTGAATTTGACTCTGTGCTGCTGTACCACTACCTACTCCTACAGAGGTGGTGGTTGTGCTGGATGTAGGTCGCTGCCGGGCCTTTGCTAATGCAAATATGGAAGCTGTAGGTCGTGTTGGTGTTACCTGTGGAGGTATGCGTGCTACATCCCTCGCAGCGATTTTGGATAGAGTAAGAATGTTGGTCTCCATCTCCTCGGGGCCGGGAGTGATGTTCGTGATGACTGGCTCGTCGTCATCATCATCATCATCTTGCTGTTCTACATCGACCTCCATAAGTGTAAGGCTTTCTGGAACCTTCCTTTTCCCTAGCTTGGTCTTGGAACGTGGCTCCCTCTCAGACTCAGTTTGTGGCTTCCAAGTGGCATCTAGATCATCAGAAGGGGGCTTGGCGAAGAACTCGATGGACTACCCCTCCTTTTCCTTGCTGGGGATTTGGAAGACAATGGATCTTCTGAATGAGTGGCTTCTTCTTCTACCTCTGCATGAGGCTCAATTTCCTGAACTGCCCCTACTTCAGGAGGAACAACAACTACTATTGCGGGCGGTGGTTGCGGCTGTTGTTGTTGACCACTTATCTGCTGTGTTTCCTCCTGCGTTGATTGGGTACTACTTTGAGATAGCGATAAGTTTATCTCCGGCTCAGCATCACTGCTTTCCACCATTAGGCTGGCTACCTCTTCCCCACTCATGTGCTTGGCCCTGGGTTGGTGGGTTGGGTCCACTGATGCGGATGTGCTGCCCCCAGCTTGCCCCCGGACACCGCTGCTGCAGGCGCAATTTTTTTTCTCCAAAAAAGGTACTGGCCGGCACACCAGACTTCAGTGTCACTTGCTTCTTCTGTTCCTTCTTCTTCTCAATAGCAACTTTCTTGGTACTGGAGGACCTGGTACCTGCTTTCTTTGGGCCCATCTTCTTCAGATGTCAGCAGCACTCAGTTGCAGAGATGTCTGGTCAGGTCACACGTCACGTTGTGTGTCCAGCAGCAGGATGTCTGTCTGGAAGTGCAACAGGCAATGATGAGAGACACACCTCCTCCTCAGTCTTTGTGCACCTAAAAGCAAAAAAGCCAGAACATCAGTCAAACATAGCACAAATCAAACAAATAGAATATAGAACTTAGTGTGTGGTGGCCTCAATTATTAAATTTCAGAAACTCTGCCAACAACAACACACAGTGTAGCCATTTATGAGACGTTGACAACAAGGCCAGGGCTTTCCTGGCTACTGTACACTCTGGAAGAATAAGAATATTAAAGAACAAAAACTAAAATGTACTGGAGCATGTTTGGCCTAAATTTGTGCATCACGTGGGATGTATTATATAGCAGCATCAGGGAGCTGCAGCTGGCAATGGGGATGGATTTGGAAGCAGTAAAACAAGAGGAAAAATGGAAAGACACGCAGGCCTATGTGGCAAAAACAGCACACTAATAACTACCACAACAAAATGGCCCCCAGAAACATGGTGACTCACAGGCACAAGGCACGGCAAACAATGAACTCAAGCAGGCCTATATATGGGCAGACAAAGGATGCCTTATAAAACACACACAGCTTTAATGCAAAAACTAAAATCCACATGGCTAAAAACACTTTGGAAAGTTAGACAACCACTACAACAACACAATTATAATGACACAGTACACACGCAAAAAAGGCATTTATTTACCACACCCAATAAGTGAAATAGTCAGACCCTCCAAAAAAAACCACATTTCGCAATTCAATTGAATCTATTCAATGCCATCCATGGCCTAAATGATGCCAAAATTCCACAGACTACACAGAAACAGTTTTATGCACCCATGGTGACTACCTCTGGGCCTACTGGCATACTGGGCCGCAAGCTTGGAGGCCTATGGCAAAAGCACAGTGGCTGGTTTAACAAAATGGCCGCCGCCCACATGGCCAGGCCACCAAAAATAACAAAAAAGTGAAGACAAAGGACAGGACCAGGCAGTTGGAGACTCTGGGCAACTTGCTACCTCTTGGAAAAAATTGTAAAACAAAAAAAAAATGACTCCTTGCTCACCAAACTACATCTAAATGACAACCTGAGGAGTTTTTTGTGCAAAATGAACTAAATCAACATTTTCGAGAAGGTTTAATGATGCTCGAGAGATATTGTTCGCCAGATTGTAAATTCTGCGTGTTCGGCATCGCGATCGTCACAAAATGTCGTTATCGCGCGCGCGAACGTACATTGAGCGCGCGAAGAAGATAAAAAGTGTAAGTCCGCGTTGTCGCGCAGTGCGGACTTGCCCAAAGTCCGCGAGCTGAACGCCCAGGGTTACTTACTGGCTGAAAAGGCCTATTTATTTAACAAACACCCCAAAAAATAAAATACGCCCCAAAAGCCACATTTTGAAAATCAATCCAATGCCATCCATGGCCTAAATTATGTTACAATTCAACAGACAACACAGAAACAGTTTTTATGCACCCATGAGGATGACTACCTCCGGGCCTACTGGCACACTAGGCCGCAAGCTTGGAGGCCTATGGCAAAAGCACAGTGGCTGTTCACACAAAATGGCCGCCAACACATGGACAGGCCACCCAGAACAACAAGAAAAGGAACACAAGACAGACAATGCAGGCCTATGGCAAAAGCACAATGCCTGGCTTTACAAAATGGCCGCCACCCACATGGCCAGGCCACCCAAAATAACAAAAAGTGAAGACAAAGGACAGGACCAGGCAGTTGGAGACTCTGGGAAACTTGCTACCTCTTGGAAAAAATTGTAAAACAAAAAAAAATGACTCCTTGATCACCAAACTACATCTAAATGACAACCTGAGGAGTTTTTTGTGCAAAATGAACTAAATCAACATTTTCGAGAAGGTTTAATGATGCTCGAGAGATATTGTTCGCCAGATTGTAAATTCTGCGTGTTCGGCATCGCGATCGTCACAAATTGTCGTTATCGCGCGCGAAAACGTACATTGAGCGCGCGAAGAAGATAAAAGTGTAAGTCCGCGTTGTCGCGCAGTGCGGACTTGCCCAAAGTCCGCGAGCTGAACGCCCAGGGTTACCTACTGGCTGAAAAGGCCTATTTATTTAACAAACACCCCAAAAAATAAAATACGCCCCAAAAGCCACATTTTGCAAATCAATCAAATGCCATCCATGGCCTCAATTATGTTACAATTCAACAGACAACACAAACAGTTTTTATGCACCCATGAGGATGACTACCGCCGGGCCTACTGGCACACTAGGCCGCAAGCTTTGAGGCCTATGGCAAAAGCACAGTGGCTGTTCACACAAAATGGCCGCCAACACATGGACAGGCCACCCAGAACAACAAGAAAAGGAACACAAGACAGACAATGCAGGCCTATGGCAAAAGCACAATGCCTGGCTTTACAAAATGGCCGCCACCCACATGGCCAGGCCACCCAAAATAACAAAAAGTGAAGACAAAGGACAGGACCAGGCAGTTGGAGACTCTGGGAAACTTGCTACCTCTTGGAAAAAATTGTAAAACAAAAAAAAAATGACTCCTTGATCACCAAACTACATCTAAATGACAACCTGAGGAGTTTTTTGTGCAAAATGAACTAAATCAACATTTTCGAGAAGGTTTAATGATGCTCGAGAGATATTGTTCGCCAGATTGTAAATTCTGCGTGTTCGGCATCGCGATCGTCACAAATTGTCGTTATCGCGCGCGCGAAAACGTACATTGAGCGCGCGAAGAAGATAAAAAGTGTAAGTCCGCGTTGTCGCGCAGTGCGGACTTGCCCAAAGTCCGCGAGCTGAACGCCCAGGGTTACCTACTGGCTGAAAAGGCCTATTTATTTAACAAACACCCAAAAAAATAAAATACGCCCCAAAAACCACTTTTACCAATTCAAAACAATGCCATCCATGGATGCCCGGCCTACATGATGTTTAAACTTTAAATTCAACAGACACCACAGAAACATGCACCCATGGGTACCTCTGGCTCTAGTCTGGGCCTACTGGCTGAAATTCCAATCAAAGAAAAACAACTAGGCCCCTGCCGAAACTACAGGCCACAACAATACATTTTAAAAAATATGGAAATCCCCCAAAAAATGTAGGTACAAACAAGCCCCAATCAAACAAACAAGTACACCAATTCTCCAACTTACTTGTAAAATCTCAAATCCAAGAGTCCTCAAATCCAATCCAATGATATGATGCAGCAGACAGACACAAAAAGTGATCCTTCCAGCTCCAAATCCAAATGAAAGTGAACAGCACATGGACAAAACACTGGGAGGAGCCTGCTGGACAGGAACAGGAAGTTTGAGAATCAGGGGCACTTCCTTCCTCTTGGAAAAAAAGAAAAAGGACTCCTTGCTCACCAAACTACATCTCTAAATGACAACCTGAGGAGTTTTTTGTGCAAAATGAACTAATTCATCATTTTCGAGAAGGTTTTATGATGCTCGAGATATATTCTTCGCCAGATTGTAGTTTCTTCGTGTTCGGGATCGCGATCTTACCAACACTGCCGCCGGAAGTCAGATCGCGCGTCCGAATGACGTGTTCGCGGTCGCACACTCTCGCGGGATCGTGCGGCCGGATTCCAAATCTCGTGGCGCCCGCGAACGGATAGGAAGTCGCGTCGGCGAACGCAGAATCACGGTAGGTCGTTACCGCGCGCGCGAGAACGTATATTGAGCGCGCGAAGAAGAAAAACAGCTACGCTACGCCGCAAATTGCGTAGTGCACGGTAACTTCGCGTTCTACGCGAATCGCGAAGTTACCGCAACTTCGCAAGCTTCGCGAGCGTAGCGTAGTTCACCGCCCAGGCTTAGACTTGACCCATCTTGTGGCAGTCAGGGATCCTCCCCTGCAAGAGAGATTCACGAATGATCCAGGACCAAAGAGGGAGAATGGCCGAATTGAGATATTTAAAAAACTTAGCAGGTAGTGGACCGCTGAAATGATTGGAAGGTTTTAAGGACGCCATAGAGTGGAGCAGCTCCGTGTCATCTGGAAGAAGAAAAGAATTCCAAGAGACGTTGTTTTTGGGAGCACAACTTATGTGGAAGGACGATGACGACCCTACCGGTGGCTCCGTAGGGTCGTCCGATGATGCTCTGCAGTTCAGAGGACGCAAAATTGGAGAGGCCGGTTGCAGCTCCAGTTCGATTTTTCTTGCCTTTTCAGAGAAATGTGCTGAGAAGACCTCCCCACTAGGAAGGGAGGTCATGGGTGTCGAGATATGGTTGGAAGAGTGGTTAGATTGTTGCTTGATGATTTCGAAGAGCTTCTTGGGTCTATTTTTAGCGCCATCAAGCTGATCCCTGAAATGGTCGGTTTTAGCATTGTGAATGTGTTTGTTGTAGGTGCTTCTCATCTTCCTTAACTGTAAGAGGCTTGAAGTGGAAGGAGAGTTTCTCCAAAGCCTCTCTGAAAGCCTAAGTTTGCGACATTCATCATTTAGGGGACCATTAAACCATGGTTTGGATTGTTTGATTGGACCCTTTTGAGTTGCTTCGGCGCAATAGTGTTGAAGATATTGGCCAAAGTGCTAATGTAGTGATCAGAGAGATCGTCCAGGTTGGTCATGTTAGGGGGTGGTTGAAGCCTGTTCTTGGTGATAGATGTTAGAGCATTAATGTTTATGTCTCTCAGATTACGAGTTGGTTGTTTAGCTTTAAGTGGTTGGCCCTGTCTGCGCGTGATCTTTTCCAGGATGTGGAAGGAAATTTGATGATGATCCGACCAGTCACATGGTAGAATGTCAGCCAATTGTATGATATTGTCTGTAGCTATGATAAGGTCGAGGGTGGCGCCCTTGTTGTGGGTAGGTCCCTTACAGACCTGTGTGAAATTGAGATCGGAGAGGAAAGCCTTAAAGGAACATACTAAAGGGTCATTTGTGTCATTCCAATGAAGGTTAAAGTCTCCGAGGAAGATATGGCTGGGTTGGTCCGAACAAGAGCTAATGGCCTCCATGATTTGCTCGATGAAGAGTAGATTATCACCAGGTGGATGATAAATCGTGTGGAGCACACAGAAAATCTTGCCATTGTTCTAGATTTCGGTGACTAGTTGCTCACATGAGGATAACAAAGCATTTTGAGATTGTTTTATAGTGAGGCTGGAACGATGAATGCAAGCAATGCCCCCCCCCAGTTTTAACAAGACAATCGCATCTGATAATGGCATAATCCGGAGGAACTAAGATGTCGAGAACTGGGGAGGAGGCATTATTTAGCCAGGTTTCAGTGAGAAACAAGAGGTCCAAATTTTGTGAAATGATGAGTTCAGAAATATCAGCTGCATGTTTCACTGCAGACCTGCAGTTGAGAAGCATCGATTTGATGTGAGGGTTGATAGTGACCACTTCATGGTGAGAAGTGGTTATCTGAAGTAAGTTTACCTTATTAACCGATCTGAAATTGACCCTAGGTTCTCTGTCAGGGTCAAAGGTAATAGTAGGGATGTTGATTGTAGAGTTAGAGGAGACACCCCCAGAGCCCTTGTACGAAAGAAGAAGAGCAAGAGTGTCCTCAACGGACAACTGAGGCTGAGACCTACGGGGCCTAGAATGGTGGTTAGGAAGAGGCCGGACATCACCGCCGTAATTAACTCTTAGTGGATTGGGTTGATCAGCCCCTCGGGAGTAGTATAGATTCCAGAGCTTCTCCATCTTCATGGAGAACTGTAGAAGGGTCTGCATGATATCTTTGACAGCCAGGAGATCCTGCTTGAGGTCAGCTATCTTCTCCTCAAGGTAAGGGAGGTTCTCGTCAGCGGTCGGAATGGTCTCGACATCCAAAAAGGGAGGGGGATTATCAAGGAGGGGAATAGGCTTTGGTGCAAGGGGGTGCGGGGAAGATCCTTGAGTAGGATTAGTTACGGGCAAGGTGGTTTTAACAATTGCGGTGGGGGAAATACCGGGGGAGGAGTAAGGGAGGTGTGGGGAAATAGGAGAAGTACTGGGGACAGCAGTTAGGTGCAAGGCCCTCGAGTTGGTGAAACCGGAGTCCAAGGGTAGATTATCAGGGTTGTCAGGGTTAGTTATGTGGGTGTTATACTCATCCTCCATGCCATTGGAAATAACAGAACGGGAAATAGGTAAAGAGGAGGATGCGGAATGGGGGTAGAAGAGGCGTAGGGAACAGAGGGTGCAGTAAATGTGGGTAGACTGATATGATGGTGAGTGGCCAGATTCGAGCTATTAAGTGTATTTTTAATCCTCATAAATATTCTGTCAAAGCGCATGAGATTCAGGTCCGAGGCTTGAACGAGGATGTTACCCTTATTCTAAAGGGAAAAGGTCAGATCTGTCTTAAGGGCAGGAGAGGGAAGTGTGACTAAACGGAAACCGTGTGGTGTTTTGCACAGCAGTTTGGAACGCAGCGCAGAAGTTAGAGCCTTTCTCCACTGAGCTCTTCTGTTAGTGTAGAAAATGAGGTCTGTCACCACGGTACCCTTAGACGTGGAAATATAGGTGTCCGAGATAAGCGTTTCAGGACATCGTTTGAGAAGATTATGTTTGAAAGTCTTTTCCGCTTTCTTCGACAGGTTGGGGGGGGGGTAGATAATCTTAAAAGAATTCAGTCCTACCGGAGCAAGGAAGTCAGAGGAACTAGAGGAGTATTGAGCCATGATGCGGGGAGCGAACAGATTAAAGAAGGTAAGGTAAGACAGATTAAAGGGGGGGCAATTTTCCGTGTTCAGAGAGCGGGAGATCAGGACTCCCTCCAAACACTAGCTGAGTATTAAGATGAGGTTCAAGACAAGAGTAGTGAGGCTGCAGAACCGAGTAAGGTAACACTACCGATTCTTGACGGCCCTAGCCCAGACCACTTTCCAAGATGGCTGCCCCCTATGACATCTGAGTTCCTAGGAAGCAGGATTTATTCTTAATCCTTATTCAGTTTTCATGTAGGACATAGTCCTATGTGCATTTCAGAATCCCATGTAGGCACTATTGAGAGACTTCCTTGTGGGGGGCCAGAGGGTGAGGAGCAGGCAGAGGGACCCCGAAATTCTAGTAAAGTAAGAGAGTAAAAAGTGAACCTGGAGTCCGCCAGAATAGAAATGGGATGGTCAAGGTGTACTCCTTAGCTGTTACAAGATGGCCGCCCCTTTATCCATAAAGAGCTGGATGGCAGAGAGAGACAGTCCTACTGTAATTTCTATGTCAGGGAGGAAGATTCCATTTTGCGAGGTGTCCTCGTGTGTAGAAGGGATGAAACATCAACATGATGGAGGGCAGCTAGATCCCCAGTGCCCCCAACATGAAAGTGTCCAGGCCACAGGACACAAGGGCAGCTTCAGCCCAATACCGCTTTGCCCAGCATTCACTCTGCACAACAACCTCTTCAAGAGAAGTTGCGTAAAACATCAGCCCGCCAGTAAGTGGACTGCAGTGCAGCGATCCCGGCCGCCCACGAGCGAAGCCTGGTGCAGGGTCCGTGCCAGGGGTTAGGATCAGGGCGAGGGAGGAGATCGGCGGTGTCCCGGGGGAGGGGTTGACGGACTCACCGCAAGACCCACAGCCGGTGCAGCCTCGTCACTTCCGGTGCACCTCGGCTTCCCACGCGGTAATAGACACGCAGCATCCGCGATCTCCAGCAGCAAACGAGATCCCCTTGAAGTCCTCGGTCCTTGCAGCCGCTGCGGTCACTGCAGAAACAGTGGTCCAGACTGCCCCAACTTGTAGGGATCCGACGCGAGGCAAGGCACCGCTGTTGGCACTCTTTCCCTCCCCAGCCTTCCCAGGCTCAGGCGGCTGCGCGATGACGGGGTTTCTCAGGGATTTACGCCAAAAGCGATCCCTTACCCTGGGAGCAGTCCGATGCTGCTCCTTCTCTGTCGGCCATCTTGACATGTGGTGGGCCTCCTCCTGCCACGGTCTAGGGCAGGGCATTCTGTTAGATTGAAGTAATGTACAAAAGCAAATGTACAAAAACGCCCATGCTGCTATGTGCCAGTTCATGAAAAGAAGCTGGCGAAAGAAGTTAAAAAGAAGAGGTTATAGTTCTTACACAGTCTCATCATTTCAGAGCTGAAGCATTTTTAATATTATATACAACGAAGCCTTAGTTGCTGCTTTTTTATTTATTTTACGCAACTAACATCCATTTTCAAAGCCAATAGTCATGGCTTGTTGCAGGTCTGATATTACTGGATGCAATGATAGAAACAGCAAAATACCAGTCGGGCGGCACATTATGCTCAGCACATATTTTTAGCTTAGGTGTTTTAAGATACGCCCTTAATTACATCAGACACACCCCTTGGAAAGACCCCCAGTTTTTTCATCCCACTTAAAGCCCTGGAACCAACACCAAGTCACAGTCACCTCACGTCCTGGCACTGTGCATCATACATGACTCATGACTTCCAAGTTTTCAGATTGCCTATGTGCAGGGGCATAGTGAACCCTCCTCCACCCCACCCCTTGTTTTAGGAACTACAGTGGGGGTGAAGTTCATTATGGGCCTCTTCTGTCTGCAACTCAGTAGACAAAGGCTCAGCTCATAATTAATGTGAAAAGGTGGGTGAGTGAATAAGTGAAGGAATGGGTAAATGGCTGGATGGATTAGTGAAAGGATGAATGGAGGAGTGAAAGGGTGAATGGTTGGATAATGAGAGAAAGGATGGATGGATGTGTGAGTGGAAGGATGGATGACGGTAAATAGATGGATGAGTGGAAGGGTAGATGGATGGGTAAAAGGGTGGATGGATCAGTAAAAGTATGGATGAATGAGTGAAAGGGTGGGTGATGGATGAGTGAGTGGGTGGATGGAAGAGAGAAATGATGGATGGATTGATGAATTGATAAGTGAAAGGGTGAATGAATGGATGGATGAGTGAAAGGGTGGATGTAAGGATGGACGAGTGAGTGAAAGGGAGGGTAGATGGACAAAAGGATGGATAGATGAGTGGAAGGTGGGATGGATGAGAGAAAGGATGGATGGATAAGTGAAAGGATGGATGAGTGATAGGGTCAATAGTTCATGAGTGGATGAGTAAATGGATGAGTGTGTCGATGGGTGAAGGGCGGATAGAAGGATGGGTGGCTAAGTGACAGGAGAATGGAGAGAGAAAGGGAGGATGGTTGGATGGATGAGTGAAAGCATGGATGAATGATTGGCAAAATGGATGGGCGAATGGGTGCATGGATGAGTGAAAAGAAGAATGTAAAGATGTATGAGTGAAAGAATGCATATATGAGTGAAAGGGAGGGTGGGGAGCTGGAAGAAATGATGGATGGATGAGTGAAAGGTTGAATGGTTGGATGGATGTGTAAGTGAAATGGTGGCTGGATGGGTGAAAGGGTAAATGGTTGGATGGATGAGTGAATGGATGGGTGGGTGGAAGAGTGGATGGATGAGTGAGGGAAAGGGAGGGGAGATGGACAAAAGGATGGATAAATGAGTGAAAGGGTGAATGGATGAGAGAAAGGATGGATGGATGAGTGAAAGGATGGATGAATGATAGGGTCAATGGATGGATTCATGAGTGGATGAGTAAATGGATGAGTGGGTGGATGGGTGAAGGGTGGATGGAAGGTTGGGTGGCTAAGTGAAAGGGGAATGGAGAGAGAAAGGGAGGATGAATGGATGGATGGATGAGTGAAAGCATGGATGAATGATTGGCAGAATGGATGGGTGAATGGGTGCCTAGATGAGTGAAAAGAAGAATGTAAAGATGGATGAGTGAAAGAATGCATTCATGAGTGAAAGGGAGGGTGGAGAGCTAGAAGAAAGGATGGATGGATGAGTGAAAAGTTGAATGGGTGGACAGATGAGTGACTGGGTGGATAGATGAGTAAGTGAAAGGATAGCTGGATGGGTGAAAGGGTAAATGGTTGGATGGGTGAGTGAATGGATGAATGGGTGGAAGAGTGGATGGATGAGTGAAAAGATGGCTTGGGTGAAAGGGTAAATGGTTGGATGGATGAGTGAATGGATGAATGGGTGGAAGAGTGGATGGATGAGTGAAAGGATGGGTTGGGTGAAAGGGTGGATGGATGAGTGAAAGGGTGGATGGAGGGACGGATGAGTAAAATGATGGATGGAAGGATGGATGAGGGATAGGTTTTCAAATGGTTGAAAAGGTTTGGATATGGATGGGCACACAGATAGAAGGACAGAATGAATGGTGAAAGACTGAATGATGGATTAAAGAATTAATAGAAGACAGAATGTAAATTTGAAATGGTGGATATCAGGGGTTTGATGGAAGGATGAATGGCTAGATTCTTGGACAAGAGAGCTCTTCTAGGGAGGGTTGTGATGACTTACTTTGCTTTCTTGGTGCCATAAGAGCTTTAGTTCAAAGTGGGAGGTATTTAAATGTTCTGGCTACTCCCTTGCCTATGTGTTACTATTCTGTATTTGCTATGTGCTTATGTGTGGTATCTATACATCATGCATATGACATTTTGAGTGACACCCAACTGCTACTTGAATGTTACACTAGTAATTGTAACTGTTTGCATTTTTTGTTTTAGGTGTAAGGTTTTAGGGAGAGCCTCACTGTGCAATGAGCTGTGCATGAGATGTATATTGTGTTTGTTGCAATAGGCAAAGCGTCAAAAATAAACTATGTAATAGTGTATCGACAGTGCCTTCTTTAAGAAAGCTGCAGGGAAAAGCACCTTTGTGACTTCCGTCAGCTAGTGCAACTCTCTGCGAAGCCCCCATAAGCAAAGTCAGGTTCCATATTTTAAGTTCCACTTGCTCAAACACCCATAATGCGTTCCCTATAGTGGGTTCATCACAGCAATCCTCCCTTTAGTTCACCAATGCGTGCCGCTTTACATCTCACAATGGCAATCAGATATGATAAGGTAGTAACAAAGTCTATCTGAGCAAATCTTCCTCACCACTTCTCTCAGCAAACATGCCTGCTCAGGACCATGAGTTGTAAACAAAATATTAGACTGGACAACCCAGCGCAGTAACCAAAAAAATAGATTATTATCATATGAAATACCACAAAAAGGCCTGCACTGTTGCTCAAAGCTGCGCGCATAATGAAAAACCGTGAAGTGCACGATTGTCTCAACCTAATATAAACTTATTTTGACTTGTAGTTAAGTGGTTGTCTATTTACTTACTTTTCTACTATTGCGCAACTTCCTCTGATGTGTCTGTAAAACTTACCTTTTATCCCTAAGTTTTGTCCTGAATTTTGACCTTCTGTACTGAATTTTTGTCCTGAATTTTGACCCTTTATCCTGAATTTTTACACTTACCGTCCTGAATTTGCGCCCATGCCAGTTGGTCACCCTAGTTCGAAACGGAGTACTAGTAAATGTGTCTTGGAACGTGAATGTGTGTGTTGGAGCGTTATGTGAATTCAGCTCAAAGAGTGTTGTTTAGACATGTGCCTTTAAAAAGAGTGCCATGTCTGGATCATTGTATTTAATACTACATTAATATTTGTACAGTGACTTAATTTACCTTGTTTTTCACAACTGAACCCTGCATTTCTACATTTAGCTCACCATGCCTCTCGGTTGCTTCTGATCTGGGTAATACTCACCCACATGCCGCTTCTTGCCTCTTGCTAGTAAAGTACAATGCAGTTCTTTGTACTACAATGACGAGGGCTTGCAGGGGTACCGACGTAAATAATTACAATGTCAATTTTTGCTGCTTTATTTAGATATAGGTTTCCAGAGTGCTGACAATGACTCATGTTTTGTGGCAACTGTTTCAACATTTGCAGCCCGAGACACGTTTTAGAAAAATATAGCATCGATTTTGCAGAGCACTTACGTTACATAATACCATTATTGAGTTCATTGCAGGTTAGTAAGAGCTTTTATTTAGTTTTTGAAATTACAAGCTTGAGCAAATTGCTCTTCTTCAATCCCATTTTTACATAGTGTGTTGTAGGAATATTATGCGCACAATGGTGTTTTGTATATTTTGAAAAAACTGTCACTAGAAGCGACAAGGGATAAAACTACAACATAGGTTTGCATAGAACCTATGCATCTGTGTCTTCCCACCCAATGATTTGGATGTAAATACCAATAGGTCGACCTGTTATTTAATTTTCAATTTCTTTAAACTTGAATTTTCAAATCTAAATTTTTTTAAGCAAAACTGAAAAACATGGGAAATAATTAAATATTTGTAAATACAAATATTGCAAATTAATAAATAATAAATGTGGCAAGGTAAAACACAAGAGGCTGAGTTACTCTCCTTTATTTAAAGGTGTCAAGAACTGGCCCTATGTAGCATAGATACCGCCGACCCTCTGCCCAATTCGTTGTGGGCAAACAAGACGTATTTATATCAGTGGCAGTGTATGCTATACTTCCCCCACCACCTTTTGTGGCCTCACCAGACCAGTGAGTGCGGTTGGTCTATATATGGTATTAAAGGACACCTTAGTGTTGGCAATAGATTCTGTTTTAGACTACGTGCTTGTGAGGGGAATGACCTGATGTATAGAGTTGTTCCATGCATGTAAAGGTAGCCTGTATGTTCTACTGTCTGCCTTGATTTCTGTCTGTCCTACGTTTGGGATTGTGAGCCTAGGAGGTTTGCTTATAGGAGTGGTTTGCCCATGAGGCTATATCAAGAGTACCATTACTGAATTGCCTTTAAAACCTATAGTTTTTAAATATTTTTTGGACAAAGGACAATGTGGTGTAAAATGCACCATAATGCCTTCTATTTTTAGATTTTTGTCTTGATGGAGGATGCTCTGAACATCCTCGCAAAGCTTAGGCTCGCTTGCTATGCTCGCTTGCTCAGCGCAATACAGGGCAAGTGTTTATGCCCCACCAGTTCCACAGCCATTGCTGGTGGGCCACAGCAGTACTTGTCATCTTATTAAATATGATGTCATGTCATTTGATTAGAACACCTCAAAAATGCATAGGGGAACTAGGAGAGTAGAAATACAGGTATACCACACTGGGTCAATTAATGTAAATTGCGTGTGCTGTTTCCTCACATAAGACGTCATTGTTCCTGTTCATGGAAACCGTATTTGGTGAATGGGACAGAGTCCATTATGCCTTATTATGTCATTTCCTTCAGAAATCTAAATGGTACATAAATGTTAATTATAAACATTGCTAATTAAAAGAAAAAACACATTGGGAAGTGTGTTTCTATCGTGATAGAATAAAAAAGAAGGGTCTGCCAAGCAATGTGGAAAGGTTTTCACTGTGTATGTAACTTTAAAATGACTGTTATTTAGAATGTAAGTATCTTGTGATATCATAAAGCATTAGTGATGCTTTTATTATTCACACTTTAACATTGGTTCACCCCCCCATTGAAGAATATTCATTAAAAGGATATTATTGATTTGAAACTGGTTTAAAAAAGTAATTTATTTAAAATGTATAATTGCGTGGTGTTTTTAAGGTGTCAGAGACTGGTTGGTAAGAGCTAGCCTTAACTTATAGTTTATGTGAGTTATTGTGACCAGCCATTGGTTGCTTCTTTTGGATGTGCCCAGTAGGTAAGCTTATTTGATTGTGTTTTGAATGGAGCAATGATTGTAGGTTATAAGGTTTTTAAAGGCATACCGATTTGGGAACTGTGATATTTATGTTATAAGCCACTTGTACAGCGCACCTTCACCATGAGGTCTCTTGGCTCTAAGGTAAACAGAAGACATCAACTAGTATACAGGTAAAACATAAGCGTGTTGAAACAACCAGGTTTTTAAAAGCTTTCTAAAACTCACATACTTAGGAGATGATATAATGTCCGGAGGGAGAGAATTCCAGGTATGAGGAGCCAGAACAGAAAAGCTGGCCCCTCCAAGCCTTTTCTTCTCTTATCTTGGCACCATAAGTAAGTTGTGGTGAGCCGATCTTAGATGGCAATTGAAAATGTAGCACTGGATTCTAGAGGTCACAAAGGCAGGACTTTTGCCTTGAAGAGCCTTAAAGTTAATGCAGACTGTTTTAAAAACAGTCCACTGATCTGCTGGAAGCCAATGGAGTTTTTTCATTTAAGGCTTAGTGTGACAGTGTCGAGGCTGGCAAAACACTAGCCGAGCTGGCTGATTTTGAACTAATTGCAATCTATTGTGTAGTCCCGTAGGAAGTCCCAAATAAAGTGCGTTGGCATAGTCAATCCAAGAGATCACAAGGGCAATAAGGATTTGGATAACAGCTTCCTCCGTGAAGAATTAATTTTCCTTGTTCTCCGAAGATAGAAGAAGCAAGAATATGACACAGCCTCTATATGAGACTTGAGGGATAAATCCGCATCAATGAGAATTCCAGGGATTTTCACAACTTTCTTAGGAGAAGGTTGAGGATCCCTTTTCAGTGGGCCAGAAGGAGGGATTTCAAAGGGTCAGTTTGCCGTTAGTGACCACGACTTCGGTTTTATCGGAATTTAGCTTAAGCTGGTGAAAATTCATCCAATCCCGGATATACAGCATGGTGTTTTGGAAGAATGCCTTGGAATCCATGGTGTGGCCAATAGTTAAAAATTACACTCACATTGTTGTCAGACCAACACACCTTGTGAACAATACATTAAATCCATCAAAAAGAGCATTAATTAAAGTATGTAAATTTATGCTATTTTGTGACAATTTTGTAATCTTCATCAAATTAGGGCTGAATATATTCGAAAGCACATATGATTCCTTAATTAATTTCTACTGCATTATGGGAACTTAGGGCCAGATGTACCACCTTATTTTGCATGCGCAAACGGGTTTGCGACCCGTTTGCGCATGCAGAATGTCACAGGGCCATGTACAATTCCTAAATAGCGAGTCGCAATTTATTTGCGACTCGCTATTTAGGAATTGCGAGTCGCTATTAGGAAGGGGCGTTCCCTTCCTAATAGCGACCCCAAAGCCATGTATGTATGTTTTGCGTCCGCAATTGCCTTCGCAAAACACACGCAAATTACCACCCTCTTCAAGAGTGTGGTAATGCACTCGCAAAAGGGAAGGGGTCCCCTGGGGACCCCTTCCCCTTTGCAAATGCAGGGAAAAATATTTTTTAGGGGCAGGCAGTGGTCCTAGGGACCACTGCCTGCCCTTAAAAAATGAAACGAAAACGTTTCATTTTTTTATTTTAAATGCATCCCGTTTTCCTTCAAGGAAAACGGGTTGCATTTAAAAAAAAAAAAACTGCTTTATTGAAAAGCAGTCCCAGACATGGTGGTCTGCTGAGCCCAGCAGGCCACCATCCCTTGGAGGGCCAGCCATTCCCAAAGGGGTTGCAAATTGCGAGTGGCTCATTAATATTCTCTGACACTGTAGTACATTGTAAATTGCGCCTCGCAATTTGCAACTTGCAATCGAGCGCAAATTGCGAGGCGCAATTTACAAGGGTCGTACATCTGGCCCTTAATAATTGTAACTGACTTTGGTCAATAATAAATGTTTGTGTTAAAGTTTTTTAACTTTTTATTTTTATTAACAAGCTAATTAATTTTAAGTTTCCCTCCAAGCCTTATTTTACAGGTGTGAGGCCACATACAGCAGTGTTTTGCCAGTGGCTAATGAATTATTAAAATTTTCAGTGAACTGCCATTTGTTTTGGGGCACTGCATTTAAAAAAAAAAAAACTGCTTTATTGAAAAGCAGTCCCAGACATGGTGGTCTGCTGAGCCCAGCAGGCCACCATCCCTTGGAGGGCCAGCCATTCCCAAAGGGGTTGCAAATTGCGAGTGGCTCATTAATATTCTCTGACACTGTAGTACATTGTAAATTGCGCCTCGCAATTTGCAACTCGCAATCGAGCGCAAATTGCGAGGCGCAATTTACAAGGGTCGTACATCTGGCCCTTAATAATTGTAACTGACTTTGGTCAATAATAAATGTTTGTGTTAAAGTTTTTTAACTTTTTATTTTTATTAACAAGCTAATTAATTTTAAGTTTTCCTCCAAGCCTTATTTTACAGGTGTGAGGCCACATACAGCAGTGTTTTGCCAGTGGCTAATGAATTATTAAAATTTTCAGTGAACTGCCATTTGTTTTGGGGCACTGCAAGAGAAAAAAAACTTCCAAGTTATCAGGGTACACCCTACAAAAGATATTGATTAGGTGGTGGATGGGCAGGAAGTCTTCACCTGAATTGCAATGCACCCCTGAGATACCAGCCCAAAACCCTTTGTAACCCTCACATCCACTTCTCCTTGGAAACACAGCCATTGAAAAATACACATACTCCAGAAATACCCCTTTGGAATTTTCTCTGTGGGCAGACCCAGATCCTGAACTCTATGCGCCTACATCTAAAGTCCTAAGGTGCCATGTAACATAACAGATCTATGAGAACAGCTAAAGAGGAGGTCTATTAAATGCAAATACACTTTGTTACCACTAAAGACACACTGCATTATATTTATGTCTGTTTATGTTTCACATTTAAAGTTTAGGGTCTATATCTAGGGTTTTGTAGGCAAAAAGCATTTCATGTGTTCTAATTTTACACTTTTTTAACAGTAGAAAACATTGAGCTTCTGTCTCCAAGCAATTTGTTGGAGGGATTGAATTGATTCAAAAACTATCAATCAATGTATGTTAGTTTGCTTTCAAACATAATTTAAGATTTCCAAGCATTCATTACTAAAGGTTTAAATCCTATCAAGGACACGGAGGCAAAGATTATGCTATCCCTTCCCATTGCTTTTATAAAAGCAGCTCATTTAAAGTAACAATAAAACTACTACTCCCATGAATCACAGCAGATACAACTGCAGAGAACTAAAAGTCATGGCACAAAGTAGAACTAAACAACATCAATATTATCCATAAAGGTCCTCACACTGACATCCAAGAACGTAGACAGCAGCCCTCTAATGTCACGCCAGTCATGTTCAAAAAGTTATCTCATAAAAAGTAGAGGTGGGCGAGCCACTTAGAGCTGGAGCCAGGTTCGAGCTAGATGCCGGGCTTTGATACAAGTCGAGGTCCTCTTGGAACCTCAAGCCCAAAACAATCCGAACTTTCATGTGGCTTCTGCCTGCTACCTTCACTGTACCCTTTTGCACAAAGGAAAAAACAAAGCATTGATATTCGAGGTAAAAATAAGAGAAAAATAGATTTCCAGTTAATGGCTGCTTTGTACAAAGTGAAACCAGTAACCTGGGACTAATTCCAGCTTCCCCCTAACCCAAACTCTGGGATTGTAGGCAAATACTCTGTTTCACCAATCCTCCTTTTTCTTCATTACCTCTCAATGAACCTATGATATGACTTATTAATGTCAAAGCTGCTGCATGTTAAAAAAAAAACATTGAAGAGAATGTATCATATTTTACATGATGTTTGTTGCATGACTTAGTAGCAAACATTTCCTAGGCACAGCTTGGCTTGTGCAAGGGCTCTTAGAGTCAATCCAGACCCTTGGTTCGGCTGTGGCTCAGTTCTTCATGGTAATTTGTTGGCTTGCCCACCTATAACAAAAAGCAAACAAAGTAGCCCATTCTTCTTTGATAGCAACATATAGTAAATTTATCTTATCATCACGGGTCAGGCATCATACAAAAGCAGAGAACATATACTTGCAATCCATTGACAGAAATTGGCTATATGACATTAAAGTATTAACCTGGGTGGGAAATCCTCATTACTGTGTCCTTAACAGAATTAGCTTAGATGCCACATGCAAAGCAATCAATGGGGGTGGTTTGAAATAAAATGTCTTAAATGTAGATTCTTGAGACCAAGCAATGCCTTCCTGGGCTTTTCCCGACTGACTCTTGATAGCAAAAAATTGGGAGCTGCGGCTCATCTGACAAAGTGAGTTTTAAATTGACACACACTAATTCAAGCCAAAGACATTATCCACTTTAATAACCAAGCTATACTGGCTGTACAGACTGCTTGAAAGGTCCCCTGTAAGAGATTAAAATCTGTTGTGCACTCCTGGACCTAAATCCTTATGGTCTAAATAATCTTTCATCAATTGATGACACACAACCTAGGATTATCCATGAAGAACTGGTAAGAAATCACTCTTGTAGAAGTATAAGTGAAGGTTTTTCCATTCCTGTCTAAGGCCTTGATGTCCAAAACTACTCTGCATGATAGTAAACAAAGGAACATCTCCAATCTGGCTGATAATGGTTTCCTAGAGAGATCACCAATAGCTTGCCATCTCTCAAAGAACCTAAGGACTTTGTTCATATCCAATAAAATATGAATGTCTGGGTTCAGGCAAAACAGACATCCTGATCTCTCTCAATAATTTCCTGATCAATGAATGTTCACCTACTGGAGTGTTGGCCAATGGAATATGGCCTACAGCGATGGCTGACTAGTAGGAGTTGACTGTCCTGTAAACCATTCCTTCTTCAGTCATTTTCGCCCAAAAATATGAAACATGCGCTAAATCCAATCCAATGGGATCAAGGCCCCATTCTAGACCTCTACCAGTCTATTTGGACCAGGTTACTGAATATCTCTTCTTTATGATTTTGTGATAGAATCCCACATTTGGTAGATTTGCAAGATAAATTATGTAAAAAGTCCCGGGCCTTTTCCATCACCCCCCAAAGGCTCTCAGCTTCATCTGCTGAAACTGGCATAACTCCAAAAGTTGATGTGCTGTGCACCAAGGGTCCATTAGCAGATGGGCTGACATTGGAATGTGTACCTGTGGTGCCACTGCTGACTCTAGTAACACCTGAACCTGAATACATTTGTATTCCAATATAGGTCCTCAAGGGTATCTGGCAGAACATTTTTCATTAAGATTGAAACATCAATTTATGCTATTCCGGTGTGGTATTATGGAATCTAAATACTTTGTCCCATCCTGGAAAAAACAGCCACAGAATCTTTCCTGTAGATTATGTGGATATAAGAACGAAACACTTGAAAGTGTGCGTCGACGTTTCGACCCCTGGGCAATGTTGTGATTGTGTTATCATCTGTGGGGGGTCTTCTTCAGGACTTAATATAGAGTCTGTGTGTGGCCTTTAAATAGGGTTCCACCTGGATACCAGAATAATAGTTAATACAGCACGGCAGCTTGTAAAATGTAAGAGGTTGATCTGAGTCCTGAAGAAGACCCCCCACAGATGATAACACAATCACAACATTGCCCAGGGGTCGAAACGTCGACGCACACTTTCAAGTGTTGATGATCACCTAGACCATTTAAAATGTACAAGATTAATTGCTGATCGGGTTGAATCATAATCTCCATGTACCTCACACTGTGTTTAAATATGTGTTTTCAATATATGTTCTTTTGTTATGTTTATATTGTGTTGTGATATATAACAACACACCTTTTGTGTTCACCTCACATCTTGAATTCACCAAAAGTGTAATTGTACACTATATCTGTGTGTGTATATTTAAATGTCCTGTTTTCACTTTGAGAACAAAAGTTTTTTTTTGATGTTATTATAAAATCTCAAACATATTCAGAAGTACATGAGTGATCTTTTGGTATAGTTTCTTTAGTTTGGGTTAGTTTTGCTTTGATATTTTTCATTAAATGAAAGTCTCATCATGGTAGAGGGACAAATTCTATAAATACGTTTTATGCTTTTTGAAGCTACTTGGTGGCAGAACCACTGTTCACTTAATATAATCTGTATTATAATCATAACTTCCGGGAGAAATGAATTATTGATGGTTCTTAAAATGTGCTGCTTTTCGAGCTGTTTTACATTGAAATTGTGACCGTGAATGATAATTGAGAAAAAGTAAATAGTGTATATAAATAATATTAAGTTTAGAAAATTAGTCTTTGGAATTTTTAGTTATAAATAATTTATGACATTTATTAAGCATTGTTGTAATGGTTTAAATAACTAAATACAATAAAGATTCTTACTTACTAATAGTAACACCTGAACCATAAGTTTCCTTTTTCAGATTTAGTGGCATAAAAGGGAAACATCTCATAGCCCTCCACTGCTCATATCCACCTGGACAGTAACCACAACTGTCAGAAATATTTACTGACATATTAATATTCAGTACAGAAGAAGTTAGAGAGCATTAAGCAAATAATATTTCAATATTCTCTTGTGGCTTTTACAGTCAATTTAATTAACACCTATATTCTACAACTCTTTTGATGGAAGAGTACAAAAAATATTTTAACTCTAGAACCAAAAATGATATAGGAATTGCAGCATTAAGAGCAATTAACAACTCCTCTTTTTACATATTGTAGTAAGCTGGATTTTTATGCAGTGTACCAAAATGAGGTACACTATGTAGTAAAGCCATACGACCCTTATTGGCTTACAGGGCTTAAATTAAGAATCCCAAATGCTCTCTTTTGTGATAGTGTGGGCAAGCAGTTTAGGCTTATCAGAGGGTAGTGTTAAGCATTTACTGTACACACAGAGTCAATAAATGAGACACACACTCAAGAAGAAACTTGAGACTAATTTAGAAAAATAACATATTTTTATAGAATTTTAGACACCAAAATCTTCGTAATCGGGTAAGTACCTTAGATGTTATCAAATTTTACAATAGTGACAGTAGTAAATGACAGCTGTCAGATTTGAGGAATGAGCCTCAAACACGGTAATGTTATCCTATGGGAGAAACATACACTGCATAGGGTCACTTGCAAACAACTTACAGGACTGTTCTTCTGGACTTAAGGTGAGTAGGGGCCAAGGTCCAAGAAAGCACCAAGAATTTTTGTTTACCTGCCCTGGTGTGTCTGGGTGCAGAAGTGCTGGTTACAAAAGTAGCCTTGAATGCTAGCGCTAAAGTCAATGGGCAAAAGTACCTGTAAGATTAAGGCTGCAAGTGGGGACTCGGGGACCAGTCCAGCCAGCAGAACCCAAAGGGGGGTTCGGCTCTTGAGGGTCTCTGGAGCAAAGGGGCACTGTCGGTCAGCTCAGACTCGGGCTGTTGGCCTCGGATGCAGAGGTGTTTTGTCAGGCTGGTGGCTTGAGTTAGAGGCTCTTACTTCTTGGGATCGACCTGGTGATGGAGACAGAACGGGACAGCAGGGCTACGCTCGGCACTGGCCTCAGTGATGCTGATGTCCTTTGTCGGTCGGGTCGGTCTTGGCAGGGTTGGAGTCTGGACTGGTCACTTAACAAGCCTTGGCTGCTGCAACTGCTCCAGTACCCAGAGTAATGATGCTGGGCAGCTCCTGGGGGTCCTGGTGTCTCCAATCTCAGCAGGGAGATGGATCTAATTTCCTAGAGCATGAAGACCTCTTTCAGGGTTGTTGCTCCCTCTGTGGACCCGGGAATCAGCAGAATGGTGTACCAGGCAGAGGGGGTTGGTGCCTGCAGACTGCAGGAAAGTGGCTCCTCCACTTCATGGGAGCTCTCTGCTGGCTGCTTAATGGTCCTCCAAGGGTTTGGGGAGGATGTGCAGCTTTTGAACTTAGTCAGTCTCTGGGATTGTGGAGGGTAAGTAGCCTGCCAGGGTTTGCCGCCAATCTTTGGGGAAAGTCCTCTATTCTCGCCTGGTCAATCCTTCTTCATCATTCCCCAGTTCCCAGTAGTCGAATCTGAATTCCTGGGGTCAGCGGGCACCTAAATACTCAATTTAGGGGCGTTAAGGGGAGTGAAGGGTAGTGGATATGACTGCTTCCTGTGAGGAGTGGGCATAACCCTATCCCAGAGTTCCTAATTCCACCAAAAACAAGATGGTGGAACCCTTCTTTCATGGAGCACATCCGGCAGCCCACCTTAGGTGTGTGACTAGCCTGGTGGGGTAACACACCTACCTGCATAGCTAATTTCCTACCTGTCCTGGTGCCAAACAGGTCTGGGGGAAGCCAGGGTAGCATATCAAAGGTGGCAGAGGCTTTGAAGCCTCTGGCCTTGGTATGCAGATTTACTAGCCATCCTGCTGGAGGAGTTGTGAACACCTTCCTCCGGAGCAGGGATTGTTTCTGACATCCGAGTGCGCAGGCTCTCACCTTCAGGGGGTTCAAAAACTCGTCTGTGGTGGCAGGCTGGATCAAACCAGTCAGCCAGCACACTAGAAGACTAGTCGTTTTTCAGGGGGCACCTCTTAGGTGCCCTCTGGGTGCATGTCTTCATAAATCTAATACTGGCATCAGTGCGGATTTATCAAGACCAGGTGTTTGATACCAAACACAATTACTTTCAGTGAAGCCATTATGTAGCTGGATAACTCGTAATGACCAGTGCCCAGTACATCTACTTAAGATGGCTTCCCTGTTCACTTGCAATATCTAGTAATAGAACTAGACATCACAAGGGCATATCTGCTCATGCAGATATGTCCTCACGTGCAATATAATGCACCCTGCCTTAGGCCCCTTAAGGCCTGCTGTAGCTGCGACTTACATATAGTACATGTAGGGTACGGGCATTGTTCACAGGGAGTGTGCAATGTTGATTTTTCAGAAGGGATTGCCCCCTTTCACTTAGCCAGCAGTGGCAGTCTGCATGTCATTTTTGTGTGTCCCTTAGGGTGGCATAAGACATGCTGCAGCCTGTAGGGACCCTCTGTTGTACCCATGCCCCAGGGATACCATTTACTAGGGACTGACAAGGGTGCTAAAGTCCTTGCCAATTTGTTTACAATTGAACATGTCACTTTTAGAGGAAAGAACATTGGCACTGGAGCCTGGTTAGCAAAACCAGCATCTAGTAGTTCAAATGGGGACAAAAAGTGGGGGGACATCTGCAAAGAAGTCCAGCTTCCTACACATATAACAAATTTTAGCTTACATATTTCTGAAGACTGCCTCAGGACAATCTGCACGTATCAATCTTAATGCTCTCACACAATAATTTTTTAACCATTCACTGATAACAGTACGTTTTTTCTCATATAGTCCCAAAGAATGATTGCCCATCCAGCAGTCTCTTATTAATTGCCACTACTGTTGATGGTAAACGCAGAGGCAGTTTCTTATTTACTTTCACTTTTGTTTAGGTGGAATAGCCAAAGCGAATTTCGCAGAGATGGCCCTCTGTATACTTGGGTTTGAAATTTGTGATAACTGGGCTGGCCTAACATAAAATTGTAACAGTTATGGCAAATCTAAAGGGGGATGGGAGCACACTGCCTCATCTCCCAGCACAGTTCGTCCAGAAGAACCCCCATCCCCCTTCTGTTTGAAGCAAATATTCAAGTAAGCATTTCCTGTGAACTGCATTTAACACAATGCTAAGGGACGAACTGTGCTGGGAGGTGACGCAATGTGCTCACATCCCCCTTCGATTTGAAAAGGCTCCCTTGAGCTGATGACCTTTTAGAGCTGCACCTGTGCGCCAGCGAGAGGTACTGAGACCTGAGAGGATTGTGGCAGCTTTCTCAGCAACCTCTGATAAATTTCGTTTTTTTATCTCTACTGATAAAGGATAATATCCAGAAACACGTGTCTGGAGATTTACAGCACTAACCTGCACCAACTTTAGTGAAACACTACAGCTAATATTCAACTAAGCATTTACTGTGAACTGCATTTACCACGATGCTAAGCTGTGCTGGGAGGTGAGGCAGTGTGCTCCCATCCCCCTTCAGTTACAGAAAATCTCCTTTATTAGAGATGCATAAATTGTTGAGGTTTTGGAAGTTAAATAGCAGATGGAGACTACAGAGGGATGTCACTATTGTGTCTGTGATTAATTTCAATAGCTAGTACCTTTCTCAGTCTGCTCACCCTTCCTTATATATTTTAATATGTGACATGAAAAAACAAATAGGTCAGCCTGCTATTTAACTTTCAATTTAAAATTTCTTCGAAGCATGAAATTTCAAATCGTATTATTTTTTAGCAAAACTGAAAAACATGAGAAATAATTTAATATTTGCAAACGAAAATTGTAAATGATTAAATAATACATTTCCAAGGTAAAACCTAGGAAGATGAGTTACTCTCCTTTATTTGAAGGTGTGCAGACCTGCCAGAGAAGACACCCTGGATTTATTGTCACTAGGGTTGCTACTTTAGTCTGAGAAAAATACTGGACACATTCTGTTATTCCAGTTCTTGACAACACTTGCAGTGATTTAGCAAACATATTTATCTACAGTTCTACAGGCCTGTCATAAAATGCTAGGCAAACAATTTCAATACCAGGCCATCTGCAAATAATCTTTTGCTACCAAACACGTTTCATGTACTTGTAGATCTTTTGTGCTCATGAATAATCTTGTCTTTCTCCTCGGTTTTATTTCAGTCATTTATATCCCAAGTCTGATCATATTGTTCTCCCCCGCTCGTTTCGTCTATCTCAATCTCTTCATTTAGCCCTACATGTCCCCACCTGCGCTACTGCCCTTGTTTTCTTCTTGCCGCTCCTTCTCTCTGTAAGTTTTCTTCCATTGCTTCTCTTTTTCATGACTTCTCTGTTTTATCACCAGCCTCTTATCCGACCTTATATAGGTCGGATAAGAGGTTTTGTACTAGTATTGTGTATTTCCCCCTCCTCTTGGACCTAAAATTATACAGGGGGTACCTTGTTTTCTAATGTTATCACCAGCCTCTTTCATTCTTTCTTTCATGTTTTCCTGTTTGTTTTTCTCATATTCCTTTGGCGCCCCTAATCCATCCCCTCCTCTCTTTCACACTAGCAGCCTCCCCACATCCCTTTTGGTTTTGTGGCGGCTGAAATTGGGCAATTCATACTTCTAAATAAGATACGAGAGCAGTGAATAATGGGTGAGGACCATCAATGGAAAGCTGAAGGGGCGTCAGTTTGAAGAGCTGATATGGACCTTGTTGAAGTTTATTGGTTGTCCTTGATCACGTGACATGCTCTGTTCTTCATAGAAGACATAGTTTTACTGCTACTTTAAATGAGTCGCTGAAATAAAATCAATGGGAAGAGAAAGTATAATCCTCCCCTCCGGTCCTGTGATAGAGTTAAAATTGCATAAAAGTGTGTAATTGTATTTTAATGTGTTGTATTTTATTTTAATTGAATTCAGATAGCACTGAGATACTGACTCACTTTATGGGGAGTAGCATGCTCCCCCGCAACCCAAGGTCTGAGGTTTAATTTACTGTTTTTTTGCTAGTGAGTTTAATCTTGTCTTCTAAGAAGAAACCCCTACATGCGTTACACCAGTTTATTAGTGCCGGAATCAGAAGGAGTTCGCTGTTACAGCTAGTGGGGGTGGGAGATATATTATGCGAATGACTGTGGGGTAAGTGGATAGGGTAGAAGAAGCTTAGAAAATTGAAGGGTTGTGGGCTGAGATAGAACAATTCACACGAGAAGAAAAAGAACCATAAGCCAGAGGGGGTTTAGCTTTGTGTAGGAATCAAATAAGGACATACAATTTGTAATATAGATTGAATAAGGGGAGCAGGGCGTGCAGAGGATTAGAGATATTTAATGTGATGGTCAGAAATCAAAGTCCTTTTTGGTTTTGTCCAGTAATTATGCAATATAGAGGGAGACAACTTTTTGGATCTCATGTAATCCGAAACAGGTGATAGTAGAAAAAAGCAAGTATTTTCTTGTTTGTTTGTGCTTTTATTTTACACTTAATTATACAGGGACTAGGTGACAAGAAAATATGTTGGCAGGTAGAATATTTTGAGTTCTTGCATACGATCTTAACAAGATTGCTAGAGTTTCTGCTTGTGAACCAAACAGGCTTTATTTTTCTTCAGTGTCCTGGTTTGTAGAAGATGGTACTTCAGGTAATCCACTATGGTCAGGTTTAACATCGCCATTTCTTAACCATTCTTTTGAATATCAGAAGGTTGTCAGTGGCTCTTACTTTTCTTCGGAGGGAATTCGAAAAATGGCAGCCGAAACAGAAAAAAATACCACTCCTGTTTCTTTTTGTAAGGTGGTCTGAGTAATCATAGTGCTAATCTAAAACCTAAATTCCTAGGTCAGGAGCATTTGTTGATTTTTATCAAGATGAATTCAGGACCTTTTTGAGTATTGCCTTGTAAGTGATACATAACAGTTTGAATGAAGATTTTCTAGTAACTCGCAATCAGTGGAGAGGATTCAAGGCAGTGGAGAAGTCTTGTAATGTAAACATACTCTTGTAACTTGGTTCTGAGGTCGTAACATGGTGGACAGAGGGATCCTATGATACAGCCCATTTGCTAATCAACATTTCAGAGGATGAGTGATGTTGTTGTTTGACCCTCTTGTGGAAATTCAAGATGGGGTAAAATGTGACAGTGTGTCTTCATAGCGCAGAAGGATGGTTTGGTTGGTTTGTTTACTTCAGAGCTCATTGAGAGTGCAGAGTCCATGACAATTCTAATGTTTCATACTTCTTTTGAAATTTTTGGTGCTGGTCCTAGATATTCCAGCTGAAGCGTTAATAGGTCATAACTTTTCTAATTTCCACAACTATTTCAGTTTTTGATGCGCTTAATGTTAGGGTAGTGTTAGACCTGTCATCCTTAGGGTGGTCTTTCCCCAACCTTTTTACCTGCCTACCTCCTCTTTTTGCTGTGCTGAATCTTTTTGTTGACCTTAGGGCTCTGAGCACTTTACAACTGCTGACCAGAGTTAAAGTGCATGTGCTTCTCCCATAAACATGGTAACATTGGTGTATACACAATAGGCATATTTCATTTACTTGTAAATCCCTTGTCAAGTGGTATACCATATACCCACGGCCTGTAAATTAAATGTTACTAGTGGACCTACAACACTGATTGTGCCACCCACACAAGAAGCACTTTAAACAGATCTCAGGCCTGCCACTGCAAAACCTGTGCGTGCAGTTTTACTGCCACTTTGACTTGGCAATTAAAACCTTTTGTCAAGCCCTAAACTCTCCGTTTATTACACGTCACCCCTAAGGTAGCCCATAGGGCATGGTGCTGTGAACGTAAAAGGTAAGACATCTACTTTTAAGTTTTGCATGTCCTGGTAGTGAAAAAACTCCTTGATTCATTTTTAGGTCGAGCATTCGAGACCTGTTGTAATTTCTCATGTTGGCTTAAAGCCATCCCCCTGCTTTTGATTTGTTTGTTTCAGTGTCCTTTAAAAATGCAGATTTTCCACAGTTTTAATGGGAAGAAAATCATGATTTCATTAAAGGCACGGAGGCTAATATTATGCATAATCCTTTATTGCTCCTCAAACACAGCAGCAACATCAAACTTAGAATTAGAACACATTAGAACTCTAGAACACTGAACACGAATATAACACAAGAACAGTCAGCTATCTTCCTTGTTAAACTGCTGCGAATAAAACAAAGTCCCATTAGATGAACCAAAAAATGCACTCCATTGTCGGCAACCTCCACGAATTCGTCCTTGATATCCATCTTCTTAACTTTGACCTAAGCATAAGAACAAGAAACATAAAAATAATAAGTCAAATGGGTTGGGTACAAAGCGGAGGGATAATATTAGCCTCCGTGCCTTTAATAAAATCATGATTTTCTTCCCATTAAAACTGTGGAAAATCTGCATTTTATGGCAAGGCCCGGAGGCCAATATTATGCATGTTCAAAGTTCCTCTAAAACTCTCTGTAACACATTTTCCACGGGTTTAAAATAGAATTTTTTTAAAGTTGAATCATTTGACCAATCTGCAGCCTTCATAATGCCACTCAGACTTGAACCTCTCATAAACGCTTTACAAGCCATAGCACCCCTTACAGAATGTGCCCCAAAAACACTCACATTCACACCGGCCTTACTCATCACCTCCTCCACCCATCTTGCTAAGGTCAGAGACGAAACTGCCCTAAACGGCTTCCTGAAAGAAATCAACAATTGTGAACAACCAAACTGCCTCAAAACAACCGTTCTCTTCTCATACTCCCTCAAACAACGTACCACACACAAATTACTATGCCCCTCCATATTAGGATAAAAAAATTGCCCTAGACATAGTCTTTGTTCTTTTCCGCAATTCAAAACACACTCCCTCAGGTTGGTAACTCCTAGAAGTTACTTCCAAAGCTCTAATATCCGAAATTCTCCTAAAAGAGACCAAACACAAGAGTACTGCTAATTTCCAAGACAATAACTTAAGACTCAAACCAGAATTTGGACCCCAAACGTCCAACTCCTTCAAAACAACTGAAACATCCCAAAGAACAGCATACTTGGCCCTAGGCGGCAACTCCAAATGAACACTCTTAGCCAACCTTCTAACCAACGCATGTTGACCAACTGGCACACTATCAACCAAAGCATGCCCAGCTGAAATAGCAGACCTACTCAAATTCACTGTATTGGAAGCCAAACTACCTTTATACAAACTTGATAAATAATTCACGATCTCCACTATAGGTGCTGATACGGGATCGAAACCCCTCTCAATACATTAACCACACCATTTCCTCCAAGCTGACCTATAGACCCTTGTTGTACCTGTCGCCCACGAACACGCGATGAGTTCCGAAGCCTCCTTTGATAATCCACACACTTGCCAAACTCTCCTGAAATCAGCCATGCCATAAGCCTCAACTGGCCCGTCATCACTAGCTCATGTGTGTTCCCCTGGGCATCCAACAGAACCTCCGGGAAACTTGGTAACAAAACAGGATCCTCCGTCAACAAACTCATCACATCTGGGAACCACACCTGTGCTTGCCAAAATGGCATTATCAAAACCAACTCTGCTCTCTCCTTCCTCACCTTTGTCAACACTCTCTGAATCATAGAGAATGGCGGAAAAGCATAAAGCCTCCCCATACTCCACTCCTGCAGGAAAGCATCTATACCCTTTGCCTCCGGATCTGGCCTCCAACTGTAAAAATCCACCAATTGTGCATTCAGTCTGTCCGCAAATAAATCCACCTGTAGTGGACCCTCTCCGAATCTTCTTCACTTTCTCCATAGGCAATCAACGCACATTCCAATGTCTGTATCTGAAAACCTAAAAACTGCATCACCTGAGCTGGCTCCACACACGATTTCTCCCTGTTCACAACAAAACCAAGATCCTCCAAAATTCTCATTGCAAACTCTGTTTGCTCTTTTGCCAAACCTTTCTCCTCTGCCATAATAAGAATGTCGTCCAGGTACACAATTAACCAAATTCCCCTGGACCTCAACCATGCTACAACCGGCCTCATTACTTTCGTGAAGCACTATGGTGCTGATGTCAAACCGAATGGGAGACTTTTGAATCTCCAACAAACTCCTTTCCACGTGAATTGATGGAAATCCCTGTGCTCCACACACACCGGAACAGTCACATATGCATCCTTCAAATCCAAACGGGTCAGCCAATCCCCTTTCCTTAACAAGTCCCTCAACATATGGATTCCCTCCATTTTGAATTGATTGTAACACACCCAAACGTTCAACTCTCTGAGATTCATAACCGGCCTTATACCTTTGTCCTTCTTCTCTACCAAAAATATATTGCTTACAAAACAACCTGGCACCTCCTTTGCAATTTCTATTGCCCCTTTCACTGCCAATGCCTCTACCTTCTTTGTAACCAATACCTCCAGGTCCTTTGCAAATCTTAACACAGCGGGACACCTTCCGTGAACTGGAATCTCCCAAAAATCTATATGATAACCTTCCACCGTTTCCAAGACCCACGGATCCTGAGTTATTTCCTTCCATCTTGAAACAAACTGGGCTAGTCTTCCGCCCAATTTTACATGGATAGAAATAGGGTCTATGTAACATCTTACCTGATGGTCCTCTTCCTCTTCTCTCCGAACGCATTCCACATGACCTTGACCTTTGCCTCTGTGGGTAGAAACTACCCTGATCCGATCATGAGTATCCATAACTGTATCTTGTTCCATAGGGTCTAAATCCTCTACCGAAAGAATCTCTTGTGATTCCTTGACCACGGCCGGGGAATCGAACCCGCATTCTCCCGGCCGTACCAAAAACCTTTTGAATGTCCTTTTGTGCCTTTTGCAAAGAATTTAAGGTCCCTACGTACCTAGACATGTCCTTTACAAACTCCTATCCGAAGAGCATACCCTCGCTCTGCTCTCCGAACTCCTTATTGGCCAAATCCGCCAATTTCAGATCTATCTTTAATAAGATGCTCTTACGCCTCTGTACGCATAAGGCCGCATTCGAATTACCCAGTAGACAAATTGCCCTTTGTACCCACTGGCGTAACTCTTGCACATCCACTCTGGTATTATTAGAATGTGCCTCCTCACACAGATCAAAAACCTTGGTGAGGGGCCCCAGTACGTCAAGCAATCTATCTTGACAATGTTTCAGACCCTTATCTAGACCCCTTCTAGGGTCTCTTCCAGACTTATTCAAAAAAGTCATAATCTTTGGGTCCAATTCTGGTGTATATGCCACCTTGCTCTCCAAGCTAGGGCTAGGACACTCAGACCTCAACTGTGTCCTCACCTCCTTCGGTATTTCCCTCCTAATCCAATATCTAACATACTTTGCTACATGCTCTGCAGGAGTCCATTGAGGAGACAAAGGATGCTGAATAAGAAATGGGTCAAACATTTCCTCACCCTGAGGATCTACAAAATCTCCAATCTCCATCTTAATTTTTCTATCTCCCACTTTCCTCCTCTTACGGGGAAACTCATCATCATCAGTATCATCAAAACTTGTAGAGCAGGTTAGTTCCACATCCCAACTCGCAGAAGATGTATTTCATGTCACCACACCATGGCTTCTTTTTTGTGCCTTTATAGCACCACCCTTTGCCTTGATAGCAATGTCATTAGCCTGAACCTTACGTTCAGACACCATATCCATCTTCTTTTTCTCCACATTCTTTCTCTTATGCGTCCTTTTAACTCCTCCTTGACTTGACCCACTGGCTACAACCTCCACTTCCTCTGTAGTCCAAAAACTTTCATCTTCCACGGACCTCTTCTTAGAGTCTTTCGCAAGTAAACTTTTTTCAACACTCCTCTCTATCTTCTTATCTATAGTAGCTGCCATTTCTCCAAACATCTTATCCATATATACCTTTAAGCTTTCCTCAAAACCTGTTCCTTCAATGTGCTCCATCTTAAAACACCTTTTACACTCTATTTTAAAAACTACACTTTGAAATATAAACTATTTTGTTTTTCCTAAACCATAAAAAATATACACTTTCTAAATCTTCCTGAATACAAAACTCTATACCTTTCCTCCTACCCCTGCACTCGATCCACTCCTGAACTGTTTCCGACCTCTGACTGAAAGTGACAAGAGTTTAATCAGTTTGCCGGTTGTTTACATATTCCCAAAATATGTCCGCCACAAATCCCTTTAGAAATGTAATTTTTTGTTCCCAAACCTCCAAAATGGCCGCCGCACGGTGCGTGAGTACGGTGGCCTCTAATCTCATTAACAGAGTCGCTCGCGCTCCACATGAAGGGAGACGCGACACGACCCAGGCACATCAACGCGATCCAAGCACATCAGTGCGTTTGCGGGGCGTCAGCTTCAGAATGCTGATGTCCGCTTGAGCGCATTGCGAAATGCTTCACGTGCCTGAACTTGACTAAGGCAGAGCGTTCCTCTCGCACGCGCCTTGTTTTAAAACTAAACCAGCAACGGTAAGAGAGAAACTACGAGCCCGAACTTATCATTTTCATTTCCCGACGCATATATTACACATAAAAAACTACAGTTTTCGCTTCTAAATGTTTTAAATTACAAATAAACTACACATTAAAAACGTGTTTCAAAACAGCGAAAAAGTTCACACAACCTTAAATACATTTATAGCAACCAGACATACTCCAGTCAAATAAACATCAATAACCATACTCTCTAAACATAAATTAATCTTTCAAATCATTACTATCATGCCTCTTACAAACACCAAGTTCATTTGAATAAATGTACTTATCTGTGAATGAGCAGCAACAAAAGAGGAAGATGGCTGACTGTTCTTGTGTTATATGCATGTTCAGTGTTCTAGAGTTCTAATGTGTTCTAATTCTAAGTTTGATGTTGCTGCTGTGTTTGAGGAGCAATAAAGGATTATGCATAATATTGGCCTCCGGGCCTTGCCATAAAATCCTTGCTAGCTAGTGGTCAGCCCTGCCTCTTTGTTCCTCCTTTTCCTTTTCTGTTCCTCCCATGCAGCACGGACTAAGTACTGTCTCATTCCCCTATGTCTCTTTAAGTGTTCTTGGGGGGGGGGGGGGGACTATTTTATTTCTTGGTCTCCTGGTCTGTTACTGTTTGCCTGTGTTCAGCTTCAGAGGCAAAGCTGCTTACATGTAACTATATCATTCCTCCCTCCCATCTCCTCTTAATGCCACAATTGTGTCAGTACTGCCTCCTTCTCTGTTGCTCCCACTCTGTTGATTGCATTTATTCAGCCTTTTTTTGCACTTTTCAATGAGTACGGCAGTTGGGCTTTTTTGGTAGGATATTTGGTTCATTTTGGGCTTCCTTTTAACCCCTTCGATGCTCATGACGGAATGGTTCCGTCATGAGCATCGGTGCCCCTGTGCTCATGACGGAACCATTCCGTCATGAGGCCAGGGGCACGAAATCCCTCTGCTGCAGACAGCAGAGGGATTTCCTTTCTCTCCCACAGCCTCGGGAGCTGGGGAAGAGCTTCCCCAGCTCCCGAGGCCCCGCCCCTCCCTTTCAGTGAAATGAAGATCAGCGCGCACGTCGCGCTGACTTCATTTCACTGAAAACGAAACTAAAATGAGCCTTTAGGCTCATTTCAGTTTCACTTTCTACGTGTTCAGGGGGCTTTCTCAGCCCCCTGAGCACGTAGAAAGAGGGGAGAGGTATCATTGGAAAGGGGAGAATCTCCCCTTTCCAATGGTACCCTTCCCAGTGGATCCCTGCTTGGGGATCGCCCCAGGAGGGCGATCCCCAAGCAGGATCCACCCACTAAGGCACCAGGGAGGGGGAGCGGCCCCTTGGGCAAGGGCTTTTGCTCCCCAAAACAAATTGCCAATGTTCAGTCTTTCTGCCCCCCTGGGGGCAGATGGGAGCAGTAGCTCCCAATCTGCCCCCCCGGGGGCAGAAAGCCCACTAGACACCAGGGATTTTTATTTGGTGCATTTTTTAGGGTGGGGCTGCCCGAAATGGGCACGCCAATGCCCCCACCCCCCAGCCACCATTACAGCCTTTCTGCCCCCCTGGGAGGCAGTAGCCCCTAATCTGCCCCTCGGGGGCAGAAAGCCCACTAAATGCCAGGGATTTTTTTGTGTGCTATTTGTTTTAGGGTGGGGGCTGCCCAAAATGGGCACGCCAATGCCCCCACCCCACCCGCCACCATTACAGCCTTTCTGCCCCCCTGGGGGGCAGAAAGCCCACTAAACACCAGGGATTTTTTTGGACGCATTTTTTTTTTAGGGTGGGTGCTGCCCGAAATGGGCACGCTAATGCCCCCACCCCCCACCACCATTACAGCCTTTCTGCCCCTCTGGGAGGCAGATGGGGGCAGTAGCCCCCAATCTGCCCTCCCGGGGGCCGAAGCCCACTAAATGCCAGGGATTTTTTTGTGTGCTATTTGTTTTAGGGTGGGGGCTGCCCAAAATGGGCACGCCAATGCCCCCACCCCACCCGCCACCATTACAGCCTTTCTGATGGGGGCAGTAGCCCCCAATCTGCCCCCCCCAGGGGGGCAGAAAGCCCACTAAACACCAGGGATTTTTTTGGACGCATTATTTTTTAGGGTGGGGGCTGCCCAAAATGGGCACGCTAATGCCCCAACCCCACCCGCCACCATTACAGCCTTTCTGCCCCCCCTGGGAGGCAGATGGGGGCAGTAGCCCCCAATCTGCCCCCCCGGGGGGCAGAAAGCCCACTAAACACCAGGGATTTTTTTTGTGCAATTTTGTTTAGGGTGGGGGCTGCCCAAAATGGGCACGCCAATGCCCCCATGCCCTTGCCACCATAACAGTCTTTCTGCCCCCCCTGGGAGGCAGATGGGGGCAGTAGCCCCCAATCTGCCCCCCCGGTGGGGCAGAAAGCCCACTTGACGCCAGGGATTTTGTTTTGCGCATTTGTTTTTAGGGTGGGGGCTGCCCGAAGTGGGCACGCCAATTCCCACATCCCCGCCACCATTACAGCCTTTCTGCTCCTCCTGGTCTCCCGGATAAAATGGTACCTCACACGCGTGGGTGGGGCAGCCGCGACAGGCAAGGGCCCAAAGCCTAGTGAGGCGACATCAAAATTACCTATCACAAACCAACCTGGTTTCAAGGGGGTCCCATGAGTTTTGGCCCGGGTTCGGCGGCCAGCTAGGAAACCTACCAAACCCACACATTTCTGAAAACTAGACACCCGGGGGATTCCAGGGAGGTATGGCTTGCGTGGATCCCCCAACGTTTTCTTACCCAAAATCCCACAGAAACCTGAAATTTTGCTGAAAATCACTTTTACACACATTTTTGCGTGGGAAAGTTGTGGCATCACCGGGCTGAAACAAATTTCCTACCACCCAGTGTTCCCCAGGTCTCCCGATAAAAACGGTGCATCACTCGGGTGGGAGGCCTGAGTACTCGCGACAGGCAAGGGCCCAAAACGTATTGAGGCGACATCAAAACTGCCTATCAGAAGACTTACCTGTTTTGCAAGGGGTCCCATGACTTTGGCCCGGCTCGGCGGCCACCTAGGGAAACCTACCAAACCCACACATTTCTGAAAACTAGACACCTGGGGGATTCCAGGAGGTATGGCTTACGTGGATCCCCCAACGTTTTCTTACCCAGAATCCCCCAGAAACCTTAAATTTTGAGAAAGTCACTTTTTTCACACATTTGTGTAGGAAAGTTGTGGCATCATCGGGCTGACACAATTCCTACCACCCAGTGCTTCCAGGTCTCCCGATGCAATGGTGCTCACCGGTGGGAGGCCCAGTACCCGCAACAGGCATGGGCCCAAAACGTATCGAGGCGACATCAAAATCTGCCTATCAGAAGACGACCTGGTTTTGCAGGTGTCCCATGATCTTGGCCCGGGCTCGGCGGACCTAGGAAACCTAGCAAACCCACACATTTCTGAAAGTAGACACCGGGGATTCCAGGAGGTAGCTTGCGTGGATCCACCAACGCTTTCTACCCAGAATCCCTGCAAACCTGAAATTTTGCTGAAAACAAATCACTTTTTTCACACATTTTGTGTGGGAAAGCTGTGGCATCACCAGGCTGACACAAATTTCCTACCACCCAGCGTTCCCAGGTCTCGATAAAATGGTGCCTCACTCGGGTGGGAGGCCCAAGCACGCGCGACAGGCATGGGCCCAAAACGTATTGAGGCAACATTGAAATTGCCTATCACAAAATGTTTTGGGCCCTTGCCTGTCGCGGGTACTTGGGCCTCCCACCCGAGTGAGGCACCATTTTTATCGGGAGACCTGGGAATCGCTGGGTGGTAGGAAATTTGTGTCATTCCCGGTGATGCCACAACTTTCCCACACAAAAATGTGTGAAAAAAGTGATTTTTTCAGCAAAATTTCAGGTTTGCAGGGGATTCTAGGTAAGAAAACGTTGGTGGATCCACGCAAGCCATACCTCCCTGGAATCCCCCGGGTGTCTACTTTTCAGAAATGTGTGGGTTTGCTAGGTTTCCCTAGGTGGCCGCAGAGCCCCGGGCCAAAAAGTCATGGGACCCCCCTTGCAAAACCAGGTCGTTTTCTGATACGCAATTTTGATGTCGCCTCAATAAGTTTTGGGCCCTTGCCTGTCGCGCGTACTTGGGCCTCCCACCCGAGTGAGGCACCATTTTTATCGGGAGACCTGGGGGAACGCTGGGTGGTAGGAAATTTGTGTCATTCCGGTGATGCCACAACTTTCCCACACAAAAATGTGTGAAAAAAGTGATTTTTTCAGCAAAATGTCAGGTTTGCAGGGGATTCTAGGTAAGAAAACGTTGGTGGATCCACGCAAGCCATACCTCCCTGGAATCCCCGGGTGTCTACTTTTCAGAAATGTAAGGGTTTGCTAGGTTTCCTAGGTGGCCGCCGAGCCCCGGGCCAAAAGTCATGGGACCCCCCTTGCAAAACCAGGTCGTTTTCTGATAGGCAATTTTGATGTCGCCTCAATAAGATTTGGGCACTTGCCTGTCGCGCTGCACTTGGGCCTCCCACCCGAGTGAGGCACCATTTTTATCGGGAGACCTGGGGAACGCTGGGTGGTAGGAAATTTGTGTCATTCCGGTGATGCCACAATTTCTCACACAAAAATGTGTGAAAAAAGTGATTTTTTTCAGCAAAATGTCAGGTTTGCAGGGGATTTTGGGTAAGAAAGCGTTGGTGGATCCACGCAAGCCATACCTCCCTGGAATCCCCCGGGTGTCTACTTTTCAGAAATGTGTGGGTTTGCTAGGTTTCCTAGGTGGCCGCTGAGGCCCGGGCCAAAAAGTCATGGGACCCCCCTTGCAAAACCAGGTCGTTTTCTGATAGGCAATTTTGATGTCGCCTCAATAAGTTTTGGGCCCTTGCCTGTCGCGCGTACTTGGGCCTCCCACCCGAGTGAGGCACCATTTTTATCGGGAGACCTGGGGAACACTGGTGGTAGGAAATTTGTGTCATTCCGGTGATGCCACAAATTTCCCACACAAAAATGTGTGAAAAAGTGATTTTTTTCATCAAAATGTCAGGTTTGCAGGGGATTTTGGAAGAAAGCGTTGGTGGATCCACGCAAGCCATACCTCCCTGGAATCCCCGGGTGTCTACTTTTCAGAAATGTGTGGGTTTGCTAGGTTTCCCTAGGTGGCCGCGAGCCCCGGGCCAAAAGTCATGGGACCCCCCTTGCAAAACCAGGTCGTCTTCTGATAGGCAATTTTGATGTTGCCTCAATACGTTTTGGGCCCTTGCCTGTCGCGCGTACTTGGGCCTCCCACCCGAGTGAGGCACCATTTTTATCGGGAGACCTGGGGTAATGCTGGGTGGTAGGAAATTTGTGTCAGCCCGGTGATGCCACAACTTTCCCACACAAAAATGTGTGAAAAAAGTGATTTTTTTGCAGCAAAATTTCAGGTTTGCAGGGGATTCTGGGTAAGAAAACGTTGGTGGATCCACGCAAGCCATACCTCCCTGGAATCCCCCGGGTGTCTATTTTTCAGAAATGTTTGGGTTTGCTAGGTTTCCCTAGGTGGCCGCCGAGCCCCGGGCCAAAAAGTCATGGGATCCCCCTTGCAAAACCAGGTCGTTTTGGGATAGGCATTTTTGATGTCGCCTCAATACGTTTTGGGCCCTTGCCTGTCGCGGGTACTTGGGCCTCCCACCCGAGTGAGGCACCATTTTTATCGGGAGACCTGGGGCAATGTTGGGGGTAGGGAAATTTGTGTCAGCCCGGTGATGCCACAACTTTCCCACACTAATGTGTGAAAAAAGTGATTTTTTCAGCAAAATTTCAGGTTTCTGGGGGATTCTGGGTAAGAAAACATTGGGGGATCCACGCAAGCCATACCTCCCTGGAATCTCCCATGTGTCTACTTTTCAGAAATGTTTTAGGTTTGGTAGGTTTCCCTAGGTGCCGGCAGAGCTAGGGTTCAAAAACTACAGCTAGGCACTTTGCCAAAAAAGGGTCATTTTTCACAGTGAAATTGGGGTGTGTCCACATTGTGTTTTGCGCTGTTTCCTGTCGCGGGCACTAGGCCTACCCACACAAGTGAGGTACCATTTTTCTCGGAAGACTTTGGGGAATGCAGGGTGGGTGGAATTTTGTGGATCCACGCAGATTCCAGAACCTTCCACCACAGAAAAGTGAGGAAAATGTATTTTGTTTTGACAATTGTTTAGGTTTGCAAGGGATTCTGGGTAACAGAACCTAGTGAGAGCCAGTCAAGTCACCCCATCCTGGATTCCCCTGGGTGTCTAGATTTCAAAAATGTATAGGTTTGCTAGGTTTCCCTAGGTGCCGGCAGAGCTAGAGTTAAAAAACTACAGCTAAGCACTTTTCAAAAAAAGGGTCATTTTTCACTGTGAAAATGTGGTGTGTCCACGTTGTGTTTTGCGCTGTTTCCTGTCGCGGGCACTAGGCCTACCCACACAAGTGAGGTACCATTTTTCTCGGAAGACTTTGGGGAATGGGGGGTGGGTGGAAATTTGTGGATCCACGCAGATTCCAGAACTTTCCACCACAGAAAAGTGAGGAAAATGTGTTTTTTTTGACAATTGTTTAGGTTTGCAAGGGATTCTGGGTAACAGAACCTAGTGAGAGCCAGTCAAGTCACCCCATTCTGGATTCCCCTGGGTGTCTAGATTTCAAAAATGTATAGGTTTGCTAGGTTTCCCTAGGTGCCGGCAGAGCTATGGTTAAAAAACTACAGCTAAGCACTTTTCAAAAAAAGGGTCATTTTTCACTGTGTAAATGTGGTGTGTCCACGTTGTGTTTTGCGCTGTTTCCTGTCGCGGGCACTAGGCCTACCCACACAAGTGAGGTACCATTTTTCTCGGAAGACTTTGGGGAATGCGGGGTGCATGGAATTTTGTGGATCCACGCAGATTCCAGAACTTTCCACCACAGAAAAGTGAGGAAAATGTGTTTTTTTTGACAATTGTTTAGGTTTGCAAGGGATTCTGGGTAACAGAACCTAGTGAGAGCCAGTCAAGTCACCCCATCCTGGATTCCCCTGGGTGTCTAGATTTCAAAAATGTATAGGTTTGCTAGGTTTCCCTAGGAGCCGGCAGAGCTAGGGTTCAAAAACTACAGCTAGGCACTTTGCAAAAAAAGGGTCATTTTTCACTGTGAAAATGTGGTGTGTCCACGTTGCGTTTTGGGCCGTTTCCTGTCGCAGGCACTAGGCCTACCCACACAAGTGAGGTACCATTTTTATCGGGAGACTTAGGGTAACACAAAATTGTAGAGCAACTGTTATTATCTATTGACTTTTGATGCATTTCTGCCTTCCAAATGAAAGACAATGTGTAAAAAGAAGTCATTTTGAAAAATGTCCTATAATTCTCATGCTAGTATGGTACTCCCAATTTCGGAAATGTGCAAATATCTACTATTTCTAAACTCTATATTTTGTTCCCATTTCAGAAATACATAGGTGTCTTTCATACCGATTTTTCCATGTATAAATTTTCCCAGAATAATTGCTATATACCCGGTACATAATAAAAAACCATTGCAAGACGCTGCTCAGTTATTGGCTCTGGGTTCGTCGGGTTCTTGGTGAACCTACAAGTCCTATATATCGCCACAACCACAAAGGTCCAGCGGATGTAACGGTATATTGCTTTCAAATATCTGTCATAATTAGAAGAAGTTACAGGTGAAAACGTTGACACAAATGGCTGATTTTTTCAACTAATTTTCAATTTTTCCTATATTTAACTGTTTGTTTCTATAAAGAAAACTTGAAGGATCTACACAAATGACCCCTTGCTGAATTCAGAAGTTTGTCTACTTTTCAGAAATGTATGGCTTTCCAGGATCCATTATTGCTTTCATACCCATTTCTACCATTAACTGGAAGGAGGTTGAAAGCACAAAAATAGCAAAATAGACTATGTCCCAGAAAAATGCCAAAACTGTGTAAAAGATTTTGGTTTTCTGACAAAAGTCTGCTTGTCCCTGAAAGCTGGGAAGATGGTGATTTCAGCACCACAACCCCTTTTTTGATGCCATTTGCAGGGAAAAAACCAGACGCTTTCATCTGTAGCCCTTTTTTCGCATTTTTCCCCAAAAACCAAAATTTAGCTGTATTTTGGCTAATTTCTGGGTCCCCTCCAGGGGAATCCACAAACCCTGGGTACCTTTAGAATCCCCATGATGTTGGAAAAAAGGACGCAAATTTGGCGTGGATACGTTATGTGGTCAAAAAGTTACAGGGGCCTAAGCGCGAACTACCGCAAATAGCCAAAAAAAGGCTTAGCACAGGAGGGGAAAAGGCCTAGCAGCGAAGGGGTTAAGGGAGATTGGGCTTGTTGAAGTCTTGTTTGTGAAAAGGCATGAATCATTGCAGCCCCTCCCACTCCTCCCTGCGCTCCGTCCCATCCCATCCAGAGGGTTCCTTGCAGCATGGGGGAGGCAACAGCTGCACCTCATAGGAGCCACCTGCATCCACAGACTGTGCTCAGAAACGGCTCGCTGTGCAGACATTTTGGTTGTGTCATGCTTTGCGGTAGAATCAATTCCTTGTTTTGAAAAAGCTGGCACGTGCTGAATCACATTGTCAAAGCTGCTCTCCGAGACGGGGTGGGGCTAAGAGAGAGCTTTCTGTGAAGGGGGAGGAGCTGAGGGAGGAGCTGCGAACGGATACTGGTTTCTTGCCTGCTTCTTTTTTTTGCAAGCGTGTTCTGTGTTTTTTACTGCTCTTACCTTGCCCAGGTTCAGCATCTCTTCCTGCTGGTCCGGTTCGGTTTCTCTACTCCCTCACATGGTACTTGTTTTCTAAGTTGGAGGCTGTACAGGCGGGCGATAGATGCACTGGGCACCGGAAAGTGCAAGGCGAGTCTTCCCTCCTCCATCTCGCCCCTTCCATGCCGTCCCTACAGTTTTTGTTTTATATAGCGGGAACTCGATCCGAAGGTATCAGAGCGCTTTACAGGAGCACCAGTTGCGTTACAGATGGGCATACGGGAGATAAAGTGATTTGTCCCGAATCACAGGATGCTTGAACCTCCAGCCAGACCCAGCTTCAGAGTCGGCCTGGATAACTGATCACACCAATCATAATACTTTCACTGTACAGCACGCGGTGCGCTCGCGCTGTACACGGATAACTGACTACATCATTATACTTTCACCGCACACAGCGCTGTATGCAGATCACATGATCACACTTTCACTGCACTTGGTGCTGTGGCGGATTACTGACCACAATCACACCTTCACGCACTCGGCGCAGCACTGCCAAGTGTCACGCTTCACATTTTAGACAAGTGCATTTCAGTGCAGATCTCCGCATCACAGCACTGAAATGCCATGTCGTGCCATTTTTAGGTCTCGCCTGCGTTGCAGCGCATGCGCTGCTTCACCTTGGCGAGATCTATAGTTGTTGCTTTTCTGTCCGGCCTCTTTGGAAGCAGGGTTGGTGTCCGCCCTGTCGCCCTTAGGCCCCGCCCACCCGTCATCTGTTGCTCGCGAGTCAAGACAGGAGATGTGCACGCGCCTGGACGGGAAACAGCTTTCTGGTAGCGGGCCTCGCCCACCCGTCGTCTGTTGCTTGTGCGTTGTGTCCTTGCCTCACGCTCGAGCAGCAGCCGCATCTAAGTATTGCGGCTGCACGCATTTGTTTTGTTCTTTGTCCATTCCTGCATGTTTGGATCAAGAGTCTCGGAGCACGGCTCTGGTTAAATTTAGACTTAGGAGTCCGCTTCCTTTTATGTATTTACTAACTATGTCTGCTCACTGAGAGGTGCAATCTTGCGCAGCTCGCTGCTTCTTGCACCACAGTAATGATGATGCCTCGTTCGCACCCCCCCCCTGAGTGACTCACGTGGGTTTGTTTTTTTAACTCGCGCCTGAAACTGTACACCAGTTACAAAGTCGGGCCGGAAGTCCAAGTCGACCGTAAGGGGAGGCTGGTCACGGAATTGCTGCTTTCGCTGCCTAGCCTACAGTGAAGTATAATTTGAAAGTTTATAATGCTGCCTCATAAAAATATATTTTTAGACTCCTTAGTGCGCCGCACGTTCATGATCACATTTATTCTGAACTGCCACACAGCAGTGTCTGCTCACTGTGCTACTTCGTTTTCAGCGTTTTTCAGACACACTAATTCCATTTTGTGTCCTGGGGTGAGCCACTATGGTGCCGGTCGGCCCTTTTTGAAAACAACTACTTGGTCCTCGCTGATGGGTGTCATTGCTAATATTTTTTATGTTTCCCTCGTCTTCATTGCTTGAAAATAATATTTGCACGCCAGAAAGTTAAAACTGTATTAACTCAGATTGCAATAGTTGAAGCTAGCATTTAAAAATGTTACATCAAAATTACACATGGTTTTGCAAAAAAATATTTCACCTGCTATTACAGAAAGGAGTGCCGCAAACCATGCGTTATAATGGATAAGAAAGAGTAGAACCACGAGAGGATTGCTGCTCACAGATTTGCGGTGATCTTTGGCTCCGGAAGCTGGCATTCCATTCTCATTGCAACGCAATAGGTCTCGCATTTACGCGAGCTTAAGCTATTGGCATTGTAAATGACAATGCCTTTTATTTATGTTTTGAAAATAAAAAGCATTGTTATTTGCAATGTCAATAGCTCAAACTTGCGTAAATGCGAGACCTATTGCATTGCAAATGCTTGTTATATCTCTTTTCCGCCTTCAATTTGCTCCAGGCGCTCTCGGCATGGCAGTGTGCCAGCCAGCGAGAGGTCCTCTGTCTGAGGTGGAGAAGAGGCGAAGTGCTAGCAGCGATCTCCGTGTGTTTTGGCTGGAGGCAGTACCCATGCTCTCTACTGCTGCATTTAAATAATAAGGTGATTCTGTGTTCAACACTGATTTCTTTCTTATCCCTTTCACCTATTGCTGACTACGTTTCCATGAGTAATTTATCAATCTACCTGAAGTTAGAATATACTGTGGTTTTATTAGATTCCGTTACATCATCACGTCTGGCTGTTCTTTTAAATAATGCTGCGGCGCTGGAAGCATGTTTTTATATGTACATGGATATGAGCACACAACAAACGTGTGTGAAGCTATTCTTGTTTTGTTAATTTTTCCTAATTACTTCTGAACTATATCTCATTATATTGGCATTACTACTTGCACCTACTCGTGCTTAAGTGTCACTCGTAAAGCATGTGAATGTCACATACAAACAGGGGCGTAGCTAGGCCTTCGGCTGCCCGTGGCGGCCCCTGCGTTTGCCGCCCTCGGCAAAATGATAGAAGAGCGGGGGGGGTGGTCGCGGCCGATTCTTGCGGCCGCAACGGCTGCAGGTAAGAGCGGGGGAAGGGGGCCGGCTGCCGCCCGAAAACTCGTGCCGCCTGGGGCGGTCCGCCCCCATCGCCCCCCCCTAGCTACGCCACTGCATACAAACACACCCAAAACATGGAAATGCCACACATAAGCAGTCTCAATACTTGGCAGCTAAGGGCACTGTATGCAGATCACACCTTCACTCCTGAGCCGTGATGCGCTCGGTGCGCACACGGTGCTTTGCCCCCCAGCCGGTGCAATGCCCTCCCGACCCCCGCAGTGTTTTTATTTTTCTTCCTTCTAACAGTTCTATATAGCGTGAACTCGACCCAAAGGTATCAGAGCGCTTTACATGAGCTCCAGTTGTGTTACAGACGGACACATTCATTTTTAGGCACCGGGAGATTAAGTGATTTGCCCCGAATCATGGGATGTTTGAGCCTCCCACCAGACTCGAACCCAGTTACCCAGCTTCAAAGTCGGCAGCTCTGGTCATAAGCCACACCCCCTCCACCGTCCCTTGCACAAAAGCACTGCTTCCACAACCCTATCCTTCCCAACCCCTCCTGCTTCGCAGCGGTCTCTCCCCCTCCAGTTCCCGATATCCCTTGTTTACTAACCTTGAGCCTTATATAAAAAATCCATCCTCCCTTTTCCTGGATATGATGTAAAATCAATGTCTAGCTTATGTACCTACATCCTGAATAACTACTTACTCAAAAGTCCGTGATGCGCTTAGGCCTCCCAAGGGGTTTGGAAGCGCTATACTTCTATAATAATACTGACATAATATTTGGTCTTGAGTTGGGTGGCACTAAGCAGCCTGTTTTGCGACATAAGGGCCAGATTGAAAACAACTCTCGATGTGTAAACCAATGACACAATCTTTTTTAAGTTTCTAACAGGTATTTTTTGTACGTTTCTGCTTTCAAGCAACTGTTCCGATCTTTTTGTCTTTGAGTGTATGCATAACTCTTGAGGGTCGGGCAGAAAACAAGCAATTTTTATCAGAGCTTTTAATTTTGTGTAACGCACATCCTCTGTGGGTCAGCGGAGAGGAGTCCTCATTCTGCCCTTATTTGTTTTGCTTTGCTGGATTTGGCCGAAAAGCAGCATATTTGGCGTTTCCCTGCTGTTGTCCGTTCTCTAAAGCATATCTCTCCCTCAGTATATTTTTCTGCCACACAGCTGGAATAAAGACTCACACGCACCCTCAGATGGGGAAACTACTGCTAAAAGAAGCGATGATGCATTCAATGCCTATAAGCAGTTTACAAGTATAATAATATATCTTTTTATACAAGAAAAGCTAATCCTTTGTTAAAAATGGTGCAAAATGTTTTGTAATGTAAGCTGAACTTATATAGCGCACTGTCACCCCACGGGTATCCTGGCGCTGTGATTACCATACATTCCCCTGTGCGCAGGTCCACCCATGCCAGATGAGCGTAGTTAGAGCTGCAGCTAAGTTGCACTAGCCCCTGGGAAAAAGCCAAGTTTTCAGCTTTTTTCTGAAATCCAACAGACTCTCAGTCTGTCTGAGATCAGTCGGGAGTTCATTCCAAAGCCGCGAAGCTGCAGAACTGAATGCTCTGCCACCAATCCTGGTTTTTTTTAAATCTGGTAGTTCTCACCAATTTTGCTGTTGCTGAACAGAGATTTCTAGATGGCGTATACCAGGTGAATTTGCTCTGCAGTGGTCTCGGTCCCATTTCTTGAACTGACTTAAAGACAATGCAGAGTGATTTGAATTGTATTCTCTGCAGAATCGGTAACCAATGGAGATCCTTCAGAGATAGGGACGCAGAGGACCTCCGCTGTCTTTTTAAAGCTAACTTGGCAGCTAATATTTGAATTCTCTGAAGTTTCTTTATCAGAGAACTCGGTGCTCCAAGTAATAGAGCATTACAGTAATCTAATCTGCTCAGAATGACACTCCTCACCACCTGTGCTCTGGCGGTAGCAGCAGTAATGGAAGTATTTTACGAAGAGCTCTGAGCAGAGATAAACAAGTGCCGACTGTTTTATTTACTTGGGCGTCTAGTTGTAAACTGTTATCAAACAACCCCAGATTACGCACTGACTTAGATGGAATTAGTGGTTCATCTGTAGGAGTCGGCCAGAGGTCGGTTGGGAGTGGACGAGGTATTTTATTTGCTGTACAGTACACAATTTCCGTTTTATCTCCATTAAATTGTAGGGAGTTGTCCCTGAGCCAATTAGCAGCTCTCTGCATACACTCATGAAATCTATCCAATGATACCGCTTGATTCCCTTCCATTGAGAAGACGAGTTGCGTATCATCTGCATAATTCACTAATTCTATTCCATAAGATTTAATAATGGGAATAAGTGGGCGCAGGTATATGTTGAATAAGAACTAATTTTAGAGACGAAGGGTGACATAGTCACTGCCTGCTGTCTACCCGACAGGTACGACTGAAACCAGTTCAGTGCCGTGCCCATGACTCCGGCACCCATAAGTCTCTTTAACAGGATCTTATGATTAACTGTGTCGAATGCGACTGACATATCCAGTAACACCAGTATTACCGATTGACCGGTATCAGCTCGCACTCTCAGTTCATCTAGGACTGTCACTAGGGCAGTTTCCGTTCCATGTGCCGGGAGAAACCCGAATTGAGCCTCATCTAGTAGATTATTGTCTTCTAGATTCTTTGAAAAGGTTTGACTAACTAACCGCTCCAAAATTTTTACCGGATAGGGCAACAAGGAGATAGGCCTATAGTTAGACAGACATAAGGGATCAAGTGTAGCTTTCTTCAGTAGGGGTGTCACCACTGTCTGCTTCCAACAAGCTGGGACCATTCCACTACTTTCCATTCCACTACTTTTGTCTTATTTTATCTACTTACTTGATTGAAAAAAAATTACTGACGCATTCCCTCAATTTCCTACGAAGTAAATACAGCAAAAATAGTTCAAAATCAGTAGGCACCATTATTTACTCTGATGCAGTCCTTTACTGCGAGGCAAATCCTGTTTGCCCCATTTAATATCACATATGTAGCAAAAATGGACTAAATTGATTCTGTCCCCCATTTTGCCCTGTATAAAAGTTTCATTTAATTTAGCAATTAAGTTCTTATCTGCGGTACTGTGTGCCATGTATTTTAACCTGGTTCAATCATTTTACACCGTGGCGTGATCCTTGTAGAATCACTTCCACTTTTTGTGCTTCAGGTCCCTTCTCCATTTTCCTAAATTAGTAGCCGTTAGAACTGGGGGTCTCTAGTTTGCTGAGGCAGTTGCCTTAGTCCAAATAGGGACCCTTGCTTCTAGTCAGGGAAAGGAGGGACACCCTCTTAGATAACCCCTGCTCACCCCCTGGTAGCTTGGCACGAGCAGCCAGGCTTATCTTCAAGGCAATGTGTAAAGTATTTGCAACCACGCTCCCAGTGACACAGTGATAACACCACAAATGGACACCACACTGATGTATGAAAATAACGGTATCTTTATCAAGAAGAAAAATACGGTAAGACCACACGATAAAAATCCAACATATGCGTATTCGTAATATTTCACTTTGCCGGTTATTAGGCCAACAAACACTTGTAGGTTCTTGCGGTATTAATGAGCAGTTCACGATGTTCAAATGCAGTCCTAATGCAATGTTATGCAATTCGTAATGCAGTTCGTATTGTCAGACTAATGCAGTTCGTAATGCAAGAATAATGCAATCCTCAATGCGAATAATCAGGCAGTTCGTAATGCAAGAATAATGAAATCCTCAATGCAAATAATCAGGCATTTCGTAATGAAAGATTAATGCAATCCTCAATGCACGTAATCAGGCAGTTCGTAATGCAAGTATAACGCACTCCTTAATGCAAGTAATAAGGCAGTTCGTAATGCGAGAATAATTCAATCCTCAATGCACGAAATCAGGCAGTTCGTGATGCAAGAATAATGCAATCCTCAATGCACGTAATCAGGCAGTTCGTAATGCAAGTATAACGCACTCCTTAATGCAAGTAATAAGGCAGTTCGTAATGCGGGAATAATTCAATCCTCAATGCACGAAATCAGGCAGTTCGTAATGCAGGAATAATACAATCCCTAATGCAAGTAATAAGGCAGTTCGTAATGCAGGAATAATACCAGGCCAATCGACGTGATTAGCGCGGGCACCACTAGGCCCCAACCACAGATAACATCCTGAACTTCCGAGGGCGGCCCCGGGACTGCCGGGCAGGTCCGGGCCGCTCGAGGACTCAGCGCGTCTAACGCGATACAGCGGGAGAGAGACGGGAGCACTCCTGTACTCCTCCTGCACGCCTCCCAAGGCCACACACGCTTGTGGCTCCCGACCGGAGTCCAAGCCTTACCTGGGGGATGCGCTGCCTCGCTCTCCTTCTCTCCCCGCTCGTTGGACGTCCTGCTGGGCGCTTCCGATGACGACGCAGCTCCGATGCAGGCGACGCTGTAGCCGGACAGGTTATGGCGCTGCCTTCTCCGTTGCTGACGATCTTGGGCAGATTCCTCTTGCGAACAACGATCACGATTACCTCACAACTTCCTTAGCTTTACAAAATCCTTCAGCATGTTGCGGTTCGGGCAGGCGATCTTGATCCGCAGCTACCGTTACGATGACGGTTCGGGCCACAACAGCTACACAGCAGCGTGGTCGATGAATCACGCTGCGGGGGCTCTGCAGTCACGGGGCACTTTCTAACCAGCACCCCGGACTCCCACGGCAGTCTCAGGCTGCACACACACACGCACAAAGCGTCGCTGAGACTCAGATGGGTTTCGGGTCACACAGTCCCGGGCAATGCTTACGAAGGTCTCAGGCTGCAAAAAGCACACGCACACAGCGCCGCTGAGACACACTTGGAAACTTTGATGTTCCTGAGTTTCCACAACAGGGAGCCAGCTCTCCTCGGGCCCCTGGGGACAAGTTACTTCGGGACACAGCACACAGCAAAGTCCTTTCAAGCAGGGGGACACAGCACACAGCAAAGTCCCTTAGCCTCTCCTTAGTTAAATCAGCAAACTGTAGGCCAGCCCCAGAACACACAGCAAGGGTCAGTCCTTCTCTTCAGTCTCTTCAGCTGTTCTTCCTCGGCAGAGGTTCCTCTTGACCACGAAGTAGTTTCAATCCTTTTCAGTCTTGATCAGTCCAACGTTCAGGGGTTTCAGCTCTCATAGTTATACCCCCTCAATGTCTTTAAAGTCTTTGTGTTCAGGGGGCACTGACCCCTGTCTAAATCAGTTCTGGGAGTCTCCCTGCCAGTGACACCTTCTTCCTTTGATAGTGGGGGTCTGGTTCCTCAATCACTCAGCAGGAGGTGGAGTCATTGTTTTATGGCGGCAGCCCAGGCCTCTTCATCTCCGGGGGCTACTCCTCCCCCCTACACTCCAGATGCAGGTCAGCCTGTTGCTGTCTCACCTACCCCACCCCTGGGTCAAGACACTTCCCAGATCCTATCGCATTCCAATCCAGACAGTCAATCCACAACCAGGCAGAGACACACAGAATTGTTAGAACAAGAAAACCAACCACTTCTAAAAGCGTGGTTTCTAAACACGCAATTCAAAAACCACCTTCATAAAAAGATGTGTTATTAAATTGTGAGTTCAGGCACACTAAACTTCACCTCTCCATCTTAAGCCTATGGGAAGATAGGCTGGAAACATATTACACAGTCTTCCCCATTCTGTCCTATGGGCAAGATGGCCTTGCAACAGTGAAAAACGAAATGGAGAGTATTTCACTGTCAGGACATGGTACAAACCTCAGTACATGTCCTACCTTTCACAGACACTGCACCCTGCCTAGGGGGGTACCTTGGGCCTACTACAGGGGTGTCTGATGTGCATGGAAAGGGAAGAGTAAGGCCTGGCAAGTGGGTGCACTTGTCAGGACACCATGGCAGTTAGCAACTGCGCGCAGGCACTGCAGTGGCAGGCCTGAGTTCTCTTTTGAGGGTTACTTATGTGGGTGGCACAATTAGTGCCGCAGGCCCACGAGTAGCATTTGTATTACTAGCCCTGGCACACAAAGTGCACTTTACTAGGGACTTTACTAGTAAAACAAATATACCAATCATGGAATCACTAATCCATACTACTTTATACAGGGAGCACTTGCACTTTGACACTGATCAGCAGTGGCAAAGTGCCCAAAGCATCTAAGCCAGTAAAACGAAATCCATCACAGCATCAAACAAGCATTGGCAATGCCAATCGGCCTCGCCATTAGGATAATATATGTATGTAGCTATGCAGCACATTAGTGTGGGTGCTGAATCACTTTCGCACTAGAAGTCAGGGTAAGTGCATATCAATAAGGAAGGCGCTTTTTGAGGCAGCAGAAGCCCTCCGCAGACATCAGCTAAAATGCTGAGTGTCGTGCTCCTCCTCCGCTAATGCTAGCATAGCTAAATACATATAACATCCCAATAGCGAGACCGATTGGCATTACCAATGCTTGTTTCTTTATTTTCAAACTGCCGGTTTGTATCTAAAAAGTACACACTATCCCTGTTCTATGCTTAAACCTGTTAAGTATTAAATAAAAACAAATAATCTGTATAATAGATACCTAGGAGGATATTTAACACAGTTTGTCAATCTGATTTCTGCTAATCGAGTCACATTTAACTGTCTCAATACCGTGCTATCATTAAATGAACTGTAGCTTTTCACCGAATTTAAATTGATTGAATGCAGTTATTCATGGAAACAGCTTCTTAATGCAACTTTACGATAACAATAAACAATCCTGTGCAACAAAAACATTACCTTAACAGCAACGAAAATACCACAAAAGGTTTCACTCCATAAACTTCCAATTACAACATGGAAGCGAATTAAGATTGACACCATATTAAGAATACACACACCCCGACACAAGGTTTAAAATAAACACTTTACCCCTTAAGCTCAAGTAGTAACATTAATGAAACAATACGCGTCCTTGTGAAATGGTTTCCAGTCTTACTAAGGGAGTGTGGCTTACGCCGTTAAAACACAGATGACCACAATCAAACCCACTTTTAAGTGATGTGTCTAGTACATGACTGGGCAGGCGAGGCCTTCTGGCACAATATAGCGACCACGTGTGGAATGCCATCTGTGCTGGAACCGGAGTAGGGAGGTGAGCATGTGGAGTCTAGGCGACATTTGACCTTGGGAATGGGTTCGGGAGACAGGACAGCTTTAGAAGGCCGCCACTGGGGGCCTCTCACCATTAAAGCCTCTAGCAAAGTCAACAGGTCCATTTATCACACAAGAGCACCTTTAAATACACAAGTTCAAGATGTGGGCTTCACAAAAACCTCTCGTCTTTGATTTATTAGCCTATAATGTTGCTCCATCAATAATTCTCTACGCCGCAATATAGGGTGCATGTCACTGGAGCCAATGGTGGCAGTGGGTGGAGCGAGTGGCAGTGGGTGGTGGCCTCTTAAGAAAAATTTTGACCACCTGCACTTATTATTTTACAAATTAACCTCTGAGGTGTGTGTTTTATGTTCCAACACTAATAGTAAAGTGCCACACACGGGAGACAGCCAGCAGGGAAGGACAGAGAGGGCTGTAGCTGGAAAGTAGCCTCTCACAGTTCATGTAAGAAATCAAGTGGAGGCGGAAGGTTACACCCAAACAGACAATGGTCTTAGCGGCGATATGAATACTCCACTGGGATGACAAACACATGATTGACAAAGTCTCAATTCAATGGGCGAAAGTAGCTGGTCCAAACAAGCCAATGGATGAAAGGGGAGGACCCAAAACCCACTTCCTTGTATGCAGTTAGCAATAGGTCTATTTGACAGCTGTGCTGTTAAAATTCAGATCAAAAGAAAAGAGGTGAAGAAACGGAAATGGGTCAACGATGGTGCAAACCCAAAGCCCTTGTGAAAACTCAGGCTGTGTTAATTATGCATATGGAAGAAATACTTCTTAAAGGGAATCGGTAACAAGCAATAACACACACTGCATTGAAGACACAACAGTACACTGCACGTCTCGTTTTTATCAGTAGTCTGACTTTAGAGACATATGTTAAACAAAAATCTTACCCTGCAAAGTTGCTACATGAAGGCTTTATGACTCAGCAGGCCAATAAGCAACTAGTAGCGCATGCCAGGACACTGCACATTCCCCACATCCTCCCCCGTTTCAACTATATACTGAAATCTTTTTAAACCAATGTTAATTCCCACTATCAGCAAGGGAAACACTGAATCATAATATCAGTTTTCAAACGCCCAAAGTAAGCATGATGAACAGAGAACCGTAAACACAGAAAGCATATTAAGGGTAACTGGCTACTCAATGGGGTGTGTTCTATAAATTGTAGCAAGATTTAGGTTCACTATTTTGCAAAAACATGGTTTCAAATATCTTGAGCAGAATTGCTTAGGGTACTGCTACCACCCTTCGTTCATTTCTCAAGCAGAGTTTCTAATAGCAATGGATCAAGCAAATAAGCAAGGGTAAACTAGTTTACAAATTGTAGCGATCCCTAAACCATTCCTAAATAAACCTCCCACACCTCCCACTTCTACTTGTAACAGTGTGATGCAATTCCTGTATTGAGAATGTGTTTTGTTGCATCAAAGGAGTACCGAGGTTCCTTGCTCCTAAAATACAAGATGGTGGGACCTTGTCTCAGCTGGGCAAAGCTCTTCTCTGTCACAGTTCGGCATAGGTTTCCCAGAAGGAAGGGACATAAGAAGGCCTCACTAACCTCCACTCTTAAAGGAAAAGCCTGTTACAGATTCAGTTCAGCAACAAATGTGACAACAATACAGAGACGTTTAAAGGCATTGGCAAAGTGGGCACTGGCCCAGGGCTGCAGTGCTTCAGGGGGGCCCACTGATAGAGCCTGCTCGGTTCTGCAGACAGTCCTACCCTGATGACCTTGAATGATTCTTAAACAGTTTGTTTAAAAATCTGTTTTCCTTTCATTTATTTTTACTGTGGATGATCTGTAGGACTCTGTAACAGACATTTTGCAGAGAAATGTAATGCTTGTTTTTCAACACCATGCAACATCCATAAAAAGAAGTTTATTTTAGGTCGGAACAGGACCTTGCATTTGAGGAAAGAGAGGGTGTCACAGAGATTATTTGCAATAATATTCATGAGGTGTTGCTTTATTACGATATTGAAACCACGTCACTATCACCGAGTATTAGATGTAAACACACTTAGACTGTGGATCAGTGTGCCTCTGCCCTGTCACTGACTCTGCCACAAAGGCATAAAAGGCCTGCAATTTGATCATACATTCACATCTGTTCTGAACAGGGCCCTCAAAATCCTTAGGATGCCCCTGAAACACTATGCCAAAGCTAACCACTACTTTTGGTCCTGTGCACTGTGTTAAGAGTCCATTTAAAAGGGCTACTGGAAAGCTGAGAAATTACGAAGTGTGAATTACATATTATTGAAATACACTTAACGTGACTGTAGGCGGAATACCTCATAACTATTATAAGCATACAGGATGACTGGAGTATAACTGCAGCTTGTTTCGCTTCAGATTAGCAGTACAATGCACATTTTGTTCTGTTCCCATTTTACAGTCAAGGTTCCAAATGAACTGTCACATTGCTCATTAAGGAGCAGTGAAAATATATTCCTGCACACGAACTGCCAGGAAAATATGCAGGCTAAAACCAAACTTCATTCAAAAGCAAGTGGGACAAATTAATCTTCTTCTTCTGTTTCCCATATCTGTACTAGTTCCAGAGCTTCAAGACATCTGCACACAGACAGCGGTCTTATGGGAAGGACAAATACGATAATTTAGCATATAGACACGCTTAGCCTTTGTATAGAACACAAGTGCCTAATCACATAACAGCCAGGCTGCAGCCATAGCAAAGGACAAAATACAAAACAAAAACAAACAAACAAACAAACAGGTGGAACACACTAAACACATTGGATTCCCTCATAGTATCATATTGTGTGTGAAAAGCCTTATAGGTAGTGCTTGAAATGGAGAAGTAGAAGTGCAGGTACGCTGTACCAGAGTGCCTGCTTGTTTATTTTAAGTGCAGGTACTCTCCAATTAAAAGTATTACGTTTTTCTTGAGAAATGCCGGTACTCTCCTTCTCAAAATAAAAATGTCTCGGTACTCAGTACCAGCCCATTTAAAGCACTGCTTATAAGTTGTACACATTTGTAGATGCAAATTTCTGATAGTGAAAATGCAATAATTATGTTTCAGGACAATAAGTGTCCACTACCTTTAAACCCGCGAATACCGTCAAATGCTGAAGGAAAGGCCACATTCCCCACACTATGATATTAAACTCCCAGAGCATGACGGGAATATATGGTTTTTCTTTTTTAAATGCGTGTCAGGGCAAACACTGGGGACTGCCACGCACAAGCTGTATGTGTTCTCTTGGCCCGTGTGCTGTAGGTCCAGTGTTGCTGGTTTGCATGCGCAGGTACGATAGGCTATGGGTTGGGGGTAGGTGCGTGGGCAAAGCATGTGTGGTGTAGGATGTACATCAACCTACTTTCATTCAGTTAATTTCTTTCTTCTCTCACTAGTCCAAACGATTGAGTTGATTAAGAACAGGAGAGACAGTGCTGCCCCCAAGAATATTACACCTCCGGCCCTTCTGAAAAACTGGCGGAAGCTCGTGAATCTAATTAAATCTTACTTCAGCACGGGGATGTCCCTGCAGACCTAACACATATCAAGGCAACACCAGTGTTCTTTAGAATACCAAAATGTGATAGATCTGTCCGCAGTGCAGAGACCCCGACGGGAAGAAACCGGGGGTCGGACGGGCCAGCATCGGGCTTATCGCAGCCCGCCTCACAACAGTGCACCACCTGTCAGGACCCACCAACCTCTACCAGGTCCAGCACGGCCGCTTCTGGGCCCCTCCGCAGTGCAGAGACCACGGCAGGAAGACACCGGGGGTCGGACGGGCCAGCATCGGGAGGTGGCTCCAGGAATAGAATGGCTGCAGCGCCCTGGAGGCGTCCACCCGCAGGAGGCACATAAACTGGGAGCTGTAAAAGTGGAAGAAGCGTGGAGTGCTGGCTGTGCTACAGTGCGCACCGACTCCGGCGCACGTGGTACTGCACGTCCCGTTCGGCTGCTATTTAAGAATCAGGCAACTCCCCTAGCGACTACGCAAGTAGTTTTAACAGCATTTAAATATTTATTTTGCCCGCGAGCACGAAGCGTGTGCTTTTCTGCACTGACGCAAATCCGTTTCAGGCCAACTGTCCGGTCCCGGTCCCGCAGGATAAGAAAAGCTAAACAATGAAAGGAGACCTCTTCTGGTCTCAGGCGGGTCGGGTGCAGCACAGAGCAAAGTCTCCTGTTTGAACACAGCACTCGAACTGGGCCGTATGGCTTTAGCCAAGGTATACGGGGCACAGGCGGCACGGCTTCACTCACTGAGCCCCGCCCACCACAGAGGCACTAGTTCCTCTGCAGCTTCCTGCTCGGGCCTCGGGATGGCCTGCAAAGCACAACAGGTGCTGTCTCTGCCAGGACAGCAGCGGGAACAGATCGGAGCCCTCGCGCTCCAGGGAAGCGGAAACAAATCTGAGCCCTCGCGTTCCAGGGGAGTGGTGGCAAGAAGTCAGGGACAAGAAAATAGTCTGTGCAGTAAAGGGGCTGATAGCCATGGAAGGACACAAATGACGACATGGCTGTCATAGGGAGGGACTAGGAAGCCAAAAACCAATAAGAATGCTGCATTTAGGAAGTAAGCCAATCCAAATCATGGGTGGAGAGTGGGCGGAGCTTAAACAAAACTTCCCTGCTATAGTATATACTGCATGTCTCAACGAGACAGCGCAAGCGCTGCCTAGGCGAGACCTAAAAATAGAGGAGGTAGAGGCAAAAAGTCAGGGGTAACTGCGCCAAGAAATGCCAGGTCTAACACGAGCAATAACTAAGATAAGCTACAACATGATGTAGTAAAATAAAAGAATATATTGTGACTGCAGGTAGTACAGCAACGAGTCAGGATCATTTAAGGAATTAGTCGCACCACGAATCTGCACCCGATTGATTAGGCTGCAGTCATACAGCACCCAACAAGTGTGGCGTGTGGTTTCTTTTATCCTGTGGCATATACACTAAAGCTAACAAACACCTTTGAAAAGCCACACTGTAGCTGTTCAGCAGAGGGAAAGGCTCTTTAGAGGGGTCGCTTTACAAATCTTACAGAGCCTCCATTACAAGATATACATAGACGCCATCTCGCCGCTCTAAATTGTCACCTTGGCTTCCTGGCTACACTTCGATATTTCAGCTCCTAATTTTCAATTTTGAAACCTACGCATTACCAAAAAGTGAGAAATGACTGAAATTATCACACCTCTCAGGGGCTACTTGGCAGTCTCACAAATTTCCTTTTCCACCTGACTGGCAGCTATATCTTTTCTGTCCAAATGTTTTTGTTTTTTTATGGTTCTGTGCTTGGCGCAAGGTATTTTTCCTGTCTGCCTAGAGTCAAATTTCCAGGGCTTTAATCTCATGCAAAACTTTGCTGTCTTTTTCTTGCATGTAATTTGTTTTTCTTCCCACTGCTTGTCTCTTTCATCTGCCTAACAGAAATAACTTACAACGTGGTGCCAAGCACATGGTCCAGAGTTTGCAAATATTGTGGATAGGCAAAGGGTTGGCTTTCATCAGTGCTCAGTTTTAGAAATCTACATATGCATTATGATATGCGAGCAGTGTTGAGGAGCTGTGCTTTGGTCTCTTCTGTGTTCCACACATTACTCTGATTCTGTAGGACCGGGCCGCATTTGCAGTACCCAGCACTTAGACTGGCAGTAGCTTATTTTACCAATTTTTACTGGCCAAGTAATGTATGCGTCACAAGGAAATGGACGGGTATATCCGTCAGTACTAATCAACAGTAATAATCAAGTGTCGACCTGTGAAACCCTAAAAGACTCGCTGAGAGGTTGGGCCTGGATGGTGTTACAACAATACTTCAGTATAGATCTCGCACTCTGCTGCCACTAAATCCTTTAAGCCCCAGAAGCTAAAGTTAAATACACTACTTTCACATCTGTGTATTTCTTCTTTTGGTTTATGAATAGTGTCCTTATCTGCACGCAGTTTGTTTTCTCCTGAACTGGCAGGACATTAACACATTGTTGTGTCCAGGAGTTTACAGAGATTCTGTGTGTTGCTCAGCTTCCTGCCGCGGCCTGGAATGGTGGGGGCGATAGATATTTGTACATATAGTAATTGCTTACGAGAAGCAAGGCTGGCAGTAACTACGCCTCTTTTACTGCCAGCCTTGCTTCTCGTAAGCAACAACTATAAGTACAAAGTGCATATTTACGCACTGCTCCCAGGGTTTCAAAACACATAAATAAAAGGCATTGTCATTTACACAATGCCAATAGCTCCAGCTCCAGCAAATGCGAGACCTATTGCATTGCAAATGCTTGTTCACTATTGTGAGGCCTACTCCTCTCATAGGTTAACATTGGGACTTCCTTAATTCACTTTTAAGCTGTAATTTTTTATTAGAAAGGAGTAGCTCTGCCATGTTTTATATCATTGAATGGTAATGACAAATCCTCTTTACTAGCAAAGTTGGATTTGACATTACTATTTTAGAAATGTCAGTTTTAGAAAGTAGACATTTCTCTGCTCTTACAGCTCTGTGTGCCTGCAGCCTGTCTCCAATACACGTCTGGGGTGGGTGACAGCTACACTTTGTGCATTCCCTCTAGACAGCCACAAACACAGGAAGGTTAGATGTGTCTGAGTACTCATCAGCATTCTGATGGCTCTTCCTGGGCCGGAAGGGAGGCAGGGGCTGACTCTTAAACCTGAATAGGCAAGGACCTGTCCCTACACAAAGAGCTGATTACCCCCTACAGCTAGTCTGGAGCCAGGGCTGGGAAGAAAGGGCTTCTGTGCACTTCAAAGACCCTTATTTGAAGTCACCTTCACTTCAAAGGCACAACTGGGTATAAGTACTGGGTCTCTGACCCCACCAAATCAGACACTTCTGGACCTGTAAAGAACCTCTGTCAGAAGAACTGCTGTGCTGCTACAAGGACTGTCACTCTGCTGGATTGTGTCTCTGAAACAACTGCTTTTCTGGTGTGTAGCCCTGCTGCTCTCTAATTCTGCTGAGGGAGTGCTGGACTCTGACTTGAACCCAGAGTGATCTCCAAGGGCTTGCTGGCTTGCCTCCTGTTGCTTGAGACTTAGCGCTATCAAAGCCTCTACAACTGCTCCTGTGCCTGGTTCACTGGAGGTGAACCCAGATACTTACACCAGAGAAATCAATACATTTCCAGTCTGCTTTGAGCAAAATCTGCGCATCAACCGTGTTGCAGGAGTAAAATCAGCGCATCACACTCAGAACCGCTGCATCGCATCTGAAACCATCGCTTCAGAACCAATGCTTCACCGCCACTGCGTAGAAAAAAGATAGACGCATCGGCTCTCCAGCGTGGATTTACCCGCCACATCCCCTTCGCGCAACATTACAGTTCCAATTGTAAATGAGAGTAAGTGTACCTTATCCCTCTGACAGTGAAAACGTAAGGACTACCATCTGACTGCATAATGACAGATCCATGTTCCTACCTTGGAATGCCTATTACCAAGGAGTGCTGCCTTCTTCCTGCTGGAGTGTAGATGAGTTTGAGGGACCACTCATCCTGGTTTGTTAAAAGAGACCTACTGCTGTCTAATTAGAAACCAGAGTAATCAGGCAAGTAATAGCCGACATCAGTCAGGTCGCCAGATGATTCAATGCCACTAAGGATACTTCTCCTGCTCCAGTTTTCCATTTAACAGTGAATCTATTCTATTTTGGTAAATTTAGTGCTAGAGAATTGTGTTTTCTTTGTTACATGGATTCATTTGATAACCTTAGGCATCAGAAACAATGGGAAAGTCCTGCACCCACTAGCGATCCCCAATACGCAGATGCGGCAGCAGACCTTGTCGAGAGTTCAAGACACAGTGGTCTTTTATTGGCCTATATGAAAGTGATGCACGGGAGAGGAGCAGCTGTCATGACAATAGCTAAGAGTGGTTGAGTCCACTTATGGTGTGTTCAGGCAAAGACCTCCCACGAAAACATAAAATGGCAGTGGTATTTGTATTGGATTTATTTTTCAATTTAGTTATTTATTTATTTATGTCATTCTTATAGTGCCACAATCGCTCTTCTACAGATGTTGTCAATACTTTTTTAAACGTCCAGTCATAACACGTCTGAGTCAAGAGTCTCCTAAGGCAGCATTAACAGAAGCAAACAACTAGGATTGACACTCCTCGCTTGGTCCGAAGAAATTTAAAATACTGCAAATTGTTTTATTTATCATCAGAAATGGATTCACTATCACTCAAGGCTGGGGCAGTATCTCAATATTCAGCCCCGGCACGATGCTGCCCCGCCACAGTACTATTCATCTTACTGACCGGGGGAAAATGAATGGGTCGAGTGAACCCATCGCTATTTCAACCTGACTTGCAGTTCGCACCCAGATTTCAGTAGCAGTTGCTAAAACGACTGAGCTATCCAACTTATTAATGCAAAGGTCGGCATTAATAGAATGCTCTTCAGAGAACACAGAATCTTAAATCGTAATCTGCACACTGCATCCAGCACATACTGGCAAGTTCACATTCTTGTAAGTCACTAAAACATGCTAGGCAATCTGCGTGATTCTAAAACACAGACTCGTAAATCTCGGGATGGCCTCTATGGATGACTACAGTTACACAAACTTGCAAAGCCTTGGATGCTTAGGTGTTGCTGCCGAACTCGGTCCTACCTGCCAACTCTCTGCAGGGGATCTTTTAAAGTCCAGCGCTATCGCAGGTGGGTGCACCATGCCAGGACACGCAGCTAGTTCTTGGATGGTGTCTGGGTGTCGGACTGCCCATAGCAGTCGGGTTCAGGAGACTGCTTGTGCAAGGGACTAAAGTGAATCGAAAGTGCTGGAGAACGACGTGATTCACTAATGGCATCCTGACAACCATTATGTTGCTGCAACCTTATCAGCAAAAAGCTCACTTGGGGGCTACAGCCCACAAACATAATCTGACAACACCGACCTACTTGACCTCAAGCATGATATAAGAGTAGGGTGACCAGACGTCCCGGTTTTCCCAGGACGGTCCCCGTTTTTGGAGAAGTGTCCCCGTGTCGCGACACTTTTCTCCAAGTGACTCAAAATGTCCCGGTTTTCAAACACTGTCCGGGTTAAACACAGAAATGTCCCGGTTTTTCATTGTTCCATCTCTTTGCATTGTTTACGGCGTGTGACGTCACTGAGGTGAGCGCTGTAGCAGGAAGGGAAGTCCGAAGAGAGACATTTTCTCTCGGGATTTCCCTTCTCTTTTTACACACAGCGCCACCACCTACGTCATCGTGCCAGCCATATTTGAACAATTGCATATCATCAAAACTGAATCTTCACTAGAGGGGGAAATAGTGATATTAAGGAGCAACCCCAGTTTATGAACTTTCTGAACTTCTGTGATCTGTAGAGGCTGTGTGTTTGCTGCTCCCCCAGATATCCCACCTAGAAGTACACGAAACAGAAAGTTTAAAGTATTTCTGAATGTTAGGATGAGTGTCCGATAACACATGTGGTGATGACGTCCCCAACGTCCCTTCTCAAGCTCCAACCATTCATTTCTACCAGTTCCAAGATCAGAACAGAAATCCTGGGAAACGGAACACTGGTGATCAGGTAAAAGGCTGAGTCGCTATTTGAGGCCTTCATTCAGTGGCTTCAGGTTAAACCTGCCTTGGCTATTAAATCTGCTCATTGTTTCCAACATGTTTTTCAGATTGTAAACAATGTCCCCTATTGTTGCATTATTTAAAGATATTTACTAAAAGTTGATATGTGGCAATAGCTTATCTGTTTCATATACCAAGAACATATAGATTGCACATTGCACATTCCCATATCATGACTTTTGCTTGCATTAGTGGTCTTTTAGTTGTATCAGTAGCCTAGATATTGCACATTCCCAAAGCCATTAAATTGCACTTAGCCAAAGATCTGTAATTAATAGCTCGTCAGTTGCACATGGAAGTTGTGCATCTATTGCTTGCATCAGCAGTTTATCAATTTCACGAGCAAGCATACTGTCCAGGTGGCAATCCAAAAGATCTTCAATTGCCTAGCCCATGTCTCTTACCAAAAGTTTCTACTTTGGATAAAACAATATTTCTTCGTCCTGTAGCTTGTATTCATAGCCATACAAACTTTTCAGTAGCCCTTATGCATACCGTGCAAGGATTAATGTATTGCTCATTGCATGTTTTATTCATAACCAATTGATGCATGCTCTGTGTTCTCCATATCAAAGCTATGACTTGACCTTTTGGCTGACCTTTCAGATCACTGCAAACTGTTTAGCTGGAAAGGACTTAAAGGAGCAGGGTTAACGCCTGTGGAAGAGGCGAGCAGCGCTGCTCGAGCTTTTTGCTCAGGTCTTCACACTATTGCGCTATGAGATGATACCAATGGCTAGAGTGCACCGTACATACCCCAGTAAGGTAACATGACATCCCAGCAGTGACCACGCAAATGTGGGAGGACTGTGTGGTCGGCCAGCCTTTGCGACCCTTACGACCCTAAGGCAGTAATACCTGGAGAGGTGTTTTTCTTACATTGGTCTATGGCTGCCCTTTGGCAATTTAGCATTCCGCAGTTTACCTCCCAAGCTTTTCTGTCATGAGCAACTAAGCAACATGAGTGAGTTGTACTTTACGCGGTGCTGACGCGCAGCTATAGAAACGAGCATTGATAAAGCTAGTAAATCTGGCGTTTGCTAGCCTGTGATGTTTTATTGATTTTTGGCAAATATATGCTATAGTCCTTAAAAGTGTAAATGTAATAAAAAGTACTAATGCTGCTGCGTAAAGGAGAGGGGTGCCAATAAAAGACCTCTGATTTGTTGTCTGTAATGCTTCATCTCGGTCTGTGGAGGGAGCTGTCATTGTAGTCCTTTTTCTATGTCTATGACAGCTGTCAAATAGTCCGACTTTTATGTCGATGGTTACTGCAAACCGTAGTCCTACTTCTATGTCTATACCTTGTCCCCGTTTTTTGTTTTGAGAATCTGGTCACCCTATATAAGAGGGGCAGCAGTTTCTAAATACTGCACTATCAATGTGCATAAGCCAAGTTTGCGTTGACAGAATGTCTTTTTAAAGATGCAGTGCAAGCGATTCCAGAGGTTAACTGGTGGAACTTAAAATTGCTTAACAAATTATTTCAGTGCAGTAATACGGTGATAATAATGCATTTGCTTTCTTTGACCCCTGATGAGTGACACTTGACAGGGCTGGGTTTCCTAAGAGGTCACATTCCAGCTTTGTGTTTCCTTCACTGGCTGACAAGGTGGCTTCCAGAGGAAATCGTAGCAGGTTCAGACCTTGTACCATCCAGTCCAGACAACCTGCCTTGTGTCTAGCTCTTGCAACATTTGTTCACGCTTTAGGGTTCTACAAAATACCAGACATGATACATAAACAAACTTTACATAAAAAAAATTCATGGCAACATTTTAAAAATGGACAGTGGGAGATTTAAAAAAAAAAAAAAAAGGAAAAAAGACAAAAGACAAAATCGGGGGAATATATTTTCTCCATTGACACATATTGTAGCACAAGCAGTTTTGAGGCAGGAGACAGCTAAAATAAAGCCATTTTGGCTTCAAAAATCAGAAGTTTCCCGTCTGAATTGGGTTTGTTGATATGTATCATAAAATTTCCTGTATTTATTTTCAACATGGCTTTTCTATCTTTATTTACTTTAATTATCAGTCAGTATTCGTCAAGGCAGCTCTATAGGGGGTTTTCTTCTTATATTTACTGTTTAACATATGTACAGATAAGGGGGGGGAAATCAGCTTTGGGCAATCTTGCTAACTTTTGTACCCGCCTGGGTATTTAAATATTGGTCATGCCAGCAAAAAAAATAGCCAGGTGGAAACCTTAAGATCTGGTGATGCTTCCATTTCTAACGATAATGGCATTACTCCTAGTCCTACTCCCTCGCCTTCCTTCAGTACAAATGAGGCCCAGCCTCCTACCCAGACCCATCCCCAGCATAAAAACTCTGCCCGCCCCCATCTCCACCTGTACGTAAACAAGCCGAGCTAGCACTCAGTTGAACCGCACCGGGAGGGAGGGTCCTCGAAGGAAGGCGAGGGAGTAGGACTAGGAGTAATGCCATTATCGTTAGAAATGGAAGCATTACCTCCCGTCCCTCCCTCGCCTTCCTTCAGTACAAATGAGGACATAGCAAGCAGAAGAAAACAGAGATGGACAACTGAGTGATAAAGAACACCAAAATTTAATACAGTGCCCCAAACACAGCAGATCAACATCCCTGGTCCCGCATAGAGGACAAGACCCTGTGGCCCAGAACAGAATCCAAACGCTCCAGACTCGCAATTCGATAGTGATGGACAAAAGTAGAGGGAGAAGACCAGGTTGCCGCCCTACAGATTTCCACCACCGAAGCCCCCTGCAACTCAGCCACCGTAGCCGCCATACTGCGAGTGGAACGCCCCTGAACCACCACAGGAGGATCCACCCCCTTAAGATGGTAAGCCATCAAGACCGTGGACCGAATCCAACGACTCAAAGTAGCCGTGGAAGGCTTAACACCCTTCCTAGCCGGACCGAAGTTAACAAACAAAGAGTCCCCCACCCGGAAGGACTCCACAACCTGTAGTACCACAGCAAAGCACGACGGACATCCAAACAATGCAAGCGACAATCCTCAGCCGAAGAAGGAGCAGGACAGAATTCAGGCAAAATCACCTCCTGACTGAGGTGAAAAGCCGAATTGACTTTAGGGACAAAGGACGGAACCGGAACCAGAACCACCCGATCCGAAAAGACCTTACAGAAGGGAAACTTACAAGACAAGGACCCCAACTCCACCAAGCGCCACGCCGAGGTGATAGCGACCAAAAAACAAGTCTTAAAGTCAAGAGACGCAACTCAAGACCCTCAAGGGGCACAAAGGGAGGACCAGACAGGACATCCAACACCAAATGCAAATTCCACGAAGGGAAGGACCGAACAGGGCGGGGAAACAAATTCAACGGACCCTGAAAAAAACGAGGCATCAGAGCCCCGTCATCCCGCAAATTACGCCAGGAGCCCCGAAAAGCCTGAATAGCCGCCCACTGCACCCGCAGAGAAGCCACCGACAACCCCAGAAGAGCCCCATCCTGAAGGAACTGCATCACCACAAAGAGGTCAGCAACCGTGGGATCAACACCCTTACCAGCACACCAGGCCGAAAAGACCAGCCAATGTCTAGCATAGGACGGCAGAGTAGAGGATCTACGGGAAGCCTGCAAAGTAACTGCCAACTGGGCAGGAACCCCCAACCCAGCTAAGCCCTGCCGCTCAACCGCCAGGCCGTCAGGTGTAACCTCCGCAGAGAACCCAGGGGAAGGGCCGGAAACTCCAAAGGGGACGGAACCAGCGGAAGGACCCACTCCTGGTCGCAACACAGCTCGGTCAGGAGAGGAAACCACTCCGCCCGTGGCCAACAGGGAGCCACCAACAACACCTGAGCACAGTCCCTTCCGGACCCGCACCAGAAAGGAGCGGAGCAGCGGAAAGGGGGGGGGAGGCGTACAGCAGACCCCGAGGCAAAGGACAGGTCAAGCCGTCGACCCCCAGAGTCCCGGGACACCTGCCCAGAGAACAGAACCGGACCACCTTGGCATTCCCCGGATCCGCAAACAGGTCCACCACAGGGAGGCCCCAACGACCCACCAACTAGACGAACACACCGGGAAGGAGAGAGAACTCCCGAGATGACGGAATGTCCCTGCTCAACAGATCCGCCCGCACATTGTCCACCCCCCGAATGTAGAGAGCTGACAGACCCAGCACCCAGACCTGAGCCCACCGAAAGAGGACGCTGGCAATCAAGTTCAAGGACCTGGACCGGGTCCCCCCCTGACGGTTGACATAGGACTTCGCCACCAGATTGTCCGTCTGAACCAACACCCAACGACCCCGCAGAGAGTCCTGAAAGTGCACCAGGGCAAGCCCAATCGTCCTCAACTCCCGCCAGTTGGAGGACTACGGGAGTCCAGCAGGGACCAGCACCCCTGAACCTGATCCGACCCCAGCCAAGCACCCCACCTGGACAGGCTGGCGTCCGTAGTCACCACAAGCGGAGCCGGAGGAGCCAGCGAAACCCCGGCCAGAAGGTGACGTCGGCTGAGCCACCAGGAGAGCTCCCCCCGGATCCGGTCCGTCATGGGTAGCAGGGACAGCAGACTCTGAGACCCTGGAGACCAACCCAACAGGATCCAGTTGGCCAGGCGGAGGAGATGAAAACGAGCCCAGGGAACCAGAAACACCACGGAAGCCATGTGCCCCTGCACCCGCAGCCACTGGACCACAGGAGGAGCCTCCCGGAACATCAAGGCCCGAACCTGCGACTGAAGAGAGACCATGCGCTTGTCGGACAAGGTCACATGGCCGAGCAAAGTCTGAAAACGAGCCCCGATGAACACCATGTCTTGAGAGGGGACCAAAGAAGACTTTCCCCAGTTCACCAAAAATCCGTGCCCCTGAAGAACCTCCAAGGCCCTCCCGATATGAGCGTGCAAAAGAGACTCCCCCGCAGCATGCAGCAAGAGGTCGTCTAGATAAGGATGAACGAAAACCCCCCCTGCATGAAGGAGAGCCATGAGAGGCGCCAGGACCTTTGTGAAAACCCTGGGCGCGGACCTGAAGCCGAAGGGAAGCACGCAAAACTGAAAATGGGCGTCTCCCACAGCGAACCTCAGGAAACGCTGAGAAGAAGCGGCAACAGGGACGTGGAGATAGGCGTCCTCGAGATCCACGGAGGCCAGGAAGTCGCCAGGCCGAACCAGAGGAATGATGGCCTGAAGGGTCAACATGCGGAAGTGAACGGGCCAAACCCAGGAGTTGACCCACTTGAGATCGAGGACAGGCCGAAAGCCGCCGGTCACCTTCCGAACCAGAAACAGAATGGAGTAGGTCCCCGTCCCCACCTCCCCGACAGGAACCCGGCAGATGGCATCCTTGGCAAGCAAACCGGACCCCCCGTCCAGCAGAGCCACCCGGCGGGGACCGGAGACAGGCAGTGGAGTCAGCCGAACTCCAGAATCCGGCGGAACCTGCATGAATTCGATCACGTACCCATGACTCACAGTGTTCAGGACCCAGCCATCCGAAACGTCCTGCTGCCAACGAGGAAGAAAATGCCGAAGACGACCACCCACCGGCAGGGAACCGGCCAGACAGTAGTTGTCAGGAACCCTTCTTGGCAGGGCCCTTAGGCGCAGAGGCAGCGTGCTTGGGAGAAAAACTGGGCTGAAAACGTTGCCTGCGGAAAGTCTGACGAGAATCACGCTTTGGGAAAGAACGAGGGGCCCTATTCCAAGGCTTGCCAGACGGAGCCGATCCGCCCTTATAGGGCAAGGCATGCTTCCGCTCCTTGAAAGCCTTCGAAATCATGGCAGGCAATTGGTCCCCAAACAGAGCCAGTCCATCAAAAGGCAATTTCAACAGAGCCGCCTTCTCCCCAGGATCAGCCTTCCAGGACCGGAGCCAGAGGGAACGACGTGCCGCCACCAAAGCCCCAGTGGACATAGCCGAAGACTTAATCACGTCCGACGAAATGTCCGCCAATAGCCTAGCCTGCTGCTCCATAGCAGCCAGGAGGTCAGAGCATTCAGACCCCTCCTGAACCGCGGCAGCCAATTTCTCGAAATCTTGCACCAAAGACTGCGCTGAGTAGGCAGAGAAAAGGCTAGCCCTCAGCGCCAGGTTCCCAGCCGCAAAGGAGCGTTTAAGGCCAGAGTCCACCTGCTTATCAGTAGCATCCGCCGGGGTACAATCCTCAGGCAAAATCGCAGTTTTGCCAATCAGAGTGGCCAGGATAGAGTCCAGTTTCAAACTGTGAGGCAAGGGGTCCTCCCCCTCCAAAAGGTAAAGCTTCTGAAGGAAGCGAGGGACCTGCAACTTATCAATCTCACGCCACTCCCTCAACACCATGTCCTTGACAGGACCCTGAAAGGGCATGCCCAACCTGGAGGGAGAAGCATACTGAGGAAAAAGACTCCCATCCGTCTCCCCCAGCTGGAATGGAGGGAACCCCAAATTGTCCCGCACATGAGCCAGAACATCCCACCTCTCCTCCCTGGAGATATACTTTCCCCCAGAGGAGGTAGAAGGACCTCATCATCCGATAGGGAAACCGCCCTTGCAGGATCCAGCGAGCGAGGATGCGAAGGAGCAGCAGGCACCGGACGAGCCAAGAGAGCCTTAGCCACAGCCGCCTCAATCATGCCCTGCACCTCCTCCTTAGACATGAGAGGCACATCACCCCCAGAAAGGCCCCGACTCCGAGGGCGCTTGGGGGGGAACAGGAGAATCCTCAGGAGAGGAAGAAGAGGAAGAAGACACCAGATTGTTCCTCTTAAACGCCTGCTTGCGACCCATGGTAGAAGCACAATGGAGCAGCAAATCCCCCGCCACTAAATGAAGGGAAAAAAACCCTATCCAGCAACCAATGACAGCCCCGGCCAGAAAAACCACCAAAATCAGGCCCATAAACATTTCCAAGCATCAAACGACAGGAAAAAGAAGAAAACAAAAAAAGAAAACGGGTACAAACCCGTCCTACCAGGTCTCCAGAAAGAGTGCAGTCCGGGAGGAGGCAGCCACGACAGCCCGACCCGGAAACACAGCCCCAGCCACAGGAGGACCGCCCAACAACGCAGCGGCTTCCTGAGCCACCGCTCCGCCCCCATACCACGAGGAAGACGAGGAGAGGAGGCACCGCCAGAACGCTGCTGAGGGCACCGCCGTCGCAGAGAACCAACACGAAGACTCCCCGGCACCGCCACCAGGAGGAACTGAAGGTAAGTCTCACTAGGGAGACAGAAAAAAACAGGTGGAGATGGGGCGGGCAGAGTTTTTATGCTGGGGATGGGTCTGGGTAGGAGGCGGGGCCTCATTTGTACTGAAGGAAGGCGAGGGAGGGACGGGAGGTAATGTATCATTCCGCCTTCCAGGAAGTGCTTCCATTAGAATGCACAAGGAATTATTAAAAATCTGAAAAATAAACTAAATTATGCTGTTTGTCACATTCAATTTTTTTCCTACTACATGTAGTATACACAGACAAATACAGGGCAACAGTCCCGATTTAGGGGGGACAGTCCCATTTTTTGGGAGTCAAAAATGGCTGTCTTTTCTCCCGCATAAAATTGTCCCCACTTACATATCTCAATGGTGAAAATAAACCCCCCTGCCCCCCGATTTTCTTTTAAATCTTCGTTTTTGCTTTCCAAATGTTGACATTTATGGAAAAAACAATATGTATTGCTACTTTTTCTAACACCGGCAAAACAGTAGACCAGGCTTTAATGCGATAAACCACATGCTTGTAACTCAGCACCTGCATGACAGAGGATCTGTACGACTACAAATTGAATGAAGACACGAAATCAGCCAATCTGAGATAGCCATTCATTTTCCATGATGATGCAGTTTCCTCACGACCAATGAGGTAACAAGTTACACAGGAGTCTTTTCGGCGAACGTTACGCTGAAGGAAAAAATAGTTGACGAGCACGACAAGAAAATAGAGTGAGCGTGGACAAAATAAAAACGTTTTAAAAACATTTTGTTATTTAATAAAACACATATAAATAAATGAATCAAAAATCAATGCAATATTCTCTGTGATTTATGTGGGCATATACGTAAAAAAGATAATGCATATATAAATATATTTACAACTTATATTTGATAATTTTACTCAAAGTGGGAAAGCTTTAGTCATAACCAAATACAATTATCAGAAAAAATTAATTGAATAGTTTGATATGTTACATTAATACCTAGTTGTTTCGGCATACCTGACTCCATTCCAAGATGGTGGACGCATTGGCGTCCGCCGGAAAGTCGTCAAGTAGGAGGAACTTTTTCACACTTACTGTTGAGGTCCTAGCGCTGCCGGCTGCTGCAAGATGGGGGTTAAATTAGAGGTTTTCCGGGTGAGTTCGACAGAGGAATGTAGGCAAGTAGTACTGCAGACCCCAAAGATTTAGAGGACAGCTGTAGTGACAGCTTTTAATACCCATTAGGGCAGCACCAGAGTTGTGCGCGCGTATGAGCTGTAAATATTATAGAGGACACAACAGGAGCAGTTGTGCACGTCTCGAATTTGAGCTGAAACGTAAATGAGAAGTGGTCGCTAGCTTGGACTAGAATGACTGACACTTTTCACTGATAGTGGTATTTTTGAAAGGTTTGTCAACCTAATGCATTCTGGAACATGTGGTCTTTTAGGGGGGCCATGCGTCTCGCATTTTGTAGGCAAGGGCGTCCACAGGTTGGGCGGGGGGGTCCCTTAATGGCTATGCCCCTGTCCTTTGACGTTGTAAGAAAGTGTCGGAGGATGGATTACGTTAAAATTACCCCCCCTTGAAATAAATGTCTGCGGACGCCCATGTTAGCAGGTTTGTCATGCAGTCGTGGCTCCGGTCCCACTGACCGCATAGAGGTACAACGGGACTAAGTTCTATTTATATATTGCTTACTATCCTGACGAAACATATGTATATAGAGGGATTTATTCTAGCCACTAAAACTTTACCAAGATATATATATGTATATATATATATATTGTGCTTGGTAAAGTGTTAGTGGCTAGAATAAACCCCTCTATATACATGGAAGCCCCATATTTTGATTCCCTGACACTTAACCGTATGAAAGGAAGATCACCTTCAGCACTCTATAAGCTGTACAAGAGGTACCTATCTGTGGCTGGTATGGAGGAGCTGCAGCACAGGAGGGTTCTTGATCAATGCAGGTTATGGAGAATGTTCAGCTATTGATATGCAAACCTACCAATAACAAAACTAAGGGCCTGGTTACGATGATTGTGGGACCACACCGACAGCCCCTCGGTGGCGGTCCCACCGCCATCGTAATACTGATATCCGCCCGCCACATTAGGATGGTGGGCGGATGTTGGGTGTCGGAGAGACCGACCACCACGGATCCTATGGGCTCACGGAGCCCGTCGGTCCGTCGGAGGGACTTTTATCCCTACAATACTGGCGGTGCCTGCCAGGCACTGCTGTAGGGATTACAATGACCCTTTACGCCAGCTGTTTCATGGCGGTTTATCTGCCATGAAAAGGCAGGCGGAAAGGGACATTGGGGGCCCGTAGCTGGCCCCCTTCCTCCCTGGCCCTCTGATCTGGCCCCTGGTGGGCACCTATGGTGCCCCCCCAACATATCCCTGCACCATGTGGCAGGCATCACATGCTGCCTGTCACATAGTGCAGGGATATGCACGGGGGCATATTTTGTACTGTGGCGTGTGCTGCAGCCCGCAGCACCCGCTGCAATACCAAATATACACTTTACGATTGCCTTGAAGGCGGTCACATCGTTATTCAGGGTGCAGGACCGCCGACAGCTTGTCGGACGGTCCTGTTTCCCACCAGGTTACGTCCGACCGCCATCCTAATCAGGCCCTAAATGTGTGAGTTAAACAACCCGAATATGTAAAATAAAACTACGTGGGGACCGGTCCTGGGAGTATGTCCTTGGTGTTTATTTATTCTATTTCACATGTTTTAAAGTGCTGACTATTAAGATCAGTAGATGGAGGCACAGGGAGAGTATGATTTGCCCAAGATCCATCACTTTGTTAAAATAGGGGATGATTTGAGACTGCAACACACTGCTACTTGCTGCAAAGGATGTTCATTTGCTACCATATTGCATTTTGGTGAATATACCATGAGTTTGGGCACCTCTGCCTTCCTCTGCTACTCCCGTCCATTTGTGAACTACATGTTAGGTGGGGCTTTTAAATCTATTCTTAATACTCCCATTATTGCTAAAAAGGGAGGAGAGGAATACATAAAAAAAGAATTGCCCAAGAGCACACAGTTTGGCAAAACGGGTGGCTGGAATTCAAAAACATGCCTCCAGGTTCTCATTTCCGACTAGTCCATTAGACCACAACTACGGTGGCAGTAATTTGCATTGCGAGGCCAAGGGACTGCCCTTCCCAGGGAAATATTGTGTTTTGGGCCCTGCACAGCTTTAGAACACAGTGTTTATTTCCAGCATAGTTAGGAGTAGGAGTAAAGCTATTAGATGTCAAGTATGCTAGTTCCATGGCTAAAACTTACCCATTGGACCAGGTCCTGCGGCAGCAGGTGGTTACTGGGCAGTGTGCTTGTTAGATTCTGATATTTACCATTGGTGTTTCAAAGCTTAAGACTATTTTATTCCATTTGGCTTCCAAAGCTGTTCATTTTCTGAACTTGTTTCTCAACAGTTGCAATATTGAGCAGTCATGGCTTGCTCCAGGAGGTGGTAAAGGGATTAGAACTCAAATACTGTATGAATAGCAATTGCGGAAGATATGCTTAATCTCTGGCAGAGTGATATCTTTTAAAATGGCCTGATTTAGAGGAGATTTATTTAGAATGAACTCAAAAAATGTGCTCTGTGACTCTCAGTTCCCCGCACCCCAACAAATGTCATCTGATGTCTCTGTGTGAGTAAAGTGTGGCTGCATGTCAAAGTGTGCTGCTAAGGGTTAATGGAAAGTTGGTCACCCTGATCCTAATATATTTCAATTGATCTAGGAAGTCCACAATCAGTCCCTATAACAGTATATTGTAAGTGAAGGACAGGACTGTATAAGTGTATTGGTGCTTACATGCCAATCTTTGGTCAGAGAAAGATTTACATCAAATGAATAGAAGAAGCCAGATTTAATTTTTAGAGCCACAAATTGCTTTATTACACTGTTCTGTTGCTTAATACTGACTGTGCGTCAATATAAGTTAATGTAAAAATTAAAATCCTCCTATTTATTTCCTTACATTTCCCTCTTATCTGTTTCTATAAACGAGCATTTTTACTCGTGAGCAGGAAGATGGGGTGGGAACGTTGGAGTCAGGGATATGGCATTGCATACATGTGCATGAGTGTGAGTGGTGGCTTTCAGGTTTGATTCAGTATGTGCTTGTGCAAGGTCTGTCATGAGTGCAATTCTTAGGAGAGAGGCACTCAGTTCATATAATGTGTTCATTGCAGGGCTCAGCATGTGTGTTAACAGGTCAGGGGAGTGACGCTGTGCTGGATGTGCATGTGCAGCCCAGGGGAATGTGGTGCAGGACATTCAAGTATTGGTTCTGGTATCTGGGTTGTGTGAGACGCCCTTCTTAAGGTTTTGGGAGACTGCAGAGAACTATTTCAGCTCCAGCATAAGGCATTCTGATGATCTATATAACTCGACAACATTCTCTAATTAAAATGAGTCCAGGTTTTGTAGGTTTCAAAACCACTTTTTTGCAAACTTGTAACATCACTGGAAATTACGTCACATTACTAGTGGTGGGTGGAATTTGCGGAGTTTGATTCTGCAGAATTATGCTGAATTACAATAAAATTCCGCCCGAGAATTCCGCAACAGGCGGAGTGAGCATATGGTGTTATTTTCATAGTGCAAAATGCACCCTTGTGTCCAAAAATGGATGGGAAAGTGCATTTTGCGCTATGAAAATAGCGCAGCCAAATACCACTCAGTTTCCTTACATACTCTGCAATGATTAAACATTAATCACTACAGACTATGTAGGGCAACAAGTGGCTAATAAAACTTGATTTATATTATATTATGAATATGTAAGGACGCCAAGTGGTATGCAGTGGTTTCTAAACTTCAAAACCACTGCATATCACTCGGCATTCGCCCCTTAATACTCTGCAGTGATTAAAAGTTAATCACTGCAGGTATACAAGGGTGCCAAGTGGTGTGCAGTGGTTTCTAAAGTTTAGAAACCACTGGATAATTTAATTCCACCAGTGGAGTAGCAGAATTTGAATTAGTCCATAATTCCCTGTTACAAGAGTAAGACAGAATTACCAAAATTCCTACAGTTCTGCCAGTGAAATTGAAACCTCTGCCTGGGCCTATGCATTACATTTGGCCTGGCAATGAGTTAATAGAAAATCACAAACCATGAAAAGGGATCCAAATCAGAGGAAATGATCTTGTGGCTTCTGGCCCAGATAAAATTATGAGATAATTTCCATGAAAGAAATTAATAAGATGTGATCACTGTGCACAGCTTTTAATTTGCTCTTGTACCCCGTTTAATGAAACATTTTGGAGAGAGTCACAAATGGTACATTAAGGCAACAGCATGCGCAGAATAAGCAGAGATCCTTGTGTAATCAATTCAGTTCAATTTTATTTGTTGCATTCGGTCAGCGAAGGGCCTTTACTCACAAAAATAAAAAGTTTCCAGCCGTAGAGCAAGTTTAATTAGCAGGGGATGGTGATGCGGGCATAAGAAAGGACTTGATCAGAGCAGGACGTGAACTTAGAATGTGTCATAAACAGAAAGGTGTGCTTGGCAATAGTTGCAATCAGAGCAAAGTGGGTGTTAAAAGTCCATCTGAGGCTTTAATGTGGGAAAAATCTTTCAACGAGTTTCGTCGGGTCGGCTTTTTTTCTGGATTTGATTTGATTTGAGCGAGATTTATAGAGCACGCCAATTTCCCGTAGGCGTCAAGGCGCTGTAGTCTCAATGGTCCGATTCAGTCATAGCCAATTAAAGAAATTGCAGAAACACAAAGGGCAATTCCCTATAGAGTGTAAAGCCAGGTCTTTAAGGCTTTTCTGAAGGGAGAGTGTAATTTAATACCAGACAGATGATTTGACAGCGAGTTCCACTGCCTTGCTGCCGCGACTGAGAATGCTCTGCTTCCCCATCTCTGGGTACTGTCACCAAGTTAAGGTGAGCTGAGTGAAGTTTGCGGTCCTTTTACGTGTAGCAGATCTTTGTGGCTTCCTTTAGGATTTCTTTGGTTGCTCTGATGGTTCTTCCACAACTCTCTGACTTCCCCTTTTCAGCTTATGTGAGTTGCTGGTGTTTGGGGAAAAAATGGTGACTATATGTTTCAGATTGGGAGAAGAGAGGGTTTGGCGTTGCATGCAACTATTTAGTGCCTAGGTTGAAGGTCCATGTTTGGTGTTAATAGCCTTCCATGCATTTTCGGGCCACTTTGCCTTTGTTGTATTCTTGTTCTTTAACAATGGCATTTTTAGTTGTCTCTCGTTCATCATAAGCTTTAGGAAGCAAGCCACTGTGGCTATGTTTTGGTTGATTGGTTCCCTCCAAGATACAGTGTCATCTCTTCATAGTTTCTGATGCTTGAGTCCTTCGAGGCTTTCCATAGAATCCTCTTGCGCAGGACCTTGTGCCAAAAAAGAAAGTGGTAGAGATTCTTAGATTTCCCACAGTTGCATCCATTTAGATTTGAGTCCTTTTGGCCCGAGCAACATCTGCAATGCTGTAGGTCTAAGATCTTACATCTTGTCATACAGAAAAGTGTCTTGTCCTCGTTGTTTATGATCTCAGATATGTGTAGGTGTACATGGTTGGAGATGTCTTCTCAGGGTAGATGAAAAGTTCATGAACGCAGCGAATAGGCAGCCTTTCTTGTGTTGTGTATTTCTCCATTCGGTGTTGTTAAGGTGAAAACATGGTCCACTGGTGACAAGGGTCTTAAGAAAACCTCCCTGGTAGGGCTTAGTAAGCTAATTTCCATCAGTCTATTCTTGTCGGTTGTGGAGAATTATTTTGGTGAAGGTCTTGCCTTCAGCATCAACTGTTCGGTCTGTAGGAAGTAGGACTCTCTGTACTTGTAATTACTTGTATAGTGGGAGTATAACGCTTATGCCAGTAGATCGGAAATAACAGTTTGGATGCACAGTCAGTGAAAATTGTTTGAAGTAGGGGAAGCCACCATATTTGAAGATGTTTAGCATTCATTTGGTATGAGATTAGGTTCTGGTGCTTTTTTGTCTTTCATTCTGTCAATTACTTTATGGATTTGTTGCAACAAAAGACAATCCTGGGATTCTTGAATATTGGAATTGTCAGCCGGGAAGTTAGTCATTCAGGACTATGTGGATGGTGGAGACCAAGTTTGTTCTAATGCAAAAATCTTCGAGGGCTCTTCCTTCAGTTCTTTGGGCTTTTGGCACTGCTTCGTTTAATTGCCTAATTGATGCCGCCTCCTTTTATCATGTTTAGAAGACTGTTGAAATCTTCCACTTTTTTGCAGTTTGCGGATGCCCTTGTGTAATCACAGTGTTCTTGAGGTGTCTGTGGCTCAGCCATGATGTTATTACAGGTCTCTGGCTAAAGAAACGGTACATAACGGAGATAATTAGCCTTAACCTCACTAACACTGTGTCAGTTATTAACCACAGTAGGAGTTGTGAAAAATGCATTGCCAAACACTGCACAGCCAGCTTAGAGTTTTTTGTGATTCTCCTTCTATGCTTAGCACTGGCATTTACCAGCTAACATATAAAACCTCTGTTGATCTACAAAGGTTATTGGTTGACTGTGATAAATGTGAAGCAATAGTGTTGCCTAAATAGCAGTAGCCTAGAAAAAGTGATCTGGTAGCTTTCCGTAAGGCTAAGGATTTTTGCAGCTGTGTTGAGACTGTCAATGTTTACTTGAGCCCAGGTGAGGGTCTGTTGCGGGTTAGGAGATAAAGTCGTGGGCAGTATGAGATTGGTTGTTTGTGTTTGCGTGTGGATAAACAAGGACGATGTTAGGAGCTGTGTGAATGTGTGCTGGTGGAAGTTCTTCTTGAGCTGTGTGAAGATCTGCATGCACCGAAGTGTGCTCAGAGATGTGCAATGGAGCAGTAGTAAAACCACCACTGGTCCCCAGTACCGTTTTCATGAATATGGTGTAAGCATTGCAGTGCAGCACAAATTTCATGTTCTATCTTTTCTTGCAGATGATGCTCTACCTGTCGTTCCCAGTTACCATGTTCTGGATTTCCAACCAAGCCGAGTACTTTGAGGAGTATGTAGTGAAACGAAAGGCGAGTATCTACCCACATGTTTAAGCTGTCACAGTTACCTTTACTAAAAACAACAGTGCTGCTATGCTACAAGCATTGTTGACTGTTCTCAACATTTCAAAGATTCCTACCAGTGTAAACAGTAGCAAAAGCTGCGGAGCTGGTTTATAACTCCAGCCAGTGGTGGCGTATTGCAGCCTAGCATAGAGGGACTGCAAATGACTAACACTGCTCTTTTTTAAAATAAATATATGTCTAATAGTATATCTTTGCTTCATAACTGCGCACAGATTTGTGAGGTCCTTGAAAGGTGCACTGGATGCATAAAGTTCACTATACTATATAGGCTAGATTTAACTTTATTCAAGAACTTGGCGGTAAGTAGCGGGGACTATTAGTCGAGTAAATTGTCATTCCGTCTGGTTTCACAGTCACTCAAGCAGAAGCATAAAACCTTGAAAGGAGGTGATCTTGTAGAGAGACCAATCAATTCAAGAAAAAAGCAAACTATATAAAGCATTCATTTCTAAAGTCAGGTTAGCTGAACATCCTAGCGTTAAATGTAAGTAGAGCTGTCTCGTAAGGTGCCAGTTGGAAGGTTGTTTTACTGGTTTTTAAAATTTTGTACTAGAGGAAAATACCATATCATGCACGAAAGTTTGAATCACGGGCAACACTTATAATAAGGATATATAGTAATAAAGAGGAACAAAACCCTAAGTAGTGTTTGTACAATGAAAGCTTGTGGCATCAGTATGGTTTCTGTATTGCAGAGAGAGTCCTTTGCCCATCCCAGGAGAGCTGGTAAGCACCTCTACTAAAAATAAAAGCGCACAGGAGAGAATTTGTACAAATAAATCACACTTTATATGAGTCAAATAATTGAGCTCAAAGCAGAGAACGAAAACTTAGGGGTAAAGGTGTTTTATGTACATCTGATACTTAATAGAGCACTACATGCAGCTTTGAGGCTGATTCCGAGAACGGCAGATCTATTTCATATTGGCACAGAAGCCGTGTTACAAGTTTGCCTGCTGATCTAAATTCCTGGCATGCATTGGTGGACTGCAGAAAGTAGTCCACACAAGAAAGATGCAGAAACAGATATGGCTACAGGCAGTCATTATTGCATTTGTGCTGTTGTTAAAAAAAGGCTACTGTTTGTCTCTTTGAGCAAGGCCTGCTACAAGAACTTTGTCCAGGGTGTCAAAATAAACTTAAAAGGGCCTTTTCAGGTGGATGCTTCTACATGCAGATTCCTCGCCTCTTGAGTTTCCACCAGGAGCCAAACTGGATCCAAATAAGTTGAAATAGTTCTCCTGCACTAGCAGGAAATGCCAACTCATCTTGAATCCGGGAAATCTCCTGGTGTGATGTCACATGTGGTGCCACTTTGGCACTTTGACTTAAGTTCTGTTTTACTGCATTTTTCTGTTTTTGATGTGGGCCTGGAGTTGCTCTCTGTTCCAAAATTATCCTATATATTTTCTGCTGTGCTGGGCTTAAAGGTAATGCAACAGAAGTAGAGATCAAGTTACCTTGGGTATCTTTCCTGCAGTTTCTGGGACTCTTTTTCGGGTTAACATGATGCCTGTGTGTCAAGTCTGGTGCACGTCTTGGGGGCTTTCCTGGACCACGCCTATTTAGGTCTCGCCTAGCGTTGCAGCGCGCATGCGCTGCTCGCTCTGCAAGACATATTGTGGTTGAGGAGATTTCAGAAGGGGACTTGAAGCCCCGCCCCTTATTTTCATTGGCTGGCGTCATCGTTTATGTTAAACAGTGGCCTCTGATTGGAACTGAGCCTTTTTGGTTTCCGCCCTTTCTCCTTTTCGTCCGGCCCATCCGGACTGGATCGTTTGCTTTTCGGCTGTCGTGAAGGTATTTCTTATCTTTAGTAGGCGTGTTTCTTCTCACCCTCCCTTGTTTAACGAGTGAACAGATGGCCCAGTGCCTCCAGGGACACCTTATGTCAGCCCAGTCACGAACCGACTAGCCTGGAAATGTAGTTCAATTGAGGCGACGTAGGAGTAACACTCCCAGAATACATTTGGTTGTTACAGGAAATCCCAAGTCTTGAAAACGTGCAATCATCGAGCGCTTGGTTAGTTTTACTTTCATAGAGCTAAATACTGCGAGGTATTCTTTCAAAAGTTCGGACACTCGAGGGACATCGGATAGCACAAGATCACACACCGAGAAGTGTAAAAGACAGGTTTTGCACGCCAGTCCCCTGGTCGAATGATCGACAACTTGTTATTTCTGTCTTCTATTGGTGAAGCGCATCTTTCGCCTATAAGGCGTGATTGTCATTCGAGTACATTTAGTTGTCAACCCACGCCTCCTAGAGACACGCCCACCTCTCTCCTCTCCTGACCTTGTCCAGCGCTGCCGAAGAGACATTATTCTGAAGGGAGACGCAGACGCTTGAAAGCGCCACTGCTCTCCGGCTGCGAGGCCTGAGAATGGGAACAACCCCCTCTTCAGTGTTTTGTTTGGCTACAAGGTGACCAGAGCTGGGGTTCAGCTCACTACAGCACGTGATATTGGAAGCAGCGGAGAAAATAAAATTAGTCTGAAATACGTTTAAATTAATGGAAAAGGTTCCCATTGTGGCAGCTAAAAATGCAAGCTGAGCCCGTAGTGGGGGCGCAGCTGCAGGTCTGTGCTGACACCAGGGTCAGCTGAGGCCGGGCTCTGCAGATTAAAGGGCCCAGCTGAGATGTTCCAGAGCCAGCTGCCTTCTGTAGTGTTTTTATCAAAGTAACAGGATATATCTTTATTCCCCCTGCCATGCAGGGCTCTTGCGTGGAAATATTTTTTCGGGGAGCCCGTAGTTGTGATCTTTTAATGCACCAGCACAGCACTAGCTTTTGATAATTGTTAAACTTTTATTAATAAGCATCGACAAAGCCAATAGCCCTCCCCCACATTCAACGCCAGGCAGTCGCAGAGTTGCAGTGCATTTCTGCTCTATCTCTGCACCACGTTTCTATATGTGCGTCCTCTGTTCTGTGCTCAGATTTTTACTCCCTGAGCAGGCGGTGCTACAAGGCACCCTCCCCGCTGGTTTAAGAAAAACTGCTGCCATATAGTGACTTCGCAGCCTTGATACCCGGCCAATGAGAGAGACTCTGAAGTCCCCTTCCGATAGACATGTTTTGTCGTTTTCACGTCCAGAGTTCATATCCACATATGTTAAAAAAGGGAAGCGATTCGCGGTTCTATGCAGCGCCTACACTGGACAGAAATTAATGCCTCATGAAGGGAAAAAAAAAAAACAATGACATTTACAATGCCAATAGCTCAAAATAATGTCATTGCGAGACCTATTGCTTTGTAAATACTTGTTAAATTTGGCATGGATAGAAGACCGGGAAGGATCTTACTACACATCTGGAGGCCACCATGAGCCCCAGCCTCTTCATGGGTCACAATCACAGTATAGATAGTTTGAAGTAGCCTTTTTCATAAGTAAGTATCTTGCTTCTAGTTTAGCACTTACATTGCTGAGGACTCTTCTTCATGTGAATTTCCAGCTCCCTTCAGGGACAGGGCTTTGGATTGGCGGAGTCGCTCTCTGACCTCAACTTCATCTTCAATGTCCAGCTCTGCTGAACATGAGCCTGATGTTGGTGCTTTGCCCGGTTCCGGCTCAACGTTCCATGCTGCCAACTCCACTATTGGCTTTTCTGGCTATTGGGGCTGGCCCTGTTGAGGTGGTGACTTTCACCCAACCTCTTAACTCTGTTCCACCATACTCCATCTTCCTGTTAGATCTTCAGATCCCAAAGCATTTTTGGCTGTTTCACTCATGTGCCTGCTTATGGCTTCTTCCCTGGCACTGGTCAACTATGTCTGTGAGCCTGACCCTGCCTCTAGCATTGACAGCTGTTGTTTCGCCTTTTACTTTTGGGTTGTCATTGACTTCGTTCTCAGGACACATGAGGATCTCTTCTTTTGATACTTTTATGGTCCTTCACAGGACTTGGTTGAAAACTTTACAGCCCTAAAAGTAGAGGCGGATGTAGATTCTCTATGTTCTTGCTCGAACTCTCAGGAATTTCTCTGATTTGTGCCCTAGACCCTACATAACCTCAGCACCTCTGGTGCAATTAATCTAGATTGCCTCCTGTCAGTCCCATCTATCTTTCAAGGAGGTGTTGAGCAAGGCGTTTGAGGTCCTGGAATCACCTCTACGCTTGGACACTTGGGAAAGATGAAAACTACCATTTTGAGCGAAATTATGTAGACTGGTTGCTGCATGTAAGAACCCTTATTGCCTTTTAATGAGGCATGATTGCACTCGGTCATTTTACTTTAGAATAGATCAGTTTCTGCCCAAGCCTTCCACTGTAAGGTGGCTCGCCGTCATTGACCGGCCTGGGCGACTTGGCTTATTTGTCTTCACTCACGGCTATATAGCGCATAGGGCTATCGGTTCTCAGTTTTACAGGTGTCTGTCCTGATCTTTCCCTACCTTCTCCAGCAGATTGGGAGTTTTTGTGGGCAGAACTGATAGAAAAATATTTTGCCTTGGGAGTTTTGCTGTTAGGTCCTAAAATACCACATGCCTCTTGGTGCATTGCTTGCACGCTCTCTAGGAGTTGGCACGGCTGGTGGTTCGTCTCTTGCTGGATTGTATGAAAGGCCACTTTGCTCGAGGTTCATGATGATTTTATAACATCGCTGGCTCAGTGGCTACATTTATAGGCTCCTTGGTGGTCCTTTGTAGATGAGTCTGGTTGAACTCCTTGGGCCTACAGTGAGACACTCATGCAAATGTGCTGGATGCGTTCTTTGATGGATGTCAACTTTTTAATAAGCGTACTTCCCTAATCGTAGATCATGCTACAGGGGAGGGGGCCGGGAGCTGGGCTAATGCCTGATCAGGGAGTTTACTGCCTGTTGCAAGCATACCACTTGGATGTTGCAGGGGATTTGGTCGTTTTACTGGTCTGTAACCTTACAAGCTTTACCAACAATCCGAAACTGCACACCAGTTGTTTCTGCCCTCCTGTACTTGGTGGGGATGTGGTGCCTTCATAGGGTACCCTGACCAGAAGCTACAGTTTGTGTTATCTTCATCTCCGACTTTCCCTGTCAGACCATGTTAAATGCTTCTTTGAGGAATAGGTTTAAAAGGATGGAACAATTGGGAATGGCGCTGTGTGCACTGAGCCTACCCTTAGGTTACCATGCAGCAGGGCCCACTTGTGCTATCATCCTTTTGATCGCCTGGTGCCCAATTCCCAGGCAAAATGATATGGCAAAGTTAAATTCTTCTGGAAAGGAACCATTCCTGATAGAAAGGTCTCCAGTGGTACCTGATGAAGCTTTGCCCTCTGGTTGAATGTATTCGGTTTGTGATTGCTTGTTTCATGGATGTTCATTTCTTCCACAGTAGGAAATGGTGCTTAGGCTACACTGTGGTTGCTCGTTTGGCTTGCAGTTATTTGAACTAGTAATCCTTCCTTCTCAGTTCAGGTGTTCTCTCACTTGTGCTGAGAGAGAGAGAGACCAAATTCTTCATGGTAGTCTGCTGTGTTTTTGGTGTATTTTGTGTATGGTCACCAACCACCTTTGGGGGTAAGAGGGATGATATGTTTTCATCAACTTTTAGCTATTAGGTTATCGTGGCACTGGCTTCTTCTTGAGGTAGGAGATAGTCCTGACTTGTAGGTATCGTTGCCAAAGTGTAGCAGGAGCAGATGTTGGGATACTTCTGTCTGTCGTGTTGAAATTCAGAGCCAGTGTAGGTGGGTGCTCAGTTGAGTCTTGGTTGCTCCTTGACATTTTCTTTCAGATGTGGTTGATCAGGTTATCTACGACTGTTAATATCAGAAGTTTTGCTCGGATGTTCCTCATTTCTGTCTATGCAGTTTCAGTCATGCTAGTACCTTTATTGAAGGCAGTGCCTTGGTCAGGTGTGTATTATTTTGGCACAAGAAACTCTGAACAATTACTTCTGTTTTCTCCTTTTGCTTGGATTCTTCTGCCACATAGGATTAACCGTTGTGGAAGAACTGGTCCTTGTCCACTTGTTCTGTTGATTGGTTCTGTCGCCAGGTAGGTGTGTTGGGGGCATAGGACATTGGTCCCTTTTTGGGGAAGGGACCTCTTGAGATGCCTATCATAAACAAGAGTTTGTTCTGGTGAGTCTAACCTGTTGGTTTCCCAGGAGGGTATTTCTACTGGGAAGATATATGGTTGCATCTTCTTCCAGGCTACCCTTACATCTATGCCCAAGGGGGGAGAGGGGGAGGGTGGAGTCTTTACATCCTTCTACTTTCTTTTATTGTTGACCTTAGTTGAGCCTGTTTGACTTTGATCAGGGGTCGTTTAGTACCAGTCCTCGCTGCGTGGCATTACATTCTTACTTTTCTGGGCTATTACTGTGTGGTGTCCCACCTTTTTTTGTCCAGTCATGATGTTCCGGATATGTTGACAGATTTCTGTGACTTATGTATTTCATCTTTATTTATTTATTTATTTATAAAGTTTTATATAGCGCGAACAAGATCCCGAAGGATATCAGAGCGCTTTACAAAGAATGGAAGGAAGGACATAAATCCAATATCGAACATCAAGTAAGAATACAAAGCAGGAATAATCGCATAATTCCCAGACAAATGAATCAGGGAGAGTAGTGCAATAAACAGGTATATGGCAGGCTCCGAAGGGGGGCAAACCATGCGGGGAAAAAAGAGCATAGATCCAATATCGACATCAAGTAGGAATGCACAACATGAATAATCGCTTGATTCCCAGACAAATGAATCAATGAGAGAGATACAATAAGCAGGAAAATAGCAGGCTACGAGGGGGGCACACAATGCGGTACAGAAGAGCAGCATCACAAGAAGGTACAATGGATGTAGGATCAATGATTTCAAGCAGGTGATTCTAGCCCAAATTAAGGTAAAAATGTGTTCATTAGGAATCTTTTGGCTTCCAGTTTGAAAGCAGTCGTTGAAGATATTCTGCGTACTTCCGGTGGGAGAGAGTTCCATATCCTTGGGGCAGCGCCAGAGAAGGCTCGGAGACAGGTTCTCTTTTTCCTAAGGATGGGTGGTTTCAGGAGGAGAGTGATAGCGCTTCTAGAAGCTCTCCCCCCACAAAATAATTCAAGCTTTTGCGCTAAGTACCTGTGAGTTTTGAAATGTAGGGCTTTGCGCGTTAGAACGGCAATCTTTAACTGAATTAGAGCAGCATAGGGTAACCATTTAAGAGATTTAAGGATTGGGGATATGTGCTCATTTCGTTTGGTACCTGTGACCAGTCTGGCCGCAGCGTTCAGTGAAGCCCTTAGTGGAGCCAGGGTGTATTTGGGAAGGCCACAGAGCGTAGCGCTGCCGTAGTCTAGCCTCGGCAGGACCAGTGCTTGTACCACCTGCTTGAAGTCCTTTTGTGGAAGGAATGGCTTGATATTTCTAAGTGTCCTCATCAAGTGGTTAGCTCCCTTACACACATTGCTGATATGATTTTTCATATTCAGGTGCTTATCCAGGGTGATTCCGAGAGATTTGGCCGAGTCTATGATGAGAGGGGTGCAGTTGAAGGCAGTGAGGTGATTCAGCCAAAGGTCTAGCTTGGGGATGTGGTTCGGGGGAGAGATGAAAAGGAATTCAGTTTTGGTGGTGTTGAGCAGTAGATGGTTCTCCGTTAACCAGTTTTGCGTAGCATTTAGGGTAGTGTTGAGTGAGATGATGTTGTCCGGGGATGAGATTTTCAAATAAAGTTGTGTGTCGTCCGCGTGCATATGGAAGAGAATGATCGTGGAATTTAGAGAATTTGCTAGTGGTTCCAAGAAAAGGTTGAAGAGGATAGGAGATAGGGCGGACCCTTGAGGGACTCCCATGAGTACTGGAGAGGGAATGGTTTGCCTTTATTCTTTGTGATCTGTGGTGAAGGAAGGACGAGAACCATTGTAGCACCCGACCCGAGAAACCCATTCTGTTTTTCAAAATGGATAGGAGGTTGTCGTGATTAACCGTGTCGAATGCGGATGAAAGGTCAAGGAGGATTAGGAGGCAGGAATCATTTTGGTCAAGCATTTTTAAAATGTCATCTATAACGTGCGTGAGAGCCGATTCGGTACTGTGCCCCTTCCGAAAACCGGATTGATGCTGGTCTAGGAGTTGGAAATTCTCTATGTGAGCACAGAGTTGGGATTGTATGCATTTTTCAAGTAGTTTGGCTAGAGTGGGGATGTTGGAGATGGGGCGGAAATTGTTGAGGTCAGTTTTATCTGCGTTAGTTTTTTTTTAGTATAGGTGACACTTGAGCTACTTTTAGGCAGTCTGGGATCGTGCCTTGTGATAGAGAAGTGTTTACAATCCTTGTCCAGGTGGGGATGAGTACATTCTTGATTTCTTTGAAGATGGCCGGTGGCAGCGGGTCACTGAAGTGGTTAGATGTATTGATGTTCTGAAGAATCTTGTTGATGTCTTTTTCACTGAATGGGGTAAAGGTGCCCCATGACGCATTGTTCTTAGTGTTCAGGCTGATAGGTTTGCGCTTTTCTGAGAGGTCAAGGGGTGGTGCGGACCCGGGGGATGGCAGTAGAGCCTTCTTAGAGGCGAGTTCAATGGTGATGAGTCTTGATTTCTCGGTGAAGAAAGCAGCAAGGTCATCACAGGAAGGGCGGCTGCCTCCGGAGTCAGAGTGGTTTGGGCCTACCACTGATTGCTGTTTGACCAACTCGAAAAGTTTCTTGGGGCGGTTTGCAGCTTGATCAAGTTGGTGTCTGAAATAGACTGCCTTAGCACTCTTGATTTGTTTGCTGTAGAAGCTTCTAACATCTCTAAGGAGTTTTCGTTGTTCCAAGGAGGGTTTGGCTCTCCAGGAACGTTCTGCTGCCCTAAGGTTGCGGCGCTCCGTATTTAAGTTGTCGTTGTACCATGGTTTGGATATTTGTATTGAAGCATTTTTTTGTTGGAGCGGTGTGATGTCGTCCATGATGTTGGAGATGGTCGAGTTGTAGGAGTCAGTGAGTAACTGAACCTCGATCAAGTCGGCTTGGGAGGAGAGGGCAGATTTACATTGGGCTGCTAGTTCAACTGCGTTTATTGATCTGAGGTCCCTTTTCCAGATCTTTGATTTCGTTGGTTGAGCCTTCCTCAACGAAACCTCGCTGTTAATATAAAAGAGGATGCAGTGGTGGTCGGACCAATCGCAAGGGGTAATGGTATCCAATGTGATGGTCTGCCCTTTCGAGATTATGAGGTCTAGAGTTTCTCCTTTATTGTGAGTTGGTTGGTCACAGTGCTGAATCAGCTCGTGATCATTCAAAAATGCTTTAAGGCAAGTTACCGCGTGGTCATTGGGGTTAGACCAGTGAAGGTTGAAATCACCTAGGAAGATTTGGGACAAGGCTGAGTCGACATTGCCAGAGATGACTTCCATTAGTTGCTCGATGAAGGGGAGTTTGTCTCCCGGGGGGTGATAAAAAGTGTGAAGTTTGCAGACCGGCAGGTGATTTCTTGAGATGCTGAGACAAAGGTATTCACAGGAGGAGGGCGAAGAGGACTCCAAGTGAGAAATCGAGAGTGTGTTCCTATGAATACACGCTAGGCCACCCCCCAGCTTCCGAGCTCTGTCTACCCTAATTATGTCGTGAGTAGGAGGTACTAGTAGGTCTAGGATAGGAGTGGAGGCGGGATTTAGCCAAGTTTCAGTGAGAATGATAATGTCTATATCATTGTGTTGGATGAGGTCGAAGATGTCGGAGGCGTGTTTACTGGCTGACCTACAATTGAGTAGTACACATTTAAGTCGTGGTGGAGTAGTGTGGAAAGGAGACTGGATGACGTTCACTTTCTTGAGGTTGTCTTTATTGATGACTCTAAGATTGTGTGGAGGTTCTCTGTATGGGTTAGCATGGATGGTTTGTATTTGGCTCGGCGGGATCATGTTTGAATTGGACCTAGAAGAGTAAGAGTTGTGAAGCTCAATGAGATCATTGGGCGCCAGGTAGGTCTTACATCTTCTGGGGCGGGAGGGCGCGTTGGCTAAGGGAATGGTTTGCGAGACGGGGGGCTAAAAGCTGGCCCATGCATTCACTCACACTAGGGGAGGCTCTGGGCAGGTTCGCAGAGGTGAGGAAGGAGCTGATCCCGGGGAGAAGATCATTTGAGAGGGCTTTCAGGTCATGTAGTTCAGTAGTGAGGAGGTGCAGCTGGAGAGATATATCCTCCAGGCGCGTAACCAAGTCTGAATGGGGTAAAGAGTGTGTTGGGAAAGCGAGCGGAGAAAGGGGGCCTCGGTGTAAGCCCTTGGGGTCCAAGGTGATGGAGAGTGGTTCCTGGGGAGGGAGTTGATCAATTGGGACTAGCGGAGTTCCTTGACCTTTGGATATCAAGATTGGAGCATTAGCGAGGGTGATATGACCTTTGAGCTGAGGGTCAGATACGGTCCAGACAGGAAAGAGTGGGTTTGACCGATCAAGATCGGTGGAGGGCATTTGCCCATTCACAAACATAGTAGGAGTCGTGGGGAGAGGGATGCGGGAAGAGGGATCAATCGTTGAGGGAAATGATAGTAGGTCACACAGGGATCTCTCCGAGCGAGGATCGGATAGAATCAGCTTGGCTGGTTGTGCGTCGGGTGAAACCGGAAAGTCTCTCACAATCTGAGTCGGGGGTCTAGAGGGTTGGGGCACTTCAACAGGGGACAGCACCGCTCTGTGAACATCTAAAGGTGAAGAGTGATTTAGAGAGAGTGAGGGCCTCCCCAGAGTGGTGGGGGGAGGACTAGTGATGACCTGAGTGATGGAAAGGTGAGAGTGGGTGTCATTGGGTTTTGCCGAAACCGCGCTTTTGAGTAAAGGGAAGATAATGGCTATCTTAATTAGATTGACATTGGAGTCTTGGATTAGGATGATCCCATTGTTATAGAGGGTGGTGGTGGCACTGGCGTTGAGCGTGGACGAGGGCGCTGTAGTAAGTTTGAGACCATGAGGTGTTTTCCTGGTACTTGATATTCGGAGCATAGCATAGAGGATTTTTCGCCAACATGCTCTTTTCCTGGTGTAGAAAATCAGGTCACTAACTCTACTACCTTTGTTTGTGCAAAAATAGACGTCCGAGATTAAGGTTTCGGGCCTAGCCCTGAGTATGTGGTGCTTGTGTTTTTTGGCGGAGTTTTTCGATAGGTTGGGTGGGTATTTGATAATGAATGCGTTGGATCCTGAGGGATCGGGACTTAACTCCATTTTGAGAGTGTGTCAATTGTCTGATGGTAGTGTCATATGCGTAGGACAAGGATGGTGTTAGGAGGAGAATTCAATACTCAGGTGTGTGGGATAATGACAAAAGGCCCATTCCAAGATAGCCATCAAAAGCAGAGGGTGGAAATCCAACCCTTTTCTCTTTCTTTCTCCTTTGGTGGTGATGTTCAGGGGATGAAAATGCCAGTTTGTCATCACCTGGTGTGTCCCAAGTCATGGCTTTCCTTGTGGCACCTGGATTTACATGTAGTATTATTTATGTGGAGTCATTGTGATTTGTTGGATCTTTTCAGGTCCCTTTCTTTCCTTATACATTAGCTAAAAAAATAGAAATGTATTAAAATTGGAAATTAGACATTAGGGTCTTCTTATGTCCTGCAGGTTATGAATTTGGACATTGTAGGAGGCAGATATCTATTTTGGCATCAATAGATCTCTTGCCAGGACTGACCAATTCTGTCCTCCTTTCCTGCTTGCTAGTGGCAAGAGTATTAGCTGGATTACTATGCTGGGTTGCTTGTTCCTTGTTGACTGTCATTCATTCCAGCTTGCACTTACGTGGCTGATTGTTTTCATGGGTCTCCATGACACAGTTCTCTTTAGCAAAAACAACAATTGATGGACAGAATGCAGAACAATGTCATACATTCACCCCAGTACAAAGATCTGGGCCTAAATCCATTGTTTTTTTGCTCACCATGCCATTCCAGTTTGGACCCAGCCATATGCAAATCAGTCTTGACCCTGCGCCCAATGGGAACAGTCCAGCCCGAACTGCCAGGCCAGGCCCTCCCTGGACTGAAAACAAGCATCCTAGGACCGGTTTCGGGCTTCCAGCCCTCATCAGCCAGGATAGCTTGACTCCAGTGGCATGGAGAGCACGGGACCCACGTCTGGGCATACCCGTCCCACTCGGGGGGTGACAAATGCAAAAACAACAATTGATGGACAGAATGCAGAACAATGTCATACATTCACCCCAGTACAAAGATCTGGGCCTAAATCCATCGTTTTTTTGCTCACCATGCCATTCCAGTTTGGACCCAGCCATATGCAAATCAGTCTTGACCCTGCGCCCAATAGGAACAGTCCAGCCCGATCTGCCAGGCCAGGTCCTCCCTGGACTGAAAACAAGCATCCTAGGACCGGTTTCGGGCTTTCAAAGTGAGCTAAAGAATGATGATGGATTCAACCCAGATCTGTGACTGGGGGTGAGGGTTTGAAAAGTTTCAGCACTCTGTCCATCATCTCCTTGTGTTTGCTTTGTTCGCCCTAAGTTGGGGTGGCAAAGTGAGCTAAAGAATGATGATGGATTCAACCCAGATCTGTGACTGGGGGTGAGGGTTTGAAAAGTTTCAGCACTCCGTCCATCATCTCCTTGTGTTTGCTTTGTTCGCCCTAAGTTGGCAGGGTATGCCCAGACGTGGGTCCCTTGCTCACTTTGCCACTGGATTCAAGCTAGCCTGGCTGATGAGGGCTGTTAGCCCGAAACCGGTCCCAGGATGCTTATTTCCGGTCCAGGGAAGACATGGCTTGGCAGTTCGGGCTGGACTGTTCCCATGAGGCACAGGGTCAAGACTGATTTGCATAGAGCTGTGTCTGAACTGGGCTGGCAAAGTGAGCTAAAGAATGATGATGGATTCAACCCAGATCTGTGACTGGGGGTGAGGGTTTGAAAAGTTTCAGCACTCCGTCCATCATCTCCTTGTGTTTGCTTTGTTCGCCCTAAGTTGGCAGGGTATGCCCAGACGTGGGACCCTTGCTCACTTTGCCACTGGATTCAAGCTAGCCTGGCTGATGAGGGCTGTTAGCCCGAAACCGGACCCAGGTGCTTGTTTCCGGTCCAGGGAAGACATGGCTTGGCAGTTCGGGCTGGACTGTTCCCATGAGGCACAGGGTCAAGACTGATTTGCATATAGCTGTGTCTGAACTTGGGTGGCAAAGTGAGCTAAAGAATGATGATGGATTCAACCCAGATCTGTGACTGGGGGTGAGGGTTTGAAAAGTTTCAGCACTCCGTCCATCATCTCCTTGTGTTTGCTTTTTTACAGTTCTCTTTAGGCTTTCCTTCTGGGTGTTATTGCTGTGGTATTCCTTCAAGAGGTGAGGAATTTGCAGAAGAATTAGTTACTTACTGTGAGAAAATACCTCTTTTTGCATAATCACCCTCATTTTTTGATGAATTATGTTGCTTCTTTTTAGACTCTGTACACAGCGGCTTTGCTTTCTAGTTCCCAATGTATGAGCTCTGAAAGAGGGTAATCCCTCACTGACATATTTAAATCTCCTAAAAGGCATTAGTATATGGTGTAAGAACTGCACCACTTAATGTGCCATTCATTAGGGTGACAAGGAAAACATGAGTACAAGACTACCATTGTAGTGTGACTGCTGCGGTTTAAACCTGCAGTGCAACAAACTAAAATAACCATTTATGACAGATAAAACACTCCCTTTGAAATATTAGTAAGTCACTCCTGTGTAGGCATCGTAGTCTACAAGGTAGGGTGCATGTATTTTTCACTGTGGAAGGCCGAGTTGCCCCAGGTAGAAAATCAGAGCACAGATTAAAATAGTAATACTGTATCTCCAGTAAGAAAGATAATAAAGACCTATTCTTAACAGTTATTAAAAATCCAATTGAATGGTGAAGTCAGGTATTTTAATAAATATTAGGGAAAAGTAACTTTAAAAGTTAGCTTTTCCCTTCCTGAAGTCCCTGGAAGCAAATTTGCATTAACTCTCCAGCTTCTCCTTGTCTGTACTTGGCCTACATAAGATGTGAATGAGTTGTGAAAGTCCTCCTAGGAGTTACACAATAGGTCACTGTGATTAACAGGTCAACCTGAATGTACAAGGATGACTCCTTTGTGCTCAACGAAAGGGTGAGGCTATGCCCCTCCTGTTGACACCACAGAGTTAAATCCTGCATGGCAGGTCTGCCTGAGGCACATGTAAAACTTCTGCGCCCTTCAAAGGGAGCACAAATGGCTACCAGGACAGTTTTTGGGTATCCCTGTCTGGTTGCTGAAGGACCCTCCTTATGTCCATCCAGACTTCTGTCTCCTGGTTTGTTGTGTGTACAGGGCCTGTTTCAAACTGTATTTTAATGTTAGATGTGGGTGGACACTTGTGATTTCCATAGTTCACTTCCATACAAACCCCTTGCCTTCAGAGCCCAACTCTGGAAATGATGTAGCCTTTGGCCATCGTACATTTTCATTGACGCACTGCATTTTGGGTGTGTTTGCAGGAAGACAAACAGGAATTACTGAAAAAGTAGATAGACTAGGGCCTGGGAACATTTCTCCACTGGTCCGAAAGGGACTAGGCATGTCTTAAGGGCTCCCAACGCACAGACTGGTGAATCCTACAAAGCTGAAGCCTCAGCCAGCCTTCCTCAGAACACTTTCAGGACATGTCAAAGAACAGAAGAAGGACTGCACCTGCTGTTTGAGAGATGTGAAGAGACCTGTAAGGCTGGTCCTGTACACACTTGTACTCAAGGCAAAGTAGTGGACTCCAAGGGTCATTTGGCTGACCTCCTGTGTGGCTACAGGGACACAATAAGCTGCAAGAGGCCTTTTCCCAAAGTGCCTAGCTGACCAGTAGCAAGTGGACCTGGACTGGATCCTACTATTGGCCTTGGCTTGACACTGAGAGTCTCTAAGTGCCTCCCCTAAAGGTCTTGGAGGCATTAGATTTGTAGTCCCGTGGTTGTTTTGTCACCAGAAGAAAGTTTGGAAACTTTTGAAAATTTTCTTCCAGATCAAAGATACTTCTTTTGAACTCTTTGACTTCCAGACTTTCACTGGTACCTATGCACTTGGTGTGTCAGACACGGGCTACATTTCGTTAGTACTGAAATTGCACCTTGGCCCTGGTCTATTGCAACCATTGACTTTCATTGGCCCTGTATTTTTTCTTGGTGCTTTTTCCACTTATATCTTTCAAAATTAATATCTCTGGTTCCCCTTATCAGATTTTTATTATGTTCTTGTAATTTTGCTTATTAAAATGTTCTTTCTTTTTATAAATTGGAGTGGCATTTATATTGTGTTATGTTTTTAACTTTTTAACAGTTTTCATACTTCTAAATGCTTTACACATTTTTTCAAATTTAAGCCTGTGTGCTCTGTGCCACAGCTACCAACTTCACTTGAGGTTTAAATTACTGGAACCTTTGACTGGACCTGACAGGTTAGTGACTTTATTAAGTGTAGTGATCTTCCTTCTACCCAAATTCATAATTCACTTTCTCACATTTACCTTTGGTAATGATGTTTCTGGTGGATACTCTATATACCTGCAGATTCCTTACCGACCTGCCCACCTGCCTTCCTATTTCAAAGAGTATTGTGTATATGATAAGTGTCAGTTCGTTTTTGCTCTGCATTTCTGTGTTCCTTTGAATCTTGTCTTCGCCTCTAAGAGTTTAGAGAAAAAGGATGTCAACTGAGGTTGAAACCCCTTGCTGGCACCATATACTGCTCAATTTAGTCACATCTGGGAAGTCACTGGAGTTGAGTTTGAGGTGCAGCGCCATCCGTCGGTGACGGAGAGCTGTTTCATATTTTCTGTATCCAGTGTGGCGCCTAGAGAAGATTTAAGAGGTGAGGAATCTGCAAGTAGATAGAGTATCAAACATCATTATCAAAGATAAGTAACTTATTCTTCCTGCTCTTAGCTCTGGTTGAGCACGGTTCATACTGCTCTGGCCTTACAGTAGAAGATTCTATCTCCAAGCTCACAATATTTACTGCCATTAGGTGGTAAATTGTGTGTGGTTGCAGAAATGAGTGCTTGTTTTATTGTGTAGTGTGTCTATATTTATTTACTGAAGGCACCATGCAGCCTCTTACCAACAACCCTTATGAAGCATGAACTCTAATGCTTAATGGTTTGGCGAATTCCTCAGCACCATTGCTTAGGCTAAAACAGGGCAGCCAAACTGTTTTTTGTTAGTCTTTTCTTGAATGCAGAGTAGAAATTCTTGTAATCGTGGTTGCTTCAAACGGGACCTATCAATATATTTGCTTTGTAGTCGGGCAGGAAGAGTTGAAGGTGGATCAAGGGTCTCTCCTTATGAATGGTTCATTGTTTCATCAGTGCTGCTTAAACATTAGGCAAACTTTAGCATCCTTTCAACTAAAGATAGCTGCTTGAAGAAAAAGAATATTAAGCACATATTGTACAAATACTTTCATAAATGTGAACATAATGATTATAGTATGAAATCCGCATTTTATATCCAAAATGGCTGCATGAAGAAAGTGTTCTATGAGAACTCAAATAGGCTGTTAAGTTATGTTTCAACATTTTTCAAACAACATCTTAAACCTAGAAATGGGTTTTGTGCTCTCCTGTGAAGGGGGGGGGGGGGTTGAGGCTGCTCCATGTTCATACACAGGAGCTGGAAGAAGACTGTGACTTTAGGCTACTCTGATGTGTAGGGTCAGTGTTCCTGTTTATACATGTCCTGAAAAATGAAAGTGTTGACTTTAGTGTGGTTTGTGACAGGTGTATATGGTTACAACTGTATTTAACCTGCATGGTGAGTTAGTAGTGATAGTAATCACATTGATACTTAATGACCCATATCTTTTAATTGAACAATATTAAGTGCAAGCATGAGATTTATTCTTTTCAGTTCTACCAGAGAAGATGTTAAACTGTTTGCTTTCTTCCCACAGAGGGAGATCTATCCACCGGAGCTCAATGAACAGGTAAGGGGTTAAGTGATCCTGAGAGTGAATTAAAATCTTACTCATCTATGAATGGCCGGATGTCTCTTACTCCTTGCCTAGGCCACTCTAGATGGATTCGGAGTGGGGTGGAGGTGTGGGTGGCAACTGTACCACTTCTCTAAACATATCTTCAGCCTTAGTAGTTGCCAGTTCACAGGCCCAAATCTCTTTTTGTCCTCCAAAGACTACCAGATTCCGATTGTGACCTTTACGATCACTGCCTTTACAGCATAATAAAGAAATGGGGTTCTTCTTGTGGTAAGTGGACCTGTCTTATTGAAATCACATTTTAACCACCATTCCCTTGCATTGTTGGGTGGGCCACAAGGATTGTTTTCCACTGGTGTATTGTGGTTCGTCCTACTAGTGGCGTAACGAAACGTGACAGGGCCCCCCTGCAAAGTACATGGAGGGGGCTCCCCACGCTCAAGACCCAGTCAGGAGCTCTCGGTGCACGGGCCTGCCGCCTGTGCAAAATGCCAAAGGGGGCCCCCTGGAGGTCGGGGGCTGCGGAAGCTAATGTTATGCCACTGCATCCTACTACTGCTCTGCGGACTGGGCCAAGCACACCCTTTCTGTACTTCACTCTCGGGATAGCAAAGGTGAGCATTCAAAGGCTTCTCAAAAAGGTAGTGTGAGGAGACTGGGGCAGAGACTTCGAAATCAACCAACCATCAGCAATTTGTATGTCAGGACTCACTGGCGAGGGCAGTGTCATACGGTATGATTATCTTTGTGCATTTGCCGCACATCCTTTCAGTCTTTTGTAGCCGGGCCTTGCGCCACCTGCTCAGTGGGCAGGTGGCTTGGCAGTTGCTGGATGGTGCGCTTGTGGGGCTCTTACTGTTGGTACTTCTTTTGTGTTGCATCATCAGGGCAGTGGTATCGCTCCGCACTTGGCCCTTTGAGGTATTCAGAGTGACACGCCGGATTGACATGTGCTCGCCTTTTGCAGTTGTGGCCTCTGGGTCGGGGACAGTTGTTAAGAGTTGGCAGCACCGATAACGTCTTGGGCGAATGCACCACATGTTCGCTGCAGCAGCAATAGTCCTTGAGGCATGCTGCACGGGTTCTGGATAGCACACTGTTAATCGACTTCACAGTTTCTTTCCGAGGTTCGCCACATGAACCATGTTTTAGAACGCCGGATGACCAACTCATAACTCAGATCAGTCCCAGCGATGCTTCCACTTGGCAGTCGGCTTCTTCTCGGTGCTCCACACACCAAGCACCACAGCTGGACTTCTCCTCATATAGGGCAGTCAATTGCCTTCCCTCTCAGAGCAGGTAGGCAGGCTTCTAGGTGGTAGGCAGACTCAGCAAGTTGTGCAGACTTCAGGTGATGTCCCCTCACCTCTGGGAAACTGGCTATTATGCAGATCTGGTCTCACAGAAGTTCTTTGAGTATTCTGCGGAGCACTCCCTTGATTAAGAAGAGCTTAACATTTGTAAGAAAGTGGGGTGGTTTGATTCCCACTTTTATACTTATTTTTCGGTTAGGGGATTTACATTCACTGTCTAATGTTCTGAAACCAGTGTGGTGTGGTTCCGTTTCAAATGCCAATTTCTGGCCTTAGTGCAGATACACAGTGCCTTTGTGCAAGGTGATAGCTCTCATAGCAGGTGGTGATGATGCTGGCTCCAAACAGGAGTATCCAGAACATAGGCACAATGAAGTGCAAAGTGTCTCCACCTGGCTGTCCTCAGCCTTCCTGAGGTAGCAGTCAGGCACAGATAAATTGTCAGGCTCTGCAAACATCTAAACCTTTAAGAGCAGGATCTGCTCACTTCCTCTCCCTTACCATCTACGAAATGGCAGTACTCAGGAAAGACTTGTCAGCAGCCACTTGCTAAAATATCCTCATTGAATTTTTAAGGGCAATCCATGTCTCCATCTTTCTTGTTGAGTCTCTAGATCTCCAGCCACAGAAATGCAGACAAAGCGCTTCCACTGTCTGTGGTAGCTGCCATTATCCTCCATCTTGTCCTGTGCCAAACCAAGGTTATGCAAACTAGATCCCACTAGCTTCTGTACTCCGACTCATCCACACTCAGGGTCTTAAACTACTGAACATGTGCTACATGCAGACACCACATTAGTTGCTCACTGTGAACAGTCTATACACAAGCCTTTCTTATGCAACTGTGGCTAGGCAGTCTGAAGTTTAAAAAAAGAAAGGCATTGCCATTACAGCTGGGTAGCCAGAGGGAGAACTGGCTGGACAGAGCAGAGACATGAGCTGTAAGGACAGTGTTGAAGGATAGTAGAACAGAAATGGAAAGATGGAGCACAGAGAAAAGTGGCTGTGTCAGACAGAGACTTAACATATGTCCATGTGCGAAGGGTCTTAAGTGAGGAATTGGTGGTGTATCCAGCAGGGTTGGAGAAGAATGATGGAAGCATAGAAAATATGTCAGAAAGGATAATAAGGGAAGGGATGGGGTTTAGGGTGATGTTCGCCTCGTTAAAAATGGGAACTAAAATCCCCCTTTTTTTTTTTACTCAAAACAATTGTTAGAAATTGATAAAAAACAAATTTGAATGACGACTTCAAATAAAATGGGTTTTTTTTAAATAAGAAAAATCAATTTGATCAAATGGATAAATTGGTTAAAATTGCGTATCATTGACCCTGACACTTAGGTCTGCCCTATCACATTCTCTAGTGCAGGCCCAAAAATGTGTGGATTTCATATTTTATAAACACTGCATAAACTGCTTTAATTACCCTTGCAGCCCACAATAGCCACGTTGTTCAATATATTTGAACTAATATGAGTTTTGATAGTAATTTCCCCTGCTTGCTTTTGCGAGCATCCACACTTCCCAATGTTACCCTAATGCAAGTCTCTACTATGTACCTTGATTTTTCTGGCCTCAGCGCTCACAACCATCATGCGTGCATGTTGAGGATCACTTAGTGGATTTGGTGTATGCGATTCAGGGAAGGGCTTTGTGGTCTTTTGGTGTGTGCACTATGCTTGCCTTTCTTATCAAGAGGGACTTCTGGCCCCTTGTCGGCTGACATGAATTTTGCAATGGTGGCAGTGTGTGTTTTAATTATAGTCCCAGAGCAGTCCTTGTTCTCTATTCTCAACACTTGGTGAGTGGCCTACGGATGTTGTCCATCTCAAGTTCTGCCTAAGTTTTGTGTAATCTAGTCTTTTGCTACATTCTGTGTGTCTGGATAATGCATGTGTGTGTGGCAGGCATTGGTAGTAATTGATCGTTGAGAGTGTGCAATTTATGACTGTTAGTTAAATCCATTTTGGATTTCTACTGCACGAATGCAGTGCAAGATGAAGGTTGGAGTAGCATTATGTATTGCTAGCATTCCTGAAGCTTTTATTTGGCATCTGACTGCGGGAGGGTGGCCACAGGGCTCCTTTTAGATGTGCTGAAGTGACCTTTAGCTATGTCCTGCCTTTTGTTACTTGCTGGAGGACTCATTAGACACAATGGAGGGTGTGGGAAGTTTGAGACAACAGTTTTGTCTGAAGTATAGGGTCAAGCGTTGTTACCGCCTATCCCCTTGATTTCCCCAGAGTTGCTACTTCCACAAGGCTAATGGGTGGCCTGTGTGAAGGCTTCTCTCCTCTTTATAATGTAATGTAATGTAATTTGAACTTATATAGCGCAAACTGTCACCCTACGGGTATCCTGGCGCTGCGACTCACCCTGTTGTCAGTGTGCATACAGCTAGCATATTCGCCGATTAGGAGGAGCTTGTTTAACTAATCCCTAGGAAATAGCCATGTCTTTAAGCTTTTCCTAAATGGGAGCAGAGATTTAATTTGTCTGATATTCAAGGGAAGATCATTCCAGAGTCGTGAGGCTGCTACATCAAATGCTCTTCCGCCTGTCCTGGTCTTCTTAAATCTAGTGGTGGTTACCAGATTTGCGCTCGATGAACGGAGATTTCTCCCAGGAGTGTACCAGGTAAATTTCTCCTGCATAGACATCGGACCCAGACCATGTACTGCCCTAAACACAATACATAGGGATTTGAATTGAACTCTCTTATTGAAGGGTAACCAGTGAAGATCCTTTAAAGCTAAAGTCGTTGAGGACCTGCGCTGCCTATTTAACGCCAATTTGGCTGCTATGGACTGGATCATCTGTAGCTTCAGTAACACTGATTGTGGTGCTCCCAAATACAAAGAGTTACAATAATCCAACCTGCTCAATATTATACTCCTCACTACTAGAGATCTAGTAGCAACGGGTAGTAGTGGGAGGATCTGGCGTAGTGCAAACCGGTACCAACTGTTTTGTTGACTTGTGACTCAAGTTGAAGATTATCATCCATTAAAACCCCCAGGTTACGCACTGTTCTAGCTGGAATCAGTGGTTTATCCATAGGGGTGAGTCTAAACTCGGAGGGGACAGGCCGCGCAATTTTGGCCGTGGAGCAATATACTATCTCCGTTTTATCTCCATTAAATTGTAGGGAGTTTTTCCTGAGCCAATTGGAGGTATTGTACCTGCACTCCTGGAATTTATCTAGGGATACTGCGTGATTTCCTTCCAGAGAGAACACCAATTGTGTGTCATCTGCATAATTGACTAGATCGATGCCAAAGGACTTGATAATTGGGATCAGAGGGCGTAAATAGATATTAAACAAGATTGTGCTTATAGCTGAGCCCTGTGGCACCTTGTGTCGCACAAGGGTCTTTGGGGATGTAAATGGTGGGATAGTTACCGCCTGCTGCCTGCCCGTCAGATATGATTGCAGCCACTTCAGTGCCCGTCCTTTTACTCCGATGTCCTCTAGTCTTTTCAGCAGGATACTGTGATTCACCGTATCGAATGCTGCCTGGCCTGGCAGTTCGGGCTGGACTGTTCCCATTGGGCGCAGGGTCAAGACTGATTTGCATATGGCTGGGTCCAAACTGGAATGGCATGGTGAGCAAAAAAACGATGGATTTAGGCCCAGATCTTTGTACTGGGGTGAATGTATGACATTGTTCTGCATTCTGTCCATCAATTGTTGTTTTTGCATTTGTCACCCTGAGTGGTTCGGGTATGCCCAGACGTGGGTCCCGTGCTCTCCATGCCACTGGAGTCAAGCTATCCTGGCTGATGAGGGCTGAAAGCCCGAAACCGGTCCTAGGATGCTTGTTTCCAGTCCAGGGAGGACCTGGCCTGGCAGTTCGGGCTGGACTGTTCCCATTGGGCGCAGGGTCAAGACTGATTTGCATATGGCTGGGTCCAAACTGGAATGGCATGGTGAGCAACAAAACGATGGATTTAGGCCCAGAGCTTTGTACTGGGGTGAATGTATGACATTGTTCTGCATTCTGTCCATCAATTGTTGTTTTTGCATTTGTCACCCTGAGTGGTTCGGGTATGCCCAGACGTGGGTCCCGTGCTCTCCATGCCACTGGAGTCAAGCTATCCTGGCTGATGAGGGCTGAAAGCCCGAAACCGGTCCTAGGATGCTTGTTTCCAGTCCAGGGAGGACCTGGCCTGGCAGTTCGGGCTGGACTGTTCCCATTGGGCGCAGGGTCAAGACTGATTTGCATATGGCTGGGTCCAAACTGGAATGGCATGGTGAGCAAAAAAACTATGGATTTAGGCCCAGATCTTTGTACTGGGGTGAATGTATGACATTGTTCTGCATTCTGTCCATCAATTGTTGTTTTTGCATTTGTCACCCTGAGTGGTTCGGGTATGCCCAGACGTGGGTCCCGTGCTCTCCATGCCACTGGAGTCAAGCTATCCTGGCTGATGAGGGCTGAAAGCCCAAAACCGGTCCTAGGATGCTTGTTTCCAGTCCAAGAGGACCTGGCCTGGCAGTTCGGGCTGGACTGTTCCCATTGGGCGCAGGGTCAAGACTGATTTGCATATGGCTGGGTCCAAACTGGAATGGCATGGTGAGCAAAAAAACGATGGATTTAGGCCCAGATCTTTGTACTGGGGTGAATGTATGACATTGTTCTGCATTCTGTCCATCAATTGTTGTTTTTGGACATATCCAATAGCACTAATATGGACGCATTACCATTGTCGGCTCGCATTCTCAGGTTATCAAGTACCGTCACTAGGGCCGTTTCTGTTCCATGCCCTGGTCTGAACCCAAATTGAGCGTTGTCTAACAGATGGTTTTCTTCTAAATAAAGGGACAGGGATTTGCTAACTGCCCGCTCCAGAATTTTTACTGGGTACGGCAGAAGGGAAATTGGTCTGAAACTCGATGGGCATTTAGGATCAAGTGACAGTTTCTTGAGCAGCGGGGTCACCACTGCCTGCTTCCAGACTTCTGGAACAGTTCCCTTTCCTAGTGATTGGCAGCAAATCTGCCGCAACCAGGGGAATAGTTCTAACTGAAACTCTTTCCATATCCTCTGCGGAAGGGGATCCAGAGGGGAGCCAGAAGATACACTTTGGGCTAGGTTGTTAAATATATCCTCAGTGGGACTTTGAAAGCACTCTAGAGCAGGCGGCTGATGGCTATTGAATGCCTCTGCCTGTTGCTCTACTGTTAGTATCGTAGGTGGTTCCTTTTCCTCATCCAGGCTGCTATTGTTGTTGGAGTTTAAGCCACCAACAATCTTATTGATCTTTTCATCAAAGTAGATAGCGATGTCATCGCAGAGTTTTTGTGTAGCATTAACCTTATTACCCATACATACTGGATTAGATAGGTCCTTTATAATGTTAAAGAGCATTTTTGTACTATTAGGTGCCTGCAAGATGGTTTTGGCATAGTACTCTGCTTTGGACCTAGAGATAGCTTCCTTATATGAGGCCTGCAGCAGTTTCAGCTTTTTTTTTGTCTACTTTCCCATACGACCTCCTCCATTTCCTTTCAGCCTGTTTGCGTTGTTTACGCATCAATTTTAGCTCTTCGCTATACCCTGGTGCTGAGGGTTTCTTTCTATTCTTCAGCCTTTTTACTGGAGCAATCTGATCTAGGGTATGGTTTATTTGTTCACAGTAGATTTGATCATTTTCTTCCACTGATCTACTGGATACAAATAAATTCTGTTCTAGGAATGTCGGAGATTGTCTATTTTTTTGTAGCTTAGCCCATTCTCTTCCCTTGCGGAAGGTTACTGATTGAATTGGAGTGTTGGCTGGACTGGGCAGCGTTATCCTAAAATGGATTAAAAAGTGATCGGTCCTTGACAGGTGCATGATAGCGGAGAAAGAAGTCTTTATAACCAGAGGATGCCCGAAGAAATGGGATAAAAAATGGCTGAAATGGAACACTCACAGAGGGGAGATTTGTGTATCACCCATGGTGGAATTGGACATACGGAGAAATACGGACAGAGATGTAACTATTTAACGTATCTGTTGTTTCGACCTCTGTAACATGTATGGTGATGTATGTAACTTGCGGATATTGTAAGTAAGCGCTGTATACTTGTCTGCCACGAACCGTTATCAATAAAAACATTTAAAAAAAAAAAAAAAGTGATCGGTCCAGCATTGAGGTAATACTTCAATCACCTCTGTCTCACTCTGGTTAGCAAATAACAGGTCTAGGGTGTGCCCTCCTTGATGAGTCGGCTGATGTACCAGTTGGTGCAAATTGAGGCTCTCGCAGGCTTGGCCCAGATCTCTGAGTTGGGGGTCAAGGTTCCCGTTATCCCAGAGATTGAAATCACCCAATATAATCATCCTTGAGTGTGCTAATGTCATGTTAGCGAAGGTATCAATTAAAGCTTGATATTGGGTGTTTTGTCCTGGGGGCCTGTAGCATACTATTCCTGTCAACACTTTTCCTCTTGCCTCTTGTAGTGAGAAGCCTAGTAGTTCAATACCCTCGACATCATCAATGTATAGAGGGGTAAAATCCCACTTTTCTTTAAAGATCACCCCAACCCCCCGCCTCTCCCCAGCGACCTAGGTTTATGAAAGATTTTGTAGCCTTCTGGGCACGCAAATCCTAGCTCTACAACAGAGTCGGCGCTGGTCCAAGTTTCAGTTAAAAACAGAACATCTAGGTCGAGGCACTCCAGCATAGTTGACACCTCTTGATAGTGTTTAACTAAAGACCTACTGTTAATCAGGCCACAATTTAGTCTGCCCGAGGTCTGGTCGACTATGGTAGTATTGCCATTATTAACCATAGCTTCTTGTGTCCCCCTGGTGTCCCTCTCACCTATATGTATAAGTTGTTCCCTTGAGTAGCATAATCTGGCATGTCCTTGAGCAAAAGTGGCAGCATGGCTGGCGCTGAGCGCGATCGGAGCGCGGACAGGCGCAGACGGGCTTGCCTCTGGCGCGCCCACTGCGCACTTGCATCACCCTTCCTAAATAGGGAGGCGTGTGCTGAACAGGAGAACCACTAGCGCGCTGACCAAGATGGCGTCGTCCCGGTGACCCGCTCTAACAGGCAGAAGTACACCAGCACACCTTGGTCAGTGAGAGCGCGATTGCAAGTGCCAGTGGAGAACAGCAGGTAAATCGAAACACAATGTCCCCGACCCAGCCATATGCAAATCAGTCTTGACCCTGTGCCTCATGGGAACAGTCCATCCTGAGCTGCCAAGCCAGGTCCTCCCTGGACCGGAAACAAGCAGCCTGGGACCAGTTTCGGGGTATCACCCCCTCATCAGCCAGGCGAGCTTGAATCCAGTGGCACAGTAAGCAAGGCACCAACGTCTGGGCATACCCATCCCACTTAGGGCTAAAAGTGCTGCGCAAACAAATGATGGACGGAATGCTTACAAATCAAACATTCACCCCAGTCGAGATCTGGGTTAATTTCAAATAAAGCAGGATACTAACATCCTTTTCTAAGTGCCACAGTGTTTGCAGACGAGGCACTGCATGCACCACCTTCCCTGATCCTGCTCTGCTGTGTGATTGACTGCCGCCACCATGGGAGGATGCTCCTCTAATCGCTCTCCTGACAGTGTAACTGTGAGCGATGAGATGGCATGTACCGATGTTCCAAATAAGTAACGATACAGTAAAATAATAAATCTGGATGTCTTACTAGGCTGTGGTCATGGCTGTACTCAGTGTCTCTTTCGCCGGTGTCATGGCGTAGCAGTAGATTTTATGGAGTTTAATGATGGTCTCTTTACACATCTTTGATTTTCCTTTGAGGTCAGCTTTGATGATTCAGTCTAATGAGCATCACATCCTCATCACACGTGTTATCCGCCCTTTGAGTTGCACGAGTGAAGTACCAATTAGGAGACACCTTCTGAAAAGAGACTCTTCAGTATGTAGGAGGCATTTCCCTCCCAGACAGAGAAGCGGAAATGGTATTCAAGTAGACGCTCTTTTGATTCAGGATAATGTTTCCAAGGGTTGTTTTCTGTGGTAAGGTGCCTGAACAGCTTTAAAAAAAAAAAAGCAGGGCTTATCCTCTCTGATTTCAGGAACAGCGTTAATGCAGCTGTGGGTCGATGGGAGACGTAAGGACGTTTTACAAGTGGCATTATACCTTCTTAAGGCAGACGCGTTCACTTACGCTTTGAGATACTAAAAAGCCTTTTTAAATAGGAGCATGTAAGGCCTCCGTGCATTATACGTAGATTTTAGGGTTTAATGAGAGCAAACATTTTCGATATCATGAGTCTTTGTTCCATCATTTTTTTTATTAACTAATGGTTCCCCAAACAGAAAGAAATGAAACGGGTTTATTGAGTAGATTCCATGTTGGGTTACATATAGTGATCTGCTCATCTTCTGCGACTGACAGATCGTTCTGAGAACAACATTCTTACGCATTATACAGCCCACAGGACAGTCACATCTTGGCACAAGCATACCAGAGATGGGACAGCAGGGAGGTAGGATGTGGCATAATTAGCATATGGAGTTAGAGTGCTTTTATATACGAACAAATGATTGTTATGGAAATTACTTACACACACACCTGATCTCCTCTCTGGGTGGCAGGCCTTGCTAACATGCAGGCTTGTAGTGCAAATGAAAAGGCAGGGCTGTGGGTTCTAGACTGCGGGCTCTACCCAGTGTCTGCTTCTGGGTACCCATGCACGGCGACACAACAACTGAAGGTTTATTGGAATGGAGCTGAAGACACCTTAATTAAATATTTGAAAAGCCGTCTCTCTAGTTCTGTCGGTTCATCACTAGGCCAGCATTCATTCTCTTGGTTTATGAGCTTATTCCTGTTACTTTGCTTAGGTTCATTGGTTCATGGGTGACTGGGTCCTTGGGAGCATCACAGTGTCCTGGCCACTTGAGGGGAAGTAAGCCAGGCACCTCTCAATACATTTGATGATTTGGAAGCTGACGGGTGAATTCTAAGCTGGGAATTCACTGTCCCAATGTAGAATCGATTTCATTTCAACTTGACCTTTACTCTCTTACTCTTATCCCAATCTCTCACTTCTTGGAGACCTTTGACCCAGGAAGCTCTGGCCAGGATATCTTCTGTGGAGGTCTAGCTAGAATTTTCCTGACTGTTCCTGGTGGAGGGATGTCACAAACTTCTTACAGAGATCATTGCTTTAGTAGCCCGTTCCTGTCCAGATCGCAGTACTTGATATATAGCCTATCGCAACTGTTCTTGAGTCCAGACTTTCATTTGGAATTCTGTACCTTTTTTCCTGGCTCGCCTTGCCTTTGGGTCACACTTTTAGTCTTTCAGAGGGTTCTCCTGAGGCTCCTATTCAGAGCCTGCAGATGGTGAGTGGGTTTCCCCCATTCCTGGCCAGGGCAGTAGGTCATGCATACATGTGCAGCCTACTCTGTCTAGTGTGCCGTGTTGAAAAAAAATTACACTACTCTTATACACACAATATATAAGCATGCACAGTTCAAGCTCCTTACCTGCACTACAGAACACAAGTCCAGTCTAACTGAACAGTAGCGTGTATTTCACAAACCAACAAGCCATGTACTTCCTCTCAGTCAAACTCTCACAAGCAAACCTGCCACATATACCCCAAAAAATGGCAGGAGGTCGTGCCTTATCATACATAGCTCCTAAAGCATGACACAACCTCCCACGCCACATTAGACATCCTCATCATTTCTTGAATTCCGCAGGAAACTGAAAACCTGGCTTTTTGATTGAGGTCCCCCGAGCACTGCCCACACACCTGCAAAGCGCCAGGATACATTCACAAGGTGATAAGACACTATAAAGATCTACATAACATAATTCGAGTTTGGCTGATAGGGAGAAGAAGCACACAACACACTCAAAATTGTAAGCCTGTAAAACTTATGAATATTAAACTCACTACGGGCACAAAGGTAGAATGAGATATAAGAGAAAATCTACACACCACTAATATGTCTATTGCAGGCAATTGGGGAAAAAGAGAACAACTGACTTTCTTACCATAAAATGGTAAGCGTACTTGATTTGGTTGTCACTACTCTGCCAGACACTAAACTCGGAATAGCTTGGTGCTGCAGATTGTTTTTCTGACAGTAGATATTAACTATCAGTAGCTGGAAAACGCTGCACCCTGCTGGAATCATAGGCCAACTATCTGTTCCCGAGACCTGCCACCAAAAATGTATCCCCGTTCTTGATGGATTGATAATATTCAGGGCTGAGAAAGTATTTGGCTGATTGTGCCAAATGGTTTAAATGTGGTGTTCTGGTTAGGAGGTGAAGCACTTCCCTTGTGAGGTCTGGTGGACCATTCATATAAGCGTGCAATGAGACGATGGTATACGTACATGTGCACATGTGGCAGTACCTAGTGTGAATATTGGTTCATGTCTTTCTAGTGGCAGAGGATGTGTTTTGTGTATGACTGGCATTGGTGTGTAGTGTTTGGATATATACTCTAGTCTGTTTTCTGTAGTCAGGATTGTAATTAAGATCACATATTCTGCCTATTTTGCACTGTTCTTTCCGGGCAAAATTGCAACAGTTTGAGGAAGATTTGTGAACAATGTATAAGATTCTAGAGTAAATCTGGTGCCCTGCTGTCAAGATAGGGTTTGTTGCAAGACATGTCAGGAGGGGTTGTGCTGACAGATTTTTTCTTTTTTCATTTTTTTGCCAGCGTAAAGAATTGGAAGCTTTTCAGGAGCGGATGAGACTAAAACGGGAAGAGCGCCTGTTGAGACAGCTGGAGAAGGAGCAGTGACATCATGTTTACTCAATATATTTCTCAATAAATCCCTCTTTCGTATGACACCAATGAGCGAAATGAGATTATGATAGGTGAGATTTGAAGATTTAATTTCTCCCAATCCTGGCACCAGCGTTTCTTTGCCTTATGTTTAAATTATTTATAGTGGAGCAGGCAGGTTAGGAAATCTCACGAAGAACGGACATTGTGTGAAGACTTTGCGCAAATTCCTACAACAGAAACACTTAATGGGTTACTTTGTAATGAACCCGAATTCTTCTTTCTGTTGAATCCAGAATCATTCTCAGAAACGTTAAGACTTTGTCACAGGTTTTAATCTGTGTTCAGGCAGTTTTTGAAGGGGGTACTAGCACCTCCCTTTTGAGACAATTTCTGCTGTATCTGTAGGTCCTTTGAATGTTTGTGACCTCAAAATAAAATTATTTATACATGCTTCTTTGTAATTTTTCAGTTTGGATAAGAAATAGAAACATGGAGTTAAGAATATTAATTTGAGGTCAAATTGTTCCAAGCAGTTAAGCATTGGCACAAATATGTGCTCAGTTGAATATGGAACCATTTTAGGTCTCGCCTATGGACTGCTTTTCGCTGCAATGTTGAAAGACGAATTGTGGACCACACCAAAACTTACAGTGGGCTTTGGGCCGGCCATTGATTGCTTACCATTGATTGGCGTTCTTCTCATTTCCATTTGCTTGCTTCTTATTTAATGGCTTTCCTTGCTCTTTTTGTGTTTATCAGTCCCCTGAAGCATACCTTCTTCGCCAGCCTTTTGGTTGGATTACTTGCCTCCTTCCACTGCTCACATCCAGGGAACTCCGCTTTTCTTTTTTTTCAGCATTCGATAAGAGTGTTTGTTTCCTGCTCTCTCCCTCATTTGTTGCATCCCATTTCAAATAAACCCACTTCTTTGCATTTTATGTTGCTCCCCCCACCCAAGCCTGTCCATTGCTTCCTTACCCCCAGCTTTTTTTGCTGTTTATTTTTTAACTTCTTGCCCACCTCTTCATTAAGCTTCTCGGTTGCTCCTTCCACATTGTTATTCCCCACAGCCACCTCCTGCTTCACCTTTGCTTCCCCGCCCAACCTTTAAAAGTTTACTTTACATTTGCTGCTATGCTGTCTGACTGCTCTGGTTTTTTTTCGTTTTTTTTTTTTAAAGGGCTTCTGCTCACATTTAAACATATTATTTGTCTTTACCACTCCAAGTTATATCTGCCATGTTGGAATGGTAATTGAAAAAGTAATCAAAGTGGCAGCCACGTGACATGCGCATGCATATGTCACTCAAATTGGGCTTCCATAGCGCCATGACATGCAAAAAGCATTCCTTTTTTCTTATGCGCACAGCATCCGTAAAAAGTACTAGCACAGTCAAAAAGGCAAGAGCTATTGGCTTTACTAATGCTTGTGTTGCTTGCCCTACTTTCTGGGTCTGGCGTAAGCAAAGACCTTTTCATTTTAGTAAAAATTATATATAGAATAAACTTGCAAGTAGGGGCTTTCAGGCAGCCCTCTTCATATGTTGGTCTGCTGTAGTGTCATTCATATTTCGCTTCCTCCCACTACAGCATACAATATGGTGTAGTTGGTCAGCCCACTTCAGCCATTCTTTCATTTCTGTGTGAGTGACGGTATTCTGCAAAGGCGCAATGTCGTCACCCAAACAGAAAGTAGACCCTTTCAGTGCCAGTGACTTGTGGGTCATTGCATAAATTGTTAGTGCCATCTTTTGTGTACTTAGTACAACATTGCCTTGATCATTAAAGACCGCCTCTTCAGTCTGGCATTGCAGGTAACATTTGTCAGTGCGCTCTTGCCTGCCAGCGAAAGGTGCTGTTTCCCGCACATTTCAATGCACTGGTAGTTGGGCTCAGTTCCTAGCCAGAAGCTGCCTCTGCACTATGTTGGTGTAGCAACAGTCACACTTTGTACTGTCTTCTGCACCACTAGCAAAGCTTCTTTTCTAGCACCTTCCCAAATATTGCATTTTCACCCAGAGACTCTCAGTCCTGACCTCGGATCCACATCATAAGTGTAATGAATAGGAAGCATTGTCAATTTTTCAGCATCATTAAAAATGTGACAACGAGGTTTCATTATTCTATGGTGAATCAATGTAACAATATGGGTTGGTACAAAATGGCCACTGCATTTAGTATGTAGAAACACTGCTTTCCAGTTAAGTCCTTCTATTTCACTTACGGAGTGCCACCAGTGACTGACCTCTGCCAGCACAGAGGCACGAGAGAATATATGTCAGTAAATCCTGTCAATCTTTATCGGATCAGAGCAGGCGAAGCCTCATTAATTGACTCATGTTAAAGGGCCATATGTAAAAGGCGACACTAAGAAATATCTCACACTGTCTGATGCAGGTCTCTCCTTATCAGTACATGTTTCATACTTCTCACTTGCAGGTATCTCTCCTACATGTCACTACATATTTCACCACTTCTCTTCCTGACTGCAGGTCTCTCTCCAGTGGTGCTGGAATGTTTTTCTTTTTAGATTGGGAGTGCTGTTCAATTGTGTCACCTCATTAAAGGCATAGGAGATATTTGACAGTGTTTCTTCTAAAACACAAAAATACTGACAGAAGAAAAACCTTTGAAGCGCTCCTTTGCTGCTCATTTTCCACCTAACCCTTTCAAGTTTTATGGGGGTGCTGCAGCACTTCCGGCACGCTTATTTCTAGCGCCACTGCCTCTCACCTGCTCTAGGTCTCTTCTTCCTCCTAACTCCCTCTTCCCCTTCATGTCTTTGAAAGAGAGGGAGACTTGCAGTCCCCTGATTGCAAGTCTCCCTCCCCTTCAAAGTCATGAGTGCAGTTCTTCCTCTTCCCACCTTTTTTTCTGATGTAAACGCCGCTTCTCCTCCTGGAATCTGGTCTCATACCTCTTGACTGCAGATGCAGCCCCTCCTAACTTTAGTGCTCACCCTTCCTCCTTCTCATTGCAGGAATTCCTCACCCTACTTATTCCATGACAGCTCTTATCACACAGGTGTTCCTCTGACCTTCGTTCTGTAGGTTTCCTTCCTCCTCCTTCTGACTGCAAGTTGTGTTCCTCCTCGAAATCTTCTCTTCAGGGTCACACTGGTTACCCCTGACTGTAAGTCGCACTGCTTCTTCTGTCTTTGTCTCCCTCTGTCCTCCAACTGAAGGCCTCCTCCCTCTCCCTCCACCTTCATCTGGCTGCAGGTCTCCTTTCTTCCACATTCAACATCACTCATGCTTCTCACAGACTAACAGTTTAACAATGTCAACATGACTTTCACACCCTTCGCACAGCAGCTTTCACTGTTCAAGCACTCACACTCCTCGTAGAGTAGCAGTCTCACTCTACTGACTTCACTCTCAGACCCCTCACGAACTAGCAGGCACACACTATCAGACGCACTCTTACACCCATTATAATAGTAGTCTTACATTACTGACTGCACCTACAACCCTCAGAGATTGACACTCTTTCACTTCAGACAACACTCTCACACTCCTCACAGAGCAGCAGTCCCATTAAAGACCACACTCTTGCATTTCTCACAGAGCATCAGTCTCACAATACCATGAGCACCCTCTAACTATTTCTATCTCACTCTACAGGAAGTACTCTCACCCCCTTGGACTACAGCTTCACACTAGCAACAGCGCTCTCACACCTCCTACAGATTATCATTCACTCACTGTTGACCTCATCCTCATACCCCTCACACGCTAGCAGTCACACATTACTGAATACAATGCCACATGCTTCACAGACTTGGGGTCTCACACTACTGACAGCAATATCTCTCCTCAAAGTAGCAGTTACACATTACCAATAGCATTCTTACACCTCTCATAGACTAGAAGTCACACTATAGCCAACACTCTCACACCTGTCACAGATCAGCAGCCTCACGCTGCAATGAGTACTCACACCCGGCACTCACAAGCAATCTCACACTAGAGACTGCAGTCTCACTCCTCTTACAAAGTAACAGTCTCACACTATTGATTGCATTCTAACGCCTCACACACTAGCATCACACACTAATACCGATACTCAGACTTCCAGTCAGACCACAGAAAGCATTTTCATGTGTCTCAAAATAGCAGACTCACGATACCAACAGGACTCGCAACCCTTACTCTACTGATGGGCACCCTCACACCCCTCACTAAGCAGCAGTCTCACAATACAGATTGCACTTTCACACTTTTCGCAGTCTAGCAGTTTCAGACAATCAAATCTCTCTTACTCCCAAGTGTGGTATTTTCATGCTCCTGACCACACTTACATCCCTAACAAATAGCAGTAGGACACTACCGACAGCACTCTCAAGCATAGTAGTAGTCATAGTGCAGACAGCACTCCTACATCCCTCACAGACTAGCAGTCATGCACTACTGGAAACACTCTCACACCACACATGGAGTAGCCATCTCAACCTACTAACAGCACTCTCACACTAGCAGTCTCACACTACCATCAGCACTCTCATAATCCTCACAGCATAGTAGTCTCACACTGCTAAACAAACTCTTAAGTCTCTCGCAGACGAGGAATCTAAAGAAAACTGACAGCACTCTTTCACCTCTCACAGACAAAGCAGCAAAACCAACAGGTTCTGCTTACAACTTTGAAGTGCCTCTCCAGTGATTTGTGAGTTTGTGTGTCTGGTATTGTTGATAGGCGAGTGGGTGAACGCAAGAATGAGCCAATGAGAGGACGAATAGATGAAAGAGTCCAGGAAATGACTGAGTGCATGCATAATGAGTGACCGAGGGCATAGATGGTGGATGATTGACTCCAAATCTGGAAGCTTCCAGTCATCCTCAGTTATAAGCCACCTATTTGGCTTTGACAATGCTCGTTTTCCTATGCAAGGAAGTTTGCAGCATATTTTTCTAATTGTGAGAACTGCAAGAATCAACTAAAGCATTTCATCGAACATAAGGTACAAATGTGACATTAGTAAACCAACACTGGAAAAAAACTATCCAGGTTACACAAGCAGCGTGCACAAAAAAGGGAAAAAGCTCTACAATAAAAAATGCATTTGAATGTTTATATTTATTCCAAAGTGTTCCCTTCTTCCCAGGTTTCTTTTACAAGCCATAAAACCGCAGCGTCTCTCACGTCTCCTCATAATTAGTTCCAAGTTCCATTTGATTAAATTGCCATCCATTGTAGGTCACTGTTATCTGTAGACATTATCACAGAGTTGTTACTTAAACAGATTCCTAAAATTACCTACTTACACCCACGTCTGATCTGAAACATCTTGGATCAGTTTGTTTTACTATGCACTGGGCTCACAGCCCGCCCACAGTTTACAATTTGTGGTTTTCGTTGTCACTTTCATTTGCAATCTCACAATTGCTTACCACACGTAGGCTTTCCCTTCCTTTCTTGTGTTAGCTCCTTCCTGGAGAATGGGCCAAGTAGATGTGCTCTTCCTTGTCTTTTTGCAACACACTATTATTTTTATCAGTGTTTTGATATTATTCAAGGATGTTTAATGTGCTTTCCTATTTTTAACACTGGCATATGGCTGTTACTTTCATCTTATCTGCCTTCTCTACCAACTCTTTAGTTACTTAAGCTCACAACTGTACTTCTATGCCACTCTACTCTATGCTACTCCACTCTTTGCCACTCTACATCACTTCACTCTACGCCACTCTATTCCATTCCATGCTACTCTACTCTACACTTTGCCACTTTACGCCACTTTGCTCTACTCCGCTCTCTACGAATCTACGCCACTCCCCCCACTCAATTCCACTCTACACCATTCTACTTTACACTGAGAAAGCAGATTAGCTGCTGAACTTTTAACTGATGCATAAAACCGATTATGACACATTGAGAGAAAAGAGGATAAAACATGAACTAATTGTGCTAACTATACGTAGAAGAAACATGAGAGAAATCATGAAAAGACTTAGGGGCCGATTCCGATCTCGGCCGGTAGGGCTCCGAATAGGATTCGGCTTTACCGGATCCGATTCGGAGCCCTTGTTCCCGACCGAATCGTACGCGGGTCCGGCCGAGCGAGTACGATGCGAATTCGCCGACCGACTCGTCCGGGCGACCCGACCGCTCCGACCGACTCGTACCCGGATCGTACCGCTCCGACCGACTCGCTCGGACCCGATTCGCACCGCGCAATGGAGACGTTTTCCCGCCGGGTAAGTACGATGCGCACCTCGACCGCTCCGACCGACTCGCGCCGTCCGACTCGAACTCGCTGTCGGAGCCGTACTTGGGGGTCCGTGTCGGACCCCCTGTACGGCGTACCCGTGCGAGGCGCACACAGGGGGACCCATGGGTCCCCCTACCTGTGCGTGTACGCCGCGAGCGCTTCGCGGCGTACTCGCTGTAGGGGCGCCCTTGTCCGCCTCGCACCCATTGAGGCAATGGGAGCCCGCGTACGCGTTGTACGACCGGCTCCCATTGAGTTCAATGGGAGTCCGACCGACTCGTGTCCGGTGGCATACTAATGCATCGGACTCGTTCGGTCGGACTGCACGGGTCCGATTCGGTCGGAAATCTCTCCGGGTCCGGCTCGGTCGGAGAGATTTCCGGCCCGAATCGGAATCGACCCCATGGTTACTGCATTGTAAAAGCATGCAGATAAATTGTAGGATAGATGGAAATATATACATTAAATAATATACGTTCATAGTTTAACCAGTTTCAGTTGCTAATTCAATGTGTATCAATCAAAGGGCAAATGTGATGTATTTAGGTATTATAAGATTTCCGACCAATTATTATTAAAATAATGATGTGTGTGTAAAATTTAATGACGTCTAACATGATTTAGAGATATTTACGTGCGTTATTATAAGGTTTCATTCTAAACTCCATGTTGTGCACACGAGAAATTATGCACCAAGTGAGAAAAGGGAAACGGGTGCTGCACGTTTATACTAACTTCAGAGGCTCTGAAATTTTCAGGGAATAATATTCATACATGTACTAATATAAATTACTAGAAACAATATTAATAGTTTGTTTTGAAATCATTTTATACGTTGGTACTTTGAAAATGCAGTAATATGCCATAATAACGTGCTATTTACAATGAAACTGAAATGCTTTATGAGTGAAATCAAAAGAAATATATAATGTCCCCAAGGTTATAAGTGAAATGTATATTTCAATGATTTTAAATTCTACATTCCATGAACCGAATTTAATCTGTGCCTGCATTTTCCTTACTTTGATTCTGCTCTCAAGGAAAGGCTTCATAAACTTGCAATGTGAAAGAAACTATGTCTCATACGGAGAGTTCCCATTCGCATACTAGGACTGGTTGCAACATTTTTGCTACTTCGGGAACATCTGTCGTGGGAAACTGTCTTCTTGAACTCACCCATGCGCTTTTTGCAAAAGGACTATTGTTTGAAAGTTATATACACTGGATAGTTCGACGATTTACGTGATGATCACCACCTTTTTGTTATAATATGTGTCTTCTTTATGCTGCATGACAATCACCCTATACAAACTGACCAATGGATTTAGTGGTCCGACCAGATGAGGTGACCCAGTAGGATTCACCCTGGAACTTGAGGATTATATTATACATTGATGTGACTGAAAGGGAGATCTTGCCCTTTTTTTTCTTGTTTTGTACATGGGCGTACATCATTTCTATTTGGAACTTTTTTGCAGACTCTGCTGGCTGATGCCTACGCTGTGGGTGCTATTCCCAGATTGCTTTCCCTATCCTGGGAGAGTGCACTTGAACTGTCATGGGTCACGTCCCGCTCTGAATTTTTCGGAGCTTTGGTGATTAATGACAAACCCGAAACCAATTTACTAAATTGCACTCTTAGATCGTAAATGCCTGATATCGTTGTAATTATTCCTTTATTCTCAAATCCTGTTTCTGTCTCTTCATGATTTGTCTCCAGTAATTGGTTGTGCATTTCAGTTTGGTTCTGCATTCTTAGGGGGAATTCAAATAGAGAGATCACTGGACGGCAGATACTAATGTTATTTTTCAGTATAGCTCTAACTGAATTCTTGGTTTGTATGATCCTAGTTAGATGGAATTTCTTCAGGCGATTTGGTCTGGCAGTGATAATACTTCTTATTTTGAGGGTTATATATATATGAATCTAATTATGAGTTTGTTGGTCAGTTACCCAATTCCTGGTCCTCATTGGATAACTGGAGTTGGATCCCCTATATCTGACCCCTCTCGGCACGATTCAAGATCTATCGGAGGACCAAATGAACAAGAGCTGAGACGATTGATAAATTACAAAGATAGTTAGGCAAAAGGTCCCAGTGATGCTACAGCAACACCATTCTACTCTACTCCACTTTACTCTATACCATTCTACTCTACGCCAATCCACACCACTCTATGACACTCTGCTCTACGCCACACCTCTAAACGCAATTCTGCGCCACTCCACGCTACTCCACTCAATGCTACTCTATGCTATTCCACTCTGCTTTTCGCTACCCTACACCACTCGATTCCACTCTATGCCACTCTATTATACCCCACCCCAAGCCACACAGTGCCATTCAATGGAACTCTACCCCACTCTGCTCTACACCACTCTGCGCCACTCCATTCCACTGAATGCGACTCTACACCGCTCTACTCTAGACCGCTCTAGGCGGATCCACTTTACTTTGTGCTGCTCTGTGCCACTCTACTCTGTGCTACTGTACTCTATGCCACTGTACTCTATTCCACTGTATTCTCTACTCAGTGCTATGCCACTCTACACCACTCTACTGTACTCTATGCCACTGTACTCCTTCATGCCACTTCACTCTATGCCATTCTACGTCACTCTACTCCACTCTACTCTGTGCCACGTTACTCTACGCTACTCTACTATATGCTGCTCAACGCCACTTTACTTCACTCTATCCTTCGCCACTCCACTCTACACCACTAGACTCCACATAACTCCATGCCACTCTACGCCTCTCAAATCCACCCTCCTCTACGCAGCTCAACTTAACGTCACACCACTAACTTTTAGCTATGCTGAACCGCAGCCATGCTGCTTTCACAACATGGCCAAAAGACACTGGCAAAGCCAATAGTGCTCACATAGGCGGAACCTATTAGCGTTGCCAGTGCTTATTTCTTATTGATGTGTAGAGTTTTCGTATCTCTTGTGACAAATACTCAGTATTAGTGTTAGGTAAAAATTGAGGCTAAGTCATCATTTTGTCTTTCAGTCTGCCATTTATAAATTGTTTGTGCCGTTAATAATTGTCAACATCGCACCTCGCCAGTGTTTATGAATGTAGTCCTTCCCCACCAGCATAGGAAATCTGTACACACCTTGTAGCAGAAATATGTAAAAATAAAAATCTGTTTGCATGGCTGCAAAGTTTCCAAGGCCCATGCGTGACTAGTTAGTCCAACCCTGGCTTTATTTAGAATTCTGGGACTTATAGTTCTGGTTTATACTTGGTTACCCAAGACTACAAGACCCAGAATTTTAAGTAAAGCCGGGACTGGCCTAGCTAGTCCCTCGTGGATCTTGGAAACTTGGCAGCTATGCAGTCGACAGTTTATTACGGCGAATTTGGTTGCATTTCAATGATCGACGAAGGGTGGTCGTTGCACACAAGGAGTGCGTGGTAACACCTACCAGGTAAGGGCCTTCAGGCAATCAAGTCTATTGTGCGCAAGATAAAAAGTCATTGCTTGCTTCATCGTGTCACCTACTAGGGCATGAATTGTTTTTCTCAGTCCCTAAAGCAGTAAAACGTGAAGGGGTCAAAGTTATAGCCTCTCTTTGCTGCATTATTTCAGCCACTGGATTTCAAGCCTGTGATCTGCAAGAAAGAGCTTTCTGCGGAGGCGCCCAAATCATTAGCAATCTCAGGATCTTGGTTTTTACTGTTTTTTCTGCCTGGCCTTTCGCCAGAGCTGAGCACCATCAAGGCAGCTGAATATGGTGCCATCGCTACCGGCTCGCCAGATAGCATGTTGTAACATGAACTAAGGCAAAATCACCACGCAAGGGCCTGGTAAAATGTTTTATCTCCTAAGGTGGCATAAATTCTAGCATAGGCTCTGCCTTTTACCTCTGCAGAGCAGCAACCCCTGCATAAGGTGGAACTTCAGCCCTGCTTTCAAGTTGGGTGCTGCAGGTGCTTTAACCTCCTGTTCTATATGTGCAGGAGGAGCAGCCGTGGTCTGGTGATTACATAATCAGGCATGGAACCAAGAAATAAGGATGCAGTCATTGCTTCCTCATTTGACCAGAATGAATGCATGCCCACTGGCAGGACCCTGCTTCTGTGGGCGCCCTCTCATGTATCTGCTAACATTGGAGGTGCCTGGAGACGGATTTACGCCCCTCTGTCACTAGCTGCATAAACAAACATTAATGTTCCTATTTTGTTGGGAAGAGGCTTACATATAATTGTGTGTGTGTGTACAGTCTTCCAGGCCGGCCATCCTTTCTTTCCAGCTTTGGGTGGCCAACGCTTGGCTCTCAGGTGCAGATGGTCTATTTATGCGAGCCAAGAATCCTCGGCCTAACGTTTTGTTTCCATACAACCGGTGGAGCTACGAGCGCTCCTCGCCCTGTATGCTTATCGAACCAACATTTCGGAAATGCTTTTTTTCCACAGGGCTGTAAATCCTTTTCGCGTCACGTGCCCCCAATACATAGTTTATATTTTTAAAGAACAAGAGCAACCCATATGTCCATGTGAACTGGGTTTTTATGTATTAGCTCCAAACAAATATTCACATGGAACTTATTCATAAGGACAATCTTCTATTGTCACAGACAGTTTCCGTGGAGAGAATTGTTTCAAAGCAAAAATTCTTAACAAGGAACAGTGTTAATCTGTTTGAACGTTTGCAAGCATTTAAACAATTATGTAGTCTGATCCGATTTTCACAAGCACTCAGTTTAGCCGAGCTGAGTTATTTATTCTAATTGCACAAAACATAAATATTCTCAAATATATACAGCGGCACATGTTTCAATGAAAGGTGTTCTTTCTGAAAGCAAGTGATAAGTAACCCCAGGTGAAGGGACCATAACCAGTGTTTCAAAAAAAGTGACAGTGAAATGATGAATGCAACAAATTTAAAAGGTTATTAGCATCTTTAAAGGACGTCTGATGTTCATTTAAGACAGGAGAGAAGCGACCAAGGCCTATTTATTGGAGGCTTTGCCTATAGACTGTCCTTCCCTTGGTGCCGACGGCATTTCGACCCTATTACTAGTTCGAGGGTCTCATCAGGACTGTAATGACCTGGGGGCTAATTGTAGTAGGAAAGCAAGAGCATCGTTGTGTCCTCTTTTGAGAGAAACTGCCCTCCAGGTGATCAGTGTCCGTTTTTTAAATTCTATTTTGATTCTTCTTATCAAGCCACAAGGTCTCAGTGGTTATGGGCACAATGGGCCCCTGTGTCTGAAGTCTTGGCGACTAATTTTCTGGTCCGTAGGGCCTCAAAGCCGTGGAGCAGGGGGTAGGGTTACTTATCACTGGCTTTCAGAAGGAACACCTTTCATTGAAACATGTGCCGCTGTATATATTTGAGAATATTTATGTTTTGTGCAATTAGAATAAATAACTCAGCTCGGCTGAACTGAGTGCTTGTGAAAATCGGATCAGACTACATAATTGTTTAAATCCTTGCAAACGTTCAAACAGATTAACACTGTTCCTTATTTAGAAATGTGGCTTTGAAACAATTCTCTCCATGGAAACTGTCAGTGACAATAGAGATTGTCCTTATGAATGAGTTCCATGTGAATATTTGTTGGAAGCTGATACCCACTACATAGGCCCCAGTGACTATAGCTTCTAGATGGACCCTTGACAGATTTTCTTGTGACTCAAAATTGTTGTAAAGGTGTTTAAAAACACATGACGCAGAGGGACGTGAACACTAACATACACACTAAGACACGGGCTTGAATATACAAATAGACATGTTAGATCATACAATTGCACACACTGGCACACATAGGCGTTGACAACCCGATAGATACATATAGATACAACCATACAGAGGCTCGCAGAGATATGAGGACACACGAAGATATAAACACACAGCAGAACAGACATGCTTGCACATACTGCCCTTACATAGATGGACACACATGCAGATAAACACATAATAGACACACACTTTAAGACAAAGACACATTTCTACATTCAGACACAGGCATACAACAACATACAGAAACACTAACGCACACGCACTGACACAATCACAGGCACACCCAATCGGGGGCACACAGTCACACAACGAGGAAACTGCTATACAAATGGCATAATACAGTTCAATATTCCCACAGACACTTGGCTACACATTGACTCAAAATTACAGACCCACTCGCAGTCTCATACAGAGACATACACTCACACATAAACACATGCTCCGACAGACCAGGTCACTGACAGACACACAGCTGCATATGGACTCTTACACCAATAAACCCAGACAAATAAAATTCAAACACACTCCCGCATACCGAAAGAGACACATAGACACGCGAACATGCAGACACTTAAAGAGATCAGTATGCAAATACAGAAGAAACATATAAAGGCAAACACTCAAGCCCACTCAGTTACAATCTTAGACACACATCAAAAGCATCGGCAAAGCCAATAGGTTTCTATCGGCAGCCAAATGTCAAAACCTATTGGCTTTGCCAGTGCTTGTTCAACAATGCTCCCTGGCTGCATTGGAGGCATTAGGCTTGGGGGACGTCACCGATTTCTGAGTCGTATTCGTGCAGTGTCAGCAGGGTGGCATCGCAGGCACCTCCTGTTGTTGTGCATGGCTGGTGCATTTGTTTTACTAACTCATTACGAGCATTCTGGGAAGGGATAACTCTACATAGCAATAGATAACAGGACATAGGTTCGTTGCAGTTCTGGTGGGAACCAAGAAAAGCTGACGAGTATGATGGATGGTAGGTGAAAACATTTAGCGCATACATTAATCATTTATACTTATTTGCATTGGCAAAAGCTCGAGAGAGAGAATATGCCCCTTACTTTATTAAAGCCATTCCTATCGTAAGTAAGTAAAATTTATTGTGCAGTTAATTAAAACCATTACAAACAATCTCCATTTGACACAGTTTCAAGCGCATGATCTTAAACTATTCTTCTTTGGGTCCATCAAATGTTCAAAACGTGTAGTTCTAAAAAACACTAATTAAAACAGAGTAAAAAATAGAGGTCCGATTATCAACGCTGTGTTTCCTATTTCTTCGCTGAAGCATTCAAGTACTTTTCTCCGTGCGGGTCAAGACGGTATGTTCTCCTCTGCATCCATACTCCTATTTCCTTAAAATACTTTTTTATTTTTTAAGGCGTGCTTCAGCGGCTGCTAGAAATTTTACCATCCGGCAACTCAATTGGATGTCATCACCGCAAAAGCATGCCAACACCGCTTGCCTGCAAGACCGTATCCGTTTTCTGTTGAAAAGCGGTCTCAAGAGGTCCCGTCATTCTTGTAGTAGTTCCCTACAGATAGTAATCAGATGCACTATGTTTTCTTCACCTTCTCCACAAAGACGGCACTTTACTGGTGTCTGAGCGCGTAGCCAGGGGGGTAGGTGATTTGCCGATGGCAACAACCCTAGGCGCAGCTTCAAAAACTTCTCTTTAGTTTTTTTTAGAAGCCAGTCTGGAGATATCTTTGGGGTGCGAGTTTAATGTAGGATTGAACGGTAAGCCAGCCATGTGCACGTTCTACCAGGGACGCTTTCTCCTGCCAGAGTGATTCTTTCCTGACAGTCTTGTTAACTACTTTTTTAAAGCCCGCCGGGGCCCCTGGGAGTTCCCAAAGCTGTCGTAGCCCCATATGGTTGATGGCGGCCTCCAGATATATCCTTGCAGGGCAAGTTTCTTTGGTTTGTAGCTCCTTCCACAGGAGAGCATTTAGTGTCTTCGGCTCTCCCCTGCTTATTTTATGCCAGCTTTTTATGTATGATCCTTGGTGTGCCAGCTCTTCTCTTGGGAGCCCGAATTCAAGCCTCATCTGTGCGGGAGATGTGTAACTTGGCAGGCCGAAGATCATGCGCAATGCTCTTGCTACGGTGCCGTCAACTGTAGTAGCATCCCTCCCTCTCATTGCCTCACTGCCGTAAGTAATGGCTGGAATTAGTTTAGCTTGAATTACCTTAATAAGAGGGTGGAGGCTTGGGCCAGTGATCTTGTTTTTTAAGTTTCTTAAAGCTACCGCAGTCATTAGACCTTTCTTTTTTATGGCCTCGCATTGTGGCTTGAAGTTGCCCTTGTCCTCTATAATGACCCCCAAGTATCTGTATTCACAAACGATGTCCAGCTTCCTGGAAGCCAGGAACCAGTTATTTGTTCTTCTCTTTTTATGGGTGTTAATGCACATGGCTTTGGATTTCTCTTGGTTAATGCTAAGCATATTTGTTGCAGAGTATCGTGACGTAATATCCAACAGCCGCTGTAAACCTACCGGGGTGCGGCTAATTAGTACCAAATCATCTGCGTAGAAAATGTTGGACAGCTGGGTGCCCCCTAACTTAGGTTCATGCGCGTTGCTTTCGTTCAGCAAGGTTGATAGCTCTCCCATAAATAGATTAAAAAGTGTTGGGGCTAGCACACAGCCTTGTTTAACCCCTGTGCTTGTTGGGATCTTCCTCGATAGGTATTCTCCATTACCTAGTTTAACTTGTACCCACGTGTCGCTATGCAAGAGAATTAGCTGGTTTAAAAGCCGTGGAGGGATGTTCATCTTTTTAAATTTTTGCCACAGAAGGTTTCTATTAACGTGGTCAAAAGCAGAGCTGTAATCGATGTAGCACAGGTATAGGGGTTGCTTTACTGCGAGAGCGGCGTCAATCATTAGGGATAGGGCTAGTATATTGGTAGTCGTCCCTGTATTTTTGCAGAAGCCGGTTTGATTGTATGGGATTGCGGAAGCTTCTGCTGCCCATGATGGTAGTTCCTGGAGTAATAGGCCCGAGAAGTATTTGGCCTCGTTGTCAAGTAAGGATACTAGCCGGTAGCTTCTCGGGTCATTCCTGTTTCCTTTTTTGTAGATTGGGGAGATGATGGCCCCCCTCCAGGATGATGGAATTATTGACGTTTGTAAGATCTTATCGAACATTGGTTTTAGGACAGCAGCCCAAAATTCCGGCTCTTGTTTAAACAAAATGGGGGGGATCCCATTTGGCCCTGGCGCGCCCTCTCGTCTTCCTTTTGATATTCTTTTACAGATCTGCATAGTCGTAGTTAAGATTTCTTGTTCTGGTGGCTGATTTTCTTTGATTTGTAGTAGCAAGACTTTAGAGTCATGGACGGGATTGTGTGGCCCTTGCCTGATTTCTTGTGTTTCATTAAAGTGTGAGCCAAGAAAAGCTGTCCATGCTTCTTCTGTGGCGAAAGAATCAATACCCTGACTCCGCTCGCTAGTCAGATCATTGATCTTTTGCCAAAACTGTACACTATTGCCGGTTTTAATATCATGTAAAAGTTTGGCCCACAGAGTCTCTTCTGCTTCTTGTTTAAGTCGCCAGATCAACTTCCTGCGGTCCCCCTTTAGTCGTCTCAGATCTTGTTGAGCGGCAGGGTCTATCCTTAATCTTCGAAATGTTTGATTGATCAAAGTCTTAAGCTTTTTCAGATGAATGTTGTGTCTAACATTTAAGTGGCTCTTATGCCTCATCGCTTTGACCGCCCCTTCTGCATGACCATTGCCCTTTTTTGTTCCTGTTTTATTTAGTAATATTTTTGAAAACTTCTCCCAGCTCTCAACTAAATTTGTTGTTGCGATATGCACTTCGCCTAATACCTGTTTAGCGTGAAGTAAGAGACTTTGTGGGTCATCCGTTCTGCATTTTACCCGCCTCTCAAACACAGTATATTCTAAGCTGTGTGCTTTAGCTGTAGGTGGACTTACTATTGAAATGGCATCAATCGTGACTTCCTGGGGCAGATGGTCGCTGTAGTCTAATGAGCCAATATGGAAATCCCTTGCCCTTCGATACAAACTGCATGAAAAGAATGTGAAATCAATTGTGGAACTAGCCGTTGTACTGTGAAAGGTTGCTGTTTGAGGGCGATCCCCTGGGAGTCTACCATTAAGTGCTCGGAAGCCCAGCTCTTCTAATGTTGTGAGAAGTCTCCAGGCTGTTTTCGAGCTTCTGCCCCCAGAGGTGTTATCTTGAGAGTTTGGCTCCCAGGTGAAAGGATCCTCCTCATAGATGGTGTCTATAGTTGGATTGCTAAACATGTTTAGATTAAAATCCCCACTGATAATCCAACTGTTTGTTTGCTCAACATTTAATAATTTTGTGAGCTCTTCTTTCAACTGCTGTGCACCGCTGGTTTTTTCTCGGGGATGTAAGTAGAGGTTTATCAAAATTATGTCTTCCTTTTCGGCCCTCCCCCGAATAGAGATTCGTAGCGCTTGCATTACATTTGGCGGGGTTAGCTTGTGTGCAAGGGGCACTACTGCATAAATGCTCCCTATATAACTGTATATAGCAAGGCCGCCCTTTTTATGACCAAACAGTGCGTTTTGCGTGGGAGGAATGAAGTTCAGGTTGTAACCAGGAAGTGCTGACTGGTTATCGGACCACGTTTCTTGCAGTGCGATGATATCGAATCTTTGCAGATAGGTGTAAAGTTCTGTGTCTGTAAACTTATCTCCTAGGCCATTGATATTCCAAGAGCACAGTTTAAGAGTGTTACAATAGTTCTCGTCATTGAACTTATTTTGTCATTGATTTTTTGTTTTGACATTTATGGTCCTGGAGAGCCAGCTTCAGTCTTGGTGGACTGGGCTTTTCGTAGCGAATGACCTCTTATTACGTCGCTCTCTGTGATCTGGGATGTCAGGGGTATTGCTCCGAGCCCCACGCAGTACCGAAAGTAATCGTGGATTCGGTTTGGCTTGACCTTCCTCTCTCCGTTGTTGGCTGTCAAGTGCCAGGGGATCGGGGTATCTTGGTTTTGAGAATGGTAGGAGCTTTATACCCCAGGTATTGAACTTCGCTTGTTCATTTAGTATTCTCTGAGCCACTTCTGCTGTTGGCCAAACAGTTTTTGTTGCTTCAGCCCCCGCGCAATCCAATGATTCTATGAACTCAACTGACTCCAAGTCGCTGGTGGATATATTTTTTAGGCTGATTATGGAATTCAGTAAGCGAAGTATATTTCCCCTATTAAGGGTGTCTGTCGGGCCCTTTGATTTATACTCCGGGAAAAACACGATTGTGGGGCTGTCTACCTGCCCCATCTCGAGTGTTGGACTGTCCTGAGTGATGGTGAGAGCGTCCCCTAAGCCATGGCTTCCCTCATTCGAAACTCCACGACCCTGAGCGCTATTTTCCTTTGCCTGTGTTGACTCTAGGCCGGTGATAATTACTGATGTTATTGTGGCCCCTTGTGGTTGACCTTCTTCATTTCTGTGAGCAGAGCTAGAAACGAGTTTGCTGTTTCGAGTGCTATGTTTTTCTTTTTGCATCTCTTCCTGGTTCGAACTTCCTCTGGGGTCATGGACCTTATCTATTTCATTGCTCCTCTGAAGGTGACCTGCTTCATTTTTGTGAATGGCGCTAGAGGCCATTTTTCCATTACGAGTGGTATTATTCTTGGTCTTTTGCCTCTCCTTTTTGTTTAAAGTTTCATTTAAATCATGATCCGAATCTATTTCATTGCAGTTCTGGAATAATATATCTCTTGTTGGTTCCGATGTCATAACCCCCGTACTGTTGTTCTTGTCCCCGAGTATTGCGGGGATTTTTTTCTTTTGGTTACGGCCCTTCCTTCTCTGCTTTCTCCCCGGTTTTATAGCCCGGAGGTATTCCGGTAATTCTTTGTTTTGAGGGGTTTCTCCCTGTGACGTTGTGTTAATAGGTGGTGACACTTGGCATCCTCCATTACTCAAGCTCCTGTTTTGTCCTTGCTTTGTTGAATCAGCCACCTCCCTTCCCTGATGTGCTTCTTGAGTAGATTTTGGGGTCGCCAGCCTTGATGCCCAAGAGCCTACACTCTGTGACGCCCATGCTTTATTTCTTGGCTGGTCCAATCCCGGTGGTGAATTATTCTTTGTAGCCTCCCTGATATCTGAGAGGAGATTGCCCATTGCCGTTGGAAGTGTGGCCAATTTGTCTATGATTGTTACGCATGAGCAGTTAGTTTGTACGAGTTTTGTCTCTGCTTGTGCCCTTTTGACCAAATTATTGAGCTCTGCTAACTTGCCGTCAATATTGGCAACGAAGATTGAAAGCGAGTTGAGGACAGACAATTGGAGGTCCATCTTGTCCGATTGATATTGGATTGCGGTTGCGGACATTTGCATTGTATGCAAAAGAGAAGCCCAAATGTCTTCTTTTGCTTGTGATGTTTCCTTGCCAGATTTGGGGTTTAGGGCACTATTGTTCAAATCTGGGAGTTCCTCATGTGGGGCCGCGGAGTAGGAGGCTACCAATTCTTCCCACTCTTCATGAGTGAGATACGAGGATTCGGTGTCCATGATCTGCAATGGTATAGTAAATGAGGAGACTTTGCCTGAAATTTGAGTTTGCATTTGACTAGCAGCGTGGCTTGTCTTTAGTTCCTCGAGGTGTTGATCTGATTGATGGTCAGTTAAAAGAGGTACGTGCCGTTCTTGCACTGAAGATTGCAGTGAGTTTGATGTGTGTGGAGACCTTCTCTCTATCGTATCAACTGATATGAGATCTCTCTTTCCCTTGGTGTTCTCTTGCCGTGTCCTCATATAATCAGGCATTGGGAATATATTCTTGTCGCGCTCTGACTCCGCTTGAGGTATAGGATCACCATATCCTCTGGTTGTTATGTCACCCTTTTTTGATGTATTAAGATTCCTGGGCACGTTAGTCGCTGGCTCTGCTTGTCCTTTGGTATTGCCCAGCGGGCCTTCGCCGTCATCTGGCGGTTCTGTTGCGCCAAGGCTTGCTGGACCTGGAGGACTCATCCTCCGGTATTTTTCCTTTTCTGAACCGGGATTTGGGCAGAGGCCTTGGCACTCGCTTTCATATTTAGTTTTGCTTCCTTGCCTAATGACATTTGGCATTAGTCTTGCATCCTGCCGATCCTGCTCCTGGTCCTGCATTTTTGGGCTCGAGGGAACAGCATTTTCGAGCCCCATTTTGGACTCTGCTTTGCTTGTGTGGGCTGCCCCTTCCAAATCGTTCACCTCTTCTCCACCTTCAACTTCTCTTTTGGGATCCGACTCCTTCTCCGGATGCCTTTGTTGCTCCGGCGGAAGGACCTTGCTGGGTTCCAGCGGGGTTGGCAGGCTGCTTGCATTGAGGCTATTCAGACATATGACTGAGCCGACATCTTTGATAAATGAAAACTTTGTGTAGATTTTCGGTTGGTAGCCAAGTCTAGGCAGGTTAGATGCACTTGCTGCTCCTCTCAATTTGCTGATTAAAAGAGGTTGTGGGCTTGTAAGTAAAGGGGTCAGAGGGGTCCGGGGGGTCAAAGAGATCAAGAGTGCGTCTTCCTTCTCCTCCACCCCTTTCCTCAGGTTATCCTCACTGACCCTCATAAGGTCTCTTTTGAGTTTCTTATTTGTCCTCCTTGTTCTTTTGATAGGATTAACAAGTGGCGGTTGGTCCCTTGACTTCCCCGACCTCATTGCTTATTTTCCTTAATTGGTCTTGGTCTTCTTGATCCTTTTAATGCTCTCTGTCTCCCCTTGACCCTTGCTTGCCTCGTCCTCGTCCTTTTGCTCCTTGCTCTTTTCCCTCTTTTCCACTTTCCTCTTTTCCACCTTTTGCCCCGAGTGCCCACTTTCTGGTCTGTTCTGTGGTGTCCGCTATGAATCTCCCAGGCTTTCCCAGGCTTAGAGGTGCAAGATGGTTATGAGGGAAATGTGAATGTAAATGGGAGTAACTTGTAGCTGGTGCAGCGCGGTGCAATAAAGAAACCAGTGCAATAAAGAAACCGTACTGTGCCGCTGAAGTGGAGGCACCAGCGGGGCACCAGACGCTGTAACGCGCTGTAACACGCAGTGTAGAGGTATGTCGGGTAGAGGTATATCGAGCTAGGTCAAGCTAGAAGCGGGAAGGCTGGTGGCTGATAGTTGATGGTTAATGGTTGATCCCTGGCTGATCACTGATGGTGGTTTTACAAGCAGGTATTTGCAGGCGGCTAATAGGAGCAAACAAGAGCGAATGGGAGCAGTTTGGTGATGATCATAGGCTGACCTTCTGGCCCTCTGGTTACTAATAGTCCAACAATCTGGTAGCCTGATAGTCCAAAAGGCCCTTTTCCTTTCCCAAGTAGTGGCAGCGGGAGGAGCCTCTGGGCTAGAGAGGGCAATGAGCAGTGGCACAGTAGCAGCCAATAGCTATAACAGGCAAGCTGGCCGAGAAGAGGAGGAAGGGGGAGGGAGGGGAGGATAAGGTAGAGGGCAGAGAGTGGAGGACGGAAGGGTAGAAGCGAGGAAGAGGAAGAGAGGGAGTCGGAGAGTGAGGCGGAGAGCAGGGCACACTGGAAGCCGCAAGCTGCCCCAGCCTGGCTGGGTCGCTTCTGCGAGCTTACCTGGGCTCTACACTTAGCAGCCCCCTCTAAGGGTGACCGCGCTCCCACACCCCCACCCCCGCTACTCACCTACAACTTCTGCTCCACACCACAAACCGCGCCTCAAGACAGCCAAGCTCTGCGCCGGTCTCTCCCTCTGGCTCTTTAAAACCCTTGTGGATCCTTAAACTCCCCCATCACCTTGTCGCCTTTGCGCCCAGTAGCCCAACTGCCTCTTTGCCTCTTTACCTCGTAGAGCCTTGTGGTAGCCTTGTGGTAGAGCCTTGTGGAGCCTTGTGGTGCCTCGCGGACACCCCGCTTCCGCTGCTGACTGCCGATCCCGCGTTTCCCCCTGCTCTGCTCCGCTACAGCAACTGCCACTTCCTTGATTTACGGCAGGTCAGTGCTGAGCAGACCTAAAGCAGCTGTAACACCACAGGGCACAGTGGCCCCGGCTTCGGTTTTAATCCTCAGGCTGCGAGCAGGCTTGCGGGGGTACGGAGGTATGGCGATATGGCGATACCGTCTGTGAGCAGCGGACTCGAGCGTCTTTCCTCTTGCACTCCGTTCGCGCTCTGAGCTCGAGAGAGGAAATACGAGGAGGAATAGAATGTGGTTGATATTAATTGAGTTCTTCTACAAGGAGGTGTTTCAGATGAATGCACGTTTGTCTGAGAGCATCATTGTCACTCGTGTACCCCTCTGTATCTTGATCATACCTGTGCTAGTTGACCTATCCTGGTAAGCCTGACACTACAGTCAAAAATCCAACCCTGGATGTCTAGATTGATTTGTAGAACATCTGTGCTGCGTTTTAGTGGACGTGTACCACTTCAATTGTGTATTTCTTCTGTATGTTGCTTATTGCTTTAGCCTAAATCCTTGTAGTTATTTTGAAGTGCTCCGTTACTAGTAACAAAAGATGCTGAAGAATGGACTTGGCAAGGGAGATAGTCTATTGCGGGATTGTGCCCAGATGAATTAGCCATTTATATAGAGTGGAGCTGCCAAAGAGATGCGCTAGGGCTAGATCATACGGAAAATGGCCGAAATAGCTAGCGAAGGAGGGAAACCTGGAGCAAGGTGTGGGCCAGGTGGGATCTGGCTTAGACATGAGGTGGCGACCTTTCTGGTACTTTGCTGAAAATTACGTGATTTGCATTTACATAACTACAAAAATTCTAGGAAAGCAATAGCAGCATTTGGTTCCAGATGTTAGTGCACGCTGCTTCCTTGAGGCCTATTTGGATGCGAGGACTCATTTCTTTCTAAAAAATAGTGCAGCAAAAAAACAAAAACTGTATGTGGGTGAGGCCATTGGCTGTCACTGACTTAGTTCTCCAAGTGGCCTGGCACTGTGTTTTACCTGCTTGAATTTGTGTTAAAAGGCTTTATGAGAGTTAAATGATGCGAGGTTCCTTTGTTGGTCATAGTGGGAAGACGACTTCTGCAGTCAATGATGGGCCTTATGGAAGTATATACTTCTACCAATACTTCATGGTGCTAGCTAGGTTATCTGAGACCTTTCTAGTTTCTCAGTGAAATTCAAGATTCAATGAGGAGGAAAAAGAAAAGATTACTGCTTAAACAACCAGGCCTTCAGAAGCTTCAGAATGTGATGCAGTTGTTTTGTTTCTTGACTGGAATGAGATTGTAAAAAACCGTTTTGCCGCAAAGACAAAAACTCCCAGCTAGGGATTTTTATTTTTTTAAATAAATAAAAAGGGTAATAAACAGATAAAGGCAGAAAAAAAGGTAAATTTTAGGGGTGAGTCCCCCCCCCTCTCCCTCCAAGGCACAGAAAGCAATAGGCAAAAAGTAAATTGGTAGGGAATGTTAGTTTCTATTGTAGAATAACTCTTCCCACTATTGTAAATAAGATGAAAATTAATTACTGAAATAATTTGGAGCAAAGCATAATCAGTGGTGCTCAGTGTAATCCCCACCTAATAAACGACATGGCCACGGTTGAAAATACAAGCACCTTAACTAACCAGTTAAATTTTGCCTTTTTTATTTTTTTATTTATTTAATGCATTTTTATATAGCGCAAACTTTACCCGAAGGTGTCAGAGCGCTGTACAATAGAACCAGTTGCGTTACATGAGGAAAATAATACAGATTAAAACGTTACAAAAATAAACAGAAGGCAAGAAGGTAAGGTCCATAGAAGGCAAAGACACAATATCAAACACAGCAAACTAGGATGAGGAATGTACAAGAAAATATTACAAATTTACAATGAAGGACGAACTTTCTTGAGGGGCCTGAAAATGAGTGTATTAGTTCTGAAAGTGTCTTTGGAAGAGAAGAGATTTGAGGTCAGCTTTGAAGATCCGGGTAGAGGAGGTGGCACGGAGCAATGGAGGAAGCGAGTTCCAGATTCTCACGGCATTCCCTGAGAAGGATTGAGCCATCGATCTTTCCTTTTTAAAGGAATACTTTAATACTTTCATGCCCAGGATATAATGATGTGCAAGGGCTATTGATTTAGGTAAAAGCAAACTCGGCAACAATGTCAAATCAATCGAAATATTGATTGCGAAATAACTATTCATGTCTGTGACGGCTACCTGCTAACAATGAAGAACAAACTTGAAACTGTTGTTGTGGTATTCTATTATTGGAAACGGCTACAGTGTAGTGGGGGGGCAAGGAGTCTAAACATGCCTATGGAGCCAGACTGGATAAATTCGAAACTAATTGTAATGTTCGCTCCCTGTCTTACGATAAGTATCACAACTGGCATTTGGAGTCAGAAAAGCAGAGGGAAAAGTTGCATTCTGGAGTGTAAGAATTCTCACGGAAAGGGCACCGGGATTGCGTTTAGCGATTGGTTGGAATTCCTTATCTTTTGCATAATGGTCAATGCTTTTTCTCAGATCCACGGAAATCTGCTGTATCCTGGCCCTAAAAAAAGACTTCAGCTACTAGCTTGCCGATACTGATTCCCCTATACACTTACGTATGGCAATTTCATACTTCTGAGCGGTATCAATGTTCATACAGATGACATAATTTACACTTGCACAACCACTCTCACAAACAGTCTTGGGGATCCAGGCCTTTCAATTTTCTGCGAAAGGCCAAGAACATCAATAACATCATGGTGGGACCCTCTGTGCCTGTGACCTTCAGAGATCACCGTCTTATCATGTTCTTCATGTCCCAGAGTCAGTACTTCTGGGCAATATCAGATGTCATATACATGACATAACTTACAGTCACACAACCACTCTCATAAGTGATCTTGGGGTTCTTGGCCTTTTGCAGAAAATAGTTTGACCCACGCTGCTGGCCACATCCTGATTTTTTGCTAAAATAAAGAACATCACGGTGGAACCCTCTGTGTCTGTGATCTTCAGAGATCACCATCTTATCAAGATCTCTATCTCCCAGAGTCAGAGCCCCCACATGCCCAAAACGGCCTCAAGAGTAGATAGTGGAGACCCGTCACTAGACAGACCTTGGTGAACCCCATATGTGTTTAGTAAAGCCTCTTATCTGCATCTTACCCTGCTGTTTAATGCACCCGTTACGTAGAATTAGGACCCCCTGCCCCACCTCCACAGTAGTCTCTGCCAAGAATCTTGCCATCATAGTTGAGAGAAACCCGTCTATGAAAGATCATGTGACCACAGTCTCCACATCCAGCCATGTCATTCTCCACACGCTCCATATAATCTCCAAGTGACTCCTCATAGGGCACATGAAATGGTCTCTCAGGCTCTGACAACCAGCCGGCTTGACTGTGGCAACACTATACGTTGGCATTCCGGATTACCTTTTGAAAAGACTGCAGACCATCCAGAGGGCAGCGGCATAGTTAGTTCTTACACTTCCTCCAGCTCCTTGAAACCTACTCTGAGGTCCCTCCTTTGACTCTTGGTGCTTAAGCACTTCTGTGTCACACCCATAGAGCAGTCCACTGCACTGGCCATGGTAGCTGCAGAGCACAAACGTTCTTTGTACCCCAGCTGGGAACCTGTGATTATGCTCGCAATGCTTCACCTTTAACCCCACATAAATGTTGCCAGATCTGCTGGCCGCTTCTTGTCTTTTCTGGTCGCACACCACTACAGCACCTCCCACTGAATCTTCACTTTACTACCAACTTTTCATCTTCCAAAAACTGCTGAACATCAGGTTGTTCTGACCCCCTTAGGGGCTCGTTGAACCACTCCGTTCTGTTGCTCCCTTCTGGTTCGGGCTTTCCTCCAAGAACATTACCCATCACAACGCCAGGTTACTCCATACCCGGTGAGATGACGCTATGCAGATACAAATTACATAACATAACGACAGTTGTAAGTTGAACATAACAGCTTTAGCGTACATTTTTAGCTTGCTGGGAACTGCTGCAACATTTTGGAATCTTGTGGCGTTTTTGTAAGAGGAAACTAGCAACCATTTTTTTAATTTCGTTTTTGACATCATAAAAAACCATTACTTTGGCATTTACAAAAAAATCAACTGACAGTGCACTTTGCAACGTATCTGATGTGACAAACATATGACAATAAGAGAGTACATCATTTGCTTACATGGGCAACTTCAGTGCAGCAGTTGACGTTGATTGATATTATGTACACTGCCTTTACCATATAAGTAGTACAAATTAGCCATGTACTGTAGTGTAGCTCCTATTTCCCTAATAGGCTCTGTGCATTGGAATAATATATCCTATAGGTTTGACATAGGACTAAGGTCAGTATGTCCCTATCGAGTATATTAAACTTAATTACTTGTGCCAGCTAGCTCAGAGGCCACTAGAAACTCCTTGGATAACAAGAAGGGAGTAGTTTCTGGCAGCCGCAAAACATGACCACTTTGTTTCCCTTTAGAATCAGAACGTGTCCCAGAGTCGTGGAAACAATAGATAACTATTTCACTCAGCTCAATCGTGCATGCTTAGTTTTCTCCTAGTTACACAGAAAGAAATAGATGGGCGTTTCAATAAAAGATTTATTAAACAGTCTTGTTTCTGGTGTAAGTAAAATGTGCTGTTACGATCACAAGACAGTATGCGAGATAAATAATGTACAGTGTGAGCAGTAGAAATAAATAATACTGCGATAGCATTATCTTTTAGTACATATGCTTTTACATAAATAATACAGACTAAAAATGCGAGTACTCATACGATGCGTTTCTAATCTAGTTCTACCCCAATGTACCTAACCTAACCTAGGTGTAGGGAGAGGTATGAAATAGGTGAAGTATTCCTTACTATGGTATACTAAGAGTATGTTAAACCTAGTATGCCAAGAGTCCCTCTAGGTTCTTGTCAGCTCCATACCTGAAGAATGAGAGAGGTTGGAATCTCTTTGCCAGACTCGAACTCCAACACCCCGCAAGGGAAGTCAGATCACTGGAAGCTGGACTCTCTGCGTGCAGGGATGACAGCGTCTTCTCAGTGCGTCAGGCCGGGAAACGGGCTCCTCTGAAGTCGAGGTCTCCTCTGGTTTACAGGGGCTAGGGAAGGTATATTTATACCTGAGAGCACCTAAGAATGTTAGTATTGACGTGAGTCGGACAGCGAAAGACGTCATGAATGAACCCCTAAGGAATAATGGTTCATGCATAATATATGAGTCCTTGAAGAAATCAATAGTCCTGGACTAGGGAAACTCCCGCAGCCTAAGGGTCTGTTCTTCATGAACTCGTTGTGACGTTAGGGTGGACGGATGTCAGAGACCATGCCTGTATTTGGAGTGCACGGTTTAATGCCTAAATAAGGGCTGGGATTTTATGCCTATATAAGGGCAGGGCGAATTGTGCCTATATAAGGACATGATACTGGAAAGCCCGTTTATGGACACCCTAAGAGGAATACAACACCCACTCCACTTTCGTGTGTACGATAATACTAAAATGCTAAACATTTAAAATGCTAAACATAAAATGGAGTACCGCATATTTAAAAATATTTCTTAAAAGGATTAAAAACATAGTAAAAAATGCAAAAGGTACTGTACATTTGAAGCAAATGTTTTTCATCTCAGGCATAAAGTTCGAAAATAAATGCAATTGGAATGAAATAAGCAGTAATATTTACATGTGACAGAAAATGATCGATAAGTTGTTCAAAAATCAAAGTCATTTCATGTCATGAAAATTAATGAACTGTTTTAGACACACAAGATGACTAAGTGTCCATGGAAGTACCGCGAAGTCTGTACTATAAGGCTAGTTCTACTTTAAGCAGATTGAAGTGCCATTTTCGTTCGAAAAAATGGGAAAAAGTTCAATTTTGGTAGAGTTCCAAGTTGTTTTGAAAAATGAAGGCCAAATTGTTACTGCATCTCTGGAACACTGTATGCTGAATCAGAGTCAGTTTACGGGTCTGGTGTAAACATGAGATCATCTATTTCTATAGACAAAACATCATCCACTCTAGTCGGTGTCAGTTGGAACACCTCGTGTAGTAGATTAATTGCACAGAGATGGGAAGCACCGCTTTCAGCATAGGTTGCCGCAGCAATGTTCGCGTCCGTTGTTACCTGTGTGCCTGTAGATCTTTCTCGTACCTCAGCAGCAGCCGGAAGCGTCTGTGAGATCTCAATGAATGCTGACATCAGGATTGGTAGCCTCTGGGGACAACACAGAGCATGGGCCGTTATCGGGACCAGCAGAGTATCGACATCCGTTGTCATTGCTGATGGAAATGTTAGACATGTGTCCAACACGCATTCTTCACCGCATAGCAGGCATCATAGAACAGGTAAGATGCAATCTTGCCTGATTGGTCTGAATGACAGGAACCAAGTTGTATTAAGGTCCCGTAGACGAGTCATGCCCAAAAGCTGTACTATTCGCTCACGGCACTTTCGTTTAAGGAGAGCTTTCTCCATTTCGCTCGGAGTGATGTCTGCGAATAGGCTGGCCATAGCGCAATAGCAGGAAGAGAAATAGAATTCCGGCAACAAGTGCTAGAATTAATGGTATGCCACCAAACACCGAATGTGCAAAGTTCGGGATGATTCCGAGTATTGCCTGGAAAGGTGCTAACAGACCGGAGCAGATGCTCTTAAATACATGTACAATTCCGGTTGTATCAGACATGTTAAAGATACGTCCTATCATTTCTACGAAATGTATAGGGCAGTTTGTACGTATTAAAGTCTGTATCTCAGCCGAAGTCCTTGCTACTTGTAGATCATAGGTTTCTTTGGCCGAGGTCAAAGGCACTGTTTGCTGTAAAAGCATGGCTTTCATTCTGCTTAAAGTATCAAATCTTATAAAAGAGACGTTCAGCGAAGGCCACAAAGGCGACTCCCTGACTGTGTCTATTGGGGGAAACAATACTTGCATACAGCAAGTGACCCTGGAGTTGACCGTTACTAGATATGGGATGCCTGGCAACATGCCGCAGCAACTTTGATCATTCAACATGAGGTAACTCCCATTCGAAAGTTGTCCAAACGTTGGATTAATCACAGCAGCTGGTGTACCCTGCTGATGGCAAGACAAATTTGCCACAGAACCATTGCAAGCCCCGTGTAAAGAAATGTCCTGACATATAAGTGAACCGCTCAGTGCACTTTTACAGTGTGTACCGCTCAAAAACACTTCACGATCCCCACTCCAACATCTATATGTATACGGTAAATCCCAAGATGTCTTAATGTATTCCTTACCCAACCTTTCATATTTGCCTGCTTGCATTTGTCTGAGGCAATACTGAAACTGAAAAGTAGTCACAGGTAATGTGATTTTGCCATGAATGAGCCATTCTGTAGCTGGTTTTTCTGCCACTGTGAATGGTAACTTTTCCAGTTTTTCAATGCTCAGCACTGTATACTTTGCTCTTCTTTGTGCCAGTTCGATCTGTTTATCAGTTAGATTGTATTCTGCAAACAGAGCCGATGTGTTGATGAACCGCCAAGGCACATAGCCCGCTCGCAAAGATTGCAGCGTCCAGCTTAATAACACAATAGAACGTAATTGAGATTGGCCGTGCTGTAACATCGCCAAATCTTGTTCTAGTATGTCGATAGCAGAGGATACAATGCCATCCAATGAATATATTCTGGAAGACAAAGTTGTTAACCCATTGTCGACCACAGAGAGTGTTTTCTCTAAATTAATACGATCAAGTTCACGTATTCGTTTTGCGGCCTCCATCTGTGATACTTTCCATGCTTCATTATAGGCAGCATAAATGCCGGCATATATGAAACGTTTTTGACGCGGTTTTCTTGGTCCAAGCAAGAATTCCCTAAGGTCTGCGTCCTTTTTAAGTAAGGTTAAGTGTTGTTTCACATCCTGTAGTGTAGACTTATGCAGCCAATCGAGGCATACTTTTCCTACACTGTATGTTGTTACTACCCCCGGATGTTGTCTTTGGACGTATCTTGGGTCTGGCCTATGAATAGTAAAGCCCTGAGTTTTATTCAGGAATCTTTCATGACAGTTATTTGTGTCTGTGGGCCAGATCAACCATTTTTTCCAATCAGGATTAGATCTGTTGAGTTGTAGTATATTGTCAACTGTCACCACTGCCTTTGTATTATTATCACTGGCAGGTGTTGGGGACAGAAGGTGTGTTCATTTCTTTAATCTTGGCTAATCCAAGACAAGATGTTTGTTGGATAGTTTCATTCAAAAACATTATTTGTTCAGGGATAATGCAGGCTCTAAATAAAGCTTCTATCCCCTGCACTTGCCAATCTTTAGTACCCCAGACAGTTTTTGTGTCTATAGTGTCTTTCCAAAAGTCGAAACCCTGTCTAGACAGTTGGGCAATAAATGCTGCAGAATAAATCTGTTTTGTATTTGTTAACATAATTTTCAGTCCTGTCTTGTTTACATTTTTATAGTAAAACATTTCTGGATCAGATGTATTGTAACCTGAAAAATATGGAAACTTGTTAGCAAATGTTTTTGAACTACCTTTAGGTGGTGTAGGACAATGTTCCCAATGGGTAAACATAAACACATTTCTTGGATATGCAGATTTATGCAAATAATGATGACCATAGTGATTATAACAATACAGTTGTTCATAGTCTGATGAACCCTCTAAATATTCATTTTTAGAAAATGCAGCAGATTTTTCTAAGTCAAACATTATGTCATTAACAGTCTCAAAGTCCCAATCATCAGAATAGGTACTGGACGTAATTAGATCACTTAGTGAAATTTTAAACAAATGTGGAATGTTCAATTGTTCCGTCTGGCCGAAGATTTCAAAATCTGTTTTGTCCCACACTATACCATACTGTATAGGAACAGCTATGATGTTCACTGATGACAAGTCTCTTGCTTCACGATGGGAGGATTTATGAGGTTTCAAAAGTACGTTCACGCCTTTTCTTTCAGTAGTCACATGGATGTATCTGCCACTTATAAGCACGCTCACAGTTGTAACCAAAGCTAGCCAGAGCAGGAAAACAAAAAGTCCAGATGTAATCCAGAGTTCAATCCATGGAGAAACCAAATAAGTCTTTTTCAGAAAGTGAAGAAAGTCTTGTATTTGCTGCTTGAAATTGAATGATGCTGGCGTCGTTTCAGGTTCACTCGGATCTTCTGAGAACGTATCAAAGTTAATGAAATAGCCAGAAGCAGTTCTGTCAATTGTTGGAATTGCATCAGGATTTGTAGAAATCACTGGAACCAGTTCATCACTTGCCACATTGGTGTAGACCGGTGTATTTGGACGAACTGTTACTTGGTGTTCAAGAGGGATGAGTTCCATAGCGTTGTTGCTTAGTCCTCCATCTGTTACAGCTGAATTCTCGATTGTTATCAGTCTTTCAGTCTGAACCTCTTGGATAGTAGCGAGAGGAGTGTGTCTGCTACTAGGTCGGAGTCCACGAGGCCTACTATTTAGTATTGGCCACATACTGTGGTTTGATGAGGTCGATGGACACAAATCTTTTCTCCTTTCGTCCAGCAAGGGGCGGCAGAAGTACTGTTCTTGTTCCTTGAACTGCTAGGACAGGTACTGGTTGTCTGTAAGAAGGTCCAAATTCCTTCTTGTCCGCAATCTTTTCTCTGACTAGATCCCCAACTTTTGGAATCCAGACAGGCCTTGCTGGGACAGCCGATTTTTCCCCAGTGGTGGTTGGCTGTAGGAATACGTTGCTTTGTTTCGTTCTTAACTCATTGAGTTCCTGTAAAACAGCCAAACGATCTTTGATATCAAATGGTTTATTTTCCACCACTGTGCCTACGTGTTCAAGGTCTGGTACCCACATTCTTGTCCCAAATAGGACCTCATATGGAGTGACCCCCCCCTAGAGAACTTCTTGGCAGGTTGTTCAATGACCGTTGGACCCCATTAAGCTGTTTGACCCACCCATCACCCGAACCTAATACCCTAGCTGTTATAGACTGCTTTATGTCCCGGTTTTTCCTTTCCACAACCGAATTTCCCTCAGGATGGAATGGAGAGGAGTACCGCAATGCAACGCCCAGACTGGCCATGGCTTCTTTGTAACCCCGAGAGCTAAACGCAGGACCCTGGTCAGAATGTAGCGTGCCTATTGCGTATGTGCCGATAAAGACTCGCAAATCTTTTATAACAGTTCGAGCGTCAGCTGAGCGCTGAGGCCATAACCATAGGAACCTAGATTCATTATTTGTGGGAATGCCTTTGTCCAGTAGGACGCAGGCGCGTAGATAGTCTAATGCTGTCTAACAATGGTGTCTGCACTGGGTTTCCGCATTCGCAGCATGGTGTCTGGTGGCTTTCTCGCTGTAATTTACAGTCTAAGCAGTTGTTGATGAATATGTGAATTTCTGTATTCATTCCAGGCCACCAGTACATCTCTTTTAACGTCAAAATTGTTTTAGAGATCCCTTGATGTGACAGACCCTCCCCCAAATGTGTTTCATAAATCAAGGCTGCTCTACGTTCCATGTTTGGAATTACCCTATCCCCCACTCCAGGGATTCGAGCAAAAGGAACGTTGTTCGCATCAATTACATAAGAGTACTTGAGTGGAAACTTTTTTGGTAACGCTGCACTGCTGCCTTTGCTTGAAGCATTGACAGCCAACATTATCTCACCGTCTATTTTTGTTTTTGAACGAGTGATCGCAGCTACGGAAGCCGTTTGCACAGCCCCCTTTGCGGCTTCATCAGCCAATGAATTCCCTGCAACGTGAACGCCATCACGTTGATGACTCAGTGTGTGGATCACGTGAGCCTTTGGTAGTTCGTTTTTCAACTGAACTACTTGTTCCCAAAGCAATTTATGCTTTATTGTGCCACCTTTCGCATCTTTGAAACCATTTTCAAGCCAGTTTTGTATATATTCATTATACGACTGAACACAGTAAAAGGAATCGCACACTATCAGTGTGGGGAATTCTCGATCTGTACTTTCAAGTGCCAGTTTGAATGCTTGTAGTTCAGCTCGCTGAGCTGTACAATCTCCTAGAGATTGTGTTTTAGTGACCATAGGTCTGAAGATGCCATTTCGCATGCGACCTTTAACGATTGCACACGCTGCACTGTAAGCTTGCTTACTCCCTATTACGGGTTGTGCGGATCCGTCAGTGTAAATTATGAATTCGTACTGATCGAGAGGCAGAATTTCAGTAGGCAGAGGACATTCTTGTTCATATTGCAGGAATGCTTGTGTTTTTAAATCTGGATCAAAAACATATTCAACATCTGTTGCAGCAAGAGAATTAACCCATTGTATCCATCTTGGATGTAATGCTTTAGCATTTGGTGTGCTAGCTTTTGTGACCGCTTCTAAAGCTGGTACTGGGGTTACGACAATAATGCGTTTCCCTTGGGCTAAGGCTCTTTCTTTTGCTACAGCGGTTTGAACTGCTGTTAGAATTTTTTCAGTTGAACTGAAGCGCATTTCCGCTTGTGTGTACAAATGAGATTTGTATGCTACTGGTATTTTCTCACCCTCATTGAAGGTTAAGTAGGTGAATCCGCATTGACCCGAAATTATTCGGATCACCAAATTACGTTGACTTACGCGTGTTTGTAAGTGATTTGTTGCTAACATGTTAGCCTGAAGTGAACGCAAGATTTCTGTGTGTTCCTGTGTCCAGTTTCTGATCGAAAAATCAGGTTTGATTAATGCGTAGAGAGGTTTAACCCTTTCTGCGTAATTTAGAATGTATGTTCTTACAAAGCTTAGGAAACCCAGGATGGATTGTAAGTTTTTTAGCGTTTTTGGAGGTTGGAGCAGCGCACACTTTTCTAAAAAGTTAGCTGCCAAGCTCTTGCCTTCACTTGAAAGCTCATATCCTAGAAATAGGACATTGAGATGGGCAATTCGGGACTTTTTAAAGTTGAACTTGTAGCCCTCAGAGGCGAAACCCAGTATAATGGTGCTCACCCTGTTCAAGTGTTTTTCCAGGTCATCGTCTGTCAGATAGATGTCATCGACATAGGACAATGCCTCATTGTCATAAATTTGTAGTAACTCCATTACCCTCGCTGAGAATAAACCTGGGCTGTTCTTGAACCCTTGTGGGAGTCGACAAAAGTGACGCTAGGTCCCCATTATGGAGAATGCTGTTAAGTACCTGCTTTCAGGTGCTATGTTTTGACAAAAGAAACCATTTGAGATGTCTAATGTTGTTTTATATTTTTTACGCACAATGTTATTCATTAATGCTGTGCTATGTGCATTTTGCACTGCAAAGGTTTTAGAACAAGTGTTTAGGTGTCTGTAATCCAAAACTAGACGATATGTATTGTCTGGTTTGGAGACAGGAAACAAAGGATTGTTCATTGAGGAGGTGCATGTTTCAATCACCCCTTGGTATTCAAGTTGATCTAAGATCTCCCTGACCTGTTTTTTAGCTTCTTGCTTTATTGGGTACTGCCTTTGTGCAGTAGGTTCATGTTTCAGATGTATTTTATGGTGAGCTGAATCCTCATCCCATCCTACATGATTTTTATATAATGCTGGGGCCTGGGCTACTGCCCATTTCCTGGCATATGTATATTTTAGGTGAATTGGAATTTGGTTGGAGAAGGCAGGCATAATAATGTCCTCGCCATGTGGGCACTCCCTGACAAATTGTGGTGGCCAGTCCTTTTCTGCTAGAAGTATGTCATAGCCCCTTGATAGTCTTTCCCAAAAAAGTGCTTTCACCTGTCTAGGTTTGTCTCCCTCCATCCGGAGTGTTATTTCATATAACTTTTGTGGAGTACTAACCCTGGTGTCTACAGTTTCAACTGTGATGTACTCATTCAAGTCCACTATCTCCAGAAGTTCCTTCAGGTTCTGGCGAACTATTGTGACTTCTGCTGCACTGTCCAGCATTGTCTGAGCCCATTCTCCGTTCTTGAGTTGTGTTCTCAGTATTCTCGGCATGTCTGATCTTCAGACCTGCTACTTTCTTTTTGGAGAATTGAGGTTTTGTTTTGTTTTTTGGAGGGTGTTTATCTTCTTTCGATTTCACGCGTTCTTCTCTATGTTCTGATCGTCCTCTTCTTTCCGAAGTCTGTGATGAGATCTGAAAGGGACGAGAGGAACGTGTATCAGTATCTTGATACCTGTCAGGTTTTCTTAAATTATCCCTATTCCTGAGGTTATACCTCCTTTCAGAGGGCTCCTTTTGAGGAGACCTCCCTCGGAATTGAGAACGTTTCTCGTTTGAATCTTGTTTAGTAGACTCCCACTTCTTTTTAGAAGATGTAGGAGTTTGTTTAATTGAGTCCTTCTCAGGACTTTCAGATAGCTTTGGCTTCACTGGTCTTCCACCCAAACTATCTCTGCCTAATTCTGCATAAGATTGTTCAATTATTCTGGGTAGCTCAGTTTGATGTTCTGTATCATCAAATTCCCTTAATTTTTGGCGGATCGCCACTGCTGCTGCTTCCCCTTTAATATTAGATAATATTATTGTTGAGACCTGGTCGAAATTTTTCAGTAATTTCATACCTAAATTCAGAGCAGGCACTGCCCCGTATTCGTTTTAAATTTGTTTCAGGACATCAGGTATTACCGCAGTTGATGGAATACCATGTGTTTTAGTATAGATGGCAGCAAAGACTGAGCCCCAAGTGGTGCAGTCTTCCAGTTGTGGTGTGATCCCCATCGGTAAACTGATTGTTAGGATTCTGTGTTTCTCATACGGGCTAGTATTTGGAAATACTGCTTCGATTTGAGTAATTTTTTTAGCTATCCAGAATGGAATTTGCTCACGTTTTGTGGGCATTTTACCCATGACTGTGTATAGAGTCTGTGGTGTAATTTTTAGTGTATTCCCCTGTTGGGGAGTTGGATTTGGAATTGTTAATGGTTGCTGGACTGTAAAAGTCTGCATGACATATTGGACCAATTGTCTGTAGATTTTTATTAACTCTGTGAGTTGAGTAAGTAAATCCTCGTCTGACATCTCTTCAATGTCAGGATGAGGTGTGTAGCCGGCTAGAATCGGCAATGTTGCTCCTGGTCTACCTAGTGGACCGAGCCTAGTAATTTTTTTGTGATGTTTTAGGGCGCCTTTAAACCAGAGCTGATGCTCTTGGTATGTTAATGGAATTTCTATATCCTCGAAAGGAATGTATTCCTCTGGTGGATCATCTTTGTAGAAGTGAAACATGTGTGTTACTGAATTGGATTCAGGAAATATTACCCATGAATAGAATACCTCTGTCTGAAAGGATTCATGTGCCTCTATCACGAAAACTGCTCTACCTCCTCTTGGTGGTAGGCCATGTTTTATAAGTTTTAGAGTGATGGCTCTTCTTAAGTTCGGAGCGATGTTTATGACACCCTCCTCGGTTTCATTTAAACCTGTAATGTTAAAAACTGCTGCTTGGGCTGGATCAGCCGCAGCTCCACCGTTTCCGGCTTTGTTGTCGGAGTCAGGCATTTTTGTTTTTTGAAAAATGTAGAACAAGTTTCAAGGAAACAAAGATAAGGTGCACAATATTTTGGAACACTGTATCCTTCAACGTTGAGCAAACCAAACAGCTAATATATAGGGTGTTTCCCTATGTAGCCGTGGTGGATACTTAACCCTGCCCACTCCAGACGTCTTTTGGAGTATATGGGTAGGGGTCTCTGAGAGAAAAAGCACGGCTGAGTTACTCAGTATCTAACGTTGAATTACCGCCTTACCAAACCGTTGGGCGCCATGTAGTGTAGCTCCTATTTCCCTAATAGGCTCTGCGCATTGGAATAATATATCCTATAGGTTTGACATAGGACTAAGGTCAGTATGTCCCTATCGAGTATATTAAACTTAATTACTTGTGCCAGCTAGCTCAGAGGCCACTAGAAACTCCTTGGATAACAAGAAGGAGTAGTTTCTGGCAGCCGCAAAACATGACCACTTTGTTTCCCTTTAGAATCAGAACGTGTCCCAGAGTCGTGGAAACAATAGATAACTATTTCACTCAGCTCAATCGTGCATGCTTAGTTTTCTCCTAGTTACACAGAAAGAAATAGACGGGCATTTCAATAAAAGATTTATTGAACAGTCTTGTTTCTGGTGTAAGTAAAATGTGCTGTTACGATCACAAGACAGTATGCGAGATAAATAATGTACAGTGTGAGCAGTAGAAATAAATAATACTGCGATAGCATTATCTTTTAGTACATATGCTTTTACATAAATAATACAGACTAAAAATGCGAGTACTCATACGATGCGTTTCTAATCTAGTTCTACCCCAATGTACCTAACCTAACCTAGGTGTAGGGAGAGGTATGAAGTAGGTGAAGTATTCCTTACTATGGTATACTAAGAGTATGTTAAACCTAGTATGCCAAGAGTCCCTCTAGGTTCTTGTCAGCTCCATACCTGAAGAATGAGAGAGGTTGGAATCTCTTTGCCAGACTCGAACTCCAACACCCCGCAAGGGAAGTCAGATCACTGGAAGCTGGACTCTCTGCGTGCAGGGATGACAGCGTCTTCTCAGTGCGTCAGGCCGGGAAACGGGCTCCTCTGAAGTCGAGGTCTCCTCTGGTTTACAGGGGCTAGGGAAGGTATATTTATACCTGAGAGCACCTAAGAATGTTAGTATTGACGTGAGTCGGACAGCGAAAGACGTCATGAATGAACCCCTAAGGAATAATGGTTCATGCATAATATATGAGTCCTTGAAGAAATCAATAGTCCTGGACTAGGGAAACTCCCGCAGCCTAAGGGTCTGTTCTTCATGAACTCGTTGTGACGTTAGGGAGGACGGATGTCAGAGACCATGCCTGTATTTGGAGTGCACGGTTTAATGCCTAAATAAGGGCTGGGATTTTATGCCTATATAAGGGCAGGGCGAATTGTGCCTATATAAGGACATGATACTGGAAAGCCCGTTTATGGACACCCTAAGAGGAATACAACAGTACTGGATGTGCTTGTCGGGGCCACCACATATCTTTAGACCTACACGCCTGAGCATCATTGTTTTGTACCTTTGTAGTTGTTCATTACAGTAAGTCACCTCTTTCAGCCAACTGTTGTGAGTGGGAAACAGCCTTTACCATGTAGCTGGAAACACGCAGTCCCTTTACAAACACAGGCACTACAACCAATGCGTCATTACCACGTGTTCCTTTTCCACGCAAGTTGTTACAATAACTTGCTTTAGGGAACGCGTTGTTGGACTGGTGTTGGGTTTTAAGTCCAACACCTTCCCTACTGTTGCGCAGACTGGAGTTGGAATAGTAAATCATACTATTCCGAAGTCTAGTGCTTCCAGGTTGATGTAACAACTTGCATGGTAAAGGAATGCGTGGTAAGGATGCGTTCTTTTTATTGCCCGCAGTGTAAAGGCATGCGTGGTTCCATCATACAACCGTTGTGAGTTGGTGTCAGTACACTCCCCAAATGTCTGGCTGCTTCTTTTTCCACACCTAGCAGGACAAGAGTTGTGTGTTTTCTCACTCTTGCAGTGGCATCTCTAACTAAATCTAGTAGAGCTATACGGAAGTTCTGTGGTGAGGTTTGATCAATCGTTTTGGATATTGCTCCTATGATCTCATGCCAGTACCATTGGACTGCACAACCAAAGTTAGTATGAAAACCTTGCATTTGTCTTTCCATATTTTCTGAATGGAGAATCCTCCCGAAGCCCACATTTTATCAAACTTAAAGGGGGTGTGATAAAATCTGTGTATAAATGTAAAATATATCATCCTGAATTTACTCTTCAATGAAATGGCCCGGGTTTATTTGTAGCAGAATTTCTGTTCTTCCTCAGATATTTGACAGCATCAGTCAGAATTCCATTGGTCTCTAAAAGATGGTGAAAACACTGGGGCTTCTTCGTGAATGGCATTATAAAGGTGTGATACTGTGAATTTTGTGTTATGTGAGGTCATTAGGAGCTTTAGAGACTTACATGGTGGCGGTTATTGAGGGAATGCGGGAAAGTCGTCCTGCATGCAACGCGTAATCAATAATACAATAAGCTGATGCTGCTGTTTTTTTTACTCTGAGAGTGCACTGAGGCCTGCTAACCAGACCTGAGTGCCAGTGATCTGATTCTAGAGTGTATGTCGAATTGGAAGTACCCAATTGGAAATGACTAACTTACCTGTAAGTCCCTAGTAAATGGTAATTCATTGACATTGCCAAGGCTTGTTCGCAGTTGAGTGAAATTGATAATATTTATTATTGCTTGCGAAACACTTATCTCCGGAACCCTCCGGTGGATAGTTTTCATTCTAGTGTCTACATTGTTATAGACTATTTTTTTAATTGGTGTTGGATTTCTTGAGTGTTGTGTTGATTTATTCCTAAATTGTTTTGGTGCTGTTTAAATGTTTGACACTTGTTCCTTTGTGTTAGTATTGCTGCCCAGAGCGCCAGCTACCCAGTGTTGAGTTGAGGGTTTGACAGACAAAACCTAAGGGTTCTAAAAGGGTTGGTAATTGTATTACATGGTGAGGCTGCACAACCACACCATTTAATACACCCCATTTCCCCACAGTGACGTGTTGACTTTGGATGAAATGCTCGCCAGGGAATAGGTCTCTTAGTTTGGTAAAATTGAGTGTGCGTAGTTGGAATATAAAATCTTCTCTTGAGTTAAGGCTAGCATTGGATTTTTAAGGAGAGGGAGCTCGGGAGAATATTGATTGTACGGTTTAAGACTGGTTCAGTTTATGCCCAGATATCTGTAGTCCATGCAATGCCGTCAATATTACCCGCTGTTCTGGCCACCGACTGATATAGTGCCGTCTTAAAAGGGAAGGGTAATCATTATCTTTTTCAACCCCTACATGAGCCATAACGGAGGTGGATAGAACCAGTATTAAACAAATAAAGTTCAAAATTTGGAGCAGAGAAGCCTCCCTGTTCAAAAGAAATAGTTCAGATCTCCCATTTTAGTCTGGGTTATTTTTCAGCCAATCTAATTTTATCATTAAAGTTTTAAAGTTCTGGAAGATATGCCTAGTGGGGAGGATGGTATCATTTTATGACCAATACGAGTAGCTTCTTGATTTACTATTGAACTATAATGTCCCTTACCATAGGTTTTTTCGGTTTGCATACCTTCCCAACCAATACCAGTTTGTTCACGTAGGCACCTCCATGTCCTTAAAGACCCTGATCACCTGCGGACTCCCCCAGGATTGCATACTGTTTCTTGTCATCTTCACCCTCCACATAGAGCCGCTTGGTGCTCTACTCACAGATAACAGCATCAAGATTCACCAATATGCCGATGATGCACAACTCTACTTGAAAGTCTCCTCTGCTTCAGACATACAATGCCTCAAACACTGCCTGCACATCATCCAGACCTGGATGATCAACGTCTGCCAGAATCTCAACCCAACCAAGACAGAATTCCTTTTATTTGCCAAGAATTCCAAACAAGAGACATTGCAAACCCAACTCAATGACATCAACCTCGATGGTTTCGAACCACAGCTTTCACAGAATGGCACATCACTTGCACACTCCCTAAAAAACAAAGATGTCCTGATACCATCTCTCTCTTCTAAAGAAAGTGCAACTGTTTCTTCTAGAAAATTTCTTCCGAACTGGTTTTCAAGCCATTATACTCACGTATTTGGATGGTGATAATGCCCTGCACAGTGGCCTCCCATACTGGATCAACTTAAGGGCATGCTATGTGCCACAGCGCGGCTCATTCGAGGTCCGAGGAAATGTGATCTCATCACCCCCATCCTTGTGGAACTCCATTGGCTCCCCTTATCAGCCCGCACCATCTACAAAACCAGTTTCATCATTTACAAACCCTTCACGGCCAGCAACCCGGCACATCTAGCAGTCACACGCACACCAGCAGCCAGGACACCTTCAGGCTGTAGACTAAGAAGTCTAAAGAAGAACAAACAAGGCAGCAGGCCTTTTCCATCTATGTACCGAGGATCTGGAACAATATCCCTATGCCCATCAGTACCGCTCCAACACGGTTCCAGTTTAGGAAAGAGTTGAAGATGCACCTCTTTAAAGAACACTTCATTAACTACCCACAAACGAGTTACCTCCCCTTTCACTCGTTGACTTTATGCTTGTCTTAGTCCCTGTACCTCGCAGGTTCGCACTATAGAAATACTGTACACATGCATACATAAATGCTATTTGTTACTGTGTTTGGGTGTAAGGAGGGTTGTGATTCACGAGAGGCAGAGCCCCTCGAGAATCACACCCCTCCTTACTCAACTATGGTAATAAATAGCAAATTACTCTTCTGAGCACCTACATATATACGGTATACACCTTGACAATTTTTTATGTTTATTTATTTTAAAAGTACGTTATTTATCAAAAACCAGGACGCAACGGAGTACCTGTGTGCAACAAGATAAAATTGTATTGAAAAGGCCTCATGACTATTAGGAGTTATTTCTCTCTGCGAAGTAATTGTATCTTGCAAAACCGTGTTGTATCCTGTCTATTTTGCTGTACTATTGTAAACTGGATTTTGACCTTTGCACCTTTGCAACGTGAATGTGCGCTTATTAGTAAAGTTGCTCTAAATAACGTATTATTAAGCCACATTTATTTTCACTGCTTTAAATGTTGACTTTTCTGAAATCAAGGAACTGATTTGTGAGGTGAAGAAGAACCCATACATCTGTCCCATAGACATCATTGCAAATGACGCAGTTGAATTGGAATACTTTTGGAAAGGCTGTATAGCAACCTACTACACAAGAAACTTAGGGGTCCAAACCCGAATACAGTATAAATGTAAATCAGTTGTAAGCAGGCCAGACACAGATATTAAGTTAACCTAGCAAATGCAATCGTATGGAACGTTCTACAAACTGGACGGTGGTGTTATGCTAATAAAAGGTGTTGCTTGTACTATGTACAGCACCTTTTTGTTAATATTTTTCTGCCCTCTGTTCTACAAGAACGAGAAGATAATGGAACAATGCAATGAAATGAAAAACAAATCTTTGGGTCTTGAGGTCAAAGGGGCGATTCCCGGTGAACACTCTCAGTATTTTATCCTTCCGATGACGATACGATGGGTACCACTGAGTCAGGTAACAATAAATATCCGTTACCCAGCGCCAAGATACCCTTGAGATGAAAGTGTGCTCTGTAAATAAGCATGCTATGTGTCAAAAAATGACGTGCTAACACATCGCTGTACTTAAAGGATTTTAATTGGTGGGAGCTTTAGAATAAACGCCATCTAGGGCACCTCAGTACTCAGCTCTGCTAATTGAATCTTCTCAATAGTGCTTAATTTGTGGAAGAGCGTTGGTGTCCGCAGCTCTGCTCAGAAGCCTGGGCCAGGGCAATTAAAAGTCAGCGCGCTGAATACGAATGCTGGCAGTCTTAAATCCACTTTATACCTCTTTAATCCTCTACCAGACGCTCTGTTCCCCTGTATCTCATTCCTGCAGGTTCCTGCTTTCTCCCTATGTGATGGTTTTTGCCATTTTTCTCTTCCACCGTCTTTCCGATCTCTGTTTCCCCTCTGTTGACTTCGGTAAATATGTCATGAGGAAAAATAAGTGCCGGTCGCCAAAAATAAGTGCCGGTCGCCAAAAATAAGTGCCGACGGGTCCCACCGGCTTACATTAAGGGGTTGTCTCTGCTAAGGTGACCACCGGCTTACATGATTAAGGGGTTCTCTCTGCTAAGGTGATGGCTGCTCGTGCGTTCACGAAAGGGAACTTTTGACTTTCTGCAGGGTCGGATTGGTAAGGTGGGCACTCTGGCAATGGCCGAAGGGCCGGTATCCGAGTTCCAGCTGGGGGCTGCTTTTTTGGTCAGCCTGGGGGCCGATTTGGGCGGTGTCTGCGTTGTTGTTCAGATGCTGCCAGCGGCCCAGTGGGTGCCTGAGTGGCCTTTTTGAAGGCAGATGGACGTCTATTACCTCCCTTTTATCAACGGGCAGAGGTGTCACTCCCTGTCTCTCCCTGGGCTGGCCAATTAATGTATGCATTTGGGGGGGGGGGCAAGGGGCCTGAGCAGAAGTGGCCTCTCTTGTGACCCCCCCCCCCCTTCTTTTTATAAAACTTCGTGGAAGCAGTGTTTTACGGAAAGGCAATATGCAAATGTGGGCCACTTTTTTTTTTTAGTGTGCCCGGCCGATTTTTAATCCCAATCCATCCCTGACTTTCTGTCGTAGGGGGTTGTTGACACGTTTACAGCAGATGAGGTATTCGACTGAGAAGCGGCTTTCTCATTTCAGCTGCCTCACGCCACAAGATAATGGCCCTGCGTCCTCATTATGCGTCCGTGGTGCCGGCATCACACTGGCACTGGTAGCAGGCAATTATCTCTTGATAACGTTGTCTAGAAGTTGGATTAGTTCTCTGTTAATGCCTTCTGTACAGATTTCCTCTCTCCCTGATTCTCTGGACCCAGCATAGTTTTGGTACCAGGCTACAAAGATGCACAGTGGGGCCCGTGCACTGCATGGGATCTTACAGGGGCAGAAGTTGTATTGCATGTGGCCAGGGCCGGTCCTAGGATATGTGGGGCCCCGGGCAGAATAGGAACATGTGAGGCCCCTAAGCAGATACGATGCGGGATCGGATCGGGCCGGCTAAGAAAGTTATTTTTTTTCCTTTAAATTAAAATTACCCCCGCCCCCACAGTTAACAGCTAACAACCATTGACAAAACGGAGCCGCGGCCGACTCATGCCGGCCGCGACTGGGTTTTGTCAATGGTTGTTAGCAGTTTAAGCTAAATGAGTAACTACAATAAATGATTTTACTTTCACCTTGTTGTTTTGACCAATAAGTAGCTCCTTCACACACACTTGCATAGAATCACAACTGCAATGCAGGACCATTGCTCTTTGTGCTCTGCAGAGAGGCCATATTTTGAATGGTCATGTAATCTCAACACCTTTTTGACCCACAGACAGGCACAGTGTGAAAGTTGTACTGCCTGCATCCTCAACTCCAAAGTGCTCAACTGTAGCCTGTTATAAACACCTGGAGGCGACTCAGTACAAAGGGTGCATCATCCAAGAGTAATATGCTGTGAAATAAAATACACAAACACACATGCTGGAAATAGCTAGCACTCTTGGGGAATGCAAGATTCAGTAAAGCATGAGAAATATAAACAGGAACAAAATTACTGCCATGGATTACCCTAACAGCAGGACCACTGGAATTATGTGGCAGGAGAGGGTTAAATCATGTGGCAGGGTGAGTAAATTATGTGGCAAGAAAAGGCAAATTATGCGGCATTACCCGGCACATTTTGAAATAGTATTACTTCATTTTTTTGCCATTTTTAAACTTGGTAACACTGTTTGGCCACTGGTTGCACCCCATTAGTAACAATTTAACACCCAAATTTAGTAGTGGGAAACAGAAAGTTGACTATTCCAGCTTTTCAAACGGCCTTCCCACATGCGGCAAGACGTGTCGCTGCATTTTTAGTAACTTTTGAACTGTTTGAGATAGAAAGCAATTTTGTTGTTAAAATCTGTAGATTATGCAGCAGCTGATGTATTATGTGGCAAATGCGTCAAATGCATAATTATGCAGAAATCGCCGCCACCACACAATCGCATAATTCCAGTGGCCCTGCCTAACATACAGCATCAGACTGGGACAGAAAGTAGGCCTCTGTACCAAAATAAAAGGGGCCCCCATTAGGGAGTTAGTTAGCTAGAAAAGTGTCCCATGTTTGCAAACTAGCGCAGTTTTCAACTTGTAAGCACATGCTGTATAAGTTTTTGTAAGGTATGGAAGGACTGCACTGATTTGAGTGTGCTGCAGGCAATGTTTGCTTTATTATCATAAAAATCAACAGTAAAAACCGGCTCACTTGACCATAAAGCAGGTCAATAACTAGCCAAAAAACGGCCTACATACTGACCTGAGAGCAGGGCTTTAAGTGGGTTGAAAAAACCTGTCATTGCCTCCAGAGAAATATTACAACAAGTAAAATTACACCTAGAACAAGCCAGTACTATTGGCTTTGTCAGTGGTTATTAGTTGCATAAGATGAATAAGCAGCATCTACGGCTTCCTTGTATATAATATTGAAAATGCTCCAGTTCTGACATGATGAGACTGTGAAAGAACTATAACGAGTCTCACTGAAGTTGCATTAAAGGTAGCGAAGGGTGGCACTGATGCAGAGTTAAGATTTGTTTCTCCCTCTGAGGGTGAGGGCAAAAATGGAGAGCGGGCCCGTCTCATCACCTGTTTTTCAGAACTTACATTCATTGAGCAGACACTGGATCAATGTTTTAGCAGGCAAAGTTAAGGACATGAATATAGGGCCCCTTTTCAATGTCCATTTTAATTTACTACCGGGTCTAATACTTGAGTGACCCAGCAGACTTTAAACCCTGCTCCATCCACTTTTGCATGCTGATTCTGCTCCTCTGTGTGCACCTCTTGTCTCAATGCCACACACACACCTATCTGCTCCCCCCCACTGTATTCCATTTGTCTTGCCCCTTTTATTCCCCTCTCTGCTCCCTTTCCACTTGTCCTTGGTGAGCAGTTTCCATTGTGATGCGCCGCCATCGCCACTCTATCCTTTGCTGTGCCCCTGCAGGATATTCAGTCTTTTATTCATACAGGGGCAGGGCCACTTCAAAGGCAAGGGCACTCAAATGACCTGTCTGATTGCTGTCATCAACATGCTGATGCAGCCATTAGGCCCACAGAGACGGGCCAGCAGGGAGATTGACATAAAAAAGAAAAATATAAACTCCCAGGGGGCCCCTGGGCCTCGGAACTTCTGATGTCTTTAAAGGTGCGAGGCCCCATGGCTGCAAGCAGGCGCAGGGCCCTGGGCAGCTGCCCACGCTGCCCATGCCTAGCGCCGGCCCTGCATGTGGCGCTGTAGTCAAGGCATCACATACAAAGTTCCCTCAATGAAAATTCAGCCTCACCCGCTGCTGTAAGAATAGAGGAAAGGTGAGCAACGGATGACCTTGAGAAGGATACTCTACAGGCCATTGCTTCCAAGCTAAGTCCAAGAAACAATTATACATGTATACAAGTAGAGGGGATACTGAGTGCTTGTTTAATGTGTGGATATTTGGGTTGCAGACTGCTCTCTAACCTGTTCTGAACCTGTGTGCTCAAGTTATTGCAGAGAGGAAAGACGCTGCTGCCTCTTAACGCGCCTGACGGCTGGGAATGAGAAACCTCTGGGCACTTCTCAGTGAAATCTTGTTAGAATTTCAGTAAATTGTTTCTCCTGCTCGAGCCTGCGGCACTCGATAGACACGGAGGTCTTTTGTCAAGAAAGACAGGTTTTGTGTCTAAGCTGAACTAGCCTGGAAGCCTTATTGATTACATGTGTGCGGCGGGTTCCGCGCTGGCCTGCAGGGAGGGCACACGGTACAGTCACAGGCAGTGCTTTAGATGGGCAGGTACTGTTGGGTACTGAATACCTGCAGTTCTTCCATTTTAAAGGGAAAGTACCTGTACCTCTCACCACTGCTGCAATACATTTAATGGAAGAGTACAGGCACTTCACACGTGCAAACAGGTACTCTATGCAGTGAGTGTCTGCACTTCTATATTTCCATGTAAAGCGCTGGTCACAGGAACATTCAGTTGCAGCCAGTGGGATTCTGATGGAGGCCTGTGGGAGTGTCACCCAGAAGCCTATCACAGCTGTCTGACGTGGCTGCCGCAGATCTTTTATTGGCTTGAGCCAGTGCTGTCCAATGTTGGTCCACGCTGGCTGGATTCAGGACACTTTTTCATGACCCACATAGGATACATTTGCATATGATGAATGTACAATAGAATCATTTGCTTAATATGTGGTTAATTTAAATCTGCCATCTATCCGGCATTGCTGGTCAGCCCTGGTCGTCTTGATCAAATAAATCGAAAAAAGTAACTTTATTATTCATGCTATTTTTGTAAAGACTCATCCATCCATCTTTTAACAGTATGTTCTGTTATCCCTGACTATTCAGAATAAATATTTTTGAGCCACATTTACATATAGTGATGTTCCCATGAAAGATTTGCCATTCTGGATGACTGACTGGCTTTAACTTATTATATGCATTCCAAAATGGTCAGCATTTGTACTTCCTTATTTATTTACTGGAGGATGTTGTCTGGTTTGCCAGGTATTGCTGGTCTTCATCCACACTCTTACCCTATCAGGTTTTGGAGTCAGAGCTGCAAAGAGAACGCTATGCATCTCCACAGACCCCTGGGCCATTTTCAGGGAGCTGCCAGAGGTCTAGGGAATATATTTAGGGCCGATTTGCAGTTTGACGGACACTCTGTCTGCCAAACCTTTGGTCTGTCTGCCTCATTTAGAGAAGAGCAGAGCTTAAGTTTTCGTCAGTGGAACCTCTGTTATCTCAGTTGCTGGAAAATTTGACAGGAGTAGGGCTGTCAGAGAAAGACAGGCCTGTCAGAGAAACATTACACCATCCACCCTAAAGAGGGTGGATGGTGTAATGTCCTGTTCTTCCTGTCTGTCACCACCATTAAAAATCTGGCATGAGGGAAAGAAAACAAGCATTTGCAATGCAATAGGTCTCGCATTCACGCGAGTTTGAGCTATTGGCATTGTAAATGACAATGCCTTTTATTTATGTTTTGGTTTTTAAAACATAAATAAAAGGCATTGTCATTTACAATGCTAATAGCTTTAACTCTCGCAAATGCGAGACCTATTTCATTGCAATTGCTTGTTTAAAAGGGGGGTGGGCGGGAAGCTCACGCATCTTCAAGTAACCCTGCTGGGCCCAAATAAATAATGTTTTTGTCCTCGCTCGGATCATCTGTGTACTGTGCTATCTGTGAAAGGGAGAGAAGGGGGCTGCAGTGGGCAATGGGGGCAGCGGGCAAAGCAAAAAGAAAAGACAAGGGGCGGAGAGTCTGGCAGAGTGTGTTGCGACAAAGAAATTGTAAATTAAAATAAATGCTAATGACACTGATGAGACACAGAAGCAGAGAGAGAGGATATGAAAGCGGGTGCCGTGCTTAAATTTAAAGCGCAGTGCCTGTGCAGATAAAAGTTATGCGCATTGTGGCCCGTGAAGTGGGCGCCATGCTAATTTTTTTTAAAAAGAACAATAAAAGCGGGCGCCTGTTTAAATATTAAGCGTGGCACCCGTGTTAATATTAAAGCAGGTGCCATGCTGAAACTTTTAGTGTGGCACCTGGGGGGTGGGCCAGGGATGAGGGGCTGCGAGTTCCGCCTGCGCCATTGTTTAGTGGGGTTTAATTGAGCTGGTTGAACCTTGCATTACAAAATAAATGTGCGGTGGCCATTCTGATAACTAAAGCTGCCTCGCCTTTGAAAAAAGAACGTAAAGAGGGACTTAGTACCGCAGTGCTTTAATGGTTCAACTGCCATTCTTGAAAACAAAACCATAAGCAAAGATAAAGCACGGCCGCGCTGCTTAAAAAAAAGTGGTTGCAGATTGCAGGAAAGCGTGTCCTTTTTGCAGGCAGGTGAAAAGCAGTTATCAAAATAGTGCTCGGAGGCTGTAATAAAAGCCTACCGATCAACAACACACGTAACGGGGGTGTCCTCATGGGAGGTTACAAATGATGACAAGGTAGAACTAAGGAGGGACTCACAAGCCTATTAACAAATCAGAAGCCAGCAATTACCAAGGACAATGACACAAGTCAATGAAAAATATGGGCGGAGAGTGGGCGGAGCTTCAAGTCCATACCTGAATACAGCATGCCTCGCAGAGCAGCGCATGCACTGCCCAGGCTCGACCTAAAAATAATAACCCCCACACCCTGAGACAAACATTCCCAGGCTGCGGGGGACATTCGTTTTTTTTTTCTTTTCAGAAACAAAGTCCAGATTTAGGATTTTGTTTCTGAAAACAAAAATAAAAAGTTTGGTGAACAGCTGCAATAATAGCGGCAGTCAGACACCAGACTTTTTGTATGCTGAAAGAAACCTCTGTGCTGACATTCTTTCCAATGTACAGAGATGACTGCTGGGTCGGCATTCAACTCTAAATTTGACTTACTGTAGTTTGTCAGGATGGCCGAGGCAATGCCCTCCATCACCCTGCGGACTGTACTCCATACTTCAAACTTACAATCAGGCCCCAAGTCAGGGGCGTAACAAAGGCCCCCGCATCCCCCGCAGTGCGGGGGGGCCCCGAGCTCTAGGGGGCTTCCACAGCACAGTACCCTGGCCCGAGAGCTCCCGAGTAAGTACGGAAGGGGGCCCCTCCATGCAGTTTGCAGCGGGGCCCCCTCCAGTTTCGTTACGCCACTGCCCCAAGTGTGTTATTTAGAGTTTGGTGTTTGCAAGACAACTACCAAAAATGGAAAGACATACTATCTGATTGTATAGCCACGTACACACTTTAAAGAGGGTGGATCACTAATGTGCTAATTTTTGTTGTCTGTCCCATATCCCAAAAACTCAAATAAATCCCATTAGTTCTAAATCCAGCCCTTCTGCTGCATGAGCTCTTTGGAGCGGGATAGCCATTTACACGTGTGTTAATGTACACCCCGCAGAGTATCCCCTATACTGCATTCATATCATCCCGTCATTGAGGTGAGAAAGTGTGAGTGAGTTTCATGGGGTGGGAAGCCATGGCCATTAATACCCTTCTAGACGAGGGACAGTCGACTTTAAGGACTAGGTTCTTTCCCAGCGTTGCCAATTGTTTTCTCCTATAACTCATAGGTAATGTTTTTTTAGCCTGTTCTCCCTGCCCTCCCCAAAGACATCAGATCTGTGTGGTCTTCGTGAACATTGAATCCTGGAGCACTTTGTAATTTTCATTTCCACATTCTCTGTGGAGAAGAATGCACGCAATCCCATCCAAAGATTGCCTAAAGCTCTAGACTTGTTCCCAAAGCTTGTGCACTCCAGTTTAATGAATGATAGTTCAACATTTTTGCCACAGCTCTCAGAATCAAACCTTGGCAAACCTTTCGAGGTAGGCTTTGACTTATTGGAGATACTTTTGATGACTAACTGACTTACAGATCTATTATGTATGATTGCATGTTAGACCTGTTGCCACTTCTATACTCCATCTCACCACATCTTTGTTGCCAAATGAATCTCGATCGTCAGCCAATATCCCCAAAAATACAAAATCCTGAAACTTTACAAAATCATGTGCACAATCCGTTCAATTTCTACACCAAACATTAAAAAGTCAGTTTGTAGATGGAAATCCAGATATATTTATGATTTCTTTTATTCATGTGCTTTGTGAAGTGTTAGCATGTCACCTCACTGCCATTTTAATGCACCAAGTATTCTGTTAGTGCTGGGTGGTTGTGAGTGCAGCAGTTGTGCATGCATTTAGATTACTTTGTATTCATTTTGCTTAATTACACACTCTGTATTGGATGGCAGCTTCATGTGACCAGCAACGTGTGTTTAAAAACAAGCCTATGGCTGATAATTTACTCCTGACAAAGGAGTCAGTGCAAGTTGGCAGAAGAGGATGCCACCCGATTCTCACTTTTGCACTTTTTTTGCATTTTGTATGCATTTTCATTGCATGATTAGCAAATAAGGGACCTATTGAACTAATATTTTTCCACGGCAACCTGTGAATTCTGATGCGACCTCTTATGTCTGGCATGTTATTGTCAGCTCTCGGTAATCCTGTTTCTGTAATAGCACTTGATGTTGATATATATGGTTTCCAATGGTGGGCAATCACATGGGCGGGTTCATGGCTGGTACATGCCGCATGGACTCAGGGGCTGGCGCTGGCTTGGATCCTGATCTACTCGATTAAACAATAGAGGGAGGAAAGGTTTTTCTGAAGAGCTTGCTGAACAATATTATTGGATTGTTTAGAAGCAGTGCGCGAAGTGCATTAAAAAAAAGTATGGAAATTGTGATACTGTGTGCTATTGGGGCGAGTGAGCTTAGGGGCGTGGCCAAAGGCATAGCTAAAAAAAAAAAAAATGTATGTAACTTTTTTCGGTCTTTCACATTCAGGTACCTACATATAAAATATCACACAGCTTTAATGTAATTTTAATACAAGTTATGTTACTCAGTGGGAAATGCACTATTGTAAATTATGAAACCTCTATTAGGTAATGCACTGCACCAGAGAACCACAGAATTTAATCCTGGTTGGTGTAGTGGGGAATAGTGACTTGTGTATGTTTAGTGCTACATGGTCCCAGTCTGTGACTGAAAGCACTGTGAAATTGTAAGTCTTTATTTTAAACTTGTATTACACACAGTACAAGATAGACTGCTACAAAATAAGCAAAAAGGTTTCGGATTAAAAAAAGGTGCTTCTAAAATATAGATTTTAGTAAATCCCGCACTGTACGTAGTGTAGTGTTTTTTATAACTGTCTTTTAAAAGCACACACATCACATCTTAGCTGGCAGCTCACTTTCAACCCCCCTCAAAAAGAATAAATGTTTGTCATCAGGAAGCAATTGTTTTTTAGAACTGTCCTTTAAAAGCACACACTTCACAGCTTAGCTGGCAGCTCCCTTACAATACCTCTCAAAAAGAATAAATGCGTGTCATCAGGAAGCTTCATGTGATTCCATCAATTCTTCCACGCACCTGATCCAGCACTGGGCCAACCTTTCACCATTGGTTATCAGAGGGGTCTTTTGATGCTACTGAGAGGTGATAGGAGTTAGCACTTGGTCAACAGTGTAACCTATTTGGCTACACAAAAAGGACCAGGAATCCGTAAATAAAGTCAAGGAGTTTTATTACAAGTTAGCAGTTAGATTAATATAAAGCAATCTCAATACCGTGCTGTAAAGGTAGAAAATAACAACTGGATAGCCAAACCTCCTAAAGAAGTTCAAGTGCATCAGTATGAGAAAAACAAAAATTTCATTCACAGCAACACAAAATTAACAGCAGAATCTGGTGCTCAAAGAAATCTTCAATCTTCTCTCTTAAACTGGAGTAATAGCTAAAGTCCTCTAATCTAGAGATTAAAACTATTAAAGGTGATTAATGTAAAGGAGTCTCAAAAAGTTGGAGAAATGAGAAAGAGCAAAAATTGTGGGAAGTATGCAGCAAGGTGTCAGCATTTCCGACGAAGCTAGGTCAAGAGTCTTCTAGGGATAGGGAAATAAGATATAGTCTAAGCAAAGAATCAAAGTGGTAATCATAGAGGTCTGTACCTCTCAAAGTCCAAAGGAACAGTGGCCAACATCAACCTGTGAGAACACTAGTTAATACCACAAGAATCGTCTGGGTAACAACCCTCGATCACACCATCAGGGGCTCCATTGCCCTTTCCATCCTCACGTTGTGACTGCAACATTAGCAGTCTCGCCCAGGCCAGTCCTGAGAATGGCATCATCCTTGGTCACCTGCAACACTTTGATACATTACTGCAAGTAACTCTCTGGCTCCCCATGTACTTTGTCTAGGTCTTCTTCTCAGGCTCTCTTTCGCTAGTACAGAGTTACGTCTATTCTCAAACTTACAAACCATGTGAATGCACCTGCAAGGAAAATACACACAAGCAGAAATGGAAAACTATATGTTCGAGGCATGTGTGGCTGTAGATACACATGCTCTGCATAGTTCCGCCATCTAGTGTTGGGTCCAGATGTGTCCAAATGGTTTTTCTTCAAAGAAGTCTTTTGAGTTACAAGAAAAAGTGACTTCTCCTCTAGGTGATAAAGCAAATGGACATAGACTCCATTGTTAGATTGTTTTCTTTCCGCTGTCAGGTTCGGACGTGTTTTTGGGCTGCTCCGGTTCGAGACTGTCTCTGGTTCCTTTCGGTTCATTGTTTATTTCCACCTTTGTTGGTATTGTTTCGGTCGCGTTTTCCATCCTTGCGTCCAGAAAATCCGAGAATTTTCACCCGTCGATTCGACCTGCTCCCACGCGGCCTTTGGGACTCGCCCGTTCAGGCCTACTCTTTATGTCAGCCAGCTTCGACTGAGAATGCACTGCTAATGTATCAAACTCCATTTTGATTCTGCCCCAGCTGCCACGCAAAGTACCTGAGAACCGACCATCAGGTTTGAATCTTATGTCTGTCTTCAAACGATCGGGAAGCGGACTGTGAAGCGTGTCGATCCTTTTGACTGAAAAAAGACATTACAGGACCGTTGGGTGCATTGCAGAGAAATGCAGCACAAAGAGATTGAAGATACACCAGACATCTTTGGTCAAGATGTCGAACAGGAATAGTTTAATGAGGCCTCTACAGTGGAGGAAGAGGCCTTTTCCATCCATGACTCTGAATCGGGCACCACCTCTGATTCCAACCTCGACTCTGGACTCCAGAAACACGATCGTCGTTTGGGCCAGCATACAGTGAGTACCCCTGCCCCTGTTCCACCTCCCAAAAAATATTCAGTTTCGACCTATTTTTCGGCTACTGGTCAACCACTAACAGCAGGCCATGGTAGGCACCGATCATTTGCTATGTACCACTCGGCACTGAAAGCCAGGTCAAAACAGATGGCTCCAGCACCAAGTTGACCACCTGCTTCTTCAGCTCAGAGCAATCCGCTTCCACCGCCTCCATCTCCGACCCCCTCAGATCCGAAAATTTAAACTTCTTCGGCATCCCAGTTGCCTCCAGAACTAATACTCCAGATCATGCAGGAGCGTCTCAATCCAAAGCTGAAAAAACTACATATGCAACCTCCAACTGGCCATATCAGCCTGTGCACTCAGCATCCAAGTCATTTAAGCACCAGCTTTCCTTGCGGAGTCTCAAGATGTACCAGTGCCTGCTAAAAAGAAGAAGGACATTGCAATCAGCACTATGCATGTCCTCGTCCTCCTTCTCTACCACCTCCACCACCCTCTTCTCCACCACCACCTTCACCAAATCATTCACAGGATGAACCAGAAGACTTCATACCACAAGGGTCTTCACAGTCTCCTACCAATGATCAGGGGGAAGGAGAGGGTTCATAATCACAGCCCACAGATCCTCTGGATAATTATGATGTTGATTCCCCTGGCGATACTGACCCATATCGCTACTCGGCCAAACCATCACCCCCGATGATGCTTCATCTTTCCAAGACTTCATCATTAGGGAGGGAGCCTATCACCAGGTTCCCTTTAACAAAGACCCTATTAAGGATGATTTCCTTTCTGAAACGTTACCCAATGTGCATAGAGCATGGCCATACCTGCCTATTCTTAAAGGTATGCTTAGACATGTTGATGACAATTTCAAGGACCTAGTGCGTGCACACATAATCACGTCCAGGGTTGACAAAAAGTATAAGCCTGCACCCTCAGACCCTATTTACATCAAGGGTTATCTCTCCCCAGACTCATTAGTTGTATTTAATGCCCATAAAAGGGCCAGTTCTCAGCAGATGCTCCTCCACCTGAGAAGGAATCCAAACTTATTGATGCTTTAGGGAAGCGGGTGGCAGCTCAGTCCTCCAATCATTGGTGGATTGCTAACACTCAAGCCTTGTGAGCAAGATAGTCAGGGCACATTGGGATGAAATGGAGGAACTCCTCCAACATCTCCCTGAGGAATATAAAAAAGGAGTCATGAGATTGTAAATGAGGCAAAATTGATCTCTTGGACACAGCATCAAGGGGAGTCAACACCATTGTTTTGTTGCTTAGACATGTTTGGCTACTTATATCTGGCTTCAAGCCAGAGGTGCAACAAACAATTTTAAATCTACCTTTTGATAAAGATCATCCATTTGGTCCCCAGGTGGACCAAGCGCTAGAAAAAATGAAGGACACCAAAGAAGCTAAATCAATTGGGGCACTAGAAAACCCCTGTTTTGGAGTCCCTTCTGAAAACAGGGCGCCACAACAGCACCACCTCTACCTCCTCCTGTAGGCAACATCAAACTTCTCCTTTAAGGGGATACTACAGGGGCACATACACAGGAAATAATAAAAAGGTAGAGGTCGGGGTGCCTCAACATGCTCTGCCCCCTCCACCTCCAAGCAATGACTCTCTGCTTATTCCCCCCTACCACTTAACACCTGTGGGGGACGACTACAACATTTCTTTCCCGCCTGGAAAAACATAACGTCAGATCAATGGGTGTTGGACATTATCCAACATGGTTATTGTCTGGAGCTCATAACTACACCTCCAAACATTCCACCTCACAGACACAATAGCTCCATACAACATCAAAATCTGCTCAAACAGAAGAGGAGGCTCTTTTACTCAAGGGAGACATTGACCCCTCTTCAACATCAAGGTACAGGAGTGTACTCCCTATACTTTCTAATTCCCCCCAAAAACGGCTTACTACAGCCTATCTTAGATCTTAGGCCCTTAAATCATTATTTACTATCAGAACACTTCCATATGGGCACTCTTCAAGACGTGATCCCACTGCTTCAGCAAGGTGACTTTGTCAGCATTAGACCTAAAGGACGCTTACTTCCAAACTATCCAGCTTATCACAAATACCTCAGATTTGTTATAGCTGGAAAGCATTATCAGTTAGAAGTTCTTCCAATCGAAGACACTGCCCACCCCGGCCGTATTTAAGAGCAATGCTCAACACACAGTTGGGATTAGCATACCCAGATGTAGCCAGGATTCAAAAGAGACAAACACTGCTACATCAGTTTCAACCCAACAAACACATAACACTCAAAACAGTTATGCGACTCTAGGCATGATGGCATCTTGCATCTCAATGGTACCATATGCTCGAACGCATATGCGACCGCTGCAAGATGTCTGTGCGCCAGTGGCCTCAATCACGGGGTCAGCTGCAAGATCTATTGTTGGTGGACAGCTGCACTCATCGCTCTCTGCAGCGAAGGAACACACAAAACCTATCAAAGAGGCAAGCATTTCTTGACCCTGTTCCCCAGATCATTCTCAAAGTGGAAGCATCACTTACAGGATTGGTGCTCACCTTCAGGATCTCACAGTTCAAGGTTTCTAGGATACCAGTCACCAAGGTCTTCATGTCAGCTACCTGAAGCTTCAATCTGTTCACCTAGCATTTAAAGTATTTCTAAATCAACTGGCAGGCAAGGTTGTCTTGGTCCGGACGGACAACATGACAACCATGTACTATTTATAAAAAGGGGAGGGGGGGCACACTCTCTAGAGTTATCACGCTTATCTCAGATGATTTGGCATTGGACAATATGTCACAACATCCGTCTGCTGGTGGAACATCTCCCCGGGATGGACAACCACTTTGCCGATCTCCTCAGCAGGATGCGGCAACAAGTCCACGGGTGGTTACTCCACCCACACATCTTTCTCCTGTACTTTCATAAGTGGGGGTTTCCACATATATACCTGTTCGCAACTGCAGACAAAGCAAAATGCCCAGACTTTGCATCGAGGTTTCCACAACCACTATCCAAAGGCAATGCTCTTTAGATGAATTGGTCAGGGATATTTGCCTACGCTTTTCCGCATCTCCCCTTCTTCTGTTTGTGGTTCGGCGGCTCAAGCAAATGTCTCTCACCCTCATTCTAGTAGCTCCCACTTGGGCTCGCCAACCATGGTTCACTACACTGCTCAAACTCTCTGTGGTTCCCCACCAAACATTATTGTGTGGATGTTTTAGCACACCTAAAAGCCAACGTAGGGCAGTCAGTGCTACGTACTCTCTTTCAAACAACTGCAACACCCACAGGCTAGCCACCACTTTTGGAGAGGGACTGCTTTACAGTTTATGCAGCTCATGTGTATCTACAGCCACACATGCCTCGAATGAAATATTTTACTTACCCTGTAGGCATCTGTTTGTGGCATGTAGTGCTGTAGATTCACATGCGCCCACCCTCCTCCACGGACACCTGCGGCTGTTCCTTTGCACTATTTCGTTTGCATGGACATCTTTTTACTGATACTTTCACTCAACTCTCACACGCCTGCGGGAAAGCAATCTAACAATTGAGTCAATGCCCATGTGCATTATCACCAAGAGGATGAGTGACTTTGTCTTCTGACTAGAAATACTTTTTCAAAGAAATACAACTTGCACACATCCGGACCCAACACTAGATGGTGGAAGTTTGCAGAGCATGTGAATCTACAGCACTGCAAGCCACGAACAGATGCTTAAAGGGTAACATATTCCTATTATGCAGAAGGAAATACAGGCCTACTTGAGTCAATTTAAGTATATTATTCAATTGTGCAGATTAAAATGTGTTGTTTGTGCACATAAAAATACAATTAAATGACACATGAAAGTACATAAAATCAGTATTAGATTCATGTTGCGCTTCAAGTAAATGTAAAGTAGCTTTGAAGGCACAAATAAAGTTGACTAAGATCTGCATTATGAATACCAATGCAAAAACATGAGTGCACACATTTACAGAAATCTCTCTTGTTTCTACTGTAAATACATTTTGATAGTGTGAAAATGATTTTATCCAATCTCTAAAGACTATATTTCAGTTTAATGAGGTTAAGGCACACAGTGGCTATGATTCCTAGTTCTACAGTGAAAGCTTTTCAGTACTGAATTTAAGTGCAACACTAATTACGTTAATATGGTTGGAACACACAAGTATGTAGTGCTATTGGTACATTTATATTGCGTATTTGTGACATTTAAGGATGAAGCTAAAATTGCTCTTCTCCAATCCCCCCTCTGATGGCGAATTAAGCCATCACATTAAGTTATAAATCGCTTATCAGATGGACCACTTAAAACCTCATGGGTTTCATAAGTTTTAGTCTGGACTTTTCCAGATGTTTCATGTCAACATAGTTTCTGCTCTGTCTGTCTTCTATTTCTATATCTGCTATTTTTCTCTTGGTTCCCTTCTTCACTTGTGCCCGTTTGTATCCCTTATATATTGCAAGCAGGAATAATCCACAGAGAGCAATAATGACGAGGGGTTTCAAGATACTTCCAATAATTCCACTCCCTAGGTTTCCAAACCATCTACCTATAGCAGAAAATCCATTTCCAACTGCTTCCCAAGCACCAGTTGCTTCTAATTCCTTCAAATCTCCCTTTAAGTCAGTGATGTTTTTGATAAAGTACCACATTATTGAACTTTTAACATCTGACAGACTCCGCTCTCCTTTGCGAGAAGGATGTCTAACAGCCCGGTTGGGCTGTCTCTTTGTCATGGAAACCTGGCCCAAGGAGGACTCCGGCCCAGACTTTGGGGTTGCAACACCCCCTGGGTATGCAGTGGTGAGGTTGGACAGAACTATTTGCAGGGGGAGGCCTAGCCATCATTTTCAGTGAACATTTGAGCTGTACACCTGATTCCATTAACACTCCTATTGGAGGATGTGAAGTGGGACACTTTAAAATCAGAGGAAAGAATTTAATGAGGATGGAGGGTCTGTTGGTTTATCGCTCCCTGCCCCTATTTCCAATTGGCACCAAGTGCTGGAGCCCTTCATCTCTGGTAGCAACCTCACTGTTTTGGGAGACTTTAACCTTCATTTAGATGAAGAATAGGAGCGGGATACTCAGGCTTTCTTGGATCTCATGCTCAGCTTTGCGCTGACCCAACGGGTCCAATTTTCCACTCACAAAGCTGGGAACATATTAGATGGGATCTTCTCAGAGCAAGAGAACTTTATTTTTAGGGAAAGTTCCCAGTTAGACTGAACAGATCATAATCGGGGGCGAGCAGTGGATTGTATACAGAACACTGCAAAGAATACTAGAAATTGGGGTAGAATTGTTGTAGGAGAGTTTTCCCATGCCTTGAAACAATTTAAGGAGAAGGACCTTCTGGGTCCGGGCTCTTCTGCAGAAAGTGTTAACAATTGGGTAAGATTGGCTGTAGAAGAGGTTGCACCCCTGCAGAGGGGTAGCTTGAATTTTAGGAAGAAACCCTCTGCCCCCTGGTTTTCAGAAGAGCTCAAGGAGCTGCAAAGACAGTGCAGGAGACAGAAGTGGAAATGGAAACTGGCCTTAGAGCAAGAGAAAATTAAACTCAGGGAGCTCTCCCTTAAATTTACAAAGGTGATTAAAGAAACAAAATCAGACTATTTCTCTCAGAGCATAAAGTCTGCCAATAATGCTCCGAAAGAACTTTTTAATACAGTGTGTACCCTTATGTCACCTCCGATGTCTCGGTATTTGGAGAACTCCCAAACATTTTGTAATAAGGTACCAGAAATTTTCAGAGAGAAAATCTTGACGATCCATGCGGGTTTTTCAGCTCCCTCAGAGGATTTTGGTGGTTCGGTATTTGTCTCTCCATAATGGAGACGAGGCTGTCTTAGACCATCCTATCCCCAGTTACATAGCCAAAATGTTCCCGCTGCCTGCGTCTAACATTTTGTCCCTGTTAGCTGGTATTACCTCAGGCTCCCCAGACGACCCATGTCCACCAAGGGTTCTGCAGTTGGTACCGGATCTGATGGCTGAGGTGATGGAGATCTATTCTGAGGTCATGGAGACAGGGACGTACCCACAAGTATGGAAGGAGGCAGTTGTCATCCCTCTCAAGAAGAAACCTGATGCTGACCCCACAGACTTGAAAAATCTGCACCTGATTTCCTTGTTGCCTTCTCCGCCAAAGATCTTGGAGAAGCATATAAACTAGGAACTAGCCAAATACCTCCTTGAGCACGAATTCCTGAAACCTTCGCAGAATGGGTTCAGAAAGAATAATAGCACTGAATTGGCGCTTATTGCTACCACTGATACTATTCGTAGGCAAGTTGATCAGAGAGGGGTGACAGTCCTGTCTTTGTAAGACCTGGCAGCAGTCTTTGACACCATATCTCCATCTCTCTTGGTGCAAAGGCTGTGGCAGGTCGGGCTGAAAGTTATGGCCCTCAAGCTGCTGGAGTCTTTTTTGTGTAATAGAATGAACACAGTTAGCTATGTGGACAACACCCAGATCATCGTTACCATCTCTGATGAGTGGGAAGAGGTAGCGGACCTGTTTAGGGCATGTATGCAGGAGACTAGCAGGTGGATGAGGGATAATGGGCTAAAGATTAATTGGGAGAAAGCCGACATTATGGTGTTTGGAGCTGACAACTCAATCTGGTCTGACTGTTGGGGGCCTGCTACTTGCGGTATTCCACCTGTTCTTGTGGCGATGGCCAAAAACCTTGGAGTGTTGTTTGATAACACCTTAACTTTCGACTCCCAGGTTAATAGAACGGTGAGCTTAAGTTTCTGGATGATAAGGGTCCTAAAGAAGATTCTGCCATTGCTTCCTAGGGAGCTCAGGGATTCAGTGGTCATTGCTCTTATCACCTCTTGTCTTGATTACTGTAATGCCGGGTATTTAAACACCAATCCACTTTCTCTAAACAAGCCCCAAGTCATCCAGAGTGCAGCCGCACGCCTAGTCTTGGGAATACCCAAACAGACCTCGGTTAGGAATGACGTGAGGTCCCTTCATTGGCTGCCGATAAAGAAACTGGTATCCTTCAAAGTACTATGCTTGACGCATAAAGCCCTGTACTTGAGGTGCTTGAGTTTTCTGAAGACATCCATGAATTGGTATGTTCCTAGGAGATCGTTGAGATCCGCGCGACTCCATAAGATAGTGGTTCCAAGACGTAAGAAGGTTAAGTAGGGGGAACGTGCCTTCACGTCGGCAAGATGGTAGGCTATCGAACTCCCTGCCTGAAAATATTAGGAGTCAGAGCTCCTACTTGAAGTTCCGCAGGCAAATGCAGATTTTCCACAGTTTTAATGGGAAGAAAATCATGATTTTATCAAAGGCACTGAGGCTAATATTATGATTAATCCTTTATTGCTCTCATACACAGCAGCAACAAGAATCTTAGAATTAGAATACAATAAAACTCCAGAACATAGAACATGCATATAAACTCTTCACAAGCAGCCATCTTTCTTCTTTTACTGCTGCGAATTAACTCAAAGTCCTTCTTCATGAACTCCGTATTTGATACTGTATAAAACTCGCTCCATATTGCCGGCATTCCGCGCTAACACTCTTCTTCTTCACTTTGACATAATTTTAAAAAACAATACACAAAAAAGGTCAAACGGGCTGGGCATATCATGGGAGGGATAATATTAGCCTCCTTTGCCTTTAATAAAATCATGATTTTCTTCCCATTAAAACTGTGGAAAATCTGCATTTTATGGCAAGGCCAGAGGCCAATAATATGCATGTTCAAATTCTTCTATTACTTTCTGCAACACATTCTCCACAGGTTTAAAGTAGAACTTCTTAAAAGTTGTATCATTAGATCAATCTGCAGCTTTCATAATACCACTCAAGCTGGACCCCTTTAAAAAAGCTTTACTAGCCATAGCTCCCCTTGCCGAATGTGCACCAAAGACACTTACGTCAACACCTGCCTTTCTCATCACCTCTCTAACCTATCTCGGTAAATATGGCGCAGACACCGCTCTAAATGGCTTTCTGAAAGAGATCAGAAGCTGTGTACAACCACACTCTCTCAAACTTTCTGTGTTTTTTTCATATTCCTTCAAACAATGCACCACACACAAATTACTATGTCCCTCCATATTGGGATAATAAATTGTCCTAGACATAGTCTTTGTCCTTTTCCTTAGCTCAAAACACACACCGTCCGGCTGGTAACTTCGTGAAGACACCTCCAAAGCTCTAATATCTGACACCTTCCTAAAAGAGACCAAACATAAAAGAATTGCCATCTTCCAAGATAATAACTTGAGACTTAAACCAGAATTGGACCCCCAGCTATCCAACTCCCTCAAAACTACTGACACATCCCGAAGAAACGCATACTTTGCCCTTGGTGGCAACTCCATACGAACACCCTTAATTATTCTCTTCACCAAAGCATGCTGACCAACCGGCACCCCTTCAACTAACACATGGCCAGCCGAAATGGCCGATCTACTCAGATTCACCGAACTATATGCAAAACCTCTTCTAAATAAACTTGTCAAATAATTCACAACCTCTACTACAGTGGCTGAAATGGGATCCAAGTCCGTCTCAACACACCAACCACACCGTCTTCTCCATGCTGACCTATAGACTTTAGTTGTACCTGGTGCCCAGGACCCCTTGATGAGTTCTGAAGCCTCCTCTGATAATCCAGACACCTGCCATACTCTCTTGAAATCAGCCATCCTACCAACCTCAACTGGATCGTCATTACCAGTTCGTGACAGTTCCCCCGCGCATGCAACAGAAAATGCAGAAAACTCGGTATCAAGACAGGGTTTTCCACCAATAAGTTCATCACATCCAGAAACCATACTTCGGCTTTCCAAAACTGCGCAATCAACACCATCTCTGCTTTCTTTTTCCTCACCTTCATCAGCAGCCTCTGAATCATCAAGAACGGAGGAAAAGCATACAGCCTCCCCGTTCTCCAGTCCTGCAGAAAAGCATCTATCCCTTTCGCTTCTGGATCCGGCCACCAACTGTAAAACTCCCGCAACTGAGCATTCAACCTGTCCACAAATATATCCACCTCCAGTGGGCCCCACTTTTCCTGTAACCTCAAGAACACCCCCTGTTCAGTTTCCAACTGCTCACATCCCGCAGAAACCTTGAATTCCAGTCTGCTTCTAAATTGCTCTTCCCCGGAATATACTGCGCCTGCACCATTATCTCTCTGTCCAAACAAAACTTCCAAAACTTTGTTGCCAACTCTGCTAAGCCCCGTGAACGAGGGCCCCCCAATTTGTTGACATAATGTACTGCCGACATGTGGTCCATCTTCAACAGAACACAACATTTGGCCTGTCCTTTCAGAAACCCTCTGATTGCAAAAGACCCAGCCAGGAGTTCCAAACAATATATATGTAAACTCTTCTCCTCTTGCGACCACTGTCCCCCAGCCATCAAAGCACCACACCTTGCTCCTCAACCATACAGACTTAAGATGCTGGCCCTTCCTCGCTTCTTGTATATCCTTCAAAATTGCCCGTACAAAGTCCCGGATTCATATTTCAAAGCGGTGGAAGGAGAGGTCCGTACGTTATTGTGGGATGGGAAGACCCCACGGGTGGCACTGAAGAAGCTGACTAAAAGTTGGTATGATGGAGGCATTGCGCTTCCTGACCTGCAACTTTATTATTGGGCAGCACAGTTAGTGACCGTCAATCAATGGATATACCGTCCTCCGGAGGACCCTGCATACGCTCTTGACCGATACCAAACTGACCGATCCGGCTACTTGGGGGCCCTGTATGTTAGTGATAAGAAAAACAAGGGGCGATTTTTTGGGCCCACCCTACACACGTTAGAGATTTGGCGTACAGTGCATTCTCGCCTGGGATGGGCTGGCATCCTCACGAAGGTTGCTCCACTTTGGTATACGCAGAAACTGGGTATGTTATGCTATCAGCCCGGGTTCGACAAGTGGGACCTAATTGGTATCTCTGCAGTATAAGATCTGGTCAAAAAGGGGGCTATACTCACATTTGAGGAACTCCAGAAACACTATCACCTGACTCGGGGAGAAACGTATAGATATCTGCAAATTCGACATGCTCTTAAGACGGCCTTCTCGTCTTTTACAGATATACCAGACTCTTCACCGCTTGAAGACAGGCTGTTAGACGGGCCCTTGAATTCGAAAGCAATATCTCTCACATATAAGAAATTATGCAAAAACCTCCCAGATACTTTTCCGAAACTCAGGGAGAGATGGCAAGACGATTTGGGAATGATTAGCGACGAGGACTGGCAGGAGGGCCTGATGTCCCCTCGGGAGGCAGCTATTACACTAAAATTTAGGTTGATCCAACTTAGGATACTTCACCGCTCATATATGACGGGACAGACCCTAGTAAAAATAGGTTCCAGATCTGATGATCTCTGCCTAAGGGGATGTGGCCAACAGGCCACGTTTTACCACACTCTGTGGAGCTGCCCAAATCTACGTGTCCTATGGGAGGGAGCCTCGGAACACATGCACAAGGCCTTACATAAGGAGATTGTCCTAACGCCGCAACTGGGATTGTTGAATATCTGGGTGGCAACTGATCTGACGGAAGTGGAAAAGCAGTTCACGACGCTAGGATACACACTAGTTAAACGGGAGATAGCGAGAGGGTGGGGGAGAGCAACCACACCAAGCGTCCACAAGTGGGCGAAAGAGCTTGACAGAAGCATGCTGGCGGAAACGGAAGTCTTCATAGCAAGGGGGTGCCCCAAAAAATGGGACCGGAAGTGGGCGAACTGGAATAAATATCGAGGTGATCCGGTAATGTCCCCAATGGTGGAATTGAAAATGAAAAAGTGTACAGAAAGTGTAGATTGTATGTAATGTAGAAATCTAGTTTACTGACTGTCCAGCTCTGGAATTTGTGTAAGTTTAAAATCACCGTCCTTTTTATGCACATGATTTTACTTTTAACTAATAAAAACATTTAAATAAAAAAAAACATACAGACTTGCATCCGACTCTATCACCACCTCTGGAGCTTCTCCAAAGATTGTTATCCCATTCCAGGCCTCCAAACTCATCAACCACCATTCCCACTCTTCCTGAGTCTCCCTATTCATTCTCACCTCTGTGAATACTTCGCTCCCTGCCTTAAATGATACCCTTTCAGCCTCTGAAGTGCCCTGTAGTGAAGCGGGTCTGGAAAAATTGATTGAATTGACCCAGAGAGCAACCCAAGTAATCTCGCCAACTGGCGCAATGTTATCCATTCCGCATTCTGGACTCTCTTTACTTCCCTGCGAATCTTTTTCACTTTCTCCATAGGCAACTTCAACACACACTCCAAAGTCTGTATTTGAAAACCTAAAAATTGCATCTCCTGGGCTGGCTTCATACACAATTTCTCTCTGTTCACAATGACCCTCAAGTCTTCCAAAACTTTCACACCAAACTCTGTCTTTTCCAATGCAAAACGTTTCTTCTCCGACATTATCAAAATATCGTCCAGGTACACAATTAACCGAACACCCCTGGATCTCAACCACACCACAACTGGTCTCATCACCTTCGTAAATCACCATGGTGCTGATATCAGCCCGAACGGAAGACTCTTGAACCTCCAAAGTCTTCCGTTCCACCTGAATTGGAGATAATCCCTGTGCTCCACACACACCGGAGCCGTCAAATGAGCATCCTTCAAATCCAACCGGGTCATTCAATCTCCCTTCCTTAACAGATCCCTCAGCATATGAATGCCCTCCATTTTTAAATGGTTGTAACACACCCAATCGTTCAACTCTCTTAGAATTATCACAGGCCTCAAACCTTTGTCTTTCTTCTCAACCAAAAATATGTTGCTTACAAAACAACGCAGCACCTTCTCCGCAACCTCTATTCCCCCTTTTTCCAACAAAGCCTTCACTTCCTGAGACACTAACTCCTCCAAATCTTTTTCAAACCTCAGCATTCTCGGGCATTCCCTCTGTTCTGGGACTCCCGTGAAATCTATATGATATCCCTGTACCGTTTCCAAGACCCATGGATCCTGTGTTTTTTTTCTCCACCTTGAAACAAACTGGGCTAGTCTGCTGCCCAAATTTACATGGATAGAAATAGGGTCTTTGCATTATCTTACCTGAAGAACCTCTTCATCTCCTTTCGGAAGCATTCCACGGGACCTCGCCCTCTGCCTCTGCGGATAGAATCCATTCTGTTCCGTCATGGTATTATAACCATACCGATACCCATGGGGTCTGAATCCTCTTGAAAAAGATCCCCGAGTGATTCCCTGTCCACGGCCGGGGAATCGACCCCGCATCCTGCCGTCCGAACCAAAAACCTTTCTGATATCCTTCAGTGCCTTCTGCAAAGAATTGAAGGTACCCACATACCTCAACATATCCCTTACAAATTCCTCTCAAAAGAGCATTCCCTCACTTTGCTCTGCAAATACCTTATTGGCTAATGCCATCAATTTCGGGTCAATTTTCATTAATATGCTTTTGCGCCTTTTAATACACAAGGCCTCATTAGAGTTTCCCAATAAACAAATTGCTCTTTGCACCCACTGGCGCAACTCATCCACATCCACTCCTGTATTGTTTGTATGTGCCTCCTCACACATGTCAAAGACATTAGTGAGTTGCCCAAATACCTCAAGCAACCTATCTTCACATCCCTTTAGACCCTTATCAAACCCTTCCTAGGGTCAAGTCCTGATTTATTCAAGAAACTCATCATCTTTGGGTCTAATTCAGGAGTATATGCAATCTTGGACTGCAAAGTCAGTCTTGGGCACTCCGCCTAAGCCGAGTCCTCACCTCCTTTGGGATCTCCCTACGGATCCAATAACTTATATACTTCGCCACATGCTCTGCTGGCGTCCATTGCGGCGATAAAGGGTGCTGAATCAGCAATGGATCAAACATCTCTTCCCCAAGATGATCCACAAAATCGCCCATCTATAACTTTTTTTTTCCTGGCAACCAACTTTCTTCTCTTTTACACACTCTCCTCAAGATCCAAATCCTCAAAACTTGTTGAGCAAGTAAGCTCCACATCCCCACTCGCAGAGGAACTATCACACACCACCACACTGTGGCTTCTCTTTTTCGCTTTTAAAGCGTCCCCTTGAGCCTTTATAGCTTGCCAGTCATCCTGAACCTTACATTCAGATCCTTTAGCCATTTTCTTTACACTCACATTTTTCTTCTTCTACATTCTCTTAACACCTTTCTGTTTTGACACACTGGCCACAACTTCCATCTCTTCTGTGGACCAGAATTTCTCTTCCTCTTTAGATCTCTTCCTATTTCCCTGTTCATTCAACCTCTTTTCCACACTACTTTCTATCTTTTTATCCAGGGTCACAGTCAACTCACCAAACATCTTGTCCATATACTGCTTAAACCTTTCCTCAAAACCAGATCCCTCATTTTGCTCCATAATAAACACTCCTAACAACCACACACTACAGTACACTAACCAAACTGCTTTCGGTCAAAAACTGTATTTTTTCCTTTTTAATGTTTTTTTTTTTATTGTTCTTCACCTCTACACTGCGCCCCAACCAACTGTCTGACCCCTGACTGAACCGAAAAACTCTTCAGTCAGGCAATCGGTCGCGTTTTAGCCCAAAACACAGCTGTTGCCTAGCAATGTCATCAGCATTGCTTTTCCCGATCTATTAAAATAGCTGCCTTACGTCACGTTACGCGTACAGCAGCTTCTCACAGACAATTGTAGACTTCTGACTGAGAGCAGGCACGAACGTTCTGCTCCTGCTAACCAGATCCGCCCTGCTTGTGACAATGGACCTGTACTGCACGCGAGCAGCACGCAAGCAGAAACGACCGTTCTGCTCCCGCTTGCGTGTGCAGTCCAGCGTGGCCCGCGCCCCTTTCCTCGCTCTTAAAACATGCTGCCAACGGTCTCCGAGGAACGTAAGAGCAGTCCTCTTCCATAACTAAAATCCGATCGATCCCAAACCCACCTCCGGCCATAAACAAAAGGCCAGCATAAACCTTTTCCTTAAGCATAAGCTAAACACCAGAAAACAACACCGCTCATCAAAGTATCACTCCTGTTTCAAAGCCTTAAACCAAAAACATAAATTCATAATTAAAAGACATCAACCTTAAGATCCTTACTCCAGATCATACATACGCTATTTTCACTTGAATAAAACTTAAAAAACCTTCAATATTAAACCTCAAATCTCTCATGCTCATATTAAGGACAAAAGAATGTACTTATCTGTGTATGAGCAGCAACAAAAGAAGGAAGATGGCTGCTTGTGAAAGGTTTATATGCATGTTCTATGTTCTAGAGTTTTATTGTATTCTAATTCTAAGATTCTTGTTGCCGCTGTGTATGAGAGCAATAAAGGATTATGCATAACATTGGCCTCCGGGCCCTGCCATAAAATTAAAACATAGCTGCTTGCAGACTAGGCTGGTTTATGAATATTCTTTAGGGGTGATGATCTGTTTCACGCTCTCACTTTTTTCCCGTCTGTTTCTCCCTCCGGTATAGCGCTTTGATGCATTCGGGTCTAATGTGCTTTAGAAATGCTTCAAATAAATAAAAAACTCAAGACGGTTCTGCAAAACCATCAATCTCACATCTACCATTTCAGTATCTACAACTAATCAAGCACCTGCTGATACTTGTAGACAACTTATCTACAATTGTGGATCATTTTTTAATTTTGATGTCATTTAAAATCATACCTACAAATGGACCAAAAATATCTCCTACTACTTCTCAGCACTATTTCCTCTTTTGGGTCTAGACTTCTGTTACCACACAGGATCATCAAAATGTTCCGCATGATAAATCTTTGGAAAAACGATGCCTAAATAACATCTACCATACCATCCTTTTGCCAGTCCAAAATATGCATGTGTCCACAATCATAATAAACTCCTGAAATAGCAGGATCTTTCTGTTGTAATAAAAGTCTAGTAGCCGAGGTGTAGTTTAAAGATGATTTATTTGTTTAAGTTGCAAATTAGAATATTCATAGTAGGCTCTAGGTTTAGTCCATAAAATAGCCCCACCAGGAGAAGTCTGCACGCGTGGGCTCGTATCCTATCCTCGTCGCCAAAATGTTGCAATGAATGCCTGGTAGCTGAGGTGTAGCTTAAAGATGATTCATTTGTCTTAGTTGCAGATTAGAATATTCATAGTAGGCTCTAGGTTTAGTCCATAGTATAGCCCCACCAGGAACAGCCTCCCTGCAGCTCAGCCCATACTCCAACTGACCTACCATATCTCCCAGGCACCCCAAACATTCTGTTGCATCATCACCACTCCACCGTTCCACAAAGCACATTCACACTGGTTGAACAGCAAGGCTCAAAGTAAGAGGGAAGATGCATAGATAATTATACCAAGAATAACACTTTCCCTTCTAATAATGACTCCCAGTGCCCTTTAGGTTCAAATGTGTGTTCACACTCGCTCTTTCCCACAAATTGTATGTCAGTTGTGCACTTTTCTCTAGATATGAAAACGTTCCCTTTGTGTATCCAGTCTAAACTTAATGCTGCTTGATTCCTTGCCACTTGATGCTCAATTTCTTCTTTAGCCCACTGATATCCAATTTCAACTTTATTTGATTTAGATTCCGTTCCTCTCTTTCTGTCCTTAACTGAATTTATAAAGCTCTTCTCTATATTGGGTAAGATACAGGCCACATTCTTGTGGTGAGCATAAACAGTGTCTAGTGTCATGGTGGGGTTGAAAAATCCTTCAGCTTTCTCTATATTTTTTAGTTTCAGGGTGACGATTCAAATGCTTAAGTATGGGAACTTCAGAAAATATCAAATCATAATTTGAAAAATAATCCTGAAAATGACCCTGTCCATTCAAAAGACTCATTAACAAGCTACAAGTAACACCATAAATCAGAGTATTGTGATGGTATGTTATACCCTCTTCAGCCGATGCAGGTAATTGATTGCAAACGTAGCAATCCCTAGCATCCACAGTGTCAATGTACTCATAAAGCAATTTGTAATCAACATTTGAAGAAAGATCTCCTCTATAAGCATCTATGTGTAAGTCTTTTCATCAAGTAAGAGCATTCCTTTGTCAGTAGTAAGTGGGGCTCAGGGATAAGTCGTGTGCTCTAAACTAGTTGAAGTGGGTAATTATAATAACAAAAACAACATAATTAGTACTACACTTACAATTATCAACATACCCTCCATTATGTACCCATGTCTATTTGTGTTATTAGGTTCCACAACTTTTCTGAACTCAGACTGTTTGTGTAAAAGCAGCAGCAGTAAAAGTCTTTTCCATTTGTTTTCAACTGCGCAAATGGCAAACAATGTCCGTGTAATTGAAATCGATTATAGTATCTAGAAGGTCTTCGTGAGCCTTCCATTGCCCTATTCTGTGTTCTTCAAAATGACAACCTTACGCTCCTTCAGCAGACTTGGACCTAGTGTCACACCCCGCGCATCTTGCACAATCACTGTCCTCCCCATATCGTAGACACATAGATAGTGTAGGGTTTCGTTTTAAACACAACTCCCCCATTCTTTAGGACTAGGCCTGGGCGGAATTTGCGTAGTCGCGTTACGCAAAGTTCAGCGAAGATGTAAAAAATCTCCGCGAGCTACGCAGAATTCCGCGAGCACGCGGAATTGCTTGTTCCGCCCGTTCGCGATGCGTTTTTCCTGTTCGGGGACGCTGTTTGCGTGCTCGGGGGGAAATATCTTGCGAACTTGCCCATGCGGTCGCCAATTGGCGCGGCCATCTTGTTTCACTTGTCCCGCCCGTTCGCGATGCGTGTTTCCTGTTCGCGAACGCGGATGTCCGATGGCGCGTCCGAATGATGTGTTCGCGATCGCACACTCTCGCTGGATCGCGCGGCCGGCTACCAAAATCTCGTGGCGCACGCGAATGGATAGGAAAACCCGTCGGCGAACGCAGGGATCCTGGTAAGTCGCTACCACGTGCGTGAACACGCATTTTGAAAGCGCGAACAAGGAAAAAATTCCGCTACGCCGCGGATCGCGGAATTTTCGGCAATTCCGCGTTCTCCTCGGAACGCGGAATTGCCAAAATTCCGCAAATTCCGGGAGCGGAGCGGATTTTACCGCCCATGCCTATTTAGGACACTTGTATTCTTTGTTTCTAAAATCCTTGCTACACGTTGGTTACCACATTTTTGTCTTTACTGTCACTCATGTGAAACCGGTGTTCAAGGGTATCACGTGGTGCAGATGAGGAGCGCGGAGCCATATATATAGCAGCCGTAATCACGAACTCGCTGCTTGGTTTGACATTTCCTACTTTGTTGGAGGACCACGCCCCTAGTGTTTTCTGAGCCGCTGAGTGAAGCGCCGCTTCCATATCCTGTAGGAAGCGGTCTAGTGTTTCTTTGTTAATTTCCTGTGACCTTCCGGGCCCGAAGCTCTTCCGAGGTTTTCGGCCGGGAAGAGGCAATGCGAGGAGGAATCGGAGCATTTCTTCTCTTTCTATGGAGTTCTGAGCACAGTGAGTGGCACTGTACTGAACCTTTCCGAGAGGATTCCGGAGTGAGCAGTGAGACTAGTCCAGTCTGCTATTTCCTTTTTCGTTTTGTAATATTTGCTTTTCATTTATTCTACTGTCAAGTGACTTGACGAAGAGTACATTTGTTTGGTCTTTTTGATGACTAGTGCGAGACATTTGGATATACCTTTGGATGTAATGGTTGGACCGTGGTATACTTGGATTTACTACGACTATAAGAAGAGTCCTTATTTTTTCCTTTTTGTTGTGTCCTTTTTTACCTCATGAGTGAAGGGAGATCATTAGGGTGAGTGGTAATACCGTTTTTTGGACACAAGGAATATTGCACCATGCATATATATTCTACTGTTAGGGCTGTTAATAGAGGTTTCTTTTTTCTTTCTTCTCTTCCTTCATAGGGGATCTTTGCACCCTGAACACCACGGTCTTGACCTGTAATAAAATAGAGTTGTCCCGAGTGGGGATACTTCTGGACCTTTTCCCTCAACTCCTGTGGTCTTCCAACCCTACTTCCTCCTGTCTCCCTGCAGGGAAGTAGTTTGTTTTGCTATATAAGTAGGTCCATATGAGCATTCCTCGTAGAGAGACAGAAGGGCCATATTCGCTCCTGTGGATTACCAGTTTGCTACTAAGGTACATTCATCATGGTGGTGGCATTAGGTGACACCTAGGTACTCATCTTAATTCTTTTTTTTGCAAAGTCTATTTGCAACCTCTCTGTTCAAAAGTGCATTTCAAAGTTCAATCTTGAAATCAAATTAAGGACGATTCGAGTTAGTCTATTCTGTGGCAAAGCCGAGTAAAAACACAGTTTTGCCACAATTATGTATTCACGGAGATTCAGCTGGATTTGCACTTTGATTCTCCAAGTACCAAAACTCTCTCTTGGGCATTTGTTGCAAGGTATGTCCATTCAGATGAAGAATTCCTCCGACAGGGTACCTTGCTCTCTTAGATCTCCTTACTACTGACCTTTCATCATCGCTCCCCCTTAGGCCAGATTCCTCAGTATCTTCTGGGATAGTGTGTGGCACAGGTACTTCAGGCAAACCTTGTCTTCTTTCATCTTGTCATCTTAGCCACTGGAGTCCAGGCATTACTACAGTACTATGCCCTTTGCCAGGGTCTGATTCTGGCACAGTCAACACTACAGGATGAGACCCTCTTGTTCCGACTTCAACTGTTGACTCATTCAGACCCCCCCCCCCTTAGGCCAAATATGTGCGGTCCCAGACACTTGCTGGTTCCCAACAGCTTGGCTAACCTGCTCCTTTTGTCTCACTGTAACCGCCAGCACTTCAGGGAGAGGTGCTGTTGCATCATCCAAGGGGCACGGGACTCTGTGAGTAAGCGCACCGTGCACCAAGTTGGGGAGACCTCCGCACTTCACAGCTGTTCTAGTTTCCAAGATGACTTGATAAGGTCCCCACCACCTAGGCTCCAAACACGTTTTGTGCATGTGCTTCTTCACCATAAGCCAGTTGCCAGGACTGAGGTCATGGCACTGGTCCTGTTGAGGCAGTGCTGTAGCCTCTCCAACCTGATGAGACACAGAACGCACCACATCAGCCAATCTTTGCAGTAATCAAGAACCATGTAATCTGAAATGTTCACAAGCACATTTGCAGGCACAGCTGGCAATCTCATGGCTCTGACCATGATTATCTCATGGAGAGATAATCGTGGGTACTGGGAACACTCATCAACAAAAGGGGCAATGCATCAGGCCACTTCAGAGATGTCAAAGAACACACCTTAGCTAGTGTGAATTTCAGCGTCCCATTGACTTGCTCCACGATGCCTGAAGCCTCAGGTCGATAACTGCAATGTAGCCTCTGCTCCACTTGCAATGCTGCACACAACAGCTTCAGGATCTCATTATTAAAATGAGTTCCTCGGTCTGATTCCAGAGAAGTCGGGAAACCAACTCTCGGAATAAACTCCCACACAACAACTTAGCTACTGTGAGACTGTCATTTCTCCTGGTCAGGTAAACCCAACGCGAGAATATGCACACAGTCACCCAGACATATCTAAGCCCATTGCATTCATGCATCTTGATGAAGTCCAGTTACATCCTATTGATGGAACCGCCTGATCTCCCAATGTGACTCAATTTTACTGCAGTTCTTCCTACATACATCTGCTGACACACGATGCAACCCTTCAGCCATCAGTCTGAACCTAGGATTAAACCACGTCTGCCAAAACAGACGTACCATAGCATCTCTACCTACATGAACAGGTCCAAGAGAGTGTCTCACCACTGTGGATAACAAGCTGTCTGGCAACAAAGGTCTTCCATCTCTTAAAACCCAAATGTCATCTTCATCTCTCTTGACGCAACCTACTTTAACCCAGCCTTGCTGTATGCTTCTGACACTTCCTCCTGAAGTCTCTTAACTTCTTCCCATGTATCAGCTGTAGTTAGCAAGAGTTGGTAATTAGTCTCAACTGTTCCCTCATTTCGATAGTCACCATTGAAATTCCAAACATTTAAGGCACCATATTTAGCATTTTCATCAGTGTACCTGTTGCCCACAGTTACATAATCAACTTCTTTGCGGTGTGCAGAACATTTCACAACCCCAATCTGGGCAGTTAGCTGTAGTGCTTTCAACAAGTTATGCACACTTTCTCCATTCCTAATCGGGGACCCTGAAGAGGCCATAAATCTCTGTTGTGACCATAACTGTCCAAAGTCGTGGACAACACCAAAGCCATACTGACTATCAGTGAAAATGGTCACTTTCAGCTGGTCTGAAACACAGCATGCTCTGGTAAGAGCAATCAATTCGGCCACTTGTTCAGAAAACAATTCTTGAAGCCAGGAGGCTTCAACCACACCTGAGACAGTACAAACTGCGAAGGAAGTTCTCAGACTTACTTCATTGTCTCGTAAACAGGAACCATCAACAAAAATTACATAATCTGATGTTGGTAGTGGCACATCTTGTCTGTCAGATCTTGGCTTAGTGCACAGTTCAGTAACATTGAGACAGCCATGCTCAACTTCAAGGTCAATAGCATAATTTACAGGAACAGGCAGTAGATTAGCAGGATTTAAAGTGGTACGTTTCTTGAGGGTTATGTTATCTGCTGCAAGTATGGCTTGCTCATACTTGGTCAAACGGCTATTGGTAAGATACTGTGTTCTGATGCGGGTCAACAGTATTTCACCAGAGTAGGGGACAAAAACTGTTAGAAGATGACCCATAGCAATGCTCTCTCAATGCTGACATCTGTGGAGGCCACAGCTTTGAGACAGCGAGGTAAAGCAGCGGCTACTGGGTCAAGTGTAGCTGAAAAATTTGCATTGGTTCTACAAGCATTTCCATGCATCTGAGTAAGCACTGAGGGAGCGCAGCCCTCCCTCTCACTGCAAAACGAAGAGAAACACTAATTGTAATAAGGCATTCCCAGCATTGGGGCACAACAGAGACTTACTCTCAGCTCTGAGAAGGCACATGTGAAAATGTCATCCCATGGTACCGGATCTGATGCATCTTTGTGTGTCAGCCTCTGCAAAGGCTTGACCACTAAGGAAAATTTGGGAATCCACTGTCGACAGGAGCCCACCACTCCCAAGAATATCCTGACTTCTTTCTGAGTGATTAGCGGATTCATTTTCAGAATTGCAGAAATGCTCTCTTTTGACACTTTCCTTGCTCCTTTCTCAATGTGATATCCAAAGTACAGGAGTTTTCTCTTACAGAACTGCAACTTAGTCAGGGATACTTTATGCCCATTCTCAGCTCAGTGGTTCAGCAAGGCAATAGTATCTTGTCTACAAGCTTCCTGTGTATTTGACGCCACCAACAGGTCTTCAATATACTGGATCAAGACTGAATGATAGGGCATTACCAGGGACTCCAGATTCTTTTTAAGGAGCTGGTTGAAGATGGACGTACTCTCTGTATACCCTTGTGGGACTCGGCACCATGCCAAAACACTCCTGCCGAACTGAAATGCGAAGAGGAACTGACTGTCCTCATGCAATGGTATGGAAAAGAAAGCTTGGTTCAAATCACTGACAGTGAACCACTCGGCCTAACATGGAATCTGAAATAAAATCACAGCTGGATTCGGTACCACAGGACAACAAGGGACAACAATGGTATTGATCTTTCTCAGGCCTTGCACTATGTGATATTTGCCATTGGGTTTCTGCAAACCCAAAATTGGGTGAGTTACATGGACTCCACATAATCTCTTTCAGAATGCCTTGCTGAATCATTGAGTCAATGACAGGAGTAACCCCAGCAATGGTTTCAAGGGTCAGATTATACTGCAGGATTCTTGGATACTCAGTATTAGGTTTCACTGTTATGCGGATAGGTTCAACACCTTTAATGAGACCAATGTCTTTCCCTAAAAAGTCCCAGACTTCAGGTAGCACTGTGGCTCTCAGCTCTGGTGGCAGATCATTGCATGTCAGCATAGGGTACAGTCTGATGTATGAATTCCGATTTACAAGTTTGAGGACAGCATCTTCATCATGACTTTGAAACTTAATGCCTTTCAGTGTACAGTAAGTGGAACAATTTAGCTTGCACAAAAGATTGCATCCAAGCAGATCTACGGGACTTGAATCACACACCACAAATAGGTGATCCTCCTCACAGGACCCTATTTTAACAGGTACTGCTTCAGTAACAGGGCTAGTCATTTGTTTGTTGGCAACTCCTACAACTTGGATTCTTTTTCCTGAGAGGGGCAGGTTGGGAACCTCTGCTGTTCTCACAGTAGAATGGGTAGCAACAGTATCAATCAAGAATGATACGGGGTGTCATTCTCCTCACGATCCACAAATGGACCACTCTGGTCTACCTCTAAGGTTGTGCCAAGCACGAAATCCTCCTCCCCCTCAGACACTGTCATTGAAACAGGTCTGAACTGTAATCCTCATCTCTTTGTATCATAGGGTACTGTTGAGATATAACCTGATTCACAAAAGGGTTGTTGTTTGCATTGGGGACCTGATTCAGATTAAATCTGGAAGCATTTGCATTCTGCTGTGGCATTGGGACTTGGGGAACCTGCATTAACGAAGGTTAGGGTATGTTAAAGTATCTCGTCCTTTGCCTCTGTACATGCTGTGTCTGAGAAAGACACACAATTGATGCTGTGTCTGAACTGTGTCTGAACTGCATTATTATTTTGGGGTTGCACAAATCAATTCTTCTGAACCTGAATCTCAACATTCAATTGACATTTCCGCTTCCAATGTCCCAACTTGCCACAAAAGTGACAAGGAGTCGACTTCTGCAAAGTAGCCACATCAATACCGGTACTTGGATTAATTGGAACACAATGACCTCTACCCTGCTGTTGAAACCCATTTCCACCTTGCATCATAGGAACTCCCTGCTGTAGCACTCCTTGCATAGGACCAACATTCCCAACAAATGGCTGATTTTGACCTAGCTGTGTGGCTCTCATCTGTACCTTCGTCAACTTCACCTTCTGTTTATTGTTCTTCATCTCCAATTCATCACCACAATACTTCGCATACCTCAAGATCTCATCAATTGGCTTATTCCGTCAACAAATCAGATTTTGAATCATCATGCTAATTTCAGGTTTCAATCCCTGCACAAATCTGAACACAAAATGTCCCTTGTCTTTGGTTTCAATAGCCTCTGTATCACTGTCAGTCTTGAGTCAATCAATATCTTTAGGGGATACCTTAGATTTAAAAAATGTAATCACCTGCTGATACTTTTCCATCACTAACTTTGTCTCATGGGCTCTCCATCAATCCATTCTACAGACACTTTACATTCAGCCCACATATCACTCGGAACTACAATGTCAAACAAGGTATTCAAATCTGTCCACAAAACCTTTGATATTTTCACAGACTGATCAACCTGTTTGTACTACTCAATTTTGGTAAATCATTATTGAATAACTCACGATCACTCCTACTCCAAGACATAACCTGCACCTGGCACTTCCTTCAATGGAAAATTGGATGCATCCTCTTCGTCTCTTATAGACAAAGGCAGCTCTACCCTTGGTTTCTTTTGTTCTTTCTTTTTCACCCATCTTCCTTCCCACCTATCTAATTCACTCTATTTTCGGATATGGCCAATTAGTTCCCTAATTTGTATTTTCATTCCTGGTATCCTCATGCTGGTGATGTCCTCATCATTAAAACATGCAGGGTACCTTTTCTGCAATGTCTTGGTCCTATTCAAATCAAATCAATTTTGTATTTCTGAGCCAATTTGGACAACCTTTCATCTTTACACATGAATACGAGCTCATTCTCCTGGTATGTATCTAATAAGTACAAATCAAGAGTTCCAAGTATCAATTCATCTAATTCCAGTTTTAATTTGGCAAGATCCACTCTAATCTCCCTCACTGGAGACTGAACAGTCCTTCCGTTGGGTCCTACACTTCCATCTTCACCTGAGTACATTATACTTTATTATATACAGTGGGACAACGGGATCTAAAATGACCGGAACAGTAATAGCATCTGGGGCATTCAAAGCAATCGGCTTAATGGGGTACTGATCCCTGTATTCCCTCCTATCACATTAGAACTTGTATTCACTGGTACGGTAGCTATTCCTGAAGTTCCACTGACATCTGCACCACTCATTCCTTCCTGTTGAGCTTCATTATATGGGAGTGTACGGGTTGACAATAATGCATTCAAAAGGTCATCACTAGAATCGCTGTGACAGGCCTCATCTTCACTCTCTGCATTTTCTGTCTTTTTCTTTTTCTTCTTCTCTTCCTTTCCTGTCTCTGTCTCTTTGCTTGTTAATCTGGAGTATAATTTAGCTCCCTCTATCATATCGGTTCTCCACCTCTTTTGTTCCGCGTCCCATCCAGCATCAGCATAAGTACGCACTGCCTTTCTGGCTCTCCCCTGATATTTTTCGTTCTGCCTTTCCTGGGCTACTCTCTCCCAAGCATTAAGTGCTTCATACTGTACAGGTCTAGAAGGTCATTTTATTTCGCATAGTACTCTCCTCAGATTTTCATTGATTCTCAAATTAAATGTGCCATAGCGTGGAAACATCAAAGCACCTTCTTTCTCAGTGATCTTATGCCATTGCTTAAGCCAAATACACGTATGGAGTCCTATATTTATAGTCATATAATGACCTGGCGTATCCTCAGGTAGTACCTCTTATCCCTCTCGAAGAGGTATCTTTACATCTCCTCTAAACATGTCTCGTACAGTCTTAAAGAATTGAATTTTAATTTTTCAACAGTAAATGAACAATTACAACTAATCTTTTCAAACCAGGAAATAATTTCTTTATCTACAGTTCTCATTCGGCATCAACAACCAATACCAGCGCAGCACTCTATGAAGTAGGCTACCAATCTCAGCACGGCTTTACACCAACTGCCCAATCCCAGCGTGGCACACTGTAATGTCAATTTCACTCCTTACAGGGGCTCACCCTCCTTTACAATTTTCCACGAATGTGTTCTCTCAGCAATTTACACGCAAAAACAAATGAAAGCAATTTCAACAACTTACTTTCTCTGCTCCTCTAAAGAAATGAAAGTATTCATACACACACGAAACGGTCCAGAGTAACACTTTCTGACTTACCCTGACGCACACTCAAATGAACCTCAACCAGCGGGGTCGCACTCAGATTGATACTGTTCCTCCCTGTGCACTGAGAGTCCCTATTTCAATCACACTTCACAATCACGCAATGGTTAAGTCTCTGTCTCAATTGTGCTGTCGATGATGTCTCACGACTAGCACCACAACACAGCAGACAACTACAATATAGTGGATTCTACACTTTTTAATACCATCCCAGGATCTTAGGCCACGTCGGACCAGATAACCACTTCTGCTTCTCTGCATTAAGCGCCACATTTACACAACCTAAAACATCTCTGCAGAACACCACACAATCACTGCAAAACACCACAAGCTAAGCATAAGCAATTGCAATGCGCAACCCTATTAATACTCACACCTCCGCTGTTGCAACTATCTCCCCAACCACTGGAACTCCATCAATCCTCCGAACGAACCATGGGCTTTTAGAGATTTCTACTGGGTTTGGGCCAGTTCTAAATGGGACACCCTAGCTCCCTCACTTCAGTGTGAAACCATCCGACAGTGCTACTAGTTGATCCAGCCTTGGGCCAATCTCTTACCATTGGTTATCCAATGGGTCTTTCTATGTGACTGAGAGGTGATGGATGTTAGCACTTTGTCAAACACATATAATTAACAGTGTAACCTATTTGGCTACACAATAAGGACCAGGAATCCGTAAATAAAGTCAAGGAGTTCTATTACAAGTTAGCAGTTAGATTAATGAAAATAAATCTCAATACTATGCTGTAAAGGTACAGAATAACAAATGGATAGCCAAAACTCATAAAGATGTTCAGACACATCAGAATGAGACAAACAAGAAGTTCAGTCACAGCAATACAAAGAATTAACAGCAGAATCAGGAGCTCAGAGAAGAGACTTTGACCTTTTCTCTTAGACATGCGTAATATCTAAAGTCCTCTAAGTAAAGGTGATTAATCTAAAGGAGTCTCAAAAAGTCGGGAAATGAGAAAAAAAGAAAATTGAGGGAAGTATGCAGCAAGGTGTCAGCATTTCAGAAGTTTGGTCAAGAGTCTTCTAGTGATAGGGAAATAAGTGTTAACATAAGCCACACTTAGCAAAGAATCAAAGTGGTAAGCTTAGAGGTCTGTACCTCTCATAGTCCAGAGGAAAAGTGGCCAACATCAACCTTTGAGAACACTAGTTAATACCTCAAGAATCGTCTAAGTAACACCCCCTGATCACACCATCAGGGGCTCCATTGTCCTTTCCATTCTCATGTTGTAAGCTGCAACATTAGCAGTCTCTCCCAGGCCATTCATGAGAACGACATTGTCCTTGGTCACCTGTGACACTTCGATACATTACTGCAATTAACACTCTGGCTCTCCATGTTCTTTGTCAATGTCTTCTTCTCAGGCTCTCGCTCTCTATCGCTAGTACAGAGTTACATCTATTCTCAAACTAACAAACCATGTGAAGAAAAGACACGCAAGCAGAAATGAAAAAGTTTATTTTATGCAGAATGAAATACAGTCCTACTTGAGTCATTTTAAGCCTATTATTCAATGGTACACATTAATATGTGTTGTTTGTGCACATACAGCTACAAATAAATGACACATGTAAGTACATCAAATCAATATTACATTAATGATGGACTTTAAGTAAATTTGACTAAGAACTACATTATGAATACCAATATGAAAACATTAGTGCACATTTGTACATAAATCTCTCTAGTTTCTAATGTAAATACATTTTAGTAATGTGAAAATGATTTTATCCAATCTCTAAAGACTATATTTCAATTTCCCTAGCTCCAATTGCTGGGTTTGAGTTGCTCTCCCAATATCTGACCTCATAGTGAAAGGAGGAGAATAAGGCCAAGCACAAGCCATGACAGGGGGGGGGGGGGACATGGCAGCCAGCTAGCATGCCGGCCGCTAGCTCTCTCCTCTCCGACTGCCACTAAAATGAACTAGCGGTACCAAAGGCAGGAAAAACTCACCTCGGGACTCACTCTCTTGGCATCTGGTGTCGGCTCCCCCGGCCATACGTGAGTTTTCATTGCAACCGCGGTGGCCGGACCCGGGCTCTCCGTGGTCACTCGCTGCGTATCAGATCTGCTGGGACAGGCGTGTGGCCACCCGTATCGGCTTCCGGGGGCTCCCGGTCACAGCTAGCAGAGTCAGCACATGCCGGCCAGTGCTGCAGCCCACACCAACTCGTGCAGATGCTGGATTTGCGAGGGGGGAGACGTGTGCAAGCCATATGACCCCAAAGAAAAGCAGCAAAGCTCACGCCTATAAGAAACCAAAGACCCAAACTTCGACCAAAGCTTCTTGTATGACGGAGAGTGCAGGAATCCAAATAAAAGGGAAACAAACAACTGATTCTACAGAGATAACTCCGGCTGAGCCTACTCCTATTTCCTCCGGACCAGGTAAAAATAGATATGCTTTAAATAGTGAGAGGGGGCAACTTTAATCTGGTGCCTGATGCCTCTTTAGATCGATCCCTTCAACGAGCAGGGTTTACCCAAACATTCACTCCGCTGGCTAGCAGATGCCGGGCTAGTGAACGCCTGGAGGACACTACACCCTTCCACACAGTCATATCATTTTTCTCTGCCGCACATCAGTCTAATGCCAGAATCGACTATTTTTAATTTCAGCATCACTGCTCCCAATGGTGACACAAGCAGATATTGATGTAGCCTCCATCTCGGACCGTGCCTCCATTCAGCTTATGCTTCGCCATCCCAGCCTGTAACCAGGGACGCAAAATGTGGCGCCTTAACCCTAAAATGTTATCCTATGACCCCGCAGTTAAGGAAATGGAGAATGCCATCTCTGATTACCTGCTGATTAATGACACCCCACACACAGCAATAGCGACACTATGGGACACTCTCAAAGCAGTAGTGAGGGGAACATATATTGCCATATTTGCGCAGCTTATTAGGGAATGCACGTCAAAACGGGACTTGGATAAGACATACATACGGACAGGTTTACATAGAGTCAGGCAACAGATGACCATCGCCTGGAAGCAGCTCAAGGCTCTTGACATGGATGCAGCTGAGCATGCCCTACTCCGCACGAGACAGAAATACTATGCAAGGGGAAATAAAGCTGAGAAATTATTGGCCCATAGACTGCGAGTTCAGGTGCACTCCCGCCGCATACATAGCTTGAAAGACCAAGATCAGAAACTCAAAGCACAAGACGAGGACATTGCAGCTGAATTTGGCCAATTCTGTGCTCAGCTGTATAGGGAGGACAAACTCTTAACCAATGACTGCTCCACTTACATAGAACAGACTCCACTAACGATACTATCGGAGCACATTGCAGCACCATTAGAGGCCGACATAACCGAGCGAGAGGTCCTGGAAGCAATAGGGAGGTTTAAATTGGAGAAGGCACCCCGACAGGATGGGTACATAGCCGCCTTTTATAAGCAATACGCTGCACTATTGTCCCCTGTGCTGGTCCGGCTATACAACTCCTTTAGCACTTCTGGGATGCTTACAGAGACCATGCACAAGGCGATCGTACCAGTCCTGCCGAAGCCGGGGAAGGACCCCCAGTCATGTGCGTCCTACCATCCCATGTCACTACTCAATGTTGATGCTAAGATTTTTACAGGGATATTGGCACACAGAGTAGGACAATATATGCCTGGACTAGTCAATCCTGACCAATCAGGGTTTGTGCCCGGCCGTACATGTGGAGACAACACCAAGCGCCTCTTTCACCTGCTAGATAAGTCCCACCGGGCTCAGACACCGACTTTATTTCTGTCGATAGATGCCAAAAAGACATTTGACTGGGTACACTGGCTATTCCTGCAGGTGGTGCTGGAGGCTTTTGGTCTGGGCACTTGCTTCCGGCGATGGATCTGGGCCAGTTATGAGAACCTGAGGGCGCTGGTCAGAATCAATAGTTCCCTATCCCCCGCCTTCCCCATTTCTAGAGGGACGCGACAGGGATGTCCACTCTCTCCACTCCTGTTTGCGCTATACATGGAGCCACTAGCGGAGCGCATTCGAAGGCACCCTCTCATTAAAGGGGTCTGGATCGGGGGCCAATCCCACAAAATAGCTTTATATGCAGACGATGTATTGCTAGCTATCACCAAACCCTGACAGTCACTGCCTTCACTACTAGAGGAACTCACAACATTTGGCGAAGTCTCTGGCTTCAAGGTGAATAACACCAAGTCCCAAGCACTAAACATCACCATTCTACACGACGAACAAACACGCCTCGCTACGGAATTTCCCTTCACATGGGCCACACGGGGAATCCCATACTTGGGCATACATATCCTTCCCACTATAGACAAATCGGTGTCACACAACTCCTCCGAACTACTGAGAACGGTGCGATCTCTCATCCAGTCCTGGCACGGGGGCCCATTTCCTGGTTAAGACGAATAGAATCAGTGAAGATGTCTCTCCTGCCCAAATTCCTATACCTTATGCAGGCGATGCCGTTACAACCACCCATCTCCACGATACAAAAGCTACAATCCACCATAGAGTCCTTCATTTTGGGGTGGTAAGCATGCCAGAATGGCTAGGGATCGAGCATATCTCCCAGTGGCCAAAGGAGGGCTGGGCGTACCCCATCTAACATGATATTACCAGGCTGCCCAATCGCACTTCATGGTGGAGAGGTATCGCCCACTTACCGAGAAGCACTGGTGTTTTTTAGACCAAGCAGTAGCTGGAATACACATATGGAAAATACCATGGCACCCACGTAGAACTCGCCCGCTGGTAGTATATATTTCCTCGGTGGTCAGGCCCACAGTAGGAGCTTTCTCAAACAACTCTCCACCCAGATTTCCCCTCTGACCCCAATCATGGGAAACCCGGACTTTCTGCAGGTGCTGCACAAACGGACATACTCACGATGGCAAGAAGCCAATTGCAAACGCATTGGCGATCTGTTCAATGTGTAGGGTCTGCTGGACTTTACGAGGACACAACAGGACTTTGGGATTACTCGAGTCGGAGCATTGGCGCTACATTGCAGTATGACATTGGGTAACACTCCCGTCAATGCGGCTTCATGCAAGCAGGCAGCTCACTCTATTTGAGCACTGACTCCTGTCTAGACGAGATGACCGTCGATTGCTGTCAGACATATACACATTTCTAAACACCATCACTAATCCCCCACGCACACCCGCCTGGAAAAGATGGGAGACAGCATGTGAACGCCAATTCATGGAAAAAGAGTGGAAGGACATATTACATCGCGCTCGCACATCAGCCACTAGCGCCTCTGGTAAGGAAACACTGCTTAAAATTGTTCATTATTGGTATTATACCCCAGCCCGCCTGGCCCAATGGCAGAAAGGGGAAATATGACAAATGTTGGCGCCATTGCAATCATTCAGGTACACTCTCCCACCTGCTGTGGCACTGCCACAAGCTTCACCGTTACTGGACGGATGTTCTAGCGGATGTTGACCAAATGTTTAACACTGAAATGCCCCATTTCCCTAGCTACATTTTACTGGGTCTACCCAATGTCCAAACATACCCACTGCGCACTTCTAACGGAAAGGCCATTACCCTGGCACTATGCGCAGCAAAGCAGGTTCTGCTATCAAAATGGGGCACAGACACTGTCCCAACATACACAGACTGGCTGTACAAGCTTTGGGACTTATTAGGTATGGAAAAGTTAACAGAAGTTATAAACCGCACCTTACCCAAATTTGAGAAAACATGAGGAACGTACATAAAACAATTATCACCGTATACCGTGAACTCACCTGTCCAATATAAGGGGGGAGGGAGCACACTGCCTCTCATCCCAGCACAGTTCACCCCATTGCATCCTGGTAAATGCAGTACGCTTACTTTCAAAGTTGCTGTAGTCTTTCACCAAAGTTGGTGCAGATAGTGCTGTTATCTCTAGACACGTGTTTCTGGGTTTAGCCCGTCATCAGTAGAGAGCAAAAAGTAGTAAGGAGCAGAGAAAAGTCATCAGGGGTTGCTGAAATGGTGCCCAAGTCTTCACAGGTCACAGTACCTCGCCTCACTTCCACCACCCAGGCTGACAATCAAGGCTTTAATAAGAATGGGTGATGACAGATTCTAATGGTATTATTAGGAATGAGCATGAATTGTTTTGTTTCTCTCCCTATGTTGGACCCTGCCCTATGCCCCCCGCCTGTTTCCTTCTACGTCCTTAATGTCACCTCGCCGGCCATTAGATGTAGGCGAAGGATGTTGTAACTTAAAATCAAAAAAATGATACAATCCTAAAAATAGATATGCTTTAAGGAATGCTGAGTTTGGGGTGCAGCAAGTGCAGGGAGGAGGGAGTAATGACAAAAATCAGAAATTAGAAGGGGCAACCATCTCCCCCACCCTGGTCACTCACATAATCACTCAGTCTCAGGCCCAATCCCAACTAGCAAGTCAATCGATTTCCCAGAGAGGAGTAAAAGCGTCACAGGCAACAACTAACATTTCAGGTGAAAAGGTTAAAATCACCCCCTCATTAAGATCATATTTTAAAATTAAGCAGACAGAATTACAGAGCAACACGCCCAAGTCTGTCCCTATAAGCTGTATAAACAATACTGAATCCCCTCCGGACATGGACATCCCAAAGGTTTTACCACGAGGCTCAAGATCTTCCTCTCTCTAATCAGTTTTCAGTGCTCTCTGATATGGATAAATTGTCAGTAGGGGGTCCACAAATTACTTCAGGCACAGAAAACACAAGTATTTCTAGGAATGCAGAGATTGCGAGCACAGACATGAATCATATTTTGCTATCACTGTCTAAAGATATTAAAGAAAAATTCGCAATCTAGGAGAGGAACCAGGCTAAAATTCAGGAGGCTTGTGAAAACCCAGAGGAAAAAATGTCGGACATCACAGAAAGGCTTTCCCTGATGGAAGCCTCAATAGGGGCACTGCAGGAGGAAGTAAAGCGTAATCATAAGGAGATCCAAGTCCTAAAAACAGGAGAAAAAGAGCTCAGAGATAAATTGGAATCGTTGGAAAATACTTCTAGATGGAATAATTTTAGGCTCCTAAATATTCCCGAGGGCACAGAGGGTGGAAATTTAAAAAGTTTTGTGATTGATCTGCTTAAGGAATCTATCCCAGAAGTGTCAGGGTTTGATCTGGAACAGAATATTCAAAGGGTGCAATGGGATCCTTTCAAGAGAAACCCTGAAAGAGGAAAACCAAGGAAAATTTTAATAAACTTTCGCACCTATACAATAAAGGAGTTAATTGTTACTGCAGCCCTTAGAGTCAAACAGTTTAAAAATGATTTCTAGTTCTGCAGTGAATGCACGTCAGTACTGAATTTAAGTGCAACACTTTACATTAATAACATTAGAACACACAAGTATCTAGTGCTAAGTGCATATTTATATTGCGTATTTGTGACATGTGTGGATGGAGCCAAATTACACTGCTCCACAACCTTTACATTTGCAAATTGACCAGTTGCACATTTACATTTCTTTCAGGCAAGCAGACACCCTGGCAAGAAGACTTGTTTAGCTGCCTGCCCCTCCCTCGGTTTCCCAGCACAGGAGACTCCCTGCCTTACATTTCAGCTGAAGCATTTCAACTCTTGGAATTAACTGCCCGAATAGTTGTCTTTTCAGAAAAAGTAGGGGAACTGTTTTTCTAAAATTAAAAAAGTATGGGCACGTCGAGCCCCTCAGACCCCCCACTTCGACCACTGTTTAAAAGGACACTTCTTCCAGGTTATGACTTTAATCTGAGTTTTGTCTTGATATTGACCGCGCCTAGACGGAAAACCCGTCACAAAGGAAGAAAGCAGGTACCTGCACGAGTGAGATAAAGGGGAAGGGAGTGTCTGGAAGTGGGATAAAGAGGCCTGAGGTGGATTCAAGACTGTGCAGCCTTGGTATTGGGCGCACTGACGTTTACCAGCGCTGGCCAGGGGCTTCTAAGCAGAGCTTTGGGCACCAGTACTCATTATTTTACAAATTAAGCACTGGATACCGTTAGATTAAGGGGTGGACGATCATCATTTAAACTGTGCCATGATTCGAAAAAAACGTATTTGAAATCAAAATGTGCCATGATTCCAATGTAAAAATCCTGGATACATGTACCACAAGGAAATGTTTATTTCTGTTGAAATTTGCATCTAGTGTTTTTTATTTATTTGCCCCAATATTGAGTCTTTTTTAAAATAAGTAATCCTATCAAATTTCCTAGCATTGTTTGCAAAAGTATGTAAAGGTAAATAAGTAATAAGAAAAAATCGTTCAAATGTCAAGCAGCAACGTGAGAAAAAAAGCACACACCCTCACTCTCTTCTATTTATTGGTTAGTTTAATGCTCCTTGAAAAGAATTGTCTTGAAATCTTTCCTGAACTGCTGAAGCCATCGAATGAGAAGGGCCTATGTGTGAAAATGGTTCCATATTCTGGGTGTGCAGATAAAGAAGCTATAATTTAATCGAAAATAACTTTTCTGTAAAAAAAAGCATTTGCATTTAGAAAGTGAACCGTTAACAAAAAAAATGATGAAGCAGAGAAGGTGAAGAATAAATGGAGAGAATAGATGAATTTTTTATTTTCGTCAAGCTTTTCAGTACTGCTTATTTAGTCGGAGCGGAGCACAAGTTATGCGCCCTGCGTACAAAGCTTGAATGCAGTTTGCGGCCTGTCACGAGTTTAGTGTCTGAGGCTGCTTGATTTGGGAGTTTGCAGTGAGGAAAAGATTCATATTGTTTTATTTTTTGATTGTTTTTTAAAATCATGCTATCTCAGGGAATGTGTTCCCAGATCGATATGGGGGTTACACCAGGCTCGGCTCTAGAATTCTTGCTCTGGGAGGGCCATAACTAAGGATGGGTGGGCGACGAAGAAGAATGGGGCAGTGGCCAAAAACCACAAAATATTTCAAAGATCTGATATTGTAGGAGCAGACATCGATCCACTTTTGAAATTTAGCACAATAAACACCAACCAAGGAGCTGCATGTTTCGCTTTCCCTGCTGTGCTTCAAGAACTTTAAGATGCGGATTGACTGCAGCAGGCGTCTGTTCCTGTGCAGCAGCAAAAACGTTCCTGGTGCCACACATGCCCCCTAAGGAGCTTTCCATGTTTTAAAAAAAAAAAAAACGTTGCCAGCTTTGCCCTGTGCCAAGCACTGAAGTTTAAAATGTGGGGCAATAATTTCTGCATATAGCTGTTTCTGAACTGGGGTGGTGAAGTGAGCTGAAGAACGATGATGGATTCAACCCAGATCTGTGACTGGGGGTGAGTGTCTGAAAAGTTTGTTTGCTCTGTTCGCCCTAAGTTGGCAGGGTATGCCCAGACGTGGGTCCCTTGCTCACTTTGCCACTGGATTCAAGCTAGCCTGGCTGATGAGGGCTGTTAGCCCGAAACCGGTCCCAGGATGCTTGTTTCCGGTCCAGTGAAGACATGGCTTGGCAGTTCGGGCTGGACTGTTCCCATGAGGCACAGGGTCAAGACTGATTTGCATATAGCTGTTTCTGAACTGGGGTGGCGCAGTGAGCTGAACAACGATGATGGATTCAACCCAGATCTGTGACTGGGGGTGAGTGTCTGAAAAGTTTCAGCGCTCTGTCCATCATCTCCTTGTGTTTGCAATAATTTCTGTACCTACTTTGCACATCACTATGATTATTCTCTCTTTCTAAGCACACGCTCACTAAAAAAAAAAACTCGGTTAAAGTCTGAGTTATTTATGGCTCTGGCAATGTAAGAAAAACATGGAAACTCACCAGTAATGGTTATCAATGCAAATAACACAGGCCATAACTCACGTCACCCGTCATACTCAAAACACCAATTTACCAACGGAACAGAAACAAAGAAAAGGGCAAGAGCATGGTGAGCATCGCTAGGTGTGTGTTGTGGGGTGGTAACAATAAGGGGCGATTTTCACTGTTCTTTCCGCATCCGAGTCACAACCATAACTCCGTTTTTAAACAGTTTTTGTGTGTGTTTTGGTGGTTTTTTTTGCACACAGTGCAATAGTATAACAACCCATAATTCATAAGGAACCACGAAGTATGGAAAATATTTCACAGTTGCCTGTGAAATCTGGATAGTAGCGTCATCATGGCATTCTTTCAACCACTCTGAAGACCTTTAACATTGTCAGGTCGACTAGGATTTTATGTCAGGAGGCTAGCATTATGCATATTACTTTTATTTGCCCATTCTGAGAAGCAACCATTAAAAGCTCAATAGAACCCAAAAACATCACTATAACCAAAAGGAATGTTCAGTCCCATAAGTAGTCTGTGACCTCCATCTTCCTCCTCTTTTGTTTGCTGCTTCTGAGCAGATAAGTATATAGAAGTTGTTGGTTAAGATTTAAATCTGGATAGTATCTTCATCATGGCATTCTTTCAAGCACTCTGAAGACCTTTAACATTGCCAGGGCGACTAGGATAAACTGGCATGGAGGATCAAATTATGTTCCAAAGTTTATCTAAGTTATGCGGCAAAAATGTAAGGTACGTGGCTCGTTCTCTGTCCATTTGAAAAACAACATATGTGGCAAAATCTGCAAATTTTGGTAAATGCAGTAAATCATAATTATGTGGTGAATGCTGCTGCCACTGAATCACCTCAATCCTCTAATGATGACCATTGCTGATGGTTTTATTAACAATTTAGTCAAGAAATGTAAACAAAACCGAACCACACATATTTTTCAATGAATATGTCTTTACCACGAAAATGGAAGTATTTCTCAGGTAAGTGTAATATATCAGCCTCCATGCCCCACACAAACTGGTGCCATATTGACAGTCTCTCTGTCCCTCGCCGCTGCCGTGGTTTTGAATAGCACACATTCCTACAGGTTGGAGGCTGTTATTTTACTAAGGACCTCAAGGAGATGTCTGCATGAAAGGTACATTGGAAAAAAAAGTTTTGTTTATATTCTATGCAAGACCAAATGCTACATTGTCTATGAGAGACCATAAGAACTTCCTAATAATGGCAAAACGAAATGATTACCGAAAGGTTTGAAATAGTGGATGTACATGCAGACATGGCGGCCACAACATCGGTATTTGTACCAAGAACTTTGTCAGTCCTTCGTCGTTGTTTAAACTATGCATTCCTCCAATGAAATTACCCATGAAGCAACTTAAACCTGCGTTATCTTGATGGCATTTGAAATGAGCACTGAAGAAGGCAGTGCGCCGAAATGCATTTGCTCATAATAAAACAACCAATGTCCCGTGAGTACTCTGTGCCTGTTTCTGGAGCTGGAATATTTGTACGTGATTCACCCTCATGTTTGCAGGAGAAAGCACCCGTCTTGAGTTCGGCAGTGTTGGGTGAAACCTGGAGCATTTATTGAATTACTGCCAGAACCGCCATGGCTGAAGTGAAATACCACCCTACCGACCTGAATGGTTGTCAGTTATTTAACTGATGGATTGCAGTCATACACCTACAAACTGTAGGAATGTGTGCTATTCAAAATCACGGCAGCGGCGAGGGACAGAGAGACTGTAAATATGGCATCAGTTTGTGTGGGGCATGGAGGCTGTTATTTTACTAAGGACCTCAAGGAGATGTCTGCATGAAAGGTACATTGGAAAAAAAGTTTTGTTTATATTCTATACAAGACCAAATGCTACATTGTCTATGAGAGACCATAAGAACTTCCTAAGGTCAAAACGAAATGATTACCGAAAGGTTTGAAATAGTGGATGTACATGCAGACATGGCGGCCACAACATCGGTATTTGTACCAAGAACTTTGTCAGTCCTTCGTCGTTGTTTAAACTATGCATTCCTCCAATGAAATTACCCATGAAGCAACTTAAACCTGCGTTATCTTGATGGCATTTGAAATGAGCACTGAAGAAGGCAGTGCGCCGAAATGCATTTGCTCATAATAAAACAACCAATGTCCCGTGAGTGCTCTGTGCCTGTTTCTGGAGCTGGAATATTTGTAGGTGATTCACCCGTACGTTTGCAGGAGAAAGCACCCGTCTTGAGTTCGGCAGTGTTGGGTGAAACCTGGATATATATATATATATATATATATATATATATATATAGACATTATAGTTAGGCTCACATTTCACTCATACAAAACCAGTGAAATTCAGCAGTTATTGTTACCAGAGCTAACTATAACCTATACCCCCGCAATGCACTGCTCATGACCTCACATATTACATCACTTATTACATGGTCAGTGACATCACTGATGACATCTCAAATGACATCACTGGTTACATCCTGATGAAATCATCCACAGAAGCACTCACACACCCACTCACAACCCTATAAAACCACTCATACACCCCCTCGTTTTTAGGTCTCGGCCTGCACCAGCGCTTGCGCTGGTCTGGCCGAGAGTTTTAGTAAGTGGGTTTTGGAAGTGCAAACACTGGCTTTCGGCTGGCGACCAGCTTGAGTTCACGATGGCGTGTACGCGCAGCTGCCATCTGAGTTTCCTATCTCTTCCTCATTTCCTCGTCATGGCTCATTAACTCTCTGGACTCTGATGTTTCAATCGCAGCAGCAGCTCACATTACCAACTGAGGGCCCTGGACTACAGTCACATGAAAAACAACAGCGATTAGCATTGAAATGCAAGCTTTTTTTTGTCTAGTTAGAAATATTGCTTCGGTGGGTTGATTTCACCTTATATCGCTATTTGTTTTATATTGGGAGTCACAGCCTAATTACCAGTATTTTTGTCTCTCACTGTTTTTTTTAAATATTTATTCGCGCAAAGCATAAAGCTATATTTAAGGTTACTTTTCCGTGTCACTTCTTCACTCTATTTAAACTCCACACACCCCACTCTTATTGTCTCTCTCCTTCTCTCTCCCCTCTCTAATTCTCTCTCTACTTAATTAACTCTCCCTCTCTATCTTTTTTAGCCTTTCATTCTCTCTCACCCCTTTATCTGTTTCTCTTTCAAACTCCTTCATTCACTCTCTCTCCCCTTCTTTCTCTCTCTCTATCCCGCTCCACTCTTTATTCTATGTACACCCTTTCTCTCTCTTTCTCTCTCACCACCCTCTCTAATTGGGCATTATATCTTCACTCTATCTCTCACTCGGCAACACCACAGCATCACTCAGAGCAACCACAGCATCAATCAGAGCCAGCACAGCATCACTCAGTGCAACCACAGCAATCACTCAGTGCAACCACAGCATCACTCAGCACAACCACAGCATCACTCAGCAAAACCACAGCATCACTTAGCGCCACAACAGCATCACTCAGCGCCACCACAACATCACTCCGCGCCACCACAGCATCACTCAGCACCACCATAGCTTTACTCAGCGACACCACATCATCACTCAGGGCCAACACTGCATCACTCAGCACCACCACAGGATGACTCAGCACCACCACAGGATGACTCAGCACCACCACAGGATGACTCAGCACCACCACAGCATCGCTCAGCACCACCACAGCATCACTCAGCACCACCACAGCATCGCTCAGCACCACCACAGCATCGCTCAGCGCCACCACAGCATCGCTCAGCGCTACCACAGCATCACTCAGCACCACCACAGCATCACTCAGCGCCACCACAGCATCACTCAGCGCCACCACAGCATCACTCAGCGCCACCACAGCATCACTCAGCGCCACCACAGCATCACTCAGCGCCACCACAGCATCGCTCAGCACCGCCACAGCATCGCTCAGGGCCACCACCACAGCATCACTCAGGGCCACCACCACAGCATCACTCAGGGCCACCACAGCATCACTCAGCACCGCCACAGCATCACTCAGCGCCGCCACAGCATCACTCAGCGCCAAGACAATATCACTCAGCACCACCACAGCATCACTCAGCACCACAGCAGTATCATTCAGCAACACCTGAGTATCATTCAGCATCACCTCAGCATCGTCTCCGCAACAGTCACCACCACCACCACTACCACCTCAGCATCACTCAGCACCACCTCAGCCTGCTCTCGGAATCTGGCATCTGTTGATTCTCCCCTAGCGTCTGGCCGCTGCTAGTGTTATAATACAGGTACTAGTTCCCAACCTTCACCCTCCGATTGTTTATGCCCCCTCAAAAAAAAAGCTTTAACAAACAACCATTGCAATAGGCAGAAACAAGTTGCCAGCATTGCAAGAACAAAAGAAAACTGAGAATTTTTTATTGTAAATACTTTTTTAATATGGTCGTTCAGTTTTACATAATGCCTTCTTGGTCATATATAAAGTAACAAAAATGCTTCTGACACTTTTTTATTATAACTTTTCAGCATGCCGCACAGCAGCCACACTTCTCTACAGCACAGCTTGAAGACATTGGCAAAGTCAATAGCTCTGGCTAAACACTTATAAGGCCCCAAAGGCGAGACCTATTGGCTATGCCAATGCTTGTTTAGTATGGCCTGCCCCGGTGAGGTGGCGGTCCCCAGTGCCAAGAATGGCCTGGGAGGGGGTCCACGCAGCCCCCCTCACATTTTAAAAATAGAATTTGGCCCCGAGGAGGTACTGTATATATATATATATAGTATATGTTAGGGCAAGGGTGTTTTTAGGGTTTAGGGTGGGTATGGGTTTTTTGCGTGGCAAGGCTATTTTTACGTTTTAAGGTGGGTGGGATTTTGGGTGGCAAGGATATCTTTAGGGTTTAGGGTGGGTATGGGTTTTTGGGTGGCACGGTTATTTTTTGGGCTTAGGCTGTTTGTGGCTTTTTAAGTGGCAAGGGTATTTTTAGGGATTAGGGTGGATGTGGGTTTTTGGGTGGCGAGGCTATTTTTAGTGTTTAGGGTGGGTGTGGGTTTTGGGGTGGCAAGGGTATTTTTTAGGGTTTAGTGTGTGTATGGGTTTTGGGGTTGCAAGGGTATTTTTAGGGTTTAGGGTGGGTGTGGGATTTTTGGTGGCAAGGGTATCTTTAAGGTTTAGGGTGGGAGTGGGTTTTTATGTGACAAGGGTATTTTTAGGGTTTAGGGTGGGTATGGGTTTTTTTGTGGCAAGAATTTTTATAGGGTTTAAGGTGGGTATGGGTTTTTGAGAGACAAGGGTATTTTTAGGGTATTTGGTGGGTATGAATATAGGGGTTGTGTGTTTCATATATATGTATATATATATATATATATATATATATATACACACACATACATATATATGCATGCTTGTGCTATATATATATATATATATATATATATATGTATACATATTTGCTACTCATATCATTCACGCCGATGCGGAGAGCAGTTGCCGCTTTTTGATTGGTTGCAGCCCCCCCAATGGAGTTAACATTGGGATATTTAAAAGGACTAAATGTTGTGCGAGATTTAATAATGATTTATGGCACTGATGAAGGCACCATGCCGAAACACGTTTGCAAGAATAAATCATTTGAATGACCCCGAGAGTAATCCAACATTTTTGTAGTTGGTGTGTAACAAAGGCGAACTCACCTTTCGTCTACGGAGGCACCCGCTGTGTGTTCGGCTGCCTGGGTGAAGCTGTATATGTGATTTGTTTGGCATGCCAGAACCGCTGCTGTTGGAGCCTGTCGACCTTGAAGGACGTGGACTATACAAGTCTAAGGTGCCCAGCCATATGAGGGACACCTACGGGAACTCCGTTGATACAAACCAGCGGCAGGCGAGGGAGACGTGCACAGCATTTTAACCGGGTGGAAGAGTGGCTGCCCGCTTGAGACGACAAGACGAGATCAGCAGTAAGAAGTGGCCGTAATGCTATATGAATTTGACAAAGCACTGACTAATCCATCATTGATGCTGCATTATGGGAGATTGAGGCCCTTCTCATTTGCTACTCATATGATTCACGCTGATGCGGAGAACAGTTGCAGTTTTTTAATTGGTTGCAGCCCCACCAATGGAATTAACATTGGGATATTTAAAAGGACTAAATGTTGTGCGAGATTTAATAATGATTTATGGCACTGATGAAGGCACCACGCCGAAACACGTTTGCAAGAATAAATCATTTGAATGACCTCGAGAGTGCTCCGAAATTTTTGTAATTGTTGTGTAACAAAGGCGAACTCACCTTTCGTCTACGGAGGCACCTGCTGTGTGTTCGGCTGCCTGAGTGAAGCTGTAGATGTGATTTGTTTGGCATGCCAGAACCGCTGCTGTCGGAGCCTGTCGACCTTGAAGGACGTGGACTATACAAGTCTAAGGTGCCCAGCCATATGAGGGACACCTACGGGAACTCCGTTGATACAAACCAGCGGCAGGCGAGGGAGACGTGCACAGCATTTTAACCGGGTGGAAGAGTGGCTGCCCGCTTGAGACGACAAGACGAGGTCAGCAGTAAGAAGTGGCCGTAATGCTATATGAATTTGACAAAGCACTGACTAATCCATCATTGATGATGCATTATGGGAGAATGAGGCCCTTCTCATTTGCTACTCATATCATTTACGCCGATGCGGAGAACAGTTGCCGTTTTTTGATTGGTTGCAGCCCCACCAATGGAGTTAACATTGGGATATTTAAAAGGACTAAATGTTGTGCGAGATTTAATAATGATTTATGGCACTGATGAAGGCACCACGCCGAAACGCGTTTGCAAGAATAAATCATTTGAATGACCCCGAGAGTGCTTCGAAAATTTTGTAGTTGTTGTGTAACAAAGGCGAACTCACCTTTCATCTACGGAGGCACCCGCTGTGTGTTCGGCTGCCTGGTTGAAGCTGTAGATGTGATATATATATATATATATATATATATATATATATGTTTTATACTTACCTGTAAAATTTTAACCACATGCATGCCTTTACTATGCATGCCTTTACCACGAAAATGTGAGTATTTTGCAAGTAAGTGTATGCCCTTTACATATAAAGGGTTTAAACTTACCTGTAATATATTTACATTTTCGTGGTCAAAGGCATGTGTGGTAAAGACACATTTGTTGTAATGCCCACGTTGTAAAGGCACGCGTGGTAATGGCATGCGTGGTTCCATCATACATCCATTTAGAAACTATATCTATATAACAGTTCCACAAATAATATGGTCTTGTGTTGCCATCTCAGGGTTCTAGTGACATTTATAAATCATTATGCCTTCAGCCTTGTGATTTATGGTGTCACCAGAGCACCTCAATGACAATATTCAACCACATTTCACAGTATATATGGCATAAAAATATAAAAATCCTTTTTTGGCTGAACGTTTGAAGTTTACCAGATTTTGGCCTCCATCCTAGGATGCACATTTGGATACACAAACAAAGTTAGATGAACCAAGATCAGGGTTTTCATTGTTGGCATAATAATCTGCATGTACAGTTGAAAGCGGTGTCAGCAATGAAATATTCATTGCAGGGTACTTTTTGAGTTCTTGTAAAGACTAAGCATTTGACTAGCAGCGCGGTGGTGCTTAGCTACCCACTCCACTTAATCTGCTCTGCTCACTGAGCCAAGTCAATATGTTTCTCCCAGATCCCCCAACATTTTTTCAAATTTCATTAGACATCTGCTTCCTTTCCATTCCACCCTGTTCACTGCCAAACATCAGTCCTCAATGGATGGTGGTGATAGGCTGCCTCATCATTGTGCAATATATCTATATATGCTAGGGGAACCCCTGTGTTGAGTCCAGCTTCCCATCAGCTTACCCCCAGTATTTCTCTATAATCAAGTAACTCCATAGTCTGTGGATAAAAGTATCCTCTCTGCCACAGCCTCATGAGCACATTTCATTATTAGTTCAGCCAAATGTCCACAGTTGAACCCTTGTGTAGTGCACTCTATGGACTTTTTTCATTTGGACCAAGTGGAAACCGGATCTTGCAGTTAACTCTCTCTGGAGTATGCAAATGCTTCCTCCCATAACCTGTTTTCTATTGGGCCCATGTCTTTCTCCCAACTGCTTTGAGGCCATCCACGTTTTTTGTCTAAGATATTGCTATTTTGGCCATTCTAGTCTCTAGTAGCCTTCTATTTTGTGGATCCATTTCTAGCATTCCCATTTCCCCCTTATGGAAAGACGTATCAGCATATCTGAGCTGCAAGTATTTAGTTGTCTCAGTATTTTGTCACATGTATTGTTGTGGGGATTCTGCACCTACACAGAACTATGCGCAGGAAGACAGGACCTCGGTGTATAGGGGTGTACCAACCTACCACCTTAGTGCCCAAAATCCCCAAACCGACTAGCTATAGTGTCTCATGTGTTCTCCTCCAAATATCACAGAGCTACAAATGATTAGACAACACAGAACACAACACTCCCGACTCTCTCAGGAATCGCGGTAGCAAGACATACTTTTTCGCTCGCTCACTCATACTTGTCCACAACAAGATTAGGCAGAGTCACTGTAATAGTTCAAAATGTTTATTTTAACTATCGTGCTCTACAATACAATATACGAGCCACGGGGAAGCAAGATGGCGGCCGAGTGAGTTGAGTCGGCCGTAGGTGTCTCCCGATGTGATGGTGAAATCTAACTAGGAGACATACGATGAGAGGCTAAAAAAACGAATGTTGAACCCCCAAGCAGGAAGCTTAAGAGTAAGCGGCTGTGCCGAAACCGGCCGAACTTTACCTGACTTGCAGTGCTGGGTTGCGGTGCTGGTGGAGGTCGCGGAGCAGCTGATCGCCGGCTGTAGAGGCTTCGAGCGGGACCTGACCCAAATTCCGACGTGGTGCAGGGGATCCTCAACTTGGTCAGGAAGCATGGGTCCAAAAGCGAGCGCAAAAGGCAGAGGTGCAGCGCTTCATATCGGCCCCCAGGAATCCCCCCAAAGAAGCGCGGTGGAAACCGAGCCGGTTCCCATCACAGCCCAGGGACGCAGACAGAGGATCAGAGAGGAGAATCCCTCTGACAGGAAGGGGAGGGGCGCCGGCGCGCAGCCCCAGCCGCATCGCACCGTCGTCTCAGTCATCGAGCTGCTCAGAGGAGCAGGGAGCTGCTCCATAGCTCAAGGAGTGGAACAGGGGAGTGAGCAGACTGAGACTATCGGTGAAGTAAGCGAGCAGGTCCCAACGCTGACCGGTAAGGATTCAGGGGATGTCGTGGAGGGGTCTGTGGAGGCGGAGACACTGGCTAACCATATCCAAGGGCGGATGGAAGTTGGAAGTGGGAATTCGAACAATGAGCATCTACAGCAGGAGGAAGGGATGGGCCGAGATCAGGTAGTAGGGGTGGTAGTGCAGATTGAAGATCCTTCCGGCAATACAGATATTGAGGGAAAAGGCCAAGACACAGGGGTCCCCTTGACAGGCCCGGAGGGAATAGGCCAGCCGGCAGCTCGGTCAAGAGAAGAAAATCCTACCAAGAAACCTAAGACCTTTGGGGGGAAAAAGGGGCTCAAAATGGGCCTGACAGATCTATCGGGGACAGCTGAACGGAAGCCCCCCCATACAAGAGCCTAGGGGGAAATTAAAACCCGAGGGTCTCTCTAGGATCCATAGAACCCCGCAGGATCGCAGGGAAAGAGATATTGACTCAGAGGCGAAAAACTATTTCTCATTATCGGATGCCACATGGTCTGGCCTGGGGTCAGATTCTGGGTCCAACACAGAATCAAGTGAGGAGAGCGGTGCACTTGGCATGGGCACAGGAGGCAAGGGCACTATTGCAACGACACGGAAGACGCACTCCAGAGTGGGTAGAATCGATAACCAAAGGCAAAAGGATCTGAGATGGGATTACTCCCTTGGAGATCAATTGATGGGGGATAGCAATAAATCTCCCAGTGAAGAACTCTCTGTGGTACCCCCAACTCTGGAATCCATTCTGCAGTGTGTGGTAGCACACCGAGACGAATCTCGTTTGAAGAGTAAAAGATCTCAGAATGCTTCCCGTAAACTACAAGGAGCGATAAGGAAGGTCGCAAGAACCTGTAAGGATATAAGCGACCGGATGACTGAGATAGAGTCAAGAACGGCCTCTTTGGAGTCGGAGGTAGCAGGATCAAAGGGACAAGTAGAAGCCCATGAAGCACAACTCGTGGACATCCAGTGGAAACTGGAACAGAGTGAAAATCGTCAAAGGAGGAATAATTTGCGATTCCTGGGTATTCCGGAGGGAAAGGAGGGGTCGGATGCACGGTCATACATTGTCCAGATGCTGCAGAAATCCTTTCCAGAATTGGAAGGCTGGAACTGGCAGCAGGAAATACAAAGGGCGCATCGAGTACCGTTTACTATCCGACTGCCAGTTCGCCCAGATGCTAAACCAAGGGCATTTCTGGTCTATTTTGGAAATTATTTATTGAGGCAAAATGTGTTTGAAAAGGCAAGACCAGAAGCACAACGTACTGTGGATGGGTTCTCATTCTTCACCAGACCAGACTTTTGCCATATTACCGTGGAACGACGTTGGCGTCTGCGTCGGATGATTAAGTATTTTCAGGACAAAGGTGCACAGGCCTTTCTTCTAAACCCGGCCCAACTAAAAATAATCTGGAATAATCAAACTAGATTCTTCACATCGGAGATCAAGGCGAAGGAGTTTCTGGACGCAGGGGGGAGATGACTTTTCTTTCTGATGGGGCCTTCTTTCTCTTCCCTCTTTCCCGTCAAGGGTGTCTAAGGCATAGAAATTACCCAAAGGGGTTCAAGAGGATTCTAGATTAGATTAGATACGGCTCTAAGTATATAGCAATAAGCAGCTGTTTTTCATTGTTGGTTTTTACATTTTGGGTGTCCTTTTTTTGTATCTTTTCCCTTTTTTTTGAGTGAGGCGATATCAAGGGCTGAGGGGGTTCACAAGGGCATACATATGCATCACACATACGTATTACACATACGTCACCATCGGGAGGGTATCACCGATCATCAACCCCAGACCTAGGTAGGTCTGTTGCTTCATAAAGCAGGGAGGGAGGGCGGGGGGCGAGAGGGAGGGGGAGGAGGGGGAGGAAAGGGAGGGGGAGGAGGAGGGGGCAAAAAATTCAGAAAAAGCAGAGAGTAAGCTGTAGTTGGATTGACACTAAGATGAAGGAATGGTTCAAGGGGCAACCCAGGTATCAAACAAACTATAGAGATGGGTAGGCTGAGTATCTGTTCATTAAATATTGGGGGCTTGAATGACAGGGGTAAGAGAGATAGGTCAGCAGAAGTGTTACGAACATTGGGTGCTGATATCATATGTCAACAAGAAACCCATATTCCATGGCAAAAGAGGGCTTAATGCTATCCCAGGGTATACCCAGGTAATTAGTTCATTACAGACTACCACGACTAGAGGAGTCGCAATACATATCTCTAATCGGATACCACCAGTTGAGCAAACTCTATCGGATAAGTGGGGAAGGTGGGCGATTGTATCATTATCTAGTGGAATAACATTATGTACGATCTATGGGTCGAATTTTGATGACCCAGACTTGCTGTCAGAGCTAGAGCTTGTACTAGCTTCCTGGCCATCCCCGCTTATAATTTGTGGTGATTTTAATATCCATTTAGAAACACAAGACCCCCCATGGGAAGGGTATCAGGGGAGGAAGCCACAAGTTTTTAAAGCTCTAAAAGCTCTAGTGGATAGTCATGGATTAGTGGATATGTTGGCTTATAAAAAATCTGGGGATACAGGGTATACCTATTTTTCATGCCCACATAGGAAGTATGTCAGGCTTGACTATTTTTTTGTCTCCGCCTCTCTTAAAGAGGAAGCTAATATAAGGAAATTACCTAAGGTCCTGTCGGATCACAACCCACTGATGTTGGAAATTGAGGCTCAGGGGCATGAGAGATCATTCACAAAATGGTCTTTTGATAGAAACCTTTGGTCACTGAGGGATTTATAGAACACATTAGGGGGTGGACTAGGCAATTTTATGATATGAACAGATTTAGCACATCGAGAGAAATTGTTTGGGACGCGTTCAAAGCTGGGCTTAGGGGGGAGATTATTAGCTACGTGGGGCATCATAGGAAGGAACAGAGAGAGGTAATACAGCAACTTACGGTGGAGCTTTCTAAATATGAGGAAGAGCATATGGAAGCTATTGGCAGAAGGCAGGAGGAATTACAAAATCAATTAGAATTAAAAGTTATAAGTACTAAGGCTAAAATTAACGGAATTTACAACAAACAAATTGCTGAAATATTTCAAACTCGGGCCAGGGATAATTATGAATATGGGGAGATGACAGGGAAACATTTGGCACTCCGATTGAAACAGAGGGCGGCAGTAAATAATATTTCAAGGTTAAAGAGGAAGGATGGTAAAATCGTGACAGAGCCCCAAGATATTGTAAAAACATTCGCTGAATTCTACGAGGACTTGTATAGTTCCAGGGACAACTTGTTAACAACAGTAGGTATGGGAACCAATATCATGCCTCCAATTATCCAAGAATTGGAAGAAGACATTTCATTGAATGAGGTTATTGAGGCACTTCAGGCAACGGCGTATGGTAAGGCAGCCGGCCCAGATGGGATCCCAATGGAGATCTATAAAGCTCTACAGATGGAGCTGGCTCCCCTGCTGCTGGACCTGTTCCTGGCGGTGCAGCGGAGGGGGAGTCCGCCCCAATCCTGGCAGGAGACTAACATTGTCACCTTTCTGAAAAAGGGAAAACCTGCTGAGGATCCAGCCTCGTATAGACCTATCTCCCTGATAAATGCTGACGAGAAACTTTATTCCAAAATTATAGCGCTTAGATTAGCAAAAATAATCGCCTCTTTGGTTAGTCCATGGCAACATGGCTTTATTCCTGGCAGAGGAACGATGGACCATGTCCGACGTGTTATATCATTATTCGACATAGTGGAAGCTACAGGGGAGCAGATGTCCTTAATATTACTGGACGCACAAAAAGCTTTTGATCAGGTCGAGTGGGCATACCTGTGGCATAATCTAAGATCAAATGGCTTTGGCCCTCGCATATTGACTGCTCTAAGGGCAATGTACGTACAACCTTATGCAAAAATACAGCTGATGGGGAGGGAATCGGAAAGGATCAATATTGCACGTGGCACAAGACAGGGCTGCCCCTGCTCCCCCATCCTTTTTGCGCTCTATATTGACTCTCTAATCAGATCAATGCTAAACGATGAGGCTATTAAACCGGTAGTGGTCAGGGGATATAACACCAAAGTGTTAGCCTACGCTGACGATATTGCAGTCGTCACCCCTGACCCACTGGAAGCCTTAGGAAGGATTGAAGTCTTGGCGTCTGAATTTGGGCGGCAGTCGGGGTATGGTTTAAACGCTAATAAAACTAAGATCGTCTGCTCCAAATCCACTCCGTATCAAGATCCACGGAGGACAGAGGTAGCTACATATTTAGGGATAAACATAGCTGCGGAGGTTGGGACTATCTGGGATATCAATTCGGTGCCTCTTATAAAGAAGATAGGTGATGACCTAAAAAGAATGGACAATTTACACCTTTCCATTATAGGAAGAGGAAACGTCCTAAAGATGACAATGTTTCCCAATTTTTTTATTTATTTAGATGTATACCGCTGGAACCATCAAATGTGTTTTTAAAAAAATAGAAGGGATTGTTTCACAATTTATTTGGGGGTATAAAAAGATTAGGAGATCATTGAAGTTGATGACTTTACCACACCATCAAGGGGGCTTGGCTGTCCCTCACATGCTATATTACTACTGGGCTATAACACTGCAGCAAATGACCAGTCTTTTTAAACCTAAAATATGGTCCGAATCAACGCAGGGAGATCAAGAAAGGGAGACTCCCCCCTCTATATACAAGCTTGCTATAGGGGATGCAGCTCCAGGAATTTTACTGAGGCAGTTGGAGGGAGTTATTATAAGAAAACGCGCTTCAAATCCCTAAGAGCAGCCTGGAACGTATGGAGAAAAGCTAGTAAGTTTATGAAAATCCCAAAGGTCCAGAGATATTTACTGTTATGGCGATCGTCAATCTTTCCGTCTTCACTTAACGATATAATAGGTAGAATCTGGGAACAGGCTGGAATAAATAATTTAGGAGACATTTTTAATCAGAATGGGGTAATGTCATTCGGAGAACTCCAGGAACAATTTGGGGTAGACACTAGGACACTTTTCAAGTATATACAAATCAGGGAGACAATCAAACCAGTTGTGTTGCAGCTCACTAGTTTGGCTAGAATTCCACTGTTAGAATGTTTAGTGTATAGGCAGCCCCGTGTCAAAGATCTGTATTCTGTATTGATGAATGCTAATCAAGATGATATGGCCAGGTTAGAAAGCTCATGGGCCGTGAAGCTTGGGAATCAGGATGTGGATATGTGTAGATCTTTGAACTTGTCTAAAAGGATATTTCTATCTGCTAACCTCAAAGCCCAACATTTTAAAACCGTATTTAGACTATATTTTACGCCGGCAAAACTGTTCGCTTGGGGGAAAAGGGAAACCAACTGCTGCCCAAGATGCGGACAAGGTCCGGCTGATATGGTTCACATGTTTTCCGGTTGCAGCAAACTGATTGTTTTGAAACAGGGGATAGAAACCTTTTTGAATCAATTCACAGGGCGGCCAATCCCATTAACTTCAACAATGGTGCTACTTGGTTTTGATGAAAGCTTGCAGATGGAATTGACCCAAGTATATTTTTGTTTTATGGTAACGGCCATTCTTCGTATAATGATCGCATCAAAATGGAAAGATGTAGACCCGCCGACATATCAGGAGTGGTATGCTAGACTTTATCATGTGTACAATCTGGAGAAGGCATTGTATAAATGTAAAGGGAGGAGAGCGAAGAAAAGGGGTCGCCAAGTATGGGGGCTTCTAATGGAGTAAGATGGGAATTAAGAAAATAGAACTAATAAGCTTAGCTGAAAGGTGTTTTCGTTTTCTAAGTTAGCCTTGTATATATCTCCGTCTTTAAACATTCATTTCTTTCTTTTTTTTTTTCTTTTCTTTTCTTGCCTCCCTTCCTTGTGTATAATAGGTAGGATAAACTGATAGGAAGCAAATTATGGCTGAATAATTATATATGAGTGTATTGTATAGATGGATAACCGATGAATTGTACCTGGTCATTATGTGTTGAGTTTTGGGTTAATTGAATTACTGCTTTTCAGAATTGAAAAAAGAAAAAAACGAGACTGAAGTCAGGGAAAAGCCAGATGCTTGTGATACTCACCTGCATCAGTCATTTTGAATTATTGTTTTAGACTTTGGTTTATAAAATTAAAATTTTCAATATTTTTAAAGACAGAATACTAGACCAATAAACCTTATTAAAATGAAAAAAAACAGAAAAAAAAAAACAATATACGAGCCACTGCCAGCAGCAAAATGCATAGATTCAAAACAATTAGCATTGTTACAATTCCATAGAGTACAAAAGGGGACGTCATTTTATAAAGACAGTGGAAAAAGGGCTATAAGGCCTAACCACCCTCCCCTTGACTGGAAGAAGTTTATTTATATAAAGGAAGATCTCTGGGCTTTGACAGCAGACCCCATACCTGAAAGCCTAGATGTTAGGTTTACATCATAGGGACAGCGTAGCTCTTCTCCATGGAAAGGGCTCTCTCCAAGTGTGTGTTAAAACAACATGCATCCCCGTAATATCAAAGCACGAGTCTCCAGCATTGCAGCTGTGTTTAGCATGTTATGTCTAGGTGCTAGGGACTGACCAGAACAGAATAACAAGGGGCATTGTTTATCGACCTTGCACATCGTGTGCAGACAAAACTCCAGGAACTCGGCAGAAAACGTGAAAGGCAGACAGTTCTCATGTGAAAGGCATAAACAGAGGCTTGCAAAAATAAAGTCATGTAGTAAAGTGCGCAAAAGCAGCATCATGGCAGCAAAGCTCAGGCTAACTTAGCAATGTTGACAATGTCCCTAAGAGCCATATAACACCCTCCCCCTGGTAAGGCCATAGGACCAGAGAAAGGACCAAAACAGAGTTCAAAAAGCCAAGCAGAGTTCAAAATGTCGGAGACTAAGAAAAAACCAAATTGGAAAAAAACAAAAAATCTTTTATTTTTGACGTGTAAAATAAAAAAAATTTACAAAAATTCGGCTCCAGGTAAACGATATTATGAAGGAGGTTGTTAATCCATCAAAGTACGTGAACTTAAGAATGCAATTCCCTCCAAAAGGTCATCCCTATCGTTTGTGGAGAACAGGGATGCCATCCATTCAAGTAGGTCGAAGGAACAAACGTGCTCCTCGAAATCTGATGCTTCCAGAAGCATAATCGGGCAACTTGCGTGATATTCAATGAAACTCTGATGCAGGAGGTTCTGCGCAGCCGCACAGATATCCCATTCAGCCAATACTCCAAGTGCTGCCGCACGCGCCATACGGCCATCCCCAGAACAAGCCTGGTCATGGGCCTCTAAGGGACCCATCAACTGGATAAAATCCGGGACTGGACATGACGTATTGGAGAGGCATAAATCCATAGCCCAATAGAAGGGGCACCGTCGACAGTAAAAAACTGGTTGCACGCAAGTAATGTAGGCAAAGCGAAAAGTCAATCCATAACTCACGCCAAGCGTTGCTAGTGGCAAGCATCCAAAAACCTGTTGCATCCTATCACGGTACAGTTGCAATTGGCCTGGTCTGTGCAGTACCACAAGATAAGCAGCCATTGAGCAGCAGGAACAGAAGAAGCAGGACTCCACCAGCTAATGCCAGTAATAAAGGGAATCCACCAAAGACGCTGGAAAAAATAGAATGAATAAAAGCCGGTATTACTCCAAATATCGTCTGAAAAGAAGTCACAAGGCCTGCTCCCACTTGTTTAAAAAAATGTGCAAGGCCTGTAGTGTCAGACGCATTAAATATTTGATGTATAAGCTCCCCAAAATGAAGAGGGAGGTTAGTATTCAGCAACGACTGAATTTTGCTAGATGTTCTAGCCACCTGTAACTCAAAGGTCTCTCGAGCCGAAGTGAGAGCGACCTCTTGTTGGAATAGTAGCGCTTTGAACCTGCTTAATTTGTTGAAATCTGTTTTCAAAGTCGGAGTGGAAGGCCAAATGGAACTATCTACACTCCCATGCGGGGGCGGAAAAAGCACATTGCTACAACAAGTAACTCGTTGTGAGACCGTTACTAAATAGGGAATTCCTGCCCGTAAACCACAGCAGTCTTGGTTGTTCAAAATAAGATAACTGCCGTTGGTAAGCAATGTAAAAGCGGGAATTATTGATGGTACTGGAGTTCCTATCAGAAAACAAGCAAGATTAGGCGCTAACACATTACAAGCGCCGTGCAACATAACGTGTTTGCAAACCAGGGAATGTCCCACTGTGGAATCGCAGTCCTCCCCTGTTAGGAAAACTTCCTTATCCTCCCGTTGACATCTGTAAGTGAAAGGCAGGGACCATAACTCATGGAGAAATGCACTACCCAGGGGTTCAAAGCAACCAATCGGAAAATGTTGCATGCATGAATTAAATTGAAACAGCAAAAAAGGCAGAGAGATAACCCCATGAATTAACCAAACAGCAGAGTCCGTTTCCGCTACAGAGAACGGCAAGGGCTCTAATTGTTCAATATGCAATAGTGTGTAAGTAGCATCTTTCATTGACATAAAACGCTGTTTATCAGTCAGATTAAATGTTAAAAACAGTGCAGAAGCATTCAAATAATCCCAAGGGCCTTTTCCCATTTTAAGGGTTTGTAACGTCCATGCAAACTGCATAACAGATCGTAATTGGTTTTGACCATGATACAATACAGACACATCATTCTGAACAATATCAATAACAGAAGAAACAATGTTATCCAATGTATAAATGCGTGATGAGAGCGTATTGATGCAATTGTCGACCACGGCTAGAACCTTTTCTAAATTAGCCTGATCAATTTGACGTAGACGGAAGGCTGCTTCCATCTGCGAAAGTTTCCAAATTTCATTGTAAGCTGCATACATAAATCTTTTAGCTCTGGGAGCCCTGGGTCCCAAGAGAAAATCAGCCAAATTAATGTCACTCAACAAGAGCGACAGGTGTTGCTTCACTGATGATAGGGTTGAATGTTCCAACCATTCTTGGCATAATTTACCTACCGAGTAAGTGGTAACCGAATGTGTGAGAGGATAACTTGGATCCGGTCTAGTCTGAGTGAAACCAGGTGTTACATTATAAAAACGCAATTGACATGCATTCGAGTTTGTTTACCACACCAACCACCCGGATGAGTCAATTTCAGAGACATTAAAGGTCCCATTTCGAAACAAAGCCTGCAAGGCATCGATAGTATAATTTGTCCTAGCCCGCTAATTGTCGTATTCCGCTAAGGACGGAATGGATGGTGTATTCAAATTCTTAACAGTGGCAAACCCGAAACAAGTGGTTTGGTACACTGTAATATTTAAAAATAAAATTTGAGTTGGGATCAGGCAAGCACGATGTAATGCTTCAGTTCCCTGTACCTGCCATTGCTTAGTACCCCAGATCGATTTTAACTCAATGGTCTCTTTCCAGTGATCGTAATCCTGTGTAGCCAATTGAGTCCTAAAAGAGTTGGAATAAATCAATTTAGTGTGGGTCAAGATAAATTTGGAATGTGATGACAATTGCAATTTAAAGAAATAGGATTCCGGATTATATGTGTCATAATCTGTAAAGTATGTGAACTTTTCTCTAAGAGTTTTAGAACTCCCATAGACAGGAGTAGGACAATGTTCCCACTGAGTGTAATTACGAACAGGTCTTAACGTGTTTGTTTTGTGCAAAAATGATGCCCATAATGCTGATAACAAAGAGATCAGCATAATTGGCAGAATTTAAATACAAATCTTCAGCATCAAAAGCAGCATAATACTTCAAGTCTGAAAATAACGAATGTACAGCTTGAACATCCCAATCGTCAGAATGTATGTCCCGTGTTACCACATCTCCTAAGGAGACGCGAAACACGTATGGTACTCTGAGCACCTCGGTCGGACCGTGAATTTCAAAGGGTACTTTGTCCCAAACTATGCCATCTGCAACAATGAATGCTGAAATGTTCACAAGTGTTTGATCACGTTTCATGATATGGGACGATGTGTGAGGGGCCAGAATTCCATCTGAGTGTTCTGGTAAATAATGACCATTGATGAGTAAGAAGAACACGGTCACAAACCCAATTGACATGAAGAGGAAAATCAGGATGAGCACCAACCAAATGTAGGTCCATGGAGGGACCAGGTAAGTCTTTTTGAACCAAGAGAAAAAAATACTTAATTTAGTCGGTGGTACTGCCAAACTGGAAGTCGAGGAGGATGAGTCAGAAGAGAAGCTGGCATTATTTCTAAAGTAGCCGCTTGCAGTTCTGTTAATGAGCGATGGTAGAGCTGGGTCAGCTTGACGTTGAGGACTGACCGGTACTTTATTAACGGACACATCTGTAGGATAAGTGTACTCGACTTCTGCATTGGAAGATAGAGGCCGGACAGATCAAAGGTCAATAGCAGTGTCCATCACCTTCCCAGCCATACGAGCGTCAGAGAAAGAGGATGAAGTCAGCGGGCTCAATGAAATTGCAGTACACGAAACAGCAGGCGTGACACTATTCAGAATCGGCCAGACGGTGTAGCTTGACATTGTCCACTGAGATATATCTGTTGTCTTTGCGAACAGGCAAAGGTGGTAAAATAACTGTACGAGTACCCTTCTATCCAAGTACTGGGACTGGTGCACGATAGGAGGGACCAAATTCTTTCTTGTTCTCCAGCTTTTCTCGTACCAGGTCTCCAATCTTGGGAAGCCAGCCGGCTACGGGAATCAGCAGTGCTGCATCATCTGAAGAGGGTAAATGTTCAGTTGCATAGCTGTCACGGGTCTTTTGTAGATCCTGTAACACAGTAGAATGATTATCTACGTCAAAGGTTGCGGCAGCCGCCACAACGTCTAGACCATCAAGGTCTGGCACAAACATTTTAATGCCGAAGAGCATTTCCTATGGGGTCCGCCCACCCAGAGATCTTCTTGGGAGATTATTGAGTGCACGTTGAACACCATAAAAATGGGCCAGCCAGTTCCTGCCAGTACCTAAGACTCTGCAAAACCAAAGGGGATGATGGACGGAGTGTTGAACATTGCAAGCACTCACCCCCAGTCAACTGATCTGGGTTTAATCCATCATCATTCTTTAGCTCACTCCGCCACCCCAGTTCAGACATAGCCATATGCAAATCAGTCTGACCCTGTGCCTCATGGGAACAGTCCAGCCTGAACTGCCAAGCCATGTCTTCCCTGGACCGGAAACAAGCATCCTGGGACCGATTTCGGGCTCACAGCCCTCATCAGCCAGGCTATCTTGAATCCAGTGGCAAAGTGAGCAAGGGACCCACGTCTGGGCATACCCTGCCAACTTAGAGCGAACAATGCAAAACCAAAGGGGATGATGGACGGAGTGTTGAACATTGCAAGCACTCACCCCCAGTCAACTGATCTGGGTTTAATCCATCATCATTCTTTAGCTCACTCCGCCACCCCAGTTCAGACATGGCCATATGCACATCAGTCTGACCCTGTGCCTCATGGGAACAGTCCAGCCCGAACTGCCAAGCCATGTCTTCCCTGGACCGGAAACAAGCATCCTGGGACCGGTTTTGGGCTCACAGCCCTCATCAGCCAGGCTATCTTGAATCCAGTGGCAAAGTGAGCAAGGGACCCACGTCTGGGCATACCCTGCCAACTTAGGGCGAACAATGCAAAACCAAAGGGGATGATGGACGGAGTGTTGAACACTGCAAGCACTCACCCCCAGTCAACTGATCTGGGTTTAATCCATCATCATTCTTTAGCTCACTCCGCCACCCCAGTTCAGACATGGCCATATGCAAATCAGTCTGACCCTGTGCCTCATGGGAACAGTCCAGCCCGAACTGCCAAGCCATGTCTTCCCTGGACCGGAAACAAGCATCCTGGGACCGGTTTCGGGCTCACAGCCCTCATCAGCCAGGCTATCTTGAATCCAGTGGCAAAGTGAGCAAGGGACCCACATCTGGGCATACCCTGCCAACTTAGGGTGAACATTGCAAAACCAAAGGGGATGATGGACGGAGTGTTGAACATTGCAAGCACTCACCCCCAGTCAACTGATCTGGGTTTAATCCATCATCATTCTTTAGCTCACTCCGCCACCCCAGTTCAGACATGGCCATATGCAAATCAGTCTGACCCTGTGCCTCATGGGAACAGTCCAGCCCGAACTGCCAAGCCATGTCTTCCCTGGACTGGAAACAAGCATCCTGGGACCGGTTTCGGGCTCACAGCCCTCATCAGCCAGGCTATCTTGAATCCAGTGGCAAAGTGAGCAAGGGACCCACGTCTGGGCATACCCTGCCAACTTAGGGCGAACAATGCAAAACCAAAGGGGATGATGGACGGAGTGTTGAACATTGCAAGCACTCACCCCCAGTCAACTGATCTGGGTTTAATCCATCATCATTCTTTAGCTCACTCCGCCACCCCAGTTCAGACATGGCCATATGCAAATCAGTCTGACCCTGTGCCTCATGGGAACAGTCCAGCCCGAACTGCCAAGCCATGTCTTCCCTGGACCGGAAACAAGCATCCTGGGACCAGTTTCGGGCTCACAGCCCTCATCAGCCAGGCTATCTTGAATCCAGTGGCAAAGTGAGCAAGGGACCCACGTCTGGGCATACCCTGCCAACTTAGGGCGAACAATGCAAAACCAAAGGGGATGATGGACGGAGTGTTGAACATTGCAAGCACTCACCCCCAGTCAACTGATCTGGGTTTAATCCATCATCATTCTTTAGCTCACTCCGCCACCCCAGTTCAGACATGGCCATATGCAAATCAGTCTGACTCTCTGCCTCATGGGATCAGTCCAGCACAAACTGCCAAGCCATGTCTTCCCTGGACCGGAAACAAGCATCCTGGGACCGGTTTCGGGCTCACAGCCCTCATCAGCCAGGCTATCTTGAATCCAGTGGCAAAGTGAGCAAGGGACCCACGTCTGGGCATACCCTGCCAACTTAGGGCGAACAATGCAAAACCAAAGGGGATGATGGACGTAGTGTTGAACATTGCAAGCACTCACCCCCAGTCAACTGATTTGGGTTTAATCCATCATCATTCTTTAGCTCACTCCGCCACCCCAGTTCAGACATGGCCATATGCAAATCAGTCTGACCCTGTGCCTCATGGGAACAGTCCAGCCCGAACTGCCAAGCCATGTCTTCCCTGGACCGGAAACAAGCATCCTGGGACCGGTTTCGCCCTAAGTGGGATGGGTATGCCCAGACGTGGGTCCCTTGCTCACTGTGCCACTGGATTCAAGCTAGCCTGGCTGAAGAAGGGTGACATACCCTGAAACCGGTCCCAGGATGCTTGTTTCCGGTCCAGGGAGGACCTGGCCTGGCAGTTCAGTCTGGACTGTTCCCATGGGGCACAGGGTCAAGACTGATTTGCATATGGCTGGGTCCAAACTGGGGGTGGCGTAGTGGGCAAAAGAACGATGGATTTAACCCAGATCTTTTGACTGGGGGAGAATGTTTGCATTGTCAGCATTCCGTCCATCATTTGTTTGCTGTAACACTTTTCGCCCTAAGTGGGATGGGTATGCCCAGACGTGGGTCCCTTGCTCACTGTGCCACTGGATTTAAGCTAGCCTGGCTGAAGAAGGGTGACATACCCTGAAACCGGTCCCAGGATGCTTGTTTCCGGTCCAGGAGGACCTGGCCTGGCAGTTCGGTCTGGACTGTTCCCATGGGGCACAGGGTCAAGACTGATTTGCATATGGCTGGGTCCAAACTGGGGTGGCGTAGTGGGCAAAAGAACAATGGATTTAACCCAGATCTTTTGACTGGGGGAGAATGTTTGCATTGTCAGCATTCCATCCATCATTTGTTTTCTGTAATACAGTACCTAAGACTCTAGCGGTCAAGGATAGCTTTAAGTCACGGTTCATTCGCTCCACAATTGAATTGCCCTCATGCCTGTATGGAGCCAAAAACTACACCAGCACCCCCATGGACTTCATCGCGTCCTTGTAAGCCTTAGAGGCGAACGCTGGACCTTGGCCCGAATGAAAGGTGCCACAGGCAAACATCCCGACAAAGACACGCAAATCCCTGATGACATTTCAAGTGTCAGCACTGCGTTGTGGCCAAACCCAAAGGAATCTAGTGCACGAATCAACTGCAACTAAAATGTATTCATATGCAGTATCAGAAGAGAACGGACCACAATGATCAAGATATTCACAGCCAAATGGTTTATTAGAAATACATAGCTGAGTTTGTGGTGGGCGAGACACCATAGATGGTTTGGTTTGCTGACAAACGTCACAAGAAAGCACATAAGTACGGGTCTGTTTATATAAACCACGCCACCAATAACGTTGTTTAAAATCGAGACTGTCGCAGACACCCCGGCATGAGCAGAAGCCATGCCCTCGTGTGTGGCTCTGATCAAAGCAAGTCTGCGGTCCATGTTGGGAATCAGTCGATCCCCAACAGATGGAATAGAAGCGAAAGGAACTTGTTCGGGAGATACATGATAAGAGTATTTCGAAGGGAAACCCTGAGGATAAGCGGTTCCCTCCCTCGTAGCAGCCACTGCTGCCAAAATATCATCATCTATTTTAGTCATGGACCTTGTAACTGCTGCAACGGAACACGTGGCTACTGCAGATTTGGCCACTTCGTCAGCCAAAGAATTACCAAGAGCATGTGCTCCCACACGCTGATGGCCAAGAGTATGGATAACCTATGTGAGGGGCAGAAGCTGTTTAAGCTCTGCCACTCGAACCCAAAGCATTTTATGCTTAATTGCGCTGCCTTTAGAGTCTCGATAGTCATTTTGAGTCCAAAAAAATAAGTTGTCATTAAAAGACTGAACACAGTAGTAAGAATCGCATACAATAAGAGTATTCACATTAGGATCAGCAAACTCGAGAGCAAGAATAAGAGCGCGCAGCTCCGTCAACTGTGCGGTACAGTCCCCAAGTGCTTGAGTATGCACTATGGAGGACTTAAATTCTCCATTGACAATGGAGCCAGCCACAATTGGGCAAGCCGCCGAATAAGCATGTTTGGAACCTGTGACCGGTTGAGCCGAGCCATCGGTGTAAATGACACATTTGTATTCATGTAAAGGAAGCAAAGACAACGGAGGAGGATGAACATGTTCATACTGTAAAAACTCCTGTGTTTGTAGTGCAGGGTCAAAGATAAAAGTGACATCTGACGATGTCAAAGACGTAGCCCATTGTATCCAACGGGGATGTAATGCTTTAGAGTTAGGTACACTTGCCTTAGTCACGGCCTCCAAAACGGGGAAGGGTGTGACCATAAGAATGCGTTTACCTTGCGCCAATGAGCGTTCCTTCAGAATCGCCATCTGGACCGCAGTCAAAACTTTCTCAACTTTGGAAAAAAGCATTTCAGCTGCAGTGTACAAATGTGATTTGTATGCAATAGGTACTGTGTCCCCCTCATTGAACGTCAAGTAAGTGAAACCCACCGTCCCTGGTACGATACGTATCACCAGGTTCGTGGTGTTATCACGAGTCAATAAGTAATTAGTTGCAAGCAAGTCAGATTGCAAAGAATGTAGAATAGAGGTATGCTCCGGGAGCCAGCTGGCAGAAGAATATGTCGGTTGTATCAACGCATAAAGCGGTTTGATATGATGGGCATAATCAGGAATGTAAGTCCTCCCAATCCCAGCAAGGACTGAAGTTTCTTCAGAGTAGAAGGGGGTTGCAAATGTGCACATTTCTCCAGGAAGTGGGGGGCTAACCCCTTTCCTTCATTATTGAGCTCATAGCCCAAAAAGAGCACCGCTAAATGAGCGATGTGTGACTTTGCAAAATTAAATTTATAACCATAGTCGGCGAACGCAGAAATTATGCGGTGGACTCGGACAAGATGCGGCATAAGCTCATCATCCGTGAGATAGATATCCTTCACGTACGAGAACACATCTGGATCTATGTTGTGTAACAAAGACACAACACTCGCAGCAAATGCCCCGGGGCTATTCTTATACCCCATGGGCAATCGTGTACATTTTTTTTGATTTCCTATGGCTGTGAATGCTGTCAAGTCACAGCTCTCAGGAGCCAGATTGTGACTGTAGAAACCATTGGATATGTCCAGTGTTGTTTTGTATTTTTTACGAACAAGGTTGTTCACCAGCGCAGAGCTGTGTGTGTTTTGCACCGCAAAAGTGAGGCAATGACTATTCAAATTTCGGTAATCCAACACAATGCGATACGAACCGTCAGGTTTTGATACCGTAAATAGAGGATTATTCATCGGTGATGTACATGATTCAATCACACCCTGATACTCTTAACTGTGTCAGAATGTCAGAAACGTGAGCCTTAGCTTCGCGTTTGATTGGATATTGCGGTTGTGGCAGTGGCGTAGACCGTAAAGGTATCTCATGTGCCAGTGAATCTATATCCCAGCCTACCTGGTTACGGTACACAGCGGGGGCAAGGGCCAAAGCCCACTCAGCTGCTAAAGCCGTTGCATGCTCCACAGGGACGTAACGCGAAAAACTCGGAAGTATCACGTCCTCCCCTCGAGAAGCGGCTAACACAAACGGTGGAGGCCAATCTGCCTCCGCCAACAAAATGTCGTATGAGGTTAGATTTTCCCAGAAAACCGCCTTGATTGGACGTTGTACATCACCCTCAATTTGAAAAATAACGTCATACAGTCTATTCGGGGGGCAACCCGGGTATCTGCTGTTTCCACAGGTATGAAGGTATCAGTTGCTGTCGCCACCAGACAGGGACGCAGTGCCTCCCGCACTATGGTAACTTCCGCTGCGCTGTCGAGCAGAGTCACCGCCCATCTCGAGTCCAGGAGTCGTGTTCTCACCATCTGAGGCATATGTCGCTGTTAAAGCGGCAACTTTCTTCTTCTGATACGGGGGTCTAAAACAAGGCTTGTCCTCTTGTTTGGTTTTAACGTCAAACTGTCGAGGTTGATCTCGTCCCTGTTGTGTGGTCTGACTTTTGCCACGATCCTGGCGCTCCCCACCACCGACGTGAGAGTCCGAAGTGTCCTGTAAAGAATGAGGAGAGCGCTGATCAGGGACCTGAAATCTATCAAGAGTCTTAAGTTTCTCGCGACTGCGCAAGTCATAAGTACGCTCAGAAGACTCAGGTGTCGGTGAACCAGCACGCGAACCTTGCTTCTGTTGTTACTGCCCGTTTTTTATTTTTCCAGTTCTTTTTAGGAAAGAACGGACGCCAGTCTTTATCAGTCTGGGCTTTTTGTTGAGTTTGGGATTGTGTTTGTGTTTGAGTAAAAGGCTTAACTCCCAGACTATTGCGGCCTATAGTTTTATATGCCTTTGTAATAATCTTTGGTAATTCGCGTGGTTTGTCTGCATCAGGTACAGCCTCCAAGTGGTTTGCCACTTGAAAGCGGACAGCATCACCCTTGACATTAGCAAGAATCATGTCAGCAAAGCGTCGAACACCTCCACCAGTCTCATTCCCAACTCTAGAGCCGCTTCGGCTCCGTGTTCATCTTGAAAGCGTTTTATCACGGAGGGGAGTACGGTCATGGAGGGAGTGCCGAAACACTTCGAATATACCGCCGCGAACACCTTGCCCCAGGTGTTACAATCAGCCAATTCGGGAAGTAAGTCTTTAGGCAAACTTATAGTTAAGATCCTGTGCTTCTCCACAGGAGTGATATTTGGAAAAACAGCCTCTAGTTGTCCAAATTTTTCAGCAAGCCAATAAGGGAACTCATCCTTATTCTGTGGACGCTTGCCCATCACTGAATTGACCATAAGGGGACTGATGGTCACACCACCAGGACCCGCAGGTTGCGCAGCAACGCCAGGTGGTGCCACCTGAAAGTTGCGCGACATGAACTGTATAACAGCTCTATGTACACGTATCAAGGAAGTATGTAATACGCGAAGATCTGCAATTGCAGCAGTCAACTAAACGTGGGTGTGGGGTATACCCAGCCAAAATGGGCCATGTGGCCCCGTCTATCGACAAAGGGCCTAAACGGACCGGCGTTATTGGGTGAGGAAGGGTGCCATTAAACCAAATTTGGTGTTGCCAAGCTGTAAGCGGAACCTCGAGAGCCCTATAAGGCTGATAAACTTGAGGAAGGGCCTTGGCAGTATACTCATGAAACAAATTATCTGTTCCATCTACCGCCGGAAAGGTGACCCAAGAATAAAACACCTCGAAGCGGTAAGCTGCATCCCCTTCCACAACAAAAATGAGCGCAACACCAGTATTAGGGACTCCATTTTGAGTCAAATAAGATGTGACTGCAGCCCGATTAGGCGGTGCAATGTTAACCGCCATAACCTATAACAGAGAATGACAACCTAAGGCGTGGCAGCGCAATAATGGGTTAATAATAAAGAAAAGGAACCTTTTTTAAAACTTCAAGCTTGAAAGAACCTATAAAACATTAATATAGGAGGTTACACCATCACAACCGTCACCGGAAACAGAAGTGAGGGGATTGTGGACAAGCAAAAGCACTACTCAAGAGTCTCGCAGATAAGAACCAGACCAAACGTTGGCGGCGCCATGTTGCGGGGATTCTGCACCTACACAGAACTATGCACAGGAAGACAGGACCTCGGTGTATAGGGGTGTACCAACCTACCACCTTAGTGCCCAAAATCCCAAAACCGACTAGCTATAGTGTCTCATTCGTTCTCCTCCAAATATCACAGAGCTACAAATGATTAGACAACCCAGAACACAACACTCCCGACTCTCTCAGGAATCGCGGTAGCAAGACATACTCTTACGCTCGCTCACTCGTACTTGTCCACAACAAGATTAGGCAGAGTCACTGTAATAGTTCAAAATGTTTATTTTAACTATCATGCTCTACAATACAATATACGAGCCACTACCAGCAGCAAAATGCATAGACTCAAAACAATTAGCATTGTTACAATTCCATAGAGTACAAAAGGGGAAGTAATTTTATAAAGACAGTGGAAAAAGGACTATAAGGCCTAACCACCCTCCCCTTGACTGGAAGAAGTTTATCTATATAAAGGAAGATCTCTGGGCTTTGACAGCAGACCCCATACCTGAAAGCCTAGATGTTAAGTTTACATCATAGGGACAGCGTAGCTCTTCTCCATGGAAAGGGCTCTCTCCAAGTGTGTGTTAAAACAACATGCATCCCCTAATATCAAAGCAAGAGTCTCCAGCATTGCAGCTGTGTTTAGCATGTTATGTCTAGGTGCTATGGACTGACCAGAACAGAATAACAAGGGGCATTGTTTATCGACTTTGCACATCGTGTTCAGACAAAACTCCAGGAACTCGGCAGAAAACGTGAAAGGCAGACAGTTCTCATGTGAAAGGCATAAATAGAGGCTTGCAAAAATAAAGTCATGTAGTAACGTGCGCAAAAGCAGCATCATGGCAGCAAAGCGCATGCTAACTTAGCAATGTCGACAGTGTCCCTAAGAGCCATATAATAGTATTTGCTTTATTCATTCAAGAAAACAATACTGTGGTGGCCTTTTCTAAATAAACATGGAAACATACATGCTCAGATTAGACAGCACCATACTGTGCACTACATAGTTCTGTTTAGGCGCTCATTTATTACATAATGTACAACTGGAGTTAAGGGTACCTTGGGTGTACATTATGAACCTGAAAACACATATTTTAAAGGCACTGAAATAAATTGGGTAAAGGACTTTTGGAATAAAACATAATAGTACTATATAAAATGCTTACCTAAGTCTGAATGATCATCGGTGTTGCATAATAAAAAAAAGTCCTGAATAACTTTGGAATAAATAAGGTATTTGTATAAAGTAGTAATACACCTCACCTGGTGTGTTTCAGTGCTTTGTATATTTTTTTTCCTTAGGGTTTGTAGCCTGAAGTAGTTACAAATTTAACAGCTATTGAAACATTTGTTTTTTTTAAATCTTAAAATAAATATATAATCACTTATTATGTGGAATCTGCTACCTCATATTTTGCCACATATGTTCCTCTTAGTCAACCAAGAGACACCCATTTTGTCACCATCATAAGAATGAAATCCTGAGATCCTACTGGGAAACAAAACAGTGTCATGCCGAGTACACATAGGTCCCTTCACAAAGCACCATTCTATAATATGTAACCATCTACATACATATGAATCAATGCAATGATGCTTAGAATGTTCTTTCTTTGAACTAGTGATTGGATTATATATTTCCTTTGCTGACTTTTCCATTAATTTATTTTTTATATAATACTGCAAGTTAGGAATAGCCTCCCTGCAGGAAGGAAATGAATAGAAACTCTCAGCTAAAATCTGTATCCTAATCTTATGTACATTTTCCCTTACTTTTCTAAGATAGGGAATATTCTTTGCGGAACGTTTGTCATATCACTGTTTTGAACTACGAAGTACTTTGTGATGGCAGCTTGCAGCCTCTTCTGTGAGAGGGAGTTCGAGTGTTCAGTTGTGCATGGAAGCAGCTACCATCTCTGCCGACCTCACACCTGTTCCCAGGCCAGAAAGTAGCCTACGTCAATGGTGTTAATCTTTACAATAAACCATTAGGCAGGGCCTGTGGGGCTGCACGCCCATGGAAAACATTAAGGAAAAGACACTGGTTTCCCATTCTGAATGGCCTTGGGTGGGCCAGGGTCTTCCTTGGGTGAACCTGGACCACCCGCTACAACTGGGCATGCTTGAAACAAGTGATGAGCTTAGATTTCGTTCGTAAAGGCTGTTGTTTAAATATATATATATATATATATATATATATATATATCATTTATTATTATTTTTTTGGACTTACTGAAGTTTTCTTAAATGACTTTAATGGAGATGATGTGCCCTACCAGCAAAGTACATCGATATTAGATACGTAGGCCAGTGCACGGTGAAAGTAAGTGAAAGGTGTGCCAAAAATTCATGCAGTTCACAAAATGTGAACCAGATCCAGAGACCCTGCTCAACTTAGGTGCATAACTGGCAGGTCTGGGTTCTTAGGTTTAGGTGTGCAAGAGGACGGAATTTATGATTGTGAAAAATCAACAGGTGTGGTGAATTCATAGGCGTTAATTCATCAAAATGACAGGGGTAGCAGAAGTGACATCACATGCCATTTGGCCTTTACTTTGACTCACACACACGTTTACACATACACACACATTCACACGCACTCTCACATAAACACACACTCATCCACAAGCACGCATACAACATACATTTAAAAGCATTTTTACTTACCTTAGCTGCCAGAGAGTGTCATATTCCAACTAATTGTACTCCATTTTTATTACACTAATAGTGAATAATATTATTCACTATTTGTGTAATAAAAAAATTGACAGAAAACCAGTACAGTGGTGCCTCAACCAACGTTCATTAAGACGAGCTGCCCCCAAGTTCCAGGCACTGGTTTTGCCACATCTGAGGCCAAGGGTCAGAAAGGCAGTGCCAGGGGTCGCAAGGGTCGAGCCAGGGGTTGCAGGTGCGACCCCTAAATGACGTCCATGTGAAAATTGTCAGCGTCTTAAATTCAAAGGCTGAAATATGTCTGCTCACAGGGCAGGTGCATGTGGGAGGTTCGTGGAATGTTGAGAACACCCACAAAGTATCCAGCAACAATCCTTGTGGTTTGCACACCCACTTATACTTCGTGAGTGCCAAAAAAGACTGGAGAAAGTGTGCTAAGGTAAATACTCAAATTGTGTCTGAAAGACAACCTCATATTTATCTGGGTATAAAACAGATGAAATGTCTCCTCATGGAAAAATATTTTATAGGTTAAGAAAAAAAAAAGCAAAGAGATGCTACATTTGGATCTAAACCCCAGTGCAAACTCTCCTCGGATTAAAAAAGGCTGCATTAGCTCCATATATCAAATGCCCTGGTAGACAACATTACATGTCTGGTGCTCAGTGGCTGAAAGATTATCCATGCTATCTGTGTGCCAAGACTCAATGGTTTGAAAACGCTCTTTGGGATCAGTGCGACGTAAAAAAAAGGGTCCACCTCTCGATACCCCCACTTCTGCTCACGGTAAAGGCACAGAATATTGGGGCGATCAAGCAAGGGAACGGGTATGGGAACAGCAAGGAAAAAGACCTGAAACAAAATAGTGAAAAAGTTATTCTAACTGTTCCTTTACTCAGAACCAGTTTTTTAGGTTGAATGAGGCATACAATAGTTGCCCTGCACCCAGCAGTCATTCCCTAAGTGTGTTTAGCAAGACTGTTTACAAAGTGCGTGTCTCAAAAGGTCTCCCCCACTGGAAAGTGTTACCATGAATGCGTCTGCTGAAAAAACAAAGGTGCAGATTTACAAGGAACTGACGCATCTGCAAAGATGCGTCGGTTTCCTTGCGCCAGTGCTAAATGTCCTTGCGCCACCATGGATGCGCTGTATTTACAATACAGTGCTCCATGGCGCAAAGATTAACAGATGCTTAGAAAATACTGACGCATCTGTTGGCACAAAAGTGACGCTTTGCTGGAGTTGCTCATGAAAGTGACGCAACTCCAGCAATGTGCCACAACAGGAAGGTGAGTCCCATACAAAAAGCCATGCGTCAATCCTTACGCCTGGTCTGAGCAGGCGTAGGGATTTTGGCGCAGTGAAGGCGTAGAGTGACGCAGTGAAATGTTATAAATTTCACTGCATCAGTTTTACATGGCTTTTTGCGTGGGAACGCCCATTCTGCATACATTATACCTGGCGCAGGTATAATGTGACGCAGAGCTTTACAACGTGACGCATCTCCCTAGATGCGTCCCGTTGTAAATTGGCCGCATTGTTTGTGCCGCCGTTGCGTCAAAAAAAGTGACGCAACGGCGGCGCAATGGGCTTGTAAATCTGCCCCAAAGATTACATGAAAAACCAGTGCATACACTCAAGCAACATAAATACTCTGACATCTAAGCAGGAACTTTCATACATACCGCAAGCACAGCTTTGTTTGTTTTTCCAAAGAAAACTCTGTTCTCAGGGTCTGCAGGTCCATCAGTCTTGAATCTCATTGGTTAACTTCACCATAAGAAAGACTCTTGAAGGGTGACCTACTCGAAAATAGTTTACCTAAAGAAAGAGCTGCAGACCGCAAATCAAATGTCATTGCTGAATTCCACCAATGGAGACTAGTTTGCAGCTCAGGCAGGTACCATACAATTATTTCTCCACCTCCCACAAATTTGTGCCATGCATTATTTCTACGGTGATCCCCACTGAAGGATATGTTGAGCCCAGCGCCATATGGGGCTCCACGCTCCAAAACTCCAAGGAAGAATTGTGCGCATGCACACTTACTCAAGCAGAACACTGGAGGCCTCTAAGGAATTCAACGGAGTTTCCCTGCCTGGGACTCTGTCGCAATAGCCAACCAGGAGTAATATAGCCGCCGTCACCTAATCAGGTACACGAAGAGGGCGGTGGGCTCATTCAGGTACTCGAGCCCCGCCCAAGACAGCTAAGTGTGAGTAACGCCGCCTTGGACGTGTTGTCCCCTTTCGCGGTGTGCTAAAAAAAGAAAGTCCATTAATAAACATGAAGCTCAAAATAGTGTACATGTGAAAACATGAGCAATGACCCAACTCCCTACTATCTTGACACCCCCTCCTTGTTGCCCACTCACGGGGGACCGGGTTGCCTTCATTAGCTCGTGATTTCAGTGTTTTAGTGCAATGTGTGTTCTTGTGCCAGTTTCTGGGCCCTGAGGCGCCATGAGAGCTATCACGCTCTGCATCTGTATTCACTCCCTGGCACTGTGAGCAGGCCCTAGTCCCAGGCCACAGTGGAGTGAGGCCAGTGGATGTGAGGGGGTGAATTTAGTACCTGCTGCTTCTGCATAGGAAGTTGGCTGCTGTCCTGCATCAGAGTACATTGCCTCGCCGTGGTGTGTGAAGTTGTTATGGAATTGCATCCTGCTCAGAAAGCTGCTGCTGCTGCCTCAAAGAACAACAGTGATAAGCAATCCATCAGAGAAACCTTCACTGGGTAAATGCCTGAACATGTCCAGTGAAGGAAAGACCAAGAAAGGAAGGCATGGTGGACAACATAAGTGCATTTAAAGGATTGCCCATGTAAACAGTAGCCATTGACCCCTGGTCCTGTGCACGGCTCCCCCTGCGCTGCTGCTCCATGTGCCAGTTACATTGCCCCACCCCTCGAGGCCTCCTGTGTGGTCCCCGCTGTCGGGTGACCGCGTGCCCTAGGTAAGCCTTTATCACAGTCTATCTTAGCCCCTAGCGCTGTGACTGACTTTCGTTTTTGTTTGTTAAGCTTGGTTTTTGGTAAATCTTGGTGTATTTTACACATATTTTCTGCATTTGGGTTTTGTTATCGTACCTCGCTGCCCCCTGCCTGCCGTTTTCCTGCTCCCTGCCCTCCTGCGTCTCTGACACCCCTCCCACCTCCCAGAACTACTTATGGAGGCCGATGCGCGGCCCCAGTGAGTAGCCCTTGACCCCTGGTCCTGTGCGGTCCCGCCCCCTGCGATGCTGATAGCGCCACGAGCCAGGTGCATCTCCCCAGCCCTCGAGGCCCCCCAGGTAATCCTTTAGCCCAGTCTATCTAAGCTGGTAAATCTTGCTGTATTTCACATTTATCTCTATGTTTGGTATTTGGTATTTGTTGTTGTACTCGCTTCCCCTGCCTGCTCCTGCCATTTTCCCGCTCCCCGCCCTCCTGCCACCCTATCAGCCCTTCCCACCTCCCAGGACAACTTATGGAGGCTGCTCCGGGGCCGTGCCGCCAGTGTGCCAAAGACAATCCTGTCTGCACCCATCCGCGCCTGGACCATGCCCTGCACCAGGAACCCTGGCTCCCCTCATTCTCACAGATATTCCACCGCATATCTCTGTGGCCTGGACCCCGGATACAACAACAACTGTTGCCTTGCATCACCTTACTCCACAGCAGGACCTTTTTCCTGCATCCGCTACCCTAGGACCAACTGCCATCAAAGCAACCAGCGCCATGCCATCCCCACCGGCTGAGCCTCCCCGGATCAACTCAGCTGCCTCCTGATCAACGCCAGGACGCTCTGCAAACATGCCATCGAAGTCTGGAACACCATCTCCACTCTCGCCCCTGATGTGATCTTCATCACAGAGACCTGGCTCTCCATCGTACACAAAGAATCGATCATCTGCACCACTGCCCAGGACGAGACCATGCCGATCATGGAACACATAAACTACCAGCTCCGCACTGATGCCAAAACCACCATCAAAGGTACCCTTGCCTAAAGACCCCCATGACCACGAACCAGCCTCAGTGACGCCATCTCTGAATTCATCACCCTGCTCGCCATCGAATCCGAACACTTCGTATTCAGTGTAGACCTCAACTTCCACCTGGACGACCCCGCCGACACCAAGTCACCGACCTCCTGGAACAATTGGACAACATCAGCCTCAAGCAGCTGGTCACAGACTCCATGCACAAAGCAGGACAAACACTGGACCCCATCTTCACGTCTAGTAACAGAATCAAGTACAGCCACACCCATGAATTCACCTGGTCAGACCACTCCATCGTACTCTTCATCATTGCGGGACCCACCCGCACCACCCCAACAGCCACAGCGCCCCCTTCGGCAGCTGGACTAAGGTCACTCAGCATCAATGGACCGATGACCTCAGCATCACCCAGTCCAACATCACCACAGACCTGAACCAGGCAGTAGATAACTTCAACTCCTGGATCACTAGGGCCGCCAACCAAGTTGCTCCCACCAAACTGGCCAGAAAGCAGAGATCCTCCAAACAAGCTAGTTGGTACACCCCGGAACTCAGCACGTCGAAACACAGATGTAAACAACTGGAAAGAAAGTGGAGATCCAGCAGGAACAACACAGACTGAGCAACCTACAAGTCGGCCCTCAAAAACTACCACCGCAAGCTCAAAGCCACAAAAAAGGAGGCCCTGACACACCAAACCAAGGAACTCTTTACCATCGTCCGAGAGTTCACCTGCCCGTCAGCCACCAAAAACTCAATCTCCTCCTCACAGGAACTCTGCGACGCCCTCGCCGACCACTTACACAACAAGATTGCGACCATCTACAGAAACTTCAATCCACAACGCTCCGACCACCTCATCATCCCATCAACTACTGCTGTTGACCACCTGCTCACCACATGGGAACAGCTCAGTACACCGAACATAAATACTGAAATGAAATCTGTCCACTCTGAAGCACCCACTAACACCTGCCCCCATTGACTTTTCAACCTTGGAAGAGATGAGATCAGCCTCAAGCTCACTACCTTCCTCAATGCCTCCATTACCACAGCCAACTTTTCTGATGCCTTGAAACACGCAGATGTCAGACCCCTCCTCAAGAAACCCTCGGCAGACTACTGTCCCATCTCACTGCTCCCGCTTCCCGCCAAAGTCCTGGAGAAGGCCATCAACCTCCAACTCACGAACACCTGGAGTGAAACAACCTGCTTGACCCTTCCCAATCAGGATTCAGAGCCAATCACAGCACCAAGGCTGCCCTGATCTCCGCAACAGATGACCTCCGCACCCTACTCGACAGAGGAGAATCAGCCCCCCTGATCCTGCTCGACCTCTCCAGCCTTCGACACCATCTCTCACCGCACACTCATCGATCGACTGTGCCACATCGGAATCACAGATGACGCACTCAAATTTATGGTATCCTTTCTCACTGGGCGCACCTAGAGAATCCACCTCCTTCCCTTCACCTCTCAACCCAAGTGCACCATTTGTGGCGTCCCTCACGGCTCATCCCTCAGTCCAACCTTCTTCAACATCTACATGACACCACTCACGGACATCATTAGAACCCAATGAAGAACGTCTCAGCCTGGATGAAGAACAACTGCCTGAAGCTCAACACGGATAAAACGGAAGTACTGATCTTCAGCAGACACACCTCCCTCTGGAACGACTGCTGTTGAGCATCGGGACTGGGACACACCCTCCACACAGAATGACCACACCCGCAACCTCAGCATCATCCTGGACAGCGAACTCTCCATGAAATTCAGGTCAACGCTGTCTCCTCAGCCTGCTTTCACACTCTCCACATGATCCTGGCTCTTCGGCTGACACCGCAGCACAGCGCCTGAATACTGTCTCGGGTGATAAGCAGTGCCATATAAATACTCCATGATTGATTGACAAAGGATGATATTCCTGGATTCCTTCAGAAGTTAACTGAATTATGATTTCATACTGGAGTTATCTTAGTCCTGGGATAACCTGCCCAAATCATAAAAAGCATTGCTAAGAAGAAGCTTGGGAGATTTCTTTAAATGAAATAACTCAAGTCTATAGTCATCAAGTTAAATGCTCTTGCACTTCTTAGCTGGGCTGCTTTACCTTTATTGGCTTCCAGGCAGCACTTTTCAACACTGCTTCAACCTACTAAGGATTTTGAAGAAAATCTTCAAGTGACTACCAGACGACACCAGGAAAACGATCACCCAAGCCCTCATCACCAGCAAACTAGACTATAGAAGCTCGCTATATGCAGGGATTACCAACCACCTCACAAGAAGACTGCTGACCATCTAAATTAAACACAGCATCCAGATTAGTCCTTGCCGTCCCATGCTGAGCCCACATCATACCACACCCTACGGCACTCCACTGGCTGCCACTACACAAGCGAGCACACTTTAAACTTCTCACAAACACATACAAAGCTCTCCACAACACTGGCCCTGTCTCCCTGAACAGCCGCATTGACTTCCACCAACCTTCCAGACAGCTCTGCACTGCCGGTCTCACTACCACACACCCCACGCATACATGAAAGCGGAGCAAGGGGCTGCATCTTCTCGTACTGGCCCCTAACGCCTGGAACAACCTCCCACAGCACTTCAGAGTCTCCTCTTTTCTTGATTTTCACAAGAAGCGGAAGCCCCCAGGACTAGGCTGACAAACTTACTACAAAGTGCCTGGATACGCTCACAGGTGATTAGCGCGCTATAAAAACACCGATAAAAAAGCTCTTTTCCGCAGGGCTGCTATACATTTACTGGGTCATAGGCAGCACTTCTCGAAAGGCTGCTACTCTTTCTCTTGGTCATAGGCAAAACTTTTCAGCAGGGCTGCTGTACTTTTACTGGATCCTAGACTGCACTTCTCAGCAAGGCTAACACATTTATAACTGGGCCGTAGACCACTTCTCAGCAAGGCTAACACGTTTATAACTGGGCCGTAGACCACTTCTCAGCAAGGCTAGCACACCTTTAGTTGGTCCTAGACAACACTTCTCTGCAGGGCTTCTATACTTTCAAAGGGACCATGCACAGATTTCTTAGTAGTGCTGCTGTAGTTCCAAATGGACCATTGCAGCACTTCTCAGCATAACTGCTGTATTTGTACTGGGATATTACTGGCCCTTCTGGGCAGGGCTGTTGTGTCCGGCCCTGTTGTACTATTTTTAGGCCATTCTAGTGTTTCTTAGCAGCGCTGCTATATTTTAAATAAGCGGTTACTGGCCCATGCCAGGAGTGCTTCTACATGTGTAATCGAACAAACCCTTCTTACTAGGACTGATGAGTTGGATGAGGCATTACTATCACTTCTCCTCATGGCTGCTATCCTTTTAGTTAGATGCTAACCGCACTTCTCATTGTGGCTGCTTTAACACTGCTTCTCAGTGGAGATTTAAAAGGGGTCATTACAGGTACCAGAGTGAAAAAAAAATAAGAACAAAGAGAGGATAACTATGTTCATGCTTTCAAGACCTACACTGAGGGGTGGAGGTATATGACATTTATATGGGTCTAGCCAGGGCTGGACTGAGAAACCAAAAGGCAGCGCACTCTCTCCGTCTCCTTGTGTAATCTCTCTCTTTCCATCCATCCATTCTGTCTCTCCTTTCTTCGCCCTCTCTGATCGGTTTCTCTGTACCCCCTCCCCTCTCTTTCTCTCTGGAAGCCTCCCGTGTAACTGGGTAAGTGACAGGTACCAGGGGCTTTCAAAACCAGCCTGCAAGGGCTTCAGCCCGCCGGGGAAATGCCCAGTGGAATTAAAGGCCTGTCTGCCCAGAGTCTAGCCATATCCTCTCCCCCTTCCCTCAACCACGCAGCTCCACACTTGGCTCTTCCATTGCACGCAGTTGAGACCCCACTGTCTACACCCACATAGGATGTTATTGAGGCCGCCGCGTGCACTGTATAGCTTTAGCTCAAAACACATTTTCTTGAGATGGAAGAGACATGAGAGGCGAGTGGCGGCCCTGAATCCATCTCTATGGTGTGTCTGATGCTGAGATGTTATTGCCACCCGTTAACCTTTAGCAAATGAGATATTGTAGAAACTGCGCAGGGGTGCGATTGCAGATGTAAAGATTATCTGTCGGTCTGTGGAACACTGCAGGCGGGGAGCGCGCGGGGTCGTGTACCGCTGCCACGTCAGCACACCTGATCAATATTCCTGCCCAGTTGGCTTTGTTGTTATTTTTTTGACCTTTGGTAGAAATTGCTTTGGGCTACAGTAATATCACAGAATTCAGGATTACCTGGAAATTGGAGTGTGTGCTACAGACAAGAAAATGTACCCGCCTCTGAGCCATTGCGAAAACATGGAGCTCCACTTACGTGACTTTTAGTAGCCTATGTTTGTGGTGATACCACTTACAATGCAAGAGCAACAAAGGGTTAGCAACAAACCTTTCTTTTCTTTTCACCTCCAGCCGAAGTCATGCTGAAATTTATTTGGCATGCATTAAACAGTAAGTGTGATGTGGCTGACAACTGCTTTCATATTTTCTGCTTCTGTCCTTACGTGCAACCGCCTCATCTGTGCTCCTAGATAATTCGATGATCGATTTCTTAGAGATGCTAATTTCCTTTCCATAGGTCAGCTTGCCCATCATTGTCTGCATTTTAGCAACACCGGATCCGAGAAACTCCCCTTGATGGTCAGATAATTAGTCTCCGTGGCCTTACTTGACAGTTGAGTGATCACTGAATTTATAGATACTCTGGGGCATGAAGGTTTTGGGCATATTTTGAGAAAGATATGTCTGTGCAGCTGTGGTTTATATTGCACGTTGTATGATCTGACCAAACTAATGGGGTTTGAAGGATTGATAACACTTGCATCCGAAAAGGCAAAGACGGGGCCAGTAGCGCAGCCACCAGTGTGTGGTCCATGCACACGAATCAAATGTATATAGCATGATCCTAGAAAGCAAGCAATGAAGTGATGTACAGAATATATGTGGAATGAGGTTGCTTAGGACCAAGATTATTTTTCGGTCATGGATGGCGCGCTTGAAGAGATGGGCCTGCAGCTACTTTCTGTAGAGGAAGCAGACGAGAGTCGAGTCCTGGAATCGCTGGCAAAAAGTTCAACCTCTAAATCAGTGATCAAGAATCAGGAAGCATGATCGAGTTCTTGGCTCAGATACTGAAGAGAGGTCTAAGGTTGCGTGTTGTTTTAATCGTCTTTAGAACCTTGTCCATATTCTCCGACTAATTCGGATGCACGTGCAACTCCTGTGTCTACAAATGAATGCATCATTCTTTCCTCTCTCTGTAGTGTGAACCCACTGCAGAGCCTTGCGCCCTCGTCACATTGATATCTGTAACTTAGCAGCACTCCCGCAGTTGTTAATTACTATATGACTGCGTTGGTGAGCACTGACCGGAAACCAATCCCTGGGCCACCCTATGTGTTACACCCTGTCCCGAGATCAGCCTCTGTTTACCTGCCCGGTCTGCTGTCCCAGTCTTAGCAGCTTTCTTTACCTGTCTCCTTGTCTGTTTTTTAGGTCGAGCCTAGCGCAGCGCGCTTGCGCTGGCTAGGAAATCGGCCTCTTGGAATCACTTCAGCTTTTGTAGAAGCTCGTGCATGTGGTGCTCACACGCTATTGGCCTTTGCGTCTGGCTTTAGCACGCAATTGGCCAAAGGCGTGTGGATGTCCCAGCTTTTTGGGAAATGTTTACTCCCAGAGCATTTTGCTCTCGGGAGCCAGCAGCGGCGCGCAGGGGTCATCTGTTTTGGCTCAGGTTTCCTTGCCGCTCGACCTTGCCGCTTTCATTTGAAGGCGCATCCCCTCCACCCCACCTCTACAAGAGTGCGCGTCGCTTTCACTTTCGCGGCCGCGTGGCCGCGCTTGTTTTAATCCTGCGATGAATACTTTCAAATGGCGCCTCGTTCTTTTCTTCAATGAGTGTTCAGGAGCTAAAAGTTATTTAAACGTGTGGCTGCCTGGACGTAAACAGAACTTAAGCCCATCAGAGTGCACACTGAGTTTGCAAGTTAACCCACCTTCAAGCTGTCTCGCAGCAAACGATGTTGGTTTCCCTTTCAATTCTGGCACGCATAAAGCACCTTAGTCTGACGGGGAGATACGACACGCTTCGCTCGAAAAGGAATGTGAAAACAATACCTTTCTGAGGAGCCAGGTGTGCGCTGCATACATTATTGAGGGGCCAACTTTGCAATTTAGTAACAGCAGACCTGCTGAACAGCCCCGGACCCCTGCATCCCCCAACCCCCGCCACCCACAGGAAAAATTCCCCACTTTCATCGTAGGGCCTCTCTCGGAACCCCGCATTTGACACGGTTTCTCCTCACTGCACTGGATGAGCAGCAAGGGCGTGTCCCGCCCCAGGGGCTCTCAGAGGTGCATTTTGGGCTGTGCGCGCTAACTGGGTAACGCAATACACATGTCCCGCTGCTGCCCTGGGGCTTCCATTCATGAGCAAGCTTTCTCCTACCCCTGCTGTGCTTTTAACCCTGATCTGCCATGGGGTTGGGGTTCCCTCCCTACGATTTCGGTTTCTGCAGACCAGACACTGTTTTAGCCGAGCCGGAGGTAGGAATAACATCTCGCCATGCGCGGTCGGCAGTGAATAGGCCCGGGCACCAAAATAAAAGCGGCCTATCCGACAGCTGACAGAAAAGAGTGGCCTTCTTTTGCAGATTGGGCAGTTGTATCTTGCACAGACACGCTGCTTAGGTTTGGACAGACTCACTGTAAGGTCTTTTGCGAGCTATGAACGGCTATGCATTTGGGGTCACAACAGGAAAGTGGTCATTATTCGACTGTAAATGGCAGTGAAATGTCGGCCTGGGCCCTCTAAAGGGATCCATTGTGAAATATCCCTTAGACTACAGGGATGCCAAAGGGGGAATCTGTCTCAAGGGAACGGGCACAGTCAGTGCTGCCTATCGTGGAACTGGGCAACCAGGTTAGAGCTTCGTCGTCCTCTCAGCATCCTGTGATTCTAGGCAAATCACTAATCTCCCCTGCCAAAAATCAAAAGAAAATGAATGTGACCTTGTGTAATGTAACTGGTGCTCATGTAGAGCTCAGGTTTGCGCTATATAAAACTGCAAAAAAAAAACCACAACAACAAAAAAGAGACACACTCTCGGGAACCCTACCACCTGCCAGCCAGGGGAAACTTCTAAGAGACGACCATCAGGAGGGGAACCATACCAGCATACAAGAGAAGGCGCCCAGCCAAGAGAGGCTCACAGGACAGAAGAGGCTTTGTCGGGGCTATTGTCGCTCACAGGGCCAGCCCTTGCTCAGACGGCGCCCTGGGTGGAAAGAAATGTGCCACCCTGCTACTGATCAACGAAACGATGCAGCAGGGGTCTTTCCTTAGTCCCTACCTCGATGATCTGCCTTTGAACACAAACATCTCCATCCTCCTCCACCTTACCTGAATCACCGGCTGGTGCCAAGTTGTTTGTTGGGGTTGGGGAGTGGGTGCGTGGCAGCAGGGGGTGACAGGTATCTGGGAGGGCAAGGAAAGGGGTTCATAAGGTGTTAAAACAGCGGCTGCAGCACGTTATGAATAATTGGAAGCGCTTTAGACTGACTCAGTGGAGCCAAGGCAGAGGGACTGCTGTTTGCAGGACCTTTATGCAAAGATCTTCAAAATGAAAAACGTCATAAGTTCTAAAGTTCCCATAGACCTGCACAAACGTTGTAAAAAAAAAAAATGGGCAACTTTGCACACTGTCAGTATTGGGTAATGAGCACAGCTCAAAGAAAAGACGGGCTGTTTGTGCCTGGCAATGTTATCTGAGCCTAAGAAGATGCTACAATCTTTTTTGTCCAAATGTCCATGTGCTGCTCTTATAAATAAGTGCTTATAGTGTTTTGAAAATATAGTTATAACTTCACAGTGATCAATGCGAATTAATAGTTTGTGTTATACGGTATCTGGGTTCCAAACCCTCATCACATCTCAAAATAAGCACTCATAGCTCCATTCCTCCTCACTAGCCCTTGGGAGCCAAGGTCCAAACAAGAATACGTGGCACCCAAGACCAGTGCAAGAGTCATGACGAGCCGGGAACCAGCGGTTATTCACAGATCACTGTCCAGTAACCATAGTGCCCTTGGAATAGGTGGCAAGACCTGATAATAGGTTATGAATGTTCTCACCCGAAAATACATCATTGGCAGCATCTTCTCTCTCCATACCCCCCAACCCACCAAATAGCAAAATATGTGTCAGGGCCTTCATAGGTCCCATTCCCAGTGTTTCTGAACCAGACAGCCCACAATTACAAATGTGTGCCGACAACACAGAACTTCCTCAGAGAGGCTGATGTAGCACGCAACTGTCGAAATCAAACTAGCCTTTTACTGTGATCTATTACTCCCTTGGAACATGCCAGGTCACATCGACCAGGACTAACCATTAGGCCTACCCACTACTAAGGGTGTACAAAATCACATCATTTTATCAGCCGGAGACTAGTTCACACAAAAAAAAAAATGTCTACATTTTCCGCTCGAACCAGTCACCTGCTGGTAACTCACAAGACTTTTTTACCCAAGGTGCGAACTCACTTAAAAGAAAAAAGTTACAGAAAACCACACCATGCTGAAATTTCGAGATATTCCATAAATTTTGCGTGATCTGAAATCCAGGAATTTCTTAAATTGTGCTGGAGTAATTACATTTTTTCCTAGGCCTACCCAAAAAACAACAAATAAATAAAATAAACCTCTGCAGCCAGAAACAATGATTTAGATAGACATGTTGGACAGCTTCCGGTTGTTACAGCCCTAAATTATTACCATCCCTCTTACTTACCCCAAAAAAAAAGCATTGGCATAGCCAATAGGTCTCGCTTTTGGGACCTTATAAGTATTTAGTTATGCAGCACAATATCCTTGGTGCAACAACATCAACTGTTGCATGGCTAAACACTTATACGGTCCCAAAGGCGACACCTATTGGCTATGCCAATGCTTGTTATGGCTAGGAGCAGTGCTTTAAATGGAAAAAAATAAGTGCAGGTACTCATTAAAATGAGCTAGAGGTGTAGTGAGGGGGCGGGGCTAGGGGCGGGGCTAAGGGCAAGACATGATGATACTTAACAACTTCTATATTAGTTGCAGCACATACCAAAACACATGAGAAATGTGTTTATATAAACAAAGCAGGTTAACTCATTACACAAAATGAAAGAGAAATGCGATAATACGTTAACATTTCCTTTTTTGCAATAGTTGCACCTTCTTAATGTCATACTGTTAATTGCTGTTTGGCACACTACTATATATTTTTGAGCACGCGAGTAGGAAGAAACTGAAAATACCCCCATGTCGCACCAAAGCTCTTATGGCACCAAGCAAATGAAGCAACTCATCATGACCCTCCCCAGGTGATATCTCTCGTCTCTTCCATCAATCTATCCATTCACTCTTTCATCTTACCATTTAACCTTTACTTTCTATCGTCTATTCAGTCTTTCATCAATCATTCAGTTTTTCACCATTCCGTCTATCCACCCTTCATATCCACACCTATCCATCCATCTCCAAACCTATCCATTCATCCTTTCACTCATCCATCTCTTTATCCACCCTTTCCCTCATCCATCAATCCTTTCGCTCATCCATCCATCAACCCTTTCACTCCTTTATTCTATCCACCCTTTCACTCAATCCCTCCATTCACTCATCCATCATCCACCCTTTCATCCATCCTCCCTACCTTTCATTCATCCATCCAAACTTTCACTTATCCACCCATCATCCGCCCTTTTATCCAATCATCCACCCTCTTTCACCCATGCATGCTTTCACTCATCCATCTATACATCCACCCTTGCTCGCTCATCCATCCACTCACTCATCCACTCACCCACCCACCAACCCTCCCTTTTACGTTATTTATGAATCTTTGTCGCAGAGCAGACATGTACAAACAAAGTGCCACACATTTTCTTTAAAATACCTCCTGAGAGTGTCTTGATTCTCTCTCTCTTTCTTTCACTTTTTTCTTACAAAAACAGGCATACACACAAACATAGCAGACACACAAAAGACTCAGGTATGATAAAAGCCATCTTTTCTCTTCACTTACCATGGCTTTTTTAATTGCCACCGGGGCCGGACTGGCCGTAGCCTGATTGCCACTGCCAGGGGACTGACATGATTCCTGTGCTTGCATGAACTCACAGGATAGTGTGAATGTGATTGACAGCACAGGGCCTGAATGGACCCTGCTCTGTCAAGCACAGCGTGATGGTGAGCACTCGGACATTATTCAAATAAGCCCTGCTGAATAGCTCAGCTGGGGCTCAGATCGGTGCTGCAGAAGCGACACCTTGGCTGCTGACACGTTCTACTTCTGCTCACCAGCACTGCCAATGAGCCTACCTTTTCATGAGTACCGGTACTCTCCAGGGCAGTAGAGAAGTGCCGGTACTCAGAGCGATAAATCTAAGAAGTGCCGGTACTCCGTACCGGTGAGTACCGGCCCATTTAAAGCACTGGCTAGGAGCCGTAAGACTGAGTGCCTCAGACAGGGTTTGGAATAGCAGGAGGAACACTGTAAATCCTTTTTCGCTCTGCAATTCCCGCGGTTACCCCATTCTCAGGGGCGTAGCTAGGCCTTCGGCTGCCCGTGGCGGCCCCTGCGTTTGCCGCCCTCGGCAAAATGATAGAAGAGCGTGGGGGGGGGGGTGGTAGCGGCCGCGGCCTATTCTTGCGCCCGCAACGGCCTCAGGTAAGGGCGGGGGAAAGGGGGGCCGGCTGCCGCCCGAAAACTCGTGCCACCTGGGGCGGTCCGCCCCCATCGCCCCCCCTTAGCTACGCCACTGCCCATTCTTTTTAAAATCAATCCCTGGCCCAGGGTCTTCCTGAGTGAGGGCGGGTCCACCGTCACTTATTTCCACTGACTTTGCATGATGGACGGGCAGAGAAAATTTTAAATGGCCCCACAAGCAGAAAAAAAGCGCCCTGTGCCATGGGGGCATTTACTTTTTGTTTATTGAAAAGAAACTTCCGGTTTGGGAGTTTGTTTTGAACAAAAAGTTGTCCAAACGTGTGATTTAAACACTGTGCCCATTCGCCAAACCGGAAAGGCTGTCAAGCATCACTAATTTCACCAACTCCATAAATGAGATTAATACTCTGCCTTGATCTATTTATATTGATCGCCAGTTAATGAACTCAGTTAGCGCTGTCCAATAATGTGCGACTCTCCCTGGTTGCCATGGATACTGTCGCCAGTGGATTCTTGTATTTAACACCTCAATCCATGGAAACAACGAACTACTGCAATCCAAGTCCTCAAGCTCAAGAACACCGGAAGTTATCAATAAACTGTTGAAATCTTCCGAAGCGGAAAGAATGATATTCTATTAAAAAATCTACCGGCCATCAAAGCTAATGTATATTCTGTGGAAATATATCTTGAATAAGTGCAGTTATGAATTAAAGTATGTACCGAACTTGTAGTACGTGTTAATCATATTCTTAAACCCATGACGTCTGTCTCTGGTGGTTTTATGACAGTACCACGCATGCTATTACAACGCATGTCTTAACAACGCGGTCATAACAACGACCATGCCTTTACCACGCATGCCTTTACAACTGAAAAGTAAGTATTCAGCAGGTAAGTATAAAGCCTTTTAATTATATATATAAATATATATGGCTTTATAGTTATTTGCAAAATACTTACATTTTTTTTAAAAAGGCAAGGAGGGTGGTAAATGGATATGCACTTTAAAAAAAAAATATATATATATATGTATTTTTATACACATATAAGTATGTGTGTATATATTTTATATATATATATATATGTGCAAAACATATTTATTGTAACATTTACATATATTTATATATAATAAAATTTATAAAAATATATTTTTACCCTTAACAACCCTCAACCCTTAATCCCATACCCACACTTAACCCTAAAATTTCTCTTGCCACTCAAAAACCCTAACCCACCCTAAACCCTAAAAATGCCCTTGCCACCCAAAAGCCATACCCACGCTAAGCCTCCAAAATTTCCATCTCTACAAAAACAAAAAACAACCCTAAACCTTAAGAACACCCTTCCCCTAACACACACTCAAACACACACCCCCACACCCCACACACACATACATACATATATATATATATATATATATATATATATATATATATATATATATATATATAATATTTGCACATGCATATTGACACACAATACACACCCAGGGGAGGCGTTCAACACTCTACCCATTTCACATCTACCAGCTCTCACTACGGGAACCGAGCCGTGATGGGATACTCACCTTGCAAGCCAGGGAAGTGCTTGCTGGGAACTGTGGTTTGCCGACGCAGACTGCAGTGAAGCCCCACCTACTAATACGGCTCAGCTGAAGTGTCTCAACTGACGTGAGAGTGTTTGAGCATTCATAAAGCCACTGGAGGAAGACGTTGGTGTTTTATGGCATTTGATAAAGGCATACACGCCGAAACGCGTCATGCCATTGTTATTAATAAAGTCTCTTCCTGGTAACCCCGCTGTGTCCCTCCGATTGCTTCAGCAGAAGGATATCGTACTCGTTATACATTGCGCACCTGCCCATGGTGCACTGAGGGACCCGCTCAACAAAGAGTCTGGAACCAAATGGGCAGTTTTTCTTAATGTACTCCAAGGTATTGGATGGATTTCAGACCGCCGCACTTCATGGACACTATGCATTTCTGCATTTGCGGACCGTGACTTCACGGAGAGGCTAGATCACGGCATCTACGCCTCATGGCACATTGGACATTTTTTAGTGCGGCTAGAGCGTTGGGGACCAAGGAGGAGACTTTGTTATGGCGGCAGCATCGTCGTTTCACCCAGGGGAGGCGTTCAACACTCTACCCATTTCACATCTACCAGCTCTCACTACGGGAACCGAGCCGTGATGGGATACTCACCTTGCAAGCCAGGGAAGTGCTTGCTGGGAACTGTGGTTTGCCGACGCAGACTGCAGTGAAGCCCCACCTACACTAATACGGCTCAGCTGAAGTGTCACAACTGACGTGAGAGTGTTTGAGCATTCAAAAAGCCGCTGGAGGAAGACGTAGGTGTTTTATGGCATTTGATAAAGGCATACACGCCGAAACGCGTCATGCCATTGTTATTAATAAAGTCTCTTCCTGGTAACCCCGCTGTGTCCCTCCGATTGCTTCAGCAGAAGGATATCGTACTCGTTATACATTGCGCACCTGCCCATGGTGCGCTGAGGGACCCGCTCAACAAAGAGTCTGGAACCAAATGGGCAGTTTTTCTTAATGTACTCCAAGGTATTGGATGGATTTCAGACCGCCGCACTTCATGGACACAGTGGGCCTGATTCACAGAACTAACTTACGTCAAAAACGTAAAGTTAGTACGTTTGGTATTCACAGAATACACTTACTCATTTTGGTATTCACAGAATGAACTTACTCATTTCGGTATTCACAGAAGTTAGTAGTCCTAACTTTAGGACTCCTAAATGCCTTCTGTGAATACCGAAAGTCTTAAAGTTAGGATTTTTCTCAGTTTAGGAGTAGTAAAGTTAGGACTCCTAACTTTAGGCCTCCTAAATGCCTTCTGTGAATACCGAAAGTCTTAAAGTTACGATAAACTGAGAGAAATCCTAACTTTAAGACTTTCTTTATTCACAGAAGGGATTTAGGAGTCCTAAAGTTAGGCAAAGAGGTAGCCCTTGGTTCAGTGTCGTGCCTTTTGCTTAAATGATGTAAATCCGTTCAGTAGTTCCTGAGAAAATCAAAAGTAAAGTCACATATATATCTATGGGCGCGTAGGGTCCGCGTACCCTCCCGATCACGAGCTGTATGCTAATTGGCTGTCAAGTGGCTGTCAACACTCCAAATCAGGAAGTGTTGGCAGCCATTTTGTCCCTCGGTAGAACCGAGGGACAGAAACAAGTGCGCAAAGCGCAAAGGGGGCAGGGTAGAAACACCCTGACCTCTAGGCCTGCTCAGGGGTCCCACAAGGACACCCTGGGCAGAAAAAAGCATTTAAAAAAAAAATCGGCAGGATGCGCTCAGGGTGCGCGGATCCTGCCGAAAAAAAAAAAATCGAAGTGCGGTCTCCGCGCTTTGATGTTTATTTGCCCCCGGGTGGGCCAAGTCTATTTGCCCCCGGGTGGGCCAAGTCCCGGGGGCATGGTGGGGGGGTTTAAATTTAATGTGGGGGGCCTCTAAGGCGCCCCAGGGACCGCCACCCCCCGGGGCTTTTAAAAAAATAATGGTGCAGGAGGGCTCTTGGCCCTCCCGCAGCCCCGGGGACCGCCACCCCCGGGGCTTCTTTTTTAAAAATTATTTTCACCTGTGTGGGGGCTCCAGCCCCCACATGCCCCGGGGACCGCCACCTCCCAGGGCACTAAAGATTTGAATATGGGGGTCCGTTACGGACCCCCAAAGCCCGGGGACCACCACCTCCCCGGGGCTGTGAAATGGTTGGGAGGGGGCCGCGCGGCCCCCTCCTGGAGCCCTTGATGGCCCTGGGGACCGCCACCCCCAGGGCCGGCTCCTGCAGTGTCCCGGGTGCCTACCCCCGGGACACTGTAGTTTGCTATGACAGGACGGGAGCCTCGCGGCTCCCGTCCTGTCATAGCTAGAGCTTAGTTTGCATTTTGAAAGACCTGCTCTCTCTTTCAAAATGCAAACTAACTGCTTTCCACATGGGGAGCAGCATGTTAGCTGCTCCCCATGTGGAAAAGCAATGCCGGCTCCCATAGGACGCGGGGAGCCGGCTGGGACTGTGGGGGTATTGGGGACCCCCCACAGGCCCCGGGGGATGGGGTCCCCGGGGCCATAAGTGGCCAGGGAAGGGGGCCACGCAGCCCCCCTCCCCAAATAAAAAAAAAAAGGACAAGGCCGGCCCCGGGGGATGGGGTCCCCGGGGCCTTAAATGGCCTGAGGAGGGGGGCCACGCAGCCCCCTCCAAATTTAAAAAAAAAAATCGATGGCTTGCCCCGGGGATGGGGTCCCCGGGGCCAATACAGGTCCAGGGAAGGGGGCCACGCGCTCCTTTCCCGTTTTTTTTTTAATTTAAAAAAAAAAAATTGCTCAGGCCCCGGGGATGGGGTCCCTGGGGCCAAAAGTGGCCAAGGAAAGGGGGCCACGCAGCCCCCTCCCATTAAAACCCCCCCAAAAAAAAACGACCGGCATCGTGCCGGAGGCCCCGCCCCTCCCTGCAGTACTTGCAAACGCGCCCCTGGCGCGTTTTAAGAAGGGAAGTAATTCCCCTTGAATACTGGGGTCCTCTGGGGCCAACTAGCCCACTAGGAACCTCCAGTATGCGCCAGGGCTGCGTTACAGAGAGGTGTACAGAGGCCACGCCCCTTTTTACACCTCTCTGCAACGCAGCTCTGTGGCACTTTTTAGAAGTACATGGTGGGCTAGTTGGACTCCAGGGACCCTCAGGATTCAAGGGGACTTAATCCTCCAACTTAAAACGCGCCACGGGCGCGTTTGCACAGTGGTGAAGGGAGGGGCGGGGCTTCAGGTGACATGTGTGCAAACAGGCCCTGTGGTGCGTTTAAGATGGGAATTAAATCCCCTTCAATCCTGAGGGTCCCTAGGGGCCAACTAGTCCAACAGGTACGTCCAGAAAGCGCCACAGAGCTGCATTGCAGAGAGGTGCAAAAGGGGCGTGGCCTCTGAACACCTCTCTGCAACGCAGCTCCGTGGCGCATACTGGAGGTACAGGGTGGGCTAGTTGGACCCCAGGGACCCTCATGATTCAAGGGGACTTAATCCCCAACTTAAAACGCGCCACGGGGCGCGTTTGCACAGATGTCACCTCAGGCCCCGCCCCTCCCTTCAACATTGTGCAAATATTCCTCTAAAATCAGCTGAACTACGAATTCCTATGTACTCACCTGTTATCAGGAGAGACCTCAGTGCTGCATCTTTCAGCCCAGTACTGATCCTGAAAAGTAATTTTAACCGTACTTACCAGTAACTTGAATTTCCTTCCATAGGATATCATTGACTGGTTTCACTTGGAAATTCTTCTAAGTGTGGAGTTTTGGAACTTTATAATATTCCTCTAAAATCAGCCGAAATACGAATTCCGATTTACTCACCTGTTATCAGGAGAGACCTCAGTGCTGCATCTTTCAGCCCAGTACTGATCCTGAAAAGTAATTTTAACCGTACTTACCAGTAACTTGAATTTCCTTCCATAGGATATCATTGCCTGCTTTTTGCTGAAAAAGTTTCTAAGTGTCGATTTTTGAAACATACAAATATTCCTCTAAAATCAGCCGAACTACGAATTCCGATTTACTCACCTGTTATCAGGAGAGACCTCAGTGCTGCATCTTTCAGCCCAGTACTGATCCTGAAAAGTAATTTTAACCGTACTTACCAGTAACTTGAATTTCCTTCCATAGGATATCATTGACTGGTTTCACTTGGAAATTCTTCTAAGTGTGGAGTTTTGGAACTTTATAATATTCCTCTAAAATCAGCCGAAATACGAATTCCGATTTACTCACCTGTTATCAGGAGAGACCTCAGTGCTGCATCTTTCAGCCCAGTACTGATCCTGAAAAGTAATTTTAACCGTACTTACCAGTAACTTGAATTTCCTTCCATAGGATATCATTGCCTGCTTTATGCTGAAAAAGTTTCTAAGTGTCGATTTTTGAAACATACAAATATTCCTCTAAAATCAGCCAAAATACGAATTCCGATTTACTCACCTGTTATCAGGAGAGACCTCAGTGCTGCATCTTTCAGCCCAGTACTGATCCTGAAAAGTTATTTTAACCGTACTTACCAGTAACTTATATTTCCTTCCATAGGAATCCATTGTCTGGTTTTCAGCAGAAAAGTTTCAAAGTGTTGATTTTCACAAACTACAAATATTCCTTAAAAATCGCCTGTATGACTTAAACGCATTCTTTCAACTGTTTACAGGAGATGCACCAGTGCTGGATCCAGGATCCACCACTGAGTAAGAAAAAGTAACGATAACACTACTCACCTGCTAAGTGAATTTCCTCCCATAGGATAACATTGGTGATTCTATGTGAAAAAGTTTTGTGTCAACTTTTAAAATACAATAATATTCCTTAAAAATCACTACTGTAACCAAAACGCTTTTACTCAACTGTTTACAGGAGATGTCCCAGGACTGAATCTAGGATCCAGTCCTGTGGTTAGAAAAGTAATCCATAAAGTAACTAATTGCATTTAGCTAGAAATTCACATTGAGCTCAATGTTGCATTGTGTTTGAAATTGTGTTGCCCATTGCAACTTCTGTAACTACTGTACTTAAAAGTCTATTGCCTATTTGCAAAGTATTTAAACTAAAGTAATTCATTCTGAGAAAGTATATTTTGTAATGTAATGTATAATGTAATTACAATGTAATTTAAAAATAAAACATCTAAAAATAAATAGTTTAAAAAAAATGTAGTAAATCAGTATCAAAAAAAATAAATATAACAATTAATACATTTAAAAATTGTCATTTACAAAACCTTTGAAATTCACTGAAAAAAACCATAGGTTTCAGACATGTTATAGTTAGGAATTAGCATTTAAAAACCTTTGAAATTCACTGAAAAAACCATAGGTTTCAGGCTTGTTATAGTTAGGAATTAGCATTTTAAAAACCTTTGAAATTCACTGAAAAAACCATAGGTTTCAGGCCTGTTATAGTTAGGGTTTAGCATTTAAAAACCTTTGAAATTCACTGAAAAACCATAGGTTTTAGGGAAAGTTATAGTTAGTTGGACATTGCACTCGTACAAAACCCCTGAAATTCCCCTGTTATAGTTAGTTCAGCTAACTATAACTCGCACCCCCGCAATGCACTGCTGATGACGTCACATATTATATCACTCATGACATGGTCAGTGACATCACTGATGACATCTCAAATGACATCACTGATGACATCATCCATGTGAGAATTTAATGCATCTTCTCACACCCTAATATAACTTTTGATACACCCACTCTAAATTACAGACTGCCATTCTCAAAACCATACACACTCCAATACCAATAAGTACATACCCACTCACTGATTCTTAGGTCTACACACACACATCTACTCACTCACCCGTACAGTCACTCATACTTACAGTCACTCAGTACAGGACTATCATATGCACTCATACACCTATATAAACACTCACACAACGCAACTCATCCATAGAGGTACTCACACACCTAGTCAGTCATGCTAATAATTAATCACACTCCCATTTACTCACCTATACAGTTATACACACCAGCTCACTTACTCATAAAAATACTAGCACATTCTTACGCTCCTATGCAATCACTGATGCAAGCACACACTCATCCATATAGCCACTCTCACAATCACACACTCTCACTTATAGCCATTTATATACTCCAACACACATATATACTGCCTTTCACATATGTAGTTACTCACACATGTACCACTGAGATATACATTCAATCACTAACACACCCATACACACACTCACCCACCCATACAGTCCATCACAGACGCACTCTTGAAACCATGCACCCAGTGAATCACCCACTCACACATCTATGCACAGAGTCACACACACCCCACCCACACAAACACTGAGGCACCCATACAGATACTCAGAGAACCAATCCATAACCCATATAGACACTCATTTAGCTAGTCAGAAACCCATGCAGCTGCTTACACAACAACAGACAGACGGATACAGACATTCACACAGTTTAGTCACTCACCCATGCATCCAGTAAGATACGTTTAATCACTCACTTATAGACTCAGTCACGCACCTACTAAATCATCCATTCAGACGCTTATACACCCACTCATTCTTCAATATGCCTTTCCCTATATATATTAAACATATTTAAACTTTACACAAACACACAGTCACTGGATGATGTCATTAGTGATGTCATTTGAGATGTCATCAGTGATGTCATCAGTGATGTCACTGACCATGTCATGAGTGATGTAATATGTGACGTCATCAGCAGTGCATTGCGGGGCTCGAGTTATAGTTAGCTGAACTAACTATAACGGGGGAATTTCACGGGTTTTGTACGAGTGCAATGTCCAACTAACTATAACTTTCCCTAAAACCTATGGTTTTTTCAGTGAATATATATATATATATCCAAAGTAGTTTGCAGCGCCCTTCTCGTACATCCATCGGCACCACCTGCCAAGAACGGGCACGAACTCCAGTTTGAGGTACGAATATAAGTTTATTGCAGCGTTAATCCAGCAGACATGACGCGTTTCGGTAACCACTGTTACCTTGATCACCTATATATAATATTTACACATGCATATTGACACACAATACACTTAATTTTATGCTTACATTTTGCGTGGTAATGGCATACGTTGTAAAGGCAGGTTGTTGTAAAAACTGCATGGTAAAGGCATGTGTGGTAAAGACGCATGCATTGTTAACCATTCATTGTAATAGAATGCATGGTTCAGACCACGTTGTCATTTCTGTTTCTCTTCTATGGTGTCTCTGATCCAAACATGACTCGGGGTCCTGCGAATGTGGCACAAAAATGAATCACAAGGCCATCCACGACCGCGGAGCAATACTCGCTGTCTCCAAACTCAGCAAGAAGTCGACAAAGCGGTCCTGGTCGAAGCTGAGGACACAGATGCGCTACCACTTCCGAGGCTGGTCCCATGATCTGTCATCATTGAATTCACAGGGTTCCGATAGGACGAAAAAGTCTAAAAAGCACAGGAGATCCAAACATGGTTCTCTGTCTACTTTCAAGTCCCATCATCTGGAGTTGCTCAATGCGCTGGTCACCTCTAGGCTGCAGAGTTGTTCCCCCACTTAGGTGCTGATTCTTACGCTGATCCTGGTGCGCCCCAACCATCCCGGGCCATCGGCAACACCACCACAGCTCCCTGAGCTGAAATAAGCAGCACACATCATTTATGGTGCCCCACGGATCCTTCTGGCACAGCGTTGGGCCCCAAGGATCTTAGGTGACCTTCAATCAGGTTATCACCAGTGGAACCTTCCTTGACTTCGCCACTTGATCTCGATTCAAAGCCGACCCTTCCCTCAGCCAGCGCACCAGAGACTCTGGCTCTAGCACAATGTACGACACTGCCACCAGATCCATAACCAACTCTGTCAGACCTAGCTTTGACACAGTAATGGCTGATGTCGGAAGCAGAGTGGATAGGTTTTTTGGATTCCGAATCCCATTTCCACCACAGAGACAATGTTAATATGCCCACTCAAACCCAGAGTTGATCACTCCCCACCATTATGATGAGGAGGATGCAGATGCAGGGGCGTAGCTTGATCAGTAAGATTGGGGGGGGGGTGAGCTTCAGATTCTCTGACAATCTCGCTAGCATATCATGTTAATCTTTATATGAGAAGCAGCGCATGAGGATGGCTTAAGAGCCAGTGGAAAGAGAAATGAGTGCAGATTGTGAGGGTACTTTAAACACAGTATTTAATAAAATAACCATCTTTTAAGACCTTCAAAACAGAGATGAGAGTGTGTGTGTTTTTGTATGTGTGAGCATTTAAAAATCCCAGGTGAAATCCGACAGACACCATACTATACCAGACTGAACGCTCATGTACTCGACTATTTACTAAATAATACATTTATTGGGGGGGGGGGGTGTAACACCCCAAACCACCCCACTGAAGCTACTCCCCATTGCAGATAATAACACTTATGTTTTTTTTTTTTATAACTCTTTTTATTGAGAGCAGTACTTCAGAGATACAATGGCACAACATTGACAGAAAAAAGGGGTTCGTACATGATGCTGACAAGAACTGGCGATGATACATTAAGCAATCAAAGTTACACATATTTAAAATGTACATTAATCAGGTGACACTTCTTCCTCAAGGGCGGGGAGGGTAGGGGGCAGCGGGGGAGCACACAACACACCACGATATGCATTCCATTTCGTCCATACTTGAGACCACTTCTTCGGGCTTCCCCTGGATACATAGACTGTTTTTTCTCGGAACATACACCAGTCCATGTCCTGCTTCCACAAGGCCAGTGTCAGGGCCTCTTTCGCCCCCCACAATCTAGCAATATTACGTTTAGTGATCATGTTCCCCAGCGTTACCCACAGTTTCTCCTTGCTGTTCAAATCTGTCGACCCCATATTTTAAGTAGACACCGCCTGCCCTCCAGATCGAGTTCGTGACCCAGCACCTCTGTCATGCATCCCAACACCCTCGTCCAGTAGTTGCGTATGATCTGGCACTCCCACAGAATGTGGAAGAACGATCCCTCACCTCCGCATTCTCTCTTACACCCTGCGTCCTCTCCATAGCCCATTCGGGCCAGGGCTGTTCGTGAGTAGTACGTTCTATGTAGTATTTTCAACTGTACTAGCTTGAGTCTTGATGAGATTGCATCTTCTCGTGGAGACGCGAGGGCCTCCACCCAATCCTCATCATCTAAGTCTGATAGGTCCTCTGTCCACTTCTCTCTCAACTTTGTCAGAGGATCCGTAGAGTTATTAATCAATTTGCGGTACGTGAGGGAGGTTGACTTGGTGGCCATATAGCCATCAAGGAGTCTGTCCTCCAGAGGAGTTGCTTCAGGCAGAGTTTCTCCTTTTGGTATGTGAGCATAGAGGGTGTGTCTTACTTGACCATATCGATATTGTTCTGAGGCAGCCATAGCATATTACCGCTGCAACACAGAGAACTCAATTACCTTTCCCCCTTTCCACATGTCCCCAACTCTTGGCAATCCTATCAGATCCCACCTACTGAATCCGCTAGAGTTCCTAAGGGTGCCTAATATGTACGAATCCCATAGGGGGGTGGCTTGCGTGAGTTTCTTATCCCAACCGAGGCTCTTGTGGGCCGTATGCCAGACCTGGACTGAGTGCGCCGTTGGCCCTGTAAGGTTCAGTTTGGCCGGTTTAGCAAAGAGCGCCTGTACGTAGGACCCTCCAGATAACACTTATGTTAACCCTGATGATGATGGCAATCTTTTTGATGACCTGCAAGACGCCAGTGGTCTGGACACCTTCCCAAACATCGGTCTCGCCTCCCCACACCCAGCCATAGCAACTGGAGTCTGCCTCCTTTTGAGACAGTAATTAGGAGGGTGGCAGAGGTTTTACACCTCACTCTCTCTACAACAGAAGTAAAAAAAAAATGTCCTTACTGAGGTCCTTAATCGGGTCAAACCGACCTAAAATCTCTGTTGCCCTTTAATGAGGCACTAACTGATGTGCTGGTGGGCACTTTACGAAAGGCAAGATCTTGTTGGCCCCATTAAACAGACAGGTGGCAAGGTGGCATAGATTCGCTCTTCGAGATCCCACTTCCGGGACCCCACTGTGGAGAGCCTAGTGATGGTATAAGCATCTACCAGTCGCCTGAATCCCAATGCTTTTCGCACCACTCTCACTGACAGGGAATTTAAGTAAATGGATACGCTCGCTAAACATGTCTTCTTCACTACCAGCCTTGCCCTCAGTTCCATGAATACTTCTTGTCACCTGGGGAGATATTCGCACGTTATGGGACAGAGTGACAGATATCTTGCTAACTGTCGTAGATGACATCTGGCCAACCTTACAACGACTGATCAGAAATGACCAGGACTCAACAAAATACTCCATGCATTCAGACTTGGACACGACTGACTGTCTTGGTAGGGTAGTTGGAACCAGCATGGTGCTGCAGCACCAAGCCTGGATTTGCTTTACAGGCTTTCCATCAGACATCCTTTGATGGGTCTAGGCTGGTCGGAACGAAGGCCAACTCAGCCCTGGAAAGATTTAAAGAGAGCAAAATCTGTGTCACTCTCTAGGCCTACCTCCACTTGTTCGGCAGACCTCACAGTAACCCGATCCCTTTCGAGGCTTTGTCAGGTGAAATTAACAGGGGCAGTGCCAATACCTACCTCAAAAGCAACTATCCTCCCAGTCCTTTTTGGGTAGAGGCCGGGGATCAAGTCAACAGGGTCCAGGCCCACAGGAGCAACGTCTTACCCAAACCTCAGCTTCTCCTCCTGCAGCTTCTGCAAAACTGCCTTAGGCTGCCCGGAGGGACGATGTGTCATCTTTTACTTCCCTGGGTGGCACAGCATCATGACTGACCAATAGGTGTTCCAGATTGTAGAACACGATTATTCCTTACGATTCCAGTCCCATCCACCGGATATGTCACCAACACTGCAATACCTACCGGAGGATCACGTGTCCATACACCAAAGAGAGGTTTAAGTTCTCTTGCACAGGGGATCAATAAAGAGGGCGTCCGCAGCAGACATTGGAACTGGATGTTATTTCCATTATTTTCTCTTGCCCAAAAAGGACGGAGGCCATCACCCCATCCTTGATCTATGCCCTCTGAACATCTTTCTCTAGAAGGAGAAGTTTACAATGCTCACTCTGGCCCAAGTTCTGTCTGCTCTGGATTTAGGAGACTGGATGGTAGCATTGGATTTACAGGACGTCTATTTCCACATCCCATCCTTCAGTCCCACAAACACTACCAGAGGTTTCAGGTAGGCCACAAGCACTTTCAGCTCACCATGGTACCCCTTTGGCCTTACCAGTGAACCTCAGGTGTTCATAAAGGTGATGGTGGTGGTTGCAGTCCATCTGTGGAGGTTAGGAATATCAATCTTCCCATACCTCGATGACTGGCTACTGAGAGTGGGCTCACCTCAAGCAGTCGTAAGCCTCCTCCAGACAACGGCCCGCTTGTTGACATCGTTGGACTTTTCCATCAACATGCTGAAGTCACATTTGACTCCTTCTCATTGGCTTCCCTTTATTAGGGCCATCCTGGTCACTGAATTTTTCAGAGCCCTCCCCCCCCCCCAACGAGTCCAAGACATTTGGGCTATAATCCAGCTGTTTCAACTTTTCACCTGGTTCTCTGTAAAAGTGGCTTTGAGGCTTCTGGGCCTCTAGGTCTCCTACTTCCCGCTCGTGGACCACATCCGGTGGCACATGCGGGCTCTGCAGTGGGATCTGAAGTCTTGGTTGGTTAAACACCAAAAAGGCCTATCAGAGTCCATGCAGGTGTCAGAAGAGACAGCGAAAAGCCTATAGCAGGGGCTGTTCGACCTCAATTGTACCAGCAGCAGACCCCTCTACCTGCCCCACTCAGAGTTAATATAGTGACGGATGCACTGTTGCTGGTTTGAGAAGGCCACGTGGGAGACATGGAGATTAGAGGTCTCTGGTCTCCGCAGAGGCGAGTCTCCACACCAGTTTGTTGGAGTTGCGAGCAATTCGCTTGGCACTAAAGACATTCCTCCTCACCATCAAGGTGAATTGGGTAAAAGTTCTCACAGACAACATGACCATCACATGATATCGCAACAAACACGGTCGTGTGGGGTCGTGGAACCTGTGCCAGAAGGTATTACTTCTCTCAAAGTGGCTGAACATTCAGGGAATATCACCCAGCATCTGTCAGGATCTTTAAATGCCAGGGCAGATGAACTCAGTCAATGCTGCCTAGCAGATCAAGAATGTCAGTTACATTTGGAAGTGGCACAGGGCATCTTCCAGCACTGGGAAGAACCTGAACTTGATCCATTCACCACCGCAGAGAAAGTACAATGTCAAAGTTTTTGTTTGCACAATGGAATTCCCAAGGCAGTTCTCCTTCGGAAACACCTTGCACCTGCTTTGGGGATTAGGACTCGTGTATGCCTTTCTTCCCCTTCCTCTCATGCCCAGATTGCTGAAAAAGATCAAGAAAGACCAGGCACAACTCATCCTAGTGGTTCGGGCCAGGGCAAGGAGGGTATGGTACCCAGGACCTCTGGCTATGGGCACATGTCCTCTGATCCAGCTGCCCCTTCAGGGGGATTGTATGTTGCAGCAGCAAGGCCTGGTCCAGCACCCAAGCCTACAATAATCTGCACCTTCATGCATGAAATTAGAGCGCTGATAGTCGATGGCTTTCAACCTTGCTTCCGAAGTGGTTCTCTTGGCTGCTGAGCGGCCATCCACCAAGCCTGCATACAAAGGACCCTTGGAGAAGTTTTTTGTTTGGTGTCCCTCCCATAACATCCAACCCTTAATTGCACAGCTGTCTGTCTTTCTAAAGGTTACCTTTGAGTCTTTTTATGGTTGCCAACTCAGCCATCCCTCTTCTAGTATAAGTTGTGGTTTACCTCTGTTTTATTTAAATTTTAAGTCACTTCACATTTGCCCACCTACAACTACTGGCCATTGGGGTGCATTAAATCATACGTTGGTTATTCCCCCCCAAAAAAGACAGCCTCCTCGAAATTCGACAACCTCCCTCCCACCCCCTACTCCAGTGTGTTAAAGTAAAGGATTGGTATAATCATTGTACACTAGATTGTTACAGATGGTATATGTGCAATGTGCCCGGGTTCCGGCCAGGGTACATATAACCCTCATAAGGACAGAGCAGCGAGATTCATGTACCTATGTGGATTGTGTTAGGCGGAGTACCCAAAGGAATTACGGGCATGTGAGCTTCCGTAATTCTTCAGAGAGGAATTTTATACAGCGGGCCCAATTTTTTTTCCTAAAGAACTTCCCTCACTTCCAGGGTTGCTGACAGCCTTTCCATCCCCAAGAGGTCCTAGAGGCGTGTAAGCCAGTCCTGATGTGCCTGTACTTCATCTTTCCCCCATAGGGTGGTGATAACTTGTTTTGCTGCACAGAGCGTTAGTGTGCCCGCCCTTCCTTGGGCTTTGTGTAGGGGATATGTTTTGAGGTTTGGCAAGACCAATAGAATATAACAACAGCAAATAGGAAATATCAAGATGTCTATGTTGAACAAGTCGTCTATGCTAGATATGACTTCTGCCCAGTATCGGTGGAGTTTTGGGCAGCACCATAATAGATGTATCAGGGTCCGCCATTGGCCACATCCCCTCCAGTAGTCGGCCAATTTCGTTGGGGACCAGGCCTCCATTCGGGCCAGCGTGTAGTACCAATAGAGAGTTATCTTTGTTAACGCTTCCCTGCCTGCACTGCTAATTGCTGAGGTAGGAATGCTGTACTTAATATCTGTCCACTCCTGTGTTTGGTCCAGGTCCCCCTCTCAACGTCTCATAGCAGTGGAGCACAGTGTGGGGATCGGCACACCCAGTATTTTGTACAGGTCGGATATGAGGTGTTTGTCATCAGTTTTGGTAATGACCACTTCTCAAAGGGGGTTAGTTTCCGACTAGCATTGCTCTTTATTTAAGAATGTGTGAGCCAGTGCTTTATTGTAGGTAGTGCTACTGCTCAGTCTCAGGGATTCAGTAACCCTTCTTTAGCTGCTCAAAGGATTGAAGCCCATCCCTATCTTAAAAGTCTCCTGTCCAATTGCAATTAGCAAGTTGCCAGGTAGTATAATCATAACCTGCATTTGCCGGTGTGAAATCCGGGTTGCCTACAATGGGTCTCATGGGGGACAGCCAAGTTGTCAAGCCTTTAGAGGTCGCCACCCTGTCCCATGCCTCCATCGTTGCTCTGAGCACTGGAGATATATAAATTCCCGGGGTCTTTGGCAATGATGAAGCCAGGGTATTTTCCAGACATGTATGCCTGCAACCGACTGGTCCATGAAACACCAATGATTCTCTGATGCGGGCCTATGCCATTCTACTATGTAGCAGAGTTTTGCTGTAGTACAGTGGCATAGCGAGTTCGGTATTCCCGGTGCTCCCTCCCTGGGAAAAGATATGCTTGTCTTTAAGAAATTAGAGGCCATACACCCTCCCCATATAACGGTCTCCCTTAGCTTCTGCAGTTTTTCAGTAGTTGTAGCTGGGGTCTGGAATGGTAGGGTTTGCATTGTTTAGAAGATTCTAGGCAGAAGTCTCATTTTGAGGGCAGCATTGCATACCATCCATGACTGTCCCTTCATCTGCCAGATCTGTAGGTTGTTATGAGCATTCATTAACAGTTCATTATAGTTTTGGGTAGCGTTTAGGTCAATTATGGGACACATTCCCAAGTATTGTATCAACCGCTGGGTCCAAATTAGTGCGAATGACTTTTGCAGGTTCTCCCTCTCCATATGTGGTGTGACTTGAGACTGAGGATTGGGGCTTGGAGACATTTACCTTAAATCCGGAGACCCTCCCAGAAGTCTCCAGTTCGTGAAACAGCGGAGGCAGGGATGTGTGTGGGTTAGCTAGCATGACCATGATATCATCAGCATAAAGAGCTAGTTTGGGTTCTGGGTTTCCGGACCGTATTCCCAAGATGGTTGGGTCGTATTTGTGCTGCCAGTGGTTCCATGTAAAGTGCAAAGAGCAAGGTGGACAATGGACACCCCTGCCTTGTGGCTCTGCCGATCACCAGAGGATTAGACAGGATCCCATTGGCTCTGATCCTAGCCATGGGGTTCCTATAACTATTAAGTTCTGAGGATGTGAATTTGGGTCTGAAGCCCATTCTGGGCATGGTCACCCGCAGGAATGGCCAGTGGACCCGGACAGATGCCTTATCGGCATCTACAGAGAGCAAGACAGTGGAGGCCCGAGAATGGGTGACCTTATCCAGTATATGTAGGATGCGTTTAGTATTGTGTCCACACCCTTTCTCTGGGATGAATGGAATTCCGCTTGGTCTGGGTCTATCATTCTCTGCATGTAAGGGCCCAATCTAAGTGCGAGGATACTCATAAATATCTTAGCGTCGATATTTAATAAAGGAAATTTGGCAGTATGAGGAACATTGGGTCCTTGCCCATCGCGTGCATGATGGAAATCACCACTTCCTGCATCGTTGGTGTGAGAGTGTCAATGTCTGCTATTTTGTCACACAGTCGCACCAACTATGGGCACCAGTAGTGGGAAAAAGCACTTATAAAAGGTGGCTGGAAAGCCACCCGGGCTGGGGGTCTTCCCCCGAAGGCAAATTATTAATTTTAGAGAATACTTCCCCATTTGCTATCTGCTTCTCAAGGATGTTTACTTGTTGGGATGTAAGGGTCGAGATCTAGACACAGTCGAGGTATGTGGAAATGTAAGGAGGTGATACCTGTTCCGGAGCGTAAAGGTAGGTTTAATAACACCTAAGGGCCTCTAAGATTCCCTCTGTATCATATAGCTTTCCCCCGTCATCAAGAATTATCGTCTTGATGATTTCCTTCTGTATTTTTGGCATTTTTTACATACTAAGAGTCTTCTTCTCTTGTTTCCCCCCTTGTAATAACATTGGTTGAGACGCATGAACGCATATTCTGCTCTGTCCATGTCTAGGGCTTTGAGCTGTTGTCAGACATGGGTGAGATTGCGCCAAGTCTTTGAGTGTGGCTGTGTGTGGTGGGCCTCTAGGTCACATACCTGTGTCTGTAGGTCAATCTGTTTCCCCCATATCTCAGCGTTCTGCCACCAGAGAGATTAATTCTCCCCTTATAATCACCTTCAGGGCATCTCATAATGTTCCTACATCGGATACCATCCCTTCGTTGTCCTTAAGGAATGTTGTGATTCTGTCTTCAGTAGATTTCCCCAGAAGGTTGTCATTGATGTCACATAGTTGGAAGTGGGCACCCGTTCGTCTATCTTCCAGGGATAACATGATTGGTGAATGATCAGAAAGGAGCCTCATGCCAATATCTTTCTGAAATTTGCATGTTAGTGCCTGGTGCATTCCCAGGAAGTAATCAAGCCAGGTATATATTTGGTGCGAAGGAGAGAAGTAAGTGTAGACTCTAGATGTGAGGTGTCTAGTTTTCCATATATCTGAGAGGCCGATATCCTCCAGCCATCATTGGCCTGATTCGGAGATAGCCCCAGTCTGACCCACCTGTTGGACTGAGTGGTCCAATTCCGAGTTCATTACCACATTAAAGTCATCGCCTACCAAAGTCTTGGGGCCTGGGGTCATCATAACCATTGTGAAGTCTTCCTTGAGGAACTGCTCTTGGTGTTCATTTGGAGCAAAGATGGAGCAGAGTGTAAACGTGTGCGATGCCGCTGCGATTCTCAGGGCCAGAAGTCAGCCATGTGTCTCGGTATGGGTGGCCAGGACTTTACCTTTAAACCTATTGGCAAGTAAGATTGCTATCCCCACAGGAGAAAGAAGTAATGTAACATATTGCAATGATGCACCAAAGTAATTCCCATAACATGAAAACACTCAACAAAAACCAATATCCCTCCTGACCCCCCTAGTTGAGAGGTCCATAGTCATTTTGGGGGTTCTTCATCCCCAGGTGCCTGATTTGCCTCTCAGTGAAGTGTGTGCTGACCTCTGTCTCTGCACCCCCTATTTGTATGCCTACCTTTGCATCAGCACCCGCTACCCCCATGGCCATAGTTGTCTTCCTCCCAGTCACCCCTCGGCATTTAGTGTGGATGTAATGAAGGGCACCTCATGAGTCGCTGGTGTAACCTGCAGGGCCTCAGATTGAAGTGTGTCCAATTATGCCTTACGTTCCTTTATTATTTCCACTTGGGTAGATTTGGGTGATGTCCTGTGGTAGCAACTGTGTTTCAGTGTGCCATTCAGCGTGCACATTGGCCCCTCGGGCAGCTCTCCGTTCGGGTCGTTGAAGATCCTTCATTACGGATTGATATGTCCAGTATTGCCATCGCCTCCTTCTGGGTGCGAATTGCATGGGTATCATCGTTTAACCTAAAGATGAGGTGTAAGGTGTGACCCCAGCAGTACGAGATCCCCTTTCCCTTTAACCATGAGATTACTGGGTGCAGTTATCATCGCCGTGGTAAGGTGAGCGGGTAGAGATCCTGATAAAGCCAAACCTTGACTCCCTCACAAATTATTATGTTCATTTTATGGGCCGCTTCCAAGATGGCATCTTTCTATCAATAATGGTAGACACAAGTGAGAACATCTGATGGCTTGTTTCCTGGGCCCCCATGTGGCCCACTCAGTGTATTCTGTATATCCCCCTCCGCAAGCCCCAGGAGAATACTGTGAAATAGTTGCTTGGCATAGGGTCCCAAGACTGCCTGGTTGATCGCCTGTGGTATTCCTCTTAGGTGTATGTTGAATCTACAGGATCTGTTCTTCAGGTCTTCTAGGTGGCCTTATTGGTCTTTGTCTTGGTCTCGCAGCTCCAGGATTTCTTTTCTGAAAGTGTCCAATCCCTTTTCCCTGGCATCTCCTGTGTCTTCAAGGGTGGAGACTCATTGGCCTAGGTCTCCTTGGTCAAGCTGCATCTCTTTGAGATTTTTGCTGACATCCTCTCTGAGGTAGGCGATACCCTGGTGCAGTTTCCCAAACGAGATCTTCCCTGAAGGCCCAATTGAGTGGTGTCTCAGATGTGCTGTGTTTTGAGCCATGTGGCCGCACTCGTCATCCTCCAGGCCAGTGTCCCTATGGTGTCTTGTTTCCTGGATGCCGCTTTGGTGAGGAGGTCTTTAATGGAGTATCTTTCTTTTGTCAGTAGGAGGCCATAGTGGGGGCAGGGTAGTGTGTGCTTACCATTCAGTTATCCACGCTGGGTCAACAGGGCCAGGCTTCAGGCTCCTGCTGTTACCAACTGTGATGCCTCCTTTGCTCATCGGGTTGCCTCTGTGCCGGTCCCCTCCAGGCCGCGTCACTCCTCGCTCTGCTGGACTGTGCCACCAATGGTGTTGGTGCTCCCTCTGTGGGGTCTCCCAAGGGGGCTTTGGTTGCTCCCACAGTTCCTGTTCAACTCCGCGCCCCTTGGTGTGCAGATTTCATCCCGGGGTGGGCCGGTCAAATCAAGCCTTTCCGTGGGTCCGCAATTGTAGCGAGCAAAGCACGTTTCTACTCCAGCCCCATGTTGGCCACACCAAGTCACAAGTCGTTATGCTCCATACGTTTCTGTCAACACCATTAATCATGCTGCAATGGGACCTTAATTTGATCCTCACTTACCTGATGTGCATGCCGTTTGAGCCAATGCACAGATGTCCTCTCCGTCTGCTCACCATCAAAATGGCATTTCTCATCACCATAACAAGTGCGAAGAGAGTCAGTGAACTGCAGGCGCTGTCTGTGGTGCGGATATACACCTCAGTTTTCCCAAACAAGCATGTCCTCCATACCAAAGCATCATTCCTTCCTAAGGTAGTAACACCCTTCCACATAGATCCATCCATCACCATGCCAACCATCAGTGCACCACTGCATCCCTCCAAGGACAAAAAATGACCCCACCCTTTAGGTGCCAAAAGGGCTCTGAGTTTCTACATTGAATTAACCAGAGATTACCATCAGGATGACCAATTTTTTGCTGGTTTCTTTGGAGTGAAAAAGGGCAAAGCGCTGCAAAGTAATCTGTCTCCCGGTGGATTGTGTTATGCACCAAGATCTGATATGGGCTAGCTGAAAAGCAGCCCCCAAAAGGATTGCACACTCATTCACCCAGAGTGTAGACTGCTACTGGTGCATTAGAGTGTGGTGTGCCAGTATTAGACATTTGCCAGTGAAGTGGGCGTCTGTCCACACGCTTACAAAGTACTACTGCCTGGACATTTAGGCCTGGTGGGATGGAAACTACGTCTGATCTGTCCTGCAGGGTTTTCTAGTCGGAGCCATTCCACAGACTCTCCACCTGGGAGGGGCTGCTTTGGTATCGAGTCACAAGGTGAGGAATCTGTTGTTTGATGTCTCTTTCAGAAGAACAAGTTACTTGCCTTTGGTAATGACTTTTCTGGTAGAAACTCTAACTGCAGATTCCTCACAGACACTCTCATCTTCCCCGTTCTGTGGAATGGTCTCATTCAGTACATTAATAAGATCCAAAATCTGGAATGCTACACACTGCCATATTCTGATCTCAATGGCTTTATGTCTGACAGCGCCAGTGTGGGACTGGCCTTTACGTCAATCAGGCAGTGCCCAATGGGCTGGTCTGAAAAATTAGTGTATGGGTCGGGTTTTTAGCAGTTTGTGGGCCTGTTTTTGGCCAGGTGGGTTAGTTTTTACTGTAGATTTACCTAACACTACCACAAGGATTGCCTGTAGCAAGCACAAATGCATACAGTCTCTCATACCTAGAAAATTACCCATACAGCGTGACTTAGCAAGTTCAAAACTAGCCTGATTTGCAAATGTTGGCCACTTTTTTAGCCATCTGGATCGCTAATTAGGCCACTTTTATTTTGCTGCCAGGGCCTATGTTTTATACCAGTCCAATCTTGGATGATGCAGACAGAGAGTAGAAAAAAATTACATCAGCGTGCAGAGGTGGCACATATATGGAGGCCCGTCACATCCAGGGTGTGACTAATCCGACATGGAACCTTACGACACCACCTGCCGACGTATGAGAAAATTGCTGCAAAAGTTTCTGAGCCAGTCTGACACCTGTGGAAATTCCCAAGTTGGGGAATCTGCAGTTAGATAGAGTCTCTACCAGAGAAGGTGTTACCAAAGGTGGAGAAAGTGGCTCTTTGATCAAAACCGTGTGAAAACACAAACTGTGATGAAGAAGTAAATTCTAAACAGGATTGAGAAACCACAGCAATGGATACAGTTTTTTTTAAAGGATCTGCAAATGTGTGGTGTATGAAAAGGAGGTAAGGTGGACAAAGGTTACAAAGGCTACCGGGTGGAAGCTCGCAACAAAAAAGGCGGACCAGCAAGAAGTGGACCCTTACTCTGGCCAGTAGAACGAAGAATAGAGGAAGGTGACACAAACCATGGAGGAGGAGGTTTACAAATGGGCATCTGGGATGAGCTAGGTTTTGAAAGCAGTAGAAAAAGGAGGGTTAAAGTATGGAGGAAAGGAAAGGGGGAGGCAGCCATAAAAAGCAATGAAAAAAACATTCCACATGACACAGCGCTTTAGCTCAAATAATTCGAGGTTTTTGGAAACATAATAAAACAAAATACAATTTGAAAAAGTAGTCACTGTAACTGAGGTGCAGTAGAGGAACCCCTAGGTTCCACACTCTAGATTCCAACACGGTGCCTATTTTGTGTATTTCCCAGCAGAACCTGCACACAATTAGTGCTAAGAGTTATTGTTCAAGGACGATTGCGAGCTGGGTTCTGATTTCCTGCAAATGCTGCAAAGTATGATTACATGGTTTGAAGAATGTGTAAATTGAGATACTTATTTTACTTTTAATATGAAAGACTGTTAAAATACAAACATGTAAACTTCGGTATGTACAGTCCAGTAGTTCATTTTTAACACTAATTTAAACAAGTTCATTTATTTTCCTCTTCCCTATTATCAAAACAAATTGTTTTCAATAACATGCTTTGTCCTGCCGGAAATTGATGCTTTTACGGTTATTTGTAAATAATTAAGAACTTATTTTGACTTGCTTCTCTTCTGTGTGATAAAATATTTTTCCTATAATTGATTATGACTTTGCCACCTGATACCTTTTGTTGAAGAACACATGTTCCTAAATTACCCATAGCAGCATTTTCCGCTTCTGGAGACCTTTGTTTGCCTATGAAATTTATACAAAGATGAATGCACCTGCTCTTTTTGTTGCAGGCATTGTGTAATTGCTAAGATGTAAATTTAAAAAGCTGTGATTACGGGTGAATGTTTTGCTACTAAAATGTGTTATTTTTGTTTTGTTCCCTGTTTCAAATGAAAGGCTGAAAGAAACATGCATAAAAGAAAATGATAGCTAAAAGGAGAAGATTATTTCTGCAAAAGCGATCGTCTTTCTTAATTTACAACAGTCATGCACTAGCCATTCAACTGCAGATGCAGGTTTTAGTGAGTCTCTTAATGAACATAATTAGTTCTGAGAAAACTGGCGATATTTAGGGTCTGGCGTTAGCCAAGGCCTTTTATTTTTATACACGAATGTATACTATACATTATAACACACAGGAGCGTTCAGTCTGCGCTCTTCATTCGCTGGTCTAGTTTAGTTCCACTCACATTCTGCTTGCTCCCACGGTAGCAAACAGCATTGGATAAAAGGTCAGGACACTTCAGAAATTGGCCTACCTGACAGTGAGTGACAGCATTCAGCTCTTGCACAATGTATTCATCCACACATTAAGAAGTCCCCTTCGGCGCTAGGGACAGCTGGTGCACTGTGTGCTTTTAGATCAAAAAATATTTTGGCTTTTTGACAGTGCTTGTTTTACTTAGAAAAGTGCCCGGCAGCCCCCCCACCCCATCCCATCCCCCCCGAAACCGTACCAGGCTGCTCGTGTGTCATAAAAGGAAAAAAACACAAACAAAACAAGTTCTGGCAAAGCTAAAAGGTGAGTATTCAATACGATAATTTTGCGTTTGCTAAAGCTTGCTTGTACTTTAATTGTCTTTTGCTGTCTAATGTGTTCATATAGAAAATGGCAAAAGCAGTACATTTTTGGTGTAAGCTGCATAATACTAGTCACGCACATCTCAAGTACACTGCTAAATGACAGTAAAGGAACTGCTGTTTCACCTCAGTGGACTGACATTAAAACACACAAGGAAAAAAAATGTCTGCATTATCTTTACGCCCGTTTTGCGTATTCTTTTTTTTTAATGCAGATTTATATAGCGCGAACTCGACCCAAAGGTATTGGAGCGCTTTACATGAGCACCGGTTACGTTACACAAGAACACATTCATTTTTAGGTCTCGCCTAGCGTTGCAGCGCGCATGCGCTGGAGACATATTGTGAGAGAGGACATTTCAGAAGGGGGCTTGAAGCCCCGCCCCTCATTTTCATTGGATGGCGTCATCGTTTATGGTAAACGGTGGCCTCCCATTGAAAATGAGGCTTCTTTGTTACCGCCCTTTCGCCTTTTGGGACGGCCCATCCGGACTGGATCGTTTGCTTCACGGCTGTCGTGAAGCAATTTCTTATCTAAAGTAGGCGTGTTATCTAAACAAGCCGTGAAGCAAAGGATCCAGTCCGGATGGGCCGTCCCAAAAGGAGACAGGGCTGTAACAAAGAAGCACTATTTGGAAAGCTTCTTTAAAACCACGTTTGGGGGGGCGGAGCTTGCGAGCTGCAAGATGGCCGCTTGAGCTCTCGGCTCCGTGAAACCGCCACACTATCCGTTATTTATCCTGCTTCTGCGGCGTTTGGATGACCCGCATTTTTGCTGCGCTGAGTCGGAAGAAGTCCTGCAATGGAATGAGCTGCCTCTGAGCTCTCTACCCCTCCGCTGCGCTCGTTGGTGGAACGCGAGTTGCTGCGGCCTGCTCGCACGACTGAAGCCCCGGTCTGTGGTGGGCTGTAACGAGCGCGCGGTGGAGTCGCGCTCACGCTGGGCCCGCCGTGGCCCACTGCTGTTCGAGGAGTGGCTGCCTACGGGAGACGAGTGAGTGTTTGACTAACCCTGCCTAGCGGAGAGCTGCTGGGAGTGTCGTGACCTCCCCAACTCCCTTGGGGGTCTCAGTGGTGCCGTCCACCCCGCCATAGCTGAGAAACTGGACTGGTCTGCTCAGTGATGCAGTTGCTTTGAACTCTGCGGCGAGCCCGATGTTCGGATCATGCAGGGAGCAGTACGATCGCACGGAGGCTCGATGGTTCAGCGCTGGACCTACGCTGCCCTAGCGCCGACAGTAAGTGCCGGATTATAGCACGTCTTGGTGCGGCCTGGGCCTAGGAGTCTGCCATTGTGGGAATTGCTATCGTGGGGACGGATGCGGCCTGGGGAACCGGGCGTACAACTGCCATGCCCTCACCAGGCTTGTACTGCCTGCCATAGAACATAACAGCTGCTTGCTTCAAGTTGCGCTTCCGGAGGAACGTGGGACACCGTGGTGTGGTTAGCAAGCTGCCTGGCACAATATGATTGCAGATTGACGCCCCAACCGGGATATCGCCGTGGTGCTCCTTGCCCTGTTGCGCCTCAGTTGCCTAGCTGTGCACACTGCATCGTCTCTAATGGTGCTGGGCTGTGACTAAGCTGGAGCAGTGTTGACGACCCCTGTGAATTACGACATAGAGGTGCCGCGGGTGTGCATTGCTTGACCGCCATCTTGCTTTCCTAACTGACTTTGGTGAGTGGATTTTGTGCCAGTGACTGGGAATAGCACAATACGGACGATGGGCAGAGTTGATAAAAATCAGCCCAAGTTAACGTTCGACCAAAGAAAGTCAAAAGTGCAGGACAATGCTGCTGAGGAGGGAGATCCCACACCTGACCTGCAGTCTGAGGAGTTGGATGGAGACATACGATCTATGTTGGTGTCGATGGAAAAGAGTTTACAAGGTAGCCTGGCAGGTTTGGGTGCTAAAATTGACTCACTCTCGTACCGCATGGACAGGATGTCTGAGAGATTAGACAAACATGCAGAGCGTCTGGACATGGCGGAGCGCAGAGTTACGGAGGTGGAGGAGGCCCAGACGGCGGTGGACTCTGACCACACATGAATGGGTAAGGTCCTCCAAGTCCTACAAGACAAAGCTGAAGATTTGGAAGCGCGTTTGAGACGCAACAACTTGCGAATCACGGACATCCCAGAATCGACACCAACAGGCAACATGGAGAAGTTAGTTGAGCGGCTTTTGATTGCACTCCTGGGGAATGACACATTTTCCAATATGTTCGTGGTGGAGAGGGCGCACCGCTCGTTGGGACCTCGCCCTGCCCCTGGTTCCACTCCAAGACCCATAATTGCGAGACTGCTGAACTATAGGGGCAGGGATTCGGCGCTAGCGGCAGCTAGGAACAAGCAGTCACTACAGTATGAGGGGTCCAACATCTCCCTATATCCGGACTTCACGGCTCGTGTCCAGGAGGCACGTAGACAGTTCGCCCCGTTAAAACGTCAAATGAGAGATCTGAACATAGACTATGCTATGCTATACCCCGCCAGACTTAGAGTCAACAGAAACGGACATTCACGGATTTTCACTGAACCTAAGTCCTTACAAAAAGCGTTCAAGGAATGGGCCAAGGAGAAGCGGGCTAGCCCGGAGAGGGATGTTCTGGAAGGGGCCGTTGGTGGCAGCTTAGATGAACAAGACTGAACTTTTCTTTGCTATGTTTCCAGTTGACAGGCCCCATGGTGTTGTAGGCATGGTTCAGTCTGGGGGACCTGCAGTAGTCTTGTCCCCGGAGGTTACGCTATTGTGGGGATGTTTTATTATTGGGAACCTTTCCTGTTACAGTCTATATGTTATTTTTATACTCAGTGGGGGTGCCCGGAGGCGTTGTTGTATTGAGCATTGAATGCAGTTGTGTGGGCAGCTTCCGTTGCAGAGGCACGTCTGATCTTGGCGGTGGAGCGGAGTTAGTGCTGGGATTAGCTGCAGTACATGCACTTTCCTTACGTGCAACATCTGCCCTCGTGTGAATCACACTGTTTGAGTTTTGACTGGGGGAGGGGGGGCTGGGATTCTGCGTTTTGGCTATTTGAGTCTGTATACGTACAAATGCCATTTGTTGGGTGCGGGTTGGAGGGGGTTTGTCGCCCGGGCACAGTTGGGTACAGCCTGGCGTGGGTGGGGGGTGGGAGGGGAAAGGTACTTGCACTGGTTATTTTCGCTGCTTTAGCATTTGTTTATGACACACAGTACTTGCACATGACAAAAACAGTATCGTATGGCCTGAAGACACATGCAGACTTATCCCATGACAGAGTTTGGTAGGTCCCGTGGGGACGCTGGCTTTGACACAGTGTGCGCGCTCACCTGGAACGTACGTGGCCTTAACGACCACAGGAAAATACGTAAGATCTTGAGTTACTTGTCCAGACATAACATTGACGTTGCACTATTGCAGGAAACTCACCTTCCACTAGATAGCCAGATGTTACGTGTTAAAGGGTTACATGGCAATATTCATGCGGCAGGGTTTACCACCCATGCACGTGGTGTTTTAACGTGGGTAAATCCTAAGGCGACGTTAACACTAGAACCGCTGGAAACGGATAAAGAAGGTAGGTTTGTGATCACTAGGTGTAGAGGGAAAGGTCTAGATTTACTCCTGGTCAATGTATATGGTCCGAATTATGATAACCCGGACTTTTACAGAATGTTGATGGACACAGTGGGTTTGCACGCCGGTGGCCAGCTGCTTTGGGGGATTTTAATTTGATCAGAAACCCAACACTGAACAGATCGGGGGGCCCGGAGAGGCGCATATCTGCGACAGCTAAGGCAATGGAGGGAGCTCTAGTGCGTTTTGACTTGTGTGATGTATGGCGCCAACGGTATACAGCTCAAGGGGGGTTCACGCATTATTCTGCTTATCACAATATACACACTAGAATAGACTACTGGTTTGCTGTCAGGCAGCTGACTGAATGCATCCGTACATGTAATGTTCTCTCACGCACATACTCGGATCACTCCCCGCTGTTGATGGTTATTGACACCCCAAAGAAATGCATTCCTCCTTTTACTTGGAGATTCCCGCCTTATTCATTGCTAGATACAGTTTTTAAGGAAGAAATGGCCGAGGCTATTGAAATATTTTTCGCAGCTAATGTGGGTTCAGTGGACAGCTTTCAAAGTGTGTGGGAAGCGTTTAAGGTGTATATAAGAGGGATAGCTATGTCCAAGTATGCAGGTGTGCTTCAGTCGATCCGCAAACGTCTTGCGGATCTAGAACAGAAGCTTGTGTCTCTGGAAAGAGCGCAGCAGGCGGGGCCAGGTGAGGAAGTCGCACAGGAGATTTAAGTGGCGCTGGAAGAGTATCATGAGGCAGCTGATACAGAGATCAAACACCTGGGCAAGTACGCTACAGCCCGCGTATATGGAGAGGGGGAGCGCCCGGGGGCGGTTCTGGCCCGACTTCTCAAGCAGCGTAGGGATAAGTCTGTTGTAACTGAGATCACGTCTGCAGACGGAGTTTCCCTGTCTGAGGACCCGGACGTGGCTGCCCGATTCCGACAATACTACACTGACCTATATGCCTCGCGAGGTGGCGGCTCGGAAGAGCGCATGCTAGATTATCTCGCGCATATCAAACTTCCATGGTTGACTAACACCCACCGGGAATTTCTCATGCGTCCCATTGAGAGGGAGGAAATACTCCTTGCTATCTCGAAAATGAAAGCGGGAAGCGCACCAGGTGGGGATGGGTTGACAGTGGCCTTCTATAAGGCGTTTCTAGAGCTACTAGTACCACATCTGACGGCACTATTTGAGGATGTGTGTGTCTCGGGTACGATGCCCCCCTCTATGAGAGAAGCAATTATAGTTGCGATTCTGAAACCGGGTAAACCACCCGAGGAATGTGCATCATACCGTCCTCTCTCACTCCTGAACGTAGACACGAAAATATTTGCAAAAATACTTGCAAACCGTTTGATCCCATTGGTGCCCACTATGGTGGCGCCGGAGCAAGCGGGGTTTGTCCCGGGCAGGAACCTGACTTACAACTTACGCACGGTGTTCGCCGCGCTACAGCATACTATACCGGAGACCCCTGCTGTTGCGGTCTTTTTAGATATGGAGAAGACGTTCGATTCTGTTGAATGGCCCTTTTTGCGTCACGTGCTCCTTCGTATGGGCGTAGGGCCTGTTTTTGTACAATTGATCAGTGTTTTGTGTAACTCTCCCACGGCAAGAATTAAAATAGGCAACTTGGTTACGGACCCAATCCACATCTCCAGGGGTACTAGGCAGGGTTGCCCCCTGTCCCCCATTTTATATGCTCTGGTGGCTGAACCCCTGGCCTGTGCGCTCAGAGAATATCATAGCCATAAAGGCATTCGATTCCCGGGCTATGAGCTGATTGTATCTACCTATGCGGACGATACGTTATTGTATGTCCGGAACCCGGAAAGTAACCTCTCCCAAGTACTTCGTGAAGTGGTACTCTTTGGCACTATGTCAGGTCTACGTGTTAACTGGACTAAATCTATTATTTTTCCCCTAACGCAGGCCACGGTAGCTTTTGAGCCGGATTATCCGCTGCAGTGGTCCACGGATGCGGTGAGATATTTGGGCATTAAGCTGCACACTGACTCAGAGGTAGTGTTCAGGGAAAATTATGGGGTAGCAATTAACAAACTGGAGGAGGACATCGCCAGGTGGGTCCAGCTCCCGTTATCATTGTTGGGTAGGGTTTCCATTATGAAAATGGTTATACTGCCTCGTTTCCTGTTCCTTTTCCTTAATATCCCCATGGTCCTACCCCGGGTGTTCTTCCGACGTCTTACGTCTCTTATGGTGCACTTAGCGTGGGCGGGTAAACAAGCGCGTGTTAGTTGGCGGGTCCTCACACTCCTGTATTCTATGGGAGGACTTGGCGCCCCAGACTTTGATTTATATTATAGAGCCGCGCAGGGTGCGCATGCATATTACTGGGTCCATGGCCCCTTTGACATTCCACACCTTCGCATAGAATCTGTTGCTGCGGCCCCTCTGGCGCTGCCTGCTTTGCTGTTCACACCCCCGGAGAGGCGGACGGGGATTCTTGACTCAATTAACACTACCACACACGCTTGGCAGTACTTGCTGCAGCTGCAGGCCGGCGCTATCCTGTATTCTTCTGTTGCACAGCTAGATTGGTGCCGGTGGCTTTCACAGTGCAGAGATAAAGGGGTTACGACGGCGCTTAAGGCTCTTGGGGCGCAGACAATAGGTGACCTCTTTTCTGATGGTGTTGCTAAGTGTTGGGGGGATATGGAGGCTGACGGTGAGACATCGACACTTCTTACACAATTCCAATTTCATAGAGTCCGACATGCCCTTCTCGAGGTCTTGGGTGAAGACCTGTTAGAACCCCCGGAACTTCCGGCCTTGCCCATCTTATTAAAGCGCAATTGCCCCTTATGATTGTATCCAAAATCTACCTAGTCTCGATGGCAGATAGACGTCATAACACACTAAGGCGCGTTTGGCCTGGCAGCGAGACCTGCAGAGGGACATAGCAGATGATATGTGGACATATTGCTGCTCTAGTACAAAAAGCATAACCCTGAACGGGAGACATAGATTGATACACTTTAAATTTTTAAACAGGGTTTATTACACCCCGGAGCGCCTACATAGGTATGGTCTGAGGGATGAACCGACTTGTGACAGATGTAATGCGCAGCCTGCGGATTTTTTTCACTTAGCCTGGACTTGTCCGGGGATATCTCGTTTTTTGGACCTAGTCTTTGAAGAGCTTAGCCGTGTGACCGAGCTGTCGCTGACGCCAGAGCCTTTTCTTGCGTTGCTTGGCTACTCTAGACAGATACCCAGGGGGGTAAGACGAATGGTCGACATGGGTTTACTACTGGCCAAACGGTGTGTGGCGATCTGCTGGTTACGAGGTCCTCTGCCTACGCTGGCCCAGTGGTCACGTGATATGTTATATTGCAGTACTCAAACGGAAAACTATAGTGACCTCCTACCGCCACGTAACAGACCGAAGAACTTCTGGGCGCTGTATACAACATATGTAACAAACAAAGGGGCAGTTACAGCGGACCCTGGGGGTTGTGGTCAAGTGCCTGATCACTCTGAGTCCCTGGTTGGCGAATAGTTGGGGGGACAACAACGATGGTACTCCATATTGGTATGCAGCGTCAGGTTGGGTATGATTTGTGCTATACTTAGGGGAAAAGAAGGTGCAACACATGCGCATGGGATTTCATGTATTATGTCTGCTAATTTATCGTTGGTCATACCGTAAAGATATTTTCTGTATGCTGTGTGTCGCCGTGAAGTTGTTCGCACTATACGAGTCTCATGTTTTTGTTTGCATAAAACTCAATAAACATATTAAAAAAAAAAAAATAAAAAAAAAAAACACGTTTCCCCACACGACAAACCAGCGTAAAGTGTGCAGTAGCACCACACCCAGTCATGAAATCGAGGCCGTTGCGAAACTGGTGCTCCCCGGAAAAACCCTCAAATACGCCCTGTCCGAGGGCACCAATGCTGTGGCCTAGCACTTGTCCCAGAATTCTACCCCCACTTTGTTCTATACCAAACCGCTATTGTCTGCAAAAACAACGGACTCCGTCCATTGTCGGAATGACGTCAAACCCCCTATCTCTGGGTGGCGCACCCTGTCATGCCTGGCAAATCAACTCCCCCGTACCGACCAGATATGAGGGACCTCCCCCCCCATTAACCCTGTAACCAGACCCGTCGCTGCCTCTTCTCCAGCTGCCCAAACCAGTGCCCCCTTGCCCCCCCTGGCACATCTCTGTCTCTGGCCAAACCCCAATCAGTGTGGATGCGTCTGCACTCATGAGCCCCCTGTGTCATACCCGGACAAAGTCCCCCCCCTTCTCCTCAGTCCGTGCTATTCCAAGGAGTCCAAACACTTTGCCCAGGATCACCGGACATCGCTCCACACTGCATCCAAACGCCACTCCCAGTGCCCCAAGTCGACCGCTCCACCCCAAATGCCCGTCGCCTCCCCCCGGGACCCCGCCACTGCCCGCCATTGCCTGCCTCAACAACACTGCGCTCCTGATCCCCTCCGCAATCCGCATCCCCCCAGCAGCCCGAGAAACATTCTCCCCTTATAAGCGCCACCCCTGCACCGAACCCTCCCGCAACCCCCCGGTGCCGTGCAAACTTCCACACCCTCCACCCATGCAAACCCGCACCCAACCCCCTGTGCTGTCTTCGTGCATTGAATTCCCCTGTAGTACGTCCCCTCCCCAGCTGGGCACATGTCCGTGGGCCGAGCCCGGGAAAAACATCCATCCTCTTGTGAATGGCACCCAAACTGCTGCTCTGCCATTTCCCAGCACCGCGCATACCTGACCCGCATTGATAACGCCCTCCCCACCACACTCCAAAAACCACCCGATCGTGCCTACTCCGCACAACCACCTCCCCCTCACGGCGAGCAGCAGGGCGCGTGGGTCTCGGTTACTACTCCTGTAACATCCGACGACTGAACTCGCAGCCCGTGGGCATAGGGGGAGTCGTGGGGCGCTGCACGACCCCCCTCTTGGCGCATGCCCGGGGTCTACCTGCTTCGTGCCGAGGACCGAGCCTTTTTGTCCGGAGTCCAGAGCTCATAGGCCGGTTCACACAAAGACCCCCCTTCCAACCTCACGTGTTGCAGGAGTCCTTAGGGTAGCGCAGCGGGTTGAACACCCGTCTTTTATCCTAATCCGGGGTTCTAATCCTGGCAAAGTAGATTCGGCTTGCCATGCGAAGTTTAGTACATTGAGTACATGGTGGTAAATTCTGCACAGGCTGTGCCCAGCGTGGTACAGACGCTCTATTAAAAAAACAATGTTTGTCGACTCTTTTTGACGGAACCTATGACCCCTCCCCACCCCTCCCCCCCACCCCCCCCCAGACATCTTTGCAGTCAGTGCCTGTAGAATATGTTCTAGCCTCTGCCCCTATTGATTATTGCGGGACTCTGAGCTGGTTTCACTTTTGTAGACTCGGCATAAACAATCCCCTAAATCCGCCCCTCACTTTCTGACCTACTGTCCTCCTTACCTATAAATTTCGGTTTCCGTTTGGCAGTTTTTTTTGTCTCCAACAGCCCCTTTCTTTGTGCTTCAAGTATTTGTGACTTTTACTTTTATTTTTCTGAAGGCTTGCGTTAAATGGCCAATTGTAACGCCTACCAATGCGTGCAGTGGTGTGAAGCAAAATGACTGGAGGGGGGTGGGCTGCAGAATGCGCGAGGGAGTCCCTGAAACCCCCATATTTCCTACATGAATGATTGTGGGCCCCGAGAGAGTGCCACCAACTCCGTGCCATGCATAAGTGTTTAGTTCCATTTGCTTTGGCGCTATACGAGGTGTGCACCCCACAACTACTCAAATAAACACCAATTTATTCTGCTATTATGTATATGCCCAGAATGTAGTGTTAATATTCAGTGTATGTGTGGAGTGAGTGTTTTGTTTACACCCCTCACTCTTTTTTTTCGTTCTTTTTTTTTACTTTAATGAGCGCGGCGCTGTCTTCACGGACACTGCGCTATGCAATACAATAGGTGTTGTTTTTGGTATTGTAAATAACAATGGCTTTTAATTTTTTAAAAGGCATTGCCATTTACAATGCCAATAGCTCCAAAATTCGCAGTTGCGAGACCTATTGCATTGTAAATGCTTGTTTTGGTAGTCACGGGGAGATTAAGTGATTTGCCCAGAATCACAAGATGTGAAGGCGACCCCGAGGCTGAACCTTGGTTTCCCAGCTCCAAAGTCGGCAATCTAGCCGTCAGACCCTCTCCTATTCTGGTGATTATTCACCAGATATTCCTACCTCGAGAAAAGAAGAAAACTCAAGGACATGCTAAAAGCCAGGTCTCCCCTGGATGCTGTAAAGTAATGGCTTTCCCGGCGTTTTTCCTCTTTTGCTCTGCCTGTCTCAAGACTGATTAAATATGTAAGGGGTAGGCCCTTGACACAGCTGGAGTAGGCCAGTAAAATATAAAACACACAAAGATCAACCAGCTGGCTTTCCCATAGGCTGCCACTATTCTAAGCAGACTAAGACCAAACTATTTAATAAGATGATCACTGTCATTTAATGATTCAACTTTGTTAAATGTTTTTCATATTTTCAATCAATTTAGACAAAACAGAAAAAGAAAGACTTCACAATTCACAGAGATAAACACAAATATAAAAAAACGATCAATTTGCAATTCACGAACATTAATAAATAACAATCACTTTGCACAAACTTATGCTAATATTCCAGTCATTAGCAGCATACACATAGCAATGCGAAAAGGTAATCCGTGCCCATAACATTCAGAATGGCAAGAACAGATTACAAACCAGAGGGGTATAAACTTCTCAAACAACAAAGGGTGTACATTTTAAATAAATTATTATCCTTGTTTTAAATTTTAACCATTTTTAAAAATTTAAAACAACAAGGATAATAATGTATTTAAAATGTACACCCTTTGTTGTTTGAGAAGTTTATACCCCTCTGGTTTGTAATCTGTTCTTGCCATTCTGAATGTTATGGGCACGGATTACCTTTTCGCATTGCTATGTGTATGCTGCTAATGACTGGAATATTAGCATAAGTTTGTGCAAAGTGATTGTTATTTACTAATGTTCGTGAATTGCAAATTGATCGTTTTTTTTATATTTGTGTTTATGTCTGTGAATTGTGAAGTCTTTCTTTTTCTGTTTTGTCTAAATTGATTGAAAATATGAAAAACAATGAACAAAGTTGAATCATTAAATGACAGTGATCATCTTATTAAATAGTTTGGTCTTAGTCTGCTTAGAATAGTGGCAGCCTATGGGAAAGCCATCTGGTTGATTTTTGTGTGTTTTATGTCTCAAGACTGAGGCAAGGACTCAGGAACTGAAACCTCTGCTGCTGGACTTGGGTTTTCTACATTACAACTCATCCACCTTCTATGTCAGCACAACACACTTGGTGTATACTTTGTGGAAGTCTCTGTGTAGGAGTCCTGTTGATAGGGATGTGTGAAGTTTTATCTGGAGAGTAGCTGCTGGATAACATCTTCATTTCCGGTCCTTTCAATAAATTACCATACGAGTCTAGATTTGCTTTCGTTTTGGTGGACTATAATTCATGTGACCAAATGTCAAATTTGTTAGTCATTCCACCACCGAGGCAGTTATTAATTTTTTTCATAGAAAGTTTTGCTCTTGCAGTGCACCAGGAAACTTTAGTTACTGATAATGGTGCTCAGCGATTTTCATCCGGTATGAAAGAATTTTTGAGTGCTAGTTGTGTTATCCACGTTACAACAGCCCTGTTCGACTCTCAAACTAACGAGTAGGTGGCATGGTTTAATAGGTTTCTGAAGGAAAGCATTGTAAGTGCACTTATGAATGGTGTAGATTGGAATTAAGGGGGTCATTCTGATGGCGGTCGGACCGCATCCGATGGCTCATCGAAATCTGTCCGATCTCCATCTGCTGCTGCGGCCCGACCGACGCATTACAATGCGTGCGGTCGGAAGCAGCAGACGGAGGGACAGTCCTTCGCTGTCTGAAAGGAGAGGGTCAGTAATCCATACAATAGGGGCGGTGCCTGCTCAAGCACTGCCGTAGGGATTACAATGTCCCTTTCTGCCTGCCCTTTCATGGCGGTTCGCCAGCCATAAAAAGGCAGGTAGAAAGTGACTTTGGGGGCCACAGCGGGGCCCCCTTCCTCCCCTGGCCCTCCGCTATGGGGCCTGGGGGGCAACATCGCTGCACCATGTGGCAGGCACCGCAAGGTGCAGGGATGTTTTTAAAGTGTACGTTTTCTATTGCAGCTTGTGCTGCAGCCCGCAGCACAAGCCGCAATGGAAAATATACACTTTGCGACCACAGTGAAGGTGGTCACATTGTAATAAGGGCAGCAGGACGATCGACTTCTTGTTGGGTATTCCCGCTTCCGCTACTGTTGTCCGACCAGCATCGTAATGATGCCCTATGTTTTGAGAAACTGGTTGTATCGGATCACGCCTCACAGTACAACAGGAGATAGTCCATTTAAGTTGCTGATAGAAAGAGAGTCCATCTTTAAATTGTGTCCGTGGTGATTTAAAAAAGGCTGCAAGACAAGGAAAGAGAAATTGACACCCTGACTGTGGCTGAACAAGAGCAAAAGACAAAGAGAAGACAAAACTAGATATGATATCACAATTAAAGTGCCAATCCCTTTGTTCCATTAGGGGGATTGGGTGAGAGTTTGTAAAACCGGAGGAGTAGAGAGAACGCTCCCTAAGTTTGGAAAACCCATCCAAGTAGTTACATTTAATTCACACAGTACAACGTAGTGACACAAAATGGTAAGTGTGGAACATAAAACATGTTGCAAAGTGCAGCACGGAAGAACAGTCTTGTGCTGAGGAGGAAAAGGAATGGAGCAGAGAGTGGATCAATTGCAAATTGAATAACACAGAAGTAGGTGAAGAATCTGTGGTTGGTAATTTCAATTCATGCTCTACTATTCAACATAATGTGGTGTTCTGGGAAGATGCTGCAGAGAAGAGAAGTATTGGGTTGGAGACTGCTTTGGAATCTGTTAAAGGATCTTCAGGTTCTCTGGCTACACCTGAGAGGAAGGATGGCAGAGAGAGAAACTTCTGTGAGATTACAGGATTTCAATTGAGATTGGCTTGTGTTATGTTTCTCAAAAATGTAGTTTTGTTATTAGTTGTATTCGTTTTTTGTTTTCCCTCTACCCTATATTGTTCATAGTTATGTTCCTATTCCTTTTATTAGTTAAGGTGAAGGAGCTGTGATATTCTGTTTGACAGGTATGCACCTTCAATTATTGTCATGGCTCTGTATAGAACGTTTGCCCTTTGTTTTGTTGTCTCAGCTACAGAGAATGGTTTCTTTCCTAAATGTCATTTAGTTAGTTAAACTGTCTGTCTGCACTTAATTTGATAATGTGAGAACTTATAACTTCCTGCGTGGGAATTTTACTTTGCAAGACTGAACTTTCATATTTGCCTGTGGTGTTGTCAGAGACCGATATGAGAGTATATTGAGGTAAGTTGCCCCAAATGTCTCTTGATATTCCTGCTGACCTTTTAAGATCTGACTTTGTCTAGCTACTTCTGTTCTATCATGGGGAAATATTCCTGTAAAAGATATATAGATGACTCTACCTCTTCTGGAAATCAGGATCCTTTTCTGGATATCAGTTTCCTTCTCCTCCAATATAACATGCCAGAAGAATGGTGGTGTCAAGGTTTAGAAATCAACCACCTGAGACCTCATCACTGTAGATTATTCTCTGAATAATAAGAACATAAAGAGTGATATCATTGCTTTGAAAAATCAGCATGTGGATAATGGCGGCTTCAGTCCTGGAGACTCTATCTTCACTGAAGTGAGCTCCGCACTTACTGCCCAGGCATCACACATTAGTGACTCACCTGCTCTCATTCCTGGTGGAGTGTCAATGAAGCACACACGTCTAAAAAATTAGTGTCACACTCATCGATCACACTGCAAAGGCATGAGTCCCAGTAAATCCCAGATACCAATGAGAATTATTATTCTCATTGGTAGAAGACACAGCATCTGGCAAAGGGGAAGCAGCCTTTGAAATGTCATCACTTTTGTTCCTGGAGTATTTGCCAGTCACTACTGAGATGGTTTGAGTTGGTTCCCAAGACACTTGGGTCTGTTGCAAGCAAATATGGGATTTGTTTAGCAGTGATGGTGAATCCCAATGTGTGGAGGAATAAGAATGCTTATTGAGTATGATCAAGGCATTGATGTTTTCTGCTCTTTGCCAGCTAGTCTTCTAGGTACAGAAAGACACTAATGATGTTGCGTGAAAGATGCACTGCTCCTACTGCCAAGCATTTCGTAAATATCAAAGGGGCTGTTGTAGCCAAGAAGGGTAATACTTTATGTTCGTAATGAATCTGCTGAGATACTCGATATGAGCTCTGTGGGAGGGGATGTGGATATAGACATCCTTGAGATGGAGAGTCAAAAAGTAGTCCCCAACACAGAGCAGTGGAATGACTTCTTGGAGAATTGTCATCTTGCACTCCTCTAACCTGACGTATGGATTCAGAATCGTAGGTCGAGTATATGCCACAATGTCTTGTCTTTCTTTGAGATAAGAAAGTACTTCTTGCAGAATACACTCCTACCAGAAAAGGAAAGCAAAAATATCAAAACTTCCAGCAAGCAGGTAGCTGTACGGTCTGATATGTAATGGCAAATCACCAGTTCTGTCGGGTACAACCTAATGCTTCAAACCAAAAGGTGTTGAGTGATCAGGGGAAACGTGTTGGCATCTTGGGAGGCTGTGTCAGTAGAGTTTAGAGTGCACCAAATATTTGCATTAGAAATTGTCTTGTCTTCTTGCACAATTTATTTCCATGGCTTTTTATTAGCCTCTAGAAGGCACTTGATAAGCTCCTCCATATGCTCCCACTGTTGTCTGCCATACCTGGAGAGCAGACCGGTAGAACTGGTGATTCGCCACTGCATGACAGACCCTAGAGCTACCCACTTATTGGCAGCTTTGATGATTTTGCTTTTCTTTTCTGGTGGACAGGTATCCCACAAGCCCTGCATGAAAAACCTTTTGAGTGCCGTGTAGACGATCGAGGAATCAGGAGGAACATGTTCATGAATGCAGATGGGGTCTTGTGGAGAGTGCCTATATCTTTCTTTCTACCCTGGGATTGACCGCTTGTGCTTAGACTGGGTCTTTGAAGTTGTTAGTGGAGGATTTGAGTGACTTTTAATCATCAGCATAAATTGTTCAGACCACTCTGTTTCAGGGAGAATCAAGGATGATCTGCTAAAGAGATCAGTTTTCGTTAATCCATCATTGCAGTTTACACTGAACATTGTTCTCTACCAACACTAGATTGTACCATTGGCGAGCCGCTTGTGACCATTGTCTCACAAGGGACTCTTGCAGAGGGCACATGGGCAATCAGGCACTTTGGACTAGCGCAATGCAAGATACTATCATTCCCAAAGCTAGGCAAGATATAAATAATTTTGTGTGTGTGTATACACACACTGCTATGCTTCACATCTGTACACCTACTCTTACCATTAGGGGAAAAATACAATGTAAGGTGGAGTCTGTGTCCTGATGCATTGTGGCTTTCAATGGATGTATCCTGAGTCTCTTTGAAATTGAGACCTCTTCTTGAAGAAAAACAAATTGCAACATCCTCGCCCCAACTCTAGATGACAGAAGAGTGCAAAAGTATCGTAATCTTCTGCACTACAAACTCAAACTAATTGTTACAGGTAAATAACACTTTCCTTCTCCCAAGGTCAATCTTTTCATGCTGCTAGAGTCCCATCTAAAAGACGACTACCAGAAGAGGCTGCAGAGAATATTTCTGAACTCAGGCATATTGGATGTAATTTTTGAAGTCCATTAACTAAAGAAGAATGGTACCAAAGGATGACTGGGGTAATATGTTTATATAGCAGATGGTCAGATAATTTCATACACACATGCCATACTAGACCCAAGCCAGGAAGCTTCAAAGCTCATCCATAAAAGATATCCTCTAGTCGAGCTCTACTCCAGTGACAGTATATTGCATTTGCTTGATTAGCTATTCTACACATGTGTATGTTCCTGTGGCACTACATCTAAACACTGGAACAGAAATACAGGTATTGGTTTTATTAGATGTAGGTCCCGTTGGAACCTATGTTTGTAAGAGATTGGAGTATTAGTTAAGGGGGCTGAGAACCCACCTCAAATAATAATCCCAATCCTTTTCAGGGTGAACCACTAAAGTCACTAAATAACCCTGAGCTTAACCCACTCAGGCTTAATTCAGAGGCAATGTGTAAAGTATTTATGCAGTACTCAAACAGTAATAAGGTGAAAACACAACACAAGAAAAATTCTGGGGGAGGAAACATGGCGGCAGGTTCAACGCTTATGCTCCATCTCTGAAAATACTTAACAATGTGCAAGTGTTTTCTTAATTGATTTTAACTGCACAATAGATGCAGAGCCCAAAGTGCAAAGTTTCAATGGTGCTATTGTTGTTAAAATGCAGTTAAGTACTAACCTGCAAATGACTGGCACCTGCCTACAGGTGGAAGAGACTCGCATGATCGAATGGCTTCTGCTTGGCAACAGCTGTGCATAAGGACAGGAAGGCAGCAGGAGAATAACCTACCGGGGATTTGGCAGTGGCATCAGCACAAGCACAGAAAGCACAAAGAGGCAGCGAGAAAAGCACCGGCGTTGCAACGGTAAAGAAGAAGTGAGGCAGCGGATTCCGCAGGAGCAACATAATCACCCTAGAGCTAATAACATCTCCCTCAAAATAAAGTGACTTTGTTGCTTCTAGAATGTAGCCCAGAGAAGGGAGCAAATGTCAGAGACAGAATGAAGCTGACAGGCCTCCTGTACTATCACACACAGAACATGCATTACACCCAAAATACTGTAAACTTAACACACAGCACTGGAACCAAATTGAAGGAAAATAAGAAAAGAAGTGATAATAACATATCCCTACAAGATGTTCAAAGGCCCTTTATTAAATATCAGCTTTGATCCAGAGGTCTATCCTCAAAACCCTTAATGCAGGTGCATACCAAGGGGCCACACAAGGCAGTTTTGATAAGCTGAGTATTAGAAGACTGGAATGTTGAGACCTCCATCGAAGAAAATGGAGAGGCTCGGGGCTTATAATGGCTGGTATAAGCCTTCTGCTCCAACATTACAATGTTTATCTTTCTGTTTCTCTCTTTTTAATTGAGAACATTCTATCCTCAGTGGTGGGAATGTTCTAATAGCCTTATAGTCCTTATCCCTCAGACTACACCGGTTGTTATAGGCCGTCTCCCCCGTTATAGGACATTGCAAACTCTGGTTCTTGACCTTTAACAACCGGTATATCCCTCAGCGGTGGACTATAATATGCACTCCCTAAGAACACAGGTAACCAAAGAATTGATTTTCTAACTAAAAGTAGCGTGAAAAATATTGAAAGAAATTGGGTCTGAACCCCTATAGGTTTGAGCCTCCGAAGACAAACATATAAAAACCACTCCTTTTCCAAGGTCATATTTTAGACTTACAAAAGACACTGAAGGCATGATGGCAAATGAGCCTGAATGCCCCTATCACTATGACTCACCACAAGATATAACTTTGTGAGGTGGAGCTAGTGATATAAATCAAGAAATTACTCAAAAATTAAATTAACCCTGCGTCTGTCAGTAGTGACATCACCAATATCTCAACATCCCAAGTGATCCAATTCTATGAGAGTAGAGAAGGACTGGAATCAATGCTAAGAAACCTAACAGGTGAGATAAAGAATAGGTTTTGCATATCAGAAGGGTACCAGAAGGAAATACGGAACACATTCCAAAAACTCTCAAGATTGATGACTTGACTCAACGTACTGCAATGCTGGAAGAGACGCTGACTAAAACAGTGTCAGGTGTAGAGAGGAATACACAAGGGATAGTCTTGCATAAGGCTCAGGAACAGGTTACACAAGCTACACTTGAGAGTTTAGGAAATCAAGCTAGGCATAAAATGTCATAATCATTATTGTACTAGCAGGAGCAGAAGGATTTGACATTAACAAATTCATCATAAGGCAAATTCAGGATGGTCATTTTGGAGGAGAGTCAGGAAAATCTTGAGATTGAGATTAAAAAAGTGCACAGAGACCTGTTCAGATTAAACCTAAATAGGAAAAAACACAGAAGGATTCTTGTAAACTTTGAGACTTATTTGATAAAAAAAGGTCAAGGATTTAAAGAACAAAACTATTACCTTTCAAGAGTTTTCTAGCTCTACTAGATCTGATTTATGCCTTATTGCTGAAGAGAGGCAATGGGTTTTAGGGAGCAAGATGATCAAGTTGCAAAGCTATGGGGCTAAAGCACAACTGAAATTTTCAGCTATCGATGAGTCATGTGGAATAACAAAATGCACATAGTGAAAGATGAAGAAGAAGCGGACAAGTTAATTCAAATGATAAGCAAGGCCAATCTAACAGACTTAATGTGGGTCTAAATCAGCAAAAAAAGGCCTTACCACCTGAAACATGAGTAAGGGGGTTGATGGAGTGAAACACGGGGGAAGCAACTGCATACCATTACTTAATTAGTTTATTGTCAGGAGAGTGGGAGCAGGAGCAGGATTATGCTCAAATGGCTACAATAGGCCAGGAGAGTTGTGGAGGGTTTCCTGGAGAGGGATAGCACCAGGTGGGGAGCATTTGGGAAAAAAGGAAAAAAAGGTCCTCGCCACCTCAATCATTTTCATTTAGGACTTAACCAACAGAACAAAGCACATAGGAGTGGGTGAGCATTAAATACACAGAGATTTAAAAAACAGATAAAATGATTGACATGGAACGAGAATGGATTTCGATCAGGGAAGAGACAAAGAACAATTCTACAATTGCTTCAAGAGACAAGCAACTTGTTTAAAAGAAAACTGTGGATTCAGTCTATCAGTTGCACGACTCCAACATGTATAACCAAAGGGGTAATGATTTTGATTAGAGTACATTCTGTGATACACTTGGTAAGCACAGAGGAAGACAAAAATGGAAGATGGGTCATAATAGTAATTAGAACACTGGAATGCGGGAGCTCCATTGTAATGATGTGGCTCAGGCTTATAATGACTGGTCTAAGCCTTCTGCTCCAACATTCCAATGAATAACTTTTATATTTCTCCCTTTTTAATTAAGAACATTCTACCCTCAGTGGGAGGGATTCTCTAATAGCCTTATAGCCCTTCTGCCTTGGGCTATACTGGTTGTTAAAGACCCTCTCCTTCGTTATAGGCCCTCGCCCAGGCTCAGGGCCTTTAACAACTGGTATAGCTCTCAGCAGCAGGCTATAAGGCTATATTAACAATAGCCAATCTCAATATGCCTCTATAGGATTTTATGACCCCCAATGTGGACAACCCAGAACCACTGCCATTACTCTTTCATAAATTGTTGATATATGGCCCCCTATTATTTGGGGGCAGGGTGAGATTTCAATTTTCTAATGATTAACACTCTGGATAGATTCAACATCCGAGCCCAAGAATATTCCTCCAAATCTACAAAATGTCTCAAAATCATTTTGAAAGTTTTAGGACTAAAGGATGTGTGGGGAGAGAAGAAGGGGCAGCAGAGAGTATTTACCTTCTATAGCAAAAAATATGGACATACATCTAGAACACTGGTTTGAAGATCATAGATGTTTAGAGCAAATTCATCAGATAAAATGCACAACTGTGTCATCGTCCGATCAAAATATTTTTAAGCTTCATGTAGAAATGCTGGGTGGTATACCTGATAAAAGGTGGTCAGTGGAGAGGAGGTTTCTAACTCATACTGGCTTCAGCCATGTATTATAATAAAATACTATGGAATCTGTGGCCATGAATATAGGTAACTGCTCAGAAAATATAGAATACAATGACTAAAAAGCCTTTGGAAGGGGTGTTATTACTAAATGGTCTACAAAGTATACCTGCTGAAGGATCCCGGCAGGGATACCCTTTGCCCCCCCTTCAATTCAATCTATACATAGAACCACTGACTCAGCAAGTGAGAGAAGATGTGGAGATACGCCCTTTTGATGCAATGGGATTCACCAAGAAAATATGTTTACATGCTAATGAATAATTCTCTACAATGTACACCCTAATGAGACACTACAGAGATTTGAAAACTTGGCAAAGGAAATTGGGGCTTTTTGGGATACACTATAAATAAAGGCAGGGAAGAAGTAATGGTCTGAAATCAAACCTACAAAAGTAACTTAGTAAAAGAAAAACTGAGATGCCTATGCATTTTGATAAACCAAAATATTGACGTGATATAGCAAATCAACCCAGCTTAGATAATAAGTGACGTAGGCAAAATGATTAAAAGATGGCAGAACCTTCCACTGACTATTTATGGAAGGGTAAACTGTATCAAGATATGAATTCTGACCACAATTACTTTCTTGTTTAACTGTATCCCCTTAGAATTCAATAAGCAGCAGATAATAGGTTATAAATCAATATAAATAGTTTTATATGGGCTGCAAAAGGAAAAAGGATACCCTTGAAAACACTCTGAAAAAAAATAAGAAAGAGTGACCTTCAGTTTTCAGATATCCAGATGTATTGCAGGGCATTTCAATTCAAACCCTTGCGAGCACTTCTAAGTACACCATACAAGACAGATGTAGGAAAGTAGGATCTGCTTCTTATGGCTACCCCCACTTTTTGCTTGATGTGATGCTGTTTTTGACTAGTCTGACTGGGATCCTGCTAACCAGGACCCCAGTCTATCTGCTTTCTCCCTAAACTGTTGTGTTCAGTACCTAGGTACATCCCAGACTGCATACTGGGGTACCCTTGTCAGTCTCTAGTATATGGTATCCATGTACCCAGGGCATAGGTACCCCAGAGGTCTCCCATGGGCTGAAGCATGCATTATGCCACCCATGAAAGACAATTCAAAATGGAACTACAGGCCTGCCATTGCAGCCTGTGTAAGTTGGTGCATGCACCACTTACTAAAGATATAGGTTTACCATATCTAAGGGTCACTGTACTTAAAACCTATAAGTCACCCCTATAGCAGGCCTTTACAATCGTGAGGGCAGGGGGCTTGGTTCTAATTGAGAGGGTGCCCCTGCATGAGCAGGACACCCCTGCAGCCTACGGAGTCCATTCTCCCGGGTTGTCAGTGAAGTAGCCATATACTATATAGAGGGGCACCATGTAATCACGCGATGACCATCTTGAAAACTGCTGCAACGAATCCTATCATGTTTGGTATCAAACATGTTGGAATCATACCCCCACACCGTCACGAAACTGGACAAAGGACATGGGAGTAACCTCCCTCCTGTCCAGAACCTCCCCTGGGAGGGTCCCCTGACTCTTCCCAACCCTTTCCCTAGGGTACTTAAGGGCTTACCTGAGTATAGGTCCCTAGATTCATCGTGGGATAAGATTCAGAACTGAAACCACTGAACTTCTACCCTCTGGGCACTCTGGACTTCGCTGGACATCGTTTGGGCCTGACTTCGTCTTCCTTCCAGTCTGCTGCATCATCTGTGCATGTGCATCATACAGGAACCTTCCAATGCCTGTGAAGCATCAAGAACAACCAAAGTAATCTCCCTTGGAGTGAAGGAGTCACTCCCCTGCATTCACAGGCACCGCAACAAAGACGACCGGTCTGCAGATCCAGAGCTCCTCCGGACTCCGTGGGCTCTGCAACACAGGTGGTGATTTTCCTCAGCTCCTGAGGCCTGCTCTACCTTCTTACCAAGTTTGAGGCCAGTAGTCCTTGTGGGGGGTTGCAATAACCGAACCCCTGGTTACCGAGTCCCCTTTGCAGTTGCAAAGGCTTGTTGACATCTTTGGAAGAAGATCTTTGGGCTCCAAGTAGCCCCAACCTCGAGCACCTCCAGTGACTAGAATCTTTGGCCACACCGCATTGTGTGCATCGTGGCCTGCCTCTTTTGGTGAGCTGCTTGAGGTCCTCTCGCGACTCCTGTGCCTTTGGCCTGTGGGTCCATTTGAGGGTCACCTTTGCTTTCCGTGGGCTCCTCTGATTGCTTGGGGCCTGCCCTGACTCCCCTGCTTGTGATGAGTCTCCTGGACCTTGCTGGTCCCAACCGTGCACCTTCTAGACTTCCTGCGTGGGTTGCATTTGCCAAGGCTTGTTGGTGCTCCCGCCAGACACCGACCCCTCAGCACTTGACATCCTTCGTGGGACAGCTCGTATCCAGGTCCTGGTCATCCTAAGCATCGCCTGGTCCCCGCAGCTGCAGAGTCATGGTCACCGTCATCTTACCTGAAGCACCCGACATTGGAGGGCATCCATCTTCCAAGACTCATGGTCACCCCCGAGTGACATAGACACTGTCCCCTCTGCTTTCAACTACTCCTCTTCAAGAATCTACATTTGGATACCTCCAGACACTTTCTCCTCTTCCAGCAGCCCACTTTCCTGAAGTCCTCCATTGGGTTTGACGGCGGTTTCCGACGCCACTTCAGACCTATGCACCTGGCTCCCCTGGGATAGGTAACTTGGGTACCACGGTATCCACAGGTGGGGTGGCTCTCCAACCTTCTGTCTTCCACGGGGTTTCTTCAGGGTCCACTGGGAAGGGTCCCTAATCTTTAAAAATCCAATCTCAACTTGCACATAGACTTGTGCGGAGTACGCAGTCGTGTTCACACACTGCATACGCTCTCCGTGGGATCCTTATCTACTTACCTTGGGTGGTTCTGTGGGTCCCAAGCAATTCTACGTCCTCTCAACATTGTCTTGACTTGAGTAGTGGTTCTTATACCACTTTCTTAGTATATGGTTTGGTCCCCCCCTGGGGCCCACTTTGTATTAGTGCTATTTACTGTGATTTATTTGCTAAAGTATTGTGTGCTTTGTGTCTATCTCCGTGTAGGAGATACTGTAACGTACTAGATAGAGTTATATAATAAATACATATTTTTATAAATACTTTGTGTGGTTCTCTTTCATTTAATCTATACTATAAGTTTGCATTCTGGTAAAATAAGCTGCTTTACACTCTTTCAAGACTAAGCCTGACGGCTGCTCTCCACAGCTACCACTTGGATAGCTTTCTAAGGTTGTCTGAGACCTCTTAAATTACCATAAGTGTTGTCTGGACTGGTGCAAGGTGTCCACTTACATTAGTGAACATCATAAACCAGGCCAGCTTCTCACATTGGTGTGCAGCGGTTGGGATTCAAGCCTGCATTGTTTTACCAGATAAATCTTTGTATTGATTAACTGAAAAACCACTAGTACTAGGTGCATATAAATACAAGCTTAGAATAGTAAGTTCTACTGAACTTAGAGTTGGGTAAGTCAAGGGTCTAGCACACCCTTTCTCCAACCTAAGAGAGTTTAGTTCCCACTAGGTTAGGTAGGTGCATCACCACACTTCACTTAGTATGTCTACTAAAGGAGATGCCAGTGCTCTCTGCCTAATAGATACAGGGAACTTTCATTCCAAGAACTGAAAGCACTGTGTGCATCTAGAAAGCTGAAGATGGGGAGAAGTGCCAACACTCAACGTCTTGTAGAGGTGTTACTGTTGGATGACCCGAGGAAAGCCTCTGGGTCAGATGAACAGGACAGGGTGGGTGTGCCAGGGAATGAAGATAGGGCAGGAGGGGAACCCCTCTTTGACCTAGAATCTAACCCTGACCAGGTGGAGCCTGATGGCTCCCACCTGGAAAATTCAGACCTCCCAGAGGGCCAAGAGTATGCCCCCTTTGATCCTCCTGGGAAGGTGCAGAGTAGACCAAGGAGGTCTAGATCCTCCTCTGCAGAATCCAATACTTCTAGACAGTCAGTAGGGACCTCCATTTCTAGTAAAGGCGGGAACTCTTTGGATATGGAGTACCAAATGCTTGAACTTGAGAAAGCTAGGCTTAGGCTCAGGAAAGAGCAGTTGGCCCTTGACAGAGAGTCCCTAGAAGTCCAGAAGGCTAGGAAGAAATTAGGACTAGAGTCCCATGGTGGCAGCAACAGTGTCCCTAGAAGTAAGGAACATTCCTTTGACAATAGGAACCTGAGCAAGATTGTCCCTCCTTACCATTTTGGGGATGACATCCACAAATGGATAACTGCTTTAGAGATGGCCTGTATAGTTCACAGGGTCCCTCAAGAGCAGTGGGCAGCTATCTTGTGGTTCTCCTTTGCCGACAAAGGTAGAGATAAGCTCCTCACTTGGAGACTTTCCTCAAGCAGGGCACACAGCACACAGCAAAGTCCTTCTCCTTTCCTGGGCAGAAACAGCAACTGCAGGCCAACCCCAGACACACAGCAAGGGCAGTACTTCTCCTCAGTTTCTCCAGCTCTTCTCCTTGGCAAAGGTTCCTCTTGATTCCAGAAGTAGTCTGAAGTTCAGGGGTTTTAGGTCTAATACTTATACCCCAAAATGTCTTTGTTCTCTTTGTGCAAGGGTCTCTGAGCCCAGTCCAAACCAGTTCTGTCCTCTCTGGTGCAGCTGCCCAGCAGGAGGTGGAGACAGCATTGTGTAAGGTAGACAGGCCCTATTCAGGTGCAAGGGAAATCTCCTCCCACCACTCTAAATGCAGACCGGGCCTATTCAGGTGCTAGCGAGAACTCCTCCCCCTACTCTGAATGCTGCCCAGGTCTATTCAGCCCAGCCCTGACTCATTCAGGAAAGGCAGGACACACATCAACCCCCCCGGTGGCTTTCTGAGAGAATGCACCTCCCCAGCCCCTGTCACTCCAAAACCAGACAGTCAATACACAAACAGGCAGAGGCACACAGAATGGTTAAACAAGAAAATGCCTACTTTCTAAAAGTGGCATTTTCAAACACACAATTTAAAAACCATCTTTAGTAAAAGATGTGCTATTAAATTCTGAGTTCAGAGAGCCTAAACTTTATTTTTCCATCTTATCCCAATGGGAAGATATGCTTGTAAAATGTTACAATGCATTCCCCATTCCGTCCTATGGGGCAAGATAGCCTTTCAATAGGCAAAACGAAATTGGCAGTATTTCACTATCAGGACATGTTACACACATCAGTACATGTCCTACCTTTCACATACACTGCACCCTGCCCAGGGGGGTACCTTGGGCCTACCATAGGGGTGTCCTATATGTAAGAAAAGGGGAGGTTAGGGCCTGGCAAGTGGGTGCACTTGCGGCAAGTGGGTGCACTTGCCAAGTCGACATGGCAGTTAGCAAACTGCGCACAGGCACTGCAGTGGCAGGCCTGAGACATCTTTTCAGGGCTACTCATGTGGGTGGCACAATCAGTGCTGCAGGCCCACTAGTAGTATTTGATTTACCAGCCCCGGCACACCCAGTGCACTTTACTAGGGACTGACCAGTAAATCAAAATATGCCAATCAGGGAGAACCAATCATAAGAACAATTTACTTGATTTTACGTCATTAATATTGAAACTGTTTTTTTACAGTAACAGCGTAGCGTACAAACAGAGGGTGGGCGGAGTATTCAAATGCTATTGCTTAGCAAGTGCCGTGATTGAAACCAAAAGTTGTAGAAAGACTTGAATGTGTATAGGTAGCGGATTCACTTCATGTTTACATTGTGGTAAGTTCTAGCAGTGCATGATGGGCATTGTAGTTTCCCTTGATTAATCACCATGAACGTGGGACAAATGCCATTGGTAGAGTGGGAGGGGAGGAGTAACGACTTTCAAATTAAAGAGGGTGAAGATAATTGAACATGTGCTATTCTGGCAGAGAAGAACTTGTATGGAATAGATGTGATTGTCAAGATCTGTTAAGGTATGAGGGTAACCAAGGTGATTTGTGTTACGAGGGAGGGGGTATTACGCTTGGTAAGGGAGAGAACAGGGAAAATGAGGTGTTGTTACAGTGGGGTGGGTATCTGCGAAGAGTTGAGTTGAACGAGGTTTGGGGACATAGCATCATAGAGGCCGGTTTGGGCAATATTATTGTTAAGAATTTATTGACGATTGAGGGAAAACGCTGTACTGGGTAGATCATGCAGTTAATGTATTATATGTTATAAAAACTGTTGGGGCCACATAAAATCACGAATTTAATACTAATGTTCTTTTACTTGTAGTGAACCCCTGACGAAGGGCCTATTTAGGCCCAAAATGCATAGGGCAACAGATGCTGTGAGTACGGGATGTACGTTGCTTTTTCTGCGTGCTCAGAAAAAAGGCCCGGATAGGCATGTCTGTAGCATGAGAAGCTGTTAAAATGTAACTGCATCCTACGTGTGATGACGCAAATTAAAGCAACATATGAAATTTCTTTGGAGTACTTGAGAATCATCTTTGTTATAAACATGGATCATAAGTCGATACTTTACAAATTATGAAGTCAGCTGTGCTCGGGACTGGAGTGAAATCTCGCTCCCTCTTTATGCAATCGCAATGCGCGGGACTAGGGTGGATCTCGCTGTCCAGGTTGCACGCTAAATCAATTGTAAATTTTGAGGAGATGAAAAATGAAGATAACGGGAGTAATAAACGGTGTGCACTGTAACGCTCTGTTTTGTAACTTTTTCTGCCTTATTTACATGCTGCACCCAAAGTCAAACGGAAAGAAATTTTTAAGAAAAACACACACGTAGGAAGCCACATCCTGACGAACGGATCAAAGAACTGTGGTTGTTTCATCTTGTGGCTCACGAACTGTGAGAAATTCACTAGGGACTTGATTTTACGTCATTAATATTGAAACTGTTTTTTTACAGTAACAGCGTAGCGTACAAACAGAGGGTGGGCGGAGTATTCAAATGCTATTGCTAAGCAAGTGCTGTGATTGAAATCAAAAGTTGTAGAAAGACTTGAATGTGTATAGGTAGCGGATTCACTTCATGTTTACATTGTGGTAAGTTCTAGCAGTGCATGATGGGCATTGTAGTTTCCCTTGATTAATCACCATGAACGTGGGACAAATGCCATTGGTAGAGTGTGAGGGGAGGAGTAACGACTTTCAAATTAAAGAGGGTGAAGATAATTGAACATGCGCTATTCTGGCAGAGAAGAACTTGTATGGAATAGATGTGATTGTCAAGATCTGTTAAGGTATGAGGGTAACCAAGGTGTTTTGTGTTACGAGGAGGGGGTATTACGCTTGGTAAGGGAGAGAACAGGGAAAATGAGGTGTTGTTACAGTGGGGTGGGTATCTGCGAAGAGTTGAGTTGAACGAGGTTTGGGGACATAGCATCATAGAGGCCGGTTTGGGCAATATTATTGTTAAGAATTTATTGACGATTGAGGGAAAACGCTGTACTGGGTAGATCATGCAGTTAATGTATTATATGTTATAAAAACTGTTGGGGCCACATAAAATCACGAATTTAATACTAATGTTCTTTTACTTATAGTGAACCCCTGACGAAGGGCCTATTTAGGCCCGAAATGCATAGGGCAACAGATGCTGTGAGTACGGGATGTACGTTGCTTTTTCTGCGTGCTCAGAAAAAAGGCCCGGATAGGAATGTCTGTAGCATGAGAAGCTGTTAAAATGTAACTGCATCCTACGTGTGATGACGCAAATTAAAGCAACATATGAAATTTCTTTGGAGTACTTGAGAATCATCTTTGTTATAAACATGGATCATAAGTCGATACTTTACAAATTATGAAGTCAGCTGTGCTCGGGACTGGAGTGAAATCTCGCTCCCTCTTTATGCAATCGCAATGCGCGGGACTAGGGTGGATCTCGCTGTCCAGGTTGCACGCTAAATCAATTGTAAATTTTGAGGTGATGAAAAATGAAGATAACGGGGGTAATAAACGGTGTGCACTGTAACGCTCTGTTTTGTTACTTTCTAAAAGTGGCATTTTCAAACACACAATTTAAAAACCATCTTTAGTAAAAGATGTGTTATTAAATTCTGAGTTCAGAGTGCCTAAACTTTATTTTTCTATCTTATCCCTATGGGAAGATAGGCTTGTAAGCAAAGGAAGTATGAAGTTCCTCAGAGTCTGAGTAAAAGAATGTGGGGGTGTAGGTGAAGAAGACACCAGGGTTGGTCGTCTTACCTACAGTATAAAACAAGGGGGGAATTCCCTTGTCGGAACTAGGGCTCTCACACACCTAGCAAGCTAGGTGTCATGCTTCATCATATGAGCCTGCCCCTCGTCAGGTCGGCGGTGCAATACCTGACGGGCACCCAGTACGGGGCTCTTTGGCGGGGATCTTTTGTTCCTGCCGTTGGGTGCAGTGGGGGTGAGGGGCCTAGTGTATGTGTAGATGTGCAGTGCGTGGATTAAAACAGGTCAGTTAGTCCTAGTAATGTTTTATTCTGAGAGGTAAACTGCCTGAGTAAAAACAGGGAGAGTGGCAATGAACTAGCTGAAAGATTTCTAGCTATATATGCTCTACTCTCTACTGGTCAACATGTTTCATGCTCTTTGCGTCAGAAGGATCAAGGCATTTCATCAGGACCAAAAATAACTATCTACACGACATGATAAGTGAAAAACCTACATACCATGTACTCAAGTAGGTGCCCTGAATGTGGGGACAAAAAATACATATTTAAAATTATTTACTCAGCATCACATTAGATGTACTCAGACAAGGTGTGGGTGTATTTAGTGCATACACACCCATGCTCTACACCGTGCTTGTGGTGTGTTAAAAAGAGAGGAAAAATTACTAAAACCATTTGCAACAATCGTATGTTGGAAATCCCAGCTATACATAGTAAACACATGGTGATGACATAAAAATGGAAGGACAATCAAGGGTTGGAATTAATTTGATAAAAACATAAGTGCTAGAACACAGCTCACCTAGGATGCTGACTAGGATTGCCTGCAACGGAGTCCGACGGTCAAAATGGACACCAATGTGTGTCCTAGATGATGGAGGGGGGAGACAGGAGGCTGGATGTAATCATAATGTAAGCCAATGTACTCAGTGTAAGGCACACGGGGGGGGCGGGGGGCCCGGGGCTCTGGCGGCAGAAACATACAAGGGGCACATAACAGTAATGGGGTGCCCAGGGTCCGCTGCCAGTTCCCACCACCTGTTAAGGCAATCATAAGCCCGTGTATCCCACGTATTGGCAATCCCCGGGCGGTAACTACTCATGCTGGTGGATTGAAGCGCTGAGAGTGTCTGATATAAAAGGAGGAAATTACTCACCACTGAGTTAACTTGCTCATCGCGGATTTACTCAATGTAGTTATGACCAGCTGATTGGCTGACATTAGGTTGTGTTTATTTTCTTTTTGGACACACTGGACTTGCTGCCTTATGTCGCATTGGCTTCATACACAATTAAATTAGAATGATTCTATGCTTTCAAGCCAGGCTAGCTCAATGTAATGTAAATGCCTTTAATGATTTAAACTTTCAGTGTCATTTAATGGAAATCTCATTGTGACTAAACTCTAAACTATTTGTTATGTCAGGAAGAAAAGTCTACCTTCTTTTGACAGAAGGGCAGCTGTGACATTTTTGCAGGCAAATCTCATTACACCGGCCTCATCGCCTGGCAAAAGATGATTTTCCATTGATCTTTTATGAAAAGGACCATTAAATGTATTCACAGAGAGAATATTGAAGTGCTGCTGGCATAGAATGAGGCAGGGTAGTTTCAGCGTGACCGATCCTCTCTTGAAGCAAAAAGATAATTTTTCCAAGGCAGGAAGGTACGGAGCTCTGGGGCGATGTGATAATAGGTGAATACCATTTTCATAATGCATATATTAATATCTGTGGTGCGAAATATAAACCAGTGGGTATCTTGGCGCTAAGAATCAAGAAGACAAAAAAAACAGACATAAACATGAGAAAAAAAGATCAAACATACCAGAGGAAGGATAACAGATCAGGGATGCCATTAGGAGTTGGCCAAACGGAGAGTGGTCAGAGACAGTATGGAGGTGGGGATGCTGACAGTTCCGGCTACTGGGACCCAGGACAGAGAATGATCTGTTATCTCGGGTACCACGCAAGACAATGGGCAATGCCAGATCACAGGGGCCTCCCAGTGACATAGGGTGTCACAAGACTAGACAGAGAGGTCGGCTCTGTCCAATTCAAGGCCCGATGTACTGTACGTGATATAAAGAGAATGTATTGCTTCACTGGGACCCAGTGTGGCCACTGAGGCACCAGTAAAGATGATTGAACCAGTGGTAGGCGGAATTTTAATTCTGCAGGCTGAATAGGAGGAATTTAATAATTCTGCGTTACTCTTGGAACGTGGAATTACTGAATAAATTTTGCCACTCCGCTGGTGGAATTAACATGCAGTGGTTTTTAATTTAGCAGGGATGTAAGAGGGAGCAGCCCGCTATGTTTAAAAACTACTGCAGATAAAGTATAATTTGCAGTGATTTTTAAGCATAGAGGGACTGCTCCCCCTTCCAGCCCTGTTTAAAATACTGCACAACAGTGCACACCCCTTGACGCCCTTACATACTCCCATTTTATTTGGCCACATATTTTGGCTGTTTCTGCCCGGATATATTCTTAGGCCCATCTGCCCCCAAGGGTGGCAGAAAGCCACTAGACAGCAGGGAGCTTTATATTTATATGTTTGGGAGCAGCCCCTTGGGCAAGGGTCACTCCCATTTATTGGGATAATATTTTGGCCATATTTTTATGCACATCTGCTCCCAAGGGGGACACAAAACTGCTAGACACCAGGGAAAGTTTCTGTGTGTGTGTGTGCGAACTGGAGTTTGGCTGACTGTCTGCGTGTACTGGCGTTTGGCTAGTCGTGTGTGTCGCGTGGTGCTTGGCTGGCGGTGCGTGTGGACTTGCACTTGGCTGGCGTGTGTGTGGACTGACGCTTGGCTGGCGATGCGTGTGGACTGGCATTTGGCTGGTGGTGGGTGTGGACTGGTGTTTGACTGATGGTGTGTGTAGACTGGCGCTTGGTTGGCAGTGTGCATAGACTGGCGCTTGCCTGGCGGTGTGCGTGGACTGGTGTTTGGGGGGCGGACTGTGTAGACTGGCCCTGGACTGGCAGTGTGTTGGTGGCTGGTAGCCGGTATGTTTATTGACTTGCTTGAGGTGTGTTTGTCAGTTGTCTGATGTTTGGGTGCTTGGTGGTGTGATTGGAGTATTAGTCCTGTTGTCGTAAAAGAGTGATGGGCCCTTGAATGGCCTGTTTGTAAATGTTAGTGTTGTATTGTGTTGGGCCGCAGCTGGCAGTGTGGATGGCTTTCTGTGTCTGACGCATGAAAGGTGTGTGAATCGACTGTAAAGTGGTTGGTGCCTTGACGTGGCTTTACAGCTCACAAGCTGTGAGTCAGTGGTTCTTTGATCTAAGGTTGAAATTATTAACAATGACTCTTGCGGATTTTATGTCCTAAAGTTATTGGTGAATATAGTTTTTCTATACTCCACTGGAGTCAAGCTAACCTGGCTGATGAAGGCTGATGAAGGCTGATAGCCTGAGACCGGTCCTAGGATGCTTGATTCCGGTCCAGGGAAGACATGGCTTGGCAGTTCGGTCTGGACTGTTCCCATGAGGCACAGGGTCAAGACTGATTTGCATATGGCTATGTCTGAACTGGGGTGGCGTGGTGAAGCAAAATAACGATGGATTAAACCCAGATCTGTGACTGGGGGTGAATGTTTGCCAATGTGCAGCATTCCGTCCATCATCTTGTGTGTTTTGCATTTCGCCCTAAGTGGGAAGGGTATGCCCAGACGTGGGTCCCGTGCTCACTACGCCACTGGAGTCAAGCTATCCTGGCTGATGAAGGCTGATAGCCTGAAACCGGTCCTAGGATGCTTGATTCCGGTCCAGGGAAGACATGGCTTGGCAGTTCGGTCTGGACTGTTCCCATGAGGCACAGGGTCAAGACTGATTTGCATATGGCTATGTCTGAACTGGGGTGGCGTGGTGAAGCAAAATAACGATGGATTAAACCCAGATCTGTGACTGGGGGTGAATGTTTTCCAATGTGCAGCATTCCGTCCATCATCTTGTGTGTTTTGCATTTCGCCCTAAGTGGGAAGGGTATGCCCAGACGTGGGTCCCGTGCTCACTACGCCACTGGAGTCAAGCTATCCTGGCTGATGAAGGCTGATAGCCTGAAACCGGTCCTAGGATGCTTGATTCCGGTCCAGGGAAGACATGGCTTGGCAGTTCGGTCTGGACTGTTCCCATGAGGCACAGGGTCAAGACTGATTTGCATATGGCTATGTCTGAACTGGGGTGGCGTGGTGAAGCAAAATAACGATGGATTAAACCCAGATCTGTGACTGGGGGTGAATGTTTGCCAATGTGCAGCATTCCGTCCATCATCTTGTGTGTTTTGCATTTCGCCCTAAGTGGGAAGGGTATGCCCAGACGTGGGTCCCGTGCTCACTACGCCACTGGAGTCAAGCTATCCTGGCTGATAGCCTGAAACCGGTCCTAGGATGCTTGATTCCGGGCCAGGGAAGACATGGCTTGGCAGTTCGGTCTGGACTGTTCCCATGAGGCACAGGGTCAAGACTGATTTGCATATGGCTATGTCTGAACTGGGGTGGCGTGGTGAAGCAAAATAACGATGGATTAAACCCAGATCTGTGACTGGGGGTGAATGTTTGCCAATGTGCAGCATTCCGTCCATCATCTTGTGTGTTTTGCATTTCGCCCTAAGTGGGAAGGGTATGCCCAGACGTGGGTCCCGTGCTCACATCGCCACTGGAGTCAAGCTATCCTGGCTGATGAAGGCTGATAGCCTGAAACCGGTCCTAGGATGCTTGATTCCGGTCCAGGGAAGACATGGCTTGGCAGTTCGGTCTGGACTGTTCCCATGAGGCACAGGGTCAAGACTGATTTGCATATGGCTATGTCTGAACTGGGGTGGCGTGGTGAAGCAAAATAACGATGGATTAAACCCAGATCTGTGACTGGGGGTGAATGTTTGCCAATGTGCAGCATTCCGTCCATCATCTTGTGTGTTTTGCATTTCGCCCTAAGTGGGAAGGGTATGCCCAGACGTGGGTCCCGTGCTCACTACGCCACTGGAGTCAAGCTATCCTGGCTGATGAAGGCTGATAGCCTGAAACCGGTCCTAGGATGCTTGATTCCGGTCCAGGGAAGACATGGCTTGGCAGTTCGGTCTGGACTGTTCCCATGAGGCACAGGGTCAAGACTGATTTGCATATGGCTATGTCTGAACTGGGGTGGCGTGGTGAAGCAAAATAACGATGGATTAAACCCAGATCTGTGACTGGGGGTGAATGTTTGCCAATGTGCAGCATTCCGTCCATCATCTTGTGTGTTTTGCATTTCGCCCTAAGTGGGAAGGGTATGCCCAGACGTGGGTCCCGTGCTCACTACGCCACTGGAGTCAAGCTATCCTGGCTGATGAAGGCTGATAGCCTGAAACCGGTCCTAGGATGCTTGATTCCGGTCCAGGGAAGACATGGCTTGGCAGTTCGGTCCGGACTGTTCCCATGAGGCACAGGGTCAAGACTGATTTGCATATGGCTATGTCTGAACTGGGGTGGCGTGGTGAAGCAAAATAACGATGGATTAAACCCAGATCTGTGACTGGGGGTGAATGTTTGCCAATGTGCAGCATTCCGTCCATCATCTTGTGTGTTTTGCATTTCGCCCTAAGTGGGAAGGGTATGCCCAGACGTGGGTCCCGTGCTCACTACGCCACTGGAGTCAAGCTATCCTGGCTGATGAAGGCTGATAGCCTGAAACCGGTCCTAGGATGCTTGATTCCGGTCCAGGGAAGACATGGCTTGGCAGTTCGGTCTGGACTGTTCCCATGAGGCACAGGGTCAAGACTGATTTGCATATGGCTATGTCTGAACTGGGGTGGCGTGGTGAAGCAAAATAACGATGGATTAAACCCAGATCTGTGACTGGGGGTGAATGTTTGCCAATGTGCAGCATTCCGTCCATCATCTTGTGTGTTTTGCATTTCGCCCTAAGTGGGAAGGGTATGCCCAGACGTGGGTCCCGTGCTCACTACGCCACTGGAGTCAAGCTATCCTGGCTGATGAAGGCTGATAGCCTGAAACCGGTCCAGGGAAGACATGGCTTGGCAGTTCGGTCTGGACTGTTCCCATGAGGCACAGGGTCAAGACTGATTTGCATATGGCTATGTCTGAACTGGGGTGGCGTGGTGAAGCAAAATAACGATGGATTAAACCCAGATCTGTGACTGGGGGTGAATGTTTGCCAATGTGCAGCATTCCGTCCATCATCTTGTGTGTTTTGCATTTCGCCCTAAGTGGGAAGGGTATGCCCAGACGTGGGTCCCGTGCTCACTACGCCACTGGAGTCAAGCTATCCTGGCTGATGAAGGCTGATAGCCTGAAACCGGTCCTAGGATGCTTGATTCCGGTCCAGGGAAGACATGGCTTGGCAGTTCGGTCTGGACTGTTCCCATGAGGCACAGTGTCAAGACTGATTTGCATATGGCTATGTCTGAACTGGGGTGGCGTGGTGAAGCAAAATAACGATGGATTAAACCCAGATCTGTGACTGGGGGTGAATGTTTGCCAATGTGCAGCATTCCGTCCATCATCTTGTGTGTTTTGCATTTCGCCCTAAGTGGGAAGGGTATGCCCAGACGTGGGTCCCGTGCTCACTACGCCACTGGAGTCAAGCTATCCTGTCTGATGAAGGCTGATAGCCTGAAACCGGTCCTAGGATGCTTGATTCCGGTCCAGGGAAGACATGGCTTGGCAGTTCGGTCTGGACTGTTCCCATGAGGCACAGGGTCAAGACTGATTTGCATATGGCTATGTCTGAACTGGGAGTGGCGTGGTGAAGCAAAATAACGATGGATTAAACCCAGATCTGTGACTGGGGGTGAATGTTTGCCAATGTGCAGCATTCCGTCCATCATCTTGTGTGTTTTGCATTTCGCCCTAAGTGGGAAGGGTATGCCCAGACGTGGGTCCCGTGCTCACTACGCCACTGGAGTCAAGCTATCCTGGCTGATGAAGGCTGATAGCCTGAAACCGGTCCTAGGATGCTTGATTCCGGTCCAGGGAAGACATGGCTTGGCAGTTCGGTCTGGACTGTTCCCATGAGGCACAGGGTCAAGACTGATTTGCATATGGCTATGTCTGAACTGGGGTGGCCTGGTGAAGCAAAATAACGATGGATTAAACCCAGATCTGTGACTGGGGGTGAATGTTTGCCAATGTGCAGCATTCCGTCCATCATCTTGTGTGTTTTGAATATAGTTTTTTTTATGAACCATTTACTTATCCTCGTGCTATATCCAAACAGTATGCCTTCGATTGACCAGTGGATTGGTGTGCAATAATGTTTTGGTGAGGGATCCACGCAAGCAACCTCCCTCGACTCCCCCAGGTGTCTAGTTTTCAGAAATATCTGTGTTTAGTAGGTTTCCCTAGATGGCTGCCGAACCTGGGACCAAAAACGCAGGTGCCTCCCTTGCAAAACCAGAATGTTTTGTGATAGATAATTTTGATGCCTTCACAATATGTTATGGGTCCTTCCCTGTCAAGGACACTTGGCCCACCCACTCAAGTGAGGAACCATTTGTATTGAAAGACCTGAGGGAACACTAGGTGGTAGGAAATTTATGCTGGCCCGTTGATCCCACAACTTTCCCACACAGAAATGTGAGGAAAATGTGATTTTTAGCTAAATTTGAGGTTTACAGGGAATTCTGGGTAAGAAACCTTTTGGGAATCCATGCAAGTTACACCTTCCTGGATTCCCTAGGTGTCTAGTTTTCAGAAATGTCTGGGTTTGGTAAGTTTCCCTAGACGGCCGCCGACCTCAGGACCAAAAACGCAGGTTCCCCCTTGCAAAATCAGGTTGATTTCAGATAGGTAATTTTGATGTCTCCACAATACATTTTGGGCCCTACCCTGTTGCGTGCACTAGGCCTACCCATGAAAGTGAGGTACCATTTTTGTCAGAAGACTTGGAGGAATGCTGGGTTGAGGGAAGTTTGTGGCTTCCTTCAGATTCCAGAACTTTTTATCACAGGAATGTGAGGAAAATTTGGTTTTTTAGACAACTTTTGAGGTTTGCAAGGGATTCTAGGTAACAGAATCTAGTGAGAGCCACATAAGTCACCCCATCCTGGATTCCCTTAGGTGTCTAGTTTAAAAAAATGTTCTGGTATTCTATGTTTCCCTAGATGCAGGCTGAGCTAGGGCCCAAAATCCACAGCTAGGCACATTGCAATAAAAGTGCCCGTATTCAGTGGAAAACATGTGATGTGTCCATGTTGCATTTTGGGCCGTTTCACAGGCATTAGGCCTACCCACAGAAGTGAGCTACTATTTTTATCAAAATGTTTGAGGTAATGTTGGGTGTAAGGAAGTTTGTGGCTCCGGCACATTGCAAAGATAGGATCAGTTTATAGTGGAAAAATAAGATGTGTCCACGTTGCGTTTTGGCCAGTTTCCTGTCACAGGCACGAGGCCTACCCACACAAGTGTGGTACCATTTTTTTAATAGAAGATTTTGGTTAATGCTGGGTGGAAGGAAGTTTGTGGCTCCCTAAAGATTCCATAATAGAAATGTTAGGAAAATGTGTTTTTTAAGTCAAAGTTTGAGAACTCCAAGGGATTCCGGGTAACAGAACCTGGTGACAGCCACACAAGCCACCCAATCCTGGATTTCCCTAAGTGTCTAGTTTTCAAAACTGTACAGATTTGCTAGGTTTCCCTAGGTGCCAGCTGAGCTAGGGCCCAAAATCCACAGCTATGCACATTGCAAAAAAGGGTACGTTTTCAGTGGAAAAATGTGATGTGTCCACATTGCGTTTTGGGCCGTTTCATGTCGCAGGCACTAGGCCTACCCAAAATCAATCAATCAATTAGGGTTGGTAAAGCACAGCTACTCACCCGGGAGGGTCTCAAGGCGCTGGGGAGAAGGGGAGTGGCTCCGTTGAGTCCTCGGGTCATCCGAAAAGCCAGGTCTTGAGGTCCTTCCTGAACTGGGGCAGTGTAGGAGATTGCCGGATGTGGAGGGGGAGGGTGTTCCAGGCTTAGGCTGTGAGGTAGGAGAAGGAATTTCTTCCCGTTCTAGTCCTGCTGATCTTCCCGTTCTAGTCCTGCTGATATGCCCGACAGTGGGCAGAGAGAGCTGGGCTTATCAGAGGTGTCTTTTGGGTGCGTGGAAGGAGAGCGGCTGTTCAGGTATGTGGGTCCGGTGTTGTGAAAGGCCATGTATGCGTGGGTGAGGAGTTTGAATGTTAGTCTTCTTTTGACTGGAAGCCAGTGGAGATCGCAGAGGTGTTGAGTGATGTGGCTGAGAAGGGGGATGTCAAGAATCACTCTGGCTGCAGTGTTCTGGACAGTCTGGAGTTTGCAAAGGAGTTTCTTGTTGATTATGGCGTAGAGAACGTTGCCATAGTCCAGTCTTCTGCTGATAAGTGCGTGCTTGACAGTTTTTCTGGTTTTGGTTGGGCTCCATCTGAAAGTCTTTCAAAGCATGCAGAGACTGTTGAAGCAGGTCGAGGAGACGGCGTTGATATGGTGGTTAATTTTAAGCGTTGAGTCTAGTATGATGCCGAGGTTTTGTGCGTGGTCCGTCGGGGTTGGGGGATTTCTGAGGGCGGAGGGCAACCAGGAGTGGTTCCATGTGGAGGGGTAGTGCCATGGATGAGTACTTCTGTCTTTTCTGAGTTGAGTTTCAGGCAGCTGTTCTTCATCCAGGTGGCAACGGCTTTCATCCCTTCTTGGAAGTTGTGTCTGGTGATGTTGGGTTTGTTGGTGAGGGAGAGGATCAGCTGGGTGTCATCAGCATAGGAGATGATGTTGAGCTCGTGCTTCCTCACGATGGTAGCGAGGGGGGCCATGTAAACATTGAAGAGGGTGGGGCTGAGAGAGGAGACCCTGGGCACTCCACAGTTGGTCTCTGTCGGTTCCGAGAGGTAGGGGGGGAGTCTGACCCACTGAGTTCTGCCGGTGATGAAGAAGCGGATCCAGTCAAGGGCCTTGCCGCGGATGCTGGCGTCGTGGAGTCTGGTGGCTAGGGTGCGGTGGGAAATGGTGTCCAAGATGCCGAGTGCTCCAGGAGGATGAGGGCTGCCATTTCGCCCTGGTCTAGGATGGAACGGATGTCGTCGGTGGCGGCAAGTAGGGCGGTCTCTGTGCTGTGGTCACAAGTGAGGTAGCATTTTTATCAAAAGTTTTGGGGTAATGCTGGGTGGAAGAAAGTTTGTGACTCCCCTCTTATTCCAGAACTTTCCATCACAGAAATGTGAGGGAAAATTGTTTTTTTAGTTAAGGTTTGCATGGAATTCTGGGTAATAGATCCTGGAGAGAGCCACTCAAGTTACCCCATCCTGAATTTCTCTAGGTGTCTAGTTTTAAAAAATGCATAAGGTTGCTAGGTCTCCCTAGGAGCCGGCTGAGCTAGGGCCTAAAATCCACAGTTAGGCACATTGCAAAAAAAGGGTACTTTGTCAGTGGAAAAATGTGATGTGTCCACGTTACATTTTGGGCCGTTTCCTATCACAGGCACTAGGCTTACCCGCACAAGTAAGGTACCATTTTTATCAAAAGGTTTGGGGGAATGCTAGGTGGAAGGACGTTTGTGGCTCCCCTCAGATTCCAGAACTTTCCATCACAGAAATGTGAGGAAAATATGTTTTTTTACTCAGTTTGAGGTTTGCAAGGGATTCTGGGTAACATAACCTGGTGAGAGCCACACAGGTCACCCCATCGTTGATTTACCTAGGTGTTTAGTTTTAAAACATTTACAGGTTTGCTAGGTATTCCTAGGTGCCGGCTGAGCTACGGCCCAAAATCTACAGCTAAGCATGTTGCAAACAAAGGGTACATTTTCAGTGGAAAAATGTGTGTCCACATTGCAGTTTGGGCCATTTCCTGTTGCAGGCACTAGGCCTACCCACACAAGTGAGGTCCCATTTTTATCATAAGTCTTAGGAAAATGGTGGGTGGAAGGAAGATTGTAGCTCCCCCTCAGATTCCAGAACTCACCATCACAGAAATGTTTGGAAAATTAGTTTTTTAGTCAAAGTTTGAGGTTTGCAAGGGATTCTGGGTAGCAGAACCTGGTGAGAGCCACACAGGTCACCCCAGTCTTGGAATTACCAGTCCATGGTAATTCCAAGGTTCCATACTTCCTTAGATACTTTAGGAGATAGTCTCAAATTATCTGGCCAGGTGCAGAGTGGATCATGATTTTTCCAGTCGCCACGTGAGTATTTCAGTTTTGGAAGCATTCAATTTGAGATGGCTCCATGTCATTCACTGATCAACGGCTCTGAGGCAACTGAAGATTTTTGAGTTTTCAATGTCTTTGGGGCTTTCCAGTTTAAGGAGTATTTGAGTGACATCTACATAGTTATAGCAGGTGAGCTGAAATTCATTGATCAATGACTTCATGTAAATGTTGAAAACCATGGCGATATGATAGAGCCTTGAGGGATCCCTGCTTTTGTGAAGTATGGTTTGGATGAAAAAGCAGGGATATGGATGACATTTGTTCTGTTTCAAAGGCAGGATGCAATCTAGTCGAGAGCAGTCCCCTCTATGCCAGCTTCTTAGAGTCATGATCAACTGTGTCAAAGGCAGCTGAGAGGTCCAAGAGAAGTAGTGCAGCAACCCCGTTCTGGTCTACTGTGTTTTTAAGGTAATCCCAGATGGTGATGAGGGTAGATTCTGTGCCTCTACCTGGGCGAAATCCCGTTTGGTAGTCTGAAAGTATGGAGTTATCTTCACTGAATTTGTGAAATCTGGGCGAATGCTGCCCTTTCTATCAGTTTCCCAAGAAAGGTCCATTTGTAATTGGTCTGTAGTTGTTGGGGTCATGCAGGACCAGGTTAGTTTTCTTTAATAATGGATGTATGTATGCCTTTTTTAGGTCTTCTGGAAAGATTTCTGTAGCTAAAGAATTATTGATGATTCTCCTTACTGGTGTGGCAACAGAGGTAGTTAAAAGACTGTTCGTGAAGAGCTGTGGTGGACAAGGGTCAGAAGAGCAGCTTGCTGGCCTGCTTGCTTTGACTAGGTCCATAAATTCACTTTGTGATATTTGTTTGAAGAAATGCAGTGGCTGGGTTAGCCTACTCTTGGAGGGGATTTTTGGGAATGGGTTGGTGGTAGTGGTTTTCATTTATTTTAAATAGAAGTCCAACATATCTGCTTTGGTTGTGTAATGATTTACCAGTTTGTCAGTGAATTCTTGAGTATTCAGATGAGTTCCTTCTGTGCATTTATGTTTATGAAATTTGGTGAGAATTTAAAAAAATTCTTTATTTGCACATTCAGCATTCTGAATTCTCCCTGAATAGTACCTTTTTAAAAGTTTTTTTTGTTGGTGACTTGTATATTCTGTTAAATTTGCATAGGTGAAGTTTGCCTTGATTGCTGTTTGTTTTAAGCCAAGTGTGCTGCATCTTTGTAATTTGTTGTTTTATCTTTTTTAGTTCTGTAATTCTCCATGGTGCTTGTTTTTTTGGTCCTGTTTTGTTGTTCTTAGTGGTATTAGGATATCAAAAGCTTCCTGTACCCACTGGAACTGAATTTATTGTGTCTAGACCTGTGTTGGATGTTAGTTGTGTTTCTAAGTATTCAAAATTGTGTTTGTTCTACGGTCGATAGATGGATGCATGTAAGGTTGTCTCAGATGTGTTGATTTGTGGTATTTTATGTTGGCAAGCTAACAAATGGTGGTCTTTCCATGTGACTGGAGTAATTCTATGAATGGTAACTAGTTCTGGATTTGCAAAAATGACATCTAGGATGTGTCCAGCAATGTTTGTGAGTTTGTGAACGATTTGATATAGGTTCAGTGTGACTAGGCCAGTGATGATAGTTTTTGGATGGGGCATATTGGGTTTGTCAAACCAAATGTTTAGGTCACCAAGAATGCATAGGTTGGAGTGCAGTGTTATATCGGTTGAAACCGTGTCTAGAAACGTGTCTGGGAATGTTGCATTGCTAGGTGGTGGCCTGTAAAGAAGGAGGAAGTTAGTATGGCGTCTGGTGATGAGGGCCTCACAAGCTTGTTTGGAAATGTTGTCAGCTTTGGTGAGATTTATTGTTTGATTGAATATAACAGCTAGTCCTCCTCCACTTTTGCTGTACGATTTTGTGTGATGGTTTGATAGCCTGATGGAACGGCTTCATGCAACACTGGAGCCAAATCGGCTCCCAACCATGTGTCAGTAAGTAGGTCGCAGATGTGGTGCTTGTTTTTAGAGAGTGATCGAGCATTTATTAGTAGGCAGTTTAGAGATTGTGTTTTGGTGGTGGTGTGACTTTGTTTTCTAGAAGAGTGAGTAGTATTATCTGAACTTGTAGCAGCTGTGTCATTAGTGCTGGTATTAACTGTATGAGGATAGCAATAGTGTTGTTTTATATTGTATTCCCCGTCCAGCAGGCTTAGAAGGCAATTTGTTGGGTCTGCGTGTGTAGGTGGTGGAGATGTGTTTATGAGACAGTTGGTGAACTGTGTTGTTTTTGTAGAGTAGCCTTGTGCAATAGACATTGAGATGAAAAGTCGTAAAGAGTGGAATGTTGTTTATTTTGTTTGAGTCTGTTTTGGGTGTATGGGTTAGGGGTGGTGGGGCATGTGGGTCATGTTTTAAGGCTCTAAATTGTGCCAAAAATGAGAGGTGGGTGCATGAGAGCTGATGTGTTGGCATATTTGTGGTAGATGTTGGTGAAGATAGAAAATTTGGGAGTAAAGATGATTTAGGATGTGTATTATTTGTGTGGCCATGAGGGGGGGAGTGGGTGTATGTTTCTAATTTTGTAACGGAATGTAGTATGAAATTGTGTGTGTGTGAGTTTTTGATGTGGATGTAGTCATGAGGGTGGGAGTGGGTGTGCGTTTCTAATTTTGTGACAGAATGTATCATGAAATTGTGTGTGTGTGAGAGATTTTGATGTGCTGGTGTGTGTGCTATGATTTGTTTTTGAGGAGTAGTGAGAGGAGCTATTGATGCAGTGGTTTTCTAAGAAGGATTTGTATGTAAAGTACTGTTGGTGAGGGGGAGTTGAATGGTAGCGGGGGTGGTGATGGGTTTTTGAAAAGAGTATATGTGGTGTGTGAGAGGGGATGGACAAGAGTTATGAGTGTTTGTGTTAGATTTGATTGCTGGAAGAGGTAATATGTGTGGTGGCGTGAAGTGTAAGGATTATTTGGTTGTGTGTTTTCGCTAAAGAGAAGAGGAGGGTGCTGGTGGATGATATGATGGAACACTGAGTATAGGTTTGGTAGTGATAGAAAGGGGTGAATATATGACAGAATTCCGCATTCGTTTTTCACGCACGCCTTAGGAACTCTGTCATTTGAACGAATGCATCTTTAGCACACATTTGTTCTGCACGCAAGTCGTTTTAACGACTTGCCTTAGGTGGGCACTGGATATTGGAATAGTTTAATTTACTATTCCAACTCCAGTCTGCGCAACAGTAGGGAAGGGGTTGGACTTTAATTCCAAAACCACTCTACCATTACTCCCCCTAAAGCAAGTCGTTGTAACGTGCTAAATACGCATTTGTTCTGTTGCCAGCGCTGTGAAGGCACAGAGTGATTTCGGTTTCGGTTTCATCTTAAAGGACGTCTGTTAGGAGCAAGTAGAGGGTAGAGCTGGTGTTTTGTATGAACAGGCAGTGTGTGTCTGGGTGGATTAAAGTTATGAATAATGTGACTTTACGTTGTGTTGGTGAGGGGTGGATTTGTTAGTGGTATAGGGTAGAGTGGTGTTTTGTGTGAGAGTGAAGGTGGCATTGTGTGGTAGTTGGGGTAGAAGAGTATATAAATGTAGTGGTGGGTTTTGTAGTGGTTGGTGGGAAACTGAAATGTGATTAGGGTTTATTTGTAGTAAATGAGTAGAGTGTATTTGCTGTGAGTGCATTATTATGTTTGAGGGTTTTGATGAGTTAAGGTGGTGGCTGATGAATGGAAAAAAGGTCAGCATTTCTGGCCCTAGACCCAACCTGTCCCGAACAGGCCCAAATAGGCAACTGCCCTCTCTGATTTTAGCCTAGACACCCAGGGTGAGACACCCTGTGCCCTAAAGTTAAAGAGCCCTAGGTCAGGTGACTTTTGGCCAATGGGAACCCCAGCCCTAACTCTAACCAGTTAGAACCCTTTCTCTATGCCCTAGGAGCAATGGTAGACCTGGCCCTTTCAACCAATCATTGCCCTAGCCTTAGCAACCAATTAAAAGCTAAACTCTAAGCCCAAAGTCCAATAGAAACCCTAGCTCTAGGAGCCAATCAGAACCCCAGACCTATCAGCAAATCAGAACTCTAGCACTAAGCCCTAAGTCCAATAGAAACCCTAGCCCTATCAGCCAATTAGAATCTTAGATCTATCATCCAATCAGAACTCTAATCATAAGTCCAATAAAAACCCTTGCTCTAGGAACCAATCAGAACCCCAGACTTATAAGCCAATCAGAAATCTAACACAAAGCCCTAAGTCCAATACAAACCCTAGTCCTAGGAACCAATCAGAGCACAGATGCAACAATTAGTAAGAATATTATATAAGGGGCATGTGACCTTAAACATAAACTGGTGAGCAGGGGGTAGGGAGCTGCTCCTGAAGTCAGAATCTCCTTGGATACAGACAGGCTCAATCCATACTTTGTAGTTCCTGTACAACCCTGCAGGTAATGCCCAAATCTAAAATAACGAAAAATACTGCTTTTTGCTCACTTAAACAAATCCCTTTTTCTTGCCAAAAACGAGTGCTACATACACTTTCCAAACACAGTTTAAACCATAAAGCAGATTAAGCAGTCTCTTGAGCACACTCTGGTTAGCCTCTGAGGTGAATTTTGCCTTTTTACCTTGTAACAAATGGAGGGGGTGGATTGCCTTCCACAGGCCTAAGCACAGTATTGGGAAAAACTAAAAAGGAAATTTAAACAGTCACGGGCAGAAAAAAACAGCAGTTTTAAAGGTACGAAATGCACAGAAACCAAGAGGTAAATTTAAACAGTCACGGGTAGAGAAAAAAACAGTTTTAAAGTTTCAAGAATACACAGCACAAAGTCTGCGTAATTACCACCTTTTTTGTCTTTTGCTCACTGGGCTGTTAGGGCACAGAGAGGCTATGGCTGCAAAATGAAGTGGCTGTCTTGGCAGACTAACTGGACAAGCATTGCCAAAGCCAGGTATGTTTATAAAGCACAAAGTAGTGACTTCTTGCTTGTTTTTTAGCAAAAACATTTAAAAAATCCCAGAATAGCAGCCTGTGCACCCCAATACATGTGCACGCTGCCCCATTCATTCTACGGCTTGGTGTGTTGTGCTTGTGGTCTGCTGCTGTGGCACCACCTTTCCCTGCTGCTACCTCCCGTGCTGACTGATCCCAGTCATTGACTACTCCAGCCAGTTTGTGGCTGCATCTATGACTACGATGCGTGTTAGATCTGTCATCCTTAGGGTGGCTTCCCCAAAACTTTTTTCCTGCTTACCTCCTCATTTTGTTGGCCTTAGGACTCTGAGCACTTTACCACTAATGACCAGTGCTAACGTGCATGCGCTTCTCCCCTAAACATGGTAACATTGGTGTATACACAATTGGCATATTTTTTTTATTTTTTATTATTAACTTTTATTGAGAACACAAAATATGACAGAGACATAGCATTCTTGTAGTTTCAGGCACTTATCACAGTAAACCACATTACAATCCAGTTTCAGCAGCCTAGAATGCAGCGTAACCCAGTAATCACTAAATATTGCACAGCAAAAGACTTTTCTGCACATTTCAATGCCGCCCCCAACTAGTGCTTCAACTGAAGCAGCAGTATCAATAGTGGACCCCGCAGCCGGGTCTTGTACACAATCCTTCTCCAAGCCATAGTTCTTGTATTTCGTACAGTCGCGTTATGCTTCAGGGGAATTGGCATTCTGTGAATTGTTTGTCTTGGTAAGCAAATAAGTTTGATAAAGCCCCCAAAAGTTTTTCGGTCTATTGCGGGGAGGTAGTAATTCGCTATAGTGTTCAGTTTGCGTGCTACCATATGTCATGTCGTGTGTCCATCGCTTCAGGGTGGGGGACGGGCCTCGGGACCAACAGATCGCCACTCTCCGTCTAGCCATAAGAAGCCCCATGTCAACCAGACGCATAATTCCCTTCGGCAGATGTTTGGAATACCCCAATAGAGCGAGCATAGGGTCCGGGTCAAGTGGGGAGTCAGTGATATCGCTGTGTTTTAAAAATCGAGTCCCAGAAGGCCGCTATCCTAGGACATAGCCAGGCTAGGTGATAAAAATCCGCCGGGTCCGTTCCACAGCGTTCACACCCTGCCGAATCACGCAACCCATACCTGCAGAGCCTCTCTGGTGTGTAATACACCCTATTTAAAAATTTGAAGTGTGTTAACCTGTGACGCCCATTTAACGAGATACGCTTCGTATTCTCGTAGCAATACCTCCAAGTTTTGTCGTCGATTGCCCGATCCAGATCCGCCTGCCATGGTAGGCGGGCCTTAGTATAATGGTTGGCTCTATAGTCCTGCACTATTGTATAAATTCTTGAGACAATGCGCACAGATGATTCTGCTTTGATCACATATGTAAGTGGCACAACCTCAGGTGGTTCTTCTAATTCAGGACCCAGTAAGTCTCTTAGTGAGTGTCTCACCCTGTGAAATTGAAACTGAGTCAGTGTAGTTATCGTTTGTCCCTCTAACCTCAGGTCCTGCCATGATATCGCTTTGCCTTCGTCAAACAATTCCCCTATCGTGTGAATGTTGATAGCTGACAGAGCCCTGACCACTCCTGTATCCCTGCACGGGGGTAACCAGTCACACCAGGCCAGCGGTGTAACGGGGGAATAAAGTATAGCACCAGCTTGTAGTTTCAAAAGGTGATGCCAGGCGTGTGTCATCGCATTAACGGTGTCAAGTATCTCTGTTCTACGGTCATGGGGCCTAAACAGAAGCGCCGGGAGTACTGTCGGGGCAGCTACCACCTTCTCTATCCGGAAATGTGGGGCATCTGCGGGACCGTGTATCCAATAATGAGCATGAGCACTCTGCGCCGCTCTATAATATAAGTCTAGATCCGGTGCCCCCAGCCCCCCCAGACTATATGGAAGTGTGAGTATGTCCCATTTGACCCTAGCATGTTTCCCAGCCCAAGCCAAACGCACCATCAGAGATGTTAGGGTCCGAAAGAAAGCACTCGGGAGGACAATAGGAATGTTAGTGAATAAGAATAGGAACCGTGGTAGTACCACCATTTTCATAATAGAGATTCTGCCCACAAGGGATAGAGGTAACTGTATCCACCTATCTACGTCATCTTCAAGTTTGGATATTGCCGTCCCGTAGTTGTCCTTAAAAACCACCTCCGAGTCAGTATGTACTTTGATAACCAAATACCTAACTGGTTCCGTTGTCCAAATCAGGGGGTAGTCAGGAGTGAATTGAACTGTCTCTGCAGTGAGTGGAAAGATAAGCGACTTATTCCAATTCACCTTGAGGCCTGACCTAGTCCCAAACAGGATAACTTCGCGTAGCACTGTCGACAAGTTCTGTTCGGGGTTTCTAATATATAATAAGGTATCATCCGCATACGTGGATATGATCAAATTGTATGCCGGGAATCGTATGCCCCTGTGACTATGATATTCTCGCATCGCACAAGCGAGGGGTTCGGCAATTAAGGCATATAACAGTGGTGAGAGTGGGCCCCCTGTCTCGTGCCTCTAGTGATATAAATCGGGTCTGTGACCAGATCACCTATTTTTATTCTGGCAGTAGGGGAGTTGTAAAGCACATCTATCATTTGCAAGAAGACACTCCCAAGCCCCATTCTTGTCAAGACATGTTTCATGAATTTCCACTCCACAGAGTCAAACGACTTCTCCATATCGAGGAAGACTGCCACCGCTTGAGTATCCCGTCGGGTATGCTGTATAGCTCCGAATACGGTTCTAAGGTTATAAGTGAGGTTCCGTCCTGGGACAAAGCCAGCTTGTTCTGGTGATATCAGCAGCGGCACCAGGAGAGACAGTCGAGACGCCAAAATCTTAGCGTAAATTTTAGTGTCTACATTGAGGAGCGATAGGGGTCGGTAGAAGCTGCAGGCGGTCGGGGATTTCTCAGGTTTGAAAATAGCTACGATTAATGCTTCCCGCATAGTAGGAGGCAGTACGCCTGTTTCAATGATTTCCTCAAATAGAGATTGTAGGTGCGGGACCAGTAGGTCTTTAAACTCTTTGTAAAAGGAAACAGTAAGGCCATCTATCCCGGGAGCGCTATTAGATTTCATTCCAGCAAGGGCTGCAGTTATTTCTTCGGCGTCTAGTGTGCGCTTGAGATATTCCCTGTGCCCATTTAACAGCCAGGGTAATTTAATATGAGTGAGGTAATCCAATATAGCTTCGTCATCACACCCGTCCTCCGAGCTATAGAGGGATGCATAGTATTGCTTGAATCTATTGGCTATGTCAAGAGGATCGGTTAGGGCTCCCCCTCAGCACTATGTAGCGTTGACACGTTAGATTTTTCCCGTCTGGTTTTGAGCAGGGAAGCTAGCACAGACCCCGGGCGGTCGCCCTCCCCGTATATGCGAGCTGTCGCATATTTGCCTAGGTGACGCACTTCGGTGTCTGCCACTATGTTATACTCCTCCAAAATGCGGTGTAATTCTTGAGTGGTACTGTCACCCGCCCCCATTAATAATTGTTGTTCTAGGTTGGCTAAGTCAGATTCGAGGTCCGTAAGGCGCTGTCGGATAGTGCGGAGAACACCAGAGTGCTTGGCCATGGCAATGCCACGAATGTACACCTTGAAGGTTTCCCACACTGTAGCAAAAAAGTATACTGATCCAACATTGGTAGCGAAGAATGTCTCAATAGTTTCAGCCAATTCCGCCTTAAAGACGGGGTCTAATAAGGAATATGGGGGGAATCTCCAAGTGAAGGGCGGTATGACTGTCTGTGGGGTGTCCAAGTCAATCTGTATAGGAGCGTGGTCCAAGAGTGTGCGAGGGAGGACTACACAGTCACGGATCTGTGTGAACCAATCTCTCGAAAGAAAGAAATAGTCAATCCTAGTGTGAAGATTATGATAGGCTGAGTAGTGGGTGTAGTCTCCCGGGCCTTTGTGAGCGTGAGCGCCACACGTCGCATAGGTCTAATTGGGTAATGGCTGACTGTATGGACCGGGCTGAGGCTGTAGGGCGTCTAGGCGGGCCACCTGATCTATCTACAGTGGGGTCTAATACGCAATTAAAAATTAAAATCACCTCCCCAGAGGAAAGGACCTGAGCCATAGTGGCGTATACTCTCAAATAGCTTTGTGAAAAAGGCAGGGTTGTCAAAATTGGGGCCGTAAGTGTTAATAATAATCAACCCAAAACCTTTCCCACTGCAGCGAGAAATAGCAAAACGCCCCTCAGGGTCTGTCTCTAGTGCTTCCAGGCGAAGGTCAGTTCTGGGATTCACCCACGTCAGTACCCCTCGGGCATGCGAAGTAAACCCTGCTGCATGTACGTTACTCCTGAACCCTCTGCGTTGTAAGAGGGCACTGTGCGGGGGCAAATGGGACTCCTGCAGGAGGGCAAAATCTATGCCACGTCTAGTGAGGAAGGCTATAACTTTCCGCAGTTTCCTGTGGTCATTAAGACCCCTGACATTCCAGGTTAGAATTTTTAACTTACGAGATTGAACAGGCATCTAGTCTGTTTGCGGAACTCGAGAAGTAGTGCATAGTGTCGTCTCCATGTGGACCTGTGTGTCTTTGTGTTGTGCCCTGCAGACATAATGTGTGAAAGCAATCCTAACAATACATTGAAAAACATTCTGCTTTGGTCTCTGTAACATCCCCCCCTCCCCACCCACGGCATGCATCCCCCAACAGTGCACGCACGGTATATCATCCCCCCCACCCAACACAAAATCAAAAGAATTACAAAACTAAACTCCCATAGCATGGTACTATTCCCCAGACCGCACTCCAGTAACTCCCAAAGTGCACATAAAATTAACAAAAACACAAAACACAATAACATTACAATCAGAACAAATCCCCAAAGGTGTGCTACACGCGTAGGCCGAGGTTGCCCGCCCAGTAGATGGAATGAATTTAGCAAAAATTAAACAGTGAGCTCCCACAGCCATCTGCTCACGTGTAGTTATGGTGCGTCTTACAACGATAACACGGCGTCAGCCCCGCCCCACTCGGAACCCATCCTGGGTCGCTAATGCCCTTGTGTTGCGAGCTGGCACATTCTGCGTGTAATACCTGCGGCCAGCCCACAGCACACTGCCACTCGCCCACCACTGCAAATCAAAGTAATCAGCAGTACCATAGTTCCAGTCAATGTCATTCGGCCCACCCGATCCCTCTCACCAGCCACCATCCCGTCTGTAACATGCGCAGCTCCAGTCCTAGTCTTGTTCATCAAGACAGCCTCCTGTTGCTCCTTCCGAGGCGTTCTGACCCGATTCCATCCGCTGGTCCCTAGACCATTCCTTCAGAGCTTTTTGCAGCATCTTGGGGTCCGTGAAAATCCGCGATTTACCCTGACGATTCACTCGGAGTCTTGCTGGGTATAACATAGCGTGGTCCAAGTTTTGGTCCCTTATTTGTTTTTTCAATGGTGCGAATTGTCGGCATGCCTCCTGCACACGAGTTGTGAAATCAGGAAATAATGAGATCGTCGACTCCTCATACTGCAGATTTTGTTTCTCTCGAGCCACCTTTAACGACATGTCTCTGTCTCTGTAATTCAACAGTTTGGCGATGATGGTCCGCGGGGGCTCACCAGGAACAGGGCGCGGCCCCAGTGAGCGGTGCGCTCTCTCCACCACAAACATGGGGGAGAAAGTCTCGCTACCCAGCAATGTGACCAGGAGTTTTTCGACGAAGATCTCCATGTTTCCGACCTGAGTCGTCTCCGGCAGGTCCACGATGCGGAGATTGCTGCGTCCAATTTGTTTCTGTTCCGAGTCTAGGTCCGTCTGAACCTCCTCGACCTCCGTGACCCTGCGTTCGGCCATATCGAGTCGCTCCACCTGCTTGTCCATCCTTTCCGTCATTCTATCCATGCGGTAGGACAGGGAGTCCAGTTTGTTTCCCAGTACCGTAAGACTGCTCTGCAAGTTCTTTTCCATAGCCTCTAGTAGGCCGCGGATACCAGCATCCGGTGCTGTTTGCAGCGTGTCGTGCGGATTGTCTCCGTCGGGGCCATCTTCTCGCCCTCTAGCCTTGCGCTGGGTAAAGGTAAGCTTGGGTTGAGATTTGTCCACTCTACCCATAATGGCCGGAATACCGGTAACCGCAGTAAGTTCGTTTACACGTGCAGGGCAGGCAGGCGTTTCCTTGCAGTGGGCTGTCGATTTGGGCGCAGCAGTACGTTATGAAGCACCAGCCAAGAGGGTTTCGGCCTTGGATTACGTATAGGTGTCCCTGCGGTGCTCCAGCCGTCCCACGAAGGGCTCGCTTCCAGAGAATTCAACAGCCGCCCCAATAGCCCAACTAAGCGCACCCAATACTGCACAGGTAGGATATTAGCAGGTGAGTTGGCGAAGCGTGCACTACCCGCTTTGGACCCGGGGCCTGTCCGGCACCGTGAAAGGAAACTGGACTGAGGAGAAGAATTTCGCCGTCTGGGTCACAGTAACTGTAAGCCACCGCATGGGCCGCTGTGTCAGCCCTGCTGCAACCTCCGCCATGGAGCGGCCACCCAAGATGCGCGCCGGGCTCCTCGGCGCGTCCAACTAGGCACGTTGGCTGCACTACACTCCAGCGGTGGGAATCTCATGGATCACAGCAGAGGACACTACCAGTCCCCTCCCCCAACCCCGGGATGTCGAGACGAGGCACTGTTCTAAAAGTACACTCCAGCGCTGGCAGGGCTCAGAAAATGGCGCCATCCAGGGGCCCAGCCCTATCTCCGTCACAGCATTCGAGTTCTCAGGATCGCAGTTGGGGGCCAGTGGTACGAGCCTCCGTAGATGCAGGCAACGACCTAAGAGGCTACCGGACGGGCCGCCGTTCCAGTCACCAGTAAGCGGGAGTACCATGCGCCGCGGGCAGAGCCGCTCCGCCTCGGTAACGGCCGAGAAGAGCCACGTCACCCAGAAGCATGGATAGCGATGCCGCGCCTCACCGTGATTCCGTCGGTCGCAGGGCCGCCAGGGGGCTTCGCGCAGCAGCTGCGAGTCAGCGTGCGGGCGTAGAGTAGTCGATCAGGCGGGCCGGTCAGCAGCACCCGCACACGGGCACATCCATGTCTCCGCGTCCTCCCGCACTGCTGAACCCAGGAGCGGACATAGAGATCCCCGGGCAGCGCAGCAGACACATAGTACTGTCCGGGGCTGACAGGCAGGGAAAGCAAGTCGAGAGTGTCGGCACCAATGCCGGATTATTAGAGAATATTGAGATGGTTCCACAGAGCTATCGGGCTACACCGCCATCTTGAGTCCAGGCAAGCTCCGCCTCCCACAATTGGCATATTTAGTTGATTTGTAAGTCTATTGTAAGTGATATACCATATACCCAGGGCCTGTAAATTCAATGCTACTAGTGACCCTGCAGCACTGACTGTGCCTCCCACACACGTAGCCTTTCAAACATGTCTCAAGCCTGCCACTGCATACCCTGTGTGTGCAGTTTAACTGTCACTTCGACTTGGCATTTAAAACCCTTTTCCAAGCCTTAAACGTCCCTTTTATTACACATAGGTCACCCCGAAGGTAGCCCTAGGTAGCTTATAGGGCAGGGTGCTGTGTAAGTAAAAGGTAGGACATGTACTTTTAAGTTTTGCATGTTCTCATAGTGGCAAACAGCCAAAATCATATTTCACTACTGTGAGGCCTCTCATAGGTTAACATTGGGAATTCCTTAATCTACTTTTAAGCTGTTATTCCTGATTAGAAAGAGGTGGCTGTGTCATGTTTTATATCTTTGGAATGGTAATGATAAATCCTCTTTACTGGTAAAGTTTTATTTAACATTACTATTTTAGAAATGCCACTTTTAGAAAGTTCTTACAGCTATGTGTGTCTGCAGCCCGTCTCCAACAAACGTCTTGGGGGGTGACAGCCACACTTTGTGCATTCCATCTAGACAGTCACAAACACAGGAAGGTTAGGTGTGTCTGAGTACTTATCTGCTTTCTGATGGCTCTTCCTGGGCAGAAAATGAGGGAGGGGCTGACACCCCTGAATAGGCCGTTCCCTGCCACCACACAAATGGCTGATTACCCCCTGATAGGCTGGAGCCAAGGAAGCTTAAGGGGGTGAACTGGGTTATCAGGCGCTCAAGGCTGTGTACTCCCAAATTACTGAATCTAAACGTAGGTAGTGCTCTAAGGGTAAGGATGTCAACCCCGCATCCTCTAAATTTACAAACATTGACCTGTGCCCTGAGCACATACACCAATAATGTCCACCAAAAAGTATAGAAATGGCTGTCTGATCGTTGTCCTCTTTTCATAAAGTCTTCACTTTATTCTGGTAATATAAAACAGCCTCACACCAGCCAACACGTGTTTCGTCTTCGGGTTTGAGTCACCCTGCGACTTTTTCAGGGCTGGAATTAGTCAATTAATATGACATAGTCTCAATATACAAATATTCATATCAGTAACACCAAACCACTGGTGATGGTGTTAAACCCAAGTCTGTGATTGCCACATTCCTCGAAAACCCAGAGGCACCTCGCTGCCACTCTAAGGCCGCCATTCATTAGGTGAAGTAATCCTTACATCACAACTGTGACCGATGAGACAAACAATACATGCATTGTATCATTTTACATTAAGTATTAACATGGTGTTTATAATAGTCACTGCCACCAAGAAAATATAGAAAAGTAGTTATGTCCCCATGCATAATGTCGTGAAAAGGATAACACTACACTTTTTTTAGACTACACTTTTTGACTGAGACTTACTGAAGCGGCATTACGCCCGATATCATAGAGAATTACCAGGAACTTATTCAACACAGACGACCCTTTTGAATCAATACCTACTTAAAAATGCCCTGAGGAAGCCCCAGGCCGGATGGCCATGTAAAAGGGTGAAACACGTGTTGGCTGTTAGTTTGTCTTTTTCACTCGCTCTCATGGACAGAGTGACAACACCTTTATAAACAACCAACAAAATGAACCATTGTCTGATTGGAATTTTTTCCTCAAAGAATACGAGAAATCAATCTTGCCCTGACTACTTTTTTGAACCTTATCTACATTAGGGGGTTAGGGGTTTCCCCCTGTCAAGGGCAAGTCGATAACGAGAACTCTTGCTCAATATACGGCCAGTAAGGGATCGGGACCTTTTCACCCCTTATCTCACAAAACTTCTGGACCTACAACTGGACTCTGTCAGAAGAACTGGTGTGCTGAATAAGGACTGACACTCTACTGGACTGCTGACCTGGAAGGCCTGCTTTTCTCATGTGCCGCCCTGCTGCCTGCTCCTCTCTGACCCTGCTGAGGAGAGCTGGACTCTGCCTTGCACCAAAGTGATCTCCAAGGGCTTGTTGGGTTGCCTCCTGTTGCTTGGGGCTCAGGGCTATCAAAATCTCTACACCTGGTCCTGTGCCTGGTTCACTGGAAGTTGACCCAGATACTTCCACAAGAGAAATCGATGCATCTCCACTCTGCATGTAGCAGAACCAGTGCATCGACCCTATTGCGGAGTAGAATCGGCACATCGCACTCGGAACCACCTCATCGCATCTGGAACCACCACTTCAGAACAAACGCATCGCTGCCACTGTGTGGAGAAGATCACTGCATCACCCCTCCAGCATGGATTAACCCTGTGCATCCCCTTTGCAGCCGCCACAGTCAGAACCGGCGCTTCTCTCTCTGGACCCGACGCATCGCTGCCACTGCGTGAAGAAAATCGACGCATCACCTCGACTGCAGGCTCGCCATTGACGCATCGCTCATCTGCACCTCACATCTTGCTGTTGCAACAAGGATCAAGGTACTCTGTTCACCGGGCCTGCATGTCTCCGATCCCCAGCCTGCACTTCATCGTGGTTGCTTGAACTGTCGACTTTGCCCCAGTCTAGTGCGACCAGATAACCCCCCATAGATGCTTATTGCTTCTAAGCGCTAGAACTCATTTTATTCTTTCAAAATGTATAGCTCAACTTCTACTTATTGGATTTTTGTCTTTTGGTCTTGATTTTTTTTTAATAAAATGATTGTCTATTTTTCTAAATCAGTGTGGAGTCTTTTTGTAGTGTTTTCATTGTGTTACTGTGTGTGTGTGTGTGGGTGTGTGTGTGTGTGTGTGTATGTGTGGTGCACAAATACATTACACATTGCCTCTTTAGATAAGCCTGACTGCTCTGTGCCAAGCTACCAAAGGATGAGCCCAGGTTATCTTTTAGTGTGTATCTAGCTTATCCTGACTAGAGTGGTAGTACCTACTTGGACAGGGTGCATATCTCTGTCAACTAGAGACCCCATTTCTAACAATGCCCATATCTTTATGTGGGTTGGGGGCTATGCAGGTAGGCAACACCCTGCCTCGCAGCCAGGAGAGGAGTGCAGAGCAGAGAGAGGGGCATTGACTGCCTGCAGCAGCCTGGTGCTACTGGTCTCTCCAGTGGCGTAACGAAACTTGAGGGGGCCCCCTGCAGGGAATGTGGAGGGGCCCCTCCGAACTCAATCTGGAGCTCTCTGGTCGAAGTGCGGTGCTGAGGGGGCCCCCTGGGGGTTGGGTCCCCCCTGCACCGCGGGGGCTGCGGGGGCCTGTGTTACGCCCCTGGGTCTCTCCTCCAAGCAGAATCGCAGGTACTCTGCCAGCACCAAGTCAGTTTATCGCTGGACAGCTTCAAAGCAGCAACCAGTGCCATTATGTAGTTCTGAGCCGGCTCTTGGAGTTGTAGTGCAGTGCCAGAGTCAGGGAAGGTTTCAAGTGGACAGCTAACTGTGGCACATCTTAGGTGGGTTCAGAGTGGACAGTTGCCTGCAGCACGGCAACACAGGCCTCTAGGCAGCGGTTACTGACTAAGGGGGCATATGGAAGGGGCAGACAGTATGGCATCAGGGTAAGCTTAGGGGAAGGGAGAAATACTACTGGTGCACATGCCTCAAGTATGCCATCCTACACATACCTCTCTGCCTGTTCCTACCCCAGCTAAGCAACAGATCAGAGCCAGTCCATATGTTGATAGCCAACGCAAATTAATCATGGAACAAGGCTCCTGAGATTACCATGTCTGGTACATTGATTAATGTTAATTGGTAAAAATAAACTCTGTGCTGTGGTGACGAGACGAGATTGCAATGGGGCGCCAAGTCACTTGATTCCAGTGCCTATCAAAAATACGATCTCACCTGCAAATTATGTTTTTTTTCTACAGTTTCTTTCTACATTTTACATTTTTAAATTGCATGCTATCCCATACAACCTCCTCCCACTATATTATTAAACCCTACATGAAAATCTAACCTTGTCATAAAACTTTCAGTTATTCCCTTTTTCCTCTAATGACCATCTTCTTATTTTCATCCTCTGCATGCCTCCACTCTCTGGGTACAGCCCACTCTGCATCACATGCTGGCCTGCTTCACTTACTTTATTGTAACAGGTAAATCCCCTATACCCAGGGCCACTGGAATTATGTGGCAGGAAAGGGCCAAATTATGCCGCAGGGTTGAACGAATTATGCAGCAAGAAAAGCTAATTTATGCAGCATAATGCACCACATTTTGTAATACTAGGACTACATTATTTTGTCATTTTTAAACTTGGTAACACTGGATGGGCATTGGCTGCACCTCATGAGTACCAGTTTAGCACCTAAATAAGGCAATAAGTAACAGAAAGATGATCAGTCCAGCTTCGCAAAGGGCCTTCCACTGCACGGCAACACATGCCTCTGCATTTTTAGTAACTTTTGAACTGTTTGAGCACGGAAACAAAAAAAAATGTTATTGATTTTAACAATAACATTTTTTTTGTTTCCGCAGATTATGCGGCAGGTGATGGATTATGCGGCAGGTGATGGATTATGCGGCAAATGCGCCAAATCTATAATGTTGCGAAAAACACCGCACAATCCCATAATTCCAGTGGCCCTTTCTATACCTCATTTGATGGGTCACAACCTCCCCTCTTTGAAACCATATCCACCCAACCTAAGCACACCTAATCTCCTCTAGCCTATGTATTCATCCAACCAACTCCTAGCCTCCACTAATGACCACATCTAAATCCTGTTAATCTAATCTACCATAAAGAAACTGGAGCAAAAGCATGGAATGACTTCCCCGGGAGCACAACACTATTCTCATGAACGAGCAGTAATTTAGAACGACGTGATCAACTATTAACCTTGAGTTCCGGTGCCTTTCGGTGACGTGATCACCCTAAAGCACATCAACGCCTCGTCAGTGGTTGTAAGCGCTATATAAATCTAATTGCAATACAATAGCTTGACGTTGGGCAAACCCCCAGTGATAAGTGGCCGCTTTGTGGACATTTGTTGCAAATGTTTTTCTGTAGCACCCTCGGGGGGGTTGGGTATTATTTTCTACACCCGACTTACCGCGGTGTGTTTTTGGTAGAAGTAACAAACACCTCGGAATTATTTACAACTGAAAACACGTCAGTGTGCCACGGAAGACCAGCATACATTTCTTAAGCCCAGGTCGCTCACTTCCTGGATTGTGTCACACAGGAAGTCTCAGTTACAATTTGTGTAAGCATTTATTAGAAAGGTATTATAAAGATAGCTCCTTTCAGGTTCCTTTCTGAATGCAAACGTCTTTTCACATCTGACTATTAGGACTCGTGCGGGCCGGGCCTTCTGAGTTTTCCCTTGGGACAGGATCGCGCCTTCATTTGTAGGATGGGAGTCCATTTGTTATGATTTTTTATGTTTTGCCAGCCGGTAGATCACTCTCCTCTGCCCCTGAGTAGAAGCGAGGTGAGGAGCTAAACGCCGACAGCCCATCACTGCTTTTCGTTAAAAAATCATTTTCCGGCTCTCACCCCAGGCACCTCACGCGGCACTACACCACGGATTAAAAATCCTGCTTCGAGTCTTTGAAACCTTGCTCAGAAATGGGTTTTCTTTGTTTGAAGAAGTAAATCAGGGTCCACGCTAGGTCAAGGGCGCTGCACTAAACGGAACCATTTCTGGTTATTTAACAAGGGCGCCCCTTCACATGTTTCCATGGCGACACAATTAGTGTGGTACTCAACAGCTAAGACATGCTGAAAAGGCTGATGTTCCATCTGCTAATCACCCCTAGGATCAAAACACACACAAGCACCCTTCCTTTTGGGAAAAGACATTCTCAGACAACAAAGGCCTGTTTCCCTGAATCCAGCAGTTCTAGCAATCTAGATGTGATCCATATTATTGAGCTGTGGACTCTGCTGGGCTCAGTTCTTTAGCAGAATGATAATTAGGTTTCTAAACTTGCTAATTTCAAGAATTACATTTTCCTACATGTTTTATTTCATGCTTTCTCCCCACTATATTCAATTCGACACCAAGGGGCATATTTATCATACTTTCACGCAGCGCAACGCAGCAAGCCACCTTACTGCGCTGCGCGAAAGGCAGAAATGTGCGGTATTTACCATTATACAGCACATTCTGTCCTTTCCTTGTGCTGGCGCACAATGTGTTGCCTTGCGCCAGCGCAGGCACCCTTGCGTCATGTTGCAAGGGGGCCTGCGTTGCATGCAGGATTGTTTTTGTGCAGGAAGGACCACCTTTCTGCACAAAAACAATCCTCAGAGGCATTTTCCTCTTTCTATGTGTGCTGCAAAATGCAGCGCACATGGAAAGGGGAAAATACGAGGAGAAATAAAGATATTTCTCCTTGTTACGCCTCACCTGGAGAGATGTACCACTTTGTCTCATTCCCAGGTCTACCACTAATTGTAAATCTGAGAATGCGCCAAAATCGATGGGTGGATGTGTGGGAAGTGTGGCGAAGTGAGCTAAAGAACGATGATGGATTCAACCCAGATCTGTGACTGGGGGTGAGTGTTTGAAAAGTTTCAGCGCTCCGTCCATCATCTCCTTGTGTTTGCTTTGTTCACCCACGCTCCACCCATGGGACACCTCCCTCGGGCAGAGTAGCGAAAAGCAGCTATTTGCACTGCCTAGCATTACTCCAGATTTATCAAGCCATGCAGGGCCCCGCAAGTTGGCCTTGCGTGGCTTGATAACTCTGACTCTAGTGCTGCGTCGTCCTTGCGCCCCCTTGCGTGGTGCAAGGGTGACGCGACACTATGATAAATATGCCCCCTGCTTCTCTGTGGCAGCATTCATTTCATTTTGTTGTAAAGTACAGCGCTTTATGTGAACAAAAGTGACATGCGACACTTCGCAGAGCTCGTAAATGCACAAATGAATATAAATACAGAGCTCTCAAGTTTTTCTCAGACCGATACGGTAATAGCTGATGCAATTCAAGTTTGTTCTTTGCATTCTTGAAGTCTTAGTCCTGATTATTTAATGGTGTCAACAGGACTACAAATCCCAGAATCCAAAGAAACAAGCATTGGTATAGCCAATAGGTCTCGCCTTTGGGACCTTATAAGTGTTTAGCCATGCAACAGTTGGTGTTGTTGCACCAAGGATATTGTGCTGCATAACTAAATACTTATAAGGCTCCAAAGGCGAGACCTATTGGCTATACCAATGCTTGTTCAATAGAGTCAACAAAAAAATCATAAATGTCTAAATATTTAACAAAGATCAACAATGTACAAAATAAACAAGAAGGAGATATTGAAGAGACACATATGTCCATAATGGGAGACAAGCAAGTGGCTTTTATCATGGATGGATCCTGTTGTGTCGTTTCTACGCACGTTTCGGCTACTACAGCGCCTTCATCAGCCACAATTAACACGTCTAAAAGCAAAAGTGAACACGTAGCCTTACAATTCACTATTAAAAACCAAAACACCCCGGTGTTTTAAGAAAAAATAAACGAAAAAATGAAAGAATGTAAGTGAATAACAGAGCCACATTACTTGTTCCATTACCAAAGTACAAATCAGATTCCAAAGAGTAGAATACTGACGAATGCAGTGTGACACTACATAGTTTGAAAATAAAAAAAGGAAAATGAGCCCTTGTGATTGATCTTAAGAAGAGCGAAATAAGTGAAACTGTTCAGTCAGTGGAAAAAGAAAGCTGGAAATTCTTACCAACTGAAAAGCTCTGATGATTCTAACTGACAACTTATGTAGGGAGGCAAGGAGTGCAAACAAAGTCCACTTATAAGAACTGTAAAAATTGCTTTTCTCCCGTTTTGGACATATTTGTCTCTTCAATATCTCAGTCAGTCAGTCAGTAATAACTTTATTTCGGCACTAGGCCATAAAAGTACACATAATTTAAAACCTATAAACAATATATGGTTTTAAAATATATAAAAAGAAACATCCGGGCTCTACGAATATCTAATTTACGCCAGTGGTCACATATAATTTCATTGTGCAGAAACCCAAAACACATTCCAAGATAAAATAAGTTAAAAGCTGAATAAGAACAATCCATTATTATAAAACTATGGGCTATACTACCATTAAAAAAACAAAACAAAAAAAAAACAGTATCAGACTGCCATGTTTAATACTAGACATTTGGATTCCCCAATGCGATTAATTTTTGGAGCAGCTTGCCTGGTAGGCCACATGCTATTTAAAAAACGGGATACAGCAAATACAGTTGGTAAACAAGTATCATACTTTAAAACTCTGTATGCCTCAGTGCAGCGCACAAAACCCAAATTTTTGCATAGTTGAATTAGCCAGCGCTTGCACTGCATCCGATAGACAGGACAGAAGAATAAAACGTGCAATTCAGATTCCTCCTTAAAATTGCATACAGGGCATTCCCTCTTTTGTTCTTTAGCCCATTTACTTGTATATGCTAATAGAGGGAGAGTCCCTAGTCTAAATTGGATATACAATTTCCTGGCCAATGGGGGTTGGATAAAATCCAGAAAATGTTCCTTGCTATAAACATCTTTTACTAGCAGGAACTCTACTGTTAAACGACCGTGTGAGGAACTTTCTTGTAGTGACGTTAATTTTACTGCTCTGAAGTGTCTAACAAGTTCCGACCTTGAGGTCGTAGCGCCTGACGTTGCGGGAGATCTCCACAGATCTGGTTTGCTTAATTTCATTGCTAAATCCTTAATGTGACAGAACCATGGGATTTTCTGAGTGGGACAGTATCTCACTCAGCTCATCCCTATAGTCAGACAGCTCGGGAGTCGCCCATATCCGCCGCCAAAACGTAAGTGGTCTCAGTGCTATCTCTTCGTCAAGAGGCCTAATGCCCATATCCATGCGGATGGGGATGAGGGGAGTACTGCGTGGTAAACCTATCAACTGCCTTATAAAATTATTCTCTACCTTCTGTAGGTTGATGGCAGAGCAATGACCCCACAGCTCCACCCCATATAGTGCGGCCCCCCTTGCTTGAGCAGTGTAAATTTCCAGCGCGGGTGCAATAGGTTTAAGAGCAGAGGTTCTTTCAGGAAGCGGGATAAATAGATCAGGGGTGAGTGAAAGCCGCCTTTCAGTTAGCTCGATTTCAGTGTTCACCACCCCTATGGCCCTCTGTAGCATTTTATCTATAGAAGTTTGCGGCAGTGAGGATGCTATGGGAGTTTTAGCTCTCACTGCACCTATCCTCTTCCCCATTATAAATCCTTTTTCACTCGCACACCCCAGGACAATCCTAACTTTGGCTCGGCAACAATCTTAAGGATTCTTGACATCCGATAGCTGACTCCACACACCAGGGTGTGGATGCGGGAGAGGGTTGCAAGTTGACCCGATGTTTCCCCCAAATTGGCGACCCAAGCCAACTCGTGTCAGCTTTATTGGAGTGGGCTATAGGCCGGGGACCCCCACTAACTAATCAACACCAGTTCTTAGGGCAAAAACTAAATGGATGAATTTGTTAGCACACAAGAAGCTGAATTACTAAGTTCAAACAGGTAAACCAGCTCTCTATCTAACACATGCATCAAGCAAAAACGGGCTCGCAAAAACAGCGAATCGCTAAAAAAGGCCGTTTGCGAACGCTAACCAACACTTCCCAATGCATCAACCCATTTACGCAAAACCCAACACTCTCGCAAAAATAGAAACTCGCAATCAATGCGAGAACCCCAAAGGCGAATCCTAAATAGCGAGTCCCACAACAGCCACCGCTAACAGCGATTAGTACCTAATGATTCGCAAACCAATGCATGTAAATTCGCAAATAGCGAATAACCGTGAATTCGCTATTTTGCAAGTGCAGATTAAGGGGAATCACAATCAGGTGGTAAAGTAAATAAATAATAAAAATGCAGGTGCAAACAATCGGAAACCTATTTAAACAGACTCAGAAGGCCCATGAAGCATTCCACAATGGCTGCACTCTACGTGATGGCGAGGAGGATGAGGATCCATGCAGCAGGGCAGCGCAGAAGGTGGATACAGGAGAGGACCCTCAGAGTGCGCATCACAGTGCTGGTCCAAACTGAGGATGAGATATACGATAAGTACAGGCTGGACGGTGCAATGATCATGCACCTAATTGCTGAATTAGAACCCTTAATGCAGCGTCAGACCCGTAGGACCCATGCCATCCCCGCATATGTACAGGTCCTATGTTGCCTGCACCTACTTGCCTCTGGCAGTTTCCAGGGGGTGGAAGCTGTAGCCGGAGGTGTATCACAGAGCACACTTTCACGCTTCTTCAAAACATTCCTTGACGCCATGATGACAAGGGTCCACACCCACATCAGCTTCCCCACAACCCCCCAGGAGTTGAATAAGACAGAACTAGACTTCTACCAGGTCGCCCAATTCCCCCATGTGATTGGCTGCATAGTCAGCACGCATGTCCCTATTTGTCCCCCAGCAGTGAATGAATACATCTTCCGGAACAGGAAATCATATCACTCAATCAATGTGCAAGTAGTGTGCAATGCTAAGCACATCATTACGGCCATCGTGGCGCAATTACCTGGGAGCACCCATTACTCCTATATCTTCCGACACAGTGGCATCCACACGCGTCTGCCCAGGGGTGAATTCTGAGACGGACATCTGCTGGGTACACACATATATCTATTCGCTACATTAATCAAACAAATGAAAATGCATTACTGTGGCTAACCCTTTGCCTTCCACCCTGTAGGTGACAGCACATACGCCGTGCGTAACTATATCCTGACCCATTCCTCAACCCATCAACACCACATGAGCGGATGTATAATGCTGCACACATCAGCACACGGAATGTGATAGAACGCACATTTGGAATACTTAGGAGCCGCTTCCGCATCCTGCACAATACTGGTGGAGCCCTGCAGTACCGTCCAGAGAGATGCTGCCGGATCTTGGCTGCATGTGCCATTCTGCACAACATTGCCACCAGGAGAGGCATACACATCGAGGTGTCCGACAGTGCGTCTGATGGCGACAACCAACCACCCGCACAACTCCGACAGGCGCATGTGGCAAACACAGCAGAAGGGCAGAGGAGACGTGCAGACATCACCCAACATTATTTCAGAGGTAGGGAATAATGAGCCATGACACCTAGATACTGAACATGAAAGTATTTATTAACATGAGCCCATGTATCAATGGGTAGCCACACGGAGATGTGTGCTAATCATAACTATGTTTGCATAGGTGAATAACGTTAAATAAACAATACCATGCGCTGGTTAGCAATCATTAGGCTGTAATTGACCATGGTTAAGTCACCATGGCCAAACTGAGGGGAATATGCCTGGCTAGCGCTTCCTGCCACGCACACCCATACGTCTTTCGCCTGCATCGGCCACATCACCATGATGCGCAACTGAAGGGTTTGAGCTGCGCGAACTGCGCCTCCTGGCAGTGGTCACTGGCATCGACAGGCTGCTAAGACTGGAGGCCTCCTCACTCCCCTCCTCCCTGTCAAGTTGCTGCCGCCAACAGTACCAGCCTGGAGCTGTTCCACGGCGGTGGTCACTTGTCCTAGGGCCCTAGCAACATCCCCACAGTAATGGCCCAGATCTATTTGCATGGCCACGGAGCGACGTGCCAGCTGCGCAGTGGTGTTGCAGAGCTTGTTATTGGCCCTGGTATAGGCTGACATGCACATCATGCTCTGGCGATGCCTTCTCCTCTTTGTGCTTTGGCCCGCAAGCATTGCCTTGGTGAGCTCCTGAATGCTTGCGTTGGTCTGCCTATTCCCCTCCACAAACTCTGTCGTCTGTGCATGCACACTGTCTGTCATTATGCTGATGTTCTTTGCCAGTTTGGATATTTGTAGCTGTATTGCGCCCATGTGTCTTGCTTGCAGGCGTTGCACGCGTAACATCTGTGACTCCACGCCAGCAAACACGTTTGGACACTGGTCTTCCTGTACAGCAATGCGGGCCCTTGAACTGCGCCTCCGCCCACGTTGGACCTGTGCCTGTGGTGTAGGTGGCGTGGTCACAGGAGGCTGGCTGGTTGCTGGGGTGGGTTCAGGGGCCACCTCAGATTCCATAGGCTGCAGTGAAGGGATCTGGGCCCTGCGTTTGGTGGGTGCGGGTGGTGTGCATGCTGGGGCATCTGGTGTCTCCACTTCTGTCTCAGCAGGAGTCTCAGAGATATGTAGGCAGTCACTGTCTTCCAAGTCCATCTCAGCTGCGTCTGTGATGTGAAACAGTGCAATGTTAATATGTGTACGCCTTCCCATTGTGTGACATTATGCATACTTGGCTCACATTAAATCACTGACTGCCATGCAGTGTTGGCGTGTCTTGCTTGCCAGTGTTGTGTTGGAATGCCCACTTGACTGACATGCCTACGACTCCCATGATGCATTGGGTGTATGAGGGAAAACGTGGACTGGATTCTGAGCTGTACACTGGGGTTGGCCTGGGGGTATGTGCACCACTGGACATTACGTAGGACTGTATGGTTGCATGCATCTTACCTTGTGAGGTACTTGCCGCGCCGGATGTGTCCAGCTGGGTTACTCTCACCACTGCCTCAGGCTGAATTGTCGCCTCCACCAGGTCCTCCAGGGCTGTGTTGTTGGGTACTGTAGATGTGCCCCCTCCTGTGGCCCTTGCCTCCTTCAGCCTGTCTGCGATACGTTCCTTGGCACGGCTTCTTAGGTCGTACCACCTCTTTTTTAGGTCATCAATGCTCCGGTGTGTGACTCCCACTGCATTAACCGTGCTCTTGATGCGCAGCCAGATCCTCCTTTTTTCAGCCTCAGGCACTTTCAGGGACAATTTCCCAAAGAGCTTGTCATGGTTTCTGGACACACCCTCAATGAGATTTTCAAGTTTTCTCTCACTAAATTTGAGCTTCCTCTTCCTGGGCGTGGCACTATCCCCTGTTGTTGCCTTCCCCAACCTGGTGCACAGTGAGTTGCAGGTAACAATCTTGGCTGTTGTCTCAGCTCAGCTCCAGTACTCTCCTTCCTCCTCTCTCCTCCTCTGGGCATTTACTGAAGCATGGGCTGGCTGACTTCCTGGTTGTGATGTCATCAGCATGTTTCCAGAGCGACGCGCTATTTGCGATTTCGCTAATTGCGAAATCGCTATTTGCGAGCTCGCTAATAGGGATTTCGCAAAAGGTGGTTTTCTGTATTTGCGCCTCGCTTTTGGCTAATCGCAAATAGTTTTTGCGATGTTTAGCGATTCGGTAGATTTGCGCGAATGGCTTCATGCATAGCGGATAACGATTTCTAATTTGCGATTCCTTATTTATCACAAATTAGGAATCGGTATTTGTGAGTTTGATGCATGTGCCTATATATCTGTTAAAACAATACAAGCCTCGGTAACATTTTTTAGTCCTTTCCCAGCACCATTTTAGTGTCTTATGTATCCGAGTGTACCTTGTGTAAAAAGTCTGTGGGTTCAGTCAATTGTAAAGACAAGGTGTTTGGTCTTCATCTTACCCGCTGTTGTATATGCTTCCCCCTCAAAGCAACCAGGGGGGGTGGCCCTGCCCTGCCTCTTCCTGTCGCTGACGGGCGCAGGACGGGCCCGCCCTTGGCCAGGGCTTCGCCCGCGTGCGTCCCGCGCTGCGGGAGATGACCGCTGCTTTTGTAGCGCCTCCGGGCGCGAATGCAGCGTCAGGAAACCGTCGAGGCTGCTGGGGGATGTAGTTTGTTGGCCGTTCCCCTCACGGCGCGTGGAAAAGAGTGTCAGCCGTTCCCCTCACGGCGTCTGCTGCTGCGGTATGAAGCCGTTCCCCTCACGGCGTTTCGAGCGTCAATATCTCTTTCTTGTTTGTTTTGTACAGTGTCGATCTTTGTTAAATATTTAGACATTTATGATTTTTTGTTGTTGACTTTATTGAAAAAATTATTTTCTAAATGATTTAATTCTGAATCATTACTTTGATATTAATTCTATTAATGATGCAACACACATGAAATTAATATCTGATTGGAATTGTTCATTGAGAGACTTGCATTCGATGGAGTTAATGCCTTGTTTCTTCTTGTTTTTAACTTTTGCCATGTAACATTACAGGCAGAATGTATCATATGAGAAACAAATTCTTTTTAAATACTTTGTATTAATAAAAGTATTTTTTATTGTTTATAAGTGATCGCTTGGCCTTTTTCAGCCTCATGTTACAATTATGCTATATAATGTAAATTAGAAGATTTATTGCCTAGGGATTTGTTATTCACAATTGTGTTTTCCCTGCCCTAGGAATAGATATAAGTAGCAGGGGGTCCTTATACATACACCAATGGATTATTTGACAAGTTCAGTAAAATTCATAGCTTTGCAGAAATGCCCATTAACCTTTGAAATATAATTAAACGTCATTGTAGATTTGACCAAGCCCTTTTCTCGTCAAACCAGTTTGCTCTTATGCTGGTGCCTGTGCATTCCGAACCACAAATGTGCTTACTGCCTGTTAGCAGAAATGACGAGTATTTCTTCTATCCTGACTCATCCGTTTTTATATATAATTTGCAAAATGTTAAATCATTCACTTCAAAATTAAACACGTAAACAAGCAGCTATTAATCCTAGGCCTCAGTAATTGTGTTGACTAGAAGTTAGAATACACGAGAGCAAGTTATGAAGGCCCTTATCCTCTGGCACTTCAAAACCCAGAACATTTGTTGCAAAATCTAATGCAGTAAAGAGTGGCGAATATTTCACCGGGTTGTGCTTTGAGCTCAGTGGAGACCGGAGCAAATAAAGCATGCATTTAGTCTTAACAAAAAGGGACGTTTCATTATGCTCAGTGTGCACGAGAAATGCGCTGGGATAGAATTTCTCTATTATCACCAAGCAGTGCCATTTAAGGTGCGTTGGGCCCCTCAGTTCACAATACTGGCGGTATCACTGTGAGTCATGCAGGATTTTGGTGTGGTTATACAGCACCCGATAAATGCCAGCTCTGTGGGGCACGTTATTTACCGGGTGCCGTAAGGGGAGTACTGGAGGCCCCTGCAGGGGGCCCAAGCAATTCTTCAATGGCCCCATTGAGGCCGAAGGCCAACGAATATCTGCGACGTGTGGGAGATTCAGAGGCACCTCGTTACATTCTTGGGGGGGGGAGGGCATCATTTTGCTTTACTTCACTGGGTGCAGTATTACTAGATTATTCCAAACCCGCCCTTCAAATAAGAGATAATTATAACGCTGTAATACCGAAGTGCAAAAACTCTGAATTACACAACTTTCCTCTTGGATTGCATAAATAACACGTTTGTTTCCATCATTCAGCGATGAAGGTGTTACTAGCATTGTTTCAGTGAATCAACTGCGCCCCATGCATAAGTGCGATTACTTGCTGTATTACACTGCCACGAGTGTAGGTCTTGTTTCTGTTTAAAAATTACTTTTGTGGTCATTTCTTTTTTAATAACAGTCCTTTTATGCAATGTTTCAATATAAAGCGCCCCCATCCATTCAGTTCAGTCAAAGGAAAAGAAAAGAAACAAGAGACGCCTCTAAAGTAATTTAATTTATTATCTGCCTCTTTCAGGCAACACAGGGGGAGGGAAGTCGGCTGCCTGCTTGCAGCAGAGAAAAGACAGAGTAGGGAGGAGGGAGGCAGCGTCAGCACAAGTGAAGCGTTGGACAGCAGAGACGTCGGCAGCGTCAGAGAGGAGCGGGGGCGAGCGAGCGTGGCAGCCTGCTGAGCTGACCACACGCTCGTGCACAATGGCCATGTGTTTTCAATTATCGCGCCTGCGTCTGGGCACGATAATTGGAAACAGATGGCGGCCGTGCGGGTAACCGCATGGAAAAGGCCACTGTGCACGAGCGTGTGGTCAGCTTTTTTAAGCCCCTTACATAAAGACTCGCAGGGCAGCGCTTGCGCGCTACTCTAGGCTCGACCTAAAAAAGCACTGCCAAAGGCAATTAGTCTGGGTTTAATGTGCTAACACATCCAACGTTGGCACATGGGAGAGAGACTCAGTGGAGGGAGCCCGAGCAATAGACAGAGAGGACTCTAGTGGTACATTAATGCTGCTCCAGTTTAGGAAACAGTTGAAGACACACCTCTTTTATGAACACTACATTACAATGTAGTAACAATCCAATAACCAGCCACCCCACCTATCCTTGTTGACAGTATGCTTACCTTTAACCCGTACAGCTCTCCCCTGCCTTTTCAGCTAGGTTCCCAGTATACAAATACCACATACATATGTAAGTAGTCCCGCATACTTTTCGATGCAAGCACTACAATGGAGCCAGAAGTACACACTCAAACAGCATTAGGTAAGAGATGGATACTCGACACTGAACGAGGCTGAGCTAAGATGTGACTGACAAAGGCTCAAGCCAGTGCCTGAAAGAGGCTGGTTGAAGAAAGCCAATGATTGTAAGGGGAAGACTCAAGGCCCAATATATATATTGTTAGCAACTGGATAGTTGAAAAGCTGCCTCAAAACCCAGACCTAAAACAATTGGACTGGATGAGCTACATAGCCATGGAATTGGGAAACTTGAGAGTTGCAGCGAGTATGTGTTACAAACGGAAGATTGAAATATGAGCAATGGATTTTTTTAATGAGTTCGAGTTGAAGCTATTAGCAATTTTTTTAATTCAATTACATTAAAACTTTAATAATTGCTGTAATGTATTTATATGGACTAATGTATTCTCTTAGAAAATGGTGCTGTTAATAGAATATAAACCATGGTTTAGTGTAACAGAGAAAAATTTCGAAGTTAGGTAGAGAGATCAGTTCTGCAGTTCCATGATAAGTATTGACAATGGGTGCAAAGAAAGACAAGCTAAGATTTTCTGTTGCTCATGAAACGAGTATTAGGAGCAATGTCTTCTATAGCCCAGAAGGCAGAAAGAATTGCTTTCCTTGGATTCTGAGGTATTAAATTTCCCTTGTAGAAGTGAGACTGGGCAATTTTATCACTTACCGTGTCCGCATGTGTCCCCTGGATGCGATATTCATTTAATTTGGCAAAAATCAGACATGAAAACCTAAGAAGAACTGGAGACATATAGGTACTAAGTCATGAGGGCTGGGAAAGGGCACACCTGAGTGACAGAGACTGAGCGATTATCATTGTTCACTTCAGGCCTCCTATAAAGATCAGTTCCTAAAGCAGACATCCCCTTTCTTTAGGGTAATTCCCATGTGATGCCTGCCCTTAGTGGGACAGACCACACGCAGAGTACCACAAAGGTCTCTCCTTTCACCAAAGGCAACCGATGAATATGAAAACGACGGGGTGTAAATACAAGCTGCATATTGCATTGACCGAATACAATGGATAAGACCGAATCCCTCCCCCGCCCCACCCCCTACTGGGCTTATGGAGGCCTAATAGTGCATTTAAAGAGCTCTTTTCTAGGCAAATTGGCTAAAAAGCCATCATTTTATTTGCAGCACAGTCGTGGCACTCGTGAAATAACTCGTTTATGGTCTGCCGAGTAAGCCATTTATGGTTTTTTCATCTTCTAATGGTGCCAAAACTATGCATCATTAGACGTATAGAAATCAACATGCGGACAGTATGAGAACATGCATAGTCAGTACATGAGAGGAAGCTTTGTGCGTTTGAACTAAAGTATGCATTATTATAAGTTCCTCTACACCCAAATTGACTCATGCACATTAATATGAAGCTACTGCAATTGAAACAAAAGCATAATGATGTATTAAAGTGTGCTTCTGGCTTAGATTTAACTAGGCCTCAACTAGGCATCGGATCCATCTTGTTTAAAATGGATGCTGAATCACAATGTTCATTATGTGGTTATATTTTCTCGCTTGACACTACATGCAGCAAGACATGGATTCTTTGTTTCTGTATGACATACAGTTCTTGAAGATCTTGCTATGGGAAGCCTTTTGCTACATCTCCAGGTTAGTCCCCCTAACACACTGTATTGCATTAATTCACAATGGCTCTCTCTTGATTATGCAACCAGTTTATTTTATTATCTCCAGACAACATTAGATCAGAAGGGGCAATCAATATTCATGTTGTGGATAAGTGCAAAGATGGTATTGTTAACCCCTTCCCTGCGCCGTGAATTCCACCGCGGCGCGGGCGGGGCTAGGGGGTGGGCGTGGCGCTTCGGTGCTCATGACGGCTCCACGCCGTCATGAGTCACGGGCGGCGTGTGCTCATGACGGCGTGGTGCTGTCATGACCCCGCCCACTCGATAATTCGCCCGCACAGGCGGGGGATTAGTCCCGCGTGGGCGGAGCGGCAGCGGCATGACGGCTCCACGCCGTCATGAGCACACGCCTACCGTGACTCATGACGGCGTGGAGCCGTCATGAGCACCCAAGGGGTTAATTTCCATTTAGAAAATATTAATTTTGATTCGTTGTAATAATGCTTGTAGCATGCTGACTTGACAGTTTCAACAATTCTCTATGCAAGAAAACTGTATATAAGCTATTGAGTTTGGGGGTCAGATATGATGCCTTTCCCAAAACTCCAGGGATGCTGTCCAATGTCATACTGATTTTGCTGCCCATCTGAGTCTATTTCTGATTTTGCGTATTATTTTGCACTATTCCTAATACTGGAATCCTTCAAGGAAAAATATTTCTATGTATTTTTTATGAGATTGCTACTGATTTGCATTCTTCACATTTCTGTATTGCACTTTAACCTTTAGTAACCCTATATGTGTGATTCTAAATTCCTATCTCAAAATCCCTTTTTTGAGTCAGTCCTTTCCTATTGACTATATTTTGAATTGCTGTTTTGAATCTTGTCTCTGGGGACACATTACCTCATAGACTTTGAAGTTAACACCATCCCGATCCACGCATCGTGCCACTGTCATGCAGAGTTTCTAGGGCTACAGTGCACCCACACAGATCTTGTAGTGATTTCAGCCTAAGTACAGGGGGACATTTTGTGCAATTGTATCAGCCCGTCTGCTTCAGAGGGCTGGTTCAAAATTGTTTCTATGTTGTTTGTTTTGAAAATAACTTGTCTCTAATATTTTCTTGAGATTTAGTGATTTGCTGTATGTGATTTGTGACGTCTCTGTATTTTTCTTGCTGTAAATACTTTACCATATGTTCACTACACTCTAATTACTACCCCATATTGTTATGTTACCATATTTACTTCTCCGTATATGAGCCTTGACATGCCCATTTACTCTGGATCACAACCTTGCAGCCCTTAGAATCAGATCTTTAATTTCCCCAGCCTTTCCTATTCTCTCATATCACCCTTGTTTAGAAAATCAGAGTCATCTTCCTTAACCATTTCCTCTTTGTCCAGCCAAAATAATTTAGGGACCTTTCTTTATGAAAAGTATTCCTATATGATTTTTAGTTCTGGCATTAGCCAAGACCTTGTGATTTTACTAAAATTATACTTATTGTATACATAGTTAAGAGTGCCTTTCAGCCAGCCCTCTTCACCCATTGGTCTGTGTCATTCATATTTTATTTCCACCCACATACAAGATGGAGGCATGGGTCAGACCACTTCAGCCATTTGCTAACTTCACTATGAATGATGGAATTTTGCTCTTTCACGGGGAGCACATCCCCACATTAAGTAGTTTTGTGCAGTGCCAGGGACTGCTATTCCAGTGTGTGTTCATAGAGACCAAAAAACTTTTTTGCTTTTTAGTCACAGTTTTTTTCAGTCTGACAAAGGCCCAGCAGCTTGTTCAACGATGTTTTGCAAAAACCACTACAAAACAAACCAAACACTGGAAATGTCAAAAGTCTGTCAGAAAACACTTAACCTATTGGCTTTGCCAATGCTTATTTGGAAGTTGACACTCCCAAATTAAATGGGGAAATAGTGGACAGAGAGTGACAGAGTTCTTCTACCCTCAATCCCCTGTCTTCCCACATACCACTTTACACTTTTGCAAATGAAGAAAAACATACATTCCTTTTTTACCTAAAATGTAGTAACCTGGCTGCTCTATCACCTTAGCACAAATAACACCTAAATATGTCTGAGAAAGAAAAAGGTGGCTGACGAGACAACATGAGATTTCAATTAGGAGAGCTTCGAAGTAAAGGACAGCAGAAGTAAAAGTGGTGAAGTGCTGGGGAGTTAAAACCAAAAGAGACAGAGATTATGGACGGACTGCAGAATGATTCAAACATTCACCCCCCAGTCACAGATATGTGTTAAATCCATAGTTCTTCAGCTCACTTCGCCACCCCAGTTTAGACCTAGCCATATGCAAATCAGCCTTGATCCTGCTCCCTATGGGAACAGTCCAGCCCGAACTACCAGGCCCTCCCTGGACCAGAAACACGCATCCTGGGACCAGTTTCGGGGTATCACCCCTCATCAGCCAGGAATATGCCTCTTTTTTCCGCAGCCTGTCAGCCCGCATGTTGTTACACGTGGTCATTACCACGACCGCGTTGTAACAACGCATACCATTACCCCGCAAGTCGTAACAACGACTTGCAGAGGGGGGCGTTGGATGTTGGAATAGTAGAATTTACTATTCCAATTCCAGGTGGTAACGACCGCGTTGTAACAACATGCGGGGTGACGGTTTCGTGGTGAAGGTTGTTTACCATCAGCCAGGCTAGCTTGCATCCAAGTGAGGTAAAATCGGCGGTGTAAAGTAGGTAAGCGGTAAAAGCAGCAGTGGCGAGGGGCCAATACCAGATTTACTCAAAGGTAGTGTGCCCTATGCAGAGAATGAGTGTCATCCCAGAAGCAGAAGGCTTGTGAAAAGCAATTGGGACAAGGGGAGGGTACAATGGGGCTGGTCCGTACTGTTCTGTATCAGCCTCAAAGAGGCCCCGAGCTGGCAGTAAATCTCATCATGACCCTATGGGCTAGCCCACGTCTTCCCAGAGGGCTTTGCGTCATCGGCGAGCTGGCTTGTCTACAAGGCGACAATTTATGATCACTCTGCAATTACCGCTGGGGCCTCTAGGGGACTGAAGGGAACCTTTAATTGTTCCACGCGCCTTCATCATTATGGAACTTACATGCAAATATGTTTATGTAATCAACGCAATTAGCGGCCCCAGCTCATTAAATGACTAATTGTGACAACGGCTGCACATAAGGCGATAATGCTTTTTTTCCCTTCTGCCCCATTTCTAAAGAAAATTGCACGTTTTTGTTTGCTGGAAGCAGCCACCTAGGAGAGCAAAGCAAGCACAGACATTACAAATAGCCAAATGCAGAGCTGCCCTACAATTAGCTTTTCCAACCCACGACAACAATTCACATAAACACTGCTCCACCATAAATATAATTCCCCCGCCCACTCTATATTCAACGACACCACGCGGGTCCCCCCGCCCGGCCTCGCCCTGCGTGTGATGGCTCTGAGCCCAGTCACCTGTGTGGGTGGACACATGAGAGCTCTGTGAATCTGGGCCTCCTAAAATGACTAGGTTTTATCATAACGTGTGCGGTCGGCATGTTGGTAACATTTTCGATGCAGAATGATTGGACAGCTGCACGGCACGCGCTCCAGGGGGGTCACTGTACGCACCTTTAGTTTAGCGCCAGAGCAGTGTCATCTTGAGAAGTTTTGGAGCCCTGGGAAAAACATTTTTGGGGTTGCTAGTTCGGAACAATTTTGTACGTATTTCTCAATTTAAACTAATTCAAAGCCTCACAAGGAGTGAATTTGTGAGAGTTGAGGTAGATAGAGTAGGATAGACGTAGAGATGATGAGGTAGACGCAGAGTAGTAGAGGGTGTGGAACAACCTTTTTCTCTACCTCAGAGCCGCCTCCTCTCTCCTTGAATTCCCCAAGAAGCTGAAGACCTGGCTTTTGAATTACCCAACCTACTATAGGTAGGGCTCAGCGCACACACCTGCTGAGCGCCAGGATACCCTCGCAGGTGATACAGGGGCGGCGAGGTTGTGAGAGACAGATTAATAGAGATGCGTATTAAAAGGGAGGTGGGGGTAAAGCAAGTAGAGATGGTAGGTAAATGGAGAAGTAGAGAGAGGCCTAAAGAGAGGGTGTGCTAGAAAGGGTGGGTGTAGTAAGGTGAGAGGCATGAGAGAAAGACGGTTACGTTAAAGAAAGTGTGGTTAAAGGTGGAAGAGAGAGGTGGCAAAAGTAGTCAGTGAGAAAAGTAGAGGTGAGGTAGGGAGAAAAGTGTGGAATTAGTGACTGGAGAGAAAGAGAGAAATGAGATACAAAATATATACAGAGATATGAAGTAGTGAAAGGTGACATGGAGAGGATAGAGGTTGAGAGAGAGGCAATGAAGACAGTAGGAAGTAAGAGTAAATTAAAGGCAGCTAGTTAAGTAAAGAGAGGTGAACAAGATAGTGAGAGAGACTCGATGTAGCAGGAGATAGTGAGGTACTGAAAGAGTGGTAGATAGGAAGGAAGTTAGTGGTGAGTTAAAGATAGACAGAGAGGCAGAGGTAGAGGTAGGCAGAGAGATGTAGAGGTAGAGAGACAGTCGGGAGAGAAAGAGAGAGGGAATAGAAGATGGGAGGCATGGAGTGAGAGAAACAAAAACAGAGTCCAAGGACCATCAAAATCATTTTATCCGAGGGCCTCTTGAAAGGTGGGGGCCCATGCATTGAACAACTGCGCCAAAGTCTTCAATCCTGACCCATCAATGAACCTTCAAGCGTCAAAAACACAGCGGGCGAATGGAAATCCAGGGTCCCAGACTCTGCGTGGCCTGAACGTATGCCTGAGAGCACATTTCTACTACCCCACTTCATGAGACTTTTGGCAACAAAACTATTCAAGATGTACTTCAGCTGAAGAACCGCTGTGACTAACTACAGACATATTTCTGTGACTTAAATTTTATTGTACAGCCTAGTGATCTGAAGTGGTAGGTTAGTTAGTCATAGACGCTCTTCAGCTGAAGTATCTCTTGAATAGTTTTCTTGTCAAGAGTTTCCTGAAGCGTGGGTAGTAGAGATGTGCTGTGATGCAGCGCGTACAATAAAAACTATTCTCCTCCTAGGTTACTTATAGGTCATCCAGGGGCAAACTATATTTCTCATATCCACATGACGATGGGGCCCATAAACATCGTCTAACACACACGCACACTCCTGGATTTCCTTTACACCTTTGTGAAATTCTGTACTCCTAGGAGAAGCATGAGAACTAAATGGAGAACACCATTTTATGTACCGCTGGAAGAGCCAGGATATCTTATTACCTTATTTTGTCCCTTTCTTTTAGTTATTTCTTAAGATATTCCTGCTTATTGTTTGTCGATGAATCATTCATTTAAGAAATTAGTTCATAGTGATTAAGACCAGCTGAATCACAATAACCAATTACTTATGTCACAATCATTTAGGAAAATAACCACTGAGTCATTTTGTGTTTAAAGAATCTTACATTTTATATAATTTAAAAAGCATGAAAAGAATTTTAATACTTTATTCAATTATTCATTCTTAAATTCACAATTTTATTAAGCATAATCAATTTATTGCAGAAAGGAAATTTTGTCATGAAGCCAAAACCCTAATTACCTGCCTAGCTTCCTAATTTAGCCTAATGATTTCTAACCTAAGTTAGGAATTAGAAATAGCCTGATTCTCATACTCAACTGTAAAATAAAGACAGCAACAGCAACTTCAGCTCGTCAGCATCAGCTACCTGCAACCCGTCTCCTCTAACAGTCTTTCAGCATCTCCCGCTCAGTAAGGGATCGATCAGGACCACCCAGCACTGGAAGCCACCAACACGACTCTTCAACTCCTCTCCTGACTGTGACTGCAACCACGACTGACATCAACTGACCCCCTCCCACTAAGAGTAGGCCCTCTTATACCCTAATTCTAACTTTGCTAACTAACTGTTGCAACATTAATATCACGCTTTTCTTTCATTGGTCCATGCATGTCAGCTTATTCATTCTTTAATCAAGTTCTCTTGGATTCAAGGGTCCTTGGATCATTTCCTTTCCCATACGCTTAAACATTTCCATCCGATTCGATCAGTTCATTTGTAACTTCTTTCGACACATTCGAGAACTCCGCAGTCATTGTCCTTTCTCTTAGACTTGTTTCCCACGGGCTCTCTGCTGATCATCATGGCACACTATCAGTTCAATTAGGTCACACCAGCCTTGACCATTTCTTGCATCCTAGCCTCTCAGAAACATCACGAGGTTCCGGATTTCTCCAATTTCATCCCGTATCACGTGTCCCCTTGCGCCTGCGCACATCTTCCCACTGGCGGCCATTTTATATCGCCACTCGGTTATACTTTTAGAAGCACTAATTTGAGGTAAACAAAACATAATTAAAATAGAGAAAAATATCCCTTTCGTTTCCCTCCCGTCTACGTACCCCAATTAGTTGTTACCTAGCAGAAAGCAACATTTAAGCTGTTCCTTACTTACCATCACTATTGTTTTTGCAACGACACATTTTTATTTCTATGAAGCACGAACATGCATTTATTTTTACTTAGTACGCTTTTTTATTTTTACGTTATAATTAGACACACGGACATTCATTAATAGATTATTTAGCACATACATCGGCATATTACCATTCCCACACATACTGTGTTGATTAATACATTTAAACGAACATTTTATTTAATTAATTATAAAATTTGTTAGGGGTTACATTTTTTATTTTCCCTGCTCCATCAACTCCCCCTTTGGTGATTTTTAAATCACCACATAAAACCAAGTCATACTTCTTTTCAGGCAGCATGTCTTTCATCCTTTGCTTTCTGTTATTTATACATCTGTTTCTTCTTCATCTTGCCTTTTAGTCTCTTTGTACATGCTTTCTTTCATTTTCTCCAACTCAATTTCACCCATTTCTCTCTCTCTTTCTCTCATTAATCTGTTATTTCTTCTTATCTTATTCTGTCTTACTTTTCTCTTTATACATGTTATTACTATTTTCAATATCATGGCTAACAATATTACTATAGTTGCTACTATTATAACTTTCCCTATCACTAGTCTACTCATCCTAGTTAACCAATTCGCTACTGAGGAAAACCCTCTACCAAGTTTTCCCAAAACACTTTCAACCTCCAGTGGAACTAATTCTTTGTGCAAACTTGTAATATTTGTAATATACTTCTGTATATTTTCACTGTTATCAGGAATGTAAGTACAACAATGTTGGACTTTCAACATTCCACAGACTCCACCCTCTTTTGCCAAAAGAATATCAAGGGCAAGCCGATTTTGCATCACCATAGCTCTCATGGCAACCATTTCGGTATTTACCATTAAGAACCCTCCCGCAGTATCTGTAGACAAACGATCTACTACTGTGGATAACTTCCGAATTTTAAATGCATTCAAAGATATTCCCACTGCTGGTATCAATGCTCCAAAAATATCACCTACAATTTCTGAAAAACTTTCCCTCTTTCTACGTGTAAATCTATTAATCATCTTGTATGTTCCCTTTTCTTCTCTGTCCATGTGAAATTTTTTTGGAAAGACCAGGCCTACATAGCAAGTTCCATACCAATGGTCCGGTAACCTGTAATAAGCTCTATTCCCACAAACATAATAGATACCTGGAAATATTGGGTCCTTTCCACCTTTGAATCCCCAACCTCCCAGAATTTGATAATTGTCATGGCAGATACTGGAACCTACAAAGTAATTGTCATAGACTGTCTTATTTCTCCTAATGCACAACTTTCCTGTTTGCGGCCAGTCTAATGTCATTGCTGCATTTATCTTTTTCCCTTCATGATTTCCTTCCTCAAACGTCCATAAGCGTTTTCCTTCCTCTTTTATTGCTTCTTTTTGAAATTTCATTCTTCTTTCTTCAACCATTTCTAAAAATACTTTTTCTTCTTTCTTTAACTCACAGGTAAGGTTGTTACTAACTATTTCTTCTAACGTTAATTTTCTATGTTCTAAAAAGAATTCTCCTAAAACTTTTGCTGGTTTTACTTTGTTAAGTTCTGGTACTACTGGAATGTTTGCAAAAATCTTATCTATATCAGTATAATAAGATTCTAATCTACCTGTTTTATAAAATAAACTCGCTATTACACTACATGTTATTCCATAAGTCAGAGGTAGGTGATGATAAGTCACACCTTCTGATACTGATGCAGGCAATTGCATACAAACATAACAATCTCTTACGTCCATTGTTTCTACGTACTCATACAACAATTTTGTAAAAACATTCTTTGAAAAATCTGTTACTGACCTATCCTTATGCAACTCTGCACTACTTCTTAAAATAACTGGTTCTTTAATACTAGTTTCTTTTTCTAGTTTAGTATCATTTTTTGCTTCTATCACAGCTACACTAATAGGAATTGTGATTGCTAAAACTATCCATATGGTCATTAATAACCCTGTACAAAAGCAGCACATTTTGCACCATCTCTTTATAAATTCACATTTATCTCTTCTATCCCTATTATTTTCCATTTTTCTTTTTCTATTTGTTAAGTTTCAGAAAATTGTGTCACTACACCTCAGAAATGACTTAGATGCCACTCTGCTTTCAAAAAGTCTTTGCTTGGTACTTTCTTTTAATTCTCTCCAGAATTCTTTCGTTGTCACATCCGGTGATTTGTCACATCCAGTAAAATTGTCATGTCCGGCAGAAGCACTATAAGTCTTCACTTCAGTTTTGTTGCATCTCACCTTTTCCCATCCGACTTCTCAGTCTCTGGTTTCCGTGAGTGTTTTCTTCTTCTTCTTTGTAATCAGTTAGTGCAATATACAGCCACTCAGGTGACTTAAATTTTGAATTCACTTTCTTTGTCCTTTTGGACTTTTGTAATCTTTTTCCACTGGGTTTTTCTTGTCCCTTTTGACTTGTTACTTCATTTACTTGTTCAGCACCTTCGTCTTCCGCTCTTATTATTCTATATCTCAATTTTCTTACATAGCTGTTGGGCCAATTATCTCCTTTTCTTGGCCTTTTGGCTTCACCTTCTCTTTCTTCTCTTTCTGATTTCCAATTTCTTTTTCTTGATTCAGTCTTTGCTTTTTCCTCTCCTCCACTTTCTTCTGTTTCTGTTTCAACTGTCTCACTATTGTCTCTTATTTTGAAACTTATAATCTCGTCATCTCCTACTGGTGGATCTGTCTTCTCCTTTTGGTTTTCCCTTATTACTGTCCCTCCTCGGTGTTTTTCCGATTTGGTGTTTTTCTCCTTTTCTGTTTCTAAATTTCCCTGTTCTTCTATTTCTCTATCTGTCCCTATTGCTCCTCGGGGTTCTTCTCGATTTTCTAATCTTTTGTGTACTTCTTTCCCTACTTCATCTATTAATATTGTTTCTGAAGGAGTTCCACCATAACTTGTACCTGGTTGTTCATCTAACTCAATTTCTTGCTCAGTTTCTTCTCTAATTGGTTTATAACCCCAAGTTTTCCTTAGGAACTCTTCACGGTTTTCAACTGAATCATCAGAGTCTGAAGTTGTGTCAGATATTTCCAGATGTCGACTTACAGGTCGATCTTCAGGTTCTGGAATTTCTGAATTTCTTTCTTCTTCTTCTTCTTCTCTAGAGGTACTTGCAGTTGGGGTTTCCAGATGTCGACTTTCAGGTCGATCTTCAAGTTCTGGCACCCTTTCCTTTATCTTTGTTGTCCCAGCCGTTAAACCTTTATCCCACACTTCCAGACGCCGACTCACATGTCGATCTGTAGGTTCTGGAACTCTGATTGTGTGGCTGGCATGAACCCAGTTCTTCACTCCTGCACACTTGACGGCAGTCGTTGTCACTAGGATTACCTGTCTTGGCTCGTCCCAACGCGGAACTAGACAGTTTCTTCTCTTGTGGACTTTTATGCGGACCCAGTCTCCTGGATTCAAGTCGTGGGCTGGTTTTCTTTCAAGAGTGGTCGCATCCGGTCCAACCTGATGAAACACAGAACGCACCACATCAGCCAGTCCCTTGCAATAATCCAGTACTAGATCATCAGTTATAGTTAATAACTTGTTGACGGGTACGTGTGCTTGTCTCATTGCTCGTCCCATGATCATCTCATGAGGACTGAGTCCCGTTTTCTTTTCAGGGATGCTTCTGATGGTCATCAGAACAAGAGGCAGTGCATCCGGCCATTTGAGTCCTGTAGCTTGACACATTTTTCCCAATCTGTTTTTAATCGTTCCATTAATCTGCTCTACTACCCCAGAAGCCTCTGGTCTGTAAGCACAATGTAGTTTTTGTTTAATACTCAGTGCTTCACAAATCAATTGGATCAACTCATTTTGGAAATGTGTTCCTCTATCTGTCTCAACCGTGACTGGAAAACCATACCTTGGAATGAACTCTCGCAGCATAAGTTTTGCCACTGTTGTTCCATCATTCCTTCTTGTGGGGTATGCCTCCACCCAACGAGAGAACAAACAGACGACCACTAGAACATATCTTAATCTGTTACTAGGGGGCATCTCGATAAAGTCCAATTGCATTCTTGTGAATGGACCTCCTTCTCGTCCTATTGTTCCTAGACTCACTACTGTTTTTCTTCCTGGGTTAAACTGTTGACAAATAAGACATCTTTGACAAAGACTTTCAGCAATGGCTCTGAATTTTGGGTTATACCAGGTTTGTCTAAAAAGTCTAATCATTGCATCTCTCCCAATATGAGCTTGTCCATGGTACATCCGTGCCATGTCTGCAATCATGCTATCAGGCATAACTGGTCTTTCATCTCTGTATACCCACACACCATTATTTTCCTGTCTTCTACATCCTGCTTTTATCCAGTAATCTTTTTCCTCATCTCTTGCTGTTTCTTGTAACTGCCTTACTTCATCCCATGTTTCGACTGTATTAGTGAAAAGCAAAGGACAAGAGACATGTTCCCTTTCTCTATTTTTGTTCAGTGACGCCATGTTTTCCGCACAATATCTAGCGATCTCATCAGCATAATTATTGCCGACCGCTATGTAGTCTTCGTTTTTCTTATGCGCCTTGCACTTCACTACAGCTATTTGTTTAGGCAACTGTATCGCCTCAAGCAGTTTTTTAACATAATCTCCATTTCTGATAGGTGTTCCTGCAGATGTCAAAAATCCTCTTTGTGACCAAATCTGACCGAAATCGTGTACGATGCCGAAACCATATTGGCTATCGGTCACAATCGTGATTCGTACATTTTTCCCCAATTTACATGCTTGAATCAAAGCAATTAGTTCTGCAACTTGGGCAGACCTAACTCCTTTCAGACAAGACGCTTCCATCACAGTTGCCACTGTGCATACTGCGTAAGCTGCGCTTAACACTCCTTCTTTTGTGCGTAAACATGAACCATCTACAAACATGACATAATCCGATTCCTTTAACGGTTCATCTTTTATGTCAGCTCTTGGTTTTGTGCAATATTCCAGCACATTCAGACAATCATGATCTACTTCGTCTTGTTCAATTATACTCTCTTCATCTGGCAATGATGTAGAAGGATTTACATTTATGCATCTATCTATGGTCACATTTTCAGCACTCAAGATGACTTTTTCGTACTTAGTCAGCCGACTATGTGTCATGTACTGTGTTTTTGTTCTTGTCAAAAGAATTTCTACTGAATGGGGAACATACACTCTCAGTGGATACCCCATCACTATACCTTCACTTTGTTCCAGACTTACACAAGTAGCAGCAACTGCTTTCAGACACCCAGGCAATGCTTTTGCTATAGGATCTAAAACAGCTGAAAAGTAAGCGATTGGCCTTTTCATGGTCCCGTGTTTTTGTACCAGTACTGAAAATGCACATCCATCTCTTTCACTGCAGTACAACTCAAAATCCTTCTCATAATCAGGCATGCCTAAAGCAGGGGCCTCACACAGTTTCTTTTTCAATTCTTTGAAAGATTTCATTTCTTCTTTGTTTAACTCAAAAGGGTCCTTTACATCTTTCTTTGTCAATTTTTGTAAGGGTTTTGCAATCAAAGAAAATCCACTTATCCACTGTCGACAATATCCAACCATTCCCAAAAACATTCTTACCTCTCTTTGAGTCATTGGTGCTCTCATTCCTTGAATCATTCTTACTCTTTCTGTCGCTATTTTCCGCACTCCTTTCTCAATTTTATGCCCTAAATACTGGACTTCTTTCTGACAAAACTGCAATTTTGAAGGGGACACTTTATGTCCTCTTTTCTCCAAATGGTTCAGTAAAGCAATTGTGTCACTTACACATGCTTCTTTAGTTTTCGATGCCACCAATAGGTCATCGATATACTGCACCATCACTGATTTTTCTGGCATTTTTAAATCTTCCAGAGATTTCTTTAGAATCTGATTAAAAATTGAGGGGCTTTCTGTATACCCCTGTGGAATTCGGCACCATGCCAAAATACGCTCTCCGAACCGGAATGCAAATAATGGCTGGCTATCTGGATGCAAAGGAATAGAGAAAAATGCGTGACACAAATCTATCACAGTGTACCACTCAGCTTCATGCGGGATTTGATATAGAATTACTGCAGGGTTTGGCACTATTGGACAACATGGTACAACTATTTTGTTGATCTTTCTCAAATCCTGTACTATTCTATATGTTCCATTTGGCTTTTTCAGTCCCATAATAGGTGAATTACATGGACTGCTCATGATTTCTTTCAGAATTCCCTGTTCAATCATCTTATTTATCACAGGAGTTATTCCTTCAATTATTTCTGGAGTTAATTTGTACTGTGGCGTGTTTGGATAAATTATCCCTTCTTTCACTGTTACTTTTACGGGATCAACTTCTCTCATTAATCCAATGTCCTCTCCTGTAAAATCCCACACACTTTCTTTTACTGTACTTTTCAGTTCTTCTGGAAGTTTTTCTGCATCAAATGCAGGAAATAAACCATTCGTTTCAGGTTCTTGATTCATCAAAGTTACTTTATACAAAACATCTTCATCTGAAGTCTGGAAACCTATTCCATCTGGCGTACAATAAATTGTGCAATTCATTTTGCACAAAAGGTCACGACCTAAAAGATTTACAGGACTACAATCGCACACTACAAATTTATGCATTTTGCTAAAAGAACCAATTTTTACTTCCACCAATTCAGTAAGTGGGGTTTTAATCTGCTGATTGGCTACTCCTACCACTTGGATGTATTCACCTGAGAGAGGAAGGTTTGGAATTTCCACTGATCTAACAGTAGAACGGGTAGCTCCAGTATCGACAAGGAATGTTACGTTTGCACCATTCACTTCTCCATCCACAAAGGGACCAGACTGATCTACCTCTAGAGTTGCGCCAAGCACGCACTCTTTCCCCTCTCCTGCGCACCGTCAGAAACTTTCATCCGGGTCATCCTCACTCTGACGCAACCAATACTGAGAAATGTTAGCTGCTCGCGGCAACTGTGTTACCTGCTCTCCTCCGTAGAATCCTGTTTCTGTACTGTATTTTTGCTGGTAAACAGTGTTGGGAAGTGGTGGTTGTGGCACCTGACTTTGTTGAACAACTACCTCATTCTGCACCTGTGGAGTTAATGATTGATGTTCCGGATTAGGTTTAGGTGGGAACTTACACTCATTTCTCCAATGCCCTAATTTTCCGCAATTATGACATGGCCATTTCTTCTTTGCCTCTTCTAGACTCACTTGACCTTTTCCTTTACCTATGTTTGGTCGCATCTTATTCTGTCCTGATTCGTTTCCATTATTATTGTCCAATTGGGCTTCTTGTTTTTCTGCCACTTTCACTTGTGCCCACATTGCCTTTTCTTTCAACTTACGCTGTTTACTCTCTATTTCATCACTACAATACTTAGCATACCTCAGCACCTCATCTACACTTCCATTCTGCCAGTTTATCATATGTTGCTTAATCATATCGCTTATTTCTTGTTTCAGGCCAAACACAAATCGGTATACAAAATGACTCATGTCCTTTTCACTCAATTCCTCATAACCACTATACTGCTTGAAAACCAATAACAATCGCTCATAATATGCATGTACAGACTCCTTACTTTCCTGTGTAGTTCTATCAATCTTAACCCAATCTGTCTCTTTGGGAGGAATCTTATTCTTCAAAAAGGTAATCACCTTGTCGTATTTCTTCATCACATCTGGTCCTGGAGCTCCTGTCTTAGGATCTCTTGGATATTCTGTAGTTGGCCAGTCAACCGTAATCTTACATTCTGACCACAGATCCGTTGGTACCACTATGTCAAACAATCCATCCAAATCTATCCACAACACTTTTGAGACCTTTACAAACCTTTCTACTTGTCGGTACCACTCAACTGGCTTCTCTCTTAACTTTGGAAAGTCATTTGTAAATGACAGGATGTCCTGCCTAGTCCAGGGAACATGCACGTAACTACCACCTGGAGTTTCTCTCATAGGGTATTCTTTAGCAACAGGTTCTTTTTCTGTTATCATAAAAGCCAATGAACCTTTGTCTATACTTTTCTCATTCTTCTTTGTCCATCTAACCTTCCACCTGTCCACATCACCCCATTTTCTCAACAACACAATCAACTCCTTTATCTGTGTCAGCCTTCCTGCTGTATTCAAATTTTCAATATCTTTTTCACAAAAGTCTACTCTGTATGGTTTCTGCAATGTTTTTACTTTTGCAAAATCTATCCCAATCTCACTAGCCACTTCTTCTAGTTTGTCATGTAAATTCTTTGCCCTCCATGTTATACTTTTGCACAGAAACATTATTTCATCATCCTGATAATTTTTTATCTTTTCAGTACCAATCGTTCCTAGAATTAATTCTTCCATATCTATTTTCAATCTGATCACATCTAATGGTTTTTCTTCTGTTTCTTTTATTTTAAAAGCTTTCATCCACTCATTTAACTCATCAGGAGTCGGACCTATGGGAGTACTATTTATTTCTGTCCAATTTCCACTCTTTTCAGGTGTCACTGTTGCAGATTCAGTTACCATAGGTATTTTTCTACCGTTACACTCATTTATTGTCAAATTTTCAGGTGGACTTGGTCTGTAAGCACTAGCCAAATTGCTTGTACCTGGACTTGTTTCCATTCTTTCCTTTTCTCTCTGAAATTGTGAACTCAAGGGAATCACCAAAGATCGTTCATCAATTTTCTGATTCTCAAAAACTGGTATTACTGGACCTATTGTTACAGGCACAGTAACTGCTTCCATATTTTTCGTTAATTCTCTAATTTTCTCAGTTAGTTCTTTTGTTGTCCTTGCCAATTCGCTTGCATTTTCGCTTTCTATTCCCTCATTTTGAGAAGTTCTCATTTGTTCTTGTGACCTATTTACCTCATTTCTCTTTTCCGGACTTTTATTTCGCATAGTCTCTATTGGTGGCGCATTTGGTGTCACCACTGTAGAACTCTGCTGATACGGAGGTGGATTTCTATTTAATATATCTTCCAGCAATTCGTCATCCGTTTCGCTCTCATGCATATACTTTTCTCTCTCTATATGTTTCTTTTTCTCAGTCCGTTTTTCTTAGTCCCCTCCTCAACTGTAAAAGCTGGAAACAAACCTCCTGTCATGTTAGCACATCTCCATCGTTTTATTCTGTCCTCATGATTCATTCCCCACAATCTTCCGGGCACAAACTCATAACCTTTCATTCCTCTGAATCTTTCTCGCTCGTACATCTCATCTTCCCATTCTGTTAAAGCCTCAAACTGTGTCGGTCTAGGTCTAGGTTCCAATTTAAACATCTTTTCTCTTAAATTCCGTAAAACCGCTACATTAAAAGAACCATTTTCAGGGAAAGCCAATGCTCCATCATTCTTTGTATATTTTACCCAATTGTCCAACCATATGCACGTATGATATCCATATTTCAGCATCATGTGTGAAGCTGCTGATTTCGGCGGAGGAATTATTTGTCCCTCTCTAGTCACAACCTTTTTGTCTTTCTTAAAGAAATTCTTCAATTTCGTCGTCCATGACGTTCTCTCCCTTTCATACTCGTAATACGGCATGTTTTCTATTTGTTTTCTTTTTACTCTAACGCTGTTTCTGTGTACGGAACTTCGACCAATTACAGCGCGACTCACACTAAAGTACCAATCAGAACAATTCCCACCGTCCGTGAACCAACCAATCCTAGCGCGGCACTTTTCTACGTCACTCCTGCTCTGTGTTCACGTGACTAGCGCACTATCCAATCCTAGCGCGGCACTTTTCCACGTCACTTCTACTCTTTACCCCTCCTTTACAAAATTTATCAGCAATTTTCTTTTCACTGTTTTCTTCGTTAGTTACAACAAATAAACAATTCCATAGTCTGATTCGCTAAACAAAGTGACAGCCTTGTCCTTTTACACAAGAATCCTGTTTTTCCAGTAGGCAGCGCTTACCTCTACCCTACCACAGAATTATTTACTCTCACCGATAAAGTAGCACTTCCCTCTACCTTACCCTTCTTTCAAACAAACAATTTACTCGTTTCTCTGGGGATAAGACACATGTGGAGACTAGGCTCCTGAGAATTAAGGCCAAAGTTTCACAAGTAAACGTGATTTGCTATTTCATTTACACACTTTTCACACAGAAATCCCTAACATAACACAACCTGCGTTATAACCAAAATGAATTCAGACCATGTACCAAATTCCATGTGACTTCTCTTGCCACACGTGTTCCACTTCCTACATCCCAGAAGCGTGAAAACTTACATATAACATAACGCGACTCAACATAAAGTGTTAGTCATCAAAAATAATCAATAATCAATAAACAATAATCACTAAACTAATCTATAGAAAACCATAACTCTGCTACCAAGAAATCTGATGCAGCGCGTACAATAAAAACTATTCTCCTCCTAGGTTACTTATAGGTCATCCAGGGGCAAACTATATTTCTCATATCCACATGACGATGGGGCCCATAAACATCGTCTAACACACACGCACACTCCTGGATTTCCTTTACACCTTTGTGAAATTCTGTACTCCTAGGAGAAGCATGAGAACTAAATGGAGAACACCATTTTATGTACCGCTGGAAGAGCCAGGATATCTTATTACCTTATTTTGTCCCTTTCTTTTAGTTATTTCTTAAGATATTCCTGCTTATTGTTTGTCGATGAATCATTCATTTAAGAAATTAGTTCATAGTGATTAAGACCAGCTGAATCACAATAACCAATTACTTATGTCACAATCATTTAGGAAAATAACCACTGAGTCATTTTGTGTTTAAAGAATCTTAAATTTTATATAATTTAAAAAGCATGAAAAGAATTTTAATACTTTATTCAATTATTCATTCTTAAATTCACAATTTTATTAAGCATAATCAATTTATTGCAGAAAGGAAATTTTGTCATGAAGCCAAAACCCTAATTACCTGCCTAGCTTCCTAATTTAGCCTAATGATTTCTAACCTAAGTTAGGAATTAGAAATAGCCTGATTCTCATACTCAACTGTAAAATAAAGACAGCAACAGCAACTTCAGCTCGTCAGCATCAGCTACCTGCAACCCGTCTCCTCTAACAGTCTTTCAGCATCTCCCGCTCAGTAAGGGATCGATCAGGACCACCCAGCACTGGAAGCCACCAACACGACTCTTCAACTCCTCTCCTGACTGTGACTGCAACCACGACTGACATCAACTGACCCCCTCCCACTAAGAGTAGGCCCTCTTATACCCTAATTCTAACTTTGCTAACTAACTGTTGCAACATTAATATCACGCTTTTCTTTCATTGGTCCATGCATGTCAGCTTATTCATTCTTTAATCAAGTTCTCTTGGATTCAAGGGTCCTTGGATCATTTCCTTTCCCATACGCTTAAACATTTCCATCCGATTCGATCAGTTCATTTGTAACTTCTTTCGACACATTCGAGAACTCCGCAGTCATTGTCCTTTCTCTTAGACTTGTTTCCCACGGGCTCTCTGCTGATCATCATGGCACACTATCAGTTCAATTAGGTCACACCAGCCTTGACCATTTCTTGCATCCTAGCCTCTCAGAAACATCACGAGGTTCCGGATTTCTCCAATTTCATCCCGTATCACGTGTCCCCTTGCGCCTGCGCACATCTTACCACTGGCGGCCATTTTATATCGCCACTCGGTTATACTTTTAGAAGCACTAATTTGAGGTAAACAAAACATAATTAAAATAGAGAAAAATATCCCTTTCGTTTCCCTCCCGTCTACGTACCCCAATTAGTTGTTACCTAGCAGAAAGCAACATTTAAGCTGTTCCTTACTTACCATCACTATTGTTTTTGCAACGACACATTTTTATTTCTATGAAGCACGAACATGCATTTATTTTTACTTAGTACGCTTTTTTATTTTTACGTTATAATTAGACACACGGACATTCATTAATAGATTATTTAGCACATACATCGGCATATTACCATTCCCACACATACTGTGTTGATTAATACATTTAAACGAACATTTTATTTAATTAATTATAAAATTTGTTAGGGGTTAAATTTTTATTTTCCCTGCTCCATCAGCTGTCAGGCATGAGTTCAGTGCAGCGCAGTCCGGAGTCCTGGACTCCTAGCCACCTCTGCTGTATGATGCTTGAAGGTTTATGGATGGGTCAGGTGAGACTGAGAGCTGCCTGAAGACACGATTCTGGCTAGAACAAAGAGGTCTGCCAGGGTTTAGGATTATTTTGTGCCTTTGTTCCAGTAGCCCTTGCACGTGCTGCTTGCATCCTGACCTTGCTCCTCAACTTCACTGTAGTGTTCTGGTCCACACGTTCAGGTAATGAAGTAGACGAGGTAGACGTAGCTGAGTAAAGTAGTAGGTTTATTCAGTCCGTAAGTAAGATAACAGGAAGCAGAGGTCTGGAACAAGCAACCCCACCAGGAGCAGCCTACTAGCTGCTCAGCCCATCTCCCAACTGACAACACTCACACCAGGCACCCAAGCATTCCATCCATGTCAATCACACTAACATTCTACCCGGAACACTCACACTGGCTGAGCAGCTAGTTGCAGAGGTGTAAAGAAACATATGTATAAACCTGAGGATACTACATTATCCTCTTCCTCTCGAAATGAAAAACAAAAGAGAAACTACAATGAAGCGAGAAAACTATACACAGTAAAAATACAATAGAAGCACTAGATCCGTAAACCCAGGGATGAAGGTGAGACCACATCGCGAGAGGGAAAACAGACAAACAAAGAAAGAAAGAAGGAAGAAAGGAATAGAAAAACACTAACACTATCCTTCTCCTTTAATAGTGAACAAAGAAAAGATAAAAAGTGAAGGAATAACTCACAAAGAACAAGTGAGCATGACCTAACGTGAAGAGGATTTCCTCACGAAAGGAGACTGTTGCAAAGGGAAATGTAAACCCTACACGCCACCCCTCATGTGAGGGACTGTGTGAATATGGGGATAACCCATAACAAATAAGTGTAGGTGTAACATGGGACAAAAACCCAAGAACACACGCAGCACGAGATGGTGCAGCACAATGTGGCGAACGCACACATAAAGTCAAGGTGAAGCACAGGGTGACTTACACACACAAGACGACGTAAGAGTACAAGGTGATGCGCGGGGCGACTTACACACAACAGACAACGTGAGGCGCGGGGCGACTTACACACAATAAGACAACGTGAGGCGCGGGGCGACTTATACACAACCAGGCATGGTGAGGCGCAGGGCGGCTTACACACAACAAGACAACGTGAGGCGTGGGGCGACTTATACACAACAAGGCAAGGTGAGGCGCAGGGCGGCTTACACACTACAAGACAACGTGAGGCGCGGGGCGACTTATACAAAACAAGGCAAAGTGAGGCGCAGGGCGGCTTACACACTGGACACAAGCAAGGTGAAGTGCAGGGTGACTTACACAGTGGACACAGCAAAGTGAAGCGCAGGGCGACTTACACACAACATGACATACAACAAGGTGGTGGGACTGACACCCAAAAACACCCAAACAGCAAAGAAGTGTCCAAAAAACGTAAATGGGGAAACACCCCATGACCCTAAAGAGCGAGAGGGTTAACTCAAACATGTAGAGACCAAAAGCGTATGGGACTGACACCCATACCACGCGTAGCAAAGGGTAAAGACCCCATAAGCCAAACAAAGACTTGCATGACCAGTGACATTAACGTAGAGAAGGGACATGGGACTGAGACCCACTCCAATCCCAAAGGCAGGGATCAGATACCTGTAAATAAAAAAAATGTCACTGTTGGAGAACATGCATAAAACATGACATGTGTGGTCAAAGTTAATCTGTAGATAAAATCCATAGTCTCACCAAAACACGAAGTATTGCTCATGACATGCGTGGTCAAAGTCATTATGTAAACAAAAAAAATGAAGAGTCTGACCAAAACACTGTCTCGACGAAGACGGTCTCACATTAAAAACCTGTGAAGAATAAGTTGTGAATAGTCTTTTCCACAGACTCCTTGAAGCTCAATAAATATGACAGAACGATTGCAGAGAACAAAGGCAACGTTAGAAGTACTAAGTCCTTGAGCCACACCCAACAGTAGAAACACTTACTTGAGGGACAGTACATCGAAATCCTTATGGAGGGCAAAGCGACCAACTAGACGAGACTGTAGAGGTGCTTGAATGGAAGTACAACACCTCCATGTTGATCAACATCGCGACGCTGCTGAAGAGAATCAACTCGCGATCAGCTTTATTGAAATAGAACAAAGTGGTTGGCAGGAAAAACACACACCACAGATGTAAACAAGCAATATTGTATGCTTGCATCTTTCAAGTCCAAAATGGGGGCACGTAGAACGACGCAGGACAGGGTGGCTCTCGGCAGGAAGACGCTCCAACGAATGCCAAACAGCTGTGGTGACGCAGAGAGGAATCGTCACAGATGAATGTGAGAAGGCATCGCTGGACAGCTGAAACACGGTAAGATGACGTGTGCTCTGTGTACACAGAAGATGACACGCGCTCTGTGTGCACAGCTCGTGGTAACTTTAAAATGGGGCGGTTGAACTGCCATGGTGCATCGAAAACAAACAGGGCGTTAAAAGTTGGCAAAGTTCTCTGTTTTCTCAGGGATCCCTGTGGGTCACTACGGGAAAGCAAAACAGGAAAAGCACTCACCAGTAGAAACGAATTCCCCAACACTTTATGATGCAGAAATTGGTGATGCCGTCGAAGGCTTTATCAAAGCAGTTCCCAAGCACAGATCCACGAAGTGCACGAAAGAAAGAAAAGTCATTCCACGTATTTAGTGCTGACAGTCTCTATATCTAAAGCTTGCACTGTGACTTACCATTCAGGCTTCAGAGTTGAATGATTACAGGTTGCTGTAGCCACTGATCAGCTTGCTTCGTGAGGCATTGTCGATGCCTGCAGTGGTACTGTAAACGTTTGTTGTATAATACAGGCTTACCCTCACTGAAGGCACAGCAAGTAGAGATGGAATTTCTCAGATAAGTAGAGTTAGACTCTGGAGAGTAGACGCCCTTAAATGGATGGGCAGCTCCTTAAGTAGCACTTCCCCAGAAACACAGGAACACGAACAACTAGCAGGCTGCTGTGGGCGACCGATGAAGAGGTCACTGGTGGGGTCAGGAATGCCAGTTGCCTTAGATTAAGTTGAGTTGATCTGTTCCTTAATGTTGCTTGAGGTTTGAAGAGGTGACAAGAGCAGGTTCTTTTGAAGATCGTCGCCAAAAATGTGTAGTGTTCTGGTCCACACGTTCAGGTAATGAAGTAGACGAGGTAGACGTAGCTGAGTAAAGTAGTAGGTTTATTCAGTCCATAAGTAAGATAACAGGAAGCAGAGGTCTGGAACAAGCAACCCCACCAGGAGCAGCCTACTAGCTGCTCAGCCCATCTCCCAACTGACAACACTCACACCAGGCACCCAAGCATTCCATCCATGTCAATCACACTAACATTCTACCCGGAACACTCACACTGGCTGAGCAGCTAGTTGCAGAGGTGTAAAGAAACATATGTATAAACCTGAGGATACTACATTCACCCAAAGCCAGTATTGCTCTTTTAGGGCTGGATGTATCGGATCATGTTTCCAAAGTGTAGGGCACATCTTCTGCCAGCGACATTCTTCCTTCTCTACAGCCTGACAGGGAACTTTTTGGTGAGCCTCGTTTAGATTATGCAACTACCATGGTCTTTATCGATGCACCCAATGGTCAGTATGGAATGGCAAGACATTTTTCTACAAAATTACTAGAAATGTAGTGTTTCCGTGAACTAAGACATTAAGTTGGAGTGCAAACTTGAGTTCTATTTTGAATGTAATTCCCTAAATATTTTGCTTTCTTCTAAATGGATGGGTGCCATCTTAGATTTGAGATTCAGCTGAGACTGTGATTCTCGAATGCTGAAGTCTCAGTTTTAGGCCCAATAAAGCAGTGGTATCTGTGATCTAGGCTCCTGCAAATGTTTATCTTGTTTCCACGGTCACCCTTCAGTCATATGTGAAGTTGGATGTCCTTGCTGTAAATTTGGAACTGCACCTACTACAAGCTATGTAGTAGTGCTAAAGGACATTTGTCAAACTGAACAGCAGGCCGAGGTGATCGGAGGCAGAAGACCCCATCAACACATATCAAGACACTCTTCATGAGGACATTTTGTCGGAAGAAGGTGATGCATGTAAAGCCAAGCCTTGGCTCATCTACCATTCGTTATGTCTTTTCAGCAGAACAGCATGACCCACTGTGTTGGATGCTGCGGATAGGTCAAGGAGAACCGGTGAAGCACACTGGCTTTCATCAAGGATGACTAGAAAATCCGCTCTGATATCGACCAGTTGAAGTTGTTTGTCTCATCTCCCTATAGCACTACTACTTGTTGTGAAGCACATAGTCATGTTCTAGAGAATCTCGAAATTGTTTAATCATTTCCCTTTCCAAGAATTTGATGCAGTAAGCAAGGGGGAACTGGTCGATAGTTGGAAAGAACTTGTGGATCTGACGTCAGTTCCTTCAAGACGAGTGTGATGACTGCGCGCTTTAAGTGGCAAGAGCAATTCCCTTCAAGATAGAAGCACAAAATAATTATTTCAGGCGCTTGAGCATTTATGTGCTACGCTAACAATTTCATGAATACAGTGTCACTATATTGTACACAACATATGTGACAAAGGTATCACAAGCACTACAGTGACATTACAACTACATCACATGGTAAATGTAGCGTAAGCTGATGTGGAATTAGAATAGAAAATGGAGAGACAACAGTCATAAAGCAGATGAGCAGCGAAGACCTGGGACCGTATTACAGAAGGTGCCCCAGGGGCGCCTCAGGGCACTTTGATATTATAGAAGGGGCGCAGACGCTTGTGCATCCCCTTCTATAATACCAATACCGCTGGTGCACTTAAAGCACCAGCGCTACATTCAGAGGTTGTTTCCTCATTTGCATAGGGGCGTGCCCTATGCAAATGAGGGAATTCCTTTGTCTCTGCTCCCGTGCCATATTACAGAAGCAGGTGCAGAGACAAAGAAGCCCTCAGGAGGCGCACTGTGCACTGACAGTGCGCCATTTAAAAGGTGCCGCACTGTCAGTGCGCCTCCTGAGAGCAGCCCTCTGCAGGGGGTAAAGGGGGTCCTATGGACTCCCCCAGACATTCCCTTGCAGGCAGGTGCAGTCACTGACTGCACCCGCCTGCAAGAGGATCTCTGATCCCCTTTGAAAGTGCAGGCGGCTTGCCGCCTGCACTGTGAAAACACGGAGCAGCTGCTCCGTGTTTTCACATGAATGCGCTGCCCCCAGGGCAGCGCGAGGTCGCGGCTGCCCTGGAGGCAGCGCATACACTATAATGGGGCGCATTATCATTGTTTGCGCCCGGCGCAAACAATGATAATGTGTAATACGGCCCCTGGTGAATTGCAGCACTGGACATGAAAGGGCTGTGGAGAAACAGATGCCAAAGAGAATGGAAGGATCTGAGTGAATTTTAATGTGGAGAGCGTAGCCTAAGAGAGTGAAGTCTTGAAGAGAAGGGGTAATGGGATATGGGAGGCACTCAGAGGCAGAGCTCTGCTCTCAAGCTGAATCTTGGAACATTTGTTTGCTGCATCTGTTTGGTTCTTGAGGACAGAAGCATGGCCAGGTAAGTGTTTTGGTTGGCTTTTCACACCTGGTGAAGATGGGATCGGTGGTAGGCTTTTAACACCAAAGTCTTAAGTGGCTTTATCGTGTCTGAGGAGCCAGAGCTGGACGGTTCACCTTTTCAATTTCCTGTGATAGGCTCCTCTACATCATTGATGGTGTTCGCTTTTGTGCTGTGATAGTGCGGCAAGAGGTAAAGCACATCTTTGACTTTGTCCATTGGGACAGGATCATTTAGTCAGTTTTGTGATATTTCTTAGGCTTCTGATCCACCTTTTCTTGCCTTTTTGGTTGCCTTTGACTTCTCTGAAGGGAAATTATAGAATCAGATAAATTCTACTCCTCCAGAGAGAACCTAGTTCATGAAATCTCACTCTGGATTCGCGCATGTCTTTAGTGAAGGGCCAAGTTATTATTTTAGGATGCTTTCGGAACAACAAAAAGTTGGGTAACTATAATAAGTTGCATTCTCCTCAATGGAGGTTGAAGTCCCTATAGAAGATGTTCCCATCAGAACCAATCATTTAGTCAGTGATGCTATCTGTATGTTATTCTGTGAATAATTGGGTCTCAACTAGTGTGATGGATCGATAGGAGCACGCGGGAATGGAGGAGTGAAAGTGCAGTTTAGTAGAGAGGCACAAGCCTGACATGGTCACACCACTATTCAAATTGTAATTGGGTTCATAGCACCTTTATTCGAATGGATGGGTGCCATCTTAGATTTGAGATTCAGCTGAGACTGTGATTCTCCTATGCTGAAGTCTCAGTTTTAGGCCCAATAAAGCAGTGGTATCTGTGATCTAGGCTCCTGCAAATGTTTATCTTGCTTCCACGGTCACCCTTCAGTCATATGTGAAGTTGGATGTCCTTGCTGTAAATTTGGAACTGCACCTACTACAAGCTATATACCTGTGCTAAAGGACATTTGTCAAACTGAACAGCAGGCCGAGGTGATCGGAGGCAGAAGACCCCATCAACACATATCAAGACACTCTTCATGAGGACATTTTGCCGGAAGAAGTTGATGCATGTAAAGCCAAGCCTTGGCTCATCTACCATTCGTTATGTCTTTTCAGCAGAACAGCATGGCTCAAAGTGTTGGATGCTGCGGATAGGTCAAGGAGAACCGGTGAAGCACACTGGCTTTCATCAAAGATGACTAGAAAATCCGCTCTAATATCGACCAGTCGAAGTTGTTTGTCTCATCTCCCTATAGCACGACTACTTGTTGTGAAGCACATAGTCATGTTCTAGAGTATCTCGAAATTGTTTAATCATTTCCCTTTCCAAGAATTTGATGCAGTAAGCAAGGGGGAACTGGTCGATAGTTGGAAAGAACTTGTGGATCTGACGTCAGTTCCTTCAAGACGAGTGTGATGACTGCGCGCTTTAAGTGGCAAGAGCAATTCCCTTCAAGATAGAAGCACAAAATAATTATTTCAGGCGCTTGAGCAATTATGTGCTACGCTAACAATTTCATGAATACAGTGTCACTATATTGCACACAACATATGTGACAAAGGTATCACAAGCACTACAGTGACATAACAACTACATCACATGGTAAATGTAGCGTAAGCTGATGTGGAATTAGAATAGAAAATGGAGAGACAACAGTCATAAAGCAGATGAGCAGCGAAGACCTGGGACCGTATTACAGAAGGTGCCCCAGGGGCGCCCCGGGGCACTTTGATATTATAGAAGGGGGCGCAGACGCTTGTGCATCCCCTTCTATAATACCAATACCGCTGGTGCACTTAAAGCACCAGCGCTACATTCAGAGGTTGTTTCCTCATTTGCATAGGGGCGTGCCCTATGCAAATGCAGATTTTCCACAGTTTTAATGGGTAGAAAATCATGATTTTATTAAAGGCACAGAGGCTAATATTATGCATAATACCTTTATTGCTTCCCAAACGCAGCAACAACAAATACTAGAATTTAGAATACAAATAACTTCTAGAACGTTGAACATGCATATACTGACAGAACGGGCAGCCATCTTCCTCTTTTAGGTGCTGCGAAAAAAACAGAGTCCAAATAAAAACAAAGATCCATCACTCAAACTCCAAGCGATTCTGAATCTTCCAGAAACTGCTCCAAACGAACGACTCTTCTTCTTTATCCTGCATAGTAAAAACAAACAATTAATAAACAGGGCGGGAACAGAGGAGGGATAATACTAGCCTCCGTGCCTTTAATAAAATCATGATTTTCTACCCATTAAAACTGTGGAAAATCTGCATTTTATAGCAAGGCCCGGAGGCCAATATTATGCATGTTCAAAGTTCATCCAAAACTCTATCCAACACATTTTCCACAGGTTTAAAATAGAACCTCTTAAACGGTGAGTCATTAGACCAATCTGCCGCTTTCATAATCCCACTTAAAGTAAAACCTCTCATAAAAGCTTTGCTAGCCACAGCCCCTCTAACAGAATGTGCCCCAAAAACACTCACATCCACACCTGCCTTTGACATAACCTCTCTCACCCACCTTGCCAGCGTAGGAGTTGACACAGCCCTAAAAGGCTTCCTATAAGAAATCAAAAGTTGAGAGCAACCTCCTTGCCTCAAACCAACAGTCCTTTTTTCATATTCTCTAAGACAACCAACCACACACAAATTATCATGCCCCTCTAAAAGAGGATAAAAAATTGTCCTAGACATAGTCTTTGTCCTTTTCCTTAACTCAAAGCACACCCTCTGGCTGATAACACCTTGAATCCACCTCTAAAGCCCTAATATCAGAAACTCTTCTAAAAGAAACCAAGCAGAGAAGCATAGCCAACTTCCATGATAAAAATGTAAGCTCCAAAGATGAAATTAACACCCCAACTATCCAATTCCTTCAGAACCACTGAGACATCCCAAAGCACACCATACTTAGCCTTTGGAGGCAGAGCCACTCTAACGCTCTTAATCAATCTTTTAACCAACACATGTTGCCCCACTGGCAGACCACTCACCAAAACATGACCTGCTGAAATTGCAGATCTGCTTATGTTAACAGTATTGTAAGCCAAACCACTCTTATACAGTTCCGATAAATAATTTACCACCTCCACTACAGGTGCTGATACGGAATCCAAATTCCTCTCAACACACCAACCAGACCATCTTCTCCAAGCTGATCTATAAACCTTGGTTGTTCCCTTAGACCATGATTCCACGATAAGACCCTCAGCCTCTTTTGATAGTCCATGCACCTGCCATACTCTCCTGAAATCAGCCATGCCACCAACCTTAACTGACCTGACACGACCAAATCGTGAACATTTCCCTCTGGATCCAGAATTATCTCTCTTAAACTCGGCAACAACACTGGATCCTCCACTACCAGACTCATCATATCCTGAAACCACACCTGAGCTCTCCAGAAAGGCGTTATCATGACTAACTCTGCCTTCTCCCTCCTGACTTTCATCAACACCCTCTGAATCAACGAGAAAGGAGGAAAAGCATAATTTCTTCCTATTTTCGAATCCTGAAGAAAAGCATCTATCCCCATCGCCTCTGGATCTGGTCTCCAACTGTAAAAATCCTTCAGCTGACGATTCAGTCTGTCCGCAAAGAGATCCACTCGCAGTGGACCCCATCTCTGCTGTAACCTCATAAAAAGTTCTCTGTTTAATCTCCAGTTGCTCACGTCCCTGAGATACCTTGAATACCAATCCGCTTCTACGTTGCTCAACCCCGGAATATACTGAGCCTGAACCATAATCTCCTTCTCTAAGCAAAACTTCCAAAATTCCTTTGCCAAATCCGCTAAACCCCTCGATCTCGGGCCTCCCAACTGGTTCACATATCTCACTGCTGACACGTTGTCCATTTTCAACAGTACACAACATTTCACTTGATCCCTCAGGAAACTCTTCACTGCAAAGGATCCCGCCAGAAGCTCCAGGCAATTTATATGCATCACTTTCTCCTCCTTTGACCATTGTCCCCCTGTTGACACCATGCCACACCGTGCTCCCCATCCGTGCAAACTCGCATCCGATTCTATTTCTATTTCTGGCACCTCCCCAAAGATCGCCCTTCCATTCCAGGCTCCCAGACTCATCAACCACCAATTCAACTCTTCCTTTGATTCCTGATTCAACATCACCTTCTGTGAATACTTCGCCCCTCTTCTCAAATGATAACCCTTCAACCTCTGCAACGCTCTGTAATGAAGAGGAGCTGGAAAGATCGCCTGAATCGACGCACATAACAGACCCAGTAACCGAGCTAATTGCCTCAATGTAATCCATTTTGCATTCCTCACTCTTTTCACCTCCTTCCTGATTTTCCTCACCTTCTCCATAGGCAACTTCAACACACATTCCAACGTCTGTATCTGAAAACCTAAAAACTGCATCTCCTGCTGAGGCTCCACACATGATTTCTCTTTGTTCACCACAAAACCTAAATCCTCCAGAACCCTCACAGCAAATTCTGTTTGTTCCCTGCTAATTCCTTCTCTTCCGCCATGATTAACACATCGTCCAGATAGACAATCAAACGTATTCCCCTTGACCTCAACCAAGCTGCCACTGGCCTCATCACTTTTGTAAAGCACCATGGGGCTGAAGTCAACCCAAATGGGAGACTCTTGAACCTCCAAAACCTTCCTTTCCACCTGAACTGTAGATAATCTCTTTGCTCTTCGCACATCGGAATAGTCAGATAGGCATCCTTCAAATCCAACCTTGTCAACCAATCCCCTTTCCTTAACAGATCCCTCAACATATGGATGCCCTCCATCTTGAAACGATTGTAAGAAACCCAATCGTTCAACTCTCTCAGATTGATTACCGGCCGCATACCTTTTCCCTTCTTCTCCACTAAAAATACATTGCTTATGAAACCTCCTTTCACTTTTCTTGCCGGTTCTATTGCCCCTTTTCCCTCCAATGCCTCAATTTCTTTCATTACCATATCCTCCATCTCCTCTGAGAACCTCAGAATATTCAGAGGCCTCTCTTGCACTGGAGTCTGTAAAAAATCTATTTTGTAACCTGACATCGTTTCCAAAACTCAGGGATCCTGTGTAATTTCTCTCCATCTCGAAACAAAATGGGCTAGTCACCGCCCAACTTTATTTGGATAGAAAAAGGGTCTTGAAAACAGCTTACCTGAGGAACCCCTTGACCACCTCTCCGATCTCATAACCCTCTCGCTCTGCTTCGTTGCCTTTGTGGGAAAAAACTTCCCTGCCCCCATCTCGAACTGTTGAAGTTTGAACCAAAACCGGTTCCATAGGGTCTGAAACCTCTTCCAAAGTATCCTCTAGAAACACCTTGTCCACGGCCGGGGAATCGACCCCGCATTCGCCCGGCCACGCCAAAAACTCTCCTCATATCTTTTTGCGCCTTCTCTAGTGAGCTAAAAGTACCCACATACCTGGACATATCTTTTACAAAATCGTCACCAAAAAATAATCCATCACTATGTTCCCCTAGCTCCTTACTAGCAAGATCTGCCAACTTCGGATCTATTTTGAAAAGAATACTTTTCCTTCTTTCAATGCAAAGCGCAGTGTTTGAATTACCAAGAAGGCATATAGCCCTCTGGACCCATTGACGCATTTCTGCCACATCAATTCCCGTATTATTGGAATGCGCCTCCTCACACATGTCAAAAAATTTTGTCAGGGGCCCCAATACGTCCAGGAGTCTATCCTGGCATCCCTTTAATCCTTTTTCAAGACCTCTTCTAGGGTCTTTACCTGTTTTGTTTATAAATGCCATCATTTTCTGGTCCAGCTCAGGAGTGTAAGCAACCTTACTTTCCAGACTTGGCCTAGGACATTCGCTCCTCATCCTAGTCCTCACATGCTTTGGTATTTCCCTTCTAATCCAATACCTCACGTATTTGGCTACATGCTCCACAGGAGCCCATTGCGGAGAGAGTGGATGTTGTATCAAAAGAGGATCAAACATCACTTCCCCTTGTGGATCTACAAAGTCATTTTCCTCTATTTTAAACTCTCTCTCCTTCACCTTTCTCGTCTTAAGTGGAACCTCCTCCACATCCGACTCTTCTCTACTTGAGCTACATGTAAGTTCAACATCACCACTAGAGGAGCTAGAATCCCAAGCCACCACTGTGTGTTTTACTTTATGCGCCTTTATAGCGCTCCCTTTCGCCTTTATAGCGGACTCTTTATGAACCTTCCGTTCTTTCCCCTTCCTTACTGTTTCAACATGCTTTCTCTTCTGAGTTTTTTTCTTCCCCTGGCTAGTCCCCCTGCAACCACTTCCATCTCTTCAGAGGTCCAGAAGTTCTCATCTTCGCCAGATCTTTGTCTTCTTTGCATTGTTTTCTCTAAACTATTCTCTATTTTTTTGTCGAGAGACGCAGACATCTCTCCAAACATTTTTATCATGTAGCTCTTCATTTTTTCCTCAAAACTTCCTTCTGTACTTTCCATTTTATCAACAGAATAAAATTGTACCTCCTATTCCAAACCTTTCCAATTTACTTTCAACCAAAAAATCACCTAAACAATCTGACCACAGCTCAGCCTAAAGCTTCCTTTAAATTCAAAATTTTTATTCACCAAACACTCACAACTTATCACAAACTGTCCTCTTATAGTAAAACTGCCAAACCTCTCTCCTCACGTAATCAAACTCGACCTGCACCTGAACTGTTGACTGAAGTCTGACAGAAACTGACTCGCGTTCTGACAGACTCTGTGTTAACCCCAAAATATGGCCGACTAAAAATCCATTACTTCTAATGCACCTTCTCAACTAAACAAAATGGCCGCTGCACGTTGCGTGCGTACGGCGTCCTTACTGTGTCAAATTAGACCCAATTACAGCACGTTACGTCGGAACGCGCTCAAGCTAACTACCTTCCCTCGTCATAGAGAAGAAAGCGCAAGCCATGCCTCTGCATCTCCGTGCCTCGCGCCCCACGCTCCCCGATTCAACTGCCAAATCATAACGGTAAGCCTTACCGATACCTTAAAGCCACATAAAAAGTCCTTAAACCCCGTTACAACAAGCTCACAAATCATTCTTACAAGGATTAAGTGATCGCTAACCTAAAATCATACATTTAAGTATTTCAAACGCCAAATATTTCACAAACATTTCAGTTTCCTTTAAATAAACAAACTTCCTTTAAACCCTTTTAAAAAGTCTATTAATGACATACCTCATGTAAACATAAATACAAAATCCTTCTTAATCATTCATTCTTCAAACGTTTGTTAACCAAAAAAAGTTGTGACTTATCTGTGTCTGAGCAGCAACAAAAGAGGAAGATGGCTGCCCGTTCTGTCAGTATATGCATGTTCAACGTTCTAGAAGATATTTGTATTCTAAATTCTAGTATTTGTTGCTGCTGTGTTTGGGAAGCAATAAAGGTATTATGCATAATATTGGCCTCCGGGCCTTGCTATAAAATGAGGGAATTCCTTTGTCTCTGCTCCCGTGCCATATTACAGAAGCAGGTGCAGAGACAAAGAAGCCCTCAGGAGGCGCACTGTGCACTGACAGTGCGCCATTTAAAAGGTGCCGCACTGTCAGTGCGCCTCCTGAGAGCAGCCCTCTGCAGGGGGTAAAGGGGGTCCTATGGACTCCCCCAGACATTCCCTTGCAGGCAGGTGCAGTCACTGACTGCACCCGCCTGCAAGAGGATCTCTGATCCCCTTTGAAAGTGCAGGCGGCTTGCCACCTGCACTGTGAAAACACGGAGCAGCTGCTCCGTGTTTTCACATGAATGCGCTGCCCCCAGGGCAGCGCGAGGTCGCGGCTGCCCTGGAGGCAGCGCATACACTATAATGGGGCACATTATCATTGTTTGCGCCCGGCGCAAACAATGATAATGTGTAATACGGCCCCTGGTGAATTGCAGCACTGGACATGAAAGGGCTGTGGAGAAACAGATGCCAAAGAGAATGGAAGGATCTGAGTGAATTTTAATGTGGAGAGCGTAGCCTAAGAGAGTGAAGTCTTGAAGAGAAGGGGTAATGGGATATGGGAGGCACTCAGAGGCAGAGCTCTGCTCTCAAGCTGAATCTTGGAACATTTGTTTGCTGCATCTGTTTGGTTCTTGAGGACAGAAGCATGGCCAGGTAAGTGTTTTGGTTGGCTTTTCACACCTGGTGAAGATGGGATCGGTGGTAGGCTTTTAACACCAAAGTCTTAAGTGGCTTTATCGTGTCTGAGGAGCCAGAGCTGGACGGTTCACCTTTTCAATTTCCTGTGATAGGCTCCTCTACATCATTGATGGTGTTCGCTTTTGTGCTGTGATAGTGCGGCAAGAGGTAAAGCACATCTTTGACTTTGTCCATTGGGACAGGATCATTTAGTCAGTTTTGTGATATTTCTTAGGCTTCTGATCCACCTTTTCTTGCCTTTTTGGTTGCCTTTGACTTCTCTGAAGGGAAATTATAGAATCAGATAAATTCTACTCCTCCAGAGAGAACCTAGTTCATGAAATCTCACTCTGGATTCGCGCATGTCTTTAGTGAAGGGCCAAGTTATTATTTTAGGATGCTTTCGGAACAACAAAAGTTGGGTAACTATAATAAGTTGCATTCTCCTCAATGGAGGTTGAAGTCCCTATAGAAGATGTTCCCATCAGAACCAATCATTTAGTCAGTGATGCTATCTGTATGTTATTCTGTGAATAATTGGGTCTCAACTAGTGTGATGGATCGATAGGAGCACGCGGGAATGGAGGAGTGAAAGTGCAGTTTAGTAGAGAGGCACAAGCCTGACATGGTCACACCACTATTCAAATTGTAATTGGGTTCATAGCACCTTTATTCGAATGGATGGGTGCCATCTTAGATTTGAGATTCAGCTGAGACTGTGATTCTCCTATGCTGAAGTCTCAGTTTTAGGCCCAATAAAGCAGTGGTATCTGTGATCTAGGCTCCTGCAAATGTTTATCTTGCTTCCACGGTCACCCTTCAGTCATATGTGAAGTTGGATGTCCTTGCTGTAAATTTGGAACTGCACCTACTACAAGCTATATACCTATGCTAAAGGACATTTGTCAAACTGAACAGCAGGCCGAGGTGATCGGAGGCAGAAGACCCCATCAACACATATCAAGACACTCTTCATGAGGACATTTTGCCGGAAGAAGTTGATGCATGTAAAGCCAAGCCTTGGCTCATCTACCATTCGTTATGTCTTTTCAGCAGAACAGCATGGCTCAAAGTGTTGGATGCTGCGGATAGGTCAAGGAGAACCGGTGAAGCACACTGGCTTTCATCAAAGATGACTAGAAAATCCGCTCTAATATCGACCAGTCGAAGTTGTTTGTCTCATCTCCCTATAGCACGACTACTTGTTGTGAAGCACATAGTCATGTTCTAGAGAATCTCGAAATTGTTTAATCATTTCCCTTTCCAAGAATTTGATGCAGTAAGCAAGGGGGAACTGGTCGATAGTTGGAAAGAACTTGTGGATCTGACGTCAGTTCCTTCAAGACGAGTGTGATGACTGCGCGCTTTAAGTGGCAAGAGCAATTCCCTTCAAGATAGAAGCACAAAATAATTATTTCAGGCGCTTGAGCAATTATGTGCTACGCTAACAATTTCATGAATACAGTGTCACTATATTGCACACAACATATGTGACAAAGGTATCACAAGCACTACAGTGACATAACAACTACATCACATGGTAAATGTAGCGTAAGCTGATGTGGAATTAGAATAGAAAATGGAGAGACAACAGTCATAAAGCAGATGAGCAGCGAAGACCTGGGACCGTATTACAGAAGGTGCCCCAGGGGCGCCCCCGGGGCACTTTGATATTATAGAAGGGGGCGCAGACGCTTGTGCATCCCCTTCTATAATACCAATACCGCTGGTGCACTTAAAGCACCAGCGCTACATTCAGAGGTTGTTTCCTCATTTGCATAGGGCGTGCCCTATGCAAATGCAGATTTTCCACAGTTTTAATGGGTAGAAAATCATGATTTTATTAAAGGCACAGAGGCTAATATTATGCATAATACCTTTATTGCTTCCCAAACGCAGCAACAACAAATACTAGAATTTAGAAAACAAATAACTTCTAGAACGTTGAACATGCATATACTGACAGAACGGGCAGCCATCTTCCTCTTTTAGGTGCTGCGAAAAAAACAGAGTCCAAATAAAAACAAAGATCCATCACTCAAACTCCAAGCGATTCTGAATCTTCCAGAAACTGCTCCAAACGAACGACTCTTCTTCTTTATCCTGCATAGTAAAAACAAACAATTAATAAACAGGGCGGGAACAGAGGAGGGATAATACTAGCCTCCGTGCCTTTAATAAAATCATGATTTTCTACCCATTAAAACTGTGGAAAATCTGCATTTTATAGCAAGGCCCGGAGGCCAATATTATGCATGTTCAAAGTTCATCCAAAACTCTATCCAACACATTTTCCACAGGTTTAAAATAGAACCTCTTAAACGGTGAGTCATTAGACCAATCTGCCGCTTTCATAATCCCACTTAAAGTAAAACCTCTCATAAAAGCTTTGCTAGCCACAGCCCCTCTAACAGAATGTGCCCCAAAAACACTCACATCCACACCTGCCTTTGACATAACCTCTCTCACCCACCTTGCCAGCGTAGGAGTTGACACAGCCCTAAAAGGCTTCCTATAAGAAATCAAAAGTTGAGAACAACCTCCTTGCCTCAAACCAACAGTCCTTTTTTCATATTCTCTAAGACAACCAACCACACACAAATTATCATGCCCCTCTAAAAGAGGATAAAAAATTGTCCTAGACATAGTCTTTGTCCTTTTCCTTAACTCAAAGCACACACCCTCTGGCTGATAACACCTTGAATCCACCTCTAAAGCCCTAATATCAGAAACTCTTCTAAAAGAAACCAAGCAGAGAAGCATAGCCAACTTCCATGATAAAAATGTAAGCTCCAAAGATGAAATTAACACCCCAACTATCCAATTCCTTCAGAACCACTGAGACATCCCAAAGCACACCATACTTAGCCTTTGGAGGCAGAGCCACTCTAACGCTCTTAATCAATCTTTTAACCAACACATGTTGCCCCACTGGCAGACCACTCACCAAAACATGACCTGCTGAAATTGCAGATCTGCTTATGTTAACAGTATTGTAAGCCAAACCACTCTTATACAGTTCCGATAAATAATTTACCACCTCCACTACAGGTGCTGATACGGAATCCAAATTCCTCTCAACACACCAACCAGACCATCTTCTCCAAGCTGATCTATAAACCTTGGTTGTTCCCTTAGACCATGATTCCAAGGATAAGACCCTCAGCCTCTTTTGATAGTCCATGCACCTGCCATACTCTCCTGAAATCAGCCATGCCACCAACCTTAACTGACCTGACACGACCAAATCGTGAACATTTCCCTCTGGATCCAGAATTATCTCTCTTAAACTCGGCAACAACACTGGATCCTCCACTACCAGACTCATGATATCCTGAAACCACACCTGAGCTCTCCAGAAAGGCGTTATCATGACTAACTCTGCCTTCTCCCTCCTGACTTTCATCAACACCCTCTGAATCAACGAGAAAGGAGGAAAAGCATAATTTCTTCCTATTTTCGAATCCTGAAGAAAAGCATCTATCCCCATCGCCTCTGGATCTGGTCTCCAACTGTAAAAATCCTTCAGCTGACGATTCAGTCTGTCCGCAAAGAGATCCACTCGCAGTGGACCCCATCTCTGCTGTAACCTCATAAAAAGTTCTCTGTTTAATCTCCAGTTGCTCACGTCCCTGAGATACCTTGAATACCAATCCGCTTCTACGTTGCTCAACCCCGGAATATACTGAGCCTGAACCATAATCTCCTTCTCTAAGCAAAACTTCCAAAATTCCTTTGCCAAATCCGCTAAACCCCTCGATCTCGGGCCTCCCAACTGGTTCACATATCTCACTGCTGACACGTTGTCCATTTTCAACAGGACACAACATTTCACTTGATCCCTCAGGAAACTCTTCACTGCAAAGGATCCCGCCAGAAGCTCCAGGCAATTTATATGCATCACTTTCTCCTCCTTTGACCATTGTCCCCCTGTTGACACCATGCCACACCGTGCTCCCCATCCGTGCAAACTCGCATCCGATTCTATTTCTATTTCTGGCACCTCCCCAAAGATCGCCCTTCCATTCCAGGCTCCCAGACTCATCAACCACCAATTCAACTCTTCCTTTGATTCCTGATTCAACATCACCTTCTGTGAATACTTCGCCCCTCTTCTCAAATGATAACCCTTCAACCTCTGCAACGCTCTGTAATGAAGAAGAGCTGGAAAGATCGCCTGAATCGACGCACATAACAGACCCAGTAACCGAGCTAATTGCCTCAATGTAATCCATTTTGCATTCCTCACTCTTTTCACCTCCTTCCTGATTTTCCTCACCTTCTCCATAGGCAACTTCAACACACATTCCAACGTCTGTATCTGAAAACCTAAAAACTGCATCTCCTGCTGAGGCTCCACACATGATTTCTCTTTGTTCACCACAAAACCTAAATCCTCCAGAACCCTCACAGCAAATTCTGTTTGTTCCCTTGCTAATTCCTTCTCTTCCGCCATGATTAACACATCGTCCAGATAGACAATCAAACGTATTCCCCTTGACCTCAACCAAGCTGCCACTGGCCTCATCACTTTTGTAAAGCACCATGGGGCTGAAGTCAACCCAAATGGGAGACTCTTGAACCTCCAAAACCTTCCTTTCCACCTGAACTGTAGATAATCTCTTTGCTCTTCGCACATCGGAATAGTCAGATAGGCATCCTTCAAATCCAACCTTGTCAACCAATCCCCTTTCCTTAACAGATCCCTCAACATATGGATGCCCTCCATCTTGAAACGATTGTAAGAAACCCAATCGTTCAACTCTCTCAGATTGATTACCGGCCGCATACCTTTTCCCTTCTTCTCCACTAAAAATACATTGCTTATGAAACCTCCTTTCACTTTTCTTGCCGGTTCTATTGCCCCTTTTCCCTCCAATGCCTCAATTTCTTTCATTACCATATCCTCCATCTCCTCTGAGAACCTCAGAATATTCAGAGGCCTCTCTTGCACTGGAGTCTGTAAAAAATCTATTTTGTAACCTGACACCGTTTCCAAAACTCAGGGATCCTGTGTAATTTCTCTCCATCTCGAAACAAAATGGGCTAGTCACCGCCCAACTTTATTTGGATAGAAAAAGGTCTTGAAAACAGCTTACCTGAGGAACCCCTTGACCACCTCTCCGATCTCATATCCCTCTCGCTCTGCTTCGTTGCCTTTGTGGGAAAAAACTTCCCTGCCCCCATCTCGAACTGTTGAAGTTTGAACCAAAACCGGTTCCATAGGGTCTGAAACCTCTTCCAAAGTATCCTCTAGAAACACCTTGTCCACGGCCGGGAATCGACCCCGCATTCGCCCGGCCACGCCAAAACTCTCCTCATATCTTTTTGCGCCTTCTCTAGTGAGCTAAAAGTACCCACATACCTGGACATATCTTTTACAAAATCGTCACCAAAAATAATCCATCACTATGTTCCCCTAGCTCCTTACTAGCAAGATCTGCCAACTTCGGATCTATTTTGAAAAGAATACTTTTCCTTCTTTCAATGCAAAGCGCAGTGTTTGAATTACCAAGAAGGCATATAGCCCTCTGGACCCATTGACGCATTTCTGCCACATCAATTCCCGTATTATTGGAATGCGCCTCCTCACACATGTCAAAAAATTTTGTCAGGGGCCCCAATACGTCCAGGAGTCTATCCTGGCATCCCTTTAATCCTTTTTCAAGACCTCTTCTAGGGTCTTTACCTGTTTTGTTTATAAATGCCATCATTTTCTGGTCCAGCTCAGGAGTGTAAGCAACCTTACTTTCCAGACTTGGCCTAGGACATTCGCTCCTCATCCTAGTCCTCACATCCTTTGGTATTTCCCTTCTAATCCAATACCTCACGTATTTGGCTACATGCTCCACAGGAGCCCATTGCGGAGAGAGTGGATGTTGTATCAAAAGAGGATCAAACATCACTTCCCCTTGTGGATCTACAAAGTCATTTTCCTCTATTTTAAACTCTCTCTCCTTCACCTTTCTCGTCTTAAGTGGAACCTCCTCCACATCCGACTCTTCTCTACTTGAGCTACATGTAAGTTCAACATCACCACTAGAGGAGCTAGAATCCCAAGCCACCACTGTGTGTTTTACTTTATGCGCCTTTATAGCGCTCCCTTTCGCCTTTATAGCGGACTCTTTATGAACCTTCCGTTCTTTCCCCTTCCTTACTGTTTCAACATGCTTTCTCTTCTGAGTTTTTTTCTTCCCCTGGCTAGTCCCCCTGCAACCACTTCCATCTCTTCAGAGGTCCAGAAGTTCTCATCTTCGCCAGATCTTTGTCTTCTTTGCATTGTTTTCTCTAAACTATTCTCTATTTTTTTGTCGAGAGACGCAGACATCTCTCCAAACATTTTTATCATGTAGCTCTTCATTTTTCCTCAAAACTTCCTTCTGTACTTTCCATTTTATCAACAGAATAAAATTGTACCTCCTATTCCAAACCTTTCCAATTTACTTTCAACCAAAAAAATCACCTAAACAATCTGACCACAGCTCAGCCTAAAGCTTCCTTTAAATTCAAAATTTTTATTCACCAAACACTCACAACTTATCACAAACTGTCCTCTTATAGTAAAACTGCCAAACCTCTCTCCTCACGTAATCAAACTCGACCTGCACCTGAACTGTTGACTGAAGTCTGACAGAAACTGACTCGCGTTCTGACAGACTCTGTGTTAACCCCAAAATATGGCCGACAAAAAATCCATTACTTCTAATGCACCTTCTCAACTAAACAAAATGGCCGCTGCACGTTGCGTGCGTACGGCGTCCTTACTGTGTCAAAATTAGACCCAATTACAGCACGTTACGTCGGAACGCGCTCAAGCTAACTACCTTCCCTCGTCATAGAGAAGAAAGCGCAAGCCATGCCTCTGCATCTCCGTGCCTCGCGCCCCACGCTCCCGATTCAACTGCCAAATCATAACGGTAAGCCTTACCGATACCTTAAAGCCACAAAAAAGTCCTTAAACCCCCGTTACAACAAGCTCACAAATCATTCTTACAAGGATTAAGTGATCGCTAACCTAAAATCATACATTTAAGTATTTCAAACGCCAAATATTTCACAAACATTTCAGTTTCCTTTAAATAAACAAACTTCCTTTAAACCCTTTTAAAAAGTCTATTAATGACATACCTCATGTAAACATAAATACAAAATCCTTCTTAATCATTCATTCTTCAAACGTTTGTTAACCAAAAAAAGTTGTGACTTATCTGTGTCTGAGCAGCAACAAAAGAGGAAGATGGCTGCCCGTTCTGTCAGTATATGCATGTTCAACGTTCTAGAAGATATTTGTATTCTAAATTCTAGTATTTGTTGCTGCTGTGTTTGGGAAGCAATAAAGGTATTATGCATAATATTGGCCTCCGGGCCTTGCTATAAAATGAGGGAATTCCTTTCTCTGCTCCCGTGCCATATTACAGAAGCAGGTGCAGAGACAAAGAAGCCCTCAGGAGGCGCACTGTGCACTGACAGTGCGCCATTTAAAAGGTGCCGCACTATCAGTGCGCCTCCTGAGAGCAGCCCTCTGCAGGGGGTAAAGGGGGTCCTATGGACCCCCCCAGACATCCCCTTGCAGGCAGGTGAAGTCACTGACTGCACCCGCCTGCAAGGGGATCTCTGATCCCCTTTGAAAGTGCAGGCGGCTTGCCGCCTGCACTGTGAAAACACGGAGCAGCTGCTCCGTGTTTTCACATGAATGCGCTGCCCCCAGGGCAGCGCGAGGTCGCGGCTGCCCTGGAGGCAGCGCATACACCATAATGGGGCGCATTATCATTGTTTGCGCCCGGCGCAAACAATGATAATGTGTAATACGGCCCCTGGTGAATTGCAGCACTGGACATGAAAGGGCTGTGGAGAAACAGATGCCAAAGAGAATGGAAGGATCTGAGTGAATTTTAATGTGGAGAGCGTAGCCTAAGAGAGTGAAGTCTTGAAGAGAAGGGGTAATGGGATATGGGAGGCACTCAGAGGCAGAGCTCTGCTCTCAAGCTGAATCTTGGAACATTTGTTTGCTGCATCTGTTTGGGTCTTGAGGACAGAAGCATGGCCAGGTAAGTGTTTTGGTTGGCTTTTCACACCTGGTGAAGATGGGATCGGTGGTAGGCTTTTAACACCAAAGTCTTAAGTGGCTTTATCGTGTCTGAGGAGCCAGAGCTGGACGGTTCACCTTTTCAATTTCCTGTGATAGGCTCCTCTACATCATTGATTGTGTTCGCTTTTGTGCTGTGATAGTGCGGCAAGAGGTAAAGCACATCTTTGACTTTGTCCATTGGGACAGGATCATTTAGTCAGTTTTGTGATGTTTCTTAGGCTTCTGATCCACCTTTTCTTGCCTTTTGGGTTGCCTTTGACTTCTCTGAAGAGAAATTATAGAATCAGATAAATTCTACTCCTCCAGAGAGAACCTAGTTCATGAAATCTCACTCTGGATTCGCGCATGTCTTTAGTGAAGGGCCAAGTTATTATTTTAGGATGCTTTCGGAACAACAAAAAGTTGGGTAACTATAATAAGTTGCATTCTCCTCAATGGAGATTGAAGTCCCTATAGAAGATGTTCCCATCAGAGCCAATCATTTAGTCAGTGATGCTATCTGTATGTTATTCTGTGAATAATTGGGTCTCAACTAGTGTGATGGATCGATAGGAGCACTCGGGAATGGAGGAGTGAAAGTGCAGTTTAGTAGAGAGGCACGAGCCTGACATGGTCACACCACTATTCAAATTGTAATTGGGTTCATAGCATCTTTATTTGAATGGATGGGTGCCATCTTAGATTTTAGATTCAGCTGAGACTGTGATTCTCCTATGCTGAAGTCTCAGTTTTAGGCCCAATAAAGCAGTGGTATCTGTGATCTAGGCTCCTGCAAATGTTTATCTTGCTTCCACGGTCACCCTTCAGTCATATGTGAAGTTGGATGTCCTTGCTGTAAATTTGGAACTGCACCTACTACAAGCTATATACCTGTGCTAAAGGACATTTGTCAAACTGAACAGCAGGCCGAGGTGATCGGAGGCAGAAGACCCCATCAACACATATCAAGACACTCTTCATGAGGACATTTTGCCGGAAGAAGTTGATGCATGTAAAGCCAAGCCTTGGCTCATCTACCATTCATTATGTCTTTTCAGCAGAACAGCATGACTCACTGTGTTGGATGCTGCGGTTAGGTCAAGGAGAACTGGTGAAGCACACTGGCTTTCATCAAGGATGACTAGAAAATCCGCTCTGATATCGACCAGTCGAAGTTGTTTGTCTCATCTCCCTATAGCACGACTACTTGTTTTGAAGCACATAGTCATGTTCTGGAGATTCTCGAAATTGTTTAATCATTTCCCTTTCCAAGAATTTGATGCAGTAAGCAAGGGGGAACTGGTCCATAGTTGGAAAGAACTTGTGGATCTGACGTCAGTTCCTTCAAGACGAGTGTGATGACTGCGCGCTTTAAGTGGCAAGAGCAATTCCCTTCAAGATAGAAGCACAAAATAATTATTTCAGGCGCTTGAGCAATTATGTGCTACGCTAACAATTTCATGAATACAGTGTCACTATATTGCACACAACATATGTGACAAAGGTATCACAAGCACTACAGTGACATTACAACTACATCACATGGTAAATGTAGCGTAAGCTGATGTGGAATTAGAATAGAAAATGGAGAGACAACAGTCATAAAGCAGATGAGCAGCGAAGACCTGGGACCGTATTACAGAAGGTGCCCCAGGGGCGCCCCCGGGGCACTTTGATATTATAGAAGGGGGCGCAGACGCTTGTGCATCCCCTTCTATAATACCAATACCGCTGGTGCACTTAAAGCACCAGCGCTACATTCAGAGGTTGTTTCCTCATTTGCATAGGGGCGTGCCCTATGCAAATGCAGATTTTCCACAGTTTTAATGGATAGAAAATCATGATTTTATTAAAGGCACAGAGGCTAATATTATGCAAAATACCTTTATTGCTTCCCAAACACAGCAGCAACAAATACTAGAATTTAGAATACAAATAACTTCTAGAACGTTGAACATGCATATACTGACAGAACGGGCAGCCATCTTCCTCTTTTAGGTGCTGCGAAAAAAACAGAGTCCAAATAAAAACAAAGATCCATCACTCAAACTCCAAGCGATTCTGAATCTTCCAGAAACTGCTCCAAACGAACGACTCTTCTTCTTTATCCTGCATAGTAAAAACAAACAATTAATAAACAGGGCGGGAACAGAGGAGGGATAATACTAGCCTCCGTGCCTTTAATAAAATCATGATTTTCTACCCATTAAAACTGTGGAAAATCTGCATTTTATAGCAAGGCCCGGAGGCCAATATTATGCATGTTCAAAGTTCATCCAAAACTCTATCCAACACATTTTCCACAGGTTTAAAATAGAACCTCTTAAACGTTGAGTCATTAGACCAATCTGCCGCTTTTATAATCCCACTTAAACTAAAACCTCTCATAAAAGCTTTGCTAGCCACAGCCCCTCTAACAGAATGTGCCCCAAAATCACTCACATCCACACCTGCCTTTGACATAACCTCTCTCACCCACCTTGCCAGCGTAGGAGTTGACACAGCCCTAAAAGGCTTCCTATAAGAAATCAAAAGTTGAGAGCAACCTCCTTGCCTCAAACCAACAGTCCTTTTTTCATATTCTCTAAGACGACCAACCACACACAAATTATCATGCCCCTCTAAAAGAGGATAAAAAATTGTCCTAGACATAGTCTTTGTCCTTTTCCTTAACTCAAAGCACACACCCTCTGGCTGATAACACCTTGAATCCACCTCTAAAGCCCTAATATCAGAAACTCTTCTAAAAGAAACCAAGCAGAGAAGCATAGCCAACTTCCATGATAAAAATTTAAGCTCCAAAGATGAAATTAACACCCCAACTAGCCAATTCCTTCAGAACCACTGAGACATCCCAAAGCACACCATACTTAGCCTTTGGAGGCAGAGCCACTCTAACGCTCTAAATCAATCTTTTAACCAACACATGTTGCCCCACTGGCAGACCACTCACCAAAACATGACCTGCTGAAATTGCAGATCTGCTTATGTTAACAGTATTGTAAGCCAAACCACTCTTATACAGTTCCGATAAATAATTTACCACCTCCACTACAGGTGCTGATACGGAATCCAAATTCCTCTCAACACACCAACCAGACCATCTTCTCCAAGCTGATCTATAAACCTTGGTTGTTCCCTTAGACCATGATTCCGCGATAAGACCCTCAGCCTCTTTTGATAGTCCATGCACCTGCCATACTCTCCTGAAATCAGCCATGCCACCAACCTTAACTGACCTGACACGACCAAATCGTGAACATTTCCCTCCGGATCCAGAATTATCTCTCTTAAACTCGGCAACAACACTGGATCCTCCACTACCAGACTCATCATATCCGGAAACCACACCTGAGCTCTCCAGAAAGGCGTTATCATGACTAACTCTGCCTTCTCCCTCCTGACTTTCATCAACACCCTCTGAATCAACGAGAAAGGAGGAAAAGCATAATTTCTTTCTATTTTCGAATCCTGAAGAAAAGCATCTATCCCCATCGCCTCTGGATCTGGTCTCCAACTGTAAAAATCCTTCAGCTGACAATTCAGTCTGTCCGCAAAGAGATCCACTCGCAGTGGACCCCATCTCTGCTGTAACCTCATAAAAAGTTCTCTGTTTAATCTCCAGTTGCTCACGTCCCTGAGATACCTTGAATACCAATCCGCTTCTACGTTGCTCAACCCCGGAATATACTGAGCCTGAACCATAATCTCCTTCTCTAAGCAAAACTTCCAAAATTCCTTTGCCAAATCCGCTAAACCCCTCGATCTCGGGCCTCCCAACTTGTTCACATATCTCACTGCTGACAAGTTGTCCATTTTCAACAGGACACAACATTTCACTTGATCCCTCAGGAAACTCTTCACTGCAAAGGATCCCGCCAGAAGCTCCAGGCAATTTATATGCATCACTTTCTCCTCCTTTGACCATTGTCCCCCTGTTGACACCATGCCACACCGTGCTCCCCATCCGTGCAAACTCGCATCCGATTCTATTTCTATTTCTGGCACCTCCCCAAAAATCGCCCTTCCATTCCAGGCTTCCAGACTCATCAACCACCAATTCAACTCTTCCTTTGATTCCTGATTCAACATCACCTTCTGTGAATACTTCGCCCCTCTTCTCAAATGATAACCCTTCAACCTCTGCAACGCTCTGTAATGAAGCTGAGCTGGAAAGATCGCCTGAATCGACGCACATAACAGACCCAGTAACCGAGCTAATTGCCTCAATGTAATCCATTTTGCATTCCTCACTCTTTTCACCTCCTTCCTGATTTTCCTCACCTTCTCCATAGGCAACTTCAACACACATTCCAACGTCTGTATCTGAAAACCTAAAAACTGCATCTCCTGCTGAGGCTCCACACATGATTTCTCTTTGTTCACCACAAAACCTAAATCCTCCAGAACCCTCACAGCAAACTCCGTTTATTCCCTTGCTAATTCCTTCTCTTCCGCCATGATTAACACATCGTCCAGATAGACAATCAAACGTATTCCCCTTGACCTCAACCAAGCTGCCACTGGCCTCATCACTTTTGTAAAGCACCATGGGGCTGACGTCAACCCAAATGGGAGACTCTTGAACCTCCAAAACCTTCCTTTCCACCTGAACTGTAGATAATCTCTTTGCTCTTCGCACATCGGAATAGTCAGATAGGCATCCTTCAAATCCAACCTTGTCAACCAATCCCCTTTCCTTAACAGATCCCTCAACATATGGATGCCCTCCATCTTGAAACGATTGTAAGAAACCCAATCGTTCAACTCTCTCAGATTGATTATCGGCCGCATACCTTTTCCCTTCTTCTCCACTAAAAATACATTGCTTATGAAACCTCCTTTTACTTTTCTTGCCGGTTCTATTGCCCCTTTTGCCTCCAATGCCTCTATTTATTTCATTACCATATCCTCCATCTCCTCTGAGAACCTCAGAATGTTCAGAGGCCTCTCTTGCACTTGAGTCTGTAAAAAATCTATTTTGTAACCTGACACCGTTTCCAAAACCCAGGGATCCTGTGTAATTTCTCTCCATCTTGAAACAAAATGGGCTAGTCTGCCGCCCAACTTTATTTGGATAGAAAAAGGGTCTTGAAAACAGCTTACCTGAGGCACCCCTTGACCGCCTCTCCGATCGCATACCTCTCGCTCTGCTTCGTTGCCTTTGTGGGAAAAAACTTCCCTGCCCCCATCTCGAACTGTTGAAGTTTGAACCAAAACCGGTTCCATAGGGTCTGAAACCTCTTCCAAAGTATCCTCTAGAAACACCTTGTCCACGGCCGGGGAATCGACCCCGCATTCGCCCGGCCACGCCAAAAACTCTCCTCATATCTTTTTGCGCCTTCTCTAGTGAGCTAAAAGTACCCACATATCTGGACATATCTTTTACAAAATCGTCACCAAAAAATAATCCATCACTACGTTCCCCTAGCTCCTTACTAGCAAGATCTGCCAACTTCGGATCTATTTTGAAAAGAATACTTTTCCTTCTTTCAATGCAAAGCGCAGTGTTTGAATTACCAAGAAGGCATATAGCCCTCTGGACCCATTGACGCATTTCTGCCACATCAATTCCCGTATTATTGGAATGCGCCTCCTCACACATGTCAAAATTTTTTGTCAGGGGCCCCAATACGTCCAGGAGTCTATCCTGGCATCCCTTTAATCCTTTTTCAAGACCTCTTCTAGGGTCTTTACCTGTTTTGTTTATAAATGCCATCATTTTCTGGTCCAGCTCAGGAGTGTAAGCAACCTTACTTTCCAGACTTGGCCTAGGACATTCGCTCCTCATCCTAGTCCTCACATCCTTTGGTATTTCCCTTCTAATCCAATACCTCATGTATTTGGCTACATGCTCCACAGGAGCCCATTGCGGAGAGAGTGGATGTTGTATCAAAAGAGGATCAAACATCACTTCCCCTTGTGGATCTACAAAGTCATTTTCCTCTATTTTAAACTCTCTCTCCTTCACCTTTCTCGTCTTAAGTGGAACCTCCTCCACATCCGACTCTTCTCTACTTGAGCTACATGTAAGTTCAACATCACCACTAGAGGAGCTAGAATCACAAGCCACCGCTGTGTGTTTTACTTTATGCGCCTTTATAGCGCTCCCTTTCGCCTTTATAGCGGACTCTTTATGAACCTTCCGTTCTTTCCCCTTCCTTACTGTTTCAACATGCTTTCTCTTCTGAGTTTTTTTTCTTCCCCTGGCTAGTCCCCCCTGCAACCACTTCCATCTCTTCAGTGGTCCAGAAGTTCTCATCTTCGCCAGATCTTTGTCTTCTTTGCATTGTTTTCTCTAAACTATTCTCTATTTTTTTGTCGAGAGACGCAGACATCTCTCCAAACATTTTTTCCATGTAGCCCTTCATTTTTTCCTCAAAACTTCCTTCTGTACTTTCCATTTTATCAACAGAATAAAATTGTACCTCCTATTCCAAACCTTTCCAATTTACTTTCAACCAAAAAAATCACCTAAACAATCTGACCACAGCTCAGCCTAAAGCTTCCTTTAAAAGGTGCCGCACTGTCAGTGCGCCTCCTGAGAGCAGCCCTCTGCAGGGGGTAAAGGGGGTCCTATGGACCCCCACAGACATCCCCTTGCACTGACTGCACCCGCCTGCAAGGGGATCTCTGATCCCCTTTGAAAGTGCAGGCGGCTTGCCGCCTGTACTGTGAAAACACGGAGCAGCTGCTCCGTGTTTTCACATGAATGCGCTGCCCCCAGGGCAGCGCGAGGTCGCGGCTGCCCTGGAGGCAGCGCATACTCCATAATGGGGCGCATTATCATTGTTTGCGCCCTACAATGATAATGTGTAATACGGCCCCTGGTGAATTGCAGCACTGGACATGAAAGGGCTGTGGAGAAACAGATGCCAAAGAGAATGGAAGGATCTGAGTGAATTTTAATGTGGAGAGCGTAGCCTAAGAGAGTGAAGTCTTGAAGAGAAGGGGTAATGGGATATGGGAGGCACTCAGAGGCAGAGCTCTGCTCTCAAGCTGAATCTTGGAACATTTGTTTGCTGCATCTGTTTGGTTCTTGAGGACAGAAGCATGGCCAGGTAAGTGTTTTGGTTATCTTTTCACACTTGGTGAAGATGGGATCGGTGGTAGGCTTTTAACACCAAAGTCTTAAGTGGCTTTATCGTGTCTGAGGAGCCAGAGCTGGACGGTTCACCTTTTCAATTTCCTGTGATAGGCTCCTCTACATCATTGATTGTGTTCGCTTTTGTGCTGTGATAGTGCGGCATGAGGTAAAGCACATCTTTGACTTTGTCCATTGGGACAGGATCATTTAGTCAGTTTTGTGATGTTTCTTAGGCTTCTGATCCACCTTTTCTTGCCTTTTGGGTTGCCTTTGACTTCTCTGAAGGGAAATTATAGAATCAGATAAATTCTACTCCTCCAGAGAGAACCTAGTTCATGAAATCTCACTCTGGATTCGCGCATGTCTTTAGTGAAGGGCCAAGTTATTATTTTAGGATGCTTTCGGAACAGCAAAAAGTTGGGTAACTATAATAAGTTGCATTCTCCTCAATGGAGGTTGAAGTCCCTATAGAAGATGTTCCCATCAGAGCCAATCATTTAGTCAGTGATGCTGTCTGTATGTTACTCTGTGAATAATTGGGTCTCAACTAGTGTGATGGATGGATAGGAGCACGCGGGAATGGAGGAGTGAAAGTGCAGTTTAGTAGAGAGGCACGAGCCTGACAAGGTCACACCACTATTCAAATTGTAATTGGGTTCATAGCATCTTTATTCGATTTTAACTATAATTATAAAAGTACAGACAGAAAGATAAAAGACAATATTATTACCGTCATCAGCTTCATATAAAATTCATTTTAAAATACACAAAGGGAGAATAAAAATAGCAACGCAGCCAGCATGATTCAGACAGTCGTAATCATTCAATGTGTCCTCTTGTCTACAATGTATTATATCTAAAAGGCAATAGAGCTCAAAAAGGGTCCCACTGAAGAAGAAACACAATGGTTCGGGAACATTTGAAAGTAATAAAGTGCAGGTCTTTATTGAATAAAACCCTGATTTTCTAAGCATCGGTAGTAAACATTTTGACCTGGTTGCTTTATGAAATTTGCAGAAAAATATAAAATGTTCCAAAGTTTGGGGAGGATGATTCATCACAGGGTCAGAGCAGTAAGGACTTAGGGTCAAATTGGCCAAAAGGAAAACTTAAATGACATCTAATAGTTCCCGACGAAATTTCATCAGTAATGCCCTTTCCCTGATGTTGTCGACATACTGCAGGCATGGCGCAACCGTTTTAACCATTTGAAGGCTCATCATTTCTCTCATATTGTGCCTCATGACCTCACTGTCTTCCCTATTGGACGCTGCCCTGGTTAAAAACAATCTTCAATTTTAGTGGACTCCCCCTTCCAGGTGGCACGTGGATTGGAAAATAGCTTGGGTCTTTCCATGGCTTCCACTGATTTTTGTATATAATTCATCTATGGGATTCTTAGGCCATAGTCGCAAAACAGGCAATCCTCAATTATTTCATGATTGAAAGAGGCGTCTGGATTACTCCAAATGGATGCCCATAGAAGAAGGGGCGCCAACCCCACTGAATCAGTGACAAAGGCTAAACCCAATTTTTCATGTATGAAGTGCAGTGAGCTACCTGGTCCAAGGCCAAGAATTCACCTGCAAAATCGGGTTTCTTCCCTCTAGAGACTACTACAGTCTCTATACCTCCATTGACCAGCCCCACAGGTGAGGCCACGTAGACATTTTAGATTATAAATTTCCAATAAAGGTGTTATAGGTTTGCAGTACTCTGGTTGATACATTGAAGAGTACCCCCACAGCACTGTTAAAACGTGAGCAACGGTAAGAAAGACAGGGCGCAAAACTGTTGTTAGAGTCAAAAATCATTCCCAGGTAAGGGAACTCACTGACCTTTGAAATATTAGATCCCTTAACAGATTTCATTCTCACCTTGGTAGGTTGCTGCCCGCACACTATATAGTGTGACTTAGCGATGTTAGTGTCTAAGTCCAATTTATCCATAAAAGATATGAAGTTGTCGACCAACGCTCGAAGCCAATTAGGTGTGAGGGAAAGCAGGACCGCATCGTCAGCATATAATAAGGCAGACACTGGGTTAGACTTGACCCTTACTAATCATGACAATTGCTAATTAGAAAAGAATCTAGATCGTTAATATATAAGAGAAAGAGAATCAATGCCAAAATGCACCCTTGGCAAACACCTCATGCCAGGAAAAATAGAGGCGTATATTCTCCATCTATGCCAAACCTCACCTTTGCTGAGACCTGGCAGTGCAGTGGGCTCAACCACAAGCTGAGGCATGCCAATTCGCTCGAGATCAGACCATTGTTTGGATCAGTTGACACTGTCAAATGCACTGCTCAGGTCCATAAAGGCGAGGTATAATGGGCTTTTCTTAGCAATTGTGTATTTCCCTATTATTAAGTTAATATTAAGGCATTGTTACTGCATCCCCAGGCCTTCCTGAAAGCCATATTGAGCCCTGCTCAGGAACTCGCTCTGCTTGACCCAACCCTCCATCCTATGAAGAATCACCCGGCCAGCTACCTTGACCATAGAGTCAAGGAGTGAGATTGGCCTGTAACAGCGGGAATCCTGCCTGAGGCCCTTTTTGAAAATTGGAATAGTGACTTGCTTCCAAGAGGCAGGAATCCCTCCAGAATGCTGCAGCATTCAATGTAATGGTGATAATGGGGGCCCATAGTTCAGAGTTTTCTTTATACATATCCATTAGAACCCCATCAGGTCCCGGGGCTTTGTTTGAGGGGCTACAAACAACAGCTTTTGCCACCTCCTCAAGGTTGAACTTAATAGATAAAGGAGAGATGGGGCAAGAGTCATTAGACTCGCAGGGATTTTGGTTTGCACAGGATTAAATGTGATTAAAATGATCAGGACAACTCCGGGGGGGGGGGGGGTAATGTTTGATCCCAAACCATCACTCTTATTTGTGGAATGCTGTTTTCCATTAACAATGGGCCAGCATGTTTTAGAGTCCTTTTCTTTGCAGGAGGTAACAAGGCCACTCCAGGCTTCTTCCTTGCCAGCTATCTTATGCTTTTTAATGGAAAACTTATAATGATGAATGGCTTTGAGTATGGTTTCCCGATCTCTAGGCCTAGAGTTTGAGGCATCCCTGAGATTTCGATTTGCGACCCTGCATTCCCTGTCGAACCACCCGGGACTAGCAGTAACTACACGTTTACCCGTGATAGTGAGAATGGATTTGATACACCAGTTGAGTGTTTCAAAAGAAGAGATTACCTCCAGGGATGAACAACTTTCAGTTAGTAATTTGTCTATGATCAAACTCATGTTTGCCTTGACAACCTTGGCTATTACACAAGTGCTATCAATCCCCTTCCATCTAAGTCTAAGTCCCTGTCCTTTGTTTCTAGATTACTACCTTCTGCATGGCAGGTAGTCACTTCTAATGAATTGTGATCACTGTATCCATGGGAGATTACTCTCCCAGCGACAACACAGTCAATCAAATCCTTGGATAAAAAACATAATCTACAATGGTACCTTGCCCAAAGCCTAGAAAAATCGGAGCATGTGGTTTGTGATGTTCCCCGATTTCAGCCAGGTTATAGAGGTTCATTTGCATCAGATTATTCAGAAGTACTCACCCTCTGTTATCCGTCACACAGCCAGGCCCCACCTGGGTTGCCACAGCAAAAGGGTTGGGGGCAGTGGCGGCTCCTCTGCAATGGCGAGGAGCATCGCCCCACTGCCTGGCTCAGAGCCAGCAAATGTAAATTAAAACGATGTTCTTGCATCATTTTAATGTACATTTTCCGGCTCTTAGCCAGCGCTGTTGGGAAGGGCGGGGCCAATGCATGGGGGGGAGGAGTGCTAGTGCACTCCAATCCCTAAGTGCACATATGTGTTTTGGCCGACTGTCTCAGGCCGACCAAAACACACATGCGCACTTGGATTTTCTCCAGCCCAGCTGCATTGAGCAGCTGGCCTGGAGAAACCCCACAGACTCCCTGGTCTGAGCAGGGCATCTTTTCTGCCTGCTCAGAACAATCCCCGCGCCGGGATTAGACAGGGAGTCTGTCCCAGGGACTGCTGGGACCAGCAGGCAGGGAGAGGAGAGGCGGCGCGAGGAGACGATATGCAGGAGCAGCCGAGGCAAAAGGTACGTTTTTTGTTTTTTTTATATTCAACACCCCCTCCCCCCCCGGCGACACCTCCTGCCCCACCACCCTTCGTTTATGGTGGCCAACGCTGGTTGGGGATAGTATCACATTGGCCTATCTGAGCATTAAAATCACCCCCTACAGTTACTGAGAACCCACCCACCTTGTGCTCAGCTCTGCGCTTCGGTGTAATTGGGTTGATCTACAGAGTCTCAGTGATAATGAGACTGTTTAAGGACTTCACAAGGAATGTTCTGAGCCTAGCACCAAGTGGGCATTTAAAATCTGGAAATATATATACATGACATCAGAGGTAGGTGATCTTTTTAAACCAGAGAAATTCTTGCACCTTTTGCTTCTTTGTAGTCAAGACAAATGATGACGCAGCCTTTTGACATCATCATCCCCACAGTGAGTTCAGTGGTCCGATTAAACCATGTTTTTCTTTGCATACAGAGTACAGGCATATGTTTTGGGAGAGTATCAGGGAAGTAAACTTGGTGTGCCCCTGGTGATCTTTAGTGGCGGGAGTCACCTCAAAGGGTAAATACCCTTGTTTGTGTCGTGGGACTTTGTATCCGCTTGAGGCTTTGGATGCAATTACCCATTGAGATTGGTCTGACACTTGAATATGTTTAGTTCCACAAAGAAAAAAATGAGAGGAGGCAAGGGGGGAGAGAGCAAAACCAAGAGGTGGGAGAGTAAGGGTGTGTGTTTTGGAGGTGCAAGGTGGTGGACGCCACTCTGTAGCACTCCAGCACCTGGACCAGATATCCATCAACATCCTGGAGCTGGCAGGCTGTTGAGACCTGGATAATGCCTCCTGTAAACTGGCGGATGGCAGGAGAATCAAGGGAGACTTGAGATATGCATCATAGCCAATTCCTCCTGACTGGAGCATAAGGAACATAGTGGTGGTGCTCCGCCGCGAGGAAGAAGGCCGTGTGAGAAGGTGGGCCTTGCTGCACGGTGTGCTTGCACAAGCTCCACGTGCGGGTCGCTGGCCCTCGGCTCCCTGTTCAAGTCAGCGAAGGCTCCACCCTGATGATCAAGGGGGTGCGGGCAGCCTAAGAGGGAAAGAGATGCTGGAGCTAAGGAGATGCGTCACCAGGTGGGATTGGCCCCACGGGGACCGCCGACCACTGAGGTCCAGTGTAGCGGCAGCCTCTTAGGTGTATAGTTGCTGCCCAAGGGGCCAGGAAGGGATCAGAGGTTGGAGAGTGGAAAGGCCCTGGCCCGAGGAGAGAAGCAGAGAACTCGCCCCGATCGTTGAAGGGGCGCGGGTGGTCTGCGAAAGAGAGAAACAGGAGCCGAGAAAGGCGAGGTTGGTTCGGGCTGCTCCCGTGCGGACTGCCGACCACTGAGGCCCCGTAGGGCAGCTGCCCCTTAAGTGTATTGAGCCTGCCCCAGGGACCCGGAAAAGAGAAGGGGCCAGAACGGCCCTGGCCCAGAGATTGGAGTGTGATCCTGGATGCAACTGTGATAGACAACTAGAGACAATAAAAACAGGTTACCCTGCCCCCTCCAGAGGCCGCTTCACCGGGAGAGAAAAACGAAGTAAAGGAGGTGCTTCTACCAGCATACTAGTAATTTCTTTTACGCACTAGTGAGTAATGGAGAGAGGCTCCCAGTTGGATGGCTGGCTGCTCGTACCACTCTCTCTGAGGGTCCAGGAGGGCATGCCTGGTGGGCTGTGACTGTTGGGTACAATGAGCTGCAGAGCATGGAGAGATGGCACAAGACTATATCCCTCCCAAACAAGGGAGAATTGATAAATTTGCCACACTGCTGATGCTACCCACCATGGCAGTGGCGTCTGCAGGACCAACCGAGTTGGGAGAAGAAGTGAGTTGTGGATCGACTCAAATTGGGACTGATGCAATCTATCAGGCAATAGAGTCCGCCCAAAGGGCCATGGGAACTAAAATTGGGGAGATAGCGGCCGATGTGGCTCTGCTTTGGCACGACGTGCATAAGACAACTAGCTGAGTAACGGACACAGAGTTCACATAGCCACACTGGAGGGGTCAATCCAGGAGCTCCACCAGACAGTGCAGAAACTAAAAGGTACAACGATTGAGCTGGCAGCCTGGGTAGAAAGTGCCAAAGTTTGCACCAGGTGCAACAGTCTGCATTTCATGGGATTGCCATAGGTCATGGAGGGATCCTGTCTGGAAAACTGTCTGAAAAACTGGATGCATACCTTTGTGCCAGCGGATAATCTTTCCTCCTGTTTCCTCATTGAGTGGGCCCATCATGCCTTGGTACAGAAAGCTCCACCATCAATGAATCATTGCTCATTTCTTGAACAATAGATACAGGAGCCTAATACTATGCACAATCAGTGGCAGGAAAGGGACATTTCATGGCTTCCAGAAAATCCAAATTTTCCTGGACTACATCAGATTGTTATAGCGGCAAAGTAAATCATTCAAACAGGTGAAGTGAATCTGCCAAGAAGTTGGGCCCCACTGAAAAATATCCTGATTTCGTCCGGGTGTAATTTTCAAACACCGGGACACATTCAGCAGCGCCTGAACGTTGTTGTCTGCTTTCGATCCACAACTACGTGCAGGCGGGGAGAGAGGTTTTCTTATTTCTGACTCCTGCTGGGCCCATAACAAAGGCCAAATCCGAGGGGTCATCAGGCCTCCTTTTGTTCGAGTCTCCTGGCTGGGAGTGGTCAGGAGCCTCACACCTAGAAGCAAATGCAGCAGAGGGGAAACAAAGGCTCACACCTTGTTAGCACTTCACACATACTAATGAGAAGCAGCTTTTCACTTTGTTCAGGCTCTGTTTAGGAGATATGCATGCGCTGTAAGAATGTCAGATGTGTTGGTCTTTCCCAGTATTTACACAAAATAAAAAGCATTTATATAGTGCTTACGACCCCTGAGGAGGCATTGTAATAATTTAAATATCACTATTTTTTCTTGTAAAGCACTATGGGTGGAGGAAGTTTACGCTGACAAAAGGCAACATTGTTTTATGTGTAGCTTCAAAAAATGTGAATCTTCTGCCTAAATTGGGAGGGTTTGCATGTATACTCGAAATGTGCTCCAATGTATTCATGATAGACATGTTAAACATATATGCGAGGGCTTAAGATCTGATGTCACTCTTATGATGCCACTTCCTGTGATGTCACGCGCTGTTATGTCACTTGCATACTGACTCACTAGGTTAGTCCCCCCACTTATTTTTTTAGGACTTGTGCCCTGAAAGTACATGTTGCTCTCTCCAGCTACATTCCAGGCTCTTTTCCAGTGGAAAGATTTCTACTTCGAGAACCCAGATCCAGCATGGAAATGGGTTGAGGAGCGACCCCCAGGAAAGGCCAGGAGGGAACCACAAGGGCCGGAGCATCAAAATGAAGGAAGGAGGCGCCGTGCCCATCGGGGCACATGGAGGCAATCAATACAGAGGCAAAGGGGATCGACTCTGGCAAAAGTGAGGGACATTGCTGAGGATTGCTCCACAGATGCCAGAGACAACCCTGAAACAGAAGGAGGGGGAGAGGCCCCAGTACAGGCCCGAAGCTCCGGCGAATAACCAGCTCATACTGAACTCTTGATCTCATTGTGCACAAATTGAGGTTGGGTAGGTGGCAGAGCTTTAAGTGGGGAAAAAAAACTGGGGGTGCTCTAAAAGGGGCGTGGCAAATTTCTTAAAGGGGTGTGGCCTATCCGAGTAGGGGTGTGGTCTAAATCAAGATAACTAGCATTGTGTGCTTAAGAAAATCATGAAGTCGCATCCAGCAAAGGATAATAAAATAGGCAAAAAGGTATATTTATTAAGTATAAGCCATAAAATACCAAACACTTTAAAAAACATGTAAAAATTATTTACATTACTTAGAAATCTATTGCAGGATTTCCCAAAACCCTTGAAGATATTCACTGTGTCTATTTTGCTGGGGTTTCTCACAACAATTTTCTTCAGGAGACCTTCTACCTTTTGCCAGCCAACTCTTTACATACAGCTTTGCGTCAAATGTTTCAAATGGAGGACCATTGAGTTTTACCCATAAGCATGAAGAAATGGTCTCTACAAGAAGAGAGGCCCTTGTTGGACTAGCAATTAAGTTCATTGCGCTGAAACCTCTCTCGCAATCCGCATTACTTGCTGGCAGGATTTCCATGCAAACTACTAACTTTTTTAATGCTTTAGGGGTTTTCTTTCCACCAAAATCTTTGAAAAGTCGAAAAGCTTGGATAGTATCTCTTGCTGGCAGCTGAAACTCTGAACACAGTTTCTGGATATCTGTTTCACCATAAAGAATGCATTCATCACCAGAAGGCAAGTTGCCTGCATCTAGCACACTGAAGCTGGCTATAAGTTCTTTCTCAGAATCCGGGGTACATCGTTTATTGATATTTACAGACTAACTTTGGTAAAACTGATTTTGATTAAGGGCAACAGAGTTACTTCTACCATGGAAAAGAGGAACATTCTTGAATTTGCCCTCGTCAACTGCTCTCTGAGCCGCAGAAGCAAACTCCCCTGGTGAGTCCTTCATTGCTCTAAATATACGTACTTGACTAACCAAAAGTCTGTGGGCATTAACAATTGTAATGTCCCTCCTCTGTAAGGAGAGTGATAAGTCTTTGAGCTCTTGAAGTGCATCACACATTACCCCCAAATCTACCTTTGACCTTTGAGGCCCGAAAATAGAGCCCCCTAGAGACCCCTTTCGAGGCCCCCCCAAAAAAACTGGGGGTGCTCAGACCCCCACAGACCCCCCCCCCCACTTAAAGCCCTGGTAGGTGGTGAAGTCACTACAGGAGAGTGCTGAGTGTCTTCTAAGCTAGTTTTGGGATAATACCATGGGATAGGGAAGAGAGGGGTGACGGACCTTTCCACAGTTGGGAAAGTGGATTAATTTGAAGCCCACATGCAGGAAAAGTTGTGAAGGAGAGACACAGGGGATGAAGTTTTTGTTATACCTTTAGGGCACCGCTTATACGTCAGATAACACAAATAGAGGAGAGATGGGGGATACCAGGGACTGAGGGGGATACAGTAACACTCCCTGGCCACAAAGAAGCCAAACTTGACCATATCCACTGGTTCAATGGATGGCCAATTGAAAGTCCTTTTGTAAAAATGTGAATGGAATGGGCTGTAAGACTAAAAGGGGCATGCTAGTGCAATACCTTTGGTGACACTCCCCAGATACAGTGCTGCTACAAGAAACACACCTGCTGGGAAATAGTTGCAAATGTCTCCACAGGGCCAGATATGCCCTGTTGGCACACACAGGCTTCATGAGGGAATCTAGAGGGTTGGCAATAATAGCCAAGAAACATGCCCCCTTCCAAGTAATCAAACAATGGATATATCCCGAGGGGTGCTATGTAGCCATGAAGGGCCAATGGAATAGGAGGGACCTCCTTCTAGTGAATGTTTATGCCCCTCCCAAATTACAACTCACAACCCTGGACAAATTGGGTCCCTTACTACTAGATTCAGACACAGACATACATGTAGTGGGTGGCGAGTTTAATGAGGTGATGCACAAGCAACATGACGGTGGGCAGTCAAAATATCGAATTTTAAATATCGACCTACACTAATATCGAGTTCTTAATATCGTAGGGACAGAATATCGAAGTCAAGAATATCGTTGACCAGAATATCGACTTGAAGGTAAGTTATATCGATTTTTTTAATATCGAAGTAAGTAATATCGAAGTCATTAATATCGTTAGCAAATATATAGTTGTTAATAATATCGATTTTTTTAGTGTTATGTATTTTATATGTATGTTTAACAGTTTTTTCAAAGTTTTTTCATTATTTTTAAATATATGTATTAAATGTTTAGAAAATAGTTTTTTTTTTAAAGGAAATTTTGCGTTTTAGTATCAGAGCAGGTTGTGGGTTTATAGGAGAATTATTTATTTATTTATTTGAAAAGTTTTATAAAGCGCGAACAAACCCAACCGGGTATCAGAGCGCTGTACAAAGAGGAAAGCTGACGTATACGTTCAGAGACAATATAAATACACTTACAAAAAAGCAAATATGAGGCCAAGCAGTGTCATCATAGACTGACTTCAAAGACAAACGAAGTAAGTTTAAACCCCCAGTAGAAATGATTGTCAAGCATAAGTTTCAAACATAAAGTGAAAGTAAATTGTTAAGCATACAATAACACACCCAAGCACCCCCATAAGGCAACATGAGAGGAACCTGAGGCATAAAATAAATGAGGACGCTAGGGGAAGAGTAGGTAGAAAATGAACAAACAATAAACAGCCCACCCAGATGAGGCCGAGCAGTTTCATCATCACCTTACTATTAAGACAGCTGAGATACGTTTTAAACCCCAAGTGAGAATGATTGTCAAGCACGTGTTACAAACATAAAGTGAAAGTACATTGTCAAGCATAAATTTTAACACAACAAAGTAAAAATGCTTGTCAAGAATGCAGGTAATTGACTAGCAAATGACATGGAGGCTATTGTTGATGCAGTTCTTCCAATAGTAGCCATTTGACCTGTTTTTGAATGAGGCAGTCGAGGATTGGCTCTGATCTCTGTTGGAAGGGCATTCCAAATTCTTGGAGCCAGTCCTGAGAAGGTACGATTGTAAGTTCTTTTTTATTGAATTTCGGTGGTTTCAGTAGAAGGGTATTGGAGCTTCTTAGGTTTCTTCTGGATCCGGAGAGCTCAAGTTTTTTTGCCAGGTAAACGGGGCTATTGAAATGTAAAGCTTTATGTGTCAGGCAGGCTATCTTGAAGCGGATCCTAGCTTCAATGGGGAGGGTGGGAAGTAATTTAATTATAATTAATTAATTAATATGTTTTTATTTATTGTTATTCATTGTTAATTTATTGTTAATTAATTATTAATTGGTAATTAATTTATATTAATTGGTTAATTTATAATTATATTAATTATAATTAATTTATTATTAATTTGTATTTATTGTTATTGTTAATTAATTTATTGTAAATTAATTATTAATTGGTAATTAATTTTAATTCATTGATTAATTGGTAATTAAATTAATTATGTTATTTTTAATGTGTAGCGGGTTGTGGGTTTATAGGGGAATAGGGTGGGAAGTAATTTAATTATAATTAATTAATTAATATGTTTTAATTTATTGTTATTCATAGTTAATTTATTGTTAATTAATTATTAATTGGTAATTAATTTATATTAATTGGTTAATTTATAATTATATTAATTTCCATAATTCTTTTATTGATTGTTATTGTTAATTAATTTATTGTAAATTAATTATTAATTAGTAATTAATTTTAATTCATTGATTAATTGTAATTACATTAATTATGTTATTTTTAATGTGTAGCGGGTTGTGGGTTTATAGGGGAATAGGGTGGGAAGTAATTTAAATATAATTAATTAGTTAATATGTGTATATTTATTGTTATTAATTTATTGTTAATTAATTATTAATTGGTAATTAATTTTTATTAATTGGTTAATTACAAATTATATTAATGAGAATTAATTTATTATTTGTATTTATTTATTGTTATTGTTAATTAATTTATTGTTAATTAATTATTAATTGGTAATTAATTTTTATTAATTGATTAATTGATAATTAAATTAATTGTGTTATTTTTTTATGTGTAGCGCGTTGTGTGTTTATAGGGAAATAGGGTGGGAAGTAATTTAATGTTATTTAATTTAATATTAATTTAATTTAATAGGTATTTATTAATAATTATTTGGTTAAATAATTATTAATATGTTATTTATTTAAAAAAAATAAAAAATTATAACTATGTTAATTTAACCCCTACGCGATTCTACATTTTCCCTACTGTTGCACTCACTGGAGTGGGAATAGTAATTTTTACCCCTACGCTATCCAACACTTTCCCTACTGTTGCACTCACTGGAGTGGGAATAGTAATTATTACCCCTACGCTATCCAACACTTTCCCTACTGTTGCACTCTCTGGAGTGGGAATAGTAATTTTTACCCCTACGCTATCCAACACTTTCCCTACTGTTGCACTCTCTGGAGTGGGAATAGTAATTTTTACCCCCACGCTATCCAACACTTTCCCTACTGTTGCACTCACTGGAGTGGGAATAGTAATTTTAACCCCTACGCTATCCAACACTTTCCCTACTGTTGCACTCACTGGAGTGGGAATAGTAATTTTTACCCCTACGCTATCCAACACTTTCCCTACTGTTGCACTCACTGGAGTGGGAATAGTAATTTTTACCCCTACGCTATCCAACACTTTCCCTACTGTTGCACTCACTGGAGTGGGAATAGTAATTTTTACCCCTCCGCTATCCAACACTTTCCCTACTGTTGCACTCACTGGAGTGGGAATAGTAATTTTTACCCCTACGCTATCCAACACTTTCCCTACTATTGCACTCACTGGAGTGGGAATAGTAATTTTTACCCCTACGCTATCCAACAATTTCCCTACTGCTGCACTCACTGGAGTGGGAATAGTAATTTTAGCCCCTACGCTATCCAACACTTTCCTTACTGTTGCACTCACTGGAGTGGGAATAGTAAGTTTTTACCCTTACGCTATCCAACACTTTCCCTACTGTTGCACTCACTGGAGTGGGAATAGTAATTTTTACCCCTACGCTATCCAACACTTTCCCTACTGTTGCACTCACTGGAGTGGGAATAGTAATTTTTACCCCTACGCCATCCAACACTTTCCCTACTGTTGCACTCACTGGAGTGGGAATAGTAATTTAATTTCCTCCGCTATGTAATATTTTGTATTGTTTTAGCTAATGCACTGTATAATTATTTTTAAAAAGATTTAAAATAATTTTAATTTTTAAAATTTGTTACATATATTTATTTAATTTTTATTTATGTTATTGTTTTATGTGTATAGATGTATTTATAATTTATAAAAAATAAATTAAACAATTTATAAGTTATTAAAATTAATATTAAAACATATTAATATGTAAGTAAGTATATATTATATATTATATGTATATGTTTAATGTCTTTTCAAATTATATATATTACTTATAATTTTTAAGCATTTTAAAATATTTTTAACTATGTTTCTTTTAATTATATGTATTATTTACTTTATTTTACAATATTTTTTTAACTTAAATTAAAAACAATACTTTTAACAACGATATTTTTGACATCCATATTTTATTTTCGATATTTTTGTACTTACCTTAATGTAGATAGGATCTCGATATTCTTGTCTTCGATATCTTTGCTGCGATATTTTTGTAGGTCGATATTGTGACCTTCGATATTTAGTCAGTGATTCAACATGACATATACCCACCGAATACACAGTCGACTCATGGACACGCGGGCCTGGCGCGCTTTTGTACACGCTATGGGGCTGGTAGATGGAAGGAGAGAGAGGACCCCCGACGGATAGACAATATTCATTTCTATCGAGGGCACATGGGTCACTTTCATATGTAGACCAGTGGTTCTTAACCTGTGGGCCAGGAACTCCTGGGAGACCTACTCAGGGGGTCCGCAAATGGTTCACAGAATTAAATAACATTAAAATAAATGTTAAAATGAATAATGTGCATAAAATTAAAGAAGCCAATTTGAAAACATTTTCTATTTTTCATTGTGAATGAAACAAAGTATTTACTTATTCAGGGATTTGTTTGGTGTACACTTGTTTTTATATTTTTGTGTATTGTTTTGCGGATCAAATCATAGAATTGCTTAGGTGGCTTCCAATAATGACTCAGTAAGGGTCCCCAGCATCCAATAATGACTCAGTGGGGGTCCCCGAACTCCAGTAATTATTCAGTGGGGGTGCACAGCAATTAAAAGGTTACAAACCGCTGATCTAGACTATGCAAAGGACAGGGGACTAAGACTTAGATGGAAGGGGATTGATATTCCTTGTGTAACAGCCAAGGTTGTCAAGGCAAACTTGAGTTTGATCGTAGACTACTTACTAACTGAAAGTTATTAATCCCTGGAGGTAGTCTCTTCTTCTGAAACGCTCAACAGCTGGGCGAAATCCTTCCTCACTATCATGATTAAACGTTTAATTACTGCTAGTCCAGGGTGGTTCGACAGGGAATGCAGGGCCGCAAATCTAAATCTCAGGGTGCCTTAAACTCTAGGCCCAGAGATTGGGAAGCCATACTCAAAGCCATACATCATTATAGGCTTACCATTAAAAAGCGTAAGATGGATATCAAGGAAGAAGTCTGGAGCGGCCTTGTTACCTCCTGCACGGAAAAGGACTCTAACAAATTCTGGGCCATTGTTAATGGAAAACAGCATTCCACAAATAAGAGTTATGGTTTGGGCACAAACATTACCCCTCAGAGCTGGATTGATCATTTTAAGCATATTTATTCCTTTGCGAACCAAACGGTCTGTGAGTCTTATGACTCTTGCTTTTCCTTTCCTACCAGAGGACAAGATCCACTGGGTGGGAACAGGTGGAATACCTGGCTCGGAGTATCTCAGACCATTTCCCACTGCAAATCACCCTACGGGCACATAGACAGAATATTGCTCAATTGTTGTGACTTGATACGTTGGCACAACAAGATAAGGACATTGATAGGACCTTGCAGATTGACGCTCAGCTATACTATGAAGAAAATAAAGGATTAGTGGAGTCCTGGTGACACTATGGGAGGCTTACAAAACACTGCTTTGAGATACAGCCTAGAATATATTGGGCTAAAGAGGAAAGGTAAGGAACAACAGGAGCGTGTCCTAGAGAGGCAACTTATTGCTTTAGTAAAGGAATGATAGTGGTTGGGGGACCCAGAGATATACCTTCAACTGGTAGCGGCCCAGGAGCAGCTCTGCAGTCCACGCGGAATGCAACTCGAAACCACTCTCTCTCTCAAAACTGAGAAAGTTATACAGAATAAGAGATAAAGCAAATCACATACTGGAGTGGCTGGACAGGAGGGAGGAAGAGTAAGATGGGTGGCAGAAGTATGGACAGAAGCTGGAGACCTAGCCAACATAGACAGAGGCATAGCACAGGAGTTTGCATGGTATTTTTACAAGCTGTATAGGCAAGGGAAAAGCGACCCGAACAAGACATCACAGTATTTCTGGGGGAAATAAGGGTCCCAAGGCTAGAAGAGGCAGATTGTGATGCACTAGAGGAGATATACCCATCAAGGAGATAGAAGAGGCCCTGGTGGCCATTGAGCCAGGGAAAACACTGGGGGGCGAATGACTTTCCAGAGGAGGTGTTCAAACACCTGGCCCCAATACTTAAACCACACCTTAGAAATGTTATTGCATGCAGCCAGGGATGAGGGGGATTTTCCGCCAGAACTTAATCATGTGATCATAGTGGTAATTCATAAGCAAGGCAAACCCAGAGAACGTTGTGCTTCCTATAGGCCCATTTCACTCTTACATATGGAAAGTAAAATTCTGGTCAAGATCCTGGCAATCAGGGTGGCTGAGGTAATTACTTCTTTAATACATGAGGACTAGATGGGATTTATGCCGGGGAGAGCCACTCGCCTCAACCTCTGATGTTTGCAGGCATGGCTTGATGAAACCAAAAATGGTCAATGGCAATTGTATCATTAGATGGAGAAAAAGCATTTGACTCCATAGATTGGAAATACCTACTCCTGACCGTTCAGCGTTTTGGGTTTGGTCCTAAATTCAGTTAGATGGTTGCCCTGCTATTGTTAGGTTTCAAATCCCCATCCCTGCAATGCACTCATCTCACGTTATATTTGGTTAGCAATGTGTGGCTAAATAGATGCCATTTGTATTCACGTTATGCAACCCACTGAGTTATCCCCGTAATGCGCAGGCTTCAGTTAGCGAGTGTGACTCCATATTGCTTTTCGTGATCCTTATTGGGCTGCTTGGACTGTGCCTGAGTTAGGCCTCATTGCTCATCTAGCTTGCCTCAGCAGAACACTGTATTTCGTTATTATTTTTCTTTCTGTCCAAGGCTGTTTCCCGACTTACTAATAAGGAGGCCATTCTGCCCTCGCATACCTATATAAGTGTGTAGTTCTGCTCCCACGTTAGGAGACGCTGAGACCCACCGCAGTGGCCTTGAGTCTCTGATAACATGTACCCATCTGGTAGGCTCATCTCCCTGTGCCTCCATTGTTCATGTTCGGCCCAGGCTGGTAATTTTCCATGGTGGGCGGGGTTGGAGGCTCCTGGGGAAGAATGATTACTCACTGTAGACTGTTGGGGAGTCAGTCCCTCGGCAGACATCTTAGGGTGCAGGTCATGATGGACTCCTCTGCAGACCATTGCTAATAAAATGTAAGTTTGCATTCTCTACTGTCTGACCGACTCTTCATTCTTTGGAAGGCATAGCAGGTGGTTGTGAGGTGCGTTTGGTTGGTCGGGCGGATCGGGGTACCCCACATAAGACCGAGCTTGGTTCTCGTAACTGTCCCGTCCGGCTGATCGGGCGCCCCCTCGTCTAGTGGTCACCGGCTGGGGTCCTGAGAAGGCAAAACCTTGGAGTTGACCATTTGGTCCGAAGAGTCGGCAGTGGAGAATAACTTGACTTGACCTGTGTGCACCAGGTGAGTGATTTGATTCTTGGAAAAATGGCACCATTCTTGGACGGCACAAGCCTGCAGGCTGTGTCTTGATACAGTCTCCGGACTGTCTTGTCTGCAGTTTTTGAACTGCCTTGCTTGAACGACACGAGTCGACGGGCTGTGTCTTGGTACGGTCTCCGGACTGTCTTGTCTTGAACTTGGTGGGTTTATGGACCCTTAAAAAAGGCACAGAGTGTTTGCGAGCAGTTCACCGGACCGCCTGGAAATTTGGCCCGCGTTTGAAAAGGTCCGGGACTGCCCGCGAACAGTCTGCCAGACCAACTGGTAATTTGGTTAATGTTTGAAAAGGTCTGGGGCTGGAGCCTGTCTTCTTGAATTTGATACAGTCTCTGGCCTGTAGGGAGTGGTCCCTGGACTGTTTTGGTTTGGTCCGTGACTAATATTTGTTACTTTATCTTGTCTTAGTTTGCCGATTGTTGGTGTTATACTTGTCCGTTAGGGACAGTGCATGTGTCTTATATTAAGATGCCTTGTTTCAGCAAATTGGGGTGTTTTGGATGTTGATGTTGTTCTACTGATGCTCGATTGGAAGAGAGCCAGCCTGCACCCCTGGACGGTTCTCCAAATTTTGACGTATACGTTAAACATGGTATTGGCCCTGTTATGTTTAGCACATTGTGGCATAAATATACAAGGGACAATGCTGAGTTACAGTGGCCGCTTACTGGCTCATTTGATTGACAGAAATTTAATTTCTTGCAGGACAAGTTGTTCGCTAGGAGGAGCAGACAGTCGATGTATGATTCTCTAAGAGTATGGCAGAAAGAAGCAAAGCAGCGACGACTAAGAGCAGAGAAAGAGGCCCGGAAGAGGCAGACGAAAACTATAACACAGAAAGCAGTAGCCTATGAAAGGGGAAAGATAGAGAAGGGTATAGAATGCGCAGATAGAAAGTTTCGGTTACAGACAGATAAATGTTATGTTACTAGAGAGGAAGGTGATGATTTAGTCGAAGAGCTATTGGATTCTCGTCCTCCTCCTCCTTATGCCCTGAACGGATATACCCGGCAGTCCCGACCTCTCAGTCCTTGGCCTCTAGTGCCGCCCTTTCTAACATTCCTGTTTCTAGCGCTACCGCTTCAGCCTCGGCCCCTCTTGCTTCTCTTCTACTCACACCAGTCACCTGGGCGGGTGCTGCTAGCTCCCCCGCCCAGTCTATCAATTCTGTGTCGACTGCTACTCCCCCTTTCACCCCTACCACCCTGTCTCGCGACATGATCGTACCTGTCTCTGGGTCTGCTCTTTCCCCCGTGAGTGTGACACCCCAGGCACAGTTGAATGTTGAAACTCCTGCGCGTGGAGTACATGATGTGAACTGGGCAGCAGAGCGAGATCGAATGGATAAAGTGTTGGTGCGTTCTGCAGTGGATGATGAGGAAAAGCAAATGGTGGCGAATCAAGCAGCTCAGTGGGCTCGGAATCCGATCTATAGTGTGGAGGACGTGTGGAGTGTGATGAAAGATTACGAGCCATTTATACAGCAGCATGCCCTTAAGCACATGTCAGCGACGCTAATAGGGTTGTGGGAACAGTGTTTTCAAGGTGTTGCACCGCAAATAATATATCGCATACGGGATAGGGTATATGCTGCAGGTATGGCTCCCAATGAGGTTTTCAGCAATATAACGACACTAGTGGGTTACCGAGGTAGATTGCTCCAGAAGGTCCCGACCATGGGGACACAGCATCCCATGAGGGAAGTTCATCCCATTTACCATCCTGAAATTCCAGAACTGCGCGATTCCACCGATGCACTGATTAGACCACGGGTCGACGCTCGGTTTCAGGAACAGTGGATCTATACTCCTTGGAAGAGGAGTGAGGTCCTATCCCTAAAGAGCCAGCTGCCGGACCCCCGAAAAAACCCTACTGCATATTATAAGGAATTTACGGAGATAGCCTCCTCCACAGTAATGACGCTAGCTGACATAGAATTGTTTTTCGGCCTGTTGGTACCGGTGGATATATGGAGGCAGGTTCATACGCAGGATCATGCACTGGAGTTGGGGGGCACGTGGGATGAGATCAGGGCTTGGGAAAAGGAGCGTAAGCCCGGCGACAAGCCGAAAGCGGAGCTCCTCGCTTTGCCAGGGCGTATTATCACATACATGCACTCACTTATCCCGCCAAAGAGAGTGGATTGGGAAAAGTTGACTGCGTGTCACCAGAAGAAGGATGAAAGTGTGTCGGATTTCTTTACCAGATTTGAATGGGTGTTTTTAGATTTTAGTGGTCAGGACATGTCACAGAAGGGTGGTGTTCGCTTATTTGTCACAGATTTGTCACTAACTTGCTTCCCGAGATTGCAACATGGTTGCAGGCTTCGGAAAGTACATGGACGACATCATCCCCGTCAGTGATATTGAGTATGGCACAATATTACGAACATAGAGAGAATGAGGACAAGGAAAGGGTAGAGAAAAAGTCAAAGGATTTGAAGACGAGGGTATTGATGCAGCAAGTTGCGAGGGGAAATGGACGAGGTAGAGGTTCGGGTTCGACCCAACGGCCGCCCCGGTCTGGCAGGGGTGGTGCGTCAAACGCACCCCTCGGGCTCAATCAATTTGCGTACTGCAAGCAGGAGGGACATTGGCGGAACGAGTGTCCGGAGTTGCTACAGAAAGATGAAGCCCCAAGGGGTCGGGGTTTTCGAGGACGCAGACGAGGAACAGGAGGTAGAGGGAGGATGCAGTCAGAGGATACATCACACAATAGGCAGAGCGGGAATTATTTTGACGACCCCCGAGGACGACAGTACTATCATGACGACTATGACATGGACGAAGTGACAGGGTTGTCTCAGAGCTAGGACAGCCGAGGACAGGGCGAGGGACCAGTTCCTGTGCCTATAGATCAGCATGGACCTTACGTCACTGCCGATTTACAGGGTACTACTAAAAACTTTTTAGTTGATACAGGGGCTATGAATAGCTCTGTTTCCCGTTCACTGGTCCCGGGGGCAGCTCGGTCTGGCCAAAATAATGTGTTGGTGGGTTTCTCAGGCATGCCGGTCATTAGCCCCATTTCCAAGCCTCTTGCTTTGACTATTGGCCCCTTTACGGTTGATTCACCATTTTTACTGACTTCAAATTGCGGGGGAAATTTATTAGGACTCAATTTGTTAAAAAGGCTGCATGCGACAATTTTTTGTTCTCCAGACGGTGTTTACTTGACTATTGGACCGCAGGTAGCCCGTGCCAAACAGTGCTTCGCAAAGGATGCCCCCCTTCCAGCTGAGTTTAAAGATGTACCGCGTACATTATGGGCCACAGGAGACACGGATGTGGGGTTGCTTCAGATCCCGCCAGTGTCTATACAGATCAGACACAATGCTAAATTGCCACGTATTCCCCAGTACAAGATATACCAGGCAGGTGAAAAGGCCCTATTGCACATAATACAGGATTTGATTAAGTCTGGCATGGTTGAAGAGACTGTGGCGAATGTGTGTAATAGCCCTATTCTTCCTATTCTTAAAAAGGCACTTTTGGATTCTTCTGATGCCCACCCTGTCATTTGCCGTTTTGTGATAGACCTCAGAGAGGTTAATAAGATCATAGTTCCCCAATACCCTGTAGTCCCGGACATTACAACGATCTTAACAATGATTCCCCCATCAGCAAAATTTTTCTCTGTAATTGACTTAAAAAATGCTTTCTTCAGCATACCAATCCATACAGATAGCAGATATCTGTTTGATTCGCAATAGCCGGTCGGAGCTTTAGATTCTGCCGTGCTCCACAAGGCTATACTGAAAGTCCTAGTATTTATAGCCAAGCCTTGAAAGCTCAATTGGATTCTTTGGAGCTTCCCCCTGGTAATGTGCTGTTGCAGTATGTTGACGACCTCCTTGTGGCTTCGGACACTGAAGGTGGTTGTAAAGACGCCACAGTTAAATTATTGTTGCATCTGGCGCATCATGGACACAAGGTGTCACTTTCCAAATTTCAATATTGTCGACAGGAGGTCACCTATTTAGGTCACCTACTGTCGAAGGAGGGTCGCAGACTAACACCTGAGTGCATAGCTGCTATTACTAATATGTCTGTTCCCAAGACCCAACGTGAGGTACGCGCGTTTATTGGGATAACATCGTATTGTCGGCATTGGATCCCTAACTATTCCCTACTAACAAAACCCCTTTTTTACCTGACCACCAAAGATGTGCATGAACCCCTGCCTTGGACACCTGCATGCCAGCAAGCTTTTGAGCAATTAAAGACTGCGCTTTGCTCTGCTCCTGTGCTTGGTACTCCTGATTACCAGAAGCCTTTTGTGTTCTACGTGCATGAGGTGGACGGTTGAGCGCTTTCTGTTCTAACACAGGGTTTCGGTGGTAAGCAGAGACCCTGCGCCTACTTCTCTGCCATGCTTGATAATGTCGCCAGAGCACTCCCGAGCTGTCTGAGAGCTGCCGCGGCGGTGGCAGTTTCTATCAGACAATCGGCAGGGCTCATCCTTGATACGGTCCTCACAGTCATGGTACCTCATGCTGTGGATACGCTATTGAATAAGACAAAGACGCAGCACCTTACTAGTGCGCGTCTGACTGGCTATGAATTGACTCTGTTTGCTCCGCACATTACCATCAAAAGATGTGCTACTCTGAAGCCAGCCACGTTACTACCCCTCCCTTCGGAAGAAAAGGAGAATGATGTCCATGATTGTTTATTTCTGACTGAGGAAGAAACGAAGGGACGGGTAGACCTGACTGACGTTCCCTTATCTGACCCCCAAGGGGAACTATATGTCGATGGCTCTTGTTTCAAATTACCGGATGGCACCACCACTGCAGCCTATGCAATCACAACGTTACACACTGTAGTTGAGACATCCCGTATCCCACACCAATCGGCCCAAGCTGCAGAGTTGGTTGCCCTCCTCAGGGCTTGTGATTTGAGTGAGGGACTGACTGTTAATAACTACACCGACAGCCAGTACGCCTTTGGGGTGGCCCATAATTTTGGGCGCCTCTGGGCGGACAGAGGGTTCTTGACTTCGCACGGACTGCGGATTCAGAACGGGCCATTGATACATAGATTGCTGTCCGCACTGACGCTTCCCAGTAAGTTAGCAATAGTGAAATGTAGCGCTCATAAGGCTATTACAGATGTTGTTGGGAGGGGAAATGCTTTCGCAGACCAGACAGCTAAGGAGACAGCTCGATCAAAGATGACAAAGATGTTGGTGGCAGGTCCCGCTAGGTGTGTCCCAGACAATGGAATGTTCGAGGACACATTGGAGAATGTCAGGGAAATCCAGGGTGAGGCGACTCTAGATGAATTAGCAATGAGGGAGGAGATAACTGGTCGCTTGGATGAGGATGGGTGTTGGACTGACTTGTCAGGGAAGCAGCAATGGTTGCTGCCTAATTCATATGTGCTCCCTGTTGTTACCATGGCCCACGGCCCAGCGCACATCAGTGCCAAAGGAATATGCAAGTTACTGGACCCAGTATGGCAGAATGATAATATCGCTAAGGCAGCCACGCACCTAGTGAAGCACTGCATCATTTGTCTGAAGCATAACCCTGGGAAAGGTACCCCTACACCCGCTGGTAACATTGCACCGCCTTCCTTCCCTTTTGAGGTTCTCCAGATGGATTTCATCGAAATGGAACGGGTTAATAACCTAAAGTATGTGCTAGTAGTGATCTGCGCATTCAGTAAATGGATTGAGGCTTACCCCACTAAAGAGAATACAGCTATGGCGACGGCGAAGGCACTTCTAAAAGAGTACTTCCCGCGCTATGGGTTGCCATGCGTGATCTGGAGTGACAACGGAAGTCACTTCAATGCAAAAGTCATTGAATTAGTGTGCACAGGTTTGCATATTAAGCAGAAGTTTCATGCGGCGAATCACCCCCAGTCAGCAGGTCTGGTTGAGAAGTACAATGGTACTCTCAAACTGAAGCTAGCAAAGATTCAAGAAAGCACAGGACTGCGATGGCCAGATGCGTTACCCTTGGCTTTTTTATCTACCAGAGCGACAGTGCATTCTAGAACAGGGTTGTCCCCGGATGAGGTGGTCTTCGGACGCCCTGCTAATGTTTGGGGCGTCCCAAGACCCAAGCGCTTTTGCGAGATAGAGTACCCCCTGCTTGTAGACTATCTGTATGAATTGCCTAAAGATCTTCGTTCTCTTCACCAACAGATACAAGCCATGCTGCAGCCAGTACCAGAGGGGCCTGGGCATCAAATACAGTCCGGCGATTTTGTGCTCATCCGCAACTTTCAACGGAAAAGCTGTTTGGAGCCGAGGTGGAAAGGGCCTCTCCTCGTCCTTCTTGCCACCCGTACAGCAGTGAAAGTAGACGGCAGAAAGCACTGGATCCACGGGTCGCACGTTAAACGGATACCTCTACCGCTCCCTTACGACCGTTGGGTCAACGAAGGCATTGGTAATCAGGAATGTAAGAAGGTGCCACGCTTCGTTCCCTTCTCTGACGCCCGGGTGAGGTGGGCGCAGACGGACGAAGAAAGTGATGCAGTTCTGTCCGAGGCAATCCCACCAGAGATAAGGGCCGCCCCGGATAACACTGTCTCTAATACACCGGAATCTGAGTCTCGATGCCCATCTGATCCTGAGTTTCTGCCCCTTTTTGTTGATGAAACAGTGCCTGGAATAACTAAATATAATATGAGGCCCCGAAAGAAGGACGGTGCACCAGCCGAACAGTCTAGGAGTTAGGGAAGGACTTGAGCTTAGGGCGCAGGCGCTGTGCCTAAGGTGCCTGTATTAGACTAGTTGAATATAATGGGAAACCCAATCTACCCTTGAGGGCTTGGGCAAATCAAATAAACGGGCAAAAAGCGCCTTCATGGAATTTATTTAGAATACTCTGTTCTATTGCTTTTGATATATATTTTTAACTGCAAGAATTATTGATAAACTCGCCAGAGAGATATTATTCAAATGTCTTTTATCTAAGAAATATTTTTGTTCCTTGTGAGGACATAAGAACCAATGAACCAATCACAAAACAATAAATATTCAAAACACGGGTATATATAGAAAAACGTTTTATCTTTTGAAATTGATCAAAGGTACCACACAGTTATACAAACAATGTAACAAGAGGAAAATAAATACAATTGTATAATCCTTCAATGTCACTATTGTAAACACTTCTTCTCATTGTACATTATTTTCAGAAGAGAGTGTAAGTGTCGACGTTTCGGTCTCTATGCATTTGTCCATGAGACCATCTTCAGGACTATCATAAATTTAACAGTTGACCCCTAGTAAAACATGAAATAAATAATAATTACTATGCGTGAATTTAAACTATACATTCCATTATTTACAGAAAATAATTGATACACCCGTGCAGAAAAATTATCATTTCTCAATTCACAAAATTTCACATCAATGAAGTTAAGAATATCTCAAGATGCATATATTATGTAACATCCTTAGAACTCATAAAGAGATTTCTATCCATAAGAGCACAACATTGATTCTGATGTGTCTGATTTTATCAAAACCATGATTTTCATAGATCTTTTCTCATTAGGCACTATAGTTTAATCTAGAACCAAACATCATGGTATTGCATACCAATTATTTTGAGATTGATTTGTACATGAAACAAAAAGAATATATTATTGAAAGTCATCTTATCTTATAATTCATCAACTACAAATTCAAACAGCCACATCATATATTTCTAAAGTCTTTTATAAAAGAGTTATGTTGTGGAGCCAGAGCAATGGTGAATACATATATCTCACTACCATCTTAAAATGCCTTGCCATTATTTCGGATTACTTAGAAAACCTATTTCTTGATTCTCCATGAATATACAAATAGCAATCCTCAAGAAGTTTCATTATGAGAGTGATATTTAGCCATCCTTACTGATCTGGTATTATAGACTGCCTAAATAGTTACATGAGAGCCACTCATATTAACTATCAGTTTTTTAACCTATTTACACATGCCCCTAGTTGTATTGTCCATTTTACTAATTGAAATATGGACCTATACTTTCTGTTATAACAAATGTGACTTAATCAAAAAAGAAACAAATACCTGAATGGTGTTTCCAAAGATTCAAGAATTATAGAATACAATTGATACATATATATCAAATCGATCGTCGTTCTGTAACTCTGTTAATAAAAAGACAATATATCAGTTGGAGTTTATTTATCTTTACCCATATGTGTATTAGTCATTTAATCTCCTTACCTACTTTGTTTAAGGTGAATAATCGTCAAAAGATGCAGGTAAATGAACTCTGGTGATTGTTGGACGGTGTAATTAAATTTCCAGTCCCCAGCAACTTCTCAATTGAAGGAGTTTATTCTAAAAAAGTTACATGTAATTTGAATCAATATTAAATTTAAGTTAATATGGAACCAAGCATTAAGTATAAATGGCCCCATCTTTTCTAAGTCATACCTGTTAAGTTTTGTAGGGCAGCGAAAATTCGGCAGTCTGCAGTCGGATTAGTATCAACCCTACTGCCGGTTTGAGCTCGTATTTATACTTTGTTTGGAGCTCAAAAGAGGACTAGCCTCATTCATCTCCTTGGTAATGGATCTCACTGTGCCGGCCATCTTGAACACCCTTTTTTTTATATTAATATAATACTGTTTATATACAGAGGGGTCGATTCCGATCCCGGTCGGAGGCGCACCTAATACCATTCGGCCGGGAAAAAAGCCAGGCGAATGCCTGTTTCCCGACCGATTCGCACATACGTCCGAACGAGCAAGTACGATGCGCACAACTGCCCAAATCCCGACCCAGTCGTACTCACCCAATACAGGTCCTGTTCTCCGACCGAGGCGGATCCGGAAAGCGCAGAATCGAGTCGCACGGAAGCAAAAATGCAGCCCTGTCCGGCCGGACAAGTACGATGCGCTTTCCGTACGCGCCGAACCACGTCGCTACGCACGGCACGTCAAAGCATCCGGGAGAGGCGCACATAAGCTCCGATTCGCGCCACAAGACGATCCACGGCTACGAGACGAACACGCCAGCGACGAGGGACGAGGCGAAGCAAAGAGAAAGACGAACGAGACGAACCAACCATGAATCCCATCGTGCCGATCCTACCAATATTCTACATCTATTACCGGAACAGGCACGGACGCGTACGGCGCAGAAGGTAAGTCAGACACCAACCACAAAAACAAACTACAGGTACCCGACATATCACACACACACAGAGGGATGCAGAAATTACTTACACCAGCAACAGCAGCACCATAGGGGCGGGATGGCCATCACCAATGCCACATATACACATAGGGGCCTGGATGCCAACAACTAACACCACCCCTACCCAGGGGGTGCTAGATGCCTACCACTACTACCACCTCTACCCATGGGGGGCTGGATGCCTGTCACTACTACCACCTCTACCCATGGGGGCTGGATGCCCACCACCACTACCACCCCTACTCAGGGGTGCCAGATGCCTACCACTACTACCACCTCAACCCATGGGGGCTGGATGCCCACCACCACTACCACCCCTACTCAGGGGGTGCCAGATGCCTACCACTACTACCACCTCTACCCATGGGGGGCTGGATGCCTGTCACTACTACCACCTCTACCCATGGGGGGCTGGATGCCCACCACCACTACCACCCCTACTCAGGGGGTGCCAGATGCCTACCACTACTACCACCCCTACCCATGGGGGCTGGATGCCTGTCACTACTACCACCTCTACCCATAGGGGGCTGGATGCCCACCACCACTACCACCCCTACTCAGGGGGTGCCAGATGCCTACCACTACTACCACCTCTACCCATGGGGGCTGGATGCCTGTCACTACTACCACCACTACCCATGGGGGGCTGGATGCCACCACCACTACCACCCCTACTCAGGGGGTGCCAGATGCCTACCACCACTACCACCTCTACCCATGGGGGCTGGATGCCTGTCACTACTACCACCTCTACCCATGGGGGCTGGATGCCCACCACCACTACCACCCCTACTCAGGGGGTGCCAGATGCCTACCACTACTACCACCCCTACCCATGGGGGGCTGGATGCCTGTCACTACTACCACCTCTACCCATGGGGGGCTGGATGCCCACCACCACTACCACCCCTACTCAGGGGGGGCCAGGTGCCTACCACTACTACCACCTCTACCCATGGGGGGCTGGATGCCCACCACCACTACCACCCCTACTCAGGAATGCCAGATGCCTACCACCACTACCACCTGTACCCATGGGGGGCTGGATGCCTGTCACTACTACCACCTCTACCCATGGGGGGCTGGATGCCCACCACCACTACCACCCCTACTCAGGGGGTGCCAGATGCCTACCACTACTACCACCTCTACCCATGGGGGGCTGGATGCCTGTCACTACTACCACCTCTACCCATGGGAGGCTGGATGCCCACCACCACTACCACCCCTACTCAGGGGGTGCCAGATGCCTACCACTACTACCACCTCTACCCATGGGGGCTGGATGCCTGTCACTACTACCACCTCTACCCCTGGGGGCTGGATGCCCACCACCACTACCACCCCTACTCAGGGGTGCCAGATACCTACCACTACTACCACCTCTACCCATGGGGGCTGGATGCCTGTCACTACTACCACCTCTGCCCATGGGGGGCTGGATGCCCACCACCACTACCACCTCTACCCATGGGGGGCTGGATGCCCACCACCACTACCACCCCTACTCAGGGGTGCCAGATGCCCTACCACCCCTACCCATGGGGGGCTGGATGCCTGTCACTACTACCACCTCTACCCATGGGGGCTGGATGCCCACCACCACTACCACCCCTACTCAGGGGGTGCCAGATGCCTACCACTCCTACCACCTCTACCCATGGGGGGCTGGATGCTTGTCACTACTACCATCTCTACCCCTGGGGGGCTGGATGCCCACCACCACTACCACCCCTACTCAGGGGTGCCAGATGCCTACCACTACTACCACCTCTACCCATGGGGGCTGGATGCCTGTCACTACTACCACCTCTACCCCTGGGGGCTGGATGCCCACCACCACTACCACCCCTACTCAGGGGTGCCAGATGCCTACCACTACTACCACCTCTACCCATGGGGAGCTGGATGCCTGTCACTACTACCACCTCTACCCATGGGGGCTGGATGCCCACCACCACTACCACCCCTACTCAGGGGGTGCCAGATGCCTACCACTACTACCACCTCTACCCATGGGGGCTGGATGCCTGTCACTACTACCACCTCTACCCATGGGGGCAGGATGCCTACCACCACCAACACCCCCACTCACAGGATGGCTAATGCATGACACAACAACCACACACCAATATAAGGAATGCAACAAAAAGACATCCCCTCCAACACCATGACAAGCATGTGTAGACTGTGTCAAATGCCTACAACACTGAACATGACTTTGAACATACAATGTGACCCCCTATCACATGTGTCACACATAAATGTGTGTGGCCCCCACAATGCAAGCAGACCATGACCACTGTGGCAATGGGGTCTAAACCCCCATCACCACAGTGACCAAAAGCTAAGTGTGGGGTCCATAGCTGAAGCACATTTTGCACATTGTGGCAATGGGGTCTAAACCCCCATCATCACACTGACCAAAAGGTAAGTGTGGGGTTCATAGCTGAAGCACATTTTGCACATTGTGGCAATGGGGTCTAAGCCCCCATCATCACAGTGACCAAAAGGTAAGTGAGGGGTCCATAGCTGAAGCACATTTTGCACATTGTGGCAATGGGGTCTAAGCCCCTATCATCACAGTGACCAAAAGGTAAGTGTGGGGTCCATAGCTGAAGCACATTTTGCACATTGTGGCAATGGGGTCTAAGCCCCCATCATCACACTGACCAAAAGGTAAGTGTGGGGTCCATAGCTGAAGCACATTTTGCACATTGTGGCAATGGGGTCTAAGCCCCCATCATCACAGTGACCAAAAGGTAAGTGTGGGGTCCATAGCTGAAGCACATTTTGCACATTGTGGCAATGGGGTCTAAGCCCCCTTCATCACAGCGACCAAAAGGTAAGTGTTGACATAGAAAAAGCTGCAACTGCCAAACTGCATGGATGATTCCTGGTCACAGAACAACAAACACATCAGTGGCAAAGTAGTGCCTGTGTCCCATAGCAACATAGATTGGGTGAGGCAAACAGTGCAGTGCAAATAAGACATACCTTTGGCCATGTGCAGACAAACATCACCCATGGGGGCTGACACTGTCAACATCCATCAATGACACAATGACAGAAGTGACCATCATAATGCAGACCCACATATTCGCACCAATGGGCACACAAATGTAGATACCCTGTGGAGACTGTAGATGTGAGGTGAACAAATAACATACCATGGCAGCAATGTGACACACAAACAATGATCATTGTGCTGACTGATGACCTAGGAGTCCCAGGGACAGCAGGTGAAACCCACCAAACAACATACAGCCAATAGCACACTAAAGATATGCCAATGCAGTGGTGCAGATGCACAAACAGGCAGACCCACACTGCACAACAAACACAACAGGTGAGGGGGTGGGGTGCCAGTGTCCCCAGGCAACCACACAACACATGATGAGGCCTGAATACCAATTACACAGATGCACATACAGTGCCACACAAAAGTAACTCATGGATCCAAATCCCCTATGTGGGCAATCAGGCATTGTTAGATGAGAGGGAGCACAAATTACACATGTCACACAAGCTTGTAGGAACTGCAACTAACACAGCAAGAGACAGACCCACCACAGCACTACCCCCAGGGACCCCATATTGTGCTGACACTAGATTGCATGATAATCCCACTGTGATGACAATGTCAGATGTTGTTCACACTGTGAAACCCAGCCATGTGTCCTGAGCAACTAACTACCATCACACCTACACAAGCTCCAATCAATCAGCACGGCCTGCCAGCCAAGGCCAATATGGAGGTAGGGGTCTGGCCGTGCAACAACTCACTTTTGCACACACTCAACACCACACACCCTGATCTCCACCAATGTGCAGCAGTGAAGCTCACATGGACTGGTGACATTGCACATGCACCCATGACAATACCAGGGGTGGTGGTGGGAACCAAGGTGCAGAAACCCATCACACATGGCCAGTCAACAAGACTTGTCAATGTCTGACACACAGCACAGTATGCTGTACATGGGCATGATGTGAAATCCACCACAATCAATGGGATCCTGGCCATAGTCACACACCAATGAAGAAGCCAAGGTGACACATGAAGAACACACGTACACAACTACCAACATTGCAGCTCTGACCCTGAGGAGTGGCAGCAGTCACACACACAACGTGTCACAATCACTGTAAGCTAACACAAACTGTAAATCACATTACTCGTGTAAACAACAAGTGCCAAGGGGAATCCTGAATGTGTCCCATCTGCGTTTGCCCACATCCCCAGCACTGACAACAAAGACAACCTGGGATGACAACCTCATGAACATTAGTTTGCCATGCACCCACATCACAGAGAAACCAGGTCCAAGATGATGGATGAACACAGAACAACTCAGCAAGCATCACAAACAGGAACATCCCTAGGGACACAGCCTGTGTAGGAAAAGGGAAGGGAACACGCACAGACATGCTTACACAACACAGGCCCACGCAATGTCACCAGATTACACACTGCCATGAGGGCACACCACTCCTGTGGAAGGTCCGCTGTGCCAAACCTTGTCTGTGCACGACCCAAACATGTCAGCAGAACACTCCGTCAGTGAGTCAACAACCACAACACACAGAAGGCTCTGCTCACATCAGCCTGGGTACGGGGGTGTCACGTCAGTCATCTGCACCCACACCAAACACGTGTCAAGCAGGTTGCACTGTATGCACAGATGAGTCCTTCGACATTGATGTGCAAAACTGCATGTCCAGTGGAGCTGGGCACACAGTCAGGGAAATAGGAACATTGAACTGTGCTAAGCCCACCAGATGTGCATCAGTGTAAGACAAAGATGTACATTTACAAATGCAAAAAGGACATCCCTGTGTCAAATGCTGAACATTACACCATCAGACTGTAGCAAAGGATGCCATAGATCCAGAATACAACAGGACACATATCCCATGGACCACATGGAGTCCATCACTGCAACACTTCATCGTCCTGATGTGAACACTATTACAACTGCAAATGCAGGATGCTACTCATCCACATCATGTACATCAAAAGAAAACCCAAAAGTAAACAAAAAGAGACTTTATTCAGCAAATGTCCGGGTAAAAACGGAAGTCCAAATGAAACTAAGGCCAATGGCCAGTCCAAAATAACAGTACCAACGTGGTGAGAAGTGACAACTGGTCACACATTGCTTGCCTGCACTGGTACGGTTGGGGGACATCCCCCTTTGAGGGGCATACAAGGGGCAGGCCAGGCACCGCAGGGACAGGATCAGGGGATGGCAGAGTGAGGCAGTGAAGGGGTGGTGGGTGCAGGAGTGTCACCGGGAACTGCAGTGGAGGTGTCTGACTCAGGGGGGGCCGGCACCACCGTGGTACACAAGTCAGTTGGTGTGGGTGCCGCAACCACTGCAGTGGGCTGGACTGATGTAGTGGACTGGGTACCCACTGCAGTGCCCGAGTCAGACGTGGTGGTTGTGGACTCCACTGCAGTGCATGACTCCAAGGAAGTAGAAGGGTGGGCAGATGAGGTGGGCAGGACAGAGGAGGGGGACCTGGTCACAACAACAGTGCCACTAACAGGCAGAGCGTCTGGTTTGGGGGTGGAAGAGCAAGTGGCAGGGGGGAGGGCCTAAGCAGTCTGGGGATGCGGTATCGGTGTGTGGGGGAACCTGGGGCAGGGTGTGGCGGGGGAACCTGTGCAGTGGTGGCCTGGGGGATGGAGGAGAGAGACTGGGCGCTGGAGCTGCGTGGTGGTGGTGGTGGGGTCTTGCTCTTCCTGCTCCGGGGGACTTCCGAATGGGCTCCTGTGTCTGCCTGCGCCTGGGGAGGGTGTCCGGGGGCGAGGGGCACTCCTCTCTGTGTGGGTGGACTTCCTCTTCCCCTGGTGTGCTGGGTCAGCAGGAATGGTGGGGAAGAGGCCGAGGTCACACAGGAAGACCTGCTGTGTATGTGTGGTAGCAGGCGAGGCAAGGGAAGGGGTCTTGGAGGGAGAGGATTTGGAGGACTGCGGAGTGAATGTGGATGCCTGTGTGTGTGTGTGTTCCCCATCACCTGTGTCTGTGGTATCAGTCCCCTGAGGATGCTTGTGTGCACGTCTTGCCTTACTCTTGGGTGTGTCTGTGCTGCTTGTGTCTGTGTGTATGGATGACTGTGCAGGTGTGCATGTGCTTTGGACAGGTAGGGGGCAGGAAGTGTGGATGGGGCAGAGGTGGGAGGGGTGAGGGACTGTTGGAGGAGGGACACTGCTGCCGTCAGGGAGGAGTCCATGGGCCTATTGCTCCTCTGTAGGGCAGACATACCCGTCGAGATGCCCTCCATGAACGACACCAGCTGTGTCAACAGAGTGGTGTGTGCATGGAGGACACTCAGCATTGCTGTCTGCCCTACATGGTGCTGCTGAAGGAGGTACACAGACTCCTCACTCAGGGCAGCAGGGGACACAGGGGCAGGGGCTGCGGTGCCTGGCACGAAGGAGACACGCTCCCGAGCACGGGAGCCTCCACGGACCTCAGGAATGGGAGCCGATGGGAGGGCGGTGGTGGTGGTGGTGGTGGCGGGGCCAGACAGACTAGCTGGCCTTTGGTGGCTGCCGAGACCCGCCTCCACAAGGGAGTCATCCTCCGAGCTGCTGTGGTCCCCAGCTGAGGTGGATGGTGCTGAGGACTCCTCGGTGTGGCTCCCCTCGCCCTCCGTGCCACTGGGTCCCTCTGACCACTCGTCCGATGCTGATCCAGTCTGGCTCCGCTGCTCCTCCTGGTCCGTGGAGCTGTCCCCTCCTGTGGCCGTGGATGTATCTGCAAACAATTAGGGAAACAGACAAACATCAGTCACCTGCACTGACCGCACACACCACAGTAAGTACAGCACATTACAGAGCAAGCCCTGGCATCCTTAGTTGAACATTGCCTAAAGTCCTCGCACAGATTCGGGGAAGCCAATTGTCAGTCTGATGGTCAACCATGGGACTCACACCCCTCCTGCCCTTGCACCCATCTGTCTGGTGCCTGTCTGATGGTAAGACCCCAGTGTGGACACATGCACCAGCTACACAGTTGTTGGACATTGGAGGGAACACGGTGAAGCATGTGAACATGCACACATCACATCTCTTGCCACTGAGTCAGTGCAGGTGTCCGCATAAAGGGATGGCCAGATTCTAATTAGAAATGCATGTGATGCATACCAGCACCAGACACCATGATGCACCCATGTCCGGATAGTCAATGCCACAATGGGGTGCATGTTGCACATGTCACTCCCCTGCAGGATCAGTCCCAGGAAGTTGAATGCCATGACACAGGAATGCGTGCAAAGTCATACATTATTGTCTCAAGTCACATGGCCATGGCAGCCAGACAACAACAGTCTGCACTGTGTCACAATCCGAGGGCATGGGGAATGCAAGTTATGTGACTGACAAGTGCACATGTCCATCCCCCAATACCACATCATCTGTACTACTATTTGTCCACGTCATACCAATTGGACATATGGGGGACATGAAACACAACTCCCTGAACATGAGCACCTCACAGTGTGCTGTGAATGAAAATACAGCTTCCTGAAAGTCACAGTCGCAAACACCTGTGTGCACAGTCAAGTGATCAGACACCTATAAGTCACAGAAGTATTGTCTATCATGGTCACATCTCAGATGGCATGCTGAGCCCCAAACGATGAACATACCAGTAGTCCTGACAACGAAGACACAGCACAATGAGACAGAGGCAGACACCTGAGGGTACATTTCACTGATCACAACATGCCAGATGATACACGGGAGTGGGAGTACAGAGTGTATTGTATGCACTGGAGTAGGCATGACTGTCCAGCTCCACCTGTAAGAGGGATGAGTCCTGGACAGTAGGCAGGTGGCTAAGCATGTGTGACACACTGGATACACATACTCCTGAGGCCCAAATATTGTTCCCAGCAGCAGCATGGGTGTGAGCCACATTCCCCAGGGACATGTGGTGAGTCAGAGCAGCAAGCGGACCACATATCAAAGTTACACGCAGATCACATGTCAGAACTTAGGCACTGTGTAGGCAATTGACCCACCCATGAATCGCACAACATAGTCACAGGAACAAATGCTGTCCCCCACCTTGAGCAAAGCAAAATGTAATGACACAGTCCCCAAATGACACAGTTTCCTGACTATAAGGGCCACACATATGCGTATCAGAGGAGAAGTGGGCATGTAACAAATGAGGGACATGGGTCCTGGACCACATGACTGATGTACTGTGGAAGTTTAGCCAGGCCAGAGGAGGGCACATAGCATGTCAGACAAAGTGCACAGTGCAGTCATGGACTCACCCCCTCCTTGCTGCTGTCTGTCCCTCAGCTGCCCATCCAGGTCAGGGAAGACCACCGCCAGGATCCGGAGCATGTGGGGGGTCAGGGTCCGGTGTCCGCCCCTCCTGCGAGGAGGCGACAGCTTCAGCTGGACCCTTGTGATCCTCCGGGTCCAGCCACGAAGGTCCTGCCACCTCTTTTGGCAGTTGCGGATCCTGCGCCTGTAGACCCCCACGGATCTTACTTTCCGGGCGATGGTCAGCCAGATTTCCTGCTTCTGGTGGGCATCAACCTGTGAGGATGACAAAGTGAAAAGGCCATTACTACACATGCAACATATCCGTGCATCACACAGTTGGATATACATGTCTCAATTACAGGGGCATATGATGTACACAGGCAGTGCAACAATGGCTATGAACAGTTTGCCAGCAGTCACTACATGGTATCATTGCATGGGAAGTAAACCTAGTTGGAATGCACTGTTACTGCACTGTACCAGTTCAGTGCATGTAACTACACACTTTGGGGTGTGACAACTACTCAGTGGGCATGCTAGCCAGTGGTGTGCACAGTGAAAGTCCTGCTAGTCAGACAACATGCACAATTAGTGATGCAGTGGACAGCACACTCACCTGCTCCCCTGGTTTCCCATACAGCTTGCTGTACTGTGGAAGGAGGCTGTCCAGCAGGGCCTGGTTCTCCTCAAGGCTGAAGGCTGGGGCTCTCTCCACAGTACGTGCCATTGCAGGAGCCAGAGGATGCATAAACAGCAGCAGTGTTGGTGGCAGATGTCGTCCTGGAGCATGTAGTGCAGGCAAGTGAGCTCTCAGGGGAACAGCCAGCATTATATGTGTGCTGCAGAGGCAGATACTGTCCCATGTGTCCAAAGTGATAGGTCCAAGTCGTTTGCATCTTCTAAATCTGACCAATCCATGGTATGGCAGCACTAATACACGCCCACAGCATCCTTCAAATCTTCAACTTCATGACACCCATGATTTTGCAACATTGTTGTGGCTGGCCAACTGAATTCACTGCATCAGACTCGTTGGAGCTTCGAAAACGCGTCCGTTGCCATGCCAGGCCCCAGCCAATGTGTGCGCACCGATCGGTCCATTGCTGTACAACGCGTACCCGCGATACAATGCGTACCCGCTCACATTGAATGCAATGGGCCGGCCGGGCACACCGATCGGTCCATTGCTGTTCAACGCGTACCCGCTCACATTGAATGCAATGGGCCGGCCGGGCACACCGATCGGTCCATTGCTGTTCAACGCGTACCCGGGATACAACGCGTACCCGCTCACATTGAATGCAATGGGCCGGCCGGGCACACCGATCGGTCCATTGCTGTTCAACGCGTACCCGCGATACAACGCGTACCCGCTCACATTGAATGCAATGGGCCGGCCGGGCACACCGATCGGTCCATTGCTGTACAACGCGTCCCTGGACAAGTCACTGGCATATGTCACCATGCCTGTCACAGGTGAACATATGCCAGCCACATATACTTCCCAGGGAGTGAGGGGCACACCTACAACACCACAGCCTGTCCACACTGTATCCTAAGGCATGTAAGGCTGCATTACCTATTCCGTGTATGGGGGTGAACATGTTGTTCTGTGGGTGTCACTTCGGGGCAGCCACTCCCAGGCTGTGCACGTGTTCATGGGGACAGGATTCTTGGTGTGTCGTGCACATGACCACTGTGATGTGCAAATGTTCATTCCTGAGCATGTGGCATGGTCACATTTCACGGTGGTGTATGTGTATGTCATGTCACATACCCCCTGAGTCCCATGTGGGACGGTATGTACGTCCCAGGGTGACCCATTGGCACAATAGTGATGGTCCTCCACAGTCTGTGTGCATGTTGTGTTTACAATGTCTCTGATTCCATGTGCACAATGGGAGACAGTCTCCACATCCACGTTGTTTGTGCATGAACTTTGATGTTGTGCGTGTGTGTGTCACAGACGTCCATGTCTGTCCTGACGAGGCAACAGGGACCACTACCTGTGGGGGTCATGGTTGTTTTGCTGTGGTGTATTCATGATGCACCATGTCATGCCAGTGTCCATGTGGCAATACAGGGTCCCTGGGAATCTACCTGTCGATGAGCTGTGATGCCTGGGGCACATCTGTCCACACATGTCACTGTGGGGTGTGTTTGGAACGTGGCAGCAGTGGATGGGAACTGTGACACGGCCTCATGATATCCCATGGCACAACATGGGACTTGTTGATGCCACTTGTTGAACTGTGATGTTAGATGTTGGCCATGTAGGTGCCATACATGTCCTTACGGAACTGCACACATCATGTACTTGTGTCTCATAATGATGTATCATGTGATATTGTGTATGGTCAATGCCACATATGTGGGGTGACTGACAATCTTTCTTTCTTCACCTATGCACTGCAGGGCACCAGCTGTCCATAGACTATTCCCTGACCTTGCATCCATGGTGGAACAGGACTGCATCCGACGGTACCGCTTCACCAGGCCGCTGATTGAGGAATTGACGGTGCGCTTGGCCCCACATTTGCAACCTGGCTGGACATACCCCACAGCGCTGACCCCCAAGGTGAAGGTGATGGCAGCCCTACACTTCTTTGCCACCGGTACCTTTCAACATACTGTGGCGTCTGCTGGTGGGATGTCACAGACCATGTTCAGCCGTGTGCTCCGCGATGTTTTGGAGGCTATGTTGAGATACCTGAACCAGTACATCTATTTCCCTAGACCTCAACAACTCACTGACGTGAAGAGTGACTTCTATGCCCTGGGGAGGATGCCGCATGTCATTGGCTCCATTGATGGGACACATGTGGCTTTGATACCACCACAGGCACATGAGCAGGCATACAGGAACCGCAAACATTACCATTCGGTCAATGCACTGGTGGTATGTCTTGCTGGTATGTGCATCTCACACGTGTGTGCCCGTTTCCCCGGTTCTGCACACGATGCCTACGTGATGAGGAGTAGTCGCATCCCGAGGATGATGTCACAGATGCGGAACCAGCGTGCCTGGCTTGTCGGTGTGTACTGACTTTGTACCTTTGTGGGTGTTCTGCGATGTAGTATTCCACACTCTTTTCCAAATCAGCTAATGTGCAATTGTCCATATGTAGGTGACTCCGGATACCCCAACATGCCGTGGTTGCTGACGCCCCTCAGGAACCCTGTGACACCAGCCCAGATGCGCTACAATGAGGCACATGGTCAGACCAGGAGAGTCATTGAGCGGACATTTGTTCTCCTGAAGAGCCGCTTCCGCTGCCTGGACAAGACAGGAGGGGCCCTCCCATATGCCCCAGCAAAGGTGTGCAAGATTGTCATCGTCTGTTGCATGCTACACAACCTGGCTGTGCGGAAGGAGTTGCCTCTCATCCTGGATGACGATGATCAACATCCGCCACCTGTGGAGGATCCTGGCCTGGACCACGATGCCAGTGATGATGATGATGATGATGGTGATGTCCGCACACAGCTCATCACCAACTTCTTCAGCTGAATGTGAGTATCCGGAGATGTCATGTCAATGATGTGAGTATGCATGATATGTGTTGGTGGTGCTCTGGTGCTGTTTGAGTGTGGCCATGTGCTACATGACTGTATGTGTGTAGCAATGTGTCCTTACAGGTAGTCTGTACTCCCCAACAGTGTTGACATGCTAACTTGGTTCTGGGTGGGTATCTTGTGACATGTATTGGGCATGAGTATTGCAGTTCTGTCCTGTTCTTCAGTGCTTTTGACTGTGTGTCATTTCTGTCCTTCACAGGGTACTTTCAGAGTTGTTTGGTCAACTGTGATCCCCCAACACCGTGATGAAACTTCCAGGGTGGTAGCTGTTGTGTCCCTACAGGTGATGTGCGCCACACCCATGGACTTCCTTCCTTCTACACTTGTTGACTGTGTGCCCACTGCCAGGTGGGATTACCTTGCATCTGTAGTGGTTACAACATGTTGCAAATGTGTAATAAACCTGTGCTTCACTTTGTGATGTGCGTTGTCTGTGGTCACACATCTGACTGACATTTGCTTACTGCACCAGTGGGCTAGTTGACAAAGACTGTGAATAGGTGTTGTGTCTGTGCATTGCACCGTATTTCCTGGCAACATCAGTGTAGGCGATGAGTCAGGTGGCCTTGGTGTGTATATGTTGTGTAGCCCTGGTGGTGTGTCTCCCTCATATGTGTCACGTTGCCATGACTCACATGCCTGTGTTGTACTTGCTGTAGCAGTTAGCATGCACAGTGTAATTTCGCAGGACATCATCTCCATGACAGAAACCACGTTGGAATCACAACAGAGGCAGGTATGGTGTATTAGTGTGTTTATTGTCATACATGTGTGAGTATAGTGCACAGGATGGTGGGTGCTGTACATTGTGATTGTAATCCAAAGTTCCTAGATGATTTGGAAGTCCTGGTAGCAGAAATGTCCTGAGTAAAGTCCACAGTCATCTGATACATTGGTCCAACTTGTACTCCCCATGTCATGTGGGGGAGTTGTGTTGCATTCAACAGGGTGAACAATTTGCGCACAAAGGTGATTATCCAGAACAGGTTTTGGCTTCCTGGGGGTTGCGCATGGCCATCGGCCTCTCAGTTGCCCTTCCTCGGACGACCCCTCTTCCTTGGGGGGACCCTCAAGTGCAGGCTGCTGCGGTGCAGGGGACTCTCCGCCAGAGTCATCCTCCCTCCCTGTGGCAGTTGCAGTTGTTTCAGCACCAGATGTTGTGGGCACACAGGGAGGTGTTGACATGTTGCTGCTCATCTGGCGGAGGCATTGTAATATGTCCCTATGCACCGCCGTCATCTCTTGCAGTGTGTCCCACTTGGACTCCATGCGGGACATGTGTAAGTCCAAGCGGGCATGATGGGCAGCCTGCTGCTGTCGTATGTCTCTGAGGAGCCCCACTACCTGGCTGAGCTCTCCGGTGCTGGTCTGGTACGCATCAGCTATGCGTACCAGTTGTGGGTCATCATGCAGTCCAGACCCCTCTGCGAGCAGCGACCTATGTCTACCACCCCTCCCACCACCCCTGGCGACACGTGCAGTACCTGAGGTGGCACGCACAGGTGACCCTGGGCCCCCTTGGGGGTTGTTGGTGGTGTTGGTGTCCATAGCCCCACGTTGGGCAAGGGTCCGTGTGCTGGTGGTGGTGGTGGTCCTTGGTCTGTCCGTGTCGGCAGGGGTGGCTTGTGTGTTGTCAGTCGTTAGAGGGGTGGGTGCAGGGGGTGCAGCTGGTGGTCCTGCTGGTGCTGCATGATGACTCGCTCCGGAGGTGCCAGGTAGGTCTTTGTCATCCGAGGAGGGCAGAAGCTGTTCCACACCAGTGAGCTCCGTTTCCCCTGGATCCTGGGACAGGGACTCCTCAGCGTCTGCTGCTGTGTCCCCATCATCACCTGTTTTTGGGAGACACACACAATGTATGTTATGTTTCTGCAGGCATCAATGGTTGACACACCTGACAGTTGTGACTGTACCTCTGGATGCGGGCCTGTACATTGCATTGTCCTAAGTTGTCACAGTCAGAGGTTGATATTGGTGTAGCACATTGTCCTGCATACTTTGAGCATTTCAATTTGAATGTTGGGGTGTGTACATGGTCTGCATTGGTTGTATTTGGTTGACATCCGGCCCTCCTTCTCCCCCCAGCCCAGTTATCCCACCATGAGGCATGCCACCCTTGCAGTGGGTTCAGGTTGACTCTCAGGATGTCAGTGAGTGGTGTCCTGCTGTTGGTTGGTGCCCAGTTCCCAGCAGGGCCTTGTGCTCCCCACAGCCGTACCCACTGTCAGCCATCTTGTCAGTTCTTTTCCACTCCCTGTGATGTGCGCATGGTTCAGGGTGGTGTTGATGGGACAGTTGTGGGGGTGACCAATATCTGTGACTGCCACTCCCATCATGCTATTGCCTCCACCCCCCCTTCCCAGCATGCCCATGCTTCCTTCCTTTTGACTCTGCTTCCCTGTGGGGTTGTGTGCCTGTGCTGACAAGATGGCTGACAGTGTTATCCTGGGGTTAGTTTGGCTACAAGTCCCATGTGTGTCCCTGTGCTTCACACAGCATGACCCAGGGTTGTGGTTCTTTGTGGGATATTTGATTAGAGTGTGAGGCAATGCATTCTCCCAGGTGAGTTGTGTGGAGTTTGTGTTCGGGGTGTGTGTGAGTGGAGCTGCTGGTAACTATGGTCAGTGCTGTGAGTCCTCCTTCCCACCCAGCCAGATATCCCACCATGGAACGTGCTTCCATTGCAGGGAGTGCAAGTTGTCTTTCAGGATGTCAGTCAGTGGTGTCCTGCTGTTGGTTGGTGCACAGTTCCCAGCAGGGCCTTGTGCTCCCCACAGCAGTACCCAGTGTCAGCCATCTTGCCAGTTCTTTGCCACTCCCTGTGATGTGCGCATGGTTCAGGGTGGTGTTGATGGGACAGTTGTGAGGGTGAACAATATCTGTGACTACCACTCCCATCATGCTATTGCCTCCACCCCCCTTCCCAGCATGCCCATACTTCCTTCCTTTTGAGTGGACTTCACTGTGTGTGAGTGTGACAGCAATGGCAAGATGGCTGACAGTGGTGTCCTGCTGTTGGTTGGTGTCCAGTTCCCAGCAGGGCCTTGTGCTCCCCACAACATAGCACCAGTGTCAGACATCTTTGATGTGGCTTTTCACTACCTAGTAGGTGTGCATGCTTTAGTGTGAGCTTGCTGGGCCATGCGGGTGGGGGATGTTGAGCTGTGACTACCACTCCCATCATGCTATTGCCTCCACCCCCCTTCCCAGCATGCCCATACTTCCTTCCTTTTGAGTGTACTTCACTGTGTGTGAGTGTGACAGCAATGGCAAGATGGCTGACAGTGGTGTCCTGCTGTTGGTTGGTGGCCAGTTCCCAGCAGGGCCTTGTGCTCCCCACAACATAGCACCAGTGTCAGACATCTTTGATGTGGCTTTTCACTACCTGGTAGGTGTGCATGCTTTAGTGTGAGCTTGCTGGGCCATGCGGGTGGGGGATGTTGAGCTGTGACTACCACTCCCATCATGCTATTGCCTCCACCGCCCTTCCCAGCATGCCCATACTTCCTTCCTTTTAAGTGGACTTCACTGTGTGTGAGTGTGACAGCAATGGCAAGATGGCTGACAGTGGTGTCCTGCTGTTGGTTGGTGCCCAGTTCCCAGCAGGGCCTTGTGCTCCCCACGACTGAGCACCAGTGTCAGCCATCTTTGATGTGGCTTTTGACTCCCTGTGAGGTGTGCATGCTTGGGTGTGATCTTGCTGGGCCATGTGGGTGGGGGATGTTGGGCTGTGACTACCACTCTCATCATGCTATTGCCTCCACCCCCTTCCCAGCATGCCCATGCTTCCTTCCTTTTGACTCTGCTTCCCTGTGGGGTTGTGTGCCTGTGCTGACAAGATGGCTGACAGTGTTATCCTGGGGTTAGTTTGGCTACAAGTCCCATGTGTGTCCCTGTGCTTCACACAGCATGACCCAGGGTTGTGGTTCTTTGTGGGATATTTGATTAGAGTGTGAGGCAATGCATTCTCCCAGGTGAGTTGTGTGGAGTTTGTGTTAGGGGTGTGTGTGAGTGGAGCTGCTGGTAACTATGGTCAGTGCTGTCAGTCCTCCTTCCCACCCAGCCAGATATCCCACCATGGAACGTGCTTCCGTTGCAGGGAGTGCAAGTTGGCTTTCAGGATGTCATTCAGTGGTGTCCTGCTGTTGGTTGGTGCACAGTTGCCAGCAGGGCCTTGTGCTCCCCACAGCAGTAGCCAGTGTCAGCCATCTTGTCAGTTGTTTTCCACTCCCTGTGATGTGAGCATGGTTCATGGTGGTGTTGATGTGCGCATTGTGAGGGTGGGCAATATCTGTGACTACGACTCCCATGATGCTATTGGCTACACTGACTTGCCCAGCATACACAGGATTCCTTCCTTTCAGTGGGCTTCACTGTGAGGTGGTGTTGTAGTGGTGGCTACATGTCTGGATGTGTTTGTTAGTTATATTTGTGCCACTGCCTAGCTGTAGTTGTAGTTGTGTTTGTACATGTGATGACACAGTTACATATCACTATGAGATGGCATGTGTTGTGTTTATCTGACTGACATACACATTTTGGGATGATTCTGTTTTGGTTGCTGTGGATTTGCTAAGGGTGCATGGTTTGACTCTCCCCTTGACAGTGATGTGTGTGTATTGTCGCACAATATTGTGTACCTTTGTTGTGTACTCACCAGGCTCTGGGATGTTTTCTAGTCCATATACGCTCACTGGTGGTAGGATGGCCCGCACCTTCTCCTCCCAGAGCCTGAGGTATACTGGTTTGGCAGGAGGGCCACTGCCGGTGTGTTGGCTCAAGAGGTAGTCCTTCTTCAACAGGTCCCTGACCCTCCTGCGCACGTCATACCACCTGTTCTGGATGTCTCCCTTTGTGCGCAAACATGGTGATTGTGCGTTCACCCTGTCGACAATCCTCTCCCACATCTTGGTTTTCTGCGACATGGAGGTCTGTTGGACCAGTGTACCAAACAGCTGTGGCTCTACCCTGAGGATCTCATCTACCAGGACTTCCAATTCACTATCCAGGAACTTTTGATTCTTCTTTGGGGGCATGGTGATGGATGGTGGTGGTGTGTGATGTGTGTGGGGGTGTGCAAGTGAGGGTGTGTGAGTGTGTGTTTTGCTGGGTGTATGTGAGGGTGCTATTTGTTGAGGTGCTGCTGGTGTGTGGCTTGTGTGATGGATGAGCTGTGAGTGTGTGTGTGTGGTTGCTGTCTGTTGGTGTTGAGTGCTGGCAGGTAATTTGAATTTGCAAAGGATCATGGTAGGGATTTGTGTCCTTTATATGGGTGGAGTTGTGGGTGTGTCTTTGTTCCCTGTTTCCCCCAGTATTTATTGGCTTTGTAATTGCTTGTTTGGCCTTTTTTTGTGTGTTTTTTCCTTAGTACTTTTTGTGCATGTAGGAGACGTTCTTTTGACCGAGTCGGACCCTGCAGTTGTCTCGTGCGAGCTTCTCCGATTCGTTCACGCTGTGTTTGTGCTGTTTTCTGTGCTGCGTACGCGTCGGTCGCGGTGTATTGGGTTGCTTCGGCTCGCAGTTTTGTATGCGTGTCGGTCGTACGGCTTGGGCTCCGTGCGACTCGGTCGTGTTTTCCACACGTTGCATTGTACTTGGCGGGTCGGAGTTCGCGGGTACGTTTCGTTCGGGATTCTTCCTGGTGCGTGTCAGTCGGTTCGATTCGCGTGCTTTTCCGGCCGGATAGCTGTTTTCCGGGCGGTTGGGTCGTTCGGCTTGTGTTCCGTACGAGTCGGTCGGATTTTGCACGCTTCTCATCGTACTTTGCGGGTCGGGCTGCACCGGTATGTGTCGGTCGGAATGAATTCCGGCTCCGAGTCGGTCGGTACGTTTTCCGGCCCGAATCGGAATTGGCCCCAGAGTGTCTATTCTTATTAAGTTATGGGGCAATTTGGTGTGAATTATATCCTCCACTTTTATACTTGACGATAGAAATAATTTTAAACTACTATTAGTATATGTTACTTGTGTATATTATAAATATATCTTATTTTTCTCATCTTGTAATGTGATTCAAACATGAGTTATACATTGATTAAAGCCACTTACAAAACACATTAAATATACACGTACTAAAATCATTCAAAATAATCATATAGTATTAACATCTACATTTCAAATTAAATAAATTAAAAAAATTAATTTTGAATAAATTATATATTTAAATTTATCCATGCAATGTACATCATTTATATCGCTACGGATACCCAACATTTTTAATACAAATGCCTGTTTTAATCTTACAAATGACTCATATATTTACATCAATCAGATCGTGTGTACAGCCGCTTATTTATACATACATGATCCGTCAATTTAAAAATTACTAAATTGTTTCATATAAATCACAACTATGATTATGAGTATTATTCTATACAAAACTTAACTTGTGATTTTAAGAATGTACAGCTTTTCAGTCATTGGATCAGACAAAGGTACACAATGTTATACATTCAAATAGATATCATAAAGCGTATAACATTCTAAAAATCATTACATTTTCGTGACTTTTCTTAACAATCTAATGTCTTTTCATCAACATTGCTGACACCAACATCTATTAACATATAGTCCTTTTAAGAATAGCTGTTATCTAAACTAACCTATGATACATAATGAATTATCAGTTTGTTGCATCTCTCATCGTTATTTATCCCCAAAAGGAAATAAAGTACCGATTGTACCAAAGGTGTTTTATTTATTTTAGACTGATGTTATCTCTCATAATCATACGTAAGGACCTCAATTCTCTTTATCTAATGGCATATGTGTGAGCCCACACAATTTATAGCATAAGAAATTTCTGACACATATTTCACTTAAGACATGCTAACGCATGCCATTCCGAAGCAGAGTTGAGGCCTCTATTAACCAGGTCAGTGCGACAGATCCATCTGCCCTCTTTTATTGACAATGTTTGCTCTACATTGTTTTGTCTCCTTGTGGGTTTCACTACTTCAATTACCCACCAACGCATATCTTTTTCTGAATGTCCGGTTCTTCGATAATGGTCTACCAGTGGGACATTGTCTACACCACACCTAATACGTGACTGATGTTGAAGGATGCGCTTTTTCACGGCCTGTATTGTTTTACCAATATAATGTAACCCACATGGGCATTGGATACAATAAATAACATTAGATGTGTTACAATTGGAGAACATCTTTAATGTGATCGAAATATCATTAATCACACATGTTTTAACCGTTTGGGTGGTATTGCACGCCAAACACATATTGCATCTATGATGACCTCTTAAAGGTGTCAGTTGTCTCATATTGTCTACTGTATTCTCTTTGTTCTCACAATATATACATGAACTAGGCGGTCTTGTAAGTTCGTACCTCTTTTAAAAGAGAACATGGGTTTTTGCTCAAGTCCCGAGACACCTTTTAGTAGACCCCAATGCTTAGTGACAATCTTTTTAATGGAATTGGTATGGGTGCCAAATGTTGATACACACACCAATTGGGGGTCCTTTGGGCGATCCTTAACAGTTAACAGGGCTTCTCGATCATTATACCACGCTCGTTTCATAGATCTTTTTAGTAATTTAGACGGATAGCCCCGTGCTTTGAGTTTATCTTTTAATTTCTTCGCCTCAAAGAAATAGTCATCTTTAAAGGTACAATTCCTACGCAAACGTAAGAACTGTCCAAATGGCAATCCGTCTTTTAATGCCTGTGGATGGTGACTTTTGTAATTTAACAACGTATTTCTTGATGTCGGTTTTGTATATAGCGTGGTGTATAGATGGTTAGTCGCATCATTCTTGATTGTAATATCTAGAAAATTCATTTTATCAGTGTCAGATTCAAGCGTTAACTGCAGATGTGGACTAATTGCATTTAGCCACACATGGAAAGCCTGTAATAGTTCTTTAGAACCTCGCCATATAAGAAAAACATCATCTATATATCTCAGCCATTGTGTAATATTGGCTGAGTAAGGATTACACGCTTGGAGAATATATTCATTTTCAAAAGCTGACACATAAATGTTAGCAATGTCCGGAGCGTAAACTGCCCCCATGGCAACTCCTTTCTGTTGCTGGTAAAAATCGCTTTCAAACAAAAAGAAGTTCTCTCATAGAGAGATTCGCACACATTCCACAATAAAGTCACTTGGTACCCTGTGTGGTCTAGGACTCGATTCCAACAGAGTGTTGAGAATAGAGAGAGAACCTCTTGTTGGGGAATATTAGTGTACAGACTCTCTATGTCCATGGAGACAAGAAATTCAATGGTGGGATCAAAGTCCTGACCTTCTATCCGGTTAATAACCGCCATAGTGTCTCTAATATATGTGGGTTGGTTAATCGCAAATGGTCGTATAAAATGATCTGCATATTCTGCCAGGGGTTTAAGTATAGAATTACAACCTGACACAATAGGTCACCCTGGTGGTTAAATGGGGTCTTTATGTACCTTTGGTAGCATATAAATCACTGGTACTGTTGGTGCCTTGTTAATAAGGTATGCTGCCTCTTTCTCATTGAGCCAGCCTCCTTCAAAACCTAGTTTGCTCAAAGCAGCGATTTCCTTAGTGAGCCTGGCTGTAGGGTTAGTTGTCAATCTTTTATAATGAGCAGTCACCGATAGTTGTTTCAACATTTCCTGGTTGTATTTTTCCTTTTCCCAGAGAACAATCCCCCCACCCTTATCAGCTAGTTTTATAAGCGCATTGGGGAGAGATTGTAAATTCTGCAGTGCAGCTTGATGGTCTTTCGAGAAATTGGATTTGAAATGTATTTTTTCTTTAAAGAGATTCTCAATTTCTGTCAATATTGCATTTTCAAATGTTATAATTTCCTTTCTTATCATCGTGTTCATAGGATAAAAGGTGGACGGGTTTTTTAAGCCTGTACCTTTATTCATTGCTGGTGAAATGTTATTAGCAAAGTAATTTCTTAGTCTAACCGATCTAAAAAACCTGTACATTTCTAATTTGGTCTTAACTTCATTGATGTGAAATTTTGTGAATTGAGAAATGATAATTTTTCTGCACGGGTGTATCAATTATTTTCTGTAAATAATGGAATGTATAGTTTAAATTCACGCATAGTAATTATAATTTATTTCATGTTTTACTAGGGGTCAACTGTTACATTTATGATAGTCCTGAAGATGGTCTCATGGACAAATGCATAGAGACCGAAACGTCGACACTTACACTCTCTTCTGAAAATAATGTACAATGAGAAGAAGTGTTTACAATAGTGACATTGAAGGATTATACAATTGTATTTATTTTCCTCTTGTTACATTGTTTGTATAACTGTGCAGTACCCTTGATAAATTTAAAAAGATAAAACTTTTTTCTATATATACCCGTGTTTTGAATATTTATTGTTTTGTGATTGGTTCATTGGTTCTTATGTCCTCACAAGGAAGAAAAATATTTCTTAGATAAAGGACATTTGAATAATATCTCTCTGGCGAGTTTATCAATAATTCTTGCAGTTAAAAATATGTATTAGACTAGGGCAAACTACACTGGTGCACTGCCTTGGACACTGGACATGATAGTTGAGGGTTTTTGCCCAGGAGGGAGGGTGCCCTATCCTGAAAGAAGAAGGATTTGTTTTACTGCAAGGGCTGCGAGATTGTGCAGCTCCTCCGTGGGAGTGCTTCATAGCACCGTCGTTGATGAACAATAGGAGCCTGCCAGCGAGGCTCTAAACGGACGCTGGGTGAATTGTGCCCTCTGGTACTGTTGTTGCAATAGTGGCTCAAGCCCGTGAATTTTTCTGTCCCTTGTGACGCCTATAAGTTGCCCTTGAAGTTTTCTAAATGTATCGCTTTGGTCGTCCTATCCCTGATGAGGAGCAGCCCTTTGTGGCTCCGCGCCCCACTTCAGATGGTCCTGTTTGGTCCTCCTGGTCCCCCAAGACTAAAATAGTGTTCGTGGTAATAATTTTGCTTTCTCTGATATTTGTATTTGGGGTGCTATTTTTCCTGGAAGAAAACTATCCTGTGCATGCTTGATAAGTACTACACCAGCCCCTCCTGAACATATTTTTGGTACCTTAGCGCCTCACAAAGAAGAACACCGAAAGTCCTATAAGGACAATGTTTTTATTCAGATGTTGCATCAAACGCATGCTGTTTATAATACAACAAAATGTTGGGTGTGTGGTTTGTTACCTTCTGTCACGCATCGAATTGAGAACTTGCTGCCTATGCCTTTATCCTATGTTAATAGCTGTGAGGGATGGTTTACCTTACTTAGTTTGATTCGCTCATTCTCTCAACCAGACTCCTTGGAACGCAGAGGCACCAGTTCCCGCTCTGTGACAATGAATGTATACTCTCAACATAGGTCCCCACCTGGTGTTCCCCTGGAGATGGGCGGTTCGATCGAGTGTTCTTGAGTTCTTGCCTCAGAGCAGTAGATCGAGGTAGAAAGGCAAACAGAACAGGGATGGATAGAGATAGGTTTTCACAGTTCAATATATCTGAATATTACCAATCCTTCCAAGCCCGCAATGTCACTGACGATAAGCCCATACCCCTGGCGGTGGTAGACGTACTGGCCCCTTTTTGTGTTCAAGGGGCGGGAGACATAGAGGTGGGAGACAGTAGATGCAACACCACTTCCATATTGAGAATGCCCAAAAGTCCGCCCTTGATCCCACCATCTAATATTTATTTTGTTTGTGGTGCTCGTGGCTATGTGTGGCTCCCTGAGGGATGGTCTGGGCGGTGCTATCTTTCTTACCTCCTTCTCCCAGTCTATATAGCCCCTCCCAACTACCACAAAACTCATCGCTTGCAGCGTAGGAGTGCCCCAGCACCCCGAGTTAAGAGAGTTGTCAATCCAGACGACATTGATCAGACAGATACATCCTTGCAGCAATTTACTGACATAATGAAAGGCATTCTGCCGTTCTGGGGTCCCATGTTCAATAGTCGTAATATTCGTTGCCTTGCTAGAGTAGTTGAGGGAGTTATTAATACTACTGCCGGTATACTGACTAATATCACAGTTGAGCTTCAGGCTACGAGGCTCATTTCTCTTCAAAAACGGAAGGTTTTAGACGTCATTCTGGCTGATAGGGGTGGAGCCTGTCGCATCATCGGCAGCAGCTGCTGTGTGTACATCCCTGATAGTGCCCCTAATGTGTACTCCGCAATACAAAAATTACACAGACTTGCTTCAGATATCCATCAGGATAATGGTTCATGGTCCCTCACAGGGTGGCTCCGGGATCTGATTACATCATGGGGTTGGAAGATATTACTTGTCCTAATAGCCATCGCAGGAGTCATCTTTACCTGTTGCCTATGCATTAATTGCCTTCCAGCCTCTTGCACCTATTGTATGAGTAAACTTACCCCTACCCCTCCATTGCCAAAATGGGACAACAAGATTTCTGTTATGATGATGCAGGAAATTCAGGATATGATGCTCATAGATGAGGGCATCTTTGAGTATTAGGTGATTTCAATGCTCATGTGTTGCTTGTTTTTTCCTTGTATCATGAGTGACTATGCAATTTCTTCCTCCCCCCTTAGAATTGTACAGACCCTACCGGATAGCGAATAAAGCATTTAGCCACCCATGCTAAAAGGAGGGTCTGTTAGGTTTCAAATCCCCATCCCTGCAACACACTCATCTCATGTTATATTAGGTTAGCAATGTGTGGCTAAATAGATGCCATTTGTATTCACGTTATGCAACCCACTGAGTTATCCCCGTAATGCGCAGGCTTCAGTTAGCGAGTGTGACTCCATTTTGCTTTTCGTGATCCTTATTGGGCTGCTTAGACTGTGCCTGAGTTAGGCCTCATTGCTCATCTTGCTTGCCTCAGCAGAACACTGTATTTCGTTATTATTTTTCTTTCTGTCCAAGGCTGTTTCCCGACTTGCTAATGAGGAGGCCATTCTGCCCTCGCATACCTATCCAAGTGTGTAGTTCTGCTCCCACGTTAGGAGACGCTGAGACCCAGCACAGTGGCCTTGAGTCTCTGATAACATGTACCCATCTGGCAGATGGTAGCTCATCTCCCTGTGCCTCCATTGTTCATGTTCGGCCCAGGCTGGTAATTGTCCATGGTGGGCGGGGTTGGAGGCTCCTAGGGAAGAATGATTACTCACTGTAGACTGTTGGGGAGTCAGTCCCTCGGCAGACATCTTAGGGTGCAGGTCATGATGGACTCCTCTGCAGAGCATTGCTAATAAAATGTAAGTTTGCATTCTCTACTGTCTGACCGACTCTTCATTCTTGGGAAGGCATAGCAGGTGGTTGTGAGAAAACTCGGGTGGCCCTAGAGGGCCACTTCCTTCACTATATAAGGCCATGGTAGCAGTGGTGTAGGACTCCTGTTAATTTTCCAAAACTTTGAGGAGTACTCGGGTTACAGTATAAATTTGGACAAGTCAACCCTATACCAGCTGGGGGACTGGGAGAGTGCTGAATCGGTACTAGGTCCATTTAGGTCTTAGGGGAGGGGTTCAGGTACGTGGGAATCGAGATTACTGCTAACAGAGACAAATTTCAGGAAAAGAATCTCAACAAGGTCCTGGAGGCATTCTGATTAGACATGAGCAGATGGCGCATACTACCCTTGACGATCATTGGATGTGCTGCACTTTACAAGATGATTTCCCTACCCAAGTTCTTGTACATATTACAAAACTCACCCTTTCAGGTAGCGGAGGCCTGTTTTGAAAGGTAAATAAAGTCCTACAAAGACTACTCTGAAACGAGAAAGCCTCGAGGATAGTTTTGCAAACGTTGTATAAGCTGAGCTATAATGAAGTCATTGCCTGCTCCAATTTGAGGGCATATTATAGGGCCACACAACTTCTGATCATTAATGAATGGAGGGTTTACTCTGCACAGAGCACCAGCAACCCGAATAGAAAGAGTCAGGATGTTGCCAGCCCCACACCTACATTAGATATATGGGACATCCAACGGAAAAACACTTGCTTGCCTCAACCAAGCCGACACTGAAAGTGTGGGATGATTCCACTAGGGTCCTTGGATGGCATGTAAAGATAACATCGGCAACCCCATTGTGGAAAAGAAGTCAGTAAACTGTCAGTTTCTCTCAATGGGACTATGTGGCAATAGAAATACTGGGAGATGTGATCGATGGGGGTGGGGTAAAGCCATTCTAAGTTATGCAACGAACTTCCAATTAGTGTCCACCCAATGGTATAAGTAGATCCAACTGGTGCATGCATTAAGGCCAGAAAAAATGAAATGGGTGGACATCCTGGAACAGATCCCACTAGAAAACTGGGTATTAAGAACTGAGATTATTCAGAGACCAGTCTCACAACTGTACTGCGCCATCATTAATACTAACCTCCATGAGGGCACAAATTCAAGGTGTTTACCTTCCTTGAAGACATGCTGCTGGAGGTTTTATTTCTCACTGAGACGTGGATAAAAGAAGACAGTATGCCAGATGTAGTAGTAGCACTTCAACAGGGCTACTCTGTAGCCAGGTGTGATCCCCAAAACAGAGTAGGAGGTGGGGTTGCGATAATCTTCAAAGAACATCTAAAAGGTAATTTCACCCCTAGCACCATTCTGGGGTGCAAAAACATCTCTTTTGTGATCGAACTCTCTCCTACTTTTACCTTCACTGGGCTTCTGGTATATCGCCCTCCGGGGCCAGCCACCCAGTTTAGTCATGGTTTGCCAGACATTTTGGCATTTTGGCCAAACAAAGCCTTCAGGAAGCCAGCTTCACTCTGTTTGGCGATTTAAACTTACATTTTGATGATAACAACTGTGACTATACAGTAAATTTACTGTACACTCTTGCTGCAATACAGCTTTCTAAATTGGTAACATTCCCCATGCATAAAAAGGACATCTCCTCGATCCAATTTTTACTAACGTTTCTTCTATGAGATTGGAAGATCCCCTCCCCATCTGCTGATCAGATCACAACATTGTCCTATTTCTCCTCCCAAAAATAGGAAAGAAGGCTTTTCTTGTCCAGCAGCCAAGGTTCAGTCAGTGCTGACCTAAATTATACAAGAGGGCCAGCCAAACAGTCATGTGCACTTAGGGAGTGCAAACCACTCTTCTCTCTGCTCTGGTGAGCCCAGCCCAGCCCTCCCCGACCTGGCTCCGAGTGCACATAGAAAAGTAAAATGATAATAATGACAGAGCCGCCACTAAGGATCAGGTATGATGCTATGAGGAAAGAAATGTACAAAGAAGCACTAAAAAATACCAATATGCTATAAGAAATGCTTGGATCAATGATTTTAGTTCAAGGATCGAGAATTCCTCAAATTCATCTAAGGAGGTTTATGATACAGTCAACTCTTTTATGAAACCAGCCAACATGGGCTCTGGCCAATCTCCATCCGAGACACCCTGCGGCATGCTTGCTGACTACTTTCTTGGTAAGGTTAGCAGCATTTATGATGCCTTCGTGGGGGAGCCAGACCTTATGGACATATTCAACGGTGCCAGGTAGGCTGGCCTTACAAAAGAGGAATTAGCTTCTTTTCCTCCAGTAAGGAGGGAAGACATAATTTACCTTGCTAAAACTGTGAAATCAGGCTCCCTGTTTGACCTAGCACCTTCTGAAGTTCTATTGAAAGGAGGTCCTTCCAGTGCTGACTGACATTTACAACCGGTCACAGGAATGTGGAACTGTTCCAGAGGCCTGGAAACATGCTATTATCAGACCTCTGTTAAAGAACTCTCTTCTGGGACCCGGTGCTTGCAGAGAGCTACAGGCCATTTTCACTACTGCCTGGCATCAGCAAATTTCGAGAGAAATGTATTAATAAACATCTCTCTGGCTTTCTGGAAGCCCACAGTTTACTGCACCCTACTCAAACAGGCTTTGGGCCTGAATGCAGCAAAGAAACAGCTCAACTAGCAGTCACAGCAGAGTTAAAATTGGTTCTCGGCCAAGGGGTATCAGCCGCAGTCATTTTGCTTGACCTCAGTGCAGCATTTGACATGGTCTCCCATCCAATTTCTTTTAAAAACTGGAATACGTTGGGATTGTTGGTCTAGCACATAAATGATGCACCTCCTTTCTAAGCAAGAGAAGTTTTCAAGTCAGTGAAGGACTTTATGATTCAGCCTCCCATTGCCTAAAATGTGGGATCCCACAGGGATCCTCACTGAGTCCCACACTTTTTAATCTTACTTTCTGCCCACTTGCAGACATATGCTCTCATGGTTTATCAATGGTGTGAAATGCTGACGACAAAGATTATTGTTTCTCTCACACCCAATATCGGGGCAGTATCACACCAACTTAATTCCTGCCTAACAGAAGTTGCAGATTGGATGGCAGCCAGCTGCCTAAAACTCAATGGCAACAAGACAGAGGTATTATTAGTTGTTAATAATCCCTCCTTAATGGGTGATCTGAGATGGCCCAAGCCCCTATGAGACCACTCGTCCTCCAAGCCAGAAGTAAAAAGCATGGGCATCATCATTGAAAGCAAACTTGCCATGGAAGTCCGGGCTTGAAAGCTGTCATCAAACTGATTTGGTCTTCTGAGAACCCACAGGATGTTGATGAGCGAGCTGCCAACTCCTGCACGAAGAGTGGGTGCACAAGGCTTTGCATTATCATGGCTAGACTATGGAAACTCCCTAAATTTGGGTTGTTCGAAATCCATGATTAAGAAACTTCAAGTGATCCAACATGCTGCTGCCCGTATTCTTTTGGGAATGCCAAAGCATCAGAATGCTTCATCTGCACTAGCCATGCCACATTGCTTTCTGATACAAAAAAGGATTCAGTTTAAGGCTTTATGCCTGGCCCATCATGATTGCATATGAAGGGGTCACAAATTTTGCAACAATTGAATAATTCCCACTGTCCCACAAGAGACTTAAGATCAGGGAAGCTTAATTTGCTTTTCGTCCCAAGGGTGAAGAAAGCCAGGAGTGGGGGGAGTTTGTTTACATACTTAGTCCCCAGATTATGGCATTACCTTCCATCAGTGTTTAAGCAGGATGACAATGTACTAAGTTTCAGGAAACAGCTTAAAACATACTTGTTTGTGCAATCACAGGGGCATATTCTCAAGAACGTGCGATAATCATCGCCAAAATAGGTTAACGCAATTTTTCATATCGCCGTCTATCGCGGGAAAATAACGCTGTGTTAACGTCGTATTCTCAACACGGTGGTAACATGCGATAGTTTCCCGATAACGCGTCAAATGTCCGCGATAAAATTACCGGGACGGCGATAAAAATCTAAAGCCAAACGTGAAAAAAGTGGCGATGGGCCCAACCGCGATAAAAAAATCAGCGATAAGCTGCGCCAGGCCTGTAATTCACACACGTCAACGAGCAGTGCATTTCCATAGGTGCCATCCTGGAAGCGCTGGTTGATGATGGACTGTCGGAAGATGTAGGAATCATGCACTGGGGAAAATACATACACTCTGGTTTACCCACCCAACCTCTCTAAAACCACTCAAAAATCTTTCAAGCACTCCACCCTGAAAAATCACCCTGAGACACTGATCTCTGACCTGCGTTACAGTGCGGACAACGGCACAGTCATCAATGACCTCATCTTCCACTCCAGAAGAATCTCATCCTGGCGCAAAACCTTTGCACACCTCATAAATGTACGGGCAACCAAGAACATTCCATACGGCACCAAGCTTACAATAGCGCCCTCCCCAACCCTGCGAGCTGACCTCACCATCACTCTCTACAAAAACGGCATTGTCCTGATCCAAGCCTCAACCAAAAACCTGAATAAATTCGCGGACCTTTTTACTCTCCTCAGAAACCATGTGCAAGACACTGGCAGGGTAACTAACACCTGCCCCGACGAGCCTCCGACCAGACTATCTAGCGTGACTAGCCGCCCACAAACCACTCCTCTAAGGTTTCCCGACACAGTTCATCCCAACCCCTCCAGCACAGCTCCCGGCCTTGCCAACAGAATCGTCCTTAGACCTTTGGTCTCCTCCCCGCTAGCTCCCCAATATCACTGTGAGATTAGTACGCCCCCAAAGACCCACGATACAAGTCGAGCTAGCCCTCACAGCCCACAAACCACCCCTCTAAAGGGTTCCAACACAGGTCATCCCAACCCCTCTAGCACATCTCCCGGCCTTGCCAACAAAATCGCCCCTAGTCCGTTGGTCTCTTCCCCGCTAGCTCCCCACTCCGACTGTGTGACTGGTACGCCTCCAATGACCTATGATACAGGTCGAGCCAGCCCTTCCACCTTTCCACCTATGCCGGTTGATAGCACTGCTTCTGAACCATTGCCCCCCTGCCCGTTAGCACCTCCCTCTTATATGGTTCTTGAAACTCTGCACTCCAGAGCTGCCAAACTAACTCAGAGCATCCATACTTCCATCCTTGATCTATTGAACCTTCTTCACCTTGCAGAACTCTCCTTCGCTAACCTCAAGCCCCCGCTGAACTCCTCCCCCTTCATTTCACTGAGTTCCCCAAACACCCACTTCCGCTAACCCTGAGACACCTTCCCCCTCGCAAGCAGCTATGCCACCTCTCGGAGGAGGAAATCCTAGCTCTCGTCCTCTCCTACAAATCTACCCTTGCCACCCCAAGTCCGCTTGACCTCACTGAAAATGAAATCATTGCCATCCTCCGAGACTACAACTCTGCCCCAGCTACCCCTTGTCTACTTGACGTGAGTGCCGAACATGCCATCTGCACGGTCACTATCAACCCCAACAGATCAGCTACCCTCCGCAACAGAAGCGTGGTCAAAAGCAATCTAGCCCCTGTTCACCCGTCCGCCCTGACTCCTGGCACACCCTCCGACCCCTCTCTGTCTGGTTTCTTAATCAACTGCCGATCAGCATCTAAGCACGCCGCCGATATTGCCGACCTCATCCTGAACAAAAATTTTGACTTAGCAATCCTAACAGAATCATGGCTGAACGAATCCTCATCTCCCTGCCTGGACCTCTTAGTCCCTCCCAACTATAACATTGCAAGGCTGGACAGGCAATTTAGCAAGAAAGGAGGAGGCATCGCTTGCATCCACCGCTCTAACCTTCTAGTCACGGAACTTCTGGCGGATACTACCGACTCCTGCGAATACCTTGCCCTCTCCATTTGCAGCAACTCCACCCAACTGTGTAATCTGCACATCTTCTACCACCCCCAGGCTTGAACGACTCCTTCACTGACCACCTCATGGAAATCATCACATCCAAGATTTCCTCCAACGCCAAAGATATTTTCCTGGGTGACTTCAACTTACACTGGAACGATCCTAAGGATCCTCATGTCAACGCCATCAAAGACCTCCTGGCCGATCAAGCCCTGTCCCAAGCCTGCTCACTCCCAACTCACTCGAAAGGGGCCACTCTTGACTGGATCATCTCCAAAGAATCAACAGTCAAGCTTATCTCTATAGACCCTTGTGACTGGTCTGACCATCACGCCATTTCCTTCCTACTACCTGCCACCCATAAGTCAAGGGCACCGCAACCGGTGATTCCAAAACGCTGGATCAGAGACACCAAGAACCTGGACCATAGGGAACTGGAGGCGCGCTGCAAATCTGACCTCCCCCCCCCTCGTATATCACAACGGTCAGTGACCTCAACGATCACTACTCTGCGACCATATCGATCATTCTGGATGACCTAGCCCCACTAAAACTGAAAAGAACCCAAATCAAAGACAGAAACCCTTGGCTACTGGACCCCTCAACAACGAGAGGAGATCCCTACGACAATCTGAAAGAATCTGGCGACAGCACCCCTCTGCCGCACATCTAAAACTTCTCCGCCAGGCCAGAAATTCATACAACAGGAACATCCTCAACTCAAAAAAAGAATTCTTCAGATCGGAACTGGGGAATGCAAAGAACAGACCCCGCAAGCTCTTCGAGCTGGTCAAACATCAATCTAATAAACTGGCCAAATCAGCGAAAGAAACCCCAAAGACTCTAATATCATCCGAGGAATTCTCCGCTTTCTTCGCTGACAAAATCACAGCCTTAGGTAAGGAATTCAGTTCCGCCATATACTCGCAACCCCTTCCTGACCTGCCTCCATCCTCTGCGCTGCCTCCACAGGCTTCACCTAAAAATCAAGCTCACTGGACCGACTTCAAACTCTATGACGAAGATTCCGTCTCTAAAATCCTATCTACTTTAAACCCGAGCAACCATTTTAATGACCCGCTCCCCTTCAACTGCCTAGCTGCCGCCGCTCGAGCCATTATTCCTAGATGGACTGCAATAATTAACGCCTCCCTCCGGCAGGGATCGATTCCCGACTCTCTGAAAGCCGAGCAAGTCCTCCCCATCTTGAAAAAGCAGTCGCTGGATCCAGCTTCCCCTGACAACTTCAGGCCTATCTCCAACATCCCCCTATTAGCCAAAGTGCTGGAGAAGTGTGTAGAACAGCAGCTAAGTCAACATATCAACAACTTCCACCTACTCGACGACCACCAATCCGGGTTCAGACCTGGGCACAGCACTGAAACCACCAAGCTCCACATCGTTGATGATGCCCTCCAAGCCCTTGACCAAGGCAAAACCTGTCTCCTAATCCTCCTTGACCTATCCTCGGCCTTCGACACGGTCAACCATGAAAACTTACTCGAACGCCTCAAACTCAGGATGGGTTTGGATGGCTCTGTGCTAGAATGGTTCAGGTCCTTCCTCCAAAACCGATCACAGAGATTCCTAATTAATGGCAACCTATCTGCTCCCTCTCCGGTCACGGTTGGAGTCCCTCAAGGATCAACCCTGTCCCCCACCCTCTTCAACCTTTACCTTGAACCGCTTACCGAAATATTGCGCACTGCGAATATCTCCTACCATATGTACGCTGACGACACTCAGATCTACATCAAAACCTCATCGCTCGAGGAGATCCTCTCCCTGAACGAAGCCCTGAAACTGACTGTACAATGGCTTGCCTCCAATCAACTCAAACTCAACGCAAAGAAAACCGAATTTCTCCTAATTTCCCCTCCAAAAACCAAGCCGGAGATCCAAATATGGATTAAGGCTATCACAGCCTTAAATTGCCCACCGACCATCGTGGACTCGGCCAAATCCCTGGGTATTACCCTTGACTGCAACCTGAACATGCGGGACCACATCAACTCGATGGCCAAAGCAGCTAGATTCCACCTGAGTTACCTAAGGAAACTGAAACCCTTTCTCGATGCTCCCGACCTAAAAATGGCAGTCCAAGCACTAGTCATCTCCAGACTGGAATATGGCTGCTCTACCCTCTCGGGTTTACCCAAGATCTCCCTGGCACCATTAAAAGCCTGCCTCGGGGGGCGTGGCTTGAGGCGTCAAGATGGCGGTCGCACTCTAAGAGTGCTCCGGACCCCTCCGTCATCCGCCTCGCATCCTCTTGTCAGCGGCAGTTATCCGCTCTTTCTACCTGCCTGTGGTGGGTTCCTGTGCGGAAGGGGCCACTCTGGTCCGTTTGGCGGGCGATTCTGAGCCCCCGGCACCCAGTTCCGGACCTTCTCCTCTCGCTGCTCCGAGGCTGCAAGATGGCGGCCGCCGCCGAAGCCCAGCAATAACTGCGGCGCCATCGCCTCGTGAGGCCACCGGTGCTGCACCACTTTCTGCCTGTGACCCTCTGCAGTGGCTGGCTTGGCTCCCGTGTGTCGCCCTGCCCGAGTGGCGTTGCTCGAGGGTTGAGCCTCCGGCCCCGCGCCCTTTGCGCCGGATACGCCGACGTCCGTGGACGAGGCTGGGGAGACCCGGACGCCTGCCTGACACCCGTGGGAAACCGGCACGCAGGGAACGCCGTCCGGAGCCGGAGCGCCCTAGCTGAGGCAGTCCCACTGACCCTTCCGACGGGGACCGTTCTGCGACCTGTAGAGAGGTGCCGGTGAGTGGGGACGACCCGGGGGTCGGCTACCTTGTCGGGTAGCAGTGCGGGGGGCTGATACTGGTGCTCCGGCCCCCCCCCATCGCTGGCCTGCGCTGCTCTAATCTGCGCTGCAGCCCCGGCGCGGCCCTGCTGGCCGCCTCCTGCACTCGGGGGAGCAGGCGTGGGAGGCCTGCTTCGCCATCCCCCACCTGAGGCCTTTGTTACGGCCCATCGGCGAGAGTGAAGCCTCTGTCCTGGAGGGTTCGCCGGCGCTGAGTTCCCCTCCTCTGGCACGTGGACTTTGCGGTGCCTGGCCCGGTTTCTCCAGCTGCCTGTCCTGGAATGAGGTGGTGGACTGGGGCCTGCCTCGTGTTGGCGCTGGCGGCCTGGACCGACCTGTCGGCCATGGCGGGTACCATCCCTGCAGAGCGGTGCTAGTGGAAGCGGCAGAGTCACCCGGTAGGTGGGGGCTGGGGTTCGGCTGTCGGGTCGGGCAGCGGCGCAGGTGTCAGGGTCTGTGCCCCCACCCCCCCCCCCCCGGGCAGTTCCGGACATCCTACCGCTCTTGAGGCTGCGAGGCTGGGGGGCGGCCTGCGGGGCGGAGCTGGGCCATTTCTCCCCGGACGCCGGCAGCCTGTGCTCTTGTGAGGCCCTCCTGCTGGGCCGGAAGATCTATCTACCCGCTGGTGTGTGGAGTGGGTGACCGGCTGTCGTATCGGGCGGCGAGGCGGGTGGAGCTGGCATAGGGCGCCCCCACTACCACCTACTGCTCCGGTCCCTTGGGGTGTCCCGTCCTCGGACGTGTGGTGTGGGGTCTGCGGGGCCGGGAGCGCGGCCTGGAGGGTTAACGGGACAGGGCCTGTCGTGCTCTGCGCCTCTGGGGTGGAGCCAACGTATTCAGCCATCTCTTCGGGTGGCGCTCCGGGGCCCCCGCGTGATCCCGGATTGATTACCTGGTTCTCCCGTGCGTCGGCGGGGGCCCGGCTCCCTGGCAAGATCTCCGAGCCTGTGGTGGGTTCCTCCCTTACATCTAAACCTTGTTACTCCACTGGCGATTGGAGTTGCCGCCGGCCATGGGGAGAGACAGGGCCTCGAAATCCGCGCCAGCTCCTACGCAGACCAAAATGGACCGATTCACTACCTCGGAACAGGTTCCCCCTGGAGGGGCTGATGGGGGCCTTCCCCCTCCCCAGGAGAGGGACCTTGACACCATCCTTCAGGCCATCAGTACCTCACAGGCGTCCGTTGAGGGGAAGATTGGAGAGGTCAAGGTGGACGTGTCCCTTCTCCGGCAGGACCTCCGTAATGCTACTGCGAGGCTGACTGAGGCTGAATCCCGTATATCCACCGCGGAAGACGACATTTCCCAGCTGAAGGAACAAGTGGCCCACCTCAGCACTCACACTAAGGAGCTCCACCGGCGGGCCGAGGACGCTGAAAATCGTGCCCGCCGTAATAACCTCCGCCTGGTGGGGTTTCCCGAGGGGGCGGAGAAGGGACTGGCGGCCACCTTCGTCGAAGAGTGGTTTACATCCTGGATGCCCAAGGACGCCCTCTCGTCCTGGTTCGTGGTGGAGAGAGCCCACAGGTCCCTGGCGCCCAGGCCTCCTCCAGGGGCTCCGCCGCGCCCCATCATCCTAAAAGTCCTTAACTTTAAAGACCGGGACGCTATCCTGCGGGCGGCACGAGAGAAGGGGCCCTCCAGTTCCAAAATCATAACATTATGGTATTCCCAGACTACACCAGGGAGGTGCAAGAACTTCGGCGCTCCTACACAAATGTAAAACAAAAGCTGCGGGCCCTAGGCCTACAATATCAGCTCCAATTTCCTGCGCGCCTACGTGTTATCTTCCAAGGCCAAATTCAGTTCTTTGAGTCACCTCAGGCAGCATGGACATGGCTGACGGAGGAACGCCCTCTCCGACAAGGGAATGCCCCTGCCGCGGGGCCTGGGGGCTCCCAGCCCCGGGGGCCTGGGTTGCCGGGACGCCGGCGCCGGCGCCGAACACAATCTCGTAAAGGGCGCCAATCGCAGACAATACCTAGATCCCTGAGCATGGCGGCCCGGGGTCCCGGGACTCCTCCAGCGGGTCGGGCTCTCCGCCACGCGGCAGGCACTGCTCCGCCGAAGACCGGCCTGGACCGACCTCATCGCCGTCCCGGGTGGGCTCACCCAAACCAGACTCGGACCTTTCTCGCACTCCGACTCTTTGAAGGCCTGGTGGGCTTAGTGTGCCGTCCACTGACTGCTGGGGCGGGTCGCCGCCGCGCTGGGGCTCGCTGCCACTGGTAGACTTACAAGTGTAACATTCAGTTCTAATGCCGATACATTGCTTATCCGATCTTCTGGAGGGGTCCTCCACGCACCCAAATACGAACGTTGTAGTTTGGTATTGTTCATATGGGGGTCGACAGATGCTTCCGTTCTCGAAGTGTAGGGTGGGGGGAGGGGGAGGTTTGGGGAAGTTTTTCTTGTTATGTTTCTATTTTATTTGTCTTTTGTTTCAGCAACCACGAAATGACATATGTTTCCTATGCAGGAAACGCGCATGCCCCTATTGCACGCGACGGCCCTTACATTTGCGGATTCCCACACACGCTCACGCACCCCGGTTTGACTATGCACTCCACAGTAGTGACCTCCCGCCATGACTGCTAACACTACGCCTAGGGCATCTCTCCACGTGCTGTCGTGGAACGTTAATGGTCTTCTTGATCGACATAAGCGCACGGCGGTCTTGCGGTATGCACAACGCCTCCATATAGACATACTCATGCTTCAGGAAACACACCTCCTTGGGAATCAGTGTCCCTTCCTGGCGCGTTATGGATACGATAGAATATGGCACTCTGGCTTCTCTAGGGGCTCCCGCGGGGTGGCAATTCTCCTGAGGCGCAATCTGCCCCTTGTCCTCTCCCAGGTGACTCACGACCCGCAGGGGTCCTTTGTAGCAGTTTGCGGATCCCTAGCTGGCTCCCCCATCAATCTGATCTCTGTTTACGCCCCCCCATCGATGCTCACACCTACGCTCACCCAGACCGCTGCTCTGATGAACAATATGCCATTGGGCACCATGATTGTGGGAGGCGATTTTAACGCTGTTTCCTCCCGGCCCTTGACACCACAGGTCCTCCTTCCATCTCCCGCAAAACGCAAGCGAAGCAACTCCAGAACTGGTCCGAGTCGCTGGGACTCTGCGATACATGGCGTATATGGCACCCCCACACCCTGCAATTTACACACACCTCCGCGGCCCACCGAACACAGGCACGCATAGATGCGGTCTTTGTCTCTGCACCTGAGTGCTCAGAGGTTGTAGATGTCCGCATCCTACCGCGAGGTATCTCTGACCATTCTCCAGTGCTTCTTAGTACAGGGACTCCCCCTCCTTCAGCCCGTCAAACATGGAGAATGAACGCTTGGTTCCTCCAAGACAAAGACTTTAAACAGGTGGTGGGGACGGAACTTGAGCATTACTTCCGCACCAACGACGGATCCGTGGCCTCGCCGGGTATCTTGTGGGAGGCCGGAAAGGCGACTATCCGGGGGTTGCGAAGGGACAGCTCAAGAACCAAAGGCAGGTGCAAATGCAAGAAATTTCCTCAAGAGAAGCGCAGGCGCTTCGCTTGGAACAATTAGTATCCTTGTCTAATGATGCCGCCCAGGCCCGACAACTTGCTCATCTGCGGGATGAAATTAAACAACTATCTTTGGACGCTGCCAAGCTCCTATGGAGGTCGTCGGTAGCGCGAATCTATGGCTGGGGGGACAAGAACGGCACGATCCTGCACAGGCTAGCCACCTACCCCAGGGCGAGCCGCATTATCTCAGAAGTGGCGGATGAGGCAGGAATGGTGCACTGCGCCCCTACGGCGATGGCCAACACCTTTGCCACCTACTACCGATGTTTATATGCAGCACGTGTCCCGGCCCTCTCGCTCTCTGATCTCCTTGACCGGGGTAAGGTACGTCTTCCCTACCTGGAGGCGGCTGCCCAGAAGGATTTGGAACGGCCCATTTCTTTGAAAGAAATCGAGGGGGCCATCTCCTCTGCCTCTTCGGGCAAGACTCCGGGCCCCGATGGCCTTCCCCAGGAGTATTACGCGGCGTACTGCGAAATTTTTGTGCCCCGTCTGGCCGCTTTGTTTCAGGAGGCGGTGGAGAGGGGCTCCTTTCCGCCAGAAACTGACATTGCCACCATTGTGGTCCTCCCGAAATCCCAGCCCCTTCGCGTCATTGTGCGGACTATCGTCCTATCTCGCTCCTCAATACGGAGATTAAGCTGTACGCCGCCATTCTGGCTCAGCGTTTGAAGCCCTACTTGGCTTCCCTGGTCCACGTAGATCAATGTGGCTTCATGCCTCAACGCGGGACCCGTCACTGCCTCCGGAGGCTGCAACTGGCTCTAGCCCACAGGCACTTGCTAACTCCGTACTTGGCTCTCCTGTCCATCGATTTCGAAAAAGCGTTTGATTCGGTGGATTGGACGTTTTTGCAGGATGTGCTGACCGAATTGGGTTTTGGGCCTCGATTTAGAGCGTCGGTTCAGGTCCTTTACGCCCACCCGCGAGCGCGTGTGCTGGTCAACGGTGTACTGTCAGAAGCCTTCCCTATTCACAGAGGCACTAGACAGGGATGTCCTCTCTCTCCATTGCTATTCGCCCTGGTTATGGAGCCCCTGGCCGCTCTGGTGCGGGCCGAGGACGGTATTCGTGGTTGGGAGTGGCCGAGTGCGGAGGCGGACAAGATCGCACTTTATGCGGACGACGTTCTGATTTTCCTGGCCGATCCGGCCTCCTCGGGGCCACGGTGTCTCCAGACCCTGGAACACTTTGGGCAGGCCTCCGGGCTTAGACTGAACCCTGGGAAGTCCGTCCTGGTTCCTCTGCACCTCTCTAGGGAATGCTACGACTGGCAATCCACCATACCGCTACGGAGACAATCCTTTAAGTACTTGGGGCTGTGGATCACCCTCCTTCCCGAACTGGGTTGGGCGCTCAATGTTGCCCCAGTTGTTAAAAAGGCCAAAGAAGATCTCCATAAGTGGAAGACTCTTCCCCTCAACCCGTTGGGGAGGGTCGCCCTGTTTAAAATGATGATCCTCCCCAGATTTCTTTACGTCTTCCAGAATACTCCCTTCTGCTTCCCCAGGCCTTGGTTCCGGGAATTGGACAGTATTACCACCAAGCTCTGTCTACTTGTCGGATCCCCTCCTTCGACGGGGGAATGGGGATGACGAACCTATACCTTTACTTCCTGGCTGCACGTCTCCTGGTGGTTCACGACTGGTTCAACGGGGGCTGGTCCGATCCGGCCTACAGGCTCGAGCTGAGCGAGCTGGGACTACCCGCCATTCAATCAATGCTGTACGGGAAGACCATCCCAACCCAGCTACCGGAGGTCACACGTTCCGTGTTCCTGGCCTGGCGGGCCTCGCTGCGTCATACTGCGTCATACTGGGTGGACCCGTAGGTTCACTCGGTGTACACCCCTCTGGCAGGGGGCTTGGCTCCGGGAAGTTAGTGGGTTGCAGGGGTTTAAATCGTGGGACCTCATTGGAATTACACAGCTGGGGGATGTATGGGCTACAGGCCACCTGCTTTCCTTTCCGGAGCTCCAAGCCCGTTACTCCTTACACTCCTCTCAATTTTATAAGTATTTGCAACTGAGACATGCACTCCGGATGCACATTGCGGACGACACGCGGCTCCCCGAACACAGCCCTACAGAGGCGCAGACAATGCTGGGAGATTTAGGTAAAGGGGTCATTTCCCGCATATACCGCACCCTAGTCAACAATACTTCCCCCTCCCTGGATAAGTTGAAGGATCAATGGGTGGAATGGGTGGGCCCCCTCGACGAGGTGGACTGGCGCGATGCACTTATGGCACCCAAGACAGTCACCACTTCTGCTAAACTTAAGCTGATCCAACTTTACTACTTACACGCCGCTTACCTTACTCCCCTGCGCTTGCATCGAGCGGGCCTGCGTCCTGATGCGTCATGTGCGAGATGCACCCATGCCCCGGCTGACTTCTTCCACGTGGTTTGGTCCTGCCCCCGGCTGGAGAGATTTTGGGGGGCAATTGAGGGGGAGCTAACGGAGGTCCTGGGTTGGGAGGTTCCTCATGACCCGCGGCACTCCATACTGGGAATCCTGGATGGGCTGGATGGGTCCCGGAACGACAAATTATTTTTCAATACAGCCATGATGGTGGCAAAGCGGGACATAGCGGCGGCATGTATAAATCCTGAACCGCCGGACATAGGGAGGTGGCGACGGGGGGTGGACTGGTGTGCGACCCAGGAGAGGGCCCTTTACATGGCAAGAGGGTGCCCCAAGAAATATCGACGGGTGTGGGGGAAATGGCTGGGTACGGTAGAAGGCTCGGAATGATTTGTTTCATCATTGTTATCTGTGCAGGTTTCATGGAGTGCGGGAGTGTGGGATACGTTCACTATCAAAATGTCACTGATTTTGGGTCCATCGTGTACTTGCTGAGTTGTTTCATACGCTGTAAAACAATAAAAATTTGTTTATCAAAAAAAAAAGCCTGCCTCAACGCGGCCGCCAGACTGCTTACCGGCACAAGGAAATTCGACCACATTTCTCCCCACCTGAAAGCTCTGAACTGGCTTCCTCTCGAGGCAAGAATACAGCTTAAACTAGCTTGCATTACACACAAGGCTTTATACTCAAACTCCCCCGCATATCTTGCACAGAAACTTGTGGTTTCCGGAGGTACCAGAAACTCTCGGTCAGCCAGAGGCCTATTGCTCCAGCCTGCACGTTTTCGGAAAAAAACATCCTACAATCGGGCCTTCACTGGGGCCGCTCCAAGAATATGGAACTCTCTCCCACCCGCCATCAGAAGAATCCCTTCTTTTGCTCGCTTCAAAAAGGATGCCAAAACCTTCCTTATGGGCAAATTCCTCCTTTAAATTCTGCCTTCAAACACCTTTGAGACCCTGATCTACTTCCGACTATTGCCTCCCTCGGATTACCCAGTCACCCCACCAAGATACCGGGGGCCTTGTCTTGAGTATTTGTAATTGTAAAATATACATACGTGTCCCTCTATCCCCCATGTAACCTGCAATGGGGCCCTGTCTTGAGAAATTGTAACTGTATACTGTTCATACGTGCCCTTCTATCCCCCTATGTACCCAGCCCCCCCCCCTTAATCGATTGTTCATTCCTGTGATTCCAAGCCTTTTTGTACATTGCTATGATTCCTGTAAAGCGCTCTGATACCCTAACGGGTCAAGTTCGCGCTCTATAAAACACAAAATAAATAAATAAATAAAATGCACACTGCCTGGGTAGTTGGCGACGACGTTGGTGAAGAGTCCCCGGTGGTCCACTATTGCCTGCACATTGATGGAATGCGTGTGCTTCCTGTTGCGGTAATTGTGTGCAGTGTTGGCAGGGGGCACAAGTAGGACATGTGTGCAGTCAATTGCCCCCAACACGTGCGGGAAGCCAGCTATGGCGTAGAAGCCTTGCTTGGTCTCCAGCTGTTCCTGCGCAGTGTGGGGGAAGTGAAGGTGCTGGGGTACCAAGCTGATGATGGCATCCAAGACAGGTGTGAGGGACTTTGATAGGGCTGGCTGTGAGACTCCTCCGACTCTGGCAGTTGTTGGTTGGAAGGTACCAGAGGCCAACAGGTGCAGCACAGCCAGCAGGTTTGTCTGCGGAGGGATGTTGGTTCTCCGCTGTGTTGGTACCATCAGAGTGTGGGCAATGTGGGTCAGGATGCGGAGGATGGTTGTCCTTTTGAGCCTGTAGTGGGCAATGGCATCCTCTGGCGTTGAGTGTCTGAGGCTGGTGCGTTTTAGGAACGTCCGCTGTCTTCTTCTGCGCTGCCTAGGTGGTAGTCCGGGGGGTTGGTCCGGGGGGGGGGTCCTGGGGGTGGTGGCGGTGGGTGTTGTGGCCCTCTTGGGTCTCCAAGCTGCATGATCATTGGCTCCATGGCATCTGTTGGTCTTCAGATGTGGCTCTGGGCTGGGCTCCCTTTCTACTGCAGGTTGTCGTCCTGCATAACACCAGTCATAGGCAGGTGTTAAATCCCTGCTGCTAACGTGTCTTATCGCCTGTTTTTGGATCGCATCGCCAATCTGGCTGGTCGTTGAGAATATCGCGAAGTGGTGTTTTCGTGAGTTTTTGCACGGGAACGCTTACTCTGCATATCATTAGCGTTAGTTGTCGCTCTCATCCGTGGCGATGTTTTTTGCGGCAGCTATCGCTGGAAAACTGCCGATGTCAGCAGTTTGCACCAGCTTGAGAATAGGGCGATAAATCTATTGCCACTTTTGCGGCGCTCAAGTGCCGATAAATCGTCCTTGAGAATATGCCCCACAATGTCTTGGAAGGCTGACAGACCACTCAGTGCTGGGAAGCCCGTTGGGTAGCCATGCGCTTAAGAAATGTGTTTGAATTGAATTGAATTTAATGAGAGAAGGAGGTAGGGACCATGCAAGATGTTGATTGGGAGACAGCCCTGATGCATCCAAGGGAAATAGTAATCAAAGCACAGCTGGGGTTAATTCAGTTGAAAATACTTCACCAAATTAATTTTAATAGAAGTAAACTTTTCTAAATGGGAATGGCCGCCAACCCCAACTGCGTACGATGTGTTACTGAGGAAGGTACGTTCCTTCACACACTCTGGGGATGTCCCAAGATTAAAATGTACTGGGTGGCAGTGCTTCAAGAACTGGAGGCACTTTGGGAGCTTGACATTCCCAGGGCTCCCAAAATGGTGATACTTGTGATCCCAAATGATGCCAACATTTCCAGGGTCGCATTGTGTTTTTGTATTTTGGACTTCATTATTGCAAAAAGGGATGTGACACAAATGTGGGGCAAGTAACAGGTCCCAACAGTAGAGAAGTGGAATGAAGAAATGAATAGATGCCTAGAGGTGGAAAGGGCGGTTTATGAGGGTAGAGGTTGTCCTAAGAAATTCAGCAAAGTGTGTGGAAAGTGGAGAGAGCCTACCACGGACTGGGTATAGAACCCAGGGACTCAATCAGGGTCGAGCTCCCCGAGTGGCACCTGCTGGAGCACTGGCACAGAGGAAGGAGTTCATTAGGAAAGGGTGTGGCATAGTTCCATGACTATTGGTCGGAGGAATGGCCACTGAAGGGAGATGAGGTCCACCACAGATGAAATTGTTCACTTATCCCAATGTTTTGTATGCAATGTTTTGTGCCACCTAAAATCCATCAACAAAAAAAATTTTTTACCCAAAAACCAAGAGGTGAGAGTGTGGTGAGAAAGAGGAAGGGGAGATGTTGGGATGAGGAAATGAGAAAGCCATGGAAAGAGGTGAAGCGAGTGGATTGCTGTGTTGGGACAGAAGCTATGAAATGAGAATTGGGTGATGACGGGGAAAAAAGAATTGAAATGACAACAGAGAGATGGAAGGTCAATAGAGAAATAACAGCCTTAAGGGGACTCGAAGAACAACAAAGAAGAGGAATCAAGTGTCAAAGGAACCGTGGTGCGATGAAGCTCATATGAGAACAGATGGAACCGAGTCAAGAGGAAATGGAGAGAGACAAGAAGAGAAATGACAATGGCGAAGGAGTTAATGGAAGAAAGAGTCAGGGGGGATGTATTCATGTTAAAAAGGGCTTCAAAGAGAGAGGGCAAAATGGCAGCTGAAACAGTAGAAGGAACGATGGTGCCAGGGAGATAATTGTGGAACAGCAGATAGAAAGAGAGGAAGCAGCTAGAGGACAGTTTTTAAGACACTCACAAACGCAGCAGATGAGAATGAAGAACTGTTGATGCGCCCTTGGGAGAAGAGCAGACTATCCAAGGGAGGGTGAGATATTAGAAAACAAATGAGGGTTGGCTGAGCCAGAGAGGACAGAAGTGCACGAATACTTAAGGAATTGTCTATGCCTTTCAGCAGCAGAGAGATGTGTATCTGATGAGACAGTTATGACTCCGCGAGCGGAGGGGTAAAGAACAGACAGTGCCTGATGGAAGCAGTAATGAAAATCATTGCACCATTTGTTTCGTGTGCATCTGATCAGACCCTCCAGTGAGCCTGCTTGAATAATAATGTGCCCGCATCTTAAAGACCATGTCCTGCAGCCGCCACACGCAACCATTCTTTAAGTGCGCGCCCACAGTCGTAGGCACGCTTAGCTATCTGCGGCTTCGCACTAGAAGAAAATAATATTTAATTTTTTGAGGAATATTTATGAATTCCACATCCAACTTTGAAAAGCAACAGTAGATAATTCAGCAAAATGCTAACTTATAGCCGCCAAAATATGGTTTTGCGTGGAAAATATTTGCAATCAAAGCAAACGTTTTTCCAAAAATCCGTAAAGCTATGTTTTGAAGGATCCTGAACACTTTCTCATAGTATGCTATAATTCCACTTAGCCTATGGAAAATTACATTTTCAAATGAGGACCTTATTGCAGCAATTTGATTTCAAATGGTCTGGGAAAGGGAGAGGTATATTATACCGCTCCCACTGAACAGTGCAACTGCTAGAGCAGTATTTATTGGTTGTGCGGTTCTGAATTTGTGTTTTCTGCTCAAATACTACATGTATCTGAATTTACCAAATATGTACCACTTGCAATTATGGGCAAGTTTGATCCGACAATGTTTATCAGAGGAAAATTGTGGCTGTGTGTCGTTTACTGCAAATCTCTGAATTTGGATCCATGCGCCAACATGGATGCTATTTACTCCCGCCTCCACTTGTAATCAGGACGTGAGTGTGCAGACATTTTGATGTGCATAGTCCAGTGCACCTTCCCAAGCTTTAACATACACATTACTTCCTTACACTGAGTAGCAACAACGGGCAAGAATTTGTGTTTTTCAAAGAGACTTTCAAGCAAACGCAGACTGGAAGTTTCATTTCTGATGTACTGGCTGTGGCACAGCCTGCCCCACAGTACTATTATTGCTAATGTAGGGGTCATTCTGACTCTTAGCAGGAAGTCCCGCCCCTTAGCTGGAAGTGATTGGAGCTTGAGTTTATTGTTATTATCCCCTTCCTGGTCAGAAAAGAGCGCATCTCCGGGGAGATCATGGCAAGAGAAGGGAGATGGGGGCTAAAGGTTGTACTACTGAATATCGAGCCCAAGAGTATGGACATAAAAGAATATTGTGGGCAGAATATTAAAAGGTAAGTGCATGTAGGCAAGCATAGATTTACTATTCCTAGCTCCACATCTACGTAGCTTGAAGATATAGCACCAAGGTACATATATGTGGAGTTTAGGTATAGAAAATATATACTTACCTTTCGATATTTTGGATTCGATATTTGCATGCCTCGATATTCTGGTTTCAATGTTTAGGGTGCACAGCCACCTGCAACGAAATATGCGCAAGTTTTCCTTAAATGACCAAAAAATGAATACGAATTCCACTAAATGTTCAAACTGCCCCCACTGCGTTTCGGAGGTGAGATTGCAGTAATGCCTTCCTATAGATTTCTATTTAAACCAGAGGCTAAACGGAAAGCTTTGAATAATGCCTCCATTTCCAACCCACGTCTGTTTGTTAAATTAAATGACACGCTAGGATCCCATCACATTCAATCATAACCCCGGGCGCGCCGCCTTGATGACAACAGTCATATTTCCTTTTGCAGATTGTCTGCAGCGGCTCTACCCTCCGAGTGACAGCCTCCGCACTCATGCCGCGTGTAAATGCATTTTTTTGTGTTGATTGCACATTAAGCCGCGATGTACACTGGGCCTGTGAAAGCAATGGGAAGGGAGGGGGAGCGCAGAATGCAGAGGAGCGTTGCAGAGGAGGCTGCTGTAAAGCGCGGCCTGAGGGGCGGTTTTCCAAAGCACACCACAAGGCACAAGAATTTCTCACAATACTTGAACAGCACTCTTTTTTATCCTCTTGCTTCGCCTCCCGCTCTCTGGCCTATTTCTTCCCTTCTCCTCTGAACCTTTTATCCTGAAATACTTATTTTCATATCATTCCCCTTTTCTATCTCTAGTTTGATCATTTTCTTCCTGTGGCCATCTGTCCTCCCCTCTATCTGGCTCTCACCTGTCCCTCTTCTCTCCCTCCACCTCACAGTTTTACTTCAATTCCTTTCTCCAGTTCCTCTTTCCTCAGTCATCTCCCTATTTCCTATTTCCTTCACTTCCGATAACCCTTGATTTCAGTGCCCCCATACATCTTCCTCCACCCCTGGATCTCTTTTCTCATTGTCCTCTTCGGTTACTTGCCTTTCTTGCTGTATTGAAAGAACACAGGCACGGATGAAGATGTTGTATTTAGGTCTCGCCTGTCGCTTTTGGGACAGTTTGTTTACTTAGCAGGGGCTTGGATCCCACCCATTGCTTGATTAGTATCATTGTCACTCTCATTTCTTGCTTCTCTTTTGCAATTGCATGCCGGCTTCACTTCCTCTTAATGTGTTTATTCTTCACCTGGAGCATGGCCCAAATACTGCTTCCTTGCATGCCCAGCATCCTTCCACTACTCACGCATTTTCAGAGGTACTTTTTATTTTTTTTAGTTGCAGCAGTTTATTATATGGTGTAGCTGTGCAACCTCATCATGTAATAAACTCACAAACCCGTCTTGGGTCAATTCAGGCTTGTTGGCAAAGCCTTTGCTCAGCCCTGGGTAGCAATGGCTTCGAGCAGTCTGGCTTTATCAAAGGAACACGTGTAAAGCATTTAGAAGTACCAAAACAGCTGAATAGGAAGAAACACGAGACAAAGAAAATCCAACACCAATTTATAAAACTAGCTCCTATTTTTATGAATTTTTAGACACCAATATGAACAAACTCCACCGGAGGGTTTCAGAGATATAAATTATTAAGCAATAGTCTGTGCCACAAAGGTCGATGTCCCTTAAAGTCCAGCCAAAAAACAGCTGCCACAGGTTTAATGGTCTCCGGTTACAGCAAAATCAGCAGTTCCCTTTAACTAAGGCTAGTGTTCGTTTTGGGTGACCAAACTGCACTCTGACGACTCATCCAGGTCCAGCAAACTCGGGTGCAGCTTTTGATCATTGAGGCTGCACTTCGATGGTGAGCGGTGGTCAAATGATTGTGGCTACTGACTCACCACAGCAGTCTTCTTCAGCTTTTGTGGCCCTGTAGTTGTAAGAGGAAGTCAGCCAACTAACTCTTGGAGTCATCTCTTTTGTCTGGAAAACTTTTCCTCGAGCAGGGCACCACAGACGCAGTCCTCTCTTTGATAGCTCAAGGGTCAGCGGGTGCCATTCTTATGCCCACACCTTGCACTCGGGATGCGGTGAATACTGGCCAATGGGCTATCAGATCCCCTGTCACCTGATGATGACTTTCTACGAAGTGTGGCATCTAGCTATCCCAGGATGCAATATTCTGCCACTCCCAAGACGGCAGAACCCTTCTCTGAGCGTGTGGTGCTTGTTACCGGACCATAGAGGTGGCATGCACACAGGAAAACTGGTTTAGCAACTCTTTCCTCCTCTCTGTCCCTACACTAACTTGTCTAACAGAACAAAGAAGCAGCCCCTCTCATGTATGTCCACCATTTTGCCCTTCAAAAGCAGCTTTTACTTTGAAGCTCGCCTTTTGACCTCACACCCTGTTTGGCCTTCCTGCCAGTGAGAGATAACACCTCTTTGAATTGCAGGCTCTTTGTGTTCCTTCCTGGGAGTCATTCACATACCTCCCCAGGAGCAGAAGGCTGTCTCGTGGCCAGCAACTTTAAATGGTCACTGGAAAACCTGAGCAACAGATTAGCAACTTTTTAATTTTCTATTTTCATAAAAGTTACATTAAATTTGATTCGGGCATCAAGTCGGGTTTAATGTAACTATTCCTTTGATATCTGGAAGTACTAACTTTAGTAGTCCCATTCAGAATTTAGCGCAGCTGAGTTGTCAGCCTGTAACCCTGTACTTGACAATGTGGCTACTAGCCTTTCTACTGCAAAAACAACAATTTGGGGTGTTTACTGTTAGGACCTATAAAAGCACATGTCCTAATTTTTAATATAAAGCACCCTGCCTTAGTGCTCGTTAGGCCTGGCTTAGGGATGAATAATATATATTGACTAATATATATTGGGATGACTAATATATAATAATTATATATATATATATATATATATATATATATATATATATATATATATATATATTCCGATCCGGAGGCCCAATGGAGGGCTGCTAGAAATATCCTTTAATTAATCAGAGCTATCGGACCCACTGGAGGGCATAATTATGCAGTATTGAACCACAAAGACCAGAGTGCATTATAAATACAATTAAAACTAAAGGCACACCTGAGGCCAATTATAATGATTTAAAGGACAAAGGGAACTTTGTTTGGTGCATGCCACTTACTGAATGCTCGTGACGGCCTCTGAGGAAGGAGGAAGACATCCTCTGAAACGCGTCAGGCCAAAGGATTTCATTACGGGATCGGAAGCTGCCTGTTCTTTGTAAATAAAGGATGTTCCTTCTCTTGCTGTGGTGTGCGGCCTCAATTGCTGAGCAATGTTGGGACATGTGACACGGCAGCTCCAGGCCGTGGAGGGATCGCACCGTCCAGAGAAGCAGCGTTGATGCACACAGGGGGAAGCTTCCCCCTGTGAATCACACAGCAAGAAACTTATTTCGAGCAGGCATAGTCCGATCCGGAGGCCCAATGGCCCAATGGAGGGCTTTAATTAATCAGAGCTATCGGACCCACTGGAGGGCATAATTATGCAGTATTGAACCACAAAGACCAGAGTGCATTGCAAATACAATTAAAACTAAAGGCACACCTGAGGCCAATTATAATGATTTAAAGCACGAAGGGAACTTTGTTTGGTGCATGCCACTTACTGAATGCTCGTGACGGCCTCTGAGGAAGGAGGAAGACATCCTCTGAAACGCGTCAGGCCAAAGGATTTCATTACGGGATCGGAAGCTGCCTGTTCTTTGTAAATAAAGGATGTTCCTTCTCTTGCTGTGGTGTGCGGCCTCAATTGCTGAGCAACGTTGGGACATATATATATATATATATATATATATATATATATATATATATATAAATATATATATGTGTATATATATATATATATATATATATATCCAACAAACAAGGTTTGCCCTCCTTGAGGACGCCCGCCCGGAAAATAAACTCTCTTGAAGTGGTGACTGCAGCGACTTCAACATTCCGCTTTTATCCTTGAAGACTGGCTTAACGCGTTTCGGATTTCACTCCTTGTTCACAAGCCACACACAAGGAACAAACAGCAGCCATTGAGTAGAGCACCTGCAATTTATTAAGTGAGTCCTGCCCCAGTGTGTGTGTGCTCCGCCTTAGTGGGCGTATGCTACATTGCATTGTGGTATTTGCAGTCTCTACCCACCAATAAAGTCCCCTAGTGGGTGTTGCCGTATTCCTCTGATCCGTGTAATAAAAATCCCCAGTGGGTTGATACAAGCAGGCAATGTGGAGTCAGCTGCCAATACTCGTCTCTCACAGTTGAGCTGTTCCGTCTTTGAGTTTGCGACAGGTCCTCCTGACGCCAAGGTCAAGGACTTTTTCAAAGCCAGGCCTTGTGGTCGAAACGCGTTGCCGTTGAATTAATAATAACTATCAGACCACGATCCTGGAGTGCGAGTCTTTCTTTTTGGATGAAAGGTGATACGAAAATTTTCTCTAAAAAATACATTGGGTTCCGACGCACGATCCTCGCACCGGCCCCGACTGGCGGAAGTGGTCAGTCATTGTCGGAGTTCATATATATATATATATATATATATATATATATATATATATATATATATATATATATATATATATATATATATATATATATATATATATATATATATATATATATATATATATATATATATATATATATATATAGTTATAGTTAGGAGCTAGTTTCCATAGGAACGACTGGAGGAACTTAAACGGAACTGTGGTTGATCGTGGGAGGAGCGGGCATTTGAGAAAGGCAATGTCCGAAACGCGTCATGCCCATGCTCTTTGAAATAAATCCCCTGTTTGAAGTACCCCATGGTGTCCCTCTGGTTCTTTCAAGTAAAAGGATCTCTTCGTGGTATATGTTGTGTGCAAGTCCTGGGCGCACATGGAGGAGACCCGTCTCAACAAGAGGACAGAGTCATCCGGGGCAGCTTCGGCACTTTCTTCGCATTCATGGTAATGGATAGGCTCTGACCCACCATACCCGCCCGTGGTATCTGTGCCGCTGTTAATTGCAGTTCGTGACTCCACGAAGGAATCCGGATCACTGTATCCGTGTTTTCCAGGCCACCCAAGGAGCGGATTAGTGTGGTTTGAGGCGTTTTGGGGACTCGGGAGGAGCATTTGTTTTAAACTGCCTCGATTACCACAGCCCTGAACAGCGTTCTTAAAAGTATCCTGATGGTTTTGTTTTACAGACATTGCCGGCTGAAGTCACTTGCCTAGCATGCGGTGAGAGTGCATGCTGGGACTTGCAGTTTACTACTGGGATTGCAGGTCTGTGTGTGACTTTTAACTGGCCTATCAGGTGAGCCACCAATGGCGGAACGACTGGAGGAACTTAAACGGAACTGTGGTTGATCGGGGGAGGAGCGGGCATTTGAGAAAGGCAATGTCCGAAACGCGTCATGCCCATGCTCTTTGAAATAAATCCCCTGTTTGAAGTACCCCATGGTGTCCCTCTGGTTCTTTCAAGTAAAAGGATCTCTTCGTGGCATATGTTGTGTGCAAGTCCTGGGCGCACATGGAGGAGACCCGTCTCAACAAGAGGACAGAGTCATCCGGAGCAGCTTCGGCACTTTCTTCGCATTCATGGTAATGGATAGGCTCTGACCCACCATACCCGCCCGTGGTATCTGTGCCGCTGTTAATTGCAGTTCGTGACTCCACGAAGGAATCCGGATCACTGTATCCGTGTTTTCCAGGCCACCCAAGGAGCGGATTAGTGTGGTTTGAGGCGTTTTGGGGACTCGGGAGGAGCATTTGTTTTAAACTGCCTCGATTACCACAGCCCTGAACAGCGTTCTTAAAAGTATCCTGATGGTTTTGTTTTACAGACATTGCCGGCTGAAGTCACTTGCCTAGCATGCGGTGAGAGTGCATGCTGGGACTTGCAGTTTACTACTGGGATTGCAGGTCTGTGTGTGACTTTTAACTGGCCTATCAGGTGAGCCACCAATGGCGGAACGACTGGAGGAATTTAAACGGAACTGTGGTTGATCGGGGAGGAGCGGGCATTTGAGAAAGGCAATGTCCGAAACGCGTCATGCCCATGCTCTTTGAAATAAATCCCCTGTTTGAAGTACCCCAAGGTGTCCCTCTGGTTCTTTCAAGTAAAAGGATCTCTTCGTGGCATATATATATATATATATATATAATCTACTGGCGGTCGCCAGTAGATAGTTATAGTTACAACCTATTATCCATAGGAAATCCGCGACATTCTATTTGAAATAACTCTCTTGCCGGTTGACGTATCTTCGCGAAATTTTCAAACTTTGTGGCCCGCTCCGGTCCGCTCCTACCCTGAAAGTCTCGGGGATTCGTCAAGCGGGTGCCGAGAAAAAGGGGGGTCCCAAAACGCGTTTTCCCCATGCACTTTTCCATAGGAAACTTTAGACACGGCTACAGCCCGAACTGCTGAACGGAATTACACCAAATTTGGCAAAGAGGTAGTTCTTGGTTCAGAAAGAACCCTTTTTGTTAAATGGTGTAAATCCGTTCAGTAGTTGCTGAGAAAATGAAAAGTAAAAAGTTAGTGATATCTATGGCCGAGTAGGGTCCGCGTACCCTCAGCGCACCCTGCGCGCACCGTCCCGATCACGAGCTGCATGTTAATTGGCTGTCAGCTGGCTGTCAACATTCCGATTCAGGAAATGTTGGCAGCCATTTTGTGCGCAAAGCGCACAAAGGGGGCAGGGTAGAAACACCCTGACCCCCTAGGTTTGCTTCAGGGGTCCCACAAGGACCCCCTGAGCAAAAAAATAAAAAAAAAAATAAATTTTAAATCGGCAGGATGCGGTCAGGGTGCGCGAATCCTGCCGAAAAAAAAAAATCGAAGCGCGGTCTCCCGCGCTTTGATGTTAATTGCCCCCGGGTGGCCCAAGTCCCGGGGGCATGGTGGGGGGATAATTTAATGTGTGGGGGCCTCAAGGGCCCCCAAGCCACGGGGACCGCCACCCCCCGGGGCTTTTTTGAAAAATGGTGCGGGAGGGCTCTGAGCCCTCCCGCAGCCCCGGGGACCACCACCTCCCCGGGGCTTTTTTAATTAAAAATAAAACCAGTGTGGGGGCTCCAGCCCCCCACACGCCCCGGGACCGCCACCTCCCCGGGGCACTAAACATTTTAATATGGGGGTCCGTTACGGACCCCAGAGCCCCGGGGACCACCACCTCCCCGGGGCTGTGTACTGAATGGGAGGGGGCCGCGCGGCCCCCTCCTGGAGCCCTTGATGGCCCTGGGGACCACCACCCCCCAGGGCCGGCTCCTGCAGTGTCCCGGGTGCCTACCCCCGGGACACTGTAGTTTGCTATGGCAGGACGGAGCCTCGCGGCTCCCGTCCTGCCATAGCAAACTGCTTTGGATATTGGAAGAGAGAGCAGGGAAACCTGCTCTCTCTTCCAATATCCAAAGCGATTGCTTTTCCACATGGGGAGCAGCATGTCAGCTGCTCCCCATGTGGAACAGCAATGCCGGCTCCCAAGGGACGTGGGGAGCCGGCGGGACTGTGGGGGATTGGGGACCCCCCACAGTCCCCAACGGAGAGGGCCAGCCCCGGGGGATGGGGTCCCCGGGCAAGTAGTGGCTCGGGAGGGGGCCACGCGGCCCCCTCCCCAAAAAGAGAAAACATTTTTTTTTTTAAAAAATGGAAAGGCCGGCCCCGGGGCCTTAAAATGGCCAGAGGAGGGGGGCCACGCTGCCCCCCTCAAAATAATAAATATAGAGGCCATGCCCCGGGGGGTGGGGTCCCCGGGGCCAATACAGGCCCAGGGAAGGGGGGCCACGCGGCCCCCTTCACGTTTTTTTTTGGGGGAAAAATTAAAAAGGGGTAAGGCCCTGGGGATGGGGTCCCCAGGGCCCAAAAAGAAAAAGGGAAGGGGGCTACACAGCCCCCCTTCAGGGACAAAAAAACAACAAAAAAACGATCGGGCCCGCAGGCCCCGCCCTTCCTTCACCACTCTGCAAACGCGCCCCTGGCGCGTTTGCAGAGGGGAACAAATTCCCCTTGAATACTGGGGGTCCCTGGGGGCCAACTAGCCCACCAGGAACCTCCAGTATGCGCCAGGGGCTGCCTTGCAGAGACGTGTAGAGAGGCCACACCCCTTTACACCTCTCTGCAACGCAGCTCTGTGGCGCTTTGGAGGTATATGGTGGGCTAGTTGGACTCCGGGGACCCTCAGGATTCAAGGGGACTTAATCCACCAACTTAAAACGCGCCACGGGGCGCGTTTGTACAGTGGTGAAGGGAGGGGCGGGGCTTCAGGTGACATGTGTGCAAACAGGCCCCGTGGCGCGTTTTAAGATGGGGAATTAAATCCCCTTCAATCCTGAGGGTCCCTGGGGGCCAACTAGCCCAACAGGTACATCCAGAAAGCGCCACAGAGCTGCGTTGCAGAGAGGTGTAAAAAGGGGTGTGGCCTCTCTACACGTCTCTGCAACGCAGCCCCTGGCGCATATTGGAGGTTCCTGGTGGGCTAGTTGGCCCCTAGGGACCCTCAGGATTCAAGGGGACTTAATCCCCAACTTAAAACGCGCCACGGGGGCGCGTTTGCACAGATGTCACCTCAGGCCCCGCCCCTCCCTTCACCATTGTGCAAATATTCCTCTAAAATCAGCCGAAATACGAATTCCGATTTACTCACCTGTTATAAGGAGAGACCTCAGTGCTGTATCTTTCAGCCCAGTACTGGTCCTGAAAAGTAATTTTAACCGTACTTACCAGTAACTTGAATTTCCTTCCATAGGCTAACATTGACTGGTTTCAATTGGAAATTCTTCTAAGTGTGGAGTTTTGGAACTTTAAAATATTCCTGTAAAATCAGCCGAAATACGAATTCCGATTTACTCACCTGTTATCAGGAGAGACCTCAGTGATGCATCTTTCAGCCCAGTACTGGTCCTGAAAAGTAATTTTAACCGTACTTACCGGTAACTTGAATTTCCTTCATAGGCTAACATTGACTGGTTTCACTTGGAAATTCTTCTAAGTGTGGAGTTTTGGAACTTTAAAATATTCCTCTAAAATCAGCCGAAATACGAATTCCGATTTACTCACCTGTTATCAGGAGAGACCTCAGTGCTGCATCTTTCAGCCCAGTACTGATCCTGAAAAGTAATTTTAACCGTACTTACCGGTAACTTGAATTTCCTTCATAGGCTAACATTGACTGGTTTCACTTGGAAATTCTTCCAAGTTTTGATTTTTGAAACATACAAATATTCCTCTAAAATCAGCCGAAATCCGAATTCTGATTTACTCACCTGTTATCAGGAGAGACCTCAGTGCTGCATCTTTCAGCCCAGTACTGGTCCTGAAAAGTAATTTTAACCGTACTTACCAGTAACTTGAATTTCCTTCCATAGGCTAACATTGACTGGTTTCACTTGGAAATTCTTCTAAGTGTGGAGTTTTGGAACTTTAAAATATTCCTCTAAAATCAGCCGAAATCCGAATTCTGATTTACTCACCTGTTATCAGGAGAGACCTCAGTGCTGCATCTTTCAGCCCAGTACTGATCCTGAAAAGTAATTTTAACCGTACTTACCGGTAACTTGAATTTCCTTCATAGGCTAACATTGACTGGTTTCACTTGGAAATTCTTCTAAGTGTGGAGTTTTGGAACTTTAAAATATTCCTCTAAAATCAGCCGAAATACAAATTCCGATTTACTCACCTGTTATCAGGAGAGACCTCAGTGCTGCATGTTTCAGCCCAGTACTGATCCTCAAAAGTAATTTTAACCGTACTTACCGGTAACTTGAATTTCCTTCCATAGGATATCATTGCCTGCTTTTTGCTGAAAAAGATTCTAAGTGTTGATTTTTGGAACTTTAAAATATTCCTCTAAAATCAGCCGAAATCCGAATTCTGATTTACTCACCTGTTATCAGGAGAGACCTCAGTGCTGCATCTTTCAGCCCAGTACTGATCCTCAAAATTAATTTTAACCGTACTTACCGGTAACTTGAATTTCCTTCATAGGCTAACATTGACTGGTTTCACTTGGAAATTCTTCTAAGTGTGGAGTTTTGGAACTTTATAATATTCCTCTAAAATCAACCAAAGTACGAATTCCAATTTACTCACCTGTTATCAGGAGAGAACCCAGTGCTGCATCTTTTAGCCCAGCACTGACCCTGAAAAGTAATTTTAACCGTACTTACCAGTAACTTATATTTTCTTCCATAGGAATCCTTTGTCTGGTTTTCAGCAGAAAAGTTTCAAAGTGTCGATTTTCACAAACTACAAATATTCCTTAAAAATCGCCTGTATGACTTAAACGCATTCTTTCAACTGTTTACAGGAGATGCACCAGTGCTGGATCCAGGATCCAACACTGAGTAACAAAAAGTAACGATAACAGTTTTTACCTCCTAAGTGAATTTCCTTCCATAGGATAACATTGGTCATTCTATGAGAAAAAGTTTCAAAGTGTCAACTTTTAAAGTACAATAATATTCCTTAAAAATCACGACTGTAACCAAAACGCTTTTACTCAACTGTTTACAGGAGATGTCCCAGGACTGAATCTAGGATCCAGTCCTGTGGTTAGAAAAGTAATCCATAAAGTAACTAATTGCATTTAACTAGAAATTCACATTGAGCTGAATGTTGCATTGTGTTTGAAAATGTGTTGCCCATTGCAACAACTGTAACTACTGTACTTAAAAGTCTATTGCCTATGTGCAAAGTATTTAAACTAAAGTAATTCATTCTGAGAAAGTATTTTTTGTAATGTATAATATAATTACAATGTAATTTAAAAAATAAAATATGTAAAAAAAAATGTTTTCTAAAAAATTTCGAAATCAGTATGAAAAAAATGTATATAACAATTAATACATTTAAAAATTGTCATTTACAAAACCTTTGAAATTCACTGAAAAAACCGTAGGTTTCAGACATGTTATAGTTACAAATTAGCATTTAAAAAACCTTTGAAATTCACTGAAAAAACCATAGGTTTTAGGGACGTTATAGTTACAAATTAGCATTTAAAAAACCTTTGAAATTCACTGAAAAAACCATAGGTTTTAGGGACAGTTATAGTTAGTTGGACATTGCACTCGTACAAAACCCGTGAAATTCCCCCGTTATAGTTAGTTCAGCTAACTATAACTCGCGCCCCGCAATGCACTGCTGATGACGTCACATATTACATCACTCATGACATGGTCAGTGACATCACTGATGACATCACTGATGACATCTCAAATGACATCACTGATGACATCATCCACGTGATAATCTGATGCAGCTCTTCACACCCTAATATAACCTTTGATACACCCAATCTAAATTACAGACTGCCATTCGCAAAACCATAGACACTCCAACACCAATAACTACATACCCACTCACTGATTCTTAGGTCTACACACACACATCCACTCACTCACCCGTACAGTCACTCATACTTATGGTCACTCAATACAGGACTATCATATGCACTCTTACTCCTATATAGACACTCAAACACCGCCACTCATCCATAGAGGTACTCACACACCTAGTCAGTCATGCAAATAATTAAACACACTGCCATTTACTCACCTATACAGTTATACACACACCAGCTCACTTAATCATACAAATACTAGCACATTGTTACGCTCTTATACAATCACTGATACAAGCACACACTCATCCATACAGCCACTATCACAATCACTCACTCTCGCTTATAGCTATTTATATACTCCAACACACATATATACTGCCTTTCACATATGTAGTTACTCACACATGTACCACTGGGACATACATTCACTCACTAACACACTCTTACACACACTTACCCACCCATACAGTCTATCACAGATGCACTCTTGAAACCATCCACCCAGTGAATCACCCACTCACACATCTATGCACAGTCGCACACACCCCATCCACACAAACACTCAGGCACCCATACAGATACTCAGACAACAAATCAATAACTCTTATAGACACTCATGTAGCTATTCACAAACCCATGCAGCCACTTACACAGCAACAGACAGATACAGACATTCACCCAGTTTAGTCACTAACCCATGCATTCAGTAAGATACGTTTAATCACTCACTTATAGAATTAGTCACGCACCTACTAAATCATCCATACAGACACTTATACACCCACTCATTCTTCAATACGCCTTTCCCTATATATATAAAAAATATTTAAACTTTACAGAAACACACAGTCACTGGATGATGTCTTCAGTGATGTCATTTGAGATGTCATCAGTGATGTCATCATTGATGTCACTGACCATGTCATGAGTGATGTAATATGTGACGTCATCAGCAGTGCATTGTGGGGCGCGAGTTATAGTTAGCTGAACTAACTATAACGGGGGAATTTCACGGGTTTTGTACGAGTGCAATGTCCAACTAACTATAACTGTCCCTAAAACCTATGGTTTTTTCAGTGAATTTCAAAGGTTTTTTAAATGCTAATTTGTAACTATAACGTCCCTAAAACCTATGGTTTTTTCAGTGTATATATATATATATATATATATATATTATCTACTGGCGGTCGCCAGTAGATAGTTATAGTTAGGACCTATTTTCCATAGGAAATCCGCAACATTCTATTTGAAATAACGTTGGCGCCGGTTGACGAATCTTCGCGAAAGTTTCCAACTTGTTGGGGCGCTCCGGTCCGCTCCTATCCTGAAAGTCTCGGGGTGATTCGTCAAGCGGGAGCCGAGAAAAAAGGGGGGTCCCAAAACGTGTTTTCCCCATTCATTTTTCCATAGGAACCTTTAGTCGCAGCTACAGCCCGAACTGCTGAACGGAATTACACCAAATTTGGCAAAGAGGTAGCCCTTGGTTCAGTGTCGTGCCTTTTGCTTAAATGGTGTAAATCCGTTCAGTAGTTCCTGAGAAAATCAAAAGTAAAATCACATATATATCTGGGCGGAGCCTAACCACACATGTCATCGTGAGATCTGATTGGCTGACAGCACTTCATCCTGGAATTGCTGGCAGCCATCTTGGGACCAATATAAATGATAGTACTCCATTGAAATGCATTGTAGTGAATCAAAGATTTTGAGGGTTACCAAAAGGAGAACTATAAAGGGTGATAACAGACTTTAGTTACATAGAATTCATTTGTTGATGGTACCATACTAATTTCAGGAATTGTGGTGTGTTCTAAGGTGATTTTACCCTGTGAAAAACCTTCTGTTGGGATATCATGAATCATGTTTGAGAGAAAACTATTTTCACATGCTTGTCCCATAGAGTTTTGGAAGGTGCTCCAGAAGCTAAAAGGAGAGCATATTTTCTGTAAATTCACATTATCTTTCTCAGTCATGTGAGAATGAAGTCTGACATTCTCAGTAAAACATGTACATCCAACAAGGGCAGAGACTGTCAGTTGATTCCTTTGTGTTCTACTGCAGCTTCCCAGAGTGTTCTAAAGAACAACTAGAGTGCTAACAGCCTTACTTATGACAAAAGTATGGCACACCTGAAGCCATCTTGATTGGAATAAACTGGTAACACTTAAAACATTTAATTTAAAAAGGAACAAAATGATGGGGTTCATTTTGTCATAGAAATTATGGTTAGTGCTGTAGAAAGAAAAATTAGGACATGTTTCAAGTGTGATCTCAAATATCTCCCTGTTATATTTCAACAGGAGCAGCCTGCCAGTTGATGCCTTTGTGTTCTACTGCAGCTTCCCAGAGTGTTCTAAAGAACAACTAGAGTGCTAACAGCCTTACTTATGACAAAAGTATGGCACACCTGAAGCCATCTTGATTGGAATAAACCGTTAACACTTAAAACATTTAATTTAAAAAGGAACAAAATGAGGGGGTTCTTTTTGAAATAGAAATTATGGATAGTGCTGCAGAAAGAAAAATTAGGGCATGTTTTAAGTGAGATCTCAAATCCTCTTCTATTTCATTAGAAAATTCCTACATGCAGACTGAAACAATCACTTTCAATACCAGCAGCAGACTTCCAGTTAACTCCCTGGTGAGCAGTAGCTTTTCTACAATGATCTAATGAGCAACTAGAGTGCTAACATTCTGAATTTATGGCAAATGTGAGACACATCTGAATGCCTTCTTGATGGAATCAAAGTAAAAACTGAAAGCATTTCCTACTGAGGAGACTGAAGTAAATGAGGAAATTAGGAAACTTCATAACAAAGAAGTCTTCCAAGATGGCCACCAGTGAAAAAAGAGCCCAAATGTAGCACAAATATTACCCAGATGTAGCCCACATATAGCCCAATGACAAAGGTGTGCAAAACACTTTTTATTTTTAGTTTTTTTGCAGTTTTATGTAGTGCAGACTGGTCAGGTATTGGAGCGTTGCATCTTAAAACATGACCCCCTACACTACAAAAACACCACTGCACTACCCTAAACCCTAAAACACTACCCCCAGCACGACCCCCTACACTACACAAGCACCACTGCACTATCCTAAATCCTAAAACACTACCCCCAGCACGACCACCTACACTACCCAAACACCACTGCACTACCCTAAAACATGACCCCCTACACTACACAAACACCACTGCACTACCCTAAACCCTAAAACACTACCCCCAGCACGACCCCCTACACTACACAAGCACCACTGCACTACCCTAAACCCTAAAACACTACCCCCAGCACGACCCCATACACTACACAAACACCACTGCACTACCCTAAACCCTAAAACACTACCCCCAGCACGACCCCCTACACTACCCAAACACCACTGCACTAACCTAAATCCTAAAACACTACCCCCAGCACGACCCCCTACACTACCCAAACACCACTGCACTACCCTAAAACATGACCCCCTACACTACACAAACACCACTGCACTACCCTAAACCCTAAAACACTACCCCCAGCACGACCCCCTACACTACATAAGCACCACTGCACTACCCTAAACCCTAAAACACTACCCCCAGCACGACCCCCTACACTGCCCGAACACCACTGCACTGCCCTAAACCCTGAAACACCACCCCTAGTACGACCCCCTACACTGCCCGAACACCACTGCACTGCCCTAAACCCTGAAACACCACCCCCTTCACGACCCCCTACACTGCCCGAACACCACTGCACTGCCCTAAACCCTGAAACACCACCCCCAGCACGACCCCCTACACTGCCCGAACACCACTGCACTGCCCTAAACCCTGAAACACTACCCCCAGCAAGACCCCTACACTGCCCGAACACCACAGCACTGCCCTAAACCCTGAAACATCACCCCCAGCACGACCCCCTACACTGCCCGAACACCACTGCCCTAAACCCTGAAACACCACCCCCAGCACGACCCCCTACACTGCCCGAACACCACTGCACTGCCCTAAACCCTGAAACACCACCCCCAGCACGACCCCCTACACTGCCTGAACACCACTGCTCTGCCCAAAACCCTGAAACACCAGCCCCAGCACGACCCCCTACACTGCCCGAACACCACTGCACTGCCCTAAACCTTGAAACACCAGCCCCAGCACGACCCCCTATACTGCCCGAACACCACTGCACTGCCCTAAACCCTGAAACACCAGCCCCAGCACGACCCCCTACACTGCCCGAACACCACTGCACTGCCCTAAACCTTGAAACACCAGCCCCAGCACGACCCCCTATACTGCCCGAACACCACTGCACTGCCCTAAACCCTGAAACACCAGCCCCAGCACCACCACCTACACTGCCCGAACACCACTGCACTGCCCTAAACCCTGAAACACCAGCCCCAGCACAACCCCCTACACTGCCCGAACACCACTGCACTGCCCTAAACCCTGAAACACCAGCACGACCCACTACACTGCCCGAACACCACTGTACTGCCCTAAACCCTAGAACACTACCCCCAGCACGACCCCCTACACTGCTCGAACACCACTGCACTGCCCTAAACCCTAGAACACTACCCCCAGCACGACCCCCTACACTACCCGAACACCACTGCACTACCCTAAACCCTAAAATACTCCCCCCAGCACGACCCCCTACACTACCCGAACACGACTGCACTGCCCTAAACCCTCAAACACTCCCCCCAGCACGACCCCCTACACTACCCGAACACCACTGCACTGCCCTAAACCCTAAAACACTCCCCGCAGCACGACCCCTACACTACCCAAACACCACTGCACTGCCCTAAACCCTAAAACACTACCCCCGCATGACCCCCTACACTACCCAAAGACCACTGCACTACCCTAAACCCTAAAACACTACCCCCGCACGACTCCCTACACTACCCAAAGACCACTGCACTACCCTAAACCCTAAAACATGACCTCCTACACTACACAAACACCACTGCACTACCCTAAAACACTACCCCCTACACTACACAAACACCACTGCACTACCCTAAACCCTAAAAACTACCCCCAGCACAAACCCCTACACTACCCAAACACCACTGCACTACCCTAAACCCTAAAACACTACCCCCAGCAGTACCCCTACACTACCCAAACACCACTGCACTACCCTAAACCCTAAAACACTACCCCCAGCAGTACCCCCTACACTACCCAAACACCATTGCACTACCCTAAACCCTAAAACACTACCCCCAGCAGTACCCCCTACACTACCCAAACACCACTGCACTACCCTAAATCACTACCCCCAGCACGACCCCCTACACTACCCAAACACCACTGCACTACCCTAAACCACTACCCCCAGCACGACCCCCTACACTACCCAAACACCACTGCACTACCCTAAACCCTAAATCTACCTCCAGCATGACCCCCTACACTACACAAACACCACTGCACAATTTGTTATAGGCGTTGCAACGCAGGCCTGTGGTGCTTACTGGAAGTACCTGGTGGGCTAGTTGGGCCCCAGGGGCCCTCAGGATTCAAGGTGACCTAATCCCCCAACTTAAAACGCTCCACGGGGCGCGTTTGCACAGTGGTGAAGGGAGGGGGCGGGGCCTCAGCTGACATGTGCGCAAACACGCCCTGTGGTGCGTTTTAAGTTGGGGAATTAATCCCTTTGAATCCTGAGGGACCCTGGGGCCAACTAGCCCACCAGGTACCTTCAGTAAGCACAACAGAGTTGCGTTGCAGAGAGGTGAAAAAGGTGCGTGGCCTCGGAACGCCTCTCTGCAACTCAGCTCTGTGGTCCTAACTGTAGGTACCTGGGGGGCTAGTTGGGCCCCAGGGACCCTCAGGATTCAAGGGAACTTAATCCCGCAACTTAAAACGCGCCACGGGGCGCGTTTGCACACATGTCACCTCAGGCCCCCCCTCCCTTCACCACTGTGCAAACGCGCCCTGTAGCGCGTTTTAAGAGGTAGTTTTAATCCCCCTGCCCTATTATGTACTAGGGACTTGCAGAGGAGGTCATGCTAATCACAGGGGTACCCCAACGCATAGTGTTCCCTAGTGTATGTAGGTGTTTTCACTGTATTCTAAGTGTCTTTTAGCATAGCACTGGCTCTGGTTAGTCAGAGTCAGTTACCACCAGTACCCGTCTGAAAAAGTTGTGGGCACAGGATGATTTTGCAACAAGGCCTCTTTCTGCTCCTCTGTTGGTTCTTTCTGCACATGTCTTGCTTCTTCCTGCACTTTTCTTCGTCTTTGTGGACTTCTGTTGCTTCTTTCTGCATTTCTTTTGCTTCTCTCTGTGCGTTTTTTCTTCTTTCTTCACATGTCCTACCTCTGTAGGCATAGTTAGAAACTAGCATTTAAAAAACCTTTGAAATTCACTTAAAAAATCATAGGTTTCAGGCACGTTATAGTTAGAAATTAGCATTTAAAAAACCTTTGAAATTCACTGAAAAAACCATAGGTTTCAGACACGTTATAGTTAGAAATTAGCATTTAAAAAACCTTTGAAATTCACTGAAAAAACCATAGGTTTTAGGGACAGTTATAGTTAGTTGGACATTTCACTCGTACAAAACCAAAGAAATTCCCCCGTTATAGTTAGTTCAGCTAACTATAACTCGCGCCCCGCAATGCACTGCTGATGACGTCACATATTACATCACTCATGACATGGTCAGTGACATCACTGATGACATCTCAAATGACATCACTGATGACATCATCCATGTGATAATTTCATGCATCTTCTCACACCCTAATATAACTTTTGATACACCCACTCTAAATTACAGACTGCCATTCTCAAAACCATAGACACTCCAACACCAAAAACGACATACCCACTCACTGATTCTTAGGTCTACACACACATCCACTCACTCACCCGTACAGTCACTCATACTTACAGTCACTCAGTACAGGACTATCATATGCACTCATACACCTATATAAACACTCACACACCGCCACTCATCCATAGAGGTACTCACACACCTAGTCAGTCATGCAAAAAATTAATATCACACCCATTTACTCACCTATACAGTTATACACACACCAGCTCACTTACTCATACAAATACTAGCACATTCTTACGCTCTTATACAATAACTGATACAAGCACACACGCATCCATACAGCCACTCTCACTATCACACACTCTCACTTATAGCCATTTAAATACACTAACACACATATATACTGCCTTTTACATATGTAGTTACTCGCACATGTACCACTGAGATATACATTCACTCACTAACACACCCATACACACACTCACCCACCCAAGCAGTCCATCACAGATGCACTCTTGAAATCATGCACCCAGTGAATCACCCACTCACACATCTATGTACAGAGTCACACACACCCCACCCACACAAACACTCAGGCAGCCATACAGATACTCAGAGAACCAATCAATAACCCATATAGACACTCATGTAGCTATTCGCAAATCCATGCATCCACTTACACACCAACAAACAGACGGATACAGACATTCACACAGTTTAGTCACTAACCCATGCATTCAGTAAGATACGTTTAATCACTCACTTGTAGAGTCAGTCACTCACGTACTAAATCATCCATTCAGACACTTATACACCCACTCATTCTTCAATACGCCTTTCCCTATATATATTAAACATATTTAAACTTTACAGAAACACACAGTCACTGGATGATGTCATCAGTGATGTCATTTGAGATGCCATCAGTGATGTCATCAGTGATGTCACTGACCATGTCATGAGTGATGTAATATGTGACGTCATCAGCAGTGCATTGCGGGGCGCGAGTTATAGTTAGCTGAACTAACTATAACGGGGGAATTTCTATGGTTTTGTACGAGTGAAATGTCCAACTAACTATAACTGTCCCTAAAACCTATGGTTTTTTCAGTGAATTTCAAAGGTTTTTTAAATGCTAATTTCTAACTATAACGTGTCTGAAACCTATGGTTTTTTCAGTGAATATATATATATATATTACCTACTGGCCGTCGCCAGTAGGTAGTTATAGTTAAGACCTAGTTTCCATAGGAAAAGCGTTTTTTGTTTTCCAAATAACTTTGGCGCCGGTTGACGAATCTTCACGAAAGTTTCAAAACTAGTGATCAGCTCCGGTCAGGTCCTGTCTTGAAAGTTTCGGGGTGATTCGCTAAGCGGGGGACGAGTAAAAAGGGGGGTCCCAAAACAGGTTTTCCCCATGTTATTGCCCCCTTTTCTTGTTTTTAAACATTTTTTTCACTGTCTTCTTGTGACAACACTTCCTGGTTAGGAGTGTTGGCAGCCAATCACAGTGAAGCTCATGCTCGGGAGGGTTCGAGAACCCACCGCTGCCCCAGATATCGAAACTTTTTCTTTTTCTATTTTCTCAGGAACTACTGAACGGATTTACACCATTTAACAAAAAGGACTCTTTCTGAACCAAGACCTACCTTTTTGCCAAATTTGGTGTAATTCCGTTCAGCAGTTCGGGCTGTAGCTTTGTCTAAAGTTTCTAATGAAAATTAACATGGGGAAAACGCGTTTTGGGACTCCCTTTTTTTCTCGGCCCCCACTTGACGAATCACCCCGAAACTTTCAAGACAGGAGCTGACCGGAGCGAGCCATTAGTTTTGAAAATTTCGCGAAGATTCGTCAACCGGCGCCAAAGTTATTGGCAAATCAAAAAACGTTTTTCCTATGGAAACTAGGTCCTAACTATAACTACCTACTGGCGACCGCCAGTAGGTAATATATATATATATATATATTAAAGAAGGTTTGGGCTCTGCCATTGCGCTAAATGTCAAAGTCAAGTTGGCAGTTGGGGGGGCGTGGTCCGCCCCGGGCGGCACAAGTTTTGGGGGCAGTGCCCCCGCTCCTCCATGCGTTTGTGGGGCGGCAAACGGAGAAAGCTCGTCAGCACCCCCCACACCCCGCTCTTCACTGCGGGCGGCAAACGCAGGGAGAGCTAGCTACGCCACTGTTAAAACTGCTCTGCCAGTCTGCAGTGGCAAGTTGGGAGGCATGCAGATTTTGCACAATTATCTCTTGGGTCCGTTTAAGACTGATAGTGAGAAGCACTTGGTTGTGAAAGCAGTGGAGTGTGACTTGTTTGAATACTAATTTCTCCAAGAAATGTCTTTTCGTTGTTATATCACCACCTACTAAGCCATAGATAGGATTTCACAAGCCCCTGGACATATATGTACTCCTGCCAGTAGCTGCCAAGTGGGGACATAACATGTGTGGACCTTTGAGACAGAACTGTCTTTTGAATAAGCAACACTTTGTCTCCGCGAATGTGAAGTTGATCACTGAAAACATTGAAGCAAGACTACAAGTCCCATAATGCAATGTGCTGCTGATGCATGTTGCAAGTAGGCTGATACATGCTGGGGGCTGGGCTGTCAAGGTAAATGTGGTATGAAATAAATGCTCGATTTTTGCCGTGATCCTTTTTAATGGCATACTATGGTTGATTTGTATGTCCCGTAACGTGCTTTTCATGCCTGACACACTTGCCCTGCATACGTTTTGCGATATACCATTCCGAACCACGTTCAGACGGCGGAACTATATACCGTGAAGCAACATTACATGCTTCCTTGTATTATGTGCCTTCTAGCTGTGTTTGGAATAATACCTTCTCCATTCCGACTGCTTTCCTGTTTTTCGAAGCACAATGTCCCGGTAGAACCCTTGTACCAGGTGCCGCAATTCCACGGTCCATAAGATGACGTGGTCGGGCTTTTCATGTGCGTTCTACAGAGAGCGGAGTGGCTTGGCCACTTCCCGCCATGGTTCTTCTCAGCGGTGCACTATGGCTGGGATTTTTAACGGTACACAACGTGCTCTTTATGCCCGACACTCTTGACAACAGTACGCTTTGCGATGTACCATTTCTGACAGCGCTTACACAGCAGAATTTGATACTATAACGCACACTACATGCTTCTCTGTATATATAACGTGCCGTCTCTCTGTGTCTGGATAATCCCTTCTCCTCACACATGAATGATGATTTTCTATTCATCAAGTTCTGTCCCATGGGCCCCATCATAACATTTAGGCCACTTGTGTTTTGGCTGTTTCTATATTTCTATATTGTTTCTGGTCAGGCTCTCCTTGAGAGTAATCATCGCAAATGATAAACACGTGTGCCTGAAGGGTATAAGTATCATGGTTATTCGGCCCCTGATAGCCATATAATAACGTCTACATAAAGGGCAATAGAGATACTCACGGAAGATAAATACAGTCCGCACTTCATAACTTCTTTTGAGTGCCTCACAATCTTTTTTCAATAAAACTTTATTCTACCACTGATGTACAGACACACCTATTCTCTCTGTCTATAACAACACGAGTACAGAATACTACCTTTGGTCACTCGAGTTGTTCCGACTATACACTGAGTTGACTTGGTCTCTGCTTTTCTCTTTTTTTATGCTTGTTGCTTTTATTTTTGACCCTAGATTTGATACTAAAGCCACAACCTTTATTAGACAGGTTGGAGACGCGTTTGCACCTTAAGAACTTTTGCTAAGGACATCTGGGGCACTATGCCTGACTTTTGAAGGTGCGTGCTTCTTATCTTAGACAACTATTTACAGTGTCACACTAATTCCTAGATATTGCACAGCATCCTTCATGAGAATGACTCTTGTGAGTGTCAGCTGGGAATTTTTTCCTGAGTTTATAACATGTGTATATCATTATGTCTCAACACTGTGCGATTCGGAACTGACAAAATGGGCTGCTTTGTTTCACGATGTTACATATAAACTGCTCGGTATGTTGTTTATGTCCCCTTACAGGTACCACTGGTGAATTCATCATCTTGCTTCGCATGGATCACTGTTTTTTAAATCTAATTCAACATACCTTAATGTTCAGTCGTGTAATAATTATAACCTTTGTAATTTTTTTGCAATCACTTTCACAGCAGTAGCTAACTTTAGATCCTGAAGAAAGCCACGACACTTTCTAGGTCATTGGCTAAAACATGTCGATCTGAGTCCAGTACAATTGGATCTAATGGTTTCCATCGTACCTTCTATTTTTAATCTTAGAACAAGGTAGCCAGAATAAAATAATGTGGTAAACCCTGTAGCTAGTTTTAATTCACTTCACCACCAGCAGTGCACCCCTCACAACATCGTGTTAGCTCACATTGGGTTTTAGTAATAACCCCTCTTACACAAAAAACATCCCTGAGCTCCTCCCTCGCAGCGAGGGGGTTGTAGCCCGCACCATGACTAGGCTTCATGGTGCGAGGAGGATTCCCGATGATGAAACATGCAACCTCTGGTGGGTGAGGGGAACCGTCCTTAAAAGGGATACCTTCTTCTTAGTCAGCCCTTCCTGCTTCTCTCTTTTCCTTTCTTTGTTAGACCCGAGGGCTCCTGTGTGCTTGATGGTTTGATTAAATAAATGCTCCCTGGAATCACTGATATGGATAAAGAGCAGGACTTTGTTTCTTGTGGTACAATGTGTTTAGGAGAAGGAACAGTTATACATATGTATCTCAATATAACCAGTTTTTATGTTATTTTTCTGTATGAAGCTTCATGTCCTGTCATTCAAATTTTACGATGGAATTTCGTCATGTACGAATTCTCTCCTCTCTTAGGCTTCTTTTTTTCAATATTTACTTTTGCCTGTTTATAATGATATTTCATGCAGGCCTGAGAAATATTGATGGGATTTCATTTGTTTAAGGAATTGAGGATCATAACAATTTAAAAAAACTCTCTCACACACACACTCAGATACATGCAGGCACACCAAATGCAAACAAAACTTACACCCTTCACCCTACACCCACTGTCGTCCACCCTACCATCACTACTACCCTACCACCACCACCACCAAAACAACTCTACCACCCTATCACCACCACCACAGTACCAACATCCTACCACTACCACCACACAACCTTATCACCACCACCCTACCAACACCATACAACCACCCCAAGTACCCTACCACCCTAAAAATCTTCCACAACCTTACCACCACCCTAACCACATCATCCTTTCACCACTCAATATCCCCCTAAACACTACCATAACCACCACCCTAACCATCACCAACACCCTAACAAGCTTACCATCACTCTACCACCACCAGTGTTCCACCATTCCCCACCCTACCACAATAACCCTACCCCCCACCCTAACACCACCCTAACCACCACCATTAGACTAACCACCACCACCCTAACCACCACCATCCTACCGTAACCACCACCATCCTACTCTAACTACCACCACCCTACCTTAACCACCACCATAATCTAACCACCACCACCATAACCTAACCACCACCACCACACTAACCACCACAACCACTTTAAGCACCACCCTAACCACCACCACTGAAACCCCCACCCTAACCACCACCATCAACCTACCCAGCCTACCACCACCCTACTACCACCACTACCACCTCTAACACCCTCAGTCTACCCCACCCTAACACCACCCTAACCACCACCATTATACCAACCACCACCATCCTACCCTAACACCCTCCCTTAACCACCACCACCATAACCTATCCACCACCACCTTAGACACCACCACCCTCACCACACTAACCACCACAACCACTCTAACCACCACCCTAACCACCACCACTCAAACCACAATCCTAACCACCACCACCACCATCCTAACCACCACCATCAACCTAACCAGCCTACCACCACCACCAACTTAACCAGTCTACCACCACCCTACTACACCTCTCTACCACCTCCAACACCCTACAATCACCACCCTACCCCTCCCACTACCACCACCACTCTCCCACCACCACTCTTCCACCACCACTCCCTACCACAACCCTGCTACCACCACCCTAAGCACCATAGCTCTACTACCACGTTACCACCCCTCTAACTACCACCCTAACCTACACCACTACCCCAACCAGCCTACCACCAATCTACCATCACTTTACCACCACCACAACCCTTCCACAATTGTCCACCCTACCACCATAGCCCTACCACCACAATCCTACCAGCACCCTAACATAACCTTAACCACCACCCCAATCACCACCATCACCCTAACCCCCACTACCCTAACTACCACAATCCTACCCTAACCACTGCCTCCCTAACTACCACCCTAACCACCCTGCAACCACCCTAACCAACACACCGCCACCCTAACCAACACCCTAACCACCACCACCATCCTAACTGCTGCCATAACCCTAACCAGTCTACCACCACCCTCCCACAAATACCCCCACCATAACCCTACCACCACTGCTCTCACCATCACCCTACCACCATCCTACCTACCACTCCAACAACCACTTCCACCACCCTACCCCTACTACTGTCACCTTCCCACCACTACTCTCCCACCACCACCCCCCACCCCAACCACAACCACCCTAACCAGTCTACTACCACCCAACTTCCACTACCACCTCCACCATCCTTCCACCAAACCTTACCTCCACCCTCCCACTAATACCCCCTACCACAACCCTACCACCATCACCCTTTCACCATCACCCTATCACCACCACCCTACCACCATCCTACATGTCACTCAAGCCACCACCTCTACCACCCTAATACCACCTCCCTACCCCTACCAACACCACCGTACTACCATTACTCTCCCACCACCACCACCCCCCACCACAAACCTAACACCACCACCCTACCACCACTCTACCCACCGCCCAAACAACCAACACTCTAATGACACCACCATTTCCACCCTACACACCACTACCACCCTAACTACCGCCACCATCCAACACTCTACTATCTACCAACACCACCCTACCCTAACCACCAACACCCTACCCTAACCACCACCAGCCTAACCACCCTACCTAACCACCACAGTCACACCCAAACCACCACCAACATCACCCTATCCACCACCACTACCACCCTAACCACCACCACCAACCATCAACCTAACCTTTGCCACCACCACCCTACACAACATTAGTGGTGATGATTTAGCTGGCAGTGAGCAGCATTTGCCATTTAAAGTGCTGAAGTCCAACTTTATGGTACACTGTGAGCAGCAATAATGGTTGGCAGCAAGAGTTTGTGGGCATCAAGGGGTTTTATGTTACTGTAATCCACTAGCGCTGTATAATGGCAGGATTGTGGAGTCATGGGAAGCGCTTAAAGTGCCATGTAACTGTTTGCCACAAGCACTTTGGAACTGTTGTGGTTAAAATCTGAGGGGAGCTGCATGCACCAACGAACTGTGTTTTTTCCCCATCAAGTGATGGTAGAAGCACATGCTTAGGTGCTTGTCTCTGGCTATGGGTGTTATTATTATTCACCCTTTAATAAATCCAATACAGCACGTCACTTTTGGATGAGTAATCTGAGTCTCAGTGTTACCTTATTTTTGCCTCCCCGTTCCAGTTTGTGCACTACAATGTGCATTAATTTGCTGTCGATGTATATGCCAACTCCAACCTTGTTGGCACCAAAGTCACAATCAATCTGCATAAACTTTTAAAATTAAGCCAGTCAAATACCCAGGACTTCTGTTGACTGCAGGCTGTCTGGTGAAAAAGACACTGGTGGGCTCTCAGGGCGTTCCTCATTTTTCTTAAACTTCAATTTCTTTCTTCTTCATAAAGTAGGTTCACCATATCTCCAAAGATCAGGCAGAAGCGGGTAAATTCGGGTAACAGGTTGCTTCCCAGTGTTGAGGATTTTGTGTTACCAGCCAGAGATAAAATGTTTATGTTGCATTCTTATATGCTGTCTGGTGTATTTCATTTAATGTTATATTGAGTATGATGTCTTGTATACAATTTTTCGCAGTGTTATGCTTATGTTTTATTTTCAGTGCCATGTGGGAGGTTTCACACGATGTCGGTGATGCTATGCTGGATGTACAAGTTTAGTGTTTTGTCAATGCCAGTGGGAGTTTGCTGCCTACGTGTATTTGTCATTGCTATTCTGAATTTGCAGCCTGTGTTTATTGTGCTGTGTATGATGAGCTGTATTTTTAATACCATGCTGAATTTTAAAAATGTTTTAGGAGGCCGTAGCCTCATGATGAATATATAGCCCCGGTCCAGTTGTTTATGCAGAAGGGGGAGATGTGGCTACTTAGCCCTAGTCCTGCTAGGTGTACGCAGTAGGGGGGTATGCCTTGTAGACTGAATTTTATTGCCTTGTAGCCTGCATATGCTATGCAGTATAAGGTGGGTGTTGTGTGCATTTTGCCACACTGACAGTAGGGGGGTGATGTATTCATGTACCCTTGGTCCTGTTAGGTGTGCGACATGTGTGTTGCAGTATAGGGTGAGTGTGTGTGTGGGTTGCACCTTAGTGCTGCATAGTGTCGTTCCCAAGGGCTAAGTAGAGTTGTAGGGGTTGTGTACCTTAGGGTTGTGAAGTGTCCTGCCTAAGGAGAAGTTGCAGGGGCATATGTGTAGCACCCTATGTTGCGTTGAGTCTGCATGTGTTATGCAGAGGTTGTAGGGGCATGTGTATTGCACCCTATGTTGTGTTGATTCTGCATGTGTTATGCAGAGGTTGTAGGGGCATGTGTGTTGCACCCTATGTTGTGTTGATTCTGCATGTGTTATGCAGAGGTTGCAGGGGCATGTGTGTTGCACCCTAGGTTTCACTGAGTCTGCATGTGTTATGCAGAGGTTGTAGAGGCATGTGTGTTGCACCCTAATGTTGTATCCTTCCAAATTGGTTAAGAATTAGTGTGTGCAGTAGAGGGCATTAGTAGCTCCCTGGTTCCGCAATGAATTTACCTGTATTGATGATTTATGTGTTTGAATATTTATAAGACTGATTTATCATTTGCAACACTGGCAAGGACTGGAGAAGGACTGGAGAAGGAACCTATGCATGTAAGGAGATTGTAGAGGAGGTGAAATTACAGAGAAAAACAAGGAGAAGAGAGATTGAAAACCTAAGACGAAAATAGACATTTAAAGAGGAAATGTGTACACCCTGAGCCCCACCAGCGTCTTAAACCATCAGACAGCCTACAGACTGTGAGGGTGGTCTACTTAACTGTTCACAGAAGAACAGAGTATGCAACATCCTACCCTAATCACAACCACCACCATGCTACACTAACCACTATCATCACCCTGCCCTAACCACCATCATACTTACCACCACCACTGCCATACCCTAACCACCAGCACCACAACCTTACCACCACCACCATAATAACCATCATCTTAATGAGCCTACCACCACCACCCTAAGCACCACTACCACCTTACCTTGTCTACCACCACCATACCACGGTACCAACCCTACCACCACCACTTTACACCTACCACCCTACTGTCATCACTTTACCAACCATCCCGACCACCAACACCCTAACCACCACTACCACTATAACCACCACTACCATCCTAACCACCAAACACTGCCCGAGCCTCCTCCACCCTACCCTAGCCACCAACACCTTACCCTAACCACAACTACCACCATGCTACACTAACCACTACCAACACCCTGCCCTAACCACCATCATCCTTACCACCACCACCAAACCCTAACAACCAGCACCACAACCTTACCACCACCACCCTAATCACCATCATCTTAACAAGCCTACCACCACCACCCTAAGCACCACTACCACTCTACCTAGTCTACCACCACCGGACCAACACTACCGCCTCCACCACTTTACACCTATCACCACCACCCTACTGCCACCACCCTACCGTCATCTCCCTACCAACCATCTGTAGGAAGCTGGCTCTGTATATACTATACCAAAATGAGGTATAGTGTGCACAGAGTCCAGTGGAACCCCAAAGGTAGGCAGAGGTAAAAGTAGATAGCACCTTATTCTCTATTTGTGGTAGTGTGGGCAAGCAGTAAGGCTTTATCAGAGGGTCGTGTTAAGCATTTGTTGTACACACTCAGGCAGCAAATGATGTCACACACTCAAAGACTGAACTCAGACCAATTTGTTTGTATCAGAAATATTATTAAGTTATTTTATTTCTAGAACCAAGCCAAGACTAGTGCAGGTAAGTGAAATAATACTTGGCAAAATCTTATGCAATGTTTTACAGTTGAATGCAGGTTCAAATGCAGTTGGTTGAATTACAGGTAAGTCAATATTTCAAAATTACTTTTCAGTTACTTTACAGATTTCTTTGTACGTTACTTTTTTAGATTAATTTTTAAGTTACTTTTTCTACTCAGTGTGATATGCCTAGATATCACACTGGGAAATTTCCTGGAGAAAAGGTAAGTAAATCAGTTTTTTTTTTCTTTGTCCTCATATGCAACTTTGGGGAAAAGGTAAAGATCATATCCAAGGGGTGTTTAAACAAAAGATGTAATGCAACACATCCACCTGGCTTTAGACTCTTTTACCAACCTTTTCCTTTTCAAACCAGTACTTGGAGAGGAGATTGTGGCAACCACCACTATCCTCAGCAACCGGTAGAAAGTTGTCTTAATCCTTGGACTTTCTCCTATGTCCTACGCTAACTTTACTCTTTCCCCCATACTACACAATTTTCAAACAAACATTTTAAAGTGAAAAAAAAGGTGCCCACATTCTTTCTCTTTTAGTAGAACCAATTTGACAGTCAAGTCTAGCTATATGACCAACTGAGGCCTTCCATCCCTCACAAATCGGTTGTGTTTCTGAAATCCATTTGAAACAGATTTCTCTCCGTGCTATAACCATCAAGATAAAAATTAGTTGGGCTCTAATCCTCCCCAGACATACCCTTTCCCCATGCAGTGCTCCAAAAATAACTAAAGAAAGGCTTACCGGAATGTTTATTCCCATCATTTTAGTTAGTGCTTCCCCTACTTCTTGCCAGAATGACTGGATAGCCGGACACCACCAAAAGAGATGAACATCATCCGCATTCTCCATAACACATTTCGGGCAATGCCTCTTCTTGCCATCCCCCATCTTTGCTGGCTTCTTTGGGGACCAGTACGCCCTGTATAATGTAAACAAGTGATTTCTCCTAAGTGGAGCTGACTTCACTGAAGACCAAAGCATAGATGCAGATACTTGCCACAGATGTGTTACATCGCAGCCCGGCATGTCCAGCTTCCAGAACTCCTCCGGCGAAGCCTGCAAGACATCTTCACCCTGCACCAAAGCCCAGTACCATCTGCCAACTTCCTTCTTGTATGTCTGGGTACTTTGTAACTCATCTTCAATTTCCAATTTCTGCCCCCAGTTCGACTGAGCTCGAGACCAGCCCGCTAGTTGATAGTATTTAAATCTGGATATTCTAGATTCCGTAATTGTGCTTAGTTTTTCCCATGATAGTAAAGCACCTTCCTCAGCTAGCTGGCCCCACTTCTCAATAACTACCACCAACAAAGGTAATGCTAGGTTATCTTGAAGACACGGAGGTGTCCCTGGGGAGTTCCATATTGGAGCTTTTGCACTGTAGTATGAAATTCCCAGTACTCTTTTAACTTGTATCCATGTTTTACATGCCGGAATAAGTATTTTAAACTTGACTTTTTTTTAAAAATGCTTGGGGTGACCGAATTTATATAAAAAGAAGTTTCCTTCTTCTGCTAAATTTTTCGTTAGGGCCCTTAAGTATGCTGGGATATCTTTAGAGTTCATTAATAGTTTCCTTATGTTCTTTAATGCAAAAGCCCAGTAGTACATTTGAAAATCCGGCAGTGCAATGCCACCATCAACTTTTTTTTTTCTCAGCTTTTTCAACGTGATTCTTACACTCCTACAACTCCAAATAAAGCTACTTAATTCGCTCTGTAACTTTCTGAACCATTCTGGCTTAAAGTGCAGGGGGAGGGAGTTAAAAAGAAAAGTGAATTTTGGTAAAATCACCATTTTTACAAGGTTGGTTCTTCCCAGGATGGATATAGGGAGAGCAGCCCAGCAGAGCAAAAGAAGTTTAGTTTCTTTAATAAGTCTATTGAAATTAATATATGCCATCTCATCCAGATTTTTACCACCCGAATTCCCAAATATCTGATTTCTGTTTTTCCTAAGGGGGTACCTAATGGTTCGTTCCAGGACATGAGTTCAGTTTTGTCTTCATTCACAAGGTATCCTGAAATTTTCCCAAAATCGGCTGCTAACTCCATTATTACTGGCAGTGAAGTGTGAGGGTCTCTAGTGTAAATTATTAAATCATCGGCGTATAAGGCTTCCTTCTTTATCCAATCAAGCTAATGAAAAGGGAGAATTCTCTGTTCTGTTCTTAATCTTCTGGCCAGAGGTTCTATGTATATATTAAAGAGTAGCGGAGATAACGGACATCCCTGTCTCGTACCTCTACTTATTTCAAAGGACAGCGTTAGTGAGCCATTGACCAATATCCTTGCTACTGGGGCTTGATAGATACTTTTAACTGCCCTAAGGAAATTTTCCATTAATCCACTTCCCTCCATTACCTTATATAAGTACGGCCAACTGACTCTATCAAACGCCTTGGCTGCGTCAACCATTATTATGGTTAAAGGAGTTCCTGAGACCAAGGCCACGTCAATTGCACCTACCAGGTCGTGGGTGAGTTCTGCTAGTTGTCTTCCCCTCATGAAACCTTTCTGGTTTTCATGTATTATATCTCCTAGGACCTTATCTAATCTTTTGGCAAGAATTTGTGTAAACATCTTATAGTTCGAATTTAGCAGGGATATTGGTCTATATGCCTCGCATTTAGTCAAGTCCTTTTTGTGTTTAGGTTTTAATGTTATTACCGCCTCCTTCCATGAAGGCGACAGAGGGAGATGTTCCATATAAATCCCGTTTACTAACTTTAATAGGTTAGGAGTGAGTTCCGCCCTTAATACCTTATATATCTAATTTGGCAAACCATCCGCGACAGGGGCCTTCCCATTCTGGAAATTATTTATGATCTTATCCATCTCTTCCTTCGTAATTTCCTGGTTTATGGAAGTATTTTGATCTACACTCAAACTGGGGAGATTGTCTTGTTGTAACCATTCCTTAATCTCACTCTCTGTTGCAGCTGTGTCCTCTGTATATACTTCTTGAAAAAACCCTAAGAAAGCCTCCCCAATAGTTCGATCCTCTATACATCTCGCTTTGGTCTCATTATTTACTACCTCTTTAATTTCATTTCTTATGCTATCTTGCCTCACCTTCCATGCTAGCAACTTCCCACACCCCTCTCCGTATTCATAATGAGTCAACTTGCTAGCCGTCCACCTCCTCTGCACTATCCCTTCCAGATATTCTCCTAGAGAATCCTTAGCCTCCCTCAGCTTGTTTTGAAGCTCCAAGACATTGGCAAGTTTCGTAGAAACAGCTTACTCCTCCTGAATTTCCTTGATGCTTGTTTCAAGGTTTAAAAATTTATCCCTAGCCAACTTTCTTTTACATGCTGCCAAACTTATTTACATGCCACAGATAAAGGCTTTATAAGCATCCCACACAATGTATCCCGGGGCTGAGTATTCATTGAGATTAAAAAAGTCAATCGTATTAGCCCTCAAAGAATCTATAACATCCGTATCTCCCAGAAGAGTTCTATCTAGGGTCCATCTGGCCTGGGCTGAAGAAATACCTAATGAAATCTCTAACTTTATTGATGCATGATCAGATAAGTGTATTGGCTGGTGCGTTATTCTGCTAATGCTTTTTTTTAGTTTACAATCTGTCAAAAATAAGTCAATTCTAGAGGCGTGCGAATATTTTTTATTCTGAAACGTATATTCTCTTTTCCGTCCCTCTTTTGATCTCCAGGCGTCTACTAACCCTAAATTCTTAATTAGTTGATGTAAACTTTCTCTCATTTTTGGGGAGTGCATTATAGATTTAACAGTGGATTTATTCAAGGCTGGGTCCAATAGAGTGTTAAAATGCCCTCCCATTATTATTAGATATCTCATTCCCAGAAGTTGGTTATATACCTCCTCGAGCGGGGATGGATTATCTATATTGGGGCCGTAATTTCCTACAAAGGTGTACCCTACACTGTGTATTTTAGTATTTCAGATCAACCACCTACCCCCTGGGTCAGCAATAGTGTTTTCCAATCTAGCTTGCGCAGAGATCTTAAAGATAATTGCTACACCTTTTATATTGCATGTTTGATTGGTGCATGCGAATTGCGTAATCCATTTATTCCCTTTAAGGATACCATCCCATTCCTCTTGACGTAAATGTGTCTCCTGCAATATTATGGCATCATTATCTGACTCCTTAAGCAATTCCAGTATCTTCAGTCTCCTAGTTTTGACCCTTAGCCCATTCACATTCCATGTTAATCCCCTCAAAACCTGAGCCTTTCTACAGTCTGCTGACATTGGGATATATATTCGTCTCCCTACTCCTAGAGGTCTTTGATCTTCTTATACACATGAGGACTCTAAAAATGTTATTGATTTTTTCCCTATTTTGGTCCCACACCTGTGTTCAAATAGATTAAAAAGTGAGTCCCTTCCCACCCTCCCAACCCACCCTGGGGAACCCTCCCTCTCTCCAAGTTGGGTAATGCATTATACCCTCTGAGCTCTTTTGTTCCGATCACATTTTATAAGCCTCTATTTGTAAAACCAAATCTTCCGCCTCAGACACCTCTTTTATGTTATACATCTTATTATTCCACATTACTTTCAGTAATGCTGGAAATTTCAACTGCACATTTGCCCCCAAGGTTCTCAATTCCTGTATATGTCTTCCCAGTTCCCATTGGCGAGTTAGAGTGACTTTTGCTATGTCGGAACTTATAGTAAAAAAACAATCATCCTTTTTATATTGCTTTGCTTTAAGCGCTGCTGTCAGGATTATTTCCTTATTCATGTAAGAATGAAAGTTTATTAAGATTTTCCTTGGTTTGTCTCTGCCAGGGTTCCTCTTAAATGGGTCCCGGTGCACTCTCTGACTATCCATTTCCAAGTCCTGACCTACAGTTTCTGGGATTAATTCTTTTATCAATTTAACAACAAATGCTTTTATGTCCCCTCCTTCCGTGCCCTCTGGGATATTTAAGAGTCTTAGGTTATTTTGCCTTGAGTTGTTTTCCATCGCTTCTAACTTGTCTCTAATTTCCTTCTCTCCATTTTTTAAGCTTTGAATCTCTTTATGATTAGATTTTACTTCCTCTTGTAATGTTCCCAGAGATTCGTCCAAGCCTTTCTGTGATGCTAGCCAATTTTTCCTCTAGATTTTCGCAAACCTCTTGTATCTTCTCTAGATTTTTTTCTGAGATTGCAAATTTTTCTTTTATGTCTTTTGACAGAGAGAGTAGTATTTGGCTGACATCTACGCTAGACAATTCTGCATTCTTATTAGCATTTGTGCTGTCTTTTTCTGAGAGAGTTTGGGAAACCTCCCTCAATATATCATCCGTCTGTGGACTATCCGTTAGTATTGCGAACTGGTTAGAAATAGCGATAGTTTGAGAAGCATTATAAGGATGCCCTAAACTGTCCATATTGAGTGGACTCTCAGGACTATGTATTCTATTCATTGAAGTAGAAATCAGACTAGGGCTAGGGCTAGAGATTTTAGTTTGGTTCTCCGCCCCTTAATCTTAAAAAAGATCTTAATGAAGGGGTAATCTTAACTTTCCCGCCCGAGCTGTTCCCAGACACCCCAGCTGTTTTTGCCCCTTTCCGAGAAGAAACTGTTTTTTGTGTTTTTGTTTGTGATATGGGGTAGAGATGGGTGCTTTCTTGGGGGGGCCCTGGGACACACACTACCACCCTCTCTAGTAACTGGGTATGGGTATGGTCTTCTTCATCAACTACCTGCGCTTGTTGGGCTTCAAAATCAGCATTTCTCAAAGCATACCTATTCTTTCCCTGTCTCACAGAGGGGAATACTAAATTAGTGCTCACAGTGGTTTTTGTATGCTAATCCAGCCCCAGTTTTTGACTGCACTTTAGTCTCCTTAGTAATGTCCCTAGCAGTTTTGAGAGAAGAGGGTGGATTCAAGTTGCTGTATTCAATAATTTTTTTTTGTTTGCTCTCTTGCTTTTACTGATTTTTGTGGGTCATGTGTGTTCCTGCCGGTACCCCTCCCACAGGCAGCTTTGACAACTCAATAGGAGCCCCCCCTGTACCTGTGACTCCTGTGGCAGTCCTGCTCGAGATCCCGCGAAAGCTGAGGTGCGCCGGCGCCCATCTACCCCGACGAATCTGCTTCGCAGCAGAAAACCAAATGGAGGCCGACAGTTACGGCCGCCACCGCGAATGCCACTGCAGCCGGTGCACCGGCGTGTCCTGGGGCGCCGGAGACCGTAGGAAATACCGGCAGATACCAGATGTGTCTGGCTTGATGGAAAAAACCCTGACATAAGCACCCGAGAGCCTGAGATTGTGGGCGAAAATCCGAGAGAGGAGCGAAGCTCATGTAAGGCTCATGTAAAGCTGTATTTCGAGAGAATTACATAGCGTTTGATCGGAACTACGGAGCTCGCGGCCGGCGTGCTAGCGAGCCGCCATGTTCCCCCCTCAAGTAAATCAGTTTTTGTACATTTGCAGTTTTTCAGGGTTTCATACAAACCAACTCCACACTTAGAACAATTTTCAATAAAAACAGTCAATGCAATCCTACGGGAGGAAATTAAGTTATTGGTTTGCAGGTAAGTACAAGTTTGTGGGAGTTGGTATTCTGGGGTTAGAACCAGGGTTCTCCCAGGGTCGAGGATGCACTCTCAAAGCACCCTCAGCGGCACTGGGGCGGCCGGGTGCAGAGTGCTGATGCCCAATGTTATCCAATGGGGGATAGGGGGCCTCCGGTTGGTGGCTGCTCACGAGCAGGCCATAAGATTGTGGGAGCAAAGCTCCTGGTGTTAGGCTCAGGGCAAAGGGGAATTTGAGTTACCACACAAGGTGCACCCACAGCGACGCAGGGGCGGTTGGGTGCAGGGTGCTGTTTTCGCGTCGGGTGCCCTGTTGTTTTCAATGGGGATTGCCGGTTTTGGTTTTTAGCTGCAGGCTCGGTCCAGGAAGTCTTCCAGGAGGAACCAACAGCTGAGCAGGTAAGTTTGAGGGATTGGGGACGTAGGTGCATCTCTGGTTCTCTTCTCCAGGGCGCAGGACGACTAGATGCAGGGGTGTCTTTTGAGGTCAGATTTCACCTTACCGGGCCACTCGTGGTTGGGGGGGTCTCCGTGCAGAGGCTGCAGGCGACGTCAGGGAGTCCTGGAGGGGTCAGCCTATGGTGGACGCGTTGGGGGACCTCACTGGGTCTGGGGGACCACCAGTGGTGGTTCCAGGCTTTGGGTTTCTTTGTCCTAAGCAGGCTTGGAGCCTTTCTTGGCTGTTTCTTTTGAACATAGCTGCTGTTCACAAGAGATCCGGTCTTTGTTGAAGGCAGTCAGTTCTCCCAAGGGTTCTGGAGGTTGCTGGCTGCATGACAAGGTGACTTTTGGCGCAGAATCTCCGGAAACTGCAGACAGGCCGGTATGGCTGGGGCCAAGTCAGTTCTTCTCTGCAGTCTCCTCGTCCTTCTTCTTCGTAGGTTGCTGGAATCTGGCTTCTTGGTTCAGTGCTGCCCCTTAATTACTGTATTTAGGGGTCGTTTTAGGGTCTATAGCTCAGTAGCCAATGGGCCACTGACCTTAGGGTGACTACACCCTTGGTGTGCTCACCCCATCCTGATTGGAGAGTGCCTACCATCTGCAAGATGGCGGGCACTGAAGAGTGGGTTTCACCTCGCCTCCCCCACCTGAGGGGTGGGGTTGGCAGAGGTGGGCACACCTTCTGGGCTGTGCTAATTTTTCCTGCCTGTCTTCCCACCGAAAAGGAGGGGAGACAGGAAGGGGGCCTGCTCCTCATAGCAGGAGAGGTTGGGGGGTCGCGTTACAAAGGCGGCAAGGCCTTTGAAGCTCCCCTGCCACAGATGGCTCTTCCTGGCCTGGGGGAGGTGTGACCACCTCCGCCCAGGAAAGGCTTTGTTTCTGGGCTCAGGGAGCGAAGGCTCCCACCCCAGGGGTCCAGAAACATGTCTCGTGGTGGCAGGCTGGTGTGTACCAGTCAGGGAACCCACCAGAGGCTGGTTGTTTTTCAGGGGGCATCTCTAAGATGCCCTCTGAGTGTGTTTTTCATTAAATCCCACACTGGTATCAGTGTGGGGTTAATGTGCTGAGAAGTTTGATACCAAACTTCCCAGTTTTCAGTAAAGCCATTATGGTGCTGTGGAGTTCGTAATGACAAACTCCCAGCACCATATACTCTTAATGGCATTACTGCACTTACAATGTCTAAGAATTGGTCTAGACACTGTAGGGGTACAGGGCTCATGCACCTGTACCCTCACCACTGGTATGGTGCACGCAGCTAGAGGGGTGGCTGACCTATGCCAGGGCACTGGGTTGTAGGCATGGCACACAGCAATGTGTGCGATGTCGACTCTTCACTTTGTTCTGCACCAAATGAGGCAGCCTGCAATGGCAGTGGGTGTGTTAATAAAGATACAGGTCCTCTAAGGGTGGCACAATAAGTGCTGCAGCCCTTAGAGGCCTTCCCTGGCCACAGTGCCCTTGGTACCCATGATACCTTTTACAAGGGGCTGATATGTGGCCGGAGAGGTGCCAATTGGGGGTACAAGGTACAGTTTTGGGAAAGATCACAGGCCCTGGGAACCTGATTGGCAGGGACCCAGGGCACATCAAGTCGAAATGCATCAGAAGTCTGGCAAAAAGTGCTGGGTTTACTTGAACAGAAACTCAGCTTCCTACACCTTCCCAAACACCACCACTCTAACCACCACCACCACTACTACTCTAACCACCACTACCATCCTAAACACCACCACCAAACACCACCCTAGCCTCCACCACCCTACCCTAGCCACCAACACCTTACCCTAACCTCGACCACCACCATGCTACACTAACCACCACCACCATTACCCTACCCTAACCACCATCATCCTAACCACCACCATCCTACCATAACCACCACCACACTCTAACCACCATTGTTGCGGGGATTCTGCACATATACAGAACTATGCGCAGGAAAACAGGACCTCGGTGTATAGTGGTGTACCAACCATCCACCTTAGTGCCCAAAATCCCAATCCGACTAGCTATAGTGTCTCATTCGTTCTCCGTACTACAGCGAAGCTACCAATGATTAGACATCCCAGAACACGGGCTCTTTCAGGAATCGCGGGAGCAAGAACACTCTTTCATTACTCACTCATACTTGTCCACAACGTGCGTATTAAGAGACACAGTATAGTTTAAAATGTTTATTTCAACTAACGTGCTCTAAGACACAGTACATGTGCCAGTACTAGCAGCATAATGCATAAAGACAAAATAGTAAGCATCGTTACAATTCCATAGAATACAAACGGGGACAGCATTTTATAAAGACAGTGGATAAAGGACTATAATGCCTTGCCACCCTCCCCGTGCTAGTAACTAGTTTATTATACAAATAGAAGACCTCTGGGCTATGTCAGGGGGACCCCCATACCTTAAGAACTAGATGCAAGGTTTACATCATCGGACAAGCACAGCTCTTCTCCCTGGAAAGGTTTTTCTCCAAGTTCCTCTAACAGGTATCTTGCAATATTAAAAGCACACGAATTTCAGCAGTGCAGCTGTGCTTTGTGTTATGTCTAAGTGCGTGGGGCTGACCAGAACAAAATAACAAGGGACGTTGTTTTCCGACCTTGTACATCGTGTGCAGATGAAAACCACAGAGAACAGCAGAAAACGTGAAATGCAGAAATGTAGACAGTTCTCATGAACATAGGCACGAGCAGAGTCTAGAAAAACAAAGTCACGAAGTAACGTGTGCAAAAGAGGCATCATGGCAGCTAGGCCTAAGCTAAATTAGCAATGTCGACAATGAGGCCACAATCCACACTACACCCTCCCCTGGTCAGTCCATAGGTCAAGACATAGGACGAACACAGAGTTCAAATAGATGGAGCAGAATGCAAACGTCTATAGGTGGGAAAAATGTTTTGGGAAAAAATTCTAAATAGGGCCAAAAAAAAAAAAAGGTCACTCAAAGAGAATAAAAAATCCGGATATGCAGTTTGTTGAGAGCCAACCCAACTAATCCATCAGAGTGTATGCGCAGAAGACTGCAACACCTTCCAAAAAGACATCATTGTCATCGTTTGAAAAAAGAGATGCCATCCAGTTCAACAAATCAAAACTGCATTCATGATCCTCATAATAGGGAGCCGCGATCAGCATTGCGGGACAACTTGCGTGATATTCAATATAACTTTGTTGTAGGGGATTCTGAGCAGCAGCACAGATATCCCATTGTGCCAAGATTCCAAGTGCAGCCGCACGCGCCATTAATCCATCACCGGAACATTCTCGTTCATGGGCCATTAAGGGGCTCATCAACTGGTCGAAATCCGGGTCCGAACAAGACGTATTGGAGAGGCAAACATCCAAGGACCATGAAACGGACATCGTAAACAGGACAGCACAGGTTGCACGCAAGTGAAATACGCAAAGCGAAAAGATAATCCATAAGCCACGATGAGTGTTGCCAGTGGCAGTGTACCGAAGCTTTCATGCATACGGTCACGGAGCATCCGCAGTCGCCCTGGGCTGTGTAGGCCCACAAGAGGTGCAGCCATTGCGCAGAAGGCAAAGCAAAAGCAATATTCCAGCAGCTAAGGCTAGGATCAATGGGAAGCCACCAAAGACGCTAGAAAAAATGGAATGAATAAAAACTGGTATTACACCAAATATCGTCTGAAAGGACGTCAGAAGGCCAGAGCCCACAACTTTAAAAAGTGCACAAGGCCATTGGTATTAGATGCATTAAATATACGGTGAATCAGTTCACCGAAATGTTGGGGGAGGTTAGAATTTAAAAGGGCCTGTATTTCACTGTGGGCGCTGGCCACCTGGAGGACGAAGGTCTCCTGTGCGGAAGTTAGCATAACATCCTGGTTTAATAATAGTGCCTTTATTCTGCTCAATTTATTGAAATCCGCTTTCAAAGTCGGTATGTAAGGCCAAATGGAACTATCTAACTTCCCACGCGGGGGTGGAAAAAGCAAATTTTTGCAGCATACTACGCGTTGCGAAACTGTTACAATGTAGGGTATGCCAGCTTGCAACCCACAGCAATCTTGATTATTTAAAAGCAGATAGCTACCGTTAGCAAGCATAGTGAAAGTAGGTGATATTACTGGAACAGGCATACCCTTTAAAACACATGCAAGATTCGGGGCGGAAACATTACAAGCCCCGTGCAATTTAATGTTCTTACAAACAAGGGAATGACCCACTGTAGAATCGCAAGACTCCCCCGTAAGGTACACCTCTTTGTCATCCCTAAGGCATCTGTATGTGAAAGGCAAGGACCACACTTCATGCAGAAAGGTACTGCCCAAGGGCTCAAAACGGCCAATCGGGTAATGTTTCATGCAGGAACTGAATTCAAACAAAGAAAAAGGCAAAGAGATAACCCCGTGTATGAGCCAAACTGCAGAGTCAGTTTCCGCCACAGAGAAAGGTAAAGGATCTATTTTTTCTATATGTAGAAGAGTGTATGTTGCATCTTTCATGGACATGAACTGCTGTTTCTCAGTCAAATTAAATGGCAAAAACAATGCAGAAGCGTTTAAGTAATCCCATGGTACCTTCCCCATTTTCAGAGTTTGCAAAGTCCATGCAAACTGCATCACTGAACGCAATTGATCCCGACCATGATATAACACAGACACTTCATCTTGTACAATATCAACCACAGAAGAAATAATGTTATCTAATGTGTAAATGCGGGAAGACAGCGTGTTAATACTATTGTCAACAACAGCAAGTACTTTTTCTAAATTTGCTTGGTCTATTTCCCGTAAACGGGAAGCAGCTTCTATTTGAGAAAGCTTCCAGATTTCATTGTAAGTCGCATAAATAAATCTTTTTGGTCTCGGACCTCTAGGTCCCAGAACAAAGTCGGCCAGATCAATGTTACTGGATAACAAAGATAAATGTTGTTTCACGGACTCTAATGTAGAGTGCTGCAACCACTGTTTACATAATTTACCCACTGAATATGTTGTAACCGAACGTGAGTTAGAAAAACGTGGATCAGGTCTATCCTGTTTGTAACCAGGAGCAGAGTTATGAAAACGCAGTTGGCAGGCATTAGAAGCTATCGGCCACACCAACCATTCTGAGGGATCTAATGCAGAGACATTAAATGAATTATTTTGAAACAAAGCTTGCAACTCGTCAATGGAATAATTTAAATGCAAGCTCCAGTTAGGCAATGAAGACAGTGCAGGAATGGTAGGTGCAGTCAATTGTTTGGACGTCGCCAAACCAAACAAGTTGTTTGGTATATAGTATTATTTAAAAATAAAATTTGGGTCGGGATGAGGCAAGCGCGATGTAAGGCCTCGGTACCGCGTACCTGCCAGGACTTAGTGCCCCAAATAGATTTCAAATCAATGGTGGCTTTCCAGTGCTCGTAGCCACTAACAGCTAATGCGTCCATAAAGGAACTGGAATACAGTAATTTGGTGTGGGTTAACATCACCTTTGGATTGGAAGAAATGTTTAATTTAAAATAATAGGACCCTGGGTTTGACCTATCAAAGTCTGTAAAATAAGTAAACTTATTTATCAGAGTTTGGGAGCTCCCTTGCAGAGGGGTGGGGCAATGTTCCCACTGGGTATAATTAAAACTACCTTGAAGTGTACTAGATTTATGCAAGAAATGGTCACCATAATGTTGGTAACAGTACAAATCGGCATAATTAGCAGAATTCAAATAGAAATCCTCAGCATTAAAAGCAGCATAATATTTCAAATCGGAAAACAAGGATTGAATTGCATGCACATCCCAATCATCTGAACGTATGTTTCTTTTTACCACATCACCCATGGAAACACGAAGTACATTTGGTACATTGATAATTTCTGTCGGTCCATGAATTTGGAAATTCACTGCATCCCATACGACGCCATCTGTGACTGGAAAGGCAGAAATGTTCACAAATGTCTGGTCACGCTTCATGATGTGGGACGAAGAATGTGGAGCCAAAGTTCCAGCAACAGAGTTCACCGCAGAGCGCTCCGGCAAATAGTGACCATTGATGAGTAAGAAAAAAACTGTCACAAAGCCAATGGACATGAACAGGAAAATCAGGAATAGTACCAACCAGATGTAAGTCCAAGGAGGGACCAAAAAAGTGTCTCTAAACCAGGATACAAAAACACTGAATTTGGTTGGGACAAATGATGAAGTGGAAGTCGAGTCAAAAGAAAAACGGGACTGGTTCAGTGGTGTTGTAGGCAAACCAGTCAATGACTCGTTTGTGGGATAAGCATACTCAGTTTCCTCGTTGCAGGAGGAAGCTGGTGGGACGAGCAGGCGATCTGGTTGAGAGACCATCCCAATGGCAACATCGTTACAGGTGGTGACCGGAGGGCCACCACCAGGATTCCTTGAAATTGCTGGACATGATACAGCAGGTGTTACACTATTCAGATTCGGCCAGATGTTGTAGCTTGACATTGTCCACTGAGATGTATCTGTTGTCTTTGCGACCAGGAAGCGGTGGTAAGATGACTGTACGAGTAACCTTTAAGCCAAGGACTGGAACTGGTGCACGATAAGAGGGGCCAAATTCTTTTTTGTTCTCCACCTTCTCTCGGATTGTATCTCCAATCTTCGGAAGCCAGCCGGCAACCGGAATCTGCAGCGCAGCGTCAGTGGCTGAGGGTAAGTGTTCACTTGCAAGTCTGTCACGGGTCTCTTGTAAGTCCTGTAACTTAGTAGAATGATTATCTACGTCAAAGGTTGCGGCAGCTGCCGCCATGTCTAGACCATCAAGGTCTGGCACAAACATCTGTATGCCAAAGAGCATTTCGTATGGGGTCCGCCCACCCAGAGATCTTCTAGGGAGATTATTGAGTGCACGTTGCACGCCATACAAGTGGGCCAGCCAGTTCCTGCCAGTACCTAAGACTCTAGCTGTCAAGGATTGCTTTAAGTCACGGTTCATTCGCTCCACAATTGAGTTGCCCTCAGGCCTGTATGGAGACGAAAATTGCACCAGCACCCCCATAGACCTCATTGCATCCTTGTACGCCTTAGAGGCGAACGCTGGACCTTGGTCGGAATGGAAGGTGCCACAGGCAAAAATTCCCACAAAGACGCGCAAATCCCTGATGACATTTCGAGCGTCAGCACTGCGTTGTGGCCAAACCCAGATGAAACGTGTGCACGAATCAACTGCAACTAAGATGTATTTATATGCAGTATCAGAAGAAAATGGACCGCAGTGATCAAGATATACACAACCAAAAGGTTTATTAGAAATGCAGAGCTGTGTTTGTGACGTGTAACCGTAGAGGGCTTAATTTGCTGACAGATGTCACAAGAAAGGACATAATTACGGGTCTGTTTATATAAACCACGCCACCAATAACGCTGCTGCAAGATTGAAACAGTTGCAGACACGCCAGCATGGGCCGAAGCCAAGCCTTCGTGTGCGGCTGTTATCAAAGAAATTCTGCGGTCCGCGTTGGGAATCAACCGATCTCCAACGTCTAGAATTCTTACAGAAGGAACCTGGTCGGGACTTAAGTGATAAGAGTACTTGGAAGGGAAACCCTGAGGGTAATTAGAACCTTCCTTAGTAGCAGCAATAGCTGCCAAAATCTCATTATCTATTTTTGTCATGGATCTTGTAACGGCTGCTACTGAGCACGTGGCGACTGCTAATTTGGCAGCTTCGTCCGCCAAACTGTTACCGACCGCGTGTGCGCCCACACGCTGGTGGCCAAGAGTGTGAATCACCTGTGTGAGAGGCAGACGTTGTTTAAGATCTGCTACTCGAACTCAAAGCAGTTTATGCTTAATTGCGCTGCCCTTAGAATCTCGATAGTCGTTCTGAGACCAAAAGAATAAATTGTCATTAAAAGACTGACCACAGTAGTAAGAATCGCATACAATGAGAGTAGTCACATCCGGGTCTGCAAACTCAAGTGCCAGCACCAAAGCACGCAGCTCGGCCAATTGGGCGGTACTGTCTCTCAGTGCCTGCGTGTGCACAACACTCGACTTGAACTCACCGTTCACCATGGTACCCGCCACAATAGCACATGCTGCTGAATAAGCATGCTTAGAACCCGTGGCCGGTTGCGCCGAACCATCGGCACAATATAGGGTTAACAATAAAGAGAATACCTTTTAATAACTTCAAGCTTGAAAGAACCTATAAAAACATCAATATAGGAGGTTACACCCTCACATCTGTTTCCGGAAACAGAAGTGAGGGAATTGTGCACAAGCACAAGCACTACTCAAGCATCTCGCAGATAAGAACCAGACCAAACGTTGGTGGCGCCATGTTGTGGGGATTCTGCACATATACAGAACTATGCGCAGGAAAACAGGACCTCGGTGTATAGTGGTGTACCAACCATCCACCTTAGTGCCCAAAATCCCAATCCGACTAGCTATAGTGTCTCATTCGTTCTCCGTACTACAGCGAAGCTACCAATGATTAGACATCCCAGAACACGGACTCTTTCAGGAATCGCGGGAGCAAGAACACTCTTTCATTACTCACTCATACTTGTCCACAACGTGCGTATTAAGAGACACAGTATAGTTTAAAATGTTTATTTCAACTAACATGCTCTAAGACACAGTACACGTGCCAGTACTAGCAGCATAATGCATAAAGACAAAATAGTAAGCATCGATACAATTCCATAGAATACAAACGGGGGCAGCATTTTATAAAGACAGTGGATAAAGGACTATAACGCCTTGCCACCCTCCCTGTGCTAGTAACTAGTTTATTATAAAAATAGAAGACCTCTGGGCTTTGTCAGGGGGACCCCCATACCTTAAGAACTAGATGCAAGGTTTACATCATCGGACAAGCACAGCTCTTCTCCCTGGAAAGGTTTTTCTCCAAGTTCCTCTAACAGGTATCTTGCAATATTAAAAGCACTCGAATTTCAGCAGTGCAGCTGTGCTTCGTGTTATGTCTAAGTGCGTGGGGCTGACCAGAACAAAATAACAAGGGACGTTGTTTTCCGACCTTGTACATCGTGTGCAGACGAAAACCACAGTGAACAGCAGAAAACGTGAAAGGCAGAAATGTAGACAGTTCTCATGAACATAGGCATGAGCAGAGTCTAGAAAAACAAAGTCACGAAGTAACGTGTGCAAAAGAGGCATCATGGCAGCTAGACCTAAGCTAACATAGCAATGTCGACAATGAGGACACAATCCACACTACACCATCACCCTAACCACCACTACTATCACCCTAACAACCACTACTACCACCCTAACCACCACCACCCAAATCATCACTATCAACACCCACCACCACTACCGTACCCTAACAACCACCACAACCCTACCCTAACCATGACCACCCTAGCCACCACTACCCTACCTTAACCACCACCACCACACCCAGTGGTTAATTTGTGTAAAACAAAAGTGCTGGGGCTCTCATCAGGAGGCAACTTGCCTATTGCTCCTACTAGCGCCACCTATAACAGAGCTAACTACTAACCATAAAACCCTGCAAGTCGGAAGAGGATGTGGCGTAACAGCCAGACCTGCCGACTTTGAAGCTGGGGAATCAGGTTCAAGTCTTGGCATAGGCACAAACTCCTGTGATTCTAGACGCATCACTTAATCTCCTGTGCCTACAAAAAATGAATGTGTCTTTAACTGGTGCTCATGAATAGTGCTCCAAAACCTTTGGGTCGAGTTTGCGCTATAAGCGCCGGTGTTGACAATAAAGGGCTGGTGCTAAGCACCGGAAACCATTGGCTCAAATTTAGCATTGACCACATCCTAACCACCATCACCCTAACCACACACCACCCCAACCACCTCCATCACCACCACATTTTTAAACATCACAGTCATCTTAACCCCCACCCTAATGACCATGACCTCCTTAAACATCATTTTCACTCTAACTACCACCACCCTAACCATCATCACCCTAACACCATCACCATAACCACCACCACCATTACCTTCATTACCCCATCACAGCCCTCACCACCACCCCCCTCACCACCAACCTACTACCACCACACCCTACCACCACCTTAAACACCACCACATTCAAAAGCATCACCACCCATCACCTCCACCATCCTACCTGCCACCACAACCCTCACCCTCTCTGCCACCACCACCTTCACCACCCTATCAGCCACCCTCACCACCACCACCCTACCCTAATCACTACCACCCTTTCACTTAATATGGCTCTCAATTCATGTAGAAGCACTTTGTTTTTAACAATCATTTTCAACTCATTACTTGATGTTTCATGGAAAGTTGTGGCCACATTTGCATTTGTTTACTCTCAAGTAGCTTTTTCTTGTCTGAAACTATCCATTTAATTATTTAGTGAAGCTAAGTCATGTCAAAGATTAAGAAACATTTACATTTCATCTATAGCTATCAAATGACCTGTCAATCGATTCCATGGAAATCAATATGTGAACGTTGAGCGTGAACTCTATGATACAATGTTTCTTTGCACCTAGGGCAAGTGCTTCCTGGGCAGATTCAGATTTGCATAAACTTCATATTTTATTCCCTAGTACATTTTATTCGATGTGCAAGCGGGACTAGGAAAACATAGTGCTCATCACATTATGTGGCATGCTTTTCATAAAGCAATCTATAAATGCAGTCAATCCTGCTTCGAAGACTGGTTGAGTTGGCTTTCCTGCTTCTTCTTGTATTTGTCCCTCCCCTAGAACATGGCTTCTTTACATGTCCTCCTTCTACTGCTTACTTCTCAGGCACTTCTTTTTAGGCTTCTTCTGAACAGGCATGCATGCGCTCTCAGCGAAATCTATTGTTAACAATAAAAAAACTTTGAACATCCATTACTTACCATTGGTTGGTTTGACATCATTCTCATTTTCTTGCTTCTTATTGGTCAGCGCCTCCGCTTCGCCTCTGTTGCTTTGTTCAAAGCAGAAAACGGCAGCAAGGTTCAAAGACACTGCACTACCCAGTTTAGTCACTTATGTATTAAGGCACACGTATTGCCCACCTCATACGACCAGATGCCACATGGCCACAAATAAGATACAGTTTAGACAGAAAGATGAGAGGAAATACAATTTAGACGTTGATACTTCAATTTTCAATAACAGTTCTTTCACTGGTTTTTCGTGTACGAAGAAGATTCTTTATTTCTTAGATTCTTTTGACAAGTAGGTACAGCCAACGCATTTCGACCTACAAAGGGCTTCTTCATTTTTCATACTTCTCAGGATACAACACATGAACTCGGAAACACATGGGGCGCTAAACAAGACAACACTGATTTATATCCTAACGATTTTATTAAGGGTACCAGAGTACAACACTGGATGTACTACATGAACAATATGATTGTCCAGGGGACGGTACTGGTATAGTTTGATGCTGGCGTTTCCCACTAAGAACTCTTGGACAGTGCTTACCAAGGTTCTTTGCTCTGAAGAAGCCCTATGTAGGGCGAAACGCGTTGGCAGTACCTACTTGTCAAAAGAATCTAAGAAATAAACAATCTTCTTCGTACACGAAAAACCAGTGAAAAAAACTGTTATTGAACATTGAAGTATCAACGTCTAAATTGTATTGCCTCTCATCTTTCTGTCCCTCTGTTGCTTTGTGTTTGTCCCAGTCATGGAGCATGGACCAAGTACAGGTTCCTGTCTGCATAACAACGGGTCCTATGCACACGCATACATGTTAAGTATAGTACAACAATTGTTGATTAAAGATGAGAAGAGATGATGTCCTTTTGGAGTGTTTGTCTTTAATAGTGTTTTGCACAGCAGACCAGCCAACACGTGTTTCGTCAATTGGGTATTAAACCCTTGACTTCTTCAGGGCTGTAACGCAACAAGTGGAATCATAGACCTCAAAACCGGTGATAATTCATCCTCCGGTTTTGAACACGGACCCGGACGCGCTACGGTGAAGAAGCGTACTCGCAACAAGATCTATTACAGCTCACATACGGGCCTTGGAAGCATTTCCGGGCATATTTTGGATTTGAAAGGAGTTCACTTTGTTCTGCAGTACTCGGTGCACAATCTAAATAAATTTTGGGGGACATCACTTCTTTGTTATACAAGACTTTCTGCGGCTCATTGCAGCCTTTAGATCGCGCACGTTTCAATTGAGATACAGGACTACTTTATATGCAGCGTACACGGCTGGCATTCTAATCTTGGAAGGACACACCCCATGAATGGGTCACCAACCCTGAATTAAGACTCATGCCACAGAATGACACGGAGCTAAGTCTGATTACGTAATTTGGATTATTTATGACGCACCGGGTCGGAATTATCACCGGTTTTGAGGTCTATGATTCCACTTTTTGCGTTACAGCCCTGAAGAAGTCAAGGGTTTAACACCCAATTGACGAAACACGTGTTGGCTGGTCTGCTGTGCAAAACACTATTAAAGACAAACACTCCAAAAGGACATCATCTCTTCTCATCTTTAATCAACAATTGTTGTACTATACTTAACATGTATGCGTGTGCAAAGGACCTGTTGTTATGCATATTTGGACCCAAGGGTCCTTAATTGGAGGGTTTAGGGGTTTTTCCCTCGCCTATGGCACCGCATCCACTAACATCATTCAAATTCACTTCACGTTATTTGGCAAGCGCCATTTTGAATATCCTGTGAGAATTAACACCCCCCCTTTTTGTCTGCAGGTTTCTGTCTGCATCCAGTATTCTTCTACTGGCCGCATGCCCCTTTAGGTACTTTTTGTTTTAACTTTTTAGATGCACTTTTATAGAGTGCATGTGTCTGCAGTCCCTCTCCCTCATCCTGCCCTCCTCCCACTGTTGCTGCTCCCTCGTGTTGATTTCCTCGCCCTCCTCCCACTGCCGGTTGTTTCTTGCCCCTTCCCTCCTCCTGCCGTCCGTTGTTTCTTCCCCACCCTCCTCCCGCTGTCCGTTATTTCTTTCCCACTCCCCGCACTCCTCCCGCAGTCTGTTTCTTTAACACTCCCCCGCCTTCCTCCTGCTGTCCCTTGTTTCTTTATCCACCCACCCGCCCTCCTCCCGCAGTTAGTGCTTGAAGCCCCATTCCTCCTCCCTCATCCCTCCCTCGTGTTGCTCATCTCCCTCACACTGTTTTTATATATATATTGCACAGGTGTGCAGGCAGCTGTGCAACATGGCTTAAAGAAAAAACAAAGCACTGTGACGCAGTCAACGCTGGCTGCGTCATATGACTTTTTAAAAAACTTTAAGCCATGTTACCCAGCAACTCATACTGCTGTGCAACATGTCTAAAAACGTTAACAAAAGCCAATAGGTCTTGCATAGGCTAAACCTATTGGCTTTGCCAATGCTTGTTTCTTTTTGGTTAAGCACTCCATGAGAGTTCATGTGTTTTCTAGCTGTCGCCCTCGTGTACTTCTCTTTGCCCCATCACCGTGCTTTTTGTTGTTCTCGCCCACGAGCTTCCCCTCTATCCATATCTTTGTTGTGCTTGCCCTTCTCTGCTTCCCCCTCAGCATTGCTTTTACGCCTGGAGTGCTTCTCCCATCTTCCATGTTGCGCTGTCTTCCCCGTGTGCTGTACTTCTTCTGCAGCCCACCATGTTGATTCTGACCCTGTCCTCATGAAGCTTCCCCCACCCGCACCCTCCTTGTAACTTCCTCCCACCCACTTAAAAAAAATGCTTTTGCACTCCCTTTTTTGTTTATTTACCAATCTGACTTGGATCAGCACGTAAAAAACAAAGCACCTGCACATTTTGTGGGGGCATGCACAGACGGCCACTTCATAGCACCTTTTTTTTTGTTTACTTTTTAGCCAAGCTGCACAGCATTGCTAAAGACGCAAACTGTTGGCTTTGCCAATGTTGGTTTGATAACTGAGGTTTGAGATGGGGCAGAGACCACAAATGTAAAAGAGTACTCAGAGGCAGCCACGGACCCCGATGTTACAGAGTGAGAGGGATTGAAGGATGTTATTGGGAAATGGGAGAACACTGTGGAGACCATATGTAAGTGTGGTGGGTAAATGGAAATATAGAGAATCTTGGTACGTACGCTTATCATCTTTCTGAGATCAAAAAAGGCGAACCATTGAATTGGGTAATAGATACCAGTTGTTATCTATGCGATAAGCCGGATTGTAGAGTATGCTAGTTAAAATTATTATTTGCAGTAATTAATATATATTACATGCGTTATATTAAAATTGGCTGTATTTTGTTCTTCCGAAAATATGCAATGTTCTCCCTTTCCCCTCTCACCTCCCCTTTGCTTTCCTCCTTTTATTCCTCATTCTATTGTTGGTTTCGTTTAGTCCCCTTCATCCAACTCGCCTCTCTTCTTTCCCATTTCCTTTTGTTTTCTCCTACCCACTTTGAGATTGCTGTTGGCCTCATCTGAGATGGATACGAAAAATGTTTGTTTTTTTGCAGTTTTATATAGAGCTGAACTCAAACCGAAGGGATTGGAGCGCTTTACATAAGCACCAGTTGCATTACACATAGTGCCGATATCGCAACCCTCCCCAAAACATAATGAGTTATTTAGCATGTGCTGCAATAAATAATCACGCCACACAAGGTTTATTGGGAAACAGTTTGCTGCAGGTTTATTTCTTAAAAGATGTATGCCAACGTGGTGGATTAACTTACGGGCGAGCCAAGGGAAGGTATTGGTGAATGACCTAAGCTGTCCTGCCCACCTGATGAGCCAAACTGCACCTTGGCCAACCCAATCAGTGCTAGCATTTATCTGGGGGATTTCCCCCCGTTAATTACCTTGGACCCCAATCCATGACTTTACTCACGCCATTTTAGTAGCAGAGCGTTGCAAGACAAGCCCCCAGTTGTTCAGGCATACAACCGCCAGAAGGACTAGCGTGCGCCTTTTTTTTCGTCCTGGGTCCTGCCCTAAGGACTCCTGGGTTTTGTCATAGGGCACCCCTGCTGTGCTCCTAGAGAGTGTACCCCTATGTAACAATCAGCCTTCAAATCGCCCTGTAACTCTGCCAGCGCTCTGGATGTTGCAGCCGTCACATCCAGGGCTCCCCCACCAAGGCAGATAACTTGCTTCACTTACAACCCACTGTTACCAAAGCTTCACCCAGGTCCAACAGGAACAGGAGAGAGAGAGACGTGCCAAATCCTACTAAGCGGTCTCTCAATGCGCGGTAATGTTATAGGCTGTTAAACGTCCTTAAACGTTTTTACTTAGTTTTACTTGGTTTTAAAAAGTGAAATCTGAAATTGCTGCTAAATTGAAATTGAATCTGTGGGGTTTTTCTTGGTTTTAAAAAGTGAAATCTGAATTTTGCTGCTAAACTGAAATAGAATTTGAATCTAGGGGGTTACCTGTAGTGCACATTTCTGCCTCCTCTGCCGATAGCACCCTCCGAGGTCACCAGCACTTCCGCTCTGCAAACGCGGTTTAGTACGTAAGGGGGAGATCAGCTGCTGCTTCGCAGAGCTGATTGGTTGGTGGGTGGAAGGGAACGCCATAACTGCCGCACTGGAGCGGACGCGCAGCGGGCGCGCCTAAGGTAAGCCCGTCTGCGCCCATCCGCGCCCGACCGGGTCCAGGGGCTGGGACCCCTGGTCGGTCGCTATCCTACTCAGCGGAAGAGCTACGGGCTTTAGCGGCAGGGAACCACACGATGGACAAAAGGTTAGAAGACACGCTGAGGGCTGAAAACTTAGTGGGAAATAACGGGGGTGGCAGGTCTATGACTTCCCGACTAGCCCCCCACACAAACACCGTACCTGGTAAACCGCTAGGACTTAAGGTGGCAGTTCTTAATACGTGCTCACTACAGAAACACAGCCTGGAAATTTTTTCGCTCCTCCAGGCTGGAGATATGGATATCCTGGCGGTCACAGAAACCTGGCTTGGGGACACCTCAGTCCCAGATGTTGTAGCAGCCCTTCCTGGAGACTTTGTTGTCCTCTGGCATAATAGAGAAGAGTAGAGGAGGAGGCGTAGCCATCTTCTATAATAAACGGTTAGTGGTAACTAAGATAGTGGCAGAGAGCATTGAAAGTGCGGGCATTTTAGGGGGTTAAAATCTCGTCTAAATCCTCCTGCTTGATACTCACAGTGGCGTACCGCCCCCCACGACCATCCCCCAGGTTTAATGAGTTATTTTCGGAGATTGTTAGTGATCTCTGCTCACGGTACCAACGACTCCTAGTGGTAGGAGATTTCAACTACCACTGGGATAAAACACCAAGAGAGCAGCTTGCCAGTCAATTTGAGGTAGCTATGAGCTCAATGGGGCTCTACCAGCTGGTTGACCCCCCCACTCACGTCAAGGGTCATATCCTTGACCTTATTTGGACTACTCAGCCATGGGCCAGCCTAATAGACATCAGTCCCTGCGCCTGGTCAGACCATTCATTAATCAGCTGCTGGGTTCCGCTGGCCAGCCACCTGTCGCACCCACCTCCAGAGTGGAGAGTGGTGCGAAGTTGGAACAAAATTGAGGCAGACAATCTAATGGGCACTTTGCTCAGTATTTCCCCCAAAAAATTCACGAAAGGTAACCTCGACCAGGCGAGCGAGGCCCTTATTGGCAACTTAAGAGGGGCCATAGATCAGGTGGCACCTGCCCGGAAGGAAAGAGTTAGAGATAAGGGCAAGGGGGCTCCCTTGTTCAATGAGGACCTGAGGGGAAGGAAGCAAATTCTCCGCCAATCCGAGAGGCTATGGCGCAAATCATACCACCCAGCCGCGCTTACAAGCTATAAAATCATGCTAGCCTTATATAAAAAAGCCATGATGTTTAGGAAGGCGGAATACTATGAGGCAAGAATCACAGACGCTACAAACAAACAGAAAGAAACGTTTAGAATTTTAAAAGAACTCAGCCAAAAGTCAGAACAGAAATCTGCACCCGAGCCGGCAGACTGCAACATATTTCAGGCCTTCTTTCTTCAAAAAGTCAGGGACATTCGAGCTGAGATTGACAACACTCCAACTAATCAGCGCCCCCTGGACCGGAGTCCAGGCCCCCGTACCCCCGGTAAGCAACTCACCTCCTTCCCTAATTTAGATCTAGCTTGCCTGTCACGCCTGATGAATCGCGTCAAATCAGGCTCCCCAGCAGACCCTTGTCCTCCGGGGATCTTTCGTATTGCCCTTCCCGGGCTAGAGAGGGAGATCCTAGCTCCACTTAATCACTCCCTGGAGACAGGTTACTTGCCCACCAGCCTGAAGGAAGCCAGAGTTATCCCCCTGCTGAAGAAACCAGGGGCAGATGTGGCCAATCTCAAGAGCTATAGGCCCACTTCCCAGCTCCCTTTCCTGGCGAAAGTAGTAGAACAACATGTCCTCAAAACACTCTCGTCTTTCATGGAGGAACATCAGCTACTCCAGGTGCGGCAGGCTGGTTTCAGGGCCCACCATAGTACTGAACTGGTGATGTTGTCTGTGCTCGACGAGCTCAGAGTTATGGACGATAATAAAAAACTGAGCACCCTGATTCTGCTAGATTTGTCAGCGGCGTTCGATACGGTCAATCATGCATAGCTTCTGCCTCGGATCGCCGACTTGGGCATTTGTGGGTTGGCACACCAGTGGCTCGAGTCCTTTCTGTCAGGGCGGTCCCAAAGGGTCCAACTGGGTTGGCAGGTGTCGAATATTGGCGCGCTAACCTGTGGCGTCCCCCAGGGCTCAGCACTGTCCCTGCTCCTATTCAACATTTATCTCCAAACACTGGTGGCGGCTTTGGCTCGCATGGACTGTCAAGTCTTTAACTACGCGGATGATACTCAACTTATTCTCCAGATCGATAACTCCCCTCACGCCCACACTCAGGTGCAAAACATCCTCAGATACACAGTGAACTGGATGACAGCTAATTCGCTAAAAGTCAACCCCGATAAAACTGAGGTCCTTGTCATCTCCTCTAAACACAACCCCTGGAATGATCTTTTCTGGCCACAAGAGCTTTGCACCACCCCTACGCCAGTTCCTGTCGTAAAAAGTTTGGGCATTAAGATTGATGCCAATATCTCCATGGCCAGTCAAGTCGCTACCGTGGTCGGCACCTGAACGGGTTTATTGAGACAGTTGCGGAAACTTGCCCCCCCTTCTCTCATCTGCCACATTACAGATGATCGTGTCGGCCACGATCGTGTCTAGATTGGACTATGGTAATGCTTTATATATCGGCCTCCACGAGAAACGCATCAGCAAACTACAGGTGACCATGAATGATGCTGCTAGGCTGATCTTTAGGCTTCCTAGAAGGGCTCATGCTACCCCTTTGCTGTGCAAGTTGCACTGGCTCCCCATCAAACAGAGAGCAAAGTTCAAGGTCCTCTGCATTGCCCACAAAGCCATCTATGGCCAGGCCCCAGCTTACATCAAGGAGCGCCTAGGGAACTATGTGCCAGGACGTACACTTCGGTCGTCTGAGGCAGGCCTTTTGGCCTACTCACAGGTCAAAACCGCATCCAAAGGTGGCAGAGCTTTCTCTATCTTAATTACCCAACTTTGGAATCAACTGCCTGAGAACCTTCGTAAGGAATCCACACTCCTCCCTTTTAGGAAACGGCTCAAGACTCTGCTGTTTAAGGAGGCTCTGGACACAGTCTAAAACATCCGCCAAGCGTTCTATCTGTGACTGTTGGTGGACTTTGGCCTCTCTTTCAAAGCGCTAAGAGACCTGCTGGTGATTATGCGCTATACAAACTTTAGTTAACATAACATAACATAACATGTCCATGCCAACCTCTGACAGGTGTACCCCGTCTTTCTAAAAATACCTCTTGGTGCTGGCATTTATTAGTCCATGTCCTATGAAGCAAAAATCCCTCTGCTCTGTGAACTTGCGCATGGCGCTATTCACCCTTCTGTGGGAATGTTGGATAGCCTCCCCCGACCTGGCCCCGTGACAGACCCTCCGCGGGGTAATCTCAGACCAACATAACTCGCAGTGCCCCTTGCATTTGCTGATCTCACCCATCGTGACTTTCATTGCCTTAATTAGCGCACAGCGCCCCACTGATGTAAGGTCATTGCCACCGAAGTGGATAACTAACATTTTGGGAGGGGGTTGTCTCCGCTGCAGTTTATTGAGCAAGCTGTGCCATTGCATGCCCTGGAACTCTAACCATGCTATGTGTGTGTGGTTGAACCCGTGCCTCCAGGTCCTGGTCTTTGCCCATTGCTCCACCCTAGCGATGAATGAGTGGCTGATCACCTACACCTTGAACCCTGACGAAATAAAGAAATGCGCATTTGTACACACCGTTTAATTGCTGCACATACAATACACTAGCATGAATCCTGAGCTAGTCCCTTCTGGGTTTTACATCAACAAGACCACAATTTAAATGAAAATGAATAAATGAATACACACACCGCAAGCTAATAACACACCTTTTCGATCCACGCTAAATTTACACTGCTCGCCACCCTTGTGCCCTTCTTACACCTCATGCGCGAATATAACGCTTATAGCACTGAGTCCCGCCGCCCCACCTTCTTGATGCGATCGGGGCGAGACCCACCTTAAAGGCTGTGGTGACCCTTGGCTCCTGTGACCACGCACCCTTTAAGTGCTAGCGCCGGTCCGTGCTGTCGAGCATCTACCAAATCATCAGGGCCCAGGCACGGCCAGGCCGCAGGCCTTCCATATGAGTAGCTGTTTTGCCCCCCAGCCCTCCCCGGCCACCGGAAAAAACAGTGCAATAACTCGGCAGCCATAGTCACCAGCTCGGCCCTAGCTCAACCCCATCACATCACAAGTCGGGACCCGGGCACCCAGCACAGCCCCAAGCCCCCACCCCCGGCTCTCGCCCAGGCAACAACCAGGAGGTGGGAGCGAAAGGGTTTTAAAAAAAAGGGGGGAGGGGAGAAGGGAAGTTGTTCGGCCCTGGTAATGGCCCCTCATGGCCCGCACTTACCGCAACTAAAAGCCCGACGCCCGCATATCTCCGAACCAGGCGACGCGACACACCAGACAGCGTGACCGAGAGGGACAAAGACGAAGGCCAATGGGCGGTGGCAGGTATAAGTACCTGGTCCCAGCCCTATGTGCGACGGAAGTGACATGGCAAAGGTGCTGGACTTTGGGGGACTCCCATGGGGGGGGTGTCCCCGTGACTGGTGCGAGGAGATGTGCCAGAATGCGGCACTAGGGTGGCCGCCCTCCTACATGGGCACACTGCATGCGCTGCAGGCAGCCGCAATATGGCACATGAATTCAGTTTTTTTAGGCACAGGAGATTAAGTGATTTGCCCAGAATCACAGGATGTTGAGCTGACTAGTTTTATTTTTCAGTAGCAAAGAGAAGCATTGTGAGCTGGTTAAGCCAGCTGTTGGAACATCACAAATTTGTGCTTATTATTTCATATAAAAACCTTGTCTACACATCTCCAATGGGCGCCATTTTACTGCTTTGTGCTGCGGAGAGGATCTGCTGTCCGTCCAGACGTCGGAGTTTTAAGCTGACGGGGCCATTTCGAGTGGCATATTTCTGTAAAATTCAAAAGCGGCGCCTCCAAGGAGCAGGATTATGGATGGTAGAGATGGCGTACATTGAGACCATATTGGTGTCCTTGGAGCAAGCAAGGTCGTCGAGTGTACACACAAAGGATGCCGCTTGAATTATAAAGCCGATGGCGGGCCGCCTCATGAGCTCCCGTAAGCCGTTGCCGTGAACTGAGCTGTCATACCAGGGGCTGCCAAGCAGCCAGCAGCCTCAGAAACAGGGCACTTGTCTACAGCCATGGGGAACCTCAGTACCAGAGCCCTCTCTCACGCATGAACCTCTCTGCCAGCCTCTGGTGCCCAAAGTCACGCACGATCTTCACTGCCAGGCTCTGGTGCCCACTGTCACACATGATCCTCACTGCCAGCCTCTGGTGCCCAAAGTCATGCGCACGATCCTCACTTCCAGCCTCTGGTACACACTGTCACACGCACGATCTTCACTGCCAGCCTCTGGTGCACTCTGTCACGTGCACGATCTTCACTGCCAGCCTCTGGTACCCACTGTCACATATGATCCTCACTGCCAGCCTCTGGTGCCCAAAGTCACCTGCAGGATCCTCACTGCCAGGGCTCGAGTCGGGGTACCATGCGGGTGGACGGCGTCCCCCCACTTATTTTACCAGGAGCTCGATAACTGGAGCAAATGGAGCCACACATTCACTCTTTGGCCTCTCTGGGGCGAGATCGGAGCTCATTCAGAACGCTGCTCACGCGCTGGCTTCTCTGATGCAATCGCATCTAAGGGGTGAGCGAGGGGAGGCAATGAGTCTGATGGTGCAAGCCACCTTTCGTGACGTCACTTCCTGTCGTGACGTCAGCGTCCCCCCACTTCTTTTTTTAGGACTTGTGCCCTGCTCACTGCCAGCCTCTGGTACCCACTGTCACGCGCACGATCCTCACTACCAGCCTCTGGTACCCACTGTCACGTGGACGATCCTCACTGCCAGCCTCTGGTACCCACTGTCACATATGATCCTCACTGCCAGCCTCTGGTGCCCAAAGTCACCTGCAGGATCCTCACTGCCAGCCTCTAGTACCCACTGTCACGCGCACGATACTCACTACCAGCCTCTGGTACCCACTGTCACATGCACGATCCTCACTGCCAGCCTCTGGTGCCCACTGTCACACGCACGATCCTCACTGCCAGCCTCTGGTACCCACTGTCACATATGATCCTCACTGCCAGCCTCTGGTGCCCAAAGTCACCCGCAGGATCCTCACTGCCAGCCTCTGGTACTCATTGTCACGTGGACGATCCTCACTGCCAGCCTCTGGTGCCTACTGTCATGCGCAAGATCCTTACTGCCAGCCTCTGGTGCCCACTGTCATGCGCACGATCTTCACTGCCAGCCTCTGGTACCCACTGTCACATATGATCCTCACTGCCAGCCTCTGGTGCCCAAAGTCACTCGCAGGATTCTCACTGCCAGCCTCTGGTACCCACTGTCACGCGCACGATCTTCACTGCCAGCCTCTGGTACCCACTGTCACGTAGACGATCCTCACTGCCAGCCTCTGGTGCCCACTGTCACGTAGACGATCCTCACTGTCAGGCTCTGGGGCCCACCGTCACGCGCACGATCCTCACTGCCAGCCTCTGGTACCCACTGTCACGCGCATGATCCTCACTGCCAGCCTCTGGTGCCCACTGTCACGTAGACGATCCTCACTGTCAGGCTCTGGGGCCCACTGTCACGCGCACGATCCTCACTGCCAGCCTCTGGTGCCCACTGTCACGCGCACGATCCTCACTGTCAGGCTCTGGGGCCCACTGTCACGCGCACAATCCTCACTGCCAGCCTCTGGTACCCACTGTCACACGCACGATCTTCACTGCCAGCCTCTGGTACCCACTGTCACATATGATCCTCACTGCCAGCCTCTGGTGCCCAAAGTCACCCGCAGGATCCTCACTGCCAGCCTCTGGTACCCTCTGTCACGTGCACGATCTTCACTGCCAGCCTCTGGTACCCACTGTCACGTAGACGATCCTCACTGCCAGCCTCTGGTGCCCACTGTCACATAGACAATCCTCACTGTCAGGCTCTGGGGCCCACTGTCACGCGCACGATCCTCACTGCCAGCCTCTGGTACCCACTGTCACGCGCACGATCCTCACTGCCAGCCACTGGTGCCCACTGTCACATAGACGATCCTCACTGTCAGGCTCTGGGGCCAACTGTCACGCTCACGATCCTCACTGCCAGCCTCTGGTACCCACTGTCACGCGCACGATCCTCACTGTCAGGCTCTGTGGCCCACTGTCACGCGCACAATCCTCACTGCCAGCCTCTCGTACCCACTGTCACACGCACGATCTTCACTGCCAGCCTCTGGTACCCACTGTCACATATGATCCTCACTGCCAGCCTCTGGTGCCCAAAGTCACCCGCAGGATCCTCACTGCCAGCCTCTGGTACCCTCTGTCACGCACACTATCTTCACTGCCAGCCTCTGGTACCCACTGTCACATAGACGATCCTCACTGCCAGCCTCTGGTGCCCACTGTCACGTAGACGATCCTCACTGTGAGGCTCTGGGGCCCACCGTCACGCGCACGATCCTCACTGCCAGCCTCTGGTACCCACTTTCACGCGCACGATCCTCACTGCCAGCCTCTGGTACCCACTGTCACGTAGACGATCCTCACTGCCAGCCTCTGGTACCCACTGTCACGTAGACGATCCTCACTGCCAGCCTCTGGTGCCCACTGTCACGTAGACGATCCTCACTGCCAGCCTCTGGTACCCACTGTCATGCGCACGATCCTCACTGCCAGCCTCTGGTGCCCACTGTCACATATGATCCTCACTGCCAGCCTCTGGTGCCCAAAGACACCCGCAGGATCCTCACTGCCAGCCTCTGGTACCCACTGTCACGCGCACGATCTTCACTGCCAGCCTCTGGTACCCACTGTCACGCGAAGGATCCTCACTGTCAGCCTCTGATGCCCACTGTCTCGCGCACGATCCTCACTGCCAGCCTCTGGTACCCACTGTCACGCGCACGATCCTCACTGCCAGCCTCTTGTGCCCACTGCCATGCAGGAAACTCAGTAGCAGCTTCTGGTGCCCCCGTGCTTTTTTCCTTGCCACAGAGAGCACACCAAGTGTCACATAGGTTAAGAGTCACGATTGTTTAAACAAAATCTCCATCAAATTGAAAAACATGGAAGTTATCGCATCCTGACTACTACCTAGCTCCGGTGGCCACCCAATGATTTAAATAAAAATGTTAAATAAAAGAGGGTGAATATTTTTTTTAATAATCCATTGGCTTGAGTTTGATTTATTAAACACAACGAATTGCCCATTGACAGATTGCGTATTTATCCTTATACGTCCATTAAGTGCACTGAGTTAGTGATATTTGGCAGAGGAAAAAACAATAGCTTGGATGTGAAAACCAGGCCCACGCAGGATGTATTGATAACTGCACCGCTGGTACTTTCTGCTTCGTTGTTTGGAGGATTGTTTCCGAATCAGAAATACATTTTTTACATTGATTTTCCCGAAGAAGGTGGAAGAAAACAATATGTTATTGTTCATCGAAATGCTGCGTTGACATTGTTGTAATTTATCATTTTTAATATAAACTGTTTAATTCTTGATTTTTAATTATCTATATAAATATAGATTGTGAAAACTGATATTCCTTGTATAACATATGATAGTTGTACTTTGGTACGGATAATCATTTAATTTGTATCAAAATAGTCACGTTTGTTTGTTTTTAGTTAATTCTTTAAGAAATGGTTGTTAATAAAACCAAGAGAAATTAATTCATAATAAAAGCACAGACATTTTTTCATACCGAAGGTTGTGGTTTATGATATATTTAGAAGGACGGTGTATAATTACTTTCGGTATAGCTTGTGTAGGATCATGTCCATTTGAATTTAAAATTTTGAAACCATCTCTTTAAAGCTTTTTTCCGAATCCCTAAATACTGAGTGCCTTTCCATTGGAAATACACACACACATGAAACAAAGAGGAAAAGGGGAACCATATTTTGTCCTTGTTTTACAGCACCCTGTCCCTTTTTCTATAGAAGGGTGACTCTCTTGTGTTTTAGAATCCTCGATAACGGCCACTGGTGTCCACAGTCGCAAAAGAACCTCAATACCAGCCTCTTATGCCCACTGCCATGCTGGAACATCAGTACCAGCCTCTGGCTGTTATTATCTCACAGGAGCCCAAGTGCCAGGCCCCTCTGCCATGCAGGAGCATCAGAACCAACCATTAGTTCCCACTGTTGTCCTGGAACCTCAGCCATGTCTCTGTTGCCCACTGAGATACAGGAACCTCAGTACCAGCCTCTGATGCCCAATGTCATGCAAGGGACTCAGTGGCAGCATAGAGTACCGGTGACTGCACCTTTGCAGGAACATCAGTGTCAACATCTGTTATCCACTGCACTGCAGGGACCTCTTTAGCTCTGGTTCATGTGGTCAAGAAGGTACCCCAGATCCCTCAATACAATCCCAGACTATGGATCCCAGTGACACAGTCACAAATCTTTCTTTCAGAGCTCTTCCACAATTTATACCTGATATCAAACTTCACACAACCCTACTACTTTCAGCTTTTACTGCAATGCATGTCATTGTGTTCTGGAGTAGCAAAGAAAGGAGGCGCCTCTGGCCATGTACTCCAAGAATTAGGCTGACCAGCCGTCCGTAAATTTCATGGTTCGTCTGTTTTTTGGGTGTTAGGTCCGTTGTCCATTATGATCCCTTTTACGGACACCTTTTGTCCGTAATTCTGGGATTGCAGACAGTTATGCTGGTCCCCCTGCGGGCAGCCGCCAAGTTCTGCAGCAGTCACTCCTGGGGCCAGCTCGCCCTTCTCCTCTGAAGTCAAGGGGCTGCAGCAGCCCCTCCCTGACCTGCACCAGACTGCGATGGGCACATTGTCAATCTGTCTGCCAGCTGATTGTCACATACAGAATGACAATGGGCCAGCCTGGGGAGTTATCAGCGGTCACTAGTCTTTCAACTGCATTTACAAATAAAAGGTTGGGATTCCCTATACTTTCTTAACTGCATACAGTTCACAACATAAGCAACAGTATATTTCCAAGCCTATGCTTTCAAAGTGCACAGGAAATTTCAGCATCTAATTTCATATGTAGGGAAAAGTGAGTTGTAGCCCTTTTAATGGAGAAAAATTCACATGTGAAGAGTGATACAGTTTAAATTGCTCATGTTCGTCACAGTATGTATATCATTGAGCTAGTTCCTGGTTGTGATAATCTCACTTTAGAACAAGCATTTGCAATGCAATAGATCTCGCATTTGCAAGAGTTAGAGCTATTGGCGTTGTAAATGGTAAGGTGTTTTACCACTGTGCTTTTGTTTGATGTTTTGTGGATGTATGTGGTGTGGAGTGGAATTATGTGGTTTTGGATTGGAATTATTTGTGGAATTGTGTGGTGTGTAGTGTATTGGTGTAGTGGCATTATGTGACATGGTGAATAGATAGGGGTGAGAGCTGCAGAGAATAGATAGAAAGGAAGATACAGAGGGAAAGGTAGTTTGTACACGAAGTGGTGAATGAACTCAAGACAGAGGAGCAGAAAGAGTGTGTGAGAAAGAAGGAAAGAAGTGGACAGCAGGCCACAGACGTATACAGAAGGTGCGTTTGTGAATGCAGAAGACACCCGAAGAAGAGGAGGAGAGCATAGGTTTGAGGGACTGAAACCTTGAAAAGGCACTGGAAAGATATGGTGCTGAAAAACCTTAGGTGAACCATATGAGAGAGGCAGAAAGAGTGCGAGAGAGAGGGGTGAAGGATGGTATGAGAGAGTGAGAGAGAGAGAGAGAGAGACAGGGATGAGTGGGAGGGACCCCTGGGGAGGGGGAGGCGGGATGTGGACCGATGCACAGCGCAAGGTGATACCGGAAGGTAGCATGTGTGAGCAGGTATTATAGAGAGGAGATAGGGAGTGTGAGGGAGGGATGAGAGGGGGCAGACAGACTGCAAGAGGAAAGGGGGTAGTGTGAGGGAGAGATGAGAGGGGCAGTGGGTGTGTTGTGGAGAGATGACAGTTGGTGGAAGTGCGAGGGAGAGATGGGTTGTATTGGAATTGTTTGTTGTGGAATTGTGTAGTGGAAATATGTGGCATAGTATACTGTAGAATTATGTGGATGGTAATTAAATGGTATTAAGTGAAATGGAATTTTGTAGTGCATTGGTGCGCAGGTGGTGCTGCACTGGTGCTGAGATGGTGTGGAGTGTTACTGAGGTGATGGTATTCTTGTGCGAATTTGGTGCTGAGTGATACTGAGGTGGTGCTCAGTGATGCTTTGGTAGTGCTCAGGTGGTGCTGTGCTGTGCTCAGGTGGTCCTGGGTGGGTGCTGCACTGGTGCTGACGTGATGCTGCACTAGTTCTGAGATGGTGCTGCACTAGTTCTGAGATGGTGCTGCACTAATACTGAAGTGGTGCTGAGTTGCTGCTGAATTGGTGCTGTGCTACTGCTGAAGTGGTGCTGCGTTGTTGCTGAGTTGCTGCTGAGGTGGTGTTGCGCTGAGGTGGGGCTGTGTTGATGTTGTGTTGGGGCTGTGTTGGTGCGGCGCTAGTGGTGCACTGATGCAGAGGTGGTGATGTGCTGAGATTGTGTTGTGCTGATGTGGTGCTGTTGGGTGATTTTGAGGAAATGCTGCACTAGTGCTGAGGTGGTGGTGAGTGATGCTATGGTGCTGCTGAGTGATGCTGTGGTGACACTGAGTGAAGCTGTGGTGTTGCTCAGATGCTGAGGTGCTGCTGAGTAATGGTGAGGTGATGATTTTAGTGTGGGGAGTTAGAAGGTCCAGCTGGATTTATTCTTGCCTTACAGTTTGCATAGAAAACATGAATAACTAGGCATAGGCCATTTGCATAGATTATGCATATCAGGGTGGTGGTGTTTTACTGAATTACTCTTTCAGTTAAAACTAGGCTGACTCCTGCTTGGTTGGTTCACCATATGTGCTATGAGTGAGGCCCCTTTTCTTCCAGTGCCCTCGCTGGAAGTGAGACGTTCCCACCCAGGGGAGGAGTTGAGTTCTGGTCTCTTCTCTGCTATGGGCTCCACCTTGATCATCGAGAATGCCTCCTTAGTATCGGAGTAACGTTAAATTGTAGCCCCCCTATCGTCACCTTGAATGCTACCCGTGGCAGCAGCAAATTGTACATTGTTATGGGGGAAAAAACTTTTTTCCAAACACTGAATTTCAATTTTCCTTTAAAAACATATTTGTTGCGATTTTGTTTGGCATTTTTCAAGTGTGTACTTTTTTGACAGGTTTGACAAAACATGCACATTGTTGATGTTTAGAAAATGAGAGTTGCTTGCTCGCTTATGCACCTTAGTCAAACAGTGGCGGCTCGCATAGGGCGTGCTGCGGGGCGGTGAGGCGGAGCCGGGGAGGGGCAGGGTGGGGGGGTGGTAAGCTTGGACATACGACGGAACGGAGGAAAGTAATAATTACGTTCCTCCGTTCCGTCGTATGTCCGAGTTTACTACCCCCCCTCCCCCGCCCCACCGCCCCGCAGTACGCCCTATGCGAGCGGCCACTGGTCAAAGAGAATGCATTTTTATTATAATGGATAGTTGTCTTAACGGAATTATTCACAATACGCATCAAGACGATGCTTGTGGACAAAACAGTGTGTGTGTACACATTTTAGTTAACTTTGGAGCAGGAATCTTCGATTTCAAGAAATAAAACGTGCTTGCAATCAAAATGTCACCCTCTCTTGAGCTGTACAGGCCACAGCCCTAGGGATTATGTGCCTTGTCACAAAAAGCTGATTATATCACAGAGGTGAGCTTGTGACCACAAGAGCTTGAGCTATAGTGACAGATGCGCTTTGCCTGAAGCTATGAAGAAACTCTGCGCTGCCTGCTACCTTTCCAAGGCGTTTTGCTAAGCCTTTGCTTCAGCACTTTCGTTCGTTTGATAAAACCCATCAGGTTTTCTTAGTGTTTGGCAAACTAATTTGGCTAAATCTTGACCTTGTGTCTTTTGAAATGTCGCACATAATTTGGTTACCTGTTTGGTATCATTCTACATATATTAGATAAATGAGTACACGACTTCACTATAAAATTTGCACTGAAATCTGAAATTCCTAGAAGGGCGTGTATGACGCATTTGTTCTCAATTTAGAACAAAAGGTGGAAACGTGTTCATGATTTTTTTTTATATCCACGGGTGCTTTCCATCATACAAATGACGGACAAGACAGCTGTTTGATTGTAAACCGTCTGAACTTATTTTACTAGTTAAACCTGTAACCCGAAGATTTTCAGGACATTATTGACCTCTCTATCTTGAGCACTGAAAGTGTGGGTTGAACAGTGGCACTTGTTAAAATGATAAATCTTTTATAAACTGTGGCATATCCAGAACTTAGCAAAAATAAGAGGAGCCACCCGTGAGCAAGCTTGAACAAACACTGGTTTCCTGGTTTGCTCATAGGGGGGCCGATCGCTTCCACACTGAGCCTGCACGCAGGCTGAGGTTGCCTGAGTTGTGCACTTTCGGGAAGCCATTTTTAAAAAAACAATGGCGTCCTAAAACAATCTGCAAGATTCCCCCATCTTAGTAAAACACACACGCACGTTATTTTAATAGAGAGGAGTGCCAGGAACACAGCGTTTTCTGTTTTTTAAACTGTGGAGGGTTAGAAAACCAAGCAGGAGAAGGGACAGAAAGAGAAACCCGGTGCAAATACTTACTCTATAGGGTGCTCCTCTGGGTCACAGTAGTCGCTCATGTTTGTCGGCCGGAGGTAGGACGAGGAGCTGCTGCTTCTGGGGGCCTGGACAAATCCTGCATAGGAAAGGGGAAGAGGGTGGGGTGAAAGTACAGCAAGTACAAGGATTTGAAGGAGCAGGTACTTTTTAAAAGTGCTCAATGTAAATAAAATACATAACATCGCACGAACCGCGTGCTTGTGAAGTGTGTGCCACTAATTGCATTGAAGCGTGGCTGCACACACAAACAGATATAATTAAATAAATAGAAAAAATACAATGGAGTGTGCATAAAAGGAAAAAGCAATTATTGAAACCGATGGGAGGAAACAAGCGATGGGGCGGAAGGGACAGACAGGTAAAATGCAACTGGCAGTGGAATACATAGTGTTAAACACAAGTGGGGCTGCTCCTAGAAAAAGTGACCTGCAGGTGCTTAAACTTGCATAGTGAGTGTGGACATCTCACAAAAAGTGAAGGACTGGCCTCACACACCACCTGGTGTGATGCTTCATCATTGGCCGTCCTCGCCCTCTAAAAACTTGGTTTGATAGAGGGCGGGCATACACCTGACGACAGGGATGCACTTCTAAACTAAGTGGGGGCCCGTGAGTGGTGAGTGTGATTTAAAAGTCATTACAGTTGTCAAGTCAATTTTAATAAGGTGTGCAACTGTATGGTATTAAAAAAGGTGTACAGTGACTTAGGGAAATTATTATCCCATCACTGCGATATATAGGGTCAACATGTTTCTGCCTGGTGTCCCATAGGGGTACGTGGCATTCTTCAGGACCTGTTGTAAAGTGGGCTCCGTCTTTACCACCTGGTGATAAGGATTAACCACTTGGTGGGGTGTCAAATATCACTACGCCTTGTGAGGGGGCTCCAACTTTAGCCTGTGAGGGAAAGTAAAGAGAAAAAGAAAGCACAACAGGGACATGAATGTGTTCCTTGGTCACTTACATGTACTCATCCAACACCACACTGCTTAGCGCGCGTGGTAGAAAAGTGCATGACACGTGTCAGTCAGACGTATATTTAGCGCATCTGCCCTCATACCACACACTCCAACCATACTCTTACTTTGTCAAGGTGCGCCTTCCGCTGTAGAACCTAGCTGTGTCCGTCTCTCCTCCCCGTCGATGAATGGTCTTGGAGTACGCAGGGTTTATATAGTGTTTCTAAAGTGGATAATTAGTGATAATACTGCCGTGATTGTTTACCCCTTTGCGGGATCCGGTGTCCCTGCAGGACATATCGTAACGGTGTGCCTGGTTGCCTGACTTCAATTAGTAAAGAGGAAGTAAGGAAAGATCAATTTCCGGTCCCATTTGCAGCCAACGTACTAAAGTATGCTCGATCTCAGAGCCGGTGTTACTGTTGTTGCAAGACGTGGCTGGAGGCGGGACAGCGGTCATGGGACCAGACGTTGGAATCACGTCGTGCGCGTCGTCCCGCCTACTGGGGTCAGGCATTGCCTGATCCTTTTCGTTTAGCGGGATTTGACTGATTTATTGTCAGTACGGAGTCCTAAGTGTAAAAAGGGCTTTGCTGACAAAATGTGCTCATAAATAAAATGTAAGGTGTTTTTATCGTTAGGGTCAAGACGTCCAGTATATCCAGGAGTCGTTTACTGCATAGGTTTTTATGGAGTGGTCTATGGCAATTGCATTTATAAGTAGTGAGGCAAAATATGCCAGCACCATGTGTTTCAATACTTATAACCGGTGGTTTTGACAAAATTAAAATAAAATGATCTAGTTATTGTGGAGGACAAAAACAGCGAAGCTGTATACAAAGATGTATTCATAAGCAGAGAGGCAATGCTATCACGGTCCCTTTTATGCCGCAACTATATTAATAGGGCATGCTCAACATGTTTAGGAGTCACTAAAAAGCTAATTCCTAAACAAATGTTATATGCAGTTAACCAAATTGGTATGTACATGGTGTGCAGACGGGTCTTTGATCCTTGAATTCAGTACTAGTGTTTTCATGCGTTGTAGGCATCATAGTGAATATTAAACACCCTGATGAGTCAGATGGGCTATATGGTATGCATTATCGTCCCATCTGTAGCCATGGGATTTCATCGTTCAAGCCAGTATCCCATGTGCGCAGGCGGAACACCCAGCGTTGTTCCCTGATATGCAAATATTTTGTGATATCCGTCTTCTGTTTCCTCATCACTTCTAGGACTTTATTCGATACTGGGGTGTATGTTGTTACACATACCATTCTCTCAGTTTTCTCTTTGGGCGAAGATTCCAACAGGGCTTCCCGGTTGTTATTTCTAGCCCTTTTCTTGGCCTTCCTGATCATTCTCTTTGGGTAGTGTCGTTCCAGAAGTTTACCTTCAAGCTGTTCTGCTTGTTCCTTATATGCTTCTATGTCAGAGCAGTTCCTCCGTATTCTGAGGAATTGTCGCACTGGTAAGTTCTGACGTAGGGCCCTCGGATGGTAACTCTCGTACAAGAGTAAACTGTTTTTATCAGTTGGTTTGTTGTGTACCTTCGTGCTAATCCCTTCATTGGTCATTGTAATGTCAAGGTCCAGGAAGACGGCGTGATTTTTACCGATAGAGTGAGTGAAGTTAAGATGTTCGTCCTTTGTGTTGATCCACTCGACGAATGCTGTAGCCTCTTCTGGCGTCCCACGCCACACAATGAAAATATCATCTATGTAGCGCTTCCAGGTCTTCAGTTGTAGCGCATACGGGTTGTTTCGGTTGAAGATGTAATCTTCCTCAAATTGGTGTACATACAGGCACGCCATGCTCGGGGCGAATGTGCTGCCCATGGACGTGCCTTTGATCTGATGGTATATGACCTCCTCAAATTCGAAATAATTTTCGGTTAATACCACCTCTGTGCATTCCATAATAAAGTGTCTCGGAGTCATGAACTCCCAGTCCTGGTCCAAAAGGATCTGTTCGACGACCGCAAGGGTACGTCTCTGGGGGATACTCGTATAGAGCGCCTCTATGTCCATTGTTATGAAAAGATCATTATTGGGATCAATTTCCATGTCTCGTAATTGGCACAGGACATGGTTAAACAGCGGAAGGCGCACCTTGACAAAGTAAGAGTATGGTTGGAGTGTGTGGTATGAGGGCAGATGCGCTAAATATACGTGATGAGAGCCTCTTCTGAACAAAACTCTATGTGATTTTTAACCTGACAAACACACTTTGGTTTTGTCTTTTACCCTTCAGAGTGTGACTAAAGGGGCCTTCCCCCACCCCTCACATGGAGAACATAGTTTAAGATTCTTGGGTAAGATATGAGAGAGACCTCTCTCAACACTTTTAACTGCGTGCGCACGTCTGACTGACACGTGTCATGCACTTTTCTACCACGCGCGCTAAGCAGTGTGGTGTTGGATGAGTACATGTAAGTGACCAAGGAACACATTCATGTCCCTGTTGTGCTTTCTTTTTCTTTTTCTCTTTACTTTCCCTCACAGGCTAAACTTGGAGCCCCCTCACAAGGCGGAGTGATATTTGACACCCCACCAAGTGGTTAATCCTTATCACCAGGTGGTAAAGACGGAGCCCACTTTACAACAGGTCCTGAAGAATGCCACGTACCCCTATGGGACACCAGGCAGAAACATGTTGACCCTATATATCGCGGTGATGGGATAATAATTTCCCTAAGTCACCGTACACCTTTTTTAATACCATACAGTTGCACACCTTATTAAAATTGACTTTGACAACTGTAATGGCTTTTAAATCACACTCACCACTCACGGGCCCCCACTTAGTTTAGAAGTGCATCCCTGTCGTCAGGTGTATGCCCGCCCTCTATCAAACCAAGGTTTTAGAGGGCGAGGACGGCCAATGATGAAGCATGACACCAGGTGGTGTGTGAGGCCAGTCCTTCACTTTTTGTGAGATGTCCACACTCACTATGCAAGTTTAAGCACCTGCAGGTCACTTTTTCTAGGAGCAGCCCCACTTGTGTTTAACATTATATGTTGGAGGCTGGCTAGCTCCTGGCGCCCTGTGCCTCTAGTTCCCTTCCCCGGTTATACATGGGGTCTCGTGTGGTTTATTAGTGGAATACATAGTACCTGCATCAGCAGAGGGGCATTAATCAAGTCAAATTAATTTGTACTTGAGCGGTGCTCTTCAGCTATAAAGTGTGGGTCCGGACACTGTCCTATACCGGCACAGCTCCACATATTACTGTAGCACCGCTTGCTCTGAGTGAGTGAATGCACACGCTCGGCAGCTTTGTAATGAATCGCCTCAAGGCGCTACAAACTCGGAGGAGTGGGCACATTGATGAAATGTGTGTGGTTTGGAGGCTGCATGTTTTAACCCTAAGTATCGCCACAAAGAAGGTAAGCTGGGACTCGGTGGCCAGCTTTTCAACTTCCTTAAAGTCGGAGCATGGTCTGGGAGTCGAGGTTCTGGTCTAACTTGCCCAGTTCCGCTGTGGTGAACCAGACCGGCCTCAGTGCTTCGGTGGCTGAGCGCATTTCCCATTGGGTCTCTGGGTATGACACCTCGTGGTAATCTTCTGGGCTTCCTTCTTGGTGCTCTGGTTGGGGCAGTGGCCACAATACTTACTGGTGTTTGTAGGCATGTTGCCTCTTTGTGCCACTTGGCAAGCTGCCTTTTGTCCTTGAAACACTGCCCCTTCGCACTCACTCTGCCCTCTCGGGACTCTGGTCTGGTGCCTCCACCAGTCCCTCCTCCGGGTCACCTGACTCTAAGCCAATTTAGAAGCTGCTGCCTTGCTGTTTATGTTAGTAAACAGCATGGGAGCAGCCAGAGGATTGGCTCGGTCAGGTGAACCCAGCGCTCCTGAGGAGAATCGGGGGCTGTGGTTGTAATCCCCCGGGCTCCTAACATTGCGCAAATAGAACAGTGTTCAAGTGCGCATGCCGGGCTGGGCACAGCAAGGCACCTGTCACCCAACATGTGCACTTCACTCCAAGGCCCACCTGTCACTCTGAACTTGTGTCAGTTAAGCCCCACCCAGCCGCGGCCCGCGAAGGTAGAAAGCGGTGGGGCCGGGTGGGGGGGATTTCAATGGACGATGACAAAGTAAAATTAATTATTTATTTAATTTTCCCTCGTCATTGTCCATTGAAATTCCCCTCACCCGGCCCCACCGCCCCACCGCTCTTACCTGCACAGGCCGCGGCTGGCCCCACCTCAACCCACGTCCGCCCTCACATGCTGAAAGGCAAACTTGACGTGCTGCAATAAAACAAGCAGTGTACCGCGGCGGCTAGCGAAAAGAAAAAGATTGAATCAAAAACATTTATGGGATCTAGGGGCAACAAAATAAACAGGGGGCAATGCTCCATAGCTCAAATAAAGAAACTGCCCCTGCTCCACGTGCTTTCTCTTGGTTCCCTCTACCTTGCTTGTTATATGCCGCCTCTATCTTTTTTCTCTTCTTAACCTTTTCTCTGTCACCCTAAGCATCATTCTGTATAAGTTTGTTGCTCCTTTCTCTGCACCCTCTTCTTTTGTAATCCTCTTTTTGCTTTTCACGGCCTGTTCTTTCTCTCTCTCAGCTGGCAGACCCTCGCTTGCTTTCCTCTTCTTTCACTGTTCACTCACTGCTCCAAATGTCTGTCTTGTCATCTCCTCCTTTCACACTATCATTCTCTGATTTACACTCTCCAGTAGTGCTACTCACTGACGTAATGAAACTTGAAGGGGCCCCCCTGCAATGTACATGGATCCCCCCGCCCCAGGCCCACCACCTACCACTTTGGTCGCGGACCCAGTCAGTGTATTGTGCTGAAGGAGCCACTTGGAGCTCGGGCCCCCAGCACCGCGGCATCTGACCGGGCTATTGTTACGCCACTGGGGCTACTGCCTGTGAACTCTAAGTTTACGTACAGAAATACAGCATTGCTGCTGGCACTATCATTCATGGTTAGGGGTAGAGTTGTGAAAACTGTACCTTATGTTGCCTGTCAAATTCTGCAGAAAGTGTATAGTATATATGGTTGCGAATTTTTGCATCATTTAATATATCCAGCTATGTGTGAATGTTTGCTCAATGATTCAATGTGTAATGTAAACTAAACATCATAAACCAATTTTGGTTTGTACTTTTGTCAGCTGTTTATTTTATGACCGTGCAACGTTCTCGGGTGTGTCCGTAAAAATGACCTTTTGTCCTGAATTTCTGTCCCCAATTTTGACCCTTTGTCCTGAATTTTTAATGCCGCTGTCCAGAATTTTCCTTCTGGCCAGGTGGTCATCCTACCAAGAACTCGGTGCAGAGTGGAAATTCAGTCAGTGATGAAGAGAAGGAGTCCAAAGAGCTGCCCATGAAGCTTACAAAGGTCAGTATCATTTTACAGTTTTTGCATGCTATCTCCGAAAGCCTCCACAATATTTCTAAAAACCCTTCATGAAAAACCAACCTTAACTTTAGACTTCTGATTGTCGCCTCTCCTTTTTCCTTCAAATGGCACACTCCTTCGTTTCCATCCTCTGCATGCCTCTGCTCTTTCAGCACAGCCTACTGTAAGTCACATGCATTCTTACCTTAATTCCTATTATTGTAACTCTACAAAATTCTCACACCTTATTTAAAAGTTCACAAACTCTCCTTTAACCACTTAAGTTAGGGCTCCATAACGTTTTTACCACATAAGGTATCCAAGCTAAATTTGTTTCCTTTTTTCCAACATCCTGGGCATTTTAAAGAGACCCATGATTTGTGGATTCCTCTAAAGGGTTACAAGACAATAGGCAAAATATAGCTACATTTTGAGTTTTTGGGAAAATTAGGATAAAAGTGTCTGTTATTTTTCTGAAACATGGCATCAACTAATGGTTTACTGTTCTAAAGTCACCATCTTCCCATCTTTCAGAAACATGCAGAGCAGTATCAAAAATTCTATTTTTTACCACAGTTTTGACATTTTTCAAAGAGGTAGCCCATTTGTCCTATTTTGTTGTGCTTTCCACCTACTTCCAGCTTGGAAACCAGTGTGAAACCCATGGGTGATCAAGGAAAGCTATAGATTTCTGAAAAGTAGACAAAATTCTAAATTCAGCAAGGGGTTATATGTATAGATCTCTCAAGGCTCTCCCAAAGAAACTAACTTTTGAAATAAAGAAATGTTGAAAACGAGTAGGAAAAAACAACCATTTGTGACAACGTTTTTATCTGTAACATTTTGTTACAATGGCCGATTTACAAAAACAATATACCATTACATTCTCTAGACCCATTTGGTTGCAGAAATATATAAAGAATGGCAGGATCCCCAAGAACCCTAGGAACCCAGAGCCAACAACTGAGCTGCACCGTGCAATGGTTTTTCTTTGTGCATTATAGACCAATTCATATGACGAAATATGTAGAGTGAAAATGGGTATCAAGAAAATCCTTGTATTTCTGAAATGGGCACAAGATATGGAGTTTAGGAGCAGTGGTTATTCTTACATCTGTGAATTTGTGGGTACTCGTACTAGCATATGATTTAGAGAGTATTTTTCAAAATGTCTTCTTTCTTACACACTGGCTTACATTTGGAAGGCAAAAATGCAGTGAAATCCAATTGAAAGTAACAAATGTCTTTTCATTCTATGCTCTCACATGTCTCCCGATACAAATGGTACCACACTTGTGTGAGTAGGCTTAGTGCCCACAGCAGGAAAAGGCCCAAAATGCAACATTGACACATCACATTTTCCTCTCAAAACTGACCTTTTTTTGCAAAGTGGGTAGCTGTGGAGTTCGGGCCCTAGCTCAGCCAGCACCAAGGAAAACCTAGCAAACCTGCAAATTTTTTAAAACTAGACACCTAGGGGAATCTAGGGTGGGGTGACTTGCATGGCTCTCCCAAGGCTTTCTTACAAAGAATCCCTTGCAAACCTCAAACTTTAACTACAAAACACAAATTTTCCGCACATTTCTGTGTTGGAATCTGTGGGGATCCATAAACTTCACTCCACCGAGCATTCCTCTACGTCTGCCGATAAAAATGGTACCTCATTTGTGTGGGTAGGTCTAGTGCTCGCAACAGGAAAGGGCCCAAAACACAACATGAACACACCACATATTTCCACTCAAAACTGACCTTTTTTGCAATGTGGGTAGCTGTGGATTTTGGGCCCTAACTCGGTCGGCACATAGGGAATCCTGGCAAACCTGCACATTTCTGAAAGCTAGACACCTGGAGAAACCTAGTGTGGGGTGACTTGCATGGCTCTACCAAGGTTTTGTTACCTGAAATCCCCTCCAAACCTCAAACTTTGACTAAAAAAACATATTTTCCTCACATTTTTGTGATTAAAAGTTCTGGAATCTAGAGGGAGCCACAAACTTCCTTCCACGTAGCATTCCACCAAGTCTCCTGATACAAATGGTACCTCACTTGTGTAGGTAGCCCTAGTCACAGCAACAGGAAAGGGCCCAAAACTCAACATGGACACATCATATTTTTCCAAACAGACTCTTTTTTTGCAAAGTGGGTAGCTGTGGATTTTGGGCCCTTGCTCAGCTGGCACCAAGGGAAACCTAGCAAACTGCACATTTTTTAAAACTAGGCACCTGGGGGATCCAGGATGGAGTGACTTGTGTGTCCCTCACTAGGTTTTTTTTTTTACCAAGAATCCTTGCAAATCTCAAACTGACTAAAAAACACACTTTCCTCACATTTCTGTGATGGAAAGTTCTAGAATCTGTGGGGAGCCACAAACTTCCTTTCACTCACCATTCCCCCCAAGTCTCCCAATAAGTTCAAGTTTATTGTCGCAGTTAATTAAAATCAAAACAATTTTGCAGCTTAAAGCTATAAAATATTGCAATTTATAACATCATAAAATAATACATTCTAAGAAAAAGTGCAACCAATCATTTTACCCTAAGATTACATGATTACTTCTATGGTATGTCTTAAAGAAAATTAGTTGTAAAACAGGGGCAGTGTTTGTGTAAATATGCAGAACCAATGTAAACTTGTATCCGGCCGCCTATTCAACCCAAAGCAGATTCGTGCATTTTTTGAGTTGTGCCAGTGATCTGGCCACTATAATATTACATTCAATCATCAGAGATCATCCCTAGGCAGCCATAAAGTGGAACATCCTGAGAGAAGATGTAACAATCATTTTACCCCAAAAATTACGGGGCATATTTACGTTCCCTGGCGCATCCCTGCATATCAGCAGGGATGCGCCAGGGAAAATGCGTCACGCAAGTTTACCCTTGCGCCACGTCCGATGCGCCGCATTTATAATGCGGCGCATCGTGGCGCAGGGATAAGCAGATGCGTGACGCATCTGCCGGCGGAAGGTTGGCGCAGTGCTGAAGCTGTGTCGCAAGCGCGACGCAACTCCAGCACTGTTCCAACCTTCCCTATCCCTAACATGGTGCGTCAATCCTTACGCCTGCTTCAAGCAGGCGTAAGGATTTGGCGCACCAGCGTCGGAAAAGTGACTGCATGAAATCTTGTAGATTTCACTACGTCACTTTTCCGAGGCGTACCTGCGCCGGAACGCCCCCCCCTGCGCCGGTACGCCCACATGAAACCTGACGCAGGTTTCATGTGGCGCAGGGGTTTACTACGTGACGCATCTCCCTAGATGCGTCACGTTGTAAATATAGCGCAACGCGGCGCATGGCTTATGCCGCCGCTGCGTCACTTGCGTGACGCAACGGCGGCGCAAAAGTGGCGCAAGGGGCTTGTAAATATGCCCCTACATGTTTACTAATATAGTGTATCGTAAAACCAAACTGATTGTTTGAAACTGGCACAATGTTTGTGCAAATATGCAAGGCCAGTGTTGAATTGTGTTCAGTCGCAAGTTCAATTGGCAGAGATAATCTCTGGGGAGTCAGTTCTTTTTAATGGTGGTTGACCCCTCCCGTAATCCCGGTGTTACGTTCATACAATATTAGCCCCGATTTTTTGATTGGGGCAATTCCCAGAAATTTAACAAGTTTGAAATTTAACTGCGTGTCCCCATGATTAAAGGCGGCATGCTATTATAAATTCCCTACATGTGCGGATGCCTATGTGGGAGCTTTTCTTTAATAGTTGTGTGCGAAGCTTGTGCAGCTTGGGACAGGTGCAGAGCCAATGAATGAGATCCTCTTTTTTTCCTTTGCAAAGTATACATGATGTCAGACCAGCGTATTTATAAATTGGTTGGTTTGCTATTGTTGGTAGTTTCCCATGTGCAGGAGTCTGCGCTTTACGCATACTGAAAAGGGGATTGCTAGGTAAGATGCTGGTCCCAGAGTGTCATAGTATTTGATTACCATCCATACATGAAAGCGGGATACTGCGCACTTGCAGTATCATACGGCGCACTCGCGGGCCCATAGTTGGGTTATACACAGTTGTTTGAGGGAGGCATTCAGATATTTATATTATTCCAACCAGAGATCATTTTGAAGAGCTGACCATAATGCGCTGTTTAGTATGGCATTTTGATCTCGACTGATCTTATACCAACTTTTTAATGCTGTTGATCTACTGGCCAGATCTTGCTTTATTAGCCCAAATTCAAGCCGAATTTGTGCTGGCGATGCGCATTGGGGCAGGTTGAACGCTTGCCTAAAGGTGTTAGTCTGCTTTTTATCCGCTATTGTAGCATCCAGCCCTCTCATGGCCACGCTAGCATATGTGATGGTTGGTAGTAGTTTGGCGGAGATGACTGTTAAGAGTGTTTGAAAGGATGGCCCATCCAGTTTTTATGCCAAGGTTGTAATGGCGTGGATTAACGCAAGCCCCATCTTCTCTATGTCTTGTTTTTGGTGCAAGAAGTTGTAGGAAGGTGGAATCTGACTGCATGGTTACCCCCACTTTTTTCCTGGTGTTTTGCTGGTTTTTGACTAGTCTGACTGGGATCCTGCTAATCAGGACCCCAGTTTATCTGCTTACTCCCTAAATTGGTTGTGCATGTACTTTAGGTACACTCCAGATTGGATTCTGGGGTACCCTTATAAGTCCCTAGTATATGGTATACTATGTACCCAGGGCCTAGGTACCCCAGAGGCCTCCCAGGGGCTGCAGCATGTATTGTGCCACCCCAGAGAGACCATGCAAAATGACACCACAGGTCTACTACAGCAGCCTGTGTAAGGTGGTGCATGCACCCCTTACTTAGATATAGGTTCACTATATCTATTCTAAATCACCGCACATATAAACCTATCAGTCACCCCTATGGCAGGCCTTATCAATCCTGAAGGCAGGGTGCTGGGTTTTATGTGAGAGGGTGCCCCTGCATGAGCAGAGCCCCTCTGCAGCCTTCGGAATCCATTCTCCGGGGTTGTCTGTGATGCAGCCAACCATATATATTTAAGTGCATTATAACCTCGCGGTAAATGCTAACTTTAAAACGGCTGCTTAGAAATATGTTGTGTTTGGTGTCAAACACCTTGGAATCATACCTCCACACCAGTAACTGGTGTGGGAGGTATGATTCCTCCCTTGTGGAACCACTACTGTGGGTCACTGGTCTACCCGGTACCAGCTTTCTTGACCCTGGCATCACAAAATGGATGCTGCCAGCCACAGACACGAGTCTGCCCTCCTGCTGCTGGACCAAACTCCGGCAGGGGAAGGTTTGACAATAGGTTTCCTGTCACAGGGAGGTGTGACCACCTCCCAGACAGGCTTTAGTGTATTGGGGCTGAGTGGGTGCACTCTGAGAGTGCTTTGATGTCTGCACTGGGGGCACATTTGGTGTCCCTGTGCATAGTCCAGCTCAAACCGGTTGCAGCAGCCATTTGCTCCTGCTCTGGCGCGAAACTGGACAAAGGACATGGGTGTAGCCACCCCTCTGTCCTGACCCTCCCATAGGTGGGTCCCCAGAGTTTGTCCCACCCCTTCCTTGGGTATAAAGTAGGAACCCCTGACTACAGGACTTTAGATTTTTCCTGGACTAAACTCTGCTACAGAAACCAAGTACTTTGACGATCTGCACGACGCTGGACGACTGAAGAAATCTCCCTTGGAGTAAAGGAGTTACTCCCCTGCAAGGCAGGCACCTAAACGCATCTGACCGGTTTGCATCTCCCTAGCTCCTGAGGACTCCGAAGATTTCTGCAACACAGGAGGTGGATTCCCAAGGTCTCTGAGGTTGATCTGCGCTCTCAGCAATTCTGAGGCCCGTATCCCTCGTGGGGACCGTGAAACCCGTACCCATGTGCACCGTGTACATTTGCAGCAGCATATGCTTTTCGGCAAACCCTGAGGCTGTGCTTTGGGCTACTTGTAGTCCTGACCCCGAGCAGTAATTCCACCAAAGATTTCCGGCCTACACTCCACAAGTGTTCTGTGGGCTGGTATTTTGTGATTCAGCTTGAGGTCCCTTCGCGATCCCTGGTCCATTGGCCTGTGGGTCCCTGTGAAGGTAACTTTGACTTTCTGTGGGCTTTCCTGGTTGCTCCAGATGTGTCCTGACTCTCCATAGCTTGGAGAGTCCCCAGGGCCTTGCTGGTCCTCACCGAAGCATCTTTCCTCTGACCGCGTGGGTTGCAGTTGCCATGGCTTGTTGGTGTTCAATCCGGACACTGACCCCCCAGCACTCGACATCCTTTGTGGGACAGCTCACCTCCGGACTTTGGTCATCGTCGACGTCTCCTGGTCCCCGTGGCTGCAGAGTCAATCTTCACCTCTTCGCACCTGAAACACCCGACATCGGTGGGCATTCGTCTATCGTGCCCCTGGTCACTGTGAAGTGACCCAGACTCTGTCCCCTCTGCTTTCAGGTTCTTCTCATCTCCGATCCAGGCTTGGATCACACCGGACACTTTTCATCTTCACGGCAGCAGCACTTTTCCGCATCACGCCATTGAAAACGACGAAGGTTTCCGACATCACTTGACCCCCTATGCACCCAGCTCCTCTGGGATAGGTAACACGGGTACTTCGGTACTCTCAAGGGTGCTGGCCTTAGAACCTTCTATGTTTACCTGGGTTTGCTTAAAGTCCTCTCCGAAGTGTCCTTAATCTTTAAATTTCCAACCGCGACTTTCTCATAGAGTTGTACGGAGCTCGCGCCTGTGTTCACACTGCACCCGTCCTCCGTGGGTCCCCTGTGTCACTACTTTGGGTGGTTCCTTGGGGTCCCAGCGATTCTACGTGCTCTAGGCACTGTGTCTAGTCAAGTCGTGGTTGTTATACCACTTTCTTAGTATATGGTTTGGTCTCCCCTGGAGCCCACTGTGTATTGTGCTATTTACTGTTGTTCTAGTGATTTAATATTGTGTGCTTTGTTCTCTAATCTCATAAAGAGGTTAGTAGAGAGTGTTTAGTAATAAATACATATATTTTATATATTCCTTGTGTGGTTCTCCTTTCATTTGGTCATTCAGGAGGTTATGATCTGGTAAAACAAGCTGCTTTACATTCCTTCGAGACTTAGCCTGAAGACTGCTCTCCATAGCTACCACTAGGATAGCTTTCAATAAAGGTTGTCTTTAACCTAATCATCAATAAGGGTCGTTTGGACTGGTGCAAGGTGCCCACTTTAATTAGTGGACAGCACATACCAGGCCAACTTCTCACAGAAGTATCCTCTAGAATCGAGGTACAGCCCCAAGTATTTATAATTGGATAGTGTTTCCATTCGAGCATCGTTTAAACCCATTGTGGTGGCCTGTCCAGATCGATTGGCAATGAACATGTTTTTTTTTGTCACGTTTACCTCCAGATGGTTGGTTCTTGCGTACTGTGCCAGGATGTTAACTGATCTTTGTAGGCCTATTTAGTTGAGTTTCAAAGCACAATATCATCTGCGTATGATAGATGGGTGTGACAGAGGGGACCCAACCAAGGGAGATGAGAATTTTCCTGCTCAAAGGCTGGTGATAGATCTGCCATAAAGAGGTTAAAAAGGTGAGGAGCTAACACATATTCCTGCTTTAGTCCATGGTAGGTTGGGTTCTTACTGGATATTCTGGTGCCATCCCCAATATTTATTTGAATCCAGGTTTCAGACTATAGTCATAGGATTGCTCATAGATGTTTTTCAGGGAGACCCCTGCTCTTCAGCTTTTCCAAACCCGGTCTGGTTTAAATTTTATTAGACCAATCATTTAAATTTGCCAGTAGCAGGGACGTGTAATGTTTAGCTTTTGAATTGAGCTATGAGCTAGAGTGTTGATAGTTAGCTAGGTTGGCCCTGTCGCTTCCTTTTAAATTGGATTTATTATGGAGCCTCGCCAACTCTCAGGTACAGCGCCACTGAGCTGAATTTCCATGAATAGCATGGCCAATCCCACTGAGCAGAATTGTACATCTTCTTTAAAAATGGCTTGTGATAGGCTGTTTAGCCCTGAAACACCTTCACGATGCCCTTTGAGTAGGACTTTTCAAATTTGAGGTGGAGTATAGGAATTTTTGTCACTGGGTGAAGGTGCGGTTTTAGTTCCTGGCGACCTTCCTAGTTGATTGCACTAAAGGTGTTCGGCTCTCGGTGGTCGGTTGAAAATGAGTTTGCAAGGTAGATCGCCCATGATTTCTCTGTAATGTTTGAGTTATTTATCATTTTTCCTTTTGTGTTGAGGTTGTTTATGGTTTCCCAAAATGTCCTTGGATTACTATGCCTAGCATTAAATATTAGCTTGGTCCAGAAAGCGTTTTTTGCAGCATTGTTATCTTGCAAGAGTTGTTTTTTATAATTTTTCTTTAGACGTTTCAGGTATTCCAAAAGAGAGGACTTCAGGAGGGCTTCTTTCAGTAGCCTGGCAACTCTCATTTGTTCCCTTTTTAACTCTTTGCAGGTGGGCAAAAGGTGTGGTTTCGTTCTTTGCGTGGCTAGTGGGCCAGATGTCATTCTTTGCAAAGCTGATGGGCCTGGTGTCACTGAGGAAGCTTGCGTTAGTAAGGCAGCACCAAAGCCTAACCAGGTATCTATTTGACAATCCATGCTGTTAATACTGTGTATCATTATGTCTTTAGCCAGAGATGCAAGGACTACTATGGATGTGTTGGAGCACCGTAGTAGCTTTAAACTGGTTGTGTTTGTCATGCCTATTTTGCTGGGGCCAGTGTGTATAAACTAGGGATTATTCCTAGTGATAGAAGTTGTCATGAATGGTCACTGTCCATTGTGTATTTTATTGAGCAGTGCTTGACCAGTGGAATCAGTGGTAGAGAGACTATTGTATAGTCTTGATTGATCGTGAGTTGGGACCATAGTAGTTGTAATTTGGCGGGGTGTCATCTACAGATCTTCCGTTCAGGACCCTCTTTCCAAGAAATTCCACAGTAATGACAAATTTTTCCCTATTGAGGTCTCGCTGTTTAGCTGTTGTGTTTGCCTACATCGGAATGTTACAGGATGAGGTATCAGTGTTATGTATGTCGTCGTCTATGATATGAATTAGGTTTGAATTGAAATCTCCCATCAGTATTATGTCCCATGTCAGGTTTCCTTGCTTATGGCTTTTTATGGTGATTGTTATTTTTTCAAGCTGAATTTGGGTGAACGTAGATGTTAAATAAAAGAATCTGAAGTCTCTAGTCTTGGCCCCAGTTACAAAGTTTGATGATTTGGAGGCCTAGGTCTACATGGGGTTGTTCTTCCATGATGACATTTAGGCTGAGTGATACATAGACAGTTAGGCCTCCTTGCAGTCTTCCACAGCGTTTGGATTTCGTGGCCTTGGTTTGATGATATCTAAAACCTACTACTGGGAGATCAACCACTGACCAAGTTTCTTGAAGCTCAATTATGTCTATATTTGCCCAGTTCTGCGGAGGAGAGCCATCTTGCAGCAGCGATTTTGCCCCAGCTATATTGCAAGATAGGAAATGCAGGGCAGTGCAGTCAGGTACAGGTTAATTCGAATGATGGGTTCATGTGGAGCGTGAGGCATTTAAAACTGTTGGGATTCAGTCCGATTGGGAATAAATTTGATTTGTGGATGCTTTCTTTGGTCTTAACTCATCTGTTCGACCAATGGAGTTGCTTCTTTCACCCCATAGTTCCAATTGGGCAGTGTTTACTGTAGGGAGCTGTATCGTATTTCTTCATAGCAAAGGGAATCGGTACCCGGGAGGCTGGAATCTTTTTTGTATTATGCCCCATCTTTCGAAGACCTTAACCTTGGTTATGAGCATTGATGCTATATCATTGGATCACCAATTTGTTAATGTGAATTCTGGTTGTGAAGGATTGTCATTTGCCAGGAATTCCACTGGTAACAAATCATTCAATGTTATATCTTTTAATTCAGGGATCTCTCCAAGTAGCCTAATAACATTTCCCCTATTGAGGATATCCTGTTGTCCTTGAGTACTGTATTCTGGTTTGAATAAGAGTTTGTTGTTCCTACTCTCTACTTGAAAGGATTTTTCTGGCAGACAAGGGGAATTTATTGTATTTCTCTTTGATGTTGTAGCTAATATGGCAGCATCTGGGGCTTTTGGTGGCCGTTAAGAATACTTGCGATGTCAGCCTTGTGTTGCACTTTCACTGGGCTTGATGTGGTTCCGATGAGTTGAGCGCCTTTTGAGGTGTTTGGATTGTCCATAAACTGCTGTGGGTTTTAATGAGATGATTCGATCGCAGCCATTGATTACGATGGCTATTAAATGTAGCTTCATTATACGTGGGGTTGGATTGGCTTGTACCTCAGGGTGCGTGCTGCCACTTTTTTGAAGGAGGGTTTTGACAATGTCAGACAATTGAATGGAAGGGTTATTTGACCAGGATGGGGCTAGGTTAGATGAACTGACTCTTGGTATGTCTCCCTGATTCGTGTGGCCTCCATTCAAATTGTTTCTATATTTTTCTCCCCTAGTCAAGGGTAGGGTTATCGGCGCATGGGTGACACATGGTTTTAGACCATTTGATTGAATGAATTTGTAGCTGTAATTGCTGGTGTTTGCTATTTGGATTTCCTCCTGCCAGTTTTCTTGGCTATTAGTATGTTCATACCATTGGAGAGTTATGTCAAGGAGTCTAATGAAGCAGTGTCCGAGATTCTTCTGTCATCCAGGTGACAGACCGATGCGTTAGTGGGAGCCCTGCCGGGACCTTCTACATTGCTTTGCCCAAAAATGGGGTATAGTTTTTGATGGCTACTTCCTTTGGGTGTTGATTTTTATTTCTCGCCTTCCTTGCTCGTTTCCACTGTCGTTTGGTTGGTGTGGGGGATGGGAGACCTTTTTCGATGAGTCTATGAACTTTCACTGGGCTTGGTGGAGGTGACTTGGTACTCTTTTGGTCCTCTATATTCTCCGTTTTTAACTGATGATATTGTCCTTTGGGAGGTTCTAATTCAGTCCTTGCTAATTCTTGTTTTGGGGACCCTGTTTGAGTTTGGTTGGCCTTAACTGCATTGCTTCTTAAAGCTGTTCTTTCTGCTGTCAGAATATTTGATAAAACTTCAGGAAGGAAAGACAGTTTGTCTATTATTGGACCACATGTGTACTTTGACAGTGATGGCAAATAGACAGCTTGTACCCTGAGGTTCTTTAATTTTGACCCCATCTTACAGTCACCGCCATTTTTGTGTTGCCTTTACACAGGCTGCTCGATGAGCGAAGTGTCTCTGCCCTTTTGGACTGCAACGTGTCAAAAACCCCCTCCGTCCTTGTCCTTAAACCAATCTCAGACACCAGCCGGCCTAACTAATCCTTGTCTGGACTACCTAATCCCCGTATCAACTATCTGTTAGCCTTTAGTATTCTCCTCTCGCCATATCTTATCTTCTGGCCTTCGCTATTCTCTCCCTGTGTTTTCCTACCTTGTAACCTTCCTCTTGAAGCATACAGATATGTCCTGCCATTGCAAACACCGAACTATGGGTACCAGTATTGATTAACTTTGGGGGCTGGATAACACACAACATGTAAGCAGAGAGCATTCTGGTGACACAATATCTTGTTTTCAAACTCTCCTGATTGGCTAAAAATTTCTGTGATGGGTGTATGTTTGTACAGATGTATTTCGACGATAAAAGCTTGTGAGCCACGGAGTCAAGTGGCAGTCTCCTGAGAACCTACTTGATGTACTTCTTGGACAACTGTGCTTAGCTGCAGCTAATAAACTTGGTTTTCTACGCCAACAGAGTATTCCGTGTCTCTGTGCAACAAGGCAGGTGAACCCGAAGATTTCAGGCGTGCCCTGCGCCGCCAGGCCCAAAGGCCCGGTTCTTCAATTGGCGCCCAAGCGTGGGGCGGCTTCAGAGGTAGCGGTTGAGCCCAAGGATCGTGAGGAGCCCCGCAGGAAAATTCCAGAGGAGGCGCCCCCACACCAGCGACCCCTGTATGTCGAAGAGTGGGCCGATGGTCTTTTGAAGTGTGGCTTCTCCTTTCCCACGGCTGCTGGTGCCTGCTGCCCTGACTGCTGCCCTGCCTTGGTCCCTCTTTTGGTGATGACTGGTATTGCGAGACGTTAGACGGACCTCTGTTGGCGTGAAGAAGACATTTGTTAAGTACTGGTGGGTAGCTCCCACTCCTTTTTGTTTGTTTTTGGGTTCTTAGATTCGAAAATTGCAATTGTCGAAGCCAAGGGGTGAGTACGTTTGTGCTGTTTTGATTAACCCCTTGTTGTTTGTAGGAAGCCAGTGAAAGTAACTATGCCTGGTTTCAGTAAGTTTAAAAAATGGTGTTGTTTTTGTTGCGATATGGACTCCCGACTGGAGGACTCTTGTCCAATTCCTCCGGCTGGAACTCCTACTTATGAGCTTTACTCTAAACATGGTATAGGCCCCATCACCTTTAATGAAATATGGGTCCGCTATACGAAGAAAGATGGTGTTTTACAGTGGCCACATAATGGTAGTTTTGAGCCTGATATTTTAGACAATTTAGAAGCTACTTTGTTTAAAAGAAAAGCCCGGCCGGCTATGTTTGACTCTTTTCGCCTTTGGCGCAAGGAAGCCAAACAGAAAGAAATTAAACAGGCAAAAAGAGATAGGAAAGAAAAAGATATCACTGTCATACAGGCTGCCCAACAGTTTAAAAATAATGAAATAGATCATGCGATAGAGATCTTAGATAGGCAACATCACATGGCGATTGCTTCCCCAAATCGCGATGCTGATCCTGAGAAGGATCCTTTAATGTCTCACTTATTACGATCGCCCCCGCCCTATGTACAAGGCGCTAATGCACCCCCGCTTTTGTTACCCGTCCAACAACCTGTTATTCTCCCACCAGCTCCAGCTCCTGCACCTCCAACACAGCCCTTTGTGGCACTGCCACTCCCGCCATTTCCTTTGCCTTCAGCTCCCTTGTTTCCAGCTCCTCTGCCTCCGACTTCTTTGCCTCAGTCTTCTTTGCCTTCGACCTCCGCTCTACCTGTTGCCTCTTCTCCTGCTCCGTCTCATACACTATCTCCTGTTTTTCTGCCAACTTCCCCTTCTATCCGTCAGCGGATGGTTGAGACTGTTTCTGGTCTCTTTTCTCCTCTCTTTGGGTCAGTAAGTCTGACTCCTGTTCTTCCCCGTAGGCAGACCGGTAGTTTACTTCCTGACTCCCAAGAACGAGATACGTTCATGAGTCTTGCTCGCAGGTGGATCCTGAGTGATTCCCAATAAACTGTTCGAGATATCATGGATACTTTTGAACAGTGGGATGCCCCTGTACAAAGATTCGTTTTCAATGCCATGTGTGAAATCCTAGGTCAGGAATGGGAGGCCACGGGATTGGGTTTAGCTCCCAAGGGTTTGCTGGATATTAGGACTGATTTTGATAAAGGAATTATTGTGGGTCCTGAGGTTGAGAATGCTATACGGACACTTATTACTTTTAGATCAATGTTCTTTTCCCGGTCTTTGTCTGAACCTGATCCTTCTGTTAGGCGCAAACTGAAACACTATCCTATGCGAGAGGTTCCCCCAGTATGGAGAGAAGAGGTTGCAGCCCAGGGTAATAATCCGCTTATACCGGCTCACTTCCAACGTATATGGGTACATGTACCTTGGAAGAGATCTGAGGTGCTGGCCCTTAAACAGTCTTTACCTGACCCCCGTAAAAACCCTGCTGGTTACTACAAGGAATTATCTCAGACTGTTCACGCTTGTATTATGAATTTGGCTGACATAGATATGTTAATGGGAAATGTTGTCCCACAACCATTGTGGGCTAGGATTCGGAAAGAGGACCACGCCCAAGAATTAGGAGGTGATTGGAATGCTATACTGGCTGCTGATGGGCTCCAAGTGGGTGGTGCTAAACCCGATAATTTAATTGCAGAACTTCCTGGTAGAATAATTACCTTAATGAAAACTATGATGCCCGCTCTGCGAGTTAATTGGGATAAGTTAGCTGCCTGTAAGCAGAAGAAGGATGAGAGTGTCTCTGACTTCTTCACTCGTTTTGAAGAAACGTTTCTTGATCACAGTGGTCAGGATATGAGCACAGAGGGGGACAGCGATTGTTCGTAGATAAATTTGTATTTAATTTGCTTCCCGAGCTCTCTAATAAATTAAAGGATTCCGAAAGTTCATGGGCTGTTTCTTCTTCAGCCCAGATATTGGCTACTGCCCAATATTACGAAAATAGGGATAAGGAGGAGAAGGACAAATTGGATAAAAAGACTAAAGATTTAAAGACGAAGGCTCTTTTACAACAGGCTTATCCTCCTCGTCCTGCTCAGTGCCAGTTTCAGCCGACTCCCCAGTTTCAGAAGGTGTTTCAGAAACCTGAGCCTTTTGTTCCACGGCCTCCACTGGGTCCTAATCAATGTGCCTATTGTAAGGAAGAAGGTCACTTTAAGAATAATTGTCCGATATTATTGCAGCGTGCTGGTGGTACGTCTGTGCCGCGAGGCCGAGGTGGCTTCCAGTCAACACCTAGGGGGAGGGGGCGAAGTACCATGTCCCAGGATCAACGTTCCTTTCCGCCGCAAAATTCCATGAATTATTTTGATCAGCAAAATACTCAGTCTGCCCATTATTATAATGACGATTATTATATGGAAGATGAGAATCAGGGTTTCTCTAGCTAGGACAGCCGTGGACAAAGTGAGGGAGTCATTTCAGTTCCAGTGGACCAAAATGGGCCTTATGTTGATGTCGTTGCGCTTGGTGTATCAGAACCATTTCTCTTGGATACTGGTGCAACGAAGAGTTCTATCATCCACTCTAAACTCCCTGGGGCACCTTTGTCTGGCTTAACAAAGTTTCTGTAGGATTTTCTGGCGCCCCGGTTCGTAACCCAGTTTCTTGTCTTTTACCTATCTCCATTGGCCCTTATGATTTGGAGGCTCCTCTTATTTTGACAACTGGTTGTGGTGAGAATTTGTTGGGGTTGGACTTGTTAAAGAGATTGTATGCGACACTGCATTGTTCTCCTTCTGGTGTACATCTTACTTTAGGCAAGAGATTAATTTCCCCGACATATTTGTCTAGAGACCAACTCCCTTCTGAATTACGTTCCCTGCCTACTACTCTTTGGGCTACAGGCCCCAATGATGTTGGTCTCTTGCAGATTCCACCCTATGTTGTCACCCTCAAGTCCAATGTTAGGTTACCTCGCATTCCTCAGTATAGAATTTCGAGTGATGGTGAGAGAGCGCTGATGGCTATCATTTATGATTTGGTTGAGAAAGGTGTGGTTGAAGAGACTAGAGGAAATGTGTGCAATAGTCCTGTTCTGCCTGTCCTTAAACGTACTGACTCTTCCCAGCCACCGGTTTATCGTTTTGTAATCGATCTCCGGGAGGTCAACAAGATCGTTGTACCCCAGTTTCCTGTCGTCCCAGATATCACTGCTTTATTGACAATGATACCTGCCTCAGCTGCCTGGTTTTCGGTCATTGACCTTAAGAATGCTTTCTTTAGCATTCCCATTGCTGAGGAAAGTAGGGATATTTTTGGCTTCTCTTTGGGAGGCCGAAGCTTTCGGTTCAAGCGCGCACCTCAAGGCTATTGTGAAAGTCCCTCCATTTATAGTCAGGCTTTGAAAACTCAGCTCGATGCTTTCACTTTGCCTCCAGGTGCCACCCTTATTCAGTACGTAGATGATCTGCTAGTTGCTGCTGATTCTGAGGAAATTTGTAAACGAGTTACTGTTTCACTGTTGCATCACTTGTCTGACCTTCATCATAAGGTTTCACCCTCTAAATTACAATATTGTCGCCAAGAGGTTACCTACTTAGGTCATCTCTTGTCGAAGGAGGGACGGCAGTTGACCACAGAAAGAATCCAATCAATTGCACAAATGTCTGTACCATGCACACAGAGAGAGGTGCGTGCCTTTTTAGGTATTACCTCTTACTGCAGACAATGGATTCCGAATTTTTCTTTGTTAGCAAAACCTTTGTTAGCACTTACCCTTAAAGATACCCCCCAACCTCTTCCTTGGACAGAGGAATGCCAGAAAAGTTTTACTGATTTGCGTACTTCCTTGTGTTCTGCTCCTGTGTTGGGTACTCCGGATTACAGCAAACCTTTCACACTTTATGTGCACGAGAGAGAAGGTTGCGCGTTGTCAGTTTTGACACAACAATTTGGTGACAAACAACGCCCGTGTGCTTATTTTTCGGCTACGTTAGACCCTGTAGCTAAAGCATTATCGAGTTGTCTGAAAGCTACAGCAGCAGCAGCAGTTTCTATTCGCCAATCTACTGGATTGGTGCTAGACAATACGCTTATTGTCATGGTGCCACATGCAGTGGATACACTTTTAAACAGGACAAAAACCCAGCATCTTACGAGCGCCCGTTTATCGGGGTATGAGCTGACGCTCTTGGCTAGTCACGTGCACATCAAGCGATGTAATACCCTAAATCCAGCTACATTGTTACCAATCCCAGTAGAGAAAGACATTCAAGAGCAACATGATTGTTTTCTCCGTACAGAGGAGGAGACAAAAGGTAGGATTGATTTAAAAGATACGCCGCTCCTGGACCCGGATGGGATCCTATGGGTGGATGGTTCGTGTTTTAAGCTCCCCAATGGTGAAACGACTGCAGCCTATGCTGTTACCACTTTGCATACGATTGTGGAGACAGCACGCATTAGGCAGAATTCAGCCCAAGCAGCTGAATTGATAGCTCTGGCTAGAGCTTGTGTATTGGCCGAAGGGAAGAGAGTGAATGTGTTCACCGACAGCCAATATGCATTTGGGGTGGCCCACAGTTTTGGCCGCCTTTGGAGGGAAAGAGGATTCTTTACCTCACATGGTACTAAAATACAGCATGGTCAGTTAGTGAATGACTTTTTGGAATCACTTGCTTTACCCACTCAGATAGCAATTGTGAAGTGTAGTGCGCATAAAAGGGTCACTGATGATGTGGGTGAAGGAAACGCTTTGCGGATCAGATAGCGAAAGAGACAGCGAGAGATGTGACGAGTCATATGTATGTTGCTGGACCTGCTAGATGGGTCAGTCAAGGAGGAATGTGTGAGGACACAATAGAAAGTGTGAAAATGATTCAGGAAGAGGCTACAGAGAAAGAATTGAGTAAGTGGAGAGATAGTACGGGAATGTTGGATGCGACAGGATGTTGGATAGAATTGTCAGAACACCAACGTTGGCTGTTACCAGACGCCTATGTACTTCCAGTAGTGACTATGGCGCATGGTCCAGCCCACATCAGTGCGAAAGGAATATGCAAGCTTTTGGCTCCGGTATGGCAGAATGCAGGGATTCCTAAATGTGCAGACAATCTTGTTAAACATTGCATTGTTTGTTTGATGCACAACCCAGGAAGAGGGACACCAACCCCAGCAGGCCATTTTGCTCCCCCAGCGTATCCTTTTGAGGTAGTGCAGATAGACTACATTCATATGGAGAGATGCAGAAACCTAAAGTATGTCCTTGTGGTGGTATGTGCCTTTTCCAGATGGATAGAGGCCTACCCCCTAAAGGATAATACTGCCTTGTCTACAGCTAAGGTCCTTCTGAAAGAATACTTCCCGAGGTTTGGTTTACCTCGAATTGTCTGGAGTGACAATGGAAGTGAATTCGTGGGTCAAATCATGCAGAAAGTATGTGCAGGTCTTGGGATTAAGCAAAAATTCCACGCGGCAAACCACCCTCAGTCAGCGGGTTTGGTAGAGTGCTATAATGGCACTCTCAAGCTTAAACTTGCAAAGATACAAGCCAGCACAGGTCTTGCCTGGCCCGACGCCTTACCTCTAGCCCTCTTGTCAACTCGAACAACTGTTCATTCTCGTGTGGGACTTAGCCCATATGAGATTGTGTTCGGACGCCCGGCTAATGTCTGGGGTGTCCCTAGACCCAAGAAGTACTCTGACATAGAATACCCAATGTTAATTGACTATTTGCATGACCTCACCACTAAATTGCGTGTTCTCCATCAGCAGGTACAAGACACCTTGCCACAGGCTTCCTCGGATCCTGGGCACACCCTCCAACCTGGCGACTGGGTGTGCCTTAAGAATTTTCAGAGGAAGAGGAATTTGGAGCCTCGCTGGCGGGAGCCAAGACAGGTCCTGCTGACGACACGTACAGCCGTAAAAGTCGTTGGGAAAAAGAACTGGATCCATGGTGTGCACTGCAAAGGGTACCCTTGCCTTTGCCTTTTGATCAGTGGGTCCGCGAAGGTATAGGTGATTGTGAAGGAGAGAGAGTTTCCCGGTTTGTACCTTTTGGCGATGCACACCTAGAATGGACTCGGACTGAGAAAGAGGACGATGATGTTTTGCAAGAAGCTGTACCATCGCATCTCAGAATAGATACAACTGATCCAGAGACACTTTTTCAAGACCAGACTGTGCCAAACAAGGATAGATACAATCTGAGGCCTAGAGTGGCCAAAGACATTTGAAATTTATTTTAATTTTTTCTCTCCTTCGTTCCTAAACTGCATTTTTTTTTTATTTCTTAGATTGCATTTTTAAATTTTTGAATTGTATATATTTTCTTCCTTATGTGATACTGGACTCATCCCATTTTTGCAGGGTCGTGGTAGGAGACTTGGTTTGTGACCTGAGTAGTGGCACTAGGTCTGCAGGACTTGCAGTGTCATAGGACGGCCAATAACCATAACTGAGCGAGATAGGAAGATTGCCACGAGCAACACTTTAGGGGATGACTTCCGGTGAATCAGAAATTGATAAAAAAACAAAATGAAGGAAAAATATTGTAAATTACTATTTAATAGATGTGGCGTAGTATTATGTGTTTTAACTCTGTTATGTGTTTTACTAGCTTGTGTGGGTTGGGTTATTCACACTTTGCAGCCAGCATCTGTACCTATATCTACCTCTCAGCCCATACCTTTTCGCACTACTATTTCCCCACACCAATTCTATACGCTACCAGGGCATGAACAAATTAGGAGAATGGAATATCTCAACAATTCATTCATCCAGCTATTACACCAGCATCAATTAGTAATCAATACCATCGATTGTTGGGTTTGTGGACTTTTACCCCATAATACAGATAAAGGAATGCCATATTTAGTTCTACCCTTCTCCCTAAAAGGATCTGCTTGGGCTTACACCTCTATGTTTGCCAATGCCTATGAGAACCAACATCGACATCCTGTTGGTCCGTATAGGGATGGAATTGACGTTAGTCATAATTCACTAATAAAGGGAATAGTGGCTATGTCAAAACATTATAAAACATTTAGTGAATTCCCCACCGACGAGCGACAAGCATACATTGACTGGAATGTGACACATTATGTCACTAGCCTTACAGACAGAGCCAAAAGGAAAGGATCCCCACCTATATATACTGTACCCCACCAAGGTCACCTATGTCTCCAAGCCAATGGTCAAAATCCTAAGGCTCAATTGGGAAAGAGCACTTGTAATATTACATATATCTATACATCCCGAACGTCTCCACCATTGGTAGCATCTCAAGGAACATATTTCGTCTGCCATGACAGAGCCTATACATGGTTACCAGCCGATTTCTCAGGGACTTGTTATATGGCTTTTCTCCTCCCTCCAACATATTCAGCTCCTTCGGGACATCACAAGACAAGGTACGGCAGAGGGTTATTGCTTTGGAGGACACAGCAGGACAGGAAGGAGGTGACTTCCTTAAAGGATTCCTCCCATTTTGGGGCCCTATGGCCAATAGTAGAAATATCAGACATCTCATTCGGGTAGTTGAGGCAACAATAAATGAAACTGTCGGAGCACTGAGTAATATCACTGCTGAGCTTCAGGCGGATCGCCTTATGACATTACAGAACAGAATGGTGTTAGACATCATTCTCGCAGATCGTGGTGGAGTCTGTACATTGATTGGATCGAGTTGTTGCATTTATATACCTGATAACGCCCTACAGTATTCCAGGCCATCTCTAAATTGCACCACATTGCTGAGTCCATCCACCAGGACGAAGGAAATTGGTCTCTGATGGGATGGTTTTGGGAACTACTGTCCACATGGGGATGGAAGGTATTGACCTTTGTTGGAGTAGTTTTGGCCATCATCTTCTCGTGTTGCCTTTGTTTACAATGTGGCCCCGCAATATGTGGTCTTTGTGCTATTATGTGTGTCCCAAGACCCATGCCACAGAAATCGGAGAATATGAAGATGAAGATGATGTTGCAGCAACAGCTTGACGACTTCATGACCATCGACATTGATTCAGATTAGCGTGAGTCTTTGTGTATTGCCTGCGTAATGGCAAAAGGAGGGTCTGAGGTTCTTTAATTTTGACCCCATCTTACAGTCACCGCCATTTTTGTGTTGCCTTTACACAGGCTGCTCGATGAGCGAAGTGTCTCTGCCCTTTTGGACTGCAACGTGTCAAAAACCCCCTCCGTCCTTGTCCTTAAACCAATCTCAGACACCAGCCGGCCTAACTAATCCTTGTCTGGACTACCTAATCCCCGTATCAACTATCTGTTAGCCTTTAGTATTCTCCTCTCGCCATATCTTATCTTCTGGCCTTCGCTATTCTCTCCCTGTGTTTTCCTACCTTGTAACCTTCCTCTTGAAGCATACAGATATGTCCTGCCATTGCAAACACCGAACTATGGGTACCAGTATTGATTAACTTTGGGGGCTGGATAACACACAACATGTAAGCAGAGAGCATTCCGGTGACACAATATCTTGTTTTCAAAGTCTCCTGATTGGCTAAAAATTTGTGTGATGGGTGTATGTTTGTACAGATGTATTTCGACGATAAAAGCTTGTGAGCCACGGAGTCAAGTGGCAGTCTCCTGAGAACCTACTTGATGTACTTCTTGGACAACTGTGCTTAGCTGCAGCTAATAAACTTGGTTTTCTACGCCAACAGAGTATTCCGTGTCTCTGTGCAACAAGGCAGGTGAACCCGAAGATTTCAGGCGTGCCCTGCGCCGCCAGGCCCAAAGGCCCGGTTCTTCAACCCTTGAAATTAGGGATGTTAAGGTTTGCAATTTTAGATTAATGCAGAAATGTGTGCGGCCATAAAGTTCATTAGGTCAATCTGCATGTCTAGTTTCTCAGACTGGAGGTTTAGAACTTCAATTGACATTTGTAGCGTAGTTAGTACAATTTCCCACCAGCCCGGAACATAGTGTGTTTGTTTGTCTGAGGTTGTTTGAAAAATGTCCCCACTGTCAATGAGATAATGTGGGGGGCAGTGTATTTGAGCTGAGTCTTTCCAGATCTTCGCGGCTACCTACAGATGTATTGGGGCTGTTCTTAGATTTGACTGAGCTTCAATTATGCTCTCTCATGGTGGGCTTGGGACTTTGCTTTTAGTCAGATTTAGTGCTGCGTTGGCTTCATTTTTGTTAATAATGAATAATGTGGTTTTCTTTATATACAGTTTTTTCTTGTTTTGGCCCGGGAGACTTGATTGCGCCTGTGTCTGGGGAGACACTGGGGTCTGGTTGTCGTCTAGGCTTAGTGTTTTAACTTCCATAGCCTGTATAAGATCCTTATTGTTTGAGATAGAAATTGGCCAGGACCATGAACCATCCAGCCCAGCGTTGTCAGCATAAGTACCCTGACCAGCGGTACTTCCGATTTCTTGAAATGAGCAATCAGTGCTGGTTTTGCAGGGGGTAGATTGTGGTCTATTCAAGTCATGGACCTGCACTGCTACCTGAATGGTTTTTAGTTTGGAATCAAACACTGGGGAAAGAGTCGTTCCAGTGGTGGTAGCTGTCTGACACATTGAGTGTTGTGGTTGACTTATATGAGGTGCCGTCATTAAGGCTTATTTTGTTGATGGACAAGATGAGTAGGTTCCAATTCCTTTGTCAAGTTTTTGTGGAGTTATAAAGCAAGGCAGCCCCGGTACTTCCTTCGGTGTAGCATAATTTGTGCTGGGATCTTTCAGAAAGTAGAATTTTTGATTTGGCGTTATTTTCCCAAAGTAGGTCACGTTTGAAACTGGGGGGGACTCAGCCACCAAACTTCCATTGGAGGATTTGGTTTGTTTGGTCTCTTTGCTTGTGTCTCTCCGCATTGGGTGCTTCTGAGATTTGTAGACCGGTGGTTGACATGATTTTCCTGACCACATTATTGTAAGACATTCTTGTCTGCTTGCCATGCCTTTGCCATACCTTTTAGCTTTGACCTTTCCACTTTTGTGGTTGGGTTACATTTTTACTTTTAGTTTGTTTTGATGTTTTTTTGTTTGTCCAGTATCATACTTGGATGGCGATGACCACTGATGAGCTGTCTACAGCTGCCTTCTCATGCAAATACAAAGAGGTTCCCCTGCTAACAAATATAGGGGCATATTATCAAGAAACGGCGTTAAAATTATCGCCGCTTTAGCGGCAGAAAACTGCCGCTAAAGCGGCGATAATGGGCTTGATAATATGCCCTTGAGAATTCCAATAGAAGCCCATGTTCTGGTGTCAACATGGGCTTCTATTGAATTCTCAAGGGCTTATTATCAAGCCCATTATCGTCGCTTTAGCTGCAGCTTTCTGCCGCTAAAGCGGCGATAATTTTAACGCCGTTCTTGATAATATGCCCCATAGTTCTTAAGGCAGGGATAATGTAATCAAATGTACCAAAATCTTAGGCGACTCTTCAGTCGCAATACATAAAGTCCATCTTAGGGCACATGATACAAAGACAAGAGGGACATATGGGTAGATATCAAATTGGATAAATTATTATTCAAAACATTTGTATTCTATATGTACTTTAAAAATAGCTCTCATGTCATCTTAAATACCTCGTCACTACATATCATTATTATTTCAACCATACAACCTCTCATCCATCCACAACATGCATCAAAGGAAAAAACACAAAAAAATATATAGATGACAAAACTAATATCCTAACCATTATAACCGTCCCCTTCTCACCAGTCCCCCACTTACGGCTAGGTGGCTGCTTGGGTTTTAGGCTGGGAGGGCATGAGTACAGTTGCCTCCTGGGTTACCTTATGTCTAATTGTAGTTCTGCGTATGGTTGAGTGTTGTTGTACTTATTATCAAACTTTATTTAAATTGTTTTAGGTGCTTCTAAATAAGCACTGTGGCTGGACCGAGCATGAACCAATCACTAGCCTCTTGCTAATCTATCTGTCTGCTTCTCTGAAGCTCAAAGTGCATTGACAAAGATCCACTGCCTCCACGGCGCCCGAAGGAGTCTGGTAGCCCTTGTCTGCTCGCGTCCTCCTTTGGTTCTGAAGCTATCACTCCCTTGAGGGGAAGTCAAGGGGTCAGAGCAGTGCACAGGTCCCAGAAACAGACACTTGGACTCACCCCAGGAAGGAATGGGGGCGTGGAGTGAGAGAGCACTGGAGTTTAGTTCATAGTACATGGAGCTTCAAGGGGGGGCTCACTCAACCGCAAGCTGCACCCAGACCTATCCGGGCCACTTCTGCGGAATCAGGGCTCAACAAGCTCAGTAGTACCTACACCAATTGCACCCCTCCAATGGACCCACCACTCTTCGTCTGTCAGTGTGATGGGAAAACAGGAGAAGCAGAAGAAACGGCTTGGAGTTCTTTGTGAGACCAGGTCCTTCACCAGACCCTGATTTCTGTCCCTGGGTCCTGGCTTTAGCTTGCGGCCGCAAATGGATAGGAAAATAGGATGAGGTGAGCTGCAGTGAAGTGTTAGCGAGGTATGTCAACCAGGCATGCGACCACAGCAGTCACCTCTATATCACTCTGTCACTCTGTGTCTGTTTGCCGCCTTCTGTAAAATGGCATGTATGGGGGAGTTTGACAACACAGGAGTGGATTAGAGCTCAGCAGGGGCAGGGCAAGGCAGCACGGATAAGTTGAGCCCCCGGCCGTTCCTCGTACCGCTCAGCACCGCATGACAGTCAGCTCTGCCCCGGTCAGCCTCCACTCCTCACGCCTCGCTCTGCACAGGTGGGAGAGCATGGGTCCAAGGGGGTGCGAGGCCTAGAGCCTGCGATAGGAAAGAGTCCAAAACGCAAAGTGGACACCTCACATTTTTCCACTAAAAACTGAACCTTTTTTTGCAAAGTGGGTAACTGTGGTTTTTGGGCCTCAGCTCGGCCAGCATCTAGGGAAACTTAGCAAACCTGCACATTTTTTTAAACCTAGACACATGGAGGAATCCAGGGTGGGTGAACTTGTGTGGCTCTCACTGGATTTTTTTTTACCCAGAATCCCTTGCAATTCTCACATTTTGCCTAAAAACACATTTTCCTCAAATGTCTGTGATGGAAAGTTCTGGAATCTGCTGGGAGCCACAAACTTCCTTCCACCCAGCATTCCACTTAGCCTCTCGATACAAATGGTACCACACTTGTGTGAGTACGCCTAGCGGCTGCAAACCTACACATTTTTGTAAACTAGACTACTAGGGGAGTCCAGTGGTGTGCGACTTACGTGACTCTCACTAGATAATTTTACTCAGAAGCCCATGGAAACATCAAAATTTGATTTAAAAAAAACCAAAACATTTTCCTCACATTTCTGTGCTGGAAAGTTCTGAAATCTGTGGGGAGCCACAAAGTTCCTACCACCCTGAGTTCCCACACGTCCCACAAAAAGAACGGTACCCCACTTGTGTGGGTGGGCCAAGGCACCAAGATCCAAAAGACCCCAAAGCGCTAAATGGATAGATGAGCTATAGGGGTAGATGTAGCATTTAGGGCTGTGCTGTGGCGCCATCCATGCATACCTCCTGACCACAGAAGGTTTTGAAAACTAGATAACTAGGGGATTCCAGTGTGGTGTACCTTGAGTGAATCCATGAGTTGTTTTTTTACTCACAATGCCCTGCAAACCTCAAAATGTGCCTGAAATCCCACGTTCCCCTTGCATTTCTGTGACGGAAACTTCCTTAATCCACAAGAACCGACAAAATTTCTACCACTGAGCATTACCTCACTTGTGCAGATAAAAACATGGTGGCACTTCTGTGGCTGGGCCTAGTGCCCGCCACAGAAATAAATCAAACCGAGGTCAATGGGAGTTCCCTCGCAAGGGCTCCCATAGACCTTGGTTTGATCTGGGGCAGAGAGGAGTTTTGTCCCATTTGGGGAGGCTGCCGCAAACTTGCCCTGGGGGAAGAAAGTCCACCAGAGACCAGGGATTTTGCCTTTGGGATAAAAGAAAGTGGCAAAGGTTTGGCACTCTGGGAAAACCAGAGGGCAACTCCCGCACCACATTCTTTTACCACAAATGCAAAATTCCTGGTGTCAGGTAGACTTTCTTCCCTCCCCTGGGGACATATTTGTGGCACGCTCTCCAATTGGGAGAAACCTCCTACCTGCCCCCAGAGGGGCAGAGAGATACCATTGCCCATTCTGGGGTGGGGTAAGGCTAGATGCAAGGGTAGGCTGCCCTTTCCTTTTAGTTCAGTTTTGAAATATCTGGTGTTTAGTGGGCTTCTTGCCCCCTCGGGGGAGCTCACTGGGGTTGAATATCCCTTGGGCTATATGATGGGGTGAGGATGGGTCCATGCCCAGGGGACTGCTCCACCACAAAAAAAGCACTGCATAAATACAGTCCCTATTGTCTAATAGGCTTTCTGGTTCTTTGTGGGGGGGGGGGGCAAATTGGGGGTAATTGACCCATCCACCACCAGCAGGGCAGAAAGACTGCCTGTGTCCTTTTGAGGTGGATATATGGTCATGCCCATGGTGAGCAGCCCACACCCCTATACAATATTTTTCACAAGATTTACTTGGTGTTTAGTGGGTACATTGGGTATAATCGCCCCCATCCGCTCTGCCAGGGGAGCATAAAGACTGGTGCTGCATTGTTTTGGGTGGGGTCATGGCAATGCCCAAGATGGGCAGCCCTCACATTTTCTTTAGTGAGCTCCCCCCCTCCCCAGGAGAGGCAGATCAGGCGAAAATATACCATCCACCCCTTGGGTAGGGCAGAAAGATTGTTACTGCATTTTTTTGGGAATGGGGTATGGCCATGCCCCTGGTGGGCCGCCCCATCCCTGTACTTTTTTGTTTTTTTTACAAAATGTCCCTATGTCTAGTGGGGCTTTCTGCCCCCTCACCCCCAGAGGGGGGCATTTTGGGGGAAATCACCCCCATCTGCCACCCGAAGCGGAGGGGCAGAAAGACTGATACTACCTTTTTGGGGTGGGGTCATGGCCATGCCCATGGTGGGCAGCCCCCACCCCTGTACATTTATTGTACAAAATGTCCCTGGTGTCTGGTGGGCTTTCTGCCGCCAGGGGCGGGGGGGGGGCAGATTAAATGTAATCACTGATATCCACCCCCCGGGGGGCTGAAAGACTGTTGATGCATTATGTAAGGGTGGAGGCAGCGCAATGCCCATGGTGGCCGACCCCACCCCTACCTTCTATTTTTTCTTGTTTCCCTGGTGACTGGTGGGTTTTCTGCCCCATGGTGGGGCTGGCAGAATGGGGGTAATCACCTCCCATCCGCTCCTCAGGAGGGGCAGAAAGACGGAATTGTTCAGGTGTGTTGGGGGGAGCACAAACCAATATCTAAGGGGCTACTCTCCCATGTCCCTGGGGCATAGTCGGTGGATTTCTGCTTTGTGGCCGCTCTTCTGTGGCGAACCCCAAAAAGGGATCCAATGAGCAGAGGTACCATTGGAAAGGGGAGATTCTCTCCTTTCTAACGATACCTCTCCCAAAGCAATTAGTGGTCGGGCCTGAGATATGCTGCACAGGCACTGATGCAGTGAAAGTAAAATGAGCCCATCCGCTCATTTTACTTTCACTTTAGTCAAACGACGTCTGCGTGCCCTGTGCACTGAACGTGATTACAGAAAAAAAAACACTCAGGCCACTCGGAAAACTCTTCCCAAGCAGCCTGAGGTTAAAATAAAATAAATGACTCCCTCTGCTGCAAAGCACAGGGGGCCCTTTATATACCTCCCCAGTGTTGGCAAATGGCCGATTTACACACTGGGGAGGTAGTGCGCGTGTCGACCATTGGCCGACAACCGCACTAAAAGGGTTTAAACTTATATCCCACACGATAAAAATTCCTAATCTCCTGCAGCTCATCTATTAATACTGCAACCAATGCAGGAAATTCCCATACCCCGGTCTCCCAGTAAATATCGCACCTAATTTCCTACTAATGTAATCTACCTCATTGAAACTGGAGTGAAGCCTTGAAATGACTGAGCGCAAGACTAATCCCAATAACTAACAGTTACTACAAAAACACTAACCCTGGGAACTGGAGCAGCGTGCTGCACAGAGTAAAGAACAACAATGCCTCATTAGCGGTCATAAGTGCTACATAATGCACACACGATACAATATATAACCCATTCTAAAGCTAATATCATAACACTCAACAGTCATATAGTCAATTGGAGTTCATGCAGGCTGCCTAATTATAATTTCCTTTACTGCTTGACACTCTAACAGTCACATTAGGTAAAACTGCTAAGGGTCATATCCATCACCCAGTTGCGTGCTAGTCCACAGCAATAAACCACCCATTACCATCTGCACACGCATGGAATAACTTAAGAGATCTGCACATAATGCTGGCCAATGGACAACTCTAATTTAGTCCACCTATGCGGGTTCCCACTAGTTACATACTATTGCCACTTCTTGGCATCACACATTGACAATCAGATTTGGGATGATATTAACAAAGTCCATCCCAACAGATCTCTCACCACTTTTCCCTCTAACCTATGCCTGCTCAGGACCATCAACTTTAAACAAAATATCTCAGAATGGACAGCCCAGTGCAGTAACCAACTACATGGACTATGAACATAAGAAACACCAAAAAGGGACCTGCAGACCTGCTCAGAGATGCCAGGTTACTAAAAATCATAAACTGTGCCTGTCTCTCACCCTTTTTCATCCATTGCAATGCTAAGCACTGAGTCCCATAACACGATAACAGCACCTCAGTGGTCCTCACACCCAACATGGAAACACTTCCCACATAGGATCAAACCAAAGACAACATCCTTCAACCATACACAGTGGCGTAACAATAGCCCTACCAGCCCCCGTGGTGCAGGTGGGCCCCCTCTGGTGCTTTGTATAGGTGGCTGGCCCGAGGTCTGAGAGCTCCTGTCTGTATCCAGAGTGTGGGGGGGCCCCCTCCGTGAACTTTGCAGGTGGGCCCCCTCAAGTTTTATTACGCCACTGACCATACATCATACACAGTGTAGTGTGCTACCCATGTAGGCAAGCGCTTTAATACCCTACAAAGGAGTAGTAAGCACTATATAAATGTTGCAATACAGTAAAATACAATATAATACAATACAATACAATTGATTAGGAAATATGGCACTTAGGAGATGGTGAGTCACTGTGTTTTTTATATGAATATTCTACCTTACACCACCAGTGTAAATGCAACAGGCAAAAGGTGCCCAGACTACAAAAGCAAAAAGAACAATTGATGGACATAATGTTGAACAATGTCAAACATTCACCCAGTACAGAGATCTGGGCCTAAATCCATCGTGTTTTTTTGCTCCCAATGCCATTCCAGTTTAAACCCAGCCATATGCAAATCAGTCTTGACCCTGCTCCCAATGGGAACAGTCCAGCTCGAACTGCCAGGCCAGGTCCTCCCTGGACTGGAAACAAGCATCCTAGGACCGGTTTCGGGGTTTCACCCCTCATCAGCCAGGCTAGCTTGATTCCAGTGGCATGGAGAGCACGGGACCCACGTCTAGGCATGCCTGTCCCACTCAGGGTGACAAATGCAAAAAGAACAATTGATGGACAAAATGTTGAACAATGTCAAACATTCACCCCAGTACAGAGATCTGGGCCTAAATCCATCGATTGTTTACTCCCCATGCCATTCCAGTTTAGACCAGTCTTGACCCTGTTACCCATGGGAACAGTCCAGCCCGAACTGCCAATTCGGTCTCAGGATGCTTGTTTTCAGTTCAGAGAGGACCTGGCTTGGCAGTTCGCTCTGTAGTGTTCCCATAACGAACAGGGTCAAGACATGGTGAGCAAAAGAACAATGGATTTAACCCAGATCTCTTGACTGGGGGTGAATGTTTGATTTGCTCTGCATTCCGTCCATCATCTGTGTGTCTTTTGCTTTATCGCCCTAAGTGCGCCGGGTATGCCCAGACGTGGGTCCCGGGCTCACTGTGCCACTGGATTCAAGCTAGCCTGGCTGATGAGGGGTGATGCCCGGAAACCGGTCCCAGGATGGTTGTTTCCGGTCCAGGGAGGACCTGGCTTGGCAGTTCAGGCTGGACTGTTCCCATGAGGCTCAGGGTCAAGACTGATTTGCATATGGCTGGGTCTAAACTGGGGTGGCATGGTGAGCAAAAGAACGATGGATTTAACCCAGATCTCTTGACTGGGGGTGAATGTTTGATTTGCTCTGCATTCCGTCCATCATATGTGTGTTTTTTGCTTTCTCGCCCTAAGTGCGCCGGGTATGCCCCAACGTGGGTCCCAGGCTCACTGTGCCACTGGATTCAAGCTAGCCTGGCTGATGAGGGGTGATGCCCGGAAACCGGTCCCAGGATGGTTGTTTCCGGTCCAGGGAGGACCTGGCTTGGCAGTTCGGGCTGGACTGTTCCAATGAGGCACAGGGTCAAGAATGATTAGTTTATGGCTGGGTCTAAACTGGGGTGGCACGGTGAGCAAAAGAACAATGGATTTAACCCAAATCTCTTGACTGGGGAGGAATGTTTGATTTGCTCTGCATTCCGTCCATCATCTGTGTGTCTTTTGCTTTCTCGCCCTAAGTGCACCGGGTAAGTCCAGACGTGGGTCCCGGGCTCCCTGTGCCACTGGAATCAAGCTAGCCTCGCTGATGAGAGGTGATGCCCCGAAACCGGTCCCAGGATGCTTGTTTCCGGTCCAGGGAGGACCTGGCTTGGCAGTTCGGGCTGGACTGTTCCCATGAGGCACAGGGTCAAGACTGATTTGCATATGGCTGGGTCTAAACTGGGGTGGCATGGTGAGCAAAAGAACAATGGATTTAACCCAGATCTCTTGACTGGGGGTGAATGTTTGATTTGCTCTGCATTCCGTCCATCATCTGTGTGTCTTTTGCTTTATTGCTCTAAGTGCACCGGGTATGCCCAGACGTGGGTCCCGGGCTCACTGTGCCACTGGATTCAAGCTAGCCTGGCTGATGAGGGGTGATGCCCCGAAACCAGTCCCTGGATGCTTATTTCTGGGTCCAGGGAGGAACTGGTTTGGCAGTTCGGGCTGGACTGTTCCTGTGAGGCACAGGGTCTAGCCTGATTTGCATATGGCTGGGTCTAAACTGGGGTGGCATGATGAGCAAAAGAACAATGGATCTAACCCAGATCTCTTGACTAGGGGTGAATGTTTGATTTGCTCTGCATTCCGTCCATCATCTGTGTGTCTTTTGCAGACTACAAAAGTGCCATGGGACTTTACAGATACTAGACAAGAACTATACAATTGCACGAAACAGTAGCTGAGTGAAATTTCTAAAATCAGTTTAGGACCCTCTGATATCTCAAGTCTGCATATAGTCAAATCCTCCCTGAATTTGCACATCTACATGATACAAATTTCTCCATGTGCCTTTTCCCAAAATGCATATAAATGTTGTGCATCAAAAATAATATACCTTTTTTTAAATTTGAGGGGTCATCCAGTGAAGTATGTGGTGGGCCTTTTCTCCTTTTGCCACCAAGATTCGCATTTGCTCATACTTCTGCTCTTTCAAGATGCCATGTATATTGTTTATATGCTGGGGGCAGATTCTTCTCTGCTGTTTGAACCTTTTCCAGAAAGCAGCAGAAACGCTCACATGTACCTTGGAGTTATACCACGATATCATGATCTGAAGATCAACCTGACAAACTATCATATCCAAGATATATCGACTACCAATACCTCACACAGGTAAGTAGATGTTGCATTAGGAACAGTAAATCTATACTTCCCTATATATATATGTATTTTGACCGTGCGCTGGACGTTGATATCATGGATAAACTATTTTGACAGGTTGTAATTAAAACCACAATACTGCGAACGACCTTTCCCATCATCTTGGGCTATTTATTCAGTCCTGCCTGGGAAACTGGCATTGCTTGAATTCCAGCACTGCTCCACAGCAGCCGTTCTTAACCTTTTGACTTCTGTGGATCTCCACTGAATCACTCCTGCAAGCCAGGAACCCTGGCCTAGCCAATTTCTATGATCTGAGCCGAAAATCAATAAACAAAAATAAATAAGTGAACTGCAAACGAATGCACAAATTCTGAAACTTATTTACGTCGCAAACAAAAAAACATACACAAATGGAAATTTTAATTATAATGGAAAAGTTGGACCTTTTAAAAATGTTGTGTTAGTTCTAAAAGACGAACATATATACTAGATTCTAGCATTTCACTTTGTCTCTTTGACTACTAATTCATGCTCTCTTTTAATGGGTGTATTCTAGATTCTGTTTCCTGTACTTGCCCTGCTCACACGAATCAAGATAAGGAAACCATATTAATTTTTTGCCTCCAATTTCAAATTCCTTCACATTTTTAAGGTATTTTACATTTTTCAATGTTGTGTTTTTTTAAAGTATATGTACTTTATTAATCTGCTAATATTATTTCATTTTCTAAACATTCGTGGACCCTGTTTGTACGCGTTGTGGACCCTCAGCTCTCTGTGGACACCAGGTTGAGAACTGCAACTCTACAGTGCTATGGATTTACTACAGCTGGAAGCAAGTGTGGCCTAAGAGTGGACAAGACCCCCTAAATGTGGTCCTTTAAACCAAAATATGTACTTTTAAATATTATGAAACCAGTGCTCATGTAGTCATACTGAGGGCAGGAGAAGGAATATTGCAGAATGTGGATGACTTGGAAATGCAGCCAATGCCTCAAATCTTTAAAATAGTCCTTTGGCTGGACAGCAGTGATTTGGGAGTGAAAAATTATGTGCATTTCAAAAGCTAATTTATCGCAAAGTCCTTGTGGTGAAGCCATCTGTTAATATTGATTTGACAGAGAACTGAAATGTGAGCCTGGAGTCTCACTGCGTGCCAAGCAATTGATCAATTTATTGATTGGTTTGTAGAGCGCACACCTTCCATTTAGGTCTGCTGACGTAAAGCCTCACATGACTCATCTCAGGCGTGGAATGGGATGAATTTGGGATAATAGATCAGGAATAAATGTAATCTGAAAAGCATTGGAGGTACAGTTCTCTAAGAAACTGGGGAAGTAAACAAAGTAATGGGGTGATGGAACTGAGAATATCTCCTAATGAGGAACGCTTATGAGGTAAAATATTCCGTTGTTCTTTGTAATAAATGAGGGCTGTTAGCCTGAAACCGGTCCCAGGATGCTTGTTTCCGGTCCAGGGAAGAAATGACTTGGCAGTTCGGGCTGGACTGTTCCCATGAGGCACAGGTTCAAGACTGATTTGCATATAGCTGTGTCTGAAATGGGTTGGCGAAGTGAGCTAAAGAACGATAATGGATTCAACCCAGATTTGTGACTGGGGGTGAGTGTCTGAAAAGTTTCCGCGCTCCGTCCATCATCTCCTTGTGTTTGATTTGTTTGCCCTAAGTTGGCAGGGTATGCCCAGACGTGGGTCCCTTGCTCACTTTGCCACTGGATTCAAGCTAGCCTGGCTGATGAGGGCTGTTAGCCCGAAATCGGTCCCAGGATGCTTGTTTCCGGTCCAGGTAAGAAATGGCTTGGCAGTTCGGGCTGGACTGTTCCCATGAGGCACAGGTTCAAGACTGATTTGCATATGGCTGGGTCTAAACTGGGGTGGCATGGTGAGCAAAAGAACAATGGATTTAACCCAGATCTCTTGACTGGGGGTGAATGTCCATCATCTCCTTGTGTTTGAATCCTAGATTTAAACCAGAAGTCTTAGCCAAAGTTCATAAAGACTTGCAGTGAAGCAAAGCAGGAAATCCTTGGAGAAACCTACATTTACAACAAGCAATTTATATCACATGCACAAAGATTCCCAGTGAAGCAAATCAGGGGGTGCCTTGTGCATTGTTGTAGTGAGTCGCTGTAATGTTTGTGATTTCTATTTGAAGAAAAGCATCTCTGATATGCTCCAGGAATCTTCAGATTTGCTCCAGTGTACATTTTAGTGAATGCATACATGATGACTGATGTAAATCCAATACATAGGTGATGGTGAGTGTAAATCTGGTACTTTGACAACATCTGGTGTGCATCTGGTCCACTAATGATATCTAGTGAAAATGTATTCCAATTACTACATCTAACCGAAATATGGTATAATGGTGATGTTAGGTGCTAGGTGTAAATCCGGTGTAAATCCAGTATCTAAATATATAAACAACACCTGGTGTAAAACCAGTACATGTCATGGCTTTGTGTCATTCTGGCACACAGACAATGACTGGTTTAAACCAGGTACGTAGATGACGATTGCTGTAAACCCAGCACATGGGTTACAAGTGGTGTAAATTCAGTATGTGGTTGATAGCTACAGTGAATCGGGTACATAGACAACCTCTGATCAAATATAGTGCATAGACAACATTTGGTGTGGCTGGTACATAGATGGCCAAATATAGTACATTTGTCGACATCTAGTGTAAATCTTGTACATAGATGATGGTGGCTGGTGTAAATCTGGCACACAGAAGCCATCTAGTGTAAATTTGTTACATCGAGCATGGTTCAAGTAAATCAAGACACTTTCCAATTTGCTCCAAGGGAATTCTTCTCAACTACATCCTTGAATGTAAAATTGACCCATACCTTAAAGCTACTTTGCACAATTTCAAGGTTCTTTTGCCATGTACCAGAATGGAAACCAGGATTGGCTGACAGGATCATGCATGGAGGTACATGGCAGAGATGGATATGCACGTCAGACACTGTTGTGTGGTTACATAGGCCCTGGGTACTGAATGCTACCATTTTACATGTTTGCATCTTTTTTAAACAATTACTTTTAACAGACATTTACTTGCACACCCGTATGGGATAATGTTCTCAGAAATAAGTCTGCTTACACGTACACTTCTTCATAGGCAAATTAGCAGGCCCTTGAACATTCTGTACAAGGACTAAGTTCACTGCACAAAATGTTTTTTTTTGTCCGTTTGACGACAGCTCCGCAAGAGTAGAATAAACAATAACAGCCAGACTAGAACTCCGACATCGAGAGTATCGGTGAAGATTATTATAAGAACTCTCCCAGCCCTTTGAGGAGAGGAACATTTCGTTGGCACTGTTGAAGTCGCCTCATGCTGGAATTCCAGCCCAGCTGAATCCTGTTACCATCCTGAGAAGGACGGCGGCCTGCTTTACAACAAAGACGGGCTTCCAGATGACACAGACCCTCAGGTAAATTTGGAGTTAGATCACTCTGGGGCATTCTGGCAGATCTGCACACTCTATGCATATTAGGATAGGAAGCGCATGGAAGGAGTATAAATATAAGTATATGTATTCATATTATCGATGTAACAGCACAATGGTTGAACTGTTCATTTACTTTATCATTCTTGTAATGCTGATTACTCTGTTTTTTTTCTTTCTATTAAGCATTGCAGCGCACGTATTTTACTCAAGAATCGCATTGCATCAATAAATGTTTTAAATTCCAATATGAGTATTTCTTGTGTTTCCCTTTGGGCATGTCTGAGTTACTGATGAAAGGGATAGATCTGTTTCCACAAATTCAATGGGGAGTCAGGGCTGTCATGTTCTAAGGTTGCACATACCATCTTGTACCTCATAAGGCATCCCCAAGGGATGTCAAGCTTCATCAACGGGCAGCTCCTTGTTGGGTCGGCACTGCAATGCCAAATGGGCCCCACAGGGGGGCTCTTTGCCGGAGATCTTTTACCTGTGATCTTGGCCGATGATGAAGCGGGTGTGTGTGGTCTGTGAGGTGTATATACAAAGGTGAGTAGAGTGTGGGGAAGATTTGAGTTAAAAATAACTATAGGAACCAGCTGAATCAACTTTAATTAGCTGGTTCCATGTCATGATTAAAAACCTACAATTTTTTCAAGAGGAGTATCTAGTAATCTCATCAAGCATTTAAGTAAGGATGTCGGTCAACATGTTTCATGCCCTCTAGTGTCTTTAGATCGTGGCATTTTTTCAGGACCTAAAAACCCTACTAACTACTCACTGAGTGGCAGTTCATACCTGTGTATAGAAATAAGTAACCATACCCTCACCAAATTACACTAACCGTAACGGGGTTCCTCTGAGTAAGGACCTAAAAGAGAATGGGGACAAAAGGGGGGGGGAATCAAATCATACGATAAAGAAAAGGATTAAAGGCATTAAAAACCACCATCGTTCCATATTGGTGGTTGAGGGGTCCCGTTGTGGTTCGACACACCATCATCTTAATCAAGCTGTGTGCATAACACTGAGTGCACAGTGAACTGGCTAAAAAACATCCATGTAGTGCTTTGGAAAAAAAGGCTCAATGTTCATTCTTATCAATCGTGCCTCATGGAGAATGTATAGTACTATAGCCTGACAACACACAGTGTTGCACAGTGAACTGGGTAAAAAACATCCATGTAGTGCTTAGGAGAAATAAGAGACTTGATGTTCATTCTTATCAATCGTGCCAGGTGGAGGATGTATAGTACTATGGCTTGACAACACACAGTGGCCCCGAGAAATGAAAACCCCAACTCAATTTGTGGCACCCGGGGGTCAGCGGTTGCCCGCAACAGCGTGGACTGTTGTCAAGGGTGCATAAATGGAACATGGCCAAGGCCAGAACTAGCAAGAGGGGTGCCCGTGGGGGTTGGAAGAAGTCTCCTGACCATGTGGTTAGACCCCCACGGGGTGGTAGGAGAAAGGTGACTTACCAGAAAAAGGCAGTGAAACTGAGTCAAACACTCCGGAATGCCGGGACGCTCAATGGCGTCGCACCGCAGACGGAATTCGTCATTCAGTAGCAGTTCTAGTCAGGGTAGCAGGGGCAGCAGTGATTCCCGTCAAGTCCATCAATCTCAACCTCTGCCCAATTGATGGGCAATGGATTACCTCCTTATCAGGGGCCTCCGATGGGATGGCACCCCCCTTACCACATGTTCCAACAAGGACCACCACAAGCTTCCCCACAACCTTTCTACCTGCCTTTTTTTAGGCAGAGGTTGGGGCAGAGGGAGAGGAAGAAGAAGAGGTCACCAAAACAAACAAGTACAGTGGCAAGAAACGACAGCAGAAACATTACAACAAACACAGAGTCAGACAGTGGTGGCTGGTGACATTTGAAAGTGGTGGGGCGTAAAATAATTGTCATACTGCACTATGGCGAGCGAGCGTAGCGAGCGAGCCCGAACAACCTAAGGGGGGGTTGGGGGGGTTTGAGAAAGTAGGAAGGTTAATATCCTCTGCTGGTAGATATCACCCCTGCTCTTCTAAATATCCCCTCTTTCCACCCTACAATATATCACTCCCACACTAGACTATATTCCCACTGTGGCTGTACATTGCATCCCTTTCATCCATATGTATACATTCGGCCTAGAGTACAGCCCTTCCCCGCGCTCTGTCTCATCGAACACAAAACGTATTCACCTATCGTACTATGATATATCACCTCCCTAGTAGATCGTATCCTTTCCTGCTACTCTAAACCGCCACAGTGTGGAATGTATATACCCTCTTTAATACATCATCCCCTTCCCCCTCCAGACTAATGCCCCTAGCCACTTGGCAATAAACGTTTGAGAACATTTCCCCCACTCTGCAATATATCTTCACCTACTTCTGACTAATATGTACCAGTGAGTGATTGAAATGGAAAAATAGTAGTGCAGGTACTCTGTACCCAGAGTACCTGCTTGTTTCTGAGAAGTGCCTGTACTCTACAATTAAAAGTATAAAATTTCTCTTGAAAAGTGCCAGTACTCTCCCCCTCAAATAAAAAAGTGCCGGTACTCAGTACCAGCCCATTTAAAGCACAGTGTACCGCTCTTCTAGACTACGTCATCCTCCATTTGTTTACATCTCCTCCTGCTTAGATCAGATCACCCTGTTATCTTCAACACATCACCCTAGTACTAAAACATGAACTTTGCTGCTTATTCTAGATCACCCCCTCCCTCTCTGGAATGTACCTTCTCCTACTTACACCTATGTACACGAACGACTCCATTACTAAGAATATATTTCTTCCTGTTTTTGCAAACGACACCTTCCCACTCTTCAGTAAATCACCCGAGCGCTGATACATATCCATTCGTAAAATTCTATTAACCCTCCGCTTTCCCTCATCTTCCTCGGTTCGAGCACCAGCAGTCCATATAGGGAGAGGTCAATAGAGCGTGACGGGACCACGTGATAAGAATATTTATTCACGAGGAGCCCTGCACCATTAAGAGGCAGGCCCCTTCCCTCTGTTCACAGAGGTCAAAGTAGCTCTATCCCTAGTCGTAGTGGGTTCGTATGTAGCGCTCCTATAACCTTCACAGCTTACGTAAACACAGTGCTTCTCACTAGGCGCTATAGAGTGATTGTGTTGTGAGTAAACCGAAGTGTGGGGTTGCTTGCTCGCCGGAATCGGGTTCAAGTGCCCTGAGGTCAATGGCAGTCACTTTGATTTCGTAATGAAGGATCCTGATGCACAAGTGTATACTGGTGTCTGAAAGTGTCACAGAGAGAAAGTGTCTGTTGCTAATCTACGAGGCACCGTTAGCAATAACGCGGTCACGATGCGTTTTAGAAACAAACTGAGGAGGAGAGAAGTGGTGCGAGTGTACAGAGGACAGCGCACTTTAACCTACAGGGCATTAAAGTGCGTCACTTACCGACATCATCATACATGGTCCAGGCACACCTAGTCCAACCAAGTGTGGTTTGCAATGGACCTTTCCCAGGCGCAGCCAGCATGACTGGGGTGGGGGGGGGGTACACGCGGGGAGGGAAGGGGTGGGGTGGGGGTTAATTTAATGAATAAAACTTACCAGGCATCTCCTCCGGTCCCGCGTCGCATCACGTCTCCTCTGCAACCTGGTGGTGGAAGTAACTCCTCCCCGCTCTTTTCTTTTGCCGCAACAGGAAATACTAACTGCCAATTAGGAGACTGGATGCGACGGGGGGCCCGGCGGCTGACCCTTGTTTACTCTGTCCTGGCATTTGATAGGGCATGGGGCGACTTTAAGCAAAACACATCACCGCCCGAGCAGGAGCCTATCTTCAGAGGCCTGCACTACACTGGGCATGCGCAGCATACCTAATGGTTTGTGAATGTGAGTGAGGAGCAACGCTCCTCACTCACATGCGCAGACCATCTTCTGGACTCCTGCTCGCCTCTCGCCTGCGTGTGCTGTGCGTTGACATGCGCACTTTCACCCGTGAAGCACAGGCCGGCCCAGAAATGTAAACAGACGAATTGTAAGCTGTCAATTCGTCTGCTTACATTCCTGTTCACCTGTTGCCCGATTCTTTTGTGGGGCGCTGCCCCGGCGCCCCTATGGACCAGCCGCCCCTGGAGTCAGACTAAGAAAAACTAATAGTTAATCTTTCAGCAAGAGCATTAACCTCGACAGAGATCAAAGTTTTAGAGAAAGGGCTAGGTTTTGTCCCTACCCCCAGAGACGACCTATTTCACACCACACAAGAACTGCACAGCTTTTTCAGGAAGATACGTCAACATGTGTTCTTCCAGGACAAACCAGACATGGACACAATGGACTCAGGTTTACACAACCCGTCCATATTCACACCGACATCAGGGATGGTCTCCCATGAAGTGGTCACCTTCGAGCAAGCCGTCTTGAAGGAGATTAATAACTTTCCTAACAAAACACACTTCAACAACATGTCCAAACTGGAGTCCTTGGCCATGAAAACCCTGGGTGATGACACCTCCATTACCATAAAACCAGCAGATAAGGGAGGAGCAATTGTTATCATGGATACAGAGGACTATGTGACAGAATGCTACATCAACTAGCTAACACCTCATACTATACACCCTTCTCAGCTGACCCCACCAAGAGGCTTAAGACGCAGATAGGATCTTTGGCCTTCTCTGCAGAGACTCAGGGTTGGATCAATAAGAAGAAGTCAGAGTTCTTGATCAACGAACACCCCAAGATCCCATATTTCTACACTCTGCCTAAAATACACAAAGGGACCTCGCCTCCACCTGGTAGGCCCATAGTATCAGGCATAGGAACCTTGCTAGAACCCCTGTCTCAGTTCTGTGACCTCTTTCTGCAACCCTTAGTATCCAAAACCACTTCATTTCTGCAAGACACTAAAGATGTATTCAACTTATTAGAGAACCTTGAGGTGGATGTGTCTATTGACCTACTAGTCACCTTAGACGTAGAAGCCCTCTGCACAAACAACCCTCAAGACGCGACCCTGGATGTAATTGAATGGACACTGCTAATAGAGACTTGGACGTCCCCCCACCCCTATCGGTTTTATCATTAAATGTGCTACCTTAGCACTGAAAGAAAACTTTCCAATTTCAAGAGCAATTGTACCATCAAAAAGAGGGCACTTCGATGGGTAGCACCTTCGCCCCAAGCTTAGCCTGTTTGTATATGGCCCACTTTGAGAAACTCTACATCCTCACAGATGACAATCCTTTCTCTGCCAACATCATCATTTGGCGACGCTACATCGACGATATTCTTGTTCTATGACAAGGTGATTTGGACACGTGCAAAAGATTCTGTGATTGGGTGAATACACTCAATCCGTATTTGAGATTCACCAACAGCATCTCAGGGACTCAAATTCCATTCCTAGACCTACTGATATCCATCAAGGAAGGGAGACCACACACTACTACTTACAGAAAACCGACTGACTGCGACAGTCTACTGAGATATGGCAGCCACCACTCAAAAGATCTCAGGGACAACCTACAGTTTGGACAGTTTCTATGGCTCTGCTGTAACTGTCGCACCACCCAAGATTACAAAAAACAGGCACCAACTCTCACCACTAACTTGATCAATCGGAGTTAGCATGCAAAAGAGCCAAAAATAATAATAGGGAGGGACTCCTAGAGACAAGGAATAACCCAGAAAATAAAGTCCGAACATGTGTCACATCCTTCACTTCTAACTCTACCCAGATCAAATGAATCATAAAGAAACACCGGTCCATACTACACACAGGCAGTCTATCTCCGGCAGTACCACGCTTTGCCTTCAAATGCACTACTAACCTTAGAGATAACATTGTGCATACCAGACCCAAAAACCTCAACAGGACATCAAACAATACGCTCTGGGGGCTTCCCCCAGTTAAGGACCACTTTCCATGTGGGTCATGTAGTGTGTGCCACATGACACAAAACTTCCAAAGAAAATTCAGTTGAGTCCCACCAGTACATTGTCTCAAACATCTCACACAAATTGCAATACAAAGAATTGCATATATATGATCAAGTGTCCATGCCTTAAAAGGTATATATGCATGACTAACAGACAAGTTCAGACAAGGATAACTAAATACCACAGCAATGTCAGATGCAGGAAGGACACTAAAAAGATGAGCTCCCATTATAAAGAGAAGGGCCACTCACATGATGATCTAAACTGGACAATCTTAGAAGCCAATGCGCACATAGACAAAGACAATTTGTTCTGCAAGGAACAACGTTGGATTTTCTGCCTCCACTAGTTTGACAGGCCTCAATGATAATATACCTTGGAGTGAAGTCAAACTGTAACAATCTCCACCTCCACCCCCCTGACTCCACAGCGTTGCCCCCCTCCCCTTCTCTCGTGTGGCGCCCCCTCTAGGCCTGCAGTCCCTGACACCTTCTTTCGTCTGTCCAGTCACCCGTTCACGAGTGGCCTTTTCTGCCAGGTGCCCTCTCCCACTCCATTACCCTCATGCTGGCTCAGCAGCAGGATTACTGCTCCCTTTGTGCCATACAGTTCTTGGCACACCCGGTATGGCACCATATGGTAGACATTACTGCAGTGGCTCCTCATATCTCCTGGGGTCACTTCGCCATTTATTTAGCCCATCTTTGTAATCAAACATGCCCGCGAGATTACTGTTTCCTGTGTGCCAGACAGTTCTTGGCACACTCAGTATGGCACCATATGGTATTTCGCCCCTCATATCTCTTGGGGATACTCCGCCATTATTTGGTCCATCTTTACAATCCAGCACATCCCATGCTGGTTCACTAGCATATGCCCGCTACACCATCACGCCCTCATTCCTCGGGATGGCCCCTCCGAGTCGAGTACCCTTCGGGGCCTCTTCTACCTGCTTTGCGGGCTCCCTGCCACACAGAACTGGCTCCTTCCACATGCCATTTCCCAGGAGCCTTTGCCTTGGCCCCTTCTTAGTCTTGTCACCCCTCCAAGATGGCGCCTATGCTTCCCCTGGCCCGGGCCCACATCTTTGCTAGCAGACGCTCTAGCACTGTCCCGGGGCGGTGACACACTCTGACCCAGAACCTTTCCGGACAGGGCAGACTTATTGACTGATCCACATCAGGTCCTGCTCCGCTCCTGATTGCACGGAGGGTAGGTCGGTCGCTACTTGCGCAACCGACGTATGTAAGTATACGTCCCATTTTCCAACTGTTCTCGCTACCTGCCGCGTAGCTACTTCACTGCACCTTCTCCTTTGATTTTACAGGAGTCGGATGCGACGCCATTGAGCATCCCGGCATTCTGGAGTGTTTGGCTCAGTTTCACTGCCTTTTTCTGGTAAGCCATCTCTCTCCTACCACCCCGCCGGGGTCTAACCACATGGCCAGGAGACTTCTTCCAACCACCATGGGCACCCTTCTTGCTAGTTTTGCCCATGGGCATGTCCCATTTATGAACACTTGACAACAGTCCACACCATTGCGGTGGACCGCTGACCCCCGGGGCCGCATCTTGAGTTGGGGTTTTCTTTTCTGGGAGCCACTGTGTGTTGTCAGGCCATAGTACTATACATCCTCCACGAGGCACGATTGATAAGAAGGAACATCGAGTCTTGTATTCCTCCTAAGCACTACATGGATGTTTTTTTACCCAGTTCACTGTGCACCCAGTTCACTGTGCAACACTGTGTGGAGTCAGGCCATAGCACTATACATCCTCCATGAGGCACGATTGATAAGAATGAACATCAAGCCTCTTTCCCCTAAGCATTACATGGATGCATTTTACCCAGTTTACTGTGCACTCAGTGTTATACACACAGCTTGATTAAGATGATGGTGTGTCGAACCACAACGAGACACCTCAACCACCAATATGGAACGATGTTGATTTTTAATGCCTTTAATCCTTTTCTTTATCATAATATTTGATCCCCCCTTTTTTATCTCCATTCTCTTTTAGGTCCTTACTCAGAAGAACCCCGTTACGGTTGGTTTAATTTGGTGAGGGTAGGGTTACTTATTTCTATACACAGATATGAACTGCCCCTCACTAAGTAGTTAGTAGGGTTTTTAGGTCCTGAAGAAATGCCACGATCTTGAAGACACTAGAGGGCATTAAACATGTTGACTGACATCCTTACTTAAATGCTTGATGAGATAACTAGATACTCCTCTTGCAAATATTGTAGGTTTTTAATCATGACATGGAACCCAATGATTAAAGTTGGTTCAGCTGGTTCCCAAAGTTATTTTTAACTCACATCATCCCACACTCTACTCACCTTTGTATATACACCTCACAGACCACACACGCCTGCTTCATCATTGGCCAAGATCACGGGTAAAAGATCTCCAGCAAAGGGCCCCCCTGTGGGGCCCATTGGGCATTGCAGCGCCGGCCCAACGAGGACCTGCCTGATGATGAAGCATGACATCCCTCGGGGTGTGTGAGGGACCTTGCTCCCGATATGAACACTCCCCCGCGATTAGGACCTTACCTCCCTCTCTCTTCTTTTTAGGAACCACACATATCTTGGTTTCACAGGGATAAATCCTCTTCAGCAAAATAGGGAGCCCCTATCTTTGGCAGTAGGTAGTTCAAGCTTGAATCTTTAAAATAGGATTACCCCAAAATAGTTACCATCGCTAGATACAACATATTCAAATGCCTAATCCAGGACAGGTGGTTTTACCACTAAACTGCAGACATGCATTAACACAAATGTTAATGCAACATGTGCTCCCACAAGCGGGAGGAGATGTTACATTTGTGTTAGAGGCCTATGAAGCATATAGAACAGAGGTATTCTATTCCTCCGTCACATTCGCAGCAGTAAATGCCAACATAGGGAATTTTCACACATACACTGAAGCAGCAGTACCTTAACCACTATAGAGCATACGAGGATTTAGAAATTCCATTCACATATCAGGAACACATGAACTGGTTCATAGATGCCCTACCATATATATTACAAAATGTCAGACTTGGTCCCCTCAGTAATGAGGGAGCAACATGGCCAGTCCTTACCGGGTATACACCATATCCGCAAATTGGAGTTCTCACAGCAGCAGAACTTGGTAAACTATACACGGATATAGTTACTCTATACAGACGACTAATACAATTCATTATGCGAACCATAACAGCAATGCCAGCAAGGGCTGTCCAAGCTGCACAACTCCAATTGGTGATGCCCTGAATTAGTCCAGTAACTAATAATGGAATTATGGGTAATGTTCCTGCCAGACGGGGGAGATTCCATTTTGGCTTGCACAGGAAACAAACCAGCTTGAAGCAGTGTTTCCCCATATGGGCCCGAAGAAAAACATAGAATTCTCACAATGTGCCTTCCTTTGGGTATGGTTCTCCCAGTAGAGGACTATGGTACATGGGGCACAGTATTTGCTGTGATTTATGCCATAACACATGGCACACCATCAATGGCTGTTTTGCCAGAGGTGCTTAAACAGATTCAAAATGAATACGGGCATCCCTGGCCCTGGATTTGGGGATGAAATTGATGGGCAATTTTGCTACAGCATCCTTAATGATATTAAGTAATATAAAAGGGGAAGCAGCAGCATTGGCAGTATGCCAACATCTCACGCAGGTTGCTCTGGCAGACCAAGAGCGCGAACTGCCTAAAATTATTGCTGAAACGTATACATCAATAGGTCAATATAATTTGGGAGACAGACGTAACAATCTACAACTTAAGGGTAAATCTGATATGGATGACTGGAAAAAGGCACCAGAGTCTTCTAAAAAAACACGGGGATAACAAGAAAAATAAAGAAAAGACTAAACCACGCGGGGGATCTCCTCAACAGGAATCCTCTGAGAAGTGCTACAATAAATGTAAAGGTGAAACAATTAAACAGCCTGATAGGCATCAGGATATCAATACACATCTTTCTCGTTCCTTTCAGGAATCTAACGAAAAACACTTGCAGAGAGGAAGACGATCAGAGCGCAGGTTGGAGGAGTACATGAAACCGAAGAAGGACTTGCAATTCTCTTCAAACTTCATAATAAAAAAGAAAAAACCTTCCAAAGCAAAAGCCTTAATTTTAAAAGAAGAAAGTGGCTGGGATAAAAGTTAAACATGCCACGCATATTCAGGGCTCTGATTCTGAATGGTGAATGGGCTCTGACTGCTCGACAACGCGGCAGAAGTCACGATTGTTCGCCGGAATCTTTTGGGGTGTCTGGGGGCAGTAGCAATGAGACACTATGTCCAGGTGGAAATACTGGACCAGAGCCTAAGGGCCTAATTTAGAGCTTGGTGGACGGGTTACTCCGTCAAAAGGGTGATGGATATCCCGCCCACCGAAATATTAATACCATTATATCCTATGAGATTTATATTTCGTTGGACAGGATAACCATCAGCGTTGTGACGGAGTAACCTGTCTGAAAAGATCTAAATCAGGCCCTAAGTGTCCCAAGTCAGTTGTATGAATTACAACTCCAAATGGAGGAAGATATACCTTGCACTATTAACGTTCTCTTTTGGGAGAATTTATCATTTGTTTATGACATTCTCTTGACTGAAAAAGATTGGCTACCTACAGGCGGCCTGCTTTACACCAAAGACGGGCTTCCAGATGACACAAACCCTCAGGTAAATGGGAAGTTAGACCACTCTGGGGCATTCTGGCAGATCCGCACCCCCTATGCATATTAGGATAAGAAGCGGTAGGTAGGAGTATAAATATAATTATATTTATTCATATAATCAATGTAACAATACAATGGTTAAACTGTTCATTTTCTTTACCATTCTCGTAATGCTGATTACTCTCTTTTGTTTCCTTCTATTAATCATTGCAGCGCACATATTTTACACAAGAATCTTATAGTTCAATAAATGTTTGAAATTCCAATTTGAGTATTTCTTGTGATTCCCTTTGGGCATGCCTGAGTTACTCACGAATGGGATAGATCTGTTTCCAAGATTTCCTTGGGAAGTCAGGGTTGTCATGTTCTACGGTTGCACATACCATCTGGTACCTCGTAAGGTTTAGAGGTTCAGTGTGAGGTGTGAGTGTGAGGTGAGGTGTGAGCTAGTCAGGTCTAAGGTCAACATATCCTGATGGTGTGCATGAAATCAGTCCCACACAGTTTTGGCGTTTATGTTGTCCAAACGCACAGTATTACTGAAATAGTATGAACCGTACAACATTACGGCCTTTTGATTTTATTCCCCATTGTAACAGCATATATTTCCCTGAAAGCAAACTTTAGCTCATTTTACTTGTGTTTCCACATAAAGCGGAAGCTGACAAGCCGGAAGTGAGGGAGGAGGAGGGTGAGTGAGAAATAGAAATTAAGACGAGGATGGAGTGTGAGAGGGAAAGTTAAAAAGACATAGGTAGACGATGTCAAGGCTGTACTGCCCCTGCTGGGCATGTCCAAAACTGATTGGCATATGATATGATTTCGTTCCTATCTCTATTAGCATGGATGAGCGCAAAAATAACAGATTGGAATGTGACAAGTGTAATGAGCGCTTCCGCAGTCTGAGTCAAGCATTTCTAGCCATCATTCTGTGATGCCTGCGTGTTATTTCACCCTGGAGGGAAAAAGAGCCATACAACCACTCAATTCTTCTGGACAGCGATTTGTCTTGACACCACCACCTACCAGGCGCGGTCGGTGGTAGGAGTGCCGGTCGGGCGGGGACGTGAGGCGGGGGAGGGGCAGGGTGGGGGTAGTAAACTACTCGTTTTATTTATTTCAATGTTTACTTACCTGTATTAGGCCTTAATCCGTAGTTTACTACCCCCCACCCTGCCCCTCCCCCGCCCCACGTCACCGCCCGACCGGCACTCCTCCACCGACCGCGCCTGCCACCTACCCTCTTCTAGCCCTCCCCCTCCCTCTATCTATAACTAACGTTCAATGTCCCTGAACTCACATCTCCCTCTAGTTACCTGATCGATGTATTGATTGGTTTAGAGAGCCTCAGTTCTCCTCTTGTTATGGGCTCCCGGCATCAAACCATCCAGGGACCGACCTCAGCCTCATCCATCACAACCTGAAGAGAGAACGAGCAGGAGTGAAATTCACCTAACGATGAACATAAGAAACACGAGTGGCAAAATACATAAAAAGTAGGACTGGAAGAAATTGCATAATTTCTTTATGTTTTGTAAAATTCCATGAAAATGTCACGAAATTAGGCTTTTGCAGCAAAATGTGCTTTGCTGTTATTTTGTGACACTTTTTTTTTTTTTTAGCAGAACACGCATCTTGCGATAAAAAAAAAAGTTCAAAAGAAACTGACAGGAGACTGGGTACGAATAGAAAAAGTTTCTTGGCTTGACATTTCATACTGAAACTTGATATCTCGCGATACGTTTTTATGAGAGAGGCATGCTTGGGTAAAAAAAATATGTGACATCGTGTGATGCAAAATGTTGAGAAATTTGTGAAAGGTTGAAATGTACGGTAATAACCCAAAATAAAGCAAAACTGTGAGCGAGATGGGAGGGGTTATACAAAAATTGTAAGAGGGAGATCATGAGACAGAGACTGGAGCAAGAGAGAGTGCGAGAGAGAATCAGCAAAGATAAAAGAGAGAGATGGAGGAGATGAGTGAAAAAATTGAATCAAGAGAAGGAGGCGGTGTAAGATAAAACGACAAAGAGCAGGGAAGGGGCTGGGTGGAGAAGAGAAGAGAGAGTGACAGAGAGAGAGGAGAGTGAGAATCGGAAAAAGAGAGCAATATAAATAGCCATAAGGATAGAGTGTTAGATCAAGAGAGTGCACAAAACTGCAGAGAGACAAAGATAAAAGGAGAATGGAAAAGATAAGTTGTGGGAGGCTAAAAGAGAGAGGACTGTAAAAGAGGGAGGGGGAAATAGGAAAAGTGAAGGTACTGTGTTAGAGACAGATAAAGATACACAGAGAGAAGAGGAAGATGCAGAGGCGAGAGTGGGGGCAAGAAAGCGAGGACTTCCAGTAATGCACACTCACCGCCAGGCACACAACGCCCATTGAGCTGAAAGGGCTCCCCCCACCAGCCCAGCCTCCCCCACCCCCGTCGTGTGTCTCAGCCGGGCTGCTGCAGCTCGAGCTGCTGTGGGCTCTGCTGGGCAGTGTCTGTAGTCTTATCTCCGCAATACCTGAGTTTTTCACAGGTCTTTAAAGACCATTTGCATATTTACATACCTTTGTGAACTGGTTACCCAGGCTGTTTTTTTTCTGGTTCCAGTACCCCTGGGCCCCCACTCTCCCTATTCCTTACATTTGGATTTTACTTTTTACTGCCGTAGTGTGAGAATGCATTTCATGAAAAGGAATATAAAGTAGGGTTACCAAAAGAACAATTCCAGCCATTTGTTGTTGCAAAGGCCTTGTCTTGACACTAAATAGGGCTATAAATAAAAAAGTATGTATTCATTTGTAATGTGACTTTTCAATCTTTGTTCCCTTTAATTATCAGTCATGGATCAGTCAGGCAGCCCTAGAACACAATTAAAAATTATTTCTATTTATATTTGCTGTTCCAAGTATGCACAGATAAGTGCTGAAAAGAGGCTTTAGGTGACTGCTTATTTTTGTACCCTCTGGGCCATCAATGTAATGAGCTGGCAACCCTAATCACAAGGCTGGAAGTTTGTTGCAGGATGAGCACAATATTTATTTCCTCCACCCTCGATCCCTGGACCCTGAATAATGCCATAGTAGCAATAGTTTAACTTATATCTGAAACCCTAATCCAGCTCTCAATAAAATGCTGAGTTACTTCAAATGTCTGGGAATGCACCCTGCATTCAGACAACTCACTCCTCATTCTTGGCCTTCACTTTACACTCAATCAATCAATCAATCAATCAATATTTGCTTTATTCGATTCAAATATTAAATCATAAAAGCACAAAAAATATCATTCAACATTTAAAAATAAGCATTCATGATTTAAAAGTTTATCAAACTAAAAACTGATTCAAATCAATTACAATAAATATGAAATAACAAACAGATTACAAAGTGTTAGCCACATGCTCAGGTAGTAGCAAAATGAACATGTGTCTCAGTTAGTTTCAACAAGAATTGGACCTTGCATCGATGACCTTGTTCTAACCACCCCTTTCAAGTATTTTACAATGTAACTAGTGACAGTTTCATCAGCTAGAGATTGAAGCCTTATAAATGCGGGTCGGCATTGCCTCAAGCCTAGCATCTTCAAATAAGGCACAATCCATCTACTCCTAAGTACCGTATAAAATTTACAGAAAAACATAATGTGGATTGTCGACTGATTAGATACGTTGTCACAAGGACAGGGGCATAGAGAACGTGACCAATCGTTTAATTGGGGAAATGTAACCAGGTTGTGAAAGTTGCCTAAGCGTAGGCGCGTCAGTAAGAACCTATCATAATTACTTGGGGTACATAATAAGTACGGTTGTATCCCTGTTTGAATCAAGAGTAATTGATTGGCTCTGACTGTCTGTTTCATAATGTTAGAAGACAACCTGATCGTCTCCAGGTGATTTAAACATAATGTTTTTAGGTCCTTCCTCGAGATATGAATCAAAGAGTCAGGATTGTTAAACAACTCAATGTGGTCAAGGTCACCAAAAAATGTTTTAATGTAAGCAAGCCAGGGAATGTAATTTACCTGCTGCAGTTTCAAACAATCTAAAATCACTTCCCGATTTAGGCCTGTAGACACCCCTGTCCAGACCTTATGCCATAATAAAATCGGCTGGATTTTAATAAGGTCAGACAGGTATGGCAGGCCCAACTCGGCATGGCAGATGTAAGTAGCTGTGCTATCAGGAACAGCCAAGAGATATCTCAGAAAACTATTTTCAACTTGTTGGAGTGGCTCCACATTTACATGGCCCCAGATGCCAGCCCCATACAAGGCAACAGAGATGCATTTGGCTTTATATATTACAAGGAGGTCATCAAAAGGGCGCTTGCCCAGCCTCCTTGCAAAATTAAAAAGTAATTTTCTGCAATTGACAGCTTTTGCCCACAAACCCCTATTATCAAAAACAACCCCCAGATATGAAAAATGATCTACAAAGTCTAGTTTCCCGTTATGTATAAAAATGTTGCGGCACTTTACACTGGGCTTGGTACATTTCATGACAAAGGTTTTTGAGATGATAACTTTAAGGTCCAGGCTTGACATATAGGATACGAAGCTCGTCACTATTTTTTGCAGACCATTCGGGGTACGGGCTAACAGGACCGCATCATCGGCGTATAATAATACGCCGATTGCCCTGTTGCCAATGCTGGGCAGATCTTGACATTCCCGTCCTAAAAAGTCTCCCAAGCTATTTATATAGAGGGTAAAAAGGAATGGTGCGAGCACACACCCTTGCCTTACCCCCTTTCCAATGGGAAAACTATAACTACGCTCACCCGTTCTGCCATAACGAACCCTGGCCCCGGCCTCTAAATAAGATTGTTTTAAGAAGTTAAATAATTGACCTTCCACCCCCATTTCCTCTAAAATTTGCCAACGCTTTGAGTGATTGACACAATCAAACGCTGAGCTCAAGTCAGCAAAACACATATACACTCCCTTTTTTTGCGCGGACATATTTTCCTATAATAAGGCTCAGGTTCAGGCTTTGTTCGATTGTGCCCAGACCAGTGCGAAATCCGTACTGTAAATCTGAAATGATACCTGTATCCTCAGCCCACGTCTGCAATCTATTTAAGACCACACGCCAGGCGACCTTTACTAGAGAGTCCAGCAATGAAATGGGGCAGTAGCAAGCTGGGTCATTGCGATCACCTTTCTTAAAGATGGGGACGAGGGCGGACTCTGTCCAGGTCGGTGTAAAACCTTGAACACAGCACGCCCTTAGGACCAATGTTAGAAGTGGACCCCACAACTTAGGGCATGATTTAAAAAGGTCCACAGGTACACAGTCTGGGCCCGGAGCTTTGTTCCCAGCACTAGCATTTATAGCCTCAATCACCTCATCCACCTCAAAATCGAGGCGGATGGGGAGATGGCTACAAGGGCCCAAACCAGGGCCCACACCAATGGCGGGAACAGAGCCACTGCCATATAGTCTAGAAAAATGGGACACCCATTGGTCCTCCCCAATTGTATTCTCGAAACTAGGGGAGTGTTTGGGGGCCAAGAACGGTGCATTTACAGCCTTCCAAAAGCCTTTCATGTCCTTTAGGACAGAGGCTTGCCTGAGTGCCTGCCACAATTCAGTGCGAATGGCCTCTTTACGAACTTTAAGGGATGTTTTATATGCCAGCCTTGCCCGTTTTATTTCACCCCGGTCTCTGGTCGGCTTATGCAAGGCCGATATCAGGGCGGTATGCGACTTACTACACTGAGTGTCAAACCAACGCGACCTCCGGTTGGAGGTGCTTTTTGATTTAGTCATTAAGTTTGTTTCAATAGCCTTTGAGATTTGTTGAAAGGAATTACGGATATCTATATCCGCTGCCCTTTCATCTAGGCAGGTCTGAAACTCTAGATTATGATTGGCTAGAAGTGTCTTAGTTAATTGGAAGGTATCCACTCCCGCCCATCTGATGGAGTATCCGTTAGTCCTATTTATGGCAATATCTTTTAGTGGCTCTGTAGGTAAATGTCCAAGGGATACCACCTTAGTCGGCAAATCTAAGTTAAAACTGATTGGAAAGTGATCACTAAAAGCTACTGTGTGGGTTTTAAAATTAGAAATTCTATCCGCATGTCTATTTGATATTAGAAAAAAGTCTATAATTGAGGACAACCCCCGACCATTAAATGTACTACTAAAGAGGATCGGCGGTGAGCACAGATCATTAACAAAGCCTAAATCCAGGGAATATTTAACTGTATTTAGCATTTCTCCAATAAGTGAATGTGAGAAATGGGAGATGTCTATATCATCATCATGTGAGAGTCCACAATGTCCACCATACACTTGACTACAAGGATTCACATTAAAGTCGCCTCCCCAAATTACACAAAGTTCTTTGGATATATTCCCTTGAATGGCCGACAAGTCAGCCAGAAACTGCCTAATAACTTCATTCATTTCTGTAACAGGAATATTATTATAAAAATTAATAAGAACGATACAATACTGTTTATCAATATACAATTTTAAAATTTGATAGAAAATATTGGATGCCACAATAGCCACCTTTCTGAGGTTCAACCTGTGTGATATAAAAATACCCAAACCCCCCTTGCTTCTCCCATGACTAAAAGGCACAGCCGGAGTTAGAAAGGTTTTGAACCCATTGATATGTAAAGTTTCAGTTATCCAGGTTTCCTGAATACATAAAATATCAAAATCATAAATAAAATCCAGCCAATCCAGGTTACTTAGTTTAGTGTTTAGGCCTGCCACATTCCATGAGAGTATAGTCAAGTGGCTAACCCTGGAATCGGCCCTAGTAAAACGTTTTGTGTAACTACAGTTTGAGCTATGGTTTGTTGTACAGGAAGTGACATCACTCAATAAATGCAGGTTTTTGTTGTTTCCATCTAACATGAGTGGTCCCTGGTCACTATTATCAAGTGCAAAATTAATGTCAGTCATTTGATGACTGACACTTTCACACTCACAGCAATCACAATGTACTCACACTGATCACCATGCACTCACACCACCCGCTCACCCTGCACTCACAGTGACCACACTGCACTTATGCCACTTGCTATGAACTCAAACCGTTCTCCCTCCACTTACCCTGTGGTCACATGAGCACACTGCTCACTCTGCACTCACAGTTATCACTGCACTCACAATGCTCTTGCGCTGTTCACCCTGTACCTCACCCTGCAGTCACACGAGCACACCACTCACCCTGCTCATGTGACACTTCACTCACCTGTCCCCCTCACTGCTCACTCTGAAATCTCACTCAAACAAGCCCATCACTAACCATACATTCATTCGTCCCACTCTGCACTTACATCCGCACCCAAATTCATATGGTCACCTCACTCACCCTGCAGTCACTCCTCTCACCCTACTCTCACACTGTCATGTCGCTAACCGTGCACTCACATGGGCACTCCTGTCACCCACACAGTGCAGAGGGCTAATGTGCCAGCTACAAAGAACGTGTACCATGCAGATCACAGAACTGAGTGTGAGTAAACTACGGGTAGCCCTATAAAAAAGTGAAATGTTTGTCAGAAAGAGGCTATACAGAGATGAGGTGCATTGTTGGCGAGTGGTAGTGAGGGAATTCATGGAGAAGGAGGAAATGGGAGAGGGGGCGCAAAAAAAAACTGTTGACCCGTGCACGACAAGTGTTAGGGCCAGCCCTGGCTGGGAGTCTTAGCCCCCTCTCCCCCCCGAAGTTCGGGTCTAGTTGCGCCCCTGCTCACCGCCAACTTGCTCCAATTCTTAGATGAATTTCATAAGCCCAATCACCATTTACATAAAGTCAGCCCTACAAATGAAACTGACAGTCGGGACGAAAGTGCTGAAGCGATGAGTTTTTAGTACTTTTCTGAAAGAGAGTCAAGAGTGATTTGCATGTGGCGTGGTGTACAAAATAACGATGGACTGTGATGCGGCCCGAGTAGTAGCTGAGAGTAATTCAAACATTCCATCCATCATTTTTTTATACTATATTTCTTCTGAAAGAGAATCACTCTGAAAAGCAGTGGACTTTGAGTTTTGATGCTTCCATTAAGAGGTGCTGAGGCTAGAGGGCATTCCCACTGCACGTCCTACGCTTGCTGAGAAGAGCCAGAGCCAGTATCCAGAGATGGCATTAACACCGGCAGAAGGCAGTGTGCTGCAAGGCATGCCAACAGAGAGCGAAGCCCACGATGATCTGTAAGATAAACATCCACAGGTTACTAAACTGAGCAAAATGAGAGCCTCTCTCTTACCTCACGAGACACACGATAGGTAGACTAACCGTCGGGCTGGACTTGACTCACTCTTAACCTACGCCACTCACACTGGCAGTGCTCAGACATCACTGGAACAAAGACTTTGACACTACTGAAAATCATAAGATTTAGTCATCCATGCAGGTAAGGCTAAACTTAGCCGACAGACAAACAAATGTGGACATCATTGGCTGCAACACGTTGACATCACTGAAACATACAGACGGGACGGTAAGCTACAGACAGCTGTGCCATCCTGGCCTAGATAGACTATATATCAGAGAAGCTATGAAGCTCCAGAGCCACCTTTGTTGCAGCCCTTTTATACTGAGTAGGGTCTGGCATCATTTACCAGTGGCCTTTTTTTCAGGAAAGAGATTTATTCACCATTATGACAGGGACTTACTCCAATTGCTTCACTCTGCATAGCAGCCATCTTGGATCAGATTATGTCAAAAATAATGTATAAACTAATAATGGCCAAGTACTAGTCTGAACAAGATGTTTCCAAGATCCTAACATGTCCAGTGAAAGTCCCTGGCTCCCTATTTATCAATAACTTGCTGGACTATTCACAAATCTTTGCCAAATATTAAACCGCAAACACCACTGTGTCCTGAGGTATAAATGTACGGTATCTGTTGGACTGTTAGGTAACATTGAGCTATTTTGCCATGAGTGAGGCATTGTATTACGACAGTGTCAGCCCCCGTTAAGAGAGCCACGGTGCAAGCGGGAGCTACTGGAACCAACTATAGGGGTTGAGGTCTTTTGCTCCTTATGTTCCAGGGCCTGACCTACTATGGGTCCTAAGAAACTGGGCCAAGTACCCCTTCAAGACTTGACTCTCAGTGGTAGTGCAGGTCAAGCAGTCCAAGGGGGAAGAAAAGGCACACAACTTCAAATACGTTCAAAAGCAGCAATAAATTATAGTCCAGTCAAATACTTGCTTCTATGAAAAAAAAGAGTATTTATATACCAGCACAAAGTAAAACACGGCATTCACAAACAATATACACCATTCCCTGAGGTCAGGGCCCTACTGTTTCAATAGGCGGGTTCCTGAGACCTACTCCCCTCTCGCTAGCAGTAGTGATTACTCCTCATTTATTATAGGTGGCATTCAGGTTGAGCCCCACTACGAGTATGAGTCTCAGAATTCCCACTCTGACTACAATTGAAGTCAAAGGTTTTTCAGAACCGAAGGGTTATATGGCAGGCAAGTTCCCTAGGGCCTTCCAGACAATCAATTAATCCTAGCTGCACCAGCAGGACCTGCATGACCAGAGTCTCCATGAGCACCCTCCTCGAGTGCAAGGAGGCTGCAGCAGATGTTCTCCAGTGAGTATCACACATGCAGACCTGCAGGGGCAGTGTTCTGGTTTCTTCAAGCTCTCTCACACATTGCATAGGGGGACAGCGGCGGAGTGTCCTCGACACTCCTCTGACACCAGTAAGTTTCCTTGGATTCTTCAGAGAGGTGGGGGTGGGGAAAATTTGACACTCCTGGCGCAGATCCTCTATGTGGGCTGGGGTCTGCATGGTTTACAATGGTGGCCTCTTCCTCTCCATGACGTTTCTTGCCCTTTTCCTGGTGGCCCAACCTGGCATACAGGGTCACCATCCTCACTCTGCACATAGGCTACGGCCTGATCTGCGTTGCAGTATTCTTCACAGTGACCCACCTGGCATACTTTGCACATGGGCTATGACCCGATCTGTGCAGAAGCTGTCCACTAACACCTCGCATCACAGATCTAATCACCAAGATCTCCCTCTGGACCTTGCTTCCTCCGGTGCTCTCCTCTTCATCACAGGGCACACTGGTCTTGGCAAGCAGGCAGGTACTGGGGCTCCATGACAGGTGGTCTTGGATTCCTTGGGTGATGTCCCCTCACCTAGCTGGGAGACTAACAGGCCTTAGCCGCCACCCTGGTCACAGGCAGAAGACTTTCAGAGCTTCTCCTCCTTGCACAGCCTGACTGGCTGCTCGACAGTTGACAATTTAGGGGACCCCGAGCTCCCCTTCTTATAGTCCATTTCCAGACACCAAATGTGAATTTGGGTCTGAGTCTTTGAGGTATGTGTTGGGGCTCTGCTTTTTTTAAGTGCCCTCTCCTCTGCCCTGCCTTCCTCCAGAAATCAGCCTGTCACAGCTGGAGCAACTCCAAATCCGATAGCCTCACAACACAGGCCATGGGAGTGACAAGAGATTCACACCTGGATGTCAGTCACAGTGATATATGTACTGAAATGTTACCCCAGAGCTTCAGCCCTACTCTTTATGATTCTCTTATCAGCCCCATTTCCTTCCTGAGATGTGCCCAGGGCCCTTTCCAGTGCTCTCTATCTGAATCAAGGAGTACACTTTGAGGTATACTGAAGAGCCTGGCTCTCCCATCCCCCAGCGTGCCCCACCCTGCTCACAGGAATGCAGCAATCCACAACTCTATCTGAGGGCGATTCCTCTACCTCCTCATGCTCCTCCAGTCATCCCTGAGTCTCCCAAAATGGAACCCAGAATTATTGTACCATTCACAGGCACACATATATCCAGCACATGCATATAACACACATGCACTGCACAGCACTATATCTTCCATGTAGTGTGCCATTCACAGGCACACATACACTCAGCCCATGCATGTAACACACATGCAATTCCTGGCAGTACATAGTAAACTGCTGTAGGTCAAGAGTGAGTTAAGTACGCAGCAGCTTAGCTTCACATGAGTGAGCCTATAGGCCTCACTTCAGTGACAAAGGTAAAAAAGGCCTGATTACTTCTATTGAGCACTACACTGCGCTTGTGCTGCTCAAACCTTGGTAAAGTCAGTAGCCTTTTGCTACTTTGAAGGTATCACCTTGTGCTCCCCTACTGGTCTAACATGACTGCTATCCATGAGACAGACCTATGTCATGGCGCAAATGCATGATCCGTGTTCAACTATGACAAAAAAAACAGCACCAGCGATCTAGACATCATTGCAGTTGGGAGCACTCAGGTCAGGGGTACACATCCATCACCATGTCCCAACAGACTTTTAAGAGAGGCCCTGACAATGTTATTGTTTTATAGTTGCATTAACACAGAACCTCATGCCCTTAACGTGGTGTTGAACCACATTTTGTGGATGTGTAGTGATGGAGCAGGGTAAATGAAAAAATTTTAACCTCCTAATATTTTCGTAAAATAATTAATAAACATGTTCGTTTAAGTAAATAACCAACAATGTATGTTACATATTAAGGGTTAAAGGTAACACGCTATTCCGTGTGCAAAATTAATCAACTTATAATTGTTTACGTGTCTAACATAACATAATATTTGCGTACTAATTATATAATAAACGCATGATCTGTGCTTTAAAATAAAAACGTGTGGTTGCAAAATAAAGCGATGGGAAGTAAGGGACAGCTTTATATGTTGCTTTTTGCTAGGTAATACCTAATTGGGGTACGTAGAAAGACGGGAGGGAAACGAAAGGGTTCATATTACTTTGTTTTAACAATATTTTGTTTATCTTTGAAAATAGTGCGCTTAGGCCTGTCAAGCAGCGATATAAAATGGCCGCCAGTTGCTAGAGTACGCATGAGCGGGGGACCATGTGATAGAGGAGAGAGGCTGTGGAAAGGGATGATCACGTGCTGGTGCTGAGAGGCTAAGATGGAAGTATGGTCAAGGCTATTGTGACCTTTCTGAGCAGATGTGTGCCAAGATGATCAGCAAGAAGCGTGAGAAGTTCAACTGAATCAATGGACGGAACTGTTAAACCCAAAATGTAGCAGAAAAAGATACAAATTGGACTGATCGAAACGGATGAGCAATGACATAAACTGTGGGAAACGATGCAAGCATGGACATTCCAAAAGGAACTGGTTAAGACCAGGAAGTTTGATTAAAATGTATATGGGCCTGAGTTTTGACCAATGAGAAAGAATCACGCCATGAAGATGAAACATTTTACTCTGTAAGCTAGAATTAGGGTATAAGAAGACCTACTCTTGGTGGGAGGGGTTAGTTGCTGCGGGAGTTGCCGAGTTAGTTGCTGCGGGAGTTGCTGAGGTAGATGCTGCGGGAGTTGCTGGAGAAGTTAGATGCTGTAGATGGGTGAAGTTGCGGTTGCTGATGCTGACGAGCTGATGCTGCTGCTGCTATTTTTCTTTTCCAGTTGAGTATAAGATGCTGCTTTAGGAGAATTTTTCATGATAGATTTTTATTTTAGAACTATTAGATTTTCCCCAGATAGATAGATTGATCTTTAGAGTTCTTACTATGATAACCTTATTTTTCCGTCTAATAGATATGCATTGCAATTTCATTTTATTCTTATAGTGATTATAAATGTAATGATCAGAATAATAAACTTAACCTCATTTCTTGCATAAAAACTTTATATAAACTTTATTATTCTTTAAACAAATGACTCAGTGATTCTTTAGCTCAATGATTAAAGTAAATTGATAAAGAGTTTATTGTGATTGAGCTGGTCTTAATCACCATCAACTGATTCCTACTAGTTGGTCCATCGACCAATGAGCGGAATACCTTAAAGCAAATGAGAAATATTATGTCATGTTAAAGAGGTATCCCGTCTCCTTCCAGCGAATCGTTTTTCTCCTAGGTTATTGACGGAGGAAATCCAGGGAACAAATGAGTAAGTGAATGTATATGCGGTGTTATGGGCCCCACCGTCATATGGATATAGTGTGTGTGTTAGAGGAATAGTTGCACCTGGATGACCAAAGCATATAGGAGAATTATTTTTATTGTTAGCGCTGGATCAGATTTCTTGGTAGCAGAGTTATGGTTACTATAGATTAGTTTGGTGATTATTGATTATTGATAAGTTCATGTCTAACACTTTTTGTTGAGTCGCGTTATGTTATATGTAAGTTTTCACGCTTCCGGGAAGTAGGAAGTGGAACACGTGTGGCAAGAGAAGTCACATGGAATTGTGCATTGTCTGAGCTCATTTTTGGTAATAACACAGGTTGTGTTATGATAGGGACATTTTGCGTATAAAAGGTGTGTAAGTGAAATAGTGATCGGTTTTCTTGTGAAACTTTGGCCTTAATTCTCAGGAGCAGTATAGTCTCCACATGTGTTTTATCCCCAGAGAAACGGGTTTACTGATTGCTTGAAAGAAGGGTAAGGTAGAGGGAAGTACTACTTTATCGGCGAAACTAAAAATTCTGTGGTAGGGTAGAGGTAAGCGCTGCCTACTGGAAAGTACAGGGTTCTTGTGTAAATGGTCAAAGCTATCTCTTCGGTTTAGCGAATCAGACAATGGAAAGGTGTTTTAAATGTTGTAACTAACAAAGAATTGTTGAAAAAGAAATTGCCGATAAATTTTGTAAAGGAGGGGTCAAGAGCAGAAGTGACGTAGACAAGAGTCGCGCTGGGATTGGACAGTGCGTTAGTCACATGGAAACAGGAGCAGAACTGACGTAGACAAAAGCCGCGCTGGGATTGGACAGTGCGCCGTAGACAGAAATCGCTCTGATTGGAGCTTTGCTGTGAGTCGCGCAAGGATTGGTCGAAATAACGCATAGAGAACAGTGTTGAATTGCGGATCATTTAAGGAGGAAAGAGGTTGTGAATCATGTCGTACTATGAGTATGGTAGAGAGAAAACGTCATGGATGTCGAAAGTTAAGAACTTCTTTAAGAAAGACAAAAAGGTAGTGACTAGAGACGGACAAATAATTCCTCCGCCGAAATCACCAGCTTCACATATGATGCTGAAATATGGATATCATACATGCATATGGTTAGAAAATTGGACAAAATATACCAAGAATGATGGAGCATTGGCTTTCCCTGAGAATGGTTCATTTAATGTAGCTGTACTACGGAACTTGAGAGAAAAGATGGCAATGTTAGAACCTAGACCTAGACCGACACAGTTTGAAGCTTTAACGGAATGGGAAGATGAGATGTATGAGCGAGAGAGATTCAGAGGATTAAAGAATCATGAGTTTGTGCCTGGAAGGTTATGGGGAGTAAATCATGAGGACAGAATAAAGCGTTGGAGATATGCTAACATGACAGGAGGTTTGTTTCCAGCTTTTACAGTTGAGGAAGAAGCAAAGAGAAAGTGTACAGAGAAAAAGAAACATGTAGTGGTAGAAAAGTATGTGTATGGTGGTAGTGAAACGGATGACGAATTGCTGGAAGATATTTTAAACAGAAACCCACCTCCATACCAACAGACTTCTGCGGTGGTGACACCTAATGCACCGCCAATGGAAACTGGGAGGAATAAAAATCCCGAACGAAGAGATGAGACAAATAGGTCACAAGATCAATTTAAAACTTCACAAAATGAAGAGATAGAAAGTGACAATGCAACTGAATTAGCAAAAACGACAAGAGAATTGACTGAGAAAATAAGAGAATTGACAAAGAATATGGAAGCTGTAACTGTACCAGTAACGATAGGTCCAGTAATGCCAATTTTTGAGAATCAGAAAATTGATGAACGTTCTTTAGTGATTCCCATGAATTCACATTTGCAAAGAAAAAGAGAAGGGATGGAGCTGAATAATGAAGGTGCACACAATTTGGCTAGTACCTATAGACCAAGCCCACCTACTAATTTGACGATAAATGAGAATGAGATTAGGAGAATGCCTATGGTGACGGAGTCCGCATCAGGAACACCAGAAAGAAGCAGCAATTGGATAGAATTAAATAGTACGCCTGTAGGTCCGACTCCAGATGAGTTGAATGAATGGATGAAAGCACTAAAAACAAAAGAACCGGAAGTGAAACCATTAGATGTAATTAGGTTGAAAATAGACATGGAAGAATTGATTTTGGGAACAATTGGTACAGAAAAATTAAAAAATTACCAGGATGATGAGATTATGTTTTTGTGCAAAAGTCTTACATGGAGAGCTAGAAATTTACATGACAAATTGGAAGAGACAGCAAATGAACTAGGAGTGGAATTTGTGAAAGTGAGAACGTTGCAGAAACCATACAGAGTAGATTTTTGTGAGAAAGACATAGAAAATTTGAACACATCAGGAAGACTGACCCAAATAAAAGAGTTAATTGTTTTATTGAGAAAATGGGGTGATGTGGATAGATGGAGAAATAGATGGTCGAAAAAGAATGAGAAAACAACAGATAAAGCATCTTTGGCTTTTGCAGTGACAGATAGGGAACCAGTTGTTAGGGAATACCCGATGAGAGAAACTCCAGGTGGTAGTTATGTGCATGTTCCATGGACCAGACAGGATATACTGTCATTTACAAATGATTTCCCAAAATTGAGAGAGAAGCCAGTAGAATGGTACAGACAAGTGGAAAGATTTGTGAAGGTTTCAAAGGTGTTGTGGATAGATCTGGATGGATTGTTTGATATAGTAGTGCCAGCTGATTTGTGGACAGAATGTAAGATTACTATTGATTGGCCAACTGTAGAATATCCAAGGGACGCTAAAACAGGAGCGCCAGGACCAGAAGTGATGAGGAAGTATGACCAAGTAATTACCTTTTTGAAGAATAAGATTCCACCTAAAGAAACAGATTGGGTAAAAATAGACAGAACAACGCAGGAAAGTAAAGAATCAGTGCACGCTTACTATGAGAGATTGTTGTTGGTTTTCAAACAGTACAGTGGTTATGAGACACTGAATGAGAAGGATATGAGTCATTTTGTATATAGGTTTGTGTATGGATTGAAACCAGAGATAAGTGAAATGATTAAGCAGCATATGATTTGTTGGCAGAATAGCACAGTGGATGAGGTTTTGAGATATGCTAAGTATTGCAGTGATGATATTGAGAGTAGACAGCGTAAATTGAAAGAAAAGGCCATGTGGGCACAGGTGAAAGTTGCAGAGAAGCAAGAAGCTCAATTGAGTAATACTGGTAATGAAACAGGACAGGTTAGATCCCGACCTAATATAGGTAAAGGAAAAGGACAAATGAGCATAGATGAGGCAAAGAAAAAGTGGCCATGCCACAACTGCGGAAAGCTAGGACATTGGAGAAACGAGTGTAAATTTCCTCCAAAACCTAATGTGGAAAATCAATCATTAAATTCACAGGTGCAGAGTGAGGTAGTTACTCAACAAGGTCAGGTGCCACAACCACCACTTCCCAAGAGTGTTAACCAACAGAAATACAGTGCAGAAACAGGATTCTACGGAGGAGAACAGGTAACACAGTTGCCGCGTGCAGCTGCAATTTCTCAATATTGGTTACGACAGGATGAGGATGACACGGATGAAAGTTTCTGACGGTGCCTAGGAGAGGGGGAAGAGTGCGTGCTTGGCGCAACTCTAGAGGTAGATCAGTCTGGTCCATTTGTGGATGGAGAAGTGAATGGTGCAAATGTAACATTCCTTGTTGACACTGGAGCTACCCGTTCTACTGTTAGGTCAGTGGAAATACCAAACCTTCCTCTCTCAGGTGAACATATCCAAGTAGTTGGAGTTTCAAATCAGCAAATTAAAACGCCTCTTACTAAATTAGTGGAGGTAAGAATTGGTCCATTTAGCGAAATGCACCGATTTGTGGTATGTGATTGTAGTCCCGTGAACCTATTAGGACGCGATTTATTGTGCAAGATGAATTGCACTATCTATTGTACCCCAGACGGAATTGCATTTCAGACTCCAGATGAGGATGTGCTGTATAAAATGACAATGGTGAATTTAGAACCAGAAGTAAATGGTTTGTTTCCTGTATTTGATGCAGAGAAAATCCCAATTGAATTGAAAAAGACAGTGAAAGAAGAAGTGTGGGACTTTACAGGAGAAGATGTAGGATTAATGAAAGGAGTAGATCCCGTTAAAATAACAGTGAAAGAGGGAACGAGTTACCCAAATACGCCCCAGTATAAATTGACACCAGAAATAATTGAAGGAATAACACCAGTAATAAATAAAATGATTGAACAAGGGATTCTAAAAGAAATCATGAGCAGTCCATGTAATTCGCCAATAATGGGACTGAAAAAGCCAAACGGAACATATAGAATTGTACAGGATCTGAGGAAGGTAAACAAAATTGTTGTGCCTTGTTGCCCGATAGTACCGAACCCTGCTGTGATTCTATACCAGATTCCACGTGAAGCAGAATGGTACACAGTAATTGATTTATGTCATGCATTTTTCTCTATTCCACTGCATCCAGATAGCCAGCCATTATTTGCGTTTAGGTTTGGAGAGCGTATTTTGGCATGGTGCCGAATTCCTCAAGGGTACACAGAAAGTCCCTCAATCTTTAATCAGATTCTAAAGAAATCGTTGGAAGATTTAAGAATGCCAGAAAAGTCAGTGATGGTTCAGTATATTGATGACCTACTGGTGGCATCAAAAACGAAAGAAGCATGTGTCAATGATACAATTGCTTTGCTGAATCATTTAGCAAAAAGAGGACATAAAGTGTCCCCTTCAAAATTGCAGTTTTGTCAACAAGAAGTCCAGTATTTAGGGCATAAAATTGAGAAAGGTGTGCGAAAGGTAACGACTGAAAGGATAAAAATGATTCAAGGAATGAGAGCTCCAATGACACAAAGAGAGGTAAGAATGTTTTTGGGAATGGTTGGATATTGTCGACAATGGATAAGCGGTTTTTCACTGATTGCTAAACCATTGCAAAAACTGACAAAGAAGGATGTTAAAGATCCTTTTGAAATGAATGATGAAGAAATGAAAGCATTCAGAGAGTTGAAAAAGAAATTGTGTGAGGCTCCAGCATTAGGAATGCCTGACTATGAGAAAGATTTTGAGCTGTATTGCAGTGAAAGAGATGGATGTGCATTTTCAGTTTTGGTACAGAGACATGGAACTATGAAAAGACCCATTGCATATTTTTCGGCTGTTTTAGACCCTGTAGCGAAAGCATTGCCTGGATGTTTGAAAGCAGTTGCTGCTACTTGTGTGAGTCTGGAACAGAGTGAAGGCATAGTGATGGGATATCCACTGAGAGTATATGTTCCCCATTCTGTGGAAATTCTCTTGACAAGAACGAAAACCCAATACATGACACATAGTCGGCTGACTAGGTATGAAAAAGTAATTTTGAGTGCAGATAATGTGACCATTGACAGATGTATGAATGTGAATCCTTCGACATCATTGCCAGATGAAGAGAGTGTGATTGAAATGGATGAAGTAGATCACGATTGTCTGAATGTTCTTGAATACTGTACAAAACCAAGGTCGGACATACGAGATGAGCCTTTGAAAGAATCAGATTATATTCTGTTTGTGGACGGCTCATGTTTGAGAACGAGTGATGGAGTTCTAAGTGCAGCATATGCAGTTTGCACAGTAGCAACTGTAATGGAAGCATCTTGTCTGAAAGGGGTACGGTCTGCCCAAGTCGCAGAATTAGTAGCTCTGATTCAAGCATGCAAGTTGGGAAGAAATGTACGGGTTACGATTGTGACAGATAGCCAGTACGGCTTTGGGGTGGTGCACGACTTCGGTCAGATTTGGTCACAAAGGGGTTTCTTGACGTCTGCCGGAACGCCAATTAGAAATGGAGATTTTGTGAAAAAGCTGCTTGAGGCGATACAGCTGCCTAAACAGATTGCTGTTGTGAAGTGCAATGCACATAAAAATGGGGAAGACTACATAACTGTTGGTAATAAATATGCTGACGAAATGGCACAGTACTGTGCAAAGAATGTGGTTTCTTTAAACAAAAGTCGGGAAAGAGAGCATATTTCTTGTCCTTTGCTTTTTACTAACTCTATTGAGACATGGGATGAGGTGAGACAGTTACAAGAAGCTGCAGATGATGAGGAAAAAGATACATGGATAAAAGCAGGATGTAGAAAACATGAAGAAAATGATGTTTGGGTTTACAGAGATGAGAGACCAGTTATGCCTGATAGCATGATTTCTGACATGGCACGGATGTACCATGGACAAGCCCATATTGGGAGAGATTCAATGATCAGACTTTTTAGACAAACATGGTATAATCCAAAATTCAGAGCCATAGCTGAGAGTCTTTGTCAGAGATGTCTTATTTGTCAACAGATAAATCCAGGAAGGAAGACAGTAGTGAGTCTAGGAACAATAGGACGAGAAGGAGGTCCTTTCACTAGAATGCAAATGGATTTTATTGAAATGCCACCTTGCAACAGACTAAGGTATGTCCTAGTGGTCGTCTGTTTGTTTTCTCGTTGGGTGGAGGCATACCCAACAAGAAGGAATGATGGAATAACGGTAGCAAAACTTATGCTGCGAGAATTCATTCCGAGGTATGGTTTTCCAGTCACGATTGAAACGGATAGAGGAACACATTTCCAAAATGAATTGGTTAAACTAATTTGTGAAGCACTTAGTATTAAACAGAAACTGCATTGTGCATACAGACCAGAGGCTTCTGGAATCGTAGAGCAAGTGAATGGAACAATTAAGAACAGGTTAGGAAAAATGTGTCAAGCTACAGGACTCAAATGGCCAGATGCTTTGCCATTAGTTTTAATGACAATCAGAAGTATTCCGGAAAGGAAAACTGGACTCAGTCCCCATGAAATAATTATGGGACGAGCAATGAGACAAGCACAAGTACCTGTCAACAAACTACTGACTATAACTGATGATCTAGTGCTGGATTATTGCAAAGGATTGGCTGATGTGGTGCGTTCTGTGTTTCATCAGGTTGGACCGGATGCGACCACTCTTGAAAGAAAACCAGCTCACGACTTGAATCCAGGAGATTGGGTCCGCATAAAAGTCCACCGGAGAAGAAACTGTTTGGTTCCTCGCTGGGACGAACCACGACAAGTGATCCTGGTGACGACCACTGCAGTCAAGTGTGCAGGAGTGAAACACTGGGTGCATGCCAGTCACACCATCAGAGTTCCAGAACCTGAAGATCGACATGTGAGTCGACATCTGGAAGTATTGGATAACAGTTCAGCATCAGAAGCAGAAGAAGAAACAAACAGGGTGCCAGAACTTGAAGATCGACCTGTAAGTCGACATCTGGAAGACCCAACTACAAGTGCAACGATAGAAGAAGTAGAGGAAATAGCTGAAGTTCCAGAACTTGAAGATCGACCTGTAAGTCGACATCTGGAAATATCAGATACCAGTTCAGAATCTGATACAGATCATTCGGATTGTGAAGAAATTCTAAAAAGAAATTGGAATTTTGAAAGCATAAGAGAAGAAACTGAGCCAGAAGATAGTGACAGTGAGCAACCAAGTACAAGTTGTGGTGAAAATCCTTCGGAGATAATATTAATAGATGAAGAAGGGAGAGTTTCAAACAAAAAGCTAGTAAAATCGGAAGATCCCCGAGGAGCAATAGGGACAAATAGTCAAACACGAGAACAGGGAAATTTAGAAGCAGAAAGGAAAACTGACACAAATTCGGAAGAACCTCGAGGAGGGACAGAAATAGGTGAACGAAGGAAGATAAGAAAAGAACCACAAGTAGAGGAAGAAAATGACATTATAAGTTTCAAAATAAGAGGCAATAACGAAAGAATTGAAACAGAGTCTGAAGAAAGTGGAGAAGAAAGAAACCAAAAACTAGAGTCAAGAAAAAGAAATTGGAAAACAGAAAGAGGGGAAAAAGGAAGTGAGGCAAAAAGGCCGAGAAAAGGAGACAATTGGCCCAACGAAGTAAGAAAATTAAGATACAGAATCATAAGGTTGGATGGGAAAAGTGCTGAACAAGTGAATGAAATAACAAGTCAGAGAGAGCAAGAAAAACAAGGTGGAAAACACTTGCAGAAAACGAAAAGAATAAAGAAGGTAAATCCGAAGTATAGATCGCCTGAATGGTTGTATCTTGCTTTGACTAGTAACAAAGAAGAAAAGAACACTCACGAGAACCCAGAACAAAGAAACCAGATGGGATAAAGTGAAGTGCAACAAACCTGAAGAAGTTTAAATAGTTTCTACCGGATTTGACAAAACACTGGATCTGACGAATTTACCGGATGTGACAAAGAAAGAATTCTGAGAAAGAATTAAAAGAAAGTACCAAGCAAAGACAAAACATTGGAGTACAGAGTGGCAAATAAGTCATTTCTGAGGTGTAGTGACACAATTTTCTGGAAAACAAATAAATAAGGTTATAAAACAAAATGGAGAATACTAGAGATAGAAAATGTAAATGTGAGTTTTTAAGTAGATGGTGCAAGATGTGTTGCTTTTGTACAGGATTATTAATAACAGTATGGGTGGTTCTAGCAATCACTATTCCAATTAGTTTAGCTGTAGTAGAAATGTCTAATAACACTGAGAAAGAAAAAGGAGCTAACACTCAAGAACCAGTTATTTTAAAGAGTAGTGCAGAATTACACAAGGACAAATCAATAACAGATTTTTCAAAAAATGTTTTTACTAAATTATTATATGAGTATGTAGAAACAATGGATGTAAGAGATTGCTATGTTTGTATGCAGTTGCCTGCATCTGTAGCAGAGGGTGTGACTTATCATCACCTCCCTTTGACGTATGGAATAACATGTAGTGTCTTAGCAAGTTTATTTTATAAAACAGGTAGATTAGAATATTATTACACTGACATAAATAAGATTTTTGCGAAAGTTTCTGTAGTTCCCGAGCTGAACAAAATAAAAGAGGGAAAAACGTTTGGTGAATATTTTCTAGAAGATAAGATTTTAACATTAGATAGTATAATTAGGTACAACCTTACCTGTGAGTTAAAGAAGGAAGAAAAGGTATTTTTAGAGATGGTTGAAGAGAGAAGAGTGAAATTTCAAAGAAAAGTAATAGAAGAGACAAAAACACCTCTTTGGGCGTTTGAGGAAGACAATCATGACAAGAAAAAGACAAATGCAGCTATGACTCTGGATTGGCCCCAACAGGGAAGGTTGTGCATTAGAAGAAATAAGACAAGATATGACAATTATTTTGTGGGTTCCAGTATTTGCCATGACAATTACCAAATTTTAGGTGGATGGGGATTCAAAGGGGGAAAAGATCCAATATTTCCAGGGATTTATTATGTTTGCGGAAATAGGGCTTATTATAGGTTGCCGGACCATTGGTATGGGTCATGTTACTTAGGCCTGGTCTTTCCAAAGATTTTTCATATGGATAGAAAAGAAAAAGGAACACACAAAATGATAAATACCTTTACACGTAGAAAAAGGGAAAGTTTTTCAGAAATAGTAGGTGATATTTTTGGAGCATTGATACCAGCAGTGGGAATATCTTTGAATGCATTTAGAATTCGGAAATTATCCACAGTGGTAGATCGTTTATCTACAGATACTGCTGGAGGGTTCTTGATGGTAAATACCGAGATGGTTGCCATGAGAGCTATGGTGATGCAAAATCGACTTGCCCTTGACATTCTTTTGGCAAAAGAGGGCGGAGTCTGTGGAATGCTGAAAGTCCAACATTGTTGCACTTACATTCCAGATAAAAGCGAAAATATACAGAAGTATATAACAAATATTACAAAGTTTGCACAAAGAACTTGTTCCACTGGAGGTTGAAAGTGTTTTTGGAAAACTTGGTAAAGGGTTTTCTTCAGTAATAAATTGGTTAACAAGAATGAGTGGATTAATAATAGGGAAAGTTATAATAATAGCAACCGTGATAATAATAATAATATTAGTACTGAAGCTTGCAATAACATGTATAAAGAGAAGAAGAAGGCAGAATAAAATAGAAAAAGAAAACATAGATAAACAAGGAGAGAGAGAGAGAAATGGGTGAAATAGAGTTAGAAGAAATAAAAGAGAACATGTACAAGAAAACGAAGAGACAAGTTGAAAGGGATACAGTTGTGTAAACTAACAAAAGCAAATGGATAAAAGATATATGCTGTCTGAGAAAATTGTATAACATGGGTTTTGTGGTGATATTAAAAATCACCAAAGGGGGGAATTGATGGAGCAGGGTAAATGAAAATTTTTTAACCTCCTAATATTTTCGTAAAATAATTAATAAACATGTTCGTTTAAGTAAATAACCAACAATGTATGTTACATGTTAAGGGTTAAAGGTAACACGCTATTCCGTGTGCAAAATTAATCAACTTATAATTGTTTACGTGTCTAACATAACATAATATTTGCGTACTAATTATATAATAAACGCATGATCTGTGCTTTTAAATAGAAACGTGTGGTTGCAAAATAAAGCGATGGTAAGTAAGGGACAGCTTTATATGTTGCTTTTTGCTAGGTAATACCTAATTGGGGTACGTAGAAAGACGGGAGGGAAACGAAAGGGTTCATATTTCTTTGTTTTAACAATATTTTGTTTATCTTTGAAAATAGTGCGCTTAGGCCTGTCAAGCAGCGATATAAAATGGCCGCCAGTTGCTAGAGTACGCATGAGCGGGGGACCATGTGATAGAGGAGAGAGGCTGTGGAAAGGGATGATCACGTGCTGGTGCTGAGAGGCTAAGATGGAAGTATGGTCAAGGCTATTGTGACCTTTCTGAGCAGATGTGTGCCAAGATGATCAGCAAGAAGCGTGAGAAGTTCAACTGAATCAATGGACGGAACTGTTAAACCCAAAATGTAGCAGAAAAAGATACAAATTGGACTGATCGAAACGGATGAGCAATGACATAAACTGTGGGAAACGATGCAAGCATGGACATTCCAAAAGGAACTGGTTAAGACCAGGAAGTTTGATTAAAATGTATATGGGCCTGAGTTTTGACCAATGAGAAAGAATCACGCCATGAAGATGAAACATTTTACTCTGTAAGCTAGAATTAGGGTATAAGAAGACCTACTCTTGGTGGGAGGGGTTAGTTGCTGCGGGAGTTGCCGAGTTAGTTGCTGCGGGAGTTGCTGAGGTAGATGCTGCGGGAGTTGCTGGAGAAGTTAGATGCTGTAGATGGGTGAAGTTGCGGTTGCTGATGCTGACGAGCTGATGCTGCTGCTGCTATTTTTCTTTTCCAGTTGAGTATAAGATGCTGCTTTAGGAGAATTTTTCATGATAGATTTTTATTTTAGAACTATTAGATTTTCCCCAGATAGATAGATTGATCTTTAGAGTTCTTACTATGATAACCTTATTTTTCCGTCTAATAGATATGCATTGCAATTTCATTTTATTCTTATAGTGATTATAAATGTAATGATCAGAATAATAAACTTAACCTCATTTCTTGCATAAAAACTTTATATAAACTTTATTATTCTTTAAACAAATGACTCAGTGATTCTTTAGCTCAATGATTAAAGTAAATTGATAAAGAGTTTATTGTGATTGAGCTGGTCTTAATCACCATCAACTGATTCCTACTAGTTGGTCCATCGACCAATGAGCGGAATACCTTAAAGCAAATGAGAAATATTATGTCATGTTAAAGAGGTATCCCGTCTCCTTCCAGCGAATCGTTTTTCTCCTAGGTTATTGACGGAGGAAATCCAGGGAACAAATGAGTAAGTGAATGTATATGCGGTGTTATGGGCCCCACCGTCATATGGATATAGTGTGTGTGTTAGAGGAATAGTTGCACCTGGATGACCAAAGCATATAGGAGAATTATTTTTATTGTTAGCGCTGGATCAGTAGCATGCTACTGTGTAGTCTATTCTTGTATGGAAGAGTGGTGGTTTGTTGTGTGGCCTATGTGCAATGTGTTTTGGTGTTAAGCTTGATGATCTGCAGCTGCTCTTTACCTTATTGTGGCAATTGTGTAGCTTCTGTGTAGACATGAAGTAATAGTATGTAGGATGCAAGAAATAGCTTTCCATGTGGTCGTGCCTACCATTTATCCATGGGAGGTCATTTCTGCTTCATTGTTGCATACAATCCGTACTAATTTACAGGCGAAGAACCAGAATTTTCCGGCCATCCTCAATTCAGTCACAAGTTAGAACACAGATTGTTTTAAGTCCAGTGGTGCAATATTTGTGTAAACAGTATTTAGACTGAATATTTTTTGTCAGACGGTATTTAAGCCACTATCTTCTGGTACCATACCTTGAATTCCAGGTACTTGCTAAGTTGCTAATGGCAGACTGTGCCCACCGAGCTTGCTGTTATGCCATTAAAATAGCGAGCGGACACCCTATTCCCTTTATACAATTGCAGCTCCTCTGCTTGTGCTGTGAGGAGAAGACACACACAATGAACCATCCCACTCTAACATTACTCATTAATGTGTACATTTGAGAGGTCCAAAGATCCATTCTCTGTTGAGAGGGAAGAACTCTTGTGACCTCTGTCCATTTTGCAGAACACACTCTCCATGTGCTTTTTGGAGAGCGCTTTCATGTTCACCTATCTGCGCAACACATCTAACTTGAGTGCAAAGCAGTGCTTAATTTGAGCCCGTGGTTTCCGGTGCTCGGCACTGGCACTTAATTGTCAGCACCGGCACTTATGACAGTCTACACATGGTGGCACTGTCAGTCGAATTTAGAGATAAGGACAATAGATGTTTATTAATTCAATACACAATAAAAAAAATACTAATACCTACCACCAAGGATGTTTTTATAGGTTTGGGGGCCTGGAATCATTACACTTTTTTGTTTCAAATCTTTTTATTAAAGAGAATGTCAAAATAAAACATACTCAAACATAGAGTTCTCCGTTTCATACAGTAACGATTTCAAGCATTTACAGCATATCAATTCCTGACTCATAGTACGTTATCAATTACTTACATCAAGCATATAGTAGTATAGGTTACCTAGCTTGTAATATATATCTGTGGTCCTGAGCTTAAAAACCAAGGATCAAAAATTTTAAACAACAAGGGGTAGGAGGGTCTAAAGGTTGGAAGAGGGAGGGTGAGAGGGACTGTCTATGTTGGGCATGTTAGGGACTAGATAGTGGGCTCGCTGTATAGGCCATCTGGCCTGCCTCTTGCAGTGTCAGCATCCTGGGGTAAGAGGGCATCTTCAAAGAGTTGTAGAGCTCGAAGTTTTGGTGGAGTAAAACAGGCGTATTCTAATTTAGAGAAATGGTCTAAGAGAGGTTGCCATGTGTTTGTAAACCTATTCGCATTATAGGCTAGCCGAGTCGTGAGAAGTTCCATCGCCATGGTATGCCAGAGGCGAGTAAACCATGACGCGATAGGTGGCGTATCTGTTTTCTTCCAATATACTGCTATTATCTGTTTAGCTGCTCCTAACATATGGAATACTATACGCCAGTCTGCATGGGTCATAGCAAGGAGGGTTGAGGGCCTAATTCCCAGTATAGTCACCCACGGAGTTGATGTTATGGGGTAGCCAATTACATCTTTAATGTGACTGAGGACTTCTATCCAACAGGTGGTCAGTAATGGGCAATGCCACCATACGTGTAGAAAATCTCCGATCGCATTGTGACAACGCCAGCAAGTGGGTGCTGTGTTGGGGAACATTTTGTGAAGCCGTTGCGGGGTGTAGTACCACCGTGCCATAAGTTTATATGCGGTCTCTCTCTGTCGTATGCTTCTAAGCGTTTTCGGTATATCTTGCCAAAGTTGTTCCCATTGCTTGGGAGTGATCTCGTCTGCACCGATCGATTGCCAGTATGTCTGGTATCAGTGGGGCTTAGTCGGAGTAGAGTGTTGTAACACTTGATAGGTACGCGAAATCAAACCCCGTGACCCTTCATAAGAGTGAACCAGTGTCTCAAAGGGGGTAAAGGACCGGGTCGCTCCCTGCACGTTCAATGGGGTGAGGAACCAGTGCCAGATATGGAAGTATTGTAGCCGTACCTGCTCTGGAAGATGAAACTCCCGTTTACACTGGTCGAAGATTTTAAATTGATCACCCTCAAAGAAATCCTGGATTGTTTGGCATTCCCCCTCTGCCCATGCCGGAAAGGAGTGCGGTTGCAGTGCTGGTGGAAAACTCAGATTGCGTGCCAAAGGTGTGTTAGGGGATGGAAAAGAGGTTAAGCCCCTGGAGATTGCAATCTTATCCCAAATTTCCAATACTGTTTTTGTGGGGGTGGCTACATAAGCGCTATGTGGCCGGCCCCCCCCGCGAAAGCCCCGCTAGGTCCCATAAGGGTCTATAGGCTACTGCCCTATCTATATGTAGCCAATGCTTCTCGCTTTCACGGACCACCCACTCAGAGATATAGCGTAAATGTGATGCCCAATAATATTCTAAAATGTTGGGGCACGCCAGTCCACCTCTGTCTCGGGGTAGCATGAGAAGTTTGTTTGGGAAGCGAGGTCATTTTCCCCCCATATAAAAGTGTTTAAGTCTCGTTGCAGGCGTAGTATGCAAGGCTGTGGTATTGGTATGGGTAGTGTTTGTAATAAATATAGTATTTTAGGCAAAACTGACATTTTGATTGCATTAAGTCGTCCTAGCCATGATATCGGTAGCGATTTCCAGACACGCAGGTCCTCAAGGACTGCTTTTCTACATTCTGACCAATTTGCCTGTGTCCATGTGGACATCGTAGAGGTTAGATTAAGGCCAAGATATCGTATTGATTTTGTAGTCCATTGGAAGGGAGCAAGGGATTGGAGCTCCAGAATCTCTTCTAAGGGGATGGTAAGATTCGATGCCCAGGATTTAGTGGGATTCATTTTGAGGCTTCTTCAAACGCTTTTAGAAGTGTAATAAGGGCTGGTAGTGAAGTGCGTGGCTTCGACAAGGTGAGTAATAAGTCATCTGTAAATAGGGCTACCCTATGCTCTACCCCTCCAAAGGGGATACCACCAACATCTCCTGATTGCCTTTTGGCTATAGCTAATGGTTCTATTACAAGCGCAAAAAGCAGAGGAGAGAGTGGGCAGCCCTGTCTGGTGCCCCTATATATATGAATCGGACGCGTAAGCTGTCCATTGACCCTGACTTTGGCTTGGGAGAAAGTGTACGACGCCATTACCCTGGAGATCATCATGGGTCCCAGCCCAATCTTCTGCAAAACAGCCCTCAAGAATTCCCAGTCCACCCGGTTGAAGGCTTTCCCTGCATCTAGCGATAGTAAGCAGGCAGGGATGTTTCGCCGATGTGCCTTTTCTACCAGATGAGCTATCCGCGTACATTGTCTGCTCCCTGACGTATCAAATAAAGCCAACTTGATCTGGGTCTAGAAGTCCCGGAAGATATGGTTCTAGGCGATTGGCTAGAATTTTTGTGTATATCTTGAGATCCGTGTTGAGGAGTGCAATGGGGCGATAGGAGGAGCATAGAGTGTGATCTTTGCCAGGTTTAGGGATGAGTGCTATTTCCGCCATGGCCATAGTGGTTGTCGGCTGTGAATGAGTTATATAATCGCAGTAATTGTTCTTGAATTTGTGGAAGGAACATGCGGTAGAAGTGCACTGACAGACAATCAGGGCCCGGTGTTTTACCCACCGGTAGGTCCTTTGGAGCCCGCTGGAGCTCTTCATATGTGATTGGTTCCTCTAGAGGGTGAGTATGTTGTTTATCTAATGGAGTACATGGGCAGTCAGCGAGTATTGCATGTATCTTGTTTGGGTGGGAAGTCCCTAGGGCATATAGGGTATAATAGTATGTGTGAAAGGCTGTCAGTTTACCTCTTTCTGTTGTGGCCCAGGCGTCCTCCGCAGTTTTGATTTTATCATTACACTTTTAGGTGTGATGATTAGTAGTGTGTTGGTGCTGCCATTGGCACCTCTGGCACAGGCAAACAGTGGTGCAATCTGAGGTGGCCTCCTGATGAGGGCCCTGCCACTTATTTATTTTTTACAAATTAAGCACTGGTGCAAAGAAAAATGTTAACCAAGAGCATCTGCCCTGGGGCACTGACATCACACTAGCAATGAAATATTGTAAGGTAGCTCTCATTGAGGCATTTTCATGAGCCAGCAATTTGTACATGTGGGTGAGCCAACAAATTAACAGGGAGAGCCGCGCCAGGTCCAAGCCCAGGGTCTTAGAACCCAGCCATGAGCTGAGCCCTGAAAATGTTTGACATGTAAACTGTGCAACCAACACCATACAAAAATATGAGTCTTCAAAGTCGAAACAAATGTTATTTTTTTATCATGTAGAAGTGTTTAAACTTAATACGGCCAATATTACTGCATTTTTTTTTGTATAGCGTGAACTCGACCCAAAGGTATCAGAGTGCTTTACATGAGCAGCAGTTACGTTACAGACGGACACATTCATTTTTGTTAGGCACAGGGAGATTAAGTGATTTGCCCAGAATCACAGGATGTTGAGCGTCCCTGCCGAGACTCGAACCCGGTTCCCCAGCTTCAAGGTCGACCGTTCTAGCCGCTAGATCACATCCTCTCTCTGAGAGCCATTTATTAAAAGTGACAGTTTTCAAACATGGACTTAAAATTGATCATAACCCCTACCTCCTCTCCTTCCCCCATCACAACAGCACCATCAATGAATTAAGAGGTGCCAGTTGTCACGAGCATCCTATATGTGACCTAGATTTTTACATGAAGCAATATTATATTCTATATAAATCAGACACAAGAGGGGTGCGTGTATAGCATGTATTTCAAAGTACTCTCAAAAGCAATGTGTAATAAAATATTTACTTAGAATCACACAATTAGGTCAAGCAGAGAAGCCGGTAGAAATCTTAGCTTTTCTAATTTCACATTGTGCCATTCATTCACTAGATAGATATCTCTTCCCCTCTCCTGCTTTAAATCAAAGGTTAATGTTATGTCTTTAATTCTTGATGCATTAGGTTAGAGCGTGGTTGGCAGGAAAAGGGCACATGAAAGCTCGGCTCGTTTTGGGTCAAGAGGACCTTGAGCTGAGCCAGAGCCAGGCATGTGGCTCGAACCTGGCTCGAACTTTCAGTGGCTCGTCCACCTCTAGCGATGCGGTCACCTTGGGACGGTCCTCTGTAGCGCTGCCATATCGCAAGGAATAATGTTAAAAAGAGGCAGTCCTCTGAGTCACACAAATAACACCAGTGGTGAGGCGGCGCAGAGCCACTTCTCTGAGGCACTGAGAGGTGTCAGGGGTGTGGTAGCCCAGGGTCAAATCTTGAAGCATTGTCGACAACATCATTGCACTATCAAATGCTATTTGCCTTCATGAACTTCTACGTCATTACTTTAAAAACCAGTTGCGGCCAGCATGACTCGCAGGTGGGGGGGCGGGTGAGGAGGTTTGCGTGGGGGTTCGCGCGGGGGGGAGGTTTAATTAATATAAAAAAGAAACTTACCTTCCCGGGTCCCACAACGTCGCGGCTCCTGGCCGGGTCCCGTTTTCCTGCTCTCCTGCTGAACAGGAGCAGGCAGCCTCCCTCCCCTAAGCCACTCACAACGCTGCAAAGGCAGCGTTGTGATTGGTACGGACGGCGCCCAGCCTATCGGGAGACCATTTTCTCTATGTAGGCCAGCCTACATAGAGAAAATGGAGAGTGCGCATGACTGGTTTGGTCGCCCCAGAGGGCCGACCAAACAGTCAGGACCCACAACATTGGGCAAGCCACTCCTCCCCGACCCGCCCACCCCCAACCAGGCATACCCTTCTACTTTCTCGCAGTGCAAGAAGCAGAAACATAAAATGCCAGTTTTACCATTTTATGTTTCTGCTTCTCGCACTGTGAGAAAGCAGTGGGATGACGCTCCTCCGCCCTAATGGAGGAGCCGCCCTGTTGATAACGTTGACTGAAGCCTGAAGCACTAAATCCGATGCTAACTTTGCCACGCCAAAAAGGAACATGTTACGAGCTCATGGCTTTCATTTCACAACCGAATATGTCCTGGGGTTTGCAATTTTCTTGAGTATCTCTTGAAGAATCAGCTGCAACTTCATTCCTGATAACAAGTATCTGTAACAAAGACCCTAATACTGGAAACTTAGTGTCATATTTACAATGAAATGGTGCAGCGAGGCGCCTCAAGTAATTTTGCTGCGCTGAGCCGCGTCATTTTAAAATGTAAGGATGCGCCGTATTTACAAGAATATGGCACACCCAAATGCTCTCCCCCGCGCTGGCACACAAACAGCAGCCGTGCGCCAATGCAGTCACCCTTGCACCATGGTGCAAGAGTGCCTGCGTGGCAGGGATGATTGTTTTTGTGCAGAGACATAAAACATATGGCACAACTGTAAGGTCTGTTATTAAAAAAAAACACTAGTAAACCAGCCAAATCACAGAATGTTTTTTTAATATCAATTTTTATTGCAAGCATATGGCAGCCAAATTAAGATGTAAGAATGTTTATTTCTTTTTAATTTTGTGGCATACGCTTGCAATAAAAAATACAAAAATTAACCATTGCACCAGCTTGCCAATGCTAGACATTTTTGCTTAGCCAATGCGTGTTAATTTTTGCCAGTGTTGCTCTTCCTCCTTCTATCTCTCTCTTGCTCCAGATTAAACTTTAATAATGAAAAGTATGTGTCGGCTTCCAAAAAACACGTTGCCGTAACCACCACCTGCAAGCACTTGCAGAAATGAAGTACCACCTGTAATGACATTAGTGCTGTCTTAATATTGTGATACCTAATACGTTCTCATATGTGACCTCTTCAGCAATGTTTTATGACTGAGTGTATGTCTTCCGAAATTTCCAAATTTAAACCTAAATATTGACAGAATCAGTTGTGGCCTCTTCTGAAAGCTGGTCACGTCCGAGCTCTCGAGTTAAATACATGCTCGCCTGCACAGTGAAGATCCGAGCTTTTTACCTCGCTAGAGTAGCACTTATCCCACAATGCACTGCACTTGTGCCTTTGCTCGTGCGCTGGAGGCGCACGGCACGTGGCCGCCAAGGGCTCCCTCCGCCTTTCATCTTACATCTGTGGCCCAGCGATAACGTCAGCTCGGACCCAAGAGCCCCAGATGGAAAAATACGTTTCATCCCCAGATTGCGCTGCACAACCGTGACTCAAAGAAATGGCTTGCTTTCTGAAAATAATGTTGATAGCCCGGTGTCATGGAGAGGAACATGGAGATATTACTGGGAAAGCATAGATCTGATATTAGCCTCTTAATCCCCTGACGGCACTCACGGTCCCGGCCTTTGTTTCAGTTTCCTTTCACTGATGGGCTCACGCGCCACCCTTACGTGTCTCCTCTCATGTCTCCAATGCCCCCTGCCCCCGTCATCCTTCACCCCTCCTATCCTCGTCATCTCCGCTCCATCCTCGGAAATAATCCTCACCAGCTCTCCATCCTCCACCCTCCGTATGAGTCACCTCTGACACACACACCCCCCCATACCTCTCGTTCCCTTTCCCCACTTGCTGCTCCGTTATCATTCCCTGGCTCCCCCTTCACTAATCCTCACTCGCCCCCTCCCGACCCGCTCTCTGCCGTCCGTGATTCCCTCACCTCTCTCCTTCCTGCACACCTGTGCTTCTGTCCCCCTGGCCCCCTCTCCTCTCCTATTCCACCTAGCCTCTGATCCCCTCTCTGCCCCTCCTCGTGACTCCCTCGCCTCTCTCCTTCCTGCACACCTGTGCTCCTGGCCCCCTCTCCTCTCCTCTTCCTCCAAGCCTCTGATCCCCTCTCTGTCCCTCCTCGTGACTCCCTCGCCTCTCTCCTTCCTGCACACCTGTGCTCCTGGCCCCCTCTCCTCTCCCTCCTAGCCTCTGATCCCCTCTCTGTCCCTCCTCGTGACTCCCTCGCCTCTCTCCTTCCTGCACACCTGTGCTCCTGTCCCCCTGGCCCCCTCTCCTCTCCTCTTCCACCTAGCCTCTGATCCCCTCTCTGCCCCTCCTCGTGACTTCTCTCACCTCTCTCCTTCCTGCACACCTGTGCTCCTGGCCCCCTCTCCTCTCCCTCCTAGCCTCTGATCCCCTCTCTGCCCCTCCTCGTGATTCCCTCACCTCTCACCTCTCTCCTTCCTGCACACCTGTGCTCCTGGCCCCCTCTCCTCTTCCTCCTAGCCTCTGATCCCCTCTCTGCCCCTCCTCGTGACTCCCTCGCCTCTCTCCTTCCTGCACACCTGTGCTCCTGGCCCCCTCTCCTCTCTTCTTCCTCCTAGCCTCTGATCCCCTCTCTGCCCCTCCTCGTGACTCCCTCGCCTCTCTCCTTCCTGCACACCTGTGCTCCTGTCCCCCTGGCCCCCTCTCCTCTCCTCTTCCTCCTAGCCTCTGATCCCCTCTCTGCCCCTCCTCGTGATTCCCTCGCCTCTCTCCTTCCTGCACACCTGTGCTCCTGGCCTCCTCTCCTCTTCCTCCTAGCCTCCTGATCCCCTCTCTGCCCGTCCGTGATTCCCTCACCTCTCTCCTTCCTGCACACCTGTGCTCCTGGCCCCCCTCTCCTCTTCCTCCTAGCCTCTGATCCCCTCTCTGCCCCTCCTCGTGACTCCCTCGCCTCTCTCCTTCCTGCACACCTGTGCTCCTGTCCCCCTGGCCCCCTCTCCTCTCCTCTTCCTCCAAGCCTCTGATCCCCTCTCTGCCCCTCCTCGTGACTCCCTCGCCTCTATCCTTCCTGCACACCTGTGCTCCTGGCCCCCTCTCCTCTTCCTCCTAGCCTCTGATCCCCTCTCTGTCCCTCCCTCGTGACTCCCTCGCCTCTTTCCTTCCTGCACACCTGTGCTCCTGTCCCCCTGGCCCCCTCTCCTCTCCTCTTCCTCCAAGCCTCTGATCCCCTCTCTGCCCCTCCTCGTGACTCCCTCGCCTCTCTCCTTCCTGCACACCTGTGCTCCTGTCCCCCTGGCCCCCTCTCCTCTCCTCTTCCACCTAGCCTCTGATCCCCTCTCTGTCCCTCCTCATGACTCCTCGCCTCTCTCCTTCCTGCACACCTGTGCTCCTGGCCCCCTCTCCTCTCCCTCCTAGCCTCTGATCCCCTCTCTGCCCCTCCTCGTGACTCCTCGCCTCTCTCCTTCCTGCACACCTGTGCTCCTGGCCCCTTCTCCTCTCCTCTTCCTCCAAGCCTCTGATCCCCCCTCTGTCCCTCCTCGTGACTCCCTCTCGCCTCTCTCCTTCCTGCACACCTGTGCTCCTGGCCCCCTCTCCTCTCCTCTTCCTCCTAGCCTCTGATCCCCTCTCTGTCCCTCCTCGTGACTCCCTCGCCTCTCTCCTTCCTGCGCACCTGTGCTCCTGGCCCCCTCTCCTCTCCTCTTCCTCCTAGCCTCTGATCCCCTCTCTGCCCCTCCTCGTGACTCCCTCGCCTCTCTCCTTCCTGCACACCTGTGCTCCTGGCCCCCTCTCCTCTCCTCTTCCTCCAAGCCTCTGATCCCCTCTCTGCCCCTCCTCGTGACTCCCTCGCCTCTCTCCTTCCTGCACACCTGTGCTCCTGTCCCCCTGGCCCCCTCTCCTCTCCTCTTCCACCTAGCCTCTGATCCCCTCTCTGTCCCTCCTCATGACTCCCTCGCCTCTCTCCTTCCTGCACACCTGTGCTCCTGGCCCCCTCTCCTCTCCCTCCTAGCCTCTGATCCCCTCTCTGCCCCTCCTCGTGACTCCCTCGCCTCTCTCCTTCCTGCACACCTGTGCTCCTGGCCCCTTCTCCTCTCCTCTTCCTCCAAGCCTCTGATCCCCCTCTGTCCCTCCTCGTGACTCCCTCTCGCCTCTCTCCTTCCTGCACACCTGTGCTCCTGGCCCCCTCTCCTCTCCTCTTCCTCCTAGCCTCTGATCCCCTCTCTGTCCCTCCTCGTGACTCCCTCGCCTCTCTCCTTCCTGCGCACCTGTGCTCCTGGCCCCCTCTCCTCTCCTCTTCCTCCTAGCCTCTGATCCCCTCTCTGCCCCTCCCTCGTGACTCCCTCGCCTCTCTCCTTCCTGCACACCTGTGCTCCTGGCCCCCTCTCCTCTCCTCTTCCTCCAAGCCTCTGATCCCCTCTCTGCCCCTCCTCGTGACTCCCTCGCCTCTCTCCTTCCTGCACACCTGTGCTCCTGGCCCCCTCTCCTCTCCTCTTCCTCCTAGCCTCTGATCCCCTCTCTGCCCCTCCTTGTGACTCCCTCACCTCTCTCCTTCCTGCACACCTGTGCTCCTGGCCCCCTCTCCTCTCCTCTTCCTCCTAGCCTCTAATCCCCTCTGATCCCCTCTCTGCCCCTCCTTGTGACTCCCTCGCCTCTCTCCTTCCTGCACACCTGTGCTCCTGTCCCCCTGGCCCCCTCTCCTCTCCTCTTCCTCCAAGCCTCCTGATCCCCTCTCTGCCCCTCCTCGTGACTCCCTCGTCTCTCTCCTTCCTGCACACCTGTGCTCCTGTCCCCCTGGCCCCCTCTCCTCTCCTCTTCCACCTAGCCTCTGATCCCCTCTCTGTCCCTCCTCATGACTCCCTCGCCTCTCTCCTTCCTGCACACATGTGCTCCTGGCCCCCTCTCCTCTCCCTCCTAGCCTCTGATCCCCTCTCTGCCCCTCCTCGTGACTCCTCGCCTCTCTCCTTCCTACACACCTGTGCTCCTGTCCCCCTGGCCCCCTCTCCTCTCCTCTTCCTCCAAGCCTCTGATCCCCTCTCTGCCCGTCCGTGATTCCCTCACCTCTCTCCTTCCTGCACACCTGTGCTCCTGGCCCCCTCTCCTCTCCTCTTCCTCCTAGCCTCTGATCCCCTCTCTGTCCCTCCTCGTGACTCCCTCGCCTCTCTCCTTCCTGCACACCTGTGCTCCTGGCCCCCTCTCCTCTCCTCTTCCTCCAAGCCTCTGATCCCCCTCTGTCCCTCCTCGTGACTCCCTCTCGCCTCTCTCCTTCCTGCACACCTGTGCTCCTGGCCCCCTCTCCTCTCCCTCCTAGCCTCTGATCCCCTCTCTGCCCCTCCTCGTGACTCCCTCGCCTCTCTCCTTCCTGCACACCTGTGCTCCTGTCCCCTGGCCCACTCTCCTCTCCTCTTCCTCCAAGCCTCTGATCCCCTCTCTGCCCGTCCGTGATTCCCTCACCTCTCTCCTTCCTGCACACCTGTGCTCCTGGCCCCCTCTCCTCTCCTCTTCCTCCTAGCCTCTGATCCCCTCTCTGTCCCTCCTCGTGACTCCCTCGCCTCTCTCCTTCCTGCACACCTGTGCTCCTGGCCCCCTCTCCTCTCCTCTTCCTCCTAGCCTCTGATCCCCTCTCTGTCCCTCCTCGTGACTCCCTCGCCTCTCTCCTTCCTGCACACCTGTGCTCCTGGCCCCCTCTCCTCTTCCTCCTAGCCTCTGATCCCCTCTCTGCCCGTCCGTGATTCCCTCACCTCTCTCCTTCCTGCACACCTGTGCTCCTGGCCCCCTCTCCTCTCCTCTTCCTCCTAGCCTCTGATCCCCTCTCTGCCTCTCCTCGTGACTCCCTCGCCTCTCTCCTTCCTGCACACCTGTGCTCCTGTCCCCCTGGCCCCCTCTCCTCTCCTCTTCCTCCAAGCCTCTGATCTCCTCTCTGCCCCTCCTTGTGACTCCCTCGCCTCTCTCCTTCCTGCACACCTGTCCCCCTGGCCCCCTCTCCTCTCTTCTTCCTCCTAGCCTCTGATCCCCTCTCTGTCCCTCCTCGTGACTCCCTCGCCTCTCTCCTTCCTGCACACCTGTGCTCCTGGCCCCCTCTCCTCTCCCTCCTAGCCTCTGATCCCCTCTCTGTCCCTCCTCGTGACTCCTTCGCCTCTCTCCTTCCTGCACACCTGTGCTCCTGGCCTCCTCTCCTCTTCCTCCAAGCCTCTGATCCCCTCTCTGCCCGTCCGTGATTCCCTCACCTCTCTCCTTCCTGCACACCTGTGCTCCTGGCCCCCTCTCCTCTCCTCTTCCTCCTAGCCTCTGATCCCCTCACTGTCCCTCCTCGTGACTCCCTCGCCTCTCTCCTTCCTGCACACCTGTGCTCCTGGCCCCCTCTCCTCTCCTCTTCCTCCTGGCCTCTGATACCCTCTCTGTCCCTCCTCGTGACTCCCTCACCTCTCTCCTTCCTGCACACCTGTGCTCCTGGCCCCCTCTCCTCTCCTCTTCCTCCTAGCCTCTGATCCCCTCTCTGCCCCTCCTCGTGACTCCCTCACCTCTCTCCTTCCTGCACACCTGTGCTCCTGGCCTCCTCTCCTCTTCCTCCAAGCCTCTGATCCCCTCTCTGCCCGTCCGTGACTCCCTCGCCTTTCTCCTTCCTGCACACCTGTGCTCCTGTCCCCCTCTCCTCTCCTCTTCCTCCTAGCCTCTGATCCCCTCTCTGCCCGTCCGTGATTCCCTCACCTCTCTCCTTCCTGCACACCTGTGCTCCTGGCCCCCTCTCCTCTCCTCTTCCTCCTAGCCTCTGATCCCCTCTCTGCCCCTCCTCGTGACTCCCTCACCTCTCCTTCCTGCACACCTGTGCTCCTGGCCCCCTCTCCTCTCCTCTTCCTCCAAGCCTCTGATCCCCTCTCTACCCCTCCTCGTGACTCCCTCACCTCTCTCCTTCCTGCACACCTGTGCTCCTGGCCCCCTCTCCTCTCCTCTTCCTCCTAGCCTCTGATCCCCTCTCTGCCCCTCCTCGTGACTCCCTCACCTCTCTCCTTCCTGCACACCTGTGCTCCTGGCCCCCTCTCCTCTCCTCTTCCTCCTAGCCTCTGATCCCCTCTCTGCCCCTCCTCGTGACTCCCTCGCCTCTCTCCTTCCTGCACACCTGTGCTCCTGGCCTCCTCTCCTCTCCTCTTCCTCCTAGCCTCTGATCCCCCCTCTGTCCCTCCTCGTGACTCCCTCTCGCCTCTCTCCTTCCTGCACACCTGTGCTCCTGGCCCCCTCTCCTCTCCTCTTCCTCCTAGCCTCTGATCCCCTCTCTGCCCCTCCTCGTGACTCCCTCGCTTCTCTCCTTCCTGCACACCTGTGCTCCTGGCCCCCTCCCCTCTCCTCTCCCTCCTAGCATCTGATCCCCTCTCTGCCCCTCCTCGTGACTCCCTCGCCTCTCTCCTTCCTGCACACCTGTGCTCCTATCCCCCTCTCCTCTCCTCTCCTCTTCCTCCTAGCCTCTGATCCCCTCTCTGTCCCTCCTCGTGACTCCCTCACCTCTCTCCTTCCTGCACACCTGTGCTCCTGTCCCCCTGGCCCCCTCTCCTCTCCTCTTCCTCCTAGCCTCTGATCCCCTCTCTGACCCTCCTCGTGACTCCCTCGCCTCTCTCCTTCCTGCACACCTGTGCTCCTGGCCCCCTCTCCTCTTCCTCCTAGCCTCTGATCCCCTCTCTGCCCCTCCTCGTGACTCCCTCTCGCCTCTCTCCTTCCTGCACACCTGTGCTCCTGGCCCCCTCTCCTCTCCTCTTCCTCCTAGCCTCTGATCCCCTCTCTGCCCCTCCTCGTGACTCCCTCGCCTCTCTCCTTCCTGCACACCTGTGCTCCTGTCCCCCTCTCCTCTCCTCTTCCTCCTAGCCTCTGATCCCCTCTCTGCCCCTCCTCGTGACTCCTCGCCTCTCTCCTTCCTGCACACCTGTGCTCCTAGCCCCCTCTCCTCTTCCTCCTAGCCTCTGATCCCCTCTCTGTCCCTCCTCGTGACTCCCTCACCTCTCTCCTTCCTGCACACCTGTCCCCCTGGCCCCCTCTCCTCTCCCTCCTAGCCTCTGATCCCCTCTCTGCCCCTCCTCGTGACTCCCTCTCGCCTCTCTCCTTCCTGCACACCTGTGCTCCTGGCCCCCTCTCCTCTCATCTTCCTCCTAGCCTCTGATCCCCTCCTCGTGATTCCCTCACCTCTCTCCTTCCTGCACACCTGTGCTCCTGGCCTCCTCTCCTCTTCCTCCTAGCCTCTGATCCCCTCTCTGCCCCTCCTCGTGACTCCCTCGCCTCTCTCCTTCCTGCACACCTGTGCTCCTGGCCTCCTCTCCTCTTCCTCCTAGCCTCTGATCCCCTCTCTGCCCCTCCTCGTGACTCCCTCGCCTCTCTCCTTCCTGCACACCTGTGCTCCTGGCCCCCTCTCCTCTCCTCTTCCTCCTAGCCTCTGATCCCCTCTCTGCCCCTCCTCGTGACTCCTCGCCTCTCTCCTTCCTGCACACCTGTCCCCTGGCCCCCTCTCCTCTTCCTCCTAGCCTCTGATCCCCTCTCTGCCCCTCCTCGTGGCTCCCTCGCCTCTCTCCTTCCTGCACACCTGTGCTCCTGGCCCCCTCTCCTCTCCTCTTCCTCCTAGCCTCTGATCCCCTCTCTGCCCCTCCCCGTGACTCCCTCACCTCTCTCCTTCCTGCACACCTGTGCTCCTGGCCCCCTCTCCTCTCCTCTTCCTCCTAGCCTCTGATCCCCTCTGATCCGCTCTCTGCCCCTCCTTGTGACTCCCTCGCCTCTCTCCTTCCTGCACACCTGTGCTCCTGTCCCCCTGGCCCCCTCTCCCTCTTCCTCCAAGCCTCTGATCCCCTCTCTGCCCCTCCTCGTGACTCCCTCGTCTCTCTCCTTCCTGCACACCTGTGCTCCTGTCCCCCTGGCCCCCTCTCCTCTCCTCTTCCACCTAGCCTCTGATCCCCTCTCTGTCCCTCCCTCATGACTCCTCGCCTCTCTCCTTCCTGCACACCTGTGCTCCTGGCCCCCTCTCCTCTCCCTCCTAGCCTCTGATCCCCTCTCTGCCCCCTCCTCGTGACTCCTCGCCTCTCTCCTTCCTACACACCTGTGCTCCTGTCCCCCTGGCCCCCTCTCCTCTCCTCTTCCTCCAAGCCTCTGATCCCCTCTCTGCCCGTCCGTGATTCCCTCACCTCTCTCCTTCCTGCACACCTGTGCTCCTGGCCCCCTCTCCTCTCCTCTTCCTCCTAGCCTCTGATCCCCTCTCTGTCCCTCCTCGTGACTCCCTCTCGCCTCTCTCCTTCCTGCACACCTGTGCTCCTGGCCCCCTCTCCTCTCCCTCTCCTAGCCTCTGATCCCCTCTCTGTCCCTCCTCGTGACTCCCTCGCCTCTCTCCTTCCTGCACACCTGTGCTCCTGGGCCCCCTCTCCTCTCCTCTTCCTCCTAGCCTCTGATCCCCCTCTGTCCCTCCTCGTGACTCCCTCTCGCCTCTCTCCTTCCTGCACACCTGTGCTCCTGGCCCCTCTCCTCTCCTCTTCCTCCTAGCCTCTGATCCCCTCTCTGCCCCTCCTCGTGACTCCCTCGCTTCTCTCCTTCCTGCACACCTGTGCTCCTGGCCCCCTCCCTCTCCTCTCCCTCCTAGCATCTGATCCCCTCTCTGCCCCTCCTCGTGACTCCCTCGCCTCTCTCCTTCCTGCACACCTGTGCTCCTATCCCCCTCTCCTCTCCTCTCCTCTTCCTCCTAGCCTCTGATCCCCTCTCTGCCCCTCCTCGTGACTCCCTCGCCTCTCTCCTTCCTGCACACCTGTGCTCCTGGCCCCCTCTCCTCTTCCTCCTAGCCTCTGATCCCCTCTCTGTCCTTCCTCGTGACTCCCTCACCTCTCTCCTTCCTGCACACCTGTGCTCCTGTCCCCCTGGCCCCCTCTCCTCTCCTCTTCCTCCTAGCCTCTGATCCCCTCTCTGACCCCTCCTCGTGACTCCCTCGCCTCTCTCCTTCCTGCACACCTGTGCTCCTGGCCCCCTCTCCTCTTCCTCCTAGCCTCTGATCCCCTCTCTGCCCCTCCTCGTGACTCCCTCTCGCCTCTCTCCTTCCTGCACACCTGTGCTCCTGGCCCCCTCTCCTCTCCTCTTCCTCCTAGCCTCTGATCCCCTCTCTGCCCCTCCTCGTGACTCCCTCGCCTCTCTCCTTCCTGCACACCTGTGCTCCTGTCCCCCTGGCCCCCTCTCCTCTCCTCTTCCTCCTAGCCTCTGATCCCCTCTCTGCCCCTCCTCGTGACTCCCTCACCTCTCTCCTTCCTGCACACCTGTGCTCCTGGCCCCCTCTCCTCTCCTCTTCCTCCTAGCCTCTGATCCCCTCTCTGCCCCTCCTCGTGACTCCCTCGCCTCTCTCCTTCCTGCACACCTGTGCTCCTGGCCCCCTCTCCTCTTCCTCCTAGCCTCTGATCCCCTCTCTGTCCCTCCTCGTGACTCCCTCACCTCTCTCCTTCCTGCACACCTGTCCCCCTGGCCCCCTCTCCTCTCCCTCCTAGCCTCTGATCCCCTCTCTGCCCCTCCTCGTGACTCCCTCTCGCCTCTCTCCTTCCTGCACACCTGTGCTCCTGGCCCCCTCTCCTCTCATCTTCCTCCTAGCCTCTGATCCCCTCCTCGTGATTCCCTCACCTCTCTCCTTCCTGCACACCTGTGCTCCTGGCCTCCTCTCCTCTTCCTCCTAGCCTCTGATCCCCTCTCTGCCCCTCCTCGTGACTCCCTCGCCTCTCTCCTTCCTGCACACCTGTGCTCCTGGCCTCCTCTCCTCTTCCTCCTAGCCTCTGATCCCCTCTCTGCCCCTCCTCGTGACTCCCTCGCCTCTCTACTTCCTGCACACCTGTGCTCCTGGCCCCCTCTCCCTCTCCTCTTCCTCCTAGCCTCTGATCCCCTCTCTGCCCCTCCTCGTGACTCCCTCGCCTCTCTCCTTCCTGCACACCTGTCCCCCTGGCCCCCTCTCCTCTTCCTCCTAGCCTCTGATCCCCTCTCTGCCCCCTCCTCGTGGCTCCCTCGCCTCTCTCCTTCCTGCACACCTGTGCTCCTGGCCCCCTCTCCTCTTCCTCCTAGCCTCTGATCCCCTCTCTGCCCCTCCCCGTGACTCCCTCACCTCTCTCCTTCCTGCACACCTGTGCTCCTGGCCCCCTCTCCTCTCCTCTTCCTCCTAGCCTCTGATCCCCTCTGATCCGCTCTCTGCCCCTCCTTGTGACTCCCTCGCCTCTCTCCTTCCTGCACACCTGTGCTCCTGTCCCCCTGGCCCCCTCTCCTCTTCCTCCAAGCCTCTGATCCCCTCTCTGCCCCTCCTCGTGACTCCCTCGTCTCTCTCCTTCCTGCACACCTGTGCTCCTGTCCCCCTGGCCCCCTCTCCTCTCCTCTTCCACCTAGCCTCTGATCCCCTCTCTGTCCCTCCTCATGACTCCCTCGCCTCTCTCCTTCCTACACACCTGTGCTCCTGTCCCCCTGGCCCCCTCTCCTCTCCTCTTCCTCCAAGCCTCTGATCCCCTCTCTGCCCGTCCGTGATTCCCTCACCTCTCTCCTTCCTGCACACCTGTGCTCCTGGCCCCCTCTCCTCTCCTCTTCCTCCTAGCCTCTGATCCCCTCTCTGTCCCTCCTCGTGACTCCCTCGCCTCTCTCCTTCCTGCACACCTGTGCTCCTGGCCCCTCTCCTCTCCTCTTCCTCCAAGCCTCTGATCCCCCTCTGTCCCTCCTCGTGACTCCCTCTCGCCTCTCTCCTTCCTGCACACCTGTGCTCCTGGCCCCCTCTCCTCTCCCTCCTAGCCTCTGATCCCCTCTCTGTCCCTCCCTCGTGACTCCCTCGCCTCTCTCCTTCCTGCACACCTGTGCTCCTGGGCCCCTCTCCTCTCCTCTTCCTCCTAGCCTCTGATCCCCTCTCTGCCCCTCCTCGTGACTCCCTCGCCTCTCTCCTTCCTGCACACCTGTGCTCCTGTCCCCCTGGCCCCCTCTCCTCTCCTCTTCCACCTAGCCTCTGATCCCCTCTCTGACCCTCCTCGTGACTCCCTCGCCTCTCTCCTTCCTGCACACCTGTGCTCCTGGGCCCCTCTCCTCTCCTCTTCCTCCTAGCCTCTGATCCCCTCTCTGCCCCTCCTCGTGACTCCCTCGCCTCTCTCCTTCCTGCACACCTGTGCTCCTGTCCCCCTCTCCTCTCCTCTTCCTCCTAGCCTCTGATCCCCTCTCTGCCCCTCCTCGTGACTTCTCTCACCTCTCTCCTTCCTGCACACCTGTGCTCCTGGCCCCCTCTCCTCTCCCTCCTAGCCTCTGATCCCCTCTCTGCCCCTCCTCGTGATTCCCTCACCTCTCACCTCTCTCCTTCCTGCACACCTGTGCTCCTGGCCCCCTCTCCTCTTCCTCCTAGCCTCTGATCCCCTCTCTGCCCCTCCTCGTGACTCCTCGCCTCTCTCCTTCCTGCACACCTGTGCTCCTGGCCCCCTCTCCTCTCTTCTTCCTCCTAGCCTCTGATCCCCTCTCTGCCCCTCCTCGTGACTCCCTCGCCTCTCTCCTTCCTGCACACCTGTGCTCCTGTCCCCCTGGCCCCCTCTCCTCTCCTCTTCCTCCTAGCCTCTGATCCCCTCTCTGCCCCTCCTCGTGATTCCCTCGCCTCTCTCCTTCCTGCACACCTGTGCTCCTGGCCTCCTCTCCTCTTCCTCCTAGCCTCTGATCCCCTCTCTGCCCGTCCGTGATTCCCTCACCTCTCTCCTTCCTGCACACCTGTGCTCCTGGCCCCCTCTCCTCTTCCTCCTAGCCTCTGATCCCCTCTCTGCCCCTCCTCGTGACTCCCTCGCCTCTCTCCTTCCTGCACACCTGTGCTCCTGTCCCCCTGGCCCCCTCTCCTCTCCTCTTCCTCCAAGCCTCTGATCCCCTCTCTGCCCCTCCTCGTGACTCCCTCGCCTCTATCCTTCCTGCACACCTGTGCTCCTGGCCCCCTCTCCTCTTCCTCCTAGCCTCTGATCCCCTCTCTGTCCCTCCTCGTGACTCCCTCGCCTCTTTCCTTCCTGCACACCTGTGCTCCTGTCCCCCTGGCCCCCTCTCCTCTCCTCTTCCTCCAAGCCTCTGATCCCCTCTCTGCCCCTCCTCGTGACTCCCTCGCCTCTCTCCTTCCTGCACACCTGTGCTCCTGTCCCCCTGGCCCCCTCTCCTCTCCTCTTCCACCTAGCCTCTGATCCCCTCTCTGTCCCTCCTCATGACTTCCTCGCCTCTCTCCTTCCTGCACACCTGTGCTCCTGGCCCCCTCTCCTCTCCTCTTCCTCCTAGCCTCTGATCCCCTCTCTGCCCCTCCTCGTGACTCCCTCACCTCTCTCCTTCCTGCACACCTGTGCTCCTGGCCTCCTCTCCTCTTCCTCCAAGCCTCTGATCCCCTCTCTGCCCGTCCGTGACTCCCTCGCCTTTCTCCTTCCTGCACACCTGTGCTCCTGTCCCCCTCTCCTCTCCTCTTCCTCCTAGCCTCTGATCCCCTCTCTGCCCGTCCGTGATTCCCTCACCTCTCTCCTTCCTGCACACCTGTGCTCCTGGCCCCCTCTCCTCTCCTCTTCCTCCTAGCCTCTGATCCCCTCTCTGCCCCTCCTCGTGACTCCCTCACCTCTCCTTCCTGCACACCTGTGCTCCTGGCCCCCTCTCCTCTCCTCTTCCTCCAAGCCTCTGATCCCCTCTCTACCCCCTCCTCGTGACTCCCTCACCTCTCTCCTTCCTGCACACCTGTGCTCCTGGCCCCCTCTCCTCTCCTCTTCCTCCTAGCCTCTGATCCCCTCTCTGCCCCTCCTCGTGACTCCCTCACCTCTCTCCTTCCTGCACACCTGTGCTCCTGGCCCCCTCTCCTCTCCTCTTCCTCCTAGCCTCTGATCCCCTCTCTGCCCCTCCTCGTGACTCCCTCGCCTCTCTCCTTCCTGCACACCTGTGCTCCTGGCCTCCTCTCCTCTCCTCTTCCTCCTAGCCTCTGATCCCCCTCTGTCCCTCCTCGTGACTCCCTCTCGCCTCTCTCCTTCCTGCACACCTGTGCTCCTGGCCCCCTCTCCTCTCCTCTTCCTCCTAGCCTCTGATCCCCTCTCTGCCCCTCCTCGTGACTCCCTCGCTTCTCTCCTTCCTGCACACCTGTGCTCCTGGCCCCCTCCCCTCTCCTCTCCCTCCTAGCATCTGATCCCCTCTCTGCCCCTCCTCGTGACTCCTCGCCTCTCTCCTTCCTGCACACCTGTGCTCCTATCCCCCTCTCCTCTCCTCTCCTCTTCCTCCTAGCCTCTGATCCCCTCTCTGTCCCTCCTCGTGACTCCCTCACCTCTCTCCTTCCTGCACACCTGTGCTCCTGTCCCCCTGGCCCCCTCTCCTCTCCTCTTCCTCCTAGCCTCTGATCCCCTCTCTGACCCTCCTCGTGACTCCCTCGCCTCTCTCCTTCCTGCACACCTGTGCTCCTGGCCCCCTCTCCTCTTCCTCCTAGCCTCTGATCCCCTCTCTGCCCCTCCTCGTGACTCCCTCTCGCCTCTCTCCTTCCTGCACACCTGTGCTCCTGGCCCCCTCTCCTCTCCTCTTCCTCCTAGCCTCTGATCCCCTCTCTGCCCCTCCTCGTGACTCCCTCGCCTCTCTCCTTCCTGCACACCTGTGCTCCTGTCCCCCTGGCCCCCTCTCCTCTCCTCTTCCTCCTAGCCTCTGATCCCCTCTCTGCCCCTCCTCGTGACTCCCTCACCTCTCTCCTTCCTGCACACCTGTGCTCCTGGCCCCCTCTCCTCTCCTCTTCCTCCTAGCCTCTGATCCCCTCTCTGCCCCTCCTCGTGACTCCCTCGCCTCTCTCCTTCCTGCACACCTGTGCTCCTAGCCCCCTCTCCTCTTCCTCCTAGCCTCTGATCCCCTCTCTGTCCCTCCTCGTGACTCCCTCACCTCTCTCCTTCCTGCACACCTGTCCCCCTGGCCCCCTCTCCTCTCCCTCCTAGCCTCTGATCCCCTCTCTGCCCCTCCTCGTGACTCCCTCTCGCCTCTCTCCTTCCTGCACACCTGTGCTCCTGGCCCCCTCTCCTCTCATCTTCCTCCTAGCCTCTGATCCCCTCCTCGTGATTCCCTCACCTCTCTCCTTCCTGCACACCTGTGCTCCTGGCCTCCTCTCCTCTTCCTCCTAGCCTCTGATCCCCTCTCTGCCCCTCCTCGTGACTCCCTCGCCTCTCTCCTTCCTGCACACCTGTGCTCCTGGCCTCTCTCTCCTCTTCCTCCTAGCCTCTGATCCCCTCTCTGCCCCTCCTCGTGACTCCCTCGCCTCTCTCCTTCCTGCACACCTGTGCTCCTGGCCCCCTCTCCTCTCCTCTTCCTCCTAGCCTCTGATCCCCTCTCTGCCCTCCCTCGTGACTCCCTCGCCTCTCTCCTTCCTGCACACCTGTCCCCCTGGCCCCCTCTCCTCTTCCTCCTAGCCTCTGATCCCCTCTCTGCCCCTCCTCGTGGCTCCTCGCCTCTCTCCTTCCTGCACACCTGTGCTCCTGGCCCCCTCTCCTCTCCTCTTCCTCCTAGCCTCTGATCCCCTCTCTGCCCCTCCCCGTGACTCCCTCACCTCTCTCCTTCCTGCACACCTGTGCTCCTGGCCCCTCTCCTCTCCTCTTCCTCCTAGCCTCTGATCCCCTCTGATCCGCTCTCTGCCCCTCCTTGTGACTCCCTCGCCTCTCTCCTTCCTGCACACCTGTGCTCCTGGCCCCCTCTCCTCTTCCTCCAAGCCTCTGATCCCCTCTCTGCCCCTCCTCGTGACTCCCTCGTCTCTCTCCTTCCTGCACACCTGTGCTCCTGTCCCCCTGGCCCCCTCTCCTCTCCTCTTCCACCTAGCCTCTGATCCCCTCTCTGTCCCTCCTCATGACTCCCTCGCCTCTCTCCTTCCTGCACACCTGTGCTCCTGGCCCCCTCTCCTCTCCCTCCTAGCCTCTGATCCCCTCTCTGCCCCTCCTCGTGACTCCTCGCCTCTCTCCTTCCTACACACCTGTGCTCCTGTCCCCCTGGCCCCCTCTCCTCTCCTCTTCCTCCAAGCCTCTGATCCCCTCTCTGCCCGTCCGTGATTCCCTCACCTCTCTCCTTCCTGCACACCTGTGCTCCTGGCCCCCTCTCCTCTCCTCTTCCTCCTAGCCTCCTGATCCCCTCTCTGTCCCTCCTCGTGACTCCCTCTCGCCTCTCTCCTTCCTGCACACCTGTGCTCCTGGCCCCCTCTCCTCTCCCTCCTAGCCTCCTGATCCCCTCTCTGTCCCTCCTCGTGACTCCTCGCCTCTCTCCTTCCTGCACACCTGTGCTCCTGGGCCCCTCTCCTCTCCTCTTCCTCCTAGCCTCTGATCCCCCCTCTGTCCCTCCCTCGTGACTCCCTCTCGCCTCTCTCCTTCCTGCACACCTGTGCTCCTGGCCCCCTCTCCTCTCCTCTTCCTCCTAGCCTCTGATCCCCTCTCTGCCCCTCCTCGTGACTCCCTCGCTCTCTCCTTCCTGCACACCTGTGCTCCTGGCCCCCTCCCCTCTCCTCTCCCTCCTAGCATCTGATCCCCTCTCTGCCCCTCCTCGTGACTCCCTCGCCTCTCTCCTTCCTGCACACCTGTGCTCCTATCCCCTCTCCTCTCCTCTCCTCTTCCTCCTAGCCTCTGATCCCTCTCTGCCCCTCCTCGTGACTCCCTCGCCTCTCTCCTTCCTGCACACCTGTGCTCCTGGCCCCCTCTCCTCTTCCTCCTAGCCTCTGATCCCCTCTCTGTCCTTCCTCGTGACTCCCTCACCTCTCTCCTTCCTGCACACCTGTGCTCCTGTCCCCCTGGCCCCCTCTCTCTCCTCTTCCTCCTAGCCTCTGATCCCCTCTCTGACCCTCCTCGTGACTCCCTCGCCTCTCTCCTTCCTGCACACCTGTGCTCCTGGCCCCCTCTCCTCTTCCTCCTAGCCTCTGATCCCTCTCTGCCCCTCCTCGTGACTCCCTCTCGCCTCTCTCCTTCCTGCACACCTGTGCTCCTGGCCCCCTCTCCTCTCCTCTTCCTCCTAGCCTCTGATCCCCTCTCTGCCCCTCCTCGTGACTCCCTCGCCTCTCTCCTTCCTGCACACCTGTGCTCCTGTCCCCCTGGCCCCCTCTCCTCTCCTCTTCCTCCTAGCCTCTGATCCCCTCTCTGCCCCTCCTCGTGACTCCCTCACCTCTCTCCTTCCTGCACACCTGTGCTCCTGGCCCCCTCTCCTCTCCTCTTCCTCCTAGCCTCTGATCCCCTCTCTGCCCCTCCTCGTGACTCCCTCGCCTCTCTCCTTCCTGCACACCTGTGCTCCTGGCCCCCTCTCCTCTTCCTCCTAGCCTCTGATCCCCTCTCTGTCCCTCCTCGTGACTCCCTCACCTCTCTCCTTCCTGCACACCTGTCCCCCTGGCCCCCTCTCCTCTCCCTCCTAGCCTCTGATCCCCTCTCTGCCCCTCCTCGTGACTCCCTCTCGCCTCTCTCCTTCCTGCACACCTGTGCTCCTGGCCCCTCTCCTCTCATCTTCCTCCTAGCCTCTGATCCCCTCCTCGTGATTCCCTCACCTCTCTCCTTCCTGCACACCTGTGCTCCTGGCCTCCTCTCCTCTTCCTCCTAGCCTCTGATCCCCTCTCTGCCCCTCCTCGTGACTCCTCGCCTCTCTCCTTCCTGCACACCTGTGCTCCTGGCCTCCTCTCCTCTTCCTCCTAGCCTCTGATCCCCTCTCTGCCCCTCCTCGTGACTCCCTCGCCTCTCTACTTCCTGCACACCTGTGCTCCTGGCCCCCTCTCCTCTCCTCTTCCTCCTAGCCTCCTGATCCCCTCTCTGCCCCTCCTCGTGACTCCCTCGCCTCTCTCCTTCCTGCACACCTGTCCCCCTGGCCCCCTCTCCTCTTCCTCCTAGCCTCTGATCCCCTCTCTGCCCCTCCTCGTGGCTCCCTCGCCTCTCTCCTTCCTGCACACCTGTGCTCCTGGCCCCCTCTCCTCTTCCTCCTAGCCTCTGATCCCCTCTCTGCCCCTCCCCGTGACTCCCTCACCTCTCTCCTTCCTGCACACCTGTGCTCCTGGCCCCCTCTCCTCTCCTCTTCCTCCTAGCCTCTGATCCCCTCTGATCCGCTCTCTGCCCCTCCTTGTGACTCCCTCGCCTCTCTCCTTCCTGCACACCTGTGCTCCTGTCCCCCTGGCCCCCTCTCCTCTTCCTCCAAGCCTCTGATCCCCTCTCTGCCCCTCCTCGTGACTCCCTCGTCTCTCTCCTTCCTGCACACCTGTGCTCCTGTCCCCCTGGCCCCCTCTCCTCTCCTCTTCCACCTAGCCTCTGATCCCCTCTCTGTCCCTCCCTCATGACTCCCTCGCCTCTCTCCTTCCTACACACCTGTGCTCCTGTCCCCCTGGCCCCCTCTCCTCTCCTCTTCCTCCAAGCCTCTGATCCCCTCTCTGCCCGTCCGTGATTCCCTCACCTCTCTCCTTCCTGCACACCTGTGCTCCTGGCCCCCTCTCTCTCTCCTCTTCCTCCTAGCCTCTGATCCCCTCTCTGTCCCTCCTCGTGACTCCCTCGCCTCTCTCCTTCCTGCACACCTGTGCTCCTGGCCCCCTCTCCTCTCCTCTTCCTCCAAGCCTCTGATCCCCTCTCTGTCCCTCCTCGTGACTCCCTCTCGCCTCTCTCCTTCCTGCACACCTGTGCTCCTGGCCCCTCTCCTCTCCCTCCCTAGCCTCTGATCCCCTCTCTGTCCCTCCTCGTGACTCCCTCGCCTCTCTCCTTCCTGCACACCTGTGCTCCTGGGCCCCTCTCCTCTCCTCTTCCTCCTCGCCTCTGATCCCCTCTCTGCCCCTCCTCGTGACTCCCTCGCCTCTCTCCTTCCTGCACACCTGTGCTCCTGTCCCCCTGGCCCCCTCTCCTCTCCTCTTCCACCTAGCCTCTGATCCCCTCTCTGTCCCTCCTCGTGACTCCCTCGCCTCTCTCCTTCCTGCACACCTGTGCTCCTGGGCCCCTCTCCTCTCCTCTTCCTCCTAGCCTCTGATCCCCTCTCTGCCCCTCCTCGTGACTCCCTCGCCTCTCTCCTTCCTGCACACCTGTGCTCCTGTCCCCTCTCCTCTCCTCTTCCTCCTAGCCTCTGATCCCCTCTCTGCCCCTCCTCGTGACTTCTCTCACCTCTCTCCTTCCTGCACACCTGTGCTCCTGGCCCCCTCTCCTCTCCCTCCTAGCCTCTGATCCCCTCTCTGCCCCTCCTCGTGATTCCCTCACCTCTCACCTCTCTCCTTCCTGCACACCTGTGCTCCTGGCCCCCTCTCCTCTTCCTCCTAGCCTCTGATCCCCTCTCTGCCCCTCCTCGTGACTCCCTCGCCTCTCTCCTTCCTGCACACCTGTGCTCCTGGCCCCCTCTCCTCTCTTCTTCCTCCTAGCCTCTGATCCCCTCTCTGCCCCTCCTCGTGACTCCCTCGCCTCTCTCCTTCCTGCACACCTGTGCTCCTGTCCCCCTGGCCCCCTCTCCTCTCCTCTTCCTCCTAGCCTCTGATCCCCTCTCTGCCCCTCCTCGTGATTCCCTCGCCTCTCTCCTTCCTGCACACCTGTGCTCCTGGCCTCCTCTCCTCTTCCTCCTAGCCTCTGATCCCCTCTCTGCCCGTCCGTGATTCCCTCACCTCTCTCCTTCCTGCACACCTGTGCTCCTGGCCCCCTCTCCTCTTCCTCCTAGCCTCTGATCCCCTCTCTGCCCCTCCTCGTGACTCCCTCGCCTCTCTCTCTTCCTGCACACCTGTGCTCCTGTCCCCCTGGCCCCCTCTCCTCTCCTCTTCCCTCCAAGCCTCTGATCCCCTCTCTGCCCCTCCTCGTGACTCCCTCGCCTCTATCCTTCCTGCACACCTGTGCTCCTGGCCCCTCTCCTCTTCCTCCTAGCCTCTGATCCCCTCTCTGTCCCTCCTCGTGACTCCCTCGCCTCTTTCCTTCCTGCACACCTGTGCTCCTGTCCCCCTGGCCCCCTCTCCTCTCCTCTTCCTCCAAGCCTCTGATCCCCTCTCTGCCCCTCCTCGTGACTCCCTCGCCTCTCTCCTTCCTGCACACCTGTGCTCCTGTCCCCCTGGCCCCCTCTCCTCTCCTCTTCCACCTAGCCTCTGATCCCCTCTCTGTCCCTCCTCATGACTTCCTCGCCTCTCTCCTTCCTGCACACCTGTGCTCCTGGCCCCTCTCCTCTCCCTCCTAGCCTCTGATCCCCTCTCTGCCCCTCCTCGTGACTCCCTCGCCTCTCTCCTTCCTGCACACCTGTGCTCCTGGCCCCTTCTCCTCTCCCTCTTCCTCCAAGCCTCTGATCCCCCCTCTGTCCCTCCTCGTGACTCCCTCTCGCCTCTCTCCTTCCTGCACACCTGTGCTCCTGGCCCCTCTCCTCTCCTCTTCCTCCTAGCCTCTGATCCCCTCTCTGCCCCTCCTTGTGATTCCCTCACCTCTCTCCTTCCTGCACACCTATGCTCCTGGCCCCCTCTCCTCTCCTCTTCCTCCTAGCCTCTGATCCCCTCTCTGTCCCTCCTCGTGACTCCCTCGCCTCTCTCCCTTCCTGCGCACCTGTGCTCCTGGCCCCCTCTCCTCTCCTCTTCCTCCTAGCCTCTGATCCCCTCTCTGCCCCTCCTCGTGACTCCCTCGCCTCTCTCCTTCCTGCACACCTGTGCTCCTGGCCCCCTCTCCTCTCCTCTTCCTCCAAGCCTCTGATCCCCTCTCTGCCCCTCCTCGTGACTCCCTCGCCTCTCTCCTTCCTGCACACCTGTGCTCCTGGCCCCCTCTCCTCTTCCTCCTAGCCTCTGATCCCCTCTCTGCCCCTCCTCGTGACTCCCTCGCCTCTCTCCTTCCTGCACACCTGTGCTCCTGGCCTCCTCTCCTCTTCCTCCTAGCCTCTGATCCCCTCTCTGCCCCTCCTCGTGACTCCCTCGCCTCTCTCCTTCCTGCACACCTGTGCTCCTGGCCCCCTCTCCTCTCCTCTTCCTCCTAGCCTCTGATCCCCTCTCTGCCCCTCCTCGTGACTCCCTCGCCTCTCTCCTTCCTGCACACCTGTCCCCCTGGCCCCCTCTCCTCTTCCTCCTAGCCTCTGATCCCTCTCTGCCCCTCCTCGTGGCTCCCTCGCCTCTCTCCTTCCTGCACACCTGTGCTCCTGGCCCCCTCTCCTCTCCTCTTCCTCCTAGCCTCTGATCCCCTCTCTGCCCCTCCCTGTGACTCCCTCACCTCTCTCCTTCCTGCACACCTGTGCTCCTGGCCCCCTCTCCTCTCCTCTTCCTCCTAGCCTCTGATCCCCTCTGATCCGCTCTCTGCCCCTCCTTGTGACTCCCTCGCCTCTCTCCTTCCTGCACACCTGTGCTCCTGTCCCCCTGGCCCCCTCTCCTCTCCTCTTCCTCCAAGCCTCTGATCCCCTCTCTGCCCCTCCTCGTGACTCCCTCGTCTCTCTCCTTCCTGCACACCTGTGCTCCTGTCCCCCTGGCCCCCTCGCCTCTCCTCTTCCACCTAGCCTCTGATCCCCTCTCTGTCCCTCCTCATGACTCCCTCGCCTCTCTCCTTCCTGCACACCTGTGCTCCTGGCCCCCTCTCCTCTCCCTCCTAGCCTCTGATCCCCTCTCTGCCCCGCCTCGTGACTCCTCGCCTCTCTCCTTCCTACACACCTGTGCTCCTGTCCCCCTGGCCCCCTCTCCTCCTCTCCTCTTCCTCCAAGCCTCTGATCCCCTCTCTGCCCGTCCGTGATTCCCTCACCTCTCTCCTTCCTGCACACCTGTGCTCCTGGCCCCCTCTCCTCTCCTCTTCCCTCCTAGCCTCTGATCCCCTCTCTGTCCCTCCTCGTGACTCCCTCGCCTCTCTCCTTCCTGCACACCTGTGCTCCTGGCCCCCTCTCCTCTCCTCTTCCTCCAAGCCTCTGATCCCCCCTCTGTCCCTCCTCGTGACTCCCTCTCGCCTCTCTCCTTCCTGCACACCTGTGCTCCTGGCCCCCCTCTCCTCTCCCTCCTAGCCTCCTGATCCCCTCTCTGTCCCTCCTCGTGACTCCCTCGCCTCTCTCCTTCCTGCACACCTGTGCTCCTGGGCCCCCTCTCCTCTCCTCTTCCTCCTAGCCTCTGATCCCCTCTCTGCCCCTCCTCGTGACTCCCTCGCCTCTCTCCTTCCTGCACACCTGTGCTCCTGTCCCCCTGGCCCCTCTCCTCTCCTCTTCCACCTAGCCTCTGATCCCCTCTCTGTCCCTCCTCGTGACTCCCTCGCCTCTCTCCTTCCTGCACACCTGTGCTCCTGGGCCCCTCTCCTCTCCTCTTCCTCCTAGCCTCTGATCCCCTCTCTGCCCCTCCTCGTGACTCCTCGCCTCTCTCCTTCCTGCACACCTGTGCTCCTGTCCCCCTCTCCTCTCCTCTTCCTCCTAGCCTCTGATCCCCTCTCTGCCCCTCCTTGTGACTTCTCTCACCTCTCTCCTTCCTGCACACCTGTGCTCCTGGCCCCCTCTCCTCTCCCTCCTAGCCTCTGATCCCCTCTCTGCCCCTCCTCGTGATTCCCTCACCTCTCACCTCTCTCCTTCCTGCACACCTGTGCTCCTGGCCCCCTCTCCTCTTCCTCCTAGCCTCTGATCCCCTCTCTGCCCCTCCTCGTGACTCCCTCGCCTCTCTCCTTCCTGCACACCTGTGCTCCTGGCCCCCTCTCCTCTCTTCTTCCTCCTAGCCTCTGATCCCCTCTCTGCCCCTCCTCGTGACTCCCTCGCCTCTCTCCTTCCTGCACACCTGTGCTCCTGTCCCCCTGGCCCCCTCTCCTCTCCTCTTCCTCCTAGCCTCTGATCCCCTCTCTGCCCCTCCTCGTGATTCCCTCGCCTCTCTCCTTCCTGCACACCTGTGCTCCTGGCCTCCTCTCCTCTTCCTCCTAGCCTCTGATCCCCTCTCTGCCCGTCCGTGATTCCCTCACCTCTCTCCTTCCTGCACACCTGTGCTCCTGGCCCCCTCTCCTCTTCCTCCTAGCCTCTGATCCCCTCTCTGCCCCTCCTCGTGACTCCCTCGCCTCTCTCCTTCCTGCACACCTGTGCTCCTGTCCCCCTGGCCCCTCTCCTCTCCTCTTCCTCCAAGCCTCTGATCCCCTCTCTGCCCCTCCTCGTGACTCCCTCGCCTCTATCCTTCCTGCACACCTGTGCTCCTGTCCCCTCTCCTCTTCCTCCTAGCCTCTGATCCCCTCTCTGTCCCTCCTCGTGACTCCCTCGCCTCTTTCCTTCCTGCACACCTGTGCTCCTGTCCCCCTGGCCCCCTCTCCTCTCCTCTTCCTCCAAGCCTCTGATCCCCTCTCTGCCCCTCCTCGTGACTCCCTCGCCTCTCTCCTTCCTGCACACCTGTGCTCCTGTCCCCCTGGCCCCCTCTCCTCTCCTCTTCCACCTAGCCTCTGATCCCCTCTCTGTCCCTCCTCATGACTTCCTCGCCTCTCTCCTTCCTGCACACCTGTGCTCCTGGCCCCCTCTCCTCTCCCTCCTAGCCTCTGATCCCCTCTCTGCCCCTCCTCGTGACTCCCTCGCCTCTCTCCTTCCTGCACACCTGTGCTCCTGGCCCCTTCTCCTCTCCTCTTCCTCCAAGCCTCTGATCCCCCCTCTGTCCCTCCTCGTGACTCCCTCTCGCCTCTCTCCTTCCTGCACACCTGTGCTCCTGGCCCCCTCTCCTCTCCTCTTCCTCCTAGCCTCTGATCCCCTCTCTTCCCCTCCTTGTGATTCCCTCACCTCTCTCCTTCCTGCACACCTATGCTCCTGGCCCCCTCTCCTCTCCTCTTCCTCCTAGCCTCTGATCCCCTCTCTGTCCCTCCTCGTGACTCCCTCGCCTCTCTCCTTCCTGCGCACCTGTGCTCCTGGCCCCCTCTCCTCTCCTCTTCCTCCTAGCCTCTGATCCCCTCTCTGCCCCTCCTCGTGACTCCCTCGCCTCTCTCCTTCCTGCACACCTGTGCTCCTGGCCCCCTCTCCTCTCCTCTTCCTCCAAGCCTCTGATCCCCTCTCTGCCCCTCCTCGTGACTCCCTCGCCTCTCTCCTTCCTGCACACCTGTGCTCCTGGCCCCCTCTCCTCTTCCTCCTAGCCTCTGATCCCCTCTCTGCCCCTCCTCGTGACTCCCTCACCTCTCTCCTTCCTGCACACCTGTCCCCCTGGCCCCCTCTCCTCTCCCTCCTAGCCTCTGATCCCCTCTCTGCCCCTCCTCGTGACTCCCTCTCGCCTCTCTCCTTCCTGCACACCTGTGCTCCTGGCCCCTCTCCTCTTATCTTCCTCCTAGCCTCTGATCCCCTCCTCGTGATTCCCTCACCTCTCTCCTTCCTGCACACCTGTGCTCCTGGCCTCCTCTCCTCTTCCTCCTAGCCTCTGATCCCCTCTCTGCCCCTCCTCGTGACTCCCTCGCCTCTCTCCTTCCTGCACACCTGTGCTCCTGGCCTCCTCTCCTCTTCCTCCTAGCCTCTGATCCCCTCTCTGCCCCTCCTCGTGACTCCCTCGCCTCTCTCCTTCCTGCACACCTGTGCTCCTGGCCCCCTCTCCTCTCCTCTTCCTCCTAGCCTCTGATCCCCTCTCTGCCCCTCCTCGTGACTCCCTCGCCTCTCTCCTTCCTGCACACCTGTCCCCCTGGCCCCCTCTCCTCTTCCTCCTAGCCTCTGATCCCCTCTCTGCCCCTCCTCGTGGCTCCCTCGCCTCTCTCCTTCCTGCACACCTGTGCTCCTGGCCCCCGCTCCTCTCCTCTTCCTCCTAGCCTCTGATCCCCTCTCTGCCCCTCCTTGTGACTCCCTCACCTCTCTCCTTCCTGCACACCTGTGCTCCTGGCCCCCTCTCCTCTCCTCTTCTTCCTAGCCTCTGATCCCCTCTGATCCCCTCTCTGCCCCTCCTTGTGACTCCCTCGCCTCTCTCCTTCCTGCACACCTGTGCTCCTGTCCCCCTGGCCCCCTCTCCTCTCCTCTTCCTCCAAGCCTCTGATCCCCTCTCTGCCCCTCCTCGTGACTCCCTCGTCTCTCTCCTTCCTGCACACCTGTGCTCCTTCTAATAATGTGAAAAAAGGGACTTTTAAGCATAATAGTTAGGAAATAAACAGATTCTCAAATTATTCTACAAGAGAAGCACATTTTCTTTATTCAAAAATATATATATAATAATAAATAATCAACAATATTTATTAAAACATGACTGGAGAGGAAACAAGTGATGTTATTGTAAATATGAATTCAGACATATATAATGAGGAAGATACTAATGAAAGCATTTCAAGTACCATTTTCAGAAGACCATTACCTTTTAATTTATCTGAACAAGAAAATATTGCACAAAGGTGGGAAAAATGGACGAGAAGATTTAAACATTTTCTAAAAGCAACATGCAAAAAATACTCAGATGAACAAGCAAAAGACCTTTTGCTCAACCTTGTAGGTGATGATGTTGAAGACTTAATAACTACATTTCCAGAAGAGGAAAAAAACACCTATGAAGGAATAATGAAATGTCTCAATGCAAAATTTGATCCTCAGAGAAATTTAGATTTTGAAAGGTATAATTTTAATATAGCATGCCAGCAAGAAAATGAAACAATGGACAATTTTGTCACGAGACTTAAAAAATTAGTTACATTTTGTGAATTTGAAAAATTTAATAACGAAGAAGCTATTCGACTAAGAGTGATACAAGGATGTAACTCAATAAAATTTAGAAAAAACTCTTGGAAAAAAATATGATTTACAAGAAATAATTCGCATGGCAAAAACAGAAACACAAGCTCAAAAACATGCTACAAATATGGAAGAAGGAAGAATCAAAGCAATTGAACAAATCAGAGAAATGACAAAGAAGACAATACTTGAAAAAAGAAATGAAACACAATTTAAAGGGAAAAGATCGTGCTACAGGTGTGGATTTCAATTCCCACATCAAAATAAATGTCCAGCAATAGGACAACAATGTAAAGAATGCAAAGGATACAATCATTTTGCAAGCGTCTGCAGATTTAAAAAGAAAATAAAGAGAGTTGGAAACAAGTTAATCCGATTAAAAAGAAAATTGGCAACGCAAAATACATAAGACATATGGAAGAAATTGAAGGAGAATCTGAAGAAGAAATTGAGCAATTAGAAAAATTATATATGATGCAAGAAGGTAACACAATGCAAGAAAACAACATTTGTCAAGAAATTAATATGATTAAAAGAGAAAATATTTAAAAAACTACATCTGTAAATTTATTAGTTGGGTCACAAGAAGTCCCTTTTGTATTGGACAGTGGAGCAACATGTAACATAATGTGCGTAACTGAATATATGAAAATGGAAAAACAACCTACTTTGACGCCATCAAATGTTAGCATTTTTCAATGGGGTGCAAAACATCCAGTTCTATGCCTGGGAAAATTTGAAGAAATATTAAAATATGGAAATACAACAAGTAAAGAAGATGTGCATGTCTTGCAAGGTGAAGTTCCAGGTCCTTGTTTATTAAGCAATGTAACTGCTCAACTAATGGGTTTATTGGCAATGAATTGTAATATTTCAACAGATCATCCAATTTTAAGGAAGTATCCTAAATTATTTGAAGGACTAGGAAAATTCAAAGGAAAGGAAATTACTCTACACATAAATGAGACAATAAAGCCAACAGCCCAGACACATAGAAGAGTACCAATACATATGCAAGGAAAAGTTGAAAAAGAAATAAAATCACTACTTGAGCAAGACATAATTGAAGAGGTAAAAGGACCAACGCCCTGGGTAAGTCCTATTGTCATAGTTCCAAAAAGATACTGATGACATCAGAATATGTGTGGATATGAGGATTCCTAATACTGCTATTGAAAGAGAACGTTACCCAGGCCCTCATTTAAATAATATGATAAGTACCATAAATGGAGCAACAGTATTTTCAAAATTTGACCTATGTAAAGGATATCATCAGTTAGTAATTGATAACCAGTCAAGATACATAACAACATTTTCAACACACCTGGGATTATTTAGGTACAAGCGGTTGAACTTTGGAATTTGTTCTGCAGCAGAAATTTTTCAGGAAATCATAAAGAATGTCATAAGACCAATACAAAATTGTATGAATTACAGTGATGATATTCTAGTCTTTGGAAAAACACAAGAAGAACATGATCAAGCATTAGAGAAAGTATGTCAACGACTTGAAGAAGCTGGATTAACTTTGAATGAAAAGAAATGTGAAATAAATAAGAATGAATTAACATTTTTTGGGCATATATTTTCAGAAAAGGGGATGAGACCAGATCCTATCAAAATAACAGCCTTGAATGCAATGCAAAGACCAAAGGATGTAGCAGAAGTGAGATCTTTTCTTGGAATGGCAAGTTACTGTGCAAGATATATAAAAGATTTTGCGACCATAGGTTCACCTTTGAGAGAGTTAACAAAGAAAGGAAAAAAATTTCAATGGAATATTGACTGTGATCAAGCGTTTGAAAAAATAAAGTTGGAAATAACGAACGCAGCAAATTTAAAATATTTTGACCCACATTTATGTACAGAACTAATAGTGGATGCCAGTCCTGTAGGCTTAGGTGCGATTTTGGTACAGCATAAACCTGGAAGGGAAAGTCCGAGATATGTAATTTCACATGCCAGCAAAAGTTTATCTGAAATAGAACAAAGGTATTCACAGCCAGAGAAAGAAAGTTTAGCTGTTGTTTGGGCATGTGAACATTTTCATGATTTTATCTATGGAAAGTCATTTGTGATTGTCACTGATCATCAAGCACTGGTTTCTATTTTTGGAAATCCTAAAACAAAAATGCCCCCGAGAATTGAAAGATGGGGAATGAGGCTCATGGATTATGATTTCAAAATTATCCATAAACCAGGTAAAGAACACAACCCAGCGGATTATTTATCAAGGCATCCAACCAAAGCAATAGACGAAGATCAGTTAGAGGTGGAAGAATACATACATTTTATAGTAAGGTCTGCAGTTCCAGGAATTGTTAAAGAAAGTGAACTAATGGAAGAAACAGAAAAAGACAGTACTCTCCAAGAAGTAAAAAAATCTTGTTTGAAAACAAGTGGAGGTTAATAACAAATGGAAGTCAATTTCATAGAGATGTAAAAAAAAATGATATACTAGCATTCAAAAACATAAGTTCAGAACTGTCCATAACCTCATCAGGAATATTACTCAGAGGAACTAAAATAATAATACCGGAGAGTCTTCAACGCCGTGTGATTGATCTAGCTCATGAAAGCCATCGAGGTATCTCAGCAACAAAAAACTTTCTAAGAGAAAAATTATGGTTTCCCAGACTAGATAAACAAGTAGAAGAAACTATTCAATCTTGTCATGTCTGTCAATGCACTGTAAAAGAAAAGGGAATTGAAGAATTACATATGTCAGATCTACCAGATGCTGTATGGTCAAACTTAGCAGCAGATTTTTATGGACCATTAGATTCTGGACATTATTTGCTAGCAATAATAGATGAGTATTCTCGTTTTCCGATTGTGAAACTAATATCTTCCACTTCAACTTCAACAGTGCTTCCAGTATTAGATGAAATATTCTCGACATGGGGAATACCTAATGTATTGAAGACAGATAATGGGCCACCGTTTAGCGGAGAAGAATTTGGAAAATTTATGAATTACTTGGGAATAATACACAGAAAGATAACGCCAATGTGGCCTAGAGCAAATGGAATGGTAGAAAGATTGATGGCAACTATCAAAAAAGCAGTACAAAGAGCAAAACTTTCTCAAATTTCAGTAAATCAAGCATTGTGTCAAGTCCTAAGAGATTATAGAAATACTCCGCATGTATCTACTGGAAAATGCCCTTCAGATTTAATGTTTGGGCAATCAAGGCGAACTCGTCTGCCACAGCTGCCCTCAATTCCTCCAAAGGTACACAATGAAATACTGGAAAAAGACAAAGAAGCAAAACAAAAAATGAAATATTATGCAGAAAAAGGAAAGAAATATCAGAGTCAAGATTATCAAGTTGGTGACTTGGTATTAGTTAGACAACAACAAGTAAAAAGTCACAAACCAGATTCCACCCTACACCTTTGGAAGTTACAAGAATACAAGGTACAGCAATGACTGCAGAAAATGATAATAGAACAATAACAAGAAATAAGTCTTTCTTTAAAAAGTCACAGCAAATGTTGAACAAGAAGTTACAGACTCAAATGATCAACAAGATAAATGGATGCAGAGAAGATCAGAAAGAATTTCAAAAAGACCAAAAAGACTAATCGAACAATGTTGATCTATTTACTTTGTATATATTGTTTATCTTATTTCTTTCTGTTTTAGGGGGAGGGGGAGAATGTAATAATGTGTAAGTGACATTATGATGTCACTTAGTTCTAGAGAATGTTAGGGATGTTAAGTCTAAGAAATACACTCACTGAGGTTTCAACTGTTATACTAGGCATGATATGGAGGCGGATTTATAAGCTCTATTAAAGGATGGTCACAAACTATATTTATTGTATCTGGAGGATTCTTTTACACTCCTGTCCCCCTGGCCCCCTCTCCTCTCCTCTTCCACCTAGCCTCTGATCCCCTCTCTGTCCCTCCTCATGACTCCCTCGCCTCTCTCCTTCCTGCACACATGTGCTCCTGGCCCCCTCTCCTCTCCCTCCTAGCCTCTGATCCCCTCTCTGCCCCTCCTCGTGACTCCTCGCCTCTCTCCTTCCTACACACCTGTGCTCCTGTCCCCCTGGCCCCCTCTCCTCTCCTCTTCCTCCAAGCCTCTGATCCCCTCTCTGCCCGTCCGTGATTCCCTCACCTCTCTCCTTCCTGCACACCTGTGCTCCTGGCCCCCTCTCCTCTCCTCTTCCTTCTAGCCTCTGATCCCCTCTCTGTCCCTCCTCGTGACTCCCTCGCCTCTCTCCTTCCTGCACACCTGTGCTCCTGGCCCCCTCTCCTCTCCTCTTCCTCCAAGCCTCTGATCCCCCTCTGTCCCTCCTCGTGACTCCCTCTCGCCTCTCTCCTTCCTGCACACCTGTGCTCCTGGCCCCCTCTCCTCTCCCTCCTAGCCTCTGATCCCCTCTCTGCCCCTCCTCGTGACTCCCTCGCCTCTCTCCTTCCTGCACACCTGTGCTCCTGTCCCCTGGCCCACTCTCCTCTCCTCTTCCTCCAAGCCTCTGATCCCCTCTCTGCCCGTCCGTGATTCCCTCACCTCTCTCCTTCCTGCACACCTGTGCTCCTGGCCCCCTCTCCTCTCCTCTTCCTCCTAGCCTCTGATCCCCTCTCTGTCCCTCCTCGTGACTCCCTCGCCTCTCTCCTTCCTGCACACCTGTGCTCCTGGCCCCCTCTCCTCTCCTCTTCCTCCTAGCCTCTGATCCCCTCTCTGTCCCTCCTCGTGACTCCCTCGCCTCTCTCCTTCCTGCACACCTGTGCTCCTGGCCCCCTCTCCTCTTCCTCCTAGCCTCTGATCCCCTCTCTGCCCGTCCGTGATTCCCTCACCTCTCTCCTTCCTGCACACCTGTGCTCCTGGCCCCCTCTCCTCTCCTCTTCCTCCTAGCCTCTGATCCCCTCTCTGCCTCTCCTCGTGACTCCCTCGCCTCTCTCCTTCCTACACACCTGTGCTCCTGTCCCCCTTGCCCCCTCTCCTCTCCTCTTCCTCCAAGCCTCTGATCCCCTCTCTGCCCCTCCTTGTGACTCCCTCGCCTCTCTCCTTCCTGCACACCTGTCCCCCTGGCCCCCTCTCCTCTCTTCTTCCTCCTAGTCTCTGATCCCCTCTCTGTCCCTCCTCGTGACTCCCTCGCCTCTCTCCTTCCTGCACACCTGTGCTCCTGGCCCCCTCTCCTCTCCCTCCTAGCATCTGATCCCCTCTCTGTCCCTCCTCGTGACTCCTTCGCCTCTCTCCTTCCTGCACACCTGTGCTCCTGGCCTCCTCTCCTCTTCCTTTAAGCCTCTGATCCCCTCTCTGCCCGTCCGTGATTCCCTCACCTCTCTCCTTCCTGCACACCTGTGCTCCTGGCCCCCTCTCCTCTCCTCTTCCTCCTAGCCTCTGATCCCCTCACTGTCCCTCCTCGTGACTCCCTCGCCTCTCTCCTTCCTGCACACCTGTGCTCCTGGCCCCCTCTCCTCTCCTCTTCCTCCTGGCCTCTGATACACTCTCTGTCCCTCCTCGTGACTCCCTCACCTCTCTCCTTCCTGCACACCTGTGCTCCTGGCCCCCTCTCCTCTCCTCTTCCTCCAAGCCTCTGATCCCCCCTCTGTCCTCCTCGTGACTCCCTCTCGCCTCTCTCCTTCCTGCACACCTGTGCTCCTGGCCCCCTCTCCTCTCCCTCCTAGCCTCTGATCCCCTCTCTGCCCCTCCTCGTGACTCCCTCGCCTCTCTCCTTCCTGCACACCTGTGCTCCTGTCCCCTGGCCCACTCTCCTCTCCTCTTCCTCCAAGCCTCTGATCCCCTCTCTGCCCGTCCGTGATTCCCTCACCTCTCTCCTTCCTGCACACCTGTGCTCCTGGCCCCCTCTCCTCTCCTCTTCCTCCTAGCCTCTGATCCCCTCTCTGTCCCTCCTCGTGACTCCCTCGCCTCTCTCCTTCCTGCACACCTGTGCTCCTGGCCCCCTCTCCTCTCCTCTTCCTCCTAGCCTCTGATCCCCTCTCTGTCCCTCCTCGTGACTCCCTCGCCTCTCTCCTTCCTGCACACCTGTGCTCCTGGCCCCCTCTCCTCTTCCTCCTAGCCTCTGATCCCCTCTCTGCCCGTCCGTGATTCCCTCACCTCTCTCCTTCCTGCACACCTGTGCTCCTGGCCCCCTCTCCTCTCCTCTTCCTCCTAGCCTCTGATCCCCTCTCTGCCTCTCCTCGTGACTCCCTCGCCTCTCTCCTTCCTGCACACCTGTGCTCCTGTCCCCCTGGCCCCCTCTCCTCTCCTCTTCCTCCAAGCCTCTGATCCCCTCTCTGCCCCTCCTTGTGACTCCCTCGCCTCTCTCCTTCCTGCACACCTGTCCCCCTGTCCCCCTGGCCCCCTCTCCTCTCTTCTTCCTCCTAGCCTCTGATCCCCTCTCTGTCCCTCCTCGTGACTCCCTCGCCTCTCTCCTTCCTGCACACCTGTGCTCCTGGCCCCCTCTCCTCTCCCTCCTAGCATCTGATCCCTCTCTGTCCCTCCTCGTGACTCCTTCGCCTCTCTCCTTCCTGCACACCTGTGCTCCTGGCCTCCTCTCCTCTTCCTCCAAGCCTCTGATCCCCTCTCTGCCCGTCCGTGATTCCCTCACCTCTCTCCTTCCTGCACACCTGTGCTCCTGGCCCCCTCTCCTCTCCTCTTCCTCCTAGCCTCTGATCCCCTCACTGTCCCTCCTCGTGACTCCCTCGCCTCTCTCCTTCCTGCACACCTGTGCTCCTGGCCCCCTCTCCTCTCCTCTTCCTCCTGGCCTCTGATACACTCTCTGTCCCTCCTCGTGACTCCCTCACCTCTCTCCTTCCTGCACACCTGTGCTCCTGGCCCCCTCTCCTCTCCTCTTCCTCCTAGCCTCTGATCCCCTCTCTGCCCCTCCTCGTGACTCCCTCACCTCTCTCCTTCCTGCACACCTGTGCTCCTGGCCTCCTCTCCTCTTCCTCCAAGCCTCTGATCCCCTCTCTGCCCGTCCGTGACTCCCTCGCCTTTCTCCTTCCTGCACACCTGTGCTCCTGTCCCCCTCTCCTCTCCTCTTCCTCCTAGCCTCTGATCCCCTCTCTGCCCGTCCGTGATTCCCTCACCTCTCTCCTTCCTGCACACCTGTGCTCCTGGCCCCCTCTCCTCTCCTCTTCCTCCTAGCCTCTGATCCCCTCTCTGCCCCTCCTCGTGACTCCCTCACCTCTCCTTCCTGCACACCTGTGCTCCTGGCCCCCTCTCCTCTCCTCTTCCTCCAAGCCTCTGATCCCCTCTCTGCCCCTCCTCGTGACTCCCTCACCTCTCTCCTTCCTGCACACCTGCACACCTGTGCTCCTGGCCCCCTCTCCTCTCCTCTTCCTCCTAGCCTCTGATCCCCTCTCTGCCCCTCCTCGTGACTCCCTCGCCTCTCCTTCCTGCACACCTGTGCTCCTGGTCCCCTCTCCTCTCCTCTTCCTCCTAGCCTCTGATCCCCTCTCTGCCCCTCCTCGTGACTCCCTCACCTCTCTCCTTCCTGCACACCTGTGCTCCTGGCCCCCCTCTCCTCTCCTCTTCCTCCTAGCCTCTGATCCCCTCTCTGCCCCTCCTCGTGACTCCCTCGCCTCTCTCCTTCCTGCACACCTGTGCTCCTGGCCTCCTCTCCTCTCCTCTTCCTCCTAGCCTCTGATCCCCCTCTGTCCCTCCTCGTGACTCCCTCTCGCCTCTCTCCTTCCTGCACACCTGTGCTCCTGGCCCCCTCTCCTCTCCTCTTCCTCCTAGCCTCTGATCCCCTCTCTGCCCCTCCTCGTGACTCCCTCGCTTCTCTCCTTCCTGCACACCTGTGCTCCTGGCCCCCTCCCCTCTCCTCTCCCTCCTAGCATCTGATCCCCTCTCTGCCCCTCCTCGTGACTCCTCGCCTCTCTCCTTCCTGCACACCTGTGCTCCTATCCCCCTCTCCTCTCCTCTCCTCTTCCTCCTAGCCTCTGATCCCCTCTCTGCCCCTCCTCGTGACTCCCTCGCCTCTCTCCTTCCTGCACACCTGTGCTCCTGGCCCCCTCTCCTCTTCCTCCTAGCCTCTGATCCCCTCTCTGTCCCTCCTCGTGACTCCCTCACCTCTCTCCTTCCTGCACACCTGTGCTCCTGTCCCCCTGGCCCCCTCTCCTCTCCTCTTCCTCCTAGCCTCTGATCCCCTCTCTGACCCTCCTCGTGACTCCCTCGCCTCTCTCCTTCCTGCACACCTGTGCTCCTGGCCCCCTCTCCCCTTCCTCCTAGCCTCTGATCCCCTCTCTGCCCCTCCTCGTGACTCCCTCTCGCCTCTCTCCTTCCTGCACACCTGTGCTCCTGGCCCCCTCTCCTCTCCTCTTCCTCCTAGCCTCTGATCCCCTCTCTGCCCCTCCTCGTGACTCCCTCGCCTCTCTCCTTCCTGCACACCTGTGCTCCTGTCCCCCTGGCCCCCTCTCCTCTCCTCTTCCTCCTAGCCTCTGATCCCCTCTCTGCCCCTCCTCGTGATTCCCTCACCTCTCTCCTTCCTGCACACCTGTGCTCCTGGCCCCCTCTCCTCTCCTCTTCCTCCTAGCCTCTGATCCCCTCTCTGCCCCTCCTCGTGACTCCCTCGCCTCTCTCCTTCCTGCACACCTGTGCTCCTGGCCCCCTCTCCTCTTCCTCCTAGCCTCTGATCCCCTCTCTGTCCCTCCTCGTGACTCCCTCACCTCTCTCCTTCCTGCACACCTGTCCCCCTGGCCCCTCTCCTCTCCCTCCTAGCCTCTGATCCCCTCTCTGCCCCTCCTCGTGACTCCCTCTCGCCTCTCTCCTTCCTGCACACCTGTGCTCCTGGCCCCCTCTCCTCTCATCTTCCTCCTAGCCTCTGATCCCCTCCTCGTGATTCCCTCACCTCTCTCCTTCCTGCACACCTGTGCTCCTGGCCTCCTCTCCTCTTCCTCCTAGCCTCTGATCCCCCTCTGCCCCTCCTCGTGACTCCCTCGCCTCTCTCCTTCCTGCACACCTGTGCTCCTGGCCTCCTCTCCTCTTCCTCCTAGCCTCTGATCCCCTCTCTGCCCCTCCTCGTGACTCCCTCGCCTCTCTCCTTCCTGCACACCTGTGCTCCTGGCCCCCTCTCCTCTCCTCTTCCTCCTAGCCTCTGATCCCCTCTCTGCCCCTCCTCGTGACTCCCTCGCCTCTCTCCTTCCTGCACACCTGTCCCCCTGGCCCCCTCTCCTCTTCCTCCTAGCCTCTGATCCCCTCTCTGCCCCTCCTCGTGGCTCCCTCGCCTCTCTCCTTCCTGCACACCTGTGCTCCTGGCCCCCGCTCCTCTCCTCTTCCTCCTAGCCTCTGATCCCCTCTCTGCCCCTCCCCGTGACTCCCTCACCTCTCTCCTTCCTGCACACCTGTGCTCCTGGCCCCCTCTCCTCTCCTCTTCCTCCTAGCCTCTGATCCCCTCTGATCCGCTCTCTGCCCCTCCTTGTGACTCCCTCGCCTCTCTCCTTCCTGCACACCTGTGCTCCTGTCCCCCTGGCCCCCTCTCCTCTCCTCTTCCTCCAAGCCTCTGATCCCCTCTCTGCCCCTCCTCGTGACTCCCTCGTCTTTCTCCTTCCTGCACACCCGTGCTCCTGTCCCCCTGGCCCCCTCTCCTCTCCTCTTCCACCTAGCCTCTGATCCCCTCTCTGTCCCTCCTCATGACTCCCTCGCCTCTCTCCTTCCTGCACACCTGTGCTCCTGGCCCCTCTCCTCTCCCTCCTAGCCTCTGATCCCCTCTCTGCCCCTCCTCGTGACTCCTCGCCTCTCTCCTTCCTACACACCTGTGCTCCTGTCCCCCTGGCCCCCTCTCCTCTCCTCTTCCTCCAAGCCTCTGATCCCCTCTCTGCCCGTCCGTGATTCCCTCACCTCTCTCCTTCCTGCACACCTGTGCTCCTGGCCCCCTCTCCTCTCCTCTTCCTCCTATCCTCTGATCCCCTCTCTGTCCCTCCTCGTGACTCCCTCGCCTCTCTCCTTCCTGCACACCTGTGCTCCTGGCCCCCTCTCCTCTCCTCTTCCTCCAAGCCTCTGATCCCCCCTCTGTCCCTCCTCGTGACTCCCTCTCGCCTCTCTCCTTCCTGCACACCTGTGCTCCTGGCCCCCTCTCCTCTCCCTCCTAGCCTCTGATCCCCTCTCTGTCCCTCCTCGTGACTCCCTCGCCTCTCTCCTTCCTGCACACCTGTGCTCCTGGGCCCCTCTCCTCTCCTCTTCCTCCTAGCCTCTGATCCCCTCTCTGCCCCTCCTCGTGACTCCCTCGCCTCTCTCCTTCCTGCACACCTGTCCCACTGGCCCCCTCTCCTCTTCCTCCTAGCCTCTGATCCCCTCTCTGCCCCTCCTCGTGGCTCCCTCGCCTCTCTCCTTCCTGCACACCTGTGCTCCTGGCCCCCTCTCCTCTCCTCTTCCTCCTAGCCTCTGATCCCCTCTCTGCCCCTCCTCGTGACTCCCTCACCTCTCTCCTTCCTGCACACCTGTGCTCCTGGCCCCCTCTCCTCTCCTCTTCCTCCTAGCCTCTGATCCCCTCTGATCCGCTCTCTGCCCCTCCTTGTGACTCCCTCGCCTCTCTCCTTCCTGCACACCTGTGCTCCTGTCCCCCTGGCCCCCTCTCCTCTTCCTCCAAGCCTCTGATCCCCTCTCTGCCCCTCCTCGTGACTCCCTCGTCTCTCTCCTTCCTGCACACCTGTGCTCCTGTCCCCCTGGCCCCCTCTCCTCTCCTCTTCCACCTAGCCTCTGATCCCCTCTCTGTCCCTCCTCATGACTCCCTCGCCTCTCTCCTTCCTGCACACCTGTGCTCCTGGCCCCCTCTCCTCTCCCTCCTAGCCTCTGATCCCCTCTCTGCCCCTCCTCGTGACTCCTCGCCTCTCTCCTTCCTACACACCTGTGCTCCTGTCCCCCTGGCCCCCTCTCCTCTTCCTCCAAGCCTCTGATCCCCTCTCTGCCCGTCCGTGATTCCCTCACCTCTCTCCTTCCTGCACACCTGTGCTCCTGGCCCCCTCTCCTCTCCTCTTCCTCCTAGCCTCTGATCCCCTCTCTGTCCCTCCTCGTGACTCCCTCGCCTCTCTCCTTCCTGCACACCTGTGCTCCTGGCCCCCTCTCCTCTCCTCTTCCTCCAAGCCTCTGATCCCCCTCTGTCCCTCCTCGTGACTCCCTCTCGCCTCTCTCCTTCCTGCACACCTGTGCTCCTGGCCCCCTCTCCTCTCCCTCCTAGCCTCTGATCCCCTCTCTGTCCCTCCTCGTGACTCCCTCGCCTCTCTCCTTCCTGCACACCTGTGCTCCTGGGCCCCTCTCCTCTCCTCTTCCTCCTAGCCTCTGATCCCCTCTCTGCCCCTCCTCGTGACTCCCTCGCCTCTCTCCTTCCTACACACCTGTGCTCCTGTCCCCCTGGCCCCCTCTCCTCTCCTCTTCCACCTAGCCTCTGATCCCCTCTCTGTCCCTCCTCGTGACTCCCTCGCCTCTCTCCTTCCTGCACACCTGTGCTCCTGGGCCCCTCTCCTCTCCTCTTCCTCCTAGCCTCTGATCCCCTCTCTGCCCCTCCTCGTGACTCCTCGCCTCTCTCCTTCCTGCACACCTGTGCTCCTGTCCCCCTCTCCTCTCCTCTTCCTCCTAGCCTCTGATCCCCTCTCTGCCCCTCCTCGTGACTTCTCTCACCTCTCTCCTTCCTGCACACCTGTGCTCCTGGCCCCCTCTCCTCTCCCTCCTAGCCTCTGATCCCCTCTCTGCCCCTCCTCGTGATTCCCTCACCTCTCACCTCTCTCCTTCCTGCACACCTGTGCTCCTGGCCCCCTCTCCTCTTCCTCCTAGCCTCTGATCCCCTCTCTGCCCCTCCTCGTGACTCCCTCGCCTCTCTCCTTCCTGCACACCTGTGCTCCTGGCCCCCTCTCCTCTCTTCTTCCTCCTAGCCTCTGATCCCCTCTCTGCCCCTCCTCGTGACTCCCTCGCCTCTCTCCTTCCTGCACACCTGTGCTCCTGGCCCCCTCTCCTCTCCTCTTCCTCCTAGCCTCTGATGCCCTCTCTGCCCCTCCTCGTGATTCCCTCGCCTCTCTCCTTCCTGCACACCTGTGCTCCTGGCCTCCTCTCCTCTTCCTCCTAGCCTCTGATCCCCTCTCTGCCCGTCCGTGATTCCCTCACCTCTCTCCTTCCTGCACACCTGTGCTCCTGGCCCCCTCTCCTCTCCTCTTCCTCCTAGCCTCTGATCCCCTCTCTGTCCCTCCTCGTGACTCCCTCGCCTCTCTCCTTCCTGCGCACCTGTGCTCCTGGCCCCCTCTCCTCTCCTCTTCCTCCTAGCCTCTGATCCCCTCTCTGCCCCTCCTCGTGACTCCCTCGCCTCTCTCCTTCCTGCACACCTGTGCTCCTGGCCCCCTCTCCTCTCCTCTTCCTCCAAGCCTCTGATCCCCTCTCTGCCCCTCCTCGTGACTCCCTCGCCTCTCTCCTTCCTGCACACCTGTGCTCCTGGCCCCCTCTCCTCTTCCTCCTAGCCTCTGATCCCCTCTCTGCCCCTCCTCGTGACTCCCTCACCTCTCTCCTTCCTGCACACCTGGCCCCCTCTCCTCTCCCTCCTAGCCTCTGATCCCCTCTCTGCCCCTCCTCGTGACTCCCTCTCGCCTCTCTCCTTCCTGCACACCTGTGCTCCTGGCCCCCTCTCCTCTCATCTTCCTCCTAGCCTCTGATCCCCTCCTCGTGATTCCCTCACCTCTCTCCTTCCTGCACACCTGTGCTCCTGGCCTCCTCTCCTCTTCCTCCTAGCCTCTGATCCCCTCTCTGCCCCTCCTCGTGACTCCCTCGCCTCTCTCCTTCCTGCACACCTGTGCTCCTGGCCTCCTCTCCTCTTCCTCCTAGCCTCTGATCCCCTCTCTGCCCCTCCTCGTGACTCCCTCGCCTCTCTCCTTCCTGCACACCTGTGCTCCTGGCCCCCTCTCCTCTCCTCTTCCTCCTAGCCTCTGATCCCCTCTCTGCCCCTCCTCGTGACTCCCTCGCCTCTCTCCTTCCTGCACACCTGTCCCCCTGGCCCCCTCTCCTCTTCCTCCTAGCCTCTGATCCCCTCTCTGCCCCTCCTCGTGGCTCCCTCGCCTCTCTCCTTCCTGCACACCTGTGCTCCTGGCCCCCTCTCCTCTCCTCTTCCTCCTAGCCTCTGATCCCCTCTCTGCCCCTCCTTGTGACTCCCTCACCTCTCTCCTTCCTGCACACCTGTGCTCCTGGCCCCCTCTCCTCTCCTCTTCCTCCTAGCCTCTGATCCCCTCTGATCCCCTCTCTGCCCCTCCTTGTGACTCCCTCGCCTCTCTCCTTCCTGCACACCTGTGCTCCTGTCCCCCTGGCCCCCTCTCCTCTCCTCTTCCTCCAAGCCTCTGATCCCCTCTCTGCCCCTCCTCGTGACTCCCTCGTCTCTCTCCTTCCTGCACACCTGTGCTCCTGTCCCCCTGGCCCCCTCTCCTCTCCTCTTCCACCTAGCCTCTGATCCCCTCTCTGTCCCTCCTCCTGACTCCCTCGCCTCTCTCCTTCCTGCACACATGTGCTCCTGGCCCCCTCTCCTCTCCCTCCTAGCCTCTGATCCCCTCTCTGCCCCTCCTCGTGACTCCTCGCCTCTCTCCTTCCTACACACCTGTGCTCCTGTCCCCCTGGCCCCCTCTCCTCTCCTCTTCCTCCAAGCCTCTGATCCCCTCTCTGCCCGTCCGTGATTCCCTCACCTCTCTCCTTCCTGCACACCTGTGCTCCTGGCCCCCTCTCCTCTCCTCTTCCTCCTAGCCTCTGATCCCCTCTCTGTCCCTCCTCGTGACTCCCTCGCCTCTCTCCTTCCTGCACACCTGTGCTCCTGGCCCCCTCTCCTCTCCTCTTCCTCCAAGCCTCTGATCCCCCCTCTGTCCCTCCTCGTGACTCCCTCTCGCCTCTCTCCTTCCTGCACACCTGTGCTCCTGGCCCCCTCTCCTCTCCCTCCTAGCCTCTGATCCCCTCTCTGCCCCTCCTCGTGACTCCCTCGCCTCTCTCCTTCCTGCACACCTGTGCTCCTGTCCCCTGGCCCACTCTCCTCTCCTCTTCCTCCAAGCCTCTGATCCCCTCTCTGCCCGTCCGTGATTCCCTCACCTCTCTCCTTCCTGCACACCTGTGCTCCTGGCCCCCTCTCCTCTCCTCTTCCTCCTAGCCTCTGATCCCCTCTCTGTCCCTCCTCGTGACTCCCTCGCCTCTCTCCTTCCTGCACACCTGTGCTCCTGGCCCCCTCTCCTCTCCTCTTCCTCCTAGCCTCTGATCCCCTCTCTGTCCCTCCTCGTGACTCCCTCGCCTCTCTCCTTCCTGCACACCTGTGCTCCTGGCCCCCTCTCCTCTTCCTCCTAGCCTCTGATCCCCTCTCTGCCCGTCCGTGATTCCCTCACCTCTCTCCTTCCTGCACACCTGTGCTCCTGGCCCCCTCTCCTCTTCCTCCTAGCCTCTGATCCCCTCTCTGCCTCTCCTCGTGACTCCCTCGCCTCTCTCCTTCCTGCACACCTGTGCTCCTGTCCCCCTGGCCCCCTCTCCTCTCCTCTTCCTCCAAGCCTCTGATCCCCTCTCTGCCCCTCCTTGTGACTCCCTCGCCTCTCTCCTTCCTGCACACCTGTCCCCCTGTCCCCCTGGCCCCCTCTCCTCTCTTCTTCCTCCTAGCCTCTGATCCCCTCTCTGTCCCTCCTCGTGACTCCCTCGCCTCTCTCCTTCCTGCACACCTGTGCTCCTGGCCCCCTCTCCTCTCCCTCCTAGCCTCTGATCCCCTCTCTGTCCCTCCTCGTGACTCCTTCGCCTCTCTCCTTCCTGCACACCTGTGCTCCTGGCCTCCTCTCCTCTTCCTCCAAGCCTCTGATCCCCTCTCTGCCCGTCCGTGATTCCCTCACCTCTCTCCTTCCTGCACACCTGTGCTCCTGGCCCCCTCTCCTCTCCTCTTCCTCCTAGCCTCTGATCCCCTCACTGTCCCTCCTCGTGACTCCCTCGCCTCTCTCCTTCCTGCACACCTGTGCTCCTGGCCCCCTCTCCTCTCCTCTTCCTCCTGGCCTCTGATACCCTCTCTGTCCCTCCTCGTGACTCCCTCACCTCTCTCCTTCCTGCACACCTGTGCTCCTGGCCCCCTCTCCTCTCCTCTTCCTCCTAGCCTCTGATCCCCTCTCTGCCCCTCCTCGTGACTCCCTCACCTCTCTCCTTCCTGCACACCTGTGCTCCTGGCCTCCTCTCCTCTTCCTCCAAGCCTCTGATCCCCTCTCTGCCCGTCCGTGACTCCCTCGCCTTTCTCCTTCCTGCACACCTGTGCTCCTGTCCCCCTCTCCTCTCCTCTTCCTCCTAGCCTCTGATCCCCTCTCTGCCCGTCCGTGATTCCCTCACCTCTCTCCTTCCTGCACACCTGTGCTCCTGGCCCCCTCTCCTCTCCTCTTCCTCCTAGCCTCTGATCCCCTCTCTGCCCCTCCTCGTGACTCCCTCACCTCTCCTTCCTGCACACCTGTGCTCCTGGCCCCCTCTCCTCTCCTCTTCCTCCAAGCCTCTGATCCCCTCTCTGCCCCTCCTCGTGACTCCCTCACCTCTCTCCTTCCTGCACACCTGTGCTCCTGGCCCCCTCTCCTCTCCTCTTCCTCCTAGCCTCTGATCCCCTCTCTGCCCCTCCTCGTGACTCCCTCGCCTCTCTCCTTCCTGCACACCTGTGCTCCTGGTCCCCTCTCCTCTCCTCTTCCTCCTAGCCTCTGATCCCCTCTCTGCCCCTCCTCGTGACTCCCTCACCTCTCTCCTTCCTGCACACCTGTGCTCCTGGCCCCCTCTCCTCTCCTCTTCCTCCTAGCCTCTGATCCCCTCTCTGCCCCTCCTCGTGACTCCCTCGCCTCTCTCCTTCCTGCACACCTGTGCTCCTGGCCTCCTCTCCTCTCCTCTTCCTCCTAGCCTCTGATCCCCCCTCTGTCCCTCCTCGTGACTCCCTCTCGCCTCTCTCCTTCCTGCACACCTGTGCTCCTGGCCCCCTCTCCTCTCCTCTTCCTCCTAGCCTCTGATCCCCTCTCTGCCCCTCCTCGTGACTCCCTCGCTTCTCTCCTTCCTGCACACCTGTGCTCCTGGCCCCCTCCCTCTCCTCTCCCTCCTAGCATCTGATCCCCTCTCTGCCCCTCCTCGTGACTCCCTCGCCTCTCTCCTTCCTGCACACCTGTGCTCCTATCCCCCTCTCCTCTCCTCTCCTCTTCCTCCTAGCCTCTGATCCCCTCTCTGCCCCTCCTCGTGACTCCCTCGCCTCTCTCCTTCCTGCACACCTGTGCTCCTGGCCCCCTCTCCTCTTCCTCCTAGCCTCTGATCCCCTCTCTGTCCCTCCTCGTGACTCCCTCACCTCTCTCCTTCCTGCACACCTGTGCTCCTGTCCCCCTGGCCCCCTCTCCTCTCCTCTTCCTCCTAGCCTCTGATCCCCTCTCTGACCCTCCTCGTGACTCCCTCGCCTCTCTCCTTCCTGCACACCTGTGCTCCTGGCCCCCTCTCCTCTTCCTCCTAGCCTCTGATCCCCTCTCTGCCCCTCCTCGTGACTCCCTCTCGCCTCTCTCCTTCCTGCACACCTGTGCTCCTGGCCCCCTCTCCTCTCCTTTTCCTCCTAGCCTCTGATCCCCTCTCTGCCCCTCCTCGTGACTCCCTCGCCTCTCTCCTTCCTGCACACCTGTGCTCCTGTCCCCCTGGCCCCCTCTCCTCTCCTCTTCCTCCTAGCCTCTGATCCCCTCTCTGCCCCTCCTCGTGACTCCCTCACCTCTCTCCTTCCTGCACACCTGTGCTCCTGGCCTCCTCTCCTCTTCCTCCAAGCCTCTGATCCCCTCTCTGCCCGTCCGTGACTCCCTCGCCTTTCTCCTTCCTGCACACCTGTGCTCCTGTCCCCCTGGCCCCCTCTCCTCTCCTCTTCCTCCTAGCCTCTGATCCCCTCTCTGCCCGTCCGTGATTCCCTCACCTCTCTCCTTCCTGCACACCTGTGCTCCTGGCCCCCTCTCCTCTCCTCTTCCTCCTAGCCTCTGATCCCCTCTCTGCCCCTCCTCGTGACTCCCTCACCTCTCCTTCCTGCACACCTGTGCTCCTGGCCCCCTCTCCTCTCCTCTTCCTCCAAGCCTCTGATCCCCTCTCTGCCCCTCCTCGTGACTCCCTCACCTCTCTCCTTCCTGCACACCTGTGCTCCTGGCCCCCTCTCCTCTCCTCTTCCTCCTAGCCTCTGATCCCCTCTCTGCCCCTCCTCGTGACTCCTCGCCTCTCTCCTTCCTGCACACCTGTGCTCCTGGTCCCCCTCTCCTCTCCTCTTCCTCCTAGCCTCTGATCCCCTCTCTGCCCCTCCTCGTGACTCCCTCACCTCTCTCCTTCCTGCACACCTGTGCTCCTGGCCCCCTCTCCTCTCCTCTTCCTCCTAGCCTCTGATCCCCTCTCTGCCCCTCCTCGTGACTCCCTCGCCTCTCTCCTTCCTGCACACCTGTGCTCCTGGCCTCCTCTCCTCTCCTCTCCCTCCTAGCCTCTGATCCCCTCTCTGCCCCTCCTCGTGACTCCCTCGCCTCTCTCCTTCCTGCACACCTGTGCTCCTATCCCCCTCTCCTCTCCTCTCCTCTTCCTCCTAGCCTCTGATCCCCTCTCTGCCCCTCCTCGTGACTCCCTCGCCTCTCTCCTTCCTGCACACCTGTGCTCCTGGCCCCCTCTCCTCTTCCTCCTAGTCTCTGATCCCCTCTCTGTCCCTCCTCGTGACTCCCTCACCTCTCTCCTTCCTGCACACCTGTGCTCCTGTCCCCCTGGCCCCCTCTCCTCTCCTCTTCCTCCTAGCCTCTGATCCCCTCTCTGCCCCTCCTCGTGACTCCCTCGCCTCTCTCCTTCCTGCACACCTGTGCTCCTGGCCCCCTCTCCTCTTCCTCCTAGCCTCTGATCCCCTCTCTGCCCCTCCTCGTGACTCCCTCTCGCCTCTCTCCTTCCTGCACACCTGTGCTCCTGGCCCCCTCTCCTCTCCTCTTCCTCCTAGCCTCTGATCCCCTCTCTGCCCCTCCTCGTGACTCCCTCGCCTCTCTCCTTCCTGCACACCTGTGCTCCTGTCCCCCTGGCCCCCTCTCCTCTCCTCTTCCTCCTAGCCTCTGATCCCCTCTCTGCCCCTCCTCGTGACTCCCTCACCTCTCTCCTTCCTGCACACCTGTGCTCCTGGCCCCTCTCCTCTCCTCTTCCTCCTAGCCTCTGATCCCCTCTCTGCCCCTCCTCGTGACTCCCTCGCCTCTCTCCTTCCTGCACACCTGTGCTCCTGGCCCCCTCTCCTCTTCCTCCTAGCCTCTGATCCCCTCTCTGTCCCTCCTCGTGACTCCCTCGCCTCTCTCCTTCCTGCACACCTGTGCTCCTGGCCCCCTCTCCTCTCCTCTTCCACCTAGCCTCTGATCCCCCCTCTGTCCCTCCTCGTGACTCCTTCTCGCCTCTCTCCTTCCTGCACACCTGTGCTCCTGGCCCCCTCTCCTCTTCCTCCAAGCCTCTGATCCCCTCTCTGTCCCTCCTCGTGACTCCCTCGCCTCTCTCCTTCCTGCACACCTGTGCTCCTGTCCCCCTGGCCCCCTCTCCTCTCCTCTTCCTCCAAGCCTCTGATCCCCTCTCTGTCCCTCCTCGTGACTCCCTCGCCTCTCTCCTTCCTGCACACCTGTGCTCCTGGCCCCCTCTCCTCTTCCTCCTAGCCTCTGATCCCTTCTCTGTCCCTCCTCGTGACTCCCTCGCCTCTCTCCTTCCTGCACACCTGTGCTCCTGGCCCCCTCTCCTCTCCTCTTCCTCCTAGCCTCTGATCCCATCTCTGCCCCTCCTCGTGACTCCCTCGCCTCTCTCCTTCCTGCACACCTGTGCTCCTGGCCCCCTCTCCTCTCCCTCCTACCCTCTGATCCCCTCTCTGTCCCTCCTCGTGACTCCCTCGCCTCTCTCCTTCCTGCACACCTGTGCTCCTGGCCCCCTCTCCTCTCCTCTTCCTCCAAGCCTCTGATCCCCCCTCTGTCCCTCCTCGTGACTCCCTCTCGCCTCTCTCCTTCCTGCACACCTGTGCTCCTGGCCCCCTCTCCTCTCCTCTTCCTCCTAGCCTCTGATCCCTTCTCTGTCCCTCCTCGTGACTCCCTCGCCTCTCTCCTTCCTGCACACCTGTCCCCCTGGCCCCCTCTCCTCTCCTCTTCCGCCTAGCCTCTGATCCCTTCTCTGTCCCTCCTCGCGATTCCCTCACCTCTCCCCTTCCTGCACACCTGTGCTCCTGGCCTCCTCTCCTCTTCCTCCTAGCCTCTGATCCCCTCTCTGCCCCTCCTCGTGACTCCTTCGCCTCTCTCCTTCCTGCACACCTGTGCTCCTGGCCCCCTCTCCTCTTCCTCCTAGCCTCTGATCCCCTCTCTGCCCCTCCTCGTGACTCCCTCGCCTCTCTCCTTCCTGCACACCTGTGCTCCTGGCCTCCTCTCCTCTTCCTCCAAGCCTCTGATCCCCTCTCTGCCCGTCCGTGACTCCCTCACCTCTCTCCTTCCTGCACACCTGTGCTCCTGTCCCCCTGGCCCCCTCTCCTCTCCTCTTCCTCCAAGCCTCTGATCCCCTCTCTGCCCCTCCTCGTGACTCCCTCGCCTCTCTTCTTCCTGCACACCTGTGCTCCTGGCCCCCTCTCCTCTACCTCCAAGCCTCTGATCCCCTCTCTGCCCGTCCGTGATTCCCTCACCTCTCTCCTTCCTGCACACCTGTGCTCCTGGCCCCCTCTCCTCTTCCTCCAAGCCTCTGATCCCCTCTCTGCCCCTCCTCGTGACTCCCTCGCCTCTCTCCTTCCTGCACACCTGTGCTCCTGGCCCCCTCTCCTCTCCCTCCTAGCCTCTGATCCCCTCTCTGCCCCTCCTCGTGACTCCCTCACCTCTCTCCTTCCTGCACACCTGTGCTCCTGGCCCCCTCTCCTCTCCTCTTCCTCCTAGCCTCTGATCCCCTCTCTGCCCCTCCTCGTGACTCCCTCGCCTCTCTCCTTCCTGCACACCTGTGCTCCTGGCCTCCTCTCCTCTTCCTCCAAGCCTCTGATCCCCTCTCTGCCCCTCCTCGTGACTCCCTCGCCTCTCTCCTTCCTGCACACCTGTGCTCCTGGCCCCCTCTCCTCTCCTCTTCCTCCTAGCCTCTGATCCCCTCTCTGCCCTTCCTCGTGACTCCCTCGCCTCTCTCCTTCCTGCACACCTGTGCTCCTGGCCTCGTCTCCTCTTCCTCCAAGCCTCTGATCCCCTCTCTGTCCCTCCTCGTGACTCCCTCGCCTCTCTCCTTCCTGCACACCTGTGCTCCTGGCCCCCTCTCCTCTCCTCTTCCTCCTAGCCTCTGATCCCCTCTCTGCCCTTCCTCGTGACTCCCTCGCCTCTCTCCTTCCTGCACACCTGTGCTCCTGGCCTCCTCTCCTCTTCCTCCAAGCCTCTGATCCCCTCTCTGTCCCTCCTCGTGACTCCCTCGCCTCTCTCCTTCCTGCACACCTGTGCTCCTGGCCCCCTCTCCTCTCCTCTTCCTCCTAGCCTCTGATCCCCTTTCTGTCCCTCCTCCTGACTCCCTCGCCTCTCTCCTTCCTGCACACCTGTGCTCCTGGCCCCCTCTCCTCTCCTCTTCCTCCTAGCCTCTGATCCCCTCTCTGCCCCTCCTCGTGATTCCCTCGCCTCTCTCCTTCCTGCACACCTGTCCCCCTGGCCCCCTCTCCTCTTCCTCCTAGCCTCTGATCCCCTCTCTGCCCCTCCTCGTGACTCCCTCGCCTCTCTCCTTCCTGCACACCTGTGCTCCTGTCCCCCTGGCCCCCTCTCCTCTCCTCTTCCTCCAAGCCTCTGATCCCCTCTCTGTCCCTCCTCGTGACTCCCTCGCCTCTCTCCTTCCTGCACACCTGTGCTCCTGGCCCCCTCTCCTCTTCCTCCTAGCCTCTGATCCCCTCTCTGCCCCTCCTCGTGACTCCCTCACCTCTCTCCTTCCTGCACACCTGTGCTCCTGGCCCCCTCTCCTCTTCCTCCTAGCCTCTGATCCCTTCTCTGTCCCTCCTCGTGACTCCCTCGCCTCTCTCCTTCCCGTGCTGTCACCCTCCACTTTCCTCCTCCTCAGAGCCTTTTACCCCCTCCTGAACACCTGCCCTTATTCCCCTGGATCCTTCTAATTCCCTCCCCCACCATCCCCTCATATTCCCTCCACCTGATCCTCTCTACTCTCTCACAGACCCTCTCTGGTGCTCTCCTTCTGATTCCTTCTCCCACCCTTCCTCTGATCCTCTCTCCCTCCACCTCTCCAAATATCCTCTCTTCCCCTCCTCCTCTCCCACACTTCTCTCCTCCTTCCGATACTCCGCACTTCTCTCCCCCCTACTGAACATCCTCGCTCTCCTCCTCCAGATCCGCCCCCTCCTCTCCTCCTGGTTCCATCTTCTTCCCTCCTCCGATCTCCTCTCTTCCCTTTTCCCCATACACCTGTCCCCCATCCCCTGGTCCCCTCCCGTCCCTTGTCCTACTTCTAAAACCCTCTGCTCCCCTCTTCCTGAAAACGTGTCCCTCACTCGCCCAAACCCTCCCCCTGCACTCCACTTCCCCCAGAACCTCTCCCCTGTGTCCCATATATATCTCTCTAGACCCCTCCGCCATATTCCTGCTTTTATCTGATCCTTTCTCCTCCCGTCGACTTCATCTAATGTCCTCTTCCCCTCTTCCTCCTGATGCCCTCCTTCTCCTCTCCTCCTAATCCCATCTTTTCTCCTCCTCCTGACCGCCTCGTCCCCTCTTCCTGATCTCCTCTCTTCCCCTCCATCCGGACATCATTCCTTCCTCATTATCCCCTCTCCTGATTTCTCTTTTCCCCTCCTGATCTTCTCTGTCCCTTCCTCTTGATGTCTCTTCTCCACCTGATCCCCTCTCCTGGCTACAGATGCCCTCTCTTTTTTGCCTCCTGGCCCTTTCTCCTCTTTGGGAGGTCGCCTTTCTGTCTTCCTATTGACCCCTTCACACTTCCCATTCTCCCCTGTTACTGTCAGCACATCTCATAGTTTCCCATCTCTTTCCTCTAATCCGCAAACTTCATTATTGCTTTTCTCCTCCATCCATCTCCATGACCTGCTTTTATCCGCACTCCTCTTCCACTCACACGTTAATTCCAGCATTTATCATTTACCCTCTTCTGACTTCCCTCTACCCTTTCATCGCCTCCTGGCCTCTCACTTCGAACGGAGCTCAATTATTCCTTCTTCATTTTTTTGTTCTCCCTTCTTACAGTTTCCACCAAAGCTTCCTTCTGTACTGTATCACAGGTTTCCTCCTTACTTTTTCCTCCTTCAGCTGTTACAAGTTGTGTGGCTATTTTTGGGTGAGCTGCCTGTGGTGGTTTTTTTTTTTAAATAGGACCACCCAGGGCATGATGTTATAGCAATAGTGGCCCAAGGTCTTTCACAATATTCTTCCCACCTCTCTTTGTCCCCTTTGCCAGAGCTTTAAGTGGGCCGGGTACTGCCGGTGCCGAGCAACAGCAGTTTTTAAAAGGGGGCCTCAAAACGGGTCCCTATCTGGCTCTGTTTTGTGCCCTGGCACAGCCGGTCCATTTTTTCCAGACTGCAGTGACAGCAGGGACATCGATGTGCGCGTGCTCACACTGCTTACTTCTCACTAGTGGAGAATTTACGGCATGACGTCGTGCCAGGTGAGCGTTGTAGGGGAAGGGGAATCCTTTAAAGAGAGCCATTTTCTCTCTGGATTTCCCTTCTCTTTTTGAAACACAGGAGCAGCAACATTGTCATGGTGTCACCAGGGCTTTAAGTGGAAGCATTTTCAATATTATATACAAGCCATAGTTGCTGCTTATTTATCTTATGCAACTAACAACCATTGACAAAGCCAATAGTCCTGACTTGTTGTAGGTGTAATGTTACTTGTTGTCAGGGCCGGCGCTAGGCATGGGCAGTGTGGGCAGCTGCTCAGGGCACCCGTAGTCAGCGCTCCATCTTGGGGCCTTGCACTAATGCGACAGTCAGACTACGGCATGTAAGGTGGCACCATGCAAGTGCACCACCTTAGGAGGCCCCCCCTTCCCTGGCCTCACTGCTATGGTGTAGCAAGGGCAACCCGAGGGGAGGCGGCCCCCTCATTCCCAGTTGCAAAACACACATTCCCCATGTGTGTCCGGCAATTAGGTCTCCACCCCTCCACCCATGCAGAGGCACAGCGGGATGGCAACCCTCACACCTTCAGCCCTTGATTAGCTGTTAAGAGGTGCTTGTAGGTGGCTGAGAGGGAGGGGCCACAGCTTCAGGAGCAGGGACATCTATTCAGATGCAAACAGCCCTGAATGTGTCATGTCTATGCAATTTAGAGTGGCCTCGCACATTCCCTTTCTGCCCAGGGCCTCAAAAATCCTAGAACCGGCCCTGCTTGTTGTATCATATATCTGGATGCAATGACAGAAACAGCAAAATACAAGTCGGGCGGCACACTATGCTAAGCACAGATTTTTAGCTTACGTGTTTTTAAGCCATGCCCTTAATTACATCGGCCACGCCTCTTTGAGAGACCCCCCAGTTTTTTCATCCCACTTAAAGCCCTGCCCTTTGCCATTGGTGCATGGGAAAATACCTACTACCAACATCACCTTTACTGGGATCCACCCGCATTCCCATGACGTACGGTACAGAATATCGTTGTCAGGCTACAAAATCAGCAACCAATGGGATAATATTTTTGGAACTGATGTTTTGGACACAACGTGTATGTCAGACTATATGTCTGTAGATAATATTCTGACTTACAACCCCAGTGGTGTAACATTGGCCCCGGTGGTGCTGGGGAGGGAGCTCCTAGTGGCCCCCTCCGGCACTGTGCACAGGCCCTTGGCCTGAGAGCTCCTGAAGGGGGGCTCCATGTCCTTTGCAGGGGGCCCCCTCAAGTTTTGTTAGGCCACTGTACAACCCCTCATGAGAAACTACATTTTAAGAAATCCTTGGCTCCAGATACTTTTGTATTACTTGATTGGCTTCACGTGCTACATTTTCTCTGTACTTGCTCCATTGGACTCACGAAGAAGCTGTAGTAAACTGCAGTACGGAGATGCCCTGAAACATAGATGTAGAGGGAGACACGTTTCACTGGAAGATCAGGGAATTTAACATGTGGCGTGTTGAGTCCTTCTTCGTGCAACTTTAGGCATGATGAGGTGAAGACTTGTACTTTAACGTGGTGGCCTCGGCGCTGGTCAGAAAGTCCTTGTGTTTCCAGTGGTGTGTGGTTGAATCTCTCTGAGACAACAGCCAGGGCTTTAAGTGGGATGAAAAAACTGGGGGGTTTCTCAAAGGGGCGTGGCCAATGTAATTAAGGGCGTGGCTTAAAAACACGTAAACTAAAAATCTGTGCTTAGCATAGTGTGCCACCCAACTTGTATTTTGCTGTTTCTGTCATTGCATCCAGACATATGATACAAGTAACATCATACCTACAAAAAGTCACGACTATTGGCTTTGTCAATGGTTGTTAGTAGCATACGATAAATAAGCAGCAACTATGGCTTGTATATAATATTGAAAAAGCTTCGACTTAAAGCCCTGGTGACACCATGACAATGTTGGTGCTCCTGAGCTTCAAAAAGAGAAGGGAAATCCAGAGCGAAATTGACTCTCTTTAAAGGAGTTCCCTTCCCCTACAACGCTCACCTGGCATGACGTCATGCCGTAACTTCTCCACTAGTGAGAAGTTAGCAGTGTGAGCACGCGCACATCGATGTGCCTGCTGTCACTGCAGTCCGGAAACAAACGGACCGCCTGTGCCAGGGCACAAAATTGAGCCCGATAGAGACCCGTTTCGAGGCCCCCTTTAAAAAACTGCCGGTGCTCAGCATTGGTGAGATCCGACCCACTTAAAGCCCTGACAACGGCTGCTTGTGGGTGTTAAGGTGGGGTCCTTCTCTTCTTTATGCCCCCACACTCGAGCATTCCTTTGCTGAGCTTGAATTTTAGGTGGATCACTGACCATAATACACAAAGAACTACTCCCACTAGACTGCGTCAACACTTAGGGGCCGATTCCGATCTCGGCCGGTAGGGCTCCGAATCGGATTCGGCTTTACCGGATCCGATTCGGAGTCCTGTTTCCCGACCGATTCGTACGTGCGTCCGGGCGAGCGAGTACGATGCGAAATCTCTGACCGACTCGTTCGCGAGACCCAACCGCACCGACCGACTCGTTCGCGAAAGCCGACCGCTCCGACCGACTCGCACGGACACGCCTCGCACCGCGCAATGGAGACGTTCCCCGGCCGGGTAAGTACGATGCGCGCCTCGAGCAGTCCGACCGACTCGCGCCGTCCGGCTCAAAAGAGCAGTCGGAGCCGCACTTTGGGGGTCCGTGTCGGACCCCCCTGTACGCCTAGCTGCGCGAGTCGCACACAGGGGGGACCCATGGGTCCCCCCTACCTGTGCATGTACGGCGCGACCCGATTCGACGCGTACCCGCTGTAGGGGGCGCCCTTGTTCGCCTCGCACCCATTGAGTCAATGGGAGCCCGCGTACGCGTTGTACGACCGGCTCCCATTGACTTCAATGGGAGTCCGACCGAATCGAGTCCGATAGCATACGAACGCATCGTACTCGTTCGGTCGGACTGCTAGGGTCCGATTCGGTCGGAAATCTCTCCGGGTCCGGCTCGGTCGGAGAGATTTCCGGCCCGAATCGGAATCGCCCCCAAGTCTTAGTGTCCTGGGATGTGGGTGTTCCAACTGAAGCTGCTTGGGGACAGCCATCATGCTTCGTAACAGCTGCTGAATGCGCCAGCAGCGCCACAATATAAAAAAATTACATTTAAGATCTGACCCCAATCTAATGTAAAAGTTGTATTTGCCACCCTCCTGTGATGCTGTTTGTTTGTTGAGTGTGTGCTATGAATGCAGAGTTGCAAGCACTGCCTGTTACATGAGACAAACACAAATATCACATTGGATTTAGCGATGAGACACAGAAGCTATTGGAAGTACCTCCCTGTCACCGAGGGAACAGTGCCGTTCTAAAGATGGGTTCAAGATGCTAGTCTGCAGCTTAGCGATAAGGTAATCTCCTCCTCCATGAATTACGCACGTACTCATCCGGCTCTAAGCAATGCACATGGAAACCGGGGAAACTCTGCAAACTGATACATGGATGCACCAAACCACTTTAGTGCACGGGATCCTCGGAGGCACAGATTATTTCTAAGATAAGAATAATCGTTTGCTTTCTATTATATAACCGTATTTTTAAAAATAAAATCCAACAAAAACCTACAGATTTTCAACTGTGACATTGAGCGATAACAGATTTCCTTCTTAAAATCGCAAGGAATGATCCCCTGGTGAGAAAAGTGAATAAAAAAACTTTCTTAAATCATCAGTTCACGCTAGATGACTAATTACTTGTGTGATCTATTGGTCTACTTTAACACAACTTTCACCACTTATGAACAGCATCTCTGATCCCTTGTACCGGATATGGAGCAATATCTTTAGCATGGTAGAAACTGTACAGTACATTTTATGGAACTTTGAGAGTACACCACTAGAAGTACTGACGTAGGCAATACAAAAAATGTGGGAGCAATCCATCGCTCTCCAGGAACACCCAGCGTCGTTCTCCATGAATTATGCATGTGTGACCTTGGTTGGAGTAGCACTCCTGTGGCTATTCTCCTTTAATCTAAGTTACCATCATGTATACATCTCATCTCCAAGCCATACAGCAGGCTAAACGTTTACCCCTAATAAAATTCTATCTGCTCTAGTCAATTTACTCATTGTTAGTCCTGTCAGCCTTAGGGTGGTCTTCCCCCCAACTTTCTGCCTTTCTCCTCAATTTTATTCTGGCTTTGTTTTTGCTGGCCTTAGGGCTCTGTGCACTTTAACACTGCTGATAAGTGCTAAAGTGCTTGTGCTCGCTCCTCTAAATATGGGAACATTGGCTTATACCCAATTGGCGTATTTAATTTACTTATAAGTCCCTAGTAAAGTGGCACTGCATGTGCCCAAGGCCTATAAATTAAATGCTGCTAGTGGGTATGCAGCACTGATTGTGCAATCCACTTAAGTAGCTCTTTAAACATGTCTCAGGCCTGCCATTGCAGAGCCTGTGTGTGCAGTTTTAAACTGCCATTTTGACCTGTCAAAATAAACTTTTTGCCAGGCACAAACCTTCTGTTTTAATACATATAAGTCACCCCTTGGGTATGCCCTGGATAGCTCAGAGGGCAGGGTGCAATGTATTTAAAAAGCAGGACAAGTACCTTTAAATTTTACATGTCCCAGTAGTGAAAAGCTCTTAAATTCGTTTTTCACTACTGCAAGGCCTATCCCTCCCATAGGATAACATTGGAGTTGCCTTATTACATTTTATAAGTGTAATTTCGAAATGGGAAGAGATACCCAGTTCATGTTTGGTGTCTCTGGAATCACAATTTGAAATACTAACTTATGGTGAAGCCGGATTTCAAATTGCAATTCTGAAAATGACACTTTTGGAAAGTTGGCACTTTCCTGCCTTATCCATTTAGTGCCTGTAGCCTGTCTCTGGTCACATGACTGGGTGTAGCTGACAGCTGGACTTTGTGTATTCCTCCTAAACAAACACACAGAGCTTAGGTGTGCCTGGATGGGCCATCACCGGCAGGATGGGAGGGAGGAGCTGGGAACAGCTCCACTTACACCTGAATAAGTTGTGCCCTGCCCCCACACAAAGGGCTGCATACCCCCTGTAGTTAGTCTGAAGCCAGGGCACGAAAGGCAGGATGCATGGGGACTTAAAAGGGAAACCTCTAGAAGCTTCTCCCCCACTTCAAAGGCACATCTGGGTATAAATACTGGACCCCAGGCACCACCACTTCAGTATACTTCTGGACCTGTTAAAACTCTGCCAGGAAGAAGGACTGCTTTACTACTGAAAGACTGCCACTCTGCTGGACTCCTGCTTTGCTGTGCTGACCTGCTGCCTTCTGCTCTCTTGCCTGGGTGAGAAGTTCTGGACCTGCATCTCTTGAACCCACGACCCAGAGTGACTCCAAGGGCTGTTTGGCCGGCCTCCTGATCTGAAACCTCAGGGATATAACAGGCTTCCAATAACCTTTCATCTGCACCTGGACTCTGACATCTGTGAGTCTACCCTACCAAGTCCAGTCCTGCACTCTTGGAAGTGGGCTTAAGGTGCTTCACCAGCTTCTGTGGACCCAGCGGAACCGACGTATCTTCTCTGCTGCATAGCTCAACCCCGAACTGATGCAGCTCTGCTGCTGCATGGATTGGACCCATCGCAAAGACCTGCATCGCCACCACGACCTGCAATGCCTTCAGAACCGCCACTGCGAGACGCATCCTTGGCACAGGCCCTCGCACAGCAGCCTCAACGGCGACGCCAGACTTCGGATCTGGATTAGCCCTTGATGGCCAGCACTGAAGACACGATCGTTCATCCACGGTTTTTCCTTGATGCTTCAGCAAAGGTATGTTTTCACTTAATATGGGAGAAGCGAGGCCCACTCAGATTCTTCAATGGGAGACTTGGCTCCTAGACCCTCGATTCCTCAACCCAGCTCTGCAGGCCAACTGCCCTGAAGCCCAATGCTGCCACATTTACCTCCATTGCTGAAGACACAAGAAAAAATGCAGACCTATTGTAACAATACTTGCTTACCTTTACTAATGCACCAGTGTAGTGTCTTCATATGATCTAGTAGGCCTTTAGGTGCTGAATGTTTTCCAGTCATTGACGCTGCTGTGACTTGACCATCCTATAAATCTAGTTCCAGAAGAGCTGAAGATCTTCCTGAAGTGGTTTCTCATCAAACTCTCCTTAGATTGTGGAGGCTGTCTGTGAAGAGAAAAGTTTAGTGGACCTTGTGAAAACCCACCCCAGGGTTACATGAAATTCATGATCCACACATAAACTCCACTCACAAGAAGAATGAAAAAAACGTTGGCCAGATATCAGATCCCTGATGAGTATGCAAACTTGTACCAAATTAAAGACTTTGTTAGAGAGCACCACACCACTCTGTAGAAAATCCCACAATAGGGATTTATTTTCAAAGCAAGAGATCAACTCCACTCTCACAATACAGAGATGTTGACAAAAAATCCCAAACATCATTGGATGGTGCCGGCAGAGAGGTGATGTCTCCTAGAACACCTCTGAACATTGTGGTTCTGTGGGCACGGGGCACCCTGCAACTTTAGACACACCAATATGTACCTAACAAAGTATGCCCTCAATTTGATGAATTGGAGATGGTGTTAAACCTAATTTTCATTAGGCAATGTGTCCCCGTGTTAAGGCACCTTCCAATGCATCAAAAATATCAGAAATGCAGCCAAGTAAGTAAATGGGGCCACTCAATGACTGAGTTCTAGTTCAGCAGAACAGTAAAAGGGTTTTATTACAAAATTCGAAGTAAGGCGATATAGAGTACATACCATAAAGGCTCTCAGTGAATAGGGCAATACAGAGAAGCGCAAATTCAAAAATTACTCTAAGTCACCACCAAAATCAAGGGTTTTTATACATTATTTTTGCATATGAAATAAACAGAACTGCAGAATCATGTGAGCAAATGTATAATTTCATCAGTAAATCAGAGCACAGACTTATAAACGTCATATTGCCTTAGCAGCTAAACACTATCCCACTACATGAATAATTATTCTGCCCCTTCCATGCTAATCTCATCGGGAGATCCTAGAAGAAACTAGATACATGGACAACAGTGTGTTATATAAATGAATAGGGCACAGTGATCTAGCGGAAAGACCTTGAAGTAATAGTTACAGTTTTGTGACTGAGGCAGGGAAAGTTCATTGAAGACAGCATGAATAATGACAATGGAAATAAACAAAGAATATTTTACTTGACTAGGTGCTGCAGAAACGACAGGAAGTGAGATATGCAGGGGAAGGCAAGAGTGACAAGGGAGAAATCAATTTAGAAAAAGATGTTGATTAGGCCCAAATTCGAGGCCGAGTTAACAAGGCACTTCTACACACCATAGAGACAATATTTGAAAGACAACAGTAGTATATCAGGGTACACGTGTGTGTAATCAAGTGTGAAAATACTTTCTACATGTTGCTAATGATGCACAAAAATACAAACACACAAAAAATCCTGAACAGTTCCACAGGTGTGGCCAACCTTTGCTTGGGAGTCTACAGTGAAGTAGGCAGTGGGCTAACATTTTGGGATCTCTGAAACCGTGCCAACAGTGTGAAGCTCAGTTCTGGGACTCTGCTGGCCTTCTACTTTGGTGATACTCTCTCTGATTCAGGTGAAGTCATGTCCAGGTGTAAGGCAGGTGAAGGGATGGAGGCCAAGAAGACCTCTTCCAACAGAGAGCTTGTAGGGGAGTTACTGTAGCGGGTTGAGTGGGACATCTACTCAGACATGCTCTGCCCAATGTGAAGAATGCTGTTTTTTTGTTCAAGGAATAACCACTTTAAAATTATTGTTAAATTATTACAGCGGAAGAGCATAGAAATGTAGTCTTTCTCCGTAAGCTAATACGAGCGAACATGTGTGAACAGCCAAACGTTTTTATGCGTTATTTTGTGTAAAGTTCAATGGCACGCAAGCCTCCACCAGTAATGTTCTCCCACCCTGCTCTCGACAGTGGGGCACCTATGCACTGTGTATATCCGATAAATATACGCCATCAATCCAAATACAAATGGTGTCCGTGTTTAAAGAAATCTCCAATGTGATTAAATCATAAAAGAGATAAGGGAAACTAAATAAAAACATAAAAAATACAATTGAAAGAGACAAACGAGATCCCCTGCGTCAGCATTTAACAAGGACTGGCATACTCCTTCGGCGACATCTGGCTTCGGTCACCAGGGAGGCGACCTCTCGGTTTGAGGAATGCACGAGAGAGCGACAGCGCGCGCCTGCGATCGATGCCCCTGTATACATTTACCTTGGTGACAAATGGGATCTGAGCAGAGGTTGGAAAGGTGCGAGAAGGGAAGCCGAATGAATGATACCTCTGAAAATTAAATTAGACCTTTTTTATTAGCAGCACCTGCCTTAGGATGCTACGCTCTGTTAAGAGGCCTGCTTTCCCCACAGGTGTTGGAGGTTACGTCGCCGAGTGCTGAATGGTATTACTAATACCATTCATTACAGTCATTAGTGCTTGAAGGGTTATTTTTACATTTTCATGGACGATCAAAGGCTATCAAAACCACCTTTTTTACCTGCTTAGTAATGATGGCTTTCTCATGCTCAGGGTCATGTTGAGCTCCAGCCTCTCCATCAGCTCTGTCAACACCCCCTCCGTTACCTGTTTGGTACAGTCCATTTCACGCTCACTGCCACATCCCGATAATGCCGCCATATTGACTATGCATCTGTCCTGCCAAAGCTCGTTACCGATGGCCTCGTGCGGACAGCAATGTTGGTTCAATCTGCTAGGTTTATTGGTCCTCGTCCCTGACAACGCCTTCTCCTTTAATTAATCAAGAGAGATGATCCTTTCATGTTCTTGGGCACACTGAGTTCAAACCACTCTGTACAATAGGCCTCTGCCAATGTCCTCTTATTTACGTTCTCGGTACCGCGGCATTTTCATGCTCAGGGCCATGTAGAGGTCTTCCATCTTGTTCACTGTGTCTCTGCACTGCTCGTAACGTCATGAGAAGGCTAGACGGAGGCCCTGTGGCATATAAGGCTTTCCAGCAGGTCAGTAACTCTGAAAGACCTAGAGATGGGGTAGAATCAAGCCAGAAGAACTTGACATATGACTGACTTTGCACTCGCTCTGTCGTCACAGAACAACCCCGATTTCCCCATCTCTCTCTATCTCTACATTTGACAGTTTATCTATTGTCTAGACTCCCAAGGGATGTAGACTTGAGGTTTTTATTTAATTTAAAATTATGGCTTTTGAAATGTTTTAAATTTGTAACTCCATGCTGGACCATTGTGTAGTGATATTCGTGCAATGGTGGTGGAAGGACATGTATCAGTTGACAGGTGGTAAACTACATTTTCAAATGGAATGACCTAGAACTTAAATCTGTCTTCTGGTGGAGAGTACATTACAGATGTGCCGAGTTTCTAAGATTCTTCTTCCAAAAGTTTGAGAAGTTGGGGAGGAATTTAAAAAACAGTGGAAGAAAGTTCTGCTTTGATTAGGTAGTTTTATCTGACAAACACTGACAAAACATCTTCAAAAAGGAACACCTTTATCAGGAACATTCTCTCTCTCCAAAATCAAACACTTTTCTTTGGGCATGTCCATCTGCAAGTCAAGTTGGGGAAGTTGTGAAACTAAAATGGCAAAACGTTTTTGTGGAAAAGTTCTACCGGAAAGCAAAGTTGGGCAAGTTGTAAAACTTAGCCAATCATAAACTGTGGAAAGTGAAAAGTTCACCTACTTTTGGAGTACATGTCAGATTGATTGTTGATTGCTACCTTGATAATATTTCATGTCACATTTTTACCCTTTAGATGGAGCAAATATTTCCAGCATATACTTATATCAGCTCTGAATTTAGCTATTGATCTTGCCTCTGGGTTCATACCAGTTACTTGGGTTTTTGAAATGTAAGATTACTGTCACTTTAGAATTTTGGAACAAGGATCAACTCTTTGAAAATATTAAATGGAATGCATTAAAAAATGTGTTAATCTAAGATTGCAGTTTTGCCAAGTAAGAAGTTATTGAATTTACCTTGATTGCCTTTGGGAATCTCCAATCCTGGGACTTAAGAGTCACATAGTGCAGACGTTTTTAAAACCAGCTACTCCTTTTGTTACCCTGTTGGGATTGTCCAGCGGCCATTTTCTAGAAATTGCCAATAGTTCAGAAATGAACTTCACCTCCATTATTTTTTTGATAATTTGTCCTTTTGCCCGTCCATCTGTCTGTCCATCTATGTCTGTCAATTGGCCTGTCAGTCCATCAGTCTGAAGTATCTCCATCCATCGGTCTAGCTGTCTGTCAGTCCATCTGTTTCGCATACTTGACTATGACATGGTCCATGGCATGATTGATTAGGGGGGCAGGCACAATAGGGCCATGTATGACCAAAAGGTGTACTTCAGAGTCTTAGTTTACATCTGTATGGATTACACTGGAACTCTATTAAAAATACACTATGTTTTCATTTCCGGTGAAACTCTGGCACTTATACATACTCTACCATTGGCTTTCCCAGACAGTAAAAAGCCAGAAAGAAAGAATTTTAAAACGCCAAATGTGATTTTTGCAAGCAAAGTGGTGTCCTTTGGTGGCCTAGCTTGATCTCCCCACCAGTTGGTGCACTTCCTGTTAGACGTTTCGCCCTGCAGATATGACCTGATGGTACCCACACTGTCAGGGGTGCCCCTGCCTACGCCTTGTGTTCCGCTAGACATGGACACACATTGGTTATAAAAGTCAGTGGGTGCTCAAGTTTAAGATCTTGTGTGTTCTGACCCTTTTCAGTATAAGCAGATGCTCGGCCCATATATCTCTTCAAACCTGATAATGTCACAGGAGCCCCTCTGGCTGAGGGATGGTGGCTGTCGTTCCAGCAACTTACCATATAAATTGAACTAATTTGTATGCGATCCGGATGAGTTAATTGCATGAAATTTGTCTCTGGATCAGTCGCCATTAGGGAGATTCGCGATAGGCAGGAGTGTTGGTGTTTTTATTAAGTGGAAAGATTGTCCCAGGCTTTCAAAATTCCTAGAATCACAATATTTTGTAAAGCTTTTCTTTCCTAATGGGAGTTCTCATCCATTTCTTCCTCTGGGCTCCTGCTGCTCCTGAGCACCTAATTATTCAGAGTACCTGTCAGCAGACAGACTCAGGTTAGACTTAGAGTGACGTGGGCTGCATGCAGGAAGCCTCACCGGAAGGCACCAGTAGAGGACAGTAATGGCCACTGAGGCGGGCTGATACCGTGCAGGGAGTCAGAGGGAACAACACATGCTACCTCTTCCAGGACAACATACGTACCGCTGTAGGATTCACTTCCTCCCCTGGAAACTGTTGTTAATTGTACGATTCGTGGGCTCTACAGTGTGCACCCGTTTGTGGCTTACCTTGCACACTTTTTGTTTGTCTCCCCTCGGATTTCCCTTGTGGTTATTGTTTGCCTCGCACGCTATTTTTCAATTTCCTGCGTTGTTCCCCTGCAGGCTCCTGGCTGACGCCATCTTACCGTGGGGAAGGATTCTGGTATTATTCCTTTAGCCTTGGAACAGATTTTCTCCTAAAGGGGGCGTAAGCCTTGAGGCCCTCTATCTTTTGTACTGCACTAACTGGTATGTGTATTGTGCCTTACATTTAGTATAGCATTATTTTTTTTTTAAACAAATTTATTAGTTTTGGTACACACCATATTTCCACAACTGTTAAATGCACACTTTACAACTCCCAATTGTCACTTCCCAGCCCTTTCCAACCCAGTGTCCTCCCATATCTCTCGCCCCCATCATTGGTTATCCAACAACAGTTCCACCAGCGTCCCCATATTATGTTGCGCTCATGGGGCATCCCCAGGCTCCATATATGGGTTGGGTTCTTCAAACTTGGCACACCTGTGCGTAGCAGCTGTCCATGGCGAGATATTAGGAGCCACATTAGAAGTCCAATAGTGTGCTATAACCCTTTTGGCTGAGAGTGTGGCGTTGCCCACACCGCACAGTTGCATCTGTGGCTACCCAGATCTTCCAGGATTCCCAGAACTGCCAGAGCAGGGGAGAGCTGCATCGGTCGCTAGGACTTCAGTTAGTATCGCCTCTATAGAGTTTTCCAGTATGTTGCAAGCGCTAGGCATCCCCAGACTATGTGGTAAAAGTCTGCCTTGGGAGAGGAACAGTGGGGACAGTTTAATATATCTCTCTTTCCAAACCGTATTGGGCATAAGGTAAGTTGTATGAAGGTATTTGAGTTAGATGAGTCTGAGCCGGGCCAGAATGGCGAGAGTGCGGGAGGCCAATCGTCCATCCCGCCAGTTTGCTTTCTCCAACGGTCCTGTCCAGGTTTCCCACTTTTGCTTAAGTTACTCAAATGTGTTTAGGGAGCTAAGTATAAGTGACTTGTATATCTGAGAGATCCCCAGTGGGCCCTGAAGGAGTTTGGCCTCTTTGGGATTATATTCTGGTGGGTCAATAATATCTGCTTCACAGAAGTAGAGTTCATGTCTCAGTTACAAGTATTTGTGGAATTGGGCAGAGGAGAGGGTGAATTGGGATTGGAGGTCATGGAATGATTTCATAGAGGAGCTGTACCATATGTCTCCTAAGAGGAAGAGCTCGATTTTGTCCCATTTAGCAAACCTCTCATAATGTGAGATTTGGCCCAGCCGAATCCCTTCAAGAGCGGAGTCTGTTGTGTGTGTTTCCTGTCCCAACCTATCATCTGTAGTGCCTGGACCACCACTCTAGTGGGCTTTGAGAGTTGGTAAGAGAAGGTGCCCCCATACAGGAGATGTTGGACACGGTCCAATCCTAGCTGAGATAGTTCTAATCTGTACACTGGGTCTCCCCAACCACCGTTAAGCCAGTCATTATTCATTAGGATTCCCAAAAGTAAAGGCAAATGTCTGCCATGCCTCTGTCATAAGTCAGTTGGCAGCGTTTGTTTAGAGCTACACTGAAGGTCAGCCAGCCCTTAAGAAGGTTTGAATCAGGGTAGTGAGGGACCGGGACCAAGAGGCAGGGATCTCCAGTGGGAAATTCTGCTGGGTGTAAAGAAATCGAGGTAGGGTCATCATCTTGAACAATGCTACCCTACCCAGAATGTGTAGTGGGAGGTGTGCCCTGATGTGAAAAAAACTCCTTCTACGCAGTGGAAAGGACTTAGCCAGCCACCCCCCCACCTGGCCCGGTCCCTGCTTCTGATCCCATCCAGGTCGGGGGAGCCTCCCTTGGCCCGATGGACCCCGTTACGGGCAACCGGACCCTCGCCAGGCCGCAGGACGGGGGCTCCCGAACCACAGGGCCGTCACATCTCTTTTCATGCAGGCCAAAAGTGGGGACAAGTAAAGGGACTAGATCAGCTCGGGTATCACTGATATATGGGTACCTAAGTACTGGAATCTGAGTCATCGGGTGGAGAATCACTAAATACCACTCTGCAACCCCCAGGCTTCCTGCAAGAGGAACTAGAAGGGATTTAGTCTAATTGGTATGAAGACCCAACACTTCTTCATAGAGGTACAGGATCTGCAATATTCGGGACCTGAGTCCTGTGGGCTACGGATACAGAGAAGTACATCATCAACATACAGCAAGATGCGGTTCTCCTCACCCCCCACCCCATTGCCAACCCTGTAGCTGCGTGCCACACCGGATGAGCCTAGCTAGTGGTTTAATAGCTACAGTGAATAGGTGATGCAAAAGGGGGCAGTCCTTTTGCACTTCTATGGGTTAGAAAGGGATTTGAGAGCACTCCATTAATGTGCACTTGTACTTCTGGTGAGGAGTATAGGAGTGACACATTGAAATCATGGGCCGAACCCCAAACATTGCTGTACCTCCTCCAGGAAAGACCAGTTGATGAAATCAAATGCTTTTTCAAAATTGACAATGAGTAGGGTCCACGCGTTTTGGATCTCTGACTGCCAAGCCAATGCCAGCTGGAGGCATCTAATACAGTGGTGAGTACCACGTCCTCTCATAAAGCCTCATTGATCGAGGTGAACCACATCTGGGCGCACCCGAATAATCCATTGAGCAAGCATCTTGGCAAAGATTTTAAGTTCGGAATTGATTAGGAAATGAGTCTTTAGGAGGAACAACTTTCAGGGGTGTCCTGCTTTGTGGAGAACAACTACAGTTCCCAGGTCTAGTCCTTTAGCGAACTCTCTGTTGGTCTCAGCCTCCAAGTATAGATCAAGCAAAGCAGTCTGGGGGAAAGTATCTCCCGAAATTTCCGATTGCATTCAATGGGGTAGCCATCCAGGCCAGCTGTCTTGCCTGCGTCCATGTCAGTTTGGGGTTCCTCAATTTTGTCCAACTCAAGGGGGAGTCTAAGCCTTCCCTTTGGGCGGGAGATAGGGTTGGAAGGGGGATATCGACCAATATGGGGGTTGCATTTTTTCACGGGAGAGCGAGTGCGGGGCGCATATAGGGTGCAGTAGTAATCAGAAAAGGTTTCAGCTATGGTGGCAGTCGTCTGCCTTTTGCTGCCCACACTGTCTAGGACCTTGGGGATCACTCTGGATGCCATGTCTCTAGTGGCCAGTCAGTAGAGCAATTTGCTAGATTTGTCTCCATGTTCGTAGACCTGGTGGAAAGAAACCAAACAACCCCGCCTGGCCTCCTCCATGACCATCTGGCAGAGTTTGGTATTGTCTAATGCCAGCTGACATTGGGTTTCGGCTTGGAAGATACGGGATTCTAAGTCATCCATCTGAGCCTGTTTTCCTCGCTCTTTGTGGCAGAGGAGTGCTTAGCAGTACACCTGACTGTCACTTTGCCAGCAGCCCAGAGGGTGCTTGCAGATGAGACTGAGCCTTGGTTGATATCAAAGAATGCCTGAATCTCCGATTTCCGGTCAACCACACAGTGGGGATCAGCTTTCCGAGGTGTAGGAGGAGCGGGAAGTGATCAGAGATATCACATGGGGGAATCTCCACAGTGGTGGCATGTAGAAAATCAATCGCGGAGAGCAGAAGGAGGTCTATTCAGGACAGTGTTACGCGCTGCATAGGTGTGGGTGAATTCTTTTGCTGTTCGCTACCACACTCTTAAAGTATCACAGAGCCCCAAAGAGGACATCCATGTTGATAGGAATCTAGAAGTGATTGCTCAGTTTGCTAGTTGGTTTCCTGTGGAATCTCTCTCTGGGTCAGGGACTGCATTGAGGTTGCCTCCTACTTCCGTGTCCCCAGGGAGAAGTTCAGAACAAGCAGTCTGCGGGCTTCTAAAGCCAGCTTGGGAGCCTGAGGCGGGAGATAGAAGGTAATTAAGTTATATTTGGTTCTCTCCAGGGTGCCCTTCAGTCCCATGTTTCTACCCTTGGGATCTAAGGTAACGGCGGTGACAACAGAAGAAACGTTTGTGAAGGAGTATCGTGACTTCTCTTGCGCCTCTAGTGAAGCTGGCGTGGAACACCCTTTGGAACCCATAATGAAGGAGGAAGGGGCCTCTCACACCCATGAGATGGGTTTCTTGAAGCATAAGAAACGCAGGGAGCTTCCTTTTTGCATCTTTGGTCCAAAAGGCTGTTAATGTTCCAAGTAGTTCAGTGAGCTTAGGCAGCGACATCCTGGGAGGGGTATAGCAGTGCAGATATTATGTTTGGGGATTAACACGTGACACATGATGGACAGTGCTGTGCAACTGGGTGGCATAGGGGCCACAAGCAAGGGCTCGGTGTGCAGTAGGTGTGCCATGAGTGCAGAATAAAATAAAAACATTGAAACAGAACAAAACTGAACAACTATTTTTCAATTTCCCTCCAATGCTTCCCTCCAAGAAGCATCTGTCACCCAGAAAACATTTAAACACTAAACAACAAAAAACCAGAAAAACCCTAAGTCAATTGGGTAGAGCTTTGAAGGTGGACCTCCAGTTACTTAGGTTCTCTGGTGCAAAAGGCAGTTCTGTATAACAAGAGATCAGTGCAGGCTCAGGTCGGCTGAGTAGAATAAGGCCTCAGAGGTAAGTCACTCCCAGAGGGGTCACCCGGGGCCTCTCTGGCAGAGGTCTCAGGTTGGTTCACATCAGTCTGATCAGGCACTGGAAAGTCCGGGGGCCAAGTTGAGTGTCAGGACTTGGCAAGCTCATCTAATTTTTGTACGTTTCTGAAACTCCCTGGGTGGCGTTGCATATTTAGCAGGACCTCGTCTTCAGGCATGAGAGGGGGGAGCAGGAGGTTTGAATGCAGGCCACCACTACGGCCATGTCCCTGATGGTCAGGTTCTAAGTTCAGATATAGTGGGGGGTTTTTCCAGCCGCCCCAGCCCAGGCCTCCTCTGTGGTGTCGAAGAAGTGGGTGCACAAATTATGGACCATCTTCAGGGTGGCTGGGAACATCAACAAGTATTGTAAGTTCATCGCCTTCACTTTTAGCTTGACCTTATAGAAGGATTTACGTTTCAGAATAAATTTGAATAGACTGTTTCAGGCTATATATTCACATATAACATCTTTAGAATACAAAATCGAGTGCACTATAATAGACATGTACACATGACCATAAGTATGTATATTTCTTAAAAAGGTATTTTTATTCAAAATCGCTCAATGGCATAGAATTTTTTTTAGGATATCAAAAATATGTATTTTTTATATATATATATAGGTGGGCAGTCAAAATATCGAATTTTAAATATCGACCTACACTAATATCGAGTTTTTAATATCGTAGGGACAAAATATCGAAGTCAAGAATATCGTTGACCAGAATATCGACTTTAAGGTAAGTAATATCGATTTTTTTAATATCGAAGTAAGTAATATCGAAGTCATTAATGTCGTTAGCAAAAATAAAGTTGTTAATAATATCGATTTTGTTTTAGTGTTATGTATTTTATATGTATGTTTAACATTTTTTTTAAGTTTTTTCATTATTTTTAAATATATGTATTAAATGTTTAGAAAATAGTAATTTTTTTGAAAGGAAATTTTGCGTTTTAGAATCAGAGCGGGTTGTGGGTTTATAGGGGAATAGGGTGGGAAGTAATTTAATTATAATTAATTACTTAATATGTTTTTATTTATTGTTATTCATTGTTAATTTATTGTTAATTAATTATTAATTGGTAATTAATGTATATTAATTGGTTAATTTATAATTATATTAATTATAATTAATTTATTATTCATTTTTATTTATTGTTATTGTTAATTAATTTATTGTAAATTAATTATTAATTAGTAATTAATTTTAATTAATTGATTAATTGGTAATTAAATTATGTTATTTTTAATATGTAGCGGGTTGTGGGTTTATAGGGTAATAGGGTGGGAAGTAATTTAAATATAATTAATTAGTTAATATGTGTATATTTATTGTTATTGATTATTAATTTATTGTTAATTAATTATTAATTGGTAATTAATTTTTTATTAATTGGTTAATTAAAATTATATTAATGATAATTAATGTTTTATTTTTTATTTATTGTTATTGTTAATTAATTAATTGTTAATTAATTATTAATTGGTAATTAATTTTGATTAATTGATAATTAAATTAATTGTGTTATTTTTTTATGTGTAGCGCGTTGTGTGTTTATAGGGGAATAGGGTGGGAAGTAATTTAATGTTATTTAAGTAATTATTAATTTAATTTAATAGGTATTTATTAATAATTATTTGGTTAAATAATTATTAATATGTTATTTATTTAAAAAAAAAAATTTATAAGTATGTTAATTTAACCCCTATGCGATCCTACATTTTCCCTACTGTTGCACTCACTGGAGTGGGATAGTAATTTTACCCCTCCGCTATCCAACACTTTCCCTACTGTTGCACTCACTGGAGTGGGAATAGTAATTTTTACCCCCGCTATCCAACACTTTCCCTACTGTTGCACTCACTGGAGTGGGAATAGTAATTTTTACCCCTACGCTATCCAACACTTTCCCTACTGTTGCACTCACTGGAGTGGGAATAGTAATTTTACCGCCCCCCGCTATCCAACACTTTCCCTACTGTTGCACTCACTGGAGTGGGAATAGTAATTTTTACCCCTACGCTATCCAACACTTTCCCTACTGTTGTACTCACTGGAGTGGGAATAGTAATTTTTACCCCTACGCTATCCAACACTTTTCCTACTGTTGCACTCACTGGAGTGGGAATAGTAATTTTTACCCCTACGCTATCCAACACTTTCCCTACTGTTGCACTCACTGGAGTGGGAATAGTAATTTTTACCCCTACGCTATCCAACACTTTCCCTACTGTTGCACTCACTGGAGTGGGAATAGTAATTTTTACCCCTACGCTATCCAACACTTTCCCTACTGTTGCACTCACTGGAGTGGGAATAGTAATTTTTACCCCTCCGCTATCCAACACTTTCCCTACTGTTGCACTCACTGTAGTGGGAATAGTAATTTTACCCCCCCCGCTATCCAACACTTTCCCTACTGTTGCACTCACTGGAGTGGGAATAGTAATTTTTACCCCTACGCTATCCAACACTTTCCCTACTGTTGCACTCACTGGAGTGGGAATAGTCATTTTTACCCCTACGCTATCCAACACTTTCCCTACTGTTGCACTCACTGGAGTGGGAATAGTAATTTTTACCCCTACGCTATCCAACACTTTCCCTACCGTTGCACTCACTGGAGTGGGAATAGTAATTTTAACCCCTACGCTATCCAACACTTTCCCTATTGTTGCACTCACTGGAGTGGGAATAGTAATTTTTACCCCTACGCTATCCAACACTTTCCCTACTGTTGCACTCGCTGGAGTGGGAATAGTAATTTGATTTCCTCCGCTATCTAATATTTTGTATTTTTTTAGCTAATGTATTGTATAATTATTTTTAAAAAGATTTAAAATAATTTTAATTTTTTTAAATGTGTTACATATATTTATTTAATTTTTATTTATATAATTGTTTTATGTGTATAGATGTATTTACAATTTATAAAAATAAAATAAACAATTTATAAGTTATTAAAATAAATATTAAAACATATTAAGTAAGTATATATATATATTATATATTATATGTATATGTTTAATGTATTTTCAAATTATATATATTACTTATAATTTTTAAGCATTTTAAAATATTTTTAACTGTTTCTTTTAATTATATGTATTATTTACTTTATTTTACAATATTTTTTTAACTTAAATTAAAAACGATATTTTTAACAACGATATTTTTGACATCGATATTTTTTGTTGTTGATATTTTTGCACTTACCTTAATGTAGATAGGATGTCAATATTCTTGTCTTCGATATTTTTGCTGCGATATTTTTGTAGGTCGATATTGTGACCTTTGATATTTAGTCAGTGATTCGCTATATATATATTAGTTAATGTTCTAGATCATAATTAATTCACATATATATTATGACAATGTACAATCACAGGTCTGTGAAAAACATATACGTAAACAAAATCACATGTCTATAGACAACAGATACATGAACACATAAATCTGACAGAAACAATGAATAACATCACTATACAAAAACTTTAAAATGCGAGAGAGGATAGATGAACTGTGAAACAATTCGAGGGCTGGCGGTAGATGGAAACACTACGCGCATTTCGGCGTGTATGCCTTCGTCAGGAAAAACCGTCTCAACTTTCTCTAATGTAGGTATAAGGAGCAGTGGTCTTGATGCTGGAATTTAGGATCTATATTTCTTAGGGTCCTAGGCCATCAGGTTGGACCTGTTCATCTGTGTAACAACTAAGAAGACGGATGCTGCTCATGTATAGGTACTGGGTCTATCATCGCTTCATGAAAGGTTACCAATACTAGGTCTAGCCAGCAGTTTCCTCAATGTTTAGTGTGTTCACAGGAACTTATCTCCAAGGTAGAGTTTAAATTGCGTGGATAGTTCAAGGGTTTATTAGAATTATACTCTTGATCCTGGGTGGTCACCATCAATGGGGATGAATGGACTCGTGGTTCAGCCTTAAAGAGTTCAATGGGGGATGCCTTTGTGTGGTTGAACTGACAGCTAGCAGGTTCCATTGTTTTTAGTAGGGGTCCCCTTCTTACAAAACCAGGATTTACGTTTCTGCCATTTGGGAATAATCAGGGAAAATTATGATGCTTGTGGATTGAAAGGAGAGGTCTCCTCCTTTCTGTGCTTCATGAAGAATGGCATCTCGATTTTAGAAATTTAGAATGCGGGCAATGGTCAGGTGAGGGCGTGCATCCGGGGGGAAGGGGGGGGTTTGTCGGCTAAAGATCTGGGGGCTCATTCCAATATGAACCATGGGGAAAGTTGGTCATTTGGGATCCATGATCTCAGCCAGGATTCCAAGAATTTCCTTGGATCTGTGTTTTTAGCCCCCTCTGGGAAGCCCACAAAGCACAGATTATTGTGCCTGGATCTGTGTTCTGCGTCATCCACCTTTGCTTCGAGTTGCCTGGTGGTAAGGAGCAGTTTATTGACTGAGGATTTAATTGAAGTCACATCCTCCTCAAGGGCAGATACCTGGTCATCCGCCTCTGTGACTCTGTTAGCCACATTACGAAGGTCTAGTTGGAATAAGGTCATATCCACTCGTACTTCACCAATCTTAGGGCATCATTACGATGGCGGGCGGACATCCGTAACGGTAAACGGGACCGTCCGCAGGAGGTGCGGCGGTCCCACTGTGCCTATTAGGATGCGACTGCCACCATGGCGGTCGCATCCTGTATATTCAACATTGTGGCGGGCGGTGCTGTATTCAGCAACCGCCACAATGTTGAAAGGGCATGTTGGGCATTTGCATGCACAACGTGGCAGGCACCGCGCGGTGCCTGCCACCTTGTGCATGCAAATGTTGGGGGGTACCATGGGTACCCCCCAAGTGCAGCCACCCACCCCGCAACCACCTGGGGGCCCGCAACGTGCCCCCAAAGGCATTCTCTGCATGCCTTTCCATGGCGGAGTCTCAGCCATGGAAAGGCATTAGACCGCCATCATCGTAATATGGATGGCGGTGCCTGCAAGGCACCACCACCATATTGCAGGCCTTTTCCGCCCGGTAGGCAATCGGGCGGATTGCCTACCGGCGGAAAGATCGTCTGCCTGGGTCCCCACCGCCATCGTAATATGGCGGGGGAAATGTTAGGCGGGTGGACGGAAATGGCGGGCGGATCGCCACCGCCATAAGGCGGTGGCAATCCGCCCTCTATCATAATGACCCCCTTAGTCTCCATCACTTCTCTCAAGGCCTGGATAGCCTGTAAAATGGCCTGTGTGTCCGTACATTCTGCTGAAAGTTGCCTCGGCAGCCCCTCTCCATGCCCCCCTCTTCGTCGAATGGGAAATGGTAAATTTAGCAATCCTCAATTGGGCCTGGGGCGGAGTCCCCATATCCTTGCCCATTGCTTCCTCTGCGAGCGGTCTGTGATGGAAGCCTGTGGAGTATCATCCCATAGGTCGCAGGGAAGAGGCCCGGGGCGTCTCCCAATGGGATTTCTCGAACTGCCAACCCACTTGCCCCCTCTTGGAAGAAAGTCTCAGACCATCACAAGCTGGCTGGGGTGGGGGGCTTCACATACAGTTAGCTGTTGAGCGCTCTCTATTGTTGTGGTTGGTAGTACCAGGCTCTTCATTCCTGTGCGTGGCTCGGTCTTGTGAGAGGAGGTCGCACCAGAGTTAAGTGCCATGGGACTTGTGACACTTTACAGATGTGCAGCTTCAGAAAGGAGACCTAGGTTCCCTTAATCTAACCATGGTCAGCCTTCTTGTGTAGCCAGTGTTACAGCAGAGGGTACTGCATGTGCACGTGGGGCACAAATTCAAGAGTTTTGGTGGGGCGGTTATGCCTGGTTGCAAATGGGTCAAGGAGCGAGGGCCCCACAGAGTCATGCCGGAGTGCTGCAGGTGCATATTTGCAGGAAAAGGGGAGGCAGGAGGTTGCCTCTGGATCTATAGGTGCCCCACCATCCCAAGACCCCAACACCCCGCAGTGTCAGGCCCCACTGGGCAAGGTCCAGCCTACTGGGCCCACAGCCAGTTTTCTCTCTTCCCGGGTGCAGGATGCTGGGGTTGCAAATGTACAGGGGTGGCATTGGTTCCTTGTTATGTTATGTTATGTTAACAAGTACTTGTATAGCGCACGTACACCGAATTGGTTTCATGGTGCTGCTCTAAGAAGTGCCAGATCCCTGGGGACTTACACGTAGGCTTGTCTAAACAGCCAAGTCTTCAGGAGCTTCCTGAAGCTCAAGAGGTCTGTGCAAGATCTAATTTCGTAGGGCAGGGAATTCCAGTAGCTGGGAGCTAATACAGCGAATCTGGCACCGCCCATGCGCTTCAATTTGAAGGAGGGGATAGATAGAAGATGCTTATGAGCCGAACGCAGGTTACGCGTTGGAATGTGCCTTTGGATAAGGTTATCCACAAATTTAGGGCTCCTGCCGTTCAAAGATTTGAAGATAAGGCAGCATACCTTGAAAGCGCATCTCTGAGGAATTGGGAGCCAGTGCAGTTTCCTCATGAGGGGGGTGACATGTTACCACCTGGGTTGTTGAAAAATCAGTTTCGCTGCCTGGTTCTGTACCAGTTGCAATCGTTTAATTAAATAAAGAGGGATGCCAACGTATAAGGAATTGGCGTAGTCTATGTGGGACATAACCGTAGCTAGGACTCCCTGAATTAAGGTTTCTGGGTAAGGAATCTACTGATTTTCCTTATTTTCCTCAACTGGTAGAAGCAGGTCGAAATCACCGAGCCAATTTGGGTCCTCATTGTGAGCTCACAGTTGATTGTTACCCCCAGACTTTTGGCAGAAATGGACGGGATGGGAGGTTGTCCTAATTCCTTAGGCCAAAATTGTGTGCTCCAAGGGTTGCATGATCCCCCTGTTAGGACCAGTTCAGTTTTATCTGGATTGAGCTTCAGATCATTGCTGTTCATCCAACTGCGGATAAACAGCATAGTAGATTGAAAGTCACGGACCGATTCGGGAGAGTCACTGATTGAAAACATTAGTTGGAAGTCATCCGCATAGTTGAAGGTACTAGCTTTCCTCTCCTTTAAGGCATGTATCAGAGGGAGGAGATAGAGGTTGAACAAGTGGGGGGATAATGAGGAGCCTTGCGGGACTCCACATGTAGTCTTCAACTTTGGGGCTGTAAACTGGGCAGTGCGGATTGACTGAGAGCGGTTTTCCAGAAAGGATCTGATCCAGTTGAGGGCTGGTCCCTGGATTCCTGCGTCCTTGACACAATCGGCCAATATCCCGTGGTCGACCGTGTCAAAGGCCGCAGAGAGATCCAGCAGCACCAGAGCCTGTGGGGAGCCCCCATCAACCTCCTTCCGAAGAGTGTCCAATACAGTCAGTATGACAGCCTCTGTGGAGTGTGATGGGCGGAACCCTGTTTGATGTGGATCACGATACTCGGACTGTTCCAAGAAGGCAGAGAGGCATCTGGCCACATAAGCTTCCAATACCTTGGCTAGGTATGGGCGCAATTAAATTGGGCGATAATTACTCAAGATTTGGGGATCCACCCCTGGCTTCCTCAGGAGGGGGATAACAACTGCCTCCTTGAAGGTGTCGGGAACGTAGCCCTGAGATAGTGACTCGTTTAGAAGGGATAGGGCTGGACCGGGAAGCGCAGAGAAAACTTCGCTCAAAATACGTGGTGGTAAACAATCCCTAGGAGAGCCTGATTTTACTTTGGACAGCAGTTCCAGGAATACCTGGTTGCTTATTTTCGGAAACTGTTCAAGAGAACAAGAGTTTATTGGCATAGTGGCGCATGCCTCAGGTATTTGGCATGTGGGGATGCTAGCCTTAATTGCTGTGATTTTATCGATAAAAAAAGTGTTCAACGAGACACATAAGGTTTGAGAGGGCATGGGTTTTATTGTCACTCTGTCAGGATTAGACAGTTCATTAACAATAGAGAAAATTTCCTTTGATCTGTTGTTAGAGGTTAAAATTTTCGAGGAGAAATAGGCAGCTTTTGTGGTCAAAATAGTTTTTTTATAATCTTTTAATGCAGCTAAATAAGTCGGCTTGTCATCCAGCAGGTAATTGCGTCTCCACCTCCTTTCATGTTGCCGGAGGGCTAATTTTTGAGCCTTTAGGTCGGTGGAGAACCATCTCTGTGCTTCATGGCGTCGGGCTAAGTGTATTTTCCTGAGCGGTGCATGTTTATTGCTAGCAGCTAATAGCCAAGCAGTTACATTTCCCTCACTGAGGTTAATAGTTGGGTTATCTGGAGGAGCTGTATTGGCCAGTGTGTCGAGAAATTGGGCTTTATTGATGCTATTCCAGCTCCTTGCTGTCCCCCCTTCCATGGTGGGGGTTTTGGCCCTAGAGATGTTATTAATGAAGAATTTGATTAAAAAATGAACAGACCATGTGCAGGGTAGAATCGACGGGGTAGACACAGCGAGGTTGGCTGTCCATACCTGGTCGAGGGTATGCCCTTTACTATGTGTAGCTGAAAACACCTTCTGGTTAAGGTTTAACCCTGTGATTAGATCGGTTAGTTCAGTGGATTGGGGACCACCCAGTGTATCGTTTACCCAATAGTTAAAATCACCAATCAGCAGCATTTTTGTGTGATTAGTTGTTAAGTGGGAAACTTGTTAGGCCAAGGAATGTGGAAACAGTGTCATACTCTGGGGGGGCCTGTAGAGAAGCACACAGACCATAGGGGCCGAATCAGAGTCTAATTTAATCACGAGGTTGTCTACTGAAGGTAGGTCTAGTGGAATTAATGCAGTAAATTTAAAATCCTGGTGTATAATGGCTGCTACTCCTCCGCCCACTTTCCCCTGAGGGCGGTTCGCTTGGAGGATGTAGTAGTTACTTGGTAGAGCGGCCAGGATATCAGGAGATGATTCCTGTGAAAGCCATGTTTCAGTTAGCAGGAGGATGTCTGGCTGTTCAGACTCCAATAAGAGGAATATATCCAATTTATGTTTGACCATAGAGCGGGTATTTAGGTAAATAATGGATAATGCCTGGGGACTATATCTGTCCTGTGTCTGGGTATGCTCTGCAGTGTGGGTGGAATGTGAGAGTTCAGGAAAAGAGTCTCTGCTTAACATGATCCCGTTCTTAATCATGCTAATATCTACAGAAGGGTTAAGTATGAGTTTTCCAGAGTGCAGTTGTTTAAGTTCAGCTGACGAGTAGCTAGTGATTTGGGCATAATACATGGCCCCTGGCCCGGGACGTCCGCGGACGGGCGTAGACGGGCTTGCCTTTGGTGCGCCTTGGGCGCGCCGCCGGCCGGCCCGCTGCGCACGCCCGCTGCACTCCCGCGCTGCGACCGGCATTAATAGCCGGTGGCAGCCTTGGCTCCTCTCCCCTCCTTGGTGATAGGGTGGCCCAATAGCATCAGACCAGGAAGCAACTGAGGCCTAGGTCAACCCACAAGTGGAGTCTGCGAGGTAAGAGCACACCAAATTCAATACAATTTTTAAAACAAACAATGTTTAAAAAGGAGACTAACTCCTAAAAATTGTTCCGTAAGGTAGCGACACTGTTCTAAGAGTGCCCGCTCCCGCACTGCGACCGGCATTAATAGCCGGTGGCAACCTTGGCTCCTCCCCCATCTTTGGTGATAGGGTGGTCCAATAGCATCAGACCAGGAAGCAACTGAGGCCTAGGCCAACCCGCAAGTGGAGTCTGCCAGAGCGAGGAAAGAGCACACCAAATTCAATACAATTTTTAAAACAAACAATGTTTAAAAAGGAGACTAACTCCTAAAAATTGTTCCGTAAGGTAGCGACACTGTTCTAAGAGTGCCCGCTCCCGCACTGCGACCGGCATTAATAGCCGGTGGCAACCTTGGCTCCTCCCACATCCTTGGTGATAGGGTGGTACAATAGCATCAGACCAGGAAGCAACTGAGGCCTAGGCCAACCCGCAAGTGGAGTCTGCCAGAGCGAGGAAAGAGCACACCAAATTCAATAAATTTTTTAAAACAAACAATGTTTAAAAAGGAGACTAACTCCTAAAAATTGTTCCGTAAGGTAGCGGCACTGTTTAGAGCACTCACCGGGCTCTAAATAATGTCTTGATAGGCCAGAGGGCGCCGGAGTTCCACGGCAGTCAGGCGGGAGTTCCCGTGGCGGGATGCCACAACCTCCCAGGGTCCAGTGCGGGCCCCACACATCACTCCTCAGTGCACAGCTTCCTTTGACCAGGAGATCTGCCTGTGCGGCTCCTCTGAGGTGTCCACTCCTCGAGGCATGGCCCAGACATCAGCGCTCCCCCAATCTCCCTTTTGTATAGTATTTTTTATAGGTTGTAGCTATCAAGACAATACTGATTAAATCACAAACTAACCTGTCTTGACCAAATGTGTTCCTGCTGTCTTTATTCTCCTCCTTCTCCTCTTTTTCCCGGGAATCTGAATTGATGGTTGATTTGTTGATTCTTTAGGGTGTCATGGCACTGAGAGATTCAGGGATACTAGCTAGGCCATAAAGAGATGAGCTCAGAGAGACCTACAGAAGGATAGTATTTTAGCGGCGTTATGGATGGTGATGGAGAGGCATCAAAAAGGAGGGCCCATAAAGGGAAGCATGCCAAAATGCAGGTATAACCAAAGGAGAGGAGGGAGAGGAGTGAAGAAGTTAAAATGGAAAATAAGCTTGAATTTCCTGTGGACATTTAGAAGGCCCAATAAAAGGCCTGTTGCAGAGTTCTGCATAATCTGCAGATGAAACTTATGCTACATAGGCAGCCACAAAAAGAGAGAGTGATTGCCATAATTCAATCTGGAAGGCATGGAAGCCTGAACAACCAACCTTCTCCTTATGAAATCAAGAAAGGAATAATTTTCGGAAGCGTCCTCAGCAAAAGGAAACACATAGAAGCAGTTTTCTTAATATGTTAAATAATGGACAGAGTGGCGTCAGTTGTAGGACACCAAGATTTCTGACATAGATTTCCAGTATGATTCTGGATTACATCGGTATTCATCAGCCAATCCATGTGATTTGTCATGCTAATAATGTCACCGACATCCTTTGTGCAACTGAATTTTGCCCCTCACCATGTCCAAAGAATCACTCTCTAAATGGAAATGTGAAATACTGATAAATCCTTGCTATGAGCTCAAAGAAAAAAATGTGCACCTTTCTTTATATAGCATAAGCTCTGGTACATTAAATAATAAAAAGCCAGTCTTTTTTCAATGGAAAAATTCAGTGGACTGGCTCCCTAAACACTTCAGTGAGGAGTAAACTGGATGTGCTGATGTACACTTGACATCTGCCTCACGTCCCCTCCCTTAACCCCTCCGCTGGAAGTCCTTTTCTTCCAACATCTTGAGGATTCTAAAGGTACCCAGGGGCATATTTACAAGCCCCTTGCGCCACTTTTGCGCCGCCGTTGCGTCATGCATGTGACGCAGCGGCGACGCAAACAATGCACCGCGTTGCGCTATATTTACAACGTGACGCATCTAGGGAGATGCGTCACGTAGTAAACCCCTGCACCACATGAAACCTGCGTCAGGTTTCATGTGGGCGTACCGGCGCAGGGGGGGGCGTTCCGGCGCAGGAACGCCTCGGAAAAGTGACGTAGTGAAATCTACAAGATTTCACGGTCACTTTTCCGACGCTAGTGCGTCAAATCCTTACGCCTGCTTCAAGCAGGCATAAGGATTGATGCACCATGTTAGGGATAGGAAGGTTGGAACAGTGCTGGAGTTGCGTCGCGCTTGCGACACAACTTCAGCACTGCGCCAACTTTCGCCTGGCAGATGCGTCACGCATCTGCTTATCCCTGCGCCACGATGCGCCGCATTGTAAATGCGGCGCATCGGACGTGGCGCAAGGGTAAACTTGCGTGACGCATTTTCCCTGGCGCATCCCTGCTTATATGCAGGGATGCGCCAGGGAACGTAAATATGCCCCCCAGGGTTTGTGGATTCCCCTGAGGGGACTGAGAAATTGGCCAAAATACCAGAAAAATGGGAAAGAAAGTGCTGCAGAAGAAAGCATCTGTTTTTTCCCAGCAAAAGGTATCAACAAAGGGTTTGTGGTGCTAAAATCACCATCTTCCCAGCTTTCAGGAACAGGCAGAATTTTGTCGGAAACCAAAATTTGCTACACAGTTTTGGCATTTTACTGGGACATAGCCTATTTTTCCTATTATTTGTGCTTTCAACCTCCTTCCAGTTAGTGGTAGAAATGGGTATAAAAGCAATAATGGATCCTGGAAAACTATACATTTCTGAAAAGTAGGCAACATTATTAATTCAGCAAGGGGTCATTTGTGTAGATCCTTCAAGGTTTTTTAATAGAAACTAACAGTTGAAATGAAAAAATATTGAAATTCAGTTGAGAAAAACAGCCATTTGTGCGAACGTTTTGACCTGTAACTTCTTCTAAGTATGGCAGATTTTTTACAGCAATATGCCGTTATGTCCGCTGGACCCTTCTGGTTGTGGGGATATATAGGACATGTAGGTTCATTGAGAACCCGAGGAACCCAGAGCCAATAACTGAGTTGCATCTTGCAATGTTTTTTCATTGTGTATCGGGTACATAGCAATTAATTTGGTAAAATATAAAGAGTGAAAACTAGGTATCAAGGAAACCTATATTTTTCCGAAATGGGAACAAAATATAGAACTTAGAAGTAGTGGTTATTTCGCACATCTCCGAAATTGTGTGTACCCATTTTTCAAAATGACTGCTTTTTTACACATTGTCGTACATTTAGAAGGCAGAAATCCAAAGAAATTCAATTGCCAATAACACTTGTTCCACTATTATGTCTTCCCCTAAGTCCCCCAATAAAAATGGTACCTCACTTGTGTGGGTAGGCCTAGTGTCTGCGACAGGAAACGGCCCAAAACCCAACATGGACCCATCACATTTTTCCAGTGAAAACTGACCCTTTTTCCACAATGTGTCTAGCTGGGGATTTTGGACCCTAGCTCTGCCGGCACCTAAGGAAACCTAGCAAACCTACACATTTTTGAATACTAGTCATCCAGGGGAATCCAGAATGGGGTGTCTTATATGTCTCTCACCAGGTTCCGTTATCCAGAATCCCTTGCAAAGCTCAAATCTTGTAAAACACAAATTTTCCTCATTTTTCTGTGATGGAAAGTTCTGGAATCTGTGTGGAGCCCCAAACTTCCACCCTCCTAGCATTTCCCAAAGGCTCCAGAAAAAAATGGTACCTCACTTGTGTGGGTAGGCCAAATGCCCGTCACAAGAAACTGCCCAAAAAAAAACATGGACACATAACATTTTTCCACAGAAAACTGACCCTTTTTTTGCAATGTGCTTAGCTGTGGATTTGGGACCCTAGCTCAGCCGGCACCCAGGAAAACCTATCAAACCTGTATATTTTTTAAAACTAGACATCCAGGGAAATCCAGGAGGGGGTGACTTGTGTGGCTCTCATCAGGTTCTGTTACCCAGAATTCCTTGCAAACCTCAAACTTTGTAAAAAAAATTAATTTCCTCACATTTCTGTGATGGAAAGTTCTGGAATCTGTGGGGAGTCACAAACTTCCACCCAACCAGCATTCCCCAAAGTCTCCCAATAAAAATGGTACCTCACTTGTGTGGGTAGGCCTTGCACCCGCGACAGGAAACGGCCCAAAACACAACATGGACACATCACATTTTTACAGTTAAAACGGACCCTTTTTTTGCAATGTGCCTAGCTGTGGATTTGGCATCCTAGCTCAGCTGGCTCCTAGGAAAACCTAGCAAACCTGTAAATTTTTTAAAACTAGACACACAAGCAAATCCAGAATGGGGTGACTTGTGTACCTCTCTTTAGGTTCTGTTACCCAGAATCCCTCGCAAACCTAAAACTTTATCAAAAAAACCATTTTCCTCATATTTCTGTGATGGAAAGTTCTGGAATCTGTCCACCCACCCAGCATTTCCTCAAGTCTCCTGATAAAAATGGTACCTCACTTGTGTGGGTAGGCCTAGTACCCCAACAGGGAAGGGCCCAAAATGTACTGTGGAGACATCAAAATTATTTATCACAAAACAACCTGGTTTGCAAGGGGGTCACCTGCGTTTTTGGTCCTGGACTCGGCGGCCATCTAGGGAAACCTACCTAACACAGACATTTATGAAAACTAGACAGCTGGGGGAGTCCAAGGAGGTATGGCTTGCGTGGATCCCCCAATGTTATCCTACCCAGAATCCCCTGCAAACCTCAAATTTTGCTGAAAACATCTAATTTTCTCACATTTCTGTGTGGGAAAGTTGTGGGATCACCGGACTGACACAAATATCCTACCACCCAGCATTCCTCCAGGTCTCGTGATAAAAATGGTTCCTCACTTGTGTAGGTGGGCCAAGTACCCGCGACAGGAAAGGGCCCAAAACGTATTGTGGAGACATCAAAATTACCTATCACAAAACAACCTGGTTTTGCAAAGGGGGCACCTGCGTTTTTGGTCCCTGGCTCGGTGGCCATCTAGCTAAATCTACCTAACCAAGACATTTCTGAAAACTAGACATCTGCAGGAGTCCTGGGAGGTATGGCTTGCATGGATCCACCAACGTTTTCCTACCCAGAATCCCCTGCAAACCTCAAATTTAGCTAAAAAATCAAAGTTTTCTCACTTTTCTGTCTGCTATCACCACACCGGCACTAAGGTCCAACCACCCAGCATTCCCCTCCTTCTCCCAAGTAAAATAACACCTCACTTGTGTGGGTGGGTCAGGGACCTGCGAATGGGAAGGGCCAAAAATATAGGGATTGAGGGGATAGCACAGCAAGCTCTAAGCGCTATTTTTTATATATATGTGTTTTTAGGCTAACTCTGCATTGGACACCCACACAAATGAGGTATCATTTTTATTAGGAGACCAAGGGGCACGCTAGGTGGTAGGATATTTGTGCCGGCCCAGTGATCCCACAGAGAAATGTAAGGAAAATGTGTTTGTTTAGCTAAGTTTGAGGTTAGCAGGGTATTCTAGGTAGGAAAACGTTGGGGGATCCATGCAAGCCATACCCCCCTGGACTCCCCCGGCTGTCTAGTTTTCAGAAATGTCTGGGTTAGGTAGTTTTCCCTAGATGGCCGCTGAGCCCGGTACCAAATACGTAGGTGCCCTCCTTGCAAAACCAGGTCATTTTGTGATAGGTAATTTTGAGGTCTCCACAATACATTTTGGACCCTTTCCTGCCGCGGGTACTAGGCCCACCCACAGAAGTGAGGTACCATTTTCATCGCAAGACCTGTGGAAACGCTGATTGGTAGGACATTTGTGTCAGCCCAGTGATCCCACAACTTTCCCACACAAAAATGTGAGAAAAATGAGATTTTTTCAGCAAATTTTTTGTTTTGCAGAGGATTCTGGGTAGGAAAACATTGGGGGAGCCATGCAAGCCATACTTCTCTGGATTCCCCCGGCTGTCTAGTTTTCAGAAATGTCTGGGTTATGTAGGTTTCCCTAAATGGCTGCTGAGCCCGGGGCCAAAAACGTAGGTGCCCCCCTTGCTAAACCAGGTCATTTTGTGATAGGTAATTTTAATGTCTCCACAACATGTTTTGGGCTCTTTCCTGTTGTGGGTACTTGGCCCACTCATACAAGTGAGGTACCATTTTTATCGGGAGACCTGGGGAAATGCTGGGTGGTAGGATATTTGTGTCAGCCCGGGGATCCCACAACTTTCCCACACCGAAATGAGAGAAAAATTTGATTTTTTCAGCTAAATTTGAGTTTTGCAGGAGATTTTGGGTAGGATAACGTTGAGGGATCCACGCAAGCCATACCCCCCCTGGACTCCCCCGGCTATCTAGTTTTCAGAAATGTCTGGGTAAGGTAGGTTTTCCAAGATGACTGCTGAGCCCAGAGTTAAAAAAACGCAGGTGACCACCTTGCAAAACCAGGTTGTTTCGTGATAGATAATTTTGATGTCTCCACAACACATTTTGGGCCCTTCTCTGCCGCGGGTACTTGGCCCACCCACACAAATGAGGTACTATTTTTATCGGGAGACTTAGAGAAATGCTGGTTGGTAGGACATTTTTAGTTTCTGTCTGAATCTAGAAAATTATCGCAGAGTAATGCAAGGAAAGCGTGACTTTAGTCACATTTTGAGGTATGCAGGACATTGTGGATAAGATAACTTGTTGGGATCCACGAGAGAGGCACCACCGTGTACTCCCCTGGGTGTTTAGTTTATGAAAATATCTAGAGTTGGTAGATTTTTCCTAGAGGGAATGTACACCTTGGCAGAGAAAGACAGAAAAGACAATTATTACTGCACAACCATCTATTCCTCAAGCACACACACATTCTAGTTGGATTTGGCACGAGGGTGAGTGATGGTTCAATATATAAAATTTTATTAACAAGAGATTTCACAAAAATGAAATGCACTGTTAATAAATAAAAGGAGAAAAAACGGAACCAGTGACTCACAACTCGTGAGCTGTAAAGCTGCGTCAAGGCCCCAACCGCTTTACAGGCCATTCACACACCTTTTGTACGTGATACACACAAGACCATTCACACTGCCAGCTGGTGAACAAACACATTACAACATTCACAAAACGAGACAATGTAAACCCTGCCAGAGAAAGGCAGAAAAGACAAATATTACTGCACAACCATCTATTCCTCAAGTACACACACACACACACACACACACACTGGTTGGATTTGGCATGAGAGTGAGTGATGGTTCAATATATAAAATGTTCTTAACAAGAGATTTCGCAAAAATGAAATGCACTGTTAATAATGGAAAGGACAAAAAACTGAACCAGTAACTCACAGTTCGTGAGCCGTAAAGCCGGGTCAAGGCCCCAACTGCTTCACAGGCCATTCATACACCTTTCATACGTGTGAAACACACAAAACCAGTAACACCGCCAGCCGCGGGCCCAGCACATTACAGCACTCACATCAACAGACAACGCCATTCAAGGGCCCATCACTTTCATACGCCCACATGCCTGACACAGCAACCACACCGGCTGATGGATTGTGTGAACTGGCGTTTGGCTGCCAGTGTGTGCAGTGACCAGCAGCAAGTCACTACTCACACACCACCAGCCAAGCACCAGTCCACACTCACCGCCAGCCAAGTGCCAGTCCACGCACACCGCCAGCCAATCGCCAGTCCACACACACCACCAGCCAAGCACCAGTCCACACACCATCAGCCAAGCGACAGTCCACGCACACTACCAGCCAAGTGCCAGTCCACGCACACCACCAGCCAAGCACCAGTCCACACACACCGCCAGCCAAGCGCCTGTCCACGCACACCACCAGCCAAGTGCCAGTCCACACACACTGCCAGCCAAGCGCCAGTCCACTCACACCACTAGCCAAGCGTAAGTCCATGCACACCACCAGCCAAGCACCAGTCCACACAAATAGCCAGCCAAGCGCCAGTCCATACACACCGCCAACCAAGAGCCAGTCCACACACACTGCCAGCCAAGCACCAGTCCACGCACACCACCATCACATTTTGTTTTTTTTTATAAAAAAGGTAACACAAACAAATCGTAAGTAGATACAAAACTGCAAACACAAAAGCTGAAACTAAATACATTGCACTAATGCCAACCTTGAAACTGCACAAAAAATATAAAACAATACAGACCAGGCAGTTCACTTTAACACGCATGGATGCTACCAAAAATTATTTTGCGTGCAGCACATTCTAAAACAGCAGGCACACATAGCACAGGTTTAGAATGACACTCGGGCATAAGATATGAGTCTCCTTCTGTGTACCTCTTTGCCAACAGAGTCTACATCTCCTACTCGAAAGTCTTTTGTGGGTGTGGGAGGAATGTGATCAGCAAAGTGGCGATCTTTCAATCTAACCACATCCTCCACCACTCCAACTCTAGGAACACTTGCCTGTTCCACTACAACAAGGCTGCTTATCACAGACTCCTGAAACTTAACAAAAGTCGTCCTTGACTCAGGAGAACAATTCTTGAATACAACAAAAGCATTAAAAGTTGCTAAGTGGAAAAGATGGATAGCCAGCTTCTTATACCAAATGTAAGCCTTACAAAGAGCAGTGTAAGGTTGAAACCTCTGATCTATTCTATCAACACCACCCATGTGCCTATTACAGTCTAAAATGCACACAGGTTTGCGCACTTCAGCAACCTGACCCCAAACAGTCACAGGTGAAGTACTTTCATCAAGGATGGTAGTCATCATGTAGACATCTCGCCTGTCTGCAAACTTTACAGCTAGAAGTTCCTCACTACGCAACGCAATGCACTGTCCCCGCTCAAGCTTTTGACAAACAAGTTCTTTTGGGAATCCTTTACGGTTAGAGCGGATTGTGCCGCAAGCAACAGTGTCCACTTTGACCAATTCCCTGAACAACTGCACACCAGTGTAGAAGTTACCTGCATATAAATGGTGTCCTTTGTTAAAAAGTCCTCTACCAAGTTCCCTCACAATTTTCTCACTCACTCCGAAAGTGAACGGACTACCAGGGGGGTCAATCCTGGAATCCCTACCGGTGTACACCCTGAAATTAGAGACATATCCAGTCCCACTGTCACACAGTATATACATCTCAATTCCATAGCGTGCCCTCTTGCTAGCAATGTACTGCCTAAAAATCAAGCGGTCCTTGAGCAAGACCAAAGACTCATACACAGATATTTCTTTCCCTGGAGCATAGATCTCAGAAAATTGACCTACAAAGTGATCAAGGCCAGGCCGAATTTTAAAAAGACAGTCACAATCAGGGTGATCTTGTGGCAACGCTAAACCATGATCGACAAAATGCAGCATCCGAAGCAGAAGCAAATACTGATAACGACTCATGATTGCCGGAAATATAGCCGTTATCATCAATGGAATAGTAGACCAATATGAAGACATCAATGGCTTCCTTATCAAGCCCATCAAAAAAGTTAAACCCAAGAACTTATTCAACTCTTACAGATGTGTGGGAGTCCATCGGGTAGCTCTAGAGTGGGGCCTAAATCTGGCTCTGTTGTCCCTCAAATACTGTTCAGCATACAAATTAGTCTGCGCAACAATGTCCTCCAAAAATACATTGTCCATAAACAACGGAAAACATTATAGGCAAAAAGTTTTCAGTATCCCGTCTATACCCTGGAACACCAATAAAGTCAGACAACGCCAGCCGCACCATGTCTGGGGCATCCCAGAGGTCAGCTCTTCCAGTGGGAAGCCTTACAGCCCCAGGCTGCAGTCCAGAAGCCTCTTGCTGCACTATCAGCACATCAAGGTCCTCCTCTAAAACAGGCACTTCATCTGCACTGAGAGTGGCTTCATCATCCGATGATTCCTCTCGGATAGAAAATTCCCTGACAGAATTTTGACTTCCTCCTCTGCCTAAGATGCAGAGTCAGTCTCATAATCATGGTCAGAGGAAGACTTGAACAGCATACCAACAACATGCTGAGCAGTCATCCTACGGCTAGCCATAATCCTTACCAAGAAAGGAGATTTCACAAAATAGTCAACAACAGCCAACACTGCAAAATAAGTAATAAACAAAGTGTGGCTTTATCACAAAGATCTATATACTCAAAAACTATACGACTTACTTGCCATAGAAGCTAGCCTCACCAGGACCTACTCTGCAGAGACACAGCAAAAACCAACAATATCCCACTAGAAAGAAAAAACAAAACAAATTACTCACATGACAACAAAATATACATCGAGCACAAATGCAAAAAAGATTTTCACACACAATAAAACAGAAGCTAAACATACTGCTACTATTACACCATTTACAAAAACACATTCATGCAGAGAAATGATAATCATTTAGAGTAAGTAGTACAAAAAACGATTTCTTACCAAACACAATCAACTATACAAACTGAAGAACTACCAGTGATGAAACCGCAACCTGGAACATCAGTTAAAAGAGCAAAAGCCTTGAACTAGAATAAAAAGGAGAAATAAAACATTACAATTCCATCTGACAAGATGCTCTCTTTGTCGATCCGGCAGTATGTTTATGAATTGTTTCTGGGTTGTTTGCTAGTTTGGTTGGTAAGAGTGAGTGTGAAAGTGAATTTGTTTATGAGTTTAGATTGGAATGTTTTTTATTTTTATATAGGGGTCCAGTAATGAAAATCAAATTGTTTATATATACAAAGATATAAAACTGTTTCTTTTTAACAAAAAAATAAAAGAAGAAAAAATTGCTCTTAAAAAAAAGGAAAAGATTTGTGATGAAAAAAATGTTTTGATAAACATGGATGTTTTTTAATGAAATGATGATATAGTCAATCAAAATGAATAAATATAACTGTGGAATAAAGCAATTGTGATTTTCTTTATGGTATGTCTTATTAAATGAATATGTAACCCATTTGATTCATATCAGTAGATAAAGAAATAGAGGTCCAGAGGGAGGTTTATTATTGCTTGTGTTATTGTATTTCCCCCTTTTTCTCCCTGACCTGCAGCTCTCCATAGAGGGGGTCCCATTTTCTAGAAGGTGTCCCTTCCTGAACATAAACAAACCAGAATGGCAATTTGTAACACCTATGTGTGCTGCAGAGTGCAGCACACATTGAAGTTGCAAATCGTTATTTTTAAATTATTGTTTATGTGCAGGAAGGGACACTTTCCTGCACATGAAGAATCATTTATGGCGATTTGCTGTTTCTATGTCTACTGCACAATGCAGCACACATAGAAACAGCAAAAACGAGGAGAAATTAAGCATTTATCCTCTTTTCGCCATGTTAAGACCAGGTTTTCCCTGGTCTTAATTTTGGCGCTGCCTCCTATTCAAAATCAATGGGTGTTGCGGTGGAACGCCAACCACAACACCCATTGCACGCCCTTTTCACGCTAAGTGTAGGGTGAAAGGGGCCCTTATTAACAAGGCGGCGTTAAGCCACATTAAGTGGCTTAATTCCACCTTTTAAATAAGGCGATAGGTTTATCGCCACAGAAACGTCATAAAAAGTTAAGTTCCTGTGGCGATAGGGGCTTGTAAATATGCCCTGTAGTCTTTCAGATTATTGAGCTAGTAGTTGTTCTAGACTGAAAAGATTTATGTTGCAAATGCTCATATTTCCTCTCTACATATTTGAGTGAGCCTGAATCTTGGAAGAGGTATGAAGGAGTGACATTTAAGTATGATTCTTACACCAGAGGAGCATGCTTAATTTATTAAGCAACACTATTTTGAGGGAGTCCCGATGGTGACCACAAAATTATGTTTAGTATTTGGTTGGTAATTATTTGTTTCCCAGCAACCGAAGGAACAATCCTAGACCTATTACTCTCCAGGAAAATGAGATATAATTTATATCTCCAGTCTGCTGAGATGAAAGGAGACTATGTATTTTGACATTTAAATTATAGTAAATTTGCCAGTAATTTTTTAGGGCTGCATGTAGTTCAGAGGCAGCCGTCATTTGTCCATGAAGGCCAGAATCAAGCCAGGCTTTCAGGATAACCACTAGATTTGTAAATGATTCCCAATTAGATTCATTATATTTAAATGTACACCAGGTAGGTTGCCTGAAATTCTACTATGGAACCAGTCTTAGTGGCCTGTTGCTGTACACCTCTGATTTATCTGAAACCAGGGCTTCTGGAAAAAGCAACATTTTCCCAGGAAAGTATTGCATTGCCCAGGTAAGGCTTTCTGTCTTGTAGCTCGAAGTTACAGAATGGTCTGATGTGTTTGTGGTGCAGCTCCCAGTTATAGATTAATTAGAACCAGTGCCTAATTTGAGCTGACTGTGGTTGGTGGGCGCACTGGCACTCATTTTTGTGGACTCGCACTTATTTTTTTCTATCAGACATTTCCGAAGAGTAAGAGAGAGAAAAAAAATCACAAAGGGTGAAAGATGGAGAAAGAAAAAGGCAGAAACACCTTTACAAAGGGAGAAAGCAGAGACCTGCAGGAGTGAGATAAAGAGGCAGGGTGTGTCTGGTAGTGGCATCAGGTAGAGGGATCTGGCGGAGGCATCTGGTGGATTCAAGACTGTGCAGCCTTGGTATTCTGTCCACCAAGTTGTAATTGCTCTGACTGCGGGCTTCTGAGCAGAGCTCCGGGCATCAGCACTCATTCGTTTACAAATTAATCACTGATCAGAGCGCTTTGCATTGGTAGCCATATCCTCCTTTAGCCCCTACCAAGCAATTAATAGGTCTGAGCAAGTTTGCAATAGCCTTTTGTCTTTGGATAGAATGGGCTGCTGGGAAGAAAAGTCTTCTTATTGCCATATCTTGTTGCAGAAGATCATCCCATGGATTTTAATTAATGTATGCATCTATTTTTATTGGGACTCCAGCACTTCACAAATGTTTTAAACATAACCACTCCTACATATAGATTATTTAGTACCTAGCTCAATTCATAATTTCACTGGGCCTCTGTAGAATTTGAAGAGAGTGTGACAAAAGTAAGGACAGACAAATGAAACTTTTATGATAGTTACATGACACATGACTTTTATGATAGTATTTTTGGTATGTGGGTTCAGTGAGTAACTTCTTGTATTTTCTTTTCTTTTGTATTTACCGTGTTGGTTGATCATCTTGCTTCCTCCACCTGAGGATTTGTATTTTGCTTTGCTTAGTCTTGATCCGCGAATCTCTAGGCCCGCTCTGACACTTTCCCCTCACCCTTGTATAGTATTTGACTGTTTATGATTAACCCTAGTTATGTTGGCCTAAAGTTTTTTCCCTCTTGTACCTTTTCAATTACCTTGTTGCTGGATTTATGTGCCTGTTCTTTCTCTCTCTAATGTAAAGCGCTCTAATACCCTCACGGGTCTTGTTCGCGCTATATAAAACTTTTTTAAATGAAAACAACTCAGTAGCAGACAGCACAAATACAAATTGTGAAAAGCGTTACCTTTTGAAGGCACGCTAGAAAGAACGACAAGACACATTAGTTGAGTGGACTCAAGGCCAAGAAGACAAATCTTCTTGAAGGTGTTGAATTCCCGAAGAAAGACGGTAACACACGTAGTATCCAATAGGTTCTTCTATTTTTATTATTTCTTCAGGTGATAAAGAGCCAATCACCCCTCATGTGCTTCATCATGGTAAGTTCAAGGCCTCCGAAGTAGAACAAGAACCCGCCGAGGGATGGTCATTCCCAAGACTATCACTGGAGATATTGCACTGCTCCGTTGACTGATGACAGCCACACGCTATCTAAGCCCTGTTGAAGTTAACGGCCTTACACTTACTATGACGACTCATGGGTTGGATCTTTATGACCTGAAGAAATAATAAACAGAAGAACCAATAAGATGCTACGTGTGGTGCTGTCTTTCTTGCAGAGTGCCGGCTATTCATTTAGCTGGATATGATGATGTTCAAAAAAGGAGAGGAAAAGCTGCTTTGAATGGCTTTGACCCACACAATGAGGAGCTTACACTGGCTTCTGCTGATTGTGGACACGGCCTGTGTGTATGCGATGAAGGGAGGTGGTATCCCGGAGAGAGAGAGAAAAGAGTGTGCGGGTAGCAAAATTAAATGGCATTATTCATGGGTAGAAGTGCTTACTTTTGGAGTTCTACCAGAAGACTGTTGCAGTAATCTGGCCAACTGACGAGAACAGGTGCATGAGGATTTTAGCAGGTTAAAGTGGAGCTGTGGGCAAAATATTTCTGAGGATTGAGAGCTGATGTCTGGAAGACATAAAGGAATCAAGTCGAATTGTAAGTCAAATAATAGATTTCTAAACATTTCATTGTGGTTTTGTATCAGGTACACTCGTCCCCGCACGTGCCCTTACAAAATTTGTCACGTTGAAGTGGCATTGTGCTCGAAATTAATATTTAAGAATTACAGGCACTATAGAACAATATGAATATAAGAACATAGACGCATCCTTTCTCTTGAATCTTTCTTTTGTTACAGTTTCTTTTTTACTGTATAGCAGGTTCTAAGTCTAACACACAAATGGAGCCATCCTTCCACTTCAAATACTACAGTTGAGCTCAGAGGCAGTCTGGCAATATTTCAATTGTTATTTTTCATGGCCCCTAGAGCGATACCAATATACGAGACAAAAATCATTTTCTCAGTAGTCAAAAAGCAGCCACAGCTGCCGATATCCCCAGCATGATCTCAGGAAACAGCGAATCTAATCTGCTGCATGTTTTCACGCACAAGGCTCGCGACACGCGCCGTGGCGCTGCATGCTTTGCATGTTTTGATTTGTATTTTTTTTTTTTTGTTCTTTGCTTTTTTTAATCCAGACTTCACAAGTCAAAATCAATTGAGATTCTCTCGAGGGAGATTCTCTGGAGGGAACAAATGGGATTTAGACTAGTGTGTCTGTTTGGTACAAATTGTCTTGTCAGAGTTGGACAGAGACTAAAGCAGCTAATGGAAGGTGCGTCTCTCCACACCGGCGGGAATAAGTCACGTGGACATCTGACGTTCGTCTTGCGGGAGGGGATGCTGCTGGTGGACATTGTAATTTCTGCTGGATCCATTCCAGTAGCTGACATACGGACTGTTGAACATCCGCTTTGCTACCACGGAGAAAATTCTAATTAATCCCATTTGCATATGAGAGCTCGTCGTTCTATTTAATGGTGGCAGTTGAAATCTATTTTAACTAGTAGCTAGTTTGGTTCGCTACGCACAGTCCAATGTTCAACCCGCAGTAAGTCATTGACCAGAAACTAGTTTGTATGAGTAACCACAAATGTCCACAAGGAAGGATGGGTGAGCGGCCTGTCCACGCGAAACCTAATGCTAGGGTGACCAGATTCTCAAAACAAAAAACGGGGACAGGTCATAGACATAGAAGTAGGACTACAGTTTGCAGTAACGGTCGACATAAAAGTAGGACTATTTGACAGCTGTCATAGACATGGAAAAGGGACTAAAATGACAGCCGCCTCCACAGACACAGATGAAGAATTACAGACAAATCATGTGTGTGACACAGACTTAGCCGAGAGGGATGTCGAGGTTTCAGTGACCGTCACCCGGGTGACCCGCTAATTGCACAGTGTGATATCCTTACTTGGTGACACTTATGGCTCCTGTGGATTGCAAAGTATGACTCACTGCACAGCCTGGACAACACGGCTTGGAAGCGCGGATTGAGCAGCAAACCCGAGTGCCGGGGCACGCAGTGGCTCGCGGCCTGAGCCTACCAGTGCCTGCAGCCTGGCCAGCCTTGGCAGAGTGTGTTACAGCCCAAGTAAGTTTAAGTTTTAAGCCTGGGTGCCAATGGCAGCGCGCGATCAGGCAGCTGCAGCGCCTGCGGTGTTACTCAAAACGGTGAAATGGGTTGCAAGACTGGCGCCGCGTGAAGTGTGTTTTATGTTGTTGGGGCCTCTCTGACATAGGTTCCCTGTTGGGCCGGGTCACTCACATGACGTCAGAGAGTGGCCCGAGTCCTGATGTTCTCCTGACTTCAGTTTGCTGGGAAGGAGGGGGGCACCGCAAAGGCTGGCAATCTTTATGTTGATTTTTCTGCTGGCCCATCCAACAACAGTAGCCACCAGAGTGTTGTTAGGGCCTCGCACATCTTTTTTGGCCTGGGTCCCACCTTGGAGAGAGGCACAGGGTCACTCGTGTGACATCAGAGGGTGGCCCTGAGTCCTGATGTTCTTCTGACTTTAGTTTGCCGGGAAGGAGGGGGGCCACCACAAAGGCTGGCAATCTTTATGTTGTTTCTCTGCTGGCCTATCCAATAACAGTAGCCACCAGAGTGTTGTTAGCAGGGCCTCGCACATCCTGTTTGGGCTGAGTCCCACCTTGGAGAGAGGCCCTGGACTGAGTGATGCTCTCTGCGCAGCATCATTAATTACGAGGGAGGAACCAGAGGGTCCAGTATAAGTCAGCAAAGGCTGAAGGTACAAGCCTCAAAAAACAAACAACCACAAAAAAATAAAAAAACAGCTCCTGACCTAGTGTGCAGAGCCTTGATTTAATATGCTGCAAGGGAGTTTCCTGATATTTGTACGATCCTAAGTATATTTGCTTAGACATGAGTATAAATGAAAGTTGTTTAACCATTATTTCTTACGCTTTGCAGCAGTTAACGTAGAGTTTCTAGTTGCTCAAATGGGTGTCATATCTGATATTTATAAGTTTCCCTCATTTTAATATCTTGATTTTGCTCGCAAGAAAGTGCCACTCATAGTCGTTAAAATGTCACTCATAATTATTCTGAAATTATGAAAATGTCACACATAGAAATCTGAAACCTTGGCAGCTATGCATGTAACATTACACCTACAACAAGCCAGGACTATTCGCTTTGTCAGTTGTTCTTAGCTGCATAAAATAAATAAGCAACAAACTTGGGCTTCGTTGTACATAACATTGAAAATGCTTCATTTCTGGGATGATGAGATTGTGAAAGAACTATAACGGGTCTCTTTGAAGGCAGTGAAGGGTGGTATTGCTGCAGCAGTAAGATTGTTTTTTCATCCTGAGGGCAAAAATGGACATCCCAATAGAGACCCGTCTCAGCACCTGTGCTAAGTAAGCAGAGAAATGTCCCGATTTTTAAATAGTTTCAGTGCGAGAAACTATTTAAAAACCGGGACATTTCTCCGTTTAACCCGGACACTGCACAAAAACCGGGACATTTCTGTAATTAGGAGCAAAGTGTCGGGACACAGGGACACTGCTCCGAAAACAGGGACCGTCCGGAGAAAACCGGGACGTCTGGTCACCCTACCTAATGCCGAAAACTGGATGAGCGTGAATGAGGTGGATGGGCAAGGAGCCTGTATCAGTGAAATGAATGAAAATAAGTTTTATAGGGGCATATTATCAAGAACGGCGTTAAAATTATCACCGCTTTAGCGGCAGAAAACTGCCGCTAAAGCGGCGATAATGGGCTTGATAATATGCCCTTGAGAATTCAATAGAAGCCCATGTTGACACCAGAACATGGGCTTCTATTGAATTCTCAAGGGCATATTATCAAGCCCATTATCGCCGCTTTAGCGGCAGTTTTCTGCCGTTAAAGCGGCGATAATTTTAACGCCGTTTCTTGATAAAATGCCCCATAAAGTGCTTGAATGCCCGAGGGCGTCTTGGCGCTGGTAGCACAACAGACGGGTGATTATGACACCTAGTTATGATTAAAAGTGTGTGTATGAGTGTACATTGGACTATTGCTGTACCCGCACCCCTAAGGTTGGAGAAACCTGTGGCTTGATTTAGAGGCTGGCCTAAGAGAAAAAAATGGGCACAAATGAGATTTACATCTATTTCTTTAGTGCAAGGGCGAATAGTATTTGTGGGCTAGTTCTTACTGTGACTCCTACTAGGAAGTGTCCATATGAGAGGTGTTTAGCGCAGTTACTGTGAGGGGCGTGGCGTGGCGGCGTTAATGCGATAGTGACGAGTCAGTGCTAAAGTGAGAGTTGTTTGAGGATATAAACCTGAGAGATTCCACTGTAGACGGTTGGGCGGATGTTGCTGTTTAAATAGAAGAAAGACTGCTGTCTGTCACAGCACTGGTGACGTTTTGCTGTGTTTGAAGAGCGGTTCGGCCCATATATTTCGAAATCGTAAGAAAATGTCACAAGGCCATTCAGGGGCCTAACCTTCTCCATAGGGCATCAAATGCTGAAGAAAGTACAAAGTGGGAATTTGGTCACCGGAGTCCACCTTGCCCATCTGGGGATGGCTGAGAGCAATTTCGTATCACACCGAAGGCCTTGTGGATTTGCCAAGAGCTGATTTTCCATAATACTCAAGTGCTGATTTGAAATTTCTGTTGCACTTCTTGGGTCGAGAGTAAAAATAATACAGTAGTTATCATTTTAATTGCTTTTCTTCTCCCGATAAGAATAGGAGGAACATCTCCACTTATCAAAACTGTAGGGGGTGGGTCTTTTTTGAAAGATTAAAGCTGCTGCTGGCTATTGGGGAGAGGCAGCACATTTTGGCTCTGTTCCATTGGCTGAGAGTAGCAGCAGTTTAAAATAGAAACAAGAAAAGCGAATTGCTCCAGAGATGTGTGCAAGTGGTAGATAGGCGAGCAATTACACTCTCAGCTGCTGGATGTGCATAACATTGCTCACAGTGTTTCATTTATAAAAAAACAAAAAACCTTCTAAGTGCCTGGTCCAAAAGATTTTTAGGAGGTTGCTGCTGGTGCCAGCCACTGCTGGTGCCAGCCACTGCAGCTACCAACCCTTTAGTTCCTACCTTTTTACAGACATACGTCCTATGTCAGCCCTATTGCTATGTGCATAGATGATCCGCTACTACCAAGCAATACTACCCAAAACACCAATATTTCATTACATCTGCATGTAAATCCAGCAGCTAGTTAGCCACAACATTTTACACAAGCAGTAGGAAAGCCAATAGGTCTTGTACATGAGAGAGCTACTGGCTTTGTCAATGTGATTTAGTCATGTTGTACCGTAGTGTGGATGCTGCGCAACACGGATGAGAGTCCCAAAAATAAATTGCTATAACGCGAACAGTGCTGGCTGCGTCACAGAGCTTTTTAAAATTTTGGTCGGATGGGGGCCACATAGAGGGCAGTTGTGGCCTCTGCCTGGAAGCAGCAGTGGGGCGGGTGGGGGGAATTGGGTTTAAAAGAAGCCACTTACCTCCTGGCTGGCCGGCCGCAGCCGCCTCTCCTGCATCTTCTTCCTGGGAGAAACAGGAAGCACCAGGGTTCCCACGCTACCTGCAACCAATCACAATGCTGCAATGCAGCGTTGTGATTGGTCTGAGCGCCGTGACACAGCGCTCAGCCAGGGGCTGGAGGGGTGGGCATGTTCTCTATGCAGGCAGCCTGCATGGAGAACACTGAAACTGTCCTGTTTTGGGCGGCCCAAGAGGGCCAACCAAAAAGTTATTGCGCACTTAGGAGTGTTCTACCAATCCTCCCCTGGTCTGCAGCCCCGCCCGCCCCCTCACTCAAGCTGCCGCAGCAGGAGGACAAAATAAAATGATAATAACATAACGTTATTGTCATTTTATTTTTTCCTTTCTTTTGCTGCTTTATGGCAGTGGGACGACACTCCTCCGCCTTAGCAGAGGAGCTGCCACTGATAGAGGGAGGAAGAGAAAGTTGGGGGCAAATTGGGCAACAGGGGTGGAAGGAAGGGGCTGGGAGCAAGCACACAGACAACAGAGGGTGGGGAAGCTGATGGACATTATAGGGTGGGAGGGACAACTCGGGCAAGCAACAACATTGACAATAATGGAAAGAGGGAGGCGGGTGGGATAGCAACAACACGGACAACAACCGAAGGAGGAAGGGCTGGTGGTGGCAAGCAGCAACACAGACAGCACTGAAAGGAGGGAAGGTGCGTGGGGCAAGCAACAGGACAAGAGAGGGCAGATAGGGGCAAGCACCACAGACGAGGGAGGAAGGGAGGAACACATGAGGGAGCCATCTGAAAAAGAAACACTGAGGTAGAGTGCATCAATGGAAAAAAAAAATGTAGCAACCGAAAAAATGAGGAGTCGAAAGACATAAGTAATGGGTCCATGCTCCAGAGGAGGGACAAACACAGGAAGATGAAAGAAGACTACTGCTGCTGATCAATCAGAAGCAAGGAAATGATAATGACAATAAAGCCAACCATTGGTAAGCAATGTGAAGCCTCTAAACTCACTGCTAGAAAACAAAAGGCCTTGAAGAGGTAGCACATGCGATGTCTAGGCAAGATCTAAAAATCTGTTGAAAAATACAATTTGATCCATGTTTTTCTATATTTGTCTTAACTAGAGAAAACCCCACAACATCTTGAGATGGTTGGGCTACATCCCATCTCTTGGTGCAATAACAATATGTGATTGGGTTTCAAGTGCTTCATGTGCGTTTTTGGTTCACAGTGAAAAACTGACTGACACACTGACTGCTGTTTGTGATGGAAGATGACAATGCAACTACCTGGCTTTACTTGTACTATGCACGCAAGTAAGGTAGCACTGCTGCCTATCACAATGTTATATGTGTGAGAGTATTGTAATGACGCTTCCTTTGTGCATCTATTTAGTAGATATGTGTGACGACGTTTGTTCTGACACTACCGAAGCTGTACCCGCTCAGTGAATGGGAGGCAGTCATGTCGCTCCCACGCACTGCAACAGTTGTGTGCCTGTAGGCTGCTACAGGAGCGGCCTGTGCAGGTAAGAGCGGTGGAGCGGGATGGGGGACAACTCGACAGACGACGAGGAGGGAAAATTAAATAAATATTTAATTTTCCCTTGTCATTGTCTGTCGAGTCCCACCCCCCAACCCGGCCCACCACTCTTACCTGCACAGGCCGCTCCTAGGCTGCTATTACCATTGTGCTGCAGCAGCTATTCTATATTTCAAGGCACATCTCACTGTGTGAAAGGTCAGTAAACAATAGTCAAGTGGCATTTCTCCCTCCTTCCTAGCTAGAAGTTCCCTACTTTAAAAAAAACGTGAGGTACTTCAGGAAGGTGACTGTTAATGGGGTAATCAGGGAAGATAGGGAGTGGCACAGGGGAGAGAGAGAATAACTGAGCACAAACAACCATTGAAACATCAGGAATCAAACCCATAACCTTCAGAGGAAGAGTCTAAGGGCCAGATGCATCATGCATTTTGCTCCTCGCAAACGGACCGATTCACAGAATCGGCCCGTTTACGATTGCAAAAAATGCATTTCTGATGCAGCAAACCCAATTTTGCGATTCAGTATCCTGTTACCGAATCGCAAAATGGGTTTGCGATTCACTATTTGGAAGGGGCGTGTTTAGGGCGTTCCTTCCAAATAGCGAACCCTAACGGTATGCATTAATGTTTTGTGACCTTGAATGCGGTCTCAAAACATTTGCCTATTACCACCCACTTCAAGTAGGTGGCAACCCATTTGCATATGGGAAGGGGTCCCCAAGGGACCCCTTCCCCTTTGTGAATGTTAGTTAAATCATTAAAAAAAAAAAAAAATTTATTGAGTTTTCAACTTACATACATCATTGTATATAATGATTTCACATATTTGTTGCATATCGCTAAATCCTTTGTACATCTGGATGTCATACAAGTAATTGATAGCAGTGACACATTATAACCACTTACTGCATCTCCCCCATGAAGGTAAATACATAGATTCCTGTGAAGGCAAACATCTCATGTTAGAATAAGTCACATTTCTATCTCACAATTGCAGCAATTTCCATTGACAGTTTGGGTATATGTAAGCGTATTTGTTGTACCCCTTTCACCATGGAAGTCCATAACGTCAGTTGTCCCACCCGATCATCCCCAACTTGACACTAGGTTTCAGTTCGAGTGCTCCCTCAGGTATTCCACCAGTGGTTCCCAGATGTCTCTGGGGCGGGACAAGGCAGGCAGTAATTCCGCAAAGCACGTCAGCTGGCCCTTACAATAAATGAAGTGGGACATCCAGTCCTTGAATTTAGGGGCTCGCCCTCTGCCCCATCTACACGCCACTCTTCGCTTGGCAAGCAGGAGACCCAATGCTATGAGTTTTTCATGTGGTGTTTCTATATCGGCTATATAGCCTAGAAGCGCAATCAGAGGGAAAATGGAGAGAGGGGCTCCTATCATGGTTGACAGTGCAGTCCCCACTTCCTGCCAATACCCATAGACCTCGCTACATTGCCATGCAAGGTAAAGAAAGTCCGCTCCATCCTCGCGGCATCTCTCACAGCGGTCATCATCCTTCAGTTTATATTTGCGGAGGCGTGCGGGTGTGTAGTAAGTTCTGTGTAGGAATTTAAAATGTATTATTCTTAATCAGCTGCTCGCCGTAATGACTTCTGTCTGCGCGCAACAGTATGTCCATTGCTTGTCAGTAAGTGGAGCAGTCAGATCGCGGTGCCATGCCTCCCTGTCACCTTGCGACTGTTGTGGTGTTTCCAGCACTGCTGCGCGATAGATGCTATACACCGTATATGCAGGCCCTGTCATTTTCAATAAAGTGTCTAGCGTCTCCATTGTGCCTGGTTCTCGTGGGAATTCGGGGACATTGGTCCTGACCTCTTGCCTAAAGCGTAAGTATCAAAACACCTCTAACAGAGTAGTAGTTTCTCCTGGCAGTAGTGCCTGTCGATCCTTAAACGTGCCTTCGTAATACAAATCTCCCCAGGTCTGGCGATCCTTTTTGCGGAGCATGTCCCGGCACATGGCCTCTTGAGTGACTGGTATAGTTGGGAGGTGTGCTAATGGTCTCAGCGGGGAGTATAGCACGGGTTTGCATACTATTCTAGCTATACGCTCCCAGGCCCTATTGGTGCAAGTGACCGTGTGATGTGCGACTCCCTCGCCAGGGACGCGCGTCCCCAGGAATACATTGGGAGGTGTGGGTGCCATGTATCCATGCTGTATGGATATATGCGGCATGAATGGCGGTGGTTAAGCCAGTACACTGCATAATGCGCTTGGGCACTGAGGTAATATAGTTCCATACCTGGAGCTTCTAATCCGCCGTAGGTGAATGGCTGCGTCATGGTTCGCCAACTCACTCGGGGCTGTTTCCCCCCCCCCCCCCCAAGCCAGCTTGATAAGCAATGAACGAAGCATATGAAAACAGCATTGGCATAGCCAATAGGTCTCGCCTTTGGGACCTTATAAGTGTTTAGCCATGCAGCACATTATCCTGGGTGCTGTGTCACCAAGGATTGAAAAGCTATACAATTACTACACACTGGGTCATGCAGTCTGATTCCGGAATACATGCTTGCCTTTGCCGCGTGCTTCTTCTTCCTGGGTGGCATTGTGATAACAAACACTGAGAAGGCTCATGTGACATCAGATGCAGTGGGCACCAGAAGCCAGTCTATACAACATGTATATCTTTTCCAGCATGATCTTTGAATATCCAATGGCTCATGCAACAGAGAGTTACTGGAGATGAGGGGTGGATACGTAACCATGAGGGAAAGGAGGGGTGGTACACTGGCTCAGGACATGCCTATAGAAAGATGGGTCACTAGTCAAACGATGGTCAATGCAACGAGCAGGTGGTTATTTTGAGGGAGGTGGTGAAAAGGAACACTGTGAATATAAATGGTCACTGAAAGGTTGGGTCACTGCTCACCTCTTCCAGAGCTCCTGCTTATGTCTGTAACTCTTGCCCTTTGCCCCGGATATGCCCTCGCCTGCGACTTTGCCTCTGCCCCGTGCTTTTTCTTCCCAGGCGACATTATGATTTGCCAATGCTTGTTTGCTCCTGACACAGATTTAGCAGCCCCTGCTATTAGAGGTCATGAGGCAGGAACATGAATAGTGAGAGGCTAAGAGTGAGATAAGGGTTCATCTCAGTGATGTCATCGAGGCCAAAGGGCAAGCGATGTCACTTCCCCTACACTGTGCATTTTGTTGCATGAAAGATGGGAGACGTCACTTTAGAAAAGACTGGTGTGATGCAGCCATACCTGGTGTGATGTTACTTGTCGTTGCCTTCCAGAAAGAAGGGCTAACCACAATGCTTTATTGAGTAATTTACCAAATAATGTATCAAAATTTCTCATGGAGGTTTATACTGCAGCATGATGGGGGTGTTTTCAGCTAAGTGGTTTTAGAGGTACTTATATAAGTTGACTCCTCTTTTTGCATTTCAGTTTGTTTTAAATTTCAAATGTAATAAATGATCATCTTTCCTTGATGTAACCTGTATGATTTATTTTTTAAATCGAATGAAGTATGTTTTGTTGTTTCTTTTATCTAGAACTTGCTCCCTCCGGAAATCCGCAGAATTCCCTACACAGCTGCTTTCAAACATGAAGTAAAAACACTCCTAATGAACAGGTTCCTGCCTTAAATGACCATTGGTCGTCTGTGTTGTACATGTTTTTTTTTTTTTTTTCTTCTGGCCTAACAACTGTAATACCCAGTACTGTCTACCTCACCGTACCAAGTAATGCTTGTGCGCATCCTTGTACATTGTTATTAGCTCATTATGTTATCCTCGCTTACTTCCTTTACAATGTTCCCCTTTTACCTTGTTCTCCTCTTCCACTATTGTGAAGCGCTCTGATACCCTTTGGGGTCTTGTTCGCGCTATAAAAAACTTTTAAAATAAATAAATAACTATAATCATTTTAATAACGATTGCGGTTTTCATGGGAAACAAATGTGTGTTTGGGCATGTTTATAAGAGTGACATGAGCTTAACATGGGAGTCACGCTCCGTTATGTCCTATATGACTTTATTGGCGAGTTAGTGAACGACCACTTTTAAAAACCAAGCATTTGCAATGCAATAGGTATTGTATTTTAGAAACTTTGACCTATTGGTATTATAAATGACTAATATTGCAGGTTTTTTAAACACATAAATAAAAGGTATTGTCATTTACAATGCCAATAGCTCAAAATCTCGCAATTGCAAGACCTAGTGCATTGCAAATGCTAGTTTTTAGTCCGTTGTGCTTTTATTTTTTGTAAAGTTTGCTATGATTTTAAGTAATCGTACAACAGAATAAACTTCGAAACTTAAGAAATGCATAATGTCAGCCTAGAAAGGCAGTATTTTAAGCAATGCAGGCTAAAGAATACATACTGTCACAGTAAGGGTAGGGAGTATTTTAAGGGATGACCCTGTCACACACTGGATAGGTGCCATTCTAAGGATGGCATAGTGCCGCAGAGGGGATAGGTGGCATTCTAGGGTCTACATATTGTCACATACTGGACAGTGGGTATTTAAAGGGCTAGATATTGTCACAGACCGGGAAGGTTTTCTCCAAGGAACATATACAGTGACAGACTGAATCGGTTGTCTTAATAATAATAATAACAATGACACTTATAAAGCGCATGGTTACACCAGCTGGTGTGTCCCCGCGCTGAGGCTGCTATTTAGACCAAACCAAGGGTAAACGGCGCAGAAAAGGGGGTCAAAGAGGAAACAGGAAATGTGGAGGAGAAAGTGGCAGATCTTATAGTTGAAAAAGCCAAGTTTTTAGTCTTTTCCGAAAAAGGTTCTCGGACGGTTCCGCACGGAAAGCCAAAAGAAGCGCATTCCACTTTTTCGCTGCAGAAAGCTAAAAGATCGAGCGCCCATAGGTGCTTTTTTAATCTTGGGAACTCTAACCAGGTGAGTCCCGGTGGATCTGAGATGTCGGCCTGGGCTGTAAGGAGTGAGGAGGTCCCGCAGGTAGAGGGTGCCTTTAATCTGTAAGGTGCGGTGGCAAACACACAGGGCCTTAAAGAGAATCCTCTTAGCTATAGGTAGCCAGTGTAAGGACTCAAGTGCTTTCTCAGAGGAAGCTTTCCTGGGTTGATTCAGAACCAGGCGTGCTGCTGCGTTCTGTATGCATTGTAATCTGTGGAGACATTTTATTGTTGTGCCTAGATATAGCACATTACCATAATCCAGTTGAGATGTCACAAGTCCATGGACCAGGGTTTTCCTAGCGGAATGAGGCAAAATGTCCAAGGTTTTCCTCAGCATTTTCAGGATTCCGAAGCACTTGCCTGCAACATTCCTGGTCTGAGTTTCGAAGGAGAGAGTAGAATCCAGCCAGACTCCTAAGTTTTTCACCTCTGTTTTGGGGCTGGGGACGGGACCTAAAGTTGTTGGCCACAGGCTGAAGACCAGATAGATGGAGATTTCCCTACTACCAGGATCTCGGTTTTATTGCCATTCAGTTTCAGGCAATTGCTTGTCATCCAGGACGCAAGGTCCTTTAGGCAGTCTGCAAAATTGTTAGCTGCCTTCACTGAATTAGGAGAGAGAGTGACCACTAGCTGCGTATCGTCTGCATATGATACGATGGTGACCCCATGGTTCTCCACAATCTCCGCTAAGGGGGATACGTAAAGATTGAAGAGGGTGGGGCTCAAAATTGATCCCTGAGGCACCCCCTGAGATAAAGCAATGCTTTTAGAGGTGTGTGGAGGTTGAGTAACCATGAGGGAAAGGAGGGGGGGTACACTGGCTCAGGACATGCCTATAGAAAGATGGGTCAATAGTCAAACGATGGTCAATGCAACGAGCAGGTGGTTATTTTGAGGGAGGTGGTGAAAAGGAACACTGTGAATATAAATGGTCACTGAAAGGTTGAGTCACTGCTCACCTCTTCCAAAGCTCCTGCTTATGTCTGTAACTCTTGCCCTTGCCCCGGATATGCCCTCGCCTGCGACTTTGCCTCTGCCCCGTGCTTTTTCTTCCCAGGCGGCATTATGATTTGCCAATGCTTGTTTGCTCCTGACACAGATTTAGCAGCCCCTGCTATTAGAGGTCATGAGGCAGGAACATGAATAGTGAGAGGCTAAGAGTGAGATAAGGGTTCATCTCAGTGATGTCATCGAGGCCAAAGGGCAAGCGATGTCACTTCCCCTACACTGTGCATTTTGTTACTTGAAAGATGGGAGACGTCACTTTAGAAAAGACTGGTGTGATGCAGCCATACCTGGTGTGATGTTACTTGTCGTTGCCTTCCAGAAAGAAGGGCTAACCGCAATGCTTTATTGAGTAATTTACCAAATAATGTATCAAAATTTCTCATGGAGGTTTATACTGCAGCATGATGGGGGTGTTTTCAGCTAAGTGGTTTTAGAGGTACTTATATAAGTTGACTCCTCTTTTTGCATTTCAGTTTGTTTTAAATTTCAAATGTAATAAATGATCATCTTTCCTTGATGTAACCTGTATGATTTATTTTTTAAATCGAATGAAGTATGTTTTGTTGTTTCTTTTATCTGGAACTCGCTCCCTCCGGAAATCCGCAGAATTCCCTACACAGCTGCTTTCAAACATGAAGTAAAAACACTCTTAATGAACAGGTTCCTGCCTTAAATGACCATTGGTCGTCTGTGTTGTACAGGTTTTTTTCTTTTTTTTTCTGGCCTAACAACTGTAATACCCAGTACTGTCTAACTCACCGTACCAAGTAATGCTTGTGCGCATCCTTGTACATTGTTATTAGCTCATTATGTTATCCTCGCTTACTTCCTTTACAATGTTCCCCTTTTACCTTGTTCTCCTCTTCCACTATTGTGAAGCGCTCTGATACCCTTTGGGGTCTTGTTCGCGCTATACAAAACTTTTAAAATAAATAAATAAATAACTATAATCATTTTAATAACGATTGCGGTTTTCATGGGAAACAAATGTGTGTTTGGGCATGTTTATAAGAGTGACATGAGCTTAACATGGGAGTCACGCTCCGTTATGTCCTATATGACTTTATTGGCGAGTTAGTGAACGACCACTTTTAAAAACCAAGCATTTGCAATGCAATAGGTATTGTATTTTAGAAACTTTGACCTATTGGTATTATAAATGACTAATATTGCAGGTTTTTTAAACACATAAATAAAAGGTATTGTCATTTACAATGCCAATAGCTCAAAATCTCGCAATTGCAAGACCTATTGCATTGCAAATTCTAGTTTTTAGTCTGTTGTGCTTTTATTTTTTGTAAAGTTTGCTATGATTTTAAGTAATCGTACAACAGAATAAACTTTGAAACTTAAGAAATGCATAATGTCAGCCTAGAAAGGCAGTATTTTAAGCAATGCATGCTAAAGAATACATACTGTCACAGTCAGGGTAGGGAGTATTTTAAGGGATGACCCTGTCACACACTGGGTAGGTGCCATTCTAAGGATGGCATAGTGCCGCAGAGGGGATAGGTGGCATTCTAGGGTCTACATATTGTCACATACTGGACAGTGGATATTTAAAGGGCTAGATATTGTCACAGACCGGGAAGGTTTTCTCCAAGGAACATATACAGTGACAGACTGAATCGGTTGTCTTAATAATAATAATAACAATGACACTTATAAAGCGCATGGTTACACCAGCTGGTGTGTCCCCGCGCTGAGGCTGCTATTTAGACCAAACCAAGGGTAAACGGCGTAGAAAAGGGGGTCAAAGAGGAAACAGGAAATGTGGAGGAGAAAGTGGCAGATCTTATAGTTGAAAAAGCCAAGTTTTTAGTCTTTTCCGAAAAAGGTTCTCGGACGGTTCCGCACGGAGAGCCAAAGGAAGCGCATTCCACTTTTTCGCTGCAGAAAGCTAAAAGATCGAGCGCCCATACGTGCTTTTTTAATCTTGGGAACTCTAACCAGGTGAGTCCCGGTGGATCTGAGATGTCGGCCTGGGTTGTAAGTAGTGAGGAGGTCCCGCAGGTAGAGGGGGCCTTTATTCTGTAAGGTGCAGTGGCAAACTCACTGGGGCATATTAACAATAGACGGCGATAAATATCGCAAAGCGCGCTTAGCGCTTTTTTATTTACCGCCGTCTATCGCTGGAATTTATCGCCCAGTTAGCGCGTTATCAACAACGCGTATCACCGAGGCGATAAAAATTCCAGCGATAGCGGGGATATCGCCGTTTCCCATGGAACAACGCTGGTTTTCCAGCGATGTTCCATGGAAAACGGCGATAACCTTGCTGATATGACCCTGTGGTCGTATCAGCATAATCCACCCCCAATGACAGGTATAGGTAAGTCAGCATTTTAGCAGACGTTAGTTTTCGGCGAAAACTGCGTCTGCTAAAATCCTGGGGCCACCTTGTAAATATCGCGATGTGCATTTAGCGATATTTAACAAGGTAGTCCGTCAGGGGTACGCCCAGTGACGCCCACTTTGCATCTCATTAGAGATACAAAGCGAGGCGTCGGCAAAACGGCTGCTAACATGCGCTAATGCATGTTAGCACCGGCTTGCAAATAGGGCGAAAACATTATCTCTGCTTTTTTGGCTTTTAAAGCCAAAAAAGCAGAGATAAGGCCCTTGATAATATGCCCCACAGGGCCTTAAAGAGAATCCTCTTAGCTATAGGTAGCCAGGGTAAGGACTCAAGTGCTTTCTTAGAGGAAGCTTTCCTGGGTAGATTCAGAACCAGGCGTGCTGCTGCGTTCTGTATGCATTGTAATCTGTGGAGACATTTTATTGTTGTGCCTAGATATAGCACATTACCATAATCCAGTTGAGATGTCACAAGTGCATGGACCAGGGTTTTCCTAGCGGAATGAGGCAAAATGTCCAAGGTTTTCCTCAGCATTTTCAGGATTCCGAAGCATTTGCCTGCAACTTTCCTGGTCTGAGTTTCGAAGGAGAGAGTAGAATCCAGCCAGACTCCTAAGTTTTTCACCTCTGTTTTGGGGCTGGGGACGGGACCTAAAGTTGTTGGCCACAGGCTGAAGACCAGATAGATGGAGATTTCCCTACTACCAGGATCTCAGTTTTATTGCCATTCAGTTTCAGGAAATTGCTTGTCATCCAGGACGCAAGGTCCTTTAGGCAGTCTGCAAAATTGTTAGCTGCCTTCACTGAATTAGGAGAGAGAGTGACCACTAGCTGCGTATCGTCTGCATATGATACGATGGTGACCCCATGGTTCTCCACAATCTCCGCTAAGGGGGATACGTAAAGATTGAAGAGGGTGGGGCTCAAAATTGATCCCTGAGGCACCCCCTGAGATAAAGCAATGCTTTTGGAGGTGTGTGGAGGTTGAGTAACTCGGAAACTGCGATCCTGTAAGTAGGAGGTCATCCACTTAAAGGCAGCACCGCCCAGTCCTCCTAATCTGAGACGGTGTAGGAGGATTGTGTGGGATACCGTGTCAAACGCTGCACTAAGGTCCAATAGGACCAGTGCAGTCGTCAGGCCTTCATCCACCGCATGCGTACTGTCTCTGTTGCAAAGAGTAAGGCAGACTCCGTCGAGTGGGATGCTCTAAAACCTGATTGGGACGGGTGAAATGGATTGTGTTGGTTGATGTGTGCCACCAGTTGTGTGTTAGCCACCTTTTCTGCTATTTTTGAAAAATAAGGGAGCAGTGAGACAGGTCTCAGGTTCTCCAGTAGATTCATGTCTGCTGAGGGTTTTTTTTTTCAGGGGGAGAACAATAGCTTGCTTCCACATGTCAGGTACCCTCCCAGTTTGAAAGGAGGTTTCTAACAGCTGCTGCACACAGGGAATTAAACTCTCTAGCCCTACGCTGATGACTTTAGGCGTGGTTGGGTCTGACGGGGAGCCCGATTTAATGCTTAAGGCTATCTTTTTCAGATCTTCTAGGGAGGGAAGGGAGAATTCTGAAAGACAGTTATCCCCCCACTCCGGGATCCGTGAGGATAGATGTTGGAAAACGAGGCAGCATCTGTGAGGCCTGCACAAATAACATGACTACATTTGTCCTTCACTGGGAACCAAACACCCAATTGTAGCGCCTGACTCTCAGAGGGTAGCGTTGCAGAGCAGTCTGAGGCTTACTCAAGGGAGGTGGTGTGGGCTAGTAATCGCCATTTGCAGGTGCGCAGAAATAACACTCAATAATTGATTGTCCAGTCTGTACTTCGCTTTATAAAAGTAAGAGTACATTTATTAAACACACACACTACTCAATACTATGCACCAATTTACAAATATACATAAGCTGTTGGAATTACTTTGTGACATTGCGAACATCTCCACCCCTCCCAAAAGGGGGGGTGGGGTCTAGTACCACCACTCTTATGTATGCACATCATCTTGCCCCCTAATGCCGTGTGTTGAGCATAACCTGGAGCGAGGGCCCTGCGCACTGGCACCATCCCAGTGGCGACCCACCCCATTACCTCAACACGCATTAAAAATAGGCTCACCTGCCCTAGTGACACATAACCCTGACTGAGCATCTTATATTGACCATACAGTATGCACCCCTACATATTCGGGGCTAACAGTCTGGGCTGTTCCTCACTTAAGCGCAGCAGCAAAAATACATGTTTACGCACACTTTAGAATGACAGTACTCAGCACATTTGTTGGACATTAAAAATGCGTTGCAATTACAGCCCCTAAAGGCATCACAGATGAAATCACAGGATTACGCATATCCAGCCAGACACCCTAGCAGGAGTGTCTGGCAACATAACCCACTTTGCTTACGACATCACCTTACACAGGTACTTCACATTACATATGTGACCTTCAGTCCCTCTAAAAAGGAATAACCGTTTGGTAAATGCAGTTCTGGTGCAATTACACCTCTTCACCTCCAGGGGATGCCCTTCTCCAGACATCCCCAACTCAGCCCTTCACTCCATGAAGCACTTCGCAATACACCCTCAGCTGTAGAACAAAAGTTCCAGCCCAGAAGATGTAATAAAGCAGGCTGAGCCCTTGAGGGGTTATCCTGTTTAAGTCCCCAAGACACTTAAGGTGGGACTTTTCTCTTCGTGCTGGGGGGAGACTGCGCTTCTCCAGCAGCTCCCCCAGCACCCTTGCACCAAGTTGGTGGTGACCCTGTCCTCCTGGTGCCACCAAAAGCACCAAAACACTCGATTCTGAAATGCCTAGCAAGGCATTATGGGGCGCTTCGTGCTCCGCTTTCCGCATAATAGATGAGCGGCTCTCCCGCTGTGCCGGGGAGAGCCACGCGGAGTTGCTGGCGGCTTCACCGCATCTTCAGGCCTCGGTGGGGGGCCCGGTCCCACCCGGACCCCCAGGTACGTTCCACGGCTCGGGGAGCCCACCCCTGGCCGATCTGCCATTTTCTGGGGCTCGGTCCCACCCGGGCCCCTCCTTCTCTCTCTGGGGTCCCGGTCCCACCCGGGACCCCGCGCGGTGCTGGTGTTCTGCTTTGGGGGGGCCCCGGTCCCACCCGGGACCCCCGCATGTCCTCTTGTTGGAGGGCAGCTCGGGAGCCCACCCCCGGCTGCCCCCGCCGGCTCCCGCCCGGCCAGCACCCTCGCGTGCTGCCGCGGGAGCCGGCAAGGCATTTCTGGCCTGCCTGCTCTGGCCGGCAGGCGTGCCGGACCTCGGGGGGAGTGCGGCTGCACTCCCCCAGCCTCCGCCTGTTTTTCGGGGCCCGGGGATGGGGTCCCGGGCCCCCGGACCTCTTCGGGGGGCGCGACGGCGCTCCCCTCCATCTTGCGGTTTGGCTTCGGTGGGGGCCAGGGTGGGCTCCTGGCCCCTCCCCCTGGGGAAATCTTCACGGGAGCGCGACGGCGCTCCCCGACTTGACTTCGGGGCCCGGGGATGGGGTCCCGGGCCCCCTTTTGCCACTCTTCGCAGGGGGCGTGACGGCGCTCCCCCGCCTCCTGTCTTCGTGGGGGGGGCGCGACGGCGCTTCCCCCCCCGCCCCCGTCTTCACTTGCTCGGCGGGGGCCAGGGTGGGCTCCTGGCACCCCGTGTGGGGGACATCTTCACGGGGAGCGCGACGGCACTCCCGGCTTTGCTTCGGGGCCCGGGGATGGGGTCCCGGGCCCCTCTTGGGTCACCTTCACGGGAGCGCGACGGCGCTCCCGGCTTCCCTTCCTCCCCAGGGGTCAAAGGTCGCTCACCTTCCGGGGGCCATATCTCAGCCCCTGGGGGTCCGATCTGCCCCATTTTCGCGTCCTCTTGCTCCTGGCGGCGGCCCCAGCCACTGGGAGCACTCTCCTTCGCCCTCCGGGTCTCCAAGAGGGGCATTCTGCAGGGAGCGGTCTTCACTGGCTCCCTGCGCCAGACTTCGCCTGGCTCTCCTCCTGGGCCTCTCTTCTCCCTGCGCAGAGGCCCCTGCTTCTGCGCACCGGTCCTGGGCTCTTCTTCTGGTGCTGTTAGGGGCCTGGGGGCAGTCAGGGGTACCTCCTTCCAACTGCCCATTGCCAGGCTCCAGCACCTTCCGCCTCAGCCGACCACACCCCAGAGAGAGCTCTCTTCCTCTTCCAGTGGTTTTTAAAAGTTGAGTAGGGGCTGGCAGGAAGTCTCTGTTTGTCCTATCAAACAGCGACACATCACTTCCCTGCCCCTGCTCCCTCCTCCTTGTCCAGCCTCTGGGTTTGTTCAAAATGGCGTCGTCCAGGGTCTCTGGCCACATGGTCTCTGAAACAAGACCCTTTCCCCAGTGCTGCCTTCACCTTGGTTCAGCTTGGTGCCTGGCACCCAGCGACAGCTGCTGATGGATTAGCCTGTAGCTCCACCTATCTTCTCTCCTTGGAGGGAAGATCTTCGCTCTGGGAAGAAAGGTCATTAATCTAACCTGCCAGGGCCAGACCCCAGCCAGGGACTAAGAGAAATATGACATTTTGGGATGACCCAAAAGCAGTACAAATATGACTTTGGACTCTGAAGAATACTTCTTTTCACATCCGCTACCGTGGACTTTAGTGCGTGTCTGGAATCTGTAGGCCTTATGGAAGTTAATCTAGCACATGGGCTCCACATCCCCATAGGGAATAATGAAGTGAAAAACACAGTAAAGCACACTGACTTTCCCTGGCATGTTCCTTCCTAGTGTATAAGGCCTATTCCGTGTCACCACCCAATTCTGCATAAGTCCTGCCACACCATTCACTTTGTAGCTGCTCCTGGACTGAGCCCGCCAAGAATCTCCCCTGCGCAGCCCCTACACGTGTGCACACGCATGTACACAGGTGTCTGCATGTAACCAGCCCGGTGCCCCTTACTCCAGCTGCTGCGCAGCGGCCTAGTCAAGCTAGGGGGACACCAGTAAAATTCACATGCAGTCTCTTTCATCATGAGTTCACTGTGGATGAGTCCCAATTTATGAGGCTCTCCCACAGTAAAACCTCAACACCTAGGTGCTCAAAAAGCGAAAAATCCGGGCGGCCCATAGTGTCAGAACCACCTTCTAACAATAGACAATCAGTGCCATTGCGAGCCTCATCCGGGAAGGCGTCATAGATTTTTTATATCTTCGCGGCAAAACAGTCGGCAATTTCGTTACATGACTCCTGCAAACTGGAGGCTGGAGTCACTGTTCTCTCTAGAGATGATAGGTCCTTGAGAATAGCAAAAGTTCTTTGGTGGAATTATCTGATTGCTCAATCCTATCATTGTAGAATGCAGCACGTGTCTTCTTGATAAGGGAGTGATAGCGTTTTAAGTTCATCTTGTAGGCAGCCTTGTTTATCTCCGAAAAGTCTGTCCTCCATTTACGTTCTAAGCGTTTGCAAGATTGCTTAGCCATTCTCAAGGTTTCATTAAATCAAGGTGCAGATTTCGTACGTCTGCGGGGGGCTCTGGATGTCCATGGAGCAACTGCATCCAGTGCTTCAGTAATCCATTTATCAGCTACTCTACTTACCTCATTAATGTCCTTCCCTAGGGAGGGTTGGTTCAGTTGTAGAGCCAGAGTATAGCTTTCAGCGTTAAATTTGGACCATTTCCTGTGAGTGGCATTAGGTACTGTTCTGACTTGAGGGAGTGGTTTGGATAGGGGGATATAAAAGGCCACAAGGTGATGGTCGGACCAGGGGACAGCCGTCGGGGGGTCAACAACCAGATCAGAGCAGTTGGCAAAAATAGGGTCTAATATGTGCCCTAGTTGGTGTGTTGGGTACATGGATTTAAGTGTTAGCTGGAGGCCAGCAAGTTCTTGCCGTAGAATCTGGGCTTCGCCACAAGAGTGGTTATCAAAGTGCAAGTTTAGGTCTCCCAGGATAGTTAGATTGCTATGTCGTAGTGCCGGTTGGACCATTAATTCTACCAGTTGGGAAATAAATCCCAAAGCTACTCCTGGAGGTTGATATATCAAAAACCCATTGACTGTGTGGTTCTCGGATGCCTTAAGAGTGAAGGAGGCTGCTTCGCTTTGGTCTAAGTCTACTGCAAGCATAGAGCATGTGAAGGACCGTTTGTGGATTATCGCAATGCCCCCTCCACGCTTGTCTATGCGGTCCTGTCTGAGGATCCCGTGGTCAGGTGGCAGTGCTTGTAGTATGTCTGGAGTGGAGGACTCGTGCAACCAGGTTTTTGTAAGGAATAGTGCATCGGGTTGGTATTCAAGATGCAGTCGTGGATTTCCACCTTGTGTTTATTCAGTGACCTACAGTTCAAGAGTAGAAGTTTAAGATTGTGCTGCCCTGCTCGATCTATCTTATGTGCGTCTGTGTAGAATGAGCAGTGCAAGCATTGACGTGGCACTGACTCAGCAGAAAGCGAGTGCCTCCATGCTGTTAAGGGTGGGGACTCTAGTGCTCTGAGCTGATCTCCTGAGTACCTTAAGTGTTGCTCCCTCTGAAACGATACAGGGGTTCTGGCCCCTTGCACCGGCCAGGCGCGGACGGGCTTGCCTTTGGCACGCCGGCGGCGCGACTGCTGCGCGCGTCCACTGCGCGTCCTCGCTGGCATGCAGATTAAATAGGCGGGGAGCCGCCGGAAGCTGAGCGCCAGCCTGCAGAGTCAGGCGGAAGACTGGAGACAGTCACTTGACCTGGCCACGCCCTCCGCTCAAACGGCAATGCAGCCGCAGCGGAACAGGGCAGGAGGTCACCGTAACAGGTGAGAGTGCGGCGCAGAATAAAAGAAGTTAAAGTTGGTACTTTTAAAGGATACATACTAGCACAGACAGGACAGCCGGCATTCTACGAGGAGAATAGCGTCTCAGACTGGGCAATCAGCTTCCCGGAGCGGAAATGGTCAAAAACTGCATAGGGCTAGATGATATGCCGAGGAACATTGCATCATGTGTCAGGAAAGATGCAGACTGCCACCAACATGCCACTGTGTTTCCAACATGATGCATTACCACAAACATGCCACTGTGTTTCCAACATGATACATTACCACAAAGATTCCACTGTGTTTCCAACATGATGCATTACCACAAACATGCCACTGTGTTTCCAACATGATGCATTACCACAAACATTCTATATGTTTCCAACATGATGCATTACCACAAACATGCCACTGTGTTTCCAACATGATACATTACCACAAACATTCCATGTGTTTCCAACATGATGCATTACCACAAACATGCCACGGTGTTTCCAACACGATGCATTACCACAAACAAGCCACTGTGTTTCCAACACGATGCATTACCACAAACATGTCACTGTGTTTCCAACACGATGCATTACCACAAACAAGCCACTGTGTTTCCAACACGATGCATTACCACAAACAAGCCACTGTGTTTCCAACACGATGCATTACCACAAACAAGCCACTGTGTTTCCAACACGATGCATTACCACAAACATGTCTCTGTGTTTCCAACACGATGCATTACCACAAACATGCCACTGTGTTTCCAACACGATGCATTACCACAAACATGCCAATGTGTGTTCCACCGGTCCTATGCTGCCACAGAAATCGTGTGCTCTAAGAGGGGCAGGTGGTCACGAAGCCTCGTGGACTACACAAGACGGAAACCTTTGTACAAGTGAAAGTAGAAAGGGAGTGATGGGCAGTGATAACAGCGGGAACTGGACCCCTAATGTCATACGGTTTGCAGGCTCCTAGGAGAGTATTTAGAGGATGGCCACTGAAAAGCATTTTTCACACAGTGGCTTTTCATTTTCCTACGCTCCCAGCTGACATATTGGCCAGGCTTTCATTTTTCAAAGGGCCCATCAAACACGCTTGTTCTGAAAATATTAGCTTTACACACTCTCAGGATATGGGAGACAGAACCTCGGGGGAAGCATAAAATGTACTTTTAAAGATGTAGGAAAACAGAATCCATATTTTATTTCACTTCCCTTCTGGACAACACTGCCAGTGCCGAGAGCTGTAGTATCCCCCTATTTATTTAAAACATGCAACCATCCACTCTGTCAATAAAGGTGAGGCGAGGAATGAAATATAGCATGCGTAAAAACTACACTTTTTCGCCGACTAGAACTGTGAAACGTAACGTCACCAAAGCTGCTGTGGGCCACCCCTCCCTGGGTCTGCACAAAGAACTTCCCCTCCCCCACCCCTACACAAACCCCACCAAAACTAAAATTCTCAGGACAAAATAAATACCGCTTGCACAATTTCATAATTGGACACATCGACAGGAGTAAAGCTCACTCTCTACCGCCTATTTATGCTGAAAAATGGCAGAAAAACGCTTAGGAAATAAATACACCAAACACCAGGAGTGTGCATAAGACATAAGCATATAATACTTAAAAATAGCATACTTAAATTCCATATAATTAAAAAGCACTGGACATTTAAAAAAAAAAATGAGAATGTTGTACTTGATTCGAGGAAACAATGTTTATGGGAAAAAGAAAAGGCAGAACACATTGTTCATTAGAAAAAATAAAGTGACCTACTGAAACAAAGGTGCGTTCATTAAGTAATTAACTGCAAGAAAAACAAGCATTGAAAATGCAATAGGTCTCGTCTTTGATTAAGTTAAAGCCATTTGCTTTGCTAATGGTATTGTATAGCGAAGCAAATGGCTTTAACTTAATAAAAGGCGAGACCTATTGCATTTTCAATGCTTGTTTGTATAGCAGTGCTTTCTTTAGACCAGGAGTAGAAATGGTTAGCATGTGGTCTAATCTGTGTTTAAAGATACATTTGTTGTAAATTGGGATATTATTGTCAACTTTGACAAAAACTCGCAGACCCATCGGCTTTTCTCACAATTTTTCGATTATCTAGCTTGGTAAATGTACATATTCATGTAGAATGCAACATTTATACAAATCAATCTAAAGTAGACATTATTCTTTCTGTGAATCCTGGCCCAGAAGTCGAAAACTTGTGCACCTTAGCCACCGTTAAAACACACAACCATTAGTGGAAACTGAACTAATCATCTTTTAATAGAAGAGCATAGAGCCACCCATGGGAGCACACACAAAGTTATACAAACGCCAAATGTTTGCAGTCTGGCTGATATGGTACACATTCCAAGAATGACACGCATAGCCAGTGACTGATAATCAGCTGGTGAGAAACTTTGTATCCTCTGGCAGAATGTATGATGATACAACGCGTACCATCACAACGCGGTATGTTACATCGCGGTCTTGACAACGCAAGTTGTTACATCGACTTGCGCTGTAGGGCGCTGGATTTAGGAATAGTGTGAATTACTATTCCAACTCCAGTCTACGTACAGTAGGGAAGGTGTTGGAATAGTAATTCATACTATTCCTTAGTCTAGAGCGCCCTCCAGTGCAAGTCGATGTAACGACTTGCGTTGTGAAAACCACGATGTAACCATATTGCGTTGTAATGGTTTCGTGGTAAAGGATGTTTCCCCCTCTGGCACAGACTCCAGGAAAGTCACAGAGCAAATTAAATCAAAATGCGGTGGGTGCACTCTCGCCCATGCATCGTGACTCTGCAGAGTTAAAGGGAGAACACACAACCACCAATGAGCCAAACTGACGGCGATAAACAACGCATCCGACAAGAATGGCGGAAAACGTGGAAGATATCAAATTAAAAAATTGTGCGTTAGAACTCTAGACTGAACGCTGCCAATCACTAATTCCCTAAGAAAGGTGCAGTGATGAAGAAACCCCTTACTAGCGATCTGCAGATTAAAGTACAGTTACCTGCTTGTGAGTGCCCCCTGTTACGATACCAGGGGCATTAATCACGCATGCACCCTAAGCTGATGAACTACACTTGCAAGGCACAAAGATGACGGCCTTTTGGAATCGATACCGATTCCAGGCGTGCACGCGGTGGGACAGAAGATGTGCACGCGGGGACTGGCTTTACTGGCGGCGAAAAAAAAAGTCCCCAGAGTATCACGCCGCCAGTAAAGCATCCAATCCCCGCGTGCACATCTTCTGTCCCATCGCGTGCACGCCTGGAATCCGTATCGATTCCAAAAGGCACTCGCCATGGCGAGAGCAGCGCATGCGCTGCTCACACCAGGCCGAGACCTAACCATGGCGAGAGCAGCGCATGCGCTGCTCACGCCAGGCCGAGACCTAAAAAACTACTCACCAGGAAATATTACACCAGTTTTTCACGTATTTGTGAAATAAAGTGCTGGCTTTTGCCAGAGGCCACAGTAGGTGGATTCTGTTGGTTAGTGTGCTAATTGTGGAATAACTGAGTACTAGCAACAGTACAAAATGTCAACCGCTGTGTGAACCTGGGCGAATCTCGAACTCCCTGTCCCCCAGCGCCTCAGAGCGTCATTCTTGCCGCTAGCAAGTCCAACACGATAAAACTCATTGCTTTAACCCCTTAACCGCGGTGGCAATTCCGCCGCGGTGCGGCGGTTTAGCGGAGTGGGCGGGGCCGCGTCGGCCAACGGACATGCGCAGCACTACGGAGGTAGTGCTCGCGACGGCCGTTGGCCGACAGAAGCAGCGAAGGGGTTAATAGACTTTAAAATCCATCACAAACATTTATTATTCCAGGCCCTTTTATCTGCAGACAAACGAGCTCCTTGTCAACACCTTCAACTGGCTGCAATAGCGACCTATCACTGGAGCCAGCTGCAAGTGTTGACAATGTTGTAAGTTGGCATCAGTTCTTAAATTGCGCTAGGGGTTGCCTTTGGTGGGAACTGGCGTTGACTTTTTACGAGGCATTTTCTTTTTTTGGGGAGTTTTATATAGCGTGAACTCGACCCGAAGGTATCAGAGCGATTTACTCTAGCACCAGTTGCGTCACACAAGGACACATTCTTTTTTGTTGGGCGCGGGGAGATTAAGTGATTTGTCCAGAAACACAGGAAGTTCAGTGTCCCTGCCGAGATCCGGTTCCCAGCTTCCACGTCGACCGCTCTAGCCGTTAGGGCCACATCCTGTCATTATTATTATCCCTCGTCAGAGACTGACCCAAGAGAAGCGAGACAGAGACAGAATAGGGAGAAAAGACACAGAGAAAACTGTGACAGATGAAGAAAGCAGGAACGACAAATAACCTACAATACTGACAAAGAACCAGGAAGTCCAAGGTGATGGGAGAGAGAGACAAAGAGCCACGAGGTGGCTCCAAGACTAGCCAGCCCTGATAATCGGTAGCACTGGCGGCGAGTTTTTTTTTCTTTTTACAAATTAAGTTCTGTAGGGAGGCTGACGAAGAGGCGCATCTTCGGATTTCCCATAAACCAGGGGAATTCTTGTGGACAATGGCAAGTAAAGCGAAACTACTGAAATTAACCTTGATGTCAATAACACAACAGGCCCGTGCTGAGATTCCGGTATGATGAGAGTGCACCGATAATATGTTACACTGTCGTGCCCTGTGTCACACTGCCCTCTTCATTTACACCCGTCTCCCAGTGTCAGCAACCCGGCCAGGGCCCAGGCTGGGGCTCAGTGGTCCAACCACGAGGCGAGAGATACCGAGACTTCTTCCACCGATATCTGGCAGGAGAGCAACAAAATACTCAAACAAGAGACAAGCACAATGAAGAAAATGCAGAATTATACACTTGAGAAATCAAACAAGAGACAAGCACAATGAAGAAAACGCAGAATTATACACTTGAGAAATCAAACTAGAGACAAGCACAATGAAAAAAACGCAGAATTATACACTTGAGAAATCAAACTAGAGACGAGCACAATGAAGAAAACGCAGAATTATACACTTGAGAAACAAGCTCTGCTTTGGCAAGGCAGCCGCTTGTTTATATTGCATCGCGCTTTCACTTTAAGTGAAAGCGCGATGCAAAAATAAACACGCGGCTGCCTTTGCCAAAGGCGAATGATAACAAAAGTGCGTAGCGGCTAATTAGGAGACACTGTCTCCCGCCGCCAGTAAGAGATCCAATCCCGCTGGGCGTGGATAAAAGGAGACAGGGTGGCAACAAGCAGCGATTGACATGCCTTCGGTGCAATCATTGCACTGCCTTTGGCCGAGACCTAAAAAGAACACATACAATAGATCCAATTGCATTCACTTTCAAAATGTTTAATCTGGAAAACCTAACTTTTTGGCATATACCTTTGCCATTTGGGAAACAGCCCACTTGTGATAGTGCTTCCTTCAAAGAAACTGCCTCGAAACCGGTGCAAGTATAAAATTAGCCACCCACTCTACACATTCACATTATATCATTTCCACTGGGAAAGGATTTTAAAAGTACCAAATACAGATATAACTAGGAAAAAAACCAACATCAACATCCAATGTGTTTTTTTTCACTTGAAAGGGGAGAAATAGCACAGGAAAATAAAAACAGTTTCTTAAAACCCTAAAATAAGTGATTTTTTAAAATGTGAATGGAAAGAAAGTAGGTCACTGTTTATAACAAATAAATACTTTAGACACGAGCTATGATTTAAGTAAAAAAGAACAAAGGGGCAGAGAAAGCACACGTTTCACCTCGAGAATAATGCGTTCAGAAGATAAAAAAAAAGTGGAAATACTGGCTACAAAACTATTTGTGTTTTGAGTCGTTTTGCTTCATTAACCCACAATATGTTTTATTAAGCTTGTTTTAAAAGCTGCAGCCACAAAAATAAGTGCATGCCCCGAGGACAAAAGAGAATATATAAAACTTGCAGTAGTATTGTCTGGGTTCCTCGCCAGATAGTTAAAGTGGAATTAATGTTTTCTATGTATTTACCGCTCATTCAAAAAAAAAAAGTGCAGTGTGCGCGCATGTTTAAAAACGTCAGGTTGACATCGTCCTTAAAACAGAGCAAACTGTAAAATACAAAATATAGTTCACATAAAACGAAAAAAGCATGTGCCCGACATTCATTAATGCAACAGGCAAAATAAAAATAATAAGTACAGGGTTAGGAATTGAAGAAAACAAATAGTTTGCCTCCTCCCTCTCAGATATCACATTTTTACACGTTTAGTTTTTATTAAAATCAATCCCCCCAAAATTTCAATGTTTACCGTATTTTTAACTCAATCACTTTCACGGATTTTGTAAGTTGCCCTGATTTTAAAAAACATAAAGAGTGACTTAAATTTAAACCTACTATTTTCTGGAAAGTTGTATAAAAAAATAAATACATTCTACCACGTGGTACTTGTACGGTGTCTGTTTCATGCCACTGTGAACATAGAGGCCCACATGCATCAACAAATGTGTTTGCGATTCCATAATAGCGAAAAATAAGAAATCGCTATCATGGAATCGCAAATTGGAATGCATCAATGAAATCGGTAAATAATTGCGAATCGGTAAAAATCGCAAATGCAATTACCGAATCCGTATATTCCGATTCTGTAATTGCAAATTCGCAATTACTGATTCGGAAATTGCGAATTACCCATATTGCAGCATGGTGATGACATCACAAACCAGGAAGTCATTCACTGAATCACCACACCTGCACACAGGGAGAGGAGGAGGAGGAGGAGGAAGACTGGTGGAGCACACCCTGGAGGAATTGTTGCTGAACAGGAGCTGTGAGAAAAAACACCATGGCCACTGAAAAGGCACAAAAAAAGGAGAAGGCAGGAAGAGAAAAATCAAGTTCAGTGACAAGGAACTTGAAATCCTCATTGAGGAAGTTGTCCAGAGACATGACCAGCTTTTTGGGAGACAATCCCTGCATGTAGCAGAGTCAGTGAAGAGGAAGATTTGGCTTGGCATACAAGCCAAGGTAAATGCTGTGGGGGTGACACACAGAACCTGCAGAAGAGATGGTATGACCTTCGCAGCCGTGCCAAAGAGAGGGTGGCAGAAAGGCTAGCCGCAGCTGATAAAACAGGAGGGGGAACATCTAGCGTGCGCCCGAACACCACACTGGAGGACCTGGTGGAATCCACGTTGCAGCCAGAGTCAGTAGTTGGTGTGACACAGATTGACACCTCAGGACATGCGGGCACCTCCCAAGGTAAGTGCGCAGCTGAACATGTACATATGTCAAATGTAATCACATCGTGCCCCAAATGCATGCCCTGCGTAGTGTAGCACACCTGAGTCCAGTCCACCTTTTACAAGCAACACCCTAATGCATTCTGGGAGTTGTATGCAGACAAATGAAAGGGGAAGGCATGGAGGGCACACCATAGGTGTAGTGCAGCACAGTACAGCAAGGAGTGACAACAGTAGATGTTCAACATGAAAGAAGTAGATTTAATATAACTGCGCAGGCGTAATATTACAAACAAGTGCAAACAAAAAAATAACAGAACTTGCACTGTTCCACTCACAGATGCAGCGCAGGACAGTGATGGGCGGACAACCACGAGTCCGAGGGAGACATGGAACAGCATGATGAGGGACAAGAAATGCCGCCATCCCCACCCATACCTGCTCCCACACACCGCAGGAGGAGAGTACTACCACTCCCTGACTTGGAGAGTGATGAAGACAGCAACACTGGATCCCACACACTGCAGCCTGCACATACCCCCATCACCAGCACAAGAGCAAACAATGCGGCGCAGTCCCGTGCAGTACCGCAGGCGAAGGCCAAGGAGGTTTTCCACAGCTGATGATGAGAATAGCGAATCCACCGCAAGTGTCCTTGAGTCCAAGATGCTGAAGGTTCAGCGCCTGCAAGGGAAGAACATCCGTCACATGCAGGTCCAACTGGGAACACTTGCCAAACACATGGGTGGTATACATGACTGCCTGAGGAAGCTCACAACTGCAGTAGTGGAAGGGCACAGGGCAAACAATGTGAGACTAGACCGTGTTGCAACTGGCATTGAGGATGTGTGCAGGGCAATTCAGGCAGAGCATGTCACAAATGGCAGGAGGCATCAGACTGCTATGGCACGCATGCACAGTTACACCCGGGCCATCAATAGGCTGAGTCACACCACAGCTCAGCTTTCAAGGCGTGCTGTCGGCATGCAGGTGGAGATGGCCCACTGCTGTGGGGATGTCGCCAGGGGCCTCATCAAGGTCACCGATGCTGTGGAAGGACTACAGACTGCAGCAGCTAGCGGAAGTCCCATGCGTGCAGGGGGGGACAGTGAGGAGGGCTCCAGCCTGAGCAGCCTACTGGCACCTGTGTCACATGACAGGAGGCGCAGTACCAGGAGTCAATCCGGCACAGAGGGGTCCATGAGGGGGGTATCAGAGCCCACAAACAGGGCCACAGGAGTGCGTGGCAGGAGAAGGTAGTGAATCGCACCTGTGCCACTGTGGTGGGGTAACCAGAATTATGACTCCATCTCCCAAAGATGTTGCAGTGCCAAGACAATGACTTACAAATTGTCTGCACCCACACTGCACTTTTCTGAGAATGCCATGTGTGCATCAACACAACTACCCACCTAACAGAATAAACCATTACGTACAAAATGTGTTGTGTCTTGATTTCTCACCTTAGAAGTAACGTTGCGTGATTTCGGCACGTCTCCGTCTCCCCTCTGCTGCATCTGGACCGCGTGCTGCTTGGTGTGGTTGTCTTGGCTGGATATCCAGTTCTGGCTCGCTATCAGAGTCTTCCAGGTGGATGCCCCTATTGGTGGCAAGGTTATGCAACATAGCACATGTAGCGACGATCTTACAGCATGTCTCCGGCCTGTACTGTAAGGCCCCACCGGTTTTGTGGAGGATGCGAAACCTGGATTTGAGTACACCAAATGTCCTCTCAATCACATTTCGTGTCGCAATGTGGGCATGATTGTATCGCTGCTCCTGTCGTGTTGTGGGATTCAGGTAGGGAGTGAGGATGAACGACCTCACAGCGTATGCACTGTTACCTACAGGATGTTGAAAATAGACATACATTAGGTACTGCTATGTGTCACCATGGCAGACAGGTGTGCAAGACAGTATGACATGTGTTTACCCAGCAAATATCCTTCTCCAAATTCACCAGCCAGCAGACGTCTGTGCATGCCACTATGCCTGAAGATATAAGAGTCATGGGCACTCCCAGGGTAACTTGCCACTATGTCTGTGATTATGGTTTTCGCATTGCATATTACTTGGATGTTGAGTGAATGGTACGATTTGCGGTTCCGGTAAATATGTTCATTCACTGAGGGGGACATATGGGTACGTGCGTCCCATCAATGCAGCCTATGACTTGTGGAAATTGTGCAACCTGATAAAAATCTAACTTGGTTTGCATCAATTCCTGTGGTGTTGTGGGGAACCTGATGTGGTGGTGTATCCTCTGCAACATGGCATTTAGGAAGGCGTTGAAAAAGCGCGATAAGGCACTTTGGGAGACACCGCCAGCTGTTGCAATTACTCCCTGGAAGGCCCCTGACGCTAGGAGATGTAGTGAGCATAGGACCTGCACATGGGTGGGGATGGCATGTGTCCTGCGAGTCTGACGCTGCAGTATTGGGTCTAACTCAGCAATGAGCTCTAAGATTGTGGCAGCATTCAGTCTATACTTATCGTAAATCTCTTCCTCCGTCTGCCCTAGCAAAGTGACGCGCACTCTGAATATTCTCTCCTGTATCCTTCTTCTCTGTGCTGCTGCTCTTAGCCTCATCCTCCGCGCTATGAAGTAGAGCGCTGCCATTGTGGAACACTCTGATGCATTCTGGGGCTGTTTAAGTAGGTTGCTAATGATTTACACCTGATTTGTTGAATGTGTAATTCTTACCACCTGATATGATTTCTTCCTATTTAGGAAATGCAATTTGCGATTCTTTACTGATTCTGTATTTGCGAAGTCTTGTTGCATGCGAGTTAGGGATTTCTTATTTGCGAATCAGTACTACAGAATCGCTATTACCGATTCGGTGAGTTAGAAATCGCTAAAATACTGATTTCTACATTTTTCTGTGATTTTCTTTCATGCATTGGGAAGAGCTCTTTTGCGATCGCAAACAGCATTTTTTACCGATTCGCAACGTTTGCGATCGCAAATTAGCTTGATGCATGTGGGCCAGAGTTTCTATGCGGGTAGTGTGTGCATTATTTTAAGAACTGCAGGTGTAATTCAAATGAACCTTTGAACAATTTGGGCAAAATGGGGAGGGAAACGTTGTGGTGTGCAGGTCAAATAAAACATGCCCCGTTACTGTAAGTGCGATCATCTGTGTGAACGGGGCTCCGTCTCACTCAGCAGCGAAGAATGCGTTTCTACATAAAACGCCTCAAACCTTTGCATTAGTGAATAGACATGGCAGCACTGCGCAGCCTATATAGCTTGTGGACGTGTCGGGGTGCATTCATTGCACAGGGTCTCTGCTGAACCAGGCCTCCGAGCTGGCACGGCATGTCTGGTCTTGAACCTCTTCCCACGTAACCTTCCCAGATCCTTTACATTCCCGTCTTCAAGCCTCGCCCCAAGCAGAGAGCAGAGGCCGGTGCTTCAAATTCAAAACAAAGGCCCCGGGACAGGCCGCAGACTGCAGATGGGTGGCCTTGCATGTTTTAACATCGAAAACTGTACCAGGATTGCAAATATATTACACTGCCGACGCAGAACGCAGAAAAAAAAAATCACAAATCCGTGTACGTTGACAATATTATTAAACATGCCCGTGTAAAGTGTTCGAAAAAACGCGCGTTAGAAAAAAAAAGCGCCTGTCTCCCTGTGGGAGGAGGTAAGAGAGGCCATCACACACTGTACTGTGTGATGGCCAACTAAAACGTTCTTAGAGTGAAATCGCCGGAAAGAGATTGAAACACACAAAGGAGGGACTTTGACAGAAATGCACCAATAGGATGCCAGCATTTCTGAATGCACAGATAGGAACCAATGGCAATCGGTGGGTTTGCCAAACCCCACAGAACAGATATAACAGGTCGAACAAGCTAAACCTAAAAAGGGCGCCCCAGGTAATAGGGTATGTTTGTAAAGAGATATAAGAGCTTGGGCAGTATAATCATTTTCATTAATGCCACTCTGCCAGCGAGCGAGAGGGGTAGAGTTATTGACTGTGACACCCAGTTGGTGATTGCTTCCATAGCCGTGCCATAATTAGCGCGAAGTGTTTCCTCTCTTTCGTGTCATCACCACACCTAGGTATTTTATTTCAGACTCACACCACTGCAGTGGGAACTCCAGAGGGAACACTGCTGTGTTAGGTGTGAGGGGGAATATTTGTGATTTGCCCCAGTTTATACTTATCCCAGAGAGGTTCCCAAACCTGATGAATTCTCGTAATATGGGATTGAGGCTGATGTGTGGTTCTCTTAAGTATAGGATGATGTCATTAGCGTATAGTGACACTAATATCTGTTGTGTAGGGTACTGTATAGCGTACTGTCTATGGTGCTGCCTTAGTTTAGTCGCTAAGGGCTCTATGGCCAGAGTGAAAAGTAACTGGGATAAGGGACACCCCTGTCGGGTGCCTCTCGTGATGCGAATCAGGGCAGAATATAAGCCGTCGATCTGTATGGTGGCCTCAGGTTGGGAATATAGTAGTTTGATCCATGCCAGGAATGGCATAGGGAGACCCATCCTGCCAGTATCATGTACATGTAGTCCCACTCCAGGGAATCAAAGACTTTTGTGGCATTTAAAAAAATCCCAGCAGCTGAGATCTAGTTAAATCATTTTTTAAGAACAGGCAGTGGTCCCACGGACCACTGCCTGCTCCTAAAAAATGAAAAAAAGAGAAAAAAAAGAATTGCTTTATTAAAAAGCAATCACAGACATGGTGGTCTGCTGAGCCCAGCAGGCCATCATCCCTGAAATTTTTGCGATTCCTAGGGGGTCGCAGATTGCGGCCTACCTCATTAATATTCATAAGGTAGGTAATTTGCGATCTCTTAGGAATCGCTAAAAGTGTTAAACACACTTTCTTGCATTCCGTTTTGCAATTTCCTAATTGCGAATCGCAAAGATTGAAATCTCAAAACATGGCCTTCATGCATCTGGCCCAAAGAGTCTAACCATTAGGGCAAAGTGACTCTTTACTGGTCTGAATCAAAACTTAGTTAAGACATTCGAATCAAAAACCCACACCTATGTGGTGCAGTAGGTTAGTGTACACCTACAGTAAAATCGTTTACAGCGTGAAATGGAAGAAGGATAGAGAGAGACAGAAGGAAGGAGACAGGGAGCGAGAGAGAGACAGAGGTTTTTTTATTCTCTGGGGTAAGATGTACTTAAAAGAGATATATTCAGACAAAGTGAAAAGAAAACACATTTTCGACCTTTATCAAAGAAACTATAATTACTTACCATTTTAAGGGAGGACCCTTTGGAGCATACACAACCATCGAAACAGCAACAATCAACTTTAGAGTAACAATCTAAACACTTAACCAGTAGGCCATAGTGATTCTTCACTGGTCAGCAACAAAACTTCGTTATGACATTCGAATCAAAAACCCGTGCTTGTGGAATGCAGTAGGTTAGTGAACACCTAGAGTAACAACATTTACAGTGTTGAATGGAAGGACGGAGAGAGAGAGCGGGGGGAGAAAGGAGAGGGGGCTTTTTTTTATTCTCTGGGGTAAGACGTACTTAAAAAGAGATATATTCAAACAAGGAGAAAATTAAAAATATTTTCCTAACATTTATCAAAGAAATTACCATTGCCTGTTCTTGCAACTGAGCACACACAACCATTTAAACACCAGATATTCAACCCTTAACCTTCAGATTAAGAGTCCAAGACTTTACCACTAAGCCATAGCGCCTCTCTGGTGGGCTGAATCAAAACTAAGGGGCCCATTAGGATATCTGGCGGATCGCCACCGCCGGCCCGGCGGTGGCGATCCGCCCGCCAAATATCCTTTTCCTCCCCCGCCATATTAGCATGGCGAGGAGCACCACGGCGGACGGAAAGACCGTCCGCCGCTTTTCCGCTGGTCGGATTGCCGGCCAGGCGGAAAAGGCAGACAACATGGTGGCGGTGCCTTGCAGGCACCGCCATCCATATTAGCATGCCTGCGGTGACATGCCTTTCCATGGCGGAGACTCCGCCATGGAAAGGCAAGCGGAGAATGCCTTCGGGGGCCCGTTGCGGGCCCCCGGGGGGGTGGTGGGGGTGGATGCCTGCACTTGGGGGGTACCCATGGTACCCCCCTTCATTGGCATGCACAAGGTGGCAGGCACCGCGCAGTGCCTGTCACGTTGTGCATGCCAATGCACAACATGCATATTTTGCATTGCGGCAAGTGCTGCTGACAGCACCGCCCGCCGCAATTTAAAATGTGCTGGATGCGACCGCCAGGGTGGCGGTCGCATCCTAATTGCCATAGCGGGACCGCCGCACCTTCGGCGGTCGATCCCGTGTTCCGTTACGGTGTCCGCCCGCCATCGTAATAGGCCCCTAAGTTATGACATTTAAATCGAAAATCCAAGCCTATGTAGTACAATAAATCAGATGCAGTGCAATAAATCAGCATACACCTACAGTAACATCATTTACAGAGTGGAATGGAAAAACGGAGAAAGAGAGAGAGAGGGAGGGAGAGAGATAGAGAGAGAAAAAGAGAGAGCAGCATAGGAGGGTTTAATAAAGGCTTCAAGTGAAACGGGCAGAGACAGAAAAGTCATTACACAGAATTAAGCCATTCTTCAGGCTGTCCATCCCTGTAAACAACAGCATAATCAGGCAAGCACTACCGTGACATGTTGATGATGTGCCCCCAGTGCCATTAGTGAAATAAAATGGTGGTGGATCTCTAATTGGGGTGTGGCTTGAGCAGTTCTTTAAGTGAGATAATAAAGCTATGGGTCTCTAAAAGGGCCATGGCCAAAGAAACATAACTAGGAATCTTTTCCAAGAGGAGTGGCCTATGTATTTAAGGGTGTGGCTTAAGAAAAGAAAACTAGAATCTTGTGCATCACTCAAGGGCCCCTCATCAGTATCTGGGTGCCTCTGTGAATTTTCTGTTACTGCATCCAGACATGTCACACTGCAACCAACACACATTTATAAAACAGGCTGGACCTATTGGCTTTTCCGATGTTTGTTATCTGTATCAGATATATTAATAGCAATGATTTTGTTGTGAAAATTTAGACCCAAAAATGCTTCAATTCTGAAACTAGGAGACTTTGAATTAAACATTACTGAGATCTGTGAAGGTGGTGGTGGCCTCCGGAATATCTCAGGCACTCCCGTTCAGCCCTTCACACCACTGTCTTCTGCAGTCTCTCACTTAGCTTGCCCTTTTTCTCCCCACATCTTTATGTATTCCTCTATCTGAATGCCTCACACTTTCCCACAGCTACTCTGGGCACATATGCGACCGTCACTTTGCATGCTCTGCAGAGATGCTAATGATAGCATGTGATTGTAGTCTGTACACATTTATGAACCACCAACAGGCACTGTGAGAAACTTGCACCATACTTCTGCATTAGCTTCAGAGCTCTTAAACCTCCTAAACACCCATCCACAACTTCAACTCACTCTGACACCTGGAGGTGACTCATTTCGTAGTATGCTTTAACCAAAAGATACAATTTGCACATGAAAAAAGTACAGAAACACTACATCTAGAAGAAAACAAATACTCTTAATGGATAAAAGAAGAAGTAAACAGGGATTGCATCACTGATACCTGGAGGGTTCTTACAGTAATTGATTAGAAATCAATGAGTATTTTTTCCAGTAAAGTTAAGGACGTAAATATAGAGCCCAATAGAGACCCATTTCAAAGCTGTTTTTTAATTGTTCGATTACCCCCTTTGAAATCAAGAGCACCGTCCACGTGAGTACACAATGGCCCAGGTTTAGTGTTTGGTTAGCCTTACTTTTTGAATGCTAACCAGACGCTAAACCATTTTGGGGATTAACAAACTAACGCAAATTGGTATTAGAATTGGTTTGTATGGAAAAGTAACGCAAAGCAGTACGAAACGCTGCTTTGCATTACAGGGGCGTTACATGGACTTTCCCATGCAACCATCCATGCTTTTTGACGCTAAACCCTATCTTTTTTTGTTTTATATTGCTCGAACTCGACCCGAAGGTATCAGAGCACTTTACATGAGCACCAGTTGCGTTACAGACAGACACATTCATTTTGTTAGGCACAGGGAGATTACGTTATTTGCCCAGAATCACAGGATGCCCTGCCGAGACCAAAACCTGGTTCCCCAGCTTCGTGGTCGACCGCTCTAGGCGTTAGGCCACATCCTCTGCCCTCTAGCATTACTAGACAGGGTTTAGCACCAAAGTTAACGCCACTGTAAAACAGGTGTTAAAAGGAGAAATATTTTCATTTCTCCTTTATTTTCTGACTTTGCATGCATGCTGCAATGTGCTGCTCACATACAAAGTAGTAAAAGCTTTGAAGTGTGTCTAGGCATAGTATTTTGTACAGGAAGGGTACCATCCCTGTACAATACCTATGCTAGACTCAGGCACCCACCCTAGCACTATGGAGTCAAGATGTGTGCCTGGTGTACGGCAGCTGAAATCAGCGCCGGCACTAGGCGTGACTGTGGGCGCAGAGCTGGGTCCTCCCCGAATGCTTGGAGGGAGCAGTGATTGCTGCGTCCAGGTGAGGAGAGCCGTGAGGCGGCGCAGAACCTGGGGGCAGCTGGTGATGTAGTAATTCAACAAAGGGATTCTACCATTATCTACATAAAGATATATATGTGTATAAGTGTATACTCAGTTTTACTGCAGGGGTTTTTAATGTGTTCTAATGATGATGTCTGGAAAAAATCCTTCTCTAGTTTATAGGAAGGGCAGTGTTCAAAAATTGTAAAATACCCCTCACACACTGAAACCTGATTCAGTGTCATGCTTCATCATTGGGGTCTTCCCGCCCTCTACGGGATGGGGCGTGCTACTACCTACGTAGACGCGGGAGCACTTAATTTAGTGATTAGTGTGTATGTGTAGTGCGTGGGATCGTGAAAAATATATATAAGTGTTGATTTAAAAATTCCCTGGCTAGTGGAAAAAATACACTTTATTGGCTTCCTAGCTGAGAATAGTAAAAGTGGGGAGGTGTAGATAGTGTACTTTGATAGGTCACTTTCTACAGGGTCGACATGTTTCAGAAGCCATCCCCTTGGCTTACTTCCTCAGGACCAGAACGATCCCTATTGCACCTCACTGGGTGATATTATAAATGTACATATGCCTGTTGGTCACACATACTCTTCCATGTACCCTATTAGGGGAGTAGACACAATATACCAATTGTATATCCTGTAAAGAAACCTGAAAATGAAAAACATTGTGGATAAACAATAGCTTTTATCGTTTATCCCCTTCATATTCACATCACCATCATGTGGAAACGATAATATTGTCTGTCACTGTGATATATTTTTTTTCGTCTCACCCGGCTGGTGATGGCCTTGCCGGATCCTAAGATGCACAGCCCGAGCCGTGCCTGCGAGCCCCCTACACAGTAGAGAGTGGCCGCGACGCAGCGGTGCATCAGTCTGGGGTTGGTGGACACTGTGCGACCAGTGGAGAGTTGGATGGGCTTGCCTGCGCCATAGACCCGCGGAGCCACACCATGACAGGAAAGTACCAGCCTGGGGTGCCGGGGGAGCGACACTCGCCGGGGCCCTACAGTTGGACCGCGGCCTACTGATTCTGCCTGACTTGGTGATTTGAGGCCAACCAGCTCGGTGAGTCGTGTGCTGGGTGCAGCGGGGCGCCCCCCCACCAGACTACATATTGCAGTAAAGGAGCCGATACGCGAACCTCTTGTGAGGCCAAACGCGGAATGGGCGCGATCTGCCAGTCATTGACCGCTCTGCCGGGGGAGTGGCCCGCCCCTGCTAACTACAGCCTGAGAACCCCTGCTACACCACACAGCACTGAGAAGCGCACAGATCCACGATGCCCACCCCTAGGGCCGCTAAGAAAGATGGGACAATTAAGGACCTGCTCACCGAACCCCCTCCCAAGAAGATACCACCTGGCAAAGCTGCGACCCTCAAAGACCCAGATCAAGTGTGGGATGAGGCACCTGTAACCAGGTCCTTCCTGGGAGCCCTATTCAACACGTTAAGGAAGGACATCTCCACCCTGAAGCAAGGAATCACTGCGTACGTTAAAGGAACTCAGGAGAGAAATGTGTGAGCTGAAACAAAGAGTCGACACCTTGGAACAGACCAGTGACTCCCACGAAGAGGAATTAGACGCCCACCGCTGTGAACTATTGGACCTTCAAGATAAGAACTCAGAATTGCGGTACCAAGTGGAGTATCTTGAAAATCGGTCCAGAAGGGCCAATATACACATCAAGGGGGTTCCGCTGCAGGGAGCCACTGGTAATCTTGAGAACTACGTCTGTATACTCTTCCATTATGTGGCATCAGAACTTGCGGTACAGGACATACTCTTGGATCGTACACATAGGGCGGGGCGACCAGCGAGTTCACCGGTATGCCTCAGGACATCCTTACCTGCCTCCACTATTATACTCAGAAGGAAACGATCAAGAGAGCAGTCCGAGATCGCACTACTGTAGAGTTTGAAGGAACCAAGGCGTGGCTCTACCAGGACCTTTCTCCCATAACACTACAGAGACGCCGTCACTTAAAACCCGTAACGGAGATCCTACAAAAGAAAGGCATCTGCTACCGCAGGGGTCATCCCTTCCGCCTCACCTTCATGTGGGATAATGAAACGCAGTCTGTTCGTACCTTGGAGGAAGCAAAGGATCTGGTTGACTTGGCCACTACCGACTTTAGAGCCGGTTCTGACTCTGGGCCGAGGAAGATGTCTCCCCCTGTGACCCAGTCGGACTGCTTCCTCAGATCAAGACGGAAGGAGATGAATAAGCCAACCAATTTTGAAAGTCGCAAAGCAAGAGAAGCCCTATCTCGACAGCTTCAAGACCAGGATTCGTCTGGAGGGAGGGGGGGGGGGAGATCAATGAGTAGAAACGCCTGATTTGAGCCTTTACTGTGGACAGCCCTCATGCACGTCACACAGATGCTGGATGCTACCCTACTGGGGGCTATTGGTTAGGGGACCCACTTGAGCTGTCAGGTTTGGGCTCTTTCTATGAGGAGGTGGAGCCAGAGACTTGGGCGACTAGATGATTCTTCAACCTCGGAGTTGGTGTCATGGACCCTCTTTCTTACATAATTGGAGATCTGGAGAGGGGATTGCTGGATCTCTTCCTTCTCTTACTTTTCTCTCTCCACACCTCTACTACACCACCCCCAGATGCAGTCAGCTCTAAAAGCTACACAAGCGCAATCCCCTTCGGAGTAGGATGGACACATAAGTCACAGGTTCCGCGTTTCATGCTTTTCCACCCCATGGTCTACTAATTAAGATAGTTAGCTACAATGTGAGGGGCCTAAATGCACAGGCGAAACTTATAGCATTTCTGTCGATGCTGCGGGAGTCTAAGGGGCATATTCACAAGGAGCTATCGCCGAATCAACGGCACTTTAACGCAGCCAAAGTCGTGATAAATTTACCTCCCCATTCACAAGCCGGTGTTAACAGCCCACAGCACCAGTTTACCAGCGATAGCAGCCGCAAAAAACATCGCCACAGAGGACCCCCGCAAATATCGCTAATGAGATGCAGAGTAGGCGTTCCCGTGCCAAAAGCCGAGACAACATCACACCTCAACATTCACAACGACCAGCCACATCGGCGATAAAAACACAAAACAGGCGATAAGGTGCGTTAGCACCAGGAAATTTACACCTGCTCTGACCTGGTGTAAAGTCGGACGGCAGCCAGCACCACAAAAGGGAGCACAGCCCAGGGCCACATCCGAAGGGCAACAGATGCCATGGAGCCACTCATCATGCGGCCCGGACACCCAAGAGGGCCACAACACCCACCTCCACCACCCCAGGACCCCAACCCACACCCGGAACACACCCCCCCCCCGGACCACCACAGACGCAGCGCAGACAAAGACAGCGGAACCCCAGGAAACATACCAGCTGCACAGACCCAACATCTGACAATGTCACCGTCCACAACAGGCTGAAAGGGACAACCAACCTTCGCATCCTGACCATCATCGCCTAACAGGCCTACGGCACCAACACAGCGGACAACCAACATCCCACCCCACACAAAGCTGATGGCGTATCTGCAACTGTTGGCCCCTGGGACCCCCCCAACAACACCCGCCAGAGTCGGAGGAGTCTCACAGCCAGCCACTTCCAAGTCCCCCACACCTGTCCTGGACATCACCATCACCCTGGTACCCCAGTCCCCATACGTACAACACAATGCGCAGGATCCGCTGGAGACCAAGCAAGGACCATACGCCCAAGAAGGATGCACGCACGTGTTGGGGGCAATACACAGCACACATGTACTACCTGTGCCCCCTGGTGACACAGCACACAATCACCGCAACAGGAAGCACATGTCTCACATCAATGTGCAGGCAACAACAGAACACCGTGTAACACCCAACAATGTCGCCTTCAAATACACAGCCAGTGTGCATGATACCTTCATCCTCCGACAGTCCATCATCAACCAGCGTTCCCAGGATGCCAACAAGGGAAATGCACAGCCCCTTGGCAATGTCCAAATGAACACCCCACACACATCAACTCCACAACCGTGCAACTCACAACTCTGGCAATGCACACGTGACAAAATCACATACAACAGGCACAACAACATGCCCACCCACCAGACACGACAGAACAACTTACAATGTCCACATGGGCAAGCCCTGAACATGAGCCAGCAACGGCATGGCACCTCAGCCACATAATAGCCCAATGTGGGGAGAGGTGGCAACCAGGCATGTGTGAAGGATGCAGTAGAACCATGATTGGGAAAGTACACAATGCCAAGAGTGGCGGAGATGTGCTGGACAGACCGCAGTATGCAGAACACACCCATATCCATGGCGACACACACCGCTTGTGTATGGAGTGTAGTGGACAGTGGACGCCACCATGTCACCCCAGTCAGTGGGGGACCTCGCGGAAATGTTGCCTGTTACGCCCCCCCTAAGCGTCAGCGGAGTGGGATGGTCCGGCGTACGCCACTCCAGCGTAGGGGTGTGAATAAAAAGCACGTAGGCCTGGGCGTGGTCCTCTTCCGGAAAGACCCACATCTCTGCCAGGGCGGCGCCTCACACCACGCCACGAGGCCGACGCCATCCTCGTGAGCGGAGTTGCCTGCGATGCTGTGCGCCTGCTGGACCCCGGCACGCTGGATCACGAACCCGTCAGGCCAGCCCCTGCGCAGCCAGGCCACACTGATCACCTTCCGACACCGGCGTGTGTCAAGGAGGGCCCACCACGTGCCGGCGCAAGCCCCAAGCCCGAGGCCTGCGACCTTGGCAGCCACCTCAGACCATCACGGCCTCCACGACACAGGCTCGCTTTATTCCTTTTTCGTTGACGTACTCTACTGCCGCCCCCGGCCTACTCTTCGGACCAGTAGGTCCCATATGTGAAACTGTGTCCTGAGTCATGCATGGCAGTGACCCCAAATCCGGGCCAGCGGCCACAGCACCAGGCCCCCCCCGATCAGTGAGGCATAGTTCCATATGGGCATCTTGCGACACGTGGTGCCACTAACCCTGTTCAACGCCAGCCTGCTACATGTGGTGCCACTAACCATGTTCAACGCCAGCCTGCTACACGTGGTGCCACTGAACCTGAACTACGCAGGCCGGTGGGGCCATCCAACCTATGCCGGCAACACTCGGTGAATGGGCCGTGCTGACCGCTGCCTCAGGCCTACACCACGGTCAGGTAGGTCACACATTTGGAACTGAGTCTTGATTACACCATGGCAGTGAACATCATTTAAGGCAGAGAACAATTCACTATACACCCTCCGACGTGGTGGCAACAAGTCTGTGCATGGCATCACAACCACACGTATCTGTGGGCCTACGCGGACCACTGCCCTCGGCCTACGCTGCGCATGAGTGGGATCACAGATTTGGAACTGAACATCGGTAATTCAAAAGGCACAATACATTTCTTCGCACGCACGGAGGGGCGTAAGAGGATGACACGTTGCAGTCCGGAGGGAACAGGATCAGCGTCACGGAGGTGATTGAACACTACCGACAACTGCCACTGTGTCACTAACTCTGTGCCTCGCGAGCCAACGACCCGTGGCTGTGGGCCACTACTGACCGCTGCCTCCGGCCTACACTGCGGTCCAGTAGGTCACAGAGCCTTGATTTGGCATTCTTGGAGTTCACATATGTGTACCGGCATCATCGCAGACTGCATCCCCTCACAGCACCTGTGCCACTAAGTTTGTTCCCCGACATTCATGGACACTCACTGGTCGTACATTGGTGGCGTTTGAGTCTATGGACTAGGGGCTAGTTTTCATCCTCATGTAGCTGATCCCGAATTTTTGGTGCAAACGAGGGTTTCGCTTTCCACTCCTCCATTTGCTGCTTCCAGATTACATCAGACCTTCTGCATCATGCCCTGGAGGACACCTTCCACTGTCCTCCGCAACCCTCCGCAACATACACCTCGGACATTGATGGGGACCCGCTCAGGTCGCATGGCCCATCTGACTGCACCGCATGTCACCGTTCCGTGGCTGGGTGCCTGTGCCGGCCGCACTGCATCCGGGGCCACTAACTCTGTGCTGCTCAGGCCTGGGACCTCTTCTTCTGAGACATTGTATGGCCTCTGTAGCGATGGTCTTGGGGTCATCAACGCCATGTGTCTGTGGCCCTGCGCTGTCCGCCTCCTCCGGCCCCAACTGCAGGCCACCAGGGCCCACACATGGCATCGAGTCTTGAGCGGCCCGGACTTTCGCATCACCGCAGGAGGCACACGCCACCACCGCAAGGACCACCTCCAACCGCCATCTGCCAGAGTCGAAAGGGTGGTCCTGACAGACCTACGGAGTTGCTCAGACCTGTCGTGGATGCCATCATCGGCCTGCTACCCTGCTCAGCACTCCAGGTGCCAGTGACTCAGTGCACCGCAAGCCATTGTCCGTTACTCATTGAGTTTTGTGCTGTTGTGAGGTTGCGCAGGAATGTCTCCCCATGCAGTGGGGAAGACCTGGGACTATGATGAGGAAGATGGTCAGGTGTGCGGTCGGGAGAAGGCACAGACAATGGGAGGGCAGGTGGCAACAGCCCCTAGGCAGGAATGCAGACTGGTGGTGGTAGTCAAGCCACACACCCGGATCTCTTACTGGATATTGCGCTGTGGACTCGCGGACGCAACTGTCACCTCAGGCAGTGTGGGGGACCTGGGACGTTGATGAGGAAGTTGATGCAGGTGTAACACACCGCACTGCATGTGCATCAGGACTAACCGGAAGGGACACAATCCTGGCAATTTCTTCACATGAGCGCGCTCTTCTCTAGTGCCCCTACCTCAGTGCACTACAACTCACGGAACCTCCTGACTGAATATTGGGTGACCTCTGTCCTTACTCCGGATCCCTCCATGTTGCTCTGCAGTTGACTCTGTTATGCTGGTGTTTTCTGTTACCATTACACTGGTGTCCACTGTTCAGGTTGTTGCCAGCACCAAGCACTCCGTCTCGGCTGGCTTATACTCACCCCACACACATCCAGCACAGGCATCACTGTATATGTGGCCCTGCCAATAAAGGGGCCGGGTGCACGTGCCCGTAGCCAGTTCAACATGATATGTGCATGTGTCCCTGTGGTCTTGTTGTATGCATGGGGGCCCTGGGCCCTACGACATTACATTGTGCTGTGTACAGTGGACGCAGACATGTCAACGCAGGCAGCGGGCTTGAACCTGAACAGGTAGCTTTGTCGTCACCCACTCAATTCGTAAGGGGAGTGGACTGTGCCGTCGTACGCAGAGCCAACGTGGGTGTGTGACTGATATGTGCGTGCCCCTGGGCGTGGTTCTGTACTGGGTATGTGCATCTGCATGTGTCTCTATGGCAGTGTGGGTCTCCTTTGTGGGGTGTAGGTGGTCCCTGAAGGGTATTGGACACCCACGTATGTGTTCTAGTTCGCATTCCATGGGTTCGGCAACACCCGCACCTGTTGGGCCACCTCCTGTCGCCGTTGCTGCCTTCCTGTTGGCAGCGGGTTTGTACCTGGTTTAGGTTGTCACGTCCTGCCGGCGCTTCTTGACCTCCTGGATTGGCCTCCTGGGCACTCCGACTGCATTCCAGGTGGTCTGCTTGTGGGTCAGTTGCTGGTAGTGTTCTGTCACCTCCTTGACACTGGTCTTGTTTTCCTGCGGTCTGCCCCCCGTCTTCCTCTCCCTTTTCTCCTTGGCCTTCCCCGACCCAGTTGTTCCTTGCTGGTGGTCTGTGGGGGTTGTGGGGTTCGCGTTGATCTCAGCGCTGGGTCAGGGTGCATCCATGTTGCTACGTGCTTTGGCTTGTTTCTGGTGTGTTGTTTCTGTAGGTTTTATGGTGCATTTTCCCGCCAGACGCGTGGGATTTGCAGGCCTGTGGCTGGTTTTCGCAACTTTTTGTACCGCGATTTGCCTCATCGCATGGTTTTTGGCGTTCGCGTTTTGCATTTTTGAGGCGTGGCGTTGATTTTCACGCTGACATTTGACGCGTTATCTGGTGACTATCGCATGCTACCGCCTTGTTGTGAATTCCACGTTGGCAAGGGGTTATTTTCCCGCGCTAGGCTGCGATATTGAAAGTTGTGTTACGCTACTCTTGCGGTAGTTATCACACGTTCTTGTTAATATACCCCTAAGTGTGATATATGTTGCTGCAGGAAACCCATTATCTTAAGGCTGATTAGCGGCGAATGAGATCCTGATGGTTTGATTTGATCGCCAATACTTCTCAGCTGGGGTCGCAAAAAAGGCAGGGGTAGCAATACAAATAGCTATATATTTTGTGAGGAGGCTGATCCTTACACAGGCTGAGGTCCTGGATCGCCTTCTGTCTCTTCGTATTGCTCTGGGGTCACACACGTTCACTCTTGCCACTATATATGCTCCAAACGACCAACAGGAACCCTTCATTATGGAGGCCTTGGGTGAGGTCCTGGAGACCACAGATGCTGATATTCTAGTGGGAGGTGATTTTACCTTGATAATGGACGCCACACTGGATCGCTCAGTCCAGAGAGTGGGACACACTGGCACACTGTCACCCCACGGCCATAGTCAACTTAGGTAGCTGGGTCTGATAGACATTTGGCATCAGAGACACCCGACAGAAAAAACATACTCCTTCTTCTCTGCAGCCCACCAATCGTATGCACGAATAGATTTTTTCTTGGCTATGCAGCATCTGGCGTCCTTGACGCGGGATGCTGATAATGGAGTAGCACTTACCGATCACTCACCTATACACATAGAGGTCCATGCTCCTGCTCCCCCCCTCTTCAGGTCCGCATGTGGCGCCCAAAGCTCAAACTCCTTACACATACTGCGGTGGTCACAGAGCCAATTAAGGCTCTTCTGGAGACAAAGAACAACCCGGAGACGCCGGTGGCGCTTTTGTGGGACACCTTAAAGACGGTGATACGTGGCCGCTTCATTGCAATTGCCACCCGCTTTAACAGGGAAAGGCAGGAGAGGTGTGGGGTGCTGGAGGGTAGGGTTAGGGAGCTTGAAGAGCTACACAAACAGACGGGCACACATAAGACATGACTCCAACTCACTACAGCAAGGAACGAACTTAAAGCGTTAGATATGTATAGAGCAGAATATGCCCTTTTGCGCACCAAACAGAAATATTACATGGGAGGGAATAAGGCGGCCGCTTATTGGCTCATAGACTTCGGGCACAGGTGAACAAGCAGAGGGTAACGGAGGTTGAGGGCCCGCAAGGTGTCAGACTGGTCCAAGACAAACACATCGCACAAGCATTCCAAGACTTTTATACAGAGCTATATTCCGCAGAAGACTTCCTAGAGGAAGACATTCGCAAATATGTAGAGCAAACCCCGATAGATAAAATAGATCAATATCATACGTCTAGAGAGAGATATTCAAACTGATGAAGTTGTGGCGGCGATCTCCCATCTTCAATCGGGTAAAACCCCTGGACAGGACAGATACCCACCTGACTTCTACAAAGTCTTCTCCCCCACCCTGGCACCGATACTAACATGCCTCTACAATTCCTTTAGTGACATGGGTGCATTGACGGACACGATGAAACTGGCTACCATCACAGTCATACATAAACCAGGTAAGGATCCCTCGAAATGCTACTGTTATAGGCCTATCTCATTGCTGAATGTGGACGCCAAGATTTTCACCACCATCTTAGCAACGTGATTCGCCCCTCTGATGCAGGGATTGGTAGATCCCGACCAGGCAGGGTTCATCTCGGACCACAATTGTAGTGACAACACCAAACGACGATGTCACCTTCTGGACAAGGCTCAGCGTACCAGGCAATCAGTGCTCCTCTTCTCGATTGAAGCAGAAAAAGCGTTCAATCGGGTTCACTGGCCCTACCTCCACACTGCTCTCCAAGCGGTTGGCCTGGGGCATCGTTTTTGGCTGTGTATATGGTGCAGCTACTCTGGACCTCAGGTGGCTGTCCGAGTCAATGGCCTGTTGTCCCGGGCCTTTAATATTGCACGGGGAATGGGGCAGGGATGCCCTCTGTCACCGCTCCTGCTGGCACTATAGATGGAACCATTCACGGCACGGGTGAGGGTGGACCCCAAGGTTACCGGTTTCCTGATGGGTGGCAGGGACCACAAATTGGTGCTCTATGCCGATGACGTCATGATGACACCTTCGGATCCTATTCTTTCAATGCCGGCTTTTCTACAAGAATTGGAGGCCTTTGAGTGGGTCTCGGGATTCAAGATTAACTCCCAAAAATCACACCTACTTAGCCTTACGGACCCACGCGAGGACCAGGAAACCATAAGGGGAATTTTTCCTTTTCCGTGGGTTACACAGGGCATGGTGTATTTGGGTCTCCACATCTACCCCACAGTACGGCAGATAACAGACAGTAACCACAGCCTTCTCCTGACAAACACACGAACAGAAGTACAGCAATGGAAGAATTATGAGCTGTCCTGGTTGGGGAGGTTGGCGGCAGTTAAAATGACACTCCTCCCTAAAATCTTATATGTTATGCAGACCCTGCCCCTAGTGCCCCCCCCCCATGTCCTTAACAAACTACAACATTTGCTAGAGCAATACATATGGGCAGACAAAAGGCCTGGATCGCCAAGCGCTTGACGTATCTGTTCTCTGCAGAGGGCGGACTAGGACTTCCCCAACTTGTGCATTATTATCAGGCAGCACAGCTCCACTATTTAGTGGAATGGGCTAGGCCAACCACCGAAAAGCACTGGTGTTTTATTGACCAGATGATTGCCGGTATTCACATATGGAAGATTCCCTGGCTTCCCCGACCCCACCGGCCCCAGGGAATATACATCTCCCCCGTGTTCCAAGCTGTGATGGGCACTTGGGACAAAGTGCAACTTCTGAAGAAATTGTCCACCCGCATCTCACCGCAAACCACGATATTGGGAACCAGGACTTTCCACCTGCGTCCAAGGGCACAGCCTATTTAGGGTGGCAACATGCAAACTGCAAAAGAATAGACGACTTCTTTAATCACAATGGTATAATGGATTTTCAACAAATCCAGAGTGGCTATGGCGTACCTCCCTCAGCAGTTTGGCAATATAAGACCATTAGACATTGGTTCATGCAGCCATCAGTGCGACCACATGCGAGCAGACCTTTATTGAAAAATGGCTCATCACCCACAATTCCGACAAACGTCTTGTCTCTGACATTTACACCTTTTTTTAAATGCACCACAGACCGTACTTAAGTCGTCTGTACAGCAAAGATGGAAGACTGTTGTGGGCGACAATTTACATGAAAGAATGGGCAGACATCCATAAACGAGCTAACACCTCGGCACGCAGTTCAGAGGGTAAGAGAACACTTCTTCAACTAGTTCCCTACTGGTACTACACTCCTGAGCGCACTGCACAATGGAAACAGGGGGGAGACCTGATGTGCTGGAGGGGGTGTGGGAACACTGGGGCCCTGACACATCTCCTGTGGCATTGCCCTCAGGTTCACAATTACTGGCAAGGTGTTCTAGATACCATTGATAATATATGTGACACTACTCTCCCCAGATTCCCAAGATATGTCCTGTTAGGATTCCCCAATGCCTTAATTTACCCCTTGAGATCCTTGAAGGGCCAGGCGATAACACTAGCCCTATGCGCAGCAAGCAAACTCTCCTAGCTAGATGGGGTACGAACAAAATACCAAACCATACAGATTGGCTCCACAAGATCTGGGATCTGTTAGGCATGGCAAAATTGATTGCAGTCTCGGAAAATCGATTACCTCAATTTGACAGAACATGGGAACCCTGCATCACATACCTGGCAGAAGAATTCAGAGAATTGATATGCCCCTCCTACCTGCACATGTTGCGCCTCCTCCCGATAGATCAACCCAATGCTTAATGGACCCCTCCCTCTAGGAGAACGCTTACGCATATATCAGTACACCATTATACAGACCAAGAAAACTTTGTGACTTTAGTGAACACTGCTGTCCCCATGCCTCCATCTATATATACCCTTAGTTACACTCTCTACTCCCCACGCTGTTTCTCTTCTCTACCTTCTATCTCTCTCCTCCCTTTTCCAGGCCCTCACCGTCCAGTGGATGTAGGTGAGGTATTCTGTACTGCAGCCTATTCCTATTGCTTAAAACCAATAAAACATGACTTAAACCTAAACATAAAGACTCCATCAAATGGGTCACAAGTTTCAAATTAACGTTCTGCATAGGCACTGGCAGCCAAGCAATATACAGTCAGAGGGGCAGCTCTGAGCCTCTGTGCCGCTGAAAGAAACAGTTATGTTGGAAAAAGTGTGCCTGTAAGTGGCCTCACAAGGAAATGTCTATAAGTGGGATGTGCAACAAAAACACAAAACGCACAGGACGTGGATAAAATGGCCCTCCTCCTGCGCTGGGCGGGCGGCTTATTCCTTAGGCCTCCCAGTGGAGTGCATATTAACGCCTGCTGCTTTAGGTGTTTCAGTCTCATAGCCCCATCTTTCACTGTCCCCCAAAGGCCTTTATGCAACGTACTACCAGCCCTGCTATGGCACTCATTTGGGGCCTGACTCTGCTGCTAACATAACACCCCATCAGGGTTAACAAGCGCTATATCAATGCAAACCTTTTTCCCTCTTCTATCCTGCCGCTATCCTTCTCAATCCAAATAACTGACAAACCTATCCACCTCTCAAATTACTTTCATATTTCACTATACTAATTCAACACTAATCCTTTATGGGTTCCGGAGTAGCGTGCTACTCGCCGAAAAAGCGCTTCAACGCCTCGTCAGGTGTAGTAAGCCCTATATAAATGCAATTACAACACAATACAATACAGTACCACTCAGCCACTGACTGAAGCATTAAATGCAGGGCCAGCTTTAGCACTGGTGGCGCCCAGTGCAACAACCTTTGTCCCCCTGCCCCCAATGACTTCCGCCTTCATGGATGCCCTCACTACCACCCTCCAGTAGTGCCCCTAATCTTTCGCTAGCCTCTCTCTCACATTTATTCATTTTATAGCACTAGTCATCCCAATGTAGAGTGCTAGAGCGCATCACATCACAAACATGTTATAGAGAGACAATGGGGTGTATTCACAAGAACGTGCGATAACTACTGCAAGAGTAGCGTAACGCAACTTTCAATATCGCAGCCTATCGCCGGAAAATAACCCCGTGTCAACATGGAATTCACAACAAGGCGGTAGCATGCGATAGTCACCAGATAACGCGTCAAATGTCAGCGTGAAAATCTACGCCACGCTGAAAAAATGCGAAACGCGAATGCGAGAAATCATGCGATGAGGCCAATCGCGGTACAAAAAGTAGCGAAAAGCAGCCTCAGGCCTGCAAATCCCACGCGTCTGGCGGGAAATTGCACCATAAAAACCACAGAAACAACACACCAGAAACAAGCCAAAGCACGTAGCAACATGGATGCACCCTGACCCAGCGCAGAGGTCAACGCGAACCCCACAACCCCCACAGACCACCAGCAAGGAACAACGGGGTCGGGGAAGGCCAAGGAGAAAAGGGAGAGGAAGACGGGGTGCAGACCGCAGGAAAACAAGACCAGCGCCACAGAGTCACAGAACACCACCAGCAACTGACCCACAAGCACACCACCTGAAATGCAGTCGGAGTGCCCAGGAGGCCAATCCAGGAGGCCAAGAGGCGCCGCCAGGATGTGACAACCTAAACCAGGCACAAACCCGCTGCCAACAGGAAGGCAGCAACGGCGACAGGAGATGGCAGTCCAGCGCCACAGGAGGAGCTGGAGAAAACCCAGGCCACAGTCATCAGTGTGGAGACGGTGCAAGGAGGTGGGAGTACGGACACAGCTCGACAGGACCCGACACAACAACAACAGGGTGAGGCTCCAACAGGGACTGGGGGGGACGGGGGGGTGATGGGCACAATGGCACACATGCACAACGAGGTGTAGCACACTGCACACCCACAATTACCCAGGGAGATGTCCCCCATCCCCGTGGCACGCTGCAGCACACACACATAGCAATCACAGCACACCCCATGACAATGTGGCACAAAGTGCAACACCCACACTGCAGAACAGGGGACACAACTGGGTCCACCCAGGCGCAGAAACAGAACAATCACATTGGACAGACCAGGGAACTGTGAGATGCATATCTACGGCTACAACCCCACATCAGCCATGTAGGCCAAATGTCCACTGTCCCAACTCAAATAGCCACCACCGCCCAAACAGTCACAATGTACATTGTCACACAGTCTGCATGTCGACAAGAACAAAGCGCCAACACAATGCCAACATGCACCTCCCCTTCACAATGCAGAGGTACAAACAACACCTCCAGCAGGTCAGAACAGACAACCCATCAGTGATGCCAGAGACGAACACCACACCTTCGACACCGACGCCCTACAACAGCCCATGGACATCCCACACAACCCACCACCAGGACCAGGGCAGACAAGCTACTCAGAGGAGAACCCAGCCCCTGCAACAGACCACACAGCATGAAGCACCCGCAATCACGGCTGGCTCACAACATTTCACCGACCCACACATGGCACCCCAATGCCAGGTGTCAGAACGCCAAAAGGAGGTGGCCCAACAGGTGCGGGTGTTGCCGAACCCATGGAATGCGATCTAGAGCACATACGTGGGTGTCCAATACCCTTCAGGGACCACCTACACCCCACAAAGGAGACCCACACTGCCATAGAGACACATGCAGATGCACATACCCAGTACAGAACCACGCCCAGGGGCACGCACATATCAGTCACACACCCACGTTGGCTCTGCGTTTGACGGCACAGTCCACTCCCCTTACGAATTGAGTGGGTGACGACAAAGCTACATGTCCAGGTTCCATCCCACTGCCTGCGGTGACATGTTTGCATCTGCTGTACACAGCACAATGTAATGTCGTAGGGCCCAGGGCCCCCATGCATACAACAAGACCACAGGGACACATGCACATATCATGTTGAACTGGCTACGGGCACGTGCGCCCGGCCCCTTTATTGGCAGGGCCACATGCACAGTGACGCCTGTGCTGGATGTGTGTGGGGTGAGTATAAGCCAGCCCGCACGGAGTGCTTGGTGCTGGCAACAACCTGAACAGTGGACACCAGTGTAATGGAAACAGAAAACACCAGCATAACAGAGTCAACTGCAGAGCAACATGGAGGGATCCGGAGTAAGGACAGGGGTCACCCAATATTCAGTCAGGAGGTTCCGTGAGTTGCAGTGCACTGAGGTAGGGGCACTAGAGAAGAGCGCGCTCATGTGAGGAAATTGCTAGTATTGTGTCCCTTCGGGTTAGTCCTGATGCAGATGCAGTGGGGTGTGTTACACCTGCATCAACTTCCTCATCAACGTCCCAGGTCTCCCACACTGCCTGAGGTGACAGTTGCGTCCGCAGTCCACAGCGCAATACCCAGTAATAGATCCGGGTGTGTAGCTTCACTACCACCACCAGTCTGCATTCCTGCCTTGGGGCTGTTGCCTCCTGCCCTCCCATTGTCTGTGCCTTCTCCCGTACGCACACTTGACACATCTTCCTCATCATAGTCCCAGGTCTACCCCACTGCATGAGGTGACATAGCTGCGCAACCTCACAACAGCACAAAACTCAATCAGTAACGGACAATGGCTTGCGGTGCACTGAGTCACTGGCACCTGGAGTGCTGAGCAGGGTATCAGGCCGCTGATGGCATCCACGACTAGTCTGAGCAACTCCGTAGGTCTGTCAGGACCACCCTTTCGACTCTGGCAGATGGCGGTTGGAGGTGGTCCTTGTGGTGGTGGTGTGTGCCTCCTGCGGTGATGCGACGTCCGGGCCGGTCAAGACTCGATGCTATGTGTGGGCCCTGGGGGCCCGCAGTTGAGGCCGGAGGATGCGGACAGCGCAGGGCCACAGACACATGGTGTTGATGACCCCAAGACCATCGCTACAGAGGCCATTCAATGTCTCAGAAGAAGGGGTCCCAGGCCTGAGCAGCACAGAGTTAGTGGCCCCGGATGCACTGCGGGCGGCACAGGCACCCAGCCACGGGACGGTGACTTGCAGTGCAGTCAGATGGGCCATGCGACCTGAGCGGGTCCCCATCAATGTCCGAGGTGTATGTTGCGGAGGGTTGTGGGGGACAGTGGAAGGTGTCCTCCAGGGCATGATGCGGAAGGTCTGATGTTCTCTGGAAGCAGCAAATGGAGGAGTGGAAAGCGCAACCCTCGTTTTCACCAACAATTCTGTATCAGCGACATGAGGATGAAAACTAGCCCCTAGTCCATAGACTCAAACGCCACCAATGTACAACCAGTGAGTGTCCATGAATGTCGGGGAACACACTTAGTGGCACAGGTGCTGAGAGGGGATGCAGTCTGCGATGATGCCGGTACACAGATGTGAACTCCAACATTGCCAAATCAAGACTCTGTGACCTACTGGACCGCAGTGTAGGCCGGAGGCAGCGGTCAGCAGTGGCCCACAGCCACATGTCGTTGGCTCGCAAGGCACAGAGTTAGTGACACAGTGGCAGTTGTCGGTAGTGTTCAATCACCTCCGTAACGATGATCCTGTTCCCTCCGGACTGCAACGCGTCATCCACTTACACCTCTCCGCGCGTGCGATGATACATATTCTGCCTTTTGAATTACCGATGTTCAGTTCCAAATCTGTGATCCCACTCGTGCGCAGCGTAGGCCGAGGGCAGTGGTCCGCGTAGGCCCACAGACACATGTGGTTGTGATGCCATGCACAGACTTGTTGGCACCACATCGAAGGGAGTATAGTGAATTGTTCTCTGCCTTAAATGATGTTCACTGCCATGGTGTAATCAAGACTCAGTTCCAAATGTGTGACCTACCTGGCCGTGGTGTAGGCCTGAGGCAGCGGTCAGCACAGCCCATTCACCTAGTGTCGTCAGCATAGGTTGGATGGCCCCACCGGCCTGCGTTGTTCAGGTTCAGTGGCACCACATGTAGCCGGCTGGCGTTGAACAGGGTTAGTGGCACCACGTGTAGCCGGCTGGCATTGAACAGGGTTAGTGGCACCACGTGTAGCCGGCTGGCGTTGAACAGGGTTAGTGGCACCACGTGTAGCCGGCTGGCGTTGAACAGGGTTAGTGGCACCACGTGTCGCAAGATGCCCATATGGAACTATGCCTCACTGATCGGGGGGGGGGGTCTGGTGCTGGGGTCACTGCCATTCATGACTCCGGACACAGTTTCACATATGGGACCTACTGGTCCGAAGAGTAGGCCAAAGGCGGCAGTGGAGTACGTCAACGAGAAGGGAATAAAGCGGGCCTGTGTCGTGGAGGCCGTGATGGTCTGAGGTGGCTGCCAAGGTCACGGGCCTCGGGCTTGGAGCTTGAGCCGGCACGTGGTGGGCCCTCCTTGTCACACGCCGGTGTCGGCAGGTGATCAGTGTGGCCTGGCTGCGCAGGGGCGGGCCTGACGGGTTCGTGGTCCAGCGTGCCGGGGTCCGGCAGGCGCACAGCATCGCAGGCAACTACGCTCACGAGGATGGCGTCAGCCTCGGGGTGGGAGGCACCGCCCTGGCAGAGACATGGGGCTTTCCGGGAGACGACCACGCCCAGGCCTATGTGCTTTTTATTCACACCCCTACGCTGGCGTGGCCTACGCCGGGCCATCCCACTCCGGTGACGCTTAGGGGGTGGCGTCACAGGCAACATTTCCGCGAGTTCCCCCACTGGCTGGAGTGTCATCGTTGCGTCCACTGTCCACTGCACTCCATACGCCTGAGGTATATGTCGCCATGGATATGGGTGTGTTCTGCATACTGCGGTCTGTCCAGCACATCTCCGCCACTCTTGGCATTGTGTGCTTTCCCGATCATGGTTCTACTGCATCCTTCACACATGCCTGGTTGCCACCTCTCCCCACATTTGGCTATTATGTGGCTGAGGTGCCATGCCGTTGATGGCTCATGTTCAGGGCTTGCCCAGGTTACCATTGTAAGTTGTTCTGTCGTGTCTGGTGGGTGGTCATGTTGTTGTGCATGTTGGTTGGGATTTTGTGACGTGTGCATTGCCAGAGTTGTGAGTTGCATAGTTGTGAAGTTGAGGTGTGTGGGGTGTTCATTTTGAACTTGCCAAGGGGGTGTGCATTTCCCTTGTTGCCATCCTGGGAACGCTGGTTGATGATGGACTGTCGGAGGATGAAGGTATCATGCACACTGGCTGTGTATTTGAAGGCGACATTGTTGGAGGTTCCACGGTGTTCTGTTGTTGCCTGCACATTGATGTGAGACATGTGCTTCCTGTTGAGGTGATTGTGTGCTGTGTCACCAGGGGGCACAGGTAGTACATGTGTGCTCTGGATTGCCCCCAAAACGTGCGTGCATCCTGCTTGGGCGTATGGTCCTTGCTTGGTCTCCAGCGGATCCTGCGCATTGTGTTGTACGTATGGGGACTGGGGTACCAGGGTGATGGTGATGTCCAGGACAGGTGTGGGGGACTTGGATGTGGCTGGCTGTGTGACTCCCCGACTCTGGCGGGTGTTGTTTGGGGGTACCAGGGGCCAACAGGTGCAGCCAAGCCAGCAGCTTTGTGTGGGGTGGGATGTTGGTTGTCCGCTGTGTTGGTGCCGTAGGCCCTGTTAGGGCGATGATGGTCAGGATGCGTAGGATGGTTGTCCCTTTCAGCCTGTAGTGGACGGTGACATTGTCAGATGTTGGGTCTGTGCGGCTGGTACGTTTCCTGGAGTTCCGCTGTATTTGTCTGCGCTACGTCTGTGGTGGTCCGGGGGGGGGGGTTCCGGTGTGGGTTGGGGTCCTGGGGTGGTGGCGGTGGGTGTTGTGGCCCTCTTGGGTGTCCGGGCCGCATGATGAGTGGCTCCATGGCATCTGTTGCCCTTCGGATGTGGCCCTGGGCTGTGCTCCCTTTTGTGGTGCTGGCTGCCGTCCGACTTTACACCAAGTCAGAGCAGGTGTAAATTTCCTGGTGCTAATGCGCCTTATCGCCTGTTTTGTGGTTTTATCACCGATGTGGCTGGTCGTTGTGAATGTTGAGGTGTGATGTTGCCTCGGCTTTTGCCATGGGAACGCCTACTCTGCATCTCATTAGCGATATTTGCGGGGGTCCTCTGTGGCGATGTTTTTTGCGGCTGCTATCGCGGGTAAACTGGTGCTGTGGGCTGTTAACACCGGCTTGTGAATGGGGAGGTAAATTTATCACGACTTTGGCTGCGATAAAGTGCCGTTAATTCGGCGATAGCTCCTTGTGAATATGCCCCTCTGAGTCATACAAATGTGTAAATCAATCTGTGGGAAATGTTGCTCAAGACAATGCATGTGGATTACAAGGTGTAAAAGTCACATGTCATTCATACTGGCTGGCATTATGTGTTAAAAGTGCTTGGTCTCAAAAAACGTAGGTGCGCAGTACCAAAGTTGCTGTGCTGCTTTGCATGAAAAGGAGAAAGCACAACAGCACCATATCTACTTCTCCTCTAGTGCTGGCATAGCTTAGGCTGCCTTGCACCAAAGTGCACATGCCTACAGCATAAAGCAAGGGTGTTTGTGTGATGTTAAGCTTAGGTTTTATACTGGATGAGCACCCTTCCAGCAGAAACTTCTATGCTATGCCAAAGTTTAGCACTTTACCACTTTGTATGTGTGCCATATGGTACAGCATAAATGCAAAGGTGAAAGGGTTTGGAGAAAATAAATCTTTTCTCCAACTTTACACCTGCCCTGAGGAGGCATAACTTTATGATGCCATGGATTAATGCCAAACTCCATGGGTGAGTGCACGGGAACTTCCATTTACCATGTCCTTGACTTTAGGGATACAGTCCAATACAATTCAGTATTTGCGCTGAAAAGTAAGCCCCAAAACAACAGTTTGCACAAGGATTCAGGAAAAGAATACCTGTGCTAGCCCAGAAGGAGATGGATGCCCCTGGGGGCATAAAGCACTATGGGGTTAACTTTTTATGAAGCCCTTCTGGGGACTGCTGCACTTTTTGCAGCCCTCCACAACACTTAAATACTGCATTGGTGGTACTCCTGCCCCTCCTTGGGGCACCACAAGGGAGAAAATATGCCAATTTAAAAAAACCCTGACGGCATTAAGGGACACGCTTCACCCAGCAAAATGAATATTTAATGAGCGGCTTTGCCACTTTGTTCAGTGGTCTCATGTCACAGACTTTACTTTTATTGTGGGTACCCTGGTCCCGGCCTTATGCTGAGCGAGAGCTCGGCATTTGCTTTCCTGCACCCTCTGCGGCCAGAGCAAGTCCTCCCTTTGCTCCTGCAGTCGAAGCAGCTCTATGTTGCTTGGTGCACCCGCACCCCCCAGACACAGGCATCGGGAGCAGTAACACACTCAGCGAAAGTGTCCTTGCCTCGAGAATGGGGTCCCGAAGGCAGAAAAGAATATCTGCACTGGCCCCTAGGTAGATGGAGGACCCCGGGGAAGTAAAGCACTACGGGGAAGGGACGACATGCACATCCCCTCACCAAAAAGATTAAATTGATAATGAGGTGCCGAACTCCAGACCCTGGCACACCACAGGGGTAGTTGAAAAAAATCTAAAGTGGCAAATTCAAATTGTCTCTGTTATGAGCTCCTCTAAGGTCCTCTGTTCTTCCCTCAGCTGACATAGCTTCCAGATCCCTTCATAACAAAACTGCAAAGATGAGCTTCTCCTGTGTTGGTTCGGCTCCCTCCTTTGTTCCTATGGACCTGGTCTGTCCAAGCCCAGGTTCTGTTTGACAAGTTAATTAACAGATGCAGACCCTTTCATTTCCCAGGAACTGAGTCAATCACTGTTAATTTCCCCTTTCGTGTGGGGATGCCTTTGATTCCTCTGCTGGGAAGCAGAGCAAATAACTTAGCCCAGTAGGGCCAACAAAGGCCTGCAATCTGATTATGAGCTGAGCCAGAGAAATATGACAAATTCTGAAGTCCCATAAGATGTGGAGATAGGTTATTGGGGACATCAAATTCAAACTCAGCATGCATGATTTACCCCAGTTTGATACCTCACTGGACTTTGTAGGCTTATGTAGGGCAAAACGGTGGTTTAGTGCAGTTTTCACCTATACGTATAATACAGTGAAAACACCACAGATTTTCCAGCATGGACTACAGACATACACTATAAATTCCCTTTCATATTATAAGGCTTATCGCAGTAAGTACCAATCCTTGCAGAGTCCCTTCTGTGACAGGCTAACTTTGTGCAGATTAACATGCGTGTGCACAAGTCTTCACGCGTAACCAGTCCACTGCCCGTTACCATAGCTGCACAGCAGTGGCCTTATCTTTAAAGGCGAACACTGGAAGTTAACCCTCTCATTCCCATTACTGTGAATTTACTGTGTGTGAGACTAAGGTAACGAGACTCACTCACAATAAAAATCCAAAAAACAGGTGGTCACTTGTAAAAAAATCCTGGTGGACTAAAGGGGTGGAACCTATTTGCTACAGTGCAGTACTCCACCTCTACAACCTACCCAGAATTAATTGATATACATTGCAAAACAGGTAAAAAAAACCTCTTGTGGGTGACATATCTTGTGTGGAACTAATTTATGAAAGATTCATGGTTTGCTCCACGTAAAAACTCTAAAGCTGTCGCCACTGGGTAGTGATAGGTAAGACCACATTTCCATAGGAAAAGCATTTTTTAGTATGCTTATAACTTTGGTGCAAATTGCTAAATCTTCACGAAACTCTCCAAAAAAGTCCCATCCACCTCCACTCATTTCTAGAAAGTTTTGGGGGGATCTGTGAATCAGGGACTGAGAAAAATGAAGGTCCCAACAACAAATTTTCCCAATTCATTTTTCCATAGAAAAATTAGACAAAGCTACAGCCAAATGGCTCAATGGAATTACACCAAATTTGGCAAAAAGCTAGATCTTGATCCAGAAAGCATGATTTTTGTGGTTTGGTGTAGTTCTGTTTAGTAATTTTTGAAAAATTAAGCTTAAAATATAAAGATATTTCACGCGCTGAGGATCTACAGAGCCGACAGATCTCTAAATGTAATCTAATCTAATTGGCTGATGCCACATTAAGTAATATGTGGCTGCAGCCATCTTAGAACTTGGGGACTCAGTCCCATGTCCTTCATAAAAATTATGGTGTCATGGATCCGCAACGGATCCATGGATTGTGGCTATGATCCCGCCTTTAATTAAAAAGAAACCCTGGGGTTGGCAAGAGCCCGGGGTTGCGTATTCATATTTTTTGTGGCGGGGACACACAACCGCCCTCCCCGAACCTCCAAGAGGCCTGGGTGGCCCCATTTCCCAGGGCCGTACGTAAAACAAAGTGGAAGGGAGGGGAGCATGCGGCTCTCTTCAAGAGCTACCGAGAGGCCATGGGGACCCCATCACCAGGGGTCGTATGTAAAATAAAGGGGAAATGGCATGCAGCCCGCGAGCAACTGTAGGGCCCTGGGGACCCCATCCCCAGGGGTCATATGTAAAATTAAATGGAAGGGGAATTCTGTCCCCCCACCACCGAGCCACTGTATCAGGTGTAAGAAGCCCCATCCCCCAGGGCCTGTTCATTTTTTGGGGAATGGGTATTGGGTCCACCTCCCCAAGTCGATGAAAGGCCCCATCAATGACCAACTCAATGATAAATATGGGGAGTTGCTAAGTGGGAAAGTAGCCAGCCCCTTCAGAAACCACACCAGCACAGTAGTCAACCCATGCCACATCTCAGAGGACTTGCTATAAGAGAAACACTTGCCCCACACTGAAAGATATAGATATGGGCTCAGGAACTACCAATAAAAGCATAAGAGAAAACAATGGTGCTGTGCAGAGATCACACCAGCTGCACTACACAGAAGAAAGATACACATTGTTATTAAACTTTCCTGAAACCAGTGATGATTGGTACTGTGACAGGGTTTTTGCAACCCTCATAATACATTCCAATCACATAAATTAATTGAGACTTCTATAGATTCATAGTAAGACTAGTGTATCAATAGGAAGATGAATATCTCAATAATTGTTTTGTTAAGCTGCATGAACTGTGAAGCACATGCATCAAGGACAAACAAGCAAAAGATGCAAGAACCCCAAATTTTTCAAATTTACCATTGCTACAACTATTAATTAATCCTCAGAGAATCCAGAATGTGTCTTGAAGCAATTCTAGCCCAGGTCAGGTTACATGAGTTGTCCAACCGATGCTGGAGAAGGCTTTCTGAAAATGGCAGTCAAGGTGGAACCCATGAAGGGAGAACCATCTCAGAGGAGATCATAGACAACATCATAGGGTCTATTAAGAGCACCTACAAGTCAAAGCCCAGGTCCTACCAACATACAGAAAACCTGCAAGTATTGTGAATCTATCGCACACCCTGTTAAAATCTGCCCAGCCCAGAGCAAGACATGTAATGGCTAAGGTGGACAAAAGCAATTGGCATGTGCCTGCAGGTGTAGTGAGCATGATCATAGCTTCCAATAATTAACTCTTCAGCCCAAGAAAGTGTATGAAGCCACAATTTAAATAGTGACTGGGAATAACTGCTCATAACCATTCTTGCAGGGACTCTTAAACACGACTCGAATAAACAAGGACGCCTTTGTAAATGGCAAATGAACACTGAAATATATGCTTGCATCCTCTCGCACTAGCAGGCACACTTGAGATGATGACATGTCAAAACAAAGTTATAAATAACTTAAGGGGGCAGCAGGACACAGCTAAGCTGCAGCACCTCAGAAGATCAGTGCCTAATCCATAGGCTGGGGTGTCTCAAAACAATGTCAATCAAATTTCAACTCAACTGTACGGTCCAGTGGGTAGCACTCAAGCATCGATGTGATCCTTTCCACCTACACCCCCAAATGAAGGCAGTGCTGTGGAATGAGTTATTGAGAATGTCTCTGGCTCACACCCTGTGAACCCCCCCCCCCTCCCCTCCCAATGTTAGGTGCAAAAAACCAAAACAGCCCCTGGTAGTCTGAACAGCATTGATGTGCTTCCACATTTAAGTGCTCAGGAGATGGATCACTGACATAATATCCATGCACACAATGTCGATATACAAAAATATCCGATAATAAATATCATTAACAAAAATATTGCTGTCTTATACTTAACTAATAAAGCCACAAATATCGTGAACACAAATATAGCTGTCAAAAATATTGATTTTTACTTATATCGGAAACAAAAGCAAAAGCGGAAGCAAAAACAATGTTACCTTTAAATTAACATATCATTTGTTCAAAATATCACATCACATTATATGAACTACAATTATCTTGCCAAAATAATTACATTATCATTAATAAACATAAAGATACCTCGTTTTTCCGTTAAACAATTACAATAAACATTTAACAATATATGCATATGTTTTAATTAAAAATAGTAGATCACCAAAATAATTATAATTCACCCCCAAAAAAGCTATAACTAAATACATAACAATATGAGCAAAAATATTTTCAAAAACTACAAACATTTCTACAATTAATAAATACATATATAAATAAAACAATATTCAAAACTATTGATCTACATATCAAATATTATAAATAAACATAAATTAGCGTTTACCACAGAAGGACATAACTGATAAAAACAATTCAAACTAACCAATAAAATCAAATTATAAACAAATTTAACCAATAAAATCAAACAAACAAATAAATGAACAATATAAAAGGCACATAAATGTTATCAACTTAATAGTGCAAAAATGACAAAAGCTGCAAGATGAGGAAACTTTGCAGGATCCTCTGAACAGACCCCGAGAAAAGAAAAATATACATCTCACCAACTACCCTGCAAAGTAAGTAAAACAGATATTTAAACTAAAACTTACTTGAAATTAAAATTAAAAATGTAAATGCCTATTACGATGGCGGACGGAGACACGACCGCGGTGCCAGCGGTGGCGGTAACACCCATTTATCGCACGCCGCCAGCGGTCTACACGCCCGCCATATTAGGATGGCCACACATTGCCCATTTCCCGTCCGCCGCGGTGCGACGCCGACCGCCATCAAAGTGCGCCCGCCACCGCGGCGGAGTGAGCCAATCACCACACACCACCGTGCGGAATGACGTCCCGTACGCCGAAGAGATTACGATGCCGGAAACATGGCAGCGCACCGCGATGGAGAAACCGCACAGCGAGAGACGGCGGAGACAGAAAAGAGACACCCGGTACACATCGCGATGGATCCAGCCCTACACGCCATCCCGGTGCTGTACATGATACACCACCTGCAAGCCATCGTCCGCCGCGGACGCCTCCGCAGGTACGTACAGACACAACAGTGCAAGTAACACAATACACAGCTCCAGGGTGGAAAAACATTGAATGGGAACACCACACACCCCTGTGGGGACAGGCACACAGCCAGCACTGCACACACACATGTCCCACCTGTGACAAACACACCTCGCCACATACTGCCCACCCATGTTCCTCCATCATGAACAAAAGTCCCGGTCACGTCACCGCCGCGGTCAGTGTGCAGGAAACCATGCACACAACGCAGAGCCCAGGGCCAGCGCCTGCCAAGGGCAGCGTACAAATAGCACAGAGCCACAACTCCACCCACAACACACTAGCTACCTCCCTGAAGGGACACAACATGTGCCTCCCAAGTGCCACTCCTGCACAACAACCACACAACTAAAGCCACACCATGCCCCACGTCCCAACAACTGCATATACAGCCACAGCAGGACCCTTTGCACAGGAACACATAGCACAAAAGCCCAGGCCCCAGCCAACACACACACCACAGCAACATCACACACAAGCCAAGAACACTGAGGCTAGGCACAAAATGTACACACACACAAATGAGGACCAAACACTTCACTGCACACACTACCTGACAAGTCACACACACACACCACCCTGGCTCACAGCCACATACACACACCACATGCCAGCAGTAATGGAGGACAACATATAGGAAAGCCAAAGTGAGGTGCCCACAAATAGAAAGGCAGTGACACAACCATCAAGCATGTGTGATGCTTATGCAAGACAAGACACATGTGAGAACACACACAGCCCATCACAGCACACATGGCTGACACAGTCAGTCAACACAAACCACGGTCACCTCAATGCAACAACTCCTGGAGACAGCAAGGACACCCATGTATAGGCACAGGGATGAAAGGAAGGCCCTGAACTCAAACACTGACCAGCCACACATAGGCATCCAAATACTGGACAAGAAAATGTCTGCTGCACAACACACAGGGCCCAGTGACACACTACATGACAGCCAAGCACAAGTAGGATATGTCACACATACCTCCTCTCACAACAGCACCACACAATACTGCCATGTGCACAAAACACAACCACAGGGCTCAACAAGTACACATATAGGCACGCCACTCCAGGGTGACACATGGAAGTAGTTGACAATGCAGGTGCACACATATCCACAGTCACAACAAAGTCACCCCCTTCACACCATACACCTCTCCACCACACAAGTGCACACATTGGAAGTAAGCAATGGGACCTGGATAACTCAACACCACAAGATGTCCATACACCTACACTGATTGGCACACAGAAAGGAAGCTCACATAGACCCCATGACCCTGGCCTGCCTGCCTGTAAGCCTGTGCCCAAACTCCCACCCTGTGCTGCCATTGCCCACAAACCTGACATGTGTCCACCACAGATAACATGAGCAAAGAAGGATGATGACAACAAGAATTCATTGCCAACCACCTGCACTGCACCCATAAGTATCACAGTCAGGTAGAAATGAAGTGCCTCCCACCCCTGCAAAAAAAATGAAATGTGAGACAACCTATTGGCAATGTTGAAGTGGCATACTGAGCATGTGACACAGTAAACCATGCACACACAGAAACAACTTTATTCAGGAAGGACACTGACACAACTCACAGCAGGACCAACTGTGTTTATTCACAATTTGCATAGTGAGACAACAAATTTGGGCAACAGCAAGGCCAGTGGGCATTTCAATATGCACAGTATTTACATGAGAAGCTGCACAGGCAGGGAGCAAACAGCAGTGACCAATAAGGCCAGTGGCCAGTCCAATGTGCAGGTGAGGTACATGAGAAGCTGCACAGGCAGGGAGCAAATAGCAGTGAACAGCAAGGCCAGTGGCCAGGACACAGTGCAGGTGAGGTACATGAGAAGCTGCACAGGCAAGGGGCAAACAGCAGTGAACAGCAAGGCCAGTGGCCAGGACACAGTGCAGGTGAGGTACATGAGAAGCTGCACAGCCAGGGAGCAAATAGCAGTGAACAACAAGGCCAGTGGCCAGTACAATGTGCAGAGTGGGGACATCAGAAGCTGCACAAGCAGGGGGCAAACAGCAGTGAACAGCAAAGGCCAGTGGCCAGGACACAGTGCAGGTGAGGTACATGAGAAGCTGCACAGGCAAGGGGCAAACAGCAGTGAACAACAGGGCCAGTGGCCAGTACAATGTGCAGATGAAGTCCATGAGAAGCTGCACAGGCAGGGGGCAAACAGCAGTGAACAACAAGGCCAGTGGCCAGTCCAAAGTGCAGGTGAGGTACATGAGATCCTGCACAGGCAAGGGGCAAACAGCAGTGAACAGCAAGGCCAGTGGCCAGGACACAGTGCAGGTGAGGTACATGAGAAGCTGCACAGGCATGGGGCAAACAGCAGTGAACAGCAAGGCCAGTGGCCAGGACACAGTGCAGGTGAGGTACATGAGAAGCTGCACAGGCAAGGGGCAAACAGCAGTGAACAGCAAGGCCAGTGGCCAGGACACAGTGCAGGTGAGGTACATGAGAAGCTGCACAGGCAAGGGGCAAACAGCAGTGAACAGCAAGGCCAGTGGCCAGGACACAGTGCAGGTGAGGTACATGAGAAGCTGCACAGCCAGGGAGCAAATAGCAGTGAACAACAAGGCCAGTGGCCAGTACAATATGCAGATGAAGTCCATGAGAAGCTGCACAGGCAGGGGGCAAACAGCAGTGAACAACAGGGCCAGTGGCCAGTCCAATGTGCAGATGAAGTCCATGAGAAGCTGCACAGGCAGGGGGCAAACAGCAGTGAACAAAAAGGTCAGTGGCCAGTCCAATGTGCAGATGAAGTCCATGAGAAGCTGCACAGGCAGGGGGCAAATAGCAGTGAACAAAAAGGCCAGTGGCCAGTCCAATGTGCAGATGAAGTCCATGAGAAGCTGCACAGCCAGGGAGCAAATAGCAGTGAACAACAAGGCCAGTGGCCAGTACAATGTGCAGAGTGGGGACATCAGAAGCTGCACAAGCAGGGGCAAACAGCAGTGAACAAAAAGGCCAGTGGCCAGTCCAATGTGCAGATGAAGTCCACGAGAAGCTGCACAGCCAGGGAGCAAATAGCAGTGAACAACAAGGCCAGTGGCCAGTACAATGTGCAGAGTGGGGACATCAGAAGCTGCACAAGCAGGGGGCAAACAGCAGTGAACAGCAAGGCCAGTGGCCAGGACACAGTGCAGGTGAGGTACATGAGAAGCTGCACAGGCAAGGGGCAAACAGCAGTGAACAGCAAGGCCAGTGGCCAGGACACAGTGCAGGTGAGGTACATGAGAAGCTGCACAGGCAGGGAGCAAATAGCAGTGAACAACAAGGCCAGTGGCCAGTACAATGTGCAGAGTGGGGACATCAGAAGCTGCACAAGCAGGGGGCAAACAGCAGTGAACAGCAAGGCCAGTGGCCAGGACACAGTGCAGGTGAGGTACATGAGAAGCTGCATAGGCAAGGGGCAAACAGCAGTGAACAGCAAGGCCAGTGGCCAGGACACAGTGCAGGTGAGGTACATGAGAAGCTGCACAGGCAGGGAGCAAATAGCAGTGAACAACAGGGCCAGTGGCCAGTACAATGTGCAGATGAAGTCCATGAGAAGCTGCACAGCCAGGGAGCAAATAGCAGTGAACAATAAGGCCAGTACATTATGCAGAGTAGTGACATCAGAAGCTGCACAGGGAATGTATGCAACTCTACCATGCCATGCCCAGCCACAGAGTAATGGGACTGACAATGGGCATCACACGCACCGCTGTGGACAGACAGGTGTGTGAGGGTGACCACCACTCAGATGGGGCTGTCTGTCGGACTTGGAGCTGACTGTGTGTTGGGGTCAGTTGGAGGGCGGCCCTGGGCAGTGGGAGGAACAACTGTGGAAGAGTCATCTCTGCTTGTGGGAGCTGGGGGGCTGCTTGGACCAGGTGGGGTGGTGGCACGGGGAGGTGGACTCATGCCCTGGTGAGACACAGTGTGTGCCGGAGATTGTGGAGGGGTGCCTCTCCACTTCTTGGGGATCCTGAAAGGCTTCCCTGCCTGGGGATTGAGGTGAACTGGGGCGGACACAACAGGTGACCCAACTACCAAAGCTGATTCTGGTGTGGATGGTGACCCTCCCTCTGGGGACATGCTGGATCCTGCTGTGCGCTTGCCTGGGGTTTGCCGCCGCCCTGCCTCCCTCTGTCCAACAGGTTTGCCCCCTACAGCGTCCTCCCGTGCTGGCTTCACAGGGCTTGGGATGGGAGTGGAGGTCAAGGATGGATTATCCATGGGGCCCTCATCCTGTGTAATGTTTGCAGGCAACACCTTCTCAGTGGGTGTGGAAACTGTCATTTTGCCTCGGCGAGACGTTGTTGGGACAGGGGAGTCTTTGGCGGGGGAGGAAGGTGAGGCCTGTGACCCTGATGCTTGTTTCTTTGCTTTGTGGCCCTTGCTGTCGCCTGATGGGCTTTTCTCTCTGCGCTCTGGGGTGGCCTTACTTTTATGTGGGGATGGTGTCTGCGCTCTAGTACGCTTGGGCTGCTGCTGCTCCTGTGTGCTGCGCGTTCTGTATCGGGACTTTGGGGTCCGCTGAGCATTGTCACTGTCGTCAGAGGTGCACAGTGACACAGGGCTGGACAAAGTGATGGGAGCCGCTCCCTGACTATGTGCCTGTTGCAGGGCTGCTGTCACAGTTGATGACAAGGACTGCACAGTCCGGTGTAGCCCACCTACGTCGGAATGTATGCCCTCCATGAAAGCTATAACCTGCCCCAACTTTTTGTCGTGCTCTTGGAAGGCATTGAGAAGTGCTGTCTGCCCCACACACAGCTGGCGCAATAGCTCGACTGCTTCAGCACTGAGGGCAGCAGGCCTGACATGGGCTGGGGCAGCAGTGCCTGGGGTGAAGGTGACTCTTCCCTTCCTACTCGTGCGGACACGGGCAGCACCAGTGGAGGTTGAAGGGAGGCTGGGAACTGGACGCTGTGTGGCGGAAGATGAGGCAGAGTCCCCGTTCCCTGTACCCCCCAACATGGATGCGTCACCGCTGGCGTTAGATGACGTAGAGCTTTGTGTCTCCGGCTGTGAATCCTCTAGCAGACTCCTGTCCCCCTCCTCGGCGCTGGTCACATCTGTGTCAGTCTGCTCCGGTGCGGCTGTTGCACTGGATGCCTCACCACTGGTGTCCGTCCCCTGTCCCTCTGCACATACGGGAGATGCTGCATATGAGAGAGAAGTACTGTGAGATGAGTGGCATCAACAGAACTAACGCGTGCAAATACATCTGCATCCTAGAAGAGGTGTGCAGCACATCGCATGGCACCCTGTGCACACATATATCTTGCCACCCAAAATATCAAGCCAACGGTGCATGTCCAACACACATCCTGCCATAAGTGCCCCAGGTGACTCACACAGCACACCATCCTGCTGTTGGCTCACATCAGACACAGCCACAAAATGGCCTGTGCACACACACTGTCCCAATGGTGGCAAGGATGAACACCACAACATGGTGCTCATCACCCACATGGATGGAGCAGTAGGGGACCACACAGACCACAACATACCAGCCCACAATGACCCTGCACACATGCCATCCACCATATCGAGTTCATGGGCACATCTACTGTTGCACATTGGCCTCAGATGTCTGACTGGCAGACATCTGGGGTCTGTAATTGCACGCATTCATTGAAACGCACTCACAGTTTGCACACTGGCATTTCCATCCATCTGAATTCACACACTACCCCACAGCAGAAGGTACCTGAAGGCCACAACTCCAAATGTAAGAGAGATGCACAGTTTTAAAACTGACTTCATGAAGCACAGGTTGGGCAAATGCATGGCACATACACCCAGCACAGAGGCCACTCACAAAACATTGCACCACACAACCAACGTCACACAGCTGACAATTTGCACACTCTGTAGACACATGCACCCACTCCCAGCCAAAGGCAGCCTGCAACACATACTCACCCCTAGCTTGCTACTGATGCTCCTTCAGTTGTCTGTCCAGCTCAGGTTGTGTGACAGCCAGGATGCGGACCATTAGTGGTGTCATGCTGCGCCTAGCCAACCTGCCAGTTCGAGGGAGCAGCCCCAGCATCATCTCGGCCACGTTCTTGCTCAGCCGGCAGATGTCGTCCCACCTTTTATGACAGTGGGTGCGCCTTCGGTTTGACACACCCAGATATCGCACTCTGGAGGCAATGGCCCTCCACACGGCCTTACGCTGGTGGACCTTCAGCTGCAGGCATGGGAGACAAGAGGGGTGAGGTTCCAGTGACACAGTGTACAATGACAACACAAAGAAAATGCAGTAGCACGACAGTGACTCATCCAAAACTCCAGCCACAACTGTAACAGAGCCAACAATTGCTGTGAACATGGTACAATGTCATTGGTCAATCAGACGTACATGCATGCATGTTCGATGGTGGACACAGTACCTCCACATCCCATTCACATGCAGGATACCAACACAGCAAGCGACGTGTAGTCTGCCCGCAGCTACTGTCTGCAGTTACCTACAACTACACATAGAGAAGATAGCAAAACATGTGTATTGTTGTTGGACTCACTGTGTCCAACACTGCGCAGACCTAAGTGTCCTAGCCCTGTGAAAGCCTCACTGTGTCCTGGAACTCACATAGAGTGATAACAACTGTCATACACACACCCTTCTCACACGGCTGCTCCTGTGCAATCTACAGGGCAGAGATGGTACTTAGATGAAGAGGCGTGAACCAAACACACATGGAACACACTGTACATGCAGTGATGTGGACATGTGGCATTCTGCGGGGACTGTGCAGGGCAGGTGGACTGACACTGAGTGGGTAAATTGGGAGCAACACAGCCATTCACACAAACGATAACTGGCCTGACTCCTGCATCACCAAAATGCAGCTGCACTGTATGGCTGACACTACAAAACATGTCCCTCTACTCAGGATGGGCATGCAGGGTAAAGTGTGAAAGAGCCCACCAAGCCCTTCCCGCTGTAGTAAGCATGCTAGGCAGTGCATGTCAGAGCCCCACAACCACTGACCCATACAGAGGCACCTCCACCTCACGTGTGCCCACCCTGCACTCTCACTCACAGTCTTGGAGACTTACCACGACATTAGGGCCACCATAAAGCCTTGGGTACTGTGCAAGCACCCCGTCTACCAGGACCTCAAGCTCCTCGCTGGTGAAGGGACTGGCGCGGATCTTCTGAGTCCTCGACATCACAATGGACATGTGGCAGCAGCAGCACGTTGAGGGTGGCAGCCAGCAGTCCCTGGAGGCAGCAGCAGCAGGTGGAGGGTGGCAGCCAGCAGTCCCTGGAGGCAGCAGCAGCAGGTGGAGGGTGGCAGCCAGCAGTCCCTGGAGGCAGCAGGTGGAGGGTGGCAGCCAGCAGTCCCTGGAGGCAGCAGCAGCAGGTGGAGGGTGGCAGCCAGCAGTCCCTGGAGGCAGCAGCAGCAGGTGAGCGTTGTCAGTCAGTAGTCCCTGGTAGCTGTGGGAATGTCGGGCACCCTCCCACACATATATAGGCCCCTGGGGCTGTGTCAGTGGTCCCAGGGTGCTGCAATTGGTGTACCAGGTCTGCCTCATTCAAAAACATCCAATGTCCGCCTCCGCGGTGGCGGTGCACGCCTACCGCGATTTTCAAATTCTCATCAGGCTACCGCGAGGGTGCTTCCCATTGGCTGCAAGGGCATGGTCCATGGCGGTGACACACCGTAGGGGCCAGGCGGGCGCTACCGCGGTGGTGCATCTTTTGAATGCTTCCAGTGACCGGCTCCGCGGTGGTGGTGCACGCCTACCGCGATTTTCAAATCCACAACAGGCTACCGCGAGGGTGCTTCCCATTGGCTGCAAGGGCATGGTCCATGGCGGTGACACACCGTAGGGGCCAGGCGCGCGCTACAGCGCTGGTGCATCTTTTGAATGCTTCCAGTGACCGGCTCCGCGGTGGCGGTGCACGCCTACCGCGATTTTCAAATCCGCATCAGGCTCCCGTGAGGGTGCTTCCCATTGGCTGCAAGGGCATGGTCCATGGCACTGACACACCGCAGGGGCCAGGCGGTAGGCACCGCCAAATGTGTGCCATACAGTGCCTGGAGTAACCGTGATTTGGGTAGCGGTGCATAGTGACCGCCATTGTCACATACATATCTGGCTGTGTCTACCGCAATCGTGACTGGGGTATGGGCGGTGCCAGTCCGCAGGGGCCAGGCGGTAGGCACAGCCAAATGTGTGCCATACAGTGCCTGGAGTGACCGTGATTTGGGTAGCGGTGCATAGTGACCGCCATTGTCACATACATATCTGGCTGTGTCTACCGCGATCGTGCCTGGGGTATGGACGGTGCCAGTCCACAGGGGCCAGCCAGTAGGCACCGCCAAATGTATGCCATACAGTGCCTGGAGTGACCGTGATGTGGGTAGCGGTGCATAGTGACCGCCATTGTCACATACAAATCTGGCTGTGTCTACCGTGATCGTGCCTGGGGTATGGGCGGTGGCAGTCCGCAGGGGCCAGGCGGTAGGCACCGCCAAATGTGTGCCATACAGTGCCTGGAGTGACCGTGATGTGGGTAGCGGTGCATAGTACCCGCCATTGTCACATACATATCTGGCTGTGTCTACCGCGATCGTGCCTGGGGTATGGGTGGTGCCAGTCCGCAGGGGCCAGGCGGTAGGCACCGCCAAATGTGTGCCATACAGTGCCTGGAGTGACCGTGATTTGGGTAGCGGTGCATAGTGACCGCCATTGTCACATACAAATCTGGCTGTGTCCACCGCGATCGTGCCTGGGGTATGGGCGGTGCCAGTCCGCAGGGGCCAGGTGGTAGGCACCGCCAAATGTGTGCCATACAGTGCCTGGAGTGACCGTGATGTGGGTAGCGGTGCATAGTGACCACCATTGTCACATACATATCTGGCTGTGTCTACCGCGATCGTGCCTGGGGTATGGGCGGTGACACACCGCAGGGGCCAGGCGGTAGGCACCGCCAAATGTGTGCCATACAGTGCCTGGAGTGACCGTGATTTGGGTAGCGGTGCATAGTGACCGCCATTGTCACATACAAATCTGGCTGTGTCCACTGCGATCGTGCCTGGGGTATGGGTGGTGCCAGTCCGCAGGGGCCAGGCGGTAGGCACCGCCAAATGTGTGCCATACAGTGCCTGGAGTGACCGTGATGTGGGTAGCGGTGCATAGTGACCGCCATTGTCACATACATATCTGGCTGTGTCTACGCGATCGTGCCTGGGGTATGGGCGGTGCCAGTCCGCAGGGGCCAGGCGGTAGGCACCGCCAAATGTGTGCCATACAGTGCCTGGAGTGAGCGTTAATGGAGTCGTGGAGTAGCTTTGCTGCACCTAACGTGTCCTCCAGCTCTATGCATAGGCCAACATGTACAGTGCCCAGTGTCTCAAAAATTGAAGGGTCCTCATGAGGGCAAATGCACAAAAGGAACATGTCACTCCACGTCACCAACACATACCATAGATGGGTCGCCAATACATTGCATGGGCACATACACTTGCACATGTCACATGTGCTGTGTAATGAAATGTAGACTGTCCAGTTAATGTGTTGCATAGCATATGTTGATAATGGTCAATGTCTGTGTGTGCAATGTAACGCACAATGTTGTCTGATTTACTGAACTATGGGGCATCAGCAACTGTCACATTGTGTAATGCACATGCACACACGTGTCCCCCATGCTCAGCCAGTGGTCATTGTGTAGTTGATGTGTGCCATGTGCAACCTGTGTTGGGAGGTGTATCAGGGACAGCAACATGGTGTGTCAGGGTAGTATTGCAATTAGTAACATATGCTGGGGGTCATACTCACAGGTGTGCACACATATCTGTTAGTATATCACACTGTGCATGCGAATGAGCCGGAGGGGTGCACAGATAATTGCTGCTGGTAAGGGGACAGGTGTACGAGTAGTGTGCCTGATGTGTACCTACTTGTGAAGTGCTCTGTCGGTTAATGGTGCAATGTGTAAAACTTGCCAATGTGTCTGTTGAAAAAACTGATGTAATGCACATTTCATGGTCTGTTGCATTGACATCTGTGCACTTTGATCTGTCCTAGGAGGAGGAGGCCCAATATCCATCGTCCGTTCACAGTCCTGGCAGACATGGAGAATGAGGATATAATCCGCAAATTCAGGCTGGACCGACAAACCCTGCAGAACCTATGTGCCATGTTGGAGCCCCACCTGCAGCCACGTCGGACATATCCGACAGCTTTCACCGCAACATCTAAGGTGATGGCATGCCTGCATTTCTTTGCAACAGGCTCATTCCAGCACACGGTCGCAAGTGCAGGCGGGATGTCACAGCCGATGTTCTGCATGGTGCTGAGGGATGTACTGTCGGCCATGATGCTCTACAAAGACAGATATATCCATTTCCCCAGGGGGCCTGAGTAGTTGGCTGTGAAGGGCGATTTCTATGCCCTTGGACATATCCCCCATGTCATTGGTGCAATTGATTGCACACATGTTGGGCTTGTGCCACCACAGGCACGTGAACAGGTTTACCGCAATAGGAAGCATTCACACTCGGTAAATGTTCAAGTGGTATGCCTGGCGGACATGATCATCTCACACGTGTGTGCCAAGTTTCCCGGCTCAGCCCATGATGCCCACATCTTGCGCAACAGCATCGTTCCTCAGCTGATGGCCAATCTGCTTCTGGAGCGTGCATGGCTTGTGGGTGAGTATGCATAGTGGATTATAGTGGGGGGTGTGTGACATGCTGTCGTGTGTCATTGTGGGACTGCAAGGTTAACCTGTGTTTCTCACACCCAGGTGACTCGGCATATCCGAACCGCCCGTGGTTGCTGAGCCCATTGCGGAATCCCGTCACGCCAGCTGATGTGCGATACAATGATGCCCATGGGAGGACACGGCGTGTGATAGAACGGACATTTGGTCTCCTAAAATCAAGATTTCGGTGCCTGGACCGTACTGGAGGTGCCCTTATGTACTCGCCAGGGAAGGTGTGTCAGATAGTGGTGGCATGCTGCATGCTCCACAACCTGGCCATTCGCAAGGCAATACCCCTGATCCTGGATGACGATGATGAGCAGCCAAGGCCCCCGCCTGCAAATCAACCCGGATCCAGTGACGAGGGCAGTGGAGAGGAGGAAGGTGTCGACATGCGTCGACAGCTCATCACCCGCTACTTCACTTGAAGGTGAGTGACGATGTAGAAGGGACAAAATGGTCTGATGGTGTTGCAGTTGCTGTGTGGGTGTATGTGAGCTTGCTGACTGCAGCTTTGTGTTGACTCATTGCTGCCTGCCAATGTATGTGTGATTGGTTAGTGTGATACAGAATGTCTCTATGGTGACTGTTGCTCTGTGTAAAGTTTGTAGATCTGAGTACCTTGTTGACAAGTGTTGTGTGATGTGTGCGATGCCACACCCCTACAAGTGACTCTTGTTTGGCAGTTTTCCCTAGGTCCCTTCAGCATCTCACTGCCTACCTACATTCCATTCCCCTGGACCATGTCCTACAAGGTGAAGGTTGCACATCCTGTATTAAAGACGGAGCAGACACAACAACATGTGTGTAAGGTGTATTTATTTACAATTGTGACATGCGAGGGTGGAGAAAATGTGAAGGGGGGAATTGAAGAAGTGAGTTGACAGTCATGGTAGATGAGATACTTGAGTAGTCCCCACAATGATGTGGAGACCCAGTCCAACAGATAGATGCCATTCACATGGCGAGGTGGTGAAGGATAGTCCAAAAGGTCAATGCAGTGGTGCAGTGGTCTGCCATCATAGCTGTCTCGGGGACTAGCGTTTGGCAGGTGCTTTGGCACGTGAGGCCCCCTGGCCTTTCCTTGGACGGCCCCTTTTGCGCTTGACTGGAGGGGCCACTGCTGCAGGGACAGTGGTGTCTGAGGACTCACCCCCCTCTGTGGACGCAGGGGAGGATGATGAAGTGTCATCCTGCTGCCCATCAGGGGGAGGCGGAGGGGTAGAATGTTGCGCTGGCCTGTCCCTCAGAACCGCCACTAGCTGCCCCAAGAGGTCCACAATCTGTCCCATGCGTGTGTCCATGGACCTCCGCAGCAGGAGGTGCTCCCGAGATTCTTCCTCTAACCAGCCCATTCATCCCTGTGCCTACCAACAGTAGGCCCCAAGGACTCTGTCGATGTGGGCCAGGGCTTCCGTCCCAGGATCAGTTCCCCTCTGCATGACCCTGTCCCTCCCACCTGCGCTGCTGCCATGGTCCTGTCCGGTCCTCACATTGGCCCGCTGCATCCTCTCCCTGGCCTCCGCAGTCGATGTAGTGGGCTGCTCAACCCCTGGGGCAGGGAGGGTGTTGCGGCCAGCTGTGGTGGTGGTGGTGGTAGTGGTTGACACACAGGCCGTGACAGCAGCTGTCTGAGGATGGTCATGGGCTGCAGCTGATGTGGTTGTGGGGACAATGGGTGCCTGGGACTGGTTGCGGGCTGCCACACCAGATGGGCCAGCTTGGAGCTCCTCATCCAAGGAATCCAGGGAGTCTTCATCCAGTTGTCTCTGTTCCGGGGGGGACTGGCTCTGCAGGTTGGTGTCATCCTCTGCAGTGAGTTCTTGGTCACCTGTGGGTCAGATGAGAAATGGTCATTGTGTTGCACCCAGCAAAGTTTGTGTTAGCAGTGTTACATCAACTGTTTGTACATCCAGCAGTTGTTCACTGTACAAATTTGCAGTGACCGACATCCAGTGATGCATTACAAGCTGTTGTGGTACATGCATTACTTGTCCATATTGGGAGTTGTCAAGATATGACATGCACAATTTACATTTTTTACATTGACAGGCTCATGTTGGCATCCAGTTATTGATCAATCATATGTCATCCATTTACACATATGTGTCACTTGTTGAGCCCTTGCAGCGGTTTACTCTGCACATTGAGTGAACATTGTAGTTTCATGCATACCTTTTCAATGTGGTGTACATATCTGTATTTGCAATTCCAGCCATGCTTAAGTTTGCTTTAATTAGATCCTAGGTGGTCTGGACCACTGCTACTGTCAGATGGCATGTAGTGGTGTGCATGGTTGTGCTCTGAGTTCCATCTACATGTGTTTCAGACTTTCACACTTTGGTTGCTGTCACAGTTTCATTTTCTTAGGTGTGTGCACACTATAGTTGCCAATGCTATCTGGGTGTGCAGTTGTGCATTGAGAGGCCTGGTGTCCTATGCCACCATGTTTTTTGAAATGCATATCTGGCTGCATGTTGTGGCTGTTGATATGTTTTGTTTGCTGTTTTTTGTTTGTATTTGTGAGACCTCTCTGTGTGTGTATGATGATGGCTTCCATCATGGTCCAGTGTGGGACAAGTCAGCATGATATGTCTACATACCAGTTTTTTTGAAGTGGACATTGCAATAACTGACACATGCATGTTGGTGCCAGGAAGTAATGGGTCTTGTGTGCTGGCGGTCAGGTGGGCCCGTGTGAGTTGTTGTGCAAGCTCCCCCCCCACACCCCGACCTGTGAGATGCGGTTACCTACCTGTGAGTTGAGTGGGTAGCATACATTGCCTGCCACATGATTCTTATTCGGGGTGTAGTGTACCATACTCCATAGGGGTGGAACAGCATGCATGTTGCGTTTTGTGGGACGAATAGCCAAACACAGTACACCGTCTCACTGTGAAGATGGCTACCTACCGTTTGAGGTGAAGGTGAGCAATGACATGGCTATGTGACTTGTTAGTAATTTTTGGATGGAATGTGCGTGTGGTGAGCAGAAGGTGTGTGTGGCTTTTTGTACCCATTGATTTCAGATTACATTTGGGCGTGGGGTATAGCCCCCATCACTGTTGTCCCACCGTTCTGGGTGTGGGGTTCACTCCCCCAACATTTGAAGGCACAATAGGGCATGGGGTATAGCCCCCATCACTGTTGTCCCACCTAGCTGGCTGTGGGGTTCACTCCCCCAACATTTGAAGGCACAATAGGGCAAGGGGTATAGGCTCCTAGCACAGTGGTGACATACAGCAGGGTGAACATCTCACCCAGCATACATTTCCACACTGTCATGGTTTCACGGTATTTGTGGACCTGAGCACATGAGCACAGTACTGGTGAAGCAGTTGTTCCAGGGCATCCATACACTGACATGTTGTGGTCAACAGTGGTGTGTGTGTGAGATGTACTCAGCCATGTGCAGACAATGTGTGCTTTTGGGGCCAGACTATACCAGCATTGTTCAGACAGACAGTGTGAGATGTGAACATTGTCAATGCATACACACATTGGTGGTCCGAACAAGACACCTTTGACAATTTTAGTCAGACAAGGTGCTGTTCTGCAATTCAGTGCAGCACTGTGGTAGCTGGGTGTGTTGCAGGACATTTTGGATGTGCTTAGTTTAGCATTGTGAGTCCCAGCTGCAGTGTAGTTTTTGGGTACACTGCACTTCCACTGTTTACATTGCAACACTGTGGTATGACATGGGTGATTTGCACTTTGCCAACCAACCTGCCAGACACTGCTGCAGGGCAGCATGATCGTTGTTAGTGTTGCAGTGTGTGATGCCTGGCACAGTGGACACAATGTGGGTAATTTTTGAACAGAGACTTGTGCATGGTGACTACAACACAACTGTTTTGCATGATTTGTGTAGGTGACTGTGGACTAAGTGGCATGGTGTCATGTGCGGCTGCACAGACGTCACATGCCTATGAGTGGGACAAGTGCTCCATCATGCTGAGCTGTGGGAGTAGGGGGCCTGTTGTGAGTTGTGCTGCTGTGTCACCAATTAAAAACAACACTCCCGGTTGAAATGGTTACCTACCCGTAAGTTTGATGAGTGACATTCAATATCTGCCACATGCTTGTGGCTGTGGGGAGTGCTCCATCTTGTGCAGCTGTAGGACAAGGGGGCCTGGTGGGAGTTGTAGTGCAGGCTTCCCAACCACCCACCCACCTCCCTGTAAGGGTGGCTACCTACCTGTTAGGTTAAGGTGAGCAATGCTATGGGTGGCACATGGGTTGGAGTGGAGGGCTCCATCTTGCGCAGCTGTAGGACAAGGGTGCCTGGTGGGAGTTGTAGTGCGGGCTTCCCAACCACCCACCCACCTCCCTGTAAGGGTGGGTACCTACCTGTTAGGTTAAGGTGAGCAATGCTATGGGTGGCACATGGGTTGGGGTGGAGGGCTCCATCTTGCGCAGCTGTAGGACAAGGGGGCCTGGTGGGAGTTGTAGTGCAGGCTTCCCAACCACCCACCCACCTCCCTGTAAGGGTGGCTACCTACCTGTTAGGTTAAAGTGAGCAATGCTATGGGTGGCACATGGGTTGGGGTGGAGGGCTCCATCTTGCGCAGCTGTAGGACAAGGGGGCCTGGTGGGAGTTGTAGTGCAGGCTTCCCAACCACCCACCCACCTCCCTGTAAGGGTGACTACCTACCTGTTAGGTTAAGGTGAGCAATGCTATGGGTGGCACATGAGTTGGGGTGGAGGGCTCCATCTTGCGCAGCTGTGGGACATGGGGGCCTGCTGGGAGTTGTAGTGCTGGCAGCATGTACACATGTACCCATGGTGATGTTGCTAGCTACCTTTGGGGGCTTCAGGGGAGTGTCTGTTGAATCTGTGAGAGATGTGTTGGGGGAGTGTTGTGCACATGAATAAATTTGAACCTAGGAGGTATTACTTTGTAGTAGTGCAAGACAGTACATTTGTGTGATGTTAGGCATTTGTTTGTACTTACCAGCCTCCACTCCCCGGGTATTCCTGAGAGACTCTCTGGATGTAGAATGCCAAGCACCTTCTCCTCCCATTCAGTGAATGTTTTGAGTGGAACGGGAGGGCCACTGCTTGTCCTGTGAGCCAGCTCATGGTTCTTGGCTCTCTTCTTCTTGACCACTGCCTTCAGATCGTGCCACCTCTTCACAATTTCATCTCTATTGCGTGGCACGGTCCCTACTGCATTTACCTTGTCTACTATCCTTCTCCACATTTGCGTTCTTGTGGCTAGTGGTGTCTGTTGGACCTGGTTACCAAACAATTGTGGTTCTACCCTGATTATCTCATCAACCATGACCCTCAACTCACTCTCAGTGAATTTGGGCATTCTCTGTGGTGACATGGTGTGTGATGTGCCAAGGTGTTTGAGGTGTAGGTTTGGAAGTGGTAGTGGTGGTTGTGATGTGTATGGTGTGTGCTGTGCAAAGGTGTTAGAGGTGCAGGTGTGGAAGTGGTGGTGGTGATGTGTGTGTGTTGTGCAATTTGCCTCTCCTGTCAGCTGTGGTGAATGTCCCTTCAGTTGTGGAGTTTTGCAAAGGAGTGTGGTCTGTTAGGGGGCTGGATTTATACTGGTCTCTGTGGGTGTGTCAGGATGGGGTATTGGTAGCAGGTGTGGTGTGTGTGTGTGGTCCTGGGATTTGTAGTTTTGGAGTTTCCCATGGGGGTGTGTCTTTGGGCTGTGTTAGGTATTTTTGGGTGCATGCCTTGTTTGGTTGGTGCACTTTGTGGCCATGTTGTGTGTTTTTCTCGCGACCGCCATTTTTTTCACGGAGCGTCCGCAGCGGTGGCTCGGCTACGGCGCTTCCGCCGTCTCACTCATTCATCACTGTTGTCTACCGCGGCGGTCAGAAACAGCGCACTGCACCGCAGCGATGTCGGGAATATCATAATTTCGATGGCGGTGTCTCCGCTGTGGTTGCGGTCGTTTGGGCTGTTTCCGCTGCGAAACCGACCGCCGCGGATGGGTTTGGGCCTTCTCCGCAGGCGAACGGCAGTTTCTTGGGGAACCTTTCCGCCGCGGTAGGATTTCTACCGCCGTGGATCCTAATCTGGCCGGCGGTTTTCCCGCAGTTGAGGCGGGCGGTGATTTCCCGCTACCATGGCAATAGGCTTGCTTTTCCGACCGCCATCGTAATGACCCCCATAGTTAGCAAATAATTAGCAAAACACTCTCCATCTTCGCATTTCTTTACATGTACTTACTAAAAGAAAATACTACCACTTCGAGAAAGTGCTAACCTGCCGAAAAACAAAACCAATCACAAACCAGAAAGAAGATTTTAAAAAGTAAGTATATGTGAATTATTATAAAATAGAAAATCACCCCAAAACTAATTTAAATAAAACTTAACAGCCTCAACCTCTACAAACTACCAACAAATAAACATGTAATATAAAACTGATGCTTTTTTTATGTAACAGAAAAGAAAGCACCTGCTTCAAATTACAACACCCCCAACGGAAAAGCTGCCAAAAGTGTGAAATGTCTAAGAAGAACACACATGTAAGTATAAATGATAAAAACATTAGCATAGTTTTACTTGCAAATTATAAATGTATAAACATTTTAAAATTGTAATTCTTTATACAATTACACTGTTTTTAGATATAATGAAAGAAAGAGCAAGACACATAACATCAGGGCCAGCTCTAGGGCGGTGAGATCGGTGCCACCGCACAGGGCACCTTGTTTTCAAGTACAATATAGATTTAAAAGCACCTGCTGCCACCTTCTTTGCCTCCAGTAAGTGATTAATGTACCTGCTGCAGAGTTTTGTCTAGTGGAAGTTTTGACTCATCATAAAGTAGCACAGGAGGTTAAAATGCCTGCTGCAAAGTACGTGTACCATGCAGATCACAAAGTGCATACAATGTAAATAGGTCAGTGCGTGACTGCTTGTGCCAGAGTGACCCTTTTGTTACTTGCAGTTTATAAGTTTCAATCCTAATTTAGAACAGTGCGCTATTAACTATCATCAAAGAGCTGCATGCAAAGTGCAAGATATATATTAGAGCGTTATGATTTTCCCCCAGTCTTTCATTATCCTAATGTTGCAAAAGGGTTAACTTGGCTAGAAATCAATTCTTATTAGTAAAGCTAACCTCCAACCATGGCGTTATGTTTTAAAATCTGAGTTTGTTCTTTTTACAGACCAAACACTCTTAAACTAAACTGTCTACCAGTATGGATGACATGTGACTCTTACACCTCTGTCTTATATAACATTTCCTATACACATTCACACACTTATGATTCATTGTCTCTGTGTAATGTGTGTGTGATGTAAGGTGCTCTGACATCCTACTTTGGTATGAGTGGCGCTAGAAAACAAAAGAAATGCTGGTGATAGAGAGTGGTTATAAAGACTTAAGGGGGACTATTAAAGGGTAGTAGTGAGGAAATCCGAGGAGAAGGAGGTCATTGTGGGGGCACCAACAAACAATGTTGCACGGGCGACCACCAGCGCTAGAGCCGGCTCAGTATAACATCGCAGAAAAAAACGCAAGCGTGATGAATATCCCGCCTGCCATATTACAAGTCCATTATATCGGTAAACAGACAAAATATCGAGTTTAAATTATCGACCTACCAGAATATCGATGTTGAAATATCGTCATGCCAGAATATTTTCAGTCAGAATATCGTTGACAAGAATATCGAGTTGAAGGTAAGAAATATCGTTTCTTAAAATATCGATGTTAAAAATATCGTTTTTTTAGTTAGTGTTATGTATGTTAGTATTTAATTTAAACGTATGTGTTCTATATTTTTGTGTAAGTATTTCTTTTGTATTTTAATATATGTGTTAAATTTTTATAAGTAATAAAAAAAAATTGAACAACATTTTGCTTTTTAGTTTCGTAGCGGGTTGTGGGTTTATAGGGGAATAGGGTGGGAAGTAATTTAATTATAATAAATTTATCAATAATTTTTAGAAGTTATTAATTATTTTTTAATTAAATTTTGCGTTTTATTTCCGTTGTGGGTTTATAGGGAATAGGGTGGGAAGTAATTTAATTATAATTAATGAATGTATGTTTTTTATTAATTAATATTTATGTATTTAATAATGTATATTGTTAATTGCAGTAATTAATTTAATATTAATGATTTATTAATTGGTTATTAATAATTATTAAAGAATTGTTAAATATGTTAATTGTCTCATTTTTTAGGAGTGGGTTGTGGGTTTATAGGCGAGTGGGGTGGGAAGTAATTTTATTATAATTAATGAATGTATGTTTTTTATTAATTAATATTTATGTTTTTAATATTTTATATTGTTAAATGTGGTTATTAATTTATTATTAATTATTTATTATTTGGATATTAATAATAATTAATTAATTACTAAATATGTTAATTGTGTCTTTTTTAAGAGTTTGTTGTGCGTTGATAGAGGAGTAAAGTGGGAAGTAATTTAATTTTAATAAAAGTTTTATTATTTTTATTTATAATATTAATTTAAAGTTATTTTATAGTGTTAATTATGTGAACTAATTTATTAGTTATTGTTTATAATTTGCTTGTTAATTGTTAGTTCATTAATTAATTGTCAATTAATTATGTTAATTTTGTCATGTTTTACAATATTGGTGGTGTTGTTTATAGGGGAATATGGTGGGAGGTAAATTATTTTTGAATAACAATTAATTTGAAAAATTATTTGTTAATTATTTTGCTGGAGTGGGAATTATTCCCTCCGCTATGCAACACTTTCCCTATTGTTGCACTCGCTGGAGTGGGAATAGTAATTTTTACCTACCCGCTATCCAACACTTTCCCTACTATTGCACTCGCTGGAGTGGGAATAGTAATTTTTACCCACCCGCTATCCAACACTTTCCCTAATGTTGCACTCACTGGAGTGGGAATAGTAATTTTTACCCCCCGCTATTCAACACTTTCCCTACTGTTGCACTCGCTGGAGTGGGAATAGTAATATTTACCTACCCGCTATCCAACACTTTCCCTACTGCTGCATTCGCTGGAGTGGGAATAGTAATTTTTACCCCCCCCCGCTATCCAACACTTTCCCTACTGTTGCACTTACTGGAGTGGGAATAGTAGTTTTTACCCACCCGCTATCTAACACTTTCCCTACTGTTGCACTCGCTGGAGTGGGAATAGTAATTTTTACCCACCCGCTATCCAACACTTTCCCTACTGTTGCACTCACTGGAGTGGGAATAGTAATTTTTACCCACCCGCTATCTAACACTTTCCCTACTGTTGCACTCGCTGGAGTGGGAATAGTAATTTTTACCCACCCGCTATCCAACATTTTCTCTACTGTTCCACTCGCTGGAGTGGGAATAGTAATTTTTATTCACCCGCTATCCAACACTTTCCCTACTGTACCACTCGCTGGAGTGGGAATAGTAATTTTATCCCCTACGCTATGCAACGTTTTCAGTATTGTTATATTTCATGTAGTGTCAAATATAAATTTTTGTTTAATATTTATTTTAATGTTTTAACTTATTTATAATTTATTTTTATATTTATATTATAGGTTTATTTATATATATATATGTAATTATATTTTAAATTATGTTTGTAACATTTTATAATTAAAAATATTAATTATTTTTTAATATTATTAAGTTAATATATATAAAAAAAATGCATGTTTATTTTTTTTACATTAATTTATTATTTATTAATTTTAACCTTTTTAAATCATTTTTAAGTATGTTTTACTTAATTATATATATTATTTCATTAATTTTATATTACTTTTTAGACATTTAAAAAAGTCGATATTTTAGCAAACTATAAGGCCCATTACGATACCGGGCGTGGAAAAATCCGCAAGGCATGAAAGCGGCAAAAATCCGCCCGCACACACCGTCTGAACACCGACCATGCCATTACGAATACACAAACCGAAAACCGCCATCGGCGGAAAACCACACAAGATACCGCCCGCCCTCGTCCGAGTCGGAGTCAAACCGCCCGCCACGGACGGAAACACGCACGACAACACAAAACCGCCCGCCCTCACGGCCGACACACCGCACGTGAAATTACGATCGCACCGCCATGAGCGCGGGTAAACCACAAATATACCGCCCGCCAGCGCAAATAACGCCGATGAGAATTGACACGGCAGAAGCCATGGCGCCCACGTCCCTGCACAGAAACCATCCGCTGACAAAAACAATCGCACACAACATGGCCAACAAGTCCACACAGCAAGGCACGCACAAATACACAAGCACAGTACACATCCCGAAAACACCCCCCTGGACAAACAAAAAATACAAAGGCCAGAACACCAGACACAACACACCTGAAAACAACAGACCATGAGGACACACCCACATAGGTAAGTACAAAAGCAGCACTCCCACAGACCACAACCCCTTGCAACATTGCAAACTAGAGAGGAGAGGAGAGGACACAGTGACACAGCAAGGACAGCAGCACACCACAGAAACGCACACATCACAACCACCACCACCACCACCACCAAACACCGGCACCACAAACCCCCTGCACATTACACAACACACACCGCACCAGCACCACAAACACCATGGCACCACAAAGAATGCCCAAGTTCACGCCCATTGAGCTGACGGTCATGGTCGACGAGATTATCAAGGTGCACCCACAAATCTATGGGAACCTGGTCCAGCACACACCACTAGCCACCAGAAACAGAATGTGGAACCGGATCGTAGACCAGGTCAATGCAGTCGGGACCCTGCCCAGGAACAGAGTTGAAATCAACAAACGGTGGAATGACGTCAAGAGCCTGGTCAAGAAGAAGGAGAGCAAGAACAGAGAGCTGGCTGCCGTCACTGGCGGAGGGAATCCCGCGCTCTTCAAGACCTTCAAAGCGTGGGAGGAGAAGGTGCGAGTCATTATACATCCGGAGATCCTCGCCGGATTAGCAGGGGGAGTGGAGGCTGGTAAGTACAAACTAATGTATACCAGCACACCGCTATGTACTCACATGCACTACCACCATGCCACAGCTCCCAGGGACAAACACCCCCATGTCCAGCACACAATACACAACACATCACACACACATGCAACAGACACCACCACACACAGCCCAAACCTAACAACTGTAAGATACGTGGGGGCATGTGTACACTCAGCCAGCCACGTAACCACCAACAGGTCCCCAAGTATGCCAGAAGCGCCACAACGAGCACCCACCACACCCATGTGTCCGCCATAGCTGCACTAACCGACAAGTAACAGGTAAGTGGCAGGAACACAAAGTGCAGTGGGTGGGAGGGTGGACAGCTCAAGTACAACACACACCAGGCCCCTAGTCCCACAGCACAGCAAGGAGGAGCATCCCCCACACCCCACACCCACGTGTCAGCCACCGCAGTGCACACCGACAGCCGAAAGGTAGACATCACGGTCCACAACAATCGGTGTCAGTGGGTGTCCAGCCATCACCACGACCCACAACACCGCCCCCACCCCCACAGACCTGCAACATGGAGCACCCCCGCTTAGAACCATGTGGCATCCAGTACAGTGCACGCACGAACAACCTGCAGGTGGGAAACTGGACAGGGCTGGATTACTGGAGGCATGAGGACCGTAACACGACCAACACATGGGACATGTTACGTAGCAGACGAACACGCAGCACCGCCCACTGTCACGAACAAGTGAACAATGTGCACACGGACATGAACCACAGACTCACACCCCACATGACCCATCACAGACACAGCAACACCCAAGGAGCCACGTCTGCATGCACAAGCCACACTGAATATAGTACCACACGGCAGCCACTGTGCAACCCATCACACACAACCGAAACACCATTGAAGTCCTGTCCATGTAGCCCCTACTGCCTGTCAACCACACACCCCACAACTACGCCTATGTAAGACAAACAACACTAGACGCAACAGAGCGGAACAACATAAATGCACACGAACACCACTGAACCCATCAAACACACAGACACACCATGCACATACAACATACCATCCATCCCATCCGTCAGCCCCAGTCTCATGAAAGGCATGTCATCCGCACAGCTGCCACACATACAGCAGTCACGCTAAGATACATGCCCATGACCAACCATGTGCCAGAAGTCAATGAAGCGCACGCCACACTGTGAGCAACAACACACAACATGGGCCACACCCCCCGAGCACTGCAGTGATGCACATGGCACAGGGCAGCACGCACACCAAGGAGATGGGACAACTGCAATACGTCGGGTGGCACACAACCATCACACACTCATAACGATGCGTCCAATGCCATGTCCAGTAATCACAACAGACAGCAAATATGCAGGGTATGTCAGGCATGCACACACCTCAGACCATGCACTGTCATGCTGCCACAACACATGTCACGTTCGGCACCCATGGCTCACAGCATGTAGCCCAAAAGCATATTCCATCCCAAATGCGTTTCTGGGGCATGACCCCCATGTTGCCATATGCGTTCCTAAGCGTTCCATTTGCACCCCAAAAGCATATTCCATCCCAAATGCGTTCCTGGGGCATGACCCCCATGTTGCCAAATGCGTTCCTAAGCGTTCCATATGCACCCCAAAAGCATATTCCATCCCAAATGCGTTCCTGGGGCATGACCCCCATGTTGCCAAATGCGTTCCTAAGCGTTCCATATGCACCCCAAAAGCAAAGTACAAACCAGACCCAGGATGGGCCTGGAGCCCGCATACACCAGAGTCACAATAAGTAGGAGCACAGCAACACACCCATCGGCATAGCCAATCCGTCCCATGCCACATGTGCACAGCACACAGTCCCATTGCCAAGCACACACAACAACAGATTGTACAGCCACACACCCGCCTCCGGGACACACGTGCACGAGAGTGCACGAACGGAGAATGTCAGACAACCAATACAGACTTCGCCAGGTGCAACACAATAACAAATCTCATTCTCTCCACAGGTGACGAACTGCTGGATGCTGGGGATGGAGACAGCAGCCAGCACAGCCAGCCTACAAGCCCCCAACGAGGACACACGGATGTGGAGGATCTGTCCTCCTCTTCGGACACGGACCACCAAGCAGGCCCATCTAGTGTGGCAGGGCCCAGCCGCTCCCCAGGACCCCTCCTACCCACCAACCCATCATCCAGGGCTGCTGAACATTCCCAGCCCCCTGCTGCCACTGTCGTTGCGGCCACACCCACGGTCATTGCGGCCACACCCACGGGCATTGCGGCCACACCCACGGTCATTGCGGCCACACCCACGGTCATTGCGGCCACTACCACTGCCGCAACCGCCACCACGTCTTCGCTGGCCCCAGCCCCAGCGCAGGTGGTGGCCCGGACGACTGGATCCACCCTGGGAGCCAGGGTGAGGACCGTGGTGAGCAATGTGGCTAGTGGGCAGGCCGGTGGCAGCAGGACTGGTAGGAGGAGCAGGGTCAGGGAAACGCCAGCCTCCCCTGGGAGCCATGCCCTGCCTCAAATGGCCAGAGTCCTTGGGGCCTATGAAGAGGCCCAAGGACAATGGGCCAGGTCAGCTACAGACACGCGTGAGGTGCTGGGGGTGCTGAGGTCCATGGACGCCCGTATGGGCCAACTCGTGGACCTCATGGGCCAGCTGGTGGTGGCGGTGAGGTCACAGCCAGGGACAGCAGCTCCCCTCCGCCACCACCTGCCGGGGCGCAGGGTCGAGCAGCAGTGTCCAGTTCCCCTGCGTCCACAGCCAGTGAGCACACCTCAACCACCAGCAGGTCGCAAGCAGGCACCCCCTCGCAAACGTGGAAGGGGCCGTCCGAAGTGGAAACAGATCTCCCGGGAGGACTTCGCACGCTCCAGACGCAAGTGAGGCAGCCAGCCAGCCTTCCTTGACCACCCACTGCATTGACTTGGACTACGATCCCACTCCACACAGCCATCTGGATGGCATGTGTGTGTTGGACTATGGACATAGAACCAGTGGGTACACCCTGAGCATCACGCAGCCATGACCGACAGCTCATTGTCACTGCACGCACCACTTTTGTCATCACCTTACACACAATCACATGTCACAGTTTGAAATAAATGCACCTCTTCCACAAACTGCTGTCTGTGCCCTGTGTTTTAATTGTACGGAATACAACGGCCACCTTGAGCGGAACGGCACCTGATGCGTGGCATGGCAATGGAACCGGAGGGCCTGTAGGGACCTAGGGGTGGGAGACAGAACAGGAGCACATTCAATGAGTGTGTCACACACCCATCACACAGTACATGTCAACAACTACAAGCAATGTACACACATCGCACAGAGCAATAGGGCACAATGCCACAGCCACCATCAGTGGCATACTAACCTGGGCATGGAGCGTTGACACACAGCACGCAGTGAACAAAAGGCCACCCTGACACAGCACACACACACCTGCACAAATACAGACACATCAGCCGTCGTACATGGACACTCACCGTCAAGTGAAGTAGCGGGCGATGAGCTGCTGGCGCACATTCCCAGCTTCCTCCTCTCCGCTGTCCTCCTCACTCGAGCTGTCCTGGTCTGCGGGCTGGGGCCCTGGTTGATCTCCGTCATCCACAATGAGGGGGATCTGCTTCCGAATGGCCAGATTGTGCAGCATGCAGCACGCCACCACTATCTGGCACACCTTCTGTGGGGAGTACGCCAGCGCACCCCGGTGCGGTCCAGGCACCTGAACCTGGACTTGAGGAGGCCAAAGGTACGCTCGACCACACGTCTGGTCCTCCCATGTGCCTCATTGTAGCGATCGTCTGCTGGGGTGCGAGGATTCCTCAATGGACTGAGCAGCCATGCCCCATTCGGGTACGCAGAGTCACCTGGGTGTGAGGGACACAGAGAACCGTTGCTATTCCAACTGGACAGGGGACAGCATCGCACAACCAGCACGCTACACCACTCCACATACTCACCGACAATACAGCCACGATCCTGTTGCAGATTGGACATCAGTCGTGGCAAGATGCTGTTGCGCATTACGTGTGCGTCATGGGCCGAGCCTGGGAACTTTGCACACACGTGGGTTATCACCATGTCCGCAAGGCACACCACTTGCACATTCAGGGAGTGCGTGTGCTTCCTGTTGCGGTACAGGTGCTCAGTGGCCTGTGGTGGAACAAGGCCAACATGTGTGCAATCAATGGCACCAACGACGTGTGGGATCCTGCCAAGGGCATAGAATGCACCCTTCACTGCCGCCAATTCACGAGCCCTGGGGAATCTGATGTACCTGTTTCGGTACAGCATCATGGCTGCCAGTACATCCCTCAGCACCTTGCTGAACATGGGCTGGGACATCCCTCCTCCACTGCCCACTGTGTGCTGGAATGACCCAGTGGCGAAGAAATGCATGGCGGCCATCACCTTAGCCGTGGGGGTGAATGCTGTCGGATACACCCTGCGGGGACGGAGATGGGGTTCCAACATGGCACACAGTCGATGCAGGGTTGGCCTGTCCAGCCGAAACTTCCTTATGACCTCAGTATCCTCCATGTCCGCCAGCAATTGGTATGGGCGGTCAATGTTCGGTCTCCGCCTAGGGAAGATGGCAGTGGACACATGTCAGAGCAACACAACACATGGCAATTTCGCATTCACATCACTGACATGACTGAGCAAGCACATGAGTCACAGCCCAGCTGTCAAGCAGGGACGGCACGGCCACAATACACTTACACAGGTCTCCCACCAATGGCAATGGCTAGTGATGCAAACCACTGCCATGGTCATGCACATGGGGATCTAGGCCCCAATGACTTGCGGGGCGTGCTGATGGGGACTGACTGCATATTCGTCAAGCGGCAACGCCACGGCAACATGAATGTCTGCTGAGCATGGCACTGCTTCCGAGGCTGGATGAGTATGGCACACGACGACGACGATGTGGGCACAGGCTGAGCGGCCAAAACAAGTGGGACCTGTGGCACGAGGGGATATGAGACAGTAGTAGGTGTCAGCACTGCACCCTATGTACAGCACTGTACGGATCACACCTCCCGAAACATTGACAGGTGTCCACATTGACAGCCCCATGCCAAGACGGCTGTGTGCTTGCAGTCACACGTCACAGGTGAGAGGTTACATTGCACGTGCCAGGTGGCAGACGTACATAGTGGGAGCTATCATGTGTGTGCATGTGTCTCCTGTTCAGGATCCACCAGATGGGCGCTGACTCTGTACTGACCATTGGACACAGCATGTTCCGTGGAAGGCTTGTGTGTGAGGGATGGTGGCACTGGATGTGCCTCCGTTGGGTGGGGGGCCATGCACAGGGCGGGTACGTCGATGATTGCGCATTGTTGGTCACGGTGGGTGCACCCACTAAGATGTGTTGCCCTGTGTACAATTCCTATGTCCGCATGATGATGGACTGTAGATGTGGGCAGACTACACATTGGTCGATGTGCTGTCCATGTGCATGTGCCTTCACACCAGGCACAGCTGCCCCTGCACATGTGACCCCTGCTGGACTCGCTGCTGGGTCTGTGGAGCTGATGCACCTTCTGTGCGTGGGGCGGACAGCTCACCTCACTTCCCTCATTGCGCATGTCATGACTTTGCCGCAGGTGACATGGATCATGGAGGGCCCACATGTACGCGTGGGTAGGCTACACATGTTTGTTCACTGGTCGCCACCCCCAGTCAGTGTTTCGAATGGGAAGGTTGTTGTGCTGGTGGTATATTCGATGTGGCGGATGGGCGGGCCTAGGTGCGGGCTTACATTCCGGACATGGGGGGTAGTTGGATTGGCGACTAGTTGCAGTACACACGGGACACGTCTCTTCCTTTCCACATCTGGGTCATCCCTTGTACTCACTGACAGTGATACAGTCATCTTCGCCCCAGCCCTCATGTCCTCCCCTCGCTCCCCCAATATGCATGTGCACCTGCGAGGCTAGCGCTTGCACAGGCAGCCCCAAGCTCGCACCAGAGAGGACATGGAGTGTATGTGTGGGTCCAGTTGCACGAGTGGGCTGTCTCAGGGTATGATGTGTGGCGGGACGCCGTCCACCTGCGTGGTGCCCCAAATGGAGACCCGGCCTGCATGGACTATGCATCACAGTCTTCGCCTTCCGGATCCGCCACCTGCGACACCCAGTGGCAGTGGCTGCCCTTGCGGCCAGGCCGCGTCCGTCTGTGACTGATGGCCCACACATTCACTCTTTGGCCTCTCTGGGGAGGGCTCGGGGGTGGTGGCGCACGCGCTTGCACTTAGTCGCAATGGCATGTGGCGTGGTTGGTATAATGGGCAATGGATGGGATGGTGCGAGCCACCTCCCGTGACGTCAGTGCTGCTCGTGCTGAGGTGCGTCCCCCTACACTTCCATTTGACTTGTGCCATGCTACACGTTGAGGTTCTATTGCCTGCGTGATATGACCAGGAGGAGCGCGAGGAGACCTCTCACACACCATGCTCCACTGCCATCCCGTGCCCTGTATCGCCTGTGCGGATTGACTATGTTGGGGTTACACCTGGTCGACTGGGGCTGTGTGTGCCTTGTCAAGGGGCATGGCGGGCGCACAACAGGATCCAGCTAGTCCACGGAGGGTGGGCTGACGTGTGCGCCTGGTTCCGCATTGTTCGTGTGCCCGGCTGCTGTGCACACACGTGTTCACTTCCCCCCGACAGGTGTCCTCTCACAATGCCCAGGGAAGCGGTGGTGTACTGTTCATGACCCCTCCCAACACGGCGTGCTCCAACTTGGCATGTGCGCATCTACCCGTCGCACCCACCCACCTGAGCACTGCGTCCATACGACTTCACACGACACATGTGTGTCTTCCACAGTAGTGCTACTCATTTGCGTTGACATCCAATACCAGTGGACTACATGGTCATGTCACGACTGCCGTGTACTTCACATACTCTCATCCTCTCTCATTCGTACTTGTGAAATGAGTCAGCGGAGACAGTTTTGGTTTCAAACATTATATTGAGTCTTCTGTCCTCTGTGATGCAGTATAGTGGACACTACTGGCAGCGGAATACATGTTGAGGATATACTGAGCATGATTACAAATGGGATAGGGTGTGGGGTTACATGTGATTGGCTGTTGCATGTGGGATGTGGGCTTCAGAGTTACATCTGCTTGGCCAAGGCTGTGCTAATGTACATTTACGTATAGCTGCGGAGCTGCGGACTTTGACACAGACGGTATACAAGTAGCCTACCAGACCGCTTGGCATCATGGGCACAGTCCATCTCAGTTCCATGTGACAGGTTTGCTGCGGTTGTTCCTCATGCACGCGTGCATGTGAGATGACATCAGGGCATGTGCTTGCGTGCATGCAGCGGCGTGCCACTTGTTGTTGCAATGTGGTGGTTACTGGACATGTCACAGACACTGGGGTCGTGTTGTTGTTGTTTGCACTTGTCGTCCGTGCAAAGGTCCTGGTATGGGATTTCCGGGCGGGGGTGGGAGGGGTGCAGCACCCACAGACTCCAGGCGACCTATTCATGTCCACTGAGCGGTGTGTGTGTCCATGGGCGCTGGATCCATGTCGTGTCCTGGTTGTTCGTGCAGTTCCGTCCATGTGGGTGCGATACACAGACCCCATGCCACTGCCTCCCACGATGCATGCGGTGTTCCTGGATGTGATGGGGAACAGTGTGCATGTCCCGGTCATATCCGATGTCATGGCGATGTCGTTGATGGTGTGGTAATTGTTGCCGGTCGTTTGGTATGGCTGTTGTGGTGGTGACTGGCCAGTCCGTGCGGAAGCTAAGCATGGGTGCGGGGTTGGACATCATAGGTCAATCGGGGAACCTGCGTTGGGGTCCGACGAATTTACAGGTTGTCAGGTATGCGATGCCGTCCAGCAGGGCTTCCATGTCATTGGTGGTGTTTATGTTTGCCAGCCAATGTAGCGGATGGTGGCTGTCAAGGTGTTGTTCGTAAGTTGTCCCTTGGAGGACCATGATGGGGCATGCTGGGTGACATTCGATGTAGCTGTGCTCGATGATCCGTCGTGTGGAGGCACAGTGGTCCCATTTCAGTGCGGGTGCGATGTTGGCCACATACGCCATGCCCCCATAGGCAGAGCAGGCCCTGTTGTGTGCGTCCAGAGGGAGGAATAGTGCTAGCAGGTCTGCCTTTAGACATGCCGGGTTGGAGAGACACATCTCCACGGGATGCTGGTAGGGACACCTCCGACAGTAGAAGACGGGTATGACGCAGCTGAACAATGTGATGCGGTAAGTCAGTCGGTAACTGACGTTCAGCAGGGACAGGAGTTCGCATCCCAATATATGTATCAGGTTGGTTTTGTACAGCTTGACCTGTCCGGCGTAGTTGGGTAGGTGTGTTGCGGTTGCCATTTTGCAGCGGTGCGTTGTGGTGGCGTGCTCCGGCTGTGTGTGCAGTCTGCAATGTGCACGCTCCGAGGTTGCTGTGAGCTCTGTGTAGTCGTAGGGAGACAGGACTTGTGTTCTGTTGGCTTGTGCGGAGGACACGGGCCCTCATCCCACATGCTTCTCAGACAGTTCAAGGTCAGTGATGTGTGACTCCTTCCAATTAACTTGCATGGGGCCGACATGGGGAGTGTTTTCTTTATTCTTTCCCGTCCGTTGTGTTCATCTGTGATATGCGCTATCTGCCCTGTGGTCGGTCTCCTCTGCATGCCTGTGTTGGTCTTTTATTGGACAATGGCTGTATTCACCGGCTTCTTTGGTAGGGCTGTGGTTTCGGAGTTGGAATGGAAGGTCATTCAGTGCTGTCTGCTCTCCCTTGTGTGGGCGGCAGGCTGCCTTTCCGCTCTGCGTTGGGCCTTGTGTGTGAGTGTTATTCTTGGGCCACCTGTTGTCGGTCCCCGGGCTCTTTGGTGTTCCGTTTTGTATGTCTTGTTCATATGTGCAGGGTGGTATGGGTGTTTCAGTGTGGTACTGGCGTTCCTCTTCCCGAAGGGGCCCTGCTTCTCCTAGTTGGTGTTGCCGCCGCTGTGTGCTTCGCCATGTTTGTTGCACTGGGGTATGTCCTGCTGTTGCGTGACTTCACTGACATGTGTGCGTCGGTTGTGTGACGTTGGGTGTTGTCCGTGAATTGGGCGTTGGGGACATGTCTGTGGCAGGCCTGTCACGTGTCATGTGCGTTCGGGGTGGGGCTGGTGTGTGTGCTGCTTGGTTGTGTCCCTGTGTCTGTGTGCGACGCATGCATGGCGCTGCGGTTGGCCTCTGCGTTGTGCGCATGTGTGGCAGCGTCATCGCCGCTTTGGGGCCGTGACGGGGTGGTTGGTTCCTAGTCCCAGGTGGTGTGTACACATGTGTTACGAGATGTTACAATTTGGCCTGTGTGTCATGTGTGGGTGCTATGGTAGATGTGTCGTGTACACGCGGGGGTGGGGGGTTGTCCGCTTTTTCCGCCCTTGCACGGTGTGCGCTGTTTGCGTGCACTTGTTGTATGTGTGCCTACCTGCGTCTTCGCGGTACGTTGCGTCCTTGGTGGTGCATCAGATAGAGCATAGGGAGGGCCTGCAGTGCTGGATTCATGCTCGGGGGTGCCGCTTCTTCGGTGTCCGTGCTCGGCGTTCGTGTTACCGCTTCGGTTTGACGTACGGTGTCTCTTAGCCGTGGGTTCAGTTTGTGTGCGGCATCGTAATTTGTACGCCGGGCGGTACGTGTTTCGTCGGACGGTGTGTGTCAATTGTGCTGCGCCGCTACGTGTACGGGCGCACTTTGATGGCGGACGGTGTCGCTGGCTTGCCGGCGGTGTTTGGCTGACTTTTCGCATCGTAATCGGGCGGGCGTGTTGACTGCTGCGTGCAGGCGGTGACTGGTGGTTTTTGCATCCGCCAGCACGGCGGTAGTGCTTCCGCCCGACATCCTAATGGGCCCCTAAATATGTTAATTGTGTCTTTTTTAAGAGTTTGTTGTGCGTTGATAGAGGAGTAAAGTGGGAAGTAATTTAATTTTAATAAAAGTTTTATTATTTTTATTTATAATATTAATTTAAAGTTATTTTATAGTGTTAATTATGTGAACTAATTTATTAGTTATTTATAATTTGCTTGTTAATTGTTAGTTCATTAATTAATTGTCAATTAATTATGTTAATTTTGTCATGTTTTACAATATTGGTGGTGTTGTTTATAGGGGAATATGGTGGGAGGTAAATTATTTTTGAATAACAATTAATTTGAAAAATTATTTGTTAATTATTTTGCTGGAGTGGGAATTATTCCCCTCCGCTATGCAACACTTTCCCTATTGTTGCACTCGCTGGAGTGGGAATAGTAATTTTTACCTACCCGCTATCCAACACTTTCCCTACTGTTGCACTCGCTGGAGTGGGAATAGTAATTTTTACCCACCCGCTATCCAACACTTTCCCTAATGTTGCACTCACTGGAGTGGGAATAGTAATTTTACCCCCCGCTATTCAACACTTTCCCTACTGTTGCACTCGCTGGAGTGGGAATAGTAATATTTACCTACCCGCTATCCAACACTTTCCCTACTGCTGCATTCGCTGGAGTGGGAATAGTAATTTTTACCCCCCCCCCGCTATCCAACACTTTCCCTACTGTTGCACTTACTGGAGTGGGAATAGTAGTTTTTACCCCTCCGCTATCCAACACTTTCCCTACTGTTACACTCGTTGGAGTGGGTATATTTATTTTTACTTCCCCGCTATCCAACACTTTCCCTACTGTTGCACTCACTGGAGTGGGAATAGTAATTTTTACCCACCAGCTATCAAACACTTTCCCTACTGTTGCACTTACTGGAGTGGGAATAGTAATTTTTACCCTTCCGCTATCCACCACTTTCCCTACTGTTACACTTGTTGGAGTGGGAATATTTATTTTTACTTCTCCACTATCCAACACTTTCCCTACTGTTGCACTCATTGGAGTCGGAATAGTAATTTTTACCCACCCGCTATCCAACACTTTCTCTACTGTTGCACTCGCTGGAGTGGGAATAGTAATTTTTACCCACCCGCTATCCAACACTTTCCCTACTGTTGCACTCACTGGAGTGGGAATAGTAATTTTTACCCCCCGCTATTCAACACTTTCCCTACTGTTGCACTCGCTGGAGTGGGAATAGTAATATTTACCTACCCGCTATCCAACACTTTCCCTACTGCTGCATTCGCTGGAGTGGGAATAGTAATTTTTACCCCCCCGCTATCCAACACTTTCCCTACTGTTGCACTTACTGGAGTAGGAATAGTAGTTTTTACCCCTCCGCTATCCAACACTTTCCCTACTGTTGCACTCACTGGAGTGGGAATAGTAATTTTTACCCCCCGCTATTCAACACTTTCCCTACTGTTGCACTCGCTGGAGTGGGAATAGTAATTTTTACCTACCCGCTATCCAACACTTTCCCTACTGTTGCACTCGCTGGAGTGGGAATAGTAATTTTTACCCACCCGCTATCCAACACTTTCCCTACTGTTGCACTCACTGGAGTGGGAATAGTAATTTTTACCCCCGCTATTCAACACTTTCCCTACTGTTGCACTCGCTGGAGTGGGAATAGTAATATTTACCTACCCGCTATCCAACACTTTCCCTACTGCTGCATTCGCTGGAGTGGGAATAGTAATTTTTACCCCCCCCGCTATCCAACACTTTCCCTACTGTTGCACTTACTGGAGTGGGAATAGTAGTTTTTATCCCTCCGCTATCCAACACTTTCCCTACTGTTACACTCGTTGGAGTGGGTATATTTATTTTTACTTCCCCGCTATCCAACACTTTCCCTACTGTTGCACTCATTGGAGTGGGAATAGTAATTTTTACCCACCCGCTATCCAACACTTTCCCTACTGTTGCACTCGCTGGAGTGGGAATAGTAATTTTTATCCACCCGCTATCCAACACTTTCCCTACTGTTGCACTCGCTGGAGTGGGAATAGTAATTTTTACCACTCCGCTATCCAACACTTTCCCTACTTTTGTACTAAATTATTATTTAAAATGTAATTAATATTTTATATATTAAAATTATAATATAATTTGTATTATTTATAATATTTATGTTACAGGTGTTTCTGTATATATATTTAATTGTATTTTTTGATATATTTCTAATATGTTATAATTAAATAAAAATATTATTTATTAATTATTTTAAAGTAAATATATATATATAAAATTGTAAATATGTATGTTTATTATTTTTTAATTAAATTGAATATTTATAAATTTTTACATTTACAAATAAATTAAAATAATTTCTTTTTAAGTTAATAGTATTTTTTTCCTTATTTTACAATATTTTTTTAACATTAAAAAATAACGATATATTTAACTTCGATATTTTAAACAACGATACTTTTGTACTTACCATGTTGTAGATAGGATGTCGATATTCTGGACATCGATATTCTTGACACGATATCCTGGTAGGTCGATATTGTTGTCGTCGATATTATGTCAGTGATCCCATTATATCCTATGGCACTTGAAATATGGCGGGGGGGATATTCATCACATTAGTAATGAAGTAACCCATCGCCAAACTCTAAATCAGGCCTTCAGTTACATGGGCTACACCTACAACCAAGAAAGTACATTAATGGAAAATATGAATTGGAAATGTACCAAACATAAATTCTAATGCATGATATGGAAAGTCCACTAGAAAAAATTATATTGTAATTAAGGCAAGAGAACACAATCACCCCCAAATGTGACAGAAATTGAAGTAAGGGAGGTATTGCAGGAAATATGAGAAAGTCAAGAACTAGCTCTCAGGAGCCCACAACAAAAAATCTAAAACATAGGGGCCGATCACGATGGCGGGCGGATCGCCCCCGCCGGGCCAGCGGTGGTCACCGCCGGGCCGGCGGGGGCGTTCCGCCCGCCATCCCGACAGCAAAGACCCCTGCCATATCATGATGGCTGGGGGGTCCGCGGCGGACGGAAAGACCATCCGCCGCTTTTCCACCGGTCAACTCGTCGACCGGCGGAAAATGTGCTGAATATGGTGGCAGTGTCTGGAAGACACCGCCATCCATATCACGATGCAGGCTGCGAGCAGCCTTTCCATGGCTGCATTGCCGCCATGGAAAGGCTGGCGGTTCCTGCTGTTGGGGGCCCGTTGCGGGCCCCCAGGGTGTTGGGGGGGTGGGGGGTGCACATGGGGGGTACCTATGGTACCCCCCTGCATTTGCATGTACAATGTGGCAGGCACCGCACGGTGCCGGTCACGTTGTGCATGTAAATGCGCAACTTGTATTTTTACATTGCGGCGGGTGCTGCTTGCAGCACCGCCCACCGCAATGTAAAAATACGGGATGCGCACGCCAGTGTGGCGGGCGCATCCTGATTTGTGTAGCGGGACCGCCGCACCTATGGCGGGCGGTCCCTTTTGGCAATGCGATGGCGGGCGGACTTTGTCCGCCCGCCATCGTAATCGACCCCATAGACTCCCAAAGTCCCCGAACACATCACAGGGCAAATGCCAACCATTCCCACTTTATAACCTTTAATTACAAGAATTAAATAACCCCCAAAGATACTTCTACTGCCCCTAGAAAATACCAAGATATATAAAGTCCTGAAAACTTGGGGTCCAATTACGAGTCTGTCGGTCCACGGACTGCCAGACTCGTAGGGGTGTGGTGGTCTCCTGACCACCGTATTATGATTCGGGTGGTCACAATGCCACAGTCCACCTCCAGGGAACCACCGTTACCTGGCGGTGCTGCTCTAGTCAGGAGTGTTTGGTGGGACCGCCGCAGTCCTGCCAAGCATATTACGAGTTTCTTCTCCGCCAGCGGTGTCATGGAGGTTCCTCCACCATCAACATCATAGTGGATAGGAAACAAAGGGGGCCCTGCAGGCCCCCTGTGCCTCCTCCGCATGTGGATGCACACAGGGGGCACAACATATGCCCCCCTGTGTGCATGCACACCAGTTCCTGCATGGCATGGACTTCTCAGTCCATGCCATGCAGGAAATGTTTTTGGGATTCCCATTGCGGTTCCCATTTTCAAGGCACTGCAGTGGGAATGTAAAAAAAAAAAGTCCGCCAGACTGGAGGAAACTCCTAATGTGGCGGGCTGTCTGACCACGGCTTTGTCAGTACTGCAGCGGGGTGGACCTGGCGCCACACCGCCAAAGTCGTAATCAGGCCCTAAAACATTACACATAATGAGGAACCCTTACAGTTATATGACAACCTAAACAATGATAGACAAATCCTAATATTTTCCACAGCAGATAACTTACTAAAGCTAAGCCATTCTCAAACCTGGATGATGGATTGGAACTTCAAAATGTGTCCAAAACCATCCACTCAGATATACACCATACATGGTGAATATTGAAACACAAATATCCCTTTATATATGCCAGACTACCAAATAAACAAAGCAGCACTTGCTATGTACTCTTAAACCACATTAAACATAAAACAAATAACTGCTACCCACAAAACGTTATCATAGACTTTGAACAAGCCATTCAAACCAATTTAAAAATGTACCCTTACACAGCCATACAAGCCTGTTATTACCATTTTAATCAAAGCATAGGAAGACAACAACAATCTGCATTACATATTGAATATGCTACAAACAGTCAATTTGCCTTTGAAATAAAAAAATGATAGCACTAGCTTATGTCCCTTTCACAGAGATAGCTAACCACTACAATCTACTAATAGAAAGCCCTTTCTACCAGTACAAAAACACAAGCTAAGGCCCCTAAGGCATTATTTTGAAGATACTTTGGTTGGCAGAGTACATCGCTCTGGACTGCACCTTGGTACAGAAAGCCAAAACAAACTACGCAGTGGAAAAATTGCACAATACCTTCCAATCCACACTAGACAGAACCCAACCTACAATCGATAAATTTATAGAAGCTTACAAAAAGACCAAAGCTACCAACAACTATGAATAGAACACTCTGTAACCCAAATTCCACCTGAACTTACCAAGCAAACCAAAAGAATGTATGACAGGCCCAAGTTTAAAGTAAAACTCTTCATAAACAACAAAGGAGAAGAATACTTAGAAATAATAGACATATCACAAAATAAATACTAACCTACAAAACTCCCAAAAAAGTATAACATAGGGGCTGATTACGATGGCGGTGAAACTGCCACCGACAGGCTGTCGGTTGCGGACTCACCGCCATCGTGAAGCCATTTCCCGCCCGCCATATTATAATGGCGGGAGGGTCCGTAGCGCTCGGAAAATCCGACCGCCACGCATCCGACGGGCTACTTGAGCCTGCCGGTGCGGTGGAGGCCTTCCCATCCCCAAAATGGTGGCAGTGCCTACAAGGCACCGCTGTAGGGATTAGGATGTGCCTCCCTGCCAGCCTTTCCATGGCGGTTCACCCGACATGGAAAGGCTGGCGGGGATGATCTTTGGGGGCTCGTTGCGGACCCCCCTTAAGCAGGGGCAGTTCGGTTTTGCAGTTGGGGGGCACCTATGGTGCCCCCCTACATTTCCCTGCACCATATGGCAGGCACTGTGTGGTGCCTGCCACGTAGTGCTGGGAAATGCAAAACTTGCATTTTTTCCATTGCGGCGGGTGCTGCAGCCAGCAGCACCCACCGCAATGGAAAACATGGGACTTGTAATGCCATATGTGGGACCGCCGCCTTATAGGCAGGGGGTCCCCATCCCTGGGATGATGGCAGACAGACAGAAGTCCATCCGCCAACGTAATCAGGCCCAACACGTAACCAACATGATAAATAATTTTTTTATATCAATAAACAATACATTTTATTATATCATTCAAGCCATCAAATAGAACTCGAATCTTAAATAAGACTGACATAATAAAATAATATGTAAATTATCCTCACCTAAACCTCACCTGCCACAAAGCTCAAAAAAACAATACAATCTGTTACTTAAAATAATTACAACATATAAAATACACATTTCCGCATAACAATCACATAATACTTACAAAAATATTTTTACAAAAGCATTTCCCACCCAAAATACATAAATATGACTAAGGCCTTGATTATGAGTCTGGCGGTCCACGGACCGCCAGACTCACGGGGGTGGGTGGCCGTGGTGGTCTCCCAAACGCCCTACTACAATTAGGGCAGTCGGACTGCCATTGCCCCACTGCAGCGCCAGGGAACCGCCATTCCCTGGTGGAGGTGCGGTGGTGTAGAGGCAGTAATATTCTTGGCAGGACCATGCCATGCAGGAACTGTTTTTGGCGTTCCCCTTGCGGTGCCCATTTTCAGGGCTCCGCTGTGGGAACGTCAAAAACAAAGCCCGCCAGACAGGAGGAAACTCCTAATCTGGAGGGTGGCCTGACCACAGTTTTGGCGGTGCTGCGGCGGGGCGGACCCAGAGCTGCACTTCCAAAGTCGTAATCAGGCCCGTACTGTTCTGTAGCTGCTGATCATCCTCTGTATCCACATTGTCAAAAAGATCAGTCAAAAAGGGAGGAATATTTCCCAACCCCCCAAAAAAAAATGCAAAAGTAAAACCAATCCAATAGACATCCATCAAAGCAATCTAAAGTATCTAGGAACAATAAACAAACGTGGGAAAGGGTTAAAAAAAAAGAAACACCCCCTCGAAACCCAAAAAAACAAAGAAACCGAAATAAAAAATATTGGTTTATTACACACCAAAAGAGATCTTCTCAGAAAAAAAACAGTATATCCAAATACCCAGAGGACACATTCATAGAGAAAAACCTGCAAAGTAAGGACCTTATTACGAGTCTGGCTGTCCATAGAACGCCAGACTCGCAGGGGCCTGGCAATAGTGGTCTAGACACTGCCGGACCGGCATTCCAACTGCCGTATCATAAGTTTGGCAGTCGGACCGCCATTTGACCACCGCAACTGCAAGGGAACCGTGTTCCCTGGTGGTGACGCAGCGTTCAGGGACTAATGCTGGCAGTGCTGCTGCGAAACCGCCATGCATATTGTGAGTTTCTTGACCACCAGCTTCACATGGCAGTCAGCACCGCCATGTAATAGCTGGTGGTGGGGAAACACAGGGCCCCCTTGCCCCATGCAGGTAGGTGCATGCAGGGTTCACATGTTGTGCCCCCCTGTGTGCAAGCACCCACCCAGCTCAAGCACGGCATGGGCTTTAAAGTCCATGTCATGCTGGAATGCGCTGTGGGGGTCCCACGGCAGGGCAGTATTACTGTGCTGCCACGTGACCAACATGCTGCCTGCTCGCCAGTCAACGATTTGGATCATAATGTGGCAGGCGGGCAGCGTTCGGGTTTGGCGGTGTTTGAGTGGGAGTGGGGCAGTGATGAACCGCCCCCCTCCCGCACCGCCAAACTCGCAATGAGTCCCTAGAACAGAAAAACCCCCAGCAAAAAAATTACATTCCCAAAAGTACTTATACATTATACTTAACCCGTTAAGTGCTTCTGTCGGCCAACGGCCGTCGCGAGCACTACCTCGGTAGTGCTGCGCACGTCCGTTGGCCGACGCGGCCCCGCCCGCTTAATAGAACGTTCCGCACTGGCGCGGAACGTTCTAAGCACTTAACCGGTTAATCATCAAAAAACAAGTAACATAACACAATATAACATAACATATTGATAGATTATAAAAACACTGTACAAAAACTCAAACCAACACACTAGTGGAAAATAGTACAATTAATGCAGACAAATATACAAAAACCCACAAACAACAATATAGTTAACCTCTAGACCTCCCCCTTACATCTCCTCTTCCTTCAAAACCGTAAAAAAATGGACTTACCTGTTCTGACAAACAGCAGCACCTTACCACAACCTGGATCCCTGAAAATAAACTAAAATGAGACAAACAGACTACAAAATAGAAGTTAGCAGTAAGCAAATGGCCAATAAATAAAATTAAAAAGACTATTCCGACATGGAATAAGTGAAAATGTTGAATAAATGCATACAAAAATGTAAAAAAAATAAAACATGTTATAAAATGTTGTAAAAAAAATTGCAACATATAAATGAAATAATAGTATAAAAAAATACACAATTATTTAGGATATACTGAAAAACCCTTATGTTAAGAATATGTATATGAAACAATGTAATAAATATTAAAAACAAATTTAAACACTGGAGAAAAACCTAGAAAATGTACAACATACAATACTATTTAAATATGATTTACATATTTTAATTATAAGAAAATTGTATTAAAAATTATTTTATTTATCAATATATATATATGTTTTAACTAGAAACATTTATGTTTAAAAAAGTAAAAATATACATTAAATAAAGCTTGAAAAAATAAAAATTGAAAAATGTGTTACATGTCTTTGTTGTATGAAAATATGTAAATATTAATGTTATTTATTACAAATATACAACTACCAACATTTTTAATTATCCTTCTTAACACTAACAATACTAATTAAATGGCATAAACTACTTCTACTACATAGAAATGAAATGTAATAAAGGTATTTCTCACTTAAATGGTTAAATTAAATATTCACACTCCAACATAAATCATTTTAGGGAAAGTATTGGACACTAATGGGGTGACATTTCCTATTCCCACTCCAATCTATACCAATTTGGGGAAGGTGTTGGACAATAAAGGGGTGACGTACTATTCCCACTAGAATCTAAAGCATTTTAGGCAAGTTGATTTATAAAACATAATACAAATTACATACAAGACACAATAACCCAAACTAAAAACCTCTATATTAAAATTAAGCATTAACATATAAATTAATATGTTTATAACTATTAACAATTATTTTATTAATATTTATTAATATTCCTAAACTTTGAACCATAACATAAAAACTCTTCATAATCCAAAAATGAAGATCATAAAAGTTGGAAAAGAAATGTATGAAACTAATTTTCAAATAAATATAACAAATATTCTTCATTACATTACAATTAATACATTTTAGAATATATATTCCCAAAAACAGAACTTATTTCAATTATAAACAGAATAAAATTTCATTAATAAAATATTGTTTAATACATTTAAATAAATACATCTATAATATATAAATATACACAGCAATAATAATTTATACATTGTCAATAATAAATATTTATTCTACTTTCATAATTGATTGATACATTTCATTTTTTTAAATAAATGTGAGTATAAAAGTTCTTAAAAATCCAATATATTATTCACAATGACACTCTTATTTTCAACATTTAAAAAAATCAATAAGAATATTTTATAATTTGAAATAAAATTGACTGTAAATAAATATTAAATATAATTTTTATAGAAATAAATTTGCAAACATTTTTCATTATTAAATTTAAGTTTGATACATTTACTTTTTACCAAAATGTCTATAAATAATTATTTTAATATTTACAATAAGATATTTTTTTACGTTTTATGAAATGTATGTATACATTCAAAATAATTAAAAATATTATGCAGAAGAATTATTAATGTAACAAAATAAATGTATAAATGTTACAACATTAATTTGCACACCATTCAAATAATTAACTTTACATTTAAATTAAAATATTTACTTTTTAAATATCTCCCCACTCTTATCCCTTAAAAACCCAACATACCGCTACTAAAAAGAAATTATAAATACATTTTTACACATTACTACAACTAAAAATGCTAATTTAAAAAAATCATAATTAATAAACTATCTTATTAAACACACAAATAAAAAAAAAGTAATTGTATAAAATTAGATGCACGACAACAAAGTACATACAAAATAACTCCTACAAACGATATTATACACAGTGATATTTTCTAAATCAATATTTTTTTACAACTATATTAAAAACAATACTTAAAATTATATGGTTCTCTTTGATATATCTGTCAACAATATTTTTGAGATCCCAATATTTTGTCCCAACACCCTGGAGACAGCGACAACAGATGTGCAACATGGGAAGCATCGTAGTGGGCCTAAATAGGGCAAGGCCATTTTCAAAATTAGTGTCATGGACTCCACACAGTGAAGCTCTCTCTTGCTGCAGTGTGATTGTCTAAAGAATGTATGACTCCTCAAAGTAACAATGGGCCACCCTGCACTTGACATACACAAGAAAATTGTCAAATGTCCCCTTAAGAGGCTCCCAATTAGGAGGAAAAACTCACAAATGGAAGAAAAAAAACCTTGGCAATATACATAGGGGGCGACTACGATGCCGTTAGGAAACTGTCCCAAACGAATCTGTTCTGGACTCGTTTCCTGCCGAATCGTGTCCTGCTATTCCGGACGACCGATTACGATGCTTCCCAAAATCGTTCAGTCAGACTCGCATTGATTCCAATGGGAGCCTGTGTTCTGACCAAGAACACAGGCTCCCATTGGAAAAAGGGGTCGTTGGGGAAAACCTTGCACCCAGTGGCAGGCACCCCATGGTGCCTGCCACATTGTGCATGGTTGGAAAGAGGGGTCCCTTGGGCACCCCCACGGGCCACATTCGGTCGCCTCCGGGTGAAGGGGGGCCCACAACGGGCCCCCAAAGACCGATTCCGAAAGCCGTTTTGTCTCGTGCAAACCGAGTCAGAACGGCTGTCCATATCGGTCATCATCATTGCTCATCCGGAAACCGTGCCCATTGAGCTGAACGATTTGGCTCCAAAAGACTTGGACTGACACAGTGCCTTTCAGAACCGATTTGGACTGCTCGTACAGTTTCCGGACATCGTAAATCGGTCATCGGGAAAACTGAAGTATTCGGTAGGAAACAAGGGTTTCTAATCGGATTCTGCAATACCGAATCCCACCCGGAGCCCTTCCTAACAACATCGTAATCGGCTCGATAGTTGTTGACTGAAGATGAAGAGCTTTACAAGAGTTAGGAAGCAAGACAACAAACTATTCAGAGCTACAGTAGAGAAATAGACCAGCATAATCTTTCATGCTGGAGAATCCAACAGGAAATACAGCAGCAGAAAAAAGAGCAAAAATCAAGGATGAAAAGTATCTAAGGTGGGCTATCAATGTGACGAAAAATAGGAAATCAAAAATTAGGTTATGCTTCCTTCTCAAATCCAAAATTGTTTCTATATGATTAAAACAGGAGTGACTTTACATGGAAAATGGTCGAAGACCATCTTGGACAAGAAAGCTCTGGCAGCACAAACTGGGAAGAAAACCATCTTGATTACAAATTAATATAATCTTAACCACACACACACATTGTTACGGGAAAACAGTGTTGTCCTTTTACGGCAAACACCAGAAGAGAGATTGACCTCCTGTTATGTAGACCTTGACCACTGTGTTGTCTCTAATTCTAGGTAAAGCCATACTCCTTTCTGTGAATTTTTAGCCAGACATCCTGGACTGTGTGCAAAGCAGTCCACTACAACTAGAAACCCTTTAAGGTTACCAGAGCCTTGAGCATGCCAACGCCAGGCCACAGTCTTCGGGGTAGCTCGACAGGAAACCCTTGCTGAATATCAAGTGTGCTGCCTGCATTGAGCCAAGGCTGCTCATCAGTGAGTTCTGTCTGCAGATGTAATTATTAGACCTCAGCACAGCATACCACCCACTTCCCGCCAATACATAATGGCCTTCTCTACACACTTTAGGGCCAATTTCGATGTCAGGCGGAATTGCTCCGGCCGACACCGACTCAGTCCTGGGACCAATCGACACCCGGTCGGCGGTACTGACCGCCTAATTAGGATGTGACCGAACACTGTTCAGTCGCATCACTACGTTTCCCTATGGGAGCATGCATTACGGCCGTAAACCGGCCGTAATACGTGCTCCCATAGGGAAATGGGAGGTGCTGTTCATCCCTGCACCCTGTGGCAGGCACCTCAAGGTGCCTGCCTTGAGGTGCAGGGATCAACAGGGGGCCCCCAACCAGAGGCCACACATACAAGGGGGGCCTGCTGGAGACCCCCAAACACGCTTTCTGACATGGCTTCCATGTCGGACAGGCCGGCATGGAAATCATGCCGGAAATCGTGCATCGTAATCCCAAGGGCGGAAAGGCCCACCCTTTGGGATTACGAGCCGGTTCCGACTGGCCGATGGTATCCTTGAGCCCGTTGGAAGCCACCCGGAATGACTGCATCTTTATCAGCTGGTCGGAATTGAAACCTACGATGGCGGTCGGAAGGCCTCTGATCGATGGTTAAAGGCTTTCCGACCGCCATCGTAATAGGCCCCATAATGCTTCAAAGTTACTGGAGGCTCAAAGTTGTCATCTCATAAGCCACTGATGTATTCCAAAATACTATAAAAGAAGAATTAGTGGGGCTTGAAATAGTCAAGAACATACGGGGTGACATTCTAAGTTTTGCTGAGAGCAGCCCTTCCAGAGATCTCAGACAGTGGCCTAACTGCACAAGAACAAGTGCAAAAATTTGAAATATCACCTCCAGTTGTTAGGTTGCATGGCTAAAAAATCAAGAGATGCCCAGACAAATTGCAAAAGCCAGACTACTGGACCACCTCAAAATGTCACAGAACTCCTATATTTCCTTATCAAGGCCACCTAATATGGCCGATTTATCAACAAATTAGCACCTTCATAGAACAACTACAGAAACTAACAAAGAGCAAAACTTTGTGGGTGTGCATTTCACAAACTCAAAAAGTCTTCCAAGGCACTAAAGAGATCATGCTGCAAGAAGGTCTCCTGAACTACTTTGGAACAGCCAAGCACACAGAACTGGTTGGGGAAGTTCTACTGCAAAAACAATCACAAGAATTATTGGTCCTCATTGTATTTGCTAGCTGGGCACTCAACAACATGGATCTGGAATCCTAATACTCCTAAATCAAACAGGAAACACTAGCCATCAAGTGGGGGAGTCTGCACTTCCACCTATGTGGCATGATGTCTTAGTCAGACAGGCATCCTGAGCCAAGTGTTTGAGAGGCCTCTTTCATTTCACCATTCTATGGGCACATGATGCTGCCAACACTGTGTACTACACTTAAAAGTGAAACTTCTACTGTGTGGAAATCAGATCATCCAAGAAAGCAACAGTGACATTCAGCCTCCGCTCTGCAGTGAGAGCAGAAGGCTCAACCTGGGTCACTCAGTCGGCATCTCTACAAACACAGTGCCATAAGTTCTGGTACTCTAAAATGAAAGCTGGTTTTGGGTACTGGTAAAGACCGCCAGAAATTTAGCACTGATTGCTCAGTAGCTAAAGGTAGACACTAGCCAGCCACGTATGGTCACAGATATGCACAGCTTCCTAAATACCAGAAGGCTTTGATAAAGTGGAAGCAAAATGTCACTAGCGCCCAGCCAAAGGGCTAAGGAGATGTAAGAGCATGCGTGTGGCTGCAACCTACAAAGGGGTATATTCACAAGAACGTGTGCTAAATATCACCAAAAAATGTTAACGCAACTTTACACATCGCAGCCGATCGCGGGAAAATAACCCTGTGTTAACGTGGAATTCACAACACGGCGGTACCATGCGATAGTCTCCTGAAACCGCGGACAATGTCCGCCATACAACCACCTCGACGGCGATAAAAACACAAACCCCAACACCAAAAAACATGCGGTGAGCCCATTCGCGAGGAGGAAAGCAGCAATAAGCAGCGCAAGGCCCGCAACACATATACGGCATGCGGGAATAAATACAACAAAAGCAGGAAAAAGAGAGACAAACCAAACAGAAAACAGCGAAGCACAATGGAGGCAGTCGGAGCCAGCACACAACCCCACAAGCACCATTGGCAACAAAACATTAGACATGGCAGGCCATCGTGGACAAGTTGAATGCAGCCCGAGAGCAGAGGAGGACAATGGCAGAAAACCAGAACAGCTGGAATGATGCGAAACGCACAAACAAGCACAAACACGCCTACAACCACAAGGCAGCAATGCACACCGAAGGTGGGAGTCCAGCGCCACACCAGGAGCTGGATGACATGGAGGAAATGGTGTCCACCACATCAGTCTGGAGATGGTGGCAGGACTCGGGGACCTGAAACTGCTCAAAATCAACAGACACAACAGCAACAAGGAGAGGAACCACCAGGGACTGGGGGGACGGGGGGAGATGGCCACAATGGCACACATGCACAATTAAGCACATCACAACTGCAGACAAACCATGCCCAAGAGGAACAACACCAACCAAGAGCACAAGTCACACAACTCGGCAATATCACACCACTGAACAAGGACAGAAGTGAAAACCACACTGCCTGAAAGGGAGAAGGGTGAGCCAAATCAGAGCTGAAGGGACATCTCACACACAATGCAGCACACACACATAGGAAGCAGAGCACCCCAACATCCAACACAATGTAAAACAAACACCAACATCTGCACAACCAAACACAGGAGACAAGTGCACCCGGTTGTGGCCGTTAAATGGCCATACGCATCTGGCAAACCACGAAACAGGGACATGATAATGCACAAGTACCAACCCACAGCCCTGATGGGGTAGCAATGCATGTAAGGCAGTGACCCAGATAGGCCGTGACACACACATTGGCATACAAATAAACACTCAACACAGTTGGAGACAAGTGAACGTGCGGAAACTTTATCAACAATTGCGTGTCAGTACGGCCAAGGGAAGTGCCACGACATGCAGACCAATGCAGCAGCATGTCTGAATGAGGAACGTTGGAAAGCGCCCATGTCCACCCCGGGGGAGTCCATCACCAACACAAGTCATTGCCAACCCGCGTATGTTGTCCACGCATGGATCAGGAGTCCAGGCCAATGCAGCCATGTCCACTGTCTCCCAGGGACATGTGACCAGATCCCCAACATGCAACCAGGCGTCGGGACACATGCAATGGGTCACATGCAGTCCTGGCTGCAGGTACCTTGTCACTCGTCCATGAACGCGAGTGCAGCAGCGTAGGCCAACATTTCCAATGCGAGATCATTGTCCACCACATCTGACATGTCGGCGACGTAACCCATCAGCTGTCCCGGACAGATGTGCTCACTCCAACCCCTGGCCCCAATATGCACGAAAGCCCAATCAGGGAGCGGCTCAATGTGGTCACAGCACACGACGACTCCTGCAATCTCCCAGGTCCAGTTCCCAGCATGCATGCCAAACATCCAGGCATACCATAAACGGGCATCACGGTGACACTCCTGGTTGTGGTCCAACAGGGGGCGCACACACACGTCGAAATCCAGGTCAGCTACAGTCACGTTGGAGAGGCAGACATCCATGGTCCACTCGAATATGCATGAGCGACAATGAAACACAGGCAGAACGCAGGTGATGTTCGCAAGGCGCAAGCTCAGCCGGTAACTTATCCGCAGCACTGCCAACGGCAGTGCCCCCAGTACATGCAGCAGACGTGCACGGTACAGGTCCACGTGACTGGAGTCGAGCATGTGTCCGGGATGGTCTGCCATTGCCTCAGTGGCTCTGCTTGAAGCGGCACTGTGAGGACCTGCGCCAGTCCTGTGGACGAAACGCCACAGCTCGGAGCAATGAGCAGTGTCTGTGTGCAACGGGTGCAGGCCTGGGGTGTGGTGGGAGTACGAGTGAAGGCCATTTCACGGACGCAAACTCCAACCAAGGACTTCTGCGTGTGGGATGTGTACACGTTGGCCTCACGTCTGGCAGTGCGTAGTGTGGGAGTCGCCTGGAAATGCTATCCTATCTTTCAGGGGGTGCTGGGCACATGCAAGTCACATCTAGGAGCTGCAGATATGCTACCGCTCGATACTGCAGACAAAGGACCATTCATCCCTACAGTCACATCACCATCTGCATGCATTCAGGAGACGTACAGAGGCCTGCCATGGGTGTGGTGGGATGTCTGCGACCCTGGGAATCATGGACGATATGCCCAGCACGTGGCAGATGTGCGGACTCACTGTGTGTTACGTTGCCTCACAGCTGCTCCACCCTCCCACGAGCCCCCACACTTGTGTGCCCTGCACGGTTGTATCACGTGCACTCCTACGGCACACCATTGTGATGCCTGTCCGCGCATGTCCAGCGGCATGCCACCAACACCTTGACGCTGGCCATTGAAGGTGTGCGGCCAAGTGAGTGTAGGCCAATGGTCCGGACAGGGCGGACACAAGTGTACAGTCCATGGCTGGCTGTGGTCACGCTGCGAATGAGGCTAGGAAACTGACTCATGCAGCCGCAGGACTGATACACATAACACTTGGCATGCATGTGCCAAGACCCCGAGCGGTCTTGCGCTCCTACATTTCCCCGTCCGTGCGGGCCCGCCCTCCTGGTGCATGCTACATTGCAACATCATCTACTGTGGCCCTGGTGGCGACAACACCCCAACACAGAGACACACTTACCGCACATCCTGCCCAAGGCCAGGTCCGAGCCACGGCCTGCTCCCCCTGCCGATTCAGCACACCCCTGCGCTGAACTGACGTACGCCGGACCAGCACACGCCGCTTGTGCATGCAGGGGGTGCTGGGCGAAGCTACATGTCCAAGGTCACTGCCAACGCTGAGGTGACATGGTATCGTCCGCTGAGGATAGCACACTGTGATGTTGCCGTGCCGGGCCCATCATGCTGACACAATGACCACACGGACACACTTGCTCAGATGGTGTGAATGGCTACGGGCACGTGCGCCCGGCCACATTTATTAGCAGGCACACATATCGAGTGACACCTGATTTGGATGTGTGTGGGGTGTGTGCACACCAGCCGGCAAGGGCTGCCTGGTGCAGTCAGAAATGGACAACAGTGTACATCGTAAAGGACACAACCATTCAACCGTAAAGGCCCCATGACTTGTGCTGCACAGAGTTAGTGGCCCCGGATGCACAGCGTCCTGCACGGGCCTACCGCCATGGGCCGCTGACTTGCGGGGCACTGGGGCAGGGTCACGATTGCAGAGCAGGTTTCCGTAGATGACAAAGCGGCTTGTCGCGGAGTGTCTTGGTGGACAGTGGAAGGTGTGCCCCCAGGGCATGATGCAGAGGGCAGAACCATGCTGAAACAGTCACTATGGTGGAGATGAATGGACCAGACACATGTCGGACACCAAGTCCGGTCCGGCCAGATGGAGATGCAGAAAACCACCAGGCCATGGACTCAGACGCCACCAAGGTCCAACCAGATAGTGCCCATGACTCATTGCACACAGAGTTAGTGGCACCAGTGCTGTCAGGGGATGCCGCCTGCGATGAGGCGTGTCCAATGGTGTGGACTCCTCCACATCTTACCCAAGACACAGTTCCACATGTGTGACCTACTGGACCGCAGTGTAGGCCTGAGGCAGCGGTCAGCACGGGCCATTCACCGAGTGTCGCCGGCTTAGGTTGGATGGTCCCACCGGCCTGCGTAATTCAGGTTCAGTGGCACCACGGGTCGCGGACTTGCGTTGAACAGGGTTGATGGCACCAGGTCAGTTGTTGATAGTGTTCGATCACCTCCGTGACTCTAATCCGGCTTTCCTCCGGACTGAGCCGCATCTTCCTCTTACTCCTCTCCGTGCGTTCACTGGTGTGGACTCTGCCATTCATGATTGGCGACTAGGTGCTGGATGTGGGACCTACTGGTCCGCAGGGTAGGCCTGAGCCCTCATCCACGTGTCGCCGGCTGGCGTTGAACAGGGTTAGTGGCACCACGTGTAGCCGGCTGGCGTTGAACAAGGTTAGTGGCACCACGTGTCGCCGGCTGGCGTTGAACAGGGTTAGTGGCACCACGTGTCGCCGGCTTGCGATATGGAATTATGCCTCACTGATCGAAGGGAGTCTGGTGCTGTGGCCGCTGCCACGGACTTGGGGTCACTGCCATTCAAGACTCAGGACAGAGTTCCACATGTTGGACCTACTGGGCCCAGGAGGACGCAGGTGGAGTATGTAAATGTGAAAGGAGTAATGTGGCCCAGCGTCGGGGGGGCCAGCGATGGTCTGCGGAGGCTGCAGAGGTCGTGGGACTGGTGCTTGCAGCTTGCACCGGCACGTGGTGGGCCCTCATCGACACACGCCGGTGTAGGCAGGTGAGCGGAGCCTCGTTGGTGCGCTGTGGCAGGCATGATGGGTCGGGGGACCAGCGGCCCGGGGTGCAGCAGGCGCACAGGGACGCAGGCCCCGCTGTGCTCGGCGCAGGACTCATGGCGGACCGAGAGCCGCCGCACTGGCAGACGCGTTGTCCATTCCGAATGAGAACCACGCCCAGTGCGAAGGGGCTTTGTTCACACTCCTACGCAGGTCTGGCGTACGCTGGTCCAACCCACTCCGCCCGCGCATGCAGGGGGGGACGTAACGTGCGACATTTCCGCGTTCTGCCCCACTGCCTGTGGGGACATGGTAGCATCCACTGGCCACTGCACTCCATGCACCAGCAGTTGATCTCCACATGGCCATTTCCGTGGTTTGCACTCTGTGGTCTGTCCGGCACCTCCACGCCACACCTGGCATTGGGTGGGTTCACATTCCTTGATCACTTGCCGCTCTCACACATGCCTGCTCCATGCCTCTCCTCGCATCCGGCTATTGTGTGTCTGCGGTGGCACGCCGTGGCTGGGTTGTGTGCATGGCAAGGCCAGCTTCACAATGGAGTTGTGCTGTCGTGTCTGGTCGGTTGGCATGTTGTGTGTCATGTTGAATGTAGTTGTGCTGCGTGTCCATTGCCGGTGTCGTGAGTTGCATGACTGTGGGCTGGAGGTGTGTGGTGTGTTCATTTTGGACTTAACAACGGGCACGGCATTTACATGGGTGCCATCCTGGGAGCGCTGGGTGATGCTGGACTGTCCGGAGATGTGAGAATAATGCACTTGGCCTGGGGAGTTGGCCACGACATTGTTGAGGAGTCCCGGCCAGTCCACTGTTGCCTGCACATTCATGATATGCGTGTGCTTTCTGTTGTGGTAGTTGTGTGCAGTGTCGGCAGGGGGCACGCGGGGTACATGTGTGCAGTTGATTGGCCCTGGCACGTGAGGGAATCCAGCTATGGCGTAGGGGCCTTGCTTGGTCTCCAGCAGCTCCTGCGCAGTGTGGGTGAGGTGGAGGTGCTGGGGTACCAGGCTGTAGTTGGCATCCAGGACAGGTGTGATGACCTTGTATGGGGCTGGCTGTGTGACTCCTCCGACTCTGGCAGTTGTGGGTTGGATGGTACCAGAGGCTGACATGTGCTGCGCAGCCGGCAGCTTTGTCTGCGGAGGGATGTTGGTAGTCCGCTGGGTTGGTACCGTCAGCAGGTGGGGGATGTGGGTCATGGTTGTTCTTTTGGTCCTGTAGTGGGCAATGTCCTCCTCTGGCGTTGGGTCTGGATGGCAGGTGCGTTTCAGGTGGGTCCGCTGTCTTTGTGTACGCTGCCTCTGTGGGGTGGCGGGGGGTCCTGGGGGTGGTGGCGGGCCTGGGGTGGGTGTTGTGTCCCTCAAGGGTCTCGGAGCTGCATGATGATTGTCTCCATGACATCTGTGGGTCTTCGGGTGTGGCTCTTGGCTGGGCTCCCTTTGATGCTGCAGGTAGTCATCCTGCTTAACACCAGCAAAAGGCAGGTGTTAAATCCCTGGTCCTACCGCGGCTTATCGCCTGTTTTTGGTTCGCATCGCAGATCTGGCAGTTTGTTGTGAAAGTGGTGTTGTGTTTTTTTCCATGTGTTTTGGCACGGGAACGCCTACTCTGCATCTCATTAGGGTTAGTTGGTGGTGTTAAATTTTGGGGCAGTTATCGCGGGAATACTGGCGATGTCTGCGGTTTGCACCCGCTTGTGAATGGGGTGTTAAATCTGTCTCCACTTTTGTTGAGTTAAGGTGGAGATAAATCAGAGATAAGTCCTTGTGAATATGCCCCAAAGAGTGTTGCTTCCCTGGCTGAATTTACAAGACACACCACCTTCACCACCCAATCTGTTAAATGAAGTATAGTTCCCCCTGGAAGTATTGCACAAGATTGCTGCCTAGTATTTACTTGCCCTAGCAAGGGTTGATGCTACGTTAAGGCAACTGTAGGCAGCTGTCTTCTTGGGCTACCTTAAATAGGTTCAAGAAAGTTGCAGTTTGCGACAACCTGCCCCAAAAAGACCTTTTTTGCAAAAGGAAGAAGAGCACCTAAATGGCAAAATATAATTTTGCCTTTTACTCCAAAAATCCTTGCATTAGATCTTACCCTAGGACCAACTCAGTTCTTTTCAAAATGCAGGTAGCTGCCTCGCAAGTAGCACCACCAGCCATAGTTAACCCTTTAAGACTGGGCTGGTGCAGGAGTGACTGAATGAAACATTAGTGGCTCTCAGGGACAAATGTGTAACCCTTCTAGATACAGTGGCACAACTCTCGGGAACGGTGCAAACAGTACTTAATTTGAATAAATGCTAGTGCCGGAAGTTCTGTCCAGAAGCCCTCCGCCAGTGCAATTAAATGTTGGTGTGCTGAATACCAAGGCTGACTAGCCTTGAAATCAACAGGTGCCTCTTTAATCCACTACCAGACACTCCCATTTAGCTCACTCTTGCAGGATCCTTCTTTCTTCCGTGGTGAAAGTTGTTCTGTCTTTGTTTTCATCCCTCTTTGTTTGTATTTTCCTTGGTAAATGCGTGATGCAGAAAGATAATTGTTGGTCCCCAAAAATGAATGCCGGTGGCCCCCATCGGCAACTACTGGCTCAAATTAAGCACTGGTTGCAAGGATGGTTACGGCATTAGAGAATTGCGTAGCTAAAAGGAGGCTGGCTAGTCTGTCCCATTGTTCTGCTTCCGGTGACTCTTACCCTAGGCTACGGTCCCTGGGACATCAGGTATTCGGTCATGTGTGCAAGTCGGTGGGGCTACTCCTCAGGAGCTTGTCAACTTCATCAGAGTTCATGAAGGAATACCTAGGCTGGCACCTCTATTCCAAGACACTGCCTTGTTATGCTTACTTCCGGCTTAGGTTATGGTAAAGCATCAGCATACCTCTGAGATAGATTCGGTTCACCAGAAGACTAGGCAGTAAAGTAGGTCAGGAGTCTAGAGAGTTATTTGCTGAAAATATCATTTTTTATAAGTCTCCCTCAAATACTAAATGCCAGCTAGTTCCTATGTAAATACAATTCTATGTAATGTGCAGTCCACTTTTAGTTAGAGTTGGCATATCACCTTTAAGTATCAAGGTTGCATTCTTTGTATGCATTTATTTGTGATTCACTTGATTACAGCCCTGATTCCCTAGAAGCTAGAGATGTGTGGGTGGTTGCCAATAAAACTCGTACTGTTTGTTCGCTCTGGTGTTCAAATCAGTTGGAGATGCAGTATAGAACAGTGGTTACAAACCTATACTACAGATTAAGGGCCTTATTGCGACTATGGCGTCGTGGTGGCAGTCCGACTTCCGCTACACTGTGGGACTGCCCGCAGTATTATAAGGGTGGCAGTCGGACCGCCACTGAACCGCTGCTACCCCTGCGGATCAAGAATCTTGCGGCAGTCTGGCAGTGGTTTGAGACCAAAATATGCTGGTGGTGCAGCAGCAGCACTTCCGAGCATATTTTGTGTTGCCTCATTGCCACCCTTTTCATGGTGTTCGCACTGCCATGAAAAGGGTGGCTGTGAGGCAACAAAGGGGGCCCTACAGGCTCCCCTCTTGCCTCTTTGCACGGGGGTGCAGGCAGGGGGGCACATGTTGTGCTCCCCTGTAGTTTGCACCCTCAGTTGCTGCATGGGAAGGAATGCACGACATGGTGCATTCCTTCCCGTGCAGGAACGTGCAGTGGCGGTGCTGTTTAAGGCTTGCAATGAGCCTTTAAACAGCACCGCTGCTGGATAGCCAAGCCACCCGTCCGCCCGACAGACCACAAAATTACTTGTAATCTGGTGGACAGGCAGGCGGCGGTGAATTTCGGCGGTCCTGGAGCGGAGCGGTGGCGTGCCGCCCACTCCAGAACCACTGAAACTCGAATCAGGCCCAATACTGTACATTGGGCAAGTTATGAGCAGAGGGTGGCCATTTTGGGTGGTTGTAAGTTCTAGAGCTATTCTGAAGTGGTGCCTATCTTAAAATGTGCAGCCATTTATTCTCTGATGTAGACACACCCGTTAACTTACCGCAATAGAGGCAGTGAGCCCTGAGACTCCCTTCATGTTGTTCACCTGAATAATTTGTAAAGTCGCCCTCTATGCCATTGATGAATGGGGGCACAACGTAGGAGCAGATTTACCAACACCTTGCACCACAAATGTGACGCAAACTGGTGCAATGTTAAAATGAGATTTAATAGTTTTGTCTGGAAGATAGCCCTAAAGTAACATCAAGTAGCACTATGTGCTACTTTGCACCAAGGGGGTGCACCATTGGTGGTACATGGGTGGTCTCATGCAAACTGTCTTGGATTTCGACTCAAATCACTAGCTATTTGCATTGTTAGACAGGGATTGCATCAAAAAATGTATATTATATATAACTTTGTAAAATGAAAAGATCATGGCTTATGGCAGACCAAAACAGACACAGTCTGGCTGTTTTTACTTCTGTAAAGGATGCAAGACTAATATTCAGATAAAATAATCTTGTGGGAACATTAACATCATAATTAATAACTCCTCCCGCGTTTGCTTAATAAACATTGTGTTGAAGAGCGGACTCAGCATAAGACCCCAGATGGGTTATGCTTAGAACAATTCCACAATGAGTGTACAGCACATAACATTAACCCCACTAAATTCATTTTCTGGAACCTTCTATTCAATGAGAAGAATAGAGGGAGTCTCTTTAAACTACATTTCCACATTTTAAGAGGAAAAATGTCTCCTGACAAGAGATTGAGAATACTCTTACATTCCCTTGGACCTGAGTGTAAGAGAGTCTACGGCCAAGTCCCACAGGGAGGTAGGGGTGGTGAAGGGAATTGTTTTATAAATGCACTTTCTGATTTAAATGTGTATTATTCACCTAAAGTGTGTGTTATAAACCAGTACACGTTTTTCCACCGAAAGCAGGGCAAAGAGGAATCTATTGAGAACTTTGCTGTAAGCATTAGGAATTAATAGTTAACTTGCAAATTTGGCAATTTGAATGATGAGTTAGTAAGAGATCAAACTGTGATGAATACAAAAAACACATCTATTCAAGACAGGCGGTGGGTGAATGAAAATGCTAATTTGCGAGACAAAATTGAATTAGTTAAAAGAGCTGTGGTGTGAAATTGTACGGAAAATTTATAGTCATAAAAGAAAGAAGAAATCTTGTGAACACAATGAAAGGAAAAAATAAGGGAAATTTAGACCAGTTGACAGTTGAACAGATGAAATGTTGCGGATGTGAGAGTAGGCACCTGCCCTCAGAAACAAATTGTCTTGCAATAAAACAAAAGTGTAATCATTGAGGGGTTTTTAGCAATTTTGCTGGATTTTGTGGAGGGGGAAAACATTTGAGCCAGAATGAATATATTACGGCTGAGTATGAAGGCGAGTGCAGTGGTGATAACAGAGGAGAAGATTACACAGTCCTCTATGTGAATTGTAGGGGTGAAGGGATTAAGCCGGTCACGACTATATGGGGCATGACAAGTGCACATATTGTGGTGGGTTCTTGGTCGCCGTACACCATCATTGTAAAGGATGTTTGGGACATCCCTACATCATTGTAGGGATGTTAGGAACAATGTTAGGGATGTTAGGAACAATGTTAAAAACCTCCGTATGCAAATACAGGGTATAGTGGTGAAACTGTAGACAAAAACAGGGTCCAAAATGGATTCTGTAGAGGCAACAAATAAAAGACCCGCCTATTTGGGTTGAAAGAGTCAAAAGTGTCTTCATATTGTGCTTGACCCTAACAACAAAGAGTAGGTGCTAGTGATTTGTACAGCAGAAGGGTGGAAAATGCCAAATGAATTTCCTGGGGTTTTTTAGAGGTGAAATTGGCAAGTTAAAGGGCATGGGCATCGTTTCACCATCATGTCGGAGGTTACAGAAGTGACATCACGCTCTTTTTGAACTCCCTAATTACCTCATCTGAAGTGACAACACGTGAATTTTAACCCAGATCATACCATACGAACTCGTTTCACATGACTCTGTACCTACTTAATAGAAAGTGGCATAATTTCAGTTAAAAAAGCCTATAACAACAACAAGATTAAAGAATAATTTCAAAATTAATTTTTAAAAAAGAACCCAAAATGTTGCTAACGTTGATAAAGCCGATAAAGGTAGGTTTATTTCAGTTACCCATATATACATTAATGTGTGCTACCATGCTATGCCACAAGTACCGACAGGATATGCTGTGTGCCCAGCCTTGATCTGTGTCACAGTTGCTGCCATCTCTTATCTAGATACAGCCAGTACACTGCGGCCAGTCATACGTGCTACAGTGCATGTACTTACAGCTCCCTGAAGTCATTTCCAGACATAAAATCAGTAGAAAATAATGAATATAGCGCCACGACAGCTGTGCATTACATCCATTCTAGGATGACCTTTTCCGCAGATAAGGCACCAAGATCAATATGTTCCAGGCACAAAGCTAGATAAGGCTGTCGAGTTAGGAATGCATACGCATCTAATTACATGAGTGCACAAAACAGATAGTCAAGAAATTGATATTTTCGTAGAAAGGAGCAGACATCATTATAAACTCCTTGGCTCTTGTGAGTCACCCTGAGATTTTGCAGTTACACAACGTAACGGCGGACTCCCTCGCTGTATCGCCGAAGGCATACTCAATAATGCAGGGACTGTCGCATCCATCAGCACAAACAATCCTTATCCCTATCCCAGTAAAATAAATCATCACTTTTTGTGGTAGGAATCACCATGCCTCAAACAGAACAATTGTAACACTAATCAGCCCCTGTCAGGCGGGCCTTGTGGCATTTATCACCCCATGACTCATGGTTGTGTTGTAGTCAGACGCACAGCCAGTAACGCAGAAGAATCACCCATCCCCAGTGGTGGGAGTGCCTATGCCTTCTGCAACCACAGGCCAGTAGTCAACATCAGTCAGGAAATGCTATGCTTTATACCACCCACAAGTATACAAACAGGGGACAGGATGTGACGCAAGGGCGGAGCTGGTGTCGTTTGAGCTGGAGAAACAGGTTCGAGACTCGGCGGCAGCTCAACATCCTGTCACACTGGACAAATTAGTTAATCTCCCGGTGGCTACAAAAATGAAAATGTCATTGTATAATGTAACTGGTCCTCGTGTAAAGCTCTCCAATACTTCCAGGTGGAGTTCTACTCCGTTAGGAAGTGTGGCACAATAGTCACAGGCAAAAAGAAAGGGAAACCTCCTCCAAGCTGTACTACAACACTCCCCACTGCCTAGGTTTACTGCAGCCACAGCAGCAAGTTTCCCTCTTCATAAACCAGTAAACCACAAGGAAAAGTTCCTGTAAGTATCAACCAGATGAACGCATGAAACTCCAGTTAATCCTGAAATGAATGCAATCCATTCAAGTCAGAGATCATCTCCAAATCCTGGCCACTCAAGACGGCACTGTCCTTCTCTCCAGTTCTACCCCCTTCCTAGGCCTTCCTCACATCCTCGCCAGTCCCTTTAACACCGCAGGCAGGCATCAAGGCATCTGAACAGCCACAGCCTAGACATATGAACAGCCAGAGCCCAGACATATGAACAGCCACAGCCCAGACATCTGAACAGCCAGGGCCCTGGCATATGAACAGCCACAGCCCAGATATATGAACAGCCAGAGCCATGACATATGAACAGCCAGAGCCCAGATATATGAACAGCCAGAGCCATGACATATGAACAGCCAGAGCCCAGACATATGAACAGCCAGAGCCCTGACATATGAACAGCCACAGCCCAGACATCTGAACAGCCAGGGCCCTGGCATATGAACAGCCACAGCCCAGATATATGAACAGCCAGAGCCATGACATATGAACAGCCAGAGCCCTGACATATGAACAGCCAGAGCCCAGGCATATGAACAGCCAGCGCCCTGACATATGAACAGCCAGAGCCCAGACATATGAACAGCCAGAGCCCAGACATATGAACAGCCAGAGCCCAGACATATGAACAGCCACAGCCCAGACATATGAACAGCCACAGCCCAGACATATGAACAGCTAGAGCGCAGACATTTGAACAGCCAGGGCCCTGGCATATGAACAGTCAGAGCACAGACATATGAACAGCCAGAACCCAGACATATGAACAGCCCTAGCCCTGACATATGAACAGCCAGAACCCAGACATATGAACAGCCAGAGCCCTGACATATGAACAGCCACAGCCCAGATATATGAACAGCCAGAGCCCAGACATATGAACAGCCAGAGCCCAGACATATGAACAGCCAGAGCCCTGACATATGAACAGCCACAGCCCAGACATATGAACAGCCAGAGCCCAGGCATATGAACAGCCAGCGCCCTGACATATGAACAGCCAGAGCCCAGACATATGAACAGCCAGCGCCCTGACATATGAACAGCCAGAGCCCAGACATATGAACAGCCAGAGCCCAGACATATGAACAGCCACAGCCCAGACGTTTGTACAGCCAGAGCCCTGACATATGAACAGCCACAGCCCAGACATTTGAACAGCCAGGGCCCTGGCATATGAACAGCCAGAGCCCAGACATATGAACAGCCAGAGCCCTGACATATGAACAGCCAGAGCCCAGGCATATGGACAGCCAGCGCCCTGACATATGAACAGCCAGAGCCCAGATATATGAACAGCCAGAGCCCAGACATATGAACAGCCAGAGCCCAGACATGTGAACAGCCACAGCCCAGACGTTTGTACAGCCAGAGCCCTGACATATGAACAGCCACAGCCCAGACATTTGAACAGCCAGGGCCCTGGCATATGAACAGCCAGAGCCCAGACATATGAACAGCCAGAGCCCTGACATATGAACAGCCAGAGCCCAGGCATATGGACAGCCAGCGCCCTGACATATGAACAGCCAGAGCCCAGATATATGAACAGCCAGAGCCCAGACATATGAACAGCCAGAGCCCAGACATGTGAACAGCCACAGCCCAGACATATGAACAGCCACAGCCCAGATATATGAACAGCCAGAGCCCAGGCATTTGAACAGCCAGCGCCCTGACATATGAACAGCCAGAGCCCAGACATATGAACAGCCAGAGCCCAGACATATGAACAGCCACAGCCCAGACATATGAACAGCTAGAGCGCAGACATTTGAACAGCCAGGGCCCTGGCATATGAACAGCCAGAGCCCAGACATATGAACAGCCAGAACCCAGACATATGAACAGCCATAGCCCTGACATATGAACAGCCAGAACCCAGACATATGAACAGCCAGAGCCCTGACATATGAACAGCAAGAGCCCTGACATATGAACAGCCACAGCCCTGACATATGAACAGCCAGAGCCCAGGCATATGAACAGCCAGCGCCCTGACATATGAACAGCCAGAGCCCAGACATATGAACAGCCAGAGCCCTGACATATGAACAGCCACAGCCCAGACATATGAACAGCCAGAGCCCAGACATATGAACAGCCACAGCCCAGACGTTTGTACAGCCAGAGCCCTGACATATGAACAGCCAGGGCCCTGGCATATGAACAGCCAGAGCCATGACATATGAACAGCCAGAGCCCAGACATATGAACAGCCAGAGCCCTGACATATGAACAGCCAGAGCCCAGGCATATGAACAGCCAGCGCCCTGACATAGGAACAGCCAGAGCCCAGACATATGAACAGCCAGAGCCCTGACATATGAACAGCCACAGCCCAGACATATGAACAGCCACAGCCCAGACATATGAACAGCTAGAGCGCAGACTTTTGAACAGCCAGGGCCCTGGCATATGAACAGTCAGAGCCCAGACATATGAACAGCCAGAACCCAGACATATGAACAGCCATAGCCCTGACATATGAACAGCCAGAACCCAGACATATGAACAGCAAGAGCCCTGACATATGAACAGCCACAGCCCAGATATATGAACAGCCAGAGCCTGACATATGAACAGCCAGAGCCCTGACATATGAACAGCCACAGCCCAGATATATGAACAGCCACAGCCCAGACATATGAACAGCTAGAGCGCAGACATTTGAACAGCCAGGGCCCTGGCATATGAACAGTCAGAGCCCAGACATATGAACAGACAGAACCCAGACATATGAACAGCCAGAGCCCTGACATATGAACAGCCAGAACCCAGACATATGAACAGCCAGAGCCCTGACATATGAACAGCCACAGCCCAGATATATGAACAGCCAGAGCCCTGACATATGAACAGCCAGAGCCCAGACATATGAACAGCCACAGCCCAGATATATGAACAGCCACAGCCCAGACATATGAACAGCCAGAGCCCAGACATATGAACAGCCACAGCCCAGACATATGAATAGCCACAGCCCAGACATATGAACAGCCAGAGCGCAGACATTTGAACAGCCAGAGCCCAGATATATGAACAGCCAGAGCCCAGACATATGAACAGCCAGAACCCAGACATATGAACAGCCAGAGCCCTGACATATGAACAGCCAGAGCCCAGACATTTGAACAGCCAGAGCCCTGACATATGAACAGCCACAACCCAGACATCTGAACAGCCACAGCCCAGATATATGAACAGCCAGAGCCCAGACATTTGAACAGCCAGAGCCCAGATATATGAACAGCCAGAGCCTGACATATGAACAGCCAGAGCCCAGACATATGAACAGCCAGAGCCCTGACATATGAACAGCCAGAGCCCTGACATATGAACAGCCAGAGCCCTGACATATGAACAGCCAGAGCCCAGACATATGAACAGCCACATCCCAGACATCTGAACAGCCAGAGCCCTGACATATGAACAGCCAGAGCCCTGACATATGAACAGCCAGAGCCCAGACATATGAACAGCCACAACCCAGACATCTGAACAGCCAGAGCCCTAAGGCCCAGGTCGTTGCTTCTCATGCTCTATTATACCTGGAACAATATACCTAAAAGCGGACAGGAAGTGGCAGCCCCTGGTGCTTCTGTACTGGGACTCACAAACAGATTGCCCGGGGCTCCTCAGCTCTGACATGAAGGCCCCTGTCTCCCAGATATTCCATCTCTGCTGCTGTCTCACTGCTGTGTCTACGCACCTCAATCCCGCTACCACCCAATGATTTTCTTTACGTGAATTCCCTCAGAGCTCTGCCATTGCATTCCAGTCAAGACCTGCAGCATCTCTTGATAGTCTGACATTGGCCCACTTACAACTCTGCTTGAGCCTCTCAATCCCGGCATGCACCTCCCTGAGCTATTGATGAAGTGCGGCCTAGTTACAGCTCTGTCAGTGGCCCTAAATCCCAACTTCCATCACCTTCTGCAGTCTTCACTGTTCTGCCGCTGCACCTCAATATAAGCCCGCTGCACCCTCTGCTGTTCCTGTACAGAATCTAGTCGGAGCCCTAGGAGTTCCCTGTCCTCATTCCAACTTCTTCCCCAGGAGTGCTAAATTCACAATTAAAAAAAAGTCCAATCTGCTCTACTTTACTTATGAGAGCAGCTCCTGAGCTGTGGGGCATTCTGCATATTAAATTAGCAGAACCATATTACAAAATTATGAAGACTGGAGAGGCCGACAGGGTCAGAGCAGGAACTGGGCTATGGGGGATTTATGCATTTTAAATCAGCAGGATGGAACTCTAGTCTCACTAGATTAAAATAGCAAACGCCTTTGAAGACGTAGATCTTACTAACATTATTGTTCAAGAAAAAAACACTGACGTTACAAAGGAAGCGGGCCAGGGGCACTGAGGAAGTAAAGTGGATAGCTCTCTATAGTATGCCAAATTAAACTAACATGCAATTTGCAGTCCTTCATGGACGTCTATTCACCAAAATGCCAGCGGTAGTGACATGACCTTGAGACCTGATGGCATAACAAGAAGTGACATCATGTGAAGTTGAGTTCTGAAGGAGCCACAAGAAGTGACATTAAGGAAGTGGATGTAACATTTTAAATATCATTTTGAAATCTAATCCTATCTTTGACAGGCCAGTCAGGTGCAAAGCTAGAGGCTGCACAGGGACTCTATGACCAGAAAACACGGAAAACATAGATCAGTCAAACATTATGTAGCATCCTTCCCTTGCCCGGGTACTTGCACATGATCATGCCACACACAGAGGCTGTTATTACACGTCTTTATTCCTCAGTGTGTAACCATTCACTGAACATTCTACATAATGAATTCTATCACCCACGCACTTACATCACTGTTCTATGGAGTCCGTCAGGAACCAAAAGGGTCCCGTCATCTCTAACTCACGAGACACTACATATTGTACATCAAAGTTCATCACTGCCTAAAGAAAAACCAGGGCCATTTGTTTCGGTGCTTGTTCTTATTGTGCTTCTACAGGGTAGGGTATCCTTGTTTGAAACCCGACGAGAAGAGAAAAAATCTCAATCTAACAACGACCTTCATCAAGTTGAAGAGTAAATTACAGTGCTTGTAAGCGGCACAATTCAGACAGTGCTACGCAAATGCTATATAATCAGTGCTTAATGTTTATAACACTTAATCAAAGAAGACAGTGATGTTATGAAGATCCCACTCCAACACGTTCCAGAGCATGGGTGTCGATGAAAGTCTTGGGGACAGGGTGCCCCTCTTGAGCATCATGAAGTCAAAGAGCAGCAGAAAAGCAGAGAAGAGGCAAGCAGTGCCAATGGGGCAGGAAGCATGGATGTCATTGAGGGGTCACCAAGGGTCACAGCTGTGACCCCTGGCTTGCCCTTTTCTACCCCTAGCACTGCCTTTGTGACTACTGGCCTCAGACATGGCAAATTCAGTTCCAGGAGCACTGGGGCAGCTTGGGCTCCACTCTCTTTATTTTCTGTCAATTTCTTATTACACTAATAGTGAATACACAAAATATATTATTCACTAATAGTGTGATAAACATGGAGTATAATATGCTCTTCCATGGAAGCTGAGGTAACTAAAAAAATGCTTTTAAATGTATTTTGTGTGTGTGCTTGTGGGTGACAGTGTGTTTATGTGTGAGAGTGTATATGTGTGAATTTGTGTGTATGTGTAAGTATGTATGTGTGACTGAAAATGGAGGTTAAAGGGCGTGTGATGTTACTTCCGCTACCCCTGGCATTTTGGTGAATTGACGTCCATGGCAGGAAGCAGCTTATCTTGCTAAGTGCATCTGTCTTTCTTCCACCTCTCTCTCCTGTCTCACTTTGTTACATTTCCCTCCACATCTCACCCTCTTTCCTTATTTCGCTCTCCCTATCTTTTACCTCTCAATTGGTATCTTCAGATGTTTTTCTCTCGCTTTTTCTCTCTCTGGCTCTCTTTGGCTGCCTTGCCTTCTCACTTCTGCCTCTCTCTCTCTGTTAAACTGTTTTCACTAATATCTGTCGCTCAACCTTGTCTTTTCTTTCTCTTTGTATCTCTATCTTTTAATCACTTTCAATTTACATATTTTCACCTCTTGCTTCCTCGCCTAGTACTTCTAGCTGCCTACCTCACTTCCTGCCTTATACTCCCATAGCTCCCTCATTCGTATTTGCAGAGCTTCTACAGCATGAGCACTTTGCTTTGCTTCCCTTGGTGTTGCCTTTGGGACCTCCGAGCCAGGGGTCTCAAGGGCATTGCCACAGGTTGGAAAGAGCAAGCGTGAAGTAGCAGATGCTACCCACCATTGACATCTGTATTAAAAGGGTTCCAACATAAGATTGACCGGAAAGAAAACACAGTGGCAAAAGTTCACAAAGTAAGGAATATTCCTAAGGCGATTACACAGGAGGTACAGCCTGAGTTGAGGAATTTGAACCTTTTAGGTGTCATTTCGTCGTAAAGAGTCCGTGGAATGGTTGACGCTTCTAGTGCTTGTCTGATGGCCAATGGCAAGGCACAGTTATGTATTGACCTGAGAAAATTAAATATCACATTAATATGTTTGTCATTCCCACCATTGGGGAAATGTTGGCATTGATTAAGGGAGCATGTTGGTTTAGCACATTAGATGTGTCTGCAGAGTACTGTCAAATTCCTTTACATAAACAAAGTAGGTCATTTACAGCATTTATCACTCCAGAAGCACATTTTCAATTCTGTAGGATGCCTTTTGGGTTGGTGTCTGCAGATGGAGCCTTTGAATGCTTAATGCATGATTTATTCAGAAATAAAAAAAACCTGTGCCTTACTTTCAAAGTATCATTTTAGTCATGTGAGCTAAAAAACACATGATCTTTGCTTGAAAAAGGTACTAATTATACTGGAGAAGGGACTCACCGCTGAATACAGTAAGTGTAAATGTGCTGGAAAAAAGTGACATATCTAGGTCACAAAATCAAAGTATGGAGTGAAACCTAAAAAGAAGCCGGTGTAAGCGGTGAAAGACATTTTGGCATCATTAAATATGGATGAACTACTATCCTTTTTTCGATGAGCTGAGTTTTATTCTACCCTTGTGCAGAACTTTTCAGGAAACCATGATTTAAGGAAGCTTTTAAAGTGGAATTTCAAATTTAATGGGGAAAAGAGAGGTGAAGTGGTCTTTCCAGGCCAAAAAATCTGCACTTTTTAATATATATATATATATATATATATATATATATATATATATATATATATATATATACACAGTGGCAGTCGTGTTGTTACAGTTAGGTCAAAGTGTCCATAGGAAAGGCATTTTTGTTACTTTGATAACTCTGTCATCGTTTAATGAATCTGCAAGAAACTTTTTAAAAAAAAATGTTTATCCATAATGACTCATTCGTGAAAGGTTTTTCACCGTTCTGTCAAGCAGGGGCCTAGAAAAAGTTGGTGGAGGCTCCCTAAAATTCAATTTCCCATGTTGATTCCCATAGGAAACCTTGCTCTTCAATACAGGTACAGAAAAAACAACTGGACGGAATTACACCAAATCTGACAAAAAGTTAGACATTTACTCAGAAAACAAGTTTTTTGTTATTTGGTGTAAACTTGTTCTCCCACTTTTGGTAAATTAGCAGTTACAAGGTGCTCGGCTGGACATAAAGAGATGCTGAAAGAAGCTCGGTCCTTCCTGAGCTTCTTGAACCTCATGCACCCTACCCCCTTGTGTGCAAGGCCAAAGGGTTTGCATAGCTAGGCATGGTATTAAAATCTTATCTCACATTGAAAAAACCTCAGAAATTCACTGAAAACAAAAAAAGGTTAAAGTCAAAACATAGTTAGATAATGCTACAGCCAAAACTGCTGAGCAGAATTACAACAAATTTAGCAGAAAGCTAGATCGTTACCTAGAAAGTGTGTTTTTTGCCATTTGGTAAAAATCTGTATGGCGGTTTGAGAGAAATTAAGCTTCAAAATTAATAAAGATCTAGTGACTCAGTACTATGGGGGAAGAACTGCAGAAGTACTGAGGGTAAAAAATGACAAATTAAGCATTTTGATTGATCAGTCCAGTGGGACCAAGTGCTCTGATTGGCTGGACACCAAATGAAGAGAAATGCTTTGGCTGCCTTTTTTATGACTCAAGGATTTAGTCCGTGTGTCCTATAAATTTAAACAAAACAACAAATAATGGGGCAGATGAGGGGTACCCTGACTCCTTGTGGGGGTCCTAGAGGGACGACTTTGGGGTCAAGGTGTGAAAAACAATGTTTTTGCGTAGACTTGTGGTACTCTTGCAGTACTCAGTGTGTCCCCTCACGTTCTAAATTAATATAGGATTCTCTAAGAGTTATCAGTGGTGAAAAACAAACGTGTGTGGAATTAAAAGCCATTATGGATACGTGGCTTCAAGAGCGAGAGGAGGCAGCAAACTCGGTGTTTGACGACAGTAAGGAAACAACTGTAAACCGGAAAGAAGGATTACAAACTGCCACCCATGATGTAAAGGTGCAGGATTTAATGCGAAAATCGGAAAAATTATAGCGTGGAGAAGTCTCCAAATGGTGGGAGGTCAAGTCCCTTGAAAAGTATTTGGAAGTCGGGAGGGTCCCACGAGGATTAAGAATCTTAGTAGCACCCACATTTGAGGACCCCGAGCCAGAAATGTTAAAGGAATGGGCCGCCAACAATGCGGACTCCTCATGCAGAATGATGAAGATACTCATCAAGTATGCACAAAAAGACAGAGATAAATTATTAGAGGAAATCAAAAAAGTTGAGTCCGAATTAACACAAATGATGAAAGGAGACACTTTGGCTAAATTTGAAACGGATTTATTAATAAAGTTAAAAAAACATTAACAAACTATAAGGGACAGAAAAGCCACTAAATTCTTGAGAGACAAGCTAGACTATCAGAGAGGGCAGATTTACACTTTTGCCCGTCGCTTCGACAATAGCAGGAGACAGAGGCTGTCTGGAAAAACATCAACTTGGAAAAAACAAGGATGCCACAACACGGGCAACGACAGTGCCTCTGAAAGAAGCTCAGTAATGAGCTCTGATGTGGAGACGGGCTCTGAGTATGATGGCGCAGGAACCTCCTCCAACACTGGAGCAACACCTACTGTAGTTGAGGAATTTCTTTTTTTAGGCATAGACCGGACACAAAACAACAGAAAGAGGCCGCAACAGCAAAAAGGAAGAAACCAGCAAGGAGTCACAAAATCAGGAGAGGAGGGAATGGAGCTCAGATCTGGAACAAAAACCAAGGAAAAATGCAATCGCAAATAGGATGTGACCCATCTACAGTCATCAATTTGACCAATGTGGTGCTCTCTGAAGAAGAAAATAATATACTAGCGCTGGGACTGTCATTTTGTAGGAAAACTAATTTTGATTACAGCCAAACACGTATTGACTTTTTTAACTTTTTTAAGTTTGTAAGGAGGCTTAAATTGAGAAAATTCTTTTCCCATAAAAATCAAACTGAAAATACGCAGGATATGACAGAAGAAAATTTACATCTAGAGATGGGAGATTTACACACGCTACAAGAACTACATGAACTAGAAATGGAATGTGAAGGTCTACAGTTACAAGGAACACCAAGAGAAACAGCAGGAATCTTGGGATTGGACATTTATAAAGGTGTAAAAACGAATTTCAGACCGACATCTACATTTATTCCCAATGTGCCATGGGACCTAATTGATTCCTTTTCTGAAGCTGTGATCAAAGATCTGAAAGACTTACATCTGGCATCGAGCAAGAATTTTGAAAAAGAAAACAGTTTTCATGATAGGAAGTACAACAAAGTCATTGACAAAATAAAAAAGAACAAAGATATAGTGGTCCGAGAGTCGGATAAAGGAGGAAATGTGGTCCTCTGGCCACTAACAATGTACAATCAAGAGGCAAAGTCACAACTTAGAGACAACAGTTGTTACACAAAGGTCCCGCACAGCAATCTTTTGGAGATAAAAAACAAATTGCACAAAGAGTTGGCACGTTGGAGGGGATTGGGTCTGTTAACACAAAGAGAATACCTATTCCTAAAAGTTGACAATCCTGTTACACCAATTTTATACTTAATCCCTAAAGTTCATAAGGATAAAGAAAAACCACCTGGTAGACCTATTATTTCCGCTATTGGAAGTTTATTTGAAACAACCTCAACTTATTTAGATCATTTTTTGCAGGAATTTGTTACAAAACCTCCAGCTTACATACAAGACACTCGAGACTTTTTGAATAAAATTGAAACATTGATCTGGAAAGACACTTATTTGTTAATTACGCTTGATGTTACCTCGTTGTATACAAGCATTGAACATGAGGCAGGGCTGAATGCTATGCAACATTTTTTAGACACACGAGATATCTCTTATCATCAGTATTCTAGAATGCTAATTGAGATGGGTAGAATGTGCCTAGAAAATAACTGTTTTTTGTTTGGAAATGAAACCTACAGACAAGTTCGCGGGACGGCGATGGGCACCTGCTTCGCCCCCAGCTATGCTAATTTGCATATGGGCTGGTGGGAGGAGCAGGTGCTCAGAGTTGATTACGCCAAGGAATGGAACGAAAATGTGGTAATGTGGAAAAGGTTCATAGACAACCTTTTTGTGGTCTGGGAAGGATCAGTGGAGTCTGCAAGAGATTTTGTTTCGCAACTCAATAATAATACACTTAACTTAAGATTCACAGACACCATAAACAAGTCTACAGTAACATTTCTAGACCTCGAGATTTATGTAAAGGAGAACACACTACATACACGCACATTCAGAAAAACAACGGCAGGAAATTCCATCCTGCACGCGAACAGTTTTCACCCCATTAAACTAAAAATGAGCATCCCCTATGCCGAACAACTTAGGATGAAAAGAAATTGCAGTGAGAGGCAGGCATTGGAAGAAGCTCAGAGTAGTTTAACAAAGAGATTTATGGAAAGGGGCTATAAAGATCAGGTCCTGGATCAAGCATTACAAAAAGTCAGTGGCATCAAAAGAGAGGTCTTGTTGAAACCCAAAGAAGGAAAAGAGACAATTAAGAGACAAGATAAGGAGGAAATAAGATTAATCACCGGATACAGTGCCTACCACACAAAAGTGAGAGATTGTGTGAGTAGGCACTGGCATCTAATAAGGAGTGATCCAATGCTCGGCACAGTAGTAAAACGAAGGCCCCAGGTGACCTTCAAAAGAGCAAAATCCATGAGGCAAGAGTTGGTGGACAGCAGTCCAGAATTAATAAAATCTGAGAACTGGCTAAAGGCACATCATGTTAGAAATGGGGGTCTCTAGTTGGCAAGGGCTTGCACCTTTGTCCAAGTAGGGACCCTTCTTCCTAGTCAGGATAAGGGAGTTCCACTCCTAAAATAACCCCTGCTCACCCCCTTGGTAGCTTGGCACGAGCAGTCAGGCTAATCTTAGAGGCAGTGTGTAAAGCATTTGCACATAACCAACAGTAATACAGTGTAAGCACTACAAACTGACACCACACCAGTTTAGAAAAATATCCAATATTTTTATATATTTAAAACAAGACCAATACGATAAAAATCCACAGTACAGTACTTTAAAAATCTTCAGTTATCACAGTGTCCTTAAAAACAGTTCTTTGATGTCGATAGCTCTGTCCAGGGCTATCCGGCGTCGTGAACAAACAAATCCAAACAGTTCTGGCTGACCGCGGCGTCGCGGGTCAGCTACGGTGTCGGGAAGACCCGCAAACAGTACCTTTCAGAAATGCAGGGCGTCGATGACCTCGCGGTGAGCTTCCGAAAACACGGCGTCCGCAGGCGTCGGTTCCGGAGGTCGGTGCAGGCGTCGTCGGGGCCCTCGAAGTCACACGCGTTGCAGATCGATCTCCTCTCTGTTGAAGTCAGGGGCGCTGGCGTCGGCCGGCATCGAGTGCTGCGGTGCGAAGTGCAGCAGTGCGGCGTGCGGTGCCCTCAGGTCGCGGTGTGAGCAGCGGCTCGGTGGCGGCGTCGGATGGCGTCGTCGGTGAGACCAGGGTCGCGGTGTGAGATGAAGGCGGTGCTCGTCACGGTGCTGGTAGGTCACGGTGCAGCAGCGGCGTCGTCGTAGCTGCAGCGCTGTCGTCGGCTGACGAACTGGAGTCGATGGCACCGGTGTCGGTGGGCCAAGACTGTGGTGCGGGATGAGGGCGGTGCGTCGTGTAACTTACGAGCGGTGCCCCCCAACCACGGTGCAAGCAGCGGCGTCGAGTCCGGCGTGGAGCGGCGTCGTCGGGGATACCACGGCGTCGTTGTGAAGCGAGGCGGTGCGGAGTGCGGTGCCCACAGGTCGCGGTGCGAGCAGCGGCTCGGTGGCGGCGTCAGCAGCCGTCGTCGGTGAGACCAGGGTCGCGGTGCAGCGTTGCGGCGGTGCCCTCTGCGGTGCCTTCAGGACACGGAGTCGGCAGCGGCGTCGTAGACGGCGCCGGGCTTGAAGTCTTTGCTGTTCCTGAGACTTCTTGAACAGGGGGCAAGCTCTACCTCAAGCCCTTGGAGACACTCACAAAGTAGATTGCAGAAAGTTCAGTTCCAGTCCTTTCACTGCCCAAGACGGAAGCAGCCACTGCAGGCCAACACAGCAGAGCACACAGCAAAGTGGTAGTTCCTCCTCACAGCTTCTCCAGCTCTTCTTCTTGGCAGTCTTCTTGATCCCAAAGAGTTCCAATTTTCTGGGGTTTGGGTCCCCTTTTTATCCTCAATTTCTCTTTGTCCTCTGAAGGCAGAGAGGCCTTTGCCTAGTCCAAACCAGTTCTGGTCAGTCCTGGAGCACTTTGTTGACAAGTCTCCTTCTTTCCTTTCACAGTGCAGGCCAGGGACATCAGACGCACCACAGGAGGTGGAGCCAGCATTGTGGAGGGAAGGCCCAGCCCTATTCAGGTCCCAGGTGAATCTCCTCCCTCCCATCTACATGTAGATCTTGCTATTCAGCCCTGTGCTGACTCACCCTGTCTCCTGGCATCCCCCAGCCCCTGTCACTCACACTCCAGACAACGAATACACAACCTAGCAGAGGCAGGCTTGGATGGTTAGACAAGAAAATACCCACTTTCTAAAAGTGGTATTTTCAAACACAGAATGTTAAAACCAACTTCACTAAAAGATGCATTTTATCATTCTGAGTCCAGGCCTACTAAACTCGAATTTCTACCATGTTCCCTGGGTCAGTTAGGATTATAAGCTGTAATAATCAAAACTGCCCATTCTGGCCTATGGGGAACAGGTAGCCTTGCAATAGTGAAAAACGAAATAGGCTGTAATTCACTATTAGGACATGCCACACACACCAGGGCATGTCCTATCTTTCACATACAATGCACCCTGCCCACAGGGGTACCTTGGGCCTACCTTAGGGGTGACTAACATGTAGAAAAGGGAAGGTTTAGGGACTTGCAAGTGTGTGCACTTGCCAAGTCGACATGGCAGCCCCAGGCTGCACACAGGCTCTGCAATGGCAGGCCAGAGTTACACTTTACGGGCTGTTTGCGTGGGTGGCACAATCCAGTGCTGCAGCCCACCAACAGCATTTGATCTATAGGCCCTGGCACTCTCAGTGCACTTTACAAGGGACTGACACATAAATTAAATAGGCCAATCATGGAAACACCAATCCATAACACATTTTATACAGGAGCACTTTCCCACTGGACAGCAGTGAGGAAAGTGCGCAGAATCATTACACCAGCAAAAACAGAGTCAAAAACCAGGAGGTCAGAAAGCAAAAAGTCAGGGGAAAAACACGCCAAAAGATGCCAAGTCTAACACATGTCCCCTCCAGCTGAAAGTAGGGAGAACTACCCAACCCCATTGGAGTTCTCTTCACTAAGGCGGAAGAACCTGGACAGACCATCTGCGTTGGCGTGTTCTGTACCAGGGCGGTGTTCCACCGTAAAGTCCATTCCCTGTAGGGAGATGGACCACCTCAGCAGTTTTGGATTCTCACCCCTCATTTGCATCAACCATCTGAGGGGCCTGTGGTCCGTCTGAACCCGGAAGTGAGTCCCAAACAGGTAGGGTCTCAGCTTCTTCAGTGCCCAGACCACAGCAAAAGCTTCCCTTTCTAAGGCACTCCACCTCTGTTCCCTGGGGAGTAGTCTCCTGCTAAGGAAGACTACAGGCTGATCCAGGCCCTCTTCGTTCAGTTGTGAGAGCACCGCTCCCACACCAAGCTCTGAAGCGTCAGTCTGCACAACAAATTCTTTGGAGAAGTCAGGTGCCTTGAGCACGGGCGCCGTGCACATGGCTGCCTTCAGGGCATCAAAAGCTTTCTGGCAGGACTCAGTCCAGATCACTTTCCTGGGCTGCTTCTTTGAAGTCAGCTCTGTTAAGGGGGCAACGATGGTTCCATAGCCCTTAACAAATCTCCTATAGTAGCCGGTGAGACCTAAGAAGGCTCTCACCTCTGTCTGGGTCTTGGGGGGCTCCCAAGCCAGAATGGTGTCAATCTTGGGTTGTAGGGGCGCCACCTGGCCGCTTCCTACCTGGTGTCCCAAGTACACCACAGAACCCTGCCCGATCTGGCACTTACTGGCCTTGATCGTGAGGCCTGCACCTTGCAGAGCCCTCAACACTTTCTCAAGGTGCTGTAAATGTTCTTCCCAGCTGGAACTGAACACAGCAATGTCATCCAGGTAGGCGGCACTGAAATCCTCCAGTCCAGCCAACACCTGATTGACCAACCTCTGAAAGGTGGCAGGGGCATTCTTCAACCCAAAGGGCATCACCCGGAATTGGTAATGACCTTCTGGGGTTGAGAATGATGATCTCTCATTGGCCCCATCGGTTAAGGCAATCTGCCAGTACCCAGACGTCAAATCAAACGTGCCGAGGAACCGGGCAGCTCCTAACCGATCAATGAGCTCATCAGCTCTGGGGATGGGGTGCTCGTCAGTCCTGGTGACGGCATTGAGCCCACGGTAGTCCACACAAAACCGCAGTTCTGGAGTGGCACCGGGTGCAGCAGCCTTTGGGACCAAGACCACTGGGCTGGCCCAAGGACTGTTGGAGGGCTCAATCACCCCTAACGCCAACATCTTAGAGACCTCCTCCTTGATGCTGGCCCTGACCCGGTCAGTCAACCTGTAAATCTTGTGCTTCACAGGAGGGCTGTCACCAGTGTCCACGTCATGGGTACACCAGTGAGTAACACCGGGGTCAGAGAGAACAGTGGGGCGAACTGTCCCAACAACTGGTGACAGTCCCCCTGCTGCTCCTGAGTCAGAGTAGGGGAGAGGATTACACCCTCCACTGACCCATCATGCTCCTTGGTAGACAGGAGGTAAGGGAGAGGCTCACTCTCCTCTTCCACCCCATCATCTGTCGCCAAGAGCATACTCACTTCGGACCTCTCGAAGTGGGGCTTGAGGCGGTTCACGTGAAGGACCCTCAAAGGGTTCCTTGGAGCCTGCAAATTCACCAGGTAGGTGACATCACTTTTGCACTCCACCACCTCATATGGCCCAGTCCACTTGTCCTGCAAGGCACAAGGTTCCACTGGGGCCATGACCCACACTTTCTGCCCAGGTTGAAATTCGACCAGAGTGGCATTCTGGTCATACCACCTCTTCATTTCTTCCTGGCTTGCTTCCAGGTTCGCCTGAGCGAATTTCCTGAAGCGGGCAGTTTGGTTTCTAAAGGCCAGCATGTAACTAAACACATCCTGGGGAGTTTTCCTGGGAGCTGCCTCCCAGCCTTCCTTTACCAAACTCAGAGGTCCTCTGACAGGGTGGCCATACAGGAGCTCAAAGGGGCTGTACCCAAGAGACTTCTGAGGCACCTCCCTGTATGCGAAGAGCAGGCATGGCAAGAGGACGTCCCACTTACGCCTCATGGGTTCTGTTAGACCCTTGATCATGCCTTTCAAGGTCTGGTTGAATCTCTCCACCAGACCGTTTCCTTGTGGGTGGTAAGGAGTGGTGAACTTGTAGGTTACACCACACTCCTTCCACAGGGATGTCATATACTTGGATATGAAATTGGTCCCCCTGTCAGAAACCACCTCTCTGGGGAAGCCCACACGGGAAAAGATCCCCATTAACGCCCGGCCCACCACTGGCGCCGTTGTTGTCCTGAGAGGGATTGCCTCCGGGTACCGGGTGGCATGGTCCACCAAGACCAGGATGTACCTGTTGCCCATGGCTGTCTTGGGATCCAGTGGCCCCACAATATCCATCCCTACCCTTTCAAAGGGTGCTCCAACAACAGGAAAAGGTTGGAGAGGAGCTTTGACCTTCCTCCCACTCTTACCACTTGCCTGGCAAGTTTGGCAAGACCTACAGTGTGCATCTGACTGCCTTCGCATTTGGGGCCAAAGAAGTGGGTGACAAGCCTGTCAAAGGTCTTGTCCTGCCCCAAATGTCCTGCCAAAGGCACGTCATGAGCCAGACCCAGTAGGAAGGTCCTGAAGCGCTGGGGTACCACCAGCACACGGGCTGACCCAGGCTCAGCAACCTTAGGCTCACTGTATAGGAGACCATTCTCCCAGTAGATCAGATGTGACCCGGACTGATTACCAGCTGCCTGGTCTGCAGCCTGCCGCCGCAGACCCTCCAGAGTAGGGCACTCGTTCTGCTCCCTGCAGAACTCCTCCCTGGTGAGACCCCCTTCTTGCTGCCAATGGGTCAGCTCAGAGATGTCTCCCAGTTCGGCTACCTGCTCCCCTGTAGGCACCGGGCGTCCCCCTCGAGGTCTGCCTCCTCCCGGTCCGTGGGAACTTCGGGGGCCGGTTTCCCGCGCCCCCTGCCCTTCCTCTTGGCAGGGACTTGGGCCATTTTTCCAGGCTCCAAGTCCTCTTGATCACCCTTTCTGGCTGCCATTGACAGAGTAGACATGCATGCCCACTCTGGCAACCCAAGCATCTCCAAGTGAGACCTGAGCTCAACATCCTTCCATAAGGACTGCTCCAGGTCGTTACCTAGCAGACAATCTATAGGCATGGTAGGGCTCACAACCACCCTCAAGGGACCTGAGACCCCCCCATTCAAAGGGAACCTGCGCCACCATACACTGGCGCTCAGAGTTGTCTACAGCAACTACTTGGTGGAATGCCCCTGGGACTACCTGCTTCTCAGAGACCAGGTGACACCGGACTGAGGTCACACTGGCTCCAGTATCTCTGAGAGCCTCTACCCTGTTCCCATTGATGGTCACCCAGGTGCTATATTTCTTTGTGTTAGGGGGCACCTGGTTTCCTGGGACCATCTCACTGTCCCCTAGTGAGACGAGGGTCATTTCTGCAGGATCCCCACCCTCCTGTGGGCACCCCTCCTCCCCAAGTGCTACACTAGCCAACACTTTGGACTGTCCACCGGTGGGTGGCTGTGTCCCCTTTGGGCACTTGGGGTCCCCCTTAAAGTGACCCACCTGGTCACAGGCATAACACTTGCGGGGGCCGGTCTCAACAGGCTTCCCTGTAGAGACCCCTTTCTTCTTATCACCTGGGGGATGGGAACCTTTACCCTGGGTACTAGTTTGAGGCCCTTTAGAGAACTCCTGTGCTTTACCCTTGTCCCCCCCGCCTTTCTGCTGGGGACCCTGCCCACCTTTGGCTGAGTCTCCCCCAAACGCTTTCTTGTGGACCCTGGTACTCACCCAGCGGTCCGCCTCCATAGCAAGCTTCCTGGGGTCAGTTAGCTTACTATCAACTAGGTGCTGGTGCAGATCTGCAAAACATAGACTAGACAAGTGCTCCCATGCAATCAAATTGTAGAGCCCCTGAAAATCTGTTACATTACTGCCCTTCACCCAACCATCCAGCGACCTACAGAACATATCCACACATTCCAACCAAGTGTTGGCCTCAGACTTTTACTGGACCTAAACTGATCCCTGTACTTCTCAGGAGTGAGCCCATACCTAGTGAGGAGAGCGTCTTTCATGTCAGCATAGGTGAGGTCCTGCCCCTTACCCAAAGCTATCAGAGTATCCCTAGCTTCCTCTGGAAAGAAAGGCCACAACCCCGCTCCCCAGTTCCTCTCAGGGACCCCATTCATATGAATAGACGACTCGTACCCTTGAAACCACCTTTGCATGTCATCACCCTTTTGTACTCTTTACCTACATTCTTGGGGATGTGTACAATCCTGTCTGTGTGTGCTGAAGAATTGCTGCCACCATCTGAACCGGATCTACTCTTTAGCTCCAGCTCCTTGATCATTCTCTCATGATCTAGTACCATCTTCCTTTCCTCCATGGCTATTCTTTTCTCTTCCCTCTCACTTTCTATTCTGAGTTTCTCCAATTCAAACCTCCTTACTTCCCACCTGTCCTCCAGCTCCTCTGGGGACAAACTACTGCTGCCTGGCCTGGAGGGTTCCCCCCCCTCCCAAAAGCACATCCACCCTACGAACAGGCTCCTCCACCTCTCCATTGAGATCACCAGATTGCCCACTGGCATGTCTGGCTGCTACCCAGGCCCTCAGCGCCTTTTGTAGCCCATCCTTCCTGGTGAGGCCTCTGACCTGGACTTTCAGGTTCTTGCAAATCGATTTTAACTCCTTGACATTGTAGGCTTCCAATCGATCCTCCTCAAAGGCAATTTCTACTGATGCAACAGATGATGCAATTGATTCAGACATGTTGAAGTAGCAAGTTCAAACTGGCAAGATCAAAAATAGGCCAAAAAGAAAAAGAACCTGTAAGTGGTACGTAATGGTCTGCGATATGGTAGTAGTGCACACCAATCACTGTAAGTCAAGTGCAAACACAAGTCCTATCCTCACCACTGACAACCAATGTTAGAAATGGGGGTCTCTAGTTGGCAAGGGCTTGCACCTTTGTCCAAGTAGGGACCCTTCTTCCTAGTCAGGATAAGGGAGTTACACTCCTAAAATAACCCCTGCTCACCCCCTTGGTAGCTTGGCACGAGCAGTCAGGCTAATCTTAGAGGCAGTGTGTAAAGCATTTGCACATAACCAACAGTAATACTGTGTAAGCACTACAAACTGACACCACACCAGTTTAGAAAAATATCCAATATTTTTATATACTTAAAACAAGACCAATACGATAAAAATCCACAGTACAGTACTTTAAAAATCCTCAGTTATCACAGTGTCCTTAAAAACAGTTCTTTGATGTCGATAGCTCCGTCCAGGGCTATCCGGCGTCGTGAACAAACAAATCCAAACAGTTCTGGCTGACCGCGGCGTCGTGGGTCAGCTAAGGTGTCGGGAAGACCCGCAAACAGTACCTTTCAGAAATGCAGGGCGTCGATGACCTCGCGGTGAGCTTCCGAAAACACGGCGTCCGCAGGCGTCGGTTCCGGAGGTCGGTGCAGGCGTCGTCGGGGCCCTCGAAGTCACACGTGTTGCAGATCGATCTCCTCTCTGTTGAAGTCAGGGGCGCTGGCGTCGGCCGGCGTCGAGTGCTGCGGTGCGAAGTGCAGCGGTGCGGCGTGCGGTGCCCTCAGGTCGCGGTGCGAGCAGCGGCTCGGTGGCGGCGTCGGATGGCGTTGTCGGTGAGACCAGGGTCGCGGTGTGAGATGAAGGCGGTGCTCGTCACGGTGCAGCAGCGGCGTCGTCGTAGCTGCAGCGCTGTCGTCGGCTGACAAACTGGAGTCGATGGCACCGGCGTTGGTGGGCCAAGGCTGCGGTGCGGGATGAGGGCGGTGCGTCGTGTAACTTACGAGCGGTGCCCCCCAACCACGGTGCAAGCAGCGGCGTCGAGTCCAGCGTGGAGCGGCGTCGTCGGGGATACCACGGCGTCGTCGTGAAGCGAGGCGGTGCGGAGTGCGGTGCCCACAGGTCGCGGTGCGAGCAGCGGCTCGGTGGCGGCGTCAGCAGCCGTCGTCGGTGAGACCAGGGTCGCGGTGCGGTGTTGCGGCGGTGCCCTCTGAGGTGCCTTCAGGACACGGAGTCGGCAGCGGCGTCGTAGACGGCGCCGGGCTTGAAGTCTTTGCTGTTCCTGAGATTTCTTGAACAGGGGGCAAGCTCTACCTCAAGCCCTTGGAGACACTCACAAAGTAGATTGCAGAAAGTTCAGTTCCAGTCCTTTCACTGCCCAAGACAGAAGCAGCCACTGCAGGCCAACACAGCAGAGCACACAGCAAAGTGGTAGTTCCTCCTCACAGCTTCTCCAGCTCTTCTTCTAGGCAGTCTTCTTGATCCCAAAGAGTTCCAATTTTCTGGGGTTTGGGTCCCCCTTTTTATCCTCAATTTCTCTTTGTCCTCTGAAGGCAGAGAGGCCTTTGCCTAGTCCAAACCAGTTCTGGTCAGTCCTGGAGCACTTTGTTGACAAGTCTCCTTCTTTCCTTTCACAGTGCAGGCCAGGGACATCAGACGCACCACAGGAGGTGGAGCCAGCATTGTGGAGGGAAGGCCCAGCCCTATTCAGGTCCCAGGTGCATCTCCTCCCACTCATCTACATGTAGATCTTGCTATTCAGCCCTGTGCTGACTCACCCTGTCTCCTGGCATCCCCCAGCCCCTGTCACTCACACTCCAGACAACGAATACACAACCTAGCAGAGGCAGGCTTGGATGGTTAGACAAGAAAATACCCACTTTCTAAAAGTGGTATTTTCAAACACAGAATGTTAAAACCAACTTCACTAAAAGATGCATTTTATCATTCTGAGTCCAGGCATACTAAACTCGAATTTCTACCATGTTCCCTGGGTCAGTTAGGATTATAAGCTGTAATAATCAAAACTGCCCATTCTGGCCTATGGGGAACAGGTAGCCTTGCAATAGTGAAAAACGAAATAGGCTGTAATTCACTATTAGGACATGCCACACACACCAGGGCATGTCCTACCTTTCACATACAATGCACCCTGCCCACAGGGGTACCTTGGGCCTACCTTAGGGGTGACTAACATGTAGAAAAGGGAAGGTTTAGGGACTTGCAAGTGTGTGCACTTGCCAAGTCGACTATGGCAGCCCCAGGCTGCACACAGGCTCTGCAATGGCAGGCCAGAGTTACACTTTACGGGCTGTTTGCGTGGGTGGCACAATCCAGTGCTGCAGCCCACCAACAGCATTTGATCTATAGGCCCTGGCACTCTCAGTGCACTTTACAAGGGACAGACACATAAATCAAATAGGCCAATCATGGAAACACCAATCCATAACACATTTTATACAGGAGCACTTGCACTTTCCCACTGGACAGCAGTGAGGAAAGTGCGCAGAATCATTACACCAGCAAAAACAGAGTCAAAAACCAGGAGGTCAGAAAGCAAAAAGTCAGGGGAAACACGCCAAAAGATGCCAAGTCTAACACACATCCAGGCTTTTACAAATGTCAAAAGTACAGAGCCTGCACAATTGCCCAAAACACTTGGGGGCATATTAACAAGGCGGCGTTAATGAATTATCGCCGCTTTAGCGTCCGTTTGATCGAAAAGCGGCGATAATTTTATCGCCGAATTAACAAGGACACGCTAGCGCGTGATTCCTGACTTAGCGTCCGTTTTCTGCACGCCTCCCATCGCATCGCTAATGAGATGCAAAGGGGCGTGCCTGTGAAAACAACAGGGGAAATATCGCTAACCCAGGTATCGCCATATTAGCAACGTGGGTTAGCGATATTTTAAATTGCGTTAAGTATGCCTTAACGCAGGAATTTAACGTCTGCTAAATTCCTGACTAAGGCATACCTAACATGGGGGTGGATTGTGTGGCTAAGACCACAGGCCCTATCGCCAGAGTATATCGCCGTTTTCCATGGGACATCGCTGGAAAACCAGCGATGTTCCATGGAAAACATCGCTATCACTGGAAAATTATCGCCTTTGCGCTAAGCGTTGTTAATACAGCGCTAGCATGGCGATAATTTCCAGCGATAGCCGGCGATAGGATTCCTCACGCTAAGCACGGCCAGCGATAATTATCGCTGGCCGTTGTTAATATGCCCCCAAATTAGTAATGTCCCCACTGATGGTAAACCCATGGAAAATCAGATGCTTCTTAAATTGTCGAAGTGACTATGTAGTTTATATTCTAAAATGCTCCTGCCCTAAGTTATATGTGGGAAGCACCATCCACATGGTTCATGTTCGCATCCTCCAACACATGCGAGCAATTAAAAACAACGATAAAACCTATCCGGTGGCACGCCACATAAATGAGATCCACAAAGGTAAACTGCAAGATTTGACCTATTTTGCAGTTGACCAGGTGCCCAAAATGAGAAGGGGAGGTAATAGAGAGAAGAAATTGAGACAGCTGGAGTCTAAATATATAATGTTACTTAACACCAGAATACCGTCGGGTATGAACACAGACGAGGATTTATATGTGCATCTAAGCCACTAGCAGTATCCAAAACAGATGGCTTATTTTAAATAAGTCCCACAAATCCACAATTAAATTACAAAATAAGAAGGGCTTGCCGTGATGAGAAAAGGTTGTACAATAATTGAAAGAAATAAGATGATTGTAGTACTTGGAGTCTAGATACAAATATGCTGAGATATTGATATATTGCAGTTCAGTCTTTTGATGTGAAGGCATGAAGTTCCGAAGATTGATTTGGAATGCACAAACACTTTGTCTAGATGTAAAAGGGTCTAAAAGAGTTTGAATTGATGATGAACCATGAGTTAATTACGGTCAGAGCACTTGCACTTTACCATATCATGCACTGTATTGTTATCCAATGTACTGTATTGATTATATTTGCACATTGCACTAGCACTTTAGAATTGACCGTTCATTTGTACAGTGGCTGCTTACTCATGTGTTTTTACCATCTTTTTATCGTCTTTTTATCGTTTTTATTATCTTAGACCCACTTTTTGAAAATCATGAAAATCAAAAATATCCGTTCATGGTGCACTGGCACTTTATCCAAATTGATCTGTTCCAGAATGTTGAATGATAGAATAAGAAAAAGTATAATTTTGTAGAGTTTGTAGCTGTGTAACATTTAAAATGCGTATGAATTTTAATGTGCATTTTATAAAGAGATAACTGCACAGGATTTTTTTAACCAGTATGCGCATTCCGATGGAGCAGTGTGTATTCTGATTTAAGTTGTAGGATGTAGTAGACACTAGTCTAAAATCCCCAGCTTAGATGGATCATAAGCAAAGCAAAACCTTTATTTAAAGCATATTATCCGTATAGAGAATATAGCGGACTCCAATTATTTAACAAAGCATTGTGAATACCAAGGAAATAATTTCAATTGTAAAACATGAATTTGAATGTTTTAAATTGTTTAACACGGCATTGTTTTCATTAGTTGGATTAAGCAGGGTGTGTAATGGAGTCTGTTTTCCATTGCAATGGAAACAGCGAACCACGTGATCAGGTACTTGTGTTTTTAAAAAATGAAGGAATGGCAATGGCGTTTATGGTGTGAGCAAGCCGTGGACACAGGCGAAACGTGTTACCTAAAACCGAAGAAAATAAAGAGAATCTCTATTTAATCGGAACCGGAGTCCTTGTGTTGGTATCTAGGGACTGGAGGGAAACTGGAGCTGGTGGTCATATATATATATATTCACTGAAAAAACCATAGGTTTCAGGGACGTTATAGTTACTTGCACATTTCACTCGTACAAAACCATAGAAATTCGGCCGTTATAGTTAGTTGAGCTAACTATAACTCACGCCCTCACAATGCACTGCTGATGACGTCACATATTACATCATTCATGACATGGTCAGTGACATCACTGATGACATCACTGATGACATCTCAAATGACATCACTGATGACATCACTGATGACATCATCCAGTGACTGTGTGTTTCTGTAAAGTTTAAATATGTTTTATAAATATATTAGCCAAGGTATATTGTAGAATGAGTGGCTGTATAAGTGTGTGGATGGAGGATTTAGTAGATGTGTGACTGACTGTATAAGTGAGTGATTAAATGTCTCTTACTGAATTCATGGGTTAGTGACTAAACTGTGTGAATGTCTGTATCAGTCTGTCTATTGCTGTGTAAGCTGCTGCATTGGTTGATGAGTAGCTACATGAGTGTCTATATGGGTTATTGATTGGTTGCCTGAGTATTTGTATGGGTGCCTGAGTGTGTGTGTGAGTGGGTGGGAGGTGTGTGACTTTGTGCATAGATGTGTGAGTTCTTTATTTTCTGGGTGTATGGGTTCAAGAGTGCATGTGGAAACAGCTGTATGGGTGGGTGAGTGTGTGTATGGGTGTGTTGGTGAGTGAATGGATATCTCAGTGCTACATGTCCAAGTAACTACATATGTAAAACGCAGAGCATGAGAGAGTTGGAGTATATAAATGACTATACGTGAGAGTCAGTGATTGTGAGAGTGCTGTATGGATGAGTGTGTACTTGTATCAGTGATTGTATAAGAGAGTAAGTATATGTTAATATCACTATGAATAAGTGAGGTTGTGTGTGTATAAGTGTATAGCTGATTAAATAGAAGTGTGATTGATTCTTTGCATGACTGATTAGATGTGTGAGTAACTCTGGATGAGTGGCGGTGTGTGAGTGTTTGTATAGGTGTATGAGTGCCTATAATAGTGTTGTATTGATGAGTCATTGCATGTATGAGTGACTTTATGGGTGAATGAGTGGATGTGTGTGTAGACCTAGGAATCAGTGCGTGCGTATGTAGTAACTGGTATTGGTGTCTGTATTGTTTCGTAAATGGTAGTCTGTATTTTAGAATGGGTGTATCAAAGGTTTTATTAAGGTATGAGGAGGTGCATCAGATTTTCACGTGGATGATGTCATCAGTGATGTCATCAGTGATGTCATTTGAGATGTCATCAGTGATGTCATCAGTGATGTCACTGACCATGTCATGAATGATGTAATATGTGACGTCATCCGCAGTGCATTGTGGGGACGTGAGTTATAGTTAGCTCAACTAACTATAACGGCCGAATTTCTATGGTTTTGTAGGAGTGAAATGTGCAAGTAACTATAACCTCCCTGAAACCTATGGTTTTTTCAGTGAATTTCAAAGGTTTTTAACATGATAATTTGTAACTATAACGTCCCTGAAACCTATAGTTTTTTCAGTGAATTTCAAAGGTTTTTTAATGCTAATTTCTAATTATAATGTTCATTAAACCTATCTGCTGTGCGATCCAAAAACAAGCTGGTGCTTGTAGTGTTGTGGACAGTGGACGCAACCATGTTACCTCAGGCAGTGGGGAAGATCTCGGTCATGAACCTGTGTCGTCGCCCCCTGTAAGCGGAAGCGCAGTGGGCTGGTCCAACGTACGCCACTCCAGCGTAGAAGTGTGAATAAATAGGCCGGGGGTCTGGGCGTGGTTCACTTGTGTGAAAGCCAACGCGTCTGCCAGAGCGGCGACCCTCACCCTGCCACGTGGCTGCCGCCATGACCGCGGGCCTCCTCGACACAAGCCCCCTGCGAACACAGCGGCACAGCACTGCAGAGTTATGTCTGTACAGACTACTGCCTTCGATCTACACTGCGGACAGCAGGGCTCACAATTCAGATTGAGTCGCGATTGCAGATGACGCAGTCCAGTAGGCAAGACACATTGCTCCCAGTGCGGCCCGCCCAGACCACGCATCATCGCAGGCTGCGTACACGCTGAGCGCCAGAGGTACCACTAACTCAGTGCACCAAAAGTAAACGCCACGTGGCCTTATTAAGGCAGAATTCATTAAACAAAACACATTGCTACCAGTGCGGCCCACACGGACCACGCATCATCGCAGGATGCGCACACGCTGAGTGCTTCAGGTGCCACTAGCTCACTGCACCATAAGTCATCGCCACGTACCCTTAAATCTACATAATATCCTTTTAGTATCCTTGCTTCAAGAACTTTTTTGATATCTATTATAGCTTTAGTACAATGACCAAATTCATCTTGCAAGTCCAAAGGAACACTGAATGGCAGTCTACACTGGGGATAGCAGAGCCCACAATTCGAATTCAGTTTTGATTTATTTATTGCAGAGTGAACTGTACTCTATGTCATTGGATTTTCTCAAGAGGAAGTCACAAAAAGCATTCCTCGATGTCTGTGCTGACTACTGCCTTCGATCTACACTGCGGTTAGCAGAGCTCACCATTCAAATTCAGCCTTGATTTATTAATTGGACAGAGAATTGTACTCTATGTCGTTGGATTTTCTCAAGAGGAAGTGACAAAAAGCTTTCCTCGATGCCTGTGCTGACTACTGCCTTCAATCTACACTGCGGACAGCAGGGCTCACAATTCAGATGGATTTGCGATTGCAGATGACGCAGTCCAGTAGGCAACAGACATTGCTACCAGTGCGGCCCTCCCGGACCACGCATCATCGCTAGCTGTGCACACGCGGAATGCTTCTGATGATCCTACCTCAGACCACCACAACTGATGGACCCTTTATGACAGAATCTTTTGTGTATGATTTCAGATCTGGTGCCCCTAACTTAGTGTAGCACAAGTCATGGACCCTTTATGATTGAGTCTCTGTGTGTGATCTGATGATTACTGTTGTACTTGTTACCAGCACCAACCATTCCCGGAGGGCTGGCTTACATTCACCCCACACGCATCCAGCACAGACGTCACTGGACATGTGACCCTGGTAATAAAAAGGAGTCGAGTGCACGTACTCGAACCCAGTTCCACTATCTATCTGTGTCCGTGTGTTCATTATGTATGCAACATGCTGCCCCTGGACCCTACCACATTACATTGTGCTCTGGACTGCGTATGCAACCAACTTACCTTTGACAGTGGGAGAAAACTTTGGTTACGTAACTTTGTCTCGGTCATTGTACAAGTACGTACGTAGAGACTGGATGATTAGAGTACTGCAAGGAGAGTGTATAGTGAATTTATAAGTGCGTGGGGATTGGCGGAGTGATTGTATAAGTACATATGTTGGCGCACCCTAACTCCGACAACAAGCTTGTCTCTAATTGGCTGCCCTCCATGTCCCAAAAACTGAAATTTGGATTTTGCATGGCCCAGTATTGCTACAGCCGCAATACTCCACTGAATGTGCAATAAACATTCACACCCACACAGATGTGTCATGTCCACCATCTTTCTTGTGTGGAACTATGGATGAATGTAGGGTCAGTGATTCCCCGTACCTTCCATGTTGGCCATGTTCAGGGACTTGGCTCACAGAGTGACACATTGACGCTTGCGACCCGGGTGACGGCAGCACTACAACAAGAACACCCACATGGCATCAGTTGATTCCTCATACAGCTCACGATGGAGCCATGCCCATAGCTCCGGAGTCATTCTTCACAGCCTCACGCAGGACTGGCATACGCCAGGCCAGCCCACTCTGCTTACGCTTACAGAGAAAGACAACAACGCTACATGGCCCAGATTTTCATTGTAGTGATCTGCTGGTCACAAGTCTAGTTGTCAGTATGCCACAGCCACTCCCTCACGGCTGGTATACACCCACACCACGGAAGCGCAGTCACAGGACACGTGACCCTACCAATAAAAAAGACCGGGCACACGTGCTCTAAATCATTTTAGAGTTGCTCCCACCGCATGCACTGTGATGGCCCGTCTCGGTGGTTCGGACACCTCATGTAGGCCTGGGCCACCGAACAGGGAGGCCTACCACCACGTGCGTGGCCTCACTGTTCACTGAGTTAGTGGTACCGCAAGGACTGAGCGGGTGTGCAACCTGCGATGATGATAGGTGCACTAGTATGTCCTCTGCCATGGCAAAATCAAGACGCAGCACGAAATGTGAGACCTGTTGGCCTGCGGAGCAGGACTGCATGATGCGGAGGGTGCCCTGTCCGCGAAAAGGTGAGCAGTGAGGCCTGGGTGCACAGCGGTGGGCAAATACGTCTGGGCGGCGGGAGTGGATACACAAAGGCGGCACAGCGATTTAGGCGTACGCAGTCGTATATACTCTCCCATTACTAATTCTGTACTATGCTGAGATGTGGGAGCTTGAGGGCTCCACTAGGTCCCGGCACGTGGTTGGAGACACAGCACTCACTGTCCCTCTTCATCTCTTCCTTTCTCTCCTTCACACTCTTTCTCTCTTCTTCTCACACTGTTTCTCTCTTTCTCTCTCTCTTCCTCTTTCTCACACTCTTTCTCTCTCTCTCTCTCTCTTCCTCTCTCTCTCTGTTTCTCTCTCTCTTTGTCTCTCTCACTCTTTCTCTCTTTGTCTTCCTCTCACTCTTTCTTTCTTTTTCTCTCTCTCTTCCTCTCACTCTCACTGTTTCTCTCTTTCTCTCTGTATTCCTCTGACTCTTTCTTTCTTTTTCTCTCTGTCTTCCTCTCACTCTTTCTTTCTCTCTCTATCTCTCTTTCTCTCGCCTTTGATGGACTCATGACGCACAATCTTATCTTGCTTTTTGTCTTGCAGGCCTGCGATGAAGCGTGGCCATCCTGCAATCAACACTCAACCTGAATTGTGAGCTCCGCTCTCCGCGTGTACACAACGGGTGAGGAGGTTTCTTCGGCACGTGGTGGACCCTCTTCGACACACGCCGGTGGTGTAAGGTGAACAGAGAGGCTTGTTTGCGCAGCGGCGGGCTGTCACCTCCGGGCAGTGGGAGTGGATGGGGTGCAGCAGCCTGGGTGCGCATCGGCACGCAGTCACCTCCGGGCAGTGGGAGTGCATGGGGTGCAGCAGCCTGGGTGCGCAGCGGCTGTCATACACCTCTGGGCAGTGGGAGTGGATGGAGTGCAGCAGCCTGGGTGTACAGCAGCGGGTAGACACCTCTGGGCAGTGGAAGTGGATGGGGTACACTAGCCTGGATACACAAAGGCGGGACAGCGATTTAGGCATACGCAGTTGTATGTACTCATCCATTACTGATTCCATTTTTATGTTTCAGATGACTAAGCTTGAGGGCTGCCCTATATCCCGGCACGTGGTTGGAGACACACCGGTGACAGAAAGGTGAGCTGTGAGGATTTTTTCCACAGTGTCAACACTCACTCTCCCTCTCCATCTCTTCCTTTCTGTCACTCACACTCTTTCTCTCTCTCTCACTCTCTATCTCTTCCTTTCTCTCTCTCACACTCTTTCTCTGTCTCTTCCTCTCTCTCTCATTCTTTCTTTCTCTCTCTTCCTCTCTCTCACTCTTTCTCTCTCTCTCTTCCTCTCTCTCACACTATTTCTCTCTTTCTCTCTTCCTTGTATCTCACTCTTTCTCTCTTTCTCTCTCACTCTTTCTCTCTTTCTCTCTTTCTCTGTATTCCTCTCTCTCTCACTCTTTCTTTCTTTCTCTCTCGCTTCCTCTCTCTCACTCTTTCTCTCTTTCTCTCTCTCTCTCTCCTTTGCTGGACGCATGACGCACCATCTTATCTTTCTTTTTGTCTTGCAGGCTGTGATTCACAAATTGTGCAGTTGTATGTACTCATTCATTACTGATTCCATACTATGTTTCAGATGACTAAGCTTGAGGGCTGCCCTATATCCCGGCACGTGGTTGGAGACACACTGGTGGCACAAAGGTGAGCTGTGAGGATTTTCTCCACAGTGTCAACACTCACTCTCCCTCTCCATCTCTTCCTTTCTGTCACTCACACTCTTTCTCTCTCTCTCACTCTCTATCTCTTCCTTTCTCTCTCTCACACTCTTTCTCTCTTTCTCTGTCTCTTCCTCTCTCTCTCATTCTTTCTTTCTCTCTCTTCCTCTCTCACTCTTTCTCTCTCTCTTCCTCTCTCTCACACTGTTTCTCTCTCTCTTCCTCTCTCTCACACTGTTTCTCTCTTTCTCTCTTCCTTGTATCTCACTCTTTCTCTCTTTCTCTGTCGTCCTCTCTCTCACACTTTCTCTCTTCCTCACTCTCACTCTTTCTCTCTCTCTCTTCCTTTCTCTCACTCTTTCTCTCTCTCTCTTCCTCTCTCTCACTCTTTCTCTCTCTCTTCCTCTCTCTCACTCTTTCTCTCTCTTTCTCTCTCTCACTGTTTCTCTCTCTCTTCCTCTCTCTCACTCTTTCTCTCTGTCTTCCTCTCACTCGTTCTTTCTTTTTCTCTCTCTCTTCCTGTCACTCCCACTGTTTCTCTCTGTCTTCCTCTCACTTCTTCTTTCTTTTTCTCTCTGTCTTCCTCTCACTCTTTCTTTCTCTCTCTCTCTTTCTCTCTCCTTTGATGGACGAATGACGCACAATCCTATCTTGCTTTTTATCTAACAGGCTGTGATTCACGAATCAACGTCCCCCCCCACACCACCACAGCTGAACGCATGTACAAACTGCAATGATGCATAGCCATCCAGACAACGCCTGACAAAGTTGCTTCAGCACGTGGTGCACCCTCTTACACACACGCCGGTGGCAGAAGGTGAGCAGAGATACTTCTTTCCGCAGCAGCGGGCAGTCACCTCTGGGCGGTGGGAGTGGATAGTGTGCAGCAGCCTGGGCGCACAAGAGCGCACAGACACCTCCGAGCAGTGGGAGTGGATGGGCTGCAGCAGCCTGAGTGCGCATTGCCGAAACAGATAATTAGGCGTGTGCAGTTGTATGTACTCTGCAATTACTAATTCTATACTATCTTTCAGATCACTAAACTTAAGGGTGCACTATGTCCCGGCACGTGGTTGGAGACACACCGGAGGCACAAAGGTAAGCTGCGAAGATTTTCTCCAGTGTCAACACTCCCTCTCCATCTCTTCTTTTCTCTCTCTCACACTTTCTCTCTTTCTCTGTCTGTTCCTCTCTCTCATTCTTTCTTTCTCTCTCTTCCTCTCTCTCACTCTTTCTCTCTCTTTCTCTCTTTCTCTCTACCTCTCTCTCACACTGTTTCTCTCTCTCTCTTTTCCTTGTATCTTACTCTTTCTCTCTCTCACTCTTTCTCTTTCTCTGTCTTTGTCTGTCTTCCTCTCTCTCACTCTTCCTCTCTCTCTTCCTCTCTCTCACTCTTTCTCTCTCTCTTCCTCTCTCTCACTCTTTCTCTCTCTCTCTCTCCCTCTCTCACACTATTTCTCTCTTTCTCTCTCTCACTCTTTCTCTATTTCTTTGTCTTCCTCTCTCTCTCACTCTTTCTTTGTTTCTCTCTTTCTCTCTCACTCTTTCTCTCTTTCTCTTTCTCCTTTGCTGGACTCATGACGCACCATCTTATCTTTCTTTTTGTCTTACAGGCTGTGATTCACTAATGGTCCAGCGATGACACGACATGGCTGTACATAGTTTTATTTGTTGTTGTTTTGTTTTAATAAAATGTTTTATATGTAAATCCATGCATGACTAAGATTCTTATTTGTCCAACCTAACGTGACTGTCACATTTGTTTGTGGGGGGTGGGGCTGAGGGGAGATGGCGGACAAGGAGCTCCTACTGGGGGATGTCGGAGCAGTGTTGGGTGTCCGACCTGCATGATCGTTGCCTCCATTACATCTGTTCTCAGAGACTTAAGAGCCGGTGGTCTGGCTCGTAGATGAAGAACTGCGAGCCGACTAGCAGGCTCATAGAGGGAGAACTGCGGCCCGTCAGTTCGCAGAGGAAGAGCTGCAGGCCAGCTCGCAGAGGAACACCTGCGGGCCGACTAGTATAGGGAAAGGTGCGGGCAATCGGCTTCCAAAGGGATAGCTGCGGAACACTAATGTGGGGAGAGGGAGCGTGAAGAGCGTATCTCGCAGAGAGACACCTCGGGTATATTTCCAGTATTGGCTTCACAGATACAACTGCGGGCCCGAGAACTCGCACCCGAAGATCTGTGAGCCGACAAGTGGTTTGCAGAGGCAGACTTGCGGGCCCAAGTATGTTGTTGGAGGTATGCTGTTGATGGTGGAAAAGGGTGCGTTACCTGCTGATGTAGGGAGACGCAGCGTGAAAGCGGTATCTCGCACAGACAGAGCTCCGGTATATTAAATTGCCCCGGGACCTTTCTTTTATATTTTCACTCGATGCGAGGCACAAGATGGCTGCTAACACTTCCTGGTTTGAATGTTAGCAGCCAATCAGAGGCAAGCTCGTGCTCGGGAGTTAGGCACAGTCCAGATATATATATCTTTTTTTCCTTTAATATCTCAAAAACTACTGAACGGATTTACACCATTTCCACAAAACCCCGCTTTCTGCACCAAGACCTTTCTCCCTGCCGAATTTGCAATTCTTTCTTTGTCACACAGTACATGTATTGCACCGCTCTCATCAAGAATGGAACCAGTAATGGCACAATTTCCCTGTTGCTCCACACATAAATACATGTAAAGAACAAATCAGAATAGTTCCTTGATTTTTTCAAATTGCAATACTTCTCTCTATTGGTTATTTTTGAACTTTCCATATAAACAGTTTTTTAAAAATGTAAGAACACATACAGGTGAGAAGTTCAACGTATTCTATCAACAAACTTCCTAGAACATTCTACGACACATGCAGGTTAAAAGTTCATCATTTTTTCAAACCTAACGATATTTTTTTGCAACATTTTCTCAAACATTTAAGGGCACGTGCAGGTTAAAAGTTCACCATTGTTTTAAGTTCGAACAGTGCCTTCCAAATGCAAGTAGCAGGTGTGGTTGAACTGAGCAAATTTTATCCTATCATATGAACTCTACGTTGAAACTGCTTTTTATTAACCAATGACAAAGATGCTTTTCGACAAACTAATATGCACCCTACTTTTTAGTAAACAATGTTTTTCATCTCCCAATCAGCTATCGTTTTGTATGAGAAAAAAAAGTAGTTCCCCCATCTTTAAACATATCTCAAATTCTACGAACGGACTGCATGAGCTACAGACATCTATCCATATCTTCCAGCTACACCTTCAAAATGCTAGTGTGGATCGTAGGACATAGCTATGTTTTCTGGTGCAAGAGGTATGCAGAACAGAGACGTATTGACTTAGAACTAGGTTTACAAAATGTGGACATTAAATGGTTTGGACAGAGAGGATTGAAGTGGCACCAATTACTCCCTTTGGTTAAAACCTGTTTGCATCTCCAACTCCCTGACCTCATGATTGTGCACTGTGGTGGAAATGACCTAGGCACATTGACTGGGGTAGGTTTGGAAATGCTAATGAAGGACATCTTTAGACAATTGATGTTGCTTTTGCCTCAAACTGTCTTTGTATATTCCAATATATGCCAAAGACAGAAGTGGAAATGGTCAAACAAATTTTGTCCTCAGATTGAAAAATCTAGGAAGAATGTCAACAAAGCTGTGTCTGCATACCTCAGAGACCATAGAATGGGGTCGATCTACAACAACAACATACGTTATGATATGGCTGATATCTACAGAAGTGATAGAGTACACTTCACAGATCAGGGAAATCGAGTTTTTCTGAATAACCTGAAGTGGTGCATCCGCACTTATATGTAGCTCCAACTAATAAACACAAAGGCTCTTTTTAGAGCCGCCTTATATTCCCAATATCGGTTCGCAGACTGACAACTGCGATCCGGCTAGCACAGGGAGACCTGCGGGCCATCGGGCAGCCTCGCAAAGGGAGAGCTACGGCCCGTGGGCTCGGCTCGCACAGAGAGAGCTACGGGCCGTCGGCTCACAAACGCAGAGCTGTGAGCCAATGGACTGGTAGTGTTTTATGGTTTAGGGTAGTGCAGTGGTGTTTGTGTAGTGTAGGGGTCCTGCTGTGGGTAGTGTTTTTGGGTTTACGGTAGTGCAGTGGTGTTTGTGTAGTGTAGAGGGTGGTGCTGGGGGTACATTTAGGGTTTAGGGTAGGGCAGTGGCCTTTACGTAGTGTAGGGGGTCCTGCTGTGAGTAGTGTTTTAGGGTTTAGGGTAGTGCAGTGGTGTTTGGGTAGTGTAGAGGGTCGTGCTGGGGGTAGCGTTTTACGGTTTAGGGTAGTGCAGTGGTGTTTCTGTAGTTTAGGGGGTCATGCTGGGAGTAGTGTTTTAGGGTTTAAGGTAGTGCAGTGATGTTTCTGCAGTGTAGGGGGTCGTGCTGGCAGTAGTGGTTTAGTGTTTAATTACGTAGTGCAGTGATGTTTGGGTAGTGTAGGGGGTCGTGCTGGGGTAGTGTTTTAGGGTTTAGGGTAGTACAGTGGTGTTTGTGTAGTGTAGGGGGTGGTGCTGGGGGTACATTTAGAGTTTAGGGTAGTGCAGTGGTCTTTATGTAGTGTAGGGGTCCTGCTGTGAGTAGTGTTTTACGGTTTAGGGTAGTGCAGTGGTGTTTGGGTAGTGTAGAGGGTCATGCTGGGGGTAGCGTTTTACGGTTTAGGGTAGTGCAGTAGTGTTTCTGTAGTTTAGGGGGGCGTGCTGGGGGTAGTGTTTTAGGGTTTAAGGTAGTGCAGTGGTGTTTCTGTAGTGTAGGGGGTCGTGCTGGCAGAAGTGGTTTAGTTACGTAGTGCAGTGGTGTTTGGGTAGTGTAGGGGGTCGTGCTGGGGTAGTGTTTTAGGGTTTAGGGTAGTACAGTGGTGTTTGTGTAGTGTAGGGGGTCGTGCTGGCAGTAGTGGTTTAGTGTTTAGTTACATAGTGCAGTGGTGTTTGGGTAGTGTAGGGGGTCGTGCTGGGGTAGTGTTTTAGGGTTTAGGGTAGTGCAGTGGTGTTTCTGTACTGTAGGGCGTCGTGCTGGGGTAGTGTTTTACGGTAGTGCAGTGGTGTTTCTGTAGTATAGGCGGTCGTGCTGGGGGTAGATTTAGGGTTTACGATAGTGCAGTGGTGTTTGGGTAGTGTAGGGAGTCATGCTGGGGGTAGATTTATCGTTTAGGGTACTGCAGTGGTGATTGTGTAGTGTAGGGGGTCATGCTGAGGGTAGTGTTTTAAGGTTTAGGGTAGTGCAGTGGTGTTTCTGTAGTGTAGGGGGTCGTGCTGGGGGTAGTGTTTTAGGGTTTAAGGTACTGCAGTGAGGTTTCTGTAGTGTAGGGGGTCGTGCTGGCAGTAGTGGTTTAGTGTTTAGTTAGGTAGTGCAGTGGTGTTTGGGTTGTGTAGAGGCTCGTGTCGACAGACTGACTCACAGAGCTCCGAGCCAACGAACTGGCTTCTAAAGGCATAGCCGCGACCTCGTGATGTGGGGAGAGGGAGCCTGAAAGGAGTATCTTACACAGACACAGATGCCAGTGTTGCCTCGCAGAGGTAAAACTACACACCCGATGGCTTCTACTCGGAGAGATGCGAGCTGACGGACTAAGTCACAAAATGGCTACCAACACTTCCTAGTTTCAACCGTTCACAGCCAATGAGCCGCGAGCTCGTGCTCGTAACTCTCAGCCAATCAGATGTCAGAATTCTCAAATATCGATATCTGTAAAATTTGATATTTCTCAAAAACGACTGAACGGATTTACACCATTTCAACAAAAGCGCGCTTTCTCGACCACAACCTTTCTCCCTCACAAATTTGGCGTAATTCCGTTCAGCAGTTTGACCTGTAGCCTTGTCTAAAGTTTCCTATGGAAAATGCATTGAGAAAACACATTTTGGGACTCCACTTTTTCTCAGCCCCCTTGACCAAACACCCCCAAACTTTCAAGATAGGAGCGATCAAAAAGAGAAACTTTTTGAAAATTTCGTAAAGATTCATCAAACGACGCCAAAGTTATAAGCACATGGAGGGCTCCAGGATAGGGGCCGCGCAACCCCCCTCCCAACAAGCCCCGGGGCTGCGGGGACCCCAGCGGGCCCCCACAGCCCCAGCGACCCCCAGCTATTATTTGCCCGCGGGACCTAGCCAACCCGGGGACCTCATTAAAATAAAACGCGGGAACCCGCGACCCCAGCGCGAATTGCGCCGATTTTTTTTAAAAATAAAAAATGCTTTTTTTTGGCCCTGGGGTCCTTCTGGGACCCCCTGAGCAGGCCTAGGGGTCACGGTGTTTCTACCCTGCCCCCTTCTCTTGTTTTATACCTTTGTTTCTCTGTTTTCTAGTGACTCGCTTCTACCGAGCCACAAGATGGCTGCCAACACTTCCTGGTTTGGAGTGTTCGCAGCCAATCACAGTGAAGCTCGTGCACGGGACTTAGGCTCCGCCCAGATATCGAAACTTTTATTTTTCTTATTTCTCAGCAACCACTGAACGGATTTACACCATTTTACAAAAGGTCGCTTTCTGAGCCAAGCACTACCTTTTGCCAAATTTGGGGTAATTCCGTACAGTAGTTTCGGCTGTAGCCTTGCACAACGTTTCCTATGGGAAATTGATTTTTTGACTCTTATTTTTTGTATTTCTCAAAAACTACTGAACGGATTTACCCCATTTAAAAAAAAGGTCGCTTTCTGAACCGAGCTCTACCTTTCTGCCAAATTTGAGGTAATTCCGTTCAGCAGTTCGGGCTGTAGCTCGTCGCAAAATATCCTATGGAAATTAACATGGAGAAAACGCGTTTTGGGACCCCCCTTTTTTCTCAGCCCCCGCTTGACAAATCACCCCCATACTTTCAAGATAGGAGCTAACCTAAAAAGTGCAACTTTTTGCAAAATTTCATAAAGATTCGTCAAACGACGCCAAAGTTATTAGCAAATCAAAAAATGCTTTTCCTATGGAAACTAGGTTGTAACTATAACTACCTACTGGCGACCGCCAGTAGGTAACATATGTATCACTGCCCTAGTCCATTGCATTTTGAGGTGACATATTGCTGCTTATTTGCTGGATATGTTATGTGTTTTACAATTCTGCCTACCAATTGCCGAATTTTATCTTTTGGTAAATACGGAATTGACACTATTGTCAGTATTTGATAAATGGTTGAGCAGGGGGTTTTGTTCATGACAATATTCACTACCTCTTTGCAGACACTATGAATTTATTCGTTGTACTCTTCAAACATCTAAAACTTATAGTCACATATCCAAGTATGTTTTCTAGTTCTATGGTAGCTTGTGGGGACTGACCGGAACTTGATTGTCGTCACTATAAATTGTCACAATTCGCCCCAGCGTGACATGTGATCAAGGCCGTGGAAACGCGGCCGAAACGCATCATGCTGTTTTAATTGCAATAAAAGCACTTTAAGGAAATTCAGCTCTGGTGGTCCGTACCTGATTTGTTGCCGAGGATTTGGTATTTTGGGACTGTGGTTCTTCATCCAATTTCTGGCGGAGTACGGCTGTCTTCGCCATTACGGACCCTCCCTGTGTTTCGAGGCTGGCCGGATTGCAGCCGACATCGCGGACGCGATACTGAGCTTAACCCGGAGGGAGTTGACTACGAGCCAGCCCCCTGCAGTCAAGGATTGGAATGCGCTGCGAACCGTGGTGTATCCTGAGGAGTGTCGGTGGTCCAGAGGAGTCGGAGGACGCCAACGGATCATATTGTGCTCCTTTGTGGTAAGCCTAGTTCAGCGCGTTACGTTGTGACATAAGCGGGTAACAGGGAAGTGGCTGTTCAACACTGGGAGCCAGCTATTTCAAGTAGTAGCTGGCATCGACGTGCATTTTGAGTTATTGCCATGACATCTACAGCGGACGCGCTGCGGGACCGGGAGGCCGTGGCTGAGGCATTATTTTAAAATTTACCTGATATCGATGATGTGCCCACTGGACATGAGAAAATCACAAGGGCAACCAATGATGTTAAAACACTTTTGAAAGATTTAGAAAAACTACTCCGTACCGAACTCACTAAATGGTGGGAGAAAAAATCACTAGAAAAATACAAAGAGGTGGGCAGAGTACCACGAGGGTTGAGGGTTCTCATTGCTCCATCGTTTCAGAACCCCAACCCTCTCATGTTAAAGGAATGGGCTACCAATAACTTGGAGGCGTCCATGAATATGGTTTCGATCTTGATTAAATATGCAGAGATTGATAGAAATGATATTCTCAAACAGATTGACACACTGAATCAACAGTTGGAGGGGCATGAACAACAGGACCATCAAGACAGGCAGAAGTGAAAATGACGCACGCCTCAAGAAGCATGAGGAGACAATTAAAGCCCGAAACTTTTTCACATTTGCCCGTGACAAGAGGGATTATGAGACAGGTAGAGTCTTTATGTTTGCGCGTAAATTCGACCCTGTAAAAAGGCAAACACTTACATCTAGAGTCCCTGAAATATTGATATCTAACATACTGGATGTAGAGGCATCTAACACTGATTTCAGCTCAGTAGCCAGTAGCACTGACTCTGATGACAGTGGTCCGAGTAACCTGCAAACCCAGATTCCTACAAACTTCACACCGTCAGAAGAGCTGGGTTTTTTAGTGCAAGACCGCCGCCAAACCCTGCGGCCACGCACACAGGTGAAGAAAGGCGGAAATGGAGGAACAAATGTAGGAAGCAAAGGAGAAAATGCAAACGCAGGTGGCAACAACAGAGGCAGGAGGGGCAAGGCGAAGAAGTGGCAGTAATAACAACCAAGTCAGATAAGCCAGACAAGTCTGATAATACAGTTATTAATTTGTCTGACATTGATCTTACGATTACCGAGTTACAACTACTGGCTTTAGGACTCTCCTTTTGTCCCCCCAATCAGTTCAAATACGTACAATCTCGAATTGATATTTTTAAATTCATTCGCAAACTAAAACTGATGAAGCATTTCAAACTCAACAAATCAATTGAGGCGGCATCCAGTTTAAAAACTAGTGATAAGCCAAGCACGAAACTTCAAGTATCGGATATCAGCACACTAAAAACCGTGTATGCGCTGGTGGAAGAAACAGAGGAAATCCATATCTCTACACAAGGACAACTACAAGGAATGGGTATCAAAGATAATTTCTCTTCTAACAGTCCCTTCCGTCCCAGTTCCATATTTATCCCCCTTATGCCAAAGGATGCTATTGACACTTTCAGTGATTGCTTAATAGAGGATCTTAAGAAACTAAATTATAAAGTGTTGCAGGAACGTAAACGTTGCAAATTTATAGAGATACAGTACTCTGCATTAATGCGCAAGCTAAGAGAGAATGTCAATATAATCATAAACAAAGCAGATAAAGGGGGAAACGTAGTGCTATGGCCCAAATCTCAGTATATGGATGAAGCACAACGACATCTTATAGACATTACTTGCTATAGAAAAGCCACAATGAATGATCTTAGGCAGGTAAAGGATATGGTGCACAAGGAATTGGGACAATGGAAACGAGAAGAGTTGTTGAATAAAAATGAACACAGTTTTTTGAAAACTGATCATCCTATCACGCCAGTTCTTTATTTCATCCCTAAGGTAAACAAGAAACAAATACCTATACCAGGGCGTCCTATTATTTCTGCGCAAAGAAGTCTACTTGAAGCTACATCTAAATATGTGGACTAGTTTTTGCATGAGTTTGTTGAAGAATTACCTTCCTTTATCAAGGATACTGGTCATTTTGTGTCAAAGATTCAATCAGTTGCCTGGAATGACGATTGCTTATTCATTGTTATGGATATTTGTTCACTGTATACCAGTATTCATCATTCGGATGGGTTAAATGCAGTGAAATATTTTTTAGATAAGAGGAGTATCCATTTTCGTCAACATAACATTATGCTTCTGCGGATGATTGAATTATCTTTGTGTAACAACTATTTCATGTTCAATAGAGAGATTTACCAACAATTGCGTGGGGTGGCTATGGGGGCATGCTTCTCTCCCAGCTATGCGTGCCTTCACGTTGGCTGCTGGGAGGAGCGTGTCCTCAGGCACACCCACAAAGATCTCTATGAAGCCCACGTATAACATTGGTGGCGTTTCATAGATGATGTTTTTATAATTTGGAAAGGTTCATTTGATTCAGCCAACAAGTTTGTGAATACTGTCAATGACAATGCCCTTAATCTAGAATTTTTACTGCCCACATTAGTGACCAAGCTGTTCAGTTTTTGGATGTTGAGGTATATATTGACAATAAAACCATACAAACCAAACTCCATAGAAAATGTACAGCTGGTAATTCTGTACTACACGCTAGTAGCTCCCACCCCAAGCATCTTATAAAAAGTATCCCGTACGGGGAGTTTTTAAGATCTAGAAGGATCTGCAGTTCAGATAAAGATCTTATTCAGTGTCAAACAGATTCATTTGACAGATTCAGAGCTCGTGGGTACAAAACCAAAGATCTAAAGGCAGCTATGTCTAAAGCCAACACTATGTCCAGAGAGGATTATTTGGGCAGTGTCTCCAATACAACTATTCATAAGAAAAACGTAAGCCCTGATGGCCCTTCCCACAACACTGAGCCTGTAAGATTAATAACTACATTCAGTAGCCAGGAAAAACAAATAAGAAGAATTCTATATAACAATTGGCCCATAGTTAAAACAGATCTAACTATGTCACAACTGCTGCCAGATCTCCCCCTGATTACCTTCAGACGGGCTCCCTCTATGAGGGATGCCCTAGTTAGAACCAGTCCGGAGATTGACACTACTGGCACCTGGCTATCCAAAAGAGTTGGCTTTTTCAAATGTAGCTCATGCAGAGCGTGTAAGTTCGGTACCAATACGTCTGAATATTTGAATGCCTTTGAATCTATTCCCACGAAGATCAGAGGACTTTTCACTTGCCGAACTGACTATGCGGTTTATGTACTTGAGTGTTCTTGTCAGATGAAATATGTAGGCAGCACTAAATTACAAGGGGCAGATTTACAAGGCCCTTGCGCCACTTTTGCGTCACTTTTAACATGGGAAAAGTGACGCAAAAGTGGCGCAAGGGGCTGGTAAATCTGCCCCCAAGTTTTTAACCGCATTTTACAACACCTACGTGCCATAATAAATTCTGACCCAAGTTATCCAGTAGCACGTCATTTCAAATCAGTACACCAGAATAATTTAAATGACTTGAGCTACTTTGTGATAGATGCGGTACCAAAGCCACTCAGAGGAGGTAACAGGGAAAGGAAATTACGCCAATTGGAGTCACAATATATATTGTTACTTGACACTAAGATGCCCAATGGTCTAAATACAGGGGAGGACCTACAAAACTTCTTATAGAATCCTGAACTGTATTTTGGCATGTTCCTGTAGAGCAATTTTTAGAGCATTTGTGGGTTGATATGCATGTGTATGTTTTTAGCCGTTATTTTGGCCTGGTTTTTAACCTTGTTTTTACCTTGTTTTACCGGCTGGTTTTACTGGGTTTTTATGAGGTTGTTTTGCTAGGTTTTTGGTGACGGTTTTAAACGGCACAGTATTCACACACTTTGATTCTATATAATTTTTATTCAGTATCTGACTGCATGATAGAGAAGAGTAAAGTGTGTGCCCTGTTGTTCTTCAATCATGTAATGTGCTTTTTTGCACTTCATGTATCCAGTTCCAATTGGCAAACAAATGTGATAAGGCTTATGCACCTTATGTATCACTGCCCCAGTCCATTGCATTTTTTGCTAAACAAGGGGGTTTGAGGTGATATATTGCTGCTTATTTGCTCTATTTTGCACATTTTTTAGGAATTGTTTTGGGTTTTATATTACTATCAGTAGTTTGTAATTACTGCTCCCATTTACTGTACATATATGTATTGTTTTGCGAATAATCATTTTATATGGATATTAAGGCCAGTTTGTCAGCTGTTATAATTCAGCACATCATCAGAAATTTGCTCATTGAAATAGTTGAAGCTAGCCATGGTCTCCCATGAAGAAGTTTTTTTTCATATTTTTATTAATTATCCCTAGTCTGTTATGCGGTTAATAGCAGGCATCGGATGACGTTCTTAGTATTTGCACTTTATTGACTATTGTGATTTGCACGTCAGTCTGGAACCACATACTGTTATGATAAATTACTGGATATGCTATGTGTTTTACAATTCTGCCTACCAATTGCCGAATTTTATCTTTTGGTAAATACGGAATTGTCACTATTGTCAGTATTTGATAAATGGTTGAGCAGGGGGTTTTGTTCATGACAATATTCACTACCTCTTTGTAGACACTATGAATTTATTCGTTGTACTCTTCAAACATCTAAAACTTATAGTCACATATCCAAGTATGTTTTCTAGTTCTATGGTAGCTTGTGGGGACTGACCGGAACTTGATTGTCGTCACTATAAATTGTCACAATTCGCCCCAGCGTGTCATGTGATCAAGGCCGTGGAAACGCGGCCGAAACGCGTCATGCTGTTTTAATTGCAATAAAAGCACTTTAAGGAAATTCAGCTCTGGTGGTCCGTACCTGATTTGTTGCCGAGGATTTGGTATTTCGGGACTGTGGTTCTTCATCCAATTTCTGGCGGAGTACGGCTGTCTTCGCCATTACGGACCCTCCCTGTGTTTCGAGGCTGGCCGGATTGCAGCCGACATCGCGGACGCGATACTGAGCTTAACCCGGAGGGAGTTGACTACGAGCCAGCCCCCCGCAGTCAAGGATTGGAATGCGCTGCGAACCGTGGTGTATCCTGAGGAGTGTCGGTGGTCCAGAGGAGTCGGAGGACGCCAACGGATCATATCGTGCTCCTTTGTGGTAAGCCTAGTTCAGCGCGTTACGTTGTGACATAAGCGGGTAACAGGGATGTGGCTGTTCAACACTGGGAGCCAGCTATTTCAAGTAGTAGCTGGCATCGACGTGCATTTTGAGTTATTGCCATGACATCTACAGCGGACGCGCTGCGGGACCAGGAGGCCGTGGCTGAGGCATTATTTTAAAATTTACCTGATATCGATGATGTGCCCACTGGACATGAGAAAATCACAAGGGCAACCAATGATGTTAAAACACTTTTGAAAGATTTAGAAAAACTACTCCGTACCGAACTCACTAAATGGTGGGAGAAAAAATCACTAGAAAAATACAAAGAGGTGGGCAGAGGGTTGAGGGTTCTCATTGCTCCATCGTTTGAGAACCCCAACCCTCTCATGTTAAAGGAATGGGCTACCAATAACTTGGAGGCGTCCATGAATATGGTTTCGATCTTGATTAAATATGCAGAGATTGATAGAAATTATATTCTCAAACAGATTGACACACTGAATCAACAGTTGGAGGGGCATGAACAACAGGACCATCAAGACAGGCAGACGTGAAATTGACGCACGCCTCAAGAAGCATGAGGAGACAATTAAAGCCCGAAAAATTTTCACATTTGCCCGTGACAAGAGGGATTATGAGACAGGTAGAGTCTTTATGTTTGCGCGTAAATTCGACACTGTAAAAAGGCAAACACTTACATCTAGAGTCCCTGAAATATTGATATCTAACATACTGGACGTAGAGGCATCTAACACTGATTTCAGCTCAGTAGCCAGTAGCACTGACTCTGATGACAGTGGTCCGAGTAACCTGCAAACCCAGATTCCTACAAACTTCACACCGTCAGAAGAGCTGGGTTTTTTAGTGCAAGACCGCCGCCAAACCCTGCGGCCACGCACACAGGTGAAGAAAGGTGGAAATGGAGGAACAAATGTAGGAAGCAAAGGAGAAAATGCAAACGCAGGTGGCAACAACAGAGGCAGGAGGGGCAAGGCGAAGAAGTGGCAGTAATAACAACCAAGTCAGATAAGCCAGACAAGTCTGATAATACAGTTATTAATTTGTCTGACATTGATCTTACGTTTACCGAGTTACAACTACTGGCTTTAGGACTCTCCTTTTGTCCCCCAATCAGTTCAAATACGTACAATCTCGAATTGATATTTTTAAATTCATTCGCAAACTAAAACTGATGAAGCATTTCAAACTCAACAAATCAATTGAGGCGGCATCCAGTTTAAAAACTAGTGATAAGCCAAGCACGAAACTTCAAGTATCGGATATCAGCACACTAAAAACCGTGTATGCGCTGGTGGAAGAAACAGAGGAAATCCATATCTCTACACAAGGACAACTACAAGGAATGGGTATCAAAGATAATTTCTCTTCTAACAGTCCCTTCCGTCCCAGTTCCACATTTATCCCCCTTATGCCAAAGGATGCTATTGACACTTTCAGTGATTGCTTAATAGAGGATCTTAAGAAACTAAATTATAAAATGTTGCAGGAACGTAAACGTCGCAAATTTATAGAGATACAGTACTCTGCATTAATGCGCAAGCTAAGAGACAATGTCAATATAATCATAAACAAAGCAGATAAAGGGGAAAACGTAGTGCTATGGCCCAAATCTCAGTATATGGATGAAGCACAACGACATCTTATAGACATTACTTGCTATAGAAAAGCCACAATGAATGATCTTAGGCAGGTAAAGGATATGGTGCACAAGGAATTGGGACAATGGAAACGAGAAGGGTTGTTGAATAAAAATGAACACAGTTTTTTGAAAACTGATCATCCTATCACGCCAGTTCTTTATTTCATCCCTAAGGTAAACAAGAAACAAATACCTATACCAGGGCGTCCTATTATTTCTGCGCAAAGAAGTCTACTTGAAGCTACATCTAAATATGTGGACTAGTTTTTGCATGAGTTTGTTGAAGAATTACCTTCCTTTATCAAGGATACTGGTCATTTTGTGTCAAAGATTCAATCAGTTGCCTGGAATGACGATTGCTTATTCATTGTTATGGATATTTGTTCACTGTATACCAGTATTCACCATTCGGATGGGTTAAATGCAGTGAAATATTTTTTAGATAAGAGGAGTATCCATTTTCGTCAACATAACATTATGCTTCTGCGGATGATTGAATTATCTTTGTGTAACAACTATTTCATGTTCAATAGAGAGATTTACCAACAATTGCGTGGGGTGGCTATGGGGGCATGCTTCTCTCCCAGCTATGCGTGCCTTCACGTTGGCTGCTGGGAGGAGCGTGTCCTCAGGCACACCCACAAAGATCTCTATGAAGCCCACGTATAACATTGGTGGCGTTTCATAGATGATGTTTTTATAATTTGGAAAGGTTCATTTGATTCAGCCAACAAGTTTGTGAATACTGTCAATGACAATGCCCTTAATCTAGAATTTTTACTGCCCACATTAGTGACCAAGCTGTTCAGTTTTTGGATGTTGAGGTATATATTGACAATAAAACCATACAAACCAAACTCCATAGAAAATGTACAGCTGGTAATTCTGTACTACACGCTAGTAGCTCCCACCCCAAGCATCTTATAAAAAGTATCCCGTACGGGGAGTTTTTAAGATCTAGAAGGATCTGCAGTACAGATAAAGATCTTAATCAGTGTCAAACAGATTCATTTGACAGATTCAGAGCTCGTGAGTACAAAACCAAAGATCTAAAGGCAGCTATATCTAAAGCCAACACTATGTCCAGAGAGGATTATTTGGGCAGTGTCTCCAATACAACTATTCATAAGAAAAACGTAAGCCCTGATGGCCCTTCCCACAACACTGAGCCTGTAAGATTAATAACTACATTCAGTAGCCAGGAAAAACAAATAAGAAGAATTCTATATAAGAATTGGCCCATAGTTAAAACAGATCTAACTATGTCACAACTGCTGCCAGATCTCCCCCTGATTACCTTCAGACGGGCTCCCTCTATGAGGGATGCCCTAGTTAGAACCAGTCCGGATATTGACACTACTGGCACCTGGCTATCCAAAAGAGTTGGCTTTTTCAAATGTAGCTCATGCAGAGCGTGTAAGTTCGGTACCAATACGTCTGAATATTTGAATGCCTTTGAATCTATTCCCACCAAAATCAGAGGACTTTTCACTTGCCGAAGTGACTATGCGGTTTATGTACTTGAGTGTTCCTGTCAGATGAAATATGTAGGCAGCACTAAATTACAAGTTTTTAACCGCATTTTACAACACCTACGTGCCATAATAAATTCTGACCCAAGTTATCCAGTAGCACGTCATTTCAAATCAGTACACCAGAATAATTTAAATGACTTGAGCTACTTTGTGATAGATGCGGTACCAAAGCCACTCAGAGGAGGTAACAGGGAAAAGAAATTACGCCAATTGGAGTCACAATATATATTGTTACTTGACACTAAGATGCCCAATGGTCTAAATACAGGGGAGGACCTACACAACTTCTTATAGAATCCTGAACTGTATTTTGGCATGTTCCTGTAGAGCAATTTTTAGAGCATTTGTGGGTTGATATGCATGTGTATGTTTTTAGCCGTTATTTTGGCCTGGTTTTTAACCTTGTTTTTACCTTGTTTTACCGGCTGGTTTTACTGGGTTTTTATGAGGTTGTTTTGCTAGGTTTTTGGTGACGGTTTTAAACGGCACAGTATTCACACACTTTGATTCTATATAATTTTTATTCAGTATCTGACTGCATGATAGAGAAGAGTAAAGTGTGTGCCCTGTTGTTCTTCAATCATGTAATATGCTTTTTTGCACTTGCACTTCATGTATCCAGTTCCAATTGGCAAACAAATGTGATAAGGCTTATGCACCTTATGTATCACTGCCCCAGTCCATTGCATTTTTGCTAAACAAGGGGGTTTGAGGTGACATATTGCTCCTTATTTGCTCTATTTTGCACATTTTTTAGGAATTGTTTTGGGTTTTATATTACTATCAGTAGTTTGTAATTACTGCTCCCATTTACTGTACATATATGTATTGTTTTGCGAATAATCATTTTATATGGATATTAAGACCAGTTTGTCAGCTGTGATAATTCAGCACATCATCAGAAATTTGCTCATTGAAATAGTTGAAGCTAGCCATGGTCTCCCATGAAGAAGTTTTTTTTCATATTTTTATTAATTATCCCTAGTCTGTTATGCGGTTAATAGCAGGCATCGGATGACGTTCTTAGTATTTGCACTTTATTGACTATTGTAATTTGCACGTCAGTCTGGAACCACATACTGTTATGATAAATTACTGGATATGCTATGTGTTTTACAATTCTGCCTACCAATTGCCGAATTTTATCTTTTGGTAAATACGGAATTGTCACTATTGTCAGTATTTGATAAATGGTTGAGCAGGGGGTTTTGTTCATGACAATATTCACTACCTCTTTGTAGACACTATGAATTTATTCGTTGTACTCTTCAAACATCTAAAACTTATAGTCACATATCCAAGTATGTTTTCTAGTTCTATGGTAGCTTGTGGGGACTGACCGAAACTTGATTGTCGTCACTATAAATTGTCACAATTCGCCCCAGCGTGTCATGTGAACAAGGCCGTGGAAACGTGGCCGAAACGCGTCATGCTGTTTTAATTGCAATAAAAGCACTTTAAGGAAATTCAGCTCTGGTGGTCCGTACCTGATTTATTGCCGAGGATTTGGTCATTCAGGACTGTGGTTCTTCATATATATATATATATATATGAAACACCACAGATCCTGGATTACAACGTCTTTGTAACATCAGGTACGGACCACCAAAGCTGGATTTCAATTAAAGTGCTTTTATTGAGGTGCAAAAAGCAAACAGCATGATGCGTTTCGGCCGCGTCTCCACGGCCTTGATATATATATATATACACAGTGGCAGTCGTGTAGTTACAGTTAGGTCAAAGTTTCCATAGGAAAGGCATTTTTGTTTCTTTGATAACTCTGTCATCGTTTAATGAATCTGCAAGAAACTTTTTTTTAAAAAATGTTTATCTATAATGACTCATTTGTGAAAGGTTTTTCACCGTTCCGTCAAGCAGGGGCCTAGAAAAAGTTGGTGGGGGCTCCCTAAAATTCAATTTCCCATGTTGATTCCCATAGGAAACCTTGCTCTTCAATACAGGTACAGAAAAAACAACTGGACGGAATTACACCAAATCTGGCAAAAAGTTAGACATTTACTCAGAAAACAAGTTTTTTGTTATTTGGTGTAAACTTGTTCTCCCACTTTTGGTAAATTAGCAGTTACAAGGTGCTCGGCTGGACATAAAGAGATGCTGAAAGAAGCTTGGTCCTTCCTGAGCTTCTTGAACCTCATGCACCCTACCCCCTTGTGTGCAAGGCCAAAGGGTTTGCATAGCTAGGCATGGTATTAAAATCTTATCTCACATTGAAAAAACCTCAGAAATTCACTGAAAACAAAAAAAGGTTAAAGTCAAAACATAGTTAGATAATGCTACAGCCAAAACTGCTGAGCAGAATTACAACAAATTTAGCAGAAAGCTAGATTGTTACCTAGAAAGTGTGTTTTTTGCCATTTGGTAAAAATCTGTATGGCGGTTTGAGAGAAATTAAGCTTCAAAATTAATAAAGATCTAGTGACTCAGTACTATGGGGGAAGAACTGCAGAAGTACTGAGGGTAAAAAATGACAAATTAAGCATTTTGATTGATCAGTCCAGTGGGACCAAGTGCTCTGATTGGCTGGACACCAAATGAAGAGAAATGCTTTGGCTGCCTTTTTTATGACTCAAGGATTTAGTCTGTGTGTCCTATAAATTTAAACAAAACAACAAATAAGGGGGCAGATGAGGGGTACCCTGACTCCTTGTGGGGGTCCTAGAGGGACGACTTTGGGGTCAAGGTGTGAAAAACAATGTTTTTGCGTAGACTTGTGTACTCTTGCAGTACTCAGTGTGTCCCCTTCACGTGAAAATTCATGCAAGATTACTGCAAGATTATAGTGGGAACAAAAAAAACAAAAAAAAGGTGGGTGTTAATTGATGTTGCATGATGGTGGGGGACTGGGTAGCATTGGAGGGTTTGGCCCTTTGCAGGTAGGCCATACCAGGCGTTGATCACGGGTTTGGGGTTGCGTGCCAAACCCCACGTTGCCCACAGCCAAAGGCCTAATGCTGTACACGGCAGGGGGTTGGGCCCCCGAGGGCTTGGGTGCAGGGCCATGTGCCCAACTCCCCGCTGCCACAGCCAAAAGGTTGGGATAGTTAGGGTTGGAATTAAAATCTTATTTCACATTGACAAAACCCTAGAAATTCAATGGAAAAAACATAGGCTATAGTGGCATTATAGTTAGGCATGGTAATACCTTACTTTACAGTAACAATAACAAAAAGCCTTAGACATTCACTGACAAAATCAAAGGTTAAAGTGACGGTATAGTTATGTGAAAATGTCTGGCATACACTGCTTATGACCTCACATAATACATCGCCCGTGACATGGTCTATGAGATAATTGATAACAACACAGATGACATCTGAAATTACATAATTAGTTACATCACTGTGCATGGCAAGTGTGCCAATGATAGTTACTTCAGTTACTTGACGCCTTCGGGCATTTGTTTGTGCTATATAAGTTGGTCATTCATTCATTCAGTTAACTATAACTGGTGAATTTCAGGTTTTATTTAATTTAAAGTGGTATTTTTTAACTGACATTTTCACCTTACTATATCATCACTTTAATCTCTATTTTTTTATGCACACACATGAGTACAAACACACGCACACAAACACACACACAGACACCAACAGAGCAAATATGCAAACAGCCTACACTTGCACTCTGCATTTGTCTTGTAAATAAACAGTTAATAAAGGTTAACTTTCAATAAAGTGAGCTTAATGTGCTGCCTTAGCAGCTGAATTCACTGTCTCTGGCTTTGTATAACTCTGACACTGTTTATGAGTGCAGTTTACAAAACTTTCAAGAGAACCTATGATGTAAAATATATACATTACGGAGACTGCTATAACTCCTTAGCTAACTTTGCGAATCCTTAATATAAAGCAGGAGAGAGGCCACTGTCTATAAGGAAGAGATTCTTGTTACAGTCCAGTTCTAGGAAAGACAAATATTCCTCTCACAAGCCCCATTCAAGTTTCTTGATTATTTGTGATCTTGCAGAAAAATAAATTCATAGAATACCAAATGCAAGAAACCATTTAATCTAAACAGTTTAATCGAAACTTGTAAGATAAACGGCATTTACCATTTGGGAGAAATTAATTGATAGAACACAATTTTTTCATAATAGTGTTTACAAACGTTTTTTATGGATCAATTCTTTTTAATGGTTTAAATTGAGAAACAAGAAGTCACAATGTAGTTACACAGCTTGTCGCCTACAACCCGGAGGCTGGCAGCATCGTATTATGATGTGACTGTAAACAAATCCCCAACTTCCCCCCACGCAAGCCAAACCCCCAAACACTCATTAAGCCATAGATAAAGGAATTTTGGTCTCCTCTATGTGTCTCCCTCGGTCCCACTCCCATGCTCCATAAGCCCGTATGTCATTACCTGCCCTCAGGTATTAGGTCAGGGTTGCCGTGGACTTTGGTGGGTCAGAAAGCAAGTGAAGCAGTTTAAGATTTTTGGGGCAGATCAGTTTGTTGAACTCTGATGAGAGGATATTTATGAAGGGGGCCCACATTTCACAGTAGGTCTCCAGCTTGAACCCTGCTGTGAGCATCAGCTTCTAAATACCGAAGATGTGCAATGAGCTTATGAAGCCATGTTGATTGATCTGGGACTTTGTCTTTCCACTAGAGGGAGATAATAGCCTGGTGTGCCACCCCCAGTGCATGGCCCATTCGCCAGCCTCTAATGGATTTTAAGGTAAATGTCAGGGTATTGGGTAGGCCTAGTATTGTATAGGTGGGAATCGCAGGATTTGTGTGTCAAATGCTGTATTGATGACATCTAGTATGGCCCTCGCAAAACTGAGCTAGCTTTGGGCAGTACCACAGTAGAGTCAAGAGAGTGCCTGTGTTCCCGCAGCCCCTCAAGCACTTGCTACTTTGTTCCAGAAGCCATTTCTGGATCAGGGTGGGAATCAGGTACAAGTAGAAGGCAATTTTAAATACAGTTTCTGTGCTTGACAAGTTGCGTGCTGCGTGTGTTGCCCGGTGGTATATTTCCTCCCACTCTTGTGTGTGAGAGTGTGCCCCAGTTCCCCTTCCCATCTCGTCTGTCCTAAATTTCTTGTCTTGTGTCCGTCTTAGCGCCAGGAGGGCCTGGATTTCAGTGATGAGGCGTCTGTGCCTGCATTTGAGAAGGAACCACGCTTCAAAGGGCAACAGTGGCCTCCATGTGTGTGGTTTGACTTAGGAGTGTGTTACCCAGTGTCTAATTTTTTGATAGTATATTCAGTCTTGTTCGCTTAGGCCAAAGTCTTTTTTCATGCTTTCAAAGGGGAAGATACCATTAGTGCCATGTAGACATCTTATGCGCACGCAGCCCCCTCATGCCACTGAGAGACGTTTTCTGGGTGTATGCCTGGGGTGAAATCTGGTTTGGGAAAAATGGAAGTCATTGGGCAGGGGAATGTAGCCAAACCCTTCTTTACTGAGACCCTGTCCCACACAAACAAGGTGGCCTTAGTAATGGGGGAAGAGTACAGGCCCATGCCTCCAGGGGAATCCACCAGACTCTTTCCACAAGTGTGTACCTGCTGTCGCTTGGTCCATAAAGATCCAATGCTTTTCCGAAGCAGCCCTACCCCCATTAGACCATAAACCAGAGTTGTGTTGTAGCTTGGTAGTATTGTAGGATGTGAGGGATCTCCAGACCTCCCCTCCCAGGTGGCCTATAATAGAGTTGTTGTTGTATGCAGAGTTTCTTCCCATCCCAAATATTTTTATTGATTTCCTGCTAAAAGGAACACAAAGAATGGCAGTGGGGCATTAATGGGAGGGCTTGGAAAACAAATAGATCTAGAGTACAATTGCCATCTTGACGGCTGCCACTCTATCCAGCCAAGAGAATCAGAGGTAGTGCCATCTTGTGAGCTCAGATTGTGTTAGAGGGAGCAGGTTACAGTAGTTGATATCGGCCATCTTTGGGGCGGATGAGGCTAGCTGTACCCTAAGTAGGGAATATGTGCATCCATCCACTTTATGGGGAATTGAGTACAAAGCTGTGTCTTCAGGTTTTGAGGTACTGACAGATTAAGGATTTGGGATCTTTGGAGGTTAACTTTGAACCCTGAAACCGCTCTATCAGTAGGGCAGGTAAGGAGTGTAGGAAGCTGGCTCTTTATATAGTATACCAAAAAGAGGTATGCTGTGTAAAGAGTCCAGGTATCCCTTATAAGCGGACATGGGCCTGCTCTAACAATCCCAAGGTGCTCCATTTGCGGTAGTGTGATCAAGCAGCCTTAGGCTCATCAGAGGGGGAGTGTTAGGCATTTGTTGCATACACAGAGTCAATAAACGATACACACACTCAAGAGGTAGATCCACACCAATTTAGAAAAATAAAGCATATTTTTATATATAGTTCAACACCAAGAAATTCGTAATTGGGTAAGTACTTTTCAAGTTATCATTTTTACAGATTTTAGCAAAGTTAGCAAAGAGCGTGTTTTTACATGGTAATGCTTTCCTATGGAAAACGAAACATTTACTGCATACAGGTATTTTCAATAGGATTTTGAGGGTCCCCTTTACCTGCGCTGGTGTGTCCATGTGCAGAGGTGTTGGATGGGTTCGTAGCCTTGCACGCTACACTGTGGAAAAGATGGTGGCTACCCAGAAATACGATGCGAAGGGGGACTAGTCTGGGAGCTCCCTATGGAGGTGGGGGCATCTGTGAGGTTCCTGGGAGCAAGGGGGAGCAGTGGGTGTTCATGGACCCGGGCTGGGAAGCTCAGGTGCAGAGGGTTTTGGTCGACTGGCGTTCTTGCGTCGTAGGCAGTCACTGTTCTCAATCTGGACCAGCAAAGGGGGACAAAACAGGACAGCTGGGTCACTATTGGCACTGGCCTCTGCGGTGCCGTTGTCCCTCATTGGCTGGTCAGTCTTTGGGCTGATGGAGTCCGGATTGGACTCTAAACAAGCGTTGGTCGAGGCAAGGGTACCCTGGGTATTGGTTCAAGGAGGCTAGGGGTCTTGGCGTCTCCAAACTTGTGGAGAGATGGATCTGACCTCTTTGAGTATGCTGACCTCCTCCTGGGTGGCTACTGCATCAGTGGACCCTGGTTGTCAGCAGTTTTTTTAACTGGATGTCGCATTTGGTGTCTGCAGGAGGCAGAGAAGTGACTACTCCACTTCAAGGGAGATGCTGGCTGGTTTTCCAAGTACTGGCAACCCTCTGAGACTTTTGGAGGATGCACAGCTGCAGGACAAGTCGGGTCTTTGAAATTGTTGAGTCTGGAGCGGACAGGTGTGGATTTGTGCCAACAGTCCACAGCAGTCTTCAGTACTCGCATTGATCGGCTCTTCGGTGTCCTCTTCTTCAATAGTCAGGTGAATCTGAAGTTCTAGTGTCAGGGGGCCACCTAAATACTCAATTTAGGGGCGTTAGGGGAGAGTAGAGTAGCAGCCAATGGGCTACTTTCCCTTGGGGTCACTATACCCCTATATGACCACTTCCTGTGGGAAGTGGGCATAACCCTGTCCCAGTGTTCCTAATTCTGCCATCACCAAGATGGTGGAATTGTTCTAGAGTGGGGCACATCAGGCAGCTCACCTTAGGGTTATGTCTGACCTGGGTGTGCTCCACGCCTCTTCGCATAACTAATTTCCCACCTGTCCTGGTGCCAAATGGGCTGCAGGGCAGGGGGTGGCATCTTCCAGGTCTGGGGGATGCCGAGGCCGCATATCAAAGGAGGCAGAGGCTTCAAAGCCTCTGGCCTTGGTATGCTGATTTAATAGCCATCCTGCTGGAGGAGGTGTAAACACCTCCTGCCAGAGCAGGCATTGTTCCTGACATCTGAGAGCATGGATTTCACTTCCTAGGGGGTCAGAAGCACGTCGGTGGTGGAAGACCGGACTGTACCAGTCAGCCAGCACACTAGAGGACTATAAGGGTTCAGGGGGTACCTCTAAGGTACCCTCTGGGTGCATGTATTAATTAATGTGGTTTTATTAAAACTTTGGTTTCAGTGAAGCCATCATGTAGCTGGGGAACTTGTAATCACCAGTGCCCAGTACATATATTTAAGATGGCTTACCTGTTCACTTGCAATGTCTAAGAATTGGCTTAGACATCACAGGGGTATATCTGCTCAGGCAGATATGTCCACACGTAATATAATTCACTCTGCCTTAGGGCTGTAAGGCCTGCTCTAGGGGTGACTTACATGTATTGCATGTTGTGCATGTGAGTGTGCCATGTCATGTCTTCACTTTTGTCTGCACTGTTTCACGCAGCCTGCAATGGCAGTCTGCATGAGTGTGGTGAGGGGTCCCTTAGGGTGGTACAATACATGCTACAGCCCTTAGGGACCCTCTTTACTACCCAAACCCTAGGTACCAGGGCTACCATTTACTAGGGACTTACAGGGGTGCTAAAGGTCTTGCCAATTGGGCAACAGTTGTATAGTTTAGGCAAAAGGGATGGGCACTGGGGACCTGTTTAGCAGGAACCCAGTGCACTTCTGTCAAAATTGCATCAGATACCAGGCAAAAAGTGGAGGCGACCATGTCAGAAAGGGGCACTTTCCCACAGGGAGGACATTGGAATGGTGAGTGCCAAAATCACATAATTGGCGTAGAAGCTGATGGTGCATGTTGTAGCTCCGAAGGGGACCAGGGTGATGTTAGGGTTAGTCCGGATCCTTTGTGGTAGGGATTCTATATAGAGGGCGAACAGTAACGGGAAAAGAGGGCTGCCCTGTCGTGTTTCCCTATGTATCGGAAATAAGTCTGAGGACGATGTCCCATTCACTCTCACCTTGGCTCAGGGAGAGCTATACCTTGGATCCAGTGGCAGAACGTGTCCCCAGAGCTAAACTGTTTCAGGCTGGCAATTAAAAGGGGCCAATGGATCCTGCAGAACGCTTTTTACGCAACAATAGCTAGTAGGAGTGCCTCTCTATTAGAGCGATGGACCTTTTTGATGTTTTAATACAACAGTCTAAAAGTGGCAGGGCCAAATCTGCGCTGAGTCAGTGCAATGTAGTACAATCAAAATTCCAAAGTTTGCTCCAAGGATAAGTGGAGCGGCCATCCAACATTCCAAGGTTTGGAGATGGAATCCCCAAATAACAATACAAACAAAATCTTATCCTGAGCAAATGTCCATTCCAAAGTAAATCCAGCAGTCCCTAGTTATGGTAATTTCTTTGTTTTATTCCAAACGTCAGAATTCCAAATAAGTAATATCACAGCCAGTCTGAACAGAATGCAGACAACACGTGTTTCGTCTCGTGGATAATTTCCACCGACTTCATCAGGGCTAATAAGTCATAATCAAGTTTAGTTCTCAGTAGCCGAGATACCATGAGGAGCACTCTCCCCATTGTTTGCAGATACATGAATTGCCGACTGTTGGATTGCAAGATAATGAGGAATTAAGGAATTAAGTACTGAGATATAGGTGCTTGCGAAAATCTATGTTTTACTACTGAGGACTGAACTTGATTATGACTAAGGCTCCCTGTTTTCCGTTTTTACTGATTTTTACAGCTAAATACAGACAGAAAACATTCATTTTCTTGTGAAAGTGGTGGAGCGGTGCACTACCAAAGAGTTTTTTCAATAAATCCAAATGTTCAATTGGTTAAGTGGTGATCAATCCTTTATTTTCAATATAAAAAAAAACAGATTCCAGCCAACGCGTTTCGTTCATTCATAAAATGAACTTCTTCAGGGCAAATGGTGATGTGAAGGAGACGCAGGAACACAGAGGCAATGAAGATCCTTTGGTCTGGGATCATTGGAAAAGGCGTTCGGACATGAGGGCATGTATTTCGCCCAATGACGTACGTCTATGTTCCAAATTCCTGCTGTCGACGCACAAGTGTTATGCTTTGAAGGCTACCATGATAAGTACCTGATGGTTGTGTCTCTGGGCACTGCCGACCAGACGATACTAATAGGACTGTGTCCCCAGAGACACAACCATCAGGTACTTATCATGGTAGCCTTCAAAGCATAACACTTGTGCGTCGACAGCAGGAATTTGGAACATAGACGTACGTCATTGGGCGAAATACATGCCCTCATGTCCGAACGCCTTTTCCAATGATCCCAGACCAAAGGATCTTCATTGCCTCTGTGTTCCTGCGTCTCCTTCACATCACCATTTGCCCTGAAGAAGTTAATTTTATGTATGAACGAAACGCGTTGGCTGGAATCTGTATATTTTGATATTGAAAATATAGGATTGATCACCACTTAACCAATTGAACATTTGGATTTATTGAAAAAACTCTTTGTAGTGCACCGCTCCACCACTTTCACAGTTTTCTCTCTGCTTGGCAGCTGGCATCCAACAACGGCAGGTGCAGGAGCTGTATGTGCACACCCAATCATACTACCCGCTACAGTTTCATATACAAAAAAAGGAACAAAGCAGGGAGGTGCGGTTATTCAGATCCGCCGTTGCTCATCCATTCCCCAACATTTATTTTCTTGTCTGTATTTATTTTTAAATGTGGATAAAAAACGGAAATTGGGTTGCTTTTTGAGTAATTCTAAATACTGTCTGCCCTGACTGCCAGGCCAATAGATGTGTGGATTGATAGATAAGGGGTTAAAAAAGAAAGGGATTTTAGTAAAGGGGTTTTAACAGCAGTAGATATACACAAGGTTGATACTGAAATTTGCATATAAATGTACTAATTTATCTTCTGCGGGTGTTCACAGCACTGAAACCTGGCAGACATTCAAGCATGAGTGCATATTTATCGGTTAAATAAATGTGGAAATATACTAATTTCAGCTTAATTTTTCCACAAAACCCAAAATAAATATGGATAAATACAGATAAAATTAGCAAAAAATAAATATGGATAAATACAGACGGAAATGGCAAAAAAATAAATAGCATAAAACCGGGAGCCCTAATTATGACTTATTAGCCCTGATGAAGTCCATTGGCCTGAGCGGTCTAAATTGCTATTCATCACGAGGTTCAAGTCATCCCCCACTTGGACAGCTGTGCCTTGAGATTGTTAGATCTCTGCTAGGGAGTCCTCAATGAAGTGCTCATGTTGCTCATTGGGGGTGTAAATGGAAGCAACGTAACTGGGAGGTGCCCCAGTAGAATGCGATATGCCAGAAGGTGACTCCTGATTTCTGCATTTTTCCTGATCATCTCTCCCCGAAAACCCCGGGCTAGAAGTATGGCCACTCTCCTCTTTTTGGCCCCCTAGGGGACCAGAATTGTTGGGGAAACCTTCAGGATTTCATCCTTGATTCGTCCCGCAGCAATAGATGAGATAATTAGAGCAGATATATGTCTCTCCCACTCTGTTCCAGTAGAGACAGAATCACGGAAGGTTTGACTGGGTGGTTCAGGCCTCTAAAATTGAGCCTGCCTATTTTAGTGTCCGTGTGGAGAGGTCAGGGAGGGTGGTAAGTGCATTTGATCCTGGGGACAAGTAACATAGGAGGGGCTGGGACTAGCAGCGCTTGAGAGATAGATGAGTCATGTTGGTATTGGCTCGGACTCCCTGTAAGTGACCATGGTGTCAAGAATGGGAAACAAGAACAACCCCCAACAAAAACCAGAACAACTGTACCAACTTAAAATCCATACAACATGGAGAACTGAAGGTTAAGTCCTACGAGTAGAATGCGGCCAGGAGTGGGGTGTCCATTCAGATATGGATGCATAGGTCTGCGCCATGGCTCCCCCGCCTCAGTGCTTGTTGGAAGGGGTGGAAGGCCCTGTCAAGCCGAGCCAGTAGAGATGTCTCATCCCCAGTGATCATTGTAAGTTTAGGTGGGGCCATGACCCATGCTCTGTAAAGGTTTGTCCAGGACCCCTCTTCGCTCCTGAGCAGTATCTCCAAAGTCAGGGCGCAACCACTTAGGAATTTTGAGGGCTCGTGCAAGGTTCATGCAGGAGAAGGAATGCCCCAGGAGATCCAGTAGTCGAGTGTCAGCCTTCCTCCTGTTGTAAGCCCAGGATGCAGCAGGCCTCAGAGAGAGTGCGTGGTTGATGCAGTTGACCCTCCCAGTGGAAGATGATCCTGAACGGATGACCCCAGCCATAGAAGATCTCCTCGTTGTGTAGGAATTTGATGATGGGTTTAAGTCCCTGCACAGCTAGAAGGTATGTGTTGAGAGGTCTTGTATAGTGAGATCTTGTGCCCATGAAATGTTGTAGGTCTCTTTCTTTCCTCCTTCAGTTGGAAGGCATGCACACATGCCAGGATATTCGGGGGACAAGCGTCATTGACCCCGGGGAGTCCAGCCCGCTGGACCCTGTCGGATTGTAGTTGGCTCTCCTCCTGGCAGCCAAGAATATGCAGAAACAGGGCCCGGACATAGCCCGATGTCTGTGTCCTCAGCTCCACTCAGTACCCCTCTTAGACGTATATTATTCCGCATGACCTGTTTTCGGGATTCTCCGCATGGGTCTGGAGGTCTGCTTCCCGTTCTTGGAGTTGCAACACTTCTTGGTGGAGCTGTTCGACAGCTTCTTTGCTAGCAATTTCTTTGTCTTCTACTGCAGATACTCTGTCTCCCAGTGAGCCATGTCGCACTTCAAATTGTGTATCTCTTGTGACAGGTGTTTATTAATCATCTGTAGGTCTGCCTTGACTAAATCGAAGAAGGACTCCATGAAGCCCTGTGTGACCTGGGAGGCATCGTGCACAGTGTCCTCCATAGTTGAGGCTGGTTGTGAGGAACGGATTTCTTTGGTGGAATTGTTATTGGAGCATGTTAACATGTCACGCAAGTTGTGATTCTTCTTTCCTTTGGATGAGGCCATTAGGATGGTGTGGGGCTCTCTGATATCAAGCTTTGAGGCTAGTCACCGTGTGCAGTGGTGGCCATGATGGATAGAGGCTACTTAAGGTCCGTCACCAGTTGGAGAGCGTTAGGGAGGGACTCTGGTAACGAAAGTTGGCCTGCTGATATTATGGCCCTGAGGGGAGAGTCTGGATGCCACTCTCTAAGGTGCCCAGAATCTCACTGGAGAAGCTCGTCCCAGCCATGGGCTCCAGAGGTAGCCCTCGCTGTTGAAGTCTCTGCCCACTCGAGGGCCGCCCCAATGTGTTCTTGATGTGTGCCGTGAGCGAGCCAGTGGAGCAGGCGGCACTTTCGGGGGCCTCTTGTGGGGGCTATGGAGTGGCTTGTGCCTGGGGTCGCTGAGTTGAAGGGGCGGACTCTTGGTCCGTTGGAACGGGTGCATGATAACACCATCAGTGGGGTGCCTCACAAGGAAAGGAGCCTTTATAGATGAGCACAAAAAAAAGGGATGGGTGAGATCTTAGTGACCTGCCCCCAGTGACTGCATGGGCACTCACATTGGTAGCGGCGTAATTGGTGGTGTGCTCTGGTTTTTCATGCAAATGCTTGCACTCTGGGTGGGGCTCACAACACGTCCCTGGCCCCGATGCTTCTACGAGGTTCTCCTGAGTTTGTGCTAGAACTCAGTCCCCGGTACCGGTCTGCTTCTATGGTCCTTAGGGAGGCTAGGTGTGCTATGTTGGGGATCCGAGCTTTTCCCTGGGCCCAGCACTGTGGTTTGTGGACGTGGGCACACGAGGTCGCAGTCCACCCCAGGGACCCCGGGGGAGAGTGGCCTGCAGGGTAATGCGTAGGTGAGGCAGAGCCCTCAGTAAGCCACAGCTGCTATGTCTCTCCAGCGCCTGATCAGGGCTCCGGCCGACGAGCAGGATATGCGGATTCTTCTGCCGATTCACCACCTGAATCGCCCTCTGCAGCGATTACAGGTGCAACCTTGCCATCTTGGGTTGATTCGATTCTCCTCTCCCTGTCAGGTACGCTGCTATGTGATCCGGTGAGCAGAGGAGCAATATCGGACGTCCTAAGCAACACCCCTACAAACTTTTTACAAACATTTTTTAACTGTGAATGCCATTATTCTTGCCAGTGGGTTCTCTCTGTTGGTTTTTCTACGAGGATTTCATAGCTTCTCATGCTCTTCTACCCATTCTCTTCCCATGTCCTGTCATTGCGTAATGTTTCACCTTAAAAAATTGCTATTCCAGGGGTATAGGCCCTGTACCACCCTACCTTCTTTCCACTGTTTTACCCTCCCACATTGCTCCTCCCCATCTCCTCCTTCGTCCATTCCATTTTTCTATGGGGAGGCACCCTTTAAAGTTCCCTTGCTGTACACCCTCACCATACTCGCCCTGTTCCCATTTTTTTTGTTGGCCCTCTTCTGTTCACTTATTCCTCCTCTTATCCATTTCCCCACTCCACTTCTCTTTACTCTTGTAATCTCTTTTTCCTGCAGATCTTTTGTAATTTGTCTCTTTGTTTTTCTTCTTTTATTCCAGTGTAGAGTCACATTAGCAGTAGAAAGAGGACCCTCTGTATCTAAACAGTATTGTAGCCTTGTTTCTAACTTTACTTTTATTAAAAAAATGAACAAACTCTGTTTATTTTTAGGTCAAGCCTAAGAGCAGCGCGCATGAGCTGCTCGCTCTGCGAGGCATGCTGTAATAGAGTATGCAGTGGAAGCCCCGCCCACTCTCCCCCTATTTTTAATTGGCTTGTGTCATTGTCTTTGGTAAGCGATGGCTTCCGATTTATTAAGAGGCTTGTTAGTCCCTCCTGGGTACCTCCTTGTCACCATTATTTACCGCCCATAAGGACTGGACCTTTTACTTGGCTCGTTACACGGTATGCTTTATCTAGTGGGTGAGCACTATTTTGTGTATTGATACTAGTGGGGACAATGGCGGCTGCCTTTTTTGTTGTATTTGCATGCTGAGCTCGGCGCCCGCTTCAGGGACACCGCGCTCTGTTTATTTATTTATTTTTTAAACTTTAATACTGAGCGCGGCGCCCGCTTCAGGGACACCGTGCTCGGTTTTTTGTTTTTTTAAAAACTTTAATACTGAACGCGGCGCTCGCTTCAGGGTCACCGCGCTCTTTCTGTTTTTTTAACTTTTACAATGCCAATAGGTTAAAAATGCAAACACAAGGAGATGATGGACGGAGCGCTGAAACTTTTCAGACACTCACCCCCAGTCACAGATCTGGGTTGAATCCATCATCATTCTTTAGCTCACTTCGCCACCTCAGTTCAGACCCAGCTATATGCAAATAAGTCTTGACCCTGTGCCTCATGGGAACAGTCCAGCCCGAACTGCCAAGCCAGGTCTTCCCTGAACCGGAAACAAGCATCCTGGGACCGGTTTCTGGGTAACACCCTTCATCAGCCATGCTAGCTTGAATCCAGTGGCAAAGTGAGCAAGGGACCCACGTCTGGGCATGCCCTGCCAACTTAGGGCGAACAAAGCAAACACAAGGAGATGATGGACGGAGCGCTGAAACTTTTCAGACACTCACCCCCAGTCACAGATCTGGGTTGAATCCATCATCATTCTTTAGCTCACTTCGCCACCTCAGTTCAGACCCAGCTATATGCAAATCAGTCTTGACCCTGTGCCTCATGGGAACAGTCCAGCCCGAACTGCCAAGCCAGGTCTTCCCTGAACCGGAAACAAGCATCCTGGGACCGGTTTCTGGGTAACACCCTTCATCAGCCAGAAAGCCAGAAACTGGTCCCAGGATGCTTGTTTCCGGTTCAGAGAAGACCTGGCTTGGCAGTTCGGGCTGGACTGTTCCCATGAGGCACAGGGTCAAGACTGATTTGCATATAGCTGGGTCTGAACTGAGGTGGCGAAGTGAGCTAAAGAATGATGATGGATTCAACCCAGATCTGTGACTGGGGGTGAGTGTCTGAAAAGTTTCAGCACTCCGTCCATCATCTCCTTGTGGTTGCTTTGTATGCCCTAAGTTGGCAGGGTATGCCCAGACGTGGGTCCCTTGCTCACTTTGCCACTGGATTCAAGCTAGCCTGGCTGATGAAGGCTGTTAGCCCGAAACCGGTCCCAGGATGCTTGGTTCAGGGAAGACCTGGCTTGGCAGTTCGGGCTGGACTGTTCCCATGAGGCACAGGGTCAAGACTGATTTGCATATAGCTGGGTCTGAACTGAGCTGGCGAAGTGAGCTAAAGAATGAGGATGGATTCAACCCAGATCTGTGACTGGGAGGGAGTGTCTGAAAAGTTTCAGCACTCCGTCCATCATCTCCTTGTGGTTGCTTTGTATGCCCTAAGTTGGCAGGGTATGCCCAGACGTGGGTCCCTTGCTCACTTTGCCACTGGATTCAAGCTAGCCTGGCTGATGAAGGGTGTTACCCAGAAACCGGTCCCAGGATGCTTGGTTCAGGGAAGACCTGGCTTGGCAGTTCGGGCTGGACTGTTCCCATGAGGCACAGGGTCAAGACTGATTTGCATATAGCTGGGTCTGAACTGAGCTGGCGAAGTGAGCTAAAGAATGATGATGGATTCAACCCAGATCTGTGACTGGGGGTGAGTGTCTGAAAAGTTTCAGCACTCCGTCCATCATCTCCTTGTGGTTGCTTTGTTTGCCCTAAGTTGGCAGGGTATGCCCAGACGTGGGTCCCTTGCTCACTTTGCCACTGGATTCAAGCTAGCCTGGCTGATGAAGGGTGTTACCCAGAAACCGGTCCCAGGATGCTTGTTTCCGGTTCAGGGAAGACCTGGCTTGGCAGTTCGGGCTGGACTGTTCCCATGAGGCACAGGATCAAGACTGATTTGCATATAGCTGGGTCTGAACTGAGGTGGCGAAGTGAGCTAAAGAATGATGATGGATTCAACCCAGATCTGTGACTGGGGGTGAGTGTCTGAAAAGTTTCAGCACTCCGTCCATCATCTCCTTGTGGTTAATAGGTTAAAAACGTCACCGCATTCGTTACTTGGGGGTGGGGGGGTTACCTCACTCCTGTGCTAGTAGGTTTGCCTCACGGCTGTGCTTCGATGTCCTGCTGTGTTCTGAATCTGTCTAGAGGCCTCCCCACCCGTCCCAACCCCTGTAATACCCCTCCCACTCTTCCTTAAGAGACTAAGGGGCATATTCACAACAACACAACAAAAGTGGAGATAGATTTAACGCCCCATTCACAAGCGGGCGCAAACTGCAGACAACGCAAGTATTCCCGCGATAACTGCAGCAAAATTTACCTCCACGGTTGACACCACCAACTAACCCTAATGAGATGCAGAGTAGGCGTTCCCGTGCAAAAACACACGAAAACACCACTACACCACTTTCACAACGAACTGCCAGATCCGCGATGCGAACCAAAAACAGGCGATAAGCCGCGGTAGCAGCAGGGATTTAACACCTGCCTTCTGCTGGTGTAAAGCAGGGCGACTACCTGCAGTACGAAAGGGAGCCCAGCACAGAGCCATATCGGATGACCCACAGATGCCATGGATACAATGATCATGCAGCTCGGAGACCCAAGAGGGCCACAACACCCACCGCCCCCACTCCCAGGCACCCCCTCCCCCAGACCCCACCTCCCCTGACAAACACATACCGTGCACGACACAAGAGCCACAAAAAGTGCATGATGTCACACAATGACAACAAGAAACACACGTGTGGTCAGAAGAACGAGAAACAGTCACTCATCATTGAAGTAACAACCACAAATGTTATTGAAATACAACACAAAACACCAATGCGGAAGACTCCTGTCGGGTCCGTCCGGGACAATCCTGATGTCACAGCCTGGAAAATAAAGCACAAAACCAGAACGTGTGTCATGCGCACATCAAAGGAGCGAGAAACAGAGAAGGAAAGAAAGGCAGAGAGAGAAAGAGAGAGAGAAAGAAAGAAAGGGAGAAGGAGAGAGAGAAAGGAAGAGAGGGAGAGGGAGAGGGAGAGAGAGAGAAGGAAAGGAAGGCAGAGAGAGAGACAGAGAAGGAAAGGAAGGCAGAGAGAGAGACAGAGAAGGAAAGGAAGGCAGAGAGAGAGACAGAGAAGGAAAGGAAGGCAGAGAGAGAGAGAAGGAGGGACACTGCCGCCCCGCGCACCCAGGCACCACTGCTCACCTGCTGCCACCAGTGTGTCTCCAACCAAGTGCCGGTATACACTGCAAGCCACCAGGTCTGCAATCTGTAATCGAGGCAAGAGTCAATCATGGCAGAGTCCATCTCACTGCACACGGCAACAACGCCTGTCTGCCCCCGTGCACACATGCAGCCGCACCCTACCCCCTCCCACCAACCAGCGCTGGCTGTCCGCCCTTTCGCACCCAGGCCCCACTGCTCACCTGCCGCCAACGGTGTGTCCACCAGTGGGCACACCACGTGCCCGTGCAAGCTCCACGCCCCGGTCCCGCCACCATGGCATGCTCCACATCATGCGGACCCGCACCGCGGCCCAGCAGGTCCCACACATGGCGCTGAGCCCTGAGGCATCAATGGCAGAGACCACATCACTGCACACGTCATCATCGCAGGCTGCACACCCGCTCAGCAATTTTGGGGCCACTAACCCTGTGCAACCCCAGTCAGCGCCACGTGGTGGTAGGCCCGTGCAGCCGCAAGGCTTCGGGTGCCACTAACCCTGTGCAACCCCAGTCAGCGCCACGTGGTGGTAGGCCCGTGCGGCCGCAAGGCCTCGGGTGCCACTAACCCTGTGCGCAACAACTCATGGGCCCTTCATGATTGAGCCCCGTGGAACGTCCGTCATTTAGTCACCTCCGGCAGTGGGGAATGTGACGTTGCTGGCCCCTTATATTCTCGTGGTCACATGGCCTGTGACGCCTGCGCCGGATGCGTGTGGTGTGTGTGCAAACCTGCCCTCAGGGAGTGGCCGTGACATGCTGACAACTAGACCAGTGACCTGCAGACCACTAGCGTGTAGACCTGCGACATGTGATTATGTGGCACCCCCCTCGGAGCGTAAGCGGAGTGGTCTGGCCTGGCGTACGCCGGGCCAGCGTAGGGCTTGCAACAATGACTCGGGGGCTCCGGGCGTGGTGCAGTCCATGTCCGGGCAAGGAAGTGACTAATGCGTGTGTCCCTGTTGTAGTGTCTACGGCACCCGGAAAGCAATCGGCAACGTAGCACACTGTGACTGGAATCCCACTAGATGAGCATCATTGACGTTAGGGGGAATCACTGACCCTACATACATCCACACATTCATACTTGAATGATGAAAGACATGACACAGCAGTGCGTTTCTGAATGTTTATTGCACATCCAGTGGAGTTTTGCAGCTGGAGCAGTACAGGGCCATGCCAACCCCACTTCACAATATGGGCCCGTGGAGGGCCAGCCAGAGACCATCGGGGAATGACAAGTACAGAGGATGATGAAGAGTACAGTCCGCAGTCTGGTCGCCGTGTCATCCGTCACCAAACAGGATATGGCAGTCCATGTCGCGGTCCAAGGTGAGTGCCGCAGAGTGTATCGGGGGTCAGTGGAAGGTCATGGGGCCATGTGCGGCACCAAGGAGCAACAGGCCAGGTGGCGGAAATGAATGCTAGTGCCTCCTTCTGATACCAAAGCCAGCCACGTCCTCGTCCTCGTATGTGTGCCCTGCCCCACCTGTGGGTGGTGCAGTTCCGGCTGCAGCACTGTGTGCCACTGACACATCAGGGGCCGGAGGTGGATTGTCGGCCGCACTGTGTAGCAGTGACACATCAGGTGCCGGAGTGGAAATGTCTGCCGCACTGTGAGGCACGGACACACCAGGGGGCGGAGATGTGGATGGTGTAGGGGCAGCAGCATTCATCTGCGCCCCGCCTTGTGGCAGCAATGCCATGATGAGGACATGCAGGGCATGGTAGATCCCAGCTACATTTCGATGGAACTCATCCGCCAATCACCTCCAGGACCAGGGCAGCCCAGCTGCATCAAGGAGACCCCACCCACTCCATAAACCACCCAGCAGGAGGCACCCACAACCCCGGCTGTCTCCCAAGACCCCCCCGAACAACACATGGCCTTCCAACGCCGTGTGTTGGAGGGCCAGAGGGAGATGGCTGAGCAGGTGCGGGTGGGGTTCGACCTCATGGCTACCAAACTCGACACCATCCATGGGTGTGTGAGTCCCATCAGGGACCACCTCCAGTCCCTAACGGACACCCACACGCCACTCCATGGTCTCCAACGAGCCCTGGCTGACATCGCTGGAGTCATGACTTGGAGACAAGAACACGTGTCCGCTCAGAGTGGCTCCAGCGATCTCAGCCGTGAGATGGCACACATGCGGAGGCTCATGGAGGACATGGTGCGGATGGAGGCGGAAAGGATGGCAGCCACCGCTGCACATCAGCGAAATGTAGCTGGGATCTACCATGCCCTGCATGTCCTCATCATGGCATTGCTGCCACAAGGCGTGGCGCAGATGAATGCTGCTGCCCCTACACCATCCACATCTCTGCCCCCTGGTGTGTCCGTGCCTCACAGTGCGGCAGACATTTCCACTCCGGCACCTGATGTGTCACTGCCACACAGTGCGGCCGACAATCCACCTCCGGCCCCTGATGTGTCAGTGGCACACAGTGCTGCAGCCGGAACTGCACCACCCACAGGTGGGGCAGGGCACACATCCGAGGACGTGGCTGGCTTTGGGATCAGAAGGAGGCACTAGCATTCATTTCCGCCACCTGGCCTGTTGCTCCTTGGTGCCGCACATGGCCCCATGACCTTCCACTGACCCCCGATACACTCTGCGGCACTCACCTTGGACCGCGACATGGACTGCCATATCCTGTTTGGTGACGGATGACACGGCGACCAGACTGCGGACTGTACTCTTCATCATCCTCTGTACTTGTCATTCCCTGATGGGCTCTGGCTGGCCCTCCACGGGCCCATATTGTGAAATGGGGTTGGCATGGCCCTGTACTGCTCCAGCTGCAAAACTCCACTGGATGTGCAATAAACATTCAGAAATGCACTGCTGTGTCATGTCTTTCATCATTCAAGTATGAATGTGTGGATGTATGTAGGGTCAGTGATTCCCCCTAACGTCAATGATGCTCATCTAGTGGGATTCCAGTCACAGTGTGCTACGTTGCCGATTGCTTTCCGGATGCCGTAGACACTACAACAGGGACACACGCATTAGTCACTTCCTTGCCCGGACATGGACTCCACCACGCCCGGAGCCCCCGAGTCATTGTTGCAAGCCCTGCACTGGCCCGGCGTACACCAGGCCAGACCACTCCACTTATGCTCCAAGGGGGGGGCCACATAACCACATGTTGCAGGTCTACACGCTAGTGGTCTGCAGGTCACTGGTCTAGTTGTCAGCATGTCACGGCCACTCCCTGAGGGCAGGTTTGTACACACACCACACCCATCCGGCGCAGGCGTCACAGGCCATGTGACCCCGAGAATATAAGGGGCCGGCAACGTCACATTCCCCACTGCTGGAGGTGACTGGATGACAGACGTTCCACGGGGCTCAATCATGAAGGGCCCATGAGTTGTTGCGCACAGGGTTAGTGGCATCTGAGGCCTTGCGGCCGCACGGGCCAACCACCACGTGGCGCTGACTGGGGTTGCACAGGGTTAGTGGCACCCGAAGCCTTGCGGCCGCACGGGCCTACCATCACGTGGCGCTGACTGGGGTTGCGCAGGGTTAGTGGCCCCGAAATTGCTGAGCGGGTGTGCAGCCTGCGATGATGACGTGTGCAGTGATGTGGTCTCTGCCATTGATGCCTCAGGACTCAGCGCCATGTGTAGAACCTTCTGGGCCGCGGTGCGGGTCCGCATGATGTGGAGCATGCCATGGTGGCGGGACCAGGGCGTGGAGCTTGCACGGGCACGTGGTGTGCCCACTGGTGGACACACCATTGGCGGCAGGTGAGCAGTGGGGCCTGGGTGCGCATGGGCGGACAGCCAGCGCTGGCCGGCGGGAGGGGGTAGGGTGCGGCTGCATGTGTGCGCTGGGGCGGACAGGCGTTGTTGCCGTGTGCAGTGAGATGGACTCTGCCATGATTGACTCTTGCCTCGATTACAGATTGCAGACCTGGTGGCTTGCAGTGTATACCGGCACTTGGTTGGAGACACACCAGTGGCAGCAGGTGAGCAGTGGTGCCTGGGTGCGCGGGGGCGGCACTGTCCCTCCTTCTCTCTATCTCTCTCTCCCTTCCTTTCCTTCTCTCTCTCTCTCTCCCTTCCTTTCCCTCTCTCTCTCTCTGCCTTCCTTTCCTTCTCTCTCTCTCTCTCTCCCTTCCTTTCCCTCTCTCTCTCTCTGCCTTCCTTTCCTTCTCTGTCTCTCTCTCTGCCTTCCTTTCCTTCTCTGACTCTCTCTCTGCATTCCTTTCCTTCTCTGTCTCTCTCTCTGCCTTCCTTTCCTTCTCTGTCTCTCTCTCTGGCTTCCTTTCCTTCTCTGTCTCTCTCTCTGGCTTTCTTTCCATCTCTGTCTCTCTCTGGCTTCCTTTCCTTCTCTGTCTCTCTCTCTGCCTTCCTTTCCTTCTCTGTCTCTCTCTCTGTCTTCCTTTCCTTCTCCCTCCCTCCCTCTCCCTTTCTTTCTTTCTCTCTCTGCCTGTCTTTCCTTCTCTGTTTCTCTGTGTCTCGCTCCTTTGATGTGCGCATGACACACGTTCTGATTTTGTGCTTTATTTTCCAGGCTGTGACATCAGGATTGTCCCGGACGGACCCGACAGGAGTCTTCCGCATTGGTATTTTGTGTTGTATTTCAATAAAAGTTTTTGGTTGTTACTTCAATGATGAGTGACTGTTTCTCGTTCTTCTGACCACACGTGTGTTTCTTGTTGTCATTGTGCGACATCATGAGCTTTTTGTGGCTCGTGTGTCGTGCACGGTATGTGTTGGTCAGGTGGGGGGTCCGGGGGGGGGTGCCTGGGAGTGGGGGCAGTAGGTGTTGTGGCCCTCATGTGTCTCCGAGCTGCATGATCATTGTATCCATGGCATCTGTGGGTCATCCGATGTGGCTCTGTGCTGGGCTCCCTTTCGTACTGCAGGTAGTCGCCCTGCTTTACACCAGCAGAAGGCAGGTGTTAAATCCCTGCTGCTACCGCGGCTTATCGCCTGTTTTTGGTTCACATCGCGGATCTGGCAGTTCGTTGTGAAAGTGGTGTTTTCGTGTGTTTTTGCACGGGAACGCCTACTCTGCATCTCATTAGGGTTAGTTGGTGGTGTCACCCGTGGAGGTAAATTTTGCAGCAGTTATCGCGGTGAGGAAACTAGCAGAAATCGCTGTTAGCATGAGCTGAAGCCATTTTGGTTATGGCAGCCATTTTAGTTAGCCATGTGCTGGCCATGTGCTTCTTGTCTCTTTACTGTTGCCTGCTTTTCTATTCTGCTTGAGTCATCAGTTACAGTTAACTCCTTCAGCACTGAGCCAGAGCAATGTATGATCAGAAAGGCCTGTAGCTGCTAGAATACACCTATTTTAGAATAGAACTGTCAGGCTGTTTTAACTGATGTAAGCAGAAATGTCTCCCCTCCCACTTTGTTGAGCAAGCAATTTTTGTATACCCATGTTAGTCAATAACTATTCTTGTATGTGCCAGTACCTCCCCTTTGAGTCTCCATGCTGACTATGCAACAAATGTATATATAAGGCCCCTAGTTTCTGTACTCCTTGAACTACCTCCTACAGTGGCCTGAGGGTACCGTATTGACGTAGACTCCCTCATGTGAGGCTAATAAATCTATTTTCTTTGATATTACAGCTTCCGTGCCAATCTCTATTTTGTTAGTCTAAGGACTTAAGTACAAAGAAGAGCGAACCCCTGCACCAGTGGGCCTCTGAAAAGGCTTACTCCCACAAATTGGCGCCCGTCACGTGGGGCTCATCAGGAGACGCGGTCGCCCAAAGGAGTGGTCTTGACGGAGGTTTGGAATCTCGCTGAGGATGTACACTGCAGGATGAGACCCTTGTCTTTGCAGACCAAAGTGCTTTTCCGATTTTCCCGATTTGAACCTCCAGGTGGTGACCGGTCCCTGACTGAGATCCCTTTGGCGTTCGTCTCAAAGTGACCATTAGGTCGATTCAGAACTTGGCAGTTGGAAGCTGGAGACTTTTGTTTGGTAAGGTCGCGATGCGACACTATTATTTTGGATTAGCTTGGCCAAGATTCTGGTTTGTTTGTTTGTTTGCTGCAGCAAATAAAGGCAGGTAATGAGGAGATTTTTCTCTACTTTTGGATAATTCTCAGGATAAATACGCTTTGATTATAATATTATATCGCATTGTAATATTTTTGCCATGCCTGCTCCTAGCACACTTCGTAGAATGTGTTGCTGTCTTGGTGGTACCAATATGGATTTACAAAGTACTCAGCTGACTCCCCTAGAGGGGATACCTAAATAGGTTTATGTACATTAAATATGGTATTTCTTCCATAATGTATAGTACACTGTGGAACAAATACACTAAAAAGGATCCTGATCTACGCACTTAGTAAAAATTCGTAAATGGTGATACGGAGCGCTTTTGAGTGTTCCACCAGCTCCATTGGTAATTCGGTGTATTTTGGAAAAGGTCTGGGGCTAGAGCCTGTCTTTTTGAACATGGCACAGTCTGTGGGCTGCCTCTTGCTTTTGTCCTAAGTGTTGATTTGTGGGTTGATTGTTTTTTTTGAGTGTCTATGTGGTTTGTGGACTGACACCGGTGGTGATGCTTGTGAAGTATTTGTTTGAGTGAGTAGCGACTGTGTTTTTTGTGTAAGAATGGCTTGCCTTAGCAAGCAGTGTTGTGTGTTCTGAGTGTGTGGCCCCCTTCTTGAAAATGTCTGGAATGAGCTCAATTTGGTTTGCTGTCGTCATTGTGTTCTGCAGATCTCATTGGAAGAATTACACTTTAAAATTCAAAGAATAAATTGTATAACATATGCTAAATTGCTGCACGCTACTATTTAAAGTAAAGCAGTAACAAAGTATAGATGTCTGAACCTTCAATTATTATATCGCCCCAGTGGTAAAACACAAAATTAGAATTAACACTGAGGGCCTGATTCTGATGTGGTTAGGAAGGCCTCCTAACGGCATTTGCTCCTTCCAAATCGGATCGGGAACGTGTCTTCCCGACTGAGGGCCCAATTCTGATGCGGTTAGGAATAAATGTTCCCATTGAAGTCAATGGGAGTTCAACCAAATCGTATCTGGAAGCATCCGGATACATCCTACTCCGCCGGTCGGACTTTCCCGATCCGAGTGGGTCGGAAACCATTTCCCAACCGATTCGGTCGGGAAGCTTTTCCAACCCGCATCAGAATCGGCCCCTATATAGGGAAAAAATAGGCCTCACAGAAAGAAAAAAAAAAAAAGAATTTGTGTGTTTTACACACCTAGGACTCAATACAAAATGTTACAGCATTATTCTTAGATACATTATATTAAATATTAAAAGGCATTCACATTATCTGAGTAATTAGTTGCTGCTAAAATAAAAGCGCCTCTTTTACCACATTGCAAAACGATAGATTTTGACTGGCTTGGAATGCCTGGGTTTTAAATAGACTGAACCGTGCTCAATTCACAGCACCAGAAAGAGAGCTTTTAACAGCTGCTCAAAGCTGTCTGTCCGAAGGAAGCTGTCTGTCAGAACAGACGGAGGTAATGAAAGGTTTCTCAACTTTTGGGGTTTCTGTGAGGACATTAGAATATAGCAAGGCTTTTTTCTCCTGAAAAAGCGTAAAAGTTGACGCCTGCTGGTCGTAAAACACAGCTGAGTAAATAAAACATGGCTATGCCCGGCACAAGCTACAGATCAAGCTGTGGGGACTAGGTTTTAAGTTAGTATAATATGGTATGAAGGCACATGCATTAAAGACTACTGATTTTGAAAGTTAGAAATACAGTTTCATTATTTTGGATAAAACAGAAAGGATACAAGTAAGGACTTTCTTTCTTGTTGCTTTTCTAATAACCACATCTGTGAATCTGATGGTAAATAATTACTGCCCTATTTCTATTTCCAACTGGTTAAAATATGTTGTTGCACCACATTAAAAGGTTGAAAATTAGTTTATCTAACAACGCCAATATTACTGTCTCTTAGTGACAAACTTAAAATGTAGTATGGCCTAATGGCTGCAGTGTCAAATACAAAAGCTATTAAAAGTTATGCATAGAGCAGCTGTACAGACATGTGAATTACATTACGCGCCTTAATGCACGATAGTTGTGAGCGAATTATGGCATTCTGAAAACTGAAATTTTGAGCCAATTTTTTAGGTGCTACAACGCACAGTGCACAAGAAATAAATAAATAATAAAGAATACAAGTTGCATCCTACCTTTAAAAATATCTGCACGCAGGCACGGAGCGGGGATGCCCTTTAGTCATGCTTTTCGAGAGTTACTTGCTGTGATAGCCACGTGGGAATAGCCTTGCACAGACATGGGACAGCAGGTTTAAGGGTCAGAGGTCGAGTTCTGTATTTAGCAAACTAGCAGGGCTAAGGGCAAGGCTTGCTCTGGCACTTCGACCTCGGAAAAGATTCCGAAGGAAGGGATGACAGCGCAGAGAGAGAAAGAGAAGCTTTGCTTATTATTTTTGGCAAACGACCAGGCAGGTTCTGCAAAGTCATAAGAAGAGAAGGAGAGGCAGTAGCGTATATGGGTCCTGTGTAGAGAACAGCTCTGCCATGCATATAGAAATAATGGTTTTAGTTTAAAGATTACTGTGCAAGGGCTAAAATAAGGAGGCAATGAAATTCAGTTTGCTTTCATGCACCCTCATGTTAAACTAGTACAATTGCTAAAGGAATTGGTAGTTGGTTATTAATGTTTTCTAGTTAGCTCAATGTGCTATTTACCTCCTACAAGTCTGTTTGTGCCCAACTGCTAAAAAGGGGGTCAAATATTGTCGACAGGAGGTCACCTGTTTAGGTTACCTACTGTCGAATGGGGGAAAGGAGGCTAGCTCCTGGGCAAATTAAGGGTAAGCAAATTTATGTTCTCTCTCTCTCTCTTTTTCTCACTCTCTCTCGAGCCTGTTTAAGCTGTCTAGGAACGGCCGTGAGATAATTGGTTGGGCTCGCTTTAATTGAGTTGACAGCCCTTATTAGAGCTGGTGAATAGGTTTTTTTTCTCTGAAAATGATGTTACATAGTCCAGATCGTGAAAAGTAGAATGCACTGGGTTCACAATCTTAGGAAAGACGCCTGTGTGATCCTCAGCAAACATTTTGAAGGAAAATATTGCTTTATAGGAGTTTGTTTTGCCACAACAAGTTTTGCTGGAGAAATTCATGTACCCACTATGTTGAGGTTTTGTTAGTTATTTATGTAGTAAGGATCCCTGTTAAATTAGCAGTTTTTAGATTTTCCCGCCGCGCCTATAACATGAGAGCATGGCCCTAAGCGTAAAATGTAGGTGTTTTCACGTAAGAAAAATAATTTTAGAAGTGTCTGCAGTCCTGTACAAGTAGTGGAAGGTTCATAAGTAGACTTCCTTGGCTACTTGGGATTGGGAGAAACAAATCAAATCGTGTAACGTTTTACTCTTGTCAGTTCACCAAAAGTTCCTTTTATACTCGCTAATAGGTCCAGGGTGTTTTTTTTACTTTCAGATAGATGAAGTGGTTCTTGGGTGCCCTGCTAATGTATGGGGCGCCCAGAGACTAAAGAAGTTTTCTGTAATAGAGTATCCTCTCTGTTGATAGATTATTTGTATGCCTTGTCTAAAGATCTTTTGTTCTGACCACCAATAGATATCTGCTGCCCTACAACCATTGCCAGAGGGGCCCGGACATCAGATCCAGCCTGGGGAGTCAGCGCCGATCCAGCTTGGAGCCGAGATAAAGGGAACCAGCACAGGCATTGCTGGCAACTAGGACCGCAGTGAAGGTAGAAGGCCGGAAGCACTGGGCCCATGAAAGCGACGTGAAGTGTGTACCCCTACCACTGTCTTGGACGAAAGACGGGGTCACAAATCAGGACAGAGAATTCTTTGCGTTGATCCAGTTTTTGATGCCCAGCTGAGAGAGTCACAGACAGACAAGGACGGCAAGGAGGCTGTGCTTGAGGTGACCCCCTTTGAAACAAGGGTTGCTTCAGATACTCCAGCATTAGGCCTCTGAGTCCTGGTCCTCAGGTGAATGCAAGTCTGCACCTCTGTTTGTTGATCGAGAGGTGCCTGGGCATACTAGGTACAATCTGTGGCCCCGACGAAAGAGCAGTGCGCCAGCGGAGCAACACAGGAGTTAGGGAAGGACTTGAGTTCAGGGTACAGGTGCTGTGCCTCTGGTGCCTGTTAGATTAAAGTGAAGAATACTGGTGCACTGCCTGAGACACTGGACAGGATCGTTGAGGGTGTTTGCCCTGGGCCGTGATTGTTTTCTTGAGTTGCAAGTTGTGCAGCTCCACCGTGGGAGAAGTGAACACTTGATGAACAATAAGAGCCTGCCTGTGAGGCTCAGACGGACACAGGGAGAAGACTCCCCTCTGGCTGGTTGTACAGCGGCTTCTATTCTTCAAGTACTTTTTAGCAATGTACCCCTTTGGTCGTCCCATTTTTGAGGAGGAGCAGCCCTTTGCGGCTCCTCGTCCTAATTCCCATGGCCCTGTTTGGTCCTCCTGGTCCCCTGAAGCAAAAATTGTTTTTGTGATAATCTGTATACTCTCTTTAATACTAGTATTTGGAGTAATGTTCATTCTGCAAGAGAAACGTTTTGTGCAGTCTTTGATAAATACTACTCCGCTCCCCCGAACATATCATTGGTACCCTAGCCCTCATAAAGAAGAACACTGGAAGGTTTATTAAAAATGTTTTTATGTAGACATTGTATCCAACATGTGCTGTTGGCTATTTCCAATCGGCCTAAAACAACAACTGAAATTCATCCCGATATAGGAACTTTGGGGCATATTAGCAAGACCGGCGATAAAATTATCGCCGTTTTAGCGGCAGGAAACTGCCGCTAAAGCGGCGATAATGGGCTTGCTAATATGCGTTATAGAATTCCAATAGAAGCCCAGGTTAGATGTCCTGCACATCTAACCTGGGCTTCTATTGAATTCTATAACGCATATTAGCAAGCCCATTATCGCCGTTTTAGCGGCAGTTTCCTGCCGCTAAAACGGCGATAATTTTATCGCCGGTCTTGCTAATATGCCCTTTAGACTTTAATTGGCTGGTTAGGAACATTGTTTGTTACTTGGGGCTGGAAACTGTTGACAATTCTATGTATATTCTTTGCGATCCTACTGTCATGCTGTCTATGCATAAAATGTGGCCCGATGCTTTGTTCCCTTTGTGTCTCTACTTGTATACCTACCAAGTGCAACGTTAAGAATGTGAACGCCCAATATGTATTAGACCAAGAAGTTAGCAATATGTTGAGAATAGATGTGTAGGATATTTTCTATATTCCTTGTAGATCATAGAGATGTCTTCAGCTAATGCTAAAAGGGTCATCTGTGGAAACTAGCAGAAATCGCTGTTAGCATGAGCAGAAGCCATTTTGGTTATGGCAGCCATTTTAGTTAGCCATGTGCTGGCCATGTGCTTCTTGTCTCTTTACTGTTGCCTGCTTTTCTATTCTGCTTGAGTCATCAGTTACAGTTAACTCCTTCAGCACTGAGCCAGAGCAATGTATGATCAGAAAGGCCTGTAACTGCTAGAATACACCTGTTTTAGAATAGAACTGTCAGGCTGTTTTAACTGATGTAAGCAGAAATGTCTCCCCTCCCACTTTGTTGAGCAAGCAATTTTTGTATACCCATGTTAGTCAATAACTATTCTTGCATGTGCCAGTACCTCCCCTTTGAGCCTCCATGCTGACTATGCAACAAATGTATATATAAGGCCCCTAGTTTCTGTACTCCTTGAACTACCTCCTACAGTGGCCTGAGGGTACTGTATTGACGTAGTCTCCCTCATGTGAGGTAAATAAATCTATTTTCTTTGATATTACAGCTTCTGTGCCAATCTCTATTTTGTTAGACTAAGGACTTAAGTACAAAGAAGGGCGAACCCCTGCACCAGTGGGCCTCTGAAAAGGCTTACTCCCACAGCGGGAATACTTGAGTTGTCTGCAGTTTGCACCCGCTTGTGAATGGGGCGTTAAATCTATCTCCACTTTTGTTGCGTTAGGGTGGCGATAACTCGGCGAGAAGTCCTTGTGAATATGCCCCTGGATGTCCCTGCCGCGAGGGCGACCTGTTGCCCCCTGCACGGGACTGGAGTACTGCCCCAAGGCCCCCACTGCTCTTGTTCTGGCACAGGAGCTTGAGGTGGAGTCTGTTAGACCCACTCCACTCCCACGGTAGATCCATACAGATGTGCGCGGCAGGAGTCCACAGCTGCCCCCGGTGGCTCCTGGAGGGGTGAGGCTCTGATGGGCCTGGGGCAAAGCTGCGGCTGATGATGAGGCGGTCAGCAAAAGGCATGCCGGAAGCGCGCTCCTCTGTTTCTGGTTGTTTCAGATTACAGCCCACGTTTTGAAGCTTCTCACCAGTAAGGTAAGCAGAGACCTGGGCAGGAAGCTCAGTGCGCGAGTGCACCTACTGCTGAGAGCTGCGGGAGACTCAGCCAGCCGCTCATCATTCCAAGGTATAAAAACACGGAAAGAGTGCCACAGAGCTGGGAAGCGCCTCGCGCAGAACACTACTGCAGGCGTCTAAATCCGAAAGTATGGGAAGCAAGCAGGCTGCCAGTGGACAAACCTACAAAATATGCTGAACTGGAAACAGTACTTTTGAGAGCAGCAGCACGACCACCATCGGATACATATCGCAGGCTGCTTTAAGGCGACAAGGCTGAGCTCCCGAACAGTGCTTTCTCTCTTGCCACTTTAAACAAGCATTTGCAATGCAATAGGTCTCGCATTCACGCGAGTTTAAGCTATTGGCATTGTAAATGACAATGCATTTTATTAATGATTTTAAAACCAAAACATAAATAAAAGGCATTGTCATTTACAATGCCAATAGCCCAACCTAGCGTAAATGCGAGACCTATCGCATTGCAAATGCTTGTTTAGAACTGTAGGAGGATTGTGTTATATTTTGATAATTGCATAGATAAATTGTGGTGCACCCTATGAAACAAAGATTGCAAAAAACGTCCAATTCAGTAGTCCAGTTTTCTGCATTTCTTCTTTATACGTATCATCCACAACAGTGAACTTCTTCAGGGCTCATCTCTCAAATCCCAAAACCCCAAAGCTGTATTCTTCCAGATGTGATTACAGAATATATTTTGTATGCCTAGACCTCTTATACATGAATTAGCCAATCCCGTCCCGGTCACCTAAATGTGTGTCCTGCATAGGCCTGGGTGGAGTGCTCGGGGTTCCGCTGCGCGGAACTCCGTGAAGTGACCACAAAACTCCCCCCTGCTACGCGGATTTCCACAAGTGACAGAGTGCTTTGGGTCATGCCGCTTGCATTGATTTTCAGCGCCGAGTGTTTGTCCCGCGCTGTAAAATCAGCACAAACAGCACCATGCACAGCACAAGAGGGCGCTGCTTCTTTTCTTGCCGCACAAGTAGATTTTCTACCCGAGCTGCAGCTTTCTCAACGCGAACCAAAGGTTTCTCAATGCGAACGGCCGCGACTATCTGTGACCGTCCGCGTTGAGAAATCTCACCGGGAGGGGGATTTTCCTCGCTCGCCAACTTGATGTTGGCAAGCGCGCACAAGGAAAAAACTCCGCTCCGCTAAATGGAGCGGAGTTTTTCAGAACTCCGCATGCTCCGCAGAGTGCAGAGTGTGGAAATTCCGCAAACGGAGTGGAGTTCACCGCCTAGACCTAGTCCTACATCACCACAAGGCATTCCTCATGTAAATTGCGCAATTGCAAATGTAAAAACATTTTGGAACTTAGAAAAAAGAAGAAATACAGAAAACTGTGCCACTAAATTGGACAGTTTTGCAATCTTTGCTGCGTAGGGTGCACCCCTAATTATTTATGCAAATTTGTGGTCAGCATGGCATAAATATCCAAGAGCGGCGGATATTGATAGAGTGTGCACCATATACACAACCTTGGGATATATGAAAGAAAAGGGGGGTGTAGGAAGGCAGAGAATTATGTAGTGATGCTGGTTAGTCTTCACCATGCAATACTTTCACAATACCCCAAAGATGGTCCTTGGATTCACAATAATAAATCCTTAGCTCAGGCCTGGAAGAGTGGCAAAGAGCAGTCTGGCTTTGCTAGAGGAACATGTGTTAAGCATTTCAGAGTTCCAACATGGACGATAAGTAATTGACACAAGTTGAAAGAAATCCGACACCAATTTATGAAAATAAAGCATAGTTTTATAAAATTTAGATACCAAAACAAAGTCAATTGAAGAAGTATTACTGGAGTTAGGGATTTTAGAAGCTAAATTAAATCAGTGCAAAACAGTACTGCAAAATGTTATCATTGCGGTCAATGGGAAAAAGCGCTAGTTACAATTGGTCACTGGCAGGTCGAGTTGCATGGAACCTAAGGACGGTAAAGGTGATGCGTGTCCCAGAACCAAGCCATGTCATTCAGTTCCTGGCTCGAGAAGCCCAGGCTCAGAGTTCTCCTAACTGTCCTTGGTGCTGTAGCGGGAGCCGTGAGGGAGCTGGTTTTACCTTTTACATGGTGCTGGTGTGGAAATGGGTGCAAAAAATCAACAACAATGCCACTTCTGATGTTGGATGAAGATTTTGCTGTGTTCCCTTGAGGTGCAGCGTCGAGTAAAGGTGGCGGTAGCTGGACTGGCAACCAATAAGCCTTGGCAGCGGTAAGCTCAGCAGAAAATCGTTTTTTCATCCGGAGGACCAGGGGAAAGAGGTAGTCACCTGAAACTTGCTGGAGGTCAGGACTACATTTCCCATAATGTGCTAGATCATCTACTTTTGGGCAATTCCTCGGAGGGCCCGATGGCCAGCAATTCTTATGGTACGTTGTTTTACCTGCGTGTGCAGGGGACTAGCACCACAAGTCCAGGGTGGTCTGGAGTTGCCTTTGGCTCTCAAAAGGGTCCCTCTGTCTTGGGGAACCGGTCTTTGGTCCAGGATGAGTTGCAGTTGTGCAGTTCCAGGAAGGTGGTCACAGGTGCAGAGTATCAAGCCTATAGTTTGTGCAGCTCCTGTTGATGCAGAGTCAGGTCTCATCTTGTGTCCTTTGTTGCAAGTCAGATCGGAACTGAGATTCTGGTGTCTGGAGAAGTCCTTAAATCCTAGATTATGGGGTGTTAGGCATGTGGGTGCAAGTGGCCAATGGGCTACTAGCTCCAGTGGCTAGACGGCCCCTGAGGTGACCACATCTGGGGGTGTGTGTCACCTTTTCTTTACAGAACCCTTTATTCTGCCACTTTTAAAAATGACAGAAACCTTTCTTAGCTCTACAGATCAGGTTGCCCACCCTAGAGGCGTGGCTATCCTTCTGGGAGTGTACACCTCCTGAATACCTAATTTTCCCACCTGCCCAGGTGCAAATGTGCCTGGGGCAGAGGGAGGGCTGTTTCCTCCTTTGGGAGGCAGCCTGGTTGCATATCACAGGCGCTGAAGGCTTTAAAACTTACAGCCTTGATGTGCTACTTCACTAGCCATCCTGTCCGGGAGGAAGGTGTGACCTCCTTCCCATCCAGGCCATTGTTTCTGACTCCTGGGAGAGTTCACACCTCCTGGCAGGGGGTCAGATTCCTGCCTTGGCTGAAGCAGCCGAGGGTTGGCAGCCAGATCACAGGAAAGGCTGGGGCAACCAGGTGGGTAACCTCTAAGGTGGCCAGCTGGGTGCATTCAGCATTGTCCTCAACACAAGATTCATGTCAGGGGTGATGAGGCATGTTGTTTGATATGAAATATGACACATTTTGGTGCTACTACAATGGACCTGGCGACCTCGAGTATGTCCGGTAGCCAGCCCATATTATCCTATGGGGCGCCTATAACTTATTGTAGTCTTTAATAGAAAAGGCCACTATAGGGTCATATAAACTTGCACTTACATGTCCTCACCTTTAATATAATGCACCTTGCTTCCTGGGCTCAGTAGACCTTCCTTAGGGGTGAGTGGCATATATTAAAAATAGTGCCTTTACTTTGCCACACATGGTGAGGGCAAAGTCGAGTTCGATCAGTTTGCACTGCTCCTGCAGTCTGCAATGGCAGGCCTGCTGTCCTCAGTTTACTCGGGTCAATCAGGGTGGCACAAACAGTGCTTCAGGCCCTGGTTACCCCTTTAACACCCATGCCCTGGGTACCACTGGTACCATATACTAGGGTCTAAGAGGGTTAAAGTCCTTGCCAATTGGGGTTACCAAATCACATGTATCAGTTTTAGGGAGAAAGCATTGGCACTGAGGCCTAGTTAGCAGGCTTCAGTGTGCTGTCAGAGTCGAAAACCAGCATGTAGTAGTCCAAATGGCAGCAAATAGTGGGTGGGGGGGGCATCTGCAAAAGGCCTGTTTTCTTACAAGTGGGAGATTGATTTTACCTGACGCTTGTTGTAATTGTTATCTTTTGATAATATTAAAGCTTTCTTAATTATCTGGAATTAGATATGGGGTCCACAGCTATATTTAATTAATTGTAAACTATTTCAAAGTAAATTAATTGTCATTATTTTTAAAATCTTTGTTGGGTTTTTCTATTCTTCTACCTCCCTGCTTCATTTATTTCATTCTTCAAAATAGGGGTTCAACTATTTTTGGATCACATGAATGGGTTTCAGTACATTACTTTTGCATGACTTAACATTATACATATCCGCTCATATCCTGGTTGCTCTGAGTCAGTGGTGGCTGCTGCCACTAAACCTTGGTGGGGCAGGGGAGGGGGGGAGGGAACGGGGGAAATAATCATTTTTTTAAAAGAACTTACCTGCCGCTCCCATACACCTCTTCGATGCTTCTCTGCTCCAGCCGCCTCAGTGCTCCTCTGCTCCCCTCCCCACCCAATCCAGACACTGCTCTCATGCATGAGAGAAGCGCCGGGATTTGTCTGAGTGGGCTGAAATGCTGCTTAGTTAGGGACAGGGAGCCTGTGCCTTTTCTCCCACCCAGCTGTGCAAGACAGCTGGGTTGGAGAAATGTAAGTGCGCATGTCGGTTTGGCCATCTAAGACGGCCAGCCAAACCGACATGCGCACTTACAGTTCGCCTGCCACTCCTCCTCCCTGGGCCTGGCTGCTGACGCAGAGCATGGCCCCGCCCTTCCCTAGACTCAGCGGAGTCGGCCGAGTAAGTCGAAACTAAAATGATAAAAAAAAGGTTTTATTATCATTTTATTTTTCATTCGCTGTCATTCAGCAGTGGGATGACAGTAAATACCACACGTAAACATTTGGTTATGTAGGCATTTTCTAACCCAATGGGTCTCTGAAAAAAACTTTTTAAGGATAGCCCCAGAGATTTGACTGCACCCAGTAACTTCTTCCAATCATTAGGTTCAAATTATATGCAGCTCAAATCAGGTGTTCGACTAAGCAATTACTGAGAAAGTAAACAACAACAAAGAAAAAAGATGAAAATGATATGGGTTAGAAAACAAAGCTAAAATTGCAGTTTAGAGTAGAAAAGAGATAAGACAATTAAAGGACAAGATTTAGATGGAATCAGTGCCGGCTAATGTGTGTAAAAGCTGGGGATGGAGGGGGTGCAAAGGTGAAGGTAGGGGCTAGAGAAACATTGTAGCACTGCCAGAGGATAAAGCAGCCAAGAAAGAGGGAAAGGGGTGAGGATATGTGAAGACGGGGCGAAGGGGAAGAGGAAGAGACCAAAGCAAGCTGGGAGGGAGGGGTAGCGAGTTGCGAGGGTAAGCTCGGTGTTTAGTGATAAAAATGAGTCAAATGTAGATTGCGACCCAGTGATCCAAACTCATGTCCCTTGAAAGGGAATGAGCATTTTCGAACAATTTCTATTTGCACCGCCTGACTCTGACCAGATTTAATTGCCAGTAAAATATTCATAGTAATTGTGTGGAACTGATTCCTGAAGCTACCTTGTCACCAAATAGAAACGTTTCTAAAAATTCTGCTGCTGATCCTAATTAGCCATCTTTGTCTCACGCCCTAGAGCAGAGCTGTACCCACCAGAGTCAAATATATTCAGAAAAAATGTCAGTGCCTAGTGCGCAGGCAGCAAATTATTGCCTCTGTGCCTGTAAGAACTGGTATCTTACAGCTAATATCGTAGCTGGCTTCTCAGAGTGGGGTAAGAACTTTGAGTTGAGTGGTAGTTATTTGAGGGAGGTGCTAAAGTTGAGTTAGGCACCAGCGGCAGTAAGGACCTATGCTGCTAGTTGGAGTTCGTCGCACTGGATGCACCGCCAGGGCCGGACTGGGAACCGAAACCGGCCCTGGCAAACTGCTCGGCCGGCCACCCTGTGGGGCAGGGAGGCATGGCCGAGCTGTTTGCTAGGGCCGGTTTCTGCCGATTTTGCTACAGGGGGCCGATATTGCCGGCCCCCGGTAACAAAAATGGCCCCCCAGGGGCTCAAAACCGGCCCCCACCCTGGCGGCCCACCGGCGAAACGCCCGGTGCCCGCTACCGCCTGTTCGGCCCTGCCGCCACATACTTCTCTATGCAGAGTCAAGCAAATCATCATGTTTCTGCTTGTGGTGCCCACGCTAGATCTGCCGACAGAAACCTTAGCTGACAGGCCATGGACCTTGGATCATCGGTTTAAGACCCTCAGACCATCTGCCTTATTTAGCATGAACATTATGATAAACTTTTTTCTTCTTGCAGGAATAGTCTTGTGCTCTCGAAGAGAAAAATAAAAAAATGACCCCTACAGCCTGATAAGTCCATGGGTATAGGGCCATTAGTTTTAAAAACTTAGGGCCAGATGCATCAAGCAGTTTTTGCGAACGCAAAAAAATTGCCCTTCTGATGCAGGAAACCCTATTTTGCGATTCGGTAACCTGTTACCGAATCGCAAAATGGATTTGCGATTTGCTATTAGGAAGGGGCGTGTTTAGGGCGTCCCTTCCTAATACCGAATTGCATGAATGTTTGGCGACCGAAATGCGGTCGCAAAACATTCGCATTTTACCACCTACTTCAAGTAGGTGGTAACCAATTCGCAAATGGGAAGGGGTCCTCAAGGACCCCTTCCCCTTTGTGTTTGTCTGTAAATGCATTTTCTAAGAGCAGGCAGAAAATGAAAGGAAACGTTTTCATTTTCTCTTTTGTAAAGCATCCCATTTTCCTTTAAGGAAAACGAGCTGCTTGACAAAAAAAAAGATTGCTTTATTAAAAAGCAATCACTGACATGGTGGTCTGCTGACCCCAGCAGGCCACCATCCCCGTGATTTTTGCTATTCCTAGGGGGTCGTAAATTGCGACCTATCTCATTAATATTCATGAGGTAGGTCATTTGCGATTCCCTAGGAATCGCAGAAAGTGTTAAACACTTTCATGCATTCCGTTTTGCGATTTTCTAATTGTGAATCGTAAGGTTTCGCAATTAGAAAATCGCAAAATGGTTTGTTGATGCATCTGGCCCTAATAGTGGCAGGGAGGCAAACCAATGGGAGGAGCAGAGGTTATGACCTCTGCCTCCCTCCCCCCGGCATACCCCCAAATCTGAACCTGGTTGGGGTTCTTGTGCAACCATCTTGGATAGTTGAGGCGGGAACTCAGCCCATATGTGAGACTAGTTCCCGTATCTCATCTTTAATCTACTGCGAATTGTGAATCAGAACGTAGATGTAAAGATATCTGTCATCAAAAGAATATGACCCCTTGTACTTCAATGAGTCCATGGTCTTTGTGTCTGTCGGGTGGTTAGGGATCTCCCTCCCTTGAGGGATAATGTTTAAGGAAAAACCTACGCCTTGATGTTATGCGACTGTTTCTCTGCTTCGCCGCAAAAAAAAGAGGCATGTTGTCAATCAAGTGAACCTCTGCTGCCAGGTGATGAGAAACAACAAACACTTCAATTAAATAAAACATGAGATGGGATGTGTGGGGCATAGCAAAGTGGAGGCAGCAGATGCCCCTCTTCAGCTATTCATCTGTGAATTTCAATAAACACAAATTTACATTTTGGCGAGGAAATTCGAGAGCGCTGTGATTTCAGTCTTTCCTGTGTTGTTATGGAAGCAAAGCCCCCATTTTTGCTAATAAGTTCTTAACATCAATTAAAAGTGCACACCCCTTCGAATAAGGATGACCTCTATCATTATCTTCATGCAAAGCAACACTTTGTTCAAATAAATCTGATTTTACCAGTCTCTTTATGTAGTCTCTTCATCATCTACTTAAAAAGCTGAATAGTTTTTCAAATTATGTGTTTCATTTTCATCTTATTCCATCAAGAAATTAATATTTCAAGCAATATTTAACCAATGCAACATCTCGATGCCATTTGGTACTTGGATTAGTTTCTTTTCAAGAGAATAAATATTGCTTGTTCATTCCCAGACATGTATCTCGCCCTATTCAGTGCCTAAATATACTCTTGGTTTATAAGCTGTCAGAACCCCTTTGAGAGGGCCACGGGGGACGAAGAGACTACCGGGCCCAACTGTGGTGGTTGAGGCCCTTCTGTCCTGATGCCCGGGATCTGACCTACTATGGATCCTGAGCAACTAGGCCAAGTACCCCTTCTGCACTCTAACTCTACACATGCAAAGTAATAACGTCATTCATGAGCAATAACACAATCTCGTCGACGTTATGGCGCTAGTCGTTTTCAGGCAATTCCCTGTGCCACCCTCCTTCTTATAACATGGTCGGGGTTATTCCCCATTCACTGGTGGCCACAGACAGGGAATGCTTATTAGTAGGCCATATTCAAGAATCCCATTTTGACTCTTCAGGAAATAGTTAAAAGTGTCTCTGGTGCTGCTGTACTGTTACCAGCGAGTTACCTGGAACCCACAGGCCGAGTTCAACTTCTTACCCACTACTGTAGCACGATCTGGCAAGTCACGTTCTCCCTAGCGGGGGAATTTGATTCTTAAGCTCCTGACTGGAGCCCACCGAGAGTGCGACATGCTACTCGGCATCCTCCTGGTCCTTGAGGGTCAGTCAGGGCAAATCTCATGGTGCAGCTAGAGCTACTAATCACACCCTCACTCCAGTCCTGGGTGACGGCCCAAAGTCTTTGGGGATTTTATCCCGGAAGCCCCTCCTGGCACAAAGGGTTGCCATGGTACCTCTGGACGCAATGTAGACTCCCCTGGTACAATCACCCACACTATGGTGGCCCCTCTTGGCATACTGGGTCTCCGCTAAGGCATTCGCAAGTCCTGACACACTGGTCACACAGTTACTGCAATGGTGGCCCCCTCTGCCATATGGGGGTCACTGCAATGAGGCATTGCGGGTATTGCGCACTCCACACAGTGCTCAATGCTTGCCTCAGTCTTCGGCGGCCCCTCCTGGTATCCGAGGGTCACCAAAAACATCCCTGCACATGGGCTACAACCTAATTGGTGAACAGCCATATCTTCACACCTCACACAGGGAGTCCTAATGGTAGGCCTCGCCACTGGAACTCGATCCCTCCAATGGTCTTCCTCCCAGGGCACACTGGTCTCAACAAGCAGGCAGGCACTGGTGCTTTAGGTTCCAGGGAAGGCGGTCTTGCTTTCCGTGGGTGATGTCCCCTCACTCAGCAGGGAGACTAGTAGTCCTTGGCCCCTAGTCCTTGTCCCAGGCAGAAGTCTTGGCTTATGGCAAAGTCTGGGGTCTCATCCTCCCCTTCTTATAGTCCATTTCCAAAAACCAAAATGTGATTTAGGGTCTGAGTCTTTGAAGGTTTATGTTGGGGTTCTGCATTTTTTGAAATGGTCACTTTCTTTTTTCTTCTTTACCCTTGAAAGGATGTCTGTCACAGCAGGCAAGACTCTGAAGCTGATTGACCCACAACGCAATTCATGGGAGTGACCAGAGTTCACGTTAGGATGTCAGCCATAGTGATATGTGCATCAAAAGGTTAATCTCAGGCTCCAACCCTACTCTATATGATTCCCTTATCAGCCCCCTCTCCTTCCTAAGATGTGTCCAGGCCCCTTCCATTACAAGTACACATACATTCAGTACACACATCAGTCTGTGCGCACTGTTTAGCCCTGAAGCTCTTCTATACTGTATCAGGGTGTGTTATTTGCAAACACACACACTGTCGACACATACACATCATGTGCGCTGCACAGCAGTTCACGCTTCATGTATTGTACTTCACTCAAGCGCACATACATTCAGCACATGCATCCATTGCACACGCACTGCACAGTACTGCTTCTCTCATGTAATATGTTCCCAACAGGCATACATACACCCAGCACATGCACCATCCACAAATTCACTTCACAGCACTGCTCTATCCCTGTACTGTACTCTTCCCAGGCACAGATACATCCAGTGCAGAGTCACTACTCCTGCGCTGTGCAGCACTCCCCATCTAACTGATGTAAACCAAGGATGAGTTAAGCACACAGCAGCAGAACTTTTTAAAAGGGGAGGAAGCCTTTCGGTCTCACTCCAGTGACAAATGGTAACAAGCATTTGCAATGCAATAGGTCTCGCATTTACGCTGGTTTAAGCAATTGGCATTGTAAATGACAATGCCTTTTATTTATACTTTGAAAACCAAAACATTAATAAAGGGCATTGTCATTTACAATGTCAATAGCTCAAACTGCATAAATGCGAGACCTGTTGCATTGCAAATGCTTGTTTAATATTGTAACTTTTTCGTAAGCAGCGCAGCACGCCGCGCTGCTTACGAAAAGTGTATACAATTGAAAAAATAGAGTTTGGCCAGTTGGGCAACAGAAAAGAAAAGTGCGACAGCAATAAGGAGCAAGCTGCCCAGGTGCCTTAAAAACATTTTTCAAAAAAATAATAAAATAAAAAGAAGAAGAACGGAAGGCACCCAGGCGCTAAAGGAAATCGTGGCATAAATAATACAATTAAAAGGATTTAGTTGAAAGAAACATAAGAGCATGCAGCCCCTATAGTTATAACGTGCCGGGCTGACAAAACATTTAGATGAAAAGGTGCAAGCAAAGCGGCACAGATGCAGGAAAGCATGTTGTGCCTCCAGTAGGAGAAAACATTAAAGAAAATAGTACTTACAAACCTAACAAGCAGTTACTGCATGCAGCTCACGTAAGCGCGCCGCGCCTGGACAGGAGATATGCACGCGTATGGTGCGAGCAGACGTTGTAATAACGCCGCGAGCCGATAGCGTGCACATCGGCTGTCTGGGCCGAAGCGCAAACAGACGCCGTGAGCATGCACATCGCCTGTCCAAGGGGGAAAGTGACTGTTACCACTTCCTGCTCACCTGCCAGTGTACGCGGAGCGCGCCAAGAGGCCACCGGTGGTCGGGAGAGCCTTGAGTGCACCACAGCTACAGAAGGAGATGCCAGCTTTGCTGCTTTCAGCTCGGCCACCAGTTCACACCGAGCATGCCAAGAGGCACTCGGTGGGTCGGGAGAGACTCAAGCCCCGGAGCAGGTGAAAGAGATGCCGGCATCCACCGCCAGACGGCCCGTTATCGCAAAAGTCAGGTAGGGGTGGTGAGCAAGGGGCAACAAAGCTGGAAAGCAGCCGCGGGCGCATTGAGAAAGTGAAACTGCATGAGGCTTAATAAAAATGCAAAGCCATGCGCCGACAGAAGGGGGACAGGAGAGGTGCACGCGTAGGGAGGATAGGAGATGTGCACGCGTACGGAGCACAGGAGATATGCGACCCGTACACGTGCACATCTCTTGCCCTCCGGACGTGTGCACATCTCCTGTCTGTTAAGCTTCGGCCCTACGCGTGCACATGTCCTGTCCCCCTTCCGACCCAAGTCGACAACAATAGATCTCGCATAGCGAGCAGCGCTTTGTGCTGCATCGCTAGGCGAGACCTAAAAAGGACCTGCTCTCTGCTACTAATCACGACATGGTATGCTGCTGCCACCATGCTTGTGCTGCTTAACTCTTAGTCAAGGTGGTAGCCTTCCACCACTTTGAAGGTAGCACTTTGGGCACACCTCCCGTTCCAACAAGACAGCAATCAGCAAGACAGGCCTATGCCATGGCACACGCGCATGATCCTTGTGTCTGGAATGCTCCGTCCCTGCCGCAATCTGAAGCAGGGCCGGAGCTGCACAGGCTTAAAAGCACCCATCTGGACGGAAGGAGCGCTTCGCGTTCTAGTTCTAGCGAGCATTTCCTTCACGTCCGGGTGCACTCACCTGCTTCCGGGTCACCGTGGCTCCAGTCCTGTCGGCTCCTGACTCCTCTCGTCAGTCTCTCGGTCGGTGGTTTTCTGTAATCCTTACGGCATCTTTGGCGGGCATTCCTCCTGAGAAACAGAAAGAAAGAATCCTGCGAAGCATCATAGTCACAGAGGTGGTAACACGCTTGCGCTGCATCTGCATTTACCAGAAGCTTCATAGTTAATATAGTAATACTTATCTGATTGGGTCTCCATGGCTGAAATGGGCATCTGCATTCTTTTTTGGGTAAACAGCGCTTACCACGAATGCTTTTAAACGCATGTAATTACAACGCGGTCGTTACAACGACCGCGTTGTAACAATGCATACCATTACCCCGCAAGTCATAACAACGACTTGCGGAGGGGGCAGAAGGTGTTGGATTTAAAATCCAACACCTTCCCTACTCTTGCACATACTGGAGTTGGAATAGTAAATTATACTATTCCAACATCCAGCGTCCCCCCTAAAGCAAGTCGTTGTTACGACTTGCGGGGTAATGGTATGCGTTGTTACAACGCGGTCGTTGTAACGACCACGTTGTAATTGCATGCAGAGAAAAGGCATGCGATGTAAGGAGGCATATTCTCTTTTTGTTGTGTAATTCTTGGCTGCACTGAAGTATAGCAGTCAGTGATCAGATTCCTGATATAGGAGACAAGAAATTACGTTAGCCGGCACATTTTTGCGTTTTTTCCTTGTTACTGATTTCTTATGCCTTTCATTGGGGTTGGTGATTAGGCTATCATTTTTTGGGCTATAGTTCTTTTTTCTATGTTCATAGCAATGGTAAGCACATTATGCATTTGAATTGCGTAAAGGGAACACTGTACACATGGTAATTCTCTCTGTTTTGCTATTCATCTCTTCAATGCAGAATTAATTGTTGATTCCTGAAACACTTCTTTTTGGAAACTAGTGGAAGAGGGGAATGAATCAGGTAGATAACATTGATATATGTTTAGTTGTGGCTTACATCCTTGTTTCACGTTACCCTGAGTGCAGTCTTATTCCGGTTCTTTGCTTACAGGATCACAGACGTTACCAGTGACGAATCCTTGCTGCCCAGGTCATACCGAGGGACCTTTTTCATTTTTCCTTCCCTTGTTTCTCCTCTTCCCCCTGTACACTGGTCTTGCTTTGACCTTGTTGGGCGGACTATGTCATAGCGGGAAGTAGGGACCTACTCTTCAGTCTCTTGCCTCTCGTTCCCGTGGAAACTTCAGGAGAGGCGTGCTAGAACGCGAAGCCCATGTTGATTTTACACCTGAGCGAGATGGAAGAGCATCAAATCACCCTTGCTGATCTGGCACACATGATAGGAAACTTACAAAAAGAGACACAAGCACTCACATTGAGAGTAGACACATTACAAAGGGGTTCTAGGCAAGATTCCTCAACAGGGGCGGCATTAGGGGGCACAGGGGTGTCTTTTCTACTTCCTTCATCTCAAGGAATCCAGTCATACAGGTTACTACCCCACCTTCTATATCTTTAGCCCCACCCGAAAGATTTATGGGTGATCCATCCCGGTTCGCATCCTTCATTAATCAATGCCAGTTACACTTCATGTGTAAGGCAGCCTGTTTTCCAACCGAGCAAGCGAAGGTGGCGTTCGTTCTGTCATACTTGGGGAGGTGTAGCAGCGACATGGTCCATACCCTTGGTTGATCGTAATGATCCTCTCCTTTATGATTATGACTCCTTTAAAGAAGAGTTAAAGAAACTGTTTGATAGACATTTTATTATCCAGTCTGTTAACTCGGAACTGTTAAATCTCAAACAGGAAACCAAAGATTTGATGACGTATATTGCAGAGTTTAATCGCTTAGTGGCAGAGGCAAGTTGGCCTATGGCTAAGCAAAGTTCCTTTTTTTTATAAAGGACTCAAGGACGACTTGAAAGATCTTTTGGCCCAAGTGGTAGATCCTCCAGAAACCTGTAGCGCTCTCATAGACCTGGTGGTGAAACTAGACCATAGGCTGCATGAAAGAAAGAGGGAAACGGGTCATACTGACGCACGGCTTGTTTTATACAAGGAGAAACGAGCTGAAGTAGAAAAGCCTGTGACAGAAGCAGAACCTATGCAAATAGGCAGAATTAGGGGTCCCATTAGTGACAAGGAAAGACAGCGTCGACGTGACATGAAACTGTGTCTGTATTGTGGGAAGCAGGGGCATTTCTTAAAGGATTGTCCCGTTAAACCAAAGACGCGTAAGGAATCAGGAAACTACTAAACCCGAAGTCTAAGGGGACTAGAGCTTCGGGTGGGTCAGGGTTGATAGTCTCCCAACACATCCCTCATAACGACACAGTATTAACTTCCTCCCATTTGTTTGTGGTGTCATGTTTACTTTGGGAAAATCAGACTGTTAAAGTACAAATCATGTTAGATTCTGGTGCCACCTGAAACTTCATGGACTTGCAATGGGCCGAAGATACCTGTTGAACAAAAAACTGCCATATAGGAAGTTAAGACCATTGATGGCAGAACTATTAAATCGGGTCCAGTCACACATGCTACTGGAAAACTGACACTCTGTATTGATGATTTATATACTGAAACCATATCTTTTGACTTAATTCAGTCTCTGCAATTCCCAGCCATTTTGGGTATTCCTTGGCTAACTCAGCACAATCCTGCCATAGATTGGAGAAAGAAGTCACTAACTTTTCATTCTGCTTTTTGCAATGACCATTGTATAAGTGAAAAACACAGACAGACTAAAATAGTTGGATTATGCGAAGGCATAGGGCCAGAACTCCCCTCTTGCTATCATGATGTGGCTGAAGTATTCGACAAACAACAGGCGACTGTTCTCCCCCCCCCACAGGCCATACTACTGTAGAATTGACTTAATTCCTGGGGCTCACATTCTGTGCAGTCGTATTTATGCTCTTACAGAAAAAGAGAATATATATCTGAGGGAATACCTAGACGAGATGCTGCACATCAGGTTTATCCGACCCTCTCGGTCCCCTGCCTCCTCTCCTTTTTTTCATCCCAAAGCGGGAAGGGGTCTTCGGTGTTGTATCGATTACAGAGCACTGAATGAGAATACAATAAAGAACAGGTATCCATTGCCCTTGATCACATCCTTATTGGATCAAGTGAAGAAAGCTAAAAGTTTTACCAAACTAGACTGCAAGGGCCATATCACTTGGTACGAGTACAGCAGGGGGAGGAATGGAAGACTGCCTTCTGTACCAAGTTTGGCCTGTATGAATACGTAGTAATGCCCTTCGGGCTATGCAATGCTCCAGCAGCCTTCCAGTTCTTCATAAATGAAGTCCTGCGAGAAATGTTGCACATATATGCCATAGCTCACATTGATGATATCCTAGTTTACTCATCTACGATAGCAGAGCATGAAAACCACATACGGGCAGTACACCTGAAATTTAAGGAGAATCATTTATTTGTGAAACTGGAGAAATGCGAATTTCACACACATCAAGTGGCCTTTTTGGGGTTTATCCTATCTCCGGATGGAGTCGGCATGGATCCCCAAAAGGTTTCAGCAATCACACGCTAGCAATCTCCTAGATCAGTGAAGGAAGTACAAAGTTTCCTAGGGTTCTCAAATTTCTTTTTACGATTCATAGAGAATTTTTCAGCATTAGCCTCCCCTATAACTAAAATACTCAAGAAAGAGTAACGTTCCTTTGGTCTCCTGAAGCAGAGATATCATTCAAAAAACTCAAAGAGGTCTTTACTCAGGCTCCCGTACTAAGACACCCGGACCCATCCCAACCAATTACAGTAGAGGCTGATGCTTCGCAGATGGCTATAGGGGGTTTTCTTTCCCAGAGAGACGCAACCACAGGGTGCTTACATCCTGTGGCTTTCTACTCACAAAAGTAGAATACCACAGAGCAAAACTATTCCGTGGGGGACAAGGAACCGTTAGCCATAAAAAGAGCCTTTTAGGAATGGCGCCAATACTTACTGGGGGCATTACATAAGGTTACTGTTCTCACTGATCATAGAAATCTGTTGTTTTTGAAATCTGCAAGAGCCTTGTCCATGACACAATTGCGGTGGACTCTGTTTTTTAGCCAGTTTGATTTTGTCATACAATTTTAACCTGGGAAGAGACATGGAAAGGCGGATGCCTTATCTAGGTTAGGTTATGAGATTGAGGAACAGGAATGGGAACCCCCTCCCATCATTGCCAATGAACGTATTCTTGGGGTTGTATGTTCGGAAGAGGATTTCATACAGAAGGTGCCAGTAGCATAAGAAACTGAGGAAGATAAAGCATGGGAAGAAAAACATCAAAGGATAAGGATCGATAATCTCTTATACATTCAGGGGGGTTTAGTGGTTCCCACAACAGAATTACAAAGGCAGGCCCTAGAATGGATTCATGCTCATGTACTCACAGGCCATCCCGGATATAAAAAAACTGTAGAACTTTTAAGAAGCCACTCCTGGTGGCCTTCTCTGGCAGCCGACATGAAGATCTATATACAGAAATGCTACATATGTGCACAAAGCAAGAGTTCACATCAAGTTGCTGCTGGGCTGTTGGTTCTTATGCCTACTCCTCCAAGTCCCTGGCATTCCATTTCTATGGATTTCATAGTGGAGCTGCTCTGAACTACACAAGGAAACACTGTTGTATTGGTGGTGGTGGACATGTTGACTAAAATGTCCCACTTCATTTCTTTGAAATCACTTCCTACATCTCAGGAGCTAGCCTTTTGATTCGTACAGCACATTGTTGGGTTACATGGGCTTCCTTCCGTGATGATTTCAGGCCGTGGTCCTCAGTTCATTTCCAAGTTCTGGAAAGGGTTGGGCAATCTCTTGCAAATTGATGTACGTTTTTCTTCTGGGCACCACCCACAAACCGATGGACGGACAGAAAGGGTCAATCAGTGTTTAGAGCAGTATATAAGATGTCAGTTATTACAATCCACCTCACATTGGAACACATATCTGTGGACTTCTGAATTTTCTATCAACAATTGTATACACTCCTCTACTGACACTTCCCCCTTTTTTTGTTCATACGGGTTTCTTCCACGCTTTCTGCTATCACTCCCTACTGCCTCTACCTCAGCTCCTGCTGCACTGGAGTTTGTCAAACCGATACATGAGATACAAAAGGCCGCCATAGTCAACCTAGACAAAGCCAAGGCAGAGTAAAAGAAGAATGCAGATCTCCATCGCCGCCCTAGTCATGTATATGCTATTGGGGACATGGTTTGGTTGTCCACTTACCACATTACGATTAAAGGGGCTAGGAAATTCAAACCTCGTTTCATAGGTCCCTACAAAATCATAAAGATAATAAATCATGTAGCCATGAAACTTGAACTCCCTACGATTCTGAAGATACACCCCGTCTTTCACGTGTCTCTAATGAAACCCGTCGCACAGGGAACTGTGCTGCCAATCCAGCCAGCTCCTGTCACTGTGGAGGACGAACAGGAACATGAAGTAGGAGCTATTGTGGATTCCAGACGGGTGCGGGGTAGACTACAAAACCTAGTACATTGGAAGGGCTATGGATCTGAGGACCGTACCTGGGAACCTGTGGGACATGTCCATGCCCCTCGTTTGGTACGTCTTTTTCACGGATTTTATCCATGGAAACCCAAACCGGTTGGGGCACTGTTGGGGGGGTGTACTGTCGGGAATGCTCCATCCCTGCCGCAATTTGCAGTAGGGGCAGAGTCGCGCAGGCTTAAAAGCACCCGTCTGGACGGAAGGAGCGCTTCGCGTTCTAGTTCTAGCGAGCGTTTCCTTCACATCCGGATGCACTCCCCTGCTTCCGGGTCACCGCGGCTCCAGTCCTGTTGCCGCCTTACTCCTCTTGTCGGTCTCTCCATTGGCGGTTTTCTGTAATCCTTACGGCGTTTTTGGCGAGAATTCCTCCTGAAAAACAGAAAGAATCCTGCAAAGCATCATGGTCACAGAGGCGGTACCGCGCTTGCGCTGCATTTGCATTTACCAGAAGCTTCATAGTTAATTTAGTTATACTTATCTGATTGGTTCTCCATGGCTGAAATGGGCATCTGCATTCATTTTTGTTGTGTACTTCTTGGCTGCACTGAAGTATGGCAGTCAGTGATCAGATTCCTGATATAGGAGACAAGAAATTATGTTAGCCTGCACATTGTTGCGTTTTTCCCTTGTTACTGATTTCTCATGCCTTTCATTGGGGTTGGTGATTAGGCTACCATTTTTGGGCTATATTTCTTTTTTCTATGTTCATAGCAATGGTAAGCACATGACCTAGTACATTTGAATTGCATAAAGGGAACAGTGTACAAATGGTAATTCTCTGTGTTTTGCTATTCATCTCTTCAATGCAGAATTAATTGTTGAATCCTAAAACATTTATTTTTGGACACTAGTGGAAGAGGGGAATGAATCAGGTAGATAACATTGATATATGTTTAGTTGTGGTTTACACTCTTGTTTCACGTTACCCTGAGTGTAGTCTTATTCCGGTTCTTTGCTTACAGGATCACAGACGTTTCCAGTGACAAATCCTTACTGCTCAAGTCATACTGAGGTACCTTCTTCATTTTTTCCTTCCCTTGTTTCCCCTCTTCCCCCTGTACACTGGTCTTGCTTTGACCTTGTTGGGCAGACTATGTGATAATGGGAAGTAGGGACCTACTCTTCAGTCTCCTGCCTCTCGTGCTCGTGGAAACTTCAGGTGAGCCGTGATACTGTGTTCGCCTATGATAGAAAACCAGCATTAAGGATCCAGACAATAGTACAGTTGGGCATTCAAGGCAGGAGTACATGTATCTAACCATGCATAGGACTTTTCTGTCCCAACATAAGCATTAGTAGTAATGAATTCAAATTGAGGAAGCTATAGGCTAACAATGGGAATGAGTGTAGATTACCTTATTCCCTTGTTTAGGATGGAGAAACATCACTAAAGTGTTAGTAAAATTAGCATGACACAAAAGGCTCCCTTTCCAATAAAAGGGCTCCTACCAAGAAGGCATGATATGAGACTGGCACACACGAGGTTAAAGTTAGGCCTACATGGAACGCCTCTGTCACGTACCCCATAAGGTGCTGAACACCTCCGACCTCGTGTTTGGGGGACACTTCCAACCATGGAACGCAGAAAACAATCACTGAAAGGTAAGCTACTTGCTTGTTTCTTACCTTTCACTATTCCAGCCACTATGATTGGTGGATATTTTGTTATTTTCATCACTCTAACTGGCCAAACAAGTTGTTTCATGGCCTTCCTTTACGGGCCTAACTTAGACCCCTGCAACTCTTGAGGCGCTGAGGGCAGTGGTAGGCACCTTTCAGAGGTCCACCTGTGTGGTACAAAGCCTTTGTTTTTATGTAAGGTGGCCAGCTTGGGCGATGTTATACGAGCCCATCATAACATTTTGAGCAGTCTGTCATCATTTTGTCATAAACACTGTTCAATGTAAAGGTGTGGCTGCAGTGCTTTCAGATTCAGTGAGCAGAGTCCGCATGTGATTCAGTCTGACTAAATGTTGGAACAAGATCTTAATGGAAATGGTGTAGACAGACTTAACAAGCTTTGGCAAAGACAAAATGTCTTGCCTTGTCATAAGTTTTTTGCTGATGCTAAACAGCATTGGCAAAAAGAAAATAAATTGCCGTGCTGTTGATGCTAAACAGCATCACCAATAAAGCCAAATTCCAGCCCGGTGTGACGACATATCAGTACACATGCACCATCACGCATGTTCACACATATATCATGGTGCAGAGGCCATTTTTTAAATTTTATTTACCATTCCAAGATGGTGAACACCCATCTTGGGGCGATAATTTAGGATGACAAGAAAGGCAACCAATGATGAGCTTTAAATTATTGGTATTGTACACAAGAGGGTCTTTTGAAAATAGACAGCTGAAGCTGTCTCTAAGTGAGAACCGAAAAAGGCTTGTGGCAAAGCACAAGGGTGCACTAGCACTTAAGGAAGCAAGGATAAAATTGAAGAACAAAAACGACCTGTTTGTCACAATTAATTAGGGAATGGGTAGATGGAATCTGTCCAGCGGAGCGTCAATGACATCATAGACGTTGTTTCCATGGCACAGGGTCTTCTTACATGCAAAAGGCGTGCTCACATTAGACCTCTTCCAAAGTCATTAGGATATTAGCGAGATTGCTACCTGGCCAATTGCACGCTGAGCATGCATCATGGCACACAGTCTGCTGCTCACTAATAAGAAAGAGCACATTGTGGGAGGTTGAACTAGCATTAACTTCTCTGACTCTCTATGCAAAAAATTCTAATTTTAGACAGTGCCCGTGTAGAGATAAGTAAGTGATTATTCAATGATGCTTTATTGGGTCATTTACCACGGTGCCCACCAAAGCAAAGTAAAGTGCTCCTTTCTGAACGTGTGGTTCTGGAGCTGGGAGGGGCAGCTGCAGCACTTTGATTTGCCAGACTGTTTCCTCTACATTAGCGGGTTGTTGTACGGCCTAGTTATTTTGGGATCTTGAGCGTCAAGGGTAAATAGGTTCATTGTATGACAACTTCTGTACCTTTGATGATCGCTGCTTGTTCAATAATGTAATTTTGGCAGTGGTTGTTGATTATGGACTCTGCTCTTTATATGAATCCTTCAGACCTATAACCCTCAAAGACCTTAGATCACTGACCGAATGGCTCCCCCTTTTTATGATCATGCATGACCTACCATGCGTGTCCCACCTGTGCTTATCAGATGAAGAAATTCCACTTCATTGGCCTACTGCATGGACTTTACACCGCTGATGTAATTACATAATAGATCACCTGGCTAGATTTTTAGAACTCAGGCCATGTTGATCGACTGATTGTTACTTGGCATTCAGTAGACTTAAAATACAGAGTAGCAATAAATAACTGTTCCACTGTGAGAGTTATTATTGCATAAAGGCATAAAAAGTTAGAGCCTGCGAGAGCGCAGGATAAAATGTCAATCAACACAAAGCATGAAAGCGAATTGTGCACTGTGTGAAATGAGCAAGTAAGCACCGAGCCGCCTGCACTGCATATAACTGGCCACAGGCCACTCCCTCCCAGTACTGATCACTGAGGAACTGGCCCTTTATATCCAGATTATATTGACACTTCTGTAGGTCAGTGTTATTCAAAAGAGACACTGAGAGGGTAGATTGCCTACTCAGGTCTAGGTGGTATCTGGACAAGTAGCAAAGCCACTGTGGCAATACCCCTTTCAGAGGACACCTTTAAAAGAAATAATGTCACTTGGAACTGTAACCCACCCTCAAAAGCCCCACTGTGTCTCAGCCTTTCACTCCCTTGTACAACCCTTGCTCTCCACCACATCTCACTCTCCACTTGGATAGAGCCCTCTCTCCTCCTCCGTTCCCTCTCCCTGCTCCTACCACTCCTGTCTCTCCTGTGGTCTGCCTGACCAGTAGTTATCAGTTACTGATACTTGTCATAAAATGTTTGCTCCATAGGTCTCAATTCGGCTCTCGATAGCCATCTCCTTGCATTTACTGATAGTGGCTACAAATCGATCACTCTGTAGTTGTCAGCTCTGATTTCCAGAGTGATCTGTTCAGAGTTACTGTCATTGACCAATCAATTGATCACTTGCAGTTATCAGTTCTGTTCTGCATATTGACGATTCACTGTTAGGGGATCTGAGAAAGATCTTTAAATCCACAGCCTTATACATATGCACTGAGTTGGGAGTACAATCACACAAGTGTATGTTGGAGTAGTGGAGTTGAAAGGTGGACCATCTATAATGCACTGCCTGCTATATATGCACTTATTAATATCAATACAAAAGTGTCCTTCCATTCAGATCAAACCTTTCAGGCCATCAGCCAGAACTGCCTCAAGGATTTTTGTAACTTATGTACATGGATTTTGAAATGCACTAATTGTATCATCGGAATCATTACAGAAAATACAGAACAAACAGAGTCCCACCTCGTGCCCACATTCTGAGCTTAGAGTAAATGCTGATTTGTTAGAAAACAGGTGTTTTCACCCAAATTAGTGTTCCGCACCTGATTTTACCAGAGACACATTTTTTCCGTTGAAACTTCTAAGAATCTCTCCCTGGATAATGGCACCGAATTTCAGATTTATATACTCAATTATTGCTGTAATATAGATATCTTTTAAATTGGGGGAATCTCGGAATACCACATTAATTTCGCTTCCTGGAATTAATGTGGTTCGGGAATTTTGGGTACGAAATGACTTCCAATAAACTTGAAATGTAGGTCTGAGAGTCACTTCTGCCTGATTCTGAAATTTGAAGAGAAGTGGCCATATCGCATAAACTGAGTATGCTATTTGCCACCTTAGACAGTGAAAGATGGTTGCTTGTCACAGAAACTCTCAAAACCAGTGCTACTTCTGGATGAAAATGTAGCACCATTTATTGACATATTTAAAGTACGCAACAGATCATAACACCATAGCATATGCAAAGCAGCAAAACACAATTAAAACATAACAGGACATATCACAACAAAACTGTCAAAACAGACTGCAACAGAACACCGACAGTACAGTACAACACAACACACTCTTATGTTAATAAAGCAGCATAACTATACCGCGGCAAAAACAACAACAGAATACATCACTTCTACAACAAGCAGCACAACAAATATTTACTAACTTTCATATTAACCATTACCACCTCCAGAATCCTGCTTTCATAATATGGTGGCAAAAGGTGTTTGAAAGAAGCACTGCTTAATCTTACCGCCAAGGACATGAAACAGCACCAGGCAAAAAGGTTTTGTAATCCAGCCCAAGATTCTTAAAACCTCTTGAATAAAGGAACCCTAAAGAGTAGAAAATATGAGGTTCTGCCTTCTACTCTTCACTATGTTTTTTAATAGAGAATGTATGCAGATAATGAAATGATTTCAAATAATTTAATAGTTAAATTAAGTCAGCTAAGTAAAAAATGGCCTCCTTGACCCCATCCTTGCCCTCAATCAGAACTAATTGACTTCGATTTTGACGTCAGTGACAAATGGTGCACTTCAACAAGGTTATCTGCAATCTAAAAGGTGATTTCCATGTAAGTGTATGGATGGATTATCCAATTATAAAAACATTTTAAACAGCATATACCGGGGACATCTTAAGGGCTAATTATCAAAGCGAATGAAAAGTATTTTTTTATCAAACATAGCAAGACAAAAGGCTGATTTAACTTTGGGCAGGGCACATTAGACCAATAACCTTTTTATCGGCTTAACTAGGCAGTCATTCACCAAGATTTAATGTTATAAAGATGTTTTTTGCAGTTCCCCGATTGCTCATAACTGTGGTTAAAATGAACCCGTTTCATTGAACACAATGGATGTTTGCCCCATTTTCTTCAAATAAATCAAGTTTCTTAATGATGATTGATTCCGTTAGCGTTTTAAAAGTGTACAAACATGTATTGTTATTCCTCCCACTACATTTGCTCTATAACAGAGTGGGCATTTGGCGTCAGATATAAGCCTTTCCTTTTTATCGGTTTTAAACATCGCTGTGAACACAGAAATGAATTAGGAAAAATGTAATGCCGCTGGCTAACGCTTCTGCTCAGGCACATATCATCTCTACTCCGCAGAGAGCAAAATCTTTAAAAAGGCCAATAGCGGGTGAGGAGCGGGCGTGGGGGCGCACGGAGACGGAAGCTTTTCAGCGCGCGCTGGCGCTATTCGACGAGCCAAAGGCTTCTTGCCGGATGGAACATTAGGCCCAAAATGCCTTTGATCAGTCATCATAATTCAAGACGCATGACCCATTCACTCGCGGCCGCCAGGGCCAAAACTCATTTTCTGCATCGCTTTTAGTGTCATTGCAACCGAGTCCCCTAAATTAATGTGTTCGCTCTACCAAAGCGGTTGGCGAGGGCGACAAGTAGCATTCCCTTCCTGTCGACGCCGATTAGCGCCCACACTTCGGTTGTCTCGCGGTTAGGATTGACGACCTGTGAGAAGCAGCGGGAGAGCATGGGAGCGTCTCAGAGTCTGGAGCGATGGTACGGTCCACGCTGCGTGACCCCTTTAAAAGGTCACGCTGCGTTACTACCCTGGTGTCACAAATGGAATCCTTACTCACAGTCAAGGAGTAACAAACAGCAGGCGGGGTAGGAAAAGCCAGCATTTCATCTCTCTTAGGGGACGCCACGTCACTGTCGCTGTCAGTGTTGATCATAAAGAGCGAAATATTCTCTCAGAACCTTCGATCTTCATGACTAAGGCCCACAGTGTTTAAAATGGCATTGTTGCCTAACTTCAACAAAGACACCCTGTCACCCATCTTGACATCCCACACTTTGAGGCCATGCTACTCGAAACTCTATACATGGCTTCATCTTTGGATAACGTGCTGGGCCCGGGGTCTGGAGAAAAGTAGGCCACATTCTTAAATCCACCCAAAGCCAGAGAGTGCCATATGTCCATGCTGGCAAAGAGCACTCAGATTGTCTGCAAAGGCAAGAAACTGATTAATTCATTCCTCCGGTCTGGACATGTGTTGTATCTTACCACAAATGTTTCCAAAGCATTCATTTGAATCAACCAGTGTAGGCAACTACTCACGTTTCACAGCCCTGCAGCAATCTATTAACCTTTTGCCACTGGCTGGACATCAACATTTCAGTGTTCTGCTCGAGGTAGGGAGTGGGACTTGTATAATCTACTTTGTGGAAAGAACATCTGGCCATCTTAGATGAAGAATCCCTGACCATGCCTGTGCTCTTTGACTCATCAGTGGCCTTTGAAACAGTCTCTCAAGGGATCCATTAGAGTGCTTAGAGGCAAGGTGAGGGCACCAAAGGTGGCAATGGAAAACAGCCCAGGTCATTCAACTAAGCTGATTACAAGACTCCAGTCTGGGTCTCGCCATCTCCAAGCCCACCCCATTCACCTGGAGTATCCCATTGGACTCGGCTATCTCCCGGCTGCTAATGAACATTTGATGTTCACACACATGTGCCTCCCTCAGGACCATAGGCACTCCTTCAATCCTGCACCAAGAACACCAAACCTACCTACACCTCAGGAGACAAAAAGAAAACTCCTCCACAAGGGAGCGTGGCATAAGGAACCTAAAGGAATGAATGTAGAAACGTGACCTCAGACCAAATGGGCCCACAAAAGAGAGGCACAAAAAATACGTTAGCTTAGTCATCGCAAAGCACAGCCTTGGTAACGGGAGTTCACTTCAAATGCACCGTTTCTCCCAGCCCCCGAAGCAGCAAGCAAGCGGCATGTGGAACCTGTAAATCAAGAACTGACAAGTTCTCCCTGTCAATCCCCCTTCATGTTAAGGTCATCAGCACTTTCGAAGGCACCACCTACCATCCGTTTAAACCCATATCTGGTAGGACCTCACTTCACAGTCCTTTCCTGGGCACCAGTCAATGGCAGCAGGACAGAATACCACTGGCTGTAAAACTATTGGGTTTTGGGTGGGTGGGGCAGTAATGGTCAAGCAGTCTTGACATGGGTAGTGAAATCTCATGGGCCCATCAACATATTTTGCTGCGGTTCCTCACTTTTTACACTATACCACTTGCCAGTGGAATGCTAGCTTCAGCAATAGCCCTCTATGCTTTGCAGTCGGGCTCCCAACTGGGCCTCATAAAAAAGTGCAGAATATCCAGGCCTTTAATTCCACTGGGCAGTTCCCCGGTGGTCTGGAGCCTCTGGAGGCCGGTTTTGAAAGCCCAGGGCTGCTGCAGGCACCTCTGTCACTTTCCCTAGCTCTCTGAAGCAGGTACAGGGGCTTTCAAGAGAATGAGAGAGAGAAAGAGAAGAGGTGGAAAGAGCAATGGAGAGAAAATGAGAGATCAGAAAGAGGGAGAAGGAAAGATAACGGATGGATCTAAAGAGAGAGAGAGAGAGAGATAGAACAAGGACAGGAAGCAAGCAGGGCTGGTGCGAGCATTATTGGTAGGGCTGCTTTTGGTTCACCAGTTCGGCCGAAGACTGTCACCAGGTGACTGCAGCTGGGCCAACAAAAAGAAACCTCATTGCACACATGGTAAAATACTATCCCCAATTAATTAACAAGAGGGAGAGAATCCGTTTGGTGCTCTCTCCTAAAGTACTTGTCTGTCCCAAACACATAGGGTTTGAAAGGTATTAGGAATTTTGAAAGCGACTGACCACATCACCCCTGTCTTAATTTATTGGCTCCTGATCAAGCTAAGGATTTACTTTAGAACTGTGCGTATTGTGAGTTACGCCCTCCATAATCAGGCTCCTTCACCAAATGTCTCTTGCCATAGCAACAGGCATGACGACTAAGGTCTCCTGCCCAAGAAAGTCTTTCCGTACATGCAGCGAGATACAAATGCTTTGGTTGCAGGTCATTCCATGCTCAAGGCAGTTCCCTCTGGAACTCACTTCCTTTAACCCTCCATATAGAATGCCATTGTCAAAAATTCAGGAAGTCCAGGAAGGCACATCTTCCAACAGGGTTTCTCTCCACACCTCGCTCCACACTCCTTGAAGAGACATTGCAAAGTACTATAGGTGAGACTGTCAGCACTTGCAGCATGTTTCACAGGGTGAGTCATCATAATCGTAGCCTGCACTATGAAACAGGCAGTGCCCATGCCACCAAGCCACAATTGCAGCTGACTGGGTGTAGTAAGTAGGAGTGCATGAGCCTTGAGCCCACGAGCCACACACCCTACACCAAAGCATCTCCTTACTCGCTACCAGTGCCAACAGTGCGGTGGTAGTGAGGCAGTAATGGTCGGGTCACATAGTTCTTCGTTGGTCCATCTGTGTTGCATCCTGTCTTGAAAAGCAGAGCTGTTGAGGCTGAAGAGAACAGCTCTTACCTCAACCTAGATCTCCTGTCCTGCTTCAAGAGGCACTAACTGCCACTTTATTTTACCCGAGGTACAAACTTTTCTATAAAAAAGTGTATTTTGGATTGTTTCACTTTGACACCTTAGATTATATCACTGCACTCAGTGGCCTTTATTATAATTAGTGAACCACACTTTTTCTGCTTTTTATCATTGACTTAAGAGGCAAGTCAATTTTGTTTCCCCTATGCAAGCCTTTTTTTTTTAAAGATGGAGCAACATCATGCTATATTAAACCATACATAAGAGAGATTTTTGTACAGTGTGCACCCTGAGCTGAATTATTTGAGGGTGCTCTCAGATATGATGATCATGGAAAAGGAAGAACAATGAAGAAAAGTAATTTCCTAGGGTCACACTGTTTGTTCATGCTTGGAAGACAGAATTCAAACACGTTCTCCTGATTAGAAATTGTACAATTCACATCCTAGGTGGGTATGTCATTCTGCCCCCCTCCTGCCCAGTTGGCACTTTTATTAGTGACCCAAGAGTAAAGCCAGATTTCTTGTGCTGCCTACACAAGTCCTTTATTGTTGTTATAGATTGAGCAACATTATGGTCTATTAAACAATATAAAAGTGGTTGCTGTACAGTGCACATCCTGAATTGAATTATTTCGAAGTGCTCTCAAACAATATGATCATAGAAAAGGAGGCAGGGGTAATAAAAGTAATTGCCCATGGTCACACAATTTGGTCAAGCAGGGAGGCTGTGATTAAAACAAGGGTCTTTGTTTCAGTGCCCGGAACTAGTTTTTGCCCTGGGTCCAACAAAGCTTCTGATAGGCCTGGGCATGGTATGTATGTGCATTCAAACACCCCTCTTCATAGAACAGGTACACTTTGGGCAGAAACAGTGCCAACTTCCCAACATCAGAGGACAGATACAGCTAAGATAGCTTCAGGACACGTTTTTCTCATCAAAGGACAGGTACAAATTGGACCAGGACACGTTTTCCCCATCACAGGACAGGTACAAATTGGGCAGCAGTAGCATAAGCTTTACTTTTTCACTGAAGAGGGACAGTAGTAGCAAGCCAAGCTTCCCTCAATCACATAAGGCAATATGTGCAATCTTCCATTTCTCGCAGAAGGGTAGACTAGTAAAAGCTTTCACCTCTCACAGAACATGAACAGGTAAGGCATGAGTGACATGTAGGTTACAAATACTTCTCTGGAGTGGATGCTTAAGTCACTGAGATGAATGTATAGGTGGGTAAGTTACTGAATACGTCAGTTTTGATACCATTCTTGCTTAGATGATATTACAAGTCACCTCTAGAAAACCTTGCTGCTGTCACTCAGGGACTGCTGTTTGTGTTGATTCCTTGGTGTTGCATGTATGGAGAAGTAGCCATCATCCAGTAAGCCACCTAGGGGCTTATTTACAAGCCCCTTGCGTCGCCGGTGCGTCACTTTCTATGATGCTCGGGCGACGCAGAGTGCATACCCATATCTACGAGGCCCCGCAAAGTCACTTTGCGTGAAAATTAATGGCCTCTTAGATATGGTGTAAGGCAACGCTGCGCAAATTGCTGCATTGCCGTACACTGTGTCAGGGGGACGTTCCATGTGCATTGCGGTGGGTTTTCCCACGCAACACCCATGGGTTTTGACACATTCCCAGATTTACAAGGATCTGTAAACCTGAAGATGTGTCAAACCTGTACACCTCCCCAGGGGAGGCCTAGCAAGAAATATCTTTATTTCTCCTCGTTTTTAGGTCGAGCCTCGAGTAGCGCGCAAGCGCTGCTAGGCGAAGACTTTAAGTAAGGGGGTTTCAGAAGCAGTCCAAACGCTTGTGCGTCGTGGCTGGCCTTTTTGGGATGGTTACGCGCGACGCAGACATGTGTTTCCCATTATCGTGCCCAGACGCGGGCGCGATAATTGGAAACACATGCCGGCAAAAGGCCATGACGCACGAGCGTCTGGTCAGCTGAGCAGGCTGCCGCGCTCGCTCGCCCTCGCCCCCGCTCCCGCTCCTCTCTTGTTCACCTTGTTAAGTATGGCGTGACCGTAGGCCGCACAGCTTTTATCGTAGAAGGGACTACAAATCCCGCCTTCTTCTCCAGCCTATTACTAAACTCCTCACTTTGATGAGGGCTCTAATACAGCCTATGAGAGTCCGCCTCTTCCTGCAGCCTATCAATACTTGCTTCCGCTGTAGTGAGATCTTCCTAGCCTATCGAAGCTCTCGGGTCTGCAGTCCCCGTTATTCCACTCTGAAAGATGTCAGCACGTCGTGCATTCCCTTTGCTGCTCTGTGTGTCCGCCGTCCTTTTGCTGTCCCTTGCCTCCGAGACTCAGCGCCGCAAAAAGAAGGACATCCGAGACTACAATGATGCAGACATGGCCCGGTTGCTTGAGGAGTGGGAGGTGAGTGAGGAAGAAGAAATGAAAGGGGCTCTGGGGGTAGATGAGAACACCGGTGGATCTAGAGATCCCGGGGATGCACGGCGCCCAAGATAGAAGTACTTGGAGAGATTTAATTTTTGGATCAAAGTCACAGATTGTATATAATGACAAATGACTCCAGCATCAACGGACGAGTAGGCTACGCTTTTAAAAAGAAGTTAATGTAGCTTCCTGCGGATTGCCCCAACTTCAGGCAAAAGTATTTCAGCCCTGCCTTCTCGTTCCTGTGAACCGCAAACCACCTCCGGAGTTGCATCTAGAATCTAGGGCGAAGCCCTGATTGTCGCCTCCCCCTCTCCTTCACCACCTTTCAATGAAAAATATTTCTCACACCCTCTGCATGTTTTGTTTTGAGGGTGATCCAGTTAAACCAAATTGTTTACTCCCAAAGTTGGGGGATGAACACGTGCTGGTTCTCCAGAACAGTATTTAAACCCTATTAGTTGTAGCCAGTGTGGAGGGAGAATGCTTCATGACCTGCCTGGAGTGTTCTCCATGCGCTGCTCTGCATGTCCGCGCCCTGCAGTGAGCCAGCTTCGCACATGCTAAACGCTGACCCTAAACTGTATAATCCCCTGAGCCCCAGAGCGATCCCGCTGAGTCAGTGCGCTTTGATTCACCCTGTAACAAATTATTTACCAGGTGCTGTATGCCCAATGAATTTATAACTGCTGCACGTTGATTTCCCGAGTCAGCTGTATCACAACTGAATACTTGCCAGAACTCTGTGACTACTAGAGCGAGGTGCGGTTTGTCAAGAACTAAAACTGTTAGCATAATTATTACCTCTTGGGGGTGGGGGGGGGGGGGGGGAATGTCTTTGACCAAATGATGGAATTGCAGGAAAGGAAGTCGCACAAAGGCCAGAAGTTGCGGCATATGAAGGCTCTTTTTTTTTTTTTTTACTCTGGTCCTCGTAGTTTTATTTTGTTTCCTTATACAAGAAGCTTCTTTATAAATTTCAGAATGTAAAGAAAAAACTGAACTAGGGGGTGTTTTCATGCCTGGCACGTAACAGCTTTACATACATCACTGCATGACAACAACATTGAGGCCATGACATCGAGTGAATATGCCTGAGCTCTTTTTAGGTCTCGCGATCCAAAAACCTCCTGGTAGGCGAAAGCCTCTTGTAGACCATACCAAAAACTTAGTTGGCTTAAAGCCCACCAGCTGCTTAGAATTGGTAGCCTTTATTGTAATTTTAGTTTGCATGCTTCTTATTCAATGGCTTTTCTTTCTATTCTTGTGTTTGTATTTCCCCCGCCCCCTCTGGATATCCTGTTTACCATCCTTTTTGATTGTCTGACTTGTATCCTTCCCCTGCTCACATTAAGGGAACAACTTTTTTTCTATAAACACTCCATGAAAGTGCATGTGTTTTCAGCATCTTTCCATATTCAATTTCCTCCTCATTAAATTGCCAGCCCCTTCTCAAGTGCTCCGTGTCCCCCCACTTGCTCTCTCCCCTGAGCTGCTTTTTATTCCAGCCGTCTTCCATGTTGCTCCCACCTTCCCCACTTGCTTTCTTGTAAGCTGCTTTTTATTCCACCCATGCACTGTGATGCTTTTTGGTCCCTGCACCCTATCCATTGCTTCCTTCTTCTGAGCTTTCTTTATATATTCTTCATCCCCTGTCTGTTTCTGTCCATGCCCATTGCACCTGCCCCACCCTAGCCCCTTTTCTTGTGCTTTTTGCCCACCCTCTCCATTGCTTCCCTGTCCTTAATGCTGCCAGGCCGCGTCACTTTTAAAAAAGCACTTTTGCATAAGTAAAAATGATTTTCGGTTAATTAACTGATCCAAGTGGCATCTGCAAGCTTGAATCACCAAATAAATAAAACAAGCATTGGCATAGCCAATAGGTCTCGCTTTTGGGACCTTATTAGTATTTAGTTATGCAGCAGAATATCCTTGGTGCAACAACACCAACTGTTGCATGGCTAAACACTTATAAGGTCCCAAATGTGAGACCTATTGGCTATGCCAATGCTTGTTTTTCATCTTTCTGCAGCACACATAGAAAGAGGAAAAAGCCTCTATGGATTGTTTTTGTGCAGGAAGGTGCCCCTTCCTGCACAAAAACAATCCTGTTAATAAGGCAGACCCACTTGCACCATAGTGCAAGGGTGCCTGTGTTGGCGCAATGCACCGAATTGTCCGCCGGCGCAAGCAAAAGGACAGGAATGCACTGTATATTGTACATACGGTGCATTCCTGGCCTTTCGAATTGGCATAGGGCAGTGCCGCAAAAAGACTTGCGGTGCTGCCCTATGCCAATTCAGTGTAAATGAGGCCCCTAGTAGTCATTGTTATTTGGAGCAGGCTCAACATAGCATAACTAACTATACTTTAAAAAGGGAGACAAGTGCCAACCTCTTCAAAAAGGTTTTGAAAGCACATGCACCACTTGGTGCTGTGCAATCCTAGGCTTGGTGCTTCACCTGATCAAAATATTGAGGACTGCCAGTAGTTCAGACTCCAAAATGCTCTTCTTGGCCGCTGCGCCATTTTAGCAGCGAGCTAATAAAGGGGCACGTGTACAGGGCAGTGGATTTAAGACAACGTTAGACATGGACAAAAGGCTGATGATAATGTTCTGTCTGAGCAACATCTTATTTTGTTGGACTGCTTTCATTACAACCTCTCTTACCAGCACGTTGTTACCAGGATTTCAATTACTACTTCTAAGAAGCACACAACAGGCCTAGATAGGGAGGTTAATGCAGCTGAGTGGAAATGAAAAGGTCAGGCGGACCTTTCAGAGAGGGTGAATGGCAGCCACTGATGAAGGTACGTGGTGAGAACCACCCTGTCCTATGGTCATGCCTACGTGTGGAGCTGAAATGCATCTAAATGAATAGACACATATGGGACTTGTTTACCAAGACAAATCCAATTATAGATTGCAAGAGATTAGTAAAGCTATGTTTTTCTTTCCTTCAATAGTACCCTTTTGCTGATCGGAGGAGTTAGCAAACAGCTAATGTGCAGGGCCCTCATCTTCCGAACATTGTAGGATGTACCTTTAATCGCACACACACAATAACATTTGACGTCATGACATCACATGTCCATGGCCATGTGTGTGAGGCAGTTCATCACCCACCGCCGCCCAACCCATTTTTGAAATGGGGTTTGCTTTGTGCCCCCAGTTTTTCGTTTGGTTAGTATAGTTTTTTTAGTTTTGAGCCTTCTGGCTGCAAAAGACCTCGTGCACCATACCAAAAACTTGCATTGGGTTCAAAATTCACCCCTTGCTTGTTTTTTGTCCAAAGACATGCCTTCTTTTGTTTGTACCCCCTTGGAGCATAGCCTCTTCACCATACTTTTGATTGGCTGACGTGTTTTCTTCCACTGCTCACATTTAGGGAGCTACTCTGTTTCATGAAGCACTCCATGAGAGTGCATGTGGTTTCTTGCTCTCTCTTGTGTGATGACCCCCCCCTCAAATACACGCCCCTGTTCTTCTCCTTCACCCGCCTCCCACCCGCTCCTCCGTTGCCATCCTACCCACCATGGACCTTAAAATGTAGGGTTCGGCAGCTGCTGTTTGACCTACTCTGTTTCATGAAGCACTCCATGCGAGTGCATGTGGTTTCTTGCTCTCTCTTGTGTGATGACCACCCGCCTCAAATACATGCCCCTGTTCTTCCCTTTCACCCACCTCCCACCCACTCCTCCATTGCCATCCTACCCACCATGGACCTTAAAATGTAGGGTCCAGCATCTGCTGTTTGCTTTTGGGCAGCTTTGCATTCCAGAAAGCGATTATATTGTTCCGTTGCCCACCACCCACTACCCGTTGCTTCTCCCCATCTACTCCTCAGCCCCTCTTCATTTGCTGCCCCACCCCTCGTGGTCTTTTAGATCACATTTTTTAATTATATTTTTTTGGAGGACCCAAGATTTTTTTAAATTTATCTATGCAAATGGGGTACGCCATCTTGGTTTAGTACATAAAAGAAGGAAATGGCACCTACCTCATTTCACAGGCGTGCACATACATTATCACATATGGGCACTCTTCGGAATGACGCTGACTGATGTAGCAGCTGCTTTACCACAATTTTTTTCTCATTTCTTTTGCGGCGCAGCGTTTTGCTTTTTTCCGATGTTGCACAGCATCAGCAAAAACATTGACAAAGCCAATAGGTGAACAAGGCGAGACCTACTGGCTTTGCCAATGTTTGTTTAAAGATGGGGAGAGTTTGTGGCTTGTGTTATGGTCACTCATTATTTTGCTGTAGGGTGTACCACCGTGTAGGGTTCATATTAACAGACAGTATGTGCGGTCCTACATTGAAATGTGAGGGACTGACTTGGACTCAGGGGCGGTTTCTCCATTAGAGCTGCGGGGCTGAGCCCCTCTGAAAATTCCTACACATTTACATTAAAAAATATAAAATAGATCGATTTATTTAGAGATATGATCGTATCTCTAAATAAATTGATGTGTTTAAGTTTGGGCTGGGCTGTGTGTTTCAGGTGGCCTGCCCGCCTCGCTCTGAAGCAGGAGACGGAAGACAGGCAGTAAATCAACTTTCTTAACGTGAAGCACCATGCAGGGCTTTCTGTTTTAAAGCCCTTCATTGCCACTGGGGTCTCTGGTTGCATGCACACTGTAGGCCAGTGACGCAATAAGAGTCACGGTTTCGGGCGTAGGAAACTTCATCCCTACGTGATTTCAGATGTCCGTCATTCAAAGACGTAGATCCCACCCTTTCGTCATACGTGAGAGTGGATGCAAGCACGTCTGATTCCGGTGCCTTGTTCTCGGTAATGGTAAGTGATTGCAAGCTAATGCTGTGTTCTGTTTATTGTGCCAAGAACCCTCATCACGCTAACCTCCCCCTCTGTGACACCCCAGGCCCTTGCTGCACATTGCTTAGCTCCTTTAGAAGCGGAGCTGCGGCATTTGCTCCCTTGCGAAATGGATCCAAATATCCGAGTTAGGCCTAAAGCGAGAGATATGTGCTTACTGTAGAACATGTGCTTACAGTGGCCAGTCCGCTGATGTATGGCATTAAAACTGGCCCTGTGTACATGCCCCTAAGTTAACACTGATGCTAAAAACATGGATTGACTTGCAAACAATGAATGTTAAAAACGTCGAGGGAATGCATTGCATCGATTTAGTTCCTCTCTTATTTTACATGCTTTACTTACATCTTGCATTCCCCACAAGTTAGCTATTTTATAATGTTGTTGTTTATCTGTATTTTCTTCTGTGCATACTTTGAAGCTTGAGCCATGCCAGGTGTTTATGAGGGGCTTTGATTGAGCGCTCAGGCGCTAAGGCTAAAGCCAAACAAAGTGCCTGTCAGTGGGTTGGCCTCTCTGCAGAGCACACAGAACAATGTTTGTGTATTCCATTTGCAACTGAAATTCTGTGGATATGTGTGTGAAGGGGGTACACTGCTGTCAAAATATTTGCAAGGCAAAAGTAAGAGAAATTAAAGTGCTTAAATTTGAGGGGGTGCAGTGCATGTTGGGGGCGGTGAAGTGACAGAGATGCGAGGAAGGGCATTCGGGAAAGAGTGAAAAGAGGATGCTGAAGAGGAAAGAGAGGGGGTTGAAGACGTGCAGATGGACAATATATGCATAGAAAAAGAGGATACATATCTAACATAAAGCACACATAAATGAAGGCCAAAACTCCTTCAACAGGCCTCAATGCTATTTAATTCACAGACTCACTATTTCAGAATTTAAACATTTCCACTGTTAATTATTTATAAGAAATCATTGTTGTTACTCATTTATTTTAAACATCTAACACCCAGTGACAAAGACAATCATACTGACAGGCTTTAGGTGTATGTCATTTGCTGTGCCATTTATCTGGAAAAAATTACATCTCGAGAGTAACCAAAATACCGGTCTGATGTCACACTATGGGAATCACAGAAATGTATTTGGCATGTTCCTTTATAGAGAGCACCCACTTTTTTCATCTCACTTTAAGACCTGCCTGCACATATTTCTATATGACTGGTTACAGCTAGCATCTGTGGGTGCTTCTCGAAGTCTGGTTAGAGCATATTTTTCCAAAATTACTGCTGCATGCAGTGCAAGACACTGGACAAGCATACATTTTAAAGGGCTAAAGTTGTCATGCAGAACAATTTACACATTACAGTAACTGTTGAACAAATTAATGCAAGACGATATGGGGCAGTTTTTAATGCAGTTTTTAATGTGTTTAATATTTCAAGACTATACGTTCCCACTGCTTAATAAGCCTTGCTACATTCATTTGCTTTAAAATACACCATTTGCCAATCTTTTTTTCATTTCTTACTCAGGAGAGGGACTCCCCCTGGACCGCCTGTTTGTCCATAGAACTTGTTCACATCACTTGCTATATAAAAATCATACCCAACGTTTACGCCTCACCACTTTCAAATGTCACCAGCCGCCACTGCTTGGACTTACTCTGGAACTACATCTTAGGGCACACGTACCACAGAGAGAGATGTGGTACGCCAGCATAGCACTCGAACATGAAGGTATTTAGATGCCATGCTCATATGTGATCTGACTGTGCATGTGTGGTGTGCAAAGCTCCTTCTTACCTTTTCTAGGTCCCTGAGCGCTTGGTTCTGGTATATTTGGGAGTAGTGTGTTGGTTCCTGGGTTGCCAGAAAGAAGCAGATTTTTATGCCTGGTGTTTTTTTTGTCCATAGTCCATTTGAGATTCCCTTATTAGTATTTCCTTAACCCATTCCAAGAATTGGTATTTTCCAGACCATTATGGCTGCCTTCGGATGCCATGCCTGGTCATGGTCTTCCTGTTCTGGAGTGACATTAAAGGGTAGGAGCTCGTGGGTCATTGCATCTCGTGCTGCGGTTGGACATTCTGGCCACTCTCTTGAAGATGGGCTACTGTACACAGCAGATTTAAAGCCAAATGAGAGGGCTAAGGCCGGGGAGAGTTTACATCAAAATATCTCTAATACTCCGACTGTTTTGTCTCAGCAGTGAGGCACAGAAACAAGTTTTTCTCTTTCCGATCGCAATGACTTCAGAGGTGGTACATAAAAATAATTCTCAGGTTGGATTGCCCTGAGGGCAGGAGTGCCAAAAAAATATAAATATGAAATTAGGGCAGTGAATATAAATGTTGCCAAATAACTCATGTTATTTGAGAGAAGTGTACCCCCGTTTATAACTATGCACACTTTCGCTCAATTATTAATGGGGTGCACAAGTCAATATCCTTGATATTACCACAGTGCCGTGTGACGAATCCCTGGGGCACGGCCTAGCTGTAATAGGGGAGGGGGCCCCCCCTCTCCCCTAAAGAATAAAAAATAAATTTAACAAGCATTGACATAGCCAATAGGTCTCGCCTTTGGGGAGTTATAAGTGTTTAGACAGAGCTATTGACTATTTTCTGAAAAGATTAAAGTGAACACGAGGGCGCAGTGGCTCAGTGCTCTTGTGAATTTATACTGTTTCAACCTCAGCACAAGGTTAGGAAGCAGCTAACAAGCCGAGTGATCCTCAGTAGCTTGATGCGGTCACATTCCGCCTTGTTTCCAGTTCACATTTCAGGAGATTAAGCATCCGTTAGCTGAGGTGCTTTACACACATCTAGAAGCATTATTTAGCAGCCGGTGCCAGCGAGCACGCACAAAGAGCAAGTGCTAATAAGTAAGTGCCCATGTGCGTACCGGCAGACACCGGCTGAAATTAAGCCCCCAGCAGGGGCCTGCGTTACGCCCCTGGATCGAGCGAGCCCCAAGAGCCTGGACTACTACACACACAAACACACTCAAAGGAGCTGTAATACAAGGGACGCCTGGTACGCAGCGGCTGACCTGTAGGCCTCCTGCAGAGTGAAATGTGCTGGCTTTCTGAACTGTCTCCGTGTGCAGGCCTCCCACGGAAAACTCTTTATTTAACAATATTCCCAAAAACAAAACATATTTTAATGCTCCGTGTCCTTTATTTTGTATAGTAGGCACCTTGTTGGATGTTTGGATGGTTTTGGCATATCAATATAATCAGTGTAGCTGAAAAATAAAATAACGGTGGCAGCCTGGGCCTGTTAAGGGTATTAACGTTCCTGCAGATTAACAGAGCCTAAACACTTACGTCTGTTGCACCAATCTCGGGGAGGAGACAGTGGGAGGGAGAGAGGGGAAGAGTGAAGGGGGCGGGTGAGGAGCCAGTGAAGGGAGATAAATTGCAGCGATAAGAAACAATACACAGACTGTTTACTGTAGAGCCCTCTGTTGGAAGTGTGGGAGGGGTGGTGGGTCTGCCTCCTGTTACAGTGGCGGTACTGGTGTGCTTCCTGTCTGGGCAGCACAGGGGCACAAATGTTGCTACTGATGATTTAAAAACGAACAAATAGTATAATAAAGGGCAATAATGTCAATGCTAAAGTTGGTAGGAATAATAATAATTAATAATATTATTATACTATCACAGCAGCTTGTGGCGGAGGAGTTTGTCCCTCGGCCGGGGTGGACAGGACGCGCCTTGTAAGGAAAGCTGCAAGGTCCAGCGCCTTGGTGCTTCTGTCAGGGCGCTTTATTATCCAGCTTATGGTGGTGGGGTCTGTCCCTCGGACAGGGTGGAGGGGACGCGCCTTGTAAGAAAAGCTGCGAGGTCCAGTGAGTTCACAAATGCTAACATCGGAAACCTGGGCATCTGTGTGTGAAATTTGTTTATTAAACAGAAAACGAGAGCACCACGTGGGTGTGATGGAGGGGGCACGTGCAGTGGAGTGAAGGAAACACTCACCACAGCTGTGCACTGTGCAGTGGGGTGAAAGGAAGCATGCACCACAGCTGTGCAATGTGCAATAAGGCGAAAGGAAGCACGCACCACAGCTGTGCACTGGGGTGAAAGGAGGCACACACCACATATCTGCACTGTGCAGTGTTGTGAAAAGAAGCACGCGCCACTACTGTGCAGTGGGGTGAAAGGAAGCACTCGCCCCAGCTGTGTACTGTGCAATGGGGGGAAAGGAAGCACGCACCACAGCTGTGCACTGTGCAGAGATGTCAAAGGTAGCACGCACTACAGCTGCGCAGAGATGTGAAAGGAAGCACGCACCACGGTGATGAAAAAACACGAATGTTAAAAGGTGAGGACCATTTTTAAGCTATGTACTGTGCAATGGGGGAAAGGAAGCACGCACCACAGCTGTGCACTGTGCAGAGATGTCAAAGGTAGCACGCACCACAGCTGCGCAGAGGTGTGAAAGGAAGCGCGCACCACGGTGCTGAAAAAACGTGAATGTTAAAAGGTGCGGTCAATTTTTAAGCTGTGCACTGTGCAGTGGGGTGAAAGGAAGCACGCACCACAGCTGTGCAATGTGCAATAAGGTGAAAGGAAGCACGCACCACAGCTGTGCACTGGGGTGAAAGGAGGCACACACCACATATCTGCACTGTGCAGTGTTGTGAAAGGAAGCACGCGCCTCTACTGTGCAGTGGGGTGAAAGGAAGCACTCGCCACAGCTGTGTACTGTGCAATGGGGGAAAGGAAGCACGCACCACAGCTGTGCATTGTGCAGAGATGTCAAAGGTAGCACGCACTACAGCTGCGCAGAGATGTGAAAGGAAGCACGCACCACGGTGATGAAAAAACGCGAATGTTAAAAGGTGCGGTCCATTTTGAAGCTGTGTACTGTGCAATGGGGGGAAAGGAAGCATGCACCACAGCTGTGTACTGTGCAGAGATGTCAAAGGTAGCACGCACCACAGCTGCGCAGAGGTGTGAAAGGAAGCGCGCACCACGGTGCTGAAAAAACGCGTATGTTAAAAGGTGCAGTCAATTTTTAAGCTCTGTACTGTGCAATAGGGGGAAAGGAAGCACGCACCACAGCTGTGCACTGTGCAGAGATGTGAAAGGTAGCACGCACCACAGCTGCGCAGAGGCATTATTTAGCAGCCGGTGCCAGCAAGTGCTAATAATTAAGTGCCCATGTGCGCACCGGCAGACACCGGCTCAAATTAAGCCCCCAGCAAGGGCCTGTGTTACGCCCCTGGATCGAGCGAGTCCGAAAAGCAATGTGGGGAAAGGAAGCACGCACCACAGCTGTGCACTGTGCAGAGATGTCAAAGGTAGCACGCACCACAGCTGCGCAGAGGTGTAAAAGGAAGCGCGCACCACGGTGCTGAAAAAACGCGACTGTTAAAAGGTGCGGTTAATTTTGAAGCTGTGTACTGTGCAATGGGGGGAAAGGAAGCACGCACCACAGCTGTGCACTGTAGAGAGCCCCTGGATCGAGCGAGCGAGCACCAAAAGCAATGTGGGGAAAGGAAACACGCACCACAGCTGTGCACTATGCAGAGATGTCAAAGGTAGCACGCACCACAGCTGCGCAGAGGTGTGAAAGGAAGCGCCCACCACGGTGATGGAAAAACGCTAATGTTAAAAGGTGTGGTCAATTTTTAAGATGGTACCGAAAAAGAGGTGACTTTAGAGGCCAACTACAGAGTACAGCAAATGTCTTGACAATAACATACTAATACAAAGATAACGGTGCAGGAAGAGAGTGCTGACATAGATGAAATGCGAGTGCTGGAAAAAGAAGCGCGCACTCTTGTGGCGGTGGGGTCTGTCCCTTGGCCGGGGTGGAGTGGACGCGCCTTGTTAGTATCTTATTGTCATGAATGCGAGTGCTGGAAAAGAAGCGCGCACTCTTGTGGTGGTGGGGTCTGTCCCTTGGCCGGGGTGGAGGGGACGCGCCTTGTAAGGAAAGCTGCAAGGTCTTGAAATGAAACATGATCCACAACAGATGGCACGCTGCGCGCCACTGCTCACTCCCGACAGCTAAACGCTGTGGGAGTAAACATTTTCAGAAAAGGTGGGACATGCACCCACCTTTGGCCAATTGCGTGCTTTCATTTTTGAAAGCCACACGCAAAGGCCAATAGCATGTGTGGAAAATCGAACACCACACGCACAAGTTTGCAGAAAGTCTGAAGTGATTCCAAGAGGCCTTCTCCTAGAGCAGCGCGCTGCGCTAGGCTCGACCTAAAAAAGGCCTGGCCCAGGTGAACGGGGTCAGCAAACGTAATTTGACCCGTGACCAAGGAACCACGAGCTCCGAAACATGTTGGGTTGTAATTGCTGCCTTTAACTGAATAAACACACGCTGCAAGGAATTGAGCTGTGGCCTGTCTTTCTTCTTTTTTATGGGAACTCTGAAAAAGTGGATTGGATTGTGGTACATTGTGTGAGGGGTTTGTTACCCCACCGTGGGCTCGCCGTCACTAAGAGGTGGGGGAAACCAGCGCAAAGGAAGGTGGAATAATGTGAGGAAATCCCCTGCCCACCCCTGCTTGGAAGCAGGGTTGGATTGGGATAAAAAATCGGCCCGGGCACGCTAAAAAAAAAGTTGCCCACGTTTACATATTGCCTTTTGTCAAAACACTGCTGCGGCGAAATTTTATAAAAAGGGGGAGGGGGTGAAAAAAATGCACGGATTAGTTTACACTGGTGAAACACACCTGAAAACAAGTGAGGCCACTTCTGCTCAGGCCCTATGCCCCCGCTCAATATGCATATATTAATGGGCCTGCCCAGCGAGAGAAAGGGAGTGACACCTCTGCCCCTTGATAAAAGGGAGGTAATGGAAGCCCATCTACCTCCAGAAAAGCCACTCAGGCACCCACTGGGCCGCTGGCGGCATCGAACAACGCAGAAACTGCCAAATCGGCCCCCCAGGCTGCTCAAAAAAGCAGTCCACAGCTGGAATTCGGATACCAGCCCCTCGGGCATTGCCCGAATGCCCGCGTTACCTATCCGACGCTGCATGGAAGTGAAATTTACGGGATAGCAGCATGGAGTTGAGGGGAGATCACATCCGCGACCCGAGTGCGGACGTACTGATTGAGTCGGAGGACATCTGTTAGACGATTCACACACCTACACAGTAAGTATCCTTCTCTGATACCTGGGCTATCCTGATTCCTCTATATACATTTGCAGTGAGGGTGACGGAAACGATGTGGGTCTGATTCGAAGGCTACAGTCGTAGTGCAGCGATATTTTGTGATCTGATCACCTAGGGATTTCGATACTGGTGAAATCTGAAATTGAATTAAAATGGCAGCTAATAGAGACTCATGGAGAAGGGAAGCAGCAGAGAAACTATTTGTTCAACCCTCTAGCACTGCGAGTGATGGTGATAAAAATGAAGGTGCAAGATATAATGATGCACAAATAAAGAAACAACTATGAGAAAAGCTGTGGAAAGCCTCCAAACAAGAACAATCTAATTGGTGGGAGGCTACCACGTTACAGAAATATATGGATTGTGGACGAGTCCCTAGAGGACTGAGAATTTTTATAACCCTCACTTTTTACAATACAGATCCTGAATTAATTGAAGAGTGATCTGCTAACAATCATAATTGTTCAACAATCATGTTGAAGTTATTGATCAAATTTGCTACTAAGCATACAGAGCGATTATCAATGGAAATTGACAAGCTGATTAGTATGCTAAAAGTGAAGTACACTAACAATGAATTTGACACAGAAATTAAACATAAGTTTAGAAAAAGCGGAAGACGAAATCAAAGCAAAGAAACAACGAAAATTTTATAGAGATCAAGTTGACTATGAAAAAGGACAAATCCTAACCTTTGGCCGTAAATTCAATCACTCAAGAGAAATCAATCAAGAGAGAACGCAAGTGGAACAACCCTCAACCTCGACTAAAAATGTAACACAGGGCAACAAAGAATTAAGGACTGGGTACACGATATAGGCTGAACAAACTGAAAGTGACAGCAGCGAAAGTGATGCATAAGTACAATCAGATGTGGTGGGAGTAAAATCCCAAATTTTAAAGGAGTTCAACCTGATGGCCCAAGGAAGAATGACAGCACAAGGCAACCAAGGGGTACAGGGATACAGAGGTCGAGGACGAGGCGGCAGAGGAGGCAGCAAGAAAGACGCAAAAACCCAAGGAAAGATAGGCTACATAGGAATGCAGATAAGAGGCCAAGCAACAACAAAATAATGACACAAAAACCAAGGAAAGATAGAAGGCTACATGGGAATGCAGATAAGAGGCCAAGCAGCAACAAAATAATGATGCAAAAAACCAAGGAAAGATAGAAGGCTACGTGGGAATGCAGATAAGAGGCCAAGCAGCAACAAAATAACGGTTAAAATGACTGTGGTAAATCTATCTAATCTGATAATCACTGACTCCCAAACTAAGGTCTTGTCCTTAGGCTTCTCCTTTTGTCCAACAGCATTTTTTAATTGTACGAATAGTCAAGTTGATTTGTTTCATTTCACTCGTAAACTAAAATTGAAACATTGGTTTGCACTGAAGCCCCCCCTCCCCCCACAGGGTAGAAGGGAAAAACCATCTAATTTAGTGATAGGAAACATGGACATTTTGCACACCATGGGAGAATTAGAGGGGACTGACAATTGGATTGATGTTTCAGTTTTAAATCTAGTCAATGAAGATATTAGTGTTGATTGTACAAGCACAAGTGGGTTTAAACCCAAATCTATCATTTTACTGCAGATGGCCAATGAGGCCATTGATGATATTGAAAAAGGAATGATTAATGAATTTTTAAAAATTGACAAAAAAAGAAGGTTTATACAGGGAAACTTAGACAAAAAACATTTCGACACCATTAAAGGATTGAGAGATAACAAAGCAATTGTGATTAAAAAAATGGATAAAGGAGGAAATGTTGTTATTTGGCCCTTTGACATGCATCTGAGAGGAGGAAAGAGGCAGTTGAAAGATGTAACAAGTTATGAAATATCCACAAGACAGAATTATGAGAAACCCAATGAGGCATATCGTAAAAGTTTAATGATCTGGAGAGACCAGAATTTAATAGAGTGGGATGAATATCAATTTTTGAACTGTAGCTATCCCAAACTGTCTGCATTGTATGTTACCCAAATTGCATAACGATACATCTAATCCCACGGGAAGGTCGATCGTTTCCTTCAATGGCAGTATCCTGGAAAATACTTCAAAGTATATTGACTTCTTTTTGAGGCCTTTTGTACAGTCACTTCCCTCCTAAATAAGAGACACAGGTGATTTTGTTTAGACTGATCAATGATATAGTGTGGGAAGAAAACTATTTTCTCTTATGTCTTGACGTGAATAGCTTATATACCTCATGAACTAGGAATCAGGTCATGCAGGAATTTTTAAGAGCACGCTCATTGTCCTACCTCCTTCACACAGAGATGCTCTTGGAGATGGTGTACACATGTTTATCCAACAATTTTTTCTTTTTTGACAAAGTGATCTATAGGCAAACCCAGGGATCAGCGATGGGAACCTGCATCACTCCCAGCTATGCGGGTCTTTACCTTGGCTGGTGGAAGGAGCAGATCTTCAGTAACATTAGACATTTTGACCACCACGTCACCCTCTGAGTTTGCTATATAGACGATATTTTCTGCATATAATAAGGAAGCAGTGAAGAGGCCAGGTGTTTGTTGATATTTTAAATGATAACTCACCAAACCTCACCTTTACCAGTCATATATATGAATCAGAAATCAAATTCCTTGATGTACGATTGAAGGTATGCAATAACGAATTGGAGAGCAGTCTCTTTTGGAAAAAGACAGCAGGCAATAGCCTGCTACATGCAGGAAGTTGCCATCCCAAGAACCTGATTGAAAGCATACCGAACAGCGAACTATTAAGAGCCAAATGAAATTGTAGTCGGAAGGGACATTTCTAGAAGAACTAGAGGTTATGAAAGTGAGATTCAAAGAAAGGGGTTATTCTTCCAAAGTCATTGAACTAACATGTAAAGAAGTCAAGAATGTAAAAAGAGAAGGAATATTAATTCCAAGAACTAGAGAGGAAGAAAATCCCCAACCAATGAGATTCATAACTTTTAGTAACCATGCATGGGAGGTGAAACAAAGCCTCATAAAATTCTGGAAAGTGCTTAAGACAGATAATATCTTAGCCCAACACATTGGAGACCATCCACAGGTGACTTTTAGGAGATGTGCTTCATTAAAGGATACTTTAAGTAAACGTCTGGTACAATCAGGAAAGGGTTCGGACATGATACAGGGCTTTTTTACATGCAGGAAATGTAAAGTCTGCAAATATAGTACTAACTGTAAAATGGTTCAACTATCTAAAGAGGAAAGACCCTACATTATCACAAAGCACCTTACATGTAACTCAGACTTTTGTGTATATGCACTGTGCTGCCTGTGCAATATGCATTATATCGGCAGCACAATTCACAAAGCGAAAAACAAATCTAGAGCATATGAGAGCGATTAATAAAGAAGATAAGCAATATCCAATAGCAAGACATTTGAAAGAAGAACATGACAAAAATCTGAGTGTTTGAAATCAGGACCTGGTTGTGGGTGTCTCCCCACTTTTTGCTCCATTTGAGACCCCTAGATGTTGGTTTTCTAACTCTGGGAGGGCCCTGGGCCAGGACCAGTTCTATAGTGAAAACACAACGAGAATACAGTGAAAACACCTACATACACTAGGGTACACTATGGGTTAGGGTACCCCTATGATTGGCTTGACCTACTCTATAATCCCTGGGACATGATAGGGCAGGGGAAATAAAATGGCCTTTAAGTCACTAGTATATAATAGGGCATGGCAGTTTAGAGGCCAGCAGCCCTTTCTGCCCTTGCTTGTGTGCACTGCTGAAGCCTGAGGTCAGTTTAAAAGCAGCCCTGTGTTGCAGGACTGCTTTTAACATGTAAATTGTACGCAAACCCTTCTTTGGTGTTTGGGGCACTTAAAAGTTGACAAACTACAATAATGTGGCATATTAGGTACCCCCAGGGTCTCCCCTAGGTGTCACCGGGGTGGGGGGTGAGATACTTATAAGGAGCACCCTTATAAAAGTGGTTTTATATGCTTTGGTGATAGTGAAATTGCACATTTCACTTCCCTCATTGTAGTAAAGTGCTTCCCAAAATCGACTTTTGTGCTAGGAGCATTATGGAGTGAGGATCTACATACATTTTGTATATTCAGAACCCCTAAAGTCTCCCATAGGTGTCCCAGGGTTGGGGGGTTCTCTAGATATAGGCAGGGTCCTTATAAAAGATGTTTTATAAGCCCTGGTGTTGGAGAAATTGCCCAGGGAATTTTTCCTGTTGTAGATCCCCAGCCACATAGGTTAACATTGCAATCAGTTATTAGTTAATAACTAACGCTAGGCTTTACAGAAATATATCATTCAAGGACTTAGGAGAATGCTATTGATAAATCCAACAATATGCTGTTGTTGAATTTATCCTGAAATGTACAGAAAATAAGTTATACAACTTTCTTGTCTGTAAGCTAAAATTCAGCATTCCAGTGATCTGTCCTGATTGGTCAGAGTTAGGTGGATTAGCCAGGCTGCTTTGATGAAGTGATAAGTAGCACCTGGGGTGAAGAGCCATTCTGGGAGGAGAGGGTTCTGCTGCATAGGAATGCCAAAGCAAGGGGGATGGGTCGTAAACCATGAGCTTCAAAGGCCCAGGGGGGCAGTCAGAGAAAGCCAGGTCTATCTATGCCCTCCCCCTCCGAACCAAGCCAGATGGTAGGCTTAAGGAAGGAATGTGCAGATGCCAGGAGGAGGGAGACTATGGAGATGAGCCATCCTGGAGGTTGGTTTATCTAGCTCTTGCCTCTCTGATGAGACTTCATCCATATTGAATTTTGGAAGAATAGTGGTTTCTGGGAGACCATAGTGCCACACTCTGGAGGAAATGGTCATACTCTGGGGTGTTGCCCTGCACCTCATTGGACAGATGCACCCTCCTGCTTGACGCAGAAAACACTGAATAAGTATCTGAGAGGGGCAGATCCTCTCAAATCTGCTGCTTGAAACAAGAGGAAGAAGAAGTCCACGCTGAGAAGTTTGATTTGCACCAATCAGGCCCTGCACGCTGACTGACTACACCCGAGGCACAATCTGGAACTACAGCCCTGTGGCCCTAACTTGCTTCAAAAGGACTAAAGAGTGGACTCCCACCAAGATACAGGTTAACAGAGCTCAACTGGACCATCACCACCAAGAATCCCCAGCCTGGAGTGCTACAGGTGGATTTGTAAAGGTTTTGTCCAAGTGGATTGTGGGAACTGAAGTCCCAAACTTTCAAGGACCATCTTGGAGCTTACAGACCCTTGGAGTAAGTTTTGGACACTTTGGGACCTTCAGAGGTACTTCAGGAAGAAGTCCAGAAGTTTGGAGAAGACTGGAGCAACTTTGTGAAAAAACTCCATAAGTGGATCGACTCGACCTGGCCAGCCAAGCCGGTGACCCTCATCCGCGAGCTGGCCTGCCCTCCAGGTTCGTCGCACTGAAAAGCTCCGGAGGTCCGACTTCCAGAGTTTGACTGGGAGCTGGTCGAAACTAACCCTGGGCGTAGTTCGCGTAGTCGCGCTACGCGTAGCTACACAAAGTGCAGTTCGCACTACGCGAGCTACACGTAGCACTATGCGAACTGCGTAGTTTGCTGTTCGCACTGTGCAATGCGAGAGAACGGCATCTCGCACAGTGCGAGCAGTCGTTTTCTGCTGCTCGAGTAGATTTTTACTCGAGCAGCAGTTTTCTCAACGCGGACTGGTAGTTTCTCATCGCGAGCGGTTGCGAGCGGTTGCGAGCATACGCGACCACTCGCAATGAGAAACCTGACCTCCCCGCGTTGAGATCCTCGCCGGGAGGTTTATTTTCCTCGCTCGCGATCGGCAACTTGATGTTGCTGATCGCGAACGAGGAAAAAGTCTCGCCGGGATGTCATTTTGCTTGCTCGCGGTCGCCACCTTGACGTTGAGGACCGCGAGCAAGCAAAAAATGACCGCTGCACTACGCTTCGCTGCGCTACGCGTGTTCGCACTGTGCTACGTGCAAATCACGTAGTGCGAAGTTGCACAAACTACGCAAACTTCGCGAGCGTAGCATAGTGCTTTGCCCAGGCCTAGTCGAAACCCAAGTCGACGAACCCTCACCGAATCCAGTCTGGTGAAGAGCATCGAGGGACCCCGGGAGACAAATCTCCCTAAAAGCGTCCAAGTCCGATGGTAGAAGAGGTGACCGGTACCAGCCTAGATCCTTGGTTCATCCCACTGGAAAGCTCCAGAGGTCTGACTTCCATAAGTTTGACCGGGAGCTTGTCGAAAGGCATGCCGGCGAACCCTCACCGAATCTGGACTGGTGGAGAGCTTCGAGGGACCCCGGGAGAAAAAGCTCCTAAAAAGTTTCTAAGTCAGAAGGTAAAAACTTACACCGAGGCCTACCGCCAGGGCTCCATTGCGTTTGGCCTGAAACTTGGCTTTGTCCCGGTCTAGCTCGACCAGATGTCCCAATAGGCGCTATAGGTTTCTATGTGCTATATAGAGCTAAATCTTTAAAAATTCATATCTCAGGTTCCCTACATAGGATGTTTTTCGTTTTGGTGTCATTTTAAAGATCAAAATATTTCCTATGTTTATAAATTGGTGTTGGATTTTTATTGTGCGTTGTGTCTTAATTATTTACTGAATTGATGTTTTTAAATGCTTTACATACCTGTCTCTAAAGTTAAGCCTGCCTGCTCGCAGCCAAGTTACCAAGGGTTGAGCATGGGAATAATTTTCTTAGACCTATTCTGAGCCCTAGACTGGGTTAGTGGCCTTATTGCCAGTGGTAGATGCATATTTACCACTACTAATAATTCACTTTCCAACACCGAGCTTGTTAAAATTAAGTGTATTAGATAGAATTCCTATCCGTGAGAGAGGAGGGAACAGAATACAGGAGCTACGATTAGAGTCTAGACTGATAATTAGGTACAGAACAGAACCCAGAAACTCCTCAGGAAATTACAGAACGTTCAAAAGGCCGCAGCCAGACTGGTCCTCAACATCCCCTGCCACAGCCACATCTCCGAACACCTGCGAGGACTCCACTGTCTCCCAGTCAACAAAAGAGTCACGTTCAAGATCCTCACACATGCCTACAAAGCCCTCCACGACGTTCGACCAGCATACCTGAACCACTGCCTCTCATTCCACATACCCACCAGACACCTCCGCTCCACCAAACTGGCCCTCACCACAGTCCCTCGGATCAGGCTAGCCCCATCTCTAACCCAGTTCAGGAAGGATTACAAGACCTGGCTCTTCGACTGAACCTCAGCGCACAGGAGGACCTGCACCCCCCCCCCCCCCAGCGCCTTGAGACCCTAGCGGGTGACTCGCCACACTTAACAAATACTGATTGATTGATTAACAAATACTAATTGGTCGATTTTGAATCCTGGAGGATTAAACAAGGACGAAGAATTAGAAGTCCATTTAGGCGCAATTACATAGTTGATCTTGGATTTCTGAGAGTCTTCCAACATACTTGTTGGATTTTTTGAATTATTTCATTTTCTCTCTCCCCTTTTTCTTGTTTCACATTTTAACGCCACTCTATTATATGCCATGAGTTTTAAAGAGTTGAGTTTGCTGTTTTTAATACACAAATATGAGGTCTGTACTGATCTTGTATTATTTTTATTCTTGTAGGAATTCAGGAGGCCACAAGAGGAAGAGAAGAATGCAAGAGAGTCAAATATGTCCTGTCCTGTTAAGTACATGATTTTTCGAAAAGGATAAGTGTGGTTATTCTTTCAAATTTATTAATGGTTTTGCAGTGTTTTTTGTCCACCTAGGTGGAATAGAATTGTTTTATATGGTATTCGTCCACTGGGGCGGAATTGTAAGGAATAGTATTCAAAGAATAATATTGATCAATATTTAATGATGATGAAGGAATAATGCATGGCCAGCCGAATACCATGTTGGATTCATATACCCTTTTAAATGAGGAGCAAGGCCCCCTGGGGCGGAATTGTGTATGACTGATTTTATTACAATGAGGCCCTCAGGAGTAAAGTGGAATTCATCCCCCAACCAGTAGAGTACCAGGAGGTGTGTTTGCAGAGTGGTGGAGAAAGGGGTCGTGGCCTCTGAAGACCTCGTAGCAATCCTGCTGTGTGGGGCTTACTGGAGGTAACAGGAGGGGTAGTTGGAGCCCAAGGACATCCTTGGGGACGACTACCCCTCCTGTTACCTCCAGTAAGTCCCACACAGCAAGATTGCTAAGAGGTTTTTCAGTGGCCATGCCCCGTTTCTCCACTACTCTGCAAACTCACCTCCTGGTGCACTACTAGTTGGGGGGTGAAGTCCCCTTTGCTCATGAGTGTCCTTAGGGGCCTACTACCCCTCCTGTTACCTCCAGTAAGACCCATACAGCTGGATTGCTGAGAGGTCGTCAGAGGCAACGCCCCCTTTCTCCACCACTCTGCAAATGCACCTCCTGGCGCACTACTAGTTGGGGGAAGAAGTCCACTTTTGTCCTGAGGCCCTCAGGAGTAAAGTGGAATTCATCCCCCAACCAGTAGTAGTGTTCCAGGAGGCGCGTTTGCAGAGTGGTGGAGAAAGGGGGTGTGGCCTCCAAAGACTTCTCAGCAATCCCTCTATGTGGGACTTACTGGAGGTAACAGGAGGGCTTGTTGAACCCCAAGGACCCTCTGGATCCAAGGGGACTTCATCCCCTAACCAGCAGCGCCTCAGGAGGCATGTTTGCAGAGTGGTGTAGAAAGGGGGCGGGCCTCCGACGAGTTGCTGGGCTTTTTCAAAAAACCTTTTGTTTGATTTTTTAAGAAAAGGGGGGCTGCGTAACCCCTCCCCCCTTCCCCGGTGCGATTTCAGGCCCAGGACCCCATTCCCCAGGGCCAGGCATTTTTTTTCAATTTTTTTTTTATAAAATGAAAGGGAGGGAGTCATGCGCCCCCCCCCCGGGCTGATTTTGGCCTATGGGACCCTATCCCCCGGAGCCTGGCCACAATACTGGGTACCCAATCATTTTCCTTGGGGACCGCGGGGGGAGCCTGAAGGCCCCCGCGGTCCCTGCCGGCTCCCCATTGCCTGTGGTAGCCGGCATTGCTTTTGGCTAGAGGGAACTGCTGAACATGCATCTCCCTCTGTCCAAAAGCATTTTTGCTCTGCTTTGAGTAAGCAAGAGCATTTTACATGCTCCCACTTGCTCAAAGCAGAGCAGAGTTTGCTATGGCTTGGCGGGAGTGGTGATGCTTCCACCAAGCCATGGCAAACTGTAATACTCTGGGGGTGGCGGTCCCCAGGGCCATCTATGGCTCCATGAGGGGTGCTGCGCGGCCCCCTCCTGTTAATTTAGCCCTGGGGAGGTGGCAGTCCCCAGGGCTGCGGGCAAGGGCGTAGGAAGTGTGGGGGACGCGGGGGATATATCCCCCCAGATTTTGTAGTAGGGGGGACACGGGGGACAAGGGTGGGGGGGACAAGGGGACAAAAGAATTTCCCCTCTCTCTTCTGTCAGTCACAGGGCCATTGGCACCTCAAAGCACTAGTGCTTTGAGGTGCCAATGGCCCTGTGACTGACAGAAGAGAGAGGGGAAATTCTTTTGTCAAAGCCTTTTACGTGCCAATGGCCCTTCCCTTTTGTTGTGCTGCAAACCTCCAGGAATATTCTCACCTCGTCCTCGCCCTCCCCGCCATGGCTGCCTGCACTCTGCACTTCCAGGACAAAGGAGGAGAGGCAGTTTGTTCACTGCTGTCTGCATCCTGCACCTCCTCCGGCCCGACCCTACCTTATTTTGACTGTTTCACACTGCGCAATTCAGCCGCTCAAAGGCTAATGTTTGGTGAAATGTATATTTTGAGCAGTTGAACCTCGCCAGGGTACATAAAAACAATTAGTATCAGACACTGTCTGAGCACACTTCTGTTGTGTGTCAGATGTGTTGGTCTGTCCTAATATTTACACAAATAACAATTTAGATACCACTATTTTGTCTGATTTCTTTTATAGCGCTACTCAACCCAATCCAGGGTGTCGGAGCGCCTTACATCACAAATGCACATTGACAATAAAGCATATGTGTGTAAATCAATCTACTGGATGTGTTACATAAGACAGGGTTACAAGGTTTAGGAGTCGCATGTCCTTTCCTTCATAGTTCACTGTGCTACAGAGGCGCAACAAGAGTGAAATTTCGGGGGGGGGGAGGGGGTGGCTAATAAAAATTTCGGGGGGGGGCTAATTCTTACAGCAATCGGCAGAGTGAAGATGCAGGGGCTCTAAGAAGGGGTAAAAGAACAACAAAGCCTCGTTAACAAGTACATGGTCTTTTAAAGACCTGGGAAGTACTCGGGTGCGGCTGTGTGTGTGCCCGGGAAGCTGTCTCAGCCCGGGCTGCCACACACGACAGGGGGAGGGAGGTGCTGAAGCCCTTTGAGCCCAATGGGCGTTGGGCACCTGCTGTGCTATATTAGAAGGATTACAATTTATGAACTGCAAGTAACTAAAGGATCTCTGTGTTAGAAGCAATAACCCACTTACCCATCCACATAAAATAAAAATCAGTCATCTGTGTGTCACATGATGTTCTTTGTGGGAGACACATTAACCCGCCATGCTACTTTGACAAAACTGGGACTAGACAAAACACCTGTCTCTCCAGCAAGTGCATTAACCTCCAGAGTTATCTTACCATTATTATTATTCCCTCAGATATACTGGGTACATAAAGATCTATGCAGCAGGTGCCTTAACCCCATAAGATATTTTAAAATGCAGACTTTGCAAGCAATTGAGCAGAACAGATATACTGCCACGTTTCTCCTTGTTGCCAATTTCTTTCTGGCAGAGTTTTAATAACTAAATGTGTAATCTGAGGCCTAGATCTTGCGCTGGGGTTGCAACACTTTTTTGGCACAACTCCGACGCAAGATCTAATTTGTTAAATATTGTAATATGCTCAAATGTACTCATGACAGACCTGCTTAACATATATGAGGTCTTAAAATCTGATGTCATTTTTTGTGATATCACTTCCTGTGAGGTCGTGGGTGGTGATGTCACGTGCTGTGATGTCACTTACATACTGCCTAACTTGGTTAGTGCCCCACTTCTTTTTTTAGGACTTGTACCCTGGTGGGAGAAGTACAATGGAGAACTGGTGTTGGTGGTTGTAGGAGGCTGGCTTAGTATATAGTGTACACTCAGGAGTGATGCACCTTGCACTAATCCAGATAACCCTTATGGTGATTTTAGTGGTCTTTGATAACCATAGAAAGCTCTCAAAGTGGTAGCTGTGTAGAGCAGCCTTCAGGCTTATCTTGAAGGAGTGTAAAGCAGCTTATTTTACCACATTTAATCAACAATGTAGATTAGATGAAAAAGAGCCACACAGTGTTTATAAAAATAGGTCTATTTATTATGCAACACAATCACTAACACATTGGCATATCTTCTACCCGGAGATATCAACAATACACACAAGAATACTTCAAAATAATCAGGTAAGTAGCACAAATATACACTGGTCTCCAGGGGGAGACCAACCCATATACTAAGAAAGTGGAATGTAAGCTGCAAAGGAGAACGGGACTTGGACCAGAAGACTCAAAGAAGCTGAGGACACAAGGAACCACCCAAGGTAAGTACCCAGGAACCCCACAGAGGCTGTGTGCAGAGTGGAAACACAGCCACGTGCCCAATGGAAGTCAATGGAGAAGTCACGGTTGCAGTTGTAAAGAAGAAGGACCCTTCCCAGAGGACTCCGAAGAAACCCTTTGGAAGATGGGAGGTTGGAGAACCCCCCCACCTGTGGATGTCCCAGGAACCAGGTTACCTGCACTAGGAAAGCCAGGTGCATAGGGTGAAGTGACGTCGGAACCTGCCGTAGACGACAATAGAAGACTTTGAAAAAGATGCCTCTGGAGAAGCCTGTGAAGGAGTCCAGTGGAATCCAAGAGTAGACTTTTCAAGAGGAGAACCTGCAAGCAGAGGGGACAGAGTCTATGCCACTCGGAAGTGACCAGGAGGCACGGAAGCACAATGCCCACCTATGTCTGGAGGTTCAGGAGTGAAGACAGTGACCTTGTCCCTGCAGCTGTGAGGACCAGGCAATGCTGAGGAAGACCAGGAGCCGTGCACCAGGTGGCCCACATCAGGTGTCAGTGTCCAGGTGTCTGGTGTCTGGCGGGAGCAGCAACAAGCCTTGGTAGCCACAACTGGCGTAGAAAGTGAAAATATGCAAACGTTGGGACCAGCAAGGTCCAAGGGACTCGCCAACAGCAGGAGAATCAGAGCAGGCCCTGAGCAAGCAGGGGAGCCCACTGCAGCAAAGGAAGACCCTTGAGAGGACCCACAGGCCGAAGGCACAGGAGTCGCAAGAGGACCTCAGGCAGCTCACCAAAGATGGAGGCCCACGGTGCAGAGGATGCAATGAGGATGCTGATCTTCCACGGATGAGATACTGGAGGCTTGAGCTTCTTGTAGCCCGAAGATCTCTGGAATGCAGAGCCAACAAGCATTGGCAATAGCAAGTAGACGCGGTGCACAGGGGTTCAGTCCCAGCGGCTCCAACGAGGGATACTGTCCTCAAAATTGCAGAGAAGACAGGTCAGGACTCTAGGGAGCTGCAGAACCACCACCTGTGTTGCTGGGCCTCAGGAATCCCGTAGAACGACAGGAGCATCAGACCAGTAAGCTTTGTTGCGGTGCCTGCAGATGCAAGGGAGTGACTCCTTCACACCAAGGGAGATTACTTCAGATGTCCTTGATGCCCACAGGCCTTCTGGAGAACCTGGATGAAGCACAGACATAGACGACCCAGAAGACTTGAAGAACAACAAGACCAGGAGCAGCAGGACTCTTCCTTGATGCAGACTCGGTTCCAGTCAAAGCCCAACGAAGTTCAAGTGTCCAGACGGTCGAAGAGTGTCGTCTTGGTTTCAGAGGTGAGTCTTGTTCCACGATGAATCTGAGGACCCACCCACAGGGGAGCCCTTAACTACCCTATGGAAAGGGTTGGAACGACACCAGGGTCCCTCCCAGAGGAGGGGCTGGACAGAGGGGAGAATACTCCCCTGTCCTTTGTCCAGTTTCTCACCAGAGCGGGAACCAAGGGTTCCTGAACTGGCTCAAACTGGAGTATGCAAAGAGGGCATCAAGTGTGCCCTTCATAACAGTCTCGTGGCCTGGAAGGCGACCCCACCCCAGCCCAATACACTAAATCCTATCTGGGAGGGGGTCACAACTCCTGTGACAGGAAACCTATTGTTCTACCTTCCCCTGCTTGAGCTCAGCTCAGCAGCAGGAAGGCAGAATCGTGTCTGTGGTTGGCAGCAGCACTAGCTTGCTGGCAGACCCTAAAAGGCTGTTACAGGGAGTACATGGGGGGTCCCCTAAGGAGCCCCCCAGTACAGGGGATCATACATCTAGCACCAGAATCAGGACATTGCAGATTTGCAGCAAGCACATAGCTTGCTTCAGGTCATCAAATGCCTTCTGACAGCTAACTGTCCACTGAACTTTCTTAGGCATTCTTTTGGAGGTGAGATCATTAAGGGGTGTCGCTATGGATTCATAGCCATTAACAAACCTCCTGTCGTACTCACTCAGGCCCAAGAAAGCTCTGACCTGAGTCTGAGTAGTGGGAGCAACCCAGTCCATGATGGTCTGAATTTTGCTCTCTAATGTTTGAAGTTGGCCTCCAACTACAAGGTGGCCTGAGTACACAACTTTACTCTGCCCTATCCGGCACTTTGTGATCTTGATAGTGAAGCCTGCCTTCTGCAGGGCCTTGAGTACATTTCTGAGGTGGACCAGGTGATCCTCCCAGGTGGAGCTAAATACAGCTATATCATCTAGATATGCTGCACTATAGATTTCCAGACCTGTTAAGACTTTATTCACCAGCCTCTGAAATGTGGCAGGTGCATTTTTCAAACCAAAAGGCATCACAATAAATTGATAATGCCCACTGGGGTTTGAAAATGCTGTTTTTGATTTGGCATCCTCATAGAGTCTAATTTGCCAATAACCAGCAGTGAGGTCAAATGTACTGACATATTTGGCAGAGGCCAAAGTATCAATCAGTTCATCTGCCCTGGGAATTGGAAGGGCATCAGTCCTGGTGACTGCATTGAGGCCTCTACAGTCAACACAAAACCTAATCTCTCTCTTACCATCCTGGGTATGAGGTTTTGGTACAAGGGCTACAGGGCTAGCCTAAGGGCTGTATGAAGGCTCAATGACCCCCCCAACTCCAGCATCTTTTGGGCCTCTTTTTCTGATGCGATCTCTGACATGGTCAGGCTGTCTGTAAATGTTGCTCTTCAGAGGCAGACTGTCACCTGTGTCCACTTCATGGGTACACCAGGTGGTTTGACTGGATGTCAGAGAAAGAGACCAGGAAACTGATTGAGAACATGTCTGCAATTAGCTTGCTGTTGATCAGTGAGTCTGTCTGCCAAGACTACTCCTTCAACTGATCCATCAATAGGGTCCTGAGAGAGGTGATCAGGGAGAGGGTCACTCTCTTCCTCCTGTCCCTCATCAGAGGCCATGAGCAACCTCATGTCAGCCCTGTCAATAAAAGGTTTCAGGCGATTCACATGAAGTACCCTGTGGGGACTTCTTGGAGTACCTAGGTCAACTGAGTAGGTGACCTCACCTTTCTTTTCCAGTATAGTGTGGGGGCCACTCCACTTTTCTTGAAAAGCTGCTGGGGCCACAGGCTCCAACACCTGCACCTTCTGTCCTGGCTGGTAAAGTCAGTACAGCCTTTTGGTCATGCCAAGCTTTCTGAAGCTCTTGGCTGGCCTCAAGGTTTTTGCTGGCCTTCTTCATGCACTCAGCCATGCGAGTACGCAGGCCCAGTACATAATCTACTATGTCCTGTTTAGGAGGCTTGAGAGGTTGCTCCCATCCTCATTTGACTAGACATAATGATCCCTAACTGGATGTCCAAACAGAAGTCCAAATTGGCTGTAGCCCACCCCCTTCTGAGGAACCTCTCTGGGGGAAAAGAGAAGGCAAGTTAGTAAGACATCCCATTTTCATGTCAGCTTTTCTGGGAGTGCCACGATCATACCTTTGAGGATCTTGTTGAACCTTTCAACAAGCCCATTGCCCTGTAGATGGTAGATTGTGGTAAATCTATAGTTAATACCACACTCTTTCCACATAGCAGTGATGTAGCTAGGCATGACATTTGTATCTCTGTCTGACAAGACCTTCATAGGGAACCCAACTCTGGAAAAGATTCCAAGGTGGGCCCTGGCCACTACAGGAGCTGTAGTGGTCCTAAGGAAAATAGCCTCTGGATACCTAGTGGCATGGTCCACCACCACTAAGATAAAACTATGTCCAGATGCAGTTGGTGGGTTTGAGGGACCTACAATGTTTATCCCTACCCTCTCAAAAGGAACCCCAACCACTGATAGTGAGATTAAGGGGGCCTTTATAGTGCCACCTGACTTACCACTAGCTTGGAAGGTGACACAGGAGCAAAAAAACTCCTTGGTGTCTTCAGACATGTGGGGCTAGTGAAAGTGAGGGACAAGCCTGTCCCAAGTCTTGCTTTGCCCAAGATGTCCTGCCAGGGTCAATAGGAAACCCCTAAACGTCTGAGGTATGACCAACCTCCTGGTGGCACCAAGCTTGGGGTCTCTACTTTAAGAAAACAGGAGCCCATCTTCCCAATAAGTCCTGTGGGGCCGACTGACATTCCCTGCTTCCTCAGCAGCAGCTTGCAGTCTGAGATGTTCAAGAGAGGGACAGGCCTTCTGCTCCAGACTCAAGTCTTCCCTGGAAGGTCCCCCTGCCCCCAGGAGCTCTGCCTTGTCAGGCCCAAGCTCCTCAGGGACAGTTTCTTCGCGGGTACTGAGATCATCTCCATCAGGAGGCTGATTCTCACTGGTAGTCTGAGGGAAGGATAAATCTTTACCCTTCCTGCACCTTCTCTTGGGAGCTGGCTGGTCCATTTTTTCATGATCCAGGTCTCCCTCGGTGCCTAACTTCTTGGCAAATAGCACCAAGGTTTCTTGTTAGAAGAGGAAGAAGATCGGGACCCACCCTCAGAGGAAAATGTTTGGGGCCATTCAGAAGACTCTTTCTTTTCTTTAGATTTCTCCCTACCTTTCTCTTGGGCCTTAGAAGAATCTTACTTCTTCTGGTCACCACCACCATGAGACTTTTGTTTCCCCCTGGTGCGGACCCGCTTTTCTGCCTTCATTCCTAATTCTTGGGGAGAGGTCAGATCCGAGCCCACCAGGTACAGGTGCAGTTGCTGATTTTAACAGTTAAGGATGTGCTCCCGCACAAGTAAATTGTGCAGTCCTTCATAATCATGCACATTACTTCCATAAAGCCAGCTTTCCAGAGCCTTAATAGCACTATCTACAAAATATTCCCAGTCTTGAGTGTGTGCCTTCTATATGTCCCTAAACTTAACCCTGTATTGCTCAGTGGTTAACCCAAACTCATCTATGAGGGCACTCTTCAAGACTTTGTAATTGTCTGCATCTTTTTCCTCTACAGTCAAGAGTTTGTCTCTACCTTTGTTAGCAAAGGAGAGCCACAGGATAGCTGCCCACTGCCCCTGAGGAATCTTCTGAACTTTACAGGCCCTCTCTAAAGCAGTAATCCACTTATGGATGTCATCACCCTTCTGGTAAGGAGGGACTATCCTGCTCCAGTTCCTAGCGTCAAAGAGATCTTCCCTAACTCTAGTTTCACTAGCCCTGCCACCATGGGATTATAATACCAAATTCTTCCTAGCCTCTGGACTTCTAGGGTGTCCTTATCTAGGGCTAACTGTTCCTTCTTGATTCTGAGCTTGGCTCTCTCAAGTTTGAGCAGGTGGTATTCCCTTTCTAAAGAATTTCCCCCTTCCTGCTAGAGATGGAGGTCCCTATTGAAGTGGCAGAGGAGGCTGAATTAACTGAGGAGGACCTGGACTTCCCCAGAACCTTTTGTAACCTCCCAGGAGGAATAGAGGGGGTCATACCTCTAGGGCCTCCCTCTGTGTCACTATTCCCTGGGGGACTAGAGTTCTCCAGTAAGGGGTCTTCAGACTCCTCCTGTATATGCTCGGAAGCAGAGTTTGGCTCATCTTCTGGAGCATCACCATCCACATCCAAGTTATCCTGCCCATCAGACCTTTTTTCTTGGTAGCAATAACTGTTCCCCAAAGATTACTTCACTGTTAATACGCAACTCTCCAAATGTCACTTGTAAATAAATCATCATAGTCTTGAGCAAGGCCTCCACGCCTTCAATCATTGTATCAATTAAATGCTCAATATTTTGGCTAGAAAAATCTTAGCACGAGGCATATTTGCTAGTTTGAGCATTTTTATAGTTTTTGTGAGCCTCTCATATAACAAAGTTTTTGTGCTTTAGTGCATACCACTCACTACTTATTTGAGACCTTCCACCCACTGTATTCATTTGTAAGCTTCACACACAAACACTGTTTCTGGTGTTCATCACTAACACCTCATATCTGAGCTTTGCCACACAACTCATTCTGCATATCTAACTATATCTATCTTCTGTGAGCATCTCATATGTGTCTCTCACAGCAGGCTGTTTTACATTGGTAAGCATCTCTCTTCCACACAAACACTGTAAATATCATTTTTGTGAGCATCCCATGCAAGGATAATTCTTATTGCAAATTTATCTCATAGGGCGTCTTATATTCTTGTGCAAGATAATGTGGTTTGAGTGCACTCTACACTTATATCATCCATCTGCAATAGCGCTTCTCATAGATTAGACAACAAAAGTTTTTGTATTGTGTTGTATACTTTGCGATGCATTGAGGGTTTCTCCACCCCCCAGCCTCAGGAATGCAGGCGATAAACTTACACTGTTTGAGAAACTATTCTCGCTCTCCTTCTTGTGCCCTGCTAAACCAGGGGCTTCCAAAACGGATCTGACTGACTTCAATACTCAAACAGACACACAGAATCCTATACCATACTGTTAGAGCTGTCAGCCTTAGGACGGTCACCCCCAAACTTTTTTGCCAGCTTACATCCTCTTTTTGTGATTCTTTTTGTTGGCCATAGCACTCTGAGCACTTTACCACTGCTGACCAGTGCTAAAGTGCATGTGCTTCTCCCTTAAAAATGGTAACATTGGTGTATACACAATTGGCCTTTTTAATTTACTTGTAAATACCTTGTACAGTGGTACACCAAATACCCAGGGCCTGTAAAGGAAATGCTACTAGTGGGTCTGCAGCACTGATTGTGCCACCCACACAAGTAGCCCTTTAAATATGTCTCAGGCCTGCCACTGCAGAGCCTGTGCGTGCAGTTTTACTGCCATGTTGACTTGGTATTAAAATCCCCTTGCCAAGCCTTAAACTTCCTTTTATTACACATATGCCACCCCTAAGGTAGGCCCTAGGTAGCCCATGGAGCAGGGTGCTATGTTGCTAAAAGGGAGGACATGTACTTTTATGTTTTGCATGTCCTTGTAGTGAAAAACACCTACATTCGTTTTTTACTAATGTGAGGCCTATTCTTCTCGTAGATTGACATTGGGAATTCCTTAATACACTCTTTTACGGTGTAATTCCTGGTTAGAAAGGAGTAGCTGTGGCATGTTTTATAACTTTGGAATGGCAATGATAAATCCTCTTTACTGGTAAGGTTGGATTGCACATTACTATTTTAGATATGCCACTTTTAGAAAGTGGACATTTATCTGCTCTTACAGCTCTGTGTGCATGCAGCCTGTCTCCAGTACACTCCATTATTAGTCCAATTGCATTTTGAGGTTTAGGAATGTCGCAAAGAGCATTCAGTTTATTCTTCCTTTTTTTCGTCCCACCTTTGTTTGCTTGGTGCATGAAGGTGTAAGATTCAAAAACATATTTTTTCACATTTGGTCTAATTACTTTGTAAATGTAAATAACAATGAAAGCATATTTGCAAACTGCGACTACATGCCTGCCTTAATCAATTTTACACTACAAAACTATGCGATTGTATTCGTTTAACAGAGCGTACGGCTCTCAAACAATGGGCGATTTGTATAGGGTCACTGGAAAGTCCAAAAGGTTGTCCCTGTCCCCCCCAGAATTTTAGTGTCTCCTACGCCCCTGGCTGCGGGGATCCGCGCGCCTCCCCCCTTTAAATTTACAAAAGCCCCGGGGAGGTGGTGGTCCCTGGGCCTGTGGGGGGGGGGTCCGTGCAGCCCCCGCATTATTTAAAATTAAAGCCCCGGGGAGGTGGTGGCCCCAGGGGCTGTGGGGGGGTCTGCGTGCCCCCCCCACATTTGCTAAACAAAGAGCCCCAAGGAGGTGACGGTCCCCGGGGCAGGGCGGACAAAAGGCCCTCCATTAATAAAAAAAAAAGCCCAGGTAGGTGGTGGTCCCCACGGCAGCGGGGGAGGCCATGCAGGCCTCCCCCGCATTTAAAAAAAAAAAGAAGCCCTGGGGAGGTGGTGGTTCTCAGGGCATTAGTAAGCCCCAGGAGGTGGGGCCCGTGCATCCCCCCTCCTATAATTACAAATGTCACTGGGGCCTGGCCTATCCGGGGCCTATAATTAACAAGGGGGGTGAGGGTGTTCCTACCATGCCCCCTTTTCTTTTTTAAAAATCTTTTTTCTGGGACTTGGTTCAATCGAGTATCAAGATGGCTGTCATTACTTCCTGGTTCGAGTGTTGGCAGCCAATCAGATCTAAGCACGAGATCGGGAGGGATCGCGGCTCCACTGCGTCCCTATATATACAACTGGAACTATTTTTAAATAACTCCAAAACTACTGAACGGATTTACTCCATTTAACAAAAAATGTTGCTTTCTGGACCAAAATCTACCTTTCTGCCAAATTTGGTGTAATTCCATTCATCAGTTCGGGCTGTAGCCTTGTTTAAAATTTCTTATGAAAATTAACATGGGGGAAACGAGTTTTGGGACCCCCCCTTTTTCTCGGCCCCTGCTTGACGGATCACCCCGACATTTTTAAGACAGCAGATGAAGTGAGCGTCAAACTAGTTTTGAAAATTTCATTAAGATTCATCAAACAACACCATAGTTATTGGCAAATCAAAAAACGCTCTTCCTATGGAAACTACATCCTAACTATAACTACCTACTGACGACCGCCAGTAGGTAACATATATATATATATACCTATATATATCCTATTGGCGGTCATCAGTAGATAGTTACAGTTAGGACCATGTTTCCATTGGAAAATCATTTTTTGACTTGCCTATGTCTTTGGCACCATTTGACGAATCTTCACCAAATTTCCCCCCAAAAAGTGTGCCAGTAATTCTAGTTGTGCATGGGAAGTTTTGGGGTGATCCATCAAGCGGGGGCTGAGAAAAAGGGGGGGAGTCAAAAAAAGTGTTTTTCCAATGTTAATTCCCATTGAAATTTTAGACATGTCTATAGCCCGAATCGCTGGGCGGAATTACACCAAATTTGGCAGAAAGGTAGCTCTTTGTCCAGAAAGAACCCTTTTTGTTATTTAGTGTAAATACGTTCAGTATTTTGGGAGATATTAAAGAAAAAACTAATTTGTATCTCTAGGGACGTGAAGGCTCCGCGAACCTTCTCGATCTTGTGCTAGGCTCTGATCGGCTGCCAACATTTCAACCAGGAAGTGTTGGCAGGTATCTTGGGACTCAGCTTCAGCCAAGTACCTAAAAAAAGTTTAGGAAAAGGAAAAGGGGGCAGGGTATGAATAGCCTGACCCCTTAGCTCTGGTTTTGGGGTCCCAGAGGAACGCTGCCATGGTAAAAAAGCATTTTTTTAAAAAAAATCATCGAAAATCGCAGCAGAACTGTGAATCAAGTGAAAGTTTAAAAAAAGAGCCTGCGCTTGTTTTGAAATGAACTCCCTGGGTAGGAGAGGTCCTGGGAGCATTTTTTTTTAAAAAGGAGGGGGGGCGCACTTAGAACCCCGGTGCCCACCACCTCCCAGAGGCTTTATTTTTATAATGCGGAGGGGTGCGCGGACCACCCTCTTGGCATGCTCAAAGCCCTGCGGAACACCACCTCCACAGGGCATTCATTTTAATTAAGGTGGGGGGCTGCACGGGCCCTCCTCCTGGGATTATTACAAGCCCTGGGGACCGCCACCTACCCAGGGCAATACCTTTAGGAAATTGTGGGGGGCTTCATGGACCACGAACCCCAAGGACCACCACCTCCTTGGGGCCTACAGAATAAAACGCTTATACGGCCCCAGGGACCACCACCTCCCCAAGGTCGGCCCTCGAACAAGAAAAGATGGGGGCCGCATGACTCCCCTTCTGAATCCATATACTGCCTGGGGACCGCCACCCTCCAGGGCCGGCCCACACCTGGGTCATAGCTGTTTGCTCTGACTTGCCAGGAGCTTTGACAGCTCTCGCCAAGTCAGAGCAAACACAAACTCCGCTGTCAACGAGCGAGAGCTGTGTCACCTCTCCCTCTTGCTGAGAGTGGAGTTTTCATCTGTTTCCCTGCCTGTGGTCAAGCGGGCAGGGAAACAGACAAAAGGATTGTTGTCACAGAAAGGGAGCTGTATGTTTAGCAGCTCCTTGTCTGTGAGAGCAATGCCAGCTCCCTCAGGAGGCGGGGAGCAAGATAGGACCGCTGGGGCCTTGAGGCACCCCCGCGGTCATCATGCTGCACACTGGGTGCCCTTGGGAACACCCATGAGACATGGCCAGGCCATGTGGCCCCTCTCCCCCATTGAGTTAAGACAAGGTCCCAGGGCATGGGGTCCCCATGGCCGTAGGTGGCCAGGGAGGGGGGCAGCGTGGTCCTCTCCCACTTTAAATAATGGTTTGGCCGTGTGGAGGTGGTGGTCCCGGGGCCCAGGGGTTCCGCGCGGCCTCCCCGCATAATTTTTAAGTTAGCCCTGGGGAGCTGGTGGTCACCGGGTCACATGAAAGCCTCAGGAGGGAGGGTCCGTGCGCCTCCCTTTGGAAAAAATAAAGCCCCGGGAAGGTGGCAGTCCCCGGAACTCTTAAAGTATGATAGAGGGGGCTTACCGCAGCCCCCCTCCTTAATATCAGCAAAGCCCCAGGGAGGTGGTGGTCCTGGGGTTCATGAGAGGGAGAGGGCAGAAAAAAATGAGCAGGAATACAAAACAGAGGGCAGAAAAACTAGCAAGAAAGGCAAAACAGAGGGTAAAAAAAATGAGCAGAAAAGGCAAAACAGAGCAGAAGAGGGCAAAACACAGGGGAGAAAAATGAGCAGGAAAGGCAAAACAGAGCAGACGAGAGCAAAACAGAGAGCACTCAGACACTCTCACAGACTCACTCAGAGACTCACGCTTCCACTCACAGACCCAATGAGACACTCATATACCCACTCACAAACTCACTCAGATTTGTGCACCCACATCAAAGACCCTCTCAGACATGCACCCACTAACGAACCCACTCAGACCCACGCACCCACTCACAGACCCACTCACAGACACATGCACTCACTCACAGACCCACTGGGAAACTCATGGAGTAACTCACAGTCCCAATCAGAGAATCATGCACCCACTCATAGACTCACTGAGATACTCACAGACCCACTTAGACCCACACTCACTCACAGACCAACTCAGAGACTCACACACCCACTCACAGAGCCACTCAGAGACTCATGCACTCACTCACAGACCCACTCAGAAACTCAGGCACTCACAGACCCACTCAGAGACTCATGCACTGATTCAAAATCCCACTCAGAGACTCATGCACTCACTCACAGACCCACTCAGAGACTCATGTACACACTCACAGACCCACTCACAGACTCATACACCCACTTACAGACTCACTTAGAGACTCATGCACCCACTTACACCCACTGAGACACTCATGCGTTCACTCACAGACTGACTCAAACACTTATGGAGCCACTCACAAACCCACTAAGACACTCCCACATTCGCTCCCAGACCCACTCAGACAGTCACTCAGACACTCATGCACCCACTCAGACACCCACTCACAGACACACTCAGACACTCACTCACACACCCAGTGAGACACCTTCTTCAATCAGGAAGTGTTGGCAGCCATCTTGGGACTTGCACAAAAAAAAGAAATGGGGACAGGGTAGGAATGCCCTGACCTCAAAGCCATGGTCTTGGGGCCTCAGAGGAGAATGGCAGGACAGAAAAGTATTTTAAATTTTTGTTGCCACAAATTCACAAAATTCACAAATTTGCAGCAAAAAAAAAAAAAAAAAACACATGGGCTCCGTGCCGATTCAGGAAAAAGCCTCCGGGTGGGCCAGGTCCTGGGGGCATGTCCACATATTTTAGATTTAAAGGGGGTGCAAGGGGCCCCCCTCCATGGGCATTTCTATGCCCCGGGGACCACTACCTCCCAGGGGCTTATGTTTGTATTACAGGGTGGACACGCTGACCCCCTGGAGACCACCACCTCCCTAGGGCTTTTATTTTAAAAATTGTGGGGGCGGCACGCGGACCTCACCAGGCCCCGGAGACCACCATCTCCATGAGGCTTTAAAATAGAAACTGTGCGGGGTCGCAGAGACCCCTGGGCCCTAGGGACCACCAACTCCCCAGGGCAAACTAGAAAGAAATCGAGAGGGTCTTGCGAACCCCCCATGCCCTGGGAACCACCACCTCCCTGGTGCTCAACTGTTAGTAATCGGGGACTCGCGAACCCACCTGGGCCCCAGGGACTACAACCTCCCCGGGTCCAAAATAACATTTTTAAACTGGCCCGGGGACCACCACCTCCCCAGTGCCAGCCCATCAACTACAAAGGAGGGAGGCCTCGTGACTCTCCTCCAAGAGCCATATGTGGCTCTGGGTACTCCCACCCACCAGGGCCGGCTCCTGCTATGTTCCGGGGTGCCCACACCTGGGACATAGTTTTTGCTTTGACTCGAAGGGAGCTTTGACAGCTCCCGCCAAGTCAGCACAAACACAAACTCCACTCTAAGCAAGCGAGAGCTGTGAAACCACTCCCACTTGCTGAGAGCAGAGTTTTTGTCTGTGTCCCTGCCTGCTGTCAACAGACGAAAGTATTGCTCTCACAGACAGGGAGCTGCATGTTTAGCAACTCCCTGTCTGTGAGATCAATGCCAGCTCCCACAGGAGAATAGTAATTTAACTTATGCTGTAGCTTAGTATATATCTTTAAGTCTCAGAAACATTTATAAAACACATACACTCACTGAATGATGTCGCCAGTGCTGTCATTGGAGTTGTCATCAATGATGTCATCAGTGATGTCACTGTCCATGTCATGAGTGATATATTATGTGAGGTCATAAGGAGTGCATTGTGGGGTGTAAGTCATAGTTAGCTCAGATAACTATAACTGCTGAATTTCACTGGTTTTCGCATGAATGAAATCTGAGCCTAACTATAACGTCCCGGTAACCTTTGGATTTTTTCAGTGAATATATATATATATATAAATAGATAGATGGATGGATAGATAGATAGATAGATAGATAGATAGATAGATAGATACTCCCTTCTTGTGAGTCTTGAAGACTCATTTTACCGAAATATTTTATTTTCAGGAAGGGCAGAAACCTCATTGTAATGCTTCCAGCACTGCATACTGATGGAGCAGCTGAGGATATGCACACAGCATGTTGCGGCATCATGGTGGCATTGATTTCTTTATGTACTTCATACGCCTCTTATTTATGTCATTGTACAGTTAATCTCTCTCCACGAAATGGACAAAACCACACATGAGACAGGCTTCTTCATATGAGTACTAATCTGTTAAGTATCTGACACAGCAGGGTTGTTTGTCCCTTTGAAGTGGAGGACTACACCTCCTGTGCACACTAAACAAAAAGATTCAGGCAAGGAGGACTTGTATGAATGTTGCAACCTAACCCATGTTTTCGTTATATCCCGATTCGCAACAGTTCGGCTGGTCCCTTTCTTGAAGCTGAAGTTCTACTGCATGGGAGGGATACAACTGATTGTGATTATTCCCAGTATAGATCATACATAGGGAAATTCAGTATTGAACCACACGCCAGATGTATGAAAGGACTGGTTGCACAAAGTAGTTGTAAATTGCGGATTGAGTTTTTGTGACCATTCTTTAATTTTGAAGCACAATCGATTTACTAATAAATTCACTTCGTAAAATGCCCAGTTGCAAGGAATTGCTGTTTGCGTCCTCCTATGATTGGCTACAAGGGATGATAACATGCAAGTAACAGCAGACCACGATCCCTGTGTTTGCATTCCCAACCGGGAAATTCTTTTTTTTTAAGAACCAATGTTCCTTAAAGGAATCAGTGTAGCTTTAAAATAAAATCCTATTCGGGAACTCATCCTCTCTATAACTGCCTAATACCCAACTTCCCTCTGCCAAGGTGACCCGAAATGATCCCTAAAGGGCAAGCTGTCAGAAGGAGATGGCTTATCCTTTCGCATCTGTTACCTCCTCCTTTGAGTTGTTGGTAACTTTTTATTCATTTGCAACTGGAATTGCACCACAAACCATCTTCCATTCTGACTTGCAACCAGGAGGAGACGTATCTTTCATTTCTCTTCCTAATTGCGATCCAGAATGAGTGGTTAACCCATTTTTTTAGTCAAAAATGCTTTTCCGACTTGCAGAATGGGTTTATTACATTCCAATAAGCCATTTGCTGTTGCAAACCCTGACATTTTGTGACCACAAAAGTGTTTTGTACATCAGGCCCCAAATTTGTTATTGATGGGTGGATTTGTGGGTGTGGTCGTACCACTTTGATCAGGCTTTTTAATTTCAAAGAAAATGTATAGAAAACTGAAGACAGCAGTCAATTAAAAGTGACTGATGAATGACACAGACAGTCAGTTTAAAAATTACCAACAGTTTAAGTAATTTTAACTTTTAAAAAGTTATTCATCTGCTTGATTAAATCAAGGGGTTTGTAAAGTACCTCACATTGGTGGAAACACAATCCTAGGGCTAGCAATTGCAAACCCAAGCTGGCATTAATTCCTCCGGGTCTTGCACAGCTACTTTTCACTAATACACTCATTACAACAGTTGTAAAAAAGTATATTGCTAATACTACGTCCAGAATAACCCTCACAGAGGGATAAGTAATTCCGGGGTGCAGCGTTACTGCAGTATTCTGAATTTTCCCTTGACAAGTGAGGAAGAACCACAGGTTTTTGTGCATCGATTCCTGTATGTTTCCCTTCATTCATGATCATGACACCTTTCCTAGGGCACATTTTGTGATTATTTTACAGGTGACATTTGCATAGGGTAAGGATTTCAGATACAACGATTCAGCTATAAACCATGATTGGAATCGAACCAGGATTACTGTAAATACTGGAATGAGGGGCTGAGAATTCTCTGAGAGCTAGAGAGCTGCAAATAGTGAAAAATCGTGTTCTCATAAACCTGGAGAATTGGGGCTGATTCACCGAGCCCCAGAGAATAAATATATAAGTATAACACATAGCGCAAAAAACTCAGCTTAAGAGCACCAATTATTCACAAAAGGCTACTGCAAATCATTTTAGTCCTACTCACTATTATATTACCCCACGATTGTTTAATAATGTGCATGAATAAATCCTAGTCTAAGGATGCAGAAAGGCATTCAAAGGCATCAGTTTCCTGAAAAGTGTGGAAACGTCTTCAAATTCTCTAGCTTTGGCGATGTTTCCACCTATCATAAACCTTTTTCCGACCACGTCCCACTCTGAAAATGGTCTGATTTTGTTTGCCAAGGGAGCTGCTGAATGTGTTAGGACTGGGGCTTAAACGGTCTTCTTCAATAGTAAGCAAGCTATTTCTTCATCCATTACATAGGCATTTTTTCTTGTGGTCCCTCATTTATGCCTGTCTGATTTTGCTGGCTTTAGGACTCTGTGCTTTACCATCACTGACGATAGTAAAGAGCGCATGCTTCCCCACTGAAGCTTGTACTGTACATTAGAATTCCCTGTTTGATCTGTTTAACTTCCCTATAAGTCCATTGTAAATGGTGCCTAAAATGCACCAATGGCAGGTAAGGTTGAATATCATACATGGGCTGAAGTATGTATTTACACCACCCACATATATGACAAAGTATATGTGTGCCAAGAGAACCACTGTGCTCTGGCTGGGCTGTAGTTTGAATACTCTGCAATAACATAAGGCATCAAAAACAGAGGGAAGCAATGAATGCTTGAACTCATCTCAGCCACTTGCAACTGCTCGGGCGGCATCCCAATCCATAATTTTTCACCCACCATGCCACCTCGGTTTGAACTCAGCCATACGCAAGTCGATCTCAAAATTGCTCCAGTGAGTACAGTACAGCCCAAACTGCCAGGCCAGGTGCTTCCTGAACTGAAATACAAGCAACCTAGGAACGGTTTCCCCCTTATTAGGGTTCATCAGCCAGGTATAGCTTGGTTCCAGTAGCACAGTGAGCACGGGACCCACATCTGGGCATACCGGTCACACCGAGGGCATCAAAAACAAAGAGATGGATGGAATGCTTAAATTAATCTCAGCTACTGGCAATCGCTTAGGCTGCATCCCTATCTGTAATTTTTCAACCACCATGCCACCTCTGTTTGTGCCCACCCGTAAGCAAATCAGTCTTGACCCTGCTCTAATGGGAACAGTTCAGCTCGAACTGCCTGGCCAGGTCCTCTCTGAAACAGAACAAGCAACCGAGGACCGGTTTTGCTCTTATTAGGGCTCATCAGCCAGGTGTAGCTTGGTTCCAGTGGCACAATGAGCATGGGACCTACGTCTGAGCATACCCTTCAGTCAGTCAATACTCTTTATTTCGGCCAACTGCCACAAAAGAGACGTGCATATTAAAAAATATTAAAAGTACAAACTCATGTGGCTATGTATATAACAGAAAGCATACAAATGGCCTCCAACCATTGATTAAATTCAATAAAAATAGATAAATAAAATCAGTAAAACAGTGTCCCACATTGAATGTGCATAAAAGTAACGCTGCAAGTTTAAAAGACAATGAGTTTCAAGAAAGGCTAAAAACTAAATCCATCAACTCGATCCATGGCACCAGTGTTCTCAGCATTTAGGTTGGAGATGATTAGTTATTAAAATCATTAACCTTAACAACATTCCCTCATGTGGGGTTCCCCTTGCAACGCTGCTGTCCTATCTATCGGCCGGTGTTAGGACATTTTTCCTCCTCTTTTGCCACATAGCAAATAAGAACCTGGAGACTGCAAAAACAATGTGCCTTCTGGTGTCAGACTGTAAAATTCTGCAGGCCTCTGCACAGTGTGTGGTGCCCAGGTTCCTGCAAATTGGGATTATACATTTGGCTCTGGGCCTGCTATACTCGAGGCAGAAGAACAGGGCATGAGCCATCGTTTCTTTGCCATGGCCACAAGATGGGCGATCCGTCTCGACCGTTCCATCAGCGTTTGCCCATTTCAAAGTGATGGATCGAATAGGTAATGACCCGTGCCTGAACTGGACATACAGCTTTCTGGCCAGATTTGGTTCAACTTCGTCTAAGAACTCCTGTGTCTTATAAAATTCTTTTAACCTTAAGAAAGAGTCCATCAGAGTACCCAAGGCCAGGCTCGACATGAACATACCAGTTTTAAAGTTCCTAAACGTCCTCTTCAGCTCCAATTTGCTAATTAATAGGCCTTCCACTTCTCAGGGTTGGACTAACCCAAGGCTTAACAATGAATCTCCGACATTTGGTTCAGGGGAGATTGCATGCCCCGGGGAGGCTGAGTATCTCTTCTAGGCCCTGGTGGTAGTGGAGCAGTTCAGGAGTGGCCCATAGTTTTCTCCAGTACATTCTTGGTCTGACTATGATTTTTTCTCGGATTGGCCTGTGCTCCAAATCTAGCCTTAGCGGAACTAGCAGAGTGCTGACCAGAAGGCTCAGCACTTGCCTGACGAACCTATTCTCAACTGGATTTGGTGTCCTTATGACCCCAGAGCTCGGCACCATAGAGGGCTGCACCTAGTGCATGGTAAGAGTATATTTGGACCGCCGGTGTGACTGTTTTGAAAAAGGAGCTCTGACATACTTTCATCAACCCTCCAGCATATTGCTCCAATTTAAGCATGTGTTTCAAAATATGTGGTACCTAATCAAGCTTCTCGTTCAGGGTGATGCCTAGATACTCATACAAATGGACCTGCTCTAGCAGGGACCCATTAAAGGTGGGTTTGGCGCGTGTTGTACGACACGGATTAAACACCATGTACTTGGTTTTGCAGATATTTATTTCAAATCCCCTGTTTGTACAGAAGCTACTGAATTCATCCAGGATCCTCAGTACGCCCATGGGTGATTTGGATAGGAGTTATGTGTCCGCAAACATTAGCGCCAGGACCCTCATGTTAGCTAATGTGGGGGCGTCATTGTCACAGGAATTCGGGCGTGCAACCAGGTCGTTGACAAACAGCGTAAAAAGTGTAGGAGCAAGAATACCGCCTTGCCTAACATCCCTATTGACTGGGAAGGGTTCTGTTACTTCTCCCAGTCGACTACAGTGAACCTGGGCAAAGTTGGCACACCCATCTCAGCCAGCACCTTCCAAAGCACATTTCTGGAAACCAAATCGAATACAGATCGAAGATCAATAAATACCATGTAAAGTCTGCCCTTTTCAAGGACGATAGTTTTCCAGTATATCAGTTGCAGCCTAAATACTTGGTCAATTGTTGATGTGCGATTGCGGAATCTGGCTTGCATAGGGCTTAGAATATCGTTAGCCTCCAGCCCTTCTTGTAATCTTAGTAAAATAATTCTGCTAAAGTGTTTCTGAGTATTGTCAATTAGGCTGATGGACCTGTAGTTTACTAGCACCAGGGGGATCTCTTTTTGTATATAAGGTTTATTTCTGATCCCTCCCAGGAATGGAGGATTGGTAGCCCACTCATGATGGCATTAAAAACTACAGAGAGGTGGGGACCCAATACATCAGGCTCAGCTAGAAACAGTTCACCTAGAAGTTTGTCGCGGGACAGTCTTCCTAATGGCCTGAACCACTTCCTTGCAAGTAATGGTCGGATACTCAGGTGTAGCATGGAGGCCCTCCATAGCTGGTAACTGAGGCTTTCTAACCAGAACAGAAAGTGAACTGTCACCCGGGATTGGTGCATAGAGATTTGAGGAGTGTGTGATCCAGTCATCAGCGGTAATGCCACTGTCGATGGTGACAGTCCCCTGTGTCTTCCCAGTGGCTGCTATATTCCAACCTGCTTCTTGATCTTCGTCCCTGGAGGCTGCAATAAGAGCCTCCCTCTTCCCTTGGTCCGATCCCCTCTTGGCATTATAAACAGCCTTCCTAAAGGCTGCCCTCTTGACTTGAATTGCGCTCCTCTCCTGTGTCTTTATTGGGGTAATGAGAGCAAGTTTGGCAGACCTGCAATGGCTGTTAAATCACGAAGGTGGGTTCCTTCTCGCTCCGTCACGCCTGGCTTCTGCAGAAAAACGCATTTTTAAATCTTCAAAGAGTCGGTTATGTACTTCCCCAATCCTTACTAATGAAGTTTCCTGGCCCGGGCTGTAATTTATGTTACGTTTCAATAGGATTCCTCGGAAGAGGAAAGAGAGGGGGGACTAGGAGCTAAATAGGAGGTCCAGAGCCCGTGCTCCTATGGATCAATCAATAACAAAAATTGGGCATCTGTTCCTGAGAAGAGAGAAAGCGTTCCCAACAGGTGTACCTAGACTGAGGTCAATAAGACAGTCAGCGAGGCTGTCTCATGTTGCCCTCACACACCCCTTAGTGGATGTCATGCTTCATCATAGGGCGGTGCTCCTCGTCGGGCTGGCGCTGCAATGCCCTACGAGTCCCCTGAAGGGTCACTTTGGCGGAGATCTTTTTAAGAAAATGGTGTATGATGAGTGCAAGTGAGGTGATATGTGTGGTGCAGTAGTGATATGTGATTGGAAGTTAAAATTGATAGGGGAGGTCGCAAGCTATCCTTTAATAAGAAGGCCGCCCGTCAGAGATAAAAACCTATAACAGGCGAATGCTACCCTAGAGGTTTTAAAGGAACCCTGGAAGTTGGTGTGTAATGACTGGGCGGGGTAATTGCCCTGTAGTCGTAGGTGGGAGGCCTCACTCAGGTCTCTCACTTAGTGGTTTGCCAACATGTTTTGCACCTATTCGAGTGGTCTTAAGGATCCATAGTGCTTCGTCAGGACAAAAAAGCAAATAATGGTGAACTACGCCACACAAATATGGTGCCCCTAAAGTGCTATCTACTGTGTGTGTTATGCAAGGTCGAACCTGGAGAAAGAAAGAAACAAAAAATAGGTTACTGTATACCTGGACTGACAGGTAGTTATCAGCCAGGAGAGTCCAAAAATAGTGGACAAAGAGAACTGTCTGGTGCCGAGTGCAGACAGTTCAAAAAAGGACATAAAGGACATGAACAAACACAAATGAAGGACATCAGCTTAGAGCTGTGGCAGTGATGTCCACAAGAGAACGTTGTCACTGCGACGCAAGTCCATGAAGCATGGTAGAAATGCATTGCTGGGTATGTATCTAAGGCTTGGCCAAACGTACAAGACATACACAGTATAATATATATACCCCATCATATGAGTTGACAGGCAAACACTGTGTAGAGATGGATCAGTGTTGTTACAATTTATTTGCTCAGTGCATGGGTGCCAGTCATGGGTGCAGTGGCTCCTTATCTGACCGAGTTTTCCTATTGCACAGCGCTAGCGGCGACCATTTCTTTATAGGATGTATTGCTATGTTCGGGATGTGTCAAACGCTACCCTCCTCCAACACTAGCTCTCTACTGGAGATATCTAGTGGCTCAAACTGGCAATGGAAATCACTGCCAACTATTTTTAAATGATCTACTGGAAGACCTGCCATATGGGATGTGAGCTTACTGACTGTTGGATTACTCATAGGTCTCAAATAGATGCTATAAATGCATATTACTTGACCTATTTAGAATTTAGAGCGTAACACATAGTAAGTCATCTGAGATCACCTCCTCCTTTACTACATTGCAGCCCAAATGGGTTCCCACCCATGTCAGCAGCCCCCGACAGTCTGCCCCTGCCCCTGGTTATAGCTTCTACACTGTGCATTACAAAAGCATCTCGCTGTACCTTTGTGGTTGACCAGGTTTCTTGAAAGAGACAGATGTCAAACTGGTCAACAAAATGATCCCAGTCTATATTGTCTAGTTTGGCACTTATGCCCACAATGTTCCATGATAAGACCCTTAGGGTGGGCATAAGATCTACCTGTCCTGGGACCTTTTTGTCGCCTATTCGTGCCACCATTGCCCTGGAGTCAACAGGTGTAGGAGCCAGGAAGGGGGCCATGTTGCTGTGATTGCCTGATGTGCTTGTTGCGCTCGGTGTATTTCCACCCATGATGGCCATGTGGGATGTAATTCCTGCCTTAATTGCCTCACCACCCTCCTCCATGCCTAGATTAGTGCCTACAGTTGCAAATTAGTGAAGGGGTGTGCAAACTGCTGAGAGGCGGCCTATAGGTACAGGGAGCCTGTTTCTATTGACTGGTGAGAGAGGGTCTTACCGGCTCTGATCCCATGTTTTTGGATACCCGCCGTTGGAACAGCCATCTATGGCATACATGATGCGATTCAGACACTTTGAGACTTCATTATTAGCTAGTCAATCTACTTGGTCAAGAGCGTTGTACCATTTATACATGGGAACACTGTAAAGCCCTAGAGGCCTGGGTAGGCCAGTGGTGGGTACACTTGGGCGTGAGTGTTGTGCATGGTGTAGTGGGGGGGAGGAGTGTGGGAAACCCAACCTAGACAAGATGACGGCTTGTAAACGTACCCCATGAGGCAATATCAATGTTAGTGTGCCCCTCTCGCATGTGCACTGCATCAAGTAGTAGTTTAGGAACCAGTGTGGGGTCTTTGAAGTTGATAATGACATAGTCCGCTGTGCGATCTTTCTGACTCCTCCCAATCCACTGGACTTTGCGAGTAAAAAGTATATTGTGGGCAAGTGAGACAGGGAAGTTCCTATTCTTTGTGAGCCAGTCCAGGCACTTATTGGCCAGGTTGTCATAGGTTTCTATCTGCTCATCACCCAGTCCCGGTACTCCTGTCAGGATTGCTACACGCTGCAGGGGGTAGGTTAATATTAGGGAGGTTCCTGGTCTCTCTCTGAGGGACCACATTCCCATTGCGCCCAGTGGAACCCCCCTGTTGGCAATTTTGCATTGTATGTTGGCCTGTCTCTGGGTTCTCCACAGTTTTCCCAGATTTCATTGCACTTGTGCTGCTGGGTGTCCTTGAGACACTGGTAGTTGCACTCACATTGGTTTTCTTCGTCATATCATGCTTTGGTTCTGCAGCTGAGGGGGGGGGTTGCACATGATCTCCTCTCTCAGCAGACTGAGGTGGCAGCGTTGGCGAGGGCTTGTGATATCTATGAGTGTCTGTTTAATCACTGTCAAGTGAGCCAGAAAGGATGTGAGTTCCATTCTTATGATCCCTTCGAACCTTCCAGCTAGTTCTTCCACCAAGGCAACTGCCCAGCTGGATTTTGAGTTATGGCATATGCCATCCGCTGTGCAGTCGAGGTTTATAGGGGCTTTGGTGGTGGGCGGGGAGTTAGCAAGGGAGCAATTCTTCGCTTGCTTTTTCTGGGCAATCCTTTTCGCTTGTTTGGCAGCTTGCTGGAGCTCCTCTTGTGGGTCCCCCAAAAGAGAGTTACTGGGTGACTGGACGATGGCCTCGCTCAGCACACCAGACATTACCTCTTCTTCTGTCTCAAGGGTGGTCCCAGTTGGGACAACCTCACTTAGACCAGGCCGTGATTGTGCAAGCTGTGTGGGGCCCCCAGAGAGTCTCCTTTTGGCCAACTCCATTTCTGTGGCTACTACTCCAATCGCTCTCTGGAGAATCAAATCTATCGAAGTTTTTTTAGAGGGAGTGAGGGTTCTGAGTGCCAACCCAGTGACCTTGCGCTTTCCCATGAGGGCCTTGCTGTGGTTCCGCTGTGATTGGACCTCAGTTACTGACAAGACAAGACGTCAGTGGAGTACTCCTCCACACATTAGCTCAGTCTCCTGGCACCACAACATCCCACAATGCAATTGAGTGGATTTGGGGAAATCTAGGTGTGTCTGTGGCTGGTATGGAGTAACAATCAAAGACAGTGAGTGAAGAGAGGTCCAACAATATACTTGTAGCAGTATATCAGGCTAGCAAAGAAGCATGCAACAGTTGCCCGGTTGTCCACTTACCTCCTCCCTGGTCTAGCTTGAGCCGCCGCCTCCACCCACACAAGACTGATAAAGCAGAGAAGAGTGCTAACTGTAGAGGACTAAAGAGGCTGCAGATGTAGGGTGTAGACGTGGAGGCTGCTTGATTTCCGGTGTGTTAAAGGCCAGGTCAGGACCAATGTCAAGGTCAGGAACAGGAGCCCGGCTCTTCAGCAGGCCATGAGTTGTGTACGACAAAGAGCATGGGGCTTTCCCATCACCATGCCATCTCCGAGCCTGCACATTAGCTCAACCCGCAAGGCCACCAACGCAACCCTGCTCACTCCTACTCGTACTGCTTTCCTACGCCAACGGCACTCAGCTGCTGTTCACGTGTGAGAAAGAGAGTATGCTGAGGGGAAGCGAGATAAACGCTTGCCTGTCGAAGGTGTTTGCCTGGTTCAGACAGAACCAGTTGATGTGCAACTCCGATAAATCGGAAATCATTTTCTTCGGGCATAATCCGGATGAGGAATGGCGCCAGTGGTTGCCTCAGCATATGTCCCCTCCAGCCAGCGCAGTCACCATGGTGAAAAATCTTGTAGTAAAATTAGACGCAGACATGTCCATGAAGTCTCAGGTCCAAACTGTGGCCGGGACATGCTTTGGACTACTCAAAATGTTGAGGAACTTTCTTCCTCTTCTACCAGTTCCTCACAGGAAAACTGTAGTCCAGGCCTTAATAACATCCAGACTGGACTATGTCAATGTTTTGTACCTTGGCCTCCCAGACTACCTATTAGGCCGCCTTCAGTTGCTACAAAACGCGGCGGCACGTGCCACACTCATGGTGGGCCCTAGGACACATATGACCCTGCACCTGATATCCTTGCACTGGCTTCCGGTGCGAAAGAGGATACATTTTAAAGCCCTAGTTCTGGCCTTTAAGACTTTTCACAAAATAGGGGCCCCGTACATCAGGAACAGAATTCAACATTATGCTCCCCTTAAAACCTTGAGATTTTCCACTCAGCGACTGTCGACGGTGCCAAAATTTGCTCGCTCTCGCATTGGGGGCCGCTCCTTTCAGGTGGTGGCCTCACAGCTGTGGAATAGCCTGCCGCTTTCCTTAAGACAGGCTCAGGATCTCCTCAGCTTTAGGAAAAATCTGAAAACTTGGTTTTTCCAATGCCAGTAGAGTTCTCCATCTCAGCCTGTGTTCGCTGTTTCGGTCTCTGGGTCCTTCGTAGCGCCGGGACACTCTGTGGAGTAGCCGTGCGCTTTACAAGTACCAAGTAACATAACATAACATAACACTCCCCCTGCCGCCCTCCGTGCACCCCTAACACGCCCGTCTCCATGAGCTAGCCGGGGACAATGACGGCGAGTGAAGGCAAGGCAGCAGTGTGCTCAAACATCCTTGTCACTGGGCGTATCGGTTGCGATGACAGCACCAGAGCCCCCAGCTCCAACTAGCAACGTTCGCCGTCCCGTTTGGCCCCTCCAGATATCAAGGGCCGGGTTTCAACATGCATGTAAAAGGCACGGGAAAGGCCATCAGGAACCAGCAGCCTGGAGCCGCAGACCGCCCTCCACCTCTCTCCTGTCATGTGGCATTTGATGTGTGTGAGCGGGCATAAGCCCGGCATCAGGGGAAGAGAAATCTAAGGTTCGATACCCTTCATACTTAGGGCATCAAAAACGAAAAGAGGTGATGGATGGAATGCTTGAATTAATCTCAGCCACTGGTAATCGCTTGGGGTTGCATTGCCCCCCACCCCCAAGTCATTGGAAGGCCCCAGGGACCCCATACCCTGGAGCCAGATAATTTTTGGGGGGAGGTGGCAAGGCTGACCTTCCCAAGCAAAGTAAGGGCCCCAAGGACTTGTTCCCCGTGGCCTAACTTTTTTTGGGGAGGGGTGTGGGACACCACTCCCTGTGTTATCCAGTGTCCCCGGGGACCCCATCCTCCAGGGCCTCACGACAAACAGTGTCCCAGGTACCCCATCCCCCGGGACACAGTACTATTCCCTGCCCATAAAAGCATGGGCAGTGAGCACTTTAACTTCCTGCCCGAACTCTTGCGAAGAAGGAAAATAGGTTTGCTCTCGCCAGGCGAGAGTGGAAAGAAAGCTGCTATCAGTCGGGTGGGAACAAAGCCAACTCCTGCTGGCACTCAGGATGAGTGCTGGCAGGGGAACCGGTGGGGCCACAGGGACCATGCATCTCCCCCCATGGCCCCCAACAGCCTGCATAGTTGTGTGTGTCCTGGGTGGGACCTGGGCACCAATATAAAAAGTGAAAAAAGAAGAACAAAAAGTTACCTGCTGTCACCAGCACCCCAAGATGGGTTCAGGCTGGGGAGCCGGTGGGGTCACAATGGCCTTGGTGCACCCCCTGCGACCTCCAACACTGTACAAACCTGTGGGTGTTCCAAAAAAACCTATAAAAAAGAAAAACAATAATACATGAGCGGCCAGAACTGCTTATTTATTATTCACTGCTCCTATGCACATAATGCCCTGTGAAGGCTCGTTAGTGATATTTTATGATCCTGGAGGTGCCCCTAGAAGAGGCAGGAGCACCACCAAGCATTTTTGTTAATGTTGTGGGGCTGCAGGGAGCGCAGAAGCTCCTTAGCAACATTTAAAAAAAATTTCAGTAAGTCTTCTGAGTCATTGAATCCATGACCCCAGGAGAGCTTACCTTTACTTTTAAAGCACTCCAACCTGGAGATGTATGCTCTTCAGCTGGAATGCAGGGACCTCTTGAGGTTGGTTATATGGCTGCATTGCGTGACCTCAACAATGGCTTTTTGTTTTTTTGTTTGAAAACATGAACCTTGCACGACAGTTGTCTCTGACTGGCAATACTTAATCGCTGAAAATGATGACAAGAGATGGTTCCCTCACGTGCAGCCTGGCTCAGGAGATGATAGCTAAGAATATGAATTCCACAAGGCTCTGGATTAATATATTTGGACATCATTGACTCAACAATGAATATGGTGAAATCTCTCAATCGCCTTCGTGGACTACACATGTTTTGTGGGGTTAAGGCTCCTCCTTCTGGAACACACATCCTCCGTCCAGTCATCTTGACTAAGTCTGTCTGAGATTCAGGAAAGAGCAGAAACATATTCAGTGTTCAGAAACTGCTTTTTGTAGTACATAAAATAGTACTACAGTACTATAGTGGTACTCCGTACCACAAAATTTAATTTACAAACTTATGGGTGGAAATCGCCACCTTCCCCTCTCCTTTATTTCCTATGGAGAGATCTCCACACATGTAAGCTTACTAATTAGTAGTAAATGTGGGAGGAACAATAGAGAGTGGCTGGACAATGATGATTACTTATTACAAAACAGGAGTAGTTTTGGGAATGGTAAGGAGGGGTTTAGTGATGGACATTCTAATACAAATATCCAATCTCTAAACAGTAGACCATTGGCAAACAACACTTCTAAGGTTACTACTACATCCCAAAAAGCCACAAAACATTAATAAATATACAGTCCAGTCTTGGAGTAAGACTAGTACCACACATGGCCACTCACAGGTAATGTAACACACACCATAGAAAATTATATCTATCTATCTATAATACATATGTGTGTATATATATATATATTCACTGAAAAAACCATAGGTTTTAGGGACAGTTTTAGTTACTTGGACATTGCACTCGTACAAAACCCGTGAAATTCCCACGTTATAGTTAGTTCAGCTAACTATAACTCGCGCCCACAATGCACTGCTGATGACGTCACATATTACATCACTCATGACATGGTCAGTGACATCACTGATGACATCACTGATGACATCTCAAATGACATCACTGATGACATCATCCAGTGACTGTGTGTTTCTGTAAAGTTTAAATATTTTTAATATATATAGGAAAAGACGTATTGAAGAATGAGTGGGTGTGTAAGTGTCTGTATGGATGATTTAGTAGGTGCGTGACTGACTCTATAAGTGAGTGATTTAACGTATCTTACTGAATGCATGGGTTAGTGACTAAACTGGGTGAATGTATCCGTCTGTCTGTTGCTGTGTAAGTGGCTGCATGTGTTTGTGAATAGCTAAATGAGTGTCTATATGAGTTATTGAATGCTTGTCTGAGTATCTGTATGGGTGCCTGAGTGTTTGTGTGGGAGGGGTGTGTGCAACTCTGTGCATAGATGTGTGAGTTGGTGATTCACTGGGTGGATGGTTTCAAGAGTGCATCTGTGATAGACTGTATGGGTGGGTAAGTGTGTGTAAGAGTGTGTTAGTGAGTGAATGTATGTCCCAGTGGTACATGTGTGAGTAACTACATATGTGAAAGGCAGTATATATGTGTGTTGGAGTATATAAATAGCTATAAGCAAGAGTGAGTGATTGTGATAGTGGCTGTATGGATGAGTGTGTGCTTGTATCTGTGATTGTATAAGAGCGTAACAATGTGCTACTATTTGTATGAGTAAGTGAGCTGGTGTGTGTATAACTGTATAGGTGAGTAAATGGCAGTGTGTTTAATTATTTGCATGACTGACTAGGTGTGTGAGTATCTCTATGGATGAGTGGCGTTGTTTGAGTGTCTATATAGGAGTAAGAGTGCATATGATAGTCCTGTACTGAGTGACCGTAAGTATGAGTGACTGTACGGGTGAGTGAGTGGATGTGTGTGTGTAGACCTAAGAATCAGTGAGTGGGTATGTAGTTATTGGTGTTGGAGTGTCTATGGTTTTGCGAATGGCAGTCTGTAATTTAGAGTGGGTGTATCAAAGGTTATATTAGGGTGTGAGGAGGTGCATCAGATTATCACGTGGATGATGTCATCAGTGATGTCATTTGAGATGTCATCAGTGATGTCATCAGTGATGTCACTGACCATGTCATGAGTGATGTAATATGTGACGTCATCAGCAGTGCATTGCGGGGGCGCGAGTTATAGTTAGCTGAACTAACTATAACGTGGGAATTTCACGGGTTTTGTACGAGTGCAATGTCCAAGTAACTAAAACTGTCCCTAAAACCTATGGTTTTTTCAGTGAATTTCAAAGGTTTTTTAAATGCTAATTTGTAACTATAACGTGTCTGAAACCTATGGTTTTTTCAGTGAATTTCAAAGGTTTTTTAAATGCTAATTTGTAACTATAACGTGTCTGAAACTTATGGTTTTTTCAGTGAATTTCAAAGGTTTTTTAAATGCTAATTTCTAACTATAACGTGCCTGAAACCTACGGTTTTTTCAGTGAATTGCAAAGGTTTTGTAAATGACAATGTTTAAATGTATTAATTGTTATATTAATTTTTTTCATACTGATTTACTACATTTTTAGAAACAATTTATTTTTACATATTTTATTTTTTAAATTACATTGTAATTACATTATACATTACATTACAAAAAATACTTTCTCAGAATGAATTACTTTAGTTTAAATACTTTGCAGATAGGCAATAGACTTTTAAGTACAGTAGTTACAGTTGTTGCAATGGGCAACACATTTTCAAACACAATGCAACATTCAGCTCAATGTGAATTTCTAGTTAAATGCAATTAGTTACTTTATGGATTACTTTTGTAACCACAGGACTGGATCCTAGATTCAGTCCTGGTACATCTCCTGTAAACAGTTGAGTAAAAGCGTTTTGGTTACAGTCGTGATTTTTAAGGAATATTATTGTATTTTAAAAGTTGACACTTAGAAACTTTTTCTCATAGAATCACCAATGTTATCCTATGGAAGGAAATTCACTTAGCAGGTAAAAACTGTTATCGTTACTTTTTCTTACTCAGTGTTGGATCCTGGATCCAGCACTGGTGCATCTCCTGTAAACAGTTGAAAAAATGCGTTTAGGTCATACAGGCGATTTTTAAGGAATATTTGTAGTTTGTGAAAATCAACACTTTGAAACTTTTTTGCTGAAAACCAGTCAATCTTAGCCTATGAAGGAAATTCAAGTTACCGGTAAGTACGGTTAAAATTACTTTTGAGGATCAGTACTGGGCTGAAAGATGCAGCACTGAGGTCTCTCCTGATAACAGGTGAGTAAATCGGAATTCGTATTTCGGCTGATTTTAGAGGAATATTTTAAAGTTCCAAAACTCCACACTTAGAAGAATTTCCAAGTGAAACCAGTCAATGTTAGCCTATGGAAGGAAATTCAAGTTACTGGTAAGTACGGTTAAAATTACTTTTCAGGACCAGTACTGGGCTGAAAGATGCAGCACTGAGGTCTCTCCTGATAACAGGTGAGTAAATCGGAATTCGTATTTCGGCTGATTTTAGAGGAATATTTTAAAGTTCCAAAACTCCACACTTAGAAGAATTTCCAAGTGAAACCAGTCAATGTTAGCCTATGAAGGAAATTCAAGTTACCGGTAAGTACGGTTAAAATTACTTTTCAGGACCAGTACTGGGCTGAAAGATGCAGCACTGAGGTCTCTCCTGATAACAGGTGAGTAAATCGGAATTCGTATTACGGCTGATTTTAGAGGAATATTTTAAAGTTCCAAAACTCCACACTTAGAAGAATTTCCAAGTGAAACCAGTCAATGTTAGCCTATGGAAGGAAATTCAAGTTACTGGTAAGTATGGTTAGAATTACTTTTCAGGACCAGTACTGGGCTGAAAGATACAGCACTGAGGGCTCTCCTGATAACAGGTGAGTAAATCGGAATTCGTATTTCGGCTGATTTTAGAGGAATATTTGCACAATGGTGATGGGAGGGGGCGGGGCCTGAGGTTACATCTGTGCAAACGCGCCCCGTGGCGCGTTTTAAGTTGGGGGATTAAGTCCCCTTGAATCCTGAGGGTCCCTAGGGGCCAACTAGCCCACCAGGAACCTCCAATATGCGCCAGGGGCTGCGTTGCAGAGACGTGTAGAGAGGCCACACCCTTTTACACCTCTCTGCAACGCAGCTCTGTGGCGCTTTCTGGATGTACCTGTTGGGCTAGTTGGCCCCAGGGACCCTCAGGATTGAAGGGGATTTAATTCCCCATCTTAAAACGCGCCACGGGGCCTGTTTGCACACATGTCACCTGAAGCCCCGCCCCTCCCTTCACCACTGTGCAAACGCGCCCGTGGCGCGTTTTAAGTTGGGGATTAAGTCCCCTTGAATCCTGAGGGTCCCCGGAGTCCAACTAGCCCACCATATACCTCCAAAAGCGCCACAGAGCTGCGTTGCAGAGAGGTGTAAAAGGGGTGTGGCCTCTCTACACGTCTCTGCAACGCAGCCCCTGGCGCATATTGGAGGTTCCTGGTGGGCTAGTTGGCCCCAGGGACCCCCAGTATTCAAGGGGAATTGTTCCCCTCTGCAAACGCACCAGGGGCGCGTTTGCAGAGTGGTGAAGGAAGGGGCGGGGCCTGCGGGCCCAATCGTTTTTTTTTTTTGTCCCCTGAAGGGGGCTGTGTAGCCCCCTTCCTTTTTTCTCTTTTTGGGCCCTGGGGACCCCATCCCCCAGGGCCTTACCCCTTTTTAAATTACAAAAAAAAAAAAAAACGGGAAGGGGGCCGCGTGGCCCCCTTCCCTGGGCCTGTATTGGCCCCGGGGACCCCATCCCCGGGGCATGGCCTCTATATTTATTATTTTGAGGGGGGCAGCGTGGCCCCCCTCCTCTGGCCATTTTAAGGCCCCGGGGACCCCATTCCCCGGGGCCAACCTTTCCATTTTTTTAAATTATTTTTTTTTTCCTTTTTTGGGGAGGGGGGCCGCGTGGCCCCCTCCCGGGCCACTACTTGCCCCGGGGACCCCATCCCCCGGGGCTGGCCCTCTCCGTTGGGGACTGTGGGGGGTCCCCAATCCCCCACAGTCCCGCCGGCTCCCCACGTCCCTTGGGAGCCGGCATTGCTGTTCCACATGGGGAGCAGCTGACATGCTGCTCCCATGTGGAAAAGCAATCGCTTTGGATATTGGAAGAGAGAGCAGGTTTCCTGCTCTCTCTTCCAATATCCAAGCAGTTTGCTATGGCAGGACGGGAGCCGCGAGGCTCCCGTCCTGCCATAGCAAACTACAGTGTCCCGGGGGTAGGCACCCGGGACACTGCAGGAGCCGGCCCTGGGGGTGGTGGTCCCCAGGGCCATCAAGGGCTCCAGGAGGGGGCCGCGCGGCCCCCTCCCATTCAGTACACAGCCCCGGGGAGGTGGTGGTCCCCGGGGCTCTGGGGTCCGTAACGGACCCCCATATTAAAATGTTTAGTGCCCCGGGAGGTGGCGGTCCCGGGGCGTGTGGGGGGCTGGAGCCCCCCACACTGGTTTTATTTTTCATTAAAAAAGCCCCGGGGAGGTGGTGGTCCTCGGGGCTGCGGGAGGCTCAGAGCCCTCCCGCACCATTTTTAAAAAGCCCCGGGGGTGGCGGTCCCCGGGGCTTGGGGGCCCTTGAGGCCCCCACACATTAAATTATCCCCCCACCATGCCCCCGGGACTTGGGCCACCCGGGGGCCAATTACTATCGAAGCGCGGGAGACCGCGCTTCTATTTTTTTCGGCAGGATTCGCGCACCCTGAGCGCATCCTGCCGATTTTAAAAAAAAAAATGCTTTTTGCCCAGGGGTCCTTGTGGGACCCCTGAGCAGGCCTAGGGGTTAGGGTGTTTCTACCCTGCCCCTTTGTGCGTTTGCGCACTTGTTTCTTTTTTTTCTCGGCGGGATACGCGCACCCTAAGCGCATCCCGCTGATTTAAAAAAAAAAATCTTTTTCTGCCCAGGGGTCCTTGTGGGACCCCTGAGCAGACCTAGGGGATCAGGGTGTTTCTACCCTGCCCCTTTTGCGCTTTGCGCACTTGTTTCTGTCCCTCGGTTCTACCGAGGGACAAAATGGCTGCCAACACTTCTTGATTTGGAGTGTTGACAGCCAATTAGTATGCAGCTCGTGATCGGGAGGGTACGCGGATCCGACGCGCCCATAGATATATATGTGATTTTAATTGTGAATTTCTCAGGAACTACTGAACGGATTTACACCATTTTAGCAAAAGGCACCAGTCTGAACCAAGGGCTACCTCTTTGCCAAATTTGGGGTAATTCCGTTCAGCAGTTCGGGCTGTAACTGCGACTAAAGGTTCCTATGGAAAAATGAATGGGGAAAACGCGTTTTGGGACCCCCTTTTCTCGGCCCCCGCTGACGTATCACCCCGAGACTTTCAGGGTAGGAGCGGACCGGAGCGCCCCAACAAGTTGGAAGCTTTCGCGAAGATTCGTCAACCGGCGCCAACGTTATTGCAAATAGAATGTCGCGGATTTCCTATGGATAATAGGTTGTAACTATAACTATCTACTGGCGACCGCCAGTAGATAATATATATATATATATATATATTATCTACTGGCGGTCGCCAGTAGATAGTTATAGTTGGGACCTATTTTCCATAGGAAATCCGCAACATTCTATTCCCAATAACTTTGGCGCCGGTTGACGAATCTTCACAAAGTTTTCAAAACTCGTGGGGTGCTCCGGTCCGCTCCTATCCTGAAAGTCTCGGGTGATTCGTCAAGTGGAGGCCGAGAAAAAGGGGTCCCAAACGTGTTTTCCCATGCAATTTTCCATAGGAACCTTTAGTCGCAGCTACAGCCCGAACTGCTGAACGGAATTACACCAAATTTGGCAAAAGGCAGCCCTTGGTTCAGAGTCATGCTTTTAGTTAAATGGTGTAAATCCGTTCAGTAGTTCCTGAGAAAATCAAAAGTAAAACCACATATATATCTATGGCCGTGGAGGTCCGCGCACCCTGAGCGCACCCTCCCAATCACGAGCTGTATGCTAATTGGCTGTCAACACTCCAAACCAGGAAGTGTTGGCAGCCATCTTGTTCCTCGGTAGAACCGAGGCACAGAAACAAGTGCGCAAAACGCAAAAGGGGCAGGGTAGAACCACCCTGACCCCCTAGGCCTGCTCAGGGGGTCCCAAAAGGACCCCCAGGGCCAAAAAAACAATTTTTTTTTCTAAAAAATTGGCGGGATGCGCTTAGGATGCGCAGATCCCGCCGTGAAAAAAAAAACGAAGCGCGGACTCCCGCGCTTCGTTGTTATTTGGCCCTTGGGTGGGCCAAGTCCCGGGGCCATGCGGGGGTTAATAAAAAATGGTTTGGGGGGCCTCTAAGGCCCCCCCAAGCCCCGGGGACCGCCACCCCCAGGGGCTTTGAATTTTAAATTGTGCGGGAGGGCACTCAGCCCTCCCGTAGCCCCGGGGACCGCCACCCCCCGGGGCTTCTTTTAAAAAAATTTAATTACCTGTGTGGGGGGGCTCGAGCCCCCCCACATGCCCCAGGGACCGCCACCTTCCCGGGGCACTTAAAATGTCAATTTGGGGGTCCGTTACGGACCCCCGAGCCCCGGGGATCACCACCTCCCCGGGGCTTTGCACATGTTGGGAGGGGGCCCGCACGGCCCCCCTCCTGGAGCCTGTGATGGCCATGGGGACCACCACCCCCCAGGGCCGGCTCCTGCAGTGTCCCGGGGTGCCCACCCCCGGGACACTGCTGTTTGCTATGACAGGGCAGGAGCCGCGCGGCTCCCGTCCTGTCATAGCAAACTTGCTTTGAATTTTGGAAGAGAGGCAGGAAACCTGCTCTCTCTTCCAAAATTCAAAGCAAATTGCTTTTCCACACGGGGAGCTGCAACTAAGCAGTTCCCCGTGTGGAAAAGCAATGCCGGCTCCCGCAGGACGCGGGGAGCCGGCGGGACCATGGGGGGATTGGGGACCCCCCCACAGTCCCCAACGGAGAGGGCCAGCCCCGGGGGATGGGGTCCCCGGGGCTACAAGTGGCCCGGGAGGGGGGCCACGCGGCCCCCTTCCCCAAAATTTAAATAATAAAAGAAAAAAAAAACAAAGGCCGGCCCCGGGGATGGGGTACCCGGGGCCATAAGTGGCCTGAGGAGGGGGGCAACGCAGCCCCGCTCCAAAACATTTAAAAAAGGCCATGCTCCGGGGGATGGGGTCCCCGGGGCCGATTAAGGCCTTGGGAGGGGGGCCACTCGGCCCCCTTCCAAATTTTATTTTAAAAAAAATAAAAAATGGGGGCAGGCCCTGGGGGATGGGGTCCCCAGGGCCAATAAATTAGAAAAAGAAGGGGGCCCACACAGCCCCCCTTCTTTAAAAAAAAGAAAAGAAAAAAAAAGACCGGCATCGCGCCGGAGGCCACGCCCCCTCCTTGCAGCACTCTGCAAACGCGCCCCCTGGCGCGTTTGCAGATGGGGAACAAATTCCCCTTGAATACTGGGGGTCCCTGGGGGCCAACTAGCCCACCAGGAACCTCCAGTATGCACCAGGGGGCTGCGTTGCAGAGAGGTGTTCTGAGGCCACGCCCCTTTTTACACCTCTCTGCAACGCAGCTCTGTGGCGCTTAATGGAGGTTGCTGGTGGGCCAGTTGCACCCCAGGGACCCTCAGGATTCAAGGGGAGTTAATCCCCCAACTTAAAACACGCCACGGGGCGCGTTTGCACAGTGGTGAAGGGAGGGGGCAGGGCCTGAGGTGACATGTGTGCAAACACGCCCTGTGGCGTGTTTTAAGTTGGGGGATTAAGTCCCCTTGAATCCTGAGGGTCGCAGGGATCCAACTAGCCCACCAGGTACCTCCAGTAAGCACCACAGAGCGGCGTTGCAGAGAGGTGTAAAAAGGGGCGTGGCCTCAGACCACCTCTCTGCAACGCAGGCCTGTGGCGCTTACTGGAAGTACCTGGTGGGCTAGTTGGGCCCCAGGGACCCTCAGGATTCAAGGTAACCTAATCCCGCAACTTAAAACGCGCCACAGGGCGCGTTTGCACAGTGGTGAAGGGAGGGGGTGGGGCCTGAGGTGACAAGTGTGCAAACACGCCCTGTGGCATGTTTTAAGTTGGGGGATTAACTCCCCTTGAATCCTGAGGGTCCCTGGGGTCCAACTAGCCCACCAGGTACCTCCGGTAAGCGCCACAGAGCTGCGTTGCAGAGAGGTGTAAAAAGGGGCGTGGCCTTGGACCACCTCTCTGCAACACAGGTCTGTGGTGCTTACTGGAAGTACCTGGTGGGCTAGTTGGGCCCCAGGGACCCTCAGGATTCAAGGTGACCTAATCCCCCAACTTAAAAAGCGCCACGGGGCGCGTTTGCACAGTGGTGAAGGGAGGGGGTGGGGCCTCAGGTGACATGTGCGCAAACACGCCCTGTGGTGCGTTTTAAGTTGGGAATTAATTCCCCTTGAATCCTGAGGGACCCTGGGGCCAACTAGCCCACCAGGTACCTTCAGTAAGCACAACAGAGTTGCGTTGCAGAGAGGTGAAAAAAGGTGCGTGGCCTCGGAACGCCTCTCTGCAACTCAGCTCTGTGGTACTAACTGTAGGTACCTGGTGGGCTAGTTGGGCCCCAGGGACCCTCAGGATTCAAGGGGACTTAATCCCGCAACTTAAAACGCGCCACGGGCGCGTTTGCACACATGTCACCTCAGGCCCCCTCCCTTCACCACTGTGCAAACGCGCCCCGTAGCGCGTTTAAGAGGTAGTTTTAATCCCCCTGCCCTATTATGTACTAGGGACTTACAGAGGAGGTCATGCTAATCACAGGGGTACCCCAACGCATAGTGTTCCCTAGTGTATGTAGGTGTTTTCACTGTATTCTAAGTGTCTTTTAGCATAGCACTGGCTCTGGTTAGTCAGAGTCAGTTACCACCAGTACTCGTCTGAAAAAGTTGTGGGCACAGGATGATTTTGCAACAAGGCCTCTTTCTGCTCCTCTGTTGGTTCTTTCTGCACATCTTTTGCTTCTTCCTGCACTTTTCTTCGTCTTTGTGGACTTCTGTTGCTTCTTTCTGCATTTCTTTTGCTTCTTTCTGTGCGTTTTTTGTTCTTTCTTCACATGTCCTACCTCTGTAGGCATAGTTAGAATCTAGCATTTAAAAAACCTTTGAAATTCACTGAAAAAACCATAGGTTTCAGGCACGTTATAGTTAGAAATTAGCATTTAAAAAACCTTTGAAATTCACTGAAAAAAACCATAGGTTTCAGGCACGTTATAGTTAGAAATTAGCATTTAAAAACCTTAGAAATTCACTGAAAAAACCATAGGTTTTAGGGAAAGTTATAGTTAGTTGGACATTGCACTCGTACAAAACCCGTGAAATTCCCCCGTTATAGTTAGTTCAGCTAACTATAACTCGCGCCCCGCAATGCACTGCTGATGACGTCACATATTACATCACTCATGACATGGTCAGTGACATCACTGATGACATCACTGACGACATCTCAAATGACATCACTGATGACATCACTGAGGACATCATCCATGTGATAATTTCATGCATCTTCTCACACCCTAATATAACTTTTGATACACCCACTCTAAATTACAGACTGCCATTCTCAAAACCATACACACTCCAATACCAATAACTACATACCCACTCACTGATTCTTAGGTCTACACACACACATCTACTCACTCACCCGTACAGTTACTCATACTTACAGTCACTCAGTACAGGACTATCATATGCACTCATATACCTATATAAACACTCACACACCACCACTCATCCATAGAGGTACTCACACACCTAGTCAGTCATGCAAAAATTAATCATACACCCATTTACTCACCTATACAGTTATACACACACCAACTCACTTACTCATACAAATACTAGCACATTCTTACGCTCTTATACAATAACTGATACAAGCACACACGCATCCATACAGCCACTCTCACAATCACACACTCTCACTTATAGCCTTTTAAATACTCTAACACACATATATACTGCCTTTTACATATGTAGTTACTCGCACATGTACCACTGAGATATACATTCACTCACTAACACACCCATACACACACTCACCCACCCAAGCAGTCCATCACAGATGCACTCTTCAAATCATGCACCCAGTGAATCACCCACTCACACAACTATGTACAGAGTCACACACACCCCACCCACACAAACACTCAGGCACCCATACAGATACTCAGAGAACCAATCAATAACCCATATAGACACTCATGTAGCTATTCGCAAATCCATGCATCCACTTACACACCAACAGACAGACAGATACAGACATTCACCCAGTTTAGTCACTAACCCATGCATTCAGTAAGATACGTTTAATCACTCACTTATAGAGTTAGTCACGCACCTACTAAATCATCCATTCAGACACTTATACACCCACTCATTCTTCAATATGCCTTTGCCTATATATATTAAACATATTTAAACTTTACAGAAACACACAGTCACTGGATGATGTCATCAGTGATGTCATCAGTGATGTCACTGACCATGTCATGAGTGATGTAATATGTGACATCATCAGCAGTGCATTGCGGGGCGTGAGGTATAGTTAGCTGAACTAACTATAACGGGGAATTTCACGGGTTTTCTACGAGTGTAATGTCCAACTAACTATAACTTTCCCTAAAACCTATGGTTTTTTCAGTGAATGTATATATACATATGTATACATATGTATATGCATATACATACATATACTTATACATACATATACATACATATATACACATATATATACACAAATATATATATATACACACATATATATATATTCACTTAAAAAACCATATGTTTCAGGCACGTTATAGTTAGAAATTAGCATTTAAAAAACCTTTGAAATTCACTGAAAAAACCATAGGTTTCAGACACCTTATAGTTAGAAATTAGCATTTAAAAAACCTTTGAAATTCACTGAAAAAACCATAGGTTTCAGGCACGTTATAGTTAGAAATTAGCATTTAAAAAACCTTAGAAATTCACTGAAAAAACCATAGGTTTTAGGGACAGTTATAGTTAGTTGGACATTGCACTCGTACAAAACCCGTGAAATTCCCCGTTATAGTTAGTTCAGCTAACTATAACTCGCGCCCCGCAATGCACTGCTGATGATGTCACATATTACATCACTCATGACATGGTCAGTGACATCACTGATGACATCACTGATGACATCTCAAATAACATCACTGATGACATCATCCAGTGACTGTGTGTTTCTGTAAAGTTTAAATATGTTTAATATATATAGGGAAAGGCGTATTGAAGAATGAGTGGGTGTATAAGTGTCTGAATGGATGATTTAGTAGGTGCGTGACTGACTCTATAAGTGAGTGATTATACGTATCTTACTGAATGCATGGGTTAGTGACTAAACTGTGTGAATGTCTGTATCCGTCTGTCTGTCGGTGTGTAAGCGGCTGCATGGGTTTGCGAATAGCTACATGAGTGTCTACATGGGTTATTGATTGGTTGTCTGAGTATCTGTATGGATGCCTGAGTGTTTGTGTGGGTGGGGTGTGTGTGACTCTGTGCATAGATGTGAGTGGGTGATTCACTGGGTGCATGGTTTCAAGAGTGCATCTGTGATGGACTGTATGGGTGGGTGAGTGTGTGTATGGGTGTGTTAGTGAATGAATGTATATCTCAGTGGTACATGTGTGAGTAACTACATATGTGAAAGGCAGTATATATGTGTGTTGGAGTATATAAATGGGTATAAGTGAGAGTGTGTGATTGTGAGAGTGGCTGTATGGATGAGTGTGTACTTGTATCAGTGATTGTATAAGAGCGTAAGAATGTGCTAGTATTTGTATGAGTAAGTGAACTTGTGTGTGTATAACTATATAGGTGACTAAATGGCAGTGTGATTAATTATTTGCATGACTGACTAGGTGTGTGAGTACCTCTATGGATGAGTGACGGTGTGTGAGTGTCTATATAGGTGTATGAGTGCATATGATAGTCCTGTACTGAGTGACCATAAGTATGAGTAACTGTACGGGTGAGTGAGTGGATGTGTGTGTAGACTAAGAATCAGTGAGTGTGTATGTAGTTATTGGTGTTGGAGTGTCTATGGTTTTGACAATGGCAGACTGTAATTTAGAGTGGGTGTATCAAAAGTTATATTAGGGTGTGAGAAGATGCATCAAATTATCACATGGATGATGTCATCAGTGATGTCATTTGAGATGTCATCAGTGATGTCATCAGTGATGTCACTGACCATGTCATGAGTGATGTAATATGTGACGTCATCAGCAGTGCATTGCGGAGCGCGAGTTATAGTTAGCTGAACTAACTATAACGGGGGAATTTCACGGGTTTTGTACGAGTGCAATGTCCAACTAACTATAACTGTCCCTAAAACATATGGTTTTTTCAGTGAATATATATATATATATATATATATATATATATATCAAACACAATCGTTTCGAAACATCAAACAAACGATGCCACGGCCACAAAAGTCCTTTACAGCATGATTTATTTCTCAAGCCAAGTCACTCTAGTGACTTGGCTTGAGAAATAAATCGAAACGATTGTGTTTGATGTTTGGGGTTCGCGACTCCGTCATGGCCCGCCATTGAAAGTGGCTCGGGTTTCTGCGTGAATCAACTGCTGTGGATATATATATATATATATATATATATATATATATATATATATATATATATATGTCCCTGCTCCGATGCCGAAATATCAGCAAAACTCCCAAATTGCAAGGAGGATGGCACTCAAGTACGGTGTCAAGAGTTTTATTCTTTTCCAAAAGCTATATATATATATATATATATATATATATATATATATACCAATACTTTCAATCCAAGGTGAAACAGAAGGACGGCACGCAAAGAATCCTTTGAGAAGCAGTTTATTCAGATTCAACTACTTCCATAGCTTTTTCTGCAGTTCAAAGCAAAGTGCAAGGTGCATGTAAAATCCCAAAGCAGACCTACGCGTTTCGGCTGTAGCCTTCTACTGGGTCATAAAGTTTTAGTGCATAGAGTGTCATTTTTAAAGGGACAGCTACTCCCTTTCCCATCACCTATTAAAACAATTTAGTATTAATCTTAAAGGGGAAGACACATATATGATATTTTCATTTATATTTGCAATATATCATCACTGCCAAAGTTTTAGTCAGTTATATCACTGTAAAGTACACAGGCATATTTCATAGTCTGACATATTTTGATCACCAAATAAACCTGCTTTCCAAAAAACAATGTTAATTATAAAATCTCAATTAACATTTTTGAAGTTTACTAAAAGGACAAACATGTGGAGGATAGTAATTGCCCAAAAAGCATTGAAGGTCATCGAGAAGTCATCATTAGGTGCACTTCAGGAAGGGTTAAGGGAGATAAAGTGCCACATGTGTTTACTTTATAGGATATTACATAAATCAATAGAGAATTCATGTATTGACTCTATGTTATATATGTGCAATTCTAAGCATGACAAATATATGGTAAAGTGCACAGTGCCTTATTCTATGTTTTTACATTCACATGTTTGGATTCACACATTCCAAAGTTCATGGCCCATCTACTCCTAAATATATATATATATAATAAACAGTATATAGAATGTATTAAAGCATATATACTACAAAAGTTCAGAGATAGGGCAAATATAGAATATAAAGTGCAGGAATTGTAACACATTTTTTAAGATAATTAGCACAGATAAAGAGATTCTAAAATCTGTCCAGATTGCATATATGGACCTATGTATATCTGTGAAGTACGCAAAGTGATGAATGCTACATGGCACGCCTATAGCAGCCTCCTAAGATGTCCACATATCTCTATTCTGCTCAATCCTTAAAGTGCACAGTGCTATTCATATTAAAACAAACGGGGGGCTGAAGTTATCCATACCTCCTCTCTGGGCCCCTCACTAGCGAGTTGATTTAACATAACAAAATACTGAAATGTTCATCTGCAGTATTACACTCAGTGTTTAAAAGTGCATAGTGCTGTTTATGTAAAGTACCAGAGGATTCGACAGGGGGCTACTAAACTCTCCACTATTGGTTCTCAATCATAAAGTGCAACAAATGACTATGTAACGTCCATGATAAAGTGACCCATGCTTGTTCCAATAGACTTTTCACTTTCTAATCACATTCCGATATTACCCAGGTGGAGCCAGATTGTCCTGATCTTTTTATATACAATGCACATGTTCCTCTCATGGGGAATCCCTTTATCTGAGATATATACACTCTGTGTTAACGCCTAATCTGTGTGTTATATCGGGATCAGGTCAAGATATGCCACAACGCTCCAGAGAAAATAGGAAAGAGAACAGAGGGAAAAAGAAAGAACACATTAGAAAGAATATTGAGAAGACAAAAGAGAGAGCAAAGAAGGACAAAGAGCATTGTGATAAAATCCAGACAGTGTTGCAAAGTTTCAAAGAAAAGTATAAAGTTCGGCATCTGTATTTATGCCCCATGGGATCTCAGTTCCCAGATTGACAATCCACTTGGATTCAGCTCTTCTCAAGGCTGCTTCTCTATTACCTCCCCTGATGTTCAGCGGGATATGTTCAATGCCGGAGTAGAGGAAATTGTTCTCCAACTGGCCTTCATGATCTTTCCAGATGTGTTTTGCCATTACATATGTGAAGTCTTTATTAGTAATGGCCCTCGTATGTTGTAAAATACGCAACTTAAGTTTGTTCACAGTGCTACCCACATATTGTTTTCCACAGCCACATTGTAGGAGATAAACTACATGGGTGGTCTCACATGTTATCCTTACTTTAATGGGTTTAGTCATGCCTTGTATGTTTGTTATGTTACTCCTGTTGTGGCCATAGTGGCATGCTTTACATTTAGAAACCATTGCCCAACAGCCAGTTGCCCTTTTGTTGTTTTTTGTTGGTAAAGTAACTTGGGTAAGTCGGTCTCCCAGGGATGGTACTTTTCTATATGTGATATTCACATGATCCGTTATCAGATGTTTGAGTGCCTGGTCCTGTTTGAGTATATTCCAATGATTACCAATAGCTCAATAGCTTCTTTCATGGTTGTGTTGGATCTATTGAAATCTGTAATAAGCCTGACAACTTCTTGATCCTGTCCAGGCGATCTTTGCATTTTCATTAAATCTTCTCTCTTCTGTTTCTTGGCTCTTATTCGTGCATCCTCCAGGACAGTTATTGGATATCCTCGTTTCTTAAATCTGTTGAACATCCCATTAATCTCTATCTCGTATTCATTGTCCTCAGAACAGTTTCTACGGGCTCTTAAAAATTCTCCATAGGGAATGCTCCATTTAAGAGCTTTGGGGTGTGCGCTGTTTGCCGACAGGATGCTGTTACATGCAGTGCTTTTGCGGTATAGGTTCGTACACATTTTTCCATTTTCAATGTAGATCCGGATATCTAGATAGTTAATTGAACTATTGCCGTATGTATGGGTGAATCGTAAGTTCAGCAAGTTATTGTTCAGTGATGATTAAAAATTCTTTCATATCGTCTTTCTCTCCTTCCCATATAAGGAAGAGGTCATCTATATACCGGACCCATAAAATCACTTTTTCCAAATTCGCTCTGTTATTCTCTGACCATAGGCATTCTGCCTCCCAGAAGCCCATTGTTAGGTTCACGTATGTTGTAGCGAAAGATGTGCCCATGGCAGTTCCTTGCCTTTGTTTATAGAATCTGCCATCAAAAATAAAAACATTGTTATTCAGACAAAAGGACATCATCTGTAACAGCATTTCTGTATGGCTAAGTAAGTTCAATGAGCGAGATCTCATGAAATGTTCACATGCCCTCAGACCATCGTCATGGATAATTGACGTATAAAGTGAAACCACTTCAACTGTGGCCATGATGTATCCTGGTTTCCAAGGGATGCCATTAATTCGATTGAGGAAATCCATAGAGTCCCGTATGTAAGATGGTAAGTCAGCAACGTACGGGAACAAGAAAATATCTACAAACCTAGAGGTGTTCTCAAGGAGGGAACCACAGGAGCTCACGATGGGACGACCTGGGGGATTCTCTATACTTTTATGTACCTTAAGAAATGAATATAAGGTTGGAACAATTGGATCCAGGACCTTGAGGTATTACAATTCATCATTGTGTAGCAAGCCATGGTCATGCCATTGTTGTAGTTTAGTATGAAAGGTTAACAAGATTTGATTTGTAGGATTATTTTTTAACCTTTCATAATTCACGGAATCCCCCAATTGTCTCCTGATTTCTTCATGATACTTGGTACGGTCCATCACGACGATATTCCCACCTTTGTCAGATGGCTTGATGATAATACTATCGTCATTACTCAGGTCTGTAAGTGCACACCAATCATCTGTTTTCATATTGGAATGTGTATGGTTCAGTTGTTTCTTTTCTTTAATATAGATATTCCTTAGGTCTGCTGCCACAAGCTCTTGAAAGACATCCACTCTATCGCCAGGTGGTAGTTGTGGGCAAAATTTTGATTTCCCTTTACATTTACTGCTTACTGATTTGTGAGTGTCTATGCCCATTGCCACACAATATTCGAGATTGGATGCACCATCCTGTTCAGTCTCATGTTGGTCTCCTACATTGGCGAGATTATGCAAGACTCTTAATGGTTCAATGTCTTCCATAGTTAGATTGGATAATGTTTGTGGAGGTACAGATACAGGTCTCACCACAGGTCTTGTAGCAAAAAACTTCTTTAATTTGAGTTTCCTGCAGAATTTATAGAGATCAACTCTAGACGTGGCCTGATCCATCCCTGCATCCGGGCAGAATGTGAGTCCTTTGTTAAGTAGGTTCATGTGTTTGTCATTTAAAGTTTTGCTGGATAGATTGATCATCAGATTGTCTTCTACCATGTCAGAGGGATTGTTGTCATTTATCTTTTCCCCCTCTTTCCTTTCCCTCTGCCTCTTCCTGCTGCATCTAGTTCTTTTTGTTCTTCTCCCTCTGGGTGGGGTATCACTCTTCTCCCCCGCGTCATCATTCACAGCAGCCGCATTTCCCCAGAAAAATCCATCCTCAATCTGCCTCCCTGGGCACCTTCGTCCCCCAAGCTAACCTCCGAGCTTTCTGCACTTGATAATTTTGTTTGTTCATGTCCCTGGATTTGATCCATGGTTTGTTTTCTGAAGTTGGCATCATAGTGGCTTGCAAAGGTATAGACTCTCCCAGTAGTATAATCAATTCTATCTCTAGTAAACCTTTTCTTTTTTTTCATTTGAACCTCTTTCTCGTGTTTCTCCAATCGTTTCTCCAATTCCGCAGACAGTTTTTTCCCATCAGTGGTTTCAAAGAATGTCTCCAGTGATTTTTCAATCGTCGCAATTTTCTCCATTGCAGATGACAATTTCCTTTCTGCGTGTATTATCAGTGTGTCTATGAGTTTCATAGAACACTCAGTTGTATCCTTTTGCCATTTCAAAAGTAGATCTGTATCCAAATGACTTAAGGTTGGCAAGACAAAAGTTTTCAAGCCCCTGGGAATACGCTTGCACTCAATGTATTTTTTTAGCGTCACACTCTCCCACCATTTATTAATCTCCATTACTCTGGCCTGTTCAAGTTCTTTCAATTGTTGTCGTGGTGTATTATTTGGGTTGGAACTTCGGCTGTTACTGGGTCCTCCATTGATGTCTCCACTCTCTTGGAATATGTCTTTTAGTAGTAACTCACGCTTACTCCATCTATATATATATATGCAATACCAGTTGTCTGTCATGTACGCTGTATGTCTGCCAGTTCTATGCCAGTGCCAGCCATGGCGACAGGGACCACCAACACGATTGCAAGGAATCCAACACCGATAGGAAAGGAAAAGCGGCACGCCAAAATCCACCACGAGTAATTTATTAGGAGCACAAAACAAAGAACAACGCGGTTCAGCCGAAACGGCCTTTGTCAAGTTCAAAATTCCATTAGTGCTCGTACCATATATCAACATATGTCATCTTAGACATCGAGGACACACTGCATGGCATATAAACATCATGACAGAATCCGTAATATATAATTCATCAGGATAAAATTAAATCAATTTAACAGACCTTTCGGGAACTGAATTTGATAAATGCAACATCCATGATTGACAAATAAAGTTCATAGCCTTACTCGATTCCCTCGTACATCACGTCATCATAGACATAGTGAACAGACTGTCGGTAGGGCTTGTCACCGCATTTCTTAAGAGGACACGTACATGTATTACAATTTACCTCTTATAATTGTCCCCATTTACGACCATAAATAGTGCCATGGGGTCTAGTCCGAAAAAATTAAACAAACTTGGAGTCTCTAATGAATATAGCACAGGGACCACGTCATAACTGACACAATTGAAAGACTATCGGTCAGGCTTATGTCACTCAAATATGCAATGAAATCAATTGTATGCGTTCAATTGGCGTACAAATTCAATCCAAATGGCCAGGGTCATAATAATGCAATATAAGAAAATGAAAATAGAAATGGAAAAGAAAATATTCATAATCATAACCAGTACACACAAAGAATTGCGATGAGCAGTATAATCATACATGTTGTAATCAATAAGCACGGTACAATCAAACACAATTTTGTGGAAACAGTCCCGGAAAGGGTGAAAGACAGAGACATTTCTGAAATGTCCTGGGGCCACAGTGTGATCAATGAAAGTTCAATAAAATCTGGACATAGCACAAGTATGAAGACAAAAAGCAACTCGAGGACATACTAATCAATGACCCACACCTAAAGGAACTGTGTAGTGAAAATGAATAATAAAACCCCTGAGTGGAGTGGCCTGGGAGATATACTAGATAGAGACAAGGAGTAGCCAAAATTGGTACATTGATTCCTTAATTGCATAACCCGCCTCGAGGGCTATGACTCTAAATTTCTACTGACAAATGTCTATATATAGAGCTAACCCGGGGAAAACAATCCCAGGACATCATCCAGGTCCAACCACGCAAAACTGGGGACAAGTGAAAACAATAAAAAAAGAGTGTGACATAAAATGTTAATACAATGTTGACAGGGGAGCGAAGAGACAGAATATATATGTACAATGATCAGTAATCATAGCGATATAAATATGATTATACTCCAATATGAGTAGCCAATTCCTCTTCAGTGTTTAACCCAAATGTCATTCTTGTATTCAAATCGATAATGTATCTGGATTCTAGAATCCGCAGCTACTTCTCTCTGTCACCGCCCCTGATATGTTTCAGTACCCGGTCAAGACCCATATATTTTAGCAAAGTGTAATCACTGTTGTGAACATTGTAAAAGTGTCTCGCTACCGGATAACTGAAATCTAGATTGACTATGGCCCTTTGATGTTCCAATATTCATTCCTTTATGGGCAATTTGGTACTCCCTATATAGCGGAGACCACAGGGGCATTCTAAGGCATAAATAACATGATCGGTGGTACAAGTAATGAATTTGGAGATAGTTCTTTCCATGCCATTAGCTGTTTTATATGTTTTACAGTTTACACTATTTTTACACGCTTTACAGGCATAACATTTGTAAAATCCCTTGTTGGATTGTAACCAATTGATCTTAGTCTCAGCTTGAAAATAACTGCTGGCCAATTTGTCCCGTAGTGAACTAGGTCTTTTATACGGTACAGTGGGTGAGTGGCCAACCTCTTTACCAATGACGGGATCTGCTTAAATGAGGCCCCAATGTTTCTTCATGATCGATTTAAGTTTCCCTGATCGATCATTGTAAGTGGTTATCATTCTAGGTATTAAAGTGGACTTCTTTTTGGAACTTGTTCCGCTTTTATTGAACAGAATGTCAGCCTGCTTTACATTGCAGAGCTTATTCTTGGCTTGGGACAAGATTTTGTTGGAATATCCCCTTTGTTTAAATCTCTCCAACATGTTGTCACATTCTTTAGAATAGCCGCTATCAGTACTGCAATTCGTACAAGCCTGTAGTAGCTCACCATAATAAATGCTGTTGAGAAGGGAAGTGGGATGATGGCTATATGCATACAACATACTGTTGCCAGCAGTCTCCTTTCTGAATAGGTTGGTCACAAGTTTATTATCCTGTACAGTGACATGGATATCGAGGAAATCACATTCTGTCTGACTGATCTTATATGTGAAACTGAGATTAAGGTTATTGGATGAAAGATCTTGGATAAACCTCACAGCTAGTTCCTCTCCACCATCCCAGATGATGAAGAGGTCGTCTATATACCTCAGCCATAATGGTATATGATTGGTATAAATTTCATCAGCATCAGTCCAGACCACCTGCTCCTCCCACCAGCCCAGAAATAAATTTGCCAGGCTGGGGACGAAGCAGGTGCCCATCGCAGTACCGGATTTTTGGCGATACAATATTTTATCAAATAGAAAAATATTCTCTTTCAAGCAGTAAGACGTCATCAATTTGAGCATAATGGTATGATCATAAAAGGCAATTGGTCTCTTCTGTAAATAATACATGCAAGCATCAACACCCTGCTCTTGATTAATACATGTATATAGTGAACAAACGTCCAAAGTTATTAACAGAAAGCCTTGTTCCCATCTTATGTCATGGATTCTCCTAAGAAAATCGGTGCTATCCTGGCAGTATAATCGTAGATCTCTTACATACGGTGCCAGGAAGTAATCAAGAAAAATGGAGGTGTTTTCCAATAATCCCCCATTGGACGAGACGATAGGTCTCCCTGGGGGTTTAGTCGCATGTTTATGTACCTTGGGTAATAGGTATAAACACGGAACCTGAGGATTATCATTCTTTAAGAATTTAAATTCGTCGTCATCTATGAGATTGACACTCCACCAGTTGTGCAGCATTTCGTGATATCTGGCAATGGTGTTCTCATACTTTTGCCACGTTATGATTTCATAACAGTCTGCATCCGCAAGCTGTCGCATGGCTTCTGTTTTATAATCACTAGCTTCAAGTACAACGACATTATCCCCCTTGTCTGAGGGCTTTATTATTATCGATGATTCCTGAAGTAGATCTTTCAACGCCGCACGTTGATCTCTGGTAAGATTATCCTTGATTCTATAATTTTGATGATTCCTCAAACGCACCAATTCCTGAATCATAACAGAGTGAAAAGCCTCAATGTTGTCGTGTGGGACATTCGGATTGAAGCGTGATTTAGGTTTCATACCACTTTTGTAGGAAGAATCCACTGTAAAGCCCATATTTCTTAAAGTATCAGCTGTATTGTCATTAGTGATAATGTCTGAATCATGCTCCAGTTCGTAAATTTCGAAAATAGTATTAATGTCCCCAAGTGTCAATCCAATAGCCGAGCTATTTGCAGATTGTAACATTTCAGTGAGATTTTGTTGTTTCAATTTGGCAGATGTCAAATGTATTTTCATCAGTTTAAGTTTTCTTACATATAAGAAAAGATCGATTCTGGTATCAACATAATTCCAGTCAGTGACGGGACAAAAGGATAATCCTAATTTCAATAGTGATTCTTCTTCTTGAGATAAATGTCTTTTGGAAAGATTAATGATGGATTTATCCATTGTATCCCGGCTAGGTGAATTCAAGTGCCAGAATTTGTTCCGTCCCCCTCTTCTATTCATTCTTTGTTTTTCTTTTTGTTTGCGCCCCTTCCTCTTGCTCTCCCCGCCCTCTTCCTACTGTTTCTTCTTTTTGCTGAACGTGTGCGTTCTGTTCCTTATGCTGTTTGAGCAATTGAAATTCGTGCAGGAAGGTTAGGGGACGCAGTCCTAAAGGGGCAGCAGGTGTTGTTCTTTCTGGATCAGAGCTCACATCCGAGCTTGAATCTGTGGACGTTGGGTCACGGTATCTTAGATGGTGAATAAATTGGCGGTCACGTTGTACCCAGTCGAAACGTTTGGCATGCGTTAGGATTCTGCCTTCTACCTAGTCTCGTTTATCGCGCAGGAATTGCTGTTGTTTTTTAATCTTGATGGTATCTTCGTATGCCTTCAAACGACCTTCAAATGATTTTTGAAATTCGATAACTACCTTGTCTTCCTTATGTACTTCGAGTTGGAATAGAACAGTGGTTAAATCCTCTCTTGTTTTTTCCAAATCAATTTTGGCATATTTAATTAGCATTTCGAGCATCCCCTTGCAGGACTTGGCCATAAAGAGGGCCCATTCGGTCAAATGTTCCGGGTTCGAATTCTCATAGGTAGGTTTAATTGAAATCCGGAGCCCCCTTGGGACATGTCCTACCTCAACGTAGTTGGTAAGTGAGGTGACTTCCCACCATTTATTCAGTTCACGCTTGGCCAACTTCTCAAGAAGATTCAGATTTTGTTTCAAGGTTAGACTCCCTCCACTTGTAGATGGTCCAACAGCTGTGGGTATCTGACTGGTATCAGCATCTTCGTTAAATAAGGAAAGCGCAATTGCGTGCTTCTCGGTCTCCCATGTATTCATACCAATTGCTCCAAATAGACTCGTGGTAGGATAGACCCAGCAGAGTAGTAACATCCGCTGAGTGACAAAACTCCAGCATTGTATTGGATTTAATGATTATAGGTTGCGGTGAGGAGTCAGGACTGGAAAACACACCCAGGAAGCCGCCCGAACCCACAGAGCCCTCCGACCCATGCAATTCGACAGTTACCTAGGGGATCCCAGCACCTCTCACTCACCGTTGATTCCACAATAGTATGTAGACGAAATTCAATCCAGAGCACTTCTGGCTGGAGCAGCTGGAACGGCGTTTTCAGATTAATGCAATACCAGTTGCCTGTCATGTACGCCATATGCCTGCCAGTTCTTTGCCGGTGCAAGCCGTGGTGACAGGGACTACCAACACGATTGCAAGGAATCCAACTCCGATAGGAAAGGAAAAGCAGCACGCCAAAATCCACCACGAGTAATTTATTTGGAGCACAAAACAAAGAACAGCGCGTTTCAGCCGAAACGGCCTTTGTCAAGTTCAAAATTCCATTAGTGCTCGTACCATATATCAACATACGTCATCATAGACATCGAGGACACATTGCCAGAATCCATAATATATCATTCATCAGGATAAAATTAAATCAATTTAACAGACCTTTCGGGAACTGAATTTGATAAATGCAACGTCCATGATTGACAAATAAAGTTCATAGCCTTACTCGATTCCCTTGTACATCGCGTCATCATAGACATAGTGAACAGACTGTCGGTAGGGCTTGTCACTGCATTTCTTAAGAGAACACGTACATGTATTACAATTTAATCAATCAATCAATCAATCATGTCACTTATAAAGCGCACTACATACCCGCGAGGGTCTCAAGGCGCTGGGGGAAGAGGGGGGTGGTGCTGCTACTGATCGAAGAGCCAGGTCTTGAGGAGTCTTCTGAAGGCCAGTAGGTCTTGGGTCTGTCGGAGGTTGGTGGGGAGGGTGTTCCAGGTCTTGGCGGCGAGGTGGGAGAAGGATCTGCCGCCGGCGGTCGTTTTCCGGATGCGGGGGACTGTGGCGAGGGCGAGGCTGGTCGAGCGGTGCTGGCGGGTGGGGGTGTAGAAGCTGAGTCGTCTGTTGAGGTAGGCTGGTCCGGAGTTGTGGAGTGCTTTGTGTGCGTGGGTGAGGAGCTTGAAGGTTATCCTCTTGTTGACAGGGAGCCAGTGCAGGTCTCTCAGGTGGGGTGTGATGTGGCTGCGTCGGGGGATGTCGAGGATAAGACGTGCAGAGGCGTTCTGGATGCGTTGCAGCCGTCTCAGGAGCTTAGCCGTCGTTCCTGCGTAGAGGGCGTTTCCGTAGTCCAGCCTGCTGGTGACGAGGGCCTGGGTGACTGTTTTTCTTGTTTCGGTGGGGATCCACTTGAAGATCCTGCGGAGCATTCGGAGGATGTTGAAGCAGGATGAGGAAACGGCGTTGACCTGCTTAGTCATGGAGAGGGTGGGGTCGAGGATGACCCCTAGGTTGCGTACGTGGTCGGTGGGTGGCGGGGCTGTTCCCAGTGATGTTGGCCACCAGGAGTCGTCCCAGGCTGAAGGGTTGGAACCAAGGATGAGGACCTCCGTCTTGTCAGAGTTCAGCTTCAGGCGGCTGGTCCTCATCCATTCGGCGACGGCCTTCATTCCTTCGTGGAGGTGGGCTTTGGCGGTGTGAGGGTCTTTGGTGAGGGAGAGGATCAGCTGGTTGTCGTCGGCGTAGGAGATGATGTTGAGGTTGTGCTGTCGGGCGACGTGGGCGAGGGGTGCCATGTAGATGTTGAACAGCGTTTACCTCTTATAATTGTCCCCATTTACGACCATAAATAGTGCCATGGGGTCAAGTCCAAAAAAATTAAACAAACTTGGAGTCTCTAATGAATATAGCACAGGGACCACGTCATAACTGACACAATTGAAAGACTATCGGTCAGGCTTATGTCACTCAAATATACAATTAAATCAATTGTATGCATTCAATTGGCGTACAAATTCAATCCAAATGGCCAGGGTCATAATAATGCAATATAAGAAAATGGAAAAGAAAAAGAAAATATTCCTAAGCATAACCTGTACACACAAAGAATTGCGATGAGCAGTATAATCATACATGTTGTAATCAATAAGCACAGTACAATCAAACACAATTTTGTGGAAACAGTACCGGAAAGGGTGAAAGACAGAGAAATTTCTTTAATGTCATGGGGCCACAGTGTGATCAATGAAAGTTCAATAAAATCTGGACATAGCATAAGTATGAAGACAAAAAACAACTCGATGACATACTAATCAATGACCCACACCTAAAGGAAATGTGTAGTGAAAATGAATAATAAAACCCCTGAGTGGAGTGGCCTGGGAGATATACTGCATAGAGACAAGGAGTAGCCAAAATTGGTATATTGATTCCTTAATTGCAAAACCCGCCTCGAGGGCTATGACTCTAAATTTCTACTGACAAATGTCTATATATAGAGCTAACCCGGGGAAAACAATCCCACAACATCATCCAGGTCCAACCACGTAAAACTGGGGACAAGTGAAAACAATAAAAAAAGAGTGTGACATAAAATGTTAATACAATGTTGCTAGGGGAGCCAAGAGACAGAATATATATGTTCAATGATCAGTAATCATAGCGATAGAAATATGATTATACCCCAATATGAGCAGCCAATTCCTCTTCAGTGTTTAACCCAAATGGCATTCTTGTATTTTGGCGTGCCGCTTTTCCTTTCCTATCGGAGTTGGATTCCTTGCAATTATATATATATATATATATATATGCAAAACACACGGTAATCCTACTTGTATAAACATTTTGCAATTCCCGCCCAAGTGGGCTTATTATCAATATTGTGAACAAAGCCGCACTAAAATTTCTTGTGCTGCGGTATAGCAATGCATAAACATTTTACAGATCACGCCCAAGTGGGCATATTGTCGATATTGTAAACAAAGCCACTATTGTAGACCGTCTTGTCTTCAAAATTGTGCTTAAACCACAGTGTACCTTTAAAGTAAAAAATTAAAACAGATAAAAACATAGAGATATAAGGAGAGACAGCTCAACATATATTTATGACCAAAATAATGCGGCTTTGTTCACAATATTGATAATAAGCCCACTTGGGCGGGAATTTCAAAATGTTTATGCATTGCTAAATTGTAGCACAAGAAATTTTAGTGATGTATGCTTAATTGCCCACTTGGGCGTGATCATATGAATTGTACACCGCAACATGGCACTAAGCTAAAATGAGAGTGTCAATAACAGCTTAGGATACTTGGCTCGTTATTATGAGCAGTGTAATAATAATTTTTCCACCATACATAACAAAGTCTATTAACTGTTGTGAACATAAAAATAAGAAGTATTTATTAATTTTGTAAATACGTAGTGATTCTATTGTAATATTGAAGTTTTAAAGCAAAGCGTAATGAAAGAAGGAAATATTGTTTTAAAAACTACCAGTCTATCTTCTCATGCACTGTGTTTGTAGTTTCACAAACGTTGATTCACGTAAATGCATTTAAAATGGCTGAAAACTTTATTAGTTTGTTGGTGAGCAAGCCTGCAGGTCAGGCGAAATGCGTCCGACAGCTGACAAATAAATTGTGTTATTTTGTCAAGACATTGCTTCGTCCTCCTTTGTTTAAAGGAACTTTGTGCTGATATATATGGGTTTTAATCTTCAATCAGGCCATATATATGAAGGTAATCATACTGATATTAATCATTTAATTTATTCAATTTATTTATGTCATTCTAATTGTTGTATAATCTAACAACTGGGAGAAAAAAGTAATAATCTTTTTTTAAATTGAATTTTAAAATTGATTTGTGAAAATAATTTGTAAATTAATTTATGTATAGCCCAACCCCTAACAGTCTAGGAACAACCGAATATAGTCTGTTTTCCATATCCATGTTTAAAACTAATGGCACCTCTCACTTTAAGAAAAATGCTAAAAAAAGTAGAAAAAAATGGTATATAAAGGTAACCTCCTCCCAGCTAGCGTGTCATGTGATCAAGACCCTTGTGGGGTCGAAACGCGTAATGGCTGCCAGTGCTGTTTGAGCTGAGTCAATAAAGAGTTAAGTTCCAGCAAAATTTTGTGGTCCGTGCTCCTGTTCGTCGACAGGCATCGAGATTCGAGCGGAGTGGTGCAGAGATATATATATATATATATATATCACTGAAAAAACCATAGGTTTCAGACACGTTATAGTTAGAAATTAGCATTTAAAAAACCTTTGAAATTCACTGAAAAAACCATAGGTTTTAGGGACAGTTATAGTTAGTTGGACATTTCACTCGTACAAAACCCGTGAAATTCCCCCGTTATAGTTAGTTCAGCTAACTATAACTCGCGCCCCGCAATGCACTGCTGATGACGTCACATATTACATCACTCATGACATGGTCAGTGACATCACTGATGACATCACTGATGACATCTCAAATGACATCACTGATGACATCATCCAGTGACTGTGTGTTTCTGTAAAGTTTAAATATGTTTAATATATATAGGGAAAGGCGTATTGAAGAATGAGTGGGTGTATAAGTGTCTGAATGGATGATTTAGTACGTGCGTGACTGACTCTACAAGTGAGTGATTAAACGTATCTTACTGAATGCATGGGTTAGTGACTAAACTGTGTGAATGTCTGTATCCGTCTGTTGGTGTGTAAGTGGATGCATGGATTTGCGAATAGCTACATGAGTGTCTATATGGGTTATTGATTGGTTCTATGAGTATCTGTATGGGTGCCTGAGTGTTTGTGTGGATGGGGTGTGTGCGACTGTGCATAGATGTGTGAGTGGGTGATTCACTGGGTGGATGGTTTCAAGAGTGCATCTGTGATAGACTGTATGGGTGGGTAAGTGTGTGTAAGAGTGTGTTAGTGAGTGAATGTATGTCCCAGTGGTACATGTGTGAGTAACTACATATTTGAAAGGCAGTATATATTTGTATTGGAGTATATAAATAGCTATAAGCTAGAGTGAGTGATTGTGATAGTGGCTGTATGGATGAGTGTGTGCTTGTATCAGTGATTGTATAAGAGCGTAACAATGTGCTAGTATTTGTATGATTAAGTGAGCTGGTGTGTGTATAACTGTATAGGTGAGTAAATGGCAGTGTGTTTAATTATTTGCATGACTGACTAGGTGTGTGAGTACCTCTATGGATGAGTGGCGGTGTTTGAGTGTCTATATAGGAGTAAGAGTGCATATGATAGTCCTGTACTGAGTGACCATAAGTATGAGTGACTGTACGGGTGAGTGAGTGGATGTGTGTGTGTAGACCTAAGAATCAGTGAGTGGGTATGTAGTTATTGGTGTTGGAGTGTCTATGGTTTTGCGAATGGCACTCTGTAATTTAGATTGGGTGTATCAAAGGTTATATTAGGGTGTGAGGAGCTGCATCAGATTATCACGTGGATGATGTCATCAGTGATGTCATTTGAGATGTCATCAGTGATGTCATCAGTGATGTCACTGACCATGTCATGAGTGATGTAATATGTGACGTCATCAGCAGTGCATTGCGAGGCGCGAGTTATAGTTAGCTGAACTAACTATAACGGGGGAATTTCACGGGTTTTGTACGAGTGCAATGTCCAACTAACTATAACTGTCCCTAAAACCTATGGTTTTTTCAGTGAATTTCAAAGGTTTTTAAATGCTAATTTCTAACTATAACGTGTCTGAAACCTATGGTTTTTTCAGTGAATTTCAAAGGTTTTTAAAATGCTAATTTGTAACTATAACGTGCCTGAAACCTACGGTTTTTTCAGTGAATTTCAAAGGTTTTTTAAATGACAATTTTTAAATGTATTAATTTTTATATTAATTTTTTTCATACTGATTTACTACATTTTTAGAAACAATTTCTTTTACATATTTTATTTTTTAAATTACATTGTAATTACATTATACATTACATTACAAAAAATACTTTCTCAGAATGAATTACTTTAGTTTAAATACTTTGCACATAGGCAATAGACTTTTAAGTACAGTAGTTACAGTTGTTGCAATGGGCAACACGTTTTCAAACACAATGCAACATTCAGCTCAATGTGAATTTCTAGTTAAATGCAATTAGTTACTTTATGGATTACTTTTCTAACCACAGGACTGGATCCTAGATTCAGTCCTGGTACATCTCCTGTAAACAGTTGAGTAAAAGCGTTTTGGTTACAGTCGTGATTTTTAAGGAATATTATTGTATTTTAAAAGTTGACACTTAGAAACTTTTTCTCATAGAATCACCAATGTTATCCTATGGAAGGAAATTCACTTAGCAGGTAAAAACTGTTATCGTTACTTTTTCTTACTCAGTGTTGGATCCTGGATCCAGCACTGGTGCATCTCCTGTAAACAGTTGAAAGAATGCGTTTAAGTCATACAGGCGATTTTTAAGGAATATTTGTAGTTTGTGAAAATCGACACTTTGAAACTTTTCTGCTGAAAACCAGACAATGGATTCCTATGGAAGAAAATATAAGTTACTGGTAAGTACGGTTAAAATTACTTTTCAGGACCAGTACTGGGCTGAAAGATACAGCACTGAGGTCTCTCCTTATAACAGGTGAGTAAATCGGAATTCGTATTTCGGCTGATTTTAGAGGAATATTTGTATGTTTCAAAAATCAACACTTAGAAACTTTTTCAGCAAAAAGCAGGCAATGATATCCTATGGAAGGAAATTCAAGTTACTGGTAAGTACGGTTAAAATTACTTTTGAGGATCAGTACTGGGCTGAAAGATACAGCACTGAGGTCTCTCCTGATAACAGATGAGTAAATCGGAATTCGTATTTCGGCTGATTTTAGATGAATATTTTAAAGTTCCAAAACTCCACACTTAGAAGAATTTCCAAGTGAAACCAGTCAATGTTAGCCTATGGAAGGAAATTCAAGTTACCGGTAAGTACGGTTAAAATTACTTTTCAGGACCAGTACTGGGCTGAAAGATGCAGCACTGAGGTCTCTCCTGATAACAGGTGAGTAAATCGGAATTCGTATTTCGGCTGATTTTAGAGGAATATTTTAAAGTTCCAAAACTCCACACTTAGAAGAATTTCCAAGTGAAACCAGTCAATGTTAGCCTATGGAAGGAAATTCAAGTTACTGGTAAGTACGGTTAAAATTACTTTTCAGGACCAGTACTGGGCTGAAAGATGCAGCACTGAGGTCTCTCCTGATAACAGGTGAGTAAATCAGAATTCGGATTTCGGCTGATTTTAGAGGAATATTTGTATGTTTCAAAAATCAACACTTAGAAACTTTTTCAGCAAAAAGCAGGCAATGATATCCTATGGAAGGAAATTCAAGTTACTGGTAAGTACGGTTAAAATTACTTTTGAGGATCAGTACTGGGCTGAAAGATGCAGCACTGAGGTCTCTCCTGATAACAGGTGAGTAAATCGGAATTCGTATTTCGGCTGATTTTAGAGGAATATTTTAAAGTTCCAAAACTCCACACTTAGAAGAATTTCCAAGTGAAACCAGTCAATGTTAGCCTATGAAGGAAATTCAAGTTACTGGTAAGTACGGTTAAAATTACTTTTCAGGACCAGTACTGGGCTGAAAGATGCAGCACTGAGGTCTCTCCTGATAGCAGGTGAGTAAATCGGAATTCGTATTTCAGCTGATTTTAGAGGAATATTTTAAAGTTCCAAAACTCCACACTTAGAAGAATTTCCAAGTGAAACCAGTCAATGTTAGCCTATGAAGGAAATTCAAGTTACCGGTAAGTACGGTTAAAATTACTTTTGAGGATCAGTACTGGGCTGAAAGATGCAGCACTGAGGTCTCTCCTGATAACAGGTGAGTAAATCGGAATTCGTATTTCGGCTGATTTTAGAGGAATATTTTAAAGTTCCAAAACTCCACACTTAGAAGAATTTCCAAGTGAAACCAGTCAATGTTAGCCTATGGAAGGAAATTCAAGTTACTGGTAAGTACGGTTAAAATTACTTTTCAGGATTAGTACTGGGCTGAAAGATGCAGCACTGAGGTCTCTCCTGATAACAGGTGAGTAAATCAGAATTCGTATTTCGGCTGATTTTAGAGGAATATTTGCACAATGGTGAAGGGAGGGGGCGGGGCCTGAGGTGACATCTGTGCAAACGCGCCCCGTGGCGCGTTTTAAGTTGGGGGATTAAGTCCCCTTGAATCATGAGGGTCCCTACGGGCCAACTAGCCCACCAGGAACCTCCAGTATGCGCCTGGGGGCTGCGTTGCAGAGACATGTACAGAGGCCACACCCCTTTTTACACCTCTCTGCAACGCAGCTCTGTGGCGCTTTCTGGACGTACCTGTTGGGCTAGTTGGCCCCCAGGGACCCTCAGGATTGAAGAGGATTTAATTCCCCATCTTAAAACGCGCCACGGGGCCTGTTTGCACACATGTCACCTGAAGCCCCGCCCTCCCTTCACCACTGTGCAAACGCGCCCCGTGGTGCGTTTTAAGTCGGGGATTAACTCCCCTTGAATCCTGAGGGTCCCTGGGGTGCAACTAGCCCACCATATACCTCCAAAGCGCCATAGAGCTGCGTTGCAGAGAGGTGTAAAAGGGGCGTGGCCTCTGTACACCTCTCTGCAAGGCAGCCCCTGGCGCATACTGGAGGTTCCTGGTGGGCTAGTTGGCCCCAGGGACCCCCAGTATTCAAGGGGAATTCGTTCCCTCTCTGCAAACGCGCCAGGGCGCGTTTGCAGAGTGGTGAAGGAAGGGGCGGGGCCTACGGGCCCGATCGTTTTTTTGTTTTTTTCCCCCCCGAAGGGAGGCTGTGTGGCCCCCTTCCTTTTTCCTATTTTTAGGCCCTGGGGACCCCATCCCCCAGGGCCTTACCCCCTTTTTTAAAATTAAAATAAAAAAAAAACGGGAAGGGGGCCGCGTGGCCCCCTTCCCTGGGCCTGTATTGGCCCCGGGGACCCCATCCCCCGGGGCATGGCCTCTTTTTTTTTATTTGGAGGGGGGCTGCGTGGCCCCCTCCTCAGGCCATTTAAGGCCCCGGGGACCCCATCCCCCGGGCCGGCCTTGCACTTTTTTTTAATTTTTTTACTTTGGGGAGGGGGGCTGCGTGGCCCCCCTCCGTGGCCACTTATGGCCCCGGGGACCCCATCCCCCGGGGCCTGGCCTCTCGTTGGGGACTGTGGGGGGGTCCCCAAGCCCCCCACAGTCCCGCCGGCTCCCCGTGTCCTACGGGAGCCGGCATTGCTTTTACACATGGGGAGCAGCTAACATGCTGCTCCCCATGTGGAAAGCAATCGGCTTTGGATATTGGAAGAGAGCAGGTTTCCTGCTCTCTCTTCCAATATCCAAAGCAAGTTTGCAATGACAGGACGGGAGCCGCGAGGCTCCCGTCCTGTCATTGGAAACAGCAGTGTCCCATGGGTAGGCACCCCGGGACACTGCAGGAGCCGGCCCTGGGGGGTGGCGGTCCCCAGGGCCATCAAGGGCTCCAGGAGGGGGCCGCGCGGCCCCCTCCCTACATTTTGAAAGCCCCGGGGAGGTGGTGGTCCCCGGGGCTTGGGGGTCCAAAACAGACCCCCATTTTAATTTTTCTTAGTGCCCCGGGGAGGTGGTGGTCCCAGGGGCGTGTGGGGGGGCTGGAGCCCCCCCACACAGGTTTTTAATTTTAAAAAAGAAGCCCCGGGGAGGTGGTGGTCCCCGGGGCTGCGGGAGGGCTCAGAGCCCTCCCGCACCATTATACATAAAGCCCCGGGGGTGGTGGTCCCCGGGGCTTGGGGGCCCTTAGAGGCCCCCACACATAGAATTAACCCCCCCCCAGCATGCCCCCGGGACTTGGCCCACCCGGGGGCCAGTGCTATCGAAGCGCGGAGACCGCGCTTCGATTTTCCGGCAGGATTCGCGCTCCCTGAGCGCATCCTGCCGATTTAAAAAAAAAAAAAAAAAAACCCTGAGCAGACCTAGGGGGTCAGGGTGTTTCTACCCTGCCCCCTTTGTGCGCTTTGCGCACTTGTTTCTGTCCCTCGGTTCTACCGAGGGACAAAATGGCTGCCAACACTTCCTGATTTGGAGTGTTGACAGCCAATTAACATAAAGCTCGTGCTCGGGAGGATCCGCGGCCCTAGATATATCTATCTTTTTACTTTTGATTTTCTCAGCAACTACTGAACGGATTTACACCATTTAACAAAAGGGTTCTTTCTGAACCAAGAACTACCTCTTTGCCAAATTTGGTGTAATTCCGTTCAGCAGTTCGGGCTGTAGCCGTGTCTAAAGTTTCCTATGGAAAATTGCATGGGAAAACGCGTTTTGGGACCCCCCTTTTTCTCAGCCCCCGCTTGACGAATCCCCCGAGACTTTCAGGGTAGGAGCGGACCGGAGCGCCCCACAAAGTTTGAAAATTTTGCGAAGATACGTCAACCGGCAAGAGAGTTATTTCAAATAGAATGTCGCGGATTTCCTATGGATAATAGGTTGTAACTATAACTATCTACTGGCGACCGCCAGTAGATAATATATATATATATATATATATATATATATATATATATATATATATATATATATATATATATATATATATATATATATATATATATACTGAAAAAATCAAAGGTTAAGGTTACATTATAGTCAGGTGAAATGCAACATTTTAAACTCTAAAAACCACTGATATCACTGATATTCAGCTGTGAGAGTTAACTTAAGTAACTATTACTTGCGCCCCTGCCATGTAGTGTTGTCATGAAAGTAGTTTTAGGTGTGATCAGTGATGTTATCAATGACGTCATAGGATATGTAATAAGTGATGAAATATGAGAGGTCATAAGCAGTGCATGGCAAGGGTGCCACTCCCACACCATGGGAGCTTTCTGCCATGGTGTTGGGGGTCATTTAAACGTTCTTACTCTCCCTAACAGCCCCATTCTTTGTCGGTAAGGGAGAGTAAGAGCTGGGAATTCAAACACCTACTCTAAATCAGAGGGCAGTTGAATGGCCAAATGGAGTAGTCTCCGTTGTCGGCATGCAAAAGGTCCGCCCATCTGCAAATCAGGCGAGCAGACCTTCAGTTTGGCGGACTGGGTACTCCACTGTTGTCCTCTCCGCCAAACTCTGAATCACCCCCTTATTCCTTTCCTTGCACATTTAAATGTAGCACTTCATATATGTTGTTCTGGTTTATACTTAGCAAATTGGATCATGTTTGGGGCCTGCGATGACAAGAATTATGCGCCATATGGCACTCAATTACATTAATAGAGGAAGCACAAATGTAGACCACTTGGACAATCACTGCACTGAGTTCAAAATGCAACAATTGTGGTGAAAGGTATGGTATGCGAGTACCTAAAAATTATTTCTCTGAAGCTGAGTCTGAATTTGAATCCAAAGTCCACTTACGTTTCGAAAGCTACTATTAGCCTTCTCCGGTTGTTGGGAAGAGTTCAAGTGGGCAGACAACAGCACAGCAGTGACTCCCAAGGGCTGGTCAAAGCAGGCCTTGGGCGAGGTCTGAAAGGCTGATGCATAATTTTTCTCCTAGCTGCGAGGGTGGGCGGGGGTGGATCGTTGGGGGGCACTCTGGGAGTGGGGCGCTGCTGCACCAGCTTAAGCTAGAGTATGTAGAGAGTGGTTGAAAGAAGTAAACACAGACCCTACAGGGTAAGCCTGGTCTCTTATCCGAGGCCTCTGCAAAGCATCAAGACATGTGAGCAGCTGGACGAAGCTATCTTCTGCACGAGGTGCTTTTGCCATGATGAATGGCACTGTGTATAATTCAGGAGGATAGAGGCTACTGCTGTCTGCAATGTGAGCCCATCCTTAGCTGGTAAATGCCTGATGGTCTACAGGTTACTGGCCACAGCTCCTCCTCTCCTTCCCAATCTAATACAGTTTATTTTACTGTCTACCTTAAACTTGGTTTCTACAATGGAGCACATGCATCAAAAGGGTGTAAGCAATGGGAGTATTGCCCTATAATGCATCTGGTTACGTTTCAGGAATACAAATAGTGTGAAGTTCACCTCACTGTTTCTCCTAGATCCTTTTGCCTCTTGAATTAATTGAGATCTTTCCTTATTCCTTTGTATTCTGGTACTTTCTTTCTATTGCAACAATATTTGCTTTGCTCAATCCTGTTTTTCCACCATCTATCTGATGACACCTGTTCTTGCATCCCCACTCGGGTTTGCTGTGAACAATCTCTGGATCATCGAGAGGTAGGGAAATTGACATGAGTTTAATCTGAATAAACAGCACAAAATGGAAGAGCTATAAAGGCATGGGATTAAAGGAGTAATGTTTGGTCTAGTTCCAAAGGAGTAAGGCCTTTTCGTCTGCCATTTTGGGAATGGCACAGAGTGTGCATGGCTGGGAATTGGTACAGTGGAAAGACAAAGGTTGAAAGATGGAGACAGGGTTATCATAGATAGGATGCTGTGATAATGAGGAGCATAAAGTGATGTAATGATGCCTTCGACACTGTCTGCCACCGCACTCTACGCGCACGCCTCCACGACGCAGGGATCCGAGACAAGGCCCTGGAATGGACCACCTCCTTCCTCGCCGGCAGAACCCAGAGAGTCCGCCTCCCACAATTCCGATCCGAAGCCTCCGAGATCATCTGCGGCGTACCCCAGGGATCATCCCTCAGCCCGACACTGTTCAACATCTACATGGCCCCGCTCGCACGCATCGCCAGACAGCACGACCTCAACATAATCTCCTACGCCGACGACACTCAACTGATCCTCTCCCTCACCAAGGACCCCCTCGCCGCCAAATCCAACCTCCATGAAGGAATGAAGGCCGTCGCCGATTGGATGAAGATCAGCCGACTAAAGCTGAACACGGACAAGACAGAGGTCCTCATCCTCGGCTCCAACCCCTCAGCCTGGGACGACTCCTGGTGGCCAACGACACTGGGAGCAGCCCCGACACCCACCGACCACGCACGCAACCTGGGAGTCATCCTCGACTCAACGCTCTCCATGGCCAAGCAAGTCAACGCAGTCTCCTCCTGCTCCAACACCCTCCGCATGCTTCGCAAGATCTACAGGTGGATCCCGACAGATACAAGAAGAACAGTCACCCAGGCCCTCGTCAGTAGCAGACTTGACTATGGGAACGCCCTCTACGCGGGAGCCCCGGCCAAGCTCATCAAGCGACTGCAACGCATACAAAACGCCTCCGCACGCCTGATCCTCGACGTACCACGCCACAGCCACATCACCCCCCACCTGAGGAACCTGCACTGGCTCCCCGTCGACAGGAGAATCTCCTTCAAACTCCTCATCCACGCACACAAGGCAGTCCACAAGACCGGCCCAGCCTACCTCAACAGACGACTCTTCTTCTACGTCCCCAACCGCCAGATCCGCTCCGCCGACCTCTCCCTCGCCACCGTTCCTCGCATTCGAAGAACAACCACCGGCGGCAGATCCTTCTCCCACCTCGCCGCCAAGACCTGGAACACCCTTCCACTCAGCCTACGACAGACCCAAGACCTGCTGACCTTCAGTAGGCTACTCAAGACCTGGCTGTTCGACCAGTAGCGGCACCCCCCCCCCTTTTTTTTCCCCAGCGCCTTGAGACCCTCGCGGGTAAGTAGTGCGCTCTACAAATTCTGTGATTGATTGATTGATTCTTGCATGCTTTTCATCGTTCTCTGATGCTTCGAGCAGCAGCAGTGTACTGAGGAAGGAGGTTCGCATCCACTGTCACAGCTCAGCATAGTGGTTCCTGCCGGGAGAAGAGGCTATATGAGTGACAACGAGTGACAGAGTTTGGCTCAGTTGATGTCCTGACAGCGGTCACTCACATGGATCATCCATTTAGAGAGAAAGTAAATAGTTCAAGATTTGGGTCTTGAATTGACAAAGAAAGCCATCTGAAGGGACTTGCAAGCGCTTATAGAGAGATGGTAAAACACAGCGCTGGTGTGATCGTCATTTTCAAGGTGAGCATGGATGTTAAATTGTGGACAATTGCCCTCTGTTGGTATCCGTCCATGAAATGTGGCGCCTATTATTTAGGGAGCCACAAAATGGCAAATTTGTGGTTGGAAGAACCTTATGCAAAGCAATCCACTAGTATGGCTAAGAAGCACAATGCACGGCGTTAGTACCTCAGGCTAAGTCAATGAGTCTTGACTGTATGTGGTAATGTGAATCGATCTTAAATTACATTCTGCTATAATATGTCTACTGACAGAGGATATTGTTCGATTCAAATTGTGCTCTAAACCTAAATCAAAATGATGAGATGTATAAAACTGTTACGCCAAGAAGATGATTTCTTGAAGTGCCACCAGCCACTTGAGACTAGGCCTAAGTAAAATTTGAATTATGCCAGTGAAATTTACGAAATATCCAAATTTTGTGTTGGGTGAAATTCACAAAACTTCTCAAAAGTTCGCTTTCAGCCATTTCGCACAATGTTTGCTTGCAGAAAACTGGTTCATACAGAAACTGTGTACAGAAAGTGTTTTGCTGAGAGACATTTTCTGCTCGAAGCAGTCTCCTGCCAGTATCTCGTGTGAGTTTTGTTACTTGAGGTATGTAGTATCATGAAACCACATATTGCACTAAAAGCAACATTTTGTGTAACATTCGCAAAATTTCACGAAAAATTATGCAATTTATCTTTTTCTTGTAGGCTGTGAATATTCCCTGACAGAGGGAAAGTAGCAAGAAGACTAAAGATACTATTAGCTGTATTTATAGAAGGGTTTCTGATTTGGCATGTAGGCGGGCTTTTACAACAGGTGCTACAATTAACAGACTCAAAGGTACTCAATTTCGGAAGGATGAAAGGATGGATCAGCCATATCAGGATTCAAAGCTGCGACCAACAGATTGCACAGAGATTTCAGCAGCAAGCTCTTAAACCACCAAGCTTTGTTCAGGCTTAAACTTTCGCACACTAATGTGTAGATAAATGCTTTGACTTCTGTTCGAAAAATCCACTGCAAAGCCATTTACCAGGCTTGTCAGAAAATACCTACTCCAGTAATCAAGCGATGCTCTTCCTCATTATAGGACGACTCATCCACTGGCATTGACAAACAATCTGAGAGATCTGGGGATTTCACCTCCTCTCAGGTAACAGACATAAAAGCTCCAATTTTTTACCAGTGATTATCTTTTCACTCGCCCTTTTTTCCGCCTGCAGTCTTTGCGATATGAGTGTGATTCTGTGTCTACATGCAGACAACACTGCTATCCCCGCCATGTTTTAGCCCTCCCCTCTCCTTGAGTGCACACAACCTTGACCTTTCACCTGGACGTTGTTTGGGCTGTAACCTAGCAGCGCCAGTCTATTTAAAGACACTAACTGTGCAGGACGGTGTCAGGGAAGAAACCAGGAGGCAAAATAGGGCTCAGTGTAATCAACAGTGCCTGCAAGTAACCACCTAAGCGTTCCTTTCACACCCTCTCCTTACAGTGCTTAGTTACAATATTGGGCGAGAGGGTACAGCACAGACCAGTGACGTGTTATAGTGTGGAAAAGGCCACTTTATTGAAACAGGTGCACATCACAAACATTTAAAACCCCTAGGCGATTCGCCTCACAAGATACCGTCCTCACTTTGCATCAATCTTCATTTACTGTTTATTCTACGCCCCACCCTTAGATATCCCCGCCCCACGCTTGCCCAACTACCCTACCTTCCACTGTATCTACCTTCTGCTTTATGAACTAACTTAACTTCCTACAAAAGTAAACCTTTAACTTCCTGCCTTCAGCAACAGTGAAACATAGTCCCCTCTCCTCTTCAAATTGCTTCGCCAACTCCAACAGCAATAAAACTGATTCAACCATGCCAACCTCTCGGAAAGCCACCATCCAGAAAAACTCAGCAAACGTCTACCTTTCTTGTATTTCGCCCTGCTGCCTCCTTTCGCCATCTACCACGCGCCCACTATGTAGACTGTCAAAGCTTCACACCCATTGCCTCACTCAATGCCTCTCTCATCTGCATCAAGTATAAATCCATACCCATCGTGGACAAATGTACCTCGTCCTGCTGGAAAAAACCTAAGCACTGGGTGCATGATCCTGCCAATTCCTTTCCGCCTTCAGAACTTACGCAACGCCGTATTTTGTTTTCTCCTGGATATACCAATTGCAGCTGATTTCTCAACCCCCCCACCATTCTCTTGTCTGTATCAGTTCCATCCACAACAAAAAGGTCCCTGCCCAATTCTCTTCGATCTCCTTCAAATCACACTTCATCACCTTTAGCAAGGACAAACCTTTCAGATGCCCCAGATCATTTTCCCCCAGGTGCACCACTAGCACATCCAAACATCCATGCCCATCCAAAGACTTGTTTAGTGACGGCAATAATTCCCACCACAACATTCCCTGTTTCCCATACTAATGAGCCTTAGATGTCCCCACAATGAAATCCAACTGAGTGCCATGATGTCTCTGCCCATTTAAAAAATGAGTGGCCCACAATCCAAATTGACAATTCCTCTTTCTTTGCACCCGACGCGGATCCTACAAAAAACAGCAGAACTTCAATTAGTAGCACCATTTCCTTGCCCTTCATCACCTCAACCCTCACATACTGCTTGTAGCAACTTGAGATCCAGCATCCCACTTCCCAAATCCTGTCGGTTAACCAAGCCCTCTTGCCTGCCTCTGTGTCCTCCCTGTGTGAAATTAATGTAAGCAAAGTCTGCTGGTGACAACCCCAAGCGTGCCACAGCTTTCCTAAGCACTGCTAATAGCTGAAATGAAGTTACACCTGATCCATCTTGATGTTGGGAAACCTTGCTGTCTGCCCCTCCTGTCTCCTGTTGGAATTTTCTGCAAAGATACCCTGGCCAACATCACTGCACCGGATATACCTACAATGTAACTGCCCTACCATTCACTCTTTGGTGAGTTTTGGACCTTCCCTGCCTTATCACGATCCTGTCGCCTGCTGTGTCTACCTCGTTCCAACAAACTCCCCTACATCTCTTCCCCCCAACAACTCTGACACCCAAAATGCCTGAAGAACATTCAGTTCATCAATAATGCGAGCAAATTCTGCATGTCATGGCAAATTGCAGGCAACTCCCCCACCATCTGCTGTAACACTGACCTCGTTAGTGGTTGTCTTTTCCTCTCCTGTTACCCATCTCTCTTGCCCACTCTTCCAATAGTCTCTTACCCAACTCGTCCACCGACAGGGCGTATCCCCACTGCTGCTTTTCCACAAATGCAATGTCCACCAACTTACTGGCTAATGTAACTTGTGAACGACCTTTGTCTACCTTATCCATGATAAATTATACCATATCTCTACTACTCGTCCAATCCTCTCCGCCTTGCCCCAGATGCCAAAAACTCCATCCATGCCTGTACATACATTCATCCCTTAGAATGCGCCAGCAAACCTACTACCAATTGCAGAATACTTTGATGCCTATCTGCCATAGCTCCATTGACATCTCTGGTTTGTCTCCATCCGCTCCCATAGCAAACCCATGGATCCTCGGCCACTGCATGAAAAAATAAAGGAGGGCCCCTGGGGTAGGATAATAGGGAGAGCAGGGGAAATACAGAAGCTAACAAACAAGAACAATCTCCCTAATTTTTACTTTCAAGTGGTTAATATATCCATAAATTCACATGTCCCATAGACAGGTAGTTTTTCAAAGTTTATTAATTTTTCTAATTTATATAACTTATATAACCATGTATGTTGCACTTTGTGTCAGACTGCTGATGAGTACATATGACTCACACCGCTTTGATGCCATCTATATGTTCTCAGGCACAAGCATTTGATTTCTCTTGTCACTTTTGTCTTTCACAGGTAACACCAGTAAATCGTTGTTCACCACAAGTGAGATTACTGGTTTTGTATGTTGTATCTGTTTCTAATTATTCAACACCCAGATTATTATTTTTCACTGTATCACTGGTTCAAACGCAGTAGCACTTGATTTCTAGGTCCTGAAGAAGGCCGCGACACCTTTATGGGTCAAACTGGCTGAAACATGTAGACCTGTGCATCTGTCACATGCAGTAAACATTTTTTATACTGCAGTTGCTCTGTTTTTAATCCTGACACTAGGAGTGAGCCAATAAAGTTTCTTTCGCTCTTAGTAGTTAGTTTTAGCATCACACACTTCACTTGGTTTAGTATTTTTTCTGCACTGCACCCATACAACCAACTTAGCGTTTCACATCTGGAGGATTTTAGTATATCCTTTGTAGAGTAGGAATCAAAACATCCGCGAGCTCCTCCCTCGCAGTGAGGGGGTTGTAGCCCTTGGCGGTGCTAGGTGTCTCCGCCAAGAGGAGAATCCCAGATGATGAAGCATGCCACCTCAGTGGGTGATGGGATTTCGTTCGAATTAAAGGACTCTTTTGTTAGTGACTTAGGGGCATATTAGCAAGGGCACTATCGCCGCTTTAGCGGCACTTTTTGCCGCTAAAGCGGCGATATTTATATCGCCCTATCAGCAAACTGTCTCTAACAGCAGTTAGCGACAGTTTGCGGGCATTAGCGCCCGTTTTTTTACCGCTTTGCATGTCAGCGATATTTATCGCTAATGACATGCAAAGTGGGCGTTCCCGACGAACACCTGGGAAACACTCGCTAACAGGCCTATCGCCTATTAGCAAGGTGGCCATGGCCCCAGTTAGCAACGTGAAAAGTCGCGCTAACCGGGGTCATCGCCATTTATTTAACACCTGCAATTAGCAGGTGTTAGCCATACCTAACATGGGGGGTGGATTATGCTGATACGACCACAGGGTCGTATCAGCAAGGTGTTCTCCCTTCTCCATGCAACATCGTTGGTTTTTCAGCGATGTTGGCCCATTTCCCCGCTATCGCTGGAATATTCATCGCCATAGCGCTAATCGTTGCTAATACAGCGTTAGCGTGGCGATATATTCCAGCGATAGCCGGCGATAAAATAAATCACGCTAAGCAGGGTTAGCGATGATTATCGCCTCTTCTTGCTAATATGCCCCTTAGTCTCTTTGCTTGTGTCTCCTTGTGGTGAACTTCAAGCATGTTAGACCCGAGGATACTTTGGGGTATATTCACAAGAACGTGTGCTAAACATCTCAAAAAAATGTGAACGCTACTTTACACATCGCAGCCGATCGCGGGAAAATAACCCCGTGTTAACGTGGAATTCACAACACGGCGGTACCATGCGATAGTCCCCCGAAAAAGCGGTCAATGTCCGCGATACAATCACCGCGACCGTGATAAAAACACAAACCTCAACGCGAAAAAACATGCGATGGGCCAAAGCGCGATGAGGAAATCAGCGATAAGCAGCAAGAGGCCAGCAAAACCCACGCGTAATGCGGGAAAAAGCACAAGAACAGCATACGGAAAATGCCACCACAAACGAAATCAACTGCGGAGTACCACGGACGCACCCTGACCGACTGCAGAGGACAACATGAACCCCACAATCCCCACGGAGGAACACCCAGGAATACAGGGCACGTGGAAGGGCAATGAGAAGAGGAAGACGGGGTACAGTCTACAGGAAAACCACATGATCACCATGGATGAGACAGAACACCACCACCAACTGTACGTCACCTCCGTGTCATTGGCAACAAAAAGGCAAAGATGGCACACCACCTCGGACCATGTGAATGCCTCCGCAGGGCAGAGGAGGACAATGGAAGAGCACAAGAGACGCTGGACTGATGTGAATAGCAAAACCAAGCAGAAACCCGCTGTCAACACGAAAGCAGCAATGCACCCCGGAGGAGGGGGGCCAGCAGAACACCAGGAGCTGAATGACATGGAGAAGATGGTGGCCACATTCACCAGTCTGGAAACTGTGACATGACAATGTACAAGTACAACCTGTAACCTGCAAATATGTTTTATTCACACATGCTGTGCTTGTGGACATTTTGTACTGTCCCATGATTGACAGGGACGGCCACAATGTGACGTTCTCATGAGAAGAAATTGGCAATGATGGTGTTCCTACGGGCCAATCCTGCCGCAGCTGCAGTGGGATGTGGGCCACCTGCCCCATCATCCCCATCATCGTCCGGTACTTCTGGAACTGGGATCCAGGGGGCATTGGTGCGTACACAGATGTTGTGCAACACACAACATGCAACGATCATCTTGCACACGATGTCCGGGCTGTACAGGAGCCTTCCACCTGTGACGTCCAGGCACCTGAAACGTGACTTCAACACGCCAAATGTGCGTTCCACGATGCCCCTGGTGCGTATGTGGGCCGCATTGTACTGCCTCTGGGCGGGTGTGTTCGGGTCTCGGAGGAGTGTCATCATCCAAGGGCAGAGTGCATATCCTTGATCACCTGGGACAGTGCAGAGAGAAAAGAGTCAATACTTGGTTCGGCATGATGTGATGGCAGGCCCACTGATCCAGTGACGCCTGTGCTGGCTGTGTGTGGGGAGAGTGTAAGCCAGCCCTCAGGGAGTAGCTGGTGCTGGCAACAACTCCAACAGTCATCAGGCACTCAGAAATGCAATGTCAGAAGAACAAGGGAGCATGACTTGAGTCGCACAGGGTTAGTGGCCCCGGATGCACAGCGGCCGACACGGGCCTACAGCCACGGGACGCTGACCTGCGGGAGACTGGGGTAGGGTCATGAGGGCAGAGCAGGGTCTCAAATGTCTCAGAGGTGCCTTCCGCGGAGTGTCTTGGGGGAGAATGGGAGGTGTACCCCCAGGCAGGCGCGCAACGCCCATTGGCCTCAAAGGGCTTCAGCCCCCCCATCGTGTGTGGCAGCCCAGGCTGAGACAGCTTCCCGGGCACACACACAGCCGCACCAGAGTACTTCACAGGTCTTTAAAAGACCATTAGCTTGTAAATGAGGCTCTGTTGTTTTTTCACCCCTTTTTAGAGCCCCTGCATCCCCACTCTGCCTATTGCTGGAAGAATTAGCCCCACCCGAAATTTGGCTCTAGTTGCGCCTCTGCCCCCAGGGCATGATGCAGAGGGCACATGCCAGCTGTGACCGGCAACATGGCGGATATGAATGCCACAGACTCATGCCAGACACCAAGGGGCAGATTTACAAGGCCCTTGTGCCACTCATGCGTCACTTTTCCCATGTTGAAAGTGACGCAAAAGTGGCACAAGGGGCTGGTAAATCTGCCCCCAAGTCCGTACCTGCCCGTTGCTGATGACAACCCCCAGGCCACTGGCTCAGACACCAACGATGTCCCGCCGGAGGCTGACGGTCACTCACGGTGCACAGGGTTAGTGGCACCAGGTCAGTCCTTGCTACTGGTTGACCTCCTCCGTAACCATGATCCGTGTTACCACCGGACTGTGACGCATCCCCCTCTCAGTCCTCCCCCTGCGTACACTGGCATGGACCCTGCCATTGATCAATGATGACTCAATTCAGGATGTGGGACATGCTGGACTGCAGTGTAGCCGGGGTGCAGCGGTGGGGTATGTAAACGAATGGGGACCCCTGGGGGCCTGTGTCACGGAGGACAGCGATGGCCGGAGGAGGCCGCCAAGGTCACGGGCATGGGTCTTGGAGCTAGCACCGGCACGTGGTGGGCCCTCTTTGACACACAACGGTGTCGGCAGGTGAGCAGTGCGGCCTTGGAGCGCTGGTGCGGGCAGGCCTGGTCTGGGTATCAGCGTCCTGGGGTGCAGCAGGCGCACAGGCTCGCAGGCTCCGCTGCTCACGGCGTAGGCCTCGTGGCGGACTGCGAGGCGCAGACCTGGCAGTGACGTTGGCCTTTCTGGGAGTGAACCACGGTCTGCGCCACAGGGTTTTTGTCCACACCCCTGCGCAGGCCTGGCGTACTCCGGGCCCACCCACTACGCTCACGCACACAGGGGGGGACGCAACGAGCGACATTTCTGCGATCTGACCCACGGCCTGGGGTGACATGGTTGCGTCCACTGTTCACTACTCTCCAGTCACCAGCAGTTGATGTCTGCATGGACATCTGTGGTTTGCATACCCATGTCTGTCCGGCACATCCACGCCTCACTTGTCGTTATATACATTCCCATTCATGGGTCACTTGCATCCTTCGCACATGGCTGCATTCCGCATCTCCACACGTTCAGCTGTTGTGTGGCTGTGGTGTCATGATATAGCTGTATTGTGTGCAGGGGAAGCCCAGGATCCCCATGGAGTTGTGTTGTCGTGTCTGGTAGGTGGGCATGTTGATTGACATGTTGTATGTGGTTTGGTCATGTGTGCATTCCCACAGTTGTGCGTTGTGAGATGGTGGCTTTGAGGTGTGTGGTGTGTTGATTTGGCACTTACCAACGAGCAGTCCAGTTCCATAGATGCCATCCTGGAAGCGCTGGTTGATGATGGACTGTCGGAAGATGCATGAATCGTGCACACTGCCTGGGTAGTTTGCGACGACATTGGTGAACATTCCCCGGTGGTCCACTATTGCCTGCACATTGATGGAATGCATGTGCTTTCTGTTGCGGTAGTGGTGTGCAGTATCCGCAGGGGCCACAAGTGGGACATGTGTGCAGTCAATGTCCCCCAACACGTGTGGGAAGCTAGCAAAGGCGTAGAAGCCTTGCTTTGTCTCCAGCTGTTCCTGCGCAGTGTGGGGGAAGTGAAGGTACTGGGGTACCAAGCTGATGATGACATCCAAGACAGGTGTGAGGAACTTTGATAGGGCTGGCTGTGAGACTCCTCTGACTCTGGCAGTTGTTGGTTGGAAGGTCCCAGAGGCCAACAGGTGCAGCACAGCCAGCAGCTTTGTCTGCGGAGGGATGTTGGTTCTCCGCTGTGTTGGTACCGTCAGCCTGTGGGCAATGATGTTCAGGATGCGGAGGATGGTTGTCCTTTTGAGCCTGTAGTGGGCGATGACTTCCTCGGGCGTTAGGTCTGTGAGACTGGTGTGTTTTCGGTAGGTCCGCTGTCTTACTCTGCACTGCCTCTGTGGTGGTCCGGGGGGGCGGTCCTGGGGGTGGTGGCGGTGGGTGTTGTGGCCCTATTGGGGCTCCAAGCTGCATGATGAGTAGATCCATGGCGTTGTTTGTTCTTCGGGTTTGGCTGTGTGCGGGGCTCCGTTGCCTACTGCAGGTAGTCGTCCGGCTTTACACCAGCTGAAGGCAGGTGTTAAATACCTGCTGCTACCGCGGCATATTGCGTGGTTTTAACTCGCATCGCAGTTCTGGCAGTTCGTTGTGAAAATGGTGTAGTGGTGTTTTCGTGTGTTTTTGCACGGGAACGCCTACTCTGCATCTCATTAGGGTTAGTTGGTGGTGTCCACCGTGGTGTTAAATTTTGGGGCAGGTATCGCGGGAATACTGGCGATGTCTGCAGTTTGCACCCGCTTGTGAATGGGGTGTTAAATCTATCTCCACTTTTGATGAGTTATGGTGGAGATAAATCGGAGATAAGTCCTTGTGAATATCCCCCTTTGTATTTTATAGTATTGTCAATCCCAGGCACATGCCTCGCTCTGAAGAAAATGTTGCTCTTTAGGCAGCCCAATATACAACAGCCTGAGTACCTCCACGTCCCTGGCTGACTGTCTATCTATTCACTATGTGTACCATGGTCATATTGTTCACATTGAACAAAACTGCCTTATCTGCAAATTGATCACCCCACAGATACAGAGCCACACTAATGGGAAAAACTACAAAAATGCGATACTCCTCCCCAGGGGTGGCTCCTCTGCTAAGTTGGAGGAGCGCCACCCCACTGCTCTGTAAGCAGGTCAAGGAGGAAAAATAAAATGATAATAACGCATTGTTATGATTTTATTTTTCCGACGTTTCTCAGCTGGTTAGGGGCGGGGCAGGGCTGGGCTGTCACGGAGCAGCAGGGGGAGGAGTGGTGAGCACTCTCTTAAGTGCGCATGAAGGTTTGGCCAGTCATCTTGGGCCGACCAAACAGTCATGCGAACTTTGAATGATCTCCATCAGACTGTATTGTACAGCCTGGGTGGAGAACATGCACTCTCTGAGAGCCTAACCACGGCGCTCAGACCAATCACAACGTTGATGTAATGCAGCATCGTGATTGGCTAGGGGAGCCTGGAAGCCTATGTGCTTCCTGCCACTGGAGCCCTGGAAGCGGGCGAAGAGGACCAAGTGGTGGCAGCTGGCAGGCAGGTAAGTGATTTTTAAAAAATGTATTCCCTCCCCCTGCGACCCGCCCCACCCGCTGCCGTTAAGTAGAAGCTGCCACTGCTCCTCCCACCATTCTTCAATCTCTGTGGCCACTGCTTCGCACACCAATGCTCCCTCCAATAGAGGCCATAACCAGCCCCACCAGTTCATCAGAAAAAACCTGCATGTACCAGTTTGTCTTGTTTTCCACATTCTCCAATGAAATACCATTACACTTCTCCAAAAATGCTCGCCACATCGTCAAGTCCTCCTTCACCCTGCTGACAATGTCAATCTGTGGTGTGGCATTTACCACGAGCAAGTGCAAAGCCTTATCTCCTGCAAAAAAGTCCTACCCACCCTGACCAGCCTGCACGTGAAATTCAAATGTCCGAGCAGTACCTGCACATCCCTCACCTCTACTTTTTTCTTGGCCAGCGTGGTGTCAAGAAGGGCTATCAAATCAAAATAATCTTTATTTAGATTTAAGAAATCTATAAAAGAGATAAAAATACATTTCATACATTAAAGTTCTGATAAAAAAAAACATTTCCTGGTCGGGTTAAATTATGTTTTTATAATTTTGTTAAAATCAGGTATTGATCAGTAATACAAGCAATGAAGAAGGGTTATCATTGCTAATCTATTGTCCTTTGACAACCTTCACTGTGCCAATCTCTCTCACCAAGAACGTTATCACTTTGTCAGCTCCCACAGTTTTCTCATCTGCCAGGGGAACCCCCACATCCTCCATCAGCTCTTTAAAACTAGACAGCATCTGCTGACAGTCCATCAAGCCTGGGGTCCCCACAATCAAGAAGTAGTTGTCCAGATAATACGTCACTGTCCTATCACAAAAGTGAATTGCCACTGTAGAAATGTACCTAATGGCTCAAACAAGGCACATAAGATAGAGCAGACCATTGGCAGTGCTTTATCCACATACCATTGCCCTTGCAACTGTATGCCCAGGAGCTCAGAATCAAGAGAATATACTGGTGGCAGGCGGAAACCCAACTTAATGTTGCTCTTTGCCACTTGCGCTCTGTTCCCTACAGAATTCACCAGTTCCATTGCCATGTCACCTGATGTGTAGGACACCGACGACAATTCCTCCGCTATGTAATCATTCACCGATTGGCCCTCGGGCCATGATAAATGTTGGATCAACCAAAACTGACTCATCTCTTGCTTCAGGAGCACTCCTATCGAAAACAGGATAATGTCTAATGGCCATCCCTCATAAGGGCCTGCCTTCTTACCCTCCCAGATCTACTGATGAAGCTTGTCTCTCACCACCTATGGCTGTTCTTTTTCAAATTTAAAATTCTCTGCTCACCATTTCTCTCACAGTCCCTGATATCCCAGATGAAATCCCTTGTCATATCCTTCCTCAATATGTCAGCATCTTCTTGTTTGTCATCCCATAGTAGCCAATACGTCAACCTCTGCAGTTTTACCAAGTGTAAGAGTGCTTTTCTGTAGGCCCCTGAGCCCTCCGTTCACTCCTTGTGGGGAGTTGCTGCCATGACCCCCCTTGTGTTCCCTGTTGCCCCCTGTGAGCCTTCTGCAATGTATAAGCAGGTATTGAGCTGCACACTTAAAGCACTTGTGCCGAAATTTGCAATACTCCCTTGTACAAGAGCCTCTGTTAAATGCCCAGCATGCTCTTGCCTGACCTGTTGAACCCCTACCTACTGACCCCACCCCTCCTTGGGTGCGACGCATTTGAAAGGGCTGATACACAATGGGCAATCAGCTAGCTGTAAACACTGTGGGCGCCAGCTTCACCGGTCCTATGGTATGGAGCCACACATCGTTGTCAAGCTCCCCCCATATTCCTTCCGCATCTGCCACCAGTCGAGCCTTGAACTCCTCATCATACCTCACCCACATGTATCCATCAAAGGTAATGTGTGCCTTCTTTATTATGTCTATATACTTAAACAATGCCACGCACCCTTATGGAAATTTCTCACAGTATACTCTGGCATATATTAAAACGCTGCTTTCCAATTTTCAATTGTGCCAGAAGGCTTTTAGCTAAATCATACTCCTCCTTTTTGGACCATTCCTTTGCCTTATTCTCCATATGTAGTAACTTAAATACCTCTATGTACTCCAAGTTCCATATATTTACCTTCGTTGAGGTCATGAGATGTGGGCACACAGGCTTCGTAATGCCCATGTAGGGAAATTTCTTTATTTTCAATTCTTTGCTCTCTTTCTTGTCTGCCCCATTATTGTCCTTTCCTTCTTTCCTATTCTCTGTTATCTCCACTGTTCCCTTAGTCCCGAGCTGTCGCCCTTAGCCGTCGCCTTCCTTCCCTTTGCACTCTTCCTCCCTTCGGCCACTTTTTTCACCTGGCCTAACCCCTTTGCCCGCCCCATAGGTTCCTTTTCTCAAATGTGCCTCACAGTCAACCCTCCCTGTCACACTTCCCGCGTCTACCCCTATCAATACCATCACATGTTTCATATTTTCCTCTAACCGCTTACCTGGCTGTAACTTTGGCACATGCACAAAAGCTTGCTACCTTGCCAGCCTTGCTCCGTCCTTCTCTCCTTCCATCACTGCAGCTGCTGCTGCCGTACTGCCCTGCAACACACTAGAAGTATTTATCAATCAATAGCTTTATTTTGATAACATGTATCATAAAAGCATTGTTCGACAGTTGTACAATAAAAACAAGTACTCAATGGTAATAAATCCTTGAATACATAATTTGGCTAAAATTGTACTAACACAGTATTTTGGACAACATGTTATACTACCAAGCATTAAAAAACAGTTATCATTAAAAGCAATTATCTAAAAAATGTCCAAACAGGTTTCTGCAAATTCATTCCATGGAATGCGCAAATAAATTAAAAGGAGGTATAGAAAGAATGAGTAAAAAATAGCAGTTCATCACAACGGTGTCATATAAAGTGCAGGTGCTTTGCCAATCTGAAGAGACTTTCTTGGGTTATGGTGACATCCTAGTGTAATGTAAGATTTTGGTGAGTGCGGCATCACATGGCTTTTTGCCTATCTCCGGTGTCGCCCAAGGCTTATGGTTAGGTCGCCCCACGCAGGGCTTTATGCCTGACTAACCAAGCATGACTTAAAAACGTAGCCACCCCGCAAGAAAAAAGGACGCTAAGGTCAGATTTCAGGATGCGCAGAGCAACCCAATGCTCGCGGGTGCCCAAGTCTCTGCAGATGGGTTTTAGCCATTTAGACCTTGCGTTGTTGTAAGCTGGGCAAGCAAACAAGACATGGTCAACACACTCTAATGGGGCTCCACAACAAGGGCAGCCTTCTGTTATGTTCTGGGCTGAGTGCCACTTTGATGTTAAAGCATTAACAGGAAGCGAGCCAAACCTAAATTGGGTGTACAGAGCCCTATCCCGAGGGACCTGGATTACATCTAGGTAAGACTCGAGACTTCTAGTCTGCTTGAAGATAAGAAATTCATCCGTTAATCTCTGGCTTGCTGAGCTCCTGGCTATCAATCCAATTCCAGTATAGGCGCTTGAGCTCTGCCTTGCTCGGGGGGTTTTGGGTGTCCCATGATTCTTTAAGGCCAAGTAGTTTCATTGTTTTCCTTACATTAGATATCAAATTGACCCTATGGTCCACGTCTAGGTTCGTCACCTCCGTTAGACCTGTGGCATATTTGGTGAGCTCTACGGTACGCCTAAGGCGAGCCCAGAAGAGCAATGGGCGGAGCTTGGCAATGTCTCTAAAAGGCCGCCTACCCATATTGTACAATAGGGGTGTTAATGGGGTGTTACGTGGGAGCTTCACCAGATCCCTCAAGAACTTATGCTCGGATCTACTAATCTCGTCTACATTCTCAAACCCCCATAGCTCAGATCCATAAAGAGCTGAGCTAACTGCCTTGGCGTCATAAACTACGAGGGCCGGGTCAACTGGCCTGCTATACGAGGAGCGATGTTCTTTGGTTAGTGCCCCTACCACGCGTTTATGATTCATAAGCATTTTGGCTAGATGGGGCTTCCAAAGAATTTTGTCTGAGAGTCGAATGCCAAGATATTCAAAGGTGCCGACTCTCTCCAGGGGGATACCATTCAGTGTGAGGTTGTTCCTAAAAGATTTGTGGGGGTTAAAAGCCATAAGCTTTGTCTTAGAGGTGTTGATGACTAAGCCCCAGGAGTCACAGAAAGATTGATATCTATTCATTAGTTTTTGTAGCCCAACTGGGGTCTTCGACACCAACAAGGAGAAGTATTTTGTTTAGTCCTGCCCCCAACTCCCCATTCAGTAGACCACCACCCCTGCTCTCGTAGGGATCAGCATGACCGCTCTCCGCGAACTCCCGTCTTGCAACTCATCCTTGTCACAGTCCAAAATTAGCTCTTTACCTTCTCTCGACACACTGTGACCACTGCTGTTACTGGATTTGTAGCCTAGAAACTCCTCATCCCATCAAGCATCGTGTGCCCACTTTACTTGCCATCCGGAGGCAGCCTCACCAAACTGTCTTCCCACAGCTGCAGAAGAAGCCCCACCAGACCTTCCTCATACATACATCCAGGAGGCCTCACCAGACTTTCCCTAGCTCTTCCCAGTGCTGTCCAAAGCAGATCTCTGTCTGACAGCTCTGGACCATGCTATCACTTCTCCTCAGGGTATGCGAGCCACACTAGACTCTCCCGAGTCTGCAATGATGTTCTGACCTGGAACACAATCACACGCAGAGAAGCCCAGTGTACTGCCCTCCCCCCCCTTTTCTCCCTCTAACTCCTGTTCTGGCACCCATATCCACCTCCCTCCACACCTGTACCACCCTGACGCTTTTCTCTGCCCCTCAATCTCTTCCCTACCCTCTCAACTTCCCCCAAAGCCCCTGTTCGTGCCCCCCTACTGCCTCACCGAGGTCACCCTATGGCTCTCCTAGTATGCCTCCCCTCGCCGCCAGATAATCTCCCCTGCCCCTTGATGGTCTACCATAGACCCTCAATGGCTTTCTCTATCCCCTTCCAAATTGCCACTCCTCCTCTCCCTCATGCACTTCCGCCTTCTCCTCATTTTTTCAATGCTGCTGCCATGACGGCAGAGACTTTGCCCCTCATCTGTCCCATGCTCTTCTGCGGGGCCCCCCTCTCCTCAACCTTCTGAGAGCCCCCACAGGGTGCTAGCTGCTCGCCCATTCTTCCTGCATACTGCATGGCCTCTTTTTTCAGTGCTTGCTCCCCTCTCCCAAGAAATCTAGACCCACCTGGTTGTTCAATATCATGTCCCGCAATGGGATCAGACGACCCTTGATCTTCCTCGTGTTCATCTCCTACTTCCCAGGATGCTCCCACTGCCCCCTCCTCCTTCTCACCACTCCTCCAGGCATCCGTGTGGGCCTCTGCAGCCCTCATTCTCCCTGTCCCATGAGGAGTACGGACTCCTCATGCTTTGCCCTGCTCCCTCCCGCCCCACGTGCACTCGTGGCAATCTGAATCAGCCTTTGATCACTCGTTCTGCCCGCCTCCCTCTACAGAATGCCTGCCTTAGGGCCCCCTTTACTCCACGCATCACCTTCTTTAATTATTTTGGTCTGCGGTGGCAGTCAGGCAAAGACTGCCACCACCAAGTCCTCTGCTGCTCTGCAGGTGGGCCGGGCCCGACCCATATCACCACCATCCTGAGCCCCGCCGACCAGCAGGGTCTCGTACCCCGCCTCGTGTAAGAGGCTGATCACTAATTCCACGTTCCCTGCTTTCCCTGCCATGCTCCTCACTCGACTCCACTCCTTGCACTCAAAAATCTTGCCACCTCTCCTGGCTCCACGCTACCAACCACTGTGTCGAACACCTATAAAATTGTGGCTGGTAGCCGAAACATTTTCCCCTTATATCTAACCCCCACCTACCAAAACCGCTCAGTGACACCCACAGTCCTCTGGATTGTGCCACCCGCCCAACATTTCCGGGGGCATACCTTCGCTGGCCAGTCCCTGTTTGGCTATACCAAGCAGGGTCTCATCTTCAATCAACAAACCTCGGCAGAAGCCCTTCTGATAAGCTCCGAATCATGGCCCGGTAGCGAACACTAATTTTGAAAGAATGCAGAGTAACACAACCATCTATCATGTTGTGTTATTTTACAAGGTTTTAGTAGAGCTCAAAGTATGTTATTTGCACAGCCTCTTACTACTCAAAGGACTACCAACTCCGCAGATGATGAAGAGAAACTCCTCCCATAAATTCATATTGCATGGACATGACATGGTTGTATGATGTAACCCCACATGCATTTACCCCGCATACCTTTACAACGCAGTCACTACCCCGACTGCGATGTTACCACACGTTACTTTACCATGCAAGTTGTTACAATGACTTGCCTTAGGGGGGGGCTGGACTTTGTGATAGTATAAATTACTATTCCACAACCAGTCTACGCAACAGTAGGAAGGGTCTTGGACTTGAAATTCAACACCAGTCCAACAACGCACCCCCTAAAGCAAGTCATTGTAATGACTTGCAGGGCAAAGGAAAGTGTGGTAACTTCGCAGTCGGAGTAGTGACTGAGTTGTGAAGGCAGGTCGTTGTTCTGACTGCAGGGTAAAGGGTGTTTCCCAAAGACACTGCATGGATATGACACTTTGAACCTGAAGTGGCACAAATGATGCAAAAATGGAGATAAGAAAGGAAAGCGAAGGAGATACAATCCAAAAACTCTTGGAAAAACAATGTACCAGCAGACAAATAGTTAGTTAAATCTCCGGGATCGGAGATATCTGAAAGACCACCCCAGTGGACAAAAATAGCATCAAATGAGGCTCCTTAAATGCTAGGCACCACAGACTAACTCACTCATGAGGACCAGCCAAAACTGATTCTTATCAAAGTGCCAGAGAACACAAACAAACGCTCCAGAAACTGCAACAGGGCTTAAAAACATGAATATGGCTCACAGGAAGGTGAGGTTCACCTGAATATATCTGTGACTCTAACAAAAGGTTTTCATGATATGTTAATTTGTAATGTGGGAGGTTGCAGGGTCCATATCTTTTTCTCTAAAGATCACAGCCCCCCCACTACATAGACTCCCAAGAAGGTTGAATGGGCAAAAAGGGTGTGAACGTCCCAAATAATGACTTGTCCAGAGTGCGACAGAGTGTGAACTTACCCCCAAAATCGCATCCACTGGCCAACTCGGAATGTGGACTTCTCCCATGCTGCATTGACCACTAGGGGGATGTAGTCAGGGACTAGAGCATTGTCAGGAAAAGGTGTCAAAGGGGGGTTCTCACCGTAAAATGGGATGTCCAGAAGCAAAGAGGAGAAGTGACCAGGGCCTCCTCTCACATTTGAGTTTCACAAAGGATGTCATGTCCCTTTCTTGGGGCAATGCACTCCTTAATTGTGCAGAAGGGGAGACATGGAGAGCAGGCAATGCTGTAATTAGCCAGTCCTGAGAGCCATCAATTTAAAGTGAGCTAGCAATTCTTAGATGCCAGTGAGAGATAGCTCTGTCTTTGAAGATAGTCCAGCAATCATCCCAAGGAGATAATATGGGATAACAGGAATGGGATAGCTCTGAGAGCCATCAATGGAAGGGAGCTGGCAGGTGTTGGATTCTAGGAAGAGGAAACTCTAGACCTCATTTAGTGCCTGGACACATACAGCATTATAGTTTCTTATCATGTTACCTGTTGCTTTTGGGAACACAAATCTGGTCAAGGTTAACACAAACAGTACATATTCATTAAAATACACGTATTACAACTTATGAGTGCATCACATGACATGACACAATATTAAGGGGCCGATTACGATCTCGGTCGGAAAGCCTCTGACATTAGGCCTGAGGCTTTCCGACCGAGATCTTCGGTTTTACTTCTGACCACCTAATTACAAGTTAGGCGGTCGGAAGGGAAACTGGCTGGTCATTCCGGCTGGATTCCGATGAGTTTAAGGAGCCCGTCGGCCAATCGGAGGCCGGCCCGTAATCCATATGGACAGCGTTTTACGCCATCCGGATTACGAAGCTCGGTTTCCGGCAGGCTTTTCATGTCGGGCTTTCCGACATAGAAAGCCTGTCGGAAAGCGAGTTTGGGGGCCTCTAGCAGGGCTCTCTTCTTTTTGAGGCCTTTGGTTGGGGGGATCCCTGCACCACGTGGCAGGCACCTCAGGGTGCCTGCCACACGGTGCAGGGATGAACACAACCTCCCATTTCCCTATGGGACCTTGTGCTACGGCTGGTTTACGGCCGTAGCACATGTTCCCATAGGGAAATGTGAGTATGCAGTTGCATCGTGATTAAGCATTCGGAACCACTGAATGGAGGTCGGTCGGACCCATATTTGCGACGGTGTCCGCCTGACATCGTAATAAGCCCCCAAGTGTAACAACTGTAAATATGAAAGTAGCACCAATAATCACTTGTGTAATATTTGTGGTTGTTTTTATTTTTAATGTTCTTTCAAAATATACCCTAACTTGCAAATGTGAACAGCAGACAGAATCCGTCTATTGAGACTTATTAGACAGGACTTAGTATATGCTCTTGTTCGAGTACATAGTGTAGACATAGAAGAAATATGTATGTGACTCTCAAATAAAATACATGGGTTACTCCTTAAAATAATTGTACATAATTATAGACACAATAATCCTATGAATTAAACACAGTAACAAGCATGGTTTAAGCTTAGAAGGTATTTATGGAAATAAAGTAATAACGCTTTACATGGCTGTTGATATGCCACTGGAGTCAAGCTATCCTGGCTGATGAGGGGTGAAACCCCGAAACCGGTCCTAGGATGCTTGTTTCCAGTCCAGGGAGGACCTGGCCTGGCAGTTCAGGCTGGACTGTTCCCATTGGGCGCAGGGTCAAGACTGATTTGCATATGGCTGGGTTCAAACTGGAATGGCATGGTGAGCAAAAAAACGATGGATTTAGGCCCAGATCTCTGTACTGGGGTGAATGTATGACATTGTTCTGCATTCTGTCCATCAATTGTTCTTTTTGCATTTGTCACCACGAGTGGGACGGGTATGGCCAGACATGGGTCCCCTGCTCTAAATGCCACTGGAGTGAAGCTATCCTGGCTGATGAGGGGTGAAACCCCTAAACCGGTCCTGGGAAGCTTGTTTCCAGTCCAGGGAGGACCTGGCCTGGCAGTTCGGGCTGGACTGTTCCCATTGGGCGCAGAGTCAAGACTGATTTGCATATGGCTGGGTTCAAACTGGAATGGCATGGTGAGCAAAAACCAATGGATTTAGGCCCAGATCTCTGTACTGGAGTGAATGTATGACATTGTTCTGCATTCTGTCCATCAATTGTTCTTTTTGCATTTGTCACCCCGAGTGGGAAGGGTATGCCCAGACGTGGGTCCCTTGCTCTCCATGCCACTGGAGTCAAACTATCCTGGCTGATGAGGGGTGAAACCCCGAAACCGGTCCTAGGATGCTTGTTTCCAGTCCTAGAAGGACCTGGCCTGGCAGTTCAGGCTGGACTGTTCCCATTGGGCGCAGGGTGAAGACTGATTTGCATATGGCTGGGTTCAAACTGGAATGGCATGGTGGGCATAAAAACGATGGATTTGGGCCCAGATCTCTGTATTGGGGTGAATGTATGACATTGTTCTGCATTCTTTCCATCAATTGTTCTTTTTGCATTTGTCACCCCGAGTGGGACGGGTATGCCCAGACGTGGGTCCCGTGCTCTCCATGCCACTGGAGTCAAGCTATCCTGGCTGATGAGGGGTGAAACCCCGAAACCGGTCCTAGGATGCTTGTTTCCAGTCCACGGAGGACCTGGCCTGGCAGTTCGGCTGGACTGTTCCCATTGGGCGCAGGGTCAAGACTGATTTGCATATGGCGGGTTCAAACTGGAATGGCATGGTGAGAAAAAAACCGATGGATTTAGGCCCAGATCTCTGTACTGGGGTGAATGTATGACATTGGTCTGCATTCTGTCCATCAATTGTTCTTTTTGCATTTGTCACCCCGAGTGGGACAGGTATGCCCAGACGTGGGTCCCGTGCTCTCCATGCCACTGGAGTCAAGCTATCCTGGCTGATGACCGGTGAAACCCTGAAACCGGTCCAAGGATGCTTGTTTTCAGTCCAGGGAGGACCTGGCCTGGCAGTTCAGGCTGGACTGTTCCCATTGGGCGCAGGGTCAAGACTGATTTGCATATGGCTGGGTTCAAACTGGAATAGCATGGTGAGCAAAAAATTATGGATTTAGGCTCAGATCTCTGTACTGGGGTGAATGTATGACATTGTTCTGCATTCTATCAATCGTTATTTTTGCATTTGTCACCCCGAGTGGGACGGGTATGCCCAGACGTGGGTTCCGTGCTCTCCATGCCACTGGAGTCAAGCTATCCTGGCTGATGAGGGGTGAAACCCCGAAACCGGTCCTAGGATGCTTGTTTCCAGTCCTAGAAGGACCTGGCCTGGCAGTTCAGGCTGGACTGTTCCCATTGGGCGCAGGGTCAAGACTGATTTGCAAATGGCTGGGTTCAAACTGGAATGGCATGGTGGGCAAAAAAACGATGGATTTGGGCCCAGATCTCTGTACTGGGGTGAATGTATGACATTGTTCTGCATTCTGTCCATCAATTCTTCTTTTTGCATTTGTCACCCCGAGTGGGACGGGTATGCCCAGACGTGGGTCCCGTGCTCTCCATGCCACTGGAGTCAAGCTATCCTGGCTGATGAGGGGTGAAACCCGAAACCGGTCCTAGGATGCTTGTTTCCAGTCCAGGGAGGACCTGGCCTGGCAGTTCGGGCTGGACTGTTCCCATTGGGTGCAGGGTCAAGATTGATTTGCATATGGCTGGGTTCAAACTGGAATAGCATGGTGAGCAAAAAATTATGGATTTAGGCCCAGATCTCTGTACTGGGGTGAATGTATGGCATTGTTCTGCATTCTATCAATCAATTGTTATTTTTGAATTTGTCACCCCGAGTGGGACGGGTATGCCCAGACGTGGGTCCCGTGCTCTCCATGCCACTGGAGTCAAGCTATCCTGGCTGATGAGGGGTGAAACCCCGAAACCGGTACTAGGATGCTTGTTTCCAGTCCAGGGAGGACCTGGCCTGGCAGTTCGGGCTGGACTGTTCCCATTGGGCGCAGGGCCAAGACTGATTTGCAAATGGCTGTGTTCAAACTAGAATGGCATGGTGAGCACAAAAGCGATAGATTTAGGCCCAGATCTCTGTACTGGGGTGAATGTATGACATTGTTCTGCATTCTGTCCATCAATTCTTCTTTTTGCATTTGTCACCCCGAGTGGGACGGGTATGCCCAAACGTGGGTCCCGTGCTCTCCATGCCACTGGAGTCAGGCTATCCTGGTGAAACCCCAAAACCGGTCCTAGGATGCTTGTGTCCAGTCCAGGGAGGACCTGGCCTGGCAGTTCAAGCTGGACTGCTCCCATTGGGCGCAGGGTCAAGACTGATTTGCAAATGGCTGGGTTCAAACTGGAATGGCATGGTGAGCAAAAAAACGATGGATTTAGGCCCAGATCTCTGTACTGGGGTGAATGTATGACATTGTTCTGCATTCTGTCCATCAATTCTTCTTTTTGCATTTGTCACCCCGAGTGGGACGGGTATGCCCAGACGTGGGTCCCGTGCTCTCCAACCCACTGGAGTCAAGCTATCTTAGTGAAACCCCAAAACCGGTCCTAGGATGCTTTTGTCCAGTCCAGGGAGGACCTGGCCTGGCAGTTCGGGCTGGACTGTTCCCATTGGGCGCAGGGTCAAGACTGATTTGCAAATGGCTGGGTTCAAACTGGAATGGCATGGTGAGCAAAAAAACGATGGATTTAGGCCCAGATCTCTGTACTGGGGTGAATGTATGACATTGTTCTGCATTCTGTCCATCAATTCTTCTTTTTGCATTTGTCACCCCGAGTGGGACGGGTATGCCCAGACGTGGGTCCCGTGCTCTCCATCCCACTGGAGTCAAGCTATCTTGATGAAACCCCAAAACCGGTCCTAGGATGCTTTTGTCCAGTCCAGGGAGGACCTGGCCTGGCAGTTCGGGCTGGACTGTTCCCATTGGGCGCAGGGCCAAGACTGATTTGCAAATGGCTGGGTTCAAACTGGAATGGCATGGTGAGCAAAAAAACGATAGATTTAGGCCCAGATCTCTGTACTGGGGTGAATGTAGGACATTGTTCTGCATTCTGTCCATCAATTGTTCTTTTTGCATCTGTCACCCCGAGTGGGACGGGTATGCCCAGACGTGGGTCCCGTGCTCTCCATGCCACTGGAGTCAAGCTATCCTGGTGAAAGCCCAAAACCGGTCCTAGGATGCTTATGTCCAGTCTAGGGAGGACCTGGCCTGGCAGTTCAGGCTGGACTGTTCCCATTGGGCGCAGGGTCAAGACTGATTTGCATATGGCTGGGTTCAAACTGGAATAGCATGGTGAGCACAAAAATGATGGATTTAGGCCCAGATCTATGTACTGGGGTGAATGTATGACATTGTTCTGCATTCTGTCAATCAATTGTTCTTTTTGCATTTGTCACCCCGAGTGGGACGGGTATGCCCAGACGTGGGTCCCGTGCTCTCCATGCCACTGGAGTCAAGCTATCCTGGCTGATGAGGGGTGAAACCCCGAAACCGGTCCTAGGATGCTTGTTTCCAGTCCAGGGAGGACCTGGCCTGGCAGTTCGGGCTGGACTGTTCCCATTGGGCGCAGGGGCAAGATTGATTTGCATATGGCTGGGCTCAAACTGGAATGGCATGGTGAGCAAAAAAACTGTTGATTTAGGCCCAGATCTCTGTACTGGGCTGAATGTATGACATTGTTCTGCATTCTGTCAATCAATTGTTCTTTTGCATTTGTCACCCCGAGTGGGACGGGTATGCCCAGACGTGGGTCCCGTGCTCTCCATGCCACTGGAGTCAAGCTATCCTGGCTGATGAGGGTGAAACCCTGAAACCAGTCCAAGGATGCTTGTTTTTAGTCCAGGGAGGACCTGGCCTGGCAGTTCAGGCTGGACTGTTCCCATTGGGCGCAGGGTTAAGACTGATTTGCATATGGCTGGGTTCAAACTGGAATAGCATGGTGAGCAAAAAATTATGGATTTAGGCTCAGATCTCTGTACTGGGGTGAATGTATGACATTGTTCTGCATTCTATCAATCGTTATTTTTGTATTTGTCACCCCGAGTGGGACGGGTATGCCCAGACGTGGGTTCCGTGCTCTCCATGCCACTGGAGTCAAGCTATCCTGGCTGATGAGGGGTGAAACCCCGAAACCGGTCCTAGGATGCTTGTTTCCAGTCCAGGGAGGACCTGGCCTGGCAGTTCGGGCTGGACTGTTCCCATTGGGCGCAGGGTCAAGACTGATTTGCAAATGGCTGGGTTCAAACTGGAATGGCATGGTGAGCAAAAAAACGATCGATTTAGGCCCAGATCTCTGTACTGGGGTGAATGTATGACATTGTTCTGCATTCTGTCCATCAATTCTTCTTTTTGCATTTGTCACCCCGAGTGGGACGGGTATGCCCAGACGTGGGTCCCGTGCTCTCCATGCCACTGGAGTCAAGCTATCCTGGTGAAACCCTGAAACCGGTCCTAGGATGCTTGTGTCCAGTCCAGGGAGGACCTGGCCTGGCAGTTCGGGCTGGACTGTTCCCATTGGGCGCAGGACCAAGACTGATTTGCAAATGGCTGGGTTCAAATTGGAATGGCATGGTGAGCAAAAAAACGATAGATTTAGGCCCAGATCTCTGTAGTGGGGTGAATGTATGACATTGTTCTGCATTCTTTCCATCAATTGTTCTTTTTGCATTTGTCACCCCGAGTGGGATGGGTATGCCCAGATGTGGGTCCCTTGCTCTCCATGCCACTGGAGTCAAACTATCCTGGCTGATGAGGGGTGAAACCCCGAAACCGGTCCTAGGATGCTTGTTTCCAGTCCTAGAAGGACCTGGCCTGGCAGTTCAGGCTGGACTGTTCCCATTGGGCGCAGGGTGAAGACTGATTTGCATATGGCTGGGTTCAAACTGGAATGGCATGGTGGGCAAAAAAACGATGGATTTGGGCCCAGATCTCTGTATTGGGGTGAATGTATGACATTGTTCTGCATTCTTTCCATCAATTGTTCTTTTTGCATTTGTCACCCCGAGTGGGACGGGTATGCCCAGACGTGGGTCCCGTGCTCTCCATGCCACTGGAGTCAAGCTATCCTGGCTGATGAGGGGTGAAACCCCGAAACCGGTCCTAGGATGCTTGTTTCCAGTCCAGGGAGGACCTGGCCTGGCAGTTCGGGCTGGACTGTTCCCATTGGGCGCAGGGTCAAGATTGATTTGCATATGGCTGGGTTCAAACTGGAATAGCATGGTGAGCAAAAAATTATGGATTTAGGCCCAGATCTCTGTACTGGGGTGAATGTATGGCATTGTTCTGCATTCTATCAATCAATTGTTATTTTTGCATTTGTCACCCCGAGTGGGACGGGTATGCCCAGACGTGGGTCCCGTGCTCTCCATGCCACTGGAGTCAAGCTATCCTGGCTGATGAGGGGTGAAACCCGAAACCGGTACTAGGATGCTTGTTTCCAGTCCAGGGAGGACCTGGCCTGGCAGTTCGGGCTGGACTGTTCCCATTGGGCGCAGGGCCAAGACTGATTTGCAAATGGCTGTGTTCAAACTAGAATGGCATGGTGAGCACAAAAGCGATAGATTTAGGCCCAGATCTCTGTACTGGGGTGAATGTATGACATTGTTCTGCATTCTGTCCATCAAAAGTTCTTTTTGCATTTGTCACCCCGAGTGGGACGGGTATGCCGAAACGTGGGTCCCGTGCTCTCCATGCCACTGGAGTCAGGCTATCCTGGTGAAACCCCAAAACCGGTCCTAGGATGCTTGTGTCCAGTCCAAGGAGGACCTGGCCTGGCAGTTCAAGCTGGACTGCTCCCATTGGGCGCAGGGCCAAGACTGATTTGCAAATGGCTGGGTTCAAACTGGAATGGCATGGTGAGCAAAAAAACGATAGATTTAGGCCCAGATCTCTGTACTGGGGTGAATGTAGGACATTGTTCTGCATTCTGTCCATCAATTGTTCTTTTTGCATCTGTCACCCCGAGTGGGACGGGTATGCCCAGACGTGGGTCCCGTGCTCTCCATGCCACTGGAGTCAAGCTATCCTGGTGAAAGCCCAAAACCGGTCCTAGGATGCTTATGTCCAGTCTAGGGAGGACCTGGCCTGGCAGTTCAGGCTGGACTGTTCCCATTGGGCGCAGGGTCAAGACTGATTTGCATATGGCTGGGTTCAAACTGGAATAGCATGGTGAGCAAAAAAATGATGGATTTAGGCCCAGATCTCTGTACTGGGGTGAATGTATGACATTGTTCTGCATTCTGTCAATCAATTGTTCTTTTTGCATTTGTCACCCCGAGTGGGATGGGTATGCCCAGACGTGGGTCCCGTGCTCTCCATGCCACTGGAGTCAAGCTATCCTGGCTGATGAGGGGTGAAACCCCGAAACCGGCCCTAGGATGCTTGTTTCCAGTCCAGGGAGGACCTGGCCTGGCAGTTCGGGCTGGACTGTTCCCATTGGGCGCAGGGGCAAGATTGATTTGCATATGGCTGGGCTCAAACTGGAATGGCATGGTGAGCAAAAAAACAGTTGATTTAGGCCCAGATCTCTGTACTGGGCTGAATGTATGACATTGTTCTGCATTCTGTCAATCAATTGTTCTTTTTGCATTTGTCACCCCGAGTGGGACGGGTATGCCCAGACGTGGGTCCCGTGCTCTCCATGCCACTGGAGTCAAGCTATCCTGGCTGATGAGGGGTGAAACCCCGAAACCGGTCCTAGGATGCTTGTTTCCAGTCCAGGGAGGACCTGGCCTGGCAGTTCGGGCTGGACTGTTCCCATTGGGCGCAGGGTCAAGACTGATTTGCATATGGCTGGGTACAAACTGGAATGGCATGGTGAGCAAAAAAACGATGTATTTAGGCCCAGATCTCTGTACTGGGGTGAATGTATGACATTGTTCTGCATTCTGTCCATCAATTGTTATTTTGTCATTTGTCACCCCGAGTGGGACGGGTATGCCCAGACGTGGGTCCTGTGCTCTCCATGCCACTGGAGTCAAGCTATCCTGGCTGATGAGGAGTGAAACCTCGAAACCGGTCCTAGGATGCTTGTTTCCAGTCCAGGGAGGACCTGGCCTGGCAGTTCGGGCTGGACTGTTTCCATTGGGCGCAGGGTCAAGACTGATTTGCATATGGCTGGGTACAAACTGGAATGGCATGGTGAGCAAAAAAACGATGGATTTAGGCCCAGATCTCTGTACTGGGGTGAAGGTATGACATTGTTCTGCATTCTGTCCATCAATTGTTCTTTTTGCATTTGTCACCCCGAGTGGGACGGGTATGCCCAGACGTGGGTCCCGTGCTCTCCATGCCACTGGAGTCAAGCTATCCTGGCTGATGAGGGGTGAAACCCCAAAACCGGTCCTAGGATGCTTGTTTCCAGTCCAGGGAGGACCTGGCCTGGCAGTTCGGGCTGGACTGTTCCCATTGGGCGCAGGGTCAAGACTGATTTGCATATGGCTGGGTACAAAGTGGAATGGCATGGTGAGCAAAAAAACGATGGATTTAGGCCCAGATCTCTGTACTGGGGTGAATGTATGACATTGTTCTGCATTCTGTCCATCAATTGTTCTTTATGCATTTGTCACCCCAAGTGGGACGGGTATGCCCAGACGTGGGTCCCGTGCTCTCCATGCCACTGGAGTCAAGCTATCCTGGCTGATGAGGGTGAAACCCCAAAACTGGTCCTAGGATGCTTGTTTCCAGTCCAGGGAGGACCTGGCCTGGCAGTTCGGGCTGGACTGTTCCCATTGGGTCCAGGGCCAAGACTGATTTGCATATGGCTGGGTTCAAACTGGAATGGCATGGTGAGCAAAAAAACGATGGATTCAGGCCCAGATCTCTGTACTGGGGAGAATGTATGACATTGTTCTGCATTCTGTCCATCAATTGTTTTTTTTGCATTTGTCACCCCGAGTGGGACAGGTATGCCCAGACGTGGGTCCCGTGCTCTCCATGCCACTGGAGTCAAGCTATCCTGGCTGACGAGGGGTGAAACCCCGAAACCGGTCCTAGGATGCTTGTTTCCAGTCCAGGGAGGACCTGGCCTGGCAGTTCGGGCTGGACTGTTCCCATTGGGCGCAGGGTCAAGACTGATTTGCATATGGCTGGGTACAAACTGGAATGGCATGGTGAGCAAAAAAACGATGGATTTAGGCCCAGATCTCTGTACTGGGGTGAATGTATGACATTGTTCTGCATTCTGTCCATCAATTGTTCTTTTTGCATTTGTCACCCCGAGTGGGACGGGTATGCCCAGACATGGGTCCTGTGCTCTCCATGCCACTGGAGTCAAGCTATCCTGGCTGATGAGGGGTGAAACCCCGAAACCGGTCCTAGGAGGCTTGTTTCCAGTCCAGGGAGGACCTGGCCTGGCATTTCGGGCTGGACTGTTCCCATTGGGCGCAGGGTCAAGACTGATTTGCATATGGCTGGGTTCAAACTGGAATAGCATGGTGAGCAAAAAACGATGGATTTAGGCCCAGATCTCTGTACTGGGGTGAATATATGACATTGTTCTGCATTCTGTCCATCAATTGTTCTTTATGCATTTGTCACCCCAAGTGGGACGGGTATGCCCAGACGTGGGTCCCGTGCTCTCCATGCCACTGGAGTCAAGCTATCCTGGTGAAACCCCAAAACTGGACCTAGGATGCTTGTTTCCAGTCCAGGGAGGACCTGGCCTGGCAGTTCTGACTGGACTGTTCCCATTGGGCGCAGGGTCAAGACTGATTTGCATATGGCTGGGTTCAAACTGGAATGGCATGGTGAGCAAAAAATGATGGATTTAGGCCCAGATCTCTGTACTGGGGTGAATGTATGACATTGTTCTGCATTCTGTTCATCAATTGTTCTTTTTGCATTTGTCACCCGAGTGGGACGGGTATGCCCAGACGTGGGTCCCGTGCTCTCCATGCCACTGGAGTCAAGCTATCCTGGCTGATGAGGGGTGAAACCCCGAAACCGGTCCTAGGATGCTTGTTTCCAGTCCAGGGAGGACCTGGCCTGGCAGTTCGGGCTGGACTGTTCCCATTGGGCGCAGGGTCAAGATTGATTTGCATATGGCTGGGTTCAAACTGGAATAGCATGGTGAGCAAAAATTATGGATTTAGGCCCAGATCTCTGTACTGGGGTGAATGTATGGCATTGTTCTGCATTCTATCAATCAATTGTTATTTTTGCATTTGTCACCCCGAGTGGGACGGGTATGCCCAGACGTGGGTCCCGTGCTCTCCATGCCACTGGAGTCAAGCTATCCTGGCTGATGAGGGGTGAAACCCCGAAACCGGTACTAGGATGCTTGTTTCCAGTCCAGGGAGGACCTGGCCTGGCAGTTTGGGCTGGACTGTTCCCATTGGGCACAGGGCCAAGACTGATTTGCAAATGGCTGTGTTCAAACTAGAATGGCATGGTGAGCACAAAAGCGATAGATTTAGGCCCAGATCTCTGTACTGGGGTGAATGTATGACATTGTTCTGCATTCTGTCCATCAATTGTTCTTTTGCATTTGTCACCCCGAGTGGGACGGGTATGCCCAAACGTGGGTCCCGTGCTCTCCATGCCACTGGAGTCAGGCTATCCTGGTGAAACCCCAAAACCGGTCCTAGGATGCTTGTGTCCAGTCCAAGGAGGACCTGGCCTGGCAGTTCAAGCTGGACTGCTCCCATTGGGCGCAGGGCCAAGACTGATTTGCAAATGGCTGGGTTCAAACTGGAATGGCATGGTGAGCAAAAACGATAGATTTAGGCCCAGATCTCTGTACTGGGGTGAATGTAGGACATTGTTCTGCATTCTGTCCATCAATTGTTCTTTTTGCATCTGTCACCCGAGTGGGACGGGTATGCCCAGACGTGGGTCCCGTGCTCTCCATGCCACTGGAGTCAAGCTATCCTGGTGAAAGCCCAAAACCGGTCCTAGGATGCTTATGTCCAGTCTAGGGAGGACCTGGCCTGGCAGTTCAGGCTGGACTGTTCCCATTGGGCGCAGGGTCAAGACTGATTTGCATATGGCTGGGTTCAAACTGGAATAGCATGGTGAGCAAAAAAATGATGGATTTAGGCCCAGATCTCTGTACTGGGGTGAATGTATGACATTGTTCTGCATTCTGTCAATCAATTGTTCTTTTTGCATTTGTCACCCCGAGTGGGATGGGTATGCCCAGACGTGGGTCCCGTGCTCTCCATGCCACTGGAGTCAAGCTATCCTGGCTGATGAGGGGTGAAACCCCGAAACCGGCCCTAGGATGCTTGTTTCCAGTCCAGGGAGGACCTGGCCTGGCAGTTCGGGCTGGACTGTTCCCATTGGGCGCAGGGGCAAGATTGATTTGCATATGGCTGGGCTCAAACTGGAATGGCATGGTGAGCAAAAAAACAGTTGATTTAGGCCCAGATCTCTGTACTGGGCTGAATGTATGACATTGTTCTGCATTCTGTCAATCAATTGTTCTTTTTGCATTTGTCACCCCGAGTGGGACGGGTATGCCCAGACGTGGGTCCCGTGCTCTCCATGCCACTGGAGTCAAGCTATCCTGGCTGATGAGGGGTGAAACCCCGAAACCGGTCCTAGGATGCTTGTTTCCAGTCCAGGGAGGACCTGGCCTGGCAGTTCGGGCTGGACTGTTCCCATTGGGCGCAGGGTCAAGACTGATTTGCATATGGCTGGGTACAAACTGGAATGGCATGGTGAGCAAAAAAACGATGTATTTAGGCCCAGATCTCTGTACTGGGGTGAATGTATGACATTGTTCTGCATTCTGTCCATCAATTGTTATTTTGTCATTTGTCACCCCGAGTGGGACGGGTATGCCCAGACGTGGGTCCTCTGCTCTCCATGCCACTGGAGTCAAGCTATCCTGGCTGATGAGGAGTGAAACCTCGAAACCGGTCCTAGGATGCTTGTTTCCAGTCCAGGGAGGACCTGGCCTGGCAGTTCGGGCTGGACTGTTTCCATTGGGCGCAGGGTCAAGACTGATTTGCATATGGCTGGGTACAAACTGGAATGGCATGGTGAGCAAAAAACGATGGATTTAGGCCCAGATCTCTGTACTGGGGTGAAGGTATGACATTGTTCTGCATTCTGTCCATCAATTGTTCTTTTTGCATTTGTCACCCCGAGTGGGACGGGTATGCCCAGACGTGGGTCCCGTGCTCTCCATGCCACTGGAGTCAAGCTATCCTGGCTGATGAGGGTGAAACCCCAAAACCGGTCCTAGGATGCTTGTTTCCAGTCCAGGGAGGACCTGGCCTGGCAGTTCGGGCTGGACTGTTCCCATTGGGCGCAGGGTCAAGACTGATTTGCATATGGCTGGGTACAAAGTGGAATGGCATGGTGAGCAAAAAACGATGGATTTAGGCCCAGATCTCTGTACTGGGGTGAATGTATGACATTGTTCTGCATTCTGTCCATCAATTGTTCTTTATGCATTTGTCACCCCAAGTGGGACGGGTATGCCCAGACGTGGGTCCCGTGCTCTCCATGCCACTGGAGTCAAGCTATCCTGGCTGATGAGGGGTGAAACCCCAAAACTGGTCCTAGGATGCTTGTTTCCAGTCCAGGGAGGACCTGGCCTGGCAGTTCGGGCTGGACTGTTCCCATTGGGTCCAGGGCCAAGACTGATTTGCATATGGCTGGGTTCAAACTGGAATGGCATGGTGAGCAAAAAACGATGGATTCAGGCCCAGATCTCTGTACTGGGGAGAATGTATGACATTGTTCTGCATTCTGTCCATCAATTGTTTTTTTGCATTTGTCACCCCGAGTGGGACAGGTATGCCCAGACGTGGGTCCCGTGCTCTCCATGCCACTGGAGTCAAGCTATCCTGGCTGACGAGGGTGAAACCCCGAAACCGGTCCTAGGATGCTTGTTTCCAGTCCAGGGAGGACCTGGCCTGGCAGTTCGGGCTGGACTGTTCCCATTGGGCGCAGGGTCAAGACTGATTTGCATATGGCTGGGTACAAACTGGAATGGCATGGTGAGCAAAAAACGATGGATTTAGGCCCAGATCTCTGTACTGGGGTGAATGTATGACATTGTTCTGCATTCTGTCCATCAATTGTTCTTTTTGCATTTGTCACCCCGAGTGGGACGGGTATGCCCAGACATGGGTCCTGTGCTCTCCATGCCACTGGAGTCAAGCTATCCTGGCTGATGAGGGGTGAAACCCCGAAACCGGTCCTAGGAGGCTTGTTTCCAGTCCAGGGAGGACCTGGCCTGGCATTTCGGGCTGGACTGTTCCCATTGGGCGCAGGGTCAAGACTGATTTGCATATGGCTGGGTTCAAACTGGAATAGCATGGTGAGCAAAAAAACGATGGATTTAGGCCCAGATCTCTGTACTGGGGTGAATATATGACATTGTTCTGCATTCTGTCCATCAATTGTTCTTTATGCATTTGTCACCCCAAGTGGGACGGGTATGCCCAGACGTGGGTCCCGTGCTCTCCATGCCACTGGAGTCAAGCTATCCTGGTGAAACCCCAAAACTGGACCTAGGATGCTTGTTTCCAGTCCAGGGAGGACCTGGCCTGGCAGTTCTGACTGGACTGTTCCCATTGGGCGCAGGGTCAAGACTGATTTGCATATGGCTGGGTTCAAACTGGAATGGCATGGTGAGCAAAAAAATGATGGATTTAGGCCCAGATCTCTGTACTGGGGTGAATGTATGACATTGTTCTGCATTCTGTTCATCAATTGTTCTTTTTGCATTTGTCACCCCGAGTGGGACGGGTATGCCCAGACGTGGGTCCCGTGCTCTCCATGCCACTGGAGTCAAGCTATCCTGGCTGATGAGGGGTGAAACCCCGAAACCGGTCCTAGGATGCTTGTTTCCAGCCCAGGGAGGACCTGGCCTGGCAGTTCGGGCTGCACTGTTCCCGTTGGGCGCAGGGTCAAGACTGATTTGCATATGGCTGGGCTCAAACTGGAATGGCATGGTGAGCAAAAAAACGATGGATTTAGGCCCAGATCTCTGTACTTGGGTGAATGTATGACATTGTTCTGCATTCTGTCCATCAATTGTTCTTTTTTTGATATTTTTTGTCATAACATAAGAAACCCAATGCGTTTCATAAGATATGTTTAGTTTGATCATCCAGAATTCTTACAACAAATATAGCATAATGATTTTCAGGATTATGGTGCATATGCAAACATTAGAAAAGGAATGCGTGTGTGATATCTTACTATAGAGAGAAACAAAGGACAGGTAATAGCAATATTCTGTTTGGTGACCTGAATATAATGATAGGCTTGCAGACTAATAGAAACTAACGTATAAACGTGAGAATCTGACATTCGCTTTATACGAGTATTGTATCTCGCAGGAAGGTGCTAGTCGAAAATGTATTAATAAAATATTAGAGCCTTATTGATTACTCACTATTCTTCAACAGACACTGATGGCAGACACAAATGATCTTAAGACAAACACTGCTGTGAAGCTGAGCAACAGGAGTAAGTATCAACATTGAATTAAATATACAATACACTGGCTATATTATGACTTTCTCAAAATGCGCTTTGACTATTAAGGTTAACATGATGATGTATTATTCACACCATTCAAGCTCTTTTTAAAAAATTTGACATGCTAGAAACAATTTCTTGTCTCTAGAACAGTTCAAATGCATAATAAGTGCATAATAAAGTTGAACAAGCATTTATTGTATGGAATATCTATTAGAAAGAATATAAAACACTAAAGCGTGATTTGAAATATGTATTTCTATCTCATTCGAAGTGAGCATGCCCTTTTTCTTGAACACTACAATGGTAGTCTTCTGCCATGATTTAGGGGTCTGACCCCGTTGAGCAAGTTGGAATAAAGATAGCAGCATAGGACTTAGCAATTGCCGAAATGTCCTAAAAAACTCTAGGGGAATCCCATCTGACCCAACTGCTTTGCCTGTGGCTAGGGACACTATTGCTTTCTCGACCTCCTCCCTGGTGATTGGGGCATTGAGAGCCTCATTTTGAACGGGGGTGACTCTCACCGTATTTTGTTCGCTTAAAAATTCCCTAATGCTTTCCGTAGTAGCTTCCCCTTCTGCGGCATATAACTGGTGATAAAAGTTTTGAAATACACTTAGAATTCCCGACGGAGTGTCTTGTATCTGATCCAATGAATCTAAAATCCTCTTTATTCCATTCGCAACCGCCCTCTGTTGAATACGTTTGGCCAGTAATTTCCCAGTGTTCTCCCCGAATTCGTATATATCAGACCTGTGCCGTATATACTTAGCAGCGAGCTCTTCCGCAAAATTTAAATGTATTTTAGATTTAATGACTGCGATAAGATGTTGACACTCATCTATATTTTGAGCAGCACTAATTTTCCTTACAAGCTCAACCTCTGCAAACCTTAAATCGTCAATCCATCCCTTAATCTTTGCCTTAGCTATCTTTTGACGATACAAAGAAAAGCTGAAAGTCTCCCCCCGTAAAGCAGCTTTGAACGCATCCCACACTGTAATTTCAGGAGCGGTACCCTTATTAATATTTAAAAAATCAATAATCCATTTGGCCATGTGTTTACAGTAGGCTTCATCTAATAAAAGTTTCCTGTCAAATGTCCATATCGGTGGAGTTCTGAAAAGCCCACTTAATGGTAGTTCCATTATTAGCGGATTATGATCTGACAATATTCTGGGATACAATTCAATACTGGCATTTTCAGCTATTTGATATGAACCAAAGAAGTAATCCAGCCGAACCAGTTTATTGTGTGGTGCAGAGAAGAAAGTGAAACCCGAATCCCCGGGTCTTTGTCTATGCCATACATCCGCTAATCCGTATTCCCTGACTAACCCCTGCAGTGCTTTAAAGGTCTTACTCTTTCTGCCTGAGTATAAAGTATTATCAGCGAGATTAAAGCTACTCTTTAGATGAATATTAAAATCTCCGCAGAGGATCAGCGGAGATGGCCACGCAGCTAGTTCAATACTAATATGGTTCAAAACTTCAGGATCATCTAAATTTGGACCATACAGGGAACAGATTGTAAAAAGAGCACCCTTGATATCTGCTTCCAAAATCACAAATCGCCCCAATTGATCCTCCTTCTTACGTTTACAGATTATAACTCCATGTTTTGCTAAAATTGCTACCCACCGTGTAGTAGTACCCTGACGTGTACACGCCAATAAGTCAAGACCAGTATCCCTAAGCCAATTTCGTTTACACCAGGCTATATGTGTTTCCTGTACACATAAAACCTCTGGTTGCATATGCCTAATCATTTTGGCAAATAAATTCCTTTTTTTGTGATCATTAAGTCCACAAATATTTATAGAACAGATGCGTAATTTATCCTTAACCATTATCCTTATAGGGTACCAGTTCCTTCCCTAAACTAATAGCATGATAAACACATTTCAAATTATCTATAGAAGCAAAGCAATTCAATGTTTTCAGTGTTTCCCTATTTGAATGAGGATGTATCCACTGAGTATACAAGTTAACCATCATTTGTGCTACCCACCACCACCCACCAACCCAACCCCCATGAATCTCCTCCCTCTGCCCCCAGAACCCCCACCCCCCTCCCACACCCCCAACTCACGAGGCATGGGGACCACCGGTCCCTGGTGATGTTGAGCGGGTCTCCATACCCCTCTGCCAAGCTAACCCTCCCCCCTCCATGTGACATACATTCTATTCTAAAAAAGAGCCAAAACAGACATATTAAGCAAGCAAGGATCGAAAAAGAAGAAAAGAAAAAAATTAGAAAATCCATGAGACAGGGAGAAAAAATTAAAGTCACATAGCTCGTAATATCCAGCTAATTCTCCCTTGACAGATAAAATACAGAATTTATCCCGAACTTAATCCGGCATTTTACAGACCGATTACACTTATTACGGCAGATAGTAAGATCTATTCGAAAATAATTGCCTCTAGGCTGGGCACAGTTATAACTCCTTTGGTATCTAACCGACAACACGGGTTTATCCCGGGCCGGGATACAACAGACCATGTCAAGAGAGCAATAGCCCTCTTTGACTGGGCGCAGGCCACTGGATCACCGCTCGGGATGATCCTGTTAGACGCAGAGAAAGCGTTTGACAGGGTCTCCTGGCGATTCCTTTGGTCTGTTTTATACTGGAAGGGATTTACTACAGAATTTATTCAAGCTGTTCAGGCACTCTATACAACACCGGAAGCTGTAATTCGTATATCAGGACAAGTTTCACAAGCATTTAGTATTAGCAGAGGGACAAGGCAGGGGTGCCCCTGCTCCCCACTGCTATTTTCATTATATATTGATCCTTTTTTAAACAAGCTGGAAGCGGAAATTAACATTGAGCCGGTTAAGGTTAACAATATCAGTTATAAATCATTGGCATATGCCGACGATATTGCGATCTTCACAAGTAACCTAAGGCTAGCTTTTCCAGTAGTGGAAGATCTGGCGAAACAGTATGGTGCAGTATCCGGCTACAAACTAAACGTAGACAAGACTCAATGCTTACATTCAGACAGTTCCCCTCCGACAGATATTCCAACGGTAACCGAGGCCATTTATTTGGGGGTCAGACTAACAGCAGCAGAGGAATGTATCCCGGAACTCAATATTTTACCGGTGATTCATACAGTTAGTAAGTTTTTGGAGAGACTGGATCATTTACATTTAACACTATATGGTCGCTGCAACGTAATCAAAATGTCTATCTTCCCAAAAATTTTATATTTTTTCCGAACAATTCCATTGGCATTTCCAACACTCTGTATTACAAAATTTGAAAGGGTTTGCTTCAGGTTTTTATGGGGTTATCGGCGGCCCAGAAGGGCTATCAAGTGGATGACTCTTCCCAGATTAAGGGGAGGATTGGGGGTGCCAAATTTTTTATTATATCATTGGGCTGCACTATTGCAGCACATGGGAATATTAGTGACTGGTAACACTGCTAGGTCAGAGGCTGTCAGTCCCACCATATATGAAATGCTTTTAGGAGACGAAGCAAGGCAAAGGTTAGTTAAAACTTTGGAACCAAGTTACTATAAGAAGACAAAATTCAAAATAGTACAATCGGCTTATTCAGTTTGGAGGAAAATTCGACGTAGATTCAGGATACCCAATATTAATGCATATACCCCCTTTTCAGCGAGTGCTCTCCTACCAACTATATTCCAGGATAGAATCACATTCAGCTGGGGCAATGCAGGAATTACTGTCCTAGGGGATCTATGTCATGAAGGACAATTAGTCTCATTTTTGTTTTTACAAAAAAAAGTTTGGCCTCTCTAAGGGGGACTTTTTCAAGTTCTTACAGATTCGGAGTTTTCTAGGCTCTAGCTTGCAAGGGGCAAATGGTAATCTGGGTACCAATGGGCTAATAGAATTGCTGCGGAGACAATTACGGATTGGAGTAATTTATCAGGCGCTATTGGCAGAGTCCTCTGACGATCTAATATCTCAAAATGCTAGTTGGGAAAGGAAGATAGGGGAAAAAGGGACCAATTTGGAGACATCGTTGGAATTAGCTAATAGCGTGCTTATATCTGGTAGTCTGAAAACTCAGCATTTCATGTCTGCTTTCGATTTATATTATACTCCTGCCAAGATCTCTAAGTGGGCTGGCTCCCTGGGAAGCTCAAGTAGTAGATGCGGGCTTTGGGGAGCAGATACCCTACACATGTTTTATACTTGTCCTGGGCTGGTACTTTTTTTGAAGGATATAAACTATTTTTTTAACTTGATTCTTGCTATTCCTATAATATTTACTTCCGAATTGATAATCCTGGGGGTAGAAAGTGACGAGGTCAGAGTACTTCGTGGTAGGGCTGAGACTAATTTCCTTTTTATTGCTATTGCAGTTCTAAGATTATGTATAACATCTCAGTGGATTAGCCCAGATGCTCCGACATTTATTAACTGGAGATCCAGGATACTAGCGTTATATAACTTGGAATCATCTGTTTACAAAATGCGGGGGCTCAGGAGACGAGCATGGGGGCTAAAAATTTGATCTCCTATTACCAACTGGTTAGAGGTGACTAAGTAGTTTATAGGAATTCTTTTTTTTTAATTTTTTTTTTTTAATGTTTTTTTTTTTCTATCATTTGTTCATAGACTCCGCTCTCCTAGCGAAAGTGTCTTCGCTTTTTCTTTTATTTACTTATTTTCTTCTCTTTTCTCTTTTTTTTTTTCTTTCTGTTTTCTTCTTTTTTCTTTCTGATTATTGCCAAATAAACTAACGGCAAACTTCTAATTTTTGGCTTATTAAAGTCTAACATATATTGTTGATATGTTAATGAAGCTGTATTCACTGTGACAAATTATCTTGAAATAAAAAAAAATTAAAAAAAAACGAAGTGAGCATGCCAATCACTATCGGATTGTGCCGCACATTCAAAGGTTTAATGAAGGTTTAGTTAAACACAATCATGCCAACGAGGCCATGAGGGAATATTGTGATCGTAGAGGATTGCATAGGAAGTGGTAAACAAAGCGATTTATTATAGTATTCACATTTTGATTGATATATGTACTATAAATCGGCTTTAAGCATGTTTCAGTTGAAATATATATTTATGTACAGATGACTGGGATTACATTTCTGGAGAAGCTTCCGGTGGGTGAAATGCATTGAACGTTTCCTTCAAATTACATGGGTTAGAATGTAAATATAAAAAAATCCCACATCACTGGTTAGAAAAGGATTATGAATATTTGATGAAAAATGTTCGTTTGGAAGTGAATTTGAAAAATGAAGTAAAGAATCATAAAGAGTAATGACATATAAATAAAATATGAACACAGACAACAATTCTTGACTCTTTAGCAATGAAACCATAAATGGGACCTTTGCAAGTGGATGGTACATGCCAAAGGTTCTTGATTATACTTGGTCTATTAAATTACCCTTAGTTAGAAATTTGCAGAGCAAGGGCACCACCATAGATTGGGGTTAATCCTGAACCGCTAAACTCACGGTTCCCCTGCACTATTTAGATTTGGAGAGTGTATGTTTACGCAGGTGAAGTCTGCGCCGGATACGCCAATTTAAACTTCTGAACTGGTGGTCCGTCTGCCACGGGGCCCACAGGTCCCAATGATGGGCATCCCACCCTACTGAGTTCAAGGTGACCATCACTCATTTTACCTGTCTGTGTCCACCATGCAAGGTGTGGCTGAAATGGGCAGGGAAAATGTAAGTTGGTCCCCACGTGCAAGAAAAAAACTCTGCACATTTCTGGGCCATTTGTTTTATGTATCAAAAAAACAGCACCTCAAAATTAGGAGTTTATTTTCACATTACAAAAAAGTTTGATAATTGGGTGCTTTAAACATGGTGCCCACAACAGCTCCCTTCACAGCGCAGAGGTCCCAGCCAGGCATACTGAGATATCTAAATGGGGCAAACGGTCTTCTGCCAAGGTGTCAGAGGTCATGGCCTCTACCCCTCTCAGCCAACCTGCAGACCACCTGCCACGGTCTAAATGAACCCATCTATATTTGAAGATGGTGGGTAATTCACTGCTGAATTGCAGGGAGACCAGTCTTCAAAAAGATTGTTGTACTAGAAACAACTTTCTGACATTGCAGTAAAAGAACGTATGCTTCAATTGTCTTTTGATTAGTCACTGGGCATAGATAACATGAACCCTCAAAAAAGGCTTATTGTGGAAAGCACCAAATTAATTTAAAGCCAGGATTAATCGAGGCTCATCTATTGGTTTCTGCAGAACACACCAGCAGGAAATTGCCTCACAGAGACAAGTAATTAAACTCTGTGTGCAACCCCAACACCCAATGCTTTTTGAGGTTAGCATCAGGTCCCTATATGGGACTGTCTTCATTACAAGTGGCAGGTTAATCTGGCTTTCTCTTCCTCTGTGCATGCTGTGCTGTGGCAGACACCCATGAAACGAAAGAGATCAAGGGGCATATTTACAAGCCCCTATCGCCACGGGAACGTCACTTTTTACGACGTTCCTGTGGCGATAGGGCCTTCTCCTTATTTACAAGACAGCGTTTAACCCACTTAACGTGGCGTAATGCTGCCTTGTAAATAAGGCCCCCTCTCATGCAATGCTTAGCGTGAAAGAGGAGGGCATTGGGTGTTGCTGTGGGCGTTCCACCACAACACCCATTGATTTTGACGCTGCCCCCTATTTACAAGGGAGGCGTAAATAGGAGGCAGCGCCAGAATTAAGACCAGGGAAAACCTGGTCTTACAATGGCGCACCGAGGAGAAATGTTTCATTTCTCCTTGTTTTTGCTGTTTTCATGTGTACTGCGTTGTGCAGCACACATGAAAACAGTACAAGGCCAATGATTGTTTATGTGCAGGAAGGGTCGCCATTCCTGCACATAAACAATAATTTTTGGAAAATGCCGTTTTGCAACTTCTATGTGTGCTGCATTAAGCAGCACACATAGTAGTTACAAAGCAGCATTTAAAGATTGTTTATGTGCAGGAAGGGGGACCTTCCTGCGTATAAACAATCTTCTCCTGCAGGCAGACACCCTTGCACTATGGTGCAAGGGTGCCTGCGTTGGCTGCTAAGTGTAGCGCCAGTGCAGGGGGAAACACAGGGCTGCACCATATTCTTGTAACTATGGTGCAGCCCTGCGTTTCTGAAGTGGCGGAGTGAGGCGTTAAGCCAGGAAGGCTAACGCCTCACACCACCACTTTCCTTGTAAATATGCCCCTAAATCAGCCTGCAAATGAGATGAAGCCTTTTGCTTCCATATATAGTGTAATTTCACTGTTAATATATGGTTTCTCCAGAAAGGATTATTCTGCAAGTGTGGGAGAGGAGGTCGGGCCTTGTATCATACAGGCGGACAAATTTGGTGTAAGAAATTGGGGTTTTAGTAGAGGAGGGTGAGAACCCACCTCCTATAATAATTAACACAATCCTTGTCAGGATGAACCACATAAAAGTCACTAAATTAACCCAACCTTCACCATCTGGTAACCTGGCACAAAAGCAGGCAGGCTTAACTTAGAGGCAACGTGTAAAATAATAATGCAGCACTCAAACAGTAATAAAGTGAAAAACACAACACAACAAAACTCTTAAACCAATGTAGAAAAATAGAGTAAAATGTAATAAATGAAATGACACCAAAAGAGGAAAAATCTAATTAGAAGAACCAAAGTTATGAGTTTTGAAATATGTAAGTAAAAAATAGCCCCAAAAGGCACAAAGCACCAACTGGGGTATCTAGTCATGCTAGACTGGGACAAAGTCACAAGGTTAGGCTTGATATAGGACCAGGTTTGTCCTGTTGGAAGGTTTACCTTCTGACTTAGATTTGAAGACGGTGCAGCGCGACTCTGCGAGGCTCTGCAACATCCTGCGTCGCTTTAAGGTGGATCAAGTGAGACTTTCAGTCGGGACCTGTGCAGCACTGCGGGGTTCTGGGTCATGCTGCATCAGGTTTGGCGAAGCCACTGATCAGGAGCTCTGCAGTGCTGTGATGCAAGGCCTTGCATCGGATCTGGTGAAGCTGCCAATCAGAAGCTTTGCAGTGCTGCTATTAGAGTCCCTGTGTCTCTCTGTGTCGTATCCAGTGAAACCTTCAGTTAAGCAGAGAGAAGTACACTCCGGCTTCCACAAAGGGTCCAGGACCTTTAGGGCAGCACTTGGGGGTCAGGACTCACTACTAGAGAGGCCAGCAGAAGACTAGGTCAGGTCCAGTTAGGTCTGGTCATCTGGAAAGCAGGAAAGGCCTCTGGAAGCTTGTTGTGTCCCTGAAGCTCAAACAGGAGGTCAGCCAACCGACCCTTGGATTCATTTCTGGGGTCCTGGGTTCAAGATAAGCAGGTCCACTCTTCCTTCTTCAGACAGCAGGGCAGTATTTCTTTTGAATCTTCTGAGGTCCAGGAGTGTTCTGATGTCAGGTTCTGGCGATGCCACTTTTATGCCCTTTTATGACAAGTGCCAGCCTGTGGGTGGGGGACACCCCTTTGTCTAACTCTAAAACTGGTTCTGGTCAGTTCTTCCCCTTCCCATGAGTTTGCCTACAGCCTGTATTGTGAAACAAGGGGCAGGCAAGCCCAGGTGTGAACGGCATTTGCCCGTGACAAGGTAGGCATCTTTTGAAGTCAGGAAGAGGTAGGGTACAGCCCCCAACCTACACTTTGAAACTCAGGAAGGGTCTGGGTACAACAGCTCCAGGCCATCTTGCTCAGAAGAGGAACAATCTTCCTCGCACACAAGACCCCTTTGCCCACTGTCTGGGAGGAATACATATCACACCACAGGAGAACCATTAACAGTCAGATAACCCTGAAAACTTTCAGGAAGGCACAGTTAGCAGAAAAAAGCCAACTTTCTAAAAGTGGCATTTCCAAAACAGCAATTTAAAATCTGACTTCACTATTAAAGTGGATATTAAATTGGATTGGTTTATGGGAGGCCATCCTTGCCACAGTGACAAATGACTTTGGAGATTTTTCACTGCAAGGACATAAAACAACTTTAAATATAAATGGTCTACTATTTAAATACATGCACACTGTCCTATGAGTACTTAGGTCCTACCTTAGGTGCTAAGTATTAAAAAGGAAGGGTTAGGCCTTGCAAAAGGTTTATTTTGCCAAGTCAAAATGGCAGTTTTAAAACTGCACACACAGGCTGCAATGGCAGGCCTGAGACATGTTTTACAGTGCTTCTTTAGTGAGTGGCACAATGAGTGCTGCTGCCCACTAGTAGTATTTAATTTATAGACACTGGGTGCATGCAGTGCCATATCCTAGGGACATATAAGTAAATTAAATGTGCCAATTATGTATATGTCAATTTAACCATGTTTAACCCCTTGGGTGCTAAGGACGGAATGGTTCCATCCTCAGCCATGGTGCTCGTGTGCTGAGAACGGAACCATTCCGTCCTAGCAGCCACCCACGGGGTAAGCGCTGGTGCTCCCCCGGTGGGCCACACATCTACATGCCTCGAATGGGGATAGCAGTGGAAGCGCTTCCGCTGCCACCCCCGACCCTCCCCGACAATCTGATTACGTCAGCGCGCTCACGGCGTGCCAACGTCTTCAGAAGCTGCTGGGGACGCACTGGAAGCCATTAGCTTCCAGTGCGTCCAGGAGAGAGGGCTCTTGCGGTGAGTCCTTCTCCTGGGTGGGGATTTTTTTGTAGAAAACAGACACAGGGGGAAAGGAAAGAGTTTTTCCTTTCCCCCTGTGCCTCTTTCGAATGGAATCCTGCTCCACGATTGCAGGTGAGGCCTGCGATCGAGGAGCAGGAATCCATCCACTGGACCACCAGGAATGTTTCTTTGTGTATTTAGGAGATCGACCCCTCAGGCAAGGGTCGCTCCCTGCGGGCATTTTAAATGCATGTTTTGGCCCCGGTGGGGGCTAGATTGGCAATTTTTTAGCCGATCTGGCCCCCAGGAAGGTCAAAATCCACTAGGCCCCTTTTTGGTGCATTATGAAGGGAGCGACCCCTTGGGCAAGGATCGCTGCCCTGGGAGTAACATGTTTTTCTGTGTTTTGTCCCCCCCAACCCCCCCGGGCTAGATGGGCTGTTTTTTCGGGCGATCTAACCCCCGGGGGGGGGGGCGAAACCCACTAGAGGCCAGAGATTTTATGTTTATAATGATTACGGGTAGCGACCCCTTGGGCAAGAGTTGTTCCCCTTCTGGGGGTTAATATTTGGGGGGCAGATCAGCCATATATTTTTAGGCCCATCTGCCCCCAATGGGGGCAGAAGCTACAAGACCACCAGCAATTTTATTGTATATGGCGCAAAATGTTTTGGTGGTGGCCCCATGGGTAGGGGTCATTACCATTTTGGTGGTGAATGTTTTGCCCGTTTTATGTCCCCCGGGGGCAGATCGGCCATATTTGTAGGCCCCTCTGCCACCAAAGGCGGCAGAAAGCTACTAGACCACCAGGGATTCTATATGCATGGCACATAATATTTTGGGGAGCCGCCTCTTGGGCAAGTGTTGCTCCACTTTTGGGGGTGAATGTTTTTGCCACTTCTGCCCCCTTTGGGGGCAGTTCAGCCATATATTTTTAGGCCCATCTGTCCCCAAGGGGGGCAGAAGCTACTAGACCACCAGGGGTTTTATTGTAGATGGCACAAAATGCTTTGGGGAGCGGCCTCTTGGGCAAGGGTCACTCCCTTTTTGGGGGTGAATATTTTAGCCGTTTCTGCCTCCCTTGGGGGGCAGAAGCCACTAGACACCAGGGAAAGTTTGTTTGTGAAATGTAGTTCGGCTGATGGTCTGCGTGTTGTGGCATTTGGCTGGCTGAGTGTGGACTGGCGCTTGGCTGGCCATGTGTGTGGCTGACATTTGGATGGTGATGGGCAGACTTCATAGTGTTTTATAATGTTAACTGTTTTATTTCTTGTTAACATTTGCATTTGTGATTGTAATGCTTTATTTCTCCTTTTTATTCTAGTGCAAAGCTTTTGCTTTCCTTTGAGTCTCCTGCTTGCGGTTTCGTCACTGGCTGATCAGCAGTTTGTGTAGTTGCATCTGTTTGGTAAGAACAAGTTTTTTGTACAGTTTACTCCAAATGAGTATCATTGCCCTGCATGAATGCATTTTTCGTAAATGGTGTAATAATAGCAGCATATTTAGCTTCTGTTTTATTATGTGTGAAATTCTCTTTGTATTTGTGCATGATGTGTATTGTGTTGCCTTGTGTGCAATTTTCTTTTGTTTTTCCTTTCTAGTGGGATATTGTTGGTGCTTGCTGTGTCTGTGCAGAGTAGGTGCTGGTGTGTCTAGCTGACTCTGGCAAGTGAGTGGCATTGTTTTTTCAAAATATATGTCTTTGTGTGGTTTGTATTGATTGACTTTTCCTTTCAGACTACCTATAGTTTTACTTTCCTTTTGATAAAGCCACACTTTGTTTATTACTTATTTTGCACAGTGTTGGGAATTGTTGACTTGTGTGTCAAGTTACTTTTCTTAGTAAGGATTATGGCTAGCCGCAGGTTTACCGCTCTTCAGGTTGTTGATATGCTTTTCGAGTCATCCTCTGACCATGATTATCAGACTGACTCTGTATCTGAGGCATACGAGGAAGTCCAGGATTCTGGCAGTGAATTTTCTGTCCGAGAGGAATCATCTGATGACGAAGTCACTCTCTGTGCAGAGGAAGTGCCACTTTTAGAGGAGGACACTGATGTGCCAATAGTGCAGCAAGAGGTATCTTGATTGCAGCCTGGGGCTGAAAGGCTTCCCATTGGAACTGCTGGGCTCTGAGTTGCCCCCAAACATGATGCAGCCGGTTTTGCCTGCCTTTAGTGATGTTGCAGGGTGTAGAGTGAATACTGAAAACATTTTGCCTATACATTTTTTTCAGGTGTTTATGGACGATATATTTTTGGATGAGATTGTTGACCAGACTAATTTGTATGCTGAACACTGTTTGAGGGACAACAGTGCCAGACTTAAACCCCACTCTAGAGCCACCCGTTGGACTCCCACAATCTGGATGAGTTGAAGAAGTTCTTGGGTTTAACTTTTTTGAGGGCTTGATACGGAAGCCGTCGCTGTCTTCATATTGGTTTACTAATCCCTTGATGGCAACGGCTATATTTCCTGCAACCATGAGTCGTGATCGGCATTTGCTTCTTCTTCTTCGGATGCTGCATTTTGTTGCTAATGCTTCAGCATTGCCACTAGATCACCCTGATTGTGACCGTCTATTTAAGATTCGGCCTGCCCTTGATCACTTTGTAGATCGATTTTCAGACATCTAGGTTCCAGTGAGAGAAATAGCTTTGAATGAGTCTTTGGTCCTGTTCAAGGGCCGTTTGGCCTTTAGGCAGTACATTCTTAGCAAGAGGGCACATTATTGAATTAAGATGTGTATGCTGTCTGAGAGTAGTACTGGATATGTCTATAATTTCGTGGTGTACACCAGTAGGGATTCCAGTATTGACCCCCATGGTTGTCTCTCCACTTTCGGAATTAGTGAGAAAATTGTGTGGGAACTTGGTTGAGGACTTTTTAACAAAGGTCACCATTTATACACAGATAACTTCTACACTGGTGCGTAATTGTTCAGGGAATTGTTGAAAGTGGACACTTGCTTGTGGCACAATTCGCACTTACCGTAAAGGTTACCCAAAAGAGCTTGTTTGTCAAAAACTTGAGAAGGGACAGTGTAGTGCCTTGCATAGCGATGAACTTCTAGCTGTTAAATTTTCTGACAGGAGAGATGTCACATGCTGACTACAATCCATGATGAAAGTATTTCACCTGTGACTGTTTGAGGTCAGGTTGCTGAAGTACGCAAACCTGTGTACATTTTAGACTACAATAAGTACATGGTAGGTGCCAATGGAGTAGATCAGAGGTTGGAACCTTACACTGCTGTTCTTAAGGCTTACGTTTGGTATAAAAAGTTGGCTATCAATTTATTCCATTTAGCAACCATAAATGCTTTTGTTGTATTCAAGGATTGTTCTCCAGAGTCAAAGATGACATTTCTTCAGTTTCAGCAGTCTGTGATGGGCAGCCTTTTTTGTAGTGAAACAGGCAAGAGTTCCTAGAGTTGCAGCGGTGGAGGATGTGGCAAGATTCAAAGATCACCACTTTCCTGATCACATTCCTCCCACGGCCATAAAAGACATTCCCAGTTAGAAATGTAGAGTATGTGCCTGAAGAGGTATGCGAAAGGAGAGTCGTATATACTGCCCAGATTGTCCTTCCTTGTGAAATGGGCTTTGAGTAGGACTGAAAACTTGTCTCAGGCTCTAACATCTGGATGCAATAGTCCATTATTGTTTAGGGCAAGTCTGGAATATTAATTCATGTGTACACATCTGTATTTATAATTCCAGTTTAATTTGTTTTTGCCTGATTTCAGTTTCATTGAAATATGACCTATGGATCTATGTGATGTGGCAGTTTGTGTGTAATGATTATTTTAGTGTTGTTTGTGGGTATGCTGATTTGTTTGTGGTTAGAAAGTATAAAGGACTGCATTTTTTATCAATACTGTACATATGGTGGTGAACAATAGTCAAATTTTACTTGTGAGTGGGGACATCTGTGCTTGTGCTGTTTGGAGTTCATTTGTGTAATACTGATACACTTGAAGTAGATTCTTACCTGTTTTTCCAGGAAGCTCTTTAGGCCTCACAAGAGGTAGGAAAGCACAATATAAATATAATTGAAGTACAATACAAGACTGTGTATGAGCTGGGGTGGTTGTTTGTAGGTCTGGGCGGAGTTCGCGGAGTTCCATGTGACAAAAAACTCCACCACGCTACGCGGAGCTCCGCAAGCGGTGGAGTGCGTTAGGGTCTTGCCGTTTGCGGTGATTTTGAGCGCCGGGTGTTTGTCCCGCGCTGTAAAATCATCGCAAATGGCACATGGGCAGCGCAAGAGGGTGCAGCTTCCTTTCTGCTGCTCGAGAAGATTTTCTACTCGAGCGGGAGCTTTCTCAACGCGAACGGAAGGCTTCTCAATGCGAGTGGGCGCGACCTGCCGCGACCACTCGCGTTGAGAAATCTGACCACCGCATTGAGAATCTCGCCAGGAGGTTGATTTTCCTCGCTTGCGCTCGCCAACTAGACCTTGGCGAGCGCGAGCGAGGAAAAATCTCGCCGGAAGGTGGATTTTCCTTGCTCATCAACTTGACGTTGACGAACGCAAGCGAGGAAAAAACTTAGCGGAGCAAAGTTTTTGGGAATTCCGCGTGCTCCGCGGAGTGCAGAAAACTCTGCAAACTCTGCGAATGGAGCGAAGGTCACCACCCAGGGTTAGTTGTTTGTCACATCCTATGTGTGTAGTTTAGAACTGTGTGAGCTAGAAAATTAATACAGAGAGCTGAGCCAGAGCTGAGCAAATGGTCTGACTTGACTCTAAAAGGCTGTGAAAGAGCTAAGCCAATAAAATGCTTGGCATTTAAATGATGCAACATCATGTAAACATAGGATAAGACTCGTTGGAGCATGTTGGTTTAGTACATAAGATTTTATTAGTGCATTGAGTGGCATTTATTAGAAGTGAGTTTCTAAATATGAATTTAGGAACAACCACTTCTGCCCTGATTATGATGCCATTAGTGAACCACAAGAGACAAGCCTTGAGTCATGTGCCCTCTATATTTGGCCTTGGGTGTTATTATAAATGGTGCAAGATTTTCCTTTATTAAACCACATACAAGAATGTGTTTGGTAAAGCGTACATCCTAAACTGATGTAGTTCAAGTAAATAGATAGGGTCACACAATTTGATCAAGCAAGGATGCCTGGATTGATCACACTTTTTCTGGTTCTGAATTGTGCCTTTCAACCACTAGATGGGTATCCATTTCCCATTTTACTTCAAAGATTAGTGCTTCATGTTTAATTCTCTGAGGAGCTAAACCAGTACACCCTTAAAAAATTTACCATATTACATCTTCAATCAAGTTGGCAAAAGTAGCCTTTCTGCATAAAATGACAAAGTTAAGGGAAGGATAGTTACTGCTAATGACGTCACCAGCTTCTCCTGACACACCAAGGAGCCAACTTTAGGGGAGGCTCAACACTTCAGCAAAGCCAATTACATGTTTAGCAAAACAAATGACGCAGGAGATCCAATACCATAACACCTCTTCACATCAATAAAAGTGAAGTGCAGTGGCAGAGCTCCCACTGTGAATCCTTTTTTAGGTCGCAGCCTACCAGACAGCACAACTGTCTGGTTTGCTAAAGACTTCTTGGGTATATTCAGAAAGTTGACCTAGGAATGCATTCTGCCTGTTGGTTGCCATTGGCTTTGTGGTTTGTAACTCAAGTTTTCTTGCTTTCCATTTGCTGGCTTTATTTGTTTATACCTTCCTTTGCCCAAACCTTATTTACAGTATCCTTCCGAGTGCTCCCTTTCTATAAACAGGCCTGTGAATCTTGTTCTAATCTCATCACATTTGCTGAGTATTCAAAGATCGAGGTCAAATGTCAAGAGCAGACTTCTTTCTCTGACTTCAAAGTGAGAGGATATGTGTGACAATCTTGCTGGTTATTGGGGGTAGGAAAGAGTTTTTTTCTAGCACACGAAAATATTTAAATGATAAGTATTTCAGAATACATCAGAATTAGGAACACAAATGAAGCACATTTTTTTGTTATTTCTGAAGTGTGTTGGAAACAAATACTTTAATATGATCAAAACAAATCATCACGCTAGGTAATGCAATTTCCACACATTTTCATCTGTGCACTGTATAGGTGTATTAGTAAAACTGTTTGTGCAAATGTAATGGTCATTTCACTTGAAAATGTGTTGTCTGTAATGGCAATGTGCTACCACACCATGAATACTTCACTGTACGCCACTCCACTCTACTCTGCACTACTCCATTCCACACCACTGCACTCAACTCTGCACCACGCCACTTTACACCACTCCACACCACTGCACTTTGCACCATTCCACTCTACGCCACTGCACTCTATGCCACTGCACTCCACCCCACTCCAGTCTAGGCCCCAGAAATCTACTCTGCACAACTCTGCTCTATGCCACCGTACTCTATGCCACTCTGCAATACTGCATTCTATGCCATTGCAATGTATGCCAATACACTCTATGCTGATGCACTTTACTCTGTAACACTAAACACTATGCCCCTGCACTCTATGCCAATCCACAGTACACCATTCTAATCTAATCTGCACCACTGCACTCTAGACTACTTTACTCTATGCCACTCTACACAACTGCACTCTACCCTGCACCACTCCACTCTATGCCACTTCACTCTACTCTGAAACAATTTATTGTACACCAATGTACTCTACTCCACTCTACCCCACTCTGCGCCACTCCACTCTATGCCACTGCACTCCACACCACTCCACTCTTAACCACTGCACTCTATGCCAATGCACTCTACACAACTGCACTATGTCACTGTACTCTACGCCACTCAGCTTTATTCTGCATCACTGTACTCTACGCCAATGATCTCTTTGCCACTCTACTCCACTCTACGCCACTCTACTCTGAAACAATCTACTCTATGCCACTGCACTCTGTGCCAATGCACTCTACACAACTGCATTCTGTCACTGCACTCTATGCCACTTTATTCTACTCTGTATCACTGTACTCTACGCCACTGCTCTCTTTGCCACTCTACTCCACTCTACACCACTGCACTCTGCAACACTGCTCTCTCTACCACTGAACTCTATGCCACTCTACCCTGCTCTACTCCACTCTACCCCATTGCACTCTATGCCACTGCACTCTATGGGTCTATTCTCTGCATCACTCTGTGGTACTCTCGTCTGCACCACTCTACGCCACTGCACTCTTTGCCACTTGACTCTATTCTGCACTCTATGCCACTCGACTATACTCTGTGCCACTGCCCTCTGCATCACTCAACTATACGCCACTCCACTCTGCACCACTCTTTGCCTCTTTATGTCACTGCACTCTACGCCACTTCACTCTACGCCACTGCACTCTACACTACTCTACTCTACTCTGTGCCACTCTACTGTGCGCCACTCCGCTCTGTGCCATTCCACTCTGTGCCCCTCCACTCTGCGCCACTGCACTCTGCACCACTGCACTCTGCACCACTGCAACCTACTATGCATCACTCTAATATATGCAACTGCATTCTTTGACGCTGCATTGTACGCCACTGAATTCAATGCCATTGCACTCATTGCCACTGCACTCTATGCCACTATAATCTGCAACACTCTATGCCAATGCAAGCTACACCAGTCCATTCTACTCTATGCCACTCCAGTGTATGCCACTCTACGCAACTCCACACTATCAATCAATCAATCAGGGGTTTGTTAAAGCGCAACTACTCACCCGTAAGGGTCTCAAGGCGCTCACGCCCTGGTCACCAGCAGACTCGACTACGGCAACGCACTCTACGCCGGAATAAACAAAAACCTCACCCGCAAGCTACAGAACATCCAGAACGCCGCCGCAAGACTGGTCCTCAACCTGCCAAAACACTGCCACATCTCCCAGCACCTGCACACACTCCGCTGGCTCCCCGTCGAGGCGAGAATCACCTTCAAGATGCTCACCCACGCACACAAGGCCCTCCACGGCACCGGACCAGCATACCTGAACAGCCAACTCAAATTCCACGCACCCCAAAGGACCCTACGATCAGCCCAGCTCTCCTACGCTGTGGTCCCCCGCACCAGAAAGACCAGATCGGGAGGCCGCTCCTTCTCCTTCCTCGCGGCCAAAGCATGGAACGCCCTTCCGCTCCACCTCAGACAGACAACATCGCTCCCCATCTTTGCAAGAAACCTCAAAACCTGGCTCTTCGACAGACCCCCTCCTTGATGGAATGGAACCTGCACACCCCCCCCACCCCTAGCGCCTTGAGACCCTTACGGGTGAGTAGTCGCGCTTTAAGAAACCCCTGATTGATTGATTGGCTATACTGCTCTTCACTGTCTCCACCCTGTGTAATGGCTGAGCTGGGCAGCACCTCTGCAGCAGAAGGGGCAGGGGAGGGAAACAGAGGATTCCACAATGAGAGAAGTGCAGCAGCTGGAGGCAGAAGCCACTTGAAAACTTGGCTCGCTTTGGCCTCATGGGTTCAGGACGACCTCGAGCTGAGCCAGAGCCAGGTTCTCTGGCTCGATCCTTCACTGGCTCGCCCACCTATAGTGTAGATTAGTGTATTGGTTAGGTATGTATGCGGAAGTTTGTTTCAGAAGACAAGTTCAATAAGTGTACATTGGGTCACTGGATGGTAAGTTACACAGGAAGAACTATTTGTGTGTGAGAAGGCACCTCTTTTGTTTATGTTCATATACATGCATGCATATGAGTGTATGTACGTAAATTAGTATATGAATTAGGCTTGTGTACAAATGTTTGGTTTTGAAGACGGAAGCTGAGTTGTAAAATATACAAGATAATTTTTCTGTGTGTGAGACGCGGTACCTGTGTGTGTAGATTAGCGTTAGGCTTAGATTTGCGGCCTGCTGTTTGTTTCTGAAGGAAAGTTCTGTGCCCATACATTAGGTGTTGAGATGTACATGAGGATTTGGGATTTGTACCTGTGTGTGCGGGTGTAAATAGATACATGCATGTGTATCTTTGTGTGCGCTCAGATTAGCGACTAGTGTTTGATTTGGGTTTGTGGGCTGATGTTTGTTTCTGAAAGGCAAGTTCTGTGCAGATATGTTAGGTGTTGAGATGTACAGGAAGATGCGTTTTGTGCATGCGTGTCGGCGTGGGTGCGAGCATGCATGCACGCATCTGACTGATATTTAAGTACAGTGGGGCTTATTTACAAGCCCCTTGTGACACTTTTGCGTCACTTTTCCCATGTTAAAAGTGACGCAAAAGTGGCGCAAGGGGCTTGTAAATCTGCCCCAGTATGTCCTGACCTGCGTTAAAAAGTTAATGGCAAATACATATTACAGCAGAAACATCTGCACACACATCTATAAGTACGGACTCGCACGTGAAAAACTCAAAACCCGGCATTGTTATCTCGCCCACTGCAGCTGCCTGCCTCAATTAGCTGAAGTGACCCTCATGCGTATATTTGACCGACTTCGTGAGATGAATATCAATGTTTGTGCACCTATGTGTTCCTCTCTGCCTGCCTGCCTGCTAATGGATATTCATAGCCACCAGGCACATTTATCTGTACTTTACAGATGGAGAGTCAGGACTGCCCAAATGGTTGAGCTTATTTAAAACTGTTTTGTCTTCTTTAAAGTAATAATAATATGAGAGAGCCAATGAGTGACGTGGACTGAGCCATTACACCTTGGAGTACTCAGTATGCTATCATGGATGGAAGCAGTCATAATCCCTTCAACTCCATCTAGGATGGGGGATGCCATGACCACCAATTCCTATGTGGCATTTGCAGCCTGCCATTTTAGAGGACCAAGCCTTCAGAGAAGAGACACACGAGGTCATGTCCCATTACTTTGCAGACATTTGGGGCTCGGCCACCTCCAGGCAAATAGAATGGGAAACGCTGAAGGTAGTGGTCAGAGGTCAATACACTCACGCAGTAGTAGGTGGCAGGGCAGGCCTGCATAGGGATTTAGTGCAGACTGAAGCTTTGCTGGGGACTTTAGAGGTGAGAGCCAGGTCAGACCCTGTGGAGCAGCTGGCCATGACAACGACCTTAGAACACCACACCCAATTGATAAAGCACTTACATTGGACTTCAGAGCTTACCAGGCGAATATGCATGCTGAAGGGGACAAATCGGGCCACCTACTGGCTTGGTTCTTGCGCAGCGTGCCATCTGTCTCCCCTATCACTATGATCAGAGTGACCCCGACGGCCGTAATTACTAGCCAAGTGGAAATACACACTGCATTTAGCACATATTACCGGACGCTATATGACCCCCCCCCCCATAGATCGTCAGGCACACATCCGCGATTTCCTTAAAAGGATTACATTTCCTTCCCTAGATTCCCTGGACAGAGAGGAGCTCAACTCACCTGTCACACTCCAGGAAATCTGAGGAGCAACCACGCATAAAACTCCATGCCTCGACTGGCTACCCGTCAAGTTCTACAAAGCCTACGAACCCCTTTTAGCCGTTAAGTTTCTGTAATTATAGGCTGCTCTTACGGAGGGCCGGCTCCCGCCGTCACTCCATGAATCACTACTAGTAGTCCTTCTCATGCCCAAAAAAAGATCCATTGGAGGTGACCTCATACCGTCCACTATCAATCCTCGGAACGGACTATAAGATTCTCAGTAAAATCATTGCGGTCGCCTGCTGGAGCACATGCCCCGTCAGGTACACCCGGACCAGAATGGCTTTATCCCGGGTAGATCAACCACCTTATTATCTGTAGAATACACAGAGTAATGGAGTTGACCACAGACCAGTGGCCACATGCAGCCCGCTTAGTGTTAGACTTTGAAAAGGTGTTTGATACAGTGGACTGGGACTGCCTGTTTTCCATTCTGACCTCATTGGACATAACTGGTAGGCTCCAAAGACTCATCAGACTCTTTTACAAAGAGCCACAGCTCGAGTAAAAATAGGCCAATGCATCTCTACCCCTTTCCCAGTTAGCAGAGGGACCAGCCAAGGGTGTCCCTTGTCCCCGCTCCTCTTTGTCCTAGCAATGGAGCCGCTGGAACAGTGGCTCGATCAACAGGGACACTATAGGTGTCAGCAGGCTTCAGGGCTGCGAGTCAACTGGGCCAAGTCCTGTGTATTCCTGCTTCTTGTGAACTGCCCACCACAACATCTGATGGTAACCACACACCTCTTGCTCTGGGAACCCCACACATTCCGCTACTTAGGCATTCCAATATACCACGAGACACAGGATCTCATAAATGGTAACCTCACCAGAGCCATCTCCTCTCCCCGCCCCCAATTGTAATTTTGGAGCACCCTCCCACTTACAGTTCAAGAGAAAGTGTCTCTGTCAAAAATGGTGATGCTCCCTCTTCTCCTGTATTTGTTTCACAACCTGCCTGTGCGCATACCGGGCTCCACCTTCCATGCTCTGCACTCTAAACTAGGGAGCTTTATTTGGAATGAAGGCAGTGCGCAAGCGGCAATTACCTGTCGACAAGTGGAACTTAGGGCCCCCCAACTTTGAGCATTATTGCCTAGCGGCAGAGTTACAGTGGCCTGCTCGGGGGTTGGCAGGGTGACTGACAGACAAATTAAGTTTGCCATTGGTGGTAAGAGAGCATTTAGGAAAGCACTACTTCCGCAGGTGAAACTCTCTCAGGAGGCTAACAATTTATTGCGCATAGCGTACAAAAGCTACCACAGAAGCCGGCACCTCATGCCGCCCATCACACCATACTCCCCTTAGATCAGGGTAAGCACTATTGAACCATTCTGTAACTTAGTCAGAAGGGAGGGACTGGCGGCCTGGGAAGAGGCCGGGGCAGGAACTCTGGGTGCTCTGTTCCGTGATGGCGCACACATACCCTTTGATCAGCTGCAGAGTGTGAGTTGCCAGTGGGCCATTTCTTGGCTCACTGTAAAGTGGTGGTCGAACTGGGCCGATTATGGCATATCACCGATACGGAGCTGGAGTATCATCCGTTAGTGCACACACTCTGCATCATGTGTAGTGGTCGAAGACTCATCAATTGGCTCACCAGGGCATTGGCACACACCACTCAGGGCCCCTTATTACTGACCCGCAGGTGCTTGGAAAGAGACATTGGCAGCTACCTGACATCAAAGAAATGGGACAGTGCGCTCCACTATCCATGGAAGTTATCACAAAATGCAAAGTTTCGATACATCCAACATAACGTTCTTCATAGGGCATATCTCACACCAGCATGCTTACATAAAATGTTTGGATCAGCCTCTCTCTGTCCAAGATGTTGCGTGCTGAACGCCAACATGGCATGCATGTTCTGGAATTGCCCAGCCACTGGAATCCTATGGAGGAAGCGTTGTCGGAGGTCACAGGACTTGAAGACCTGCTTACTATGGAGCGGGCGCTGCTAGGCCTGTTTAAACGGAAGTAAGCTCAACAAGTGACTAAACGCTTCATAGACCTGGCGCTGCTCAATGCCCGTCGGTCCATAGCAGTGTATTAGAAAGCAACATCACTTCTGGGATTGCAACACTGGTGTGCTGCGACACTTAAATGGGGTAAGGCCAAAGCAGTGGCACTTAGGTGGGAGGAGGTCGGAGGCCTGCACAGGGTCCCCATAGCAGCATCATGGGATGTCCTGTTGCAGGACTTGCAAACATTCAAAGAGACCCTCACTGGCTAGTTTGAAATCCTAACAGAAGTGCAGCGGCTTACCACTGCACTCTCTCTGTTAGAAATGGGGGTCTCTAGTTGGTAGAGGTAGGTACCCTTGTCCAAATAGGGACCCTTGCTTCTAGTCAGGGTAAGGGGGATACACACTTTAGATAACCCCTGCTCACCCCGTGGGTAGCTTGGCACGAGCGGACAGACTTATCCCAAAGGCAATGTCTAAAGTATTTGTACTCAAAACACACAGAAATACAGCAATAACACCACAAGTGGACACCACACCAGTTTAGAAAAATAAAGTATCTTTATCTAAACTCAACAAGACCAAAATGACAAAAATACAACATACATGTAATAAGAATATGACTTTTCAACGGTTTCACACAACTGGGTCCATAGAAACTATGGATGTGCGATTTCTCCCAAGATACCTGTAGATGCATCAAAATTCACAAGGCCAAACAGCCGCAGAGATGGGAAGCATCGAAAAGCAAAGGGATGTAACAGTTCCTGAGCCCATGGGGAGGCGATGCAACAGTTCTGCTGCACGCAGGAGAAGTGATGGGTCGAATCCAGTCTGTAGGGGGAAGTGATGCATCGATTCCGAGACGGTTCTGAACCACGGGTGATGCGTCGGGAAAGCTTGCCGCAGAGGTACGATGCGCGGAAATCCGGGATGCGTCAGCGATCGATGCGGTGGCGTTGAGCGACGCTGCGTCGGTTTCTTCAGCCGCGATCCCTCGATGCTTCGGTTCTTGCAGCGGCAACAGCCGCTGCCGTCAGTTTCGGCAGTGGCGTGGAGATTCTTCTCATTTGTTCTCTTTGTGCTTTGTGCAAGGGTCTCTGAGCCCAGTTCAAACCAATTCTGTCCTCACTGGTGCAGTATGACCACAGGGGGTGGAGACAGCATTGTGCAAGGGAGACAGGCCCTATTCAGGTGCAAGGAAATCTCCTCCCACTACTCTATTTGCAGCCAAGCCCCATTCAGCTCAGCTCTGAGTCAGCCAGGAAGAGCCAGTCACACCTCAACCCCCACAGTGGCTGTATACAGTGAATGCACATACCCAGCCCCTGTCACTCCAAAACCAGACAGTCAATACACAAACAGGCAGAGGCACACAGACTGGTTAAACAAGAAAATGCCTACTTTCTAAAAGTGGCCTTTCCAAACAGACAATTTAAAAACATCTTTACTAAAAGATGTGTTATTAAATTCTGAGTTCAAAGAGCCTAAACTTTATCTCTCTATCTTGTCCCAATGGGAAGTTATACTTGTAAGATGTTACAAAGCATTTCCCGTTCTATCCTATGGGGCAAGATAGCCTTTAAATAGTGAAAAACGAAATTGGCAGTATTTCACTATCAGGACATGTCACACACACCAGTACTTGTCCTACCTTTCATATACACTGCACCCTGCCCAGGGGTGTACCTTGGACCTACCATAGGGGTGCCTTACATGTAATAAAAGGGAAGGTTAGGGCCTGGCAAGTGGGTGCACTTGCCAAGTCGACATGGCAGTTAACAACTGCGCACAGACACTCAAGTGGCAGGTCTGAGATACCTTTTCTGTGCTACTCATGTGGGTGGCACAATCAGTGCTGCAGGCCCACTAGTAGCATTTGATTTACCGGCCCTGGAACACTTCAGTGCACTTTACTAGGAACTTACCAGTAAATCAAATATGCCAATCAGGGAGAACCAATTGTAATCATAATTTACACAGGGAGCACTTGCACTTTGACACTGATCAGCAGTGGCAAAGTGCCCAAAGCATCTAAGCCAGCAAAAATGAAATCCAGCACAGCACCAAAAATACAGGAGGTAGAGGCAAAAAGTCAGAGGAAACCACGCCAAAGCTGCCAAGTCTAACACGCGTCCCCTCCAGTAGAAGATAGGAAGAACTACCCACCCTCTTTGGAGTTCTCATCCCCAAGGCGGAAGAATCTGGACAGACCATCAGCATTGGCGTGTTCTGTACCAGGGCAGTGTTCCACCGTAAAGTCCATTCCCTGCAGGGAGATGGACCACCGCAACAGTTTTGGGTTCTCACCCCTCATTTGCCTAAACCATCTGAGGGGCCTGTGGTCTGTCTGAACCCGGAAGTGAGTCCCAAACAGGTAGGTTCTAAGCTTCTTCAGCGCCCAGACCAGAGCAAAAGCTTCTCTTTCAATTGCACTCCACCTCTGTTCCCTGGGAAGTAGCCTTCTACTAATGAAAGCTACGGGTTGGTCCAAGCCCTCATCATTCAATTGTGAGAGTACTGCTCCCACACCATGCTCTGAAGCATCTGTCTGCACAACAAATTCTTTGGAGAAGTTGGGTGCCTTGAGGCTGGGCGCCGTGCACATGGCAGATTTCAGGGCATCAAAAGCGGTCTGACAGGCATCGGTCCAGATCACTTTCCTTGGATGCATCCTTGAAGTCAGCTCTGTCAAGGGGTAACAATGGTGCCATATCCCTTGACAAACCGTCTGTAGTACCCGGTGAGTCCTAAAAAGGCTCTCACCTCTGTCTGGGTCTTGGGGGGCTCCCAAGCCAGTATGGTATTGATCTTAGGCTGTAGGGGCGCCACCTGGCCTCTTCCTACCTGGTGCCCTGAGTACACCACAGATCCCTGCCCTATCTGGAACTTACTGGCCTTGATAGTGAGTCCTGCCTTCTGCAGAGCCTTCAACAATTCACAGAGGTGTTGCAAGTGTTTCTCCCAGCTGGAGCTGCACACAGCAATGTCATCCAGGTAGACACTGCTGAATTCCTCCAGCCCGGACAGTACCTGGTTGACCAGTCTCTGGAATGTGGCGGGGCATTCTTCAACCCAAAGGGCATGACACAGAACTGGTAGTGCCCCTCTGGCATCGAAAACGCAGACCTCTCTCTTGCCCCATCAGTCAAGGCAATCTGCCAGTACCCAGGCCTTAGATCAAATGTACTAAGGTACCGGGCAGCTCCCAGCCGATCAATGAGCTCATGAGCTCTGGGGATAGGGTGTGAGTCAGTTCTGGTGACAGCATTGAGCCCACGGTAGTCCACACAGAACCGGAGTTCAGGAGTGGCACCGGGTGCAGCAGCTTTTGGAACCAAGACCACTGAGCTAGCCCACGGGCTGCTGGAGGGCTCTATCACCCCTAACGCCAACATCTTTGAAACCTCTTCCTTGATGCTGGCCCTGACTTTGTCAGTTACTCTGTAAATTTTACAGGTAAACTGTCCCCAGTATCCACATCATGGATACACCAATTGGTGATTCCTGGAGTCATGGAGAACACGGAGGCAAACTGTCCCAGCACCTGGCAACAGTCCCTCTGCTGCTCTGGGGTCGGGGGGGGAGAAAGGTTCACTCCATCCACTGACCCATCATGTTCCTTGGCTGACAGGAGATCAGGAAGAGGATCACTCTCCTCTTCCATTCCATCATCTGTAGCCAGGAGCATTGTGACTTCAGACCTCTCAAAGTGAGGTTTGAGACAGTTCACGTGTAGGACCCTCAAAGGGTTCCTGGGAGTCTGCAAGTTGACCAACTAGGTCACATCACTATTGCGCTCCACCACCTCAAATGGACCAGTCCACTTGTCTTGGAGAGCACAAGGCTCTGGTGCCATCACCCACACTTTTTGGCCAGGCTGAAACTCAACCAGAGTGGGTCGTACCAACGCTTCATCTCCCCCTGGCTGGCTTCCAGGTTCGCCTAAGCGATTTTCCTGAAGCACAGAGTCTGGTTTCTGAAGGCCAGCATGTAGCTGAACACGTCTTGGGGGGTCTTACCAGGAGTTTTCTCCCAGCCCTCCTTCACCAGACTCAGAGGTCCTCTCACAGGGTGCCCATACAGCAATTCAAAGGGACTGAACCCTAATGATTTCTGTGGCACCTTCCTGCAGGCAAACAAAAGGCATGGTAGGAAGATGTCCCACTCACGTCTAATGGGTTCTGCAAGACCCTTTATCATGCCTTTCAGGGTTTGGTTGAATCTCTCAACCAACCCATTCCCTTGGGGATGGTAAGGAGTAGTGAATTTGTACATTACACCGCACTCCTCCCACAGTGACTTCATTTACCTGGAAATTAAATTTGTACCACGGTCAGAGACCACCTCTCTGGGGAACCCCACATGAGAAAAGATCCCCATCAATGTACGGCTCACCACAGGGGCCGTGATTGTCCTGAGAGGGGCAGCTTCCGAGTGCCGGGTGGCATGGTCCACCAAGACCAAGATAAACTTGTTGCCTAAGGCTGTCTTGGGTTCCAGTGGCCCCACAATGTCAATGCCCACCCGCTCGAAAGGGGTGCTCACCACAGGAAAGGGTTGGAGGGGAGCCTTATACATCCCTCCAGTCTTGCCACTTGCCTGGCAAGTCTGACAAGACATACAATGTGTGCCAACGTGCTTCTGCATTTGGGGCCAGTAAAAGTGGGTGACAAGCCTGTGATAGGTCTTGTCGCACCCCAAATGTCCTACCAGAGGCACATCATGAGCCAGACCCAGTAGGAAGGTCCTGTAGCACGCGGGTACCACCAGCAGACAGTCTGCCCCGGGCTCAGCAACCTTAGGCTCACTGTAAAGGAGACCATTCTCCCAATAAATCAAATGTGATCCAGAGAGACCACCTGCTGCCTGGTCTGCAGTTTGCTGCCGCAAACCATCAAGAGTAGGGCATTCCATCTGCGCCTTGCAGAACTCCTCCCTGGAGGGACCACCTTCCTGCTGCCAATGGGTCAGCTCAGGCAGATCTCCCAGTTCGGCTACTTGTTCCACTGTATGTTCCAGGGAAACCCACTCAGGTTCTGCCTCCACCTGGACCGTGGGAACTTCAGGGGCTGGTTTCCCATGCCCCCTGCCTTCTTCTTTCTGGCAGGCACCTGGGCCACTCTTTCAGGCTCCAGGTCCTCTTGATCGACCCTACTGGCTGCTATTGACCGAGTGGCCACACAGGCCCACTCAGGCAGTCCCAACATCTTTAAATGAGCCTGTCGCTCCACCTCCTTCCAAGATGAGCTCTTCAGGTCATTGCCAAACAGACAGTCAACAGGCATGGATGGACTTACAATGACCTTCAAGGAACCTGAGACCCCCCCACTAAAAGGGAACCTTGGCCACCTTACACAGGCACTCCGAGTTGTCTGCAGCAACAACAGGGTGAAGTACATTGGGGATCACCTGCTCTTCAGACACACACTGACACCTGACAGATGTCACTCTGGCCCCTGTGTCTCTCAGAGCCTTCACCCTCCTCCCATTGATGGTCACCCACTGCAGGTACTTTTTAGTGTTATCTGGCAGGCAGGTTTCCAGGACCATCTCTCTATCTCCTAATGAGATAAGAGTCATCACAGCTGGCTCCCCACCCTCACTAGGAACCAACTCCTCCCCCAGCACTACACTAACTAACCCTGGTGACGGTGCACCAGTGGGTGCTGGTGGTGCCTTGGGGCACTTGGGATCATTCGCCAGGTGGCCTTCCTGACCACATCCATAACACTTGTGGGGACCCTGGTTGTCTGGCCTACCCTTAGGGGGCCATGGCTTCTTAGAACTGGGGGGCTGGGAATCTTTACCCTGGGAACTATTTTGGGGCCCTTTAGAAAACTCCTTTTGGTTACCCTTGTCCCGCCCACTCTTCTGCTGGGACCCTGCCCACCTTTGGCTGGGTTTCACACATACCCCTTGTGGACCCTGGTACTCGTCCAGCGGTCTGCCTCCTGAGCAAGCTTTCTGGGTTCAGTCAGCTTACTATCCATAAGATGCTGGTGCAGCTCTGGAACACAAAGATTACTCAAGTGCTCCCAACTAATCAAGTTGTACAACCCCTGGTAATCAGTTACCTTACTGCCCTTTATCCAACCATCCAGTGCTCTGCAATAAAGGTTCACACACTCAACCCACGTATTGGTTTCAAGGTTCTTGAAGGACCTAAACTTTTCCCTGTACTGCTCAGGTGTGAGCCCATACCTGAGGCATAAAGCCTCCTTCATATTGGGATAGGTCCAAGCACCCGCCTCCTCCAAAGGTGTCAGAGTGTTCCTCCCATTGGCCTCAAAGTGTTTCCACAGGCCTGCCCCCCAATTCTTCTCAGGGACCTCATTCATACACAGTGCTGCCTCATAAGATGCAAACCATGCATAAATACCCCCTTCTGTAAATTCTGTGCTAGGTCCTCGGAAATGTAAACCATACCCCCTTGCACTGATTGTGCTTGCCACCATTTGTACTAGACTCCACCTGTTTGGCCTTGATGTCCAGTTTTCTCATGCTCAATTCATGGGCCAAGATCAATTTCTTTTCTTCCAAAGCACGAACATTCTTGCTCTCCTCTGCCTTGGTCTGGAGCCTCAAAACCTCCAACTCATGATCCCTGGCCCTGCGCCTTTCCTCCATTTCCTCTGGCACACAATTTCTGGAAGAATGATTGCTGCCAGCCCTAGAGGCTGCTCTCCCAACAGGCAAATCCTGGGATCTGAAACCACCATTTGGTGCACCCCCATCCACATCTGCATCATCTGTCTCCTCAGCTTGTCTGGCCTCCCAACAGGCCCCTAAGGCCTTCTGTAGCTCCTCTTTCCTAGAGTTGCTCTTCATGGGACATCCAAAGCTCTTGCAGAATTGCTAGAGTTGCTCTACTTTGTAACAACTTAACATTTCAACGCCAAACTCCAATTCTGCAGTCTCACTTGCTGATTTACCATTCAGAGACATGGTGCATGGATACTTAAAGGGTCAGATCAAAATTAGAACCAAAAATAAAACACAGAATGTGGTTGCGTAGTGGTCTGCACTAAACTAGTGATGTACACCAATCACTGTGGGTCAAGTACAAATACAAGTTCAAATCCTCACTGCTGACCACCAATGTTAGAAATGGAGGTCTCTAGTTGGCAGAGGCAGGTACCTTTGTCCAAATAGGGACTCTTGCTTCTAGTCAGGGTAAGGGGGATACACACTTTTGATAACCCCTGCTCACGCCCTGGGTAGCTTGGCACGAGCTGACAGACTTATCCCAAAGGCAATGTGTAAAGTACTTGTATTCAAAACACACAGTAATACAGCGATAGGACCACAAATGGACACCACACCAGTTTAGAAAATTAAAGTATCTTTATCTAAACTCAACAAGACCAAAATGACAAAAAATCCAACATACATGTAATAAGAATATGACTTTTCAAAGGTTTCACACAACTGGGTCCATAGAAACTATGGATGAGTGATTTCTCACAAAGTACCTGTAGATGTGTCGAAATTCACAAGGCCAAACAGCCGCAGAGATGGGAAGCGTCGAAAAACAAAGGGATGCGTCAGTTCCTGAGACCATGGGGAGGCGATGCAACAGTTCTGCTGCAAGCAGGAGAAGTGATGCGTCGAATCCGGTCTGTAGGTGGGAAGTGATGCGTCGATTCCGAGACGGTTCTGGTCCACTGGTGATGCATCGGAAATAACTTGCCGCACAGGTACGATGCATGGAAATCCGGGATGCGTCGCGATCGATGCGGCGGCGTCGAGCGGCGCTGCATCGGTTTCTTCAGTCGTGATTCCTCGATGGGTCAGTTCTTGCAGCGGCAACAGGCGCTGCGTCGGTTTCAGCAGCGGCACGGCGATGCATGGAGATTCTTCTCGCACAGCAGTGCTGCGTCGGGAAAACAGCCGCAAGAAGAGCGATGCGTTGATTTCTTCAGTTCTTTGGGTTTCTTCCAGCTCCCAGCAGCAAGCACATCCTCCAGAGGCCCAGAACTGGAACAGGCACCTCCTGGCAGGTCAGAACTCTCAGCAGTAGAGTTCAGGGGAGCTGGGGGTAAAGTCTTTGTGTCCCTGAGACTTCAGAACAGGAAGCCAGCACACACAGGCCCTTGGAGATCTTCTTCAAGCAGGTTCAAGCAAAGTTCCAGTCTTTGTCCTTTCCTTGGCAGAAACAGCTACTGCAGGTCAACCCCACACAGCACACAGCAAAGGGGCAGTACTCATCTTCACAGCTCTTTAGCTGTTCTCCTTGGCAAAGGTTCCTCTTGAGTCCAGAAGTAATCTAATGTTCTAGGGTTTTAAGTCTAATACTTATACCACAAAATCTTTGTTCTCTTTGTGCAAGGGTCTCTGAGCCCATTCCAAACCACCATTTCTGTCCTCACTGGTGCAGTATGACCACAGGGGGTGGAGACAGCATTGTACAAGGGAGACAGGCCCTATTCAGGTGCAAGGAAATCTCCTCCCACTACTCTATATCCAGCCATGCCCCATTCAGGTCAGCTCTGAGTCATCCAGGTAGAGCCAGGCACACCTCAACCCCCACAGTGGCTGTCTACAGTGAATACACATCCCCAGCCTCTGTCACTCCAAAACCAGACAGTCAATACACAAATAGGCAGAGGCACACAGACTGGTTGAACAAGAAAATGCCTACTTTCTAAAAGTGGCATTTCCAAACACACAATTTAAAAAACATCTTTACTAAAAGATGTGTTATTAAATTCTGAGTCCAGAGAGCCTAAACTTTATCTCTCTATCTTGTCCCAATGGGAAGTTATACTTGTAAGATGTTACAAAGCATTTCCCATTCTGTCCTATCGGGCAAGATAGCCTTTAAATAGTGAAAAACGAAATTGGCAGTATTTCACTATCAGGACATGTCACACACACCAGTACTTGTCCTACCTTTCATATACACTGCACCCTGCCCAGGGGTGTACCTTGGACCTACCATAGGGGTGCCTTTCAGCGCGCAGCTGAGCAGGTTAAGCTGAAGGATACCTGCATGCGGCGAGACTAACCTAAGCTTTTTTAAACATTTTAAACGTGGGGAATTTCTTAAAGCCTGTTCTTATTAATTGGGGGAATTTTCGTAAAGCCTGTTCTTATCAATTGTTTTTAGAACTATATGACTGCGCACTTTGCACTTTAAAGCGTACTTTGCACTAACCTTGAAACCTGTAGCAGCCGCTTTCTTTAAGGAGAAGGGGTGAGACTGTGCATTTTCCTTTTTAGTCGAGATCTCCCCGGTCCACCGCAGCCATTAGCGGGCTGATTGAGTGGAGGGAGATCCCCGGTGACTCACTTCCGTTGAGCCACGCTGCACCCGCCATCTTGGAGAAGGGACGGTCTAGTTCTCCGTACCCATCAAGTTTGGCACTGATACAAAAAGAGGCTATTGCGCTGGCGCGCAGCGGACGTGCACAGCGGGCGCACCAAAGGCAAGCCTGTCTGCGCCCGTCTGCGCCAGGACCGCGCCCAGTGCCGGGCCCCCTGGTCCTTCTCCCCGGAAGCAGGTAAACATTATTAAGTACTCCCGTGAAGCGCTATTAGCACTAAGACACACTAATACCGCCATCAAGCCATCCCCCTCAAATCATGCGAAGTACAACGAGCAACCCAGGCACTCTCCCGGCAATCACTCTGTTCCGGTTGTGTCATCAGGGCCTACTCTAAAGAATAGGACTGCCCTAAAAAGCAGTAACATTCACTGTATGTTACTAAACTCAAGATCTTTGGTGAAACATCAGCTAGAGTTTTATGATCTTGTCCAAACGGAGAATACTGATGTGGCCTTAGTCACAGAAACCTGGGCGGACGACAGCTCCGGCCCCGATATTGTTGCTGCCACACCTCCCGGGTTTGCAGTCTTTAGACTAGACAGACAAAAAAAAAGAGGAGGAGGACTGGCCGTATTCTATCGCAATAATTTCAAAACCCGATTTGAACCACTAACTATGTTGGGCTTCGAGGCAATGACATTTCTGATACAGCCTCCAGACTCATCAGCTTTAAAAGGGTTGCTAATATACCATCCACCAGGTGCTAGGAGCAATTTTATTGATAACCTCAGCACTGCGATAGAAACCTTAATAATAAATGAAAATTTCACGGTGCTGGGAGATTTTAACTTTCATCTTGAAAAAATGATTGACCCAGACTCGCAAAAACTCATCGAGGCTATGGACGCCTTTGGACTTCCCCTAATCTCCAACGGTCCTACACAGAAGGCTGGTCATATGTTGGATGGTATTTTTTCTAACTATGAGGACATTAAGTTGCTGCCATCCTTCCCAGTGACCTGGTCGGACCACTGGGTGGTTAACTGGCAAATGAAGATTAAAAAAACTGTCATGCATAGACCACCTATCCAATACACAATGGGCAGAGCCTGGCATAAAATCTCTCCAGTCGAATTAGGAGAGGTTGCTACCTCTACCCCTTGTCAATTAGGGGACGATGTGGAGCAAAATGTGGATATCTTTACACATTGGCTAAACACAGCATTGGACAAGATAGTACCAACCTCCCATAAGTCTGCTACAAAACAAATGTCCCAACCGTGGTATAATGAGAATCTCAGACTATCAAGGCAGGATTGCCGCAGACAGGAACAGAAATGGAGAAAAACTATGATGCAGAAGAGAAGATTATATATAAGGCCAAATTAGCAAAGCATAAAGAGGGCATCTTAAAAGCAAAGACCACATATTTTTCAGAGCGTATAAAAAGGCCTGTGATGCTAATAAAACCCTTTTCTCAGTCATCAAGAAGCTGGTAATTCCTACTAATGCCACTAACACTGGAATAAACCAAGAATTCTGTGACATACTGGCCAGTTTCTTTCAAGAGAAGGTGGTAAACATCTATAACAAATTTGCGGAAAACACCAAAGCAGTGTACCCTCAGGCCGAGTACACGACTTCAGGTTGTGAGAATAAAAACAGTCTCTCTATATTTAAGACCCCCTCAGAGGATCAACTCAGAGACCTAATTCTGTCAATTAAATCAGGCTCTCCTTATGATCCCTGTCCGCCAAATATAATGCACCAAATATCTGCCCAGGTGGCAAGAAATCTGGGACAAATTCTAAACAATGTGTTCACCAGTGGAACTTTCCCTGTCCAATGGATACGTACCTCAATTCTCCCACTTCTGAAAAAAGATAACTTGGACAGCGCTGAGCCATGCAACTATCGGCCGATCTCGAGACTCCCTTTTGCTGCTAAACTGACAGAGAAAATTATGAATAAGCAAATTTCAGAATATGTAGAAGTGAACTCGCTGCTTGACGAATCGCAACATGGTTTCAGGAAAAACTATAGCACTGAATCCGCTTTAATTATAGCCATGGAAGAAATACGTGAAGTTCTCGATGGAGGAGGTACAGCGGCGCTGGTAATGCTGGACCTTTCGGCGGCATTTGATACGGTCAGCCATGAGATTCTGGTTGACCGGCTCCAAGATTTAGGGATAAAAGGAACAGCAATTAATCTCCTAAAATCATTTCTAACAAATCGACAGCAAAATGTGGCAATGGGGAAGTTTGTCTCCAGGCAGTTCTCCCTACCATGTGGAGTCCCACAAGGATCGGCCATCAGCCCTACACTTTTTAATCTTTATGTTACGCCACTAGCGTCGATTATAAAAAATGCCGGTTTTACCCTGGCCTCCTATGCAGATGACACCCAAATTGTGGTGTCTCTGACTAACCGGGAAAATAGCGCTGGAGGCGCTTTCAGTACTTGCATGAGAAAGGTGAGCGACTGGATGGACAGAAATTGCTTGAAGCTGAATGGCTCAAAGACCGAGGTCATCATCTTTGACAACAAACCCTCCCTCTGGACACCGGACTGGTGGCCGCCAGAGTTGGATACACTACCCATACCCTCAACCAAGGTAAAGAACCTAGGTATTATAATAGACAGGGAACTTAAATTTAAAGAACAAGTCAGCAAAATTACATCGGCATCCTTCTGCTCAATAAGGTTGATTAAAAAGATCAAAAAATACATACCGACTGAACTTTTAAAAGAAGTGACCCTAGCAATGGTCCTTACACGAATTGACTATTGTAATAGTCTTTATCTCACACTTGCAACGGGTCTCGTTAACAGACTTCAGATTTTACAGAATGCGGTGGCCCGCCTCATCTTTAAGATTCCAAAAAATGAATCAGCAAGAGAAGCCCTAAGAAGACTGCATTGGCTGCCAGTTAGACAAAGATGCAAATTCAAGGCCCTCTGCTTTGCGTTTAAATCTTTGCATGGACTGGGACCAGTCCAGTTTAAGAACAAATTGAGATGGTATACGCCAGCGAGAACTCTACGTTCAGGTCTGGCGAAGAATATGATGGTCCCTCCATCTAAGAAGTCCACATGGGGAGGCAGAAGTTTCTTTAGGACAACAGCAACGCTTTGGAATCAACTGCCATTTGCCCTAAAAACAGCACCTTCACTGCTCAGTTTCAGAAAGGGCCTAAAAACATGGTTATTTATACAAGCCAGTTAAGAAGCTGTTCGCAGCTCTTGTCTATAGCAGTAATCTCCACCCCTGCTACACCTGTCTCAGCTTTCTATAGCGCCAAGACGCTCTCTGGCATTAGTTGCGCTCTACAAGTTTTATTTACATTACATTACATTACATACATTACATAAAAGGGAAGGTTAGGGCTTGGCAAGTGGGTGCACTTGCCAAGTCGACATGGCAGTTAACAACTGCGCACATACACTGAAGTGGCAGGTCTGAGATACCTTTTCAGGGCTACTAATGTGGGTGGCACAATCAGTGCTGCAGGCCCACTAGTAGCATTTGATTTACAGGCCCTGGCACACTTCAGTGCACTTTACTAGGGTCTTACCAGTAAATCAAATATGCCAATCAGGGAGAACCAATTGTAATCATAATTTACACAGGGAGCTCTTGCACTTTGACACTGATCAGCAGTGGCAAAGTGCCCAAAGCATCTAAGCCAGCAAAAATGAAATCCAGCACAGCATCAAAAATACAGGAGGTAGAGGCAAAAAGTCATAGGAAACCACGCCAAAATTCCAAGTCTTACACTCACCCACCAGTCTGCCCCTCTCTTCCACATATGTTCCCCATTCTCTTTCAGATTTGGTCAAGCCCCTAGGACACTTGGGGACGGGGTGGGGTTGCACAGGCAACATCCCTGTTGCAGAATATTTATTTAAGTCAGTAGGGCATCAAGATGGGGAATGTCATCAACATGGTGTCAAGGATATATGAGAGGGAATCACTGTTATGACCTAAAGTTTGTTACTGTTTTTGCATTCATGTTATGAACCAATTACTCCTGCCAAAATGCTTACCTTGCCATATCTGTACAGAACCTGAGAGGAGTACAACAGGTTGAAATATGTTGTATTTTACCACTATGATGAAAATAAATAAAATTGGTTAAAATAAAAAAATGATGGATGGAAGCAGAATGTAAATAACACTCAAACAAACCAATGGCAGAAGAGAGCTCACCCAAAGGCCTCCTACATATCTACATAGATATATATTTATACATATAGAGGTATGTATTAGTTAATGATTTTTTTATTACAAGATCCTGGCAGACCGCTTACCCTGTCAAGCCTTCTGAACAGATTCTAGCAAGAATTATTAGAGTGCAAGTCTTCTACCCCATAGGCATTGTGAGAGGTGGCAACCAACACCAAAATCCTTCCCTACAAAGTTAATCGGTGGCCTTTCACATAACAAAATTACTATTTGCAGGTTTTAATACAGAGAAATAACAAGCCTCCCTTAAATGTCTATTGACTTTAACATATACTGTTCACAGTCAATAGGTCAGACACGCTTCCTTTAAAATATCTTTTCATAATAAACAGATCAGACCTATGGCATCTGAAATATATTTTCCTAGTGAAACAATCAGGCCTCAAGCTGTTATCATTGGCTTGTCACGATAACCTATTCAGGTTTTCTGTATTGAGCTTAAGCTTTCCCACAAAGCCTCCACCAGGAACAGTGCAATGTAATTACATAGATGTACACAATTACAGTTATCAAAACAACACAAAAACCCTACTAATAGAGCCTGATAACTACTACAGTGCAAAGCTTCTAACCTCATGCTTTGTCAAACAATCAAATCAAAGTTATACAATGCCCAGCTGCCCTACAGGGCATCTTGAGGCTAGAAGCAGAAGTAAAGCACTAGAAAAATGGCATTAATCAGTAAATAACCAGGTTTTAAATAGAGGTCTGAATTGGTTATCCTCTGCAGTGCAACACAGTGTTAGGGGAAGTTCGTTCCATGCTTTAGCGACAAGGCAAGTGAATGATCGCCTCCACGCGTGAAAAGCCTAAACTTGGGGATTCTCATCAGAAAAGCTTGTTTGGGTGCCCCACCAACACAAAAGTCCTTGCCTACTACTGTAATCTGCAAGATTCCGTGTAAAAATAATTGCCTGCAGGCTTTAGCATAGTGTAACAATCCACCCTTAAAAGCCTATTGCCTTTAAAACATGTTTTCACATAAAGTGAGTAATGCCTTCTGGCTTTGTCATAACATTTCATTATAAACAGGTCATAGATAAGGAATCTGACATAACCTTTCCCAGAGAACCGATAAGGCCTAAAGTCTTTACCACTGGTTTCACACTATATCTAAGGGTGGGCGGTATACTCTGCACTGCCTGCAGACTTCTCGGAGATTTGCGCACTCTGCGCTCCGCTTGGAACGCGGAGTTCTGCAAAAAATTCCGCTCCGCCGCCTAGCGAAGTTTGCCACCCACCGGTACTCAAAAACAACCATCTCATGGCCCACTCACTATTGTTTTCCTGTCCAACAGTACGCCTTCCTCCTCTACTATAATCTTCCCAGAGCCGGGGCTTATTCTGGTTGGTAGGCGAACTAAGGGAACACACATAAGTGTCATGTCAGCAATGATTGGCTAGTCTAAAACTACGGGCCAATGGGTGCGAGACAGGCAATGCAAATAATGAAACGTGTACCTCTTCAAACTTGCGCAGAACCTCCATTCTGGGATGGGGGATGAGAGGAGAGGGGTGGTGTTTCTGGCAGCACTAATATATTTATATTGCCCGAGCCCTCCTAGAGATAGAAAAGGGTCTTGCCAAGCAATTTGAAAATCAGTTATTAAAAGAAAACTAAATAAGGGTACCGCAGATGCTCACCTTGTGCTGATTAACCAGATTCGAAATGGCTTCACAGTCACTTGGAATTTTTTACAAGCAAACTGGGGTCCATGAGTGGAAAGGTGGTGAAGCCAAAAGAAGACAAAGATGCTTCCAAGGGTAAGCAACGCTTCTTTGCTTGATTACACCTGAGTGTGGTATACGTGCCTTTGTGCAATCAGCCTTGCTGATGTGTCCATGTGTTGTTTTTCTTTTTTTTTTATGGTGCATATCTGGCGTGTTATATCATACTCCCTGCACCAGCTTTCTGGCAATCCGTGATGCTTTGTGTGCAGCGTTAGGTGGGAATCAAGGGAGGCACGGGGTGTGTTGTTCACATATCATAACGCTAGAGCATGTGCACAGAATGCTGTCAAATAGTGTGTGTGTCCCAAAGTTTCTGGGGCATACCTAAAAGTCAATTTCACTTACAATGTGTATCAGTGTATGTTTGGGAACATGTGAGCCTGACAGCCATGCTCAGAACTGAGAAGCCAAACAAAGATGACCCGTGGCTTCTACGGTGTTGTAGTCATGGCATAGTCGAGGCCCCCTCCGGCTGAGAGATCGATACTGCACAGGGGTATAAGTAAAACTTATAAGCATACATTGACATCCACGTGCAGCTCCCAACCAATATAGACACGCCCTCTAGTCCTTATTTACAGCACCGCCTGCTGCACTAAAATGATGGGTGCCGCGGAACAGACTCCTTGCTGAACCACCAGCGCCACTGTGCTGTGAACTGCAGCATCTGTGAAGGCCTCTGATCACATCAGTAAGTCCTCTAACAGCCAGCGAGCTAGAGACAACAGCCACTTCACTTCATTCAGCCTCAGCTTAAGAAGCTAGGACATAGCACATCAGCCAGCACGCCACATGGGCCCCGGGGGAGAAAGGCCAATATAAAAATAAGGCATAGGCGGTACTCCGCTGAACTGCACACAGTTACCGGAGTTTTAATGTAACTCCGTGGAATTTTGCAGAGTGAAACTCTACGAGCTCTGCCTACTCCCAACTATATCCAACACAAGCCTACTGTAGTGGTCATAAACTGGCAACCATCAGGCATACAGTTACACAATGACAATGACAAGTTACGCAATTTAAAAAATTGCAGTTGGCAAAATGTTATTCTAAAAAGTATACAGCCGCTCTCAATAGGGCCAAACAAGAATCATCACAGTGAAAACCTTCTACTCCCAGGGTTTGTTAGAGTGGGTGACCAACACCAAAACATTTACCTGCTGTGGTAATCTGTGACATTACATGTGACCAAATACCTCTTCATAGCCTTTAAACACAGTGCAATAAAAATTCACTGTTAGAGGCCCATTGGCTTTAAGAAATGTTTTTCACAAAAAAAAAGCCTGCACTGCTGCCTTTGCCATAACTTGTAATAATAAACAGACCTATGGCATCTGGCATAACTTTTCCCTGTGCTCCAGTTGGGCATATAGCTGTTATCATTGGTTTGTCAGAATAACCAACTCAGTCTTACTGTACTAAGTGTAGATTTTCCTGTAAATCAACCAGGCATACAGTCATCAAATTGCAAATGTATAATTACAGTTGGCAAAGAAAGATACTATCTCTCCTACGGAAGCCTAATACGGATTATAGTATGCATATCTTCTATCCTTACGGCCTGTTTGGGAGGTTCATCAACTCCAAAACCCTTGCCTACTATAGTAATATGTGAGACTCTATGTAACAATATACCCTCTAACAGACTATAGCAAAGTGGAATAACAATCTATCCTTAAGATGCTATTGCTGTTACCTTATGCTTTTCACAATAGATACGTCTTTGTTGTAACATTTCAGAATAAACAGATCAGGCCTATAGCCATAATTGTTGGCTTGCCACAATAACTGACTCAATCCTGCAATACTGAGTGAAAAAGCTTTGCCGCAAGCCAAAACGTACACTAGCACTCTTTTTACAGCAAGCATACAATGCTGCCCCACCAAATAAATGAGTGGAGCCAAAGTCCATCTCTCAGTAGTATGCGGAAAGCTCTTTTTGTTGGTTATATAGGATCAGGCAGAATCTGCGCTGCCAAGCCAGATGTAAAAATCCATTGAGATTAGTGTAGCCCTAGGCATGCCATATTGCTCTCAAATGCCTAACTGCACTCTGGGGTCTAAAGTTAATGATGGCAGGTGAGGGGGCTGGTACTCAAAAACAGCAATACCTTCCTCACGGCTGCCGTCCTCCCATCTGTACTGCTGCAAGGGAAAAAACACACTGTAAATTGCACAATTATCTAAGGTACAATAATAGCATTATAGGACAATGTAGGCGAACCCAAAAGGTCAAGGAATCCATACTACTGCTGGCTCAGGGAGCTATATAAATAAACAAAATAATCACAAATATGTGGAGGAGAAGCTCTTTTTTTCGTGGAAGCTCACAACTTCTGCCTAATCAAAACGTACTCCCATCCACCAACATGTGGGAGAAGTGAAAACCCCTCTCTATAGTACTCCTGAAAGCTCTGTTTTAGGTTGATCACATAAGGTCTGGTGGTAGCTGTTCTGTCAAGTCAGACCGAACCAGTTTGAATTAGTATCTGTAGTGTGAAAGAATGTCTCCTCTGTTCCATGTGATGAGGTCACCTGTTCCCCAAAAAGTCTCAGTCTCTTCCAGTAGCCTGGGTTTCCAGGGGAAAGGGCCCCACATATCCTGTAGAGGGGCCGCATTTAATGGTATGCTGATCTAACAATTGCTATTCCTTCATTGCGGCTTGTGCTCCCCTGTTGTGTGCTGCATAACCTTGTGAATAAAGGCTGAGGTCACTAACCTTTTAAAGTAAAAAACATCTTCAGCCTTTGCGAGCTGTGAATGCTAAATGCTTATCCCTTCACTAAGATGCTACCTCCACAGGTTTCTGATTAAAGTTGTTGTAAAATTATGGTGGGTATTCACTCGGGTCAGAGTTCTCGTGATGTCACTGCCTTTGGTTTCATTGGAGATAAAAGGTCTTGCCAGGATACTTCATTGGTTGTCATTTGGGCCTCACGGTGTGTGTTGTCAAGTCCTTTGATGTTTGTAGGTCGAGCCTAGGCGGGTGCATGCGCTGTCTTCGAGACATGCTGTATTCACTCTCTGGGCTTTAAGCCCGCTATTGCTGTTGACTTATTAATGAGAGCATCGTTTGTAAAAGCTTGGGTCCATGTGGTTTATTGGTGATATATGTCCCTCCTTCATGTTTCTTGCTCCCTCCACTGAAGTATAATAGTATTCTGCAATTTTTGGCTATTTCTATTTGTGGAGGTGCACCTTTTTTTTTGTTGCCTCCAGCCCATCGCGTGTTTTGGAAGGTTTTCAATTGTAATTTTTTTTAACACGTTACCACGGCCCCTCATCCAGAAAAGCTTTCCCTTGGAGGCAGCATATGTTTCGTGACAGCCTGCAAAGATCCCATTCTCTCAATCCCTCTGCTAGTTTTGTTTCCAAACAAACGTCTCTCCTACTGTTATGGGCTAACGCTGTGCACCCAACACAAGCTCCTTTTAATCTTTATGTACTGTAAATTTAGAAATGAATAGTGTGGAAATGCAATGGTAAACCTATTTTTACAGCACGTTTTTCTGCTGTGGATTGCCCTTTAAAAATTCTGAAAGAAGCCTTGAGAAAGTCCAGGAGGACGAAACGCGCGTCGACTGCCGTCTTCTCTTGTTTATGAATGGAATAAAATGGAGTGACCTGATACATCAACCTCTGTGGATCATTCTTTGAACATTTTCCAACGGAACTTTGAAAAAATGTGTGTTGTTTTTTGCGATACTACTGATTGAGGATAAAAGGAACAGTATTTTGGTGTGCTTTGGTGCATATGTTGGACATTTTGTTCTTGACTGTGTGTTGCAGGTCTAGTGGACTTATACCTAAGGTGGGTGGGTATTACAGCACCATGGGAGCACCCTTTGCACTAATTAGCTTGAAAATGATTGTCAAAACATGAAATACTAACTTATAGATGTGCAGATCCGATAGCATATCCACTGTGTGTACGCTCATGTATCAATAGTTGGCAGGTCCTGCTCGTGCACAGGAAAACTATTTAATTCTGCTTGAATGACACCCCAGATGCATGCTGGGTATGTCTGTGTGCTGGAACGATGTCTCCATGTCTAGCACCTGAACACTATAACATCTCACCTCATCGGAGTAAAAGTGTCACCCCTGCAGTTGGTTGTGAAATTCCTGTCTTGGGACATCAGGGACAAATCAAGGGATAGGGTCAGGGCTAAATTTGTAAAAGAAAGAGTGCCAGTGCATGGAGTGCTGCTCAGACACCCACAGCATGAGTTATTAAACATTAGTGAACCTCATACCAAGGAAAGTAACAGGAAGTAAAAAAAAAAAAAGCTTAGCCATTGCGAGACCAATTGACTTTGCCAATGCTTGTTTGACATGCAAACTTCAAACAACATCAATTTATTTTGTACCATTGGTTTCAAAGGTCACATTATATTGCTTCTGTTTGTGTCATTGCCAATCAAAATTCCTGTGATGTTCTTGCAGCGGAAGCTTTTTCTCGGTTCTGGCCCCAACAGTGACTTTACAACTTAGTCACTTCACACAGATTCTATACTTCACCCACAGAGGCATTGGTCCTCTGATGAATCTTTCTTCGTCGCAGTGAGAAATCAGGGTGTTGAACTGTTAGCCACCCAATGAGTATCAATTATTAATAGCCAACTCACAAATTACTGATGAAGTTTCAGTATACTAGTCTCAGACTTTGACTCTCTCCATCATGCATTAGAAATCAGATAATTATAAGCATAGTTTCTGTGGAAAGAACATTAAAACACAATTAATAAACACTAAGACAAATTTAGATAATTTGGTTATTGTATTGAAGACCCAAAATCAATTCATATAAGTAACATTTTAAGCAATTCAGTCATGAGTATTACAGCTCGTAGTATAAAACCACACATTTAGTCAAAGTAAATCTATTGCTAAATAAAAGAATCCATAAAGAGGATGGTTCAGGTTAAGGGGACCTTCCACCAACAAAGATGAGAGGATGGTTCAATAGAGTTCTCTTAGCACGGGTAAAGGGATCAAGTTAGAGTCACTAAGGAAAGGTCCATGGGCATGGGCAAGAGGATTGGAGCAATAATCAGGAAAGTTCAGGTCTGGTTCTCACCAGACAGCTCCAAATCGTCCAGCAGGCAAGATCATCAGTAAAGGAAAAGCAAAGGCAAGGAAAGCTAATCAGGCAGGCAGACGGCAATGGAGAAAAATGGAGGCAAAGACGCGGACCTGTAGGATGTGGGGAAAAATCACCACCTCCTCTTTGGAAAGTCACTTTTTATGCCCCAAATTGTTCATCTGTGACATCATTTGTCACTGTACAATGGTCTGAACGCCATGTGATCATTCTTCCGCTCACCGGGTAAAAAATTGATGCCCCAACATATTTGCCCATGTCGCTCATGAGAAACAACTGTCCATTCCGTCCTCACAGGTTAGTTGACAACGAGCCTATTTACTTTGTTGTTCTTCATGGATTAAGTTGAAGGGTCAAGTTCCCATTAAATCACTCACAATGAAGTACTGGCAAAAGAGTCTATTGATTAAAGAATGTTGTATAAACAGAACAGATAAAACAACATTTGGGGAAACATAACATTACACCAGGCTATGAAATAATGCAGCCTAAGGAAAAAGACAATTCAATGCATTTTAAAGTTAGCATTTCTTATTTAGTAAAATAAACTCATAATTAAGTTCAAACATAACGAAATAAATCAAGCATATCATGTATGGAAATAATTGTAACGCTTGTCAATTATTATTACATATAAATGTTCAACTCTAAGTATGGCTTCCTACTAAAATTTTGAAAGTGCATACATGCAAACTATTCTTAAAAATCATTATAATAAAATAGTTTTAAGAAATCTAAGACTCTAATAATGTCAAGCATTTATGCTGCAAGTTTCAGTCATATACCCTGTAACATGTTTTATTTGCACCAGTTTATCGTTTGCCATGGTGCATTATAATTAAGGCTCCCGGTTTTCCGTTTAAACGGATTGTTACAGATAAATACAGACCGAAAAGTATTTTTCTTTTGTCTGTATTTATAACTTATAAACGGGAAAATACTGACAAACTGTGCGCCGCAGCCTCACTCCTGCCCAGAGTTACCTCGCCACGCTCCTCTTACTAATCGACACCACTTAGGCCCCTTTAAGAGAACTGCTAAGGTAGAAGCACAAAGCAGCAGGTGGTGGTAGGTGTTGCATGTTAAAGAGGTGGGGGACGCTGTAAGAAATGCAAGTACTTGACCTTTAAAGCAGCACTGTGTCCATTCTAGCAATGCCTTATAGGCGAGCACGAGGTGTTAATGGGTGCATTAGGAGGCCGGCTCACTGATAGAAATTTAGGCATCATCTGGCGGGGCCTGCTGGGGTCAGCGCTAATAAGGTAGCCTGTGAGTACAATCAGTGGCGGCAAGGCAGAGAGGCCTGTTAGCAGATAGTGGTGTGCTCGACAGCAGGTGGCAGGCTTTGAGGAATTAAGAAATTAACATACTGCCAGTGTACAAACATTATGGAGACCCGGTTTAAAGAAAACACGAAATTCTTTTTTTTTTTTTTTAACTGTTTACATGTGGAAATGAAGCCGCTTCTGTGCAATTAGCTATCTCCATCGAGAGGTGTGGTTCGCAGTCTCGTTCCTTTTTTGTTGTTGCCTTTGCAAAAGTAATTTCCTATGCTCTCATGCCTTCTTCATTCCTTTTCTAATCTTCCTCATTAACGCTGCGCTTGCTCTCTGCATCACAAAGGGTTAGAACAGGTTGAAGGTAAGTTTCAGGAGAGATTTTGTACCACAGTGCGTGTTTGATGCCATCACAAAAACAACTATTTCAAACATTGCTAAAACAGAAGCTGTATCCAACATCCCTTCCTCCTAGAACGCGCTGTTTAAGAATACCCGCTTAATCTGCCTCAGATGTCAGTACAATAAATGCACACTTTTAAAAAAAAAAATAGAATGTTCTGTTTTCCAGTGTTTTCAATTTTGTTTGGTAACTTTCTAAGTGCGTGCAGTCGTTACAATCTCTCCATAGCCCCTCTCGCATAAATGTGAAAAAATACTAGCTGCAGCAACTTCATTTGCTTGTGACAAAAATAAATGTGGATAAATACAGATAAAATGACCAAAAAATAAATATGGATAAATACAGACGGAAATGGTAAAAAAATAAATACCATAAAACCGGGAGCCCTAATTATAATGAAAACAATAGAGATGCTATGTCTCATCAAAATTTGCACAATCATATGTAAGACTCATTTGTGACATAGATATACTGCTTCATATGAATAATTTGTTATTTTGCATCATAGAAAACTTTTTCATCAATAATCTTTCATAACGACTTTGTTAAAAAACATAAGGTAATCAGTTAATAAACATGTTAAATTCATTTTTCTATTAATCCTGTTATTTCTACAAATCCAAACACACTTTTACTGTGCTGGTGCTTCAACTTTTCTCAGTTTCAGTGTTGTTTTTCTAGATGTGTGCAAAATGCACATTAGAGTTTCGTTGTCATAATCCGTTTTTATGCCGTGTAAAGTATGATCAGCTTTTACGCTGCATCGGTGTCCTTTCCTTTGATGCCAGTGAACGTCAAAGGGCGTCTTTTCTCACTTTGTTTGTCATTTGGATTCTAAAGTAATTGATGTAATTTCCTTTTGTGTAATGGAGTTCCAAGGTAATTTTACGTCTATCGGTGTCATTGAGATTAAAAGGTTGTTGCGGTGTTACTTACTTTGGGGTTAAAAAATGATGTAATATTCCTTGCTTATGATGTTATGCTTCCATTTCTAACGATAATGGCATTACTCCTAGTCCTACTCCCTCGCCTTCCTTCAATACAAATGAGGCCCCGCCTCCCACCCAGACCCACCCCCAGCATAAAAACTCTGCCCGCCCCCACCTCCACCTGTACGTAAACAAGCCGAGCTAGCACTCAGATGAACCGCACCGGGAGGGAGGGAGGGTCCTTGAAGGAAGGCGAGGGAGTAGGACTAGGAGTAATGCCATTATCGTTAGAAATGGAAGCATTACCTCCCGTCCCTCCCTCGCCTTCCTTCAATACAAATGAGGACATAGCAAGCAGAAGAAAACAGAGACGGACAGCTGAGTGCGAGAGAACACCAAAACAGAAACAGTGCCCCAAACACAGCAGATCAACATCCCAGGAACCCAGCGGCCCAGAACAGCAGACAAGCGTTCCAGACACGCAAACGGACAGCGACAGTCAAACGGAGAGGGAGAAGACCAGGACGCAGTCCAACAGATCCCACAGAGGAGCCCACCCGACAGGACACCACAACCGGCAGGGACCACAGCAAAGCACGCCGGACAGCAAGCAACGCAGCCACCGAAATCGCCAAACAGCGAGAGGAACACCCCCCAATTCCCCACAGGAGGAACCATCCCCAAAAGACGGACAGTCAGCAAGACCGGGGACCAAAGCCAACGACCCAACAGAGCAGAGGAAGGCCAAACAACCACCGCAACCGGATCAAAGCAAAACGAGAACCCACAGCCGATCCAACACCCCCAAGCGCCGCGCAGAGGGGATGGCAACCAAAAAAACAAGGCCCAAAAGACAAGAGCCGCAACCCGAGACCCCCAAGGGGACCAAAGGGAGGACAGCCAATACCAGCAGCCAAGACCCCGAAGGGAAGGATCAGACAGAGCGAGGGGGTAACAGACCCCCGCCAACCCGCAAGAATGCCAGGAGCATCAAGAAGCCAGAGAGCCGCCCAGAGCACCCGCAGAGGAGACACCGACAAACCCAGAAGAGCCCCACCAGGAAGGAATCGCCACGCCAAACATAGGCCAGCCACCGAGGTAACAACCCCAGAACAGAACACCAGGCCGAAAGGTCCGCCCATGCCAAGCACAGGACAGCAGAGAGGAGGACCGACGGGAAGGCAGCCAAGCAACCGCCAAATGGACAGGAGCCCCCAACCCAGCAAAGCCCAGCCGCACCACCACCAGGCAGCAGGCGAAACCCCTGCACAGAACCCAGGGGAAGGGCCGGAAACATCAAGAGAACGGAACCACCGGAAGGACCCACACCCGAACGCAACAGAAGGCGGACAGGAGAGGAGACCAAGGCACCCCAGGCCAACGGGGAGCAACCAACAACCCCCGAGCACAGAGCCACCCGACCAGAACCAGAAAGGCCCGGAGCAGTGGAAAAAAAAAAGGGGGGGGGGGGAAGGAAGGCACCTAGAAGACCCCGAGGCACAGGAGAGGGAAGGCCAACGACCCCCCCGAGCCCTGGGACCCCATCCCAGAGACCAGAACCGGGCCACCAAGGCCCACCCCGGATCCGCAACAGGACCACCACAGGGAGGCCCCAACGACCCACCAACAGGCAGGCCACACGGGGAAGAAGAGAGAAAACGCGGGAAGAAGGAATGACCCAGCAAAAACAGAGCCGCCAGCCCAGAGGCCACTCGCCGAAGGGAGAGAGCCGACAGCCCCAGCCCCCAGACCGGAGCCAGGGAAACAGGACGCAGGCAAACAAGGAATAGAACCGGGACCCACCCAGAGGGCGGACAGAGGACCACCTCCCCAGAACGCCAGACTGAACCAACACCGCATGGGCCCCGCAGAGAGCCACGAAAGAGCACCAGGGCAAGCCCCCAACAAGCGGCAGCAGGAGGAACTCCGGGAGACCAGCAGGGACCAGCACCCCTGAACCCAAAGAAACCGCAGCCAACCCCGCACCCGGACAGGCCGGTGACCAAAGCCACCACGAGCGGAGCCGGAGGAGGCAGCAAACAGCCAGCCAGAAAGCGACGGCGGGAGAGCCACCAGGACAGCTCCCCCCCCAGACACAGACCGACACGGGCAGCGGGGACAACAGACCCCGGAGACCAACCCAACAGGATCCAGACGGTCAGGCGGAGAAGTAGAAACGAGCCCCGGAACCTGAAAACACCCCAGAAGCCACGAGCCCCCGCAGCCACAGGACCGCCGGAGGAGCCCCCGGGACAACAAGGCCCGATCCAGCGAAGGAAGAGAGACCAGGTGCAGGCAGGACAAGGGAACAGGGCCATGCAAAGGCCACAACGAGCCTCAACGAACACCAAGCCCCGAGAGGGGACCAGAGAAGACACACCCCAGGCCACCAACAACCCCGATCCCCAGAAGAACCACCAAAGTCCCCCCGAACAGACCGAGCAAAAAAGACACTCCGGCCGCACACAGCCAGAGGCCGACCGACAGAGAAGGACGAAGGAAAAACCCCCGCACGAAGGAGAGCCACAGGAGGCACCAGGACCCGTGGGAAGACCCAGAGGCGAGGGCCGGAGGCCGAAGGGAAGGACTCAAAACCGAAACGGGCCTCACCCACAGCGAACCGCAGAAAAGAAGCGGCGACTGGGAAGCGGAGAGAGGCGTCCCGAGACCCACGGCATGCCAAAAGATGCCAGGCAGAACCAGAGGAACGACGGCCGAAAGGACCAACACACGGAAGGGAAGGGGCCGAACCCAGGAGCAGACCCACAGGAGAGCCAGTACAGGCCGAAGCCACCGGACACCCCGAACCCCAGAAACAGAACGGAGAGGGGCCCAGGCCCGGGCACCACGACAGGAACCCAGCAGACCGACCACCTGGCAACCAAACTGGACACCCAGTCCAGCAGAGCCACCCCGCGGGGACCGGAGACAGGCAGTGGAGGCAACCGAACCCCCGAATCCGGAGGAACCTGCACCAAGACGACCCTGTACACAAGAACCAAAGTACACAGGACCCAACCACCAGAAATGGGCCGCCGCCACCGAGGAAGAAAAGGCCGAAGACGACCACCCACCGGAGGGAACCGAACAGAGAGCAGCGACAGGGACCCAGCCGGGCAGGGCCCGCAGGAGAGGAGGCAGGGAGCCAGGGCGAAAAACAGGCCAAACCGCACCCACCGTAAAGGCGGAGGAGAAGCCCACAACGGGGACAAAGGAGAGACCTCAGGACAAGGCACCCCAGAAAGGCAGGACGCCCCACACAAGTAAAGGCACACAGAAGCCTCAAGGCGGCCAGAAGGACAGAGGACCTGCAGCCCACAGCACCGAATAGTCCCAGGCAGCCACCCAGCCAGGCACGAACCAGGCCAGACTCCACCAAACAGCAGAGATCCGACAAGAGCAGGGACCCACCAGGCGCCAAGGCCGGAGGCTCAAACAGCTGCCGCCAAAGCCACGAAACCCCACACCAAGGAGGGCCTAGAAGAAGCCGAGAACAGGCCAGCGCCACAGCAACAGCCAGGGAGAACAGCCGACCCATCAAGCAGAGCGGCCAGGACAGAGACCAACAGCCCAACGGGAGGAAAGGGCGAACACCCCCAACAAGCAAAGCCGCCGGAGGAAGCAAGGGACCCGCAGCACCGCAGGAAAAACCCACTGATGCAAAAGAGGGCGCAAAGGAACCTGAAACCAAACAGGACCAACACAGCACAGAAGGAACGCCCAGGGCGGAGGAAAAGAGACCGCACACAGCAGGCTCCGCAGGCAACCGACAAACAGTCGCCAGCCGGGCGGCCCACAGTGGACAAAGCAGCAAGCACAATGTACACAAAGCGGAAACAGCAAGCACGGGCAACGCACGCCACTCCCACAGCACCTATCCCCACACCGGGACAGAAGGGCAAGCCCAACCAGGCGGGCCAGGAACACCATGAATCCCACAGGGCCCGTCCAGCAGGGAAGAGGAAAGCCCAGCCGACCAGCACAGGAGCCCAAGCGACCCTCCACACCCCCCAGAGCCAAAGGCAACGCCAGAGGCGGGAGAAGGCCCAGCACCCCAGGACCCAGACGGAAACCATCCGCCCACAGGATCCGCCGGACGAGGACGGGACAGACCAGAAGGCAGCGGCGGAGCCTTCGTAAAGGAACAAACCACGGGTCAAAAACCCGTCCTACCAGGACACCGTGAAGAGTGCAGTCCGGGAGCAGAGGCAGCCAAGCAGGCCCGACCCGGAAACACAGCCCCAGCCACAGGAGGACCGCCAAACAACGCAGCGGCTTCCTGAGCCACCGCTCCGCCCCCAGCCACGAGGGAGACGAGGAGAGGAGGCAGCGCCAGGAGAACTCCATCGAGGGCACCGCCGTCGCAGAGAACCAACACGAAGACTCCCCGGCACCGCCACAGGGAGGAACTGAAGGTAAGTCTCACTAGGGAGACAGAAAAAAACAGGTGGAGGTGGGGGCGGGCAGAGTTTTTATGCTGGGGGTGGGTCTGGGTGGGAGGCGGGGCCTCATTTGTATTGAAGGAAGGCGAGGGAGGGACGGGAGGTAATTGGTGTTCAAAGAGAGTGTGTTGTCATTTTATTTAGTCACTCGGTTCAAATGCCCCGTGATGTCATTTCTGTTGATGCCAATGAGGTTAAACCTAGTTTGGCGTCCCGCCCTTTGATGCCGTTGGGTTCTTTTCTCATACTCACGTCACTGCATATACCTTGAAGCACCAAGCACAGCTTTCACACCTGTTCACAGACTAAGCGTCATTAGCCTGCACAAGAAACCCCTGGCTGGGCCCTGTATACATTGCTCAAACGAGCAGGAAATCCAATAAAACGCCTCTAAGCATAACGCTGAGTTCCGCCAGTTCATTATTGTGCCAGACATTGGACAAGAATTAGTCCTGCCGATCGATACCTTCTGCTGCTGAGCAGAAGGCCTTCGGAAGTGATTTGGGCATTTTCCAGTGCTACGCTGCGGTGTCCTGCATCCAGCAGCCGGCATGGCTCGCTATCTGGCAGCAGGCTGCTAGTGGAATTAGAAAACAGGGTTGGTGGTGCCGCGCGCATAGAGATTTTGCAAAAAGCACACGGCGGTACGATAACTCAGCCCACCTACCCTTCCTCCCTCCTAGTGCCTAGAGAAGCGGGAAGGTTGTGTGGCTGACTGCAGGCCTGGACGTGAGCAGGTGACACCAGGGCCGAACCGAGAACCCAAAGCAGCCTCCCGGGGAAACTCCTGATGCCCGCTACGGCCAGTCCGGCCCTGGGTGAGATTGGCACTGGAGGAGAGAGGGTGGAATGGGCCCAAATGCAAGCAAAGCTAACACATATAAAACAAAACAGGAATGCACCAGTGAGTTGTAGCCTTTGCACATCCTTAGAAGTTCAGTGGGCATGATGCCCAAAAACCAACATATGAAAAATGTTAATTTGTAACGTTAATTCATTTTACTGTCCAAAAGCTCTTTTTCCTATCAAAACCTCCTCCTGCAGTTGTGTAGATTTTCTTTTTTGCTTATTTATTTATGAGTTTTATGAAGCATAAATGTCAATGCAAATTCTGAGAAACATGCGATGTGAAGGTTAGAACCTGGATGTGACAGTCTTTACTACGTCGATGAAGGAGCTAATTTTAATTGGAAGCCTATTTTAAAAAGTTTGGTTTTCGAGAGTTTTCTAAATTTAAGATAACAAACTTCCATTCAGAATCAGGGTTGAGGCTGTTTCAAAGTTTGGGAAGTTGGACCCCACAAAGATGTTACACCAAATTATAGTCTCTTTGTGGATAGTTGTTGGATCAAATGAGCCAAGAAAGAGCACAAGTTCTTTGGTTTTTTAAGGTGCTGATAACAGTGGTGTGGCAAAAAGTGTCTGGGACTTACTGTAAAATGAACAGAGGCCCCCACGACACTGCAGCATCTTAAGGTACACAAAGGCCGTAGGTGGAGTGGCGAAGAGAGACCTCCCTTCCCTAAAACTTGGATGTCCTGTCTAACCTCCTAGTTGTCATATATTGATGTTACTTAGAAAACACTGTTGCTTTTCAGCATGACATTATTGCTGTAGGAAAACACTTCCCCCAAAAGACGAGTGGCTTGGTCCAGGTGTCAAGATTTCCCTTTATTTAACCTTTGTGGATTTTGAAGATTTCTTGTTTGGTGGATGTGCAATTTTGGCCATCAATGACAGGAGCCCGGTCACACGTCATCAAGCCTTTGGAAGAGTAGGGTAGAGACACAAAGACCTACCACGCTGGGCCAGTGGCTTCAGGGTGGAAGAAGCCAATAACAGTCTGAAGAGAGCCGGCCGCCCTTTTAGCCCTTATAGACGCCTCAGCCTGACAGTAAGTATTCACCTTCCAACAGCGTGCACTTGTACCCAAAAATTAGGCAGACTTAGTTGCCACCTGGGTTTACTTGTGTTCCTAATTAGACAGCCCACAGCCTAGCACCTGGCTTGGCAGCCTGGTTTGGAGCGAGGCATTAATTGAGTTGCATATGGTTGCTCCCTGTCGGTAATGGCAGAGACAAACTGGAAAGCGATTGTATGGAATGCACTCTTTGTACTACTCGTCCATACTGATGCAAGCTGCTCCACCCATCTGGTTTTTGCTCCTTAGGTCTTTGATGCATAGCACCCAATTGGCAACTGGGCATGCCACAACTTCAAGAACAGACTGAACATGTTTTTTGGTGTTAAATAAGAGATTTTTCCGATTTCGATCACAGCCTTGTTGATGTGACTTGGCTGCATTGGGCACCACAAATATGGATCTGCCCCATAAGCAAGCTGCAGTGTCTTTTGACACGGCAAATAAACACAAAGAACTAATAGCACATACATGTATAAGTGCAGTATACTGTTTAAGTGGAGAACTATGGGGCTTATTCACTAGCCCCTTGCTCCTGCTGGTACATCACTTTTTCCCATATTAAAAGTGACACAGCCGCTGCGCAAGGGGCTTGTAAATCAACCCCTGTGGTTGCAACTGTAACTTATCCAAATTGCATCATATAATTTTAATTGGAATTACAGTGATATGTCAATATGCTCATTAACAACAAATTCAACAAGAAACAAAAATTAATTTGCAAAAAAGGTAATGATGCACGAAGCTGCCCATTTGAGAAAAAAACAGGCTTGGTAGAGATTTGTCTAACTATTATACGTTTCATGCTGTTTTAAACGCCTCTCCGCCAGGATTCTGAGAGTTGTAATAAAGGTTTTATTTTTAAACTCTCTGGCACCTAAAGTGTTCACACATAAGTTGTGGCTTTAACTTGTGCTTATAGTTCTGCACATTTCTTGTGCCCTTTCTGAGCTCTTTGCCTCAGAATGCTGGGGTCTGAGCGACTGTTGGCCTCACAGTCGAGGCCTAGACAGGCCATGCTTTAGCTTCAAATAAAGACCAGGTACCGCTTCAAGCCGGCCTTCAGACTTTTGCATCCATGGCATCTTCCGCTCCGATTGCTAGGATTGGCTTTTATGTATGCCACTCCCAGTTTGTATGCTCCTCCCTCTTAGATGCCTCCCTTACATATACCCCTACCTTGATGTATGACCCTTCCCTTGCCGATGTCATTTCTTTGTATGTATGACTCTCACCTAATGTACGCCTTTTCCTTTGACGTATGCCCCACTTTTGGGTGCCCCTTCTCCTTATGTATGCCCTTTCCCCTTAGTGTGCCCTTCATTCTTAGGTGTGTCCACCTCCTGATGTTTGCCCCTGTCATTATGTAGTATCTCCTTATGAAGGCCCTTCGTCCTTAAGCTTGCTCTCCCCCTTATGTGAGCCCCTTTTCTTGTGTGCCTCTTTCTTTGTACACACCCCACTTACTTCCCTACGGATTCCCTTCCCCCGAAACTTAGGTCCACAGATGCAGTCTTGTTTATGGCAGCGGGCATATTTTTGTGTGCCCCTTTCTTTGTACACGCCCAACTCCTCTACGGATTCCCCTCCCCCCAAGCTTAAGTCCACAGATGCAGTCCTGGTTAAGGCAGCTGCATTCTTCTCAGCGAGGAGAAATGTTTCCGAACTTCCTAGTGCTAGGCCTTTGTCAGGCTCCTCCCTCATGACGCATAAAAGCATGTCTCTTTTGAAACCCAGTGGATTCAGATCACAGGCATTGCACACTGTAAACCTTTTGTGAAGTATTTACCATTCGTATCTTCTTCGGGAAGGTTCTTCTGTACAAAGCTGGTCTTTCCACCGGCCCCTGCGTCAATCTGGGAATTCTTCAATGTGCAGAGTCTACAATACCCATTCTCTTTCACAGTGCGGGACATCTTTGTAACCCCTTTTTCAACAGAGTAGGTGTTCCTTGTGTCTGTGGCCCCATGCAGTTGACTCAGCAGAGTGTGAGAGCCCTTCCCTACATTTGGTGTCATCCTGGAATCTTTCAGCTCATTAACATCGATACTGACCTAGACATGATGCTCCACCGATTAGAATAATCATTAGACTGACCAGGCAAGACATCCTGTTGGATAAAGTTCCAATGCAATGTACATTTGTAATCCAGGCCCTTCCCTGAACGAAGACAATAGCATTCACAATAACTGACCAATCACTGACCAACTAGAGCACCAATAAAAGAACCCCAGCATGCTCCTATACCACACGCTGTCACCCATCTTGTGACATGACCGCCATTTTGGGACACTGTTAAGACAATTTCCAATATGGGCACTATACTGAAAGGAAAAATCAGTAACACATGGAGCATGTCAACATATACAAATAAAAAGTGTGCACCTTAGAAACTAAGGGCCCTCTTATGCAGCCCTTACAGATGTATCTGCCTGCGCTTTTTTTGTTTTCATAGATTTGTAGTTTGTCATTGATTCAGTTAATAAGATCTAATTCATTATTTATTTTCATTAATATATATGTAATTAAACATATGAATGTCTCTTGATAGTCAAATACTTGTGCTGAATACTGAGCCTTTCTCTAGACATGCCTGTAATAACCAGCTCCCCTTCCTAGCGTAACATGTACCGGACTCAGGGCCATCTTTATCAAGGGGTTGCGTCACTTTTGCACCACGCAACGGGGGTGCAACCCTTAAGATGCAATTTGTCAAGCCATGCAAGGCCCCCTTCCGTGGCCCTAAGTGGATTCATAAATCCACAGTAACGCAATGTAGTGCAAATCGCTGCGTTGCATTGCTCTGCCCCAGGGAGGCATTCCATGGGTAAAGCATGGGTGTTCCCACGCAAAACACATTTATTTTGACGCATTCCCACATTTACCATAAGTGATAGTCCTGGGAATGCATCAAAACGGCTAAGCCACCCCAGGTGAGGCGTGAAGAGAAGAAATATGTTTATTTCTCCCCGTTTTTAGGTCTCGCCTACGCAGCGCGCATGCGCTGCATAGGCAAAAAGACCTTTTGCCATTGATTCGGCTTTTCAGCCTAAAACGTGCACGCGTTCCATTGCCTTCAATGGCAACGCGTGCACATTTGGCGATTCACTTGCGGGAGCGAGCGGCGCCATATGGTAGCAATTATCGCTCCTGGCGCCGCTCGCTCCCGCAAGTGAATCGTGCAGGCTCCCCCCTTTCCCCCCTCCCCCTGCTGCCGTGCGAGGCGCGCGCACGCTTGTTTAGAATTTATTTCCTTCCACCCCTGCCGCCCACCTCTAGCTCTTGCATTGCCCCAGCCAACTTTCTGTTGCTCCCACTCCCTTGCATGATTTCATACCCATCCATTGTTTTCCCACCCACTCCTTCATTGCTCTCTCACCCCTCCTATCCCAAAGCGTTTATGTTCCATTTTTGTGGGGGCCCTGCTGCTGCCGAGCTGTTCCGTTTTCAAAAAGTGCTTTCATGTAAGTACAAATTGATATTTTTTATTTACCTCTTCTAATAAACAGGGAATGCCCAAAATGCACCATGGAAATTTCTAGAATATCGCTGTGAAGTTATATTGATTTTTAGAATATGGATAGCTGTGTGTTTGCGCACAGGGTCAGCCAGGACCCAGGTAAACCTACCAATCCAGGACATTTCTGAAAACCAGGCAATCCAGGGTCGTGGATCCACTATGTTTTCTTACCCAGGATGCCTTAAGGCCTGAATGTCATAACTATACCTAAACACCCAAATTCCCCCATTCTGTATGGGGGACAGCAGCAGTTTTCAGGCCCGAGGTTGGCTGGCACCTACAGTGTCCTATCAAGCCTGGGTTTTTCTGAAACCTAAACACCATGGGGAACCCAGAGTGGTGTCGCTTCCTTGGAACCCTACTATTGATCTTTTCTTCATCCTAAACTCGGGATGCCTCTGTCAGACCAAAGCATGGATTACTCTTTTAGCACTGTGGGCTTTTCGTGCAGGTTTTATTTCTATTTGATCTTCGGTTGTTTCTCTCCTCCTTTAGTTGCTTTCATTTTTTAATTTTGAAGAGTAAACATTATTTTTGCTACTTTTTTGTTTCTTAGAGTCCCTTTTCTCTTTTAACCTAGATTCATTTCTTTATAACTGCTTGTGCTTGATCGGTTGGAAGTTGCATTAATCAAGTCTGGTTGCTTTTCTCTTGCAGCTCTCCCTTGTGTGCAACTTTATGTAAACATGCTGTTATGTTTCAGTCTCTCTGCCAGACGAGGGGATTGACGACAGTCCCTCTTCCTTGACAGTTTCTCCCATGTCTAATGGATATTTACCTCTTTTAGGGGTGCTGCGTGCTAGACACACTTTTAGTAGATTGGATTCCCACCGATCCCCAAATAGGCTCAACTCAATTCAGAATAATGCCTTTGTGGAAACTGATAAAATAGTCTATATCGAGGTATTAATTCATGGTTTTACCATGACGCCTTTCAAACTGCATTTCATAATATCAATAATAAATAACAAATCAAATACGTTTTAAACAGATTCTTAAGCACAGTTTGTTTTCCTTTTCACCCTGATTTGCATGAGGCTTAGTGTGTTGCAAATGCATAGGGGCTGTTTCGGGGAGGGTGTGGGACTCATTAGCTTTTGCAGCTTGTATCCTGAACGACTGTGCCTTGAGCTACACTGTTTTCCCTATACTGGTTCGCTTCTGCGCTAGTGGCTGGTGCACTTTGGCATGAGAAAATCGATTTTGAATTTCTTGTGCTGAATTATGCTGCTTCTTGGGCAGCTGAACATTAATTACTTGGAAAAAAAAGATCAACCATTTCAGTAATCAATGCCTTACTCTGGTTTTCCCCATTACTGATTTTGTCACTAGAATAATGTATCTGTAAAAACATATTCTGATAATGCAAGTAGTAGTTCGTGCATGCTGAATGCTAAAAGGACCTTGACATGCCAACCCTTAAGTGGGATGTACTGTATTTTTAGACACAAAGTGAAGGTTGCCATGTGTGCATGCCTCTTGTGTGTGCAGCCTGCCTTGGGGCGATGATGCAAACTCACTGATGGGCCAACACCACAAAATGAGAAGGAGTCACAGAGCCTTCTCAGGCGCTGCCCCAAAGATCTGGAACTCTCTTCCACCGGAAGTCCGACTAATTTCCTCCACGACTACCTTCAACAAGCATTGGCATAGCCAATAGGTCTCGCCTTTGGGACCTTACAAGTGTTTAGCCATGCAACAGTTGATGTTGTTGCACCAAGGATATTGTGCTGGATAACTAAAGACTTATAAGGTCCCAAAGGCGAGACCTATTGGCTATGCCAATGCTTGTTTCCTCTTTTTATGTGTGCTGAATTTTGCAGCACACATAGGAAGAGGAGAATGCCTCAGGGTGCCCCTTCCTGCACAAAAACAATCCTGCTAACCCCGCAGTCACCGTTGCACCACGGTGCCAGGGTGCCTGCATTGGCGCTAGGCAGCACATTGTGCGCCAGTGCTGGGAAAAGGCAGGAATGAGCCCTTCTATGTTGAGTACGATGCATTCCTGCCCTTTCCCTATCACCAGGTGACTTGCTACACTGCGTGATCTAATAATAAGAATAAATATGGCCCCCATTGTTCTCCTCCGTCCAGCGCAAAATAGTAGCGTGCTTACTGTCTCTCCACTCGCAACTTTGCACGTTACTTCAACAAAGTTTAGTTGTTGATGTATTAATATTGATAAGGCAAAGCAACACATTATCAAAAATGGCATATTAAGCTACTTAGCCCTTAGAAGGAAATTATGAACGCACAATAAAATTGCTGAGAATCACCGCCTGGCGAATTGCGAGGTTCTCTCTAGCTTCTTACCTTTCTCCTAAATAAGATTATATTGTTGTTATCGCCATTATCGAACAGATGCAGAGCTGCTGCGCTCTTATGCTTGGGTACATGACTATACAATGTCATGCCTTCCACATTTTGTTGCATAAAAAGACCTTTTGTGATGTATATTTTTGTCGCTGTAAAGGCAGAAGGTTGGATTAAAGTAGGGCTGCAAATTATCAGGGGTAATAAGAAATCGTACAAAGAGAGGGAAAACAGGATATGAAAGCGCTCGCGGGCGCATTAAGAAAAATCTATAACAAGTTGAGGTGATACGGTGACATCCTGTCTTTTCATGCTCTCACGCTGCTCCTCGTTCAGCCACTGTGACTCAGAGATATTACTTATTGACTAGCGGTATTGTCGCCTCAAGAATCTGCTTTTCACATTTCAGGCTTGTGTACTCGGGTGAGGGACCCGGTAGCCGTGTAGGATGGAGGAGGCGATGGCAACTTGGCCTCAGCTGGCCTGACATGGCAATGACCCAGGAGGTGCTAATGGTTCAAGGCCTACTGCGGTACATGCGAAATGTGTGTAGCCCGATGGGAACATTTCTAGCTCCTTACATCTTTGGGAAGGGGCATGCGTCACAACTCTTAACAAGGGAGAGCGGGAATCCACAAAGATATTTTCGGTTGTAAACATAAGTTAACAGGCATTCATAACCCTGTGAAAAATTGCCGTTGTAAATCCCACTCATGAGGTGCGAAGAGGTCATTGCAAAGCGCTGTTTGTCTTGAAAGTTTGGGAATGCCTGTAAGCATGCATCTGTGTGGCATTCCCACATTCCAGTCCAACCCTTCCTTTCCACCCTGCAAATGGTAGAAGATTCACCCCAGCTAGTGGCTGAAATAACTTCCTTTCCCGGATGGGAAGGGGAACAGATCACCCCGAGATTCGCCGGTAATGTAGGGAATTGTAGGAGAAGCGTTTTTTCCATAGGAAAATATGTTCTCATCGTGGAAGAAAAAAGTGCTTTTTCACAGGTGCTTCCATTCCCCGTGTATTGTACTATGCTATGTAGAAATCTACACCAGGGGACTAGGAGCCTGAGGGAACCCTCACATAACATTCCAAGTAGCACACCTTGAATTCTGAGCCTAGCACAACTTTACAAGCCTACTACATTCTGGCGGAGAGATCTAAATCCCCACTCCTGCTTTCATGTTTTTTTGTGTGAATAGGGCTCAGGGTCTCCCTGCTGAAACATGAAGAAGGGATGATGAGATTCCTACCACCTGGAGTGTAAATGCCCTATTTCCCACTTGGAGCAGCCAATTATGTTACCTCATGAGATATTCATGGCGTTACAATGGAAATGTATGCAACCTGTGCCCTTGCCCAGAGTGACACACCTATCAAGCTAGTAACAGTGAAGCATGGCCTCCAGAGACTGTCAGACTGTAAACCTGAGCAAACCCAAACCACAATAAAGGTTTATCTTTACCAGTAAGACTCTTTTCAGCTTAACAACTGGATGACTGATCCACCAGTTGCCCAGGGCAACCTTTTAATGAACCTTGCACATGCGACTAATTTCTCCTGATCCCAACTTAGGGGATGGGACCACCCTGGACACAGGCGGGACATCTTAATGCGGTGAGGAGGGCAGTAGGCTTCATGCAGCATTTCAATATAAACCTGGGGGCGAGACCGTCTAACCCTAAAACTGGCACCTATCTAATCATGTACTCTTTCGTACAGCTGTCATATTTTAAGTACTTTCTTTGCTACAGGGACAGGCACTGGACTGGACAGTAATTTTTTGGGTATGTTGGTTGATTGTCGAGTTCTGAGTCTTTTCCCCTCACATTCCCTCCCTGAGAAGCCTGTGTGCCTCCGTGCCCCAGCAACCTTGAGACTAAAGGGGCATATTTAGAAGAAAATAGCGCAGCGCGATGCCCCAAGCAATTTTGCTGCGCTGGGCTGTGTCATTTTCTAAGTACAGGAATGCGCCGTATTTACAACAATATGGCACATTCAGTGGCGGCTCTTCCGCTAAGGCGGAGGAGCGTCGCCCCACTGCTTTTGAGCAGTGTAAGGAAAAAATAAAATGATAATAACTTTCAGTTTTCATGATTTTATTTTTTCCTGTTTGTGGACGCGGCAGCTTTGCTAGGCAGTGAGGGGCGGGGCTGCTCTGCTGACAGAGTAGGGGAGAGGAGGAGTGGTTTTCACTCCCTAAGTGCGCATGAATGTTTGACCAGCCCTCTCGGGCCGGCCAAACATTCATTTGGGAGTTGGTTGCCTGTGGGGTGTTGGGCACAGGGCTTGGCCGCAGGGTGTGAATGGCAGGTGCTGTTCACAGGCAACGCCTTGCATCCAACCCTATGCCACGCACATCCCAAGGCTGTCTGTGGCAGTGGTTGACTGCCCTTGGAGGGTTGGGTGCAGGGCCTGGCAGCAAGCCAAGCCCTGTGGGCAACCCCGCGCCATGGCTGGCACAGGGAAATGCACTGAAAAATCCAGAGGTTAAAGTGACAGGTAAGGTAATAAGATCAACTTTACGTTAAAAAAACCCTAGAAATTCACTGAAGAAAAATGAAGGTAAAAGAGATGTCATAGTTATGTATTGTTATACTATCTAAGTTTATGTTAAAAACACTCAGAAATTCACTGACTAATCCAAAGGTTAAAGTGACATTAAAGTTAGATGAAAATGTCAGTTAAAATGTTTATACTAAAAAAAACACTGACATTCACCAATTATAGTTAACTGGAGTACCGATAAATAGAGCCCTTGTTTTTGTTGCTGTTGGAACTTTCCAAATTTCACTTTCTCTCAAAACACAGCATATCCATAAATATAAAATAACATACTCAACATCAGAACCCCTTTCAGATGGCCACAGAACAAGCGGATGCTACTGCCCCAACCATGGATGTTGAGGTCTTTTACTACTGATGTCCCAAGGCCTGACCGACTGTAGGTCCTGAGTAAGTGGGCTAAGTACTACCCATCCAGCATTTGTTTCTCAATAGTAGCGCAGGTCGAGACTCCACGGCTGTTCAGAGGAGGTAGGTGTATCAGATACATAGGCTCACAATTCCTTAAAAAAAATGTATTTATGTAATTGGATATGGTCACAAACACAGAGGGCCTTATTACGAGTTTGGCGGTCTTCCAATGGGACCGCCACCATGACGGTCCCAGGAAGACCACCAAGCCCTTAATGAGCCCACCCGCCAGATTACGACTTGAATCCAAGGCGGGCGGATAGTGCGGTGCGGCAGCGGTGCCACAGGGGCGATCTGTTAGGCTCATAGGAGAGAGCTGCAGTGAGAGTGCTAACTGCACGTTCCTGCAAGGTGTGGCATGCACCATGTCGTGCATGCGACATCGTGCAGGAATGAGGGTGCAATTCCCAGTGCACACCCCCAAGCCCAGATTCAGCCGGGGGCCGTATGTCAGCCACCCTTTTCATGGCGGGGTCTCCACCATGAAAAGGGCGGTGGATATGCAAGTCGTAATATGCTCGCCAGCATATTCAGGCCATTTGCAGAGCGCCGCTGCAGCAGGATTCTTGATCCAGGCAGAGGCGACGGTCTTGTGGTGGTCTCACCGCTGCACTCATAATACGGCGTGCTGCGTGCCATGGTGGTCAGACCGCCACAGCGAGTACGGCAGTCCCGGGACCGCCATACTCGTAATAAGCCTCTTAGGGCCAGATGTAGGTGGCCAAATAGCGAGCGCTAACGCTGAAATTCGCAGAATTTCAGCGTTAGCGATCGCTAATAAACCATGTGAAATGTAGAGGCAGAAACACCGAATCGCAAAATAAGGAATCGCTAAAAACAACGGAAAACAACTAGCGATTCCTTATTTAGCGAAAATGCCACACCGACTCACTATTTAGCGATTAGCAAAATAAGGAATCGCTAAAAAAATTCGCTAAGCAATGTACATAAACTCGCTATTACCGAATCCTTAAAAAAACGCAAATTAAGAGTCGCAAATTAGCACGAACTCAAAGCAGGTGGTAACCAGGTGCACAGCATATAAACAGCCCCAGAATGCATCAGCCTGAACACAATGGCGGCCCTCTATGTCATTGCAAGGCGGCTACGGATACGAGCTGCAGCACAAAGGATCTGGAGACGACAAGAACGCGTGTACAGATTGCGCATCACCTTATTCCAACTCACACAGGCTGAAATCCATGAGAGGTACAGGCTACACCCAAACACCATCCTGGACCTGATACGGGACCTGCACCCAATCCTGGAGCACCAGACACCAAGGGCGCACGCAATACCTCCACATGTACAGGTACTCTGTTGCCTGCACCTACTGGCATCCGGAAGTTACCAGGGGGTAATAGCTGCGGCAGGTGGAGTCTCACAGAGTTGCCTGTCACGTTTCCTCAATACATTCCTGGATGCCATGTTGCAAAGGATGCCACACTATATCAAATTCCCCAGCACACAGGCAGAACTGCACAAGACAAAGATGGACTTCTATCAGAAGGCCCAGTTACCACATGTGATAGGGTGCATTGACGGGACACATATACCAATCTGCCCCCTCTGCGACTGAGTACATCTACCGCAACCGCAAATCCACACATTCAATCAATGTACAGGTTATATGTGATGCGTCTCACATCATCACCGACATAGTTGCAAAATTCCCCGGGAGCACGCATGATTCCTACATCTTCAGGAACAGTGGGATCTATACCCGTCTTGTTGGGGGTGAATTTGGAGAAGGCTACCTGCTAGGTAAATCCATGTGACACACCCTGAAGTATACATTTGATGCAACGATTGCTGACTGTGAATAATTTTCCTTTCTTTTACACTTAGGTGATAGCGCATATGCGGTGCGTGCTTTCATCCTGACTCCATATCTGAACCCATCCACCCCAAGTGAAAGGAGATATAATGTGGCACATAAATCTACGCGCAATGTGGTGGAGCGAACATTTGGACTCCTCAAAAGCAGGTTCCGCTGCCTCCACAAAAGTGGAGGTGCACGGCAGTACCGGCCACTGATCTGCTGCAAAATAATAGCTACATGTGCCATGCTGCATAACCTTGCCACAAAGAGGGGGACACCCGTGGAAATCAGTGAATCAGAGGATGAGGATGAGGAATGTCCCCAGCCACAGCACAGCGCTGCAGGTGTCGCAGCTGCACCAGATGGGAGACAGAGACGGGCAGAGATCACACACAACTATTTCTGAGTAAGTAATGAGGCAAAGCTAGTAACTGCAATTGTGTGACGGTGTTTAATTGACCTTCAGTCAGGCAATTGGACAGCACACCGCAACACTATGATGGCCTCACAGTGCCTGGTCAAGCCAAACATGGCATAGTCACTCCACCATGCAACATCCCTAGTCCCATCATTGTGTCAAATGGGTTACGTCACCCACCACACAATGGAATGTGATGGCAGTGCTTATCTCCTGCGCCCACGCGCAGCACTGCTGCATTCAGCAGGCACACTGTCCTCTCCAGTGCGGTGTCCTGCGGCTGATCCGTGCCTACCACTGCGCCTCCTGGTCTCCTGTAATGGGGGGGTGATGCTGCTGCGGCTTGTTGCCTCCTCACTCTCAACCCCATCCCCCGATCCTGTGGCAGCAATTTGGTTGGTCTGAAGCACCTCCAAGGCACTGGTGACTGTTACCAACCCCTGAGTGACATCACGGCTGCACTTGGCCATCTCCAATTGCATGGCCACCGAGCGCCTGCTGAGGACATGGGTGGCATTGCACAGCCTGTTCACTGCCTTAGTGTACCCTTCCAGTGTCTGTCTGTCCCTGCGCCTTGCACCACAGTCGCTATCAATCTTGCTGCATAGCAGCCTGACAGCATCAGACATCTCCCTCATGCCCTCAGCCACGGTGTTGTTGAGGCAGTATATGGCCTCCTTCATGTCGTTAATGTTTTCATTGTTTGCCACCATCTGGCGTTGCATTGCCCTTATTGTTTTGCCTTGCAGGCGCTGCACATTAAGCATCTTCCCCTCTAGACCAGAGAAGACACTGGACTCCTCTGCCTCAGGACTGTGTGCCCTTTGTCGGCGTCTTCGTGCACCTGTGTTGCCAACCTCCACGGGGGACTGTGTTACAGATGCGTGTACATCATCATCCTGCGGGGTCTGTTGTGCTCCCTGGCTCTCATCCTCTGTGCCCTCCATCTCCTGGAGGCTACCCACTGAATACCTCTTGGCTCGTCGTGGTAGTGGTGGTGGTAGTGTGATGTCAGCAGGTGATTGGACATCCTCCTCCAGTGTGTTTTGCTCCCTGGAAGCCTCTTCTGTCTCCCCTTCTGCAGCTGTCCGCGATGTGTCGCCTGTGGATACAGGATGTACTATTACTCACTTGTCTGGCAGCATTTGCCTACAAATAAATTTCATGACTGCCAATCTAGCTGTCTGTCCCCCGCTTGCTTATCTATTGATGTGTGTGCATTGCAAATGCTTTTTGTGGACTGACTGATATGCTATTAGTTGATAGGGACTACATCTCCCATGATGCATTGCTGATTTTAGGCAAAACATGGTCTGGAGTGGGATTCATGCAGGGGAATTGGGGTTAGGGAGGGGGGCACAGCATGATGTGCATGCATCTTACCTTGTCTGTTGGACCCTGTGGCTGAACTGTCCACGTCTCCAATGCCACTGACGCTCTCCAGCTGGAGGGTGGATTCCACCATTTGTTCCAATGCAGTCAGTGCAGGCACTGTTGATGTCCCCCCACCTGTGTTACTGGCTTGTTTGAGCCGTTCGGCCACCCTCTCCTTGGCACGTTTCCGGAGATCGTACCAGCGCTTCTTGAGGTCCTCTGTTGAGCGATGGGTGACGCCGATGGCATTGATTTTCTGCTGGATCACTAGCCAAATCTTCCGTTTTTGTGACTCAGGGACGTGCAGGGATTTTTTACCAAAGAGCTGGTCGTGATCCTTCACCACCTCCTCTATTAGGACCTCCAACTCCTCTCTCACTGAACTTGTGTTTACGCTTTCTTTCTCCAGCATCCTTCCCCTTCTCCTGTGAGTCCATGGTTCTGTTTTGGTGTATCAGCTAGGTGGTAGCTGTGCAGCTCCTGTGCTTTTGCTCCTGCTCCCTTCCTCTCCAACAGCTTCAGGATCAGTGTAGCTGCATGGGTGTGGCCACTTCCTGGTTGTGAGGTCATCAGGAAGCACAGGATTTGCTGATTCACAGCTTTGCGATTTTTTAAAATACCGGATTCGCTAATTACCGATTCGGTAATATGGAATAGGTATTACCGATTCGGTAATGAGGATTCGGTATTTTGAATAGCGAATTTTACAGAATCGCTAACTTTTAGCGATTTTTTATCTACATCGCATATAACGAGTTCTTAATAGCGAATCGGTAAAATTCGCTATTTAGAACTCGCTATTTCGGTTTTACCTACATCGGGCCCTTAGTAAATACCATCTTTAGGTACAGCAAATTCAATGTGACAGATCACAAAATAACAAAGAATACTTGGTAGTGCACAGGGTAAAACACATAGGAGATAGTGCAGCATGTAAAACGTCAAAAATGTTGACATTTTAAAAAAAAATAGTAAACTATAAATTAAATAATAGTATAAAATAATTTAATATATACTGAAAAAATGTATTTTGAAATTATGTTGAAAATATATATATAAAACAAATTAAGCAATCTTCAAAAAGTGTTAAGCAATGGAAAATAAAAGTGGAAAATGTACAACATACAACAGTATTTAAATATAATTTCAATTTTTTTATTTAATAATAAAAAAGAATTAAAAATGTTTATTTACTTAACTATATATAAATGCTTATTTTTAAGTTGAATTATGTATGTTTAAAAAAAGTAAAAAAATACATTAAATAAACTTTGAAAACAAAACGAGAAAAATGTGTTACATGTCTTTATTCTATATAAAAGTAATTAATATTGTTGCTTAAAAACATATAATTAACTATTTTTACTATATTTTAAACACCAACAACACTAATGAAATAACACAAACTATTTTTACTACATACAAATAAAATTAAAACAAAGAATTGCAGACTAAAATTATAAAATTAAATAATCACACTCCAACAGAAACTATTTTTAAGAAAGTATTTGACACTAAAAAGGGTGTCATTTACTATTCCCACTTCAACCTATACAAATTTGAAGAAGATGTGGGTCCCTAAAGGGGTGAACAATTTTATTCCCACTCCAATCTAAACCAATTTGGGGACACCGTCGAACACTAAAGGGTTGACATATACTATCTGTACTCCAATCTAAACCAATTTGGAGAGCTAGACACTAAAAGTGTGTCATTTACTATTCCCACTCCAACCTATACCAATTTGGGGAAGGTGCTGGACACTAAATGGGTAACATTTACTATTCCCACTACAATCTATACACATTTGAAGAAGATGCGGGACACTAATACGGTAAAATGCTATTCCCACTCCAATCTAAACCAATTTGGGGACAGTGTTAGACACTAAAAGGGTGTCATTCACTATTCCCACTCCAACCTATACCAATTTGGGGACAGTGTTGGACAGTAAAAGGATGGCATTTACTATTTCCACTCAAATTTATACCAATTTTAAGAAGGTGTTGGACACTAAAGAGGTGAAAAATACTATTCTCACTCCAATCTAAACCACTTTGGGGACGGTGTTGGCTACTTAATGGGTGACAGTTACAATTCCCACTCCACTCTAATCCAATTTGGGGAGGGTGTTGGACAATAGAGGATTGACATTTACTATTCCCACTCCAATCTATACCAATTTGGGGAAGGTGTTGGACACTAAAGGGTGTCATTTACTATTCCCACTCCAACCTATACCAATTTAGGGAAGGTGTTAGACACTAAAAGGGTAACATTTACTATTCCTATTTCAATCTACACCAATTTCAAGAACGTGCTGGACACTAAAAGGGTGACATTTACTATTCCCACTGCAATCTAACCATATTGGGGGAAGGTGTACACACTAAAAGGGTTACCTTTACTATTCCCACTCTGATCTAACCATATTGCGAGAAGGTGTTGGACACTAAAGGGGTTGGAGACCCGGGTTGGAGTCGCTGACAGCGGGGTGAGAAGTCAGACTAGTGCGAGGCTTGGGCCTGCTTTGTGTGCACGTCAATAAAACTGTTGTTCGACTGGAGATCGCTAAGTAGAACGGGAGCCAAACAAAGTAGGAGGACGGCTGAGGATCTATATGGTGTGGTGCATTGGAAAAGTTGCGGAGACGTTCTCAGAGAAGTTATATGAGAGACAGCAAAGAGAAGAGAAACTGCGGGTCGCCTGGGGGAAATACGTTGAAATTACAGAACCTATAAGACGCTCCTCTGGATAGAAAAATAAGAATTTTGGATGGTCTTGAAATATAGACCATTAACCCTAACTAGGATTATAGAGAAATGTGAGACGGTCTTTCCTGACGAAGGCTTAAACGCCGAAACGCGCGTCGTGTTCTTTATCGACCGCCAGCCTTTAAATTGTTTGATAATATAAAGACAATCTCTCTTGTTTTTTAATTGTCGCAAAATATTTTTATATGTATAGCACTGTTTTGTATTGTCTATGAAGAATAACTTTGTGCACTTTTGTACATATATGTCTAGTATCTAAGAAATTCAAATAATATATCATTTGGTTATATAAAAACAAAAATAATAATAATAAAAAACAATAATTGATACAAAAAGATAATAAAGAAATATATTGTTTCAATCAAAAGGAATTGTTTCCGGTCATATGTACAAATGTATTTGCTGAGCACTGTTTTCATATGAATTTAGGCCTGATGTTGCATATTAAGTACATATCATAGATCTTGTGAGTAGCTTTTCTTTACCCCAGGACACTAAAGGGGTGACATTTACTATTCCCACTTAAATTTAAGGCTATTTGAAGAAGGTGTTGGATACAAAGAGGTGAGATTGACTTTTTCCACTGCAATCTAAAACATGTTAAACAAGGTAATACAAATAAAACATTTATATACACAATTAATAATCTGTATTCACACACAATGTTTAACTATAGAATAAACTAAAACGTAATCTAATAACACACTAACCAAAACTACAAACATATATATTCATATTTAAACATCCACATATAAAATATTTTTATTGCTATTAATAATTGACATAATTGTTAAAATGTTTTAGTAAACTTTAAGCCATAAAATAAAAAATTAAATCATAATCCAAAATTAACAACCATAAAATAAAAATATATATATACACCAATTTTTATTGAAAAATTAAAGAAAATATGCTAATATAAAAATATAATTAACAAATGTAAAATATTTGTAATATTAAAATGTATTTTTCACAAAAATTATACATTTTAAACTTTCTATATAAAAAATCAAATTATATTGCTTTATTAAAATAAATGTTTACACATTTTTAGATTATTATATGATTTCATTTATTTTTAAATTTCAACTTTTTTTGTTTAATACCATTAATACATATTTTAATTATTTTTAAACTAAAATCTATTAACATAACTAATTTAACAAAATACATTTAAAAACTGTAAAATATTAATTTGCATATCATAAAATTAATTAATGTCAAAGTTACTTTAAAATTTACACTTTTTGAAATCTCCCCACCTTTATCCTCTAAAAACCCAATATCCTGCTACTAAAATACATTATTTATATACATTAATGCAATTAAAAATAAAAATGTCAACCATTTCGTAAGTAATACATTAGCTTGCTAAAAACACAAATAAAAAAATAATAAACATATAGAATCAAACACATAATAAATTACGTACTAATTAACTCTTACAAATGATATTTCATAAAACGATATTTTCCACATCGATATTTTTTTACAATACTAAAAACAACTGTACATTCTATAATCCTGTCAAAATTATGTTTGGCATCCCGATATTCCTGACACAATATTTTTGTATCACAATATTTTTTGTCAAATAGTTTGTCCAAACACCCTAGAGTCACAACTGCTCATGTTCTTTGTTGTGGGGACCGGGGATATCAATCAATCACTGACATTTATCTATCGGACAGTGTTGGGACTGTCTAAGGCATAGGTCTTCAAAGTGTGGGGCGCGCTCCCCAGGGGGGGCGCAGCTTCACCTCAGGGGGGGGCGCGCACTCAACTTCACCATTTCACCTTTCATTGTTCCTTCCCACGTTGGAAGTACGTTTCCTGCCTGTGTTGCAGTTCCCCATCTTGAGTTAGGGCTCTCTCTGATTGGAGCATTCAGAACAGCCAATCAGCATGTAGTTCCTGAAGCCCTGACGTCGACACTGACGTTCCTCCATAGAAAGGGACAGCAGTACAGATGCCAGGAAGTGCCGTGAATTTTGCATACCTAAAGCTGCAAAATACTTCAACTTTGTTGATAAAGCAGCGCTTCATCACTGCTGCCTTTTGCCTCCTGATTGCTTAATTTCATATCGGGTTGCTGACCTTCGCCTCGCTTTTGAAGCCTTCCCCCTCGAGGTTATCATGGTTTGTAACCTCGCAGCTACTGCCTTTCGCTCCAAGGATTTGAAAACGGGTGCATTCTTCCTGAGGGTTCCATTCACCAGCAGGTAAGTGTGAAGAGTTTTTTAATTTTTTTAAAGTCTCCCTCCTGTGCCTTTCTTCCCAACACTAGTGGGAACGTTGGGTGTTTTGAAGAGAAGAAGATGAGTCATTAATGCCAGAGCTGCTGACTTTGGTTTTGGGAACCCGGGTTTGAGTCCTGCCATCAGCTCTACATCATGTGATCCTCGGCAAAATCCCTTGATTTACCCGTGATATATGGAAAATAACTTTGACCTTGATTAAAGCCACTGGTGCTCATTTAAAATATTTAATTACTTTAGAGCTGAGTACACAAGCCTGAAATAGCAAATATCATGAAATATGCCATCTGTCTTTCGTAGGGCAAATATAAATGCTTTCTTATGACATGTTTCTGAATCTTTAGAAGGCTGTCTTCTTTATAAGCCAATTATGTTAACAACTGAATGGCTCTTGATGCTGCTAGAGAAGAAATGTGTATATCCCCTTGAATCACTTATATCGCATATGTGTCTGATGTAGATGTCCCCTAGGCCGTCTTGAAAAACTGTGGATGGCCTTCTTCTGGTGACACCTGGCCATACTCCACATAACCACTAATTTTTCAATTGTGTCAGAAAGCATGTTTTGCGGGACCCCTTTTCCTGATATCTTATCTAGGGGCAATGATGTGGCGCAACAGCCAGAGCTGCTGACTTTGGAGCTGGGGAACCAGATTCAGTTCTCAGCATCTGCTCAAAGTCCTGTGATTCTGGGCAAATCACTTAATCTCCCCATGCTTACAAAAAATGAATGTGTCCTTGTGTAATGTGAAAGATGCTCCTGTAAAGCGCACCAATCCCTTTGGGTCATGTTTGTGCTATATAAAATTGCAAAAAATATATTACAAAATTTTGTGAGCGCTCCAGTTTCTAAGTACCACTCAAAACTGGGGTCCTCATTTACAAGGATGTGCTGTAGCGCGGCACCGCAAGCCCTTGCGGCACTTTGAAAGCACAGGGATGCGTCATATCTACAAGGATATGGTGGATTCCTTTGCTCTCCCCTGCGCTGGCGCAAAATTTACTGCCATGCGTCGATGCAGGCACCCTTGTACCATGGTGCAAGGATGCCTGCGTCACGGGGATGATTGTTTATGTGCAGGTGTCCCTTCCTGCACATAAACAATCTGAAATGGCATTTTTCAACTTCTATGTCTGCTGCATTAGCACACATAGAACTTGCAAACCGTCATTTTTTAATGATTGTTTATGTGCAGGAAGGTACACCTTCCTGCACATAAACAATCACCAGAGGTGATTTCCTCGTTCTATGTGTGCTGCAGAATGCAGCATGCATAGAAAGAGGAAAAAAACGAGGAGAAATAAATACATTTATCCTCGTTGCGCCTCCCTACACCTCCCATGGGGAGGAGTAGCATTCAGACGCATTTCCAGGTTTACAGTTTCTCGTAAATCTGGAAATATGTCTTGTTCCATGGGTGTTGGGTGGGAACACCCACAGCAACACCCATGCAACGTCCCTTTCCTGCAAAGTGCTGCGTGTAAAGGGGCCGTATTTACAAGGACAGGAAAAGCCACGCAGGGTGGCTTTTCCCATCCTTGTAAATATGGAGCACCAAAATGCGCCGCCGGTGCGTCACAAAAAGTGACGCACTGGTGGCGCAAGGGGCTTGTAAATAAACCCCTGGAAGTGGACCACAACCTCAGGATTGCAGAAGCAAGAATCCATCCACACATTGACTGTCTCTTTGGAGAAAACCAGGCACACCTGTCACATTAGTTTTGAAATAGTTTTTATTGATCTATGCAAAATGTTGTTTTATGTGAAAAAGAAAGCACCATTGTAATTTATTTGTGCAAATTTTTCTTGGAGACTTTTCATTTGAAGTTTGTAATAAGCATCTATCACCTACCCACATGCAGTATAAAAACTGCAGCTTACTATACAGTCTTACTTTAATATTATTTGCCATATACGACCTGGACTCTGCAGGTGGGAATGGCTAGCTATGATGCAGAGTACCAGCTTCCAGAATTTGTTGTCAAGTGGTGATGGGAGAGGGGGGCTCGACGTCTAAAAAAGTTTAGATGGGGGGGGCTCAGCCTAAAAAAGTTTGAAGACCTCTGGTCTAAGGCCTAATTTACTGTGGCTTTTGTCCGGCTTAAGACTTTGTTATAATTTGGAAAGACATTCCCAAAAACAGTTTCTAAGAATTCCGAAATTTAGAAGAGAAAGAAAGTGGTGCTCACATAAATAAATACATTTGCCAAGGATCACACAGTTAGCTGGTGAATCTAGAATTAGCATGCTGGTCTATTGGTTCTGCACCACCAGGGTTCTGAAAATGCCATACATGCTAAGGAAAAAGCCGTCATACAGCAACCATACACTCATGCCTTTCTGGTGATGTGTATTTGTAGGAAATACATGGCTCACGTTAAATGACTCCAGTTGAAATACAATAACCAGACCTGCAGAACTGTTCAAAGCTACCAGCATGCTAAAAACCATAAAACTACGAGTCTGTCTCTTACACTTCATCATCCAACACTGTGCTATGAGCTGTGTCCCATAACACGATAACAGCACCTCGATGGTCATCACGCACAGCATGGAAACACTTCCCACATAGGATCAAAACTAAAACAATATCCTTCCAACCACACACTGTACACGTGTAGCATACTACATATGTAGGCAAGCGCTTCAGTGCCCCACATAGAGGTAGTAAGCGCTATGTAAATGCTGCAGTACAATATAATAAAATACCTGTTTCTTCCTCCCAGTGCACCTCATTGCCTCCACTTTATTCTCCTATAGAAAATGTAAAAAAAAAAAAAATGTGTCTCAGTATATGCCTTGAAAACTGTTCCCACACTCTCAGCTGAAGCCATAGTTCTACTAGGGTTTGACGGCAGGGATCTGAAAAACATGTATTAACTGGAGAACAGCGCAAAGGAGGCTTGACACATCCACAGACCTGGGGAGAGGAGCTCGAATGGGAGCACGAATAGGACACTTTACTCTGCACGCATTTACAACGCGTGCCATTACCCTGCGTTTTTTACTCAGCAAAAACTTTTACAACGCAGAGCTTTACAACGCAATCCATTACAACGCATTGTCCATTACAACGCAATTTACTATTGTAACTCCATCGGGGCGTTGTAATGGGGAATGCGTTGTAATGGTTTGAGGTGTAAAGCCCTGTGTTGTAAACGTTTTTGCGGAGTAAAAAATGCGGGGTAATGACATGCGTTGTAACGCATGCGGAGTAAAGGATGTTTCCTGGGAGTACTAAATGTAATTTTGGAAATCCAAGTCACAGTGTTCCGCTGTGCAGATCATCGACTCCACGCCTTTGAAGCCTCAGTGACTTGATGCTCCCATAATGGCCTTCAGAGATGGACAGTTAATAACACACAGTTAGGTTTGTGCCCCGGCGACCTGTCACAGGTAATGTGTTTCAAAGTAGGACGTACGTGTTCGGCTATTTTTAAAGGCGGGGGGAGCCAGCCACCTCCTGTGTCCTCTACTGGCTGATCTTCTTATAATCTGTGGAGAGAACTACGTCTTCTCCAAAAGGTACCAGGAGACATACTCTGCTGCTTGGAGAACTGACCCTATGCGACAAAAGTGGTTCAAGGTGATGACCTGCTTTTCTCACAAACCCCTCCACAAAAAGTCTGACTTCATCCTAACCAAATTTCCCCCCTAAATCACCTGCATCAGGATATCTGGAGCCACTGGAAGAATTAGGAGGGTGGGCGGTAAGTTTAGTTGGATACTTTGGAAAAGAATCTAGAGCTACTCCTGTTAAATGTGTGGTCAAAAAGTTCATATCCGGGTCATTCAAAGTGGTCCATTCATAAACATGAATAACCATGGTTTCTTCTTGAATAGGGTCTATTCATATGGAACTGGGAGGTTGGCCAGGGGTGGTTAATGCATTCAGTAATCAATTTTGCAATCTATTTAATTGAAATTGCTATGCTAGAGCTCCTTAATGTCATCCCATGGCCACCTCCAGGGGCTATAATATTAATTGACAGGAACCAATCTAATTTTGCCCAGACACCCGTAGAATGCATAGACTGAATTTGTAACATGACAATTTGACACCAAAATTTTAACCAACTAACATTTACGCCTTGCTCGTTCAGTCTCAAATGTTGAAGGAAATCTTGGTGCAAAATTGCACCAGCACGAGCATAATGTATATGGTATGCCCGCCCTTGTTCAATTTACTTTCTTGCCACATGAGAGTTAGGACATGGTAATTTTAATTGGCAGAACTAGTCACAGGAATACACAGACTAGTCGATTTTAGGTCAGTTTTCTGGTCAGATTCAACATCATATTTTAATGTGGGTGTAAAATGGCCATCAGCATCATTTACTTGCAGAAGCATATCATTTACATACTATGGGCCTCATTTACAAGGAGCTTGCGCCGCCGCTGCGTGACTTTGTTTTGATGCAGCAGTGGCGCAATCAGTGAGCCACACTGCTCCATATTTATAAACTGACACATTGAGTCCAATACGTCAGTTTGCAGAGCCCTGCGTCACATTATACCTGCGCCAGGTATAATGTATGCAGGGTAGGCATTCCCATGCAAAAAAGCCATGTAGAAGTGGTGCAGTGAAATTTACAACATTTCACTGCGTCACTCTACGACTTGACTCCTTCAAAATCCTTACGCCAGTTCAGACCAGGCGTAAGGATTGACGCAGGGCTTTTACATGGCACTCGCCTATGTGTTCTGATGCATTGCTAGAGTTGCGTCAGTTTTACGACCAACTCCAGCAATGCATCACTTTTGTGCCGACAGTTGTGTCAGAATTTCTGATGCATCTGTTAAATACTTGCGTCATGGAGCCCTGTATTGTAAATACAGCGCATCCATAGTCGCAAGGACATTTGGTGCAGGCACAAGGAAACTGACACATTGATGCCGATGCGTCAGTTTCTTGTAAATGTGGCCCAATTATTGGGTGGGTTTATGTTAAAGGTGTGTGAAAATTGAATTACAGTGGCAGTTGGTAGTAAGTCATTTTTAATTTTAAGAAACCTGCATTTTCTGCTCAATAATGCCACTGGTGAAATATTTGTGAGTGAACTCTCCTGCAAGAAATCAAGCTGCAGTTTTTTCCCACAAAATAAGCCAAAACAAATCGTAGGATGTTTCAATTATCTCCAAAATGGGATTTCACTTATTTTGCTGAGTACACGTCTCAGATGTTATTTGTTATATGCAATTATTACTGTTTGAAATGTGTCTATTTTGTGTGGTGACTAACTTTTTTAATGCTTTTTTCTCCCATGATTTAAAAGGAAAAATCCACAAATTACAAGAAATTTGACTTGTTTTCATACAATCTTATGATGTATAAGACGGAAAAGTCCGGGCATTTCACACACACTCCCTTAAGCCTGCCGTGAATGCAAAACGACCCTGGTGCCAAAAGTGTTGTGGTGACATAACACTGATTGAGATTAGCAGGCAGACACTGAGCACCACTCTTTTGTCGCTTATCACTATAAAGGAGTTTAACACATTTTACTGTACTTACTGGCTCTGCCTTTGATGGGGTAAAGCCTCCCATACTGCAAGTCACTGAGGTGTTCTGTGAACAAACAGAATATAAAGCTAAATTTGAGTTTTATAATTAGGTCATGGATGTTAGAGGTTGCTTGCAATATCCTTTTTAGGTCTCGGCTCTAGACAGCGCATGTGCTGTCTCGAAAGAGACATGTTGTATATATTTTGTGGACTTCAGCTCATCCATAGGATTCCAATTTGCTGGCTCCATTGTCGCTCTCCTAATCTTTCTCCCCATTTGTCCATCGCATGCATGCATCACGCCTCTTCCTGTGTTTAGCCTTCCCCGAGAGCAGGGACCAATTACTCCTCCCATTTAATGACCAATTTAGGAACTCCTTTTTTCTTTGTTTAACAGCCCACCTCAGGAGCAGCCTTTGTTTTCACTCACTCCAGCACCGCACTGTTTCTGTAAACAGGCCTGTAAATCATATTCTTAACTTGTTTCTTGTCCCATCCCCCAATCACCCTCCTCCCGCTGTTGCTTTCTCCGTCCCGATCCCCTGTGTCTGCTTGCCCTGTGCTTCTCTGACCATCGTGAAATTGCTCTCCCCCACTCTGCATTTTTTCTTATCCCGTCCCCAATCAGCCTCCTCCCGCTGTCGCTTGCCCCCTCCTGCACTTCCGTAGCTGCTTGCCCTGTCCTTCTCCGAACGTAATGGAATAGGCCTGTAAATCATGTTCTTATCTAGTTTTTAAAGGCACAGCATGATTTTCAATTACCAGGAGAGCATTCGCCAGGAGAGAGCGAGAAAGTCAGCAATCCCCTTCATGGTCTCCATTGCCTTGCAAGGTTACGTGACAGCTTATTTTCAGATGTCCTTCACACATCCCCCTCCCACCCCTGAGATAGTTGCAAAAAACAGGAACACGTCATAACGGGCTCGCTGGTTACTAATAAAACAGGCTGTGGGAAGGGCTTGTTTCAATTCACTGTATGGTCATTGTAAAGCGCCACATGACACCAACTGCACTCCTAGGCGCTGGAGTGCATCGGTATAGTAAGCGTTTTGTGGTTTAGAATACAGAGCACAGTACATCAGCAATCCCCTCCATGGTCTCCATTGCCTTGCAAGGTCACATGGCCGCTTCGTTTCAGCTGCCCTTCACTCATTCATTCATTCTCACCCACACCCCTGAGATAGTTACAAAAAACAGGAGCATGTCATAACAGGCTTGCTGCTTACTAATAAAACAGGCTGCAGGAAGTCCTTGTTTCAATTCACTGGATAAAGCACCACATGCCACCAACTGCACTCCTAGGTGCTGGAGTGCATCTGTAAAGTAAGCGTTTTGTGGTTTAGAATACAGTGCACAGTACATAAGCAAGCACATGGTTTGTTATGTTGCGGAATTATCAGTGAAAGGCAGAATGCAAGATAAAATATACAAAGGTATTTTCAACTGATGGCACCCCAGCTTTGAGATGTAGGTTTGGTAAATGTTGATGCCAGCACCCAAGGAAATTCACATTACTCAGATTTTGAAAACTCCAACCTACCAGGGGCACCAAAGAGGCTCTTTGCATGTGCACGGTCTCTAAGCCCTGTGCAAACCAAGTGGTAAAAAATAATACAATACTATTGCAAAACACATTTATGCAAATGACACCCAGCTCTACCAGAAAATTTTCCCTGACCCCCAAAAGATATTGAATTTATGGCCAAGGTACTTGAAGTCATTCATGCCTATGGATGACACACCACCACCTAAAGCTTAACCCACGTGAATCAGATTGCCTTCTGTTATACCCACCTACCTTCCTTATCTCAAATCAAACTTGGTTCAACTCTTACAGTGGTAAACGGTACACCTTCAATATGAAATGCACCAAATCTCTGTAAGCATGCATGGTTGCAGTAGCATAGAGGACACACGTTCAACCTAAACTTCATTGTGGAATCAAATCTTTCTCCTAGAATCAGATTTTAAGCTAGGAGTTCAATTGTTTGTACTGCAAGAATGGACTAAGGGCAATCCCTTACTCATAGGTGTAGTGTCTCATAATAAAAGAACACTGGAACTCTTTTGGTTTCTACTGTATACCGTAGGCCTGTGATGTAAGCGTTGGAGGGATGAGTCGAAGGCAGGTTTAGAATATTGAGTTCTGACTTACATGCAGCGGAATAAAGATGCGTAAAACTACTCTCCATGTGTGACGCACTTTTTGGTGAGTGCCTAGTCTGGCAGGGCGCTACAACTGGAGACAAGATAGGGGATCCGAAGCCCACACACAGAAAGCACTCTTCCAGAGAGTTTGCCATGGTCCATCAAACTGCTCGGGTGTGCCACATGCGCTGCAGTCGAAGTGTACAATCGATGCTGGCACAGGTAGAGTTTACGCGCAACGCCAGCCAGTATAAAATGCTTGATGGTAAAGAAAGCAACGTTGAAAGTCTACATGTCAGTGCCCAGGAATTGAATGAAACGGCTGCAAATAAAACGTACTGCGTCATTACGCAAATCCATGCCATATGCTATACGGAGGAAAGAACGCTAAAGGCAAATGCAACCAGGTTACAAAAGCAGCGCACAACAATACTTCAGTACAAATCAAATTGATATGCTACGAAGCAGAGATTAACCAGGTGGTTGTGAAGAAACATTTAAGCACAAAGCCGACCGCAAATCATAATGTTATCTGCTTTCATGAACTAGTAGAATACAGGTTTATCTACTTACCAAAACCATTAACGAATTGTCTTGCCACATGTGCTGCGGAGTGACCCCAGAAGAGGGTTTGGGGTTGTGTGTGCGGAGTTGTCCCCAGAAGAAGCAGCCCACTACCAAAGCTGCTGCACAGGTGCCAAGAACAACTACCCAGACAGCCATCAAGTAAAGAGCTCCAAAGGTTAGAAAGGGCAAGGTACAAGTTGCAAAAGTTGGTAAGGCTGATCCCGCAGCCAGCACATCACAAGGCACTATCGAAGCTCTGCCTGATTAAGTTCCGCACAAAGCGCCTGAGAAACCACTACTGTCCACCAATGTATATATGGCTGCTGCATTCTTAAAACTGCCAACTGCATTTGATACTGCCGAAAAACGCAATATTGGCAATAGATTGACTGCATGGATAGAGACTTTTGAAGATTTCATAGATGCAATAGATGAAAAAGATGATAAAAAGATTATAAATTATCTGAGGAACATGGCTGGTGATGGAGTAAAAGAATCCTAAAAAAGATACCACAAGAAGGTGAAGTGACGTGCGAACAAATCAAAACAGCCTTGAATGTTAAGTTTAATCCAGTGCCAAATGTGGATTGCGAAAGATACATATTCAGTCAAGAATGCCAGAGACCAGGTGAAACCATTGATGAATTTGCAGAGAGACTGGAAGTTCTATTGTAGCACTATATATTCAATGAGTTTAACGATGAGGAAGGTACTCGCCTTAGAGTAATAGACGGATGTCTGTCAAATTCCTTTAGACGACGAAAGCTGCAGGAACCTCTGAGCTTAGAACAAGTCCTCAAGGCTGCTCGCGCTGAAGAGTGTGCTGATTGTCAGGCGACTGACATGGAGGCCGGAGGCGCCCAAACTGCATCAGCCATGAGCATGAAAAGTAAGTCAAGGTACAAGACTGAGGGACACATGAATTTTGTCACCCTACGGGACCCCTTACAAAGCACATGACCACTGCCACTGCAGCCTGCGAGTCTTGGTGCAGACAAAACTGAAGAGTCGACATGGCACACATCCTTGTGTGCCATGCCCAAAGACACTGCATGAGTTATAGGTAAGACACCCCTCTAGCAGACCTTAGCCCTAAGGCAGGTAACACTATATCTCCAGTGAGGGCATATCTGCAAGAGCAGATATGCCCCTGCAATATCCTTGTCGATTCCTGGATAGTGTAAGTGACCAGGTAAGCCATGGTAAGTACATGGTCTGGGCACTCGTCATTACAAGTTCCCCAGCTCCATGATGACTTCACTGACGTATGGGATGGTTGGTATCAAACATCTGAGCATAATAAACCTCCACTGATTCCAGTGTCAAACTTATTACAAATTGCACATGGAGGACCACTTAGAGGTGTCCCATGAGACCTACCAATGCATAGTGTGGTCACTGACTGGCCTGAGCCAGCCTGCTACCATCAGACAGTGTTCTGACCTCATAGGGAGAGACTGCCTGCATGCTCTGAGGTCGAGAACAATGCCTTTTCTGGGTGTAGGTGTTCACACCTTCCCCTGGTCAGGAAGACCCATCCAAGGCAGGGAGCTTCAAAGACTGGGGCGCATTTGCAGTGTGCCCCAGTCTCTTGCCGCCTTTGCAATGCGACCCGTCTCTCCTGTTAAAAGGAGCAGGCCCCCTTCCTGTCCTCACCCATTTTTGGTGGGAGGATAGGTGGGAAAACTTAGAAAGAATAGGAGGTGTGCCTGTCTCTGCCAGCTCCAACCCTCAGGTGCTGGAGGCGAGGGGAAGTACACTTTTCAGTGCCCACCATCTTGAAGATGGTGGGACGTATCCAATCAGGGCTAGGTCTATGTACCCCTCCCACAGGAGATGGGCATAATAGAGGTTGTAGACACCCCAGGTAAGTAGGCCATTGGCCACTACTTGTCACTCCCTTGTAACGCCCCTAAATCTAGTATTTAGGTGGCATCCCCCGACCCTGAACTTCAGTTCCCGACGACCTAAGAAGAGCCTGACACCACAAAGTCACACCAGCAGAGAAGACTGCAGAGAACTACTGACTTGACCACAGCCCTACCAGCCTGTCTGCAGCCCTCCACGATCCTGCGCCAAAAGACAACCTGTCCAGCAGCCCAGCAACCTCCAAAGCCTTGGGAGGACTGCCTGCCTTAGATAAAGACCAAGATCTCCCGAGAACAACAGACCTGTTCACAAAGCAACCATCTTCAAAGTAAAGACGCTGTGACCTGAAGAACGGCAAAGCTTGCTCCCGGTTCCACCTCTACACCCAATGCCTCCGGCCCGAGTCCAAGTAGACCACTGGTTCCAGCAAGATTACCCAGCACTCCAGAACCCGAGTCCACCATTGGCGGACCTCTCCCGGACTCCTCGGAGTCGCCTGCAGCCTCTGCGCGGAGACCCCCCCAACCGCAACCTGCACCATTAAGCCATTTCAGACACCAAAAGACACCCCTGCACCCGTCCGCCGTGGGCCTTGGTGAAGAGGAGATATGGTGTCCCTATGTCCCGAGCATCGCAACTTACCTGTCCAGCTGTTGGTTTTCTTCGATCGGCCTCCTTTGGGCCTGGAGCCCATGTCCGACTGGGCCTTTCTCCATTGCTTTGCATTGAGTGCCTGATGCTGTGTTGGCCCCCTGCACCCGGCCACCCCTGTGCCTCTGGTGGTGTAGTGTTGGTGCTTCTTTGGGCCCTGTCCAGTGCTTGCCTCAACCCCCGAAGACTGGTCCCCTAAGCCGCTGCTACTTACCTGTAAGCACCCCTGTCCGATTGCCCCTGTCCCCATTGATTTGTATTGGGGGCCTGACCTCGAACTTGCACCCTGCAGCCGGCCGCCCCTGTGCTGCTGGTGGTGTACTGTTGGTGCTGAACTGAACCTTGCCCAATACTGACCTTAACCTCCGAAGACTTGTCTTGTAAGCCATTGTTACCTATATGTATGCTGAATGTTTTCTTTCTAACATAGGTTAACATTGCAAAGTCTGAAAATTGAGCTGTGTCCACTTTTTACATTGAAAAGTATTTCTATTGCAAAATGTATTTATCTAAGACGAAGTTCTGTGGTTCTGCAGAATAAATATAACCAAGAACTATTTTTATAAATTTGATGCGGATTAATTCATTGAGTGTGTGTCTCATTTATTGCCACTATTTGTACAACAAATGCTTAACACTGCCCTCTGATAAGCCTAACTGCCCGCCCACACTACCACAAAAGAGAGCATTAGTAGTATCTACTTTAGCCGCTTTGAAATCTCTGGGGATCCACTGGACTCTCTCCACGCTATACCTCATTTTGGTATAGTATATAGAGGGCCAGCTTCCTACACGCCATTGGACCAACATGCCTTGGCTGTGGTAAACCGAACCATTTCGTGACGACTTGCAGGGCGAAGAGAAAAGTAAGTGCGACACAGTGTAAAAGCAAAATGGCTGACTGAATGCTACCTCAGTGATGTTCTACGCGCTCCCACAAGGCCAAGCGGTCACACCAACTGAGGCAAATTGACACCAAATGAAGTCGATCATCATCTAAATCATCGCCAAAGAGTTCCTCAGTTTCCAGTGACAGGAACAATGATAATAGTGCGATGTCGATGTTTACCTCAGAAAGGCATGCACACGTGGGACTGGTCAAATGTGAGAAAAAACTCAAAGTGAAGAAAAATAGACATGAAAAAGCACCAATCACATTCAAATATTGTCCGAAGATCACTCTATAAATAAATGGGTGTTTAATAGCATTCATAATTGACAGTGGTGTGTCGATAAATATCATGCCTCAGGAGAAATATCAAGAAATATCTCCGTTATCACAACTTTCTAAGTCAAAGACAAAAGTATACACATGAGTAGCTTCGACGCCCTAAAAGAGTCAAGGGTCCTTTGTAGCACGATGAAAGGCAAGAAAAATGTGGTACAAGTACCTATTCATGTGCTTCAAGGAATAGCTTCAAGTGTCTGTTTTCAGAGTTTTTCTACTGCGGCTGATATGGGACTGATATCAGTGAACTACAATATGAATGCTCATCATGAAATTGTAAGTCAATTTCCTTCATTATTTCATGGGCTAGGAAAACTCAAAACAAAGAAAGTAAAGTTACACATAAATGAGGATGTCCGCCCTGTTGCTCAAAGACACAGACAAGTTGTGTTTCACTTGCAAGATGCTGTTGAAAAGGAACTTAATTTGTTACTCAGACACAACATCATTGAACGCTCCACTGGTCTGACATCATGGGTTTCTCCCATTGTAGTAGTGCCCAAAAGAGTCAATAAAGGAGCTGTAAACATATGCATTGACATGCGTCAGGACAACAAGGCCATTGGGAAGGAGAGACATCCCGGTCCACACATTGCTGATATGATAGCTCAACTGAATGGTGCAAAGTTTATTTCTCGACTCAACTTAAATAAAGGTTAACTCCGATTGGCGCTTGATGATGAATCCAGGTACATTACAACCTTTCCTATGAATATTGGTTTGTTTCCCTATAAGTGATTGAGTTTTGGTATCCACTGCTGCAGAACGTTTTCAAGACGTCATTCAATGTATCATACAGCTTGTAGTAAATGCATTTAACTATAGTAATGACATATTAGCTTTCGGAGCCACACAGAAAGAACATGACAAGGCTCTCATGCAAGTATGTCATTTGTTGACCAGCACAGGCTTAACTCCAAATGCTGACAAATGTGAATTCCACAAGAAAAGCTTGAAATTCTTTGGCCATGTCTTTTCTGATGGGGGAATGAAACCTGATCCAGCAAAAGTGCAAGCATTGTCTACTGCAAATCCCCCACAAGACATTTCTATGTTACAATCCTTTCATGGACTGACCAGTTACTGTTTGAGATACATACGGGACTTTGCTACTGTCAGTGCACCGTTACAAGAACTAACGAAAAAGAGCGTATCTTTTTATTGGTCACGAGAGTGTGAGAAGAGCTTCCAACACATCAAGCAAGCCATTGAGAGTGCCACTGAAATGGCCTACCTTGAACCCAAACTCAATACAGAGGTTGCAGTTGACGCTAGCCCTGTCGGGTTGAGCGCAATCGTGGCACAGCACAGTGGATAGCCAAATGCCTGGAGACATATCGTGGCATACGCCAGTAAGAGCCTGTCACAAACAGAGCGTGCTTATTCGCAACCTGAGAAAGAAAGTTTGGCAGTGATCTGGGTTTGTGAATTTTTCCATGTTTTCTTGTACGGAAAGTCTTTCACTGTAGTGACTGATCATCAAGCACTGTTGATGATATTTGGCAATCCAAAAGCCAAAATGCCTTCTCGAATTGAACGCTGGGGTCTGAAGTTACAAGAATACAACTATACGAATAGTCATCGTCCATGGAAAGATTAGCAATATCGGCTGATTATTTTTCAAGAGTGCCATTACAATGCCCTGGTAGCCCATCTAAGACAGTAGAGGCCTACATCAATTTTATTATGAAATCGAGCACACCATCTTTAGAACAAATTATCACTGCCACGAACCAAGATATTGACATGTTAAGATTGAAAGACATTATTGCTCATCAATCGTGGAACCAGCACTTCAGACCTTTCACTAATGACAATGAGTATTTGAAGTTCAAGAATGTAAGAAATGAACTTTCAGTGACCCAAGAAGGCCTAATTTTATGAGGTGCACAAATTATTCTTTCTGACAGTCTACAACAAGAAGTAATCAATGTCGCCCATGAAGGACATCGAAGAGTAGTTGCCACCAAGAGAGCTCTCCATGACCAAGTCTGGTTACCGTATCTTGATGAAAGGGTCGAAAAAGAATTAAAGACTTGTCAAGTATGCAATTGTCTTTCCTCTCAAGTCATTCAGCACCCTTTGAACATGTCAGACGTGTCACATCATGCTTGGGAGAGAATTGCTATGGATTTATTTGGTCCTCTTGAGAATGAACATCATCTTCTAGTCATTGTCGATGAATACTCCCATTTACCATTGGCGGAAAACCTTTCATCCACTACACATGAAAAGGTAATGCAAAAACTAGATGGCATCTTTGTGACATGGGGTGTACCTACAGTATTAAAGTCTGACAACTACCCACCTTTCAATAGTCAAGAATTTAAAGACAATCTAAATAACCTCAATATAAAACATCAAAAAAGGACTACTCTTCGGCCCCAGACCAATTGCCTGGCAGAACGGTTTATGAGTACTCTAAAGAAAGCTGTTCAGCATGCTGCATTAGAGAAGTTTAACCTCAAAGCTGTTTTAAACACTACTCTCTGAGCTTGCCAATCAACCCCGCATTCAACAACAGGGGAAAGCTCTGCTACTCTCATGTTTGGAAGAGCCATGGCGACCAAGCTGCACCAATGGACCAACCTTAGATCTAAGAATGAGGAAGACATTCACACTGCGGACTTTGGTTTCAAACAGAAGATGAAAATATATGCTGACCAATGACATCATGCACAGGACATCACTTTTACTAGAGGAGATTGAGTGCTGGTTATACAATACAGAAGGAGGAAATCTGATGGTCCTTTTAAGGTTGAGCCTTTTACTATCACCAATACCAAAGGACTCATGGTGACTGCCCAGTGTGCTGGGAAGTCCCTTACGAGAGATTCCTCTAATTTTCGACATGTGGCCAATCACTCACCAAACATCAATGTCAATGTAGAGACTGGGTCTGGACAGACTGTTGGTAACTCTGTATCTGCTAATAATTCCACCTCACCTGTGCAGATCACTGACACTTCGATTTCCAGTTCCTGGTTTTCAGTGTCCCAATCAGGACGTGTGATTCAGGCGCCACAACGCTTAACTGAAGAATTGTAATTGCTTGTGTGTCTATGCATTTATTCATGTATTTACTCATACGTTTATTTATGTATTTATCTATTTTTAAAAGTGATGACTTTTTATTTAACAAAGCGGGTGATGTGGTGAGTTCTGACTTACACGCAGCGGAATAAGGACGTGTAAAACCACTCTTCGTATGTGGCATACTTATTGGTGAGTGACTAGGCTGGCAGGACGCTACAATAGGGACTTCCCAATCTGCATCTAAGTCCCCTCAAAGCAGCCTTTCATGCAACAGCCAGTGCGGCCAAGGTCACATAGACATAAATCATGCCTATTTTGGCCTTTTGGAATTGACACCTATAGAAGCAAGGAGCATCTTTAAATTAATTTCACTTAGATACAAAGTCATGCTTATGGGAATCCTTCACTACCTGGCCCAGAAACTGATCCTCTCTGGCAGACAATGCCTCCTCTTAAGCAAGGGCAACCTGCTTGAAACATCAAGCTTTAATAAGGCAAAAACTCTAAAGGAGTCATTCAGTGAAAGATAAATAATTAATTGTAGAATTATTTAAAATCAGTACAATGGTGAGCCTGGTGAGCACAATACATAATTGGGTGCTGACAAGTGAATGCTAAAAGGGCATACCTAAAAATAACAGTTAAAAACAACAGTTAAAAGAGAGAGATAATTAGCTGCTAACAAATAAATGCTAAAAAGGGCATACATCAAAATAGCAGTCTAAAGAAACAGTTAAGAGGGAGAGAGGGAGAACCCTTTCCATCCACTGTCTGAAATGCTGGCTTTACCCCCAATCTACATTTCAATACCGAGCCCAATTAAAGTGCTTTAAGTTAAGGTGCTTTCAAAGCCTAATGTGCTGACTTTATCTCAAGTGTGCGTTCCAGGGCTGGGCCTACACAGGTAAAATTGTTTAAAAAATGCAGGGGCCTATTAGCAATAACCGGCGATAATTATCGCTAAGCACACTTAGCGCTAGGATAATTATCGCCGGCTATTGCCGGTTTCTATCGTGGAGATAGCGTGCTATCAGCAACGCTTATCTCCAATGCGATAGAAACCCCTGCTGTCGCTGGAAAACAGTGCGATTATCACTGGAAATCCAGCGATAATCGCACTGTGACCGGCGATAGCTTGCTGATAGGGCAAGGGGGATTTAGCCATGTAATCCACCTCCCATTGGATTACATGGCTAAGTCAGGTTTGGACCAGGTGTAAAAAAACAAGCGCTAACAGTGTTTAGCGCTGGTTTCTTTATCGCCTTGCTGGCCTCCCTAATAGGCGATAGCGATGTTAGCGACTATTTCCAGTCGCTGCCAGGTTGGGAACGCCTACTTTGCATGTCATTAGCGATAAATATCGCTGGCATGCAAAGTGGCACCCAACCCGGTCGCTATCGCCTAAAAGCTGTCGCTAACAGCTGTTAGCGACAGCTTGCTAATAGGGCGGAAAAAAAATCGCCGCTAAAGCGGCGATAAGGCCCTTAGTAATATGCCCCGCAATGTTTTCTCTATCTGTTGAGCTTGGGGACATGCGAAAGAAGATGAGGTTTCCTAACCTCCCGAGGTCAGAGCTGCTGTGAAAGTGCATATAAAGTGCAATGCTTTTGGCCTTTTAGGGGCTTATTTACAAGCCCCTTGCGCCACCCGTACGTCACTTTTCCCATGTTAAAAATGACGCAAAAGTGTCGCAAGAGACTTGTAAATAAGCCCCTTAGTTTTTAGCAGCATGTTAAGGATTCAGGATCCAACGCAGGGAGGTGCTAGAACAATTTTCAGAAATCGAACTGCTATCTGCGACGAATCGCCTCTCAGACAGGCTTGCACAGTGCCTCAGCAGGTCCTGACACTTAAGGTACGCTATATTGGCTGCAGCCAGAATTTTCTTAACAGGAGCAGTTTTTCGAGATGCAGAGAATATGTGTCAGTGATTCCTTTCCTTTTGCTCATAATCAGCATTGTCTGTCAGAATCACCAAGGTTCCTCCGGCAGTACCAGTAGGTTTTCAGAGGGATTCATCCAAATCGCAGACTCATCAGCTGTTGTTTCATGACAATGCCAAACGGCAATGAAAGGTAAGGAGGCAGGGCCCCTGGTTTATACAGTGTTGTGGCCCACGCACCGAGAGCCAATGTCTTCAGAGCGTGTGCATCTTGTTCCCTCAATATTAGTTTTGCTTGCTTAGTCAACAGTTTTGAGACTAGGGATGCTGGGAGGCCACATGACCAAATCTCTCGTGCCTCCAGTGCATCCAGTGCGAGGGTTAGGTACTTATGCCAGCTTGTCCGGGGGTTGTTTTTTTTCTTTCCAGATTGTGTTTTTTAATGTATTTTTCTCCGCCTTCTTGGCTTTAAGGCTATAGGTTAGGAACTTTGCCTTCAATATCAAGTGCTGTGACGACAGGCCAAATTCTTGTTGAATTCGGGCATGCTACGTACAGTTAGGTAGGGAGAATGCTCTTCTATGGTCGGTGGACTGTGCCCTGTCAAGCCAATTAGCCATTTTGTCTCCGATTGTCATTGCATCATATGCGATGGTAAGCAGTAATATGCAGCCCATCACCTTTAGAAGGTGCTGTAGGTCAGGATTCACCATTGATTTCTGTAGTCCATTCCAAAGAGGTTGCTGCCACCTGCTGGGCGTGCGAATGCAGCGCAATCCGGCCCCTCTGGTCCAACTATACCCCCAGGTATTTGTATGTGTCAACAACTTTGACCGCACTCCCCTCGATGAACCATGTTCCCCTTTTTTTCAATTTGCGTGAGATTATCATAACCTTGGTTTTTGCCACATTTATCTTCAGATTGTTGGCTCTGCAGTAAGTGGCAAGTGCACTGAAGAGTCTCTGCAGCCCTATCGGTGTCAGACAGTGCTTTAAATGGGCCGGTACTCACCGGTACTGAGTACCGGCACTTCTAAATTTTCTGCTCTTGAGTACCGGAACTTCTCTTTGTCTAAAGAGAGTACCGGTACTCATGGGGCAGCAAGCCAAGCTCAGGGCAATTGGCATGCACAAAAAGAAGCGCAACCCAACTGACAATGAGTCGGTCCGTTTTCCTGAAGCCCTCTGATCGAGTGCTAATCTTCCCCGCACAATGTGCTAATTGAGCGGCAGCCTGCAGGCATTCATTCAGAGCGCAACCCTCCTCTAACTTGCCTGCACAGGCCCATTTGTGGTGCCCAACTGGGCGCCACACTGGTGTCGCCCTTTTCAATATGACTGGGATAGTCTATGGGTGCATAATGGCGGTCCCATGACCTACCGTTGAGTCACGTGATGAACCCTCAGCAATAAATAATGAAGAAACAGCCAGGTTCCTTGTGTCGTAAAAGTGCCTAATTCCACTAAATAAATGTAAATTAAATCACTGTAGTGTACGTAGAGGCATTGGATGCATCCTGCATGCTCTTTGTATGTAGGAATTCATGCATTTTTGTGAGAACCCAACTGCCCGCTATTATGCCTAACAACAAAACTTTGGTTCTTTTGGGGGATTCTATTCAAATCTATTCTTTAGAATCAGAACAAAAAGTAGATGACCAAAAGAGGGACGGAAAAAGAGGGTTGTAAAAATAATTATAAACAATTACAAATATATTCATGAATTTCAATACATTATTGTGGGTAAGTGCTCCCGCGCTGGTGCAGATGGCGGGCGGCTTTAACACACTGCGGATACTAACCTGCTTATCAAATGGCAGGTCCCTGTTCTACGAGTAGATTTTCCAACCCCCCTAACACCCATACATTTTTTTTTCAATCGCTGATGATAAACAGGTTTTTTTTTCAGCTGCGGAGTTGCAGTTTCGGCTTTGCTCCACAGGCAAAACACACGCCACATTAACAAGTCCTGTCCATCATCCTGTTTGAGTAAAATAGGTCAAAGACGCCTCTTTTAATTCGCTTTTGGATTGCAATTGTATTCAGCAATGTTTGTACAGTGCAAGAAGGTCGGGCCTGGCTGCCATGGGTTAGAGCACTGTAACAGAAAAAAACAACCCAGCCAGAGACACAAACACTCACCAATCTGCAAACTATCTAATGATGCAGCTTTGAGAGTACATAGTCTTAATGTCGACAGGCACAAATATAAGCACCGAAACGTCCACATTATACAATAAATTATGAACTAATAGGGACTGCTATTCTCTTCAAATACGCTTGGTTCTGGTAAAAATAACACATGATATATCAATAACAACCCTGGCAGGAAGTTTGGGAGGGTCCCGACTCACACTGTGATTACTGACTCAGTGTCCACTCCGGTTCTGTGGAGTCACTAGCACTCTAGCAGGGACATTTTAAGGATTTTGGAGGCCCTGGCCCAAACGCATTATTGGGGCCCCTGTTGGGAACAGTTTTGAATTCCTGATTCAATTTCAGCTCGTTCATTCAGTCTTTGGCCAGATCACTAACAGGCACATTCGTCCAAATTCTAAATGTCTTTACATCAAATATTCAGGGATAGTGTTGTGTGTTTTCAACATTGTAACACAGCAGTAGCAGCTCACTAATTAGGCTACAAATAATCTCTGTGACACCCTCCCATTTCTCATATGTGAGGTCCTGTTTTGAACTAAAAGAAATGTTGGATGTTGCATGAAACAAACACATTTCTATGCAAAATATCTTAATAGTCTCTCACATATCGCCCACAATAAAAATAAATTAAAGGAAACATGGTATTTAAAATAAATTGTTTAAGAATTAGTACACGTCATAGGGGCAAGACTCTGCAGAACAGAGCTGGCTCTGTCTGGGGGCCCCTGAAAGACTGGGGCCCTGGGCTATAGCCCACTTTGCCCATGCCTTAAAACGTCTCTGCACTCTAGGTGTGTGATCAGGGCCTGCTAACGGGCATATCTCCTGACTCTAGGGAATTCGGAGAAGGCTTCCTTCTGGTATAGCAGAGTAGGGCAGCACTTGTTTGATGTCAGACTGAGGAGGAAGGTAGTGATAGTGATGCTGTGCAGAGCCGGTGGGAATCAAGGTTTAGTAATGTGGGCAGATGCAAATGTAAGCGTTTCTAAAGCGCACGCAGTCCTGCCAAATACCACACATCAGGCATTAGACTATCGCATTTCAGTGCGGTGATCCTCATCACCGCACTGAAATGCAAAGTCACAAACTATAGCGCCTTCCCAGCTGTCAAACTGGAACGCTGCTATAATGCACAATGCTGACTGAAAGCTGCAGTGCCAGCGCGCTGCGCCCGTTAGACTTGGGGGGATGGCTGAGCTGCTCACAGCTCTAGCTTCTACTCTGCTACAATATAATAATAGGACACCTTACACCACGTGGCATTACATTCACTGACATCGAATGTACCCTTTTGTACGTATAAGGGAAATTGTATACTCAAAATATACCAGAAATGCTTTAGTATCATTATGCACATCTGCACACCAATTCAATCTCAATCACATTAAATGTGTGCCCTTGGCTGGGTCCCTTAGCACTGCAAATAGCTCCGCCCCCATAGCCCCGCCCCCCAAGCCCCGCCCCCTAGTCCACATCTCAATTTGGTGAGTACCTGCACTTATTTTTTTCCTTTTAAAGCACTGGTGTCAGATCAAAAAGCACCATATCATCTCCGTACGGAAGCGATTGGACTCTGATGCCGGCAATTTTTGGTGGAAATTTACTCTCCTTCTGAAGATCTTCTGTTACGTCAGACAGATACAGAATAAATAACAATGGTGCCAATACACAACTTTTTTACCCAGGTGTTGGAGTAGAGCCCTATGATGGCTTTCAGTTGATTGGGTGGGATACCCCAGACGTTCAACTCTGACCAGAGTTTTGGTCTTGACACACTGTCAAAAGTAGTTTGAAAGTCTATAAACACAGCGTAAAGGGCCTTGCCTTTAGGGTCCATGGTTACTTCACTCAGATAAGAAATACAGCTGAGTTTATCTTCAATATGGCAGCCCTTTTGAAAGCCTGTCTGGCTTGGGGGGATCAGCTTTTTTTCTCTGCCCAGGTTTGTAGCTCCTTATTTAAAATGTTGGCGTTACACTTCCCTTCTGTGTCAAGGAGTGCGTTCGGGCGGTAATTCCCTGGCCATTATGGAGAACATTTCTTGTGTAAGGGAACCAATAGCGAGCCCTTCCATGACTCTGGGATGGTTGCCCCTAATAAGTATTCCTGGAATAGGGAGGCTATTAAGAAGGCCCATCGAGTTGGGGCCCATTTATATATTGCAGCCGGGATGCTACTTGGGCCTGGAGCTCCACTTGGGCGTATTGCTTTGATGAATGTCACCACTTGGTCTGGACTTATTGATGTCATGTCTGCATGGTTCAGGCCTGATGATGTCTTTAGCACATGGGTACTCGCAAACATTTGCCCAGGGGCCACAAAGTACGGTCTGTGGTGGGTCCAAGGGCCGCACTGATGCCAGCAGGGTGGCGGCAGGGGGTCTGGGTGGGACAGGGATTGTGCAAGGAGGTCTAATAAAATGTGAAATAAACGGACAATCATGTATTTGCAGGTTAATAAATGCTTGCCTGTTTATTTAACATTTTTTCCTCAATGTTAGAGCTCAGCAACTAAACAGCAGCTCGTGCTGCTGTTCACCAGGGGGGCCGCATGTAAAGGTCAAGAAGGCCGTAAGAGGCCCCCTGGCCGTACTTTGAGTATCACTGCTTTAGCATAATGGTGCCCTATCGAGGTGCTTCAGTCTCACTGCCGTCTACCACGTGGTCTACATTTAAGCTTTTAATGTAGGATTCCCATAGGGCGGGGTGGATATTGACTGCAACCGCCTGACGTTTTAGGGATGAGCTATTGTTAATCCATAGCCAGAATTTCCTATGGTCTTTACATTTTATCATCGCATTTGATTTGGCCCACTTTCTGGCTTTCTCCTCCCTTTTTTGAGTGTAAAGAAATTTCCTGTATTTTAGCCTTATTGTGACAACCCGGGTTTGCAGCCATTTGTTCTCCCTCTTATCACTGCTCACGTTTTTTCAGAGCTTAGTTTAGTTGTTGTTTTAAAGCAGCTGTAGGATTCTTTCTGTGATTTCTGCTTGTTGAGGTTTTGCTCTGTCTAAGTTCTCTGCTGTTGGCATTCTTTGCTGGGGCTTCATCAGTCTCATTTGGGTGGGTGGCCAGACGCTCCCAGAGTTTCAGTGGAGGTTTTTGTTAGTTGCTTTCAAGGACACATCTAGAAACTGGTCCACAAGTGCCCTTTGTCCATCTTGGTCCTTTATGTTCCATTTTTTTCTATTGATGGGCTTAAGATTTTCTTGCCTTCCAATAAGGTTTATTTTGGATCGTCCGGGTCTCAGGACCAATGCTTCACATTTGAGTATGGCATGGTCAATAGCAAAGGTCGAGGCAACTTCAAATTTCCTTATATGCTGAAAGTGGGCTAGAGACATACACATGTAAACCAGAGTTGCCATCCTGAAACAGGTGGAGTGTGTGTAGGCGGCTGTGGTGTCTGAAGAAAATCTGCCATTTAGAATGTGGAGGCCTAGCTGGTTTAAGGTGGCCGCTAACGCATTGCCTTGATTGTTGCACCTTTGGTATTGCATTTTGATTGGCGGTATGGCCCAGATTTCACCGTCAAGGTCTGTCAGAGTGTTGTTCGGTTCTGCACACATTAAGTTGCTGTTAAAGTATCCCATAATGACCCATATTTTGTCTGGGTGCGATGTTGTTAAATTTCTCAGTATTGGGAGCAATGATGTCAAGGTTGATTCTCTTCTTGTCTTAGCGGGGCGAAGGTAGATGCACCCTATAATGAAGGAGAGCCTGGGCCTTGCTCTCCCGCTGTTGGCCAGGGATACCTTAAGGATGATATAATCACAGTTCCATGTATTGAGCACAGTTGTCGTTGCTACTAGCTCATTTTCACGTAGATCGACATGCCTCCGGAGGTATGCCCCCCTCCCTGTGATCGCTGGAGCTTCATATACTGTGAAGTCATGCTATGGTGATGAATGGAGAGCCCATGTTTCTTGAAGTGCTATGATGTCATACCTACTCAACTCTTTAATTGTGGTAATCTTTATTTTGGGGTAAATTAGACCTATTATGTTCCACAAGCTAATTTTCTGGGTGGTCCTCATTATCTGGTTTGTGTTGTCTGAGTTCCATGTGCTAGATTCAGGAGCTTAGTGCTTTTGGTTGCCATGCCAAGTATATGTGTTTTGTCTGCCGTGCTGTACAGTGATGGCCGTCCCCTGTTCCACTTGCCGTTATTGTTAGCTCACCTTCTGGGACTTCCGGGGGTCGGCTTCCCTTTTTGATGCCCCTTATTACTGAGTCTTTGGTTTTCTTTTGCTTTTTTTTCCTTCCAGTTGATAGACTGGTGCTTTGTTGGTGATTACATCTGTCTCTATTAGAAAAACAGGATATTTAGTCACTATGGGGGGTTGTCACTTTTATTCCCCATTTTTGAGCAGTGTCTTGCTCTTCTTCAGGACATTAGCTGGCATGGGGCTAGTGAAAGGGATTTTGGTGCGTGTGCTTGTCTCTCTAATCTCTGTGGAGAGGACAGCCACGCCATCAATGTCACAGGAACGGCTTTCTTCCAAGCCTGGTATATTTGGCACACAGTTTCACGATATTCCCTCTGCTGAGAAAGTCCTCTGGAGACATATTGAAGGTATAGGATGATTTTATGCTCTGTATCGGTTTTAGAAATCTGCCCATTGCTTTGCACCATGTCCTTGCCATTTTCTGGGCTGGGGACTTTCTTGATGTTGCCCTCCCTGTGTTTCCATTCCAGCTTATTTTGCCTGTTGGGCCTCTGGACTGGGTCTTTTCCTCTAAAGGAGTCATTCAGTGAAAGTGCACCTGTGGTATGGAACTCAATATTTGTGCCCAATCTCTGTTTAAAAAAGCTGCAAACCCTATTACATCAGTGCCATTTCCAATTGTGAGAGGCTTGTTCATCTTTTTGCTGTAGCTTTTGGAACTGCTACAATATCTGACAATTTTAGAAATTGTTGTATGTTATTCACTCTTCCTAATATAGTCACCATGAGAACTGTTTTATAATATTATACTAATGGGAGCCTGCAATCTCCATATACATGGCTATCTCTAATTTCCTTATTACAGGTGACTTGTGACACATCTACTGGCCTGTAATAAAGAAATGACGTAGCCGCTCAACTGTCATAACTGAATACTGTTGAGTTCTGACGTCATAATTCCTGTTGCCAAAGCCAGCAGCAAGGGTGAAAGGAAGATCAGGGAGCATCATTACGGCTGCGATCTAAACTGGGAACACGGAACTGACGTTTCTAAAATGAAAAACATTAAGCACAAAGCAGATGTTTAGGGCAACATGCTTATTTTTTTCCATGCTATAGGTAATTACAGGAAAGTTAAACCCCCCCCCCTTGTTTCCACACAGAATTTTTTTAATCTGACTTGCATGAAACTGATCCTAATAATTTTGGCAAAACTACTAACTGCTTTTTGGTGTTTTTAAAGAGATTCTGAATTTTACTTTGTGCCTGCAATGAACATGAAAAAGCAACACACTAATAATTTAAGTGGTTTGTGCATATGGTGATGGTATGATGATGTATTATAAGCAATCAAACACTCTCTGCTGTACATTAAAAGGATAGTGCAATTCACCTCAGAATTCCATGACTTTAAAAAGGAACTCAGGCTTCAGCCCCTTTCCTTGATATTGTCGTGGAACTTGTAAGAAAATGAATTATTAATAGAGGTGGGTGGAAGTCCGCCACAAGTCATAAAATCACTAACCTGTTAGGTTGAGTCAAAGGTTTCAGTAATTGAAACCTGAGCTCAGCCCTTGGTAGCTATGCCACTGAGCAAGCAGGCTTAACTTAAAGAAAATCTCTAAACATTCAGTAGTACCAAAACACGCAAAAAGTAAAAAACACAGCACAATTAAATTCTCACTCCAATTTAGAAAACTGAAGTAAAATGCAATAAACAAAATTACACCAAAACAACAATAATCCAATAAGGGGAACCATAGATATTAATTTTAGAATATAAAAAGTGGTAAAAAGTGCCAAGAAAAAGTAAAATGCCAATTATAGTTTATGTTCGCTTTTAGCTGGGGATCTAGGCCAATTTCAAGCCGACCGTGACGTGATAGAGCACGGGTTGGCTACTTTAAGCAGGTTTGTCCTGGTCAGAGATTTTACTGTAGGACTTAGTCTTCGAAATTAAAGTCTGAATTGTCCATTGGGGCAAGGCTGCAGACTGTATCCAACGATGGGTTCCATAAGATCAAGTATCTTCTCCTGTTGTGGGCCCATTGAAACGTATTTGCTGCTGCATAGAAGCTCCAAGTGGGAGAACCCTGTTTCTTCAGCCCAGCAAAGTCACATCTTGGCCGAATTTGTCTCGAGTGGTTGGTCCTGGTACTCTGGCAGCTGATAAACACGATTCTTCCAAGTCCCACAGCTTTCCAGAGATTATAAGAGAAGTACAAATAGACACAGACAAGAGTCCCAGGTCCTTTGGGTCAACACTTAGTGGTCAAGACTCACTCCAACAGAGGCCACCTGCAGGGTTCAGTCCAGGTCCAGTTGCTACTAGACAAGTGGGCACTTCAGGGGAAAAGCCTTTTGCAGCTTGTTGCATCCCAGTGGCTACACAGGAGATCATCCAACTGAACCTTGGAGACTACTCTTTGTCCTTGGTACAATCAGGAGCAGGTCCATCCCTTCAGGTCTGCTCACAGGTCTCAAACTGCAGGTGCCGTTGTTCTTCCACAGGTCCAGAAAGTGTTCACAGAAGGGTGCTTGGGGGTTCCATATTTATAGCTAGCACTAGCTAGTGTGAGTGGGTGACTCCTGGCTCCCCCCAGCCAATGGAATACAAGTTCAGAGGGGCCACTTTTGCTGTAGTTCCTGTTTGCCTGCTGTAGACAATCCCTCAATGCACCTTACTCCCAAAATCCAAAAAGGAGGAACCCTTTCTTACTTGTACAGAGCCTGTGTGCTGACCCAGAAGTGAGGCCGCAGTTGTAACTCAAAACTGGCTATATGAGTAGATCCCCTCCCACTGTATTTAGAGCCAATTTGATTGCAGGAACAAATGTTTGCCTTCTCCATGCCTCACCTTACATTTACTCGTGAAAGAGCAGGCCCTTCACAAGTTATGAAGTTCCTGAGTCTCTTCTCTGAGTGCAGTTATCACACCTCATTAAGGTCAAGTTCTTGCAGCTGCTGGAGAGTAAATTCAAATCAGCCTCCAGAAGCTTCAGGCAGGGAAAAGGTAACATTCTAAAAGTTACTGTCCCTAAATATTTATTAAAATCCATCTTCAAATTCACCAGAAAATTGGGCTTTTAATAAATATTTAAAATAGTGGCTGTACCATTAGCTGGTGCCAATCCTGAGATACCAGAAGTAATATTTTAATCTGCACTCTAGTTTTTCTCATAGGACAGCCAAATCCTTTCACAGTGAAAATAGCTTTTGGGGGCCTGTCACTGTAGGGACATGGAAACATTCAATTTCTACAAGTCCCATTTTTACATACCATGCACCCTAGCTTGTAAGGTATGAAGCCTACATGGGGGGGGGGTGTTAATATTTAAAAGGAAGGTGTTTTCCCTAGTTAAAAGGGTTATTTTAACAGGTCTAAACTTAAATAGTCAGGCTACAATGGTAGGCCTGAGGCAATGTTTTCCATTGGGACAATACAGGATGGCACAATATGTGCTGCAATCCACACGTGATATTTAACTTTACATGTCATGGGTGTATTTCTGCACCATATACTATGGCCATATAGGAATGTTAAATATGCCAATTAGCAGTTAGCCAATGTAATCATGTTTTAGGGTCAGAGCACATTCACTGGGGCTGGAGTCATAAAAACCAGTAGCAATAGTCCAAAACAAGGGGATGATGACCATGCATAAAGAGGCACTTTCTCATATAACTCCTTGGGGAATTGCAATAATACTTATAATGTATGGCAAAGGGTACTTTATTCCAAATTTAATATATGCTATATAGTCTATGATTAAATATGATATGTTTTATTATACATTGTTTACCATTTGAACAAAAGTGTTCCATTGTAAGCACACTGACTCTTGCCTGTGCTATATAAAGCTGCTAATAAATAGATCAGGTAAACCAGTCTAAACATTGTAAATGTTAGTGCTCACACAAACGTCACTGACTAACAGCACTCTAAGCCTAAGTTCTCCATAGTCTAGCGGCTTAGCTCACACTGACCATCCATGCTTCTGTGGTTGAGAAGGTCCTGAAGTCATTCTTGCGCAAGACGATTCCATCCTCTGAAAGACTTACAAGTAAGAGCCGTCAGTAAGATTATTTATTTGCAGTAAATAAATAGTTTTGAACTCCACTCCCATTTACAATCTGCGCAGCCATGGAATGCATGATGACAGCATGGGGAACCTTAACAAAGACCTGCTTTCTGTTATCCCTTAATTTTACAGACTAATACAGACTGAGGAAAAGACTGTTACTCATCTTTACGTAAATGTAAAAACACAAAAAAGGTCAAACCGGAAGCTGTATATATAATATATCACCATCACCTTTTATTCTCAAAAGAGCCCTTTTCAAATCTTGATCTCTTGGTCTTTCTCAAGCAAGAGATCTTCAGATATATACAATACATGTTCAATATGTACAGTGTAAATAAACACAACAGTATGCAACTTGGAAGATGTAGTTAACAAATAAGTTCATCCATGTATTTTACGACACGTTCAAAGCTGGCGTGTGATGTTTAATGAGTTACGTTGCGGGTGAATACCTTCTCTTCTCTTAGCAACCAGTGCACACAAATGTCTCACCAACAGCCAATACGCATGAGTCACACAAAATAATTCTAAGTCACTACCACCACCAAAGACTCCATGGACCTCCCTCGCGCAGGTTTTTTTTTCAACCCAGCTTTCTCTCTTTGTCACTGTTTTCATCTTTCTCTCCCACCTGCTTTCCCCTTTTGTGTTTTTCTCTTTATTGTTCTGGAGCAACGTTTGTAGAGGGAAAATAAGTGCAGTTCCTCACAAACGAGTGCCGGCCTGCCCCACCTGCAACCACATGCTCACAATAAGCACTGCACGTTTGTCTGAAGGCATTTTAGGCTTCAGTGCTTTCTAATGCAACAAGGGATTTCAAATACACAAACAAAGATATTTCTAATTTACAAATAAAGACATGCCGATTGTATTTTCATCTGGGCTCCCTGGACATCACCCTATACTATAAATGCTAACACAGGGTGGGAAAACGTAATTGAGTGTGTGCTCTCAGAGATAATCAATAACAGAGAGATGGAACTTGTGGGAATAATCAGGTGGAGAGACAGGTCAAACGCTAGAAAGAGGTGAGGGGGCATGGAGGCTCAGCTGCTGAGGCGTGAAGGAGAAACTGTGCTGCTCTCCTTGAAACAAATGGGTCTCTGCCAATTAGAAATCCATGGGTGAAATGTGCACAAGAGCTCAATATTCTGAGTACCACAGGCAGGTGACAAATCTACCTATCTGTGCATCTCCGCGCAAGACTGTCAGCCTTCCTTGTCCTGCTGTGTGCATCTCAGCACCTCGCAAGATGTTTTTTCAATTTGTATTTTTAGCATTGATGTCAACGTGCCTACAGGATAAATGATATCATGTTTTAATCTGTGGGCTACAGGACATTCAATTTTAGAACTGTGGCTTCAAGCCAGAGCTAATCAACATTTAAACCAGAGCAAATTCAAATGATCTCTATTGGCATTAGAGTACGAGAGAAAATCAATTTACATTTACTAAACAATAATAAACACATCACATACCTAAATCATCCCAATTTAAGAAACAATAATCCAGAACAATAAACGCTAAGCCCTCCCGATTGATGCGATTCATCAAAACAACTGCTAATTGGCAAACTGGGCTGGCTTTACCAGTTCAATTAAGAAATCTAGCAAAGAAAGCATTAAACTGAGCACAATTATCAACAATAAAATTGCTGTTGCCTAGATCACTTGCAAAGTGCTCGGCCGGCTCCCCGGGTGTTGGGGGTGCGGCCGAGCTGTTTGCCAGGGCCGGTTTCGGCCGATTTTGTTACAGGGGCCGATATTGCAGCTATGCTGCAAAAACGGCCCTGTAACAAAAACAGCCCCCCAGGGGCCCAAAACCGGCCACCACCCTGGCGGCCCACCGGGGAAATGCCCGGTGCCCGCTACGGCCAGTCCGGCCCTGTTGACCCTGCAAGGTATATTGGCATGTTCCCTTGCCCTGTGTGCCCGACTGCCAGTGAATCTGATATCCTGACTTTTATTTTTGCCCTGCTGTCATGCTAATCTAGAGTGTGCATAGAAGCCTAGCCCTGCCCCCAAAGATGTGAGGTAGAGGACTTGTCCAGTGACCTTGATAGGCACATCAAGCGTGCTGTCATAGTGGACTATTGTCACTGTCCTGGGTGTAGCACCTAGAGCAGTGGTGGCATCATCAGGTGTTTTGTGATTCCTTTGTACGACCAGACATTTGTAACTGTGTCAATAAGAGTGTGGCCCACTGACCCCCTCTTTTTTAAAGTTCCTATGTTATGTGTACCTCCAGGTACTTGCACTGACATCCTATGGGTATTTCAAGTGCATGTATAGTATGCATGTAGTACATGTGTGGTAGTAAAGCTCTATGTGTGTAAGAGATTGAGTGCAAAAGTCAGTGGAATCCATTTTGGATACTTCTGGTTTAGCATGGCACAGGATGGAGGATGAATACAACATCCCAATACAGTGGAAGTGCATTGCCTGCACTCCTGTGGCTGGAGAGTGGAGATGCAGAAACTGAAGTGAGGAGAACAGAGACAAGGGTCCCCTTAGAAATGCTATGATGACTTTGGTAGCAAGAAACTGCTGATAAACTCTTCCCTTTGGGGAGCATGGTAAGCAGTTTAATGTTGTTGTAATATACTGTTTTTCTCCTTTGAATCTGCTAGACAGCACTGAATGAGTGGAATTGCCATATAATAGGAGTACGTTCACATCAAACATTTCAACAGGCCCCTCTGAGCATGCTGTGATACTCTAAGATATTCAAGTTCTGTCTCTACTATGGATGGGTACCATAGGCCGCCCAATTACAACAGGGCTGGTGGGCCGGCAAATCAGAAATGCAGGACGAGGAGGGTCACTATGCCGGTAAAACTGTATCTCGATTGCCACTTATTGGGCAGTGGCGTGGGGGTATAAAACACTAAGACCCTTAAAATATCTGAAAACGAATGCCTGAGTAGAGTGTTGGCAGTCCCTCCTTCCTGTTCTACTTGTGTCTGTCACAAGGAACCCGGCCTGAGTCACTTATAGGATCTCATTAGGATACGGCCACTTCTTTTGGAGCACAAGTTATGGACCCAGCAGGAAGCATCACTTAATAGACTAATTGTTAAAGAATATCTGGCGATGGATGACTAATAGACATTCCCTGGCTAAAATATATCAGGCCCAATGTGTCAGGATAGGTAGACTGGAATTTTATCATAACTCAGAATGTCATCTGATTTTACTAAAAAGGGGTTTCAGTTTCTATTCATGCAGATGTTTGAAGAAAATAGCTTTAAAAGCAAATCAAGAAAAGAAAAGTGTAATAGCCTACTATGCTCTGCTAATTAAGGAAGGCTTGCAACCATATTTGGAAATAGTGACACATACCCAACAAAGGTTTTTGCGAACCAGATTTGAATGTAATTTGATTCACCACCTGGCTACGTTCCAGAAGCAGAATGATTGGTTCAAGACACTAGCCCAGTGTCCATGTGATGGGCTATCTAAGCAAACCACTATGCATATTTTATTTTTCTGTACGTTTTATAAGAGATGGAGAGAAAGAATTTCCTCAAGCCTCTATTAAAAAACATAATTTGGAGGAATGTCGGCCGGTGTTGCTGTTTCTCCAACAACTTGAAGCATCAGAGATGTGTGCAGCGTCTCAGATTTTGTTTTGCAAGTTTTAAAAACTCTAGCACGTTTAGGAAATTTGTGAATCTTTTTAATCCTCATTAGATTGAATTTATTTGGTTTTTAATCTTTTACTTTTGTTAATCAGACTGTAAGTAAAACTTTGTACTGTGTTGCTGTTAAGATGTACTCCATAAATCTATTTTATGCGATGTATACTTTTATGTTTTTTTATTGGAAACCAAATAAAATAATTACTGACTGGTTAGTTTTTCCTCAGCACTGTTATTTGGTCGGTGGTAGGGGTGGTGCTGGGAATGCAGTTTCTGTTGTTCAAGGTGAGGATGTTTCTAGGCCAGGACTGCCCATTTGTCTGTACTTGATTAATGCTTTAAAAAGGCTGATGACAGGTAGGTCACTGTGTTCATGTACTGCGTGCTCCTGCTTGGGAGTAGCCCCAGTGGTACCAGTGAAAAGCATCACTTTACTCAAAGGTGGTGCCTTGAGAGCAGCCTCAAAAAGACACTTGGAAGAAGAACTAACCCGCAACTGTTCTGCAGTTTGAAAGAGTGCAGCAACATGCACTGTATGGAGAATGTGTATAAAAGTGAGATCCAAACCACCCCACTGTGAGATCCAGTCCCAGTTTCTTCTTGACCAAGGAAGGTGGTTCTCCATAGAGCAGTCAAGGAGCTGCAGTGTAACCAGGGCTTGTGTATATCTAACAGCCAGTCTCCCAAAGGTGAGAGGATATGACCTGAAGTCTGCATTATCTACTGGAGGAGCTGAGGGTCTGCCTGGTGCCTGGAAGCCTGTGTGCCTGCTGAGAGAGGGCAGTAGTATGCCTTGTCTTGCAGGAGGAGAGACTGTCAAAGAGAAGCTCAGCATATTCCCAGTGTGTGGAGCAGCCAGAGTAAGCATACGTTTGTTATCAGAGAGCACAGCCAGGAGTGACTCATCATCAGTGGGTGTCCTGAAGCTCTCTCTGCCATTCCTACTTGTGAACTGCCCCACAGACTGCACCAAATCAAGTGTGGCCATTAGCCACTGTGGAACGTGATCTAGTGAGGCTGTCACCAATGCCCAGAAGATTAAGGTCCCTCAGTGCCCGATCGGCCTGGGATGCTCTGACTGAAACTTAACGCTCTTAGCCTAATCAGCTTAATATGCTGAAACTGCACATCACCGATATGAGCCAGATCAGCCTGACAGGCCATAATTGCACACCACTACAGGGTGATCAGCTGGGGAGGTCATAACTGCTGGACGATCCGTGATGTGGTCCTTGATCACTGTGCTGACTTCATCCAATGATATCAGCATCAAAGAGAGGCTACAGCAAAGCCAAAAGGTGCAAGTTGCACTGCTTCATCGATTGACCTACCAGAACGAGCGCACGACCATCACAAGGCTTCACAGCAGCTGAAGCAAAAGAAATGAGGCATGCTCCAAAGTAAACCAAATAAACCAAGATTAAGAACAAGTGTATTGCTCTCTAAGCCCAATAGGGGTAGTGATAATCTGCACCTGTGTCTAATGCATGCCTCTGCCAACAGATACACGAGACTGGAGTTCCTAGGGCTACGTGGGCAGAGAGAGGATACTGAACCAGGAGGGTGTAGTACTTCTGCAGCACGTAATCAGCAATACAACCCTGTATTTGTCTACCATAAATTGAATTGTGTAATATTTGATTATGTTATGTAACTAAAAGAATGGACTTTTGTAAAGAACAAGCACTGGGCTGTCTACTGGTTGATTATTGAGCTCTAAGCTCTTGCACCCTCCCCCCACCCCCCACACTGCCTTACTTGGAAGTGTGTGGCTGCTTGTACTTGCTATCCAGAGAGTCAAGTGCAGAAAGGGTTGTCATTGGCTCACTTTGCAGAGCCATAGTAGGATGTACCACAGGACACCAGAGATAAAAACCTCAACCACCCTGGTTGGGACCCAGCAGCCACTGTCTGCCCTGTGGCCCCTGAAAGAGGTCAGCTTCTCATCTGCAGAAAACTCTCCATTGCCTGTGAAAGAGCTTAACTTAATTTTCCAATGTCTTCAGGACATAGCTTCACAGGTTCTAAGCCAGAATTGAAAAGTGTGTGCCTGCAGGATGGTCAGCTGATCCTTTTCTCCTTACATTCCCAAGATCTAGATGTAAATCTTGGGGTAATTGGAAGTTTTCTATAATTGGACCTAAACTTTGGAATGACTTTCCCCTGCACATCCAGAAGGAGCAATCTTCCACCTCTTTTCAAAAAGTCTAAAAAGGTGGTTGTTTTGTTAACTTTCACAAATTGCTCTGATTGTACAGTAGTTCCAACATTTGTCTTAGTGTCTACAAACAGTTTTGTCTGCTTTGTGCAAAGTAGAAACAATAAGCCAATAAAGAGTGCAGCCCAGTTAGATGCAAGTTGAAAATGGCCACCCTAAGGATTTTCATAGTCCCATAATCCCAAAACCTGTGTGTTAGACCTGACACGCTGGAGGTAGTGTTTCCCTAAACATTTTGCTTTTCCTTATGGGTTTGGCTGATTCTCTTTTAGTGGCCTTAGGGCTCCGGGCACTTTCCTAATGTAAATGTAGTGTAAAAGCGTGCATGCCCTTCCAACACACGTTAGGAAGTGGTGCTTGCCTGATGTTTTTTAACATGTCGCAAGCCTGCCATTGCAGGCCTGTGTGTGCGCACTTGCACCTATGGTGTTTTTAAACATGTGTCAAGCCTGCCATTGCGAGCCTGTGTTTGTGCAATTGCACTTATGCTCACGTTGGCCTTCTAAACCACTGGCCAAATCTGATGGGACCTTTCACTACCACTAGGGCACCCCTGGAGTAAGTCTTACTGGGGGAAGCAAGTGGTAGATGAAAGGCAGGACAGGTACACATGTGTGTTCCCTGCCCAGGTAGTGAAGAATACCTATGTGTGTTTTCACTACCTATGAGGTTTGCTCTTCCCATAGGTTAACATGAGGGAATGGTTGAAACCACTTCAAGCTGCAATAGTGGTTTACAGTGGAGCAGCCTCATAATGTTTCCTATCATTGGATTCACAATGACAAACCCTCTCCTGTGGTAAAGAGGGAATTGTCATTAATAGCTTAGAAATGCCACTTCTAGAAAGTGGGTATTTATCTCCTCTCAAACACTTAGGGGCCCGATTCCGATTCAGGCCGGAAAACGTACCGACCGACTCGGAGCCGGAATAAATACCGACCGACACGTAACGGTGCAGCACGACCCGCAAAGTACGATGAAAAGCGTGCTAAATCGGACCAACTCGTACGGAACACAAGCCGAACGACCGAGCCGCGCGGAAAACAGCCATCCGGCTGGAAAAGCACGCGAATCGAACCGACCGACACGCACCAGGAAGAATCCCGAACGAAACATACCCGCGAACTCCGACCCGCCAAGTACGATGCAACGCGTGGAAAACACGACCGAGTCGCACGGAGCCCAAGCCGCACGACCGACACGCATCCAAAACTGCGAGCCGAAGCAACCCCAAACCCCGCGACCGACGCGTACGCAGCACAGAAAACAGCACAAACACAGCGTGAACGAATCTGAGAGGCTCGCACGAGACAACTGGAGGGTCCGACTCGGTCACAAGAACGTCTCCTACATGCACAAAAAGAACCAAGGAAAAAAAACACAAAAAAGGCCAAACAAGCTATCACAAAGCAAATAAATACTGGGGGGGGAAACAGGGAACAAAGACACACCCACAACTCCACCCATATAAAGGACACAAATCCCTACCATGATCCCTTGCAAATTCTAATTACCTGCCAGCACTCAACACCAACAGACAGCAACCACACACACACTCACAGCTCATCCATCACACAAGCCACACACCAGCAGCACCACAACAAATAGCACCCTCACATACACCCAGCAAAACACACACTCACACACCCTCACTTGCACACCAACACACACATCACACACCAGCACCACCCAACACCATGCCCCCAAAGAAGAATCACAAGTTCCTAGATAGTGAATTGGAAGTCCTGGTAGATGAGATCCTCAGGGTAGAGCCACAGCTGTTTGGCACATTGGTCCAACAGACACCCATGGCGCAGAAAACCAAGATGTGGGAGAGGATCGTCGACAGGGTGAACGCACAATCACCATGTTTGCGCACAAAGGTAGACATCCAGAACAGGTGGTATGACGTGCGCAGGAGGGTCAAGGAGCTGTTGAAGAAGGACTACATCTTGAGCCAACACACCGGCAGTGGCCCTCCTGCCAAACCACTATACCTCAGGCCCTGGGAGGAGAAGGTGCGGGCCATCCTACACCAGTGAGCGTCTATGGACTAGAAAACATCCCAGAGCCTGGTGAGTACACAACAAATGTACACAATATTGTGCCACAATACACACACATCACTGTCAAGGGGAGAGTCAAACCATGCACCCTTAGCAAATACACACCAACCAAAACAGATCATCCCAAAATGTGTATGTCAGCCAGATAAACACAATACATGCCAGCTCATAGTGAAATGTAACTGTGTCATGACATGTACAAACCTAACAACAAATAGAGCTAGGCAGTGGCACAAATATAACCAACAAACAGTCAGAAATGTAGCCACCACCACAACACCACCTCACAGGGAAGCTCACTGAAAGGAAGGAATACTGTGTATGCTGGGCAAGTCAGTGTAGCCAATAGCATCATGGGAGTCGTAGTCACAGAAATTGCCCACCCTCACAATGCGCACATCAACATCACCATGAACCATGCACACATCACAGGCAGTGCAAAACAACTGACAAGATGGCTGACACTGGCTACTGCTGTGGGGAGCACAAGGCCCTGCTGGCAACTGTGCACCAACCAACAGCAGGACACCACTGACTGACATCCTGAAAGACAACTTGCACTCCCTGCAATGGAAGCACGTTCCATGGTGGGATATCTGGCTGGGTGGGAAGGAGGACTCACAGCACTGACCATAGTCACCAGCAGCTCCACCCACACCCCCCCTAACACAAACTACACACAACTCACCTGGGAGAAAGCATTGCCTCACAAACCAATCAAATATCCCACAAAGAACCACAAACCTGGGTCATGCAGTGTGAAGCACAGGGACACACATGGGACTTGTAGCAAAACAAACCCCAGGATAACACTGTCAGCCATCTTGTCAGCACAGGCACACAACCCCACAGGGAAGCTGAGTCAAAAGGAAGGAAGCATGGGCATGCTGGGAAGGGGGTGGAGGCAAAAGCATGATGGGAGTGGTAGTCACAGCCCAACATCCCCCACCCACATGGCCCAGCAAGAACACACCCAAGCATGCACACCTCACAGGGAGTCAAAAGACACTTCAAAGATGTCTGACACTGGTGCTCTGTTGTGGGGAGCACAAGGCCATGCTGGGAACTGGCCAACAACCAACAGCAGGACACCACTGTCAGCCATCTTGCCATTGCTGTCACACCCACACACAGTGAAGTACACTCAAAAGGAAGGAAGTATGGGCATGCTGGGAAGGGGGGTGGAGGCAATAGCATGATGGGAGTGGTAGTCACAGATATTGCTCACCCTCACAAGTGGCCCATCAACACCACCCTGAACCATGCACACATCACAGAGAGTGGAAAGCCCCATCAAAGATGTCTGACACTGCTGATCTGTTGTGGGGAGCACAAGGCCATGCTGGGAACTGGCCAACAACCAACAGCAGGACACCACTGTCGCCATCTTGCCATTGCTGTCACACCCACACACAGTGAAGTACACCAAAAGGAAGGAAGTATGGGCATGCTGGGAAGGGGGGTGGAGGCAATAGCATGATGGGAGTGGTAGTCACAGCCCAACATCCCCCCCACACATGGCCCAGCAAGCTCACACTGAAGCATGCACACCTCACAGAGAGTGGCAAGCCCCATCAAAGATGTCTGACACTGGTGCTCTGTTGTGGGAGCACAAGGCCATGCTGGGAACTGGACAACAACCAACAGCAGGACACCACTGTCAGCCATCTTGCCATTGCTGTCACACCCACACACAGTGAAGTACACTCAAAAGGAAGGAAGTATGGGCATGCTGGGAAGGGGGTGGAGGCAATAGCATGATGGGAGTGGTAGTCACAGATATTGGTCAGCCTCACAATTGGCCCATCAACACCACCCTGAACCATGCACACATCACAAGGAGTGGAAAACAACTGACAAGATGGCTGACACTGGCTACTGCTGTGGGGAGCACAAGGCCCTGCTGGCAACTGTGCACCAACCAACAGCAGGACACCACTGACTGACATCTTGCCATTGCTGTCACACCCACACACAGTGAAGTACACTCAAAAGCAAGGAAGTATGGGCATGCTGGGAAGGGGGATGGAGGCAATAGCATGATGGGAGTGGTAGTCACAGATATTGCTCACCCTCACAATGCGCACATCAACACCACCATGAACCATGCCCACATCACAGGGAGTGGAAAACAACTGACAAGATGGCTGACACTGGCTACTGCTGTGGGGAGCACAAAGCCCTGCTGGCAACTGTGCACCAACCAACAGCAGGACACCACTGACTGACATCCTGAAAGACAAATTGCACTCCCTGCAATGGAAGCAAGTTCCATGGTGGGATATCTGGCTGGGTGGGAAGGAGGGCCGGATGTCAACCAAATACAACCAATGCAGACCATGTACACACCCCAACATTAACATGGAAATGCCCAAATAATGCAGGACAATGTGCTACACCAATATCAACCCCTGACTGTGACAACTTAGGACAATGCAATGTACAGGCCCGCATCCAGAGGCACAGTCACAACTGTCAGGTGTGTCAACCATTGATGCCTGCAGAAACATAACATACATTGTGTGTGTCTCCCAAAAACAGGTGATGATGGGGACACAGCAGCAGACGCTGAGGAGTCCCCGTCCCAGGCTCAAGAGGATACGGAGCTCACTGGTGTGGAACAGCCTCTGCCCTCCTCGGATGAAGAAGACCAACCTGGCACCTCCGGAGCAAGTCATCATGCAGCACCAGCAGGACCACCAGCTGCACCCCTTGCACCCACCCCTCCAACGACTGTCAACTCACATACCACCCCTGCCGACATGGAAAGACCAAGGAGCACCACCACCACCAGCACAGGGACCCTGGACCAACGTGGGGCCATGGACACCAACACCACCAACAACCCCCAAGGGGGCCCAGGGTCACCTGTGCGTGCCACCTCAGGTACTGCACATGTCGCCAGGGGTGGTGGGAGGGGTGGGAGACACAGGTCACTGATCGCAGAGGGGTCTGGACTGCATGATGACCCACAACTGGGACGCATAGCCGATGCGTTCCAGTCCAGCACCGGAGAGCTCAGCCAGGTAGTGGGGCTCCTCAGGGACATTAAACAGCAGCAGGCTGCCCATCATGCCCGCTTGGACTCACACATGTCCCGCGTGGAGTCCAAGTGGGACACACTGCAAGAGATGACGGCGGTGCATAGGGACATATTACAATGCCTCCGCCAGATGAGCAGCAACCAGTCAACACCTCCCTGTGTGCCCACAACATCTGCTGCTGAAACAACTGCAACTGCCACAGGGAGGGAGGATGACTCTGGCGGAGAGTCCCCTGCACCGCAGCAGCCTGCACTTGAGGGTCCCCCCAAAGAAGAGGGGCCGTCCGAGGAGGGGCAAGTGAGAGGCCGATGGCCATGTGCAACCCCCAGGAAGCCAAAACCTGTTCTGGATAATCACCTTTGTGCGCAAACTGTTCACCCTGTTGACTGCAACACAACTCTCCCACATGACATGGGGAGGTCAAGTTGGACCAATGTCTCAGATGATTGTGGACTTTACTCTGGACATTTCTGCTACCAGGACTTCCAAATCATCTAGGAACTTTGGATTACAATCACAATGTACAGCACCCACCATCCTGTGCACTATACTCACATGTATGTCAATAAACTCACTAATACACCATACTTGCCTCTGTTGTGATTCCTACGTTGTCTCTGAAGTGGCGATGATGATCTGGGAAATGACACTGTGCATGCTAACTGCTACAGCAAGTACAACACCGGCATGTGAGTCATGGCGACGTCACACATATGAGGGAGGCACACCACCAGGGATACACAACACATACATACCATGGCCATCTGACTCATCGCCTACACTGATGTTGCCAGGAAATACGTTGCATTGCACAGACCCAACACCTATTCACAGTCTGTGTTAACTAGCCCACTGGTGCAGTAAGCAAATGTCAGTCAGATGTGTGACCACAGAGAACGCACATCACAAAGTGAAGCACAGGTTTATTACACATTTGCAACATGTTGTAACCACCACAGATGCAAGGTAATCCCACCTGGCAGCGGGCACACAGTCAAAAAGTGTAGAAGGAAGGAAGTCCATGGGTGTGGTGCACATCACCTGTAGGGACACGACAGCTACCACCCTGGAAGTCGAATCACGTTGTCGGGGATCACAGTTGACCAAACGACTCTGAAAGTACCCTGTGAAGGACAGAAATGACACACAGTCAAAAGCACTGAAGAACAGGACAGAACTGCAATACTCATGCCCAATACATGTCACAAGATTCCCACCCAGAACCAAGTTAGCATGTCAACACTGTTGGGGAGTACAGACTACCTGTAAGGACACATCGCTACACGCATACAGTCATGTAGCACATGCACACACTCAAACAGCACCAGAGCACCACCAACACATATCATGCAAACTCACATCAGTTACATGACATCTCTGGATACTTACATTCAGCTGAAGAAGTTGGTGATGAGCTGTGTGCGGACATCACCATCATCATCATCATCATCATCACTGGCATCGTGGTCCAGGCCAGGATCCTCCACAGGTGGCGGACGTTGGTCATCGTCATCCAGGATGAGAGGCAACTCCTTCCGCACTGCCAGGTTGTGTAGCATGCAGCAGACGATGACAATCTTGCACACCTTTGCCGGGGCATATGGGAGGGACCCTCCTGTCTTGTCCAGGCAGCGGATGCGGCTCTTCAGGAGACCAAATGTCCGCTCAATAACTCTCCTCGTCCGACCATGTGCCTCATTGTAGCGCATCTGGGCTGGTGTCACAGGGTTCCTGAGGGGCGACAGCAACCACGGCATGTTGGGATATCCGGAGTCAACTACATACAGACAATTGCACATTAGCTGAGTTGGAAAAGAGGGTGGAACACTACATTGCAGAACACACACAATGGTACAAAGTCAGTACACACCAACAAGCCAGGCACGCTGGTTCCGCATCTGTGACATCATCCTCGGGATGCGACTACTCCTCATCACGTAGGCATCGTGTGCAGAACCGGGGAAACGGGCACACACGTGTGAGATGGTCATATCTGCAAGACAGACCACCAGTGCATTGACCGAGTGGTAGTGCTCGCGGTTCCTGTATGCCTGCTCCTGGGCCTGTGGTGGTACCAAAGCCACATGTGTCCCATCAATGGAGCCAATGACATGCGGCATCCTCCCCAGGGCATAGAAGTCACTCTTCACGCCAGTCAGTTGCTGGAGTCTAGGGAAATAGATGTACTGGTTCAGGTATATCAACATAGCCTCCAATACATCGCGGAGCACACGGCTGAACATGGTCTGTGACATCCCACCAGCAGTCGCCAGAGTGTGTTGAAAGGTACCGGTGGCAAAGAAGTGTAGGGCTGCCATCACCTTCACCTTGGGGGTCAGCGCTGTAGGGTACGGCCGGCCAGGTTGCAGGTGTGGTGCCAAGCGCACTGCCAAATCATCAATCAGCTGCCTGGTGAAGCGGTACCTTCGGATGCTGTCACGTTCCACCATCGTTGCCAGGTCAGGGAATGGTCTATGGACAGCTGGTGCCCTGCAGTGCATAGGTGAAGAAAGAAAGATTGTCAGTCACCCCACATATGTGGCATTAAACACACTCAATATCACATGATACATCATTATGAGGCACAAGTACATGATGTGTGCAGTTCCGTAAGGACATGTATGGCACATACATGGCCAACATCCAACATCACAGTTCAACAAGTGGCATCAATAAGTCCCAGGTTGTGCCATTGGGTATCATGAGGACGTGTCACATTTCCCATCTCCTGCTGCCACGTTACAAACACACCCCACAGTGACATGTGAGGACTGATGTGCCCCAGGCATCACAGCCCAACGACAGGTAGATTCCCAGGGACCCTGTATTGCCACATGGACACTGGCATGACATGGCGTATCATGTATACACCACAGCAAAACAACCATGACCCCCACAGGTAGTGGTCCCTGTTGCCTCGGCAGGACAGACATGGACGTCTGTGACACACACACGCACAACATCAAAGTCCATGCACAAACAACGTGGATGTGGAGACTGTCTCCCATTGTGCACATGAAATCAGAGACATTGTAAACACAACATGCACACAGACTGCGGAGGACCATCACCATTGTGCCAATGGGTCAGCCTGGGTTAAACATACCATCCCACATGGGACTCAGGGGGCATGTGACATGACATACACATACACCACCGTGAAATGTGACCATGCCACATGCTCAGATATGAACAGTTGCACATCACAGTGGTCATGTACACGAAACACCAAGGATACTGTCCCCATGAACACGTGCACAGCCTGGGGGTGGCTGCCCCAAGTGACGGCCACAGAACAACATGTTCACCCCCATACACGGAATAGGTAATGCAGCCTTACATGCCTTAGGATACAGTTTGGACAGGCTGTGGTGTTGTAGGTGTGCCCCTCACTCCCTGGGAAGTATATGTGGCTGGCATATGTTCACCTGTGACAGCCATGGTGACATATGCCAGTGACATGTACAGGGATGCGTTGGACAGCAATGGACCGATCGGTGCGCACACATTGGCCATTGCATTCAATGTGTGCTGGTACACGTTGTATTCGCAATACGCGTTGGACAGCAATGGACCGATCGGTGCTCACACATTGGCCATTGCATTCAATGTGTGCGGGTACACGTTGTATCCCGGGTACGCGTTGAACAGCAATGGACCGATCGGTGGCCCCCGGCCGGCCCTTTGCATTCAATGTGTGCGGGTACGCGTTGTATCCTAGGTACGCGTTGAACAGCAATGGTCCAATCGGTGTGCCCGGCCGGCCCATTGCATTCAATGTGTGCGGGTACGCGTTGTATCCCGGGTACGCGTTGAACAGCAATGGACCGATCGGTGTGCCTGGCCTGCCCATTGCATTCAATGTGTGCGGGTACGCGTTGTATCCTAGGTACGCGTTGAACAGCAATGGTCCGATCGGTGTGCCCGGCCGGCCCATTGCATTCAATGTGTGCGGATACGAGTTGTATCCTAGGTACGCGTTGAATAGCAATGGTCCGATCGGTGTGCCCGGCCGGCCAATTGCACTCAATGTGTGGGGGTACGCGTTGTATCCCGGGTACGCATTGAACAGCAATGGACCGATCGGTGTGCCCGGCCGGCCCATTGCATTCAATGTGTGCGGGTACGCGTTGTATCCTAGGTACGCGTTGAACAGCAATGGACCGATCAGTGTGCCCGGCCGGCCCATTGCATTCAATGTGTGTGGGTACGCGTTGTATCCCGGGTACGCGTTGAACAGCAATGGACCGATCGGTGTGCACCCATTGGCTATGGCCTGGCCTGGCAACGGACGCGTTTTCAAATTTTGAACGAGTCTGATGCTGGAAATTTAGTTGGTCACCCACAACAATGTTGCAAATTCATGGGTGTCATGAAGTTGAACTTTTGAAGGATGCTGTGGGCGTGTGTAAGTGGTGCAATTCCATGGATTGGCCAGATTCAGAAGATGCTAACGACTTGGACCTATCACTTTGGACACATGGGACAGTAACTGCCTCTGCAGCACACATATAATGCTGGCTGTTCCCCTGAGAGCTCACTTGCCTGCACTACGTGCTCCAGGACGACATCTGCCACCACCACTGCTGCTGTATCTGCACCCTCTGGACCCTGCAATGGCACGTACTGTGGAGAGAGCCCCAGCCTTCAGCACTGAGGAGAACCAGGCCCTGCTGGACAGCCTCCTTCCACAGTACAGCAAGCTGTATGGGAAAGCAGGGGAGCAGGTGAGTGTTCTGTCCACTGCCTTCCTAAATGTGCATGTTGTCTGACTAGCAAGGCTAACAGTCTGCACACCACTGGCTAGCAGGCTCACTGAGTAGTTGTCACCCCCATAGTGTGTAGTTAGATGCACTGGACAGGTATAGTGCAGTGACAGTGCATTTAAACAAGGTTTTACTTCCCAGGCAATGATACCATGTAGTTACTGCTGGCATACTGTCCATGGCCATCGTTGCACTGCCTGTGTACATCATGTGCCCCTGTGATTGAGACATGTATACACAACTGTGTAATGCACGGATATGTTGCATGTGTAGTAATAGCATTCTCACTTTGTCATCCTCACAGGTTGATGCCCACCAGAAGCAGAAGATATGGCTGACCATCGTCCGGGCAGTGAGATCCGTGGGGACTACAAGCGCCGGATCCGCAACTGCCAGAAGAGGTGGCAGGACCTTCGGGGCTGGACCCGGAGGATCGTACGGGTCCAGCTGAAGCTGTCGCCTCTTCGCAGGAAGGGCGGACACCTGACCCTGACCCCCCACATGCTCAGGATCCTGGCGGTGGTCTTCCCTGATCTGGATGGGCAGCTGAAGGCCAGGGAGCAGCACGGAGGGGGTGAGTCCATGACTGCATTGTGTACTCTGTCTGCCATGCTATGTGCCCTCCTCTGGCCTGGTTAAACTTCCACAGCACATCAGTCATGTGGTCCAGGACCCATGTCCCTCGATTGTTCACTGCCCACTCCTCATTTGATACCCAGGTGTGGCCCTTGCAGTCAGGGAATTGTGTCACTTGGGTACTGTGTCCTTGCAGTTTGCTTGACTCAAGGTGGGGGACAGCATCTGTGTGAACGACATTTAGCTTTGTCAAAACAGTGGGATTGTAATGCAGCCCAGGGTCACCACATTGTGGGGTCCCTGGGGGTAGTGCTGTGGTGTGTCTGTGTCTTGCTGTGTCTGTTGCTGTTCCTACATGCTTGTGTGACATGTGTGATTTGTGCTCCCTCTCATCTGACAATGCCTGATTGCCCACATAGGGGATTTGGATCCATGAGTTACCTTTGTGTGGCACTGTATGCACAACTGTGTAATTGGTATTCAGGCCTCCTCATGTGTTGTGTGGTTGCCTGGGGACACTGGCACCCCCCCCTCACCTGTTGTGTTTGATGTGCAGTGTGGGTCTGCCTGTTTGTGCATCTGCACCACTGCATTGGCATATCTTTGGTGTGCCATTGGCAGTATGTTGTTTGGTGGGTTTCCCCTGCTGTCCCTGGGACTCCTAGGTCATCAGTCAGCACAATGATCATTGTTTGTAAGTCCCATTGCTGCCATGGTATGGTATCTGTTCACCTCACATCTACAGTCTCCACAGGGTATCTGCATTTGTGTGCCCATTGGTGCAAATATGTGGGTCTGCATTCTGATGGTCACTTCTGTCATTGTGTCATTGATGAATGTTGACAGTGTCAGCCCCCATGGGTGTTGTTTGTCTGCACATGGCCAAAGGTATGTCTTATTTGCACTGCAGTATTTGCCTCCCCCAATCTATGTTGCAATGGGACACATGCACTACTTTGCCACTGTTTTATGTTCTGTGACCAGGAATCATCCATGCAGTTTGGCAGTTGCAGCTTTTTCTTTGTCAACACTTGCATTTTGGTCACTGTGATGATGGGGGTTTAGGCCCCATTGCCACAATGCTCAAAATGTGCTTCAGCTATGGAACCCACACTTACCTTTTGGTCAATGTGATGATGGGGGTTTAGGCCCCATTGCCACAATGTTCAAAATGTGCTTCAGCTATGGACCCCACACTTACCTTTTGGTCACTGTGATGATGGGGGTTTGGACCCCATTGCCACAATGTTCAAGATGTGCTTCAGCTATGGACCCCACACTTACCTTTTGGTCACTGTGATGATGGGGGTTTAGACCCCATTGCCACAATGTTCTGAATGTGCTTACGCTATGGGCCCCCACACTTACATTTTGCTCACTGTGATGATGGGGGTTTGGACCCCATTGCCACAATGTTCAAGATGTGCTTCAGCTATGGACCCCACACTTACCTTTTGGTCACTGTGATGATGGGGGTTTAGACCCCATTGCCACAATGTTCTGAATGTGCTTCAGCTATGGGCCCCCACACTTACATTTTGGTCACTGTGATGATGGGGGTTTGGACCCCTTTGCCACAATGTTCAAGATGTGCTTCAGCTATGGACCCCACACTTACCTTTTGGTCACTGTGATGATGGGGGTTTAGACCCCATTGCCACAATGTTCTGAATGTGCTTCAGCTATGGACCCCACACTAACATTGTGCTCACTGTGATGATGGGGGTTTGGACCCCATTGCCACAATGGTCATGGCCTGCTTGCATTGTGGGGGCCACACACATATATGTGTGGCACATGTGATAGGGGGTCACATTGTATGTTCAAAGTCATGTTCAGTGTTGTAGGCATTTGACACAGTCTACACACGCTTGTCATGGTGTTGGGGGGATGTCTTTTTCTTGCATTCCCTAGGTTGTGGTGTGATGGTTGTGTCATGCATTGTCCATCCTATGAGTGGGGGTGGTGTTGGTGGTAGGCATCTGGCACCCCCTGGGTAAGGGTGGTAGTTGTTGTAGGCATCTGGCACCCCCTGGGTAAGGGTGGTAGTAGTGACAGGCATCCAGCCCCCATGGGTAGAGGTGGTAGTAGTGGTAGGCATCTGGCACCCCCTGGGTAAGGGTGGTAGTAGTGACAGGCATCCAGCCCCCCATGGGTAGAGGTGGTAGTAGTGGTAGGCATCTGGCATCCCCTGGGTAAGGGTGGTAGTAGTGACAGGCATCCAGCCCCCCATGGGTAGAGGTGGTAGTAGTGGTAGGCATCTGGCACCCCCTGGGTAAGGGTGGTAGTAGTGACAGGCATCCAGCCCCCCATGGGTAGAGGTGGTAGTAGTGGTAGGCATCTGGCACCCCTGGGTAAGGGTGGTAGTAGTGACAGGCATCCAGCCCCCCATGGGTAAGGGTGGTAGTAGTGGTAGGCATCTGGCACCCCTGGGTAAGGGTGGTAGTAGTGACAGGCATCCAGCCCCCCATGGGTAGAGGTGGTAGTAGTGGTAGGCATCTGGCACCCCTGGGTAAGGGTGGTAGTAGTGACAGGCATCCAGCCCCCATGGGTATAGGTGGTAGTAGTGGTAGGCATCTGGCACCCCCTGGGTAAGGGTGGTAGTAGTGACAGGCATCCAGCCCCCCATGGGTAGAGGTGGTAGTAGTGGTAGGCATCTGGCACCCCTGGGTAAGGGTGGTAGTAGTGACAGGCATCCAGCCCCCCATGGGTAGAGGTGGTAGTAGTGGTAGGCATCTGGCACCCCCTGGGTAAGGGTGGTAGTAGTGGTAGGCATCTGGCACCCCCTGGGTAAGGGTGGTAGTAGTGGTAGGCATCTGGCACCCCCTGGGTAAGGGTGGTAGTAGTGACAGGCATCCAGCCCCCCATGGGTAGGGGTGGTAGTAGTGGTAGACATCTGGCACCCCCTGGGTAAGGGTGGTAGTAGTGGTAGGCATCTGGCACCCCCTGGGTAAGGGTGGTAGTAGTGACAGGCATCCAGCCCCCATGGGTAGAGGTGGTAGTAGTGGTAGGCATCTGGCACCCCTGGGTAAGGGTGGTAGTAGTGGTAGGCATCTGGCACCCCCTGGGTAAGGGTGGTAGTAGTGACAGGCATCCAGCCCCCCATGGGTAGAGGTGGTAGTAGTGGTAGGCATCTGGCACCCCTGGGTAAGGGTGGTAGTAGTGGTAGGCATCTGGCACCCCCTGGGTAAGGGTGGTAGTAGTGACAGGCATCCAGCCCCCCATGGGTAGAGGTGGTAGTAGTGGTAGGCATCTGGCACCCCCTGGGTAAGGGTGGTAGTAGTGGTAGGCATCTTGCACCCCCTGGGTAAGGGTGCTAGTAGTGGTAGGCATCTGGCACCCCCTGGGTAAGGGTGGTAGTAGTGACAGGCATCCAGCCCCCCATGGGTAGAGGTGGTAGTAGTGGCAGGCATCCAGCACCCCATGGGTAGGGGTGGCAGTAGTGGTAGGCATACAGGCCCCTATGTGTATGTGTGGCATTGGTGAGGGCCATCCCGCCCCTATGGTGCTGCTGTTGCTGGTGTAGGTATTTCTGCATCCCTCTGTGTGTGATGTGTCGGGTACGTGTAGTTTGTTTTTGTTGTTGGTGTCTGACTTACCTTCTGCGCCGTACGCGTCCGTGCCTGTTCCGGTAATAGAGGTAGAATATTGGTAGGATCGGCACGAAGGGATTCATGGTTGGTTCGTCTCGTTCGTCTTTCTCTTTGCTTCGCCTCGTCCTCGTCGCTGGCGTGTTCGTCTCGTAGCCGTGGATCGTGTTGTGGCGCGAATCGGAGCTTATGTGCGCCTCGACCGGATGCTTTGACGTGCCGTGCGTAGCGACGGGTTCGGCGCGTACGGGAAGCGCATCGTACTTGTCCGGCCGGACGGGGCTGCATTTTTGCTTCCGTGTGGCTCGATTCTACGATTCCGGATCCGGCTCGGTCGGGGAACAGGACCTGGATTGGGTGAGTACGACTGGGTCGGAATCTATGCTGTTGTGCGCATCGTACTTGCTCGTTCGGAATAATGTGCGGATCGGTCGGGAAACAGGCATTCGCATGGCTTTTTCCCGACCGAATGGTGTTAGGTGCGCCTCCGACCGAGATCGGAATCGGCCCCTTAGTGTGCCTTTTAGTTTGACTCCAGTCCACACTGGAGGCTGGGGGACACATCTGTGCATTCCCCAGAGACAGCTATAAACATAGAGCATGCAACTGGAACAACAGACCTCTGCCATTTGAGGGCTTGGCTAGATAGATTGGAGGAAGAGGTTTTGGCACATGGCCTCTGGGAGCCAGATCATGGTCCCACTAAAGATTAAGATCTGCATTCCACTGCCACATGGCAGACAGGACTGAAATTTAGGGGAGACATCTGTGGATCAAATGGAAACCTCTGAACCATCCCCAACTTCAAAAAGACGCACTACAATATAACTACTGGTGCCATACTTCAGCAGGGTAGAGAAACACTTGGGGGGAAATGGAACTGGAGATCCTGGAACTGCGTGGTGCACACTGCCAGAGGAATCTGTTGTGCACAAGGAGATTACTGCCATTGGAAGGGACCGTGCACCCTTCCTGAATAGTGGCTGGCCTGGACTGACTACCTGCTGCTATGTGGCACCATCAAGTGTGCTGTCCAAGGGCTTGTTTGCTTACCCCCTGTTCTCTTGTGGAGGTCTCAGGGGCATCCAAGACCTCCAGCTAGAGACCCACAACGTCTATTTGTGACACTTAGAGAGCGGCGCCCTCTTAAGTGCCCACATCGTGTGCTGGATCCCAACTGGTAGCCTAGTGTGAGCGGGGAACTAAGAATTGTGCCTGGAGACCGGCTTGCCTTGTGCGGAGCACCAAAAAGGACTGCCCACATCTAAGGAGTGTGGCCCTACATCGTGGGGCCTCAACGCAAGTAAGTGTCTCGTTGGTGGGGAGCGGATTCACCTGTTGCAGGACCCCGCGTGGCCCCTGTCATCGATCATGCTGCATCTCTCTTGTGCGAAACTCCAACTGCATGCTCATTGCGTGCGGTGCTCTATTCACAGGTTGCGACTCTCGGAGGTGGGGGCGTACCCGTAGTAGTGCTTCATTCTTCCTCATGCGGCACTGCTGAACTGGTGCCTGTGTGTGTACCGGAATTGTCTGGTGCGACTCAGAACAACGTGCACCAGACATTGTGCCTCATTTTTAGGGAGGTATGAAATTTAAAACTGTTCATTGTGTGTGACTGGAATTGTCTGGTGAAACTCAGAACAACGCGCACCAGACGTGCCTCATTTCCAGGGAGATACGGAATTTGCAACTCTTCATTATGTGTAACCGGAATTCTCTAGTGCGACTCAGAACAGCTAACACCAGACTGTGTGCTTCATTTCCAGGAAGGTACGGAATGTGCAACTCTTTGTTGTGTGTGACCGGAATTGCCTGGTGCGAATCGTACCAGCATGCCCCAAACATTGTGCCTCATTTCCAGGGAGGTGCAGAGGAGCGGATTCGTGTTCTGTAGTGCCCGGATTGCCTGGGTACTACTTTGATCGACGTGTGCCTTACAGGCTCCCCCACTTCATCCTCATTCATCATTTGTTCCTTTTATGCCCTCAGTGCGGTGCACCAACTGCCCTCTTCTCACCCGGCCCAATGACTTTGTGTTACCAGGGACCGGGCCTGGGTGGTGAGAGTGATTGACTGGGCCAAAGAGCGCTTCTGATTGCAATTGGAAGCGGGTCAAGAGACTGCGTAACCCCCCCTATGCTTCGCAGATCTGGGCTCGTGCCGGAGGGCACAGTGTGGAATCCCTTGAGTGAACAACTATCGCTCTCAGACCACTTCTGCTCCGCATACCTTGGATGAACTTACTGAGTAGTGACCAAACTCCCATTTGTCGACTACCGCCTAACTAGTCTTGCTACTTACCCCCACCATCTTCACTGGGGCTCTGATTAAGTGTGACTCCGGCCGCAATCGGCCTAGTGTCAGGGGGAAGGTTTTCTTTATCCGCAGCCCGTGGGTGTAGGGTGGACGGGGTTAGCTGACTGGTTGCATACGGCGTGGGCCACAGGGTCTGCATGTGCATTATCAACTGACCTGCCGGTTATCAGTGCACCACATAACGGTGCTGTGTGTGTGTGTGTGTGCGCGCGCTTATGCGAGCCTTACGGACCTACCTTATATCTGTGGCACTGCGAATCGGTGCTGAGTGAGTGTGTGGGAGTGACTGCCTGTTATTACTTACACCGCATGGCGGTGTTGCTTTACACGTTGATTTCTTGCCAAAAGAATATTACGTTTGACATTGGTTTCTTCCCGTGTGGCCTAGGCCCACATTGCAGTTTAAAAGTGTTGCAATTTTCTGTGTGTTCACATTTCTGATATCGTTGTGATCTGGGGTGCACCCCATAACTGTGTTGTATTGAATTATAATAATTGCTGGGGTGGGCCTCGTTCTGACAACGTTTCCCACCGCATAAGTGTGCTGGGGGGTAAACTAGGAACTTTCCCAAGTGTGCATATTACTAATGTAATTTTAACACGGTTGGGCCTAGGACTGCTAGTGATATTTTCTAATGTGATTTATGCCCAGAAATACATGATGTTCATATTGTGGTAATTAATGTGTGTGTTGAATACAAACTTTATTTACATACACCACGCGTGAAGTCTCGTTTGTGATTGTCAGTGTATTTATTGTGTGAGAGTGCTGTGCCAATGCTTTACACATTGCCTCTGTGATAAGCCTGACTGCTCAGTGCCAAGCTACCCAAGGCTGAGCGCAGGTTATACAGTGAGTGTTATCACCCACCCCTGACGGGAGTGGTAGGTTCTGACTGTCTAGGGCCTCGCCTCAGCCAACCATGACGTGCCAGTTCCAACACTATGGAAAACAACTAAGACTGATGCAGCCTTTCCTCTGGAGTGACAGTTATGCAGTGAGTAAGAGTAAATTTGGGCAACAGGTGAAACGAATGCTGCACACTGAACATGAGTTACTGCAGATAAATTTTACATATAAAATGAGATTATATGGAATTCTGCTAGACCAGTAGTAAAAAAAATCTATGTGCGTTCAACAAATAGGTAGAAAAGCAAAATCAGGCTCAAACCTCTCTCAACCTAGCTAAGTGCCTCTGGGTTCCACTTAAATGAATGGTAAGACCTGAGCCAGGGCATTTCCTGCTCTTTCCTCTCCCTAGTGGAGTTGTTCTGCTAAATGAAGGAGACCTGCTGTAACCTATAGGTATACATTAAGTGCATATTTTAGATTCCAGCTTATATTGAAAATGGACAACTGACCTCCAGCCCTGCATTTGCATTCTCAAATGGGAAACAGTTTTTTAAAGCAGTCCGTATCCAAGGCATCTTTCATGTCCACTTCTATTTGCAAACCGTTAAGGATCACAAAAGCCCTTTTACGAATTTTTCGACTCATAACATGACTGAAATATTTTAAAAAGGTGTTTAGTGGTAATATGCACTGTGTTTTGTGAATCTAAGTTTTTGTGACTACAAAAGACCTCTGTACATAAGGCCCATTGTGACGTGTTATTCACGTACAATTTTTCACACCTTTTAAGAACTCTCATGACCCTTGTGCTAAAGCCAAACATAGGCTAGGGGAAATATTATGCTGTGAAATTTTTAAAGTTTGTATTACACAAAGTTTCACTTGATTTCACAGTTTTGATGTTTCATACAATTGTTTTCCAGCAGGAGCAGAAAATACCTTGTGGAAAATGGAATGCCTTGAAAGACATATTTTCTTCTTGAATCAGTCCCCTTGCAATATCAGGCATGGATTCTGAATGCCAGGTATGGCTATAAATTCTATTTTCATGCAAGATACCACTAACTTCACTTTCTGAAACTTTGTTTTTTCTTCTGACCACTTCGTAAAGCTTTTTATAACTTTTTCATCATGTGAAATTTCACAAAAAATTGTAAATTTCAACTCCTCTAGCCAAATACATGAGGCTATGGCGGGGACCAGTTTAAGGAGGCTCTGCATAACATGTCCTTAAGCAGATATAGTTACATTCCTATCCTACTCCACCTGCAACATTACAGGATCTAGTATTCGTATTAATAATTCACCATTCATTCTTTCTGGGTTCCTAAGTAGCGTGCTACTCGCCGAAAAAGCACTTCAACACCCCATCAGGGGTAGCAAGCACTATATAAATGCAAAGCTTTTTCCCTCCTCTATCCCTCCACTATCCTTCTCAATCCAAATAACTGACTAACATATCCACCACTCAAATTACTTTCATATTTTCGCTACACTAATTCACCACTAATCCTTTATGGGTTCCGGAGCAGCGTGCTGCGCGCCAAAAAAGCGCTTCAACGCCTTGTCCGGGGAAGTAAGCGCTATATAAATGCTAATGCAATACAATCCAATACATAACAGCAGTGCAGAAGAAATATATGAAAGGTATACACAGTGCAACAAAGCTCACCTACTGCTGCAGATTCTCAAAGTTCCACTGCGGATACCAAACTTGGAAAGACTTTTGAAAAAACACTTTGCACAATCCTCTTGTACAACCCATTTAACCGCCACACCTTTTCAATAATACCTGCAAAAAGGGCCAATGAAAATCAATTGATAGTAAAAGCAGCTGAACTCAAAGTTTCCATGGAAGCAATAGGGGAGAATTGGGAATTTCCAGGGGAATTGGACCAGGCATTTTATTGTTTTGTAAGGTATTTCTTTGCAACATTTATACAGTGCTTACTACCCCTACGTCGGGTGCCGACGCATTTGCCTACAAGGGTAGCACACTACATCGTATAAGATGTGTGTTTAGAAGTCATTGTTTTGATCCTATGTGCGAAGTTTTTCCATGTCATGTGCAATGACAAACGAGGTGTGGTAATCGTCTTATGGGAAGTATTGCTTAGCAGTGTGATGAATGAAGAAGTGGAAGAGAGCCGCACTCAGTTTATGGTTTTCAGCAAGCTGACAGCTTTTGCCAGCTCTGCAGGTCCCTTTAAATTATTTTGTCTGATCGTAGTCCACTTAGCTGGTAATTTCACTGGGTTGTCCAATGTGAGCTATTATGTTTACAGTTGATGGTCCTGAGCAGGCATAGGTTTGAGGGAGAAATGGTGGAGAGATCTGCTGGGATAGACTTTGCTAATATCATTCCATATCTTACTGTACTTGTGAGTTGCCAAGAATTGGTCGTAGTGTATAGCTTGCCAGCAGTGGTGGACTAAATTAAAGTCCTCCTTTGACCAACGACATGTTGCAGATCTCTTCAGTTATTCCATGCCTGTTCAATTGGTGAAGGGTGGTTTAATCCTGTGGACTGGTACAGTACTGGGCAATGGACAGGACAAATAGCCATTTGTCTTATGTGAGTTTAACAATGTCAGTCAGTAGAGGGAATTATCATGTAGCTTGGTTAAGCTACAATCGATCACCCGACTGCTGAATTTTATTAAATTAGTGTGGGTTTGGAGGGTTATATATTGTATTGTATTGTAGTTGCACTTACATAGCACCTACTACCCTTTACACAGCAGTAAAGCACTTTACGCCGGGCAGCACGCTGCTCCAGAAACCAAGATTATTTTTTTCCAGTGGTTATTATTGGCTATGGGGATTAGTCTTGCACTCTTAAAGAAACCATTCTATGCATGTTATCCACTTTTTATGTTAAATAAAAAAAGTTTTGATAAACAATTTTATGTATTTTAAACAAGGTAAAAGACCAGCAATACAATACAGCTCAGTGATAATAAAATCCCACATTTGATTAGGTGGTAAACCTTGATATATCATGACCCTGAGAGGTCTCAAGTGGTACACACAGTCAATCAAACAAAACATATTCAAGCTATCTGACCCAACCATTTGCCCCAGACCTTACAGTATTTATTCGGACAGCCCCATGCTTCATAAAGGGGCTTCTCTTGTGTGGCACACCAGTCTACCCCCTTGCGCCACTTCTTGATGCTAGGCGGTGTAGAACGTTTCCAGCTGGCGGCTATGTCTCGCTTAGCTATGATCATCGCCGTATTAAAGAACAGCTTTTCATTCCTGGACCCGTCCAGCCCGTCTGTGATCCCCAGGAGCGTGTGTAGGGGGTCATGTGGGACCTCCCAACCCAAGACCTCAGTAAGTTCCTGTTCTATACCCCCCCAGAATTGCGCCAAGAGGGGACATGTCCACACCATGTGGAAGAAGTCTGCCTGGTCCTGGCCGCAGCGTGTACAGGAAGCAGTTGGGTATAGGTCGGCCCTGTTGAGGTGAGTGGGGGTTAAGTAGGCTGCATGCAAATAGTACAGGTGGATCAGGCAGAGCCTGGCTGATGCAGTAACCGTCTTAGGCGCAATCAGCGCGTCCCTCCAATCCTCCTTCTCCAGTGGGCCCACCCAGGCCTCCCACTGGTTTCTGAGCCGTTCTAGTGTAGTTGGGGTGTTGTTGGTTAATGAGCGGGAAATACCCCCCTTCCCCAGGTTCCCCATCATGGTTTGCGCCTCCGGTGGGCTGTACTCTGGTAGCGTTGTGCCGTCCGGTATGTGTGAGTGGAGAGCATGGCATAGCTGCAGGTATTTATAAAATTGTGACGGGTGCAAGGAGTGCCTGGATTGCAGATCTTGGAAGGAGCGTATGTGATTGCTGGTCCACACATCCCCGAGCTTGGAGATCCCGATAAGATCCCAAGACCAAAATCCTTTCAGCGCGCTAACCTCCCTTAGCCACGAGCAATGCCAGAGTGGTGTGTGTTGGGTCAATTTATTGGTCGATTGAGTGTGGCGCAATGAGGCCCGCCAGGCCAGAAGAATGGTTTGTGTCACCCCAGGTAAAGTTCTGGGTATGGTCCCCCCGTACATCATCGCTTGAATTCGAGGTAGGCCCAATTCACCCAGTTCGAGTCTGTAGGCCGGATCCGACTATCCCCCATTAAACCAGTCGTGCAATGTGAGTAGGCGGGTCGCCAAATAGTATAAGTATAAGTTGGTCATTCCCATACCCCTGTCAAAGGGTGGGATCCGGCAGCGGGCTAAAGCTATACGGGGTCTTCGGCCACCCCAGAGAAATTTAGTGGCTAGGCTGTCTAGATCTCTGAACCAGGCCTGTGGGAAGCAGAAGGGGGTGTTCTGAATGACGTAGAGGAATCTAGGGAGGATCATCATTTTAAACAGGGCGACCCTTCCCAGGGGTTTCAGCGGCAGCCTCCTTAGCTCGCTTCACCAGCGGGGTTATGTTGAGGGACCAGGCGAGATCAGGGAGTAATGCGATCCAAATCCCCAAATATTTAAAGGACTGTCGCCTAATGGGTATTGTGGTTTGCCAGTCGAGCAATCCCTAGTTAAGTGTAGGGGGAACAAGAACGATTTGCTTGGGTTAAGTCGCAGACCAGATGCCTGCCCAAAGGAGTGCAGCACCCGGAGACAGTGTGGACCAGATTGGGCCGGTTCCGCAAGGAAGAGTAAGACGTCGTCTGCGTACAGGGCAATTTTATCTTCCTCCGAGTTGGGCCATTTCCAGCCCTGAATGCGGTCGTCCGACCGAATGAGACTCGCTAGGGGTTCCATCTCTAAGGCGAAAAGGAGGGGTGAGAGGGGGCATCCCTGCCTCGTTCCTCTTCTAATGGGAAATGCCTCCGATAGTACCCCATTGACTAGCACTCGTGCATGAGGTCGAGAGTAGAGGACCCTCACCAGATTACGAAACCGTGGACCGAAACCCATCTCAGCCAGTACGTCGTCCATGTACCGCCAGTCCACAGAATCAAAGGCCTTCTCAAAGTCAATGAGAAGAAGTGCCAGATAAGGAGTTAGTAAATGGCGGTTTGCTAGGGCCAGGTGGAGACGACGGAGACAGTGTCTGGTCCCCCGCATAGGCATTGGTCGAAGTGGACCAGTTTGGTGAGATAGGGCCTCAATCGCTGGAACGACCGCAGTAAATATTTTAACCTCTGTGTTCATAAGGGAGATTGGACGGTAATCAGCACAGTTGGATGACGGCAGTTGCGTTTTAGGGAGAACAACAATGGTGGCAACATCTGTCTCGGGGGGAAAGGAGCCCTTCTCGAGGGCCTCAGCGAAGAGATCGGAGAGGTGCGGGATGAGGATCCCCCGATATGCAGCATAGTACTCCTGTGGGAGACCATCTGGACCCGGGGTTTTGCCCGGCGAGGTATGCACTATGGCGTCATTGATCTCCTCACGGGTAATGGGGAGGTCCAAGTCAGCAGACTCAGCTGTGCTGAGGCGAGGAAGGTGGAGATGACCTGAGCTGAGCAGTTCCGAGAGAGAGGTGTCCGGGCGCTGCATTGAGTATAGCTCGCGATAGTAGGAGGCAAAGGCCCGGGCCATCGCCAGGGGGGAACGATGTACCAAACCGTCCGGGTCCACAACCTCCGGAATTATGCGATTGGCCATAGCATATGTAGCTAGTCTGTGGAGGATCTTCCCGTTCTTGTCACCCCAGCCATATACCCTTGCTATAGAGGATCTCCATAGGAGCTTGGCGGCGTCCAAGGAGAGTTGCTTGATTTCGCCCCTCAGGCCTATGAGTTGTCTTTCTTGAGTCTTGTCTCGGTCTTCGGGAGGGCATTGTTCGAGAAGCAGTGCCTGGGCCTCTCGCAGAGTGATCTGGTGAGTCTGAGCTTGTCGCTTGAGTTTAAGTTGGCCCTTGGCGAAGCCACGGATGGTGGCTTTGCTCGCCTCCCAGAGAGTACCCGGAGAGGGGACAGAGCCGGTATTGGCGAGGAAATATTGCTGAAGTTCCGCCCTGATCGCTTTTTTAAACTCTTTGTCCTGGAGGAACCACGCATTCATCCGCCAAGTTGGCCGTGCCGAGTTAGGAGGTTCCCCAATACTTAGAAGTACAGGTGAGTGGTCTGAGATGCCCCTGGGAAGGATGCGGATGTCTCTAATCGTTTGTCAATCAGAAGGGGGGACAAATACGATGTCTATCCGTGCGTGGGTGCGGTGTGCAGCTGATGTATGAGTGAATTGCTTACGCTGGGGGTGCCAGATTCTCCAGGCGTTGTACAAGCCCAGGGAGTCCGCCCAGTTTGCCAAATGCTTGGCGTGTGTGGTTCTTGCAGCATACGGTGTGCTTGTAGTGTCGAGGTGGGGATTGAGAACTGCATTGAAGTCGCCCCCAACTATTGTTGCGCCTAAAGGTAGGGATGTGATGAGGTCGGTGGTGTGTTCAAGAGTCGTTGTGAGCATCGATGGGGGTGAGTATATAGAGACGAGGTTGAGAGGGTTACCTGCTAACGTTCCACTCAGAGCTACAAAGCCTCCCTGGGGATCGTGAGTGGCCTGCATGAGCACAAAGGGGAGATTACGCCATATGAGGATTGCCACCCCCGAGAGCCCCGGGCAAACCCGGAGTGCCAGACTCTATCATACCCATATCGCACTAGAAAGGGGCAGTGGTTGCCCATGAGGTGAGTCTCTTGGAGTAGGAGAATGTCAGCTGCCTGGCGTTGGGCAAAACGTAGGACTGCCGCCCGTTTGACCCTGTCAAGAAGCCCATTAACATTCCAGGATAGTATGTGGAGGGAGAGTCCGTTATCGCTCGCACACATCATGGTGGGCGCAGGCGGGATCGGAGGGCCACAAGACCCGGGCTAGCTGTGGGAGCAACTGGGGTCTGGTTTGAGTGCAGGACAGTAATTGTGACTGTAGATCGCCAGCGGTATGTGGGACTATCATAGTGTACAGTAAGAAGGCTGGTGTGGCAACACAATAAGACAACATCAACAACAGGACAATGGTCCCAACCCCCCTCCCTAACCCCTCCCCCCACCCTATACTTCAGGAACAGAAGCATCTGTCGTCCCAATTAAGCAAGTATGTAACCAAACTAAAACGTTCGGGTTGGATTACGTGGAGGACCCCTCCTTACATACGGATGTTCATTATCTCGGCAGAGAGATCAACGTATTGGAACAAGAACTCTGACAAGGCGCCCTGGGTGACGAAACAGTGAGGACACGGCACTGGTCAAGTCTGTCCCGGCAGGTGCGATGGGCTGCGAGGAACCCAGAGTCAGCGGGGCAATGCAGAAGTGCCCGGTAGGGCATACCACGATCTAGCATAGCTAATGAAAGTGGGTCGCCGTGGGGAGCAAGAGGTGCCATGGGGCGCACGATCTCCAGGCCCCCCTCCAGCGTCGGATATGAGAGTGCCGCCTGGAAATGTATCGAGATCCACAGCTTGACATCGCACGGCCTGAACATTAAACTGATAGGCAGCATTGACCCCCTTCTCCCAGTCATCACCCTTCATAGGGCGTCAGATTGTTGGGCTACGGGAGAGGTCCACCTCCGCGGCCGCCAGGTCCAAGGTACCCAATGGGAGGCGTTCTCCGGATGAGCTTCCAGCAGAGCGGTTCCTTTGGCGGGGTGGGGAGCCCGGGGGGCTGGGAGTGCTCCCGGGCCCGCGAGCGGCCAGGCTCAGTGATCTGGATGCCTCTCTGTGGGACTGACGCCCCCTGCTGGACTGTGTACGCCTCCTGGGCTGTTGTCTGGGGGATCGAGGCCGCAAGGTCTGGGAGCCTGAGGGCACGGGCAAAGAGTTCGGCCGGGACCCGAGGGGGTGCTTCTCCGTCAGCCAAGTCCAGGCAGCCTGCGGTGAGTCGAAGAACTGTGTTTTGCCCTGAAAGATGACACGGAGGCGTTCCGGAAAGAGGAGTCGGTATTGAAGGCCAAGAGTGCCCATTTTCTTCTTGACGTCTATGTAGGAGCGTCGCTGGTCCTGTACCTCCTTGGTGTAATCAGGGAACACCATAATGGTGTGGTTCTGGAATTTTAGGGGTCCCAGGGACCGTGCCTCACGCAGGATCGCGTCCCGGTCTCTAAAGTTGAGGATCCGGGCTATTGTGGGACGTGCGGGGCTCCGGGCGGCGGTTTAGGTGCAAGGGACCGATGGGCTCTCTCCACCCCAAACCATGTGGAAAGGGTGTCGATGAAGGTGGACATCTGCTCCTTCTCGGCTCCCTCCGGAAACCTCACAAGGCAGAGATTGTTGCAGCCAGAGCGGTTTTCGGCATCCTCCACTTGTCTGTGGAGTTCCTTGGTGTGGGATTGTAAGCGGGTCACTTGCTCCTTCAATTGATGAACATCATCCTCCACCATGGAGAGGCGAGATTCGGCCTCTGTGATTCGGGCTGTGGCGTTGCGCAGGTCCTGTCGGATAAGGGACATGTCAACCCGGACCTCTCCGATCTTCCCCTCCACCGAGGCCTGGGACGTGCTGATCGCCTGCAGGATAGCGGCTAAGTCCTTATCCTGAAGAGGAGGGCCGCCCTCGATTTGCCCCGGGGGATCATGGTCAGCCGTGGTGAATTGGTCGATCTTCGTTTGCATGTGGGTGGCGGAGGACTTAGAGCCCCGGTCTTTCCCCATGGCGAGCGCCGGAAAGAGTACCAGCGGTGGGCCGGGAGCAGGGTGACTCCGGTGCAGGTCCTCGCAGGCTGAGGCAAGGTGGGCGCCCCTGGCTTCAAGCGAAAAGTATGTAGGGGTCTGAGACCCAGGGCCCCGGAGCGGGCGTCCTCCCAAGGGCCACAGAGGTGAACTCGGCTGTGGGCGGGAACCCCCTAGGGCGAGTGCTGATGACCAGAGCCAATTGGGATCAGGGGGAACCCCACTGCCTCAAGATGCCAAGTTGTGGGCTGGGGTCATACCTACCACGCTGCGTTCAAGATCTTGCTCTCATCCAGGAGCATAACCGAGTCAGTGGAGGAGGGGAGGGTGAAGTGTGAGTCCAGCTTGCCATCCACGGAGGGCGCGGACCGTCATCACCCAGGCCCGAGCAGTAAGCCCCTGCCCCTTGTATGGTCAGCGCTGCGGGGCAGAACTCCAGGCGAGCACCACAGGCACCATATCCTAGGCGGCCTGCAAGAATCACCACGTGGGGCCTGAGGCACACAGTCTACGCGGGGTACCGATCAAGTAGCCCTCCTCCTCCTCACGGTAATACCCAGACTGGTCTCGCTGTGGTCCAGGTGGACTATGTACCTATTGGGTGGTAGGGGCGTGCACTCTCTCAGTAGCTCCTTCAGGGCATTCAGGGCAGGCAGGGGCCGGTCAATCCCCAACAATAGGGTCCAGGCTAGGGGCCACACGATATGGGAGGGGGGTCCTCCAAGGGCCGCTACTGCGCGACCCCGCATCCGATCCCCTCTCCGCCCGCTGCCTCGCAATCCTCACCGCACCAAGCCGCCCAGGATACCCAAGCCATGTTAAATAAAATTTATAGGAGTTATGCGTGATCTTTAGTGGAACAGGAGGTATGCCAATTAATGCACATGGTTGGCGATATTAATAGATGAGCAACGGGATATTAGATAATGTACGGTTGCAGTGTAATGATTTTGCTATATATGGCTCTGGTAGAGGTCCACCAGTGTTTATAACTGGATTCAAATCCATTAATTCACTGCTATGATGTAGCAACCCTCCTGTGACTGCACCTGCCTGCAAGGGGATGTCTGGGGGGTCCATGGGACACCCTTTACCCCCTGCAGAGGGCTGGTCTCAGGGGGCGCACTGACAGTGTGCCACCTTTTAAATGGCGCACTGTCAGTGCGCCTTCTGGGGGATTCTTTGACTCTGCGTCTACGTCTGTAATGGTATGTTATGTTATAGGGAATTTATTGAGCGCACGTACACCAAAGGTCTCTTGGCGCTGAGTAGGAAGCCACCCCAAAGATAAGATCTAGCAATAGGCCTGGGTGAAGAGCCAAGTTTTCAGTTTCTTCCTGAAACACATGTAATCCAACGTTTGCCTCATATCAATTGGTAGGGAATTCCAGAATTTGGGTCCTAGCTTAGAAAATCGTGAACCACCCATTTTTTGCGCTTAAATCTTGGAATCGTCAGCATATTCATTGTTGCTGATCTAAGGTTCCGTTTTGGGAGGTACGGATGGATCTTCCTAGAAATGAATTTGGGGCCCCTATCGTGGATTGCATTGAAGATCATGCAGCCTGTCTTAAACATGGACCGCTGGACCACGGGAAGCCAATGAAGCTGCTTCATCAATGGCTTAGTATGGCAGTATCTCGGTTGTTGATAAATTACTCTGGCAGCTTGATTCTGTATCAGCTGAAGCTTGTGGATTTGATTGGCTGGGAGGCCTAAGTAGATGGCATTGGCATAATCCAACCTGGACATAATCATAGCCATCATGATTATCACACTTGCTTCCCTAGTGAAGAATCTCCTGATCTTTTTGAAGTTCCTTAGTTGATGGAAGCAAGATGACGTGACCATGTTAATCTGCGATTGCATAGATAGGTTATCGTCAATTTGGATGCCAAGGCTCTTTACAGAGTTCTTAGGAATTGGTGGAGTTCCTAATGTATCCGGCCAGTGTGCTGGCGTCCAATAGTGTAGTCTGTTGTTGGAAATGACTATCTCTGTTTTATCAGAGTTCAATTTGAGGTGGTTATGACTCATCCATTCTTTGATAAATAACATGGTATTTTGAAAAAATGCCTTGGAGTCCTCCGTCTCGTCGATTGGGAAAATCAACTGCATATCATCTGCATAGTTGTAGATCTTAACCTTCCTATGTTGTAATATGGCGCAGGCACAGAGTCAAAGGAATTCTCTCATTTGCATAGGGCACGCCCCTATGCAAATGAGGGAACACCCTCTGTTGATAGCGCTGGCGCTTTAAGTGTGCCAGCGCTATCGGTATTATAGAAGGGGACGCACAAGCGTCTGCGCCCCCTTCTATAATACCAAAGTGCACGGGGGCGCGCAAAGTGGGCGCAAACGTTGCGCCCCCGGGGCACCTTATGTAATACGACCCCAAGTATTTTTTTTTTAACATTTTGGACACAGAAGCGAGGCGATGTTCTGTATAGCTCCACCTTTTCTCCTCTGTCCCTACATAGTAGCTGACAGCATGGGCAAGTGATTTTGGAAACCATGCATAACATAAAAATGTACACAGGTAGAAATTGAATTACGGGAATGTTTTTCATCTTAGAGTTCTGCGTCACGTCACTCAGAACCCTCAGTTAATAATATCCTTGTAATTCACTGTTCCTCAACTGTTAGTCTATATTGAAAGGCAAGGTTGTGGGCTACGTTTTGGTATTCCATTAAATGTGTTAGCAAGGAGGAGTTAAATAGTTTCTTCCTGAACACAGCTGTTAGATAGATGGAAGGAGGGAGGGATGGACTGCAGTCTCTATTGTTCTAGGCGTCGAATTCTCTAAGCCTTTGTGTGTCCTTTGTCTATTACTAATTGTCGCGTTAGAAATGTTAATGAGAGTCAGGAACAGAGCTCACACTTCACTGTGCACATATTGTTACAGCTGTTTCATTGTGTTGCTAGGGCCCCACATGTCTTGCTTGTATTAGGACTCAAGGCCTAATTACGACTTCCATTTTCCACATGTATTCACAGCATTTTTGCATTGAAAAAAACTGGAATGGCTTCGAGCACATTAGGCATGTAATTTTATGATTCCTTTCGAAAAACTTAACAAAAGTAGTACTTTGTACTGAACCACCTGGCTACATATAGTGTCAAAGATTATATCAGGCAAGGTTGTGCTGTCTGGGCTGGGTGCACGTCTTAATATCAGGCCCTTTTGCACTTGGCAAGCAAGTGCACCGATTTCCAGGTGAAATCTCATTTTATAGTGAAATAGACAACATGGTGCGCGGAACCACTAACACAGGACAACATTTAATAAAATATAAATACACCAGAGGAAATGCAAAGCGTCCTTTTAGGGATCATGTGCATTGCCCTAAATGGCCAAGAAACACAGAGCGCGCTAAACTTAAAATAGGAGTTCCGAAAAAGATACACATGTAATGCGAATACACTCTAAAAGCATCAAACACATTAATGAAGGCGACTTGATTAGTGTGTCTGTTTTTACATGTAACAAATTGCAAACAAAAGACAGAGGGGCCGATTCCGATTCGGGCCGGAAATCTCTCCGACCGAGCCGGACCCGGAGAGATTTCCGACCGAATCGGACCCGTGCAGCCCGACCGAACGAGTACGATGCGCACGTATGCCATCGGACTCGAGTCGGTCGGACTCCCATTGAAGTCAATGGGAGCCGGTCGTACAACGCGTACGCGGGCTCCCATTGACTCAATGGGTGCGAGTCGGACAAGGGCGCCCCCTACAGCGTGTACGCGGCGAAGCGATTCGCGCCGTACATGCACAGGTAGGGGGGACCCATGGGTCCCCCCTGTGTGCGACTCGCGCGGCTACGTGTACAGGGGGGTCCGACACGGACCCCCAAAGTACGGCTCCGACTGCTCTTTCGAGCCGGAGTGCGCGGCTCGGTCGGACTGCTCGCGGAGCGCATCGTATTTACCCGGCCGGGGAACGTCTCCATTGCGCGGTGCGAGTCGAGTCCGAGCGAGTCGGTCGGTGCGGTTCGACCCGGGAACGAGTTGGTCGGAGCGGTCGGGACGCCCGGACGAGTCGGTCGGCGATTTCGCATCGTACTCGCTCGCCCGGACGCGCGTACGAATCGGTCGGGAAACAGGGCTCCGAATCGGATCCGGTTAAGCCGAATCCGATTCGGAGCCCTACCGGCCAAGATCGGAATCGGCCCCAGAGTGGGACGATATACCCACATCTAATGCGGAACAAGTTTCTTTCTGCCTTTCCTTCTCTTCTCGTAAAAGTGTATATACGAAGAGGCAGTGCTTTAAATGGGCAGGTGATGTTCGGTACTGAGTACCTGCTTTCCTTTGTTTCTAAAGGGAGAGTACCTGCACCTTCTCAGCACTGGTGCAATGCATTTAATGGGAGAGTACAGGCACTTCTCAGGAGCAAAGAGGTACTCTAAATAATGAGTACCTGCGGGAGGGGGGGGGCCTTTGCTAAGGCGGAGGAGCGTCGCCCCACTGCTCTCAGAGCAGGAGAAAGAAAAAATAAAATGATAACAACCCCGTTATTATCATTTTATTTTTCACTATGGGGCTAGGTTAGAGCGGGGCCGGGCTGGAGTCACGGGGGAGGAGTGGGGGCACACTTTAAGTGCGCATGACTGTTTGGTCGGCCGTCTAGAGCCAGCCGGACAGTCTTGAGCACTTTGCATGTTCACCAGGCTGCATTACACAGCCTGGTGGGGAACATGCTCAGGCTCCCTGTCCCCATTGGAGCGCTGAAACACAGCGCTCAGACCAATCACAACACTGCATTGCAGCATTGTGATTGGCTTAGGTGAGGGAGCCTGTATGCTTCCGCCAAAGATGAGCAGACAGCGGTCTCAGATGGAACCGAAGCTGAGGAGAGACGGCAGCCGGCAAAAGGGTAAGTGGTATTTTTTAAATTATTTTTTGCCCGCCCACCTCGCCCAGCCATCCGCCCTGCCACCCCTGTTCCCTGCCAGCCACCAATGGTACCTGCGCTTCTATGTTGCCATTGAAAGCACTGCCTAGAGGTAATGTGCGAGACCCTCTGTGAAAAGCACCTAGGAGCTGCCCCCAGAGCGCGAGCCCCTCTTTCGGCTTACATAAAGATCCGGTGCTGCTTACCTGGTCCTGTACGTCACAGAAGTACTCAGTTGGAGCCGCTTCGTGGCTGGGAATCCTATCCCTGCTTATCGACACCGGTGCTCAAGCCAGTACATTGCAGATTGCCCCAGTACTTCCTAACTCCTCAGGGGATTCTCAGGGTTCAATCCATAATCACTGCTAATTTCATACACTCACTGTCAATGGGATGGCCATTATTGTTCACTCTGGGGTGCAAATGAACACCCCTCCCTACTGCAGGTGGGTACTCATAATAAGTTGCTGTAAGGCTGCACCTATGCTTTTCAAGCAAACCTGACACTTTTTTAAAATTAAAATATCCTCAGATAATAGGGCAGCTCAATTTCCAGTAAATTTACTGCTAAATATGAAAATGAAACAAATCTGTTTAAATGTAAAACATGTATTACAGCTAATGGTGAATGTAATAGTGTTGTAGGAGAACACTGCAGTGATTACTTTATCTAGGTGCTATATGTCAGGATTATAGAATTCTCATTGCATAGACGGGTGCTCCAAGGAATTCTTGGGCCCGTCTCTCTTCCCTGTGATCCTCACATTCTTGGGGTGAGGCTAAAGCAGGGTGTCTACAACAGGTCCAGTAGGGCCGTATCCAGGCCATGTTTTCAGGATAACCACTGACTGCGTAAATGAGTTGCATTTAGAGTCATACTACGTAAGTGTGTTTTAACTAACTATACTGAAAATCTGGCATGGATCTGGCTCTATTGCATGCTGGACATTCCTCTGTAGAACACTTTCCAGTAAAATCTCCTGAGGCTGTTGGGGTCGTAATTGAAAGAAAGTTGCATCTCCCTCTCTTGCCCCCGATCCTGAAACTACAGTAAAAAATGTGTTCAGTGGGAAGGGAAGGGCAGGGAATAGCCACACAAGGACTCTGAGACTCTGAGACTACTAGCAACAGCCCCTATTAAAACCCTAATCTTTTGAAACTGCACCTGCGGGTGCTAGAGCAGTGCCACAACCCAATTTAGATTAAAAAAATAATAAAAGTCATTTAAGCCCCTCTGATCTTTAAGAAATGAAGGACGCAGCAGCAGGAAAGGCACAAGCTACAAGTGCAGTTACCAGATGCCCCCATGCCCTCTAGGGCACAGTTCTCCAGTCCTGGGGTGTTCTTTTGGCAGGCTAATGCATTCTGGGAGTTGCAGCCTTCAGCTGATCCAGCTGACCTAAAACAGCTGAAAACAATGATTTCTAAAGGAACAGCCCGGGACTACAGCATTACTTGGTGGGATCACTTACAGAATATCGCCAACAAAAATGTCGAGGTACAAAAATATCGTGACAAAAATATCGTTGTCCAGAATATCGAAGTCCTATCTACATCATGGTAAGTACAAAAATATCGGAAACAAAATACCGTTGTCAAAAATATCGTTGTAAAAAATATCGTTTTTTTTTAAATGCTTAAAAAATAATGTAGAATAAAGTAAATAATACATATAATTAAAAAAAACATAGTTAGAATTATTAGAAAATGTTTAAAATAATAAATAATAAATATAATGTTAAAAATAATTAAACATACATATATATAAAATATAATATATAAATGTACTTAATATTTATAAATAATTATTATAATAAATCATAAAATGTTAGAAACATACTAAAAATTATAAATACATATATATATATATACATATACCAGTAACATTTAAATTAAAATAAAATATATATATAATACTTTAAAATATTAAAATATTATAATCTTTTACAATTACATTTGACACTACATTAACAGCAACAGTAGGGAAAATGTTGGATAGCGGAGGGGATAAAATTACTATTCCCACTCCAGGGAGTGCAACAGTAGGGAAAGTGTTGGATAGCGGAAGGGTAACAATTACTATTCCCACTCCAGCGAGTGCAACAGTAGGGAAAGTGTTGGATAGCGGAGGGGAATAATTTACTATTCCCACTCCAAGGAGTGCAACAGTAGAGAAAGTGTTGGATAGCGGAAGGGTAACAATTACTATTCCCACTCCAGCGAGTGCAACAGTAGGGAAAGTGTTGGATAGCGGAGACGAATAATTTACTATTCCCACTCCAGCAAATGCAACAGTAGGGAAAGTATTGGATTGCATAGGTGAATAATTTACTATTCCCACTCAAGCAAAATAATTAAAATTAATTATCAATTAATTAATTTTAAAAAATTTAACACCCACCATATTCCCCTGTAAATGACACCACCAATATTGTAAAACATAACACTATTAACATTATTAATTAATAATTAATTAATTAAAATTAACAAGCAATTTAAAAGCAATCAATAATAAATTAATTCACACTATTAACACTATAAAACAACTTAAAATAAATATTATAATAAAAAAAATTATAAAATATATTATAATTAAATTACTTCCCAGCCTACTCCCCTATCAACCCACAACCCACTCTTAAAAAAAAACACAAATAACATTATTAATAATTAATTAATAATTATTAATAACCAATTAATAAATAATTAACAATAAATTATTTACCACAATTAACAGTATAAAATTTTAAATACATAAATATCAAATAATTAAAAATATAAATTAATTAATAATTATTAAATTACTTCCCACCCTACTCCCCTATAAACCCACAACCCGCTCCTAAAAAAATAACGCAATTAATTAAGATATTTACCAATTAATTATTAATAATTAACAACCAATTAATAACTAATTAATAATAAATTAATTACCGCAATTAACAGTATAAAATATTAAATACATAGATATTAATTAATTAAAAAGATTAATTAATTAATTATAATTAAATTACTTCCCACACTATTCCCTTATAAACCCACAACCCGCTCCTAAAAAAATTACACAATTAAGATATTTACCAAATAATTATTAATAATTAACAACCAATTAATAACTAATTAATAATTAATTAATTACCACAATTAACAGTATAAATATTAAATACATAAATATTAATTAATCAAATTTATTTATTAATTATAATTAAATTACTTCCCACCCTAATCCCCTATAAACCCACAACCCGCTACGGAACAAAAACGCAAAAATTAATTAAAATAAATTAATAACTTACAAAAATTATTATTAACTTTATTATAATTAAATTACTTCCCACCCTATTCCCCTATAAACCCACAACCCGCTACGGAACTAAAACGCAAAATTCACTTAAAATAAATTATCAACTTCTAAAAATTTAACACATATATTAAAAAACAAATGCAATACTTACACAAAAAAATAGAACACATACATATAAAATACACACTAAGGGGCACATTACGATGGCGGGCGGAAGCACCACCGCCGTGCTGGCGGATGCAAAAACCACCAGTTACCGCCGGCACGCAGCAGTCCACACGCCCGTCCAATTACGATGCGAAAAGTAGGCCAAACACCGCCGGCAAGCCAGCAACACCGTCCGCCATCAAAGTGCGCCCGTACATGTAGCGGCGCAGCCTAACTGACACACACCGTCCGACGAAACACGTCCCGCCCGGCGCATAAATTACGATGCCGCAAACAAACGGCTCCCACGGCCAAGAGATACCGTACGACAAACCGAAGCGGTAACACGGATGCCGAGCACGGACAACGAAGAAGCGGCTCCCCGAGCATGAATCCAGCACTGCAGGCACTCCCCATGCTTCTGCTGATGCACCACCAAGGACGCAACGCACCGCGGAGACGCAGGTAGGCACACACACAACAAGTGCACGCAAACAGCGCACACAGTGCAAGGGCGGAAAAGCGGACAACCCCCACCAGCGCGTGTACACTACACATCCACCATCGCATCCACATATGACACACAGGCCAAATCGTAACATCGCAGAACACGTGTACACACCACCTGGGACTAGTAACCAACCACCCCGTCACGGCCCCAAAGCGCCCGATGACGCCGCCACACATGCGCACAACGCAGAGGCCAACCGCAGCGCCATGCATGCGTCGCACACAGACACAGGGACACAACCAAGCAGCACACACATCAGCCCCACCCCGAACGCACATGACACGTGACAGGCCGGCCACAGACATGTCCTCAACGCCCAATTCACGGACAACACCCAACGCCACACAACCGACGCACACATGTCAGTGAAGACACGCAACAGCAGGACACACCCCAGTGTAACAAACATGGCGTAGCACACAGCGGCGGCAACACCAACTAGGAGAAGCAGGGCCCCTTCGGGAAGAGGAACGCCAGTACCACACAGAAACACCCATACCACCCTGCACATATGAACAAGACATATAAAACGGAACACCAAAGAGCCCGGGGACCGACAACAGGTGGCCCAAGAATAACATTCACACACAAGGCCCAACGCAGAGCGGAAAGGCAGCCTGCCGCCCACACAAGGGAGAGCAGACAGCACTGAATGACCTTCCATTCCAACTCCGAAACCACAGCCCTACGACAGAAGCCGGTGAATACAGCCATTGTCCAAGAATAGACCAACACAGGCATGCCGAGGAGACCGACCACAGGGCAGATAGCGCATATCACAGAAGCACACAACGGACGGGGAAGAAAGAAGAAAACACTCCCCCATGTCGGCCACATGCAAGTTAATTGGAAGGAGTCACACAGCACTGACCTTGAACTGTCTGAGAAGCATGTGGGAAGAGGGCCCGTGTCCTCCAAACAAGCCAACAGAACACAAGTCCTGTCTCCCTACGACTACACAGAGCTCACAGCAACCCCGGAGCGTGCACATTGCAGACTGCACACACAGCCGGAGCACGCCACCTCAACGAACCGCTGCGAAATGGCAACCGCAACACACCTACCCAACTACGCCGAACAGCTCAAGCTGTACAAAACCAACCTGTGCCATACATTGGGATGCGATCTCCTGTCCCTGCTGAACGTAAGTTACCGACTGACTTACCGCATCACATTGTTCAGCTGCGTCATGCCCGTCTTCTACTGTCGGAGGTGTCCCTACCAGCATCCCGTCGAGATATGCCTCTCCAACCCGGCATGTCTGAAGGCGGACCTGCTACCACTACTCCTCCCTCTGGACGCACACGACAGGGCCTGCTCTGCCTATGGGGGCATGGCGTATGTGGCCAACATCGCACCCGCACTGAAATGGGACCACTGTGCCTCCACACGACGGATCATCGATAACAGCTACATCGAATGTCACCCAGCATGCCCCATCATGGTCCTCCAAGGGACAACTTACGAACAACACCTTGACAGCCACCATCCGCTTCATTGGCTGGCAAACATGTACACCACCAATGACATGGAAGCCCTGCTGGACGGCATCGCATACCTGACAACCTGTAAATACGTCGGACCACAACGCAGGTTCCCCGAGTGACCTATGATGTCCAACCCCGCACCCATGCTTAGCTTCCGCACGGACTGGCCAGTCACCACCACAACAGCCATACCAAACGACCGGCAACTGTAACCACACCATCAACGACATCGCCATGACATCGGATATGACCGGGACATGCACACTGTTCCCCATCACATCCAGGAACACCGCATGCATCGTGGGAGGCAGTGGCATGGGCTCTGTGTATCGCACCCACATGGACGGAACTGCACGAACAACCAGGACACGACATGGATCCAGCGCCCATGGACACACACACCGCTCAGTGGACATGAATAGGTCGCCTGGAGTCTGTGGGTGCTGCACCCCTGCCCCGGGAATCCCATACCAGGACCTTTGCATGGACGACAAGTGCATACAACAACAACACGACCCCAGTGACTGTGACATGTCCAGTAACCACCACAGTGCAACAACAAGTGGCACGCCGCTGCATGCACGCAAGCACATGCCCTGATGTCATCTCACATGCACGCGTGCATGAGGAACAACCGCAGCAAACCTGTCACATGGAACTGAGATGGACTGTGCCCATGATGCCAAGCGGTCTGGTAGGCTACATGTATACCGTCTGTGTCAAAGTCCGCAGCTCCGCAGCTATACGTAAATGTACATTAGCACAGCCTTGGCCAAGCAGATGTCACTCTGAAGCCCACATCCCACATGCAACAGCCAATCACATGTAACCCCACACCCTATCCCATTTGCAATCATGCTCAGTATATCCTCAACATGTATTCCGCTGCCAGTAGTGTCCACTATACTGCATCACAGAGGACAGAAGACTCAATATAATGTTTGAAACCAAAACTGTCTCCGCTGACTCATTTCACAAGTACGAATGAGAGAGGATGAGAGTATGTGAAGTACACGGCAGTCGTGACATGACCATGTAGTCCACTGGTATTGGATGTCAACGCAAATGAGTAGCACTACTGTGGAAGACACACATGTGTCGTGTGAAGTCGTATGGACGCAGTGCTCAGGTGGGTGGGTGCGACGGGTAGATGCGCACATGCCAAGTTGGAGCACGCTGTGTTGGGAGGGGTCATGAACAGTACACCACCGCTTCCCTGGGCATTGTGAGAGGACACCTGTCGGGGGAGTGAACACGTGTGTGCACAGCAGCCGGGCACACGTACAAAGCGGTACCAGGCGCACCTCAGCCCACCCTCTGTGGACAAGCTGGATCCTGTTGTGCGCCCGCCATGCCCCTGACAAGGTACACACAGCCCCAGTCGACCAGGTGTAACCCCAACATAGTCAATCCGCACAGGCGATACAGGGCACGGGATGGCAGTGGAGCATGGTGTGTGAGAGGTCTCCTCGCGCTCCTCCTGGTCATATCACGCAGGCAATAGAACCTCAACGTCTAGCATGGCACAAGTCAGATGGAAGTGTAGGGGGGACGCACCACAGCACGAGCAGCACTGACGTCACGGGAGGTGGCTCGCACCATCCCATCCATTGCCCATCATACCAACCACGCCACATGCCATTGCGACTAAGTGCAAGCGCGTGCGCCACCACCCCCGAGCCCTCCCCAGAGAGGCCAAAGAGTGAATGTGTGGGCCATCAGCCACAGACGGACGCGGCCTGGCCGCAAGGGCAGCCACAGCCACTGGGTGTCGCAGGTGGCGGATCCGGAAGGCGAAGACTGTGATGCATAGTCCATGCAGGCCGGGTCTCCATTTGGGGCACCACGCAGGTGGACGGCGTCCCGCAACACATCATACCCTGAGACAGCCCACTCGTGCGACTGGACCCACACATACACTCCTTGCCCTCTCTGGTGCGAGCTTGGGGCTGCCTGTGCAAGCGCTAGCCTCGCAGGTGAGCATGCATATTGGGGGAGCGAGGGGAGGACATGAGGGCTGGGGCGAAGATGACTGTATCACTGTCAGTTAGTACAAGGGATGACCCAGATGTGGAAAGGAAGAGACGTGTCCCGTGTGTACTGCAATTAGTCGCCAATACAACTACCCCCCATGTCCGGAATGTAAGCCCGCACCTAGGCCCGCCCATCCGCCACATCGAACATACCACCAGCACGACAACCTTCCCTTTCGAAACACTGACTGGGGGTGGCGACCAGTGTACAATCATGTGTAGCCTACCCACGCGTACATGTGGGCCCTCCATGATCCATGTCACCTGCGGCAAAGTCATGACATGCGCAATGAGGGAAGTGAGGAGAGCTGCCCGCCCCACGCGCAGAAGGTGCATCAGCTCCACAGACCCAGCAGCGAGTCCAGCAGGGGTCACATGTGCAGGGGCAGCTGTGCCTGGTGTGAAGGCACATGCATATAGACAGCACATCGACCAATGTGTAGTCTGCCCACATCTACAGTCCATCATCATGCGGACATAGGAATTGAACACAGGGCAACACATCTTAGTGGGTGCACCCACCGTGACCAACAATGCGCAATCATCGACGTACCCGCCCTGTGCATGGCCCCCCACCCAACGGAGGCACATCCAGTGCCACCATCCCACACACACAAGCCTTCCACGGAACATGCTGTGTCCAATGGTCAGTACAGAGTCAGCGCCCATCTGGTGGATCCTGAACAGGAGACACATGCACACACATGCCAGCTCCCACTATGTACGACTGCCACCTGGCACGTGCAATGTAACCTCTCACCTGTGACATGTGACTGCAAGCACACAGCCGTCTTGGCATGGGGCTGTCAATGTGGACACCTGTCAATGTTTCGGGAGGTGTGATCCGTACAGTGCTGTACATAGGGTGCAGTGCTGACACCTACTACTGTCTCATATCCCCTCGTGCCACAGGTCCCACTTGTTTTGGCCGCTCAGCCTGTGCCCACATCGTCGTCGTCGTGTGCCATACTCATCCAGCCGCGGAAGCAGTTCCATGCTCAGCAGACATTCATGTTGCCGTGGCGTTGCCGCTTGACGGATATGCAGTCAGTCCCCATCAGCACGCCCCGCAAGTCATTGGGGCCTAGATCCCCATGTGCATGCACATGGCAGTGGTTTGTATCACTAGCCATTGCCATTGTTGGGAGACCTGTGTAAGTGTATTGTGGCCGTGCCGTCCCAGCTTGACAGCTGGGCTGTGGCTCATGTGCTTGCTCAGTCATGTCAGTGATGTGTATGCGAAATTGCTATGTGTCGTGTTGCATTGACATGTGTCCTCTGCCATTGTCCCTAGGCGGAGACCGAACATTGACCGCCCATACCAATTGCTGGCGGACATGGACGATACAGAGGTTATTAGGAAGTTTCGGCTGGACAGGCCAACCCTGCATCGACTGTGTGCCATGTTAGAACCCCATCTCCGTCCCCGCAGGGTGTATCCGACTGCTGTCACCCCCACGGCTAAGGTGATGGCCGCCATGCATTTCTTCGCCACTGGGTCATTCCAGCACACAGTGGGCATTGGAGGAGGGATGTCCCAGCCCATGTTCAGCAAGGTGCTGAGGGATGTACTGGCAGCCATGATGCTGTACCGGAACAGGTACATCCGCTTCCCCAGGGCTCGTGAATTGGCGGCAGTGAAGGGTGCATTCTATGCCCTTGGCAGAATCCCACACGTCGTTGGAGCCATTGACTGCACACATGTCGGCCTTGTTCCACCACAGGCCACTGAGCACCTGTACCGCAACAGGAAGCACACGCACTCCCTGAATGTGCAAGTGGTGTGCCTTGCGGACATGGTGATCACCCACGTGTGTGCAAAGTTCCCAGGCTCGGCCCATGACGCACACATAATGCGCAACAGCATCTTGCCACGACTGATGTCCAATATGCAACAGGATCGTGCCTGTATTGTCGGTGAGTATGTGGAGTGGTGTAGCGTGCTGGCTGTGCGATGCTGTCCCCTGTCCAGTTGGATTAGCAACGGTTCTCTGTGTCCCTCACACCCAGGTGACTCTGCGTATCCGAATGGGGCATGGCTGCTCAGTCCATTGAGGAATCCTCGCACCCCAGCAGACGATCGCTATAATGAGGCACATGGGAGGACCAGACGTGTGGTCGAGCGTACCTTTGGCCTCCTCAAGTCCAGGTTCAGGTGCCTGGACCGCACCGAGGGTGCGCTGGCGTACTCCCCACAGAAGGTGTGCCGGATAGTGGTGGCGTGCTGCATGCTGCACAATCTGGCCATTCGGAAGCAGATCCCCCTCATCGTGGATGACGGAGATCAACCAGGGCCCCAGCCCGCAGACCAGGACAGCTCGAGTGAGGAGGACAGCGGAGAGGAGGAAGCTGGTAATGTGCGGCAGCAGCTCATCGCCCGCTACTTCACTTGACGGTGAGTGTCCATGTACGACGGCTGATGTGGCTGTATCTGTGCAGGTGTGTGTGTGCTGTGTCAGGGTGGCCGTTTGTTCACTGCGTGCTGTGTGTCAACGCTCCATGGCCAGGGTAGTATGCCACTGTTGGTGGCTGTGGCATTGTGCCCTATTGCTCTGTGCGATGTGTGTACATTGCTTGTAGTTGTTGACATGTACTGTGTGATGGGTGTGTGATACACTCATTGAATGTGCTCCTGTTCTGTCTCCCACCCCTAGGTCCCTACAGGCCCTCCGGATTCAAATGCCATGCCACGCATCAGGTGCCTTTCCGCCCAAGGTGGCCGTTGTATTCCGTACAAATAAGACACAGGGCACAAACAGCAGTTAGTGAAAAAGGTGCATTTATTACAAACTGTGACATGTGATTGTGTGTAAGGTGATGACAAAAGTGGTGCGTGCAGTGACAATGAGCTGTCGGTCATGGCTGCGTGATGATCAGGGTGTACCCACTGGTTCTATGTCCATAGTCCAACACACACATGCCATCCAGATGGCTGTGTGGAGTGGGATCGTAGTCCAAGTCAATGCAGTGGCTGGTCAAGGAAGGCTGGCGGAAGGCTGGCTGGCTGCCTCACTTGCGTCTGGAGCGTCCGAAGTCCTCCCGGGAGATCTGTTTCCTCTTCGGACGGCCCCTTCCACGTTTGCGAGGGGGGTGCCTGCTTGCGACATGCTGGTGGTTGAGGTGTGATCACTGGCTGTGGACGCAGGGGAACTGGACACTGCTGCTCCACCCTGCGCCCCGGCAGGTGGTGGCGGAGGGGAGCTGCTGTCCCTGGCTGTGACCTCACCGCCACCACCAGCTGTCCCATGAGGTCCACGATTTGGCCCATACGGGCGTCCATGGACCTCAGCACCCCCAGCACCTCACGCGTGTCTGAAGCAGACCGGACCCATTGTCCTTGGGCCTCTTCATAGGCCCCAAGGACTCTGGCCATGTGAGGCAGGGCATGGCTCCCAGGGGAGGCTGGCGTTTCCCTGACCCTGCTCCTCCTACCAGTCCTGCTGCCACCGGCCTGCCCACTAGCCACATTGCTCACCACGGTCCTCGCTGTGGCTCCCAGGGTGGATCCAGTCGTCCGGGCCACCACCTGCGCTGGGGCTGGTGCCAGCGAAGACGTGGCGGTGGTGGCGGCGGTGGTGGTCGGTGCGGCGATGGTGGTGGTTGCGGCAGTGGTAGTGGCCACAATGACCGTGGGTGTGGCCGCAACGTCAGTGGCAGCAGGGGGCTGGGAATGTTCAGCAGCCCTGGATGATGGGTTGGTGGGTAGGAGGGGTCCTGGGGAGCGGCTGGGCCCTGCCACACCAGATGGGCCTGCTTGGTTGTCCGTGTCCGAAGAGGAGGACAGATCCTCCAGATCCGTGTGTCCTCGTTGGGGGCTTGTAGGCTGGCTGTGCTGGCTGCTGGCTCCATCCCCAGCATCCAGCAGTTCGTCACCTGTGGAGAGAATGAGATTTGTTATTGTGTTGCACCTGGCGAAGTATGTATTTGTCGTCTGACATTGACAGTTCGTGCAATCTCGTACATGGGTTTCCCGGAGGCGTGTGTGTGGCTGTAGCATCTGTAGTTGTGTGTGCTTGGCAATGGGACTGTGTGCTGTGCACATGTGGCATGGGACGGATTGGCCATGCCGATGGGTGTGTTGCTGTGCCCCTACTTATTGTGACTCTGGTGTATGCGGGCTCCTGGCCCATCCTGGGTCTGGTTTGTACTTTGCTTTTGGGGTTCAAATGGAACGCTTAGGAACGCATATGGCAACATGGGGGCTATGCCCCAGATTCGCATTTGGGAGGGGATATGCTTTTGGGGTTCATATGGAACGCTTAGGAACGCATATGGCAACATGGGGGCTATGCCCCAGATTCGCATTTGGGAGGGGATATGCTTTTGGGGTTCAAATGGAACGCTTAGGAACGCATATGGCAACATGGGGGCCATGCCCCAGATTCGCATTTGGGATGGAATATGCTTTTGGGGTTCAAATGGAACGCTTAGGAACGCATATGGCAACATGGGGGCCATGCCCCAGATTCACATTTGGGAGGGAATATGCTTTTGGGGTTCAAATGGAACGCTTAGGAACGCATATGGCAACATGGGGGCCATGCCCCAGATTCGCATTTGGGAGGGAATATGCTTTTGGGGTTCAAATGGAACGCTTAGGAACGCATATGGCAACATGGGGGCCATGCCCCAGATTCGCATTTGGGAGGGAATATGCTTTTGGGGTACATGCTGTGAGCCATGGGTGCCGAACGTGACATGTGTTGTGGCAGCATGACAGTGCATGGTTTGAGGTGTGTGCATGCTTGACATGGCCTGCATATTTGCTGTCTGTTGTGATTACTGGACATGGCATTGGACGCATCGTTATGAGTGAGTGATGGTTGTGTGCCAGCCAACGTATTGCAGTTGTCCCATCTCCTTGGTGTGCGTGCTGCCCTGTGCCATGTGCATCACTGCAGTGCTCGGGGGGGTGTGGCCCATGTTGTGTGTTGTTGCTCACAGTGTGTCGTGCACTTCATTGACTTCTGGCACATGGTTGGTCATGGGCATGTATCTTAGCGTGACTGCTGTATGTGTGGCAGCTGTGCGGATGACATGCCTTTCATGAGACTGGGGCTGACGGATGGGATGGATGGTATGTTGTTTGTGCATGGTGTGTCTGTGTGTTTGATGGGTTCAGTGGTGTTCGTGTGCATTTATGTTGTTCCGCTCTGTTGCGTCTAGTGTTGTTTGTCTTACATAGGCGTAGTTGTGGGGTGTGTGGTTGACAGGCAGTAGGGGCTACATGGACAGGACTTCAATGGTGTTTCGGTTGTGTGTGATGAGTTGCACAGTGGCTGCCGTGTGGGACTATATTCAGTGTGGCTTGTGCATGCAGACGTGGCTCCTTGGGTGTTGCTATGTCTGTGATGGGTCATGTGGGGTGTGAGTCTGTTGTTCATGTCCGTGTGCACATTGTTCACTTGTTCGTGACGGTGGGCGGTGCTGCGTGTTCGTCTGCTACGTGACATGTCCCATGTGTTGGTCGTGTTATGGTCCTCATGCCTCCAGTAATCCAGCCCTGTCCAGTTTCCCACCTGCAAGTTGTTCGTGCGTGCACTGTACTGGATGCCACATGGCTCTAAGCGGGGGTGCTCCATGTTGCAGGTCTGTGGGGGTGGGGGGTGTTGTGGGTCGTGGGGGTGGCTGGACACCCACTGACACCGATTGCTGTGGACCGTGATGTCTGCCTTTCGGCTGTCGTTGTGCACTGCGGTGGCTGACACGTGGCTGTGGGGGATGCTCCTCCTTGCTGTGCTGTGGGACTGGGGCCTGGTGTGTGTTGTACTTGGGCTGTCCACCCTCCCACCCACTGCACTTTGTGTTCCTGCCACTTACCTGTTACTTGTCGGTTAGTGCAGCTGTGGCGGACACATGGGTGTGGTGGGTGCTCGTTGTGGCGCTTCTGGCATATTTGTGGACCTGTTGGTGGTTACGTGGCTGGCTTAGTGTACACATGTCCCCACGCATCTTACAGTTGTTCGGTTTGGGCTGTGTGTGGTAGTGTCTGTTGCATGTGTGTGTGATGTGTTGTGTATTGTGTGCTGGACATGGGGGTGTTTGTCCCTGGGAGCTGTGGCATGGTGGTAGTGCATGTGAGTACATAGCGGTGTGCTGGTATACATTAGTTTGTACTTACCAGCCTCCACTCCCCCTGCTAATCCGGCGAGGATCTCCGGATGGATTACGACTCGCACCTTCTCCTCCCACGCTTTGAAGGTCTTAAAGAGCGCGGGATTCCCTCCGCCAGTGACGGCAGCCAGCTCTCTGTTTTTGCCCTCCTTCTTCTTGACCAGGCTCTTTACGTCATTCCAACGTTTGTTAATCTCGACTCTGTTCCTGGGCAGGGTCCCGACTGCATTGACCTGGTCTACGATCCGGTTCCACATTCTGTTTCTGGTGGCTAGTGGTGTGTGCTGGACCATGTTCCCATAGATTTGTGGGTACACCTTGATGATCTCGTCGACCATGACCGTCAGCTCCATGGGCGTGAACTTGGGCATTCTTTGTGGTGCCATGATGTTTGTGGTGCTGGTGCGGTGTGTGTTGTGTAATGTGCAGGGGGTTTGTGGTGCCGGTGTTTGGTGGTGGTGGTGGTGGTGGTGGTGGTGGTGGTGTTTGGTGGTGGTGGTGGTGGTGGTGGTAGTGATGTGTGCGTGTCTGTGGTGTGCTGCTGTCCTTGCTGTGTCACTGTGTCCTCTCCTCTCTGGTTTGCAATGTAGCAAGGGGTTGTGGTCTGTGGGAGTGCTGCTTTTGTACTCACCTATGTGGGTGTGTCCTCATGGTCTGTTGTTTTTAGGTGTGTTGTGTCGGGGGTTCTGGCCTTTGTATTTTTTGTTTGTCCGGGGGGGTGTTTTCGGGATGTGTACTGTGCTTGTGTATTTGTGCGTGCCTTGCTGTGTGGACTTGTTGGCCATGTTGTGTGCTATTGGTTTTGTGTGCGGATGGTTTCTGTGCAGGTACGTTGGCGCCATGGCTTCTGCCGTGTCGATTCTCATCGGCGTTGTTTGCGCTGGCGGGCGGTATATTTGTGGTTTTTCCGCGCTCATGTCGGTGCGATCGTAATTTCACGTGCGGTGTGTCGGCCGTGAGGGCGGGCGGTTTTGTGTTGTCGTGCGTGTTTCCGTCCGTGGCGGGCGGTTTGACTCCGACTCGGACGTTGGCGGGCGGTATTTTGTGTGCTTTTTCCGCCGATGGCGGTATTCGGTTTGTGTAATCGTAATGGCGTGGTCGGTGTTCAGGCGGTGTGTGCGGGCGGATTTTTGCCGCTTCCATGCCTGGCGGAATTATTTACGCCGGGTATCGTAATGGGCCCCTAAAATACATAACACTAAATAAAACAACGATATTTTTAACAACAATATTTTTGCTAACGAAACTAATTACTTCGATATTTTGAAAAACGATATTACTTACCTTCAACTCGATATTCTTTACAACGATATTCTGACTGTCGAAATTTTTGTAGTCCGAGATTTTGGACTCAATATTACTGCTACTCAATATTTCCAACTCGATATTATGTCTGTTCACCTACTTGGTGTTATGGAGACATCTGGCAACCTTAGCACTGCGGTTGTTGGGGGACACAAGGAGCTCTGCTGTAGGAAGGGTGCCAAGGCTCCTAATGTAAAGAAGAAAAGCCACCATTTCTCAAATTCTGCGTGGGTAACAGCACACCCTAACCCAGTACCGCTGCACTAATAGCTACACCCTAGCTAAAGTGGTTGCAATGTGTGTTGATTAGCCCCAGAGTTCAATTGGAAAGTGGCAGCTGCCAACAAATCAAGAAGCAATCAAAAACTGCTGCAGCCCCCAACATAGAACCGAGGAAAGCGAGTCAATGAAAAAGGAAAAATGTGGCACTGTCTACAGAGGAGCTGCCTGGGTTGTTGTATCTCTCGAAAGTGTGGTTAATTTCACATTTTGTGACTGTGAACAAAGTAAACACATCCAGGAGTGGTACAGTGTTAAATGCTAGTGATTCTTCATTGACTGCTGAGCTTGTGTGGATGGGTGAGTGAGTGAGTGAGTGAGTGAGTGAAGGTGATAAAGAGTCACTGGTTGGAATTGGGTGGGTACATGAATGGATGAATAAGTGTATATGTGCAGAGGTAAGTATAGCGCAAATTCATAGATGACGTCTGAGTGCATTGATGGATAGCTGGATGAACTGGTGAGTGCATTAAGGGGTTGATGAGTGAGTGCATTGGTGGATGCTGACATGCTTACATCAATCTTATATGGGCAGGAGTAATACTATTGTTATAAAAATGTCAAGAATTACCTAGATTATGCCTGTCTGAGCCTTATACCAGGGAAGGGCACCTTTGATCTATGAATGTCTATAATATATTGAGAATTATTGCCATTAAGCAGGTGCAAGCTTTACACTGGAGTGGGCACCAGTGGTACAAGAAGTATCACTACTATGTATACTCACATTAGTCCGATTGCATGATAACTCTTAATGCATGTTCAGATTTGCATGATCATTTATTATTCCTAGGTACATGTTTATATTTGCCTCATTATTATGTGATCATGAATATATTTTTAAATATTTCCAATCACTCAGTAATTCTTAGTGTGTGTTCAGATTTGCACCATAACTCATTCACCTTGAATCCATGGTCAGATATGGGCTCAAAACTTGTAAAAGACTTTGCAGCATGGCATATTTGCACCAGCACTCATTAATCTTAGGGCATATTCAGATTTGCATCATTGCTTTAGAATTGTTAGTGCATGTTAAAATGTTCTCCATTAAGTACTAATCCTCAGTAGATACCCATATTTGCACCATCACGCACTCTTTACGACCACCACATTCCACGTACAAACACATTAACACACTTGTCACATTTGCTAAAATAAACCATTTTCATATGAAAATAATGTGTATGCTTAGCACAGTACCCTTGCCCAACAGTGATTTTTGTATCTGCTCCTTCCACCTTATGCAGCCTATTGAACTAAGATGCAGTACCACAGTTCGGTACTAGATGTCCCTCTAGAGCAGTACTTCAGAACCGTCCCAAAGGCTCCTCTGAAGACAGCAGAAAGAGGTAAAATACCTCAGGCCATTACTATAGGTCCCTCTAAAATCAGCAGTAAGGGTGCAGTACCTCAAATCACCAATAGGTCCATTTTAAGTCAGCATAAGCTATAGAGTACTAGAAGTCTTCCTGATGGCAGCAGGAAGGTGCAGAACTGCTATCCTTACTAGAGATTTCCTCTGAAGTGAAAGAAAAGGGTTCAGCACTCATCTCAAATTCCTTTCCGAATCGAACATCATTCCTTAACTGATGTCAAACAGATGTCAAACAGTGGCATCTCCTTGTCTTACTTGAGAGGTTATTATTGGACGAGCCAATTGGTGATTGTAAATGAAAGGCCTTAATCCCCAGTAGCCGAAACCTTGATCTGATTAAATTAAACTCACAATGCGAAGCCTAATTTATCAACATTAATTATACATCGGTGGAGCAAGATTGCCTTCTGCCAATGACAACTGCAGTGCTTGAAACACGGAAATTGGCAATGGGATTTGTGGGATGGAAGAGCAGGATGACTAGGGAATCGCGCCTCTGGCATGGAAAGAAATTGGAGGATGTGTTGAGCTTGCAGGGATCAATAAATCCTTATTAGGAGGGTTTGGGGAAAAGAGTTATGCATGGAGCTCTGTGAAAATTGTAGATTTCCCTATGGGTTGATTGGGACTTTTTAAGAAAAGTGCAAATTTGTAAATCTGCACAATGCATAGGTGAGCGTTTGTGACTCCTTATGCGATTTGGGCATTCTACATATGTACGTACTATGATCTATAAGTGCTGGCGTTCAATATTTTTCTTATAAACCTGCCAATGATGCTGCAGAATGCCAGAGGTGCTGAATACCAACGCTATCTAGTCCTGATTACACCTCGTGTCTCTTTCTTCCGGCACCCTACACTTCCTGACTCTTTATCTCTCTCTTGCAGGTTCTTCTTCATCTTTACTTTCTTCCTTTGTCACTGTTGTTCTGCTGTTCTCTTCCTACCAGGGTCTGACTGGGAGAGAAAATATGCCCAAGTACCAAACTAAAAGTTGCCTCCATTAGGAAATTAGTGGCCCATGTTTGCAAATTGGGCAGTTTTGAACTTGTAAAGATACGCTATGCAAGTGTTTTGCAAAAGATGGAAGACAGGATGGACTTGAGCTTTCTGCAGGCAATGTTTGTGGTAATATCAGGCAAATCAACAGTAAAGACTGTCCCAGCAGAACATAAAATAGGCCTGTAAACAGCCAAAAAAGCGGCCCACACACTGACCTGTCAGACCAGTCAGTTTAACACTGCCTGATTGCAGTGGCGGCTTCTCCACTAAGGCGGAGGAGCGTCTCCCCACTGCTTTGCAGCAGTGAAAGAAAGTAAAAGTAAAATTATAATAACTTGATGTTATTATCATTTTACTTGTGCTTTCTGCAGCAGCATGGGGGCAGGGTGGGGCTGCTCTGCTCACAGAGCAGGGCAGGGGAGGAGTGGTGGGCACACTGAAGTGCGCACGATGCTTTGGCCGGCCGTCTCCGGCCGACTAAACAGTCATGCGCACTTAGCATGTTCTCCACCCAGGCTACATTACAGCCTGGGTGGAGAATGAATCACTGACTAAATATCGAAGGTCACAATATCGACCTACAAAAATATCGCAGCAAAAATATCGAAGACAGGAATATCGACATCCTATCTACATTAAGGTAAGTACAAAAATATCGAGAGAAAAATATCGATGTCAAAAATATCGTTGTTAAAAATATCGTTTTTAATTTAAGTTAAAAAATATTGTAAAATAAAGTAAATAATACATATAATTAAAAGAAACATAGTTAAAAATATTTTAAAATGCTTAAAACTTATAAGTAATATATATAATTTAAAAATACATTAAACATATACATATAATATATATATACTTACTTATTAATATGTTTTAATATTTATTTTAATAACTTATAAATTGTTTAATTTATTTTTTATAAATTATAAATACATCTATACACATAAAACAATAATATAAATAAAAACTAAATAAATATATGTAACAAATTAAAAAAATTAAAATTATTTTAAATCTTTTTAAAAATAATTATACAGTACATTAGCTAAAAAAATAAAAAATATTAGATAGCGGAGGAAATAAAATTACTATTCCAACTGCAGTAACTGCAACAGTACGAAAAGTGTTGGATAGCGTAGGGGTAAAAATTACTATTCCCACTCCAGTGAGTGCAACAGTAGGGAAAGTGTTGGATAGCGTAGGGGTAAAAATTACTATTCCCACTCCAGTGAGTGCAACAGTAGGGAAAGTGCTGGATAGCGTAGGGGTAAAAATTACTATTCCCACTGCAGTGAGTGCAACAGTAGGGAAAGTGTTGGATAGCGGAGGGGTAAAAATTACTATTCCCACTCCAGTGAGTGCAACAGTAGGGAAAGTGTTGGATAGCGGAGGGGTAAAAATTACTATTCCCACTCCAGTGAGTGCAACAGTAGGGAAAGTGTTGGATAGCATAGAGGTTAAAATTACTATTCCCACTCCAGTGAGTGCAACAGTAGGGAAAATGTAGGTTCGCGTAGGGGTTAAATTAACATACTTATAAATTAATTTTTTTAAAATAAATAACATTGGGGTCGATTACGATGGCGGTCGGAAAAACATACCGACCGCCATGGTAGCGGCAAAAAACCGCCCGCATGGCCACCGGGAAAAACGCCGCACACATTACGATGAACCGCCACAATAATCCGTCCGCGGCGGCGGGAGACAACGAAAAACCGCCCGCACACGCCGGACCAGCTCAAAATCCAACCGCAACGGCCGGATACTCAGCGGAAAAGCCAAGAACCGCCGCCATGCACACGGAGTAACCGCCCGTGACATTATGACATCCCCGCTACCACCATGGTACCCACCTATGAATCCGACCGCATCGTGCGCGAACAGTGACGAATCCGATAGGCGGCGGAAGGGCTGCAGCATAGCCACCGCTGCCGAGGAACCGCTGCGGAGGAACCGCAAAAAAAATGGCGGACGTTGAAAAAAAAACAAAAAAAAAAAAACAATGCACACACTGAAGTAGACCTGTCCCAACACAAACCAAAAGTGCCCAATGACAACAGCCCCAGAAATTCAAAATAACCAATCACAGGACAACACACACAACACACCTGACAGCAACATACCAGCTTGCCACACCCCCCATAGCCGAGCATAAAACCAGCCCCTCCCCGACCACAATCCTTTGCTACACTCCACAACTGAAGGTCCCAACCCCAGAGAACAAAGGAGAGGCAAACCTGCACACAGCACCACCACAACACACACACCACCTACACCACCCACAACACCCACAACACCCACACAACTGCACCACAGAACATCTGCACAGCACACACCATGGCACCACACAAAATGCCAAAATTCACTGATGCAGAGCTTGCAGTCATGGTAGATGAGATAATAAGAGTTGAACCACAACTCTATGGCAACATGGTCCAACACACCCCATTAGCCACAAGAACCCAAATGTGGGTGAGGATAGTCAATAAGGTCAATGCAGTAGGGACCACCCCCGCAACAAGCAGGAAATACAGAAGCGGTGGCATGACCTGAAGACCGTGGTGAAGAGGAAGAGGGCCAAGAACCGTCAGCTGGCTGACGGGACTGGTGGAGGCACTCCCATCCCACCCAAACCATACAGTCCGTGGGAGGAGAAGGTCCTTGGAATCCTACATCCAGAGAGTCTTGAAGGAATCCGCGGGGGACTGGAAGCTGGTAAGTACAAACCAATGTATAACATCACATTGCCATGTACCGTCTTGCACAAATTCAAACCTACAACCCCTAGGCCAAAGGACATTCGTCTGACCCACAATACCCAAAACAGGTCACACAGATGTAAGCACCACTCAACCTGAAAAAGCACAAAGCTAAACAAAACCAACTGGGATGCATGTGTACAGACAAAAAGCACTACAACACACACCAGGCCCCCATCTCCCACCCCTCGGCAGGATGGAGCACCACACCCAGAAGCATGTGTCAGCCATTGAACGCTCCCCCACCACCTAACAGGTAGGTAGCCATCTTCACAGGGATGGGGAATGTGTATCTGGAGGCAGCACTACAACTCCCAACAGGCCCCCTCTCCCACCCCTCAGCAGGTTGGGGCACCCCACCCAGAAGCATGTGTCAGCCATTGAACGCTCCCCCACCACCTAACAGGTAGGTAGCCGTCTTCACAGGGTTGGGGAATGTGTATCTGGAGGCAGCACTACAACTCCCAACAGGCCCCCTCTCCCACCCCTCAGCAGGATGGAGCACCACACCCAGAAGCATGTGTCAGCCATTGAACGCTCCCCCACCACCTAACAGGTAGGTAGCCATCTTCACAGGGATGGGGAATGTGTATCTGGAGGCAGCACTACAACTCCCAACAGGCCCCCTCTCCCACCCCTCAGCAGGTTGGGGCACCCCACCCAGAAGCATGTGTCAGCCATTGAACGCTCCCCCACCACCTAACAGGTAGGTAGCCATCTTCACAGGGTTGGGGAATGTGTATCTGGAGGCAGCACTACAACTCCCAACAGGCCCCCTCTCACACCCCTCAGCAGGATGGAGCACCCCACCCAGAAGCATGTGTCAGCCATTGAACGCTCCCCCACCACCTAACAGGTAGGTAGCCATCTTCACAGGGATGGGGAATGTGTATCTGGAGGCAGCACTACAACTCCCAACAGGCCCACCTCTCCCACCCCTCAGCAGGTTGGGGCACCCCACCCAGAAGCATGTGTCAGCCATTGAACGCTCCCCCACCACCTAACAGGTAGGTAGCCATCTTCACAGGGATGGGGAATGTGTATCTGGAGGCAGCACTACAACTCCCAACAGGCCCCCTCTCCCACCCCTCAGCAGGATGGAGCACCCCACCCAGAAGCATGTGTCAGCCATTGAACGCTCCCCCACCACCTAACAGGTAGGTAGCCATCTTCACAGGGATGGGGAATGTGTATCTGGAGGCAGCACTACAACTCCCAACAGGCCCCCTCTCCCACCCCTCAGCAGGTTGGGGCACCCCACCCAGAAGCATGTGTCTGTAAGTAAAAACCAAAGTGACACTGCACAGGTAATCAGACAGTGCATGCACACCACCATCACTCAACAAAAGCATTGGGAGACATGACAACATGAGGCTCTACTTCACCCAAAAATAGAAAAGTAAAGCACAGCCATTGACAGGATGCAGACAGCTCAGCGTACGTAACTGTGACAGAAACAGAACTGTGACTCTCAACAAATATGTCCAAGAAAACGGGCCTCTGACATGCATCACCCAGACTTCCCTCTGTAGCGTACATGGGTGCTGATCATGAAGGACCATGGGAAAACCAAACTAGCATGGTCTGCTGTATAAAGAAATACAAGCACAGGACATGTCAACGGTATGCATGTGATGACAATGGCTAGTCCATGCACACAGGTAATGTCTGCCAGGCAGAGTGATCAGCAAAGATGCTGAACATCAACTTGTAGTCATGCCAGTTGTCAGATGACAACCTCACATTGAAATCACCAATACTAGACGTGTGGCATGCTAACCAATCACAGGTCACACCATTGTGAAATGATGAATGTAACTCCACTTCATGGCATGAGGCACATCACTGTGCAGACATACAATGTGTGAAAAAGGCAACTGTGTGTAGCATAACATGTAAATAAGAGACATCAAACACAGCAACCCTGAGGTGTGTAAGGCAATTACCATCTACTTCCTGTTCCACAGGTGACCAACAACTGACTGCAGAGGACGACAACCTCAACCAGCACAGCCAGTCACCAGCTCCCGAACATCTCCCCTCGGATGCAGACTCCCTGGATAATGATGAGGAGGAGGACCAACCAGGACCATCTGGTGTGGTAGGGCGTAATGTGTCCCAGGACCCCACAGCCCCACCACCCTCAGCAACAACATCAACGCAGAGCCCTGCTGCAACGACCTGTGCCACCACCACCACCTCCACCACCACTACCACTACCACTGCTGCCTGCAACACTCGCCCTGCTCCACAGGCCAACCAGACCACAACAACTGCGGAGGTACGGGAGAGTAGGCCGGTGCCCACAGGACGGAGGCAACAGGGCCGTGACAGCAGGCCAGGTGTGAGGACAAGGCTGACCCAAAGGGAAGAAGACCCTGCCACAGAATCACTGGCACACATTCACAGAGTTGTGGGGGCCTATGAACACGCCCAGGGACAGTTGAGGCAGGCTCAGCAGGATGCCCGTGAGCAACAACAGATGCTGCGCTCAATTGACAACCGCATGGGCCAACTCGTGGCCTGCATGGGCCAAATCAGGGACCTCCTGGGCCAGCTAGTGGAGGTCCTCAGGGACAGGCATGCGGCACCGCCAACACCTACAGCTCCCTCCGTTGTGCCGCAGGATGACAGACCCCCACCCTCCCCTGCGTCCAGCGAGCATGGGGACTCATTAGACACCACTGGCCATGCACCTGTGTCCCCCCTGCCAAAAGAGCAAGGGGCCGCCCGAAAAAATCATTGGGAGCATCCCGTGGCAAAGCACCTGGCAAAAGCCAGTCAAGTAGCCAGCCATGATGGCACCCCTCTTCACCCTGCTGTGTACCCTGCAGACTGTCCCCACACACAATGGCGTGGGAATGGCAAATGACTGTTGGACTGTGTTGCCATACTGATCTAGTGTATACTCTATTGTCTCATCTACCATCACTGACAAATCTGTTATTCACCATTCACAAATCTGTCAATATCCACATCTACATCACATGTATCCACTGTAAATAAACACTAATAACGCACCAATGTAGTTGTCACTGTTCCATGTTCATCACAGTATGTTAACTCACACCCATGATTACAATGTCACAGGAGCAGGGATACTCCGCAGGCAAGTAGAGGCTGAAGGGACCTAGGAAAACACAACAGAACATCAGTTGCTACTCAGGTGGTGGACTAACAACCATCACACAACACAGCACATCAAGGTACGACAATCTGCACATGTCACAAGGAGCAACTGTACCAACATAGACATCAAGTAGCTGTGTCAAAAGATCCCTTGCCATACACACCTGCAGCCAGCACTGACTCTGCAACATGCTGTAGTCACAAAACTCACATACACATATTCACCAAGCACAACATCATCAGACAACAGCCAGTATTGACATTGCCACTGACCATCAAGTGAAGTAGTTGTTGATGAGCTGCTGACGCTGTCCATCACCTTCCTCCTCTCCACTATCCTCGTCACTTGACGTTTGGGTGTTTGCAGGTGGGGGCTGTGGCTGGTCATCATCATCCTGGATTAAGGGGATCCCCTTCCGCACGGCCAGGTTGTGTAGCATGCAGCATGCTACCACTATCTGACACACCTTGACGGGTGAGTACTGCAGAGCCCCTCCGGTCTTGTCGAGGCATCGAAAACGCGATTTCAGGAGTCCAAATGTTCGCTCAATGACCCGACGTGTCCTCCCATGGGCATTGTTGTAGCGCACTTCAGCTGGTGTCCTGGGATTGCGAAGTGGACTCAGCAACCAAGGTCCGTTGGGATATGCAGAGTCACCTAAGTGTGAAAGACACATACAGATTGAGTGTCTGACATGTGTCCGAGGACAGCATGGCACACAAACAGCACACGACTCGACCCTTTGTACTCACCCACAATCCATGCCCGCTCCGGCGCCATATTGGCCATCAGCTGTGGTAAAATGCTGTTGCGCATTATGTGTGAATCGTGGGCTGAACCTGGAAACTTTGCACAGACGTGTGAGATGACCATATCTGCCTGGCACACCACCTGCACATTGATGGAATGATAATGTTTCCTATTTCGGTAAATATGCTCCCGTGCTTGGGGTGGAATCAGGGAAACATGTGTGCCATCTATTGCACCAACTACATTAGGAACGTGTCCAAGTGCATAAAATTCGCCCTTCACATCCGCCAACTCATGCCGCCTGGGGAAATGTATGAATTGGTCCCTGTGTTGCATCATAGCCAACAGGACATCACGTAGCACCATGCTGAATGTTGGTTGGGACATCCCCCTGCAATGCCCACAGTTTGCTGGAAGGATCCCGTAGCCACGAAATGTAGGAATGCCATCACCTTTGCCGTTGGCGTGAGTGCTGTTGGGTATGTCCTGCGTGGAAGCAGGTGTGGCTCCAATAGTGCACAAAGTTCCAGGAGGTTTGTCCGATCCAGACGGAATCACCTTATGATGTCGGTATCCTCCATGTTAGCCAGCAGGGTGAAGGTACGAAACACATTAGGTCGCCTCCTAGGTGAGATGAAAGGGGACACGTCATAGCAACATAAATTAGGATGTGCACAAATTCATAAAGTCTGTCCTGTCACGGCGCTAACATTGACTGTCATCCCTGAAAGCACACAGTGCAATTCAGTGTTGTCCCAACATGAGACAGATTAATTGTACAACTGTCATGGATGTGCACAGTCAGTAGACACAATACGAACACTGTCTATGTGAATGCCAAGAGTCACATATCGAGCTGAGGTGGACTCAGCCTTGGGTGTACATGACACAGGACATGTGTGAAGCAGAGACACTGCTGGCTTCCACGTTGCTGCTGTACCTGCCACACCTCCTTGGCCAATAATTGCAGGGGACACATCAACAACACAATGTGGATAGATCATTGGGATTGTCTTTGTACTCAGTGCCACTTCGAACACACTCAAATTCAATGACATTCACATCCCAAACCCATACATGTGCCAATGTCATCAGTACACAGGCCATATCTGCTGCTGACTTGAATACAAAGTCGGACAGTGACAGATGATGTCACGCCTGTGCAGAGTATGTGTACCACTGTAACAGGCCACCATTACCCCACTGCCCAATACTCTCTACAAACACACTGATAGCCAATGTGGCACACATTAACAATAGATGAGGGACGTGATCAGCAGGGCCTGTATGCACCCTTAATCTTCCCCCATTTTGGACATTTACATGCAGCATCAAGGAGGGACTGCCCAAGGACACATGTGCACCACAACACATACCATGGTGATACACATCCAGCTGTTTCAAGACACAACAGTGCCACAACACAAACATACAACACTACATGGACAATGCCAAGCCAGTATGCCAACAAGTCTACGCATGAACAGACTGTATGCATTACATATGGACAACTGCCTCAGACACCTGACAACAGTGGATGTAATTTTACACCACATGTCCCAAAGGACATGCATCCTGACCCTCATTCCACACAGGCTGTCAGGCCCAACACAGCATACAATCAATATCCCACATCTAACAAACATGCTGGCTGTGCATGAGTAGTGGGACACTGGTACCTCACATTGACCAAATGTCGGAGTTGGATGAGTGTCACAGGCACAACAGTCAAGGTACATCTCACCTGTCTTGGGTGCCCACACCATCCTGATACACCAGCAGATGTGATCCACCCACACAGTGCTGGAATAGATGGTGAGCAAGGATGGCTAGCACCCCATAGCATGCACATACACTAGTGTTGGTGGCAACACACTGCACACGTGTGCCACTTGTGCTGACCATCCAACATTGCAGACAATTCCCGCTAATCAGTGCACACACATTGCACGGGCAAAACTGGACACCCATAGCCTGTGGACAAATGTCGCATACTATATTCCATACAGTTAGCACAATCCACAACCGTGCATGCAGTCCATCTGCCAACGCAACATTCCTGATGTGAACAATGGACATGCACTGGTGGCAGGTGAGTAGCACCGGAACACAGCACAACACTCAAAAACATAGTGTAGCTAAGCACCATTGTTGAAATGTACATGTCACTGATTCACATACAACAGTCCAAACAACATGAGCACAGACCTGACACTACCACATAGGTCCCTGTTGTTTACAGGTGGCAGACATGTAGCAAAGACATCTGCTCTGGCCGTCTACCCAAGTGACAAACAATAATAATGCAACGGATGCCAGGTGTGGTGCTGAAGTACTCGTCATCCTTTAGCAGGTCGAGCCCCCCCTGTACATGTGGACATACACTGCAGGAGTTACCAGTGTGTACAAAGACATAACATGCAGCATGTAATTGGTCTTAGCAATAACACAACAGGGTGACATCTGTTTCCAATGATGACAGTCATGCTGAATGAATGAGTTCATCTGGGTTTTCAGTGTAACACATGGGCTCAGGTGTGAGATAGTGGTCAGCATGGGTGGCAGATACGACATTGCGTGTAAATATTGATCAACATAATGGAGTACAGTGTTCCATTTGATGTGAGACGTTACACAGTGGCTGACATTTGTGACAGGAGACCATATCAATGTTATCCAGTGCCATGTGCCACTGTACGTATCCACTGTGTGTAGCACAGTAATGACCATTGATCCACACACAACAAGAACTGTCCGTAGGTGCCTTAAACGTGCCCCATAAACACAATGACGCACAGAGTGTACGATGTGGTGCTGCATATTCCCCATAGCGGACGCACATACTGTCCGTGAATTGGGTGGCGGAGCATGCCAACCACCATTTGTACCTGTGTCGATGCCCACCACTGACGCAAGTGTGTCATGTGCTGCACATGACACATTGGTGTTAGTGATGGCCCTCCACATAGCTGCAGATGGCGTTTGTCATGCTCCACCAGCCACATCCCGGTCACCCATGTCACTCTATGGCAATCAAACAGCGGTAGCGCCGGCCAGGACCCCACGGTGTGTCACCGCCATGAACCATGCCCTTGACGCCAATGGGGACCGCTATCGCGGTGGCATGATGCAGATTCAAAAATCGCGGTAGGCGTGCTACGCCCCGCGGAGGCGGTCATTGGATGCTTTTGAAGAAGGCTGACCTGGAACACCAATGGCAGAAGACTATGACCACTGAAACGAGTCCAGGGCCCTATATATGTGTGGAAGGGAGCACCACATTTCCACTGCTCACAGAGCCTGCTGCCTGGGACCCCTCACCTGCTGCTGCCTCCAGGGACTGCTGCCTGAGACCCCTCACCTGCTGCTGCCTCCAGGGACTGCTGCCTGAGACCCCTCACCTGCTGCTGCCTCCAGGGACTGCTGCCTGGGACCCCTCACCTGCTGCTGCCTCCAGGGACTGCTGCCTGGGACCCCTCACCTGCTGCTGCCTCCAGGGACTGCTGCCTGAGACCCCTCACCTGCTGCTGCCTCCAGGGACTGCTGCCTGGGACCCCTCACCTGCTGCTGCCTCCAGGGACTGCTGCCTGGGACCCCTCACCTGCTGCTGCCTCCAGGGACTGCTGCCTGAGACCCCTCACCTGCTGCTGCCTCCAGGGACTGCTGCCTGGGACCCCTCACCGCCCACTGCCGCCGCTGACGTCTCATGTCCACAGTGATGGCTAGGACGGAGAAGATCCGTGCCAGTCCATTTACAAGCGAGGAGCTGGATGTCCTGGTGGACGAGGTGCTGACACAGTACCCACGGCTATATGGTGGCCCAAATGTTGTGGTAAGTCTCCAACAGTGGGGGTGTGAGTGCAAGGGGGGCACACATGTAGTCGATCAGATGGTGTATGTGCCTGAGAGTGTGGGGTTGTGTAATGCACTGGCTGACATGCTGTTTCCTAGTTGTTAAGGGGGTGTATGCAACCCACACATTAAATGCATGGACATGAAGGGTGGATGGACATGTGTTGTGTACACATCCATATGGTGTGACAGCTATCTGGTGATGCATGTTTCTGGACAGTTATTGTTCATGTGACTGTTTGTGTGGGTCCTCGTTGTCCATCTCTGTGTGATTCTACCTGGCATGGACTGTCCACGCCCAATGTGACAAGGACACATCACTGACTGTACAGAGTGTGATACTTGTGTGGTTCGCATGAGTGTACATCAATGACCCATATCTGCCGTGTGGAGATGAGTCTGTGTCATGCCACTGTTCAGAGAGAGAGGTTTTACCATGAGAGTGTGTCACTGATGTTTTCCCCCTCTTGTCTCCCACACCTGCAGCTCAAGGTACACCAGCGTAAGGCCGTGTGGAGGGCCATTGCAACCAAGGTGCGGGCTCTGGGAGTGTCGAACCGCCGGCGCACCCACTGCCACAAGAGGTGGGACGACATATCACGACTGGCAAAGAACGTTGCCGAGATGACACTGGGGATACTCCCTCGCAGTGGCAGGTTGTCACGACGCAGCTTGACACCACTGATGTGCCGCATCTTGGCTGTGACACAGCCTGAGATGGACACACGTTTGAAGGAGCATCAACAGCAAGCTAGGGGTGAGTATTCTGTGAAGGTTGATTTTGTCTGTGAGTGGCTGCATGTGTACCATGCCTGTACCTGCGCTGGTGTACGTGATGTGGTTACTGTGATGCAGTGGGTTGTAAGTGGCCCCTGTGCTGGGTGTGGCAATCACGGATATTACATACATGCACTTACTGATGTTTTTCCAATCCTGGGAATTTCAATGGCATTGTGGGTGGTGTGATGCAGGCCTGGTCCATTGGTGTTAGTGTTTGTACCCCCCAACATGCACGATGTTGTGCTGTCTGCCCATCACATGGCTCAGCTGTGCCGTGTTTAGATGTTTGTACGCACTGTTTGAGGTAGTGATGTGTGTCTGCATGGTGAGATTGCACGGGGTGGCCTGCAACATGTAGACTTTGTCATCCTCAGTGTTGCTTTGCTTGAATATGTTTGTCCTGTTGCTGTCACTTTGCTGACCCTACATGTCTCTCTGTTATGCAGCATCTCCCGTGGGCACGGAGGGACAGGGGACGGACACCAGTGGTGGTGAAACAAGCACAACAGCTGCACAGGATCCCAGTGACACAGATGTGACCAGCGCCTCGGAGGGGATAGGAGTATGCTGGAGGAATCACAGCCCGAGACGCAAAGTTCAACATCATCTGATGACAGCGGTGGTGCAGACATCTTGGAGGACACAGGGAACGGAGAGTCTGCTACATCTTCCAGCACACAGCGTGCAGTGCCCACCCTCCCAGCCACTTCCTCTGTTGCTGCCCGTGTTCGCACCACAAAGAGGGGAAGGGTGTCCTTCATTCCAGGCACCGCTGCCCCTGCCCCTGTGCCCCCTGCTGCCATCAGTGCAGAGTGTGTGGACCTTATGCGCCAGCTGTGTGTGGGGCAGACAGGGCTCCTCAATGCATTGTCAGACCACGACCGCAAATTGGCACAGGTGTTAGCTTTCATGGAGGGCATCCATTCAGACGTGGGTGGGCTGCACCGCACTGTCCAGACAATGTCCTCCACAATGGCGGCTGCACTTCAACTGGCTCAATCTCGTAGCCCAATTCCAGTCCCTTTGTCCACCCCCATGCCAGTGGCGACGTCTGACGACGGTGACCACGCTTCACACACCTCAACGTCACGATACTGCACACGTAGCACACAGCAGCAGCAGCCCAAGCGGTCAAGGTCACAGACACCTTCCCCTACAAAGAGAAAAACAACCCCAGAGCGCAAAGGGAAGAGCCCGTCAGGCGTTGCAAAGGCACATGATTCAAGGAGGAAGTACTCAGGGTCACAAGCCTCAGAGCAATCCCCGGCCACAGACTCTGTGGTCCCAAAAACGTCTCGCAAAGGCATGCAGACACTCTCCATGCCCACTGTGAAGGTGGGGCCTGGCAAGGCTACACATAGTAAGGTATCCAAGGCTGTTTCACCAACTACCTCTACTCCCATTCCAAGTCCAGTGAAGCAGGGACAGGAGGGCACTGTAGGGGGCACACAGGGTAAAGAGGGGATGGAGGGGCAGAGGCAATGCCAGGCTAAGCGTCCTTCTGGATCCAGCACATCCCCAAAGGGAGGTCCAGCGTGTGCACCTGCGGCAGCCTTGGTGCTGAGTGTGCCGTTTGTGTCCACACCACTTCCCATTGATACGAAGACAGGCAAGCCATTTAGAATCCCCAAGAAGTGGAAAGGCACCCCTCCACTGTCTCCCTCCCACACTGTGTCCCACGTCGGCCTGAGTCCACCTCCACGTGCCACTACACCACCTGGTCCAAGCAGCCCTCCAGCGTCCAAGGCCACTGATAGCTCTTCCTCAGCTGGGCGTCTCACTCCCCAGTCAAGTGGTCCAACTGTGCCCGACACACAGTCAGCTCCCAGTCAGACTGACAGCCAGGTCTGAATGTTGATCAATGTCACAGACCTGTCTCTCCCACACCGGTACCTGTGCTGCCCATCGTGTCACACCAGACTGTGTTGCTGACCATGGCGGAGTTTGGTGACACACATTCCCTGTGCAGCTTCTCATTGTCTCTGTCAGCACCTTGGACTGGCCACTGGCCTTGCAGTTTGCCCCCTGCCTGTGCAGCTTCTCATTGTCTCTGTCAGCACCTTGGACTGGCCACTGGCCTTGCAGTTTGCCCCTGCCTGTGCAGCTTCTCATTGTCTCTGTCAGCACCTTGGACTGGCCACTGGCCTTGCAGTTTGCCCCCTGCCTGTGCAGCTTCTCATTGTCTCTGTCAGCACCTTGGACTGGCCACTGGCCTTGCAGTTTGCCCCCTGCCTGTGCAGCTTCTCATTGTCTCTGTCAGCACCTTGGACTGGCCACTGGCCTTGCAGTTTGCCCCCTGCCTGTGCAGCTTCTCATTGTCTCTGTCAGCACCTTGGACTGGCCACTGGCCTTGCAGTTTGCCCCCTGCCTGTGCAGCTTCTCATTGACTCTGTCAGCACCTTGGACTGGCCACTGGCCTTGCAGTTTGCCCCCTGCCTGTGCAGCTTCTCATTGTCTCTGTCTGCACCTTGGACTGGCCACTGGCCTTGCAGTTTGCCCCCTGCCTGTGCAGCTTCTCATTGTCTCTGTCTGCACCTTGGACTGGCCACTGGCCTTGCAGTTTGCCCCCTGCCTGTGCAGCTTCTCATGTTCAGGCTCTGCATCTTGTGCCTTGGTCCTGTCTGATATTGTTTCCTATCAGTGCTATTTGTGAATAAAAACAGTTGCTCATGTTGTCAGTTGTGTCATTGTCCTTACTGAATAAGGCTTTTCCTGTACGTCTCACATTTACTGTGCCACATGCTCTGTGTGCCACTTCAACTGTGCCACTGGCTTGTTTGACTTCTCATTTATTTTACAGGGGTGACGGGGACTTCAGTTCTTCATGACTCGGATACTTGTGGGCTCATTGATGTTGTTTTCGGTGACATACCAGACTCATGTTCCTTCCTTGTTGCTGTTGGCTATGTTTTACTGCATCCTGGTATGTGGGCACTGCAAACACATAGAGGGGTCATATACACGGGATTGCAGGCAGGCTGACCAGGCTCAACATGTATGTGCGTTCTTGCTTTCATGTATGCCTAGCAGTGTAGATGTGTAGTCATGTTGTGATGGGCAGTCGTCCTAGTCACAACGGTTACTTACATGGTGTGCATTTGGGTGGTCAAGGGTTGTACGGTGTGTTGGTTGTGGCTTTGTCGTGTGTGTTGATGTGTGTGTTACTGGCGTGTGACTCATGGCTGTGTGGGACTGTTGTGTGTTTGTGTGCACACACTGCTTGTTGTGCATTCAGTGCTGTGGGTGTATGTTGCCTTGTGCTGTCCTAGTGTACATCCCCTGATGTACTGCTGTGTTTGCTATGTGTTTTGTGGTGTTGTGCATCTGTTGTGTGTTTGATGTGTCTGTGTTGTTCTGTGATGGTGCACTTCTTGTCTGTGTTGTGGTATGTAGCCCATGCATTTTTCCTGACTGATGAGGTGGTGCACTCCTGTTGTGTGTGTGCTCCCATTGCCTTCCCCTAGTTTGGCTGCACAGGTGCTGTGTGTTATTTTTGTGGTTCTGTATGTGTTTCTGTTTTGAATTGTGTTTGCCATTTTTGTTTTGGTGCAGACGTTGGTACTGAAATCCCTGTGTGTGTGTGATGTTTGTGGATGCCCCCAGGGGGTTTGATTGTTTGTCTGTATCTTGTCTGGACATTATGTAGGCCCTTCTGTGTGTCTGGCATTGGGATTGTGTGCTGCAGATATGAGGGGGTATGTTTGGGGACTCCTACTTGTGTTTGGCAGTCATTGAGTGTGCCAATGTGCCCTGTGTGATACTCATGTGTACTTGCTGTTCACTGTTTGACTTGAGGTCCTTCCTTTCATCCCTGTCCCTATACATGGGTTACCTTGCTGTCTCCCTGAGTTGTTGCACTGAGGTGACTGTTGTTTGACTTCACTCACTGTGCCAGCCATGTGCTTGGATGGGGTGTGGATGTTGTTCTGGGTTCCTTGTCCTGCATGTGTCTGTTCACCTGGTTGTTGGTTGTCTCCTTGCCCTCCCATTTGTGTGCACATCATTTTTGCTTTCCTCTATGTTGTGCTCCATTGCTGGTGGCATGTAGTCTGTGTATGTGGCTGTGTGTCGGTGTGGGGTATGTCTGTGTGAGTTGGCAGGGTGTGTGTCCAGTAGTCTGTATGTTCCTTGTGTGTATGTTCATTTTGTGCTTGTATTCTGCTTTCTTGCCATGTATGTGGTGTTGTGGTGTGTGTGTGTGTTGCCCTGGGCCTGTGCCTCTGTGCTGTGTGTTGATCTACACCAAATGCTGCTGTGTCTGTCTCCCTAGGTGTTAGTTGTGTGCTGCTGGGTGTGGATTTAGCTCGCTTGGTGTTGGACATGGGGGTGCACAGGGGGGGATTGGCATGTTTCTTGCTGTGTGCGGCAGAGCTGTGGGTGGTGGGTGGTGGTGGTGGCCTGTGGTCTTTCTGGCCTGTCCGTTGCTGTACATGCATTCTGCTTTGTGCGATGGATTTCCCGCATGCTCACCGCTGCGGTGTCGTCAGCAACACATTACATTATGTTCGCGGTACTTTGGTGGGCTTGATGCAGGGTGTGAATTGGTGCCAGCTGAGACATGTGTGGGTACACTGATGGATGTGTTCCTGTCCACACCAGTGTGTCTGGTGTGGCCAGGTGCCCTGTTTCAGCCCGTGGAATTTGTGTTCTGTTTTGTGTTGTATTGTGTTTTGTTTGCGTACCTGCGGCGGCGTCCGCGGCGGGCGATGTTGGCCTGGTGATGTATCACGTACAGCACCGGGAGGACGTGTAGTGCTGGATCCATGGCGTTCGGCTCCGGGTGGAGGGCTCCGGAAGTCTCGTTTCACGCTCCGCTGTCGAGATTCCGCCGTGTCTGGAAGGGCGGTTTCTCCCCTGCGGTTCGACGGGTTGTTTGGCGCTTCGTAATTTGTTGAGCGGACGGGACGTCATTCCGCACGGCAGTGAGTCTCCATTGGCTCCCACCGGCGCGGTGGCGGGCGCAATTTCATGGCGGTCGGCGTTGCACCGCGGAGGTCGGGAAATGGGGCATATTTGCCCTTCATAATATGGCGGCCGTGAGGACCGCTGCTGGCGGGCGGTAGAAGGCATTTTTCCGCACCGCCGGCACCGCGGTACTAACACCGACTGCCATCGTAATCGGCCCCATAATAATTATTTAACAAAATAATTATTAATAAATACCTATTAAATTAAATTAATATTTACTTAAATAACATTAAATTACTTCCCACCCTATTCCCCTATAAACACACAACACGCTACACATAAAAAATAACACAATTAATTTAATTATCAATTAATCAATTAATAAAAATTAATTACCAATTAATAATGAATTAACAATAAATTAATTAACAATAACAATACATAAAAATAAAAAAAAATACCATTAATATAATTTTTATTACCCAATTAATAAAAATTAATTACCAATTAATAATTAACAATAAATTAATAATCAATAACAATAAATATACACATATTAACTAATTAATTATATTTAAATTACTTCCCACCCTATTCTCCTATAAACCCACAACCCGCTACACATTAAAAATAACATAATTAATTTAATTACCAATTAATCAATGAATTAAAATTAATTACCAATTAATAATTAATTTACAATAAATTAATTAACATTAACAATAAATAAAAATTAATAATAAATTAATTATAATTAATATAATTATAAATTAACCAATTAATATAAATTAATTACCAATTAATAATTAATTAACAATAAATTAACAATCAATAACAATAAATAAAAACATATTAATTAATTAATTATAATTAAATTACTTCCCGCCCTATTCCCCTATAAACCCACAACCCGCTCTGATACTAAAACGCAAAATTTCCTTTAAAATAAATTACTATTTTCTAAACATTTAATACATATATTTAAAAATAATGAAAAAACTTTAAAAATAATGTTAAACATACATATAAAATACATAACACTAAAAAAAAAAAATCGATATTATTTACAACTATATGTTTGCTAACGATATTAATTACTTCGATATTACTTACTTCGATATTAAAAAAATCGATATTACTTACCTTAAAGTCGATATTCTGGTCAACGATATTCTTGACTTCGATATTCTGTCCCTACGATATTAAAAACTCGATATTAGTGTAGGTTGATATTTAAAATTCGATATTTTGACTGCGCACCGTGGAGAATATGCCCAGGCCCCCAGTCCTCATCTGAGCGCTGAACTATGGCGCTCAGATCAATCACAACACTGCATTGCATTGTGATTGGCTCAGGGGAGCCTGGCTGCTTCCTGTTCGGCCGACGCAAAGGAGAGACGACGTGGGAGAGAGCGCCATGGAGGTAAGTGTCTTTTTCTTTTTTACACCCACTTACCCTCTCCTACACTCGCCACCCCAGATTTGTGCCGGCCGCCACTGCCTGATTGCTCTATAGGCCAGTCTGACCCTGTTTCCCCGTTCTTGCCCCCTCTGCTGCCGTTCTCTCTCTGCGTCAAAGAATAATGATGAAAAATAAGTCCTGGTCCCCAAAAATGAGCACGTGTCATACCACCTGCAACTACCAGCACAAATTAAGCAATAGCCTTTGGTATCTGCCATATTTGAAGGGCTTTTATAGCCCAGATGTGAATTTCATATATCTATGGATTTGCTTTATTTGCCACATGATCCATCATCTGCTGCACAATGTGCAGATTATACCAGAAACATTTGTTTCTAGATCAAACAGATACAAAATTATTTAAAATGCAATAACACATGTTTCTGTGCAGTGAAAGGACCTTCACAAAGTTTGGCTGGTCACCTTTAAGTTGTTTATTGACATGTTTTGTGTGTTAAATTGGTACGAATGAGCTTAAACTTTTGGTCAGATACTGTTAACATGAGTAAAAATAATAAAATAATGAAGTATACTATCACAAAATGTCACTTAATTTGCCTTTTCTTGCCACATTATATAGTCAACCCTTCCACATAATTTGCTCCATTCCTCCTGCCTAATTTTAGTGGCCTTGTCATATATGGGAGTGGTTCTGGCAGAATGGTTCTTCGCACGTGCATTGACATCACTCGTGCGTCACCGCTTGGAACCACGCTTTCCTGGTGCCTGAGGCGACTTTCTGTTAATAGCAAGTTATGTTCACGGATACGATCGCTTCCTGCGGTCATCAATAAAGCCACGTTGAGCGCCAAGACCGTACGGTCCATGAATCTTTCAAAATTGATTGATACGGCTATCGAAAAACATATTGCTAATGAGTTGCAAACGATAGCGTGGGCCTTCATACTGCAGGCTCTCAGCAGAGGAATGGTTTACGTAAGGAACGGAAAATACCCCCATTTTTGCCAACACCTCCGCTGAGACCAAAGTCCTTTGATTATAAGGCTGTGATAGCAAATGGCCACCCCAAGCTAGACACACCTTCCAGGCGGGTTCAGGGCACTGTCTTACAACGCACAGGTCTGCCCTTGGAATGACCTCACAGAATGAGAAGGGTGAGTTATCTGGAATGCGGTTTGTACAGATCCAAGTTAGGCTGTGAAGGTTTGTTGTGGGTTAATTGTGTGTCGCTCTGAAGCGTATCCCAGGAGAGAGATACCAGCGCTGCTCTTTCATGTCGAGGGGGCAGTTCACAGACTGGATGCATGCATGCACAACTACGTCTATTCTCTTCTCACGCGCTATGTAGCACGTCCACTGGTGCTACCGTGCTGGAACAATTTTTTCAGAATGGGGGTGCTGACATCAGTGTTACGTCACTGAAGTCAAAGGGATTGTGAAAATTCCAAGCTGCCTCACAAAGAACAGGCATAGCACATGAGACGACCATTCAGCAGCAGAATGGTCCGGGTGTGGTTTGTAGCTGGTGGTACGTTTTGGAGCACACTGCCTCAAATATATGTAAAGCATGGTGTGGTAGTGCACCATCATTTCTACATTTATACACAGCACATTTTCTGTCGAACTGGCGACTACATTTTCACAGACATGCAGTTTTCCTAATAAAACTATACAGCTAACAAACGTCAATGTGTGGAAATCAGCTTTGAGCAAATATTTATTGTCTGCACATCACATTGATTTGCTTTGATCTTATTAAAAATCTTTGTTTCTATCAGACATCAGAATTACAAAAAAATACTTCATATATATATATATATATATATATATATATATATATATATATATATATATATATATATATATATATATATATATATATATATCTCCCCTTGTCCAAAAGCAATGTCGGCTCCCGCAGGAGGCAGGGAGCCGGCTGGGACCGCGGGGGCATTGGGGCTCTTCCCGCGGTCCCCAACATGAGGGCCGGGGATGGGGTCCCCGGGGCCAGAAGTAACCCGGGAGGGGGGCCACTGGCCCCTCCCTTTTAATTTTTTTTTTTTTTTAAACCGAAGGTCGGCCCCGGGGGATGGGGTCCCTGGGGCCATAATTGGCCTCAGGAGGGGGGCCACACAGCCCCCCTTTTAAATAAAAAAAATAAAATAAAGGCTGGCCAGGCCCCGGGGATGGGGTCCCCGGGGCCAAGAGAGGCCCAGGGAAGGGGGGCCATGCGGCCCCCCTCCCGTATAAATATATATATATTTTTTTTTAAACGATGCCAGGCCCCGGGATATGGGGTCCCCGGGGCCAAAAGTGGCCCAGGGAAAGGGGGTCACGTGGCCCCCCTCCCGTATACATTTAAAAAAAAAAAGTATACACAAGGCCATGCCCGGGGGGATGGGGTCCCCGGGGCCGAAATCAGCCTCTGGAGGGGGGCCATGCAGCCCCCTTCCCGTTTTTTTTTTTTTAAATGGGTCAGGCCCTGGGGATGGGGTCCCCAGGGCCCACAAATTATTAAGAGATGGGGGGCCACACAGCCCACCTTCTAAGAATAATTTTTAAAAAGCAGAAGCCGGCATCTCGCCGGAGGCCCCGCCCCCTCCCTGCACCACTGTGCAAACGCGCCTCCTGGCGTGTTCTGGATTGGGGGATTAAGTCCCCTAGAATCTTAAGGGTCCTTAGAGGCCAACTAGTCCACCAGGTACCTCCAGTAAGCCCCACACAGTGGGATTGCTGAGAGGTGGTCCAAGTCCACGCCCCTTTTTACACCACTCTGCAAACCTGCCTCTTGGTGCATTGCTGGTGGGGCGATGAGGTCCACTTGTGTCCTGAGGACCTCAGGAGTAAAGTGTACTTCATCCCTCGAGCAGCAGTGCGCCAGGAGGCGCGTTTGCAGAGTGGTGTAAAAAGGGGGTGTGGCCTCAGACCACTCTCAGCAATCCAGCTGTGTGGGGCTTACTGGAGGTACCTGGTGGGCTAGTTGGCCCCCAGGGACCCTCAGGATTCAAGGGGACTTAATCCCCCAACTCAGAACACGCCAGGAGGCGCGTTTGCAGAGTGGTGGAGAAAGGGGGTGTGGCCTGTGTCCACCTGTCAGCAATCCCACTATCTGGGGCATACTGGAGGTATCAGGTAGGCTAGTTGGCCCCTAAGGACCCCCAGCAGCGAAGGGGACTTTAATCCCCATCCAAGAGCATGCCAGGAAGTGCGTTTGCAGAGTGGTGGGGAAAGGGGCGTGGCCTGCTATGAGAACTCAGCAATCCTGCTGTGTGGAACTTACTGGAGGTAATAGAAGGGGTAGTTGGCCCCCAAGGTCGACCTTGAGGGCCAACTACCCCTCCTGTTACCTCCAGTAAGTCCCACACAGTGGGATTGCAAAGAGGTCTTCGGAGGCCACGCTCACCTTTCTCCACCACTCTGCAAACGCACCTCCTGGCACAGTACCGGTTGGGGGATGAAGTCCACTTTACTCCTGAGGGACTTTGGTGACCAAGTAGCCCTCCCGGTACCACCTGTAAGTACTACGCAGCGGAATTCCTGAGCGCTGGTCGGAGGCCCAGGCCCCCTTCTGCACCACTATGCAAACGCAACTACTACGTTATAGTTAGAAATTAGCATTTAAAAAACCTTAGAAATTCACTGGAAAAAACATAGGTTTCAGGGACGTTATAGATAGAAATTAGCATTTAAAAAACTTTGGAAATTCACTGAAAAAAACACAGGTTTCAGGGACGTTACAGTTAGTTGGACATTTCACTCGTACAAAACCAGAGAAATTCGGCTGTTATAGTTAGTTGAGCTAACTATAACTCGTGCCCCCGCAATGCACTGCTGATGACGTCACATATTACATCACTCATGACATGGTCAGTGACATCACTGATGACATCTCAAATGACATCACTGATGACATCACTGATGACATCATCCAGTGACTGTGTGATGCACCTCCTCAAACCATAATATAACCTTTCAAACACCTACTCTAAAATACAGAGAACCGTTCCCGAAACCATAATCGCACCAATACCAGTAAGTACATACCCACTCACTGAGTCATAGGTCTACACACACACATCCACTCACCCATACAGTCACTCTGTTAATATTGGAAAAACCTTTCTGTCCGTATATTTTAGCATTCGCGACACCATCTTGCAATCTGGACGCCATTTTGTGTGACAATCGAAACTGCTGCTTAGTTATTCTCCAGAAACCGCCCTTGGTAAGTTTTGTTTCCCAAGGTTGAGCCTTTTCTTCTAATATCGCAAGTATCCTCGTTAGTACATACCTTTCTTCTTAGATGGAGCCTTTCTCCCACCCGTCTGGTGGGGAGGATAGGCCAGACGATCTTGGGCAGTAGATAGCCTGTGCCCAGCTGCAGAATCAAACTTATGCTCTGTAACCCCATTGTATTACGACACCTGCTAGTGTTTTTCTATAGTTGGCGTGTCTTTGTAGACTTTGTAAACGTACATAATGTAATTGTATGCTTACGGGCTTCAGTCCCTCGACAGTCATCCTAAGAGGCTGGTCAGACTGGGCTCCACGGCAGTGTAATCTCAACAAATATCTGGTTTGTATTCTCTACTGTCTGACCGATTCTTCATTTGTAGGAAGGCATAGAAGGTGGTCGTGAGTGACCCGGGTGGCCCTTTTCGGGTCACTTCCTTCAACTCATACACGCAGTCACTCATCAATACAGCCACTGATATATGCACTCATACAAATACTCACACACCGCCACTCACCCAAAGTTACTCACACACCTAGTCAGTCACCCAAAGAATCAATCACACTGCGATTTACTCATTATACAATTATACACACACCAACGCACTTATTTATACAGATACTAACACATACTTACTCTCTTCTACAATCACTGACACAAGCACACACTCATCCATATAGCCACTCTCACAATCACTCACTCTCACATATAGTCACTTATATACTCCAACACTCACATATACTGCCTTTCACATATGTAGTTACTCACAAATGTACCACTGAGACATCCATTCCCTCACCTACACAGCCATACACACACTCACCCACCCATACAGCCCCTCACAGATGCACTCATGAACCCATACACCCAGTGAATCACCCACTCACACATCCATGCAGGGAGTCACACACCCCACACCCACCCACACAGAGACTCAGGCACCCATACAGGTACTCAGACAACCAATCATTAACCCATATAGACAGTCATGTAGCTTCTCACCAACCCATGCAGACACTTACACACCAACTGAAAGACTGATACAGACATTCACACAGATTAGTCACTAACCCATGCATTCACTAAGACACGTTTAATCACTCACTTATACAGTCGGTTACGCACCTACTAAATCATCCATTCAAACACTCATACACCCACTCATTCTTCAATACACCTTGGCGTATATATATATAAAACATACTTAAACTGTTCAGAAACACACAGTCACTGGATGATGTCATCAGTGATGTCATCAGTGATGTCACTGACCATGTCATGAGTGATGTAATATGTGACGTCATCAGCAGTGCATTGCGGGGGCACGAGTTATAGTTAGCTCAACTAACTATAACGGCTGAATTTCTCTGGTTTTGTTCGAGTGAAATGTCCAACTAACTATAACGTCCCCGAAATCTGTGGTTTTTTCAGTGAATTTCCAAAGTTTTTTAAATGCTAATTTCTAACTATAACGTCCCTGAAACCTATGGTTTTTTCCAGTGAATTTATATATATATATATATATATATATAGTTATAGTTTCTATGGTTTTGTGTGTGTAAATTCTGAACCTAACTATAACGTTCCTGTAACTTTGTTTTTTTGTGAGAAAAAAATAATTATATATATATATATATATATGTATATATATATATATATATATATATATATATATATATATATATATATATATATATCCCAAAGGTGACCTTCCCTCTGCGGTCACAGATCGAGGCGCACACTGGCGAAGTAAATTAATAAATTTTATTAGCCACACGAATTCTAATCGGACAGACGCGTTTCGGCTGCACGCCTTCCTAAAAAAAAATATATATATACATATACATTTATATGAGACTTTGTCATATTTCACTTGATGTTTGTTATATGATTTACATGGCAAACGTTTTGAGGGTTCGCCTGTGCAGAGGCTGTAAGAGCCAAGCCAGACCCTTGGCTTGGCTCGCCCATTGTTCATTTGTTGGCTTGCCCACCTCCATTACCCAGCTGGTGTGCAAACAACACGCCTAATGCAAAGCACATTTTTAATAAAATACCTTTTCAAGACAGAGCTTCTAAACTTTTAAATGGGCTTCCTGTCTAGATTAAACAGCATGAGTGGGAAGATGATGCTAAAACAAAGCATGCAGTTAGCATACGTAAACCTAAGAACCCTTTGGAGGAGATTGACTCACTCATGCTGCTCCCAAAATACCTTCTATTCAACTTCCAAATTAAATTAGCTTCTGAAGATGTGGTACACAGCTGCTGCCTTGTGACAGACTTTTTTTTTAGTAGAAAATATCACAATGGGCACTAATCCCTATGATACAGACACTTAAGTAGGAACAATGGATGTAATAACATTTGTGAAAGAAAATAACTGGACTCACAAAGACAACAAAGAGACACTATGGTCGAACAAATGGAAATAGATGAAAGACTAATTGGACTGGTACAAACCATAAATTGATAAAGCATTCATGGAGTATAATGAAGTGCAAAAATAACAATTGTGAATTATATGTAATGTCACCCGAAACCCAGAGACAAAACCTTGTAAATATTGTATATAAATACACATAATGTATTGAGTGAACTACGTTTCCCACAATGCCACATTACAGGCAAACTGTGTTTGGTATAAATAGTGCAAGTAAAAAAAATACTCACTTACTGTGACAAAGGCCTCGCAAGGGCTGAAACGCGTTGGTGTGAGCCAGTTTTGCTGAAATAAAAAGCTTTAAACTGGATTTGGAGTGCGTCGTATCCTTGTTTATGATAATTAACTAAGGGCTTGGATTCAGCCCCATTGCGACTGCACCCGTCATTGAGCGCGCTGCGTAAAGGATCCGACCGTAAGCTTGCAGATCTACCAAGAAGGAAATAAACGCCACCGAGTGGGAGCACCAGGACCTGGGGTCGGAGGACGCCAGCCATACGGGAGACTCCTCGGGAGGTGAGTGAAGCAACGATATCATTGATGCAAGCTGCGAGACGGCTTTACTGTTTTGAAATAATTTAGATCGCACAGGGAAACGGTCCCCAGTGCGATTGAATCTGCAGTCAGGCCGGATCCAAACTAGCATAAAATAACATCTCAGCAGTTACAATAATTCACTGGCTCAGTGAGAGACTCTGATTAAGGGTGACATTTAAAAAGGAATATGGAGGCACGGAAAGCAAAACGTGTGCAAAAAATAGCATCATTGTTCCATTCTGAAGCAACAACAGCAAATGCAGCAATAGGAGAAAGTAACACACAAGATAATCAGGGACAATCCTTAAAACAACTGATGTTCCAAGTGGAAAGATTGTACAAAAAGGAAATAAATAAAAGTTGGGAGGCGATAGCCTTGGAGCAATATATAGAAGTGAAAAGAGTCCCGAGGGGGCTACGCATATTTACCATGCCCACACACCCTGATACTAAAATAGCGCTTTTGGAAGAGTGAGGACAAAATAACATGGACTGTTCAATGAATATGATGAGGATTTTAATTAAACACGCTAAAATAGACCTGGAGGAAATAACCAAAAACATAGAGGAAATGGAAAAACAAATAAAAGCACATGCAAATAAAGAAGAAATAAATAAATTACGCAAAGAAATGGAACTGCGCTTAGAGAGGTATGAGACAGAAATACAAGAGCGCAAGCAAAGAAAATTCAAAAGGGATGAAGCGGATTACACGCATGGAAGGATACTAACATTCGCCAAGAGATTTGATGCTTTGAAAAGGAATTATCAATCAAATAAATATAAAAACACAGGGGAAATCCCGAGTGAATCAGATGCAAGTGAGGGAGAAATGACCATCGGAGAAACAACTATCACAACACCAACTTTTTTAGACGAAATGAGGATAATGCATATCGACCAATCAATACAAAGAGGGAAAGGAAGGGGGAGAGGCACGTATCGAGGACGAGGCAGAGGGGACCTGGATGCCTCAAGAAAAACAAGACGAGGCAGACGGAAAAAGAAAGTATCCACTGAGCAGCTTGAAGAAGTAATGGAGGAAAATCTAATTGTGAATTTATCTAAACATGAATTAACGAAAGAGGAAACAACTTTATTGAATAAAGGACTCTCCTGTCCGGAACATCATTTCGATTATACGCAAACCAAAATCGATTTATATAAATATGTGAGAAAATTAAAGCTTGCGAAAGTACATGCAACAAGAAAATCAGGAGAAAGGGAAACAGAAAATCCTGAAAGGATGGAAAATGAAACCACTGAATAGACAATTGATCAAATACCAGACCTACAATGCATGTTTGAACTGATGTTCAATTTAGATGAAGGAGAAGTCACAGAACAACAAATCCTCCAGGATTTATCAGTAAATACCAACAAACACCCCCCAACAGGCCTCAAGAAAAAGTCACGATTTTGTCCAGCCATGTCACCTGGAAATAAATTCGACCTCTTTGCGGAAGCAATAACTGAGGAATTAGACAAAATGGAAAAAATTACTCATCCCAATCGAAAGGAAAACCTCACATGTAAAGAAAGGACAGCTCTGAAAAACTTAATGGAAAACAAAACGCTAATAATAAAACCCGCGGACAAGGGTGGAAATATTGTCTTGCAAGACATAGAGGCATATAAAAGTGAAGCATATAGACAACTAAATGATACCTCTAAGTATACAAAGCTTCAAAACAATCCCATCAACAACATGACAAAACAATTGAACATCAAATTGAAATCATGGCACGAAATGAATCTATTAGCTCAGGATGAACTACAATTTCTGACGAATGAATTACCGACCATCCCGACCATTTACTTCTTGCCCAAAATCCACAAATCACTAATAAATCCACCGGGCAGACCGATTGTGTCATCTTGCAATTCCCTCTATGAAAAAATATTGATATATGTAGATCATTTTCTAGCCCCGATTGCACAAAACTTGAGCTCCTACATACGCGACACTGGAGACTTTCTAAGAATCGTAACAGGAATAGCATGGAACTCGGAATACATTAGGCCACCATAGACGTGGTCTCACTATATACATCAATTGAGCATCAAGTGGGCTTAAATGCATGCACATATTTTCTACAGCAGCGCAACATATCAGAACTGGAACACACGAAAATGTTACTGTCCATGATTGAGTTATGTTTGACCAATAATGTATTTCTCTTCAATCATGACTTGTATCGACAAAACTGTGGGACTGCCATGGGCATATCCTTTTCGCCAAACTACGCGAATATCGTGATGGGATGGTGGGAAAAGGAGATAGCCTGGAATATACAAAATCAGGATTATGTGGACAAAACGATTTTATGGGTCAGGTTTATTGACGACCTATTCATTATCTGGAACGGCACAGAAGGAGAATTTATGAACTACTTCAATGCTTTAAATGAAAATGATGTAGGGCTAAGCTTCACATGCACCACGAGCACAAAAGGCATTGCATTCCTGGATACATGGATATACACAGAAGGTGATCAAATTCATTCCACTCTTTACCGAAAAGAAACATCAACAAACAGTATATTGCACGGCACGAGCTTTCACACCAAGTCACTTCTGGAGAGTATCCCCTATGGGGAATTCACACGAATGAAACGCAATTGCTCAAAAGAGAGTGATGTGGAAGAAAAAATAAAAGAAACATCTTTAAGACTCAAATCATCACTAAGAAAGAAAGACTAACAACAAAGACTAAACGGGAAGAACCGCCAAGATGCATTATAACATACAGTAAAGAAAGTGGACTGATCATAAAAAACATCCAAAAATATTGGCATTTAATAGCAAATGACCCAGATATTGGATCCTTGCTTGGATCACGCCCTTCAGTCACATACAGAAAGACAAAATCACTGAAAGATTTAATTGTGCAAAGCCACTTCCAGGAAGAAAGGCCAATGAATTGGTTACAACAACAACAGAAGGGATTTGTGAAGTGCAAAGCATGCAAAGCCTGTAAAATTGGAGAAAACCGAAAAACAATACAAAATTTCCAAGGGAATAAAATTGAAATCCAACAAACAATAACATGCTCTACGAAATTCGTAGTATACATCATTCAATGTAAATGTGGTATGCAGTACATAGGAAGTACAATCTGCATGCTCAAGAAAAGAATACTTGAGCACATTCGAGCTGTAAAAAACAAAGATACTTCCTATGCAACAGCAAAACATATGATGACGTGCCAAAACGGTGACTGGAGAGCGATGTGTTTCTTTGGAATTCACGCCATACAAAGCAATGAAAGAGGAGGCGATAGAATCAAGAAACTGCGCCAAACAGAATCCAGATATATAATCAGACTACGATCCAAGACCCCTCATGGGATTAATAACGATGAGGAACTATTCGTACATCTGGACTGAAAACCTCGGAATCTCAATACACGGACTGCACTCAAAAACTAACTAATGAGAACTGTTGTAGTAGAAAATATCACAATGGGCACTAATCCCTATGATACAGACACTTAAGTAGGAACAATGGATGTAATAACATTTGTGAAAGAAAATAACTGGACTCACAAAGACAACAAAGAGACACTATGGTCGAACAAATGGAAATAGATGAAAGACTAATTGGACTGGTACAAACCATAAATTGATAAAGCATTCATGGAGTATAATGAATTGCAAAAATAACAATTGTGAATTATATGTAATGTCACCCGAAACCCAGAGACAAAACCTTGTAAATATTGTATATAAATACACATAATGTATTGAGTGAACTACGTTTCCCACAATGCCACATTACAGGCAAACTGTGTTTGGTATAAATAGTGCAAGTAAAAAAACACTCACCGTGACAAAGGCCTCGCAAGGGCTGAAACGCGTTGGTGTGAGCCAGTTTTGCTGAAATAAAAAGCTTTAAACTGGATTCGGAGTGCGTCGTATCCTTGTTGATGAGATATATATATATATATATATATATATATACATTTATATGAGACTTTGTCATCTTTCACTTGATGTTTGTTATATGATTTCAATGGCAAACGTTTTGAGGGTTCGCCCGTGCAGAGGCTGTAAGAGCCAAGCCAGACCCTTGGCTTGGCTCGCCCATTGTTCATTTGTTGGCTTGCCCACCTCCATTACCCAGCTGGTATGCAAACAACACGCCTAATGCAAAGCACATTTTTAATAAAATACCTTTTCAAGACAGAGCTTTTAAACTTTTAAATGGGCTTCCTGATTAGATTAAACAGTATGAGTGGGAAGATGATGCTAAAACAAAGCATGCAGTTAGCATACGTAAACCTAAGAACCCTTTGGAGGGAGATTGACTCACTCATGCTGCTCCCAAAATACCTTCTATTCAACTTCCAAATTAAATTAGCTTCTGAAGATGCGGTACACAGCTGCTGCCTTGTGACAGACTTTTTTTCTGTGACATAGTCATAGGGAGTTTGAGTAATTGATTTTAATTTTGACATTTTTTTCCAAGCAATATTTGAATTGTAAGAATTCTTCATTAAAAATAACTTTGAATAAACAGAGGTACCGTCAGAAAATGGGATGAAAACCTGACAAGGCTTGCCTGTGTAAAATACATGCCAGTACAAAGTAAAACATGTTGAAAGCATGATATATGTATGTATATATTAAGGCTCCCTGTTTTCCGTTTTTACAGATTTTTACAGATATATACAGACAGAAAACCATTTATTTATTTTTAAATGTGGATAAAAACGAAATTGGGTTGTTTTTTAATGATTCTGAATGCTGTCAATCATGCTTGCCAGGCCAAAAGCTGTGCAGATTGACAGACAAGGGATTAAACAAATAATGGAACTTTAGTAAAGAGCCTTAAACAGCAGTAGATTTGCACAACCTTGATACCAAAATGTGCAGGTTTTCTTATAAGTGCGTAATTTATCATCTGAGTGTGTATATATCATTAAGACCTGTCAGGCGTTCAGGCACAAGAGTACATTAACTGGTTAAATAAATGCATAAATATACACATTTTTGCTTCATTTTTTCACAAAACCTAAAATAAATATGGATAAATACAGGTAAAATGAGCAAAAAATAAATATGGATAAATACAGACGGAAAAGACAACAATATAAATACATTAAAAACGGGAGCCCTAGTATATATATATATATATATATATATATATATATATATATATATATATATATCCACACGTTGCTTGTGTATCTCCCACCGCTTCACCAAAACAGAGGGCGCGTCGGCGTTCTGGACCACCCAAGCACGGTCCAATTTTATTTACCACTCAGCCTCACACAGTAAGGATGATGACTCCGTGTCTTTGACAAAAAATGAATTTAATTGTCGGCTGTTGTCGGACGCGTTTCGCCTTCCCAGCAGGCTTGCTCACCAACAGATTATTAAAGTTTTTCAACCATTTTTAAACAGTGTTACAAACGTGTCACGTGAAAACTACTATCATAATAAAGAGTGAAGACAGACTGGTAGTTTCTCGTGCTCCCTTGTGTCTGGACAAAGCTAAACCTCTGTGAAGAGCTGTAATGACAGCAAAACACGTGTCAGGGGTTGCTTTTATTCGTTTCAGGTTGGCTTGGATGGTATTTTACCAATCCAAAGCTGTAATACTGTGCCTGAAGTGGTAAATGGCTTTTGTCATTTTGCAGCTCGGCATGGATAGCACTGAGCTAATCCTATGCTTAAAGACTTTGCTGTAGAAATGGCAAAAGACTTTGGGCCATATGTATGAAAAAGTCCATTTGCGATTCTCAAATAGCGATTTTTTTGCGAATCGCTATTTGAGAATCGCAAAACGCTATGTATGTAGGATTTGCAATAAATTTTGCGAATCCTACATATTCCTTAATTGCGAATACCTCCACATTCATTCCTATGGGCCTAGAGGCCCATAGGAATGAATGGGAAGACATTCTCAATTTGTGATTCCCAATTAGAGAATCGCAAATTGCGAATGCAATTTCAAGGGTGCCAGGGTGTCAAAAGGACACCCTGTTGCACCCCTGAAATGAGCATGGGTGCAGATGTGGCGCACATACATGCCCTAAGGGCATGTATGTGTGCCACATGGCACTTTGAAAAATGCAAAAAAGTGCATTTTTCAAGGAAATCGCAAATTACCACCAACTTGAAGTTGGTGGTAATTTGCGATTCCTTAAGTCCAAATTGCACTTTTTCTGTGCTTCTTACATTGCATTTAAGGAATCGCAATTTGCGATTCCTTAAATGCAATCGCAAAATAGGGAATCGCAAAATTTGCGGTTCCTTATTTTGCGAGGGGAGTTTTGTGTCATACATTGGACACTGCTGATTTGCGATCGCAAAATTGCCTTCATACATATGGCCCTTTGTCCCTTTCTATCTCGGCGTGGATACCACTGTGCTAATCCTATGCTTAAAAACTTTGATAGAAAAGCAGAAATTTGAGGTGAGCAAATTTAGAGTGTCGCTGGTGTTGAGGGTGCTCTATACAGGAGCTGCCTTCCACCTAAACTTGGGAACTACCCAGAGTTCTCTGCTTCTCTTTTGCATAATTTATGCGTCGCTCTATACCTGCAAGGGTATTGTTTTGACTTATACTGGGTGCTCCCTTGTGTCTGGACAAAGCTAAACATCTCTGAAGAGCTGTAATGACAGCGAAACACGTGTCAGGGGTTGCTTTTACTCATTTCAGGTTGGCTTGGATGGTATTTTACCAATCCAAAGCTGTAATACTGTGCCTGAAGTGGTAAATGGCTTTAGTCATTTTGCAGCTCGGCATGGATAGCACTGTGCTAATCCTATGCTTAAAAACTTTGCTGTAGAAATGGCAAAAGACTTTGTCCCTTTCTATCTCGGCGTGGATAGCACTGTGCTAATCCTATGCTTAAAAACTTTGATAGAAAAGCAGACATTTGAGGTGAGCTAATTTAGAGTGTCGCTGGTGTTGAGGGTGCTCTATACAGGAGCTCCCTTCCACCTAAACTTGGGAACTACCCAGAGTTCTCTGCTTCTCTTTTGCATATATATATATATATATCTCCACACGTTGCTTGTGTATCTCCCACCGCTTCACCAAAACATAGGGCGCGTCAGCGTTCTGGACCACCCAAGCACGGTCCAATTTTATTTACCACTCGGCCTCACACAGTAAGGATGACGACGCCGTGTCTTTGACAAAAAATGAATTTAATTGTCGGCTGTTGTCGGACGCGTTTCGCCTTCCCAGCAGGCTTGCTCACCAACAGATTATTAAAGTTTTTCAACCATTTTTAAACAGTGTTACAAACGTGCCACGTGAAAACTACTATCATAATAAAGAGTGAAGACAGACTGGTAGTTTCTCGTGGATGCCAATACAATTCATTAGTATTGCTAAAATCAATTTGCTTTTTCAATTTCATTACGAATTGTATAATGCAATATTTATGAGCCGCATAAAACTCTAACTTTCTAAATCATGCTTTATCAACTTGGGAACTACCCAGAGTTCTCTGCTTCTCTTTTGCATAATTTATGTGTCACTCTATGCCTGCAAGGGTATTGTTTTGACTTATACTGGGTGCTCCGTTGTGTCTGGACAAAGCTAAACCTCTCTGAAGAGCTGTAATGACAGCGAAACACGTGTCAGGGGTTGCTTTTATTCGTTTCAGGTTGGCTTGGATGGTATTTTACCAATCCAAAGCTGTAATACTGTGCCTGAAGTGGTAAATGGCTTTTGTCATTTTGCAGCTCGGCATGGATAACACTGTGCTAATCCTATGCTTAAAGACTTTGCTGTAGAAATGGCAAAAGACTTTGGGCCATATGTATGAAAAAGTCCATTTGCGATTCTCAAATAGCGATTTTTTGCGAATCGCTATTTGAGAATCGCAAAACGCTATGTATGTAGGATTTGCAATACATTTTGCGAATCTTACATATTCCTTAATTGCGAATCGCAAATTGCGATTCGCAATTAAGAAATACCTCCCCATTCATTCCTATGGGCCTAGAGGCCCATAGGAATGAATGGGAAGACATTCTCAATTTGTGATTCCCAATTAGAGAATCGGAAATTGCGAATGCAATTTCAAGGGTGCCAGGGTGTCAAAAGGACACCCTGTTGCACCCCTGAAATGAGCATGGGTGCAGATGTGGCGCACATACATGCCCTAAGGGCATGTATGTGTGCTACATGGCACTTTGAAAAATGCAAAAAAGTGCATTTTTCAAGTAAATCGCAAATTACCACCAACTTGAAGTTGGTGGTAATTTGCGATTCCCTAAGTCCAAATTGCACTTTTTCTGTGCTTCTTACATTGCATTTAAGGAATCGCAATTTGCGATTCCTTAAATGCAATTGCAAAATAGGGAATCGCAAAATTTGCGATTCCTTATTTTGGGAGGGGAGTTTTGTGTCATACATTGGACACTGCTGATTTGCGATCGCAAAATTGCCTTCATACATATGGCCCTTTGTCCCTTTCTATCTCGGCGTGGATACCACTGTGCTAATCCTATGCTTAAAAACTTTGATAGAAAAGCAGAAATTTGAGGTGAGCAAATTTAGAGTGTCGCTGGTGTTGAGGGTGCTCTATACAGGAGCTGCCTTCCACCTAAACTTGGGAACTACCCAGAGTTCTCTGCTTCTCTTTTGCATAATTTATGCATCGCTCTATGCCTGCAAGGGTATTGTTTTGACTTATACTGGGTGCTCCCTTGTGTCTGGACAAAGCTAAACCTCTCTGAAGAGCTGTAATGACAGCGAATAACGTGTCAGGGGTTGCTTTTATTCATTTCAGGTTGGCTTGGATGGTATTTTACCAATCCAAAGCTGTAATACTGTGCCTGAAGTGGTAAATGGCTTTAGTCATTTTGCAGCTCGGCATGGTTAGCACTGTGCTAATCCTATGCTTAAAAACTTTGCTGTAGAAATGGCAAAAGACTTTGTCCCTTTCTATCTCGGCGTGGATAGCACTGTGCTAATCCTATGCTTAAAAACTTTGATAGAAAAGCAGACATTTGAGGTGAGCAAATTTAGAGTGTCGCTGGTGTTGAGGGTGCTCTATACAGGAGCTGCCTTCCACCTAAACTTGGGAACTACCCAGAGCTCTCTGCTTCTCTTTTGTATATATATATATATATATCTCCACACGTTTCTTGTGTATCTCCCACCGCTTCACCAAAACAGAGGGCGCGTCGGCGTTCTGGACCACCCAAGCACGGTCCAATTTTATTTACCACTCGGCCTCACACAGTAAGGATGACGACGCCGTGTCTTTGACAAAAAATGAATTTAATTGTCGGCTGTTGTCGGACGCGTTTCGCCTTCCCAGCAGGCTTGCTCACCAACAGATTATTAAAGTTTTTCAACCATTTTTAAAGAGTGTTACAAACGTGTCACGTGAACACTACTATCATAATAAAGAGTGAAGACAGACTGGTAGTTTCTCGTGGTTGCCAATACAATTCATTAGTATTGCTAAAATCAATTTGCTTTTTCAATTTCATTACGAATTGTATACTGCAATATTTATGAGCCGCATAAAACTCTAATTAACATTCTAAATCATGCTTTATCAACTGCTCACTGTTTCAATCCCCAGTGGGCATTTATACAGGAAAAAGAACGCTTAGTAATAAGAAAAGCATAAAGAGTCATAAATCATGCCCCAGTGGGCTGATTCAGCTTGATTACGGCGCAGAACTGTAAATAGTATCTTAATCCTACTTTCAATACATTTATCTTTGTGTCCTGCCCAAGTGGGCCAAGCATCCACATTATCCATAACCCTCTGTCCTTAAAGTGCTCGTGCAAAAATCCTAACTCACAAATACATTAAAACAGTTAAAACCACAGGGAGTATGAGGAAGCAGCACATTAATAATATTCACAAATGCGTATGGAAATCCTCTTCCATATTAAGGCCTTCCGGGATCTTAGAGGTCAATTCTATAATATAGCATAATTCAAGCATTCTCAATTTTTCTCCCGGTTCCCACCTCTTGCATTCAGTGGAATAGCATCAATTACATAGTACACCAGGGCATTTGTGTCTTTGCCATGATATTGTTCAAAGTGGCGCGCCACTGGGTAAGATTTATCCCCATTTTTTATAGCTCTTAAGTGCTGAAGAACTCTTTTATGCACAGGTAAAATAGTGCTGCCCACGTACCTCAGACCACAAGGGCACTGAAGCACGTAGACAGCAAAATCAGTTTTACAAGAAAATGAACCTTTTATTTTTTTCTCTCTCTTAGAGAGACCTGAGTTGTAGGCAGAGGTATTTTTTCTATGAGCACAGGCTTTACACTTGGTACATTTAATAAAGCCATCTTTCCTGCTTAGCCAGGATGAAATTGTCGTTTTTGATTGAGGTGTAGGTAACGTATTGCTCACAAGTGTCTGTTTTAAGGATCGCACCCGTCTAAACGTGATTTGGGGCTTACGTTGTACAAATTTGCCTAAGATAGGATCATTACGAATGACATGCCAGTGTTTTTGAAAAATGCACCTCAAGCTATCCTGCTGTTTGTTGTATGTGTTGATCATTCTACACTGGTTGTTATTCTCCTTCTCTGATCTTTTACTCCTTTTATTTTTATTAAAGAGAATTTCTTCACTGGTCTTTTTGCTTGCCTTATAAATGGCTGAATTTATGCAAGCTTTTGAATACCCTCTGGTTATGAATCGTGATCTTAGGCAGTGTAGCTCTTCTTCAAGGTTCTTTTTATTGCTGCAGTTTCTCATAGTACGAAGACATTCCCCATAGGGGATGCTTCTAATCAAGTTTTTTTGGCTGGAAACTTGTTGCATGAAGCAACGTTTTCCAGCAGTTGGCTTGCGGTAAAGTTTTGTTTCCAATTTACCCTCATACACAAACACAGTTAAATCAAGAAAATTAACTTGAGTTGGACTTATAGTGCTGGTGAATTTGAGATTGAGATTATTAACCTGGAGCTTTTTTATAAAATCTCTTGCACCTTTTTCTGAGCCTTTCCATACGACGAATAAATCATCGATGTAGTGACTCCAATGCACTATGTTCTCCTGCCACTCCACATGAAAAAGCGACTGGACCATCTGCTCCTCCCACCAGCCCATATGCAAATTAGCATAGCTGGGGGCGAAGCAGGTGGCCATCGCCGTACCGCACGTTTGGTGGAACAATTCTCCGTTAAACAGAAAGAAGTTGTTTTCTAGGCATGTCGATATCATTGTTAATAACATTTGTGTATGACACCACAGTTTCAATGGACGGCTCCCCAAATAATATTTATTTGCATTAAGACCATCCTCATGCCTAATGCTGGTATATAGTGTAGTTACATCTATAGTTACCAGCAAAAAGTCATCCTCCCATGGGACATCATAGACTTTCCTTAGAAAGTCCCCAGTATCCTGTATGTAGGATGGGAGTTTTTTTACAAATGGACACAGGAACGAGTCTACGTACTTAGATGTATTCTCTAAGGCGCTTCCAATGGCTGAGATTATAGGGCAGCCTGGGGGATTTAAAGGATCTTTGTGTACTTTCGGTATTAAATATAGTACAGGGGTAACTGGACTACTGATTTTAAGAAACAACAGTTCATCATTGCTTATCAAACACTGATTATGCCACTCCTGTAGCTGTGTATTGTACAGGCAATGACTGGTGGTCAATACTTCTGTTTTGACTTTCACATAGTTAGCTCGATTAATAAGCTGTTTGTATGCCTCACACAAATATTGTTTCTTGTCCCATAAGACCACATTCCCGCCCTTATCTGCATTACGGACAATACAATTTTCATTACATGCTAATTTGTTGACTAAAGCATAGTAATCTTTTTCTTTCTGTGAGAAAGGTTTTTTCTTAGCATTTATTCTTTTGTAAAGAGTTTTTGTTTCATTCACCACAAGATCATTGTAAACGTCCACAGAGTCTCTAGCTGTCATTGGGATAAACTTGGAGGTCGGTCTAAAATCAGTGGGAGCATCACTGCTGATATCGACACACTGTAGTTGTGCTAGTTCTGTTGCACGGTCAGCGGTGCATCGCATCTCTGGGGTTTCACTGGTATTACCATCAGATTCAAGTTCTCTCAGGTCTAGCATTAAGTTCATATCATTTACCAATAGATTTCTTGATTGGCCTTCTGCTACATTTGATGATTGCCCATGTGTTGGTCTCTGAGTTACTGCAAAATATTTTTTCAATTTCAAAGCTCTTACAAATTTGAAGATGTCCACCCTTGTTTTAACATAGTCCATGTCAGTTTCTGGACAATATGATAGCCCAAGTTTCAAAATAGTTTTCTCTTTGTCAGTCAGTGTAATGTTGGTCAAATTTATAATTGTTGCCTCATTGCTGTTATCTATTTGCTCTGCTTGCTCTTGGTTTTCACGTTGGTACCTAGATTGTCTTGCGCCTTTGCGCCTCTTGTTCCTCTTCCTCTTAGTGGCTTGATGTTTGCTGGTGGACGCGTGTGGAGGTTGAACCTCCGCTCCTCCCGTAAAAAACCAAATTCATCGATTACTGATGGCACAGGAACTCCTGCTTGACCACTTGGCCCTTCATCTGCATCAGTATCTAATTTGGAGCTCTGCAAGCTACTTCGATCTTATTGCTGCTCTTGTCCAGCTTTACCAACAGTATTCATTCTCTGTCTTCGCAGATTTTCAAACTTCTTGGCAAATGTAAAGATTTGACCCCGGTCATAATCGATTTTATCGCGCAAACACTTTTGCGCCTTCCTTTCTTTAATCGATGCTTCCAATTTTGCCAAATGCTCCTTCATTTCTGATTTGAATTTGTTGATTACATCCTGATCAGCCTCTTTATCTAGCATTGCGTAATCTGGTCAATTTCTTCCAATATCTTTATGCAATCGATTTCTGCATATTTTATAAGAATTGCCAACATTCGTCTCGATGATTCTTGATTATTGTCTGCCCATTCCCTAAGCATATTGGGATTCGGGTCTTCATATGTGGGTGCTACCAATATTCTCAGCCCCCTAGGAATTCTTTAGACCTCTAGATAACGCTGTAGGGATTTCGATTCCCACCATTTAGCCATTTCTGTGCGTTTTTGTAGAAAAACTAACACCTACATATGAAGACCCGAATCCCATTTGCCAAGGAGAAGAGCTAAGGAGGAGTACTGCCCCTTTGCTGTGTGCTTTGCTGGGTTGGCCTGCAGTTGCTGCTTCTGCCAAGAAAAGGACAAAGACTGGAAATTTGCTGTGAACCTGCTTGAAAAAGAATCCCCAAGGGCTTGTGTGTGCTGGCCTCCTGTTCTGAAGTCTCAGGGACACAAAGACTTCTCCTGCAACCCACTGACCAGCACCTGGACTTATGTGTGGACTCCTGCATTCAAAAGGGTGCCATATCTAGTTCCTTGGCCCTGAGAATTGTGTAGGTGGTGCGGCCAAGCAATTAAAACAACTCTGACGCCGTCAGCAACGCCGCCAGTGCCGCCGCCAGTGACTCAGCGACCTGCACCGAGGCTGGGGGCACCACTCATGAAGTGTACAAAGCACCACCCCACCTGGACCTCAGCTCCAATGCCATTTGACACCTGCCGACGCCTGCAGTTATCAGCCTTCCCAACGCCAGAGCTCGCACCGAAGCCTTCACCGCCAGTGCCAGCATCAAGTTATCGCGGAGCCGATAACTAACAGGGCTGACTTCACAAACTCTTCGACTTCACATTGCCTCACCAGAACCGACGCCTCAACGCAGATGCTGCAGACGACCCTTGTCCTGGACTCAGTGCATAGCCTCCTCAGGGATACATTGCCTCGCCTCCCCGTGGCCACAAGAGAACCGACCTCCACAATGCCGTGTATCGTCCATAGACTTCGTTTTCAAAGGTACTGTTGTTTGGGTGTCCGCGTGACTCTGTGCCAGATCCCGTGCACCTCGCGGTCGGCGCCGTACTTTGGATTTATGCCTGGCACGACGTTTTGATAGCCCCAGGTGGAGCTATTTTGTTTCTACAAGTTCTCTTTTTGCAATAACTGTTCTAAAGTGATATTGTGATACATGTATGTTGCATTTTTGTCATTTTGGTCTTGGATAAAGATACTTTATTCTTCTAAACTGGTGTGGTGTCCATTTGTGGTGTTTTCACTGTGTTACTGTGTGTTTTGTGTACAAATACTTTACACATTGCCTTTGGGATAATCCTTTCTGCTCGTGCCAAGCTATTAAGGGGGTGAGCAGGGGTTATCTAAAGTGTGTATCCCCCTTACCCTGACTACAAGCATGGGTCCCTACTTGGACAAAGGTGCATACCTCTGCCAATTAGAGACCCCCATTTCTAACATTGGTGGTCAGCGGTGAGGATTGAACTTGTGTTTGTGCTTGACCCACAGTAATTGGTGTACACTACTGGCATAGTACAGACCATTACACAACCACATACTGTTTTTTTCTGTTTCTGGTGTCCACCTGGGCGTATTTTTGATACTGAAACTCTGGTTAGTTGGTGCACCTGTGAAGTCTTGACAAAATGGGGATCAACTTCTGGCACCTGTACATCTACACGATGAAGGAGATAAAAGTTTTTTGCACGGAGAGGGGACAGCCTGTGGAGAGAGGATCCACAAGGAGGGATTTTGAAGCCCGCCTGTATTCTTATGAGGTCAGACGCTCAGAAGCAACACTACCAGATGATTCTGAGGAGGAGGACTTCTCTGACAGTGAGGAAGAAACAGAGAAAGATGAATGTGGACTGGGGAACTGACACAGGGGATCATATTCCTAGTAGTGAGAGGGACACTCTACTGACTCTAGATGAAGGGTGTAGGGCGAGGGGTTCCCCAATGGTAGAAGCCCTTGTATGTGAGTGTGGAGACTGCCCAGAAGAGTGTGGGTTGAATGACCAAAACAGTCAGACACTGTCTTACCAGTCTCACAGGGGTGATGTGAGGTACTTTTGTGAGTCACTGGAAGGTGAGGCGAAGAGTAGCTTGGTTAACACATGTGAGGGGCTGTGTGACTCAATTGTTGGAGAGCATATTTTAAGTCCCTGTTTTCCAGAGCTATACCAACACCTAGTGGAGTGAGTGCTCTAACCCTAGGGAGCTTGTGCTGGAGGCAAACCTTTTGGTGGATTCCAGAGGGTCTGAAGAAGCTTTTGGGAGTGGTCCGAAAGGGGATGGCTCAGGTTTCCCCAACCAGGTGAGGTAGCGGGGGTTGGTAATGACCCAGATAGGTCCCAGTATAGTGGGGTGGGTGACGGGTCCCATATCCTGTCTGTGAGTAGAGGGAGTGGGGATGGGCTGAGTCCCAAGGTGCCCGAAACCCAGTCCCAGAGCCTGGTTAGTTCCATGAGTGAACACTAGGAGGGGGACTAGTCTGTACCGGGAGGCCATCCTCTGAGGGGGATCCCAGGTGTCAGTTGAGCTGGGGTGGGGCTGCTGTACCAAGCGTCCCACCAGTTCTGGTGTCTGGCATCACCACTCCAATGGGGAGCGGGCATGAGTCCAGAGAAAGGGGTGAGGGGGGATACAGTCACGAGTGGAAGGACCAGTAGGTCAGGATTTGCCAGCTCTGAGGTCCCGTGCTCTCCATGCCACTGGAATCAAGCTATCCTGGCTGAAGAGGGATGAAACCCGAAACCGGTCCTGGGATGCTTGTTTCCAGTCCAGGTAGGACCTGGCTTGGCAGTTCGGGCTGGACTGTTCCCATGAGGCACAGGGTCAAGACTGATTTGCATATGGCTGGGTTCAAACTGGAATGGCATGGTGAGCAAAAAACGATGGATTTAGGCCCAGATCTCTGTACTGGGGTGAATGTATGACATTGTTCTGCATTCTGTCCATCAACTGTTGTTTTTGCATTTGTCACCCCGAGTGGGACGGGTATGCCCAGACGTGGGTCCCGTGCTCTCCATGCCACTGGAATGAAGCTATCCTGGCTGAAGAGGGGTGAAACCCCGAAACCGGTCCTGGGATGCTTGTTTCCAGTCCAGGGAGGACCTGGCTTGGCAGTTCGGGCTGGACTGTTCCCATGAGGCACAGGGTCAAGACTGATTTGCATATGGCTGGGTTCAAACTAGAATGGCATGGTGAGCAAAAAAACGATGGAATTAGGCCCAGATCTCTGTACTGGGGTGAATGTATGACATTGTTCTGCATTCTGTCCATCAACTGTTGTTTTTCCATTTGTCACCCCGAGTGGGACGGGTATGCCCAGACGGGGGTCCCGTGCTCTCCATGCCACTGGAATCAAGCTATCCTGGCTGAAGAGGGGTGAAACCCAAAACCGGTCCTGGGATGCTTGTTTCCAGTCCAGGGAGGACCTGGCTTGGCAGTTCGGGCTGGACTGTTCCCATGAGGCACAGGGTCAAGACTGATTTGCATATGGCTGGGTTCAAACTGGAATGGCATGGTGAGCAAAAAAACGATGGATTTAGGCCCAGATCTCTGTACTGGGGTGAATGTATGACATTGTTCTGCACTCTGTCCATCAACTGTTGTTTTTGCAGCTCTGAGGTCAGGGCACCCCAGGTCTGACCCTGGTGAAGCCACTTTTGGCCTGGGGGATCTTCATGTACTGTCAGGTGGACAGAAGGCTAGAGACCTGTGCCAGGCAGACTCTCGCACAACTCATGAGGAGTGTGCTTCCCTTGGGGGGAGTGGGTGTACTCTCCCGAAGTCTTGACTTGCCAGGCACAGGTCCAGACAAAGGGTACAGACCCTGGGTTGGAGGGCCAGGTTCAGGGTGTCCCCTCTGACCGGGAAGAAGGGGCAACTGCTAGCAGTGCCCCTACCGGTTTATCTTCTGGGGGTACCGCTCCAGGTGGGAGGGTGGACACCCCTAGGAGGGGGGCAGGGAGAGGGAAGCAATGCCTCACTGGAACCAACACCTCACCGCCGATGTCGCTAACTTCGCCTGTCCTGGACTCGACGCATCGCCTCCTCACCGACACTATGCCTCATCTCCCCCGTTGCAACCAGGGAACTGGCCTCAACCTTGGCACCAACGCCTCACCTCCACGACCCTATGCATCATCCATAGACTTCGTTTTCTACTGTACTGTTGTATTGGTGTCCCTGTGACTACGTGCACGATGCAATACTACTGTGGTACATGGCGATAACAAGTCATTACGTGATTGGCTAATGACTGTCATTACAAACTTTTTTTAAAATGTATTTTTATTGGTTTTCAAGTTTACAGTACAGTTAAACCCATCATCAATACAATAACCCATGCGCCTGCTCACAATAGACATTAGTGGATAATACAAAACAGATAAGGAAGTTACAAACATCCGGCCGAGGTATATAACCCCTGTCAACATTAATGATGTTAGCTGGGTTTCAATTATGGGCAGCAAAATAAAAGCAAGGATGGACTCTGCTAATTTGGCCAACCAACACCAGTAAGTCTGGACAGTTATAACCAGAACTAATGCCTATCTCAACTGATTGAAAAACAGTATTAAAACTTGAACCCCCTGCTGGAGAAAGCCAAGCTCGCTGTGTATAGCTGTTATCCTAATTAGGAGGGTTATGGGGTGCTGTAATACTGGCAAGCTTCAGTATTGGGGAATCCTAGAGCGTGGCTCACACACTCCTTGCTATCATCATCGCTCTCCTCGGGGGAGATAATCTTGCCCACCTCATCTATCTGAGGGCAGTCCTGCAGTATGGTGTGCCAGGCCTGGGCATGATCTTCAGCTCAAAGGCCATGACGCGCTTTTCTTTATAGGGCTGCCTCTTTGTATTCGGCTCATTTCAATAAGTCAGAGTGCAAGCACTTGATATTAGGGTCTCGGGGTCTTTCCTGTGGTCGCTATCTGATGATGGGCCAGTACCAGCGCTAGGTCAATGTCCCGAGGTGAGATATCCCTCGTCGTGGGCCTGGGGAAGAGTCCCAGAAGGCAGTAAGGTGTTTGCAGGACGTGTCGGTCCGTGGCCATTATGATGCATCTGGTAACCATTTCACAGTACTGGAAGAGAGTAGGGCAAGTCCAAACCATGTAGTAAAAGTCGGCCCCCACCTCCGTGCATCTTGAACATGTTGCTTGTGCAATAGGGAACATAAGGTTTATGCGCTTAGGTGTGATATATGATCTATGCAAGAAGTATTATTGTGCACGTTTAAATCTGGCATTCCTCGAGGTGTGTGGAGTGTGTTCCAGAATAGAGCTCCAGTTTTGATCAAAAATAGGGAGTCCCATGTCAGTAGCCCAGTGGTCCCGCAGGTGCCCTAGCTCCCCGGCAGCCTGCCATAGGTGTGCATTATAGAGCACAGTGATGGCTTTGACCCTGCCTGTCGTGGTGCAGATGATCTGTAGTGTTTCATGGGTCGATGGTTCCATCTCTCCTGCTTGCCAGTGTGCTTGAATTGTGGCCGTTGCTGCTCCACATAGGAGAAAATGATTAGGGAGAATCCCAAAGGTATCCATGAAGTCTTGGAGGGATCTTAATATATTGTTTTCGAATAAGTCACCTAACGTTTCAAGTCCAGCCTCCTCCCAGTCCCTCAACCCTCTCCAGTTGCCCCCTGTGTGGAGGATAGTCAACGATGGCTACGGGCATAGGGACGCCCCAGTTGCGTTCTATGTATTGTTCTAGTCAAGGCATATTCAAGGATGCCCATTAGTATGTGGGTGGTGTTAGTTTAGGCCTCATGAAGGGGGCGAAGCATCAGTCATAATCACTCTGCAAGGGTAGGAACACTCTTACTTAAAATGTGCTGAGGGCCCAACAAGCATCTCTCCACCTGGTCACCCAGGTCAGTTTTGCAGCCAGATAGTACAGATCATAGTTGGGGACCACCAGGGAGATCCTGCAGTGGCATGTGTTCCACAGCAAAGTAAGCATCCCCAGAATATGGGCTGGGGCGCTCGTACAGGGAGTGTAGAGAAGAAGTAGAGCAGATGCGGCAAAATCACCATGTCCATGTTTGACTGAATTTCGCGGGCATAATCGACAGGGGTAGGTTATACCAGAAAACTATTGTAGGTGTAGGGAGGCCAATGTTGCCTGTATGTTACCTTCGATCACCTGAGGAGTAGATCGATAGATCCTCACTCCCAGGTAGTGGAAGGTGTGTGGTTCCCAGCACAGCTGCTCCACTATTTTTAGTGGTCATGCATCGGTCGCCGGGGTGTGGACAGGATACCCTATGGGCTTGTCCCAGTTTACTGTTACTCCTGAGACCTCGCTAAATTCACTGAGTCCTGTGATCAAGTCTTCCACATGTGTGCGCTCTCCACTGAGATAGAGCAGTAAATCATCTGCGAACAGGGAGATGTAAAGTGTGGTGGCATCTAGTTGCAATCCCTGGTATGCCTGGTCTTGCAGAAGCATGAGCGCCAGGGGTTCAACCGCCTTAGCAAATAACACTGGAGATAGTGGGAATTACTGCCAGATGCCCCTTTCTATGCGACACAGGCCGAAAGTTAACCCCCGGTTTTCACCTGGGCTTCTGGATTTGTATATAGAAGTTTGATCCATGTGAGCTATTTCCTGCCCAGGCCTATGGCAGTCATGACAATGCATCAATACTCTCATCTGAGAGAGTCAAGAGCTTTCTGCATGCCCCCAGCCAATACTATCGCCTTAGGGCAAGTCGTAGGAGGGGAGTGTAAGACATGGATCAGTTGTCTGATATTCCGACAGTACTATGAGCTGGGACAAATACAGATTGATCTGGGTATACAAGTTCTTGGAGATGGGTTAATTAGTAGTCTGGTGATCAGGATTATACTAAGGATTTTATAATCCAAATTTAGGATTGAAAGGGGTTTGTAAAGATGATACAAGGCCTTCCTCCTTTTCCAGTTTCAGGACAGGCACCAATAGAGCCCTCACACTTAGTAGGGGGCAGTGTACCCTTGTCCCTTGCGGCATTGCAGAGCTTACTCAGCTAAGATGATGCTAAAGGTCCAATTGAACTTGATGGGTAATCCATCAGTTCCTGGGACTTTGCCTCATGCCGAGGATCGAATGGCTCCCCACACTTCCTGAATCTGGATATGCCCTCCGAGCATTGCCACCACTTGGCATCCCACCCTAGAGATCCAGGTGTTCAAAACATACCTGCGCATAACATGCCTGCGCATAGGTTGTAGACCAGGGTTGGAGTGGCCCATGGAGCCGAGCATAGTAGTATCAGAATTCCGAGTTAATGTCAGCATGAGTGTACACCCGCTCACCGGTAGCCGTGGTGATGGATAGTATTTGCTGTCGATCTCTGGAGGGGTTGGCAAGACAAGCCAGTAAGCGCCAGTTATGTCCCGTTCTCTATGTGTTTTGTTGAAGAACTGTTCGTAGTCATAGCATTCCAGTCTCTCTAAAATCTCCAATAATTTCCCTTTTGCCTCCAGAAGTTGCCGTTGTTCAGTGGGGTCGCGAGTAGTCTCTTTATCTAACGAATCTAGTAAACACTTCTGCTAAAAGACCTCTTTGAGCAATTGTGATCGTATCCCTGCTGCTGCAGCAATGCAATGGCCCCTCACCACCACCTTAAATGTCTCCCATTTGGTCATTTCAGAATCTGTAGTCCCCTCATTCTCCGAGAAATAATCCTGTATTGCCGCTACCATGGAGTCCCGGAATACCGGGACTTTTATAGTGTCAGTATTTAATTTCCAGGATGGAATCGGCGGGAGGTGTGATTCCCAGCTAAGTGACAGTAGGAATGGATTGTGGTCTGAGTACATTTTAGCCAGGTACTCTGTGCCAATCACCTTGTTACCGAGTGAGTCGCAGCAGAGCAAGGAAAAAGCCAGAAAATTCAAATACCCCCCACTTTGAACCAAAGGTCTGATGGCACCAAGTAAGAGAAAAAAGTAAGCCCGAACCTCCCTAGAAGAGTTCCCTTTGTCTCTTCAATACAAACATCTATCCATTCATCCTTTCACTCTTCCATCTACCTGCTGATATCCACCATTTCAACTTTACACTATGTAATTCATTCTTTCAGCCATCATTCAATCTTTCACCATTGCATCCATCCATTGGCCATTCCATCCAGCCATCCATCGTCTTTGCATGCATCCTTCCATTCATCCATTCACCCATACAGCCATCATTTGACTTACCTATCCATCAATAAAGCCTTTCATAAAAAATTAATGAATCCTTTTGTCCATCCATTCATCCACCTATCATCCATTCATCCTCTCTGATTTCCATTTACTTTGCCATCCATCCATCGTCTCAGATATTCATTTACCATGACATCCATCCACCCCGATTTCCATTTACTCTGCCATCCTTTCATCCACCCATTCATTCATTCACTCAGATTTCCATTTACTCGGCCAACTTGCACCCATTCATCTTCTCAGATTTCCATTTACTCTGCCATCCTTTCACTTATCCATCCATCCACCCATCCATTCATCCATCTTTTCATCCATCCTCTCATATTTCCATTTACTCTGCCATCCTACCACCCATCCGTCCATACACCCACCCACCCATCCATACGCTCAGATTCCCATTCATTCTGCAATCCATCCATTCATCCTTCCATCCATCCACCCACCCATCCATCCATCAATCTAAGATTTACATTCACTCATACATCCGTCCACATTTCCATTTACTCTGCCACCCTTTCATTCATCCATCCATCTCCTCAGATTCTCATTTACTCTGTCATTCTTTCATCCATCCACCTACCCATCCTCCTAACCACTTAACACCCACCATTTCAGCCACCCATCCTCTCACCCACTCATCCACTCATTCTTTTACTCATCCACCCATCCTTTTCCCCACTTATCCACCCACCCTTTCACCCATTCAGCCATCTATCCTTTTACCCACCCATGCATTTCACCCACTCATCCATCTTTCATCCATGCATCCTTTCACCCACTCATGCATCCATGCATCCTTTCACCCACTATTGCATCCACTCGTCCGTCCTTCCTTCCCTGTTCCATCAACTCATCTTTCCTTCTCCAATTTAGGGTAAATTATGAGCTTTTATCTGCCAAGTTGAAGATAAAAAAAGGCCCATGTAGAGGCCCACCCTGCTATAGCTGCTAATGCGGGAGGTTCACGATGCCCCTGCAGCAGAGTATTGTGTCAAGCTGCCTGAAGAGATTGTGCATGCCTGAGTAATAAGAGTATTCCCTGAGTTGCGGGTGGTGTGCTCTCCACACATCTATGGGACCCCACTCCCACTGCTGCGTCTGGAATGCCCTGGACACTGGGTGTATCAGTGAGGATAGTAGAGGAGTGTGGGATCTGTCTAGGACTATATCAGCTATGCAACTGAAGTCACCACCAACTATCAATGGGTAATGCAGGAGCGTTGGGAAATTAGAGGACAACGATTTCAGGAAAGCTGGTTGATCAGTGTTAGGAGCGTAGAGGTTCACTAATGCCACATCTTTCCCCTCTAGTGTGTCCATCACCATGTACCGCCACTCAGCATCGATCACCTCGAATTGTGGCAAGTAGGGTACCCCAGGTAGGACCCAGATAAACACCCCACGGGCAAACGCAGAGTATGTTGTCAAATAAATTCAGCCGTGCCACCATTTTTGTAATGCTCTACCTTCTGCTCGAGTATGGTGCGCTTCTTGTAGTAGGGAGAACTGGACCTTACATCTTCTGATGTAGGCCTGGACTTTATATCATTTTCCAGGGGAGTTCAGACAACGCACATTCCAGGTGAGGACTCTAATATGTGCCTTCAGCGCACATATATTTTCAAGACACCATGAGATATATCTCTGGTTGGATGGAGAGGAACCCACTTAAATTAAATGCCGATAAAGCAGAAGTTGTCTTGCTAAGAAATAAGACTAAGACTTGGAATCACATTCCAGGCCTGTGGATCTAGGCCGCTGCCTGTCCCCTCATCAGTGGTGAAGAACCAGGGGGTGATGACTGATCGTACTTTGTCTATGCAGACTCAAGTAGGATACCGGGCATTTAGTGTGTAAATGCACTTTCCTTTTGAAAACTATAAGGAAAAATAGCTCCCCTACTATCTATGGAAGCACGTAAATGAATGGCTATGGCCTCTATTGTGTCCAGATTAGGCTATGACAATGTGATTTTAGCCGGCCTGCCCAAACTTCACGAACTTCAGGTGCTTCAGAACGAGGCAGGCAGGCTAATCTCTGGTGTTCCAAGGCATACCCATGTTACACCATTGCTGAAAAAGCTACACTGGCTTCCTGTGAAACAACATAGGATAGATTTTAAACTTTGTTGTATCGTTTTTAAGAGTGTAAGTAACTTAGCTCTAAAATTTGTGGCAGACAAGTTTGTAAAATATGTCCCTCACCGTAATTTCAGATCTGCCCAGTCTAATTTAATGATTGTTCCCAAATTTTGGAAATAAAAGATCGGGAGGCAGGAGTCTTGCGGTGTTAGCTCCTGCTACTTGGAACTCCGTGCCATGGACAATCCGCCAAGCTGTAGTTAGTTTGCCCTTCAGGAGACACGTAAAGACCTGGCTGTTTAAACAAGCCTTTGGGCTTTAATTGGAGTCAAAAATAACCCTTCCAAGTAGTGTTTTAATTCAGCACCAAGAAACCTTTTGGTGTACGTGCGCTTTAAAAACGAGTTTTAACATCACATTAGTGGAGCATGTCGTAGCCATAATCCTGCTTTACATCCCTCTTGTGGCCAACCCAGGTTTCTGTCCCTGATCCAGCGTCCCCCATACATCAAACACTTCAGCAAGAGGTAAAGATAACTAAAATAGAAAACAAACAGTATATAAACAAACCAGTGCTTTAAATGGGCCGGTACTCACCGGTACTGAGTACCGGCACTTCTTAGATTTATCACTCTGAGTACCGGCACTTCTCTACTGCCGTGGAGAGTACCGGTACTCATGCAAAGGTAGGCTCATTGGCTGTGCTGGTGAGCAGGAGTGGAACGCGTCTCTGGCAGCCACGGCGCCGCTTCTGTAGCCCTGATCTGAGCCCCAGCTGAGCTATTCAGCAGGGCTCATTTCAATAATGTCCGGGTGCTCACCATCACGCTGTGCTTGACAGAGCAGGGTCCGTTCAGGCCCTGTGCTGTCAATCACATTCACACTATCCTGTGCATTCGTGCAAGCACAGGAATCATGTCAGTCCCCTGGCAGTGGCAATCAGGCTACGGCCAGTCCGGCCCTGGTGGCAATTAAAAAAGCCATGGTAGGTGAAGAGAAAAGATGGCTTTATCATACCTGAGTCTTTTGTGTGTCTGCTATGTTTGTGTGTATGCCTGTTTTTGTAAGAAAAAAAGTGAGAAAAGAGAGAGAGAATCAAGACACTCTCAGGAGGTATTTTAAAGAAAATGGGTGGCACTTTGTTTGTACATGTCTGCTCGGCGACAAAGATTCATAAATAACGTAAAAGGGATGGTTGGTGGGTGGATGAGTGAGTGGATGGATGAGTGAGCAGGGGTGGATGTATAGATGGATGGATGAATAGATGGAAGGATGAGTGAAAGCATGCATGGGTGAAAGAGGGTGGATTATTGGATAAAAGGGCGGATGATGGGTGGATAAGTGAAGGATTGGATGGATGAATGAAAGGTAGGGAGGATGGATGAAAGGGTGGATGATGGATGAGTGCAAAGAGGGATTGAGTGAAAGGGTGGATGGAATAAAGGAGTGAAAGGGTTGATGGATGGATGAGTGAAAGGATTGATGGATGAGGGAAAGGGTGGATAAAGAGATGGATGAGTGAAAGGATAGGTTTGGAGATGGATGGATGGATAGATTTGGATATGAAGGGTGGATAAACGGAATGGTGAAAAACTGAATGTTTGATGAAAGACTGAATAGACGATAGAATGTAGAGGTTAAATGGTGGACATCAGCAAGTAAATGGTAGGATGAAAGGATGAATGGATAGATCGATGGAAGAGACAAGAGATATCTTCTGGGGAGGGTCATGATGAGTTGCTTCATTTGCTTGGTGCCATTAGAGCTTTGGTTCGACGTGAGGGTATTTTCAGTTTCTCCTACTCGCGTGCTCAAAATATATAGTATTGTGCCAAACAGCAAATAACAGTATGACATTAAAAAGGTGCAACTATTGCAAAAAAGGAAATGTTAACATATTATTGCATTTCTCTTTTATTTTGTGTAATGAGTTAACCTGCTTTGTTTATATAAACACATTTCTCATGTGTTTTGGTATGTGCTGCAACTAATATAGAAGTTGCTAAGTATCATCATGTCTTGCCCTTAGCCCCGCCCCTAGCCCCGCCCCCTCACTACACCTTTAGCTCATTGTAATGAGTACCTGCACCTATTTTTTCCCATTTAAAGCACTGAAACAAACCCCAGGATGATTGCGCTCTAGCATCTTGTCCAAACTGTCTATTCCATGATACAACCCGGTGAACCTGCAGAAGTCGGCTCTCCACCGATCTCCCGTGGCACTGTTGGGGTGGGTGGTGAATAGTCATTAACCATGAAGTCTCATATGGCACCAGCCACGGGCTGAACAGAGATATATTGAAACCATTTGCAGTATTGTCATGGTGGAGTGGGAAGGCACTGTTAATAGTGGGAGCGTAAAAAAGCCTATATGGAACCCACGATCTGTGTAGTCAAATAATTTTGACTGCTGTGTGCAATGTAACTGTGAGTAACTGGACACTGCCATCGGATGCCGAGGAACTGCCTGTGCTGGACTGGGCATTGTCGTCTGAGCTGGGGTGTCGTCCAGGGCCACCACTCGTGTGAGCCAGTGCTGCCGCCTCTGCCACAACTCCTTGCCTGTTGCTATTTGGGATGTACCCCACCCCTTCTCAACCTATGGGACCACCGGCAACTCCGTGGCTCCTCTGCCGGGGGTCCCGCATGTGCACGGCCTCCTGGGTCATATGTGTCCAGCCATTGCCATATTGCCTCCATCCTGGTGAAAAGGGTAGATGTCCTGCCTAGATGAATTTGCAGCTTGGCTGTAAACAGCAAGGCATAGTTGATCCCCAGCTCTCGCAGTCTCTTTTTCACCACCAGGAAGGAGGCCCGCTGGTGCTGCACTGCTGTCATGAAATCTGGGAAGATGGAAACCTGTGCATTGTCTACTGTAAAGGGGCCCTTGGATCGTTGCTGTCTGAGTATATAATCCTGGTCCTGAAAGTGTACAAAATGAGCAATTACAGGACGAGGGGATCACGTTGCAAGAGAATTCTAAGGTACTTTATTTGCCCACTCCAGGGCATAGTGTTTTGAGAGGCCCTTGGGCACGACCACCTTCTGTAACCAGTCCTCAAGATAAGTAAGCTCGGAGGGCTCCTCAATGTGTTCTGTCAGGCCTATCACCCTTATGTTGTTTTGCCGGGCTCGACCCTCCTGGTGCTTGATTTGGAGCTCCAGTATTTTGATCTTGTTCGTTCAGCTGTGTAGGCTCGGGACACAGGGCCCAGGTCTCTCATGTCTGCCTCCACCATCCAGAGGTGGTCAACCATCTTGCAGTGATTGTCTCGCAAAAGAACCATGTCCATCACTAGGGAGTCTATTTTGCTCTCAAGGGCATCTCTCATAGAGCCCATGGCTATCAATAGAGTATCCAACTTGTCTTCTGGCAGGGAAGTTATTCCCCCTAGGGAGAATGTCAGCAAGTGCGTCCTCTTTCTGGTGCTGGGATCTCCCCATGATGGAGCCAATGTGAAGATTAGGGGACACATGTGATTATTTGACCCTGATCTCCGCAGCAATGTGGGGCTAGACCACTTCTTGCATGCCCCCAGAGACTCCCAACAACTGTCATGACCATAGTGCTAGTCACTGGGACCATCCAATTGGAAGGTGCCTGCTTAGGGGGGGGTCGGCAATCAAGGTCTGAGTTACTCACTGTGGCCCTGGTGCCATCAGCAGTGGAGGTGCTCCATCCCAACATGGTACATGCAGGAGGACAGGAGTCCCGTTGTCCTACGGCGCTCTTTTCACCATTATTTCCTCAATCCCAGAGGCAGCAGGCCCAGTTGATAACGCCGATTCTTATCTAATTATCTATAAGAACCTTCTGGTCGCCAAGATCTTTTTACCTGTTGAACGGTGTAAAGGAGAGAATCTCATCAGGTTATATATCAGCATTCATTTTATCTGAAAAGACCACTGACTCCGAATTCAAGTTTGAGAATTTATTATCGCCAAGAATAACTGAACGTGCAAGCACCTCAACACGAGGTTAAAGAAATAGATGGGCACTAATACAAATAATAATCTACGCAGGAATCTCATCCGACTCAGGATAAGGAGAATAGAAAGTTCTAGAAGGATCAACCAGACTATGATTGCTCCAATTTCTAAGTTGCTCTTCATTGGACTAAACAAGCTTGTAATCAATAGCTGTCCCTACACTAACGCTAAGTGACATCCCTGCATAACGATTTTCCCAGGCAAGAGTGAATAAAAGGTGTCAGCTGTGAGGACTTCCTAAGAAGTGCAATCACATAATACCTAAGCTCAGCTCTGTCCTTCTCTCAGGTCTCCCCTACCTCTTCTCTGGCCTCCTCCCTCAGGGCACTATCCCTAATACAAAACCACAATACAATTGTACACGCCTTTGTCACGCCTCCTTGGCCAGGTCTTCTTTCTTGTGCTTTTCCATCGAAACGGTTACTTCATCCTGGACGGTTGCGATGACCTTGAGTCCCAGGCACCTTCTCCGCTGAAAGTATCATCCCTAAATTCCATTTCACTCCCCGTACCATGCCTCCCTCTCTCTAGCTTTCGAAAACAAAGAGTTAGTCTTACTAACGAGACATGTGTCCTTGCACCTGCAACAAAAGATACGTTCAACAGAAACCTTCTACTGTGCAAATTAAATCTACCGTTTGTGCCCAGAGAGCCTTACCAAGAGAAACTTTTCTCGGCCTACAAAATAAGCTAACATAAAATATAAACCAGGCCTTCCCTAAGCAAATATGTAGTCAGGCCTTTACATATGACTTTTAAACACACATCTTACTTTTCCCTATAAGCATTTTCATTACGATGCATATGCAAACAATGAATTACATGTGCAACTTTAATATGGTGCACGTTTAAACTACTGCAATTACATTACACACAAACTAATTCCTCTATGCATTATTTTCACACAATTCAATAAGCATTACATTACATCATTATCCTAACACCATTATGCTGCTGAGTTCACTTTCTCTCAGCAACTATTCATTCTTTACTAAACATGCATGAGTATACAATGGAATATAAACGAATATATGTCTGGATACATGTGGGTGCGGCCTATCAGTGATTATGATGCACCCCTACAATTCACAAGAACATTTCGCTCCATCAGTTCCCCCCTTTGATGACTCCTGTCATCATATTTCATTCTACTCCCTCGGAGAAGGAACCGACCTAAACAGAGCTTGTTGCCATCTTCCCTGATCTAAATTTCTCCATGCTCTTGAGCCTTTGATACTGACTGTCCTGCAGTCTTGCCAACCTCATGTCATTTTCCCTCAAAGCTCTCTTGACTCGGCCTGCTCGATACCACTTGTAGGCCTTGATCACAATCCACAAGCCAACCACACAACCCACCAAGATAAAGAGGGGTCTCAGAAAGTATCCAAGGAATCCCTTTCCTATGTTCGCAAACCAACCTCCCACTTGACCAAAACCCTTTCCGACCTTTTCCCAGGCCCCTTCTTCGGTCAAATCCGCTATCTTTGTGTGGATCGTAGTGATGTTACTTATATATTTCTCCAGATCCTTGCTACGGTCTGGTATATAAGTGCAGCACTCTTGAACCTTCAACATTTTACAGACTCCGCCCTCTTTTGCCAATAGGACATCCAAAGCAAGGCGATTCTGCAAAACCATTCCCCTTATCGACAACATCTCTCCTTCCACCAACACCAACGACTTTGCTGTATTCATCGAAAATTCATCCACCACAGTCGCTAACCTCCGAATTTTCACATCATTCAAGACTACTCCCAGACTAGGTATCATAGCTCCAAAGATATCCCCCACAACGATTCCTGCACTTGCAGCTCTTCTCGCTCTTGAATGCTCTCCACCTTCTAGAAGATCTAAATCTTCTGTATGGTAAATCTTTGGAAATATTATTGACAAATAACATGTTCCATACCAATTTGCAGGCAACCTCACATAAGCATTCTTCCCACATACGTAATACACCGTTTGTATCACTTGTACAGGACCTTGAAGAAAATCTTTTGCTACATCGGCCATGGTGAAAACGTGATCACAGGTACTTTGTCCCACTGCTACCTTCTCGTAGTAAGTCTGATAACGCCTTATACACAACTTACCCCTCTGCTCCTTATCTAACGCTATAGGACCATAGCTTCCCTTGGTCTTATGCAACCGTTCTTCCTCTGTCCAATCGGTCCTGTGATGCCCCAAGTCTCGGGAGTGAGTCAGCTTTCTATACCTATCCTCGACCTGATCCACAAACTTTCTCTCTACATCCGACATCAAACAAGTCAGATTGTTTCTGTGTGCGAATGCTGTATCCAATTCCAAACTCGGTATGAAGTACTTCCTCAGTCTGTCTTCGGTCTTATAATAGTCATACTTATTCAAATGCTTGTAAGCTGGGACTTCAGGAAGCACTGCGTCGAAATTGGAAAAGAAATACTCGAACTGATCTCTCTCATAAAATAAACTAAGCAAAAGACTACATGAAATACCATAAGTCAGTGGAAGATGGTGATACCTAATACCCTCATCCACCGAAGTAGGCAACTGCATACACACATAACAACCTTTCGCATCCATCACATCAACATACTCATACAACAACTTAGCATATGCATTCAACTTAAAATCCCCTTTAAATAAATCTACATGTAATCTACGACTTTCTTCTAATAACAAAGCTCTATCAGCTGCCCTGTCTACCCCCCTTCTGACTAGGTGTGATAGGTGTAGGTGTCCCTGTCACCTCCTCTACTTCTTGCTCGTGCGAACCAGTGTATGAGACTACAACAACTATGATTATAGAAATTATTACACTACTTATAAGAATGCCTACAATCCACTTCGATCTACGATTGGGATCTCCCGGCTCCATGGTTTCGAAAGTTCTCAAAGAGTCTTGGTTATCGCAAAGAACCCTGAAAAAAGTCTCTGTCCTTTAATTGTGACTTGCTTAACCAGCTCGAGCAACCATGAAATCTCCGGATTTTCCCTTTCCGATCACAATCTTATTTACACAGTCCAGAAAAAGACTTCCCTAGTTTTCGTTCCTCTTCTGTGGAAAGTCCCTAAGTTTATTCTTCTTCCACTCGGGCCTAGGTTATCTTCTTCTTTTGGACTTTTATTTACAGTTTATAGTTGATCCACTATAAGATCCTCATTGAGCAATACCAGAACGTGATACAAAAGTTCAAGACGCAAAATCAGCATTTCATGTGAAAACGGCTCAACTCCAAAAGGCGGGAATTCGAGTCGATGCAAAACCAAGTTTCGGACTTCACTCAGAAGCGGGGGATTCGGAACCGTGAGGGTCAGTGTTCCTTCTATCTCGAGCCCTGGCAACTGCAGCACCACCTTCACCACCACATTCGGGCTCCGACGGACCACTTGCACTGACCTCAGCCTTCCCGTGCTCACCACCCCCTGCATCAAACACAGTGTAAGTCCACTCAGGGGTAGAGTATCTGCGACAAGGCACTCTTGTTCTCTTTGACCTTCGCCGACTGTCTTGTGCTTGGTCTTCGTCACTTGCTTCCGTTTCAGATACTTCAGACACTGGAGCAAGGTCTCTTTCAGGTGCTAACCTCAGGTTCAGTCGCCTCTGTCTCTCGGGCCAACTTTCTGCACTTCTGTTCGTTCGTCTGCCTTCCCCTTCTATACCCAGTGCACTACTTCCTCTTTCGGCTGAATCTGACTCTTCTCCGCCCACTGCACCGTTTCTGTCTTCGGTGTCTGAGTCGGGGTTCGAACTGTGGAAACCCCCTTCAGCTTGCTCTAGTGCACCACCAGCTGTGTCAGCGACCCTTACAGCTTGACTTGTCCTCCCATGTGGCCCTGCCACATCAGCTGGATTTTCATTTACGAGAGGAGCTGTTTCTTCCAAGGGTGCTGGAACTCTGCGGGTATGGGAAGCATGCACCCGGTTCGGCAATCCTCCACACTTTACTGCTGTGTTCGTGATAAGTATCACCTGATACGGGCCACGCCAGCGGGCATCCAAGCAACTCTTCCTCACGTGCTTTCGGACGAGCACCCAGTCTCCGGGACACAAGTCGTGGCACAGATCACTCGAGGCTGGGACCACTGCTGCTTGCACCTGCTGGGATACAGAACGGACCACATCAGAGAGTCCTTTACAATAATCGAGAATCAAATCATCAGTGATGTTTATCAAGGCTGTAGCTGGTACTGCTGGCAATCTCATTGCCCTCCCCATTAATATCTCATGGGGGGACAACCCGGTCTTTCTGTCTGGGACACTTCGCATGCTCATTAGCACGAGTGGCAAGGCGTCGGGCCATTTCAGGGATGTCGAAGAACACATTTTTGCCATCCGGGCTTTTAAAGTTCCATTAACTTGTTCCACCATCCCAGAAGCCTCTGGTCTGTAACTACAGTGGAGTCTCTGGTCAATGTTCAATGCAGCGCAAAGCAACTTCAATGATTTCGCTATGGAAGTGCCCTCCTCTATCTGATTCCAAAGAGGTCGGGATCCCGAATCTAGGGATGAGCTCCCTCAACAGTAATTTAGCCACTGTGAGAGTGTCACACCTGCGTGTGGGGTAAGCCTCCACCCACCGTGAGAATACACATACTAACACTAAAATGTACCTCAATCCATTGCACTTAGGCATCTCCACAAAGTCCAACTGTATTCTATTGAAGGGCCCTCCTGACCTTCCAATGTGACTCAACGTAACTACAGTTCTCTTTCCAGCATTCATCTGCTGACACGTAACACACCTCTGACATACCGTCTCAGCCATTGCTCTGAACCGTGGGTTATACCACGTCTGTCTGAACACTCTCATCATTGCGTCTCTACCCAGGTGTGCCTGTCCATGTATCAGTCTTGCCATCGGACTCAGCAATTCTTCAGGCAACACGGCTCTCCCATCGTTGGATACCCACACATCCACATCTCCTTTCTCACACCCAGCTTTGATCCATCCCTCTCTCTCCTGGTTTGAAACTTCATCCTGCAATCGCTTAAGCTCTTCCCAAGTGTCTGCCATGGTCAACATTATGCTGAGCTCGGTTCCCTCTTGGCTCTCCCCTATCTCTCCTTCTGTGAATATGCATCCTTGTTCTGCACAGAAGCGGGCGACTTCGTCCGCATAATTGTTTCCCAAGGATACAAAGTCCTCCCCCTTCCCATGGGCTGAACACTTTACAACAGCAATTTCCTTTGGATGCTGTAATGCATCCAACAATTGTCTTACATATTCACCATTACGAATGGGTGAGCCAGATGATGTCAAAAATCCCCTCTGAGACCATAACTGCCCGAAGTCGTGCACCACGCCAAACCCATATTGGATGTCGGTGTAAATCGTGATTCGACTCGATCAGCGGCCAAACAGGCACGGGTCAAGGCAATGATCTCAGCTACCTGCGCGGAGCGTACTCCTTCTAGGCAAGCAGCCTCGACCACTCCTGAAATGGTACATACAGCAAACGCTGCTCTCAATTGCCCCACACTGTCTCTTAAGCATGAACCATCGACAAAGAAAATTTCATCTGGGTCAGCCAATGGTTCATCGACAATGTCAGGTCTCGGTTTGGTGCAAAGTTCGGTCACATCGAGACAATCATGGTCCGCACAATCTTCATCATCCGTGCTCGGTGTAGGCATCAATGTCGCAGGGTTCAAGACAGAGCACCTTTTCAGAGTCACATTCTCTGCGGCAAGTATGACTTGCTCGTACCTCGTTAACCTATTGTTCGTTAGGTGCTGGGTCTTGGTCCTGGTCATCAATAACTCAACCGAATGTGGCACATGTACAGTCAATGGATGTCCCATTACAATGCTTTCACATCTTTCAATGCTGACACCTGTTGCAGCAACGGATCTTAGACATCCGGGCAACGCAGAAGCTACTGGATCTAAAGTAGCTGAAAAGTAGGCAACTGGTCTACGGACCCCTCCATGGTTCTGAGCTAACACTGCTAATGCACATCCTTCCCTCTCGTAACAAAACAATGAAAAGGCCTTGTTGTAATCAGGCATTCCCAATGCCGGAGCCCTGCACAAATCCTCTCTCAGTTTCAGGAATGATATCAAGCACTCCTCGTCCCATGGTACCGGATCACTCACATCCTTGTGCGTAAGCCTCTGCAGAGGCTTTGCTCTCAAGGAGAAACTAGGAATCCACTGTCGACAATAGCCAACCATTCCTAGAAACATCCTAACTTCTCTCTGTGTCGTAGGTACTGCCATGCTCATTATTGCCTCAATTCGATCTGGTGACACCTTCCTCTTGCCTTTTTCCAATCTGTGTCCCAAGTACTGTACCTCTTTCAAACAGTACTGCAGCTTGTTCGGGGACACCTTATGTCCGTTCTCTGCTAAATGGTTCAACAGTGCTACAGTGTCAATTCTGCAAGCATCTTCTGTTTCTGAGGCAATGAGCAAGTCATCTATGTATTGCACTAGAACTGAGTTCTGTGGCAACACAAGACTCTCAAGGTTCTTCTTCAGGATCTGGTTAAAGATCGATGGACTTTCCGTATACCCTTGAGGGATACGACACCATGTTAACACGCGATTTTCTAACCTGAACGCAAAAAGAAATTGGCTTTCCTCGTGGAGCGGTATCGAAAAGAAGGCTTGACACAAATCGATAACCGTAAACCACTCGGCTTCACATGGGATCTGGAACAGTATTACTGAAGGATTCGGTACCACTGGACAACAAGGGACAACTATCGTGTTGACCTTTCGCAGGTCTTGCACGATCCTGTATTTCCCGCTCGGTTTCTGTAGTCCCATTATGGGCGAATTACAGGGGCTACCTCTGATCTCTTTCAAAATACCCTTCTCAATGAAAGTCTCGATCACAGGTTTTATTCCTGCAATCGTTTCTGTCGACAGGTTGTATTGAGGTGTTCTTGGGAAATCAACATTCTGTTTCACCTCAATCCGCACTGGTTCAACCCCTCTGATTAGACCTATTTCATCGCCTGCGAAATCCCACACCACAGACGACACTGCGTCTCTCAGATCAGGTGGAAGTTCTTCCACAGTCACCATTGGGTACAGATCTATACATAGATGCTGATTGGTAACCTTAAAGTCAGCATCGTCATCTGTCGTCTGGACCTCCACTCCCCGTGGTGTACAATAAATCGTGCAGTTCAACTTGCACAACAGATCTCTTCCCAAAAGGCAAACTGGACTCGTATCACACACTACAAACTGATGTCTAGTTTGGAAGGAACCTATCTTTACTAGGATCGGTTCTGTCAATGGGCTGCTTATTCTTTTGTTCGCTACTCCAACAACCTGGATTGATTGTCCCGAGAGGGGTAGGTTAGGGACTACTGCTGATCTTACAGTAGACCGGGTAGCACCAGTATCAACCAAAAGTGTGGCAGGATGACCCTCAATCTCTGCCTCCACAAAAGGTCCTCTCTGGTCTACCTCCAAGACCGCTCCAAGTGTGCAGTCTTCCTCCCCCCTCGGGCACCGTCAGGATAAAGGGTCTAGGCTATCCTCGTCGAAATCTTCGAACAGGGGCATTTGTTGGTACGTTCGTGTTCCTTGTGAAATCCTTGGAGCTTGGGGAACCTGGGCGTGAGAATTGTAAACCCCCCCTTTCATCGTTCTAGGCCTCGTCACTGTGCTAACTACTTCTTGCGCGGGTGCCTGAGCCCCCTCTTCCTCTTCCTGTAACTGATTAGCTGGGTTCAAAGGACACTCGCGTTTCCAATGTCCGACCTGGCGACAAAGATGACACGCAGTGGTCTTCTTCAGTGTGGCCACGTCCACTCCTGTCTTGGGGTCTACTGGTTTTCCCTTTCCCTGTCCCTGCCCATTCTGGTTTCCCTGGAAATTTCCTTGCTTTCTTCCTAAGGTCCCTCCACTAGGCTGACTCTGTGCTGTCTGCATCTGGACAAGCATCAATTTGTCTTTTAGCTTTCGATGTTTCGATTCCACCTCATCACTACAGTATCTCGCATACCGCAGAATTTCATCTAGTGGCTTGTTCTGCCAGCAGATCAAATGGTGCTGTATCATGAGGCTGATTTCCATTCTCAGACCCAGTACAAACTTTGAGACAAACTGTCCCATATCCTTGGGGTCCAAGATATCTAACCCACTATACTGTTTAAAAGCTTGCAAAAGTCTTTCATAATATTCATGCACCGTTTCCTTGGGTTCCTGTACAGTCCGATCTATCTTAACCCAATCTATAACCTGATGTGAAATCTTCAGTTTCAACAATGTAATAACCTGCTCATACTTTTTCATGACTAGGGGTGATGGACCATTTGTAACCGCCTCTCTATCCGGTTCCGAAGTCGGCCACTCAATAGCGACTTTACAAGCTGTCCACAAATCTCCCGGTACCACTATGTCAAACAAAGTGTTCAAGTCAATCCACAATACTTTTGAAATTTTCACAAACCGCTCAACCTGTTTGTACCACTCTACTGGTTTTTCCCTCAGCCGAGGAAAATCATTTGTAAATGCAGCTAAATCACCTCTATTCCACGGCACATGCACGTACCCTCCATTCTGTACTTCCCGTAAAGGAAAATTTCCAACACCCGTCGCCCCTCTCCTGGCGGCGGCGTTTCTCCTTCTGCTCTCTTTACTGGTTTCTTCTTGGACCACCTTTCTTCCCATTTGTCCAACAAAATCCATATTCTCATTCCTATAATCAGGTCTCTGGTGTGTGTCCTTAATCCTGTGATTCTTTTCTCCTCCAGCTCCTGGTCACTGTAATGCAATCTATGTGGCCCCTGCAACGCTTTAGTTTTGTTCAGGTCCACCTCATATCTTTTGGCCAATTCCTTCAATCTATCATGTGCCATTCTAGCTTTTCGAGTCACATCTTTTGCTACAAACAGCAGTTCATCTGATCCATAAATTTCTATCCTTTCCAAAGGCAGACTCCCACTGATCATTTCGTCTACCTCTGCTTTCAGCCTCACCACATCTAGCAACCTTGCCTGTACTGCACTCCTCAGTACATCTCGACAACCCGAGCCATCCCGCTCATCACAGTTACTATTCTGTCCTTGTGACCTATTCCCTTCCATCATATTCCTGGAACTTGGTCTGTCTTCCGAGACGTTCTGTGCCCTATCTCCTTGCATCCTATCCTCTTGGTTCGTTACTGTTGGTGTCCACTCCCTCAAAGCTGACTTAGATTCCCGCAAAGACCTCGGTCTTTCTGGTCTCTCCTCTTCTCTCCTAAAGGAAGAGTCCGCAGTAGCCGGTAACGGCGTACTTGTCTCCATTGGTCTTGGGAAATGAACCACCCTTACTCCAAACCCATTCCCACTCTCACTGTTTCCTTCCTCCCTTCCCGTCGGTACGGAGCCCCCTTCTCTCACTCGGTCTGGGTCATATACCGGTACTATAGGGCCAATGGTAACCTGTACTGTCAAGGAGTCCGGTAATCTTGTGTTCCCCGCAGGAAGCTGTGTTATCATAGACGCCGTTGCCCCCTCCGTTCCTGTGGAAATCCTTCCCACCACTCTCATGCTAGTCTGGTTCTGGCTTTCATCAACTATTGCTACTACTGGGGTCGTCTTTCCCTCTTCTGAATCTGGATTAAATGGTGGTGGCCTCTCTGCCAACAACCTATCTAACAAGCTGTCGTCTGTATCACTATCCTCTTCATCGATTCTTATAATCTTTCCGTTTTGTACTAACAATGGGTACAACTTGTCCACTTCAACCGTTGCCACCCTCCACCGTTTCTCCAGTGCATCCCACTTTGCATCCTGAAATGCCCTGATCGATTTCTTCACCCTTTCCTGACTTTTGTCTCTATTCCTTTCGTGTGCTGCTCTAATCCACGCATGCAATGCCTCAAACTGTGTCGGTCTAGGTAGTGGTCGTAATGAAGCCATTACGCTTTTTAGCTGGTACAATACCTCCATCCTGAAAGTACCATATCGAGGGAACGACAATTCTCCTTCTGCTTCTGTCATTTTATGCCAATTCTCAAGCCAAATTATAGTATGCAATCCTACATTCTTTGCCATATAATGTGCTGGTGTATCCTCGGGAGGAGCTTCCTCTCCCTCCCGAACAACCACATGTCTATCACCTCTACAAAGTTCCCGTAAAGCTTTAAAACATTTCATGATGAATCAACTTTCTGTTTACACTCAAAATGTCCGCTTTTACTTCCTGATTTCAATCCACCAATACCAGCGCGGCTCACACCAACCGGCCTATCGCAGCGCGGCACTTGTCTGACGTCACTTTTCCTCCGCTCGCAGCAGTTCCCCTCCTTTCTAATTCACTCGTTCTCGCTCGCACCTGTCCCAATCATACTCTGAAATAATGTCCGTCCTACCGAACAATTACCTCTCTGACCGTCAGTCTTACCAATGACCGATCAGCCTCTTGAGCTTGTTGACCTCAATCTGGCAATCGTCTGTCCGCGAAACGACCGGACAATCGCCTTTAATACACTCGATAGGATTCAATCACTCGATGTTCTGCACACAATAACCTACGACCTGCGTTGGTTATTCACACACTCACTCATGTGTTCCCTATCTTCAGTGGGTCTGTCAATGACGTCTCGTGACCCCCACAACCTCTGGTCAACGTTCTCACTCTGGGTGTATTCTACACCACAATAAATCTCCCGGTCCCGCGCGCGCTCACGGTCCGTTTCTCAATCACACAACTCTCTTCCCAACTCCGCAAGACATCACACAACAATAAAACACCGCAATCTACCAAACATCACTCTTTTCATACTCACTCTACTACGAACTGCTACTTCCGCCGCACCGGCACTCTCCGTCAGTTTTCCACGACCTCCGACATCCTTCTCCCGCGGTCCTCTGGATCTGCGTCACTCGAGCTCTATGGGGCAACTTAGTCTCCTATCTTGCTCTAGATCTCCCCTTACCATCAAAGGTAACCATCCTACTCTGCTACCAACTGATAACGCCGATTCTTATCTAATTATCTATAAGAACCTTCTGGTCGCCAAGATCTTTTTACCTGTTGAACGGTGTAAAGGAGAGAATCTCATCAGGTTATATATCAGCATTCATTTTATCTGAAAAGACCACTGACTCCGAATTCAAGTTTGAGAATTTATTATCGCCAAGAATAACTGAACGTGCAAGCACCTCAACACGAGGTTAAAGAAATAGATGGGCACTAATACAAATAATAATCTACGCAGGAATCTCATCCGACTCAGGATAAGGAGAATAGAAAGTTCTAGAAGGATCAACCAGACTATGATTGCTCCAATTTCTAAGTTGCTCTTCATTGGACTAAACAAGCTTGTAATCAATAGCTGTCCCTACACTAACGCTAAGTGACATCCCTGCATAACGATTTTCCCAGGCAAGAGTGAATAAAAGGTGTCAGCTGTGAGGACTTCCTAAGAAGTGCAATCACATAATACCTAAGCTCAGCTCTGTCCTTCTCTCAGGTCTCCCCTACCTCTTCTCTGGCCTCCTCCCTCAGGGCACTATCCCTAATACAAAACCACAATACAATTGTACACGCCTTTGTCACGCCTCCTTGGCCAGGTCTTCTTTCTTGTGCTTTTCCATCGAAACGGTTACTTCATCCTGGACGGTTGCGATGACCTTGAGTCCCAGGCACCTTCTCCGCTGAAAGTATCATCCCTAAATTCCATTTCACTCCCCGTACCATGCCTCCCCTCTCTCTAGCTTTCGAAAACAAAGAGTTAGTCTTACTAACGAGACATGTGTCCTTGCACCTGCAACAAAAGATACGTTCAACAGAAACCTTCTACTGTGCAAATTAAATCTACCGTTTGTGCCCAGAGAGCCTTACCAAGAGAAACTTTTCTCGGCCTACAAAATAAGCTAACATAAAATATAAACAAGGCCTTCCCTAAGCATATATGTAGTCAGGCCTTTACATATGACTTTTAAACACACATCTTACTTTTCCCTATAAGCATTTTCATTACGATGCATATGCAAACAATGAATTACATGTGCAACTTTAATATGGTGCACGTTTAAACTACTGCAATTACATTACACACGAACTAATTCCTCTATGCATTATTTTCACACAATTCAATAAGCATTACATTACATCATTATCCTAACACCATTATGCTGCTGAGTTCACTTTCTCTCAGCAACTATTCATTCTTTACTAAACATGCATGAGTATACAATGGAATATAAACGAATATATGTCTGGATACATGTGGGTGCGGCCTATCAGTGATTATGATGCACCCCTACAATTCACAAGAACATTTCGCTCTATCACAGTGACCTCCCTGGGCAGAGGCAATCAGCCCTTGATGAGGCCACAATGGTCTTTCTTCTTGCAGCTGGGCCGCGCAGCTCTTTGGGCCCCCGCAGAGTCAGGCAATCAGCGGTCCGGTCATCCCAGTCGAAACACCTGCCAGTGAGTCGCCGAGTCAATTAGGCCACGACAATCAATCATCCCATGGCCGTGCCATTCTCTGGGCCCCTGAGGAGTCAGGCAGTTTGCGGCCTGATCTGATCGGCAAAATACCAATCGGTGGGTCGCCGTCAGGCCCTCGGCTCCTCTGAGGCTGCTACTCTGTGTGCACCGAGGCCAGCCCTCACCTTCTCAGGCCTCCTCCCGCTTGGACTTGTCCCACAGTGCCATCCGCTCTGGCACAGGGGGACTCAGCTGCTCCTGCCCAGCTCAGTCAGGGCCCTGGGCGGACATCGAGGATGAAAGGTGGCCTCCCCCTTTCACGAATGGGCTTGGGGCATCAGGAATGTGTTGCATTGCCTGGGGCCAGGAGGGGCCAGGAGGAGCGCTTCACTACATGCGAATGCTCAGCATGTGGGCTAGCCCCACCCACAACTGCCTTTACAAAAGTTAAAGGCAGCCATGTTGTTTTTAGGTACAGTTTGCCTGTGTTCTGCATTTTGCCCTTAGATGTAGGTAAGTATTAGGCTTAATATTTTTCCCCTACCTGCTGCCACTTTATTAAAGTGGTAAAAGGTAGGGGAAAATATTGATAGGTTTCTATATATTAATACAGCAGTACCAAAAATAAATGAAAAAATATATTATAAAATTTAGATAGACTATAGCACCCTATATTTTGCAAATATAGTGTACTGCAATGCATTTTCAATTTTTAACATATTTAAATCTGAAGTAAATGTCTACGGAGTACTGTGGTAATACCTAAAAATTACCAAGCCACTTAAATTTTTTTAAATGCCCAGTTTTCCCTAAACTTCTGTAAAAATATATAGAAAGTTATAAATACATTTCTCTACCTATTAACAATTTGATAAAGTGGTAATAGGTAGGGAACAGCAATACAACCTACTACTTACCTACATCTAAAACCCAAACCCAGAACACAGCAAAACACAGAACACAGGCAAAATGTGCTGAAGACAACATGGCTGCCTTTTACCTTGGGTAAACACAGCTATTAGCCAATCAAATACTGCCTCATCATGTGCTTGTACTGCGGTATAGCATGAACTTCCCACAGCATATCGCGGAAAAATATATGAATAATGATTTTAAAACTTATAACTTTAAAACTACTTACACTATTCACAGATACTACCAAAAAGTACCATTTACACAGAATATATATATTTTCATGTCACATTACATTTACATTCATGAACACACTTTCATGCTACGTCTGTTTCAATTACCACACATCACTGTATGCGAGTACGCTCTAATCCACAACACTCCACTCCACGCCACTCCACTCAATGCTACTACACTCTACTCCACTCTGTCACTCCACTATAAGACACTCCACGCTACACTAATCAACTGTACGCCACTCCATTTTACCCCACTCCTTTCTATGCCACTCCACTCTTCACCACTTCACTGTACGCTCTTACAGTCTACACCACTCCATTTTATGACACTCCAGTGTACATCAATACACTGTATTCTCTTCCACTCTATGCTACTCCACTGTATGCAATTTCACTGTTCGCAACTCCGCTCTACGACACTACACTCTGCGCTATTCCACTCTATGCCACTCCACTGTACGCCACTTCAGTGTACACCATTGTGCTGTACACTAATACTCCATATGATGCTACATCACTTTATACCACTACCCGGTACGCCACTCCACTATATACCACTCCACTCTATAACAATCCACTGCACACTATTACACTGTAGATCACTCCATCTACGACACTACACTTTACCCCACTCTCCCGTACGCCAATCCACTCTACTGTACTACACTCTACGCTATTCCACTGTAGGACACTCCATGATATGCCATTCTACTCTATGCTATTCCACCACATGCCACTCCACCCTATGTCACTACACTGTACACCAGTAACACTCAACTTCATTCCACTCTACACCACTCTACTGTACGCTACTCCACTGTATGCCTCTCCACTCTATGCCACTACACTCTGTGCTATTCCACTGTACGCCACTCCACAACACTCCACTATACACCACTCCACAGTATGCTATTACACTGTACGCCACTACACTCTACCCCACAACACTGTACCTCTCTCCACTCTACAACACTACACTCTACGGTATTCCACTCTACAACACTCCACGCCACTAGACTGTATGCCACTCCACTCTATGCCACTGCAGTCTACTCTATTCCACGGTAAGCCACTACACTGTCTGCCACACCACTGTATGCTACTCTAATATACACTATTCCACTGTATGCCACTCCACTGTACTTAACTTCACTCTACGCCGCTCTACTCTACCCCACTCTACTCTACCTCACTATACAATACCCCACTCCACTCTATGCCACTCCACGATATGCCACTCCAGTCTCCGTAACTGCACTGTATGCCTCTCCACTGTATGCCGCTCCACTCTGTCAGTGCACTGTACACTATCACACTTTATATCACTCCATTCTACGCCACTCCACTGTATGCCATTCCACTGTATGGCACTCCTCTCTACGCCAATCCACTCTAGCCTACTACGCTCTACCCTATTCCACTCTACGACTCTCCATTCTGTGCCACTTTACTGTACACTATTCCACTATATGCCACTCCACTCTTTGTCACTACACTGTGCGCCAGTGACAGACAATGTTTTTCCACTCTACACCACTTTACTATATGCTACTCCACCGTATGCCACTACAGTCTACCCCACTAAGCTGTACCCCACTCCACTCTACGCCACTCCACTCCATGCCACTCCAGTCTACACCACTGCACTGTATGCCACTCCACTTTATGACAATGCACTGTATGCTATTACACAGTACATTGTTCCATTTTATGCCACTCTACTGTACACTATTCCACTATATGCCACTCAACTCTACATCACTACACTGTATTCCAGTAACAACAACGTTATTACTCTCTACACCACTCCACTGTATGGTACTCCACAGCAGGCCACTACAGTCTACCCACTACATTTTATCACTCTCCACTCTTCTGTATTCCACTGTACAACACTCCACACTGCACCACTCCAGTCTATGCTATTCCAATGTACACAACTACACTGTAACTCACTTCACTGTACGCCACTGTACTCTATGCTACTCCACTGTACGCCACTGCACTCTCAGCTCTTCCACTCTATGCCACTCCACCCTACGTCACTCCACTCTACCCCACTACAGTGTACGCTATTCCACTGTAAGCCACTCCAGTGTACACCATTTCACTCTGTCATTCCACTCTACGCTATTCCACTGTATGCCACTACACTGAAACTCACTCCACTCAAAGTGATTTCACTCTACAATACTCCACTCTACGCCATTCTACTCTTCGCTGTTCCACTGTACACCACTCCACTCTAAGACACTCATGTGTACGCCATTACACTGTACACCACTTCAATGTATGCTATTCTACTATATGCTGCTCAACTTCACTACACACAAGTCTACGCCACTCCACTGTATACTAGTGCAATATACACACATACACTCTACACTATTCCATGCTGTACTCAACTTCACTGTACAACACACCACTCTACGCTATTATACTCTATCCTACTCTAATATATCCTATTCCTCTGTGCACCACTCTACCGAATGCCAATCAAACTCTACACCACTCTACTATACCCCACTCCACTCTACTCCACTCCTCTCTATGCCACTGCACTGTATACCACTTCACTATATGGTACGCCGGTGTACAACAATCCACCATATGCTATTGCACTGTATTTCATTCCATTCTATGCCAACCCACTGTGTGCCACTTAACTCCACACCAATCCACTCTACCCTACCACAGTCTACTCTATTCCACTGTACAACACTCCATTCTATGCCACACTACTGTAGGCTATTTCACTGTATGTCACTCCACTCTATGTCACTACACTATACGCCAGTAACACTCAACGTTATTCCACTCTACACCACTACACTGGATGACATCCCACTGTACGCCACTCCACTCTAGAAAACTCCACTTCACACCACTCCACAGTACACTATTGCACTGTACGCCACTACAGCCTACACCACTACACTCTATCCCGCGCCACTCTACAACACTCCACTGCATGGTATTCCACTCTACAACACTCCACTCTACGTCACTACAGTGTATGTCACTTCCCCCTATGCCATTCCAGTCTATGCTATTCCACTGTACACCACTGCAGTGTACCTCACTCCACTCTACGCCACTCTACTGTATGCTATTCCACTCTAAGTCACTCCACTCTATGCCACTCAGCTCTATCCCACTCCCCTGTACACTATTCCACTGTATGCCACTCCACTCTATTTCACTGTACGTCACTACACTGCAATTCACTCCACTCGTCAACTTTAGAACAACCCACTATATGCCACTCCACTCTATCCCACTCCCCTGTATACTATTCCACTGTGTGCCACTCCACTCTATGCTCTATTTCACTGTACGCCACTACACTGCAACTCACTATACTCTACGCTCCTCAACTTTAGAACACTCCACTATATGCCACCCCACTCTATGCCACTCTACTGTACGCCACTCCACTGTACGCTATTCCTCTGTATGCCAATCCACTCTAACACACTCCACTGTAACCACTGCACTGTACACTGCTACACTGTACGCCAATCTACTCTACACTATTCTACTGTACGCAGCTCCAATGTACAGCACTTCACTCTATGATTTTCTACTCTGTGCCAATCCACTGTACGGCACTCCCCTGTACTCTACTCTAATATACGGCAATCCACTTTATGCCACTTCACTGTACGCCACTGCACTCTATGCCACTCTATTCTACCCCACTCTATGCCACTCCACTCTATACCACTCCAGTCTTTGACATACCAGTCTAAGCCACTGCACTCTGCACTAACCCCTCTACGCTACTCCACTCTACATATTCCACTGTGCGAAACTCCACTCTCATCACTACACTCTACGCTATTCTACTCTACACCACTCCACTATCCGCTATTCCACTCTACGTCACTACACTCTACGCCACTCCTCTGTACGCCACTCCACTATATGCTTTTCCACTCTACACCACTCCATTCCACGACATTCTACTCTACCCTATTGTACTGTATGCCACTACACTGTACCTCACTCCATTGTACGCCACTCCACTCTACCCCACTGCACTCTACACTACTCGAGTGTACACTATTGCACTCTACCACACTACATTCTGCGCCACTCCACTCTTCCCCACTTCACTTAATGCTATTCTACTGTACGCCACTCCACTCTTCAACACTCAACTCTACGTTATTCCACTCTACGCTAATCCACTGTATGTCATTACACTGTAATTCACTCCACTCTGCGCCCGTCAACTCTAGAACACTCCACTATACGCCATTCCACACAATGCTACTCCACTATACGTCACTCCACTCTATGCTATTCCACTGTATTCCGATCCACTCTAACACATTCCACTGCACGCCACTCCACTGTGCACAACTACACTGTACGCCAATCCACCCTACACTATTCCATTGTACACAAAAACACTGTGCAGCACTTCACTCTATTCTATTCCACTCTATGCCAATCCACTGTACGGTACTCCATTTTATGACTCTCTGATCTACGGCAATCCACTGTATGCCACTGAACTCTACGCCACTCTTCTCTACCCCATTGCACTTTTCGCCACTGCACTCTGTGACTCCACTCTATGCCTCTCCAGTCTAAGCCACTTCACTCTATTCTACTCCACTCTACACAACTCCACTCTCACCACTTCACTATATGCTATTCCAATCTATGCCACTACACTCTACTACACTCCACTGTACGACACTCCACTATAAGCTATTCCACTCTACGTCACTACACTCTACGCCACTCCTCTGTACGCCACTCCACTATATGCTTTTCCACTCTACACCACTCCATTCCACGACATTCTACTCTAAGCTATTGTACTGTATGCCACCACATTGTACCTCACTCCATTGTATGCCGCTCCACACTACGCCACTGAACTCTAGGCTACTCCACTGTCTGCTATTACTCTCTACCACACTACATTCTACGCCACTCTACTCTTCCCCAGTCTAAGCTATTCTACTGTATGCCACTTCACTCTATGCCAATCAACTCTACAACACTCCACTATACGCTATCCCGCTCTACTCTATTCCACTGTATGCCACTACACGGTACCTCGCTCCACTCTACATCCGTCCGCTCTAGAACATTCCATTATATGCCATTCCACTCTATGCCACTCCACTCTATGCTATTCCAGTGTACACCAGTCCACTCTAACACATTCCACTGTACACCACTGCACCTTACCCAACTACACTGTACGCCAATCCACTCTACACTATTCCACTGTATACAACTCCACTGTTCGGCACTTCACTCTATGCTATTACACTGTACGCAATTCCACTCTCACCACTTCACTCTATACTATTGCACTCTACACCACTCCACTCTATGACGCTCCACTCCACGCTATTCCAATTGATGCCACTACACTCTACGCTACTGCACTCTACGCTACTCCACTGTAGGCTATTACACTCTACCACACAACATTCTACGCCATTCCACTCTTCCCCACTCTAATGTATGCTATTCTACTGTGCGCCACTCCACTCAATGCCACTTCACTCTACAACACTGCACTCTATGCTATTCCGCTCTACGCCATTCCCCTATACAGCCTTCCACTGCAATGCACTGTACATTAACTATAACTCATGCCTTCTCAATGCACTGCTTCTACCCTCTTATATTATATCAGTTATTCCATGTAAAATAATGTTATTTACAATAATAGTTATGACATCGCCAATCATATCTTTTGCGAGAACACAGTGCATGGTAGAGTGGCGAGTTATAGTTAATGTAGTGTGGCTATAGAGTTGAATACATTGGGGGAGATTTACAAAAAAGTCACGCAATGCAGCGCAGCCCCCCGCGAGGCTGCGCTGTGTTGCACAACAGGGAGGGAACAGGAGAGCCCCATATTTTCAGAGATATGGCTCTCTCCTCCCCTTTCCTTTGCGCCGGCGCTGCTTTCAGTGGCTGTGCGCTATGCACACACCTTAGCGCCATAGCGCTAGGGTGTGTGCATGAGTCTAGCATAGGTTTTGTACAGGAAGGGTACCCTTCTTGTACAAAATACTATGCCTAGACAACATAGAAAGCTTTTCCCACTTTGTATGCGTGCTGCACAGTGCAGCACACATGCAAAGTCAGAAAAGCACAGAGAAATGAAAGCATTTCTCCTGTTAACGCCTTCACTGAAGGGGCGTTAACTTTTGCCACAAAACCATGACTACAAATCTTTGTAAATATGGTTTTGCATCAAAAGGCATGGGTGGTTGCATGGGAACACCCATGTAACGCCCCCTCTGCGCTAAGTAACGCAAAGCAGTGCTTCGCGCTGCTTTGCGCTACTTTGAGTGTGCTTTCCAGCACAAAACAAGTTTTGTGCTGGAAAGTAAAAATGCAAAAAAAACATTTCACGCTGCTTAGCGTCACTTTTGTGACGCTAACCCAGAGCAAAATGTTCGTAAATCTCCCCCATTGTGTATAGAGGTGTACGAATTATAGTAATTTGAAAGTGTTGCGTAAATTATAAATTAAATGTATAAGTTAAGAAATTTATATTTTTGTGTCCATTAAATTTTGTTTGTAGCTAAAGAATAAATAACATGATATAAATGTAAAGGTGGTCCATAAATTATACATCTAAGGTATAACTACAACTGAAGAATTTCGAATGTTTATGTATTTTAAGTTTGGTTTGTATGGCAAGAATAAATAAAGGTTTAACCTTTGTTTTTTTCATTAAAAAAGACATATAGCCCCCTGCTGACCCCATTGTTTTTCGATCTTGGGACGAAGCGAATTGGGGATGTGGCCTCAAACCAAACCCTTGATGTACTGTGGACCACACCGGAGTTAAGTGATTAGTGTGAATTGCTGAGGGAAGTCCTAAATATGAGTGGTGCTAAGCGGATTACATGGCTACTCCACGTTGCAACTTGGTGTAGATCCCTGGTATTGATTAGTATATGGGATAGTCCAGAGCAGATCAGTAAAAAGATATAGCTAATGTAAAAGTTATATACTGAGTATATGTGGCCGATCGGTATGCTACAAGTATGACTATAGGGCGCCCAACCACTGAGTTTGTAAGCTTTAAGGCATATCCTAAGTTTGAGCCCTTTTTAGGTCGAGCCTCGAGTAGCGCGCAAGCGCTGCTCTGCAAGACTTTAAGTTAGGGGCTTCTGAAAGCTGACCAGACGCTCGTGCGTCATGGCCTTTTCCCTGCGGTTACCCGAAAGCAAAAGGCCATGGTGCACGAGCGTGTGGTCACGCCTGCTGCTTGCAAGCGCGCGCTCACCACTCGCGTGCTTGGTTTTTTCCTTGTTTTGATTGATGGTGTGATCCTCGACACTGATAACCTAATCGCAGCCATCCAGGGAGATCAGGGCGTTTGGGAGCCTCCAGACTCGGGCATTGCATGGGAGCAGGAAAGAAAAGGGGCGGGCGGAGATCTTTCACTCAGGGTATCGTGAGCCTGTTGACATTCTGGGGTCTGTTCTCGCCCTATGCTCTTATCCCACTGATTTGCTCTGTCGCAGACTGCATTGCCAGAGGGCGTCTTCGGTTTCACGACAAAATGTACAGCTATTGAAATGTTAGACAAGGGGCCGGAGGGAAATTTGTTGTAGGCTTTTTCACTTTTATTATTTTGCCCCCTGTCGGTGTAGGCTTGCCCAGAAGTATTTATTCACAGTACACACACACGCCAAGATCTCGTAAATCTTGGCTAGCGTCACGAATAGTTGGAATAGTTATGGCGCTGCAGTCTATGCGCTGTTAAGCATTTAAAGGCTGTGCAGTGGAATAACTTTACGCTTTTTGACATTAGTCGATCTCCGTAAATGATCTGTCCAAATAGAGGAATGCTGGCTGGAGTCCAAGTACCTTCTTCTCTAAACTTGACCACAAGAGTGTTTAGTAGTTTTATGTTTTTTAGGGTGGTTAATCACCTATCCTCCTTTGCTTCTGTCTTTTTCTCACAGCCCCTTTACTCTTCTCCTATTTGTCTTCTGTGCGTGGAATGGATGTAGGTTAAGGCAGCCCATTGGTCACTGTGCCTGCCTTCCTAGGCGCCTTCGTTCGACGTGCTCTAATCCCGTTCGGGCCTTTCCCACCTTTATCTTTCCGAGCTCCAAGTTATGCGGGCTGTTGAACAGGGTAAAAAGTCGCCGTTATTATTGGGGTTTTCGAAAGTGCCTGCACATTATGGTAATTATATGGTTCCTGGTAACCTTTAACTGTGTAATGCTATGTGTTCGTGCATGTGTGGCAGTGCCAAGTTAGTAGTTCTTTTTAGCACCTTTGTACTGATAGATCTGCTCGTTGAGTATTGGTAGATCCCAATATCTGAGCAGGTCACCGTGTATTGCTGTATAATGTCGTAATCGAGAACGTGTTTTCCGTAGAGATGTCTTCCTTGTGCCTGCACTACTTGTAGTTCGATTACATTTGTTTTTGCAGTATCGCCTTCACCCTTATTTTTGCCTACACACGAGATGGAAATAAAAAAAATCTACCACCCTTAAAAGGGCTGCTATGGGATTCGGCTTAGAGAAGAAGCCACTTGATGACCTATGAAAATTAACAATTCAGTTAGCATCTATTTTTAGGTCGAGCCTAGAGTAGCGCGCAAGCGCTGCTTCTGGCGAAGACTTTATGTAGTGGGCATTTGAAAGCTGACCACACGCTCGTGCACAATGGCCTTTTCCGTGCGGTTACCCGCATGTTTCAGGCACGATGCACGAGCGTGTGGTCAGCTCAGCAGGCTGCCGCGCTCGCTCGCCCCCGCTTCTCTTTTCTTACTGCAGGCAGGACGACGTGCGCAGCCGAGACAAATGCGGGCGCTTGTCTTTGATTGTATTCGCGCAGGTACTTTCTTTCCCAGGCAGAGGTTTGCTTTGTTTTAGTTTCTCAGCCACCCCAAAATATGATGTTTTTCGCAGCGTTTGTAAACGGAGCTCCTAAACTGTGCGTGGTCCAGAGAGGGACTTAAAAGCACACGTGTCAAAAGAGGTTTTGGAATTGCTCGTTTGTAGTTTATGTGAGCATAGTGGGAAGCGAGGGAAATTCATCCGGTTATTTTTGTGCAGAACCCGTTAGCGCTTCCTGCTATAGTCGTGCGGTATCGTAGCGCTGTCAATAAACAGCTGTGCTCATTTCTTCAATCTTTTAATGATAAACGGTCGAATCAGCACTGCTTGAATTCCAGCTGGCTGCTTTAACTGACTGAGGTACTCTGCGGGTGTAATGATTGTGCAGCGCCGAGCCCTTGCCTCCCCTCTCGAGAGCCGCGTGCCAGGTTAGATTTTATTTCCAAAACATGGCCTACCACACCTATATGCGCACCTAGGACACTCATCTTCGCTGCAACAGCAAGTTTATCATTTCCGCAGTCACAGCCCGTCTCCAGGAAGAGGTGGGAGAGGGTGTGGAGCTGAGCCCCCCTCCCTTTTTTAGAGGGAAACAGGAAACAAGGTAGGGGGGTGGCTAGATAACCTCACGTGCCCTCCTGACGCGGCGCTGTGTAACACAGGATATATGTAGTGTAAAGACACATGACCCGAAACTTGGGAGCCCTAGGGTCAACACCATTTAAGCCGTTGTGAATGGACTGTGACTGGAACCGGTGGGTGGCATGTTGATTTTTGGATATCAACTGACCCAAGTGGAAAAAATCCCAGCCGGTTCCGTTTCCATCCCGGAAGTGGTCACTGGTGGGTTTTGGTGCCTGATGACAATCACTTAACCAGCAGAATCTACCGTTTGTTCTTCAGCTTAATGTGGGCAGCCAGTCCTATGTCCCAGGATGGCGTGCAGGCAGTGAGTGGTACGGAAGGGTTCCCGCTCATTCAGACCCTGGCAGGTGGCATGCTCCACAGTACACAATCAAATAAATGCTTATCTCATTCAATAAGTATTGAATGAAAACATGTCGATATGCCCTTTATGTGAGCCATCCTGGAGTGCCTTTCGGCTAGGAATTCCCCCTGAATTCTAATCTCAGCTCCGCTACTGACAATGCAGTGTGATCCTGGATAAGTCACGTCATGTAATTCATATATCTCCCAAAATGTAGAATCGAATGGCAACGCACCCCATTTCAATTTTATTCTCTTTAGAAAAAGGCTAAACATTGTCTCAAATATAGCACTATATTAAAAGTATTGCCACGTCATACAGGCGCTGAAAATAGTTTCCATTTACGAAAACATGAAAGGAGCAATCGCTATGGGTCTAGTTGATAAAGCAGAGCCCCCTCGGAGAGGCACACCTCCAAACCCCATCCTCAACTTTCCTTTTTGCACCTGTTGTATAAAGATGTTTGGCACAGTCAAGCAAATCCCTGCCCGCTCTCTATCAACAGAAGACACTTCCATTCGAGTTGAAAAATAAAGTATTTATTTCCAGCTATTCGCCCCGACCACCAACAAAAAAAGACACTTGAGGACAAGTCTAGACACACAAACACTCGAGTAACATAACCGTGACATGGGAGGCAGGGCTGTCTGAAATATTAAACGTGAAAGCAAACAGCTAAAAACATAACACATTGTTGTTCTCTTCCGGGTATGATGCCAATGACAGTCTGTGAGTAGTGCCAACTAAACCCAGAGTAACAGTGTTCAAGGAATGTTTCTTCCTCTGCCACCAGAACCCACGCCTTTTATTTATTTTTTCACTTCTATTGCCTTTTTGCTGTTATTGTTTTTAAAGAGTGCCCTGTAAATAAATTAAAGTAATGTAACTAGCCAAAGGAAGGCACGAGCTTATACAGAGCAAGATCCTCATGTCCCTGCCTCTTCCCCTCCTTACAATGCGATACCCATGACCTGGGGAAACAACATTTGTTTAAGTTCCTTTCTTGTCACGCTTTTGGAATTATGGATAGCCTTTCCTTGACATTACTCGGTTTTGAGAAGCCAAAAGTTTAGAGGTCTCTGTGGAGGGACTCAACCAATGAGTACATTTCTGACTCTCAGTTCCGGAAATGTAGTTTCAAATCCCAGCTTCCCCTCTTAACTGCATTGTGTGATTCTGGGCAAATGAATTTATTGCACCATGACTCTGTTTCAAGCGCTTAAAAATCTGCTAAATGGCTGCACGAAACGCTATATAAATAATAGGACATTGCATATTAGAAAATATACTGCAAGAACTGAACAGGAAGACCAAGTATAGTGAGTTCTAAAACAAAACAAACAAGCATTGGCATAGCCAATAGGTCTCACTTTTGGGACATTATAAGTGTTTAGCCATGCAACGGTTGATGTTGTTGCACCAAGGATATTGTGCTGCATAACTAAATACTTATAAGGTCCCAAAAGCGAGACCTATTGGCTATGCCAATGCTTGTTTGATTTGATCTCACCACCACTAGCAAAAAGTCTTTATGTGAGATTTCACCTGGGCTGCCTCCCATTAAGGTCCTTGATTGAGACTCGGTTACTTGCCCAGCATGTGGTCATGCCTCGGAGACTGACGAAAATATTTTGTTCTTTTGCACTGAATATTGCCTTCCTCGAAGAAAGTGGATTCGACCAATTTGCCGGAATCTGGCAAGCAGACATTATTGGGTGGCTTTTAGGATTTTAAAGACTGATACATCAAATCCTTTTGTCTTTGCTGTATGCATGTTTCTACTGAATGTCTGGTTTAGGTGGCAGATGTTTGTGAGCTAGTCTGTTTATGAGGTTTTTATCATTCCTATTACAGGAGTTATAATTATGCTTAGGGCAACCTGGATGTTTGCTATAAGTGACATTTCGATTATGACTAATTAATCTCATGAGGCACAAAGCACTTTAAATACATGAGAGGATGATGTGATTGTAGTTTTTAAACTGTTTTATGGAGGATTTTATTCATGCTGCTTTTACTTGGAAATTGGGCAAGATTAATTAAGTCAATGATTGTTATTTATTGATTATGTATACTTTGGTGGTTTGGATTAAACCGATTAAAGTTGATGATTATATATATATATATATATATATATATATATATAAATATATATATCTGTCTGCAATAACAGGTATTTATTATTCTTCAGCTGATTTGGTACTGAAGGTACTGAATAATGCATGTCCACTCACCATAAAGCTACCAGGCAACTCACTTCTTTAGTTTGAGTTGCATCCGATGCAAAATGTATTTTTCATTTACCATTCCAAAATGGCCACCGACCATCTTGGAACCCTAAATTAAAGTAAAATAAACATTCAAAATAGAAGTCAGCACATCAGTATGAATATGCACAGAGGCGATTGCTTTTTCTTTATAATAAAAAACATTTGAAGAAGGTCACCCATTCATTCGCATGCAACCTCATGCATGAGCAGCCATCCTGGAATGGTTTTATCATAAATAATTAAAAGAAAACACATTCCAAAATGGCAGCCTTTTCATGAACATACATATATCTTTACCCCACAGCCATCTTGTACTATTGTTCATTTTATTTACTTTTCGCAATGCAAACAAGCATTAGTAAAGCCAGAGGGTGTTGCACCTCAATAGAAATGGCAAAATCTGCTGGCTTTGGCAATGCTTGTTCCTCAAAGTTGTCTCATCATTCAAACAGTGATGTTGTTTTTTTAATCTACTGAAAGTTTCATAGTTTGGGACAGTAATGACAACATGCCCTGTGCACACACATAAATTTAAACAACATAAAGTAGACGTTGTTTGCAAATGACGACAGGAGAAACGTTCTTCCAATGTTCATTTACTGAAGTGTAGAATCAAATGCCAGCCAACACGTGTTTCGTCAATGGGTGTGTAACCCTTGACTTCCTCAGGGCTCAAATGCAATATGGTAGGACTTAAGACCTCCTGACTGGTGATAATTCCGACCCAGCGGGTCCTATCTGTAAGTCCAAACCGACGAGATCTCTCTCTAATTAGTAGACAATCTTAAAAATAAGGTGTTTGTCGACGTATATATGTATTCCCTCGGTGTATTAAATAATATCAAGAGTTCTCCTTGTGCTTGGTAATCCTTTTTCTATCTTCTGGTTCTACCAGTGCGAATCCTTCTTATTAGTACGCAGTGTAAATTACCGCAAGCCAACTTAAGGCGTGTGCACCCGTGGCTAGTACTCCGGCACCGAGTAAACCGGAGGACCCGCTGGGTCGGAATTATCACCAGTCAGGAGGCGAGACCTAGTGCATTGCAAATGCTTGTTCTTTATGTTTGGAAGACCAAGCATATTACAAAACAGTTACCCCTGGTACAACTCTAATAAATCAAGAATGCTGCCGAAGCTTCTCCTGCTGCCGCCGGGAGACAGATGGCCCATAAAACAAGCATTGGCATAGCCAATAGGTCTCGCCATAAAATACAACGGTTTAGGACATGTCGGCCTGCCTGGCTTGTTGCTTTATTGTAGCATGCTGTCCAGAACTGCAACCGGAGATGCTTAGCTCCGGACCCTCTTCTTTTTTCATGAAGTTTATAATCACTTTATCACGTTATAAGAAGTGTAAATTAAAAACCCTGTTTATTTATTCTACAAATTAACAAGATGTGATGAAGGAACACGAGTAAAAACACAGTCCCGGATGCTGCGGGTTGCAAGGGTGACGCCTCTGCGAGTGAAGGGCACGACCCGAGTCCTGAGGGCCCCGGTTGGCACGGCGCAACAAACGGGCACGGATCTTTTTTTGTGCATGTTTTTTGAACAGCGAAGATTACGCGTAGAGTGTGAATAGTGCTTGGGTTTTTACGCATTCTGCTACTACCAGCGAGCGCGAAATCATGATGATAAAAATGCACAAACCGGTAAAAAAAAAAAAAAGCTGCACTGATCAGTTTTGCATCAATGCGTAGAGAAGGGAAACGTAGACACGCTCCGGTGCAATCCGTATTGTGCTCGGGAGATTTGGTGGGCTTTAACACAGGGCGTGTGGCCGCTGAAGCTACCTGGGGTGAAAAGGGGAGGGGCTCACAAGGAACATTTCAAAATAAGTTTGTCCGAAAGGGCGGTGAAAGTATAAGGCCCCCTGTAGCGGAGGAGATGACACAAAAACATAGGGAAATAATACAAACGATAAGGGTGGACTCTAACAGAAAGAGAGGAACAGCGCTGGACAGCAGGGACCACTAAAGCCGGACACCTTGCGGGGTCTGTCGTGGTGGGCTGGGGCAGCTGACAGCATGGCCAGCGGTCTCCTTCTGACATCACGTTCTATCTACTTCCATAAGGCGCCGAGGAGCAATACTGCCCCTCCACGAGCGGCTGTGATGAAGAGGGGGTCTAGACCAGTGCAGAGGGAAGCACCAATACCCGGAGCTGCAGGGCACGAGTCACAGGCTCACAGCTCTGTAGTAACACACACAAGCTGCGAGGAGAGGTGAGAAACCACAGACATTCCCTCAAGCACGAATCGCAGCTCCGCGGCCTCCGCAAGGTGTGATATGAGGCGCGAGAGCAGTGTGTGACATGCCCCTGGTGTCCGCAATATGAATCACAGTTCAGCAGCGTATAAAAGATGTGATCTGTGGGAAGAAAGAAGTGACGTCTCCCTTGTGAATATCTGCATGAGTCATAACCTTACCTCCCCCTTATTCCCTCCCCTGCAGCCTCCCTCCCCTCACACGGGCAAACCATTCGAACAAGCGCGAGTTACAGATCTCAAAGCACCAACTTAAAAGCAGCCAGAAATATTATTGAGGGGTGTTAGAGCACGTTTTGCGCAAGATCACACACAGCTTCAAATACCACTAGACACCAGCTTGTCTTTTATTTACACTAGACGAGACCTCACCTCGATTTATAAAGTAACATCTTATTGAAAGTAGTGAGGATTTAACCATGGTTAATACAATTATAAAACAAGCGGGCCGCGCGAACCCGAAACAGATGGCACACTGCGCGCCGCTGCTAATTAAAAACAGATGGCACCGGCCGCGCTGCTGCTCGCTCCCGAGCTCCCTAGGCCAGGGGAGAAAGAAGGCGGGACATTCACCCGCCTTTGGCCAATTGCGTGCTGTCTTTCTTAGAAAGACGCACGCAAAGGTCAATGGCGTGTGCGCAAAACAAAACCACACGCACAAGCGTGTGCTCTGAGTTAAAAGCCCTTACTAGAAGCCTCGCAGCGCATGCGCGCTGGCTCAGGCGAGACCTAAAAACGGGTCCCTTCAGCCCTCTGTTCTTTGAAAGTGCGACCAGTGAGGGGCTGTAGCTGCCTCGCCGTAAACACAAAGAGGAAAGGAAGGCGGAGGTGGGGCTGTGGGAGCCCGATCTGACACTGGACTCAAGCTGGGCTGCTCCTGCAGAGTCAAGCAAGGAGGCCCCACACCCGCCGCAGCTAAGGCGGAATGACATCTGCTTTAGGGAAAGTAAAGAAATAGAAAACATTTCAATTTTTTTCCATTTCTTTGCTGCTGAAGCAATTGCAGCAACCGCGTTTTAGCTTTAAATGTTTAAAGCGCGGCTGGCAGCATTGTAACAGAAAGTAGATAAATAAATAAAAAACATGCAGCCGTGTTCGGGATCGCAAGGGAACAAAAGTATAGTGCAGCGCCATTATTAGTGCTAAAGGCTGCTGCACTAGTTAAATAAAAAAATAAAAATAAACCATTGTGGGAGAGCGTGCCCTGCCTGCAAAAGCAGGCAGGAGAAAGCCCTTCAAGAAAATAGTGCTTGGAGGATGTAATTGAAGCATACTGTGTAACAACCAAGTAAAAGGTCCAGTCCTTATGTGCGTTAACAAATGGAGACAAGGCGGTACCAAGGCGGGACTAACAAGCCTCATAATCAATCAAAAGCCAGCATTTTCGAAGGACAATGACACAAAGCCAATGACAAATAGGGGCGGAGAGTGGACGAGGCATATGCAGCGTACCCTACTACAGCATGCCTCGCAGAGCGAGCAGCGCATGCTCGCTGCCTCTAGGCTCGACCTAAAAAAGAAGTGGGGGGACTAACCAAGTAATGCAGGTATGCAAGAGACATCATGGTGAGTGACATCATGGTGCATGACATCACACAAGGCATCACAGGAAGTGGCATCACAGCCCATGACCTCATAGGAAGTGACATCACAAGAAGTGACATTAGATCTTAAGACCTCACATAAATGTTTAGCAAGTTTATCATGAATGCATTTGAGAGCATTATAATATTTAAAAAACGAGATTTTGCTTCGGGGGATGTGCCAAAAAGTGACACAACCCCGATGCAAAATCTGAGCCTCATTTTATATACACATTTTTTAAAACCCTGCTACAAAGAAATTGGCAACAAGGAGAAACGTGGCTGCAAGTCTGTTCTGATTAATTGGTTGCAAAGTCTGATTTTAAATTATCTTATGGTGTTAAGGCACCTGTTGCAGAAATCTTTGTGTGCCAACTTAGGGCCTGATTTGGATCTTGTCGGTCTTACCACGTCCTGCCACAGTGGTGGGCCCAAGCACTCCGTCGAGCTGACGGTCTTCCGCCTGCCAGATTTAGATGCATATGCGATACACACAAGACCGCTGAGGCGGTGGTCTTCTGTGCTGGCGAACCACCAGCCATCTCCATCTGGCTGGCAGGGTCCCGCTGAGCAGATTTGGATGTTCCCATTGGTCTAGCGGTGTCCTGTCAGCAGAGTACTGATGGGGGCAACCGTGGTGGTGGGGAGACAGGTAAGTGGCAATTTTTTTTTAACTTAAAACACATATATGTTGTGTATGTGTACATATGTGTATGTAGGTTATGTGTAGTGAGCATATTTTGTACATTCTGCATTCCACCTCACCAACATTAGAGGTGGACGGTGAACTCCGCTCCGCCGGCGGAGTTCACGGAATTTTTGGCACTCTGCCCGGAGCCAAGCATAGTTTTTACTCTGGCTGTCAACCTTGTTTGTGGGCATGGCTTGTTTTGGGCCTCTTTCGCCTCAGTGCCAGCAAGAATCTGTCCAAAGTATACCAGAAGGGGGTGGAACAAACCCTGGCTATTCACCCCAATAAGCTGGCAGGGGGGAATGGGATGCAGTGCTGAGAGTGCTAGGTGTCCTGGCGCTGGCCAAGTGCCTCAGATGTGAGCAATACGACTAGCTGAGCCTTAGAGCAGCCCAGGGATTTGGCGGGAAACTGGAGCTACGTCCCTTGCAGGCTGTGGCCCATTGGACGGCATTAGGCCCCTTACTAGAACAGCGGAATAACGCATCAACAAAGGGATCCCATCCTCCCCCCAGACCCAGCGGTGAGAAAGGACCTACCTGATGCCTCGAGATATTTGGTGCAGTGTGACTGCCACATCCTCGTGCATAAAAGTGTCTTCTCCAAGTGCTGCGTCGACGAGGATCCTGGACTGGTACTGGTAAGTTTCTCTGCCGCTGTATTTAATCGCTTTCCTGACTGGCGTGATGCGGTACAAACAGGTGGGCACAGGCTAATACTAGTTGCGCAAGCCAACTCCAAGCCCGGTAAATGTTGTGCAGAGGAAATAATGACGCCATCACAGCTCAGGTTGATGGGTTATAAAGGAGTGTGTGATGGTGATTGCTGACCAACATGTTACGCTTTAAATGTTGTCTCTAATCTCTCCTAAACGCAGGTATGCCTATTTGTGGTATTTTCCAGCCACCTAGTGGCTAATATAGTTATTACAACTCATGAAGAAAATTCTTTTCTATGTCTCTGCGACACGGAACTTACTCCACAGAATTTTGCGGAGTTTGTTGGTAACTCCGTGGAATTCCACGGAGTAAAACTCTTTGAGCTTCGCCCATCCCTAACCAACATACATACACCAATCATTGTATACCCGCACACACCACGAACACCTACCTTCAATTCTGTCAAAACGTGGTGCCGGTCCGTCATGGTCAAGGTGCAGCAGGAGAGGGAGGACCTAGACAATGGCAAAGAGGATGAAATTGCAGCTTGTACCCCATAAAAGATGAGTTTACCCTTTTCCGACCATTCTGCTGACTCGAATTATGAGGGATTCCCACAGGAATTCCCGTGGAAACAACCCAGATCCAAATCTGGAGGGCGGGAATCCTAGCTTGAGTCCCTCTGCCACCTGCTGCAGGCTATCTCGATGTAGGGGTGGGGATCGTAATCCTTGCGGAGTCGGAGGGACCATGGAGGTCTTCTCTCTCATTGCCAGCCAACATCTAAATAGGGCGGGCGGACCTCCACGTTGGTGGGTGGGAAGACACCCAAAAAGGCCACTCTGTTGCGGTCCCCCCCAAAATCTAAATCAGGCCCTAAATCTCAGGGAATAATAATAACGGTAGATAGCTCTGGGGATAAACGCATTTGCTAGAGAGATCTGTGTTTTGTCTAGTCCCAGTTTTGAACCAAAGTAGCATAGAGTGTTAATATGTTTTCTGCAAAGCACATTAAGGAACACCCAGATGACAGATTTCATTTTATGTAAATGGGTAAGTGGGTTACTGCTTTTAACACAGAGATCTTTTTGTTATTTGCAGTTCATAAATTGTAATCCTTCTAATATAGCACAGTGAGCTATGAAGGGCATGTGGCTACTACACCGTGTAGCCCTCACTGTCTCATGTAACACATCCTGTACATTGATTTACACATATATGATTTATTGTCAATGTATAATGTGTATGTGTGATGTAAAGTGATCTTACACCCTGCATTTGGATGATTAGCACTATAGCACTATAAAATAAATAAAATAGTGGTATTTAAATTGTTATTTGTGTAAATACTGGGACAGACCAACACATCTGACATTCTTACAGTTCGTGCATGTCTTCTATACAGGGACTGAACAAAGTCAAAAGCTGCCTCTCCTAACTACCTGTGAAGTGATAAGCTGTATGCCTTTGTTTCCCCGCCATTGCATCTAGGTGAGAGGCTCCTGATAGCTCCAAGCCAGAATACTCCAACACAAGGAGGTCTGATGGCCCCTTTACCTTGGCTTTTGTTATGGGCCCGGCTGGAATCTGATAAGCCGCCTCCCACCTTAAGGTTGCTGCTCATAATGAAAGCAGACAGCGTGCAGGCGCTGCTGAATGTGTCCCGGTGTCTGAAAATTACACCGGGACACGTTTTGCAGATTTCTGTGGGGCCCAATTGCTTGGCAGGGTAGACGGCATCCATCCTCTGAAAAAAGTGGGTAGACGCCATCTACCCTTGTTTACCCTCGACTTGTGCCCTGAAACTGGGTTCAGGGCAGTGGCGGCTCCTCCGCTCAGGCGGAGGAGCATCGCCCCACTGCTGCAAAGCAGTGAAAGAAAGAACAAATACAATGATAATAACTTGAGGTTATTATCATTATATTTGTTCCTGCTGCGCAGCTTTGCGGGGCGAGCGGGCGGGGCTGCTCTGCTCTCAGGGCAGGGGAGGAGTGGTTTGCCCACTCCAAGTGCACAATGACTGTTTGGCCGGCTCTCTTGGGCCGGTCAAAGAGTTATGCGCACTTCGCATGTTCTCCATGCAGGCTGCTTGAAGAACAGCCCAGGCCCCTATTCCCTGGCTGAGCGCCGATCCACGGCACTCAGGGGGTAGGGAGCCTGGCTGCTGCCTGTTCCAGCCCCGGAGAGACTGAGACGACGTGGGAGAGAGCAGGAGAGCAGCATGGAGGTACACTTTTTTCCTTTTTTTTTTGTTTACATCTCCCTTCCCCTTCCCCCACCCGCACCGCCACCCCCGATCGTGCCGGCCGCTACTGGTTCAGGACCACACTCCGAGGGCCCTCGTCCCTCCCCACACAAGGGGAATCTGCTTGTCAAGTTGTTCCCCGTCAAAGCGGGTGGCCGATGGCGTTGCAAGGGTGCCATGGTCCTTAATGTTAGAAAGGAAAATACCCCCTCCCCATAGGCAGTAAATAGAGAGAGAATTGGAGCCCTTCAGACCTCTGGGCACCGGGCCCACTGCACCTGTTGCACTATTGATAGCTACGCCTATGGTGCGCCTTTCCAATGAGCAACATTTGCAAGTGTGGGCTCAGCCGTATGGAGCGGCAGGTGGGTGCGCCTCCACAGGGCACAGAGTGGGGAGGTGTGGGCGCGTCAGTGGTTAGCTGCTTGGATGGGTAAGGGTACCTCTGCAGGAAGCAGTATGGGCAGGTGTGCGCGCACGCCTGCAGTCAGCAGCACAGGCAAGTACTGGCGCCTCTGCAGGAAGCAACATGGACATGTGTGGGCACTTCAGCAATGAGCAGAAGAGGCAGGTTTGGACGTCTCAGTAGTACAGAGTACGGGCAGGTAAGGGCACCTCTACTGTATCCGGTTTGGGCAGGTGAGTAGCGTGGGCACGTCTGTACCGCACAGCATGTCGTAACCGAGGCAGCTCGGGCTGCACTGCAGCCTCTGACATGGGCTGCATACCAAGTGCCCCTTACCCACTTGCCCCTCCCACACCACGCATGGGTGACATCCTTTGAAATGTACCAATCACGGGATCGACTCCTCCTCCCCCCGCTCTGGAGGAGAAAGCCCTCCAAATTCAGGAGCTGGTACTGCCCGTGGCTTCTCTCTGCACCCACGGGGCATTCTACAGCCGACTAGAGAGTTTCAAATCCACCGACCAACTAGCGGCAGGACTGAGATCGACAGCGGTCCCACGGCACGCGAGGGAGGGAGTCACAGACTAGAACACAGCAACTCTGACACAGACCCCTGTACTGCAGGACAGAGAGCTACGGAGCATCCTCCCTTGGAACAGAGAGCCACAGACAAGTATATCGCCACAGACCATCGTCCCTAAAGACAAAGTGGCACGGAGCTACAGGCTACACCTCGCACGAAGTCACATAAATACAGACCACCCCACGACCACCAAGCGTGCTACAACCCCCCAGATCACCACACGACCACTGACGCACACCGCCGCCGACAGACACAGAAGAGCAGACCCACAATCAAGCATCAGAGCACCCTCCGACCGTCCACTGAGACGCAGAGTCACAAAGAAGCCGGGTAGAGAGTCACAGGACCTGGGAGCACTCTACAGCAAGCCGCGGAGCAACCACGTGCAGCTGAAGACACAGGTAGAGACCGGGAGGGGTGTGTGTGTGAGAGAAAAATATACACAACATAGTGTGTGAGGGAAGACAACATATCATTGAGGAAAGACAGAGATGGGGAGAGTAAGTAAAAGAGACAAAAAAGGGAGTTAAAGGAGAAGTAAATAGGCAGGAGGTGGAGAGAGGGAGGGAGGATGTAGGGCGTGGGAGAGAAAAAGAAAACTAAGGAGAGGGGGAGATAGAAACAAGAAAGAAAATGAGAGATTAATGAGAATGGTCAGTGAGAGAGATGTCAATACAAAGAAATATTGAGACGGAGCAATAGAGAAAAACAGGGTAGACAGAAATATAAATAAAGAGACGAAAAAAGTGCGAGAGAAAGTAACAGTGGGAGGGAGAGAGAAAAAGAGAGGGGAAAAGTGAAAATGAAAAAATGATAAGAAATAAATAGAGACAGCGAGGGAGAGATAAAAGGGGAGTTGAGGGGACTTAAATGAGTACGGGAGGGGTGAGAACCCAGAAGAGCGGGAGATACCGAAATAAAGAATAGACGACGATGTGTGTGTGACAGAGAAGAAGGGAAAGGGGCTGCGAGTGTGTTTCAGGGGGACTGTTTGTGCTCCTACGCAAAAAAGACATACAGAGAGAAGGAGGGAGAGGAAAATCGTGTTGGTATAGAAAGCGAGATTAGGAGAGAGAAAGTCAGAGAGGGAGACTAGAGAGTGTGTGTGAGAGACAGAGCGAGGAGGCGAGAAAGAGAGAAAATGGAGCGAGAGGGTGATAGAGTATGTATGTGTGGGAGACCGAGAGAGAGAAAAGGACCAGGTGTAAATGAAAGAGAAGTAGTGAGAAGATGGCCACAGGGCAGAAGAGGGATCGTGAAATAGTGCGTGCGTGTGTGAGGGAGAGAAAACGCGGGCATGGAAGGGAGAAAAGCGAGAGCGACTGAAGAGAGAAGATGGAGCGTGGAAAGAGGGATAGAATAATACAGTGAGAGGGGAGAGCGAAAGAATGAGAGCACCAAACGGGGATTCTGGTACAGGGTACCTGCACTTCTATTTTTCCATTTCAAGCACTGCCTCACTTTTCCCCTCTTTCCTTCTCGTGCTCTCATTCTTTCGCTCTCCCCTCTCACTGTACGTTACTATCGCACTCTAAAGTCATGATTTCATCAGCGTCGGTGGTCCTACAGCGTTTCGCAGCTGTGGCCCGCAGGTTACTCACGCACCTCTATCTAAACCAGGCACACAACCCACTCAGCAGTTCTGAAAACTTTCTGAATGGAGGGCAGCGTTTGTCAAATTCGCGGCTGTGGGCAGGGTCGGATTGGGATCTCAATCCGGCCCGGGCGCCCCCAAAAAAGTGGCCCACATTCCCGGATCACACCCGTTTATAAAACAGCATTTGGCTAGTCTCATTGGGCTCCATTTTAGAGAAATGTTGGATAAATTACGTATTTTAAAAAGCTCATAGAGCCAGGAACATTGGTGAAAACTAGAAGCACTACATTTTGGCTGGGCAAGTGAGGTTAAATAAAGTGGCCAAAAGGCCACAACTCCTGACGTGGCTATGTTTGCCACCTGGTCATTTTTTTAACCAGCATTACCAGTATTTTAATGTCCTGGCTGGTAGGAAAATGAAGAAAAAAATCACCTAAAGCTCGTATTTTCTCCTCTGATCAATATGTACTTCAAACAATAAACATAAGATGAACGCAGTTTAAAATGTGGTCTGAAGCTGCTTTAATGATCCATGGCAGATAGTTAAAAACTAAACAAAGGCAGAAAAGCCATGTTAAGCAGGAATACGGACGTTTTTATAATTGTATAAAGAATCCTCTTTTATTATTATTCCAGCCTTTGCAGACTCTTCAAACACAAGCAAACAGGTTATTTTTTTATTGTAGTTTTAGCGGGAACTCAGCCCAAGGGCAGCGATTATATGAGCACCAGTCACATTACAGAAGATCAAATTCATTTTTATTTTAGGCCTTGGGCAATTAAGTCATTTGCCCAGAATCACAGGATGTTGAGCTGAGGCTGGCACTTGAACTTATTTCCATAGTTCCAAATTCGGCAGCTCTGACCCTAAGTAAAGCCGCTTCACTTACTCTTCCCCCTCCCCAGCAAACTAATGACTCAGGACGATGGCCTGGCAGGGGAGGGCTGAAAGAAAAGCAGGGAGCTGCTGCTGCTCCAGGGAAGATGAGGTGATAATGGGCAAATGCCCACATCGCCTGCTCCCAGCCAGGCACCTCTGTCTAAGATTCTTGCACAGCAGGGAAGTGGGAGACTGCTTCTGAGTGTCTGCCAGGCCCCACGGGGGACAAACTAAAGTCTGCAGCAGCCAGAATCTGGCCTCCTTGCGACGTTGCTGCAAGCTTCCCCCTCCGAACCTGCTTTCCCATGATGCTGGCCCAACATTACAGTGGCCTGGCGGGGAAGAGGCTCTGTGGGCGGTTGACAGAGCTCCTAACAAAAACCGGCCCACAAGTGACCTTTAGGCACAGGCCCAGCAGCCAATGCCCGACTGCCCGCCTTCCCAATCCGATGCTGGCTGTGGGTGATCTGCGGGTGTGTCGTACGATAGCAACGAGAGGAGGCACAGCAGACAAGTAACAATGCCTAGTATTCAGTTTACCGATGCAATCAACAAACCCATCAAACGAACACCAAATCAGTCGAGCATGATGCACACGAGTCCCCTTCATAAAGACACCTGTGTACCCCCCATACACTTCCCAAGAGTAGAGTGGCCAACTTTCCGTTATCACTGCGCACGTGGAGAACATTAAACATGTGGAGACAGTTTGCTCAATTTGAGACACCAGAAGTCGTTTTTGGGGGGCGAGGGCGAGCTGTGTGTCACATAGCTCATTTTTGAGATTTCAATCTAAATCCTCCAAGTCAGGACATTTTAAAATGATTATTTTGGCTGCAGATTGAGTACAGTGAGTGTGATTACTATTCAAACTGTATTTGAGGTCTAATCTTCCCCAGTGCCTTAAATGGGCTGGTAATCACAGATACAGAGTACGGGCACTTCTTATTTTTATCACTCTGAGTACCGGCACTTCCCTACTGCCGAGGAGAGCACCAGTACTCATGAAAGGTAGGCTCATTGGCTGCTCGTGCTGGTGAGCACGAGGCTGTCCGAGTGGAACCCATCTCTGACAGCCATGTGCTTCTGTGGCCCTGAGCTGAGCCCCAGCTGAACTATTCAGTCTTGGCTCATTTGCATAATGTCCGGGTGTTCACCATCACGCTGTGTTTGACAGAGCAGGGTCCATTCAGGCCCTGTGCTGTCCATCACATTCACACTATCTTGTGCATTTGTGCAAACACAGGAATGAGGTCGTCTGCTGATAGTGGAAATTAAGAAAGCCTGGGAGTTAGGGAGTTTACAATGGCTTTAATCCCACCTGTGTGAGTGTCTGTTTAGGTCTGTATGTTTGCCTGCTTGTATGTGTGTGTTTTTGTGTGAGAGAAAAGCAAGAGAAAGAGGGAGAGAATCGGGACACTCTCAGCAGGTATTTTAAAGGAAATGTGTGGAATGCTTTGTGTGTACATGTCTGCTTGTTTCTTTCCGTGTGCGTTTATGCTCGAGAATATATAGTATTGTGCCTAACAACCGCAAATAACAGTATGGCATTAAGAAGCTGCAAATATTACGAAACAAGGAAATGCTACCATACTATTGTTTGGCTTTCATTTTGTGTAACGAGTTAACCTGCTTTGTTTATATAAATGCATTTCTCAAGTGTTTTGGTATGTGCTGCACTGGTATAGAAGCCATTAAGTGTCATCATGTCTTGGTCTTAGTCCCGCTCACTCGCCACACCTCTAGCTCATTTTAATGAGTACCTGCACTTATTTTTTCTCATTTAAAGCACGGCCCTTCCCCCCTCCGGGAGTAAGCCTTGGCTGCTTGCTATCACCACTCATGAGAGTGAAGTTGAGAAATGAATTCTGTAATCCAAATGGAATGAGTGAGGTATTCTTAAGCCTTGAAACACCAGTGGTAAATATTACTATCTACCACGGATACTGCCTAGTAGCTACCCTCTGCCATAGGACCTGGTCCACTGGGTAGGTTTCAGCCATGAAACTAGGATGCTTGACATCTAATCTCATCTTTGCCACTTCCTCTAAATATGCTGAAAATAAGCATTATTCTGAAGCTGGCAGGGCCCATAACACAGTCATGTTTAGCTGTGCAGGGCAGCCTCTTGGCCTTGTCATCAGAATCACTGCCACTCCAGTTGTAGTCTAACATGCGGTCAGAAATCTGGATCCCGGAGACAGGGTTTCAACCCCAGCCTCCCTTATGACCAAATTGTGTGGTCTTGGGTAATCACTTTTTGAACTTAATTCTCTGCTCCTTTTTTTGGCAAGATTAGGAGGAGTCCACTCACCTTTGAATATGTGAGCACTTTGAAACACAATAAACAAAATAGGCACCTATTTCATATTCCCAGAACGGGACACCCAGCATGGTTTTCACTCACACATCCATGGATTTTTATCGGCAGGTGAATGGATTTGAATCTCATTAGCTGTACCTACTACAGAAGCTGCATTGTGCAGGACTCACGAGCTGCAGCTCCTCCCTCCCGGTCAACAAAAGGCACCCGTTTTTCAGCTCCCAAAAGTCCGAAAAAGTAAGTTTCTTGTCCTGCGAGAGGGTTAAAAGTGGAGGAAAACCAAAATGCATGACAACTGGTGTCCTGCGATGCCTGCGGGAAGTGGAGCAGAAGACAGGATTGCAGGAGAAAGCTGCAAATGCAGGATGGTTAGCTACCCATATGTGTTGCCATCTACCTCTAGCATGGAGTGCGTCTAACAGTACTAACCCCAGTTCTGTAATTGAGTTGGCAGTAGAAGGGGCAGCTTCATTTGCATGAGGCACATTCGAAGTATGTTGGATCCAACCCTCTAGGCAACCTGTAGCTGGCGGTGGGCAGTGTTTCCAAATGGCACCTGATTCTCCCAAAGCTAGATACCAACTGTTGCTCAGTCTGAGTTACTCAGCATATCACTGTTCTGTAATGAACCCCTGTACAGCTCCATCAATATTCCAGGATACATGGTTACAGTATTGGCATTCCCTAAGACATGCTCATGGTATCAATATTTCAAGATACATGCTTAGTGTATCATTGTTCCAATAAAAATAAAAATGCGATGGGTGACGTTTTTTGAATTTATTTTGGCCACTGGTAATTTCTCAGACTGCTTTTTTATGGCCATTATATCTTTCTAGATAGTCATGCCATACGCAAAACTGTCTTAGTCCTGCACCAATAGGAACAATCTAGCCCTAGCTTCCAGGCCTGGCTTCTTCTAGTTGGGAACACAAGCAATCCCAGATTAGTATGGGGCTTTTCAGTGAGGTGCAGCTTGAGTCCAGTGGCACAGTCAGCAAAGAACCAACGGCTGGGCATACCTGCCACACTTAGGATGGCGCATTAAGGAAAACAAAAAGTGAAGGGTGAAAGGCTTGAATTAATCCCAGCCACTGTTGGAAAGCATGAATTTTCCTCAGCTACCGATGGAATAGCTGCCGGTGGAATACTTGAACTAACCTCAGTTACTGGTGGAATGCTTGAATTAATCTCAGTTAACGGTGGAATAGCTTGAATTAACATCAGCTACCGATGGAATATCTACCGGTGGAATTCTTGAACTAATCTCATCTACTGGTGAAATGCTTGAATTAGCCTCAGCTACCAGTGGAATGCTTGAATTATCCTCAGCTACCGGTGGAATATTCAAATTAACCTCAGCTGTCTGTGGAATGCTTGAATTAACCTCACCTACCCGAGGAGTGCTTGAATTATTAGTCTCAGCTGGTGTAGAATGCTTGAATTAACCTCAAAATACTGGTGGTATGCTTGAATAATCTCAGTTGCTATTGGAGTGCTAGAAATAACCTCAGTTACAGATGGAATGCATGAATTAACCCCAACTACCAGTGGAATGTTTGAATTAACCTCAGCTACGAGTGAAATGCTTGAATTAATCTCCGCTTCCGGTGGCATGCTTGAATTAATCTCAGCTACTAGTGGAATAGCTTGAATTAGCCTCAGATACCGGTGGAATGTTGAATTAATCTCAACTACCAGTGACATGCTTGGATTAATCTCAGCTACCGGTGGAAAAGCTAGAACTAACCTGAGCTACCGGCTGAATGCTTGAATTAACCTCAGACTACCTTTGGAATGCTTGAATAATATCAGCTGCCAGTGGAATAGCTTTAATTAACCTCAGCTACCGGTGGAATGCTTGAATTAACCCCACCTACTGATGGAATATTTGAAACAATCTCAGCTATCAGTCGAATAGCTTGAATTCACCTCAGCTACCGGTGGAATAGCTTGAATTACCGGTGGAACAGCTTGAATCAACCTCAGCTACCGGTGAAATGCTTAAACTAACCTCAGCTACCGGTAGAATAGCTTGAATTAACCTCAGCTGTCAGTGGGATGCTTAAATTAACCTCAGCTGTCAGTGGGATGCGTGAATTAATCTCAGCTATCGTCGGAATAGCTTGAATTTTACTCAGATACCGTTGGAATGCTTGAATTAACCTAAATTACTGGTGGAATGCTTGAATTAATCTTAGTTAATTGTGGAGTAGCTTGAATTAACCTCAGCTACCGGTGGAATAGCTTGAATTAACCTTAGCTACTGGTGGGATGCTTTAATTAATCTCAGCTACAAGTGGAATAGATTCAATTAACCTCAGCTGTTGGTGGGATGCTTAAATTAACCTCAGCTATCAGCGGAATGCTTGACTTCATCTCACCTACTGGTGGAATGCTTGATTAGTCTCGGATGCTAGTGGAATGCTTAAATTAAACTCAGACTACCTGTGGAATGCTTGAATATTAACAGCTCCTGTTGAAAAGCTAGAATTAACCTAAATTACTGCTGGAATACATGAATTAACCTCAGCTACCGGTGGAATGCTTGAATTAACCTCAGCTACTAGTGGAATGTTTGAATTAACCTCAGCTACTAGTGCAATGTTTGAATTAACCTCAGCTACTGGTGCAATGCTTGCATTAACCTCAGCTACTGATGGAATGCATGAATTAATCTCAGCTACCAGTGGAATGCTTGGATTAATCTCAGCTGCGCATGGAATAGCTTGAATTAACCTCAGCTACTAGTGGAATGTTTTGAATTAATCTCAGCTACCGGTGGAATGCTTGAATTAACCTCAGCTACTAGTGGAATGTTTTGAATTAATCTCAGCTACCGGTGGAAAGCTTGAATTAACCTCAGCTACCTGTGCATTAGCTTGAATAAACCTCATCTATCGGAGGAATAGATTGAATTAACCTCAGCTACGAGTGGAATGCTTGAATTAATCTCAGCTACCGGTGGAATGCTTGATTATTTGCAGCACCTGTGGAATGATTGTATTAACCTCAGCTACCTGTACAATACTTGAATAATATCAGTTGCCCTTGGAATGATTGAATTAACCTCAGCTGCCATTGGAATGCTTGAACTAACCTCCGCAACCAGTGAAATGTCCGAATTAATTTCAGCGACCGTGAAATGCTTGAATTAATCCCCGCCACGGATGGATTGTTTGAATTAAACTCAGTTACTGGTGGAATACTTGACTTAATCAAAGCCACTGATGGAATAGCTTGAATTTGCCTCAGCTACTGGTGGAATAGCTTGAAAAACTGCTAAAATAGCTTGAATTAACTCCAGCTGCCGGTGGAATTCTTCAATTAACCTCAGCTACTGGTGGAATGTTTGAATTAACCTCAGCTACTGGTGGAATGTTTGAATTAACCTCAACTACCAGTGGAATGCTTGAATTACTGTCAGTTACCGATGGAATAACTTGAATTTACTTTAGCTACTGGTATACTTGCTTGAATGAACCTCAGCTGTGAGTGGAATGCTTGAATTAATCTCAGCTATCGGTGGAATGCTTGAATTACTCTAAGCTACCAGTGTAATGTTTGAATTAACCTCAGCTACCGATGGAATGCTTGAATTAATCTCAGGTACCGGTGGAATTGCTTCAATTAACTTCAGCTACTGGTGGAATATCTTGAATTAACCTCAGCTGTTGGTGGGATGCTTAAATTAACCTCAGCTGCCACTGGGATGCTTGAATTAACCTCAGCTACCAGTGAAATGTCCGAATTGATTTCAGCTACCAGTGAAATGCTTGAATTAATTCCAGCCACAGATGGATTGCTTGAATTAATCCAAGCCATTGGTGGAATAGCTTAAATTAACATCAGCTACCAGTGGAATAGCTTTAATTAACCTCAGCTACTTGTGGAATGTTTGAATTAACCTCAACTACCAGTGGAATTGATTGAACTAACCTCAGCTACTGTTGGAATGCTTGAATTAACCTCAGCTGCTGGTGAAATAGCTTGAATTAATCTCAGCAGCTGTGGAATAGCTTGAATTAACTTTAGCTACTGGTGGAATGCTTTAATTAATCTCAGCTACCGGTGGAATAGATTCAATTAACCTCAGCTACTGGTGGAACGCTTGAATTAACCTCAGCTACTGGTGGAATGCTTGAATTAATCTCACCTACTGGTGGAATGCTTAATTAGCCTCAGCTGCATTTAGAATGCTTGAATTAAACTCAGACTACCTGTGGAATGCTTGAATAATATCGGCTCCCGTTGGAATGCTAGAATTAACCTAAGTTACTGGTGGAATGCATGAGTTAACCCTAGCTACCGGTGGAATGCTTGAACTAATCTTAGCTACCAGTGGAATAGCTTTAATTAACCTCACCTACTGGTGGAATAGCTTGAATTAACCTCAGCTACTGGTGGAATGCTTGAATTAACCTCAGCTACCGGTGGATTGCTTGAAATAATCTCAGCTACCAGTGGAATGCTTGGATTAATCTCAGTTGCCGGTGGAATGCTTGAATTAACCTCCGCTACCAGTGGAATGTTCGAATTAACCTCAACTACCAGTGGAATGCTTGAATTAACATCAGCTACCTGTGCATTAGCTTGAATTAACCTCATCTATTGGTGGAATATTTTGAATTAACCTCAGCTGTCGGTGGGATGCTTGAATTAACCTCAGCTACCAGTGGAATGCTTGAATTAACCTCCGCTACTGGTGTGATGCTTGATTAATGTCAGCACCTGTGGCATGCTTGAATTAACCTCAGCTACCGGTGGAATGCTTGAATTAACCCCAGCTACCTGTAGAATGCTTGAATAATATCAACTGCCGTTGGAATGCTTGAATTAACCTCAGCTGCCGTTGGAATGCTTGAATTAACTTCAGTTACCAGTGGAATGCTTGAATTAGCTGTGATTAATTGCAGCACCTGTGGAAAGCTTGAATTAACCTCAGCTATCCGTGAAATGCTTGAATAATATCATCTGCCTTTGGAATGCTTGAATTAACCTCAGCTACCAGTGGAATGCTTGGATTAATCTCAGTTGCTGGTGGAATGCTTGAATTAACCTCCGCTACAAGTGGAATGTTCGAATTAACCTCAACTACCAGTGGAATGCTTGAATTAACCTCAGCTACCTGTGCATTAGCTTGAATTAACCTCATCTATTGGTGGAATATTTTGAATTAACCTCAGCTACCAGTGGAATTCTTGAATTAACCTCAGCTACTGGTGTAATGCTCGATTAATGTCAGCACCTGTGGCATGCTTGAATTAACCTCAGCTACCCGTGGAATGCTTGAATAATATCATCTGCCTTTGGAATGCTTGAATTAACTTCAGTTACCGGTGTAATGCTTGAGTTAATCAAAGCCACTGGTGCAATAGCTTCAATTAATCTCAGCTACTGGTGGAATTTCTTGAATTAACCTCAGCTACCGGTGGAATTGCTTGAATTAACCTCAGCTACCGGTGGAATTGCTTGAATTATCCTCAGCTACTGGTGGAATTGCTTGAATTAAGCTACTGGTGGAATAGCTTGAGTTAACCTCAGCTGTTGGTGGGATGCTTAAAGTAACCTCAACTACCAGTGGAATGTGTAAATTAATCTCAGCTAACAGTGGAATAGCTTGAAATCACCTCAGCTACTGGTGGAATCGCTTGAAAAAACGGTGGAATAGCTCAAATTAACCTCAGCTGTTGGTGGAAAGCTTCAATTAACCTCCGCTGCTGGTGGAATGCTTTAATTAATCTCAGCTACCGGTGGAATAACTTGAATTAACCTCAGCTACTGGTGTAATTGTTTGAATTAACCTCATCTGTGAGTGGGATGCTTACATTGACCTCAGATGTCGGTGGGATGCTTGAATTATTCTCAGCTACCGGTGGAATGCTTGAGTTAACCTCAGCTACCGATGGAATGTTTGAATTAACCTCAGCTACCAATGGAATGCTTGAACTAATCTCAGGTACCAGTGGAATAGCTTTAATTAACCTCACCTACTGGTGGAATTTCTTGAATTAACCTCAGCTGTTGATGGGATGCTTAAATTAACCTCCGGTGTCAGTGGGATGCTTGAATTAATCTGATTTTCCAGTGAAATGCTTGAATTAATCCCAGCTACCGGTGGAATGCTTGAATTAATCTCGGCTACTGGAGGAATGCTTGATTATTCTCAGCACCTGTGGAATGCTTGAATTAACCTCAGCTAACTATGGAATGCTTGAATTAACATCAGCTTCCATTGAAATGTCTGAATTAATCTCAGCTACCAGTGAAATGCTTGAATTAATCCCTGCCACTGGTGGATTGCTTGAATTAAACTGAGTTACTGGTGGAATGCTTGAATTAATCAAAGCCATCGTGGAATAGCTTAAATAAACCTCAGCTACTGGTGAAATGTTTGAATTAACCTCAGCTACCGGTGGAATAGATTGAATTAACCTCAGCTACCGTTGGAATTGCTTGAATTAACCTTAGCTTTTGGTGGGATGCTTGAATAATATCATCTGCTGTTGGAATGCTTGAATTAACCTCAGCTGCCGGTGAAATGCTTGAATTAACCTCAGCTACTGGTGGAATGCTTGAAATAATCTCAGCTACCAGTGGAATGCTTGGATTAATCTCAGTTGCCGGTGGAATGCTTGAATTAACCTCCGCTACCAGTGGAATGTTCGAATTAACCTCAACTACCAGTGGAATGCTTGAATTAACCTCAGCTACCTGTGCATTAGCTTGAATTAACCTCATCTACTGGTGGAATATTTTGAATTAACCTCAGCTGTCGGTGGGATGCTTGAATTAACCTCAGCTCCCAGTGGAATTGCTTGAATTAACCTCAGCTACTGGTGTAATGCTTGATTAATGTCAGCACCTGTGGCATGCTTGAATTAACCTCAGCTACCGGTGGCATGCTTAAATTAACCCCAGCTACCTGTAGAATGCTTGAATAATAACTGCCGTTGGAATGCTTGAATTAACCTCAGCTGCCGTTGGAATGCTTGAATTAACTTCAGTTACCAGTGGAATGCTTGAATTAGCTGTGATTAATTGCAGCACCTGTGGAAAGCTTGAATTAACCTCAGCTACCCGTGGAATGCTTGAATAATATCATCTGCCTTTGGAATGCTAGAATTAACCTCAGTTACCGGTGGAATGCTTGAGTTAATCAAAGCCACTGGTGAAATAGCTTCAATTAACCTCAGCTACTGGTGGAATTGCTTGAATTAACCTCAGCTACTGGTGTAATGCTTGATTAATGTCAGCACCTGTGGCATGCTTGAATTAACCCCAGCTACCTGTAGAATGCTTGAATAATATCAACTGCCGTTGGAATGCTTGAATTAACCTCATCTGCCGTTGGAATGCTTGAATTAACCTCAGCTACCGGTGGAATTGCTTGAATTAACCTCAGCTACCGGTGGAATTGCTTGAATTAACCTCAGCTACCGGTGGAATTGCTTGAATTAACTTCAGCTACCGGTGGAATTGCTTGAATTAAGCTACTGGTGGAATAGCTTGAGTTAACCTCAGCTGTTGGTGGGATGCTTAAAGTAACCTCAACTACCAGTGGAATGTGTAAATTAATCTCAGCTACCAGTGGAATAGCTTGAAATCACCTCAGCTACTGGTGGAATCGCTTGAAAAAACGGTGGAATAGCTCAAATTAACCTCAGCTGTTGGTGGAAAGCTTCAATTAACCTCCGCTGCTGGTGGAATGCTTTAATTAATCTCAGCTACCGGTGGAATAACTTGAAATCACCTCAGCTACTGGTGGAATCGCTTGAAAAAACGGTGGAATAGCTCAAATTAACCTCAGCTGTTGGTGGAAAGCTTCAATTAACCTCCGCTGCTGGTGGAATGCTTTAATTAATCTCAGCTACCGGTGGAATAACTTGAAATCACCTCCGCTACAGGTGGAATCGCTTGAAAAAACGGTGGAATAGCTCAAATTAACCTCAGCTGTTGGTGGAAAGCTTCAATTAACCTCTGCTGCGGGTGTAATTGCTTGAATTAACCTCATCTTTGAGTGGGATGCTTACATTGACCTCAGATGTCGGTGGGATGCTTGAATTAATCTCAGGTACTGGTGAGATTCTTGAATTCATCTCAGCTACTGGTGGAATGCTTGAATTAACCGCAGCTACCGGTGGAATGCTTAAATTAATCTCAGCTACCGGTGGACTGCTTGAATTATTCTCAGCTACCGGTGGAATGCTTGAGTTAACTTCAGCTACCGATGGAATGTTTGAATTAACCTCAGCTACCAATGGAATGCTTGAACTAATCTCAGGTACTAGTGGAATAGCTTGAATTAACTTCAGCTCTGGTGGAATAGCTTGAATTAACCTCAGCTGTTGATGGGATGCTTAAATTAACCTCCGGTGTCAGTGGGATGCTTGAATTAATCTGATTTTCCAGTGAAATGCTTGAATTAATCCCAGCTACCGGTGGAATGCTTGAATTATTCTCGGCTACTGGAGGAATGCTTGATTATTCTCAGCACCTGTGGAATGCTTGAATTAACCTCAGCTAACTATGGAATGTCTGAATTAATCTCAGCTACCAGTGAAATGCTTGAATTAATCCCTGCCACTGCTGGATTGCTTGAATTAAACTGAGTTACTGGTGGAATGCTTGAATTAATCAAAGCCATCGTGGAATAGCTTAAATAAACCTCAGCTACCGGTTGAAATGTTTGAATTAACCTCAGCTACCGGTGGAATAGATGAACTAACCTCAGCTACCGTTGGAATAGCTTGAATTAACCTTAGCTGTCGGTGGGATGCTTGAATAATATCATCTGCTGTTGGAATGCTTGAATTAACCTCAGCTGCCGGTGAAATGCTTGAAATAATTTCAGTTACCAGTGGAATGCTTGAATTAACCTCAGTTACCGGTGGAATGCTTGAATTAACCTCAGTTACCGGTGGAATGCTTGAATTAACCTCAGCTACCGGTGGAATGCTTGATTACTTTCAGCTGCCTGTGGAATGCTTGAATTAACATTAGGTACCTGTGGAATGCTTGAATAATATCAGCTGCCAGTGGAATGCTTGAATTAACCTCAGCTGCTGGTGAAATACTTGAATTAATTATCTCAGTTATTGGTGGAATGCTTGAATTTACCTCAACTTCTGGTGTAATGTCTGAATTATTCTCAGCTATTGTTGAAATGCTTGAATTAATCCCAGCCACTGGTGGATTGCTTGAATTAAACTCATTTACTGGTGGAATGCTTCAGTTTACCAAAGCCACGGGTGAAATGTTGAACTAACCTCAGATACCGGTGGAATGCTTGAATTACTCTCAGCTACCAGAGGAATGATGCGATTAATCTCAGCTACCGGAGGAATGTTTGAATTAACCTCAGATACCGGTAGAATAGCTATAGATGGAATGCTTGAATTTACCTAATCTACTGGTGGGATGCTTGAATTAATCAATGCTACTGGTGATTGATTATTCAGGCCTTCTTGAAGGCCTAGTCACGGTATAACCACGATAGTCCACGTTTTTGCATACATTTTCATTCCCCTGTAGCTGTTCCCTCACTTTTATCCCTTCTCACCCATCTTTCTCACTAGTTAATTCTCCCTCTGCCTCCCTTACCTCTGCTTTCACACTTCCTCAGCTGAATCCACCCAGTTTTTTCTGTATAGGGCCTAACATCTCATTTCCAGGACTGAGCAGATCACAAGAAAGTGGGCTTTATTTTACAAGGTGCTCTATGTACTGAACAGACTTTGGCCTTTGGGGACACTTTGGATTAAATTTGATGCAGGTGGTGGTTGAGAGATAGAACTCAAAACTGAAACCCTGCCCAACAGCCGGAAGTCATTCTGACACCACGTCGGGAGGTCTCAAAACGCTTGTGGTGGGAGTGGATGTAGGACAAACATCGCCCATTCAGTCCAGGGCTTCACTGCTGAGACTGCTAAATTATGGATCAATTGAAAGATAATTAGAGTGGCAAGGAATTATGTTATGTGTATTGAGGCCCTGAGCTACGGCTATACCACGCGTATATATTCACTGACTAGGTACCCTTTGCTGTAATGTGCATCACTATGTTGGTTTCTTTTTCAGATTCCAGGTGGTCGTCCGGTGGTTGAATGATTCCTTTGGCTCATCAGGTGGTAGTCATCTGATTCCATGTTCTTGTCCAGTGGCTGGTCTGATTCCTGACAGAGGTCGAATTCCAGGTGGTCCACCGATGGTCATCAGATTCCAAGTGGTCATCTGATTCACGGTGGTCGTGCGACTCCAGGTGGTCTTCTTGGTTCCAACGAGCTGCTTCTTTCACAAACATGGAGATGGTCTCTCCAATGGATCCGTTCACTCGGAGTGCGCAAAATGGCACCAGAACAGATAATCTTACGACTGTGACCTCTGATCCCTCTCCTCTGGGCACCGGAAGATCGGGGCTGAACTCCGAGTGGATCCGGACCAACCGGGCATCCCGGCTCAATATGTGGATCCTGAACATGACGGGGGACGAGACATCGCCGCCATTCCTGACAGACGCCTGGCTGGTGCCGCTCTTCTTCGCCCTCATCATGCTGCTGGGCCTGGTTGGCAACTCGCTGGTTATATACGTCATCAGCAAGCACCGGCAAATGAGGACCGCCACCAACTTCTACATAGGTGATTGCAATGCACGAAGCATTGGCCAGCAGGGCCTGCATGAGCAGATGAACCAGGCCTGCGAAAGATCGCGAGAACGCTGAGTGAGTGAGGCATTGCGAGAGCATGTCAGGGCGAGCGCGTTTTCACAATACCATGTGAGTGACTGCCTATATGAGTGATGTATTGCTCGTAGGATGGATACGGCATGGCCGAATGTGGTATTTCAAAAGGGAGGGAAACAATGAAAACACCTACTGCCTGATAAAAAGGGCTTCTTCTAAGCACGTAAAACAAGGGTGCCCGGTGAAGGGCCATGAAAGTAGGATTCATGCCTGGTTACTTAGAAATTCACATGAGATGTGATTACGCTAACTTGCACCCCCAAGTTCTCTACTAAGTATAGCGTAAGCGATCGATCTTTTATTTACCTAAAGTGGTCGAGGGGAGGAAAACAACTCAAACAGATATCAACAAAGTTGTCATGCCTGAAAAGATCACTGACTCCGAAGTGCAGTTTGAATATTTATTATAAGGCCAAAAACAATTGGATGTAAATACATCTCAATAGCAAAGTATAGAGATACAGAAAAATTAATACAGAGCCGATCTTTCTGATATAAGTAATGCGGCCCAAAAGGCAAATGATTATAAATTCCAAAATCACAATGCAACACAAAATAGATGCAATATTCAGCTCTCAACTCATTGAAAGAAATCAAAATCTTTCCATACACTATTCTGTAAGAGGGCCCTTCCTGTCTCTCTTCCATCGTTCCCCAATGGTGTCAGCACGTGTGACTTCCTAAGAAGTACTCACGTCAACATGGGTCGTTTAGCTTAAGGCTATGGAGCTCGCTCTATGAGGCTCTTTCTTCTCCGAAAGCTAGCAGAAGTCTGGTCTCTCTGTCCCTGCGCATCATACAAAAAGATAGGATTTAATCAACATTGCGTCACCTTTTCTGAAACTTTCCACGAAGACCTCTATACAGTAGCTGTTTCTCTTTCATGAAGCAAAATTAATTAAAGCTATCTTCTTCCAGTGGCCTTGGCTTTCAGACAGACTCGATACGCAAAGCATCCTCCCTTTTCGCTTCCAGTTATCTTCAAAGGCATTCCAGGTCTCTCCTTAACTCTGAAAATAACGATGTGTATTTCTGCACCTGCAACAGGGTGAGAACATGCTAACCTCGAACACAACAATCAATTAATTCATTATTTCTTGAGAGCAAGGAGAATCTTTTGGGCCTATGTTTCAGGCAACTTAAACAAATCACAGTTTACGATATATAAAATAATATTGTCCTGCACATTATGCATGAAGGAATCATAATACATACAAAATCCTACTTAATACGTTCACTAGTTCAACATTAATTGATTCAATTTAATGGTTCTTAATAATCAAAAACACAGCACACAATACGAATGTATGAAAGTGCGTTTAAACCATGAGTATAGTGCACTCATACAAATAGAGTGATATTTGCGCTCTATCAGTTCCCCCCTCTTATGACTAGTGTCATAACATCAATTCTCTTTACTTTTGTAGTTTCTCCTAGTAGAAGAGACCGACCTAAACAGGAGCTGTAGCTTGCCGTCCTTGTCTGAATTGTTCTAACCCTTTAAGGTGCTGGTAATGACTGTCCTGCAGTCGCTCAAGTTGTTGCTCTCTCTTTTTCAACACAGTCTCCTGATGTCTTGCCCTTTGCCATTTGTAAGCCTTGATGGCTCCTAATAGGACAATTATACAAATGACAGCTATTATAATAGGCTTCAAAATATATCCCATTATTCCTTGTCCCAAACTTCCAAACCAACTTCCTATCTTGCCGAAGCCTTTCCCCATTTGTTCCCAGAGTCCTTCAGCAGCCATCTCACGTAACTCTTGGTGTATATCTGAAATATTGTTAATGTATTTCCTTATATCCCGACTGTTGTCAGGAATATAAGTGCAGCACTGTTGAACTTTCAACAATTTGCAGACTCCACCGGCTTTTGCTAGCAGCACATCTAGTGCAAGACGGTTTTGCAAAACCATAGCCCTTATCGAAACCATCTCCCCATCTACAAGTAGTAGAATCTGAGCTGTATTTATGGAGAGCTTATCCACTAGTGTTGCTAGCTTTCTGATTTTCAAATCATTCAGAATCACACCCATACTCTGTATCATAGCTCCAAATATGTCTCCAATCACTTCTCCTGCACTCGCACCACGTTTCCCTCTCTGAGGTCTCCTTCTCTCTAGAGGCCATAAATCATTTATATGGAAAATCTTGGGAAATACGACAGCCAAATAGCAGGTGCCATACCAGTTCTTGGGCAACTTCACATAGGCATTCTTTCCACACACAAAATATACATTGGGCACTACTGTTATTTTATCCAGTAATGCTTTTCTGATTGATTCTTCGATCAAGAAGACATGCTCACAATCACTCTCAACCACAAATGTCTTATCATAATATGTGGTCGGGTGTCTAATGCACAATTTTCCTTTCTGCTGGAAATCTAATGCTATGGGTCCAAAACTTCCTTTTGCTTTATGATCTAATTCTTCTTTGGTCCATGGGGTAACCTTATGCTTTGGATCTGGTCTAAATAGTGTCTGTCTATGCCGATCTTCTATCTGGTCTATAAATTTCTTTTCAATGTCAGTTAACAGGCAAGTCAAATTGTGTCTATGGGCATAAGACGTATCCAAAGTAATGGTAGGCACAAAATACTTTGACATTCGCTCTACTTCCTTATAATAATCATATTTATTCATGTATTTCAGAACGGGGACTTCTGAGAGTACCACGTCATAATTAGAGAAATAGTACTCGAAGTGTGCCTTGCTATAAAACATGCTCAATAATACACTACATGTAATGCCATAAGTCACAGGCAAATGATGATATCGAATGCCTTCCTCTACTGAGGCTGGTAACTGCATACACACATAGCAATCTTTCGCTTCCATGGTATCCACATACTCATACAATAATCGAGCATACGCATTCAAAGTGAAATCACCCTTTGACAGATCAACATGCAATCTACGACTGGTTTCCTTAATCATTTCTAGGTCATGGGCGTATGCGTCCTCATCTATCTCAGAGCTTGGTGTAGTGAGTGTTGTCTGTACCCAGTTCTGTTCGCCATTTTGATATCCAACTAGAGATACCACAATCACCACAGTTATAACAATAAGCACCACTACGATGAGGGTGCCAATGATCCACTTTTGTTTGCGTGTTGATTTTTCGACATCATGGTTTCTCTTGGTCTGTTCTGAAGCACAAAAGAAAACACAGTTCTTTCTGTTTCTTTGTTTAACAATGTCCTTCTTGCTTCTTTTCCTTCATGCAATTAATATCCGAGTTCTTTCGATTGCTACTAAACCTATTGAAGAGATGTAGACAACCCTACTCCTCACTCCATCATCTACAAGAAAAATCCCTAAATTTAGATCTTTTTAATCTGGGGTCTAGGTTATCTTCTTTCTAAGGCCTAATGCTTTCTTTGATTACAATTCAAGCTTCATCATTAATGACATTTGATCCAAGAATTTCGAGAACAAGTTGCAGAATCTCTGCACGGATGTCTCCCAACTCTAGCGAGGTGAGCCGTCGGCCAAATGCAGGGAACACAACCTCATTAAGGATAAGGTAACGCAATCCACTTAGTCTTGGAGGATTCGGAACTTGCAGAGTTAGTATTCCGAACGCTTCCACACCTGGGACCAGTAATCATATTTCAATCGAGAGGGTGTTCTCTCCGTAGCTCACTGTACCAGGTCCCAACCTCCCGGACTTCGCTGGGCCCTGCATCTGCAGCCAGGTGTGTCCACTCAGGAGAGGCGTATCTTCGAGATGCTGTTCTTTCTCTTCGGGAACGTCTCAGACCATCCGGTCTTTCTTCAACATCACTTTGATCTGATTCAGATGTTTCAGGAATCGGAGTGAGATCTTTCTCAGATGCAAGCCGTATATTCAGCCTTTCTTTTCTTGCTGACCACTTTTCTGCTCTGGCATCTGTTCTCTCCACTTCCTCTTCATCTGATCTTTCTGCAACAGACAGTTCACTTTGATCTGAGGCACCGCTCACTTCTGCAATATCTTCAATTTCAGGATCTGGACTCACTTCAGGAGCATTCAGCTCTTCTCTTTCTTGCTCACTTGGCTGTTCCGTTTCATCCGAAACTCTTACAGCTGAGTCTGTGCCGTCGTCGTTGTCTGTATCAGGTCCACACACACTCCTCGGACTCAGGGAACTCTCTTCCTCCGCAGGCGCTTGAACTCGACGAGTGTGGGAAGCGTGGATCCAGTTCGGCAATCCTCCACACTTCACAGCGGTACTTGTGACCAGTATCACTTGATAGGGTCCTCGCCAGCGAACATCAAGACAACTCTTCCTTACGGGTTTGCGCACAAGCACCCAGTCACCAGGATTAAGATCATGCAGCAGGTCTCTCGAGGTGGATGCAGTCGCAGCCTCGACCTGGTGGGATACAGAAGTAACCACATCAGCCAGTCCTTTACAATAATCCAACACTAAATCATCAGTGATGTTTATCAATGCTGTAGCTGGCACTATAGGCAAACGCATAGCTCTTCCAGTGAGGATCTCATGTGGAGAAAGCCCTGTTCTCCTATCAGGGGTACTACGCAGACTCATTAGCACCAGGGGCAACGCATCCGGACACTTCAATGAAGTGGACAAACACACCTTTGCCACTCTTGACTTGATGGTGCCATTAACTTGCTCTACTAGACCTGACGCCTCGGGCCTGTAGCTACAATGCAGTCTTTGATCAATATGTAACGCAGAGCACAGCAACTTCATTATTTCACTGTGGAAATGAGTTCCTCTATCTGTCTCCACTGATGTTGGGAAACCGTACCGTGGGATCAGTTCTCTTAATAACAATTTGGCTACTGTAAGACTGTCACATCGTCTAGTTGGATATGCTTCCACCCACCGTGAAAAGATGCACACCACCACCAAAACATATCTCAACCTATTGCACCTCGGCATCTCTATGAAATCTAACTGTATCCTATTGAAGGGACCCCCAGACTTTCCAATGTGACTCATTCCAACCACAGTTCTTTTTCCCACATTCATCTGTTGACAAGTAACACACCTGTGATATACCGTTTCAGCCCACACACGGAAGCGTGGATTAAACCACGTCTGCCTAAACACTCGCACCATTGCATCTCTTCCCAAGTGAACTGCTCCATGAATTTGCCTAGCCATTGGGCTTAGTAGACAATTGGGTAATACTGCTCTCTCATCTGTGGACACCCAAATGCCATCATCTCTTTTTGTGCAACCTGCTCTGACCCATGAAGCAGCTTCTTCTTCTGTGACCTCATCCTGCAACCGCTTCACCTCATCCCAAGAATCGGCTATAGCTAACATCATGCTGAGCTCGGTCTCTTCTGTGCTCTCGCCTATATATTCTCCATTGAAAATACAAACATGTTCAGCACAAAATCGTGCTACTTCATCTGCGTAATTGTTGCCCTTAGTGACAAAGTCTTCTCCCTTTCCATGAGCTGTACATTTAACAACTGCTATCTCTTTAGGCTTTTGCAGAGCTTCCAATAATTGGCGCACATACTCGCCATTACGTTTGGGTGATCCCGAGGACGTTAGAAACCCCCTCTGTGACCATAACTGCCCAAAATCATGAACCACACCAAATCCATATTGACTGTCAGTATACACAGTCACTCGCAGATCAGCTGCAATGATACAGGCACATGTCAAAGTGACAATTTCAGCCACCTGAGCAGAGAATACTCTATTTAAACAGGCAGCTTCCACTACTCCCATGATGGTGCACACAGCAAACGCTGCTCTCAAATACCCTTCATTGTCTCTTATGCATGAACCATCAACAAAAAGTATCAAATCAGATTGGGGCAATGGTTCATCGACAATGTCAGGTCTGGGTTTGGTAGATAGATCAGTAACATCTAGGCAGTCATGTTCTTCACAATCCTCATCTCCTTCTTCCTGCGGAAGAGGTAACAATGTAGCAGGGTTCAGAGTGGTACAACGTCTCAGGGTAACATTATCAGCAGCCAAGATAACCTGCTCATACTTGGTAAGTCTGTTGTTGGTTAAATACTGTGTTTTCGTCTGGGTCATCAACAATTCTACAGAATGGGGCACATAAACAATGAGCGGATACCCCATCAATATGCTTTCACATCTTTCAATGCTGACACCAGTTGCAGCAACGGATTTCAGACATCCGGGCAACGCAGAAGCTACAGGATCTAACGTAGCTGAGAAGTAGGCTACTGGTCTACGGGCACCCCACGTGTCTGCCTAGGACTGCTAACGCACATCCCTCCTTTTCACAGCAAAAGAGCGAAAACGCTTTGTTATAATCCGGCATTCCAAGAGCTGGAGCACGACAAATGCTTTCTTTCAGATCACGGATGCTTTCAAGCACTCGTCGTCCCATGGTACCGGATCACTAACATCCTTTTGAGTCAGTCTCAACAGAGGCTTTGCTTGCAAGGAAAAGTTTGGGATCCACTGTCGACAATAGCCGACCATTCCCAAAAACATGCGGACTTCTTTTTGCGTTTTCGGAGTTCCCATTTGCAGAATCGCTTCTATGCGATCTGGTGACACCCTTCGTTTTCCTTTCTCAATCCGGTGACCTAGGTACTGAACTTCAGACAAACAATATTGCAATTTGTTTGGAGACACCTTGTGTCCATTCTCTGCCAAATGATTCAGCAACGCCACAGTGTCAATCCTGCAAGCATCCTCAGTTTCCGAGGTGACCAAAAGGTCGTCGATATACTGTACTAAGACTGAGTTGTGGGCCATCACTAATCCTTCAAGATTCTTTTTCAGACATTGACTAAAAATGGAGGGGCTTTCTGTATACCCCTGAGGGATTCGTTTCCATGTTAATACACGATCATCCATCCTAAATGCAAATAAAAACTGACTTTCTTCATGCAATGGTATGGAGAAGAAGGCGTGACATAAATCTATTACAGTAAACCATTCTGCTTTGCATGGTATCTGGAATAGAATAACAGCTGGATTCGGTACCACAGGACAACATGGGATCACAATTTCATTAACCCGATGCAGATCTTGCACTATTCTGTACTTGCCACTTGGCTTTTGCAGTCCCATGATAGGTGAATTACAGGGACTCCCTCTTATCTCCTTCAGAATACCTTGGGTTATCATAGACTCAATCACAGGTCTGATGCCGGCCACAGTTTCTGGGGTCAACTTATATTGTGGCGTTCGTGGGAATTCAGCATTAGGTTTGATCTGTATCTTAACTGGCTCAACCCCTCTCATCAGACCTACATCCTCGCCCGTGAAATCCCACACTTTTGGATTAACTGAGTCTCTCAAATCATATGGCAATTCTGCTATTATGAGCACCACAAACATTTCTGCACACACTCATGTTAGCCATTTTAAAATCAGCATCGTCATCATATGTTTGCAACTCCACTCCTCTTGGAGTGCACGATATAATACAATTGAGCTTGCACAGAAGGTCTCGTCCCAAAGGACAGACCGGACTTGAATTGCACACTACAAATTGATGTCTATCCCGGAATGGTCCTATTCTTACGGGTAATTCGGTTGTCAATGGATTGGTCATTTTCTGATTACTAACCCCCACTACTTGAATCGATCGTCCCGAAAGAGTTAAATTTGGGACTACTTCCGTTCTCACTGTAGAGCGAGCAGCTCCAGTGTCTAATAAAAAGGTAACAGGATATCCATTCACGTCTGCATCTACAAACGGCCCACTCTGATCGACTTCTAGAATCGCATCTAAGGTGCATTCCTCGTGCACCCCCTCTGGCACTCCTGTGAATCTTGATTTTTATCAAATCGGTCTTGTATTTCAAAATAAGGCATCTGATGGTATAACTGATTCTGCATGGGTATTCTAGGAGGTTGAGGTACTTGCACTTGTGGCTCATATCCTCCTCCATACATAGACCTGGGTCTTGTCATGGTATTGACAGCCTCGGTCAGCTGTCCCTCTCCTTCCATCGGTATCTGATTTGCTGGATTTGATCTACACTCGTGCTTCCAATGCCCGATTTTGTGACAATAATGACAGGCAGTAACTCTTTTCTGTTGAGCCACCCAATCGCTTGTACCTGAATCCATTCCTCTTCCTCTACTCTGACCAGGTTGGGTCACCACCTGTTGTCCCATTCCTCTTCCACCACCTCTACCTCTACCTTGACCTCCTCCAAACCTTTGTGTCATATCAGCATTTCTCAACTGCACCAACAGCAACTTGTCCTTCAATTTCTTCTGTGTCGACTCCACTTGATCACTGCAATACTTAGCATAACGCAGAATCTCGTCCACCAACTTACTCTGCCAGCATATCAAATGCTGCTGTATCATCATGCTAATGTCAGATTTCAGTCCCAACACAAACTTTGAGACAAACTGTCCCATATCTTTTTGTTCAATTGTATCTAATCCACTATGCTGCTTAAAAGCCAACAACAATCGCTCGTAATAATCATGCACCGACTCTTTAGAGTCCTGGGTGGTACGATCAATTTTCAACCAATCAACAGTTTGAGGAGCTACCTTCGATTGCAACCATGTAATCACTTGCTCGTACTTTCTCATCACATCAGGCGAAGGACCATGAGTCAATGAATCTCTAGGCGGCTCTACAGTAGGCCACTCAATGGCAATCTTACACGCTGCCCACAAATCTGCCGGCACGACAATATCAAGCAAAGTGTTCAAATCAATCCACAATACCTTTGAAATCTTTACAAATCTGTCCATTTGCTTATACCACTCAGCAGGCTTTTCCCTCAGGCGAGGGAAATCATTGGTAAATGCTGCCAAATCACCCCTGCTCCATGGCATATGTACATACCCTCCATTCTGTACCTCCCTAAGGGGGTAATTTCCTGCAGCTCCTGTCCCTCCACCCGGAGGCGGAGTATTCCCTATTCCAGTCTGGAAGCTTTTCTTTTTGGCCCATTTATCTTTCCATCTGTCTAAATCTTTCCATGTCAGTATCCCCATCACTAGTTCTCTAATTTGTGCTTTCAATCCGCTCGTTCGCTTCTCTTCCAGATCCTTATCTGTGTAATTTAATCTGCAAGACCCCTGATTCAGCTTGGTCTTTGACAAATCAACCTCATATCTTTGTGCCAAAAGCAACAATGCATCATAAGCTCGTTTGGCCTTTCTTGTCATGTTCTTTGCTACGAACAGTAGTTCGCTTGAGTTATAAGTATCAATTTTAATCAGGGGTAAATTACCTTCAATCACCTCGTCTAGCTCTGCCTTTAATCGTACTACATCTAACATTGGCACCTTCATTGCGCTTTTTAACACTTTCTGAATTTCCTCTTTTCGTGTCTCTTCCCTGTCACAACTTTGGGTTCTCCTAAGAACTGCACCCTCTTCTGTCTTTTCATCTGGGTGTCTCTCTTTCTCACAACTTCGACTTCTCCAGTGGTCACCTGCACAAATCACCTGTGGCCCAAACAGTACTCTAGGCGCTTCTTGTCTCCTGCTTATCTCTTCCCTTGGCATCATTGACTCTCTCACTGGTTGAACCCACATGCGAAGATCGGATCTCGAATTCGCTAGAGCACCTGTCCGTCATCGTTCTGTCCCACTATCCATTCTGGATGGATCAGCTGTAGCTGGCAGTGGAGTACTAGCTTCTACTGGTATTCGACAGAAACCTGTCCCACTCATTGCGAGGCTCCCTCCAGAAATTGTTTCTTCCCCGTCACTTATGTGCTGATGACTGTCGTCGGTTCTTTCTCTAGGAGTATATATCGGAACCACTGGCCCTATCGTGACTGGTACAGACAAAGCATCTGGCAACTGCATATTTCCTACAGGTGGTTCCGGATCAGGGTTTGAATACCTTCTTCCTCCAGACCCTCCCGGAAGGCGTACCATGGTAATCTTGCCTCTTACTCCTGCCGTTGGTTCCCCTAAATGCAGTTGTTCTGCACTTACCTGCTCTTCTGATGGGCGCACCCTCGCGGTCTCTACTCTAGACTCACAAGGTGGAGGACGGTCCGCTAGCAATCTGTCGAGAAAACTGACATCTGTATCACTGTCTCCCTCTATCTTTTTTTTTTCTTCAGCCCCCTCTCCTACTGTAACAAGTGGGTACAAGCGTTCTCCCTCTATAGTATCTACTCTCCATCTCTTCAACTGAGCATCCCATCTAGCATCATGATATGCCTTCATTGCTTTTTTCATTCTTCCATGTGTAGCCTCTCTCTTTTTCACTAGAGCTGCTCTCATCCATGCATCTAATGCTTCAAATTGTGTGGGTCTAGGGGGCGGTTTCAGCGCGTTCATCACCCCCCTCAGCTGGGTCAGCACCTCCATACGAAAAGACCCATAACGAGGGAAAGCCAATTCACCCTCTTTCTCTGTATTTTTATGCCAATTCTGTAGCCACACGATAGTATGAAGTCCTACATTCGTTGCCATGTAATGTGCCCGCGTGTCCTCTGGCGGGGCTTCTTCCCCTACCCGAGTCACTACCCCTGTGTCACCTCTACACATATCTCGCAATACCCTAAAACATCTCATTTTGAACTCGATCAATTGCAAGCTCCAAAGTTACACTGTTTCACTGCTAATGCACTTCCACCAATCCCAGCGCGGCGTTACACCAATGTGAGAAGTTGGCCTGGTATATGCTGTTCACTAATTAAAGTGGACACCTTGCACCAGTACAATTCGACTCTTATGGTAGACAGGTTTAAGACAACCTTTAAAGAAAGCTATCCTAGTGGTAGCTGTGGAGAGCAGCCTTCAGGCTAAGTCTTGAAGGAATGTAAAGCAGCTTGTTTTACCACCCAATCTCTTGAATCACCAAATGAAAAGACACCACACAGGTATATATATCAAATATATATGTATTTATTACTAACAACTCTCTACTAATCTCTTTATGAGATTAGAAGTCAAGGACATATGCACAAATCAATGTTTCACAATAAATTAAGCACAAATAAGGCTGGGGCCCTAGGGGCGTACCAGACCATATACTAAAAAAGAGACTTAGAAACAACGACTTGCAAAGAGACAAGGCCTAGGGCCTTCAGAAGTGCTGGGGCCTCACGAAACCACCCAAGGCAGGTAAGTAAAGGACCCACGGGGGACGCGTGCAGTGTGGATACACAGGCGCGAATCGCCGTTGACTTCAATGGGGCAAGTCGCGGTTGGAAATTAAGAGTTTCAGGATACTTTGGGAGAACCTACAAGCAAGTCACTTACAGGGTAAGTAGTTCTAGGGCCAACACCCACAGGAGCACCGTAGTGCTGGAGTTACCTCACCCAGGGAAGCCGGGTGCATAGGTGTCCTTTGGTGTCGGGTCGCGGCGTCGTTTTCAATGGAGGACAATGAAGACTTGCTGCTTGTGAAGTCCGAAGAAGTGTCCGGTGGAATCCAAGCCTGGATTCAGAAGATGGAAGACCTGAAAGCAGAGGGGACAGTATTCAAAGTCACTTGGCAGTGACTCGGGGCAAGGAAGATGGATGCCCACCGTCGTCGCAAGATTCAGGTCGTTCACGGGTGCCTTGACTCTTCAGCCACGAGGTCCAGGAGGCATCGACGATGACCAGGAGCTGGATTCGGCATGTACCACGATGTCTGCAGCTTACTGCAGTGTCGGCGACTCGATTGGAGCCAACAAGCCTTGGTAACAGCAAGTCTCGGGGAAAGTGTAAAAAGGCAATGGCGCAGACCAGCAAGGTCTGAGGGACTCACCCAGCAAGGGTAAGTCAGGGCAGGCCTGGAGCAACCAGGGGAGCCCTTTGGTTCTGTAGGAAAGCCTTCAGGGCACACACAAGCCGGCTGGCAAGGGATCGCAAAGACGCCTCGGGAGGATTCGCTCAACAGGGGCCCACGGTCACTCAGGATGTGGTAGGCCTCTGATCTTCAGAGGGATTCCTGCTGGAGGCTAGGACCACACGTGGTCCAAAGCACAAGTTCGTAGAACGTTGTGAAGGGGTTGCACTCGACAATAGTGCACGGTACCCAGGGGTCGTGGTTCCTCATCACTCTTGGGGTCCACTGGCCTCCGCTTCGCTGGGGACTCACGATGGCCTTTGAGAAGTCAGGAAATCTATTTCTTGGGCTGCAGGGACTTCGGACTCCGGTGGGAGCAGCATAGTTTGCGACCATCTTTTGTAGTTTTTGGTGCCTGCCAAGCAGGGGAGTCACTCCTTGACTCCAAGGGAGATTCTTCAGTCTTCCAAAGGTAGTGGAACGTCGAAGGTCCAGGATTCTTCTTCAGAGCGTCGTCCAGGGATATCTAGTTTGCAATGCACAGGTTCCCCTCCTTATACTAAAAGAAAGGGAGGGACTAGCTATATGACCCCACCTATGGGAGGGTCAGGGGAGTGGGTGGCTACACCCACTTCCCTTTGTCCAGTTTCGCCCCAGAGCAGGGGCAGGTAGCCCCTGAGCTGGTTTGAACTGGCATATGCACAGAGGAGCCTTCTGCTCCCCCAGTGCAGGACTTCAAAGCACTCTAAGAGTGCACCCAACCAGCCCCAATACACTAAACCCTGTCTGGAAGGTGGTCACACCCTCCTGTGACAGGATACCTATTGTTGGGCTTCCTCCACTGCGAGTTTCGGTCATCAGCAGGAGGGCAGCCCAGTGTCTGTGACTGGTGGCATCCATTTTGTGATGCCAGGGCTCTGCAGGATTCTACCGCGTTTCCACAGTAGGTACATGTCTATCCCTCTAGAAGGGTGGAATGCTACCCCCGCCGCCAGAACTGGCGGGGGGTAGTATTCCAAGATGTTTGACACCAAACACGACATGTTTTGATGCAGCCATTCCAAAGTTAGCATTCTACCGCGAGGATATAATGCACTTAAGAGTATATGGTTTAACCGCATCCACAAACAGCCCCAGAGAATGGACTCTGAGAGCTGCAGAGGGGCCCTGCTCAGGCAGAGGCACCCTCTCACATAGGAACCAAGCACCCTGCCCTCAGGATTGATAGGGCCTGCCTTAGGGGTGGCTGATAGGTTTAAATGTGTGTGCAGGGGAGATATAGGAAACCTATATCTCAGTGAGGAGTGCTAGCACCCCCTCACCCAGGCTGCAGTAGCAGGCCTGTGGTGTCAGATTTAGTCTGCTTCCCAGGGGTGGCATAATACATGCTTCAGCCCCTGGTAGGCCTGTGAAGTACCTATGCCCTTGGTACCTAAGGTACCATATACTAGGGACTCATAAGGTACCACAGTATCCAATCACTAGTTCACCTAGAGTGCACTCCAAGTCATTTAGAGAGAACAGAGAGGCTGGGGCCCTGATTGGCAGGGACCCAGCCAGACTATAGCCAGAAACCAGTGTAAACATCAGAAAAAAGTGGGGGCAACATAAGAGGCAGATCCTACTCTCCTACACAACCCCCCCAAACGCAGGGACACTAAACTAACCTTGACCAGTTGAGTCTTCGTGTTCTAAGTGGAAATACCTTGAGAGTCCATCTGCATTGGCATGTTGGGTCCCAGGTCTATGTTCGACTGTATAGTCCATCCCCTGTAGGGAAATGGACCACCTCAAAAGTTTTGGGTTTTCACCTTTCATCTGTTTAAGCCATAGGAGGGGCTTGTGGTCAGTCTGAACTATGAAGTGAGTGCCAAACAAATATGGCCTCAGCTTCTTCAGGGCCCACACCACAGCAAAGGCCTGCCTCTCTATAGCTGACCAACGTTTCTCTCTATGGGTCAGCCTTCTGCTAATAAAAGCTACTGGCTGGTCTTGACCTTCATCATTCAGTTGAGACAGTACAGCTCCCACACCCAGCTCAGAAGCATCTGTTTGGACAATGAACTTTTTGGTGTAGTCTGGACTCTGTAAGATGGGGGCAGTGCACATGGCCTGCTTTAGGTCTTCAAATGCCTTCTGACAGCTAGCTGTCCACTGAACCTTTTTTGGCATTTTCTTTGAGGTCAGATCATTCAAGGGGGTCACTATACATCCATATCCCTTGACAAACCTTCTATAGTACCCAGTCAGGCCTAAGAAGGCTCTCACCTGTGTCTGGGTGGTTGGAGCAACCCATTCCATTATGGTTTGGATTTTGCTCTGTAAAGGCTGAACCTGGCCTCCACCTACAAGGTGGCCCAGGTACACAACCTGACTCTGCCCTATCTGGCACTTAGTGGCCTTGATAGTGAGGCCTGCTTTCTGCAGAGCCTCCAAAACATTTCTGAGGTGGACCAGGTGATCCTGCCAGGAGGAACTAAAGACAGCAATATCATCTAGATAAGCTGAGCAATAAGTTTCCTTCCCTGCCAGAACTTTATTCACCAACCTCTGAAAAGTGGCAGGTGCATTTTTCAATCCAAAGGGCATCACCACAAAGTGGTAGTGCCCACTAGGGGTCGAAAATGCTGTTTTGGCTTTTGCATCATCAGCTAATCTGATCTGCCAGTAGCCAGCTGTTAGGTCAAATGTACTTAGATACTTGGCTGAGGCCAAAGTATCAATCAGCTCATCTGCCCTTGGTATGGGATAGGCATTAGTCCTAGTGACTGCATTGAGGCCTCTTTAGTCTACACAAAACCTAATTTCTTTCTTACCACCCTGGGTATGAGGCTTGGGTACCAGGACTACTGGGCTAGCCCAAGGGCTATCTGAAGGCTCAATTACACCTAGCTCCAACATTTTCTGGACTTCAGTCCTGATACAGTCCCTGACATGGTCAGGTTGCCTGTAGATTTTACTCTTGACAGGCAGACTGTCTCCAGTGTCCACCTCATGGGTGCACCAGTTAGTCTGACTAGGGGTCAGGCTAAACATATGTCTATACTGTTGCAGAACTTGTCTGCACTCAGTTTGCTGATGGTCAGTGAGGCTGCTTGCCAAAGCAACACCATCTACTGACCCATCATCAGGGTTCTGACAGAGCAGGTCAGGGAGAGGGTCACTCTCCTCCTCCTGGTCCTCATCAGTTGCCATGAGCAAGCCCATGTCAGCCCTGTCAACATATGGCTTTAATCTGTTGACATGGAGCACCCTCAGGGGGCTCCTGGGAGTTCCAAGATTCACCAGATAGGTGACTTCTCCCTTCTGTTCAACTATTGTATGGGGGCCACTCCACTTGTCCTGGAGGGCTGCTGGGGCCACAGGCTCCAACACCCACACTTTCTGTCCTGGCTGGTACACAGTCAGCACAGCCTTTGGTCATGCCAAGCTTTTTGCAATTCTTGGCTGGCCTCCAGGTTTTTGGTTGCCTTTTTCATGTATTCGGCCATCCGGGAGCGGAGACCAAGTACATAGTCCATCACATCCTGTTTGGGGGGTTTGAGAGGTAACTCCCAGCCCTCTTTAACCAAACACAATGGACCTCTTACAGGGTGCCCAAACAGAAGCTCAAATGGGCTGTAACCAACCCCCTTCTGTGGAACTTCTTTGTATGCAAATAACAGGCAAGGAAGAAGAAGGTTCCAATTCCGCCTAAGCTTCTCTGGGAGTCCTTTAATCATTCCCTTCAGGGTTTTGTTGAAACGTTCGATCCAACCCATTGCATTGTGGGTGATAGGGGGTGGTGAACTTATAAGTTACACCACACTCCTTCCACATTGCTTTCAGATATCCTGACATGAAGTTTGTAACTCTGTCAGATATGACCTCCTTTGGGAAACCCACTCTGGAGAAAACTCCAATGAGGGCTCTTGCCACCACAGGGGCTGTGGTGGTCCTCAGGGGAATTGCTTCTGGGTACCTGGTGGCATGATCCACTACCACCAGGATAAACCTGTGCCCAGATGCAGTTTGAGGGTCAAGGGGACCAACAATGTCAATCCCTACCCTTTCAAAGGGTACCCCCACCACAGGTAGTGGTATCAGGGGGCCTTTGTTGTGCCACCTGCCTTACCACTGGCTTGGCATGTGACACAGGAGCGACAAAACTCCTTTGTGTCCTCTGACATATGTGGCCAATGAAAATGTGGAACAAGCCTGTCCCAGGTCTTGTTTTGGCCCAAGTGTCCTGCTAAAGGGATGTCATGTGCTAGGGTCAAGAGGAACCCCTAAACTTCTGAGGTATTACCAACCTCCTGGTGGCTCCAGGGGCTGGGTCTCTACCCTCAGAATATAGGAGTCCCTCATCCCAATAAACGTTATGGGACCCACTAGCACTCCCAGCAGCCTCAGCAGCAGCCTGCTGTCTGAGGGGTTCAAGAGAGGGGCAGCACTGTTGCTCCTTACTCAGATCTTCCCTAGAAGGGCCCCCTGCCCCCAAGAACTCAACCTGATCAGGCTCAAGTCCCTCTGGGGCAGTTCCTTCTTCAGGATCTGCTTCACCTCCCTCTGGAGGTGAATCTGTGATCTGAGACAGAGGGGAAGGCACTGCCTTTACCCTACTGCTCCTCCTCTTGGGAAGCATCTGGTCCATTGTTCCAGGATCCAGAGCTGGTTCAGTGTTATGCATTCTTGCTTGTGATCTGGTCACAGCAAATACCTCTGCAGGGATGCCCAACATCTCAGCATGAGTCCATAACTCTACTTCAGACCAGGCTGAAGTCTCTAGATCATTGCCCAATAGACATTCTACAGTGAGGTCTGCACTGACTACAACCTTCTTGAGGCCAGTTACCCATCCCCAGGAGAAATTCACAACTGCCAGACTATGGTTGGTCCTGACATTGCTTGCATTGGTCACCTGGTACATTTCGCCCAGGATGATCTGTCCAGGGTCCACAAGATCCTCTGCCACCATGGTGACACTAGCACCTGTGTCCCTAAATGCCAAAGCCTGTTTGCCATTTATTACAGGCTGCTGTTTGTATTTGCCCAGATTACTGGGGCTTACTAGGAAGGACATATCAAGGTCTCCATCACAAATCAGCATTGCCTGAGTGGGCACTCTGACTAGGTCAGAGTCCACTTCAGAACCCAGGGTCAACCCTACTACACCCTTATTCTGCGTACTACCTCCACCAGTAGCTGAGCTAGGGGGAACAGTTGCCTTAGGGGCAGGAGTGGTGGAGGTTTGGTCTTTGGACTTGTTACAATCAGAAGTCCAGTGCCCTTTCTGTTTACAGAATTTGCACCAGGGCTTCTTTTGGCCTTTTCCCTCGTTGGATTGTGACTCCCCACCAGATGCAGATTTTTGGGGCCCTTGTGAAGACTTCTGGTCTTTTGACGTATCCCCACCTTTCTCAGAGCCCTTAGGATCCTGCTTCTTGGTGTCACCCCCTTGGTTCTGGGTTTTCTGCCTCACCCTGGTTCTGACCCACTTGTCTGCCTTCTTTCCCAATTCTTGGGCAGAGGTCAGATCTGAGTCCACCAGGTATTGATGCAACAACTGGTTCTGGCAATTATTAAGGATCTGTTCTCTCAACATCAGATTATACAATCCCTTGAAATCAGTAACCCTACTGCCAACCAGCCAACCCTCCAGAGCCTTGGTTGCACAATCTACAAAGTCAGTCCAGTCCTGAGTCTGTGCCTTCTGGGTGTCTCTGAACTTCAACCTGTACTGCTCAGTGGTTAAGCCAAACCCATCTATCAGTGCACTCTTCAGGACTTCATAATCATCAGCATCCTCTTCTCTAACAGTGAGGAGCTTGTCTCTACCTTTGTCTGAAAAGGAGAGCCACAAGATTGCTGCCCACTGCTTTTGAGGGACCTGCTGTACTCTACAGGCCCTCTCCATAGCAGTTATCCACTTGTGGATATCATCCCCACTCTGGTAGGGAGGAACAACCTTGCTCAGGTTCCTATGGTCTGGAATATATTCTCTGCCTCTAGGGACACTGTTGCTGCCACCAAGGGGTTCTAACCCCTCTCTTCTAGAAGCTCTCTGGATTTCCAGGGCCTCTCTATCCAGTGCCAACTGCTTGGTTCTGAGGGCAACTCTTGCTTCCTCATACTGCAGCAGTTTGCACATTCTGTCAGAGGAGCTCTCTCGTATGGGAAAGTATGAGTTCCTCTGCTGGACAAATTCTCTGCCAGAGTGATAAGAGTGGTCAGATTCCCTGGAAGGGGACCTATGCCTCTCATCCACTCTGTCAGTTCTCTTAGGGAGAATTCCTCTGTCCTTTTCAGGCCCCTTGGAGCCTGGCCCTTCAATCACAGAGTCTTGGTCATTCTGATTTTCATCATCTGACCCAGACACTGTAATTGACCCACCCACTGATTCAGACCCATTAGCTCCTAGAACCAATCTAAGATCATCTGCTGTCAGCAGATCTATCAGGTGTAGTGTGGAGGGACTCTGTCCTAGCTTCAGGTGTCTTTCAACACGCATGGCTCTCAAGTCAGAGAAAGCCATGTCCTTATACTGAGGCTGAGTGGATCCACTGGTTCCACCCTTTAAGGACATTCTAGTGTTGTGCAGTGTTGTACTACCTACACTAGTTTGTGGCCTACTGATACTAGCTTGAGCTGTAGAAAGGGTGTGCTATCCCTTGGCACACAGCTCTAAGTTCAGTAGAACGTATTGATACTAAGCTTGACTTTATATGTACCTTAAGTACCTATAGTGGTTTTCAGTTAGTAATTCAAATAGAGATTTTCTGGTAAAACAATAGCAAGCTGGAATCCCACACGCTGCCCACCAATGTGAGAAGTTGGCCTGGTATATGCTGTTCACTAATTAAAGTGGACACCTTGCACCAGTACAATTCGACTCTTATGGTAGATAGGTTTAAGACAACCTTTAAAGAAAGATATCCTAGTGGTAGCTGTGGAGAGCAGCCTTCAGGCTAAGTCTTGAAGGAATGTAAAGCAGCTTGTTTTACCACCCAATCTCTTGAATCACCAAATGAAAAGACACCACACAGGTATATATATCAAATATATATGTATTTATTACTAACAACTCTCTACTAATCTCTTTATGAGATTAGAAGTCAAGGACATATGCACAAATCAACGTTTCACAATAAATTAAGCACAAATATGGCTGGGGCCCTAGGGGCGTACCAGACCATATACTAAAAAGAGACTTAGAAACAATGACTTGCAAAGAGACAAGGCCTAGGGCCTTCAGAAGTGCTGGGGCCTCACGAAACCACCCAAGGCAGGTAAGTAAAGGACCCACGGGGGACTCGTGCAGTGTGGATACACAGGCGCGAATCGCCGCTGACTTCAATGGGGCAAGTCGCGGTTGGAAATTAAGAGTTTGAGGATACTTCGGGAGAACCTACAAGCAAGTCACTTACAGGGTAAGTAGTTCTAGGGCCAACACCCACAGGAGCACCGTAGTGCTGGAGTTACCTCACCCAGGGAAGCCGGGTGCATAGGTGTCCTTTGGTGTCGGGTCGCGGCGTCGTTTTCAATGGAGGACAATGAGAACTTGCTGCTTGTGAAGTCCGAAGAAGTGTCCGGTGGAATCCAAGCCTGGATTCAGAAGATGGAAGACCTGAAAGCAGAGGGGACAGTGTTCAAAGTCACTTGGCAGTGACTCGGGGCAAGGAAGATGGATGCCCACCGTCGTCGCAAGATTCAGGTCGTTCACGGGTGCCTTGACTCTTCAGCCACGAGGTCCAGGAGGTGTCGACGATGACCAGGAGCTGGATTCAGCATGTACCACGATGTCTGCAGCTTACTGCAGTGTCGGCGACTCGATTGGAGCCAACAAGCCTTGGTAACAGCAAGTCTCGGGGAAAGTGTAAAAAGGCAATGGCGCAAACCAGCAAGGTCTGAGGGACTCACCCAGTGAGGGTAAGTCAGGGCAGGCCTGGAGCAACCAGGGGAGCCCTTTGGTTCTGTAGGAAAGCCTTCAGGGGACCCACAAGCCGGCTGGCAAGGGATCGCAAAGACGCCTCAGGAGGATTTGCTCAACAGGGGCCCACAGTCACTCGGGATGTGGTAGGCCTCTGATCTTCGGAGGGATTCCTGCTGGAGGCTAGGACCACACGTGGTCCAAACCACAAGTTCGTAGAACGTTGTGAAGGGGTTGCACTTGACAATAGTGCACATTACCCAGCGATCGCAGTTCCTCGTCACTCTTTGGGTCCACTGGCCTCAGCTTTGCTGGGGACTCACGATGGCCTTCGAGAAGTCAGGAAATCCACTTCTTGGGCTGCAGGGACTTCGGACTCCGGCGGGAGCGGCGTAGTTTGCGACCGTCTTTTGTAGTTTTTGGTGCCTGCCAAGCAGGGGAGTCACTCCTTGACTCCAAGGGATATTCTTCAGTCTTCCAAAGGTAGTGGAACGTCGAAGGTCCAGGATTCTTCTTCAGAGCGTCGTCCAGGGATATCTAGTTTGCAATGCACAGGTTCCCCCTCTTATACTAAAAGAAAGGGAGGGACTAGCTCTATGACCCCACCTATGGGAGGGTCAGGGGAGTGGGTGGCTACACCCACTTCCCTTTGTCCAGTTTCGCGCCAGAGCAGGGGCAGGAAGCCCCTGAGCTGGTTTGAACTGGCATATGCACAGAGGAGCCTTCTGCTCCCCCAGTGCAGGACTTCAATGCACTCTAAGAGTGCACCCAACCAGCCCCAATACACTAAACCCTGTCTGGAAGGTGGTCACACCCTCCTGTGACAGGATACCTATTGTTGGGCTTCCTCCACTGCGAGTTTCGGTCATCAGCAGGAGGGCAGCCCAGTGTCTGTGACTGGTGGCATCCATTTTGTGATGCCAGGGCTCTGCAGGATTCTACCGCGTTTCCACAGTAGGTACATGTCTATCCCTCTAGAAGGGTGGAATGCTACCCCCGCCGCCAGAACTGGCGGGGGGGGTAGTATTCCAAGATGTTTGACACCAAACACGACATGTTTTGATGCAGCCATTCCAAAGTTAGCATTCTACCGCGAGGATATAATGCACTTAAGAGTATATGGTTTAACCGCATCCACAAACTGCCCCAGAGAATGGACTCTGAGAGCTGCAGAGGGGCCCTGCTCAGGCAGAGGCACCCTCTCACATAGGAACCAAGCACCCTGCCCTCAGGATTGATAGGGCCTGCCTTAGGGGTGACTGATAGGTTTAAATGTGTGTGCAGGGGAGATATAGGAAACCTATATCTCAGTGAGGAGTGCTAGCACCCCCTCACCCAGGCTGCAGTAGCAGGCCTGTGGTGTCAGATTTAGTCTGCTTCCCAGGGGTGGCATAATACATGCTTCAGCCCCTGGTAGGCCTGTGAAGTACCTATGCCCTTGGTACCTAAGGTACCATATACTAGGGACTCATAAGGTACCACAGTATCCAATCACTAGTGCACCTAGAGTGCACTCCAAGTCATTTAGAGAGAACAGCGAGGCTGGGGCCCTGATTGGCAGGGACCCATCCAGACTATAGCCAGAAACCAGTGTAAACATCAGGAAAAAAGTGGGGGCAACATAAGAGGCAGATCCTACTCTCCTACAACCAACCAACCTATCACAGCGCGGCGCACCCTGACGTCACTTCTCACTCCTTGCAGCGGTTCACCCGCCTTTACAATTTCACCGCAAACTCACTTACACACATCCGTACTACAAGTAACTGTATAACCAAAAGTTATTCAACCAAGTAACTGTTCCTACACAATTACAATAACTTACAGTTACATAAACAAGTAATTGTCTGTCACTGAAGATCGATAGAACACTCTCACAAGAACATTCAACCGTAGTGACCCCCAACCTGCGTTGGTCACTCAATCGCCATAGTCCACCCCTGGTACCTGAGGCTTTCTACTGCGACCTATTCTTCATTCACACAAAAGTTCCCTAACACAAGTGGATCGTTGATAGCGCTTCACAACACCCACATTTGATCAGACAATTACAATACAAAACTATCCCGGGATCTTGGACTTCTCTTGAGTCCGCTCACCAAAACCAAAAACCACATTCACTCAACATACACTCCAACTCCGCAAGACATCACCCACGTACTCATTACCGCAATCTAATACAATTCCTTTCATACTCACGCCACCACTGTTTCCGCCGCACCGTCAACGTCCGCCAGTCTCCAGTCTCCTCCGCTCCATTTCAGGGCTCTCCGACCTTCGACCCTACTCCTAAGTACTCCCTTCACCTTAGAGGTAAACCACTTTAAAGGTAAACCATCCTCTGCTACCATTTGATTACGCTAACTTGCACCCCTAAGTTCCCTACTAAGTATAGCGTAAGCGATCGATCTTTTATTTACCTAAAGTGGTCGAGGGAAGGAAAACAACTCAAACAGATATCAACAAAGTTGTCATGCCTGAAAAGATCACTGACTCCGAAGTGCAGTTTGAATATTTATTATAAGGCCAAAAACAATTGGATGTAAATACATCTCAATAGCAAAGTATAGAGATACAGAAAAATTAATACAGAGCCGATCTTTCTGATAGAAGTAATGCGGCCCAAAAGGCAAATGATTATAAATTCCAAAATCACAATGCAACACAAAATAGATGCAATATTCAGCTCTCGACTCATTGAAAGAAATCAAAATCTTTCCATACACTATTCTGTAAGAGGGCCCTTCCTGTCTCTCTTCTATCGTTCCCCAATGGTGTCAGCACGTGTGACTTCCTAAGAAGTACTCACGTCAACATGGGTCGTTTAGCTTAAGGCTATGGAGCTCGCTCTATGAGGCTCTTTCTTCTCCGAAAGCTAGCAGAAGTCTGGTCTCTCTGTCCCTGCGCATCATACAAAAATATAGGATTTAATCAACATTGCGTCACCTTTTCTGAAACTTTCCACTAGACCTCTATACAGTAGCTGGTTCTCTTTCATGAAGCAAAATTAATTAAAGCTATCTTCTTCCAGTGGCCTTGGCTTTCAGACAGACTCGATACGCAAAGCATCCTCCCTTCTCGCTTCCAGTTATCTTCAAAGGCATTCCGGGTCTCTCCTTAACTCTGAAAATAACGATGTGTATTTCTGCACCTGCAACAGGGTGAGAACATGCTAACCTCGAACACAACAATCAATTAATTAATTATTTCTTGAGAGCAAGGAGAATCTTTTGGGCCTATGTTTCAGGCAACTTAAACAAATCACAGTTTACGATATATAAAATAATATTGTCCTGCACATTATGCATGAAGGAATCATAATACATACAAAATCCTACTTAATACGTTCACTAGTTCAACATTAATTGATTCAATTTAATGGTTCTTAATAATCAAAAACACTGCACACAATACGAATGTATGAAAGTGCGTTTAAACCATGAGTATAGTGCACTCATACAAATAGAGTGATATTGGCGCTCTATCAGATGCATTTGCAGACAATTAATCTAAAGAGCTTAAATTCACGTCAGAGGTTATGTTAAGAATATGCCTTTCTGCACCCACGTTCATCCCCTTGAAGTTCGCACCTTTACATTATTCATATTGGTGGCTCCAGAGATTGTGGACAATCTGAAACGCATGGTGTTGGTTGCCGGAAGTGTGAGGGCAGTGTTGTGGTGCGCGGAGAGGTATCCCCAGGAGGCAAAGGTAAGATGTACACCCGCGCAACACATCTTATGTGAGACCCCCTTTGCAAGATGGAGTTTAGCTGTGATAAAGCCAAGTTCGACCTTCGGGAATAATTTCAGAGGGCCTGTGGCTGGAACAGGTCACGGAGATGCAATAAAAAGGGATAACTTATAGAAATAGTAATTACGTCCTCACCACCAAGCAAAGTTACATGCTATAGGCTGCATGAGATTACATCCTAAGAGGAAACTTATATCTTTATCTGTCAAGGCTCAAAGAGGTTGAGTGCTTTTGAATATGTCAGCTACGTTCCCAGAAGATTATCTTAGTCGGGTATAGGTCAACCATATAAAGGAAAACATTTGAGTAACACAGAAAATCGGCTCGGAAAGAGGGCTCCACGAACGTTTCTCTCCCCATATTTACAACAAGCATTTGCAATGCAATAGGTCTCGCATTTACGCGAGTTTAAGCTATTGGCACTGTAAATGACAATGCCTATTATTTTTGTTTTTTAAAACTTAAATAAAAGGTATTGTCATTTACAATGCCAATAGCTTAAACTTGCGTAAATGCGAGACCTATTGCATTGCAAATGCTTGTTTAAAATTAAAACTGAGCGCAGCGTCGCTTCAAGGACACCGCGCTGGGTTTTTTAATTTTTTTTTAACTTTAACACTGAGCACGGTGTCCTTGAAGCGGGCGCCACGCTCAGTGTTAAAGTAAAGAAACCGAGCGCAGTGTCCTTGAAGCGGCGCCGCGCTCAGTTTAAAAGTTAAAAAAGAAAAATGAAAGAATAAATAACTAAATAAATAAATAAACAGAGCGCAGTGTTCCCAGAAGTGGATGCCACGCTCAACATAAAAGTAAAATATAAATAAATAAATAGACTGAGCGCAGTGTCCCTAAAGCGGGCGCCACACTCAGGATACAAATACAATAAAATAGCATCCGCCATTGTCCCCATAAGTGTCCATAAACAAAATAGTGCTGACCCCCTAGATAAAGCCGACCATGTAACGAGCCAAGTAAATGGTCCAGTCGTCATGGGCGGTAACAAATGGCGACAAGGCGGTAACAAGGAGGGACTAACAAGCCTCATAATGAATCGGAAGCTAGCATTTACCAAGTACAATGACACCAGCCAATGAAAAGTATGGGCGGAGAGAAGGCGAGGCTTACACAGCATACCCGACTACTGCATGCCTCGCAGAGCGAGCAGTGAATGCGCGCTGCCGCTAGGCTCGACCTAAAAATAAATATGGGTTAATCCCCCCCACCCCCAGGCCCTGGCCCACCCCGGCAGTCATTTATTACAAAAAAAACGGACGTCACTTTGTTTTTTTTGGCGCAGTCTAGCGGGAGAACCTCAGGATCACAGCACAAAAACATTTTTTTTTTTACTTTTAGCCCCGGGGGAGATGGGTCCTTTTGGGAACCCCCCACAAAGTCTGGGGTGGGGAGGGGGTCAGGGTATCCCTACACCGCCACTTATATTGTTTTTTAAATACTTTTTCAGGACAGGAGACTAAGTCCCCTAGTGCTGGAATGGCTGCCGCAACATTTCTTTTCATCTTTAACTTTTTTTTCTTTTCAACTATAACTTGCGCCCGCCATGCACTGCTTTTACCTCACATATTACATCACTCATGACATGTTCTATGGCATCATTTATGACATCACTGTGCAGCCCCCCTCCCTGAGCCTCATTAGACCCTGCGGAACCCATCTCCAGGTCCGTATTTAATTTAAAAGGGAAGAGGGCAGTGCAGCACCCTACCCAGGTGTTCTTGGGACCCAAGCACCCCATCTTCTGGGGCCCAATGCATTTAAAAATGGGAGGGGGGCAGAGGTCAGTGCCCCGGTGCCCATCCAGGGCACCCACATGCTATATGTTGGGGGCTGCGGGGGGAGACCCAGGACCCCTTCGGCCCCAGCCGGCTCCACGCATGGTGCGGGAGCTGCCACTGCTTCTGCCCAGAGGGAGCAGCCAATTATGCAGGGGAAATATGTGTTTTGTTTCCTTGCTCACATCAGGGCGGGCAGGGAAATAAAACGCGAGTGTGCTCCCAACCGGACAGAGCATTTTTAAATCTCCCGCCGGTTGGGAGCAGACTTATGTGTTTGCTCTCATTTGGCAGGAGATTTAAAAATGCACCCGCCGGATGGGAGCAAACATGTATCCCTGCCCACGCTAGTGCCAGCAAGGAGACAACTGTGTCCTGGGTGTGGGCTCCCTGGGACATAGTAAGTGAGCTGGCCCCGGAGCCTTTAAAGGATCTGGGAGGGGTACCTCACAGACACATCCCATTTTATTTCAATCACTGCACTGGAGGTTGGTGTCCCCTCCCCCTTTTTTTTACAACCAGCACCGGGGATGGGGTCCTCAGGGCCTTTCCAGGCTCAGGAGGAGGGCTGCATGGCCACCTCCCTTTAAAAAAAAATAATTGTCCCCAGGTGATGGGGTCCCCTGGGCCGAAAAACAGCTTGGGGAGGTAGGCCACACCCCCTCCTTAATTAAATATACCCGGCCCCGGGGAAAGGGGTCCTCAGGGCCCAAAATGGGCTGGGGGAGATGCACCCTTCGTCAGTAGGTAGTTATAATTAGGACCTAGTTTCCACAGACAAAGTGTTTTTTGTTTTGCTAATAACTTTGGCGCAGTTTGCTGAATCTTCACAAAATGTTTAAACTAGTATGCCAATCACTCTGGTTTTGGGGTGATTCATCAAGCGGGGACCAAGAAAAAGGGGGGAGGATCCCAAAACACATTTTCTGCATGCAATTTCCCCTAGGGATTTTGAACACGACTACAGCCCAAACCGCTGAACGGAATTACACTCAATTTTGCATAAAGCTACATCATCTTCGTCCAGAAAGACAGCTTTTTGTATTTTGGTGTAAATACGTTCAGTAGTTTTGGAGTTGCTAAAGAAGAAATATTTATGTATATCTTGAGAAGCAAATCCTCTTTGGATCTGACAGATCTCATGCTGAGATGTGATTGACTGCCAACTCTTAAACCAGGAAGTGTTGGCTGCAATCTTGGGATTCGGACTCGGCCAAGTCCCAAGAAAACACTTTAAAATACATAAGGGGGCAGGGTAGGAATACCCTGCCCCCTAGGCCTAGTGGTGGGGTGCCAAAGGGACCTCGCCTGGGGCCCACAATGTTTTTTTCTTTCAATTTTCCATCAAATTCGCGAATCTGTGGGAAAATGTTTTCAAAAACGCAAACACGGTTTTCCGTGCTTTTGTTTTGCTAGACCCCCGGGTGGGCCAGGTCCCAGGGGGAATTGATTATTTAATATATAGGGGAGAGGGGTGCATGCTGCCCCCCTCCCCACGCCGCTTTTAGCCCCGGGGACCCCATCCCCAGGGTCCCGGCCAAATAGAATAAGGGTCAGGGGTTGCGTGGCCCCCGTCCTTGGGCCGATTTCAGCCCCGGAGATCCCATCCCCAGGGTACAGCCTTATTTTGTAGAGGGAAGGGCCATGCAGCCCCCTCCCAGTCCAATTTTGGCCCCGGAGACAGCCACCCCTTGGGGCCCAGCCAAGACATATGAAGGGGAGCAGGGCACGAGGCCCCCCTCCCAGGCCAAGGACCAATACCCCCGGGGTCCAGTGGTAAAAAAAAGGGAGAGGTGACCACATGAGCCCCCTCCCCGGGCCGTTTTCGACCCCAGCGACTCCATCCCCCCGGCCATACTATAAAGAAGGAGGGGGCCTGCTGGAGTCAGCTGGTATTCAGATTTTACACACACAAAACCATATAAATTTAGCAGTTACAGTTAGAGTTATCTCAAACTGTAACTCGTGCCCTAAGGTAACTATAATTCGTGCCCTCATCATGCACTGCTAATTACCCTTGATATTACATCACTCGTGACATCTTCTATTATTAATAATATCAGTGCAACATTTACTGTAAAATTATTGATGGGAAAACTGTATGGCAAGTGCTCGAGTTATAGTTACCTTAGGGCACGAGTTAAAGTTTATTTAGATAACTCCAACTATAACTGCTGAATTTATATGGTTTTGTGTGTGTGAAATCTGAACCCAATTATAACGTCCATGTAACATTTGGTGTTTTCAGCGTATTAATATATATTTAAAAACAAATTGCCATGAATTCATGGTTGATCCGCAAATCTGCAGTAAAATGCAAAACAAAGGGCAGGCTCCTGCCCTTTTAAAAAGCAACCCCCTCTAGGGTGGGCCAGGGCCTGGCACATTGTATGTTATAGGAGAGTGGGGGTGCAGCCCCCCTCCCTGAGCCTCACTGAGGCACTTGAGACCCCATCCCCCGGGGTCGATAGGTAATTTAAAAAACTATATATACATATATATATATATATATATCACTCACTAATAGTAGCCATTATTTAGTTATAGTTAGGACCTAGTTACCATAGGAAATGCATTTATTGTGTCTCTAATAACCTTGCCACCTTCTGCTGAACCCTATTTTTGCTGGCTAACCACGTGTCAAGTGCTAATGCTTCTCCTCCTGGTACACACCTGAGTGGCATATTTAACTCACCTGTAAGTCTCTAGTGTATGGTACCAAGGTGCTATAAGGGCCTGTAAGTTAAATGTCACAAGCAGACTGCAGCACCCATTGTGCCATCCACTACAGTGACAATGTAAACATGAATGTAGTCCTGCCACCAGTAGTATGGCTGTGCAGGTTTTGACTGCAAATTCAACCTGTCAAAATACCCTCTTTTGACAATTCTAAACCTTCCTTTTATATATCATTAAACCACCTCAAAGTAGGCCTTATTGCCCATTAGGCTGGGTGCATGGTATTTAAAAGTAGGATATGTAAAATATTATTGTTAAACATGTCCTTACAGTGAAAATGCTATTTTTACAGTAGCAGGTTTGGCTGTTCCAAAGGAAAGCATTGGGTTACTATATTAAGTTTAATAAATATTAGCTCTGCCTAGGAAACAGCTACTATCTTTGGACTTTTTGAAATGTTTATTACAAGCCACATTCACTGGCAAAGTCGGATTTGTTATAAATATTTTGGAAAGATGAGGTTTAAAAAGTTACCTTTGCCCTGCCTGAGACCCTGGAAGCTACAGTTGCATTTTGGTCTCCCACTTCTGCCAGCCAGTAATTAGCCTTTCATTAGGCGTGAGGTGTGAACTTGCTCCCAGGACAGGGACAAAAGGCCTTTGTTGTGGGTAGGTGTTGTTGGCCCTTGACAGGATGGCCTATGGTCTGGGCCCAAGGACATGATTAGCTTCAAAGAAGCATAACCTGTCACAAACAGATGTAGCTGGCATCCAGGCCTGCACCTTTTTGTTGCCCCACCAGCTAGATCAGCCTTCATCACAGTGAGCCTCTTGTTGGCATAACGTTGTCGGATCTTGCTGGAGTGTCACTGTCAAGACCTGCTTGACAGGTCTGCTGGGGTGAATGCCAAAGCAATTTGTGTTTATCCACTGTCAGGCTGCAGAAAGCGCAGCTTTTGTTCTGCCACACTTCTGTTTGTGAGTTTGTTGTCGGCAAAGGTAAGGTCCTGCGTTAAATTAGATTTTGTTGTTAGATGTGGGAAGACACTGGGTCTACACTCCCCACGCACACCCTCAGCACTTGGAACCCATGTTAAGTGTGGTGAAAACTTCAACCACATTGAAAAATGTCCAAACTGTGTAGAGTTAGTCCCGGGAACATGTACCCCATTGGTTAGGGTTTCCCCAGGGGTCATTCCCATCCACTAGCTCATACCAGGCCTAAATCTAAATGTGTCAACTCCAGGCACCCACTTCAGGATACTCCTGGACCTGTGGAAGATCAGAAGAGGATTGAGCATGCTGCCTGAACCCTTAGAAGAGCCCTAAAGGACTGGACCTGCTCTGCCTCTTGTACTAAGGACAAAGACGTGGACTCCAATAGTCATAAAGCTGATCTCCTGTTAAAGCTACAGGGACACAACAAGCTACAAGGGGCTTTTGACTGCAACACCCAGCTGACCAGAGGCAACTGGACCTGGACTGGACCCTCCTGTTGGTCTCTGCCTGCCACCCTCTATGACTAGGACAAACCTGGTTAGTGTATCCGACCAACACTCCATTGCGGTCAGTGTCAAATTGTGCCTAGGTCCTATTCTACCAGCACCCATGGCTATCTTTTGCACTTTGTGCTTCTTGGTGCTTCTTCTACTTAAAACGTAAAAAATTCATATCTCCGTTTCCCTTGATTGTTTTTGACATTTTGATGTCATTTTGTTTATTAAAATTTACTCTATTTTTCTAATTCATTTTGGGATTTTTATTGTTTTGCATTTTGACTTTATTACTGTTTTAGTACTGCATACATTCTTTACACATTGCCTCCAAGTTAAGCCTGTTGGTTCTGTGCCATAGCTACCGTAGAGTTGAGCTTAAATTAATTTAGTTACTTTAAGGGTTCACCCTTACAAGGATTGTGACTATTTCTTAAGTTGGATACTTAACCCCCAACTAGTAATCCAATTTATTAAAGTCATTTTAATCTTTTTTTTGTGAATTTCTAGTGAATTTTTCTAATTTAAGCTAACATTATAGTAACTTACCTAACTATAATGCCACTTTAACCTTTGATTTTTTTCAGTGAATTTCTGAGGTTTATTAAAAATGAAAAGTAAGATATTACAAGACATGTTACATCACTTTAACCTTTGATTTTTTTCAGTGAATTTCTGAGGTTTATTAAAAATGAAAAGTAAGATATTATGAGACATGTTACAATACTTTAACCTTCGTTTTTTCTGTGAATTTCAGTTTTTTCAACATAAAGTAAGATCTTGTTACCATACCTAACTATAGCATCACTAACCTTTGTGTTTTTTAGTTAATTTCTGTTTCTGTGATACTTCAAAGACACCAACTCCACTTTTTACATTTATTTCGCTTTTTGGTTCCCCTAGAAAAAACAAAGCATTTATTTTATTTTGATCACAGAGGAGGTCAAATAAGGACTCCCCACAAGGACCAGAGGGTTAGGGTACCCCTACCCTGCCCCCTTGTATCTTATCTTTATTTGTGGTAAACTCTGAAAACAGGGACAGAGTCCCCAAGTCCTTAAAGTGGCAGCTGCAACATTTCTGTTGATGTTACAGCCTGTCAATCAAATATCACAAACTTTTGAATCTTTATTTAAAATGGCTGAATGATTTACACCAAATCATAAAAAACACACTCTCTGGGTCGAGATCTAGATTTCGGCCTAATTAGGTATAAATCTGTTCAGCCGTTTTTTCTGAAATGCTTCCTAAAATTCCCATGGGAAATTGCATGGGGAATCGTGTTTTAGGACCCCCCATTTTTCTCTACCTCTCCAAAGTTATTAGAAAAATACAAATCTCTTACTATAGAACCTCTGGCTCACATAAAACTGCATGCGACTGTGCAATATATGTGTGTGTGTGTATATATATATATATATATATATATATATATATATTGCCACAAGTTCCTCTAAATCAAGAGAAGAGTCTGCACTCGGACGTGTGAGTACTTTAATTTATTTGGTAGATCAGGACGCGTTTCGGCTTTTCACTAAGTCTTTCTCAGCTGAAAAGGAGAGCCGTAATTTCCTCAATATATGATGCATGTGAGATTAATTACACCAATGTGGTAAAAATATTTTCGGCTCATCTTCCCAATTAAAATATCTCTGTTCCATTTCATTAACTTGTGTCATAAATCACTTCATAATACGGGAACCGGCAAAGTAGAACTCACTGTGCATGAAATAAAACCGACAGTCCTTTTCAAATTTAAATGCTTGCAGCTCCTTGGTTACGGTCAGTGCATCACAATGGATAAAATTATCATTTCGAACTGCAATCTTTGAAAAATCCATATTTTCACTTTCTCTCACTCCATCACTTGGCAGAAGACCCTCGTGGTACCCAGCTCCGAACTACCTTACAATCCTCAGGAAAGGGTAAATCACAGGAAAAGAATCCCTGCCACAAGAGTCACAGCAAACAACACTCCTTGCTGTCTCCGCTCTCCTTCCCCCCCAATACTCTGTGGTGGTTTCCGGGTCATATATATATATTCACAAAAAAAAACAAAGGTTACAGGGACGTTAGAGAGTAGGTTCAGAATTTACACACAAAACCATAGAAACTAGAACTCATACCCTAAGGTAAGTATAACTCGCGCAGTCGCCATGCATCGCTAATTACCCCACATATTACATCACTCATAATATCTTCTATGACATCATTAATAATATCAGTGCAACATTTGCTGCCAAATTATTGATGAGAAAACTGTGCATGGCTGGTGCCCTGAGGTAACTATAACTCGCGAGCCTGCCATGCACAGTCCTCTCATCAATAATTTCACTGAAAATGTTGCTGTCATATTATTAATGATGTCATAGAAGATGTAATGAGTGATTTAATTTGTGGGGTAATTAGCAGTTCATGGCGAGGGTACGAGTTATAGTTACCTTAGGGCACAAGTTATAGTTTCTTGAGATAAGTCTAACTATAACTGCTGAATTTCTATGGTTTTGTGTGTGTAAATTCTGAACCTAACTATACCATGCCTATAACCTTTGTTTTTTTTAGTGAATTTCTAAGGATTTTTAAAATCTATTTCTTAACTATAAGGTCATTGTAACCTTTGATTTTCTTAGTGAATTTTGACTTTTTTTTAAATGCAGTAGGGGGTTGGCCACAAGGTCTGGCCTGTGGCCAGGCCCTGCAACCAACCCCCCGCATACAGCCAACCCCATAACTTGCATGGCCTTGGTGTGGGGTTGGCTGTAGGGCCTGGCGTGTGTCCAGGCCTACGGCCAACACCTCGCATGCAGCCAACCCCATGCCGCGCACTCCATTTGGCCATGTGCGGTGGGGGATTGATCCCCCCTAAGCCAGCCAATCTCGGAGGGGGGGACGCATCCCCCCTCTCTGGGCCAATTGTGGCCCTGAGGACCCCATCCCCGGGGCCCATCACATTTTTTTAGGGGGGTACATGGCCCCATACCCAGGCCGTATTTTGGCCCTGGGGACCCCATTTCCCGGGGCCCAGCGATATTCAGAAGAGGAAGGGGGGACGTGGACCCCATCTCATGGGGCCTGGCCTTATTGTAAATGGGGATGGGGGCATGCAGCCCCCTCCCTGGGCCGAATCCTGGCCCCGGGTACCCCATCCAGCAGGGCCTCACCTTTTACTAATTGGGGAAGGGTCCACGCCCACCCCAGGTTGATTTTTGGCCCAGAGGACTCCATCTCCCAGAGCCCGGCCTTTGTGTGATGGGGAGGGGGGCATGCAGACTCCCTCCCTGGCCAATAGTGGCCCCAGGGACCCCAGGGCCTGACCAATTACTGAAAGGGGAGGAAACACACAGCCCACCTCTGTGGGCCAATATTAGCCCCAGGGACCCCCATCCCCGGGTTCCGGCCAATTACTGCAAGTGTAGGGGGCATGTGGCTCCCATGCCCTTGCCAATTTTGGCCCCAGGTACCCCATCCCCTGGGGCCTGGCCAGCCAATGGTGGGTGCCCTGGCCCCATCCAGGGCACTCAGTGTCTTTTTGTTGAGGGCTGCGGGGGGAACCCCAATGCCCCTGCTGTCCCAGCCGGCTCCCCAACTCCAGCAGGAGCAGAAAATGCTGCTCCCTGCGTACAGGAGCAATTGTTTCATCTATTTCCCTGCTCGCTTCACAGCGGCCAGGGAAACAGATGAAAAGTCCACTCCCAGCAGGCACAGGGAGTAGACTTACTGTTTGCTCTCGCTTGGCGGGAGCTTTAAATTGCTCCTGCCAAATGATAGCAAACAGAGGTTTCATTGCCCACACTAGTGTAGGCAGGGAAAATGTTATGTCCTGGGGTTGGACACCTCAGGACATAGCAGGAGCCCGGCCCCTGAGGAAGGGGTCTCCAGGGCCATTATTGGTCCTGGGAGGGGAGCCACGTGGCCCCCCTCTCTTTGCAGTGCACAGCCAGGCCCCAGGGGATGAGTCCCCGGGGCTGAAATCGGCCTGAGAAGGGGGGCCATGCGGCCCCCTCCCCCATTAAATTTTGGCTGGGGGATGGGGTCCATGGTCCGAAATCAGCCTGAGAAGGGGGGCCGCGCAGCCTCCATTCCCCATTTAGTTGTGGCCGGGCCCCGGCAGGTAGGCCCATAGTGTTACACTACGGGCCATTATTGAACCCGCTGCGTCCTCCTCCACACTACCATGGGCTATTACTGAACCCGTGGCATCCTCCTCACACCGCCACAGGCCATTACTGAACCTGAGGTGTCCTCCTCCACACTGCAGCGGGCCACTATTCAGCCCATGGCACCTCATATGCTTGCTCGGGCGTGACGCGGTCTACCGCAGCAGCTCGCTATTGTTATTAGAGCGTCAAAGGCAAGTCCTGTGACGCTCTTTCCTTGCCAGACACACCGCAGAGCAATACAGTGGCCTATAATGAGCAGGAAACATTGCAGTTCCCGTTCTCGGACCGCGATCTCCTAAGAAACTAATAATGAAGCCCTTACCTCTGATCTGAGGAACATATGGCAACAATCAGGCAGCCCTTCTCTTGCATGGTGTTGTAACTTGCCCTTTAACAGTAATGTTCTCTTGTAAGAATGCTACCATGTCAGCATCGGAACGCGTTGATCTCAGTAGTTGAGAGTCAGCTTTAGCATCCGGCTGCTGGCATGGATTATCTGGTGGGTGTACATTAAACCTATCTTGAAGTTTCACAGACTGACCTCGTTTTATTACTGGCGACGATTTAATGAAGAACTTACACCCACCAAAGGAGAACCCCGCGTGAGTTTACCAAGCTATCAAGCTTATTTTTGTCTTATCATCAATAGTTAGCCTTGTATTCGTTTGGCATATCCAAGTGTACTGTCGAAACTACTGGAGCCCTGCGCTGTGCATCGGCTTTATCGGACTTCGCTTTTGGACAATTTTGATTGATTTTGCAAATCGCAACAACGATGGCTGTTTACTGTTGGGCGCTCGAGCGGCAATTTAAAAGATGCCAACTCACCGCGAGGCCATCAGCATTGTTCCGACGCGCGAGTGACGGCGCGTGTCCTCCTCTGTGCTACCGGCATTGTTTCAGCGCGTATTTGCAGATGCGCGTGCTCCTCTGTGCCTGTCCTCTGACTCTACAGAGTTCACGCGTTGACGTGGGTGCGTCACGTGTTCACGTAGCTGTACTGCGTCTCTAAAAGACTGAAACATCAACTCCACTACGATTGCTTCCGCATGTGCTCACCTGCGCTGATTATTGACTTCATCTTTGTTTTTTGAGTATTTCTCTTACAGCGTGTGGTGAAGCAAGCCATATATTACACCGTTTTTTATCGAATTTGGACAGTTTTCCGCATGCTGTTCCACTGGAGTACTATCCTTACGAGATAAGTCATGTTTTCATGTCATTATTATTATTTTATTCTCTACCAGCAGCAACAATATTTTTTTTTTTGTGGCAGTTTTACTTTTGAGGAGAAACAAGCAAGCACCTGAATTTTAGTTAACTTATTATTTTGTCTTGTTATTTTAAATTCTTATTTTAGATTGTTATATTAGTCTATTGTGTTGGTTTGTTACGTTGTTTTTCTTCTAGGATGTCAACCTCAAGTGGTATGAGCCAGCCACCTCAGTTCTTGTCTGAACGTGGTGAACCAATCCTGCCATGGAAAAAATGGAAACCTCTTTTCGACTCCTATCTTATAGCCATTGGTGGCGAAAGATTTTCAGCAGCAAGGAAACAAGCTGTGTTACTCCACAACCTTGGCATTGAAGGCAGAAACATTTATGATAGTTTAGATCTGATACCAATAGGTAGAGAAGCAGGGGAACCTAATGATGTATATGAAATGAGTATTTTACTTCTACAAACACACTTTGGGCCACGACTTAATGTCGTGATGGAACGACACAAATTTTTCATGCGCACCCAAGCTCAGGGTGAAAGAGTTGGCAACTATGTGGCTGCACTAAAGTCACTTGCTCAGACGTGTGAATTTGAACAGTTAACTGACTCTCTTATCCGAGATCAACTCGTGCGATGCACGAACGACCCGAAGATCCAGGAGAAGTTGTTGTCCAAGAATCCAAATCTTAAAGAGGCAATTGCAATCGTGGAAAGTATAGAACATACTTCTCATTGGGTTAAAGAAATGCGTAACAGTAATGTGACCACTGACTCTAGCACCAACTCTATTAGAGGTGAATTAGATAATCCCAATTTTGAGGCGGCAGTTGCCACTGTGTCCAAATCTAATGTAAAAATTGAAAAAGGAACCAGCAAAACTGATAAACAAAAATTCGTTTCGCCCTGGTACAAAGATGGTAAGACAAAATGCCCCAGGTGTGGAAGTCTCAACCATGGACCCAACTATCCTAATTGTTTTGCAAGAAGTTCCAACTGCAAAAACTGTGAGAAAAAAGGTCATTATGCCCGCATGTGCAGGAACACAAAGGTTAACATGATTGATGATGAAGAACTATCACAACAAATCATCCACTGTATCACTGACAGTATTGACGGGGCAATTCACGATGTCAAAGGTGTTGACACCGACAGTCTTTCCATGCCGAAATGCGACATACTTGTTGGGAATGTGTTTGTTCCTGTACTAGCAGATTCTGGATCGCCTTACACTTTAATTAGCGACAAATTTTGGGATGCCACATCTGCTTACAAGGATATTAAGCTCCTACCTCCCGACATTAACCCTGTGGGTTATGGAGGGCAGAGTATTGAGCTCGTAGGATTTTCAATTCAAACCATCTTGTTCAAAGACAGAGAGACTGTGGGTAAGGTCTATGTTGCTAAGCGTGGTGACAATCTTTTAGGCTGGCATCACCAACGAGATCTAGGGATCATTCTCAATCCCATTGCTCCCAACCAAGTAATGCTGTTAACATCCCAAAATGATCATCAAGATATTACAGGAAAATACCCAGAAGTTTTCAGTGAAAATTTAGGACTCCTTAGAGGTTTCAAACATAAGATAATTTTAAAAGACAGTGCAACCCCTGTTGTACACAAAGTCAGGAAAGTCCCTAACTTCATGATTAAGCCACTACAGGAAGAACTGGACAGATTGCTCCGTTTGGGGGTTATAGAGGAGATTGAATCCTCAGAGTGGTTGGCCCCCATTGTTTTGGCCCAAAAGTAACCCTGGGCCTAGTTCGCATAGCAGCGCTACGCGTAGCTACGCGAAAGGCACAAATATTCGCATGTGTGTGGACTTGAGAAGTCTTAATAACTGCATTTGGGTCGACAGACAACCCTTACCTAACATCAACGAAGCACTGACAAAGTTATGTGGTGCCCAAGTTTTCAGTGTAATGGACTTGTCGTCGGCCTACCATCAGGTCATGCTGCATGAGGACTCCAAGGCCCTAACTTCATTTGTGACACCGTTGGGTGCCTATAGGTTTATTAGAATGCCTTTTGGGTTGGCGAGTGCTGCTGCATGTTTTCAAAGAATTATGAAGGATGTTCTTTCTGGAATAGATTCAGTTCTATTCTTCCAAGATGACATCCTTGTTTTTGGACAGAATAGAGACAAGCATTATGAAATACTGTTCAGAGTGTTGTCCAGGTTGCAGGAACGGGGTCTCAATCTCAAGAGAGAAAAATGTAAATTCAGGGTCAATTCTGTATCGTATCTGGGACATTCTATATCTGGTGAGGGAATAAGTCCCAAAATTGACCTTGCTGAAGCGATTTTGCAGGCCCCAGCTCCTTCAAACAAGGATCAAGTCAAATCCTTCCTTGGCCTGGCTGAGTTTTATTCAAAATGTATTTATAATTTTGCATGTGTTGTACAACCCTTGAGGTTATTACTAAAAAAGGGGGCTGATTTTAATTGGTCCAATGAGTGTGAAATTGCTTTCAAGATTGTCAAAGGTGAGATTGCTAGCATGCCTACCCTGGAACATTTTGATGTACGAAGAAAAACCATTCTCACCACCGATGCAAGTTTAAGAGGTTTGGGTGCTGTTCTGTCCCAAATGGTTGATGGTAATGAGAAGGTCATTGGTTTTGCATCGCGTTCACTGAAGGGAGCTGAAGAACGTTATTCAGTAATTGAACGCAAGGCGTTGGCTTGTTCTTGGGCCATCAACCATTTCAGGTTCTACTTATGGGGCTTACCTTTCCTAGTTCGCACTGATCACAAGCCCTTGGTTCACATGTTTGCGTGCAGGAATGGTGAGAGCGCTACTCCCAGAATTAAAAGGTGTATTGAAGGACTCTGGGAATATAACTTTACAATTGAATATTTGCCTGGTCCTAGGAATGTCCCAGCAGATTTTCTCTCCAGAATGCCTGTTGGAAAAAACCTACCTTTTTCCCCTGACTGTGCTGTGTCCTGGGTAAAGGAATGTGCTCTCAATAAACAAGAATGGGAGTCTGGTGTTGCTTGTGATGAAGCCAGAGAGCCACTGATGGAATTTGTTGTTAATGGTTGGCCTACTCTTTCTGAAGTTCCCAGTATTGTCAAGCCTTATTGGAATGTTCGTGAGGAGCTAAACATTATCGATTGTGAGCTTTTGAGAGGGGATAGATTACTTCCTCCACACTCTCTCAGAGGAAAAATTATTAATTTAGCACACAAAGGTCATTTGGGGCGTAGCTTGACTAAGGCGAGAGTCAGGGAGTCCTACTGGTGGCCAAAAGTTGATAAGCAGGTTGAGGAGGTTGTCAGGGATTGCACCATTTGTGCTGCCAATGACAAGTCAAGGAAGGTCAACACTTCACTACTTTCTCCTGTGGCTCTTCCTGAACGACCCTGGTCCAAACTAGCCATCGACATCGTTGGTCCTTTTGAGGTGTTGGCTCCCACTGAAAGGTTTGTGGTTATTTTGGTTGACTACACTTCTAAATGGATATCTATATGCTGTATGAGTTCTGTTGTTAGTAAAAACATTATTGAATTTCTGAAGGATATTTTCGTCTCTGAAGGGATACCTGATGTTCTGGTTTCCGATAATGGTTTGCAATTTACTTCCCAAGCGATGAGTGATTTCCTTAAAGATCTCTCCATCACCCACCATCGTACAGCTCTCTACTTGCCACAGGCTAATGGTTTAGTGGAGAGTATGAATCGGCTTGTGAGAGCCTGTGCCCAGACTGCTGTCGAGACTGGTTTCCCTCTCAAAGGAGTCCTTAGAGAGAAAATTTGGGCACACAGGAACACACCCAACAATATCACAGGTTGCTCTCCCTTCAGGAAACTTAGGGGCAGGGTTGCTGGTTCAAACCTTAATCCTGTATGGTTGAGTGTCATGGACAGAAATAAGACTGTAGATAATTGGAGGTTCAGGAAGTATCAGGATGATTACAAACAAAGGTTTGATGCCAAAATGAGTGTGCGCAAGTACGACTGGAAAGTGGGTGACCTAGTTTTTGTAAAAAAGGCTGTGTGGTCTCCCAAAGGTGAATCCAAGTTTTTTGGTCCTAAACGCATCATCAAAGTTATGAAAAACGTTGTTATGCTCACCTGTGGTGATATTTGGAGTATGTCCCGCCTTTCTAAATGTGGGAGTGGGGATGGTGGCGTGGGTTTTCAAACCCAGGCCAGACAACCTCAAGTCAGTCAACCTCATGGTGGTCCTAGACATTGCCAGGGTGTTTGTCCTGATCTCTCTGGACGCCCTGCTAGACCCAGAAGACCGCCTACACACTTGCAGGATTATGTTCTTCAATAGAAATGTTGCCTGATGCTTTATTGTTCTTTTGTTCTCTTCCCTTTTTGTTCCTTTCTATATGCTCTTTCCCTTGTTTTCAATCTGCTCTCACATCTTCTTTCCTTCTGTTCTTTTTCTTCTTTTCTTTTGTTTTTATAAAGGGAAGATGTGTTGTAACTTGCCCTTTAACAGTAATGTTCTCTTGTAAGAATGCTACCATGTCAGCATCGGAACGCGTTGATCTCAGTAGTTGAGAGTCAGCTTTAGCGTCCGGCTGTTGGCATGGATTATCTGGTGGGTGTACATTAAACCTATCTTGAAGTTTCACAGACTGACCTCGTTTTATTACATGGCGTCCATCTTCTTGCTTTTCTTCTTCCCATAATTCCATAGTCTTGCTCCCAGAAGGCTTTGGGAAGGGTTTTGTATCACCATTCTATGATGACGATCTTTTCTATCTTTTTCATCACCTTTTCCCTATCCAAGATGGTGACTGCTTATTTCCTGTGACATCATCTCCTGTCTATAGATATATTAAGTGCGGAATCATTCATTTCCTTACGTTGCAACGCTGCCTGCTCCTTCTGGTGTGTCCTTGCTCCTGCTGGAGCATTCTACTCCTGTCTGGTGTGTTTTTTCGCTTCCTGTTACACTTCCTGTCCCTGTTTGGAATCCTTGAAACCTTCTGCTCTTGTCTGGAAGTTTTATGTCTTCAGGTCCATTCTCCTTGCTGGAATCTTCTGGCCTTTTACCTTGGCCTTCTCCTCTCATCTCCTTTCCATTCTTGGAGTCTCTGCCTGCATCAAGAGGTTTTTTTCCCTTCTGGGTTTTTCCTCTTTGGGACTCCTTCTAGAAGACACAGTCTGCTCTGACGTTACATTGTCTGCAGCACAGTGGCTACCAGAAAGGGTTGCCCGTACCTCGGACAGACCAGAACCTTCAAGAGCAGTAGTAAGGAACCATCCCAGCACACCAAAGTTGGTAAGAGAAGTTCTGATCGTGACACCCGGGGCCATCCTGGCCCTGATGCTCATTTCCCAAAAATTAAACCTCAACAGGAAGCACTTACATATATAAACATAGCAGGTGCCCCCGTTAAAGCTCCACTACTGTAAAGGACATATAATCCTAACTACTGGGCTTGGCGAAGGCAAAGCAAGTTGTTTTCTCAGCAATTACATATTGAAAAACAATCTGAAATCCTTCGTGGAGGTCACTGCATCATTGCTCTATTGGCACAAAATCTGTATGTGACTGTGACAAGTGGCTTCTTTCTTGTCCGCTCTTGGTGAGAACAGAGTCCATGGTTCTCCCTTTAAATTGCTAGGAGTTTGAAAATGTGGAAATCACTTGGAAGCTTCGCCCGTTTGGCCCCGCCCACCTTAGTAGTATCCAAAGGTCTTCTTCCTGCCTTTTGCAAGGATGATTGACAGCTTAACAAGCAGCCCCCCCCCAGCATGTTGCCCGCCGATTTTGGGGAGGAGTACTTGATGCCGAGGTTTATGAGGACATCTCCACCACAAAAAGAAGCACTTACTTCATATAGTTAAGAGGAAGGACATTTGTTTGTTGGAGATTTATGTGTTTGTAGTCTCATTTTCTTCTTTATAGGAGGATTCATGTTATCACATATTTCTAGATAAAAATGCACCAGGAACAATCACATTGTCAAAATACACACAAGGTCACTGGTGACATTTCTTTGTGCCCCATTACTCCGTTGTAGTGAAGAATACATACTGGACATTTACGCAAGAAGGTAGCACTTAGTAATTAACCAGTAGCAAAAACTCCGGTTGGGTAGATATTTTGTGCAAAACTGTGCACTCTTGTTGGATAAAAGGGCAGGTGCGGTTCCTTTGTGGCCAAGTCACTCACACAGCTACTGACACACCCACACAGACACTCACATATGCACTCACAGAGATACTGAGACACTCATGCAGACACTCATGCACCCACTCACAGCCCCATACAGCTTCTCACATAGCCACTCACAGACCCATTCAGACACTCATTCACCCATTCACAGACCCACTCAGACACATGCACCCACTCACAGACCTACTCAGACACTCATGCCCCCACTCACAGACCCATGCACACAGCCATTCATAGACCCAGTAAGAGACTTACACCCCCACTCAGAGACTAATGCACCCACTCACAGACCCACTCAGACACTCATGCACTCACTCACAGACTGACTCACACACTGATGGAGGCACTCATGAACCCACTGAGACACTCTCACACCTACTCACAGACCCACTGAGACACTCAGACACTCATGCACATACTTAGATACCCACTCAGACACTCGTGCACCCACTCATAGACCAACTCAGACACTCAAGCACACACTCGCACACCCAGTGAGACACTTATGCAGCCACTCCCAGACCCATACAGACACTCAAACACCCACTCATACACCCACTGAGACACTCATGCACTCACACACTCACTCTCAAAGGTTACAGGTTACAGTTAGGAAATAAAATGTAAAAAACCTTAGAAATTCACTTGAAAAACCAAAGGTTAAAGGGGTGTTATAGTTAGGAAACAACATTAAAAAAAACCTTAGAAATTCAATGAAAAATCTAAAGGTTACAGGAACGTTATAGTTAGGAAATAAAATTTAAAAAAACTTTGAAATTCAATGAAAAAACCAAAGGTTACAGGGACGTTATACTTAGGCTCACATTTCACTTGTACAAAACCAGTGAAATGCATCAGTTATAGTTAGATGAGCTAACCATAACTTACGCCCCCGCAATGCATTGCTTATGACCTCATATATAACATCACTCATGACATGGTCAGTAACATCACTGATGACATCTCAAATGACATCACTGATGACATTACTGATAACACCATCCACAGAACCACTCACACACCCACTCACACCTCTATACAACCTCTTATACACCCACTCACTTACCCACACAACCACTCACATACCCATTCACAGACCCATACAAGAACTCACATACCCACTCATTCATCCTAGGAGGCATTCACACACCCACTCATTCACTCATACAGCCACTCACACAACCTCTCCCTCACCCATACAGCTACTCATACAACCAGTCACTTACCCATACAGCCACACACTCACCAATACAGCTACTAACACACACCACTTATTCACCTATATAGCCACTCACATACCCCCTCACTTACCCATACAGCCTCTCAACACAGCCACTCACTCACACATACAAACACTCTTACTCACCCACACAACCACTTACATACCCATTCACACATATCCATACAAGCACTCACACATCCTCTCACTCACCCATACACCCATTCACACAGCCTCTTAATCTACAATACAGCCACTCACACACCAACTCACTTAACCAAACACCCACTCAAATAACCACTCATTCACACATACAGCCACTTACACAGCTAGTCACTCACTCATACAGCCATTCAGACACCCACTCACTCATCCATACAGTCACATACACACCTACTCACTCACCCATACAGCCACTCACACACCCACTCAATCACTCATACAGCCATTGATACACCCACTCACTCACCAATACAGTCACACACACAACCACTCACTTATCCACACAGCTACTTACACTCCTACTTATGCACCCATACACCATCTCACACACCCATACAGGCACTCAGACACCCACTCACATGCGGATATACACCGTCACACAGCCACTCACATAATATATGTTAGAAATAATATCACTCATTAGTAGTACACAAAGTATACTATTTTAACTTTTGAAGTACCTTTGTATATATGTTTAACACTCATAAATGTTTTGAAAACACTCACTGAATGATGCCATCAGTGATTTCATCAGTGATATCATTTGAGATGTCATGAGATGTCACTGACCATGTCATGAGTGATGTAATGTGTAAGGACATAAGCAGTGCATTGCGAGGGTGTGAGTTATAGTTAGTTCAGTTAACTATAACTCCTGAATTTCACTGGTTTTGTACGAGTGAAATGTGAGCCTAATTATAATGTCCCTGTAACCTTTGTTTTTTTTAGTGAGTGTGTGTATGTGTATTCATATATGTAAAGAAAAAAACAAAGTATAAACCTTTGTTATAGTTAGGGGAACTTTATTTAGTATTTCAATGCAAATGAAACTTAAAAGACACAAACATTACAACTTCTTAAGTTGTAGTTATACATTAAATTTATAATTTAAGCACCACCTTTAAATTAATATAATTGTATTTATTCTTTATCTACAAACCTAAAAACTGCACAAAAATGTAATACAGAAGAATGTAGTGGCATACAGTAGAGTGAAGTGTCAGAGTGCAGTGGCTTAGATTGGAATAGTGTATAGTGGAGTGGCGTACAGTGAAGTATCGTAGAGTGTAGTGGTGTAGATTTGAATAGTGTTTAGTGGATGGCGTACAGTGGAGTGGGATGGAGTGGCCTACAGTGGAGTAGTTAAGAGGGGACTAGCATAGAGTGCAGTGGCATAGACTGGAGAAGCATACAATGGAAAGCATAGAGTAAAGTGGCATAGAGTGGAGTGGGAGTGACTCCAGACTAACTAAAGGGGATATGCAGCCCTTTGTGTGGAGGCAAGACACAGCCTGTTCAAGTGTAAGTGAGGCTGGGCCCAGCTCCTCCCTCCCATTTGCAGGTGATGGCCCATCCAGGCACACCTGAGCCCTCATTGTGTGTGACTGTCTAGGAGGAATACCACAAGCCCAACTGTTAACTACACCCAGTCATGTGACCCAGAGACAGACACTAAATGGCAATGGGGGAAATTACAACTTTCTAAAAGTGGCATTTTAAAAATTGTATTTTAATTTACAATTCCAGAGGATCCAAACATGAACTGGTTACCTGTTCTCATTTGGAAATTAAACTTATCAACTGTATAAAAAAGGAACTCCAATGTTGTCCTATAGAAGAGGTAGACCTTGCACTAGTAAAAAAACTAATTTAAGAACCTTTTACTATGAGGACGTGAAACTAAAAAGGGCATGTCGCACCTTTTAAATACATTGAACCCTGCCCTCTGGGCTGTCCAGGAGCTACCCTAAGGGTGACTTACATGTATTAAAAGGGAAGGTTTTGGCCTGACAAAAGGTTTAGTTTGCCAGGTCGAAATGGCAGATTAAAACTGCACACACTGGCTGCTATGGCAGGCCTGAGACATGTTTAAAGTGCTACTTAAGTGAGTGGCACAATCAGTGCTGCGGGGCCACTAATAGTATTTAATTTGTAGGCCCTGGTCACTTGTAGTGCCGCTTTACTAGGGACTTACAGGTAAATGAAATTCACCAATTTGGTATGAGCCAATTCTGCCACGTTTTAAGGAGAAAGCACAAGCACTTTAGAAGTGGTTGGCAGTGGTAAATAAGGCAGGGTCCTAAAGCCAGCAAAACTTAAGTCAGCAAATAGAAGGGTTGAAGGCAAAAAGTTAAGGGGTAAACCACACCAAGGATGCCAGGTCTAGCACTGGAATATAGTTTAGTGATCTGGAGGGCAATGGCATATAGTGGAATAGCAGAGAGGAGAATGGCATAGAGTGGAGTGTCATACAGTGGAATAGTGAAGAGTGTTGTATGGTAGAGTGAATTGGCGTAGAATAGAGTGGAGTGGAGTGCCGTAGAATGGAGTGATGTACAGTGCAAAAGGAAACAGTGGATTGTCGTAGGACAGAGAGGCATATAGTGGAGTGGAGTGACATAAAGTGCAGTGGAATAGTGTACAGTGCAGTGGTGTACACAGTAGTTTCCCTACCCGCATCAGCACGGGAGGGAAAGATATGTTTGCTCACACCCAGCGGGAGCATTTTTATATCTCCCACCAGGTGGGAGCAAGCATGCCTTCCCAGCCCGCAGGAACTCAGGGTTGCCTGGCTGTGGGGGGTTGGCCAGAGGACCTGTCCGCATCCCAGACCCTTCTGCCAACCCCCCCCCCACTGTGCATGGTCATGCACTGCTAATTACCCCACATATTGCATCACTCATGACATTTTCTATGACATAATTGATAATATCAATGCCACATTTCCAATTAAATTATTGATGCGAAAACTGTGCAGGGCGGGTGCGCGAGTTATAGTTACCTTAGGGCATGAGTTATAGTTACTTTAAAAAACTATAACTGGGGAATTTTTGTTTTTTTAGTTTAAAACGTTACGTTGTTACAGAACATTTCAACTGAGCATAACGTTACTTTCACCCTTGTTTTTTTCTGCTATATAGTCGCCACTGTGTAGTTAAAGTAGGTCAGAGCTTCAATAGCAAGAGCATTTTTGTTTCTCTAAGAACTTTGCCGCTGTTTGAAAGTTCATCCACCTTGGCTCCATAATGGAAAGTTTTTCATTGATCCAAGAAAAAAGAGGGGGGGGGAGTAAGGTGCGATTTCCCATGTTATTTCCCGAAGGAAACTTTGTTTTCCAATACAGTAAACTACTCTAAATTTGGCAAAATGTATGCCTATTTTGATTTGGTGTAAATTGATTCATACACTTTTGAGAAATTAGCATTTAAAAAGTGGCTCAGGTTAGGCAAGAAGGGGTTAGAAAGTTAGGTATATCAGGATTGATGGTGTCCTGTTATGCTCTGCTTGGCTAATTTAAAGGGGTCTAGTCCATTCTAATTGGCTGGCCACAACATGAACTGTATTGTTATGTGAATTTGTATGGTATGTTGTAACAGCCATTGCAGGACTCAGGGATACAGTCCCTGTGCCCGGAAAATGAATTGGAAAATATAAGGGGGCAGAGTGAACACACCCTGATCCCCAGGGGCACGTTGTGGACAACATGTTTTGGCTGCCATCACAGAACTCAGGGACATGGTCCTCACTGAAATGAATTACAATGAATGCCAGGTATTGAGGGTCACAAAAAAGGAGCACATATAAAGATTGATCACAGATTTTAGTCACAATATACATCATTTGTTGGTTGTGTTATGATCATTTGAGGAATTCTGTTGGGTTCCCAGGTGATTTTACCATGTGAAAAATGCTGACCCACTGCTGAGATTTGTTGAACCATGTTTAGAGAGAAAACTGTTTTCTCTCACAAAGTTCTCATAGAGGTAATGGAAGGTGCACCAGAAGCTAAAATGGGAGCATGTGAGAAAAAAGACTGATATTTTGAGGAAAACATGTATTCCTAACAGCATCAGCCTCTCAATTGATTCCCCAGGTTTCTACTGCAGTGTCCTCATAGTGTTCTAAAGAACAACTAGCACACCTACATTCTTTATTTATGATAAAAGTGTGGCATATCTGAACCCCATCTTTATGAAATCTAAGCTGTAAAACTGAAATCATTTCCTTTAGAAATTGGCAAAATGAGGGGTTCATTTTGACATAAAAATCATGTTGGTGCTCTAGGAAGCTAAACTGAGGAAACATTTTCTATAAATTCTTCATCATCAATGTCAGAAAAATGACATTGAATGAAACTTACTTTAACCACCAGCAGGATTCTCCAGTGTCCTACTCCAGCTTCACCACAGAGTTCTGATGAGCAACTAGAACGTTAACATTCTGTTTTTATTGACAAAAGTGAGTCACACATGAACACCACCTTGATGGAATTAAAGCTGTAAAACTGAATATTTTTCCTACTGAGGAGACTTCAGTAAAGGAGCAGGAGGGTTCTTTTTGTCATAGAAATTATGGTCAGAGCTCTAGAAAGCTAAAATGAGGGAACATTTTCTATGAGTTCTCAGATAGCTTTGTCATCCTTGTCAGTAAAACACTCTGAAATGCAGACTGAAACATGTACTTCCACCATGAGCAGTAGTCTGTCAGTTAACACCCTAGTGAACAACTGAAGCTTCATCACAGAGCTCTAATAAACAAACTACAGCACTAACATTCTCCATTCATGGCAAAAGTGTGGTACACCTGAACACCATAGTGATGGAATCAAAACTGTAAAACTGAAAGGAATTTCCCACAAAAGATGCTGCAGTAAATGAAGAGAATGAGAGGTTTTATTTTGTCTTTGAAATTATGGTTAGTGATCTAGAAAGCTAAATCGAGTAATCATTTTCTGTGAGTTATCAAATATCTTCCTCATCAATTTCAGTAAAATATTCTGACATGCAGAGTAAAACATCATGCGTGCCAACAGACCCGATCGAAGTTGGAGACTTCCAGCTTTTGAAGCCCTCAATTTTCGCTGCATCCCACAGAAAATTGCCTCTGTTTCAATATAAGTCAATAGGGAAGATACATTCCCCCTATTTTTGTCAAACTCTCACACTTTCCAGTTTTTAAATATTGACATGTATGAAACATGCTTCAAGACCAACAGCAGTCAGTAAGTTAACTCCCAAGAACCAGCTGCAGCGTCATCATAGAGTTCTAACAACAAGAGTGCTACCATTTTGGATTTATCGTATTCAGGACAAAAGTGAGGCATAGGAGCTGTGGAATTTAAAGCCTTTCCTGAGTAGCAGACTGAAGTAAATGAGAATTGAGATGCTAATGCACATTGAAACCAGTGGGTTAAAAAAGGGTATGCATGTGTTTTTAGTATTTTGAGACAAAATGTATTTTTAAGGGGTCTACAAATTATTAAAGAGAGAGACGTCTGCTTCAGCAACCCCTTTGCATATCTGTTCACCCAGCCTTCCCATTTTCTCAGTCGCTTAACAGCTCCCTAATTTTCACTGAAAATAACAAAGGTCAAAGTTATGTTATGGTTACTTATGGTAATAATATGTTATTTTATGTTAAAGCAAACCCTACATACACACACATATATGTGTTTCTGTGTGCATCTTTATTATATATGATCCATAATGCAACCTGTGTTGCAGGATAATGACAAGGCATCCCATGGCTCGTGGTTCATTTGAAGCAATCTTTGACAAGAGCCTACTGGGCGCAATAGGGGCAACATTATCATATAAATTGCCTTTGAACCAGTCCTCAAGAGAGCAAGTTTTAAAATTTAACTCACCGCTTGCTCCCCTGTGGTAGTGTTATGCATGTCTGCACTGGAAGCCATGTAATAAGGTCATTTATAAAAGCAAAAAATGAAAAAGAGAAAATAGAATTGAAAAAGCAATACAGGAGGGATAGGATAAAATAATGAAAGGCTGGTATTGAAGAAGTAAGTAAAGAACAATTCATTTGAGGCCCTGCTTTTGATGGACTGATATAAAGGAAGACAAAAGAAAGTAACACAATTGTTACTTTCCTCACCAAAATATAACTTTTGCCTGTGGAAACAAGATGAGGTGTACCGAGATCTAGTCTGTGAGCACAACACATAGCTGAAGAGAATGGTCTTCATTTGTGGCATTGCTCCCTGGGAATTCAACTCTGTTCTTTCCATCCAACTACCTGGGGACAAAGCAGAATAGCTAAATCTTAGGGCCAGGAACAAGACTCAGAGAGTCAGTTCAAGTTCAGCAGAGGCCGGCCCCACCCATCAAACCTGTGATTCCCCCACCTCATTTAACTGTAGCGAAACAGCCAGCCTTCCAGCTGCAGAACTTCAAATAACGCTGCTGTGAAAAACCTTTTACCAGAAACATTTGACCTTTGCAAGGTGTGATGATCTGAGGCAGGGAAAATAATCAATGGCTACCACATTGAAGGAGAAAATGTCAAAGCCATTGATTTTTTTTTTTTTATTTCAGAGAGGAAAGTCACTGTTTACTAGATTGCAAAGGCACCACAGTCCACCAGGGAATCATTTTTTGGCAAAATGTTTCTGCCATGCTAGTGGGAATAATGAAAAAGGCCCACTAGAGCAGCAGCCTCCATTTATATGGTGGGCAGCCTGATGAGGGGCTGACTGGGGCAATGGCCTTCACCACTTGCAGGCAGACCACAGACTAGGCTCTAAATGACTATACCGGATCACACTTTGGGTTTGCAACTACATACCAAATCGGTATTTGGAAGGGGTGTGTTTAGGGCATCTTTTCAAATACCAAATTGAGATGCTATATGTTAATGTATTGCAATCGAAATCCAGTTGCAAAACATTAATGTTTTACTAACTAGTGAAAGGTAGTGGTAAAGCATTCCAAATAGGAAGGGGTCCCAAGGGAACCCCTTCTCGTTTGTAAATATTGAGAAAAACGTTTTTTAAGAGTAGGCAGTGGTCCTATGGATGAATGCCTAGTCTTAAAAAATGTTAAATAAACTTTTCATTTTTTTAAAAACACATCCCATTGTCCTATTAGTACCTAGATTGGTTGAAAAAAACAGAATGGAATCGGTAAACATGAGTGCGCAACGTGCAACAACTTTACTGGCCCACTGACTCCATTCTTTGTACTTCAGGCCCTTTGTCTCAATATAGCACTCCCCGGGCATGTTGGGTGTCAAGAGAGCGAAAGACCATGGCTAAAAGCTTTCAGAAATTAGGGAACAGGCAGAGGAAAGTGCAGCCTGGGGATTGATTGGATGGTAGTTGCCACAGAGAGAGGACTTCAAGACATTATCTGATTGGTGGAAGAAAAAAAGAGATTGGGTCTGTCCCTGAAGACAGTCTTGGGGTAAGAAATCCATTGCACTGTGCACGAGAATGGTTCTGCCCATGATGGCACTATGAAATTGGAGAGATATGTTCATGATTATGTTCTAGGAGTGGATAAGCCTGTTCTTTAGATGAGGGTAAAGAGCTGGAAGGGGAATTTTCAAACTTGTTCTTCAAAGATGGACAAGTTGGCAAATTGTACACTTACACAGTTTGTAAAATTTGCCATTTTCTTACCAAAGTGTTTTGTTCAAAGAATTCTCCAGCTCGCAGATTTTTGGGAGAATGTTTCCAATGCAAGCCTGCTTTATGGTTTCTCTCACTATTTGTGTTTTTTAAACAGTGCAAACCATGTGAAGTGTACGAAGGCTGCAAAATTTAGAAACAAAATCACACAATTGTCAAAAAAACTTTTTACAACTTTGCAAACCCCTCTTCTTGATATTTTTAAAACTATGAAAAAGTTTTCAAATAGCACTTTTTAAGATTTTGTGGAGTGAGCTTCCACTTGGGAGAAAACCAGAGAAACCTTATCTCACATCCAGGTGTCTACATTCTTCCATTATTCCCTAGCTCTGAACAATTTGAAAGTGAATGGATCTTATAATGCTGAGCACCCATAGAGCTCCTGCACAGTGCCGTAAGTGCTGGAGATGCTTCACTCTGTGATTCTCTACATAGTGACAAATCATCCTTCATTAGGCAGCAACAAGTCCCTCTTCGAAAATGGCTGTGTTCCCTTCAGTGCTTACATAAAGAGCGGCTGTGACAGGTTACAGGTTGCTTCTCCTGTTCCCCAGAACATATGTATTTTATAAAGGTGGGGATTGGGCACAAGTCATATTAATTATAAGGGTTTTAAAGACTTAGGGGCCGATTACGATGCAGCCCGTAAAGGCTCCGACCGATGGTCAGAGCCTTCCTGGCCACATCGTAATGGGCCGCTCGGTTTACTTTCCGACTGCCACATTCTGATGCTGGCGGTCGGAAAGTAAACCAGCCAGTCATTCCAGCTGGCTTACGATAGTCTCATAGAGCCAGTCGGCCAGTCGGAGCCGGCTCGTAATCCCAAAGGGCGGGCCTTTCCGCCCTTGGGATTACGATGCACAGTTTCCGACATGGTTTCCATGCCGGCCTGTCCGACATGGAAACCATGTTGGAAAGCGTGTTTTTTGGGCCCCCAGCAGGGCCTTCTTGTGCCTGCGGCCTCCGGTTGGGGGCCGAGGGGCCACCTATAATGCCCCTCTGTTGATCCCTGCACCCATGGCAGGCACCTTGAGGTGCCTACAACAGGGTGCAGGGAAGAACAATACTTCCTATTTCTCGATGGGAGCTTGTGTTAAGGCCGATTTACGGCCGTAACACGAGCTCCCATTGAGAAATGGGAGTATGCGACCGAACAGTGTTTGACCGCATTGTAATAAGGCGGTCGGGACCACTGGCCAGAGGTCAGTCTGTCCCACCACAGAGACATAAAGCTTTCATAAAGCGTTGAGGATTGTTCCTAAAGAGCTATCTCATGTACTTCCTAGATAGGACTCATAATCTTTCTATTCCTATTACTGTGAACTCTGAGCAACCTTTCACAATGTATAGAATCAGATACAAACTTAGAAGAGCAAGGAACTATTACCAATCTGACCACAAGGGGAAGGGGAGGGTGAGAGGGCAGTGTACATTTGGGGAAAAGTTGCTGTGTTCTTGCTATTTATACCTCCAATTCCTCATTGGCCGGATGGTTGTAAATGACGGCATGTGTACTCAATGCAAAATAAAATACAGTTGAGCCTAAACCCTGGGCTGCAGCTGCGACCAGCTGTGGACTGGTCAGTCCTTCCTCAGCCTATGTGATTCTGTGCATCCTAGATTACCAACAGGTTTTGAAATGTGAGGCGGGAAACCCGTGAAAGAGCAAAAGAGATAACCTTTAACTGTTACTGGTGAGATTCTGAGACGGCATGAGCCCTAAAAATGTGTGGATGGCGGTACTCAGAGATATGAGTATTGGGGTCCTAATATCCTAGAGGGTTTGCCTCCTAAGAAAGGTGGATCCTGATGTCCCAGAGGAAATACGTAAAGCATTACTTACATGAAGCAATAGTTTTACTTCATGAGAATATTCATGAATCCTATAGTGTGAACGCGTCAAGCCCCATCCACTGTATTACAAGTGCATTATAGTCAATGGCACTTATAATATGGCGGACAAGACATCCTTCACATTTGTGATACAGTACCCTGTCTGCCTAACTCTAAATAAGGCCATAGTCTGCTGTATGATTCTTGACGAAGAAAACCGTAGGCCTGCGGTGCTCTTTTGTATGAGTGTCATCTCTAGATTCAATTCTCTGCCATAATTTCAGAATTATTGTCCTGATTGGCATAAAAATGTGTTCTTTTTTTCAAGAAGCTGAAGAAAGTATTTTAAAAAGGCACCAGGAGAAGGAAGAGAATCTCTAATATGAGATGTGCTATGCCAAGACAGCAGCCTGCAAACGAAAGGGGTAGAAATTCCAAGTACAGAGCGGATGTCCTGTAAATAATGATAATGAAATACCAAAATCTGAGACCATACCAGTAACACTGAGTAGGGGATCCTAATATCAATGGATAGCCCGGACATATGAATAGATTGTCCTAAGACCTATGAGGGTCTAATCACCAAAAATGAGTGGTTTGAGCCAAAGACTCCAAATTGGATAGCATCCAAGCATGAGTGATTTGATACTAGGACCCCAGAGTGAACAGACCCTAAATATAAGTGGATTTAGCCTGAGAGCCAAACCTCGATAAGATAGATGGGATCCTAAAATCAGAGAGGAATACCCCAAGAATATTTTGGGAATTGATATACCATAGTGGGATAACCCCCAAATATGAGTGGTGAATCCTAAAATCCACCAGGGGAGCATATAAAAAAGAACTGATATTGCTATGATTTCAGAAATGCAAAGAATATGTAGAGATGGTGGTATTCAGGCACTGAAAATCCCCTATAGTAATAGAACAGGTAGAAATGAACAGTTTAATGGGGTAAGGGAGACCCAGTCACAAGAGGACCTTTCGATAAAAAACGGATTCCTTGTGAACAGGAAGTTTATGGTTCTAATGAACTCAATGAAATCGAATGCCCATGATGAGTGTGTCAAATAGCAGAATGACACCTTGACACATTTTGGTGAGAGGTTGTGATCATAAAATGAAAAGGGGAAAGATTAAGACTAAATAACAGCGAGACAGAAGTGCAATGCAGCGAAGACAAATATTTTCGGTTGCCTACATATACTTCAGATTTAATCACTCTCCTCAAGCCATCTATTTTCTCATCAGGGATCCACTTGCATCAATTCCTCCAGCTCTTAAATTAAGCATGCATTCATTATCTGATTTTCAGCTCGTCAGATTCCTACCAATTTTCCAAGAAATTTCTGCAAAAATAAGCAGTAAAAGCACTTTCAAGGAACCAGGCATGCGGCATATGGAGCTTGAGGTCTCGCCAATAAATAGAGTAAGAAAGGGCTAAAACCATTTTGCACTAATCTTGTCAGATTTTAAGGCGGCATCAGGAGTATTAAAAGGGCCCTGGTACATTGACATTTTAGACGAGTGAGGGGAAACGCCTAGATTTAAGGACTTTGGAATTAAAACAAACATTTGGAAAGTCAATAGATTGTTCCTTGCTGACCTGGTGGCTTTACCGATGCTGTGCAACATCAGTAAAAAACATAAAAAGGGAATGGCGCATTGGCTGCTAGCGGTTGCGTCATTCCTTATGCATGTGCATATGTTATGACGTACCCTTGTCTATGTGTCCTTTAAAAAATGTAAAGGGCTGCGAGGGTGTGGGAGGACTGGTTGAGGAGTGGGTAGGGGGTGAGGGTGCATAGGATGTGCTTTTTGAAATGCGGAATGACCTGGCAGCAAGTGGCTGCTGCCGGGGCCTACAAAAATGAAAAGGAATGCATTTTTAAGGACTTCAAGCAGTAGGGAAGCAACGGAGGAGCGGGTTGGGAACAGGTAAAGGGGAAGCAATGAGTCACAAGCATTTGAGGGGAGGGGGAGTAGCACAAGGGAGAAAATAAGAAAACTCATGCACTCTGATAGAATGGTTAATGAAAAAAAGTAGTTCCTTAAATGTGAGCGTCAGAAGTGGAAGGATACAAGTCAGCCAATCAAAAGGATGTTAAACAAAGTATGCTCCACTGGCCGGACAAACACAAGAAGAGGAAGGCAAGCCTTTGATTAAGAAGGAAGCAAATGAGAGTGACAATATAGCCAGCCAATGGGAAGCAAGGGGAGGGTTCTAGGCCCACCAGGTTTTTGGAATGATCTTTCCCTACAGACAGATAAATGCTATCTGGTAGGTGAGACCTAAAAAAGTGGACCGAACACAATTTTATGGCATTGTTTACCAGCAGAATTACAATCCCTGGATGGAAACCCAGACAGGAGTCCACTCATGGCCATGCCCACTCCCTGCCACATCTTTCATGTGACTGGCTGAAATATTTCTTATCCAGCCCTTTCACTGCATGTAAACGTAACAGACTGGCTCTGGTATTTAGGTCTCGCCTAGCGTTGCTGCGCACATGCGCAGCTCGCTGGGCGAGATTTATTGCTAATGAGGATTTTAAGAAAAGGGCTTTAAGCCCCGCCCCTCATTTCCATTGGCTGGCGTCACTGTTTATGCTAAACGGTGGCCTGCCATTGGAAATGAGCTGTTGGCGTTGCCTCCCTTTCGCCTTTTGGTCCGGCCCATCCAGACTGGATCGCCTGCTTCACGGCTGTCGTGAAGCAGTTTCTTATCTCAAGGAGGCGTGTTGTATAAACAAGCCCTGAGATCCAGTCCAGATGGGTCGTCTCAAAAGGAGACAGGGCGCCGCGTGTTTATTTTTGCATCGCGCTTTCACTTTAAAGTGAAAGCGCAATGCAAAAATAAACAGCGCTGCCTTCCAGCAATGGCGAGCGCTTGTTTTCTTCTTGCAAAAAAGGTTGGGTCCCCTGTTGCTACTCGCTTTCCTGCTGCCGCCCTTCGATACAGCTGCTCCTCTCGCACACACTCACTGTCAGATACTCACCTTCCCAGCTCCCTCAAGGCCGGGATCATAGATGCCATCTCCAGTCCCTGCTCCAGCATGTTTTCGGCTCCCTGCTGTCAGACACAACTTTCAGATCCTGATCCGGAAGCAGCGGCAACCCTCTGAAGAGCCGAAAAATTCGGAATACTAGCATGCAGTACAGGGAACCAATCAGATCTGCTGTTGTGATCATAGTTTACCCTACAATCGAATCAGAGACAGTGACACAGTGGGGCTTACTCGCTCATGGAATTACAGCGCAGGCTGCTCGCAGAGTTATAAAGAACTAGACTGCTAAGTGATAACATGCTGTACTACTGACAGGACATATAGAAGAAGATTTTCTCTGGCGTCATGCGGCAGGATTTCATGCAGAACGACACAGGAAGTTAGCTATACATTACATTTAACCGTGCCGTGTTTCGTTAATACGCATTTGCAACTGGTGTTTCACGAATGAGTACAAAAGTCTGCCAAAATCAATTAAATTAAAACATATTTAATAAGTAACATAGCTGGTCAAACAAGACAATTGGCTATTTGTAGCATCGATGTACAAGGATTTGTAATTGTATTTGAATTTATGTAGCACTTGCTAACCCTGGCGAGCGTTGAAGCGCTTTTCGCCAGGCATTACGCGTCTCTGGAATTATCAGGGTTCAATGAGCTCCTCAGGTCTGTTTGCCCCGGTGCCACTGCACCCGCTGCACCAATTGTGGCTATTCCCCTGCCCTTGCATCTTCTATCCCAAAGCCCCACAATGCCTTGTTTTCCTACTGTCCTCCCGCCAGAATTCCAGCATGGCATATCCTTTATAAACGGGGGTGCAAAGACAATACTCATGTTAAGTTCGAATTAATTAAGATATCAGTTGTTTCACTGAACTCTGCTGCAACTTCCCACAGTTACTTTACGGGGGTTCTAAAAAGTTCCTCTGACGTAACGCTCTGGAAAGGGCCTTGATTGCGTCACCAGTGCCCCCACCCCCCTCGTCCCGGGGCCGTCACCCTGAAGCAGGAACGAGAGCCCGTGTGACCCAGGGGCTGTGTGCCTTTTAAACCCCCTGGCATGAAACAGCCGAGTCAGCCAAGAGAATAGCTTCCACGGAGAAGGGGTTTGGTTAATGTTACCTCAGCTGATGTCGCCTTTGAACCCTGGGGTTGGCTGGCAGCCATGCACCCGCCCATCCATGACACCTCAGCTGGCTCTTTACATACTCTCCAAGCCCCCTTCGCAAATGTGCCCACTGGCGGGCCAGCGCTGACACTAAGGCTGCTACCACTCAGAAAAAACACTAGAGTTGTGATTTAATGTTAGAATATCATGTATTTCAGCGGTTCGCATATATGTCCCTGATAAATGAGCTGTGTAATCTGTTGCTTTATCTGGCATTCTTTCATGTTATAGACCAATAAAAAGAAACAAACTGCTCCACATTCAGCGGTCCCAGCTGGCATGGGCACCGGTTCTTTTAAAGGCACAGCCTGAGAAACGTCCAGGCTGAACCCTGGGCAGATGGTGCGCGAGGCAGCGCCACAGATGCGGACCAGGGCTCTGGATCCGGAAATACCCAATCGCAGCGAAGAATCACATTCGAGCACAACAAATGCTTGGGGTTGTTGCTTTCCTCAGCGAGACTTGATTTGTGTCTTGTGCCAACTGGAATAATCTGGGCTCAGTGGCCAGAGAGATGCAAGTGATGAAGGACTGAGTGGGTTTCAGACAGGTGCATACAGCATTGATAAAGAGAAATGAGTGGGGTTTAGTAGAAGTGTATAAGGCCAGTGATGGGGGAGCGAATGAGGTTCAATAGAAGTTTATACACCAGTGACAGCTAATGTGGGGGAGGGGGGTGTATATGGCCAGTGGTGGGGGAATGAGTGGGGTTCTATAGAATTATATGTGGCCTCTGGGCCCCTATGCCACTGCACCTGCTGCACAAATGAAAGCTATGCCCCCTGAATTTACTGCAGGGCAACTGGAATTATGTGATGCTGTAGAATTTTTCACACAATTTTTGATTTGCCACATAATCCATTCTCTGCTGCATAATATGCAGAGATTCTACAGAAAAAAAAGATTTCTAGCTTAAACGGTTCAAAAGTTACTAAAACTTACGATACCTGTTGCTGTGCAATCGAAGACCCTTTGCAAAGGTTGACTGGTCACCTTTCTGTTGCTTTTGCTATATTTGGGTGCTAAACTGGTACTAATGAGGTGCAACCTATGCCCAGACAGTGTCAACAAGTGTGCAAATCAAAAAAATGTAGTAATTCTATCACAAAATTTTCTGCATTACACAGCATAATTTGCCACATAATTTAGGCAACCTTACTACATAATTCTGCCCTCCCCCGCCGCATAATTCCAGTGGCCCTAACTTACTCTCAGTCCATGGTGGGGTACTACATTGTGAGGCGGCATATCCTGCGGGTGTGTGTGTGGCAAATAAAGTGAAAATAACACACTTTCAGTGGTGGGTCACAAGTTAAAGGGGAACTTTCGAGGTTCAATGGTTTTGTCGTGTTCAATATATTCCTCTTTTGCTTGCTCCACGCAGTTTTTTTGGGGGGGGGCGGGGTATCTTTTTGTCTTGTTTCTTCTCTTGCTTAGTGTATTTTATCTTGTCCCAATGTAGGGATTTTGGACTTTGTATTGCCTTTGTGGTGTGTTATGTGCAGTGTTTGTCTGTATTCCGTGAGTAAAGGAAATGCCTTGTGCTCAGTGTCTGTGCCGCGATGGGGCACTATGATGCGTGCCGTCTTGGAATGTGGAATATTTCTGTAGGATTTACTTTTCATATCACTGCCAGTTGCAGGTGGAGTCCTGCGTTATGAGGAGGTTTGTGCTGCGGCCTCGGTGTGCGTGCGTGAGACTATAAAGTGGATATAACCTTCCTTCAGGTCCCTTTGGCCACATCATAGACAAGATGATGACAAGAAACTGCATAACAACCAGAACAAGCATTGAAAATGCAATAGGTCTCGCCTTTGATTAAGTTAAAGCCATTTGCTTTGCTAATGGTATTGTATAGCAAAGCAAATGGCTTTAACTTAATAAAAGGCGAGACCTATTTCATTTTTAATGCTTGTTCTTTCCAGCTTTAGTGTCATTTTGCAAAACCTTCATCTTGGGACATCCAAACACGTTATTAAAGTATTATAGGGACTTCCCTCGCTTTTTTACATTTATGCAGTGAAAAAACGTAGAGGAGCAAGATCAACCAATGACAGCAAAAAAGCAGAGGGAAGCGAGTGTGGGAAGAGAAGGGGTTCATGCCGTTGTTAACAATCAGAGAGCATGTCTCTGTGTAATTGAACAAGTGTGCTGAAAGAAAAACTTTACAGGTTTAAGGCAAGTCTCCAGTTATGGACTAAAAAAAACTCATTAGTAATGGGGGACCTTCATACCAGCAAGTAAATGGGAACTGCCTGGCCTAGCTGGAAGGCCCGTTCCCTGGTGCATCATAACGCTTCTGTCCAACCTCTCTCTGGCACTTTCATTATGGCATTTTCCTAGCAAATTGGAATATGTTGTACCATAATCTAAATAGGCACACACCAGTGCACTCATGTTCGATTTTGTGTTTGCACCAATTAATTAACACCGTGGAGAAGAGCATTCGCCTTGCCTCTATGGCCAATCAGGTGAATTCTAAACTCTGAGGAATCCTGACTGTGCCTCCGTGGTACTTGGGGTTTCATCTTCATCGGACAGCCCCTGTCTCCTTGAACTGCCTGAAGTTTCACGGATGCTTAGTAACCTTCAGGGTCTGTCTAGCACCCAAAAACTTCAAGTGCTTAGAAGACGTTTTGGGGCCAGATCTGAACGAAATCTCTATTCTTACATCCATACTTTCATGGAGTCTAGAATAATATTCAGAGTGCTCTAGATTTCATTTCTTTTAATTTACCACCAGTATAGATACTAGTAACTTATTAAACCTTTCCTTTGACCTTCCTGAAATCTGAGATAACGGCAGCCTAACCGCTCATGGCCTCCCTGAAATCTGAGGCTCGGCCAGCCGGTCCTGGCCACTATGCCAGTCTGCATTAAGACCAAGTATTTCATCTGTGGGCTTTTGAGGCACCTAGTCCTCGTGGTCAGTTTCAATCAAGTTTGTCTACCAGCATCTGCTGGACAATCAGTAGGATTAAACTGATGGCTTGTGACGTAGATTAATACGCCATTTGAAGGCCAGGGCTGCAGAGATGGGAAGCACCTCCGAGACTGAAGCTTCAGGTTACCTCTGATGCCAGACTAGAAAAGCAGAGCTAGGTAATCCCTCAAGCTGCTACTGGCAGTGTTATTCGCAGATTTGTCGTGTGTTGAAGTGTTTGAATGTTAGTGATGCCCGTTTTTATGTAGGTTTCTAACTGTGGAGAGGATACTGACCCGCTCCTTCCCAAACCCTGAGATTTGGGGGAAGCAGCGCTGCCTCTGCAAATTACTCCTCGCAATGACCCTGTTGGAAGATCTGTTTCCTTAAATAAAGATGGTTTCTAATTGTGCTGTTTAGTAAGCTAGGATTTAGTACACAAGGAGGTTCAACCAGAGCTGAACTTAGTGCATAATGCTATACAGGTGCAGTGCTTACCCTGAATTACCACGTTGATTCGTCATTCTTCATTTCCTGGGCTCAACTCTTTCGTCTTAACCCCGTTGTTATATCTACATGCCATTCCCTTCTCTCTCACCTCCTTTTTAGGTCGCGCTTCGACCTGTTGTATCTCATCTGTGGGGTTTGGCAAACCCACTGATTGCCATTGGTTGTTATCCGTGGCATTTAAAAAGCCTGCTTGTTATTGGTGCATTTGTTTAAATGCCCCTCCTTTGTTCCCTTTGCTCCGTCCGTTGCGATTTCACTAAGAGAATATTTTGTTTGTCCATCACACTGTTATAGCGTGTGAAGGCCTGCCGGTGTCTGCTCAGAACCACTTTCTCTTTCACTTCTCCCAGCGCATGCACTCCAAGCCTACACTCCCATCGCCCACTCCACTCACTTCCCTAAACACGACTAGCAAATCTGGCCCCTGCATTAGAGAAAATGTTTTCTCCTCTCCTTAGCTGCACCCGCAGTGAATGGGGGTATAGACGGGGGACACACAACTCCGTAATTCAGACAAAATCTTTCCAGAGCGCAAGTTGGCAGTATGTGCCCACAGCAACATAATAGCTTCAAAATCCCACAATGCATTTCTGTTTTCTGCCTGCAGACGGTTCGACAGCAGCCACAGAATTGCCATACTTCTACATAATTTAGAGAAACATCTTGTGCGCTGTAATAAACATCCGTGGGTGTTACTTACAGATCCTTCTATTGCTTTGCCCCACAAACTTTCTTGGATCTTGCGGCTGAACGCTACAAGTGGTTATATATATAAATATATTTATGTATATACACAGACACATACATTTGTGTATGTATCACTCATAGCTGCATATAATTGTAATCTATGCAGAAAATACGAGGTCGTGCTTTGGCACACTTCAGTCGATATTATGTATTCATGAATGCTGCTTACTGGAGCAGAAGGGCATTCTAGAAGAGGTGCCCCGGTGCCAGGGCGCGAGGCACACGCATGTTTTATGGCTCCAACTGCAGATTATTAAACAGTAAACTGTCCGGGGCAGAGGTGCACATGGCCTCCGTCCACCCCATCTGGGTGCTATTTATGCCCTGGAAGTCCGGAGGGGCCGCGTGCCCCCTCGTGTTCGTTGCTGGAATATGTTTCCTCTTAGGAAACCATAATTTAAAGCCACATGATTGACAAAAATAAACAGGCAGGCCAGAGACGTTTTAAAGCATGGGCAATGTGGGCTCTGGCCCAGGGCCCCAGCTTTTCAGGGGGGCCCCTGACAGAGCCAGCTTTATTCTGTAGAGTCGTGCCCTGATGACCTTAAATAATTCATAAACGTATTGATTTAAATACCTTTTTCCTTTAATTTAATTTTAATGTGGGTGATGTGTGCAAGTCTATTATGGACATTTTGCATAGAAATATTATGTTTATGCTTCATGCAACATCCATACAAACAGTTATTTTAGATCAAAGCAGGACCACACATATGAGAATTGGAGGGTGTCACAGAGATTATTCGCAGTAATATTAGTGAGCTGCTGCTGTGTTACAATATTAAAAACACACGTCACTATCCATGAATATTAGAAGTAAACACATTTAGAATTTGGACTAGTGTGCCTGTGTCTCTGACCTGGTTAAAGAGGGCATAAAGGAGCTAAAATTGGATCATAAATTCAAAGTTGCTGAGAACAGAGGCCCCTAAAATACATTTTGCCTAGGGCCCCCAAAATCCTTAAGATGTCCCTGAGGCAGGCAGTGGCGTTCTGGGGCAGATTGAAATGAGATGGCCGGTTCCTTCTCCTCTGCAGCTCTGACCCCAAACAAACTGGCACACAAGACAAAGGCACAGGTGTTCGCCCAAATGTGACACTTCAAGAAGAGATCCCCAGAGGCACTCGTCACAAATGGGAAAAAGTACAGAGAAAAACGCTTCTGCTTACATCTTCCAATAGAAAATATTTTAAGGGGAAAGTGTGCTAATTACAAAATAAAAAGTGACTCATGAAGACAGCTCCAACAAATAAATGCGTGCAGGAATCAGTGTCTGGCATTGTTCGAGGTCTCGCATATTTTCCATTTTTTGATGATAGATTTATTGTAACCATCCCATTTAATCCCCTCGGCATTACGACCACGTGACCCTCTTTCTCGCTTTAGACATTGTTTTACGGAGAGTCCCGCGTGACATTTAGAAGGCAGCGTGGATGGAAACTACAGTTCTAGAGTGTTTGAAAACATGTTCCCTCTCTCCTTTGTGGCAGTGGCCAAGCGACCATTTCCCTTTCTTAGATTCTGAGGCCGAGACCATTGGTTGTTCGCTCCATCACAAATTGTGCTGGCCCCCCCACCTGCTTCCAGTCCACGGTGCTGCTGTCCCATGCCTCTGGGTAAGACTCCTGCTCTCTGCCTTTATATGGGATTATCCTCACAATGCAACTACGAGAGACTGCAGTTCATCCATGCCTCTAGCTGACTCTACTCACCCCCACCTCTCTGGCTGATACTTCTTTCTGCTCATCCAAGCCTCCCTGACTGATACTGATGCTCACCCATACATATTTATGTGCTCCAGAGTAGCTTGCTACTCGCCCAAAAAGCCCTTCAACACCCCATCAGGGGTATCAAGCGCTATATAAATGCAAACCTTTTTCCCTCTTCTATCCCTCCGCTATCCTTCTCAATCCAAATAACTGACTAACATATTCACCACTAAAATTACTTTCATATTTCACCACTAATCGTTAAAGGGTTCCGGAGTAGCGTACTACTCGCCAAAAAAGTGCTTCAACACCACATCAGGGGTAGCAAGCGCTATATAAAAGCAAACCTTTTTCCCTCTTCTATCCCTCCACTATCCTTCTCAATCCAAATAACTGACTAACATGTCCACCACTCAAATTACTTTCATATCTCACTATACTGATTCACCACTAATTCTTTATGGGTTCCGGAGTAGCGTGCTACTCGCCGAAAAAGTGCTTCGACACCTCGTCAGGGGTAGTAAGCGCTATATAAATGCAATTACAATACAGTTACAAAACAATTGCTGCGCTGGTGCCCGATGTTTCCTGGTAACATGCCGTTCACTACGTTAATTGCGCCTTACTTTTGAATATTCCCTCTGAACTGTATGATTTCTTGACGCTGAGAAGACGGCATGTTTAACTCGAGCCTGGGCAGCGCATGCGCTGCTCTGCAAGGCATGCTGTATTCGAATATGAAATTGAAGCCCCGTCCACTCTCCACCCATATTTGTCATTGTCCTGTCGTGCTTCGTAAATGCTGGCTTCTGATTCATTAATAGGCTTGTTAGTCTCTCCTTAGTACCGCCTTGTCTTCATTTGTATCCTCCCATAAGGACTGGCCCTTTTACTTCTGTTGTTACACAGGATGTCTTATTTAGTCTCTAAGCACTATTTTCTTTCATGAGTTTCTCCTACTGCAGGCACAACATGCTTTCCTGCAACATTCAGTTTCACTTTCCCTTTCCAAGCAGCCCGGGACAATGGCGGCTGCTTCTTTGAAATGAAATCGGTCTCGCATTTACAAGAGTTTGAGCTATAGGCATTGTAAACGACATTGCCTTTTATATGTATGTGTTAATTATCAAAACAGATAAATAAGAGGCATTGTCATTTACAATCCCAATAGCTTAAACTCTCGCAAATGCGAGACCTATTGCATTGCAAATGCTTGTTTTTCCTTCCTGCTTTATACACATCAGAGTTAGACATATTTTGTACCCATCCTATTCTTCCCAGGTACCTTACTGTTCTCTTGGCCCCTCCCCTCTCAACAGAGGGCGTGGCCAGTGGTCACATCTGTCATGTGTCACACACTGACGTCTGCAGGAGACAACCCTTGACCTCTACACGTCTCCCCATCACATGTCTGATCGTTTCGCCCCAGCTGTGTACACAGGCCTGGCGTTTCCTCGGCAACGTATAACTTTTCAGATTAGAAAAGGCAGGGAAGATGCAAGGACATTGCTGGTGGCAGAGATGCCAGGAGCATGAGGTCGCTGGAAAATACCACCTAAATTCGAGTAGAAATATCCGAGGCGCTGTCGCTCCTAATCTTCTCGATGTCATTGACAGTGGTTCCGTGTTCCCTCGCGTGCCTCTGTTCACGGTGTGTCGGCGAGTGTTAATGGTCCTCTTGTTTATCTTGTATCGGCGTTGCCAACCCACCATCTGCTTGCTTAGCGAAAACGAGGCAAATTGAAAGCACGTCGGCAGTCTTTGTTCAGCTGTGCCGGCAGTAAGCGCTGTTCGCAGGCTCTGCTCATTGCTTTCTTTGCGGCACGCGGCGCAGCAGAGGTCATTCGTCTCCTCCAGTATTGCGTCATTGACCGATGGGCGCCCTTTCTGCTGGGCGTCCTGCTCGATAAATACTTACTCTGAATTCCAGCTGGTGCCGCTCAATCTCCCACGTGCAGCAGGTGGCGCGGGACGCAGCAAGCCTGCTAAACAACGGATTAGGTCTGCGGGTTCCATGGGGCTATCATATAGCCGGCCGGGCAGCACATTTATTGGCGCGCTCCTCTGTCAATCATGCGACCCGTTCCCGTTCGAGAGGAGCAGGGCGAGGATTACAAAGCCTTCCTCTTCAAAGTCATGAATGAAAATTTGGCCGAATGAATGGCATATTCTTCTGTCAACTGCCTGTGTGGAGTGACCAGATCTGTAAGCAGATGTTTCCATCAGCAGTATCACAGCTCCCGTCCCCACTACTGTAGAGTTGTCCATCACTGCTCCAGGTGTCTTGAGTCATACCATATTTTCAGGGAATCTGCATGAGCCAAATTTGCATACAATGGGTCTAAATTGAAATTACTCACACAGGTGCTTCTTATCCTGAACAGCTAGAGCACTTGGGGGCATATGATGGCCAAGCCAGCACCATAATAGGTTTGGATGAAAGGCAATTTACGCCGAATTGTTACACGAAATTCCAGCTTTTTTCCGCATTACACCGCTTTGCATAATTTTGTGCCATTTACAGTAAAAAATTTACAGTGAATAACGCAATTCGCACAGGAACAACACAACGTGAATGGCTCTTGTTCGCAGTGCTCTTGTTTAAAGGCATCTTCGCGCCGAAAATTGACGTGAGGATGCACTTTGCACTAAAATATAGCGCAAAATGACAGATTTGCATTTTGTGTAATTACACATGAGTTTTGCCATAATTTGCAAAAGTCTGCAAAAGCAAATTATGTGGATTTTGCACACCCTACATCCAGCATCTCCACAGTTAAACCAGATGCCTGCGTAGAATCCAATACTTGAATGGGATTGGAAAGAGGGCACTTGTGTACTCCCCACGATGCCCCTTCCCTTTTAGGTGCAGGATCGATGAATATATAATTAATTCAAGGAGTGTAAACAAAATCATATAGCTATATATCATCCTAAGCAGGGCCCTATCAACATTAATGTTTGGAACACCCCAAAACATGCTATAAAAACTTACTTTTTCTTTCATGTTTACTGGGAGATTGGCAGGAGATTCACAAGTAACTAGCCAATGTATATTTAACTCAATATGAGATGATCAGAATACGTTGTGTTTAAGACTTACCAAGAATAAGTCATTCTGCAAATCGCCCAAAATATGGAGCTCTGGATGGCAGCTGAAGACACACAGATGATGGACGGAATGCAGAGCGAATCAAACATTCACCCCAGTCAATAGATCTGGGTTAAATCCATTACTCTTTTGCTCACCATGCCACCCCAGTTCAGACCCAGCCATATGCCAATCAGTCTTGACCCTGTACCTCATGGGAACAGTCCAGACCGAACTGCCAGGCCATGTCCTTCCTGGACCGGAAACAAGCATCCTGGGACCGGTTTCGGGGCATCACCCCTCATCAGCCAGGCTAGCTTGAATCCAGTGGCACAATGAGCCTGGGACCCACGTCTGGGTATACCCGGCGCACTTAGGGTGAGAAAGCAAAAGACACACAGATGATGGATGGAAAGCAGAGCAAATCAAACATTCACCCCCAGTCAATAGATCTGGGTTAAATCCATTGTTCTTTTGCTACCATGCCACCTCAGTTCAGACCCAGCCACATGCAAATCAATCTTGACCCTGTGCCTCATGGGAATAGTCCAGACTGAACTGCCAAGCCAGGTCCTCCCTGGACCGGAAACAAGCATCCTGGGACCGGTTTCGGGGCATCACCCCTCAACATCCAGGCTAGCTTGAATCCAGTGGCACAGTGAGCCCGGGACCCACTTCTGGGCATACCCAGCTGGACTTCATTATGTCACAGGAGCTAAAAACTCTGCATTGGCCTCCAGGTGTGACTCAAATTTATAAATGTCTATGCATGTTATTAACACCATTCCTCATAGCTTGTCCCCAACTGTTACCCTGAACGCTGGTGTCTCCGGGTCCCTTTTACTCCACTGTCCCCTCTGCCCAGAACCTCTGGCCAGGAGTCGCCTCCCATCTACCCCGGGTCATCATGGCCTCGTCCGAGCCCTTGCTCCTGGCTCTGGCCTGCCTCGCTCAGGTTTGGAGAGGTGAGCAGAAGTGGGGTGCAGCATGGCATGGGCTGCTGGGGTGGGCAGTGTCTCTCTGGGGTGCAGCATGGAGGTGGCTGTCCGCAGGGTGAGAGCTCTGAGCGGAGCCGGGACAGGCCTGGGACTTTCCTTCAGCCAGTACTGAGAATCCCCTCTGGCACACACATTTCAGCCCGCAATAGTGTACCTGCAGGGCTGAGTCGTGGTGGGAGGGCACAACAGAGTGCTGGTCTCTGCTGGGTGTGCGCCTCAGATGTGTTTGTGCATGACTTGTTGCCAGGCAAGGGGAAGAGACACCAAGTGGGACTTTATTAGTAAGCAAATTAAAAATAGAGGTACTTCTTTAAATGTCCCGTTATTCTGTCCTAGGGGTTGGCCATTTGTTTAAACTCACACCTGCAAACAATTGCCTCTCAGTGCTCGAGGTTTAAAACATGCATTCCAATATTTGGTGACACCCAAGAGCGGTAATTTGTGACAGCTGGAGTTGTATATGGCAACTGACTTGCATTGTAATAACTTAGATTTTAAATGGTAGGTAGTGCACAAAAGTGGTATTCTGGGTTTTTAAAACACTTACATTGCATTAGCCGACAGTATAAAGTATACCCGATTTTAAATCTCAAAATATATTGTTTTTACGTCACATTGACCTAATTTTAACATCCAATCTAACAGCCGCATTGTTGATTTTCTTTCTACCGTTCTGATAGTGTTGACAGTATCTGTCTATTCAGTGCAAGGTCCCTTTGCAATAATTCTACACTTGGAAGTGAAATCTAAGAAGTGATGGCTTTACTCTGATGAAGAAATCACATCGTTTTTGTGCGTCCAAATGTGATTTCTGATGGCCCAATAAAAGTATCCGATCTCTATAGAATTATTAGTCTCTCAGGCCAACACATCGTTGCGTTAAAACCTTTTACTGTCATGGAATAAATGAGAGACAACGTTGTGTGAACTTTTTTATCGGAACTCTATCGTGACATGCTGTTTTAATGCATTGTTGTTTGAACGTAGAATTATTTTTAAAATAAAAATATTTTGTGATTTGTAGTTTGGCTTGTAATACCTTCTTCTAATGCTAGCATACGGGAGTTACATATACCCCACAGAATATATTGAAAGAGGTAATGGTGGAATGGTTGAATTCAGCCGGGTAACACAAGAAGCTGGTTCAGCAGATTTTTCTTAAACGTGCTTATAGTCTGCAATTGAGCCTTGCTCACTTGTGTTCTGTGCATGGGTCTTCTTGACACACACATTACTGTTATAAATTCATACCAAACGCTATATAAATGCAAACCTTTTCCCTCTTCTATCCCTCCACTATCCTCCTCAATCCAAATAACAGACTAACATATCATCCGCTCAAATTACTTCATATTTAACTATACTAATTCACCACTAATCTTTTATGGGTTCCGGAGTAGCGTACTACTCACTAAAAATGCGCTTAGGCGCCTCGTCAGGGGTAGTAAGTGCTATATAAATGCAATTACAATACAACACAATGCAATAATATTTATGACTTCCTGGGGGATTCTGGCAGTGTTGGAATATTTTATGAGCAAAATACAATACACACCTATCTTAGAGGAAATATGTCAGTATGGAAAAAGAGGGGTAGAAAAAGAAACAGAAAAATTAAGCTGAAAAGGTATTAAGGAAGCTGCAGGGAGAGAGGGAAGGAGTGAGGAGAAAGCATGGTGCCGGATGGAGAAAATGAAGAGGAGAGGTCATAAGAGAAAAGGGGAGTGTGACCAGTGCTTAATTGGAGCCGGTGGTTGTCTGTGAGGGCCACTGGCACTCATTTTTGATGACTGAGACTTACTTTTCATGAGCGGACATTTCCAGAGAGCAAGGGACAGAAAAAAACACAAAGGGGAAAGAAGGGGAGGAGAAAAATGGCACAACCATCACAAAGGGAGACAACAGGAACCTGCAAGAGTGAGATAAAGGGGAAGTGGGTGTCTGACGGTGAATAAAAAAGACATAAGGTGAAATTAAGACTACACAGCCTTGGTATTCGGCAAGCTGACATTTAAAGGCTCCAGACACAGACTTCTAAGCGGAGGTTTGGGCACCGGTACTCATTCGTTTACAAATTAAGCATTGGGTGTGAGTGTCATAAATCTTTCTTTCAATTTAAATAAAATCATAAAATTACAGTTGCAAAAAATACATCATACATAAATCTGCATAATAACATTCCTAGAATGCTGATAAAGTGCATGCAAAATGTGCCGTAAAAGCAACCTGCTGGACAAATCCCAAAGTGCTAAGTGCATAGAGTGGAATCGCAACAGAGTATAGCGAGGCAGCATATCCCACCAACTTTGTGTAGGGGAAACCAGCTATTAACATGCAAGGAAGATGATGTAGGAAAAACTATTTAAAGTGCAGGAGTAAAAAGAGCTATTGTCAGACTGACCTTACTTGAGTTTCACACATTAGTCTATATCAGGTGAACCGACTGCCATAAAAGACAGAATACCTTCAAATCACACAGAGGTGTGTAAAATCAATCAATGAAAATACAATATCATATAAAATCATAAAACTGTGAATCAAGGTCATGATGTGCAGGCATAAAACTATTTCATGGGACAACTACAGAGCGTAAACGTATAGCCCTCTGTATAAAAACTGCAATTGAGAAGCATGTCCTCACAGTCGATAGCTTTTGCAAAAACTCCATAGCAGCTCTGCACTGTCTGAGATTTTCCTGCTTTAAGAGTGGTAAAATAAACAGGTTGTATGACAGAAGGCACGCATGGCTAAACCACGAGTGTCTCTACAATGCTGCCCAAACAACGAATGCTTCTGAACAATGCATTCTTTTACCACGCATGCCTTTACCATGCAATTCCGTGGTAAAGGCATGACTGTAAAGGGATATGTGTAGTAAAGATCACACCCCAGCCCCCCCGCCCTGAGCGCTAAAAACAATGTGACCCCCCGAGCCCTAAAAACAACCATACCCCCCAAGCCCTAAAAACAACCTGACCCCCCTGAGCCTAAAAACAACCCAACCCCCGTGAGCCCTAAAAACAATCCTGACCCCCAGCCCTAAAAACAACCCTGATCCCCCTGAGCTCTAAAATCAACCCTCAACCTGAGAACTGAAAACAACCCTGACCCCCCAAGCCCTAAAAACTACCCCTAACCCTGAGCCCTAAAAACTACCCCATTTCTTAAAAACTACACCCCCACCCCCCAAAACCCGGCCCCAGCCCCACCTACCAGACCGCATCCAAGTCCGATCCTTCCTCTTCCAGTGCCCACCCACCAGCGCATCTGGACCGCACACTGCCTTAACCACGCATATGCGTGGTTAAGGCATATGCATGGTTAAGGCAAGCATGTTTCCGTTTGCGGGGAAATGGCACGCTTGGCTCAGTCTGCATTGTAAAGGCCATTTCCCAAATAAACACAGTCCTTAGCAAAGAACAGTATTTGCAAAAAAGAATAAAGTGCAGGGTGCTCTGTGCACAGCGTCCATCGCAAGGACAGACAGACAGGTTGGCAGAAAACAGACCTTGTCTAGGGTAGGCAACTAGAAAGTGGATGGTGTTTAGACATAATCTGACTAATAAAAACCTGTGGTGAAGATTGTTAACCCAAGAGAGGTAGGGCTCAATGCCAGGATAGGTATGGATTTGAGACTGAGCAATGGCTGTGGACATTCCTGAGTTTTTTTTACATCCTTTTCTCTCTGCATTTGGCTAAAAAAGGTTTAGTCAATGATCTGGAGAAGCTGGCCATAAAAGCACAAGGGTTTGAGAACAACTCATCTAAATCCAGCCAAATGCAAGTCTTGAATATGTATGCAATCCAAGGTATTTTTAAGCTCTTTTCAAGGTTCAAGCAATGAGCTAGAATTGTGTGATTCAGCGAAGTTTCCCCCTTGGTCCATATTTTCAACCATAACAAAAGAGGCTGCAACCTCACAAAGTCACTTATGTACCTAGCCCAATTTCGGTGTGACATATGGAATTGCTGGTTGACTTGGGTACAGCAAGCAGCCTTTTTACAAAACCGTTTTCTACTTTCTTCAGACCTGGTTGGTAGCAGATCAGAAAGGACATTGTAATCAGTTGCCCAGGTTTGCAGTGGTTTGAGGAGGATCCTGACCATTATCTTAGCAGTGGAGTTTATTAAAGATACGGGCGGTAACACTTTGGATCTCCCATTGATCCTTTCTTGAAGATGGGAACTATAGTTGCATGTGACCAGGCCTTGGGTGGACCCATAGATAAAATGGCCCTAAAGACATTAGTCAAAAGTGGTGCCCAAAGGTGTAAATTTGTCCCGAACAGATCTGCTAGAATCCCATCAGTGTCTGGGGCTTTTGAGAGAGGGCACCTCTTGATGGCCTCTATCACATCATTTATATTGATCTCTAAGTTGCAGACAAGTTGGGTGGGATCTAACGGGGCTGCAGATGTTTTTGCCTGGGTCTTGCTAGGAGCATGCCCCTCTAAGTGGGTGGGATCCGAAATAATTGAGAGAAATGCCTGATCCATGCCTCCAGAGGGATCACTGTATCGAGCCCGGTTTCCTGGGCTTTCTCCGAGTAGTTTTGATTTACCATTGCCAGGAAAAGCTTGCTGTCTTTGAGGTCGCTAGCCTTTACTAGGTCGTTGTAAGCTTAGTGTCCTTTTCCGGGCCTGCAAGCAAGCCTTATACCCCTTTCTGCAGGTACGGACCATTTCTGGATCTCAGCACAACTTTGAGTGTAGACAATAACAAATGATGTGCTTTCGTGCAGGTTGTGTCAAACCACCTTGCACTTTTATTATGACTGGTGTTCAGCGTAACAGTAAGCATCTCTCGAGCAATTCCTCAGACTTTTTAGAAGCTTCTAATTTGCTCAAGCTCCCTGTCTTTGACCTCCTCCAAACATATCACGAGATCACTATAAGATACAGCAATTAGATTCGAGAGGAAAGAGTCCTATCCACTTCTTCGCAGCTCATGAAAACCCCCTTATTGGAAGAAAAGGACAAAGCCTTCACCTGCTGCTTTAAAAAAAAAAAAAAAAGGAAACACTTATTGAAACTGCTATGAGCCTATGAAATCTCAGGGGGGAGTCCAATGCCTCATAATTTCCTAACCATGCCCCCAAGTTAAATGACAGTAAAATCAAATCAATACGACTATAACGGTCTTGCCCAATAAATGTGGGAGTAGCAACTAGTCCACTGTTAGAAGAGTCAAAAGCAAACATCAAATGATATCTAATTAGCAGCAGATTAAGTACATCCCTATACAAATTATGACAAAACTGTGTAATAGGCTCCTCATCAGTTCTCAGCCAGCCGCATGACATTTCTTGGGACACTAGACAGTATTTAGCATTGAAATCCCAATTCACATATTCACATAGCTGCTGTTAAAATTGTGCAGGCTGCGCTCTATGTCCTCCTGCAATGATTTCACTATGGCAGAGTTATTGACATCAAAAACATTGTTATAGAAATTGACCAGAAATATATATGCTCTGTTACAGTTTATCAATATAACCTGTTAGTGGGTTGAGGCCAGGTTTGTCCACATAATGTGTGACTGTTATCCAGATGGGGCACGGCATTACAACCTACAGTATGATATGTCAGATGAATTAAAGTTAATGTGCATGATGTAAGAGTCTCTGTCGTATTGCATGCCAGGGGCTCAATTCTACTTGTTTGATCTGAAGTCAATAAAAGCAAGTTCACATTAATATCATTAAACTCTTCAATCAGATAGCTACGTAGAATGTTCCTGCTGCAGAGATCTGTGGGTAAAAAGCAAGTGGCATGGTTAAATTCAGGCAGGACTGCTAAGCCTTTCATGCTTCTGAAATTGATAACAATATGTTAACATAACATAAAACTCGGCAGTAAGATATGTGGTGGGCATTAGAAATCTGTGTGTAACATGCAGGGTCCATCGTTCAATCCGAGCAGTGGGCACTTAGCCTTTAATCCTTCTGAAGGTGATACAATTAGTAACTGTAAGTTCGATATTAACAACACCAATTAATTAATGGCCCAAGAGACAGTTCCATTTGTGATGTGTACTATGTAAAAGAACCCTGATATTAAATAAACACCATAAATAAACAGTGTAGACTGTCGTTTGGAACTACAGGTCAAGTATTGAAACAATTACTTACCGGTAATCCTCATTAACTCTTAACAGTTGGGTGTGAATATGTCGCTGAATGGATAAATGACACTTAAATTTACTTCATTAAATCATGCAGCGTGAGGACTTGAATGTACTTAATTGCTCAGGTCATTGTAAGAGTGATGGGTGTGAGTTTACTTGGTTGGGTCTTTCATTACATAAATGTGAGCAGGCTTTTTATACCAGGAGTGTAGAGTGTCAGCTCAAATGATAAATGATTTGTACACATTGTGTGCTAACATGTTTGTAAGCTCATACCAATGGTTATTGACATGAAGAATAAGGGCCTGATTGCAAGTTTGGCGGATGGGTTAATCCATCACAAACGTGACGGATATCCCGTCCGCCGTATTACGAGTTCCATTATATCCAATAGAACATAATGGAACTCGTAATACGGCGGATGGGATATCCGTCAGGTTTGTGATGGAGTAATCCGTCCGCCAAACTCGTAATCAGTCCCTAAGTATGTGCTCAGACACTATTCCTATTTTGTACGAGTATGTGAGAGCGAATGATTAGGTCACAGTTTGTACGAGTAAGTATGCATGTGTGTGAGATCACGTTGACAGATTAGAATTGTGATGAAGTGTGAGCTCAGATATTATACCCAGGGTTTTAAGTGGTATGATAAAAAGTGTGAGGGGGGGCTCTAAAAGGGGCATAGCCTAAGAAGCGTAACTAGGATTTCTTCCTCAGAGACATAACCTATGCCATTAAGGGAGAGGCTTGATACATGTAAACTAAATTCCTGTGCTTACCATTAAGTGCCACCTGACCAGTATCTTGATGCTACTATGTGAGCTTTCTGTTATTGCATCTACACATATAATACAACAATGGACATACACCTAAAACAAGCCAGAACTACTATTTTTGTCAATGCTTGCTAGCTGTTTAGATAAATGAATAACTGCGATCTTGTTGTATTGAAATGTTTTCAATTTTGAAACTATGAATCATTTATTAAATATTATTAAGGTCAGTGGAAAGAGTAGTGGTCTTCAGAGTCTCAAACACTTTTTCTTCCCTGCACAACATGTTCTTCTGCAGTCTGTGTTAGACACTTACACCCTTTTACTCCCCACATCTTTCTGAAATCCTCCAGCTGCATAACTCACACCTCATCTCTTTCCTCTACAGCACCCTCTGTTAACTCACTCCTGCATTTACTTCTTTGCATCTCATTGAATTCACCATACCCATTTTCATGTAAGCACTGCATTTTGTTTTACTTTCACCATGTCAATATATTGACAACTGTCAACCTCCTTCACACACATTTTCATAGAATCACAATTGCAGCTTGTGTATGTGACCATTATCCTGTGCACTGTGCCAAGGATTGATGATCATATATTCTGAACACTTTTATGGCCCACTAAACAGGCACTGTGAGAAACTCACACTGCTTTCTGCCTCCGCACTAGAGATTTCATTGTGCCATAAAACATAATTACAGAAACAACAGCCTGAAAAAAAAACACTCTTAGGGAATGCACGATTGATGGAAACAAGTGAAATGTAAACAGGGACTGCATTGCTGACATGGATTACCTTCTGGGATTTTAATGTCATTGTTTAGAAATCTATCAGTGTTTTTTGCCTGGAAAATTAAGGACATGAACGAAGAGCCCGACAAGGACCCGTTTCAATGTCAGTTTTTAATGACTGCGGGATCAGAAACCTTTTGGGACCCACACCACTTAGAGCCCTGGTTATTCCTACTGTGTAAGGGAGTTTGAGCTTGAATGATTAGGTCACAGTTTATATGACTTTGTCTGTAAGTTCACATGAGTAGGTTAGTGATGTGATGAACAAATTAGGGGTGGGTGGAATATTCCGTTCCACTTGTGGAATTGGCAGAATTTGGTGACTGCACGTTACTCTTGTAATGCGGAGTTCCGGCCAAATTCCTCCAATCGCTGCATGGTGGATTTATTTTCAGCGCGAGGCTTCAGAATGGTAAGTTGGAGAGCGCGAGTATGATTTGGCATTCCCTAACATGATTTCCGTCGCTAGGAGGACATCTGGTGTAATTTATCTAACTCGAGTGGTCGCGGGCAGTCGCAAACATTCGCGGAAATAAGGCTGCTGCTCGAGTAGAAAATCTACTTGAGCCGCAGCAAAATTAACTCTAGTAGCTGCGCCCTCTGGTGCACTACGTGGTGCAGTTCGTGCTGATTTTTCAGGCCGGAACGCACTACCGGTGCTCAATCACAGCACGAGCAGTGCAACATGTCTATTTTCGCCGGTTGGCGGAACTCCCCAGAATCTCACTCAGTTTTTATGTACCTCTGCCGATTTCTGCAGAGACAAATTCTGCGAGTTCCGCCCAGCCTAGAAAAAATGTGAGCTCGGTTGTTATTTCTCTGATTTACTAGAGTGTGAGTTCTATGATTAGGCCACAGTTCGTATGAATATGTTTGTGAGCTCACATTGATAGCTTAATGAGATGAATAAGTGTGAGCTCGCATATTATTCTTTTTGAGTAAGTGAGTGCAAGCTGGAATGATAAAATCACAATTTATATGAGTACGTACATGCGTTTGAGATCATGTTGCTGTATTAATGATGTGTTGAGTAAGTGTGAGCATGGATGCCATTACTGTTGTGTAAGGGAGTGTGAGCTTGAATGATTATGTCACAGTTTTTATGACTATCTCTGTGAGTTCATGTTGATAGGTTGGTGATATGATGAATAAGTGTGAGTTCAAATGTAATTCCTGTGAGTAAGAAAGTGTGAGCTCAGTGATTAGGACATGGTCATTTGATAATGCTTGTGAGCTCACATTGATCGATTATGGACATGAAGAATAAGTGTGAGTGTTGGAATTATTACTGTTGTGTAAGGAAGTATGAGCTCGAATGATTAGGTCACAGTTCGTATGAGTATATGTGTGTGTGTGTTGTGTAAGTCCACCTTGATAGATTAGTGATATGATGAATGAGTGTGAGCTCAAATGTTATTCCTGTGGTGCAAGGGAGTCCGTGGACTATGGAAGTTTAATTGTCTTCTCTCTTCCATTAGCTAACCTCGCCACCACTGACATCATCTTCCTGGTGTGCTGCGTCCCCTTCACGGCCACACTTTACCCGCTGCCCAGTTGGATCTTTGGAGACTTCATGTGCAAGTTTGTGAACTATCTACAGCAAGTATGTCTGGAGTCAGAACTGCTGGGAGAAGGGCGGGGGAAAAATACATGTGATGGTCTGCTATGAAATGCATGCAGAATTCATGTAGAGTTTGAAAGATGCATTCTGATGAATACAATTTGGTGAGATTTAGATTTCGCCGCACAGTTTACATACTTGGCATATTGTGAAGGTTGAAAAGTTAGGTAAACTTCACAAAACTCTGTGGTTGCAAACAAGTTTTTGCAGACAAATGTTCCAACAAAAACGTATAATGCAAGAGCATTCTCCGCCTACAGGCGATGTTTTTCTCAGGTTTTTTGCACCATCTTTTGTAGGATATTTTGTTTTTTAAATTTACAACAGTCGAAAAGATGAAGAAGCTTCACCAAAGTTTCTAGAGAAACAGTAGGAATTTCACACACCCTTAATGGGTCACGTGTTGTATAAAATACAATCCGGGCAAGTGCCACTATGATAGGACAAGGTTGCAGATGATAGAGGGAGGAAGAGGTCTCATATGGAGGAGGGTTGGTAGGACATGCTCTCTGTTTCATTAGTGATCTGGGGATTAGGGACAATGACAGGTCGGAGCCCATGATGCTTCCAGGATTACAGACCATGGAAGGGGTGATGGACCGGAAACAGCAGGACCTTCCTCTTGCTAGCATTCAGACAAGGATAGTTATGGTGTTTCCCTAAGGCAATCTGACACCTGCCTACATTACCGCAGCTCATTGGGAGCTGATGTAAATTTGAGTGTCATAAGCAGACGTGTTTACCCAGGATGGAGATGCTTAATGTGAGAAATGTGATTATTATTTTGTGGAAGGCCACCCACCTCAAGGAATAATCACAAACGTTGCCAGAGTGAATCCTCAAAGTCACTAAATTAACCTGAGCTCAACATCCTGGTACCTATGGCACAGAGCAGACAGGCTTAGCTTAGGGCAATGTGTAAGGAATTTATGCAGTACCAAAACAGTAATAAAGTTAAAATGGAAAAGAATAAAAATCCCAAACCAAATAAAAAACTACAGTAACATTTAATAAACAAAATGATGTGAAAATGACAAAAACAAACCCATTAGGGAAACTGGAGATATTAATTTTTACAGTTTTAAGTAGAAAAAGCATGAAAAAGCACAAAGAGCCAATGATAATCAATGGTCGCAGTAGACCGGAACCTAGGCACAGTTGAGGCTGGCCTCGATGGAGCAGGGGTCGGATATACCAACCAGGTTTATCATGGACAAAAGTTTTACATTCTGACTCTGTCTTATAAGTCCCATTCACACCACAGTAGTACAATTCCAAAGCCTCCAGGACCTCAGAGGAGGCTCTTAGAGACTCAGAGAGTGCCAGGCAGATGTCTATAGCAGAGTTCGGTCCAGATTCAATTGACACTGGTCTGCTAGGCACTTCCAGGAAAAGGCCTCTTGTAGCTTCTAATATCACTTTAGCCAAACAGGAGCTCATACAACTGACCCTTGGAGTCCACTTCTTTGCCTTGGTACATGAGAGAGCAGGTGTGGTCCTTTCAGGCTCTTCTCAGGTCACAGACAGACAGTTCTGTTCTTTAATGATCTTCCTAAGATGTAAGAGTGTTCTGAAGTAGGTGCCTGGAGGTGCCACATGTATGCCTGGCACTAGCTAGTGGATGGGATAACTCCAAGGCCAGGCAAGGGCTTCTTCCCTGACCAATGGGGCAATCATTCCCAGGGCCAACCCTACCCACGTTCCAGTAGTTCTTGTTTGCCTTACAGCAGACAGGCCCTAAATGCAATGTGTTAGGGCATTGTCAATATGCAAAAAGTCTTCATCCACATTAAACTTGGGCTCTGAGATCTGGGTTGTGTGTGGGGGGGAATGTACTATGGTAATCATAGTGCACTTCAACATCTAACACTAATATCCAGTTTTGATCATGTCCTGTATCTACAACAAACCCAGAGAGAGACGTCTGGAAGGACAAAAGTAGAGTCCTTCAGCAAATATACAGTGGATACACATTATAACTGTCTTCACATCCTGTTTTCTCCCTTTCTAGTGTGCCCCAAGTGTTATATATGAATCCAGCAGACCCTTCAAGAAGGATTTGACACTGAAGCAGATTTTGACACTGTAGTATCAAAAAGGATGCTGACTGCCCCACCCTGCTTAGTCTGTGGTGTTCTGATGAGACATCTTTGCCCACTTAGGTCAACCTATTTGTTAGTCCTGCGGGGCATTTCACACCTTTTCATACCTATTCAAGGCTTATCACTGGCTGGGAAAAGCTGGAGAGCTAATACTCTAGGAACGCGAGGCAGTGATAAGGTAAATTTCTAAGTTACTTTTCCTTAATGTGTATTTTAAATTCAACTTCACAATTGAATTTGATTTTTTATAACTATTAAAAATAGTTGTTTAATTAGCTGGTCCCATTCCAGAGATACATTATTAGTATTTTAATCTGCAATCTGGTTTTCTACAATTAAGGGGTAGGCCTGCCTTTTTGAAAATAGCTTTTGGGTGCTAGCCACTGTAAGTACACGTTAACATTAAATTTCCACATGTTCTGTTTTAAATAACATGCACCCTGCCTTCTGGGCTGAAAGGCCTACATAGGGGTGACTTATTACAATGTAAAAAGGACGTTTTTTACCTTTCAAAAAGGGTTTATTTTAAAAAGTTGTGGTGCATATTTTACAATTTTACAGCCAGGCTACAATACTACTATTGTCTACACCTGGACTCATATTTACACCATTATAGTGGATGGCACAATAGGGACTGCTTTCCTCTAGCAGCATTTAACGTCCAGGATGTGAGTACATTTTGTACCACATGCTAAGAACTTATAGGCAAGTTAAATACCATTTAGGCATATGTCAACTCAACCATGTTACAAGGGGGAGCACAGGCACTTTACTACTGGTTAGGAGGGGTAAAGTGCACAGAGTTCTAAAGCCAGAAAAATATGGGGTCCAGCAAAAGGGAAAACATCTGGTGTGGCACGCGGAAAAGGCAGATTTCCTGCACTAAAGTTGTCTGCCCAGTTACTTATGTGACAGTCTTAAAAAATGGTCAGTGATAGTGTGGATCTCTACTCCACTTGTGATGCTCGTCGGGCAGAGTAAAAGGAGCCAACTTTGGCACAGTGGGCTTTGCTGGCAAGAAAGGAGTCAAGCTATTTGAGGTCCCTTCCTTTTACCTTAGAGACCAATGAGAGTTGGTTAAGAAGTACAGTGCAGTGGCCAGTGCTAAAAGCTGAGTCATATGAGCATGCAGGGCAAAGAGTGTGTGTCAGAATATCGAAGAGAAACATATTGGCCTGTCAAATTTGTCAACTGCCACAATAGTTTGGAGGTAAGTATATAGTATAACTTTAATGTTCTTAACTCCACATCCACGTACCTTAAAGATATATATATATATATATATATATATATATATATATATATACATATATATATATATCAAACACAAACACACTCCTTCTGGACTGCATGGGACCCTTGGAGAGTGGCGCGCACGCCGGCGGAGCACACCGGCTGTCTTAATCCTTCCGTACAACTCACAATTCCGCGCGCTCTCAGAAAGGGAGGACTCTGCGGTCGTAGTGTCAGGAATAGTATATTTAAACGTACGCTATGTACTTACATTTACAATATTGTGACAGTCGATATTTTGCCCACAATATTTTGGCAGGAAGAAAATAAAGACTTTTATTCTGGTGGAATACCAGCAGGACTGGCTAAGATCTAAGGCAGTTCTTTTCTGACCTTCTTTAGTGCATGCTCTATCCATCGGCAAGGGCAGAACCTTGACTGAAAGCTTCTAGAAAGGGCTTCTATGTTAGATTGACACAAGTTTCCTTAGGCTCTGTTTAGTCAGACTTTGTAATTTGAACATGAGCCTCGGTAAAGGCCTATCATTTTATATTTCCACGCTCCTCACAATATGATCTCACAGCACATGTCTTGGTTTACATAGCAGAAGGGCTAAGACAGGGTTAAAACAAGAGTAATGTAATATGTCGTTTTTGGCAAATCATTTTAATAAGATTTTACAAGCCAAAGTTTGCAATTTCTAGACCAGTGGAAACCAGCACACTGGGAGGCCTTGCAATGCAATTCATGTTTGAAAAATCATGCCTCAAGGAAACTGTAACATATAACAGATTTTATACCATCGTAAATTGCCAAACTCCTCCTGCTAAGAACTCACAACAATACTATAAGTTTGAGTTTGCATATTCCACACTTTTCTTGCTATTCACCATTTGCTACTGTAGAGTTACACCTAGATGTAGACCTAGATGTCTCCACCCTTTCAATTCAGGTGGTGGAGCCTCCTACAACTGGATTTAGGAGAACTAGTTACTTTACAAATGTACAGTGGCGATCTCCCTAGTGGAATGTTTGCATGAAGTTATTAAAGTTTATATAAATATAAAAATATTTGAATTATAATACAAATGTAAATTAATTTAGAATGTTTGTTAATAACATAGAATTGCTAAAATACAATGTTACAGAAAATTAACTTGTCAAATCAAAAGTGTATTAAAAAATTGGATAATTTAAATATATTAATTAAATTTACAAGGACAAAAAAAACCTATGCTCACTAACATTTTTTATTTTTATTTAATATGTAGTAAGTTTTATTAAAGGTTATGTGTTGAATTAATTTACATTATTTTTAATTGTTTAATAAAAGTTTACACATTTATTTTTCTTATATTCTGTTCATTATTAACATATATAATTTAACATTAGCTGGTATGGGGTGTTATTTTATTTCCCTGCCTCCATTTTGTCTGTGGGAGTGTGGGGCAGAGCCTATTAAGGGCCATTTGTGATGCTTGACTTACTCCAAGGCTGGAATGGAGAACATTTACATCTGTTTTGACACCTTTAGGTCTGTTGTAACTTAAGTTAGTTGTGTAGAAATGGTCTTTGCCTTTTGAGGTGTGTGTTTGTATTAGAATGTCTCTTCCCTAAACTCCTCCTTAAATTTCCCCAAATTACTCCCATTTAGTAGTAATTATTCCCCATTTTCTTACCACTCCCCTTTGTCCCCCCCTACATTTACTCCAAAAATTAATGCATCTGTGTGTAGAAATCTCCTTGATGGATTTCTCTGCATAGAAAAGGTATGAGATGCGAAGGCCTCGGCCAAAGGTTTGTGAATTGCATTCAGTACTTCAGAAATGCAGTTTGAGAACCAGGCCTAGAGTTTTCATAAGTGACTGAGATATTGACTAAGTGAGTCATGCTTTTGAACGGCAGTCTGTAATAGCATGGTACTGTTTTTTAAGATATGTAGTCAATGGCTAATGTTGCCTAATGTCTAGGGCAGTCGACCTCGAAGCTAGGGAACTGGGTTTGAGTCACGGCAAGAGACGCTCAACACCCTGTGATTCTGGGCAAATCACTTAATCTCCGGGTGCCTAACTAAAATGAATGTATCCATCTGTAATGCAACTGGTACTCATATAAAGCGCTCTGATACCTTTGGGTCAAGTTTGCGATATATAAAACACCGGAAAAAGAAATATAGTGGTGTAATGATTTTAAGATATGCAGTAATTGTATGATGATGGCATTAAAGGGTCTGAGTTGTACAGTATTGCCAGTAAAGGTTGTGCACTTGCATAGAGACATTTTCTTAGGATCTTGATCTATTGTTTTGAAAAGTCATGGAATACTACGTCTGTCCACAAAATATTAAGACTGCAGTAGAATATGAAATGATGGTAAGAGCATACCTTTTAGGAGTGCACCATATTGTTCAAGTTTGCTATTCATTTCAGGATTGTGCAGTAATAAAGAGCTGTCCTTAAACTATTCTGTGGAGTAAAAGAGACACATTGCTGAGCTACAAGCAGCTGAGCAGTGTGTAGAGAGCCTAGAACCAGACTGTTTGGGTGCAGTTGGCACAATAAGTTCTTGTTGGAAAATGGCTGCTCCACTTACCCTTTTCCCCAACCCTTTCCATGTGGGAATGTAATTTGTGCTGCTGTGATAACATCACCAGCCTTTGGTCACATCGTCCTCCATCTTGTCATTCCCTGTCCCATGTACAACCACCATCTTGAAGGTTGAAAGACATTGATTGCATGACCACCTGCAGAGATCAGCTGGTAACTGCACAGATGGGGAGTGGTGAACTCTGTTAGCCAATCATTCACTCGTACCCTTCAGAGCAAGGTCTAGTTCTGTGTTCAGCCAACACATGAGAAGACCTGTAGCTTGATGCTGCACCAAGCTTACAAAACACTTAGGGGCATATTTACGTTCCCTGGCGCATCCCTGCATATCAGCAGGGATGCGCCAGGGAAAATGCGTCATGCAAGTTTACCCTTGCGCCACGTCCGATGCGCCGCATTTACAATGCGGCGCATCGTGGCGCAAGGATAAGCAGATGCGTGACGCATCTGCCGGCGGAAGGTTGGCGCAGTGCTGAAGTTGTGTCGCAAGCGCGACGCAACTCCAGCACTGTTCCAACCTTCCTATCCCTAACATGGTGCATCAATCCTTACGCCTGCTTGAAGCAGGCGTAAGGATTTGACGCACCAGCGTCGGAAAAGTGACTGCGTGAAATCTTGTAGATTTCACTACGTCACTTTTCCGAGGCGTTCCTGCGCCGGAACGCCCCCCCCTGCGCCGGTACGCCCACATGAAACCTGACGCAGGTTTCATGTGGCGCAGGGGTTTACTACGTGACGCATCTCCCTAGATGCGTCACGTTGTAAATATAGCGCAACGCGGCGCATGGTTTGCGTCGCCGCTGCGTCACATGCGTGACGCAACGGCGGCGCAAAAGTGGCGCAAGGGGCTTGTAAATATGCCCCTTAGTTTTGCTTTCTAAACTGAACTCACATTTTGTTCTGCATAGGTGACCGTCCAGGCAACCTGCATCACTCTTACCGCCATGAGTGTAGACCGCTGCTATGCCACATTGTTCCCTCTGCAGTCTCTCCGTCACCGAACCCCTCGCGTTGCCATGGCAGTCAGTGTGGCCATATGGATTGGTACGTATCACCACTTACGTTTCCCAGATTGCATTGTGAGTGGAAAATGATGCCAACTATGAATTATACCCAGATTGTAGAATGTGTAAGGATTATGTACATTTTAATAGCGATATTTTAAAACCTGTGCTTCCATGCACCAGCGCCATGCTCTTATTTTATTGACTGAGTGCACTGCAAAGAATCAACTAGTGCTCCATATTCTGACATATCCCAGATGCTGTTTGATTCCAGTAAAAATGTTTGCTTGTGGGTTTTGATACGTCAGGTAGGCAGATCGACCATATATAGATCTCCTCAATTTCGAATCCAAGATGTAAGAAGAAACAGGGACTTTGGTTAACACTTTGAGAAGAGGACCACCCACTGTCTGTAAGATAGCCACTGCTTTCCATCATAAGAGACTCAGGGCTCAAGGTAAAAGGAGTACCATCTCAGAGAGAGTTCCCTGTGCTTTTGTGACTTCTGGGAACTCATTGCTGAGCTTGTAAAAAATAATAAAAAATAATAAGTACAGGGGCCCTGAGATGTTTGAAGGCGCCCACTGCCAGCGCTGCCTAATGCCATTGTTGCTGAATACCAATCCTGCCTAGACTTGATTCCACTTCATGCGTCTTTATTCCAGCACCCTAGGCTTCTTGTCTCTTTATCTCACTCTTCCAGGTTCTTTTTCATCCCTGCTTTCTATCTTTTTCACTGCTTTTCTTCTTTGTCCCTCTTCTGCCTTTCTTCTTCTTGCCCCGAGTCAAAGTCTGATGATGAAAAATAAGTCCTGGTCCTCAAAAACGAGTGCTGGTGTCCCCACCTGTAACCACCGCACCAAGTAAGCAGTGGAGAAGCTAGACAGGGCTGGTCTCAGTCAGTAGGAGAATACCTGCAGGCTTCATGAGCAGAGGGCAGCTGTGTTCTGAAACTGAAGGGAATGTCCTTGACAGCAGTTAGGGCACATGTCTCTTGAGTGGCACAATGCCACAAAGAACAATAAGTCAAGGATGCTGCATACAAAGCACAGCAGGCACTTATGGACGACGTCTGATGAGAAGAAGGGTGAAGGGAGAATAGAGGCTGGGAGCCTGGTGAGCTAAATGATTGTCTGTGTGTTCAGCAGTGATCTGAGCAACGGGAACCCGTAGGCATACAGGCGGTGCTAGTACCTTGACAGAAGTGTGACTACAGGATGGCACCAGGCAGCAGAGACACATGATGCCAGAATAACAAAAAATGAGTGTATGATCCAGAGACGTATTAAAAAATTAGGTGAAAGCTATAGGCTTCTTACACACCCATAGAATGATTGTGTAGTCTTTTTCATGCAGGGATACAAGTTTAGCCCAGAAGAAGGCCCCAGATCCGTTTGGACTCACTGTGAGGGCTGAAACATGTTGGCATTCTCTTAAACCAAGGTTAATTGAGTAATAAATCTCAACTGTAACCTTGTCCGCTATATATTTTTAACCATACCCCCAGTATCCTACTAATTAAAGATTTGTCTTGGGATAAACTGTGAGGTATTTTTAAACTCACTACCCACCATTTTCTTCTTGATCCCTGCACTATCCAGCTTCATTTTATCTAAGAACTCCCAGAGACTTTTTTCTGGTTGAGTCCGCCCTGGTGGTATTACCCTACGAGGGTGTGGATAGACGCTGATGATGAAGCATGTCAAGATAAGTGAGTGAGGCGTCTACTCCAAATTTCTTTGGATTCGCCGGGAAGATAATAGAGGTTTGGCCTGTTTTTTCCGTTTTCAGGGTCCAGTTGCCCTTATGTGAGTAAGTGTTTGTTTCTAGGAGAATGCAACTGAACTAAAAATCTCCTGCTATCTGGAAGTGAGACAAGTAAATGATTGTCTCTCTTTCAGATGACAAAAATTGCAGGGCATTTCCCAGCCATTGTGTGGTACAATTATTTCTACATCATAGTTTTTCATCACCGGTAAAACTACAGGATGGTTAATTCAAACTGCCTGATAAAGTTCTGCATTCTGTCCTTTCCTACCTTCTGACGGAGTTTAATTTACACATTGCATATGGTGCCATTGTTAAAGGGAGCCAACCTTCCTCCATGAGCAACACCGGAGTGCGGAATTCCTTAGTGTTTATGATGCTGCATGTGGGTTGTTGTTTCATCCATGTGTTTCTTATAGCTATCCTTAGCTTACCATCATAAGGGTGGTTTACGTGAGGTCAACTGTGCAGACAAAACCACTCATTTATCTGAGAAAATCCCTGCTAACCTAAAAGTCCAAGTAAGAGACCAGCGGAATCAACGTAGTAAATAAGGGGTAAAAGAGGGGCTTGTTGCATGTGGACCCGCAAGGTTGGATCTTGGTGAGGGGAAAGGGGTGAATCTGACTGAGGTGGGCAGAGGACATCATGGATTTCCAAAGAGTTCAATTCCACAGTGTGAAGAGAGAGGCTGAAGGAGATGGAGGCAGTGTACTACAACTATGAAAATGAGCCATGATTTATGGGAAATAAAGATCCTTTACTTCCATTATTAACCATTTGACAGTCCTGTGGCCACTTATTCACTCTCATAAAAAGGGATTTGCTTTTGGATGATGAGCATAAACTTGCTGTTATAAAGCAGGAAAGATTTAACTACTTGATGAGGTTCTCAAGGTTGGATAACTGCAGGGCAAGATTAAAAAAATAGTCCCAGCAATATAGTTGAGAAAATGAAAAAGCTAATAATGATAAATGTCATGTGCCAATACAAATGCCAAGTCTGGGTTATAGCAGAATGGCTAGCCAATACCTAGCCACAACTGTCCCACTTAGGCCCGACCATCTGCTACAGGCTGAAGTTAAAAACTTGACTTCCTAGACAACACAGTCATTGTTTTTTGCCATTTGGATATTATAGTGACAGTGTTGTTTCTTGACAAAAGTGATGTCAAACTGCTGTTTTAGTGTATTGCTGTTCATGGTATTTTTTCTTAAAGGATCCTTCCTCCTGTCTCTGCCCGTGGCCATGTACCACCGCACTGAAGTTGGATACTGGTATGGCCTGCGTACCTATTGCACAGAAGCGTTCCCCACAGAGGCACAGAAGAAGGGATTCCTACTCTACACCTTCCTGGCCGTTTACCTTCTGCCTCTGGTCACCATCTGTGTCTGCTACTCTATCATGCTAAAGCGGGTGGGACAGCCGGTGGTAGAACCCATTGACAACAATTACCAGGTAAGGGACGCTGATGGTCAAGTGCTGATCTGATGTACTAAAACATATAGATGCCCGTAAGGATGTTGGATGAGTGTTACTCCATCGTGCAGAAGAGTGTGGGACAGCAGGTGGTAGAACCCATCGATATCAATGACTGGATGAGGGACCCTGATGACCAAGTGCTGATCTGATGTACTAAAACATATAGATGCCCGTAAGGATGTTGGATGAGTGTTACTCCATCGTGCAGAAGAGTGTGGGACAGCAGGTGGTAGAACCCATTGGTATCAATGACTGGATGAGGGACCCTGATGACCAAGTGCTAATCTGTTGTGCTGAAGCGTGTGAGCTCACAGATTATAGCTAGCAGGTAAGGAACCCCTATTGCTGCATGCTACTCCATCATGCTACGGGTGGGACAGCCGATGGTGGAACCCATCAATAGCAATTTGTATGTAAGGGACAATGATGGTCAAGTGCTAATCTGTTGCGCTGAAGCGTGTGAGCCCATGGATGATAGATACCAGGTAATGGACCCTGATGGATGAGTGCTACTCCGTCATACTGAAGGATGTGGGAGAGCTGTTGGTAGAACCCACCGATATCAATAATCAGTTAAGCAACGCCAATAATCAAGTGCAATTCTCTTCCTGAAGCATGTGAGCCCATGGATGACTACTACCGGGTAAGGAGCCCTTACGACCACATGCTATTCTGGCATGCTAAAGAAGGTTGGGCAGGCAGTGTTGGGGCCCTTCAGTATTGACTACCAGGGAAGTGGTACCAATAATCCGGGCGACATAGCATTGGCGTTGACTTGACCATGGACCTGTTGCTATTTTCTGCACTCCAAAAGGGTTTTAAAGTGTTGTCAGTGCTGGTGGGCACACCCGTATATTACATTGATATTTTTGTATGGTGCACATTAATAGGAAATTATTACCGGTGAAATTAAGTGCAAATATTTTCTGTAGGAAACCTATCACACGCTGCTTCACTGGTAGCATGCAGCGACTCTATTATAGTTTTTTGTGAATGTAAGCCCTTCTTATCCTGCTTCATCGGTCTATGGACTTCCCAATTCTTAAGATTTTTTAAATATTCTTTGAAGCCAAAGAGATTTTATCTTACATTGATATACTTTCTCATGTTACGGAGTACTGAATATATGTATAGGGGACCTTATGTCACATTTTTGCAAAACCGTTGATCCAAAAATAGACTTTATTTTCATTTCGACTACCAACTATTTTCCACAATTTGCATCTAAAATACATAATTTCAATAACTGTTGTGAAACAACAGGTCAACCAGTGGAATACATACAAAGAATCACAATATTAAAATTGTATCTAGGCTTACAATTAGAAATTCATTGAATTTAATAAGGGTTGCAGAACGTAACATCAGAATAAAATATATGAAAAAGAAAGACATTCTCAAATGTAATGAAATATATATGTTAAGGTGCAAAATTCACTTAAAGTCTCAAATAATGGGAATTGTCAAGTTAGTTCATTGAATTGATTACAAGGCCACACAGCAGTGATTTAATAATCATACAAATACTTACTGTGGTGTGGTCTATGCTATTATACATTTTCAACAGTACGTTTTGGTCACTGATGCCTAGCTGTGTGCTTAGAACAGTTTGCATAACTTACAAGGCCAGTAGCCAAAAATTGCTCTACATACCTCACACAGAAAGTAGGACTGGTAAGAGACTTCTCAAGGTTCTGAGACGTCAAACTCTTCCAGCTGACAAGACTTGAGGTTTTAGTGTAGAAAAACTAACACTGAAGTCCATGTTCTGGGATACTGCCCAAATACTCAGGAATGCCCTCAACGCTCAGTGGCATTAGCTCCCCCGCTGCTGACCGTCAACATAAAGCCAAAAGAACAATAACCACAACCTGCATAACTTGCCCTCTCTCGACAAAATCTTACTTGTATGCAACTTAATAAACTATGGCCCTGATTATAAATTGGGCAGAGCGAAATTCCCAGGAAGGGTGGGGAACAGCTCCACCCAATTATAACCGGTCTGCATTCTCACACCGGATTTCCTGCCCCTGGCCCGCCTGACCCATATCCATGGCATGTTATCCCCACACAAAAACCCAACCACGTTGTAATCTGGGCCTATGTATATAAGACTTTTACAAATGTTCCACTTTTTCAAGTTATTCTACGTGTCCAATATTTAACTACTCTCTCTATAGATTTATTACACGCATTTTTGTTGATATAATCCATTTTCACCCCTATATACTATGCAACATGTTTACCATTTTCAGTTTTGTATCACATCACGTTGGGTGTGTCTCTTATTAAATTCTCTGTAAACTTTATGCATGTTTTGTAAAGCTCTCTGACACCATCTGTATTGAGGAACGCTATATCAAGAACTAGCAACAACAAAAAAGTTTGAGAATCTATTTGACTTTGCCTTTACACTGTAACATGGGCATTTCAGTAAATCTGGAATTTATTTTCTGGTTTCACTTTTTGAGGTTTGCATCCACTGTAGTCCGCTGCATTGTCTGAGGTTTGTAGTGTAGCCATGAATTCCTCTGTACATCTAAAACATCAGAGTGCATTGCTGAAAATTCGGACCAGAAATTTGAGGCACTTGTATGAAATGAGTGGAGCTGATGATGAATTTTAACATATCATAAGACTGTGCACAGGTGGAATTCTAAATTCTTGATTGGATTTTCCCACAATATTGCCACAGTGGTGTAACATTAGCCCCTGCGGTGCGGGGCATCCCAGAGGTTATCAAAGCCCCCTCAGCACAGTACACTGACTGGGTCTGGTACCTAAGTGGTAGGTGGTGGGCTGGGGGGGCGGGGGGAGGGCGGTCCATGTACTTTGCAGGGGGGCTCCCTCAAGTTTTGTTACGCCACTGTATTGCCATAGGGAAGAAATGCGCAATTTCCATACTTTCTGCATAGTGGCAACGTTTACACTCCAGGCCAACAGATTAATGCACTGATGCTCCTTTTGCACAAATATCCTTCATATGTATGTTGCAAAGCATTTGTTTTTTGAGTTCCAACTATTGGTGTTTTGTCATATTGGTTATTTATACTTTAGCATTGCATCTTATTCCTGTATTGACACTTGTTAATTCTTGCAGCAGGTGCAGCATCTGTCTGAACGCTCGGTCGCCATGAGAACCAAGGTCTCCAAAATGGTGGTGGTTATTGTTCTACTCTTCACGGTGTGTTGGGGCCCCATCCAGCTCTTCATCCTCTGTCAGGGCTTTTACAAGAACTTCCAGGCCAACTATGAGACATACAAGATCAAAACCTGGGCCAACTGTATGTCATACGCCAATTCTGCAATCAATCCCATCGTCTACGCCTTCATGGGTGATAGCTTCAGAAAGTCCTTTAAAAAGGCTTTTCCCTTCCTATTCCGGAGACGGGTGCGGGACAGCACCATGCTTTCGGGCTCTAGGAATGCAGAGATGAAGTTTGTGACTGAGGAGACCTAATGTCCATGTGGTGAGAGAACCTTTAAATCCATCATCATAAACAAGATGGCCGATGTGTTGAGCAGTGTTAGCAGTCACAGCAACTTCTCTTCTTTTCAAGTGTAATCGGCTTCGAAGGGGAGCAATCTTTGAGGACGAGATGAAAAGGACATTCTGAAAAGGCAAACGCTCATATGCACGGAGCCAGGTGGTTCCCCAAACCATGACAACCAGAGACCGACAGCATAACAATGACTGGCACTTAATCAGCATTTTTATCCAAAGCACTTTTTGAGACACATTTTGTATGCCGCTATTGCAATCTAACCAGTAGGAGGTCCAGTCATTGGTCACACAAAAATGAACGGCTGCATTGGATTTGAAGGGGCTGAAGTCTTGTCGGTTGAGGTTTGCATAGGTTAACTAGCCAGGTACTTTAACACAATGTTGTCCTCTCACCTACCAATGGCATCCCTTGTATTTTGATCTGTGATTGCGAGAAAATTTATAAATGTGGAAGGACGTTAGTGGCTATCATTTATGTTGACTGGCCTATGTGAAGGGCCGTCACATTATAGAGAGTTTAATGTAATGGAGTCAAATGTTTCCAAAGAACTAAGGAGCTGATTTAGACAAAGTAAAATACTCCATTGCCCTGATGTAGTAACCAAACTCTGGATTTAGAGATGCCCACCACCCCAGCAGACATCTCTTACATTGACAGGAACCGCCATCACAGCAGTTACTATCAATGGATTGAAAGTGTGCCATATGGCTCAGTCAACACGAGGGTGCCGTCTGGCTAACTTTCAGTATCTTTTTTTTATTTTCAAAAACAAAATCTCAAAGTGGGATTTTCTTTCTAAAAATAAAAAAAGCAATGACCCCCTCAACATGGGAATTTGCTCCCATTGTGTCGGGGCCTTAATATGTTTTTACTTTGACTTACCAACACGTTTTGGATGGCAGTATGTGAAAGTAAAAACTGGCCATTTGTGTTCCCGCTCTGAATAGGTCTTACAAATGGCCCTGTACTACGTCAGGCTCTTGGAGGAGTATGCCAGCGATGGAGATGGAGTAGTCTCCGTCACTGACTTCCTTAAGTTCCTCCCAACTCTAAACGAGGCTGGTGGAACTTCAGTTTGACAGAGAGGGTCTTCTGTCACTTTTGCGAAGGAGTGCCCTCTCTTTCAAATTCTAAATCAGGCCCTATGTAATCAATAGTACTGGGAGGAAGAATTTTTTTCTCGCTCAGGTCAACCTATTGAATCTCATCATGAGAGTTGAGCAACTGAATTTGCTATTTACATTTTAGGTAGTTTGATCACTAAGGGCCTGCTTTACAATTTTGCAGACATGTTACTCCATCACAAACGTGAACAATATCCCATCCACTGTATTACAAATGCAATTGGATATAATCCACTTATTATACAGCGGACTGGATATCCATCATGTTTTTGATTCAGTAACATGTCCAACCAAACTCTATATCAAGTCATAAATCTTCCTTTCCAACACAAAATCTTGTTTTAATGCACGTTATCTTGGAGAAGAAGTTTTAAGGCTACAAGGCGATCCACCAAAAGGTTTGTGAGGTCACTAAATTTCAAATCAACCACAAATTCAAGTGATCCATGGACAGCCTGATTTGATTCTCCCAATCTTCACTATCACCAAGCACGACAACCACGCCACGTTGCTCACTGAGAGTAATAGAGCCAAAGAGCTCTGCGCACCCTGCGCAATTCGCAACCCATAAATCCTGTTGAAGCAATGCGTGTGTTGAATCCTGGGATGAGATTACAGCACACAATCTCTTTCAGCATACTCTAGTTTAAATACCAATGGGGATTCAAAGGAAGTTCTAGCCATCGTTTTTCTTTCCACAGAGTGAGTTACTTATTCACGATTGCCTTTTGAAATTGTTTCCAATACAACATGCCATGCAGGAGAAACATTATGATGTATTGAGCAAAGGGTTACACAGGAATTAAATGGTCAAATGTATTTATATACTACTTTCTCCTGTTGCGAATGTTTATTTAATGTTTAAAATGATGCAAACCTGACTCCAAGGAGGAGTGGAGCACTGAGCAGAGAATATTTTTTAATGCAGCAGGAGTGTCTCAATGATATAGTGCAGTATTAGAACAGAATGGTGTGTGGGATATGCCTGATCAGATTACAGAAAACAGAATGTAATGGGGACATGGACTAGTAGAAGAATATCATAGTCAGAATATCGCCTAACAAAGATATTGTGTCCTAAATATCATATACAAAAATATTGCGCCATTGGATTTAATAACAGAAAATGTATATCCTATGGAACAATAATGTGGAAATGATATTTAAGACACAATATTAATTTCAGACATATTTTTGTTTTCGATATTCTGACATACAACAGGGTGAATTAAGTGTAACTGAGAAAGGACTCGCTTGCACCGCTGGTTAGTACATATATGCATTACACATATTCAGAGTTTAAGGCGGAGGAATAAAAAGGGATTTGTCCAAAACTACACAATATTTTCCCTGAAGTCTTGATGCTGGGATTAGAACCGAAACGTCCAGGTTCCAAAATCAGCAGCCTGGCCACCCTATCACATTTAATTGCAACAAATGTCCCACTTAGTAATTGATCAAAATTGATACAGAATCCAGAACTGTTATAGTTTCTGCAGAAATGTAGTATGTTTGTCTCCAGTGCTGCACATACCCTCATGTTTCTAATCAGAAGTGGGGGAGAGGAAATGGTCACTCTTCTAAGAGTTCTGCAGCTGAGAAAATTGATTAGACGTAGTTGCAGACAAGTGATTGGGAGGCAGGTAAGTCACCAAAGCACGGATTCCTATGATGGTGAAACATCTTCAGATCTTTCTCAAGGACCAAAGACTGAGCCAGGAAAGAGGAGCTCTCCTGTTATGTCTCCATCAGTCTCCCAGCCAATCTGCCTCTCGGAAACTCTTCGGCCAACAGGGGCAGCAGATCCTCACCCAGGTGCATTCTGGACCAGTTAGCAGTACCTTGGGTCAGGAGACTAACTCATGCAAATAAACAAGTGATATGGGCATCATTTGCCAAGTACTTCAAAAAATGTATTTTTAAACAATGGCGTATGCTTGAGAACTCGAAATCATGCCAGTAATGGACCATTGAAAAGGTCTCCTTTTTTGTTCTAAATTTAAAAACAAACATTAAAGTGTGTTCGATTTTAGTACATCAAAACAATAATGGCAATTGTCATTTTACTTCATGGCCTTTACCCTTCAAGACATTATCACACAGGTAAGTACCAAACAGGTTGGTACCACACAGGACCCTTTTTGGCACTTGTTATCTCGCAGTACTTTACAATGCAGGAGAGATATTGCAATACTCCATGCAGTATAGGATCACCTCATGGAAGAGGGTGATATGTTGCAGCCAGTGGAACAGAGACAGGATATTACATGTGACAGTAAGTTTCAGAATGTATTTTTAAATGGCATAAATATTATGTCATTAAAAAAGGGACTTTACAGGTCAAGGGATGGGTAAGGGTTAAGGTGTGGGTAAGGGTAATGGAGGATAGAGGTAAAGGAAGGTAAGATGTTTTTAGAGTTTCGAGTGAGTAAAGGTAAGGAAAGGTAAGATGTTTTTAGGGTTCAGGGGAGGGTAGAGGTAAAAGGAGGTAAGAGGTTTTTGGGGTTCATGGGAGCTTAGAGGTAAATGGAGGTTGTGTCTTTTTAAACAAGCATTGGCATAGCCAATAGGTCTCGCCTTTGGGACCTTATAAGTATTTAGTTATGCAGCACAATATCTTTACTGCAACAACATTAACTGTTGCATGGCTAAACACTTATAAGGTCCCAAAGGCGAGACCTATTGGCTATGCCAATGCTTGTTTATGAATGAGAGGGGGAAGCTGTGAATGGAGCTTGCGGATTCACGTGGTGATTGGCTGCGACGCAGCCCGCCCAGGCGAGCCCTACGCTCCCATTGGCTCAGGCGTCCTGCACAGGGGTTTCCATTCACAAAGTCTATTCAGACAAAGGGCGGGGGGCAGAGGGGGAAAGAGAAACAAACAGACCAATCCCGGCAGGCTCAGCTCTCCCGGGCCAAGAAGTGGCTGAAGGAGCGAGAAAAACAAGTCCGGCCGCCGAGAGCTCTTCCAGCCTGCAGAGGGATCCAGGTGAGGTGGGGGCCAGAGCGGGAGCTTCGTGTGCGCTACAGACGTTGGGGAGCAAGAGGGTACCCCGCATGGTTAATGTTGCTTCTACGTGGCCAGCCCCGTCCGACCCGCGTCTGGTCCCCCCTTAGCTGCACTGGAAGTTGGTGCGACTGTGCTGGGCTCACACAGGCCCCGGGCAGCGCAGGCTGCAGCAGTGGGAGAGAGTTCGGGGGCACGCGCGTGGCTCAGAAATCGGGAAAGGAGCACAGTGCATTGCAAATTAAGCACAGCTGCGACGTTCCCAGGAGATGGTGCATTTGAAATTAGAGGCGTGGAGGGGTGCGAGAAACCTCGGAGGTCATGCAAGATGGGGTATCTAAGAATCGGGGGTACTTTAGCATGAGTGGAGCATGTAATTCGTAATGTAAAGAAAGTAGTCGAGAAGCTTGATAAGTAGCTGAGAATACACTTTGGGTGGTGGCGCTTATGAACTTTAGAAGGGCGCTTTACGAAGGAAATGGAAGCGAGTGATCCAAGTGTTGTGCACGTTGGGGCAAGTGAACATCAGAGGGGGCCCAATGCAGTTTTCGAGGACGTAATGGGGCTACACTCGGGCTCGGTGCAATTCTATGAAATAAGGGCACTCAGCAGTCAAAATCTGAGGTAGAGTCGCGTTTGGTGTACGCCAAGAGCATGAAGAACGCGCACAAAATGTGCCCCAACCCACCAAACAAGCATTTGAAGGCACGCGCGGGGAGGAGGGGGGGCGACGCAAGTGGTGCGCGCGCCTCGCGCTGAAAGTTAAATAAAAAAATTTAAAAAATGAAGCTGACGTCGCGCGCGCTTGTGCGCTTGCGAGCAGCAGGCGTGACCACACGCTCGTGCACCATGGCCTTTTGCTCGCGCGTAACCACCCGAAAAAGGCCACGACGCACGAGCGTGTGGTCAGCTTCTGAAACCCCCTTACATAAAGTCTCGCCAGAGCAGCGCTTGCGCGCTACTCGAGGCTCGACCTAATGAATCTGCCCCCTCGTGCAATGTAACTGGTGCTAAAATACCTTGAGTTTGAACTATATAAAAGTGCCCATAAAAAAACGGGGGTTATAAACTCACAAAATATTTCTATCCTCGGACATCCAACAGCTTTAATTTTCCATTTTCTCTGCCAGATCCCCGCCTTACCTACGTATAGCCTTAGAAATACCCCTAAGCCTCTCCTCGGCTTCCCTATCACTACATCAGGTGTCTCAGGCAAGCACGCCACCAGCTGGGGGAGGGGTAATTCACTGACAGGAACGCACTTGAGTTGCGTCACACAACAGCAAACAAGCCCCGGACGTACTCTTTGCACCCGGCAGTAGAGGTCGTTGTACAAAACATACACTCTAGCTTTGATCTCCGCTCTATGGTTGTGTGCTTCTGTAGCACGCCCCTCTGCCGGGTTTTTCTCCAACTGAGACCCGAAGGCTGCATGACATCATTGAATAGACAACAAGCAGATGCCAGGCTGCAAAATGAAAAAGAAATGGCGGCCGCGCGGTAAAGCGGAGGGGGGAGGAGGGAGCGCGGCAGCCTGCTCAGCTGACCAGACGCTCGTGCGTCATGGCCTTTTGCCGGCATGTGTTTCCAATTATCGCGCCCGCGTCTGGGCACAATAATGGGAAACACATGTCTGCGTCGCGCGTAACCGCCCGAAAAAGGCCACGACGCACGAGCGTCTGGTCAGCTTTTCAAACCCCTTACTTAAAGTCTCGCCAGAGCAGCGCTTGCGCGCTACTCGAGGCTCGACCTAAAAAGGAGGGGTTTGGAAAATTACCCTCAAAACAAGAAAAATGAAACAAATTGGAGATTGACTATCACACCCCAAAAAATATATATATATTTTTTTCCACTGAAAAAAACAAGGGTTACCGGGACATTATAGTTAGGCTCACATTTCACATGTACAAAGCCACTGAAATTCACCAGTTATAGTTACCTGATTTAACAAAAATGTACGCCTTCGCAATGCATTACTTATGACCTCACATATTATATCACTCATGACATGGTCAGCGACATAGAGGATGACATCACTGATGATATCTCAAATGACATCACTACTGACATCATCAAGTGAGTGTAAGTGTTTCTAAGACTTTATGAGTTTTAAACATATATACTGACTTACTACAAAAGATAGATTAGTATACTAGGTGTACTAGTAATGAGTGATACTATTTCTAACATATGTGATCTGAGTAGCTGTTGTGACTGTATCAGTGTGAGTGGGTGTCTGAGTACCTGTGTGGGTGTGTGAGTTGGTATATGAGTGTTCTATGGGTGAGTGAGTGGATTTCTAAGTATCTGCCTGAGTGTGTGAGTGGTTGTGTGTGTGAGTGGGTGTGTATGTCATTGTATGGCTGTGTGAGTGTTTTGTGAGAGATTGTGGGGGTGTGAGTGGTTGTATGAGTTTGTAAGTTGATGTGCAAGTGGTTGTATGGGTGTGTGACTGGGTGTGTGAGTAGTTGTATGGATGTGTGAGTGGGTGTGTGAGTTGTGTGAGTGGGTGTGTGAGTGGTTGTATGGGTGTATGAGGTTGTTGTGGGTTGTGAGTGGGTGTGTGAGTGTTTGTATGGGTAAGTGAGTGGGGTGTGAGTGGTTGTGTGTGTGTGTGGTTGTGTGCATGCATGTGTGAGTCATTATATGGGTTTGTAAGTGGGGGTGTGAGAGGTTTTATGGGTGTAGGATTGGATGTGTATCTGGATGTGTAGGTGAGTGAGTTGGTGTCTGAGTGCCTATATGGTTGAGTGAGTGGGTGGGTCAGTGTTTGTATGGGTGAGTGAGTGCATATGTGAGTGTCTGTATGGGTAAGTGACTGCATGTGTAAGTGACTGTATGGGTGTATGAGTGGGCGTGTGAGTGGCTGTATGACTGAATGTGAGTGACTGTATGGGTGAGTGAGTGGGTGTGTCAGTGGCTGTATGGATGAGTGAGGGTGTGTGAGTAGTTATATGGGTTTGTGAATGGGTATGCGAGTGTTTATGCGGACATATGAGTTTGTGCATGAGAGACTGCATGGGGGTGTGACTGGGTGCGTGAGGGGTTTGTTGATGATGTAATCAGTGATGCCATCAGTGATGTCACTGTCCATGTCATGAGTGATGTAATATGTGAGGTCATAAGCAGTGTATTGCGGGGCATAAGTTATAGCTAGCTCAGGTAACTATAACTGCTGAATTTCAGTGGTTTTGTATGGTGAAATCTGAGCCTAACTATAACGTCCCTGTAACCTTTGTTTTTTTCAGTGAATTTCTAAGGTTTGTTTTATTCAATTTCCTAACTTTAACGTCCCTGTAAACTTTGTTTTTTTCAGTGAATTTCTGCGTTTTTAAAAATGTTTAATCCTAACTGCAACCTGTCACCATTGAGAGTTGGTGTCTGAGTGGCTGTGTGGGTGGCTGTGTGGGTCTGTGAGTGGGTCTGTAAGTGCCTGTGTGTTAGTGGATCTGTGAGTGTCTGTGTGGGTCTGTGAGTTGGTGTGTGAGTACTTGTGTGAGTGGGCGTATGAGTGCTTGTGTGTGTCTGTGAGTGGGTCTGTGAGTGTCTGTGTGATTCTGTGAGTGCCTGTGTAGGTCTGTGAGTCCCTGTGTGAGTGTCTGAGTGGGTGTGTGAGTGCCTGTGTGGCTCTGTGAATGGGTGTGTGAGTGCCTGTCTGGGTCTGTGAGTGAGTGTGTGAGTGCCTGTGTGGGTCTGTGAGTGGGTTGTGAGTGCCTGTGTGACTGTGAGTGGATGTGTGAGTGCCTGTGTGGCTCTGAGATTGGGTCTTTGGATGCCTGTGAGTGGGTGTGTGAGTGGTGCTATGCATTTTGGGTATTTGCATACTTAGGATATTTAAAAGGGAGAACCATGGACTCTGCTCTCACCAGGAGACGACAAGAAAGAAACAACCGATCACAGTCTACCCACCAGATCGTGCTCTGATCGAACAATGATAAATTCACCTCCATTAAGCATTTCATATCATTTTTCAATGTGAAATACAAGAGGAAACACACTTGCTTTACCTTCGCCAGGCCCAAGACGTTAGAATCATTTGTGCTTTACTGAAGTGAAGCTTCAACTGGGACACCTGCTATGTTTGTATTTGTAATCTCTTCCCGTTGAAGTTTAAATTCCGTGAAATCACAGCACCAGGGCCAGAATCAAACCTTATTTTTTCCATGAAGAGTCCCCAGTTTTGCTAAAAATGTCTACTAAACTGGAGTACTTTCATCTGGTTAATTAGTAAATGCTACCTCGTTGGGTAAATGTCTATGCACTACAGCTGCGTAAAGGAGCACGAGGTAATGTTTCCAGTGACCTTGTGTGCATGTAATTTCGACAATGTGATTGTTCTTCGAACATCTCTTCATCCACAAATCTGTGATAACGTGAATCCTCTTCAAGTGAAGTTGACAAGACTACAAAGAGGTGAATCTCCACCAAACAGGGGTACTTCCTCTTAACTAAATAAAGTAAGTGCTTCTTTGTTTGGTGGCGATGTCCTCGTACTACTCGGCATCAATAACGCATTTCCAAAATCGTCTGGAAATGCGCTCGGGCCTTTTGTTAAGCGGTCCATCAATGTGAGAAAAGGCGGGAAGAACTTTGCATACTACTAAGAAAATTTGTGTACTCAGGGTAATTAAAAGGGAGAATCATGGACTCTGCTCTCACGAGGAGACGACGAGAAATCACTCGTCACAGTCACTCCAGGTCAGATTGCACTCCAATAGATCAATGATGCATTAACCTCCATTAAGGATTTCAGATTGTTTATCAACATGGAATAAGAGCTTCAACCTGTCCCAGGAGGAGTTCTGTGTGGCCCACCTCCCTTATAGAAAAGAAAGCCCCGGGGAAGTGGTTGTCCCCGGCGCTCAAATGAGCCCCTGGTTCGCCCGGCCCCCCTCCAATAAATTAAATAAGCCCCATGGAGGTGGTGGTCCCCGGGGCTCAAAGGAGCCTTAGGAGTTTGCCCTGTGCGCCCTCTCCTTTTTTTAAAATATGCCCGCATGCCCCCGGGTCCTGTCCCACCCGGGAGCTTTAAGATACAAAAGTGCAGGAAACCGCGTTTGTTTTTTGTTTTTTTGCATTTTTGCCACGAATTCATGGATCCACCCGTAATTTCATGGCAAAATGGCAACAAAAAATGTTTTAACCCCCAGCAGGGTCCCTGTGGGACCCTACTACCACACCTAGGAAGTCAGGGTATTCCTACCCTCTTTTCTTTATTTTTAACGTTTTTTGTGGGACTCAGCTGAAGTCGAGTCACAAGATGGCTGCCAACACTACATGGTTGAAGTGTTGGCAGCCAATCAGATTTCAGCACGGGGACTGTCAGATCCGCTGAGGATCTGCGTCCCTAGATATACAAATTTGGTTTTCAGTTAATATCTCTAAAACTACTGAATGGATTTACACCAAATCACAAAAAGCACGCTTTCTGGACTAAGAGCTAACTCTCTGCCAAATTTGGTATAATACGTTCAGCGGTTTGGGCTGCAGTCGTGTTCAAAACCTCTATGGGATTTAACATGGGGAAAACATGTTTTGGTATCCCCACTGGGTGATCCGTCAAGCAGGGGCCCGAGAAAAAGTGGCGGTCCCAAAACACTTTTTCCCCATTTTAATTTCCATAGGAAATTTAGACACAGCTACAGTCCGAATTGCTGAACGGAACTACACCAAATTTGGCAGGAAGGTATCTGTTGGTCCAGAAAGTGACCTTTTTGTAAACTGGTGTAAATCTGTTTGGTAGTTGCTGAGTAATTTAAAGAAATTTCCAATTGTATATATAGGGACGCGAAGGATCTGCAAACCCTTCTGATCATGTGCTGCGATCTGATTGGCTGCCAACACTTCAAACAAGAAAGAGTTGGCAGCCCGCCGACTTTTAAAAAAAATATGAATCACAGGTTCACGCACTTTGTTACTAATCCGCCCCCGGGTGGGCCAGGTCCCGGGGGCATTTTAATAAAAAAGGAGGGGGTGAACAGCCACCCCTCCTGGAGCTTATTAATGCCCTGGGGACCACCACCTCCCCGTTGCTTCATTATAAATGAATGTGAGGGACCACCACCTCCCTGGGGCTTATTTATTTTAAATGGGGGGCCTCTCAGACACCCCAGCTCCTGGGACAACCACCTACCTCGAGGCTTTACCTGAAAAAATGTGGGGGGCTGCACGGTCCCCCCTGCAGCCCCGGGGACAGCCACCTCCCCGGGACTTTAATTTCAAAGAATGCGGGGGGCCACGTGGACCTCCCCCGCAGCATCAAGGACCTCCACCTCCCCATGGCAAAATTCAAGACAGGAGGGGAGCCACGCTGCCCCCCTCATGGAGCCATAGATGGCCCTGGGTACCGCCACCCCCCCCAGGGCCGGCTCTGCTGTGTCCTATGGGCCCACCCCCGGGACATAGCTGCTTGCTATGTCTTAACGGGAGCTTTATCGCTCCCACCAAGCCATAGCAAACGCTCCGCTTCCATGGAGCGAGAGCATTAAATATGCTCTCGCTTGATGGAAGCAGAGCAAAATTGCTTTCATAGAGAGGGAGCTGCATGTTTAGCAGCTTCCTCTCTGTGAAAGCAATGCCGGCTCCAGCAGGAGGTGGGGAGCCGGCAGGGGCTGTGGAAGCCTTCAGTATCCCTGCGGTCCCCAACAGTTATAAGTGGGTGCCCTGGATGGGACAAGAGCACCCAGAAGAGAGGCCAGGACCCAGGGAATGGGGTCCCGGGGCCGAAATCGGCCGGGGAAGAAGGGTCGCGCGGCCTCCCTCCTCTATTTAAAAAAGGCCTGGCACCCGGGGGTGGGGTTTACAGGGCCGAAATCATCCCAAGGAGAGGGGCCATGCAAACCCCCTCACTAAGTAAATAAAAAAAAATGTTTTTAAATCCGGACTGGCAAATCTGCAAATGAGCCACCTGGTGCACAACCGGTTGGGGGATGAAATCCCCTTGGCTGCAGAGTCGTTGTGGCCCAACAACCCCTCCTGTTACCTCCAGTAAGTACCACACAGGGGGATTGCTAAGAGGTGATCGGAGGCCATGACCCCTTTCTCCACCACTCTGCAAACGAGCCTCCTGGAGCACTACTGGTTGGGGGATGTACTCCTCGTGGATGCACAGGGACCTTGGGACCAGGAACCCCTTCTGTTACCTCCAATAAGTCTCACAGAGTGGGATTGCTGAGAGGTCTTTGGAGGCCACACTCCCTTTCTCTACCACTCTGCAAACGCGCCTCTTGGCGCACTACTGGTTGGGAGATGAAGTCCACTTTACTCCTGATGGGCCTTGGGGGCCAACTACCCCTCCTTGTTACCTCCAGTAAGTCCCACACAGCGGGATTGCTGAGAGGTTGTCGGAGGCCACGCCCCCTTTCTCCACCACTCTGCAAACGCACCTCCTGGTGCACAACTTGGGGGGGAATGAAGTCCCCTTGACTGATGATGGTCTTTGGGGGTCAACTACCTCTCCTGTTACCTCCAGGAAGTCCCACACAGTGGGATTGCTGAGAGGTCTTCAGAGCCCCCCTTTCTCCACCACTCTGCAAACACATCTCCTGCTGCACTACTAGTTGGGGATGAAGTCCACTTGGATGCTGAGGGACCTTGGGGGCCAAGAAGTCCTCCTGTTACCTCGAGTAAGTCCCATACAGCAAGATTCCTGAGAGCTGGTCGGAGGGGCCGCCCCCTTTCTCCACCACTCTGCAAACACGACTACTAGTTAAAAAAACCCATAGAAATTCACTTTAAAAAACAAAGGTTACAGGGACATTATAGTTAGGAAATAAAATGTAAAAAACCTTAGAAAGACACAGAAAAAAATCAAAGGTTACAGGGACGTTATAGTTAGGCTAAGATTTCACTCTTACAAAACCAGTGAAATTAAGCTGTTATCGTTACCTGAGCTAACTATAACTTATGCCCCTCCAATGCAGTGCTTATGACCTCACATATTACCTCACTCATGACATGGTCAGTGACATCACTGATGACATCTCAGTCATCAGTGATGTCACCCTTGAACGTGTCCACTCACAATACACCTGTGATCGAACACCATCACAATATACCAAAACTATATTCTCTCGTCCTCGCCAATGACAAGCTTTCCAGTGTGTAATGGAGATACCCAGGTTAGTTAGTCCCTGCTGTGGATGGCAGAGGCCCATCAATTGAAACATCAATAGTTGGAACAAGGGACACTAGGCTAGGCCAGTTGAGCAGTTCTGCACATAGCAAGCATATCGTAGCACATCTTACTACAAGATGTGTTTAGCTCACTATGACTTAAAAGCCTAGAGTTCTATAATCTACCTCTTCTACAACATTATTCAAGAGGCAGCATGCCTTAAAATTAAAACAGAAACATAAATCCCTTTGAGGTGGTAAGTCTAGACAAGGCCTGGAGAAGAAGAGGTGTTATGAAGTTCTACTATTTTCAGAGACAGCAAAGCTGCCTGTCTCAAACCCATGAAATCATTTTCATAAAATAAAGGCATGATGAGAGTGCAAGATGTTGTGGGTACCCAGAAAGAGGTGGTGACATGTTAGATAATTAAAGAGGGTATCTGTGTACTATGTAGCACAAAGCTTTATAAGCATTGTGCAGTACTGCAAGACATACGTTCAAGGAACATCTCAGAGCGCAAGCACAGGATGAGGTGGCTGGGATAAAAATGACACCTCAGCAAACAGCAACGATGTCCAGAGGTTTGGGGTTCCAATATAAGCTAAAGCTTGATTAAAAGAAACATGCACAATCAGTGGGATAACAACAAGGGTTAATCGGATGCATGAGAGGTCACCTGATAGTAAGTTGATCTGAAATTGTGAGGAGCAGGTTCAAATAGGGCTTCTTTTTTAAACCAATCATCAGTGGCTACTTAAACGGTAAATCCTTTGGAAGATATACTAATTGTAAATGCAACGAAGGTTGTCTAGGATGGACTGTCTGGCATAAAGCACCTGCAATGTTGCAATGTATCATGGGATTTCTGGCCAGATGTTAGAAGCATTTTTGAAGTGGCAAATGGCCCGATTCGCCAAACGGGGCCGTTTGCGACAGCAAAAAGGCTTTTTGGTATGTACAAACACCAAACTGTGATTCTACAGAATCACAGTTTAGGTTTGTGAATCGGTATTTGGAATGGGCATGTTTAGGGTGTCCCTTCCAAATACCGGTTCGCAGTAGTATGTATTAATGTTTTGTGGCTGAACTTCGGTAGGAAAACATTAATTTTTTTTTTTACAGACTACTGAAAGGTAGTGTTAATCATTCACAAATGGAAAGGCGTCCTCATTGGATCCCTTCCCCTTTGAGAAGAAAGTAAAAACAAATATTTTTAAGAGCAGACAGTGGTCCTACAGACCACTGCCTACTCTTAAACAAGCATTGGAAATGCAATAGGTCTCGCATTTTTTTAAGTTAGAGCTATTGGCATTGTAAATGGCAATGTCTGTTACCTACTAAGGGAGGATGGAGGGAGAAGTTGGTGTCGGAGTGCCAAAATGCTCTGTTGGAGAGTGACTGGCCAAAAGTAAAACAAACAAGCAGCGACTTTTAAAAAAGAAAGCATGTGTGGACCGTGTAAGTGTGTAGCCATGAAGCATATTTTTAACAACTAAGCTTGGGGAATACTTGGATATTACTTTGTGCCAGGGAACAAAACAGAGCCCGATAGAGACCCGTTTCAAGGCCCCCTTTTAAGAACTGCCAGTGCTCAGCACCGGTGAGACCCGGCCCACTTAAAGCCCTGGGTTTTGCACTCTAATTGTGGAAATAATCGTAGGTATTGGTGCTTGGGTACCAACTCATGCACGTTTTCCATCCTAACCAGGTGGTTTTCCCATTAAATGATTCCTCCTTGGGAAATGTGAATAGGAAAGAAGGATGGCAGCACAATTCAAACACACTACTGCAATTCCGGTGAAAACAGGTTTTTCTACCCACAATGGTATCATGAAAAAGCCCGGTAGACGGGCCCTTCAAGTATATGACCAAATGGTTGTGCAGTGGTTGCCTCTCAGACAGTGTGTTCTGGACTTGTAAAGTCTAAGTTGGGCAAAAGGCCTATCCTCTCCCCCAGCAGACACTGCTTTCCATTTGTAACAGTGTTTTTTTTTGTAAAGGAAGAAACTCCCCCCACCCGCAACTATTGTACTGCAGTGTCCTTACTATATATTTTTCCTTGGCTTACCATAGCTCCCTCTCACTTGAAATTTTGTAACCAAGGATGTGACCTGATCTATGTTCTTGCTATCAATATTTTCAATAAAAATATACAAAAAAAAACAAAATCACTCAGTGTTTTTGCCTGTAAAGTTTAGGACATGACTATAGTCTCCAACAGGGACCCGCTTCAATGCCAGTTTTAAATTCTTCCGGGTCTGAGACCCAGACGGACCCAGCCCACTTAAAGCCCTGACGATTGATATTAGGTAGGTTCAGACGCCTTTAGGTATAAACTGTGCAAATAAACTTGGGATTCTGAGAGCGAACAATGTCTAGTGATGAATATGTAATGTCAAGTTTAACAATTTCGGTATGACATTTAATTTTTACATGTAAATTTATGTGTTGGGAATTTTTTTTTTTTAGATGGATTTTCATGTAACATTTGTATTGTGCTGTTTTGTTAAAACATTAATCACGTAACTATATATATATATATATATATTTATTTTTTTCATTTATTTGTAGGTTGAACCAAATGCACTGTATCCATAACTTCATTAAAATTAATTAGAAAGGTACATTGTATTTTATTGCATTAGTACTTATTTCGTTATTTAGCACTTAACATACTCTTTGCAAGGCCTACAGCGTTCATTAGACTTCGAAACATTGCAGAAAGAAGTATTAGATACGTTTAGAAAGTAAAGTTTTTTGCGTGGTTAAGGTTTTCACAAAACAGCACAATCCAAATGTTACAAGAAAATACATATAATAAAAAAATATATTTATATTATTTTTATTTATTTAAAGGTTGAACCAAATGCACTGTATCCATAACTCCATTAAAATTAATTAGAAAGGTACATTGTATATACACACGCACACACATCCCCACATGTTAGTTTTCCATTAAGAAGAAATAAAAAAGTATGAGCAATGTACACAGGAACAAACTTGCATTGTATTGTAATTGCATTTATATAGCGCTTACTACCCCTGACGAGGCGTCAAAGCACTTTTTCGGCGAGTAGCACGCTACTCCGGGACACAAAGAGGATTAGTGTTGAATTAGTATAGTGAAACATGCAAGTAAATTTTAAGTGGTGGATAGGTTATACTCAGTTATTTCGATTCGGAAGGATAGCAGAAAGATAGAAGAGGAAAAAAAGGTTTGTATTTATATAGCGCTTGTTACCCCTGATGGGGTGTTGAAGCACGCTACTCCGGAAACCCATAAAGGATTTGTGGTGAATTAGTATAGTGAAATATGAAAGTAATTTGAGTGGTGGATATTAGTTAGTTATTTGGAGTGAGAAGGATAGCGGAGGGATAGAAGGGGAAGAAAGGTTTGCATTCATATAGCACTTGTTACCCCTGATGGGTGTTGAAGCGCTTTTCTGGTGAGTAGCACGCTACTCCGGAACCCATAAAAGGATTAGTGTTAGTGTACACACAGTCTCTCACATACATTCACAATGCACACACACACCTGTAAACACACACTCAGCCTTTCACATTCATTCATACCTTCACACAGACGCACACCAGTACATACAAACACACACCAAATACACACCTGTACACACACAGCCTCTCAAATACACTCACACTTGCGCACACACCAGTAAATAGAAACACACACCTGCTCGCGCCCAGCATCTCACATACATTCACACAGGCAGACACTAGTACATACACACACCTGTAAAAACACTCAGCCTTTCACATTCATTCACACCTGCACACAGACGCACACCAGTACATACAAACACACACCAAATATACACAGCCTCTCAAATACACTCACACGTGCGCACAACCCAGTACATACAAACACACACCTGCTCGCGCCCAGCATCTCACATACATTCACACAGACGGACACTAGTACATACACACACCTGTAAAAACACACTCAGGTATGAGCGATAAGGAGGCAGATGGCATTATGTGTGAGGGAGAGTCATTCTGGATTGTGCCTGATGTATGAATGATAGAGGTGACTGACATTGTGTGTAAGTGATGGCCACTGCGGACTGTGCGTGAGGATAAGGAGGCAGATGGCATTATGTATGAGTGAAGGGCTGCGGGGACTGTGTCTGAGGTATGAGTGATAAAGGTGGCTGACATTATGTGTGAGGAAGAGTCATTCTGGACTGTGCCTGAGGTATGAATGATAAAGGTGACTGACACGGGGCCTGATTCACAGAACTAACTTACGTCAAAATCCTAAACTTACAACAATTTTGGTATTCACAGAATGAACTTACACATTTGGGTATTCACAGAATGAACTTACACATTTGGGTATTCACAGAATGAACTTACAACAATTTTGGTATTCACAGAATGAACTTACACATTTGGGTATTCACAGAATGAACTTACAACAATTTTGGTATTCACAGAATGAACTTACACATTTGGGTATTCACAGAATGAACTTACAACAATTTTGGTATTCACAGAATTAACTTACTCATTTTGGTATTCACAGAAGGCACTTACTCATCAATGAGTAAGTGCCTTCTGTGAATACCAAGATGTGTAAGTTACACAAAATGTGTAAGTTACACAAAATGTGTAAGTGTCTTCTGTGAATACCAAAATGAGTAAGTTTATTCTGTGAATACCAAAATGAGTAAGTTCATTCTGTGAATACCAAAATGGTAGTAAGTTTAGGATTTTGTCGTAAGTTAGTTCTGTGAATCGGGCCCATTGTGTGTAAGTGATGGCCACTGCGGACTGTGCGTGAGGTATGAGTGATAAGGGGGCAGATGGCATTATGTGTGAGGGAGAGTCATTCTGGACTGTGCCTGAGGTATATCCGATGAGGGGGGTCTACATTACATAAAGTGCCCCTGGCATGTGTGCCCACTATCTGCAACCCTGGGGCACTTTGCAATTGCAGAACGGGATACAGATGCTGTAATTCAGATAGCATCACATTCGTGCAGCACTGACGCTATACCAAAGGGGCGTTCTCTCATTTACAAATGAGGAAACACTGTGCCTCTTTGCCTATATTACACACATTAGCACAGAGGCAAAGAGTCAGGATGCGCACTGAGTGTATGCCACCAAGAGGCAGTGCACTGTCAGTGCGCCCCCGTCGATCGCGCTCTCTGAATGGGGCTGTAGTGGATCCCTGGACCCCTCCCAGACTTCCAGCTGCAGATGTGAGCACTCATTCACTGCACCCGCCTGCAGGGGGATCTCCGTCCGCCTTGAAAGTGCAAGGCGGACGCCGTCTGCTCTGAAAAAGACAGACTGGGTGCTTGAAACAGCCTGCCCATCTTTCACAAACGGGGCAGCGCAAGACCGCGCCTGACCTGGGGCCAGTGCATTACCATTAATAGGGCGCAATGTTCCTGTTTGCACCTAGTGAACATAGTTAAAGGAGTCCTGCAGTGAAAGCACGGACAGCGCACCCTCAGTGAAATACAGCGCCAGAGTACATATCATGGTGGGCTGTGCTGACTCAGCGTATACCCAAATAAGATTTTCTATGAGTTGGAGCTTGATTTTTAGGCAGTATAGGTAGGAAACAGCGAGCAAGCTTTTCCTCTTTCTGAGCTCTGCTGTTGAAAATAAGGTGCCGACTTGGAGAAATATTGAGTTAAACGACTTCCCACCATGGATGAGCTTAAAAACAGGCGCTAAGACTCCCACTGAGCCAGTGCAACCCACCTTACAGGGCCCCAGGAACTGCTGGGGAGAGGGAGGCAATCCGCTGGATATATGAGAGAGTGGGTCGGACCCGAGTTAACCCCCCCCCTCCCCTCCTGTTCACCCCCTCCTCTCCATTGACTGTTCACCGCAGTCCTTAGTTGGAAGGCTACGTGAAAGAGCAGGCGCCGTGTCTGTCTCTGATGAGAACCAGGCCTGGCTGTCTGAATATACAAATAACTGGACAGTCAGGCGAACATTTACGCTCTGGACAAGCCAGAGGCTGGGCTGGGAGGCAGACACCCGGAGAGATCATGTGATTTCGATCGGTGGCTGGTGAGGAGGCCAGACCATGTAGAAGAGACGGGGGAAGGGGGCGGCTGGTCTGTGAGCTCAAGGCAGCCGTTCCGAGGGTGCAGGGGCGTCCAATGGCTGTGTCCAGTGTGCCAGGCTTACCCCCAACCCCCCCTCGGGTGATTTAAGGCGATTGTTCATCTGTGACACATTTATAGCGCACTGAAGGCGGGTTGGCATCAGGCCCATGGAAGATGTGTCAATGCCACTACAGGAACGCACATGATGTTGGAATCTGCTGATGGGGGATGTGGTGGGCGCCGATGGACAGGGAGAGAGAGTGTTGTGTGATGCGTATCTTACAGACAAGAACTTCTAGTGACAGTCAAGATCTCAATAACTTTTCAGATAAAATAAACGTGTAGCACGGGCTTAAGGCAGTGCGTAGCTTGTGTATATCCCTCACACCGCAGGATGTGCTGTGTGTGTTTGCAGCACTTGGGACTGGGTTTCAAGGAATAAAGTGTTAATTATGTAAATGGGAACCGTGACTGACTTGTCAGGCGCCCACATTACATGTAGTGGTGTACATATACATGTTCTAAGATGCCACGCGCCCACCATTCAGGAAGCAGATACCGTGCACTGTGGTGTGTGCCGCACTGTCCATTGCAGAGTAGTGATTTAGTAAAGAGTGACAGTAGTACAAGGGGGCATATTTATCTGCTATTCCTGTTTCTTGGCCCCTTCTTTACAGTGTCATCAACGAACAGTGCTCTTTACATAACCCATACACGCGGGGGTCAACATTCCCACAAAATCACAGATGCATTTGGGTGAGAATGCCCTCTCTAGAGCCAATCCTTGATCGATTTCTCTTTTAATTGGTAATCTCGGCCAGACCACTCATCATTGCTGCCTGCCCTTCTATAATCCTGGTCTCCGTACCCTCTTCAGTTTACTGCCAGTGACATGTTGGGGAGCAGGCATGGGAGCCTGGTGCAGAGGTTTAAATTCATGAATTCTCCCTCGCCCTGTGCCAATCCACGCCTTGGCAGGGACTCTGGGGCTGCAGCCTCCCCTGGCACATGCTGGGGAGTGCTTGCTGAAAGCTGCTAGGTTCTGGAAGCACTGAAATGTCAATTAGTTACAGCACATTTTGGCTGGTGATGGTGTGTGGTGTGCGTTCACATCTCCTCACCAGCGCTTATCTCAGAAAGGCCAACAGTGAACACAAACTGCAGCCTTCTTCTGGATACCCCCGGGGTGCTAAGTAGCGCTTTACAAATACTACTTGATTAATTGATTCTTCGCGGAGTTCGAAACAAAAGTTGAAAAAGAGTAGACTGCCCCAGGCCTGTGTGCAGGAGTGAGTACACTAGGTGTGAAGAGTAGTGACGTATTAGAGCGTTAGTAGTAGGCGGGTGTGCGCAAAACTGCGAGAGTCGAGGCGCTCATACGTACCTGTGTGATCGGAGCGCAGAGGGGGTGGCTGGACGTGTGGAAGAAAGAGTCAGCCTGTGCTGCGGACAAGCCACGCAGCCCAGAGGCCCCCCTTCAACTTCAAAGCCAGATGCCACGCTCCCTGCCGACATCTGCACCATGTCACGCGGCCTTCAGAGAACAGTGAACACGCTGTAGAGGCTATCAACTCACAGCGCGGCGCTTTGGGAGTTGTGTGGTGGGAGTGTTATGTACGCCGCGTGGTTCCTCCACAGACCTGGAACGGGGCTGCAGGTGTTGTCGGACTTAGCTCACCTTACCCGAGGATCCCAGTACCGGCGTACGCTCCTCGCGCTGCCCGCTGCCCTCTCAGTACCGGCTTAGTCCTGCTCCATCTTGTGGTTACAGCCGGCGCCACTCTCTGACGGATTCTTAAACAAACTCCTGCGTTTTTTACGCAGTAACCGGCTCATGTTAAGCGCTCCAATACATTCGGGTCGAGCTCGCTCTATATAAAACTGCAGGAGAAACCAGTGGTGCGCGCGCACCACAGAGGAGCGGGGGGAGGGAGCGCGGCAGCGAGACGAACGCGCGCTGCTGCACGTGCTGGCCACCAACGGGAATGGGCGTAGCAAAGGCGGGACATGCGCCCGCCTTTGCCCAATTGCGTGCTGGATTTTTTTTTAAAAAGCACGCGAAAGCCAATGGCAGCCGCGGAAAGCAAAACCGGGGCTGCAGGGGTTGTCGGACTTAGCTCGCCTTACCCGAGGTTCCCAGTACCGGCGTACGCTCCTCGCGCTGCCCGCTGCCCTCTCAGCACCGGCGCAGTCCTGCTCCATCTTGTGGTTACAGCCGGCGCCACTCTCTGACGGATTCTTAAACAAACTCCCGCGTTTTTTACGCAGTAACCGGCTCATGTTAAGCGCTCCAATACATTCGGGTCGAGTTCGCTCTATATAAAACTGCAGGAGAAACCAGTGGTGCGCGCGCACCACAGAGGAGCGGGGGGAGGGAGCGCAGCAGCGGCAGCGAGACGAACGCACGCTGCTGCGCGTGCTGGCCACCGACGGGCATGGGCGTAGCAAAGGCGGGACATGCGCCCGCCTTTGCCCAATTGCGTGCTGGATTTTTTTTTTTAAAGTACGCGAAAGCCAATGGCAGCCGCGGAAAGCAAAACCACACGCACGAGCGTGTGGTTAGCTTTCAGAAGCCCTTTCTAGAGGCTGTCTTTACAAGCTGCATCGTAATCGGCCCCAATATTGTTGTAAATAATATTTTGTCAAAACAAGGCTTAGCACAATATCGCGCTACTATACTTATAATGGTCAGAACAAAAATATCGGGAAAAAATATTGCTCACAATAATATTGTCTTAAAATATACAAAAATATAAATAATGTATCTATGTACATTTTTCTAATCGTCAGAAGATTGTAAGTCTGAGTCGGTGGCATCTTGAGTTAGACACTTGACCAGTAACCAGCAATTTACTTACAGATGCAAACTTTAGGTACAGTAACTTGTGGAGTGATGTTACTGGTTAGAAAGATAGTTTTAAAAATAAATGTCTATTTTTATATATTATTAGATATTTTAAAAACATAGTATTAGCTAAGAAAAACAGTAATTGCAAAAAATATGTTAGTTTAGAAGCACGTCTTTTCTACGTATATGTTCAACTCCAATATCGGAAAAATTGCGATATATGTGAATCTAAAAATTCAAGTAATCGTTTAACAGAGCGCTGCACAACGTCTGTCGTCATTTCGAAGTGCTGTTAAAACGTTTTATCATTTAATGCAAAATAAAGCTGCACACTTGCAAAACAACTGGCGGTCCCAATGTGATTCCTAATGTATTTAAAATGATTCCATTCGATGTCATTCTGTCTCAAAGGGCTGAACTGTGGAAAGGTCGCATGGCTAGCGCGTGGGTAAAACAGAGATAAAGTGGGATTTTCAAAAGATGAACCAGTTCTGTGAGACTGGATTTTAATGACTAGGGAGATTATTAGTCAGTGTTTTCTGGTTCAACCTACGCCCCAACCGGGTGCCCTATAGTACACAAAATGTAAAATAAAAAAAATGCACTATTACTTTAAAAGAGGCATGTCTCTTTTTCAATTTTCTCAACAAGCAAAAGAAAAGCCCAGGTCTTAAAACTTCAAATGCACGTTCCCTGAATCTCGATTAAATGACTCTAAGGTGCGCACGGAGTCCGTTCTGAGCATAGCGCATCATGTAAGAATTCAGTTTTCGTTGTTTGAACTCCTTACAGTGCTATTGGTAGCTCACAGCCACTTCAGAGCGCTAGTGGCAGGACAACGCATATATACATTCATTTTATAAATCAGACATTCCTAACGATTACATATACATGGGGGATGCGCATGCGTCCCCTGATAGACAAAACGTAAATATATACCTGAAAAGCATCAGTCTTCCCCACCTGCCTGGTCCACTTGTGTCCTCACGAGTGCAGCACTCCCAGAACACATTTGTGCGCGCCCTGGTGCAAGCCTGGTCACTCCTTTTAACTCCTCGGAGATGCGCTGTGATGGGCCAGCCCCTTTTCTTTCTTACATAACGGATGCATCAGAGGGATCGGGTTTCGAAACAGGTAAAAGTGCTTCCTGTCAGTCAGTGCAAAGGGTCAAAGGAGTTCGGCCAGAATGCCTGAGCTTACCTCAACTCTCATCACCATTGCAGAACACGTCCCTGGGCCACTGGGTGGACTTGTTCTTTGCTTGCCGTCGTTGAACAACGGATGAACGGGGTTATCCTCGACTTACTTTAGCCTGACCTCAGAAACTCACAACTGGACAAACCCCCTGCCTTCGCTCTGCTGCGCATTGAACCGAAATACTTAGGTCATAGAAGTTTCGAAGCGCGCTAAGTGCTGCCGTTTTGCATATGTCGTGCGTAGCCATCCTCAAGCAGTCATAGATTTCAAGGAAGACTAACTATGTGCATGGTGGGACTTGTAGTTTACCTCTTCTCATTAGAAGTAAGGGATTGAAACTACCGGTGCAGTCCTCCTGGCTAAAAATGAAAAAGTGGCTGGATGTGTCAGTCATGACTTGGTACCACGCCCATCAATGTATGAGGAATGTATATCATAGCATAGCGCCCTAACAGATTTACATAGTGATTTACGTTACATCTATTGAATGCATATGGAACATTATCTTACAAATTTTATATAGCGCCAACTCGACCCGAAGGTGTCAGAGCGCTTTACATGAGCACGAGTTGTATTACAGACATGAAATACGTCGGCTCAATGCAGGGGTGATCGAGTTTCACGAGTAGAACCAGATTGTGGTCCTCTGGCTGTGGTCGAGTCAAACAAGCCCCAGGAGGGAATTCCAGATGACTATTGAGGAGCGCGAGAGGGAGCGGAGCGGTTAATGGTGGCCTTTGTCAACATTACAGACTTCTGTCACAAACTCCCGGTCACCTCCATGAGTCTCACCACTGTACATTTGTCAAATATAACACAGTGTGTGCACTCTGTGATTGTGCTGTGTACTGTGTACTACTGTCCCAAATGCATGACCCCGCCTCTCCGCGTCTAAGCTTGATCTATGTAATCGTGTGGATGTGACGTAAGGCCAGAGCTGCAGACTAAGGAGCTCGGGACCCAGGTTCGAGTCTCGGCGGACGCTGAACAGCTTGTGAGTCTGGGAAAATTACTTTATTTACCCGTGCCTAAACATAAATAACAAGGCGCTTGCCGAAACCTCCTTAACTGTGCGTAGGTGAGTCTGCTTACCGCACTGACGGAGCAGTCCGTTCGCCTCCAACTAATACTGATACCGCAGTAAAAAAAAAAATGGCGGCCGTGCAGAAAAAAAAAACAAACAGTGGTGCGCGCGCACCACAGAGGAGCGGGGGGAGGGAGCGCGGCAGCGAGGCGAACGCGCGCTGCTGCGCGTGCTGGCCACCGACGGGAATGGGTGGAGCAAAGGCGGGACATGCGCCCGCCTTTGCCCAATGGCGTGCTGGATTTTTCAAAAAAATGCAGGCGAAAGCCAATGGCAGCCGCGGAAAGCAAAACCACATGCACGAGCGTGTGGTTAGCTTTCCGAAGCCCTTTCTAGAGGTCTCGCGCTGTGCGAGCAGTGCTACGCACTGCAACGCTAGGCGCGAGACCTAAAAATGAATTTTAAACATTTTATTTTTTCTTTTGAAATGCATCCCATTTCCCTTTAAGAAAAACGGCTGCATTTCAAAGAAAAAAAAGATTGCTTTATTTAAAAGCAATCACAGGCACTATAATCTACTGACACCAGCAGGCCACCATCCCTGTGAAGGCTATTATTCCTAATGGGTCGCAAACTGCATACAAACTAAGATGTCATCATCAAATATACAAATACTACAATTCTAATTGTTACACTATGACGCAGTAATAAAATAAATTCCTATTAATAAAATGTAGCTATAATATGAGACTGTTGTCTGCTCTTTGTGCTAAGTGAGACTGTAAAGGATTGATTATTTCGGAAGTGCATCCCTACAGGCACAATCGAAAACAGTGCAAGTGCCATCTTTCCGGATTGCCAATAGATTATTAATTACTTTAGAGCTCAACGTGCTCTTAAAAGTGTCCACAGTTACGCAAAAACAAATGTCCAGTGTTAACATCCGATAAATGTATCTCACTAGGCTCGACATCTCCATCCAAGACTTTTAAAAGCTTCTCTATAAACATAAAAAATTTAAACTTCTTAGGAATCTGTCGTCAGTGCCATTTCTAGAATAAAATGTTTCCCGTCTATCGTAAACTTGTGCTTTTTGGTTCTTCTAGGTCAATTTAATAAAAGAACATGGAAATCAGTGTACCAATAAGTATAAGACAATTTGTAGCATAATTCCTTTGCGCTTCCCCTGGAAGAGCCAGGTAACACCATTTTCGGGATATATTATTCTTATAATGTTCTCAACAGCCACATTAACTGAAAACTCTGCCTTTATTGGTCGTCTGCTCCGGTAAAGGTTCAGACAGGGGCGCTTGCAGAATTCAGACAGGGGTGCTTGCAGAAAAGATGACGCCAGTCGGCCAGCGAACTGAGCTAAACTTCAGCGTGGGGAAATATTGCATGTTTTTCAGTCTTCAGTCAGTTGGAGTATCAGGCGAGATATTTTCTCTGATTTTTGGCTTACGCTTTGTCACCAAATTTTTCTCTTGGGAAGTTATGCTTTTTCATGTAATTCTATTTATTTCGCTGTGGAAAACTGGCTTATGCAGCAGAATTGGCAGAAACTTTAAAACTCAAACCAGTCTGCGGCTGGTATGTCTCATTCGTTCATATATATCTACAAAACTCGAAATACATCTTGCTGTGGTCTAAAAGCCATGGTGGGAAAAATGTTAAGCACATTACATGACAGTGAGTTAATTTTCAACTTCACATTAAATGGGTTGTAGTCCTTTGTGTAAGTGTTCACCGAGTGCAGATTGAATGACCAAATACTTTTAATGGAAACTGGTCAACACAGATTGAACGAGAAACAAAGAGAGGCCTGGATCTTCCAACAGTCTATCATAGGGGAGTAGAAAGGAAGACATTTTCTCCTATAGTGCTCTCCATACAGTGGCATTTGGGGCGAATATTTCTTCTCTATGGTCCTGATTCACAAATTGCATTTTGCAGTACATAAAGTGGGACTACAGTTGTACTTCTTTCTTAGTACAAAATGCAATTCACAAACCTGCAGGTGGGCATCTCCACCTGCACTCTCCTATATTTTCTATTGGTAGAGCCTCACACAGGTACGTTTATTACTTAGGGCCCGATTACGATCTCGCTCGGAAGGGCTACGGACCGCATCCATCAAGAGCTAGCCTGACTCGCTGCCCCGTTTTCCGAACGACTCGTACCGCTGTACGAGCGAGCAAGTACGATGCGTATATAGCCTCCTGCTCCGAACGAATCATACCTGTCAGCGATGCCTTCCAGACAACTCTAACATGGCTGACTCGCGCTGCGCAATGGGGCCGATTTCCGAGCGAGCAAGTACGATGAGCCCGTCTATCAGTTAGATAGACTCGCTCCTCACGAGACGTCGTGGTTACCGGAGACGTACTTTGGGGGCCCGTAGCGGGCCCCCCTTCACCCATAGCCCTACGAATCGGTCACTGGGGGGACCCAAGGGTCCCCCTACACATGCATGCACGGTGCAGGGGTCACCGAAAAACGGACTTACTTACCGAGGCATCCCCGCGACTGGGGACGCCCTTTTCCGTGACCTACCTTTTTTCTCTATGGGAGCCTATGTACGCGATGTACAACAGGCTCCCATAGACTTCAATGGGACTCCGAGCGACTCGAGTCCGTCAGCGCACAATTGCATCATACTCGGTCGCTCGGAGCCCCGGAGCCCGAGTCGTTCAGAAAGCTCTACGGGCCCGAGTCGGCCGTAGGGCTTTCCCAGAGAGATCGTAATCGGGCCCTTAGAAGAAAGTGTACTCCAGATGAAACCTCTGAGCCCAGCACAACACATGGCCCACCACTGCTGCTGTAACGCCCTTCCATAGAAAATAATGGAGGCTAATGAACTTTAACTTTTTAAATATATATATATAATTATATATTAAAAGTGACATATGAATACAAATATTATTTTATGGTGAAATCTTTAAATAACCTCTTATAAAAAAAAATATCCTCTCATTAAAAAATAAATGTGAATTTAATTAAAAACATAATTAAAGTAATTTAAATTAATTATATATAACACTTTGCAATTTTTTATGCATATAAATATTTATTAACACTTTTTTTTCTACGTTTTTTTTTTTAACTGGAGAAAAAAATTAATCAATATTTATAAACATACATTTTTTTACTGTTTTTTAAAAAGTTTAATACACTTTTTTAATAGTCCCTATACTTTACCATAGGGAGATCTCTGCCTCTGTGGTTTTCAAATTACTCGTCTCTGGTGCTAGGGAGCAGAGTGTCACAGCCTGAGAGGTAAGCATATCTGGTAAGGAAAGAAAACCTGGCTGCAGCAGGTTATAGTTACACTAAATTAGGGCAACACATTTAAACTTTTCACACCGTGGGGGAGATTCTCAAACATTTTGCTCTGGGTTAGCATCCCAAAAGTGATGCTAACCAGCACAAAATGTTTTTTTCCTAATTCATTTTCCAGTGCAAAACGTATTTTGTGCTGGAAAATACCCCACAAATAACATAAAGCAGCGCGAAGCACTGCTTTGCGTTACCTAGGGCCAAGGGGGGGTGGAGGGGGGTTACATGGGTGGTACATGCGCGTTCCCATGAAACCACCCATGCCTTTTGATGCAAAACCCTATCCACAAACAATAGTAGACAGGGTTTAGGGCCAACAGGTAGCGCAATCTGAAAGGAGACGTTCAAAGGAGAAATGTTTTTATTTTTCCTTTCTTTTCCGATTTTGCATGCATGCTGCACTGTGTAGCACACATACAGAGTAGGAAAAGTTGTCAAGTGTCAAGTGCCTAAGCATAGTATTTTTTACTGGAAGGGTGCCGTTCAAGTACAAAACCTATGGTAGACTCGGGCACATACCCTAGCACTATGGCGCTAAGGTGTGTGCCTGGTGCACGGCAACAAAAATCAGCACCGGCGCTAGGAAGAGGGGAAGAAAGAGCCATAACTCTAGATATGGCACTCTCCTGCTCCCTCCCTGTCACGCAATGCAGCATTTGTGGCTGCTACACTGCATTCCATGATTTTTTTGAGAATCTGAGCCCTGGTTTGTTATTTATACTAACCACAAAGGGCCAAATTACGATGTCGGGCGGAAAGCCATCCAACAGCTAGTCAGAGGCTTTCCGACTGACATTGATGGTTTCCCTCCGACCGCCGTATTACAATACCGGCGGTCAGAGGGAAACCCGTGGGGGGATTCTGTTGCGCTTCGACGGGCTCGGAAGGACTGATAATCCCCAAATTGTGGCAGTGACTGCTCAGGCACCGCTGTCAGGATTATGATGTCAGTTTCCCACAGCCTTTCCAAGTTGGCGTTTCTGACATGGAAAGGTTGTCATAATGTGACATTGGGGGCCCCTAGCAGGGCCCCCGTCCCCCCGCGGCATCCACTGTGAGGCCTGGAGGGCAACGGTGCCCTCCTAAACATTCCCGCACTGTGTGGCAGGCACCGCATGGTGCCTACTACACAGTGCAGGGATGTTTTAAAAGTGTATATTTTCTATTGAGGCTGGTGCTGCAACCCACAGAACAAGCCTGAATAGAAAATATACACTTTGCGACATTGGTCGCATCCTAATTGTGGAAGCGGAACAGCCAACTCCTTGTCGAGCGGTCCTTTTCCACTACGATGTCAGTCGGACGCTCATCCTACCGACATCGTAATTAGGCCCTAATTTATTTGTGGTAAAGTTGTTTAGTGACGTTTGTGGCATGTTTCATGAAATTGCCGTGTTTCATTATCATAATGTGTATTGCAGCATTTTCTGATGTATCGTACTTCATGGTTCTTAAGACACATGTGCTTAGAACGTGACCTTGAAAACCATGTAGCCTTCAGGAAACAAATTGCTGTTTTTTCTGTGCTTTCTTCTTATTTCTGCATAACTCCTTGCTTTTTATGGCACCAATAACAAGTCCTCTCCCTTAAACTAAAATACATATTTGCATCATGCTTTTGCCACTTTCGATGCTGGGCACCAAATATTACAAAGAAATGAACAGACAGCTGGAGCTACTCATGCTTTTGTGGGACAATCTGGGCTATTTGGAGGAGATTCTTATCTACCACACTGAAAGACAAAGTGTGGACGCACATTGTGTTATTTCTTGATGCCTGACTCCAATAATATTATGGTAAGGTATCCAAGGAGGTCCCGAAGGTCCACTAGCATTACAGATTTACATGTTAGCTACTTGTGCATACAATGGGCATGCTTAGTAATAATTACTTGCATGTGGTTACCAGAGACAAGAAAACCGAGACCACAGCCGCAGAGTAATCGAGAGTCCAGATAGCAACACAGAGATTGCCAAAGAAGGAAGACACACAAGACAGACCAGACATACAGAAAGCAAGAGGATCACCCAAACAAATCCAACTCAGAGACTCCTTCCTTAAACATGTCTAACAAGAACTAATTGGACAGTAGAAATTTTATCTCCCCACATAGAAGGGATAAATGGAAACTTGCTGAAGAAAACAGAGAGTGTGCAGGAGAGATAAAACTGCACCATCAAAGGACAAATTCAAGCTGTCAAGGAAGCTGCGGGAAAAAGTAAAGCATAAAACACCTCCAACATTCCAACAATGGAGCATGCTACACAAAAGCTACCACAGGGCTTGGATCACCCATATACCAGCAATATGAAAGAAGGGGAGAAAAAATACACTTGGGGACAAAGGGAACAACAGCCTCTCCTGGGTTTGCCTCTGTCGCTGGGACTCATACTGCTAAGGATTTCGAGTAGAAGCCTGAAGAGAACCAAGTGATAACTGACCTTATCACCAGAGAGGAGGTCACCAATAAAAGATCATAGTATTTAAGATACAGGAAAAGGTTGTATGATAAAATGTTGTGAACAACAATTTCAATTGACCTAAATATTGTGTCAAAAATAATTGTGTTTTGTATATTTATGAAGTAAATAACAAAAATATTATGTCAAGAGTATCATGGCACAGAATAATTGCCCATAGAAGGTAAGAATGTTTTAATAAATATAGACTTTAAAGTAAAACATTAAAAAAGCAACATACTTTAAAAATAGAATGTAAAATAAAGAGCTTTAATTAATTATTTACATTTTATATATATAGGGGTTAACAAGGCAGGGGACCCTGCCGAAATGCGTTACAGCCCGTAAATAAACAACAACTTTACCTAAATTGCCCCTCAAGAACAGTGTCTGTCAGGCTGAGCAAAGGTCAGCCTGTCAGACACTGTTCATTTTCAAGTCAGGCAGCCAGGACCTAGAAATACACTAAATGCGCAGGCCTCTGGCTACCTGAGCTGAACTTTGCTGGGCTGAGGATGTCACAGCTCCTGGGTGCGTGACCTACTCAGGTCAGCAAAGGTCCTTGAGGACCTTCCCCTCGTGACGAGTGGTAGCGTCATTCATTGCCCCACACCTGGGCGCTCCAGTTTTATGCCCTGAAGCGCCCAGGGTCAAGTGCCAATCAGTGACACTTCATCACAGAGTGGGGTAGGGTCAGCAGTCTCACTGGCCCCATCCTACTTTGTGATGACGTTGGGACTGCTGCCTTCCTTCATTGGCTGACCTTAGGGAAGGCAGCAGCCCCCAGCCTCCAGGGACCTGCCATGAGCCGGCACACTGACCAGACCTGCACTGTGAGAGATTGACTCCCCAGCCATTTAAGCATCGCCCGCATGGGGTGAGGACACCATGCCTGCCCTCTGGCAACCCAAGTGCCTGCAGAGAGGGAGTAAATAGAACCAGCCCACAACGAGACAAGAGCAGGGATGGGTGGCGAACTCCGCTTCGCCAGCGGAGTTTGCAGAGTTTTGTCAACTCCGCGCTCCGCTGGGAACACGGAGTTTGGCAAAAACTCCGACTCCATGGCATGGTGGAGTTTGCCCCTGCCGCCCACCCCGTGGAGAGAGTTAAGGGGAGAGGAGGATCAGCACTTTCCTGGGTCTGACGTTCTCCGCCATGCCTGGGCTGTCCTCCTCTGTCCTGGTCTAATCGGTGTAAAAGCAAACCCCCTACGCTGTATGTCTTTGGAGGACTGCGCATGTGCACGCATGCGCAGTCCTACCAATACGTACATTGTAAGGGAATTGCTTTTCCACCGAGGAGACCAACAGAGGAGGACAGCCCAGGCACAGCGGAGAACGCCAGACCCAGGTAAGGACTGCAAAGCAAGTGTCAGTCTGGGGGTCAGGAACCCTCCAGGTCTGCTGCCTGCATGTAGGGTGGAGCGGAGCAAAATTCCACTGAGTTTTTAGGCAACTCCGTGGAATTCCACATACTGACACTCCGCCAACTCCGCTCAGGGTTAGACAAGAGGAACACCCCCCCCCCTTCCCACCTGCTAAGGTGCCCATCAGCAGCACTGCTTGCCGCCATCTTTTCCAAAAGAAAAAAGAGGGAGAAGTGCCATCCCAACTGCACACAGCGGCAGATACTGCAAGTCAGAGCAGGAGTGAAGCGCTATTGATACCTGCTGAGGGGGTTACCAGCTGCCTGCCACCGCATTCCGGTAGAGTGGGGGCAGAATCACCTGCAGCGGAGGAAGCCCCCGCACCTGAAGCGACAGCGCCCGCAGAACCTGGGAGGCTGCTGCAGCTAAAGACACACAACTGCGGCACCGCCTAGTGTTGGCTTATTGCACCACACCCGGAGTCCACATCAGCACACATATGTGGCGGCCCCGACGGGGGAATCAGACTGTTTACAGAGAGGCGTGTCGCCGGGCATGAGTACCTGCGACCTCTCCCACAGGCCCCAAACATGAACTGTGAGTAAGGCCCTGACAGTGCTAGACTAATGCCGCCCGCCTTTCCTAAGAGTCTGCTATGCCTCTGCAACCTCACCCCATGCTGCTAACTCAGATACAGAGAACCTGAATCAGCAGCACGGTCCACAGCATTAGTGAGACTGCCATGGCCTAGTACAGGTGGCTGCACTGCCACCTAGTGCCATCCCATTGTACTACACCTCATTCCTGGTTAGGGGAGACTATACTTGTTTAAATGAACAGGCTGGTATGCCCCACAGCATAGCACAGAACAATTAAGCATACCGGCTGCGTGCTGCGGCCAAAGCCAGCAGGTGAGAGGGGCACGCCATTGAGAAGAGTGGCTGCAGTGCTACCTACAGGCCAGCTCTGGTACTGCACCAGAGCACAGCAGTCTGCAAATAAACTGCCCCATTTGAACAATTGTGATCTGTACAAGGATGCCCTGCTGCCCTGACCACTAAAGAGCCTTCAGGGTCCTGTGACCACGCCTCGGTCAGTCAAAACAGCTACTGGTAGAGCACGCTAAGGACCAGCTAGTCAGCAGGCAACACACCCAGCACTGCACACGCCTAGTGGTCTCTAGCTGCCACTGCAAGCTACCCGGGTAAAGAAGACAAACTGGATGACTTTCTCATGAAAGGTGGAGGAGAGCATGTATGCCCCAGGTGGCAAGTGGCCATCACCCCAAGTGTAAATACGCAGGTATACATGAAGCCAGCCGAGAGCGCCTTCTAAGAGACAATGACAAGAGAGCATGTAGACAATGCACTGCTGCATGAAAGGAGCAGCACCAGCTGACCAACCAGCACTGCATGGCCATCGTTGGCCTGTCAATGAGTGTCACACAGAGGGACCAATGCTGCCAAGCACGCACAAATATATGTAGGACTTAGCACCATGACAGCGCAGCATCGAGGCGCAAGCACTGCGGTCTGAAACGAAGAAGAGGCCGAACGGAGAATACTAGCCATCATGATCAAACCACTAAAGAGATCCCAGAGGAGGGGCCCGGTGTGGCCCTGAAGGCACGAAATAGATCGTGTGCACCCTAAGTGCATTAGCACTGCCCAGCAGTGGGCCAAAGACTGCACAGAGAGTGTCCTCCCCCACACTACCTCAAGAAGGAGTCACCAGTGGCCCAATACAGGAAAGAGGAGAGTTGCACACCCCGAGTGGCAAGCTGCCACCACCACAGTTCCCTACTGCCTGAAGAAGCAATTCCCAGAAGAGGGAACACCCCGAAGTAGGAGCTCTAAGAATTGCGCCACTCGCCCTCAGTGGTGACTGGACATCACTGCAAGCTAGAAAACAGGCATGCAAAGCACCTGAAGAGGGTACCCACGATGAGGACTGAGCGCAAGAGGTCAGAGGGACGCAGAAGGCTGCACCAGAGAGCCTAACAGCATGGGTAGGAGCCAGGGAAGAGAGACCTCTCCAAAGAGAAGCAATGCTGAACAGGAAGAGGCTGCACCAGCCGGCCAGCCGCTGCACAGAATGGCCACTGTTGGCCCAGCATTGAGCTTGTCACACGAAGTGACCAACCCTGCCAAGTATGCCTGAACGGAGGCAAGAGCAAGCGTCACAACGGTGAAGGTTGGAAGCGCAAGCACTACACCCTCAAATGAAGAAGATGGAAGAAAGGTGACCCTCCATCCAGGTATTGGGGCACCAAGAAGATCCCTGAGGAAGGGACCGGACCTGAGAGAGGTCCGCGCAAAGAAGAAGAATATCCTACCGACAGGACAGACCTGTGACAGGTCTGCAGCAAAGAAAAGACACAGTCCTAAGAACCAGATGCGACCAGCGAGATGTCCATGTGGAATGAACACAAGACACTATGCACAATGCCACATCAGAGTGAGGAACCTGGTCAGAAGTAGAGAAGAGCGTGGCAGGATGCTTCATCGCGAAGGAGAAGAAAAGAGTGGCACGATGCCACAGGGTGGACAACCTCCACAAGTGCGTAAGAGAAAAGGGGAAAGAGCGATAAGACCGAGGACTCAAGCCGCTACCGTAGAGGGCACACATCAACACAAGCCTGCCACAGGGGTGCAGAGATGTCACTGGAGACAGCTTTGCAGGAGGACCAACTGTAAGCCACCAGCAAGCGTAATTTGCATCCAGGCAACACGCTTCGCAGTGCGACTGTCCAGTCACCTGTCACCGGCTGCTTGGTGTCAATGGCATTCCGGCTAGCAGGTGCACTTACTAAAAGATAACCGCATGTGGACACGAAGCCCCTCCAGTCCTCCTCACTCCAAGATATTGCCCCAAGCAAGATATCGCCACCTGTAGCCCAAGTGTAAGAAGGTATTAGTCAGCATTACCCAGGTATATCACCATAAACACCTTAGGAGCATCGCACCACCACAATGGATTCAAACAACTGAAACGCCAAGAGACCAACAAGACATTTCTGGCACTGTGGGAAGCTGGCCACCCATAAACCTTCTGTGTGCCCCTTGAACCTGAAGCCTGCCAAAGAGAGCATACTCGATCTTTGGACTATCCACCCTTGGAGTTGCACGAGCCTTAGCCATAGCCGTGTTGGGAGTTCCACAGCGACCCCTTGACATGGCCTACGAGAGGCCCCGCACAGCTCATGCAGTCACATGGCAATCCAGGGGCAAGGGCCTCAAAGGGAATTCAGACGGGAGGGGAAGCCCGACAAGAGAGATGCGTCTGCAGCAGCTCCATGACAGGCACCGGGATGCATGGAGGTCGCGGACGGATACTGGTCATCCAAAGAATATATGATGATGGCATGTGAACCTGAGTCCTGACGGCCAGAAATCACAGACCCTGAGACACCACCCTTTGCAGCTGCAAGAGCGACTTGGTTTTCGTCCTGTTGGCAGTTCCGCAGCAAGACCTTCGCGCTGCCTTAGAGTGACCCCGCACAGTCCACACAGTCCTGTGACAGCCTGGCAGAAAAGGCCTCAAGGACACTCCTGTGAGAGGGGTCCTGGCACGAGAGGGAAATCTGAAGCTGCTCCACTAATGAGCACTTGTAAACATCATCGCCTTCAAGAAAGACTCTCATCTCATCAACGCCGTCCTCAGTCTTTGCAGGTTGGCCGTCTATTAGAGCCTGAGCGCTTCAAGAAGATCTCCGAAGTGGACTCCACCACAGCTCCAGATGCACCCCTATTGAATTGTATAAATAGTCTCCAACACCGTGAGACCAGGCCGGTCCGAACTACTTTGTTGAGGTGGACTAAAACCTCATGGCCATGCGGTGCAGAGATCCAGTACTGCCGGCAGATTGCCTGAAGAGACTCAATGGTGCGGTGTATTGTTGTTTGCTTTTCCCTTAGGTTGGACTTTTGTTTAGTTTCTTTTCCAATAAAGTTTGGGAGGGATGCAGTGTCCACTTGGACACGTTCTGTGTTCAGGAGTGTGATTTACTGAACATTATACCCACCTATCACAGGCGTCACCAGTCAGGTGACCCTGCTAATAAAAGGGGCTGGGCACACGTTCCCTGGGCCAGTTGAGTAGCTATCCAAGCAGTGTCTGTGTGCATTATTCAGTAACATGTGAGCCTAGCGCCAGGGCTTTAAGTGGGATTAAAAAAACTGGGGGGGGGGAGGTCTCTCAAAGGGGCAGGGCCAATGTAATTAGAGGCGTGGCTTAAACTCATAATTGAAAAATCTGTGCTTAGCATAGTTCCCAATTCCCAAGATGGCCGACTGGTGAGGAGCCCGCAAATGGGAGCTCCTCCGCTAGGGATCGTTATTTTTAACATTTATCCCTGTTAGCCCCAGCGGCCCAGCACCGGAACCGTCAAACTCTCAACGTTAATATTGGCAGATACTTAAATTCCGCTTACCGTGTTTCGGAGCCGATGCCTGAGTGATGAAATCCGGGGTTTGTGGAGCTGCACTGACCTGGACCCCCATCTTGGATAACGGGCCAGAGACATAAAGGGGATATTTCGGCTCACCCTTACCCGATGCGACTCTTTTCGTGTGACCGCTGCAATCTCTGACCAGTGCCACCCACATTAACCCCCGGCCTGGAGAAGGGAAACATCCTGATTCCGCCCGGACCCATGACGACGCCGAGTTGGAAGACGCTGCAGGTATGACCAGGACCCACTTGGCTGGCCGATGAAAGCGGGTCCCTACTCCCGCTGGAACCAACCACAACTCACCTACAGAAATCCGGACCTCCCGTGAGCGATTTACGGACTGCGCTGCATAGGCGGTGATTCCAGTGAGTCCGTATTGGGCCGCGCCAGGCCGGTGCTGCCCTGCTGTCAAGTCCCCGACGCGACCCTGCTGATTCTGTTCCGGAGCCCCCGGAGCCTTGATGGAGAAGCGGCGCGGCCTAAGGGCTGGCGAGGCGTGGCTGCTACTCAGTTCGTGCACGGACGCTGCCTGCAGCTGACTGTCGACCGGGCCAGCCTGGGTGCACCAAAGCGCTTTTCTGGCCGCTGCGTGCCACTCGATGACGAGAGGACCTCCGCTCCTGCTGTGGTCCTGAGAGGCGAAACGTAGTTCGGCGTGGCCAGAGGTGAGCGCTGTAGTTAACGTGGAGAGGAGCATCCAGCCTGAAGACGACAGCAGACATACGCTGGGCATATGGCATCAGCTGAATATTATATAACCTACGGTTATGTCTGGAACTTTGGCAAGAGGGAACCTCCTGCTCTTTATAGTACAAAATAGGAGGAGGTTGACATGGCTTGTCTTGGAGGCAGTATTGGCGTCTGAGACGACCAACAGTGGGAGGGGCAACCAGGCAAACAGGGATGATTGGGAATAAAGCGATACGAGTTGCCCTAGATTAGTCCCAACCACCATACTCTGCCACTATTGTCCTGACATTTGGTGGAGCTACTCGGAATCAGCAAAATGGCCGAGTTCGAAGCTATCCTCTCCCATAACAATCACAGACTGGCACCCATTTTGTGTTTCCTCTTCCACTATTAGAAATAGAAGAGGTACGCACGCATGGCAAAGTGGTCTATGGAAATAGAAAGAGGAATGATCTATTTTCAATCTATGGTGGCCATCTTGGATAGGGCAACGTACATCATTATTTCCTACTTGAGTAATGGTCTATGGAAATAGAAAGAGGAATGGTCTATCCTCAATCTGTGGCGGCCATCTTGGATAGGACAACTCACCACATTCCTTCATACTAGAATAATTGGGATCTCCATTAATGACACTCGTGCATTGACTACTGGTTTCCCCTAAAATATTCAGATGCTGCTTCTCCCCTACCACTCATGTGGGCACCTCTATTTAATGGGATCTGCTTTCTTGCCTGTCTTTAGCCTCGTTAGGTATCTTCTCCAAAATGGTCTCCCTTGTCGATCCATGAAAACAAAGGAGGGACTCCCACGAACCGCCGCACTGGATGAGCAAATGCGGCAGCCATCTTGGAACGGTTTTGATCAGTCACCAGTCCGGGAATTCTATTATATACTTGTCAGCTGGTTCACCTCTGGTGGCCAATAGTACCTCCTTTTTGGTCCTGATCTGACCACACTCCTTTTGGATTATTTTCATTCGATTTCTAGAATATGCGCCCTCCTCTTATTATACTTCTTTGCGCTATCGCTACCCTAGTGGCCCATTTTTCTACCCCCCACACTCCCCCCATCCCCTCATCTCCTTATCATGGCTTCCATTCAAATTAAGTCTGGCGTTAACTGCTTCAAAGTCATTTATCCCCCTAATCTGTCCAAAGCAGCAGCAAAACGGTTCAAGCATAACACCATTGAACAATTTCCTGATTCCCTCTTTGTTGACCAATTCCATAATGGGCGTCTAGGGAAGCTCAAAAATGACTTCATTTTTTTCACTCACGACATCCCTTCCTCGTCCTCCAGCTTCTTCAATTCCTTCAACGTCTCCTCCTCCTCTTCTATCCCGCATGGGTAGCGGCTAAAAATGTCCCCCTCCGCTTGCTTTAATGGTTCTCTCACCATTACACTTTATAACAATGGCACTGTCATGATCCAAGCTACAGCCTCCTGTCTCTCTCTCTTTGACCACCTCTTCCACTCTCTTCGTCCCACCCATGCGACTACGATCTCCCTCGATTCTTCTTCTTCTAGCTCCTCTCCTTTCTCCCTTTCTCCCCCTGACCCCCCTATATTCCTTCAGACCGCTCTCCCGGGAGACACAGGTCTACCCTTTGTCCCCCCTTCTCTTGCTCCCTCCTCTCCCATTCTTCCCCCTTCCCAATTTGATCTTCCCCCTATCTCGTCTGCTTTACCTCCGGCTTCCCCTCCCCACCCTGCATCTTTCCAATATTCCAATGCCATCTCCCGCCCCCTAATCCCCCTAATCCTACCCATCTCCCCCTACTGAATCCACCTTTCTTACAACCTGATCTACCAATCAACTTTCCTTACCTTCCCCCTTTCCTCCCCCCTTCTCCTCATCCCTTTCCGCTCTTCCCCTTCCCTCGTACCCTTAATTCTTCTCTTACACCTCCCACCTCCCATCTCTCTTCAACCTCCCCCTCCTCCTCCTATGTTTCACAACCCTGTCTCCCCTCTCGGTAATTCCGTCCTCTTCCCTCCCTCTGACCTTACAGTCCCATACTCGTCCCCCAACTACCATTTAGCCCAATCCCCCCCACTCTGCCTGGTGCCTGTCCCCCTACATTCACCTTTCATAGCCTACGATACCTGTCCAGCCCCTTCTCCTCTCATCTCCCCATACCTCTGGCCTTCCATTGACCCCCCTCTTTCCCCTCCCTGTACAGCCCCTTCTCCTCTCATCTTCCTGTATCTCCGGCCTTCCTTTGACCCGCCTCCTTCCCCCCTCCACCTCCCGCCCTCCCTCTTGACTCCTCAACTGTCTCCTCCTATTTATGATCTCTACTCTTCCCCTTTGCTCAACACCAGTAAAAATATCACTGTAACACCATCCACTCCTTTCTACCACCATCTTTCCCCACCTTCTACCCTTGCACCCCAATACCCCCCCGTTCCCCCACCTCTCCCTGTCCTCCTTCGCCTACTACACTCCCTCCCTTAACCATCGAGCCACCCAACACTCCGTGCTCAGCCCTCCTCTCCCTGGAAAATAAACTTGATTCTCTCATCTCTTCCATTTCCCGGCTTGAAGCGTCCATCTCACTTTTAAGCGCCAAGATGTCCCCCTTCCCTAACAACCTCCCGAGGAGTTCCTTGCTCCCGCGCCCCAATAAAGCCAACCACAGTCTGTCCTCCACAGACATCGCCAACTTACTGGCTAGCTACAAGACTACCAACGTCAATCCCCCTCCACTTTCCTCTCCTAAAAATTCTACTCAATTCACTATTCAGACCATCTCTTCTGTCAGAACTAACCAGCCTTCTTCTTCTTCCCTGCCACCCTCAATCAAGAATCTTATCCCTATCTCCCTTAACAGCCCAAACACCCCCATCACCAAAACAGTTGCGTCAGAGCTGCATTGTTTGCTCCACAACTGCAGATCTGCAATCAAACACAAACTGGAAATCTCTGACACTATCACCCACTACAATCTTGACATGCTCTTCCTCACTGAGACCTGGTTTAATGACTCCTCTCATACTTTGTTTGATCTTCTGATACCTACCGACTACTCTATCCTCAGAAATGACAGAACAGACAAAATTGAGAGAGGTGTCGCTATCATCTTCAGAAACTCCCTTCAAATTAAAGCCTTTCCTACCATCTTCTTCTGTACATTCGAATGCCTATCCCTAGAACTTCAAGTACATCACGGCTCACCCTTCAGGTTCCATGCCATCTACCACCCGCCCGGTAACTGCTCTTCCTTTTTGGAGGAACTCACCGACTTCATCAGTGACCAATATTCTCAAAGTGACAGGCAGATCTTCCTGGGTGACTTCAATCTCCACTGGGGCTCCTTGGAAGACTCGGCTGCCAACAAGCTTGCCACCTTTCTCTCAGCCAATGATCTTTTCCAACACTGCTCGGAAATTACACACTCTAAGGGCTCAATTCTGGACCTTGTTATTTCTAAAGCAGACCTGCTTACTATTGCTCCCCCTATCCATATAAACTGGTCAGACCACTTCCTCATTCCCTTCCGTTTTCACCTTTCGCACGCTATAACTCTCGGCCAACCTAAAAGGGCTTCTACCTGGTTCTGCAACACTAAAAACATTGATCTTGACACTCTGTGTGATTCTGCTATGCGTTCACTTCCTAGACTAGACCCTAACGTGGATGTCAACGATCTCACCTCCCATTGCCTCTCAGTCCTAGCAGTCAAAATCGATAATGTCGCTCCACTCCAAAGCAAAAGGAAAAGACCCACCCCCTCAGCACCTTGGTTCAATAAAGCTCTCTATGATGAAAGGAAGAACCTTAGAATCTTGGAGAAACATTAGAGACAATCTCCATCCACCTCCAATCTCTCTCATTTACGTTCAGCAAGATCCAAATACCACAAGCACATCTTCCATGAAAAAGCATCACATTTCAGATCCCTCCTCGACTCAGTCAAAAACAGACCCAAAAAACTTTATCACCTCATCAAAAACCCTAACTGCTCTCCCCAAACCATCAAGCCTGCGGATTCTTCAAAGAAAGCAGCAGAATTCGCTATATTCTTCGATGAAAAGGTCAAATCACTGCTGGATCAGGTCACCCACCCCACCCCCATTGAGGAGCGAAAATCCTTAGTCACTTGGCAGAACTTTGCCGCCATCTCGGAAGATGACCTCCTCAAATGCATCCTCAAAACCAAACCCTCCAACCATTCTTCTGACCCCATCCCTAGTGTCATCGCCATTGATTTCTACATCAATACTCTCTCTTACTGGACCAGGCTAGTTAATCTCTTCCTCAGTCAAGGCTTCCTCCCAGCTGCCCTCAAAACAGGACAAGTTACCCCTCTTCTAAAAAAAACCTCCGCAGATGCAAACGACCTCAACAACTTCCGCCCCATCACCAACCTCCCTTTTCTTTCGAAAATCACAGAAAAATGTGTTGCGAAACAACTTTCCCTACATATTATGGACAATAATCTCCTTGACGTGTTCCAGTCTGGCTTCATTCAAAATTGCAGCACTGAAACAGCCCTGCTGCAAGTGATTGATGATGCGCTGCATATACTCAATTCTGGGGAATCGTGTCTTCTGATTCTTCTTGACCTCTTTGCAGCCTTTGACACTGTTAATCACAGCACCCTCCTTAACACTCTTCAACAGAGAATGGGCGAGGAAGGCACAGTGCTTAAATGGTTTACCTCATTGCTCTCGGCCAGATCCCAAATGATCAAGATAGCGCGGTTGGTCAAGGCGTCCCTCAAGGTTCTATCCTTGCACCCACTTTGTTTAATCTCTATCTGGAACCATTAGGGAAACCTCCTAAGTAAATCTGGGATCCACTACCACCTCTATGCGGATGACACTCAAATCTACCTCAAGGTGTCTTCCTCACATGATCTCTCACTACTCAACTCTACTCTCAACTCTATTCACAACTGGATGTTAGTTCACCAACTCATTCTCAATCCCTCCAAAACTGAATTCCTCCTCCTATCTACCTCTCTCTCCCCGCCTCCTGTTCAATCCTGGATGGATCAGCTGAATTTACTCAACAATAAACGCATCATTGTCGACAGCGCTAAATCCCTAGGTGTCATACTTGACAAAAGACTCAACCTAATCCCCCACATCAACTCCATTGCCAAGAACGCACGTTACCAGCTGCGCCTTCTGTGGGGGATTCGTCGGTTCTTCCCGGAGAAAGACCTAAAAACCTTGGTCCAATCACTAGTTCTCTCTAGACTGGATTACTGCAATTCTCTTCTGACTGGCCTACCCAAATCTCACCTCTCCCTCTCAAATACGTCCTCCATTCAGCAGCTCGCTTTATTTCAGGGTCCAAACGAAGTGACCACATCACTCCTATCCTGTCTTCTCTTCGATGGCTTCCCATCGAGGCAAGATCTATTTACAAAACGGCCTGCATCACCCACAAAGCCTTGCACACTTCCTCCCCTCGTTACCTGGCGAATAAACTGAAAATGTCTGGAGGCTCGAGACCTTCTCAGAATGCGGAAAAGTTTCTGCTTGAGCCCCCCTCCTTCAAAAGGGAAAGATCGATGGCTCAATCGTTCTCAGGTAATGCAGTGAGAATATGGAACTCGCTTCCTCCATTGCTCCGTGCCACCACCTCTATCCGGATCTTCAAAGCTGACCTCAAATCTCTTCTCTTCCAAAGACACTTTCAGAACTAATACCTTCATTCTCAGACCCCTCTAGGAAGTTCGTTCCTCATTGTAAATTTGTAATATTTTCTTGTACATTCCTCGCACTTGCTTGCTGTGTTTCATATTGTGTTCTTGCATTCTATGGTTATACCCTACCTCTTCTAGTCTCCTGTTTATTTTTGTAACGTTCTATTTTGTAACATTTCTCTCATGTAACGTAACTGGTTCTATTGTACAGCGCTCTGACACCTTCGGGTAAAGTACGCGCTTTATAAAAATGCATTAAATAAATAAATAAAAATAGTGTGCCGCCCCACTGGTATTTTGCTGTTTCTGTCATTGCATCCAAATATATAATACAATAAGTAGCATTACACCTACAGCAAGCCAAAACTATTGGCTTTGTCAATGGTTGTTAGTTGCATAAGCAACAGTTATGACTTTGTTGAATATAACATGACAATCCTTCAGTTCTGAAATGATGAGACTGTGAAAGAACTTCAACGAGCCTCTTCGAAGTTACCCTAAAGGCAGTGAAGGGTGGCACTGCTGCAGAGTTAATATTTTTTTTTTTACCCGGAGGGTGAAGGCAAAAATGGAGAGCCCGATAGGGACCGGCCAGCTTTTTAGAACTGCTGGTGCTCAGCACTGGCGGACCCGGCCAACTTAAAGCCCTGCCTAGGGCCCACAACCCTAGACCCTCCTCGTTGTCAGGACGCCTGCCTCGGGTCAGGAGAACTTCAGATGTGGGTGTTGTTTATGACTGGGCTGCTAATCCGAGTTTTCTGTTTGCTCCTAACACGGACTACAAATCGTGGGGCTGAAAACAGCCGAGAGACTGACTGTTAGTGCACCTGAGAATTTGAGGTATAACAGTCGTGTAATTAAATGTGTAATCCTTCTGATTAGGGGTCCCAATTTATAATCGGAGGCAGATTGTGCACCAGCTAAATTGCGTGTTCGGTGTCAAAATTATAGAGTGCGCGATTTGCGCTCTATTTTTGAGGCCCTACCGCGATTGCTTCCTCAGTAAGAAGTACCTGAAACCTGTTCACAGCTGGTAGAGGTCAGTATTACCTCTTGATGTCCTCTAGAGGGAAGCAACTTCAAAGAAATCACAGCCGCGAGCGTAACGCTTCCAATTGAGATTGTAAATGGTGCTTTGGTACCTTCCGGGACAACGGACCTACTGGGCATGCGCCAAGGACGTAGGCAGGCAGAAAAACTTGCCGGGCTCAACTTGTTTTTCTTCGCTCATTGCAGTGATCCGGAGACTGATTGAGGGTGTGACGGAGCCGAGGCAGGTAGAGCCACTATACTTTATTTTCTTATTGGATGTGGTGTTATGGCCAGAGCTGCCGACTTTGGAACTGGGGAACCAGGTCCAAGTCTCTGCGTCGCTCAACATCCTGTGATTCTGAGCAATTCGCTTAATCTCCCCGTGCCCCAAAAAAATGAACTTGTAAAGTAACACAATACCAAGCCCTGTCAGCTGAAACCCCCGAGTAATCGGGTTTTTGCTTGAAGGAATCGGGAGGCGGGAGACTAGCCTTGAAATCGGTAGTCTCCCGCCTGAATCGGGAGGGTTGGCATATCTGCTGGTACTTATGTAAAGGGTGCCAATACATTCGGGTCGAGTTCACGCCTTATAAGACGGCCCCAAAAACTTCAGGCTATGAGCTTCTCTCGCACTGTGAACCCTCAGAAGGAAGGCGTGCCGTCAAAGCGCAACTTTAGGGGATATAGGGGTGTCGGTGCCCCCCAAGAGCTCCCATGTCTTGTATGACACATTCAGACAGTTCTCGCTTTTAGTCAGGCTGAGAATGTTAGGTGTGTACCTGGCGGTCCTCGCAGCAAGTGCCAGGGTCGGACTCCATACCCAAAGCAGCCCTGGACGTTTTGTCAGACTACCAGATCCTGGCGACTACAAGGGGGTTTGAGAAGCCAGCCCAGAGCACCTAAAGCCTGTCCCCTCCTCCTCGTGCAGATCGCAGGTACAGGCTCACGCACCTCACAACCTGAGATAAAAAAAAATAAAAAAGCTGATCATTTAAAGCATTGCACTCTATTTTAGCTAAGACGTTTTCTTTCTTGCCCTCTTTACTACACTAGGGCTTTCACGTAGGTCTTTCTTTCTGCCATTAAAATGAATTTTACTGCTTCTGTTGTATTCGATCTTGTTTGTTGTGCACGATTGCAATATACTGCGTGCACAATGAGGGTTACGCTGTGTTTTAGGTTGGTGAGATTTGTACTATGCGTTGGGAGTTAGCTGGTTTGCAGAGTTTCATATGGTGCCAACTTACAAAATATTTTCACTGTGTGAGGAGGGGGCTCACTAAGAGGCAATCTGCCCCTCTCCAAGCACCCACCCCTCAAAAAATCAAAGGGTCATCGAGGCTGTCGCCGACGTCCTGGGGTGTTATCACACCTTTTATGGACATCGGCTGCTTACAACTTCCGAAAATGAGGTGCAAATCTGCTGTTTACAGTGGTTTTCAGCTCGTTTTCCCTGCCACTGTGTGATTTCGGCTCCTCGCCGTGTGACCATGTGGAGGGAGCCGGAATCGTGTGACACAAGGTAGCACCGTGTGACAGGGTTGGATTGAGATTAAAAATCGGCCTGGGCACGCTATAAAAAAAAAAGTGGCCCACATTTGCATATCGCCTTTCCGCAAAACAATGCTTCGGCGAAATTTTATAAAAGGGGGGGAGGGGGGTAAAAAAAAAAAATGCACAGTTCAGTTTACACTGGTGAAACACGCCTGAAAACAAGTGAGGCCACTTTTGCTCAGGCCCCCTGCCCCTGCTCAATATGCATATATTTATGGGCCGGCCCAGCGAGAGAAAGGGAGTGACCCCTCTACCCGTTGATAAAAGGGAGGTAATGGACGCCCATCTGCCTAGAGAAAGGCCACTCAGGTACCCACTGGGCCGCTGGCGACATACGAACAACGCAGAAACCGCACAAATCGGCCCTCCAGGTTGCTCAAAAAACAGCCCACAGCTGGAATTCGGATACCGGCCCCTCGGGCATTGCCCGAGTGCCTGCTTTACCAGTCCGACCCTGCCGTGTGAGTTGTCAGGTCTGGAGTTTGTCGAAGGTATGTGGTTTTACTGAGTTCGTTAGGGTTGCAGCGTGTGTTAGGTGTCCCCACAGAGTGGGCTGTGGTCAGTGGGTTTGGAGACTGTCAGAGGTCAGCAAGGTTTACAGAGTACATCAGGGAAGCATGCTCTGCAGTGTCTGCTAGGAGTCGATGGGTGTGCAGAGTGCTCCCCCCCCCCCCCCACAGGCTGCTCTGAGGACCAGCACACCAAGAAAACAGGGAGCCGCTCTGCAGTACCAGCAAAACATAGCCATCCTAGTCCCCAACTGGTCGCTTGATTATTTTTTTATTAGCTATTTTGCAGAGATTAACAGTAATAGCAGCAAAACACTATACTGTTTAAGTGTCACTTCAAAGTCTGAAGACCATTATCTTACTGGAAGATGTGGTATAGTCAGGGCTAGACTGGGAATTTAAAACCGCTCTGGCAAAAATGATAAATTCAGCCCCCATGTGCAGACGTACTAATGCAGCTAGAACCAGACTCTACTAATATGTGTGTTGTGTTTGTAACAAAATATAAAAACTCTCAGAAATGTTTATCTACAAACCGTGATGCTGTATTTCTCTAAACAGGCAGAACACAACAAAAGGCAAGAGTGCAGGAATAGCACTGCTATAAGAATATCCAATCCACTTGGAGACACCACTGGCCTGGAACCCCCATCATATGGTCTTGCAGTTCTAAAATGACTCCTGACTGGGCACACCACTGGCTCTGTAACCCCCAGGAGTCTGAGTGGCCTGCTGGCAGCAGTCATGGTGACCAGCTGGAAACCTACACCCCTCCATTGAAGTTGGCCTCATTTCTGGCATTGTGGAGTGTCTCAGCTATAAAAACAAAGTCTACCTGAAAGATCCACTCTCCTAGAAACCTTTGAAGAAAACATTGTAAATGACCCAGAATTGCAGGATTTTTGTATCCTGGTTCTTTTTGCGGAAGAAATGTAAGGTGTCAGGGCAGTACTTTTAAAAGACCTGGGGCCGCATTATACATGCAGCGCATATTCCTTCATTGCACTGGGCGCACCTTGTAAAACGTGCATTCAGCGCAATGATTATCAGTATTATGATGAATGCGCTGCCCTCGGGGCAGCTGCAAACTCGCACTGCCCTGGGGGCAGCGCATTCATGTGAAAAACGGAGCATCTGCTTTAAAACTGATCTGTGTTTTCATGGTGCAGGCTGCAACCTGCCTGCACTTTGAAGGGGGATTAGTGATCCCCTTGCAGGCGAGTGCAGTCAGTGACTGCACCCGCCTGCAAGGGGATGTCTGGGGGACCTCTCTAGAGGGCTGCTCTCAGGGGGCGCACTGACAGTGCGCCACCTTTTAGTGGCGCACTCTCAGTGCGCCTCCTGAGAGCTTCTTTGTCTCTGCGCCCGCATCTGTAATACGGCGCAAGCACATAGGCAAAGGGATCCCCTCATTTGCATGGGGCACACTCCCATGCAGATGAGAGCACGCCCCCTGAAGATAGCGCTGACGCTTTGTGTGCCAGCGCTATTGGTATTACAGAAGGGGCTGTACAAACATCTGCGGCTCCTTCTGTAATACCAAAGTGCCCCTGGGGTGCGCATAGCGGGCGCAACCGCCCGTTGCGCCCCAAGGGCACTTGTCTAATAAGGCCCTAGGTGGTGGGGTACAATATGAATTAAGATGAGAGAAAGTGCTGACAGGAGAAGTGTTAATTTGGGAAGAAGACAGAAGATGGACTGGGGTGGAGGATGGGACTAGTGTGAAAGGGAGTCAGATTGGGGAGGGGAAAGGTTGAGGAGAGAAGGATGAGGGAAGATCAATATTTGAGGGGGGAAAACTGCTGTGAGTATGCCTAATTTATTAAACAAAATAGTACTTGGCAGAGGGGCCCCACGTTTTTATTGGCAGCCAGCTGGACGTTGCCCAATGCCAGAGTTAATGATACTTAGACGGATTACGTCTAAAGGAGCCCGGTTCTGAGGCTGTATATTAAAAGTTTGAGAATTATGGAGGACTCCAAGGTTAGGGTACAGTGAGAAGTAATTTTAATGATTGTTCTCTGCAAAAATTCAAGACAACATGTTTTTCACGACTTAGAAATACTCATGGAGCTTCATGACTGTAAAATCACAGATTAAATGTTTTTTGGGGGTGGGAAAGGGATCCAATGTACAAGGTTCGTTTGCAACCTTTAATTTACAGCCTCAGAACCTGGTCTTCTTTTATTTCAATTTGGTAGTGCTTGGAAGGGGCTCTATGCACATAGGGCCCGATTCACAAAGGTAAACCGAGACGAAAGTATAACTTTACGACTTTCGATATTCACAAAGGGCATTTACAAGTAGTTAAGTTAGACTTTTGTCTCAGTTAAACTTAAGTTTTGGTGAGCAGGCACTACCAACGGCAGACTGGAAGCGCCACACTTCGCTGTACCGTTTCCTCCTTATGCCAATGGTATGTACACAACAATTCCTGCACCTGCTGTTAGGTGCAACTGCAGACACAGAACAGAAATAAGAGATTTACGGAATGGTGCACCAATAACGTTTTGTTTGTCCAATGTTATAAAGATAATGAGTCTGGCAAAATATTCAATTTTGTCATCAGTTTTATTCAATCAATTCAAAATAGCATCAACCAGCCACGCGTTTCGTTCAGATTAGTTGCTTGAACTTCATCAGGGCTAATTGTAAATAAACGGTGAATATGATATCCAATGTAGTCAGAAGCCTGGCACCTGTGATCTAGTTCTGACTTACACACCGTGTGGCCGTGTTTTGTGGCCATTCTTCACGGGCTATCATACCCGCAGCCTTATCATGTGGCCATTCACTCCCATCATTCATATATTCTATAGATTCGTTTGAGGTACTAAATCACAGGTGTCAGGCCCTTAATTGCAAGAGGCTTCTGACTACATTAGATAGCATATTCACCGTTTATTGACAATTATCCCTGATGAAGTTCAAGCAACTAGTCTGAACGAAACGCGTTGGCTGGATGATGTAATTTGAATTGATTGAATAAAGCTGATGGCAAAATTGAATATTTTGCCGGACTCATTATCTTTATAACATTGGACAAACAAAACGTTATTTGTGTACCATTTCGTAAATCTCTTCAAACCTAAGTTTTCGTGTTAACTTTAACTTTTTGGTCTCAGTAAAACTTAACACCAAAACTTAAGTTTAACTGAGACAAAAGTGTAACTTTACTACTTGTAAATGCCCTTTGTGAATATCGAAAGTCGTAAAGTTAGACTTTCGTCTCAGTTTACCTTTGTGAATTGGGCCCTGAGTCTTTGCAGGTGGTCCTAGATGGGTTCCCTTCCATTCTTTTGTTTTAATTATATGAATCTGCCATGTGCCTCTTCTGCCGCTGCCCTACAAATCTTGTCTATTTTTACTCACTCTTGCAGGTTCTTTTTTTAATCCTGCTTTCTCCTTTTGTGACTGTTTTACTGTCTTTTTCTCGCGTTCTATTTTCTGTCTTGGTGTCTTTTGCTCTAAGTCAAAGTCTGGTGATGAAAAATAAGTCCCCGTCACAGAAACGTATTGATGGTGCCAGCCACCGGCAACCACAGGCACAGATTAAACACTGGTTGTGCAAGGGCAAGGCCTGAAAAGAGAATAGGGTGGGAATTGTGAAGAGAGATGGGTAAGGGACAAGGAAGTGCTATGTGAGTGCAGAATGCGGGGCAGAAGAGGAACCACTGAGTGGTGTAGGATACAGGGGCTGTTGTACTATGTGGTTGATGGGTGTAGAAGATGCCAAGAGGCAGGAATGGAACATGAAGACTATTTGGTGGAAATTACATATTCCTTCTCAATTTCTCTTAGGAATGAACAGCAGTTTTCCATCTTGTGGATGTTCACACTCCACTGTGGATGGGCACAAGACCAAGAGAGAGGCCCAAAGATTGATTAGATAATGAGAGACAGAGAGAGAGAAATACTCATAGAAAGAGTGACAGAGAGAGAGAGAGACTGAGAGACAGAGACCTTATAATACCAAGAGTGATTTATGAGTGAAATTAGTTTCCCAGTATTCCTTTAAAGTAACAGCTTAGAATGCAAATGCACATGGACTGTGGTTGTTGGCTGTCCTAAATTATTATGTTTCTAATTTGTTTAATTCATTGAGTGACATAAGGGGACCTCAAAACACTGTTGACAGGGGGCAAGAGAAACAGAAAAGAGGGACGAGGAGAGAGGAAATGTGGAGAAACACTAAAGGGAATGAGAAAGGAGACTTGTAGGTGGAGTGGTCCTTCCTAAGACAGATCAAGCAGCGGTTCGTAGATGCACTGCTTTAGGCTTGTAACCACTAACAGGTAGGAGGGAAGGAAAATGGCCAATACTGTGGCGCAGGAGAGTGCAGATATACATGTGTGAGGTGTCAGATTTAGAGCTTAGTGCACTCTGTACCAGGGCAGTGAGAGCCGCTGAGAGCCTGGAGGCTGTCCATCTTCTCCAGTGTCAGCAGTGAGACCTATCATGATCCTACCTTGGACATTTTGCTGTGCCCACAGCTAGAGAGGGACAGATAGGGAGGAATAGTGAAGCTGCTGGGAGGGCAGAGAGCATCAGGGTTAGAAATGTCAGGTTCGAGGAGGTCATAGGCAGAAGGCCAGGTTAGCAGAAGGATGGCAGATATTTTCACAAAAGGTGTTACTAGTTTAGATTCTGCTCCTTCTAATGTTCATTGTTATTTTGCAAGTTGGTGTATCTGGTCTTTGCTGTGGCAGCACCATGAACACACTTTCTGATGGGGTTTGGTGTTTCGTGTTGCTGTACTGTCAACATCTTTTCAAATGTGTGTTGCATTTTAGACCATGGTAGTGTCAAAACCAAGAATATTTGAGGAGCTGGAACTTGGGATTATGCTGAGTCTCATTCAAAAGGGCCCAGTGTGTTTTAGAATATTTAATTTGCCGTTGATTGCCCTAGAAAACAGCACTCTACACCCTGCCAGGTCTACTGCCCCAATGTGCATTAAAATGCAACATTTAACAGTGTTAAATTGCTGTCCTCAATGAGTAATTTTGACACGGGCTCTGAAGATCACTCCACCCACTACAATTCAACATCTTAGCCCCACAGCCCCCTCCCAGGCAGAGTCTGGGTCTAGTTGGGCCCCTGGGGCTCACATGTATTTCATTTGTTTTATGGCACCTCTCATACCAGACAATGAATCATACGAGTGTAAACCAGTGTATAGAAAATGTTACATAAATTTAACATAAACTTGTATTTTGAATTGTTTCACTTTAGCACCTTAGATTGTATCACTGCACTGAATGAGCTTTTAAAAAAAAAAAAAATTAGTGAACCACGCCAATTCTGCAGCGAAAATGTAATTAATTACTCAAGTTGTCTTATTTCTTCTATATAAGCAACATTATGACCCATTAAACCATATGCAACAGAGGTTGTTGTACAGAGTACACTGTGAATTATTTCAAGGTGCTCTCAAGTGTGAAGATCATTGAAAAGGAGGCATAGTGATGAAAAGTCATTCCCCAGAGTCGCACTGTTTGTTCAAGCTTGGAGGCTGAGTTTGAAATCAGGTTTCATAATTAGACATTATGCAATTAAGATTCTGGATTCCTATTTGATTCGTCCCCTCTTCAGCCCTGATGACAATTTTATTAGTGACTCTGGAGTCAATTCAGTTGTCTTGTGTGTCCTATATGAGGCTTTTACTGTTGTAGATGGAGCCATATTATGGTATATTCTGTGCTTAATTTGTAAAAATATAAGTGTCCGGATTCTTGTCAAGAGGCCACTGAAGCCTGCACCATCCATTGCCCCTGTCAGTGCTGCCAAGGACAGTACCATCCTAACTGTGAGACGTCTTCAAGTGTGACAAGTCAGGCTATTCTAGGACATCCCTATAAGAATAGTTTAGGCTGCGGATGTTAGTCATTTTTAATGTATATTGCATGATTAAAATTAGACCGCACCACCATGTGGCGGATTGTCATTAATGCTGTTTTTGACAATTAAGTAGTGGTGCCAAGCACCAGAAACCACCAGCTCAAATTAAGCACCTTGTATATTAAACTATATACCCGGAAGGTTTTTGTTCGGTGCCAGTCTTGAACTGAATTATTTCAAAGTGCTCTCATATGCGATGATCACTGGAAAGGAGGCAGAGGGAAGAAAAGTAATTGCCCGGTGTCACACAGTTTGGCCAAGCTTGGAAACTGCAATTGAAACTAGGGTCTCTGTGTCAGGACCCCTCTACGAGTTTTGCCCAGGGAGCAAAAAACGCTTCTGACTGGCCTGGGCTGGTAAGTGCATTCGAAATATCCTTTTTCTTATTATATGGGGCAGCAGCAGTGTAAACACCCCTCTTCATAGAACAGCTACATCTTGGGTAGAAACAGTGCAAGCTTCACTCCTTCAGAGGACAGGCACAGCTAAGGTAGCACAAGCATTTCCCATTTCAGGACATGTACTAATCAAGCAGCAGCAGTGCAAGCTTTACTGCCTCACAGAATAGTGACAGTATGACAGTGGCAAAGCAAGCTTCCTTCTCTCATATTTCCCACAGAATAAATCCAGCAAGGCAGAGTTGTACAAACGTTATTTGCCCACAGAACATGTACACTTAAGGGGTGAGCTTCAAGGCAGATCTTTAGAGCGTGTGCTTAGCTCACTGAGAGGAATGTATAGAAGGAGGAGTGAGTGAATATGCAAATTCTGATTATATTCTCACTTATGTGATATTCCACGTCTCTACCCTGAAAATCATGCTGCCGTCACTCAAAGACCTGCTGTTTGAGTTGATTCTTTAGTTTTCCATGCATTGAGAAATTACAGTAACCTAGTAGGTTAGTGTTGTTTGGAGCAGCCTCACCATACCCTAAGTAATTATACTCTAGACACGCACGCAGGTGCCATCCTCTTACGAAAGGCTTTGAATGCCTGCACATCGGGCGTTCTGCAATCCCAGCTTCAGTGCTGCACCTGTTCAAAATGTTGAGGGTCGCTAGTGGTAGCCTGGCACATGTGGGGCTGTCGCGGTGACAGCCCCACAGTGCCAGGTACCACAGTGTTACCTGAATCTGCACTCCTTGCACAGCAGGGCTTGGGCTGTCGTTGCCATGCGTTGAGAGCACAGTTGGACAAAGGGAGGTGGGGTATTTGGTTCCTACACAGTTACGTAGCAAGGGTGGATTGGCCACCAATGCAAGCAAGGAAAATGAACCCCATGCCCACAGTTTGTTAGGAGAAAAAAACACAACCATAATTGGGGAAAAGTGAACCCGGTACCTCTGCACCTGCTTCACGATTCATAACGCTACTGTGCTCAGTCACCCCATCATAAACCGTTCCTTGACAGTTACCCGCCTTCACAATTATTTACAAACAGATCGAAAATATGTTTTATAACTTCCATATTTAACTTTTCTGGTATTATTGTTTGTGTTAAAAAGAACTGTTAACGTGCCCTCCCTCCCTCATCCCCCATCACTCACGGGGTCACATTGCAGTACAGACCAGCTCCGGTTTAGGTCGCAACATATTTAACGTGGTAAATAACATTGTAACTTTAGTTGTTCCTTGACATTTCAATTTCTCAAATCAAAACATACAAAAGCAATTAAATCAATGCAAAATGTAGCTCTGTGCGGAAAAATAAATCATTTTATTTTAGCTCTTAGGCTAGCAGGAAAGCCCCATTATTATTTTTTTTAATGCATTTATTTATTTTAAATCCGCCCCATCCCACCCACGAAAAAATGAGCACAGGTCATGACATTGGTAATCTGCTGTACATTACAGTTTCATAACAAATCCTGTCCAATATCTCTGAAACGCCTAACATTTCCCAGAGGCGAGATGCATGATGAGGCAAAGTCCTTTCTGAAAAGGCACAGACCCGTCACTACTTACCAGCCCCTCACATGTTCTCCACATCTGAACATAAAACAATATTTCCAACACAATAAAAGGGACCTGAAGCGCCTATCAGAACAGCCTGCGTATCACAAACTATTTAAAACGTGCATATACCTCTCACCCTTTCTTACCTATCCCACCGCCAAATGCTGTGTCCCGTAACATAATAAGCGCACCTCGGTGGTCATCACGCACGACACGGGAACACTTCCCACGTGGGTCACAACAGATTTCCCACCACACACCCACATAGTATAGTGTGCTATCCGTGTGAATAATAGGGGTAGTAAGTGCTATACAATTGCTACAATACAATGCTTTCGAGTATTTCCTTCTAGGGGTTCAGCCAGATTTGAATCTTTGTAGCATGTAGGCTAAAAGAGAGAGAAACATTTTAAATTCAAGCTCTTTATTGACCTCAAGTGAGCTCAGTCTTTCAGAGCAGCTGAGGATGGGCCATTCTTGGAACCCCTCACCCATTCTCACCCCTGCCCCACCACTTCAAATGGTTCCAAACTATTCATTTTTTTACTGCTCAGTTTTCCAAAGGTATTGATATATTGTTAAACGGCCATCGGTCTAAAAATGTTAATGGCAGAGTTGAAGGCCAGCTTTTGAAATATTCTAATACTTTAGGGTCTAGCACAGTACTAGAGAGTATTATTTCTCTGCTGCAGCAAATCCCGTGTGCCTATCTGACAAGATTACCAGTCAGTAACCATCCATTTTCAACCATCTGCTTGGTGTAGCAGCTGCTGGTTTCTGGCCCTGTCCTGCTCGATCAAACATCACAAACAATGCATCTGTTTTCCTGACCTTTTTTGTTCTATCTAGATAAATCCTCAGTGCCCTCTGTACATCTAACAAGGGGTGCACCGTTCCTCCTTCTTACTGTGGAGAAGGAAACAATACTAGAGATACTAAATCCTCTGAGTGCTGAAAGGAAGACACAATTTCAAAGAAAAAGAGTGGACTAGTCCTCAGCACAACCTTACCTACAAAAATCCCAAAAGGGTTCTGATGACAGTAACATCCTCAACATTCCTACTCTCCTAGTGGAAGTAACCACTACCAAAAACCTCACTTTCACCATCAAAAATGTAAGCCCTGAATGTTCTAATGGCTCAAATTGGTGTTTCTGCAGTGCTTGAAGCATTGAAGGCCAATCCCAAGAAAGCCTGGAACTACAGAAGAGTGGCTTCTCAATAGAAACTATATAAACAATATAGTCACTAATGAAGCTACTTCTTCAAACTGAGGATCTCTAAAGGCTGTAGTTGAGGCCCACTGAGCTCTTCATGTTGAGACTGCCAACCCCAAATCAAATCCATTGTTCAAGAAATTACGAATCAACATTGAGTCCACTAAAACCCCTGAAGTTTGCCTATGAAGGCAGCACTAGTTAAATGATTGTCAATGTCTTGAGTAGGATTTATGGGTGGATGGACATCTCGACTGATGCACTAATTTTACCCTATTTCTCCAAATTCAGCCTCTCAACTTTCAAGCCTCCAATCTGAGCCTCTAGAGGGTTGGCCAGGACAAATATGGGCCTCTCAAAGGACAGGGATCCAATGAAATAACCCAAGGAGGGGTAACCGCTAGCTGCAGAAGTAGAGGGTACCATGGATGACGGTTCCACATAGGAACAAGTGGCAGGACGTTTGCTTTGTCCTCCTTCCCCTTTTACAACATTTGCTGAATTAGTGAAGTTGGGAGGAAGGGATACAGAAGTTCTTCTGGGCCAGTGAAATTACATTGTATCTATTCTCCGGGCTGTGTGAGATGGCGTAAGCATACAGAACCTTGGGAGAAGGACATTTTCATCCGAGCCAAACAAATCCACCAATGGGAGGCCAAACCTTTTCACCAATTGATGGACTGTCTAACTCGTTAACTATAGCTGTGTCAGTGAATGGAAAACCCTGCTGAGGTGATCTGCTGCCAGGTTCTTTTTCTGAGGCAGATACACTGCCTGAAACGCTAGCAGCTTCTGCTCTGTCCATAAACCAATCTCCTGAACAAGGCTGTTCAAAGACTGGACTCTGCAGCTTCCCTGATGAATTATATAACTCATCACTATGTGGTTGTTCATTCTGACTTGCACCATCCCATGCTTTATCAACGGTGCAAACATAAACGAGCCTGCTGTACAGCTTTGAGCTGCTTTCGATTCAAAGGCTCCCTTCTTTCTTATGCTGACCACTGACCCTGCTGGGTGTCCTGATCCAGCAATGCTCTCCAGCCCAGAAGACTGACGTCTGTCTGAACTAAGAACCCCTCTGTAAGTTCTCCTCCTGTAACCACCTTTGCATCTTCTGAACAAACTGGGGATTCACTGGGACCTCCTGCTCGTAATTCTCCGATTTTAGATCCCAAAATGCCAACAGTTGATTCATCAGTGGGTACAAAAGTAACCTGGCCCAAGAAAGAGTCATGAACATGTATGACATAAGGCCCTGTACCCTCAACCATGCTCTGGCAGGAGTGGTCTGCAGAAATAGCAGTCTCGTTAACTCCAATTGAAGTTTCTGTATTCGTAACTGGAAAAGAAACCTCTTCCCCTGTGTGGTGTTGAGCCGTCTCTCAATGAACTGCAGAGCTCGTGATGGCACGAGGTGACTTCTCCTGATCCAGTAGTAGACCGTGTTTCACTAGCTCCCAAACACTGATGATATCTTCCTTTGCCCTAAGAAAAGAACACATGAGCTAATCATCCAGTTACGGGAATAGTTGAATACCGTAACCATGAATCACCCTATGGACAGCATTTAGGGGGTCGCCAGGGGTCACAGCTGTGACCCCTGGCTTGCTTCCTGCGACCACTGGCACTGCTTTTGCGATCCCTGGCTTAGAGATGGCAAAATCAGGGCCAAGAAGACAGGGGCGGCTTCGCCCTCCTTGTTTTCAGCTCATTTTAAAATATGCTAACAGTGAATAATAGTATATTATTTACTAACAGTGATTTAAAAACTGGAGCATCATTTAAGTAAATAATGTTTTTAAATGTATGTTGTGTGCATTCTTACAGGTGAGTGTGTTTGTGTGAGAGAGCAAGTGTTTGTGCTCAAGCCTGTGTGTATGTGAGCATGTGTGTGAGCGAAATTGGCAGTCAGTGATAGGAGTGGTAATAAATGAGAGTAAATACCGGAATATGAGTGAGTCAGGGTGAGTGAGAATGATGGAATGAGGCTAAGAGTGAGTGCAAATCAGTGTGAGTGAGTAGCAGTGAGGTAATCAGTGTAGGAATGAGTGACGATGTCTGAGTGAGTGTAATATTGAGTGCAAGGGAAGGATGATAAATGAATGCAGTTGAGTGAGTGAGGATTGGTGTATGATACTGAATGGAAATTAGCATAAGTGAGAATGTGGGATGCTTTGCAGTCTACTTTTGGCCCTTGCAAAATACTGGTGTTGGCATGCTAGTGGCAATTATTAGCCCACAGGGAACTGGCATACTAGAGATAATACTTAGTATATGGGACATCCATTGCAAAAGGCCGGCGCACGCATACTGGAGGTAATGCTTGATATGGGACACCCATGGCAAAATGCTCATGTTAGCACGCTGGAAGTGATTCTTGTCATAAAGGATGACAGCTGTGACGTATTGGAGTGGATAAACATGGTAAAATGCTGTCGCCATCATACCAGCGGTAAATTTTGACATAAGGGTCACCCACGGGACATGAATAACATTAATAGCAAAATTCCAGGACTTGCATATTATATGTAATTGTTGGCATGGGGGCACCCATGGCTTGTAAGGGGGCACCCATGGCAAAAATGCTAGCACTGGCACAATAGAGGTTATTTTTGACATATGGGGCACACGTAGCAAATTAAAAAGAAAAAAGGGTTCAACTCCTGTGGTATGTCAGGTTTAATTGGCTTTGCACACCATGAAAGGACTTATATATTTAACGAGAATCCTTTCATTGCTTTTTAGCACATTTATATGAAAACTTTGCTTTAAAATACCCATTTTATCTATTATTTCAAAATATTCTTGTGGGGAGAACCCGCTACCCCAAAACAAACATTCAAAAGAGATATGGTTCATTCAATTTGCTCAGTCCATTTAGGGTGGGTTTTTTAATACATACACCACATCACTTTCAAAGGGTATGTGAGCACCCTAATATAGGTGGATCCAAAAGAGACATTAATGCTGTATTTTTGTATTATTTACATAGTTACAATGTAACTTCAGTGTTAATTTTTGTGATGTCATCTGGTTCAAGTCACATAACTTCCTGGGAAGATTTAGGGTCAAAAGCCATATGATGTCACTTCCTTTGATGTCAAAAGGTGTATCATGTCACTTCCTGTACCCCTGGTGTTTTGGTGAATCAACATCCATGTATCACCCCCACCAAGGGGGCCATCACTTTTATGGATACCCTGGGAGAGGATGACAAACCATATGGGAGTATCTGAAACTGGTAATGATTCTGACCCACAAAGAACTGTAGATATCGTTGCAAAAGTGGGTGTATTGGCATCTGCAGGTAAGTGTTTTGGAGGTCTGTGAAGGCTAAATAATCATCCTTTGATACCAACAGAACTATCATTTGTAAATGGAGAGCATTGTGAACTTTACATGAGGAATAAAGGCACTCGCCAACTCACCACCTTTTGGTCCAAGGCCAGTCTGTACTCCCATGATGCCTTTTTTTTAACCAAGAACAAAGCAAAATATCTTCCTTTCACCCTCTGTTGACGGGGACCCTGCACAATTAGTCTTTTTGACAAAAGTTTCTGTATTCCCAACAGAAATGCTTCTTGTTTCAGCGTTTCTCATGGAAGAAAAGTAACACAAAACAGTTCTGGTAGAAGGGAAGAAAACTATTTTAAAACCTTCTCCCACAGCCTGAAAAACCCAACTCTCCCAAAGTGAAGCTTCTCATTTGTCCACAAAGAATTTCAGTCTTTCCTCTAATGGAAGATTCTCTTGTACCTTCTTATAGTCCGACCTTTGTATTGCTCTGACCTTGATTTACTGCTCCAGGTTGCAAATCAGAGGTCAGGACACCCCGGCCACGTCACCTTCCTTGAAAGGGCTGGCCACCTCTGCGCACTTGAAAAGATTGACCAAAAGCCCTCTTGAAACCCGAGTGTCTTCCCGCAGAACCCTGTGACAATAAAGCCAATAACTTCTTGTCTTCAGCAGATTTTTTGATCATTGTCTAATTTATCCCCGAACAATCTTGCCCCTGAGAAGGAAATCTTCATGAGTAGATTCTACTAGGCAGCATCAGCCTTCCACGGCCTCATCCACAGCTGGCGGCGGGCCACCACTGCTGCCCCAGCCACTGAATATGCTTCACTAAGAGAGGCAAAAGAGACATTGAACTTGCTGTTCCATTGACGCTGGGTAGGAGTTCCTCCACCCCCCTGATCCAATAGTTCTGCTATACAGTTCTTTAATAGGGGTTGAACGGCATAGCTGGCAGAAAAAGCCGGTCTCATTGCAAAGTTAGACACTGCATTTGATTTTTTTAATGCCAAATCCAGCCTTCCATTAGCTGGGTCAGAAGGAGATGCATCATCCATGAGTCTCCAGACAAACCATCAGAGATTCTACTTTTTCCACTGAAAGATGCTCCTCTGACTACTCCACCATGGAGTACCTCTTATTTAAAAAAAAATGAGGAAATGTAGACCTGTTCACTTCTTTCAATTATGCTTCCTAGACCTCTTAATGACTGCATGTAGAGGTAACGAGTCGGGCTATCTTCTGTCATAATGTGCAAAAAATGTCTTCTGACTCATCAGCAATTGGAGGAACCACCAGGCAATGTTCAACCTTATGTGCTCCAGTACCCCTTTTCAGCTTTGTACCCTGAATAAAACTTCCTTTGTCCTCCTTCTCTTCACCTGGGTCGTTTTGGTCATTAGGGTCCATACGAGGGTTGTTAGGAAAGGGAGCCTCTCCCTAGCCTTAAAAGCAGCAGCTACTGCTTTTTGAATCATGACTTGCAAATCAGCCATAGTGGGGACTGACACCGCAGGTTCCTCCATTGGTGCAGACTTCTCCACATCATGAGATTTTTGTGCACACTTCTTGGGCTCCATCATTTGAGTGACGGAAAGAAGACAAACCCTGAAACAAAATAAAAAACCCCATTTAAATATTGAGGGTCTGTATAATCCTTCACCAATCAGGACTCTCAATATCGTAAAACGGACTCCAAGAGAAACAATCAATTAGCGCTCGGTCTAAAAAAACAAATGCATGTTTACTCGTTCCATCTCCTAGCAACCAAACAACCAATAGAAAGCCCACATGTCCGAGAAAAAACACATGGACCCCGCCCATTGCTTACTATTCATTGATTTCATTGTCACTCTTCTGTGCTGCCTCATAATTGGCCAGTGTGTTTCAGGCAATACTTCCGTTTCTTCTGTGGAGCAGGGACCAAGCTCTGGTTGATTTTATCTGAATTAGTGTCCGTCTGCTGCTTGTGCTGAGACTGATGTACTATTTCTTCTTTCCCTCCCACTCCCCTCTGTCCGGGGTGCTTCTTACACCTCCCATCCTTTTTTTTTTTCTCCATGTTTTCGCATTCAGTTTACAGAATTCAGCTACTGTTCATGAAGTGCCCTCTTAAACTCGCCCTTCTTGTCTATTCAATTCTAGCTGCTACGCTCATGCTCTACCTTATCCTGAAACTGGGATGGCACTTCATTGATCATCAGATGCTGCTGGTTGCTTAACATTTGCAGTGTAGAACTCGTACGTCCTGTACGTTGCATTTCATTGCTATAATTTAATCTGCGTGCAAACATCCTGGTCTTTGATGAGATGCACTGTTTGGCATCTGTAAAAAACAAACCGCAAGTTCCTTGCATTTTAATTTCAAATGTTACATTTAAAACTACTACTTGGTAACCAGGCAGGAAACCGAAGGGCGGGCACTCAACTAAAGTATTGGGCAATGTAACGATACTCGAATAAGTAGAAGTTGGTGCTCTAAGGGGGAGAGGGGTTGGTTACCAATTCAACCCCGTAAGTTCCCTCAAGCGAAGGAATATAACAAGAACAAAAGGTCTACCCCGAGCACACTCAAAATTAATGTTTATGATCCAAAATAGTTAAGAGAGTCTTTGTGTTGTTCCAAGTTCAGATTCTTTATTCAGGTCTCCAGTGTTCACAGTTCAATCAGATTGTAATTCCAAGACACAGCTTGATGCAATGGTATAATCACAGAAAACAGCCAACACCTGTTTCGTCATGTGCTGTAGCACACAAGAGACTTCTTCAGGGCTGCGAACCCAAAGAAAAAACAAACAATCACACAATGAGTCTATAATAGAAAAGAAAGTTCCAACACCCGTGGGTGAACCTCGAAAAGTGTCCGTCACCAAGATGTTTGATGAAAGCAAGATCAAAATATATATATATATATATATATATATGCAGAACCAACACCACACCGAATTCATAGTGAATCCAAAGAGAAGGGGTTTCAGAAGGAGGAGTCAAGCTATAAAACAACCCGATTCTCCGAACCCATTAGCAATCTATAAGACATCACCTGATAAATACGCCAGTTAAATACACTAGTCAATCTGGATAGATCTCCTTGAGAATCCAATAGCTCTAGGAGCCTGATCAATATTCTGATTGAAAATGCAGATAGGAAGATAATGAAATTATTGCAGGAGATTCAAACCTTGGAAGATGAAATAAAATCATTAAATCTTGCAGAACCAACTGAAAATAATTATGCTATCTTAGAGGAAGTATTGAATAAGCTACAAGATGATATCAAGCGAAGAAAGGCGAGAAAACTTAAACGCGATGAAATCGACTATAAAAATGGTCGCATTTTCACTTTTGCAAAGCGTTTCGATTATCTAGTTAATAAAGACATGATAACTAAGAAAAAGGACGATCTCTATCTGTTTCAGTTACAGGAGCACATAACGGTTTGTCACTTAGAGTTCGTGGGTACGAGTAATTTTATATTTATATACTTTTATTTCTATTCATTCTTTAAACGAGTATGAAATAGCACAATACGGGAGTACTAAGTAAAACTATATGTTGCTTAATATCATGATTGACTGAGTTTGTGTTTTTCGTATTCTATTATCAGTGGGATAATAAACTACAGCAACATGTAAACCGCAATAGGGGAATTCCCATTACATGATAAGAGTTTGGATATTGTTGCATATCTTCGGTTAAACCTTTAGCATATGTTGCACGGTATACGCGAGAATTATATTTACCCTTATATATTAGTTTTTTATTTTACCACTCTAAGATGGCGAATACAAGTCTGTTGGGTAACGTGATTTTTCATCATGTGATAGAGTAGTGGGTATAAGTTCTCACGCCAAGATGGCACCCACGGTGCACGCCAACCGGAGGGATTTTCTACACGGGGAATCCTTACAGGTACGATAGGTAGTTATACTTCCTTACGGATGGGTTTCTGCTTAATAGATGGAGGCCCCCTTACGGATGGTGGGGTTAAACTAAGCTTTCCCCCCCTATATTGATTGCTGGACGTAGAACTCGTTAAACGAGACGGTTCTTGTACTGTCATGTTAATATTTAAACGTAGCTGGGGGAGTGGCCAAGCCGCAGACCGAAATGGCCGCGTGGCGTTGAAGCTCCGCCAGCCGACCGACGACATAAGAGCTATCCCCCACATCCTGCACGGCTCCGATGGCGGAATGGGCGTCATTGTGCCCCTGCTGCGATGATGCATGGACTGCAGTAAACGTGGGACCGGGAGAAGCCTCCACATCGACGCTGTAGAGACCTGCGCCTGCGGGGCGATCGGAGGGAAGATGGCGGCCTAAAGTGCCGATGCGTCGGAGCGGTGGGCCTGCGGACAGCGGAACAGCCTCTCTCCTGAGTCGAGGACCTTCACTGCCGGTGAGTGACCCGGGTGCCGGTCTGGTTTGCCTCTACTCCCCCTCCCCCGCTCATACTCGGGGCGCGATTCTCGCCTGGGACTGGGCCTGCTTGGCTCTCCCGCGAGCCTGCGACCGCACTGCTGCCTAGCCCCTGGAGCCCCCCCACCCGGTACGGGGTCGGAGGTGCGGCCCAGGTGGCGGCAACGTGAGCGACGCCCTCGGGGAGGGAGTTAGAGGCTGCCTGTTGCCCCCGGCGGCCGGTGCTTCTCCCGTGCGGTCCCCAAAGCCCTCCAGCGTTTCCTTACAGGGCCTCCGCTGCCCCGCCGGCGCGCCTGCCCTCGGCCTGGTGACTGGTCCCGGCTGCCTTCGCCTGCGGTGCTGCACTGTTGCTCACAGCCGCCCATGCTCGCCCTGACCTGGGGGAGTTTCTCCATCTGCAACCTACGGTCCCCTGACACTGATGGGCCCCTGATGTACCGTGCCGCGGGACTCTGGACTCCTGGTGCTTCTTCTGGGGCCCGCTGACTGCATCCCGGATCGGCGTAACAGCTTTCATCTCCTGACCTCAGCGCTGCATCAAGTGGTCCGTCGTGTCCCAGCGCGGCTCCTGGGGCCCGGTTCGATTGTTCGGGGGGCTGAGATGGTACAGACGCTCTACCAACTGCGGTGGTGACCTGGAGGATTCGTGTGTCGGCAGCGGCCCAGTTGTGTCCTCATCGCCCTGTCCTCAGTGGCTCTCCCTGCTATACTCTTGTGGCATTTGTGGCTTGCTGACCAGATTCAGTACAGTTTTCAACGGCATGGGTCGCAAGGACCCGAAACAAAGGACGCTCCCGTTCGAGAACCTTGCGGAGAAGATCACGGAGGAGGGTCCCGAGATGGCGGAAAATGGTCCAAGCCCTGATCGTGATGATGCCAGCACGGCGCCTCCAGCTGAGTGGCTCCAGGAGACGAGAGCTAGCTTTCGGTCACTGGATGGCCGCTTTGACTCACTCGACAAAACTCTCGAATCGATGGGGGCAAAAATCCAGGCGCATGATAGGCATCTTGCCGTGGCGGAGGCGCGGATCTCCGACATTGAAGATGGCACGGCTCAATCAACTAAAAGACTGGATAGAATGGAGCGTATACTAAAAGAAGTGGCCATAAAGAACGAAGATCTCGAAGTGCGCAGCCGGCGCAATAATGTGCGGATCCTAGGGGTTCCGGAGTCCACCGCCACGGGTCGACTTGACCTCTTTGTAGAAACCCTGCTGCCTGACTTGTTCGGGAGGGAGTCTTTCACACCTGGATTTGTGGTGGAGCGTGCCCACCGCACCTTGGGGCCACGGCCTAACCCGGGCCTACCTCCACGCCCTCTCATTGCCCGTATCATGAACTTTCGGGACCGTGACACAGCCCTTCGCTTGGCACGAGAGCGTGGAGACACTATCTGGCAGGGTTCCAAAGTCGCTCTTTACCCAGACTTCACTGTTATGGTGCAGGAGGCCAGGCGCAGGTTTACCGGAGTGAAGGCCACCCCCCGAAACCTTGGTCTCAAATATGGCATGCTCTATCCTGCACAGCTTAGGGTGGAGTTTGGAGGCTGGGTGCGCATCTTTGACAATCCTACTGAGGTCCAAGAATTCTGTCGTACCTATAAACGCAACAATGACCAGGCAATTAATGACAGGGGCGGCCCCTCACCTCCACATAGTGGCTCCGTTGCAAGTTTGGAACTGTTTTCTGGCTCTGGTGTTGGGTGACATTGGCGTCCTGCTGCCGTTTACTTTTATTAGACTTCCTGGGGACTGTAATGTATACTGATTTAATATGTCATTCATAGTTGGTCGTCTGACGTGGCGTTGCCACCCCCCTTGGTGGATACCTTGGGTTTGTTTTGGTTGGTCCTGATGTACCTCTTCGAAGTAGCGCTTTTCCACTGTAAAGTCGATTGGTACTCTGTTTATTGCTCTCAAATTGGGGTAGGCCTTACCTTTATTGTAGTGAGGCTGGGTGGGGGGTGAGGGGATGGGGGGGTTGTTCACAGGTTTTCATTATTGATTATCGTTATTGTTGCTCACTGTCTTGGTTCACTGTTTCCAAAATGGAACTCGATCTCTTTAGACTCCTTAAAGATCTCGGATGGCGCAGCCAGGTTTGATTGATGGTCCCTCCAATTTGTCTTTGCTTTCATGGAATGTCCGGGGTCTCAATAACAATCGTAAACGACGCCAGGTGGTACATTATTTGATCAGACATAATATAGACATTGCCTTCCTGCAAGAAACACATTTCCCGGTTTCAGACCCTGCTCACTTTGCTTCGAGCTGGGGTGCACACAGGTACTTCGCTAATTTTAGTAACTATGCGAGAGGAACAGCAGTTCTTATACACAAGAGGATTCCCTTTCACTGCCAGCTCATAGTCAATGACAAAGAGGGCCGATACACCGTTGTCACGGGGTTATTGATGGGTCACAAAGTTACATTGTTGTGTGTCTACGCCCCTAACACTGATTCGACGGAATTCTTCCATACATTGCACGCGCAGCTCTCTAAACTAGAACCCAGTCGGATTCTGGTAGGTGGGGATTTCAGTCTCCTTCTAAATACCGACTTGGATAGCACATCCACCTCACCAGATACAAAACCTCGAGCACGGCGAGCTCTCCTTGAATTGTGCGACCAGTTTTCGTTAATGGACATATGGCGCAGGCGCAACCCCACACTTACCAATTTCACGCATTATTCAGGACAACACGACACATGGACCAGAATTGATCTCTGGTTCCTCTCCCCTGGAGTGTCCTCCTGGTATCAGGCGCTGAATACATTTCCTAGAACGTACTCTGATCACTCCCCTGTCCAGCTTTGTCTACGTGTCCCTCGTCCAGAGGGGTTTGAGAGACAGTGGCGTTTCCCTGGTCGTGCGCTCCTCGACGACCTTTTCTGTCATGAGATCAGGGAGGCCATAGAGGACTACTTCACTATTAACACCGGTTCGGTAGACACTTGGGCTGTGCTGTGGGAGGGGTTCAAGGCTTTCATACGCGGAGTATGCATTTCTAAACATGCTGGGGTGCTTTAAGCTCTACGTACAACGCTGACAAGATTGGAGGGTGAACTCACGGCTCTGGACAACGCGTCTCGAAGTGCGCCCACATCTTCCTTGCAAGGGAGGAGGCTGGCCCTCCTCTCGGAATACAGAGAAACAGCGGATCGCGAGATACTATACTTGGGAAAATATCAAATTGCTCGACGTTATGGAGAAGGTGACCGCTCAGGTCGTACGCTGGCTCAAACACTCAGGCCACCCTACAGCAAAGCGTACATTACTGAGATCCGCACCTCAAACGGGGCTCTACTTACATCCCCCACTGACATCTGGGATGAATTCCGGTCATACTACACCACGTTATATGCCTCTAGACTGGGCCGTGACCCTTCTGCACAGGAGGCTTATCTCTCAGAGATTGCTCTGGTTTACCTAGAAAAAGATATGCAAGATTTCCTGGTAGTCCCTATCACTGAGAGTGAGGTGCGTGGAGCTATTAAGGTGCTCCGTGGCTCATCCGCCCCTGGCCTCAATGGCTTTACTGGGGAGTTTTACAAGGCCTTCTCAGACCTGTTGGTTCCACAACTGATTGAAGTCTATGCTGAAGCCCTGGAAAAACAAACCCTGCCACCCACGTTAAGTGAAGCGGTTATTATTCTTCTCCCTAAGCCCGGTAAGGACCCCTCCCTTTGTGGATCATACAGGCCACTTTCTCTACTTAATGTAGACTATAAAATACTTGCAGAAATTATTGCCAATAGACTTTCACAATTAATGGAATTCATCATCTCCCCGGCACAATCTGGCTTTGTCCCCCATCGTTCGACCTCCTTGAACTTGCGGACATTGTTCGCAATACTTCATAGAATCAGCCCCGAGGTTCCTGCTGCAGCAATTCTCCTTGACATGGAAAAAGCCTTCGATACACTTGAGTGGTCCTTCTTTGTGTCCGTCATGCGTCGCATGGGCATGCCGGCTGGCTTTATAGCTACTACAGCCTTACTATATAGTCGTCCAATGGCGAGGCTTCGCATAAATGGCACACTCTCTAGCTCATTCTCGCTATCCCGCGGCACACGCCAAGGGTGCCCGCTGTCGCCTCTTTTGTTCATTCTCGCCATGGATCCATTAATACGACACTTTCAAGAACGACACCTGCACAGGGGGCTGCAGTTTAAGACAGGCCCCCTTTTGGTTTCATTATACGCTGATGATACTATCCTATATGTCAGGGAGCCCCAACTCAACCTAGACCCGCTTCTCCGGGAGATCATTCGTTTTGGTCAACACTCCGGATTAGGCATTAATTGGCACAAATCAATTATTTTTCCCCTAACCGCCTGCACGACCCCTTGGGCTTGCGAATTCCCTTTGGCGTGGTGCTCTGATTCCATCAAATACCTGGGTATACACGTACACCTAGATCCGGTTCAGATTATTCAACTTAATTATGGACAAGCGGTGGAGATATTGGAGACTCGAGTGGAGAGGTGGTTGCGTCTCCCATTGTCCATCGCAGGCAGAATCGCCATAATTAAGAGGATGGTCCTACCTAAATTTTTATATCTTTTTAATAATATACCCATTCCCCTCACGAATAGTTTTCTTTCATCATTGCGATCCCTTCTCATCAGGCTGGTGTGGGGCGGAAAACAGCCACGGGTCCGCTGGAAGATCCTTACTTTACCGTATGATAGGGGCGGATTTGGGGTGCCGGATTTTTATTTATACTATCTAGTGGCACAATGTAGTTTTGCCTTTGCCTGGTACCACCCAGACGCCAGGATTCCGTTTCTGCGCCCTGAGGCTGACTCTGTCCTCCCTGAAAGGCTTGCTGCTGTCTTGCCCAAAGGCGAACCAAGGGACCCTGTCGACATACAAACGGTCTCGACCACTAGTTGGGCGTGGAGCAAGCTACAGCGATACACTGGCACTCCAGTTTTATATTCGTCGGCCCTCCCTCTCCCTAACGACCGCTGGCTCCCCATTACAGGCGAGAGCCTTGTACAACGCACATTGACTAAGTTTAATGTTTTCACGATCGGAGACTTGTACCCGGGCGGTCACATCTTTTCGGGCACAGAAGAAGCTCGCTTCCAAGAGGCCACGTTCATGGACAAATTTGTTCTTAATCGTCTGTACTCCGCATTGCGGGCCACGGTAAATGGCTTTCCTTTAGAACCTGACTCGTTCGCCCCTCTGTCCCTCATCATTGAGAATGAGAACGGAGTGAATATCGTCTCCAAACTTTACAAAGCTTGCTCCGCGCAAATCCCTAGCATAGATGACAAGCTTCGTGTGGAATGGGAGACTGATTTGGGTCACCCGATCACAGATGACCAATGGGCCATTTGCTGTAAAGCCACAAAAGACGTCTCCTTGAATAGCCGCCATAAATTATTACACTATAAGTTTCTGCGTAGAATTTACATGACTCCGGCTAAGATACATAAAATTGACCCTAGCAGACCACATGCATGCCGGAAATGCGGTGCCCAGCACGCCGATTTTGCTCACCTGACTTGGACCTGCCCTTACATATGTTCTTACTGGGAACTAGTGCACTCAATATTAGGAGACATTCTTGGACTCACCCTTGTTCCTATTCCGTAAGTGGCGTTACTGGGCTACACGGTGAACTTCCCTAAGCCAGTCCGGAAACTTGCATCCCTTAGCCTACTGTTGGCAAAACGAGAGATCGCATTACACTGGGGCAGCAAGGTTTCTCCCACATCACAAGGCTGGTTGAATAGTTTAGCCTATTGCAACATAAATAGTGAAATCTCCTCCAGCACGTTGGCCAGCACCGCACGCCCCAAGGATATCTGGGGCCCATACAAAGTCTACATCGACACCCTTTGCAACTCCACCACTTCTCAGACAAACTCGGGTATCGTTCCCACAGGTGTAGGATAGGTGATTGGACTCGACTGCTAACAAGTCATCTCAGGCGACATCCTGCAATGCAGGGTTCAATACCAACACTCTCACGCCACTTACTCACAATTATGATTTTGGGATGGGGGCACAACTAGCTCTGCAGCCATTGATTGTTCTGACCATAGCCCTGGAGAAGTCCTTCCGAAATGCGCTTAACACACTGCTTCTTATAAATACGTATATTTTATTAGCCCTACTTACGAGATTGACATATCAAACATAATTAAACAGTACTCAATCTGATGCTTCCATGATAACACTGTCTATGATTTGAAGTGAACAATACCGATTTATACACTATGCGGTTAATTTGATAATCAATAAAAATAAAGTTAAAAAAAATATATATATATATATTTAAATGTAGCTGTCAGAGTGTGCATCGAGCGGGACTAGCTTCAAGAGCCCCGACTGTATAGGTTGTGTATTTTACTCGCGGCCATATATATGTATTTTTCAAATTGTAAAAAAGAGCTGTGGGCTACGAGTGAGCCCAGATATATGTTATCTTACGCAGTACTGTAAGAGCCTGTCCCTTATATTACAATTACAGGGTGGGCTAATTTGAGACGTAGCGAGTATATGTACGCGATAATATTTGTCTGATAATGGCATCTCTCTTTGTTTTAGGTCATGAACACGTGATCTACCCTACAACCTTATAACATAATTAATATACACTACCTACATCTTTACTTCTATGAGTGTGTCGTGTGCGACTCGGTATACAATTACTTTACATTCGAAGGTGAGCATGAAGGCTCTTGATAATACATTTTTTACTGATCTAAATTAAAAGAGATGTTTAATAGTGGCTCCCGTACTAGTATTAAATTCTGGTGGTTATATCGAATATATATTTTTTCTTCTTTTCAGCAAGTGGAAGATTATAAAAAAAAAAATTAATTTAGTCTCACGAACGTCGGTTACTCTCCTCACTTGCAAGGATGACCTCAGCAAGTTAGAAGGTGATTGATCATGTTTGGTATTATTTATAAATAACTTCAGGCATAACCCCTCTTGGAAATGAATAATGGGTTATATTTATATTTACAGGACTTCTAACCATTTCTCAAGGAGATCTATCCAGATTGACTAGTGTATTTAACTGGTGTATTTATCAGGTGATGTCTTATAGATTGCTAATGGGTTCGGAGAATCGGGTTGTTTTATAGTTTCTTGACTCCTCCTTCTGAAACCCCTTCTCTTTGGATTGACTACGAATTTGGTGTGGTGTTGGTTCTGTATATATATATATTCACTGAAAAAACCATAGGTTTCAGACACGTTATAGTTAGAAATTAGCATTTAAAAAACCTTTGAAATTCACTGAAAAAACCATAGGTTTCAGGCACGTTATAGTTAGAAATTTGCATTTAAAAAACCTTAGAAATTCACTGAAAAAACCATAAGGTTTTAGGGACAGTTATAGTTAGTTGGACATTGCACTCGTACAAAACCCGTGAAATTCCGCCGTTATAGTTAGTTCAGGTAACTATAACTTGCGCCCCGCAATGCACTGCTGATGACGTCACATATTACATCACTCATGACATGGTCAGTGACATCACTGATGACATCACTGATGACATCTCAAATGACATCACTGATGACATCACTGATGACATCATCCAGTGACTGTGTGTTTGTGTAAAGTTTAAATATGTTTAATATATATAGGGAAAGGCGTATTGAAGAATGAGTGGGTGTATAAGTGTCTGAATGGATGATTTAGTAGGTGCGTGACTGAGTCTATAAGTGAGTGATTAAACGTATCTTACTGGATGCATGGGTGAGTGACTAAACTGTGTGAATGTCTGTATCCGTCTGTCTGTTGTTGTGTAAGCAGCTGCATGGGTTTCTGACTAGCTAAATGAGTGTCTATATGGGTTATGGATTGGTTCTCTGAGTATCTGTATGGGTGCCTCAGTGTTTGTGTGGGTGGGGTGAGTGTGACTCTGTGCATAGATGTGTGAGTGGGTGATTCACTGGGTGCATGGTTTCAAGAGTGCGTCTGTGATGGACTGTATGGGTGGGTGAGTGTGTGTATGGGTGTGTTAGTGATTGAATGTATATCTCAGTGGTACATGTGTGAGTAACTACATATGTGAAAGGCAGTATATATGTGTGTTGGAGTATATAAATGGCTATAAGTGAGAGTGTGTGATTGTGAGAGTGGCTATATGGATGAGTGTGTGCTTGCATCAGTGATTGCATAGGAGCGTAAGAATGTGCTAGTATTTTTATGAGTAAGTGAGCTGGTGTGTATAACTGTATAGGTGAGTAAATTGGAGTGTGATTAATTATTTGCATGACTGACTAGGTGTGTGAGTACCTCTATGGATGAGTTGCGTTGTGTGAGTGTTTAAATAGGTGTATGAGTGCATATGATAGTCCTGTACTGAGTGACTGTAAGTATGAGTGACTGTACGGGTGAGTGAGTAGATGTGTGTGTGTAGACCTAAGAATCAGTGAGTGGGTATGTACTTATTGGTATTTGAGTGTGTATGGTTTTGAGAATGGCAGTCTGTAATTTAGAGTGGGTGTTTCAAAACTTATATTAGGGTGTGAGAAGATGCATTAAATTCTCACATGGATGATGTCATCAGTGATGTCATCAGTGATGTCATCAGTGATGTCACTGACCATGTCATGAGTGATGTAATATGTGACGTCATCAGCAGTGCATTGCGGGGCGCGAGTTATAGTTACCTGAACTAACTATAACGGGGGAATTTCACGGGTTTTGTACGAGTGCAATGTCCAACTAACTATAACTGTCCCTAAAACCTTATGGTTTTTTCAGTGAATTTCTAAGGTTTTTTAAATGCAAATTTCTAACTATAACGTGCCTGAAACCTATGGTTTTTTCAGTGAATTTCAAAGGTTTTTTAAATGCTAATTTCTAACTATAACGTGTCTGAAACCTATGGTTTTTTCAGTGAATTTCAAAGGTTTTGTAAATGACAATTTTTAAATGTATTAATTGTTATATTTATTTTTTTATACTGATTTACTACATTTTTAGAAACAATTTTTTTTACATATTTTATTTTTTAAATTACATTGTAATTACATTATACATTACAAAAATACTTTCTCAGAATGAATTACTTTAGTTTAAATACTTTGCACATAGGCAATAGACTTTTAAGTACAGTAGTTACAGTTGTTGCAATGGGCAACACATTTTCAAACACAATGCAACATTCAGCTCAATGTGAATTTCTAGTTAAATGCAATTAGTTACTTTATGGATTACTTTTTCTAACCACAGGACTGGATCCTAGATTCAGTCCTGGGACATCTCCTGTAAACAGTTGAGTAAAAGCGTTTTGGTTACAGTAGTGATTTTTAAGGAATATTATTGTATTTTAAAAGTTGACACTTTGAAACTTTTTCTCATAGAATCACCAATGTTATCCTATGGAAGGAAATTCACTTAGCAGGTAAAAACTCGTTACTTTTGCTTACTCAGTGTTGGATCCTGGATCCAGCACTGGTGTATCTCCTGTAAACAGTTGAAAGAATGCGTTTAAGTCATACAGGCGATTTTTAAGGAATATTTGTAGTTTGTGAAAATCGACACTTTGAAACTTTTCTGCTGAAAACCAGACAATGGATTCCTATGGAAGAAAATATAAGTTACTGGTAAGTACGGTTAAAATTACTTTTCAGGGTCAGTGCTGGGCTAAAAGATGCAGCACTGAGGTCTCTCCTGATAACAGGTGAGTAAATCGGAATTCGTGATTACGGCTGATTTTAGAGGAATATTTTAAAGTTCCAAAACTCCACACTTAGAAGAATTTCCAAGTGAAACCAGTCAGTGTTAGCCTATGGAAGGAAATTCAAGTTACTGGTAAGTACGGTTAAAATTACTTTTCAGGACCAGTACTGGGCTGAAAGATACAGCACTGAGGTCTCTCCTGATAACAGGTGAGTAAATCGGAATTCGTATTTCGGCTGATTTTAGAGGAATATTTGTATGTTTCAAAAATCAACACTTAGAAACTTTTTCAGCAAAAAGCAGGCAATGATATCCTATGGAAGGAAATTCAAGTTACTGGTAAGTACGGTTAAAATTACTTTTCAGGATTAGTACTGGGCTGAAAGATGCAGCACTGAGGTCTCTCCTGATAACAGGTGAGTAAATCAGAATTCGTAGTTCGGCAGATTTTAGAGGAATATTTGCACAATGGTGAAGGGAGGGGCGGGGCCTGAGGTGACATCTGTGCAAACGCGCCCCGTGGCGCGTTTTAAGTTGGGGGATTAAGTCCCCTTGAATCATGAGGGTCCCTAGGGGCCAACTAGCCCACCAGGAACCTCCAGTATGCGCCAGGGGCTGCGTTGCAGAGACTGTAGAGAGGCCACACCCCTTTTACACCTCTCTGCAACGCAGCTCTGTGGCGCTTTCTGGATGTACCTGTTGGGCTAGTTGGCCCCCAGGGACCCTCAGGATTGAAGGGGATTTAATTCCCCATCTTAAAACGCGCCACGGGGCCTGTTTGCACACATGTCACCTCAGGCCCCGCCCTCCCTTCACCACTGTGCAAACGCGCCCGTGGCGCGTTTTAAGTCGGGGGATTAACTCCCTTGAATCCTGAGGGTCCCTGGGGTGCAACTAGCCCACCAGCTACCTCCATTAAGCGCCACAGAGCTGCGTTGCAGAGAGGTGTAAAAGGGGCGTGGCCTCTGTACACCTCTCTGCAAGGCAGCCCCTGGCGCATAGTGGAGGTTCCTGGTGGGCTAGTTGGCCCCCAGGGACCCCCAGTATTCAAGGGGAATTACTTCCCTTCTTAAAACGCGCCAGGGGGCGCGTTTGCAGAGTACTGCAGGGAGGGGGCGGGGCCTCCGGCACGATGCCATTTTTTTTTTTTTTTTTTATGGGAGGGGGCTGCGTGGCCCCCTTCCCTCAGCCACTTTTGGCCCCGGGGACCCCATCCCCCGGGGCCTGAGCATTTTTTTGTTTTATTTAAAAAAAAAAAAAACGGGGAAGGGGCCGCGTGGCCCCCTTCCCTGGGCCTCTATTGGCCCCGGGGACCCCATCCCCCGGGGCATGCCCTGTTTTTTAAATAAAAAATATAGAGGGGGGCTGCGTGGCCCCCCTCCTCAGGCCATTTAAGGCCCCGGGGACCCCATCCCCCGGGGCCGGCCTTGCCCTTATATTTTTTATTTATTTTTTATTTTTTTATTTGGGGAGGGGGCTGCGTGGCCCCCTCCCGGGCCACTTATGGCCCCGGGGACCCCATCCCCGGGGCCTGGCCTCTGGTTGGGGACTGTGGGGAGTCCCCAATCCCCCACAGTCCCGCCGGCTCCCCGCGTCCTATGGGAGCCGGCATTGCTTTCCACATGGGGAGCAGCTAAGATGCTGCTCCCCATGTGGAAAGCAATTGGTTTGCATTTTGAAAGAGAGAGCAGGTTTCCTGCTCTCTCTTTCAAAATGCAAACCAAGCTTGCTATGACAGGGCGGGAGCCGCGAGGCTCCCGTCCTGTCATAGCAAACAGCAGTGTCCCGGGGGTAGGCACCCCGGGACACTGCAGGAGCCGGCCCTGGGGGTGGCGGTCCCCAGGGCCATCAAGGGCTCCAGGAGGGGGCCGCGCGGCCCCCTCCCTACATTTTGAAAGCCCCGGGGAGGTGGTGGTCCTCGGGGTGGGGGGTCCAAAACGGACCCCCATTTTCAATTTTCTTAGTGCCCCAGGGAGGTGGTGGTTCCCGGGCGTGTGGGGGCTGGAGCCCCCACACAGGTTTAAAAAAAAAAAAAAAGCCCCGGGGAGGTGGCGGTCCTCGGGGCTGCGGGAGGGCTCAGAGCCCTCCCGCACCATTTATGATAAAGCCCCGTGGGGTGGTGGTCCCCGGGGCTTGGGGGGCCCTTAGAGGCCCCCCATACATAAAATAAACACCCCCCCAGCATGCCCCCGGGACTTGGCCCACCCGGGGGCAAATTAACATCGAAGCGCGGGAGACCGCGCTTTGATTTTTTTTTTTATCGGCAGGATCGCGCACCCTGAGCGCATCCTGCCGATTTAAAAAAAAAAAAAAAAAAAAACATTTTTGCCTAGGGTGTCCTTGTGGGACCCCCTGAGCAGACCTAGGGGGTCAGGGTGTTTCTACCCTGCCCCCTTTGTGCGTTTTGCACACTTTTTTTACTGCTTTCTTGTTCCTCGGTTCTACCGAGGAACAAGATGGCTGCCAACACTTCCTGGTTTGGAGTGTTGACAGCCAATTAGCAGACAGCTCGTGATCGGGAGGGTGCGCGAATCCGACGTGGCCATAGATATATATGTACTTTTACTTTTGATTTTCTCAGCAACTACTGAACGGATTTACACCATTTAACAAAAAGGGTTCTTTCTGAACCAAGAACTACCTCTTTGCCAAATTTGGTGTGATTCCGTTCAGCAGTTCGGGCTGTAGCCGTGTCTAAAGTTTCCTATGGGAAAATGAATGGGGAAAACACGTTTTGGGACCCCCCTTTTTCTCGGCCCCTGCTTGACGAATCACCCTGAGACTTTCAGGGTAGGAGCGGACCGGAGCGGGCCATAAAGTTTGAAAATTTCGCGAAGATTCGTCAACCGACGCATGAGTTATTTCAAATAGAATGTCGCGGATTTCCTATGGAAAATAGGTCCTAACTATAACTATCTAATGGCGACCGCCAGTAGATAATATATATATATATATATTTTGATCTTGCTTTCGTCAAACATCTTGGTGACGGACACTTTTCGAGGTTCACCCACGGGTGTTGGAACTTTCTTTTCTATTATAGACTCATTGTGTAATTGTTTGTTTTTTCTTTGGGTTCGCAGCCCTGAAGAAGTCTCTTGTGTGCTACAGCACATGACGAAACACGTGTTGGCTGTTTTCTGTGATTATACCATTGCATCAAGCTGTGTCTTGGAATTACGATCTGATTGAACTGTGAACACTGGAGACCTGAATAAAGAATCTGAACTTGGAACAACACATAAAGACTCTCTTAACTATTTTGGACCATAAACATTAATTTTGAGTGTGGTCGGGGTAGACCTTTTGTTCTTGTTATATTCCTTCGCTTGAGGGAACTTACGAGGTTGAATTGGTAGCCTGTTGGCACTGCTGCGGAAGGAGAGAGCGTCAGAAAGTTATTGAGGCATTTTAAAGAAATCATTGACACAGATGTCTCTAATATTGTCATAATGGACATTTGATCCGTTATATGGGGACAGTTACCACATTATAAGGACATATAACTCTCCAATGAGAATTCTATCAGATCTGGTTTGAGGCGCATTTGAAATAAATCCACATATTGGCAAGCCGATTAATCCATATACACAATCGTAAATCCTGCCACGCGCCTTACAAAGAGAATCCTTCTAAGTCGTGCCTGGAGTGTGTTCAAAACATATTTACATACCAGGCAAGCCAGTATATTGGTGTGTACATCCGCAACGCCTGCCGCGCCCTTTATAAAGACGTTGGGCGTACCCCTACGATTTGATGACTTTTGTTTGAAACAAGAAGGTCCTGAAGAAGGTGGTCTGTATAAGGTTCTTTACCACCGAAACGCGCGTCGACCACGTTGTATGCGGTGAGACCACCACAGGGTCAAGGAGACCAAGAAACATCTTTTTCCCTTCTGACCGGATTGTGTATGTGTATGTGGGTTGAATGTTAGTTTGAATGTTGTGGGTATGCATGTATGTTAGTTATTTTTTGAGTATTTACACTGTTTTGTAGATAGGGGTCCACTGTTGATTATCATGTGCTAATGTATGAAATTTTAGTATGTTTCATGAAATGTGTTTAAAAAAGGGAAAAAATATTGCACACAAACAAAATAATTGTTGTTGAAAAATGAGTGTTTTAAGAAAATTTTGTGTTTTTTATATATTGACAAATTAAAAACAATAAGTACATATTCGAAATAAAAGAAAGTTGTTTTGAAATACAATATGCTTTAGAAATGTTTTTGTAACTGCCCTTTTGGAGCAGTTATTGCCCTAGTATAAAGAAATAGAGGTCAAGTGGGAGGTATCTTAATAGTTTGGCTATTTTGGACCATAAACATTAATTTTGAGTGTGCTCGGGGTAGACCTTTTGTTCAAATGTTACATGCATATTTTGAATCTTTCAAAGTAAAAAAAAATGCATTAAAAATATTCAGTGGATCTACTTGCCCGAAGCATCACAACAAGCTCAATACGATCATCTGAGCGGCTCTTGCGAAATGTAATGTGCTACTACAATTTAGGCTGGAGAGATAGTGACAGATTTGTCACACAATTTCACTTAACTCCACACACTTCCAGTCCACTCCATGCCACACAATTTCACTCACTCCATTCCATGCCACATTATTCAACTCCACGTCACAGAATTCCACTCCACTGCTTGTCACAAAATTCCACTCCACACAAATCCACTCCACACAATGCAACACCATTTCACTCCACTTAATGCCACTCCACTCTACGCCATACAGTTCCACTCCACGCCAGCACAATTCCACTTCACATAATGCCACTTCACTCCACATAGTGCCACACAATTCCACTCCACTTCACACAATTCCACTGCACGTCACACAGTTCCACTCCATGTCACACACTTCCACTCCACTTCACACAGTGCCACTCCATTCCACTCCACACAATGCCACTCCATTCCACACGCCACTTCACTCTACACCATACCGTGCTACTCCACTGTACTCCACATAGTGCCTCTCCACTGCATGCAACACAATGCCACTCCACACAATGCCACTCCATGCCACACAATGCACTCCACTTAACACAATGTCACTCCACTTCTCACAATGCCACTCCATTCCACGTACTGCCACTCCACTCCACACAATGCCACGCCACTCCATTGCACACAGTGCCTCTCCACACAACACCAATTCACTCTACACCATACAATTCTACTCCACACAATGCCACGCCACACAGTGCCACTCCACACAATGCCACTCCATTCTGTGGAACTCCACCCCACTCAATGGCACTCCACCCAACTCTGTGTTTCTCCACACAATACCATTCCACACCAAACAGTGCCACTCCACTGCATTCCACCCAGTGCTTTCCACTTTACATCACACAATGCCACTCCAATTCACAACCCACAATACCACTCCACACCACACAGTGCCACTCCATGCCACATAATGCCACTCACACCACTCAACGCCACTGCACTTCACATCACACACTATCACTCAACTACACTCTATACAATACCAGCCCACTCCACACAATGCCACTCCACACCACACAATGCCACTCCATCAAAGCCAATACTTGTTTAACAGCTAGGTGTAGTCTGGGAATTGTAGTCCCGGTTCACTCCAGTTAATCCAGCTGCACTAAGACACATGATAACACTGGTTTATAAACTACAATCCAGCAACTGAGCATTGCATCCTTGCTGATATGAAGTCATTTGGTAACCTTACATAGACAAGGTCTTCTATTTTCAACTTTCCATTGAAATCCGTTAACAGGATGACTATTGTGGAGGGTTACAACATGAAACTGGTTATTTGTTATTAGAAATTAAGGTCCAGCACCAACTGGATCCTTTCCTGCTGCATTTATTTGTGCACTTGCCTTCTGAGTTTTCATTGGTTATCTTTTTACCTCTTTAATTTCATAGTAAATGGCATAACTACTATTCTGTCTAGTGAGTAGTCAGACCATTGATATAACCTTTTAAATTAATTACATAGTTATAATGTAACTTCAGTGATGTTAATTATTGTGATGTCATCTGGGTCAAGTCACATAACTTCCTGGGAAGATTCAGGGTCAAAGGCCATATGATGTCACTTCCTTTTAATGTCAATAAAATCAAAAGATGTATCATGTCACTTCCTGTACCCCTGGCATTTTGGCAAATCAACATCCATGTATTAACCCCACCAAGGGGGCCATTACTTTTATGGATACCCTGAGAGAGGATGACAACCCAAAGGGGAGTATCTGGAACTGGTAATGATTCTGGACTGGTAATGATTCTGACCCACACAGAACTGTAGATATCTTTGAGAAGGTGGGTGTATTGGCATCTGGAGGTCTGTGGAGGCTAAATAATCATCCTTTGATACAAGCAGAACTATCATTTGTAAATAGAGAGCGTCTTGAACTTTACATGAGGAATAAAGGCACTCACCACCTTCAGGCCCAAGACCAGTCTGTACTCCCCATATATCTTCTTTTCTTTTTTTTTCTTTACCAAGAACAAAGTAAAATATCTTCCTATCACTCTCTGTTGACAGAGACCCTGCACAATTGATCTTTTTGACAAAAGTTTCTGTGTTCCCAACAGCAATGCTTCTTGTATCTGCATTTCTCTTGGAAGCAAAGTAACACAAAACAATTCTGGGAGAAGGGAAGGAAACTATTTTGAAACTTTCTCTGAGAGCCTGAAGAACCCAATTGTCCTAATTGAAGCTTCTAATTTGTCCACAAAGAGTTAGAGTTTCAGTGTTTCCTCTAATGGAAGATCCTCTTCTACCTTCATATAGACAGACCTTTGAATTGCTCTGTTCTTGATCTGCTGCTCCATGTTCCAAATCAGAGGTAGGGACACCCCGGCCACGTCACCTTCCTTGAAAGGCGCTGGCCACCTCTGCACACCTAAAAAGATTGACCAAAAGCTTTCTTGAAACCTGAATGTCTTCCCACAGAAGCCTGTTTCAATGGAGCCAATTACTTCTCGACTCAAGCAGATTTTTTGATCATTGTCTAATTTATCCCCAAACAACTTTGTCCTTGAGAAAGGAATCTTCATGAGTACATTTTTTCTAGGCAGCAACAGCCTTCCACGGCCTCATCCACAGGTGGCAGCGGGCCACCACTGCTGCCCCAACCACTGAATATGCTTCACTAAGAGAGGCATAAGAGACATATAACTTGCTGTTCGATTGACGCAGGGTAAGAGTTCTTCTACCCCCTGATCCAATAGTTCTGCTAGAGAGGGAAAGTTCTTTAATATGGATTGAACAGTATAGCTGGCATAAGAAACCTCTCTCATCGCAAAGTTAGACACTGCATATGATAGTTTTAATGCCAAATCCGCTCTTCGATCAACTGGGTCTGAAGGAGATGCATCATCCAATATAATAGACCCATGGGTCTCCAGACAAACCATCATAGAGTCTACTTTTACCACTAAAAGATGCTCCTCTGAAAACTCCACCATGGGGTACCTCTTTCTTTAAAATGAGGAAATGTATGCCTGTCCACCTCTTTCAATTATGCTTCATAGGCCTCTTAATGACTGCATGTAGAGGTAACGAGTCGGGCTCTATTCTGTGATAATGTGCAAACAATGTCTTCCGACTCACCAGCAATTGGAGGAACCGGAAAGGCCATGTTCAACCATATGTGCTCCAGTACCTTTTTTTCAGCTTTGTACCGTGAATAAAATTTCCTTTGACCTCCTTCTCTTCACCAGGGTCGTTTAGGTCATTAGGGACCATACAAGGGTTGTTAGGAAAGGGAGCCTCTCCTTAGCCTTAAAAGCCGCAGCTACTGCTTTTTGAATCATGACCTGCAAATCGGCCATAGTGGGGACTGACACCGCAGGTTCCTCCATTGGTGCAGACTTCTCCACATAATGGGATTTTTGTGCGCACTTCTTGGGCTCCATCATTTGAGTGAAGGAAAGAAGGACAAACCCTGAAACAAAATGAAAAACCCCATTTAAATATTGAGGGTCTGTATAATCCTTCACCAATTAGGACTCTCAATATCGTAAAATTGTTTTTCCTGGAAACGGACTCCAAGAGAAACAATCAATTAGTGCTCGGTCTTAAAAAAACAAATGCATGTTTCCTCGTTCCATCGCCTGGCAACCAAACAACCAATAAAAAGCCCAAATGTCCAAGAAAAAAGATGTGGACCCCACCCATTGCTTACTATTCATTGATTTAATTGTCACTCTTCTTTGCTGCCTCATAATTGTCCAGCGTGTGCCAGGCAATACTTCTGTTTCTTCTGTGGAGCATGGACCAAGCTCTGGTTGATTTTATCTTAATTAGTGTCCGTCTGCTGCTCGGGCTGAGACTGATGTACTATTTCTTCTTTCCCTCCCACTCCCCTCTGTCCGCGGTGCTTCTTACACCTCCCATCCACTTTTTCTCCATGTTTTCGCATTCAGTTTACAGAATTCAGCTACTGTTCATGAAGTGCCCTCTTAAACTCGCCCTTCTTGGTTATTCAATACTTGCTGCTATGCTCATGCTCTACCTTATCCTGAAACTGGGATGGCGCTTCAATGATCATCAGATGCTGCTGGTTGCTTAACATTTGCAGTGTGGAACTCGTACATCCTCTACGTTGCCTTTCATTGCTATAATTGAATCTGTGTGCAAACATCCTGGTCTTTGATGAGATGCACTGTTTGACATCTGTAAAAAAACAAACCGCAAGCTCCTTGCATTTTAATTTCGAATGTTACATGCATATTTTGAAACTTTCAAAGTAAAAAAAAAATGCATAAAAAATATTCAGTGGATCTACTTGCCCGAAGCATCGCAACAAGCTCGATCCAATCATCTGAGCGGCTCTTGCAAAATATAATGTGCTGCTACAATTTAGGCTGGAGAGATAGTGACAGATTTGTGGGCATGCCACACAATTCCACGTCACTCCACACACTTCCAGTCCACTCCATGCCACACAATCCCACACAATTTCACTCACTCCATTCCACGTCACAGAATTCCACTCCACGTTACAGAATTCCACTCCACTGCTTGTCACACAGTTCCACTCCACGCTACACAATTCCACTCCACACCACACAGTCTCACAATTCCACTCCACTCAGTGCCACACAATTCAATTTCACTCCATGCCACATAATGCTGCACAATTCCACTCCACACAAATCCACTCCACACAATTCCACTCCACTGCACACACTGCAACACCATTTCACTCCACTCAATTCCACTCCACTCTAAGCCATACAGTTCCACTCCACGCCGGTACCATTCCACTCCACATAATGGCACTTCACTCCACATAGTGCCACACAATTCTACTCTACTTCACACAATTCCACTCCATGTCACACAGTGCCACTCCACGTCACACACTGCAACTCCACTTCACACAGTACTACTCCATTCCACTCCACACAATGCCACTCCATTCCACACAACGCCACTTCACTCTACACCATACAGTGCTACTCCACTGTACTCCACATAGTGCCACTCCACTGCATTCAACACAATTCCACTCCACACAATGCCACTCCATGCCACACAATGCACTCCACTTAACACAATGTCACTCCACTTCTCACAATGCCACTCCATTCCACACAATGCCACTCCACTCCATTCCACACAGTGCCTCTCGACTCCATTCCACACAACACCAATGCACTCTACACTGTACAATTCTACTCCATACAATGCCACTCCACGCCAAACAGTGCCACTCCACTGCATGCCACCCAGTGCTTTCCACTTTACATCACACAATACCACTCCACACCACACAGTGCCACTCCACGCCACATAATGCCACTCAACACCACACAGTGCCACTGCACTCCACATCACACAATAACACTCTACTACACTCTATACAATACCAGCCCGCTCCACACAGTGTCACTCCACACCCTTGATGGAGGCATACACCCCGTTTTCTCAGCAGGACTGAGATATCAGATCTTGAACAGTCTTCTAAGACGAAATAAACTATAAACCAATCAGAAGCTGATGTGATTAAGGGAAGGATTTGACTCATTGACCATTTCCCTATTTCTTCAAAAATCATAAGGTCTCCGGTACTGGTTTGATCGTAAAGACAAAAGAGTATCCAGGAAGGTGCCTGTGAATTGGAGGTATTATTTAAATACTGGAAAAGTGTGAAGATAGATTTTATCTGATTTTATCGTGACAACTATAGATACGGACCACCCAAGGAGGTGTGATCACTAAGATACTTGAGAAAGTGATTGATAAATTGGGAGCAATTTTATTATCCCGAAGAAGGTGTTGGCCTAAACATAGTGCCCACCGAAACGCGTCGATGCACAGATAAGGGAATCCCATTTTAAATCGATGTGGACAACTGTTACTGAGTACAAAACAAAGGAGAGATTTCTCTCATGAGTTGACATTTGATCTGCGTATGATTATGTGGCTATACCTGTGACTTGGAAACAATTTTCCTGCTCGTTCTCCCATATATGTTTTTTTGTGTTTTGTTTTTTTATTTGTATGTATTGATCTGCCCTCAAGATATGTGTGTCTAATCCTTTTTAACTTGATAAAGGTTCTTTGATTATTGTTTATGATGAACGTTAGAAAAATACTGTGAAGTTTTAAGATGAATTTTTAATTATTGTATACTGAATTTAATAAATTTGTACTATTCATTGAGAACTAACTTGATTTGTTTATTTCTTGGATCCTTTGTTTATTGTTAACGTGTTGGTGATATAAGGTTTCTCGTGTGAATGTAGTGTTGTATAGGTGTTTTTTACCCAAGGGGGGATTTTTTGTGACTTTTTTCTCCACACAATGCCAATCCACGCCAAACAGTGCCACTCCACTGCATGCCACCCAGTGCTTTCCACTTTACATCACACAATGCCACTCCAATTGACAACCCACAATACCACTCCACACCACACAGTGCCACTCCACGCCACATAATGCCACTCAACACCACACAGTGCCACTGCACTCCACATCACACAATAACACTCTACTACACTCTATACAATACCAGCCCACTCCACACAGTCACTCCACACCTCACAATGCCACTCCACTCCATGCCACACAATGCCACTCCATCAAAGCCAATACTTGTTTAACAGCTAGGTGTAGTCTGAGAATTGTAGACCTGGTCCACTCCAGTTTATCCAGCTGCACTAAGACACATGATGACACTGGTTTATAAAATACAATCCAGCACCTGAGCATTGCATCCTTGCTGACATGAAGTCATTTGGCAAACTTACATAGACAAGGTAATCTATTTTCAACTTTCCATTGAAATCCGTTAACAGGATGACTATTGTGGAGGGTTACAACATGAAACTGGTTATTTGTTATTAGAAATTAAGGTCCAGCACCGACTGGATCCCTTCCTGCTGCATTTATTTGTGCACTTGCCTTGTTAGTTTTCATTGGTTATCTTTTTTACCTTTTTAATTTCATAGTAAATGGCATAACTACTATTCTGTCTAGTGAAGAGACAGACCATTGATATAAACTTTTATATTAATTACATAGTTATAATGTAACTTCAGTGATGTTAATTATTGTGATGTCATCTGGGTCTAGTCACAACTTTCTGGGAAGATTCAGGGTCAAAGGTCATATGATGTCACTTCCCTTTGATGTCAATAAGATCAAAAGGTGTATCATGTCACTTCCTGTACCCCTGGCATTTTGGCGAATCAACATCCATGTATTACCCCCATCAAGGGGGCCATAACTTTTATGGATACCCTGGGAGAGGATGACAACCCAAAGGTGAGTATCTGAAACTGGTAATGATGCTGACCCACACAGAACTGTAGATATCTTTGAGAAGGTGGGTGTATTGGCATCTGCAGGTAAGTGTTTTGGAGGTCTGTGGAAGCTAAATAATCGTCCTTTGATACAAACAGAACTATCATTTGTAAATAGAGAGCGTTTTGAACTTTACATGAGGAATAAAGGCACTCACCACCTTCAGGTTCAAGACCAGTCTGTACTCCCCATATGCTTTTTTTTTTTTTTTTTTTTTTTTTTACAAAAACAAAATATCTTTCTTTCACCCTCTATTGACAGGGACCCTGCACAATTGGTCTTTTTGACAAAAGCTTCTGTATTCCCAACAGCAATGCCTCTTGTTTCTGCTTTTCTGTTGGAAGCAAAGTAACACAAAACAATTCTGGGAGAAGGGAAGGAAACTATTTTGAAACCTTCTCTGAGAACCTGCAGAACCCAATTTTCCTAAAGTGAAGCTTCTATTCTTAATTTGTTTACAAAGAGTTTCAGTGTTTCCTCTAATGGAAGATCCTCTTCTACCTACATATAGTCAGACCTTTGGATTGCTCTGTTCTTGATCTGCTGCTCCACGTTGCAAATCAGAGGTAGGGACACCCCGGCCACATCTCCTTTCTTAAAAGGGCTGGCCACCTCTGCGCACCTGAAAAGATTGACCAAAGGTCTTCTTGAGGAATATGCCTCTTTTTCCCGCATACCATTACCCCGCATGTTGTTACAACGCGGTCGTTACAACGACCGCGTTGTAACAACGCATACCATTACCCCGCAAGTCGTAACAACGACTTGCGGAGGGGGGGCGCTGGATGTTGGAATAGTAAAATTTACTATTCCAACTCCAGTCTGTGCGGACTGTAGGGAAGGTGTTGGATTTTAAATCCAACACCTTCTCCCCCCTCCGCAAGTCGTTGTAACGACTTGCAGGGTAATGGTATGTGTTGTCACAACGCGGTCGTTGTTATGACCGCGTTGTAACAGCATGCGGGGTTACGGATGTGGGGTGACGGTTGTTTACCCTTCTTGAGACTTGAATATTTTCCCACAGAAGCCTGTGTCATGGAGCCATTAACTTCTTGACTCAAGCAGATTTTTTGATCATTGTCTAATTTATCCCCAAACAACTTTGTCCATGAAAAGGGAATCTTCGTGAGTAAATTTTGTCTATGCAGCATCAGCCTTCCACAGCTGGTGGCGGGCCACCACCGCTGCCCCAGCCACTGAATATGCTTCACTAAGAGAGGCATAGGAGACATCTAACTTGCTGTTCGATTGACTCAGGGTAGGAGTTCTTCTACTCCCCTGATCCAATCGTTCTGCTTGTGAGTGAAAGTTCTTTAATAGGGATTGGAGCAACAAATGGCAACAGAAGTGAAACTGGAAATGTGCAGCTACAAATGCAATGCAGAAAATAATTAAAAGAAAAAGGATGAACAAGTGTTAAGTGACATTGATGCCACTTTGTAAAACTAAACGAACTAAAACCTGAAGAATAATCATTGTAGAAGAAATGTACTATTCTATAAAGAAAACTAATTCATTGCATCGGTTGATACATTTAGGCTTTTGCTTATCTTGAGATGGTGCCAGAATGGTATTGTTAGACCTGGAATCTTTTGGCGTGGTTTCCCCAGTCTTTTTGCTTCTGGCCTCCTGTTTTTTATTGTGTGCTTGACTACGTTTTTGCTGGTGTTTGGACTTTACCACTGCTGACCAGTGCTAAAGTGCATGGGCTCTGTGTCTAAAATGTAATGGCATTTGGTTTCTCCATGATTAGCATATTTGATTTACTAGTAAGTCCCTCATACAGTGCACTCCATGTACCCAGGGCCTGTAATCCAAACACTACTAGTGGACCTGCAGTACTGATTGTGCCTCCAAACGTGCCACGGCAGAGCCTGTGTGCGCAGTTTTTAACTGCCATGTCGGCCTGGCAAGTACACCTGCTTGCTAGGCTCAAACCTTCCCTTTTATTACATGTAAGGCACCCCAAAGGTAGGGCCTAGGTAGCCCCAGGGTCCGGGTGCTGTGTATTTAAAAGGTGGGACATGTGCTTTTAAGTTTTAAAGTCCTGGCAGTAAAAAACAGCTAAATTCTCCTTTCACTACAGCAAGGCCTATCCCTCCCATAGATGAGCATTGGAGCTGCCCTGTAGCATTTTACACGGGTACCTTCCAATTGGGAGCTCATAGAAAATTGGAGTTTAGTATCTCTGGACTCAAAATGTAAAAGCACATATTTTAGTGAAGTTGGTTTTTAAATTTCAGGTCTGAAAATGCCCCTTTTAGAAAGTTGGCATTTTCTTACTTTAACCATTCAGTGCCTCTGCCTGTCCCTAGAATACCTGTCTGGGTTGGATGACAGTTGGGCTTTGTGAATTCACTCTAGACAGTCACACACAAAGGGAACAGGGTGTGCCCTGCATATCCTGATTGCCCATCAGCAGGGTGATGGGTCTTCCTGAGCTAGAGTGGTGGGAGGAGTTGGCACTTGTACCTGAGTAGGGCTGTGTTTATCCCCACAAAAAGAACTGCATACCCCCCTGTAGTGTGTCTGGAGCCAGGGCCAGGAAGGGGAGGGCCTTGTGCATTACAAAGACCTTTCTTTGAAGTCTCCCTACTTCAAAGGCCAAACTGGGTATAAGTACTGGTCCTCTGACACCATAATAAAAGGAACACTTCTGGACTATGGAAATTCTGCCAGGGAGAAGAGCTGTTGGAATGCCAGGAGGGACTGCCACTTAGCTGCTTGCTTTGCTGTGTTGGCATGCGGTCTGCTGCTTCTTGCCTGGGAATGAGAGGACTGGCCCTTGCTCTCTGCATCTGCCTTTCTAAAAGTTTCTCCAAGGGATTAAGTTGAGCTTGTCTCCTGTTTTAAGTCTCAGGGCCATCAAAGACTTCACCTGCATCTTGCTACCAGCACCTGAGCTCATGCTGTGAGTCCTGACATGCCAAGTGGTGCCAAACCCAGTCTTGGACCCTTCAAGGTGAGTCTGGTGCTACAGCCAAAGAAATTGACGCATCGACATAAGCGGCACTTCGGAACCGGCGCATCCCTGCAAAATTGAGACATCGCAGCTGCCTGCACTAAAGCTGTGGCCCCCGTTTGCTGAGTGCGCAACGCAATGACTGCAACTTTCAACGCAAGCCCCGGCTGTGCCGCAGCGCCTTCGAAGTACCACCGCTGCGAGAGTCTCGAGCACCGCTTCAGTGAAGTCCATGACGCACCTCTCCGACTCACACGCAGTGCCTGCAGCCAGGTGGTTCAACATCGAAGCCATGGAATCAACGCACCACGCTGTGACATTGACACATCTTCATTGTGTAGCCTTCAGGACCCGAGGTCTCGCACCTGCAACTGACGTATCACCTCTCCTGTGCCCTGCATCATCCCCGGGTGTTAGCGGCTCTACGACCCTGCACTGCCTCCAGGAACTGACGTATCACTTTGCTACATTGACGCCTCACCTCCTTTGCGCAACACATCGTCCCCGAGCACCAACGGGCCAACATCTGCATAGCAGTAGGGCGCCGACACATCACCTGCCTTTGCGATGCCTCATCTCCTCTGTGCCTCGCACCGTCTTTGGCTTTGTGATACATCCAAGGGACTGTACTGGAGTACGGGCGACTCCTGTAGCTGGCCCGCACTCATTCGCGGTCGGACGGAACTTGTGGATTTGCCCCGGTCAAGTGCAACCAAATAGCCAAAGTTAGAGACTATTGTTTTCTAAATGCTATAACTACATTTAATATTAAAGGATTCATATCATGACTTGTGTATGTTGGATTGTTTATTGTCCTGGTCTTTTACTCAGATAAAGATTGACTATTTGTCTAAACTGGTGTTGAGTACTTTTTTGGTGTTTTCACTGTCATTGTGTGTGTGCACAAATACTTTACACATTGCCTCTTTAGTTTAGCCTGACTGCTCTGTGCCAAGCTACCCGAGGGTGAGCACAGGCAAACTTAGTGTGCACTGCGCGTATCCTGACAAGAGTTCCGGTCCCTATTTGGACATGGTGCAAACCACTGCCAGCTAGAGACTCCATTTCTAACAGGTGTAAACGAGGGTGTTTGAGAAATGCTCGAGATTTGTGAGCATTTTTGCAAATATTTGCATTTAAGTGTTTAAACGGCATAAAATGTTAACCTACATTTTGGCAGCCCCCTCTCCCCACCCCCCCCCGTCACATCAGCCACCACATGTGCACTGAAAAGAGACAGATCATCTCAAAGAGTAGATGCAGACACCCTCTCAAATGATCAGAAAGCTGGCCACCACTGGGTGAAGCTCAGTCTGCTTCACCTCAATGACCAAAAACAGAGTTCCAGCACTCAAGCTTGGTGGCTTCTTTAACTGCATGTTTTATTTCGCCAGACACGTTGGGTTCATCTCCTGCTCTAGTTACAAAAGGGGCACAGGTATTGTTCCACGGTGGCTCCATTTTTCTTGCAGTTCCCAAGAATGCATTCCACCACCCATGACAACTTTAGGCAATCCTCCTTCTGTGGATCTTTCCTCACAACATCGCCCATGTTCTTGCAGTGGGCAGCTTCTGGCTTGACTACTGCAATGCTCCCCACATAAGGCCACCTAAAAAGATCTGGCCAACTGATACTGGCTCTTTGCGAAAGACGGATCTCATTTTCAATCTTGGTCCTTATTCCAGTGTTTCTCATAGGTAGGCACCAGATGACCCTTTCGAGGCAGATTTTGGACAAAAATCTCCCAATGTACCTAGTGCTTGAAATGGAAAAATAGAAGTGCAGGTACTCTTTACCAGAGTACCTGTTTGTTTCTGAGAAGTGCCGGTACTCTTCCTCTCAAAATAATAAAGTGCCGGTTCTCCGTACCGGACAGTACCGGCCCATTTAAAGCACTGAATGTACCACATTCTATCAGACTTAGCATGCAAACCTCAGCCTAGCCAAATGCCCAAGCCCTGTCCCAACTCTCTTTCAAGTAATGGCTGTCTCACTGTTTGTTGGTCCCAGCCAAAGCTTGTTGCATGTCTTCTGTGGCTGTCTCTCTGTTGTCTCACAGCCGTCTGAGGTTGCGATATCTCCTCGATGACTCCACCCTTCAAGCTCTCTCTCTCGACAATCTATGCCACTGCAGGATACACTTTACAGATTCTGTAAATAAATAAAAGGCACCATCTGATTATTGAAGATGCTTGATTACATATGTTAAGTGAGTGATAATAAAATAAATAAAACGGTATATTTTTGGTTGGTAATAAGCAGTTGGTATAAATATGTGTTAATGTTAGCTTAAGATATGCTGTATTGGATCATATAGAATGTATGTACTCAGTGTAACCCTCCTATAAATAATAATCACATTAGGTGACTGCTCGTGTGTATTCGTGCTAATTGGACTACAGGCTTATTAATAATAGTAAAATCCGAGGGGGTCACCCTGAACTCAAGGTTTTTATATAGAATTCGGAAGGGGTGAGGTTGCTGTCGCTAATGAGAGCTCAGCAGCTGGCCTGGCGATAAACTCCAGGCCCAACGCCCAGGGGTGAGGCGCTATTAAAAACACAGCCCTATAATTTATGAGATCAGGGACTGGGAGGATTCCCGTTGGGTACAGGTCACCTCGCGCATATCCTCGCGCACAACAGCTTCCGGTGGCTGGAGTCCATTTTTCTGTGTCTCCTGAGATGCGTGGGTTCCAAATCTTTCCAGGTCGGGGGCAGGGCCAGGCCGTTGTCGCGTGCAGCTGTTTCTGGCACTCTGCTCCGTGCTTAGCGAGGTCGGACTCGGAGCATTGGTTCCTGGCAGAAGTTCTTTCCAAAACAGCTGCAGCTTTCATGTTTTATTTACTGCTACCTACTTAGCTCCTTCGAGAAACATTTGCAGAATGTAGAAGAGAGTAGGAGTCAGTGAAAGTCGAAGAAAGACTGCCCGGGAGTCAGCGAATCCATTCATGTTTTCTCACACCAGAGAGGAACAGAACCTCAGCCTTTCAAACTCTTGACATTGAGCCTCTATTTCTGCTGAAATGCTATTGAAACTCGTTGATTTATTGCTTCAGCTGTGCTTCCTTGCAGAAGTGACTGCGAACGAGATGGGATGTTCCGGTCGCAGAGATGAGGAGTATTAAGTCTGCCTTGCCTATTCGATGGTTATATTAGTAATGTAGAGCAGAGTACATGCGAAATTCAATTTCTGAACATTTGGCCCTGTGCACTTGTTTGGAATTTAACTATAATAGTGTGTTTCATTGTTCGTTTTGCCCAGGAGCAGCAGACCTAAAAACCTTGGTCCAATCTCTGGTTCTCTCTAGATTGGACTATTGCAATTCTCTTCTTGCTGGCCTCCCCAAATCCCACCTTTCCCCTCTTAAATCCGTTCTCCATTCTGCGGCTCGTTTTGTCTTTGGGGCCAAAAGAAGTGACCACATCACACCCATTTTGTCTTCTCTTCGATGGCTTCCCATCGAGGCAAGATCAATCTACAAGACTGCCTGTATCACCCACAAAGCCTTGCACACTTCCTCCCCTCAATACCTGGCGAATAAACTTAAAATCTCTGGAGGCTCTAGACCTTCTCGTAATGCGGAAAATTTACTGCTTGAGCCCCCCACCCTTCAAAAGGGAAAGATCGATGGCTCAATCCTTTTCAGGCAATGCGGTGAGAATCTGGAACTCGCTTTCTCCACTACTCCGTACCACCACTCTACCCGAACCTTCAAAACTGACCTCAAATCTCTTCTCTTCCAAAGACAGTTCCAGAACTAATACATCCCTTTTCATGTCCCTCAAGAAAGTTCTTTCAATATTGTAAATTTGTAATCTATGCCTGTACGATCTTCATCCTAATGTGTTTTTTGTGTGACTGCCATCTATTGTTTTATTTTACTTTTTCTTTGTTCTCGTTTGTATCTGTAACGTGTAAATATGTAAAATTCTCCTCATGTAACGTACTTGGTTCTGTTGTGAAGTGCTCTGACACCTTGGGGTAAAGTCTGCGCTATATAAAAATGCATTCAATAAAATAAAATAAATGTACAAGTTGTGTGATATCTTCAGTCTTGTGGCTCTGTCTATTCAAAGAACAGTAAGGATCAAGTTGGTGGTTGACTGCACTTTTCTTATGGTTTGATGATGCAAACTGTTTGGGTCTCGCCTACACAACCCCTGCGCTGCATTGCGAGATGTATTGTTTACAGTTCAGTCAGCTTACAACCCTTCACAGCATACCATTAGTTGTTTTCGTTGTCACTCTCATTTACAGTTTTTCGATTGCTTAGCTTCCGTAGGCTCCCCTTCCTTTCTTGTGCTAGCTCTTCTCCGGAACATAGACCAAGTACACGTGTTCGCCCTCCTCTTTGTTCTTCCTCATCTTATTGCAACGCACTATTGTTTTTTTTTTTATGTGCTTTTTGGTATTATTCCGGAACTTTCAATATGCTTTCCTACTTTTAACACACGCATACAGCTTCTTATTTATGTTGCTTTCACCTAATATGCTGTCTCTATTGGCACTTTAGTTGCTTACACCCACAACTGTACTACTCTATGCCACTCTACCAGTCCACTCTATGCCAGTCCACTCTATGCCACTCTACTCTATGCCACTCTACGCCACTGTACTCTATGCCAGTCCACTCTATGCCACTCTGCGCCACTCTACTCTACGCTGCTCCATGACACCCTGCACCACTCCACTCTACTGTGCTGGATACCGCTCTACTCTACACCACTTCACTCTACTCTATGCCATTCTACTCCTCCCCCTCTATACCACCCCACACCATGCCGCTCTACTGTATGCCACTATACTCTATTTTACACCACTCTACACTACTCCACTCTTCGCTACTCCTCTCAAGTATATGCTACCCCACTCTATGCACTTTACGCGACTCCAATCTACTTTATGCCACTCCACACAATGCCACGGTGTGGCACTGTACACCACTCTATTTTATTCCACTCCACTCTTCACCACGTCACTCTAATTCACATCAGTCTAAACCACTCTTCCCCACCTTATGCCACTCTACTCTACACCACTCTACGCAACTATGTAAAACTCTACTCTATGCTGCTCTCTGCTCTACTCTACACCACTCCACACAGTGCCACTCTACTGCACTCTAAGCCACTCTTCACCACTCTACTCTACGCGACTCTAATTTACACCACTTTACTCTAGGCCACTCCACTCTACACCACTCCACGCCACTCGACTCCACGCAGTCTATTCTACCCTATTTTACTTTACGCCACTCTACTCCCCTCTAGTCTACGTCACTCTACTCTATGCCACGCTACTCCACACCACTCTGCGCCTCTCTACTCTATGCCACTCTACTTCACACCACTGTACTCCACGCCACCCCACTCAGTGCCACTCTACTCTATACCACTCCACTCTGCACCATTCCACTCTATGCCACTGTACGGCACTTCACACAGTGCCAGTCTATGGCACTCTACACCACTCCACTCTATGCTACTCCACTCTGCTACTCTACGCCACTCCATGACACTATGCGCCACTCCACACCACTCTACTGTACACCATCCCACTCTACTCCTCCCCTCTATACCACCCCACTCTGTTACCCCACTGTCTGCCATCCCAACCTGTGCCACTCTACTGTATGCAACTCCACTGTACATCACTCCACTCTATGCCACTCTACTATACGCTGCTCTGCTCTACGCCACTCTACGCCACTCTACTCTACGCCACTCTACTCTATGCCACTCTACTTTAGGCCACTTTACTCCACTCCACCCTATGCCACTCCACACCACTCCACGCCACTCTACTCCACACAGTCTATTCTACTTTATGCCACTCTACTCCCTTCTACTGTATGCCGCTCTAATCTGTGCCGCTCTACTCTGTTGCTCCATGCCACTCCAAACAATCCCACTCTATGCCACTGTACTCTATGCCATGCCACTCTACGCCCCTCTACTCTACATCACTACTCTACGCCACTCTATTCTACATCACTCTACTCCATGCCACTCTATTCTACATCACTGTACTCTACTCTACTCTATGCCACTCCAAGTCACTCTACTCCATGCCACTATACTCTACGCCATGCCACTCTACGCCACTCCACTCAACGCCACTCTACACTGTCATTATACAAAAAAACACTCTACTGTACGCAACTCCACTCTATATCAATATATTTCACTGTATTGTACGCCATTCTAATCTATGCCACTCTACGCCACTCCACTTCGCACAGTGCCTCTTTATGGCACTCTAAGCCTCTCTACTCTACGCCCCTCTACTCCACTCTGCTCTATGCCACTCAACTTTTACCACTCTTTTCTACGCCACTCTACGTCCCTCCATGCCACTCCACTCCACTCTACACCACTCCATGCCACTCCACTCTACATCACTCTATGCCACTCTACTCTCCACCACTCAACGCCCCTCACCCTATCCCACTTTACTCTGTTCCGCTCTGCTGTACGCCACTCTATTATTTACCATTCCACTCTATGCCACTCCACTCTTCATCACTGTACACCACTCCACTCTACAATGCTCTACCTTACACCACTCCAATCTATACCAATCTACTCTACACCACTCCACACTAAGCTACTCTACGCCACTCCACGCCACTCCACTCTAAACGACTCCACTCTACGCCAGTTAATTAAGCGCCACTCTCCTTCAATCTCCTCTATTCCACTCTACTCTGCGCCACGCTACTATCTTTTAGCAAAGCTGAACAGCAGCTACACTGCTGTACAACATGGCTAAAACACATTGGCAAAGCCAGTAGATCTCCCATAGTTAAGACCTGTTGACTTTGCCAATGCTTGTTTTTTTCTTTCTTCAAATGCAAGGAGATGAACTTTCGGTGGTTTTTGAGACAGTGGCCAGTGTTTTATTGTGGACACTTATGCTGAGGTAATTGATTGCTGGACTCCTAGCAGTGAATGATTGTGTATCTGCTTTTTAGCACTCGCCTAATAGAAAGCGCACATGCTGTCTGTTGTGAGACATATTGCAGGCTTACCAAAAGCATACAGGGGCTTGGAGCCTTACTGTTGCTTCCATTGGTTGACTTCCATGTCGCTGTCATTTGCCTGCTTCTTATTTGTTTTGAGTCTCGGTGCTTGATTCGTACATACTGCATATCTTTGCTTTACTCTGGGTGTTTAACTGATTCCGCATTGATTTGCATTGTCCGCGTAGATTGGGGATGCACAAAGTAACTTCATTTTGTCTTTGCTGACATTCTTTATTGATTTATTTCTGAGTTTGACTGCTGGATCTGAAGGATCGACGTTGTTTTTGCATTACGGACACCTTGTACTGAGGATTGTCCTATGTAATTAACTGGCATAATGGGACCGAAACGTCGGAGTATTATCCACATCAACCACTCCACTGAGATTAATGCTTCACCAGAACTCAAGAAATACATTTATGGTCTATATTTACTCATACACAGATTATTAGTTTCTTATTATTTGCTCAGTGGTTGAGCATGTTTTGTGTGACCCTATTGTGCAATTACCTATATCCAATACTGAAGAGTAAAATAATGTATAAACTAATATAACAAATCCTGTTTTATGCATCATTGAACCGAGTATGTCTCTATATTTGAATCTATTCTCTGCTTATTACTTTCATTTTAAATTGGGATTGGATTCTTTTGATTCCAGCCTCCTAATGATTAACATTGCTATATGAATTACTCCTTCAAGAGTTATTTCTGTTGTCCTTGCTTCTTATTTGTGTCCCAGCGTGTAAATCTTGTGTTTGTCCCTCCCAGTGAGCATTGCCCCTTAACCAACACTTTTGATTGGCTGGCTTGTATGCTTCCACTGCTTGCTTTCCAAGCACTACTTTTTCTGTTTTAGGTCAAGCACTTCACGAGAGTACCAGTTTTTCTCTCTCCCGCTACACTCCATGTTGATCTGTCATCCGTATTAGTTCTTCCACACCTCTCCTTGTTGTGCTCACCATTATGTACTTCCCTTCATTTCTTTCTTGCCCGTGTGCTTCACCCACACCTGCTCTCTCACCCATTGCCTCACTTCCCCACCACTGCCTTCCATGTTCCTTCCCCCACACATGCCTCTTCTCTTGCATGTTGCTTCTCTTTCCCTACTACGATAACTCCTCTCCTGTTGCCTGCTCATCCATGTGCTTCTCCCCTGCCAGCTCCACATTACTCTCTCACTTGTGCTTCTCCATCCCCACCGTTTCCTCCCCCTGTCGAGTTGCTTCCTCCCCCTGTCGAGTTGCTTACTCCTCCTCTCTAGTTGCTTCTTGCTTCTTTCTATCTGTGAGTTGCTTCTTCCCCCCCCTTGTTGCTTCCTCTACAATGTCTTTTCTTTTTTAGTTATTGATGCAACTGGCATCAGTAATTAAACAGTAAAAAAAACACACCTGCATCTATTTGTAGGCGCATGCATGTGTAATGCACTATTAGAAATGGGGTCTCTAGTTGGCAGAGGTATGCACCCTGTCCAATTAGGGACCCACACTCTAGTCAGGGTAAGTGTAGTACACTCTAAGTTTACCTGTGCTTACCCTCTGGTAGCTTGGCTCAGAGCAGTTAGGCTAAACCAAAGAGGCATGGCGTAAAGAATTTGTGCACACATGCACACAGTAACACAGTGAAAACACCACAAAAGTACTCCACACCAGTTTAGAAAAATAGCCAATATTTATCTGAGTAAAACAAAACCAAAATGACACAAATCCAACATACACAAGTCAAGATATACATTTTTAAGATTAAACTAATATACAGTGCTGAAGTCTGAAGCACCAACTGGGGCCATCTGGTCGTGCTTGACCGGGACAAATCCAAAAGTTCAGACTGACGGTGATGGAGCGCGGGCCTCGTACAGTAATCATGCAGACCCCCTTACAGCATCTTGGATGCGTCGGAAATCAAAGATGATGCGTCACGCAGAGGAGGTGAGGCATTGCGGATGCAGGTGAAGAGTCGGTTCTTAAGGCGGTGCAGGGGCGTTGAATCTTTGCCGCTCTGGGACGATGCGTTGAGCAGAGGAGGCGACATGCCGGTTGCTGTGTGGGGCCTCAGTTCCTAAAGGCAACACGGCATCGATGATGCGTCGATGTCGACAGCGCAATGCGCCTGTTCGATGCTGTCGAACTGCTGGGCTGAGGGTGATGCATCGGAATGGCAGCCCCCCCCCTTGCACTACAACAGCTCTTCTTCCTGGCAGAATGTCCTCAGTCCAAAAGTGTTCTGAGTATATGGTGTCCGAGTCCAGTACTTGTACCCATTTTAGCCATTAAAGTTGGGAAACTTCAAAGAAAGGTCTTTGTAGTGCACAAGACCCTGCCCTTCCTGGCCCTGGCTCCAGACACACTACAGGGGTTATGCAGCTCTTTGTGTGGGGATAGGCACAGTCATATTCGGTTGCCAGCGTCAACTCTTCCCACCACTCTAGCTCTGTAATACCCATCAGCCTGGTGATGGGCCATCAGGATATGTAGGCCACACCTCAGTTCCTTTTGTGTGCGACTGTCTAGAGTGAATTCACAAAGCCCAGCTGTCATCCAACCCAGACGTGTATTCTAGGCAAAGGCAGAGGCACAGAATGGTTAAAGTAAGAAAATGCCAACTTTCTAAAAGTAAGAGAAGTGGAAAGAATGCACTCCTTTCCTTGAAAGACTTAGCGTGTTGATATTATTCAACTGAATGCTTGCGTGTGAAACGGATCGTGACCTGTCCCAAAAGTCACGGAAATATCGATAAATATTGAACAAAAGGCGCGTGAAGTACGCGCCCATCCGTCGCACTGCTCTGTGACGGAATATTTCCTCACCTTAAACACATCATCTTCTGTTATACCAAGTTTTGTCCTGTTGTGAAACCAATAACTACTAAATTCTTATTTCAACTTTACTCCATGAATTCTCAATCACTTCGCAGACAGCTGGATGCCACCATGGTTCTTTTATTTCACATATTCAAATGTCCTCTGCGCGCCCATCCAGGCTTACATCAGCAACACATGTGTATGAACCATTTAAACACAGCGGACTCATATGGATTCACCCAATGCATTTCGGGCCCTTGGCCCTTCGTCAGGGGTAACTAGAATAAACAAAAAAAGACATCTAAACCACCTCTTCAATGCCAGCCATCATATCAAAATAACAAATTAATGTTGCTATCCACATTAATCCTCACTAATGTAAACCCACCTCACTCCCATTAAACACTCCCCTTGCTTAAACCAAACAACAGCATAATAAATCAATCCCCCAAACCACTACCCAATGCCCTGTTATTCAACCAGTTATACACCCATCTGCACCCCATGAAAAGAATAAATGATGCCAAATCACTGTAACACGCTCTTGAAAATTACCCCTACTAATCTACGGTGTGTACAAATCCTTCAGTCCCACGCCACCAACCCCTCGATACTCCCGTGCTTTATGGACCTTAATACCTTCAAACTGCAGCCAGCAGCCTAATCGGTTTCTCCACGTTGTTCCTCAACTGCCGAAACGATGTCATGCCTCTGCATTTTAAACTGCTTTTAAACTCTAACACTCATGTGGTCCACTAATTAATCAAGGAGGTGTGCCCAAGCCCCATGGCCCATCCCAGTTCTCTTAAAGGAGTACTCAGTGCAATCCACGATCAGCCTCAAGAATAAACTAAAACGACTTAAAAAGCTAATGGAAATAGGTCCCATCACCCCATGCACCACCTGAATAAATGCCCCATGTGTTTTCAATGTGAAAAAAATAAATAAAACAAGGAAGTTACAAACAAATCCATACCACTATGTACAAAATAAATGAAATCGCGGTACTTGACAAATTAACCTTATGATTAAAAAACGTCTGAATTTTGAACAGGATATAAATGTCCCAAGCACAAATATTCCTATTGCTTTCCAGCGATCCATTCTGTTTCTTCCGTGTCCACTCGCTGCCTCCGAAGTGATAAAATGTTCGTCTGTCATAACGTTATCAAATGTTCTCATTGTAATCCGTGTAGGGTGCAAACTAATGTTGGGACAACAATGTTGCTAAGCAAGAGAAGTGGAAAGAATGCACTCCTTTCCTTGAAAGACTTAGCGTGTTGATATTATTCAACTGAATGCTTGCGTGCGAAACGGATCGTGACATGTCCCAAAAGTCCCGGAAATATCGATAAATATTGAACAAAAGGCGCGTGAAGTACGCGCCCATCCGTCGCACTGCTCTGACGGAATATTTCCTCACCTTAAACACATCATCTTCTGTTATACCAAGTTTTGTCCTGTTGTGAAACCAATAACTACTAACAGAAGATGATGTGTTTAAGGTGAGGAAATATTCCGTCACAGAGCAGTGCGACGGATGGGCGCGTACTTCACGCGCCTTTTGTTCAACTTTCTAAAAGTGGCATTTTCAGACTTGCAATTTAAAAAGCAACTTCACTAAAAGATGTGTTTTAATACTGTGAGTCCAGAGACACCAAACTCCAATTTTCTATCAGCACCCAATTGGAAGGTACCCGTTTAAAATGTTACATGGCAGCCCCAATGCTAAACTATGGGAGAGATGGGCCTTGCTGTAGTGAAAAACGAATTTAGCAGTTTTTCCCTACCAGGACATATACAACTCAAAAGTAAATACAATGCACCCTGCCCATGGGGCTGCCTAGGGCCTACCTTAGGAGTGACTTAAATGTAATAAAAGGGAAACTTTGGGCCTGGCAAGTAGGTGTACTTGCCAGATCGACATGGCAGTTTAAAACTGCGCACCCAGTCTCTGCAGTGGCAGGCTTGAGACATGTTTTCAGGGCTACTCATGTGGGTGGCACAATCAGTGCTGCAGGCCCACTAGTAGCATTTGATTTACAGGCCCTTGGCACACGCAGTGCACTGTACTAGGGACTTATTAGAAAATCAAATCTGCCAATCATAGAGAAACCAAATGCCAGTACATTTTAGACACAGAGCACATGCACTTTAGCACAAGTCAGCAGAGGTAAATGGCTCAGAGGTCTAATACCAGCAAAAATGCAGTTCCGTACATAATCGAAAACGGAAGGCCAGAAGCAAAAAGACAGGGGAAACCACGCCAAAAGATGCTAGGTCTAACATGCTCGTCTAACATGCAATACAAAATTACGTGTGTGGTTGCATGCCTGATCAGAGGCTTTTTTGTTTTATTTTTTAGCTTTGCTGCATAGTATCATAGATGCTGAGCAGCATGGCTAAAATTGGTTGGCAAAGCCAGTAGGTCCCAAAGGCGAGACCCATTTCACTTTGCCAATGCCTGTTCTGCTTGGCCTCCTTGGTGCAGTGTTTTTCATATCTTGTAGGTGGAATGTTAATTGTTTGAGCCCAATGTTTGTTTGTTTGTCTCTCTTTGTTTCTTCAGCTGTCCTTGCGGCATTATTACGCATCTTCTGTAGGTGCAATGGTAATTCTTTAAATAAATGGGTGTCGGGTCTCCCTTTTATCAGGGCTCCTTGCTGCAGTGTTCTGCATTTGTAATTGGAGTGGTCAGGCTTTGGATTAGATGATTGTTGTGCCCCTGTTTCATCACAGCTCCTCCCTGCAGTGTTTTGTTTGTTTTGTAAGGTGAGTGGTCGTCCTTCAGCTTAGATGGTTGTCGGATCTTTCCCCGTTTCCTCAGCAGGACGCGCTACAGAGTTGTGTGTCTTCTGAACCCGTAGTCGTCATTCTCTAAGGATGTCCTTGTTTAGGGGATTGCAGGCGTCCATATGGACTCCTGAGGTGGCGTAACCCATCTTGTCACCTGTGAGGTAGTTTATGATGTCACAGCCCCGCCCCGCTCCATGTTTGGGGAGCGCTAATGCAGGGCCGGCGCTAGGCATGGGCAGTGAGGGCAGCTGCCCAGGGCCCCGCGCTCAGTTCAAAACATGGGCCCCGCTTCTGTCTGAAAGGCTACACTTTCATAGTCAGCCCACCTGCTCCTTCAGGACCCCCTCCCCAACCCGATCACATTGCCAGTGTTAAGCGAGGTGTCTTGACCTCACTGGTCAGGGCGTGGTGGCATTCCTGGTGCTGCAATGGTGGGTGGAGGGGAAAGACTAGGTAGAGGACGTGACAGCAGCAAAGCCAGTAATTACATCCGCTCTCAGGGACAAGGGGGGCATGGGGGGGGCAGCACCTCTGTTAACCTGTGGAGAAGTCTTGTCTGCCCTTTGTGTATTCCGTTTCCAGGCAACAGAAGGCCCTTTTGTTTCAGGACCAGCCGGACATTAACAGGTACGGAGAGGCTGCTGAGGGGAGGAGGGAGCATCCAGATCAGACTGGCACGGCACAGTAGGGCAGTGTTTAGTGCTTCGAGGCACAGGGGAGGTGGTCCTCATCCCCTGAGCTTGGAAGCACTGAATCAGGCTGCAAGGTTAGGTGTGGGGCCCCTTTCACTGGGACTTTGGCCATTATCCAGTGCTGCGAAGTCCAGGGCAGGTGGGCCACGCAGCCCTCCATCAGGCTGCAATGTCTAGATGTGGGCCCCTTTCGCAGGGCTTTGTAGCCGTTATGTAGTGCTAGGAGGCCCAGGGCAGGGGGGCCCTGTCCTAGGCCTCGCAGCGCTATACTGTTGGATCACTACATTTTATTCCACAGAGGGACTATGTTTGCTTCCCAGCCCAGGTCACCAGTGCTAAACTTGGAGAACTGTCTAGTAAATGCAGCTAAGTGCCAAAAACCTGTTAGTTAACTTTCTTTTATTTTGCCAAGTCTTTGATTACTTTGCACTCTAGTTTTCTTTTGTTTTTGCTTGTAGGCGCTGTTCTCATAAGATGAGGATTATTTTATTGCAAAGCTACATTATTTCTTTCTTATGTGTATTTTCTGAAATGTTGTTTTAACACATAATCGTGCAGTACACCCCAATGCACACCACTCCAATCCGCACTACTCCAATCCACCTCATCTCACAACACACCAATCCGTCCCACTTAATCCAGTCCTTCCCAGACCAATCCAAACACCTCCACTCCACCACACTCCAATCCTCCCACCCCAGTCCAATCTGCTCACTCCAATTTAACCCACTCAAATCCAAAACAATCTGCCCCATCCAATCCAAAACAATCTGTGCCACTCCAATCTGCCCCACTCCATCCAAAACGATCTGCTCCGCTCCATTCAGCCCCACTGGGTGGGTGGACTGGGGTGAGGCAGAATGGAGTGGGGCATATGGGACCCTCCAATCTGCCCCACTCCATTCTGCCTCACCCCAGTCCACCCACTCCATCCGAATTCACCCCACTCCAATCCACCCCACTCCAATCCAATCCACCCCACCCCAATCCAATGTACCCCACTCCAATCCACCTCACCTCACCCCAATCCACCCCTCCCCAATCCATCCAACTGCAATCCAATCCACCCCACTCCAATCCCCAAAAATCTTCCCCACTCCAATCTGCCCCACTCCAATCTGCCCCACTCCAATCTGCCCCACTCCAATCTGCCCCCCCATTCTGCCTCCCCCATTCTGCCTCACCCCATTCTGCCTCATCCCAGTCCACCCATTCCATCCAAATTCACTTCACTCCAATGCACCACAATCCACCCCACTCCAATCCAATCCACCCCACACCAATACAACCCACCCCAATCCAATCTACCCCACTCCAATCCAATCCACCTGACCTCAACGCAATCCATCCCTCCCCAATCCATCCCACTGCAATCCAATCCACCCCACTCCAATCCCCAAAACTCTTCCCCACAACAATCTGCCCCACTTCAACCCAAAGCAATCTGCCCCACTCCAGTCCAAAACAATGTGCCCCACTCCAATCAGCTCCAATCCAAAACAATCTGCCCCACTCCAATCTGCACCACTCTAGTCTGCCCCACTCCAATCCAAAACAATTCGCCCCACTCCAAAACACCCCAATCCAATCCACCCCACCCCAATCCAATCCACCCCAAACCAATCTAATACACCCTTCTCTAATTCACCGTACTCCAATCCACCTCAATCCAATCCACCTAACCCCATTTCAAACCACCCCACTCCAATCAAATTAATCCACCTCACTCCACCCCAATCTACTCCAATCCAATTCCCCCACTACCTCAATACACTCCAACCCACTCCACCCGATTCCACTCTACGGCACTCCACTCTACGACTCTGCACTCTACAACACTCTCTGCCACTGAACCATTGAACTCTACTCCCCTCTATTCAACTGTATGACACTCTACTCCCCCTACTCCACTCAACAACACTCTACTCCAACAAATCCAGTCTATGGCACTGTACTCCTACCACTCCCCTCAAGGCCACTAACTTTTAACCATGCTGAAGAGCAGCCACACTGGTGTACAACACGGCAAATACACATTGCCAGAGCCAATAGTTCTTATAGGCGAGATCTGATGTCTTTGCAAATGCTTGTTAATGGTGATGTTATTCTGAGCCTTTGCCTAGAATATTTAGCATGAAAAGATGCACACAACTCATTGGGTATTAACGCAGCGGTGAAACGCACAACACCTATGTGGGGGGGTGTCAAAGGTATTTTTAGCTGTCATTTGAATTATCACTCACATAATAGTGTTTCATTCCACTTTTTCTAAGTAGTTACTATTATACTATTTAATGACGCTCATATAATGGACCCAGGAAGGAAGATTGTGCCTTGCATAGATTCAAACTCCTGATCTGCAGTTATACAGCCAGGGTGCAATTCACAAAACTATTCTGCTATCAACTGTGAACAAATTGAGGCCTTTGCTTGCCTCCTCCCCAGGCTTTGTTTATTTAAAGATTTGCTGTCCAATCCGTGGCCCCAATTATAGTGACCATACACAAAGGCTATAGGCCGTGCATTTATTTAGCCTTGTTTGTTGCATGTACCGAGCACAAACCCACTTTACGGAGAGATCAGAAGGATGATGGATATTGTGCAAGGGCTTCCTATTGGCCTTGCATGTAAAGGTGCAGCCATAGAGAGGAAATGCTCACTAACTCATTCCTTAAACCCCATCTTCAGACTTTCGTTTTGGTACATTGGCAAGATGGCAGGCGTTTGGAGCTTTCCTTTTCAAGGGTTTATCCCTGATAAACTTGATTTGTAGTGTTGTGAAAAGCAGATGTTACTGTTACCCAGTTTAAGGATACATTAATCGTAGGCTGGACAGCCTGTTAAGTGAGCAATTAAATAGGTACACTTATGAAATGCTACATGAAAGATGCCACTCTTATGTCAGCTAGCCTGCTCGAGGTTGCACACTGATCACAACAGAAGTCACTTTACCCCACCAAGCAGCCTCATAGGCTAATATTCAATGCTGTGTGACCCACAGCAGCAATTTGGAAGCATTTCTAATTCATTTTATTGTGATTTTAACTTTTCAAGTGTGTCTTACTTCGGGGTCTCATTAAAATATTGTATGGTATTATAGGATTTGTATAGCGCTTACTACCCATATGTGAGGTGCTGAAGCACTTACCAACATAGATAGCAAGCTACAACATGTAGGGTGTGTGGTTGGAAGGGTGTTGTTTTATTTTGAACTTATGTGTAATGTGTTTTTATGTCATGCGTGATGACCAACGAGGTACGGTTTACGTAATGGGATGCAGCACTGCGGGGTGAGATGGGTGAGGGTATGTGAGAGGGAGACTCACAAATTGTAAATATAATAAGGAATTCCCAGCTTAGCCACAGCGATAGCGGAATGCTGTGTGCCTGTACCCCAAAAAGGGAGGTAATCACAGAAGGCACAGTAATCCATACGGCGACATGTGCCAGGCAGCAATGGCTTTCAATCAGTAAAAAGAGGCCAAAATTGCTAGAATGGTAATTAGTGACATAAGTTGCAGCCATGCACTATTTATTTATTTAGAGGCAGAGATACTTCCTAATGCTCAAAAAATACACCTGATGAAGAAGGAAGGAAGTCGAGAGAAATCAAGGCTGGCAATCTCAGCAGAAACAACACAAACGTTAAAACATCCAAATTCCACTTACTTCTACAGGCACGAAGGAAGCCAAAATTTTGAGCAGGAGTTCACACAACGAGCCTCTCTCAAACTGCAGAAGACTATCAAAAGCAGACAATCACCAGTTGGACTGGCCTTATTCGGATTGTGGTTCAGACCCCAGCCACACTGGCACCCTGCACAGGGAAGGGTCAATTACAAAGCGCTTGGTAGGTTTCTGCCCTGACAGCAGAGGAGCAAATTGGGCTGCCTTGTGTTGCCTTGCTGGCATCACCCCTCCATGCAAGCCCAATATTTTATTTGGATCCCAGGGACCCTTGTTTGTTCTAGCTAACACGAGGAAACATCCTCATGACCTTCAAGAATTTTCTCCCAGAAATGTTTCCCTTATTAGTACTGAAGGACATTTCAGGGTAAAAAAGACACAATGTGAAGAAATGGGACTTACCCAGCTTCTATTTTCTTGTCTAGAAGAGCATCATGGCACAGACTTGTAGTTCTCAATTATTTCAATCTTGGCACTGCTCTTCTCTGATCCAACAAGAGTATGCATTTCCTTGTAAAGATGGTGGAATAAGTGTGTAAAGATACAGTTTATCAGGGGGGGAATATGCTCCAATAGCAGCAAGTGCCCTCACACACCCATATGGGTGTCATGCTTCATTATCAGGCAAGCTCCTTGTCGGGCCGAGACTGCAATGCCCAACGGGCACTCACAAGAGGGCACTTTACCGGAGATCTTTTTATAGAACTGTTGGACCATTATATATAGTAAAAAGCTTATATGCTGGACCTACCAACTCCTGCCCCCCCCTCCCCCATTTGATATAACTGCTCTTCTGTAACCTGAGAGGCTTGTGAAAAACACTTTGTGGGTCTCCACAAGTTAACTTTACTTCTGAGCTCCAATGTTTTGAGGACTATCCTGATCGGCTCAGAGGATCGCCACCGCCTAATCATTGAAGGAGAAGGTAAGTATAACACTAAATTTGTTACCTTGTATTATTTCCTTGTTTGTTATGAGTGAGCTTTCTGATAACCTGTTATATGTATATGTTTGTAATAGGATGTATGCGAAACAGGGCAGATTCTACCAATAACTTCCAGATGTGTACAGGACATGATATGAAGATGCCAATTTCTTTGTTTTCATATTTCTAGCCCTACCCCCATTTTTCTAAAGTTGGACGGCCGCATAAAGTTAGAAATATATACAACAATAGGACTATCTTTTTTGGAGCGATTGAGGGATTTTCATCCGAATCCTGCCATTCTGCCACTACCACTTTCTACAGTTCTGACACCAGATGAAAAACCTTAGTATGAATAACCCCTTAAATCTGAGCAAAATACTATAAACACACAGTCAACAATGACATTCAAAGATTGGATATTGAATCATTTAATTTGTAGAAAATGGTCATAAATATTTTATATAAACATTTTTCTGTATATATTTAAAATACATTTCTTGGCATCAATTGATAATCGTTTACTAAAATTAAATTACATGACAATGCTAACCAAGTAATGCAATCGTTTTTTGGTTGCTCTCTATGGTACAATATATAGACTGAGTTGATCTAAGCGTAGTTAACAATGAAGTTTGTTTAAGAGTCTATAATAGATAACGCACAAAAACATTTGAATATACTGGCGGTCAATTATACACATACGCGCGTTTCGGCATTGCCTTCCTCAGGGATCCGTCTCAGTTAAATCTGTAATAGAATAATACAACAACAAAAGAAGAGAAAATCGGTTTCTTTGTCCATAAAAAGGCTTCAGGGGACTAACAACACAAAACAAGATGATTGCAAAAAATGATAAGGGGAAAACTGATAGGATAGCACTACGGAGACCAAAGGAGCTGGAAACGTAATAGAAAACAACATGTTTAACCTATTAAATGAAAAAAATAGTGAAGTAAATATAAAATGACACCCAAGAGTGTAACAGTAAAAGTGCACAATTTTATATACAGTGAATTAGTGATACCCAGGCATACTCATATGATTTAAAGGGTAGTACATGATGTCTCATGGCTATACCTTGTTGGTAATGTACCTATGGGGATGCTGAAAGTTATGTGACTGAAGGTCTGGACTTCCAATATTCCCCTAAATCAGCTGCATGCTGCCACAAGCGGGCTAGTTATATTAGGGTATGGATAGTAATCTATTCTATTCATTCATGTGCATCTAGCATACGATCTATGTCTTTTTCCTTTTTCTGACATAGTCACTTCCCTTTTTCTTTATTTCACAGAGCTCACCGCCAGCTGCCTAATTTTTACATCAGTTCTATACACTTATTATAAATTACTTTGTGTATAGTAAAGATTACATGATATACATGCAGCGTCTGTCTGATAAAGGTAACATTACCATTCCCTTGCCATCTAACAGTAATGTTCGGTATCCTGAACCACATAAACAAATTGGACCATTCAATCTCTGCATCTTTATTTAGGACACCCTACTCCTGCTGAATATTTGTGTTAGTCCCCTGAAGCCTTTTTATGGACAAAGAAACCGATTTTCTCTTCTTTTGTTGTTGTATTATTCTATTACAGATTTAACTGAGACGGATCCCTGAGGAAGGCAATGCCGAAACGCGCGTAGTATGTGTATAATTGACCGCCAGTATATTCAAATGTTTTTGTGCGTTATCTATTATAGACTCTTAAACAAACTTCATTGTTAACTACGCTTAGATCAACTCAGTCTATATATTGTACCATAGAGAGCAACCACAACAACAACGTTTGCATTACTTGGTTAGCATTGTCATGTAATTTAATTTTAGTAAACGATTATCAATTGATGCCAAGAAATGTATTTTAAATATATACAGAAAAATGTTTATATAAAATATTTATGACCATTTTCTACAAATTAAATAATTCAATATCCAATCTTTGAATGTCATTGTTGACTGTGTTTATAGTATTTTGCTCACATTTGGTTTCTTTGTCCATATTAGCTCTTGTTCATCGCCTTGCCTTAGGAAACCTTTTTTCAATTGTAATTTTCCCTGCAGTTAGGCAATTTTATCCTTTATGTAGGGGGCCCCGTTCTTTTCCAAACTTTTAACCCCTTAAATCTGCAGCATACCTTCACTTTAAACACACAGATACTAAACTTTATGTAATTAATCAATACCAGCGAGCCACCCAACAAGAATAATCTAGAACTTTGAAGTTACTCTATTTATGTTTCACTGGAATTGCATTTATATGTATCAATTTACTTATCTCCTTATTATCAGATTGCAATGTTTCCTTTTATCTGCTTTTTATAAGAAATGTATATTTCCTCACTTGGCTTCCATCCCATGTGAGGAGAATATATTCATTCTGTATCCTAAATCCGAAAGCTTTTTTTCTACAGAACTCTGCTGCCCTTTTTTTGTTCTGGTCTGTGATTTATGAAGCTCTCAAATAAGAATGCAAAAGGTATATGTATCTGAATTCAACTTCATCTCACTATACCCTGTTGCATGATTTTTACCAGTGATGCCATTCAATTTATTTTCTGCAATGCTCTCAAATTATTACTATGCACTAATCTGGCAACAATCAGTTAACTTGGAGTAAGAATAGCCATCTTTGTTAGATCTGCGTCTAGCTTTTCCATCCAATGTGACCAATGTAATCCACTTAACACAGTTTTAAAATAGATGGACGTATTTCATTTGGATAATCTTTTAATCCATGTTACTGATATCAACACTAGGGGGCATATGTACAAGCCCCTATCGCCACCACAACGACACTTTCAGTGACGTTGTGTTGGCGATAGGGGCAGCGCCTTATTTACAAGGCAGCTTAAAGCCACTTAATGTGGCCTAACGCTGCCTTGTAAATAAGGCACCCTTTCACGCTGTGTTTAGCGTGAACGGGGGGGGGGGAATGGGTGTTGTGGTGGGCGTTCCACCGCAACACCCATTGATTTTGACGCTGCCCCCTATTTACAAGGGCAGCGTAAATAGGAGGCAGCGCCAAAATTAAGACCAGGGAAAACCTGGTCTTAAACAGGCGAAATGAGGAAAAATGCTTTATTGCTCCTCGTTTTTGCTGTTTCCATGTGTGCTGCCTTGTGCAGCACATATGGAAACAGCAAAACACCTTTGATTGTTTATGTGCAGGAAGGTCCCCCTTCCTGCACATAAATAATCATTTAAAAAAAATGCTGTGAAGCAACTTCAGTGTGTGCTGCATTAAGCAGCACACATAGAAGTGACAAAACAGCATTTAAAGATTGTTTATGTGCAGGAAGGGAGACCTTCCTGCACATAAACAATCTTCCCCTCAACACAGGCAGTCTTGCACTATGGTGCAAGGGTGCCTGCGTTGGCACTTGGCAGCTTAATTTAGCACCAGCGCAGGGGGAAGCGCAGGGCTGCACCATATTCTGGTAAACATGGTGCAGCCCTGCATTTTCAGAATGGAGAAGCGTAGCGTTAGCAATGTTTGCTTAACGCCACGCTTCTCCATTCTTTTGTACATATGCCCCTAGGTCTCTTCAGCAATGACAAAGATGATCAATAGTCCGGTGATGATGGTTTTCTATGATGTCACTTCTTGTGATGTCACATTCAAATTAGAGGGGCCTCAAATCTTCCCTTTTGCCCAGGGCCCCACAAGTCCTAGGACCGGCCCTGCGCTAATGTTCTATATTTTTCAATTATGCACCATCCGAAAGCAGTGAATATACTCCAGAGAATTTGTGCGGAACTGCAATATTAAGGGGGTGATACTCATCACGTAAACCTTTACCTTTTACCCTTTACCCAGAGCCTCGGGGTAAGCATTGTATCGAACATACCTTTTCTGGCCTGACCTGAAATGTGCAAAGACTGCAGATTGCATCAGCCTTGGGACGCCCAATAACTGACTGTAATATCCCGTCACGTGATTAGGATCTGTGGTAGAGCAAAGGTTATCCGATGAGTGAGTCATGTTCCCGCCTCTTTGCAGGCAGGTTACAGGATCCGAAGCTCTGAAGTCATCCAGACACTGCATTAATCAAATGAGAGCACAAGGAGTAAGGCAGCTGCCGAGTGTCTCATTTTGATCAATTTAGCAAGATGGATGTTTCGATTTTTGTATTTCTTTCTTTAAACCGACTTTCCACGTTAAAAGGTACACTTTTAACACATAGGTTAATGGGTAGTAGGTGTATTTACAGCTTTGTTTTCTGATCCTCGTGTTGTCTTACATTTTGAAGGGTTCTGTAGTGTAAAAATATATTCTATGAAGAAGTAGCCTTTATAAATTGGTATATACCACCACCATGTCCTACCATGACATTACTAATGGTTGGTGGCATCTGGTTATATTAATGTGGTACACGCCTTGTTACCTGATTTTCCCTGGTAAAACTGTGCAGTAGGTTATTCCCCCTGATTGTATGTTATGTGCATGAAAGTGCATGGGTGCATGAATAGTGGGGTGCACATTTTTGGGTCCAAACTGTATGCATGTAGCCCCTAAGACGTAGGGGTTCCACAGTGCTTAGTGGTAGTCAGTACTTTGTCTCCCTACTTGTCCCCATTTTTTGGTCGTTTGATTTATCCTGAGGAGTGAGGAATGAGGATGTACTAAAATGTATGCTGTACCCCGGCCGCAGGGTCAGGCTGGTGTGTAGGTCAGTTTGGCTGTGGATAAAGGACTGGACAGATAGGTCAGTGTGTGGTCCAGATTTATGGCTATTAGTGGGCTTGTTTTTGGTCTGTGGGGCAGTTTTTACTGTTGATTTCTCTGATATTACCACAAACATTGCCTGCAGTAACCTCATAGGCATGCAATCTCTCATACGTTATAAACAATGTGTCTTTGCAAGTTTAAAACTGCCCTGATTTGCAAATGTGGACCACCTTTTCAAGGATCTGATTCACTAACAGGGGCCGCTTTTAATTTGTTGCGGAGGCTTAATTTCTGTCTCAGTCCGACCCTACCTGGAGAATTTATTTTGAGGCTAAGCGCATGTCTCTGTTTTCTGATACTCATCCAGTGAATCATGTAGAAAAGATCTTTTGTTGCTCCCTGGGCTCGGACTAAGCCAGCTCTGGAGGTCAGCCTGGTGCTTGACCAGGAGAACACCTCACTATGAAGTGGTCCAAAGGGATAAACTTGGCTGCAGACCTTAAACAAAGAAGATGGACTACATGCCCAACCGCCCCCATTCTTTGTTCTGCCTTGCTGGAAAGAGAAGACTCGAAGAGCACCAGATTAATGACCAGAGGGTTGTCTTGAAGCCAATAAAGAACAGTGGCAGCTGTAATGTGTGTGTTGCCATGGAGCTGTGGTGCATGTGAAGAGAAAATGCATTTTGTCATGACTGCTTCCAGCCTTACGTATGGATATACATTGAATCTCTGTGGACAGTTGGATCCAGCCAACAGCCCCATGGCTGGATGTTAACTCACCATTAATGCCTACTCAAAGTTAATCTTTTACTTGAGAAAGCTGTATGGCTTTGTGTAGAGTAATGCGAGGACTAGTGGCAGAATCTTTGCCTACCTTTGAGCGGGTAAGGCCTATGCCCTTTGGATTGAGATAAATATCCCTAATGATTAGCCCTAATGAAGGAGAGGGACTTCAGGAATACTGAGAACCTTCCTTCGAATCATCAAAACCTGATATTCAGAGATGTGTCCTATATTGCCGTACGACACTTCGCATTGCTTAGTCAGGTTGAGACCCATGTCTTCATTTCACGTTGCAGCCTGATTTGACAAAGCTGATCTGCTTAAGTGTCACCCTCAACAAGAAACATAGCAGGCCCAAGGCCATGCTTTATGAATTTGGCATTGCAACTTCTTGGTGGCCGTGTCCCCCAATGTGAGCCACTGCACCGTGAGGAAGAATCTCACTCTATCGACCTGTTGCAAGAATGAAACTGGGTTGGTGTTGCAGCGCCTTGACATGGTAGCCCATCACCTACTTAGAGCCTCAGGCACCACCCAGGACCATCTTAACATGAACTGGTGCTCCCCCTCCTGAGGTAATGAGAAGCAATGAAGATGTCTCAGCTACCTAGAATCCCTGTCTTCAAACCTGCATCCCCGAGGTCCAAGTCCTATGCAGCTGGCTGTAGTGGAGTAATTTATCCTGCCCTACAGATATTAGTTATTAAGCGGTGCCAGCAGAAAACGCATACTCAAAATAAATACCTCTCAGACTTCCTTGAGGCCAACTCCCTCCTCCACCTCACACAAACTGGCTTTCAGCCCAAGCACAGTACTGAGACCACCCTCTTGGCGGTGGTAGAGAATGCGAAAAGGGGATTGGACCAACAGGCGATGGTTGCTATTGTACTTTTGGATCTGAGTGCAGCCTTCAACACCGTTGACCACCCCACTGTCCTAGAAAGGAACTGCAAGGCTGGGGTTGCAGGAAAACACCTTGGATTGGGTCGGATCCTTCCTGAACACATGTTCCTTGCAGGTATTCGATAAAGGCTGCTCTTCTGATATTCTTCCAGTTACTTGTGGCGTGCCTGGATTCTTTTCTTTGATTGGTCAAGAGGTAAGCCAAGTTACTTTGGCCAGATGGTGACTGAGTGGTTGGCAGTACATTTACCAGAGGTTAAGGCCGGTCTGTCCGTATTTGATGAGTTTAATTTGAAGTGATTTGCCTGCATCCAACAGCCCTTTCAAAACCTTTTGTTTGGTCCATACGCTACATGAAAACATCTATCTTGCTACATAGGATATAGTGGCAAACCGTGCATTTCAATGCACATTAGGCAAGCACTCGGGGGGGGGGGGGGGGGGTAAATAGAAGCGTCAGGATTTAAAAAACAAGTTCATAGGGGGCATTTTAGTTCTAACCCAAAAATACCCTGGCAAAATATGTGGCATTTCAAATCACATTGGGCCCGTAATAGTACTGGAAACAAACAGGAGAGAATTTAGAAACAACTACATGAGGTTTGGGTGGCCTTGCAGCTAATGTCTGTGAAAATAATTTACAAATTGTACACTTAAAGCTCATGGGCTTCTAACACTTCTTAAACTGTTCAAGACTGGACAAGAGTGACAGGACTTGACAAGATGTGAAGATCGCTTTGGAGGAAGTAGCCCATTGGTGCATTTTCAAATTCATTGGGCAAGTAAAATCATTGAAAACGTTAAGCTTTAAAAATAGCTACATAATACTTTTAGAGATTTTCCTTATTATGATTTTGGCAAAATTAGTGTTAAACTGTAAAATTGGATTCACTCTGAGCTCTTCACAGTGGTAAACATGAACAGGATCTTGACACAATGTTATTAGGTTGCATGGATGCTCTCCCCCAAGAAACCGCTTGGGAAGTGTATGCAATTGCTGAGTTGAGATGCTTTATTGGTATCTGGAACCTGAACATTAGGCATAGATCCGCATTTGCTGAATTGTTTGGTGGAGATCCAGAGATAAGACCATCTAGAATTTGGTAGGAGAACATTGGACAACTTTGGATGCATAGAGATTTGTATTCTAGAGCAGCATAATCTGTAATGGATTTTGGAGGAAGAGCGTTTTTTGTGGACAACAGTTATACCTCCTCCAGACGTCTTCAGATCATGATTGGCCATTGGGATCTTGCAGCCTGTGAATATGGCTTCATGTGGGAGCCGTGCTGCATCATCAATTAGCTGTGCTTCAGTGATAGAGAAGGAGATGTTCATGCAATGTCTGTTCTTGCATTTAAGATGATTCTGGAAACTCAAGAAGCGGATGTAGATGACGGGACGAGGGGCTAGGAGTTGATAAGGTGGTTTATTGAATGGATGGAGATTGGAATGAAGTCACTGAGCCAAGCAGGTTCGTAATGACATTAAAGGGTTTGGAATAGACTGGGAGGGAGGTCAAAGAAGAGGTGGGAAGGATGAGTTAGCAAGGGCAGGGGTTGAAGTGGAAGCAGAATATATGGAGGCCCAAGTTGAAAGATGAGTATGTGCGGCAGGAAGGAGCGGGGAAAGACTGGGTGTGTATAGGAGGGGCATCACATTGTAGATGTGAATGAGACTTCAGAGGATCCCACAGAGGTGCAAGTGGATGGGTGTGTGGAGTCTGAAGGTTTGATTTAGAGTGGTGAATAATGGGACTACCGGTAAGGAAAGGAAGAATGCCAGCAGAATGGGCACAGAGTGACGGGCGGCAATGGTCCAAGAGGGGAAAGGTGAAAAGGTTGAAGGTGAGGATAGAGGGAAGGAGTATGACAGTGAAAGCCAGCAGATGACCGTAGAAGAGGGGAATGATGTAAGTGTAGGGAAGGTGGGCAGCATGAGGACTGAGGGAAGATAAAAGTGAGGGGGTAGAAGTGATGGAGGATTGGTGAAGGATAGGTGGTAGTATTAAGTGTGAGTCCGTCTAGGCGAGGTTGGTACGGCCAGAGGAGGGAGAGAAGGTGAAATTAAGGGAGGAGGAATAAAGTAGGTAGGAAACCCATCACTGGTGTGACATATTACTTTTGTCTGAATAATGACGTGACATGCATATAGAGAGGTGTGACCTCTGCTTTCTGGAGCAGCAGTGTTGTGTTTGCAGTTGTATCCTAAAGGATCCTTGGTTGAAGGGCGGTGAGCTCAACCTTTAGGACCAGAGGTGTACTTAGTAGTGCAAGTGTTTGGGATGATTCCCTAATCTCCAGACCCTTTAGGATTTTTGTTGTGTCGACATCTGATATATCTGATTAAGTGTGATGTTCTGAAGCAACAGAAGGTCAGCCACTAGAACTGGTTTGGTACCAAAGTATCGCTTTTAGAATATCATCTGACATATATTTCATATGTGTTTAAGTATTGTCTTCAAAAATACTGACAGTACATCAAATGTGACCATATTTAAGACACACTTTTTATGTCCAGCTATATGTATGTATACGATATTTTACAGATAACAACCGGAAGCACTTGGATGCTTTGTTTCGAAGAGAACCAACAGAGTTCCCAGTTTAGAGTTGCAAACTGGTGATTATATGGGTCATTTTCCTCCTCCCTGTCAGCAGGGGTCTGGTCGCCCTGCCGAAGTCTCAGCCAACTTTCAGCAAAAAATCATTGTCTGACAAGCCACCATGTGAAGTTTGCTTCCCAAAAGGAGATCCACAAATCAGAATGTTGTTTCTGAGAAACAAAATGAAATGTATCTGACAGACAGGCTGCCTGTCGGGGACATTTCTGCTGTTCCCACCCTGGACCTCAGGGCCTCTGGCTTTCATTGACTGATGGAACTGTGGTGAATGGGCTGCTGTTCAAATGTTTTCTTTAGCGGAATCTGCTGATGGTCCATGTTGGAAACCTCACGGTTCCTCCACCTGTAAAAGAGTTGGTGGGACTTTGTTTGGAAAGCTAGGAACCCTGACAATTTACAGTGGGTCAAACTCAAAATGCTTCCTAGAACAGGTGCAGTAGATGCTCGCTATCAGAGCCGCTCTACTATTACTTAAGCGAAAGTCAAATGTCTGTTTCGGTTTTGAGTTGGGAGGTAGTGATTCAAACTGGGTAGGTATACATTGGCTATGATTATCGAATACAGTCTGGTGTGTAAGTCCGTTACAGCAGAATCACAACTATCATCACTTTTTCAGCTGGAAGTGGAAACGATTTTTGGTGCACTAGCTCTTTGTGGCAGATGATTGTTGGTTCACTGTTCGTTTTGTCAGTTCTCCCTGCGGCCATGTTTGGCATACTCTGTAGGTGACATGGTCATTTATCAGGAAAGATGGTTGGCGGGGCTTCTTTTAATCAGCCCTCCTTCCTGCACTGTTCTGCCTCATCTGTAGCTGGGATGGTCATTCTTTAGAGTAAATGGTTGTCGGGTCTCTGTTTCATCTACTCTACTGCTGCGTTTTGCAGCTGGAATCTCATTATTTGGGAGAATGATTGTTCGTTCTTTGCTCCGGCACCTCTCCTTGCTGCAGTGTTTGGCATGCCGTGTATCTGGAATAGTCATTCCTTAGGTTGTCAAGTCTCTCTTTAATAAGCTATCCATATTCTTCTGTAATTGTAATGGTCCTTTGTTGGGGATGGGCCTGTGTAAGATAGTGCATGACTTCATATTGACATCAATGGAGACGGGCGGAAGAGCATAACATTAAAGCTCTTTGGTCTTGTCAGGCAGCCCACGCTCACCCATGCCTGTTCTGCTGCCTATTTAGATAATATCTATTCTCTGCATCTCAAAAACATGCAGTGACCCAAAGCACTGAATTTACTTTGTAATACCTGGAAAGAGTGCCAAATTGGAACATTTAATGGGGGTGGAGTGGGCTGAGCTCTTATAATCACATCTCTAACCCAGGGCCAATCTGAACATTAAACTCCGAGGGCCTTTCCTCAGGGGGCAGGGGGTGGTGGTGTGGTAGAGGGCTGGAGCCATTGGAGACTGGTTTGTGAAGACCCTGTACCATCGGGTCTCCACCTCCTTATGGTTTATTGCAGCTGACACAGCGGTCATAATCCAAGAGAGAAGAGGGAAAGAAGTGAGAGATAGACAGCAAGAGAGATCAAAGATGTAGAATAGAGATGCAGAGAATGGATGGATAAAGGGAGATGATGAACCGAACTGGGCTGGTTCGAACATTTTTGCAAAGGTTGCTGGTGGTTTCCCAGTCCCGCCCTGCCCTCACCCAGAATCCTGAAGAGAAAAAACTCTTCCGGCTCAGGCCTTAAAACTGAAAAGAATTGCAGTTACATCATCCTGAGGATGTTCTGCAATGCAAGGTAATGTCCCTTCACGTGCCAGGATAATGATCTTTAGTAGACCAAAGGTTGTCTGATGGATTAGTCATGCTCCGCCCCTGCGTAGGATATTGCATCATCTGAAGCTTTGTGTTGTCCAAGGGTTGCGATAATCAAATGAGAACACAATGATTCAGGCTAGTGCCTACTTTCTCTTTTTGTTGAATTTAACAATCCTTAAATACTTACATTTCATTATTTGGATATCAGGGTAGAGAGCAATACATTAAAAAATATTAAAATTTAGAGGTTTGAATTTTCTTTTATTCCTTTTCATTTTAAACATTCAATTTTAGAAGAAATCTTATTATTGACATAGATTCATGATGTGTATGCATATTTTTAACTTGAAGCTTAATGTTCTGAACACCGTTTTTTCGTATATTTGCAACGTAAATACATTTGGTTTGTACTACTACCTCTAAAAAGTTTATCTAGGCATAGCATATTCCAGTGAAAAGATAAGGCTGGCTTGGTGTATGTCATCATCAGCAATCCTCATCATAACTTAAACAAGCATTTGCAATGCAATAGGTCTCGCATTTACGCGAGTTTGAGCTATTGACATTGTAAATGACAATGCCTTTAATTTATGTTTTGGTTTTAAAACATAAATAAAAGGCATTGATATTTACAATGCCAATAGCTTAAACTCGTGTAAATGCGAGACCTATTGCATTGCAAATGCTTGTTTTCGTGGGTTTTCGTTTTCACTTTTCCGCAAGAGTTCTCCAACATTTCTTTCTCTCGCTCACCAGGCCTTTCCGCCCTCTCTTTTATCCACCTACCCTCCCTCCCTCCTTCACATCTTCTCGCGTTCAATGTCTTTCGGCTCCATCTTTTCCGTTCTACTTTCCGCTGCCCCTGCCACCCTGCTTACTCCCCACTGCCTCCCACCCTCCGCACATTCTCCTCTTGTACTCTTCTCACTCGCTGTCCTTTCTCCATCTCCATCCTTCTGTGGTAGCTCCTGTGCTCCCTCTCTCACGTGCCATTTCTACCCACACAGATTGCGTCGAAGCGCTGAGAGGTGCGGGTGGAAGGAGGACCAATGAGGAGAAAGAATGGTGTAAGCACCAGCGATTTCCATGTCACAGCAATCGATTGATGCTGTCTGGGCCACTTCTGGAGCGCCCCTTTGCTTCAAGGGCATTCTGTCACCCCTAAATAACAGTAACCGGCCCATCAAAACGTGTCGTTTATTAATGTATGTGTTTCTGTCTGTGACGCCGCCATCTGACTGTACTTGCCTGGCTGCGTCTATCTGCCCAGCAGCGTATACCCATCGTACGTTTCTGCTCCTGTACCGTGTTTCTCGAGGTTCCTGAGTCCCCCCCCCCCCTTGACATCAGAGTAGATAGAATTACGCCATTACCAGCTCGATGGCAAGCTAAAAAAAAAAACACATACAAGAATACTCATGCCCTCTAATTCTCTGCTGCAGCCCTGCACATGTAGCAATCCCCTCCATGGTCTCACCCCTCCCCTTCACACCCCCAACTCCCCTTTGCTTCGTGCTCAGCCGGGGCCTTACACATCAGCTTGGAGCGCTCTTTAATACATGTTTGGGTGTGTGATTCCCTAGCTCAGGTTTAAACGCTGCAGCCAATAATTGGTGTTTTAAGAAGACGCGTCGGTCACTGTGACTCTTACCCCCTGAAAACTTGAGGCTAAATCCTATGAATTCCCAGACATGTCAACGGCAGGCTTAAGGGGAGAGGGGGTGGCTTAACGGCTAGAGCGGCCGACTTTGAAGCTGGGGAACCAGGCTCGAGTCTCGGCAGGGACGCTTAACATCCTGTGGTTGTGGGCAAATCGCTTAATCCCCCCCCCCGCCTAAAATGAATGTGTCCGTCTGTAATGTACCCGGTGCTCATGTAAAGCGTTCTGATACCTTCAGGTCGAGTTCGCGCTATATAAAACTACAATAATAATAATGGAGCAATCAGGCTCGCGGATCACTGTTGTGGAAGATGGGAAGAGAGTAAAAGTCCATAAAAGAGCTGTCCACCGCCATGTTCGCGCCAGAAGACGATATGCTATACATATAGCTCCCTTTTATTTAAACCACATTATTAGCACAAAGGCACTGTAGGTTAGCTTTCAAGCAGGGGCCTCTGTGGTCCGAAAACGTTTGTACTGCGCCATAGTCGTGCTGCTTCTGAACTTTATCTCCCTGTCGTCAGGCCAATAACATATAACATTAATGAAAACCGGAAGCGGCTAACTAAAGAGCAGGAGAAGGTATTCCGGCGTTCCTGGGGGATTATCGACGGCCGGAGGAAGCCCGTAGGAGCTGTACATGGTCTGTTGACTGTGGGTCTGTGCACGCTGTGGTGTCCCTGTCAAAATATGGGGGGAATACGTTCGTTTTCAGAAGCTCCTCTGGTTCATCTTCCGCCCTCCGATGGTGGTGAATTGAGTCATTAAATTGGGTATTCGTAACACCTTTCATTCGCACTGCTTAGAAAATGTAGTATAAAATGTTTATAAACCAGTGTATATTATATGCTGTGTCTTCCCATCCTCCAGAATTTTCAGTCAGTGAAATCCGGTTCCCAGCCACTTGGGGAGAGGCAGAGTAGTACGAAAGAGTAATGGAAAATTACCACCCTGGTGACTGTGCGATTAATGTTATTTTACTAATCTACCTCCGTCACAGCTTCTGCCGTGCAGTCCCCTCGGTAGGTTCATGCTGTGTTTTAACTTTGCCGGCCGGAGGAAGCCCGTAGGAGCTGTACACGGTCTGTTGACGGTGGGTCTGTGCACGCTGTTGTGTCCCTGTCAAAATATGGGGGGAATACGTTCGTTTTCAGAAGCTCCTCTGCTTCAGCCTTTGGATAAATAAAGTACCCACCAATTATGAAGGCAAGGGCAAAGAATACCAGAAACAACATAAGGGAAAAAAGGTCCGTTTAAATTAGTTTGCTGTCTCTGTTGAAGGAGGGAGAGGCAGGGTGAACGTTGGGGAAGCAGAGGGAGGGAGTCTGGGAGGAGGCTCACTGGCTGTGTGGAGACGACGTGGCAGCAGGGGGATCTCTTATCTTTATGGGGCCATGTGTTTGGCCCCATAAAGATAAGAAACTGCTTCACGACAGCCGTGAAGCAGGCCACCGAGTCCAAATGCAAGCCAAAGGGAGGCAACCAAAACACCTCATTTCCAATGGCAGGCCACCGTTTAGCATAAACGGTGACGCCGGCCAATGGAAATGAGGGGCGGGTCTTAAAGCCCTCTTCTCAAAGTCCTCTCTTACAAAACCCCTCGAAGGGGCGGAGCAGGGCTCTGCCCTGCAACGCCACGCGAGGCCTAAAAAGTTAAAAGCTTTATACCTGTGTCTCCAAGTAGCAAACTTATTTCTTACTGAATGCCTTACAAAATTAAATGCATGTCAGATAGAGAGGCAGGAGTTTGTTTTTTGTTTTTGAAATAGGGGATTACAATATCTCTTTTTTGGCATGGCGTAGACAAATAACTGTTTTTACCATGATTTCATACTTCCTGATGGGCAAGGGGTAGTATTTAAGAAGGTATGTCACTATACGTAAAACAGGAGGTCTTTAATAGAGCATATGTTGAAGAAATGGAAATTTCGGTCTGTTTTAGGTCCCAAAATCTAATCTGTTTAGAGGAAATGTATCCTGTTTATTTCCATGCAAAACCTTTAAAGCTGCTGTCAATTAGGATTTTTTTTTTGTTTAAATGTTTTATTGATTTTTTTTTTTTTAACAATTATTATTGGCGGACATTTACATGTGCATATAACAGAGGTTAATGCATACAGATCACAGTTACATGACCATGACATCATTGGTGTGTTTTCTTTGCGCAGCATGCGGGGTGCAGGGTATCGGGGGCGGTTAGGGGACGGGACCGGGGAGTGGGGTAGGGATAATAATGGATAGATAAGTGGGCTGGTAACTGTTGCCCAACTTTATATTCTGTTGCCCTCCAGTGGCTGCGCCACTTCCGTGTCTTTGACTATTAATCCTCATAATTAGTGGGATATTGCTGTGTGGTATAGTCCCCATCCTACTAATCGGTTGTGGTGTACCCTGGATATGTGTGTAAGGTGTTTGAGGTGTGAGGTCACGCAGAGCCCCAAGCTATACGTCTTATTTAGTTACCTATATTACTCTGCGCTGGTTCCTGGTGTTTGCATCCTATCTGTGTCCTGGGAGGGCTCTCACGTCTCTTCGCTCTCCTGCCAGGCATTGCAGAGGTCTAGTAGGAACGCGTCCCATGCCACCGCTATCGGAAGTGTTCGCATCCATAGGGTATCCTCTCGGTGTAATGCAACCCTTTCCGCTTGAGCCGAATTCACCAGTGACTGAAACCAAGCTTTCTTAGGCGGGGATTCTGAGGACTTCCAGCATCTAGTAATCAAATGCTTAGCCACAATTAATCCCAGGTCTATGAATCTGGATGTCACCTTGTGCTTTTTGGATCTACGATATAAACCTAAAAGGCAGACTTTCCAAGTACATTCCACCACTCTGCCAGTACAATGCGACCTGTATGTAGTGACAGCTTCCCAATAAGGGACGAGAGCCGTGCAGGCCCATAACGTGTGTAATAGATCCCCCATCTTTCTGCCTACATCTGGGGCTGTGGGCATCAGTGCGGTTGAAGTATTTGTTTATCTTAGCTGGTGTCAGGTATGCTCTATGTACTACGAAATATTGTATCAGTCGAAACCTGGTCAATTAGGAATTGATAACTCTGTCACAGTCTGACAACATCGCTTCTGACAACATACCTATGATAAATCCTTGAGTGATAGCAATCTGATTGAAGCAGAGATAATGATTAATTTTGATATTGATTTTATAATGGTGATGGAAATGTTATGAATAATCTTGCATGCATCTCCGGAGACCCTCCTGTTCCAAAGCGCATTTGGGATCTTACAGATTTGAGTTCCATGTTAGTCTAAGAGGTTTATCATTTTTGGCACCAATAACCATTCATAAACATCAAGTGTGTGAACACTGGAGGACTAACTATCCCAATTTTTCTCAAAAATCTGCAGCACACTTTTCTCAATTTCAAAGAAAACCTCTTTCTCTAATTAATCTCTGCTGGCTGTGTCCAGATATCTCCTAAATGGATAACATAAATACTATATTCCGCCTCAGTATTTGAGCTTTTCAACAAACTGGTCAAATTTGGCAATGCTGGTATCAGTTTGTTGTTCTGGGAAGATTAAGAATTGCTCTCTAATTGGAAATGTTGGTGACCAATCAAAGACGTATATGCATCATAAATCTGCAGTTACCAAACAATACAATTGATATTGTTTTAAATCCTAAACTATGTCGTGTCTAAGTAATGAGTATAAATACATTCAGATTTGAATTATCTGTCTTTTTTACTCTGAGGCACCGACTTTACTGATCCTTTTCCCACAAAACCACTATAACAGAGCATCTGAAATTGAAACTCCATTCACAGACCCTCCACAGAATCGAAGTTCTGATTGGGCAAGGCATTGCTTTAAGTGTTTTAAGTCCTGTGAGACTGACCCTGAGAAAGCAAACAACACTTACAATGCCAATAGGTCTGGCTTATAGCTGAAAATGCCTCTTCAATCACTGGTGAGTTTAGGCAGCGACTACATCATAATACATTTACTCTGTCACTCATCCTTGCACTCATGTCTCAATTCATCCACCCACTGACTCATACTAGCATTCATACAAACACAAACTTTACAAGCATAAGCAAGGTAAATTAACAGAATAAATGTAATGTCTAAACATGGCAAGTGTATGGCTGCAATGAAAAATCATGTTAATCATAGCCATCTTACAGTAGTACAAAGATTACAGTTTTTTTAAAGCTCCAACAAGGCAGCTGTTTGTAGAAGCAAGGTTTTGGCCATCTTGGAATGGTAAAACAATGAAACAATGATTAGATGTAGCAGACACATGGAATGTTGGCACACTGCAGATTAAATGAGCAGCAGGTGAGCAGCCCTAGGGAGCTGCAGTGCACTCTAAAAAATTTGGGGGGAAAACCCCAAAAGAATTAAAGAAATAAAATTGGGCCTACATAAGGAAACAGTGGCGATCTAAAGTACTGGCCCAACAGTCTTGGCACTGAAGTGCACTAATTTTAAGGAAAATATGCATATGCAAGCAAAATGCACCACTCATATGGCAGTACAGCTAATGACTGAAGTGTTGTGATCCAGTGGCCCATGCACCACCTTTTGGGTCCAGGGTTCAATACATTAATACTTTCTAACAGCTGCGGCCCGTGCAGGTAAGAGTGGTGGGGCCGGGTTTGGGGGGGCTTCGACAGACGACCACGAGGGAAAATTAAATAATTAATTTTCCCTCGTCTGTCGAAATGCCCCCCCACCCGGCCCCACCTCTCTTACCTGCATGGGCCATGGCTGATTTCTAATAATATTTTTAACCTATTGTTTTCGATGTAATTAAGTCAGGCCTACTGCCTTTGTCATAAATTTTCATTATAAACAGATCACACTTATGGCATCGGACATAACGTTTCACAAAGAGCCAATCAGGCCTTTAGCCTTTAAAATTGGCTTGTCGACCCAACACATTCAGGCCTGATAAAGCTTTCCTATAAGCCAGCCTTCAGGCATAGTTATAAAATGTACAAATATAGACAAAGTTCTAGTTGCAGAACAATACACACCATCCCTTTAATAATGGGTTATCAAGGATTATCACTGAGAACATTTTCTACAACCAGTGTTTGTCTGGGTGGGGGTGACCACCACCAGACCCCTTGCCTACTATGGTAATCTGTGGGACTCTGCATAACATTATACCCTTCTAAATGCTTTGGCAATGTTTAATAATAATCCACTCTTAAATGCTTATTGGCTTTAACATATGCCTTTCACAATAAACATCAGGCCTAGTGCCTTTGTTGTAACTTTCCATAATAAACAGATCAGGTCAATTGTTTGTGATCAGTGGCTTGTCACCATAAACTAAATTCTGTGTTACTGAGCATAAGCAAGGGTGCAATACAAGCACTCTTTTTCAGAGGAAGCATAGAACGGCTTGCCAATCAAATGCTGTACTCAGGAAAAGGAAAATGTGGATGGAGACAAAACCCTTCTCTCAGTTGTACGTCAGAAAGCTCTTTTTTATATAGACCATATCAGGTCTGGTGACGGCTAGACCATCAAGTCGGACACATAAAACGGGGAATGGGGTGGGTAGATCCCAGAGCCTATTTTGATGGCTCCCCTCTAAGTAAAAAAATATGCAAACTAGCTAAGAAACACAAAAAGTAAAAAACGAAGCGACTGGCATGGAGACGGTAGACGATGGACCTTTAAGAGAAGCTCACTCAGAGCTGCTTGCCTTTAGTTGTTCACATGTCTCCTTATTCGCATTAGCGTGTTTCTAAAGCTGTGTTCAGCAGCAAACCACCTGTGCTGACGCACCTCCTTCGCAGCCATGTTGTAAATAAACACTGTCCGTCAGAGGCCCCCCTGCACAGCTCATGTTCACACAGTGTAGGGCAGCGAGAGGAACGTGGAGCCAGCCGCCCAGCAGGTGTTTGAGGCTTACTGGTGAGCAGTGTAAGGACCACGGTCTCCAGAGTTCGCCCTCTGCCACCTTTCACAGGTACTAAAACCCTGATTTCACTCACTTAAGTCGAAGTCACGAGTTTTGCAGTGAGTCGTGCACTGGAAATACCTGCAGCGTCATCGACCTCTGACACTGCAGTCTTCCGGCATCCTAAGGGTGTTGCTCTTGTCTAACAAGTGTCTAATTGTGGCCATGTGATCTGGGCTTGTTCCGCATAAAACGGCATGGCAGGGGTGTGTGCGTCCATATTCACAAACTGGCTGCTTCTCTGGCAGGTAAGCAATGCGCGTTCACTTATGCATTAAACATCTGTTTGTTAGATTACAGGCTTATTTTTAAATCCATTTTTTAGAAAGTTCATTTACCAGGTAGGTCGCTCCCCCACCACACAGCTCCGCCTGTGGTGTCCTGCCCGCTGCTGGTAAGCTCGCCCCTCTGCTTGTGGCCTCGGTGCCCGTTTTCCGTCTGTTTCCCTCGCTGCCCCCATTGCATTGTGTCCATTTTTCTTTCTGTTTCCCCGCTGCCCCCATTGCATTGTGTCCATTTTTCTTTCTGTTTCCCCCGCTGCCCCCATTGCATTGTGTCCATTTTTCTTTCTGTTTCCCTCGCTGCCCCCATTGCATTGTGTCCATTTTTCTTTCTGTTTCCCCCGCTGCCCCCATTGCATTGTGTCCATTTTTCTTTCTGTTTCCCCCGCTGCCCCCATTGCATTGTGCCTTTTTTGCCTTCTGTACCCCACGCTGCCTCTCTCCACTCCCGCCGCTGCGTCCCCTGCGGCCCCGCCCCCCTGACTGCCCATTCGCTGCCCTTGCCTCCCAGCTGCTCCTCCCTCCCACCTCCCCATATATGGCGGCCGCTGCGCGGTGAGGAGAGCGACCCTTGACCTTACCAGGTAGGTCGCTCCCCCACCACACAGCTCCGCCTGTGGTGTCCTGCCCGCTGCTGCTGCTGGTAAGCTCGCCCCTCTGCTTGTGGCCTCGGTGCCCGTTTTCCGTCTGTTTCCCCCGCTGCCCCCATTGCATTGTGTCCATTTTTCTTTCTGTTTCCCCCGCTGCCCCCATTGCATTGTGTCCATTTTTCTTTCTGTTTCCCCCGCTGCCCCCATTGCATTGTGTCCATTTTTCTTTCTGTTTCCCTCGCTGCCCCCATTGCATTGTGTCCATTTTTCTTTCTGTTTCCCTCGCTGCCCCCATTGCATTGTGCCTTTTTTGCCTTCTGTACCCCTCGCTGCCTCTCTCCACTCCCGCCGCTGCGTCCCCTGCGGCCCCGCCCCCCTGACTGCCCATTCGCTGCCCCTGCCTCCCAGCTGCTCCTCCCTCCCACCTCCCCATATATGGCGGCCACTGCGCGGTGAGGAGAGCGACCCTTGACCTTACCAGGTAGGTCGCTCCCCCACCACACAGCTCCGCCTGTGGTGTCCTGCCCGCTGCTGCTGCTGGTAAGCTCGCCACTCTGCTTGTGGCCTCGGTGCCCGTTTTCCGTCTGTTTCCCCCGCTGCCCCCATTGCATTGTGTCCATTTTTCTTTCTGTTTCCCCCGCTGCCCCCATTGCATTGTGTCCATTTTTCTTTCTGTTTCCCTCGCTGCCCCCATTGCATTGTGTCCATTTTTCTTTCTGTTTCCCCCGCTGCCCCCATTGCATTGTGTCCATTTTTCTTTCTGTTTCCCTCGCTGCCCCCATTGCATTGTGTCCATTTTTCTTTCTGTTTCCCTCGCTGCCCCCATTGCATTATGTCCATTTTTCTTTCTGTTTCCCCCGCTGCCCCCATTGCATTGTGTCCATTTTTCTTTCTGTTTCCCTCGCTGCCCCCATTGCATTGTGTCCATTTTTCTTTCTGTTTCCCCCGCTGCCCCCATTGCATTGTGTCCATTTTTCTTTCTGTTTCCCTCGCTGCCCCCATTGCATTGTGTCCATTTTTCTTTCTGTTTCCTCGCTGCCCCCATTGCATTGTGCCCTTTTGCCTTCTGTACCCCTCGCTGCCTCTCTCCACTCCCGCCACTGCGTCCCCTGCGGCCCCGCCCCCCAGACTGCCCATTCGCTGCCCCTGCCTCCCAGCTGCTCCTCCCTCCCACCTCCCCATATATGGCGGCCGCTGGCGCGCCGAAGGCGCGCCTAAGACAAGCTCGTCTGCGCCCGTCCGTGCCTGGACCGCGCCCAGCGCCAGACCCCCTGGGCCGTGCGCCCCCCGCACCAGCCTCGAGGACCGACGCCGATACGATGCCACCACACTCCACGCTCTCAACCCCGGACGGACGCACAACTGCTTCAAGGCCGCACCGAAACGCACCCATGGTCCCTTCACCTGCCGGAACTGCAGCTACACCAGCCTCAGAACCACCGAGGCGCCCGCCAAGAAGGACCTCAACCACCTCCGATGCATCCTACTGAACACCCGCTCCGCACGCAAACACGCCGTCGAGCTCTGGGACCTGCTCGACACATCATCACCAGACGTCGCCTTCCTGACAGAGACCTGGATGAACGACTCCTCCGCCCCCGACATCGCCATAGCCATCCCAGACGGCTATAAGATCACCCGCAGAGACCGCGTCAACGCAGTAGGAGGAGGAATCGCCATCGTCCACAAGAACACCATCAGGGTCTCGACCAGCACCGACGACACTCTCAGCACCGCCGAACACATGCACTTCCAGATCCACACGGACCCCAACACCACCCTTAGAGGCACCCTTGTCTACAGACCCCCTGGGCCCCGACCCCAGTTCAGCGACTCCATCGCCGACTTCATCAGCACGCACGCCCTGACCTCTACCGACTACATCCTCCTCGGAGACCTGAACTTTCACCTGGAGAACAACAACGACAGCAACTCCACCACCCTGATCGACAACCTCGCCAACCTCGGTCTGAGCCAGCTCGTCACAACACCGACCCATTCCGCCGGCCACACGCTTGACCCCATCTTCTCCTCAAGCTCTCACGTCTCCTTCAGCCACACCACGGAACTCCTCTGGACCGACCACCGCTGCATCCATTTCACCTTCCAGAAACCCACCACACACCACCGCACCCAACAGATCCCACGCCGCTGCTGGAGCAAAGTCACCGAAGACCAACTACGGGCAACCCTCGCTCTCAGCCCTCCCTCCGACCCATCCAACACCGACGACGCTGCCTGCAACCTCAGACGATGGATGGACGACTCTGCCAACACCCTCGCCCCGCTGAAAAAACTCACCTACAGTGACACCACCAAAAGAGCCAGCTGGTTCACCTCGGAACTCATAGCTTCCAAGCGTACCTGCCGGAAACTAGAGCAGAAATGGCACAGTGATAAGACACCGGACAGCCACGCAGCCCACAAAGACGCCATCCGTAACCACCACCACCTCATCAAGTCCGCCAAGAGAATCTCCTTCAAAGACCGCCTCGACAACAACGCACACAACAGCAAGGAGCTTTTCAACATCGTGAAGGAACTCTCCAACCCCAGCTCCAACACCAACGACATCCCGCCGTCGCAACCCCTGTGCGATTCCCTCGCCACCTTCTTCCACCGCAAGATCGCCGACATCCACGACAGCTTCAACACCCAGACAGCCCCAACTAAGATCGATGCACCAGACCCGCCGCACACCATCGACCACGACCCCCTGCCAGCCTGGGCCAGCGTGAACATCGAGGACACCATCAAGACCATGAGCACAATACACTCCGGCTCCCCGTCAGACCCTTTCCCGCACCACATCTTCAACAAAGCCAGCAGCTCCATCGCACCCCACCTGTGCAACATCATCAATCTCTCCTTCGAGACCGCGACCTTCCCAGAGAGCTGGAAACACGCAGAGATCAACGCCCTACTCAAAAACCCAAGGCGGACCCGAGAGACCTCAAGAACTTCCGGCCCATCTCCCTGCTTCCGTTCCCAGCCAAGGTCATCGAGAAGATCGTCAACAAACAGCTAACCCGATACCTCGAAGAAAACAGCATCCTGGACCCATCCCAATCGGGGTTCCGCAGCAACCCCCCACCTGAGGAACCTGCACTGGCTCCCCGTCGACAGGAGAATCTCCTTCAAACTCCTCATCCACGCACACAAGGCACTCCACAAGACTGGCCCAGCCTACCTCAACAGACGACTCTACGTCCCCAACCGCCAACTCCGCTCCGCCGACCTCTCCCTCGCCACCGTCCCTCGCATTCGAAGAACCACCACCGGCGGCAGATCCTTCTCCCACCTCGCCGCCAAGACCTGGAACACCCTTCCACTAAGCCTACGACAGACCCAAGACCTGCTGACCTTCAGGAGGCTACTCAAGACCTGGTTGTTCGACCAGTAGCAGCACCCCCCTCTTTTTTTCCCCAGCGCCTTGAGACCCTCGCGGGTAAGTAGTGCGCTTTACAAATTCTGTGATTGATTGATTGAGAAATCAAGAAGCATTTTTACTGCTCCGGCACCAAAGCAGCTAACTATTTTACATCTCAAAGTTACCAATCCTTAATCACATTTAACAAATTTCTGAAAATGACTTAACTGTTTTGCACTGTACTGTTTCCTTCTGTCAATGCGCAAGCTTAAATTAGCAAAGTGCTTAATTTGAGCCGGTGCTCAGCACCGGCACTTAATTGGTTTCCGGTACTCGGCACCGGCACCGGCACCTAACTGTTCTAAGTGTGGTGTTGCCAGTCTACCACACGGTGGCGCTGCTCATATAATTTAGAGATGAGCAGAACAACGGTTGTTTAGGAATACAATATACATTAAAATAGTGCTAATACCTGCCTCCCCAGCCATTCCTTTAGCTTTGGGGACCTGGAAAAATCTGAACTGTCGCATTTACATGCGGGAGAGATGGTCAGTAGTTGTTTTGGCAGCGATGACAAGGGCGATAGGTGGTGCAAGCTGCAGTGGCCTGCTGGTCAGAGCCCTGGCACTTAATATTTTACAAATTAAGCAACCGTTGGTATAGCCACCATAAAAGATACTTAATGTGATATTTATCAGTTTCAGATGTATGCGGAGCTTTGTATGTTTCTCCATGCCTCAGATAGTATATTTCATGTCGATGGGAGCACAGGGGTGATTCCTAATGAGTTTCAAAGGTACTCCATTTCAGTTTATGGGCGTCTCAATCAGCTTGCGCCATGAATGATAGATAACATAACACGTGATAAAAGATTACAATTCCCACTTTCTTATGAACATTTTTAATTGCATTTTAACGCAAGGCATCATATCCACAGTTGCATACGACGCAGTCTCACAATTACCATCAGACATGAAATAAGTGGCTAAGAAGTAGGTACAGGCAAACACCGCACTGTGTCTCTCTTTCAGTTTACACTGAAGCTGAAATTGGTCAACCGCGATCTCCAAATCTTGTCTTATTTTTTTGGGGTCACCTTCTCGCACAGTAATTGCACAGGAGTCCATTGTCCTCATCCAGGGCTTTAATTGGGATGACAAAACTGTGGGGGCTCTCAAAGGGGCGTGGCCGATGTAATTAGGGCGTGGCTTACAATATGTAAGCTAAAAATCTGTGCTTAGCATAGTGTGCCACCCGACTGGTAATTTGCTGCTTCTGTCATTGCATCCAGATATATAATACAACAAGTAACATTACACCTACAACAAGCCAGGAGTATTAACTTTGCCAGTGGTTGTTAGTTGCAGAAGATAAATAAGCAAAAACTATGTCTTCGTTGTATAGAACATTGAAAATGCTTCAATTCTGAAATGATGAGACTATGAAAGAACTATAACGAGTCTCCTTGAAGTTACATCAAAGGCAGTGAAGGGTGGTACTGCTGCAGAGATAAGATTTTTTCTTCATCCTAAGTGGGAGGGCAAAAAGGGAGAGCCCGATAGGGACCCGTCTCAGCACCTGCTTTGTAGAACTGCAGCTGCTTTTGAGGCATTAACGTCATTTATCAGTCGCATCTGCGTCCCTTTGCAAACCCTGGCCTTGCCCTTGTGACCCCTGTATTAGAGATGGCAAGGGAACAGCAGAAAACAAACGCGGCTGCAGCCGTGCCAAGGTTTTCAGGCCTATTCGCGATGAGCTGCTACAGTCTAGATTTTTTTCTTTAAATTCTGGGACTTGTAGTCCTGTTTATTCCATTTGACAACCAGGACTACAAGTTCCAGAATTGAAGGAAAAACCTGGACTGGAGCATCTCATCATGCATGGACCTGGGAAACTTGGCAGCTGTGCGGCTGTCAGAGCCAAGTTTACTTCCTGCAGCCCTTGCTGAGCATGGCAGATTGCTAGACCAGGAGGCGAGGAAAGTAACTTTTTCTTCACCAGGAGAAGACAAGGACATAGTTGAGGAGACGAGCTGTACCATCCTGTGTCCTCTGCCATGCATTTGTATATAGGAGAGATGCTGCATATGGAGAGGCACGTCAGTTCATCATGGTGCCATGCAAATTGTTTTATAGTTTATAAACAATGGTTTATAAACTGAAAAAGACCGTTTCTTGATGCCTAGAAGTTGGGTAGGTTATTGCTGACATTTAAATTCCACCAATTTCCTGAAGCACAAATGATAATAAACAAGTATTGGCACAGCCGAGACGTCTTGGCATTCCGAGAGCTATTGGCATTGTCAATGTCTTTTACCCATGCTGAATAGCAGCACTGCTACTGTTTAGCATGGCTGAAAGTCATGTAAAAACCCTAAGCATATGGCGGCCACTTCAGTTTATTCCCTGAAGTAACACACGGGGGCGCATGCAGTAAAGCCCCAGCGCTGCTGCCCACAGATTGATCACAACACGTCTCTTCGAGCCAGCGCATGCCCTGTCTAGCGAGACCTAATACATGCTGTACATGAAACAATCATTTGCAATGCAATAGGTCTCGCATTTGCGAGAGTTTAAGTTATTGGCATTGTAAATGATAATGCCTTTTATTTATGTTTTAAAAACCAACACATAAATAAAAGGCATTGTCATTTACAATGCCAAGAGCTCAAACTGTTGCAAATGTGAGACCTATTGCATTGCAAATGCTTGTTTACTAAGACCCCCGTCCCCGTCCCCTCTCCATTTCCGGACCTTCTCCTCCTCTCACCTATCTCTCTTTCATCATTATCTCACCGCTCCTCCTTTCACCTCCTATCCCCTTCCGGTCTTTCCCTCCACCACTTCTTTCCTTTTCCAGTCGTCCTCCCTCTCTTTATTCCAAGTTTTCTTTGTAAAAATGTATTAAATGCGTAACATATTTACCAAGGCATATCCACATGATGTATTTTTTGCAAAGTTTATCAGTTTGTTTCGCCTGTTGCCGCGCTGTTGCAAAAACGCTTTGAGTAATTTTGCAAGCCAAAGGAATGGTGCAGAATGCAGTTGTTCTCTTATTAGTACCAGCACTGACTTTTTCTCTTGCATCAAGACTTCCCTGTCAGGGCTGCGAGCTAATACTGGGTTTAAAAGCGCCTCAGTGTTTACATATTGGAAACACCTAAAGAGGAAACAGCCTGTCTCCCCAGTGCTGTCAACCTGCTCTTCGTGGCACTTTTCTGGCTCCTGTTGCTCTGACAGTGTTGCACTACTCTGTGCACAAATAGCCAGTACAATAATATTGTCAAAGCATTTGGTTCAAGTGCTATTACAACATGGTTATTATTTCCTGTTGCTGGAGTCTGTTGTAGAGCTAAGTGCTAAAGAAACGCAGATTTTGTGCTGCCCGGTGGTAGATTTCCCTCAGTCTATTTTTAGGTCGAGCCTGGGCAGCGCATGCGCTGCTGCGAGGCATGCAGTATTAGAGTATGGCTTTGAAGCCCCGCCCACTCTCTGCCCATATTTTTAATTGCCTTGTGTCATTGTCCTTTCCAAACGCTGGCTTCCGAGTCGTTATTAGGCTTGTTAGTCCCTCCTTGGTACGGCCTTGTCCACATTTGTTACCTTCCATAACGACTGGACCTTTTACTTCTCTTGTTACACAGTCTGCTTTATCTTGGCTTTGAGGCACAGGGTCAGACTGATTTGCATATGGCCATGTCTGAACTGGGGTGGCGGAGTGAGCTAAAGAATGATGATGGATTAAACCCAGATCAGTTGACTGGGAGTGCTTGTAATGTCAACACTCCGTCCATCATCCCCTTTGGTTTTGCTTATCTTGGCTTTGAGCACTATTTTGTTTAATAATTTGCCCCTATAGCATCCACTACGCCACCTGCTTTTATTTTATTTACTAATGGCGGTCCGCTTTAATTATAGCGGCCGCATTTCTTTATTTATTTTAGCAGCGCGGTCCGCTTTAAGTATTGCGGCTGCACTTACTTTATATATAAAAAAAAAAAACATTCTTTGTTTTCTAGCGCCCATGTGGCACTTTCACATTCATAGATGCCGCGCCCCTTTCTTTAGACAAGCCGCGTCTAAAGAAAGGTGCGTGGCAGCTATTAAAGTGAAAGTGCGGCATGGGCACTTTTACAAAAAAAAAACATCTGTTTGTCAACTTGGCAAACAGATGCTTTTTTTTGTCAAAGCGCCCCATGCCGTGGTTTCACTTTAATGTCGACAATAGCAAAGTGAACTCTCAATGGAGGTGACTGTGGGACCAAAGAGACTCATTGTCGCTGCTGCGACCCAAGACATCCCGCCCCGAGGGAGAAACCCAACCACTGAACTAAGAAACAGACCGGGGCGACAGAACGAGGCCGCAGCAGGACTGCCCGGCAACACAACAGTATAGTTCGGCGCGCCTGGCCCCTGAAAAACAGCAGCCAGGGAGGCGCCTTGGAGACACCATCAACCCGTCTGGCGGCAGTGAGTTTTATGAGAGCCCCGTGGGGGAGGACAAACAACTTGTCGGAGAGGGTCAAGGTGTACAGTCAAGGGAAGTGCGCTGCAACGGCTCTAGGATTCAGGGCCACCACTCACCTGACGAGGGCTGCTACTGCTGGGGATGGGGAGGAAGCCTGCTGCCTGCGACGGTCTTCCCTCGGGCCGATACGACTCAGTGCAGGCCCTGACATAGTCAGGATCTTGATCACGATGCGGGGGCCTGCACGCTCCCTGTGTCCCACTTGCTGCCTGCATATAGTGAAACGCTTCCCACCATTGTCGCCCTCTGCCCAGCGTGACAAAAGTGGACATGATTAGACCGGCTGGTGTGGGGTTGGACTACTAGTGGGGAGTGAGAGGATCTCTGTTGCACGACAAGAGGATAAATCCCGTATTGCCCTCACTCCCCCCCCACTCTTTTTTTCATCAGATGGCCCTCTGTTTGAGCCCGCACAGTCAACATACCTAGCTGAACCTACACAATCAATCCATAGAGCTAACAACTGTTGACTGCACTGGAACCCTGAGCTGAGCACTTCATGACACGCCCGGCTACACACAACTGTATCAATGTATCCCGGGGATCACCTTCCCTCTGCGTATTCATTATCCTCCACAAACTGAGATGTGCAGTGCGATCGAGCATTGAGGGGCTGAGGCACTGAGTCTGCACTCTGACAAACACCTCACACTGACTTACAGCCTCCCATTGCTTAATTCATGAAGCTCCACTTGGGAACAGAACCAGACTTTGCACCATAAGCATGGCAAGATCTACTTCTAGTATAACCTGCCTCCTGCCTTGAAATGTATCCCGGGCAATTGAGAGGATGGACAACGGGGGGAAACAGGCCGCACAGGACTATTGTGGTGGACAGCTCCCCTAGCTGACTGGCTGGCGACTACTTCAGTGCCTCTCTCACACACGAAGACTCTGATCTCCAACGAAGATGACCGGGGTAGAGGTGCCTGGGGGGCACAACAAACAAAACTAGACAAATTTGCACTCCCAAGAGAAGGGGTGTCCAAGTCTGAGGTGATGAACACTCAAAGACCTGCTGACCAACCCCCGAATGAGAGCAATACCATAACACTTGAAGACATTATGGCTGTGATCCAGGGAGTTCATGAATCCCTGGAAACGAAAATAGTCTCCATTGAGGTCATGTTGGTCAGAACGGACCTTTGCAATATCAATGCACAACTAAAAGACACAGAAGATTCACTCACGACCCTCCAGTCTGAAACTGCGACTTTTAAACAGCAAGTCAAAGATCTGCGTACAACCACAAAGACTATGGGGCCAAACTGGAGAACTAGGAAGGGAGATAAAGGAGAAACAACATTCATATAGTATGAATGAATATAGAGGTTTTATCTGTGACTCTTTTGCTCTGGATACTGGGGAAAGCTCTATATCTGAAAACTTGGGACTGAACTCAACTGTTGTCCATGCAGCGAGTCACTACGGTGGTGCAGTTTCCTCTGAATAGTGTCAGACTGCTCTGGCAACCAAGGACGATTGGTGAAACCAGACCATGTTGATGGCATTCGTAACATGTAAGACCCTTTTTGGGGCAGGTGGGGGGGATTGGTTGTGGTGACCACTGTCTCCTACTCTTTTAGTATTGGTTTGGGGCGACAGGCACTCTGCAATGTTTGGGGAGGCGGGCAGTTTTGAGTCCGCTGTGCAGGGAGTCGGGGAGGGTGGGGTTGTTTGGGGGATGTATACCATTATTTTTTGGTATGAAAGTTTTGTGGTCATGTGCATTACCAACACTGCAGTTTCATTCATTCATACGCTTGGTACCCTAACACACCTCCCTGTGCTTGCTGCTAGGTTCAGTAGCTCACTGTATCTCAGCAGCTCCACACACCTATGGAAGACTGCCCTGACACATCGGCCATAAAACTTTTATCCTGGAATGTGAATAGCCTGGAGGACAAAATCAAATGGGGACTCGTCCTGCAATACATCAGCGTCTAACACCAACGTGGTCCTCTTCCAGGAGACTCGCATGCTGGATACTACTTATCGTGCTCTAAATCGATGGGGGTACAAAATGCTTGCTCGTGTGGGCTAAATGGCTGGCTCCAGAGGTGTGGGCATTTTAACAAGAAAGTCACTCCCTCTAATTGTTCGGCAGGTCTGGCCAGAAGCACATGGTAGATATGTGGCCCTTCCTGGGAGCTTTAAGGGAACAACACTCAACATCTGCTCGGTTTATGTCCCTCCCCACCTCCATGACATCACATTCCCTGACCTGAGTGCCCTGCTCATCCAAATGCCGGGTGGTAAATTGTTAATGGGGGCGACTTCAACATGACTATATGCGACCAATGAGACTGGTGGCCCCACAAGCCCATGGACTCGCCCCGTCCCCACTGGTTGAGTTCTTGAATGCCCTGGGCCTGACTGATATCTGGTGAGCACTTAACCCCAATGCCCGACAGTACATGTTTCACTCAGGAGTGCATGGCAGCCTTTCAAGTATAGATTATCTCTTAACCCTCCCACACCAACTACAACACTATTCAGGGGCCGACTCTTGGCACGAGGAATAACAGACCACTCCCCCACGTGGGCAGAGTTTGCTCTACGCAGAGACTCAGCCCCTCGGAACATAGTGCTCAATCCCTGATATCTCAAGGTAGCTCCATATTAGAGAGAGTCTTCTTACAGCAACAGAGCAATACTTTTCTGACAATGAGAACTCGGTTGACTCTGCTCAGAAATTGTGGGAGGTGTATAACACTGTTATAAAAGAACAAAGTCTGTCCTTGCTAGTGGGTCATAAACAAGATAAACGAGATAAAAAGAGCCAAATTGGAACAATTAGAGAAAGAAATCCAGATACTAAACATGCCCTATAAATTTAACAGAAAGAATACAAAGATGCAGCCGTAGACACCGCCAAAGCGAATAACAGAGACACCCAACAAAGCCTCTATGAGGTGGGCAATAAGGTGAGAAAACCCCTGCCATGGTTAGATAAGAGACTAGGTTGGCCATTGGGTATTGGAGGTCAAGGCTGATGGTGATGTCACTGTCAGAGACAAATGAGGAATAGCGAACGCCTTTTCCACCTACTATGCCCGGCTCTATTCACTGGCAGTTTCTGCCACAGTGCAGGAGTCTAAAGAACTCCTGACTGATATCCGTCTCCCTAGCCTCTCCATTACTTGTAGAGCCCTACTTGATGAAGAGATAATAGAAGACGAAATAGTGAAGGCCATATATGGCTTGAACTCTTGTAAGGCTCTTTGTCCCAAGAGACTGCCAATTGAGTTGTACAAGCTTGTAGCCCCTAAACTTGCTCTATACCTCCTTTGCATGTACAAAGACTGTTGTCAGCTCACCATACTTCCCCTGGACCAAAGATTGGCCTCCATTGTGGTTAATCACAAGGAAGGAAAACCCCCTGATGAATGCTCCTCATACCGACCAATATCACTCTTCAATGCATCGATTAAGATCCTGGCTAAAGTGTTGGCCTCCCACTTAATAAAAGTGATTACGACACTGGTCCATCCAGACCATTCCAGTTTTATGCCCAACAGAAGTACGTACCTCAATCTGCGGCGCCTATATGGCATGATGAGTCAGGCGAGCAATCTCTAGGAAAGCGCCCTAGTACTCTCACTTGATGCCAAGAAAGCTTTTGATACAGTGGAGTGGACCTACATGTTTGAAGTCTTCACCAGACTGGGCTTTGGCCTGCACTTCCTGAAGTAGGAGCGCCTATTATACTCCAGCCCAGGTGCAGGTCAATGGGGGAACCATCTCAGGGGTTCGAACTTCGAAGAGGCACGTGACGGGGCTGCTCCCTGTCGCTGCTGATATTTGCATTGGTACTGGAACCTCTTGCAGCCTGGATTTCTCAGGACCTACTGGTTCACGGCCTCATCTGGACAGATGGCTGGGAAGACAGAATATCGTTGTGTGCAGAGGACGTGCTGCTCTGTTACAGACCCATATTTTACTCTGAACAGACTAATGCAGATTGTCTTTTTGTTTAGCCGATACTTGGGCTACACAATAAATTGGCATAAATCCTTAATTTGTAACCTGAAAGGTCTAACACAGAGACTACCTCATGAATGTGAGGCAGTTATAGCCACTGAAGGGTTCCGCTACCTTGGAATCTATATCACAACTGACCCAGGACTGTTTTTTGACAGAAATGTGTTACCCCCCCATTGAACAGGCTGAAAAATTATGTCCATCTGTGGATCCCTGCCTTTGTCTCTCCTGAGTAGAGACTCCTTATTTAAGATAATGTCCCTACCCTGTTTTCTATACACTTTGCAAAATACGCCTTATGTGGCTCACAAGTCGTACTTCAAGACACTAGGTGAACTCCAAATGCTTCTCTGGGTTGGAAGCCGAGCCCGAATAGCACAACATAAACTCACAACAAGATGGTATGAGGTGGGGTCGCCCTTCCTGACATTCAAAAGTATTTCTGGGCGGCGCACCTGACCACCATAAATACCTGGGTCTTTCAGCCATTGGATGAGCCCGCATACCGAATGGACAGACTAAGGATGCACCCACTGGGACACCTCAGTGCTCTATACGGCACTATCCGAATGCACAAAGATGCAATTCCGACGACTGTGGTAATGCGCCTTTGGCACACAACTACAAGAGCATTGGGCTAGAAGGGCAAAATTACTCCAGCGACACCCCTCTGGGATATGGTAGAATTGGGCTCATAGGAGCACAAGCGGGTTTTGACAAATGGGATCTCATTAGCCTCTCCCCCTGAGTTGGAGATCTATGGGCTCGGGGAGAAGTCATTACCTCTATAGACCTGCAACGTGAGTACGAACTGGCTCCCTCTGAAACCTTCCGATACTTGCAAACAAAACATGCACTTAGAGCAGTGCTCCAGAAGGGGATGGAACTCCCTGAATCCTTGGAGAACAGACTGCTGGACGAATTTGTCACGCAAAGCCATATCCCTGATGTATGAAAAACTGATCAACAACATCCCTGATGCCTTGCTGGGTCTACGGGAAAAGTGGACTTAAGATTTAGACGGCCTGGAAGATGAGTGGATAGAGGACTTGGTATCCCCGAGTGAGGTGGCCATATGGACACGGTTTCGTCTTGTCCAATTAAAAATACTACACTGCTCCTACTATGCACAACACGCTATGTTTAAAATGGGTAGAGCAATAGATGAATGTTGTAGGTGTGGATGTGGACAAGCTGTTACCTTTTACCCCATTGTATGGGACTGCCCGCTAATCTAACCATTTTGGGATTCGGTTGTGAGATGTATGGGTTCCCTATGCAAACATGTTACCATCTCTGCTAAATGGTGTCTGCTTAACATTTGGAGAGAATCAGATCTCAATTGTATGGAGCCTGTATGAGTTACATTGGAGCTAGGCATGGCCAAAAGAAACATTACACGTCTCTGGGGGACAGAACAGGTACCACAACTGCTGGAGTGGAAGAGGGATATGGGCTGGTGTATGCTGGCTGAGGAGGTGGTGTATGAGGGCCATGGATGCCCCAAAAACGGACTAAAATTGGAGGAAGCTTGAATGAATATAGAGGTTTTATCTGTGACTCTTTTGCTCTGGATACTGGGGAAAGCTCTATATCTGAAAACTTGGGACTGAACTCAACTGTTGTCCATGCAGCGAGTAAGGGAGGGGAGAATGCTACCATTGATGTATGCTGAGATGTTCTTGTTATCAAACATATCGATGCACGACCAGATTTTGTTTGTGTTTCCTAATATAATGTCAATTAAATGATTTATAAAAAAAAAACCACAAAGAATAAAGTAGTTCTAAAGCAGGAGCAGTGGATGGAAACAAGTACTTGGTCCCTGCTCTGCGGGAGGGCTAAACACAAGAAGAGACATGACATGCATGCCATGGACAAATGGGGACAAAGGATATGAGAGAGATGATGGAGTGAGCAAATGGTAAGCCTATGGCAGGCTCAATCCCACAGATTTAAAAATGCGCTGTCTAGCTGAGACCTACAAAAGACACTACACTCACAGGGTGACACGTGAAATTATTATCTTGTAAAACCAAGAACCCTGAGGCAACATTTTTTTAACCTGATTTTTTTAAAAGTGTTATTTAAAACTGAGTGTTGGGTGCCATGTTCTCCATTTTTCCATTGTTAGGTCTGTAGCACTCCATCATGGGCCTAATTATTGCCTTAACTGGGCACCAGACATGCCTCTCAATTTGTCTGTTTTACTGACGATTCTGTTACAAACATTGGTATGCCACTACCTTACAAATCAAATACACTGGAATGGATCAAGACTGATTTTCAGTCCAAATAACAGACTAACATGTCCACCACTCAAATTAATTTCATATTTCACTATACTAACTCACCACTAATACTTTATGGGTTCCGGAGTAGCGTGCTACTCGCTGAAAAAGCACTTTGACGCCTCGTCAGGGGTAGTAAGTGCTATATGAATGCAATTACAATATAATACAATACTAATAACTGGGTAGCAATTATAGCAAATTAAATGAGGTTAAGGAGGGACACCAACCATGACAACTGCCCAATTTTGGGGCAAATCTTGGGGTTCTCCATGGATGCTGTTTTGCCAGAAAGAACCACTACAACTGCCTGAACCATGGAATGCTCCTGTTTCTCATGTTTAGCTGCAGGGCGCATTGTGGTGTTTTTTTTTTTTTTTTAGCACAAATTGCTCTTTACTGTAAATAAAATGGGCAAATCTTATCGATTTCATTCCGTGGATTAGTTAAGCCACTCCTAGCATAAAAATACATCCTAATGGTCACCAAGACGTTCTTTTTTCTGGTAGATCAGCTGCACACTGAACTTTTCTCTAGGGAGTAAAAAGTATTTTTCATCTGCAAAGTTTTACAGTTCTCCTGATTTGTTTGCCCTTTGCTAAGATTACAAAGTTTCTCATTTCGCCTTCACCTATGCAGAGAATTTTCACAATAAGCGAACACGGCCAAGCAAGAAAATGTTTTTTTTTTCTCTACAAGTTTAACTTTTGCTGTCTTTTGTCGCACATTGGAAGATGTAAGCAGACTTTTTCTCAGCATGTTTACACTTTGTGACTTAACTCGGCAGAAAAGTCTCAAATTTTACACAAAGTGGTAAAGCATAAAACTTTGCGGCATTCAGGTTTTGCTATGGAACTTCACAAAACTGTCAAAAATGTCCACACCCTTTCTTTTATTTGCAGGAGTGAGGGGCTGAAGTGCGAGTGTGGTATTTTTGAAAACCGTTAAGAATAAATTTATACCAGAAAGATGTGTAGAAATTGAACATGAAATAATAATTTAATACACGACATTTACCTGTAGACTGGGACACTTGTCTTGATGGGACCAGGCATGGATCAAGGAAGGGCGTGTGAAAATTCATGTGGGTGGTAAATTATAAACTAACAGAACTGCAGTAAAACATTCTGTGTTGAACAGGGAACCTAATAGCTGCTAAAGTGAAGACTATCACCAAACCTGAATAACTCAGAAGCTCTACAAAGGTCATATTAGTTCACAACACTACATTTCTGTACAAATGTCCTTGATCATAGGCAATTGCCTCATCAAAGTGTGAATAAAGACCACAAGATTGTGAATGTGGCATGCTTGCCAGGTAGCTCCTTGTTGCATTGTTTGGGCCACGGGCGCTGAACCATTATGAGGGAGTTGCCAGTTCCTCCTGGTTGCTTGAGGCACTGGCAGGAATCTACAAACTCAGTGTTGCGTCTGTGTAGCAGAAATGCTCACCGCGTCTAGGCGCGCCTGCATAAAAGATTAAGGCCATCGTTTAGAGTTGTGAGATAACCGAACAAACTCCAATTTCTGTGATCACTCAAAATGTTCAGTAGCATCTGCCAGCTAAATGTCCTTCACCAGAGGGATCTTATTGCAGAGGAAATTCAGCTGGTGAAATCTGCTGAGTATTCAGTTTCTTCAAGAAAATGGAAGATTTTCTGTTCGCTCCAAACTTTAAATGAGTCCCTAAGTCCCCATGACAGAGAGCTCCCATCAGGGCAGGTCTTTTCTTGTGTTTTTAAGTCCTAAGGTATATGGATTCCCATTGAAATTCTAGATTTATATGGTGACTTTTGGGGAAAGTGTTTATGCATTAGACTGCCCTGTCTGCAACAGCCAGCTCAACCCAGGGTGTGGATAACATATGCATGACTTTGGCCTGTCCTCTCACTCACAATAGTATGACTGCCCTGTTGTCTCACAAAGGCCAGTCTGGATTGTCTCATGAATTCCACCTCTGCTGTCTCGTTGGCAAAACCCTCTGGTCTTCTTGGGTTATTAAAAGAATTGTATCATCTTCTGATGCCAAAAGAAGAGGCACAATTCCCAAGAACGAAGCCGGGCCAAATTTAATTTCTACCAGCTTAATCTTGAAGAATTTCTGGCATTTTGTGTTATGATTATTACGTGAAATGCCCATTTCCATTATGCCATGTTGCTTAAATAAGATTGAACTTGGGTAAAAACCTATTGTGGGAGCACAGAAACACCACAAATAAACCAAACGCAAGCAGTTGTTTGCACTAACGTGATTTTGCCCTATTTTTTTAGCATGAAATTTGTCCTCCTGTTCAAAAGAGAATGCAGTTCATGCTTAAAAAAAGAGCAAAATACTGGACCGGCGTTTCAGGTAATAAACTTAAATTTAGTTTAATTTGGGGGATTTCATTTAATTTCCACAATGGCGATGATGACTCTTGCACAGATTTACCCATAATCCTGCATTATTGGAGCAAATAGAAATGGCCTCCATGGAAACCTCGTATCCCAAACAAGTTTAGTTGGATAGTATTAGTAGTAGGGTGGGTGGGTGATGGGGAAGGAGGTAAGGCCTAAGTATGGTTTTCTGTGAGGACAACAAGTGCTTTCATGCCATGCCACCCTGTGGTCTGGATGCAACAGGGACATGCACATGTACAGCATTAGATCATCATGTTCCTGAGAACAAGATGGCGGGTACGTAAGAGCTGTGGTCACCTTTGTAATAGAATATACAACTTTGCAGAGAAGCTGCTGCTTGACCATTGAATCTGTCATCCACACATCCATATGAAAATGTAGTAATCAGTTAACCTTTTTACTGAAGTGTATCCTATCTACTAATCTTTGCTGACAAACTAACCACCATATCAAATGATTTCAAATGTTAATACTGTTGTTCCCATTTCCTGACTCGCTTAGGGCCTGGAGGGTGGGGATGGGGCCCATTAACTGCAGGAGTGGGTAAGAGCAATGCTGCCCCTATCCCTGTCTTCCTTGAAGCCCATTGGCAGTTCCTCTCAGCCTCACCCAACCAGTGCCCTGCCAGATTAGTTGCTGGGAGAGAGGAGTGGAAATATTCCCCTTCTGTCTGAGTCATGTTTCTGTGGCAGTTCTAGTCCCCTTCTCCCAACATACGGACAAGCAAGCGGGTCAGGAGAAAAATAATTACAGTAAAAATGAATGGCATTACACAAGAAAAATGGCAAGTGGTATCAACAATGTTAAATACAAGACAGAGACAGAATCTGCCACATAAAAAAGAGGTTGTTTTACTGTGGTCGCCAACATTTGTAATGGTGACAGTTTCACATACAGATGTGAGGTTTGGGAGACTGTCCTGTTATCAGAGACTCCCTCACCAGAGTCAAACAAGGACTGTCGAAGACAGTAGGCCTGGTGTTTGCTGCCGCCAGTCTTTTGGCTTTGTCAGTGCTTATTTTGTCATTTTGTTTGTAAAACTTTACTGTTGTAGAGCTACGGGGTCTTCACCAACGTAAAACAAAATGGCTAAAAGCCAGCTTATGCTTTTTGGTCTCAAAAAGCACACATTGTATTGGTAGTCCCTGGAACTAAAGGGAACTGCTTTGTGTGTGGGTGTGCTCGTTGGGAAAGAGCAGAATGCTGTCATTCACAGCAAAGTTAGACAATGGCTGTAATGTCCTGTCTGAATGTCCCGGGCTGTTTGCTGTACAGGGTGAAAGAAAGACTTGAATGACACAACAGACCACTGGATGAAGAGGGATGGTTGCAAGTCTCTAGAAGTAATTACATAATATTTATATAATGATAGTAAAATCAAAAGGTCTTGGCCTACACCAGACCAAAGTATGCAGAAACGTGACCCCCCCCTCCCCCCCCACTCCGCGACCACACAAAAAGGAAATGGCATTCACAGCATGGTGAATTTTGCTTCACGGGCTCCATACTATTTCATTTATTTTTTATTTTACAGATTTGTAAAGTGCCCACACAACTTTGATACCATATCACAGTGCTAAGTGAGGGTGAAAAATGTGAGAGCGCTGTCGGGTATTAGCAGGACCATGGGAGGAACAGATGGAAACTTTCTCACACAGCCCCACTTATTGCAAAAGTAACTGGTCCTAACTAGTCAGATTGAAGCTTATGTCTGGGGAAGGAGCAAGACTGGTCTGCCTATAGTTGGACCTCTTCCTACATGAGCTCCAAACCAATGCAGTGGGATCTTCAGTGTAGTGTGCACTACGCCCAGGAACCAAACATAGTTTCTAAACTGCAGTGAGCATAGCAGTGCTCTAATGTGGGTAATCAACACAACCTGATTGCTTCTGTTTCAATATATTATGAATCATGAGCGAGCATCCCATAATAGCTACCTACATTCTGGCATTTAGGAATTTATGGGCACTTTACAGGATGTTGCTATTCATAACAGAACTGGATTCTGTCTCATTGTGTTCTTCAGAGGCATAGTGACCGGTATGGATCCTATGCAGATCAATGACGTGTTTCTGTCTCAGCAGGTAATACAATATCCCTAAAACCTGCAATGTTGGGGAACCTTTACTGTGCAATACTTATGGTGCCCCAGCACTAACCACCACTGAAGCTTTAAGTTATTCCCTGACAGAGACTCCTAGTTTAATTAATCGACAGGTTACTCTAGTGCATCAAATATCTGTCCTGCATTTGTGTTCACCAGGAATAGGTCAAGGTGGACAAGACGGTATTGTGGAAAAGAAAAATGCAAGAGGGTTATGCCACCTTGTACTCTTCAGACGAAGCCTGCATAAAGTTGTACACTAAAGGTAATTGGTTATCAGAGTTTCACAAGACCAATGTTTCATCAATCCAGACATTGACCTAGGTAGCCTCTTATTCAGCCAATTACTAGTTATTCCATCAGTAGCCTGTTATTCCATTAGCAACATTATTTGAGCCTCATTTAGAGTTTGGTGGATGGGATAGTCCGTCAAAATGTGGAGGATATCCTGTCTGCCATATTACAAGTGCCAAAGGCTGCAATGCACGTGTAATTCGGTGGAATGGACATCCGCCATGTTTGTGATGGAGTATCTAGTCCACAAAACTCAAAATAAGGGCCTTTATCAGTAATGCCTTATTCTATCAGTAACCCCATTACATCAGTAGCATGTTTATTCCATCAGTAACCTCTCATTCTGTATCACTTTCTTTTCTTTATCTCCTTGCAGGATGCTTCCAATCATTGACCAGGCCCTAGACTCGTTGGGCCTCGACAGGACTCCCTTCCGGGTATATACTGTCTCTGCTCTTTTCCTCCTCCTTCTGCTGCTCTTCTTCCGAGCCCTGCTGCAGGTGTATGCCTTCTTCCAGCAGTATAATGAGTCTGTTAAGCGTCTGAAGTGCTTCCCTGAACCTCCGCGGCGCAATTGGCTGCTCGGACACCTGGGAATGGTAAGTGGATCAGTATTGGCATTTTGTTCATGTATTAATGGGAGCTGGAAAACAACCTGTTCTAATATCTACTATGCACTAGAGTGGAGTGCCTAGCAGTGCTTCTGACTGACTTCTTTCCAATTGATGCAATTAAGTATCAAAGTTACTAAAATCCATTATAATGATTGGCATCGGAACTGTCCTCAGAAGGACCAGTGGGTCATTGAGACCATAACGGGGGCATTGAGACCACAAAAGCCTCCTGCATTATGGAGTCTTTATCAAAAGGCTGTACAAAGCGTGCATTAACAGAAAAATATGGAGGCACTCAACATGTAACTATCCCCTTTCTGCCTGATCTATAAAACAATTCAGCTGCCAAGTGGTTAGTGTCCGCTTTCCACACTTGCCAAATATTACACATACATGGAAAAACACAAGAACACTGTTGAACAAATTCATGTTAAAAGAGGTCATTAAATTATACTTTCAATGTGAACTTGTGTAGGTCGGCTATTTCCCCTTGTTGCGAATTAAAACCAATAGGTTTTTGGTAATAAAGCTCAACGCATCAATAGCTCGCACTACACAGTTCTCATGCCCGAACCATTCAAGCAGTTGGTGTTTGTACCCATCTTTACAAAAGCCATTCTTGATCCCAGCAGCACTTATGGAAATGCTTCCCTTTTTGCAGGTTACTTTGCATCTCCAAGGGCTGGAAAATGACATAATACAAAGTGTTGCAAATCATGACTCCCACCTCACTGTGGACCACTCCAGTTGGATTTCTGACACGCACCTGGCATAGAAACAATGTAATCATAGTGTGGATAACACCATATTCCAAGGTGTCATGAATAGGACCATGACTAGCCTCCGGTCCCTCTCCGCTATCTCAAGAGTCTTCATCTCTTACTCATTGAACGGCTGCCCTAGGCAACTAATGTAATCCGAAGAAGACTCGAATGGCTGAGGTCAGACTAAAAGCAATAGTGGATCAATTAGAACTTGTTATTCTCTTAGGGGCACATGCATCAAGGTAGGCTTTTGCGATTCCTTAATTGCGATTTTTAAGGAATCGCAATTAAGGAATCGCAAAAGCCTATGCATGTAGGAATCGCTATAAAAATAGCGATTCCTAAACATTCCTTAATTGCGACTCGCTAATTGCGAGTCGCAATTAAGGAATACCTCCCATTAATTCCTATGGGCCTAGAGGCCCATAGGAATGAATGGGAAGACATTCTCAATTAGCGATTCGCAATTAGAGAATCGCAAATTGAGAATGCAATTTCAAGGGTGCCAGGGTGTCAAAATGACACCCTGTTGCACCCTGAAATTGTGATGTGCACCCATGTTGCGCACACACATGCCCCAAGGGCATGTGTGTGTGTAACCTAAAACTTAAAAAATGCATTTTAGAGCATTTTTCGAAGGTTTTGCAAATTACAGACAAGTTTGATTTGTCTGTAATTTGCGGTCCCAAATAGCGAAATCGCTATTTGAAAGTGCTTCTAGCATTGCATTTAAGGAATCGCAAATTGCGATTCCTTAAATGCAATCGCAATTTAGGAATTCGCAATTAATTGCGAATTCTTAAATTGCGCATAGGAAACACTTTCATGCATCTCCAAAGGCCAATTTGCGATCGCAAACGGCCGATTTTTGCGATTCGCACCGTTTGCGATCGCAAAAACCTTTGATGCATGTGCCCCTTAGTTAATGGGCATTACTTGTTTGCTTTCCCAAAGACTCCCCTCTATCCTCTGTCCTGGTCAGTGTGTACTTGTTCCTTCTTATGGTATTCATTTGATCCCTTGGGCATGATGTACAAAGCCATTTTGGGGTCACAGAGCTTACGATTCACAAAATCACAGGGTTTGCGACCGCAAAATGGATTTTTATTATGTACTAAACTGAATCACAAAATGGACATAGAAACCCACTACAAATCACTATATGGAAGGGGCGTGTTTAGGCTTCCCTGCCAAACAACGATTCGTTAAGGTATGTATCATTAATTTGCAACCAAAGCCCAGTGGCAAAACATTGAAATGTTACCAACTACTCAAAGGAAGTGTTAAACTATTCACAAATGGGAAATGGCTCCCTTTAGGACCCCTTCACCTTGGTAAAGGTAAAAAAAATAGTTTGTTGGAGTATGCAGCTGTCTACAGGACAAATGGCAATTCTGGAACACACAAACAAAAAAGCTTTTGTGTTTTTTTTAAATGCATCCCTCTTTCCTGTAAGAAAAACAGGCTGATATTAAAAAAAAAAAAAAAGTTTACTTTATTAAAATGTGATCACAGACATGGTGGTCTGCTGTCGCAGGCAGGCCAACATCGCTATGGTGTCATCTAGTTGTAATGAGTTGCGATCTGCCTCATCAGTATCGATCAGGTAGGTCGGATTGAGACCCACTATGATTCAGAATTTTGTGAACTGACCTATTAGTACATCAATTGATTCACAAAATTCCTTTACATTCTCAGAAAACAACTACATAATTTACCACCAATTTTTGTGAAACGAAATTTCGTACAACGGACCCCTTGTTAGGTCTCGCCTAGCGTTGCTGCGCACATGCGTAGCTCGCTCGGCGAGATTTATTGCTAATGAGCCCTTTTAGAAAAGGGCTTGAAGCCCCGCCCCTCATTTCCATTGGCTGGCGTCACCGTTTATGCTAAACAGAGGCCTGCCATTGGAAATGAGCTTTCTGGGTTGCCTCCCTTTGGCTTTTTGGGCCGGCCCACCCGGACTGGCTCGCCTGCTTTCCGTGTGTCGCAAATGCTTTCTTATCGGGCTTCCTGCAACCACGCTGCCTTGCTGCCTTCACGCCTGGAGCACGCGCCAGTCGGCTCTGTCATTGGTTAGTGACTTTTGTTTTCCTGGTCCGCACGCTGTCTCCTCCTCTCCGTGCCTTAGCCTCGCCTCCTCGGGTTTCTTGTTTTGATTGGTGAAAGATCCAGTTCACGTCACAATCCCTTCGCAGACGTATAAGCAGCTGTTGCGGCCCAATTTTTCACAGAGTGTTGCGGTCTGAAGTAGAGAGCGGAGCCGGAGACATGGAGCACTCGCTCCCGTCATCCAGATAACTAGGCGGCTCTTTTCTTTGCCTCAAACTGCGCTTTCGGCTCTTGTGAATATTTTTGCACTTCAGGAATGCGCTTCCTTTGATCTTCGGATGATATCAGTCCATATTAATGCGGGTGAAGGGCCGGGGGTTTCAAGGAGAAACTCTATACACGTAAACTGGAACAGAACAGCGTATGCGTTGTAAACCCTGAACCAGCATCCATGTACGAGGAGCAGTGAGGAAGGGACTATTTCCCGGCTTCAAACGCATCACCCTCCCCCCCTTGCCTCCCCTCCACCGGAAGGCTCCCGGATCCGCAGGCGCGAGTGATCGTCGAGGGTTCACACAAGATGTATTTTCACAGGTAGGGTCGCTCGTCTCAGAAAACGGCATCTTAAAGCAGGGCCTGCACCAAGAACAAGCTACGCCGAGTCTAGTTTTATTTTTGGGGGGGGAGACTCGAGAACAAAGAGTTTCCCTGCAGGAAAAAAAAGTGCAGCGTGAGTAACAGCAGAAAGGAAACGCACGTAATGACCCGTGTGGAAAAAAAAATGTGGTCATGCTGAGGCTAAAAGCCAACAGCTTATCACCCTCCACCTGCCTCTTCGCGCTTAAGCGTCCCTCCCCCACCACCAGCAATCTGCGAGGCACTTTATAACTGTTAACCTGCCCCCCCCTCCGTGTATGCGTGGTGAGTGAAGGTGCCCCTTCTGAAAAAGGCAATGTCTGTCCTGCAACTCAAACCTGTACCTAGTGCATGTCTCCACCCTCCCCCCCCTTGTGTACACTGCACAGGAGCGGCTGGATTGCAATACCACGTTCTACTATCAGAGCACATCTGCCTTCCTAGGTTATAAATAAAAATATAAAATATGAAGTATTTCGTAAAAGTGACGAGGTCAACATTCATTCAGAGCTGCCGACTTTGGAGCTGGGGAACCAGATTCGAGTGGTCGGCGTGGGCTCAAGATCCAGTGATTCGGGGTGAATCACTTAATGTCCCCGTGCCTATCAAAAATGAATGCGTCCTTGTGTAATGGTGCTCATCTGAAGCGCTCCAATACCTTCGGGTCGAGTTCGCGCTATATAAAACAGCAAAAAAATGCAAATTCTCGTGGATTATAATAAGTAATGAGTTTTCCAAATTGTGGATACTGTGTACTTAACCCGATTGTCAACAGAATTGGAGATTAGGGTACATGGGATATCCCCGAACAAGGCTCTCCGTGACCGGACTGCAATCCCTCCTCATGTGTACCACGCAGCCTCGTGTCACATTCAGTGTTTATTTGAATTACGTGACCGCTCGTTACTTGAAACCTCTTTCGCGGTTATTAAAAATACGTCTCTAATTTACCCATACTCGGTTATAACTTTTTTAACAGCAGTGATTCACACCTGACAGCACACACAAGTTCCCGAGAATACAGAGGAAGCGCTCCACGTGCGGTTTGTTTCTCTTCTCTAAACACTGGGAAGGAGTGATTCTGCCCAGCCCACATGGGGTCTTCGATTCTTTTATTCTGCATTTTAAGCAGTTCATACTGCTATTTTGTGACAATCTCACAAAATATACTGTTTTGTTCCATATTTCTATACATACTGTGTTTTTCTGTAACTTTAAAGCATTCATATAAGGATGACATTAGTACATTTATGCTCTGTCTTCGACCCGAAGCTCCTTGATTGGAGCACTCACTGTGGATTGTTTGAATAGGGTCACGTGTACTTGGAAGTCTTAACAAAGAATCAATCAATCAATCAATCAAGCATTTGTAAAGCGCACTACTTACCCGTGAGGGTCTCAAGGCGCTGAATGGTGGGGGAGTGCTGCTACTGTTCGAAGAGCCAGGTCTTGAGGAGTCTTCTGAAGGTCAGTAGGTCTTGGGTCTGCCGTAGGCGGAGGGGGAGGGTGTTCCAAATCTTGGCGGCGAGGTGGGAGAATGATCTGCCGCCGGTGGTCACTCTTCGGTGACAGTGGCGAGGGCGTGGTCGGCGGAGCGGAGCTGACGGGTGGGGGTGTAGAAGCTGAGTCGGCTGTTGAGGTACGCTGGTCCGGTGTTGTGGAGTGCTTTGTGTGCGTGGGTGAGGAGCTTGAAGGTTATCCTCTTGTTGACGGGGAGCCAGTGCAGGTCTTTCAGGTGGGGTGTGATGTGGCTGCGGCGAGGGACGTCGAGGATCAGGCGTGCGGAGGCGTTCTGGATGCGTCGGGTCACACTTTTGAGCACTTCCTATTCAGAAACTTTTCGGGTTTACTTTTATTAGAAGTCTCAACGATCTACCCAATATGTGTGGCAAGCAAAGCAGCCTCTACCGTTCACAGCATTTTAGAGTGTATGCATCCTGTATTGTTTTCGTTTGTGATGTCCTCAGATAGAACATCTATAAAGGAAATAAAACACCTTACAAAAAAAAAGCATTAAAAATGCAATAGGTCTCGCCTTTTATTAAGTTAAAGCCATTTGCTTTGCTATACAATACCATTAGCAAAGCAAATGGCTTTAACTTAATCAAAGGCGAGACCTATTGCATTTTCAATGCTTGTTTTTTATTTCCTGCTTGGGTGATACTCGGATCTGAACTCCCAAAAACCTGAATTTCCTCCACAAGAGGTCTTAACAAAATAGAGCAGACAGTGAGTTTTGCAAACCACGAGACATCAGTGCTTAATTTGTACAACAAACCCAATAAGTTCAGATGCCTACAGTTTTTCCTATGGCTCCGTCATCCACTTCCACCACTAGCACAGACCACTCCACCCATGGAGCAGCCCGCCGCCTCCATTGACTTTCCCAAAAAACAGATTGCAATGCCATATATGAATTACAACATGCAAAGTTTCTTAAAGAGGGTTTGGAAGGTCTACCCTAATAATTTTATTTATGCATTTAATAGCACACTTTTCGAACACATAGCTAAAATCCCACCGATTTTACAGGAACTTCTGAAGGAGCAGCTATACTTTCATGGTGTGCAAAAAGTCGATTCTCTCCAGTGCTGTTGAGGAGAGAATGAATAGATAGCCCAAACCCATTAAAAACCTGGCAAAAAAGTAGGACAACAGTGTGCCTTTTGCAGTAAAGTTTTCTTACATTAGATCTTTTGATGGATTTGAAGTGTGCCTGTCAGAGTTAACATATTCCTTAGTAGAGCTGTGTAATCCAACATTGTAACGTAAATGCGTTGGTCGCTCTTGGGTGTTACAATCTTGGTAACGGTGCATGTGTAAAGGTCTCTGTGAGGTGTCTGTTTCGCCCTGATCTCTAGCATTATAGACAAAGTAACCTGCTACTGAGCGATGCCTGCCTTTCAGAGGGGAACCCCTCCCTCGGAGACTTTTACATGAACATTACTGCCTGCGGGGACACTCAGTACATTCTGAGAACACTTGCGAACCATTTGCTAAATTAATGCCAGGCTGCAGTTACCCAGGAACTGCTTCATAAGATGAGGGTTATTCATTTACAAAATGGGCACAGAAACCAATATAGGAGATAACATCAATAAACACTTAAAACAACAGTTTTGTTGGGGTCAAAGGCCAGGCGGCACAGGCATTTGCACTGCAGCACATGGGATAGAGACGTCATTACTTTACAGTCACCCTCGCGGCATGCAATGTATGCCAAAGGGCTGCCAACTAGCAATATTTTGTATTAAGACTTTTAAACAAAACTGAAAAAAACTGAAAATCTGTATTTAGCTGGCTATTGAAAGAACCACAAAGACATTAAGTACAACAGAGCACTTTCCAAACACTTGGATTTGTTAGACTTTTCCCCAAGTATATATCAAAGGAAATGCTTTTATGTGACCATTAATGAGTACAAAGATTCTATATGGCTTTCAAGACCACAAGGATCTTTCTATAATTCGTATGCCAAAACCTAAATGTCAATCCCAATTCTTAAACCAGCCTGGCCAGTCTTCTGTTAACGATAGTCCCAACCAACATCCTGCATCGAGCCGGTTCACTAAGCTTTAGTTAAGTAGATGTGGCCTGACGGCCAGAGCTGCCGACTTTGGAGCTGGGGAACCAGGCTCGAGTCTCTGCGTCGGCTATACATCCTGTGATTCTGGGCAAATCACTTAATCTCCCCGCGCCTACCAAAAAATGAATGTGTCCTTGTGTAATGTAACTGGTGCTCATGTAAAGCGCTCCAATACCTTTGGGTCGAGTTCGCACTATATAAAACTGTAAAAAAAAAAAAAAAAAAAAATCTGCGCTTGGAAAGTCAGAAGTAAGTCACACCTACAAACAGAAACCTCTCTTGAGATGTAAGAGCCTGCATCTTCTGAAACAAACACAAACCACACATAAAACAACATAGAAACTCTGAGATGTCAGAGCCTGCATCTTCTGAAACAAACACAAACCACACATAAAATAACATAGAAACTCTGAGATGTCAGAGCCTGCATCTTCTGAAACAAACACAAACCACACATAAAACAACATAGAAACTCTGAGATGTCAGAGCCTGCATCTTCTGAAACAAACACAAACCACACATAAAATAACCTAGAAACTCCACATCTTGAGCTAGCAAGGCACGAGGATACTCGTAATGCAGCAATGCACTAGTGCATAATTCACTCAGTCTAGCCCTTTGAAACAAACAAATTGTAAATGGCTTGCAACATTTATGATAGGACAATCAAAAATATGTTGTCTAATAATTACACCTCACACTGGTCTCACGAGACCTGGATACTTTATCTATATTATTTCTTGACATACACTGTGTGATCTTGGACAAACCATGTAATCTTTCTCTAAGTTTCCTTAACTGAGAATGCTTAGAAATATAAGAAGCAACTGAATATTAGCACAAGCAAAACTGTCCCTCTCAGAACGCACAGCGCAGCATGAATTTGTAAATAGGGCAAACCTGAAAAGACACATTCACTCATTTGGAAGGGACTATTCTAATCACATATGTCCCCTTCCCTTTTGTAGTCTAAATTATCAATTGGTGTTTTTGGCAGTACCTCTGTTTGGTTTTTGCACCCCCTCTCAGATAGGCCCTTCGCCAAATGGTTTCACTTTTTTTTGCTAAACTCAAAGATTAAACTTCTTAAAATAATGTAGGGCCCGCATGAGGAGGATGTGTGTTTATTTCCCTGAGCTGCTGCTACTTTCAAACCTGTTTTGACCTAGTCCCTGGCGGTACTTTCATGGTCAGGACATGTAGCTCCAATGACCCCTTTATGTGTGCTTAGTGTCCTGGTCCGACCTGGACAAACACAAAATGACCCTCACTCACCCATACAGCTTAAAGAGAAGATCTCTGCCAAAGAGCCTTCCCGCGGGGCCCGTGGGGTATTGCAGCGCCGGCCCCATGAGGAGCTAAGCCCTATGATGAAGCATGACACCCATCCGGGTGTGTGAGGGCTCAATCTTCCATTTAGGAAGACCCTCCCCTTAACTGTAGAATTTCCACCTACACTTTACATTAGACTTTATCTCTTCCTATAGGAACAGCGACCCCCTTTGTATTTATGTTTGACCAAACATAAAATGACACATGTAAATGAAAACACACATAGGCTCCTGCAGCGGCTCCTTCGCTATGGCGGAGGAGCGTTGTCCCCCCGCCAGCACTTTAAAAAATGTGAAAAATAAAACGATAATAAAACAGGTTTAAAACCCGTTTTATTTTTCCTTCTGTCGGGGACGGAGCCATGGTGGTGACCAGCTGGGTGGGGACTGCTGGGCACTGCCTTCACTGGGCATGTGTGTTTGGTCGGCCAAACCCACACGCGCGGTGAAGCTCTCTCCAACCCAGCTGCATTACTGGTTGGAGAGAGAGCAGGCATAGACTCCTAGTCTGTGTCCTGGAGCGCAAATCCTCAGCGTTCAGTCCAATCCTGAAGCTGCTCTTGCATGAGAGCAGCTTCAGGATTGGCCGCAGGGCAGGCTGGGAGCCTGTGCCTGCCTGCAGTGAAGAGGAGAACAAGTGTACAATGATACTGGAGGGCAGTAGGTAAGTTTTCTTTTATTCTTTTTCTGTTTGCCTCTGTAGAAGCTTCCCCACCCCCCGCCTATTTTCCCCAGTACGAGCCGCTCCTGATAGACTCACTCTTGCTCGACTGTTGAGCATAACCGCTCTGCTCCCCATCTCTCACTTACAGGGTCAGCAGACTTGGTTCATACCTGGCAGCCCCATTCTATTACTGCTGATTCAATGCACCCAGTTCTTCAGAGGATCTTGGGTGGGGTTGGTGAGGGACACAATGAAAGAGCTGAGCTTAGGGTCAGCTGTTTGGGTCTATTCTTGAGGGCCTCCAGGTGCTGGCAAGGTGAATCCATAAGCTGTGTGAGTTGGGATCGGGGTCAGGCTAGACAACCCCTCCACTCCACTTATGATGTATCATCACCAGTGTAACATGACTTAAGTGTGCCTGGAAGAATCACGAAGGCTACACCCGGCCTACCGATGAACATTTTCAGTGGATTCCCACCTGCTGGAGAAATCCAAAGAGTCCTGTTTCCCTCAAATGAGTGCTGGTGGGGCCAACCAGCACCCACCGGCACAAATTAACTACTGTACTCTTGAATATAAAGCTCACATCATCCTTCCCCCACTACTGCCACATCCTAACAGTGACCTAAGCATCTCCCCTGTGGTAGGCACAGTGATCCAAAGAGCCTTCTTCCCTCTTGGATAACTGAGAAGGTCCTTCTTTAGCAGAGCTCCACACTGCAGCAGGGGAGAGCATTTTCAATGCCAGATTTAACCATGCAAATGTCTTTTGCAACAGCCCCCAGGACTGCCCTCTGATCAGCGAGCTTCTACTACAGGCATGCTCTGACACCTGATTCTTTATTCAAAAACGACCCTGTTGAAAGTTCTAAAGGTGGGCCTGCATTAACCAGTGTTTTTTTTATCACCTCCTCCATCAACTAGAAAATTATTCTCCACAGTATATCTTTGCTCCCGTTACCACTCAGACTTTGGCAAGATCACCTTCGGCCCATCCTGCCAACCACAGCATTATGATGATCTGAGTTGCACAGTGTTCAGAGTACGGTGGGTGTCCTCTACGTCAGTGTATGGACCTTGGTACCCCTGTGTTTAGCCTATGAGCACTAGCAATGCAGTTGTTTGTATATTCTTTTTCTGGTAGGGTATTTGGAGCCCAGGGGTTGAGCTTGGAGACTCCCCTGTCCTAGCTATGCTTAGAAGGCAGTGTCCGCACCTAGAAAGCAGCACATATATTTTGCATGAATACTATTTTCCTCATGGGTATTGTAGGCCATATGCTAGGTGGGGTGATTGACAGTTTTGTTCTGAATGGTACTGGGGACTATTGTAAGTTGCTTTGATGGTGTAATTGTTGTGCAGTCTGATATGTCATAGGAGGGTGCAGTGAGCTTACAGAGTTGTATGTGGCAGAGGGTGACGTGCTGTAGGAGTGCGGCCTTCCTGCAGATTTACTATACCAGAGAGTAATGCGTTGTGTGTTTGTGGTGATGCATACACTGTTCCTTGTGCCAGAGGGTGTATGCTCCGGAGTGTGTGCTGTATGCTTGCAGAGTATTACACACCACAGCGTGCATGCATGAGGGTTTTGCATGTTTTGGGAATGGCACGTTCCCTAAATGGTAGTGAAGGGTATCGGATGGTGCTTGATGTCTCTTTTTGGATGCCAGTTACTCATCAAAGGTATTAAGTACTTTGTGTGGTTTGTTTTTGTTTTGCTTGCAGTCTTGTTATTTGATGATCATTCCAATGCTATTCATTCGAAGTGGTGTCTTGTCGTTGCTGAAGGCGTTGTCATGCATCTTTTGAGTTGATTTGTTTGTCATCCTGTTTTGAGGGTGTGTGTGTTTCAACCTTGGCTGTCTGCCGAACTGTGCATGTTCTTTGTGCCAGTCGCTGGTCCTGAATGCTCCAGAGAGGAGTCTGTGATACAGAATATTTGTTGTGGTTTGCGTGTAATCCTTGGCTGACTTGGAGCAGGTAGAGCTAAAAGAAGACCAGCCAGCCCCTGGTTAGGCATGAATAATGCAACATGTCTGTAAGTCTGTCATCATAGAATAAAAGATCCTAAGCGTACCTGTCATAGTCCAATCATCCGTAAGCCTCCTTGTATCTCATCTCGACCCTCGTGATTTCTGTCATCTCCTGTTGCTTAGCAGATCATGGTGCTCACTCTCGCAACCACCCTTTTCAATAGCACTCGCTATCAGGTGCTCAGTTCCATTCCCAGGTGATATCATCATCATACGCTATTGGGAATCAGAGCAAGGAATGCCCTAATGCTTATACTGTTTACAAATTTATCAGAGACAACCCTTCTCAGGCATCAGTCTTTCCGGCTAGCCCAGGCCCTAACTTAATCTTCCAAAATCCTCCAGAGTTCCCCCAATAGACCCTAATCTTCCAAAATCTCTCCAGTTTCCGTCCATAGACTAAAAAATGGCTATCAGCAAACATCCTTATTCTATCAGAATAATCGAAACTGGATCTATGGCCAGGACCGCTTATTTATTTGCACAATGAGGCATCTTGGAAAATATTCCCTTTTTTGAGATTTTTTTGAGATGCTCAATGCTCACAAAATACTGTGATGCAATGAGCAAATCGCCCAGCCTCATCGCTCTAGATTATATGCCATCAGAATCTATCCCATGATGGTGGAGGGCCTGATTTAGAGGTTGATGATAATCTACAGTTTGCATTTTCCAATCAAATGTTCCATCAACTGATTACTCCGAATGGCCACAGATGGCATTGCCAGTTCCATTTTACATCGTGGCAGTGGTAAAAACCTTCATGTTAGGAAGACCATAGTTTTGGCTGTAGGCTTTTGATATGTGAGGTCCCCCGGAATAACATACTTCCTTTGATCAGAGATTGAAGGAATATGTAGACCCCCCTTCTTTACCTGGATTCACTGTGCTTCAGTCATGGTATGTCTGCGATGGAAGAGGCAGAAAATCTTTTGCGGCATGCCTCCGACCTGTGCCTCCTGGCTCATGTATTCAGTCTCTTTCCTTGGGGTCATTGTAGAGAGAGTTGTGGTTTCCTTTTTTTTTTTTCTTGTAATAACTGATTCCTTAGTATATGCATGCAAACAAATAATATACATTAAAAATCAGAAGATACAATATTATTTGACCTGCAGAATGGGAGACAATCTCAACTTAAATAAACGGGACTTCCAGACTAAAGATAATGCCATATTTCCCTATAGACATATTTACAGGTTGGGGATATCTGCAAATTAATATTGGTTACTACTCATGTTGCTGTAGCCAGTCAGTTATAGGAGACCACAACTTTTGCCCCTTTTCCCGTCTCCTTCTCCCTTTCATGCGATAGACTGAAACTTCCATATTATATATAGCAAGGAGCCTAGAGCGCCAATTACAAAATATGGGAGGGTCAGGGCTAATCCAGTGTGATGTAATACAAAGTCGAGCTATAGCCATTCCCAGAAAAACAAACCCAGTAATAGAATGCGACCAAATAGTAGTCCTATTCACTCCCAAAATAACCAAGTCTGGAGTAATAGAGATTGGAAATCCTAAAACCTTAGCCAAGAAAAGTTCAATGTCCTGTAGAAATGTCGCTAGCCTAGGACAAGAAAAAAACATATGCACTGTATCAGCTAATCGCATACCACATCTGCTGCATGAGCCGCCCACACTCCCTCCCCATTTGGCAATTTTTACAGGTGTATAATAAAGGTCAAAGATAGACATAAAATGTTGGCTCCGAAGGCTTCCGGTTAAAAGAGTCTGACTGGCCAATTCCAGTGAATATTCAATATTAATGCCTTCCACCCCAAATTCCCGGTCCCATTTCTCATTCTGACTGAGTAGATCATCCGGGGCGGTCTCAAGCAGCATCTGATAAATTACGCCAATCCGGGATTTCTTTTGAATTAATTCAACTAATGCTACCTTCTCATATTTTAAAATCGAGCCTTGTACTTTACTATCTAGAAAGCTACGGATCTGTAGATATTTAAAAAAATCTCGCTTATCCAAGCCGTATTTTTCTTGTAGAAAGGAGAAGGAGGCTAATTGGTCTACCAGACTCAGATCCCCCACCGTACTAATCCCGACCCTACCCCATCTATATATGGTTTGATCTTGAAAGATTATCGGGAAGATACCGGTAGCCGAAAAAGGGGTATACCTATTTATATTAGGGATTTGAAATCTACGGCGTATCTTTCTCCAAATCGAATGGGCGGACACGACTATCTTGAATCTAGTCTTTTTATAATAGCTAGGTTCTAAGATCTTAACCAGGCATTGCATAGCATTGTCCCCCAAACCGATTTCATAGATAGTTGGTCTAGCAGCCTCTGAGCATTTAGACCTGTCTCCAACTAAAAGTACCCCCATATGCCACAGCATACACGCCCAATGATAAAACAAGAAATTTGGAATGGCCCAGCCTCCTCGCAATCTCGGAAGGGTCAGCCACTTAGCTGCTCTCCTGGATCTATGATGGCTCCACAAAAACCTGGAGCACATCCTTTCAATCTTTATAAACCATAGAGCAGGAAATTCTAATGGAATAGTCCTGAAGAGGTACAAAACTTTTGGGAAAACCACCATTTTGATGACGTTACTGCGCCCATAAATAGATAAATGTAGATGAGCTAGCCTTTCCAATGTCTGATTAATTGTGTTAACCATGGGACCAATATTTATACCTGGAATTTGATCGACTTCGACGGTTAACTTCACCCCTAAATATGTTACTACTGGCACGATTGGTAAATCCGGACAAGACTCCCTACCAGAATAGAGAATCTGGGTCTTATCAGTATTCAATTTATACCCTGAATAGATGCCATAGTGTTCGGCCTGATTTATCACCGCCGAATATGCCCGAATAATGTCAGATGTAAATATCGCGATGTCATCGGCATAAGCCAGTATCTTGTATTCACTATTATTAAGCTTTACTGGCAGAATGTTGTTACATAGTTCTAGTTTCTGCAAAAAGGGATCAATGTATAATGAGAACAAGAGGGGAGAACAGGGGCACCCTTGCCTAGTACCCCTGCCTATACTGACCAGAGCGGACTCCTGCCCCGAAATCCGAATCCCAGCCACCGGTGACAGGTACAAAGCCTGGATTGCCTGAATAAATTCATTAGCCATCCCCTTCCATCGCAGGGCGGACCACAGGAACCGCCAGGAGACCCTGTTGAACGCTTTCTCAGCGTCCAACAGGATCATCCCAAGCGGAGACCCCGTGGCCCGTGCCCAGTCAAGAAGGGCGATAGCCCTCCTAACATGATCAGTCGTATCCCGCCCAGGAATAAAACCATGCTGCCGCATGGAAACCAAAGGCTTAATAATATTAGCTAATCTAGATGCTAAGATTTTTGAATAAATCTTACTGTCAGTGTTAATAAGTGAGATGGGTCTGTACGATGATGGATCTAATTCAGATTTACCTTTTTTTTAAAATACAATAATGATGGTCCTCCTCCAGGAATCAGGGGTAGAGCACTTCTGTGCTGACTGAAATAAAGATATTAAATTTGGTTTTAATAAATTCCGAAATGTTCTAAAAAATTCTAACGGGATCCCGTCCGGACCCACCGCCTTGCCGGGAGCTAAAGACATTATAGCAGCATCTATCTCTTGCCAAGTTATTGGGGCCACGAGTTATATTTTGATCTAATGTAACCTTTGTGGTTTGAAGATCCTCAAAAAATACCTCTGAAAAATCCTCCCCACTTCCATTGGCCCCTTCATTATCTCCCTCAGTGTAAAGCTGTTGATAGAAGTTCTGAAATACCTTCAGGACCTCCATTGGCAAGTCCTGAATTTGGCCAGACCGATCTTGGATTCTACTAATTCTGTTTACAACCTCCCTCTGTTGTAGCCGCTTGGCCAGAACCCTACCCGTATTTTCTCCGAGCTCATACGCTTCGGTTCTGTATTGTACATATTTAATAGCAATTTCTTCGCTAAAATGTTGATGTATCTTGGCCTTAATAATAGCTATTGACTGCTGACATTCTTCAATATTTTGGCCACCATAGATTTTTTGCATCATCTGCACCTCCGCCATCCTAAGTTGTTCCACCCAATCGTTCAGTTTTTCCTTAAGCATTTTATGGCGATAACGGGAATAATTGAGAGTCTCACCGCGAACTGCAGCCTTAAAAGCATCCCAGACTATAACATCTGGGGCAGTTATTTTTAAAATCAAAAAATTCTGCGATCCACTTGGCCATATGTTCACAGTATGACTGATCTAGTAGTAATTTACGTTCAAAAGTCCATAATCTTGGTACCGCAACAAACCCCCTTATTGGGAGTTCCACCACTATTGGATTGTGATCTGAAATAACCCTAGGGGATATGTTAATCCTGGTTCCTTCTGCCATTTGGCATGAAACAAAAAAATAATCAAGACGGACCAACTTATTATGAGGGGCGGAATAGAAAGTATATCCTAAATCCTTTCGTTTATGCCTATACCATAGATCAACCAGCCCATGCTCCCTGATTAGTCCCTGTAAAGCTTTATAAGTCCTAACTTTCCGCCCATGGTATAAGGAATCACTAGATAGATCAAAATTTCCCTCGAGATGAATATTAAAATCTCCACATAAGACTAGCGGATATGGCCACATAGCAAGTTCTATGCTTAAATAATTCAGAACTGCTGGATCATCCAGATTTGATCCATAAACAGAACAGATTGTAAAGGGGGCACCGTTTATTATAAATTCAGTGATTGCCCACCGCCCAAATTGGTCCTCCTTAACTCTTTGACACTTCCCTAAGCCACGTCGTGCATAAACAGCCACCCCCTAATGGTAGTACTTTGCCGTGTATATGCCACCAGATCCAAGCCAAGTTCCTTCAGCCAGCAACTCTTACTGCTAGGAATATGAGTTTCTTGTAAACATAGTATATCAATTTTCATAAGTTGTACACATTTGGCCAATAATCCCCTTTTTTTGCGATCATTTAGACCACAGATGTTCCATGAGCAAACCAATATTCCGCCACTTCTACCTGTCATCATTAAAACAAATGAATTTTCGCAGCGGGCTTACCCAGATCAAACAAGAACTATTCCCCATTGTACCCATATTTACCAGTTTCCTTAGACACCATGCATCCTGAAAAAAAATTAACAACAACTTTACCTCCCCATCCCCCCACCCATTCCCCCTTCCACCCAGCACCCCAACCCCCAGAATAACCACCCCCCACCCCCACCCACCACCCACCATATAGGGCATGGGGACTAACAGTCCCAGGTGATGTTGAGCTAGGCCCCCTTCCTCCCTGCTAAATACCCCCCCCAACCTCATAGGCTATATATCATACTATACCCGAAAAGAAAACCCCTTAAAGTTAAACTTGAGAATAGCCTATTTACCCCCATCAAAATTCATAATATGAGACAGAGACTTGGCTCTCGTGTGCCTTCCTAAATCTATATTGAGAGCAAGAACTCTTTAGCTTGGATTTCGGACTGAAAAAAATGAGTTCGCCCATGAAAAACCACCTTCAATTTAGCGGGATTAAGCAGGAAAACCTGAGGAGCTCCCTTCGCCTGAAAAGCAGGTATTAATTGCTGCAATAGCCATCTTTTTTCAACCGTCGCCTGACAAAAGTCAGGCCTTACAAAGAACTCACAGCCCTTCCCAGTCCTTTTCTTATTTGGCGGAGCCAAATCGGATAGGGCTTCTCTGGCCAAAAAGTTGTTGAGAGAAATGAGAATGGCCCGTGGTCGATTGTCCCCCTGTTCGGTTTTTTTCCGTTGATTGAAAGGGAATCGATGAGCCCGCTGTACTTGCACTTTCCAATCCCATTGTTGGAGCTCAGGGAGTGCCTCTTCAAAAAGTTCAATCACGAACTGACGGACGTCGTCAGACTCCTTGCCTTCAGGAATACCCAGGATCCGGAGATTGTTCCTCCTTGCCCTGTTTTCCAGATCCGTTAACTTCCACACTGTATCATCTTTCACAGTCTTAATAGAGTCCGTCAAGTTTTTCTGAGCAGCCAAGTCATCTTCCAATTGTGAAATCCTAGTCTCAGCTTCTCCCATTCTTATCGAGAAATCAGAACACGTCTTTGCCAGCCGGCGCATCGAATTCTGAAGTTTACGGCATGCACCTTGAGTTCGAGAACTCTCAGCTCTAGTCTCCGCACGGTGTGCCATGATGCTTCGATATATCATTGGCAGCGTGGCTTCCTCAGAGTTGATAAACTTGTCGTCCCCTATACCTGTCGAGGGCCCCCCTAAAGCTGCCACATTGTCGTGCAATTTAGTAGAAAAGGAGTAATCCCAGGCAAGTGGCCCAGTGGCACCTTCAACTGGGTCCAGAGAGATAGTTGCCCCTTTTATTTTACGAGCAGTTCCAGTATTCAGCATAGTCTTATCCCTCTCCTCCTCCCAACACACACTACTGGCATTGCTCTCTCCTTCAGCCCAATCCTTTCCATTACTGTCTTCACCGGAGAGACTGGAGTGATCTGATAATGAAAAAAATTATCTGCAGCCTCGTCCTCTTTGGATAATAATGGAATAGGATCCAGACACCTTAGATCTCTGAGCATCCTATCAGCAGTATCCTTTGACTGACTGTGGCTGGAAGGAACTTCATCACCCATAATGCACTGCATATGCTGGTGGGTCTGTGACTCATCGATTGCTCCCGGGATACTTTCTGAGAGCACCGGCGCCTGTAAATTGCCACAATCCCCAATGGAGCTGGGGGGGAAATTCGCCGCATGCATCGCATTTACCGGTCCAAGATCAGGCCCGCAGTCACGACCGCCATCGTGTCCGCCGGCCGCATCACCTTGAAGAGGCTCGTTCGCCCGGATCACAGATGCCGACATTGGAGCACCATTTTTGCTGCTCGATTTACCCCCGGTTGCTGGGTCCCGCGCTCCCTTATTTTTCCCGGCTTGTGCCTTAAACAAAGCGGGGACCGTCTGCTTCCCGCGAGTGGTCATAGTATTTCCCTTTAGCGGGTCCCCTGACCGTGGTGATCCACCAGGCATTCCCTTTGCAGAGCGGAGTCCTCCGGTACCTTGGCTGTCCCCATCCAGATTATGTTTCGCGGGGGTCCCTGAGGCAATTGGCGGCCCCCGCACCTTGCCAGACTTAATAGTCAGTTTTGGCATTGGCGTCTCCCCAATGAAGGATTTGCAAGCCGCCAGCCTGAAGGGGAGCGGTATCCCACCCAACCAGGAAAACGATCGCCAGATCATCCGGTGAAGAGAGAGAAAAAAGCCGGTAAGTCTCTAGCTCTCCATAGAATTAGCCAGGAGGGAGAGGCATAGCAGGGAGGGAGGTGGGAGTCAGCTCACTCGGCCACCGACGCGGCCGCCATCTTGCCCCCGAGAGTTGTGGTTTCCTATTATCCATGTGATGTTATGCCTGCGGAAAGATGCTTTTTGATCATCCTCTCTTCCTGTATCTTCATGGAGACATACCATCCTAGAGGTGTTCAGGGGGGGTGAAGGGAGTGTATGGATGCTTCTTTGGTCTTGGATTTTATGCATCGGATTGGCTGACATGACTTCTTGTCTTGTGCCTTGCAGCATGTTCAGTCATCTAAAATCTGAGCTGTGTCTGTGCATTTGTTGAAGAGTAGCTCAATCAAAGGCTCACCTGGAGGTTTACGTCCTCTACTCTACACCGAATATTCCATCTTTGCACTAGGGGCGAGAAAGAGTAGCTATCAATAAGACTAGTTGTTGTATTCTCTCTGACATAAGTTCTCAGCAAAGGGTCTTTGGCATGAAAACAAAATGCACATGGCCCAGAATTGTCAAACACTAGGGGACAAAAGAAGGAACTGAAACCCACATTTTTCTCTGAAGGCAGCTTCTGAGGTCGTGAGTGGCTGTGCCCTGCTGAGATGCGATAAGAAATGGGGAACCGGTCCTCATAAAAACAGCCTCTCAAGTGCCATAATTCTGATCTACTCATGGCACTTGTGATTGCAGTGAAGCTTCTCTGCTTGTGAGTGGGGCAAATCTGGTCCATGTTCTATGATGAATCATGAGGGACAAATGCACTGATGTTGATGCCGGACCATATCCTGGCAGCAGGTCCTGTGTTCATTCATGGGGCAGATTTTAGTTTCTAGCGGAGCCGCCTGTTGATCATTGTTTTTCCCCCTTGCCAGACTGCCATATGCACAGCAGCGGTTGACTTTGGGCTGTTCCTAGTAGCTTCTTAGTTTCACTTGTGAGTTCACCACATAGCAATGTGGAGCACTCGAAGTTCAGGTGAAGAGCTCAGTACCCGCTGCAGTATCTGAGCCGGACAGAAAAACTCAGCTGTTGGTCTCCACCAACTGGAGAAGGACCAGTACTGGAGGTCACTGTATTGTGTTGTATGTAGTCTCGGATTAAGAAGTGCAGGTGTTTAGAGGTTGGTGCCGACCACTTGCACAAATTAGCACTGACTAAAGTTAGGAGGTTGTGGTGACCTGGAATATAATCTTTGGTTTACTATCCAACCACCGAACACGAGGGGACAACTTCAAAAGTGTTAAATACATATTGACTGCATGAAACCCTCCATACATCAATGCAAAAACAAATGTGTGAGTCGAGCGGCGATTAAGTAACGTTACAAACTTTGGCTCACATATAGTTTAAAACTGTAACATTGTAATGTTATTTATAACTGTGCATTATTTGAAACTGCTAACAAGGATTTACAATAAGTATCCATTCATTACCCATAATAAAGTTAGGGTTCTAGAGTGATGGGCCTTGACCACTGTCAGCCATGTTTTGGGGATGTATTGAGGGGGCCGCACGCTCTTAGTTTTTGGAATCCCAGTCTGACCTAATGATAGTATAGCACAGTCGATCAGTGACAGGAGGTATCCACACCACAGAGCGATGTCATTGTGTAGAGCTTCACAGCGATTGCTCTAAGAAGCTGCACCCAAACATTGTGGTGACGGGTCACGTGGGAACGTTCATATCGAGCTTTCAAGCAGCCCTGTACCCAAAATGACCATCAGTACTCGGGACTGCTGGTCCGGCAGTGATGGGGCTGGAGAAGGGAGCACAGGCTGCTGAGCAATTACTTAAGGATGCAATTCATACTGCTCCAGTGCTACAGCCAACCACAGGCCAAAGATCACAACACACCAATGACCAGCAAGAAACACAAGTGGACAGAGAGTGAGGACTCTAAGCATCTTTGAGATATGTGCAATTGATCTGAAACCTAGATGTAGAGCAGCTCTGACACCGAGTCAGAAACAGCTAGTAGATGTGGCTGAGGATCAGCCAGAGCAGAAGACTACAAAGTGACATCTGACATTCATTGACTAGGAAAGGGGATACTGTGCCACTGCACAGGGAATTTGCCAGCCAGTGGTTCATGGTGTGAATCAAAATGGAGCGTCCACCCTCGGGGCTGCACAAAGCCAAAACAAAAGAAGATAATGATCCCAGCCCTTCTTGAGGACAGCTGCCAGCAACACAAAGGCAGCAAGCAAAAGGATACTCTGCTGCAGCTCTTAAATCCAAGCCCATTGAATGGATTTGGACAGGAAGTGAGCCCTCTGCTCATGAAATCGCTTTATATATGGACAGCTAGAATTCAGCCATTACACACTTACAAAATGTGCCCAGATGCAAATCCCAAAGGATGAATTTAAATGCTGCATTTTAAATAGTGGCTCTCACAGACCCGCTTTAAATGCGCCACGTGGGAGGCACCTGCGTACCCATAGCCAGGAGCAGGAAGTTCCACCTCCGCTCCTTGGCGTGATTGGATATTGCCTGAGGCTAGCACCATAGCTCCCAATGTCATACAGTTAGGAATGCTGGGAGAGGCATTCCCGTCGCCATGTCTATGCTGAATGACACCAGTGGTACATACTGACCTCTAGAAGGAATGCAGATCATTGTCCAGTCCCAGACTAACATGCCTGCCACCTCCTCCTGGCGACATCGGATGGTTCTGATAGTTGTAAACCTTTCATGCTAAGAGATGTGTACTACAGTCACCGACCACTTGCCTTCATTCATGCAGGTAATGAGACACACTGCAAGTCCCCCTCCTGAGTGAAATTTACATTTTAGCCTGAATCTGTTGTCAATTTGAAAACATTTAACACATCTAAAGATGATGCCTCTGACACGGTCATCAACTCCCAATAATAATGAAAAAATATTAATGAGCAATGGCAAGTGAAATGGTTCTTTCTATTTTCCCCCGAAAGCACAAGAATGTTTCTGTGAATCCTGAATATTATCACGAGCTTGGAGGTCGCTGGAACATTCAGGACTTCTTATGTTTAAGTTGCATCACACAGTATTCTCATTATTACATTATTCTAATCACCAGTACATGAGGGTTCTGACTGAATGCTTCGCGAGTCAGCTCTATTACTTGCATAACACAAAATGGGTTATGTATAATGAACTGCGCATGTCCGCATCACATAGCACCATCTTTTCATCTGTTTTTAAAAATGTATCCGGTGGAAACATATGGAGGAAGAAGCACCCTTCCTTTTTTTTATATTTTATGGTTGATTTCCAGTTTATTCCTTCTGAGGAGATGATGAAAGAAGTGGCCGAGTTAGTGAAAACTTTCCCCCACACAATCCTTACGTGGATGGGACCCATCATGCCTATTCTTTCGGTAGTTCATCCGGAGTACGTCAAGCCTTTGGTGACTGCATCAGGTACAGTAGCCGTGCTGCACAGTGAGTGGTGCCTTAGACACAAGGCTGCATGAGACCGTGGTACTCTTGGTTCAGTCGTGTGTGATCCATGTTGAGATTCGTACCCGTGTTCTGCAGAGTGAGATGTGAGAGGTAACATTTAATGGAGGCAGGCGGACGATGTTAAAGTCGACCTGGACCAACATTGCCAAGATGGAGTTAAGAGTTCACTGGTGACCGTTGTGCTTGCAAACCTAGTGACTAGATTGACTGTGACGTGTGTCCTGTTTCTGACTTGCTAAGGTCGTTGTGTCCTGAAGTTTCAGACAATGCAATTCTCAGTTGCAGTGCCTGTTCAGCAACAGTGTGAGGTTGAACGTATCTCTTTAACTTTTTATTGCTGCCTTCTTAGCCTGGACACCTATGTTTATCAATGAAAGGTTCTGATCCTTGACTTGCACCCTCTCTCTGAGCAAAAGCGTCCATATGAGATGGTGTAAGTTTTCTCCACCATCCTTGGAATCACTCAGTGTCCTTTGGATGTTGAGCGTTTCATATATGTGAGAGATTATCATTAATGTTGCTTTATAGTTAGATTTCCTGCTGCTTGTCTTCCTACGGTATACCCTGTTGTGTGTTCCATAAAACTAAGTAGGACGTACACCATCAACCTTCTTGGTGGTAGAAGAAGGAGGGGAACATTACAATGAAGGAAAGTACAATTTAACTTTGTGGAACAAGATGTGCAACTGGTGAAACTGCATTAAAAGTCCCTCATGCCACCTACCAAAGATGCTCTTTCAAGATACACCCTCCTGTGTCTCACTGTATTTGGCATTAAGGTGCTATCACTGCAAATATGGTTGTTGTGGCAGTAATTAACTGCTGTCTGTTTTGTTTTATTGCGGTTCATTTCTAGTTTAATCCAGATGAAGAGGGGTTGAAAGAAGTTTCACAAAGAGTAAAAACATTGCCACATTTAATCCTGACATGGTTTGGACCTTTCCTTCCAATTGTGTTTCTTGTGCATCCAGAGTACGTTAAGCCTTTGGTAACCGCATCAGGTACAGTAACTTGTGATGGTGCTTGGGGTAGGTTAAGCTGCATGGCTTTATTGGTGTACCTTGGCTTGGTGTAGATCAGTGGTTCCCAAACGTTTGACTCCTGAGGACCCCCATTGAATCACTACTGTTAGCGGGGACCCCCTAAGCAATTTATACTATTTAAATTTCAAACATTAAAACAGTAATTCGCAAAAAATACACAAACAAGTGCACACCAAACAAATACTCGTATTACTAAAGAATTTATTATTTTATTTAAAAAAGTTGCAAAAATCGAAACATTTTAATGGAAAGGTTGCTGCTGCATCTGAGTGACTAACTTTTTAATGTTTGGTTTTATTTCATGGTACAAGGCTCCTGCTCATGCCGTGGCCAGGCTGGAAACCCAAAGCAGCCCTGGCAAATGTTGTCAGACCAATCTCGATACGGTGCACACAAAGTGCAGCGAGTGAGCCTGACCACTACAAAGGGGACTTTGGGGGCTCTCCCCCCCCACCCAAGAAATTTAGGGAAAAAATGGTGTATTCTAAACACATTTGTCATTATATATTGAATTATAGTAGCTTTTAAAGCATAGTAAATGAAAACCTTACTGTGCACCAGGATACGACAATCTTTGTTGGGCTCTTCAATGATTCCCTCAGTATCACCCTCCAAAAGAGCCTCTTAACTCTCCATAGTCCCTCTGTCACATGTATTTTATTTGTTTTATAGCACCTCTCATACCAGTGTTGGGTGTCAGAGCACTTTACAACACACACATACATAGACAATGAATCATACGTGCGTAAATCAGTGTATAGAAAATGTTACATAAGGTAAAGAGGACTACAAGGTGCATGATTCACGTCATCCATACTAGTAGGCATTTTTTAAGAGTGCTTGGTCTGGAGAAGCACAAACTCGGGATTCAGAACATAACACAGTGGTTAGCGTTGACTTTAATAATAAGAATTTATTTCTACCCAAACAAACCTTTTTAAGCAGCATCACGATAATGAAAGATTGGGAAAAAACATAACGTACTAACTTGTACTATGCAGTTTGCATGCAGCTCTTTGGCAGTTCATAGCTCGCGGTGGTAGATTACAATTGTAGCTTATGAACTGCACAGTAACAACAAAATCTGTGACAAAAGCAGTAACCCACTGAGCTATCCACATAAACGATTGTTTTTTCAAATGTATGCTACACATTCTTTGCAGCAGGCATGTGAGCCATCTGTGCAACCTTAGATGAGTCAAAGCTGCCACCAGACAAAACTCAGATCTCTCTCCAGCAGATACATTAATCACCGGAGTTATCTTGACACTTTTATTGTTGCTTGTAAACTGCGGATTATATAAGGAACTTTGCAGTGTTTTTAAAACTGCTGCATGCAGAACCCCTGGGAATGTGTTACAGACCCCTGGGGGCCCTGGGACCACAGTTTGGGAACCACTGTAAGGTATTTGGAGCCCAGGGGTTGAGCTTGCAAACCCCCCTGTCCTAACTATGGTCAACAGGCGGTGTGTGCACCTAGAAAGCAGTGCATATATTTTGCATGAATGCTATCATAGGTATTGTGGGCCATGCTAGGTTAGATGATTGACAGCTTTATGAGGGACTATTGTAAGCTGCTTTAATGGTGTAATTGTTGTGCAGTCTGATATGTCATAAGAGGGTGCAGTGAGCTTACAGAGGGTGACGTGCTGTGTGTAAGAGTGCAGTGTGCCAGCAGATTTACTATACCAAAGAGTAACATGTGCGGTGTGCTTGTGGTGATGCTTACATTGTTCCTTGTGCCAGAGGGTGTGTGCTCTGGGAGTGTGTTGTGTGCTTGCCGAGTATTACACTCCACCGCGTGCATGCATTAGGGTTTTGCATCTATTGCGAATGACACTTTCCCTACATGGTAGTGAAGGGTATCGGATGGTGCTTGATGTCTCTTTTTGGATGGTAGAAAGTCATCAAAGGTATTAAGTATTTTGTGTTTCAGGTTTGTTTTTTGTTCTACTTGCAGCCTTGTTTTTGGATGATCATTCCAATGCTATTCATTCGACGTGGTTTGTCTCGTCGTTGCTGAAGACGTTGTCACGCATCTTTTGAGTTGATTTGTTATTCATCATATTGAGAGGGGCTGGGTGTTGCAGCCTTGGTTGCATGTTGCCTGGTGAACTGTGCATGTCCTTTATGCCAGTCACTAGGCCTGACTTCTCCAGCGCAGAGTCCATGATGCAGACCATTAGTTGTGGTTTGCATGTATCCCTTGGCTTCCTAAGTGTACCTGTCGTAGTCCAATCATCCGTAAGCCTCCTTGTATCTCATCTCGACCCTCCTGATTTCTGTCATCTCCAGTTGCTTAGCAGGTCATGGTGCTCACTCTTGCAACCACGCTTTTCAGTAGCACTTAATATCATGTGCTCAGCGCCATTCCCAGGTAATATCATCATCATGTGCTATTGGCAGTCAGAGCAAGGAATGACCTGTGTTCATACTGTTTACAAATTTAACAGAGGCAACCCTTCTCAGGCATCAGTCTTTCCGACTCGGCGATGCCTACACTAATCTTCCAAAATCCTCCTGAGTTTTCACAATAGAACCCATTCTTCCAAAATGTCCCCAGTTTCTGTCAATAGACTCAAAAAGGACTATCAGCAAACATTCTTATTCTATCAGAACAATAGAAACTGGATCCATACCCATGGCAGCTTTTATCATTGCAGAATGGGTTGAAGGTATAGTTCACACCCGGCTTCTTGAACACAATGAGGCATCTTTAAAATATTCAATTTTGAGATGCTAAATGCTTACAAAATACTGTGATGAAATGAGCAAGTCGCCCAGCCTCATCGCTCTAGATTATATACCATCAGAATCTATCCTATGATGGTGGAGGGCCTGATTTAGTGGTTGATGATAATCTAAAGTTTGCATTTTCCCATGGAATGCAGTAAATTTTCCATCAACAGATTACTCTGAATTACCGCAGATGGCATTGCCACTTACATTACACATCGTGACAGTGGTAATAACCTTCATGTCAGGAAGACCATAAATGTGGCTGTAGGTTATTGGTATGTCAGGTCCCCCAGAATAACTTTCTTCCTTTGATCACAGATTGAAGGAATATGTAGACCCCCCCTTCTTTACCTAGATTTATGTATGCGCTGGAAGAAGCAGAAAAACCTTTTGCCTCATTCCTCCGTCGTGTGCCTCCTGGCTCATGTCTTCAGTCTTTCTCCTTGTGCCATTGTAGAGAGAGTTGTGGTTTCCTATTATCCATGTGATGTTATGCCTGCGGAAAGATTCTTTTTGAGCATCCTCTCATTTTGTATCTTCATGGAGACATACCATCCTGGAGGTGTTCAAGGGAGAGTATGGATGCTTCTTTGGTCATGGATTTCTTGCATCTCTTTGATTCACTGCTTGCGACTGATTGGCTGACATGGCTTCTTCTCATGTGCCTTGCAGCATGGTCAGTCATCTAAAATCTGAGCTGTCTGTGCATTTGTGGGAGAGTGGCTTAATCAAAGACCACCCTGGAGGTTTATGTCCCCTTTTCTACACAGAATATTCCATCTTTACACAAGGGGTGAGAAAGAGTAGCTATCAATAAGACTAGGCGTTGTATTCTCTCTGACATAATTTCTCAATTTGATGTCACAAAGGCTCCTTGGCATGAAAACAATGCACATTGCCCCAAATTGTTAAACACCAGGGGACAAAAGAAGGAACTGAAACCCACATTTTTCTCTGAAGGCAGCTTCTGAGGTCGTGAGTGGCTGTGCCCTGCTGAGATGCGATAAGAAATGGGGAATCGGTCTTCATAAAAACAGCCTCTCAGATGCCAACGGTCTGATCTACTCTTGGCACTTGTGATGACAGTGACCCCTGTGTGCTTGTGAGTGGGCCAAATCTGGTCCATGTTCTATAATGAATCATGAGGGACAAATGCACTGATGTTGACGCCGGACCATATCCTGACAGCAGGTCCTGTGTTCATTCATGGGGCAGATTTTAGTTTCTAGCGGAGCTGACTGTTGATCATCGTTTTTCCCCCTGTCAGACTGCCATATGCACAGCAGCGGTTGACTTTGGGCTGTTCCTAGTAGCTGCTTACTTTCACTTGTGAGTTCCCCACACAGCAATGTGGAGCACTCGAAGTTCAGGTGAATAGCTCAGTACCCGGTGCAGTATCTGAGCCGGACAGAAAAACTCAGCTGTTGGTCTCCACCAACTGGAGAAGGACCAGTACTGGAGGTCACTGTATTGTGTTGTATGTAGACTCGGATTAAGAAGTGCAGATGTTTAGAATCAGCCGCCGGTGCCGAGCACTGGCACAAATCAGCACTGACTAAAGTTAGGAAGTTGGGGGGATCTGGAATATAATCTTTGGCTTACTATCCAACCGCCGGACATGAGGGGACAACTTCAAAAGTGTTAAATACATATTGACGGCCCGGCAGGCATGAAACTCTCCATTCATCAATGCAAAAATGAATGTCAGAGTCGACCAGCGATAAGTAATGTTAGAAACCTTTGCTCACATATATTTCAAATCGTTTAAAACTGTAATATTTGAATGTTATTTATAACTGTGCATGATTTGAACCTGCTTACAAGTATTTACAATAACGATCCATTTACCACTGTTCATTCTAAAGTTAGGGTTCTAGAGTGATGGGCCTTGACACCTGTCAGTCATGTTTTGAGGCTGTATTGAGGGGGCCACACACTCTTAATTTTTAGAATCTCAGTCAGACAATGATAAATTAGCACAGTAAATGTAAATAAATGTAAATCCAGTACTTGTATAGCGCATGAATCACCCCCGAAGGGGTATCTCGGCGCTGGGGGCCGTTGGGAAGATTAAGCGAGCTATTGCCCAGAGTCGCATGGTGCTGGGCAGACCCCTGCCGCCGGAGCCAGGGATCGAACCGTGATCCCCAGCGTCCAGCGTCAGTCGCCCTGGCCGCGGCGCCACACCTCTCCCCTACAGTAGTTCAGTGACAGGAGTTATTCACACCACAGAGCGATAAGACATTGTGAAGATCTTCACAGCGATTGCTCTAGGGAAGCTGCACCCAAACATTGTGGTGATGGGTCATGTGGGAACGTTCATATTTAGCTTTCAAGCAGTCCTGTGTCTAAAATGACCATCAGTACTCCGGACTGCTGGTCCAGCAGTGATGGGGCTGGAGAAGGGAGCACAGGCAGCTGAGCAATTACTCCAGAAGGCAATTCATACTGCTCCAGTGCTACAGTCCACCAAGCCCAAAGATCACACTAAGAAACACAAGTGGACAGAGTGTGAGGACTCTACGCATCTTTGAGAAATGTGCAATTAATCTGAAACCTAGATGTAGAGCAGCTCTGACACCGAGTCAGAAACAGCTAGTAGATGTGGCTGAGGATCAGCCGGAGCAGAAGACTACAAAGTGAGATCTGACATTCATTGACTAGGAAAGGGGATACTGTGCCACTGCACAGGGAATTTACCAGCCAGTGGTTCATGGTGTGAATCAAAATGGAGCGTCCACCCTCGGGGCTGCACAAAGCCAAAACAAAAGAAAATAATGACCCCAGCCGCTCAGGAGGACAGCTGCCAGCAACACAAAGGCAGCAAGCAAAAGGATACGGTCCTGCCTGCAGCTCTTAAATCCAAGCCCATTGAATGGATTTGGACAGGAAGTGAGCCCTCTGCTCATGAAATCGCTTTATATATGGACAACTAGAATTCAGTCATTAAACACTTACAAAATGTGCCCAGATGCAAATCCCAAAGGATTAATTTAAATGCTGCATTTTAAATAGTGGCTCTCACAGACCCGCTTTAAATGCGCCACGTGGGAGGCACCTGCGTACCCATAGCCAGGAAACCGGAAGTTCCACCTCCGCTCCTTGGCGTGATTGGATATTGCCTGAGGCTAGCACCATAGCTCCCAATGTCATACAGTTAGGAATGCTGGGAGAGGCATTCCCGTCGCCATGTCTATGCTGAATGACACCAGTGGTACATTCTGACCTCTATAAGGAATGTAGATCATTGTCCAGTCCCAGACTAACATGCCTGCCACCTCCTCCTGGCGACAGCGGATGGTTCTGATAGTTGTAAACCTTTCATGCTAAGAGATGTGTACTACAGTCACCGACCACTTGCCTTCATTCATGCAGGTAATGAGACACACTGCAAGTCCCCCTCCTGAGTGAAATTTACATTTTAGCCTGAATCTGTTGTCAATTTGAAAACATTTAACACATCTAAAGATGATGCCTCTGACACGGTCATCAACTCCCAATAATAATGAAAAAATATTAATGAGCAATGGCAAGTGAAATGGTTCTTTCTATTTCCCCCCGAAACCACAAGAATGTTTCTGTGAATCCTGAATATTATCACGAGCTTGGAGGTCGCTGGAACATTCAGGACTTCTTATGTTTAAGTTGCATCACACAGTATTCTCATTATTAAATTATTTTAATCACCAGTTAATGAGGGTTCTGACTGAATGCTTCGCGAGTCAGCTCTATTACTTGCATAACACAAAATGGGTTATGTATAATGAACTGCGCATGTCCGCATCACATAGCACCATCTTTTCATCTGTTTTTAAAAATGTATCCGGTGGAAACATGGAGGAAGAAGCACCCTTCCTTTTTTTAATATTTTATGGTTGATTTCCAGTTTATTCCTTCTGAGGAGATGATGAAAGAAGTGGCCGAGTTAGTGAAAACTTTCCCCCACACAATCCTTACGTGGATGGGACCCATCATGCCTATTCTTTCGGTAGTTCATCCGGAGTACGTCAAGCCTTTGGTAACTGCATCAGGTACAGTAGCCGTGCTGCACAGTGAGTGGTGCCTTAGACACAAGGCTGCATGAGACCGTGGTACTCTTGGTTCAGTCGTGTGTGATCCATGTTGAGATTCGTGCCCGTGTTCTGCAGAGTGAGATGTGAGAGGTAACCCTTAATGTAGGTAGACGGATGATGTTAAGGGCAACCTGGGTCAACATTACCGAGATGGAGTCAAGAGTTCACTGGTGACCGTTGTGCTTGCGGCTGGCAGATGTGCATGAAACTGGTGATAGCAGCGACACCAGAAGTTGTTAGATATTTTTGATGGTGGCACCTAGGGTGGACTCTTTGACATAGGTGGTGGTGCCTGGCAGAGGTGATATTGCTGTTGACAGTGGATCCATTGGCAGGCGGACCTGAAAGAGATCAGTGGTGATGTCAGGTGTAATTATGGACTCTAGTACTATACCACCTACTACAAAGGGGATGGGGGGGGAATGCTCTCTGCTAGTTTAGTGCCTGAAGTGAAGTTACTTCCACTATTTAATGCATTGCTATTGTTAGTAATTTTAGTACAGGTGGTTGTCTCTTTTCTATCAAATCATGTTAACCATCAGAAATAACATCTTTTATATAAAGTTGTATATTACAAAACCATCAGCCTCTACCGGAAATATAGATTAGCTTTCGTCGCCATACACTCCAGTGATGTCAAATGAGTGTTTTTATCACAGGGTCACTAACCCCACTACTACAAGTCGCTTACAATTTGTGCGCAGTACTTTTACCGATGATTCTCACACCTGCAAAAAGAACAATTGATGGACAAAATGCAGAACAATGTCATACATTCACCCCAGTACAGAGATCTGGGCCTAAATCCATCATTTCTTTTGCTCACCATGCCATTCCAGTTTGGACCCAGCCATATGCAAATCAGTCTTGATCCTGCGCCCAATGGGAACAGTCCAGCCCGAACTGCCAGGCCAGGTCCTCCCTGGACTGGAAACAAGCATCCTAGGACTGGTTTCGGGGTTTCACCCCTCATCAGCCAGGATAGCTTGACTCCAGTGGCATGGAGAGCACGGGACCCACGTCTGGGCATACCCGTCCCACTCAGGGTGACAAATGCAAAAAGAACAATTGATGGACAGAATGCAGAACAATGTCATACATTCACCCCAGTACAGAGATCTGGGCCTAAATCCATCGTTTTTTTGCTCACCATGCCATTCCAGTTTGGACCCAGCCATATGCAAATCAGTCTTGATCCTGCGCCCAATGGGAACAGTCAATTGTGTGTCTTTTTTTTAAAAACCAATTTTATTAGGTTATTTTGCACTGAGATGGGCACAAGCCCTACAGCGACCTGCAGGGGCAGAAGGATGTTATTTGCTCCAATAACCACATTTCTGTCAATAAACGGTACCTGCCAAACATGCAGGTGAAACAACATGAACATTATGCAGACAGCTGTCGATCTCCACATTAGTACATACGGTATATCGGACTCAATGTATACAATATAGCAAGACAGCAATGGTCCATAGTGGTATAACCTAGGGTAATAGATATCAGGGATCGAGGGGTGCCAGCGGGACCAAATTTTACGATGTTTCGTAGGGCATCCCCTGGCATCAAAGACAGCAATCTCGGCCCCCGTGCATTTATCTAGCTCAGTCTTCCACTTGCCTATGGTCGGGGGAGATGTCGCCTTCCACCCTTGTGCTATGTCCCTCTTGGCGATAGTAAGGGCCAGGAACAACAGATGCTGTTTATAACGATTCCCCCCCGATATCATCAGTGGAGTGTAGCAGGAAAAGTCGTGGGTCGAGGGGAAGCTCCCATGACAACACTTCATTAAGACATGACCTAATCCTGCGCCAGAAGGGCTGCAAAGCCGTGCAGCTCCAAACCGTATGCATGAATGATCCCTCCTCCCGACCACACCTCAGACATGTAGGGGATTGGATGACACCCATCCGCCAGAGCCGCACTCTAGTATAGTACACCCTATGTAAGTACTTGAACTGGATGAGCTGATAGCGCATGGAGACCGCCGCACCCCTCGGGCTGGCGATTGCTTCGGCCCAGTCGTCATCGGTCAATTCTGGAATGTCGGCCTGCCAGGCAAGTCGAGTCTTGTCAAGGGTGGTGGGCGTGTGTGTTGTCAGTTTCTGGTATATTTGCCTGATCTTATGGAGACCGAGATCACCCATTAGTAGGCGGCCCTCCAAGGGTTGGAATTCGGGGAGAGTCTCCAAAGTGCGGATCTGGGGGGTGAGGGCATGACGGAGTTGAAGAAATTTGTAGAATTGTGACTTGTGTAGGTCAAATTTGGCCTGTAGTTGCTGAAATGACTTCAATGTGGTGCCTCGTAACACATCCCCGAGGGTCGAGATCCCCACCATGTCCCACCCCCGGAACCCACCCAAGGCAGCCACTGATCAAAGATATGTACCTTGCCACAGGGGAGGTTGCTGGGTGAGTTTCCCTTTCCAACCCATCTGTCGGGTCTTAGCTCGCCATAGCTGTATGACAACTCTGCCCACTGGCGGTAGAAGCTCCAAGCGTGTGGAACTATATAATAGATGAAGAAGAGGGACCTGCTCCATTGCTGCGTGCTCTATTGAATAGGCCGGATCTGTGGGGGAGTTATACCACCATTCGTTCACGACAAGGATATGAGACGCTACATAGTAGGAGTAGATATCGGCTGCTGCGATCCCCCCACAGTACGTAGATTGTGTACAGGTACGGAGTGCAACACAGACTGCCCCGCCGTTCCAGAGGAATTTATTTTGTATGGCAGTGACTTGCGCGAACCATGAGCGTGGGATGGGGTATGGGAAGTTTTGAAGGTGGTATAAGATCTGAGGCAGTGACACCATCTTGAAGATGGCTGAGCGCCCGTAGAGGGAGAGTGGGAGAGAGGACCATATTGCTGTTTCATTTTTAAGGCTCGTTAACAGCGGGGTAATATTGTGCGCCCAGGAGACTTTGAGGCACGGAGATACGTAAATCCCGAGATATTTGAAACCATCCGTTGCTCGGGAGAGCTGCAAGGCCCATGCGTCGCGGCCTTGATGTCGACACACTGGGAATAAAATAGATTTGGCGGGATTTGTATGGAAATTGTGTGTCTTTTGATGATTCTCACACTAGCATGAAATTTGTTCCACCTGCTGTAGAGGGTTATGCCATACTGCTAGTAGTAAAATATCATTATTACGTGATCATTTTGCTACCAATAGCAATACCAAACTACCAATATTATCACTCTGCAGTGTGTAATTTACCAATTTACCACCAGCTGTATTTTTTCCATAAAGACACCCTTTGCACATTCTTGGTCATGAAAAATACCACTAACACCACCACCACTCGAGGAATATGCGTAATTGCAGTCAACAAACTCCTTAATCACAAAAAAGTATACTTTTAATGTTTCTCCTTTTTAATGGAGACAATTCATTTTTATATATCAAGGCCGGGGCAAACCCCAATGAGCCCACTTCTGTTGTTTTAAGGTTGAAGCATTCACCACTCCAATATGTCTGCCATATTCCCCATTTCTTTTGCAGGTTATTTCAATGCTGCTTAGTTCTGTATTTCCTACTCTTTCTTTCCTCTTCCACGCTCCTTACAGTTCACAAAGCTGGCCGCATTCTAGCTCCGACCTACCTAACAAGGAGGTTCTTCCCACTGTATGTGCAGTCATTGGAGGAGGATTAGGTCTCCTTCGTGAAGGAAATTTGCAGTCTGACGGGGATTGCAAGTTTGTGAACCATTTCATCCTTCTCTTGATCTTTGCTTGTCTCTGGCCTCTTCTGACTCTACAACAGGTTGGTCATTGTGCGGAAAACCGCAGCTGTATTGTCATTCCATGTGGCACCCACACTTTGTTGCACGGTTTGTCATTGAGTCACTTGTTGTTTTAATAATTCCAACCATTACATGATTTACTAAACTATTTTTATTTCTTAATTTTACTTGTTCATCACTTCTACAGTTATTATATATTTAGTTTGTTTTTTCACTATAAAGTTTTAGGTCTCATCTACCAGAAAGCAGAAGCTGTCTAGTTGGGAAAGACCTCTTGTGGGATTACCAAGCTTAAAGGGAGCTTTGGGTCAGCCTATTGCTTACCATTAGTTGGCTGTATTGTCACTCTCATTTGCTTGCTTCTTATTCAATGGCTTGTTTGCCCATTGTTTGTTTGCTCCTCCCTTGGAGCATAGCCTCTTTACCATCCTTTGGCTTGGCTGCCTCGTATTTTTCCACTGCTCACTTTTAGGGAAGTATTTTTCTCTTTTTCTTTTAGCACTCCATAAGAGTGCATGTGATTTCTAGATCTCTCCTTTGATTGCTGCTTGCCGCCCCCAAACACCCGACTCACCTTATGTGTGTTGTTCTCTGTCTCTCTTGTGTGCTGCTCTCTTCTGTGCTTCACAACCCCGTGTGCTACGTCTTGCTTTCTCCTTTGTGTGATTCTCCCCTCACTCCCTGCGCTCCATGTTGTTCTCCCTCTGGTGCATTTTTCTCTCATCCCCACCTTGCTTTATTTGTATTTTCTCTGCCATTACTCCCCCACCCCCTCCACCCCCACCTGCTTCACTATTGCTTCCCGCAACCTTCGAGGGCATTTACATTTTTTACAATGGCGTCCTCCATCATTGATCAGTCAATTATTTAAAAAACAAGGCACCTATGTCATTCTGTTGGCGCGTTCATGCGTAGTGATGCATGTGTGCACTTACAGAATGATGTGTCTAGCAACAGCAGCCAGACCAGCACGCCTTTTTGTGTGTTTTTTTTTTGCCGAGGCTGCACACCAAACAGCATTTGCTAAGTGATTAGGTCCAAAAGGTGAGACCTATTGGCATTACAAATGTTTTTTTATTACCTAGTACCCCCTGAACTACACAGGTGGCAATACAAGATAGAAATGCTGATAATCTCACTTATCCAAGTGCTGATACTGTTCACCAGTTTACAGTGCTGCCTCCCTGTAACTCACCCACCGCATTGCTGATATTATCTTCATGGGTGAGTCTCCAGAGGTTCCTTGCCCATCCCGCTCTCCCTCAGAGAGAACCACTGCTATCTCCACATTGCTCCTGACTTTTCATGTGCTTGGTTGTATCCAGCAGGCACACTCCTTTTGCTCCACACTGCAATTCTGAGACAGATTCTGGCCATGCTGCTTACGTTTATGGAGTGATCTCGGTAGTCTTAGAGTGATACCAACTGATCACAGCTTCTCCTACGAAGGAACATTTGTACATCCTGTTTATTTGAAATCATTCTGAGAGACGTTTCATTGTTTGCTAAAATGCAATTCATATATGTATTCAGTGTTTTATAGGACAAATGCCACCATGAGCTATATCAGATATTTAAATCTGATGTAAGTTAATATGTCCTATGGGTCCTTTGATTGGCACATGATGTGTGAGTCCGTGATGGAAGGATTGGCGGAACTCATGTTTACTTTCTTTTATTAGTTACTGAGTAGTTCACAGGAGTGTCCTGGAGTCTGTTGGTTTGGCATGAGGAGTTTTCAGCAGGCCGTTGCTTATTATCATAGCCCATCTGACACTGGACCAGCCCTTGGCCGCTTTGCTGAATTATTTTTATGGGCAGACGTGTTTTAATTTCTTTAGTATGTGAAGTTGGAACACGTGAGTCTGGTGAATTAGAATTATGTACCTGCAGCTGCATGGAGAGGTGTGGTGCAGCGGCCAGGGCAGCTGAATTCGGAGCACAGGGCTCCCGGTTTGATCCCCGGCTCCGGCGGCAGCTCAGCTCAGCACCATGTGACTCTGGGCAATAGCTCACTTAATTTCCACAACGGCCCCCAGCGCCTTGAGACCCGTAAGGGTGAGTAGTTTGCGCTTTACAAATACGGATTTACATTTTTTTTTTACATACTGGATGAATGGAAGCTTCCTACAACCGAACGCCTGCCCCCTTCTGCCTGCGAGTCATCAGTGTCTCCCCATGTCAGAATCCGGAGCGTTTCTCAGTGCTTGATTCTGGCTAGGTCAGGTTGGTATAGCGGTAGTAATGGGTCCCACTATTTCAAAGTTGATGGACACCAAGGGATTTTTAAAGCCTTGGTGGAGAGCACTGTGCAGGAGGCTTCCATTTCCTGGTGTGTGGTGGTTGACTTTCACATGAGGTTCTACCAGATGGGCCAGGTTTGTTTACTTGGTAAAACTGGACATCATCTTAATGGTAGTTCCTCCACCAAGATGATAAAATTTGCGACTATAAACTACCATCCTTCTAAATTAAGGTTATGTATGGTGCCTGGATGAAGCAGGTGTCTTCGCCCAAGATTAAACAGGGTCTCAATACAATGTAAATGTCCAGTATTTGTAAAGCGCACAGCTATCTCCGGAGAGGTGTCCTGGCACTGGGGGCCGTCGGGAAGAGTCACATGGTTCTGGGCTGAACTGCTGCAGGCACCGGGGATCGAACCGTGAGCCCCAGGATCCGGAGTCGACCGCTGCACCACACCTCTTCCCCATACAATGATGTATGTTTCTGATTGTGATGAGAGCTGTCTGGCCAGGATGGAGATCTCATTCTGAACTACTCTAATGGAGAAATTGCCACCTTACGGAACCGTTCCCTTAACATTTGGGAAAGCACTTATGAGTGGGTGGTTTCATTGTGCAATGCTATACTCACACCTGCTGAGCCAGTGGCTTTACCTTCTGACAACATCCCTAAATTTGGACACTTTTTTCTGCAGCAGTTGAAAGAATTACTAAAACAGTTTATGTGGTGGACTTATTTGAGGAACAATACGTAGCTCAGTTTGACACCATAAGAATCTAAGGACCATATGTGCAAAACTTTTTGTTGGACACAAACCCTGTGATTCGTAAAACTATTGGGTTTGCGACCGTTCCCAAGTTTCATACTATATACTAAACCCATTTTAGGAGTCAGTGGTGTTTTACCACTCTTAAAATGAATTTTTAAATATATTATGAATTGGAATGTGTAAGTGGCATTGTAGGAAGGTAGAGTATTATGTGGTGATGCTGGTTAGGCTTCACCATGTAATACACTCAGAAACCCCAAAAATGGTCCCTGGATTCACAATATAAGTCCTAAGCTCAGTCCTGGTAGCGTGGCAAAGAGCAGTCAGGCTTTACTACAGGAACGTGTGTTAAGCATTTCAGAGTGCCAACATGGATGATAAGTAATTGACAAAACTCGAAAGAAATCTGACACCAATTTATAAAAATAAAGCAGATGTGTATCTTAATTTAGACACCAAAACGAACAAAATCAGATGCATACAACCAGATTTATAGACTTTAGAAGCAATATGAAATCCGTGAAAAATTTTACTGTGAAACTTTATCATTGTGGTCAATGGTAAAAACCACTAGTGACAATCAGTCTCTTGTAGGTCAAGTTGTGTGGAACCCAAGGAGGTTACAGGTGATATGTGTCCCAGGACCAAGTCACGACAGTCAGTTCCATTTTACTTGGCTCTAGAATCCTAGGTGCAGAGTCGTCCTGGTTTTCCTTTATGCTGAAGCGGGAGCCACGAGAGAGCTGGTTTTTATGCTTACACGGAACTGGGGGAAAACAGGGTGCAAAATGTTGACAACAAAGCCACTGCTGATGTCAGATAAAGGTTTTGCGAAGTTCCTTTGAGGTGCAGCGTTAAGTAAAGGTGGTGGTTGCCGGACTGGCAACTTCTAAGCCTTGACTTCATGAAAGGTGTTGGCCCGCACCTTGCAGGTCATCGCGAGTTGCACAGCTGTATGAACTGTAGTATTCCAAATAATTCACTTTCACCAAAATTATTCCAAGTTTTATCCGTTTTATTTCCATATTTTATCCAAGTCTCATTGTCACGCCAAAGCCACGAAATTAATTTTAAACTGATGCATGTAATGTCAAACAAATCTTTTATGTAACTTAAAGCTAAGCATAAATCCAAACCTCCTCCAAATCATACTCTGCCCAATCTTGTGACTTTAATGACTCCCGATATTCCCCTCTGCTGCACTTGACACATCCTTTACACAAGCCCTCTGGCTCCTCATGCGTTAACGGATCATTATTTGATCCTATCCAACTATGGTTCGGACCTGATGTAAACCTGCCATGTACCGACCTCCATGTCTGACATCCGTTTCACCCGTGCACCTGATTTATGCTTAGCTTTAAGTTACATAAAAGATTTGTTTGACACACGATTACAGGGTGGTTTTATTTAGTTTTAATATGTATTGTTGTTATGATGTTGGGGTAGAATCAGCATGAACACGGGGTGTGTGGGGGATTATAAACTAGTTGTCACTCGAATTTGAAGTGGGTATAGTATTTAAAGTATTTGTGAATTACACTGCGTGTTAATTTAAAGTGACTGATACATGTATATTTTCACATCACAGATACCCCTGACGAAGGTTGTTACCGAAATGCATAGGGTGTGATGGAATTTTGGTATAATTTGGAGGACTCGAAATTCAAATAAATGCTTATGTTTAAGCCTGGATAGGCAATCATGAAGTAATTACATGCATCAGTTTAAAATGAATTTCGTGGCTTTGGCGTGACAATGAGACTTGGATAAAATATGGAAATAAAACGGATAAAACTTGGAATAATTTTGGTGAAAGTGAATTATTTGGAATACTACAGTTCATACAGCTGTGCAACTCGCGATGACCTGCAAGGTGCGGGCCATCACCTTTCATGAATTTAAAGCACTTGTGTGAAATGGAACGGCACACATACGAGTGTATGCACGCTAAACTAGATAAAAAGTCAAAAGGAATGATGAGTGAAAAAGAGGGTGTGCTCCAGAACTATATTTGCTAACTTCTAAGCCTTGGCAGTGGTAAGCCCAGTAGAAAGTTAATTCAACATCCGGAAGAATACAGTAGCCGCCTAAAACTTCATGGAGGGTAGGACTACAATTACCACAATGCACTGGACCATCTACTTCTAGGTGTTCTCTCGGAGGGCCTGATAGACAGCAATTCTTTGAGTCCTGTATGTTTTTACCTGCGGTTGCTGAGGACTAGTGCCACTAGTCCAAAGGAGTCTGAGTTTGCTTCTGGCTCTTCAGAGGTCCCTCTATCTGGGGTAACTGACCACTAGCCTTGGACAAGCCTTCATTGTGCAGTACCAGAAGTGTTGCCACAGGTGCAGAGTCTCCCTCTTTTGTTTTGTGCATGTCCTGTTGTCACAGACTCTGGTCTCTTCTTTGTCCAATTTGATGCAAGTTCTGATGTTGGGGTAGTCCTTAAATCCTAGATTTAGGGGTGTTAGGGGTTTGGGTGCAGTGGCCAAAGAGCTACTAGCCCCAGGGGCTAATCCACCCTTGCAGTGACCACATCTGGGGGTGTAGGTCACCTTTTCTACACAGAATCCACTATTCTACCACTTTTAAAAATAGCAGAAGACTTCCTCAGCTGTACAGACCAGGTAGCCCACCCTAGGGGTATGGCTAGCCTTCTGGAGGTGTGCACCTCCTGACTACCTAATGTTCTTGCCTGTCCGGGTGCAAAAGTGCCTGGAGCAGGGCTGTTTCCTCCTTTGGAAGGCAGCCTAGTTGCATATTTCAAGCAGTGCAGCCTTTGAAGCTCACTGTCTTGATGTACCACTTCACTAGCCAGCCTGTCAGGAAGGTAGGGAGGTGTACCTTCTTTCCGTCCAACCCATCGTTTCTGACTCCTAGGCGAGTTCACACCTCCTGGCAGGGAGTCAGATTCCTGTTTTGGCGGCAGCAAGTGTGGGCTAGCAGCTAGAGCTCAGGAAAGCTGGGGCAAACAGGTGGACAACCTCTAATCCTCCTGGGTGCATGCCACATCGTCTTCAACATGAGATTTGTACCTGGGTGCATGCCACAACGCCCTCGACATGGTATTCATATCAGGGGTGAGGAGGCACGTCGTTTATACCAAACATGGCATATTTAGGCGGTGCCATAATAGAGCTGCCAACCTCTGGTTTGCCTGGGTGCCAGCCCATGTTATCCTATGAACCGTCTATCACTTAAAGTGACCTTTTATGGTACAGGCCACTATAGGGACATATAAGCTTTCACTTACATGTCCACACCTTTAATATAATGCACCCTGCCTCCTGGGCTTTAGGAGGCCTTCATTAGGGTTGACTGGCATATATTAAAAATAGTGCATTGACTTTGCCACACATGCTGAGGGCAAAGTTGAGGTCGAGCAGTTTGCACTGCTCCTGCAGTCTGCAATGGCAGGCCTGCTGTCCGCCGTTTACTTGGGTCACTCAAGGTGGCATAAACAGTGCTTCAAGCCCTGGTGACCTCTTTAACACCCATGCTCTGGGTACTGGTGCCATGTACTAGGGACTTATAAGGGGTTAAAGCCTTTGCCAACTGGGGTTTAGTAGCTGAAATTGGTGTGGTAGCTAATTTGCAAAAGGGAAGTGATCCCCTTTGGAACCCTTTCCTTAAGTGTGAATGCACTTAACAGCTTTAGAGAGAGAGCACTGGCATTGGTGCCTGGTTAGCAGGATCTAGCGCACTGTCAGAGTCGAAAACCAGCGTCTAGTAGTTCAAATGGGGGCAAAAAGTGGGGCGCATCTACAAAAAGGCCTGTTTTCGTACAGGCATGCTTTGGGCATCCTTTCTAAATAGTGATTCATATGTATACATATCAATGGTTAGTGACCGAAATAGCTGTCACAAACCATTGAAAAGTTAAGGGTCCCAAAGTTGGTGTGTTAGCCAATTTGCAAAAGGGAAGAGATTTTTCTTTGTGAATTGGGGTAAACGTTTCAGGGGGAGTAGGCAGTGGTCCAGGGAACCATTGCCAACTCCCACTGAAGCTTTTAAAAAATAAAATCTTTTTTGAGAAAAAAAAAAGCAACCCCCTCTTCTTTTAAAGAAATCAGGCTGCTTTAAAAAAAAAATCTTTATTTAAAAGTAATCGCAGGTATGGTGGTCTGCTGACCCTTGCGGGCCACCATCCCTGTGATTGTGAGAAATATCGATTTGCCACCTACAGAATAAATATTAATTAGGTAAGCCAGATTGCAATACACTCTTAATTCCTTATTTTGTAAACCAACCATTAGTAGATTGGTCTGTTCACAAAATACTTTTCTGGTCGCAGAAAGAAGAGTTGCATATTGCAACTTTTCTTTTGCAACCAGCAATGTAGTACATCTGGCCCCATGAATACAAACATTATCTATATTCTTGCTTATGGTCTATTCACTTAGATTCTATGAAAGGCGTGTAAAACTACTCATCTCTGTGGAAATTGAGGATTTGCTATCAATCTGAAAAACCACACCATATTTTTTCAGACTGGTTTGTGGGATATTTTATACCAACAACTCGCGCAGCCACACTACCCTTTTAATTCTTTGTAAATTGGTGCTGTGGCAAAAGCCCTACAATTATTAAACTTGCAAGAGTTTCCTTGATTGGCTTATACGTCATAAATTGACGGCAAATAGATACAATGGTTTTAAATTTCAAGTCGAGAAATCCTCTTGAGAATAGGATGTATTTTGGGATTAGTACTTCATGTAAACCATTGATCTATGGTGTCTTCTGAAACTGACGTGTCACCTTCTATCCACTTGAAAGCCCTACATTACTGTTGGGTATGGGTAATGTCAGTGCTTTTGGTAATTCAGTCATTTATGGATGATGTGTGTTAGTATGCCAAAATACTGATATGGTCACCATCCCCCGTTGCTCCTCAATATCAGCTAAAAAGAATGAGGAGTAAAGTTTGTTCTCATTAGAGTTGGGCATAAGGGTTGCAAACCTAGCGACTAGATTGACTGTGATGTGTGTCCTGTTTCTGACTTGCTAAGGTCATTGTGTCCTGAAGTTTCAGATAGTGCAATTCTCAATTGCAGTTTCTGTTCAGCAACAGTGTGAGGTTGAACGTATCTCTTTAACTTTTTTATTGCTGCCTTCTGAGCCTGGACACCTACTTATATGAATGAAAGGTTCTGGTCCTTGACTTGCACCATCTCTCAGAGCAAAAGGTCCACATGAGCCGGTGTAAGTTTTCTCCACCATCCTTGGAATCACTCACAATGTCCTTTGGATGTGGAGCGTTTCATATATGTGAGAGATTATCATTAATGTTGCTTTATAGGTGGAAGTCCTGCTGCTTGTCTTCCTACGGTATACCCTGTTGTGTGGCTTCCATTAAACTATGTAGGACATAAGCTATCATCCTCCTTGGTGGGAAGAGAAGGAGGGGGACATTACAATGAAGGAAAGTGCAATTTAACATTGTGGAACAAGATGTGCAACTGGTGAAACTGCATTAATAGACCCTCATGCCACCTACCAAAGCTACTCTTTCAAGATACACCCTCCTGTGTCTCAGCCTATTTGACATTAAGGTACAGTCACTGCAAATATGGTTGATGTGGCAGTAATTAACTGCTGTGTGTTTTGTTTTTTGTGGTTAATTTCTAGTTTAATCCAGATGAAGAGGGGTTGAAAGAAGTTTCAGAAAGAGTAAAAACAATGCCTCATGTTATCCTGACTTGGTTTGGACCCTTCCTTCCATTTGTGTCCCTTGTGCATCCAGAGTACGTTAAGCCTTTGGTGACCGCGTCAGGTACAGTAACTTGTGATGATGCATGGGGTAGGTTAAGCTGCATGGCTTTATTGGGTTGTAGGTTGTACCTTGGCTTGGTGTAGATCAACCATGGTCTTTCAGGAGCGGAGCAATGGTAGACTTTCAAGATAACTAATAAATGGAAAAATGATTCCGTTTAGATTCAGTTTATATAAATGTATCTCATGTTGGTATCCTGAAATATGACATTCAACAACATTGGTCGATTCTGGTGAGGATGTATGTGTTTGTTGATGGTGGCATATGGCACACATACAGATGAGAGAGTGGTGGTGTTTGCAACAGTAGGCAATGGTAGTTTGGCTTGGTGGTGATGGAATAGTTGTGCAGAATGTTCCTTTGTGTGAACACAATTCTGCATATTTGAAGCTGCAAATTGTTAAAGTTGGAGAGTTTTAAAGACACTGAAGGCTTTTCCATTGGTGAAGGTTTTCTAAGTCAAACTCAAGTTTGAAAAATTGCCATGAAATATCAGGCTTGGTAAATCAATTTCTGCAAAAAAGGTGTTATCAACCAGTAAAAGAATGTACAATACAATCTTCTTTTTTTTTTCTTCAAATCTCAAACGTATTTTACATCTTTTTAGGCATGCTCAATCTTTCTTAAAGTTACAAAGCTTCAGTTATAGATGCCTTTTAGGAGTTGAATTGGAATTGTTGTTCTTAGTATTGAAAATGTTATGTGGAATTTTTAATGGCTCTTAGTACGAAACAAAACCCTGCCTTATACAGTGATGCAAATATTGTCATGAAAAATTGTAAAGTTTGATTTTCATCCAGTTGTCTTGTTACTTTATAGGAGTAAATTATTGGCACTTCTGCAGACTTCATGAAGAATTTCATGAACTTTCAAAAGTTCTAGCAGGCGATGGTTACTGAATTTTGGCATTCCTATTGTCTGCAGTATATGAGGAAGCATGTTGGTGTTGACTGTGTTGTGGTGTGAGGCGTGGATCAGATCATGAATGGTGCTTCCTGAGGTAAATTTAGTTGGATGAGTTTGGTAGTGATGTTGGTCCCGGGCTTGTTCCAGTCATATGAAATAAATGGTGGGGTTGTAGGGGTTGGCTGAAATCCTTGATGATCGCACTTGGGGTAAGTGCAGTTGGATATGTTGGTGGTGGTGATGGAGTCTAGAGAACAATGGTCCTATCGTGTCATAAAGCACTTGATGCAGCCCTGATATTTGATGCGCTCCCTGATGGTGATACATAACGTAAATTTACTACGCTGAGTTTAGTGGTGATAATGTCTTTTGGTGATATTGTTTTTGGGTGAAATTTGGGTAGTTGGGGAAGTCTTGAAGACTTTGCTGTGAATGCAGTCACTGGTCATGACACCTACGATTAGTGTGTGTGGTTGTGTGCATCTGTAGTTGCTGAGCCTTGTGTTTAAGGGCTGCAAGATATCAGTGGTGGCAGCTGTGGTAACTATTATTAAATGAGTTTGGTGGCAACTTTGGCACCTCTGGTGGCTGATGCTGGACCAGATTGCACGTGATGACAGTCCCCGGGGAGGCTGGATGAACACAGGTGGTAAAATCGGGGCCTGCTTACATGCAGTTAGAATTACAGAAATAGTTGATATCCTTAAATAGAGATACTCTAAAACCTCACATCACTGTTACTCAACGGTACTCATTTTACTGACTTGGGAAGGATCAGCGGTGGAGCAAATCTCACTTAGACTCGAATGTGCATCTGTGTGTATAAAGCATTTTATCAGTGTGTCTTAGGCCACTTGGAGGTACACGTAGCATTATTCCTTTTGTAATATATTCAGGTGTTTGGTTGTTAACTGCTTTACGTGTGGTATTCTGCACTTTGTCAGATTAGCTTTATCATTGGCAACCAACGAAGGCGATGGAATAGTGACCTTATCTGTTCACTAATAGGAGTGCTTGCTTGCGGATCTCTGCAGCAGGCCCTTCACCAACTGAGATGCAATAGGGTAGGCTTTATTTTAACCAGCTAGTTATTAAACACGGTCGTTAGAAACCTTGACAGATAGTGCAACAAAACAATATAACGTGCTGAAGGGCAGAAGAGCCAATTTACAGTAGTGCAAGAAAGAGGAGCCGCAGCGAAGACTATTTGCGTCATGGCCTTCATATTTTTGTCTCCGTCACGGGTACTCCTTTCAACACCTCTTGAACATGGACCTAGAGGGGTCATGTTTCGCACAAAGGAAAGAAAACATTTTATTCCCCCAACACTGTAGCTAAACAAACAACTCCAGCAATGCAACCCAACCATATATACGATGTTTTGACAATTTTGCAGCAATCGCCTCTACCTATTCTTTTTGTTGACTTTGTCGTGCTGTTTGACACTGCAACGACAATGTTCTTTTTCTCTCCCAATATGCCGCTCCCTGTGCAGCGTCGGATTGGTAACGCGGGCACTCGGGCAATGCCCGAGGAGCCGGTATCCGAATTCCAGCTGTGGGCTGCTTTTTTGAGCATCCTGGGGGCCGATTTGGGCGGTTTCTGCATTGTTCGATGCAGCCAGCGGCCCAGTGGGTGCCTGAGTGGCCTTTCTGGAGGTAGATGGGCGTCCATTACCTCCATTTTTTTTCAACGGCTGAGGTGTCACTCCCTTTCTCTCGCTGGCCCGGCCCATTAATATATGCATATTGAGCGGGGACAGGGGGCCTGAGCAAAAGTGGCCTCACTTGTTTTCAGGTGTGTTTCACCAGTGTAAACTAATCTGTGCATTTTTTTTAAATACCCCTCCCCTCTTTTTAATAACATTTCTCCGAAGCAGTGTTTTGCAGAAAGGCAATATGCAAATGTGGGCCACTTTTTTTAGCGCGCCCGGGCCGATTTTTAATCCCAATCCAACCCTGTCCCTATGCAGCATCTTCTGTAATGTACACGTATGCACGTCTCATGCATTCAGAACACACGTTTGAACAGGGAACATATAAGAGGGACAGTGGAAAATAGCTTTGTAAATAAACTTAACGCCATTTGCTGGACATCACACAACTTGGGCTAGTTCAAGTTGCAAATTACTTACTGGACCTGAATGAGTTAAAAGCATCAAGATCTCACCTAATCTAGTAATGTTTCAGCTGTGCAGCACTCAAGAACTTTTTTCTTTTTATTACAAGTTGATTTCATAGTTGACGGATACAGCAGCTCATTTGTTAAGCTCATTGAATTTTTCAGATGAAATGTACGCTACAGACTGGAAGTGAGTTAAATCAACACCCCTAAATGAGATTATAAGGGCACAAGCGAATAAAAAAGAAATAAGCAACAGTGCGGGAGGGATGGGGCAACAAGCAATGGAGCAAGAGGGGGGCAGGATGGGGAAAAAAAGTACATCAACCTGAGTGCAATCAGCGGAAGGACACATATAACTTAAGGTATCTATCAGCAGTTTGTCCATGCTCTCTATCACAGGAACAACACGAAGAAGAAGAAAGTGAAACCGGATGCGATGACCGGACACAATGAGCAATCAGAATGCATTAAATCATAGTGACCATTAAGCTAATCAATATTAAGCAATGGGTGGGCTCCAAGACCCTTTTTAGAGTGTTTTTCTTTTTAAGATATATTAGAGCGTCACCAAAGCTGCATGCAGGCTCGACCTAAAATGGACCTTTTTTAGGTCTCGCGCCTAGCGTTGCAGTGCGTAGCACTGCTCGCGCAGCGCGAGACCTCTTGTATGGGCTTCAGAAAGCTAACCACACGCTCGTGCGTGTGGTTTTGCTTTCGGAAGCCCACATTGGCTGCAAACGGCAAAAACAGCACGCAATTGGGCAAAGGCGGGCGCATGTCCCGCCTTTGCTCCGCCCATTCCCGTCCGTGTCTAGGACGCGCATCAGCGCGCGGCACAGACAGGCTCCCTCGCCCCCCCGCTCCTCTGTGGTGCGCGCGCACCACTGGTTCTGTTCTATTGTCGCACTTTTCCCCATTAGTTCCGCCTGTCCTTGTTGTTCCTCCTTTCTTGTATCTCTCCTTTATCGCTTGGCTTTCTCGGAATTGCTGTCCCTCTCAGGTTACTCAATCCTCCGTTTCCCTCTTATGTTTTGGAACTCACAGCCCCTGCGTCTCCCTCAGGAGGTGTACTCACTACCCCTGCGTCTCTCTCAGGAGTGATACTCACTACCCCTGCGTCTCTCCTAGGAGTGATACTCACTACCCCGTGTCTCTCTCGAGTTTTGCACTCACCGTCCCCGTGCTCCTGTCGGGTGTAGCGTCCCCTGCTGCGTCAATGTAAAGACACCCCACCTTCTGTGTACCTCTCACCTGTGAAACTCACCGACCTTGTATCCCTCCAAGGTACGGTACTCACCCCACTGTGTCCTGAGCTCATCCTCTGCTCGCCGGGCAGGACGGAGCCCCTTACACTCCAGACCAGCAGCGGCGCCAACAGCAGGCTCGGCAGCACCCGCATGATGGGAGTCAGTGCTGGGGAGGAGTGGTGACGGGAAGCGGTGCAAGTGATGGGAGTGAGTGGTGGTGGTTGTGATGAGAGTCAGTGTTGGTGACGAGGGGCAGTGCCGGTGATGGGAGACGGTCTTGGGGTTCGCCTGGCAGAGGAGGCAGTCGGTGGGAGTTTAGGTCGGTGTCAGTTCATGAGGGTGGACGGGGGTCGTGCCGCGGGTGAGGGGAGTCGTCTGAAGTTGTCTCGCAGAAGATCCGCGAGAGTCGGTGATAGCGACTCCTGAACAGACACGGAATGCCTTGTGTAGAGCCAAGCACTCGCACCTGCCTGTGTCGCGGGCTGCAGCTCGTTTTATACCACACATAATGCAGCCGGGGCAGCCCCCGCTCAGAGGCTCAGGAGCCCCCCACCCACTCCCAAAACACATACACACTTGGAGAGCCTCCCACCCTTGCTTTCTCCTGCCAGTACAATAATGCTTTATTGCCATGATACAACAAAAGTCTAGTCGAAAGTCGGGTAGCAAAGACACATCAGTGGAGCGCTTTATTTTGTTTTTCGGGTCCATATACAGGGCGAGGGTTCAAAACGGGTCAGTGTTCTGCTATCATTTACCTCCGTCTTTGCTTGGGAGTTTTATTCTGCCACGTTAGCAGTTTCACACATAGAAAAAAGTCGAGCGCTGTAAATTGGCGCCAAAGGGTTGACTCAAATTTAGCTGTCCCTGACACCGTTAAAGTGCAGACTCTACCTCGCCTGCAAATCTTGAAAGGAAGTGTGAATAAAACGAATCCTCTCTTCATACAATAGGAATAGGCCCTCCTGATATCCTCGCGTCTTCCTTCAGATCCCGGTACCACACAACGAGCTCTGTAGCAAATGGAATAATGGAGATTCAAAGGAACAATCAGAGCGAAGGTCACGTGACAGGTTTCGTTTCTATTCCTCCTCCCTAGACTGTAAGCTGCCTTCCCAGAGAATTGTGTGACTTGTGGGCCACAAGCAACAACACGTTAAACAGGAGCTTGGAGTGTGAAATACAATCCCCATGATGCAAAGCGGCTCGCTAGCGCACACGCACGTTTTTTTTTTTTTTTTTTTTTCCTGCTGTTTTTCCCCTTTTAGAATCTAGTCCCTGGTGAAGCTTTTCTGCAAAAATCGGCATCCAGTGGGACGAGCACCTTGCACCCAGGAAGAGGACTGTGCATGCCTGGACTCCCTCCCGCGGCGACGGCAGCACACGAAGTGCAGGCAGAAGAGGACTCCAAGCAGTAAGTAACGCTCTCCACTGGAGTGCACGTGTGTTTTTTTTAACAAGTAGAGGGCTTGTGGGGATAGGGTGGTGTTGTCCTGCTCAAGAAGTCAGTGCTGAACTTTTTTACGGCAGTGCACATCTGCAGCTTTGCTGCAGCTTCCTGGCCGAGCATGACCGGGGCCCCCGCGTGTGTACCTGCGGGCTGTGCCGGGCCCGGCTCTGCGCTGCCCCTGCCAGTTGTTGGGGTCTGCAGGCACCGCGCCCCCGCCGCCCCGGCTCCCGGAGCCAGGAATGGAAAGCACTCTTCTCCCATTAATAACAGCTCCTGCCTGGCTCTTCTTGCCCCGGTCCGGCTCGGAACTGAGGCCGCTCATTCACACAGCTCACCGGACGGAAACCCCAGGTGTGGGGTCACCCGACTAATTCCATCAGAGCACAGAACCATTGCTCCCTGCTCAAGGTGGTGAGTGTCAGGAGTGTGTGGCAGCGGCCCCAGATGCTGGGCAGGAGTCACACTGTAGATCTCAGTCTCTCCTTACAGGCACACTGAGCTCCCGTGCAGGCACACTGAGTTCCAGTGCACGTTAACTTAGTTCCCTGATCAGACACTTAGCCCCCCGCCCCCATGTCCTCTGAGATCGCCGTATATGTGGTCTGAACACCATCTGAAGGCACTGTTAGATCCCCGCTTATGTCCTATTAGTTCCGCGTCTGTGTTCTTTTCACTCCCTGTCCATGCACTGTTATCTAACCGTAAGCTCCCCCTGCATGCACTGTTATATACCTGTAAAGACACTCTCCATATACTGAGCTCCATGTACAACGCTGTTATCTACTTGTACAGGCACTCTCCAGACAATCTTCTCTCTATACAAAGTGTAGCAGTTGTATAGCTCTTCAATTCCTGGCTGCACAACACCCAGGAAAATGTGCTGCATGGTTGAACACTTATAAGGTCCCAAAGGCGAGACCTATTGGCTATGCCAATGCTTGTTGTTTCTTCTGCTCACTAAACGGTATGCTGCCACCACCGCACTCATGCTGCTTAATTCCTGGTGAAGCTAGTAGCCTTCCACCACTGAGGGTAGCGATTTGGAGCCCCTCCCGGTCCAACAAGACAGCAGTCCATGAGACAGGCCTAAGGCATGGCGAACATGCATGCTCCTTGTTTGTATACGACAACAAAATCCACATTAGGGATCCAGACATCAGCAAAGGTGGGGCACTTGGGGGAGGGATGCATGTCCATTACCATGCAGAAAACTTTTCCGTCCCAACAGCTACTCTTCAAGGTCCCCCTTTTTCGTCATATTTTTATAGGATGGTGATCTTTTAGTGTCTTTTGTTCCACATTGTGGAATAACTTTACCCTGGAGCTTCTGCAAATCTGTTAGCATCTATTGTTTCTCAAGAAGGTAAAACTTAGATCTTCTGTTCAATGCACTCCCTCGGCTTATGCTTGCATCCCCGTCTTTTCTCTTTTGCCTTGACATCTGTCTTAGCACCAAGATACTCTTGGATGTAACTTTGCACTGTTCTTGGTGAGGGCAGGCCGAGAATTTTCAAATCAAATTCCCTAAGGGAGGCTAGGGGAGAGGGTTAACCGAACAGTCAACTTTGAAACATCACCGGGGTTCTGCTAGTGTCATGTTAGAAATGTTGTGCCATATAATGACAAGGGAGGCGTAGTTTGCTGGTCAGATGTGTGACATTGAATACTGAGAAGAAGCCAGAGGTGGGTAGATATGTATTTTAGCCCTCCTAAGTGTTATTGCTCACTGATTCATCAGTCACCTGAAGGTTGGAAATGTAAAATTAAAAAATGAAATAAAAAAATCTCATTGATTTAGGACTATAACAAAAAATTGAGTTGTGTTTTTAGGGGGAGAAGTTAGTAGTTCTACTTTTTAAATGATGTGAACGTCCATGCATCAGAGGTCAGCTAAATCAATTGCACTCCTCTCTGGCTGCTTGGTGTTGCTATTTCAATATTAAGTGAATTGTACTTGAAAAATATATCCTACAGTGTGCTTCCTCCACTGCAGTGTTATTTGTTGATAATTGGGGTCGTAAGGAGGCAAAACCCCATGGCTCAGCACCTGGAATGTATTACTACCAATTTTTATAAGTGCAATATGATTTTATAATTGACACCTTTTTAAATGTGGTTTAGAAGACAGATGGCAAAGGCCTGCTAACTCTTTTTTACGCTTCTTAGTCTGAAGTGTGATGGTGTCCTTGCTGCGGATGTGCCGAGAAACACCAGAGATGGTGTTTGCAGGATAAGCAGGGATCCTTGTTGCGATGGCTTTGTAAACGATGCAGCTGGTTTTGAAGGTGCGGAGGGTCGACTAGGAGAGCCAATGAAGTTCCATCAGGGAGGGGGTGATGTGATCATATTTCTTCAAGCCCTGTATCTAACCTGGGTGACATGTAGGATGCCCGACAGGGGTGCCAGTGTGGAGTCTGTAAGACCATGGGCATGGTGTTGCCACCATCCAAATGCAAGAGTATGAGGCCCTCAACAGCAGTTCTGAAGTCGTATTCTGTAAAAAGCCGTTTCACCTTTTTTAGGAAAGAGAGCTGATGCAGGTCATCTTTGTGTTTTTTCCAGGTACGTGTTCCTTGAGGATGGGGGTAGTGTCCAGGGTGAACCCAAGTGACTTGCCATTTGGTGAAAGTTGGGGTTCAAAACCGTGAAGTTTCATGTCTTTGTGCCAGATTTGTACTACTTCTTGTGTGTTATTCTTGACAAATGACAGGAATTCTTTATTAGTTGGGTTGAGCTTCAGGTAGGTGCTGGACATCCAGGTCTAATTGATGATGTGCAGGCAGTGGTTGAGGCATTGGATGTCTCTAGCTGAGGAGACGTAAGTAGATATCAGTTCAGTTTTGTGAGAGGATGATGTTTGGAAGAGAATTAACTTCATGATGTTAACTTTCACTACCTCACGCAGCAAAAGTTTTGAAGGTACCCAAGATTCAGTTTTGTCCACTTTCAATTCTTGGTCACTGTATTAATCAGCATACTTTTACTTCTTGGCTCTTAGCAGTGGGTGGTGGTACTATTTATTTGCAATAAATGTGAATTTTGACTCCCAGGCATGATTTTTTTAGAAACCTTATGTGAAAAAGAGAATTTCAAGATGGTGTTAGTGCAGTGGGGTATTGTAGATTTGCTCTCAGCATCATAATAAGTCTTACAAACTAGCTCTGTAGCTAGAACAAAACAAAAGATTTCTTTTTGTTGCATTATTTTCTGGACGTAAACACTATGTAGTAATGAAGGTCCACGCAGGTAGGATGCAGTTCAAGAAGATTTATTGAAGTAGGTTACATGTAGATATGTTCCTGTGAAGCAGCCCCACCAGGAGCAGCCTGCCTCCTGCTCAGCCCATTCTCAACTGTCAACTTCACCTCACAGGCACCCAATATTCCTAAGCGCATCATCACTCCAACATTCCATGCAGCACACAGCACATTCACACTGGCTGAGCAGGTAGTGAAAATGGCAGAACATTAACACAAACAGGATACTACATATCCCCCTTTCTTATACAACAGAAGCATAAGTCCTGTACCTTAAATAAGATATAACAATAAGAACCCAGGAAAGGGATAAATGAGAGGAATACTAATGCAACAGAATAAATGTAATAGAGATGAACAAATAGGAAAGAGCGAAGAGATAGGTGGAAGAAAATAAAGAGGAAGAGATGGATAAATATACACAAATAGAAATGACCCATCCTCTCAAACAAAGAATTACGAAAGAGAAGAAAACAGTAATAAGGCGTGAGAAACAACAAGTTAGCAGATAGACATAGACGCACCAATGACCACACCCACTGGCCAGACAGGCATGCAAGGAAGGAAGAAATAGCACGACACAAACTGAACACAAGCTATACACCTAGACACACAAAGTAAAGGTGGGAGGATCTCCTCCTAAACATAGAAGAAAAAGAATAACCCTACAATGAGGGAAAGACTATTGACAAGGAAGAACGACAACCAAGAGTGGTCCAGAATCCAAAGCTGAAAAGAAAATGTAACATCACGAGGAGAACTGAACAAGTGAGAAAACATAGAAGAAGAGAAAGAAATACAAACTATCGCACATCCTCCCCCATTATCAAATTGATAATGAAATAAGATATGAGAATAACGTTGCGTTTTCAAATAGACAATGTAACATAATATAAGCGAAACATTGTGAGAACATAACAGCAAAGTCTTAGTGTAGACTCAAAATAAACTGTACCCGAACCAGGGATTGATAATGTAAAGGTTAGAGGTGCGAATACTGTAAGAGGGAGTGACACCCATGAGGACAACCCTCGTGAGGATAACCACTAGCCGAGATGGGACTGACACCCAAAAGGACACACCCCCTGTGTAAGGGTAAAAAATGTACCACTAGTACGTGGAGATGGGACTAAGACCCATGACCAACCCCTGACATAAGGGTGGAAGCTACTGTAAATGGGACTGAACCCATGACCTACCCCCAGCCGTAGGAGAGGAAAGCTAATGTAAATGGGACTAAAACCCATAAAAAGATACCTGTGGAAAGGTTATAAACGTAAATACAAGTAAATGGGACTAAAAACCCATGACCTACCCTAGAATTAAGGGTGGGAACCCAAAGTAAATGGGACTATGACCCATACAAAGATACACTGTGTGAGGGATAGCAACCAGAACCCGAGTGAATGGGTGAAACACCAAAATTAGGCAGATGTACAGTGAAAGAATGGGGCTGGTACCCATTCCCATCCCTAATGTAAGGGAGAATCAAGTGTAATGAAAAACAAGCGAAATGAACAGTGAGGCGATTCCCTGATGAAGAAGATATGTACCCAATGACCAGAAATGTAAGATAATGAGAACCAAATTCCACCGAACAATCCCATGCAGGATAAGTGGGCAGCTCTGGAGGTATGTATAACAATGTAAAATATGTAAAGCAGAGTATGGCACATTAACAGAGAATGTCACTGAACACAAAAAACCAATAGCTCCAGAAAAGACTCAAGATGAAGCTGGAATGCCCAAACAATTTGTAAATACCTACAAACTGGTGTAATGTTCTGTAGACTGAAGCAAAGAAATACGTCCAGCAACAACTGCATAATTCCAAATGTTGACAAATGAGAGCACCTGTGAGCGAATACTCACACAAATCAGCTGAAAGGTTGTACAAAGGTAAAGGTGGACTGATGAAAGAGACACAAAGCGCTAAAGTACCTCCATGCTGTTAACAGTGTGTTAAAGAAGCAACAGCAGTAGGAAATGGTAATGTCGGTATGCCGATCGTCAAGAAGGTCCACCGAGGGGATCCAATTCGGTGCACACTAAGAGAGAGAACGCTTTGTAGCCATTGCTGTGGAAGACGAGACTGACTGTTCATGCAGCAGAATGTACAGTGCAGCATAAGATGGCAGCACGTACCTGATGCCGTGCCGGATGGCTTTCGGCGCGCACAGGACTCAAACAGTGTCCCTCAGACGTCGAGATGATCCGCGCGGTTCTCTGCGTGAGGTAAGCAGCACGCACAATGACAAACAACCGCATAACGGTTGGAACGGCTGCTATACCGGCCGAACATTGAATAGTGAGGAGAACAAACTATGTTTAGGAACTCATCACAGATATTGGGAAACATACATAAAGCAGTCCCCTAGGTCCACCGCCACCACAGTCCTCGCGATGAATGTGTAGAGGGTGATGAAACTAAGACGAGCGTAGATTGTCACTGCAAGAGCAACCCGACTCCTACTAAACACTGTCTTTCAAGATTTCAGTTCCCCAGAGAGGTGGAGGGAATGTGCACAAGAGCACACAATGTAGACGGCGTGTGAACGAACATGCCACACAAAGGTAGTTTTAGCAATCCTGAACGTCCGCCTCAATGTACCCAAGACACGTACTGCCAGATAATTCAAACACCAAGCTGATTGTATAATGGGGTGAGACCTCCATACAAGCGCACATGCCAACTTGACTAAGAGCTTGCCACGCGTCACGAAGAGGACGTGAAGACATTCACTGCGTGATCCTCTTCATGATGTAGACTGAAATGAATATCCATGCGTACAGTGCAACACGTAGTACAAATACTTGCGCAATGTAGTATTCAGCAAAATCCTCCACAGAAACGTCATCCTCTCTCCGGCAAATAAACATGTTGATATGACCACTGTCAGTAAGTTGTTGTGAGGTTACCACAGACTGATGAGGAAAAACCAAACTCCTTTCAAAAATGTCATTGAGCGCAGCACGCTTAGACTGGGGCTGTCTGATGGAAAGACACTGGTGGGGCTGCAGGGCGTTGCGCTTCATTTTCACTTGTTTCTTGTTGACATCTTCGGTATTCTGAAAGGAACATCTTCCTTTTTTCCTGTCGTCTTTGTTGTACTGTGAAGAACATCTTTGTTTCTCGCTTTTGCGTTTCTGTGGATACCTCCTCTTTGTAATATACGTTACGTTGCCAGAATCTGTAGACTCTGTAGGAAACTTCATCTTCAGGTCCTCTCTTGTTTGCCAGGACCCTGAATTCCAGTTGTAACACGTAGGTTAGTCGCCATCCTCGATGCCAAAATAATGTAGTAATGAAGGTCCATGCAGGTAGGATGTAGTTCAAGAAGATTTATTGAAGTAGGTTACATGTAGATATGTTCCTGTGAAGCAGCCCCACCAGGAGCAGCCTGCCTCCTGCTCAGCCCATTCTCAACTGTCAACTTCACTTCACAGGCACCCAACATTCCAAAGCGCATCATCACTCCAACATTCCATGCAGCACACAGCACATTCACACTGGCTGAGCAGGTAGTGAAAATGGCAGAACATTAACATGAACAGGATAGCACACACTAGTTGGCAAATAATGCAGAGGATGATGGTTCTAGATTTTTTTTTTAAAGCTGCAAGGCAACTGCTACAGGTAAGTACATTTTTTTTTCTTAAGGCTGGTTCTTCTGTATACTGATGAATAAAGCAGTGTATACAGGGGGGGCTCCTTCACGTGGGCGTCGGAGCGTCGCCCCACTGCTTTCTCGCAGTGCGAGAAGCAGAAACGTAAAATGGTATAAATACCATTTTATGTTTCTGCTTCTCACACTGCAGGAAAGCAGAAGAAGGGTATGCCTGGTTGGGGGCGGGCGTGTCGGGCAGAAGTGGCTAGCCCAATATTATGGGCGCTGACTGTTTGGTCGGCCCCAGGGCCGACCAAACCATTCATGAGCACTCCTGTTTTCTCCATGTAGTCTGCATGCAGCCTGCATGGAGAAAACGGCCTCCCCATAGATGCCTGTACGGACGGCGTCCTAGCCAATCACAACGCTGCCATTTCAGCGTTGTGATTGGCTTAGGGGAGGAGAGGGAGGCTGCCTGCTTCTGCTTCCTGTGAGCACAGAGAGAGCAGGAGACGCGACACGGGAGTCGGGGACCGGAAGCGAAGGTAAGTTTAAAAAAAATTTTAAAAAATTAAATTAAGCCCCCCCCCCACCCGCGAGTCAGGTCGGCCGCGACTAAGTGTATAAAAAGCCATTTATAAGAACATGGTACAAAAGCCTAGGTTCGCGGAAAGCACTTGTACTTGACTTTCATCTGCAACAATTCCACAAGACCAACATTGCAATAAGACCCCGACTTAGCCCCACTTCTTACTAAGAGATTGAATGTGCAGCACCTTTCTCCGTCTGTCTCAGTAGAGATGCGGGAGGCTGTCGAACATCAGGTACTGCCTCAACCAGATACTCTAATGTCCACAGATATTATGCAAGTGCATGTGCTGCTCCTCCACCACTTTAGTATTTAACAACCTCACCTCGTTATTTACAGCCCAGAGCAGTGGAAGTGTAAGTGCAGCGGTGTCTCTCCTTCCACTGGCAAATCCCATCTTTCTCAGGTCTGTAGATGACTGTAGGAAGCGGGGATCTAGAGTTACTCCAAGGTCATCAGGCACACTGAATATTTTGCTTGCAAATCCTGGTTTACAGGTGTTTTGGTCTAATTAATTCCTTGGAAGCAAACAAAGACTACAACACCCAGAATGCACTAGACTATCACATGAATGTCCAGGACAGGAAACAGTGTTCATAATGGCATGGTGGGAGGTGGTCTCACTATATGCTCTTTGGAACGGCTCTTCCATACCGATAGGGCCACTGCGGCTCCACGCTCTCCTAAAGGAGTGAGTGGAATATCCTGCACTGGAAATAGGGAAAGTGAATCCCGAGCGGGGTGGCAGAGGGTGTCTCGATACAGTTACTGTCTTTTCAATATATTAAGTGTAGCCGGAGGTGCCACCTGAGGGAAGTGGGAGATGGCGATAATTTGCAATGCATTTCTTAATGTATGTCAGTAGACCGCGGAGGGATACTCGGAGCAAGGCCACATAGTGTGACATAACTCTGAATAATTGTTTGCAGGCGAAGAGCAATGAGGAGGGGATGCAGGATGTAGACCGGATCATCTGCCAACACGTTCACATCTGCGTTTGGTGGTTCGCCCCCTACCTCCCAATTATCCTAGTCTTCCATCCGGATTGCATAGGCGCTCTCCTCCGAGCATCAGGTAGCAGTACCACTATGCAAAATGAGTGGCACGTTTTGAATTTCTAAATCAGCATTATGAATATTATCTTCTATGTTATGTTTTGTGATTATTTGTTTGGTGCATAATCTGTAGTTGGTATTGCATCAAAAACCTTCTATTAGCAGTGCACCGCAGTATACTAAAGTCTCTAACAAGGAGCGCAAGGCTAAGACAGGAGGAAGCTTAACTCATGATAAAGATCCTGGTGTGGAAATGTCCTCACGAATGGTAATGACAAGTCTTGTTACTGTTGACATCTCTGAAAAGGAGTCAAAATAAATGTAATAATTAAAAACAGCAACAGTTCAAATGTTTAGATGAGAGTTTCTAAAAGAGAAAAGCTTTCTGAATGTTTGAAAGAATTTAATGTATGGTTGTGCTAAACAAAAACATAGTATGTATAAACAATTTACATTTGCGATTGCCTACATTTGTTTTGTCCTCTGATCATCAGAGTCCGAGAACATATGGTAGTGAAAGGTGTGCTTGTTATTTTGCAACTGGAGAAGGTAGGCTGTAGGACATTCCAGCCCTTTTCAAGATGTTCTTATGTGTTATTCAATGTAAGATGAGCCCTTAAGGCAAAACTGGAGATTTGCCAGGAAAATATATGGCAGAACCCAATGCCTAGATCTTTGGGGCTGAAGAGAAATGCATCTTAAATCTGTTCGAGAGAAGGGCTTGAATGAGGAGTTGGAGCCTTGCTGTGTATTGGATAATTCACTTACACAGCTTTTTCGTTTTAGAACCTGCCTCTTTCTGTAACTACACCATATTAGGTTTGGCCTGACCATTTTTATTTAATTGTGTTTCAGTATACTTATTCACACTAACAACAAAGCCTCTTGATTATTTTATTCAGCAAGTTAATTTAAATAAGTCAATGCTTTAAGTCGTGGTTTGATAATATTTCAACAAGGAGACCCAAGGCTCACTGGAGACGGAACTTGGGGTAATAACTAGAACAAAAAGCACACTGGTTCCCTAGTAACAATACCTTAGATGCAAAGATACAAATGCAAATAACATGTATTCATAGGAGTTTATGAAAAACTCTTTCAAGACAGAGAGCAGCGTGTTGAGTATTGGTGCAAAATAAACGTGTTTGGTGCACTTTTTAGAGGTGATACACAAAAATGATAAATCGTGACCAACAAACACCTGGCCCATTCTAGCAAGTTCTCAACAATCATAAAGGGTCTGTGTTTTTAAATTCGACTGTTTCAATCCCAATAAAAATGGCAGGATCCTTATCAGGACTCAGCGGGATACAACGAACCCGAGAGAGAGCTGGAACAACAATAGAGAAAGGGTGATCAGAGTAAGGCTAAGCAAAGAAAGTACGCCAGTACAAGGCTTAGGCAATCCTCATGAGACCATACTTACATTATGAAAGGTAATGCAATTGCTAAAGGTGGGGGTCCCTGGTGACCAGCCTCAGGAACAGGGTGGCTGGGAATGTACTACATAAAGGTAAATGGAAAGAGGAGCTGCTTGAAATGGGTAATACTGGCGAAGGTGAGTCAAAGACCTTTGCTTCTTAAAACCAGTTCACTTTATTATCTTGAAATATTATAATTAGCCATTTGATGATAATCTATTCCTTCCTAATTTAAATAGTTACTCATAGAAAATACGGTTTACTTCATTTTATGCAACTCGTTTTCATGCTGGTTAAATTTTGTTTAGCTCCCCCGTTGTTTGTACATTTTGGGCACACATAAAGCATACTTCCCTTTACTTATTAACTAATAGTCACAGTGTAATGCACACTTTGACAGTGTACGATTACTTCTGTATTTGACCTAAAGCGCACAGCCTCTTTGATGATGCATCGGTCACTCGGGATATGAGATTCCCTTCTCTGTTTTTCCAACATCTTTCCGATGCAGCACCACCAATTGTGGCACTTTCCCAGATTGATTTCTCGCGAGAAATCCGGTTAATCTCCTAAACTAAACCCAAGGTTTTCATGGTCTTTATTCATTTAATTGGAAACAGTACAACACCAACAGCCTCGTTTAGACCCCGGTGGAAGTGCAAATTAGAGCAAATAATATTTAGCAGTGATTAGAAATGAGCACAAATAATGCATTCTCTTCTCAGCAGCTTTCAGCTGGTGGTAACAAGAAGGTAAAAGAAATCAAAAATATGGAGTAGCAGATGCCTAATTGACGCAAATAGAATTTATGTACATTTTAATTAACTTTTAAACATCTGTAAATCAGATGAAAAAATATGAAATATTTGGCACAAATGTAGACCGTGCAGGGGCGTTTATGCGACCTATGTTGGCACGGTCAACATGATTCTAATTAATGAAACACTTGTTAGTCCAATATTATTCATTACGTGATATGTATGTTTGCGGTATTTCTATAACACAAACCTAGCAATAAGGCTACAAAGCACTCGCCAATTAGTTGGTGAGATCGCAACTAAAAAGTCTTTGCGTGAGGTACACACACTGTATGGCGGGGTAAAATTGTACCTTTGTATAGTGGGTTATGGTACATTCTTTGGAACACGTTTAGTTCTTCACTTTTTAGAGACCTTTAAGTGTAATACTTGCTAAAACTAAGGAGTTGCTGGATTCGATCCTGCAAGGACATCTGGTTCTGTATTTGCTACATTCGGTCTTCAATGTGTTTGATTTTAGATTCTCTCACATTCACAGGAGTGTACCGGATCACATTCCATTTTTGGTTTACATGTTTGTATGGCATCATCAATGACAAACACTTTCCCTCCATCTCTGTGGCTGGTGTCTACAGATCACTAGTGTCATTCATGATTGTCTCTTAACTGGTCTTGTACCAACAAACCTCGGCTTTCTAAATTTCCTGGAGTTTTCCTTATTGGCCATCATGCATTCCTAAAATATATATCATTTGGAGAAGACATTTTAGCGCACAAGGGAGTAGATAAAAAAGAGAACACTGGTTAAAAAACAAGAAGTGCAAGAGGTGAAAATGGAATAACACTGCCTTAAGCCACCTACTAAAGATACTCTTGGAAGATTTACTGCCGTGCTCCAGTGGTAATGCTTAATTTAACAATTTAAGTTATTACCAATGGAAATATTTTTGAGCTGGAAAAAAGAATAAATAGTGGCTGTTTGTTTTTATGTGATTTAACTTCCAGGTTACACCTAATGAACATGGGTTAAGAGTGGTGGCTCAAAGAGTAAAAACATTTCCACATATTATCCTGGTATGGCTTGGACCCTTCAAACCCCTTGTGTCATTGGTTCATCCGGATTATGTCAAGCCTGTGGTGGTCGCGTCAGGTACAGTAAATTGCAACAGTACTGGGTAGGTGGAGCTGAGGAGCATTAGTGAAGTAGCGACTGTACCTGGGGTGTGAGTAGATTGTGGATGTGCTACCTTAGTCTACAAAGGCTGGAGCAATGATGGACTTCGGGATTACCAATAACTTGTCAAATTTGGAATAATTGTATGTAAATGTATTTTATGTGGATGTTCTGAAAATCTGACAGGTTCCAACTTTGGACAATTCTGAAATAAATGGTTGTGACTGGTGGCGGATGTCACACGAGGTATGTGTAGATGGAATGAGATCAGTGGTGGTTGTGGTGGGTTATGCTGTTGGTGATGATGGTACAGCTTGTAGGGATTTGCAGAGTTTCCACTTGGGTATGCAAAACTCTGCATAATTGAAACGATGCAATGTGTTGAAGATACAAAGACTGAATGTAGTTAAATGTTTCACCATTAGGGAGCTTTCTTTAATTTAAGCTAATATTTCGGGGAAAAAATCTCCCTTTAAAATATCCGAATTAAAACAAAAAACATTTTCTTCAAAAGGAAAATGTTTTTAAAGTACAACGAGTATTTACATTACAATATTTAGTTTAGCATAATGTCTCTAAGTTGTTTGAACCATTTTAGCAGACAAGTTCAACGTTTTTTCAAGTTACTTCAGTATAGGAAATTAGAAATTATTTTAACAAAGTTACAGAATCCATGTAGAAGTGAAATTTGTATTGGTGGTTCAAACTTTCTAGATATTACTCAGGATTCTCAATGACACTTTTTGGAGAAGTAAGAAAAGCCTCACCTTATGCTGGGATGTAAATAGTGTGAGGAAAGAAAATGCTAATTGTGGTTTTGAAAAAGCCAACTTGAAGATTTTGCTGAAAGGTAGAAAGTTAGAGAATGTGGCATTTGCACATTTTTTGCACCCCCTATACTTGACATGCATGACAACGTTTTGCATTGTGTTGAAGGTCATACCCGAGGAGTGTTAGTCAGGTAGGATAGCGTAATATTAGTTTAATTAGTCTGGTGTGGTGGTTTGTTCGAGTTTGACGTTGGCAGTGATGGAATAGTCTGAGCTTGGAAGAGTTAGTTAAAATACTTGGTGGAGGCACCTGTGGTGAGTGCAGTTGAATACGTTAGTGTTGAGTAGCGTCTGAGAAGACAGTTCATGGCATTGTGTGAGTTTAAAGTGCTTTATCCAGCCTTGATACTGGGTGGGAACCACTGGTGGTGATGTTGGCATCTGGTGATGCTGTACTTGGTTTAGATCAAAGCTGGTAAGGAAAGACGAGGGTTTTGATGAGATTGCTTTTGGGGGCAACTGTGGTAAGTTAGATGAGTTTGGTGTTGATGTCAGTATCTAGGATTGTGCTGTTGATGGCATATATAAGAAAGGGTGTTTAGAGGTTCCAGTCAAAAGTTGATTTTTTGTGTGTGTGTGTGTGTACACACAGACGGAGGGAAAAAAAGGTTAAATAACAGTTAAAACATACAGTATTAAATTAACAAAACCACTTAAATTCACAAGTTATAATTCTCAAGTAACTATAACTCGCCCGCTAAATTAACTATAATATAACTCGCACCACCGACATGCTCAGTGTTGTTATCAATGATGTCATTTCAGATGTTGTAGTCATGTTATCAATGATGCCATAAAACATATCATTAGTGCTCTAATAGGGGAGGCAATTAGCAGGGCATGGGAGAGTGCAAGTTATAATTACTTTAGGGCATGAGTAATAGTTAATTGAGAACTCTAAGTGGTGAATTTCAATGGTTGTTGTTGTTTAAAGTGGTATGTTTTAACTGACATTTTCACCTAACTATACCGTCCCTTTAACCTTTGGGTTTTTTAGTGCATTTCTCAGTTTGTTTGTTTTTTAACATAAAGTTAGATTTTCATCCCTGTGCACAGCATGTGTTTGGGCTCCCATTACCCAGCGAACATCCACACCTCCCGCTGTGAGCGGTGTGGAGTTGCACGCAGAGCTTGGCCTGTGGTCAGGACCTGCACACCCTCCCCCCTTCCAACTGCACATGGCTGACTATGTCATGTAACAAGGGTGATTTTAAGTAAGGCAGACCTCTTGGCTTTGTTAAAGGGTTAGCAGGGTTATTGACTTTATCTAGCGGTCAGCACACAAACCTACATAAAACAGACCCCTCAGCTTTGTCAAAAAGTCACCAATAACTATAATAAAATGTATATTTCAAAAATTGACTCATTGCAATGTTTAATAATAGTGATTATATTTTCAATAAAGCATTATTGAAAAGAAAACATTCAAAATTTCTTTGACTCTTTTTTTTATTTTTTATTTGGGTCGCAAAGTGCAGCCATAGAACCAACCATAAGAGGTCCCTGCACTACAGCTGAAAAGGAAATAGCTCCAGCTTGGAGTGCTTTAAAAAAAATATGGAAAGCTTTCCTGGTGTCATGGATTCAGTAACCCAGGAGACTTAGGGCCTGATTTATATGTTGACAGAGTGAAAACTCCATCGCAATAGCGACTGAGTTTCTTTCTCGCCAAGATAGTAGTCCGCCCTCCCGATTTAAATGTAGGTGGACCATAGCTTGACAATGGCAGAGACTACTCCGTCTCCACTGTGGTTAAACTCCTGCGATGGGCAGATGAAGTAAGGGATATCAGAAGTTTTGCTGTATGTCCGGACACCAAATTTAGATGGTTGGACATACAGCCGTTTTTCAGTGGCCCCATCCCCCTTGCTTTAAGAGGAAACGCCCATGGCAAGAAGGGCATTGCTTTTTTATTTTCAAAAAGAAAATCCAGCTTAGGGATTCTAAGTGTTTTAGAAATGTCAACAAATACTTGTCCTAAACCAGCCAAACTAATTTTATGTTGCCAGGTGAGCATGAGCTATAACAAGTAGCAAGAGAAAGGTGTGCTTCAATTGTGGTTTTACAACTGGATAGGCTATTCTTATAATAAAGTAATGATTGCATGCAGAGATTATTGATTCATAGATACACGTCATATTGCCTGAGAAATGCAATGACCTTCTGTACCTGTTTGTTTGTATCTGTCACTTAAGTAGACATAAGACACTGTGGCAAAAATCATTTATCTGCTAGATCCCAATGCATACATCTCTGGCTTGAGGTTAAATGCCTTGTGAGCCTTTTCATGGGACGGATCCCAGAATAGATCTTATTTTCATCTTGATGACACTTGCCCAGGTCTATGATGTTTGGGTGCCACCTCTCTCTCTTACCATGCTATTCTTCTCTGGGTGTGCTTCAATACACTTATTTACACTTTCTGCAGTGTCATGTGGCTTTTCTATACATACTGTTCAAATGTGGTTCGATTAATTTGATGTCTCAAGCGGAGCTTGAGCTAAATGTGTGAGAATTTTTCATGATCTATTTGCATTTGATCTTGTGGCATATTGGCCAACTCTTTAGATTACATTTTGCTAACAAGAATTAAACTAGGTGTAGGAACAATTAAATTAAATGTTTTTTCGATTGAAATGAGTCTAAAGGATAACACAATTTACCCTAACTCATTAAACACTTAAAACCTAAACATTGATCATATGAGGCCAATAAAATTCGATCATTCTAATACATAAAGATAAAACTACACTGGGTGTAGTATACTCCAATAAAAGTATTCTTGAAACTCCAGAAGTATTTCTTGAAAGATGCTTTATTGAAGAGGAAAGGAACCCACGACAGCTCCAGTGAAACAGCAAGCAGGTTATGACATTAACTTGAACAGGAATCTAGATCTCTGGGAACATGAGATTCTAACATTCCACCAACGTCATCATACACAGTAAGCAAGCTTCAATAACAGGAGGAAGCAAACACAGCATAACTTACCACACACCCCCTTCCTATACAATGAGCAGAAAAAAAATATACTTAGTAATATACAAAATCATCAGAACGAAAAGGAGACGATCTAATACGAGAACTGCTCCTCAACTGTTTACAATCACCGGAAGCATTAGTGATATCATGGCTGACAGTAGGGAAACTGCCAACAGAGCTACCAGAAGAGACAATGACATTACTGTCCCCACTTTCCCTTGAAGGAAGAGATAAATTGACATTCGTTTCACGATTGTTGCGACAGGAAGTTAAATCTCCCAAATCAAACCAATCCATGTCCTGTTGAGTTTTAAATTTATGGAGAATGATTTTAGCTTGTTCATTAGTTAATTTAATTAATGCATTGCGGTTCCACCATCCACGATCCTGTAAAAGAATAGCCATGCGAGAAACTTTAAGTATTTTCACTGGTTCAGAGAATTTAGATTGCCCTTTTGTGACTTTCATTGGTTTCTTAATAAGCACCCAATCACCAGGAGACAACATGACTTCTTTCACGTGTTTTCTTTCATCATAGTTTCTTTTATAAGAAGCCTGTTTGCGTTCTACATGTCTCCTAACTTCGTGTATATCTAGGCAAGGTGTATAATCAATTTTGTCAATTAACCATGAGGGATTGAGAGAAGAAATGGGTTTTCTACCTCTGAGCAATATATAAGGTGAAACATCAGTGGTTGAGTGAGGAGTAGTGTTGTAGCTCCACACTTTTTGACTGATAAACTTAGGTACATCTAACCCATTGGCTATGGCTGTTTGTACACCTTCTTTTAACAATTTGTTTGCACGCTCAACTAAACCATTGGACGCTGGGCTATACAAAGGTGCTAGTATGTGATTAACCAAATTTTCACCCAGAAAATTCTCAAACTCATTAGAAACAAAGTGTGTACCATTGTCGGTGACAATTTCCTTGGGTAAACCTTCAATTAAAAATACACGTTGCAAAAAGGAGATGGCGGAATTAGAGTCTGAATTTTTTACGAATGCAAAATACAACCATTTTGAGAAGTAATCAATTACTACAACAAGATATTTAGAGTCACTCCCTAGCAAATTAAAGGGACCGGAAAAATCCATACCCAATTTCTGCCATGGACCTTTTGGCCAATCAACAGGACACAAAGGAGACGTAGAAGTATGCCAATGTTTATCTGAACATAAGCATTCTGGACACTTGTTAATATGGGATTTGACCTGAGCATCAATACCAGGCCACCAGTAGGTTTCCTTGATCTTACGAACTGTACAAGAAATACCTAAATGACCTTGGTGAGCAAGTGAAATAATTTTGTCTCTAATACCTTCAGGTGGAACAAGTTTGTCTTGCCTAACCAGAATGTTATTGACTATAGATAATTCATGAGCCACTTGAGAAAATGATCTATCTTGCATGGACATACTACGATCACATGGCCATCCATTGACCAAACATTTCTTTACTCTTTTTAGGCACAAGTCTTGATCGTAGCACTCAATCCATTCTTTCTCAGAAAGTTTTACATCTTGTATTAAATCACTCATCGAGAAGACACAATCAAAATCATCATTGTCGGTATGATTATTAGTATAAACATCATTTTCAAGAGGCATACGTGAAAGACAGTCTGCTCTTATATTCTTACCTCCGGGAATATATTTAATGTCGAAATTGAATTCTTGTAACCTCGCCAGAAGTCTAATTAATCTAGAGGAAGCTTTATTAGAGGAACTGTCACCTAACATGTACATGAGGGGTTTGTGATCAGTATACAGCTGAAACCTAGACCCCCAAATATACATTCTAAATTTTTCCACTGCCCATGAACATGCTAGGGCTTCTCGCTCAATAGTACTATAATTGAGCTCAGCTCCACTCAAAGATCTAGAAGCAAAAGCCACTGTAAACTCTTGACCATCAATCATTTGGCTGAGGACAGCTCCTAAACCCTTTGAACTAGCATCAACTGTTATGATGGTCAATTGTCCATGCGTAAAGGGTCTGATAGCAGGGGCCTCAAGAATTAATTTCTTAACAGAGTCAAATGAGCGTTGAGTATCTTCCGACCAAATATACTTTGCATTTTTCCGTAATAAATCCCTCAAAGGTTGTACAATTATAGCATAGCCTTGCACAAAACGTGCATAATATTCACTTAAACCTAAAAATGCCCTCAGGGAATCTTTGTCTAACGGTTTAGGTGCATCCTTAATGGCATTGAGAAGGGATAACTTTGGTTTTATGCCCTCCGCAGAAATGTTGTGACCTAAATAATCTACCTGTTGAGTAATAAATTTACATTTATTTTTGTTCACGGTCATACCACGCTTTTCTAGTTTCTGCAAGACTTCTTCTAGAAGAACGTAATGCTCTTCTAGTGTATTAGTGTGAATTAATATGTCGTCTTGGAATGCCTGGATACCACTGCATTGAGCAAACATTTGATCCATAAGTCTCTGGAACACGCTTGCCGCGGATGCTAATCCAAAAGGCAAGCGTTTGTACATATAAACCCCAAAAGGGGTCACAAAAGTTGTAAGATGCTGTGATTCTTCAGATAGGGGAATCTGATGATAAGCTGAACGCAAATCAATAGTAGTAAAAAATTTACTGCCTCCCAGCTTGGCAAGCATCTCTTGGATTCTTGGTAAGGGATGGCAATCTACCACTATGTTGCGGTTCAAGACTCTTAGATCAGCACACAGACGAATATCGCCTGAGCTCTTACGTGCGACGACAGCCGCAGAAACCCATTCTGAAGATTCTATAGGAGCAATGATATCTTGTGAACACATTTCATCAAGAAGTTTTCGTAAGTCATCTCTAGCAGAAAGGGGAATAGGCCTACACTTTTGAATCACAGGGATAACATTTTTCTTGAGTTTAATTATATGTTTGAAGCCTTTAACGCAACCAACTTTATCTGAAAAAACACCAGAATATTTGGAACAAAGATTTTTCAAGATAGAATTCTCATGAGAGAATGATTGTAAGGAATCCAAGGATTCTTGTACAATAGCTACAACTGGTAGATCTCCCAAAACAACAGGTTCAGGATGACCGGGTTTGAGAATCATACCGAATTTTGCTTGATCTTGCCAACCCAGAATATCACGTCCATTAAGAGCTACATAAATTTTAGTATAGATAAGTCGGTCTTTAAATTTGATTGAATCACAGAAATAACCAAACATTACTATGTCATACTCTCCAAATGCTTTCGGATTCACGTCACTAGGTTTAAGGATAGACTTACACCAAAACTTGGCAAAAGTTTTTTCGTCTAAAATGGTTATGGGAGATCCGGAATCTGCCATAACATTGGTTTCTATAGAACCAATTGAAACATTACAAATAGGTCCTTTGCATCTTTTAGTTTCACTATGTAAAACATTGATTTCAATAGAGGATACGAGATTATTCATGCCCTGACAAAGTATATCCTCCTCTACATCGAGAAAATTAACTTTCTTTCTAGGTTTGAATGACTTACAAACAGTGTAAAAATGTCCTATTTTTTTGCAAGTAGTACATCTTTTTCCTTGTGCAGGACAGTTTACATAGTTACCCATGTGAAACTTGGATCCACACCGGTAACAAGAACCCTTATTCTCAAAAGGTTTACTAACTTTAGGTTTTGTGGAAATCACGTTCACACCAGAATTATCTGTAGTGAATGCAATTACCTTAGATTCTTCTGCATGTCTTCCACTAGTATCTTGCATGATAATTTTGGAAGAAACTACAGACCTTTCAATGCTACGTGCTATGTCCATTACTTCCTCAAGGGATGGATTTTTACAAGTTAATATTCTTTCTTGGATTTTTTTGTTAAAACAATTAAATACAAGTTGATCACGTAAAGCCGTATCCAGGTAAGTACCAAACTGACATTTAGATGCAAGCACACGCAAAACAGCCAAGTAATCCTCAATTGACTCTTCCTGAGTTTGTTTACGTTTGAAAAACATATGTCGCTCAACCATAATAGATGGTTCGTCAACATAGTGTTTACCCAAACGAGTCAAAGCTTCCGAAAACACATTCCATGTTTCATCACCAGGGGGAGCAGGTACTAAAGGTAAGTTATCGAAAATATCTTGTCCAGCGTCACCTAAATGATTGAATAATAAGGCTCTTTTTCTTGACGCTGAGTACTTGGAAGCATCAATGGCTTCTAAATAATTATCAAAATTCCTATACCATTTATGCCAAGGAGTAATGGGTTTACCTGGTTTTTGTAAGAAAGGAGGTGGTTGCATGACATTATTGGATGAAGCCGACATTTCAACAAGAGAAGAAGAAAGAAAAAAAGAAATAAATAAATAAAATAGTTGACACAGATTAAATGAATGTTAAAGCAATTAAAGCTATTCAATCTTTAACAAACCCTACAAAATTATCTAAACAAAAGGTCAGGGTTAATGGTTTCTGGAGTCCAGAGAAGAAAGAAAGAAAAAAAACGTGTGCCAGTCACGGAAGACCAGCAATACCTCAATAATCCAGGGAGAAGAGTGCTGAAGAAGCGTGTGTTAGTCACGGACGTGTGCAAACGTGTGCCAGTCACGGAAGACCAGCAATACCTCAATAATCCAGGGAGAAGAGTGCTGAAGAAGCGTGTGTTAGTCACAGACGTGTGCAAACACTTGAGTGCGGACGGCAATGAAGTGCTGAAAGATTGCACGTCAGGAAGCGGCTGAATAATTCGGGTAAATACGTGTGCAAACCTCTGAGTGCGAACGGCAATGAAGCGCTGAAGGGTTGCTATAGTAACCAAAAGTTAGATGAGTTCAAAATGGCTGTCACGTCAGAAGCGTGATGACGAATAGGGTTGACTGCGTGTAGTTTCTTCAGGAGGTTAAGCACAGCAGCAGTTGTGACGTGGGGCAGAACGAAGGATGTAGAGCAGAGCGCGATGGAATCCACAGGCCGGTTTGAATGAAAGCAAAGCGGCAACGGCAAGAGAAGTAAGTTAAGGGAGCATACACTTCCCTGTATTGATGATAATCCCGAATCCCGATTTTCAATATGGAGAATTAGATGCAATGCCCTCACAGTTTGGTGACCTCCGACGGATAGATGCGGGGTCCGTTGGTCCGTTCTGCAATTACCAACAGTCACTCACTGACTGAAAGAGAGATGGCATAGAAATAGATCGTAGAAATCAGGCAGCAAGGTTGGAGCATAAACGATCAATGCAGCAGCAAGGTTGGAGCATAAACGATCAATGCTCATAAGTAATCCAAAGGGTAGAGAGTCAAAGGTGATTAAGGGGTAAATCCAATGAAAGGAAAAAAAACGATAAATCTTGAAATGATAGGGTCGGTGGGTTCCAGTAGACAACTCGTCGCCAAAGATTGTAGTATACTCCAATAAAAGTATTCTTGAAACTCCAGAAGTATTTCTTGAAAGATGCTTTATTGAAGAGGAAAGGAACCCACGACAGCTCCAGTGAAACAGCAAGCAGGTTATGACATTAACTTGAACAGGAATCTAGATCTCTGGGAACATGAGATTCTAACATTCCACCAACGTCCTCATACACAGTAAGCAAGCTTCAATAACAGGAGGAAGCAAACACAGCATAACTTACCACACTGGGTTATGATGGATTAATTCATACTAAATATATATCGTTTCATGCAAGTCATATCTTTGGTTTAGTTTCCCCAGTTGCTTTGTAAAGTTTCGGCTCTGATTAAGCACACTCACTTATTTTGCTCAATATCTTATATTATTAGTTTAGTCCATACTTTGACTATGTACCAATACCTCTGTATTTGGTGGGAAGCAGGGAGATGGAGCAAGAGAGCGAGAGCGAGATCAGTAATGACCTGTGAAATTTGGAGGGGGCATTTTAATGGTGTAATTTTATGCATCATACAGAGCTTTTCTGTTGCTGCATCTGTCACTAGGGTATGAGATGGCCTTCTCTCTTTCTCTTACATTTGCCAGATACTGCTATGTTGTCACATTCTCCAAAAGGTTACCTCATGAATTAGATCACCTTAAACACTAGTCCCTTTTATTTTTATGTTCTTTCATTTATTGTCTCGAAGTGTGTGCATCACAAGATGCAGAAGTAATGTGCACAAAATTGGTGCGATTCATTATCATTTTGGCATCACCCAAACCATTCTGTAAAGCTTTACCATTGTCAGGGCTTCTAGGATTGTGCGTCAATGGTATCTAAATAATGCAGCATAAAATACAGTTTATGTGCCACGTTCTCTGGCACTAATATTTTCATCCATTTGAGAAAGAAACATTTTTTTGTGAAATCTCGAAATTATGCAGACTATATGGCAATTTATGTAGCAGATTTAGTTAGTTAATATTTATGTGGTAAATGCAGCAGCCTGAGAATTGCATAAGTCCACTGGCTCTCACTGGTGTCCATTGTTTTATTAACAATTTATTCATCAAAAGGTAGACAAAACCTTCAAATTCTAACTCCAGTCAGTGGCCACTATTAGCTGCACTTTTAAGGACTTGTCTGCAGCATTCGACACCATCTCCCACCAGACCCTGCTTAGGAGACTCAGAGACATAGGAATCCAGGGGAACGCGCTAAAATGGATGACTGATTTTCTAGCTGAGAGAACCCAGACCATCAACCTGGGCTCTTTCAGATCCCGGACCACTTGTGTAACAAAGGGCGTACCCCAAGGCTCATGTTTGAGCCCTTCCCTATTCAACATATATGTCACCCCATTAGCTGATTTACTAAGAAACCTAGGATTTATTCCGATTTCCTACGCCGACGACACCCAACTGCTTCTCTCCTTTGATAAAAATAACACTAACATCCAGACCACCTTCTCGGAAGGCATGAAAGCCATCACTGATTGGATGAGTAACAACTTCCTGCAGTTGAATGCAGGTAAAACCGAAATCATGTTATTTAGAGAAGCAGAAGTAAGGTGGTCACCCAACTGGTGGCCAGAGAAACTGGGCCTGGCCCCCGCCCCAAAACGAGTGATAAAGAATCTAGGTGTCCGAATTGACCAAAAGCTCACCCTAGAGGAGCATGCCACCACAACAGCTGGGGCCTGCTTCCACACACTTAGCCTCCTCCGCAGAGTCTTCCCCCTTCTACCACTCTCCACGCGGAAAACCCTGATGCAAGCATTGGTCCTAAGCTGTCTGGACTACTGCAATGCTTTGTTGATTTCAGCCAAGGAATCTTCCTTGAACAAATTGTAGGTAGTCCAGAATACGGCAGCCCGGTTAGTGACCAATGAGCCCCCCAGAACAGCCTCCCTCCCCTTACTCAAAAAGCTACACTGGCTACCTATCCACAAAAGGATCAAATTCAAGATTTGCTGCATGGTCTTTAAATCCCTAAACAACTTGGGACCACGATATCTGACAGATAAGCTGGTCAGATATATACCAACCAGGACCCTTCGTTCTGGTTCCAAGGATCTCCTCCACTTGCCCCGTATACAACAAACTCGGTTGGGGGGGAAAGCTTTCTCCTATCTGGCTCCACTTTACTGGAACCAACTGCCCACCCATCTTCGGCTTTGCTCCAACTATCTAGTCTTCAGAAAGCTGCTAAAAACCACACTGTTTTAATGTTCTTTCCCCGGTAGCCAAAGTCAGTCACAGCGCGGAGATACCCCGGTTGGGGTGATTCGGGCGCTCTATAAATGATATAAATAAATAAAGGAAATCGTTTTTCAGAGGTCCTGGTGACATTTACAAACTATTCAGTCCTTGACCTCATAGTTTATGATGTCACCAGAACTTGTTGATAGGAATGTTGGATATTATTACATGGTTACCCATTATATATCATCTATATATTTAAACATACACATTTTGTCTTCTGATTAGGTGTCTTAGGTTTGCAGCTCAATACTCCAGGTCCTCTGGCCCTGATCACTCTATACATCAAAACGAATAAAGTTTCGTTTGAATTGCCAACAGTTTTCAATGAAGACCAGACCCTGACAAATATCTTCCTAAGAAACCAATATGAATATTACCACATTTTAAATGTACGTAACGCTTATTTCATAAGCTAGATGGATTATCACCTTAAGCACTTTTGTCTGTGCAGTATTATAGGATCAGCCTCCACGATGACCTACAGAAGTGCAGTTACTCTTCTATCGTGTATCCATTTATCAGCGGAGAATCTGTGGGCAATTTCACTTCTTATGTGCTGTTTCATTTACAGTGGAACTTACACTGGTGCAATATTTCACTGAGCTTTGATGAGATTGTGTCTTTTTTTTTCTGACCTACGTGGACTTCCTTGTTCTGAAGGTTCAGTGACAAGTAGTCTGCTTTATTCCGTGATCGGAAACCTGAGGTGTCTGCACTGTCCTTATCTACATAGAGAAGATCCTAGGTCATCCACTATGGGTTTCTGCACTGTCCATATTTTCTACACATGGAGAATGATTCACAAGAAGGCATTTTGTGTTTGTGCACTGGATGTTTCGTCTACAGAAAGAATGATACATAGTCAGACACCATGGGTTTGTGCACTGCATGTATCGTATACAGAAAGAATTATCTGTGGTCAGACGCCCTGGGTTTGTGCACTGCATGTATCGTATACAGAAAGAATTATCTGTGGTCAGACACCTTGGGTTTGTGCACGCACATACCATCTACATCGAGAACTATCCTTGATGAAACTTCTGGGTTTGTCCATTGTGTGTTTTAAGTACATGAAGATAGATCACTGGTGTTCACTGCACATATCCTATGCATTGATGACCCGTGGTCAGAAACCCTGGTTTGTGCACTACAAATATCGCCTACTTGGAGATCGAGCACTGCCTGCTGCTTACTGTTCAAGTATCCACTTGCCATCTGTTGAGCCTGCCTGTTCTCTCCTCACCGCATTGCAGATCAGGAACACAGAGGAAGGCCTGCTGAAAGTGAACAGCCTGGTGAACTCCTATACTTTCGCATGCTCCTGGTGGTTTAGTATCTTCTACCCCATTGTGAGAATTTTTCACCCTGATTGGTTAAAATGCGTGCTCCAGGCATCAGGTAGACAATCAGCCCACCTTTCGTCTGCTTTCTCCCTCTGCTTGACTGCTGAACACTAACAAATCTTTTTTGAGTTTTTTTTTATATGATACAGCATGCCATTCTGTAAAATGATGAACACTAACATGCTGTTTAAACCACATTGTAAAACCACAAAGCATTTTAGAGGAATGTTCAGATGCTGTGTTGGAGTAAATTTGGATGAGAGGAGAAACCACATTAAAAAAAACAAGCATTTGCAATGCAATAGGTCTCGCATTACTGAAAGTTTGAGCTACTGGTGTTGCATTATTTTTCGCAATGCCAATAGGTCAAACTTTCAGTAATGCAAGACCTATTGCTTTGCAAATGCTTGTTTAATCTTGATCTTACCTCCGGGATCCCATGACATTCTTCGCAGCAGGCCAGTGGCCTGTAGAAAGGGGCCTAAATGTTCCCCTCCAGATAACAACATGGGTGGACGCTGCATTTGCGCGTGAAGGGAGTGGGGGAGGGTGTGCAAGCGAGGAGTCAAGAGATGTCCAGAGCTGGCCAACCAAAAGAATCAATTGGTGATGTCGGCTGGGAGGGAACCAAGCACCGAAAGGCGGAACAGATGCACAATATTAACCAACCAGGGAAACGGAATTGTAAAAAGCAGGCCAACTCACCAACCAAAAGCGGTGGGCGTGTCAAAAGTCCCCGTTAGCCCATATACCGAATACAGCATGCCTCACAGAGCAGCGCATGCACTCGCCCAAAAATAACGGGATACCAGAGTTACCTTTTTAAACCTCTTTAGATCCCCGTACAAAGTTATACGATGGCCTTGCTATTTACACAACAGTGTAGCTATCCTGATCTTCACCGAAGTTCAGAAGGAAAGAAAAGAGTTGGGTTTGCTAATGTGGATAACAACTGCTGAATTGGATTCTTATAGGAAGCGGCATATTTATTGATAGTGCATTAACATAATAGTCAATAACTCAGGGCCTGGTTTATATGTTGGCATTAGGCATACTCTGCCGCACCGGTGTATCTTAACAGCCAACATAAGAGTCCACCCACCAAATTTCGATGCGGGCGAACCATAGTTTGGCAACAGTGAAAACTACTCTGTCTCCATCGTGGCCAAACGTCTGTGATGGCCTGACAGCCATTTCTCTGATGGCCCGTACTCTATCTGTCCGGCTGCCCAATTTAGATGGGCGGACATATAGCTGTTTTTACTGCCCGTCACTGCAAGGAAAACCCTGGTGGTAATGGGCAGTAAAAACTAAAAATGCCCCCCTTGCCACAGGAGAGAACTCATATTATGAGGGGGGCATTGTATTTTTTTTATTATTAAATCAGGAATTCACTTTTTTTTTTTAAATAAAAAACTTTTTAAACTTTGCCGTATGGCTGCGTCATGTTTGAAGGAGCCGTATGGCAAAGTTTCAATACATTGGCAGGAACTGCCTTGCCAGTGGTTCCTGTCAAACTCCATTCGCCAGCATCAAAATTAGTCCCTTAGATCCCATTACATCAAACTAACTTCAAGGAAGTCGCCGATTCTATAGTGTGTCTGTATTGAGCTTTCAGTTGAGCAGTGTATGTGGAAATAGGTACATTTCTTACCGTCAAAGCCCTCATCATTGCATTAGTGATATCAAAGATAGATTACTCAAACTCTTTTTACTTGGGTCTCCCTGATGGCCTTAACCGCAGGCTACAATTGGCACAAAACCAGGCAGCCAGGCTGATCTACCAAAAACCTAGAAAATGCCACATCACCCCCTTGATGAAGAAATTACACTGGCTGCCAGTGAAACCGTGCACAGTATTCAAGACCGGATGCATCATTTTTAAATTCATGTATGGCAACAGCTCAGCTTTCATCTCCGCCCGCCACCAACAATACACACCTACCCGCAATCGGAGGTCCTGGCACCAAACCTTCTCACCATTCCCTCTTTTAAAAAGAAGACACTCAGTGGCGCAGTTTTTTGGTACTCGCCCCCCAAATTTGGAATTCCCTGCCATTAGAAATTAGGATGACCCCTTGCTACACCAGATTTAGACAGCTGTTAAAAGCATGGCTTTTCAAACCGGCTTACGACTGAAACTGTGTGCGGTGTGCTATGTTTCTGTTATTCTAACTTCAAGACACTGTTTGGTGTACGTGCGCTCTATAAATGACTATAACAACCACACAACGTTTAAATTCAGCAGCCTATGTTCCACAGAAGTAAGAGAACAGGAGAATCCTCCCCTGCAGTCGGACAGATCTGTATTTGTTATGAAAGTAATTTTCCAAAGCTGTAGGAGCCTTGGAAGGTTATGCCGCTGGGTTTGAGACGAGACTCTGAGGTGCACATCTGGTGGATTTTCTCAATCCAGTTAACCCACTCCACAGGACCCAAATGTCATCACAAACCTGCACTCATTGCAGCCCCTACTGGCGGGTGACGGGGAGGGGGTCTGTTAGGTTGGGGTTATGGAGAGGCCACACCAGCAATCAGTCCTGTGTCTGCTGGTTCAGATGTGTAGTTCAACAACATCCATGCCTCCTTCCCCCAGTGACTTCATTCTCAGCACAGGTCGGTTCTCAACTCTGCCACTTCGTCCCCTATACTGTGCATAGCACGATCACCACTATCTTGGTGGTGGTGGGGGCTAAAGGGTACTCCTCCAGTTTTCTGTTGGTCAGAGGATCTCTTCTTGCACTGGTGCCAAACTAAGAACCACTCTTAGTCCAAAGACTTTGAAATCTCCATCAGGGAGGCACAACCCACTGGTGAAGACAGCCGCGACCCAGGGAATCAATCTCTTTATGTTTGGTAGTTAATGTTGCAGCCACTGGAGTTCGCAGACGTTTTGCAGTGCGGAAAGAGGAGAGCACTAGAATGACAACGTGCATCACTGTATCCCTCCTCCATCCTGCAAAAGAGTGCTCTGTGTAATCATCTATAAGCCAGATCAACACCAGTGATGTATTAAGCTGCATCTATGCAGCCTACCGTGCCAAGTGATGCTCCTCCATGCAACTAATCACTATGCTATTATCAGCCCCTCTGCATACTTCTACGCCTGTCCCTAAAATGGTCACCTTCTGAGACAACATATATTAACTGGCGACCTGACCCCAACATTACTGTCTTTTTCACCTGGCCGCCATGTTCATGGCAGGTCAGAAGTTAACGTACAAGTTGTTTTAGAAGTGACCCTTTTATGTTGCAGCCTGTGTAGACAGCACCATGCACAGCACTGCTGCTGCCTGTACGATTACTCTGCACTGTTTGCAGCACATGCTCTTTCTCGTCTGTGTGTGGGGGAGGGTGGTGTAAGCATGCACAGCTATTTGTTCTATATGTATGGGAACCTTGTACTGCCGCTGCCATCACCTGTCCTGTAGCAGCTCTTTGTGCAAAAAAAGCTTGCACTGCTGCTTCACGTGCTGGACTGTGGTGTGTGCTACTGAAGTTTGTTAATATTTCACTATGCTAGCACCCGAATATTTAAAATTGTCAAGCCAGGTTAACAGAAGTTGGTTGCGGCCCCGCCCAGCTGTAAGAAAGAAACAGCTGCTTCCCAGTCCTGAGCCGCCTCCTCCCTGCTGCGTATGCAGAAAACCAAAAAAAACATATCTTGTGGGGTTTTTTGTGCCAAAGTCTATGATAGTATATCTAGGATACACATGGATCATCTTGGTTCAGTGTGATGTTGGAGAAATTGTTTTGGGCTTGTCAGCAAACCTAATGCCCTTCAGGCTGAGGTAAAGTGGTTGAACTACTAAGAGCGCATGGGACATACTCAAGTGACTGAAGGGTAAAAACAGAGGGGCCTATTCACAAATATTCTCTAGAGTACACAAAGTTGAACTTCTGTACTACTATTTTACATGCCCTTTTGAATTAACCAAAAAACATCTAAAATGGAATATAATGGAAATATTCAGGGAATATTCATATGCAATTAGTACAAATAGAAAGGAGTGTGCCCTATTTGCACTTTTATGATTAGAGATGTTGGCATTTCAGGGTCAATTTACAAAGCATGTAATAGTACGTAAGAGTATTCCGGCAGTACTACCTCCCTTACTCGTAAATGCTTTTGTAAATCGGCTGAAAATGACATTGTCTCGAGATCTGCCCTGGGAATTTAGGACTGATCAATGAGACCGAACTTGCTAATCAGGCAGGGCATCTCCAAACATCCACAACTTGAACGATGCCTACATTTTCTCTAGTGCATGCTGTTAACAGTAATGTAGTGCAACTCTGTGCATCTCTAGAAATGTCCTGGTGAAAATCTTTGTGAATTTCCCCCTGTGTTTGTAGTTAGAAACGTTAGTATAAGGAAAAGTTTTGTACCTGCTCTAGAGTTAGATTTAAGTAATATCGTGACAACAGCAGCATAATTAGTGCCTGATTTAGAGGTTGGCACACCGAGCAAAAGCCGTCCAGGTTGATCAGGACTTTACGTCCTCAACCCTGCCTTTACTCTGTCCACCGAATTTAGAGTTTACCACCGGCCCAGCGGTGACCACCATTGGTTTGTATGAACCGAATCCATGTAAAAGTATGCTGTGCATCTGTCACTGGTGACGAACGCTTACACCAAACTTCTTAAAGTTTTTTTTCTTTTCCAAAAGCTAATTCCCAAAGTGGGAATTTGTTGTTGGAAAAGAAAAAACAAATCCATGTGAGTTTTTCCCGTAATGATGGGGGGGGGGGGTCACTTTTTTATTTTCACCGTCCCTCACTGTCTCAGGATATTCCTGACTGTGACAGTGACAAATGATAATAACAAAGTAAAACTTTAAAAGGCCATCTGACTGCCCACTCTAAGTAGCGCAGATGGTTGGATGGCTTCCCTCTGATGGCCCAAACTGCAATGGGCCATCAGAGGATGGTTTATGCTAACTGAGTAAATTTTACTCCATCGTGTAAACCTGCCGGTCCTCCTGACTCAAAATTGAGCGGCTGGAGTGAGAGTTTGGCAGACAATGGTACTGCGTCGCAGCGGAGACGGAGTGCCCTGTCCACCAAACTAAATCAGGCCCTTACTGTCTCTTACAGCACTATCACTAAACCTGCTCCTTACTGGCCTCACAGGTTACATTGGATTGAATGGGCATGGTACATTTTCAGAAGGGATCAGCAGGGAGGCTCTAGAGATAAAAGAATTTAATTGCAGGCAGAGACGCCTATCAGCGTGAAAGGTCCAAGAAATTGTAACATTTATGAAATGTTAAAAACGCAGAACAGAACGTTTCTTCTGCAGATCCCTGACTCAGACTTTAGATATTGCGATTTATTAACTCTTACAAGTGGGCAATCAAATGAAAAGAAAAAAGCTTTCTTTTCCCAATCCAGCCTCAACAATAACTCCAACAACAAGGATTCTAGAATTTACCTTTGTTTAATAATGTCAGGTTGGATTATTTTCAGAGTGACCCTTTCTTTGATACCTCGGTGGGTTTTGATTTATAAACATTCTCTTTGTTAGATGCCTCTGTGTGTTTTAGGTTCCAGAACTTCACTTTTTTTCATAATATCCCTTTGAAGCCTTTCTCGGTTTCAAATTCCCAAAAGGCCATTTGTTCGATAACATCTGTATCTGTGTTACTGCACGGGCATACTTACCACGTCTGCATCAAGGCACATCCTTAATTGAGTCTACATAGAAGAGGCAGGGACAGTGTGTGTGATGGCTGTAAAAATATGTTTTTAGTAGCGCGGGTGCAAACCTGACAGTTTGCGCCTATGCTGGAGAAAGCACATCAGTGAAAATAATACAGCGTTTTGAAGCTGTGGCTCCACGTTTCACTGTCAGTACCCACCTGACCTCATTTTCAAGATAGGACAGCCCCTCCCTCATCCCTCCCCCAATGCAGGTGCAATGTGTGACTGCACCCAATGCGTGGGGAGATGCAAAGGGTTCCCTGGAACCTCCATCACCCCCTTCCATGAGGTACTCAACCTGTACACCTCCAAATGGCTTGTTTGCTGCTGCGCCTGCATCGCTAATACTGTGTGTTTACCAACACAAAGTTGTTCCCTCATTTGCATGTAGCCATAGCCCCTTGCCAATGAGCGAGACTCCTTTGAGGTTGCAGTGGCACACATTTTGTGCCGGGACAATCTATATTACAGAACTGGTCACACAAGCGTTTGCGACCCTCTTCTATTATACCAAAGAGCCCAGGGGCACAAAATGTGGGTGGAAATGTCCCTTGTGACCCTGGGACACAATGTGTAAAAAGCCTTCTAGTCTGGTTTCAAGACCAGTTGTACCAGTCCTCACTAGAGCGTCCATTTTATTTGAGGGGGTCTCCACAGGCCATGACAAGGCTTCTGCCTGTTAACCCCTCTTCCCATAGCAATGTGTAGAGCCAGACTCGCCAGTGGTAAGAACACAGCAGTCCAAGTAGAGACACTGGAGGAAGTGTTTCCACTTCCTGTTGGTTAACAAGTACTTATTAGGGCCTGAATTCTAGAACAAAAGAAATTAGTTGAGTTCTTGTGCACGCTAGGATAACTGGGTACCACAGGTTGTGTGCTAGCTCCAGCTGCATCACCACTGGTCTCATGCAGGCCGCTGTTGTGTTGAGTTTGTGTGTACCTTTGTGGGTTTGTTGCTGTGAAAGTCGCTGAGCTTGCTGTGTCTGGCATGAATGCTTTGCTGTCCAAATGCCAACGCCTGCTTGGTCCAGCGGATCATTGATTTTGTGTTTGTGCTGTTAGGATGCTGCCTCGCCCTTTTCCCTAAAGTATTTGGATGTGTGTGAAGGAATTTGCCCCCAGATGTCCAGGCCCGTAGCGTGAGGATTATATACTATCATCGACTGTCTGTGCTTCCTCCACAGCTGCGATCGCTCCAAAGGATGAGCTCTTCTATGGCTTCTTGAGACCATGGCTGGGTGAGTTGATTCCTTCCAAAAATGCTGCCTTGATCCACCTTGCTTGACTAATGTCCTCACCCCACCTAGGTTCCTTAACTTGCTTATGGTGTTCATACTGATCTCATGCTTGGAAGACATAAAATGTGGATTTGGGCACTCGGTTGGTAGTTTTATGCCATTTATTGAGCAAACACAGCCCCCGTTACCTCAGAGAGCTGAAATATGGATCTAAAAGTTAGCAGTGGGTGAGCGTCTCTGCATTTTACTCTGCGGATCATTTGAAGAGGTAGGCCTCTTGGAGCTTTCTAACATAGCTGGAAATAATAATCACTTAGGTTTGGGATGAGGTTCTGAAAATGGCCATGGAAGGGGCACTGCCAGAGATGGGTGTCTTAAATCTACACATATAATGTATAGGGTGTCCTCTCTATCACTTGGGTGCCCTTTGGCCTTTAGAAACAGCACTTTGGACACCTTTGTCCTATTTATTCTTGGTGAATAGTTGGCATTTTACACTGGCCTATCTAATCTTCAATGATGTATCTCTCCCAGGTGACGGTTTACTTCTCAGTAAAGGTGAGAAATGGGGACGTCATCGCCGGCTCCTAACTCCGGCCTTCCACTTCGACATCTTGAAGCCCTATGTGGAGATCTTCAATCAGAGCGCGGACATCATGCACGTGAGTAGACAGCTGACTGTCAGATATCAACATGAGGGTACTCCTGCCAATCTTCCATCTAGCTGAAGATGTCAATCATTTGGGTACCCAACTGTCAATCCGATATCAGGGACATCGGTACACACCTGCTTGAGATTCAATGCACATGAGTACACACCTGCCTATCAAATGTCATGCATGTGAGTAAACACTAGGCCTGGGCGGAGTTTGCGGAGTTCCACCACCCGGAACTCCACAAAGTGACCAAAAATCTCCACCGTGCTATGTGGAGTTACGCAAGCGGCGGAGTGCGTTAGGTCACGTTGTTCGCGCTGATTTTCAGCACCGGGTGTTTGTCCCGTGCTGGAAAATCAGCACGAAGGGCACCATGAGTGGCGCAAGAGGGCGCTGGTTCTTTCTGCCGCTCAAGTAGATTTTCTACTCGAGCGGCAGCTTCCTCAACGCGAACGGATGGTTTCTCAACGCGAGCGGTCGCAACCATCCGTGACTGCCTGCGTTGAGAAATCTCGCTGGGAGGTGGTCTAGCGTTGGATTTTCTTCGATTGTGCTCGCCAACTTAACATTGGCGACTGAGGAAAAACTCTGCTCCACAAAGTTTTTCAGAACTCCGCATGCTCCATGGAGTGCGGAAAACTCCACGAATGGAGCAGAGTTCACCGCCCAGGCCTAGTAAACACCGAGCAATCTTCGCGGCACTGATGACATTCACAAGATTTAGCAACTCCTACTGTGATAAACCCAGTGATATTTTGGAATCCCTGCAGCATTGACTGATAAACTGTTGAGGGCGCCCCATCCCAACCCCACCATCTGCTGAGGGATGACAGATGGTCTGTATTGCATCAAGTCATCAAGATCGAGATTATTTACAACTCCTCACACTGAGTTTATTTCCTAGAGTAACATGTACATTGTGTGGCCTACTCATAGAATTACTTTTTATAAACTTTGTAAAAACATGGCATCAAAAGGTGAAACTAAATTGTGATACAGTATCCGGGGTGTCTTCTGTTGATTTAATGGTAGTAGTACTGAAGACTACAATGGGACAGTAGTAGTGGCACCAGGAGCACCAACGTCTTAGTAGTATCAATGTGTAGAACAAGGCATGGGACTAGTTGTGTTAGCAGCATTGGTAGTGGTTTGAATAGTATTGTAGTTGTTGTAGCACAAAGAAAAGCACTCCTAGTGGTACATATAGTCGTATTAGTGTTAGTTTCACCACAGCTTATAGCAGATGAGGTACTTTTACTAGTAGTGATCGGGGTGGAATAAGTTTTAGTGACGCGAGTAACAGTAATGACAACAGAAAGAAGTACTGATGTTAGTAGCGATGGTGCTTGAACCAGTGCTGGAAATAATACTCGAGCCCTACTTCTAGAGGTACGCCTGCGCTGTCACTGTGCCTTCCCTGAGGAACAGCAGCCAACAGGAGGGGAGGGGGCTGCTGGGCTCAACACAAATGCCTCACTAACGAGGACATCAGCAGCTCCGTTGGCCTAGTCTACCCTGGCTTGGAGCGGTGGGGGTTAGAGCATCACAGCCGGAAGCTCCCATCAGAGCAAAGATGCTCAGCATGTGACATGACGAGCTGCTAAGAGATAAACCGAGCTTTCGCCCTCAAACTCTGTGCAGCAAGTGTAGATGTATGCATGCTATGTACGAATGTAAGGTTATCTGTCTATATTATATAACTGTCATATGTGTAATTACACTAATAACCATTTATAGAGTATTTCCTCGTAAGGGTTTACTACCCCACTTAGGCACAATATATAAATACAAACCAGTAGCCTAGACATTGCATACTGTGCTCTGCAACAGGCACATTAGCCCTGTATGCTATTTTATGATGAGTCATTATTATAACCAGTTTGAACATGGATCCCTCCAGCGAATGCATGAACCACTAAAGTTATCTTTCCACCGATGTAACAGGAAACCTGCTGGGTCCACAAATATCTCGCAGCAAGTGCATTAGCTCGTTAAGATATCTTAAGATCAGGCAGCAGTAAGCCAAAACAGCTTCATTATCACATCTGTTAGTGTTGCAATTTTGTTTTTAGGAAGCACAGTTAAAAAAAAAAAAAAGGTGTAATCTGACTATCATGGAGACTGTCTTCATGATTTCTGCTTTTTGCGACTATTCCTTTCATGCCTTTGCCCCCTGTCTGGCACCCTCCCTGACCTTCAATTATTGAGTCCCTGGGCTAAATGTTTTCCATTTCCAGCAGTGATTCTGCGGGTATTGTGGGCATTGCCCTTCACAGGGTTTCTGTGGGGGCCGCAGGATTTTGAATGTTATTCTCTGCTCCACAGCGAGCCAGTTCAGAGTGTTGTAAGATGATGTGGCCTCCATTTTAGCCCAGCGCCAGGCACGGCTGGTGACTTTTGAAAGTGATGAGGCATTAATAACACGTCTGCGCACACGCGTAATAAATCTGACGCAGTTACTCAGAGCAGGCACCGCTTGTTGCTCGCTTCAGTGCCAGGCTCCCACGCTGGCCAATCGGTGCCTGGTACCCGGGCCGGGGCCCCTCACTCGCCGCGCGCTCGGAGGTATTTTGTTATTTTTATCAGACTGCACATTACGAGATGCTCCTTGAAGAGCCCCAGTACAGGTCCATTCGCTGCTGCTTTCTCTCTTGAATACCAAAGCTGACGCGCCGAGCCAGCCCCTCCTCTCAGCCAGGAGGCAGAGGCTCCACTGCCTGCTGGTTCGCAGACCAAGTCCACTTCATTCCCAGTTCACTAACACAAAGCATGGGCAAAACAACATTTTACTAAACAACTCCTCATACAGGGAATATAATGTACGAAGTGACACGGCGTTCAGGAGAAACCGGGGTGGGGCGTGATGAGAACACTGTCACCCGACAAGCCAACATTTCACGATCGCAACTAGCAGCACAGACTGCACTAGCCATTAAGTTAACCATATCGCTTTATATAACTTAAAAGATCGCTTCCAGCGTAACGCCTGCGTTCAGGTTAAATAAAGCGTACCCAAGCTGTTCTGCTCCCTGTGCCACGCTCGATGGCTTCATAATCAAGTGCGTATACCGTGCGTAGCCCGTCACCTAAACCAATCCCGATGCTGCTTTCATACTGTTTGTATAAGTGAACAGTATGCTGCACCGAGATTGGGTAGAGCGGGCAGAGACGGCGCTCACACTGAGACGTAGGCTGGGCCTATGTTCCGATGCTCACTGAAAGTGCTAGTTACAAGAGCTGAAGTACGCATGTCGGGTTGGCCTTGGACAAACTGACATGCGTACTTCATCTCACAGTGACAGACCGGTTAGCCGCCAGTGCCAATCACCATGCCTGGGGAGTGGGACCCGCCCACTTCTCCACCCCAGTAAACCTTTACGTGCAAAACAGAACAGAGAGAACACTTATTGATGTGTAGCTGACGACAGCTCGCTCGCACATAGCGGGTCAACACCCCTGGCGCTCCTTTGGATCAGCCACCCCTGCCCAGTGCCACTGTCTGATTAGAAGAGTGGCTCCTCAGGCATGCCGTGAAAGTGATATTACACTTCTGAGAACCCCGCAATTAATGCGATAATTGAGCAACACTCTGCACGACGTACAAACATATGGCACTCGTTCCATAAACATAATCACTGGCCAGCTTGACAGACAGGATACCATGGCTCAGAGGGAGTTCCCACATTCATCCCTCTTTGTGAGGGCAGCGGAAAAAGAATTGAGTAGACTGTTATCTCGTACATCTGCCTGTTACCTTCTGGTGATGCACACAAGATACAGTGAACATATGCGGAGGAATCCACTGAGGCTTCGCCCCACATGGCAAGGTTTTCTTTGATCCCTCCCAACGCCCAGCTGTTCTTATTGTTAATTAACCCTTGCATGGCCCATAATCTGCCAACAGTAGGATTTGCCAGCTGTGTAGCCAATGTGCCATGGGCCCTGGAGCAAGGTAGGAAATGACTCCCTCTGTCTGTTGGTTCAACTATAAAATACAGCAATAATCAGGGTTTAGTGGCCCCTCAAGCCTCTCGGCTCCAGTGTCGCTGCACCTATGGAAGCTACGCCCCTGAGGCTTGCCGTGCAGAATTAATGTTCTATGGAAGCCATTTATCTGTCAAAGCTCTACCGCCTCTCCTGAGCATCCTTACAGGCATGCCTATATGTGCCCTGCCTACAGTGGTGTTAGAAAGATTGTCCATAGTGGGGGTGCTGGGAATCAACATCACCTGACTTAAGGGCATTGATTGTACTTTCCTCGCTCTTGATACACATTATGAGCTATTTGTAATTTGCGTTGCAAAGCAAGCACGTCTTATGTGTGTGCCTGCGTGCACACGTTTGTTAGAAATTCTCTGGAAAATTGTGGCCTTCTTCCTTCACCTGTACCCCATCCCTAAACATTCAGTCGGAGAAAGGAATAGTAAACACAACTCTCCCATGTTAAAAGAATGAGTAGCAAGCACTCTGTCAGACGACGTTGTCTGTCATGAGCCAGTTCGTACTTGAATGCACTGTAAATGCTTAAAGCCTAATAAAGGCTTCTTTAGGGTTAATTCTCCATTTGAACTCCATCAAGGCAACAATGAGATGGAGGTGGGCGAGCCACTGGATGCTCGCGCCAGGCTCGAGCCAGATGCCCAGCTCTGGCTCAGCTCGACATCATCTTGGAAATTTGAGTCCAAAACAAGCAGAGTCAGGAGGCGATGTAGCCTTGTTGGCTACAACTGCATTAAGTGTATCATTGGGAACTGGGTCTGAATCCCGGCCTTGGCTCAGTATCCTGTGAATACTGGCAAATATCCCTGTGCCAAATGAAAGAAAAATGTGTACTGTAGTCTGTCTGTTGTGAGACGCTATATGTTCGTAGGTGAACTTTGACCTATGTAAAACTGCCCAAAATTAAACGTGGATTCTGCCTGTCACCCATACTGCGATCTAATCCTTCAAGAATTAAATACAAAATATGAAACTTTGATGTCAGAAAGAGAAACCCATTTAGTAGCTGAATTGCACAGCATGAAAATGGAAGATCTGGGATCAATCCCGGCTTCCTGTTTGACTAAACTGTGTGATCCTAGGCAAATATTTTATTTCACTATTCTTCCTTTTGGTCATTATCACAAATGGGACCACATTCAAGTATGTCACTTCAGGATGTGCTCCGGTACAAAAACTTCTACTGTGTTTTATTTGCTAGCCTATAATGTTGCTCTAGCTGTCATAAGAATCTAAGCCACATATAGGCACACATGGCAGCCGATTTGCCTCTTAGTTAACTAATAATTTTGTCACCGGTGCAGGGGAAGGAATGGTTCTTAGTTCATGTTTAAAACTCACTTTTGATAAGTAATTTTAAAATAATGTGGTGTATTAAGGTGATAACCCTTCTTTGTGTTATAGAAATACACTTTCATGAGTTTTGAAGAAACGTTATTATACTTTACTGTGATGTTTGTTGCATGATTAACATTCCAGATGTTTTCAGGTCCCAACGTATGCATGGGTTCTTAGAGACAGAGTCGACCCTTGGCCCAGCAAAGGCTTGGCTTTTACTGGTGTAGGACTGCCTGCAAAGAGGTCTTTGAGGGGCTGAAACATTGACCCGTCGAGGATCCAGGTGGCAAAAAAATCTACCGGGGGTGTTGGATCTCAAAATGGTGGGCACCATGCATTACACTCCCTCCTCTACCTGCGTGAGATGAAGGGCACCAAAATTGAAATCAGGACACGCAAGTCCAGCCAATGGCAGAGGGGGGTGACCGAACTGTTTATTAGGCTGGGGGAGCGACCAGGTTATTAGCACCTGGGCGAGGGTAGAACCAGCAAGCAGAATCAGAGTTGCGGCTGCAGGAACCGGGTCACCCTAAACCCCAGAATGACACTCCGCTACTCTGGTGCTCGCCATCCACAGGGAACAAGGGGCTGGGGACAGCCGCTTTGCTGAAGTGAGGCGACTCTGCCTCCAGGAGAACCTGCCTAACCTGAAGACCCAAGGATTCTGGGCAACAGACATCAAGGGAGCAGGGGCAGGACACAGCCCTGTTCTGTGGTGACGCAGCTCATCCTCCAGAAGGAGCTGGCGTTATCCTGGGCTTTTTTCCGGTGCGGTGCCCAAAGCTGCAGGAGAAGTCACAGCGGAGGGCGGGGACAGCCTAAACATGGCGACGCAACCCACCCCTGACTCCCCTCCTCACCTCCAAGCAAGAAGAAATGCTGTCCCCGGACCCGCGTTTTTGGCTGCCATCAGCACGTACTTAAGGATTTGCTGCTGCCTCTGTTGCATCACAGAACAAGTGTAGGTATCAGCAAGCAGTTCCTCTACTGGTAGGAGCAGCAGCGGTGGGGCAGGGACAGCCTATCGAGGCAACATGACCCTCCCCATGTCTTCACAGCAGCGAGCTAACCTCCACTCAATGGTCTGCAAGGGTGGGGCAGAAGTCCAAACTGCCCGCCCCCCAGTGGAACGCTTGGGGCTCATAGAAAGGGGAAGGCCAGGGTACAGGTGTAAGGCAACGTGACCCAGTCACCTGAGGGCCCCTAGTGCTGGGGTCGTAGAAGGCAGCCTTAAGGCGACACAAGGTAACTGCATTCTGAATAGAGCGTGCAAGCCCATGGAATGCTCAGGGCAGTATCCAAGCTGCACAGCAACCAGAGGCCCCCGCAGAGGCAAGCCAGACACAGAGGGCAGCTGCAGACAGAGGGCCTGAAGGAGATGCTAAAGGTGGTAAGAGCGGCGGTGGCCAGACATGGAAAACAAGTTGATGAGGCAGCTGGGAACCGAGCAAATGGAGGCTGCAAGTGGCCAGCATGGCGGCCCAAGCCCTGGATAAAGCGGCAAGTCGGATGCAATGGAGGAACTCAGCGAGGACCTCAAAACGAGGGAGGAGCTGAAGAAGAGAAAGAGGGCCAGCAACAAAGACTCAGTGAAAGCAGTAAAGAGTGGCCTGCCAACAGCCAAGCGCAGCAGTACCAAGAGCATAAATGGTAAGCAAATCAGTGCAATTGTTAAAGAGTGCTTGAGATCAATGGTGCCAAATGCTGTTCACATACAGGCACAAGGGCTCACAGGGGGATTGCGCGTGGCCACTGACTACAACAACAATCTGTTAACACACAGGGTCATGGTATAAATGAAGACAGGAGAAGCGCGGATCTAAGGAAACCGGGTGTCTGGTGCAGGTGTTCGGAGATGGGCGCATGCTTCAGGATCACCCACTAGCAGACCGCAAGATAAGAGAGCCAAGTGAGCAGTCATCAGGGGGAGCGTCAGGCTCAGTGGTAGGATCCCCAATACTGGCATGGGAGAATTTGCTGGGATGTGGAGGTGCCTTCATGGCCAAGAACCCAGAACTGGTCGGGCAGCCGGCGATAGCATATGCCAGGCGGGTGCCAGGCCAGTCGTCCATGGTGACATGGGCCACAGGGCTCGCCAGCCTGATCCCACTGGTAGTCAAGGAAGAGGGGGGGAGGATGTAGCCTTACGGCTAGAACGGTCGACTTCGAAACTGGGGAACCGGGTTCGAGTCTCTGCAACGACGCTCAACATCCTGTGATTCTGGGCAAATCACTTAATCTCCCCGTGCCTAACAAAAATGAATGTGTCCATCTGTAAGGAAACTGGTGCTCATGTAAAGCGCTCTGATACCTGATGTCTTCGGGTCTAGTTCGCGGTATATAAAACTATTATAAAGAGAAGATCTGGCATAGGAAATTTATAGATATTTTTTCGCTCCTGGAACTACAGAGAGAGGGGCTAGACCTAGCGGCAGGGGATAAGAAGGAAGAGCGAGTAAGGAGAAAAATTTTGATAATTGGATTGACACATGTAGAATCATGATGTATTATAGTTGAGAAATGTCTGCACTATGCCCAGGATTTGTGGCTGTACGAGGCCAAAATCCACAAAGTGCGTAGGCAATTTTATGGGTGACGCCTGGCTGGAGTACAATAAACGCTTCAGGCTAAAAATGCAGACATACCCAGATGTGACGTGGGACGAGGAGGATGTTGCAGACTCAATAGAATTTTGTTAGCTAGAGAGGCTAAGGGATGGTCGGGCGGAGGGGAGGAGTCCTTTCTTCAGTCTGCGTTAAAGGAAAACAAGAGAAAAACAGAAGCCTAGCCAGAGCCAGACCTTACATGAGCTGGAAGGTATCGGGGCACAGTAAAGGAGGCATAGCTATATGTTGGAAATATGAGAGGAACGAACGGAGCTGAGGCCCGGCATGCAAATTCAGGCACTTGTGCGTCAGTTGTGGGGGGGGAGGACACCCAGAGCCAGAGTCGGAGTGCCGGAAAAGAAAGTCCGATAGCAACAGGAAGGAAATGACAAAGAAGAGGTAGTGAGAACCTTGGTGGGGGGCCTTGGGGGTTTGGAACAAATTTGAGCTAGCAAGGTCTTCCATAAATAGACCCACGCTGAGGTAATTACTCAACGGCTAACACAACAGGGAGGACGTTCCGCTACTGATGAAGGGCTTTGAGCAGGGATTTAGGCTACCTTTCAAGGGTGAGATCAGCACCCATGTAGTAAAGAATTTTAAATCGGCTAGAGAGAACCCGGCAGTGGTGCGGCAAAACATAGAGAAGGAAGTGAAACTGGGTAGGGTTGAAGGTCCCATAAAGTACCCTTTAACCTCCTGACCTAGTCTTATCCCCACCAGGGGTGGTATCCAAGAAGGAGCTGGGTCAATACAGATTAATACACCATCTATCCTTTCCAGAGAGTTAGTCAGTGAACGACGAGATGGACACAGACCAGTGTGCGATAGGGCATGCAACTATAGATGAAGCAATTGAGTTAGTAAGAGCGCGCAGGCAAGGGGGCGAGGATTGCAAAGGCAAAAATTGAGTCCGCATTCAGGCTCCTCCTAGTGCACCCAGAGAGCTTCCACTTGCTAGGCTTCCAGTTCGAGGGCAAGGCTTACTTCGACAAGTCAATGCACATGGGGTGTTCAATATCCTGCTCCGATTTTGAGCGCTTCAGCACCTTTCTGGAATAGGAGCTACACAGAAGACACCCTAGTGGTGGAAAATTGCCCTATCTAGATTACTTTCTCTTCGTATGGAGGCCGGGGATAGGGAGTGCAAAAGCGCTTTGGCGGCATTTACACAGTTGTCCAAAACACTAGGGGTACCGCTAGCAGCAGATGAGATGGTGAGCCCCTCCACAAAGCTGGTCCAGAGCTGGATTCGGTCACAGGGACCTCACGGATCCCTGAGGTGAAGATCTGGGCATTCAAAAGAGACGTAGAGGCCTTTGTGAGGAAGGACAAAGCAACACTGAGGGAGATTCAAGAGCTGGTAGGGAAGCTTAACTTTGCAGCAAAGGTGATACCGGCAGGATGGGGTTCGCCAAGCAGCACAGCCATCTTACTCCTCAGAAAAAAGCATCACCATGTCAGGTATGGGGCAGGTGTGAAGCAGAATCTAGGAATGTGGAATACATTTCTGGAGAAATTTAACAGTACATTGAAATGCTGAGAAGGCTGGATAACTGCACACCAGTTGTCGCTTTTCACAGATGCGGCAGGCAGCAAGGGGTTTGGTGCAATTCGAGATAGGGCATGGAGTGCCAAGAAATGGCCGCAGGAGTGGGCGGACTTTGGACTCACCAAGAACATAACCTTCCTGGAGCTCTTTCTCATCGTGGTGGCATTGGGAACTTGGGATGATCTGCTGCGAAAGCAAGAAGATAACGTTATGGTCAGACTATAAGGGGGTAGTCCAGGCCATCAACAGCAGAGCAGCCAGGTGAACACAGGTAATGAAACTGTTGAGAAATATGGCGAGGCTGCAGCACAACCTGTAGATCAGGGCAAGGCACTTCCAGTGGATACGCAACTCGCAAGCAAATGGTCTCTCTCGCTTCCAGATGGACAAATTCAGTGCCATAGCCCCAGAGGCAGATGAGTTGATGATCCCTTTTCCCGAGGAGCTGTGGCAGCTTTACCTGTCCTTCCTGATCAATCATGCGCTAGCACCAGAATCTGCAAGGAGCTACACTAGATACTCGCAGACAGTAAAACAAGTTACAGGGTTGCAGTCATTCCAGGACAGCAAGATAGCAAGCCTGTTGGCTGAACACTTTCTAAAATGGGCCTTATATGCTAAAAATAAAAAATCATGGCACAACCAACAGTCAATTCGAGGTAGCATTGTTTCTAGCCACATTTGCTCTGGCATTCTTTGATGCATTTAGGGTAAGCAAGCTAGTGGCTCCTTCTGGGGTGAAGGCAGGCGATGCATGTTTGAAAGAAGAGGACCTGAGACTAGATGAGAATCAGCTGGCCATACTCCTCAGGAGATCCAAAACTGACCAAGCAGGGAATGGTACATTAGTGCAGCTGGCATGCTTGGCTGATCCGACCTACTGCCCAGTATGCTTAGTGCGAAGTATCTGGCCGTGCACCTCGCCGGAGGGGGCCCTTTGTTTAGGTATCTGGATGGCAGCTTGCTCAGCAAATTTGTACAACAAGGATGGACACAGCCTTTCAGGTGCAAGTCAAGACCATGACCCTAATGAAAAAAGAAACCGCTCGCTCTGTTGGGGGGAGTCGCCTGGGGATGTGAGTCCTGCACTCGGCATGGTGGCTCGCTCAAGGATCAGCCTAACGCCACGCCCGATCACGGGGGTGGCAGACATATTGGACCTGCTTTGGGATGCCTTATGGCAGGGCAAGACACATAACGGGGGTAAACTGAGCACAGCACTTGCAGCCCATCCTTACCGGACGGCAGGACTTAGAGGAGACACAAGCTAGCGAGTTAAGCCCAAACATCCGATAGGGTTACCTCTTTTGGCGATGGCGAGAAACTTCCATCCCCTGAAGTCTGCATTCTTTACTTGCTAGCAAGTGATTTATGACCAGATACGTAGATGACGTGTTTGATGTGTTGACATGGGTTGTTTTATTCGCGAAGTGATCCGGGTTTATAATCATTTGGATTGACTACTGCTGTTTTTATGCAATCAGAAATTTATCGTGCCTTGATTTTGGGCTCTAAGCTTTTCTTTGAATAAACTGCGGCCTTTACTTCTAACGGCAAAGTCGTCCGGCGTTTGATTGAATCATACTGTTTTTGGGAGTGATCGGAGTGCCAGGGTTGTGTTCATTTGTTGAATCGCCCGCCTCCCCTCCCACACCCCACTAAGCGTCATTTCCTGCTTGCTGAGACTAAGTCAAGGCTTCAGAAAACACACTTTCTGCAAATATTTGAAACTGGGGTTAGAATGGTCGATTATCGGGTGCTTGTATATTTGGGCGTATTTCTGTGCCTCTCACCCTATTGACTTGTGGAGGCATAGAAATATGTCTCATAGCAGGAAGCAGTTACGGAGGAGAGCATCAGTGCTTCGAATAGGCTTCCGGAAAACCTATTTGACATACAGAGTTGGTGATGTGAGAGGGCGAGAGTGCTTTGCATGGTAACTGATGCAGCGGAAGCGGTGGGGGTTTTTATCATCTTACGTCCCACACCAACCACTATAACACTAACGGAAATGTAACTCTAATGACGGGCCCATGAGTCATTATTCTTTTATTAGCAATATTAAAGGTCCTCCAATGGATCTTTGGTAGAGCTAAAAGGGACTAAATAATGAAAGTCGGAGAGCTAATCCCTCATTAGGACCTATAATGAAGGAAAAGCTATACATCAGTAAATAACTTTATCATTGACAAAAATAATTCAAACTCATGAATAAAGACAGATACTAAACTTTTCTAAATATTTTCTCTTTGTTATTAAAAATACGAAATGTCAATCACAAGTACAAATTTATATGTCATTACTTAGTTCTCGTTGATTACAGGTTAAATCACACCAAGCATAACGGATTGAATGCTCAAAATCATCAAAACATCAGGAATAGAGGAGAGAGAGAGAGAGAAAAAGCATCTGCATAAACAGTTCACTTTCAAACCTTTTCGAAACGAAATACTAATGCACAGCGTGCATTTAGTCGGAAAAGCTAACCCCACGGCCGTTAGGATATAGCATGAGCAGCATCGCCAGTCGATGATGTGCAAAGTCTTTAGAAAAGTCTCTTAGGATTTTCTGCAGGATACGCCAGCCAGAGTAATCAGGAATCAGCACGGCATGCAGCATACCACAAACGCAGGACAGATCACCAATCTTGTGAACAAGCCGAAGAACACTTTCCCACACTCAATTTTTATAGTACAGTTCTTCTTTATCTCTGATAAAATGTTTCTTTTACAACTCTCTACAAGCCTCTCCATTGGTCAATGACTATAGGAAGACGATCTCCTGACAGTGACTTTACAGATATTCTCTAAGCATGCTTTGTTTAAGAATTGTATAACTTCCTAGAGAGGAAGAGCTACAGCTACATTTGTACATAAATGTTGAAACAGTTTAATTCGGGTCTACTACATCCTTCGCCTAGGCAGGAAAGAACCTATAATGTTTTATTCAGAAATAAACTAATATCTACGTTCTTAAGGAAGCGTTTTGAAACAATACAAGGACAGGAGCACAGAAAGCACATCCCCTAACATTTCTACGGCTTACAATATTTTAGCTAAAGAGAAATATCATTTCTAAGGCCTAAATAAACTTTCACGAAGAATAAAACATTTTTCTCGTGATTTAAAGCTGGTCCCTGCAGTTCAGGAAACACAAACATTTGATTAGACAGACAGGATAATTCTCATTTAATCATCCATTTCATCGTTTTATTTAGTTAATACTTTCTAATTTAACACAATCATGTTATTATTTTTTCCAACTAAATGAGTCATCTGCCAGGTTTAACTCCATATATTGCATTGTACACTCTAATAGCTCACGTACTAAGAGAAAAACATGAAACCTAACTACACATTTTGTCATTCATTTTAATAACGCGTATTTAGTGTTTTGTTTTCAAGCATTAGTGTTTACTAAAACATACACTCGGGTGGATTACATTGAGCAGATTTTATTTACCAAAATCATGCTCCATCAATCCCCCATCTGATGGTATCTCAAACCATCACAATAACCCATATCAGATTACCATCTGATAACAAATATTCAGAGTGCACTGTTCATTTCCATCTGTTTCAATCTAACACCCTCTATATCCTTCCAAGCATCATAATACACACCCTTTCGGTCTTCCATTTCAATGTACTCTCTTTTCCTTTTTCTTGCTCTACGTTTTATATCTTGAGGTTTTCTTTTGCAACATTTATAAAGCAAAATTATCATTAGTATGCCAGCAGCAACAGCAACTATTAGAGTTAGTATCCTCCCTAATAAGCTATCAGCAAATTTTGAAAAACAATTACACATGGAGGAGAAACCCTTACCAAGTTTCTCCCAAGCACCGTCAACCTTCAGTTTTGCTAAATCATCATGTAAATGAGTAATGTTACTGATATATCCCTCGAGATCTCTGCACTTATCAGGAATATATGTGCAGCACTGTTGAATTTTCAACATACTACAGACTCCGCCTTCTTTTGCCAATAATACATCTAAGGCAAGTCTATTTTGTAAAACCATGGTTCTCATAGCAACCATTTCAGTGTCGATCATCAAAAATCCACCAGCAGTATCCGTTAATAAACGATCAACCACTGTAGATAATTTTCTAGTTTTCTGTGAATTTAGAATCACCCCTACTGAAGGTATCAATGCTCCAAATATATCTCTGCAACACTCAAATCCCTTTTACTCCGAGTTGGTTTCTTTTCATTGGTTCCATATTTATCACCAACGTGATAAATCTTTGGGAAAACTATGCCCATATAACAACATCCATACCAATGTGGTGGCAACCTGTAGTAGGCATTTTTACCACACACAAAATAAACCCCAGGGAAAACAGGATCAGTAGCACCCTTTAATCCCCAACCCCCTGTAATTAGGAAGGTATGCTCACATTCACTAGAACCAATGAATTGATTGTTGTAATCCGTTTTCTGCCTTAGTAAGCAAAGCTTACCTTTATGAGGCCAATCCAGAGCCATTGCAGCATAAGTCTCACCTACTTTATAATTACCTTCTTTATGTGCCCATGGTGGTTCTTTACTATTCTGCTCTGGAGCCCTTTGCTTAAAATCTCTTCGTCTATCTTCTACTGTATTGATAAATTCTATTTCTACACTATGCAATTTACAAGTAAAATTATTTTGGTGAGCATTTACTGTATCTATCGTTTTAGTAGTATGAAAAAATTCACCTACATATTCTGCATTTCTTGCACTATAAACTATATTCATATTCTTTCTAATAGGGACTTCTGAAAATACTAAATCAAAATTGGAATAGAAATATTGGAAAACCTCTTTACCATAGAACAAACTTGTTAATACACTACAAGAGATGCCATATGTTAAAGGTAGGTGGTGATAAGTCACCCCTTCCGAGGCAGTCGTGGGTAATTGCATGGACACATAACAATCTCTCGCATCCATAGTGTCTACATATTCGTAGAGGAGTTTAATGAAAACATTTAGTGAGAAATCGTTAATAGATTTATCAGAGTGCAAAACACTCCCTGTTAATTCCTAAATATTAGTCTCTGGATCTTCTTTCAGATCTCTTTTATCATTTAAAGTTACATGCTCATTATCATTATTAGTAATATTAACCATTTTAATAAACATAAAATGTGGTACTACACATGTTAATATCAACCATACAAACAGTTAATAAAACACATACAAGACAAATATTAAGACATCTTCGCCTAAATATGCCCTGATTCTGTTTACCCCTCTCAGTTTTTATTCTATCCATTCTACAAAAATTGAAAAATAAGTGAAAAACTCAAAAATGTAATCAAAAATTACTACATTAAATTTTTTTAGACTAGTTTAAGTTGTGCACCCCACACTTTGAGAGCCTTCAACCACTTCTCTCCAACACTTCTTTTTTTCTTTTTCGTCTGAGCTTTTCAGCTTTTGCTCTTCTTCAGAGCTTCATCTATTTTTATAAATCTCCTCTCTTTTTCTGCACCCTTTTCAAACTTATTTGCTCATTTTAGGGTGGCTCATATGAATCATTTCCTCTTGAACAGAACTTTAACAATTCTTTCTCCCATTCATTTGTTGAAGCAGGAGCCAAATATGTCCATTCCTGTGCTGTGTACTTCTTGCTTGGTACATTTATTCTTTTTGTTCTCCGCACTGGATTTTCTTCTTGTTCTTGTTCACTTTGCTCAGATTGGCTTGATATTTCAATTACTGTCTCTGGAATTCTCTCATTAATTGTGTATCTCAGACTTTTTACTCCTTTTGGCCACTTGTCACCTTTCTTTGTCCTTTTTCCCTTTGCATTTTCAGTTTCACTTGGAAATTTCTCAGTACTTTCTTCTGTCAAATTCCTTTTTCTTTTTTTCTTTGGTGCTTACAGGTATCACAACATCATTTTCAGCATTAGCAATGACACCATCAACTTCATTTGTCCCAGTAACTTGTGCCACTCTACTTGATTCTCAACTCGCTCTGGAACATTTCTTTGTTCACGTCTTTCTTCTTCAGCAAGTTCTCCACCCACTTTCAAGTGGACTTGGGACTCTTCGGGTGTGACTTGCATGAATCCAGTTCGGCAAACCACCACACTTTACATCTGTTGTCGTCACCAAAATTACTTGATAGGGACCATGCCAATGAGGTTCCAGGCAAAATTTCTTCATGTGCTTTTTGACTAGTATCCACTCACCAGGACACAGATCATGTCCCTGTTCTTGCTGTGTTGTTGTTGCAACTTCTCTAACCTGGTGAGACACAGAACGCACCACATCAGACAATCCTTTGCAATAATCCAGTACCAAATCATCAGTAATGTTCATCAGTTGATTTGCTGGGACTGTTGGCTGTCCCATTACAATTTCGTGTGGGGACAGTCCTGTTCTTCTGTCTGGAATACTTCTCAAGCTCATTAACACTAATGGTAGAGCATCAGGCCATTTCAGTGTTGGAGATGCACAAACTTTAGCCAATCTAGATTTTATTGTGCCATTCATTTGTTCAACTACACCTGAAGCCTCAGGTCGATAGGCACAGTGCAGCTTCTGCTGAATCTGTAATGCTGCACAAATTATTTCATTATTAAAATGAGTTCTTCTATCAGATTCCAATGAGACTGGAACTAAGGGTGGGCGTAATTTGCGGAGTACAACTATGCGGAATTCCACGAAGTTGAACTAAATCTCCGTGAATTACGCAACTTCGCTCCGCTCGACTACCAGTTAAAAAAATAGAAACCTCATATACTTTTGGCAATATAACAAGTATCTCTGTCTTTACATGCTAAAATGCAGGTAGTCATTTCACAAAAGTGAAAATGAAAATTTAGCAAGCAGTGAGAGAGGTGATGATTTTGGGATCCTCCCTAACCTAGGGAGAGAACCAGGCAGATGCCTTGAAAACAAAGAGCACATCTTGCTGAACGATTCGGTGGTGGTCCCATCCTCTTAGGACCACCCCAAGCACAGTTATGGGCAAAAATACAATCCCAACCAAAGGCCCTGCAAAGCATTATGGGATGAGATTAGCAGTGGGCAGTGAATATTATAGTATCCAATATCAAAATAATTCTACAAAGAGCTGTAGTTCAACTAGTCGTTACTAGTTGTCCCTCACGAGTCAAATGCAAAAGCATTGAAATTATTACATCAAGCTGCAGTTCCACTAGTCGTTACTAGGTGTGCCTCACGAGTCAAATGCAAAAGCATTTGACTTGAGGGACACAAATTCTCGAGACTTCCCCAGTTGCGCCTCTGAAGTGACCCAAATAAACCTCCACTACTTCATTCAACAAAGTTCCCTGTGCAGTAACTTTCAGTTCGACGACCGCCCGGTACCTCATCAACAGCAGACAATGCACATAAAGCCTAGTGTATGCTACACTAAGACAGCCCTTCGGCTTATCCCGGGATCTTGGGCCTACAGTGGACCCGCTAACTTCTTTCCATTGAGATCAGACAGACCTCAACATGACATAAAGGTACGAACTCAACATCTATATCATATAACTGTTTAAATCTGTCCTGTCTTAAACTCCTCTTTTCACTACCTAGTATTTTAGTCTAAACTAACCATCCGATGCAACTACCAAAAACTGATGCAGCGGAAGCGGTGTTTTTTTTTTATCATCTTACGTCCCACACCAACCACTATAACACTACCGGAAACGTAACTCTAATGACGGGTCCATGAGTCATTATTCTTTTATTAGCAGTATTAAATGTCCTCCAATGGATCTTTGGTAGAGCTAAAAGGGACTAAGTAATGCAAGTCGGAGAGCTAATCCCTCATGAGGACCTATAATGAAGGAAAAGCTATACATCGGTAAATAACTTTATCATTGACAAAAATAATTCAAACTCATGAATAAAGACAGCTAATCTTTTCTAAATATTTTCTCTGTTATTCAAAATATGAATGGTCAATCACAAGTACAAATTTATTTGTCATTGATTAGTTCTCATTGATTACAGGTTACTTCACAACAAGCATAACCGATTGAATGCTCAAAATCCTCAAAACAGCAGGTATAGGTGAGAGAGAGAGAGAGAAGAAAGCATTTGCATAAACAGTTCACTTGCAAACCTTTTCGAAACGAAATACTAATGCACAGCGTGCATTTAGTCGGAAAAGCTAACCCCACGGCCGTTAGGGTATAGCACGAGCAGCATCACCAGCCGATGATGTGCAAAGTCTTTAGAAAAGTCTCTTAGGATTTTCTGCAGGATACGCCAGCCAGAGTAATCCGGAATCAGCACGGCATACAGCATACCACAAACGCAGGACAGGTCACCAATCTAGTGAACGAGCCGAAGAACACTTTCCCACACTCAATTCTTATAGTACAGTTCTTCTTTATCTCTGATAAAATGTTTCTTTTACAATTCTCTACAAGCCTCTCCATTGGTCAATGACTATAGGAAGACGATATCCTGACAGTGACTTTACAAATATTCTCTAACCATGCTTTGTTTAAGAATTGTATAATTTCCTAGAGAGGAAGAGCTACAGCTACATTTGTACATAAATGTTGAAACAGTTTCATTCGGGTCTACTATATCCTTCGCCTAGGCAGGAAAGAACCTATAATGTTTTATTCAGAAATAAACTAATATCTACATTCTTAAGGAAGCGTTTTGAAACAATACAAGGACAGGAGCACGGAAAGCACATCCCCTAACATTTTACGGCCTACAATATTTGAGCTAAAGAGAAAAATTATTTCTAAGGCCTAAATGAACTTTCACGAAGAATAAAACATTTTTCTTGTGATTTAAAGCTAGTTACTGCAGTTCAGGAAACATAAAAACATTTGAGTAGACAGACAGGATAATTCTCATTTAATCATCCATCTCAACTTATTATTTAGTTAATACGTTCTAATTTAACACAATCATGTTATTATTTTTTCCAACCAAATGAGTCATCTGCCAGGTTTAACTGCACATATTGCATTGTACACTCTAATAGCGCACATACTAAGGGAAAAACATGAAACCTAACTACACATTTCGTCATTCATTTTAACAACGCGTATTTGTGTTTTGTTTTCAAGCATTAGTGTTTATTAAAACATGCACAGGGGTGGATTACATTGAGCAGATTTTATTTACCAAAATCATACTCCATCAGAACAAACCCATGGAAATTAGGGCCAAACGTTGCTGTTGGCATAACACTGCTTGTGTAATTATGGAGCCCCCTGGAGTCCCAGCTCCACTACGCCCCCTGATTTGATGGGGGCTGTTGTTGAACTTAATGAGACCGAGAGGGCTTCTTCAAGAGTAAAACACTTGCTGTACTATAGTACTGATGAATTTGCAAAAAGCGTGCTCAGTGCTCGATAGGAAATAATAGGACTGCAAAGCTCTTGTTGAAGCTTAAAAACAAAAATTACACATTAAGATACTTTGTTGCACTTACTTTCGTCACATCCCAGATTCGAGCTGAATTGCTGAGCAGTCAATGCAGTCAGTCGTCTCCTGCTGCCCCCTTGTGGTGAACATACAGCTATAGAATACATTTTAGAAGTTAGTTGACAACTGAGTGCGTGTTTGATTATTTAATGCTTTTGATGGTTCTTGTACATCTAAAAGCCAGGCTGGTAGCCTAACAAATTGATGCCCCCTGTGATGAAGGTCCATAAAACTGCATGTATCCGGATGGCCTCACGTACATAAATAGAACGTGGGCTGAGTAAAGGGGTGTGTGTGTGTCTGTCGTGTCTATTCATGTGTATCTGGACCAGTTTAATATTAACGATTTTGGGGCCCCTGCTTGCAACAACTTGGGATTTTATTGCCTACTTTTTATGAATTCAAATCCTATATTGACTAACAGTATTTAATTGTAACTTCTACGTGTGCTGCATGGTGCAGCACACATAGAAGTTGCAAATCGTCAATTTTAAATTTATTGTTTATGTGCAGGAAGGGACACCTTGCTGTAAATGAACAATCATTCATGGCGATTTGCTGTTTCTATGTGTGTTGCACAATGCATCACATATAGAAACAGCAAAAACGAATCTTTTTGCCATGTTAAGACCAGGTTTTCCCTGGTCTTAATTTTGGCGCTGTCTCCCATTTATGCCACCCTTGTAAATACGGGGCAGCATCAAAATCAATGGGTGTTGCGGTGGAGCGCCCCTTGCAACACCCATCACCCACCCCTTTCACGCTAAGTGTAGTGTGAAAAGGGGCCTTATTTACAAGGCGGCGTTAAGCCACTTTAAGTGGCTTAACGCCACCTTGTAAATAAGGCAAAGGGTTTATCGTCATAAAATAAGACGTTCCTGTAGCGATAGGGGCTTGTAAATTTGCCCCTGTGTCTCCGGTCAGAGAGCAAATAGGACTTAGTAGGAAGGAAGAGAGGGGACAAAATGGAGGTGGTGGGGGTGATAGAAGGAAATTGTGGGGGGGGATAAGTAAAAAGCGGAACAGAGAGCATAAGTGCTAACGGAAGGCAAAGGTGAAAGACTGACTGGGGCAAGGAAAATGATGGAGAAGACAAAGGGGAGGAAGGGAATGCTTCGGGGAAGGAAGGGAATGCTTCAGGGAAGGAAAAAGAGGGAGAACCTCCGAGTGGCGGCCACGATGCGAGGATGGTTTAGCAAAAGGATGAAGAAGAGTAAAAGGACAGGTTAACCTGATGGGAGGAAATGGAGAGAGAAGGAATGACAGGAAGAAAATACAGGAGAAGGGATGAGGAATCGAACATAAGAGAATGGAGAGGGATGCAGGCTATGGGACAAACCGTGGGACGATAAAGAGGGATGTTACTTGGGGGAGGTGGAAGAATGGACCGGGTAAGAAGAGTGGTGGGCAGAGGAGCTCCTGAGGTGGATGGGAACAAGGCCTGAGAGGTGGAAGAGATTGGCAACATGAATATAAATGCCGTCACTGTTTTAACATTTATCGCTCTAAGTGGCAGGGGATACTACTACCACATGTGAGAGTACTGAATTCATCAACATTTGAAGGATGAGGGACCGAGACTGCCATGTTAGGATATTCACGGATGAGCTTCAGGCAACAGACAGGTGTCCAAACTGAGAGCTGAGCTAAGGAGAGAGAAGATGAGCAGAGGGTACTTAGAAGTCGACTAAGGATATTCAGGAATCCCAAATGTTTTTCACCGTTTAAGGCCTGATTCCTGGCTCAGTTTAGCTAAATCTTCATCTAATCATTTTGCTGTCACAGTGAGGGGCTGTGTCCTGTCCTGAAGGCATTAGTAGCTGTCGCTTAGTTTAAACACAGAATACACCCAGCCCAGCTATCCAGCAGCAAGCTTGGACACAGGTGGAACTGGGAGAATAGAAGAGGGACTCTTTTAATTGTAAGATAACATGTCATGGTATTTATAGCCTACTTGTATGGTTCCGGAGTGCTTTTTTAATCTGCTGAGTGCACCTGCACATTAGTGTTTACTGAATTGTATGGACTTTCCATACAGTGTGGAGGTGCTGGTGGCCTGTTTCTCTCTTCTTGACCTGAGCCTTATATACCTGACCTTCCACACTCGCTAAATAGTCCTGCTTCACTCTTCATCGGATAATGTAATGGTATTTTCTTTAGTGCTGTATAATACCGCATGCCAGCAGCTACCAAGCTCTAGGAGGAAAGAGAGCAGTGAAGGCCACCTAGGACTAATGAAGTTCCAGGAGGCAGGGAATCTAGATGGGTCTGTTAGGCCTCACATGACCTTGAATATCTCTTACTATGCACTATATATGATGTAAGCATGCTACAAAGCAAAGGCACACACGATCTATATGCATACGCTTGCTCACATTCTTCACGATGGTCTATTATAGATGGCCCCACTAGTTTTATCAGTGGACCTGCTCGAGACCTGTAGAGACGTCACACCACTGATCTTTACCCCAAAGGATATGAGAGGCGAACTTGTGTAGGTGATGTTCTAGCTCCTGATGAGTGATATATTAAGGGTTCCCTAATTGTCTCTTTGATGTCCCTAGGAAAAATGGCGCAAACTCACAGCGGCCGGCCCCGTCTCTCTGGACATGTTTGAACACATCAGCCTGATGACCCTGGACAGCCTCCTCAAGTGCACCTTCAGCCACAACAGCAACTGCCAAGAGTGAGTATGGGACCGAGGGAAGTCGCTTCAAGGGTGAGTAAGGGTCTGGAGAACCCCAACTCAAGAGTAAGTGTGGGCCTGGAGAGAGGGACTATATGAGAACTGCGCACCACTCATCGAGTGAGTACAGGCCTGAAGTACTCCTGTCTCAAGAGGGAAGACATAAGTACTTTGCACTGCTCCTCATGAGTGAGTAAAGACCTTGAAACCCCTCCTCGGGGGGGGGGGGTATAGATGTAGGATGACTATGCCTTAAAAGAGAGTACTTCCCTCAGGCCACCACAAGTAGGTGAGTATGGGCTGAAGGGAGAGTGTACATATCGCTCACAACACGTCGCGAGTGAGGATAGGCAAAGGACACTCAGAACAGGAGAGTGAGTAGAGACCTACTGTGTCCACGCCTCAAAAGTAAGTACATGCGTGGAACACCCATATCAAGAATGAATACAGACCTCCAGCTCTCCTGCTTCATCCCCTCATGAAGAGTGCTTTGAGTCCCGCACAAAAGTGAAAATCCAGCGAGGGGGGCCCCAATATCACGAGGGATCATAGCTCTGTGGCAAGACCTGCCTCAAGGAGTGAGTACAGACCTAGAGCACCCCTCGCCTCAAGAGTGAGTATAGGTCTAAGCGAGTGCCCCTCACATGATTGGGCCTCAGAACTGCCCCAGAATTGACAGTGGAGGAGGGGGGGGATATCTCTATCCCCACCCCACCAGGGACCTGTCATGTTTACCTCCAAAGGCTTCACTGCTGAAAACACATGGCATCGCTGGTGAAACTTCAGGTGACAATGAGACATTACCAAAGGAATCGGACCTGGAATTTCCAATTCCCCTGATAGTTCTTCATTTCTCAGGGTTCAACCTGACACCCCTGTTAATTCTGCACCCCCAGAGTGATCTGGTCCCTGGTAACGTAAACTTCAAGGGTACAGAATTAACACGCCTCGTACAAGAGCACTCAAAATGAGGCCTAAGGGTATGTACAGACCTACGGTGCAACCCTGCCTAATGAGTGGGCAGCTGAACCCTCATTTTATGCCACTACCACCAACCCAAGAACCCAGTATTCCTCCTCTTTCCACTCAAGTGGTTTATATAATTTTGGAAGATTATTTTTTGTGATGTGAACATTCCATTTCTAGGGATAAAATGGGTTTCTTAAATGAACACAAACCTATATCGCCCTTTCATCAAAGACAAAGGGCTTGATTTTCAGTTTGACGGACAGAGTACTTTGTCACAAATGTGACGGATATCCTGTTTGCCTTATTTCAATTGCATTATATCCTACAGCACTCGTAGTAAGGAGGACATGTTATCTATAACCTGCCCAGAGACTTGGGCTGTGTATTGGGAATATTGTAATGTGGTCAGAAATGGGACATAGGTGGGTGGATATAAGAATCTCTCAAGCTCAGATAAGTACAAGAATAAAACAAGACAAAAAGCATTAGTATGAAAGTAAGTCTGGAAAGATGTGGCTAGTAAGTGTTCACATAATCTTCTAAGTACATTTTTCATTTTACAGAAAACCGAGTGACTACATTGCTTCCATCTACGAGCTCAGTTCTCTAGTGGTTAAACGAGAGCACTATTTGCTGCATCATTTGGACTTCATCTATCACCTGTCTGCCGATGGGAGGCGGTTCAAGCGCGCCTGCGGGATTGTCCACCAGTTCACTGACAGTGTGGTGCAAGAGCGCAGGAAAGCCCTCAGCGAGCAGGGGGCAGAAGGCTTCCTAAGGTCCAAGCACGGCAAACCCAAGGACTTCATCGACATCCTGCTTCTGTCCAAGGTCAGTCAGAAGGGATGGCTGTTCTAAACCCTGCACACGTAAGTGGTGTAGCATGTGTTTGAGGTAGAGTGCTCGGTTTCAGCCGCAGCCCTTGCAGGTAAGAGAAGTGGGGCCGGGTCAGTGGGGATTTCGATGGACGACGATAAGGGCAAATTAATTATTTATTTGATTTTCCCTCGTCATCCCCCCCTTCCACCCAGCCCCACTGCTCTTACCTGCACAGGCCGTGGCTGCTCGGTTTGCTTAGACAGTGGAAGGAAAGAATTTGTGTCAGTAAGTGAACCAGATTGATACCGAGAGGAATCAGTAAAGTAACTGCAAAGAGGGTAAAAAAAGGGAACTGAAGCAAGGGGCCTGCAAGTAAGAGTAGACGAAATAGCAATTTCTTTGTACATAATAGGCATAAATCTCACAAGATTTATGGGTATTACATCAACTGTGGTTGTCTGCTTCAAAATTGTAAGTGGTTATTCCTTTGCATACAAAAGGCATATAAAATATGGTGTTAACGTACTTACCATCCGTTGTCTAAACTCACACGTTGAATGTTGCTGTGGCAACACATGCAGAAGCAGCATACATCCAGTTTCATAGTTCCACCTACACGTTTTCTGCTTGAAGCAGGTCTCCTGTAACAGCATAAGAAACAAGCATTTGCAATGCAATAGGTCTCGCAATTATTAGAGTTAGAGCGATTGGTATTGTATATGATAATGTTTATTTTTTACCTAGGGCAGGTATGTAGGAATGAGAACCCGGTACGGCCGATTCTGCCTTTCATGTCTCCGAGATATAGAACAAGAGCGCTATTAAATGATATGAGATATTTAGTGGTCTATTATCAAACAATCTACCGTACCAGGGGCAATTTAAACAAAAAAACATATTCCTATGAAGAAAAGCATTTTCAGAAATCGATAAACAGTCATACTAAAATTTCCCCACCAACCCCGTTTCCCGTAAATGCTCTTACTACTTTTCACTACCATTGACCCCCGGTTTCAGTCATTTTCAAAAAATCATCTAGATGCTCAAAATACACATCAGAAATTTTGAAAATTCAGGAAAAGTACTTCAAGCCGCATGCTCCCATAGAATTTCAAAATTATGAAAATGTCTCACATAAGCAATCTGAAACCTTAGCAACTATGGGTATACTGACGCTCAGGTGTATTAGAGAAATAAAATCTGCCCTGCATCTGTTATAATAAGCATAGTAGGCATTGGGTATAGAGCACTGTGCAGAATAAAACACGCTGCAGTGAAGAGTATCAGGGCTGGACATACTGCAGTGGAGACAGAGAGAATGGAACACTGCCATAAAGAACAACAGGCACACAGTCCATTGGAGTGAGGTGCATCAAGAGCATTGCGCAGGATAGTGACATTAGGCCAAAACACACTGCATTGAAGAGCAACGGGTTTGAGCAGACTGCAGCCAAGCGCATCTGCAAGGAAGCATAGTGGTCACACAAAGCAAGCATACAGCAGCGTAATACATCCGGCACAAAGCTCGCTCCAGTGAGTGCACAGAGCACTGCAGTGAAAAGCATAGGGACTAAATACAGTGCAGTCAAGTACACCAGACACAATGAACACTGCAGTGAAGTAGATTAGACACAGCGCACACAGCAGCGAAGTATAGAAATCACACTACAGTGGAGTAAATCGGTAACAAGGTACAGTGAAGTGAATTAAATCAGACAATGCAGTGTTAACACATCACAGAGAGAGAAACATTGCCGATAACCACAAATCACAGCACCAACAGAAGGCACATTTTCCTAAATCTTCTACAAGTAAATCAAATGAGTTGAATCTCCGATATTTGAATGCTTAAGACAACCGCAAAATAGAAGGTAGCAGAGTGCCAAGTGAAAGAAAATAAAGCATCGCACCTCTATTTTGATTTCCAGAAATGCCGCCCATCCACTTTCCAAAGATTGAAGGCGCACAGCAGCCCCCTAGGAAACCCGCATCTCAAATTTCCCACGAGAAGGGACTGCTCACACGGTGCACTCCAGCCTTCCCGTACAGGGCCCCGGAGGTCTCTACTTTATTGAAATTAATCACACTTGCCCACCTTCTGTGACAGTTAAATAGGGCAGATTTCTACAGTTTCAAAAACGTCTATTAGGATAAAAATGACATCACTTGACCTTTAGACCCGATGAGGACATCACGGGAAATTACATCACATGACACTGGACCCAGAGCAGAGAAAACAAGAGTAACTTGTGACTTACCGGATTCATAAAAATTAAATGTCATGATTTAATAAGTGACGTTTGAGCACTGAGGCCAGCCTTAACCTCACTAACACATCAGCAATCACACTAATGCTGTGTAGTGCTGTCAGTTAGTAACTCCAGGTATGTATTTCAAATTCCATGCAAATTTCAGATCAGTGTCAGTAATTCCCTTTTTGTGCAGGGAGCTGGCTTTGACCTTTCAATGACTTCACTATACAGCTTTTGTAAGGCAGTTAGAAGAATGACTGAGACACCCGCAGGCCGTAATTCTGCTGAAAAAAAAGCTGCAGCCTACTTCCTGAATTGCTACGGTTAGCAAGTATGACAAGCAGCTTAAGCTATCACAAAATGTAGCAGGGTTTAAATGTGTGCACATTTGTGTGCACATCTGGATGCAGTTTGGAAATGACATGGCTTCTTTACCGCCCTGTGGCTGCATCCACATTTTAGTGAACGTGTGAATGTAGCACCACAGAGTGTAAGCCCTTGAACGTAGAAGTGCCAGTGTGCTGTCTGGCAAGTGGTGGACTTGTGACGAGAGTCCAAAAGACGCCGAAAACACATCACTGTGATCCATTGCTGCAATGCTTTGAGTGAGAGGGACCAGGGAATCCAAACAAAAAAATGGCTCTGTGGTACCACATTTCCACTTCTGAGCTCTTATTTAGCAGATCAGCCTTGATTCGGTTCAACCAGCACACTTTATACCTCTGAATGCTAACGGGAAACACAAGACTGTATTCTTGTGGCACGAATCTATCTGATAATCCCGGAGGGCTCACAGCCATCACCCTTCCCTATGTCAAGAGGGGGGAACTTCTGTTTCAATCAACAACATGTGGCATGCGGGGAATTACAGACCTTGGCACGCTGAGTCTTTCCTGGGTCAGTGCCCATCCAATCCAACCCACGTTTTTTCATTGCATTCTGGAACTTGTAGTCCCATCTATCTACAAGTTCCAGAATGCAAAGACAAACGGTACTTTCTGGGATACGCATGGGTAGAGTTGGAAAACCTGAGAGCTCTGGTGCTATTGGGTGAAAATACGGCGCAGCAATATGGCGTATAACTCCGAGCCACCAGTCTGAGAATCTCTGGTTACACAACTGGATGTCGCTAGCCTTGCTCAGCCTTTAATGCACGCGCTGCAGACGTCTCTGACTCTGTGGATTGGGAAGGTATCTGAATGCTCGGTGGGGGTAGTAAGAATGCTGTGGAAAGCGATGTGAAGTCTTATGACGAAAGAGCAGTAATTTTTTGTATTTTTAAGAAAGCCTATTTGCACACTCACCTTTACTTCATGGACAAACAAATCTGTAAAATTGACTACATATACACCCACTGAGTATTACCGTTTGCAGAAAACACACCAGCTGAAATAATCACCACAACTCAGTGAAAACCAAACTGTTGTGCCGATGCGATTCCTCTGTAGAAAATGGACTGAATGTTCCCCCTCTTCGATACAACGATGTGGATAGTCATATTGCCGGAGTTGGTTTGTGGACTCAGCGAGCACCAAACGAAATGTGCATACACTATGAAGTGGACACTGCCTCCCATGGAAAACAAGTGACACTTTCAGGTTTTAACCATTCTTATATACGTTGCATGACTCCGAGAAGGGGCGGAGTAGAACAAGAAACAGATCGGAGATTAGGCGAGAGAGAAAGCGAAAGAGAGAGATCTGGTGAGGCCGATTGCCAGTTAAGAAACCGTGGTCGAATTTGACAGTTTAATCACTTTACACGTTTGCGGTACGTGCATCAACTCTACCAATGCCGGGTGACTTGCCAAAAGTGAAAGCGCGCCATGCGCGCATTCTGGTCAAACGCCGCGAGCAAAAGACACACCGTACGCGTGCACATCTCCTGTCCCCCTTCGCAAGAGAAATCGGATGCAACAAAGCAGCGCGCCGTGCTCGCACAGCATACGCGTGCATATCTTCTGTCCGGGCGCGTGCACATGCCCTGTCCGGGCAGGCACACCGAACGAAGACAGGGAGGGAACCAAACATGCTTCCCTCCCAATAGAAAGCATGGATTTGTAAGGCGCGCCAATAAGAAGCGTGGGTGGAACTTCCACCCTCACTTCGCAAGCTAAAGCGACGACAATAGTTCTCGCCAGGAGCGAGCAGCGCATGCGCTGCGTCGCTAGGCGAGACCTAAAAAGGAAATTTAACCTGACTTTGGCATGCTTTTCGCACACTGCCGGCTGCCCATAGTCTACTATTGCGCTGTCTGGTTAGAGTTGTTGAGAACTAAAGCAAAGACCACTGATAATTAATGAAGAGCATTTGCTGCGTAGAGGTGAGCATAGTTAGAATCTAGACTGTTAAAGGCTTGTGAACGAAACAAGCCTTGTAACGCCATGAATTTGGGAAGTTTATCTGATCACAAAACTTACCTACAGCAAAATTGCCTGCAAAATAAGTTTTCGCAGTAGATTTGTCCCATAAAAACTATTTTATGAGAATACCCCAACACAAAGTAGGTTTCCTCTTGCCAAACCTTCTTTCTACTTGTATTTTCACCACAGTTTGTATTGTAGAAGTTTAACAACCTTGTGAAAAACAACTTCAGAGTTGGCGAAGTTCAACAATGGCAACTTCACGCCCCCCTTATTTACTGTGCTTGTGAAGAAACACTTTTGGATTGTCATATTGGCATATTGTCAGGTTCAACTTGTGCACTAGAAAAACGAACCATTTAAAACCCGGGTATTGCATGTATGGCCATCTGTTGGCTGTATTGACCTGGGTGAAACTTAAATTGCACTGGAGTAATTCACGTAATTTTGGGAATTTCTTATTAGGCCTGTTGTGCAAAATTCCAGAAATTACACCACTTCACGTATGTATGCACCACTCGCTGTAAAAATGTACAGTGAATGGCACAATTCGCTGTAATTCATTGTACAAATTTACAACAAACGCACAAGAACAACAGAACACGAGGGGCTGTTGCTCACTCTGCTCTTGTTTAAATTGCATCCTTGCACCAAAAATTGTTGCGAGGATGTATTTTGCTCTAAAATATAGCGTGTAGTAACAAATTTGCATTTCTCACAGTTATGTTTTTTTGGCATCATTTTCCCATAATTATATGTCAGAAATGACTCTAATTTCGCACACCTCTTGGTGCATGGGTTGGCGATGTGAATCTGCACCTATGTGACCGACCAGCCTCTCACCAGGGCAGGACAGGCCTTGCATTTCACCAGTGGCCAGGAGCCCTAGAGGCTGGTTTTGAAAGCCCAGGCCCGCACCTGGGGCCTCTGTCCCTTTCCCAGGCTCCCAAAGGTTATCTGCAGCAGGCACAGATTGGAAGGGGGAATTCAAGAGAGACCGAAAGAGAGGGAGGTAGGGGAAAGGTAGAGAGAAAGAGATCAGAGAAGGAGTGAAGAGAGAGGGAGAATTGGGTGGATGGAGAGCGAGATTGCACAAGGAGCCTAAGGGAGTGCGGCTGGTTTGAGGATTTTTCCCCTGGGCTGGTTTTGGTTCCCCTGTCCGGCCCTGCCTCTGACTAAGCTGTCACGTCTTTTGCAGGATGAAGATGGGACTCGACTGTCGGATGAAGAGATAAGAGATGAAGTGGACACCTTCATGTTTGAGGGTGAGTGACAGCTTTCTTTACAAATTTCACACCGTTAACGAGGGTATGAGGCGTGGCTGTAGTTCTTGGAGAAATGTCAACCAACTGAGACACAGGCTTAGACAATACCTGCAACGAGAATCTCCATCTTGGAGACCATTCTTCATGGAAAAAATGTACTTGCCCCAGGATCAATTATTGTGTTCCGCATGTTTAAATATAAATAAAGAAGACAAAGATCTACACTTTTCCTGAAATATTAGCAATTGCAAGAATAAACATGTAAAAAAAGAAAAGCGTTTGGGTAATTAGAAATAAAACAACTGCATAACAGTCTTTTTTCTGTTTTCCAATGTCCAGGACTGTGGAAAAAGAAGAGAAAAATAAGCAAATGTAAGGAGAAAACATAATGAGGGAATGCCATAAGTGGGAAGTAACTAGGAAATAGTGTGATAGGGTGAGGGGTATAGATAAACGGGAAAAAAGTACCTAAAGCGAAGGAGGATGGGAGAGAGGAACAAAGAGTGAGATGAAGGGGCACAGAGAAGAACCTTCAAACAGGCATTCCAGGAATTAAGGGGTGAAGACTGTGTTGTGAGGAAGAGAAAGGGCACAAAGGAATGGCAGCGAAGGGTAATGGGAGAGTTTTTAGGTCACGTCTACACAGGGCATGCGCGGTCTCTTCAAGACATTTTGTTTACTTACAGTGGGCTTACAGCCTGTCCATAGCTTACTATTGGTTAGCTTCAGCGTCGCTCTCATTTGCTTTGTTCCCATTTGCAATGGCATGCCTGCTTCATGTCCTCTTCTTGTTTGCCCTCCCCTGAAGCATGGGCCAAGTACTTGTCCTTCCATTCCTCTAGTTTTTGGAGCTACTTTTTTATTTATTTATTATTTATGCATTCCATATGAGTGCTTGTGTTTTCAGACTGTCTCCCATATTGGCTTCTTAAGCATGTGCTTCTTCTCCCTCCCACCAGCCCATGTTGCTTCTTTCCACCCCACACCCGTGTCCATTTTGTTTCTTTTCCCACCCCCAGACCCTTCGTTCATGTTGTTGCTTTTGATGTTCCCCCACCCATGTTTCTTTTTACTCCCACCCACCCAGTCCTATTGCTTCTTTAGATCACTCCCCACGCTCACAGTCTATGTTGCTTCTTTTCCCTCCCACCCCTCTGCCTCCGTTCTGCCCTCCCGTTCACCACCATTCCACCCGCCATCCTGTTCTCCACCATGTTCACTCACCCTCCTGTTCACCATCCCACCCGCCCTCACGTTCACCACCATCCCACCCGCCCTCACGTTCACCACCATCCCACCCGCCCTCCCGTTCACCACCATCCCACCCGCCCTCCTGTTCACCACTATCCAACCCGCCCTCCCATTCACAACCCCCACCCTCCTGACAAAGCCCCATAGGCGAGACCTATTGGCTTTATCAATGCTTGTTTGTTATTACCACAAAAAGGCAATTAAAAAGGGCAGTAGGAAGTGCGAGGAAAAATGGAGGGAAATGAAAAATGATACCAAATGAGGAAACAAAACTGATGAGGGAAATGGGGGTTCCAAGCCGGATTTACTTAAATAAAAAAAAAAGTTGTTGCCATATTTCTGAACATCAAGGGCATTTACCAGGATGACTTTAATACCTTAGTAAATATCATTAATTTAGAAAGAAAGAAAATTGGAAATGAGTTTGATTGAAAAGTTTCATGAGAGCAGGTTTCTTCAAATCCCCTGCCAACTTACATCACATATAGCCCCCATTATACATCAGACTTCGGATTGTCATCATGGCAACAAGATGGAGAAATGCACAGCAAATGGGAATGTGCCAGGCCAGTTCTGTCCATGAGGCAATGAGCCCTGCATCTGTGGGTGGGTGCGGCATCTTTCTGGTGCTTCATAACTGGAACTGGAATCTTGACCTTGTGATAACGGTACAGATATATTTATCCTCCACACCTGGTACAGAGCACCATGTTACCAGACCCTACTTATGGGGACATGGCTCACTGAGCCTCTGCCTGCTCCTGAGGTAGAAAGATGGAGTAAGCTCAGCTCTTGAGGTAGAAAGATGGAGTAAGTTCAGTTCTTGAGGTAGAAAGATACGGTAAGGTCAGCTCCTAACGATCAGTAAATTTAATGCATACATTGTCACAATCTCGCTGGAATATTCACTCTGCCTTTCGTTATTCTGAGGTTAATAAAATTAATGCCCTCAAGCTGCTTGACATGAACTTAGTTTTGGGGACTTTTCATTCCTAAAAACACTTCAAATTGTAATAGCTGTTATCCAGTGAGAGCCTGATTCAAAAGCTTACAAGGAAAATGTCACACAGAATTTCCACCTTTTTTGTAATTCTGAAAAATCTAAGGACTATTCTGGTCATCTCTGCAAGTCCTCTATCTCCCCGACAACTCATGTGTAATTGTTTCTGCAAGTGAAATTGTTATTATTTGTTGATAGCTGACACAAAGTGAATTTGTTTTAAATCTTCTCTTTCTCCAAGGTGAAAATATTTTTTTCCCTTTGAAGACACATCTTCCATTATGCCCTTTTCAAATTAATTTTTGTGGTTCTCTCTTCTCATTCTCTTCATGTCCTTGAAAGGAGCAAGATTTGCAATCTGTAAGTTAATATGCCAATCTAGCAAATTTGTCAGTTTTCATCAAATGTTTCTAGTGAATTCACTAAAGACATTCCCACCCCTGTTGTGGATGTGCTCCCATGGGAATTATACCATGCCGCCGAAAGTACCATGTCTGTGGATTTCATTTATCAGAGTAAAATCCCACCATGTGTTCAGAGCAGAGAATGGCAGCAAGGTTCAAAGGCACTGCACTACCCAATTGGTCACTTTGTGTCTTTAAGCACACGTATTGCCCACCTCAAGCGACCAGCTGCCACTTGGCCACAAATAGAATGCAGTTATGACACAAGGATGAGAGGCAATACAATTGATACGTTGATGTTACAGTATTTTCAATAACAGTTCTTCCACTGGTTTTTCGTGTACGAAGAAGATTCTTTATTCTTGTGACAAGTGAGTACAGCCAACCCGTCAGTTGACGACTTGCCGGACATGGGACTAGACAGATAACATATCGAAATAACATTTGAGGTCACCTTGCCTCCTAGAAACACCCGGGCTGCTAAACGAGTTACCGTTTTCTTTATCTGAACATATTTATTAAGGACATCATAACGCTACAGAAATACTATTACTGACAAGGAGACTGAACTGGTTTAAATCGATATTGGCGTTTCTAACCAGGAACAGCGCTTACTGAGACATTCCCCAGAAGAAGCCCTATCTAGGGCGAAACGCGTTGGCTGTACCCACTTGTCACAAGAATAAAGAATCTTCTTCGTACACGAAAAACCAGTGGAAGAACTGTTATTGAAAATACTGTAACATCAACGTATCAATTGTATTGCCTCATCCTTGTGTCATAACTAAAATCCCACCATTTCCCATTGCGTGAATCAGAAATCAAATTTGACCCCCATAAATGATTTCTTTTGGGCATCTGTTGGACTTAAGTGTGCAAACATTTTTGAGAATAGTCCACAAGGCTTTAGTGTACAGCTTGCATATGCTCTGATGTTCTCCTTTCTGTGTGGAATGAAGGACTCCAACACCTGTCTTTAAGGAACTTCGGCCCCAATGTACAAAAAGGTTTTTCAGCCACAAAGCCTGCGCTGCACAAAACTGCAGACTTTGCTAATTACAAAAATTAAACTTGGAATTTACTAAAGGTACACTACTAGTCGCAAATCTGTTTTGCTACTCATAATGCGCATATTGCACCTCAAAGGAGGTGGTGTACATTGTCTGTCATTGACAGCTTGCACTTAGTGAATGTAGGCTATGAGCATTGGGGGGTAGCAGTTAGCATTCCCCGCTACTGGTAACTCCTATTGATGTTTCGATGTCCATTTTCATCATGCCATTTTTTTAAAAATTGCATTTCCAACCTTTTGAGGACAAAGACTACAACGTTGATTTTTGCAAATCCAAATGCATTGATTGGTGTCTGTTTTCCCCCACAGACTCACATTGCTGCGTTTGCAGGTATTCAGAGGAATTCACAAATGGAATCTCTTCCTAATTAATGTCAGTGGAGCAGACATTCTGTGAATCCTTGCATATTTCGTTTTCAAACTATGACATATTAGCGCATACGTTACAGTGAAAAATTATTCTTGGCCTGTATTGCAGATGCTATGCATGAATTGCATCTTCGATGCAATCCGATAACACTACATTGGGCCGTTAGTTGTGAATGCAGCTCTGCGAGTCTGAGAGAGAGGTTTTTTTTGGTCCCATATACTTAAGATGGAAGTTAGATATATATTTTTTTAAAGACAAAGAAAATGGCGGCTGGGTAACTTCGGCGTACACACACTCAATATCAGATATTCCAATCATAAATAATATGAATGATTTCAAGTAAATCTACTGGGTGCTCAAAAGATGAAGAAAAGCCACCAATTTTTCTTTCAAAAGGACAATGTCCGTAAATAAAGAATACAGTCTCGAGCACTCCAGCAATGATAAACAGTCCACTCCTTTGCGAATTATCTTTTTTGTGTTCTTTTTCATAAGTTAAGGTCAGCGTCATCGTATCTTTCTTGTAATATAGGGGATATGGAGCTTTACTTTTTTACATTTCTCAGATTGATTCACCACTACGAATATCGTTTACACTATGGAGTACACTTTTGAAATACAGGATATGAAAAATACTTGTAATCAGCCCTGATGAAGTCAACTGGAATACAAATGTTCAGAGACGAAACACGTGTTGGCTAGTGTGTGGTGAAAATTGCAAGAAAGATATGCTGAGTTGACGCTGGCCTTGACTTACGAATAAACAACACGATAAGATCTTTCGCATAGGAGTGTACTGTTGATTATTGTTGGAGTGCTCGAGATTGCATTCTTGGTCATTTTTTTGTAATTGAGGCAGTGGGCCTTTGGTCCTGATTCCATAGTGCAGTCATTTGAGTCTTTGCACAGAGTCATCGTACCTGCAAGGTGTGTAGTAGCCTGGCCCGAGCATAAGGCAACAACTAAAGACCCGCCCCCTCTTGTCCTACAGGTCATGACACCACAGCCAGTGGGCTCTCCTGGATACTCTATAACCTAGCTCAACACCCAGAGTTCCAGGAAAAATGCAGAGAGGAGATCAGAGAATTAATGTCCGGGAAGAAGCCGGAAGAGCTGTACTGGTAAGTGATGGACCTGTTACGATTTGTTTGTGAATCAGAAGTGCATCGATGAATCTCATGCATTGTAATAGTCTGGATGTGGATAGGGGCGATCGTTAAATAATATTGTCATGAAATATCTATTTCGATTTTACTTTCTGCACTGAGTAAATTTAAGATCTTGTCAACAGAGTGGGTGCTGTTACACGACTATAGATGACGCAGACTTTTAATTTCCAACAAATTAGATGTATTTTCAGTCCGTTCTCTAAGAGCCACGATAATGCTGAGCTTGTGAATGAAGAATTACATCAAGATCTCTTGCTGCAGATCTCTTGTAACAGGCAGGTAGCTTTCTCATTACCCACTCCAGTAAGGTTACCTTTGTTAAATTTGTACTGATTTTACATAGAGATATAGAAGGAAAACCGTGTGTTTCCCTGTATGCATTAATTTTTCTTATAATGGAAAAAAGCAGGTTAGGACTTCCGTTGACTCTCTACACGCTGTCAATCATGACCCCTGCACAAATAGCTGTAATAGTGACAGAGTTAAAAATGACATCTGAAAGAAACAGTTAGTTATAGATTCCTTACCTTAGAATTTCCTCCAGGCGTCAGACTGGATCCGGAAAGTTTTTCATCAGCAGTACCCCTGCGCGTCTGAAGGTGGCGTCGGTCGACTCCGTGTCCGTCGTGGTCGCCGGGATGACGTAGCGGAAGTTACTTAGACGCCGCCCTCGCGCGCTGACGTCAGTTCTTCTTTTTCCGTGCCAGCAAGCGCAGATCCGGGAAGAGCGGTACCCCCAGTCACTTTTTTGACTGAGTTTTTTTGCGACTTTTGTCGACTTCGTTTTCGAGTCTTTATCCGACTCCTGGTGCACGAGGGATGCCCGGTTTCAAGGCCTGCGGTTCCTGTTCCCGAATGATGTCGGTGACTGATCCGCACCGCGTGTGCCTCTTCTACCTGGAGCGCGACCATGACCCCAAGTCGTGCTCCGACTGTCGAACCATGGCCCCGAAATCTTTGCAGGAGTGGTCCCGAAAGCTCCTCGAGGCCCGGCAGTCGGCTCCGCGTCATGCTAGGTCCCGGTCGCGTGGGAGGTCGAGGGACCGATCGCGGAGTCATCATCACTCCTCTTCTAAGGCTTCGCACTCTGAGTCAGGTAAGTCGAAGCACAAGAAGAAGTCGAAGAAGCATCGTCGCTCTTCGACTTCCCCTCGTCCGTCGGCCGACGCGACGCAGGGTGCGGGTGGTGCCACTCCCGCGGCTCCCCGTGTGGAGCCTTCAGGGTCGACTCCGGCCTTCCCTCCCTTCCCGGGACCAGGAGCGACCCCTACCCAGCTTCGTCAATTTTACGAAGTGATGCACGCCATCTTTGGGCAGCCCGACTCCGCCGGCGCGCCATTCGGCCCCGCGGACTCGGCTGGGGGCCCTAGGCCTTCGACGCTGGTGGCTTCGGCCTCATCACCGCAGGGCCCCCTTGGATCCAGGCCTGGATCCGGATCGGCGCAGGTCGACCTTATTACACCTCCACCGGCGCCGACTCCACCGGCACCCCGTCCGCAGCCGACGCCGGCTGGGCCCCCAGCCGGCGTCGACCCAGTCTCCCACCTCAACGTGGACACGGAGTCGGACTGGCGTCGGCCGACGCCGGATCCGACGCCGATGGGTACTTTTGTCCCTGTGTTCCGCCATGGCTATTTTCAACCAGATTGGCAGCCAGAAGAGGGTGAGGAAGACGGAGGGGTCTGGTGACCCTTTGACTGACCAGTTGGAATACAATCCGGACTGGAGAGAGGAACTGGGGGAGGCCAGTGGTCTGGATACCTCCCCAGACCTAGGCATGTTGTCTCCTCCTACCGTGGCTACGGAGGAGGGAGCGTCATACGCAGTGGTGTTGCGTAGGGCAGCCAAGGCTCTCAACCTTGAGCTTCCTATGGTGGCAGTCAGGACTAACCTCCTGACAGAGGTGCTTCAGCCGGCAGCGAGCTCTTCGGAGCCCCTGCTTCCGTTTAATGAAGCCCTTACAGACATCCTTTGGGGCACCTGGTCCAGGCCCAACACAGGGGCTCCTGTGGACAGGATGATTGCCCGACGCCACCGCCCAGCCCCTGGCGACCCCACTTTCCTCTCTCAACACCCCACCCCTGAGAGCTTGGTAGTCCAAGCCTCTACGTCCAAGGGCGCCTTCCCTACCGCACCTCCGGAAAGGGAATCCAAAAAGCTGGACCACCTTGGAAAGAAAATATTTTCTTCCGCCAGCTTGGAACTGCTGTCGGTAAACACTGCATGTCTGTTGGGCCGTTATACCCACTCCGTGTGGGATACGGTGGCGCAGGTGCTGCCTCAGTGCCCGGAGGAGGCCCGGGCCACACTCTCCCGTGCCGTTGCCGAGGGGAGAGACGCAGCAAAGTTTACCATCCGCTGTGGGCTGGATACCGCCGACGCACTTGGCAGGGCGATTACAACGTCAGTAGCCCTTCGACGCTATGCCTGGTTGCGTTCGACTGGTTTTTCAGGGGATGTCCAATCCACCCTTATGGACATGCCCTTTGATGGCCGTCGCCTTTTCGGCGACAAGGCAGACAACGCGCTGGAGCGCTTTAAGGACTCACGGGCTACGGCCAGGACCTTGGGCCTCTCCACCACCCGCCCTACGCAGTCTGCCTTTCGCCCCTTTCGTGGCTACGGAAGGGGTGCCCCACTACGTCCCGCCCAGAGCCACAGGCCGGCGCAAGCTGTACAGTCTCAGCGCAGCCGGGGATGTGGGAACCACCGGCGTGGTTCTGGGGGCCAGCGAGCGGGCCAGTCCACCACCACCCCCTCTGCAGCAGCCTCCAAACCTTCCTAGTCCGACATTTCAGGGCCACCAAATGCCAGTGGGCGGCAGGATCCGCCATCACCTCCCCCACTGGCGCACCATCACGTTGGACAGGTGGGTTTTGCAAATTGTCCGAAGGGGCTACTCCCTCCCCTTCGAGACTACCCCTCCCTTCATGCCACCTCAGTACCATCGCATGTCGGAGGATCACCTGTCCCTTCTCCAACAGGAAGTTTCTGCACTCTTGGCCAAGGGTGCCATCGAGCGCGTTCCTGTCCCAGAAGTAGGTCGTGGTTGTTATTCCCACTACTTTCTGGTGCCCAAGAAGGACAAAGGCCTGCGTCCTATCTTGGATCTCAGGAACGTCAACCGCTTCCTCCGGAAGGAGAAGTTCAAAATGTTGACACTCGCTCAGGTCTCGTCTGCCCTCGACCCTGTTAGACTGGATGGTAGCGTTGGACTTGCAGGACGCTTACTTTCACATCCTCGTCCTGCCGTCCCACCGGCGTTACCTGCGGTTCACGGTAGGCCGCGAGCATTTTCAGTTTACCGTGCTCCCCTTTGGTCTTACCAGCGCCCCTCGGGTGTTCACGAAAGTGATGGCTGTGGTCGTAGCTCATCTGCGCAGATCAGGGGTTCCAGTCTTCCCCTATCTAGACGACTGGCTGTTGAAGGCGGGCTCGCCCCAGGCTGTCGTCTCCCACCTCCAGACTACGGCCGACCTCCTGCATTCGCTGGGGTTCTCCATCAATGTGCCGAAGTCACACCTGACTCCCTCTCGGAAGCTCCTTTTCATCGGAGCGGTTCTGGACACGACGCGGTTTCGGGTTTATCCTCCCGAACAGTGAGTCTGGGATATTCGGGCTATGATTCCGATCTTTCAGCCCCTATCCCGGGTTTCGGTTCGGATGACCCTGAGGCTGCTGGGCCTCATGGCCTCCTGCATCCTGCTGGTCGATCATGCCAGGTGGCATATGCGGGCTCTGCAGTGGGACCTGAAGTTCCAGTGGGCGCAGCATCAGGAGATTCTGTCCGATTACGTCCAGATCTCGGAGGGCACTGCACGACAATTGCAGTGGTGGCTCACGAACCAGGATTGTGTCAATGGCAGATCCCTCTCCCTTCCCCATCCAGATCATTCAGTGGTGACAGACGCATCCCTTCTGGGATGGGGCGGCCACATGGGAGAGGCGGAGATCAGAGTCCTCTGGTCTCCGGCAGAGTCCGGGCTCCACATCAACCTTCTGGAGCTTCGGGCGATCCATCTTGCACTCAAGGCATTCCTTCCCTCTGTACGTGGAAGAGTAGTGCAGGTGTTCACGGACAACACCACCGCCATGTGGTACTGCAACAAACAAGGCGGGGTGGAGTCGTGGACCCTATGTCAGGAGGCTCTCCGCCTCTGGACATGGCTGAAACATCAGGGAATATCCCTGGTGGTTCAACACCTGGCAGGTTCACTGAACGCCAGGGCGGACGAACTCAGCCGCAGGTGCATGATGGATCACGAATGGCGTCTTCACTCGGAGGTGGTGCAAGGTCTCTTTCAGCAGTGGGGAGAGCCTTGGTTAGATCTATCCGCCACCGAAGAGAACGCACAATGTCAGCAGTTCTGCACGTTGGAATTTCCAAGGCGGCACTCGCTAGGCGATGTTTTTCGTCGCTAGTGGTGTTGCGGTCTTCTATACGCCTTTCCGCCTATACCACTTCTGCCCAGAGTGCTGAAGAAGATCAAGCACGACCGGGCCCAAGTCATTCTTGTGGCTCCGGATTGAGCACGAAGAGTCTGGTATTCCGAGCTGCTCAACATGGCCCTCGATCCTCCGATCAGACTGCCTCTTTGGGAGGATCTTCTGTCGCAGCAGCAGGGGACGGTCCTCCACCCGAACCTGTCCAGCCTCTACCTCCTTGTGTGGAGATTGAGCGGCGGCAGTTGACGTCGTTTGACCTGCCTCCTTAAGTCTGTGATGTAATCTTGGCAGCCAGGCGTCCCTCCAATAAGACGGTGTACGCCTGCAGATGGAATAAATTTGTGGCATGGTGCACAGCAAAGGCTGTGGATCCCCTCTCTGCCCCTCTTTCTGAGGTTCTCTTGTTCCTCCTCTCTTTAGCCCAGCAGGGCTCTGCTCTGGGCACTATTAAGGGCTACCTCTCTGCCATTTCAGCCTTTCTTAGGCTTCCTGATCAGCCTTCTCTTTTCAAGTCCCCTGTTGTAAATAGATTTCTTAAGGGCATTACTCATCTTTTTCCTCCTGTTCCCTTCGTAATGCCCCAGTGGGACTTGAACTTGGTTCTTATGTGCGCTCCCTTTGAGCCTCTTCATAATTGCCCTCTCAGGCTTTTAACTCTAAAAACTGCCTTTCTGGTGGCCATCACCTCTGCTCGCAGGGTGAGTGAGCTCCAAGCTCTTTCTTCTAAGCCTCCCTTTCTGGCTATCCATCCGGACAAGGTTGTCCTGAGAACCAGACCTTCCTTCCTTCCCAAGGTGGTTACTTCTTTCCAAATTGGCCAAACCATCACTTTGCCCACCTTCTTTCTGACTCCGCATCCTTTGAAAGAGGAAGAGAGGCTTCACAGTCTGGATCCAAAACGTGCGCTTTCTTTCTACTTGGATCGCACAAAACAGTTCCGGGTGGATGACCAGCTCTTTGTTGGGTACGTGGGGGCTAAGAAAGGTCGGGCCGTGCACAAACGGACCATCTCCAGGTGGGTCGTTCTGTGCATCAAAACCTGCTATTCTTTGGCTAAGAAGGAGCCTCCAGTGGGGCTGCGCGCCCATTCCACCAGGGCAACGGCAGCTACTACTGCTTTGGGAAGAGGAGTTCCACTGAATGACATCTGTCAGGCAGCTACGTGGGCATCGTTGCACACGTTTACGAGACACTACTGCCTGGACAATCAAGTCCGGAGAGACGGCTTCTTTGGCCGTTCTGTTCTCCAGGACTTTCTGGTGTGAACTTGGTTCGCAGACCCTCCTCCGGAGTTGGTATTGCTGGGGTATCTATTCTAAGGTAAGGAATCTATAACTAACCTATGTTTCTTACAGATATATCGTTACCGAAGGTAAGTAACTTGTTCTTCCGAACGAACCTTGGAATCTGCGCATAATATTTTCATGTGTTTGAATTGTTTATTATATGTGGCTACTTAATATTCAAAAAGCTTAAAGACTGTGTGAGCGTACATTTACCTGTTTTGGCAATATACAAGTTGCAACTTCATTTTTCTTTAAATGGCAATAAAGTGACAAAAAATAAATATGGATAAATACAGACAGAAATGTGGAGCAATAATTATGATAACACCAGGTGTTTGTAACTTCTATTCACTAGTATACTATTAATGCTGCAGCATTCACATTTTCATCACATCAAAAGCGTTGTTTAATTGACATGGTGGTGCAAATAACGCATTGTTAAAAATATCAGTGTTTTCTTTTCTTTACACCTTCTACTAAGATGTGATGGTTAATAAGAATAAAAAGGTATATTTAAACCATTTTTGGACCAGTGCCACCTGCCTCAATATTTAATTCAGCGTACTATAATAAACCGAGTCTTTGAGTAGCATCCTAATCCAAACTGGGTGTCTTCTCGTGCAAAGGGCTCCAATCTTTTTCATGACGGAAGTTACTTCTGATTAACGAATATCACCCTTAGCTAGTCATGCATATATTCATTGGTACAATATGACGCGGCCCAGGTGACACTAAAATTACATTGGTGTAATTTCGAGAATTTTATGTTATGCTTGTTGATGAAAGTCCTGGAATTAGACTACGTGGTGTATTACGCCACCATTCACAGCAAATTTATAGCACAGGAACAACGCAAGCAACCAGAACACGAACCTGTGTTGTTTGCACCAATTGTGTTTTCTTTGAGTGCAAAACCTGCCCTTGTGTTAAAAATTGACATGAGGGTGAATTTCACGCTAAAGTGTAACACTAAATGACAGATTCATATTTTGCATAATTTCGTGTAATTTTCCTGAAATTTCAAGTAATTACACACAAGCAAATTTCGCACACCATCAAATAACCAATTCTAATAAGATTCCGATTCTGAGCTCCCCACATAATATTGATAATCCACCCCCTTGCAGTCCTGCACTAAAGTGACTCTACCCTTGCTCCGTCTGTCCATCTTTCATGGTTGTGTGTTCATTCACACAGTGTGACTGATCTAGCTGGGCCTGCAACATGACCAATCTCAAAGCAGCTTTCATAGACTGTGAGTGGAAACAGGTGGTCATGTGGCAGGGCGTTCCACTGCCACAGGTTGTCACAGTCTGGGTTTGTGTGTTACTGTGCAGACCAGCTGTGGCTGACTACGACCCTAAGGGTCTGAAAATGAGCCTCATTACCTCCTTCAGTGTGTCCAGACGCTCTCTATGACCTACTAGGCTGTGCAACCCTCCATCAAGCTGCCTCCAGGGAGCTAGAGAGCTATCACTCGCTCCCGACCAACTGGTCGAAAAACCCTGTGCTAGTGTAAACATTTGGGGCCGTATTACACATGACTGCGCGCGCCAGAGTATGTTTGTGTTTATGTGCGTTTGCGTCTGTGCGCTAATACAATATGCGCACAGACGCAAACTCACATAAACACAGAACTCAAAGTCTGCGCCAACATCACAGCGCATTACAAACCGATCCTCTGTAATGCCATTGGGCGCATACTCTGGCACACAGCGACAACTAGCGCCGGCGCAGTCATGTGTAATACGGCCCTTGGTGTATTTACTGTAGAAGCTGCATAAACAAGAAGCACACACTGGCTCCCAATGAACACCATAATCTCATTCAAATCCCCATGCCTCATCTTTGAATCTCTAAACCCTAAATCGGGCACTATGTATTGTTGCTACTTCTTCTTAGAAATCACTGCAGAACTGACAGAGTACGTACTGTCTAACTTTTTGTTTCCTAACGTGATGATGCGGGATCTCATTCCGAGTGGCCTCTTAATACCATTTTTGTGTAGAACATGAGTTTTCATCCAGAAGGTGATACAGCTCTTGTAATAAAATCATATTTGGTAATGCGTCATCATTTTCCAAGGACAAAACCTTCAGGTCAAGCCTAAAGGACTTTGCCAGTATAAGTTGAGAAACTACGAGCTCCCTACACAAATTGGTGTTGTAGCGCCGATTCCTATATGATAAATCCATTCCATGAGGTCCTACAGGGGTCAACTTATGATTCCCCAGTGATACCATTACCCAGTAATACTGATGGCCCTGTAATTTGTAACACAGCATATAGTATTATCATATGTTGTATCGGAGCGCGAGCAAGTCCACCAAGTGGCGGCTCCTCTGCTATGGCGAAGGAGCGTCGCCCCACTGAACAACAGGCTGTGTAAACACCAGGCTGCATTACGCAGCCTGGTGAGGAACATGCAAAGCCTCCCATTCCCCATCTGAGCTCCGATCCACAGCGCTCAGACCAATCACAACGCTGCATTGCAGCGTTGTGATTGGCTATGGGGAACCTGGGAGCCGGGTGCTTCCTGCTGCTGGCCAGGACTGCAGTAAGAAGGAAGAGGACGGAGAACGGAGGAGAGGTGGCGGCCGGCAATTTCAGGTAAGTGTTTTTTTTATTTTTTATTCGTCGTCATCGTTTGCGGGGTTAATTTCCAAAGGACCCTAAAAACTATTGCTTCTCTTTCCAAAAGACTCGCTCTCACTATCAAAAACTCTTGTCTTTCACTCAGTTTCTGCATTCAGTAATAAAGTCCCTCAAATTTCTATGACATCTGTATCCACTTGAAGTGCTTTTATAAAAGCACTTCATAATTATTCTTTCATTCAAATAAAAAAGTACATATTGTGAATCGTTCATGAGTAGTGATCCTTAGAAGTTTTGGACATGAATCATTCAGCTCTGGAAGTGAAAGCTTCTATTTGCATACATACTTTATAGGCCAAGATAGGATTTGTAACTTTTTGACAACTCCCAGATTAGCAGCTTCTTAATGCAGCAAAGAAAATGTGAATTACTCAAATGCATCAGAGTATCACAGCCATAGTTTAGAAAAAATAAACCCATTCTTGTCATAGAGAGTAGAACACTTGCTAAAGTGGTGACCAATATGTTTATCATCTGTACAATGAGGTTTCTCGGCAGTTCTCAAGCAGTTGCACCTTTACACAACATTGTAGGTGAAAACAGGTGAGCAAATCTCTAATTCGAACCCATGAAAAATGCATTTTCCACCTCCACTTCCACCTTCCTTACATGATTGCTGGCCAGCATTTGCTAAATTTATCTCCATTTGAAAAAGTGGATTTAGAATTGCCATATTGAACTCGGTGCTTAATTTGAGCCGGTGGTTTCCGGTGCTTGGCACCAGCACGTATTTGTCAACACTGGCACTTATGACAGTCTGCCACATGGTGGTGCTGTTTGTGCAATTTAGAGAGGGGCACAACAACAGTTATTTATAAATTCAATGTGCATCAAAAATGATTAATAAATACCGCCCAAGCCAATCTCATAATTGCTGGGCCAGGAATAGTCTGAATTGTCACACTTGTAGGAGTGTGATAGTTAGTAGTTGTGTTGGTACTGTCATTGGCAGCACTTGCAGGGGCAATGGGTGGTGCAAGCTGCAATATCCCACTGACGAGAGCCCTGGCACTCATGATTTTTCAAATTTAGCACTCATTGAACTCAAATATGAAGCTGCTAATTTGCAGTTAAAAGGCTTATTTTCTGTTTAATGATGTATCACACAATGAATTGTGTTATTAGCTTGATTATTTGAAGCCGCTTGTTTTTTTTAGATTGGTCCTATTGTTTGAGGCAGGAAATCTGCAATCCACTTCTTTTTAATTAAGCAATTAATTAAGATTAAGATGGCTTTCAATGCCTTACCATTGCACGGTTTTGCTGTTTTTAGCTATACTAAAACTTCCAGCACCTAACATACTGGGTCCCTCTCGAATATTATGGTAGTGCTATAAATGGTGTTCCATATGCGATGGGTTCCATTCATTTGACCTTGCTCTGTATGCGATGAGGTCGAGGAGAAGGCGTTAAGCAGAGAAGATATAGATAGAAATTCATTTTGAACATCTGGTTCGTGAAAGTTAGTAAGACTCAATGTGGTTTCAAGAAAGTTAAACGGTATAGGTAAGATAATACTGATCAATATCGCTTGGGTGACTTGGTGGTGTGTAATAATTTCTGTGTGGGAAGTGATAAGTGGAGAAGACTGGAATTCATCGTTAATTGCCCCAGAGCAGAAGCGCATGGAAGGTGCTCAAGGTAGTCTATCCCAGATGGAGTTTCTACTACAGCGCATTACTAGAACTTGCCCCTTTTCTCTCTTGCAGATATGGTTTTTGAACCTCTGTGTTTTCTTTCTTTAGGGATGACTTGTCCCAGCTGCCCTTCACCACAATGTGCATTAAGGAGAGCCTGCGCCTGCATCCTGCTGTCACAGCGGTGTCTCGGCGCTGCACTGAGGACATCAAATTGCCTGACGGGAGGGTCATTCCCAAAGGTAATATTATTATTATGATATTGGACTGTCCAATCAAATGCGTTGCAAAGGCACAGCTAACGTGTCTCTTGAAAAAATTATCAGCTATGAAATTGCCCAATATTTGGTAGCTCTTTCAGAAAATAGCATACAAACCCTACCGGCCTTGGTTATGGTCTCCGAAACAGTCCTTCCTTAACAGAGACACTTGCTGGTTGTCACCTGCTGTCCTGCACATATGGCAGTCAGCCAGTATATACATGACATGGTGAATGCTACCTTCCCTCCTATACATATGGCAGTAGATGGTGTCAACTGCTCCACTCTCCATATGACTCTGAGTGAAATTCACATACAGGACCATGTGTGTGCTTCACGACCACAGGCATATTGAAGACTTGCATTGAATTAGTGGCGTAGTATAAGTCCCCACAGTCCCCACAGTCCCTGTGGTGTGAGGGGACCCCCGAGCTCCAGGGGTCCCCCTCCGCAAAAGTGATAGATGGTGGGCAAGGGAGGGGGGGCGGGGGGCTCAAGTTTTTTTATGCCACTGCATTGAATGCTATTGACACATTAATTTGTATATGGAATGACCAATGGTTCAAATTCTTGGCCTCTTCTTGTGCTTATGGTCTTAATCCATCTTTTATGTTCTTTCAGGAATCACTTGCTTGATCAGTATCTATGGAACTCACCATAACCCTGCCGTCTGGCCAGACCCTGAGGTATGAATTACATTTCAGTGTTTCAACATAACATCACCACGACTCTTTAGCTCAAAAATGAACTTTTCCCTTGTTGAAACTTTAACATTCTATTGCCTATCAAAGAACAGGTTCTTATAGTTTTATACTGTACAGTATATTGGGTACTTTTGCCCTACTGACATGAGCAGAAATCTTCATTGAAAGGCCTAGAGTGAGCGGCAGGTTTCGCACATCTTTGCATACCACAGCATCTCACCTCAACTCCTGTTCCCCCTCCCCTCTGAGATATCGCCACTCATAGTGTATGCAAATGTATGGGACGCCTATGTCCTAGTTCCTAGTCCAAGACTTTAAAAGTCGACAATGGTCACTTCTATATATACAGTGCTATACAAAACAGTATATAAAATGTTGTCACTGTATATATTACCTTCACTCAAAACACCTGGTCACCTTTAGATCACTTAATCACTGAAAAAGTCACTCTTTTTGCTTTAATGAACTGTGAATATTGTTCATGACAGCCTTTCAATTTTGTAAAAGAAAAATATACCAATCAAAGAGCTTATAATATATCTACTTTGATTGACCTTATATATGTGTGTTTCCATTTTTTCTGCAAAATTATTGTTGTAACTGTAAAGAAATTGATTTCACCCAACAGAACCAATTGTAGTATAATCCTTAGACGGCCAGGTTCTGAGGGATACTGGGTCACCCCATTAAATTTCATCTAAGTAGAGGGTAAGCATATAGATAGACGATAAGTGGAAAAGAAAACTCCGAGGCTAGCTTATTTTGTATTAGTAGTATAGCGAGAGGCATTTATATTGCACTCTGTAGTGCAACTCTAAAGAGATGGAGAAAGTTGTTACAAATATTTGCATTGTCTTGTTATTGACACAAACATTGTCTTGAAGGATGGTCATTTTCATGCATGTTTTTCTCAAATGGATTATGATGCCATCAAGACCACTTCTGGGTCACCCCAGGGTGGGAGAGTCCAATGTACTGTTTAAATGAGCCTGACTCGTGCCACATATTCAGGATAGCCACAGTTTATATATTTATATACTGCTAATTTGCAAACATCAAATGTACATAGTCAGTGGTTATCGTGAATCTCTGTATTGGAACAGGCCTTCTTGGGACTTTTTTGTACAAACTTGATCTATTGCCACAGGTGGCCAGTCAGTCTTTAAGAAGGGAGAATGACAGGTCCTCACCCCTACACTTGAAATTACTAGTACCGTGGGTATTTTTAATTCTCAGAGGCAGAATTACTGCAGTATTCCAGATTACCCCAGAGCTTGCAGTTATCGTAATTACCACTCCCGATTCCCATGGGATCTTTCCATTTTTCACCCATTTTCCACCTGGAAATGTCTCCAGTTTTTACGCTGATGAAATATCTGGGTGGGAAGGCCTACAGTAAGAGTCCAGTTTTACTGCATGGATTGTAGTCCAGACTTAGCCAGTAATGTCCCAAATAGAGTATATCACTAAACTCCGAATATGCATATTCTATGTGTGACGATATAAGCCAGGGTTGCAAACTTGCCTCATCCACTAGAGGCCAGAGGGGGAGTACTGCCATCTTCTGATGGTGGACCTCAGCTTGAGCCTATTCTTCTCCTCTCTGGTCTTCAACTCAGGCATAACAGGTTGACAGATGTGAGCAGTATACAGATGTGACATCACTAGAAAAGTCAGGCCCTCAAAATGGTGAACTTATATAGACACTACAGTAAATCAATTCTAATAGCTTTTAAAAAAAAATTAAAATCTAGTGCAAACTTCTCAAAACAGGTCCCTGTACGGTAAAAATACATCATTGTGTTGTCTAGAATAAAACAATGTTAAACTTTTGACTTCTGTGGACCCCCCACTAAATCATTGCAGGAATCGGAGGACCCCCGCTGAGTCATTACTGGAAACCGGAAGAGGCTGTCGGGGGGGGGGGGGGTCCAGCCATAACAGTCATAACATTAATGGGTCTAACACCCCTATCACTGAGGGAGATCTGGCTTCTTCATTAACCACTGTTAATATCGAAAGCGCAGAAAAACTGGAGCCGGGCGCTAAAAAGGACTCTTTAAATACACAATCTTCCTCGAAGGAAATAGACTCTGATGATTATTTCTATTCTTTATTGGATCACTCTGACGCCTCCAGCGAAGATCCAGAGCTAAACTCAAAGACCTTAGACGGATTGCTTGGGGCCGGTGGCAGCGACCTCAGTAGCGCACAGCTGGAGGATACAGGAGGGGATACACCTGAAGATAGCCCCCGCACGGTGCAAAAGAAATATGAGATCAGAGAGGGGCTTACATTGGGAGATAACAGTAATGGTGGCAATGCTTTACAGTGGGATTACTCCTTTACAACTGAGAGTGACACTGGTACTGAGGTGGTGAAAGGAGATGTACCAGGCCCATCCGAAGAGATCTCACTTGCTTTGATCTATCAAACTATAACGGCCCACAGGGAGGAAACCAGGACAGAGAGTCAGAGAGTGCAAAGCTCCTGCCGCAAGCTCCAAAACTCGGTCCGTCGCATCGCAAAGACCTGCACGGAATTTACAACTAGATTTAACGAAGCAGAGGCACGGATTTCCTCTTTAGAAGACGAACTTGCAGCACAGAAAGCTATGACTGATACCCTGCGCTCTTTAAAGGACGACACTCCGTGGAAACTGGCCGACTTAGAAAATCGTTCCCGTAGGAACAATCTTAGAGTTCTTCAGATTCCTGAGGGCATGGAGGGCCACGATCCTCGCAAGTTCATTACTGAGCTATTGTCCGAGGCTTTTCCTGAACTCACACAGTGGGACTGGCAGAGAGAGGTGCAGAGGGCACATAGATTTCCCTTTTCCACTCGACTTGGACCTAGTCAATCAACAGCTAGACCCAGAGCCATTCTAATATCTCTTAATAATGTTCTTGCTCAGGAAGCTTTGTATGAGTTGGCCCGCCCTGACAGAAAGAGGGCCGGTAAGGGGGTGGAGTTCTTTGTTCGGCCTGATTATTGTCACCACACTGTCGAAAAGCGCTGGCAGCTCCGTCAGCTTATATCACCATTTCAGGCTAAAGGGGCACAAGCTTTTTTACTCAATCCTGTGAAGTTAAAAGTCCTATTTAAAGATCATACTAGATTTTTTACATCTGAAGTTCAAGCCAAAGAGTTTTTACAGTCTCTGTAATATAATATGTTTTAGCTTGGAGCTAATCGTGATGCCTAGCTAGTATGATTGCCTGGTTTAGCTTCATTTAGGATATTCTTGTGTATGGGGTAGGTCATCATAGTTGGTATATTTTCACCCTGTGAGTGTAAGTATCGCACATTTGGATGGTGTGTTTATCTATAAAAATATATTCAAGGCATTAGTAATAATTGTTTGCTATCTTGAAGTTTTGTTTTGCCTGTTGCTTGTTGTATAATGAAGGGATTATTAGCACAAAGGTGGTATATTGGTGTGGTTGGGGACACCCGGATGGCGGGAGCTTGGCATCACTAGGACCATGGGTCCTATTGCCCTTTTGAAGGGTTGGGGAGGTGGTTCGAGGGGGGGGGGGTGGTGGTGGGATTCAGGGGGATGTGGGGGCGTGGGTAGGAGGGGGGATGTGTGGGGGTAAAAAAAGAAAAATAATCCACAGTATGGCTAAATTTATGTAAAATTAAAGATATATCATATTGTATTTAAGGGGATTGAGCAAGGGATTGTATACATGTCTATCTTATGGCTAAGGTAGGGCTCCGAATATGCTCGTTAAATGTTTGTGGGCTCAACAATTATAATAAGACAGAGGGTTGCTGCAGAACTCCGGGTGATTCATCCGGATTTAGTCTGTTTACAGGAGACTCATATACCCTGGAGGAAGCGTAAGGTCCTATCAGAAATGGGATATGTCATGTTAGCTTCTTCACAGCAAATGATAATGAATCGTGGGGTAGCGGTGCTGGCCAAACCGACTATACAATCTTCTGGACGTACTTTAGCGGATAGCCATGGGCTGTGGGCAATTGTGGAATGCATCGTGGGGGGCTCTAGGGTCGCGCTATGTACAGTTTACGGTTCTAATTTCGATGAAACCCTAGTTCTTGAACAACTAAATCTCGAGCTTGCATTATGGCCCACCCCACTCGTGTTATGTGGGGATTTTAATATCAATTTGGCAGGGGGGGGAACTACAAGCAGGTATTCAGAGCTATAGTGGCAGGAAACCAAGGGTGTTTAAGGCTCTATACCATCTACTGTTAGATCATGGTTTGATAGATGTCTGGGGTACGCTTAATACGCCGAATTCTGGATATACGTTTTATTCTCACCCACATAGCAAGTTAGTGCGGCTTGATTATTTTTTTATGTCGCCTCTATTACTTACTGAAGCTCAGATACAAGTCTTCCCCAGAATCACTTCTGATCATGCTCCAGTGGTTTTGGACATTCCTGCTTTGGGTATGAATGCTGTCCCTAGGGGATTTACATTCGATAGGAAGCTCCTGCTTTTTACTGAACATATGAGAGAGTGGATCAGGGATTTCTTTCAAAATAACCGCCACTCTACGAGGTATGGGATTGTGTGGGACACTTTCAAAGCCTGCTTTAGAGGGGAAGTGCTAAGTTTTGGATCATACAAACAGAAGCAAGCTAAACGTGTAGTCCAGGAGTTATACAATAAACATAAAGCTGCCGAAGAAAATCTCGCATGTGGGATCATGCAAGGAAATAACATCATTGAGCTTCAAGCACAGGTTGCTAGATGTAAAGCCAATATTAATCTGGTATGGAGTAAAGAAATTGCTACAAGGTATCAGCTTTTAAAAAAGAATGTTATGAATATGGGGAGGCGACAGGGCGCTGTCTGGCTCAGAGATTACGCTCTAAAGAGGCAGCACAAAGAATAGAAGGCATGAAGAATCTGGCCGGTAATGTGGTACATGATCCCCACCAGATTCTGGAGATCTTTCATAACATTTATCAAGAGCTTTATACAGAGCAAGAGATCGAGCGGGATGTCAGGGATCTGGGGCTTTTTAACACGCAATTTCAGCGGCTACCTCAGGCGGAAGCAGCTATATTGGATAGTCCGATTGCGTTGGATGAACTGGAGCAGGCTATTGATAGTATGACGAGGGGTAAAGCTGCGGGTCCAGCTAAGCTTCCATCTGAAGTCTATCGGACTTTTTTTCAAGATCTTAAAATGGACCTCCTGGCTGTCTTTCAGGCTGCTCAAATGGGTTTGGCTCCACAGTAGTGGGATGATGCTAACATTGTCGTATTTAAAAAGAAAGACAAGCCATCTGATCTCCCGGGGTCCTATCGCCCAATCTCACTTACTAATTGTGATGGGAAGATCTATGCGAAAATACTTGCTATTCGACTGGCCAAGGTTATATCCCCCCTGGTTTCTTAAAGACAGCATGGGTTTATTCCCGGAAGGGGGACCGTGAATCAGATTGCTAGAGTTATCACCCTACTCGACATCGCCCAGGTTGAGTCTAGAGATCTAGGGATAGTGCTCCTAGATGCCGAGAAGGCGTTCGACCGTGTGTCATGGGACTTCCTTTGGGGCATTCTACATTCGATGGGGTTTGGTCAGGGGTATATTCAATCCCTGCAGGTTTTATATCGCTCTCCTGTAGCTGGGATTTGTTCTAAGGGATTGGCATCTGAACCAGTTCTGATTTCTAGAGGTACACGCCAGGGGTGCCCCTGCTCCCCGCTCTTGTTTGCGTTGTATATTAACCCCCTTTTGGATATGCTGGAGAGGAGCTCCAGGATAAGACCGTTCATGGTAGGGCCGGATCAGTTCTTTGTCTGCGCGTATGCGGATGACATAGCTATTGTAACTTCTGATCCAGTGATGGCTCTACCTGAAATTGAACACCTGGCACACAAATTCGGCCGTTTGTCTGGTTATAAGCTAAATACGTCTAAAACCCAGATCCTCTGTACTAACAAACTATGAACACTGATCCGAGAGTTGTTAACAAGGTCTTATATCTGGGTATTAAGATACGGGTGTGTCTGAAAGAGCTGGTCGATGTAAATTGGGGGGCTATTACTGGAAATATTAAACAAGCCCTTGGGAGATGGGAATGTCTTCATCTGTCTTTGGTAGGTAGAGCTAATGTTCTCAAAATGAATATATTGCCGAAAGTGCTATATTTTTTTAGATCTGTACCTTTGGAGATATCTCACTTGCAATTACAACAGCTCCAACAACTCTGCTCTAGATTCCTGTGGGCCCCGGGGAAACCACAGAGAGCTGCATGGTTCATGACTATGCCGCGGGATAAAGGTGGGTGGTCGGTCCCTGACTTTGCATTATATTATCATGCTTGTATTCTAGCAAATATATGTCTTTTATTGACTGGGGAAGGAGTCGATAACCTTGCTGAGGCTCCCATCAATTTAACAAATGGTGTTGGGGACTGAGGCTAAAAACTGCTTGTTTAAAAGAATCGATGGCAGTTATTACAAAAGAACCCGTTTTAAAGTATTGGGTGCAGTCTATAAGGTCTGGAAGACTTTGTGAAATAAGCTTCAGATTGAAGGATTATCATTTTATACACCGATGTCTGCCGGAGGGATCCTTCCATCGATATTCCATGACCAGGTAGTGAGAAATGGAGACTTTCCGGTATCACGCAATTGGGGCATCTTATGGAGGCCGGGGGCTCCCTTTCCTCCTTTTCAAATTTGGTGGATAAGTATCAGCTACCTAAAAGCCAATTTTTTAAGTTTTTGCAGATACGTGATTTTTAAGTAAACATGTAACAACGCTAAAACAACATAAGATAGTTGAAATCATTAGACGTCAGGAAAAAATAGGGGTTCTTTATAAAGAGCTGCAAACTTTTAAAGTAGACGATCTAGAGAAAAATAATCTTAAATGGGGGAATGTTCTAGGAGAGCAAGCTGTGTCCCTAGAGAAGTCGATTGATATAGCAGGGAAAATTCTTATGGCGGCAAACTTAAAAACACAACATTATAAAACAATGTTCAATTTGTATCATACTCCTGCAAAGATGAAGAAATGGGGGGATATCTATGATGCGAAATGTTTCCGTTGTGGCGCAGATGATGCTGATATTTCTCATGTTTTTTACTCCTGTATCAAACTGACGGAGCTTATACAGCACATTGAGAGGCTGTTATCGGAGATCACTGGAGTAGCTGTAAAAATGTCGGCTTCTATTATGCTGCTTGGGATTGGGGAAGAGCTACTGTCAGGGAGGCCGATGTATAAGGTTAGGTATCTTGTTTTTATTGCTGCCGCTGTCACACGATTGTGTATCGCATTCACTTGGCTCCATCCCGAGGCACCATCTTTTGAAATGTAGCGTGCAAGGTTTTACAATACATTCAATATGGAGTTTAGCTTATATTCTGTTAAAGGGCCTAGAAAGCGAAAGCTTGGTATGTACATATGGGGGGCTATGCTTGAACATTTGACCTGTTGAAAGTAATTTTTCTGTGGAATGGTATGAATTCATTTTTTTTTCCAGTATCGTATCTTGGTTTCTGATTTACTTGTATTAATTGGCTTGATACTGTGGATTTCATTAGAAAAAAAGAAACATTAATTTTATTTGGAAGGTTGGAGCTTTTCTAAATTCAGTTGAGGCCATCAATCCTCAATACAATATTATGTTTGCTGTCCTTGTGCTACTCCCAGAAATTCATCTGACGATATAAACTTAATTTTTAGCCTCCAATTTTAGATTCTGCCACTGCTACATAACGTTTTAATCTTTTCAATTATCATTTTTCTTCTTTATTTATATGTACATTATAAATCCATTATTATGTACGTTTTTTAAGCAGTCGTGGACACCCTGAGTGGGCTTCACAGATGCTCAGTGGTCCCTCCGCTTGGTCTAGTCTGTCACTATAAAAAGTACTTCACTGTTGGTCGTCTTTTTATTTAGTTTTCCTCTTCATTACTTCAGATTTTATGTTGTATTAAATGCCTTTGTTTGCCTCAACAATACTTAGATGACATCTGTCTTCTTACCAGGTTTACAACCCACACCGCTTCGATCCTGAGAATTCTAAGGACAGATCACCTCATGCATTTATTCCCTTCTCCTCTGGACCAAGGTGAATATCCTGAGTATGAAAGTTATGCTGGTCTCTACTTTGATCATATCTGGTGGCAAATCTTCAAACTTAATTAGACTGAGGTGGCTGGATATGTTTGGTGACAGACTTGCCTAACTGTGCAGAATACTCAATTTGTGAATTTCAGATTTGAGAATCAAGAATATTTTGATATGAGTTCTTTGGTGATGGAGTCGTTTTGATTTTTTGAGTGACTTTGCGTAGGGTATTAAACGTTGTTGAGTGATGCACTCCCAATAACATTCTAAAAGAGCTACTTTGGTTTGTAAAATTCTCGAATAATGTAAGGTTCATACCCTTTTGGATGGAGCAGAATGGTATCGTCCATGATTCTTGAGCAGTGAGGGCTTTATTACCTTTTGATGGGAGTTGCGGGGTACACTGGCATTTGTGGGTGATTCGGAGTGTAAGAGATTCTGCAGGGATGTGTGCTTCATGGAGCATAGGGTGAAGTCACATGAAGCACCTGGGCATTTTCCTAAAATTGTTTTGTTTTTCCTCTGGGTTTCCAAAGGAACTGCATCGGGCAGAACTTTGCCATGTCAGAGATGAAGGTGGTGCTGGCGCTTACGCTACTGAGGTTCAAGGTGATGCCAGATGACAGCAAGATGGTGCGGCGGAAGCCAGAGCTGATCCTGCGGGCGGAGGATGGACTCTGGCTCAAGCTGGAAGCCCTCGGGACCTGACCTTGAAGATCTACAATGCTCTCCTTGTAGTGCCTTCTGAAAATCGTCCAATGAGCTATTGAAGCACACATATGATTAAACTTTCATATATTCAGATCATTGTTTCAAAATGTAGTTCATATTTCAAGCAAACCTCTACTCACCCTAGACCTCTGATGTATCTGAGATGACAAAGAAGAATATTTGCTGCTACATCCCCCCCTCTCTCTTCTCCTCAAAGCCCAGCTTCTCTCGCTGTCTCTATCCTCTTGACATGTGCATTCAAATGAGAAGTCTACACTCACCCTCCATTGACAAGGCTGCACAGCAACCTGGCCATTGCAGGTGGCCCAGTATAGTCCTCCGGCCCTCCCAGGACCAACACGTAAATTCTCAAGTTTTTGCTTTTTAATGTACATTTCTTCCCAGTGGATCCTACACATGTGGGGCTTGTTCCAGGCAACAAGCAGTGCTCATCCTATCTCCACCAACACTTTCTATAATTTCTGTACTTTAAAACAACCGATAAAACCTTTGAAGGAGTTTTATTGAGAGATGCAAAGCATCTAGGATGGGAGACCATGGGAAACATGCATGAGTAGCAGATATCACACTCAACAGTGCTTAATTTGTAAAATAGCAAGTGCCGGTGCCCAAAGTTTTTCTCAGAATCCGACAGCTGGTGCTGACAAATATCGGAATTGCTGAATACCAAAGCTGCATAGTCTTTATTTTGCCTCCGGCACCTTTCTTCCGCCACCCCATACTCCTTACCCCTTTATTCACTCCTACAGGCTCATTTCCATTACTGCTTTCTCCTTTGCAGCTGTGTTTCTGGTTTTTCTTCCTCCTTTAGTGTTTTTCTCTCTTGCTGTGGGTCGAAGTCTGATAACGAAGGGTTTGTACTGGTCCCCAAAAATAATTGCTGGTGGGACCCACGTGCAACCACCTGCCCAAATTAAGTGTTGTACTCCTACCCAGAAGATGGTAGATGCCGCCCTCGAGGGCCATCAGGCTAGGACACAGGGGACATATACACCAGCCCCATGCTTTCCAGGGCCCTTTGTTCCTGCTGCATCTATAACTAGATTTCTAAAGCAAGTCTTTGCCATTATTATTGATGTTGCAGTTAACATGGCTAACCACTAGATGGCGCCTGATTGTACAGGTGCCATGTTTCTCTCCCGACCTCAAGATGTTATAATATTTTTATATTTAAAACAAAACGCCCACAGAAGCCTCGCAGGAATTCTTGACACGGGCCTCACAACAACCTCTGCCAGGACCATCGCTTAAAGAAGTAAAGCAAAGGCACTCTCTCTGGTCCCATGAAAAGGTAGATAAAACACAAATAACGATATGGGAGAAATATACATTGTCATGCTATTTGAGAAAGCATTGTATTTCCCCCAAAATTAATAAAAATGTATATAAAATGGCAACTATGTCGTGTCTTTTGTATCGCACAGCGACAATCCTGGAAATGCAATGCTAAATAACCATTAATCTATATTCATACTTCAAAGGGAAGACAAATAGTTTGTAATGGTGCATCTTTCCATCAAATATTTTTAAAAAGCGGTATCTTTTAGGGCTCATGGCCACCAAGGGGGCCTATGTCACGCCTGACACCTTCATCTGCTGCTTGTGTTTTTACCTAAGAACATTGTGTGAGAAGTAGCTTTACCTGTACTGGTATAAGAGCTTAAATACTGTCTGCATTGTAAGCACTGTTTACCAAAAAGACAGGACTAAATGTTCCACACGTGACATTGGGACACATCGCGCAGGTGTGTGCAGGGCTACGGGCTGCAGCATTCGAGAATATAACAAGGAGCCACTACAATCAAAACTTCACAATCCTAGTTTTAAAACCAAATGAAACATTACAGGGTTTAATTTGTCTGCAAACTGTGAGATTTAAAGACTCATTACTTTGTAGAGTTTACACGTTTGTGTGTATTTATCTGTTGTGTAACGGGGAGATATTAATATATCTGACTCTCATGTTCTGTGACTCCCTATGTTCTAAGGTAGGGAAAGTCGTTTGTGCTGCAACGTAGCCATTTTAGAATGCCACGACAATTGTGCACAATTCCCATTCACGCCATAAAACAACACTATTCAGAGTTGCCTCCATCGGAGTGCAGCTGCCTCATTCTTCTATCCCTCTGCCTCTTACCTGGCGTGTCACATATTCTTGTTATTGGCCGTTAATCTGCTATACACTATTCTAGTTAACCAAACTATTTTTTCTAGGTTTTCTGAATAATTTGCCTCCGTCTTGTTGATCAAAATGGCTCCCATTTTACTTGTCAATCAGCTTCATTTGTCTCTTCACTGTGCTGCAGATCCCCAGGCATTTTCTTACTTGGTATTTTTGGTCACTGACTCATTCTCAGTGTCTGAACTCATTTCCGTCATTACGCTTGGTTACTGTGGTAATGGCTGGCTTTCTGACGTTTGTCTATTCATTTTTCTCCCCCACCCATCACACATGTCCTGTGTCCCAAAATGGGTCAGAATAAACAAATACTGTTTTCGGTCCTCACTGCCCTCCCATCCCCAACAGAAACTTTCATCTACCATTCACTCTCTTATTCTTTAGCCCTTCACTGCAGATTTCAGATAACCTTCAGTGATCGCCACACCACCTTAGTCCTCAGTCAGCCGATCTTCTCCATTGCTGCTACCTCCTTGGAAGGAGAAGAAATTATTCTCAGACAATCTGTGGACAACTGATTGCTGGCGCAATTGCTCCAACCAACCGATATACTTCTTTAGTTGTTCCCTCACTGATGTTTTGACTGACCAGACAGGCCAGAGCAGTTACTCTATCAGCTACCGAACAATCAAGTTCACCTCTTCGGCCACAATGTTTACCACCATATCAGATAGAGTAATTACCAGAGAGGTCATCTGCCCCCAAGAAATGTGTGTTTTTTTTATCCTGGAGCCACCACTGTGCCTTATTCCCAAACTCAGCAGTTCTTCCTAACAGAGGAAGTATTTCACCCATCTAGTTCACCAGGGAATAACCAACTTCCTGGTCACTACCACAACCATAATTTCTGAATTTTAGCCAACTGAAGGTCCTTTATTAAGAACAGAATTCCCATATGTGACCTACTGTCAGACAAAAACGCGCCGGGGATGATGCCTCATCCATACCACATGTAGCCATAATTGAGGGCTACCTAACCTGGCTAAGACACTGCCCATACAAAAAATGCAGTGGCAGGCTAGTGGTGAGAGCATAAAATTCATTATCAACCATCAGCATCGAAGATTACGCAGCAATGTAATCTGAATCTTTACGAATATGTTGCTTACCTAGCTTTAATTTGTCAGCCTCCTTCTTGCTCATCTACCTGCAGCCTCCACACAACACTGCTTTCCCCGACCATCTCCTGGATCATTGGCCACCCACATCTGTGTGTTTCTTCGCTTGGTTCAATACGCCTCAATAGTGCAATACTGTGTCATTCATCATCAATCTCTCAAACTCCGCCTGCTACACAGTGGTCCAGCTCACATTGCTGGCCATCTGACCTTACTTTTGATACAATTACAGGCTCAAAAGTAAGGATCACATTTAAAGGAAAACCTGAAACGATTTTCAAATCCTTAACTTCAATCTCTACCTGTACATCACACGATCACATCAATGCTGATCATCTCCTGCACAACTACTAATCTGGAATGAGAACACAATGCAGCACGGAGACTGCTAATTTACACATCATAGATGACACCCACCTGACCACAGAGGAAGGTTACACCGGTTTCCTGATGCTACTGGACCTCTCAGCTGCCTTTGACACAGTCAAGAATCCCACCCTCCCCCACAACCTGGAGTCTTGAATGGTGATCCAGCGCCAAACCGGGGTCTAAGACACAATTTTTCCCTTACGCAGCAGACAACGGGCCCCAAACATTACACTTTACCCACAACATATAAAGACCCACTAAATGACGCTTAATAGGTTTTTATTCTCCTATCTATCAGTTTGGAAACACAGGCTCACTTCTAATATTCTGCTAAATAACTAACTGAGCCTGCATATCAACTCCTTTCCTCTTGGTCGATGGACCAAAGAGTTGAGTAGTTGATGGTAATAATATGACTAACTATCTAATCTAACCATGTCACTAAAATAACCACAAACTCAGTGAAATGTTAATGGTTTTATCTTCAAATAATGCAAAATTTGAGCTCATACACGTACAGAATCACAGAGAGAAAAATGCATAAATCACAGAGAGTAAATCACAAAATATGCAGACAGTGTCACAAACATATCACTGATAATGCATATGAAGGAGTAGATAGGTGAAGAGACAAATGTTTCAGAGAGAAAATAAATTTGCAAATATTTATGCAAAGTACATTTCATCCATTTAAATACGAACCTATGGATATAGAGGAAATACCACCCCCTGGCCACGGGGATAATAAGGGGTCCCCTGAGATAGATTCAGGGAACAAAGTTCAGGTCAGGATACAGGGACAGGTACAGGTAGGCCTCTATCTGGAAACCCGACGGACAGCGACGGTCACCCTCTCTTCTCGCTCGGGGCCTACTTCTCCAAAAACCACACCCCCTAGGACTCCCCAGTTATACCCTAAAACCTACATATCCAACCCACAATATTGAAACATTTACGGAAAACTCAGTCTTTTATTGGCTAATTAGGGGGGTGTTCAATCACACCACCATAGTCTCATTCATGTCCTTCATAGGGTTCTTTGTTTAACCTAACTTCACATGACATACTCCATTTGCTGACTGCACTTCTTTTCATAAGTAAACATTTACAACATTAAAAATACAACACTGCCACTTTCGACGGAAGAGTCGTGCATCTCTCGTCCGTTCCCATGATTGTTCTTTCATTCCCTTGTAGCCTCACGGTATGTTCTCTCATCAAGGCCAGCAACGCTAGCCTTCACCGCGTCTCTTCTCTCTCCGTGACACAACTTGAATTTCAGCTTTTTCATGCTTTACGAAATATTAACCCTTCCCTCTCATTCAGGAATACAGGCCCGTACTTGACTAAAATGAATGAGAATACAGACAATATTAATTACACGAAATTCATTTTTCACTGTTTTACCTCCCACCTTTGCACTAATCCCGTGTTAATTATAACTAGCAAAAAGCTTATTTATTAACAGCAGGCGGTTAATGTGCAAATAGCATTATTTCATTAATTTTTTAAAGCAACGTGAGTAAATGCGGCCTAGTCGTTTCATGCATTAGTCTTAGTTGCAGTGCACGCACGAGCAGAGCATTTCCCAAAGTGTTCGTGTTGGTGCATATTATTTCACAGCGCACTATTAGTACGTGTTACTGGGGCGTTGATTCGAGCAGGTTTTCCATGATGCAAAACCCTGCTCCATCAATGGGATTATTTCCCAGGCAATGCCTTTCACTGGTTCTCCTGCCTTTCAGACAGAGACCAGTTCATTCACATTGGCACCTTTAGGTCCCAAAAGATCCATTACCCGTGCGCAACTCCTCAGGGTTTGATACTGTCACCTTCAGCATCTAGATTGAGCCCCTTGGGGCTCTGCACACAGATAACAGCATGATTCACCAATGTGCTCATAGTACATAACTCTACTTTAAAGTCTCCTCTGCTCCGACATCCAAGGCCTCAAATGCTGGCTGCTCCTCAACCATACCTGGATGTTCAGTGGGCTGCTGAAGCTCAACCCAACAATTAAGAATCCCTGTTATTTGCCAAGAACAACAGGTAAGAAGTTGTACAAACCTGGCTGAATGACATGAACCTTGACGACTTTGAACCCAAACTTTCACTGAATGCCAAGTCACCCTGGACACCAGCCTCACCCTCAATGAACCCATTGCCAAACGAAACAAAAACGTCCTGGTACCAGCCCTCTCTTTAAAAAAAGTGAAACTGTTTCTTTTGGACAGTGACCTCAGTACTGCTGTTCAAGTCCTTGTACTTCATCTGGGTGGTGCTATAGGACCTCCCAGACTTCACATTAGCCCCCTTTAGGGCTTTCCACATGCCACAGCACATCTTATCCAGGGTTTGAAGAATTATGAACACATCACCCTCATCCTGATGGAACTCTATTGTCTCCCCCCTGCCAGCCCACACCGTCTTTCAAACCCACATATCATTTACAAAGTCATCACAAACAGCTCACCCACGTATTTTGCAGACATGCTCACCATCGCTGGTGGCTCGTGTCACACTGACCGTCAGGAGACCAGTAGACTGGCAAGTCACTTAAATTAAAAAAGATAAAAGTCTGGTACTCACTTCCAATCTAAATGACATCTGCGGTGCATGCTGAATCCTATCTCCACAGCTCTGCTGCCTAAACTCCACCCATTCAACATGCTTTCCATAAATGGTTCTCATAAATTAATCTGGGCTATAATGTTAGATCACCAACTGACCCATGCCCGGCCACGATACTCAAACATCCTCCTGGCATCTTCTGCTGCCTTATCATCCAGAGCCATCATTCACTCACTTTTCTCAGTATGAGAGTTTTTCAAGGAACTAAAACATCCTAAAGGAAGCCATTACTAAAGAAGTAAGGACCTAAACAAAAGCACTGGGCTAAATATAAGCAAATGTCAAGCAGCCCATTTCAGAGGAAGGTCATCAAAAAGGCAGTCTTCATTCAAATCTCCTTATCAAACAAAACAACCCTCCTCTCAAACAAGCAGCTTTATTCCCCAGAAGAAGCATTTGGGCTAGGTGTACGAAGCATGTTTGTGGTCGCAAACCGTTTGTGATCGCAAAAATGCTTTTTGGGATGTACAAAGCCCAAATTGCATTTCTGTAACTTGATACTAAATCACAATTTGGATTTTGCGATTCTGTATTTGGAAGGGGCGTGTTGACGGCATCCATTCCTAATACCGAATTGAAATGGTATGTATGAATGTTTTGCGTCCTTAATGCGGTCTTAAAACATTCGAAATTTACCGCTATTTGAGAAATGGCGGTAAGCCCATTTGCAAATGGGAAGGCGTCCCCAAGGAACCCCTTCCCCTTTGAGAATGGTTAACAATGTGTTTTTTAAGAGCAGGCAGTGGTCCCATGGACCACTGCCTGCTCTTAAAAATAAAACTGCAAAGTTTCATTTTTCTTTTTAAACGCAGCTCTTTTTCCTCTTTAAAAAACAGGCTGCGTTAAAAAAAAAAAAGTCTTATTTAAAAGCAATTACAGAAATGGTGGTCTGCTGACCCCAGCAGGCCACCATCCCTGTGATGGCAACGAATTGTAGTGCATCACAAATTGCGACCTACCTCATTACTATTCATGAGGTAGGACTATTTGCGATCCACTACAAACGCTAATGAAACTCAAACGAATTTTATACATTGGGAATAGTGATTTACTAATTGTGATTCACAAAAAAATCGCAGTTAGGAAATCACTATTCTAATCTTTGTGCATTTGGGGCCAGATGTACGACCCGTTTTTGCATGCGCAAACCTACAGGGCCATGTACAATTCCTAAATAGCGAGTCGCAATTTATTTGCGACTTGCTATATAGGAATTGCGAGTCGCAATTAGGAAAGGGGTGTTCCCTTCCTAATTGCGTCCGCAAATCAATGTACGCAATTGCGGTCGCAAAACACTCGCAAATTACCACCCTCTTCAAGAGGGTGGTAATGCAGTCGCAATTTGGAAGGGGTCCCCAGGGGACCCCTTCCACTTTGTGACTGTCTCTAAAAATATTTTTAAGGGCAGGCAGTGGTCCCAGGGACCACTACCTGCCCTTAAAAAATAAAAATAAAACGTTTCATTTTTTTATTTTTAAATGCATCCCGTTTTCCTTTAAGGAAAACGGGCTGCATTTAAAAATAAAAAAACTGCTTTATTTAAAAGCAGTCCCAGACATGGTGGTCTGCTGAGCCCAGCAGGCCACCATACCTGGGAGGGCCTGTCCTTCCCAATGGGCTCGCAAATTGCGATAGGCTCATTAATATTAATGAGCCTCGCAATTTGCGACCCCATTGGAAATCGCAAACAGTGGTCAAAACACTGTTGTACATACAAAATAGCGCCTCGCAAATTGCAAAAGACTCGCAATTTGCAAGGCGTTATTTTGCGCGTTGTACATCTGGCCCTTAGCTCTTAGAAGCTTGATGTACTAAGCCTTTTTGTGGTCACAAATGGCCTGAGTTGCAAAATCGGGCAGTTTGCGAATGCAAAAGGCCATTTCCGAATGTACAAAGCCTTAATTGCGATTCGGTAGCCTGTTATGGAGTCACAATTTGGGTTTGCGAATTGGTATTTGGAAGGGACTTGTTTAGAGCGTCCCTTCCAAATACAAAATCGCTTTTATTGTTTGTTATTAATATGCCACTAGAGGGCAGCAACAACCTTAGGAAGCCCGTGGATTTTGTTGAAACTTCGCACACACCATACTCCTTTTTGCTGTTGGGCACAATATTTTAAAAGAATGAAATAAATATGTTTTTAATTCTGATTCTTTGGAGTGCGAAGTAAGATGACATTGCAAAAGCGGAGCTCAGAGGGAATGAAATGCGTTCTCTGTTTTTAGGATAAATATTGAATAACAGTGTAGATGCATGAAAAAAATATTAGCTTAATCATAGTGTGTGCAGGGCCCAGTGTCAGTTTTATTTGCTAAAATATAGGACTCCATGCCTAACCTATCTCTGCACTCCCTGTCTCCAACTTTGAAATAATGCCATGAATTGTGCTGAATTTCAACAATGCACTTCGTGCGACTAAAAAGGTTATGATATTATAAGATGTTGTCAGTGTTGGCTCACCTAGGGAGTGCTACGGAGCGGTGAGGCGCGGCGGGGGAGGGGCAGGGTGGGGGGGGGGGGGGTAGTGGAGTCCAACAAACGACGGACAGGACTCAGTAAGGTAAGTAATTAAATAAATAAAACAATTTGCCTTGCCACGCGCAAGGCAAATTGTTTTATTTATTTAATTACTTACCTTACTCCTGTCGGTCTCCACTACCCTCCCGCAGCACTCCGTCGGGGAGCGGCCTCTGTTTAAAGGGGCCGTTGGGGAGATTAAGCGAGCTATTGCCCAGAGTCACATGGTGCTGGGCTGTGCTGCTGCCGGCGATCGAACACCACGTTCTGGAGATAGCCGCCCTGGCCGCTGCGCCACGTCTCTCCCTTACCCTTTCCCACGGTGGAACACGGAATCGCGTTCCACCGTTCTGAGCGCTCTGCACTGCGCCCTGTTGAAGCCAGCTACTTTTCCAAAATGGCTGAACTGACCACATTTAACGTATTTATCCTCAGTTGTCTGTCATGCAGACTTTCCCTCTCCAAATCTGTGCGAGGCTGATGTTTTGTCTCACTAAGCCATCTTAGGTTTACCACACTGAGGACCGCTCCAACCAGCCTGGTCTGTTCTTTCTCTCTTTTGACCTATGCCTGGCCCGTGAAGCCATTCTCAATGCAAATATTGTGAATTGGCCATTGGTCCATAGCATTTTCAATCTATGTCATGTAGGTGTCGATTACAAGTTGTCTTTGGTGTAATTCTACTCAACACAATTATAAGTCGGCTGGTATTCTTCCCTTCTGTATTTTTGGGAGAAAACGTGGGAACCTACATGGAAAGGCAGATCCACACGTTATTTCGAACAAAAAAAACATGTATCCGTCGCAATTTACTGGGACTCCAGATAAACAAAATTCTAGGATGGGAAATGATGGATTATTGTGCTCTCAATGCGCCAATCGCTAACCATCCCAACATCATGTTATAATACCCTGTAGGTCCCCTTCCTAAAATCCCCATGCAGACAGCAAGAGGCAGTAAGACTGTAGTTGTGTGGTCAAACCAAGATGTAGCTATTTAATCAAATTAAGAGATCAGATAAAAGAATGGAAAGGTAGTTAGATACACAATTAATAGGATATGAAAGACATCACACAAATTGCACAGGAATTGACACTTTTCAAATATGAAACCAAAATACATATATTTGTGATTCAATAGTGAAACAGTTCAATAATCAGGATCCAAATTATTCACTTTGCGTGCCCCTGACCATGGTAGTGCAGGAGACAGAAAATGTCCTATTTACATCCCTGTCAGGAGCAGGCACATGATTCCAACAATTTACCTTTCTCTCCCAAGGGGTCAGTGGCAAATAATGCAGTCAACATTTATTTAACATTTATATATAACTGTGAACTAGTCTTCACAGTTTAACTAGTCGAGTGATGACATGCATAACATATGATTAATACTGAAAAGCACACATCCCCAGGAAACCACACTATGAACCATCCATATCAGGGCTCCAGAGGCCTATCCAGCCTCCAAGGAAAGACCTAACCAATAATCAGCCCCAGGCATCCCAAGAGGTCGACCTGAAAGGTCCAGGACCACTGGCAGGTCTGCCCCCCTCATTTTAATAGACCACTCCTAATGTAGGGCCTAGTGGATTCAACCAAGCACGCCAACTTTTCCTTCAGGTCTCCGAAAAGGCATCCCACATGGAAAAGTTCCTCACTTCTCCCATCCATCTCTAGAATCCCTGAGCTGTGTTTCTGCTGCATCATAGCAAAATAAAATATAATAACGTCGACCTTTGTGGCCATTTTCTCCTGGATGAGTGTTAGGGAGGAAAATGGGTTTCTGCAGGTGAACGTGGGGTTTATACTACACTCCTCCACATGCCGGCCCTTTTCTGCAAGGCAGCTGTCTTCCATGGCTGTCAGTAAGGGACATGACCGTGACGTATACAAAAATATTGTTTAACATAATTGTCATGTCGAATATTGGTTACAAATTATCGTCCTAACGCATGTAGATTTTTCCATTATTAACTCAAGGGAGCAATATTTTTGTAAACGATATTTAGGACACAATATTAATGTCAGACAATATTCTAACACTGATACACTGCTAGCACAGCGGCCACCAAAATGGCTTTGCTCCTGCCACAGCCCCTGATGCAGTGGATGCAGGGCTCAAGTCCAAATGTAATTTTACTTTTGGTGGTTTCCCAATCTAAAATTTACTGAGGCTCCTCAGCTCTCCAAAGTTCAAACAAACAATCCCACAATTATGAACCTTTAAGCAAGAGACACGTTTGGAAAATGCTCAGCCTTGACAGGACCTTGGGTTCATTCTCTAAAGAAACCCTTCAGCTGAAGCGTGTGATTAAAAAAAGGCTGAATCTGTTTTGAATTTCAATTTGAGAACATACGAGACCTATTACAAAGAGGTTTCTGTTGACGCCGCCCACTCGCTGACATGCACTGGAGAGTATTGGTAAATATTTTGCACTAAGAGAGATAAAGAATCCTTGCGTATAATTATCTGGAGTCCAGAGATTTCATCCCATGGACAAGTTAAAATAAACTCTGTGTTGCATAAATTCTTATTAAGTGGAAACAGATTAGTGAAGTGTGAGCTGTCGACGAGGTCAGAGGAAAACATCAACCAGTTATATAAATACTGATAGGGTCTGGGATTCCTCATGTTACATTATATGTTTTTGCCTTCGAGGCAGAGATGTTAAAATTACAGTACAGCTTAGAAACATAAAATCTAAAGCGTAATACATGTCATTCTCAAAGAAAACGTTCATTTTATTTCAAATTTGCCAGAAAACACTTTTCAATCCATTTTTGTATTTCATGTTGTGCACGTTTTTCTCATGATGTTCCCTGTCTTGTAAATTTCCTTAACAGGAAGAGAGATTACAAGAGGGCAGGAAGTGCACGCTGTAGATGCATACCTGATAGCAACTCCTAGCTGCAAATTCCTTACCTTAGAATTATCCCCAGGCATCAGACTGGATCTGGAAATTGTTTCGTGAACAGTACCCCTGCGTGCCAGTAGGGGGGCATCATTCAGTTCCACATGGCATCGTCTGCGCTGGAAGTGACACAAATCCAGTGCCAACTGGAGCCTTGCCTGAGGCCTATTCCTAGGTGCTAGGACTTTGGAAATATTGGGAGGGGCCACTGGACCTTGAGGACTACCAGCCATTAGACCCCTACATGGATTGGTGTGAGGAATTGGCAGACGCCAGCAGACTAGACACCTCCCCAGATACTGGCATGGTCTCTCTTCCTACAGTGGCTACGGAGGAGGGAGCTTCTTTTGCTACCATGGTAAGAAGGGCGGCCGAGGTCCAGGGCCTTAGCGTGCCCTCAGTGGCGGTCAAGACTAAAATCTTGACGGAGGTGCTTCAGCGGGGAGTGACCCCCTCAGAACTGCTTCTCCCATTTAATGAAGCCTTCGCGTATGTCCTGCTTGGGACCTGGTCCAAGCCCTGCACAGGGGCTCCTGTGAACAGGACCATTGCCTGCTGTCATAGCCCCACTCCAGGGGACCCCAATTTCCTCACGCAACACCCTACCGTGGAGAGCTTGCTGGTCCAAGCCTCCACTTTCCGTATAAACCCTGGTGCATTCCCTACCACCCCACTGGATAGGAAATCTACGAGGCTAGACACCTTAGGCAAGAAGATGTTTTTTTCCACCAGCCTAGCACTACGGTCCATGAACACCACATGTCTTTTCGCCATTACTCCCATGCACTGTGGAATTTGGTTGTGCAGGTCCTGCCCATGATCCCGGAGGAGGCCCCGGCCATCCTCTCTCAAACTCTGGCAGAAGGGAGAGATTCAGCGAAGTTCACCATCAGATGTGGGCTGGACAGGACCGGCTGGAGCGGTTTCTTTGTTGGTGGCCTTATGGCTAGGGGTGGGCGGAACTCACTGAGTTTTACTCAGCGGAATTCAGTGGAGTTACGTAAAAACTCCTTGAGATTCCACGGAGTTGCGCCTATCGCTAATTATTGGGGCCACATTTTAAACAAGGGACCGGAGGACGAGATTAGGTAGAGAAAGTTCAATAATATAATGCAATTACCCCACTCAGTGGTGCTTCGTGTTACAGCTTATGCCTTCTTAAATTGACTTAAGGGAGCACAGTACTCTGAGGATTTGGAGCCTTTTTAATTTACGACCCAGGGCACCGTTGTTATCGTTGCTCGTATTTGGGCCAAGGCACTCTTATTATGCCACTGCTCACAATGTGCCTCCCGCCTCACCGGAGAGCCCGCTTTCCAGCTTGCCTAACACCTCATCATAACCCAGAGTCTGCATATATCTATACGCCGTGGTATGTTGTAAAAATGTGCCTTTGCGTTATGAGAGACCATTATTGGGTGTGATGTATGTAACACCTCTCGTGGCTCAGTGCCTCATTGTCTGACAAATCTCCGTCAAAGGCACATCCAAATGTTCGCAAGTAGGCCCACAACGCAATTCATATCACACCTCACACCCCCACTTCATGCTTTTCAGCACCTGATGTCTGACTCTCCTCACAGCTCATTCACCCCACAACTCACGCTCACCATATGCCCCACACCTCATCTCAAACACCTTCCTCACACCCACCAAACCCCTCAGCCCTAGAAAGTGCCCAAACCACTCACCTTAGTTAATTCCTCACAGCTTGCCACATAGGTCACTCTACCTGTTGCTTCAATTCGCTCTGTAGGCATCATTAAACTCGCTGGAAGAAGAACCTAATATTCGCAAAAATTAGAATCACTGGGCAATGGGGAGAGGAGTTGGCCTAACGGCTAGGGCGTCTGACCTCGAATCTGGGGAACTGGGTTCGAGTCTCGGCAATGACGCTGAACATCCTGTGATTCTGGGCAAATCACTTAATCTCCCCGTGCCTAACAAAAATGAATGTGTGTCCTAATGTAACGTAACTGGTGCTATGTAAAGCGATCTGATACCCAATTCGGGTCAAGTTCATGCTATATAAAACTCTGCAAAAAAAAAAAAAATGGTGGAAAACAGTTTACCCTCGTTTGGAATTAGCCTTCATTGGGTACTTTGTAGAAGACATGCATTTTAATTAAGCAGTTCCCAGCTTCATACTACTTATTACACCTTTTTTCTAAGCTCAGCAGCCCTGTCCTGGAGATACGGTGGAACGGCGGGGGATGGCGAGGGGTGACAAATTGATGGAAGTTGGGTGGGCTGCCAGTGGCCGATGGGTGGATAGACAGGTGGGTAGGCGTGCGAGGAGGGGGTGCTTAGTGGTGAGCACGGGTTGGGCTGTAAGTGGCGGCAGGTGGGGATAATTTACTACCGGCGCTGTGATTGGCATGGTGTGCAGCACACAGCCTGCATTTGGGCCACTTGCAACTTGTAGGGGTGGGAGTTCGACTAGAAGCCTCATGGTGTCTTTCAACTACCCACTAGTGCTGGGGCAAGGCCGGGACGGGAGTCTGACCAGAAGCCTCATTGCGTCTTGCTCCTCACGATCTCCAGCGGCCGCCGACTTCGACCACCCCCTCTCTGCGTACACCATGTGAGTCTCCATCAGAATCTGTCAGCTGCATCTTGGGACATTACTGACAGGATAGGAGTGGGCGCCGGTAAACCCAGCCAGGCGGTGGTTGGCAGAGTTTTTGACAAACTCTGTGCTCCAAGTGGAGCGTGAGTGCAAAACCCTGCAAACTCCGCCGGTGGAGCAGAGTTTACCACCCAACCCTAGTTATGGCACCACGTCTAGATGACAATGACTGGCTTTTCAGGGAATGTCCAAGCCTCGCTTATGGATGTGCCCTTTGATGGCTCCTGTCTTTTAGGAGACAGCTGGAGCGCTTCAAGGATAGCAGCGCTACGGCCAGGTCCATGGGCCTTTCCATGGCCCCCGCCAAACCCAGTCTGACTTTTGAGCCATTTGTTGCCATGGAAGGGGCTTCCAGTCGAGTATTTACCCACCCAGCCACCACAGCACACAAGCTTCCCAGCCTCTGCATGGCCGAGGGCACAGTACCCCCCAGACCCTGTGGGTCGGGCATCCAGAGGTCGGGCCAGACCACTACAACCTGGCAGCCGCAGCCTCCAATTGGAGGTCGATAACATCAGACCGCTGGTTTCTCCAGATTGTCCACAGTGGCTATTCCCTCCTCTTCGTGACTATCCTTTCACCCATGCCACCGACTTGCGACAAATGCAAAAAGAACAGATGATGGATGGAATGCTGAATTAATCGAACATTCACCCCCAGTCATAGATCTGGGTTAAATCCATCGTTTTTTTTGCATGCCACGCCATTTCAGTTTAGACCCAGCCATATGCAAATCAGTCTTGACCCTGTTCCCGATGGGAACAGTCCAGCCCGAATTGCCAGGCCAGGTCCTCCCTGGACCAGAAACAAGTATCCTGGGATCGGTTTTGGGGGAACACCAACTTGCGCCAGGCTGACAGAGGAGCATCCCTACTTACTCCACCAGGTAGTGACAGCTCTCCTGGCCAAGGGAACCATAGAGAGGGTGCTGAAACCAGAAGTAGGTCACAGTTGGTATTTTCGCTACTTTCTGTTTCCCAAAAAGAACAGAGGCCTTCATCCTATCCTAGATCTGCACCTTTTCAATTTCTTCCTCAAAAAGGAGAACTTCAAAATGCTCACGCTCGCTCAACCCCTGTCTGCCCTGGACCAGGGAGACTGAATGGTAGCGCTGGGCTTGCAGGATGCATATTTCCACCTTCCCTTTCTTACCTAGCCACAGACGTTACCTGCAGTCCGCGGTGGGACAAGAGTACTTTCAGTTCTCCATGATCTCTTTTGGCATTATCATCGCCCCTCTGGTGTTCACCAAGGTGATGGCTATGGTTGCAGCTCATCTGTGGAGATCAGGGGTATCAGTCTTTCCCTATCTCAACGACTGGCTGTTGAAGACGGGCCTCTTCCTAGGCAGTCGTCTCCCACCTCCAGACTACGGTGGACCTCCTGCCCTCGCTGGGATTCACTGTCAACGTGCGGAAGTCACACCCGACTCCTTCTCAGACGCTCCTTTTCATCTGAGCTGTTGTAGACACAGTGCCGTTTCGGGCTTATCCTCCCGAATGGCTTCGTTCAGGATAATCAGGCTATGATACCGATGTTTCAGCCTCTATCCTAGGTTTCAGTGAGACTGACTCTGAGGCTGCTGTGCCTCATGACCTCCTGCATTCTGCTTGAAACACATGGTCGCTGACATACGGGCTCTGCAATGGGACCTGAAGTTCTAGTGGGCGCAGCATCAGGGGAATCTTTCCAACATGGTCCAGATCTCGGAGAGATATGCAAAAGATCTGCAGTGGTGGTTAATGATCTGCAATTGGGTCAGTAGTAGACCCCTCTCCCTTGCCCAACCAGATCTGACAGTGGTGACAGATGCGTCACTCCTGGGATGGGGCGGCCATCTGGGAGAGGCGAAGATCAGAGTTCTCTGGTCTCCGGTGAAATCTGGAATCCACATCAACCTACTAGAGCTCCAGGCGATCCGAATGGCATTAAAAGCCTTTCTGCCCTCCATCAAGGTAAGGCTAGTGCAAGTGTTCACAGACAACACCACCATCTTGTGGTAGTTTAACAAACAGGGTGGAGTGGGGTTGTGGTCTCTTTGAAAGAGGCCCTGCACCTAAGGAACATCAGGGCATATCCCTGGCAGTTCAACACCTGGCGGGCTCTCTCAACATCTGAGTGGACAAACTCAGCCGAAGATGCCTAGCGGTTCATGAATGGCTTCTCCATCTGGAGGTGGTGAAAGGTGTCTGTCAACAGTGAGGAGAGCCTTGGTTAGATCTGTTCACCACCACCGAGAATGCGCAATGTCTGCACTTCTGCACGCTGAAGTTTCCAAGGCGGCTCTCACTCTGAGGCGGTTTTGTCTCGAGTGGAGCTCAGGCCTCCTGTACGCTTTTCTGCCAAAACCACTTCTGCCCAGAGTTCTCAAGAAGATCAGGAATGACCACGCCCAAATCATCCTTGTAGCTCCGGACGGGGCTTGGAGAGTTTGGTATCCCGAGCTGTTGAGCATGGCCATCAGTCCTCCGATCTGGCTGTCTCTTCAGGAGGATCTTCTGTCGCAGCAGCAGGGGAGGGTTCTCCACCCAAACCTGTCAATGCTTCACCTACATGCGTGGAGATTGAGCGGTGACAGTTGACAGCTTTCGTCCTTCCGCCCAAAGTCTGCAATGTTATCTTGGCAGCCAGGCATCCCTCAACCAGGACGGTATACGCCTGCAGCTGTGGCAAGTTTGTGGCATGGTGTGCAGACAAACAAGTTGACCTCATTTCTGCCCCCCTTTCTTGGGTCCTTCTGTTTATTCTTTCTCTTGCCCAGCAGGGCTCTGCTTTGGGCACCTTCAAGGGCTATCTTTCTGTCATCTCAGCCTTTCTGCTGTTGCTGGATCAGCCACCCCGTATTCAAATCCCCTGTTGTAAATAGGTTTTTGAAGTGTTTCCAACATGTTTCGCCTTCACCCTTTATCATGCCTCAGTGGGACCTCAATCTTGTACTTACACTTCTGATGTGCACTCTCTTTGAGCCGCTACATAACTGTTCTCTCATGCTCCTTACCATCAAGACGGCCTTCCTTGTGGCAATAACATCTTCCTGGAGGGTCAGTGAGCTCCAGGCTTTGTCATCTAAGCCTCCATACCTAACCATCTTCTCAGACAAGCTGGTGCTTCACACTAGAGCTTCCTTTCTGCCGAAAGTTGTTACTCCCTTTCATGTGGGCCAGTCTATCACCCTGCCTACTTTTATGCTTTGCCGCATCTGTCTAAGGAAGAGGAACAACTCTATCGATTGGACCCAAAAAGAGCTTTGTCGTTCTACCTTGACCGCACAAAGAAGTTCCAGGTGGTGCTCATTCCACCAGAGCTAAGGCTGCGACCACTGCATTAGCGAGTTTCGGTCCTCAACATCTGTCGGGCAGCAACGTGGGCTTCTCTGCACACGTTCACCAAGCATTACTGCCTGGACAGTCAGGTTGGGCACTTTGCCCGTTTGGTCCTGCGGGTATTTCTAGTGTAAATTTGTTTGTCAGACCCACCTCCTGGGAAGTATTGCTTGGGTATCTGTTTAAGGTAAGGAATCTTCTGCTAAAACTCTCTATCAGATGAACAAGTTACTTACCTTCAGTAATGCCTTATCTGGTAGAGACTCTATATAGCCGCAGATTCCTTACTGACCTATCCATCCTTCCCGCTGTGCGTACAGATCTCTAGGGACAGGTTTTTATCCTCTTTCAGGGCCCAAGTTTTCCACACCAGTGGTCAGTGTTCTTTATGGCTCTGCGCTCCTGGTGTGGTAAGGCCTGAAAAGAAACTGATGTCCGTGCACTGGGGTGGCTCCTATATAGGCACCATGCACGTCCCTTCCAGCATGGATGATGCCATTGCTGCCACGTGGAGCCGAACGATGCCACCTACTGGAGCGCAGGGGTACTGCTCACGAAAAATTTCCGGATCCATTGTGATGCCAGGGTATAATTCTAAGTTGAGGAATCTGTGGCTAGATAGTCTCTACCAGATAAGGCATTACCGAAGGGAAGTAACTTGTTCTACAGAGGCAAAGTTTCAAGAGAAAAGACTGGATTTAGTTTTTCCTAAGACCAACATATTTGCAAATTTGGTAACTCTGCCTTCACCTGATAGGCTGATGTACCAGGTGTCGGTGCGCCGTACCCATAACATTTTACAGCTCAGTGGCATGCCTAGGAGCTGGTGGATCGGCGATGGTGTTAACTGCGAATCACGAAGCAAGGTGTCCCAGAGACAAGGTTCAAAACAACATTTCAAAATACAGTCACAGTAAGAAAGGACTGACTAAAAAAGTGAGTTCTAGGGCAGAATTTAGAAAAACCTTGAAGGTGTATTACAAAATTCAAAAGGGTACAATACAAAAAGAATAAAGTGCAGATGCTTCAAATCTCATTTAAATGCATAAAATCATTGCCGTGAAGGCTCTCAGTAATAGGAAAAATTCAAACTAATAGACAAAAACAATAATAGACTCAATCTCAAATGTGTAACAAAATCAATAAGAAATTGGACAGCAGCCCTAGTAGCACAAGAAAGGTCTCTGGCTCACACCCAGACTCACGAGTTAATATGGGCCTTTTTTTCCATAAGAGTGCATTACAACTGCAAAGTTACCATGATGTGAGCCAAGAATTACATTTTTGATAAATCAGCTTACAGAATTGTAAGATGTCACATAACTCTACCACCTTAGCACTAACCCACTACAGGAGTATTGATTCAGGCCCTCTGACCTAATGTAATCTGGAGGTGTCAGAACAAACTTATTACATAAGCAACAGTGAACATTGGGAATGATTGTAATGCCACGTGCAATTGGAAGGTCCTTGAAAAAGTGTTACAGTAGGCCCTCTAGCAGACTTTCTGTGAGAACAGTGTCATTCAGATATAAAAAAATCCACATCTTGCTTGACTACGTGCAGCAAAATTATAAACCAAGAATAAACATGATGATGTGACATTCATCTTGGACAAGATAGTGTTGATGCTTAATTGAGGCCTCTCCCCATCTTAACCATATTATCATGTTGTGTGCTCCTATCTTCACTTCCATAAATGTATATTTATGAAGGTTTAAATCAAAGGACTCCAGAAGCACCTTGAATTTGAATGTCTCCTTATGTTTCGACTCTCACATCTGGTACTTTTCTCATTTTAAATGTTTGGGTTCCATTATAATAGGATGACAACTAAAAACCAAAACCCAGGACCTTCCACAAATTTAGAAGAAGGACTTCAAATTTTCATCGATCAAAGAGCACAGAAAGCCTTTATAAACAGCACTCATCAACATAAAAAAGATACAATGAGGGATGAAGGGGAATTGAATGGGACTTTTACACTCGGTATCATCTGTGTAAAAGGAATTGCTTTATGCTAGACTAGGGTCCAGTAACTAACTGAAAACTCACTTCCGTCTGCGTAGAGTCTACCCTGTCTGAAAACTGGTACATGTGCTAAATTTACCGAAATTTGCTGGGGCAGATGGTGAGCACTGTACTGTCACACAGTGGCAGTTGGTGAACCTCAACAGTGGCGGGGCGTGGAGCGGACGGAGAGCCTAACGCAGTGACAGGCATTGTAATAAATCACAATGCCTTTAGGCTCAAAGACCAAAGCTCTCAATCATGGCTCGTTAACTGATTTAAAATGGGCAGTGACTGAGACCTCTGGAGTTGAGGCTCAAGGCAATGCAAGTTTCTCACAGTGCCTGTCAGTGGGCCAAAAAGATAAGAAAATAAAGTAGTGGTTTACACTGCGCATGTCAGGCTGGCCAGCGCAAGGCAGGTGGCAAAAGTGACTTGCACAGTGTGAACTGGTAAAGTGAGCACCACTCCACTGCTGCCAGTCAGCCTCAGCCCCACCCCAACACTGCTCAGGCAGGGAGCAGTGAAAAAGAATACAGTAATTCATTTTATTAACATTTTATTTTTCACCTTTGCTGCACTGGCAGCAGGGGGGCGATGCTCCCATGCCCTAATAGGGGGGCCACCGCTGCTCCGAATAATCAGCCAGTGACAGTAAACTGGACATGAGCCACAAGTTAATGATGTCATTGCTTCCTGCTTCCACACTCTGAAGATGCTGAGGAAAATCTTGAAATGGCTCCCAAGCAACACTAGAAAAACTGTCACTCAATGCAAGTTGGACTATGGAAGCACTTTCTACATCAGGATCACCAAGCAACTCATTAGAGGACTAAAACCATCCAGAACTCCCACACAGAACTCGCATCACTCACCATCTCAGGGAGTTTCACTGGCTCACGATTCAAAAATGCACTCGATTCGAACTCCTCTCACACACATTCAAGGCACTACACAACGCAGGCCCCACCTATTCTAGAATAAAAATGTCTTAGACGTGTTGTTAATATAATGTTCTGCTTAAGTTAACATTCGTGGCACCATTTTATGTTTGGCCGCCATTTTGACCCATGAGCGAAACTAATCTCTCTCTGCCTCTGCGAGAAGCAGCTTTGGTAATTTTCATTTTCTCCAAGGTTGGGCCTGCTGTACTAATGAATACACTGTTCTTATTAGCGCATACCTTTCCCACTAGATAGAGGCCTGCTCCCACTAGTCCAGCGACGGGCACAGGCAGAACGACCTTGGCATAGAGATAGTGTGTGCCCGGTCTCAGGATCGAAACTTATCCTTCTGTACCTCCTTTGTGTAGCTGCCCCCATCTGGAAATTACCTGTCTGGGTGTGCCTTCATTGGTTCTGAATCGTACATAATGTATCACCATGTTTTCTGATGTCAGTCCCTCTGCAGCAATCCTTAGAGACTGGGCAGATTGGGCTCCGCTCATGTGTACCTGAATAAATACTTGGTTTGTATTCTCTACTGTCTGACAGACTCTTCATTTGTATAGAAGGCTGAGAGGTGGTCGTGAGTGACCCGGGTGGCCCTAATCAGGTCACTTCCTTCAGTTGGCGCCGAACAGGGACTCCATCGGGTGACCCATTCCCTCCCGCAGATGGGTGGGGAGGTCGGGGCCATCGTCGGGTCGGACGGACGGATCAGGGATCCCTGTACGAGGAGCATTGTTTGCTCACAGCTGCCCCTTCTGTCGCGCTGGATGGTGCCTCGCCCAGGGGTCATCACCACTGGGGTCCTGAATGGCAAAACCCTTGGATCTGACCGTTTGGTCCGAAGAGTCGGCAGTGGAGAATACATTTGTTTGACCTGTGTGCACCAGGTGAGTTTGTTTTGGTTCTTTGTGGATATGGTACCATTTTGGTTTGTATTTGGCACGGTCTGAGGACCGATTTTGGTACAAAGTGTTTGTGATCACTTTGCCAGGCAACATAACGAATTTGGCCCACTTTTAAAAATGCCTGGATTTAGTAGGTTTTTGATTTCTTGTTCTCGTTGTTGCTCTACAGATGCTCGATTGGAAGAAAGTCAGCCGGCGCCTCCAGAAGGCACTCCGAACTTTGATATGTATGTGAAGCATGGCCTTGGCCCTATTATGTTTTGTACGCTATGGCACAAATATACGAGGGACAATGCCGAGTTGCAGTGGCCGTTGACGGGCACTATTGATGAACAAAAAATTGGGTTTTTACAGGAGAAATTGTTTGCAAAAAGAAGTAGACTGTCTAGGTTTGATTCTCTTCGAACGTTGCAAAAGGAGGCTAAACAGAGGCGAATGAAAGCAGAGAAAGAGGCCCGGAAGGGGGAGAATGCAAGCATTGACTCAGAAAGCTGTAGCACATGATAGAGAGAAACAAGAGATAGGAATTGAACGTGAAGATAGGAGGTGTCAATTGAATATTGATAAATCTTATGTGACAAAAGAAGAAAATGATACGTTTGTGGAACAATTGTTAGATACTCGACCCCCACCCCCATATGCCGCGCAGAGGATATATCCCGCTCTTCCCTGACAGGCTCAGCTACCCGGTTCTTCTGTCTCTGCTGTTTCTGCTTCTGTTATTGTTGATCGGACTGCCTTGGCCACGGCACCTCCTGTCCTTTCTTTTTCCTCGCCATCTGTGGTAACTATGACTGTTAGTACTCCAGCAACCCCTATTGCTTCGGCGTCTCTTTCGCCAGCTCTTACACCCGCGACACAGCCAGCAGCGACATTAGTGCCTGCTACTTCTGTTGCTACTCCCACTGTGTTCTTCCATCCCCCGACATTACAGAGTAGTGGGACACCAGTACGTGGATTTGAGGAGAGAGACTGGACGAAGTTTAAAGAGCGAATGGATCCATATGTGCGATCGGAGATGGGAGATGCAGAGAAAAAGGTAGAGGCTAATCAGGCTGCCCAGTGGGCCCGAAACCCCATTTATGGTGTGGAAGATGTGTGGAGTGTGATGAAAGATTGAGCCTTTTGTACAACAGCATGCCCTTAAGCATATGTCTGCTACTTTGATCAGTCTTTGGGAGCAGTGTTTCAACGATGCAGCACCGCAAGTTTTATATGATATTAAGGATCATGTATATGTTACTGATATGGCGCCTGGTCAAGTTTTTGGTAATGTTGCGACGTTGGTTGCTTATCAGGGTAGACTGCTTGAGAAAAACCCCACCCCAGTATCTCAGTTTCCGATGCGGGAGGTTCATCCTATCTATCATCCCAAAATACCACAGCTAAGGGATCAGCATAATGTTGTTACTAGACCAGGGGCAGCGTCCCGTTTCCAAGAACAATGGGTTTATACTCCGTGGAAAAGGAGTGAAGTCTTGTCTCTTAAGACTGAGCTACCTGATCCTAGGAAGAATCCGACTGCTTATTATAAAGAATTGACTGAAGCTGCCTCTTCAACAGTGATGACACTTGCTGACATTCTTTGACTTATTAGTTTCGGTGGATATTTGGAGACAAGTGCACATACATGATCATGCTGCGGAATTGGGTGGTACCTGGGATCAGATAAAAGTATGGGATCAGGAACGGAAGCCAGGTGATAAGCCTAGACAAGAGATACTTGCTTTGCCCGGCCGTATCATTACGTATATGCATTCTCTTATCCCTCCGAGAAAAGTTGATTGGGACAAGTTATCGGCTTGCCGTCAAAAGAAAGATGAGAGTGTGTCTGATTTTTTTACTCGGTTTGAAGGTGTGTTTCTAGACTATAGTGGTCAGGATTTGTCAATCGAAGGTGGCGTTAGATTGTTTGTTAATAGATTTGTTTCCAATTTCCTTCCTGAGATTGCGACCCGATTACAGGCTTCCGAGAGCACCTGGTCCACATCTTCCCCTTCTGTTATTTTGAATATGGCACAGTATTATGAGCACAGGGAAATTGAGGATAAGGAGAGGATGGAGAAGAAGCACAAGGATTTGAAGGTGAAGGTGTTGTTGCAGCAGGCTTCTAGGGGGAGTGGTAGGGGACATGGTAGTTTGGCCCGACAGCTTCCACGCACTAGCAGGCCTACCAATACCATGCCTTTAGGGCTCAATCAGTGTGCGTATTGTAAACAGGAGGGACACTGGCGTACCGAGTGCCTGGTGCTTTTGCAGAAGGTGGCGGTCCCGAGAGGACGAGGTCGCGGAGCTGGTGGCCAGGACAGGGCTCAGAATGCTGTGGCCCCGCAGGGTCGTTCTGATCAGAATTATTTTGATGACCCCCGGGGAGGACAGTATTATCATGATGATTATGATACGGATGAGGTGACAGGGATGTCTTACAGCTAGGACAGCCAGGGACAGAGTGAGGGACCAGTTCCGATACCTGTAGATCAACGTGGTCCGTACGCTAGTGCGGATGTGCATGGTTCGGCTAAGGAGTTTTTGGTGGATACAGGTGCAACGAACAATTCTATTTCTCGTTCCTTGGTCCCTGGGGCGGCTCTGTCTGGCCATAATAATGTTTCGGTAGGTTTTTCTGGTGTACCAGTTGTGAGCCCCATTTCAAAACCGCTTGTGTTGACTATTGGTCCTTTCACCGTGGATTCGCCGTTCTTGTTGACGTCTAATTGTGGAGAAAATTTGATGGGTTTGGACTTGTTAAAAAAATTGCATGCCACGATTTACTGCTCTCCGGCGGGTGGTTACATGACAATGAGTCCGGATGTTGTGCGCGCTACGCAGTGCCTGTCCAAAGATGTGCCTCTTCCTGCGGAGTTTAAAGATGTACCACCCACCCTTTGGGCGACAGGTGCCACAGATGTGGGATTGTTACAGATACCGCCAGTTTTGATCCGAGTTAAAGACAATGCTATTTCACCTTGCATCCCTCAGTATAAAATACCGCAAGCAGGTAAGCGAGCTTTATTGCAAATTATACAGGACTTGATTGAGAAAGGAGTGGTTGAGGAGACGACTGCTAATGTTTGTAATAGCCCTATTCTTCCCATTCTCAAACGGACACCTTCGGGTTCCTCTGATGATCATGCAGATGTTTATCGCTTTGTGATTGACTTGCGGGAAGTTAATAAAATAGTGATTCCCCAGTTTCCGGTGGTCCCTAACATTACGACTCTTTTGACAAAGATTCCTTTTTCTGCTACATATTTTTCTGTCATTGACTTGAAAAACGCATTCTTCAGTATTCCCATTCATCCTGACAGTAGGTATCTGTTTGGGTTCACCCTAGCTGTTAGAAGCTTTAGATTCTGCGCACTCCTCAAGGCTATACAAAGAGTCTGAGTATCTATAGTCAGGCATTGTAAGGTCAGCTGGATTCCTTGTCGCTCCCTACAGGTAATGTATTGCTTCAGTATGTCGATGACTTGCTCATCGCCTCAGATACAGAACAAGGTTGCAGAGACAGTACCGTTAAAGTGTTACATTTAGCTCAACATGGCCTTAAAGTATCCTTTTCCAAATTTCAGTATTGTCGACAGGAGGTCACCTACTGTCAAAGGAGGGTAGGAGATTGACCCCTGAGCGCATCAGTACCATTGTTAAAATGCCCATTCCGCAAACTCAGAAAGATGTGCGCGCTTTCATAGGTATCAGTTCCTATTGCAGGCAGTGGATACCTAGCTACTCGCTGTTAATCAAACCCCTGCTTGCTTTAACACTAAAAGATGTGCATGAAACCCTGCCCTGGATGCCTGAATGTCAGCAGTCTTTTGAGCAATTGAAAACTGCGCTTTGTTCGGCTCCAGTACTTGGCACCCCTGACTATGCTAAGCCGTTTGTGTTGTACGTCCATGAGATGGCTGGTTGCGCGCTTTCTGTTTTAACACAACAATTTGGAGATAAGCAACGGCTGTGTGCTTATTTCTCTGCTGTGCTTGACCCTGTCACACGAGCCCTCCCGAGCTGTCTAAGAGCGGTCGCGGCCGTGGCTGTCTCGATAAGGCAATCAGCTGGACTCGTACTTGATACTGACCTCACAGTCATGGTACCCCATGCTGTGGATACACTTTTGAATAAGACAAAGACACAGCAACTCACCAGTGCACGTCTGACTGGTTATGAGCTAACGCTGTTCGCCAAACATATTACAATCAAATGATGTGCCACTCTGAACCCAGCCACGTTACTACCCCTCCCTTCTGATAATGATGAGATTGATAAACATGACTGTATCTTCCGGACGGAAGAAGAGACGGAAAGGGCGGGTAGACTTGACTGATGTTCCCTTATCTGACCCTCAAGGGGAACGATATGTTGATGGCTCTTGCTTTAAACTACCAGATGGCACTACAACTGCCGCATAAGCTATTACTATGCTGCGTACGGTAGTTGAGACATCACGAGTTCCCTATCAGTTGGCCCAAGCTGCAGAGCTCGTTGCCCTAATACGAGCCTGTGAATTGAGTGAGGGACTAGTTGTCAATATTTATACTGACAGTCAGTACGCTTTTGGAGTCGCCCATAACTTTGGGCAACTCTGGGCAGAGAGAGGGTTCCTTACTTCCCATGGAACAAAGATTCAGCACGGTCATCTTATATATAGGCTTCTGTCCGCTTTGACACTCCCTAAGAAATTGGCATTAGTAAAGTGCAGCGGCCATAGGAAAGTTACTGACGATGTGGGTAAAGGGAACGCTTTTGCAGATCAGACAGCTAAGGAAACAGCCCGGACAAGGATGAAAAGAATGTTCGTAGCAGGTCCCGCTAGGTGGGTGCCCGAGGTTACCATGTTTGAGGATACACTTGAGAATGTGAAGGAAATACAGAGTGAGGACACAGTGGAGTAATTAGCAGTGTGGCAAGAAAGTACAGCACAATTGAACGATGAGGGATGTTGCATTGACAAGTCAGGGAAGCAAAGATGGATGTTGCCAGATGCATATGTTCTTCCTGTAGTCACAATGGCTCATGGCCCAACCCATATCAGTGCTAAGGGTATTTGCAAGCTGTTAGACCCTGTGTGACAGAATGATAACATCCCCAAAACTGCCGCACATTTAGTGAAGTATTGCATGGTGTGCATGATGCACAATCCTGGGAAGGGTACCCCTACGCCACCCGGTAATTTTGCACCATCTACTTTCCCTTTTGAGGTCCTTCAGTTAGACTATATTGAATTGGACAGGGTCAATAATTTGAAGTGCGTGTTGGTGGTCGTTTGTGCGTTCAGTAAATGGGTTTAGGCTTACCCCACTAAAGACAATACAGCCATTGCGACTGCAAAGGTACTCCTGAAGGAGTTCTTTCCTCGTTTCGGCTTGCCCCGTTTGATCTGGAGTGATAACAGAAGTCACTTTAATGCCAAAGTCATACAGTTAATTTGTGACGGTTTGCATATAAAACAGAAATTCCATGCTGCAAACCACCCGCAATCAGCAGGTTTGGTTGAGGAGTACAATGGTACTCTCAAACTGAAGTTAGCAAAGATTCAGGAGACAACAGGGTTACAGTGGCCAGATGCTTTACCATTAGCTCTTTTGTCGACAAGAACAGCAGCACATTCTAGAACAGGATTGTCACCCTACGAGGTTGTTGTCTGGACATCCGGCAAATGTCTGGGGCGTCCCGCGCTCTCGCAGTTTTTCTGATATTGAGTATCCATTGTTGACAGACTATATCTTCCAGTTAACTGAAAATTTGCGTTCTATTCACCAACAGGTCCGCGAGTCCCTTCCACCCATACCCGAGGGGCCCGGACACGATATTCGGCCTGGAGACTTCGTTCTAGTGAAGAACTTCCAGCGGAAGAAGAGTTTGGAGCCCCGTTGGAAGGGACCTGAACAGGTCCTCCTGGCAACTCGAACCGCTGTGAAAGTCGCCGGCCGAAAGAACTGGATTCACGCCACCCACTGCAGCAGGATACCCCTACCTTTGCCCTATGACCAATGGGTCGCTGATGGAGTTGGGGATACTGAGTCTGAGAAGGTGCCTCAGTTCGTCCCCTTCAGCGAAGCAAAATTAACCTGGACCCAAACGGATGCAGAGAATGATGACGTGCTAAATGGAGTGGTCCCTCCAGAAATTCGAGCCATTAAGGAGCAGCTGTTTGTTGACCCCTCTGTGCCTGGAGTCCCCAGGTACAATTTGCGCCCTCGGCTGAGGAATAGTGCACCAAAGGAGAAGTCAGATTAGCCAGGGATGGACTGTATAAGTTACGATGTACTTTGCTATAGTACCAACGGTGTTAGTTTAGGGTGTCGTGGGATTGGTGCACTGTTCTGACATTGGACAGGATAAATCGAACGTGCTCCCTAGGAGGGGGGGTACATTATCCTGTGCGACGTGGGATTCATTGTGAGCTTAGGACTGAGCAAGCTCCACTGCCGGTGCTCTAGAGCGCCAACGTTGATGAACAATAGGAGCCTGTTCCAGTGAGGCTCTGACGGACACTGGGAACACTTGCCTTTGCGATCAGTTTATTGCATTCCTCTTCTTGCTTCATAATGAATCCGTTTGGTTGACCTATTGAGGAGGAGGAACACCGTTTGCATCACCGCGTTTAGGGCGGGGTTGGTCAACAGGAGTGAAATAGTTTGCATATTAATTGTTGTGATTATGCTAATGATAATACTTGGAATATCCTGGTTTCTAGAGGAGAAGTATCCTGTACACTCTTTGGTTGGTACGACGCCCACTCCCCCGAGCATGTTTTTGTCACTTTGGCTCCACACAAAGCAGCGCATAGGTTATCTTACACAGACAATGTATTTATACAAATGTTGCATCAAGCCCATAATGTGTCCAATACAACTAATTTTTTGGGTTTGTGGATTGCTCCCCTCAGTTACTCATAAGAGCGACAATTTGTTGTCCATGCCATTGTCATATATTGCTAGATGTGAAGGTTGTTTTGAATTGTTCATTATGGTGCATTATGATTACCAACTCTCTACTCTGGTTATGATCCCTGCTAATTCTCGCACTGTGGTAGAGTATATACTTTTTCATCACGGGTTTACTCCCGTAGGACCGGCAGGACAAGGGACCTTCGGTACATTGTCCCCAAACTCCTGTATGAGCACATATGAAAAAGTGAAGAACAAAACATGGAAATGGCTGATTTCCAAAGGTTCAACACCTCTGAGTATTTTCAGTCTTTCCAAGCTCGCAATATTACTAAGGACAAACCGATGCCGGTGTCCGTGGTCAACACAACAGCTAGTTTCTGTGTCTAGGGGACTGGGGAGGTAAAGGTGGGGGAGAGTAAATGCAATTTACCTACAGACTGAGAACGATTAATAGTCTGCCTTTAATCCTACCCCATAATGTTTATTTTGTCTATGGATCTCAAGCTCATGTCTGGCTTCCAAGGGGATGGTCAGGCAGATGTTACCCATTGGCAGCAGCTGTTGTGTTTACATACCTGACCACGCCCCCAGCCTGTATGCAGCTATACAAAAATTGCATAGACTTTTGTCTGACATACACCAAGAGACAGGTACTTGGACCCTATCGGGGTGGTTCTGGAATATGCAAACCATATAGGGTTGGAAGATCCTCATCTTTTTGGTTGTGGTTGCTAGTATTATTGTTGCATGTTGCCTCTGTATACTCTGTCTCCCGACTTATTGCACCTATTGTGTAAATGTTCTCACCCCTAAACAGAAAATATCAGTTCATGATACTAGTGCTGCGATCATGTTGCAGAAGGACATTGAGGACATGATGCAGATCGATGAGGGTGTCTTTGAATACTGATTATGTGAGCACCAGCTTATAGAGATGTTTCTTATCCTTGCAACATGTTATACGTTTCTTGATAGTAACATAAAATTGTTAGCTTCTGCTAAAAGGAGGGTCTGTTAGAATAAAAATGTCTTGTTTATATATTGTTCTGCATAAGTTAGCATTCGCGGCACCATTTTATGTTTGGCCACCATTTTGACCCATGAGCGAAACTAATCTCTCTCTGCCTCTGCGAGAAGCAGCTTTGGTAATTTTCCTTTTCTCCTAGGTTGGGCCCTGCTGTACTAATGAATACACTGTTCTTATTAGCGCATACCTTTCCCACTAGATAGAGGCCTGCTCCCACTAGTCCAGCGATGGGCACAGGCAGAACGACCTTGGCATAGAGCTAGTGTGTGCCCAGTCTCAGGATCTAAACTTATCCTTCTGTACCTCCTTTGTGTAGCTGCCCCCATCTGGAAATTTCCAGTCTGGGCATGCCTTCATTGGTTCTGAATCGTACATAATGTATCACCATGTTTTCTGATGTCAGTCCCTCTGCAGCAATCCTTAGAGACTGGGCAGATTGGGCTCCGCTCGAGTGTACCTGAAAAAATACTTGGTTTGTATTCTCTACTGTCTGACCGACTTCATTTGTATGGAAGGCTGAGAGGTGGTCATGAGTGACCCGGGTGGCCCTAATCGGGTCACTTCCTTCACCTACCTGAAGAGTCACATATCCTTCCACCAACCACCAACCACCCCTCCACAGGACTCCTACTTACACACATTACACGCATACACAGAATCAGATCAGAAGAACGGGCGTCCTCTTACATCATCCTAAAGCGAGAAATAGCCTCCCACTCTACATCAGAGCCCCCTCCTCTCTTCTTGAATTCCACATGAAGGTTAGGACCTGGCTTTTCAATTAACCAAGCTACTATAGGCAGGGCTAGGCACACACATCTGTTCAGAGGCAGGATTACCTCCCTGCTGAGAGTGCGCTTTACATATACACATAACAGGTAGCAAGTGAGACAGTAATATGTCATCCACCTAGAGGGAAATCACATCCTCCCAGTCTGGGTCCCATAGGAGACCACGGATCAGGGCATCCCCACGTACCCAGTTTGGCATCAGATTCAGGGCGAGTGCAGAAAACAGAGGGGTCAGAGGGCAACTGTGCCTTGTCCCCCATCCAACCCAAATTCCCCTGAGAGAGTCCCATTAACCGTGACTCTAGCTATCGGATTGGTGTACAACAAGTTGACCAATGACAGAAAAATGTATTCAAAGCCTTCTCAAGTAATGCCTTCAAGTGCAGCAACGCCTGTTGCCTCATAGCATTACGACACCCCAGGTAGCCAAACAAGTGCCGCAGATTTTGTCTTGTCGACCTGTGGGGCATAAACCCTGATTGATCAAGGGCTATTAATTTGTCTGTTACCTGAGTGAGCAGGTTAGTCAACACCTTTGCCAGAATTTTGGTCTCCACATTCAAGAGAGATTGGACTGTAGGGGGCACAATCCTCTCATAGCTTTAACTTTTTCTGAATGAGAATGATGGTTGCTGTTCTAAGATCACGTGGAAGACTCTCTCTCTTGGCTCATTTATAACATATTTTTGAGTGGGTCGACTATCTTCTCCCCAAGAATTTAAAAACTCAGGTTGCAAGCAATTAGGTCTTGGGGTTTTCTTGCTCTTGAGTTGTTTCAGAACCTTCCTGATAGCTCCCTCTTCGAGGCCCCCTTCCTAGAGCATCTTATCTTTGCTAAAGGGGCAGGAATGTCTCATATATATCCCTCCAACTCCTCCACGGGCTTCCTAAATCATGAATTATACAGTTTGCCCAATAATATCACAAATACTGAAGCAATCTCCTCTGTCGTCTCTGCCCTCACGCCTCCCTCTGCATGTGCACTATGAATCCACCGTTGGCCTTTGTCACTCTGTGCCAACCATGCCAACAGCTTACTAACTTTGTTCCCCACCTCATAGAGTTTGCTTTTTTTTTGCTCTCTAGTGCATCCAGTTTTTCCTTTCTAGTAGGCGTCAGTAATCTTCCCTAGCTAGGTCTATACGATGGACCAACTCCAGATTTGGTGTCACTGGGTAATCTGTCTCTAATTCCTCTATCTGAGCTTGTGGCTCCCTGCCCTCCCTATCTCGCTCCCTGTTTCGTCTTAAACATGTGCTATTTGGTGTCCCCGGATGACTGCTTTGTAAGCCTCCCATATATCCACCAACGAGTCCACTGTCCCAATATTTTCCTTGAAGTGCAGCCCGGTCACTTCTATAATATGCCACCCAGTATTCCGATCCACAAATTCCTGGGGGTCTAATCTCCATTCCGGCTGCTTCCTGATTAAGGGCGTTTTGCGTCTAGTAGTTATGGGGAGTGATCGAATATTCCCTGCACCAGATATCTTGTTCCGTGGTATCTGCCCCCTGTCTCTGTGGCAACAAAAGATACTCCAATTGGGACATGCAGATCATAACAGGGGATACATACGAGTATTGTCTTACCCCTCGATATCTATCCCTCCAGAGGTCCATTAGCCCTAGTGCTGCCACAAAGGTTCACAGGTGTATGTCATCCCTGATCTGTCAATTGGATGCAGTGACTCTATCTTTCCCCACAACGTAACATTAAAGTCCCCTCTCACTATCAGTAGGGCTTCAGGGGTCTGCAGGATCCATTCCCCCATCTTTTCCAGCTCCTTTGCTTGTAATCCTGCAGGGAGATACCAGGATGCGACCATCAGTTTTTCTCCATTCCAAAATCCCACTTACTGATGCCAAGCATCCTGCCAGATCCGTCCACACCCTGTCAGTTTGAAGCAGGAGGGATCTATGGGCCGGGATTGCAACAGTACAGGAACCAGAAGTGAACCCCACATGCAATAACACTTTGTATCTGCTCCTTCTAATAAATCAGCAGTTATTCTCAATCAGTTGTGTTTCCTGCAGTATAATCAGGTCAGGGTCATGTCTAGAGAGATACCTCATAACCAGTCCTCTTTTCAGTCTACTAGTCAACCCATTTACACTCCAAGAGAGTATCTTAAGGCCCACACCACGGGCCTTCTGGCACGTCGATTGGATCATCACGTGGTGTCTCCCAGCAGGCCCACACCCAGTGTCCTCTTGTTTGTAATCCATGTTTGCTGGTCTATGTCTACTTTCTCCCACCTAACTGCAACCCCCCTCCCTACAGCCTCTTACTGAAAGCCTACGAATGCCTCCCACACCAATGCTTGGGGCATCATTTGCAACCCCGTCTCCCATATCGACTATTAAATATGTAAACAGTCTCCGCTGCAGCCACAGTTATGTTTGTGCTCGGGCGTGGCCCAGAAATTTCTATATATGAACCTTTAACACCATATATATCCATAGCAACACTTATTCTTATGAAGGTTATGTTGGGTAATAAGGTCAGAGGTCATGGGTGTGGCCACCGGTAGCGTGCTCTGCTCTTTGTCTTCACCATATCCAACAGCATTTGTCCCCCTGTCCACAGTTTCAATTTCAAGGACCGCCCACCTATTTGTACTACTCTTAGATTGATGTTGGTGCAAATTGGCCACCACTTTTGCTCTTTCATGATCTGCTTGGACTTTCATGGTGGTTGCTTTTCATTTCCTTTGGACTCATCCTCTTGCTCATTGTTCCGGCCATCCTGGCAATGTTGTATGCTCCAGATCCATCAATACAAAATACGCATGCGATTCCAACCATGTCCGCATATCCACAGCAGAGGAAAAAATTTAATACATTTTGGTGAATAATGCATAATTTTGCAGGGAAAAATATAGTGTGTCTCAAATTCAAATGACGCAAATATTTCTACACAGCAATGAAGGTTTCCCTTTGCCGTTGCACAGTCAGTATAGTCCAGCAACACACTGAGTGTACCTCCCTCTAGCTGCCATCACCACTGAATTCTTTAATTGAAATCCAAGGAATCGTCTAGTAGTCAGCACAAAAGAGAGGGTAGCTTTGCAGAAGAAACAAAAACATGATGCTGAACATAATGGATACATGGAAATCCCAGAAAAATGAAATGACAAGGGGCTGTTCCTAAAGCTCCTAGATCAAACAAGAAAAGAAATAGAAGTATAAGACCCTACTGATTCAAGGATTTAAAAAAAGAAGCATGATAACTCTTCCCAACAACCAGACAAAGAATACCTTCAAGACTCCTAGGGGTAGATACTTGGCCAGAGTGATCCGAGACCAAGAACCTAGAAGAGGCAGACAGTGGCATCAAGAACAGCACCATCAAATCCAAAGCTGGCTGAAGGATGTGGAAATGAAAGACTGGGGAGGGTTTCTAGTCCCCTCAGCAATATCCATCCCAACCCCATGAAGCGAGCTTGTTCTGCTGTCCAGGAGCTTTAAAGAAAGTGTGTACTCCCAAAGAAACAACATACTCCTTAAACCCAAAGAAAAGAAAAAGAAGAACCACATTCTCCCAGATAGTGACAACATACTAGAGGAGTGTAGCTTGCTATCAACGCTTGAGCTACTGTGAGGCTTATCTTTTTAACCTTCAATAAAAGGTACAAAAATAGTCTATAACTAGGTTGGAGTAGTTGCAATTTGACTCCCATGCACACCATTGGGTGGAGATGTGCCCATGCCAGGTATTTACAGTCAACTAGGTCTAAAGAATAGCATGGCATAAATGAGAGCAGTGTCAGTCCAGGATGCCTGGAGCGACATGTGGACCCGATTGGGATAGAGTGAGCTTGTGGATGACTTTCCTCCTCCACCCACTTGCCTTCCCTTCCCCTGTATGTATGTTTCATCAGGCTGGACTCTCCCATAGCTGGGGTGACCTGGTGTGCAAACTAATGATAGACTGGGATGAGGCCTAAGTAGTTACCAGTGGCTGAGATGAACTCAAGACATCCATCGCTTTTTGAATACTTCAGTGTGTCGTCTTAAGTGGGACGGGAATGCCCAGACGTGGCACTGGAATCAAGCTATACGTGGCTGATGAGCCTTCACTAGGGCGAAACTGGTCCTAGGTTGCTTAAATTCCGGTTCAGGGAGGGCCTAGGCTGGCAGTTCAGCTGGGACTGGTACTATTGTAGAAGGGTCAAAATTGATTTGTATATGGCTGGATTCGAACTGAGGTGACATGATGTTGAAAAGAATGATGGACCTGGATGTTGACCTAGTAATTATGAGTGGTTCTGATTATTTCAAGCCTTCCATCCATTACTTTCTGTGTACTTCAGGGTTAAAGACAAGCATGAAGTCAACGAGTGATAGGAGAAGTATCTGGGTTATGGAAAGTTAATACATTGTGATGTAGTGTTCTTTAAAGAGGTGAATCTTCAACTTTTTTCTAAATTGAAGCAGCGTGGGGTGGTCCTGATGGCTACAGAAATCTTGTTCCAGGTCCTGGGTGCCTAAGTGGAAAAGGCTTGCTACCTTGGTTCTTTTGTTTTTGCATTTCTTAATCTGCGGTCTGATGCTGTCGTGGCTGTAGGTGTGCTGACAACTACCACCACAGATTGTGAGTTTGTCTGCAAGGTAAGGTAAGAAGGGTGTTGGTCATAATGACTTTTTAAATGATGCAGCTGGTTTTGAAGATGGTGTGGGTCAGCAAGGGGGAGCCAATAGAGTTGCATCAGGATGGAGGTGACATGCTCATATTTCATCAGGGCCCTGGATGAGATGTGCTGTGGCTTTAAGGGTGCCCTTAGTGAGTGGGCCACTATGGAGCCTGAGAGGCCATGTAACAGGACATGTATCACCATACAGATGCAAGAGTATAAGTAATTGAAAAGCAGTTTTGAAGTCGCTTTCTGGAATAAACAGTTTCACTTTCTTTAGGAGAGACGTCAGGGATTAGGCCATCTTTGTGTATTTTGGCAATGTGTTACTTGAGGGTAAGGTTGGTGTTCTGGTTGAATCCAAGTAACTTGGCATTCAGTGAAGGTTGGCGTTTGAAGCAGTCAACATTTGTGTCATGAAACCAGGTGGTGTTCTATTTCTTGCCTGTTGTTCTTGGCCAGTAACAGGAATTTAGAATTGGTGGGGTTGAGCTTCAGCTAGCTGCTAAACAACCATGTCTGGTTGAGGTGCAGGCAATGTTTGAGGCATTGGATGTCTGCAACGGTGGAGACCTTCAAGTAAACGTATGTATCATCAGTATAATGGTAAATCTTGATGCTCATACCTGTGAGCAGAGTCTCAAGGGGCTTCATCTAAAGCAAGGCCACTGGAATTATGCAGCAGGGGAAGTCAAAATTATGTGGCAGTGTTGACTAAATTATGCTGCATGAAAAGGCAAATTATGCAGCATAATGCAGGGCATTCTCTGATAGTATTTTCTCATTAGTTTTACACATGTTAACACTATCTGGACAAAGGGTTCACCTCCTTAGTACCAGTCTGACACTCACGTATGCCAATAAGCAGCAAAAAGGCGGCCAATCAAACTTTGCGATGTGCCTTCCAGTGTACGGCATCATCAGTCACTGTGTTTTTAGTAACCTTTGATCCATTTGAGGTAGAAACTTTTTTTTGTTAAAATCTTCAGATTAAGCAGCAGATGATGGATTATGTGGCAAATGCTGCAAATCTACAATTATGCAGGAAGCGCAGCAGCAGCAGCAAAGTCTGGTAATTCCAGTGGCCCTGATCTAGATGTTAGAGGTGACAGGAGACAGTATGGAGCCCTGGGGGCCTATGCAGGTGATATGGATCTTTTGGTACCTGGAGATGCCCATGTAAATGAACTGGTGTTGGTTGGAAATGTAGGAGGAGAATCAGTGAGGACATTGCCGGTGAATCTCATTCAAAAATCCAGGGTGTGGATGAAGGTGAGACTGTGGACTGTGTTGAAAGCAACCGAGAGGTCCAGCAATATCAGGAGGCAGGGTCATTTTCATCTGTGGTCAGTCGGCATCTACGATGTGTATGGCAGGAGTCTTGATGCTGCAGCATGATGTGAGGCCAGACTAGTAGTTATGCACCAAATGGTTAGTACTAAATTGATCTTGGAATTGAATATAGACTGCTTTTTCCATGAACTTGCTGATAAATGGTGGGTGGATGATGGGCCGGTAGTTGGCTGGGTCATCAGTGTCCACTGTAAGTTACTTTAGGAGTGGGAGGATCTGGCCTATCTAGAGAGCTTATACCAAGATGCTGTCTTAAGTGAGTGAGGCATTGACAATTGTGAGTAGGGGGTGAGAGAGCATCCCCAGAGAATGTCTTTCCTTCCTACAGGACCTCGTTAACTTGACTGAAGGTCCGTATTTGGTTGTGAGCATCCATAACACACCCATTTCTGGTCCAAGATCGCAGTTACACCTCTTTCTCCAGCTCTTCCACCCCTCACCATCTTCTCTTCTTTTCAGCCTCCATGCTCTTTCGGCCAATGCAGGATTTTCACATTCAGCCACTCAGGCGTGTAAGACTTTCTGATGAGATCCAGCACGATATCCAATATGGATTATTGCTTACTTATTCGGGTGTCACTGGTTATCACAAAAATCATTTGCTTAAAAACCCCATGCTTTGTTTAGAAGAGAAGGCTCAATTTGCATACCAGATTCAGACTTCTGATTGGGTGGAAGTATTTTCTCAAGTGCATTATCTTAAACGTTTCCATCCAACATTCATTCTTTACAGAAGAGCCATTAGCAATGGCAAAAAACAGACCTAATAAGGATGCTCTAATTGAGAGCCCTAAATGGTTCAAGATTCTTCGCAGAGTCTCAGAAAGCTATGAGGTTTGATGTTCCCTTGTGATGACTGCGCTGTAAGCATGGGTCCTTGTGATCAGAGGCAGACTTTGGGGGAGACTAACGTAAGCTTTTCCATTGACGTGCCCGATCCCCTATGTGTCTGCTTAGCTGGCCAGAGTGCACAATGTGCTTCTACTAATTGGGGTCGGGAGCATTTTTTATTTCCGAGAACCGGTCCCTTGAGAGTGGGTGTGGAACACTTAATGGTTCCAGGCCTGTCAACACCCATAGACTGCAGCTTGGACCAGATGCACACTTTTTGCGAGATGGAAGAGGGGCGGGGGCGTTGCTCAAGCTTGATTTAAAAAGAAAAAACATTCCTTGTCCATAGGCTGAAAGCATTATGATTTTCCAATTTCTTCTTTCAAAAGATGCAATGTTTTCAGGGTACAAATCCTAAAAAGAGAAGTCGGGCTGACTAACCAAGTTAGGCAGTATGCAAGTGACATAATGATCAATCAATCAATCAGGGGAATTGTAAGCGCGCTACTCACCCGTGAGGGTCGCAAGGCGCTGAGGGGGGGGGGCGGGGGGGTGTGATCAGTTAGCCAAAGAGCCAGGTCTTGAGGGAGGGGGCGCGTCTGATGTCTGCCGGTAGCTCGTTCCAGGTCTTGGCTGCAATGTGAGAGAAGGATCTTCCGCCTGCTCTGGCTCTGTGGATGCGCGGGATTTCGGCCAGTGCGAGGTTGGAAGATCGGAGGTTTCTTGGCGCGTAACATCACGGTGGGTGACATCGCAGTGACTTCAGAAGAAGTGGCATCACAACCCATGACTTTGCAAGAAGTGACATCAGATCTTAGGACCTCACACATATGTTCAGCAGGTCTATCATGAGTACATTTGGAAGCATTGCAATATTTAAAAAATGAGATTTTGGGTCGGAGTTGAGTCAAAAAGTGACGCAGCCACGACGGAAAATCTGGCCTCAATTTATGCATTTATAATTTAAAACCAGTGGTGGCTCCTCCATTGGGGCGTGGGGGTGTCGCCCCACAGCTTTCTCGCAGTGCGAGAAGCAGAAATATAAAATGGTAAAACTACCATTTTATGTTTCTGCTTCTCGCACTGCGAGAAAGCAGAAGTGCCTGGTTGGGGGCGGGCGGTGGGCGGGTCTGCTCGAGGGCAGCGGGGGAGTGGCTTGCCCAATGTTATGGGCCCTGACGGTTTGGTCCGCCCCAGGGCCGACCAAAGCAGTCATGCGCACTCTCCATTTTCTCTATGTAGGCTGCATGCAGCCTACATAGAGAAAATGGCCTTCCTACAGGGGCCCGGCTGGGGCGCTGCCCGCTGCACCGCACCAATCACAACGCTGCCATTGCAGCGTTGTGATTGGCTTAGGGGAGCAGGAGGAGGGAGGCTGCCTAAAACGCGCCAGGAGCAGCAGGAGCTGAGGCAGCGGCGCGTGATGCGGTCGCGGAGGAAGGTAAGTTTATTATTTTATATTGATTACCGTCCCCACCCGGCGCGAACTCACCCGCCCATTTTGCCGTGCGCGACTGCCTGTGTAGCTTGAGCCTTCGGGATTACGGAGACCGGCGGTGCAGAGATATAAGTTGTATAGTGTGTGATGTCATTGGGTACTATAGACCTAACAGCACAGGGATGCATTGGTAAACTAACAAAGCTGCAATAGGCATAGCCTGACCATCATAGGCTTCTCACTGCTTGTGTGTGGCGAGTGGATGTGGCCACTGTTGACGTCATTTTATGTGGCAGCTATTGGTGACACTTGCTGTTGAGTGAAGGCTATTTTCAAGCTCCACAGCACAAGCACGCAGTGCCACATAATGTACAGGTGTCTGTCTGGAATTAGGAATGTGCGTACTTGTAACGTGGGGCACACTCACAACCTCTGAGACGTCATATCCGCACTGCCGGCTACTACAGACGACGGTCTTTATGTGGTCTATGCGACGTAACTTCTGTTGACTTCAGAACATCATTAAAATAACATAATTTACTAGTAATGACGCAACCATGCTAGGATTGCACTACCCAAAAAATGTGTTTTTCTTTCACTATATGTGCCTCGTCCCAATGCCAACACTGTTGCCATAGAACCGGATTTCATACCCTGCTAAAGTTTACATGGATGTAAGGATTCCATAAGCGGCATGTTTCAGTGACACTAAACTGCTGTTCTCTGACCCTGGCCATATACTCAAACTGTGCAAGGCACAAGGAATCCTGCACGGCGTGCTAGCTATCCCATCACAATCAGGGTGCACTGTTTGGCCCTGTCCGCCTTGAACGGAGCAGAAAGTGCCTTCTGTACTAGATCATAGCACTAAAGGGCCATTCCAGAAAGATCAAGATGTCCATACGCGACCTGCACAGTGCTACTTGTGCATTTAGACTTGCATGTTGTTTATCTTATCACATTTAGAATAGTCACATACATTCCCTAGTGGCTTGTACAAAACATACACATGTGATATGCAAACGCATATCTGTCTGGTATTGTTAAATATTCCTAGCTTATTTTCATTACCTCACATTTGCAATGCGTACACCATGCAAGTCAAGGGTTAGTCAAATTGTGGAATCATTTCTTTACAGCATCTTCCCTGTACATAGGCTGTTTTTACACACACAAAACCTCTTCCTACAATCAGCCAGCATTAACTAGAGAGATTGGGCATGTTCCCACATTTTCTGCACCACTTATGACTGAATTATTCAGGTTTAAGTTAAGTCTACAAGTTTGAGAGTGCATTCCTCATGCTTTGTGAATGCACAAAATGTACTAACTTTTGGTGTCTGTCTAATTTGCACCACACGGCTCTTTAGTTCTGTGACACTTTCCTTTGAACAGTTATTTTTTTAATGTCAGTCCAAAGGTTTCAGCGCATAATATTTTCATATGTCGAGTAACTGATCATCAGCCAGACACATGCCTTGAACAACTTTATGAATTGGGCCACTAAACCCACTAAGGGGGGCTTGTAATGCAATCTGTTGCACATTCCTGCACTCTGCCGCCCACACAGGCAATCCCTGCATACGGCACACGCACATGTGTGTGTCCGTCCTGGCATCCACGCACACCATTGTGGTTCACTTTCTGAACCCTGTGAGCGTACTGTGGTGACAGGCCCCTGGCCCGTCATGGCTCCGAAGTATTTGTACAAACATGTGTTTCTGTGGTCGAGCCTGCTACTCTCGGAGGTATATGGGTGGGCCACAAAGTGTACAATAGGAGCCAGGCAGGCGGCAGCTTTCTCTTCCGAAATGCCGTATGTGTTCAGACAGCACTCTCCTCAAAGGCACGGTATGGACCCGCGAGGCAGTCTCAGAGCACTTTGTGCCCAGGAAGTGGTCTCAGTAGCGATACACTTAAGGCCTGGGTAACTGTAGCGTGGAAGAAAGGGGGTTTCACCCGCTCCAAGCACTGAATGACATCCAGATGCCCTAATTGTTAACCAGAGTGGATTAGATAACTCCGTTTTAATCAAAGGTCACTGAAAATCCTTAGCGGCAATGTCGCGGTCTGGCCACTAAGTTGACGAATGATAACCAACGGGAGTATGTGAGGACTTTTGATGTAGTTCTGCTTCTGGAAACGTGGTCGACATTATAAAGCTGGCAACCTACAAGTTGTAGGTTGCCAGCCTTTGTTACCTTCGATTCTGGAACTTGCTCCAGTTTAAAACCTGTAGGTCACAGGTTCGAATCCCAGCAAAACCAACTCATCCTGCCATCTTTCTGGGACAACAATAGGTGTATGGTGAGCAATATTTGTAGTCAATATTGTCATTGTTTTTGGTTTCTGCGCAAACTCTTAGTGGACTTTAACATGTCCCACTCCACTCCATGTGGCCAGCTGTGAGAAACTTCATGCTAAAACATTAATGCTTTTTTAATTGGATTTATTAACGTATTTGTCAGAAAAAATCTAACCAAAATATTTGAACACCACTTACGTAACAGAAGGTGGACTCCAGTAACCCTTATGAAAGAGTTCAAGCGATATCTGAAGAAGGGCACCAGAGAGGCACAAATCAGTGAGAAACAGCATTACAGACATGAAACATATGGGCTGCATACACAGCTCTGTTAAAAATTAGAAAGACTTTGAAGAGGCAGGCTTGCGCAGAGGGTTCTACAAGACAAGGGGGATCAGAATGAATCATGTGGATCGAGAAGAATTCTAGTGTTGCGTTTATGTGTGACGATAAAGATTTATTCTCTCACCACTGTTTATCGTGCAACGTTTGGTGCATCTGGTATCAGCGCTTGACAGGTAAAGGCTCGGTTTGCCATCTTCTTCATTTTCACAATAGAGATTTCAATAGGTGTCTGGACTTGCTTCTTATGATGTGTTGACTGACTGGTTTCTTGGTTTTTTGTGTGGTGTTTTGTTGACTGATGGAGATGATTCTCTTTATTTGTGATGGAACTGGTCTTCACTTAAATCCTTGACCTCGACAAATGAGTTTTTTTGCGGGGGTTACAATTACTCGTCTTACTCAGCCGTGCTACTCTCTCGCTGGTTGATAACGCACGGGCAGGGCTAGCTACATGGCTCAAAACATCTCTGGGATGCTGCACTAAACACCGATTCAGATTTAACACAGGCTTTCCACTTGGTATGGGATGATGGTTTTAATCTGTGTGTTATACATTTTTATAATAACAATTTCACATGTATTTCATTTTCCAACCCCAAAGTTGCCCTGCTTTTTTATTTTTTTTGACCGCTCTATAGGAGAGTTGCAATCACAGAGGTGTGGGCTGAACGTGATTTTGGCCCGGGATTTCAATGCTAAGCTAGGCAGTAAAGCCTCCGTTTATGGTGAAAGCCCGCCCTGAGCAGACATGCGGGGTGTACCCTGCAGGGACAAGATCAGAGGGGTTATTACCTGTCTCTTAATGTCCCCACGTTTGATTTGTGTAATGCAATAGAGATCACAGGGGTGACCTTAGTAGGACCCACGGGGTGCGGGGTGTGGAGGGGCCGGGCCGGGGACTGGACGGGGTCATCAGACCTCAGAGTGGTTGACACCTTCCTGCTTTCTCAAATTTGCTTGAAAATGCACCATTTGCCCACTCTTTTTTCAAAATGTTCTCGGGGGGACAACCCCCCGAATCCCCTGTAAGTGGTTCGGGCACGCTCGCTCGCCACACTCGCTCGCCACAGTACAGTACAACAATTGTTTTACGCCCCACCACTTTCAAATGTCACCATCCGCGACTGTTTAAAACCCTGCCACAAAGAAATTACCAACAAGAAGAAACATGGTGGTAAGTCTGTTCTGCTTAATTAGTTGCATTTTGCCGTCTGCATTTTAACATATCTTATGGGGTTAAGGCACCTGCTGCAGAGATCTCTGTGTGCCAACTATATTACAGAATAATGATAATAGTAAGATAACTCTGGAGGCAAACATATTTGCTGAAGAGATTTGTGTTTTGTCTAGTCCCAGTTTTGAATCAAAGTGGTGTAGAGAGTTAATATGTCTCCTGCAAAGCACATTAGGTAACACACAGATAGCAGATTTTTATGTTATGTAAATAGTTAAGTGGGTTACTGCTTATAACACAGAGATCCTTTTGTTACCTGCAGTTCATAAATTGTAATCCTTCTAATATAGCACAGTGAGCTATGAAGGATTTGTAGCTCCTACACCTTGTAACCCTCAATAGCTTATGTAACACATCCTGTACATTGATTTATACACATGATTTATTGTCAATGTATAATGTGTACATATGATGTAAATTGTTATTGGTGTAAATACTGGGATAGACAAGCTTATCTGACATTCTTACAGTGTATGCATATCTCTTATATACAGGGACTGCACAAAGTCAAAAGCATGCCTCTCTCAAGTACCTGTGAAGTGATAAACTGTGAGCCATTGTTTCCCCTCCATTGCATTTACGTGTGAGGCTCCCAATAGCTTCCACCCACGATACCCCAACAAAAGGAGACCTGATGGCCCCTTCACTTCGGCCTTTGTTATGGGCCCAGCTGTAATCTGATAAGGCCCTTCCCGCCTGCACATTGCTGCGTTTAAGGAAAGCAGACAATGCACAGGCGCTGCTGAATGTGTCCAGGTGCAATTTTTGAAAATTACACTGGGGCAGGTTTACCGTGTTTCTGTGGGGCCCAACCTCTTGGCAGGGTGGATGGCGTCCATTCTGTTAAAAAAGTGGGTAGACGCTGCCTAACCGCGTGTAACCTCAACTTCTGCCCTGATATCCGTTTCCTTGTCTATCTGATAGATAATAGGTAACCTTCACCTCCATCCCCTCCTCCTCCTCCTAACCCCCCATACCCCGCTGGTAGCCCCACACCCTCTCCTGGAACCACGCGTCATTTTTTTCAGTTTTCACGTCTTCTCTGCGACTTATCTCTCTCCAAGGTGTAAAGAAACTAAGGGGCTTATTTATGAGAGCCCTGTGTCACTTTTGCACCATGTAAAGTGATACATGCGTGACGCAGGGCTCTCATAATGATTTATGAAGCCAAGCAAAGACACCCTGCGTGGCTTTGAGTGGCCTCATAAATCATGAAAAAGGAGACGTAGCGCAAATCACTGCGTTACCTTACTCTGCGCCCAGGAGGCGCTCCATGGGTGTTGCAGTGGGTTTTCCCACACAAAACCATGAAATTTGACGATGACCCAGATTTACAAAGTTATGTAAACCGGAGGCAGCGTCAAATCCTTACGCCTCCCGAGGTGAGGCATAACGAGGAGAAATATCTTTATTTCTCCTCGATTTTTCCTCTTTCCATGTGTGCTGCATTCTACAGCACACATAGAAAGAGGAAAATGCCTTGTAGGATTGTTTTTGTGAAATAAGGTACCACTTCCTGCACAAAAACAATCCTGTCTGCAACAGAGGCACCCTTGATGCCTACATAAACAATAGGCACAAAAGACAGGAATGACCGTAATGCTTAAATAAGGTGCATTCCTGCCCTTCATTTTGGCATTGGGCAGGGCAGCAAGGTGTCTTGCTGCACTGCCCTACGCGAAAATGCCCTAAATGAGGCCCCTAAGTAGTGAGAGGGACACGTGACACAGACAGCGCGAAGAGCGAGAGATTATTTATCCATTGAGCGCACACGAGAGACCGTGGTGTAGTGCTTTCTTTGGTAGACAGAGGGCAGTGAAGAGACAGTAATTCACCTTAGTGTTTGAGGGAAACAGGTTTAAAATGTTTTGTTCGTCTTCTAGTACTACTCTGTGTAAAAATGCATGTGATTACCATCTGGGATGTAACAATGGCCTCTTCAGCACCTGCGTGGCGCAGGGATCCATAACTTTTTGCCTGTGGGTTTGGGGTGGAAGGGTGGCATCAATTTGAGTTACGCCACTGATTTTTGTCTGTAATTACGCAGCAGCATCGGATTGGCACGGTGGGCAATCAGCCATTACACGAGTGGGCTGAGGTAAAGGCCAGCTGGTGGGCAGGGGCGTAGCTTAATCAGTAAGATGGGGTGGTGAGCTTCAGATTTTCCAACAATCAGGCTGGCATATAATGTTTAAATACATTATAAGACAAGCAGGGTGCATGAGAGGGGCTAAAGGGACAATGGAAAGGAAGAGGAATGTGGATTGGTAGGAGTACTACGAGAGAAAACACTTTTTTTGTAAAATAACCAATATTTTTAGGTCTTTCAAAACAGAGAGTGTGTGTACGTTTTTGTCTGTGTGTATGTAAAAAGTCCTGCTGAAATCCGACTGACATCTCACAATACACAAGAGAAGACACCTGTACCCAACTATTTATCATAAAATACATTTATTAGGGGGGGTGTAGAACCCCAAACACCCCTTCTGAAGCTATGCCCCTGCTGGTGAGCCGTTTTTTTCAGCTGTAGATAAAACCACATTTTCCTGGGCCGGCTTGGCCGCTGGCGCTTGACTTTAAAGGCTGCTGTAGCCTTAGAGCGATGATCGGAGCTCATTATAACCGAGTACAGAGAATGTCTGGCGCATTGTCTTGTGCAGTAGGACAGTGGGCCAAACTGAGCAGGCACAGCATGTCGTCGGTCTCCTCCTGTCCCCAGTCTCTCAGCGTGACAGTGAGGCCACTGGGAGTAGCCATGCTCTTTTTGAACGTCACAGCCAGCACTAAAGTTACCTGGGGTTGAGGTGAAAGGGGGCTGTGCAGAGAGACAGATTACGTGTGGTGGTCATCTAAAAGGCTCTACTTTTGTAAGAAAGGGAAATAGAGACAGAGACAAAGAAAGGCATTTGGAGCAAATTCCTGCAGCTTTTTCAGATTCAAATTGAGTCTCTACCCACAATACAAAGTACGAAGTTGTATGCAATCCCCAAATACATCGCTTGAAGAGAGGCTCCTGAGTGACAACCAAAAGAGGAAGAACTCTGGTTCCTTGAGGGTGAACAGAAGCCTCCAGACACGAAGGATGCACATGGTTCTCTGACTCATGGGCTGATACAATACAGGATATTCAGGGATCTTTGGGGTGGGGGAGCACAGACTAAGGGACCAATAGGTGACTAACACATTCAGGCACCCAAAGTAGAGAAATGTATAGGCCTGAAGATCAGGTGCGGAGACCTGAGGGGGAATTGCAGTGGAATAATGGTGTGTCTAGCAGTGCATCTAGTCTTGGCCAATGCTACCAACCCCATGAGTTTAGACAGCGTAATTTATCAGAGATTTCTCCCAAAATTACTCCCGATACTAAGCAACGTTTCATAAAAGGTCATTGTCCACAAATGTGGGCCACTTTTTCTTTCGGTGTTTGGGCCTAATTTTGTTCCCAATCCGGCCCTGCAATGCAGACTCAGTATAGTGTGTATAGGGTGAGTGCACTACTATGGTGATGAGATTCTGCACTATTTTGAGATTCTAAGACCCAAAGGTGCTCGGGACAGCGATCCCGTGAGCAGTTGAAGGTCTCTCTAATCCAGCTATTGAGGCTCAAGGGCAAGAGCGCATTCATGTTTCTCAAAGCACCCACTGCACAGACATAAGGAAGTGACTGAAGTAAAGATGGCGACCACCTAGGATCTGTAGTGATGAAAGCACTGTGATAATATCACTAAGGCTCCTTGCTCTCCGCTGTCAAAAGCCTTTTCAAACTCTTTTTCAAATGTTACCAGAAAACTTGACCTGGTACCTGAAGATCCTAGAATCGTTTACAGGTCTCCTCGCTGCGTTGCCATGAAAATAAATGCCCATTTTTGTTTTGGCTTTACATTTGTTCGGTAGAGCGCTTGAAAATCATATGCATTACATATGCAGGAGATGACCAGGAATTCGCTTATTTAAAAACAAATCTATTGAATCCCTGTTCCAGCTCCGTTTGTCCTGTTGTAGTAGGTCAAAGTGCTGTATTGTTGTAAACAAATAAATAATACAAAAAATAAAAGTTAATTGCTGTTGCAAACACTTTACAGTCATTAGAGGAAGAAATATAGCATTGTTTAATGTTCCATTACAAATAGGACAGCCATTCAATTTAGGAATGATTACACTCGAAGTACTTTGGGACACATCTCAGGTGTACAGTAGTATTACTAACATGCAATGCATTATAGTTGTTCCAAAAGCTCCTTGACACTCTGCACTGAATAAATACTTTATTTAGACATAAAAGTCCATTAAAGTGCATATCAACATTGCAATTAAACTTATTTCATTAAAAGAATTATTACAATTCAATCATGATAAAACACGTCAAACACTTATTAGAACATTGGAATGCTGAGCGCTCCATTGAAAAAAATGGAGTGCTCTGGGTTTCTAATGGCGGGTAGAAGCCCGAAGCATCAACATTCCAATATTTAACAAAGGCCTCACAGAGCCCGAGGGGATTTCAATGCCCTGGGGCCCTGTGAGGCCTTTGTTTTACAAATTAGAACATTCTGCCCTCTATAGGCGGAATGTTTTAATAGCCTTAGAGCCCTCCATAGCGGGCTTGACCGGCCAGTAAAGGCACGCTCCCTTGTTAAAGGGCCATCGTGTACGATAGCGCCCACTATGGCTGCCTCTAAGGCTACAATATAAAACACGTAAAACTCATGAGCAGCAGTGTAGATTCAACACATACAGGTTAAAATACTTCAACTATAGGGAGCAACAGTCTAAAGTGTTCCTAGCATACCAGTTAAAGTACAAGTTTGGCACTCAATTTGCGGTAAACAAATTAATGTTTGTCATTTTCCTATATATTGGCAAACAGACCTGTACTCTAATAAGCTTTTTTTTGGTCCCATCTACCAGGCAATTCAAAGTTTGTGCTTGCAAAGACCTTATCAAGAATTTAAATTGTGCTTAATGCCCATACATTGCTTACCATTGGTTGGCTTTATTGTCACTCTCCTTTGCTTACTTCTTATTAAATAGCTTGCCTTATCCATTTTGTGTTTGTGTCCTTCCCGTGCTCACTTTTAGGGAACAACTTTTTTGTTTTTACTTAAGCACTCCATGCGAGTGTATGTGTTTTCCAGCTGTTTCCCTCATGTGCTTGTTTCCCCCACTGTTTTCCGTGTTGATCTTTCTTGTTGGTGTGCTCCTCTCCCTCCGTGCTCCATGTTGCTCTCTTGCCTATATACTTCTCTCTCTCTCTGCGCTCCGTGTTTCTCTCATACAAGGGCTTCTCCCTTAGCCCCTGTGTTGTTCTCTGTTTCTTTTGCTTTCACTCACCTTTCTTGTTGCATCCTACCTTATGTGCTCCCTTTCTCCTTAATGCTTGAGCCACTTCCAACTTCTTTAGACAGTTAATATGAGCCTCTTCCTCCTGTTCTGATCATTTTCTGCTGGCAGTTTCATGAACTTAGACCAGGAGACTGGCATCTGCCCCTAATATGATTCCTCCTCTTCCTCCAAATATTTCTGTGCCAATCCATACTTCTTTACTTATCAACATCCCGTCAAACTCCTGCTTTGTGTCCCCATACAACACAGGTTGATGCTTTTGCAGTGGCTGCTGCTACTTAACGGGGGTGGTGGGGTGGTGCGAGGGTGGGGGTAATGAATAATAATTTTTTAAAAAATTACTTACCTGCAGGCCGGCCGCCGTATCGTGGTGCTCTTTGGTCGTCGACTCACAGGCTCACAGGCTTCCCTAGCCAATCACAACGCTGCTGTCACCAGCATGACAGCAGTGTCTTGAATCATCTGAGTGCTGTGGTTCGGCGCTCAGACAGGGACTGGGAGCCTGTGCATGTTCTCAACCAAGGCTGTGCAATACAGCTGGATGGAAAACATGCTAAGTGCGCATGACTGTTTGGTCGACCCAAGACGGCCGGCAAAACCATCATGTTGACTTAGAGTGCCCACAACTTCTCCCCCCGCTCTGGCCCGCCCAGCCTCACATCGCAACTAAGCCAGTACGGAAAAATAAAATGATAATAACATTGCGTTTTTGTAATTTTATTTTTCGCTTTTGAACTGCTCACAGAGCAGAGAGGCGATGCTCCTCTGACTTAGCAAAGGAGCCGACGCTGTGGTTTTGTGAGATTAGCTGCATAGAGGAGCTGTAACAATCTGTCAGGATGGACACTTAGAAATATGCCTTGGATTAGGGCAAACAGCAGCCCAGTCACCTTGACTAGCTCACTGTAGGGGTTGTGGATTGGGGAAAGACAAACGGATTTTGTTTGTTTCATTAGAGGGTACCTTTAACGATATGTGAACTAGAATTGGCTAGTTTTGCAAATCTATGATAATTTGCTCTTAGAAATCATATCAGAGCCGGTTCACTGGACAATTAGCTCAATAAAAAGCCTATCACCCTGTATAATGTAGAAACATATATATTTAAATATTATTAATTGTTTGTGTGGAAATGTATTATGTAAGAGGGGTATACTGACTTTGATCAGATGGGATAGATATATTTCCCACTGTAAATTGTGGTACATTTTTAGATTCTGCAGGCCAATATGTAAAAAAGATTACACACATGCAAAGCTAATCTTTTACATTTTATACTCATGCCAGTTCAGGGCTGGCTTTAGGGCGGTGCCACTGGTGGAGCCAGACCTGGTGCTGAGCTTGGTGGAGGCCGGCGAGCTGTGTTTAGGGTTTAGGAAAAACGTATGGATTTAAAACAATTTGCTGCAGACTTTCTTGTGTGTCCAGCGATTTTGAGACACAATAAAAATGGCAAAATGACTCTGGTGTCTAATGTTCCTGTCGAGAGCGATTTGTCTTGTGGCACTGCACAGATTATTAATATGCCAGCTGCAAAGAACATGTATGATGCAGGTCACAGAACTGTATTTTATGTGGATAGCTCAGTGGGTTACTGCTTTTGTCACAGAGATGGTTTTGTTACTTGCAATTCATAAATTACAATCCTAATATAGAACAGTGATCCAGGAACTGTAATCAAAAAGCTGTATTGAAGCTGCATGGTATAGGTTAGAACGTTATATTGTTTTACCCAGTTTTTCATTATCATTGTGTTGCTAAAAAGGGTTTGTTTGGATAGAAATTCATTGTGATCTGTAATGCCAACCCCCAACCACTGAGATGCGTTTTAAATCCTGAGTTTCTGCTTCTCCAGACCAAACACTGTTAAAATATTCTTCCTACTAGTTTGGATGACTTGATTCCTACACCTTGTAATCCCCATTGTTTTAAGTAATATTTCCTGTAGACTGATTTACACATGTATGATTCATTGTCTCTGTATAATGTGTATGTGAGTGAGACGTAGAGTGCTCTTACACCATACACTGGTATGAGTAGTGCTATAAAACAAATGAAATGCATGTAAGAGAGGGGCTACAGAGAGATGAGGGGCACAGTTGGAGGATGGTAGCGTGGAAATCCATGGAGAAGGTGGTCATTGGGGATGACAACAAAGAATGTCGCACTGGGCGCCACCAGCGCTAAAGCCGGTCCTGTGACAGTTTTTGCCTAATGCGTCATTCTAAATGTTTTACACTTCTTTTTTGGGGTTAATGTGATTCCAATGATGGTACAGAGCATATTTCCTCATGCATCTGATTCAGGCCTTGACGCATCCAATCATTCTACTCTCAAAATCCTTCAAACTGTCTCAGAATGTCTCTCCACGTCCTCATTGAATGTGGCAAGACGGACTTTCATGGGAAATCTTCTGGATTTCCCAGACAGGCTAAATTGTGCCTAAATAATTACCAGTGGCTAAGAGTAATTCAAGCATTCCATCCATCACTGTTTTTTTCCTAAGGGAGAAGTCCTAAGCGCAATGGGTATTTCGAGACGCCCACGCTGCACCTCACTAAGGAAGGCCAAAAAGTTCAAAACCGGTCTGAGATTGTTTGTGTTCTCTTCTAGATGGGACTGTTGGGCATCAGCAATAACCCTTTCTCTTATTTTTCTCCCATTGTGGAACAGTTTTGGTAAAAGCTACTGACAAAGCCAATAGATCTGCACAGGCGAAGCTAAAAGGGCAATACCAATTGGCTTTGCCACTACTTGTTTTTATTGATGTTAGCATCTGTGCCCTCTGGATTTTGGGAATGGCAACATGGGTAGCACTTGGTTTTATGGACGTCAGGAAGGTTGTCAGTGCCAGTTTCAGTGTCAAGCTGGTTATCTCTCTGCTTTGTACGTTGTCTCTGACGTGCTACAGCTGGAACAGTGCATCTCATTTCAATGCCCAGTGCTTGCCACTGTGGAATTACTATTTGATACCATGCCCAAGACTAAAAATTGTTCCAGCTTCTCAAAACCCCTTCCTACCACGGTTCTTAAAGAAACTGGCTTCTCTGCAGTGGTATAACGAAACTTGAGGGGGCCCCCTGCAAGGTCCATTGAGAGCCCCCCCCTCCAGACTCAACCAGGAGCCCTCAGGCCAGGGTAAAGTGCTGAGGGGCCCCCTCCCACACCACGGGGGCCTGTGTTACGTCTCTGTTGCTTCTTACTGGTCAAATCTGATCCAAATCTCCTAGACCCAAGGTACAGTCCCAGGCTGCCTAAAAATATACCAGGTCTGTCACTAAAGAATATAGACCACAGAAGTAGGGACCGGGAGAGGAAAAAAAGAGGCCCAGTACCCATGCTCCCTAGAACACATATGTACAACACTCAAGGGTAACTGTTCCTAAAGGAGATTCCGGCCCATTGGGATGCGGACAGGGTGAAGATCGGGGGGAGCGAAAAAAGAGGGGGAATAGAAAATTCGTTTGTCTCAGGATGGATGTATAGGTTAGGTGAATTTCCTTATTTGGAAGAGTTGCCCTCACAACCCGTGAAGGTGTCATGCTTCATCATTGGGCGTTTTTGCTCCTCGTGGGGTCGGCGCTGCAATACCCCATGGGCCCTGCAAGAAGGATCTTTAGCGGAGATCTTTTTGTAAAAAAATGCCGTAGTGATGAGTGCAGGTGTGTGGAGCAAGTGAAATAGTGAGTTAAAAATACCTCGGCAGTGCCCAAAAAGGCTTTTTTTCCTGGGTCCACCGGGTAGAGTAAAAACAGAAACCAAACAGTGATGAGGAAATATAGTTTGGTTCAGATAGTAAGGGTCAACATGTTTCAGAAGGGGTCCTTGGCGTTTCATCAGGACCAGGTATAATTTGAAAAAATTATTAGTTTAGACAAAAGTTGCTTTAAAAAGATAAGGGGAATTCTCCCTGAATCTTAGTCTTAGAAACACTAATTGTAATGGTGCCAGAAAAAATACTATTATGTCATCAGTCACCCAAGAAAAATAATCCAACCCATTAGATGTGACGGGAAGGGCCTCTATGGTAATAGGGCATACGCTATAGGCAATAGTGACCCATGTGAGCGTTAGGCATTATCACCTACCCGCGTCTTGTTCCAGTCTTCGAGACCCAAGGAAAATGTTTGCGCAGAAAATGACCTCCACAATGAGCTTCCATCAGGCTTCACGTGCGACTCTAAAAGTTTTTGACAACATACTGCGCATTGCGAACAAAGGTGGCTCCCGTCCTCTTATTCTTCATGATCTATCAGTAGCCTTCTATGCTGGGAATCGTTCCGCTCTTCTACGTACGCTTTAGAAGAGAATAGAGCAGGAAGGAGAAGTCTTCAGCCAGTGGTGCTGGAACAAATTTCAGAGTGGGGGTGCTGCATTCAATGTTACAATACAGCAGTCGTATGCATTGCGAAAAATCCAAGCGTCACACAAAGAGCTAGCGTAGCAAATGAGGCACGCCCATTCAGCAGGAGAGTGGTATGGGTGGAGTATTTAGCTGGTGGTGCATTTTGGAGAACATTGTCACAACTATATAGCTAAAGCGCAGGGTGGAAGCACACTGTCATTCACAGACAACACATTTTCCATTGAAATGGCCTCTAAATGTGCAGAGACATGCGGTTCTACTGATAAAACTATAGAGCGCACAAAAGATAATGTCTGGAAATTGGCTTTCAGCGAATATTAGTTCTTTGTACATCGACAAGCTAACTGTTTTGATTTGTTTTGATCCCATTAGAACCTTTGTTTCCACCACACTTCAAAATTACAAAAAAGTGCTTCATTTTCCTAACTGATTTATAAAAACAAATGTACAGTTCATTCATAGATATTTGAATTTAGTTGTATGTAAAAAAAAAAGGACATCCTACAGCCTATCATTTTATACTCCCTGTGCCCCAACAAGATTGCCGCATAGTTCAGTTTACAAAATCCTCCCAATTTTCAGTCAGAAGAAGCCAAGTAAATTCCAATTTCTATGTTAAGAAAAATAAGGAGCAATTTGTCAGAAGACATAACCTGGCATTTGACCTCTGTCTTTGAATGCAGAGGGAATGAGACTAGATAAAAACGCATCCTTGTTGCTCATTTACCTTCTTAATCTTAGCACTTTTATTGTGGGGGTTCTGCAACACCTCTGCTTCCAGCGCCTATGCCTTAGATGGGTCCCATAGCTGGAGGCAGCTGCTAAAGCATAAAAAAGCCAGCTCTCTCTCTAGCCCTCTTAGGCTATAATAAGGGGTTCATGAAGTTAAAGTTGGTCTCCTACTCTATTCATGTTATACAGCCTCTCTCTATTCTAATTCACTCTTATACAGAGGTCTTCATTCTGTGAGGTGTGATCCCTATGGGGGGTCATGGAGTCATGGGAAGGGGGGGGGGGGCGCGCATTCCTCAGCCTAACTTCTGCCTGGAATCCAAAATGTGAAAAATACAACCATCCCGGACGGTTAATTCTGATAGTTAAAATGCTTCAGCTGGAGTGCCATTCAGGGAGTCTCCTGTGCTGTGAAACCAAAGCTGGGCAGACAGCTAAACACGCCTTTCTGCCAGTACGCTGCTTGCCTGAAAGAAATGCAAATGTGCACAATGAGTTCATCTGCAAATGTAAAGGGTAATCTGCAAATGTAAAAGGATGCTTGGGAGCCGGTACTGACTTTAATTGATCGAATCACTTGAAGCGTTGTGATGAGAAAGATTTATTCTTTTTGAGTGGTAGTGCGAAGAGTTAACAAGTGAGCAGTGAAGTGAGTGATTTTAATTGTCATTGTATTTACATAGCGCTTACTATCCCTAAGGAGGTGTTGAAGGGACAGTTATGTAAAAACAATTGTATTACGTACGGTCTGGGTATTTACTAAAATCTAACTTTTTGCACACTTTGTAAGAGTCTATCTTATACTGTGTGTAATGCAGGTATAAAATAATGACTTACATAGTCATAGTGCTTTCTGTCACAGGCTGTGATTTTGTAGCACTAAAAATACACAAGTCACTATTCTCAACTGCACCAACCAACATTTAATTCTGTGGCTCTCTGGTTACACACAGCCCTTTGCAGTGCATTAACTAATAGAGGTTTCATAATGTACTATAGTGCATTTTCCACTGAGTAACAACTTTTTTATTTATCTATTTTTCATTTAAGCTTCCCATTATTTTATATGTAGCTACCTGACAGTGAAAGACCTAAAAAACATACAGAATATATTGTTTTTAGCCACACCTTTGACCCCGCCCCCATGTTCAGACTTTCAAGGGCCTCCAGCACCCTGAAACATGACTGAAGTCAACAACAGCAACAAACAAATAGAACCAGGAGTCAGTTTTTGCTAAAATAGAGGCATCTGTTTTCATAATGTTAAAAATAAAACCTTTTTAGAAAAACAGTAGGAAAGAAGATTAAGGGACCACTTCCGCCCCTGGAATTTAAGAAAGCATCCTACTTGGACCTTACAGTTCATCATTAATGATTGTAAATGGTAGGTTTTAATTATGATGAATGGTGTTCAGCAACCTTCAGTTCCATGCAGGTGTAAAACCCAAGCCATCAGCAACCCATATAATATAGTATGGTTCTCCTTGGATGCCTTGCACTAACGTTGCGGCCCATGCATTACAGCCATTATACTCAGGGCCACTGAATTATGTGATTGTGCGGGCGTGGAGATTTTAGCATAATTATAGATTTGCCGCATTTGCCACATAATCCATCATCTGCCGCATAATCTGCTGATTTTAACAAAAAAATCTTTTATTACTCAAACAGTTCAAAGGTTACTAAAAAGCAGTGACACGTGTTGCCGCATAGTAGAAGGCCCTTTGCAAACCTGGACTGGTCACCTTTTTGTTGCTTATTGCCATATTTGGGTGTTAAACTGAGATGCAACCACAGATTGACCATTTCTATGGTGAAAAACAGGCACTGTGTTTCCAATGGGAGGGACGTAGGGGCAAGTTTAGAGATGTCCAGCAAACGTGCCCCCCGGGTACAGTAAGCAAGAAGAGTATGAAGTTCCTCTAAGTCAAAGTGAATAAACAGTGAGATACAATTGGTGGGGTCAAACAGGGGATCATCCCACGGTAATAAAGAGTAAGGGGAGGGGTAAGCTAGGTGTCATGCTTCATCATATGAGCCTGCCCCTCGTCAGGTCGGCGCTGCAATACCCGACGGGCACCCAGTACGGAGCTCTTTGGCGGGGATCTTTTGTTCCTACCGATGGGTGCAGTGGGGGTAAGGGGCAGGCTCATATGATGAAGCATGACACCTAGCTTGCTAGGTGTGTGAGAGCCCTAGTTCCGAAAGGGGAAACCCCTCCCCTAACTCTTTATTACCGTGGGATGATCCCCTGTTTGACCCCACCAATTGTATCTCACTGTTTATTCACTTTGACTTAGAGGAACTTCATACTCTTCTTGCTTACTACAACGAAAAACAGGCACTCCCATCACATTAGTTCAGAAAAGTGTTATCATCCAAATAAGTTTTGTCAAATTATGTTTTGTTTGTGAAAAATAAAGTACTATTGTGCATGTTCGAGTAATTCTTTTTGGAGACTTTTTGTCTGAACTGTGTGGTAAACCGATCCACAGTCACCCACAAACCTTTGGTTTGCTAAACACTGTTTAATATTTTTTCCTCAACGTAAAAATGATTTGCCGTGGGAATTGGGGGCGTTTATGGTTGTTGATGGCTGTCGATGATAAGGAGTGCCAGGTTCTAGAAATCTTTGTCAGGAGGGGGTCTTTATGCCTAAAAATGTTTTACAGGGGAGTCTCGACATCAAAAAATTTGAAGACCTCTGCTCTGATATCTTATATCACTTCTCTTCTATGCGGCTGGCACTAAGCTGTGTCTGAAGGTTTTCCAACTAAAGGCACCGATTTCATTAATTGTTCACTTGTACATTTTATAGTGCTACATTTCCTTCTCAATGCTATATGAAGTTTATTACATATTGTCTATTCTAGCAATACAATTGAATATATTATATCTTCTGTATTGCACTTGTGAAAATGTCAACTACTGTGTTTTGTCCACAGTATGGTAATATGCTAATAAAGAAATTCTTACATACACTAATCGCAGTAACCAGTAAGATGCAAGACAATGAGCAAAAAGCTATATGTTATTTTATGGGTTTATTGCATCATGAATTATGCCATGCTCCCTTCATAATAATGTGTTTAGGAAAACTTGCTCGTAAGTATACAATAGCAAATTAAACAGAGAGCAAAGGCGCTTGTGCAGCTACATTTTAATGTCGGGCACCTTTGCACCGCCATTTTGTACCGACTTAAGAAGAAAGTAGTACAGTTTTGTCCTGACTGATGTGCACATAAAATATATTTTGCATGCCGGCTGCAGGTGTATTCTTGTGCCAGTTAGTGTAAAATTGGCTTACACTGGTGCAAACTTTGCAATCCTGTCGCAGGCACAATCTCTCTAGCGAGGGTTTTTTTAACATTGAGGTGGGTGAGGGTGCAACCTGTGCGTGCAATCTATGTGCAGAATATGTTCGCTCCATTCTGGGTTCCCAAAAAGAGTGTGCAAAACGTGTTGATAAAGCATTGCAGCTCATAATGTTCAAACAATAGCTGATTTCAGCACGTATAATAGGAATAATAGCTTCTTTACTTTGTAACTTTTTTTTAGCACTTCCGGTGTTTCTCAGTGTTTGAAAAATCAGGTCATGTTTACACGTAGTTAAATAATACTCCGAAGCTCGAGTTATCATTGCAAACTGTCACTGCCCATCACACGGATCGAACACTGTCCGTGTTTACTGTGAAGTAAACGTAGAAACTGACGGCTCGTGCTGCCGACTCGGCGGGGTCCAGTTGAGACGTCTGGGCGCAGTCTTTCGTTGAATTACCAATTCCTGTCGCTGTGGCATTACTTTGCACAGAGAGTTCCAAGGGGCATATTATCAAGGGCAGTATCGCCACTTTAGCGGCACTTTTTGCCGATAAAGCGGCGATATTTTTCTCGCCCTATTAGCAAGCTGTCGCTAACAGCTGTTAGCGACAGCTTAATGGCGATAGCGGCCGTTTTGTTGCCGCTTTGCATGTCAGCGATAATTATCGCTAATGACATGCAAAGTAGGCGTTCCCAACTAAAAGCAACTGCAAACAGTCGCAAACACAACTTCCCCCTATTATCAATGCCCGCGAAGCGATAAAAAAAGTCGCGCTAACCGCGATTATCGCTAGAATTTAACACCTGCTAAAAACTTGACTTACCTATTTTCTCAATGGGAGGTGGATTGTGAGGCTAAGTCCACCATGGCCTATCATCAAGGATTCCCCTATCGCTGGTGTTTTATAGCAGGATTTCCTGCGATATTCTCGCATTTCGCCGCTATCGCTGGATTTTTATCGCCTTGGACATAAGCGTTGCTAATAACGCGCTATCTCGGCGATGAAATCCAGCGATAAAAAAAACAGCGCTAAGCGCGCTTTGCGATAACTATCGCAAATCGTTGCTAATATGCCCCTAAGAAATCTGGAACCCCTAGAAAGAAGCTTCCAATTTACTCCAACTAAATGCAGAGAACTGACCAGTGCGATATTTAATTTTAAGATTAAATGTGTCTCCATTTTATTTCTCTCCTGATGACGACCTTAGGAATTTAACCCAGAGATGAAACACCGTTGACACTTTAACAGTCAGGCTGTGACTGGTCTCACTGGATGAGGAATGTAGCAATATGATTGATAATAACATATGCTGCGTGTTTTCCATGACTACGGTTGTTTGTTATTGCACATACAGACTTGTATTCGTGTTTATTTGTACTTCACAGTGTGATCACCTGGGACACTGATTCCCTTTTTTACACCTTTTCTTTGCCATCTGATTTAACTCTTTGACTATTAAAACAGTGGGCCCTATTTAATAGTCATAAAATATTTGTTAGTGACTAGTGAAGAATTTTAAGAACTAAGCTATATACTAATAGGTTGGTTCTTAAAATTCCGAATCGTAGTGGGTTGGAATCAGACTGGCTCACTACAATTGGAGGCCATCACAGGGATGGTCGCGCACTGAGGCCAGCAGACACCATGTCTGTGATTGCTTTTTAATTAAGCAAACCTTTTTTGTTATATGCAGCCAGTTTTCCTATAAGGAAATTGGACTGTGATTAAAAAGAAACGCTCATTTAAAAAAAAAAATGTTCTTTGAGCGGAAGCAGTAAGGGCATGGCCAAGCCCTATAAGATGGCAGACATGTAGCTGCTGTGCTTTATTCCAGACACAGAAAAACATGAGCTTCAATCCACCATGGCGGACGGGTGCTGGCTTCATCACCTGCCTCCGGAGAGCCAGTAAGACTGAACTGTACCCATAGATGCCAATTTCACAGTGCAGGACCCGCTAAAGGGCACGCTCGGCACCCGAGGGCCTAAGTGGGGTGGTAACCATCATGGCAGCACTGCCTTTGCCCTTGAGGCGGGCTGCACATACGCCAGCGGGCCTCGCGGGGCCGACCCACGGTTAGCTTGGGGCACAGAGGACTTAAGGAACACATAAAGTGGCAACCTGGTCTGTGTCACACCTGGAGCCCTAGCATACAGACCAGGCTGGGGCAGCCACGGTCGCAAGGCCTAAGAGGATGCCTTCCAGCACGCTGGCGAGAGCCATGGATCGCCTCCTGGATGGGTATGGCACCTGGGGATAGACAAAGTGACGAGCCTCTATTTGTGTGCGGACTGCACCCTGGTGTGTCAAGGGACTGTTGCCTTGCACCCCCCGGATATCTTGAGGTGCAGCGGCTGCTTCTTTATGAAACAGAGGACCCAGGACATCATGTGGTGTCCCCTGCGCATCTCAATGAATACCAGAAAAGATTGAATGCCCCTCACGCAGCGGCCTCTTAGAACTTGGCAGGCCCTGTTTGATCATCCAAAGCAGCCTGGTATAGCCTTGCAGCTTACTTTCGGAAAAGCCAACCATCACAAGCCGCCCTACTGGACAGAGATGCTGCTGGAGCATCTCCGGAGTGAGCGTGGCAGAGGATCGGACCCTGAGTTTGACCAGTACTCAGGGAGATTTTGAGGTGAGCCCTCATGCCCCTAATTGACAAGCCCGGCAGCCCCTAGAAATCCTGAGACACATCTGACTATTGGGCCCCATTGGAGCAATCTGGGGCCTGGAATGGCCTGCACATTGGCGCTCACAGGGAACCTGGGAACGAGGGCACTAAGACCCACCTGTCAGTGGGCTGGCACCCATCTCAGCTTGGTTTCCGGGGGTTAAGTTGAGGCCATCCCCCTCAACCCAGCTGGGCCCATGCATGGACACTGATAAGGGCACACAACTCAGGTATCTGAAACACAGCCACCAGATGCCCAACCCCGCTAACACCTTCTGCACCCTCCCATGGCGGTGACCCGTCAGGGGCATGAGGTGAAACAGACACATGGTGGCAGGAACCCTCCCCCTTGCTGGCTGCCCCCTTGTTTTTGTGGGCCGGGAGAACACTGCACCCTCGGAATCTATCCAGCTATACCCACTATCTTCATATCACCGTAGCCCTCTATTGAAGCCTGAAATCCATAGATCCTTGGGCCCTCCTTTAAAATGGCACCCCTTCGAAACTAACACCAAGTTCAGGCCACGACCCCAAGCGACACCTCCCCACTCACTATCCTAGCCCTAGACAACCAACTAGACTGTTAGAACTGCAGGTTTTAGTCTTTGTCAATGGCGGTGACCTCCCTGCCTGGGATAACCCTGGACACTGTCTACAACAATAACCCTCCTGGATCTCCGGGTAACTGGACCCTGCACACCAGGGTGGTGGCATCATGGGCTCTACTGCATCCAGTGACCTACAACCCTGAGCAGAAGAAGCCCTTCACTTGTGGACAGCATGGTTGCGTTACACCACCCTCGAAATCAGGGTGCACTGGCGCTGTAGTATATAGGTCCCAGATCCCCACAATTCTGAGAGTGCCAGAGTCCCCGCTGCATTACACAGGAAGGAACGGCACGACAGCATAACAACATTATGGTGGGAGACCGTACCAAAAAGGAACTAACCATCAAAAGTTTCCTCCAACAGTCCACTCTTAGTAGACCAAAGGAGGATGAGCGGGCGCCAGCGGACCACGAAGAAGGGCACAAGACTTAGGAGGATCAGACACAAGCCATCATGAGAGGCCTACTCCTCCAACTCTTCAAAGAACTGAGAGATTATATTAAAGGAGTCAAACCAGACCTGAAACTGGACCTGCACTCCTTGCAGCTCGATGTAGAGGAGCTTAGAGAGAGAGTGGCCCGAACAGTAATGTCCATTGATAGGCAAACTGAAGAAACTGAAGTCCTCCAACAGCACCTCCTCCAACTCAAAGATCGGCACATAATTCTGCAAGAAAAGTATGAGGACTTCGGAAATATATTGCGATGTTACAATATCCATGTACGAGGCATACCAACCCATGATTTAGGCAGCAACCTCTCAAAATAACTCACAGATCTCTTCAACACATTCTTGAGAAGTGCAGTGGTGAGCCCCTCCTAATGGACATAGCACACAGGGCCATGCCCCTCCAGAGAGGAAGAAAGCAGACACCAGATGTGATCACTCACATACATGATACACCAACAAGGAGACCATTGATGGAGCAAGGACTCGTAAATGAGACTTGCTCGGAAGCAAACCTCTCGTTTTAACTCATTAATGAATTACTAACTATGTGTTCGTAATTAATAATTCGCATTTCAGAAAGACACGCGGGATAACGAAGCTTGCGTATGTGTTTACTAACTATAACAAAATGAACGAATGACTAAAACGCACTCTAACAAGGGATCTTTACTGCGCATGCGTCTACTGCATCTACGTAGTATGACGTTTTAACCCTTGGAGGGAAAATCTTGCGCATGCGCAAAAGGCATTAAAATGGCAGCTTGAAAGTTCACATGCATGGCACCTGCTTGGCTTAATAGAAAATAAGTTTTATATTAAAGCAAATGCAGAAAGGGTAATAATAATTAAAGTGGGTTAGAGTAGAGGTTGGTGGTATACAGTGAAACCATTTATTTCTGAGAATAACATTTCTTCTTTTGACTTTATTATTAGTGCGCATTTGGGCCTTCCACACTTGTCTGAATTGAGCTGACTGATTTGACCCCGCACATGCGCACATGAGAGAGAACAAGGAAGGATTTGTCACGCGTCCAAGGACAAGAAAGATGTGCCCTGGGAACATGAGGGTGAAGAGTTCATATGAAGAAGCCTTATTCATGAAATTGAAACAATTTGTATTAATAAAGTTTGGAGATGTATGGGAAAGGAAACGATTTAATAAAGTTTAAGGGGCTGGGTTTGAAAATAATGTTTTAATGAAATAAGTCAAATGTAAGCATGGTGTGATGATCATCCCCCCCTCGCCTGACCAATCAGAGTTAGTATTTTATGAAATTGAAACATTAATGGGTGGTACATGATTATTGAAAGGTATAACTGAGGTAGTTTTAGTTAGTTAGTTAGCAGAGGCGATGCAGAGCTCAGGATGCTGTGGGTGGTGCTGATGCTGAGAAAAACGCTGATGAAGAAACTGAATGCAGAAACTTCCAACTTAATTTAATTGGGTTAGAAAGAAGATCGCGGAAGAACCACGAGGAGGAAAAGAGTGTCAGAGAGGGGTGCGACGCAGTCGTCGGTATTTAGAGAGGTGAAGTATCCTGTCCTGATTCCTGTCCTGAAGTCTTTGTCTCCTGATCTATCCTGGGGGACCCTTACCAGCCCTTTGGCCAGGGGGTTGGTCTTCACACCATTCTTGGTAACTATAAATTAATTGTATTGATAGATGTTCTTTTCTCTCTGTCCTCTCCTTTCTGAGCATAATTATTGTGTGAGTCTGAAATATTTTTGCTTATTGATTATTGATTGAATTGACACTCTTGCGAATGAGGGTGTTTGTACTGAAACTTTGAGATGGTTCACATTTAATTAACTTAGATAAAGATTTTAAAACTTCCTGAGTCTGTGATTATTTACTTTAATTAAAGAATGTTTAATAAATTATGTTAATTATCACCATCAATTAGTTCCAACTAATGGTCCATCGACCAGAGGAAAGAACTTTTGATCAGTGAAAGGTTTAGTTAGAACGGAACAACAGCTATTCCTGAAAACATGAAATCTATAAACTACAAGCTCCAGCGGTCTACTTGGTATTAGTGGAAGAAGTTATATGGGCCCAGGTGAGTATATGGTAGTGGAGTATCTGTTGTTAGTACACCGCTGGATCACCATCATGACCAAGGCTCGACAAGGGGGCCCGTTTTCTATCAACGGTTTGGAGATGCTCCTCTTCCAGGACCTCTCAGCTATCACTCTGGCAAAACGGTGCAGCTTTAAACCCATCATTGACTTCCTCATCTTACACAACACTAAACACAGGTGAGGGCACCCATTACACATCATCTCCTGGCCTGCAATGGTCGATTTCACAAAACGGCCTCTCTACATGAAGCAAAGCAAATCCTAGGCCTACCAATGGAGGAAGAGGAGTCCGAACCTCGAGAGCATGGGAGGGGTCTCAGAAATAAACTCAAAAATGGTAGACGGTAACCCAAGGTGCCGGTACAGAAATCAAGACCATCAAGGCCCAACCGCTAGAGCATCTCCAATGCTCGAAGCAACAAGAAGTAAGCCAGGCAGAGTGATATGTTTGTGTTTGCACCTAACACAGATGGGCCTACCTTGCTGAGGAACTAACTGTAACCTGGCCTATGCAACACCTAAGATTGGGCAGGGGGTCAGGATCACTACTTCCATCTACACTTACAATTACTCCTTCTTAAATGCATTGATGGACACCTGAGACTCCACTATTTGCTCCACTGTTGGGAATTTATGGTTAATGTTTTAAAGTGCTGGTAATTTTGCTTTAGAGGGAAAGTTGTACGCGGGGAACCACTCATTGTTTTAAGCTCTCATTTTATGTAGGGATTGGGAGGTTGCTGCCCTATATACCATGGTGGCTGGTGACATTTGAAAGTGGTGGGGCGTAAACATTTTGAATGAGTGCCCAGAGGCAAGTGAGTGTAGCGAACAAGCCCAGCCACCATATGGTGGGGTTCGGGGAGATTCTCCTCAAACCCACCTCCCCTCCAACCAAACTTTTTTGAAAAAAGAGCAGGCAAATGGTGCATTTAAGTAAATTTGAGGATGCAAGAAAGTTGATAAAACAATTGTTAAAGCGTAGTTGTTAGAAATGGGATCTCTAGTTGGCAAGGGCTTGCACCTTTGTCCAAGTAGGGACCCTTCTTCCTAGTCAGGGTAAGGGTTGTTACACTCGTGAAGTAACCCCTGCTCACCCTCGTGGTAGCTTGGCACGAGCAGTCAGGCTTAATTCAGAGGCAGTGTGTAAAGCATTTGCACATAACCAACAGTAATACAGTGTACGCACTACAAACGGACACCACACCAGTTTAGAAAATAACCAATATTTTATATACTCAAGACAAGACCAATTACGACAAAAATCCACAATACTATACTTTACTGAATGAATACTTGATACGTTAACTTCTTCTTTGCAGGAATAGCACAAAAGCAAAGTTTGTACGAGTCGGTAGCTCCGTCCGAGCCTACCGTGATGCTGAAAACCACAGAGTCTAACAGTTCCAGCCGACCGCGTCGATACGGGCCAGCAGAGTCATGAACAGACTCGGTTACAGTACCTTTCTCGTTGTGGCTGGTACGGAGTGTACGAGCCGGTCGTCGCGGTTGCGGTGCAAGACGGAGCGATGCAAGGTGCGGTGTCCCTCGATGCGGTGCAGGCAGCGGCTCGATGAGCGTCGTGCAGACGGAGTCGGTGAGTCCAAGGCGTGCGATGCAGGGTGAGACGATGCTCGATGCGGTGCTGACAGGTTGCGATGCAGGCGACCTAGCCGGAGTGCGGGAGCTGGCGTCGGACAGCGGTGCGAGTCGGAGCGGTGCGTCGCAGACGTGCGAGCGGTGCCCCAAATGCGGTGCGGTCTCGACTCTTGAGCCAGCTGCAGCGACCTCGCCGGTCGGGTCCGGTTGGTTCAGTGAAGCGATGCGATGCGAACTGCGGTGCCCACAGGTCACGGTGCAAGCAGCGGCTCGATGTTGGCGGCGTTGGACGTTGCCCACGGTGAGACCAGGGTTGCGATGCGAAGCGGGGCGATGCGGTCACCGGCCAGGGATGGATTCGGTTGACGGAGTCGGTTGCGGTTCCCTTCCTCTGTGGCAACTGAAACAGCGTTCCAGAAGCGGTACCCAGAGGCTTGTGAAGTCTTTGCAGTCCCTGAGACTTCTTAACAGGAGGCCAGCTCGGTTTCTGGCCCTTGGAGATACTCAGCACAAGTTTGGAGAAAGTTCAGTCCAGTCCTTTCACTGCCCAAGACAGAAGCAGCAACTGCAGGCCAACCCAACAAAGCAACAACACAGCAAAGGGGCAGTACTCCTCCTGGCAGCTCTTCCAGCTCTTCGTCTTGGCAGGTTCCTTGATTCCAGCGAGATCTAAATTCATGGGGTCAGGGCCCCAATATTTATATCCCAAATTCCTTTGTTCTCTGAAGGCAGAGAGGCCTTTGCCTAGTCCAAACCAGTTCTGGAGCACTTTGTTGACAAGTCTCCGTCCCTTCTTTCAGTGAGTAGGCCAGGGACATCAGACGCACCACAGGAGGTGGAGCCAGCATTGTGGAGGGAAGGCACTGTCCTATTCAGGGCCCAGGTGCGACCCCTCCCACCCATCTACAGGTCGATCTGGCTATTCAGCCCTGCGCTGACTCACCCTGTCTCCTGGCATCCCCCAGCCCCTGTCACTCACATTCCAGACACGGAATACACAACTCGCAGAGGCAGGCTTGGATGGTTAGACCAGAAAATACCCACTTTCTAAAAGTGGTATTTTCAAACACAGAATGTTAAAACCAACTTCACTAAAAGCTGAATTTTATCATTCTGAGTCCAGGCATACTAAACTCGAATTTCTACCATGTTCCCGGGTCAGTTAGGATTATATACTGTAATAATCAAAACCGCCCGTTCTGGCCTAGGGGAACAGGTAGCCTTGCAATAGTGAAAAACGAACTAGGCTGTAATTCACTATCAGGACATGCCGCACACACCCGGGCATGTCCTACCTTTCGCGTACAACGCACCCTGCCCACAGGGGTACCTTGGGCCTACCTTAGGGGTGACTAACATGTAGCAAAGGGAGGTTTAGGGACTTGCAAGTGTGTGCACTTGCCAAGTCGACATGGCAGCCCCAGGCTGCGCACGGGCTCTGCGATGGCAGGCCCGAGTTACACTTTACGGGCTGTTTGCGTGGGTGGCACAATCCAGTGCTGCAGCCCACCAACAGCATTTGGTCTACAGGCCCTGGCACTCGCAGTGCACTTTACAAGGGACTGACACATAAACCAAATAGGCCAATCATGGAAACACCAATCCATAACACATTTTATACAGGAGCACTTGCACTTTCCCACTGGACCGCAGTGAGGAAAGTGCGCAGAATCATCACACCAGCAAAAACAGAGTCAAAACCGGGAGGTCAGAAAGCAAAAAGTCAGGGGAAACACGCCAAAAGATGCCAAGTCTAACAGTAGTTATGACATCAATGAAGAGATTTCATATGATAATGATGTAGGTAGCTGCTTACCTAATGAGCAAGGGTTATGGGCAATTTTAAAGTGCCATTCTTTGTTAAAAAAGTGCTCACATTTAATTCCAGCCACATGCACATCGTGTTTTTCCCCTTAAATAAGTATGTTTTGCTTTTAAGATTCCCGCGCATTCCCTCGTATGGAAGGAATGGCTGCTTCTTTCCCGCTCATACAATATAGATGGCATCCGTCTAGTAGAGTGGTGGGTGAGAGGAGAGAGAATGGAGAGAAAGGAAAGGGGAGCTGGGGGGACAAAGAGCTGGAAAGGTAGATGGATGAGGGTGAGAGGAGAGAGAGGGGAGAGAAAGGAATGGAGAGCTGGGGGACAGAGAGAAATGTAGAGGGAGTGGTGGGTGAGAGGAGAGGGAGGGGAGAGAAAGGAAAGGGGGAGCTGGGGCAGAGAGATAGAAAGGTAGAGGGAGTGGTGAGTGAGAGAAGAGGGGAAGAGGAAGGGGAAGGGGGAGATGGAGGTGGAGGTGGTCGAGGAGAGGAGGAGGGAAGTGGTAGAATAACCAAAGGCAGGGGAAGGAGTTGGTGACAAGCATAGAAGGGAAAGAGGATGAAAGGAGGAAACTTGGTGGGAAAGAGGAATGAAGAGAGGTGGTGTGTTAGACTTGGAGAGAAAGGAAAGGTAGAGTGGTGGGTGAGGCAGTGAGGAGAGAGACAGAAGGAGTTGTGGGTGAGAGGGGAGAGAAAGGATAAGGGTTGTGGTGGGTAAGAGAACGAGGAGAGAAAGGCAGATGTGATGGGTGAGGCAGAGAGAGACAGGAATGAAAGGCAGAGGGATTGGGACGAGATGGAGAGAGGGAGTGGGGGGGGAAGGACCACGAAAGAGAGGAGGGAAAGGAAGGTAGTGGTGGGTGAGTCTTGTGAGAACATCTTTTAGCGGAACCGATGTGTCCCTTCCTTCGGAAGTAATCCCTGTGATAAGAATATTCTGCTCTGGGGAGCGCGCGGCGGCGGCGAGACAAGATGGCCGCCACCTGAAGAGCTCCGTGACGATGAGCTACGCTCGTAAATAAAGGGAGCCTTTTTTTCCAGCGCTTTGACAAAAAAATGCTAATTTCGTGCATCGGAAGGGGCAAGGATTAAGGAGGCAAGTTTTTAGACCAAAAACAGTCTGTTTGACACCCTTTTTCTCTGGTTCTCTATTTTGCCTCAGTGCTTCCCCACAATGCAGCCGCCATTTTGTTCATCTCTAACATCGGACTTTCCACCACTGTAATGCCGTTTTTTCTTCACTCTGCAAATTCTGTCCACTAAGGCCTACACTCTAGTTTGCTCAACTGCAGGAAAGGATCTATATATTGTAATTGCGTCATTCCTACTTCCACCTTTATTCGGATCCAGGATACCTCTTCAGTATATTTATTGAACTACTTACTGGTTGTACTTGTTATAGTGTACTGAAGTGTCGCAATTTTGTTGGTTATTTATAGACTCCTGATTTAAGTGATGTTTGCGCAACTCTCTCTCAGCTCTTCACAAAAGCGCACAGGCTCTGACGCTGCTGAATAACGCCTTCATGGTTTCGTGCTGCTTCTGGTCTGAGGTCTACTTCTACACAATAATATTTGTCTGAAACGATAGTACTTCAGCTACTTCTTTCGCCTCATTGACTGTATTCTTGTCACCTTGGAGTTTTCCTCTTACTTTAGGTGTTTTCATCCAGCTACGTTTTTCAGGGTTTTTCATCATGGATTCTTCACACCCGAATAAGCCTTATGGTGTCGCGTCGTCATGCCTGTCCTGGTCTCGCCCCAAGGTCAGGCATGACAGGAGAGGGAAGAGGAGGAGTCGAGGAAGGGGCAGGCAGTCCGCGATATACTGAGGTGGAATAAAGACGTGTCCCTCAGTCCATGTGTCTCTGTGTTGTCTGTGGGTAAGGAAACACGAAACTGGCGACAAGGGTGGGATGCCCCGCCCCCCCCCCTCGCGATTCCTACACCGGCTGAAGAGCGCTGCCGCAAGCGAGTGGAGCGCCAAAACCGACGACAGCAAATAAAAAAAAAATAAGAAAGGAAAAAGGAAGGCGCGAGACAAGCAACACGCACTTGCGGAAGCCCCAACCAAGGACCTGAATTAAGGCATGATCAGGACCCCAGGCAGAGGCAACAAGCAAAACAGGGGTAAGCCTGGTGTATTGCCCTGAGTGGAGAAAAGCATGCCTGTGTGAGTCCCCGGCAGCGGCCATCTTGAAGTCAGGCAGGCTGCATCAACCAAGCTTAGTCCTGACACGGCGGCCATCTTGGAATCAGGCAATACTTCAAAAGACCCCTGAAGCCTGCAAAGTGACGCTGAGGGCCCGCAGACAGCCTGCAAAGGGACGCTGAATGCCTGCAGACGCCTCGAAGGACCCCCTGACGCCCGCAAAGTGACGCTGAGTCCCTGCAGACGCCCATGAAGCCTACAAGGATCACGCAGCAACATGTCGGACCCTGATTCAACACAGCAAGCTACGCCTGGGCCAGCACACAATAACCCACCGCCTGGACTGATACCCATGGGAGTATCGTACCTGCGCCCCCCTGAACCACTACCACTGATGTCTGGCAACAGCATGGGCCCTGCGTGAAAGGGTCGCAAGTCCGTGATCCTGGTCAACAACTCATAGCCCTGCGCAACCTCGTAGGTAAAGATGTTGGACAGATCATCAAGGACCTACCACCGGCCAACGCCGCGTCATACGAGACTGTGAGAGACGCGCTGAACCGGAAGTTCCTCCCCAAACGGAATCTAGACTACGAATGCTATACCTTCAACCTCGCCTCTCAGGAGAGGGATGAATCCATGGGTGAGTTCATCTCCCGTCTCAAGCGCCTAGCTCGCCATTGTGAGTTTGACAATTTTAACACGGAAGAGGCGCTGCGTCTACGCATCATTGACGGATGCCAATCGGAATCACTACGCCGTCGACTCCTGAAGAAACACTACACACTAGATGAGATAGAAGAGCTAACCCGCATCTACGATCAAGCTGAGGAGCACACAAAGAAAATGGAGGCCAGCAAAACTGACAAAAAGGAACAAGCTCTCAGGGTACAATCCCATGCGGAACCAAGAAGACGCTCGGACCGACACACCTCAGGAAGAGGGTCAAGACCACCTCGCATGAAGTCACCCCGCCGAGGGACCCAGAACAGCCACTCCCGCAGACAACCTCCGCAATGCTACCGGTGTGGCCAAGATTACCCTCATACGGGTCAGTGCCCCGCATAGGGCAACAATGTCACCGATGTGGGAAAGACAACCACTTCGAGGCAGCATGTCAAGCCCGCCGCACGGAACCAAGACAGACCAAACAGAACACCGGATTCCGCCACCATGCGCGAGCTGTACAAGGGCGGAGAGACCACTCGACGAGTTCATCCAGGTCAAGCACCCAATCTCACAGCTCATACAGATCCCGGCGCTCAACATCAAGAGAGTCGTCCTCCCTCACTCCCGTATCACAAGACAGTGATGAATACGTCTGCATGGTGGCAGACCCAGACAGACTGAAGAAGTACCCGCGACTCCATATTCAAATGGGAAGCCACCCCGCCAAGCTTGTGCTAGATACAGGCGCGTCGCTAATCTACATCTGCACCTCTGTATACCAAAGCATGAACCCAAAGCCGAAATTGGAGCCAGCATCAGTGCGAGTCTACACGTGGATGTCCCGGAAGCCACTGCCATGCCTAGGACAATTTCACACCACATTGACATACAAGAACCGAACAATTCAAGCGCACATTCATGTGATTGAAGGCCCAGAAACAGCAGACTGCCTTCTCAGCCTACCAACGGCGGAACGACTGAAGCTAGTTGAGATCCTGTACAAAGTAGATGACTCGCCCGACATAGTTCACAAATTCCCAAAACTATTCAACGGCCTAGGGAAACTCGCCCTCTTCAAAGTCAAGCTGCACATCAATGAGCAAGTGACGCCGGTAGCTCAACATCACCGGAAAGTGCCTTTCCATTTACAACAAGCAGTTGATGACGAGCTACAAGACCTACTAAAAGCAGACATCATTGAACGATCGACCGGACCCACCCCGTGGGTGTCGCCGGTAGTGGTTGTACCTAAGCGGGGCCAGGACAACAAGGTACGTCTGTGCGTTGACATGCGCGCCCCGAACACGGCCATCGAACGGGAGCGACACCCAGGCCCTCACATCAGTGATATGATCACACGCCTGAACGGAGCGACAGTTTTTTCAAAACTAGACCTCAACAAGGGATACCACCAACTGGAGCTACACGAACGCTCACGCTACATCACGACATTTACCACGCACCAAGGACTTTTCCGGTACAAACGCCTCAATTTCGGGATTTCGGCCGCTGCCGAGATTTTCCAAGAAGCTGTCAGACGAGTAATCCAAGACATTCCGAACGCTTTTAATTACAGTGACGACATCTTGGTGTTCGGAGAGACTCAAAAAGAGCACGACAAAGCACTAGACCGTGTTTGTCACACCCTACTCACTGCCAACCTCACCCTAAATCAGGACAAATGCGAATTTCATAAATCGACCCTCAAATTCTATGGGCACATCTTTTCCAAGGAGGGCATGAGACCGGACCCTGACAAGGTAGCTGCACTTTCGGACACTCCACAGCCACAAGACGTCAGTGACGTTCGCTCATTCCTGGGGATGGTCAGCTACTGCGCCCGATACATCCAGGATTACGCCACCATCAGCTACCCCCTCCGAGACCTCACCCGCCAAGGGCACAGCTTCCAGTGGTCAGCTGTGTGCGAGCACGCGTTCAACAAAATCAAGGCAGTGGTGAGCTCAGCCATCCACCTCGCCTACTTCAACCCCAAACGAAAGACTGAAATCACAGTAGACGCTAGCCCCGTGGGGCTAGGCGCAATCCTGGCACAATACAATAATGATACAGACCAACGCCACATTGTTGCGTACACCAGCCGCAGCCTCACCGACACTGAAAAAGCCTACTCCCAGCCGGAGAAAGAAAGCCTGGCAGTCGTGTGGGCGTGTGAACACTTTCATCTTTTCGTGTATGGCAAACACTTCACAATTATCACCGACCACCAGGCACTCACCACCATCTTCGGGAACCCCAGGGCGAAGATGCCTCCGCGGATCGAACGGTGGGGCATCCGGTTGCAAGATTATACATACACCATCATTCACAAACCGGGGAAGGCGGAGAACCCGGCAGACTACATCTCTCGTCACCCCCAGGCGCTGACGAGGGCGCGCCACTCTGTGGCTGAAGAATACCTCCACTTCGTCATTGACCGCGCCTGCCCACCAGCTGTCCCGATCGAGGCCATCATCGAAGCATCGACAAATGATGCCACAATCCAAAATGTCATACATCGCGTCCGTACCGACTCATGGCGACATCTAGACGACCCTACGACGGGTAATACCATCAACAGGCAAGAACTTGCGGCGATCAAGCACGTCAAAGACGAACTCTCCATCAGTGACAGTGGCTTACTACTAAGAGGTCAGAGGATCGTCATCCCTCACCAACTACGACAGGGAACCATAAATCTGGCACACGAAGGACACCGAGGAGTAGTAGCCACGAAGAAAGCGCTACGAGAACGTGTCTGGTTCCCCTCTCTTGACCAGATGGTAGAGTTCACACTCCGAGACTGCCCACACTGTCAACTAGTAGGGCGAGAAGAGCCACAGGCCCCTCTGCAGATGTCAGACCTCCCAGACGGCGTCTGACAACATGTAGCAGTCGATTTCTTCGGACCGCTGAAATCGGGAAAGTACATTATTGTCATCATGGATGAATACTCCCGTTTCCCCATTGCTCATCAGATCTCTTCTACAAAAGCAACCACTGTCATACCCGTAATTGATGAAGCATTCGCCGCGTGGGGCATCCCCACCGTGGTGAAAACCGACAACGGTCCACCGTTCAATGGACAAGAATTTGCGGAGTTCGCAAGTCATCTCAACTTCAAACATCGGAAAATTACCCCCTTGTAGCCCCAAGCAAATGGGATGGTGGAGCGATTCATGGCCACCGTTAAAAAGACGATACAACAAGCTGAACTAACCCACCGTGACATTCAGCCAGCACTAAACGAAGTACTACGTGCCTACAGGACCACCCCGCACAGCACCACTAACCAGTGTCCGGCCACTCTGATGCTTGGGCGAACTCCTCGCACCCGGATACCAACCACAGACGCTGTAATGCAATCCAGAACCACCATCGCAGACCACGAGACCTTAGTCAAACTGGATCAGACTAGGAAGGCAAGAATGAAAGAATATGCAGATCACCGCAGACACGCCAGAACATCTGACATTCAAGAAGGAGACTGGGTGTTAGTGAGACAAGAAAGGAAATCCAAAGCAGATAGCCGCTACCACAATCACCCACTACAAGTAACCAGAAGGAAAGGGACTATGATCACGGCCGAGTCCAGAAACAAGAGAACGACTAGAAATGTATTGCATTTCAAGAAATGTAACCCATCAGCATTCGACCAGATTTGGAGATCCAACTGGGATACAGATGTGTCCAGCCAGGATGAGAGCAGTCAGGAGGAACCCACACAGGTGCCGGAGACCTGCGAACTAAGAAGGGAACAGCCTCACAGTCACCTGCGACCTAGCCGGCCACGACGGGACATTCGGAAACCCATCCGGCTCATCGAAGAACTCTGAGGGAATGATGAACATTTAAAATACAAAGGGGGGAGATGTCGCGTCGTCATGCCTGTCCTGGTCTCGCCCCAAGGTCAGGCATGACAGGAGAGGGAAGAGGAGGAGTCGAGGAAGGGGCAGGCTGTCCGCGATATACTGAGGTGGAATAAAGACGTGTCCCTCAGTCCATGTGTCTCTGTGTCGTCTGTGGGTAAGGAAACACGAAACATGGGTCTACCGGGGCCACTTGCGGAGGTTGTAAGGATTCAGCTGTTAGCACCAGCAAGCGGCCCAAGAAAGACCCATCTTCTCCATCAAAATCACCGCTTCCTCTCACGCTAGAGGACATTATGGATGAACTGCGTCTTATTCGACCTTTTATGACGGACACCACTGTCACTCTCCAAAGAATTGAAGAGAAATGGTCTGGCCTGGATTCGAGACTTTCAGACGTTGAACAGAAAGTGAGTGATGCACAGGATGTTGTTGCCAGAGTTGAAAGTCTTACTAAAGAAGTTACTCAACTTAAGAAGACTACAGAGGATTTGGAAAACTGCAATAGGCGCAACAACCTACGCATTTACGGAATTCCGGAAGGTTCTGAGGGCTTGGACATGATATCTTTTTTGAAAACTCAAGTCCTGCAGATCGTTGGTCTCCCTAAATCCACTGACTTTAATATTCAAAGAGCTCACAGATTAGGACCTCAGAATGCCTCTTCCTCAACTAAACCAAGAGGTATTATTGCCTATTTTCTTCTATATTCTGACCTCATGGCGATTCTCGGCGCTGCCAAACAACACAAGCAGATGCTTTGGTCCGGTCATAAAGTCTTCTTCAGCCAAGATGTCTCCAAGCCAACCGCCAACCGGCGAAAGGAGTTTCTCGACCTCAGACCAGCATTGAGATCTATGAATGCACGCTACGGTCTTATTCACCCCTGCTTTTTCAAAGTGACCTATAAAGACAGAACTTTCTCCTTTGAAGATCCAGCCGACCTTCGGAAATTCATACATACTCATAAAGGAGAACTTATGGAATTGAGCAAACCTTAACTGTTATGTTATTTGTTCTATTTTCTGCTTATTAGGTCTTCAATATGTTGGCTGCAAAAGTTAATTGTTTCTCTTTTCGTTCCCTCCAATGTTTCTTAGGTCTTCCTTGTGTAGTGTTGCTGCCGATGTTCATACCCACGTTGCCCTTACGTTTGTAATGTTTGATTCATTCCGCTGTAATTTTTTCCTACTGTCTGGTAAGTTCCCTCCCTTTTTGTAATATCTGTCTACTATTTTTGTCTACGGACATTATTTTTGTCCTACTTCCCTATTATAATATGATAGACTTGTTTCTCCTCGTTGTTCCCCTTTTGGAGTGGCTGTTTTGTTCTTCGCCACCCCCCCTCTCACCTTAATGTTCTTCCTATGGTTGTACTTTATGACTAAAGCCACTTGGCTTTCTGTCATCTTCTTTCTTATAACTCTTATTGGGCGACTACGCTCTCCCTTTCTCTTCTTCTCTCCTTTCTCTCACCTCTTTTCTCTTTTCTTCTCTTCCTTGTGTAGATCCTTCTCTGTACTTATTCTGCCTATACTTTTACACTTTTCTCTTATATTAATTAATTGCTCTCTTCTCTGCTTATCATTAATGATATATAAAGCGATATTCTCTAAACTCCTTCCTTTTGGTCCCTTCAACTTAAATATATTCTATGGGCACATCTGGGTCTTTCTTTTGCTTCATTTTCTCTTCACTTTCTCTCTTATTGGCTCATTTTTCTTTTGGTGGTCTTTTTTATTTACCTCACTATTCATTTTCTAAGTGTTATATTTCACTTTTGTTTATTTTCACCTAAATTTTATTGATGAAAAGTCTACGCATCATTTCATGGAATGTTAAAGGTATTCGTAACCCTGTCAAGAAACAACGGGTGTTGTCTCACCTTGCTAGATTGAAATGTCATGTTGCATTATTACAAGAATCGCATCTTAAGTCACAAGACTTGCCTTCATTACGTAAACAATGGGTGGGTGAGATTTTTTGCTCTCCGGCTGTAAACAACAAAAATGGAGTTGTTATTTTATTTCATAAGTCATTGAATGTTCTCTTGCAAAATGAATTTAAAGACAACAACGGTAGATGGCTTTTTTTAAACACTATAATCAATAATACCCAATTTTCTTTTTGTAACTTATATGGCCCTAATGGTATTGATCTATCCTTTTGGCATGAGTTCTCTACTCTTCTATCCTCCCATGCAGATGAAAATCTGATAGTAGGTGGTGACTGTAATCAACTTATGGATCCCTTCCTTGATCGGAAATCCCAAACCAAATACGTCCCCAACAAGATGCAAAAGACTTCCAGAGGACTTGTTGACGCATGGAGAACAAATCACCCTGATGTTTTAGAATTTTCCTTTTTTTCCCCAGTGCACAGACCTCACTCTCGCATAGATTATATTTTTCTTACACAACCAATTTTACAATTCATGACCAATGTAGAAATTGGCTCCATTCTCATTTCAGATCATGCCCCCGTTATTTTAGACATGGACTATCCTTCGCCTGCACCTACATCTCGGCGTTGGCGTTTCAACAACTCCCTTCTCCTGGACTCTCAATTTGTAGAACAATTCATACTGTTTGCCAATGAATTTTTTCAGAACAATCTCTCCTCTGTCCCTCAATATCATTTCATTTGGGATGCCTTTAAAGCGGCTGCTAGGGGTTTTATAATAGACTATGGGGCCGATTCCGATCTTGGCCGGTAGGGCACCGAATCGGATTCGGCTTAACCGGATCTGATTCGGAGCCCTATTTCCCGACTGAGTCGTAAGTGCGTCCGGGCGAGCGAGTACGATGCGTGCACTCGCGAAATCTCCGACCGACTCGTTCGCAGGACCCGACCGCTCCGACCGACTCGCACGGGGACGACGCGCACCTCGTAATGGAGACGTTCCCTGGCCGGGTAAGTACGATGCGCACCTCGACCGCTCCGACCGACTCGCGCAGTCCGGCTCCAAGGAGCTGTCGGAGCCGCACTTTGGGGGTCCGTGTCGGACCCCCCTGGAAGCGTAGGCGTGCGAGTCGCACACAGGGGGGACCCATGGGTCCCCCCTACACGTGCATGTACGGTGCGACCCACATCGACGCGAACACGCTGTAGGGTGCGCCCTTGTTCGCGTCATGCCCATTGAGTCAATGGGAGCCCGTGTACGCGTCGGACGACTGGCTCCCATTGACTTCAATGGGAGTCCGACCGAATCGAGTCCGATAGCATACGTGCGCATCGTACTCGTTCGGTCGGACTGCTAGGGTCCGATTCGGTCGGAAATCTCTCCGGGTCCGGCTCGGTCGGGGAGATTTCCGGCCTGAATCGGAATCGGCCCCTATGTGTCACGAAAGAAAAAGAAAGCTTTCTCAGACTCATCATCAATCCTGAAACAGATTAAAACTTTAGCGCATAAGTATTTTACCACCAATTGCCCTGACACGTTGTCTAGCCTTATTAAGGCAAAAATGCAATATAATAAACAATCTTGGGACTCCGCTTGTAATAACCTCCTCAAATTCAATGCGAAAATGTATGGTGGTCGGAATAAGGCTGGTAGATCTTTAGCTAACTATCTTAAAACGAAAAAACAAAAATCTAAAATTGTTGCTATCACGGACAACTCTGGAATTCGGCATACTTCAGATGCTAAGATCCTAGATTGCTTTACTGATTTTTATACTTCCCTTTACACCCCGGAATCCTCCCCTTCTCCCGAACAACTTGACTCCTTTTTTCAAAATATCCCTAAATCCCCAGAGAGTAACATCGATCTCTCATCGTTGAATGTTCCCATTTCAGAACAAGAGATCATTGAAGCAATCACTCTTTTACCCAAAGACAAGATACCTGGCCCTGATGGCTTTACTGTTCGGCTTTTTCTTCACTTTAAATCATTTCTGGTCCCTCAGCTCTTCTCTTTAATCAACCATTTTCATACTATTGGCGCATCACAAGGCTCTTTTACCCAGGCAATGCTTTGTCTAATACCCATAAAAGATAAGGACCCTTCCTTATGTAAAAATTATAGGCCCATTTCTTTGATTAATACAGACTGTAAAATATTTGCCAAACTACTCGCCCTTCGTATTAATAAAGTAATCCCTGACCTTGTTAATATATACCAATCTGGCTTCGTCAAAGGACGCTCTATCACAGACAACTCACGTACCTTTCTTAATATTATTCATTTGGCTTCTAAAATTGATTCACCTTTAGCTGCTATCACTCTCGACGCTGAAAAAGCGTTTGATAGGGTTAATTGGGAATTTACTTTTGGTGCATTAAAGTGGCATGGTTTTAGCCCTCCTATCATTAAATATATCCAGCTGTTATAGTCTTCTCCCACTACTTCTGTTTGGGTTAATGGTAGTCAATCTCGTTATTTCCCCTCCGTAGGGGGACTAGACAGGGGTGTCCCCTTTCCCCACTCTTATTCATTCTTGCCTTAGAACCCTTTTTAGAAAAAATTAGACGCTCTCCACACTATACGGGTTTCCAATTTAATAAAACTGATATTAAATTTACTGCATATGCAGATGATATTTTATTATATATTTCTAATCCGTCTACCTCCTTACCGGCTTTCTTCTCCTTACTACAAGAGTACTCTATTGTCTCTGGCTATAAATTGAATATAGATAAATCAGAAATCTTGCCCTTAAATAAGTTCTGCCTCCCTTCTATGTTTCAGGATACCGGCTTTGAATGGAATTCCAAACATATCAAATGTCTAGGCATCCTTTATGCCAATACTATTCGGGAAATTATTAAAATTAACCTTGCTGACATACTTAAAAAATTATCCGCTTTGATTGATGGTTGGTCTCCTCTTTTTCTTTCTTGGTGGGGTCGATTAGCTACAATTAAAATGATGCTCCTTCCAATTATTAATTTTTATCTCTCTATGCTTCCTGTTTCTCTTCCTAGCTCTTTCTTTAGTACCATTAATAGTTCCTTATCCAAATTTCTCTGGAATAATCGCAAGCCCAGGATTTCACTTGCTCGTCTTCAATTGTCCAAGGATTTGGGCGGGGTACACTTTCCCAACCTTAAACGCTATCACTCCGCTTTTACTTTGAAGCAGATATGGCCCTTCTTATCCGACTCCACAGACTCTACTATAACAGCGTGGAGCTCATTGGAGCAGGCCCAATACTCTCCTTTCTCCTTTATTTCAGCTACTCGCCTCTCTCAACCTCCGAAGCGCTTCTCTTCTCCTATTTTTGTTCACTCCAAAGCACTTGCTATTTCTTTGCTTAACACCCAACTTTCTTCTACAGATGTTGCCTCACGTATTCCAATCTGGTATAAAAAACATTTAAAGATTCACAATAGAGCCTTATTTTGGAAAGAGTGGATTGACAAAGGAATTATCACACCTGCACAGCTCATGAAGGATGGGTCCTTTATGGACTTTTCGGATATTCAAAAATCCTACTGTATCTCGTCTTCACACGCTCCACATTACCCCTTGTTGAAGGACTCTCTCACTCGTCTTTCCCTCCAGATGACCCCTATCGTCACTTCCGATCAAATCCCCTTACCTCCTATTGATTTCTCTATTCAATTTAAAGCTGCTGCTATATATACATTATTATCTCATCCCACTAAGGTTAGAATTAAATCTAGTCTGGAGCTTATATGGGAAAAAGACTTGGCCTCAGATCTTTCCTTTCAAACATGGGACTCCCTTTGGTCAAAAATTCATACCTCCTCACGCTCTGCCAGCACAACACAGACTTTATATTATTTTTATAATAGACTTTTTTTCACTCCTGCTGATCTGTATAGATTTAAACTACTTAACTCCCCAAAGTGTTGGTCCTGTCCCCACGAATATAGTGATTTTTTACACATGTTTTTCCACTGTCCGTTAGTTAACTCTTTTTGGTCTCGTATTTGGTTGAAATTGAATGAAATGTTATCAACAAATGTCCCCTTCGATATCAAACATATTTTTTTAGGCAGCTGTTCGTCTGTTTGGACTACTCATAGTAATGTGGGTAAATTTATTGATTTGTTTATAGCCATTACTTTTCAGATTATAACTACCAATTGGAAGGATATTTCAAAAATTTCGTTTCAAGCCTGGTGGACTTTGCTTTGTCACCATCATAGACTGGACCGAGCTTATGCCACTTCCACTGCTTTGTTGATCAAAAAAGACTTGCTGTGGTTACCACTAACAACTTTTCTTTCCAGGTTGAATACTTGATTTTGTTTATACAAAAAATACTTATTTCAAGTTCAACATATTTTATATTTCTAATCTTCTCTATCTTATGTCTTATTCTTTATCTCTTTGCATACTCCTTTTAATGGATTTACATATCCATCTCTATCCCCCTTCTCCCCCTCTTCTTCCTCTTTCTCTCTTCTCTCTTTTTCTCTCTCTCTCTTTTTTTTTTTCTCTTTCAAAAAATCATTAAAATGCATTTGGTCTTTGTACAGGTTTTACTCTTAGAGGATGTTGTTTTCTTTTTACTCATTTTTTTTTTTTTTTTTCTCTTCTCTTATGTCATTATGTCATATTCTCTTTAATTATTCATCCTATTGCTATATGACTTTGTACTGATGTTTTACTTTGTTTATTACTTCAATAAAGCATTCTAAACTTAAAAAAAGAATATTCTGCTCTGGCTTTTATCTCGTCCCAGGAGGGGAGTTTCTGCAAGAGGAGCCGGTGAGACTCTTATTGAGAAAAGCAATTCAACTGTTTGCCTCTCTTTTGGTGTGCTGCCCCCCTTGCACCAAAGCTGCCCCACTCCCTTCTCAGCTGCTCGGAGTCTTCACAGCGACCTTGTCGGAGTCTTGTTTTCAGGTCTCAGGTTCGTTTTCGTGCTTGGAGAATGACACCTGGGATGGGAGTGTGGTGGGGAGGGGAGGGGGGGGGGGGCGGGGTGCTGTGTGGAGAACTAATCGTAGTCATTGAAAAATTGAAAATGACCAATCTGAATCAGTGGCGTCGCTTGTCTGCCCAGTAATCTATTTCCATGACGAATTTGCACCCTCCTAAAACCCCCCACACAAAAACGTACCGATCCTTCCTTTGTGATCGGGATCAGATTGTGGATTGTGTGCAAACCTCTCTCTTGTGAACCGGCCCCCACTTCAGTAGTCTCTTGGGGACAGACCTGGAGAACAAGGGAGATCACTTAAAAAAACAGACACATGGAAGTCTAATGTGAAGACATTGGCCCTTTGATCTGCATTGAACTCGCGCCCAGTCTCCTTCGTGCAGCGCCTGAAGGCGCTAAGAACAAGCCCTGGCCTGGGCTTGCTGCTCACAAGGCAAACAGCGGCCCAAGCCGTTTAATAAATTAGAACAAAAACTTCATCCACATCAAACGACGCGCTTGGAAAATGCTTGGGGATACTGTAAGCCAGTTCAGTGGGTTAACAGCGGCCTCATCTACGCATAATATGCAAATCAGAGGATCTGACCTGTGACGTAGTTAGTGTGTCATGTGGTCTGAGGGGCCCGAAAAAAAACACATTCTGTAAAGCACACACACATACTGGTGCGTGGGGGGAGGGGATGTTATTTGTATTGATAAAATAATTTTGTAAAGGAGTGGCAGTAAACCAGAGAGTGCAGAAATATTTGGAATTGCCAGTAAGCAGGCGGTGACCCCATTGTGCATCACAAACATTACTCATTGAGAGTGAAAGAAGTGCTCTGGGCATCTGGTAATAAACGAAATATTGCATGTGTGTGGTTTCTACCACCAAAGGTCACCAGGTGAAAACACGATCGTAGGTGTCGTGTCGCCGGACAGAAGCCACGCGGAGACAGGTAAGTCAGAGTTTATACTTTATTGCTTTTCTTCTGCTTGTGCCCACATGCACATCTGTCCCCTTGCCCTCGTTGTCCCAGAGTGCCCTCCCAACTCCCTGACCGGAAGTGGTGTCCGGTTGCTGTCCCCTCCCCACATTAGGGTGCAGGGTCCTAATGCCCTCTGCCCCAGGTCACTACATCTCCCCCTTTGTGGAAAGAAAGAAAACGAGGGAAGAGATATAGAGAGAGAGAGACGGTGTTTCTGATCCCCATCATTACATTTCCTCAGTCAGTCTCTTTGGCCTTCTGCTCACTCTCCTTGGACATGATCCTTCCGTTTCCTTGTTTGGTACCTCTTCTTGTCTCTCACTGTTGTGTGCCCTTCTTCCCCTGCTGTCCATAACTTCCTCTTTTTCATGTGTTGCGTTGTTCTTTGATGCTGTATCTCCGTCCTCATCTAGTGTCTTTATTTCCTTGAAGTGAGAACTATTTCTAGTGATCCGGTAGGGGCCTGATGCAGCTGTTATCAATGGCCCCTTGACATTTATTATTGTCAGCGGTTCATCTGAGAATGGACTGTCTGATTTTCTTGATTGTCGTTGGCGCACCAAGACTGAGTCCCCTTGCCTCAGGTGTGATGATGTGGCATGTCTCCTGGCGTCCGCATATAGTTTCATCTTGTTTTTCGCTTCCTGATCTCTTGCTGCAATGCTGTTGTGTTCTGGTGGCGCTTTTGCCTCCAGTTGGGGCAATCTTGTCCTGCTTGTCCTTCCTAGCACCAGTTCTGCTAGACATCGTCCCGTGGAGCTGTGAGGGGTGTTTCGGTAGTCTCTTAATATTTGACAGAGTGCCTGGCCTATGGAGATCTGCACCAGTTTTGCTCTTTGGACTGCTTTCTGTATGTTCCCCATGAATCTCTCCACCATGCCGTTTGCTTGTGACCACAGAGGCGTTATTTTCCGGTGGTGAATGCCTAGGTAGACCATGAACTTGTTAAACTCCTCTCCTGAGAAAGGAGGACCATTGTCTGTCTTCACTGTTTGTGGGGAGCCCCAGGCTGCAAAAATGTCATCAGGTATCGGCAACGTTGCGGTCGCTGATGTTGACGAGATGTGTCGTACTATGGGAAATCTGGAGTACTCATCAATGACCACTAGCAAGTAGTTGCCCGTGTCCAATGGCCCATAGAAGTCAGCTGCCAATGTTGTCCACACTGCCCCTGGAAGCTCTGACATCTGTAGTTGTTCTTGCTTTGCTGGTCGTCCTGTTATTTGGCATAAGTGACAGTTTAGGATGGTGTCCTCCACCAGTCGATCCAGGCCTGGGAACCATACTCTTTCCCGTAGCATCTTTTTTGTTGCTACTATGCCTCTGTGGGACTCATGTGCCAGGTTTACAGTCTGCCGCCGTAATGCTTTTGGCATTACTATCCTTGTTCCTCTTAGTATGATTCCTCTTTCTGTTTCCGAAAGTTCCTCTTGTATGTTTTTGAATGCCAGCATTTCTTCCCTGTTCACTCCTTCTCCCATGGTGCTGTTGGTGTTTACGTGTCTCCATCTTTGCTGTCGTGTTGTCAGTTTGACTGCTTGCATTGTGGCATCCCTTGCTGTCTCTTGTTCCAGCTCTGCAATTTTTATTGGTGCAGAGTGTTCTGCCTTAACACAAAATTTAGGTATTCTTCTGCCATTGATGTGTTTTCTGGTGCCTGCGGTAGGGGATGTCGTGACATGTAGTCAGCTGGGTTGTGTTCCTTTCCCGGCTTGTGCACGATCTTGAAATCATAATCCATCAGTCTTATTCCCCATCTTTCAATGCGTGGCGGTATCTTTGCTTTCGGGTTTCCCATATATTGTTACTAAGCCCTGATGGTCTGTTACAATGGTGAATGGTTTTCCGTAAATGAACATGTGGTAGTGTTCACACGCCCATACCACTGCTAGTCTTTCCTTCTCTGGCTGGGAGTATGCTCTTTCAATGTCAGACAAACTCTTGCTCGCATATGCGACAATTTGCCTGGGCGAGTCTCTTCCAGGCATGTGTTGTGCTAGGATTGCTCCTAAATCTACCGGGCTGGCGTCAACGGTGAGCTCAGTGCATAGCGATGGGTCAAAATAAGCAAGATGATCTACAGCCATTACTGCATGTCTGATGGCCTCAAATGCCCTACCACATTCCTGTGTCCAGAGAAATTTCTGACCCTGCTTTGTTAGGTCCCGAAGTGGTGTGCTCACTGTGGCAAAGTCTTTTATGTAACGAGCACAGTAGCTTGTTAAACCAAGGAATGACCTCACTTCTGCTACTTCTGTTGGAGGCCTTGCCTTTTCCAGTGTCTCCACTTTGCTGGGGTCCGGCCTCATCCCTTTTTTTGAAAATATGTGTCCAAATAATACTAGTTCCCTTTTCCCCAGTTCGCATTTGTCTTAATTTAAAGTCAGACCTGCTTGTTCCAACTGGTTGCAGACCTCACGTAGAGCTTTGTCGTGCTCCTCATCTGAACGGCCGAACACCAGGATGTCATCACTGTAATTCAAACTGTTCTTCACCGGCCTTATGTGAGAGCAGGGGACCCCCTCTATCAAACAATAAGGTCTAGGAGTAAGAGGGGAAAAAGCAACCAAATATTTTTACTAAGAAATACTCCCCTTCGACCTGTATTTCTTCTATAGTGATTTAATCCACTCTGGGTAGGTATCAAATGAGATATATCACAAACACATATAATTAGTAGAATTGATTTATTATCCTTGATAGTATCTTATTTCTTTATGAGAGAAAAATCCTTTGTAAACATGATATTTTACATTACTTACAAAAACTACACCAATATTTTTAATTTCTTTTTCTTTTTTAACAAATAAAACATGAAATCATATATACAAAAATAATTGCATTTAATAGCCCCCAAACAAAACATCTAATCTAATACCCCAAACATACACTCTACACAATCGTTCACAATCATACAAGACACATATACTCATCCGGATAAATGGGAAAACAGACAGATGTAAAAAGTTTTCACAGCTGAACCATTTAGAGGTCTGGAAACACGAGGTCGACGCGCGTTTCTGTGGATTAACACAACTTGTGAACCACCTTCATCAGGACCTTATCTAAATGGGGTACAGAGTCACACAGTCAACTAAACCAAGGGGACCTAAGGGACAAAGCAAAAGAACTGTTTTTTGCCTATTATTATTAAAAACCAATATTATTTTCTATTACCCAGAGAACTCTTTTTAAATATGAAACATAGTATTTGTACCTGAACAAACCAAATCAATCCACACCACAGGGTTGTAAAACACATGCAAAAAGAGACCAGGAAGGATCCCCACCATGTGTATGTGTATATAGTTTACACCTATTACACTACTATCATGCCATCAATTTGGAGCCTCCCGTACCTACTTTGGGATGCTCCAAATGGTGAAATTCAAAAAGTGCAGTGCATTTGTGAAGATTTATATACATTGAAATGCAAGTGTCTAAAAAGGTGGCTCTAAAAGATGATATTCAATGACTTTAAGCCTACCCACAATGGGATTAGTATTTCCAGTGATTATTCTTAAATCAAGTGCCTCAGCTATATTACCATTACTGAAGGTAGACCAAAAAAAGAACTCACGTATGTTTTAAAAATGTTGGTCCAAATGAATGGACATCACCTAACTTGGAGGAAGACTTTAGAATGCACCATTTTCTTACTGATACCCATCAGTACTTGTCGTCGTCTGTGCATACAAAAATACAGCAACGATGTTATAATTGCCTCATACCATATGTTGGTTTGACTGTGTACTGCCATATGAATAGAGCCTTACCCAATATCTGCATAGTCATGTGGAGACTTCACATTCACTATTCAATGTTGGTGCGCCGCCACTTCACATAGTTGAGTCAACCAAATTTCTAGGAAGGGGACCACACATGCTGTTTTTTAAAACACAACCTGACACTATCTCCTGCTAGGTTCATAGATATTCTATGGGGATACTTACAACAATCCAATGTTGTGTATAATATATGTTGGTTCTCTTAGTACGCCAGGGTCGAGACGAATGTCCTCACCCTGGACAGAGGGATCGCCCCGAGGGGGTCAGTGTCCTTCAAATTGTTTCCAATTCGCATGTGCTACCTATAAGCCCAACCACATAAGAAAAACATCTTTCAATGGAGCAGTCTCCACTGTGGGGAAATCTATTTCAATGTCTGGAAAATACTATAGACGATGTAAACAAACCTAATATAGGACTAGAATATCTCCCCAATATGTACGATAAAACAGGTCGTTGTACCAACACTAACACAGATTGCTGCTGCCCGCTCGTCTTGGTTAGTTAAAGGCCCCCAATAGGAATGAGTAAATAGAACACCGAACGGGAAAATATGTACACTTGCTACACCGTAAAGCCCATGGTCGAGGATACTACCTTCCCTCATAGCGCGTTATTTTCTTGACCCAAGATATTATCCCCCCACGAGATGGCCATACAAGCTGATACCAAACATACCAGTAGCCGAGAAATATCTATAGATTGCATAATAATGGGCACACTTTCTGTTGTATCACTCACCATGCGTACTAATCGAGTGTTCGTGGCGTGTCCGCATCCGTCCACTGTCGCGCAAAACAGCAATCAATTTCCGGGTTTTCAAAACAAATCACACGCCTGCGCGATGACGTGTGTTCCGGTACCATGTGGTGCAACACGTGATATCACGAGTCAAATACTAAAGGTTCCAACATGAAAAGATGCGCCATGTTGGTGCAGTCAGTAATTTGAAGAGTAACAATGCAAATAAGGAATAATCCTTCCTTGCCCGGTCCTCATCTATATACGGATGCCGTCACTCCCACAAATACGGCATGTAAACAGCTTCACGATAAAAACAGATCCAAATACAAAGTAGCGTACTTTTTAACAATAACGAATATCTATTTAACTTGGCAAAGGATCCCCGTTACCTATTAAGGGACAATTCGTTATGGTAATAAATCTTGATGCATATACAATCAGATGGAAAAAACACACCTATCCATGCCTGTATTATCTAAGAGCAAATAGACATGTATGAGTGTCCACACCCTCAAAGAAACCAGATAGTAACCCTATCATGTATCAAGTGATAAATATAGGCATCCCTTATTATGTCCATATTTCCTGAGTAGGACATACAAGAAAATAAAATTGTAAGGAATATTTATCACCTATATTGACCCCAATGGGGATCTACTTGGAGAGTTATGTATGGGCATTCGTAACGTTCCAGATAATCTCCTCATTTAATCCTTCCTTCACGCAATTCAAAGTAAAAATCCAAAAGGTTTCCCTCCTCTTGCGACTTGTTTCCATGGAGAAGCCCGATCTTTTCTTAACTTTTTCTAAAATGCACCAACGTAGATCCGAGTCGCCATGGTTCATCTCTGTACAGTGCGCTACCATTGGAGCTGTCTGTTTCTTCGTCCTAATGGCCGATTTGTGTTCACTGTACCTAGTACGAAACTCCCGACCAGTCTCCCCTATGTAGGCCAATTCACATGGGCAAAAGATGATATACACTATGTTGCTACTTCTACAGTTACTAAGGTCTTTAAGATTGACGTTATGCCCTTTATAACACAGAACATTGGTAACCATCGCTGTACTACAAGCATGACAGGAGCCACACTTATGGTTTCCTAGTATGGGAGGCAAACCTGTGAGGGTAGTCTGTTGTAATGTGTCACATGCGGTTTGTCTCGTATGCACGAGCATATCTCGGAGATTTTTATTTCTCCTATATGCTACCAAAGGTAATGCCAAATTCTGATCATCATGTGCATTAAGAATTTTCCAATTTTTGGTAATAATATTCCTAATCTTGTAGTTGAGCTGCGAATGGTTAACCACACAGACTATTTGATCTTTGGGGGTGCGTCTATTCCCCTGTAGTAGAGCTTCACGATTATAATATTTGGCACGTTTAAAGGAAGTGGTAACCAGGCGACGAGGGTAACCTCGTGCCAAAAGACGTTTTTTGAGTGCCTCACCATGCGTGTGGTAGTCCTGTATGCTTGTACAATTCCGGCGGACTCGTAAAAATTCCCCAAAGGGGATCGAGTCCTTTTGACTCGCCGGATGGAAGCTTTGATGCTGTAAGATGGTATTCTTAGCAGTAGCTTTCCTAAAAAAACTCGCTTGCAGTCCATCGTTTGACCCTCGAATAACGATATCGAGAAATTCAACCTGTGTGGTACTCCAGTGACCCGTAAATTTCAGATTCCTATCACTGGCATTAAGCCAGGCAATGAATTCTTGTAAGGTGTCATTATCTCCCATCCAAATGAAAAAGATATCGTCAATAAAGCGCCTCCAGGTGCTCACATTCTCAAAAAAGGGGGCTGCCTCATTGAAGATGTTCCGGAGTTCCCACTCACCCATGTAAATATTCGCGATACTGGGCGCACAAGAAGCACCCATGCTGGTGCCCTTGATTTGTTGGTACACCTGGCCATTGAAATCAAAGAAGTTGTTCAGCAAGACTATTTCCAGACATTCTAATATGAATGAATCTGGTCTGTCCCCTGGAGTTCTATTCAAGAGGGTTGCCACCGCTTGTAACGCCTGACATTGAGGAATGTTGGTATACAGCGCCTCAATGTCAAGCGTTACCAAGATGTTAGTATGCTGGTCAAATGGCATCCCTTCAATCTTTTCAATGATATCTCCTGTATCGCAGATAAAAGAGTCATAATTCTTTGTCAAAGGACATAAGAAAGTATCGACATACTTAGAAAGCGGTTCGGTGCTGGAACCTATGGTGGATATAATCGGGCGCAGTGGGGGTCAGATGTACTTTTATGAGTTTTAGGAACCCCATACAACGCCGGAACTGTTGGACATAGTTTATTCAAAAACTGGTATTCTTGCTGGCAGATAATGTCTTGTTCTAACGCCCTGTCGGTCAGTTCTAGAATACGTGAGCTTAATCTACCCAATTCTCTAGGGTGAGATATTCTATAATGTTCCTGTTCTGACAACATGGTTAGAATTTTCTCGTTGTAATCAGTTTTAATCATTACTACTATCCCCCACCTTTGTCACAAGGCTTAATGATGATAGTGTTATTGTTTCTAATATTGATCAACGCTTGGTGATCTTGGGGGGATAGATTATGCCGATGATGTTGAGGATATTTAGTCATGCGTTGTATTTCCTTCAATACAGTCTTTTCAAATATATCCACCTCCGGGCCCACCATATCTAAAGTGGGGGTGAAAGTGGAAGGCGGTTTACACTGAGAAAGGTTTTCTTCCTGATACTCCGCTGATCTACCCATGACGAATTTTTTTTGTCTGACCTTTCTGAAAAAAGAAAAAATGTCTTGATGTAGTTGGAATAAATTGGGGCTGGTACTAGGGACAAACGATAACCCTCTCCCTAGTAATGAGATTTCTTCTTGTGTAAAGTTCACAGATGAAAGATTAAAGATTGGTATTGAGTCATCCGTGTTTCTAGGTGGGTTCAATGGCCCCTCTAAGACTTCCAATATTGTTGATTGCGCGTCTTTAAGTAGGGTTGCGGATGTTGTGGGGCCATTGGTACTTGCTGGTTCTCTCTGTCCTGTCCCCACCGTCTGTTCCGCCCCCGATACTGTCCCCGTGGTAAAAAAGGGGACTGTCCCCGATAGGGTTGCTGGTACATTTGCCTACCTCTATTGGATCTATTGAAGTACTGTGCCTCCTCTGTACTCTGATAGTTGTCTGTATCAGAATCAGATGAGTAAGTGTCTGAAAAGTTTATCACCGTCCTTCTATTGTTTCTGCCATAATTCTGACGAGTGGTACCCCGATTCCAATCTTGATAGTATGAGTTATCTAAATATGGGTAAGCCCTCTCTTGGGTATACCATCTAACATCTTTTCTGAGCTTCTCAGTCTTCCTATTGGTCAGATATTCCTCAAATTCTTTCATGTCTGCACTCATTTTTTCTAACCTTGCTTTCGCTTCATCAAGTGCTGTAGCTGCTTTTAATTTATCTTCTAGGTCTTTAATTTCTTGGCCAAGGACCGCCATAACTTCCCTAGCTGTTTCTATTATTAAGATCATCCAGTCCCTGGAGCAGCGGTTCGTAATGTGGGACCACCGCTCCAGGAACTTGCGTATCTCCACAAAAAGGGCCGGAACATTGCTGACCCTTAGGCCAGATGGAATTACACCTGATCGTAAATACTCCAGCATATAATGTGCATGGGACTCCATTCGCTTTAGTTTCTTTCTTAGGTTTAACAAGTTGTTCCATTCAGAATCATCACCGCTATAGCTGGCAGAAGGACCTTCACTAGAAATCACTTGGCCTATGAGTGTGGAAAAATCCTCATCTGAGAATCCAAACGTCTTAAGGTTCTCCATGTGGAGTTCGATTCAAAATAGAGATATATGTGGAATCAATAGCACCAGAAATATCCTATCATGTGAATAACATTTTTTTTTTTAGTAGAGCACGTCACCAACCTGATATCATGCATACGTGTCGTATTCCATAGGTCTGAACACCGGCCTTATTACTTGCCTTATGATCTCTTGAAATATCTCTGCTGCTGATGATATTCCAAAGCTGAGTCGCTTGTAGCAAAAAAGACCCATGTGGGTGGAGAATGTTGTGATGTATCGTGATTGCGGATCAAGCTCCAGTTGATGGTATCCTTTGCACAGATCTAGCTTTGAAAATCTGCATGCGCCAGTGAGACAGCTGATCATGTAATTTAGGTGAGGCCCTGGGTGCCTTTCCCTCTCGATTGCCGTATTTGGTATTCTCATGTCAACGCATATGCGAATCTTTGATGTGTTCTTCTTTGGTACTGCTACTATTGGAGATACCCAGGGGGTCGGTCCTTCAGCTGGCTCTATGATATCTTGCGCCAGCAGGCTTTGTATTTCTTCTTCCACCTTTGGTTGCAGATGTATGGGCACTCTTCGATGATGCTGAGCCACAGGTTTGATTGCTTCATTGATATGTAGTGTTATTTGCCTTTCCTTTAGTTTGCCCAGCCCCTGTAGTATGGCTGGATGTTCCCTCAGATTGTGCTGTCTTTCTGACATGTTGTAGGTCATTGCTAGGAGACCCATCACCTGTGCGGTGATGTTGCTTAGCAGACAGGGTGCTGGAATGTCTCCTCGTAGTACATGTATTTCCTCTTTGATCGACTTTTCTTTGTATGTTAGTGTCTCTGTGAACTTCCCCATGTTCACCACTGGTTTTTTCGAGCCCCAGGTGAATACATCAACAGTGGACGGTGATAGTGGCGGTTTCACCCTCATCTTCTCATATTTTGACATGCACATGATGCTGCATGTAGCTCCACTGTCTAATACGAAGCTTGTGCTGTGGCTTCCTACCTCAATGTTCACCGTCGCTGTTTTCTTTATCTGGTGTTTTTCTACGAGATGAATGTGTTCTGGCGTGCGGTCTTCCGTTGGTGCATCTGACATCAGATACATTCGTTCCGCAGCCTCTGGCGTGTTTACTCCATCCGATTCAGCTGAGGGACTGCGATTCTGTGTTTCTATGTGGCGTGCGTATCTGCTTGTCACTGTCCGTGGTCTTGCTGGTCTCCCTCGCTCACTTTTGAATTGTCCACTCATGCAGGCGCTCGCAAAGTGGTTTTCTCTGTTGATTTCCGGCATTTGTGGCCCATCGCCGGGCAGGCGCAGGCATGTGGAAATTCAAGTCCGCATCGATAGCATGTTCTTTCTTACTTTTTCTGTGGTGGCGGTGTATTGTCTCTTTTCTTGACGTTTCCAGTTACGCGGTTTGCTTGTTCCACTCTTCTTGCCTTCCCAATTTCCATTTGTCTTGCATGTGTTGTAGCTCTGGCCTCCGCTCGGGCCATGGTCTGTATTTTCTCTAGCGAGGACGGTTCCTTCAGAGTTCGTGCGCGGAACTCCACTGACTGACAGCCCTCAATGATGCGCAGTCGTATGGCTTGCTCGTTGTCAAGCTTGTCGAATTCGCAATAGGTTACTAGTTTTCGTAGTTTGGTTGCGAAATCATCGAGGGACTCCTCTGCTAGTTGACACGTGGTATTGAACGTGTACCTCTCAAAATCTACATTTCTTTGTGGGTCAAATTTGTCTGTGAGACACTTTATCAGTCCCTTGTATGTTGCGGTCTGATCCCGGGGAAATGTTATTAACAGGTCCTCAACCTCATCACCTACGAAGTTTAGGAACAAGTCTATGTTTTGGTCATCTGTGTACGCCTTGTATGTGGCACACATGTATTGTTCGAATTGTCTTATCCATCTTTCCCACCGAATGCCTGTTTGTGGTTCTGACAAGCTGAACGGTAGTGGTCTGCGGAAAATTGCGTTTGCGCTATTCTTGTCGCTATGCGTCTTCTGTCATTTTGTTGTGGTGCCTTTCCTTTCTTCTGTGTGCAGCTTCTTCTTTTGCTCTCTTTTATTTCTTTATTTCACCTTTATCTTGTTGTGATTTCCTTTTACTTCTACTTTACTTCCTTTGTTTCACCTTTATTTGTTGTTATTTCCTTTTGTTTTCACCCTTTTTTCCTTTTCTTATGCTTTTTTAGTCTTTTCCTGACTTCAAAATAGCCACCGGCCATCTCTAGCCTCCTATTGGCTCTCCGCCTGACCTTAAGATGGCCGCCGGGATTTCTGTGGGGCGAGATTTGCTATTCCTTCAATGGCCTGACTTTAAAATGGCCGCCGGGCCTTCTTCAGCCTCCTATTGGCTCTCCCGCCTGACTTTAAGATGGCCACCGAGCTCTCGTGAGATTTCAGCTTGAAATCTACACGCGGGAGGCTCCAGGCTATCTTTCCAGTAGGCGGGCGGCTGTGGTCACGGCCGGGTGCACCGCTTCTTCCCTCCTCACCTTGTGCACTTGAAGCGGCCGGGGTGGGCTCCCGACGTTGCTGCAGTTCCCTGTACGCGGACCAGGGTGGGCTCCTGGCTCCGCTTTCCTTGCGATCGGGGTGGGCTCCCGACTTTGCGTTTCCTTCTTTTGGGGCCGACGGACCAGGGTAGGCTCCTGGTTCCGTTTTCTCGCGACCTGGGGTGGACTCCCGACGTCGCGTTTTCTCTTTGGCAGTCGGCGGACCAGGGTGGGCTCCTGGCTCCGTTCAGACGTTGTAGGGGCACGCGCTTCTGGTGGCGATTTCGGATCCCACCTCGTCGTCGCCAGTTGTCGTGTCGCCGGACAGAAGCCACGCGGAGACAGGTAGGTCAGAGTTTATACTTTATTGCTTTTCTTCTTCTCGTGCCCACATGCACGTCTGTCCCCTTGCCCTCGTTGTCCCAGAGTGCCCTCCCCACTCCCTGACCGGAAGTGGTGTCCGGTTGCTGTCCCCTACCCACATTAGGGTGCAGGGTCCTAGTGCCCTCTGCCCCAGGTCACTACAGTAGGCAGAGGGTGTTGGCAGGGGCGGCTCCTCAGCTATGGCAGAGGAGCGTCGCCCCACTGCTTTTAAGCAGTGAGAAACATAAAATGACAATAACTTAGAGTTATTGTCATTTTATGTTTCGTGTCCTGCTGCTTTCCGGCTGCTTTGCAGGGGCGGCCCTGGTCTCGTAGCAGGGCAGGAGAGGAGTGATTTGACCACTCCTGAGTGCGCAATAACTGTTTGGTCAACCCTCTCGGGCCACCCAAACCAGTCATGCGCACTTCCCTGTTCTCCATGCAGGCTGCATTACAGCCTGCATGGAGAACATGCCCACCCCTCCAGCCCCTGGCTGAGCACCGTGTCACGGCGCTCAGACTAATCACAATGCTGCATTGCAGCGTTATGATTGGCTTGGGTTGAGGGGGGCCTGGCTGCCTGCTTCCTGTTCCTGTCGGAGGCAGGAGAGCAGGAACAGAGAAGACGCAGGACCCAACCTCGAGGTACGTTTTTTAATTTATTTCCGATCTGCCCCCGCGCAACACCCACATGCGTGACAACCCATGCGACACCCGCCCACCCCTCCACCCGCGAGCCATGACTGAGTGTTGGTTGTGGCTGACCTCTAGAGGGGAACGTTTGAGCACTGGAGCAGGCACTATAGACACTATTCACCTTGCAGCCTCCCTACCTACCATCAGGGTCTGTGTGGTGAGTAGTCCAAGGGGGATGTCTGAAGGTGGCACGCCGCCTTGAGACCAGCCGCTGAATCGATCGTCCTCCTCGTTGGTTGCAGTCAACGACTGTCTCTGTCTCCAATCTCACGGAAATGGAGGAGAGACTTGAGAGACAGCCTCCTCCCACCCCCTCCATCTCATTCTCTAAGCCAATCCTGGCACTGCTCCTGCTGTTACAGCAGCGCCACGATTGGCTGGGGACGTCATCGCTCATTTCTAAGACCAGGGGGATGCAGCTAGGAGTCACCACAGGCTCAGTAATGGGTAGGTGGAGGCGCCTTTAGTGCTCATGTCGGGCTGGCCGGAGAAACGCCCCATCCAACCCGACATGCGCACTTGCGCTGGCTAACTTCCAAATACCGGAGTCTGCATTGTCTATCATATGTAGGCCCCACCCCCTCAGGCCGCTTTACATTCTGCAGTGCTGAGGCTGAAGTTTTCAAAATTGAGTCATTTTTTCACTGTTAGTCAGTGAAATACAGATACAACATACTTGCATGTAATTGGGGGGCCAGGAGGGCAAAATATACGTGGGGCAATGCCCTCACGCCCTAAGGGAGGCACCGCCCCTGCCTATATATCACCCAACCATTACAGTATGTCCACCAACCAAGTAACATAGAAAGTCATCACATATAATGTTCGCAGCCTCAACAGCCCCTCAAAAGAGACTAAAGATCCTGGGTGAACTTAAATCAGCAGCTGTTGATGTCTGCTTCCTCCAGGAGACCCACCTCCTGAAGTCAGACATGCACAGGCTAAAATCCACAGACTTCCCACTCCTATACCATGCGTCTTTATGCCCTAAAAAGTGGATGCGACAAGTCTCATCAGCCCTACCTATTTTATAGAACTCAATCAGAAATCAGATATGGGGGTGGGATGGTGGATTGTAGTCAAGCGTCAATGGGAGGGACCTTCGGTTAGCCTAGCCTCTAGCTATGCCCGAATTCCAGACAGGAACAATTGCTAAAAGACACACTACAAACGATTATCGCCTTCTCCAAAAGCCCCTTAATAATTGGAGGGTAGGGATTTCAATTTAGTCCTTAATGCCCCATCAAATAGATCATAACAGTGACATGAGGGAACACCTGAGTTGTCCCCTGAGAAGCGAGCCTGGCACGCTGACTAGGGCCTATTAGATGCTTGGTACACTTGTCATATCCTTACAATTGACGCTTCTCACTACCCCGTGTCACACCGTACGTATGCCCGGTTCGACCTCCTTCCCCAAACCCTCAACCCCCCACCCATTCACTTACTCTTCTATCCATCCACTCATTAATTCATTCATCCTTCCTATCACCCTTCCTACCTTTCTTTCACCCTTCTTTACTTTCACCTTTTCTTCCTTTTGACCTTCCATCCTTCTTTCCCTTTTCTGTTATCCGATCATTCTTTTTTCCTTATAGCATTAACTAAGAGCTTTTGTCTGTTGAGTTTCAGACAGAAGAGTCCCATAAACAACCCCACCCCCTGTTGTAGCTGCTAAGGCAGTGGGTTCACTACACCCCTGCCTTCCCCGACCAATAAAGTCTGGCAAACGTTTCTCTCAGAGAGATGTAAACTATGCACACTAGAATTAGACAAAGTCAATTACATCCTTACTAGAACAGGAGCACTTTTCCATGAAGGTGGCAACAAACCGGGGACCATGCTAGCACATAAAGAGCTAATCAGTCCTGCAGACTCCCCAGCGACATTAGAGAGGGTAAACTCCAGGCCTTGCAGACTTTATACCAATCATTATATGCTGCTAGCCCAACCCCACGTAAAAGAAGAGATGCCAAATCTGCAGCCGCATTATATGAACCTATCACAGCCGCAGAGTTATTAGGGGCCATTAACCAACTAAAATGCTCTAAAGTGCCGGGCCCAGATGGGTTCACAGACCTCTTCTATAAGAGATTTGCCCTGAGCTCGTCCCTAACTTAACCACCCTTTTTAACACCCTTAACTAAGTTAACAGAACCACGCAAACCATAACAGATGTCTCTAGCACTGATCCAAAAACCTTGCAAAGACCTAGTCCACTGCCCATCATATAGACCCATTTTCCTTCTTAATTTGGACCACAAACCTCTCACCAGGATCCTAGCCAACCACCTAGATATGCTACTGCTGACCGGGTCCATTCCGATAAGGGGGGCTTCATGCTTAATCAAACGATAAAATAATACTAGCCCTACATCTTATTGATATCGCCAGGGAGAAGGGTAGAGCGGCAATCCTCCTGTCCCTTGACACTGAAAAAGTGCTTGACAGGATGGACTGGGGCATGATCTTTGATATTCTGACGAAATTGTGCTTGGACGAACATATTCTATACTGGCTTACAGCTCTTTACGGTAACCCTAAAGCAAGGATAAAGATTAATGGTAGCACATCAGCCCCCATATTTTTCTGCAGAGTCACCTGCTCATTTTTGATCTTTTCCTGGAAACTGTCCTTTGGAAAATCAGGGATCATCCTCAAATACATGTCGTCTCTTTTTGCTGTGACGCCTTTAAAGTATCTGCCTTTATGAACCCTATGCTTCTTACCCTCACTGTGCCCAAATGTTCCCTTCAAACCTTAGTTTCTCTTCTTGAGGAATTCCAGGCTGCCGCTGTTTTGCAAATAAATATGTGCAAATCTGAGGGCTTCATCATAATAGAGGGTAACTGTGTGGCGGAATCTTTGGCCGATATAACTTAATTTCACTGAGCAACAAACTCTATCAATTATCTAGAAATCCAACTAATGCCCAACATCTTCCTGTGTGCTAGGACACATTTCAGACTCCGCCTATATGAAGCTAAAACAACTTTGCCAGCTTGGGAAAACCACTCCCTTTCCTGGGTGGGACACATAGCTGCCCTGAAAATGAGTTTATTGCTGCATACTTTTTACACCTTCCAGGCCATGCGCCTTCCCATCGGCAGGGAAGATATCACACGCCTTCGGACAATTTGCATGCTATATATCCAGGGGTGGGGTTGGGGGGGCAACGCTTAAGACTTGCCATCAAAGTTCCACAAGACACCCTAAAGAGGGCAGACTTGGAATTCTTCACTTTCTATGCTACTACCAAGCCTCCCAGTTGCGCTATATGATAGAGTGGCTATGGGATGAAACAGACAAGTAATGGGGCTACATTGGCAAGAACCAAGCAGCCAGGCACCTGGGAGAAGTCTCCTAGGTTCCAAAGAGCAAGAGAGGCCGCCTCATGTACAATTCTCCAATCACTAGTACGCCACTCAAAGTATGGGACTCTATAGCAAGTGGGGGGGGGGTCTTACCTCATTCCCATTCCCGCTTAGATCTATCGTTGGCAACACAGACTTCACACCTGGCTAATGACCCATGACTCCAGATTTGGAGGTCAAAGGATTGTTTTCAACTCTGCGAATTTTATACTGATACGGCTCTTAAATTGTTTGAAGAAATCAAACATGAAAATGGAATCGCAAACAACCGAAGACTTCCACTACCTTCAAATCCGTCCCTGGGCTGCTCAGAGTTGTATCATGATGGGCACCACTAGGAAACTCATCTAAAAGATCCTCCAGCATCTAACGTCCCCCGAACACTTGGTCTTCAGACTCTATAGCATCCTCACCACTCCATCACCCACAAGCAAATCTCCATTTCAATTACAATAAAAGAAAGATTTTAACATTACTCTCACTCTCAAACAGCGGCACAAGATATTCATCTGCACCAATAACTTCACCCAGAATGTTCGAGGATGGGAGATCCTTTATAAAATATTGTTCTGCTGTCATCTCACCCCGATCAACCCCCACATCTTTAACCCTACTTATCCCAATACTTGTCTGCAGCTCCCTGTGGATGGAATTTCCCCAGCCTGGGTGACCTTTGGGATGGAGTATTCTCTGCTATCTAACAAATCCAGCGTATGGAAATCAACAAACTCCCCGAACTGGCACTCATTGGTAGACCATCCTCCGGTCTATGCCCGCTTCATTCGATCTCAGGTAACAGGATCTCCCACTTCTTTTTGGCTGCGAAACATACGATTTCCTCTCTGGGAGACGCCTATCACACTTACCCCCGGCTTATGGCTGCACAAACTCTGGCAATTATTGGGGCATGGGAAGCTAGCACAGGAACTTATGGACAAACCACAAGTCTTCACTAACCTACGGAATTCTGTCATATCATACTTAAAAACTTTGATGTTAGAACCTGCCCACAAACTTTGCAGGTGTCGGATTGGTTTTGAATGATCCCTCTTCAACTCTCTAATTTGAAACCTCAGCAGGATTGGATATTGATAAAAGATGATTTCTACCATTCAATTCATGAGTGGCCCGGTGCGGGTGGGAGTGGTGTTGGGGGAAGGGGGTGGGGAGTGAAATATTAGTGACGTATTTCACTAATTGTGTTGATTATCCCTGTCCCATGATTTAATTCAATAATAACAAGCATTTGCGATGTAATAGGTCTCGCATTCATGCGAGTTTGAGCTATTGGCATTGTAAATGACAATGCCTTTTATTTATGTTTTGGGTTTTAAAACATAAATAAAAGGCATTGTCATTTACAATACTAATAGCTTAAACTCTCGCAAATGCGAGACCTATTGCATTGCAATAAAGGGCCTTCTCGACTGCTTGTTAGATTGTAAATATCAGAGGAAGAGACCGGCCTGCGAAGTCTTCAAAGTTGTGATAAATAGTGCAGTGAAGAAGATGTGTAATTGTTGTAAATTACTAAATCACAGAAAGGAGTCCGTTCCTCTATAGGGCAGACGCACTGCAAGTTGCTATCTGCCTAGTGTTCAAGTCGCTAGGAGATCTCAATTTCAGATCGTAATGCCCTCACACACCTGTTAGGGTGACATGATTCATCATAGGGCGCTCCTCGTCAGACCGACGCTGCAATGTCTGACGGGCCTGGTGGCTTCTTTGGCGGAGTTCTTTTGATCTGAGGACGCCGTATGTGAAGGGTGTGTGTGGGCTAAAAATAAGTGATCAATGGTGTGTGTAAAGTGACTAGGTGATTTAAAATAGGCACCGGACCCACGAACGTTTTAATTCAAAAATGGGACCAGGACTAGGTAAAAACAGTGGGGCTACCAAGAGGTCTTAAGGTACCAGGGTAGCTGTTATGTATATGTGGTCAACATGTTTCGTGCCCCCAAGGCTCAACATTCAGCACATGTGCATGGGTAGGTTGTGGGATTGGTGAGGGGGGGGGAGGCCATTTGTGCACATGGTGGACGGGGGCCTACTTGGTGTTTCTGTGTGTGCTGCAGTGTGCCAAGGCCATCAGGGACAGGTTCCGCAGTCATTGTGGGTGTGCAGTGTGCTATTCTTGATTGTGCATGTGTGCCATTGTGCCCGTCTCCCCCGTCCCACCAGTCCCTGGTGGTTACTCACCCTGTTGCTGTTGGGTCAGGTCATTTCGGGCAGTGTCCGGACCCCCAACTCCTTGCACCGTCTCTGCACTGATGACTGTGGCCACCATTTCCTCCAGCTCATCCAGCTCCTCCTGTGGCGCAGGACTCCCACCTCCAGTGGCCGTTGCTGCCTTCAGGATGGCAGCGAGTTTCTGCTTGGTTTGGCTTTTGAAGTCATGCCAGCGCCTCTTGACCTCCTCCATTGACCTCCTGGACACTCCGACTGCATGCACGTTGTTCAGGATGGACTGCCATATTTCCGTTTGTGTTGCCGATGACACAGTGGAGGTGACGTACCGTTGTTGGTAGTGTTCGGTCACCTCCGTGACGATGATTCGGTTTTCCTGCGGCGTGAACCCCGTGTGAGAAGTTGGCCCGGTATATGCTGTCCACTAGTTATAGTGGGCACCTTGCACCAGTCCAAACGACCTTTATTGATGATAGGTTTAAAGACAACCTTTATTGAAAGCTATCCTAGTGGTAGCTATGGAGAGCAGCCTTCAGGCTAAGTCTTGAAGGAGTGTTAAGCTGTTTGTTTTACCAGTCTATAATCTCATGAATGACCAAATGAAAGGAGAACCACACCAGGTATATATATAAAATATATGTATTTATTACTAAACACTACCCAATAGTCTCTTTATGAGGCTAGAGGTCAAAGTACACAAGTTACAAGTCAAATAGCACAGTAAATTAGCACAATATACGATTAGCCCTAGGGGCGTACCAAACCATATATTAAGAAAGTGGTATAAGAACCACGACTTAAGTAGACACAAGGCCTAGAGCCTGTAGAATCGCTGGGACCCCAAGGAACCACCCAAGGTAGTGACGCAGGGGACCCACGGGGGCTGTGTGCAGTGTGTGAACACAGCCGCGAGCTCCGTTAAAGTCTGTGGGAAAGTTGCTGTTAGAGTTTTAAAGATTAAGGACACTTAGAAATGGACTAGGACCAAACCCTCTTGGACTTAGACAGTTCTAGGGTCAACACCCACGGGAGCACTGGAGTACTCGAGTTACCTCACCCAGGGAAGCCGGGTGCATAGGTGTCAAATGGTGTCGGGCCGCGTCATCGATTTCAATGGCAGCCTGCAAAGAAGTGCTGCTGCCGGGAAGATGCGAAGTGTCCGAAGAGATCCAAGCCTGGATCGGAGATGAGAAGAACCTGAAAGCAGAGGGGACAGAGTCTGGGTCACTTGCCAGTGACCAGGGGCACGATAGTCGAATGCCCACCGATGTCGGGTGTTTCAGGTGAAAGAGGTGAAGCTTGACTCTTCAGCCATGAGGCCCAGGAGGTGTCGACGACAACCAGGAGCTGGATTCGAGCTGCTCCACAAAGGATGTCGAGTGCTGCAGCCTTGGTGTCCGGATTGAACACAACAAGCCTTGGCAACAGCAACCCACGCAGAAAGGAGAAAGATGCTTCTGTGCAGAACCGCAAGGTCTGAGGGACTCACCACGCAGTGGGAAGTCAGGGCACATCTGGAGCAACCAGGGAAGCCCAAGAAAAATCAGAGTTACCTTCACAGGGACCCACCAGTTGACGGACCAGGGATTGCAAAGGAGCCCCAAGCGGAAATGCAGGAAGTAGGCCCACGGAACACTCGTGGAGTGTAGGCTCACAATCTTTGGTGTAAATGGTGCTCGGGGCCTGGGCTATAAGTAACCCAAAGCAGGACTTCAAGAGACATCGAAAAGTCAGTGCACTAGCAAATGTGCATGGTGTCCAGGAGTTCTGGTTCCACGTCACTCGTGAGGGCTGCGGGTCTCAGCTTTGCTGGGGACTCGGTTCTGCCTCTGAGAAGTCTGGAAATCCTCTTCCTGGGCTGCAATTACTTCAGAGTTCGGCGGGAGCTTCGGAGATGCAGACTGGCAAATGCTTTGTTGGTGCCTGCCAAGCAGGGGAGTCACTCCTTGACCCCAAGGGAGATTTCTTCAGTCCTCTAGTCTTGAGTAGAGCGTCGAAGTTCCAGGATTCAGTTGCAGAGTTTCGTCCAGGGATATCTAAAGTCCTGTTGCCAGGGGTTTCTTACTTATACCTAAGAAAGGGGTTAGACTAACTCTGGGGACCCACCTATGGGAGGGTTTGGAAAGAGGGGTGGCTACACCCATTTCCTTTGTCCAGTTTCACACCAGAGCAGGGGCTGGCAGCCCCTGCAACCGGTTTGAACTGGGGTATGCACGAGGACACCAAATGTGCCCCCAGTGCAGGACTTCAAAGCACTCTTGGAGTGCACCCACCCAGCCCCAATCCACTAAGGCCTGTCTGGGAGGTGGTAACACCTCCCTGTGACAGGAAACCTATTGTCCAGGCCTCCCCTGCCGGAGTTTCGGTCAGCAGCAGGAGCCCAGACTCGTGTCTGTGGCTGCAGCATCCATTTTGTGATGCCAGGGCTCTTTTTAGTTGGTACCGGGTATACCGGGGCTGTCATGTCTCTCCCTCTAGGAGGGTGGGATCATACTCCCACACCAGTTACTGGTGTGGGAGTATGATTCCAAGGTGTTTGACACCAAACACGACATGTTTCCGTGCAGCCATCCCAAAGTTAGCATTTACCGCGAGGATATAATGCACTTAAGAGTATATGGTCAGGCTGCACCACAGACAACCCCGGAGAGGAGATTCCGAAGGATGCAGAGGGGCTCTGTTCATGCATGGGCACCCTCTCACATAAAACCAAGCACCCTGCCTTCAGGATTGATAAGGCCTGCCATAGGGGTGACTGATAGGATTATATGTGCAGTGATAGGGTGAGATATAGTGAACCTATATCTCAGTAAGGGGTGCATTCACCACCTTACTCAGGCTGCTGTAGCAGTCCTGTGGTGTCATTTTGGAAGGCTGCACAGGGGTGGCATAATACATGCTTCAGCCCCTGGTTGGCCTCTGGGGTACCTATGCCCTGGGTACATAGTATACCATATACTAGGGACTTATAAGGGCACCCCAGAATCCAATCTGAAGTGTACTTAAGGTACATGGAATCAATTTATAAGAGAAAGCAGATAGGCTGGGGACCTGAATAGCAGGTTCCCAGCCAAACTAAGTCAAAACCCATCAAAACACCAGGAATAAAGTGGGGGCAACCATGTAGTCAGATTCCACCTTCCTACATAACCCCTTCCCCCCCCAAACGAAAGGAGATAAGGCTAACCTTGCACAGTTGAGCCTTCATTGACTAAGAGGCCATATAAGGAAGTACCTGCACTAACATGGTTACCCCCTGTCTGATGGTCCACTAAGCTATCCCTCACCCTAAGGGTATGAGAGGGTCTCCACCATGGGGAATTACTACCTGTGGTGTGTTTTGGTAAAGTAAAAGGCTGGTGAGGTATCTGATTAGGGAAGTGAGGCCCTAATAAAGTTGGTCTCAGCTTCCTCAGATCACTGGTCACCATGTATGCCTCTCTTTCCATGACTGAGTTGCACTTTGCTCTTAGGGTCAACCTTTGGCTGCCTACAGCTGGGGGTTGAGTCCCTTTTGGGGGATCACTGGGGGGACATGGCAGGTTTGGAACCTTTTGGTCCCAGGTTTGCCCTTGCCCAACAGAGTCCTTCTGGGGGAGGCCCCTACACAAAGGTATGGGGGATCCCTCAGTGTGTTGAGGAATTTTCACCTGGCTAGGGCTACTAGCCTGGGTGCCCCTAATCTGCTGATGGGGGTTCCTCTGGACAGGGGGCCCTGTGGGGTCCACTGACCTCCCTGACCTCTGCAGCCCTGGGCTGACTGAGGCAGGGTAGAGAGGGGCAGGTTACCTGCTCCAGACTGGGTACCACCTTGGAAGGGTCCCCTGCCATCAGAGGGGTTGCCAGGACAGGCCTGACTACCTCTGGGGCAGTTCCTTCACTAGGGGTAGGATCAGTTCCCTGAGGAGGCTGACCCTTACCTATAGTCTGGGGGAAGAAGACTTTTCTTCAACCCTTGTGCTCTCTTGTGGAGGAGAGTGGGCCATTCTTTCAGGCTCCATCACTCCAAAATGTTCCTGGGGTGGGGCTGTGGCCATCACAGCCCCCTAACTTTCTCAGGGATGTCCAGCATTCTCAGATGGGCTTGGTGTTCAACTTCAGCCCAGGCTGAAATTTCTAGATCATTGCCCATCAGGCAATCTACAGGCAAGGGTGGGGACACTGCCACTCTTTTTGGGCCTGTGACCCCTTCCCAGCTGAGATTGACTATGGCCATGGGGTGATCTGTTCTGACACCATCAATGTTGGTCACCTGGTATTTAAACTCAGGTAAAATCTGGTGAGGGGGGACTAGTTTTCCTGCCACCATGGTGACACTAGCCCCTGTGTCCCTGAATGCCACAGCTTTCTGACCATTAATCAGTGGCTCCAGTCTGTACCTGCCCAATGCATTGGGACCCAAGGTAAAAGTGGCAAATCCCATGCCACCATCACAGACTAAGGAGGCTTGTGAGGGGGACCTGTCTAAACTAGGGCCCACCTCTGTTCCCCATGAGAATGCACCTAACTTTTTGGGTGCAACACTACCGCCTGGGGGATTACTACTAGTAGTACCAGGAGGGGTGGTAGTATTAGTTGGAGGAACATTTTCTTTATTGCCAATCCTAGGGCAACTGGGATCAGTTTTCCAGTGTCCAGGCTTTTTACAGACATGGCAATATGGTTTCTTTTCAGGAGAGGAAGGAGTTTGGGACCCATCCCCAGAAGAGGTCTTTTGGGGCCCTGTAGGGGACTTATCCTTAGATTTATCCCCACCTTTCTCTTGGGACTTGGTAGAATCTTTCTTCTGGTCACCACCCTGATTATTAGTCTTTACTCTGGTTCTGACCCATTTGTCTGCCTTCTTTCCCAATTCTTGGGGAGAGGTCAGATCAGAGTCCACCAGGTACTGGTGTAAAAGCTGGTTTTGACAATTATTAAGGATCTGCTCCCTCATAATCAAATTGTACAATCCTAAAAAGTCATGCACCTTGTTGCCATGTATCCAACCTTCCAGAGCCTTAGTAGCACAATCTACAAAGTCAACCCAGACTTGAGTCTGAGCCTTTTGGGTATCTCTGAACTTCAACCTATACTGTTCAGTGGTTAGGCCAAACCCATCAATCAGAGCACTCTTCAAGACTTTGTAATTGTCAGCATCCTCTTCTCTTACAGTGAGGAGCTTGTCTCTACCTTTGTCTGCAAAGGAGAGCCACAAGATTGCTGCCCACTGCTCCTAGGGGACCCTCTGAACTTTACAGGCCCTTTCCAGTGCAGTAATCCATTTGTGGATGTCATCCCCACTGTGGTAGGGAGGGACAATCTTGCTCAGGTTTCTATGGTCATAAAACCTTTCCCTATCCCTAGGGAAGTTGCTGCCACCATGGGACTCTAGTCCCAACTTTCTTCTTTGTCTATGAAGCTCTAGGGACTTCCTGTCTATAGCCAACTGCTCTCTTCTGATCCTAAGCTGAGCTTCTCCATACTTCAGCAGTCTCTCTTTCCTTTCATGAGAGGATTCCCTCCTATGAGAGGAAACAGAGGTCCCTACTGAGAATGGTTAGATTCTTCAGAAGGAGATCTTGACCTTCTAGGCACACTCACAACTCTTCCTGGTGGGACAAAGGGGAGGCCATTCTGGTCCTCCTCCTCATCTGCAGGAGGAGCTGGATTTTCCAGGGCAAGATCATTGTCATCTTCCTGGCCAGTTTCAGAGGTCAGCTCCTGGGTTTCTTCACCCCTGGTCCCTTCCTCATCTTCTGCCCCACCCTCTCTGCCTACCCCTTCAGACCCTGTGGGTCTTCTGAGATCATCCAACATGAAGCACCTCTATGAGGCGTTGGGTGTTGGCACTTTTGCCTGTCTTCAGCTTCCTAGTACTGCACAATGCTCTCAATTCCAAGAATGGGAGGTTGTCATACTTGGATGGTAGAAGCCCATTGGCTTCTGGCAGGGACCCACTGGTTCCTGGCCTTGAAGACATCACTAGTGAGGTGTGGTGTATGCACTACCTACTCTAGTGTGGCCTACTAAACTCTCTTGAGTTGTAGAAAGGGTGTGCTAAGCCCTTAACACACAACTCTAAGTTCAGTAGAACTTACTGTATTTCTAAGCTTGAATTTATATGTACCTCAGGTACCTTTAGTGGTTTTCAGTTAGTCACACACTTGAGATTATCTGGTAAAACAAAGGCAAGCTTGAATCCAACCGCTGCACACCAATGTGAGAAGTTGGCCTGGTATATGCTGTCCACTAGTTATAGTGGGCACCTTGCACCAGTCCAAACGACCTTTATTGATGATAGGTTTAAAGACAACCTTTATTGAAAGCTATCCTAGTGGTAGCTATGGAGAGCAGCCTTCAGGCTAAGTCTTGAAGGAGTGTTAAGCTGTTTGTTTTACCAGTCTATAATCTCATGAATGACCAAATGAAAGGAGAACCACACCAGGTATATATATAAAATATATGTATTTATTACTGAACACTACCCAATAGTCTCTTTATGAGGCTAGAGGTCAAAGTACACAAGTTACAAGTCAAATAGCACAGTAAATTAGCACAATATACGATTAGCCCTAGGGGCGTACCAAACCATATATTAAGAAAGTGGTATAAGAACCACAACTTAAGTAGACACAAGGCCTAGAGCCTGTAGAATCGCTGGGACCCCAAGGAACAACCCAAGGTAGTGACGCAGGGGACCCACGGGGGCCGTGTGCAGTGTGTGAACACAGCCGCGAGCTCCGTTAAAGTCTATGGGAAAGTCGCGGTTAGAGTTTTAAAGATTAAGGACACTTAGAAATGGACTAGGACCAAACTCTCTTGGACTTAGACAGTTCTAGGGTCAACACCCACGGGAGCACTGGAGTACTCGAGTTACCTCACCCAGGGAAGCCGGATGCATAGGTGTCAAATGGTGTCGGGCCGCGGCGTCGATTTCAATGGCAGCCTGCAAAGAAGTGCTGCTGCCGGGAAGATGCGAAGTGTCCGAAGAGATCCAAGCCTGGATCGGAGATGAGAAGAACCTGAAAGCAGAGGGGACAGAGTCTGGGTCACTTGCCAGTGACCAGGGGTACGATAGTCGAATGCCCACCGATGTCGGGTGTTTCAGGTGAAAGAGGTGAAGCTTGACTCTTCAGCCATGATGACCAGGAGCTGGATTCGAGCTGTCCCACAAAGGATGTCGAGTGCTGCAGCATTGGTGTCCGGATTGAACATAACAAGCCTTGGCAACAGCAACCCATGCAGAAAGGAGAAAGATGCTTCTGTGCAGACCCGCAAGGTCTGAGGGACTCACCACGCGGTGGGGAGTCAGGGCACGTCTGGAGCAACCAGGGAAGCCCAAGGAAAATCAGAGTTACCTTCACAGGGACCCACCAGTCGACGGACCAGGGATCGCAAAGGAGCCCCAAGCGGAAATGCAGGAAGCGGGCCCACGGAACACTCAAGGAGTGTAGGCTCACAATCTTCGGTGCAAATGGTGCTCGGGGCCTGGGCTACAAGTAACCCAAAGCAGGACTTCAAGAGACGTTGAGAAGTTAGTGCACTAGCAAATGTGCACGGTGTCCAGGAGTTCCGGTTCCACGTCACTCGTGAGGGCTGTGGGTCTCAGCTTTGCTGAGGACTCGGGTTGGCCTCTGAGAAGTCTGGAAATCTTCTTCCTGGGCTGCAATTACTTCGGAGTCCAGCGGGAGCTTCGGAGATGCAGACCGGCAAATGCTTTGTTGGTGCCTGCCAAGCAGGGGAGTCACTTCTTGACCCCAAGGGAGATTTCTTCAGTCCTCTAGTCTTGAGTAGAGCATCAAAGTTCCAGGATTCAGTTGCAGAGTTTCGTCCAGGGATATCTAAAGTCCTGTTGCCAGGGGTTCCTTACTTATACCTAAGAAAGGGGTTGGACTAACTCTGGGGACCCACCTATGGGAGGGTTTGGAAAGAGGGGTGGCTGCACCCATTTCCTTTGTCCAGTTTCGCACCAGAGCAGGGGCTGGCAGCCCCTGCAACCGGTTTGAACTGGGGTATGCACAAGGACACCAAATGTGCCCCCAGTGCAGGACATCAAAGCACTCTTGGAGTGCACCCACCCAGCCCCAATCCACTAAGGCCTGTCTGGGAGGTGGTAACACCTCCCTGTGACAGGAAACCTATTGTCCAGGCCTCCCCTGCCGGAGTTTCGGTGAGCAGCAGGAGGCCAGACTCGTGTCTGTGGCTGCAGCATCCATTTTGTGATGCCAGGACTCTGTTTAGTTGGTACCGGGTATACCGGTGCTGTAATGTCTCTCCCTCTAGAAGGGTGGGATCATACTCCCACACCAGTTACTGGTGTGGAGGTATGATTCCAAGGTGTTTGACACCAAACACGACATGTTTCCGTGCAGCCATCCCAAAGTTAGCATTTACCGCGAGGATATCATGCACTTAAGAGTATATGGTCAGGCTGCACCACAGACAACCCCGGAGAGGAGATTCCGAAGGATGCAGAGGGACTCTGCTCATGCATGGGCACCCTCTCACATAAAACCAAGCACCCTGCCTTCAGGATTGATAAGGCCTGCCATAGGGGTGACTGATAGGATTATATGTGCAGTGATAGGGTGAGATATAGTGAACCTATATCTCAGTAAGGGGTGCATGCACCAACTTACTCAGGCTGCTGTAGCAGTCCTGTGGTGTCATTTTCGAAGGCTGCCCAGGGGTGGCATAATACATGCTTCAGCCCCTGGTTGGCCTCTGGGGTACCTATGCCCTGGGTACATAGTATACCATATACTAGGGACTTATAAGGGCACCCCAGAATCCAATCTGAAGTGTAATTAAGGTACATGGAAACAATTTATAAGAGAAAGCAGATAGGCCGGGGACCTGAATAGCAGGTTCCCAGCCAAACTAAGTCAAAACACATCAAAACACCAGGAAAAAAGTGGGGGCAACCATGTAGTCAGATTCCACCTTCCTACACCCTGTCTTCCTCTTCTCTTTGCCCTTCTCCGGCCCCGGGGTTCCTGGCTGGTCGTCTGTGTGGCTTGTGGGGTTCGCGTTGTCCTCTGCACTGGGTCCAGGAGCATCCATGATGCTACGCAGTTGCATTTATTTGTCTTTTTTTTTCTCTGCTTTTATAGTGCATTCTCACCCATGGCGCGTGGGAATCACCGGCCTGTCGCAGCTTTTCGCTGATTTTTGTATCGCCATTGGGGTCATCGCAACTTTTTTCACGTTGGGGTTTCGCATTTTTTGGGCGTCGCGTTGATTTTAATGCGGGCATTTGTCGCGTTATCGTGAGGCTATCGCATGGTGCCGCCGGGTTGTGAATGCTGCGTTAACACGGTGTTATTTTCCCACGATGGACTGCGATGTGAGAAGTTGCGTTAAGTGATTTTGGCGATAGTTAACACGCGTTCTTGGGAATATCCCCCAAAGTGTGAAGTGAGAGTTACATAGGATCCGAGCTACGAACACTAACAAAGCGCTCCAACACCTTTCACTCTGTGATTACACTGTCGCGGCTCAGGAGAAAGAGCGGGAGGGGGGGCTATTTCCTGCCCTCTCCGTGATTTGAGTGTGCAGTGTGGCCTAATAAAAAACACTCCAGCTGTAGTACAGCACTGGCTTCACCTCCTGGTGCAGGGCAGGCTGTGCTTTATGGCAGGCATGGAGGGAGGGAGGGATGGTCTCGGCTGCAGCTCCGGCCTCATACAGTGCCCCTGCTATTACTAGTGAGCGAGAGGCACTGAGGTGGTGGTATTGGTGGTGGTATTGGTGGTGGTGGTATTGGTGGTGGTGGTATTGGTGGTGGTGGCATTGGTGGTATTGGTGGTGGTGGTATTGGTGGTGGTGGTATTGGTATTGGTGGTGGTAGTATTGGTATTGGTGGTGGTATTGGTGATGGTGGTATTGGTGGTGGTGGTGGTATTGGTGGTGGGGTATTGGTGGTGGTGGTATTGGTGGTGGTGGTATTGGTGGAGGTGGTATTGTGGTGGTGGTGGTATTGGTGGTGGTATTGATGGTGGTGGTGGTATTGGTATTGGTGGTGGTGGTATTGGTGGTGGTGATGGAATTGGTGGTGGTGGTGGTATTGGTGGTGGTACTGGTGGTGGTATTGGTGGTGGTATTGGTGGTTGTGGTATTGGTGGTGGTGGTATTGGTGGTATTGGTGGTGGTATTGGTAGTATTGGTGATGGTGGTATTGGTGGTAGTAATGGTGGTGGTGGGGGTATTGGTGATGGTGGTATTGGTGGTGGTATTGGTGGTGGTGGTATTGGTATTGGGGTGGTGGCATTGGTGGTATTGCTGGTGGTATTGGTGGTGGTGGTATTGGTATTGGTGGTGGTATTGGATTGGTGGTGGTGTTATTGGTGGTGGTATTCGTGGTATTGGTGGTGGTGGTGATATTGGTGGTGGTACTGGTGGTGGTATTGGTGGTGGTATTGGTGGAGGTGGTGGTGTTGATGGAGGTGGTGGCACTGGTGGTGGTGGTGGTGGTATTGGTATTGGTGGTGGTATTGGTGGTGGTGGTATTGGTGATGGTGGTAGTGGTGGTATTGGTGGTGGTGGTATTGGTGGTGATGGTATTGGTGGTGGTGGTATTGGTGGTGGTGGTGGTGGTGGTGGTATTGGTGGTGGTATTGGTGGTGGTGGTATTGGTGGTGGTGGTATTGGTGGTGGTATTAGTGGTGGTATTAGTGGTGGTATTGCTGGTGGTAGTGGTGGTGGTATTGGTGGTATTGATGGTGGTGGTGGTATTGGTGGTGGGGGTATTGGAATTGGTGGTGATGGTATTGGTGTTGGTATTGGTGGTGGTGGTATTGGTGGTGGTATTGGTGTTATTGGTGATGGTGGTATCGGTGGTGGTGGTATTGGTGGTGGTATTGGTGGTGGTGGTATTGGTGGTGGTGGAATTGGTGGTGGTGGTGGTATTGGTGGTGATATTGGTGGTGGTGGTATTGGTGGTGGTAGCATTGGTGGTTTTGATGGTGGTGGTGGTATTGGTGGTGGTATTGTTGGTGGTGTTGGTGGTGGTGGTGGTGGAGGTGGTGGTATTGATGGTGGTGGTTTTGGTGGTGGTATTGGTGGTGGTATTGGTATTGGTGGTGGTGGTATTGGTGGTAGTGGTATTGGTGGTGGTGGTATTGGTGGTGCTATTGGTGGTGGTGGTATTGGTGGTTGTGGTGGTATTGGTGGTGGTGGTATTGGTGGTGGTGGTATTAGTGGTGGTGGTGGTATTGGTGGTGGTATTGGTGTTATTGGTGGTGATGGTATTGGTATCAGTGGTGGTTGTATTGGTGGTGGTATTGGTATTGATGTTGGTATTGGTGGTGGTGGTATTGGTGGTGGTGGTATTGGGGGTGGTGGTGGTGGTGTTGGTGGTGATGGTATTGGTGGTGATATGGGTGGTGGTGGTATTGGTGGTGGTAATGGTGGTGGTGGTATTGGTGGTGGTATTGGTGGTGTTGGTGGTGGTGGTATTGGTGGTGTTGTTGATGGTGGTGGTATTGGTGGTGGTATTGGTGGTGGTGGAGGTGGTGGTATTGGTGGTGGTGGAGGTTGTGGTATTGATGGTGGTGGTATTGCTGGTGATATTGGTGGTGGTATTGGTGGTGGTGGTATTGGTGGTGGTATAGGTGGTAGTGGTATTGGTGGTGGTGGTATAGGTGGTGGTGGTGCTATTGGTGGTATTGGTGGTGGTGGTGGGATTGGTGGTGGTAGTGGTATTGGTGGTGATATTGTTGGTGGTGGTGGTGGTATTGGTGGTGGTGGTGGTATTGGTGGTGGTGGTGGTATTGGCGTGGGGGTGGTATTGGTGGTGGTGGTATTGGTGGTGGTAGAGGTATTGGTGGTGGTATTGGTGGTGTTGATAGTGGTGTTGGTGGTGGTGTTGGTGGTGGTGGTGGTATTGGTGGTGGTATTGGTGGTGGTAGTATTGGTGGAGGTGGTGGTATTGATGGTGGTGGTATTGGTGGTGGTATTGGTGGTGGTGGTATTGGTGGAGGTGGTGGTATTGATGGTGGTGGTATTGGTGGTGGTGGCGGTATTGGTGGTGGTAGTATTGGTGGTGGTGGTGGTATTGGTGGTGGTGGTATTGGTGGTGGTGGTATTGGTGGTGGTGGTATTGGTGGTAGTGGTATTGGTGGTGGTGGTGGTGTTGTTAATAAAACAAGCTTTTGAAAACAACCCGTCAGGTGGCTTTCGCACAGATGACATGTAACACAGATGTGCTGTTGTCAGCTTCAGCCCATTAGCACAGGATTATGTGCTACCTGGAATTCACATGACTTAATTCGCTAACCATTTCTAAATCCATTTTACTTTGGGGGTTGAAACAGACACGAGATAATGCTGGGTTAAAGTGATTGAAAGCGCCTGTGTTACAGGAGCGGCCGTGCTGCTTAAAAAAACACAAGTGGTTTCAGCTGTAGCAGCGCATGTCCGGCCTGCAGTAAGAGAAACTCAATAAAGTAAATAGTGCTTACAGACTAAATAACAGGTCCCGTGTAACTACTGAAGTAAAAGGGCCAGTCGCCATGGGACGGTACAAATGAAGACAAGGCCGTACTATGGAGGGACTAACAAGCCTATTAACAAATCCGAAGGCAGCATTTACGAAAGAAAGTGACACAAGCCAATGAAAAATATGGGAGGAGAGTGGGAGCGACTTCTCTTCCATACTCTACTACAGCAGTCTCGCAGAGCGAGCAACGCATGCGCGCTGCCGCTAGGCTTGACCTAAAAACTATTGAAAAGTAAGAGGCCATCTCTGAAACAAAGTTGTTTTTACATTCACAAAGGTAAAGGGGTCCCAAGGGGAATGGGTTACCACTTCCTTTAAAATGCTTGTAAATAAAATGTTTTGTGACTGGATTTCGGTTGCACAACGTTGGTACTTTAGATACTGATTTGGTATGGGAAAGAGACTCCTACAACACGCCCCCTTGAGATACCAAATCCGTATCCATTCAGAATCCCATTTTAGGAGTCGGAAACAACTTTTCCGACACCTACATTGGAATTAGTAAATAGGAAATAGTATTTTAACAGGCACAAAAGACTGTTAAAATGCTTCATGCATCTGCACTGTATTTGTTAACCTGATTATTATTTGAGCTACATTGACTGTGAGGAGTTATTTTTTGCTCATGAACATAATATATTTGAGACAAATGAGACAGTAGTGAATCACTGTTGTGTATGTAAGAATTACCCAGGTTCCTATTGGTTGATTTGGCTACCCTTGTTTATTACAGCGGTGTAGCAACCTGAAGCTGTACCTTGAAGAGTGAGATCCAATGGTTTCAATAACATCTTGGAACTGTTTTTATCATTAATTCTTTATTTTATTATGTCTATTTTTATTCAGCAAGAAATTGTCCTTGCTTTTTTCCTACTTGTCATGAAGATCTGGATTTATTCAAAGGGCTAGATTTTTGAGTGCAAGGTACAGATAAATATGACTTTGCATGGTAATTCGATTCACTCCTGCACAACATTACGCTGCAATGGTGTAATATTATGTGAGTAAATCCTGCTTCAGGTTCAACAAGTGGGTGTTTGAAGACAGAAATGCACTGGAAGGCTTGGGAGCACCAACCCACAAACTCAAGAGTATTCTGAAACATCTGCCCAATCTATTTACACACTGAAAATGGCAGTGATTTACTCCTGTCACAAGTGCGAATTAAATCTGGGAAGAGGGTGTTGTGAACTTATGGCCAGGGGTACCGAATTTGGAACTGAAGAACCAGGTTTGAGTCCCAGGATGCTCAACATCCTGTGATTCTGAGGGACATTTCTGCAGGCAGGTCAGGCGCGGCTGACCCCCTTGGACATCTCTGACCCCAGGGGACTTCATCCCTCACTTCACAAAGCACTAGGAGGTGCTACCGCAGTCTTGTGGCTCCTGAGGGGCGGTGCCTCAGCCGAAGTGCTGAACAGCACCACTGCAATCCCGCTGTGCTGGACATTTCTGTGGGCAGCTCAAGGGTGGCTGACCTTCTCAGACACCTCTGACACCAGGGGACTTCATACCCACCTTGCAAAAGGCAAGTAGGTGCTCCTGCAGTCTCGTGGCTCCAGAGAGGGCGGGGCCTCCGACGAAGTGCTGAAAAGCACCACTGCAATCCAGTTGCGCTGAACATTTCTGCAGGCAGTTCAGGGGTGGCTGACCCCCTCTGACGTCTCTGACCCCACGGGACTTCATCTCCTACCTCACAAAGCACCAGGAGGTGCTTCTACAGTCTCGTGGCTCCAGTGGGGGCGGGGCCTCCGAAGCGCTGAAAAGCACCATTGTAGTCTCACAGCGCGGGACATTTCTGCGAACAGCTCAGGGGTGGCTGACCCCTCTGACATCTCTGACCCCCAGGGGATTCATCCCCCACTTTGCAAAGCGCGAGGAGGCGCTCCTGCAGTCTTGTGGCTTCAGAGGGGCCCGGGCTGCCGCAGAAGAGATGAAAAGTGCCACTACAATCCCACTGCACAGGACATTTCTGTGGGCAGCTCAGGGGTGGCTGACCTCCTCTGACATCTCTGACTCCAGGGGACTGTAGTGTTGTGGGCCCTAGGCCCACATGCTACTAAAATGAGTGACACAGACACCGTAGGTATACTGGTTAACTGGCCACAAGCATGATGGAGCATGATTTTTGTAATAAAGGTCTGCTCAATGAAATCCACCTGTTAGGGTTAAATAAAATACTAATGGTTGGAAAGCGATAACTACTAATGCTAACAGGAAATTGGTGTACAATGTGAGAAATGTGCAAAGGCACGATAATATGCTCTATTTTAGCTAGACAAATAAAAACACAGTGAGGACTAAATGAAAGTAATATAGTTTACATGTATTTTCTAATGCATGTCATTCTGTCTCCCTTACTGCAGAAATTAAAATGACAAGGGAAAATGTGTTATTCTTCGTGAAAGTATAGTGTAGGTAGGCTTTCCTGCTTTCAGTTTCTATTTTTGGTCAATTCTGGTGGTTTTTTTCCAGTGTTTTCATTACCTTAAAAAAACAGTGGTTATCAGTGGTTACACATTTTCAAGCCATTAAAAACAACAGAAACTGTGTTTTTCCGGTGTTTATGGAATGTTTAGCTTTTAATTATTGCTTGCTTTCTGCACTCATAGTGCATGTGTATAGACATCGTGTGTACAGGGTATATGAGGTCCAAATACATTTTTACAGATCAAACTTATTGTTGTACACCCTACAATACTTCTTTAGTGAGTCTTTGGTCATGCACGCTTGCTCTGTCCTTCCTATGTGAACGTTTATCTGTGAAAAGGCCCTCTCAACATTGGCACTTGAGATGGGCAACACCAAAACAGCCAGTACACAATGACATAGCTTTCCATGCCAATACTGGTGCACCTGAAGATTGTGATTCTGTAGGACATGTTCTGCAACATATGCGTTGAATTGGGCGCATATGCCCTCAGTTATTGAAGCAGTCAAAAATGAAGCAGTACTTTTCAAAGCCTGGAGAACATTCAGAAGGGATCTAGAACTTGTGCAGAGTACCTCAGTGAGGCTTCATTAACTTCAAATGCCCTGGTTGGTGAAGGGACATTTCTATGCATCATTGCAGCCATTTCCTATAGGCTGTAAAATAAAATTTCCTGAATTGCTCCTCAACATTTCTTTGCTTACCAAGTGGCAAGAATTCTAGCATGTTGTAGTGCCAAAGTCGCTAAAAGTGCCGCCCAGCCTACTCTCAAGGAGATGTTTCACATCTACACCAATTCTGCTGAACACTTGGTAGACAAGAGTGTTTTCAGACTCTAGTATTTTGATTATGTCCACTACAACAGTCATGTTTTCCTGTAAAAACCTAAGCATGTAGTAGACTGTACCTTTTTCACATCACTATCAATGTGTGACCAAAGATCATCACATTTCTTGCCTTTGGCATCATCACTAAGCAAAAATTCTGTAAACGGTCGCCACATGGATAATATAGCATTCACAGCCTCTAGGACTGAGAACCACTGGCTAAATGACACAGTTAGGATGACTCTCTCTTTGATGCCACACAAAGCATAAAATGAGAAATATTTGCATTTTAGTTCCTGGGCATTACGAAACAGTGCACCAGAATGGACTACAAAGTCAATAGCATTCTTCATTAACTCTGAAGATTGTAAAGATGCTTTCAGCATACCATATAGCAAGTGATAAGGATCTGTTACAGGGAATCACTTCAGCTCAGATATCGATTTTGACAGGTCATCATACAACTTTTTCATATAAGTGGCTGAATTACTGCAAATACAAACAATGTCACTCCAATCTTTATTAAACTTGGTAGGAACTTTTTGCAGCAGCCTTCCAAGTGACACTGTGTTCCATGTTTACCAAACGTCTGGTGTCATGTTTTCACCACTATCTCAGATGCTTGGTGACAACACTCTTTTCACATACACCTGTCACTACACCTTGCATTGAATGTTTAAAGCCTGGTATGTTTGGCAATTCACCTACAATCAATACTGACTCGCTAGAAAAGGGGGCGGATGTATCAAAGGATTTCACCCATTCTCTGTCTGTGGGTAAATGTGACGGTACACATTGGGAAAGATTCTTATGAAACCAGCCATTTTACCTATCAGTGAAATCAAATGTAGCCAAAATATCAAATATGATTTTGATATTTTCTGATTCTCTACAGTTTATAAAATAACTAAATAAGACCTAAAACATGCTTCTAAACACTGCATCTTTAGACCAAACACAACAAAACTTAAAAAAGCAGAAGGAAGATGAAACAATAATTTAGTGACATCCCTAAACAACAAAACTCAAGCAGAATGTTAGCACAGCCTTTCTTGCTGCTGCCGTGTATAACAAAGTTACATTTTATTGGCCCCTTCAGGAAGAAATAAAACTGACTCTTTCACTCAGCTTTTTATTTGTTTGAATGGCACTTAGTTTGTGGTTGTGAAGGTGTTTTTTCAGTGTTTATATGTTTACACTGGTGATGGCTATTTTCCTTTCGGTAGGGTTTTATCAGTTATTATAGGTTTAAACCTAAAACCAGATAGCCTAAGTGTAGGTTTTTTCTTTAGAAATAATTCTCTTTTTTGTATAATAAATGTAGGCCTCAGAATATTAGGGGATGTGTTCATGTACTCCTGTCCCGTGATTTGTAACACAATGCTGTCCTTAGCTGCAGACCTTCACATGTTACGAGTTGTTTCCTAGAGTGTAGAGAATTGCCAAATTCTGTCAGAAAATATTACTTTCTTTCCTGTATGAGCGAGAGTAGAAGGATGTTCAAAAGTTACTGTTTCATTAATAAAATACATTTGTAACTAGATTATTTCCTCTTCCTCCTAAGGAAGTTGTAAAATGTATTAGACAAAGAGTGCTCAGTAATTATAGTTAGGTCATTGTCAGAAGACCGCCACACCATCGTGTTTAGCCAATGAAAATGTTTGTAGAGAGAAGAGAGTGCAACAAATTAGCCAAGGAAAGGAAGTAGCAATGTATAAAGACCTTCGTGGGAAGGTGCTCTTCGGCTTGTTCTCAAGACTTCTGGGGACGTGTCCTGCATTTGTGGCATGCTGCATGCCGTGCTGATTCCTGATACTCTGGCTGGCAATCCTGCTGAACCATTGAACTTTCCTGAGACTTTGCACATCATCGGCTGATGGTGCTCCCTCCACTATTCCTAACGGCCGTGGGGATAGTTTTCCTACTAATGTTCGCTGAGCATTAGAATTTCCGTTCTTAGGTGAAGTATTTTCACTGCTGCTGTGTTTTTCTCTTATTCTCACTCTTCTATTATTGATGAATCTGTTATTGTGATTTGATTCTGTTATGCAGTATTGTGATATTCTGTAACATTTGTGAACTGAATAATGTTGTTCTATTTGGACTTTTGTGATTGACCATTCATTAATCTGAATAACAAAAGAGATAATTTAAAGAAAGGTGTCTGTCTTTTATTCATGAGATAGACATATATTGCCTAATAATTGGTTTATGTTGTTTAGTGTATTTCCTTCATTCTAGGTCCTCATGAGGAAATAGCATTTCCGTGGCTTCAAATTCGCAGTCCCTTTTAACTCTACCAAAGATCCATCGGAGGACCTTTGTTACGGTTATCAGAGGAATAATGTCTTATGGGCCGACATTATAGTTATGCTATCGTAGTTATTATAGTGTTTCGTGTGGATGATAAGTGATGTCATTATTCCCCACCCGCTTCCGCTACAACAGTTTTGGTAGTTGCATCGGATGGTTAGTTAGATTAAAATTACTGTGTTTTTGAAAAGACAGAGTTAACAGACTGACTTAGAAGTTGATATTTATGTTGAGTTTGTACTTTTATGTCACGTTGAGGTTTGTGGAATCTCAATGGAATTGACGTGTCCGACGTTGGCCTGAGATCCCGGGATAAGCCTACGGGCTGTCTTAGTGTGGCATACACTAAGCTTTGTGTGCGTTGTCTGCTGGTAATGCAGTACTAGGGGGTCGTCAAACTGAAAGTATTCGTACAGGGAATCTTGTTGAATGAAGTAGTGGAGGTTTATTTGGGTCACTTCGGAGGCGCAACTGGAGAAGTCCCGAGAATTTTCCGCTTGTTAGAGAGCAAATAAAAATCACGCTGGTCGAGGTTTTATTGCTGGAGTGTAGAGATCTCTCTTAGAATATGTGCTAAATACTTTCGAATTTTCTTTTAGTGGAGCAGACAAGCTGTGTTTTATGTAGTTTGTTTTGTTAGTAAAAGACTTAAAGACGTTGACGCTGACTTTGTAAAGGGAGGGTCAGTAGAAGGAGTAGAACTGACGTAAAAAGGTGCAGCGCTGGTATTGGTCAGTGGTGAGAATACGTCACCAAAAACTGCTGCGCTGCTATTGGTTAGCTAGTGTGAGTCGCGCTGAGATTGGACAGCAGAAAATAACACTGATTGGAAGTAGAAAAACATAACACGGAAGTGAGGTTTGTAGATTCATTCACTAATACGAGCTTTAGATTTGAGAAAGAAACATGAAAATAATAAGATTGTTAAAAACTTTATTTAGTAAGGCTCAACCTATAGTAATTAGAGAAGGAACACCGATAGCTCCAGATGGATCGCCCGCAGCATTTATGGCGATAGAAAGGGGATATCATACTTGTACTTGATTAGAAAATTTTATGAAATACACAGAACAAGTAGGTAATTGAGCATTTCCAGAAAATGGTACTTTTGATACCAAGGTTTTAGAAAATTTGAGGAGACGAATGAATGATTTGAGTCCAAACCCAAGACCTATGCAGTACGAAGCTCTTGAAGAATGGGATTATGAAGCATACAAAAGAGAAAGAGATAGACAGCAAAATAGATATAAGAATACAGTGAGCAGATACTCAGAAGCAAAGTGGGATGCTCGCAAGAAAATGTGGAGAAGAGGTACTATTATAGAAACTGGATTATTCCCTGTTAGAGAGGCTGAAGAGATTGAAGAAGGAAAGTGTAAAGAGAAAAAGAAAAATTCTGAACGACAAGGACTAAATGCTAGTACAGATGATATTGATGAGGATTTCCTGAATGAATTATTGATGAATAGACCTCCTCCATATCAAGAGGAACAGATTAGTGCGAATGTGAGTGTTCCGAGTGTTTCACCGAATGCTCCTTTAATACAAATTGAAGAACCAGTGAATAGGTTACCTAATAATGTAAGACAGATCCAAAATGTAAATCGAGAAGAGTTAGTGAGAATGAAATCGACAATAAACCCAGATGTTTTGTCGGTTCCAGTAACAATCGGCCCAATAATTCCAGTATATAATGAGGGGCAGAGACTTACTCAAGTGCATGCTTTAACGGTTCCAGTGAGGAGTAATGAGCATCCACATTCAGACTACAGAGAAACAACTGAAGTTTTGGGAAATAATATTGTGAATGCGAGTGAAGATTCAAGGGAGATGAGACATTCAAATGACATTTCAGAAAAGACAAATGTAACTCCTAGTCGAAATATACAATTAGGCCCAAAGAAATTAATGCAGATTGATAGGAGAATAAATGAACAGAAGCCTAGCAGGTCAAGAAGTGATACACAGATGTACAGAGATCAGTGGGCCCATCGCCAGAAGAATTAGATGTGTGGATTAGAGAGATTGCACCTGACTGTAGTGGGCAAAATAAAGATGTATATATCAATGTGAACAAATTGAAAGGATATTTAGAAGAAATGATTGCAGGTACTATTAGTCCTGAAAGATTGAGCAGATATCAGGATGATGAGTTATTATTTTTATGTAAGAATATTACGAGGAAAGCAAGAGGCTTACATGAGACCTTTGCAGAAGGTGCTCAGATGTATGGAGTTGACATTGAAAAGTCGAAAGCATTACAAAAGACATACAGATTGGATTTTACGGATAAAGATTTAGAGAATCTGAATGTTTCAGGGAAGCGATTGCAGATTAAAGAGTTGATTGATACACTGAGACGTTGGGGAGAATAAGACAGATGGAAGGGAAGATGGGCTAAAAAGAAGGAAGATGATAATGCAAAAGCGAATGTTGATTTGCCATTGTATCCTGTGAGAGAAGCTGAAAAAGAATCAGCAACAGTTGCTGCTGCTTCAGCATATCCAATGAGAGAGGTACCAGGAGGTGGTTTGGTTCATATTCCTTGGTCAAGACAAGACATATTGTCATTTACAAATGATTTTCCTCGGTTGAGAGAAAAGTCTGTTCAGTGGTATAGGCAAGTAGAAAGATTTGTGAAAGTCTCAAAAGTCTTGTGGGTAGACTTGGATGGGGTTTTTGATATTGTTGTTTCAGCAGATTTGTGGATTGAGTGTAAAATTGCTGTAGATTGGCCAAATAAACAATATCCAAGAGATCCAAACACAGGAGCACCCTCGGAAGAAATTATGAAAAAATATAATCAGGTTATTACATATTTGAAGGGAAAGATTTCTCCAAAGGAAACAGATTGGGTAAAGATTGATAGAACGACTCAAGAGTTGAAAGAATCGGCACATGCATATTATGAGACGCTTCTTCAAGTATTTAAGCAATTTAGTGGTATAGAAAATATCACAGAAAAAGATATGGGACATTTTGTATACAGGTTTGTGTATGGATTGACCTCCTGAAATAAGTGCTATGATTCAGCAGCATTTAATTTGTTGGCAGAGTAAAACAATTGATGAAATACTTCAATATGCGAAATATTGTGGAGACGACATAGAAATGAGACATAAAAAGTTGAAAGAGAAATTGATGGTAGCACAAATGAAAATGGCAAAGAAAGGGGGTTATCTAAATGCAGATTTGGTCGTAAGTGATCAGACTACTACTGGGATGAAAGGTGTTGTTACAAATGGCAATACTGTGACGCAAATGATCCCGATGGGTCAGGGAAGAGGTAGAGGTAACTTTGGTGATAAAGAAGATTTGAAGAAGAAATATCCTTGTTACAATTGCAGAAAATTTGGACATTGGAGACGCGAGTGTAAGAGTGTGAATAATAATACAGGTCAGACTGGAAATTATGATCAAATGCAAGTGCAAAATCAAGGTTACCAGAATCAGATGAGTCAAACTCAAATGGGTCTAGAGCAAAATCAGAATACATCAGTGCGAGTGCACAATAGAGGTCAGGGTTTACAAATACCACAAGCTCCTATGCCAAATTAGGATGTGAATGGGCAAATGCAAAGATACAATGCGAATGTGGGTTATTAAACAAATGGTCAAATAAATTCAAATGTACTGGTGTCCTCACAATATTTGATGCAAACGGATGAAAATGACTCAGATACATCACTATGACGGTGCCTGAGGGGGGAGGAAGAGTGTGTTCTTGGCGCATCTTTGGAGGTAGATCAGTCCGGTCCCTATGTGGATGGCGAGGTTGATGGTAATGCTATCACATTCCTCGTAGATACTGGTGCTACCCGTTCCACTGTGAGAACTGTGGAAATTCCAAACCTACCCCTCTCGGGTGAAAGTATCCAAGTTATAGGAGTATCCAATAAATTGATCAAAACGCCAATAGCTAGACCTATGAAGGTTCAAATTGGTAATTTCCAAGGATTACACAAATTTGTTGTTTGTGATACAAGTCCGGTTAACCTTTTAGGTAGGGACTTACTTTGCAAGATGAACTGTTCCATTTATTGTACCCCAGATGGAATAGCATTTCACACAAAAGATGAAGATGTCATATTCAAAATATCAAGGCAGGGAACCGAAGTGAATGAATTGTTTCCATTACTTACAGCGAATGATTTGCCTGTCGAGTTGAGAGACACAGTGTTGTCAGATGTGTGGGATTTTACAGGGAAAGATATCGGATTGATGAAAGGAGTAGCTCTGATTCAAATTACAGTAAAGCCTGATGCAGAGTTTCCAAGAATAAAACAGTACAAAATGAGTCCTGAAACGATTGCAGGAGTGACACCTGTGATCAACATGTTGATTGAGCAAGGAATTTTGAAAGAAATCCTTGGAAGTCCATGCAATTCACCTATAATGGGAATTCGCAAACCAAACGGGAAATATGGGATCGTACAGGACCTGAGAAGGGTTAACCAAATTGTTATACCTTGTTGTCCAATTGTACCAAATCCAGCAGTGATATTATACCAGATTCCTTGTGATGCAGAGTGGTTTTCAGTAATAGATCTGTGTCAAGCAATTTTCTCGATACCCTTGCATCCGGATAGCCAATATTTGTTTGCATTCCGGCTCGGAAACCGTGTTTTGGCATGGTGCCGAGTCCCTCAAGGGTATACAGAGAGTCCTTCTATCTTTAATCAGATATTGAAGAAATGTTTGGAGTCATTGGTAATGCCTAAAGATTCAGTCTTAGTGCAATATATCGATGACCTATTGGTGGCATCGAAAACGAAAGAAGACTGTGTGACAGATACAACTGCTTAACTGAACCATTTGGCAGTAGGTGGGCATAAAGTGTCACCAGCAAAATTACAGTTTTGTAAAAAAGAAGTACTGTATTTGGGACATATCATTGAAAAGGGAGTTCAAAGAGTTTCTCAGGATCGGATCAATGCTATCATGCAAATGAATCCGCCTAAAACACAGAAAGAAGTTCGGATGTTTTTGGGAATGGTCGGACATTGCTGGCAGTGGATTATGAATTTTTCACTGATTGACAAGCCGTTACAAAAGTTGACACACAAAGATGTGACAGATCCAATTCACCTTGATGTGGAAAGCATGAAGGCGTTTATGGCGTTGCGAGACAGTCTATGTCGAGCACCAGCATTGGGAATTCCAGACTTTGATAAAGATTTTGAGTTGTTCTGTAATGAACATGATGGTTGTGCATTGTCAGTTCTAACACAGGCATACGGAACAGAACGAAGGCCAGTGGCATATTTTTCTGCCACTTTGGATCCAGTCGCTGCAGCTCTTCCAGGTTGTTTAAAAGCAGTTGCTGCTACTTGTGTGAATCTTGAGCAGAGTGAGTCAATTGTGATGGGACATGCTTTGAAAGTGTATGTGCCACATTCAGTTGAAATTTTGTTAACACGAACTCGCACTCAATACCTTACGAACATTCGGTTAACAAAATATGAGCATGTGATATTGGGAGCAGAGAATGTTACTGTAGCAAGGTGTACAACCTTAAACCCGGCAACATTACTACCAACTCCAGGATGTGAAGTGGTTTTGGATGAAGCAGATCATGATTGCTTGGATGTGACTGAATTGTGCACTAAACCAAGACCTGATATCAAAGATACTCCATTGGTTGAGTCAGATGTTGTTTTGTTCGTGGATGGATCATGTTGGAGAGATTCAGAAGGATGCTTACGAGCTGCATATGCAATTTGTACAGTGGCGAATGTGATTGAAGCATCGTGGTTGAAGAGAGTGAGATCTGCACAAGTGGCTGAGTTGGTGGCTCTTACTAGAGCTTGTTGCCTAACAAAGCAAATAAGAGTTACGATCTATACTGAGAGCCAATATGGCTTCGGGGTTGTCCATGATTTTGGGCAGTTGTGGTCTCAACATGGATATTTGACTAGGCCTGGGCGGAAAACTACGCTACGCTCGCGTAGTTTGCGTAGTTTGCGCAACTACGTGCTACGCGAATTGCACGTAGCACAGTGCAAAAATGCGTAGCGTAGCGGGCATTTTTTGCTTGCTCACGGTCCTCAACGTCAAGTTGGCGACCGCGAGCGAGCAAAATGACATCCCGGCGAGACTTTTTCCTCGTTCGCGATCAGCAACATCAAGTTGCCGATCGCGAGCGTGGAAAATAAACCTCCCGGCGAGATTCTCAACGCGGGGAGGTCAGGTTTCTCATTGCGAGTGGTCGCGTATGCTCGCGACCGCTCGCGATGAGAAACTACCAGTCCGCGTTGAGAAAACTGCTGCTCGAGTACAAATCTATTCGAGCGGCAGAAAACGACCGCTTGCACTGTGCAAGATGCCGTTTGCAATGATTGCACAGTGCGGACAAGCATCCGGCACTGTGCAATCATTGTGAACAGCATTTCCTACCGCACTACGTAGTTCGCAAAGTGCTACGCGTAGCGCTACTACACGAACTATGCCCAGGGTTATATCTGACCTCTTCGGATTCACCAATACGAAACGGAGAGTTTGTAAAAGATCTACTAATGGCACTACAATTGCCAGCACAAATTGGGGTGGTGAAATGTTCAGCACATCGTTCTGGTTGTGAATACGTCACACTGGGTAATAGATATGCTGATGAGAGTGCACAATTTTGTGCTTTGAATACATATTCGATTAACGTGGATGAGCAAATTGAACAAATTGGTCAAACAGAATGCAGTTTAATGTTCTCATCTGTTGAAACATGGGATGAAGTGAGAGAGATTCAGGAAGAAGCAAATGATTCAGAGAAAAATTGTTGGGTCAAGTCAGGTTGCACCCGCAGAGCAGATCATGAGGTGTGGATTTACATGGATGGTAGACCAGTAATGCCAGATAGTCTATTATCACAGATGGCAAGGGTTTTCAATGGACCAACACATATAGGCAGAGATGCAATGATTAGGCTGTTTCGCCAAACATGGTATAACCCCAAATTTAGGGTTATTGCAGAAAGTCTCTGTCAGAGGTGTGCAATATGTCAGCAACAAGATGCAGGAAGGAAAATGGTGGTAAGCATGGGGTGAATTGGAAAGGCTGTAGGTCCTTTTACACGCATGCAACTTGGTTTTATTTAAATGCCTCCTTGCCAGGGACTAAAATATGTTCTTATGATTGTCTATCTGTTTGCTCGTTGGGTTGAAGCTTATCCAACAAGGCGAAATGACAGTTTAACAGTTGCTAAATTGCTTCGCAGAGAAATAATACCTAGATTCGGTTTTCCAGTCTCTTTGGAATCATATAGAGGAACACATTTTAATAATGAAATAATTCGGATGATTTGTGCAGCAATACAAATTGAACAAAAGTTGCACTGTGCCTATAGACCTGAGGCTTCAGGAGTAGTGGAACAGGTAAACGGCACAATTAAATCAAGATTGGCAAAGGTTTGTGCATCCACAACACGGAAATGGCCTGACGCACTTCCATTAGTGTTAATGAGCTTAAGAAGTATTCCAGACAAAAGAACAGGACTGTCCCCTCATGAAATTGTGATGGGCAGGGCTATGAGACAGCTGACAGTCCCAGCAAATCAGCTAATGCACATAACTGATGATTTGGTACTGGATTATTGCAAAGGATTGGCTGATGTGGTACGTTCTGTGTCTCACCAGGTTGGAGAAGTTGCAACAACAACACAGCAAGAACAAGGACATGACCTGTGTCCTGGAGACTGGGTCATAGTGAAAAAACACGTGAGGAAGAACTGACTAGAGCCACGTTGGCACGGGCCTTATCAGATAATACTGGTGACGACTATTGTAGTCAAGTGTGGAGGCTTGCCGAACTGGATTCATGCGAGTCACACACGAAGAGTCCCAAATCCACTTGAAAGAGAAGAACTTGCGGAAGAAGATCGTCGGGAACAAAGAGATGTTCCAAGGCAAGTTGAAAACAAAGTAGAGTGGGTACAAGCTACTGGGACAAATGAAATTGATGCAGTCATTGTCAATGCTGAGAATGAAGTGATCCCTGCGGATAACAACAGAGAAAAAAGGAAAAGAGAGACATTAAAAGAAAGCACAGAAACAGTTTCAGGTGAAATTGAGAATGAAAATGGGAAAAGGACAAAGAATGATGACAAATGGCCAAAAGGAGTAAAAAGAGTAAAATACACTCTTAACAGAAAAGTACCATAAACAGTGATTGAAATATCGAGCCAATCAGAACAGAGTGAAGCAGAAGAAGAAGAAGATCGAGTACGAAAAACGAAGAGAACAAAAGTACCAAATAGAAAATATACAGCACCTGAATGGACATACATGGTGACAGTTTCTTCAAATGAATGGGAAAAAGAGTTTCTTGACTTTTGTTCAAAAAGCAGTTGCTCGTATAAGCCACCCTAAATGAACTGTTTTTCTGAAAAAGGTGCAGAAAAAGAGAGAGGAGAATTTATGAAAATAAATTAAGAAAAGTTCAGAAGAAATAAAAAAGTGTGTTAAAGAGCTGAGGGCTCAAGAAGTGTGGGGCACACAGTTTAGTGAAATTAATGATTTTTGATGAATTTTTAGTTAGGACATTTTTGATGAATTTTTGAGAAAAATTAATTTTTTATAAGGACTAAGATTTTTGACTAATCCTTGATTTTTCCAAATTTATTAGCATTAGAATGGATAGAACTAGAAATGAGACTAGCAAACAGAAACATAGATCATTTAGGCAAAGGTGTTTTAACATTTGTTGTTCATGTGTCCTTGTGACAATGTTTGTATGGTTGGTATTAACATTTGTATTACCACATTTTATGTTTATTAATGTAGTTAATACCACGTCAACTAATAATAATGAGCATGTAATTATAGATACCAAAAGAGATCTGAAAGAAGATCCAGAAACTAACATTAGGGAACTAACTGGAAATGTACTTCATGTTGACAAGTCTATTAATGATTTCTCGTTAAATGTATTTACTAAACTCCTCTATGAATATGTTGATGTTATGGATGCAAGAGATTATGTGTGCATGCAGTTACCCTCGTCTGTGTCTGAAGGGGTGACATACCATCACCTACCACTAACTTATGGTATTTCATGTAGTGTACTAACAAGTTTATTTTATGGAAAAGAGTTGTTTCAATACTTCTATTCAAACTATGATCTAATATTTTCAGAAGTTCCTATTAGAAAGAATATGAATATAGTATATAGTGCAAGATATGCAGAATATATGGGAGATTTTTTTCATACTACTAAAACAATAGATACAGTATACGCACACCATAACAACCTTACTTGTAAATTGCACAGTGCAGAGATAGAATTTATTAACACAGTGGAAGATAGGCGTAGAGATTTTAAACAGAGAGCTGTAGAACAGAAGAGTAGAGAACCACCATGGGGGCGTAGAGAAGGTAACTATAAAAAAGGTGAGACTTTCATTACAATGACCTTAGATTGGCCTCATAGAGGAAAGCTTTGCTTGCTTAGGCAGAAAACTGAATATAATAATCATTTTGTTAGTTCCAGTGAATGTGAGCATACATTTCTAATTACAGGGGGCTGAGGATTAAGAGGAGGAACTGATCCTGTGTTCCCTGGTGTCTATTTTGTGTGTGGTAAAAATGCCTACTATAGGTTGCCACCACATTGGTATGGGTGTTGTTTTATGGGTATTGTTTTCCCTAAAATTTATCATGTGAATGATAAATCTGGAACCAATGAAAAAAGTCTAACACGTATTAGAAGGGGTTTGAGTGTTGCAGAAATTGTGGGAAATATTTTTGGAGCATTGATACCTTCAGTTGGGGTGATTCTTAACTCACAAAAGATTCGAAAATTGTCTAAAGTGGTTGACCGTTTATCAATGGATACTGCTGGTGGGTTTCTGATGGTTGATACAGAAATGGTTGCTATGAGGACCATGGTTTTACAGAATAGACTTGCCCTAGATGTAATATTGGCAAAAGAGGGCGGAGTCTGTAGTATGCTGAAAATTCAACAATGTTGTACATATATTCCTGATAAAAGGAGAGTTCTGGAAGGATATATCAGCAACTTTACTCATTTGCATGAAGAATTGGCAAAACTAAAAGGTTGATGGTGCTTGGGAGAAACTTGGTAAGGGTTTCTCTTCTATAGGTTATTAGTTTACTACATTTGCTAACAGCTAAGGGGCCGATTCCGATTCGGGCCGGAAATCTCTCCGACCGAGCCGGACTCGGAGAGATTTCCGACCGAATCGGACCCTAGCAGTCCGACCGTACGAGTACGATGCGCACGTATGCCATCGGACTCGATTCGGTCGGACTCCCATTGAAGTCAATGGGAGCCAGTCGTATGACGCGTACACGGGCTCCCATTGACTCAATGGGCACGACGCGAACAAGGGCGACCCCTACAGCGTGTTCGCATCGATGCGGGTCGCACCGTACACGCACGTGTAGGGGGACCCATGGCTCCCCCTGTGTGCGACTCGCGTGCCTACGCTTCCAGGGGGTCCGACACGGACCCCCAAAGTGCGGCTCCGACAGCTCCTTGGAGCCGGACTGCGCGAGTCGGTCGGAGCGGTCGCGATGCGCATCGTACTTACCCGGCCGGGGAACGTCTCCATTGTGCAGTGCGAGTCGTCCCCGTGCGAGTCGGTCGGAGCGGTCGGGTCCTGAGAACGAGTCGGTCGGAGATTTCGCGAGCGCACGCATCGTACTCGCTCGCCCGGACGCGCGTACGATTCGGTCGGGAAATAGGGCTCCGAATCGGATCCGGTAATGCCGAATCCGATTCGGAGCCCTACCAGCCGAGATCGGAATCGGCCCCTTATTAGGGAGGATACTAGCTCCAATAGTTGCTGTGGCTGCTGGCATAATAATAGTATTGCTGCTTTATAAATGTTGCAAAAATAAGACTAAAGAGGTTAAGCTGAAATCGAGAAAAAGAAAGCGAGAAGAAATAGAAATGGAAGACCGAAAAGGTGCTTATTACAGTGTCATATGAGATTTAGAGGGTGTTAGGTTAAAACAAATGAGAATGAATGAAACTGCATTCTAGAAATTTAGCAGATAGTAATCTGATATGGGTAGTTGTGATGGTTTCTGAAACCATCAGATGGGGGACTGATGGAGCATGATTTTTGTAATAAAGGTCTGCTCAATGAAATCCACCTGTCGGGGTTAAATAAAATACTAATGGTTGGGAAGCGATAACTACTAATGCTAACAAGAAATTGGTGTACAACGTGAGAAATGTGCAAAGGCACGATAATATGTTCTATTTTAGCTAGACAAATAAAAACACAGTGAGGACTAAATGAAAGTAATATAGTTTACATGTATTTTCTAATGCGTGTCATTCTGTCTCCCTTACTGCAGGAATTAAAACGACAAGGGAAAATGCGTTATTCTTCGTGAAAGTATAGTGTAGGTTTTTTCTTTAGAAATAATTCCATTTTTTGTATAATAAATGTAGGCCTCAGAATATTAGGGAATGTGTTCACGTATCCTGTCCCGTGATTTGTAACACAATACTGTCCTCAGCTGCAGACCTTCACATGTTACGCGTTGTTTCCTAGAGTGTAGATAATTGCCTAATTCTTTCTGAAAATATTACGTTCTTTCCTGTATGAGCGAGAGTAGAAGGATATTCAAAAGTTACTGTTTCATTAATAAAATACATTTGTAACTAGATTATTTCCTCTTCCTCCTAAGGAAGTTGTATAATATATTAGACAAAGAGTGCTCTGTAATTATGGTTAGGTCATTGTCAGAAGACCGCCACACCATCGTGTTTAGCCAATGAAAATGTTTGTAGAGAGAAGGGAGTGCAAAAAATTAGCCAAGGAAAGGAAGTAGCAATGTATAAAGACCTTCGTGGGAAGGTGCTCTTCGGCTTGTTCTCAAGACTTCTGGGGACTTGTCCTGCGTTCGTGGCGTGCTGCATTCCGTGTTGATTCCTGATACTCTGGCTGGCAATCCTGCTGAACCATTGAACTTTCCTGAGACTTTGCACATCATCGGCTGATGGTGCTGCCTCCACTATTCATAACAGCTGTAGGGATAGTTTTCCTACTAATGTTCACGGAGCAGTAGAATTTCCGTTCTTAGGTGAAGTATTTTCACTGCTGCTGTGTTTTTTTCTTATTCTCACTCTTCTATTATTGATGAATCTGTTATTGTGATTTGATTCTGTTATGCAGTATTGTGATATTCTGTAACATTTGTGAACTGAATAATGTTGTTCTATTTGGACTTTTGTGATTGACCATTCATTAATCTGAATAACAAAAGAGATAATTTAAAGAAAGGTGTCTGTCTTTTATTCATGAGATAGATATGTATTGCCTAATAATTGGTTTATGTTGTTTAGCGTATTTCCTTCATTCTAGATCCTCATGAGGAAATAGCATTTCCGTGGCTTCAAATTCACAGTCCCTTTTAACTCTACCAAAGATCCGTAGGAGGACCTTTGTTACGGTTATCAGAGGAATAATGTCATATGGGCCCGACATTATAGTTATGTTATCGTAGTTATTATAGTGTTTGGTGTGGATGATAAGTGATGTTATTATTCCCCACCCGCTTCCGCTACATCAAGCCCGTGCACTCAGGCCCTTTTATTGTCAGGCCCACATCACTCGTGATGTCTGTGTTGGATGCGTGTGGGGTGTGAATGTGTCCAGCCCTGGCTGGTAAAGCTAGTGCCTGCTGAGACAATAGAGCGTGTCCAGCACGACACTACAGGGACTTCATCCCCCACTTTGCAAAGTGCGAGGACGTGCTCCTGCAGTCTCGGGGCTCCAGAGGGGGCGGGGCATCTGCCGAAGCGCTAAAAAAGCGCCACTGCAATTCCACAGCGTGGAACATTTCTGCGGGTGGCTCGGGGGTGGTTGACCCCTTTGGACATCTCTGACCCACGGGGACTTCATCCCCAACCTATCAAAGAGCCAGGAGGTGCTCCTGAAGCCTTGTGGCTCCAGAGGGAGCAGGGCCTCCGCCGAACTGCTGAAAAGCACCACTGCAATCCAGCTGGGTGGGACGCGCCTGGCTGAAGCAGAAGCCAAGGGCGGGCCCATCCTGCGCCCGTCAGCGTCAGGAAGAGGCAGGGCAGGGCTACCCACCCTTGGCCCTGTGGTGCGGTGCTGTTTGTGTTTCAGGCAAATCATTACCGGACCCTTCATGTTTGCTTTTCACTTCATCATTTTATATTAACTGATGTGCTGCTGGGGTGGGGTGGCATCCCCCTGCTCTTTAGCCTCATTGCTATGACTGTACCAGATCTGCGGTGTGAGCGATGGGTACCTAGCCCCCAGAAGTTTGGTTCTTTGGGTTGTTCTATAGGCAGTGGCTGGCCATTCCTTCTGTGAACTAGCCTCTGGTGTGGTCTTGTGGTTTTTGGATGCGAAGGGTCTACCACAGGAACAAAATGGGAAGAGGAAGGGGGTCCCTACAAACACTATTGATAAATGGCAAAGGACTAGCAAATCTATTCTATCCTTAAACAACGCAGTTGGAGTCCTCGCTGAGGAGATAACCTCAGTGGAAGATGAACTGGCCACGATTCATTCTGAGCCCAACATAGTCTCAGGGCAGGGGGTTTCTTCGTTGCTGCTTTCTGGCCCTATTGACAGCCCATCCACTCAGCCTTGCCTCTTGATCATCTTTCTGGAAAGGGACTCATTTAGGGCCCCACCTGTCATCTAGTCACAAGACCTGGTCTACGACAGGCCAAAAAAATGTGAATTCTCTCTGTGAAGGAGAGAGGTCTAGAAACAAAGAATCGGGGGCACAAAGTAAATTAAAAGTGGGCACTAAAACATCTAGGTGCAACAAAAAAGGGACTTTGCCCTTTGAAATAGGAACAGTTGTAGATTCTTGTACCCATCTTGACTCTTGTGAAAATGGAGCGGCTTATCACAAAGGCATTTGATGATTTTGGGGCTCGTATTTCCAAAGTAGAAAAGTGTATGAGCAATTTGGGTGACTCATTGGCTGCACTTTGTTTATCCATGGCCACTTCCATTAACTCTGAAGGCTCATTTGATACCTTTGCCAATATCACCAGTGTTCCCCCTGATGCTCAAGCCAAGGGCCACCGTCCCCCTCAACTAGTGGCTGAGGGCCAGGGACCAAGACTCACTGACGTCACTGCTAACCTTGTCCTTCCCACCACTCCCCTGCCCCCTCCTTTACGCTCTGTCCCCCAACCGGGCAGGGTGCCCAATTTTAATGATCATTACTCATTCTCTGTATATAAGCCATCTTCAGCCCACCAGCAGATGGGGGGGTTGCCTTAAACCTGTAGCTCTGCTTAGGGGGGTTCTTTCCAGTGATGTCGTCATCCAGCTTCCCCCAGCTGCCACTCCTTATTCTTTAGTTATGGCCAATGTTCCTCCTCTTAAAATAGAGGTTACAGAGAGTTATCAGCAACTCAAAAACAAAGTAACACATTGGCTTTCTAGCAAAGTCAATGTAGACTTTTTCGTCATTATTGAAATTATCATGGTCCGGAGAGTGGGCTGGATAGGACACTCTCCCAAAACCTTTGCTGGCAATTTTATAGTGATCAATTTCTCCAACACATGGTGGGCGGGAAACATTCTAGGCAGAATTACCCACAGCTTTGCTCCCAGTTGCAGCATCACTCTGCTCCCCCTGGATTCTTTTTACAAACTCCCAGGCCCGATTCCCGAGAGGAGGCTCGTGCGAGACAGATAACTGTTGCCCAGGGGGCTGACGCTTGCTGGCCACGCCAGCCCATACAGGCACCTGGCTTATTATTGAGCAACCGCTTTGAGCCTGTACGCAAACTGGACACTCAGGAATTACTTGGTCCCAGGCTGGGCAATCCTGCCACTCTTAACCAACAACGTCTCTCTGATACTCTAAAGGTGTTGAGTTGGAACATCCCCGGGGTTAGAGGGAAACTAGTTGACAAGGAGTGTGCTGACTTGTTGAGTCTCTCTGATATCATCTGTTTACAAGAGAAGTGGCCTATTGGAGGTACTCTTGTTTTAGATGGTGTTGCCTCGTTTGTGTCACCTGCCATGCCTTCTCCTCATGGTAGAGCCAAGGAGGGCTTAGTCACTATTATTAAATTAAACCTTAGTTGCAAAAATGGAGAGGGTTGGCACACTCTTGTCTTTCTCAAACCAGCTCAGGGTTCTAGTTGTGAACATGTATAACTCAACCTCGGTAAGGGGGGAGGATGTTGTGGCTAGGGAATTGGGCAAGTTCCTAAATGATTTTGTCGCTAGCACTTCTAGTTTTACTGTGTTTTTATTGATGGAAGATTTTAATCTATACCTTTGTTCGGACTGCTTTTTGTATGAGGATCAGCATGACAACAACCCGGTGGCCACGGACCAGGCACATTTAAAACATACACCACAGGGGAATTCATTCAATACTCTGTTTACAGAGCATACGCTTGTGAATATTCTTAATAAGGAGGATATTAATAGCGCAGGGTGAATTCCTACTTTTAAGGGGGCAGGCAGTAGTTCGATAATTGATTACATTCTTGTCTCGGAAGGCCTTTATGCATCCCTAATCGATTTCACGACAGTTTGGCATGCTCAGAGCGACCATAAGCCTCTTTTGGCATCCTTCAGGTGGTTGCATACCTCAGTCAGGGCTGAGAGTTCATACCAGGAACCTGTAAATCCTACAGCACAGGGGAGAAGACTAAAATGGTCAACGGTGGTTCAGGACAATTTTAATCGCCTTCTCTTATCTTCCTATCAGTCAGATTTCTATACATGCCTAGACGAAGGAGCTACTGACATTAACATTTTGGCTGCCTTTTCTAATCTTGCTCAAGACAGCTCTTACCCTCCCTCATATTTTTTTCCCTTTGGTAGTGCCCTCTAAATGGTTTACGGAGGCTTGTCCTCAGGCCCATGGAGCACTTATGGCATCTCTGCAAAAGCAGCCCGCATCCGGGCAGTGGCGGCTCCTCCGCTAAGGATGAGGAGCGACTCCCCACTGCTCGTTGAGCAGTGTAAAATAAAAATAAAATGCTAATAACAATAAGTTATTATTATTTTATTTTTTCTTACGGGACTCCAGCCAGTTCGGGTGGGGCTGGGCTCGAGGCTGTCAGAGGGAGCAGGAGTGGTTTGCACTCCCTCCCTAAGTGCGCATGTCGGCTTGGCCAGCCATCTGCGGCCGGCCAAACAGTCATGCGCACTTGGCATGTTCTCCACTGGGCTGTGTTGCACAGCCCAGTGGAGAACATCCCCAGCCTCCCAGGTACTGCCTGAGCGGCCAAACAGGCCGCTCAGACCAATCACAATGCTGCTCCTGCCCCCATCCTTGCCCCACCAGCCCCGTACAGAGGCAGCCGCCACTGCATCCGGGAGGAGGTGAGGAGAGCCAGGGCTACTTACAGTAAGGCACGCAGAGAAAGAATGAGGATTCTAAAAAAGGAGTTATGGGACAAGGAGTAATGGTAGGCAAGTGCCCTACAGGGTAGTGCGGCATTCTGGAGGGTAGTGAACCATCCTTTATTTTCTTCAGAATAGGTAACTGGACAGGCCCTCACAATCACCCCTCAGGACTGGTTAGATCACTTTGGGGCCATTTATGACCACAAGACTGTTGAGGGATTGTATTTTGATAATCAGGTGGCAACTAGTCTTTGTTTTTAGGGGGAGGAAGTCAGGACAGCCACCATGTCTCTCCCAGATGGCAAGGCCCCGGGCCCAGATAGAATACCGGGGGACCTGTTTAAATCAGAGATTGATCTTTGGGCCCCTATATTGACTCAGTATTCAAACGCTGCCACTCGCAGTTTGCTCCCCGCTAGCTGGCAACAGTTATTGTCCCTATTTTTAAGAAAGGAAATAGGGCTGACCCTCTTTCTCCCTGGTGGCTAGAGAAGTCAAAATTTCAGGACGGGTCCTCCTGGATCGCCTAACCACTTGGGCAAAGGAAAATAATGTGTTATCAGAGGTCCAATATGAGTTTTGGGCAGGGCGGGGTACTGAACCTTTATATGCTAATCGCATAATATACTAGGGAAAAGGAGAGGGCTGTTTATTTGGCCTTTATGGACCTCAGCTCGGTTTTCAACAGAGTTAACAGAGCCAAGCTCTGGGCTGTGCTGAGGGCCATGGGGGTCAAGTCAGCTCTTGTCTCCTTTTTGCGCAACATCCATGAGGGCCTCTCTGCCTCTGTGAAGTGCGGGGCAAATCGAGAATGCCCCCAGCCTTTTAACTTGAAGGGGTGTATTCTGGACTCTTTTCTCAACACTCTCTATATTAACTGCCTGGAATCAGTCTTATTGGATCAAGGGCCAGATGACCCGAGAGTGGCCGGTCATCCCCTGTCTGTTCTTTTATACGCGGACAACGCCATTTTAATTACATGCATGGCTAGGGGTCTGCAGCCCCTATTAGATCTTTTTGTTACTTTTATGGACGGCCTTGGCTTATCCACCAATTATTCCAAGTCTCATGTAATAGTGGTTGGTCCCAGAAACACCAGTTCTAAATGTTTTGTGATAAAGGGCCACCCCATTAGTAGGTTTGAGCATTTCTCCTTACTTGGGTGCCTATTGGACTCCCACTTTGCCTGGCAACCCTTGCGCCAAAAATGCCCGAGGTTCAAAAGAGCCATTAATGGCATTAGCGTCTTCTCAAGGCATTTAGGCCACACATATATAGAGACTATGCTTAAAGTATATAAGGCTAAGTGTATCTCTGCAGTCTGTTTTGGGTAACATATTTGGGGTGTTGTGCCAGCTGCCCAATTGCAGGTAATCGAGAACTCTCTTTGAAAGGCCTCCTTAACGTCCACCCGTGCTTAAATTTTAACGGTACATCTTTTATGGTTGTACATTTGGTTAAAGGAGGATCTTAATAGAGTTATAGCGCAAGATTGTTTGGGCTTGGATCATATGTCCTGTATCCCATTGTTCTCATATATTAAACAAACTCTCACTTTATTGGCTGCCCGGAACTTTTTGCACAACCTGAGCACATTGTGAAGGGGGATATTCTTTGGACAAAGCAGGCCTTTTGCTCCAGGGTGGCAGCAGACCAAGATGCCTCGACCCTTCACCAGCACTCTATGCGCCAATTTATCACGGTCAAAACAGTCCTAAGGATGAAACCATATTTAAATTTGGGGATGTCTAATTACCACCTTTTAGGCTACTAACCTATTTTAGGTTAAATAGGTTTTATCCGCTGTTGCTGCCCAAAGGGGCTTGCTCAAAAGTTTTGAAATTACAGGCATGTTCCTGTGATAACACTTCTATTCCCGTCACTTTTCATATCCTTATGACATGGCCAAGATTTAACAGCTTACGTCATTAGTTTATCCGTCCGGTACTTCTTCACCTGTATTTTAGACAAGTGAAACCAGTTTCTTCAACTGTTACAATCTCCCAATATATGTTTTTTTTATGTCTTGCTTCTTATCTGGGATCCTGCACTGGTGATGAACACTCTTTCTGTGTTTAACTGATTGTATCTCCAAGCATGCAAACCCTGCTTGTAAAATGTTTTTTGCTTGAGAAATGTACAATGTTTTATATTGCGCTTTTTTAAAAGTATTTTTTCCTCCCCTTTCTGAGTAATTAATTAGCGCAATTTTATCTATAGTGGCTTTTGACCAAAGAGTTTCTCTCATTTTATGATTGCAATATTTTTAGTGTGTATACTTTTGTGATTTGATTAAAAAATCGACTAAAGTTACTGAACTGAACTGTGATTCGGGACAAATCACTTAATCTCCGCAGCGCCTAAAAAATGAATGTGACCTGTGTAATGTAACTGGTGAAACACACAAGATGATGGACGGAATGTTGCACATTGGCAAACATTCACCCCCAGTCACAGATCTGGGTTTAATCCATCGTTATTTTGCTTCACCACGCCACCCCAGTTCAGACATAGCCATATGCAAATCAGTCTTGACCCTGTGCCTCATGGGAACAGTCCAGCCCGAACTGCCAAGCCATGTCTTCCCTGGACCGGAATCAAGCATCCTAGGACCGGTTTCTGGCTATCAGCCGTCATCAGCCAGGATAGCTTGACTCCAGTGGCGCAGTGAGCACGATGGATTTAGGCCCAGATCTCTGTACTGGGGTGAATGTATGACATTGTTCTGCATTCTGTCCATCAATTGTTGTTTTTGCATTTGTCACCCCGAGTGGGACGGGTATGCCCAGACGTGGGTCCCGTGCTCTCCATGCCGCTGGAGTCAAGCTATCCTGGCTGAAGAGGGGTGAAACCCCGAAACCGGTCCTAGGATGCTTGATTCCAGTCCAGGGAGGACCTGGCCTGGCAGTTCGGGCTGGACTGTTCCCATAGGGCACAGGGTCAAGACTGATTTGCATATGGCTGGGTTCAAACTGGAATGGCATGGTGAGCAAAAAAACGATGGATTTAGGCCCAGATCTCTGTACTGGGGTGAATGTATGACATTGTTCTGCATTCTGTCCATCAATTGTTGTTTTTGCATTTGTCACCCGAGTGGGACGGGTATGCCCAGACGTGGGTCCCGTGCTCTCCATGCCGCTGGAGTCAAGCTATCCTGGCTGAAGAGGGGTGAAACCCCGAAACCGGTCCTAGGATGCTTGATTCCAGTCCAGGGAGGACCTGGCCTGGCAGTTCGGGCTGGACTGTTCCCATAGGGCACAGGGTCAAGACTGATTTGCATATGGCTGGGTTCAAACTGGAATGGCATGGTGAGCAAAAAAACGATGGATTTAGGCCCAGATCTCTGTACTGGGGTGAATGTATGACATTGTTCTGCATTCTGTCCATCAATTGTTGTTTTTGCATTTGTCACCCCGAGTGGGACGGGTATGCCCAGACGTGGGTCCCGTGCTCTCCATGCCGCTGGAGTCAAGCTATCCTGGCTGAAGAGGGGTGAAACCCCGAAACCGGTCCTAGGATGCTTGATTCCAGTCCAGGGAGGACCTGGCCTGGCAGTTCGGGCTGGACTGTTCCCATAGGGCACAGGGTCAAGACTGATTTGCATATGGCTGGGTTCAAACTGGAATGGCATGGTGAGCAAAAAAACGATGGATTTAGGCCCAGATCTCTGTACTGGGGTGAATGTATGACATTGTTCTGCATTCTGTCCATCAATTGTTGTTTTTGCATTTGTCACCCCGAGTGGGACGGGTATGCCCAGACGTGGGTCCCGTGCTCTCCATGCCGCTGGAGTCAAGCTATCCTGGCTGAAGAGGGGTGAAACCCCGAAACCGGTCCTAGGATGCTTGATTCCAGTCCAGGGAGGACCTGGCCTGGCAGTTCGGGCTGGACTGTTCCCATAGGGCACAGGGTCAAGACTGATTTGCATATGGCTGGGTTCAAACTGGAATGGCATGGTGAGCAAAAAAACGATGGATTTAGGCCCAGATCTCTGTACTGGGGTGAATGTATGACATTGTTCTGCATTCTGTCCATCAATTGTTGTTTTTGTAATGTAACTGGTGCTCACGTAAAGCGCTCCAATACCCTTGGACTGAGTACGCACCCCAAAAAAAATCTCTGTTTAACACTGGACGGTAATCAAATAACCACAGAATTGGTGGGATCTAGGAGAAGGAAAAAAATATTTTGCCTGGCAGAATTTATTCTGTTTAAAATGCTGCTGCACATTTCCAGTGGCATTTGCAGTGCAGGTGGGGCCCTCTGCCACTCATTTTTTGTGGACCAGTTCAGCTCTTATTTCAAATGGTTACACTTTGAACCAGAGCTAGACAGAGACAAAAGGCTTGAAAGAGGGAGATAAAGGGGCAGGAACGAGGCACGTGGTGGAATCAAGACTAGACTGCCTTGGTATTCGGCACGCCGTCCTTTGATAGCGCCTGCCGCGTGCTCCAGAGTATAACTTTGGGCACTGGACTTATGCATTTGCAAATTAAACTTCTGTGCGCAGTTTTGTACTATGTACAAGTACGCAAGCTGAAATGCGTCGCACAAGTAAATCGGACCCATTAAGTCTAATGTCTCAGAACCAATATTCCACGAGCTGGGTGTAGAGTACACTCTTTCAAAAGCATTCTCGACCACGGATGGCATTTTTAAGACTATAAAAAGGTTGGGATGGTGAAGGAACAGTGGTGTTTGAACTGTAAATAGGATTAATCCAATCCCCTCTGGTCTGCGTTAGGAATGCCGGACTAGTCTGCTAAACCAATTATCGTTTGCAAACACCTAACCGGATTTCAACATTATCTGTACATCTGCTAATCTCATTATTGTGTTTGCGGTCACCCGGCAAGAGAATGTTTGTATACGTTACTACGTCATTTTATTGGCCTCAGATGTGAGCCATGTGAGCTGTGCGAAGCACAGAAAATGATAAAATAATTACAATTGTGTACTCTTTTTACCTGCTTTTTTCCAGACACGCCTGTGTTCTATTTTGCGACTTGTGTGCATCTGATTTTGGGGTCAGGCAGAGGGCTGGGGTCCCCATCATGTCGCAAATAGCCCACTGCCTTAAATGTTCGCTGTCGAGATCTGTGTCCAGGTCACACCACACAGTTGTATCGTAGCAGAGCCGACCCAGCCGTGTATCCTTATAATAATAAAAACAGGATCTTCAAATGCGTAACATTGACAGATATTAGAGTGCAACAAAGTTAGACGATGTAGTACAAAAGGTCAATATTTGGGTTACGCGTTTTTAGGCAGTGCCTTACAAGTTTGGGAGCAACGAAGTTACGGAACAGCAGCTTCCAATTTCCCAGCATCGAACATCCCCGAAATGCCCCTCCCTAAATCCAGCATCGGGAGAGGTGTCAACTATTCAAGCGTTGACCTCGTGAACCAAGCACAACACTGTAAAGTAGCGGGCGCTAGGCCCACATACTTGTAAGATAATGCTCACACACACAGTGACTTTGGTACTGGTAACTGGTCCAGGGCATGTCCGCCCAGCCCCTTTTATTATCAGGGTCACCTGACCAGTGACGCCTGTGATGGGTGGGTGTTAAGTGTGGGTTCAACACAAGGCTGAACACTAGAACGTGTCCAGCAGGACACTACATCCCTTCCAAACTTTATTGGAAAAGAAAGAAACAAAAGTCCAACCTATGGGAAAAACAAACAACAATACACAGCACCATTGAGTCTCTTCAGGCCATCTGCTGGGCAGTGCTGGATAGCTGGATCGCACAGCAAGGTTTTAGTCCACCTCGGCGATGTAGTTCGGACCGGCTTGTTCTCACGATGTTGGAGACTATTTACACAGTTCAACAGGGGTGCATCTGGAGCAGTGGTGGAGTCTGTAGTGAGCCAAGCAGCCACTATCATACATTGTAGCAACATGCACCCGAGGGCCAGGCGCGGCTCAAGGTTATAAATAAAGGGTGCTCGGAATTGCTCGGGATTCCGGCACAAAACTATACTGGTGTCTTATTTGTGTGTCCAGTGTACACCACCTGTGTAGGCCTACACCAGGGTAGGCCCACATCACATTGGCGACAAGGGGGTACTTACCCCGTGACTGTTGTGCCTACTGTGGTGGGAGCCGCGTGGAAGCACCAACGAGTGGTTCTTTAGGCGGAGCAGCGCGGGGACGGGGTCTGCCACGGTACATGACGGCTGTGCAAGAGACCAACAAGCGCAGGCCCTGCCCTGCTGAAGAGGAGCGGTGCGGTGGCGTGTGGCCGTGCCCGCAGACAGCCGCCGCGAAAGTGAAGAGGCATGGCTGTCGGTGGTTGCCGGAGGAGCGGTACCCTGCTGCAGTCGGAGGAGCCTGGAGTATCACTCGCCGGCCGCGGTGAGCTGTGCGTCGGTGTGTGGAAGTGCCGGTGCCCCAGAGCGGACTGAAAAGGGGCGTGGTCCCAGGCCCAGCGCAAGGGAAGGTAAGCACGAGGAGGCAGCTGAGGCAAGGGAGAGAGTCTCATGCGGAGCAGACAGAGAATGCCACTGCTGAAAAAAAAAATAATAATAACAAAGGAAAGTGTGAGAGGAGGGGACAAAAAGCCCACCTTAAAAGGCAACAGAGGGTGGTGAAGAAAAAAAAAAGGAAAGACAAAAGGCAGAGTGGTCATAAGTTAATATTACTGTGAACAGTACAAGGCAGAAAGTTGAAGATATTAAACACAAAAAAGAAAAGAGAAAAGAACATTAATAAAGAGAAGGAACAGCAAATTCTGCACCTCATACAGAGGCGAGATCTCCTACAAGACAGGCAACGCAAGAAAGCACAGTGGAATACTGAGGGGGCTCCAAAATGTCAGTGCAGGAAAATAATGATCAAGAACACCTTCATGAACGCTGCTTGCAGTCAGCACTAGTGGCACTACCCCCGTTTAGTCAGCTAGCAGACCCAGGCACGGCAGCACCGAAGTGGAGAAAGTGGATAGGGAGGCTCGAGAACTACTTTCACGCGGTGCGCAAAACGGATGGTGCCGTAAAAAGGTCAACCATGCTACACATGGGAGGGGATGAACTGTATGACCTATTTCTTAATTTACCTAACACTGGTGACAACAACGATTATGCCACGGCAGTAGCAGCGGTCAACTGATATTTTGATCCGCAATTAAACCCGGATTATGAGCACTTTAAGTTAAGACAGGCTCGCCAGCACGAAGGGGGGTCGGTAGACATGTTCTTTGCGCACCTACGAAAATTGGCTAGCACATGTACCGGCATTGACAAGCAGTTTGAGATAAGGGCACAACTGATCCAAGGGTGCCGGTCGGCCACGCTGAGGAAGCTGATTCTCCGCCAACTGGGGATATCACTGAATGAAATCCTAATATTGGGTAAATCGCATGAACTCGCCAATGTGAGGGCCGGGGAGATGGAGTCAGTCCTAGCCTGCAGTGCAATTAAGCCAGCGCATTCGACTCCTTGGAGCATCAAAGAAGAGCGGGTGGATGCCATCCGAAAGGGAGTGAGGCGTGGTAGAGGGAAATTCCTAACTGGGGCTACGCAAAAAGCATGCAGGAGCTGTGGATTCCCCAGCCACCCCCTGAAGAACTGTCCTGCAAAAGGGGAAACATGTTTGCAGTGTGGAAAGTCAGATCATTTCTCAAGGGTATGCCAGGCAGAGTTGAGACACAATAGTAGTGGAGGAAAGGTCAAGAAGTTCGGAAGAGTCAAAGTCGTGTAGGAAACAGAGGAGGAGCACGGCGCTGCAGCGATGGTGAGCCAACAGATGAGGAATCTTGAAGAAGAGGAGGATGACGATGGTGAAGTATTCACTGTATCCTTCACATGACTACACAATCAAAGGAGGACACCCCACCTATGTGTAAAGTGTGGGTTGATGGTGTAACAATAACAGCACTCATTGACACTGGGGCGTCGGTTAACATCTTAGACGCCAAACAGTACCTGCGGCTGGTACCTCGTCCGCCGCTGGAAAAGACCAAAGCCAAAATATTCAACTATGGAGGCGCCAGTCCTATACCTCTACACGGTCATAGCAGTGGGAGTGAGCCATGGGTCAACGGAACTGCGAACAAAGTTTTACGTAACGCAGGAGAGTGCAGGCACCCTGATAGGCTGTCAGACAGCCGAAGACCTAGGATTCGTGCTGCTTGCCAAGCAAGTACACTGATCTCTCTACAAAGCTTGTAGATGGGCTTCGGGGCAATATGGGTATTGAAGTGGCAATGTTTTGATCTGCTGCATGATTAATACGCTTTATTTATCCCGATCTACGAACAGACAATGTCCTGGGCAATTAATGCAAGCAGTGGGGGAAATGTCATGGTTGATGTATTTTTTGCAAGTCACTATCATTGACAGGAAGTGAGCTTGTTGTGTGTACACTGTATGCTGTAATTCAGAAATGTTAATTAAAAAAAAAAAAAAGTACACTGATCTCATGCAGAAGAAATCATGGGAAAGTTCCCGCAATTGTTTGAAGGACTGGGATGTCTAAAGGGGGTCAAAGTGAAGTTACATATTGATAAAACTGTGAGGCCAGTGGCGCTGAGACATCATAGGGTAACATTTCACCTACGGCCCCTAGTGGAAGCAGAGCTGGACTGACTAGAGAGGGACGGAGTGATTAAGAAAGTGTCGGGCCGACCCTGTGGGTGTCCCCTCTGGTAATAGCCCCAAAACCAAAGCAGCCAGGAGCCATACGACTATGTGTGGACATGCGCCTGCCAAACAAGGCAATAAAAAGGGAGAGACACATCACCCCAACAATAGACAAGATTGTAACAGATATTAATGGAGCCAAGTGGTTTTCTAAAGTGGACCTCAACTCAGGGTATCATCAGTTGCTCTTAGACGAGGACTGTTGTTACATAACCACATTTTCCACGCATGTAGGATTGAGGAGGTTCAAGAGGCTCAGTTTTGGAGTATCCTCCGCTGTGGAGGTATTCCAGAACACAATACGAGAAGCACTACCCAGACTAGTGGGAGTCATTAATGTCAGTGATGATGTGTGATATTCTTGGACACCTTAGAGGAGCATCATGCCAGGTTAAAAAGCCACTCTACAGAGACTCGTGGATCAAGGGCTCACTCTCCACAAGAGCAAATGTTAATTTTACACCAATGAGGTATAGTTCTTTGGATACCGATTCTCAAAAGAGGGTCTTCAGGTTGACCCGGCCAAGGTGGAGGCTATTCGAGCAGCTGCCATTCCACAGAACCCCACGGAAATGCGCAGTTTTTTGGGAATGGTCAACTACTGTGGGCGGTTCATTCCACAGTTGGCGACACTTACAGAACCACTGCACGCCTTGACCAAGAAGGAAACACTGTGGGAATGGACATGTGAGACTGCACAAGCATTCAGGAACGTGACGGAGGCACTGCTTTAAGGAGCTACCGTTCCATACTTCAAGCCAGGAGGCAGAACAGAGCTCATCATTGACGCTAGTCCGGTGGGGCTGGGAGCTGTCCTCTTGCAGCTGAATGAAGGGGGTGAGTGGATGCTCATCGCATACGCCAGCCGAGCACTGATAGCCGTGGAAACCAGGTACACCCAGAACGAGAGAGAGGCTCTTGCCATCAGGTGGATGTGTCAACATTTCCACATCTATCTCTGTGGGCACGTGATCACCGATCATAAACCTCTAGTGCTGTTGTTCAGTGGATCAGCTAGGAATTGGCAGCCCAGAATAGAACGGTGGGTGGTACAACTCCAGCAATACAACTTCGATGTCACCAATTGGCCGGGAGCAAACAACCCAGCTGATTATTTGTCCAGACATCCAATAGCAGATGACCCAAAGACACAGAGAAACACAGACAGAGAAATGGAAGACTTTATAAGGTTTGTCACGGAGAATTGTGCCCTCGAGCGATATCTATAGAGGAGCTGGTGGAAGCAACCAAAGAGGATAACTGCCTAGGTAAGGTGAAAGAGGTGCTTAAGACTCATCAGTGGAAAGACTTCCTGAAGGGGTGAGCGGGCTCATCGACGAAGAGAGAGAAATTCAAACGAGCCTGTGGTGATGTTGCGATGAACTAAGCGACAGCTCCGAAGGACTTCTATTGAGGGGAGAACACCTAGTAATTCCCAGAAGCATGTGGAGACGCACCGTGGAACTCGCTCATCAAGAATACCAGGGCTAGCGAAGACTAAAGCAAGGCTACGGTCAAAAGTGTGGTTTCCCGGGGCTGACCGAATGGTGGAAGAGACAGTGAGAGGATGTCATGCCTGCACGATCACAGGAGCTGACGTAGCAAAAACCCCAATAATCACGGAAGAGCCCTGTGACAAGCCGTGGTCAAAGGTCAACAAGGATTTCTGAAGCTTTCCGGATGGAAAATTGATGCTAGTAATAATAGACAGCACCACCAAGTTTCCCGCTGTTGAGATCATCTGGTTCATGGCTTTTGAGTGTGTAAAGCCTGCATTAGAAAAAATATTTTCAATGCTGGGACTGCCGGATGAGGGGAAAACTGATAATGGACCACAATTTCAGGGACTGGAGTTCAAAGAATATTTACATCATCTTAACATTCAACACGGAAAAATCACTCCCCAGTGGCCACAGGCGAATGGGGAAGTGGAAAGATTTATGAGGACACTGAACTAAGCACTGAGAATAGGTGTGGATATAAAGGGATGAATTGGAAGTGTGTCTACATCAATTCTTAAGGGCGTACTAGCAAACACTGCATTCCACTACAGGATGTGCCCCAAGTAAACTCATCATGAAGAGACCGGTAAGGGACTTAGTGCCCGCCAGCTCTGAGTGGGTACCCGCGACCCTTGACCTGGAGGCGGCACAGGACAAGAGAAAGGCAACTAATGAGCGGGCAAGCAAAAAGAGAAACGCTCAGGAATCAGAGCTGCGACTAGGAGATGCTGTGGTAATCAAAGACCGACTTCCTGGATGGACATTCAGAACTCCTTTTGAAAGAGAGATCTGGGAAGTAATCAGAATAAAAGGAACCATGCTCACGGCCAAGAAGGGTAATGTGACGGTGTCACGAAATGCATCCTGGTTCAAGAAGGTCATGGGCATGCCGGAGTCGGGGGGGCTGAGTGGGGCTAGAAAGGAGATCCGAAAATCTATGCAGCTTGACCGCAGGGCAGGATGCCAATGAGGGGGAGGAATACGACAGGGAGGAGGATATCCTGCCAACATCTGAACAGCTGGAGAAAAGCACCTCAGACAGCTTGCCAGGCCCAGAGAATGTGTTCAAACCACATCGAGGACACCCGTACCAGCTAAGACCCAATCCAAGACCGAACCAACGGCTACGAGATTTTGTCTGCTAAGAATCAATTAATATATTCAGCTAGCCGTACAACCTCTCTATGACCTGCGCATTGAATTCTTTGGGTTTATAGTTTAGTTTCCTTATCTAAGACTTTACAACTCTCTTCCCCCAGGTTAGGAGGGATGTAGTGAGCCAACCGGCCACTATCATACATTGCAGCAACATGCACCCGAGGGGCCGGGTGCGGTCCAAGGTTATAAATAAAGGGTGCTCGGAATCGCTCGAGATTCTGGCACGAAACTATACTGGTGTCTTATGTGTGTGTCTGGTGTACACCACCTGTGTAGGCCTACACTAGGGCAGGCCCACATCACAGAGTCCACTTCTGAGATCTTCTTGAAGGCGTTCAGGCTTCGATGGCCGGCAAACCTGCAAAGACTAAAGATGACCTTGGTGGATGAGGGCCTCCCTGAAGGCGATGATGCTTCCCAGCGCCCACTGGTAGAGCAGCTTCAGACTTCCCTCTCCTGCCTGGACTCTCCTCTCACAGGAGTCTCCTTGAGGCCCTTTACGCCTGGCTGCTACGGGACTGTGTGGACTGTGCAGGGCCTCTTGTAGGCCGTGCAAAGGCGTCGCTGAGGAACTGCCAACAGGACCACAACCAAGTTGCTCTTTCAACCACAAAGGGTGATGTCTCAGGGTCTGTGTGCTCTGGCTGTCAGGACTCAGGTTCACATGCCTTCCTCAGATAGTCTTTGGGTGACCAGTCTCTGTCCGTGACCTCCATGCTTCCTGATGCCTGTCATGGAGCTGCTGCAGATGCATCTCTCTTGTTGGGATTCTCCCCTCACCGGAATTCCCTTGAGGCCCTTGCCCCTGGATTGCCACGTGAGTGCATGGCCTGTGTGGGCTTCATTGAGGCCACACCTAGGGGTCGCTGCGGAACTCCTAACAGAGCCACGGCCAAGCCTCATGCAACCCCAAGGGTGGATAGTCCAATGGTCAAGTAAGCTCTCTCCGGCAGGCCTCAGGTTCACAGGGGCTCTCTGAAGGTTTCTGGGTGATGAACCTCCCATGGTGCCAGGGATGCCTTGACAGTCTCCAGATAATTCAGGCGTTTGGATCCACTCTAATGGTGCAATGCTCCTTCAGTTGTTCTGTTGATGTACATGGTAATGATGATGATTACCTTCTGACACTCGAGCTACAGGTGGCGATGTCTTGCTTGGAGTGAGGAAGACTGGAGGGACTTCGTGGCCACTTACAGTTATCTTCTGGGAAGTGCACTTGCTAGCTGGGATGCCATCAATGCCAAGCAGCCGGTGACAGGTGACTGGACGGTCTCATTGTGAAGCGTGGGGCCTGAACGCAGATCACGCCTGAACGCAGATCACGCTTGCGGGTGGCTTACAGTTGGTCCTCCTGTGAAGCTGTCTCCAGTGACGCCGCTGCACCCCGGTGGCTGGCTTGTGTTGATGGATGCCCTCTCCGGTAGTGGCCGGAGTCCTCGGTCTTATCACTCTTTTCCCTTATCTCTTGTGCACCTGTGGTGGTTGTTCACCCTATGGCATCGTGCCATTCTCTTCTCCTCCTCCCCTTCTTCGCGATGTGGCATCCTGCCACACTCTTCTCTGCATTCCGACCAGGTTCCTCACTCTGATGTGGCATCCTGCCACATGTCTCATGTTCACGCCACATGGACATCTCGCTGGTTGTGTTCGGTTCTTAGGACTGTGTCTTTTCTTTGCTGTGGACCTGCTGTGTCTGTTTTGTCAGTAGAACTTGCTTCTACTCCTCATGGACCTCTCGCGGGCCCCATTCCCTCCTCAGGGATTTTCGTGGTGCTCCTCTACCAGAATGGCAGGTCGCCTTCTTCACTTGAGGGTGTCGTGCTTGCACCTCAAGCCTGTGCCGTCATGGCGCTTGATCCTGCCTCAGTTCAGGCATGCTTGGCAGGATTGGTCACTTCGCGTGATGTGCACAATGCTGGGCCAACGGTGGCCATTCTGTGTCGCAGGTGGCCAGCTTGTGTAGCCTCTCCATGTTCAGCATTGCTTTTTCTCTGTAGAGAGGTCTCACTCTCCTGGGTGCCTGCCCGTGCTGTCAAGCTTCTGGGTGGATGCGTCGGTGCACCTCGGACTCCGCGCTCTTGGTCCTTCTTCAAGGCGCCCTATTCTGGCACTTGGTGTGTTTGCTCTTCTTTCTTGCAGTGGTGGCCGTTCACCACCAGGGGAGTGTGGTGCAGTTTCCTCGCTTGTGGTGGCGTCAGACGGCCACTGGGGGAGCGCACGCAGGGCATGTTCTCCTTACGCCTTCCATGAGGCTTGCTTGGCTGCCTTCGGTCCCATTACCTTGGTTTTCGCTTGACTCTATGCATCTGTCTTGGCTGGGCAGCTTTGGGCTTTCCAGTGCTCCTTCTGGGGGGTTAACCGTCTCACCCCTCAAATGATTAGCAGTCCATGGGGGAATGTGGCACTCTCTTACCAAGTCTCTTACTGGGATGTCTGGAGCAGTGCTCAGTCCCTTCCGCTCTTTCCTGATGATGATGATGATGAAGTATTTATAAAGGGCACAATACCCTAAGGTGTCTAGGCGCTAACCATGAAAGCAGACGGATTCGGCTCAGATAGATTAAGCGTTATGCCCAAACAGCCATGTTTTTAGACCCTTTCTAAATTTTAGCAACTCTGTCTCTTTTTTGAGTGATGGTGGTAAGGAGTTCCACAGTTTGATTGTTGTATTGGAGAAGCTCTTACCACCCCACCTGACCCTTTTTATTCTCGGGACGACAAGATTCCCAAGCTCGGCGGATCTGAGGGATCTTGCTGGGATGTAGGATTTAAAATGGTTAGCCAGTTGCATTGGCCCTAGATTGTTCAATGATTTGAATGCAATGCAGAGGGATTTGAACTGGATCCATTTTGCTACCGGCAGCCAGTGGAGATGAACTAGGGCTTTGGTCACAGAGTTAAATTTAGAGATTCCTAATAATACTCTTGCGGCAGCATTTTGAACAGTCTGTAACTTCTGGATACTGCGTTTAGAAGCGCTGGTAAACAGAGCATTGGAGTAGTCAAGCCTTGATGATCAATACAGATACCACGGTTTTTCTTAACTCCAGGGGAATCATGGGGAGTATTTTCCTGAGAATTTTAAGAGTGAAGAAACAGACCGAAGTGGTGGAGTTGATCTGTGCTTCAAAAGAGAGCTTGGTATCTACGATGACTCAGAGATTTTTTGCTTTAGGTACTGGCATAGGTAAGGAGCCAAGTTGGACAGGCCATCAGCTTTCAGTCCAGATGGAGGGATTATTACCAAATATTAGGACCTCAGTTTTCGAGGAATTAAGTTTCAAACAGTTGTCTGTCATCCAACTGCATGTATGGCTCATACAGTCATGATATCTGGTGGCTGTAGAGCTGAGTGAACTGCTCACTGAGACAATTATTTGAGTATCGTCTGCGTACAAAACAAGGGCAAATCCATAACTTTCTATCAATTTGGCCAGAGGAGTGACATAAAGATTAAAAAGAGTTCGGCTCAGGAAAGATCCCTGAGGGACGCCACAAGGCAATGAGAATGGGGGAGACTGATAGCGTTGGGGCTGCCTGCGCAAGGCTCTGCTCTCTGCCCGGTGCAGCCTCAGTCCTCTCCCTCAATGGCGGGTGGCAGCCTTCTCGCCCATGCACACACTGCAGGTGCCGGATGTCACTTCACGCCAGTGCGGCCAGGCAGCTTGTCTTCTGACCACCTTAACCCCGGTCGGGGCCGCCGCATACACTTCACCCTGGTAAGTGGTATTTGAGCAGGCTGTGCCTTACAATGTGAACTCTGTCCTTATTGCCGTGCGGGGGGTCACTCATGTTTGACGCTGCAGTCTGTCTGTGCTCCTCTCACCTGTGGGAGCTTTTTCTCACTGTGCCAGGTGGCCGTATTCAGGCACCTCAGACACTGTGCTAGCTGATACACTATGCAGGTCTCTCTTCTTCTTCACCTACTGCATGCCGTCCTACCTGCGGGTTGCACCTTATGCCTGGCGGGACCTTGGACACAGCTTCCGGACTGCTTCTGCCTTACTGGGGTTACGGGAGGCAGGCAACTGCAGGGCAGGGAGGCTGGATGTCACTGTTGTGGCTAACCGGATGGCCGTCACGCTGGCAGCAGGTGAGGCGGTGCCTTTGGCACAGGCTACACTTCCCCCCAAGACAAACTGTGAAACAGCTGCCAGCTCACACGCGGGGCCCACATAATGCACACGCACACAGTGGCTTTGATACTGGTAACTGGCCTAGGGCACGTGCGCCCGGCCCCTTTTATTATCAGGGTCACCTGACCGGTGACGCCTGTGATGTTGGTAAGGAGTTCCACAGTTTGATTGTTGTATTTGAGAAGCACCTGACCCTTTTTATTCTCGGGACAACAAGATTACCAAGCTCGGCGGATCTGAGGGATCTTGCTGGGATGTAGGGTTTAAAATGGTTAGCCAGTTGCATTGGCCCTAGAATGTTCAATGATTTGAATGCAATGCAGAGGGATTTGAACTGGATCCATTTTGCTACCGGCAGCCAGTGGAGATGAACTAGGGCTTTGGTCACAGAGTTAAATTTAGAGATTCCTAACAGTAATCTTGCAGCAGCATTTTGAACAGTCTGTAACTTCTGGATACTGTGTTTAGAAGCGCTGGTAAACAGAGCATTGGAGTAGTCCAGCCTTGATGATATAAGTACAGATACCACAGTTTTTCTTAACTCCAGGGGAATCATGGGGAATATTTTCCTGAGAATTTTAAGAGTGAAGAAACAGACCGAAGTGGTGGAGTTGATCTGTGCTTCAAAAGAGAGCTTGACATCTACGATGACTCCAAGATTTTTAGCTTTAGGTACTGGCATAGGTAAGGAGCCAAGTTGGACAGGCCATCAGCTGTCAGTCCAGATGGAGGGATTATTACCAAATATTAGGACCTCAGTTTTCGAGGAATTAAGTTTCAAACAGTTGTCTGTCATCCAACTCCCTATATAGCTCATACAGTCATGAAATCTGGTGGCTGTAGAGCTGAGTGAACTGCTCACTGAGACAATTATTTGAGTATTGTCTGCGTACAAAACAAGGGCAAATCCATAACTTTTTATCAATTTGGCCAGAGGAGTTGCATAAAGATTAAAAAGTGTTGGGCTCAGGGAAGATCCCTGAGGGACGTCACAAGGCAATGAGAATGTGGGAGACTGATAGCTGCCCAACTCAACCCATTGAGGCAGCTCAGACAGCAAGGGGCCCAGCAGGGAGAGCGCTTTATTCCTGATTCCAATGGAGGCCAAACGGTCCAGCAGCAGCTCATGATTGACCGTATCTCTCTGCGCAGTTGGGCTGCGCATTGATCTGATCACTGGGTGTGGGCACATGCCTTCTCCTTTTAATATAATTGTCCCATTCTGTGGCAGGGCTCATGCAGTGGTGCATGTAGTGGCAACTTCTGGCCAGGTACAGGTGCTGTGCTCCTTCATGCATTTCCTCTTTCTTGCTGCTCAGGCACTTGGCAGCTTCTATGTGCTTCACTGGGGGCCTGCCTCGCCCCAACATGCTTGTAGATGCAACAGACTGCTCGAGTCGTTCAGAGCTCCTAGCACGAGCCGGCTATCTTTTTCCTGGGGTGACGACGGGCAGCGTAGGGCTGGGACTACCGGCGCAGGGTTTTCCTCAGTGCAGGTGCATTGTAGCCAGGTGGTCGCTAGGTGGTGCTGCAGGTCTTCTCTCCACAGGCCACGGCGGTCTTTTCTCCAACTGTGGGCCTTGAAGGTTACTGAAGACGCTGGTGCAGGGCTTCCCTCAGTGCGGGTGCATTGTCTTCGTGCCCGCGATGGGCTCCAGTCATGTTGTTGGGAGCAGCCACACAGCGGCACTGCAAGCGTTGGGGCTGCCTGCGCAAGGCTCTGCTCTCTGCCCGGTGCAGCCTCAGTCCTCTCCCTCAATGGCGGGTGGCAGCCTTCTCGCCCATGCACACACTGCAGGTGCCGGATGTCACTTCACGCCAGTGCGGCCAGGCAGCTTGTCTTCTGACCACCTTAACCCCGGTCGGGGCTGCCGCATACACTTCACCCTGGTAAGTGGTATTTGAGCAGGCTGTGCCTTACAATGTGAACTCTGTCCTTATTGCCGTGCGGGGGGTCACTCATGTTTGACGCTGCAGTCTGTCTGTGCTCCTCTCACCTGTGGGAGCTTTTTCTCACTGTGCCAGGTGGCCGTATTCAGGCACCTCAGACACTGTGCTAGCTGATACACTCTGCAGGTCTCTCTTCTTCTTCACCTACTGCATGCCGTCCTACCCGCGGGTCGCACCTTATGCTGGCGGGTCCTTGGACACAGCTTCCGGACTGCTTCTGCCTTACTGGGGTTACGGGAGGCAGGCAACTGCAGGGCAGGGAAGCTGGATGTCACTGTCGTGGCTAACGGGGTGGCCGTCACACTGGCAGCAGGTGAGGCGGTGCCTTAGGCACAGTTTACACTTTCACCCAAGACAAACTGTGAAACAGCTGCCAGCTCACACGCGGGGCCCACATACTTATAAAATAATGCACAAGCACACAGTGGCTTTGATACTGGTAACTGGCCCAGGGCACATGCACCCCGCCTCTTTTATTATCAGGGTCACCTGACCGGTGACGCCTGTGATGGGTAGGTGTTAAGTGTAGGTACAACACAAGGCTCAACACTAGAACGTGTCCAGCAGGAAACTACAAACACGTGTACCCAAGAATGGGCGGAGTGACTGATGAAAGGAGTGTTAGAAATCTGATCCAGCGCTATCAATAAAATGTCTTCTCCTATATGCTTTGGACGTCCAGGTACAAATATCCCTTTTTCCACAACTCATATCCATATGATGGTGGGGCCCATAACACCGCATAAACATTCACTCTCTCATATATGAGAGAGTGATTTCATCCGTTTTACTTAGGAGAAAACAGTAAATGATTTGCTGGAAGGAGACGGGATACCTTTTAAAACGACATAATACTCTCAAACCTTAAGGTATTCCGCTCATTGGTCGATGGACCAACTAGTAGGAATCAGTTGATGGTGATTAAGACCAGCTCAATCACTATAAACCTTTAAACATTTATATTTATCATTGAGCTAAAGAACCACAGACTCATTGTTTTAAAGATAATAAAGTTTATCTAATCTTTAGAAGCATGAATAAGTTTCAAATTTATTATTCAGATTAATACATTTATCATCATTATAAGAATAAATTTTAAGTTGCAATTCATACCTATTAGATGGAAAAACAAAGTTCGTCACAGCAATGAATTCAGATCACAGCATAGAACTCCCGAAAAACTGTCTATCTGTCCTGAAAAACAGGCCTTCTAGACGGATCACCTATATGGTGTTTCCCGCCACAATCCAGTTCTTTTCCCTTATAGAATTTAAGAATAAAAGGTCTAATAATATTAAAAATGGAAAAATCTATTAAAGCAAAAAAGGATTCTCCATCAGCAGCGTCCCGTGCTCAATAAAAATATAAAACAGCGGCTCCCGCAGCAACAGCACCAGCAAAAAGCAGTAGCATCAGTAGGAGTTCCCCCTCCCTCAGAGTAGGTCTTCTTATACCCTAAAACTAGCTTACTAAGTGAAAATGTTACATCTTTGGGGCAAGATTCTCTCTAATTGGTCCATTTGGGGTCAGTATACATCTCATTATGAATATCCTTGCTTCAACCAGTTCTTTGTGGAAAGTTCATACTTCTGTCGTTTCTCACGGGTTCATGACATTACCCATCCGCACATTGGACTCAATCTGTATCCTTTTCTGATAGTTTTAAGTTGAACAGTTCATTGTTTATTCATATATCCACTGCAACTTCTCACGCCTTTCGCTATGTCCTTTTTTTGGCACACGTTTGTATAATAAGGTCATCTCAGCCTTGACCAAGTTTCCATCCTAGGCTTTGGGACGGTCACATGATCCTTTTGTTCACAGCCTTTCTCGCTTTCGGAACCCTTTTCGCGCGTGCGTACTCTAGCTTGTTTGCCATGGCAGCCATTTTTACATCGCGGCACAACAGGCCTAAGCGAACTATTAGAAAGATAAACAGAACATAGTTAAGAATAAAGAATATAAGCCTTTTCGTTTCCCTCCCGTCATTCTACGTACCCCAATTAAGTATTACCTAGCAAAAGCGACATATAAAGCCATTTCTTTACTTACCAACCGCTTTACTTTGCCACTACACAGTTTATTTCCAAGCACAAATCATGCATTTATTATTCTAGTTAGTACACAAATTATTAGGCTTATGTTATCCACGTTAACAATTGTAAGTAAATTAGTTTGCATGGATATAGCGTGTTACCCATGACCCTTATCATGACACATACATGGTTGGTTATTTACTGAAACGAACTCGTGTGTTAATTATTCAACATAAATATTAGGAGGTTAAAATTTTTTCGTTTACCCTGCTCCATCAACTCCCCCTTTGGTGATTTTTAATATCACCACAAAAACCCATCTTACACAATTCTGACAGATAGCATATTTCTTGTCCAGTTTATTTTTGTTAGTTTACACAATTGTATCCCTTTCATCTTGTCTCTTGGTTTTCTTATACATGTTCTCTTTTATTTCTTCTAGCTCTATTTCACCCATCTCTCTTTCTCTTTCTTTCTTTATCTTATTTTCCTTTTCTATTTTATTCTGTCTTTTTCTTCTCTTTATACATACAATAATCAATTTTAATACTAAGACTATTAGTACTATTATGGTCGCTATTATTATGATTTTCCCTATTACTAATCTACTCATTCTAGTAAACCAATTTATTACTGAGGAAAAACTCTTACCAAGTTTTCCCAATGCATTTTCAACCTCCAGTGGAACAAGTTCTTTGTGCAAATTGGTAATATTCTTAATATACTTTTGTATATTTTCACTTTTATCTGGAATATAAGTGCAACAATGTTGGACTTTCAACATTCCACAGACTCCACCCTCTTTTGCCAAAAGAATGTCAAGGGCAAGTCGATTTTGCATCACCATAGCTCTCATGGCAACCATTTCGGTATTAACCATCAAGAACCCTCCAGCAGTATCTGTAGATAAACGATCTACTACTGTGGATAACTTCCGAATTTTAAATGCATTCAAAGATATTCCCACTGCTGGTATCAATGCTCCAAAAATATCACCTACTATTTCTGAATTTTTTCCCTTTTCCTACGTGTAAATGTCTTTATCATTTCGTGTGTTCCCTTTTCTGTTCTATCTACATGAAAAATCTTTGGAAAGACCAGGCCTAAGTAACATGATCCATACCAATGGTCCGGCAACCTGTAATAAGCTCTGTTACCACAAATATAATAGATCCCAGGAAATATTGGATCTTTTCCCCCTTTGAATCCCCAACCTCCTAAAATGTTATAACTGTCTTGGCAATCACTGGAACCCACGAAATAGTTGTCATATGTTGTTCTATTTCTTCTAATGCACAACCTTCCCTGTTGGGGCCAATCCAGAGACATAGCTGCATTTGTCTTTTTCTTGTCATGATTTTCTTCCTCAAACGCCCAAAGAGGTGTTTTTGTCTCTTCTATCACTTTTCTTTGAAATTTTACCCTTCTATCCTCGACCATTTCTAAAAACACCTTTTCTTCATTCCTTAACTCACAGGTAAGGTTGTTTTTAACTATATCATCTAATGTTAGAATTTTATTTTCTATGAAAAATTCACCAAACGTTCTTGCTTCTTTCACTTTGTTTAGGTCAGAAATTATAGGAATCTCTGCAAAAATCTTATCTATATCAGTATAATAATATTCTAACCATCCTGTCTTATAAAATAGACTTGCTAAAACACTACATGTTATTCCATACGTCAAAGGAAGGTGATGATAGGTCACACCTTCTGCAACAGACGCAGGCAATTGCATACAAACATAACAATCTCTCACATCCATTGTTTCTACATACTCATATAATAATTTAGTAAAAACATTTTTTGAAAAATCTGTTATTGATTTGTCCTTATGTAACTCTGCACTACTTTTTAATATAGCTGTTTCCTGCATGTTAGCTCCATTTTCTTTCTCTGTGTTATTCTTTAATATAGACGTTTCTTCTACAGCTAATCTAATTGGAATGGTGATTGCTAGGATAATCCAAACGGTCATTAATAATCCTGTACAAAAGAAGCACATCTTACACCATCTACGTAAGAACTCACATCTACATGCTCTATTTTTAGTATCTACCATTTTGTTCTATTACCTACTTTATAATATGTACAGAAAATGTGTCACCACACCTCAGAAATGACCTCTTAGCCACCCTACGCTCTCACTTTGTCTTGTTTGGTACTTTCTTTAATTCTTCTCAGAACTCTTTCTTGTCAAATCCAGTGTTTTGTCCAGTCCGGTAGAAATTTGTTCAAATTTCTTTAAATTTGTTGCACTTCACCTTCACCCATTAGGTTGTAGCTTTGTTCCGGGTTCTCGTGAGTGATCTCTTCTTCTTTGATATCAGTCAATGCAATGTATAGCCATTCAGGTGATTTATACTTCAGATTAGCTTTCTTTACTCTTTTTGTTTTCTGCAAGTGTTTTCCTCCTTGTCTTTCTTGTTCCTTTTGACTTGTTATTTCATTTACTTGTTCTGCATTCTTTCCATCTAACCTTATGATCTTGTATCTCAATCTTTTAACTTCGTGGGGCCAATTGTCTCCTTTTCTTGGCCTTTTAGGTTCACTTTCTTTTTCCTCTCTTTCTGTTCTCCAAGTTCTCTTTCTTGACTCTAGTTTCTGGTGTCTTTCTTCTCCACTTTCTTCTGACTCTGTTTCAGTCCTTTCTTTATTGTCTCTTATCTTAAATTTTAAAATTTCACTTCCTTCATCTGTTTTTGATTTCTCTGGTGTTTTCCTTTGATCACCTATTTCTGTCCCTCCTCGAGGTTCTTCCGAATTTGTGTCAATCTCTCTATCTGTTTCTGAGTTTCCCTGTTCTTTTGTTCGTCGATCTGTCCCTATTGCTCCTCGGGGTCTTCCAATTCTTCTACCTTTCTATTTGAAACTATCCCTTCTTCATCTATTAATATAATTTCTGAAGGATCTTCACCATAACTTGTACTTGGTTGCTCACTGTTACTTTCTTTTTGCTCAGTTTCTTCTTTAATGCTATCAAATTTCCAATTTCTTTTCAGATTTTCCTCACAATCCGAATGCTCTGTGTCAGATGCTGAACTAGTGTCTGATATCTCCAGATGTCGACTCACATGTCGATCTTCAGATTCTGGAACTTTTGCTATTTCCTCCTCTCCTCCTGTCGTTACACTTGTACTTGGGTCTTCCAGATGTCGACTTACAGGTCGATCTTCAGATTCTGGAGCCCTGTTCGTCTCTTCCTCTGCATCAGATGCTGAACTGGTATCTGATATTTCCAGATGTCGACTCACAGGTCGAGCTTCAGGATCTGGAACTCTGATGGTGTGGCTGGCGTGTACCCAGTGTTTTACTCCTGCACATTTGACTGCAGTTGTTGTCACCAGGATCACTTGTCGTGGTTGGTCCCAGCGAGGAACCAAACAGTTTCTTCTTCGGTGGACTTTTATGCGGACCCAATCTCCTGGATTCAAGTCATGAGCTGGTTTTCTTTCAAGAGTGGTCGCATCCGGTCCAACCTGATGAAACACAGAACGTACCACATCAGCCAATCCTTTGCAATAATCCAACACAAGATCATCAGTTATAGTCAGTAGTTTGTTGACAGGTACATGTGCTTGCCTCATTGCTCGTCCCATGATTATTTCGTGGGGACTAAGTCCTGTCTTTCTTTCAGGTATGCTTCTGATAGTCATTAAGACCAATGGCAAGGCATCTGGCCATTTGAGTCCTGTGGCTTGACACATTTTCCCTAGCCTGTTCTTTATTGTTCCATTCACTTGCTCTACTATTCCAGAAGCCTCTGGTCTGTATGCACAGTGCAATTTCTGTTTAATACTAAGTGCTTCACAAATCAGTTGAATCAATTCATTTTGAAAATGTGTTCCTCTATCTGTTTCAATCGTTACTGGAAAACCATACCTTGGAATGAATTCTCGCAGCATTAGTTTAGCTACTGTAATTCCATCATTCCTTCTGGTCGGGTATGCTTCCACCCAACGGGAAAACAAACAGACGACTACAAGAACGTATCTTAGTCTATTGCTTGGGGGCATTTCTATAAAATCCATCTGCATTCTCGTGAAAGGACCTCCCTCTTGTCCTATTGTTCCTAGACTCACTACTGTTTTTCTTCCTGGATTTAGCTGTTGTCAGATAAGGCATCTTTGACAAAGACTTTCAGCTATGGCTCTGAATTTTGGATTATACCATGTTTGCCTAAAAAGTCTGCTCATTGCATCTCTCCCAATATGTGCTTGTCCATGGTATATCCGTGCCATATCAGAAATCATGCTATCAGGCATAACTGGTCTTTCATCTCTGTAAACCCAAACATCATTTTCCTCCCGTTTTCTGCATCCTGCTTTTATCCAGCTATCCTTTTCCTCATCATCTGCTGCTTCCTGTAATTGTCTCACCTCATTCCATGTCTCGACAGGGTTAGTAAAAAGCAACGGACATGAAATATGCTCTCTTTCTCTGTTTCTGTTCAATGAGACTACATTTTTGGCACAGTACTGAGCTATTTCGTCAGCAAACTTATTGCCAACAGTTATGTAGTCTTCCCCATTTTTATGTGCATTGCACATTACCACCGCAATCTGTTTAGGCAGCTGTATCGCCTCAAGCAACTTTTTCACAAATTCACCATTTCTTATCGGGGTTCCTGCAGACGTCAAGAAACCTCTCTGGGACCAGATCTGCCCAAAATCATGAACCACTCCAAAGCCGTATTGGCTATCCGTGATTACTGTGACTTGGACATTCTTTCCCAATTTGCATGCTTGTATTAGAGCAATCAACTCCGCTACTTGAGCAGAACGTATCCCTCTCAAACAAGATGCTTCCATTACAGCAGCTACTGTGCAAACTGCATATGCTGCACTCAGAACTCCATCATTCGTTCTCAAGCAAGAGCCATCCACGAACAGAATATAATCTGATTCCTTTAAGGGCTCATCCCGTATATCGGGTCTCGGTTTTGTACAATATTCGAGTACATTCAGACAATCATGATCAACTTCATCCAATTCAATCACACTCTCTTCATCTGGCAATGATGTTGAAGGATTCACATTTATGCATCTGTCAATGGTGACATTGTCTGCACTCAAAATCACTTTTTCATACCTAGTCAGCCGACTATGTGTCATATATTGGGTTTTGGTTCTTATCAACAGAATTTCCACAGAATGAGGGACATATACTCTTAGTGGATATCCCATCACAATGCCTTCACTCTGCTCCAGACTTACACAAGTAGCAGCAACTGCTTTCAAACATCCGGGCAAAGCTTTTGCTACTGGGTCTAAGACAGCTGAAAAATATGCAATGGGTCTTTTCATGTTTCCGTGTCTCTGCACTAGGACTGAAAACGCACACCCATCTCTTTCACTGCAATACAACTCAAAGTCTTTTTCATAGTCAGGCATTCCCAATGCCGGGGCTTCACACAGTTTTGTTTTTAGTTCTCTGAATGCTTTCATTTCCTCATCATTCATTTCAAATGGATCTTTTACATCTTTCTTTGTCAATCTCTGCAATGGTTTTGCAATTAATGAAAATCCACTTATCCACTGTCGACAATATCCAACCATTCCTAGGAACATTCTTACTTCTCTCTGTGTCATTGGAGCTCTCATTCCTTGAATGATTTTTATTCTTTCAGTCGTTACCTTTCGCACTCCCTTTTCAATCTTATGTCCTAAATATTGGACCTCTTGCTGACAAAACTGCAATTTTGATGGGGACACTTTATGTCCTCCTTTTGCTAAATGATTCAGCAAAGCAATTGTGTCAGTAACACATGCTTCCTTTGTTTTTGATGCCACCAATAGGTCATCAATGTACTGAACCATCACGGATTTCTCTGGCATGTTTAAATCTTCCAATGATTTCTTTAGAATCTGATTAAAAATCGAGGGGCTTTCTGTATACCCCTGAGGAATTCGGCACCATGCCAAAATACGCTCTCCGAACCTGAACGCAAATAATGGCTGGCTATCTGGATGTAATGGAATAGAGAAAAATGCATGGCATAAATCAATAACTGTGTACCATTCTGCTTCGCGTGGAATCTGGTATAGAATTACAGCAGGGTTTGGTACTATTGGGCAGCAAGGTACAACAATTTTGTTTACCTTTCCTCAAATCCTGTACAATTCTATATGTTCCATTCGGCTTTTTCAGTCCCATTATCGGTGAATTGCATGGACTGCTCATTATTTCTCTCAGAATCCCTTGTTCAATCATTTTATTTATTACTGGTGTTATTCCTTCAATTATTTCTGGTGTCAATTTATACTGTGGCGTATTTGGGTAACTCGTTCCTTCTTTAACAGAGATTTTAACAGGGTCTACACCTTTCATTAACCCTATATCTTCTCCCGTAAAATCCCACACTTCCTGTTTCACTGTTTCTTTTAGTTCAATTGGGATTTTCTCTACGTCAAACACAGGAAATAAATCATTCACTTCTGATTCTAAATTTACCATTGTCATTTTATATAATACATCTTCATCTGGGGTTTGAAATGCAATTCCATCTGGAGTACAATAGATGGTGCAGTTCATCTTGCAAAGCAGATCACGTCCTAATAGGTTCACAGGACTGCAATCACACACCACAAATCGGTGCATATCACTGAATGGTCCAATCTTTACCTCCACTAATTTAGTAAGAGGCGCCCTAATTTGCTGATTCGAAACACCCACGACTTGGATATGTTCACCTGAGAGAGGAAGGTTTGAAATTTTCACTGATCTAACAGTAGAACGGGTAGCTCCAGTGTCCACAAGGAATGTTACATTTGCACCATTCACTTCTCCATCCACAAATGGACCTGCTTGATCTACCTCTAGAGTTGCGCCAAGCACACACTCTTCCTCCTCTCCTAGGCATCGTCATAAACTTTCATCCGACTCATTCCCATCCTGTCGTAACCAATATTGAGATATGGCAGCTGCGCGCGGCAATTGTGTTACCTGCTCTCCTCCGTAGAATCCTGTGTCTGCACTGTATCTCTGTGGATTTACACTCTTGGGAAGTGGTGGTTGAGGCACCTGACTTTGCTGAGTAACTACCTGTGGTTGCTTCAGCTGTTGGTAACTCACCTCACTCTGCACCTGTGGATTCAATGATTGATTTTCCGCATTAGTTTTTGGAGGGAATTTACACTCGTTTCTCCAATGTCCTAATTTTCCGCAGTTGTGGCATGGCCACTTTTTCTTTGCTTCTTCTATACTCATTTGACCTTTTCCTTTACCTATATTTTTGTCTGGATTTCGTCTGTCCTGCCTCATTAACTTGATTATTCAATTGAGCTTCTTGTTTTTCTGCAACTTTCACCTGTGCCCACATTGCTTTTTCTTTCAATTTACGCTGTCTACTCTCAATGTCATCACTACAATATTTAGCATATCTCAAAACCTCGTCTACCGTGCTATTCTGCCAACAAATCATATGTTGCTTAATCATTTCACTTATTTCTGGTTTTAACCCATAAACGAACCTATATACGAAATGGCTCATGTCTTTTTCATTTAGTGTCTCATATCCACTATACTGTTTAAAAACTAACAGTAGCCTTTCATAGTACGCATGTACAGATTCCTTACTCTCCTGTGTGGTTCTGTCAATCTTTACCCAATCCGTTTCTTTGGGTGGGATTTTATTTTTCAAAAAGGTAATAACTTGGTCATATTTCCTCATCACTTCTGGTCCTGGCGCTCCTGTTTTAGCGTCTCTTGGATATTCTACAGTTGGCCAATCAATAGTAATCTTACATTCTGTCCACAAATCAGCTGGTACTACTATGTCAAATAATCCATCCAAATCTATCCATAACACTTTCGAAACCTTAACAAACCTCTCCACTTGTCTGTACCATTCTACTGGTTTTTCTCTCAATTTTGGGAAGTCATTTGTAAATGACAGTATATCTTGTCTAGACCAGGGGACATGAACATAACTACCTCCTGGAGTTTCTCTCATCGGGTACTCCCTCACAATTGATTCCTTGTCTGTCACCGCAAAAGCCAAAGACGCTTTATCGGTCGTTTTCTCATTCCTTTTAGTCCACCTGCTTCTCCATCTATCCACATCACCCCATTTTCTCAGCAAAACAATTAATTCTTTTATTTGGGTCAACCGTCCTGATGTGTTCAAATTTTCTATATCTTTCTCGCAAAAATCTACTCTATATGGTTTCTGCAAACTTCTCACCTTTACAAATTCTACTCCTAGTTCATTTGCTGTTTCTTCTAGTTTGTCCTGCAAATTTCTAGCTCTCCACGTAATGCTCTTACATAAGAACATTATCTCATCATCCTGATAAGTTTTCAATTTTTCTGTACCAATTGTCCCTAAGATCAATTCTTCCATGTCTATTTTTAACCTAATTACATCTAATGGTTTTGATTCTGTCTCTTTCGTTTTCAGGGTTTTCATCCATTCATTCAATTCATCCGGAGTTGGACCTACAGGTGTACTATTTAATTCTATCCAAGTTTTATTTCTTTCTGGTGTCTCTGATGCAGACTCAGTTCCCATAGGTATCCTTCTAAACTCATTCTCATTTACCGTTAAATTAGTAGGTGGGCTTGGTCTATATGAACTAACCAGATTTCTTGCCCTTTCATTGTCTAATTCCATCCCTTCTTTTCTTCTTTGCAAATTTGAATTCATAGAAATGACTAAAGAATGCTCTTCTATCTTCTGATTCTCAAAAACTGGTATTACTGGACCTATTGTTACAGGTACAGTTACAGCTTCCATATTCATTGTCAATTCTCTTATCTTTTCCGTCAATTCTCTTGTGGTTTTTGCTAATTCAGTTGTATTGTCACTTTCAACTTTCTCGCTTTGTGGGGTTTTCAATTGCTCTTGTGACCTATTTATCTCATCTCTCCGTTCGGGATTTTTATTCCTCCCAGTTTCCATTGGCGGTGCATTAGGTGTCACCACCGCAGAATTCTGTTGGTATGGAGGTGGGTTTCTGTTTAAAATATCTTCCAGCAATTCATCTTCCGTCTCACTACCTCCATACCCGTACCTTTCAGTAACTAAATGCTTCTTTTTCTCTGTACATTTTCTCTTCGCTTCTTCCTCAACTGTAAAAGCTGGAAATAAACCTCCTGTCATATTAGCATATCTCCAACGTTTTATTCTGTCCTCATGATTCACTCCCCATAACCTTCTGGGTACAAACTCATGATTTCTTAATCCTCTGAATCTTTCTCGTTCATACATCTCATCTTCCCATTCACTTAAAGCTTCAAACTGTGTTGGTCTAGGTTTAGGCTCAAGCATCGTCATCTTCTCCCTCAAATTGCGAAGTACAGCTACACTAAATGAACCATTCTCAGGAAATGCTAATTCTCCAACATTTTGAGTATATGTAGTCCAATTTTCTAACCATATGCAAGTATGATATCCGTATTTCAGCATCATATGCGAAGCTGGTAACTTTGGCGGAGGAATTACTTGTCCCTCTCTAGTCACTACCTTTTTGTCTTTCTTAAAAAAGTTCTTAACTTTCGCCATCCACGACGTTTTCTCTCTACCATACTCATAATAAGCCATAATTCACAATCTCTTTCCTTTCTCAGAGTCCGCACTCAACACTATTCTCTATGCGTTATTCGGACCTATCACAGCGCGACTCACACCAACGCTCCAATCCAAAGCTTCTACGTCACTGCTTATTCAACCAATCCTAGCGTGTCTCACACCAACGCACCAATCAGAGCGTCTTCTGTATAACTAGTGCACTGTCCAATCCCAGCGCGGCTTTTGTCAACGTCAGTTCTGCTCCTGACCCCTCCTTTACAAAATTTATCGGCAATTTATTTTTCAACTGTTCTTGGTTAGTTACGACATTAAAAACACATTTCCATTGTCTGATTTCGCTAACAAAAGTGACCGTTTTATTCTATCTCGCAAGAATACAGTTTCGTTCGGTAAGTGTAGCACTTCCCTCTACCTTACCCTTCTTTCAAGCAAGGGGTAAACCCGTTTCTCTGGAGATAAAACACATGTGGAGACTACACTGCTCCTGAGAATTAAGGCCCGAGTTTCACAAGAAAACCGGTTGCTATTTCACTCACACACCTTTTATACGGAAAATGTCCCTATCATAACACAACCTGTGTTATCACCAATATGAACTCAGACAATGCACTATATTCCATGTGACTTCTCTTGCCACACGTGTCCACTTCCTACTTCCCGGAAGCTTCAAAACCTTTGACTGACATATAAAGTAATACCATATAACATGAAGTGTTACACATAAAAATAATCAATAATCAATAATCACCAAACTAATCTATAGTAACCATAACTCTGCTACCAAGAAATATGATCCAGCGCTATCAATAAAATTTCTTCTCCTATATGCTTTGGACATCCAGGTACAAATATCCCTTTTTCCACAACTTATATCCATATGATGGTGGGGCCCATAACACCGCATAAACATTCACTCTCTCATATATTCCCTGGATTTCATCCGTTTTACTTAGGAGAAAACAGTAAATGATTTGCTGGAAGGAGACGGGATACATTTTAAAACGACATAATACTCTCAAACCTTAAGGTATTCCGCTCATTGGTCGATGGACCAACTAGTAGGAATCAGTTGATGGTGATTAAGACCAGCTCAATCACTATAAACCTTTAAACATTTATATTTATCATTGAGCTAAAGAACCTCAGACTCATTGTTTTAAAGATAATAAAGTTTATCTAATCTTTAGAAGCATGAATAAGTTTCAAATTTATTATTCAGATTAATACATTTATCATCATTATAAGAATAAATTTTAAGTTGCAATTCATACCTATTAGATGGAAAAACAAAGTTCGTCACAGCAATGAATTCAGATCACAGCATAGAACTCCCGAAAAACTGTCTATCTGTCCTGAAAAACAGGCCTTCTAGACGGATCACCTATATGGTGTTTCCCGCCACAATCCAGTTCTTTTCCCTTATAGAATTTAAGAATAAAAGGTCTAATAATATTAAAAATGGAAAAATCTATTAAAGCAAAAAGGATTCTCCATCAGCAGCGTCCCGTGCTCAATAAAAATATAAAACAGCGGCTCCCGCAGCAACAACACCAGCAAAAAGCAGTAGCATCAGTAGGAGTTCCCCCTCCCTCAGAGTAGGTCTTCTTATACCCTAAAACTAGCTTACTAAGTGAAAATGTTACATCTTTGGGGCAAGATTCTCTCTAATTGGTCCATTTGGGGTCAGTATACATCTCATTATGAATATCCTTGCTTCAACCAGTTCTTTGTGGAAAGTTCATACTTCTGTCGTTTCTCACGGGTTCATGACATTACCCATCCGCACATTGGACTCAATCTGTATCCTTTTCTGATAGTTTTAAGTTGAACAGTTCATTGTTTATTCATATATCCACTGCAACTTCTCACGCCTTTCGCTATGTCCTTCTTTGGCACACGTTTGTATAATAAGGTCATCTCAGCCTTGACCAAGTTTCCATCCTAGGCTTTGGGACGGTCACATGATCCTTTTGTTCACAGCCTTTCTCGCTTTCGGAACCCTTTTCGCGCGTGCGTACTCTAGCTTGTTTGCCATGGCAGCCATTTTTACATCGCGGCACAACAGGCCTAAGCGAACTATTAGAAAGATAAACAGAACATAGTTAAGAATAAAGAATATAAGCCTTTTCGTTTCCCTCCCGTCATTCTACGTACCCCAATTAAGTATTACCTAGCAAAAGCGACATATAAAGCCATTTCTTTACTTACCAACCGCTTTACTTTGCCACTACACAGTTTATTTCCAAGCACAAATCATGCATTTATTATTCTAGTTAGTACACAAATTATTAGGCTTATGTTATCCACGTTAACAATTGTAAGTAAATTAGTTTGCATGGATATAGCGTGTTACCCATGACCCTTATCATGACACATACATGGTTGGTTATTTACTGAAACGAACTCGTGTGTTAATTATTCAACATAAATATTAGGAGGTTAAAAATTTTTCGTTTACCCTGCTCCATCAACTCCCCCCTTTGGTGATTTTTAATATCACCACAAAAACCCATGTTACACAATTCTGACAGATAGCATATTTCTTGTCCAGTTTATTTTTGTTAGTTTACACAATTGTATCCCTTTCATCTTGTCTCTTGGTTTTCTTATACATGTTCTCTTTTATTTCTTCTAGCTCTATTTCACCCATCTCTCTTTCTCTTTCTTTCTTTATCTTATTTTCCTTTTCTATTTTATTCTGTCTTTTTCTTCTCTTTATACATACAATAATCAATTTTAATACTAAGACTATTAGTACTATTATGGTCGCTATTATTATGATTTTCCCTATTACTAATCTACTCATTCTAGTAAACCAATTTATTACTGAGGAAAAACTCTTACCAAGTTTTCCCAATGCATTTTCAACCTCCAGTGGAACAAGTTCTTTGTGCAAATTGGTAATATTCTTAATATACTTTTGTATATTTTCACTTTTATCTGGAATATAAGTGCAACAATGTTGGACTTTCAACATTCCACAGACTCCACCCTCTTTTGCCAAAAGAATGTCAAGGGCAAGTCGATTTTGCATCACCATAGCTCTCATGGCAACCATTTCGGTATTAACCATCAAGAACCCTCCAGCAGTATCTGTAGATAAACGATCTACTACTGTGGATAACTTCCGAATTTTAAATGCATTCAAAGATATTCCCACTGCTGGTATCAATGCTCCAAAAATATCACCTACTATTTCTGAATTTTTTTCCCTTTTCCTACGTGTAAATGTCTTTATCATTTCGTGTGTTCCCTTTTCTGTTCTATCTACATGAAAAATCTTTGGAAAGACCAGGCCTAAGTAACATGATCCATACCAATGGTCCGGCAACCTGTAATAAGCTCTGTTACCACAAATATAATAGATCCCAGGAAATATTGGATCTTTTCCCCCTTTGAATCCCCAACCTCCTAAAATGTTATAACTGTCTTGGCAATCACTGGAACCCACGAAATAGTTGTCATATGTTGTTCTATTTCTTCTAATGCACAACCTTCCCTGTTGGGGCCAATCCAGAGACATAGCTGCATTTGTCTTTTTCTTGTCATGATTTTCTTCCTCAAACGCCCAAAGAGGTGTTTTTGTCTCTTCTATCACTTTTCTTTGAAATTTTACCCTTCTATCCTCGACCATTTCTAAAAACACCTTTTCTTCATTCCTTAACTCACAGGTAAGGTTGTTTTTAACTATATCATCTAATGTTAGAATTTTATTTTCTATGAAAAATTCACCAAACGTTCTTGCTTCTTTCACTTTGTTTAGGTCAGAAATTATAGGAATCTCTGCAAAAATCTTATCTATATCAGTATAATAATATTCTAACCATCCTGTCTTATAAAATAGACTTGCTAAAACACTACATGTTATTCCATACGTCAAAGGAAGGTGATGATAGGTCACACCTTCTGCAACAGACGCAGGCAATTGCATACAAACATAACAATCTCTCACATCCATTGTTTCTACATACTCATATAATAATTTAGTAAAAACATTTTTTGAAAAATCTGTTATTGATTTGTCCTTATGTAACTCTGCACTACTTTTTAATATAGCTGTTTCCTGCATGTTAGCTCCATTTTCTTTCTCTGTGTTATTCTTTAATATAGACGTTTCTTCTACAGCTAATCTAATTGGAATGGTGATTGCTAGGATAATCCAAACGGTCATTAATAATCCTGTACAAAAGAAGCACATCTTACACCATCTACGTAAGAACTCACATCTACATGCTCTATTTTTAGTATCTACCATTTTGTTCTATTACCTACTTTATAATATGTACAGAAAATGTGTCACCACACCTCAGAAATGACCTCTTAGCCACCCTACGCTCTCACTTTGTCTTGTTTGGTACTTTCTTTAATTCTTCTCAGAACTCTTTCTTGTCAAATCCAGTGTTTTGTCCAGTCCGGTAGAAATTTGTTCAAATTTCTTTAAATTTGTTGCACTTCACCTTCACCCATTAGGTTGTAGCTTTGTTCCGGGTTCTCGTGAGTGATCTCTTCTTCTTTGATATCAGTCAATGCAATGTATAGCCATTCAGGTGATTTATACTTCAGATTAGCTTTCTTTACTCTTTTTGTTTTCTGCAAGTGTTTTCCTCCTTGTCTTTCTTGTTCCTTTTGACTTGTTATTTCATTTACTTGTTCTGCATTCTTTCCATCTAACCTTATGATCTTGTATCTCAATCTTTTAACTTCGTGGGGCCAATTGTCTCCTTTTCTTGGCCTTTTAGGTTCACTTTCTTTTTCCTCTCTTTCTGTTCTCCAAGTTCTCTTTCTTGACTCTAGTTTCTGATGTCTTTCTTCTCCACTTTCTTCTGACTCTGTTTCAGTCCTTTCTTTATTGTCTCTTATCTTAAATTTTAAAATTTCACTTCCTTCATCTGTTTTTGATTTCTCTGGTGTTTTCCTTTGATCACCTATTTCTGTCCCTCCTCGAGGTTCTTCCGAATTTGTGTCAATCTCTCTATCTGTTTCTGAGTTTCCCTGTTCTTTTGTTCGTCGATCTGTCCCTATTGCTCCTCGGGGTCTTCCAATTCTTCTACCTTTCTATTTGAAACTATCCCTTCTTCATCTATTAATATAATTTCTGAAGGATCTTCACCATAACTTGTACTTGGTTGCTCACTGTTACTTTCTTTTTGCTCAGTTTCTTCTTTAATGCTATCAAATTTCCAATTTCTTTTCAGATTTTCCTCACAATCCGAATGCTCTGTGTCAGATGCTGAACTAGTGTCTGATATTTCCAGATGTCGACTCACATGTCGATCTTCAGATTCTGGAACTTTTGCTATTTCCTCCTCTCCTCCTGTCGTTACACTTGTACTTGGGTCTTCCAGATGTCGACTTACAGGTCGATCTTCAGATTCTGGAGCCCTGTTCGTCTCTTCCTCTGCATCAGATGCTGAACTGGTATCTGATATTTCCAGATGTCGACTCACAGGTCGAGCTTCAGGATCTGGAACTCTGATGGTGTGGCTGGCGTGTACCCAGTGTTTTACTCCTGCACATTTGACTGCAGTTGTTGTCACCAGGATCACTTGTCGTGGTTGGTCCCAGCGAGGAACCAAACAGTTTCTTCTTCGGTGGACTTTTATGCGGACCCAATCTCCTGGATTCAAGTCATGAGCTGGTTTTCTTTCAAGAGTGGTCGCATCCGGTCCAACCTGATGAAACACAGAATGTACCACATCAGCCAATCCTTTGCAATAATCCAACACAAGATCATCAGTTATAGTCAGTAGTTTGTTGACAGGTACATGTGCTTGCCTCATTGCTCGTCCCATGATTATTTCGTGGGGACTAAGTCCTGTCTTTCTTTCAGGTATGCTTCTGATAGTCATTAAGATCAATGGCAAGGCATCTGGCCATTTGAGTCCTGTGGCTTGACACATTTTCCCTAGCCTGTTCTTTATTGTTCCATTCACTTGCTCTACTATTCCAGAAGCCTCTGGTCTGTATGCACAGTGCAATTTCTGTTTAATACTAAGTGCTTCACAAATCAGTTGAATCAATTCATTTTGAAAATGTGTTCCTCTATCTGTTTCAATCGTTACTGGAAAACCATACCTTGGAATGAATTCTCGCAGCATTAGTTTAGCTACTGTAATTCCATCATTCCTTCTGGTCGGGTATGCTTCCACCCAACGGGAAAACAAACAGACGACTACAAGAACGTATCTTAGTCTATTGCTTGGGGGCATTTCTATAAAATCCATCTGCATTCTCGTGAAAGGACCTCCCTCTCGTCCTATTGTTCCTAGACTCACTACTGTTTTTCTTCCTGGATTTAGCTGTTGACAGATAAGGCATCTTTGACAAAGACTTTCAGCTATGGCTCTGAATTTTGGATTATACCATGTTTGCCTAAAAAGTCTGCTCATTGCATCTCTCCCAATATGTGCTTGTCCATGGTACATCCGTGCCATATCAGAAATCATGCTATCAGGCATAACTGGTCTTTCATCTCTGTAAACCCAAACATCATTTTCCTCCCGTTTTCTGCATCCTCCTTTTATCCAGCTATCCTTTTCCTCATCATCTGCTGCTTCCTGTAATTGTCTCACCTCATCCCATGTCTCGACAGGGTTAGTAAAAAGCAACGGACATGAAATATGCTCTCTTTCTCTGTTTCTGTTCAATGAGACTACATTTTTGGCACAGTACTGAGCTATTTCGTCAGCAAACTTATTGCCAACAGTTATGTAGTCTTCCCCATTTTTATGTGCATTGCACATTACCACCGCAATCTGTTTAGGCAGCTGTATCGCCTCAAGCAACTTTTTCACAAATTCACCATTTCTTATCGGGGTTCCTGCAGACGTCAAGAAACCTCTCTGGGACCAGATCTGCCCAAAATCATGAACCACTCCAAAGCCGTATTGGCTATCCGTGATTACTGTGACTCGGACATTCTTTCCCAATTTGCATGCTTGTATTAGAGCAATCAACTCCGCTACTTGAGCAGAACGTATCCCTCTCAAACAAGATGCTTCCATTACAGCAGCTACTGTGCAAACTGCATATGCTGCACTCAGAACTCCATCATTCGTTCTCAAGCAAGAGCCATCCACGAACAGAATATAATCTGATTCCTTTAAGGGCTCATCCCGTATATCGGGTCTCGGTTTTGTACAATATTCGAGTACATTCAGACAATCATGATCAACTTCATCCATTTCAATCACACTCTCTTCATCTGGCAATGATGTTGAAGGATTCACATTTATGCATCTGTCAATGGTGACATTGTCTGCACTCAAAATCACTTTTTCATACCTAGTCAGCCGACTATGTGTCATATATTGGGTTTTGGTTCTTATCAACAGAATTTCCACAGAATGAGGGACATATACTCTTAGTGGATATCCCATCACAATGCCTTCACTCTGCTCCAGACTTACACAAGTAGCAGCAACTGCTTTCAAACATCCGGGCAACGCTTTTGCTACTGGGTCTAAGACAGCTGAAAAATATGCAATGGGTCTTTTCATGTTTCCGTGTCTCTGCACTAGGACTGAAAACGCACACCCATCTCTTTCACTGCAATACAACTCAAAGTCTTTTTCATAGTCAGGCATTCCCAATGCCGGGGCTTCACACAGTTTTGTTTTTAGTTCTCTGAATGCTTTCATTTCCTCATCATTCATTTCAAATGGATCTTTTACATCTTTCTTTGTCAATCTCTGCAATGGTTTTGCAATTAATGAAAATCCACTTATCCACTGTCGACAATATCCAACCATTCCTAGGAACATTCTTACTTCTCTCTGTGTCATTGGAGCTCTCATTCCTTGAATGATTTTTATTCTTTCAGTCGTTACCTTTCGCACTCCCTTTTCAATCTTATGTCCTAAATATTGGACCTCTTGCTGACAAAACTTCAATTTTGATGGGGACACTTTATGTCCTCCTTTTGCTAAATGATTCAGCAAAGCAATTGTGTCAGTAACACATGCTTCCTTTGTTTTTGATGCCACCAATAGGTCATCAATGTACTGAACCATCACGGATTTCTCTGGCATGTTTAAATCTTCCAATGATTTCTTTAGAATCTGATTAAAAATCGAGGGGCTTTCTGTATACCCCTGAGGAATTCGGCACCATGCCAAAATACGCTCTCCGAACCTGAACGCAAATAATGGCTGGCTATCTGGATGTAATGGAATAGAGAAAAATGCATGGCATAAATCAATAACTGTGTACCATTCTGCTTCGCGTGGAATCTGGTATAGAATTACAGCAGGGTTTGGTACTATTGGGCAGCAAGGTACAACAATTTTGTTTACCTTTCCTCAAATCCTGTACAATTCTATATGTTCCATTCGGCTTTTTCAGTCCCATTATCGGTGAATTGCATGGACTGCTCATTATTTCTCTCAGAATCCCTTGTTCAATCATTTTATTTATTACTGGTGTTATTCCTTCAATTATTTCTGGTGTCAATTTATACTGTGGCGTATTTGGGTAACTCGTTCCTTCTTTAACAGAGATTTTAACAGGGTCTACACCTTTCATTAACCCTATATCTTCTCCCGTAAAATCCCACACTTCCTGTTTCACTGTTTCTTTTAGTTCAATTGGGATTTTCTCTACGTCAAACACAGGAAATAAATCATTCACTTCTGATTCTAAATTTACCATTGTCATTTTATATAATACATCTTCATCTGGGGTTTGAAATGCAATTCCATCTGGAGTACAATAGATGGTGCAGTTCATCTTGCAAAGCAGATCACGTCCTAATAGGTTCACAGGACTGCAATCACACACCACAAATCGGTGCATATCACTGAATGGTCCAATCTTTACCTCCACTAATTTAGTAAGAGGCGCCCTAATTTGCTGATTCGAAACACCCACGACTTGGATATGTTCACCTGAGAGAGGAAGGTTTGAAATTTTCACTGATCTAACAGTAGAACGGGTAGCTCCAGTGTCCACAAGGAATGTTACATTTGCACCATTCACTTCTCCATCCACAAATGGACCTGCTTGATCTACCTCTAGAGTTGCGCCAAGCACACACTCTTCCTCCTCTCCTAGGCACCGTCATAAACTTTCATCCGACTCATTCCCATCCTGTCGTAACCAATATTGAGATATGGCAGCTGCGCGCGGCAATTGTGTTACCTGCTCTCCTCCGTAGAATCCTGTGTCTGCACTGTATCTCTGTGGATTTACACTCTTGGGAAGTGGTGGTTGAGGCACCTGACTTTGCTGAGTAACTACCTGTGGTTGCTTCAGCTGTTGGTAACTCACCTCACTCTGCACCTGTGGATTCAATGATTGATTTTCCGCATTAGTTTTTGGAGGGAATTTACACTCGTTTCTCCAATGTCCTAATTTTCCGCAGTTGTGGCATGGCCACTTTTTCTTTGCTTCTTCTATACTCATTTGACCTTTTCCTTTACCTATATTTTTGTCTGGATTTCGTCTGTCCTGCCTCATTAACTTGATTATTCAATTGAGCTTCTTGTTTTTCTGCAACTTTCACCTGTGCCCACATTGCTTTTTCTTTCAATTTACGCTGTCTACTCTCAATGTCATCACTACAATATTTAGCATATCTCAAAACCTCGTCTACCGTGCTATTCTGCCAACAAATCATATGTTGCTTAATCATTTCACTTATTTCTGGTTTTAATCCATAAACGAACCTATATACGAAATGGCTCATGTCTTTTTCATTTAGTGTCTCATATCCACTATACTGTTTAAAAACTAACAGTAGCCTTTCATAGTACGCATGTACAGATTCCTTACTCTCCTGTGTGGTTCTGTCAATCTTTACCCAATCCGTTTCTTTGGGTGGGATTTTATTTTTCAAAAAGGTAATAACTTGGTCATATTTCCTCATCACTTCTGGTCCTGGCGCTCCTGTTTTAGCGTCTCTTGGATATTCTACAGTTGGCCAATCAATAGTAATCTTACATTCTGTCCACAAATCAGCTGGTACTACTATGTCAAATAATCCATCCAAATCTATCCATAACACTTTCGAAACCTTAACAAACCTCTCCACTTGTCTGTACCATTCTACTGGTTTTTCTCTCAATTTTGGGAAGTCATTTGTAAATGACAGTATATCTTGTCTAGACCAGGGGACATGAACATAACTACCTCCTGGAGTTTCTCTCATCGGGTACTCCCTCACAATTGATTCCTTGTCTGTCACCGCAAAAGCCAAAGACGCTTTATCGGTCGTTTTCTCATTCCTTTTAGTCCACCTGCTTCTCCATCTATCCACATCACCCCATTTTCTCAGCAAAACAATTAATTCTTTTATTTGGGTCAACCGTCCTGATGTGTTCAAATTTTCTATATCTTTCTCGCAAAAATCTACTCTATATGGTTTCTGCAAACTTCTCACCTTTACAAATTCTACTCCTAGTTCATTTGCTGTTTCTTCTAGTTTGTCCTGCAAATTTCTAGCTCTCCACGTAATGCTCTTACATAAGAACATTATCTCATCATCCTGATAAGTTTTCAATTTTTCTGTACCAATTGTCCCTAAGATCAATTCTTCCATGTCTATTTTTAACCTAATTACATCTAATGGTTTTGATTCTGTCTCTTTCGTTTTCAGGGTTTTCATCCATTCATTCAATTCATCCGGAGTTGGACCTACAGGTGTACTATTTAATTCTATCCAAGTTTTATTTCTTTCTGGTGTCTCTGATGCAGACTCAGTTCCCATAGGTATCCTTCTAAACTCATTCTCATTTACCGTTAAATTAGTAGGTGGGCTTGGTCTATATGAACTAACCAGATTTCTTGCCCTTTCATTGTCTAATTCCATCCCTTCTTTTCTTCTTTGCAAATTTGAATTCATAGAAATGACTAAAGAATGCTCTTCTATCTTCTGATTCTCAAAAACTGGTATTACTGGACCTATTGTTACAGGTACAGTTACAGCTTCCATATTCATTGTCAATTCTCTTATCTTTTCCGTCAATTCTCTTGTGGTTTTTGCTAATTCAGTTGTATTGTCACTTTCAACTTTCTCGCTTTGTGGGGTTTTCAATTGCTCTTGTGACCTATTTATCTCATCTCTCCGTTCGGGATTTTTATTCCTCCCAGTTTCCATTGGCGGTGCATTAGGTGTCACCACCGCAGAATTCTGTTGGTATGGAGGTGGGTTTCTGTTTAAAATATCTTCCAGCAATTCATCTTCCGTCTCACTACCTCCATACCCGTACCTTTCAGTAACTAAATGCTTCTTTTTCTCTGTACATTTTCTCTTCGCTTCTTCCTCAACTGTAAAAGCTGGAAATAAACCTCCTGTCATATTAGCATATCTCCAACGTTTTATTCTGTCCTCATGATTCACTCCCCATAACCTTCTGGGTACAAACTCATGATTTCTTAATCCTCTGAATCTTTCTCGTTCATACATCTCATCTTCCCATTCACTTAAAGCTTCAAACTGTGTTGGTCTAGGTTTAGGCTCAAGCATCGTCATCTTCTCCCTCAAATTGCGAAGTACAGCTACACTAAATGAACCATTCTCAGGAAATGCTAATTCTCCAACATTTTGAGTATATGTAGTCCAATTTTCTAACCATATGCAAGTATGATATCCGTATTTCAGCATCATATGCGAAGCTGGTAACTTTGGCGGAGGAATTACTTGTCCCTCTCTAGTCACTACCTTTTTGTCTTTCTTAAAAAAGTTCTTAACTTTCGCCATCCACGACGTTTTCTCTCTACCATACTCATAATAAGCCATAATTCACAATCTCTTTCCTTTCTCAGAGTCCGCACTCAACACTATTCTCTATGCGTTATTCGGACCTATCACAGCGCGACTCACACCAACGCTCCAATCCAAAGCTTCTACGTCACTGCTTATTCAACCAATCCTAGCGTGTCTCACACCAACGCACCAATCAGAGCGTCTTCTGTATAACTAGTGCACTGTCCAATCCCAGCGCGGCTTTTGTCAACGTCAGTTCTGCTCCTGACCCCTCCTTTACAAAATTTATCGGCAATTTATTTTTCAACTGTTCTTGGTTAGTTACGACATTAAAAACACATTTCCATTGTCTGATTTCGCTAACAAAAGTGACCGTTTTATTCTATCTCGCAAGAATACAGTTTCGTTCGGTAAGTGTAGCACTTCCCTCTACCTTACCCTTCTTTCAAGCAAGGGGTAAACCCGTTTCTCTGGAGATAAAACACATGTGGAGACTACACTGCTCCTGAGAATTAAGGCCCGAGTTTCACAAGAAAACCGGTTGCTATTTCACTCACACACCTTTTATACGGAAAATGTCCCTATCATAACACAACCTGTGTTATCACCAATATGAACTCAGACAATGCACTATATTCCATGTGACTTCTCTTGCCACACGTGTCCACTTCCTACTTCCCGGAAGCTTCAAAACCTTTGACTGACATATAAAGTAATACCATATAACATGAAGTGTTACACATAAAAATAATCAATAATCAATAATCACCAAACTAATCTATAGTAACCATAACTCTGCTACGAAGAAATCTGATCCAGCGCTATCAATAAAATTTCTTCTCCTATATGCTTTGGACATCCAGGTACAAATATCCCTTTTCCACAACTTATATCCATATGACGGTGGGGCCCATAACACCGCATAAACATTCACTCTCTCATATATTCCCTGGATTTCATCCGTTTTACTTAGGAGAAAACAGTAAATGATTTGCTGGAAGGAGACGGGATACATTTTAAAACGACATAATACTCTCAAACCTTAAGGTATTCCGCTCATTGGTCGATGGACCAACTAGTAGGAATCAGTTGATGGTGATTAAGACCAGCTCAATCACTATAAACCTTTAAACATTTATATTTATCATTGAGCTAAAGAACCTCAGACTCATTGTTTTAAAGATAATAAAGTTTATCTAATCTTTAGAAGCATGAATAAGTTTCAAATTTATTATTCAGATTAATACATTTATCATCATTATAAGAATAAATTTTAAGTTGCAATTCATACCTATTAGATGGAAAAACAAAGTTCGTCACAGCAATGAATTCAGATCACAGCATAGAACTCCCGAAAAACTGTCTATCTGTCCTGAAAAACAGGCCTTCTAGACGGATCACCTATATGGTGTTTCCCGCCACAATCCAGTTCTTTTCCCTTATAGAATTTAAGAATAAAAGGTCTAATAATATTAAAAATGGAAAAATCTATTAAAGCAAAAAAGGTTTCTCCATCAGCAGCGTCCCGTGCTCAATAAAAATATAAAACAGCGGCTCCCGCAGCAACAGCACCAGCAAAAAGCAGTAGCATCAGTAGGAGTTCCCCTCCCTCAGAGTAGGTCTTCTTATACCCTAAAACTAGCTTACTAAGTGAAAATGTTACATCTTTGGGGCAAGATTCTCTCTAATTGGTCCATTTGGGGTCAGTATACATCTCATTATGAATATCCTTGCTTCAACCAGTTCTTTGTGGAAAGTTCATACTTCTGTCGTTTCTCACGGGTTCATGACATTACCCATCCGCACATTGGACTCAATCTGTATCCTTTTCTGATACTTTTAAGTTGAACAGTTCATTGTTTATTCATATATCCACTGCAACTTCTCACGCCTTTCGCTATGTCCTTTTTTTGGCACACGTTTGTATAATAAGGTCATCGCAGCCTTGACCAAGCTTCCATCCTAGGCTTTGGGACGGTCACATGATCCTTTTGTTCACAGCCTTTCTCGCTTTCGGAACCCTTTTCGCGCGTGCGTACACTAGCTTGTTTGCCATGGCAGCCATTTTTACATCGCGGCACAACAGGCCTAAGCGAACTATTATAAAGATAAACAGAACATAGTTAAGAATAAAGAATATAAGCCTTTTCGTTTCCCTCCCGTCATTCTACGTACCCCAATTAAGTATTACCTAGCAAATGCGACATATAAAGCCATTTCTTTACTTACCAACCGCTTTACTTTGCCACTACACAGTTTATTTCCAAGCACAAATCATGCATTTATTATTCTAGTTAGTACACAAGTTATTAGGCTTATGTTATCCACATTAACAATTGTAAGTAAATTAGTTTGCACGGATATAGCGTGTTACCCATGACCCTTATCATGACACATACATGGTTGGTTATTTACTGAAACGAACTCGTGTGTTAATTATTCAACATAAATATTAGGAGGTTAAAATTTTTTCGTTTACCCTGCTCCATCAGTAGGTGTTAAGTGTAGGTACAACACAGGGCTCAACACTAGAACGTGTCCAGCAGGAAACTACAAACACGTGTACCCAAGAATGGGCGGTGTGACTGATGAAAGGAGTGTTCAAGGTAGAGTGACCACCCATGCGTAAATTTCACAGACTCTCCGTTATGTTGGGTGTCGAGTCAATTCAATTCTTTATTGTTTGATTATTTAAAATCTTACAATATTGTACCAATCATTTCTGTTGTAATAATGGGTGTCGAGTCCGTTGTCCATTATAACATTCTTTTCATGCCTTTTGTCCGTAATTCTGTGGATTGCAGCGAGCCGTGCTTGCCCCCTGTGAGAAGCCTCAAGAGTTTTAGAGCACTCCCTGTTGGGGCCAGCACAGTTCTTTGAACTGATGAGGCTTCAGCAGCCCCTCCCTCCCCGACTTCCCAAGACAGCCACAGGCCCATTGTCATTCTGCCTGTGGCGGATTCTTGCATACAGAATGACAATGTGTCATACCTGAAAGAGGATAATCCATGCTGTATGGAGCGACATTTCGCCCCAATTCCAGTCGCACAGCGAAAGCCTAAATATGCAATACTACTTCTACGTGATAAACTCGTCCAGTTTACTCCATTGAATCAATGTTTAGTTCCAATATTTAGAGTGCTTTTTCTTTTGCTTTTTAAATCCACATGTAAGGTATCATGCTTTTTTCAAAAGCTTCCAATGCTCAAGATGTGCCCATCCGGACCTCTTTCAAGAACACGACGAAAATGGATGGTTTGTCCTCGGCAGTATTCTTTATTTCAACCCAATGCATTTCGGGCTTTAACAAGCCCTTCTTCAGGGGTAACTGCAAATTACAATTTAGAAAAATCACCATTACTACATTGTCCTTTATGTCACATGTAACATAATCCGTACTTCCCTTATTTCATTGATTAAACCGTGATAAACCATGATAAAGTGCTAAAACAGACCCCTTTCCGTGTAGATTTAAAGATAATTCATTATTGGATAGTTTAGGGGTGTAAATAGACTAGTTTGACACTGGGGGGATTGTTTTTTGATTCGTTTTAAATCTACACGGAAAGGGAAGGTGTCTGTTTTAGCACTTTGTCACGGTTTAATCAATGAAATAAGGGAAGTACGGATTATGTTACATGTGACATAAAGGACAATGTAGTAATGGTGTTTCTTGTTAAAGCCCGAAATGCATTGGGTTGAAATAAAGAATACTGCCGAGGACAAACCATGCGTTTTCGTCGTGTTCTTGAAAGAGGTCCGGATGGGCACATCTTGAGCATTGGAAGCTTTTGAAAAAAGCATAATACCTTACATGTGGATTTAAAAAGCACAAGAAAAAGCACTTTAAATATTGGAACTAAACATTGATTCTATGGAGTAAAATGGACGAGTAAATCACGTAGAAGTAGTATTGCATATTTACGCTTTCGCTGTGTGACTGGAATTGGGGCGGAATGTCGCACCATACAGCATGGATTATCATCATGTGCCATTGGGGCAAGGCACAAAACCAGTAAGCATGCGTACTTTGATCATTATCATGGCTAAAATTGGAAACATTATGATAAGGAAGGTGTGCATTCCATCACCTTTGTTGACAATAACTGAAAGAGGAGCCATGCTTGGGGGTGGGTCTGGGTGCACTGTGTAGGAGAGTAGTATCTGCTTCTTATAGTTACCCCCACTTTTTGCTGATGTCTCACTGTTTTTGGCCTAGTCTGACTGGGATCCTGCTATTCAGGACCCCAGTCTATCTGCTTTCTCCTGTAAATTGCAATACATGTACTTTAGGTACACTCCAGATTGGATACTGGGGTACCCTTATAAGTCCCTAGTATATGGTACACCTTGTATCCAGGGCATAGGTACTCAGAGGCCTCCCATGGGCTAAATCATGTATTATGCCACCCCTGAGAGGCCATTCAAATTGACACGACAAGCCTGCTACAGCAGACTGTGTAAGCTGGTGCTTGCACCACTTACTTAAGATATAGTTTCACTATATCTATCTAAATCACTACACTTAAACACCTATCAGTCACCCCTATGGCAGGCCTTATCAATCCTGAAGGCAGGGTGCTGGGTTTTACATGAGAGGGTGCCCCTGCATGAGCAGAGCCCCTCTGCAGCCTTCGGAGACCATTCTCTGGGGTTGTCTGTGATGCAGCCAGACATATATGTTTAAGTGCATTATAACCTCGCCGTAAATGCTAACTTTAAAACGGCGGCTTAGAAACATGTCGTGTTTGGTGTCAAACACCTTGGAATCATACCTCCACACCAGTAAATGGTGTGGGAGGTATGATTTCACCCTTCTAGAACCACTACTGTGGGTCACCGGTCTACCCGGTACCAGCTTTCACGACATGGGCAGCACAAAATGGATGCTGCCAGCCACAGACACGAGTCTGCCCTCCTGCTGCTGAGCCAAGCACGAGCAGAGGAAGGCCTGACAATAGGTATCCTGTCACAGGGAGGTGTGACCACCTCCCAGACAGGGTTTAGTGTATTGGGGCTGGGAGGGTGCACTCTGAGAGTGCCAGAAAGTCTGCACTGGGGGCACATTTGGTGTCCCTGTGCATAGTCCAGCTCAGACCAGTTCTGGGAGCCAGTGGCTCCTGCTCTGGCGCAAAACTGGACAAAGGACATGGGTGTAACCACCCCTCTGTCCTGCCCCTCCCCTAGGAGGGTCCCCAGAGTCAGTCCAACCCCTTCCATGGGTATAAAGTGGGAAACCTGACTACAGGACTTTGGATTATACCTGGACAAGACACTGCAAAGAAACCAAGTACTTCAACAGTCTACACTTTGCTGGACGACAGAAGAATCTCCCTTGGAGTAAAGGAGTTACTCCCCTGCAGCAGCAGGCACCTAAGCGCATCTGACCGGCTTGCATCTTCAGAGCTCCTGCGGACTCCAAAGATTTCTGCAACACAGGAGGTGGGTTCCCGAAGGTCCCTGAGGTAGATCTGACCTCTCAGCGATTCTGAGACCAATATCCCTCGTGGGGGCCGTGCAATCCGTACCCCTGTGCACCGCGTCTATTTGCAAGTGCGTATGCTTGTTGGCAATCCCTGAGCTTGTCCATTGGTATACTTGTAGTCCTGACTCCGAGCACCATTTGCACTGAAGATATCCGGCCTCCACTCCACAAGTGCTCTGTCGGCTGGTGCTTTGTGAATTCGCTCGAGGTCTCCTCGGGCTCCCTGGTCCGTTGGCCTGTGGGTCCTGACGAGGATCATCTTGTTTGTTCTTGGGCTTCCCTGGTTGCTCCAGATGTGCCCTGACTCTACATTGCTTGGAGAGTCCCCTGGACCTTGCTGGTCCACACCGTAACCTGTTTCCTCTGCCTGCGTGGGTTGCCGTTGCCAAGGCTTGTTGGTGCCCGAGCCGGACACTGACCCCTCAGCTCGCGATATCCTTCATGGGAAAGCTCACATCCGGACCCTGGTTGTCGTCAACATCTCCTGGTCCCCGTGGCTGCAGAGACAAACATCCTTTCTCTTCACCTGAAGCACCCGACATCGGTGGGCATTCGACTACCGAGCCCCTGGTCATCTGAAGTGACCCAGACTCTGTCCCCTTTACTTTCAGGTTCCTCTCACCTAGAATCCAGGCTTGGATTCCACCAGACACTCTTCGCCTTCCTGGCAGCAGTACTTCTTCGCATCTCTCCATTGAAAACGACGAGGTTTCCGACACCACTTGACCCCTATGCACCCGTCTCCTCTGGGATAGGTAACACGGGTATCTCGGTACAAACAAGGGTGCTGGCCTTGGAACCTCTTATGTTCCAAAGGGTTTGCTTGAAGTCCTCGTAGACGTGTCCTTAAACTGTAATTTTCCAACCGCGACTTTCCCATAGAGTTGCACGGAGCACGCGGTCGTGTTTCCTCACTGCACCCGTCCTCCGTGGGCGCCCTGTGTCACTGCCTTGGGTGGTTCCTTGGGGTCTCAGCGATTCTACGTGCTCTAGGCACAGTGTCTATTGAAGTCGTGATTGTTATACCATTTTTTAGGTCTCGCCTGAGCCAGCGCAGGCGCTGCTCTGGCGAGAGTTTTAGTAAGCGGGTTTTGGAAGTGCAAACAGTGGCTTTTGCTGGCGACCAGCTTGCGTTCACGCGAGCGTGCACGCGCGATCAGGCACCATATGGCTTCCTCGCCATCTGGACGCTCGCGTGAACGCAAGCTGGTCGCCAGCAAAAGCCACTGTTTGCACTTCCAGAACCCGCTTACTCACGATTACTTTCACTTTCACGGCCGCGCGGCCGTGTCAGTTCTCAGCGCCGCGCGGCCAATGCTTGTTATTTATTTGTATGTACGGGTAATTCAGTGATTTGCTCACTTCTTTAGCGCCCCTTTGTCAGTCAACAATTTCGAAAAATCTATCTTGGTTCTTCAATTTTCAATGCACTCCGGCAGCTCTGGAAATCTCATTCAGACATTTTAAACTTGCAGCTGTTCGCAGAAATTTAGGTTTCTGCCATAAAAAACAACATCTAACAGTGTCGTAGCACTCGAAAAGGTGTCTGATGTCTGCTGCTTCATAAGATGCCACCCATAACTATAAAACATTCATATCATTTAGAACCAGCGCCATTTTCTCCGCACGAGGGGTTGTTAAGAGACACACATGGCTTTCCCAGAGACATTTGTGCAATGACCGGCACAATACGTTGCTTTGTGCCTTTACCTGTCAAACACTGTTATGCTGTCGGCTGCATTGCCAAAACCTCCATTTAATCTTTCACACAAAGCACCAATTTCCTGTACGGCTCTGTTTTCATGTCGAGCTCGCTCTGATCCCACTCCCATGGCTTCCCAGAGGATGGGTGTGGTTCGACCTCTGTGTGTGATCTGTCTCCGTTACAGGGACAAGCGCGCCAAATATGATGCCGAGACTTGGATACACTCTGGTGGTTGTGTTATTAGAGACTCTGGGACCCGCTTGACAATTTCCTCGTTCTCTACATCTGATCACCATCCCATGCCTTGTGGTTCCAGGTTTCGCTGCTCCACCCCCGGTCCTTCAAGCCATTTCAAAATTACAAAAATTAATATCATTTGGAGGAAATAAAATGAATGTGAGTAATATTACACTAGGTAAAAGCTTTGTGTATTATTTACAGCGCTACGAGGCAGCAGGACTGCAGTAGAACGCACTATATAAGGCACATTTTTATTATTGTTATTGTCATCATTACATACATCATAAATCTCTAATGTCTTGAGTAAGTCATCTAATTTTTACAACATTGGGATATTATATCTTGGTGACCCATCAAAAGGATTACCCTTATGTTAACAGGTTTGAGAATGCCTCTGAATCTGTCACACTCCCACATCAATATAGTTTATATTTTCGATCACAATTCACTGATCCTAAGATCACAGTCTTCTCTCAGGCAGGCTTCTATCATCTATACAGAATGTGAATAGTCCTATTGTTATTCTCTCACTATATTAACCTGATCAATTGTTTTGTTTATTGTTGGCTTGATATTTATAACTCACTTTACTTTCGACTTACACTACAAAGAAGCTCCAGGTAGCTCAGTATGCAGAAGGCCATTTTTGGCTGTAATTCTGTTTTTAGTCCAAGGCCCAAATTTAGGGCCTTATTACGAGTTTGGCAGTCCCGCGGACCGCCATATCGGCGGTGGTGGTCTGAGTGCGGTGAGTTCGGCGGTCCGACTGCCGTATTTCGAGTTGGGCAAACAGCTTTGCAAAGAACGCCGCTTGACCGCCGAGACTGCCAGCAGATCACTGATGTTCGCGGGTCCGCGGTCAAGGAAAGCCAGCTGCCATAGGGCTGTACAAGGGAGCTGCACCACCGTCCCTATTGTGAGTTGCCTGTTCCACGAGCGGAGTGCAACGGTCCGACCGCCTGCTTAAAGGTGGTGGTGACGAAGGATTTGTGGTGCGCAATCACCCCATTCTTCTTCTTCCAGGCAGATTCCGACATGGATACCTTTCTCCAGGTTCCCCCTTCATAGCAAGATCTTCAGCCTGCGGATTCTGACCCTGTGTGCGGCGATATACAGGTGAGTCTTTTTAATACCATACACCCATTGCCAAGATTGCCCACATATGTGCTGAACCCGGTTAATAGATATATGGTATATTTCCACATATATCATGCATATGTGTGCATTCAACACATATGCAGTCGAAACAAACACAAACAGGTATCAATATATTTGTGAAAAATACTCACCACCACTGCAAGATCACAGCCTCCTCACCCCGGCCCCGTGGTCGACTCACAATACGGCGTTCTTTGGACTGCCAGCACCATGGGCTGTGGCGGGGGCAGACACTGTTCTACGAGGGTCGGACTGCCAAACTTGTAATAAGGCCCTTACTAAGATTTCATGCAATGCAGCGCAGCATCCAAATGTGCTGTACTGCATTGCATAAAACATAGCACAGATCCATATCTACAAAAATTGGCCTGCTGCTGGTGTCATCCCCTGCAGCGGCGGACAAAATGGCTGCCATTTGTTACGCACAGCCTCGCCTCTATTGCATAGGCGAGAGTGTGCACTGCCTTACATAGGATATGTATTAGAGGTATACCCCTCTAGTTCAAATTCTTATGCGCAGATAACCGCAGAAATGTCCGACGCAATGGATGTATGTTGTACACTGTGGCACATATGCAATGTGTCGATTTCTCTGGGAAAATAACACCATGCCATCGTTTGTGCCTTCTTTTACTGATGGTTCATTTTTGTTGTAAAGTCAGGTCAGATTTTCTTAGTTGATCAGACTTTGCACTAAAACCTATGGTTCTTTGTGATGATTCCTCACCCTTGACGCAAAGCAGTGCAAAGTGGATTTGGTGGAGTGAAGCAGTCACATTTCCAGTGCAAAACACCTTTGGCACTAGAATGTAGATAAGAGCTGCCTCTTTGCACCTCTATGTCTCACTCTGGTCACTCTAGTGCTGGCACAAAGCATTAGTAAATCTGTGCTGAGGACGTTTGCACTCTTGTGGCTCCATCGTCTGTGGGTGGAAATCAGGTAAACATCAAAGCCTTCTGTTTCACACATAGTAGGCCGTGCTTTCTACACATCTGGTTTTCTGACTGAGAAACTGCCAACACATCCCTACTAGAATCCTTCAGAATGCCTTCGGTAGCTGGTTGGTGATACTAAGTATGAAATCCATGAGACTAGGCCAACATGATTTGGTTATACCGAGCAGTAAATGGACTCCTTGCTAGACCAACTGTGCAACATGAACGATCTCCTTTAATTAGGTCTCGGCCTGCACCAGCGCTTGCGCTGGTCTGGCCGAGAGTTTTAGTAAGCGGGTTTTGGAAGTGCAAACACTGGCTTTCGGCTGGCGACCAGCTTGAGTTCACGATGGCGTGCATGCGCAGCTGCCATCTGGGTTTCCTATCTCTTCCTCATTTCCTCGTCATGGCTCATTAACTCTCTGGACTCTGATGTTTCAATCGCAGCAGCAGCTCACATTACCAACTGAGGGCCCTGGACTACAGTCACATGAAAAACAACAGCGATTAGCATTGAAATGCAAGCTTTTTTTGTCTAGTTAGAAATATTGCTTCGGTGGGTTGATTTCACCTTATATCGCTATTTGTTTTATATTGGGAGTCACAGCCTAATTACCAGTTTTTTTGTCTCTCACTGTTTTTTTGTATATTTATTCGCGCAAAGCTATATTTAAGGTTACTTTTTCGCGTCACTTCTTCACTCTATTTAAACTCCACACCCCCACTCTTATTGTCTCTCTCCTTCTCTCTCCCCTCTCTAATTCTCTCTCACTTAATTAACTCTCCCTCTCTATCTTTTTTAGCCTTTCATTCTCTCTCACCCCTTTATCTGTTTCTCTTTCAAACTCCTTCATTCACTCTCTCTCCCCTTCTTTCTCTCTCTCTATCCCGCTCCACTCTTTATTCTATGTACACCCTTTCTCTCTCTTTCTCTCTCACCACCCTCTCTAATTGGGCATTATATCTTCACTCTATCTCTCACTCGGCAACACCACAGCATCACTCAGCGCAACCACAGCATCAATCAGAGCCAGCACAGCATCAATCAGAGCCCGCACAGCATCAATCAGAGCCAGCACAGCATCACTCAGCACCAACACAACATCTCTCAACGCCATCACAGCATTACTCAACGCCATCACAGCATCACTCAGTGTAACCACAGCATCACTCAGTGCAACCACAGCATCACTCAGCACAACCACAGCATTACTCAGCACAACCACAGCATCACTTAGCGCCACAACAGCATCACTCCGCGCCACCACAACATCACTCCGCGCCACCACAGCATCACTCAGCACCACCATAGCTTTACTCAGCGACACCACATCATGACTCAGCACCACCACAGGATGACTCAGCACCACCACAGGATGACTCAGCACCACCACAGCATCGCTCAGCACCACCACAGCATCGCTCAGCACCACCACAGCATCGCTCAGCACCACCACAGCATCGCTCAGCACCACCACAGCATCGCTCAGCACCACCACAGCATCGCTCAGGGCCGTCACAGCATCGCTCAGCGCCGCCACAGCATCGCTCAGCGCCGCCACAGCATCGCTCAGCGCCACCACAGCATCGTCAGCACCACCACAGGATGACTCAGCACCACCACAGGATGACTCAGCACCACCACAGCATCGCTCAGCACCACCACAGCATCGCTCAGCACCACCACAGCATCGCTCAGCACCACCACAGCATCGCTCAGCACCACCACAGCATCGCTCAGCGCCACCACAGCATCACTCAGCGCCACCACAGCATCACTCAGCGCCACAACAGCATCACCACAGCATCACTCAGCACCACCACAGCATCACTCAGCGCCACCACATCATCACTCAGCGCCGCCACAGCATCGCTCAGCGCCGCCACATCATCGCTCAGCGCCGCCACAGCATCGCTCAGCGCCGCCACAGCATCGCTCAGGGCTGCTACAGCATCGCTCAGCGCCGCAACAGCATCGCTCAGCGCCGCCACAGCATCACTCAGCGCCGCCACAGCATCGCTCAGCGCCACCACAGCATCGCTCAGCGCCACCACAGCATCGCTCAGCGCCACCACAGCATCGCTCAGCGCCGCCACAGCATCGCTCAGCGCCGCCACAGCATCGCTCAGGGCCACCACAGCATCGCTCAGCGCCGCCACAGCATCGCTCTGGGCCACCACAGCATCGCTCAGGGCCACCACAGCATCACTCAGCACCAAGACAATATCACTCAGCACCACCACAGCATCACTCAGCGCCAAGACAATATCACTCAGCACCACCACAGCATCACTCAGCACCACAGCAGTATCACTCAGCAAGACCTGAGTATCATTCAGCATCACCTCAGCATCGTCTCCGCAACAGTCACCACCACCACCACTACCACCTCAGCATCACTCAACACCACCTCAGCCTGCTCTCGGAATCTGGCATCTGTTGATTCTCCCCTAGCGTCTGGCCGCTGCTACTGCTAGTGTTATAATACAGGTACTAGTTCCCAACCTTCACCCTCCGATTGTTTATGCCCCCTCAAAAAAAAGCTTTAACAAACAACCATTGCAATAGGCAGAAACAAGTTGCCAGCATTGCAAGAACAAAAGAAAACTGAGGAAATTTTTTATTGTAAATACTTTTTTAATATGGTCGTTCAGTTTTACATAATGCCTTCTTGGTCATATATAAAGTAACAAAAATGCTTCTGACACTTTTTTATTATAACTTTTCAGCATGCTGCACAGCAGCCACACTTCTCTACAGCACAGCTTGAAGACATTGGCAAAGTCAATAGCTCTGGCTAAACACTTATAAGGCCCCAAAGGCGAGACCTATTGGCTATGCCAATGCTTGTTTAGTATATGGTTCGGTCTCCCCCTGGAGCCCGGTGTACATTTTGCGCACTTGCGTATGTTCTATTGATTAAGTATTGTGTGCTTTATGTTCTAATCTCGTGTAGAGATTAGTAGAGAGTATCATAGTAATACATACATATTTTTACATAACTACTGTGTGGTTCTCCTTTCATTTGATCATTCAAGAAGTGAGATTCTGATAAAACAAGCTGCTCTACATTCCTTCAAGATTAAGCCTGAAGGCTGCTCTCCACAGCTACCACTAGGATAGCTTTATAAAGGTTATCTTTGACCTCATACATCATAAGGGTCATTTGGACTGGTGCAAGGTGCCCACTTTAATTAGTGGACAGCATATACCAGGCCAACTTCTCACATTGGTGTGCAGCGGTTGGGATTCAAGCTTGCTATTGTTTTACCAGATAAATCTCATTGAGTGATTAACTGAAAACCACTGAGTATTAGGCACATATAATACATCAAGATTGGAATAAGTAAGTTCTACTGAACTTGGAGTTGGGTAAGTCAAGGACCTATCAAACCCTTTCTCCAACTCAAGAGAGTTTAGTCTCCACTAGGTTAGGTAGGTGCCTACACCACATAACACTAGTATGTCTTCTAGAGGAGAAGCCAGTGGCTCTCTGCCAACTAGGTATGATAACCTCTCATTCCAAGAATTGAGGGTTATGTGCATGTCTAGGAAGCTGAGGACAGGGAGAAGTGCAAGCACCCAACGTCTCATAGAGATGTTGCTCTTGGATGACCTCAGAAAGACCCCAGGGTCTGATGAAGTAGAAAGAGTGGGTGGGACAGGGAATGAGGAAAGACCAGGAAGTGAAACCTTCTTTGATCTGGACTCAAACCCTGGCCAGGAGGATCAAGATGATTCTAACCTGGAAAACACAGAACTTCCTTTAGGTGGGGAGAAGGCCCCAGTGGCCCTCTCCTTACTCCACCAGGAAGAGTACAGAGTTTGCCTAGGAGATCCAGAACTCCCTCTGTGGAGTCTAATCACTCAGGAACTTCTGTAGGGACTTCCATATCAAATAAGAGGGAATTCTCTTATGATAGACAGTGCCAACTTCTGGAGCTTGAGAAAATCAAGCTTAGGCTCAAGAAGGAGCAGTTGGCCCTAGACAGGGAATCCCTAGAGCTCCAGAGAGCTACAAAAAGATTGGGACTAGAGTCCCATGGTGGCAGCAACAGTGTTCCTAGAAGTAGGGAGTATACTCATGAACATAGGAACCTGAACAAGATAGTCTCTCCCTAACAGAGTGGGGATGACATCCACAAATGGATAACTGCACTGGAAATGGCCTGTAAAGTACAGAAGGTCCCTCAGGGGCAGTGGGCAGCTATCTTGTGGCTCTCCTTTGCTGACAAAGGTAGAGATAAGCTCCTCACTGTTAGAGAAGAGGATGCTGACAACTACTCAGTCTTGAAGAGTGCTCTCATTGATGGGTTTGGCTTAACCACTGAGCAATACAGGATTAAGTTCAGAGACACCCAGAAGACACAGCCTCAAGACTGGGTAGACTTTGTAGATTGTGCTACTAAGTCTCTGGAAGGCTGGTTACTTGGCAGTAAAGTGAATGATTTTAAATGATTGTACAATTTAATTATGAGGGAGCAGATCCTTAATAATTGCCAAAATCAGTTGTTGCATCAGTACCTGGTGGACTCTGATCTGACCTCTCCCCAAGAATTGGGAAAGAAGGCAGACAAATTGGTCAGAACCAGGGTGAAGCAGAAAGCTCAGAACCCAGGTGGTGACTCTAAGAAGCAAGATGCTAAGACCTCAGATAAGGGTGGGGAGAAGGGTAAAGACCAGAAGTCTTCACAAGGGCCCCAAAAACCTGCATCTGGGGGGGAGTCACAATAAAACAAGGGTAAAGGCAAAAAGAAACCTTGGTGTCATATCTGTAAAGAGAAGACCCATTGGACAAAGGATGCCAATTGTCCAAACACCAAGGATTCTACTCCTACCACCACTGCCCCTAAGGCAACTGCTCCCCCTAGCTCAGTTCCAAGTGGTGGTACACAGAACAAGGGAATAGTAGGGTTAACCTTGGGATCTGAGATGGATTCTGGCCTAGTCAGAATTCCAACTCAGGCTGTGTTAGTCTGTGATGGAGGCATGGATATTGGCTCCTTATTTGTAAGCCCCAGTAACTTGGGCAAGTACAGACAACAGCCTTTAATCAATGGTAAGGAGGCCATGGCATACAGGGACACAGGTGCAAGTGTCACAATGGTGACAAAAGAACTTGTGGACCCTGACCAGATCATACTTGGTGTGATGTACCAAGTGACCAATGCAAGCAATGCCAGGACAGACCATTCCTTGGCAGTTGTGAATTTCACCTGGGGAGGGGTAACTGGCCCTAAGAAGGTAGTGGTAAGTACAGACCTCCCTGTAGAATGCTTATTGGGCAATGATTTGGAAACTTCAGCTTGGGCTGAAGTAGAACTCAGGACACATGCAGAAATGCTGGGCATCCCTGCAGATGTGTTTGCCATGACTAGGTCACAGGCAAAAATGTCTTCCACTGAACAGGCCCTGGATCCTGGAATAATGGACCAGGTGCCTTCCAAGAGAAGGAGCAGTAGGGGTAAGGCAGTGTCACCCCCCCCTGCCTCAGAGTGAGGATCACACTCTTGAGGGAACTGATCTTAGTCCCGAAGAAGGAACTGTCTTAGAGGAACTTGAACCTGACCAGGTTGAGTTCTTGGGGACAGGGGGCCCTTCCAGGGCAGATCTGAGTCAGGAGCAGCTGAACTGCCCCTCTCTTGAACCCCTCAGACAGCAAGCTGCTGCTGAGGCTGCTGGGAGTGCCAGTGGGTCCCATAGGATCTACTGGGATGATGGACTTTTATACTCAGAGGGTAGAGACCCCAAGCCTGGTGCTACCAGGAGGTTGGTCATACCTCTGAAGTTTAGAGGCTTCCTATTAACACTGGCACATGATATCCCATTAGCAGGACACTTAGGCCAAAACAAGACCTGGGACAGAATTGTCCCTCACTTTCATTGGCCTCACATGTCAGAGGACACAAAAGAGTTTTGTCGCTTCTGTATCACTTGCCAAGCCAGTGGTAAGGCAGATGGTACTACAAAGGCCCCCCTGATACCACTACCTGTGGTGGGGGTTCCCTTTGAGAGGGTTGGGATTGACATTGTTGGTCCCATGGATCCTCAAACTGCATCTGGGCACAGATTTATTCTAGTGGTGCTGGACCATGCCACTAGGTATCCAGAAGCAATACCCCTAAGGACTACCACAGCTCCTGTTGTGGCTAGAGCCCTCCTGGGAATCTTTTCCAGAGTGGGTTTCCCTAAGGAGGTAGTATCAGACCAAGGTGCAAACTTTATGTCTGGTTACTTGACTGCAATGTGGAAGGAGTATGGCGTGAATTACAAATTCACCACCCCTTATAACCCACAATGCAATGAGTTAGTTGAGAGATTCAACAAAACCCTCAAGGGCATGATAAAAGGTCTCCCTGAAAAGATTAGGCGTAGATGGGATATCCTTTTGCCCTGCCTTCTCTTTGCCTAAAGAGAGGTTCCTCAGAAGGGGGTTGGCTACAGCCCTTTTGAACTTCTGTTTGGACATCCAGTTAGGGGTCCCTTATGTTTAGTGAAGGAGGGATGGGAGTTACCTCTCAAACCACCTAAACAGGACATAGTGGACTATGTACTTGGTCTCCACTCCAGGATGGCTGAGTATATGAAGAAGGCATCCAAAAACCTTGAGGCTAGCCGGGAATTGCAAAAGGCCTGGCATGACCAAAAGGCTGTTTTGACTGTGTATCAGCCAGGACAGAAAGTATGGGTGTTGGAGCCTGTGGCCCCAGCAGCTCTCCAGGACAAGTGGAGTGGGCCCCATACTATTCTTGAGCAGAAGAGAGAGGTTATCTACCTGGTGGACCTTGGTACTCCCAGGAGCCCCCACAGGGTGCTCCATGTGAACAGGCTCAAGCCATATGTGGACAGGGCAGACATGGACTTGCTCATGGCTACTGATGAGGGACAGGAGGAAGAGAGTGACCCACTCCCTGACCTGCTCTCACAGAACCCTGATGATGGTTCAGTTGATGGTGTAGCCTTGTCAGGCAGCCTCACTGATCAACAGCAAACTGATTGCAGGAAGGTCCTGAATCAGTACAGACACATGTTTTCACTGACTCCAAGTCAGACTACCTGGTGCACCCATGAGGTGGACACAGGTGACAGTCTGCCTGTTAAAAATAAGATTTACAGGCAACCTGACCATGTCAGGGACTGTATCAGGACTGAAGTCCAGAAAATTTTGGAATTAGGAGTAATTGAGCCCTCAGATAGCCCTTGAGCTAGTCCAGTAGTCTTGGTACCAAAACCTCACACCAAGGGTGGTAGGAGAGAGATGAGGTTCTGTGTTGACTACAGGGGTCTCAATGCAGTCACTAGGACTGATGCTCACCCTATTCCAAGGGCAGATGAGCTGATTGACACTTTAGCCTCAGCCAAGTTCTTAAGCACATTTGACCTGACAGCTGGTTACTGGCAAATCAGATTAGCTGAGGAAGCAAAACCAAAAACAGCATTTTCAACCCCTAGTGGGCATTACTAATTTGTGGTGATGCCATTTGGCTTGAAGAATGCACCTGCCACTTTTCAAAGGTTGGTGAATAAAGTCCTTACAGGTCTGGAAGCCTATAGTGAAGCTTATCTAGATGATATTGCTGTCTTCAGCTCCACCTGGGAGGATCACCTGGTCCACCTGAGAAATGTTTTAGAGGCCCTGCAAAAAGCAGGCCTCACTATCAAGGCCACCAAGTGCCAGATAGGGCAGAGTAACGTTGTGTACCTGGGCCACCTTGTGGGTGGAGGCCAGGTTCAACCATTGCAGAGCAAAATCCAGACCATCATGGACTGGGTTGCTCCAACTACCCAGACTCAGGTCAGAGCTTTCTTGGGCCTGACTGGGTACTACAGAAGGTTTGTCAAAGGATATGGATCCATAGTGACCCCTTTAAATGACTTAACTTCCAAAAGAATGCCTAAGAAAGTTCAGTGGACAGTTAGCTGTCAAAAGGCATTTGATGACCTGAAGCAGGCCATGTGCACTGCTCCCATTCTGCAAAGTCCTGATTATTCCAAACAATTCATTGTTCAAACTGATGCATCTGAATTGGGGGTAGGGGCTGTGTTATCACAATTGAATGAAGAGGGTCAGGATCAGCCAGTAGCTTTCATACGCAGAAGGCTGACCCCCAGAGAGAAACGTTGGTCAGCTATTTAGAGGGAAGCCTTTGCTGTGGTTTGGGCCTTGAAGAAGCTGAGGCCATACTTGTTTGGCACTCACTTCATTGTTCAGACAGACCATAAGCCCCTCTTATGGCTAAAACAGTTGAAGGGTGAAAACCCCAAACTTTTGAGGTGGTCCATTTCCCTACAGGGGATGGACTATACAGTGGAACATAGACCTGGGAGTAACCATGCCAATGCAGATGGACTCTCCAGATATTTCCACTCTAGAACATGAAGACTCAACTGGTCAAGGTTAGTTTAATATCCTTACGTTTGGGGGGTTGTGTAGGAGAGTAGTATCTGCTTCTTATAATTACCCCCACTTTTTGCTGATGTCTCACTGTTTTTGGCCTAGTCTGACTGGGATCCTGCTATTCAGGACACCAGTCTATCTGCTTTCTCCTGTAAATTGCAATACATGTACTTTAGGTACACTCCAGATTGGATACTGGGGTACCCTTATAAGTCCCTAGTATATGGTACACCATGTACCCAGGGCATAGGTACTCCAGAGGCCTCCCATGGGCTGAAGCATGTATTATGCCACCCCTGAGAGGCCATTCAAATTGACACGACAAGCCTGCTGTGTAAGCTGGTGCTTGCACCACTTACTTAGAATATAGTTTCACTATATCTATCTAAATCACTACACTTAAACACCTATCAGTCACCCCTATGGCAGGCCTTATCAATCCTGAAGCGATACAAAAGGGGATGATGGACGGAACGTTTGAGCCAATCAAACACTCACCCCCAGTCAACTGATCTGGGTTTAATCCATCATCATTCTTTAGCTCACTCCACCACCCCAGTTCAGACATGGCCATATGCAAATCAGTCTGACCCTGTGCCTCATGGGAACAGTCCAGCCCGAACTGCCAAGCAGGGTGCTGGGTTTTACGTGAGAGGGTGCCCCTGCATGAGCAGAGCCCCTCTGAAGCATTCGGAAACCATTCTCTGGGATTGTCTGTGATGCAGCCAGACATATATGTTTAAGTGCATTATAACCTCGTGATAAATGCTAACTTTAAAACGGCTGCTTAGAAACATGTCGTGTTTGGTGTCAAACACCTTGGAATCATACCTCCACACCAGTAACTGGTGTGGGAGGTATGATTCCACCCTTCTAGAACCACTACTCTGGGTCACCGGTCTACCTGGTACCAGCTTTCACGACCTGGGCAGCACAAAATGGATGCTGCCAGCCACAGACACGAGTCTGCCCTCCTGCTGCTGAGCCAAGCTCGAGCAGAGGAAGGCCTGACAATAGGTATCCTGTCACAGGGAGGTGTGACCACCTCCCAGACAGGGTTTAGTGTATTGGGGCTGGGTGGGTGCACTCTGAGAGTGCCAGACAGTCTGCACTGGGGGCACATTTGGTGTCCCTGTGCAAAGTCCAGCTCAAACCAGTTCTGGGAGCCAGTGGCTCCTGCGCGAAACTGGACAAAGGACATGGTTGTAACCACCCCTCTGTCCTGCCCCTCCCCTAGGAGGGTCCCCAGAGTCAGTCCACCCCCTTCCCTGGGTATAAAGTGGGAAACCTGACTACAGGACTTTGGATTATACCTGGACAAGACTCTGCAAAGAAAGCAAGTACTTTGATGGTCTACACTTCGCTGGATGACAGAAGAATCTCCTTTGGAGTAAAGGAGTTACTCCCCTGCAGCAGCAGGCACCTAAGCGCATCTGACCGGCTTGCATCTCCAGAGCTCCTGCGGACTCCGAAGATTTCTGCAACACAGGAGGTGGGTTCCCGAAGGTCCCCGAGGTAGATCTGACCTCTCAGCGGTTCTAAGACCAGTATCCCTCGTGGGGGCCGTGCAACCTATACCCCTGTGCACCGCGTCTATTTGCAAGTGCATATGCTTGTTGGCAATCCCTGAGCTTGTGCATTGGACTACGTGTAGTCCTGACTCCGAGCACCATTTGCACCGAAGTTATCCGGCGAATGTCCCGGCGGAGTGGAAACAGGCGAAGATCCTGCCATTACTGAAAAAACCATCGCTGGATCCTGGGGACCCAGGGAATTATCGCCCTATCTCTTTGCTCCCCTGTGTGGTGAAAATCTGTGAGAAGGCAGCTAACAAACAACTCACTGATTTCGTGGAAGGCTCTAGCCTACTCCATCCGGCGCAATCTGGGTTTAGAGCTGCCTACAACACGGAGTCCGCTTTAGTTGAAGTCTCAGAAGCTATTCGAGACTGCTTGGACTCTGGTGGAAGTGCTGGCCTCATAATGCTAGACCTGTCGGCAGCATTTGATACTGTTCCCCATTCGCTGCTTCTGGCCCGGCTGGCGGACATAGGTATCTCAGGGCTAGCTTGGAGGTGGCTGAAATCCTTCCTGAAGGGACGTTCACAACAGGTCTGGCTCCCGCCATTCTTGTTGCCGCCTCAATCTGTGACCACAGGAGTGCCGCAGGGGTCTTCTTTGAGTCCCCTGCTCTTTAATATATACGTCACCCCGTTGGTCCAGCTGGCAGAAGAGCGGGGTGCCAAGATCGTTGCTTACGCCAACGATACCCAACTTCTGTTTACTTGGGGTAAATCGGAGTTCTCTACTGTGAAGGCAAAAGAGTGTCTGATAGATGTTTTCCAGTGGCTCTGTGCTGCTCAGCTCAAATGTAACGAGGATAAGTCGGAAATCCTTCTTTATGGAAGGTTTCCCCCCCGGTTCAGAGAATCTCTCTGGCCGTCCGACTATCCCCTGCCATCTTCCTCTGGCCTACCAGTAAAAAATCTGGGTGTTTGGTTCGACGAGCAGCTATCCTTCTCGACCCAAATAAAAAAACTGGCTGGGAGCTGTTTTGGGATATTAAAGGCCCTTAAGAAATTCCTTCCTCTGCTTTCTAGGACAGCGAAGGAAGCAGTGACCCGGGCTCTGATCCTATCTCGGGTTGACTACGCCAACGCATTGTATATCGGCCTCCCAGATTATACTCTCAACAAACTGCAGTTGGTCCAGAATGCGGCAGCTAGGCTTGTGTTTAACATTCCTATTAGAAAGAGCGTTAAGCTACATCTGCGGATGCTGCACTGGCTGCCTGTGATGAAACGCGTAAAGTTCAAGGCCCTGGTTATCGCGCACCGTGCTCTGCATGCTGGGGGACCTGAATATCTTAGGAAGCGCTTTGCATTCTACACGCCTGCTAGACACCTGAGGTCGGAATCTCAGCTTCTTGCACAGATACCCTGTGCGCGCCTACAAAGAATGGGGGCAGGTCCCTTGTCGTTAGGGCAGCTACGGCTTGGAATTCTCTGCCCTTTTCTCTGCGTAGCATCCAGGATCTGGGGCAGTTTAAGAAACAGCTTAAAATCTTTCCTGTTCTAATCGCTGCCTTTCCAGCACCTCAAGGCTCGCGCCGGGACACTCCCAGGAGTATCTGTGCGCGGTATAAATTTCAATAACACTCCACGAGTGCTCTGTGGGCTGGTGCTTTGTGAATTCGCTCGAGGTCTCCTCGTGATCCCTGGTCCGTTGGCCTGTGGGTCCTGACGAGGGTCATCTCGTTTGTTCTTGGGCTTCCCTGGTTGCTCCAGACGTGCCCTGACTCTCCATTGCTTGGAGAGTCCCCTGGACCTTGCTGGTCCACACCGTAACCTGTTTCCTCTGCCTGCGTGGGTTGCCGTTGTCAAGGTTTATTGGTGCCCCAGCCGGACACTGACCCCTCAGCTCTCGACATCCTTTGTGGGACAACTCACCTCCGGACCCTGGTCGTCGTCGACATCTCCTGGTCCCCGTGGCTGCAGAGACAAACATCCTTTCTCTTCACCTGAAGCACCCGACATCGGTGGGCATTCGACTACCGAGCCCCTGGTCATCTGAAGTGACCCAGACTCTGTACCCTCTGCTTTCAGGTTCCTCTCACCTAGAATCCAGGCTTGGATTCCACCGGACACTCTTCGCCTGCCTGGCAGCAGTACTTCTTCGCGTCTCTCCATTGAAAACGACAGAGGTTTCCGACACCACTTGACCCCTATGCACCCGGCTCCTCTGGGATAGGTAACACGGGTATCTCGGTACTCACAAGGGTGCTGGCCTTAGAACCTCTTATGTTCCAAAGGGTTTGCTTGAAGTCCTCGTAGAAGTGTCCTTAAACTGTCATTTTCCAACCGCGACTTTCCCATAGAGTTGCACGGAGCACGCGGTCGTGTTTCCTCACTGCACCCGTCCTCCGTGGGCGCCCTGTGTCACTGCCTTGGGTGGTTCCTTGGGGTCCCAGCGATTCTACGTGCTCTAGGCACAGTGTCTATTGAAGTCGTGATTGTTATACCATTTTTTTAGTATATGGTTCGGTCTCCCCCTGGAGCCCGTTGTACATTTTGCTACTTGCGTATGTTCTATTGATTAAGTATTGTGTGCTTTATGTTCTAATCTCGTGTAGAGATTAGTAGAGAGTATTATAGTAATAAATACATATTTTTACATAACTACTGTGTGGTTCTCCTTTCATTTGATCATTCAAGAAGTGAGATTCTGGTAAAACAAGCTGCTTTACATTCCTTCAAGATTAATCCTGAAGGCTGCTCTCCACAGCTACCACTAGGATAGCTTTATAAAGGTTATCTTTGACCTCATACATCATAAGGGTCGTTTGGACTGGTGCAAGGTGCCCACTTTAATTAGTGGACAGCATATACCAGGCCAACTTCTCACACACTGCATTTTGAAACATCTGACCGGGTTATAGGCAAAGACTTCTGAGTTCTTTGTGTTCCTGCATAAAATGTCATTTTAACTCTGGTGATTAATGTATCTCTTGAAGAAATATCTGAGTTTTGATTAATCACAGTTTTGACTCATCAGGAAGTAACGCAGAGGGATAATGTGCCTCTTTCAAAGCATAAAGTGGAACATGCAGATCAAAGTATTGTTTTTATGTAGATAGTTCAGTGGATGCCTTTGGGTAATATTAAATATTTATTACTAAGGACAACCGTAATCATTGTGTTATGTTTTAATCCCTAAATTTGTATTTCTCCAGATCAAGCACTGCTAACATATAATCAGGGCCACTGGAATTATGCACTTTTACGGCTGCAGTTTTTTTACCATAATTATTGATTTGCTGCATTTGCCACATAATCCATCATCTGTTGCGTAATCTGTAGATTTTAACAAAAAAAATTGTTTCTAGCTCAAACAGATCAAAAGTTACTAAAAAGGGGGTGACGTGTTTGCTTGTAGCGGAAGACCCTAGCAAAGGTTAACTGTTCATCTTTCAGTTGCTTCTTTCTGTATTTAGTTGTAAGCTGGTACTAATCAAATCAAACTACATTTGTATAGCGCACTGCTGCTTCCAAGGAGGCGTCCCGGCGCTCAAGCGGAGAACTGACATCCAATACGTCCAGTGCAGATAAATGAGAACGGGTTAGCTTATGTCAAAGAGAACGGTTTTCAGTTATTTCTTAAAGATTGAGATAGAAGCAGCTCTACACAGATTTATTGGGACAGTATTCCATAGCTTGGCTGTCAAGACTGTGAAAGATCTTCCTCATTGCCTTGTTTTAGCAAAGTTTGGGACATGTAGCAGTAGAAGATGGTTTGATCTGAGCGCTCTACATTGCTGATATGGGCGCAGTCTGTTTTGCAGATATGCAGGGCTCTGCCCCAAAAAAGCTCTAAAAACAGAGTTAGAGATTTAAACTTGATCCGATTTATCACTGGCAGCCAATGAAGTTCCTTCAAGTGGGGAGATATGACCTGCCTATACGGGACTCTTCGGATCAGCCTTGCTGCTGCATTCTGCACGATCTGAAGTCTGTGAATTAAAAAAGCAGGAGTCCCAGATACAGACTATTAGCATAGTCCACCTGGGAGGTGAACAAGGTATGAACCACTGTCTTATGAGTCTTTTCTGGGATCAGGTGCAACATCTTTCTAAAGGGTCTAAGTTTGGCAAAACAAAGAGATGTCTCTTGCTTGATCTGTGTGAAGAAAGAGAGACTTGAGTCAAACATGACTCCTAGATTTCTTGCATGGGCTGCAGGGGCTGGTGGGGTACTAAGGGGCATATTATCTAAAAAGTGCGCTAAACATCGCAAAGCGTGTTTAGCGAGCACTTATTTATCGCCGGCTATCGTTGGAATAATTTGCCATGCTAACGCTGTATTAGCGACATTTAGCGCTATGGCGATAATTATTCCAGCCATAGCGGTAGTTTTCCATGAAACATCGCTGGTTTTCCAGCGATGTTTCATGGAAAACGGCGATAACCTTGCTGATACGACCCTGTGGTCGTATCAGCATAATCCACCCCCATGTTAGATATGGCTAACACCTGCTAATTGCAGGTGTTAAATAAATGGCGATGACCCCAGTTAGCGCGACTTTTCACGTCGCTAACTGGGGCCATGGCCACCTTGCTAATAGGCGATAGGCCTGTTAGCGGGTGTTTCCCAGGTTTGTTCGTCGTGAACGCCCACTTTGCATGTCATTAGCGATAAATATCGCTGACATGCAAAGCGGTAAAAACACGGGCGCTATGCTCGAAAACTGTCTCTAACTGCTGTTAGAGACAGTTTGCTGATAGGGCGATAAGAATATCGCTGCTTTAGCGGCAAAAAGTGCCGCTAAAGCGTCGATAGTGCCCTTGCTAATATGCCCCTAAGTTCCTCTGGCCACCATAGGCTAGGAAGGAGGGGAGAGCATGTACCAAAGAAAAGGACTTCGGTTTTATCTGAGCTTAACTTTAGAGAATTATCATTCATCCAGCCTGCAACTCCCTTAAGGCTTTTTTTAAACTTAATCAGGGCTGAATCTGAGTTTTCCTGGAAGGATAACAGAAGGTGTGTGTCGTTGCATAGGACACCACTTGCACACCCCAAACTTCAATCAATTGAGCCAAGGGAGCAAAGTAAAGATTAAAGAGTGTAGGTTTCAGTGCAGAGCCCTGCAGAACTCCATATTGTATGGGCCTAGGGGAGGATGAAACGGCTGAAGGTGGACTCTGTGATCTGTCCTGTAGAAAAGACCTCAGCCAAGAGAAGGCTTTCCCTTGAATAACTGTCATTCTGAATCTGTCTAAAAGGTTAGCGTGAGAGACTGTATCAAATGCTGCTGAAAGGTTAAAAAGGACCACCATCGTCGAACGTCCACCATCAAGATGTTCTTTGATGTATTCTGTTACTTCCAGCAAGGCAGTCTCAGTGCTCACCCCTTGTCGGAAGCCAGATTGTGAATCATGCAACTGGCCATTAGATTCCAGGTAGGCAGATTGCTGTCGGTTAATCAATTTCTCTGATATTTTTGCTGCTGCCAGCAAGAGGGAGATGGGTCTGAAATTGATCAGTATAGCCGGTTAGGCAGTAGGTTTCTTCAATAGCAGCCGAAGAAAAGCTTGTTTCCATTCAGATGGAAAAAGGCCTACTTCTAGAGATTGATTCAGAATTCTGTTGAATACTTGGTTAATAGTAGGGGCAATCATTTTTTAAATTCTAGGTGGACAAGTGTCCGCTGGTGATCCTGATTTGCATTTTTTGGAGTTCTTCCAAAGAAACTTTCTCCGGAATTACAAAGAAGTTTGATAGTTCATATTTATGGGTCTACCGTTATTTCTGTTCCAGAGCTTGCCGGAAATATAGCATAGATTATTTGAATTTTTTCGTCAAAAAATAGCGATAAGTCATCACATGGTTCCCTAGAAAGGCTAAAATTGCTCTTTACAGGCTCCGAGGAAAGAAAGGAATGAACAATTTTTGATACTTCCCGAGAAGTGTTAGGCGACATCAAAATTCATGAGGTGAAATCTTCTCTCTGCACTTTACAGGTAGCTTTGCAGAAGTTTCTCAAAGCTTGCTTGCATTGGATCTTTGCTTCTAATCCATATGAAATTCCTCCAAACATGCTCTTGCTTTTTACAATGACTTTTTTCCTCCCTTAGCACAGGTGAGAACCATGGGGCTGAGGGTTTGGTCCTCTTTACTATCAGAGGTTTTAATGGTGTTACCGAGTCCAGGACATCGGTAATCCATGTATTAAACTTGGCCACATCTACATCCAGATTCCTGGTTAAGAGCGGAGTCATGGATTGTAACCTTTGGGAAAGAGATGTCAAATGAGGTGAAATCTTTGCCCAGATGGTATTACCATGTATTAAATAAAAAAATAATGAAGTATTACTATCCAAAAATGTGCCACATTATACTGCATAATTTCCCTTTCTTGCTGCATAGTTTAGTCAACCTGCCATATAAATTGGTGCTCCTCTGCCACATAATTGCAGTGGCCCTGCATTTAATGCCTACCACTAGGGATGGCATGTTATTCCTACACCTTGCAGTCCTCATTGTCTTGAATAACGTGTCCTAGTCATTGACTTGCACACTTATATGAGTCATTGTTTTTGAATAATATAAGTGTGAGGTAAAGCACTCTTAACACCCTACATTGGGATGAGTAGCACTTTAAAAGAAATTGAATTCACATGGGAGAGGGTCTATGGAGAGATTAGGGGCACCGTTGAATGGTGGTACTGAGGGAAATACTTGGCGAAGGAGGTGTTTGGGGGGACGGCGCAAACAAAGATCATCGCACCGGGTGCAACCAGCACTAAAGCCAGCCCTGCCAGGGGCGTAGCTATCATTCCTGCGGCCTATGCTGTGTCCCAGGCCCTAAAGAAAAAGCACCTCAGGAGCTGATAGTGGGGCGGATTGGTAGGAAGGCATAGCCTATGAATGGAGGTCTTTCATTTTATTGTAATCCCCGTTTCTGTACCGTTTTTATTTCAGCATTTCTAGTTAATGGAGAACGAAGAGCACAATTAGACATGCCTAACAAAACATGACCAATGTGAACTAAACCCAAAATCTTGTGGTGCCACATTGTAACCTGCCGGACAAATAGGCTGAGCTGGAGCCTTGGACGGATTACTACCCTATTCTTTGAAAAATAGCCTTCTCTTAACAAACAGTGATTTTCTGTCTGTATGTATGTGTATGTTATTTCTATAGCGCGACCCTAGACAAAAGGCAGCAGAGCACTGTACAAGGTCCAAGACAAAATGTATGTCTGCACACCTGTGCCAAATGATTGATGGGGATATTTCCTAACATGTTATGCAACACAGCGCAGCGAGTGAAGTTGCTGCACTGTGTTGCATTAAATGCAAAGAGCACAACAGAACCATATTATCAGAGATATGGTGCAGTTCTGCTCTCTCCCAGCACTGGCGCACTTGTGGCTGCCAAGTGCCAAAACGTTGTGGTCAGGTTAGGTTTTTGAGCAGGAAGAGAAAACTATTCTTAGAGGCGTTTTCCTCTTTCTATGGGTGTTGCAGAATGTATCACACATGCAAAGAGGAAATAATGAGGAGAAATAAAGATTTTTCTCCTCATTACACCAGCTTCAGATAGGTACACCATTTTGGCATAAACCCATCTTTACAAGTCCAAACTGTGACCTAGAATTTACACATAAATGTCTGAAACAGACACTTAAATCATACAGGGTTTTTGCATATTTGTTCAATAATGTAATTCATCTGTCCTGGGTAACCTGTATTACTCGTAGATGAGTCTGCTTACTAGTATATCTGACTGTATGTAGTAGGTTTTTGCATAGTTTGCATCAGACCTTCTGGGAAGATGACCAGTCTCGCTCTTTGTCACTCTCAGTTACTATGCTGACTTGAAAAGGTGTCTTGAGAAGCTTCCAACTGCAGACAGCCAACGATAAGGGGCAGATGACAGAAGCTATCAGATCTCACAGCTCCTTCGGACAGGACAACCAGCCTGAGGTCCCGCAGCACTGCTGCACTCGAGGATGAGCAGAAGGTATTCTCATGCAATGAAGTGACAATTTCAGTCAATACCTGAGAAGTGAGTAAAGGTAAACCTGGAGACTATGTGGAGGCTTTGAGTAAACAGTGTCAGAATGAGTTTGTGGGCATGTAAGAGACCAGGAAGTTCAGTGATCTGCATTGTGAACAGGAACTTCTCGGACAGGAAAGAGAGATGGAGCTTTAATGACCTGCGGTTGAGCAGAAGCCTGAGGGGCAGAAGATGAAGAGAAGCTTCAGGAACTTTAGAGCGAGGATTGTTACAGAATTTGAGGTTAAGCAGGGTGAGCCGGAGCCTTTCGGAAGGAAGGGTCAGTAGGGGACTTTGGGAGCTATGATTGAGACCACAGCCTTTGAGGCCTGAGCGTAAGCTGAAGTCTTGAGGACCTAAATTGAGCATGGCATTAGCTGGGAACCTAAGAGTGAGCCTGTGGGGCTTAGGGCCAGCAGGAGCTTTGGAACTCTAGCGGCGAGTGGGAACCGCAGGGCCTTTGTGTGTGTGTAGAGTTCCTGGAGAGCTGGGAGTTAACAGAAGAATATGAGAATCTCATGCCAGACTTTGTCTTCACTGACCTGACAGGGGCTTCCAGATAAGAGTGAGCAGGAGATACAGGGCCTAACGGTGAGCAAAGATATAAGAGGAACTAATGTTGAGCAGGATTCCAAGACACCGGGGTGTGAGCAGGATTCCAAGACACCGGGGAGTGAGCAGGATTCCAAGACACCGGGGAGTGAGCAGGATTGCAATGACACCGGGTAGTGAGCAGGATTCCAAGACACCGGGGAGTGAGCAGGATTCCAAGACACTGGGGAGTGAGCAGGATTCCAAGACACCGGGGAGTGAGCAGGATTCCAAGACACTGGGGAGTGAGCAGGATTGCAATGACACCGGGGAGTAAGCAGGAGTGGGGAGTGAGCAGGATTGCAATGACACCGGGGAGTGAGCAGGATTGCAATGACACCGGGGAGTGAGCAGGATTCCAAGACACTGGGGAGTGAGCAGGATTGCAATGACACCGGGGAGTGAGCAGGAGTGGGGAGTGAGCAGGATTGCAATGACACCGGGGAGTGAGCAGGATTGCAATGACACCGGGGAGTGAGCAGGATTGCAATGACACCGGGGAGTGAGCAGGATTGCAATTACACCGGGGGAGAGCAGGATTGCAATGACACCGAGGAGTGAGCAGGATTCCAAGACACCGGGGAGTGAGCAGGATTGCAATGACACCGGGGAGTGAGCAGGATTCCAAGACACCGGGGAGTGAGCAGGATTCCAAGACACTGGGGAGTGAGCAGGATTGCAATGACACCGGGGAGTGAGCAGGAGTGGGGAGTGAGCAGGATTGCAATGACACCGGGGAGTGAGCAGGATTGCAATGACCCCGGGAGTGAGCAGGATTGCAATGACACCGGGAGTGAGCAGGATTCCAAGACACCGGGAGTGAGCAGGATTCCAAGACACCGGGAGTGAGCAGGATTCCAAGACACCGGGAGTGAGCAGGATTGCTATGACACCGGGAGTGAGCAGGCTTCCAAGACACCGGGAGTGAGCAGGATTGCTATGACACCGGGGAGTGAGCAGGCTTCCAAGACACCGGGGAGTGAGCAGGATTCCAAGACATCGGGGAGTGAGCAGGATTCCAAGACACCGGGGAGTGAGCAGGATTCCAAGACACCGGGGAGTGAGCAGGATTCCAAGACACCGGGGAGTGAGCAGGATTGCAATGACACCGGGGAGTGAGCAGGATTCCAAGACACCGGGGAGTGAGCAGGATTGCTATGACACCGGGGAGTGAGCAGGCTTCCAAGACACCGGGGAGTGAGCAGGATTCCAAGACACTGGGGAGTGAGCAGGATTCCAAGACACCGGGGAGTGAGCAGGATTCCAAGACACCGGGGAGTGAGCAGGATTCCAAGACACCGGAGAGTGAGCAGGATTGCAATGACACCGGGGAGTGAGCAGGATTGCAATGACACCGGGAGTGAGCAGGATTCCAAGACACCGGGAGTGAGCAGGATTGCAATGACACCGGGAGTGAGCAGGATTCCAAGACACCGGGAGTGAGCAGGATTGCAATGACACCGGGGAGTGAGCAGGATTCCAAGACACCGTGGAGTGAGCAGGATTCCAAGACACCGGGAGTGAGCAGGATTCCAAGACACCGGGGAGTGAGCAGGATTCCAAGACACCGGGGAGTGAGCAGGATTCCAATGACACCGGGGAGTGAGCAGGATTCCAAGACACCGGGGAGTGAGCAGGATTGCAATGACACCGGGGAGTGAGCTGGATTCCAAGACACCGGGGAGTGAGCAGGATTCCAAGACACCGGGGAGTGAGCAGGATAGCAATGACACCAGGGAGTGAGCAGGATTGCAATGACACCGGGGAGTGAGCAAGGATTCCAAGACACCGGGGAGTGAGTAGGATTCCGAGACACTGGGGAGTGAGCAGGATTGCAATGACACCGGGGAGTGAGCAGGATTGCAATGACACCGGAGAGTGAGCAGGATTGCAATGACACCGGGGAGTGAGCAGGATTGCAATGACACCGGGGAGTGAGCAGGATTCCAAGACACCAGGGAGTGAGCAGGATTCCAAGACACCGGGGAGTAAGCAGGATTGCAATGACACCGGGGAGTGAGCAGGATTCCAAGACACCGGGGAGTGAGCAGGATTCCAAGACACCGGGGAGTGAGCAGGATTGCAATGACACCGGGGAGTGAGCAGGATTGCAATGACACTGGGGAGTGAGCAGGATTGCAATGACACCGGGGAGTGAGCAGGATTGCAATGACACCGGGAGTGAGCAGGATTGCAATGACACCGGGAGTGAGCAGGATTGCAAGACACCGGGAGTGAGCAGGATTCCAAAACACCGGGGAGTGAGCAGGATTGCAATGACACCGGGAGTGAGCAGGATTGCAAGACACCGGGGAGTGAGCAGGATTGCAATGACACCGGGAGTGAGCAGGATTGCAAGACACCGGGGAGTGAGCAGGATCTCCAAGACTCCGGGAGTGAGCAGGTTTGCAATGACACCGGGGAGTGAGCAGGATTCCAAGACACCGGGAGTGAGCAGGATTGCAATGACACCGGGAGTGAGCAGGATTGCAATGACACCCTGGAGTGAGCAGGATTGCAATGACACCGGGAGTGAGCAGGATTGCAATGACACCGGGGAGTGAGCAAGATTCCAAGACACCGGGAGTGAGCAGGATTGCAATGACACCGGGAGTGAGCAGGATTCCAAGACACCGGGGAGTGAGCAGGATTGCAATGACACCGGGAGTGAGCAGGATTGCAATGACACCGGGAGTGAGCAGGATTGCAATGACACCGGGGAGTGAGCAGGATTGCAAGACACCGGGGAGTGAGCAGGATTGCAATGACACCGGGAGTGAGCAGGATTGCCATGACACCGGGGAGTGAGCAGGATTGCAAGACACCGGGAGTGAGCAGGATTGCAATGACACCGGGAGTGAGCAGGATTCCAAGACACCGGGAGTGAGCAGGATTGCAATGACACCGGGAGTGAGCAGGATTGCAATGACACCGAGAAGTGAGCAGGATTGCAATGATACCGGGAGTGAGCAGGATTGCAATGACACCGGGAGTGAGCAGGATTGCAATGACACCGGGAGTGAGCAGGATTGCAAGACACCGGGGAGTGAGCAGGATTGCAATGACACCGGGGAGTGAGCAGGATTGCAATGACACCGGGGAGTGAGCAGGATTGCAATGACACCGGGGAGTGAGCAGGATTGCAATGACACCGGGGAGTGAGCAGGATTCCAAGACACCGGGGAGTGAGCAGGATTGCAATGACACCGGGGAGGGAGCAGGAGTGGGGAGTGAGCAGGATTGCAATGACACCGGGGAGTGAGCAGGAGTGGGGAGTGAGCAGGATTGCAATGACACCGGGGAGTGAGCAGGATTGCAATGACACCGGGGAGTGAGCAAGATTGCAATGACACCGAGGAGTGAGCAGGAGTGGGGAGTGAGCAGGATTGCAATGACACCGGGGAGTGAGCAGGATTGCAATGACACCGGGGAGTGAGCAAGATTGCAATGACACCGAGGAGTGAGCAGGATTGCAATGACACCGGGGAGTGAGCAGGATTGCAATGACACCGGGGAGTGAGCAAGATTGCAATGACACCGAGGAGTGAGCAGGATTGCAATGACACCGGGGAGTGAGCAGGATTGCAATGACACTGGGGAGTGAGCAGGATTCCAAGACACCGGGGAGTGAGCAGGATTGCAATGACACCGGGGAGTGAGCAGGATTGTCATGTGAGCAGGATTGCAATGACACCGGGGAGTGAGCAGAATTGCAATGACACCGGGGAGTGAGCAGGATTGCAATGATACCGGGGAGTGAGCAGGATTGCAAGACACCGGGGAGTGAGCAGGATTTCAATGACACCGGGAGTGAGCAGGATTGCAATGACACCGGGAGTGAGCAGGATTGCAATGACACCGGGAGTAAGCAGGATTGCAATAACACCGGGAGTGAGCAGGATTGCAATGACACCGGGGAGTGAGCAGGTTTGCAATGACACCGGGAGTGAGCAGGAGTCCAAGACACCGGGAGTGAGCAGAATTGCAATGACACCGGGGAGTGAGCAGGATTGCAAGACACCGGGAGTAGCAGGATTGCAAGACACCGGGAGTGAGCAGGATTGCAATGACACCGGGGAGTGAGCAGGATTGCAATGACACCGGGAGTGAGCAGGATTGCAATGACACCGGGAGTGAGCAGGATTGAAATGACACGGGAGTGAGCAGGATTCCAAGATACCGGGAGTGAGCAGGATTGCAATGACACCGGGAGTGAGCAGGATTGCAATGACACCGGGAGTGAGCAGGATTGCAATGACACCGAGGAGTGAGCAGGATTGCAATGACACCGGGAGTGAGCAGGATTGCAATGACACCGGGGAGTGAGCAGGATTCCAAGACACCGGGAGTGAGCAGGATTGCAATGACACAGGGAGTGAGCAGGATTGCAATGATACCGGGAGTGAGCAGGATTCCAAGACACCGGGAGTGAGCAGGATTGCAATGACACCGGGAGTGAGCAGGATTGCAAGACACTGGGGAGTGAGCAGGATTGCAATGACACCGGGAGTGAGCAGGATTGCAATGACACCGGGAGTGAGCAGTATTGCAATGACACCGGGGAGTGAGCAGGATTCCAAGACACCGGGGAGTGAGCAGGATTGCAATGACACCGGGGAGTGAGCAGGATTGCAATGACACCGGGGAGTGATCAGCATTCCAAGACACCGGGGAGTGAGCAGGATTGCAATGACACCGGGGAGTGAGCAGGATTGCAATGACACTGGGGAGTGAGCAGGATTGCAAGACACCGGGGAGTGAGCAGGATTGCAATGACACTGGGGAGTGAGCAGGATTGCAATGACACCGGGGAGTGAGCAGGATTGCAAGACACCGGGGAGTGAGCAGGATTGCAATGACACTGGGGAGTGAGCAGGAGTCCAAGACACCGGGGAGTGAGCAGGATTGCAATGACACCGGGGAGTGAGCAGGATTGCAATGACACCGGGGAGTGAGCAGGATTGCAATGACACCGGGGAGTGAGCAGGATTGCAATGACACTGGGGAGTGAGCAGAATTGCAAGACACCGGGGAGTGAGCAGGATTGCAATGACACCGGGGAGTGAGCAGGATTGCAATGACACCGAGGAGTGAGCAGGATTGCAATGACACCGGGGAGTGAGCAGGATTGCAATGACACCGGGGAGTGAGCAGGATTGCAATGACACCGGGGAGTGAGCAGGATTCCAAGACACCGGGGAGTGAGCAGGATTGCAATGACACCGGGGAGTGAGCAGGAGTGGGGAGTGAGCAGGATTGCAATGACACCGGGGAGTGAGCAGGATTGCAATGACACAGGGGAGTGAGCAGGATTGCAATGACACCGGGGAGTGAGCAGGATTGCAATGACACCGGGGAGTGAGCAGGATTGCAATGACACCGGGGAGTGAGCAGGATTCCAAGACACCGGGGAGTGAGCAGGATTGCAATGACACCGGGGAGTGAGCAGGATTGCAATGAGACTGGGGAGTGAGCAGGATTCCAAGACACCGGGGAGTGAGCAGGATTGCAATGACACCGGGGAGTGAGCAGGATTGCAATGACACCGGGGAGTGAGCAGGATTGCAATGACACCGGGGAGTGAGCAGGATTGCACTGACACCGGGGAGTGAGCAGGATTGCAATGACACCGGGGAGTGAGCAGGATTCCAAGACACCGGGGAGTGAGCAGGATTGCAATGACACCGGGGAGTGAGCAGGATTGCAATGACACCGGGGAGTGAGCAGGATTGCAATGACACCGGGGAGTGAGCAGGATTCCAAGACACCAGGGAGTGAGCAGGATTGCAATGACACCGGGGAGTGAGCAGGATTGCAATGATACCGGGGAGTGAGCAGGATTGCAATGACACCGGGGAGTGAGCAGGATTCCAAGACACCGGGAGTGAGCAGGATTGCAATGACACCGGGGAGTGAGCAGGATTACAAGACACCGGGGAATGAGCAGGATTGCAATGACACCGGGGAGTGAGCAGGATTGCAATGACACCGGGGAGTGAGCAGGCTTGCAATGATACCGGGGAGTGAGCAGGATTGCAATGACACCGGGGAGTGAGCAGGATTCCAAGACACCGGGAGTGAGCAGGATTGCAATGACACCGGGGAGTGAGCAGGATTGCAATGACACCGGGAGTGAGCAGGATTCCAAGACACCGGGGAGTGAGCAGGATTGCAATGACACCGGGAGTGAGCAGGATTGCAATGACACCGGGAGTGAGCAGGATTGCAATGACACCGGGAGTGAGCAGGATTGCAATGACACCGGGAGTAGGCAGGATTCCAAGACACCGGGAGGAGCAGGATTGCAATGACACCGGGAGTGAGCAGGATTGCAATGACACCGGGTTGCAAGACACCGGGAGTGAGCAGGATTGCAATGACACCGGGGAGTGAGCAGGATTGCAATGACACCGGGAGTGAGCAGGATTGCAAGACACCAGGGAGTGAGCAGGATTGCAATGACACCGGGGAGTGAGTAGGATTCCAAGACACCGGGGAGTGAGCAGGATTGCAATGACACCGGGGAGTGAGCAGGATTGCAATGACACCGGGAGTGAGCAGGATTGCAATGACACCGGGAGTGAGCAGGATTGCAATGACACCGGGAGTGAGCAGGATTGCAAGACACCGGGGAGTGAGCAGGATTGCAATGACACCGGGAGTGAGCAGGAGTGGGGAGTGAGCAGGATTGCAATGACACCGGGGAGTGAGCAGGATTGCAATGACACCGGGGAGTGAGCAGGATTGCAATGACACCGAGGAGTGAGCAGGATTGCAATGACACCGGGGATTGAGCAGGATTGCAATGACACCGGGAGTGAGCAGGATTCCAAGACACCGGGAGTGAGCAGGATTGCAATGACCCCGGGAGTGAGCAGGATTGCAATGACACTGGGGAGTGAGCAGGATTCCAAGACACCGGGGAGTGAGCAGGATTGCAATGACACCGGGGAGTGAGCAGGATTGCAATGACACCGGGGAGTGAGCAGGATTGCAATGACACCGGGGAGTGAGCAGGATTCCAAGACACCGGGGAGTGAGCAGGATTGCAATGACACCGGGGAGTGAGCAGGATTGCAATGACACCGGGGAGTGAGCAGGATTGCAATGACACCGGGGAGTGAGCAGGATTGCAAGACACCGGGGAGTGAGCAGGATTGCAATGACACCGGGAGTGAGCAGGATTGCAATGATACCGGGAGTGAGCAGGATTGCAATGATACCGGGAGTGAGCAGGATTCCAAGACACCGGGGAGTGAGCAGGATTGCAATCACACCGGGGAGTGAGCAGGATTGCAAGACACCGGGGAGTGAGCAGGATTGCAATGACACCGGGGAGTGAGCAGGATTGCAATGACACCGGGGAGTGAGCAGGATTGCAATGACACCGGGGAGTGAGCAGGATTGCAATGACACCGGGAGTGAGCAGGATTCCAAGACTTCGGGCAGTGAGCAGGATTGCAATGACACCGGGAGTGAGCAGGATTGCAATGACACCGGGTAGTGAGCAGGATTCCAAGACACCGGGGAGTGAGCAGGATTGCAATGACACCGGGAGTGAGCAGGATTGCAATGACACCGGGAGTGAGCAGTATTGCAAGACACCGGGGAGTGAGCAGGATTGCAATGACACCGGGAGTGAGCAGGATTGCAATGACACCGGGGAGTGAGCAGGATTGCAAGACACCGGGAGTGAGCAGGATTGCAATGACACCGGGAGTGAGCAGGATTCCAAGACACCGGGAGTGAGCAGGATTGCAATGACACCGGGAGTGAGCAGGATTGCAATGACACCGGGGAGTGAGCAGGATTGCAATGACACCGGGGAGTGAGCAGGATTGCAAGACACCGGGGAGTGAGCAGGATTCCAAAACACCGGGGAGTGAGCAGGATTGCAATGACACCGGGGAGTGAGCAGGATTGCAATGACACCGGGGAGTGAGCAGGATTGCAATGACACCGGGGAGTGAGCAGGATTCCAAGACACCGGGGAGTGAGCAGGATTGCAATGACACCGGGGAGTGAGCAGGAGTGGGGAGTGAGCAGGATTGCAATGACACCGGGGAGTGAGCAGGATTGCAATGACACCGGGGAGTGAGCAGGATTGCAATGACACCGGGGAGTGAGCAGGATTGCAATGACACCGGGGATTGAGCAGGATTGCAATGACACCGGGGAGTGAGCAGGATTCCAAGACACCGGGGAGTGAGCAGGATTCCAAGACACCGGGGAGTGAGCAGGATTGCAATGACACCGGGGAGTGAGCAGGATTGCAATGATACCGGGGAGTGAGCAGGATTGCAATGATACCGGGAGTGAGCAGGATTCCAAGACACCGGGAGTGAGCAGGATTGCAATGACACCGGGGAGTGAGCAGGATTGCAAGACACCGGGAGTGAGCAGGATTGCAATGACACCGGGAGTGAGCAGGATTGCAATGACACCGGGGAGTGAGCAGGATTGCAATGACACCGGGAGTGAGCAGGATTGCAATGACACCGGGAGTGAGCAGGATTCCAAGACACCGGGAGTGAGCAGGATTGCAATGACACCGGGGAGTGAGCAGGATTGCAATGACACCGGGTAGTGAGCAGGATTCCAAGACACCGGGGAGTGAGCAGGATTGCAATGACACCGGGGAGTGAGCAGGATTGCAATGACACCGGGAGTGAGCAGTATTGCAAGACACCGGGAGTGAGCAGGATTGCAATGACACCGGGAGTGAGCAGGATTGCAATGACACCGGGGAGTGAGCAGGATTGCAATGACACCGGGAGTGAGCAGGATTGCAATGACACCGGGTAGTGAGCAGGATTCCAAGACACCGGGGAGTGAGCAGGATTGCAATGACACCGGGAGTGAGCAGGATTGCAATGACACCGGGAGTGAGCAGTATTGCAAGACACCGGGGAGTGAGCAGGATTGCAATGACACCGGGAGTGAGCAGGATTGCAATGACACCGGGGAGTGAGCAGGATTGCAAGACACCGGGGAGTGAGCAGGATTGCAATGACACCGGGGAGTGAGCAGGATTGTAATGACACCGGGGAGTTAGCAGGATTGCAAGACACCGGGGAGTGAGCAGGATTGCAATGACACCGGGGAGTGAGCAGGATTGCAATGACACCGGGGAGTGAGCAGGATTGCAATGACACCGGGGAGTGAGCAGGATTGCAATGACACCGGGGAGTGAGCAGGATTCCAAGACACCGGGGAGTGAGCAGGATTGCAATGACACCGGGGAGTGAGCAGGAGTGGGGAGTGAGCAGGATTGCAACGACACCGGGAAGTGAGCAGGATTGCAATGACACCGGGGAGTGAGCAGGATTGCAATGACACCAAGGAGTGAGCAGGATTGCAATGACACCAGGGAGTGAGCAGGATTGCAATGACACCGGGAAGTGAGCAGGATTCCAAGATACCGGGGAGTGAGCAGGATTGCAATGACACCGGGGAGTGAGCAGGATTGCAATGACACTGGGGAGTGAGCAGGATTCAAAGACACCGGGAGTGAGCAGGATTGCAATGACACCGGGAGTGAGCAGGATTGCAATGACACCGGGGAGTGAGCAGGATTGCAATGACACCGGGAGTGAGCAGGATTGCAATGACACCGGGAGTGAGCAGGATTGCAATGACACCGGGGAGTGAGCAGGATTGCAATGACACCGGGAGTGAGCAGGATTGCAATGACACCGGGAGTGAGCAGGATTCCAAGACACCGGGAGTGAGCAGAATTGCAATGACACCGGGGAGTGAGCAGGATTGCAATGACACCGGGAGTGAGCAGGATTCCATGACACCGGGAGTGAGCAGGATTGCAATGACACCGGGAGTGAGCAGGATTCCAAGACACCGGGAGTGAGCAGGATTGCAATGACACCGGGAGTGAGCAGGATTGCAATGACACCGGGGAGTGAGCAGGATTGCAATGACACCGGGAGTGAGCAGGATTGCAATGACACCGGGAGTGAGCAGGATTCCAAGACACCGGGGAGTGAGCAGGATTGCAATGACACCGGGGAGTGAGCAGGATTGCAATGACACCGGGGAGTGAGCAGGATTCCAAGACACCGGGGAGTGAGCAGGATTGCAATGACACCGGGGAGTGAGCAGGATTGCAATGACACCGGGGAGTGAGCAGGATTGCAATGACACTGGGGAGTGAGCAGGATTGCAAGACACCGGGGAGTGAGCAGGATTCCAAGACACCGGGGAGTGAGCAGTATTGCAATGACACCGGGGAGTGAGCAGGATTCCAAGACACCGGGGAGTGAGCAGGATTGCAATGACACCGGGGAGTGAGCAGGTTTGCAATGACACCGGGGAGTGAGCAGGATTGCAATGACACCGGGGAGTGAGCAGGATTTCAATGACACCGGGGAGTGAGCAGGATTCCAAGACACCGGGGAGTGAGCAGGATTGCAATGACACCGGGGAGTGAGCAGGATTCCAAGACACCGGGGAGTGAGCAGGATTCCAAGACACCGGGGAGTGAGCAGGATTGCAATGACACCGGGGAGTGAGCAGGATTGCAATGACACCTGGGAGCGAGCAGGATTGCAATGACACCGGGTAGTGAGCAGGATTCCAAGACACCGGGGAGTGAGCAGGATTGCAATGACACCGGGGAGTGAGCAGGATTCCAATGACACCGGGGAGTGAGCAGGATTGCAAGACACCGGGAGTGAGCAGGATTGCAATGACACCGGGGAGTGAGCAGGATTGCAATGACACCGGGAGTGAGCAGGATTGCAATGACACCGGGGAGTGAGCAGGATTGCAAGACACCGGGGAGTGAGCAGGATTGCAAGACACCGGGGAGTGAGCAGGATTGCAATGACACCGGGGAGTGAGCAGGATTGCAATGACACCGGGGAGTGAGCAGGATTGCAATGACACCGGGGAGTGAGCAGGATTGCAAGACACCGGGGAGTGAGCAGGATTGCAATGACACCGGGGAGTGAGCAGGATTCCAAGACACCGGGGAGTGAGCAGGATTCCAAGACACCGGGGAGTGAGCAGGATTCCAAGACACCGGGGAGTGAGCAGGATTGCAAGACACCGGGGAGTGAGCAGGATTCCAAGACACCGGGGAGTGAGCAGGATTCCAAGACACCGGGGAGTGAGCAGGATTGCAATGAGACCTACGAATGAGCAGAAGCCTCCTGGGTTCTTTGTGTGAGCAGGATCCTCAGGGATGCGTCTCTGAGCAGGAGTCTCAGAGGACCAGAAAGTGGTAATGAATGTAATGTCCTGAGGATGAGCGGGTAGTTTTCGGACCAATTGATGATGAGCGAGAGCCTCACTGGCTTAGGCCCTTCAACATGAATAGAATTCAGACATAAGGGTGAACATAACCCTCTAGGGACCTGCAGGTCAGTGGACAGTGGGTGTCAATATGAATGAACAGGAGCTTCAGGACCTAAGAACAGAGAGAAGACACAGGGATTTGAGGGTGAACAAGAGCTAAGTGAGGTTCATGGTCCTGCAGATGAGTGTCAGTAGGCCAGCAGGTGAGATGAAGTGAAGAATGGATGTTCAGTCCTATCCAATCTTACTACCCCACTGATAATAAAAGACTGTATTTACAACAAAGCTCTCCCAAATGAATCACCTGTTACTAACCAAGCAATTCTTCACGATAGGTTATAATCTGAAAATGTGGGCCACTTTTTTTTCGATGCCTTTAAAAGAATTGCAGGTGGGTGGGGAAACGGAGGACACAGTGAGGGTAAGAAAGTGGAAGCATCACACACAGGAGTGAGCAACGCTGGGAGCCGGGGGAGAAGCACACAAGGAGTGAAAACACAGCACAGGGGAATGGGGTGGGGCGAAGAACATGGAACGAAGGGGCAGAAGCAAACAAGAAAGCGAGAAGCACCCAAAAGTGACAGCATCACCAGCAGGGGTGGTGAAGCATATGAGGGCAAGAACAACAGTGAGTGCAATGAAGGTGGGTGAGAAGTGCACATGAGAGAAACACAGCACAGGGGCGGGCATTTAGGGCGAGCACACAGAGGCGAGAAGGAGAGAGCTGAAAAAGACATGCACTCTTATGGAGTGCTCAACCCAAAAAGAAAAAAGGTTCCCTAAAAGTTAAAAGTGATCAGTGGAAGACTAGAACCCAGCTAATAAGAGAGATGGTAAGTATGCTCCAAGGGAAGGACGGACACAAGTTTCACAAGCTGGGACAAGGAAAGCCATTAAATAAGAAGCGAGCAAATGATACTGACAATAAAGGCAACCTAAGGTAAGCTGTAACCCCCTGTACGTCCTTGAACTGTCCTGTAAGCTCGACCTACAAATGTACTTCACACAGTATAAGACAGGTTCCTCAGCAGCTTTTAGACTTGTTGATTAACTAATTGCATACATTTAAATCAGGGAACCGGCATCCTGGAGATAAGGCTTGTTTCTTCTTCAACTGTCTGTCCCTCCTCTTGCTTCACAGCACAGGGGACTCTCTCTTTCCTTTTTAGCCTGAGGCAACTCAAGATCAGGGTTAACCGTTCAGGACCGTTTGTTTTTTTAACAAAAATTGTGGGATCTCTTTTGGTAAATTTAAGAAAGCTTTGGGGATGCTGTTCCCAGTAGATAATGTCCACTTTGACCTCTGTGCAGGACTTTCAAGCAGACTTCTGCACAAATATCAGCAACATGTGCACTATCCCTCTCAGCTCCCATTGCAAAGTACAATATTAGGAGTGAAAGCTCTGTCATGCAAGTTACAAAGTAAACCATCTCACATAGGGGCATATGTACAAGCCCCTATCGCCACCACAACGTCACTTTTTAGGACTTTGTGGTGGCGATAGGGGCTTAGCCTTATTTACAAGGCAGCGTTAAGCCACTTAACGTGGCTTAAGGCTGCCTTGTACATAAGGCCCCCTTTCACGCTATGCGTAGCGTGAAAGGAGTGGGCAGTGGGTGTTGCGGTGGGCGTTCCATCGCAACACCCATTGATTTTGACGTTGCCCCATTTACAAGAGCAGCGTAAATAGGAGGCAGCGCCAAAATTAAGACCAGGGAAAACCTGGTCTTAACTTCGCGTTTTTGCTTTTTCCATCTGTGCTGCCTTGTGCTGCACACATGGAAAAAGCAAAATGCCTTGGATTGTTTATGTACAGGAAGGACCCCTTCTTGTTCATAAACAATATTTTTAAAAATGCAATTTTGTGACTTCCATGTGTGCTGCATTAAGCAGCACACATAGAAGTGACAAAATGGCATTTCAAGATTGTTTATGTACAGGAAGGGGGACCTTCCTGTACATAAACAATCTTTCGCCTGCACGCAGACACCCTTGCACTATAGTGCAAGGGTGCCTGCGTTGGCGCTACACTGCTAAGTGTAGCGCCAGCGCATGGGGAAACGCAAGGCTGCACCATATTGTTGTAAATATGGTGCAGCCTTGCGTTTCTGAAGTGGCGGAGTGAGGCGTTAAGCCATGGCGGCTAACACCTCACTCCGCCACTTCCTTGAACATATGCCCCATAAACTCTCTGTTCACTCCTTAGTCATCCTCTTTCTCTCTCTCCTTCCCTTTTCTCTCTGTTCCCTCTTCTCCCATACCTTGCCATTTGTCTCTGCCTCCCTCCCCCATATGCTTTCTCTCTGTTCCCTCTACCATGCCTTGTATATCCTCCTCTATCTTTTTTCTCTTTTCAACCTTCTCCCTGTCACCCTCAGTATATTTCTGTATCTTTTTTTCACTCGTTTCTCTGCACCCATCTTATTCTTTTCTCTCTTTCACCATCTGTTCTTTCTCTCTCTCAGCTGGCCGACCCTCGCTTGCGTTCCTCTTCTCTCACTGTTCACTCTCACTATTCCAACCTTCTGCCTCTCCATCTCTGTATATGTCCTTCTCTCCTCCTTGCTCACCATCATTTCTCACTCAGTTTCACACTCTCTTGTAGTGCAGCAGCCTGTGAACTCTAAGTCTACGTTCAGTAACACAGCGGTGCTTCTGGCACTATCATTCGAGGTCAGCTGTCAAATTCTGCTTGGAATGTATGTTTGCTAGTTTCTTTCATAGTGAAGTAGGTCCAGCTATAAGTGATGTTTTCTGAATACTTCAAAGTGGAATACAGCTAAAGTATTCAAACCTAGTTTGACTTGCACTTCTGTTAGCTGTCTATTTTATAATCGTGCAACCTCCTCAGATGTGTCCGTAAAAATGAAATTTTGTCCTGCATTTTTGTCCTGAATCTTGACCCTTTGTCCTAAATTTTTGCTGCCACTGTCCAAAATTTGCCTTCTTGCCAGGTGGTCACTCTAGTTCAAGGTGGGCCTGTGGAAGTTGAGATCTGTTAGTAAAAGGAGCATAGATGGTGCCTATCAAGATCTGGGTTTCTTGGTGAAAGGAGTGACCAAGAGTGGACTGTGTGAATGTTCTGATAGAAGGAGTTGCCTAGTGTGGGCGGTGCAAATCAGAGGGTCCTGGGCAAAGTACTGTACAAGGATGAAACGTGTGAGTCAGCTGATGAAATGCGAAGGATGAGCAGTGTGCATCTATTTGATGAAAGGAGTATCTGAGAGCGTGTGGTGTCAGTCAGGGTCGGGTCTGCTAATAAAAGGAGTGTTCAAACCTGTTTATGAAAAGAGTATCAAGGGGATGGCATTACGAATCTTTTGAGGAACGTTTTCAAGCGGTTCATGCATAGCAGGGTCTACTAGTGACAGGAGTGGCCATGGGTGGATGTTGTTAATCAGGGTTTGTTGATGAAAGGAGTATTCAATAGTGGATCGTGTGAATATGCTGATGAAAGGAGTAGCCAAGAGTGGGCGGTGTGGCTCAGTGGTTCCTGAGGAAAGGGGTTTCCAATGGTGAGCACTGTGGATCTGATGATGAAAGGCGTATCAGAGAGCAGGTAGTGTAAAATTAAGATTTGTTGATGAAGGAGGGCACGGTGTGAATCGGGAGCTGCGCAGCCCCAAAGATGAACTGTGTGAATTAGGATCTGTGGTAATCTGAGGGACAAAAACAAGTGAAACAAGGTCTGCTATCCTCTAAAGATAGACGGCGCAGGTGTGGTGCTGCTGAAGAAAGGAGTTCCCAAGGATGGGCAGCGTGAATTTGCTGATGAAAAGAGTATCGAAGAGTGGAAGTTATGAGTCAGTGGCTGCTGCTGAAAGGAAGCCAAGGGCAGATGGTGTGGATCAGTTGTTCAAAGGAGTAACCATGTGTAAAGTTGGGTCTGCTTTGGGGGATCTTTATGTTGCATGAGAAAAACACACTGTGAAGGGAGACATTGTTACAAATAGTCTAAAAGGTTGTATGACAGAAGCACGTATGGCTAAACTACGTGTGCCTCTACAACGTGGCCCCAACAACGAACGCCTCTTAACAACGCATTCCTTTACCACACATGCCTTTACCATGCAATTTTGTGGTAAAGGCATGATTGTTAAAGGTATATGCATGGTAAAGATCACACCCCAGCTCCCCTTGCCCTGAGCCCTGTAACTCGCCCCCACGTCCTAAAAACTTCCCCCACCCAGCCCCCCTGCATGACCGCTAAAACTGCCCCAGCTCTGAAAACTGTCCCTTCCCCCTGCCCCAACCTGAGCCCTAAATCTCAGCCCTCACGTTGTAAAACCTTACCCCGCCCCTGAAATCTACACCGACCCCCCCGACCTGAGCCCTAAAACCCAGCCCCTGCCCTAAAAACAACCCTGACCAACCCTGAGCCCTAAAAACTTCCCCCGCCCCTAAAAACTACCCTCCACCCCCTCAAGACCCAGCCCAGCCCCACTAACCAGACCGCGTCTCGGAGCTTCATCTTCCTGCATCCTACATCTACACTGCGCACTGCCTTAACCACGCGTATGTGTGGTTAAGGCATATGCGTGGTTAAGGCAAGCGTGGTTCCACTTGCTGGAAAACCGCACCCGTGGCTCAGCCCGCGTTGTAAAGGCCATTTCCCAGTCAAAACCACTGGCAATCCTTCTTGGTAGCATTACAGCCCATTGTTTTGCACCCGCTGTGCCACTCCAGACAGAGGTCTGCCTCATTTAAATCAATATGGACTCAGGTACTCATGGGAAGAGTACTCACAAGCGATGCCCCCCTCCAGGAAAGAACACCAGCAACCGCAGACCATTTTCAGACAATGTGATATAGCTTGGATCAGGTGGCTTGGCCAGCAAATGACCAAAGTCTAGACATACCCTTAACGACTCGGGCATCACATCAAAAATGCAAAAGGTGATGGTAGGAATGCTTGTCAACAGTCTAAACCACTGGCAATTGTAGTTGGTATAGTGTTGCACCAGGATGGAGTGCACTGCATAAGGGGTTGGTGGGATTTCAGGAGATCGTTGAGCTATATTATGTGAAGAGGATTATTGAAATTATTGGAAGGGCAGCCCTGCTCATAAAACACGCTGAACTGACAATAGAACCAAAGCCCAGAACATCATAACGACGTTGATGGGCTTCCAGAAAAAGCCAACAATGGATATCTGGAGCACTTTTCGTTCTCGGTTTACCACTGGTCCCAGAAGATCAGGTGGGCTGCAAGGAAAGGTCTGCTGTGCCGCTGGCGGCCCGCGGGCCGTACTTTGAGTACTACTGCTTTACTCCTTTCTACTCCATGACACTACACTCTATGACACTACACTCTATGACACTCTACGTCAGTCCACTCTATGCCACTCTATGCCACTGTACTCTATGACAGTCTACACACTCCATTCTATGAAACTGCACTTTATGACACTCTGTGCCACTCTACGACACTCCGATCTGTACCACTCCACTCTACACCACTTTACGACACTCCACTCTATGGCACTCCACTCTATGACATTCAATGACACTCCAATCTATAGCACTCTATGCCGCTCCACTCTACTATACTCCGCGCCACTTTATTCCACTCTGCGACACTCCACTGTACGACACTCCACTCTATGCCACTCCAATTTACGACACTCCACTCTACGACACCGTATGCTACTCTACTACACTCCATGCCACTTTATTCCACTCTGCAACACTATTACCCTCCACTCTGTGCCTCTCCACTCTATGCCCCTCCACTCTACGACACTCTACGCCACTCCACTCTACGCTACTCTACCCCACTCCACTCTACAACACTCCCCAACACTCTACGATACTCCACTCAATGCCACTCTACTCCACACTGCGCCACTCTTCTCTACTCTACCACAATCTACGACACTTTACTCCATTCTATGCTATGACATTCCCACTCTATGACACTCCACTCTACGACACTGTACTCTATGACACTCTATGCCACTCCATTCTATGAAACTGCACTGTGTGCCACTCTGACACTCCACTCTATGCCACTCCACTCGATTCTGACACTCCGCTCTACGACATTCTATGCCACTACCCTCTATGACATTCTACAACACTCCACTCTACAACACTCTATGCAGCTCCACACCACTTTATTGCACTCTACGCCACTCCACTGTATGACACTCCCCGCCACCCCTCTCTACGCCACTCCAATCACGCCACTCCAGTCTACAACACTTTATGCCACTCCACTCTACTACACTCCACGCCACTTTATTCACTCTGTGACACTCCACTCTATGACACTCTATGCCACTCCACTCTATGCCACTCTACAAAACTTCACTCTACGACACTCCACTCTATGACACTCTACGCCACTCCACTCTACAACACTCTACTCTGACACTCTGTGCCATTCTACAGTACTAACACTCTAGGACTCTTTGTGCCACTCTACGCCACTCCACTCTACACCACTCCACTCTAATCTACTTTAAGACACTCCACTCTACTCAACTTCACTATACAACACACTATGCCACTCAACTCTATGCCAATCTGTGACACTGCACTCTATAACACTCTATGCCACCGCACTCTACTACACTCTACTACACTTTATTCCACTCTACGACACTCCATTGTATGAAACTATGCCACCCCACTGTACGACACTCCACTCTGCGACACTCTAGGCCACTCCACTCTACTACACTCCACTCTACAACCTTCCACTCTACACCACTTTATGCCACTGTACTCTTCTCCACTGTACACCACTTTACTCCACTCCACTCCACGACATTTTACTTTACGCTAGGCCACTCATTTCTACTCTACTCTACGACACGGCACTCCATGACACACCACTCTACGACACTCCACAACACTCCACTATATCCCATTCCACGCTATCACACTCCACTCTTTGACTCTCCACTCTTTGACACTCCACTCTTTTAACACTCCACTCTTTGGACACTCCATGTCACTCTACAACACTCTACTACACTCTACACCACTCCACTCAGACACTCTACTCCCCTCTATGACACTCTGTGAAACTCTACGCTCCTCCACTCTACAATACTTTTTTCACTTACTCTATGCCCCTCCACTCTACGCCCCTCCACTCTATGACACTCTGTGCCACTCCACTCTATTCTATTCTACGCCACTCTTCTCTACCCCACTCTATGACACTTTATTCCACTCTACTCTACAACACTCCACTCTACAGCACTCCACTTTACGCCGCTTCACTCTACTCTACGCCACTCCACTCTATGCCACTCTACTCTATGACACTCCACTCTATGACACTCTAATCTATGCCCATCTATGCCACTGCATTTTATGCCCCTCTACTCTATGCTCCTCCACTCTACGAGACTCTATACCCCTCCACTCTACACCCCTTCACTCTATGGCCCTCCACTTTACGCCCCTACACTCTACATAAGTCTACCACATTCTATGCCATTCTTCTCCATGCCACTGTACGGCGCTCCAGTGTAAGACACTCCACAACACTCTACGCCACTCCACTCTATACCACTCTACTCCACTCTACGACACTTTGCTGTACTCTACAACACTTTATTCCACTCTACTCTACAACACTCTACTCTACGACACTCCACTGTATGACACTCTACTCTATGACCCTCCAATTTACGACCTTCCACTGTATGACTCTACTCTATGACACTCTACTCTATGACACTCCACTCTATGACACTCTAATCTATGCCCATCTATGCCACTGCATTTTATGCTCCTCCACTCTACGACGCTTTACACCCCTCCACTCTACACCCCTTCACTCTATGGCCCTCCACTTTACGCCCCTACACTCTACATAAGTCTACCACATTCTATGCCATTCTTCTCCATGCCACTGTACGGCGCTCCAGTGTAAGACACTCCACAACACTCTACGCCACTCCACTCTATACCACTCTACTCCACTCTACGGCACTTTGCTGTACTCTACAACACTTTATTCCACTCTACTCTACAACACTCTACTCTATGACACTCCACTGTATGACACTCTACTCTATGACCCTCCAATTTTCGACCTTCCACTGTATGACTCTACTCTATGACACTCTACTCTATGACACTCCACCCTATGACACTCTAATCTATGCCCATCTATGCCACTGCATTTTATGCCCCTCCACTCTATGCTCCTCCACTCTACGATGCTCTAAACCCCTCCACTCTACACCCCTTCACTCTATGGCCCTCCACTTTATGCCCCTACACTCTACATAAGTCTACTACATTCTATGCCACTCTTCTCCATGCCACTGCACGGCACTCCAGCGTAAGACACTCCACGACACTCTACGCCACTCCACTCTATGCCACTCTACTCCACTCTATGACACTTTGCTGTACTCTACAACCCTTTATTCCACTCTACGCTACAACACTCTACTCTACGACACTCCACTGTATGACACTCCACTTTATGACACTCTATGACTTTCCACTCTATGACACTCCATTCTATGACACTCTACTCCACTCCCTCTATGCCAGTCCATGCCATTTTACTCCACTCTACGCTACTCCACTCTACGACACACTTCTCCACTCTACATCCCTCCACACTAAGTCCCTCTGTGCCACCCCACTCTACGTCATTCTGTGGCACTCCAGTCTATGATACTCTTCTATAAACCCCTCCACTCTACACCCCTCTACAGCACTCCACTCTACATCACTCTACTCTGCTCTACCCCAATCTACACCACTCTTCTCTACTTTGCTCCACTCTGCTCCACTCCACCCTATTCCACTCCGCTTTACTCCACGATACTCCACTTTGATCCACAACAGTCCACGACACTCCACTGTACTCCACGACACTCTACTCTACTCCACTCTATGCCACTCTACTCCACTCTATGACACTTTGCTGTACTCTACAACCCTTTATTCCACTCTACGCTACAACACTCTACTCTACGACACTCCACTGTATGACACTCCACTTTATGACACTCTATGACTTTCCACTCTATGACACTCCATTCTATGACACTCTACTCCACTCCCTCTATGCCAGTCCATGCCATTTTACTCCACTCTACGCTACTCCACTCTACTCTACGACACACTTCTCCACTCTACATCCCTCCACACTAAGTCCCTCTGTGCCACCCCACTCTACGTCATTCTGTGGCACTCCAGTCTATGATACTCTTCTATAAACCCCTCCACTCTACACCCCTCTACAGCACTCCACTCTACATCACTCTACTCTGCTCTACCCCAATCTACACCACTCTTCTCTACTTTGCTCCACTCTGCTCCACTCCACCCTATTCCACTCCGCTTTACTCCACGATACTCCACTTTGATCCACAACAGTCCACGACACTCCACTGTACTCCACGACACTCTACTCTACTACACTACACTCTATGACACTCGACTCTACGACACTCCACGACACCCACCCTCCAAAACTCTCCAATCCACTGTACACCACTCCACAACACACTATGCCACTCCACTCTACGACACTATTCTACGCCACCTCACTCCACTCCATGACACTCTCCTTTACACCACTAACTCTTAGCCATGCTGAACAGCAGCCACACTGGTGTACAAAATGGCTGAAATACATTGGCAAAGCCAATAGCTCTTGAATAGACGAGATTCATTGGCTTTGCGAATGCGTGTTTATATAGCCCTTCATGCCCCCGGAGAGGTTATGAAGCACAACTGTTTGTATTGGGTTCCTTAGCTCCCTTCGGATTGCATGGATGAAATAGTGTTGTTCGCAGGTTAACCTTTATTGGACGCGTTGACTGAGAAGAGTGAGGCCTGAAAGCTTTGTTGGAAGCATCTTGTTACTAATTTTGCTCCGAATAAGCAAAGGGGGGAAGCAGAAAGTGTACAAATAGATGCTGTCTCGCTTTCAGTTTCACTAACTTAAGAGTGGAGAGTATTAAAGGTAGAATATGCCACTGATTGGCATAATGTGGGTCCCCTAGAGTATATGACATGCATTCACTCACATCAACAGATGCAGTACATAGGAGGCACTCTTAAGCCACCAAGGCATGCCATTTGGAGTCCAACCAGGAGTGGCAAAGGACCAAACTTGGCCTTTTCCAGGACCTAACTGGCCCACACAGGGAAGACGCTACTGGACTCTTAGCCTTTCCCCTACATCTGGAGACCCGAGCTGGGCATCCGGACAAGTGAGGTTAAGTGAGTGGTGGCTGTCAAATACATGTCCTAAAGCAAATCAAAGAACTTAGGGGCATATTATCAAGAACGGCGTTAAAAATTATCGCCGGTTTAGCGGCAGAAAATTGCCGCTAAAGCGGCGATAATGGGCTTGATAATATGCCCTTGAGAATTCCAATAGAAGTCCATGTTCTGGTGTGAACACCTGAAAAGTAAGTTAAGAAAGAGGTTCAAAAGGATATTGAGCTACCAACCCCTGAGAAGATGGATCCATGTAGTTATCCAAAGAACGCCATACCTTACTAGCAATTAAAGGCGAATAATGTTTCTTTTCAACAAAAGAATGAGCTCCACGAAGATATGAAACCCACGCCCACCAAGTATGGTAAGAAAGGAGGTGAAAACTTTTCCATTCTGTAAATATAATTTTGACTGCAGTGGATAAAAGCAAATCTAAGAGCTCCAAATCCATATTATCAAGATAAAGGGAAGGGGTATCTATGGACCCAACAAAATCATAGGTAAAGAGAGAACTATGGGTGTATTAAAGATTAATGATAAATGTTTTTCAATCGGGCCCCAAAAGGAATCTAATAGTGTGCACTCAAAGAACATATGTTGATGGGTGCCTGGAACTGAGTTACAATTCCAACAAAGATCATTCTCTCTTAATTTCAGTTTATGCAAATGAGCAGGAGTCCAATGTAAAAGATTCATAAAAAAGAAATCAGTGAAGGAGCAATTTTATTGCGTAAAGATAATTTTCCTATCAATTTCCAGGTATTCTGTGAAATATGTTTAAAAGAATCGTCCTCAAAATGGCGATACCATTTAGCAGAAGTAACTGTGGACTGTGAGGATAGAGGAGAAGATAAGAATTTATCAATTTTAAAAGTGGTATGACCTGAATGTACCCACGTAAAAAGAAGTGAGACAGTAACCAAATCTGTAGAAAGGAGTATCTTAGAAAGTTTGACTTTTAACTTCAAAAAAGTATAAAAATACATGTTATTGAGATTATATTTTTTGGCTAGGAAGGAAAAAGGAAGAGGATCATGATTAGTATCGTAAAGATCTTTCACCAGTCTGATGCCCTTGCCGGTCCACAAAATTTATATACTCCTCAAAGTCAATGTACTAAGCCCGAGTGGCAGCAATTTCTTAACTCTCTCCCTACTACTACTATCTTGAATGATGATATGATCGAGCTGGGTAAGCCAATAGAGATTGATGAGATTATTAAAGTAATTAAGGCTACTCGCTCGGCGAAAGCTCCAGGGCCGGACGGCTTCCCCATTGCTTTTTATAAAACATTTACTTCTTCCATAATTGAATACCCTAAAAAGATTTTTGACAATTATGTTCTTTCTGGTGAGGTTTCGGGTACTGGTGCTGAGGCTACTATTGTAGTCATACCAAAAGAAAGTAAGGATCATTCTGATCACAAAAACTTAGAACCCATATCCTTGTTAAATATGGAGGCAAAAATCTTTGAATTTTTTTTAGCAAATCCTCTAGAATGTCATATTCCTAATCTCATTCATGAATCCCAAACGGGCTTTGTCAAAGGTAGGCTTGCTAGAGATAACGTTTGTACGTTCTGTCATATTTTAGAACAAGCTAAACTTTCTCAATTGCCATCTGCGGCGATTGCCCTTGACGCCGAAAAGACAAGGTCTCTTGGCCTTTTTTACAGCCCTTGTTAGAATCTCAAAATCTTGGTAGCTCTTTTAATAATATGGTTATGGCTCTTTATGCGCAACCAAAGGCTCATATTAGGATTAATGGTACAACGTCCTCCTTTTTAATCTTCGTCAAGGCACTAGACAAGGATGACCACTTTCACCCCTTCTTTTTCTTTTGTCTTTTGATCCGCTTCTCTGCTTATTTAATCTGAATCCGGACATTAAAAGTTTCCGATTCGGAACGCATACACTTAAAACGGCCGCTTACACTGACAATGTTCTTATTTTCTCAAAGGATATTGAGTCAGCAATTCCTTCCATTACTAATCTTATTCATACTTTTTCGGTTGTTTCTGGATATACTCTTAATAAAGAGAAAACCCAAATGTTTCCTTTAAATTCTTGGTGTCTTCCGTCTCACTTGGGTAACTCAGGCTTTAAGGGGCAATCTCACGCGCATTAAATATCTGGGGATCTGGTTCTGTAAAAATCTCACAGACACTGTTACTTATAATGAATCCCATACAATAAATAAAGTTAAGGATATTTTGTCCTCCTGGTCTCCTAAATATATTTCTTGGTGGGGCAGGTTACAAACTCTTAAAATGATGATAACCCCAATCATTAATTTTTTATCCTCTATGCTACCTATAAAACTTTCGTCTTCTTTCTTTCATGAGCTTGATGCAATCACTTCAAGATTCTTATGGAATGATAAGAGAGCTAGAATTGCTTACAAATATCTTAGGAAACCCTCTATATTGGGCGGATGTAATCTCCCAGATTGGAATCTATATCAGATCTCTTTCTTTGGCGGCTCAGGGAGCACTGTGGTTTTCGCCAGTACCCCAACATATACCTCCATGGATTTTTATAGAACGTGAATTGTGTGATCCCTTTTCCACTCTCTCTTTGCTCACAACCTCACAGAGTATGCTAGCACACTCTCAACGTATTATATTAGATACGGTTAATGCATTGAAATACATTGATCGGAGAGTTTCGAAAAACTCCAAGAATTTCTTGGGTATGAAACGTTCTCGGACCATTTTTATCAGTATTATGGGAAATACAAGTAGTATTGGGATTCTGATATTTGAGGGTGGCAGCTAACAATTGGTTAGCTCTATTCCATAGTAATAATTGACGGATTTTTGAGCGAGTACTCGAAAATAAGCTCTTTTAGTAACTATGGAGTTGAAGGAGTATTTTAAGAGTTTAATATCTTGCAAGAGAGATTTATCATTAGTGTCTATATAATTCCTCTTTCCGCTTAATATCGTCTCCTAGAGACTGAAGAGATTTCTTAATGTCGCTGTTCCTTTTGCACATTTTTTAAATAATTTGACCTCTTATAGTACACTTAAAAGCATCCCATAGGATTATTGGAGAGTCCACTGACGATTCATTTTCTTTGAAAAAATGAACAATCTTGTCATTAAGTTCCTTAACCTCAGAAATATCCACCAAGAGCTCTGTGTTTAGACGCCAATGACGGGGTCCTTTAGTATCCGTAAGATTAAGGATGGTTAACAAGACTGCAGCATGGTCAGAAACAACTATTGGATGAATCATTACATTCGTAGTATGTTTTAAAAGGGAAGCGTTAACCAGAAGATAATCGATATGAGAAAAACTAGAGTGAGGGGAAGAGAAAAAAGTGAAATCACTGCCCATCGGATTGTGTAATCTCCAAGCATCCAAGAGATGATGTGACGAACACATATTAAGTAACTGTTTGTGTGCTCTAGGGGGTCGGAATTTAAAAGCAGAGTGCCTGTCCAAAATAGGGTCGAAAGGGAGATTAAAGTCTCCTCCAACAATTGTTCTTGAATTTTGTGGAATGTCAGAACGTTTTTTATTGATCGCATGCCAGAAGTCTGGATCATCTACATTCGGAGCATAAAGGTTCATAACATATAGATCTGAGCCATTAGTCAGACGTGTAAGTAACCATCTTCCATTAGTATTATGCTCAGCTGCGACTATAGATAAACCCGATCTCTTAGAGATGAGTAAGAACTCCATTTCTCTTCCCCGAAGCCTCAGAACATGTAACATCTACTACCCAATCTCTCCTCATGAGAAGAGCTTCTTCTCATGAGGACTAAATCACCTGATAAATTCTTACAATAATCTAAAATCTTAGTCCGTTTAACCGGGTGATTCAAACCCCTAACATTAAGGGAAACTACTTTTATACCAGGCCTTTGTATATGTAGATCTTAGAAAGTAAATACTTCTGGTGAAAGAGTATAACGATAATGAAAGTATTCTTAAAAACTAAAGGGAGTGAAGCAGATGTCTCAATATTAAGGAGAGGTTAAAAGAGAGGAACAAAGAGTAGGGAAAAGAGAAGAGGGAGCAAATGTACTCCAGAGAGGTCCAGAGCAACATTAAAGCCCAACCCCTCCAGGGGATGTCTGTGAGAGACAAATTGCATGGGGAATCTACGTGGATGAGCAACAGCAAAGGCTACCATCATCGGTGTAGACAGCTCAAACATAAGCAAACCACAGAACAAGGTTTGTCACGTGAAAAATATGTTCATATCAAGGATATTTCTTGAGTGTAATATTAGATAAGAAAAGACTAAACTATAATGTAAGAGGAACTTCTGCAAAGAGAACATTCCATAATCAAACAAATCAGTACTATATTAGCATATAAATTCCAGCTCTAGCATACTACAGATCATCTATGAATATCATTTAAACAAATTCCAAGTTGATACGTAGAAAAGAATAAGATAACCATACATTCTCAAGTAATAGTAATCTAAGAGCATGAGTATTAACGGTGCAACTCATACTGATCTAACATTAAAGTGATACTAGGAACATAACAAATTAGGAGCATTAAATAGTAGGAGAATCTTGGTAGATAATGACACATTTCATTGGTGATCAGTGGAAAGTAACATATGATGAAACTTCAAAATAGAAAGAAAACAAAGGTAAAGGAAACAGATAAAAGGTACAAGGTAGAATAAAGAATACTTACCTATAGAAAAGAATACTATAAAGCAAGATATATAGTTAATAGGAGAGCAATTTCATAAATAATGCCAGTCATTTGGAATAGAATATCAGATAGAAGGAAGCTAAAAATGATGTAAATGGAACATTTGCTATAAGACGACATTTCATAAGTAAGCAAGCCATAACTGTAAAAAGCAAATAAATCTAACTTATACAAACACCAATCAATCTATAGTAGAACATTCAAATTAATTTCAAATTGATATGTATAATATTATAAGATATCTATATAACTATCAAGTAATAGCAAGCGAAGAGCACCGATTAATAGAGATGCATCGGAGAAAAAAGAACCTAAAAAAGTGGCATAGAGATCAGAACAAAAGAAATATATGAAGAAATAGGAGAACATTAGTAGAGAAAAAATATATTTCATAAGTGATCATGGAAATTATTAAATAACATATAACATATAAGCAGACTTCATAGATAAAAGAAGCGAAAACAGGGAATAAGAAGAAGAAGGTTAAAAATAATAAGAAGGTTAAAAATAAGATACTTACCTATAGCAAGAGTAATAAGAGAATAATTCATAGATAATACAAAACAAATAAAACGATATACCTTAAGGGGACCATATCAGCTAGAAAGACCAATATATATAAATAAAAACAAAATACAAATTAATGCGCTGCATGGTAATATACAAAGGGTCAAATGCAGGCCATCCAGAACATAAAGAACATCAACACAGTTACAACAAAATATGTTATAGCAATAATATCAAGCATAAACACAACCAGGGCTATTATATAGCATACAGTAGGAATAACATGGCCAAAGTTATATGGAAACGGATAGGAGCTTGGATACTGAAAAACATATCCAAATATTATTCAGCAACAAGAAGAAAATAATTATTTGGAAGCATAAGAACAAGCCAAGACACCTTATACCGGTGACTAGGAGCGAGAAGGACCAGGTAAAGAGTTCGAGTCCATATGAGATTCAGATTGATTGTCCAGGAATGTAGAGAGATCTGCGGGCTCATAAAAAATCTGTGGGCGACCTTTGAAAATGATCCGGAATCTTGAAGGCCCAGAAAAAGAAAATGGAATTCCCATATCAGAAAGCCTCCTACGTAGATTGAGGCAGCCTTTGCGATGAATAACAGTATCTCTGGCAAAGTCTTGTGAAATAGAGATTTTGTGACCTTCCCATTGAACATTCTTGATCTTCCTCATTTGTGCTAAGATCTGTTCAGTATGTTGATGTCGCAATGGTTTAAAGATCAATGGCCTTGGAGAAGACATATTCCTGGGTTTGAAAGTTGGAACTCTATGAGCTCGTTCTATCTCAAATTCTTGTTTGAAAGAAAGATGTAGGACATTTGGAATCCAGGTAAGTAAGAAGTCAATTACGGAAGGAGCAGAATTCTCACTCTCCTCTGGTAATCCAAAAATATGAAGATTACTTCTGCGATTGCGATCTTCCTGCTCTGTTAGATCTCTCCTTAATGATGTAATGGAGCGTTCCAAGTTTTGGATGTGTTTTGCTTGTTTATTTGTATAATCATCTACGCAACTTATTCTTGTCTCAGCATTGGAAACACATGATGAGAGATCTTTAAGGCCATTACGAATTGCTGCTACCTCCACCTGAAGTAGATCTATATTGGTTTTAGTACTTTGAGCTATGTCATGGACAGTATTGAGCTTGAGCAAAATAGCTTCTAGAGTTGAGGCAGATTCAAGACTACCTCTAGCTGGTGAATCCGGGGTAGGAGAGGAATGTTTGGAACGTTTCATATTCCCTTTAGAGTCTCTGTCTTTAGTATTTCCACCCAAGCCTTCCGCCATTGTGAGTATTCGTAGTGAAAGTTAACATCGACTGAAAAGACCAGGCAGGGAAATATGGGTGAGCCACCAAACCACAGAGATCAGGATGGATAAGAAACCAGCACTGCTTCAACACTGAGCTACTAATCAGTAGTCAGATTTGCAATTGACAGCAAATATAGCACAAAAAATGTGATTCAGTCAGCAGATGCCGTTATATAATTCTTAAAATGGAAATAAAAACGTATACCTAGTGTTGAAAGATGAGGTATGGAGAAGTATGATTTAATGCGCAGAATTCATACATAAAGAATCATAATAGAAGAGGAGGTAAACCAGTGTAAAGCACTTAGAAGCAGCCACATTCCTCTTTCAAACGGAATACCAAAGCAAGGCGCTATCCTGGTTAAAGTACCCCTCATGTAGTGAACAGCCAGCACCGAGATAAGACTCAATGGTAAACTTGCAAATTTTCCATTAAAGACTTAGGATGAAACGAAGTTCCAGTCAGCTGCCACCATTTTGAGGTCTCCAATTCTGAGGAAGAGACAATGTTCCACAGTACTTGATAAATGTGAGCTCAGCAATGCGCTAAGCAAGAAAAAAAGCACACGGTACCTTGCCGGAGTAAACCTCAACTGCCTAGGAGGATAAATAACGAGCTCCAGCCCTTGCACATCGTGTCATTCTGAAAACTGCAGCGATGGTCGTCATTTTGAGGAAACACCGCAGCCAAGCTTTTTTCCGAGTCACAGCCTCAAGAAGAACAGCACGAGAAAAATAAAACATTCCTCGGTATTCCCCAGCTGTTCCGCCGCTCTCTGGTATTCAAGGGTAATAAAAAAATCACCCGTATTGCATATTAGCTGAGCGTCCGCACCAGCAATGTCGCGGAGCTCAGAAAAAGGCAGCCATCTTTGCTGCGCTTCAAGCCACGCCCCCCAAAATGAAAGTGTGTTTTGATATTTGCAGGATATATTTTTCTGTATAAATAAAACAGAAAATGTATCATGCTAAGAAACATATTGGAAAGAACAAATGCACCTTTGTACATCCACATTTGCTCTCATGGGTGGGGAGTAGTTGCTCAGAATTTGTACCTACTGTAGTGTTTGCTGATGGGTCGATGGGAGGTTGTACAGCATTGTCACATACCTCCATATAAGTGTGGAGTGCAGAGACAATGTGTGAGTGGCACACGCTCCTCTGGGTTGAGATGCTATTTTATACAGCTGATGACTAAAGAGATATGCCGTGTACCAGCAGTGGCATAGCAAGGTTGCCAAGGGCCTACGTGTTAGCACGGCAAATGGGTCCCCTTGCTGCTGGACAGCTAGTAAAACACAACATAACACGGGTTCAGTGGGCTCTGGGCCGTGGTGCCACTGCACCTGCTGCACCATTGCTAGCTACATCCCTGTGCACCCAAATTATCTTGTAGAACAGGGTGTATCTCCCTCGACCTCCAACAGGCGTTTGACACAATACACTGGGAATATATGTTTGTAGCCCTGAGCAAATTTGGCATACCACCTAAATATATACAATGGGTCAAACTCTTGTACACTGCCCCTACTGCCCGAGTTCGTACGGGATCTCATATTTCTGACCCGTACCCGGTGGCGAGAGGAACTAGGCAGGGTTGCCCCCTCTCACCAATCCTGTTTGTCCTGGCCCTAGAACCTCTCCTCCTAAAACTCCGAGCGGAAGCGGATGAGAAGGGGATCCCCTTAGGAGGGACTCAACATGTAGTATCAGCCTATGCTGATTTAATTTTAATACTGTACCTCCATGATTTAATGGGCGACATTGAGCCCATCCCCTCTATTTTTAGACACTTTGAGATCATTTCTGGATTAGCAATCAACACTGCGAAATCACATGCCTTTTACATGGCATACAGGGAAAACCCGGAACCTATTCCCTTTGGCACTGTAAGTCTGAATGTTGTACCGCACACTTTTAAGTACTTGGGAATACAAATGTATAGAACTCCTCAGGACCTACTAGAGGGCAACATCATGAAAACTATCCGCTCGCTAAAAGCCCAGATCACATTCTGGACGGCACTTCCTCTCTCGGTCATGGGGAGAGTGGCCACATCCAAGATGGTCCTACTCCCTAGACTGCTATACTATTTTACTAACCTGCCGCTCCTAATTCCATACAGCACCTTTCACACATTGGACGCCCTACTTACGGACCTCATATGGGGGAGGGGTCATAGGAGAATCAGCCTGGCGAAACTCAGGTTGAAACCTGAAGCGGGAGGACTGGGGGCCCCCGATTTTAGAGCATACTGCATAGCCAGTCAGTTGCAGTGGTTGTCGTATTGGCTGGTCGGGCGAAACCTGCATGAAATTGAATACACGCCGCAGAACCTGGCCCAAGGATTGCTACACACACTACTCCTGCCGGGGGCCCGGTTGCCTCCTGCGGCCCCACCTCTACTTAAAGTGGTCTACTGGAAGCGGGCCTTGCAATACACTAAGAAAGCTGCTCCATACTCCGCTAATATCCCGCTACTGGGTATACCAACTGGCACGGGACTGATTACTAACCGCCGTATCCTCCCTTGGACACAGGAGGGGGTGGAGACAGTAGGTAGTTTATTCACGGATGGCATGCTAGCGGATCATAATAATTTTGCCCAGGCCCAAGGTGTCCCCCAGACGCTATTCCTACTTCACGCCGCAATCACACACTGTGTCAAAAAACATTGGTCCCCCAATGGGGAAGAACCCCTGACACATGAACTAGTATATGCAATACACTTGATGGGTAGAGGAAGACACTTGGTTCGCTGGCTCTATAGGGGCACCCGGGCACACGCAGGAATTTCACTTGGCCCCCTGAGCGCGAAATGGGAAAGAGACATCGGGCGGAACCTCACTGACAAGGAATGGGCATATGCTCTAGAGTTCCCCAAGAAAGTGTCCCGAAATGTAAAATTCAAGTACATCCAATATATGGTTTTACACAGGGCGTACCTTACGCCGCACCGCCTTAACTGCATGTATACAGATGCAAAGCTCAGTTGCCCTAGGTGCGGGACAGCAAAGGCGGACTTACCTCACATGCTATGGATCTGCTCAAGATTAGGGAGGTTCTGGGCCAAAATAAGATATATAGTGCAGGACATAACAGGCACATCAGTATGGGGCGCAGTAGAAAGCTTCCTTTTGGGCCTACATCCCTGCCCGAAAACCCGGAAGACACAATATCGCTTTGCTGATATGGCTATGCTATTGGCGAAGCGGGCCATCACCATGAGGTGGAAGTCCTCCTTTCCTCCTCAGGTACACTCATGGCATATGGAGATGGTCCGATGGGGAATGGCGGAGAGCGCCACACTTCGGCGAGAAGAACACAGGGGGCAGTGCAAAATACCCATTTCTATGGAGTGGGACAACATGATGGAGTCGTTCAAGGCTATAGATTTAACAGAACCCAACAATTCTCAGACTGGGTAGAGTATTCTCAGGATACAATACGAGGCCAGAACACTCCCATCTAGAAATATAATCACATTCCAGGCCAATCAGTTATAATATAGGCATTACTAATAAAGATGCTACCTCCTGGAGCACTGTACAGAACTATATAATGTTACCATGTATAAGGGAGCGCCCAACAGGGGGGTGGAGGGAGGGGGGCTTGTTTTGTCAAATTAGAGTTTGGAACGAGTACTGAAATATGGTTGAGTCTAGTAATCTGTTATTAATACGAATGTATACAGTGGGCATGTTTGTGTGCAATTGGTTTTACAGCGAACAACTGTAGTGACATCAATGCAGAGATAGCGGAATCTCACGGTACTCTGCGGACCTACTCTTGTATGACTTGACAATGGCCCAAATACTGACTGTACAAGTAAAAGTGATATTTGTATATGTACCGCTAAGAATTATAAAACTTAATAAAATTGTGTTTTAAAAAAAAAAAAAAAATCCCTGTGCACTGGAGCACTCTGCTTTGGCTATAAGGAATATTCTAATGCCTTAAAGGTTGTGCGAAATTGAGGTTTTCTTTAAAGAAATATCTATATACTTAAGATGTGTACATCTGACATGTTTCAATCAGGGCACTAGAATACTAGCCTTCTCAAAACAAATATGTCAGACTGTTTCTCGTACATCTCCTATGTGAAAATGTAGTATGTTTGATGGCGTAATTTATAGTTTTGCATCAGTCAGCATCTTCATTCATGTATCCTTTTATGTCTTTGTTCCAGTGAGTCCAGAAAAAGACAATTAAAAAAGCAGTAGGAAGAACAACATATTCAACATAATTAATTTGGAGATAATTTCATCTGACCTAGAATGTGCACCAATCCTGTTAGACGTGCGTGCAAAGGAGGGCTTACGCTGACGTCTTGGCAGGAAATTATGAAGTCGTAATTCTTTGTGTAGCACCCATCCCTCCTTTCTAGCTGCATGCTAAGTCTAAATATTTAGAGAACATTAGTAGAAGCTATGGTTCCCTTGAATTCACAAACGCTCACCACACGGCTGCAGACCTGCCAACTTCTAAACATTTCTCATCATGTGAGAGGTGGGGCTGAGAACTTGGAGGGGTGTGCTTTGTACCGTGCACTGCTTGAGGGGCACTTCTATCTAGCCTGCCTCTTGTTAAAAAAAACACAAAGCCTGTTATAAGTCAGATTATTGGTTGAGGGGTGTGAAACCCTACTCAAGCAGCAATCACAATTTCTATCAGGGTGAGGTCACCAGCAACCCCAAATTAACTTGTGCATAACCCTCTGGTCGCTTAGCACAAAAGCAATCAGGCTTAATTTGGAGGCAAGGTGTAAAATATTTATGCAGACCTCAAACAGAAATAGCATGAGGACACAACACAAGAAAAACCCAATTTAAGAAAAATAGAGTAAAATTTAAGAAATTATTTGAGACCAAAATGACACAAATTCAATTAGTAGAACCGGAGATATGCTATTTTAAAGATTTAAGTGAAAATAGCATCTAGAAGCACAAAGTGCCAACTGTGGTTATCTGGTCGTGCCGGACCGGGATAAAGTCACAAGTACTGGCCGACCTCAATGGAGCATGGGCTGGATACAGGGACCAAGTTAGGCCTGCTGAACAAAGTACCTTAAATCCTGATTTGCGGAGCGTTGCAAGATCCCCTGTTGAGGATGCGTTGCGCAGCATCGATTCCGAGGAAGCTGCGAGCCTGCGATGCGGAGTCCTGTGTTGTCATCGAGGAGGCCATTGACGAGGGGCTTGTGATGCAAAGTCTTGCATCAAAGATGCATTGTGCACCGGTGGTTCCGGAGAGGCTGCGGGGCTGTGATGTGGAGTCCATCTTCATCGAGGATGCCGTTGACGAGGGACTTGCAATGTGAAAGCCTTGTGGTGGTTCTGATGCGGCTTCGGGGAGATGTGTTTCGATGTGTCGGTTCTACTTACAGGACAGCTGGGCTGGCAGTGCAGCTTCAGGCCCACTTCCAAGGGTCCCGGACTGGGGTGGCACCACTTGCAGGGCAAGACTCACAGCAAATAGAGTCCAGGTGCTGGGTTTAAAATGTTTGGAGCCTTTTCTGTCCCTGCGACTCTGATCAGGAGGCCAGCCAATTAGCTCTTGGAGTCACTCTGGTGGTCATGGGATCAAGATGCAAGTCCAGTTCTTGCACTCACACAGCAGGGCAACAAAGTAGAGTCCTTCTTGCAGAGTAGCACAGCAGTCCTTCTGAGTCTTCCATAGGTCCAGAGCTGTGCTGAAGAGTTGGGCCTGAGAGCCTATTATTTATACCTGGTGCCCACTTTGAAGTAGGAGAACGTTTTGGAGGTTTCCACCCCCTGAGGTGTTTGGAATTTCCTGCCTCCTGACCTTGACCCCAGCTCGCCTGGGTTCACAAAAGACTAGTGTCAAAACACTTTGTGAGTGTGCTGGGCAGAGCCTTACTGATGTGCAAGTGGGTAGGTGATAGCTCCTCCCTCTCAAGTTAGAGATGGTTCATCCTGGCAACACCTATCTCCCCTTTATCGCACTGTCAGGGAGCAACACACAGAGACAAACTCCCAGCTACAACTAGTAATGTAACCCAGGATGCAGGCATCAAATGATTGGGACAAGAAAATGTCAACTTTCCAAAAGTGAAAACACAAAGAAGGCGAACCTGGCTCCGTTTAACCTTATGCTCCTATTACTTTTGAGCAACAAACAGACCACTATCTTATCTGTTTGAATGGAATTTTTATTAGACCATTCCTTTCTTTGCAATTATTCTTATTATATTTACCAAAAAGTTTTTAGTTGCATGAGAAGTGAAGAGACACACATTTTTCAAATTAACATACAAAACATAAAAATGCTTATGACAATTCACAATAGACAACATATGAAATACTTATATACAAAAACATTTATGTACAACAACGTTGAACGTTTGCATCAAAGCATCAGAAACTAGAGAAATCTTATCGCTATCTTGCTTTTGGGGCCAAACATGTGCCAAACACGGGGAGATATTTGGAGTTTGCAGCTCTTTTCGAGAATCAGGTAATCAGGTACACAATAGTAAAGTAAGCACACTTAAGGAGAGGTGTTTTATTTTATTTTTACTGATGCGTAGTTTGCATCACTCATTTTTTATTTTTTAGAAAACGTTGACCATGAACATGAAGCCCTGATGAGAGTCCCGGTACCAGAGGCCTGGGTCTTGAAACGCGTCGGCACTTTTTCAACACGGAGGAATTTGAATAAGCTTGTTGTAGTGTGTGAGGGAATTGTATTGAATAGTATGCCCCACGGACACACTCCAAATATCTCCCCGTGTTTGGCACATGTGTGGCCCCAAAAGCAAGATAGCGATAAGATTTCTCTAGTTTCTGATGCTTTGATGCAAACGTTCAACATTGTTGTACATAAATGTTTTTGTATATAAGTATTTCATATGTTGTCTATTGTGAATTGTCATAAGCATTTTTATGTTTTGTATGTTAATTTGAAAAATGTGTGTCTCTTCACTTCTCATGCAACTAAAAACTTTTTGGTAAATATAATAAGAATAATTGCAAAGAAAGGAATAGTCTAATAAAAATTCCATTCAAACAGATAAGATAGTGGTCTGTTTGTTGCTCAAAAGTAATAGGAGCATATGGTTAAACGGAGCCAGGTTCCCCTTCTTTGTGTTTTCAATTTAGCACGGCCCTACCTGGCCCTGGTCCTTTGGGCCTATCCCCCCCAGTTTTTGCAACTTTCCAAAAGTGGCATTCTCAGATTTGGGCCTTAAAATCCAACTTTACCATTCAAGAGGCTTTTAAATTACAATTCTTTAGACACCAAACCAGAAATTCCTAACTGCTCCCAATTGAACATTGTAAGTAAACGGGCTTCTTGCAAGTTTACCCCCACTTTTTGCCACTTATTTTGACTACTAGGTACTGGTGTAATAGCTCTGAAATGCCCTTAGCCGTGCTAAACAGGACTCAGTGCTTGTGCTCTGACCCTTAAAATGGTGCATGCTTAACTATCATGTCCCCAATTGGCATAGCCTAACTTAATTGTACGTCCCTGTTATATGGATCCAGGGGTACCCAGGGCCTTTAAGGTGGAGTATCCCCCCAAAGGACTGCAGCACTTGTTGTGCCACCCTGAACGGGGCAAGGTAAAACATGGCTCCCAAACTGCCACTGCAGACTGGAAGGGCAGTTTAAATTGCTAACTCAACTTTGCCATTTAAAGTAATGGCAATGCCCAAAACTCCCTTTTTATAACAAAGCCTACCAGACAGCGCAGCTTACAACTTCTTGTGAACACTCTGAAAATTTCCCTGGGAATGCATTCCGCCCATTGCTTTCTATTGGCTTTGTGGTTTGCAACTCACATTTGCTTGCTTTCTATATTTTTTAGGCTGTCTAGCTTGAGTTTGTTCCTCCCGTGAGCAATCCTTCTTTACTGTATCCTGTTGAGTACTCGTTTTTTGTAAACAGGCCTTTAAATCTTTTTCTTATCTTGTCACATTTGCTGTGCTTTCAAATACAGAGGTCAAATGTCAGGCTCTTTATTCCGAGGAAGCTTGGTGTTTACTTTCCTTTTGCTGACTTCAAAGTAAGAGGATTTATGTGACAATCCATTCTGCTGAGTACCCATGTGAGAACACAGGCTGTAGGATGTTATTTTTTCTAACACGCAACAAAAATGAACTTCTGATATTTCAGAATACTTCAGAATTAGTAAAATAGAAATGAAGTACATTTTTTGCAATTCTGAAGTGTGGTGGAAACAAATATTTTAATAGGATCAAAGCACATCAATTCACTAGGTGATTACATTTTCACTCATTATCATTTGTGTGCAATGAAACTGTATGTCCCATGCAAATGTAATGGTCATTCCAATTGGAAATGTGTTGTCTGTAATGACAGTGCACTACCAAACCATGCATACTCCACACTACGCCACTCATCTTTACACTAATCCACTCTACAACACTCTACTCCACTCTGTGCCCTTCCACTCTACCCCATGCCATTCCATTCTACGACACTCCACTCTAAGACACTCTACGACACGTCATTCCACTCCACTCCATGCAATTTACCCCACTCCACTCCAATCTACCCCACTTCAATCTACTCCATTCCACTCCAATCTATCCCACACCACTCCACTCTACCCCCAACCTGCCCCACTCGAATCTACCCATCTCCACTCCAATCTACCCCACTCCCATCTATCCCACTCCAATCTACCCACTCCACTCTACCCCACTCCACTCCAATCTACCCTACTCTAATCCACCCAATCTACCCCACTCCAATCTACTTCACTTCACTCTAATCTACCCCACTCCAATCTACCCCACCGCAATATACCCCAGTTGAATCTTCCCCACTCCAACCTTCCCCCAATCCACTCCAGTCTCCATTCCACTCCAATCTACCCCACTCCACTCTACTCTAATCTACCCCACTCCACTCTACCCCACTCCAATCCACCCCACCCTAATCCACCCAATCTACTCTACTCCAATCCACCCAATCTGCGCCACTCCAATCCATCCAATCTATGCCACTCCACTCCAATCTGCCCCACTCCAATCTACCCCACTCCACTCCAAGCTACCAAACTCCAATATTCCCTACCCTAATCTGCCCCAATCTACTCTATCCCAATCTACTCCACTCTAATCTACTCCACTCTAACCACTCTACTGTACCCCACCCCAAACTACCCCACTCCAAACTACATCACTCCAATTCACCCAATCTACCCCACTCCAACCCTTTCTACCCCACTCCATTCCAATATACCCTACTCAAATCCATCCAATCTATCCAACCCCACTTCAATATACCCCACTACAATCCACCCAATCTACCCCACTCCAATCCACCCACTCTGTCCCACTCCAATCCACCCAATCTACTCCACTCCAATCTACCCCACTCGACTCCAATCTACCCCATTCTACCCCACTCCACTCTACCCCTCTACTCTACTCCACCCCAAACTACCCCATTCCAAGCTACCACACTCCAATTCACCTTAATCTACCCCACTCCACCCCAATTTACCCCACTCCATTCCAATCTACCCTATTCGGATCCATCCAATCTACCCTACTCCACTTCAGTCTACCCCACTCCACTCTACCCCTCTACTCTACTCCACCCCAAACTACCCCATTCCAAGCTACCACACTCCAATTCACCTTAATCTACCCCACTCCACCCCAATTTACCCCACTCCATTCCAATCTACCCTATTCGGATCCATCCAATCTACCCTACTCCACTTCAGTCTACTCCACTCAAATCTACCCCACTCCACTCCAATCTACCCAATACACTCCATTCCACTCTTCCCCAATCTACCCCATTCCACTCCAATCTACTACAATATTCCCCTCTCTACTTTATCCAAATCTGCCTCTATCTACACCACTCCTCTCTACCCCACCCCATTCTACCCCACTCCACTCTACCCTACTCCACCCCAATCTACCCCACTCCACTGCAATCGACATCACTCCAATCTACCCCAATCCACCCCACTCCAATCCACGCCGCTCCACTCCAATCTACCCCATTCCATTCAAATCTAGTCCACTTCACTCCAATCTACCCCACTCATCTCATCTCCACTCCAATCCACCCCACTCCAATCCACCCTACTCCACTCCAGTCTACCCCACTCCACTCAAATTTACTCCACTCCACTCCAATTTACTCCAATATACCCCACTCTACTCTATCCCAATCTACCTCGATCTACCTCACTGCTATCTACCCCACCCCAATCTACCCTACTCCAATCTACCCCACTCCACTCCAATCTACCCCACTCCAATCTACCCAACTCCAATGTATCCCAATCTACCCCACTCCAATCTACCCCACCCCGCTTCACCCCAATCTACCCCACTCCACTCCACCCCACTCAACTCTAATCTACTCCACTGCACTCCAATCTACCCCACTCTGCTCCCCTACAATCTACCCCACTCTGCTCCATTACAATCTACCCCAATTTACCCCACTCCAGGGTACCTCACTCTACCCCACTACAATCTTCACTATTCTACCCCACTGTACCCCAAACTACCCCACTCCACTCTACCCCAATGTACCCCACTCCACTCTTTTTCAATCTACCCCACTCCACGCTACTCCAACCTATCCCATTCTACTCCAATCGAATTTGCCCCAATCTACCCCACCCCACACCACGCCACTAACATTTAGCCATGCTGAACAGCAGCCACCCTGGTGTACAACATGGCTAAAACACATTGCCAAAGTCAATAGCTCTCGCATAGACAAGACCTATTATCTTTACCAATGCTTTTTAATATATGTAAGCTACCCCTAAGGTTGGCCTAACGAGCCATTAGGCTGGATGCTGTATGTTAAAGATTGGAACATTTTTCAGCAGTATAAACCCAAAATTGTTGTTTTTAATGTGAAAAAGCTAGTTGCCCCATTGGCAAGTACAGACTTACAGGCTGACACCTCAGCCCTGCTAACTACTGAATGGGACTGCTAAAGTTGGTACTGTTATGTAGCGAAAGAATGAAGTGCATTAAATCTGTTTTAATGGTTAAATTGAACTTAATTTAATAAGTTGCCTAAGTTTTCAGGTGCCCGTTTACTGTTGTACTCGAGGTCTGTCCTGCAGACATCTTTCTGCCCTCCTGGGGAGAAGTGCTAACGACTCCCAGGAAAGGTAACAATCGATGCCGGCTACTGGAGGAGGTGTTATGTCCTACAGGCAGTAAGCCACACCGGTGTTAGCCCAAAAGGCGAGCTTCAAAGGCAAAGCCACCTTTGAAGGGCAAATGGGGAACACATTGGATAGGGGCTGCTCTATTGTTTAGGTAGGCAGGCTGGCACTTGGGACAGGAGAGGGGAAACCAATTGCCCGCATGGCAGCCACACCTCTGGATTGGGTTAGGGAGCTCCACAAGCTGGGAGAGGGGCCTTGCCATATTGGGAGAGGGTAGAATGGGGCATCCTGGGATGCCCAGATGCTACACTTAGCAGGAAGTGATCATCAGGTGGGAGGGACCTAGTAGCCCATTGGCTTCCAACCGAATCCTGCCCTGAGGGCATTTTCTGAGCATAAGTAGGTCACCCCTGGCACCCCAAAGTCAGATCTCAACTGGACAGGAAGAAGGACAGAAGAAGGACTGCCCTGCTGCACCAAGGGATCAGCAAAGAGAGGCTGCACCATCGAGGACTGCACCTGCTGCACCTGGTGCCTAGCGAAGACAGGGACTATGCCTGCTGTGTCCTGCTGAACGAGAACTTGTCTCCAGAGCCCAGCAAAGCCAAGAGACTCCAAAGGCCAGCTGATTGGCCTCCTGTTCGCAGCACAGGGTCACAACAGCTGAGGAAGCCTTCTGGGCCAAGTTTGTAGCCCAAAGTATTCAAACCGCTACCACCACCGCAGCACCCGATGCACAGAGTGGCACCCGAGGTCGCTAAGCCCCAAAGTGCTGTCAGAGAGCTGCTAGGACCCTCCAAGGATGAGCTTTCGACCCAGGAAGGATTGGCCAGTGACAGCAACACCAGACGACTGGTAGTCCAGTGGCAACTGGACTTCAGCCAGACCAGAGAGGACTTCGTGGGACATTGACCCTGAAACCAGGACTCCCGCACCATTTTTGTGAACCGAGGAGTGCCTGCAGGAAGACCCCCATCGACCGCATTGCATCCACAGCATCCTGGAGCATCTTCAGCATCCTTAATTCCTTGCATCAGTTCCACTTCCATCGGAAAAGCCTTCAACGGATAAAAGTGCAAGGATCTGACTGAGGATTGCTTCTCCTCTTAAGGTAACTGTTCTTGAGGACCTGGCGGGCACCCTGCCTGCCTCCCAGCTGGATTTGGTCACATACAGTGACTCGAAGTGACCCCATTACACCTAGATCAACGTTTCACTGAGAAAGTTTGTGTCCAATTTGTTAAATTTGCCAGTTCTTGTTCACGATTAAGTGAATTGTCTTGATATATTAATTCTTGTAAAGTCTGTATCTCCAGAACCCTCTAGTGGTTCTTTTTCATTTTGGTGTCTAAACTTACGCAAACATTTAGTCTATTTATATAAATTGGTGTCAGATTTCTTGAGGTTCGTGTTGATTTCTACTTCAATTGTTTTGTTGCTGTTTACATGCTTTACACTAGTTCCTATGCCTAAGCCTTGCTGCTCAGTGCCACAGCTACCCTGGATTGAGCTCAGGGTTTGACAGACAAAACCTACTGGTTCTAAAAGGGATTGGTAAGTGTATTACATAGTAAGGTCAGACGACCACATCATATAATACATCCCATTTTCTCACAAAAGTTATCACGTACTAAATGTAATAAGTTAACTCAATGTTAACTTATGAGAGAGGTAGGCCTTGCAGTAGTGAAAAACTAATGTAAGTGTTTTTCACTACCAGGACATGTAAAGGTTAAAAGTACATGTTCAACGTTTTAAATACAATACACCCTGCCCTATGGGCTATTTAGAACCTACCATATGGGTAACTTATATCTATTAAAAAGCAAGTTTAAGTTCTGGCAAAGGTTGATTCTGCCAGGTCCAAATGGCAGTTTAATCTGCACACACAGGCTGCAAAGGCAGGCTTGAGACATGTTTAAAAAGGCTACTTAAATGGGTTTCACAATAAATGCTGCAGGCCCACTAGTAGTATTTAACTTACAGGCCCTAGATGCACGTAGTTCCACTTAAGTACCATGTAAATGTGATTCAAAAACAGGAGGGAGAAGGCAAAATGTTTGGGGATGACCCAGCGGCAAGGGTCAAGTCCAACAGTCCTGTGTTGGCAGGTTTGCAGCTGTCCCTCGGATACCACATAAGGCTTCACGTGGAGGTGACCACCAGGGTCTCCCTATTTCTGTTTACTATGTCCTATATGTGAGAGCTGTCACTGTACCCAGTGACGATCTGTTTGTGCCAGCAGCACTATTAATATTATGCATTATCTGTATATAGGCTGCCGTGTCCTGGAGGTTGAATGGAACTGTACTGTTTACAGGACAAAAAGTGATGAGATTTCTGGTGAGACCAAGCAGTGATACAAGGAACATGACATAGCCTGTTTGTAAGAAGTCGCTGCCTTATAGGAAAGAACCCTTTAGTACTGATGTAATGTGTGTGCCTGTACGCAGGGGCCCCACTGTTATGTCCATTCGGGCTTCATCGCTTTACCACTAGGTTTGCTCTATATAAGTGCATCAACATATACTCAGGCAACATGCATTGACCACTTTGTACTGAATCACCAACATTTTCAATTATCCTCCACTGAGGAGTCCTCTACATCACCTTATCTTTTGCAGGAGGATCACAGGTGTGTGACACAAATAGTGGGTCTGGCAATATTTTAACTTTGTTGACCTCGGAAAGATGTTTTATGCTAAATAAACCAGGGGCATATCATGTACAGTGCCCTGGAGGGTGCAACAGTCATTTGCACTGACTTTTTGTAACCCTGGGGCACTATGGTATTACAGAAGGGACTGCAGACGTTTGTTTTCCCATTCTGTAATATAGAATATGCTGTCTCTACATGTATACCAGCACAATCCCAGGGGGGCAGACCCTCATTTACATAGATGCGTGACCCCATACAGAAGAGGGAATCATTTGTCTTTGCACCTGTGTTGTATTACACACATGGATGCAGAGGCAGAGATGCCGTCACAAGGCACATTCACTGAACTCCATATAAAGGTGGTCCACAGTCATGTCCTCCACAAAGTGAGCCCCTTGTGATGGAGTAAGGAGGTCCCATGGACTCCCCAAGAATCCAGCTGTAGGGAGGTGCATCCACACACTGCACCACCTGCAGGGGGGATCTTCCACCCATTTGGAATGGAGGCCAGGTCACTGCCTCCAGTGAATGGCGGACTGATACCTTCGAACAGCCTGTCTGGTGTTCACTAATGGGCGAGAATGGGTTTCACCTGCTCTGGCAGCAATTTGCTGTGATACGGCCCACTGTCCCACTCTACACCCAGCACACACTTAAGGGTGCACTTACGGGGCATAGTGGGATAGTGCTCTGTATGTGTAATGCAAATACATACCTTGTGTTCCTTCTATGAGAGTTTGCCCTACAAAGACTGTAGAACCAGCACCCTTGGCACACACTTGACTTTTGTCGCTTGAGAAGATTCACTATCATCCTTTTTGTTTGTACCCTATTCCCAAAGGGTTAAGAGCTGGCCCTTGTTATGTAGTGTGACAAGACGACTCCAAGTCACCAAGATCACAATGCTCCACAGCTGAACTTAGCCTTCACAAACCACTGAAAACCTCTATTTTATGCTGGTTGGTTCTATCAATGTGTACCAGGTTGACAGCTCCCAGAATGCAGCAGTTTAATTAATAAAACCCTGAACTGGGCATTGTCAGATGAAGGTTTAATTTATTAACATGCCTTGGAAATCCTTCTAATAAATTCCTGCAAATGTATCAACACAAATATATATATATAGAGATAGTAGGCCCAGGTAAAATCCCAATAAATCACAGAGAATGGATTTCACGTGTTTTACGCATGACTTTTTGTTTTTGAGACTGGTTAATGCAGAAAAAGCCTTGCAGTAGATGTGAACATGGATGTGTGTCGCACCAGTATGTGAGGCGTGAGCAGGTTTCCCGTGCTGCTTTCTAAATTCTGATGGGTATCATGGAGGTTGTTTTTGGCTACCTTTCTGTGCCATAATTGGTAGTGTTCTTAGATTCTCTTTCAGGAACTTGCAAGGATCACCAACTCATGTTTTATGTGCTTTCTTTTCTTGATAAATATATGTTTAAGCTTTTGTACGTTTTTTGCACATTGATGGCAAGACGTTTTCATTTTCATCGTTTTAGAACATGTCATATCTCTCTTTATTTTATACCATTCACACTTTCTGAGCCAGGTGTTTATTGAGTTTTGTTGCCCAGCATTAGATGATGCTGGGATATGTGAATATATATAAAACACTTTTTGGAGGTCATTACAAAGCCAGTGGAAATCCTGGGAGGTATTTACCAACACCACTGGGAATAATCAATTTTGCTTGGTTAATTTTTTCACAGCCCATTCTGAGTTTTGCTGGTCAGAATGAGGGAAAACAAAGCAAAAGTGCACGATTTACACAAGTTCATGATGAAAAACTCAAAATATAGCACTTCTTCACTGCACACATTTGCCTGACTTACCTGGTGAAATTTGAGCAGGTGAAAAAACTCTGAGGACCTGATTCTGCCCCAAGGGCGGAGACTCCCCCCGGACTGCGAGTCCTCCGCTATCAGTGCGGAGGCCTTTTGTGAATCAGGCCCTGAGTATGTGTGGAAATAGGACACTAATAGGACACTAATCATCTAGATTCGTGAGATGGGATTACTGTGATACTCTAATTTTTTGTTTAAATATCTTTATTGGTCTTTTCTTATTTTTCCTTTTTTTATATTGCATAACAATTCAGGAGTATCTGAGACATTATCCAGACATATACAAAGCAACACAATAAGAACACTGTGTATATCAACAATGTGTTACAGAAGTGGAATTACAATACATAGTGATGCACACATGTTTCTCCAGAAGGCTTTTACTGGTAAGTCGTTGTGTGCTTCTCCCTATTCGCGCTGCTGCATTGCATTTCCCAATCCTCACACAATATCGCCCATGCCATATGCTAACACATCTAGTTTCAACCAATCTGGTGGTGCTTGGCGCACATGGCATTAGCGTACACAGGAGATACAAATGCATGGTCGTTTCAGCACTTCAGTGAGGGGGGTTGTGCAAAGAAAAGGAGAAGAGGATAAAGGAATGTGCCAATAAGACATATATTATCTAATCTGCAAAAGTCTAACAACACAATAAAGAAACTGCCATCGAGAAAGAACAAATAGGATAAACATAGCATGACTGGGTATGGAAATGTGCATCCTGTACATGACAATATGGTGGCTCACCAAGGTGGGACTTAGACCCATGTGATTCTTAAAAGTCACTTCCGTATTGGTGGATGGTCAAGGGCCAGGGGAATCTCCCATAGCGGGCTTGGGCTATATGTGGGTTTCACAATGGTTTGCGCTGCTAACTACAAATATCACACCTCGTATAGCTCAGGATCCCTAGTGTACAAGTTACATATCGACCGGTTGGGCATCATCATCCTCCCCGTCTCCTTCGTTCTTGAAGGCTGTGAGTAATGTGTCCCAATATTGCGCTATGGGGTATTTGCGGAGCCCCGCTGTTTCCTCCCTGTGCAATGTTGTACTTTCCGCCTGCGCCCATATCGTGAGTGATCTTTTCCAGCTGAGTGTCTCTGGGGGGTCGGTGTGCTTCCACCTCTTTGTAATCAAGCACTTCGCAACTATCAACCCCAGGTCACGAAATCGTGATGTGACCCTGTTCTTCTTGGACCTGGCATAGATCCCTAATATACAAACTTCCCATGTAAGCGGCAGGGATGTGTCAGTGCAAAGTGCAAGGGCCGTGACTACTCCTTGCCAGTAAAGTTGGAGGGAAGTGCAGGACCACAGCATGTGGAGCAGGTCCGCGTTAAGCTGCCGACAGCGTGGGCATGCTGAAGTGACGATGTTGAAATATCTGTTTATGTTGTCGGGTGAAAGGTATGCTCTCTGTATAATGTACGTTTGTATTAGTTTGAATTTAGAGCTTCTCGGTATATATGAAGAACCAGCCAGGACGGCGTCCCATTCCTTGTCAGTCCAGGGCTGGCCTCTGTCCGCTTCCCAGCGGGTGCGGAGATTCAGCATCAGTTTCAGTGTGAGTAAAGCTGCCACCAACCAGTGTACTATGTGTGTTCCCGCCCCCATTACATGTAAGTACTGTAGTAGCAGATGTGTCGGTGGCTCAGCCGTCAGATCTCCCCAGAAGGCCGAAAGGGCCCTTGTGAGGGAAGTGTGCAATAGGAATTGCCCTGCCGGCAAGTCAGTGTCTTCCGCCAATGCCTCAAAAGTTAATAGTGCACCATCCCTGTATAAGTCGCCCAGGGTGTCTATACCCGCTGTATGCCAATGAGTAAGAGCCTCCTCGGAAGTGCCCGTCCTCCCCCTAGGCGTCCCCAAGAGTGGCAGTATCGGAGCATATGGGATTGTCGTGCGAGTGAGATGCAAGCTCCTCCTGTAGCACTTATGCGCCAGTCCTAAGTGTAATTGGGATGGCCATGGGGGCTTGGCAGCGGGATGGAACAAATGATAGATTTGGGATTGGGTCCATGGCTGTTGCAAGGTCGCCGTGTCTTCCAAACTCTTGCCACTGAGCCACTTCGTCACCCATTGTAACTGGGCCGCTATATAGTACAGCTCCATGTTGGGGACGGCCAACCCTCCCTGACTGGTAGGGGCGTATAATTTCCACAGTGCAACTCGGGGCCTGCCTTTGTTCCATATTAAGTCTCGTAACAGGCGCTCCAGCTCTCGGAAGACCTTAGTTGGGACATAGATCGGGAGATTCGAGAAGTAATATAATAGTTTGGGAAGGACAATCATCTTCAGCAGGGTAATGCGGCTCATAACATTCAGTGGGAGTGACTTCCAAAATTGTACCTGGGCCCTAACAGCCAAAATCGCTCTCGTCAAATTGCCCTCTAGCAAATCATCAGGTGTCTGATATATGAAGACACCAAGATAGCGAAAGGTGGTGGGGTACCATGAAAGAAGCGAGCCATTAAGGAGCACATCCGTTTCAACCATGTCTGCACTAAAGGGATAAACCCCCGACTTGGCCCAGTTAACCCGGAGACCCGACATCTCTTCAAAGGCCCTGAGCGTGTCTGCTATGGACGTGGGAATATCAGTAATGTCGCGCACATACAAGAGCAAATCGTCAGCATATAGAGAAACGGCATGCATCCCATCCCCCAACTGGATTCCCCACGCCTCACTACCACCGCGAAGCAACATCGCCAGTGGCTCCATGGCTAGAGAAAAGAGCAGCGGGGGCAGTGGGCATCCCTGGCGTGTCCCTCGCCTCACTCTAATGGGGTCCGATACGAGCCTACCGGTTCGGACCCGAACAGTGGGTTGCTGGTATAGCAGTTGAACCATGCTCAAGTAGTGATCACCGACCTCGTATTTATTCAGTACCGCCGCCAGATAGGGCCATTCCAGAGAATCAAAGGCCTTCTCCAGGTCCAATACCAAGCAACCGGAGTGGGGCCATCTATGTAACGCATACTGCTGTACCCGGAAGAACCTGCGAATGTTGAGTGAAGTACTCCTGGCGGGGACAAAACCGTTCTGGTCGGGGTGCACCAGCGATTTCACTAAGGGCGAAAGACGCTTAGCAAGTAGTGATGCAAAAATCTTGTAATCAGTGCTAGTGGGCGATAGGAACCCAGAGATTCAGGGTTTTTGTCAGGTTTAAGTAGGGACACCAGCAGGGCTTCGTTTTGTGTGTCGGTAAGTGTGGAGTCATCTATCGCGGTCTCAGACACCTTCAGCAGCTGCGGTACTAATATATGCGCATAAGCCTTATAAAATTCAGTCGGCAGTCCATCCGGTCCTGGCGACTTCCCGTTGGACAGCGAGAATATGCAGTCCGGAACTTCCTCCGAAAGGAGAGGATCATTCAGTTCCGCTCTTTGTGTGCACGTGGGTTGCGGTAGGTCTATCCCCTCAAGATAGAGCTGTAGCTCCAGGGGTGTAGCCTGTGTGCGAGATTTGGACAAGTCCCGGTAATGAGCCACAAACTCACCATGTATGTCCCACTGTGTATACGCTATGCCCCCATTCGCCATGCGTACAGATGCGACAGGAGTCGATGACTCATCTTGGCGAATGAGCCACGTGAGCAGTTTCCCTGCTTTGTCCCCCATGTGGTGCGTCCGCGCCGAATGTGCGGCATAATTAAGACACCGCAACCGCTCTAACAACCGTGCATGCTCCTCCCTGTGGCAGTCAAGTTGTCTTCGGGACCCCTCAGTTGCTTCTTGCTCGCTAGATGCCAGCTTTCTTTCTAAAGTGGTGAGTTCCTTTTCCAGCTGTACTCGTATACCCGCCTGTGCACCCAAACAGTGCCCCCTCACGACTACCTTGAGAGCGTCCCACTCCAACAGTGGCGACGAAGCTGTGCCCGCATTTTCATCAAAGTATTGAGCTAATAAGTCCCGGAACGGTGCATCGAGCAGGACATCCGGTTGGAGGCGCCACACAGGGATTGGCAATACTACGTCCTCCCACTGCAACTCCACCACGTGTGGGTTATGATCTGAGTGCGTCCGCCCCATATAATATGACCCGGAGATACACGGTAGAAGATCATTCGACACCATAAAGCGGTCTAAGCGTACATGTAGGCCGTGCGCCCCTGAATAATAGGAATATACTCTATCCTGCAGGTTTCTGTGGCGCCAAGCGTCAGATAAGTGCCATTGCGCAGCCCAATGATTTAACGCTTTCGCGGCAATGTGTGTGGCCGTGCCAGGCAGGGGAGGAAAGGAGCGGTCTAGAGAAACGTCCAGTACACTATTATAGTCACCGCCTAATACCATGGGAACATCATGCCACTCGGCCAGCTTGTGGGAGATCAGTTCCAAAAAGGCTGTCTGTTCAGTGTTGGGTGCATACAGCGATGCAAGTATGATCGGCCTACCATCCAAGACACCCTTAACTATGACGTACCATTACTGTGATACTCTAATGACAGCCTTTGTCAACGTTTTAGGATAAAAGCTTCTGCGGATAAAAAAATATTCAACTTTTATCACCTCTAATTACGAGATTAATGTAAACTTTCCTAGCGAATACTGGTTGATAATGTTAAATACAATGTATCAATATAGGTTAAATAATTGTAATTATGCCAGTAGGTTTCCAGGAGTGACCCGTGCAGGTAAGAGCGGTGGGAAGGTGGGGCGGGATGGGAGGGGGGGACTCGGCAGACGACGACGAAGGAAAATTAAATAAATAATTAATTTTCCCTCGTCGTCTGTAGAGTACCCCCACCCACCCCGCCCCACCGCTCTTACCTGAATGGGCCGCTCCTGTAGGTTTCCAGATAATGGCATATCATTGGGATATTATTGGGACATCATATGCTAGTCTAGGCTTCCTTCTACACACAATTGTTACCTAGAGCATTAGTCCATTTGGAACGGGTTAGGACCGACACTCCCAGAAAGCACCGGGTTGCCTAACAGAGACAGTGTCCCTGACGGCATAGTGCCATGGCCACCTTATCCATAGCTGTTTTGGTAGGTGGTAAACACCACTGGCGGCCCTTGCGGAGCAGCACCTGCAGCACATGCAGCACCATTTCAAGGCAGGATCACAGGCAGCCCATCAGGAAATGGGGTGTCAGCACATCATTTTTTTCCTTCATAGTATCTCTGCTGCACACATTGTTCTTGAAAACAATAGGGCAGATTTACAAGCCCCTTGCAACACTTTTACGCCGCCGTTGCGTCACTTTTGTGACGCAGCGGCAGCGTAAACAATGCCCCACGTTGCGACGCATTTACAACATGACGCATCTAGGGAGATGCGTCATGTTGTAAAGTCCTGCGTCACATTATACCTGCGTCAGGTATAATGTATGCAGGATGGGCGTTGCGACGCAAGAAAGCCTCGTAAAAGTGACGCAGTGAAATCTACAAGATTTCACGGAGTCACTTTTACGACGCCACTGCGTGAAAACCTTACGCCTGTGACGCAGCACATAACGAATAGGCATTCCTGACAATTGCTGGAGTTGCGTCGTGCTTGCGACACGACTCCAGCAGTGTGTTACCGGTATGCCAACAGATGCGTGACGCGCTGTATTGTAAATGTGGCGCATCAATGGTGGCACAAGGGTTTTATTGCGTGACGCACTTGAACTGACGGATCTCTGCTAATATGCAGAGATGTGTCAGTTCTTGTAAATCTGCTACAATGTCTTTTTAGCATGCTGTTTTTTCCCTAATAAGTGTTAATGTTAGTCCATCAGCAGTGAAATATTCTATTTCCATTTGAAAGGCTATCTCTGTCCTCTCACCCACTGCGTTGTTTAACCCTAAAAAAAAGGCAGAAGTCAGGAGAACATTTCATTGTTCATTTCCCATATCTGCCAAGTACACTAAAACGAGAGCCACTGGAATTATGCAACAGGGAGGACCAAATTATGTGACAAACTTGACTAAAATATGCTGTGAGAAAAGACAAATTATGCAACGTTATGCCACACATTTTGTAATGGCATTACTTCTTTATTTTGTCCTTTTACAAAGGTTAACACTGGATGAAGCTTTCCCCTCATTAGTGCCAGTTTAATACCCAAATACACAATAAGCAACAGAAAGGGGATCAGTCAACGTTTGCAACACAAGTTGGTCTTTTAGTAACTTTTGATCTCTTTGAGCTAGAAACAAATTGTTTTGTTACAATCTGCAGATTATGCAGCAGGTGGTGGATTATGTGGCAAATGCAGCAAATCCAAAATTAAGCAGAAAACGCAACAGCCGCAAAATTGCATAATTCCTGTGGTCCTGACAATAACACATGAACGATTCCTCGCTTTCCAGCTAGCCGCATGTTTCATTGTGGAGTTGTGTGTTTGCCTTAACACTTTCTTTATGGGTACAAAGCCCCAGAATGCAAAGTGATGTTGGCTAAAATGGCAGAATTGGCTAAACATGTTATACATGGCATTGAGCCACGTGTCATGTATGTTTTTAAAAGAGTCAATTTCAAAACTTGCTTGTTTCACACATAAATCCAACAGTAAACTATGCTCAGATATTTTCTGAGGGTTCACTCTTTATTTCACGTCATGCATTAATACGAGCATATGCAATGCAAACTGTTTTGTTTTTGTGCAGTGGAAACTTTTATACGAGCTTCACAGCATAACAAAGGTACAGCATAGACAGCAGCAGGACAGCTTTCCCTAGTGCAAAGATTAAGTAAAGATCAGTTGGCAGCAGGAGAAACTTTACCTACTTATACATGATAGGTACAACACAGGTATCTAATACCCATAACAGGGAGCGAGAGGAGATCAAGAACAGTTGTACATTCTCTGCAAACTTGCATAAGCATACAAGCAGCACAACATACCTGGAAGAAAGAGACAGACCTCAAATAAAATGAGCATAAATTCATGTACTCAGATAGGATTATGAAACTCACCTACCTAGAGTGGGATGGTTCATCAGTGGGTTCCACACCGAGAACTGTAACCATCTAAACATACTACTGTTCATTTGTTGTACAGTCTAGTTATGGGTTCCCTAGTTTTGGTAACGTTCCGTCCCTATTGTCAACATTTATGTACTCCCTTTGTTAAACTCTCAGAGCTATATTAAAATAATGTGTGGTGAGATTTTTACTGGTGTCTCCCTGCCACAAGCTTAAAAACAGAGGGTAGAGCAATGGACCCTGCTTCTCTTCACTGTCAACATGTTTTGGTGCTTAAATATTGCCTCTTTGGGGACAGGAACTTCCTCAGGACTACAGGCATCTCACATCAAATATTATGTAAAAGTGTCTGTCCATAGGGCATGCTATGCAAGTTTTCTATTTATTCTTTTATAATTCATAAGAAGTGGAAACATCCCTTCTTCATAGAACAGCTACTCATGGGGAAGAAATAGTGCAAACATCCAGAGGACAAATATAATAATAATACTAATACCAGCATTTGTAAAGCGCACAGCTACCTCCGGAGAGGTGTCCCGGCGCTGGGGGCCGTCGGGAAGATTAAGCGAGTTATTGCCCAGAGTCACATGGTGCTGGGCTAACCTGCCTCCAGCGCCGGGGATCGAACCGTGAACCCCGTGGTCCGGAGTCTGGCACCCTGGCCGCTGCGCCACACCTCTTCCACACAAATATCGGTAGGAGACCAGCAGTGCAAGCCTTCTCCATCGAAGGACATATACAAATCAGGCAGTAGTCATGCAATTTTCCCTTCCTCACAGAATTGGTACAGGATGGGAGTAGCAAAGAAACGTCCTACTCTTAAAGAAGGTAACCAGTGCAGTCTTCCATTCCAGCAGAACAGGTCTAGCTGGGATATATTACTTAATTTCTAGAGTAAGAACAAGGCCTGGTGTATTTCCTACCACAACATCCAAGTCACACTACAGCTTCATGTACCCTGTGCATAAAGCTGTAGTGTGACTTGAATGTATAGACGTGTGGCTTGAGAATATCGTCCCAAAAGTGTCTGCTATAACTGTTTTTCCCAGATAGATACTGTGCGCAACTGTGTATTAAAAATTGAACCGGTTTGAAGCTCACCAATACCACGGAGGCAAGTGTCAGATTCTATAGCAGGACCGGAGGCTTCTGATTATGCTGTCTCAATTTCTTTACTGACTCACAGCAGCCAATGAGAACAAAGTAACACAATAAACAAGCATTTGCAATGCAATAGGTCTCGCATTTGCGAGAGTTTAAGCCATTGACATTGTAAATGACAATGCCTTTTATTTATGTTTTCAAAACCAATACGTAAATAAAGGCATTGCCATTTACAATGCCAATAGCTCAAACTCTCGCAAATGCGAGACCTATTGCATTGCAAATGCTTGTTCTGTGTTGTCTTCATGTCAGGAAACCAAGTCCCGCCGCTCCCGATCATCTTTACTCTCGTCATTAATGGTCCCATGATCACAACCTATTGCTAACGCCATCGACTGAAGAGGAAGCTATGAAACGAAACTCCTGGCTGTATTTTCGGATTCCTCCTCTGGTTCTTCTGTAAAATGAAGGGAGGCCAATCTGTGTGCAGCCTGAGGGTGAAGAGGGAAGGCACAGATTGAACTCCCTTCATTTTACAGAACAATCAGAGAAGGAAGCCGAAAATACAGCCAGGTCAGTTACGGACACCAGACAAGCCCTTCCGGCTGTGCTGATACATTACTGAGATCCATAAAGGTAGAACTCGACTGAAGCACTGGGTAGGTCTGCTGTTAACATGCCTCTGTGAGCTGGTGGGTGCCTAGGGCCATAAGCAGGAGAGGAATCAACGCTCGGAATTAGCGATTAGGCCCCAGAGGCTTAGAAACAGCACGACAGCAGGATAGCCAGGGCTCGAGTCAAGGGTAGGCGCGGTAACCTGCAGCTGTCTGCACAATTTTATCCTACAGACAAGCTTCCCCTTGCACACTCTACAGCCCTTTGCAAACATTCAGCACTATTGCTATTACGTTTCTGACTGATGTTGGTGGATTTTGAGCAGTTTGAAGACATTTTAGTGCTTTGCATTGACAAAAGGCTGTAATTTCTAATATTTATCTCTTTCCATCATTGCTTATTTTGCTCACGATAAAGTGTCACTCATAGTCGTTGAATGTCACTCATAATTCCACTGAAATTATGGAAATGTCACACGTAAGCAACCTGAAACCTTGGCAGCTATGCATATCCCTACTTTAGGCCGCACTGCGTGACACCGGGGCATCTACCACGCTGGACCACTACATTGGCGACGAGGCGGGTCTTACCTAAGCCTTCACCGCAGCCAGCAACTGCGACATCCCGGCAGCCCCAGAAGAGCTCCTGTCTGCTGCCTTTGTGGCCGCCCCTGTGTTCTCGAAAGCCCGCCGCAACGCACCTGGCACTGCGACCTAGCTGTGCCCAGCCGCCTGCTCCCATCCGGAGAAGCGACCAGGTTGGTCAGACGTGCTCCACGGCCGGTGGCGTGTCCCATGAGCGGGCGCATGCACGGCGAAGATCCTGTCGGTGCTGCCCTGCGGAGACGTGCCCTGCATCCCCGAGGTCAGTGGGGAGGGAAAAAAAGACACAAACGAGCATAGCGTGCGCACACGCAGCAGCCGCCAGCACCCAACCTTGTGCACTCTCTCTCTCCTCGCTCGCCCCACCCAGGCCCCGTGAGGCGCCATACCAACTGAAAACAAGAGGAGCGCTGGGCGTCTGAAGAGTAGGGGCAGCCTCATATTTTGCGGCTGGCGAGGACGGAAGGGGGACAGGAGATGTGCAGATCGCGTGTCTGTACGTGCGTGTTCACGTTCACGGGCGCGTTCACAATTGCAGTCCGTTCTGCGCGTGCACATCTCCTGTCTCCCTTCCGAAGCAAGTCGACGACAATAAGTCTCGCTAGCGACAGCGCTTCGCGCTGCGTCGCTAGGTCGAGACCTAAAAACGACATTACCCATGAGGCTTTGAACCACGCCTCCTTAATACAACCAATAGCAATACATTACATAAGATAAAGCACTGAGGCACCATCTTGGCTTCCTCTTTCTTTGCTGCTCCGCAGTCAAGATAAGTGCCTCATTGCTTTATTCTTCATTTATGTCTTAATTGGCGGTATTGCCTTAATTAGCAGTATTTAGAGATATTATTAATGTTTGATTGTCTACCGACTGTCTTTTAGACTTGCTCGCTTTTACCTTGCAACTTCAGGGAAGCGCGCGCGAAATTTTGATTGTGCCCTTCATCTCGTTATTTCAGCGCGTGTTGCGCTGCTTCCTTCGTGGTAGACTTGCCCCGATTCCGCTTGTGGTGCTGTGCCTTTTGGCCGCTTGTCGTGTGCTGTGGGGATCTGGCCCCCCCGCGGGAGCGAGACGCAGGTCGGAGGCCCAGCTGGGAAGCCGACGTGCGTCTCGGGAGCCCGCACGCATCAGTGCACGCGTGCGGCTCCCGGTGAATACAGCTGGTTCAGACGCCTCTCCCGGGCTGAAACGGGAGTTTGTTAACAACGCAGCAAGCGAGAGGGTTGAGCCGGTACCGGGCCTGGAATTTCACTTATAATTGCTGACATCACGCACGCTCGACTGGCAAGTCTTACAGACATATACAGACATTAACCCTTGAGAGCCCAGCAGTGGCTTAAGGGAGTTTTGATAATTTTTGGAAACCCCATGTACAGTAGGCTTTAGGGTTTACCCCTTTATAAGACCTGTTGGACTGGGACTTTGGTACCTTGTTGGCCCCCTCCGCCCCAGCTTTGCTCCCAACCGACGCCCTGGTTTACTGGAGAACTTTGGGCTGGATAATTGAGCTGCCCCTCGGGCTTCTGAGTTGCTCCACACTCTGTGGCCATTATGTCTGACTGTGAAGTCTATGAAGAGGAGGTGGCTGCGTGTGACGACCTCCAGGGAGAGGATCTCTATTATGAAGAATCCATGAAGGATATCATTGACAAAAAGTTGGATGCTAAATTAGATAAAATGCTCTCATCTGCCCTCTTACCTATTTTTCAGCGCTTAGAGCAGCTAGCTACAGGGAAACCCGCCCCTTCCCTCGCCCCTGACTCTGCCCCTTCCCCCATCATTCCAACTGATAATTCATGGCCACATGCTTCAGTCTACTCTTCACTCTATAAATCTAAAGAACAGGCGATGGTGGAGGTCCCTGATCTCCCTCCTCCACCCGCTGCCCCAGTCTTGATTACTACCACAGATGCGGGTACCGATACTGACTCCTCGCAAGAGTCCAGACCGCACAAGCGCGCCAAAAAGCGCAAACACCCTGCTTCCCCCCCTGCCCCGCCACCCCCTTTCTCTTTGACCCGTCAGACATTGTTCTCCGCCGATTGGGCGCCGCCCTCAGCAGTAGCAGATTACATGCAGGCGCACCTCAGAAAGGGTTTTTGATAAAGAAGTTAGGGCGCGCTTAAAATCTGAATGCCCCCGCCCAGACCTGGCGCACAAGGTGGCCCTCACGCCCGAGATAGATTCTTCCATGACCACCTTTCTTAAGAAGTATAAAAAGGATCCCAAGAAGGGTATAGATCGCGCCCTTAGGGCGTGTCAGGACAAGGTCCTGAACGTAGCGGGGCCCCTAGCTAAGAACCTTGAACTCGCATTGCAGGCGCAGGAAACTGGGGCGGCCATTCATCCTGAGGTTTTAGCGGGATGGACCAAAAGAGCCATCTGCCTACTCGGTAACGCTAATTGCGCTCTCTCCTCCGAGCGCCGCAAATCTGTCCTCCTGAGAATTGATCCACAGTTAGTGGATCTGGCAACGGCTGAACCGGGCCCTCTTGCTGAAGGGCAACTATTCGGAGACAAGTTTGTCAAAGACATAGCAAAGTTCGTCAGCACTTTTGCTTCATTGGACAAATCTCAATCCTCACTCAAACGAGTGTTCCATCAGGTCTCTGGTAGGGCCGGACGCGGCAGAGGACGCGCGACCGGCCGCTACTCTAACCCCAGTCCTCAACGAGGTTTCGTCCCTCGACGCAGGGGATACACGCAGGAACCGGAGCAAGCAGGATTTTATCCCACCAGATCTCGCGGATTCCGTGGCAGATTCAACAGGGGTGTCAATAGAGGATACAAGAATTTTGACACCCAGTCCTCTGGTAAGTTCCCAAATACTACCTATGGTTCCCCTAGGGGGCAGATTGTCTCATTTTGCAACAAACTGGGCGCAGTTGACTTCAGATGCTTGGATCCTGCACACGGTCCAAGGGTATCAGATAGAATTGATACACACTCCGATTCAAGCACACCTCCCTCAGCCTCTCCGTTTTTCCCTACAAGAAGAAGCTTTTATAGACTCCGAGCTTCAAGAGCTTTTGGACAAGCAGGCAATTGCCGTAGGGCCCTTCAATGCCGAAGGATTTTGCAGCAACGTCTTCTTGGTCCAAAAGAAGGGAGGCGGCCAGAGACTAGTCCTCAATCTCCGAGAGTTCAACCCATTTGTAACGTACAGACATTTCAAGATGGAGGGAATCCATCTTTTAAGAGATCTCCTTTTGGAACAGGACTGGATGGTGTGACTGGACCTGAAGGACGCATATCTTACGGTGCCAGTTTGCCCCTCCCATCAGAAATTCCTACAGTTCCAATGGAAAGGGCAATGGTTCCGTTATCGCTCCCTCCCCTTCGGCCTGTCTTCAGCGCCCTGGGTATTTACCAAACTGCTGAAGCCAGTGACCTCTCGCTTGAGGGAGATGGGGGCAAGGTTGATCGTCTACCTAGACGATATGCTGCTCCTGGTGCAGGACCTGCCCACGCTTCTGCTGCACTTACAATGGACGATGTCCCTTTTGCAGGAGTTGGGGTTTGTGATAAATCTCAAGAAGTCAATGATCACCCCAAGTCAACAGATAGAGTTTCTAGGATTTCAGATCAACTCCGTATCTGCACAACTTCTCCTGCCCATGTCCAAGATCCGGTCCATCAAACGAGAGATTACGTCCACCCTGTCCAAACAGATGATTTCTTTGAGGGTGTTAGCGAGGATTGTGGGCCTGTTGGCCTCCTCCATTCAAGCCATCTTCCCCGGACCGCTTCACTACAGGGCGCTACAGCGCCTGAAGATTTACTATCTTCAAAAAGGGTTCCCTTACGACCATCTGATCCCGCTGTCACCAGACGCTCGAGAAGAGCTTCAGTGGTGGTTGGAGCATATGGGAGCTTGGAACGGAAGAGCTATTTTTGGCGCCTCGCCAGACGTGATAATAGAGTCCGACGCCAGCAGGTGGGGCTGGGGCGCTCGATGTGGAGACTTTGCCACCGGCGGACGTCGGTCCGCCGACGAACTGAAGTTGCACATCAATTGCCTGGAGCTGCTAGTGGGCTCCTTCGCCATCAAATCGATCTCTCCTCTCAAAGGGAATTGTTGCATCCTCCTCAGGATGGACAACGTCTCGGCGGTTCGTTACATCAATCGCCTGGGGGGGATGAGATCGAAGATGTTAGCCAACATTGTGAAAGAGTTCTGGCACTTTTGCCTGGACCGCAGAATCTATGTCATAGCGGAGTACCTGCCAGGCAAATTGAATCAAGTGGCGGATTGGAACTCCAGATTCCTCCGGGACTTCAGCGACTGGCGGCTTCATCCGTCGTTATTTTCAGAGATCATGCATATGCGAGGTCCTTGCCAGATAGATCTCTTTGCCTCCCGGCTCAATTCCCACCTTCCCCTGTTTTTCAGTTGGAGGCCGGATCCGATGGCGTTGGGAACGGATGCATTCCTGCAGAATTGGGGGCATCAGAGACATTATGCCTTTCCGCCATTTGCCCTGATCCAGAGGGTGGCGGCTTAGGTTCGTCGGCAGATGGCGTCAGTAGTGTTGGTCACTCCTTTGTGGAAGACTCAGTCATGGTTTCCGACACTATTGGAGTTATCGGTGGATTTACCGTTCAGCCTTCCGAGTTTTCCGTTGCTTCTCCAGGACCCAGTAGGAGCTCCCCATCCAATGGTCCTGCAGAACCAACTCTCCCTCATGGTGTGGACGCTCTCAGGAGACATGAGCAGCTTGAGGGCCTTTCGACAGCGGCTGCCGATTTTATGCAACAAGCTTGGGCTCCTTCCACCCGTAAGCGATATTCGGCTTCATGGAAACGATGGATGGGTTGGTGCCTTCAACGGCAATTGGATCCCGTGGGATCGGATGTTACAGAAATCTTAAATTTTCTGTCAGAGTGTGCAGAGTCAAGTTTGTCCTATAGGTCTGTCAATAATTTTAGGTCCGCTCTGTCAGCCGGGCATAATCACATTGATGGGAAACCGGTGGGGATGCATCCCTTAGTATGTAAACTGCTCAAAGGTATTAGGGTGGCTAGACCACCTCGCCCCCGGTACTCTACGTTGTGGGACGTTTCCAAGGTTTTGACGCTGTTAACATCTTGGCCGGACAACGATCAATTATCGCTAAAACAGTTGTCGGCCAAACTTACTATGTTATTGTGTTTAATTTCCTGCTGCAGGGTGTCGGACGTGCGTGCCTTAGACCTGGCAGGTAGAATTTTTTCTCCACAGGGTGTTTCCTTCATCATATCTAAGCGCACCAAGACCATGTCTCGTTCGGTTGAGTATCCTGCTTTTCCGCTTAATTCTAAATTGTGCGTTATGCAATGCTTAAAAATTTATGAAGAGCGCACTTTAGCGCATAGGACGGACATTTTGGGACAACTGTTGCTTGCTATTCAGAAGCCCTTCCGGCCTGTTTCTGCGGCCACTTTGGCCAGATGGGTTCGTTGGGTTATGTCAGAATCTCGGATTGATGTATCTGTTTATGGCGCACATTCCGCCAGGGGAGCTATGGCATCTAAAGCTTATGCATTAGGGTCTAGATTAGAAGACATTCTGAAAGCTGCGGATTGGTCTTCAGTTTCCACGTTTAAGGAGTTTTATTATAAACCTATTTCACATGTTTCTTCGCTGGTGATTGATGAGCTTTGAACCAGCATAATCAGAAGCCTCCGGTCCTGCTATAGAATACAAAATTTTCCAGCTGTCGCGACAAGAATTTTAGATTCTATTAAGGACACGGAGGCGAGGATTATCCCACCCGGTGGGACAGATTGATGTCAACTGTCATGTTGTATGCATATTTTATGGATGTTTCTCCCGCCCTGATATGTGGAGCCTTTGGGTTCTTTGGTTCATGACTGTTTTTTGGTTTTCAGGTAATGATTCCAAACAGAGTTGAGGAGCTGCTGCACCCAGATCGGGATCACGGCATGGTCGTGCGCTGATGAAGCTCCCTGGACCTGTTGTTCGCTTTGTCTTTTGAGAAATGTTCTTAGGATTCACTCTCCGTTGAGAGTCAAGATGTTCCTCATTATGGACACTTATGGACTGGTTTACAAAGAAAGAGGAAGCCAAGATGGTGCCTCAGTGCTTTATCTTATGTAATGTATTGCTATTGGTTGTATTAAGGAGGCGTGGTTCAAAGCCTCATGGGTAATGAAGTTTTTTATTGTGTTACTTTGTTCTCATTGGCTGCTGTGAGTCAGTAAAGAAATTGAGACAGCATAATCCTCGCCTCCGTGTCCTTAATAGAATCTAAAATTCTTGTCGCAATAGCTGGAAAATTTTGTATTGTTTTTGGACCCTGACTTTTGATACTAGTCATACCCACTTACAGTTGGCGCCTCCCCCTTCAGGAGTAAGATGTTTAAGAAGGGCATCTTTCTGTCTGAAATATCCCCCATGAACTGCTGCCTCGTGGTAGCAGGCAGTGTAACCTTTCTGCACCCGGAAGAGAAGTGTGAGGTTACAGCCTTTCTTAACCTGGAGTCTAATTATACCAAGGTTCAGAGAGGCGCTGGGCATTTGTTAAAGCCTAGAAGTGCGGTAAATTGAGATCGGTCATTTGCCTCAAGCCTGATTTGCTTTGTGTTTTTTCGCTCCTTGGGTTGTATTTATTTTTATTTCTGCATTTTGAGCCCAATTCTCTTCATTATTAGGTCAATTATAGGTTCTGGGTTGTGTTTGTGTCCTGTCTCCTGTATCTGCACTGCTCCACGGCTGACGTGGGGAACACCACATGTTCTCACTTATGCAGCGTCTGTATGTCATTACCCGCGGCAGGCAGACACGAAACACATACAACCAGTTTTATGGGATCTGAAAGCGAACCGGGGCATGGCCTATTTAGGTTACTGCAAAAGACACACATTTTTGTCTCGTGAAATAAGCAAAGCAGATAACATCATGGAAACTGGCCTTTTTAGGTCTTGCCTAGAGACAACTTGACTCGCCTGCCTCATGTAATCAAAAAACTCACACATAAAAATACATACATACGTATATAGATAGACAAGTTTTTAGTGAGCAGACTTTTCCCCATTGGTCTGCTAAACTGTCATTCACACATCTGCCTAAAAAGAAGTGCACTGCAGAAATATGGCTGGCGGGCCAATACTTTAGTTTGCCAAATAATGTTTCTTTCCATTCTTTATCCATTTTTTGCCATTATGGTGTAATTAAACTATGTTTCCAGGTAACAGTAACTCAAAGACAAAAGAACATTTCTTTGCATCATTAAGACTTCTTATATGTTCCTGTAATATGCATTTAAACAAAAAGGGTTTATGTACCGGTGCTAAGTACCCCTGCCTACTAGGAATTTCACATAATGTACTAATCCAATTACATGCAGTTTATAAATGTAAACTTTTTATTACATGCATATGGATGCCATGTTTAGGTAGTGGCATGTTTATGTTTTCTTTTCTGCCTTCTTTTTATTTTGTGACATATGTCTGCAATATATTTTTAAATACAATTCAACGTGCTTGTTAACACCAGACTTATTGGATTGACAATGCTTAAGTATGCAAACTATTAATCGATAGGAAAGCACATTTTATTTTGCTAATGATTTTAGCAATATGAGCATTAAACTTAAAAAAATAATGGAATTAACCTTGTTCAATGCTGTAAAGTTTTAAACAGATTGCTTCACGGGACCACCCTATATTAACTTGTGCGCAAATGCTTCTTACTTCTGTGTGCTTTTTAAAATAGCGTCATTCTGTTTAGCAGACTTGCTGCATTATTATAATGGCACTCTGTGTAGTGGGCAGAAGGCAGGACCTTTTTAGGTCTCGCCTGAGCCAGCGCATGCGCTGCTCTGGCGAGAGTTTTAGTAAGCGGGTTTTGGAAGTGCAAACAGTGGCTTTTGCTGGCGACTAGCCTGCGTTCACGCAAGCGTGCACGCGCGATCAGGCGCCATATGGCTTCCCTCGCCGTCTGGACGCTCGCGTGAACGCAAGCTGGTCGCCAGCAAAAGCCACTGTTTGCACTTCCAAAACCCGCTTACTTTCACGGCCGCGCGGCCGTGTCAGTTTCACGGGCGCGCGGCCAATGCTTGTTTTCGTCCCTGTTAGCCGGCCTGGTATCCCTTGTAGCGCAAGCTAATTCAGATTCGTTTGTTTCTCCAAAAGCACCGGAAGTCTTCCGATAAAGCTGCCAACGGTCTTTTTAACTGGGCAAGGTTTTTCTAAAGTTGCATAACAGTTTTAAGGAATTGCCTTGTATCGGGTTACCAAGTGCGGCTACACACACCAGGCTAAGCTCCAGGGGAACAGCAGCGGGGCACTGTATGTGGGCACTTAGCATCCACAGATATCAGTGGAACAACTATGCATACATTATACAACTTATATACAACTTATATACACTATGCCTGGAAAGTATTAAAAGTGCTCCGACAACCCCTCAGACTTTTAAAAAAAAAATGTATTTATGACTTTACATTTATTGCTCGGAATTGGTTGGTAGGTTGTGCATCCTGGAATGAGTACACGAATGTTGTCTTTTAGATTTCTAACCACACAGAAACCACGAAAATTGAGGTAATGTTTCGGGCTACTTAATACCATCTGCAGTAAATATATCCATAAATAAATAAGCTTGATTTGTTTTCCTTTTTGATCTTCTACATAATTGTGCACAGGCGAGGCAAGGCGTGCTGGCTTGGTACTATGGTGGGCATTGCTTATTTATTTTAGTGTTTTATATAGTGCTTGCTACACCCGAAGGTATCAGAGCGCTTTACATGTGATTTCTCTTACATCGAAAACACATACCCATGGTTTCAAGCCCTCCCCTTGCCTTGTTATAATTTTCATATTTAGATGTGTTTTCTTAATTACTGCCAGACGGCTCAGACCAATGCCGCCCCGTCCGCTCTTACACGCCGCACTCATTTAACCTCCAGTTGTGAGATCTTTTAATAGGGCGCACTTTGGTGACCCATCGGGATTGGGAGGTGGAGGTGCTAACTCAAGGCTGAGTTTCTCCGGATACATTGGGCTCAGCGCTAACGTTTGCTTTGCTCTTAAACAGGCTTTAAGTGTTAGGCCCATGCCACTCCACAGACATCTTAAAAGGCTTCATCCCGCCCTCCCTTCCTCACCTTTTTTTCTCTCTTCGTTGTCCTGCACGTCTTTTACACCTTTCTCGCTCCCTCTTTACAAATAAAAAAAAAAAAGGTTTTTACATTTCTTCTTTGAAAGCCCAAACAATTTACGACGACAGAAAGCGCTCGAATGCCCTTGGACCCGCTTCGCGCTATTTAAATCTGCAAAAAAGGAAACAATGGCGCCGCAGTCACATCCTGTTGTTTGTGCCTCATGCACGGGTGCGCAAACAGCCCCACACCTTTTCTTCCAGCTCTGCGAGGCTGGGGCATTGCCCCTATTTAGGGACACACGCTGCTCTGGGGGATCTGTTCATAGACCGCCGAAAATCGCTAAATTGTCGGAATAGTTCAAAGTTACTGGCTAGAGAAAGAAATAATCCTTAAAATAATAGCTTCTTTTGATGGTGGGAATTACTTGTTGCCTCCTGCTAACACGTCATTGTCCTTCGTCTTACATATTCGATCGCCTCAGTTCTCGTCTCTGAGCGTTGGGGAGGGGGGTGATTTCTGGGAGCAAAACCTCTCAAGTAAGACGTGCCGGTCTATAATTGAAGGCTTTGCCAAAAAAAATGCAACGATGGAAAACAAGCACATTGGCGTGCAGCTCGGCTACTAACTAGGTACTTAAAGTTAAAGGTGGAATCAGCTGTGGCTGGGGAGCAGGAGAGAGGCCTCCTGAGCTCTGAAGCTTACCCACTTCCGGTCTTGGGACCACCTGAGAGGCGGTAGGGCTCTGCCTCTAGCGTTCAGTAAGAAGCACTGCAACCTCTCCAGGGAAGGCTACGTGTGAGTGTTTGGAGCCCCAGAGAGAAAACAAGCATTGGCATAGCCAATAGGTCTCGCCTTTGGGACCTTATAAGTGTTTAGTTATCCAGCACAATATCCTTGGTGCAACAACATCAACTATTGCATGGCTAAACACTTATAAGGTCCCAAAGGCGAGACCTATTGGCTATGCCAATGCTTGTTGATTTTACCAGCTGTTGAGTCCCAGTCCCACATTACCCTGGTGCATGTCCTTTGACCATAAATTTGTATGAAAATCCAACTTTTCTGTCCCTGCCCATATCTTCACTTATGATTAATCTGCAGACTTTTTTTAACCCCCTTAGGCAAAGGTCATTGGGAATAAGAATCATGGTCTATGATGTTGATGATGTCTTTCGTGATGTCATCTTGGATGCCATTTGTAACGTTGTGAGAGGTGCATTGTGGGGGAATTATAAATGCATAGCTAAACATAACAGGCAAATTCTAGAATTCTGATGTGTTGAAATATATAAACAGGATGCCCATTCTCCTGACGTTTTGTAAAGAACCTATGTGATTTTATAATGCAGATTTATATGTGATCTTACTAAAGAAGCATTTAAAATTCCTTCAATAAGTTGTTCAGTGAATTTCCTGAGCTTTGTGATGAGAAGCACATTCCCCATTGCAGCCAGAAGCTATTTGCCATAGACTGCTGGCATAAGAAACGGGGCGTGGCCTTCATGCACTAATTCAGTACTAGAACTACAAATATTGTACTGCGGCTGAAACTACCTTTACCTAAGCAGACAGTCAAAAATCTGGGCGTTTGGTTGGATTCGGCTCTCTCCTTCCAGCCCCAAACCAAGGTTGTGGCTGGAGTCTGTTTCGGACTCCTTTGAGGTCTCAAACCTCTGTTGGGCTTCTTTGAGGCTAACATCCGGCAGGTTATCATCCAGGCCACCATACTGTCTAGGCTGGATTATGCCAGTGCTCTATATTTGGGAGTTAATAGAGCAGAGATACAGCGCCTCCAGAGGATACAGAATGCTGCAGCCTGACTACTGTTTGGGCTCCCTAGGACTTGTCATACTTCGGAGTTCATTAATAGACTCCATTGGCTCCCTGTGGAAAAGCGTGTTCTTTTTAAGGCTTTGTGTATTACTCACCGTATTCTTAATGCCCAATCCCCTGAAATCCTTGCAGACCTCCTCATACCTTACAGGCACACTCGCCTCCTGCGTTCTTCTGATCAACACCTGGCGGTCATCCCGCGGGTTAAGAGAGCCAGAGCCGGAGGACTCTCTTTTCGAGCTTTAGCTCCTAAACTTTGGAACTCCCTTCCGGTGAACATCAGAAGCATTCACGATCATGCTGCTTTCCGTAAGGCCATAAAAACTTATCTGTTCTCTAATTAATTGGTTGCGGCGTTTCCTTGGCCCTGTCTTCCTTCTGCTGTCTGAGCTTAGTGCTGGGACGCCCCTTGGCTGGGGCAGCCATGCTCTCTATAAATTTTATAACATAACATAACATTACTGTTTGACTGGAAAATAAGGGGTACACTTCTGCCTTCCCCAGTTGGTAGAATTGTGTAATCTGGGGTACATCACCAACCTTATTTTCCTTGGTTGCTGAATTTTGGGAACACCTAGAATGGATTCAGGTCAGTTTAGTGATTAGCAGCAATGATAAATTCTGGGAAAAAATAGCTAAAGATGTGCGTGGATCGTGGAGCAAAAGAACAGCTGAGTTAGACATGTCCAAATCAAAAGGACCAATTCTAATGGGTCCTGCACCATTTTCAGCAAATTATCTGTGTCAAAACCCCTCAATACACCAGTAGTATCTTGCTTATTCCAGAGCCAAAAATATGCCACAATTTTGGCAGATTTCCTTCTGAAAACCTCTGCAATGGAAACAGGGCAAAAGTAGAAGAAAAGGTAATCTCATGTTGGGTAACCACAAGGGATGGTCATCTTAAGCTGGGTAACGTCAGGCACAGCAGTCAATTTGGATGGGAGATGTGAGTAGTGGTACATTCGCAGTCCCTGCACATAGAGGTGTCAATTTTTGTTGAGGCATTAGACATTTTCAGAAATTCTTAAGGTGATTGGCCCATTGACAGTATATGGAATCACCCATTTTGTCTGTAGTCCTGCCGGCTGATTCGCCATTGACCCAGCACGATCATTGACATGTCTGAACATATTTAGATTTTCCACACCAAAATAGTGGTTTTAGCGTCTTGTAAATATGTATAATGTGACCCTTCTGGTCCCTGATGAACTCCTTAGAAGAATCATGTAATTGTTTGGGTGTGTCTAGGTGTGGTTAATAAAGTTCATGATGCAATGTATACTGTTAGTTAACGATTGCACTCTGAAGAATAAAGACATGCACTGCAGAGCTCCGTGTGTGGCGTGGCCATTTGCATGCTCCCGGGCTGGAGAGGATGCTTCAGTGGTATGGCAGATTCTCCTGACCAGTGTGGTGGGCGTGCAAAATCAGCTAGCAGGAGAAGACGTACTTTCCTTGACTGAACTTTAAATTGAGCTCCAGGTTATGTCTGCACTGGAGAAAAAACATTCAATTAGATATGATTTAATGAACTTAACTGCCAACCTGTATGAAATAATATAGTAATGATCATATGTCGTGCACAGATAACTGAATTGTCTCTTGGCTCACTCACAACAACTTCATGACACCTTTATTTCTTAAATACGTCTAACATCTTGTTTTAAAATAGTGAATTATATGTCACTCAGTGCCTTAATTTAACAAGAAATACGTAAGATGTTAGAAGAATATTTTACTGATTTTGAATACTCAAATACTTTTGTTCCATTTTACTTGTCGTATGTCTTGAGACTCACAAGACATATGACAAGGTAAATCGACCAAAAGTATCTTATAAAACTTTAACCAACACCAAACTTCTGTGGCATTGGGGGGTGTGTGGCCGTGCGGCTAAGATAGCGAAGCTTAATTTTGCATCACCACCATCCTCCCCTCTATCCAGCATAATCCATTATTAATCCTACACCAGGACCCCCAGATACTTGGCAGGACTGGCTGATGTGACCCGCATGAACACCTCCCATGAAGAAACGGAGCCGATGGAGTATTTTACCAGCCTGAGACAGCATTGTGACGAATAGGCCTGGTGAGACCCTGTGTGGCTGGGCTGGCCATCTGCAGTGCAGTCGAGCTCCGACATCATCTCATTGGAGGCGCCAACGACCTGAGACATTCGGCTGCCAGAAGAAAAGGCGTTATTCTGCCATGACCCTGGGCCAAGTGGCATCCAGAGCTGACTCAGTTGGATTCAAGTCTGTGACTGATTGGGAGGGCCATACCTGTGGCCAGCTTAGACCAGTGATGTACCTGTGTTGGGGCCTGATTGGAGGCAGCAACTGACCTGTTGTTTGCTGGGTTGTGGTGGCAGAAGGGACTCTGGTGGCATTGTGAGTCCTTGAGATCACAGGGCTAGAGCCCGCTGGTGCCTACTGGGTCATGGAGGTGGCGCAGGAGCCGAAACACCTCTCTCTGGCACCCCCTCACATCTTTGTCGGCCAGGGCCTAGGAGAAGTACCTATTTTCTATATATTGTGCCTGCTTCCCCACCCCCATTATTAGGTCGAGCCTAGCGCAGCGCGCATGCGCTGCACTAGGAAAACGACCTCTTGGAATCACTCAGGACTATTCACAAGCTCGTGCGTGTGTTTTTTTAAAACTTTTTTTTCTACTGGGCTTTGCGTGCGTCTTTCTAAAAAAGACAGCACGCAATTGGGCAAAGGCGGGTGCATGTCCCACCTTCCCCATGAAATGTATCTGCCCATGGCCTACGGCTTGCGGTTACGAGCAGGGGTGCCATCTGTTTTTAATTAGCGTGTTCGCCGCGCTTGTTTGGAGCCAGCAGCGGCGCGCAGGCTGCCATCTGTTTTGGGTCAGGTTACAAATGCTTTCACTTTCGCGGCCACGCGGCGTTTATCAGAAGGCTTCGCCTTCCACCCTCTTGGCTGCCTTTAAACTTCGCAAGAAAAGCTGTCCTGTCAGTGTGCCACCCACTGGCCCGCACATAAACTGCTTGCTGCGTTGTTCCTGCCCGCTGCACTGACTGCAAGCAGGAGCGCGAGTGCACAGGAACTGCTCTGCCCACCCACGCACCCCGCTGCCAGTGTTACCTGTGCGCCCACTCCCTGGCGCGGGCACCCTGGTGATGCTCGCATTGCCTTAAGCCGAGGTGCTGATGGTGGCCGGCTGGCGGAGGCCGCAGGAGCCTCGGCGGCTGTCACTCACCCGTCCGTGGCTGCCCGCTCTCGGATGTGCTTCCGCTCTTGGATGTGCTTCCCCGAGACACGCAGTGAGCATCATTTATGGCCGGCGGTTACTGAGTAATCGCTGCTGCTGGGCCATAGTACGCCGCGGCTGGCACCTCTCAGCTGCACTGCATTGGGCGCTCACTCACTAGACGCACGTCAAAGTGGCAGCTTTTTTCCCTTTCCTACTGCCGGTCTGAACCGGTTCTAGCTCGGGTTTTGTATTGTGCGAGATCAATAGCGAGCGTTTTGAAAATGAAAGAGGGCTGCGGCGAGGGGCCCTGAAAAGACCGCTGCCCCACTCTGCCGCGGTTGCTATGAGAAAATATCTGACATATTCGACCACCCACAGCCCCCAGCGCCCCACCTCCTAATTCCCGCTGTGATGCTCATGCACGGCTGAACTTGGAAGTTCACCAATGCATAACTTTCTGTAAACTAAAGCTATCAAGGAAACCTGCTACAGTCACTGCTGATTCAGGTACAACTGGTTTCCAAAAAAGCTGTCCTGTCAGTGTGCCACCCACTGGCCCGCACATAAACTGCTTGCTGCGTTGTTCCTGCCCGCTGCACTGACTGCAAGCAGGAGCGCGGCGCGAGTGCACAGGAACTGCTCTGCCCACCCGCGCACCCCGCTGCCAGTGTTACCTGTGCGCCCACTCCCCGGCGCGGGCACCCTGGTGGGGCTCGCATTGGCTTAAGCCGAGGTGCTGATGGTGGCCGGCTGGCAGAGGCCGCAGGAGCCTCGGCGGCTGTCACTCGCCCGTCCGTGGCTGCCCGCTCTCGGATGTGCTTCCCCGAGACACGCACTGAGCACCATTTATGGCCGGCGGTTACTGAGTAATCGCCGCTGCTGGGCCACAGTATGCCGCGGCTGGCACCTCTCAGCTGCACTGCACTGGGCGCTCGCTCACTAGATACACGTCAAAGTGGCAGCTTTTTTCCCTTTCCTCCCCCTTTCCTACTGCCGGTCTGAACCGGTTCTTGCTCGGGCTTTGTATTGTGCGAGATCAATAGCGAGCGTTTTGAAAATGAAAGAGGGCTGCGGCGAGGGGCCCTGAAAAGACCGCTGCCCCACTCTGCCGCGGCTGCTATGAGAAAATATCTAACATATTCACCCACCCACAGCCCCCAGTGCCCCACCTCCTAATTCCCGCTGTCATGCTCATGCACGGCTGAACTTGGAAGTTCACCAATGCATAACATTCTGTAAACTAAAGCTATCAAGGAACTGCTGATTCAGGTACAACTGGTTTCCAAAATTACAAAAAAGCTAAATTACTGCATGCGTTAAAGCATACTTCCTATTTGCATAATTCTTCCCTCCCAGCCCACTATTAGTGTGCCAGTAATGTTTCTTACTGAGACACGGACTAGCCAGGGCCGTGGCTTTAATTAGTGGGACAGGTGAAGTGGCACCGGGGCAGAGAAGCCTGAGGGGCCCACTTAGCACTGATTATAGCTGTGTTTTTTTAATTCAAACAGCAGCCAGGATGTCCTATTAGCTCCTTTGCACTATGGGCCATGACACGCTGGCTACGCTACTGGGTATAGACGGGTCTAAATAAATCAACATCCCCCCCTCAGAAGGAATAGGACATCTGGCACAATGTGCTTAATTTGAGCCGGTGGTTTCCGGTGCTCAGCACCGGCACTTCAGAGTGCATCTTTTCGCTCCCCCACCTCAGAAATCTGCAAGCACTTCTCCTTTCATTCCTTTTTATTTTTTGCATTATGTAGCGCGAATGAAGGTATCAAAGCACTTTACATAAGTACTAGTTCTATTACAGAAATCTGCCCGGTGGGTGATAATGTGCTGCATGGCTAAACACTTATAAGGTCCCAAAGGCGAGACCTATTGGCTATGCCAATGCTTGTTGTTTTTTGCCGTGGCAGCCCTGAACCCCTGTTGGGGACTGAGACTCCATCGCGTTGGCCCATAAAAACTTGGGCCCTGTTGTCCCGGTGTACGCCATACAGGGTGTGGAGTCCTGCTTCACAGCTGAATGCGGGGAACTGCAACCCTCCCTGTACCTCTGTGTCAACCATCCGGTCTCACTTCAAATATCCTTAGCTGCCGAAGAGGGTGCGGGCCCCCCGACTAAGTCTTCTGGGATAAGGCATGGCACACTATACACCATATTCGCATGTGCCAGACCACCCACCTCCTGGCGCAGATAAATTTAGTGGTAGTCAACAACACATAGAGTAAGACAGCCCACCACATCCTTCAGGTATAGAGGAAGTATTGGGTTTGCAATGGTTAAGGAGAAGCCCTGTTCTTAGGCCCAGACCAAGATGGAACGGTACACTAGATCAGTTAAGGGGAATGAGGTTGCTGCCCTGAGATTCCCTCTTAGTGGCACTGGGAAAGCATCGACATCCAGCACTGATGCCATACTCCAGGCCATCAGGGACTCTAGAACCACATTCGAAGGAAAAGTCAAGGAGATCCGCATAGATATTGCATTGTTGTAGCGGGACCTCCGTAACAAAGCAGAGAGGGTGGGATAGCCAGAGGGGCGACTATCTAAAGTACAGGAGCAGATTCGAACCATGCAAGTTATTTCAAAGCAATTATCGGCCGTATCGAGGAGCCTCGAAGAAAGAGTTGAGAATGCAGAGGGAATGGCGAGACATAACTACATCAAAAGAGTAGGTATACCTGAGGGAGCTGAAGGTCAAGTTATGAAAGCTTTCTGTACAAACTGGCTGCGATCATGGGTCCCGGAGAACTTGCTCTCCCAAAGCTTCATTCTACAGCAGGAACTAAGGGCCCTGAAGCAGAGAAACCCACACATCCTCAACTACAGTGACTGACGACATAGGGTGCCCTTATCGGTGCTACAGAGACCATTATTTGAGGGCGGACTGGGTGCGCCCAATTATGAGTGGTACTATGCGGCAGCACACCTTCAGTGGCCTATGCGATGGCTGAGCACAGGGGCTTATTCAGAGAGGGTGGCAGTTGCGGGGACCCTGGGAGGAGTTCCGATATATACATGGTTGTCATCTACTGGAGCTTAACTGCTTGTGGAGTCTCAGCAGATGAGAGTGGCCTGTTTGTGTTGGTCTCGCCATGTGATGTGCCAGGGTGAGCGCTCACCCAATTCGCCACTCATTCCAATTTGGCAAATGCCAGCCCTCCATGAGATGACACATCGTTTCGACCTGGCACCATGGACGGCAGCTGATATATTGGTTCCAGGATATCTTTGCCATGAGGAGAGCCTCCTGTCCTTCCAGGACGTTATGGACACATATGGGATAACAGCGGGACATTCTCTGGCGTATCATATGATTAAACATGCATTACACGACATCTGGGGAGTGGAAGGGAGGGAACCACCCCAATCACAGTTATTACATGTTCTGTTATCTTATGGGGGCACATGGCATGCCATCACAAATCTATGTAATGCCCTGTAGACCACGTGCGCTGGAGGGTTAGGGTTGGCACAAGGTCAATATTACTTGGTTCTTCCCACTCCACTGCTAGACAAACAATGGGACCAAACTCTGCGGCATGTCGGGGAGGTGTCCCGCAACCCGCGCTTCCGGTTCACCCAATTCAATTATGCACACCAAACCTACCTTACTCCTCACTGAATACAACGCCTGTACCCAAGGGCTTCCTCTGAATGTCCTAGATGCAGGATCCCAGATGTCGGTTTTTAGGTCTCGCCTGAGCCAGCGCGCATGCGCTGCACAGCGAGGCTTTAGTAAGGGCTTTTAAATTCTAAACACACGCTCATGCGTGTGCTTTTTTTTTTATCACCCGCAATTGGCCTTTTCATGCGTCTTTCTAAGAAAGACAGCACGCAATTGGTCCAAGGCGGGTTATTGTCCCGCCTTCTTTGTTCCCTGGCCTAGGGTGCTCGGGAGCGAGCATTAATGCCATCTGTTTCCAATTATCGCGTTCGCGTTAATTGGAAGCAGATGGCGCGATGGCGGTCAGCGCTGGTCACGCTGGTTTTTTGCCTACAGCGGCGGGCACAAGCGCGCGCGCACCATTCCTGGGCTTGTTTATTAGGACGTGGTCGCTGATTTCGGGGTTCGAGGGGTGGCAATCATGGGTGTTTACTGCTGGTGGTTTGGCGCTACACAGAATGAATAAATACATTATTTATTGTTCTTGGACTGGTGAGTTATTTCAACCCAGGGTTTTTTCCATGGCCCATCGTACTTGTGAATAGAGGCTTCCTTACGGGCACGCTCGTCATCTCTCTTCCATGGACTCTTGTGATCTCGGAAACGCTTTACCGAACCTGGCTCCCATGGCTTGGGGCGTCTGTTGTTCCCACTGCTTGTTTTTGGCAGTAAGTAGCAATTGTGATTATGAAATAACTTATTTTCATTTCCTTCTTGCGTTGCTCTGTTTGCCGCAGCTCTTCAGTTTATTAGATCCGAGGGGGAGACGTTCCCAGGAGTGGGTATCTCTGTTACATCCGGGTACTCTGGTGCTGGGGTCCACACTGCTCTGCCAGCAACACTCTAGCTCTCCCTGTGCTGGGGGCCTGCACACATGGCTGCAGTGCACCCCAAGTGCAGTCCTCTTGATGTTCCTGACGTGGGAGGAACGCACAGGCTGAGGATGTGGCGTCAGGGCCAGAGATGCCGACTTCGGAACTGGGGAATCAGGTTCGAGTCTCGGTGTCGGCTCAACATGCCGTGATTCTGGGCAAATCACTGAATTTCCCAGAGCCTACAAATGAACGTGACATATGTAGTGTAACTGGTCCTCACGCAAAAGTGATCCAATGCCCCCGGCAAACAAGGCTCTGCCACTGCACCGGAGTCCTACCCTGCAGCGCCTCATGTCTGCAGTGCCTCATGCCTGCAGACAGCTCTCTCAATGAGCTTCAGTCCTGCCCTGCAGCGCCTCGTGCCTACAGACAGCCCTTACTGTGTGCTTCAGTCCTGCCCTGCAGCGCCTCGAGCCTGCAGACAGCCCTCACTGTGCGCTTCAGTCCTGCCCTGCAGCGCCTCCAGCCTGCAGACAGCCCTCACTGTGCGCTCCAGTCCCTGGCCTGTACCCTTTGCTGTTCCAGCAGCGAGGCCAGCGCCTCGCCCTTGCCTTGCCGCTCTCCAAGCGATTCATGCTTCATGCGAGAATCACGCCACATAATTACACTCTACTCAATGCAACATAAATACACTCCACATAATACCACTCAGTGCCATATAATTACACGCCTCATACTTACACTCTACTCAATGCAACATAAATACACTCCACATAATACCACACAGTGCCACATACTTATATGCTACATAATTACACTGCACTCAATGCAACATACACTCCAAGTACCACTCAGTGCCACATAATTGCACGCCACATAATTACACTCTACTGAATGCAACATACACTCCACACAATACCACTCAGTGCCACATAATTATATGTTACATAATTACACTGCACTCAATGCAACATACACTCCAAATACCATTCAGTGCCACATAATTACACACTACATAATTACACTCTACTGAATGCAACATACACTCCACACAATACCACTCAGTGCCACATAATTATATGCTACATAATTACACTGCACTCAATGCAACATACACTACAAATACCACTCAGTGCCACATAATTACACTCTACTGAATGCAACATACACTCCACACAATACCACTCAGTGCCACATAATTATATGCTACATAATTACACTGCACTTAATGCAGAATGCACTCCACACCATGACACAATTTCACTAAGCATAATTTCACTCAACACCACAGTTCCAGGCCACACAATTCAACTCCACACATTTCCAATACACACCACATAATTACACACCAAACAACATATTTCAACTCCACAACTCCACAATTCACAACGTACCTCCAATCCACACCATATAGTGTACCACCTGAGCACCAAACATCATTCACCACCACCATTTTGCATCAGCGCACCACCTAAGCATCACGTCAGTCTGCCCTTGGAATCTGGCATCTGTTGATTCTCCCCTAGTGTCCGTCCGCTGCTCGTGTTCTAATTAAATTACTGTTTTCCAACATCCACTCCCCGTTATTTATGTCCCGCTCCCCATAACAAAAAAATTATAACAAACAAGCATGAGAACAGGCAGGAAGAAGTTGCCAGCAGTGAAAGTACAAAAAAAGTAGAAGACATTTTTTATGTTAAAATCTTTTTTAATCAGGTTTTTCAGTTGTATATAATGTCGTCTTCGTTTGTATAAAGGTAACAAAAATGCTTAACACTTTTTATTATAACTTTTCAACATAATGCACAGCAACCACAATGCTCTACAACATAGCCAAAAGTTCTGGCTAAACACATAAGGTCCCAAAGGCGAGACCTATTGGCTATGCCAATGCTTGTTATTATATGATGAGGGAATGTGCAGTGCTCCAACGTGCTTGGGGTGATGTAATTGAGATAACGGCTGGCACAGTAGAGCGCACCCTACCGTCCACTCTGGAATCTTGTGTGCTGTGGATTCGCACTAGGGGAGAGGTAGGTACATGCATAAATATCTAGACCTGCCGTTTATCCTGTTTAAGTGTCATATTGCCATGCAATGGAAGGTGCCTGTAGCTCCAGACATTAAAGGGTGGTTGGGGACACTCTTGACATGACTTCGCGCTGAATCAGACTTCTTTGCATGACTGCGCCTCTAGGGCACAGTTACAGGGGGAGGGACATGATAGGACGAATATATTTGGAAGATTGAAGCAAAAAGCGATGATGGTCCTCCCTAAATTATATGCCCAGGCGCTGAGTGCTTGCAGATGCGGGCCAATGTGGGACTGGCAGCGATGGCTAGACTATGGGACCTTGCACCGTTACCACCTGGCGATAGGGTGAGTGGGATGGCACTACTGCCACGGGTACTGCTTGCTGATGCTCTCATGGGGCAACCCATAGATGGGGCATTGTTAGAGGGTGCCCTTCATCAGGAGTATGCCAATATAAACTGCCAATTCCCCTGGAGATGGTTTGTGGTTGTAGTTCATCAGTTAATTGCCTGCCATTCTCTTCACTTGCGTCCACCTTTTCAAGATTTGAACTATTTTCAGGATCGTACAGGACCAATATGCCGATTCTAGTATTTGGGCTTCTGTTCATTTATTATTGTTTTTTTCTTTGCTATGTCTGTACATTTCTACTCCCCAAGATGCAGCGATGTTATACTGCCTATTCCGACAGTTTGCTAAGTACTGGGTTCTGCTCTTGTTGAAAAGCATTCAAACACATTTTTTTTTAAACTACAGTGACGGAGATGCAATTCTTAGAGTGGCTCGGACAGAAGACACTGTGGAATACGAAACAATAAGACCATGCTCTTCCCGGACTATACTAATGCAGTCCAACAGCACCGCCACTGTTTTGCAGCGGTCAATCAAAAATTAAAAGCAATTGAAATATCATATGCTTTCATGTTCCGTGCCAGACTGACGGTTAGCTTCAAAGGGAAACCCATATTTTCTGACTCCCTGGAGGTGGCCTGGGAATGGGTCGAAGACTGCGAAGTCCTGGATCAGAATGGCGCAGGACCTGATCGGCGCCCATCCACTGGTGGGCTCGCAAGTCCCCCCGGGGCATAGCGGCAGAAATCCCACAGAGGACACCATAATTAGTCTGCGGTCTCTCATCACAGGAAATTGCGCACGAAAGCGATGCCAAAGATACCTCAGATCAAGACCAGAAGACTGACACCGATCTTCGGTGCACATCCCTAGGGCCTCTATGAGTTCTATTTATCCATGTCACTTTTGTACGTCTTGTATATAGTGTTTCACCAATTCACTGATCACCTTATGTCACTTATTCTCACTATGGTCACAATTCTTATATTTACAATTTAGTTGTATCCTTGACAGCCTCTCTTTGTGAGAATTGAAAAGTAAAAAGACTTTTGCTTTCGGAAATTACTGCTTGGGTGTTCTCTTTACAAAGTTTCATCTTTGGTTTTGAATTTTTCTTGCATTTATTGTATTACCTATTAATAATTTCTCTTGCAGTAATAATAACTGATCAAAGTAATTGTATCTACCCTACAGGACCAATTGTTTGTTATATTATCCTTGAAAGGGCCAGCTGGATGCTGATTAGTGTTTATGCTGACCCCGAGCTCCATGACTGTGCCTTACAGCTTCTCTCAGGTCTATTACTGGACGCCCCTTGGGCCCTATTTTCATTGGTGGCAACTTCAATTTGATGATGGATGCAGATTCGGACACCACAGTAGAACAACCCTACGTAGGTGAGGGGTTCTCTCTGGCTGGGCCTCCTCATCGTACTTAATCAACATCTGGCATAAATGGAGCATATAGGTTAGCAATTCACCCTCTACTCAGGAGCCCATCATTCATTATCCCGAATTGATTATACATTTATCCCATCCAGCGAGGTCACAACTATATTCAGATTCATCCCGGGTGCTCTCAGAACATTCCCCAGTTGAACTGTGCCTCCGAAAGCATGTTGGTGGATACAGACATGTGTGGACACTGAACGCCTGGTGGCTCCAAGATGGACCTACTCAGGGATGACATTACCATTTTTGTTTTAAGAAAACAGGGACTCTCAGGGGTAGTGATGGGGGAAACCTGCAAGACCCGGGAGGGGGGTGTGGGCAAGGGAGGGCTATGACATATTGTCGGGGTAAAGAGCATGAAAACTGACGGGAACAAATGGAGTTCAAAGGCCAGGTTTGTCTCCAACAGGCACAATGGGCGGATGATCCCACCGATGAGGTTTTACAGTTAATGCTAACGGAGACACCCATAAGTACCACCAAATATGCATGGTTCCTCAGCCAAAACAAAATATATGAGTGGGGCAACAAAACCTGCAAGCTTCTTTACTAGCTGACCAAAAAAGATGTGGAGGCCTGAATTGTACCAAAAATAGACACTTAAGGTCACACCGTGCGAGGGGTCATGGAAATTGCACAAATCTTTGTAAATCACAATGAGACTCACTATGCAGTACGTCAGCCACCCCACATTGAATATGATTGCCCTATCACTAGAGACCTCCCCACTGCATTCATTTCACCCCAAAATAGTGCAAAGTTGGATTCCCCAATCACAATCACTGAACTTGAGATACAACAGGCATTCCAGATATGCCCTCCAGTAAGACACCGGTCCTAATGGCCTCCCCTGGAGCTCTTTAAAAAGATCTCCACTCTTGGTACCACATCTACTAGCAGCATATGAAGAGGCGTGGGGAAAGGGTGAGCTACCATACGATCACAGTCATTATCACAGTCATTCCTAAAACCGGCCCCCCAAACTTCTGTACCTCATATAGGCCGATCTCCTTAATTATTATGTAAACATAAATAATCGCGAAAGTGTTAGCCAATAGATTAGTGATGAAAATCCATACGCTAATTAATAAAGACCAAAATGGGTTTATATCAAGCAGGGGAACTAGGCACTGTCTCAGACACCTTCAGCTGGCTTTAGCCTATCACATGAGCTGCAGGGAGCGGCAGCCTGACTATCTGTCGACTTCCAAACAGTCTTCAACACAGTGCACTGGCCTTTCATGCTTACAGCGCTTGAGAAGATGGGGTTTGGCAGTCATTTCCTTGGCTTTCTCAGGGTTCTTTACTCATCATGGGCCCAGGTTCACATGAATAGTGCCCTTTCACCCCCTTATCATTAGACGCAGGGACACGTGCCAGAGATGCTCTTCAATACCTTCTTTTCACTCTAGTGACTGAACACCTGGCAGAATGGATCATACAGGAAGCAGTTATCTGGGGGTTCAGGTGGCCATCAGTCCTTCAAGACTGTGTTTTCTTGAATGCGGACGATCTACACTTTTTCATCCAGCACCCGGGGACATCCCTGGCTGGGATTATCCACATGTTATGGAGATGCTCCAGGCCTCAGGGTCATTATTTCCACTTTACATCTGAGGATAGCCCTCACACACTTTAAATACCTGGCAGGGCTCGCCAAATCTGAAAAATCTTACTAGACTTGCAGGTCTAGTGACTAGAATTATCTACTCGACCTAACATCAATACACTCGACCCACAAACTGGTCGCATACACATTTTCTTCAAAACATTTGCAGCACTAACAACCCCAGAAAACTTTGGCCAACCAAATTGGTAGCAAACAGCAAATGTCAATTTGTCACCCAAGTACCTCCCTAAGATGTGTGTATCAGAGGTGGTGAAAGTTTGCGAACATATTAAATATGGCAAAAAATACCCCATAAACTTTAACATGTCACTGAAATAACATTTATGAACAACATATCAGGCACTTACTTGTTAGTGAAGATGCTGATGCTCTGAGCTAACCATAGATATAAGGGTTGCTTACTTCAGATGCAATGCTTCCTGTCTTTGGAATACGTTCTGTCTTTAAAAAACTTTGTGCAACAGGACCATACTTGTATCAATGAAGAGGTTGTTGCGGACAGAGCCAAGAGACTACTATAGCCAGAACAAGTCCCTGTTCTTTCAAAATAAGGACAGTTTTGCATATTGGACCTGGAAGGCTGTGTCCAGTAATGTGTCTTTGTCCTGGGTTCGCTCTCAGCGAATGCAGTACTGCTTGGGTTGGATGAAAGTGTCAACTTTCGAGCTATCCATTTTTATTTGCATTAACACTGACATGTCAGCTCTGAGGCAGGATGTATCCCATGTTTTAATCAGTTTGTGCTGCCAAGTCTTCCACGTTTTTGTTTATATTGCTGTAGCTGTGGCTGTGCTTAATTTGTATATATAAAAAAAGAAAGTGCCAGGGCCCTTGTCAGGAGTCTACTTCCACTTGCACTGTCCATTGCCACTGTCAGCGCTGCGAATTACAGTATCAACACAGCAACTAACCATCACACTCCTACAAGTGTGACAATTCTGACTATTCCAGGCCCCAAAATCTAAAAGAATGGCTTTGGCGGCATGTAGTAACCATTTTCAATGAACGTCGAATTAATAAACAACTGTTGTTGTGCTAGTCTCCAAAGTAGACAAACAGCTCCACCATGGCAGATTGTCAGAGGTATCAGGAAATCACACACCAAATAGTGGATGGTAAAATAACACGGCGCAACAAGCATTTACTTGTTAAAGAAAATGGTGCTGATTTGAACAAAGAGAGTATGGCAATAAACTAGTCGCTATCTTCTGACTCTGTAAAAGTCTTGTTTCTTTGACAAGGAGGTTTGTGGCCCATAATATGTCCCTTTCCTGGGTTTGCTGACAGCCAATGCAAAACTTCTGGGGTTGGATCAAAAGTGTCTACTTCCGGCCCTTCTACTTGGATTTGCATTAAAGCAGACATGGTGTCACTTTTGAGGGACGTACAAAGCTAATTTTTTAATTGGTTCATGCTGCTAAACCCCGGTTCACATATTGCTGTAGTTGCACTGATGGAAAGCATGATTTCTAAAATTGGAAAGATATGTTTAACTTCTTCTGGGTGTTTTTTCAATAGCTGAGTGAAGAGAGATACTGGCTTATGCGTCATCCGATGAAAGACGTACAGTTTGAAATCTAGCCACTCTCCAGGGGCATACTGAATTTCATCATAAGTAAGTACCTTTCTGTACTACATAACAGGCTCCTCAAATTCTTGATCCCCAAAACTCTAATCTTTTAAACAGAATCTGGCCACAAAGTAAAATCAAAAATGTTAAACAAAGAGTGCGGCTTGCCAGAGATGTGCTTCAGAAACCAGTCATTTATAAAAGAAACAGCACTCTCTATGAACTCAGTAGTGTCTTCCTTGACACTAGTTTCACTAGAGTGCCTTTTCTAGCAGGCTTTGCCAGTGTTAGTAATGGGACCCCAGCAAACTTATTCTCTTTAAAAAGCAATTGAAATTGTGTTAGTGCTTTTCCTGGCTTTGTTTTCAGTTGCATTAGCTTCTGTTGAAGTACCTCAATCCTTCTTGCTACTTCAGAAATAAGACTGTCTTCTTGCTGAAATGCCTTAGACACTTGCTGAAGCAGCTCTATGAAGTATATCATGAAGTGCAACAAATAAAGAAGCTTCTCTGATTTCATGTCATGAAGCAATCCTCTGTGAGGCTCACCTGGGTTTTCCGCAGGGACGAAGTGGATGAAACAGATGCTAGGTCCCAACTTCCCTCACCCACCTCCTTCGCCCAACAAAGTCAAAGCAAAAGAGGAGAGGTGGGGAATAGAGGGAAACAAAACAAGGAAAGGGAAAAGGAGTAGAGTTCACTGGTCTGTCCGGTGTGGTGTCGCAATGTTTCCTAATGGGAAAAGACACAAACGTATGATTTTTAGAACTAGGAGACGGCTACTCTAGGGATCTACCTGTTGAATGTTCTGCCAGTTGCATTTAGGAGATATCGAACAACTAGAGCATGAGGCTCACACAGTGGGGCATATTCTCAAGGCGATATCGCCGCGTTAGTGGCACTTTTCTGCCGCTAAAGCGGCGATATTTCTATTGCCATATTCACAAGCTGTCGCTAACAGCCGTTAGCTACAGCTTCCTGGCGATAGCGGCCGCTAATAACATCACCAACGATGTTAGCGACAACTAACGCTAATCATATGCAATGTAGGCGTTCCCGTGTTAAAACGCACGCTAACCCCACTTCGCGATATTCTAACCGAACGCCTGGACCGGCAATACGTTAAAAAAACAGCCGCTAAGGCCCGTTAGCTGCTGGGACCTAAGACCAGAAAATAGCTGGTCTTAAAAATGGGGATAACACTTGGGGCCACATCCCAGCAGGTTTTGGTGCTGGACAGCGCTGCAAGCAATGTTGCAGCGCTGCCCTGCGACAAAACTACAGTGCAGGAATGCGCACCATCAATAAGATAGTGCGCATTCCTGGGCCCCAGTCATGAAAAGTGTTGCAGCGCTGCAACAAGACAGCGTTGCAACACTTCTCACTACGCCCTTCTTGCGACAGCATGGATGCGCTGTATTCACGGGACAGCGCTCCATGACGCAAGTAATGACAGATACATCAGGAATCCTGACGTATCTGTCTGCGCTAAAGATACACATTGCTGGAGTCGTGTCACAACCATGACGCAACTCCAGCAATGCATGGGGCCAGCCTATCCCTGTGGCACTGCATCACCCTCACGCCTGCCATCAGGCAGGCGGAAGGTACTGACGCAGTGCCGTTCATGAGGGGTGCCCGAATGTCGGCGCTGTTGGAGATCCATCGGTAGTGGTTGCGCGCTGCGGTATCATCGTTTGGAAGCATTGGTGGAGTGTTGGTGCGGAGGGAGTTGACGAGACGTTCTTTAGTGGCCTTGATCCAGCTGCGAGGGGGTGCGATGATGGCGGTGGCGTCCGGTGGGCAAGGTGAAGACGTGATGTTACCAATGATGGTCAGTCCAGGAGAGTCCGGTGTTGTGGCTGTAGTTGAAGTTCCCGCTGGTGGAGGTGACGTGCTCGACCGAGCGTCCTGCCATGTGGCATGTTGAGGTGACTTGCTGCTTGCGTCTGATGTAGGGGACCTTCCCCAGGAGGGGGTGGTGTCCTGGTCACTGGGGTTGTCCAGGTGGAACTTGAGTTCACCGAGTAGGATGTCGTCGGTGGATGGGAGACCCTGGGGTGCAATGAGGTCTACAATGGTATTGGAGAATGGGGGGCCATGGCCCGGGGGGCCTGCACATGAGGGTGCCGCAGAGGATGTGCTTGGGCTTGATCCGGACAAGTTGAGCTGGTCCATGGTCACCCTTGGGTCATTAGAGTGCGTGGTCAGTCGGAGTCTGCTTCTGTAGGTGATGGCAATGCCTCCTCCTTGATGGTCGGGGTGCTCCTTGTGGGTGATACTGCAGCCGTCAGTGATGGCGATGGTGATGTCCGGTCCGGAGCAGAGGTTGGTCCTGGCAGGCGAGGTGGCGTCCAGGGTTGATGGCGAGGAGGGTGCTGGCGTTGTAGCGGTGGAGTGTCCAAGAGTAAGGCTCCTTGGTGCTGAGCGCGGTCCAGGGGCAAACGGACGCATACGGTGTAGCCTATGGGTTGCCTTTGGCACGGGAGACGACCATTACAACGCAGGCAGTACATCGTTAACAACGCAACTCCGACAACGCAGGTGCCTTTACATCGCATTTGATTACAACGCATTGTGAGGTCAGTAATGGGGTAATTTGAAGTTTTTCGGGTGGGTATGTTATGTTATGTTATGTTAATGGCATTTATACAGCGCGACTGTTACCCGAAGGTGTCCTGGCGCTAGTTACAACTCCTGTGCATGAAAAATGAGAGAAATTTATTGGGCAAAAAGCCAGGTCTTAAGGCTCTTTCTGAAGGCCAATAGGTTAGTAATGCACCTTAACTGAAATGGCAGGTTGTTCCAGGCTTTAGCCGCATTGTAGGCGAAACTCCTGCCTCCCCAACGGACTCTATTTATGCGTGGTACTGCGACCAATCTGGCCTCTGATGAACGAAGTGGTCTATTCGGTAAATACCATTGGAAACGCAGTTTTAAATAATCAGGTCCTGCGCCGTGCAGCGCCTTAAAGACTAGGCAAAGAGCCTTAAAACGAACTTGATTCCTCACCGATAGCCAATGCAATTAATTTATTTCCTTGGTAATGGGTGCGAACCGTGGTCTCCCAGAAATCAGTCTAGCTGCTGCATTCTGCAACGTCTGGAGTTTATTCAATAGCCTTTGTTGAGCATTAAGGTACAGACTGTTACAGTAGTCCAACCTCGACAGTACGAGAGTCGCGACTACTGTTTGCCGGCTATTTGGGGGCAGGAACGGCAGTATTTTTCGAATTGTTTTTATCACAAGAAAAGTTTTAGCGGTCACGGAAGTGACCTGTTGACTAAAGGTAAGGTCCTCGTCCATTGTCACCCCAAGGTTCTTCACCTTATTGGTGGGTGAGGGGAGGGACCCCATCGAAGGTGGCCACCAATTTGGGGTCCAGAAATTAGCGTTGTTACCAAACAGCATAACTTCGGTTTTACCGGAGTTAAGTTTTAGGCAGTTGTCTGCCATCCACTTCCCCACTGATAACATACACTCTTGAAATCGGTTGTCTAACCCTGCCTCCTCTCCGGGTAGCAGGGACACCACAATTTGGGTGTCATCTGCATATGATGTCAAGCCAAATCCAAATGCCCTAACAATAGGCGCCAGAGACGAAACATAAACATTAAAAAGTGTAGGGCTAAGAGAAGAGCCCTGTGGAACCCCACAGGGCAGAGTGAACGGGTTAGACTGGTAGTCTCCGAGTGCCACAATTTGTCTTCTGTCTGAAAGAAAGGATCTTATAAGGTCCCAGGCTTTCCCCCAGTCCCCGCATGCCCTTAGACGGTCCATCAAGATACCGTGATGGACCGTGTCAAAGGCCGCGGACAGATCCAACAACACCAACACTGCCCTACCCCCCCTATCCACAGCTCCCCTGATCTCATCGGTAGCCTTGATGAGGGCAGTCTCAGTGCTGTAGCCTCCCCTGAAACCATATTGAGAGGAATCCAGAGCTTGTGTCTCAGCTAGAAAAACACTGAGTTGTGAATTCATATTTTTTCTATCAGTTTTGCTGGGAGTGGAAGCCTAGGAATCGGACGAAAATTGTTCGGATCCTTCGGGTCCAGACTGGGTTTTTTCAGTAGGGGCAGGATAGAGGCTAGTTTCCAGCATGTAGGGAATTGTCCGTTACCATACATGCCGTTAAAGATTTGCGATCGCTGCGATGCAATAGGGACCGAAGCTAGTTTGGCCACAGCCACTGGACATGGGTCATAAGGTGACCCTGAGTTTACAGCCGAAAGAAGCTCTTGAGTATCTTCAAAGGATACTGGGGCAAAGCTTACAAACGTAGCAGTGGACATTGTTGTAGATTTTGGTGCTTCCATGGTCACAGCCGATCCTCCACTGCCAGCCTCATTGAAAGCACCAAAAATGGACTCTACTTTGGCCAGGAAGAACTTGGCAATGTCTTCACAGAGTTCCAGGCTAGGCTGAACGATAGCCGGACTTGGCAAGGACAGGTTCGAAACCGTTTTAAATAGTTCTTTTGCAGAGTTCTTTGCCAAATCAATGCGGACTGCAAAGTACTTTTGTTTAGCCGCAAAAATAATTTGTTTGTAATTTCGCAAACTGAGTATGTACTCTGTTTTTTCTGTTTCTCCATAGCCTTTTCTCCACTTCCGTTCAAGCTTTTTGCATACGAGTTTCTGGGCTCTCAAATCCTCTGTGAACCAAGGCGCAGAGGGTTGCGATCTCCTAGGGCAGAGAGTCTTAACTGGAGCTAGAGTCTTACAGGCTTGTTCCAGCCATTTTGTGTATACTACAGATGCTTCATCCACTCCCCCTGGCAGTTGCCCTACTGTGGCACTTAGAAGCTCCTGCAGCGCTGTCCCATCCACTTTATTCCATGACCTAGTGGTTAAGGGTCCTTTAGGGCACTGCCCCTTCCTGCTCCGTCCCATCATCGTCAGCTCAAAACGGACGGCGACATGGTCTGACCAAGTAATAGGCAGCAGTCCCCTAAACTTGAGACCAGGATCATTGGAAAAGATCCCATCTAATATATGACCTGCCGCATGGGTAGGCCCCACAACCATCTGCCTCAGGTCAGCACCGTTCATCAGGTCATTCAGAGCCACAGTATCTGGGTCCGTTAGTACTTCTAGATAGAAATTGAAATCCCCCAAAACCGTATAGGCGTCTGTGCATAAGCCTTCTTCTATTACCCTGCCAAGAGAGGCTAAAAAAGGGTTTCTATTTCCTGGGGGCCTGTACAGTAAACTGCCTTTAAAAGTATGTTGGTGGGATACGTAAAAATTGAAACCTAATACTTCGCATGCTTCCAGCATGATAGGCTGAAACACTGCTTTAATCAGGCTATGGTAAATCACGGCCAATCCTCCACCTTTCTTTGAGGCCTATCTAAAGTATAACATAAAAACCCCGGGGGGGTAGCCTTCACTATGTCTGGCCCAGAACAATTATCCGTCCAGGATTCAGTAATGAAGGCAATTTTTATTTCCTCCTCCTCTATTAGCCTTGCGCATTCTAGACTGTGCTTGACCAATGATCTAGCATTAAGCATTATACATTTAAGCCTTTGGTCAGTGCCTTCAACTAGTCTTACCGTCTTAGCAACCCTTGGTGAAATGGGGTGCATTAACAGTTTAGGGAAGACCTTTCTACATTTCGGGCAGGTCCCTGGGAGGAGATCTGACAGCATTTCCGGAGAGAAACAAATACAATCCCTGCCCTTACCCTCACTACCTAACGCCAACAATGTTGTTCTATCATAATGGTGAAATGGGGGCTTATCTGGCACCAAACTGCCAGGGGTCTTGGCGCTGGGCGCGGGCCTTGCTCAGACGGGCGCAGACGGGCTTGCCTTTGGCGCGCCAGCGGTGCGCCCGCTGCGCGCGCCCGCTGCGCGCCCGTGCCAGCCTCGTTTTTAAGTACAGGTCAGGGAAAGCCTAGACCGCTGATCCAAGTTCTCCCCAAAATGGCGGCCCTCCGTAATTACGAGCAAACTGAGCCCAGCCAACTTCCCCCTACAAGCAGCAGTTCCCCGTGGGTAAGAGACTACCAAGTCAAATTAAAACAGGTAATTTAAAACAATGCTTCGTATAAAAAGCTGAAAGTTAAAAGCAGGTTTCAATACAATGACATTTACATGTGCAAATAACAAAGTGCAAAAATGCCAGTGATTACTAGGATGCCTTCGTGACTCTCCCGGCTCAAGCCTCAGGAGTTTCGGATGTAAAATAAGAAGATTGGGGTGTGTTTTGGGGTAAAACATGAAAATTGGGGTGTGCATTTGGGGTAAAATATGAAAATTGGGGTGTGTTTTGGGGTAAAATATTAAATTTGGGGGGTGTTTTGGGGGCTCAAAAAGGAATTCCAGGGTTCACGGTTGGGTTTGGGGTGCAAAGGTTAGTTTTGGGTTGCACTCACTGACGTGGGAATAGTGATATTCATGTCTCCGCTATGCAACACCTACCCTACTGTTGCAATGTGCCTAGTATTAGTATGCATTGGAATGGAATGCGATGTTATGTCATGTGTCGTAACTACGTATGTGCTTTTGGCACACAGTGGTACGCCCGCTGTGCATGTGTGCACAACGGCCGCCATTGAGAAGTGCTGGGGGGGGGGCGGGACAGCTGTGAGGTGGTAAACGCCAGAAAGAATACTGGATGGGACGTGTACGCTGGGATGTGTGTGTGAGCGGGTGTTCTAAATATTTCAATGAGGGAAGTCTTACCTCGAAGCCGGGTCCCGTGTCTTCGTAGCTCCTGCTCTCCTGTGTCTGCTTGAGGCAGTGGGGCAACGCTCTTCCGCTATTGCGGTAGTGCCGCCACTGGGGGTGCGTCATCTACGTGTGATAGGCCTAAGCGACTCGCCCCCGGCCCTCCTGCGCTACGAGTCCCACCTTCTCCTTACCTGGACATTGACACCGTGGCGCACTCCACTGCACTCTTTCCAAATCTGTGACTCAGCCAGCAGGAGCCTCAGCCCGGTGTGATTTCACTAGGCTGGGTACAGCAGTCGCCGTATAGTCCGCTGGTGGACCTCCCGATGCAGTTGACGCAGCAGGGCCCCCTTAGGCGTGAAGTTGCAGCGCTCACGCCACACAAGTTCGGCGTAGCACAGGGGCCTCACCCTCCACAGCATACGGCCAGTCGAACCTCATGGGGCCTGTGATGCAGGGAGACGGCACACAGCGTTGGTAATCCCTTTCGTGCACCCCGGTGTAGTGGTGAGTCGTAGTTGGTGCGCAGGAGCGCCTCTACCATTGACAGCTCCAAGGGTCGCAAGGCGGTCTTCTCACACAGGTCAGCAACATATCTCCATGCGACCTGGCAGACTTCACCAGCAGGTACGGTCGATCGTCACGCCTCAATGTCTACCGCCACGGCTCATCGACTCCACAGCTCCTCCACATCCCACTCCAGGCGCAGGTCCGGCAAGGCATCCAGGCTCCAGACGCAGGTCCAGCAAGGCGTCCAGGCTCCAGACGCAGGTCCAGCAAGGCTCCAGACGCAGGTCCAGCGAGGCATCCAGGCTCCAGACGCAGGTCCAGCGAGGCATCAAGGCTCCAGACGCAGGTCCAGCAAGGCATCAAGGCTCCAGACGCAGGTCCAGCAAGGCATCCGGGCTCCAGACGCAGGTCCAGCGAGGCATCAAGGCTCCAGACGCAGGTCCAGCGAGGCATCAAGGCTCCAGACGCAGGTCCAGCAAGGCATCAAGGCTCACATCCTGGTCATCCTGGATGTTGGCTGGCTTGCAGGGGTTGTTGATGTGTGCTGCACTTGGCCCTGGCTGCTCCATTCTGCATGTTATTGTTTTTTATGCCTATTTTCTATTGGGTGTTGACTGATAGGCTATTTTTTGCTTTAGAGGCAAGAAAGCTCACGTTTGGCTGACTAACATGAGTTTTCTTGCCACTAATGGGCCATATAGCTGGATTTCGCCCGCTAACGCCTGAATTCCTATCGCCATCGCGCTAATGTTAGCGGCAGTTTTCACCGCCTAACCCTGATACTATCGCTATGTAGCGGCGGCTTGGTAATACGCCGCTAACATGGCGATAGTTTTCAGGGTTAGGCGGCGATAAGGAAACTGCCGCTAACTAGCGTTAGCGATAGTTATCACCATTTCTTGTGAATATGCCCCAGTGTATCTAAAAAGTAAACATACACTTATTATTCATAAGGACTGCAGAATTCAAGCTTTAAACAATGATAAGGGTGAAACATACCAACCTTAACATAAACCACCATTTGGATTCATCAGACCCATGAGAAACTATACATATCGCCTGAAAACTAGGAAAAAAACAAAAAACGTATTTTCCTAGTCAGGAGAACAAAGAAGGAAAAAATAAATGTGGCACAAAAAGGTGCAGGGTGGGAATGAGTAAGTATATTCAGGAATAAGTGGTTAAAATCAATCTCTTATTTGTATTGTAGCTAGAGATATGAAGCAATCGTGAAGCAAGGCAAGTTCAGGGCTGAGAACGCTCCACAACGATGAAGGAGCAAAGAAACAGATAAGTATAAGGATTGCCATAGGATACTTAAATAACTTTTATCCTACCTTGGCAAAGAACTATGATTCTTTAAATACCTCCTTTTCTTGTGCTTAATTATGCAGGTACCGGAATTGGCAGCGTTAGGAAATGCAGCTCAAAGAGAGAAACAATGAGGCTGGTCGACGAGAGAGCTCCGAGGCTAGACTATACCCCGGAAGAAGAAGCAGCAACCTGGAAGCAACAGAGCTCTGAGGACGCCGGGAGAGGAACGCCAAAGACGTCTCCAATCTCTGGCACTGATTCAAGTATGCAGGTAAGTACAGAGAACAAGCTGGGAATACAAGGGAGGCCTGGCGAGGGTCCGTGATGGAACGCAAAGCATGTCTCCCTTGTGGACCCCTCCCTTATGATGTCCTCAAGCGCCGCCTTCGCCAGCTGACGGGAGTTGGCAGGTGGGGCTTGCGCAGGAGGCTACGGGCAGGATCAGAAGTGTTGCTACGGGCAGCGCGGCACTACATCCTCTGGCTTTATGTGAATATTCATGACTACCAGTAGGAAGGTGCTCAAGATGAAGTAGTGTAGACTCCCAGTTTGTCTTAAGTGCTGTTACTGCCCTGTGCTGACTTGCTACCCATCTGATTTGCTGCAATCCACCAAAATGTTTTAACTTCTCTTCCACATCCTTTGAGCACCTGTTCATATTTGGATAAGTATAAATTTGGATAAGTATGAACTTTTTTTTTAACATCACACACAGCAAGTTCTAGATTGTGAGCTACACAGTGCACAACTGCAATGTGATCGTAGTTGTCCCATCCTTGATGTGTGGAAACTTCGTCCAGTAGCTGCTTCACAGCACCAGATTTACTGCCCAGGTTCAAAGCAGCTCCATCTGTATTCAGACCAATGAATTTCTGGCTCAGAATATCCAGAGATATGCACATGCTTTGCAGACCAAGTAATATAGCATTTTTCACTCTGGATGCAGTGGAGCTTTTCATGCTGACAATGTCACACAGATGGGTAACACTTGTGCCTTCACAAACGAATCGTACATAAATCAGTTCCTGTTCCTGTATTCCTTTGTCAGTTGACCCATCTGACAGAACACTGAGGAACCTAGCATTTTCTGTCTGTGATCGGATTGTCATTTTTATGGTCTCTGAAATTGCTATTACAAAGTTACGGCATGCATGATCATTGGTATAATTTTCCAAATTCCAGTCAGGATTATTCTTTTTCTGCAGTGTGCAGAGTTTTGGAAACTTAATAAAAGCCTCACCTTCTTTTGCAAGATTTTACGCTGTATTAAATAGAATGTTTAAGTGCCCGATCTTTTCATGCCTTTTTGTGATCAATTTGACTAAGCAGGTCTCTTGTGGGTTTTGAATTGCAGCTTCATGGAATATGCATTTTTCATGTGATTTGCTCTTGTTGTGCCATTCCAATGTCTCCCTTTTGAATTTTTCTGTCACACCAACATATAGGGAACTTCGTATCTGCAAGATGAGGAAACTTCCTGCAAACTCCACAATACAAAACGTTAGACTTTTTTAAACTGATCTCTTCTAGGACAGCTCCGTTAGTTTCCTTTTCTTCAGTCACTGCCCACTTAAAATCTTCAAGTCATTTCTGTTGTACAACTCTGTCTTTTTGTTTGATCATACTCCCTTTGCTTTTGGTGGATTTCTTCTAATGACTTCCTTTTCCCAACTGCTGAACTCCTACATTATTCAGTGGAGTTTTAGCTACAGTGGTTTTTCCCAACCACAACCTGATGTCTGCCATTGTTGCTGCACACTCTGCCTGCTGTCTGCCTTCTCCTCACTAAGGGGCAGATTTACAATTCCTGGCGCATCCCTGCAAATCAGCAGGGATGTGCCAGGAAACTTGCGACACACATCACAATCCTTGCGCCACCACGGATGCGCCGCATTTACAATGCGGCGCATCATGGCGTAAGGAAATGCAGATGCGTGTCGCATCGGCCGTCGTAACGTTGGCGCAGTGCTGGAGTTGTGTCGCGGGCGCGACGCAACTCCAGCACTGTGCCAACCCGGCCTATCTTGCACATGGTGTGTCACACCTTACGGCTGCTTCAAGCAGGCGCAAGGTTTTGACGCAGCGGGGTCGGAAAAGTGACTGAGTGAAATCTTGTAGATTTCACTCAGCCACTTTTGCGAGGCGTTCCTGCGCCGGAACGCCCCCCCTGCTCCGGAACGCCCACATGAAACCTGACGCAGGTTTCATGTGGCGCAGGGCTTTACAACGTGATGCATCTCCCTAGATGCGTCACGTTGTAAATACCCCGCAGCATGGCGCTGGCTTTATGCCGCCGTTGCGTCACAGAAGTGACGCAACGGCGGCGCAAAAGTGGCGTACGGGGCTTGTAAATCTGCCCCCAAATAGTTAGCATTGCTTCTGTCCTCTGAGCTAGAATCTTGCAAAAGTAAAAATAATAACTAACTAATTTAAAATAACAGGAACTGTGTGCAAACTACTAACTTTAAAGGCTTAACAATTTTGCTTATCATAATTAGAGTAAGATGGCTCCAATTACTTACTGCAAAGATGTATGTGACGTGTGTATGGCTTACTCATTACATGCCATGACTGATTCATTGTTCCAGTCAAAGGTTGATAAGAATCTTGACTTTTAATGCTATTACTGTATGCTCCCAAATATGTATCACTAAATCTAATGGTACTCATCTTACTGACCTTAGGATGGAAGGCTGAGTCTGCCTCGCTGGGATTCCAACTCATGACTTCAGTCAATGGTACAACAATGTGAAATTGTTTTTAATGCAGAGAATGAAAATTGTTTGTCTTTCCCCCAGTTAGGTAATAAAATGCAGAGGCCTGAATCTGCTCTGCTGTGATTCCACTACACTTGCTGCACCACTGACAGCTATACCTCTGATTTCAATGCATGAAAGAGCAAGTAGGCAGTTGGTGTAGCCTGATTGCTAATGGCTGCAAATGAGCACCCTTTGGGAATGCCCAAAGTGTAGTTGTCATGTTCAGGGGTTGCCAGAAACCACTCACTCCCTGGTAGGTTAGGGGGGCTTACGGTGGCACTGTGAGCTAGCTGGTCTAAAGGCCAACATTTCCTGCGGGGGTGTCTGGAATCAGTCTTGACACCAAGCCCTTAGTTTATGTTGTCCAAACAATGCGCAGATCCTATGGCTTGGTAGGAACTACACGACATCACCCCAGACGTGTATTGGAGACAGGCTGCCAGGCACACAGAGCAGTAAGTGCAGAAATGTCCACTTTCTAAACGTGGCATTTCTAAAACATTAATGTTAAATCCACATTCACCAGTAAGGAGGATTTATCATTATTATTCCAAATATATTAAACATGAAAAAAGAAGCTCACCTCTGATCAGGAATTACATCTTAAAAGTGTATTAAGGAATTCCCAGTGCTAACCTATGAGAGGGGTAGGCCACTGTAGTGAAACATGAATTTAGCTGTTTGTCACTACCAGGACATGCAAAGCATCACAGTACATTGTTGTACCTTTTACTTGCATAGCACCCTGCCCTTAGGGCTACCTGTACTTCACGTGTGACTAGCATGTAATAAATGGGAAGTTTAAGGGTTATTAAGTAGTTTTAAAATGCCAAGTCGAAATGCCAGTAAACTGCACATACAGGCACTGCAGTGGCAGTCATGAGACAGGTGTGAAAGGCTACTTTTCTGGGTGGCACAATCAGTGCTGCAGCCCAATAGTAGCATTTAACTTACAGGCCCTGGGTGGTATATGGTATACCGCTGTACAAGGAAGTAAATTAAATATGCCAATCATGTATGCACCAATTACACACATGTTTAAGGAAGAAGGCAGCACATGCACTTTAGCACTGATTAGCAGTGGTAAAGTGCTCAGAGTCCTAAGGCCAACAAAAAGATTCAGTAAAACGTGGAGGCAAAAAGCAAAATGATTGGGGCAAGGCCACCCTAAGGTTGCCTGGTCTAACACCAATGCACATGGAAGAAAATGTCGGCAGTCCTTGGCCCACGTCTCGCTGCATTTCATTCACTGGTGCACTTCTAGGGGCACCGAAAGAGACCCGACTCGGAAGGGCCCCTGGTCGTTTTTGTTTTCCAGGGATAAATCATGGGATTCCTGCTGTCCGGCTCCATCCCTGCCATGTTGAAAGTGACAGATTCAGCTAGTCCTCAGCATTTAGAGGGCAGAGGGGCAGAGGGCAGGGGCTGATGGGCCTGATGGGCTTAGTGGCTGACGGCAAGGGACAGGGAGTCACAAATAAAGTGACTGTATTGAGGTGACGCTGGCACCAGCCATGTGCAGATGATAGTACAGTAAAACAGGATATTCAGTGGTCTCTGGGGAAGAAAAAACTCATTACCAAACTGCAATGGGGACAAAATCAGCAGACAGGATGTGTCTGCACAGAGGAAACAGAACCACATTAAGCCAGCCCTGAAAGCCCTACGCCGGGGCTCAGTGTAAAACATTGCATTATGCACAAAGCATATCAGGTTCTAGTTATTCCCAAAACATGACAGTCAAATAGGCTCCAATCAGGACCCCATGATCCTCGTCAACCCAGTTGATCTAGCATGCTCCTTTCAAAGACTTGTATGGTGGGAGCTCTAAGGGGTTCAGGGCCCAAACCTCTGGGAAAAGCCAAACCCTCTTGAGTCTGAACAGAGCATTCTTCGCTGCAGTTAAGGTGACATGGCCCTAAAGAGTTCCAGTGCAAATTACAGTCCTTCTGGGAGCCTTGGAAGAATGTCAGGTCCCCACATCTGGCTCCAGTAGGACTCTCATGTTTTCAGACCTTTCTGTGATTATCTTTCTTGATGTTCCGCAGATCTAGAGTGTCCTTGGGGTGTTGCAGAAGTGTACAAAACTCCCAATAAACCGAAAATAAACATTGGGTGCACTTAGAAACAAGAGGAGGCATCTGCAGCAGGGATATATAGGTGTCCTGCATTCTACTGGTTCCTATAAAATGAACATAGCTCAGGAGACAAATGCACCTACTGCAGAGATGTGTTTTATCTGCAGGCCACCAGCTCCACAAAAGTAAAGCACTTCATGGGGATAAGATGATTGCTTTAGAGACCTGTGTCTATTAAGCGGCCCTCAGGTTGGAAGCCCGATAGACAGTGCTTTAAGTGGAAAAAAATAAGTGCAGGTACTCACCACCACTAAACTGTGCACTAGCGGTGGAGCCAGGGGCCAGTCTAGGGACGGGTGAGGAGACAAGCATTTAAGTAATCTTCTTTCTCATTCTTTCTAGTCGTTTTATAATTAGATTCATTTCTTTCCACACTCCATATGCCTTTCCCCTTTGTCACTCCTTTATCTCCCACATCTGTATTTTTCATTTCCTTTTGATATTTTACTGCTCTTCATATTTCTCTCCACTCTTTTTCTCCACCTCTTCATTTTCCCTCATCTCTTATCACTGACTGCTTTCCCTTTCTCCTTGCCTCTCTCCCCTCTTTGCTTCTCTCTTCTTCCCATGTCTCCAATGTTTTGTCCTTGTTTCTTCTCTTTTCCCTTGTCTCTATTTCCCCATCTTCCTTAACCCTTTTTACTTTTTCCCTACTCATCTTTCTCTAGTTCTCTTCTACCCATTTTCCACCCTGTTTCACTTCCTTACACCTCAGGCTATTTCCCCACTTTCTTGTTTTCCTTTCTTTTCTTCCTGTCAATAGTTTGCTCCTTCTCTCTAATAGTACATCTGCAGGATCTTTCCCTAGCCTCGCAAAAAGCCTAGACAGCGTTGTAATACTGGCAGGTTAACAGGCGGTTCTGGCAACAACTTGAGTGCTGCTTACACTGCGCTTTAATCATTTTTTGCGTTTAGGCGCAGTAGAATAAACTATTGCAGAACTGTATAGCAGGCCCAGGCTCTATAACCTTCATAATTAAAGAATTAAACGATCAGTGGGAGAACAGATCAATGCAGTGACCTGGGCCCCAAACCAGAGATGGGTCCACCTCGCTCACCCACACATCCCCCCTCCCTCTCTTCCTCTGCAGGTTACATCAGCACCTTGATCAGCTGCTGTACAATTCAGTAAAAGAACGCAATGAGAAGGGTAATTGTGGTAAGGGACTTAGGAACTGGGAAGGACTTCATGGTGTAGAAGACTGCCGGAAACGTGCCAACTATGGCACCCGTTCTAGAACGCCACCACACACAGGTTTATGATTAGATGGTAAGAGTTACTCAGCCTACTAAAGAGGCCAAGGTAGACGTGCGGAGTCAAGCTTGGTGCTACAACAACTCAGGCTCTACAGCCTGTGTGACGTGTTAGTTCGGCCGGTCAGTAAAAAAATGTAACCCGCACTGTTGAGTCAATAAATGGATTGGTGCGTATTCCTTTTTCCTGGGCAGCTGCGTTACTTTACTGGCTGCAGGAAATTCAAGTTGCTTGACATTTTTGGTACCAATGAATTAATAGCAAGATGGGCGGGGGCATCTGCGAGGGGAGAGACGGGCATAAGGTGCATGCTTCACTGGTGTCTGTAGAGCTGCACTTGCGCTCAGAATGGCGCACATAAATGCTTCACTCTGTCAGCCTCAAATGCATAACAATTGAGCAGTAGCTGCGACGGGGAAAAGATACGGTACTCAAAGGAGAAAATTATGAAGTGCCGGTACTCAGTACCCATTGTGAGTACCCGTTAAAGCGCTGCCGGTAGAATGAATATAAGGGTAATGCACGGGTGACGTGCACAGATGACTATGAGTAAGCAGTAGTTTTTAAGATCAGTAACTTGCTTCGCTAGGCTACGGTGCAACAGAGATCTATAAATAGCATGTAGGTTAGGGATTCAAGTAAATAAAGCTCAGGGGGTTAATGCACTAGCTGCGTAGACATGTTTATAATGCACAGGTCGTGGTTAACATCTAAGAGGAGTAAAAACTGTTCCATTTAGAAGATGTATGTTTAACAGAATGGCGCATAGGACACTCAAGGCAAGATTGCTAAGCGAGCAGATGCACATGCTGCAATCGTTTCATGATAAATTCGGGTGACGAGTTTGGTAAAACTGTTATTCCAGGTGGGTACAGTTTTAGCATGCTGGTGAAGGCCCTGCTCCTCTCGGCACCAGTTAATGCCTGGCTTCCATATTTCCTGACACCAGGCGCGCAACGCCCATTGGGCTCAAAGGGCTTCAGCCCCCCCCCCCCGTTGTGTGTGGCAGCCCGGGCCCAGACAGCTTCCCAGGCACACAGACAGCCCCACCCGAGTACTTCACAGGTCTTTAAAAGATCATTTGCTTGTTAATGAGCTTTGGTGTTTTTTCACCCCTTTTTAGAGCCCCTGCATCTCCACTCTGCCTACTGCTGGAAGAATTAGCCCCCCCCCCCCCGAAATTTTTCCTTAGCCCTCCCCGAAATTTGGCTCTCGTTGCGCCTCTACCCGATACACATCCTTCCCCCCTCTTCTTGCAAAGAGCCTGCGGTTCTATGCAGATGAATGTGTGAGTTCACAAAATCGAATTATGGGCTACGGAAGTGCTGCTCCGACACGCTCACTTTACCTTGACATTTCAGGGCTTCACACATCTGCCCTCCGTGCTGCCAACTCTTATCCTTCAGCAGGCAGAAAGGATGGCGGCTGATCCGCTCAGTTTCTTGCACATCAGTCACGCGGCGCTCATTTGTTACAGTAATGACGTCACACTGCCGAGCAGGCGCGATTCAGAGTGATCCAGCGGAAGCGGTGTAAAATTGTGGGCAATAATACAAGTACCCACCACACCATAATCTCAAAACCTCAGAAATGCAAATCACAAGAACATAGAGTTTGGGCCCATAGAAACTCTATACCACTTACAAATCATGAGATCCTCTGATAGATCTTTGTAAGAGCTAATAGAGACTCAGATCATTAGAGACAAAGTCATTCCTTCTTGAGGACCTGTAATGAAGAAATGGCTATCTAACAACAATAATCGATAACCATTTCTTATCAAGTATTATCAACAATAAAAATGACAAACTCAGGATATTTATCAAGGCAATTTTATCTAAACTTAAAGATGAATGATCAAATACACAACAGTACATTAGAATTTTCGTTACTTGGTTAATCAATTGAAAACAGGTAAATTCACAACACAATTACAGTTCAAAGAAAAATTATTTGAATATAACTGGCGTGAGGGGAGAGAGAAAGAATATGCATTTCAATTTCAGTATGCAATTTCAGGAATCATACAAACCAAAGTTCAGCTGTAGATTATCAAGACCGAGACGCAAGAAAATGGACTAATGCACAGCGTGCAGTAGCCTGAATAGCTAACCCTTCAGCCGAAAGGTATAGCTTGCCCAACTTCACCAGCGGATGAAGTACAGGGGAAACATCAGGAAAGTTCAGTTCAGAATAGTCGGAATTCAGACTGACGGCATTTCACGCCCAAGATTTGCAAGGAAAAATAGCCGCACACGTCCTTTTCCCACGGGGCAATTATACTTCGAAATGTTCATAGTTCCTGCCCACAAAGTATCATTTGCGCAATTTTTACAGATTCTATTGGTTGAGTTTTATAGTGTGATCGTGGAATGATCATTCTCCAGCCCAAAACGTACGGAACCCTCACGTAATACTTTTGTTCATTGTTAGATGTATTCTAAGAATGCCAATATCAAATTACCTCGGAAATAGGAAGCACACTTGCAACTTAACATGTTTACACGCTCGCTTCCGAGTTAGCTTGCAACAAGGTTGACACAATTTATTCATAGAAAGAGGATATTCAAACTGTAAGAGAGAAACTTCGATGATAATACTTGTAACTAGAGTAATCAAGTCAGCATTTTATTCTTATTCGAAGGAAATAATGAAGGACAAAATACATTTCTGAGGCCTACAATGAAAGATCATAATACGCTTTAAGGCCTAGCAGAGATACTTTGACGGCGGACTGTTGTTTCTGCACCTCACATTAATTTCATTTATATCAAATGTTCTTGCGCAACAAGCCCTGGCATCAGCCGTCAATTGATGCCTCTGTAAGTCAGATCATAAGCAGTTAAGAGGTTGGGCGTGCGCCAAGTGAAGAAGTCCAAGGAATCAGTACTTAGTTTTCAAGTAAGTCTTTATTTGTAATCAGATAATTCACTTGAAATTGGTGATTTTACGGTCAGCCAACCCGTTTCGTTCTCAGGTGAGAACATCGTCAGGGCTTAGTGGATGTGTGTCCTTAAGGTGAAATAAGGTTTATTGAGAATTACCACTCCTAAAGTACAGTGGAAGCAGTGCAGACTAGCTCCAACTAGACCTCCTGCTCAGAACATGAGTAAGTGATCCATAAATCCAGTTGGTGTTCCAGGCAGTAACTCTGGAGACACTATGGGTATCACAGGGCCTCGGTCGGCCTTAGAAGTGATTCTTGAATAAGTTGTCCTCCTGCCACGATGAGCTTTAAGGCCTACTTAGGGAAACTACAAAATCTGCATTTTCTAAGAGAAAAGTGCTAACTTTAAAACATTTGAGAAACATAAACTCATAAGAAAACTAATATATAAACATCATTTCACTATTTTCATAAGCATAGTCTAAGCATATTTCATTAATAAACAGTCAGCTTTTCGTTTTTCTTTGCAGTTTCAGATTTACGTTTGAGAACACATAGCAAGCCTCATTTCAATAGAGAAATCCTCTCAAATCATATTTTGCTTAAAACACATCAACTGCATTATTATTTTTCACATTATCATCATAACACATTAGTAATTTTTCTCTCTCATCATATATGTCTCAACTTCACCAGTTTGCGACCTTTTCTGCATGCTTTTATGATGCAGTTTAAAACTCTCAGTATTCAACGAGACACAATGTTAGTCATGTTTCTTTAAGTATGTTTTTAGTAATTCACACGCAATGAGCAGGATTTGACCAAGCAAAATCATTCTTAAATAATCATGCTCCATCAAGAGCTGTATCGAATGTGCAATGTCATATTGCCCAGTACAGCTTCTGAGATAGCTAGGGCCCTCCGCCATGAGATGAGCCCTCGTATGACTTCACTGCATTCATTGTGTGACTGGCTAGAAATGACTATAAAGGATTGTGCTTTGAGTAAACGTTCCCATATATAAAGCACTGATGCCCGGCAACCATTCACTGGTAATGATGTATATTGTGAAGGTATGGCTCAACTTTTGCTGTAAGTTTGTACTGTACACAGGGCAGAACATGATATACCGAGGTCCAGTACATTCCGTACTTTAATGATCGAGCTGTTATGTCATTTACTGGAATTCAGTTTCATCACGGATGCTGGTAGGAAGAGTCCACAATGTAATGCTAGAGGGCCGGATGTGAAATGACACACTGAAACAACAAAAAGCTTTTCAAGCTTAGCTTCTTACAACCAGAAGAAAAGTGTGAGGTCATTTGAAAAGAAGTGCATGACATTATCCAGCGTGTTTTCGAACAGATGCAAAAAGAGGCTCAGAAAATATCCACTGTAAATGCAATGCACTCAATCGAGGCAGGTGTAAGCGCGGTGGGGCGGTGGGCCCCCCAGCCCGTCCCGCCTCCGCCCCACCCCACAGCGCTTACCTGCCCCGGCTACGACTGCCCAATTGGAGCAAGAGCCCTTGAACCCACTGCTGAGGGAAATGTCACGTGTGTCCCCATCCAAGTGCACCTACCATCCAGGGCCCCTCCGCAGAGAGATTGAGACGTCCTTGGCAGGCGCAGGCTTACATCAGAGGGCAGAGCTCCACTCACAGGGCTCCCTTGATGGTTGAACACCTGGGGTGCAGGAGGAGAACTTCGGTACTGCTCGGGCACCAGTGCAGTTCATGGTCTGCTGCCGGTGTAGTGGCAGCATACAAAGTGGGCACAACTGGAATATGGCATTCCTACTGTGCCCAGCCAGTTCATTGCCATTCACAAATCTTTGCTGCGGCTCAAAACGCCCATGCAGGTGTTGTCAAAGGCAGATTACACGCTTCTCAGGCAGTATATCCTGCCGCGGTTCATTGTAATCAGCCAATGAGAAGCTTGTAAACATGCCTAGTATACACTTATCTGTTAGGAGAGCTCAAATTAGCCACCAGCTGATTGGCTGATTGCAACTATGCCTCAGCAGGCCGAGACCACTTTGCAATCAGCCAATCAACACCTATGCTTTTCCCGCATTTTCAGTCATTGTTCTTAAACATTTCACCAAGCTGCCCCTTAGAGCCTTCTCCTGGCACTACACTAGCTGCATGGGAACTCAGGTTAGCACAGCGGCAGAGCTCACTCCCCAGACTGGTCAAGTAAGCCTGAAAACTGGCTCGCCCTTAAAGAAATTGCCTCGCCATTGCGAGCGGGCAAGTACATTTTTCGAGCCCTGCCTGGGCATGATGGTCACACCCGACTCAGGTCTGAGCTGAAGCCTCAACATTGCCCTATTATTAACTAGAGTTCTGCGAGATCTCGAAACTGGGCCAATTTACTGCTCACGATAATGGGGAGAGGAACCCTTTTTAAAATGATCGTCATCCTGTATAATATTCACAATTAAGCTCATCCACTCCCGCATCAATTTTTTCACACATTACATAATTCAATGTCACGGTTCACATGGGTTGGTGAGACACCTTACTTAAACTTTGCCAAAAGTTTGCAGGCCCCCTTAGATGGTGGCCTGGGGCTTCCTAACTTCCAAAATGACTACTGGGCTTTGCAACAAATACCATTAAATGACTGGATTTTGAGTGACCGGGCAGTCATGGCAGTGCACCTAGAGCTGGCTATCCCCGAACCTGTGGGTCTTTTATCTACTCTGTATGGTGCGCTGGTGCCCCACATACTCCCTGTGATTGCTAGAATCCCCTTTAAATGATGGAAGGCAGCATTTCGATTTATTGGTTGGAAGAATCAGGTAACCGCTGAACCCCTCCCCCGGTGACATGGCACACTTCTTAAACATGTAGTGAGGCTTCGTGGATTTCCAGGCCTAGGAACTAAATGGCATCTCCAAGGGTAGGGATGTCTGGGTGAAGGTCACATGAAACCCTTTTAGCAGTTTGCCGAGGAGTATAACCTCCGCAAGAGTCCATTTTTCTGATATCTAGAACTCAGGCACGCATTTGCCGTTATGCTTCCGACCTTGACTAAGTTTCAGAACTTCACTCACTAGAAGCAAAACCAAGAATCAAACAACTTGGTAAGAAGGGTATATTGCAGGTCTGCAGGTCATTAACTATTCATTCCCATAAACCATTCCTGAAGTTCAGAGAACTTGGCACCATAGAACTTGGCAACTTGGCACCCATTCTAAAGAAACCTACTGCTGACCCTGCGGACCTAAACAATTACCGCCTCATATCCAACATCCCTACCCTGGCCAAACTCTTAGAAAAATGTGTACACCTCCAGCTGGTAAGACATATAGACCATTTCAACCTACTCAACAAATACCAATCAGGTTTCCGGGCAGGTCACAGCACGGAATCAGCCATGACCCATATAATTGATGATGCTCTACAAATCCTAGATCAGAACGGAGCCTGCCTACTCATCTTGCTAGACCTTTCCTCGGCCTTTGATACCACTAAACACGATAACCTGATAGACCTTCTGCAACACAGAATGGGACTAGCTGGATCAGTTCTAAACTGGTTCACTTCGTTCCTCCAAAACAGATCGCAACGATTCATGGTCAACCACTCCCTGTCCAAATCCATCCCAGTCACTTTAGGAGTCCCACAAGCGTCTTCTCTATCTCCGACGCTGTTCAATCTATTCATGGAACCACTCACTGAAATTCTCTATTCATCAAACGTTCAATATCACATGTACGCTGACGACACACAACTATACCTCAAGATCCATACCCTAGAAGACATCAAATTACTCAACACAACTCTCCGAAAAACTCAGACTTGGCTGGCAGAAAACCATCTAAAATTGAACGCCCTCAAAACCGAATTCCTCCTAATTGCTCCTCCCGCCCAAGTACCAGTAATGCAAGAATGGATCAAACACCTTACAGCACTCAACTGCCAACCCCTCATCGTTGACTCTGCGAAATCGCTGGGAATAACGCTGGACAGCAACCTCAAAATGCAGAAACACATCAGCAACGCAACAAAGGGAGCTAACTTTCAGATAAATACTTTGAGAAAACTGGAAACCTTTCCTACCTGAAAAGGACTTCAAGCTGGCAGTACAAGCTCTAGTCATCCCAAGAGTGGAATACGGGAGTGTCTCTCTTTGTGGCCTGCCCAGAGCTGCAACGGCCCCACTAAGAGCCTCAATAAACGCCGCAGCGAGACTTATCACTGGCTCCAAAGAAGCTCCCACATATCCCCTGACCTAAAATCCCTTAACTGGCTACCTTTCGAAGCCAGAATTCATTTGAAAATAGCATGTATGACACATAAAGCCATTCATCACAGCGCACCCAGCTATCTGGCACAGAAACTGGCGCCCTCAGGTGGGATCAGATCTTCAAGAAGTGCGAAAAACCTCTTACTGAAACCACAAAGATTCAACAAGAAAAAAACGTACAACCGAACCTTTTCAGGGATGGCGCCCAGAATTTGGAATGCTCTGCCCCCAGAGACTAGACTTAATCCCTCTACTGCATCTTTCAAAAAAGAAGTGAAATCGCTTCTCATGGCTAAATTCACTTGAGCATGGACTACTGTCACTATGTCTACATGGAACTTTATAGTGCTGACTGTCCATCTATGTATCCAAGTTACTATATCTATATTATGCCGGATATTTATAGAACGTTTGTACTTACTATAGGGTGTGTTCACTATCTTTGATCAGCATGGATCGTTATGTTTTTTACCTTGTACCTATGCATCTAAGACACTTACCTGTAAAGCGCTCTGATACCCACAAGGGTCTTGTTCGCGCTCTATAAAACTTTCAAAATAAATAAAATAGATGATGAGTGAACTGAGGCAAAAATGGGACCTGGGTCCTGGCAATATCCGCTTGTCTTCACCTTATACAATTTAAATATCTGCACCGAGTATGGTATCGCCCCCTCCAGATTGTGGTGGGTGCACAGATCACCCTCTCCCAATCACTGGTGAGCCAAATTTTAGGAGGACACTTTCCTGCTTATGATTTGGGACTGCCCGATCAAAGCACAGCACTGGTCGAGAGTGCATGCATCTCTGAGAACAGTAACAGGAGTACCCTTCCCCTTGACCCAAAATTTGCATTATTGGGGATCATGGATGGTTGAATTGTGGCCAGAGTGCTTGAATCCTGTGCTGACACAGGCTGGCTCCTTGCCAAACGAAATATTGCCAAGAAATGGCGGGTTGCTACTCCTCCCACTCTAACTGAAGGACAGGGAGACATGAACAGAAGTACAGCAGCGGAAGGTTATGGGGCATCTTTATCATTGAGTTGCGTCGCCCTTGCGCCTCACAAGGGGGCGCAAGGGTGACCCAACTACTAAGTCAAATTTATCAAGCCATGCATGGCCACCTTGCGTGGCCCTGCATGGCTTGATAAATCTAGAGTAACGCAGCGCAGCGCAAATCACTGTGTTGTGTTACTCTGCCCCAAGGAGGATTTCCATGGGTGAAGCGCGGGTGCTCCCACGCACACCCACCTATGGATTTTGGAGCATTTCCAGATTTACCATTACTGGTAAACCTGGAAATGCGTCAAATGCTATGCCTCCCCAGGTGAGGTGTAATGAGGAGAAATATCTTTATTCATCCTCGTTTTTTCCTCTTTCCGTGCATTCTGCAGCACACATAGAAAGATGAAGATGCTTCTGAGCACTGTTTTTGTGCACGAAGGTCTCCATTCCTGCTCAAAAACAATCCTGCCTTCAAAGCAGACAACCTTGCTCCTCTCCCTCTCACGCAGTGAAGCAAGGTGCCTTGCTGCATTGCACTGCATGAAAGTTTGATAAATGTGCCCCTATGTGTTCAAAGCCAGGGGCTTCCCCATCAATACCAGTGGATATGTTCCAGATGGAAACTATACAAAGACTCCCTTCAAGTGCCCGGTTGGTCTGATTCATTGGCTTTGTATTTCATCGATGCGTCTCGTGTTGATTTGCTCTTCTGTGCATCTGGTTCATTTTGTAAAAACAAAAAAAGGGGGGACGACTGGATAATACTTGTACTGAAACAGCTTGTTGAATCCTTATATGTTTATTATACAATGCAATAAACATTTTTAATGAGAAAAAGCTTTGGCATTGATATGGTCCCTGAGAAAACCTCTAAATACTATGATAATTTGTGGTGCCCCTTTCCTACAAATTTACAAATGTTGTAATCAGGGCTACCACTCTTCCTTCCACTTGGAAGGGCCACTGGAATTATTTGCCATTCTGTACTGTATTGTAGCTTTTGCATAATGATTATTACCCCTGTGTGGAAGACTGAAGCACTTGTCAACACGGATTGCAAGCTACACTGAGTAGTGTGTATTGTTGGAAATTATTTGTTTTTGTTTTAAACCTATTGTGAAGAGCTGGTTGAGGTATCTTCTAACAATGGAGAAAGGGCTGGCTACTCTCAGGGACGGTCGCTAGCAGGGGAAATCGATGGGACAGCGCAGGGAAAAAAATCCCTGACGTTTGCCGCCTCTTCTGCTTCGACGATGTTCACACAGGCTCCCAGAGTCCCGTGCGCCAATCCAGACGCTACTCTCAGGCTGGTATTACACAGCATGAGAGAAGCGTAGGGATTGGGCGTAGCTGGCTGGTTCCATGCTCCTGCATGGACTGGGAGCCTGTCCTCCTGAGCCCTGCTGATATCTCCAAGCAACAGCCTGTGTGCATGTCGGTTTAGCCGTCCTAAGACGGCAGGTCAAACCGACATGCTCATTGTCAGTGCCCTATGCCCAACCCTGCTCCTGCTGTCCCCGCCCTCAAGACTCAGCTGTGGCTCGGCTCCGGGGTAAAATAACATTTTAATAAAGCAGTTTTATTAACTGCTCTATTATCATTTCATTTTACATGCGTCTGCTGGTTTCAGCAGTGGAGCGACGCTCCTCTGCCATAACAGAGGAGCTGCCCCTGGCTACTTCCAGCAACAATCTCAAACTCCAGATTGCTGCAGGTAGCCAAGAGGTGCAACAAGAAGTAGGTACGAGAGGGATGCAAAAAAAGCCCAGAAAAGAGCTAAAGTTTGTTAGTAATTAAGAAGACAAATAGATAGGCGAAACTTGCTTTTCCTTGCATATTCAAACCTTATTTCATACATCCAATGAGGTAGCCAACACGTTTTTATGTGCAATTAAGTACTTTTTTTGAACATGTCAAATGACATTCACAAACATTTTTTTTAGGAAAATTAGAAAATATAAAACAATAAACAAATATCACAAAACTTTACAAATTTAAGAATCATAACCTAGCTCAATAATCTGAACACTGGATGTTATGGCAGAATGATCCAGAGAAAGAGTCGACATCCATACTGTGTGTGTTAAATACAATAATACACTTGCACACACACTTATCCCAATTACCCATTATTCAAAATTATAATAAATGCTGAAACAAAAATGTAATTTTGGGCATATCTCAAAAAAGTGTCTTGATTTCCTGGAGTTGCTGTTGATTATTAATGGATTTCTTAACATTATCGAAGATGATCTGCCGAATTTTAACATGGTCCTTTGGCAAGCGTTAGATCTGGGGATTCCAATCAGAGCAAGCAGTACTCTAGAACTAAGCCAGCAAATAGGTGATTTTGGAAACGCTGAAAAGTAGTCGACAAACCTTAAGGTAGTTTGAACATACATGTAAGTCCTTATATTCAGAGGCTGATGCTATTTGCTGTAAATAACATTTTAAAAAATAAAAGAAAGCACTATTCCAAGATAAATTGAGTTTATTACAATTGTATTTTACAACCATCAAACATGCCACCAAATCTTTTCCAGGCTCTCAAATCTTTCTTAAACCCTTCCTGAACTCTTTCCATTGCCTCTACTTCACAGGAGTTTTGTGAAAAGTTATGCCAATTTTTAATTTAAAAATCAAAAAGATTGTATGCGAGCATAGAGAGCTCTCACTTCTCCACATTTATCCCCTTCACATCTCTTCCCCAGTCCTCTTCAACCGCCCGAGAAATATTTTCCTGCACAGATACTAAAGAAGTGATCAAAAGGAGGAAGTAAATCAGTATCCTCTGATAAATTAATCCAGTTTCCTTCTTTCCTAGTTGTGCTCCTCTACTGGCACCATCTTTTATCGAGATAGGTGATCTACCCCTTAAATCAGATATAGTCCCATAAAAGTCGAAAGCAAGAACCAGCACTCCAGATTGCAAAAAGGAAAACCTTGGGTAGCTTGTTGGGAGAAAACTACAGACCCATCACTTCATTGCCCACTTTAAGCAAATTAACAGAGCAGATATCTCTTTGCATCCCTGCCACTCCCGTTTTCACTGGGGAAGAGGGACAGAAATTGATTCAGTATTGGCACGCGATGATCTAAGATCAATTTTAGATCATGGCGATTTGGCAGATCTGATCCTTCAATACTTTTTGGGAGCATTTGACACAGTGGACTGTTTCCTTTTTATGACCTTACCGAAGAATCTAGGCATGCAGGACAACTTGAAGCCTGGTTCGCCTAATTCTTAAAGAATTGCCCTCAATCAGTTAGCCTACAACTTTGTTGCTCCAAATCCACCATCATCTCACATGGAGTACCACAAGGATCTTCTCTATAACCAATACAGTTTATTGCTTATGTGTGCCCTTTGATTTAGATAATTAAAACCTCATGGTGTTCAGCAGTCACCTATGCAGATGATACTCAACTAAGTGTTTGCTTAGACCATCTGGACCCAAGTCCATAGCAAATCTGATGGACTGTCTTTGTGGAGTGCATATCTATATTTCCCAAAATTCTGCTCAAATTAAATACAAACAAATCACACAATCATGGTGTTAGGTAACGATTGATTGTGATCTTTATCCATGGGGACCTCTCGCTGATCGAACAGAAAAAGTTAAATCTCTGAGTCATAAAACTATTAGGAAAAGTTATTTGCTTTGACCACACAACCTTCATGTTTAGGATGTAGAAGCATGTGTCCACACTAAATTCAATTTTATCTAGTGTTCTCTATCTGCCTCCCAGGTTCCACCTTGGCCAAACTAAGAAGAATTCAGAACTTTGTAGTTCAAAAAGTAACCAAATGTCGAAAATATGGCCATGTGTCATAGGTCAGAATCAAAATCAACGGACGTCAAGTTAAGCAGAGGATTACTTTGAAGGGTCTTTGCCTTTTGCACATATGCTTCCATGGAACAGAAAAAGCCAGCCTACAAGATCACGCCAGTATGTTTACAGCCTTCAGAGGAATCTTTGATTTAACTTTCAACTGTTTGCCATGCCCTGTACCAAGCAGTCTAGGGTTGGAGGCCACTACCTTCACCTTCTTGGCCACCGGCTATGGTGCCTTAAACCATCCACTCCCATGTGGCTTGTGGAATAGCAAAACCACTACCACTAGTTCTTTCTTCTTTCCAAGTTTGTTTCTAATATCAATATCAGTTCTCCTTCCTCTGAGCTTGTCCTCTGGTCCAAGAAGCCTGTGTGGGCGTTATACAAACTTAAAATAAAATTAAAATCAAACCAACTTAGATTTGGCCTCTACACATTCAGGCTTGCCCACATCTACTCCCTGAGGCATCAAGCAGACACTGAGCTCTATCTTAAAATCTCAAAAGTCCCGTCTCAGAAGGTAGACTTTTTGGACTTCATTTCAACACCCAGCTGGCCTCCCTCAATCATCTCTCAGAATCATTGAAAAATATGTGGCACTGCTCTTGGAAGATGTTTTAACCCAAAAGATAATTTGTGTTAGACTAGGCCCTTCCTGCCGGGTCATCCCAAACTTTCTGCCTTCACACACTACCTGTGCCCAGGCTCTGTAAATTAAATGCTACTAGTAGGCATGCAGCACTGGTTGTGCCACCCACTCAAGTAGCACTTTAAACATGTCTCAGGCCTGCCATTAAAACATGTGTGTGTGGTTTTAAACTGCCATTGGGACTTGGCAAAATAGCTAGGCCCAAACCTTCCTTTTCAATATATGTAAGTCACCTCTAGGGTAGGCCCTAAAATGTTCACAGGGCAGGGGGAAGTGTATTTAAAAAGTTGGACATGTATTTTTAAGTTTTACATGTCCTGGTAGTGAAAAACTCTTACATTTGTTTTTCACTACTGCAAGGCCTACCTTTCCCACAGAATAACATTGGAGTTACCGTATTTCATTTAATAAGCAGTAATTCCAATTGGGACCAGGTAGACAAGTCGAGTTTGGTGTCTAAAGAATTGCAATTAAAAGCCCTCTTTAATGGTATAGTCTGATTTTTAATAACAATTCTGAAAAAGTCACTTTTAGAAAGTTGGCATTTTCCTGCCTTAGTCATTTGGTGCCTACAGCCTGTCTCTGAAACACATGACTAAGTGTAGTTGACAGTTGGGCTTTGTGTATTCCTCCTAGACAGTCACACACAATTGGGAGCTTAGTTGTGCCTGGCTGGGCCATCAATGGCAGGATGGGAGAAAGGAGCTGGACCCAGCCCCACTTACACTTGAACAGGCTGTGTCCTGCCTCCACACATGGGCTGTATACCCCCTGTAGTTAGTCTGGAGCCAGGACCAGGAAGGAAGGGCACCTGTGCACTTCAAAGCCCTGCCTCTTAAGGTGCTCTGCTAGCCTCTATTGACACAGCAGAATCGATGCATCTCCTCTTCTGCGAGGTACAACCCTGAACAGAAGCGACACCACTGTTGCTGGGTGGATTGGACCCGTCGCAAAGACCTGCATTGCTGCCCCAGCCCGCAAACTCTTCAGAACCTCTGGTTCTACTGATTAGATTTTTGTCATTTTGGTCTTGCTTTACTTATTAAAGAACGCTCTGTTTTTGTGGAATTCTTTTTGTATGGTTTTTTTCACTTTATTACTGTTTGATGTGTTTAAAATTACTTTATACATTGCCTCTACACTAAGTCTGCCTGCTCTGTGTTAAGCTACCAGAGGGTTGAGCACAGGTTAATTTAGGGTTGGTTTGTAACTCACCCTGACAAGGATTGTGATAGCTGCTTGACCAGGGCTTATACCCCAGTTAACCAGCATCCCAATTTCTTACAATTTGCAAGTGGGATTGTGTTTTCTGATTAAACCTACCAATGCAATCTTTCAAGAAATCCTACATTACAGTTCTTGTCATGGATTGTATACCTATCCGAGTCGTACGTTAGTATATGCACTTGTTATCACTGAACACGGTTGCAATGGGCTATTTACAGTATTAGTTGGTGCATGGAGCAGTGACATGGCTATGCAATCTTTGGGGACCAGTTTGTCAGCGCTGTCCATTCTGTTACCAAACGGGTGGACTGGATATCTCTTCAAGAGGTCGAGGATGGGAAGTGGTCTGCAACAAAAAGCACTGGAACCACAGAGTAAAGAAACAGAACATCTTAGTTCAGGGCTCCTCTGGTCAGCTTTACTTTGAACTTGGCATTGAGTGATTCCCCGACATCGAAAGCAAAGGACAGACCTTTGGCCAGAAGATTTGTGACCCTTCCCAGTCATTCCTGGGTGGCAATACCGAAGAAATAGAAGGTGGTCAGGCCAGAAAAGCTGGACTCTTTAATAGGAGAGAGCTTCCCTTCCCTTACCAGTGCACAGAAAATGTTTTTCATTTGCATACCATATGTGGCCCTTCTTCTTTCCCCTTCCACATCTTTCTACCTTTCATTACTACCTTCCTCCCTATGCACTGTTATTTTTCATTACAGACCAAGGGTGCATTTAAACAAGATTTTCAGGATATCCACACATGGGAACTTTATAGATAATTAGCAAAAAGAAAAAGAATTCAGAGTTAGTGCTTATTGAGAAAATTTGACAGAGATCAGCACCTTTTGGGCTAACTCATGATGATCCTGTTTTAGTCAAAAGTATTAACTGTAATCTCCACACCTCCAGAGGCGAGGCGTAAGTTTGAATATTTACTTTTTGGGGTCTTTCTTAAGTCTGAATCAGGACCTTTAGCATGTCAGGGTACTGTAAGTGGTCCTTCTATGATTAACATCACAACACACATAGAAAATTGCTTCTAAGTGCAAAAAAACATTTCAGTTGAAAGCTGGAATAAATGGTTTTTCTGGTCAGTGGGCTGTAGATGTCTTATTTTTGTACACTATCAGCTGTGTGATATCTGTATTGCCCCTTTGTAAACGTAAACATCCAACGCACCCTTTCAACTGAAAAGAAACTCTGCTTTCTATGTACTGTTTGAGTACCATTGGCAGGTTGGCCAACCGTCCTCCATTTTGCAGGTTTTTCCTGCAATCATCACTCCGGCTACCCTGCCCACACAGAGGCAATGCGGGATGCCAACTGTCCTGCATTTTGATGCCTGCCACTCTTGAGTCCCTCAAAGGACAATCATTGAAGGAGCAGTGGAGCTGCCAAGAATGCCAACTTGAGCTGCCTGGCAGGGTGTTCAGCTCTCACTCTTTCAGCCCTTTGTTATCTGTAAAAGAGGTGGTTGTTGGGGGCTAGGAAAAGGAGCCACAGCCCTGGAGGGGTCCTGCACAATGCAGCTTCAGAAGCACATTCAGCTTTAGAGATGCAATTACTGCCACCTATCTGAAGCAGCCCTGAATGTGTGAATGAGCACAATGCTGGGGTCCTATAGTGGGAATATGCTTTTGGTGTTATTTCTTCCAGTAAACCACTGATTAGTGAAATGAGGCACAAGGAGAGTTTGAGTTGACCAGGATCAAACAGTTTGTTAATGGAAGAAACCCGAGACTGCAGCACAGTTCTACTTGCTCCAAAGACTTTAAATTGACCAGGATGTTGCATTTTTGACTTATATACCATGAAACTGGGCACTGTCCCCCTCTCTCAAATAATATCCAGTCCAGTGTTTCAACAACACACTTTTACATTTATTCTAAATACTCTAGTTCTTGCCAAAAAGGAAGTAGAGGAATACGTTCAAAACTGATTACCAAAGAGCACACATTTTGACCAAATGTGGAGGCTGGGATTAAAAACCATGTCTCATGGTTCCACAACAGTTTCCAACTAGTCCACAACTAAGGTGGCAGTGATTCTGATGGCAAGACCAAACGACAACTCTGGCCAGTCCTAGCAAACTGGTTCTATTGTCAATCAATCAATCAATCACAGAATTTGTAGAGCGCACTACTTACCCGCGAGGGTCTCAAGGCGCTGGGGAGAAAAAAAGGGGGGGTGCTGCTACTGGTCGAACAGCCAGGTCTTGAGTAGCCTCCTGAAGGTCAGCAGGTCTTGGGTCTGTCGTAGGCTTAGTGGAAGGGTGTTCCAGGTCTTGGCGGCGAGGTGTGAGAAGGATCTGCCGCCGGTGGTTGTTCTTCGAATGCGAGGGACGGTGGCGAGGGAGAGGTCGGCGGAGCGGAGCGGAGCTGGCGGTTGGGGACGTAGAAGAAGAGTCGTCTGTTGAGGTAGGCTGGGCCAGTCTTGTGGAGTGCCTTGTGTGCGTGGATGAGGAGTTTGAAGGAGATTCTCCTGTCGACGGGGAGCCAGTGCAGGTTCCTCAGGTGGGGGGTGATGTGGCTGTGGCGTGGTACGTCGAGGATCAGGCGTGCGGAGGCATTTTGTATGCGTTGCAGTCGCTTGATGAGCTTGGCCGGGGCTCCCGCGTAGAGGGCGTTCCCATAGTCAAGTCTGCTACTGACGAGGGCCTGGTGACTGTTCTTCTTGTATCTGTCGGGATCCACCTGTAGATCTTGCGAAGCATGCAGAGGGTGTTGAAGCAGGAGGAGGAGACTGCGTTGACTTGCTTGGCCATGGAGAGCGTTGAGTCGAGGATGACTCCCAGGTTGCATGCGTGGTCGGTGGGTGTCCGGGCTGCTCCCAGTGTCGTTGGCCACCAGGAGTCGTCCCAGGCTGAGGGGTTGGAGCCGAGGATGAGGACCTCTGTCTTGTCCGTGTTCAGCTTTAGTCGGCTGATCTTCATCCAATCGGCGACGGCCTTCATTCCTTCATGGAGGTTGGATTTGGCGACGAGGGGGTCCTTGGTGAGGGAGAGGATCAGTTGAGTGTCGTCGGGGTAGGAGATTATGTTGAGGTCGTGCTGTCTGGCGATGCGTGCGAGCGGGGCCATGTAGATGTTGAACAGTGTTGGGCTGCATATTTAAGCGAAGTGGGAAGCTGATATTAGATGGCAAGTATCTAGCCTGGGGGGCAAAAGAGCGGGTTGTGATTCCCGCTACCCCCATTTTGTGTACAACTGAGTCTCCACGGCTAAAAAGTTCCCACTGGACCATATCTGGTTCTGTCATCTGCCCACCCAGTGACTTCCGCAGCTCATTAGGGGTCCCATAAAGGTTTTTCATCGCACTTGCTACCTGTATTGAGGCTGTTTCCAAGCTCCACCATATTTTCATATAATCAGAAAACACATAAGTAGAGTATGAGACCTTTTCTTTGCGTCCTGCATTAGTAGATAATGGAGAGTACCAGTTGGGAATACTGATGTTTACCATCGGTGTTTCATGGCTTAATGCTATTTCACACTATTCGGATAAGAGAATTGTTTATTTTGAACACATGCCTCTCAAAAGTTACAATAGTGAGCAGTCAAGGCTTATTGAAGGAGGTGGTAAAAGGATTTGAATTCAAATATAACATGACATAATAATCCCATTCAATAAGCTCAGCATGTGGTTTTAGTTATATGTTTTAAGATTTTTTAATTTAAATTAGGATGATATAGAATGAGACGCCAAATACTCAAACACAAATCATAGCCCTTCACTGCTCCCCAATGAAACCTCATACACACAAAGGGGTCTACTCACAAACTGTATTTTGTACTTATGTTATGTTATGTTATTTTATGCAGATTTGAAGAACGAACTATCACACGGAAGGGTATCCTGGCGCTGAGCAGGCGTGAATCTAGCCACACCTAGGGCCCAGTGGGACTACTCGAAAAAAGAGGTCTTTGGGTTCTTGTGGGATTCAAGAAGTGGGGAGAAGGGTCTCATGTGTAGTGGTAGGTCATTCCATGTTTAGGAGCGATGTAGGAGAAGGCTTCACTGCTGTATGCGTGGCATGTGTGCAAGTAGGAGTATTGGCGAGGTGAGGTGTTTGGAAAGTTTGTGAAAGCATATGTGATTGTTGAAGTATGCTGGTCCAGTGTTAAGAGTGCCTTGAAAGTGTGGGTGAAGAGTTTGAATTGTGCTTGTTTGTGAATGGGGAGCCTGTGAAGCACCTTCAGGTGTGGTGTGATGTTAGTGTGGTTTGGGAGGTTAAGATATTTTTGCTGCCAAATTCTGAACGTTCTGAAGCATTTTGGTGAGTTTTTTGTTGAAGCCCACATCCAAATATGGTGGGTGGGACTCCATCAGCTTGATGGAGAACTTGTAACTACCAGCACGGAGGGATGACTGGAGTCCCACCAAGATCTAAATCAGTCACTTGGTCTTCATTAAGTGGGCGATTTCAGACAGACATGAATTGAACTTGATTTGAATACTGGACGTCTTGTCCTTGAGGGAGCGAATGAGTTGCGTGGTGTCGTTGTATGAGAGTAGTATGTTTTGTTATACTACAATAATACTACAAACCTACTACAAAAAGCTATTCACAAACCTATGTGCAGAATTTAGGCTCCCGCCTATCCTATCTTTATCTGGGCGGAGTTTATCTCTCCGCACTATGGTCTGTCGGAGGGGAGTGGCTGGAAAATAAGGAATACTTAAGATTAAATGGGAGGGGATTTGAGAAGAGTAAGGAGGTGCTTAGGAAGGGTCAGAAAGGGGTTGAGGGAGGGACACCCACCCACAAAAGAATAAGCTGATTGTTATTCACAATCTGCACTTCTAAAGTTATTACAGCTATAAAGGGACTCAAAACAATAGTAAATTATTCCAGCTCAGAGCTGAAGTGTAAATCCAGCAATTTCTTTTCATTACAAATTTACAATCATAAGTTTGCCTCCATCCCTTTTCACAGGGGTTGGAGACGTTTAAGTGTACACGTTTGAGTAATTTTACGCTCAGATTTAGTAAATAGTTAAAGCAATAAAGTTACTCAAAATTGTTAGAATAAATTACACGTTTAAATTACTCAAAAGTGTAATTTACTCTATGTGAATACCCCAAAAGTGTCTCCACTTGTTTAAAGTGTCCTACGAAGTGATAATAGAAAGGCGGCCACAGCAGTGGTTGGAAAATTGGAAAAAGAGCTTCGTTCTAATGTAAACTTTGCTTTTATATACTGTCTTTTCTATGAACACATTGCCTGATGCATTGTAATAGGTCCAGGGTTCTACCTGCTCGGGAAGAGCCAAACTAAATACTTCATTGTGCCAAGCGGCAATAATGTTGTCAATCAGTTCCGTGTCAAGGGGCATTGACCTTATATCCCTTCTGGGTCTAAATACCTGTTTGTAGTCCTTTTTGGCAGGCTGTGTTTGTGTTGTTCGGATCAGCAGGTTGCCTGCCCATCCCTTTCTGTTAGAGGTCACCACTGCAGGCCGCTCAAGGTGTTCAATGAGGAAGAGAAGGAGCAAGGTGTGTCTGCGCTATTTATAGAGTCAGGAACTTGAGACGCTGCCAGAGCTCCAGTTGGTGCTTTTATTGAAATAGTAGCTGATATTTGCACAATGCTACAGTGCAAACGTTAAGGCGCAGAGTCAATGACCACACACAGCCATGCACGGTTTGTAATAAGAATACACGCCCAGCCAGCAATCACTGGCAGAACGCAAAATGACGGGGCCCCTTGCAGAATGTGACGAGGGGCACCTGAGTCTCCCATATCACACAGATATTCACTGGCCTTGGGCTGAATGGGGCCCCTCTGCAGGGTTCCCCACACTCCCCTGCGTTACAGGAGCTGCAGGGGCCTACGTTACTCCCCTGACAGCAGCCCCAAACAAGGCTAGTCCAAGACACCAGGCCAATCTGCCAACATGAAGAACAATCTCACCTTGTGAGGAGTGGCTGGGGCCTTGAAGGGGGCGTGGTGACCTCGTGCCAAGAAGTACCGATCAGGCACGTTTGATCCTCACCCCACCCCTAACCCACCACCCCCAAAGAAAAGCTTGCTGAGGCTGGTGCCAATGTCCTGGGGTGTTTTCCCACCCCCTTAATGGACGTCGGCTGTTCAAAGCCTTGGAAAACGAGCTGAAACCACTATTTACAGTGGTTTTCAGCTTGTTTTCTCTGCCTCCCTGTGATATAGGCTCCTCACTGGTGGCCGCGTGATGGGAGCCCATATCGTGTGTCACACGTTGGCACCGTGTGAGTTGGCAGATATGCTAGTGATTCTGTGACTTCACAGTGGGAAAGGAAAAGTGTCCTCCCTGATGTCAAGGAATTCCATGGGGGGCACCAATTATTCCTGCCCTACGCAAATTTGTGAAGTGGTCTTGTTGCTTACTCATGTTTTTTTTTTTTTAAATGTGGCAGATGTTAGAAATCTCTGGGTTTCATTTTTGTGTCAAGCTACTTCGAAGCAAGTGATGGGGGGGGGGGGGGTAGGCCGCTGTTCACTACTGCTACAGGCAGAGTCACAGGTCACTGGAGGGTACGCATCCGTTGGTGCTGTGAAAAGTAAACACATAACAGGCATAAGACTTGTGAACGGCAAGCACTTATATTGCGTGAGGAGTTCTTGTATTTTTAGGTCGAGCCTGAGTCAGCGCGCATGCGTTGCTCAGCGAGACTGCTGTAGTGGAGTATGGAGGTGAAGCCCCGCCCACTCTCCGCCCATGTTTGTCATTGGCTTGTGTCAGGGTTCTTCCTAAATGCTGGCGTCTGATTAGTAAAGAGGCTTGTTAGTCCCTCATTACTACCGCCTTGTCTTCATCTGTAACCTCCCATGGTGACTGGCCCCTTTACTTCGGTTGTTACATGGTACGTGTTTTTAAGTGTATAAGCACTATTTTCTTTATTGAGTTTCTCTTGCTGCAGGCACGGCGTGCTTTACTTACATTCATCGCGCCATGCCCGCTTTCTCTTTTGAAGCAGCCAGGCCAATGTCTGCCGCTTCTTTGAAATGCAATAGGTCTCGCATTTCAATGTGAGACCTATTGCATTGCAAATATTTTTAAAGAAAATAGCCGCGTGAAGAGAGTGCAGGGGTTTGGGCAAATGCAAAGTTTGCTCCTACAGTGATCGATACAATATAATTATTTTTCCAAGCGGGTTATGTTGGCATTCTGGCGAGGTGTGAAAGGGTCGCACGCAAGATGTTTTTATAAATAAACGTGGAAAGTATGTTTTAGGACGTGTGTCTGTGAGTTTCAAACACACAGCTGAATTGTCCCATATTTATGCTGAGTCTTCGACGTTCTTGTTTAATTTGAACACTTACGTCGATACTTCACAAAACCATCGCCAAGCCGAAAATTATTTTGCGCCTCTAGATGGCAGCACGTTTAACTCATTCACTCACGGACAAGCAGTGTATTTATTTCTAGATGGCAGCACGTTTAATTCATTCACTCACGGACAAGGAATGTATTTATTTTTATTATACTTGTGTTATTATACGTATACTGTTACCACCAGCGATGTCCCGCAGCATGTCTACTTGTTTCTCGCCAGCAGCAGAATAACACCAATGTTATAAAAATGCTCAAATTACAATAGAACAGCTGCAGGACCCCAGCATTAACTGTGCGTTGTAGTAAATGTGGGTTAGTGCATTATGTGTACCCTGCTATATCAACCACCAAAGAAACTGCAGTTGTGCTCACTTTGGTTCACCCATTCATTACGCTATGCTCACGGGAGGGCTCATATTTCTATACTTCACCTGTAACTTGGGGGTAACAACAAACAGTCCCAAATATTAGAGAATATGGTGATTTACTATTCTAACTCTTGCCCTCGAACATCCCAGGAGGTGTTTGAGAGCCTTGCATTACCATTGGCATAAAAATAAAGAATTGCATGCCGGTCGGTGTGCATGCGTGAAATGCTCTCACACGCCCACTGAAACCTGAGAGGCGTGACAAAGGGTGCGTAAACGAGAGCTCAACACTAGGACTCGGCTCCTCCCTACTCCTGTGGCTGCCTATGTAGTATTCTTACATGATGTTTTATTCCCTATGTTTCTCTGCTCTAGCTGCTCAGCCTGTGTGTGTGTCTTCTGTATGGAATGTTGGTGAGTGGACCTTGAGTAGAATGCCTGGGTGACTGGATGAGGAGTGACAGTTAGTGAGAGGGGCTGAGCAGCTAGCAGGCTGCTCCTGGTGGGGCTGTTATTTACCACCTACAGGCTACCCTACAGGACCTATATAGCTGTTAATGATGACCTACCTGTTGATAAGGACTTGCTGATACTACCTGTGAATAAACCATCTTGGATTACAAGTTACAGGGTGTCATCATTACTACATTAATTTTGGCGACGAGGATGGAGACCTCCCCACGCACTACAAGTGGTACAAGTAGTCTTAAGAAACTTAAAGATGCCTTCCACAACATGTTGGGAAGAAGCTACAACAGGGAGAAAATGACAGGCGCAGACAACAGGAACAAGACGCAACAAGCATTAGCCACAAGAAGCAACACAGAAACTTAAGGAGCCACAAAGTAAGGAGCCACAAAGGGAACATAAACAGCACACCAAGCAGCCCCACCAGTGTCCATTTACATCGGACAGCCCAGCCCAAGCGTGTTGTGTTGTGTTCACCTGGCACATATGGACACAATGTGCGCACTCAAGAGAAGTAAGCATCATCTTTTTACTTGTATTTGGCTCAATTAAATCACATGAACGCTGTGCAAGGACATTTGTTTGGTGTGATGCTGCGCCTATTCAAGCGTGCTGTACCCCATCTCATGAGGCCTCAACATCAAGTTCTGGGATTTCAAATACGTTGAAGCACTTCTTTGACTTCAAGGATGCTGTGCAGAGTGAACCCACAAGTGCAGTAAGACTTATCTTTAATTACATGAACGTTGCGCTTACTGTGCTTTCCATGTACATTTTTCTACTGCACATAAAGACACGAGGTCTCTATGAATTGATTGCAGCCTACATTGGAGCGATGGTCCCTGCACATCGAGACTTGTACAAAAACATGATTGTACAAAAAAAGAAAACCCAATGGACTTTTGGAAACCTTTACACAAGCTAAAGCGTGTGTTTCCTAGCTGTGCCTGGCTGATTGCAAGTTGGTCTGAAGAGGTGTTTGGGGCCAAATAGAGGAGGTGTTTTTCGTGCTCGGCGGGGCTTGGAGAGATGCTTCGTTATTTTTTTTTAAGAGACAAGTCTCGAGTGCTCTTGAATATGCTCTCGATGTCTATGCCAATCGAATTAGGTGAGACTTTGTTTGTCTTTGTTTGTTGGGCTACGATGAGACCTCATGTCTCCAGTTTTACCCAACTGTCATTTTTCAAATTTTAAAAATGAGTAGCTCGAGATTACTACTACACACGCTTACCTTGGAGAAGGTTCCTAGTCTCGTGCTGTGCAGAGTCCTACGTCAGCTGCTGTGACGGAAGTATCCTTTTCAGCTCCGGCGATCCTGATTGTCGTTTTGGCGCACGCTGATGCTGGAAGCCACCCGGCGCAGCGTGATACAGCGTACCGCCATTTTGAAGTTGGCTCTTTATACAGTTTCACCCGTTTTCTAAGTTGCCAACCACGCTTTTCGAAAATCAATTTTTGGAAACTGTTGGAGAAAGGGGGGCGAAGCAGCATCTTGAACGGCTTCGGAACTTGCCTACTGTCTGTTTTGTTAATGCTGCTTTTGTCGCCTACTTCGTTTCTCAAAAGGAACAGTCCGGTAAGGCCACAGTGACTTTGTTATTTTCTAGGATTAGATCAGCAAATCCTCATTGAAATTGCGACGTGTGAAGGTTTTAAGATACCCTGTGCACCTGCTTTGACTTCCTATTATTTCCAGTGTATCTGGAGTGGCTGCCTGTGCACAATTGTGTTGTGACATTTTTCACTCGAAGTTTCAAATAGTGTGTGGTTTTACGGTTACAGTAGGGGTGCACAAATTGAGAGTTCCTTTGCTCGGGTGAGGGGTCACTCACCGGTGTAACTTTCATTACAGTTTTATGTCCTTTATATTGTTTTTGTAATTGCATGCCTAAAGTTACTCTGCACTTCAGTTAGGTGACCATGAATTTCTGTAAGTTATGGTCTCTTGTCGTTTCCCTTACAGTAGGGATGTTTTTTGGGTTTTATTCCCATTTTCACATGCATTGTTTGTGTGCCCTTACATGAGGGTGGTTTTTCAGGGTTTTGTTCCCTTTTGACTTGTTGCAAGGATACACTTTCCTTGTGTGCGTAAGACACCTTGTGCCGCACGAACAATTTTGATGAAGGGTTGTGTTCCCTGCGTGCATAAGACACCTTGTGCCGCACGGTTTTTTGTGCAGGGTTTTGTCCTTGTGTGCCTCCTCACACGGAGAGCATTTACGTTTTTGTGCATAAGACACCTTGTGCTGCATGTTATTTGTTTGTTGCAAGGGTTTTGTTCCTTGTTTGAACATATGTTTTGGTTGCAGGGTTTTGGTTCCCTGTGTGAATAAGACACCTTGTGCCGCACGCTATTTGTTTGTTGCAGGGGTGGGTTCCCTGTGTGCGTAAGACACCTTGTGCCGCATGTTATTTCCCCTGTGTGCGTAATACTACTTTTGTCGCACGTTTTGTTTGTGCAAGGTTTAGACCTTGTATGCCTCCTTACATGGAGAGCACATATGTTATTTCAGGTTGTCCCTTGCAGATGGTGGGGGCAGGACATTAGGTTTTCAGTCCCTCTAGTCCACATGACTTGATTCTCCTCACAGAGAGCACATACATTTTGTCCGGTTGTCCCTTGTTAATGGTGGGGGCAGGACATTGGGTTTTAGTCCCTTTAGTTCTCATGACTTTTCTCTCTACATGGAGATCACGTACTTTACATTGTTGTCCCTTGGTTATGTTGGGGGCAGGATATTGGGTTTCAGTCCCTTTAGTCCACATGACATTTTGATTTATATTTATTTTCCGTATTTGAGGAGGGGGATGGGTACGGTATTCTGTATCCATCTTTCCTTCTTGTCTTTGGTTCTTTTCCCTCTCGTGGTGCGGTGTTCCCGTCATCCCTGGGTCTGGGCTTTTGACTCTGTTTTTATAGTTCATTTCCACTTTATGATGTGGGCGTTGTTTCCTTCATCTTTGGGTTGTGGACTATTTTTTATTGCTGTAATTTTATGTTTATAGTTTATGCATTGGTTTTGTTTATTCTTCTGTTCAAAAGGGAAGAGATATGTAGTATTCTTACATGATGTTTTATTCCCTATGTTTCTCTGCTCTAGCTGCCCAGCCTGTGTGTGTGTCTTCTGTATGGAATGTTGGTGAGTGGACCTTTAGTAGAATGCCTGGGTGACTGGATGAGGAGTGACAGTTGGTGAGAGGGGCTGAGCAGCTAGCAGGCTGCTCCTGGTGGGGCTGTTATTTACCACCTACAGGCTACCCTACAGAACTTATATAGCTGTTAATGATGACCTACCTGTTGATAAGGATTTGCTGATACTACCTGTGAATAAACCTACTTGGATTACAAGTTACAGCGTGTCATCATTACTACAGCCTACAGTGACGCTCACTGTCTGCCCTGGTCATTGTGCCTGGCAGAGGGAGTCTTTGCTTAGGTGTCACCTAAGAGCAGCAACACTCAAAGCACGTCCAGGAGCCCGGGTGATTTTTAATGTTCGTTGACCGATCGCTCCCATGATGCGCAACAGCGCACGGGAAACAAAGGAAGCGAATCACATACACTAAGACCTTGCTAATGACTCAGTCACCAGCTCCTGCAGTGAAACAATAACAGATTTTAAGCCATGCTTCTTGATTCTTTCTGCCATGAGAGGGCAAACATGTGGGTCAGCTTCTCGTAGGTTCATAGACATAATGGCAAAATATTTTAGCTGTAATCGGGATGGAGAGATGAGTAGAATTAGTAACAGCCCTCCTGTATTCTGCAGCTTTTTGTGTTGGGGGTGGGGGGTAAGCAGAACAATACATGACGTCATTTTTTAATGATAAGCGGGAAATGTGTATTGAGCCATATACATCTGTTCTTAATTTTAATTTGCCCTCTTAAGTAAGAGTACCACCATTCAGCTTTTTATGTTATAAACCAGCGCTTTAAATGGAAATGTAGAGGGGCAGGTACTCACTATTTAGAGTACTTGTTTGCTCCTGTGGAGTGCCGGTTCTCTCCCATTAAAGGTATTGCAGCAGTGCTGAGAAGTGTAGGTACTCTCCCTTTCAAATTAAGGAAGTGCAGGTACTGAGTACTGGACAGCACCTGCCCATTTAAAGCACTGTTACAAATCGCTTCAATATTTACTTCTCTTTTTCTTCCTAGCATGATAGTGGATAGAATAAGTCCTACCTTACAATTCAATAAATAGCTGCTATTACCATATTCAATTGTATCTCTATTTGACCTTGCTCCCACAGACCTGGATTCTTACCCCACTGTTGGCAATCAAAGGAAAACTTTGTTAATGGTTCGGTTAATCAGTAAAGCAGTGTTTGTTCTATTCTGTAAAATGTCTTATGCGTTCACAGCATTAGTAGGTCTGATTTTTTTCTGCCAGATATGCACATTTGCATTAAGTGAAGCGACAAAAATACAGTGAAATGTAAAATGCAATCGTTTGCCATCAATAAAGTGAGATAGACCGGTGGATTTAAAGGATCCTCTCCAACCCAGATCAAGCAAATGGTATCAGCTAGCAACTTGGGGGCAGATTTACAAGCCCCTTGCGCCACTTTTGCGTCATTTTTCCCATGTTAAAAATAACGCAAAAGTGGCGCAAGGGGCTTGTGAATCTGCCCCTTGGTGCCCTGCCCTCTGCTTACAACTTGTGCCCTAAGATATCTGTCCAACAAGCACTGACATTACCTGGAGGTAAATCCAGGATGGCCTTTCAGTAAAGGCGTTCATGCATGAAACCTGAATCAACAGCTACTGAAAGTGCCAAGGGATTGAACACAATGCGTGTGCACTGGAAGACTATCACTCACTCGCTCTCGACTCTGCTCCCCTTTTTGCCACACACCTGCTGGGGACTATTCCAACACTAGTCACTAGTCACAAAGGGCAGAACAGCATTCAACATCAGAATAATCACCTTCAGCTCTTAAACGTTTTAGTCAAGGGTCCTTCTTTTTTTAATTGGAAAAGTAAAAAAAAAAATCAGTAAGCAATACAGTAATGGCATTTCATTCAAATAATATTTACAAAAAATATTTGAAAAACCAATAGTGTAGTGTCACACCACCGAAATCTAAAGACCCTAAACAAATTCCTTAAGTGGCCAATTTAGATAATCTCAGAATTATTTTAAATCCCTGATTGGTAGCCGGGCCTAGAAAGAGCAAAACCCTCCCTAACCGGCTCCCACAGCTTTTATAATTTTCGCCTTTTTGGATAATAATGAATGATCGTAAATTACAAGCCACAGGCAAGAATAAACTCGTGCCAGCACATCCTAGGATCAGGAGGTTTGCTCTGCAGCCAGGCCCTGGTGATGCACACTCTAGCGAGCCTCTGTAACAGCATAAAAATAGATCGAAGCCAGATTGTGTGGGATAGAACTTGAATGGCCAAACATAATAAGTTTCGGATCATAGTCAAGTTCCCATTGTCATAAATTATTTAACTTATTAAATACTAAACAGAAGGGGGATGGGAGCACACTGCTTCACCACCCAGCACATTTCACCCCTTAGCATTATGGTAAATACAGTTCACTTTAAATGAAAAAGCTCCCTTGAGTCACCTAGCTGACGAGCTTTAGGAGATGCACCTGTGTGCCAGAGAGAGGTACTGAGACCAGAGAGTATTGTGGCAGCTTTCTCAGCAACCCCTGATGAAATTCATTTTTATCTCTACTGATGATGGATAATATCCAGAAACCCATGTGTCTAGAGATTCACAGCGCTAACCTGCACCAACTTTGGTGAAACACTTCAGGAAAAATTCAAGTAAGCATTTAAAGTGAACTGCATTTACCATAATGCTAAGGGGTGAACTGTGCTGGAAGGTGAAGCAGTGTGCTCCCACCCCCCTTCATTATTAAATACTAAAGCCCAAAATAAAGAAAGGGAGGGGCAGTAGCAAAATATGGGTAGAGTCTGCCCCTGGCACCGAGCAACGAAAGCAATCAGAGGATGCCCAAAGGCCCATTTTAAACAATCCGTAAGAAGTATAATATGTATCATATTAAGTCTTAAGATAATTAGCCTTAAATCGCGACATGTTAAGTATGTCCTGTGCCAGCAAAACACTGACCTGGATATCCCCCTGGGTCACCCTCAAGCCTAAATTCTTGGTCCATTTATTTGCTAACTGTTGGAAATACTGTTCATTGGATCCACATGAGACCAGGGTGTTATAGAGAATGCTAATAGAACAAGCTTTAGGCAAGCAAGCATGCTGCTCCAAAAATAGATTGAGAGGCATAGAAATGTCATACCCTAGCAAAAGGCTAGTCCGAGATGACCACCACTGCAAATCCTGTGTGCCCCTTTCGATTCCAGTACTGAAACCACAACCCGTCTATAGCATGACGAAGTGCTTGAATGTATAAGATGCTCAACCAACGACCATCTGAAGCCATCTAATCATGGTGGAAAAAATGGTATGCAGTAAAAATATTTTAAAAAAACAAGTAAAACGATAAAGAAGAAAGTAAACAAAGAAAAAAAGTATAAATGACGAGTGAACATCTCATAAATGAATTCTGATACTTTTAAAATAATGAAACGCTGTTTATGGATATGGCACATTAACAGACACTTCAGTCGACTGGGGCACACTGTGCATACATAGGGACCATCTCATGTCTTTCCTTCTAAAGTTGGGTTTGCTCAAAGGTGAGCAAAGACATTTGGCCACGGGCTGTTATGGAATGTGTGTGCATGCATCTACAAGTTGGTAGAGCTTTCAGGAGACCCTGTAGCAGCAATAGGCAACAAGAAATTAAGCAGCCAGGCAAATAGGGAGCTTGATGCCGCAATTTGGAGATATCTAAATAAGAGTATTGGGAAGAGGATGAATGCAAAATATTTAAAAACAAAAGTGGTTCCATGTGTGTTTTCCCCTGCATTAGCAATTCCTATCTAAATATATGGAGAGCGTGGCAGGTTCGCAAAATATATAAAATATATTTTAGTTTTTGTGTAATTTCCATACTAAGAATAGTATTCCAAGTTGCTATTTTTTTATTCATCATTTACAGTCGTCTTTTTCGGTCGAGCCTGGGCAGCGCATTTGCTGCGAGGCATGCTGTATTCAGGTATGGACTTGAAGCTCCGCCCATTTTCTGTCCATCTTTTCAATTGGCTCCTGTTACTGTCCTTTCTAAATGGTTGCTTTTGATTCATGATTAGGCTTAGTAGTCCATCCTTAGTACCGCCTTTTCTACATTTGTAACCTCTCATGAGGACTGTCCCTTTTACTTGTGTTGTTACACGTTATGTTTTATTTACAGTCTGTGAGCACTATTTTCTGTAACGATTTTCTCCTAACATGCTTTCTTGCAAGGGTGACCGCTTTGCCTCTGGGCGCCGTGGTTTAGGTTTCAGCACGGCTCCCATTTTGACATTTTTATTACCAATGGCGCCCAACTTGCACCTTTTCATCTACGGTAAAAAAAAAATTTTAGCAGCTTGGCACGCTTTTACTATAGCAGCCACGCACCTTTTATTTCCTCTGGCCTTTCTTTATGCGGGCTCGCGTATTTAATCTTTTTTGTTTTAAAGCAAACCATGTCACGCTTTCGCTTTAATGGTGGCTGCGCCCCTTTCTTTAGACACTGCTCGCGGTATTCAGCTTATTGTCAAGCTCAATACAGCGAGCCACGTCTAAAGAAAGGGGCGTTGCCGCTATTAAAGTGAAAGCACGGCATGGGGTGCTTTTACAAAAAAAAAACCTTTTGTTTGTGAAGTTCACAAAAAAATGCTTTTTTTTTGTGAAAGCGGCCCATGCCGTGCTTTCACTTTAATGGCGGCAGCACCCCTTTCTGTGGACGCGGCTCATCGTATTCACTTTGTCGGTGCCGCTTCCACAGCTGAGCATCGCCCTTTAACACATGGGCCTTTACTTCTGCAGGGCGCCGCTTCACATTTGGAGCCCTCCCCCCACCCTCCGAGAACAAACAGAGCATTCCCCTACCCCACCCCAGCATTTCCCTCCACCACCCGCTCCTTTCAGTGTGCTTGGAGTGAGGCAGCAAAAGGCACAGACATCCAGGAAACAAAAATACTTATTAACAAGCATTTGCAATGCAATAGGTCTCGCGTTTGCGAGAGTTTGAGCTATTGGCATTGTAAATGACAATGCCTTTTATGTGTTGGTTTTCAAAACAGATAAATAAAATGCATTGTCATTTACAATGCCAACAGCTTAAACTCTCGCAAATGCGAGACCTATTGCATTGCAAATGCTTGTTGCCGTTAGTTGCTGCCTCAGGGGAACAGCTGATGGGATCTGCCATAAAACTCTACCTTATAACATTTAAACGCTAATTCATATTTGGTGTACAGTAAAACTTTCTTCCAAAATATTCTAGTGTTGGAGTGGCAATGGTAAATTACCGACCATAATCACCCCAAAACAAGCAATGCTGGAGCTGGAAATCGCCCTCTCTCTCGTACTCCCCCACGACCACCACGCCCACTACCAACAACTACAATACACTAACTACACCGCAGGGTCACTGCACACAAAGGTAAGTCAGACGAGAAGCTGCGAGACGAACATGGCTACTGGCAAAAGAAAGCACCTGTTCGAGCTTCTGTCCCACACTGACGCCAGCTCTTAGAAACTGAAATATTAGCACTATATTGTCGGGGCGGAGAACTCCGCACATAAAAGATGGGATATGCCTATCTTTTTATGTGCGTTATTCTCTGCCCCGACTGCGGAGTCTCCACAATGGTAAACTAACTTACTATTGAGTCAGTGTTTGTGAACACCAAAACAAACGTAAACTTACACTAAAGTGTAAGTTTACCTTCGTGAATTAGGCCCTTCAAGTCAGGGCCGGCGCTAGGCATGGGCAGCGTGGGCAGCTGCCCAGGGCCCCGCGCCTGCTCGCAGCTATGGGGCCTCGCACCTTTAAAGACTCCAGAGTATTGAGGCCCAGGGGGCCCCCTAAGAGTTTATATTTTTTCTTTTTTTGATCAATCTCCCCTGCAGGCCTAATAGCTGCATCTGCATGTTGATGACAGCAATTAGACAGTTAATTACAGTGCCCTTGCGTGTGAAGGGTGCCCTGCCCGTGTATCAATGAAAAGCAGAATATCCTGCAGGGCGCAAAGCAAAAGATAGAATGGTGGCGCATCACAATGGAAACTGCTCACCTAGGACAAGTGGAAAGTGAGCAGAGAGGCGAATAAAATGGGTAAAACAAACGGAATAAAGTGGGGGGGGAGCAGAGAGGTGTGAGTACGGCAGTGAGACAAGAGGTGCACGCAGAGGAGCAGAATCAGCATGCAAAAGTGGATGGAGCAGGGTATAAAGTGTGCTGGGTCACTCAAGTCTTAGACCCGGTAGTAAATTAAAATGGACATTGAAAAGGGGCCCTATATTCATGGCCTTAAGTTTGCCTGCAAAAACATTGATCCAGTGTCTGCACAATGAATGAAAGTTCTGAAAAGCAGGTGATGAGACGGGCCCGCTCTCCATTTTTGGCCTCACCCTCAGAGTGAAAAAACAAATCTTAACTCTGCAGCAGTGCCACCCTTCGCTGCCTTTAATGCAACTTCAACGAGACTCGTTCTAGTTCTTTCACAGTCTCATCATGTCAGAACTGGAGCATTTTCAAAATTATATACAAGGAAGCCGTAGATGTTGCTTATTCATCTTATGCAACTAATAACCACTGACAAAGCCAAAAGTACTGGATTGTTGTAGGTGTAATCTTACTTGTTGTAATATTTATCTGGCGGCAATGACAGAAGCAGCAAAATACCAGTCGGACGGCGCACTATGCTAAGCACAGATTTATATAGCTTACATGTTTTTAAGCCACGCCCATAAATACATTAGCCATGCCCCTTTGAAAGACCCCCCCCAGTTTGTTTTTTCATCCCACTTAAAGCCCTGCTGTCAGGTCAGTATGCAGGGCGTTTTTGTGGCTAGTTGTTGACCTGCTTTATGGTCAGGAGAGTCGGTTTTTACTGTTGATTTTTATGATATTAAAGCAAACATTGCCTGCAGCAAACTCAAATCAGTGCAGTCTTCCATACCTTACAAAAAACTTATACAGCATATCTTTATAAGTTTAAAACTGCCCTAGTTTGCAAACATGGGACACTTTTCTAGCTAACTAACTCACTAATGGGGGACCCTTTTATTTTGGTACTGGGGCCTATTTTCTGTCCCAGTCTGATGCTGCATGTTAGGCAGGGCCACTGGAATTATGCAGTAGCAGCGATTTCTGCATAATTATGCATTTGACGCATTTGCCACATAATCCATCATCTGCTGCATAATCTACAAATTTTAACAACAAAATTGCTTTCTATCTCAAATGGTTCAAAAGTTACTAAAAATGCAGCGACACATCTTGCCGCATGTGGGAAGGCCCTTTGAAAAGCTGGAATAGACAACTTTCTGTTTCTCACTGCTAAATTTGGCTGTTAAATTGGTACTAATGGGGTGCAACCAGTGCCAAAACAGTGTTACCAAGTTTAAAAATGGCAAAAAAATGAAGTAATACTATTTCAAAATGTGCCGGATTATGCCGCATAATTTTCCTTTTCTTGCCACATAATTCAGCCCTCTCCTGCCGCATAATTCCCGTGGTCCTGATGTTAGGGTAATCCATGGCAGTGATTTTGTTCCTGTTTATATTTCCCATTCTTTACTTAATCTTGCAATCCCCAAGAGTGGTAGCTATTTCCAGCATGTGTGTTTCTGTATTTCATTTCACAGCATATTACTCTTGGATGATGCACCCTTAGTACTGAGTCGCCTCCAGATGTTTATAACAGGCTACAGGTGAGCACTTTGGAGTTGAGGATGCAGGCAGTACAACTTTCACACTGTGCCTGTCTGTGGGTCAAAATGGTGTTCGGATTACATGATGATTCAAAATATGGCCTCTCTGCAGAGCACAAAGAGCAACGGTCCTGCATTCCAGTTGTGATTCTATGCAAATGTGTGTGAAGGAGCTACGTATTGGTCAAAACAACAAGGTAAAAGTAAAATAATTTTTTGTAGTTACTCATTTAGGTTAAACAGCTAATAACCATTGAAAAAACCCAGTCGCATCCGGCATGACTCGCGGGTGTGGGGGCGGCGGGGAGGTTTAATTTTAATTATAAAAAAAAAAAAACGTTCCTTAGCCAGCCCCATCCCGCGTCGTCTCTGCTTAGGGGCCTCACATGTTCCTATTCTGCCCGGGGCCCCACATATCCTTGGACCGGCCCTGCTTCAAGTCCTCTCCAGAGCAAATTAGAAAAAAATTCGTAAAGGTCTGCTGCGTAGATTTATGCACACCCGCTGCAGGCATATATTTACGACTCTCTATATTTATTAAAGTTCTATTCGCCATGGAAAGCTACACTGTTGGTAGATTTCCATGCCATAGCCTCTGTCCCCTAATGCTATACACAGAGATAATCCACAGAATGAACACATTTTTGAACTTTTTCATTTCTGTTCAGGTGAACTGCAGATGTTTATTAACAGCCACAATTTTCCAACTTTGTGTTCTCCACATTTAACTTGCCACTTTGATTGAAAGCCCTTCCCCAACCCCATCACCCATGGCATGGGAAGACGTGCTGATGCATATAAATCTGTATATTTTGAGTACTGTGCACAGTTATTGAAGTGTCTGAACAGAAATATCTGCAGGTCTTCAGCTTGTGAATCAGGGTTTGGGAATTCCCAGATTTCCTCCAGTGCATTGTGAAGATTCTCCTTTGTCTCTAGATTCATTCAGCAAAATCTGGTACTTCTCAAAAGCAGTGCAGGACCTCAGATTCCATTGTTACTCACAGTGCCACACTTTACCCCACACACTCCCTATAATCTAGGCAATGGGTAGTGTTAATCATAGGGCTTTTGTCATGAAGAAAGCTGCAGCTCTGTCTCAAATGGCTAAATCATGTTGATCACAGAAGGAAAGACAGGACGATACCCACCCATATTATCATGCCCATGTTTAGGTCGAGCCTATAATATCGGGCAGATATCTGGCTAAAAAAGACATATTATTAGCTTACCAAAAATGTACAGTGGTCTTAATGCCCGCCCATTGCTTGCTATTGGTTGGCTTTATTGTCACTCTAATTTACTTGCTTCTTATTCAACAGCTCGCCTTGTGTTTGCCCCGCCCTAGAGCATAACCTCGTCACTTGTATCCTTCTACCGCTCAATTTTAGAGAATTACATTTTCTTTTGCTTAAGCCCTCCACGACAGGGCATGTGTTTTCTAGATCTCTACCTCATGAGCTTCCCTCCTCTCTGATCTTCATGTCGTCTCTCATTCGTGTGCTTTCCTCCTTTTCGACATATTTTGCTCTCTCATTGTGTACTTCTCCATCCCCTACCCCATATTCCATTTTGATGTCTCTAGCTTGGGTACTATTTCCCGTCCCCAATGTTGCTCTCCCTCGTGTGCTGCTTTTCCTCTCCCCACCCACTCCTTGTTGCTTCCCGCTCCTATCTGCTCCTCCATTGCCACCAACACCTGAAGTTCCATTTTTTATTACTTTTTATTTTCTCTTTTTTTTTGGAGGAGCTGGCAGCAAATTGCTGCTGGCCCGTCCTCTTTCAAATAAAAGCACTTTTGCACTACTTCATTTTGATATAATTTTTTATTACCAATCGAACTCGAATCAGTACATAAAAAAATGGCACCTATGTCACACCTACACGGCATGTTGCCTGTGCAAGTCTACAAAATGACGTGCAGATTCTCTACAGCACTTTGTTTTACTTTTGTTCATGCTGTACAGTGGTGCCATACAGCAAGAACAAAGATATTGGCAGAACACATAGGTCTCAAGGCCATACCTATTGGCCTTCGCCAATGCTTGCTAATCTTACCACAAGAAGACCTTAATAAATAGTTAGTTGGTGTACCTCTAGGCAATTTTAAGTATACTAAATTGGGTAGAATAATTAAGCGTTCATGTGTAGGTGAATCACTCGCTTTGGAGATTGTAGTAGATGATAAAGTGTCCTAGCAAGAGCGCCTAACCAGGGGTCCTCACTGGATATAGAGCAACTAGTCCAGAGTGAAGAACAGACCCAATGATGAAGCATGCCACCAAGGTGGGTGAGGGTCCAGCGTCCTTAAACGAGGACTCCTTTCCTGAATCTAAATAGGTGTAATGTCTACACTAGTTCAGGAATAATTAATGAGGGATCTCTGGTTTATCATAAACTGGTTATTGTATTGATAATAAAAGTAGACTATACAATAGGCATAGTCATTGTCAAGTTTCCCACGTCTCCATTAATATACCCAACTAGCAGATGAACCATTGTCTCCTGATGGGAGGGTGTCTCCAGAATGATACCACCGCCTCTTGAATATGCCCCAGATGTATCTTCAGTGCTTCTTGCAGATGCCCCAGGTTTTTCCAGATTTGCATCAGATTTTTCTAAAGATTCTCTGGGGTGTATCAAAATGTGCTTCCTTGCCTCATGAAGATGCCCCAGGTGTCTCCAGATTTGATCCAGTGCCTCTCAAAGGAGGCCTAGGTGTCTCCAGATTTGCCCAGTGCTGTTTAAAGATGCCCCAGGTGTCTCCAGATTTGATCACGTGCCTCTCAAAGATACCCCAGGTGTCTCTGGATTTGATCCAGTGCCTCTTGAAGATGACGGAGGTGTCTCTAGTTTTGATCAAGTGCCTCTTGAAGATGCCCCAGGTGTCTCCAGATTTGATCCAGTGCCTCTTGAAGATGCCCCAGATGTTTCAAGATTTGATCCAGTGCATCTCAAAGAAGGCCCAGGTGTCTCCAGATTTGATCCAGTGCCACTTGAAGATGCCACAGGTGTCACCAGACTGTATCCAGTCCCTCTTGAAGATGTCCCTGGTGTTTCTAGATTTGATCCAGTGCATTTCAAAGGAGGCCCAGGTGTCTCAAAATTTGATCCAGTGCCTCTTGAAGGTGCCCCTTGTGTCTCCAGATTTGCCCAGTACCGCTTGAAGATGCCCCAGGTGTCTCCAGATTTGATCCAGTGCCTCTCAAAGATGCCCCAGATGTTTCCAGATTTGATCAAGTATCACTTGAAGATGCCACAGGTGGCTCCAGATGTCATCCAGTGCCTCTTGAAGATGTCTCAGGTTTTTCCAGATTTGATCCAGTGCCTCTCAAAGGAGGCCCAGGTGTCTCCAAATTTGTTCCAGTGCCTCTTGAAGACTCCCCAGGTGTCTCCAAAGTTGATCCAGTACCTCTCAAAGATGCCCCAGATGTTACTAGATTTTATCAAGTGCCTCTCAAAGAAGGCCCAGGTGTCTCAAAATGTGATCCAGCGCCTCTTGAAGGTGCCCCATGTGTCTCCAGATTTGCCCAGTGCTGCTTGAAGATGCCCCAGGTGTCTCCAGATTTGATCCAGTACCTCTCAAAGATGCCCCAGATGTTTCCAGATTTGATCAAGTGCCTCTTGAAGATGTCCCAGGTGTTTCGAGATTTGATCCAGTGCCTCTCAAAGAAGGCCCAGGTGTCTCCAGATTTGATCCAGTGCCTCTCGAAGATGCCCCAGGTGTCTCCAGATTTGATCCAGTGCCACTTGAAGATGCCACAGGTGTATCCAGATTTGCTCCAGTGCCTCTTGAAGACTCCCCAGGTGTCTCCAGATTTGATCCAGTTGCCTCTAAAGATGTCCCAGATGTTTCTAGATTTGATCAAGTGCCTCTCAAAGGAGGTCCAGTTGTCTCAAAATTTGATCCAGTGCCTCTTGAAGGTGCCCCATGTGTCTCCAGATTTGCCCAGTGCTGCTTGAAGATGCCCCAGGTGTCTCCACATTTGATCACGTGTGTCGCAAAGATACCCCAGGTGTCTCCAGATTTTATCAAGTGCCTCTTGAAGATGCCCCAGGTGTCCTCAGATTTGATCCACTGCCTCTTGAAGATGCCCCAGGTGTTTCAAGATTTGTTTCAGTGCCTCTCAAATAAAGCCCAGGTGTCTCCAGATTTGCCAGTGCCACTCAAAGATGCCACAGATGTCTCCAAATTTGCCCAGTGCCTCTTGAAGAAGTCCCAGGTGTCTCCATATTTGATCCAGTGCCTCTCAAAGATGCCTCAGCTGTCTCCAGACTTGCCCAGTGCTTCTTCATGATGCCCCAGGTGTTTCCAGATTTGATCCAGGGCCTCTCAAAGATACCCCAGGTGTCTCTGGGTTTGATGCAGTGCCTCTTGAAGATGACGGAGGTGTCTCTAGTTTTGATCAAGAGCCTCTTGAAGATGCCCCAGGTGTCTACAGATTTGATCCAGTGCCTCTTGAAGATGCCCCAGATGTTTCCAGATTTGATCCAGTGCCTCTCCAAGAAGGCCCAGGTGTCTCCAGATTTGATCCAGTGCTTCTTGAAGATGCCTCAGGTGTCTCCAGATTTGATCCAGTGCCACTTGAAGATGCCACAGGTGTCTCCAGATTGTATCCAGTGCCTCTTGAAGATGTCTCAGGTGTCTCCAAATTTGTTCCAGTGCCTCTTGAAGACTCCCAGGTGTCTCCAAAGTTGATCCAGTACCTCTCAAAGATGCCCCAGATGTTACTAGATTTTATCAAGTGCCTCTCAAAGAAGGCCCAGGTGTCTCAAAATGTGATCCAGCGCCTCTTGAAGGTGCCCCATGTGTCTCCAGATTTGCCCAGTGCTGCTTGAAGATGCCCCAGGTGTCTCCAGATTTGATCCAGTACCTCTCAAAGATGCCCCAGATGTTTCCAGATTTGATCAAGTGCCTCTTGAAGATGTCCCAGGTGTTTCGAGATTTGATCCAGGTCCTCTCAAAGAAGGCCCAGGTGTCTCCAGATTTGATCCAGTGCCTCTCGAAGATGCCCCAGGTGTCTCCAGATTTGATCCAGTGCCACTTGAAGATGCCACAGGTGTATCCAGATTTGCTCCAGTGCCTCTTGAAGACTCCCCAGGTGTCTCCAGATTTGATCCAGTTGCCTCTAAAGATGTCCCAGATGTTTCTAGATTTGATCAAGTGCCTCTCAAAGGAGGTCCAGTTGTCTCAAAATTTGATCCAGTGCCTCTTGAAGGTGCCCCATGTGTCTCCAGATTTGCCCAGTGCTGCTTGAAGATGCCCCAGGTGTCTCCACATTTGATCACGTGTGTCGCAAAGATACCCCAGGTGTCTCCAGATTTTATCAAGTGCCTCTTGAAGATGCCCCAGGTGTCCTCAGATTTGATCCACTGCCTCTTGAAGATGCCCCAGGTGTTTCAAGATTTGTTTCAGTGCCTCTCAAATAAAGCCCAGGTGTCTCCAGATTTGCCAGTGCCACTCAAAGATGCCACAGATGTCTCCAAATTTGCCCAGTGCCTCTTGAAGAAGTCCCAGGTGTCTCCATATTTGATCCAGTGCCTCTCAAAGATGCCTCAGCTGTCTCCAGACTTGCCCAGTGCTTCTTCATGATGCCCCAGGTGTTTCCAGATTTGATCCAGGGCCTCTCAAAGATACCCCAGGTGTCTCTGGGTTTGATGCAGTGCCTCTTGAAGATGACGGAGGTGTCTCTAGTTTTGATCAAGAGCCTCTTGAAGATGCCCCAGGTGTCTACAGATTTGATCCAGTGCCTCTTGAAGATGCCCCAGATGTTTCCAGATTTGATCCAGTGCCTCTCCAAGAAGGCCCAGGTGTCTCCAGATTTGATCCAGTGCTTCTTGAAGATGCCTCAGGTGTCTCCAGATTTGATCCAGTGCCACTTGAAGATGCCACAGGTGTCTCCAGATTGTATCCAGTGCCTCTTGAAGATGTCTCAGGTGTCTCCAAATTTGTTCCAGTGCCTCTTGAAGACTCCCCAGGTGTCTCCAAAGTTGATCCAGTACCTCTCAAAGATGCCCCAGATGTTACTAGATTTTATCAAGTGCCTCTCAAAGAAGGCCCAGGTGTCTCAAAATGTGATCCAGCGCCTCTTGAAGGTGCCCCATGTGTCTCCAGATTTGCCCAGTGCTGCTTGAAGATGCCCCAGGTGTCTCCAGATTTGATCCAGTACCTCTCAAAGATGCCCCAGATGTTTCCAGATTTGATCAAGTGCCTCTTGAAGATGTCCCAGGTGTTTCGAGATTTGATCCAGTGCCTCTCAAAGAAGGCCCAGGTGTCTCCAGATTTGATCCAGTGCCTCTCGAAGATGCCCCAGGTGTCTCCAGATTTGATCCAGTGCCACTTGAAGATGCCACAGGTGTATCCAGATTTGCTCCAGTGCCTCTTGAAGACTCCCCAGGTGTCTCCAGATTTGATCCAGTTGCCTCTAAAGATGTCCCAGATGTTTCTAGATTTGATCAAGTGCCTCTCAAAGGAGGTCCAGTTGTCTCAAAATTTGATCCAGTGCCTCTTGAAGGTGCCCCATGTGTCTCCAGATTTGCCCAGTGCTGCTTGAAGATGCCCCAGGTGTCTCCACATTTGATCACGTGTGTCGCAAAGATACCCCAGGTGTCTCCAGATTTTATCAAGTGCCTCTTGAAGATGCCCCAGGTGTCCTCAGATTTGATCCACTGCCTCTTGAAGATGCCCCAGGTGTTTCAAGATTTGTTTCAGTGCCTCTCAAATAAAGCCCAGGTGTCTCCAGATTTGCCAGTGCCACTCAAAGATGCCACAGATGTCTCCAAATTTGCCCAGTGCCTCTTGAAGAAGTCCCAGGTGTCTCCATATTTGATCCAGTGCCTCTCAAAGATGCCTCAGCTGTCTCCAGACTTGCCCAGTGCTTCTTCATGATGCCCCAGGTGTTTCCAGATTTGATCCAGGGCCTCTCAAAGATACCCCAGGTGTCTCTGGGTTTGATGCAGTGCCTCTTGAAGATGACGGAGGTGTCTCTAGTTTTGATCAAGAGCCTCTTGAAGATGCCCCAGGTGTCTACAGATTTGATCCAGTGCCTCTTGAAGATGCCCCAGATGTTTCCAGATTTGATCCAGTGCCTCTCCAAGAAGGCCCAGGTGTCTCCAGATTTGATCCAGTGCTTCTTGAAGATGCCTCAGGTGTCTCCAGATTTGATCCAGGGCCACTTGAAGATGCCACAGGTGTCTCCAGATTGTATCCAGTGCCTCTTGAAGATGTCTCAGGTGTTTCTAGATTTGATCCAGTGCCTCTCAAAGGAGGCCCATGTGTCTCAAAATGTGATCCAGTGCCTCTTGAAGGGGCCCCATGTGTCTCCAGATTTGCCCCATGCTGCCTGATGATGCCCCAGGTGTCTCCAGATTTGATCAGATGCCTCTCAAAGATTCCCCAGGTGTCTCCAGATTTGATCCAGTGCCTCTTGAAGATGGCCCAGGTGTCTCCAGATTTGATCAAGTGCCTCTTGAAGATGCCCCCAGGTGTCTCCAGATTTGATCCAGTGCCTCTTGAAGATGCCCCAGGTGTCTACAGATTTGATCCAGTGCCATTTGAAGATGCCACAGGTGTCTCCAGATTTTATCCAGTGCCTCTCAAAGATGCCCCAGATGTTTCTAGATTTGATACAGTGCCTCTCAAAGGAGGCCCAGGTGTCTCAAAATTTGATCTAGTGCCTCTTGAAGGTGGCCCATGTGTCTCCAGATTTGCCCAGTGCTGCTTGAAGATGCCCGAGGTGTCACCAGATTTGATCATGTGCCTCACAAAGATACCACAGTTGTCTCCAGATTTTATCAAAGGCCTCTTGAAGATGCTCCAGGTGTCTCCAGATTTGATCCAGTGCCTCTTGAAGATGCCGCAGGTGTCTCCAGATTTGATCAAGTGCCTCTTGAAGATGCCCCAGGTGTCTCCAGATTTGACCAAGTACCTCTCAAAGATACCCCAGGTGTCTCTGGATGTGATCCAGTGCCTCTTGAAGATGATGAAGGTGTCTCTAGTTTTGATCAAGTGCCTCTTGAAGATGCCCAAGGTGTCTCAAAATGTGATGGAGTGCCTCTTGAAGGTGTCCCAGGTGTTTTCAGATTTGATCCAGTGCCTCTTGAAGGGGCCCCATGTGTCTCCAAATTTGCCCAGTGCTGCCTGAAGATGCCACAGGTGTCTCCAGATTTGATCAGATGCCTCTCAAAGATACCCCAGGTGTCTCCAGATTTGATCCAGTGCCTCTTGAAGATGGCCCAGGTGTCTCCAGATTTGATCAAGTGCCTCTTGAAGATGCCCCCAGGTGTCTCCAGATTTGATCCAGTGCCACTTGAAGATGACACTGGTGTCTCCAGATCGTATCCAGTGCCTCTTGAAGATGTCTCAGGTGTTTCTAGATTTGATCCAGTGCCTCTCAAAGGAGGCCAATGTGTCTCAAAATGTGATCCAGTGCCTCTTGAAGGGGCCCCATGTGTCTCCAGATTTGCCCAGTGCTGCCTGAAGATGCCCCAGGTGTCTCCAGATTTGATCAGATGCCTCTCAAAGATACCCCAGGTGTCTCCAGATTTGATCCAGTGCCTCTTGAAGATGGCCCAGGTGTCTCCAGATTTGATCCAGTGCCATTTGAAGATGCCACAGGTGTCTCCAGATTTTATCCAGTGCCTCTCAAAGATGCCCCAGATGTTTCTAGATTTGATACAGTGCCTCTCAAAGGAGGCCCAGGTGTCTCATAATTTGATCTAGTGCCTCTTGAAGGTGGCCCATGTGTCTCCAGATTTGCCCAGTGCTGCTTGAAGATGCCCGAGGTGCCACCAGATTTGATCACGTTCCTCACAAAGATACCACAGTTGTCTCCAGATTTTATCAAAGGCCTCTTGAAGATGCTCCAGGTGTCTCCAGATTTGATCCAGTGCCTCTTGAAGATGCCGCAGGTGTCTCCAGATTTGATCAAGTGCCTCTTGAAGATGCCCCAGGTGTCTCCAGATTTGATAAAGTACCTCTCAAAGATACCCCAGGTGTCTCTGGATGTGATCCAGTGCCTCTTGAAGATGATGAAGGTGTCTCTAGTTTTGATCAAGTGCCTCCTGAAGATGCCCAAGGTGTCTCAAAATGTGATGGAGTGCCTCTTGAAGGTGTCCCAGGTATTTCCAGATTTGATCCAGTGCCTCTTGAAGGGGCCCCATGTGTCTCCAGATTTGCCCAGTGCTGCCTGAAGATGCCCCAGGTGTCTACAGATTTGATCAGATGCCTCTCAAAGATACCCCAGGTGTCTCCAGATTTGATCCAGTGCCTCTTGAAGATGGCCCAGGTGTCTCCAGATTTGATCAAGTGCCTCTTGAAGATGCCCCCAGGTGTCTCCAGATTTGATCCAGTGCCTCTTGAGGATGCCCCAGGTGTTTCCAGATTTGAACCAGTGCCTCTCAAAGAAGGCCCACGTCTCTCCAGATTTGATCCAGTGCCTCTTGAAGATGCCCCAGATGTTTCCAGATTTGATCCAGTGCCTCTCCAAGAAGGCCCAGGTGTCTCCAGATTTGATCCAGTGCTTCTTGAAGATGCCTCAGGTGTCTCCAGATTTGATCCAGTGCCACTTGAAGATGCCACAGGTGTCTCCAGATTGTATCCAGTGCCTCTTGAAGATGTCTCAGGTGTTTCTAGATTTGATCCAGTGCCTCTCAAAGGAGGCCCATGTGTCTCAAAATGTGATCCAGTGCCTCTTGAAGGGGCCCCATGTGTCTACAGATTTGCCCAGTGCTGCCTGAAGATGCCCCAGGTGTCTCCAGATTTGATCAGATGCCTCTCAAAGATACCCCAGGTGTCTCCAGATTTGATCCAGTGCCTCTTGAAGATGGCCCAGGTGTCTCCAGATTTGATCCAGTGCCTCTTGAAGATGCCTCCAGGTGTCTCCAGATTTGATCCAGTGCCTCTTGAAGATGCCCCAGGTGTCTACAGATTTGATCCAGTGCCATTTGAAGATGCCACAGGTGTCTCCAGATTTTATCCAGTGCCTCTCAAAGATGCCCCAGATGTTTCTAGATTTGATACAGTGCCTCTCAAAGGAGGCCCAGGTGTCTCAAAATTTGATCTAGTGCCTCTTGAAGGTGGCCCATGTGTCTCCAGATTTGCCCAGTGCTGCTTGAAGATGCCCGAGGTGTCACCAGATTTGATCACGTGCCTCACAAAGATACCACAGTTGTCTCCAGATTTTATCAAAGGCCTCTTGAAGATGCTCTAGGTGTCTCCAGATTTGATCCAGTGCCTCTTGAAGATGCTGCAGGTGTCTCCAGATTTGACCAGTGCCTCTTGAAGATGCCCCAGGTGTCTCCAGATTTGATCAAGTACCTCTCAAAGATACCCCAGGTGTCTCTGGATGTGATCCAGTGCCTCTTGAAGATGATGAAGGTGTCTCTAGTTTTGATCAAGTGCCTCTTGAAGATGCCCAAGGTGTCTCAAAATGTGATGGAGTGCTTCTTGAAGGTGTCCCAGGTGTTTCCAGATTTGATCCAGTGCCTCTTGAAGATGCCCCAGGTGTTTCCAGATTTTATCCAGTGCCTCTTGAAGATGCCCCAGGTGTTTCCAGATTTGCACAGTGACGCTTGAAAATGACCCAGGTCTCTCCAGATTTGATCCAGTGCCTCTTGAAGATGCCCCAGATGTTTCCAGATTTGATCCAGTGCCTCTCCAAGAAGGCCCAGGTGTCTCCAGATTTGATCCAGTGCTTCTTGAAGATGCCTCAGGTGTCTCCAGATTTGATCCAGTGCCACTTGAAGATGCCACAGGTGTCTCCAGATTGTATCCAGTGCCTCTTGAAGATGTCTCAGGTGTTTCTAGATTTGATCCAGTGCCTCTCAAAGGAGGCCCATGTGTCTCAAAATGTGATCCAGTGCCTCTTGAAGGGGCCCCATGTGTCTCCAGATTTGCCCAGTGCTGCCTGAAGATGCCCCAGGTGTCTCCAGATTTGATCAGATGCCTCTCAAAGATACCCCAGGTGTCTCCAGATTTGATCCAGTGCCTCTTGAAGATGGCCCAGGTGTCTCCAGATTTGATCCAGTGCCTCTTGAAGATGCCTCCAGGTGTCTCCAGATTTGGTCCAGTGCCTCTTGAAGATGCCCCAGGTGTCTACAGATTTGATCCAGTGCCATTTGAAGATGCCACAGGTGTCTCCAGATTTTATCCAGTGCCTCTCAAAGATGCCCCAGATGTTTCTAGATTTGATACAGTGCCTCTCAAAGGAGGCCCAGGTGTCTCAAAATTTGATCTAGTGCCTCTTGAAGGTGGCCCATGTTTCTCCAGATTTGCCCAGTGCTGCTTGAAGATGCCCGAGGTGTCACCAGATTTGATCACGTGCCTCACAAAGATACCACAGTTGTCTCCAGATTTTATCAAAGGCCTCTTGAAGATGCTCTAGGTGTCTCCAGATTTGATCCAGTGCCTCTTGAAGATGCTGCAGGTGTCTCCAGATTTGACCAGTGCCTCTTGAAGATGCCCCAGGTGTCTCCAGATTTGATCAAGTACCTCTCAAAGATACCCCAGGTGTCTCTGGATGTGATCCAGTGCCTCTTGAAGATGATGAAGGTGTCTCTAGTTTTGATCAAGTGCCTCTTGAAGATGCCCAAGGTGTCTCAAAATGTGATGGAGTGCTTCTTGAAGGTGTCCCAGGTGTTTCCAGATTTGATCCAGTGCCTCTTGAAGATGCCCCAGGTGTTTCCAGATTTTATCCAGTGCCTCTTGAAGATGCCCCAGGTGTTTCCAGATTTGCACAGTGACGCTTGAAAATGACCCAGGTGTCTCCAGATTTGATCAAGTGCCTCTTGAAGATGCCCCAGGTGTCTCCAGATTTGATCCAGTGCCTCTTGAAGATGCCCCAGTTGTTTCCAGATTGTTAGAATCAAAATGTCTTCCCTTCCCGTTTTCCATGATATATGCTGTGTTATGTTAGCATTCATGTAGCTAAGTCATATAATCGTGATTTCAATTGTGCATGTGCCCGGCTACTGTAGGGTAGTGTAGGCCTAAGTTAGCATCTGAGACGCCATTTTTCCCTTTGCACTCGCCATGTTACGCTGTGAGCAATCCCCGGCCTCTGTGCCCCCGCTCTCTGCTTGCCTCAGCAGAAGCTGCTGTTCAGAAAGCTTCTCATATCTCATTCAAGGTCGAAGCCCAGATGTACGAAGAGAATAGTTTATTCAGCTCTGCATGCCTATCATCGGACATAGCTATGCTCCCACACCAGAGAGAGCTGAGATGGAGTAAGGCGGCCTTGGAAGTCTGATAACATGTACCCATTCTGCAGGTGTTAGCTCATCTCTCAGTACCTCCTTTGTCAGTCTCTGTGCCCAAGCAGTATTTTTCCATGGGGCGGGGTTTCGAGAGGTGTTGGAAGTTTTATTTCTTGATACCAAACGTTTGGAAGTCAGTCCCCTCGGTAGCATCTTAGGAGGCTAGTCAGACTGGACTCCGCTGCAGCGCATTTTACAATAAAGAACTTTGGTTTGTATTCTCTACTGCGTCACCGACTCTTCATTTCTTGGAAGGCTAAGAGGAGGTCGCGAGTGACCCGGGTGGCCCTAATTGGGTCACTTCCTTCAGTTGGTGCCTAAACAGGGACTCCACCAGGTGACCCATCCACGCCCGCGACTGGGTGTGGAGGTCGGGGTCGCGTCCGGTCGGACGGGCGGATCGGGGTACCCCACACGACCAAGCCTATTTCTCGCAGCTGCCCCGCCCGTCTGATCAGGCGGTGCCTCGCCCAGTGGTCATCCCGGCTGGGGTCCTGAAAAGGCAAAACCCTTGGATCTGACTGTTTGGTCCGAAGAGTCGGCATTAGAGAATAACTTTGCTTGACCTGTGTGCACCAGGTGAGTTTGTCTTGCCTCTCGGCAGGTATGGTGCCGTCTTGAATAGTCTTGAATATGGTCCGAGGGCCATTCTTAGCTTGTTTAAACTTGGTGGGTCTGTGGACCCTTGAGGCACAGAGTGTTGCGAGCGCTCTACCAGGCCACCTGCTGAATTTGGTTTACTCTTGAAAAGGCCTGGGGCTAGAGCCTGCCTTCTTGTTTTGGTACAGTCTTCGGACTGTCTTGTTTTGGTACAGTCTTCGGGCTGTCTTGTTTTGGTACAGTTTTCGGACTGTCTTGTTTTGGTACAGTCTTCGGACTGTCTCGTTTTGGTACAGTCCTCGGACTGTCTTGCTTTGGTCTTCCCTTTGTTTGGTGTGTTGTTTAGTTCGTGCGAGTAGTGTATGTGTCTGTTGTTAAGATGCCTTGTTTAAGTAAATTGTGGTGTGTGGGGTGCCGCTGTTGCTCTGCCGAAGCTCGGTTGGAGGAGAGGCAACCTGCGCCTCCGGAAGGCACCCCGAATTTTGATATGTATGTGAAGCACAGCCTTGGCCCTATTATGTTTAGTACATTATGGCACAAATATACGAGGGACAATGCCGAGCTTCCGTGGCCACCGACAGGTACTTTTGACGAACAGAAATTGAATTATCTGCAAGATAAATTATTTGCCAGGAGAAGTAGGCAGTCGATGTTTGATTCCCTTCAGGTATGGCAAAAGGAAGCTAGGCAACGACGCATGCGGGCAGAAAAGGAGGCCCGGAGGGGAAAAATGCAAACGATAACTCAGAAAGCAGTAGCCTACAATAGGGATAAAGTAGAAAAGGGTATAGAGAGTGCTGATAGGAATTTTCGACTACAATGTGATAAGTCCTATGTTTCCCAGGAGGAAGGTGATGCATTTGTGGACGAGCTACTAGATACTCGGCCCCTGCCTCCCTATGCCCCGCAGAGGGTATACCCTGTTGTTCCAGCATCTCAGTCTGCTGCTCCTCTTGTTTCTATATCTGGCCCTGCTGTCTCTGATCCAGCTGCTACTGCTACAGCTCCACCTGTTTCCCCCTTGGCTTCGCAAGCTGCGAGTTCAGTAGCTGTGGGTCCTTCTGCTGTATCTGCTGTCTCCACTCCTGTCTCTCCCCCTTCTCTCACACCTTCAACGCAGTCTTTACTCACATTGGTGCCTGCTCCTTCATCTATGGTGTCTTTCCCAGACATCTTGTCCCCAGCATCGTTAGGAGCTGGGACACCGGTGCATGGAATGGATGAGGGGCTGTGGCACGGGAACGAATGGGGCAGGTGCTGATTCGATCTGATGTGGGGAACGAGGAAAAGCAAATGGTCGCCAACCAGGCTGCGCAGTGGGCACAGAGTCCGATCTACAGTGTAGAGGACGTGTGGAGTGTGTTGAAGGATTTCGAGCCGTTTGTGCAGCAGCATGCCCTCAAGCACATGTCAGCTACGTTGATAGGGTTGTGGGAGCAGTGTTTTGGTGGTGTAGCACCCCAGATAATTTATGACATTCGAGAACGTGTATATGCTGCTGATATGGCCCCTAATGACGTCTTTAGCAATGTGGTAACGATGATTGGGTACCGGTGTAGGCTGCACCAGAAAACGCTGACAACAGTGTCCCAATTCCCAATGAGGGAGGTCCATGCTATTTTTCATCCAGAGATCCCAGAACGGCGTAATGCACAGGATATTATAGTTCAGCCACGGGTAGAGGCTCGTTTTTAGGAGCAATGGGTTTACACTCCATGGAAAAGGAGTGAGGTACTTGCCTTCAAAGGTCAGCTGCTGGACCCTAGGAAAAATCCTACAGCATATTATAAAGAATTAACAGAGGCCGCTTCATCGACGGTGATGACACTGGCCGATGTTGAGATGTTTTCGGGTTGTTGGTACCGGTGGATATATGGAGACAGGTACACACGCAAGACCATGTTGTGGAGTTGGGTGGCACTTGGAATGCGATTAGGGCGTGGGATAATGAGCGAAAGCCTGGCGAAAAGCCTAGGGCTGAGATATTGGCTTTGCCGGGTCCTATCATTACATGCATTCTCTCATCCCACCCAGACGAGTAGATTGGGATAAGTTAGTGGCATGTTGACAGAAGAAGGATGAAAGTGTGTCCGATTTTTTTCACTCGGTTTGAAGGTTTTTTGGGGGATTTTAGTGGACAGGATTTGTCGGTGGAAGGCGGTGTCCGGTTGTTCGTTAACATATTTGTAACAAATCTGCTTCCCCAGATAGCTGCTCGGTTGCAGGCCTCTGAGAGCACCTGGACTACCTCCTCCCCTTCAGTGATATTGAGTATGGCCCAGTACTATGAGCATAGGGAGAATGAGGAGAAAGAGAAGGTAGAGAAGAATTGATGACTAAGGTACTAATGCAAAAGGCAGCAAGAGGGTCCGGCAGAGGACGTGGTACTGGTCCGGCTCAGCGATCGTGTGGCGCAGGCAGAGGAGGCAGTCCAGTGGGGCCGCATCAGTGCACGTATTGTAAGAGAGAGGGGCACTGGCGGAGTGAGTGTCCGGACTTGTTGCAGAAGGTTGCCGCCCCCAGGGGTCGGGGTGCTAGTGGACGGAGACGTGGCGAAGGCGGTCGTGATGAGACCCAGGGTGGGGTATCCTCGGGGGTCGTTCTGACCAGAACTACTTTGATGACCCCCGGAAAAGGCAGTACTATCACGATGATTATGATCTGGACAAGGCGTCAGGGATGTCCTATAACTAGGACAGCCAGGGACAGGGTGAGGGACCAGTTCAAATACCTGTAGATCAGCGTGGTCCTTATGCCACGGCGGATTTGCATGGTTCGGCTAAGAAGTTTCTGGTGGATACAGGTGCAATGAATAGCTCTGTTTCTCGTTCACTGGTCCCCGGGGCAGCTCTGTCTGGCCATAACAATGTTTCGGTAGGTTTTTCAGGCATACCGGTTGTGAGCCCCATCTCTGAACCTCTTGCTTTAACTATTGGCCCTTTCACTGTGGACTCGCCCTTTCTGTTGACAGCGAATTGTGGAGAAAATCTAATGGGATTAGATTTGCTGAAAAAGTTGCATGCTAAGATTTCATGTTCTCCAGATGCTGTTTATATGACAATAGGACCCGATGTGGCCAGTACCAAACAGTGTTTTTCGAAAGACGCACCGCTTCCTGCAGAATTTGAAGATGTGCCGCCCACGTTGTGGGCAACAGGAGATACGGATGTAGGATTGTTGCAGATATCACCGATATCTATTACGATCAAAGACAATGCCGTGCTACCTCGTATTCCCCAGTACAAAATACCGCAGGCGGGAGAACGGGCTTTGTTGCAGATTATACATGATTTGATCAAATCAGGGGTAGTTGAGGAGACAGTTGCAAATGTGTGTAACAGCCCTATCCTTCCCATTCTCCTCTTTTGACAATGATTCCTTCCACAGCCAAATTCTTTTCCGTGATTGATTTGAAAAATGCTTTCTTTAGCATTCCAATTCACCCAAATAGCCGGCACTTTTTTGATTTTAACATAGCGGGCCGGAGTTTTCCATTCTGTCGTGCTCCTCAAGGGTATACTGAGAGTCCTAGAATGTATAGCCAAGCCCTGAAAGGTCAGCTGGATTCTCTCTCTCTTCCTCCAGGTAACGTATTATTGCAGTATGTGGACGACCTGTTGGTAGCCTCCGATACTGAAGAGGGTTGTAAAGATGTCACAGTCAAATTGCTGCTACATTTGGCACAACATGGACATAAAGCGTCCCTTTCCAAATTTCAACATTGTGGACAGGAGGTCACCTATTTAGGTCACCTACTGTCGAAGAAGGTTAACACCTGAACGAGTTGATGCCATTGTTAAGATGCCCGTCCCCAAGACTCCGAGATTAGTGCGTGCTTTCATAGGTATCACCTCGTATTGTCGCCACTGGATACCCGGTTACTCCTTACTAACGAAACCCCTACTTTACTTAACAACTAAAGATGTGCATGAGCCTTTACCTTGGACGCATGAATGTCAGCAAGCTTTTGAGCAATTAAAGGTTGCGCTTTGCTCTTGGCCTGTGCTTGGTACGCTTGACTACCAGAAGCCTTTCGTGTTGTACGTACACGAAATGGCTGGATGTGCACTTTCTGTGTTAACACAAGCCTTTGGAGGTAAGCAGAGGCCGTGTGCTTATTTCTCTACTCTTCTTGACACTGTCGCCAGAGCCCTCCCGAGCTGTTTAAGAGCTGCTGTGGCTGTCTCTATTCGACAATCAGCAGGGCTTGTCCTTAATACCGATCTCACAGTAATGGTACCCCATGCTGTGGACACACTTTTGAATAAGACAAAGACGCAGCACCTTACCAGTGCTCTTCTGACTGGTTATGAATTGACTCTGTTCGCGCCACACATTACAATAAAAAGATGTGCCACTCTGAACCCAGCCACATTACTACCCCTCCCTTCGGATAATGAGGACGCAGATGTCCATGATTGTTTGTTCCAGACGGAGGCAGAGACAAAGGGATGGGTAGACCTGACTGATGTTCCCTTATCTGAACCGCAAGGGGAACTATATGTCGATGGCTCTTGTTTTAAACTGTCAGATGGCACCAGCACCGCAGCGTATGCTATCACTACGCTGCGCACTGTAGTTGAGACATCACGTGTTCCTTACCAATCGGCACAAGCTGCGGAGCTGGTTGCTCTTTTGCGAGCATGTGAATTAGGCGAGGGATTGGCTGTCAATATTTACACTGACAGCCAGTATGCCTTTGGAGTAGCCCATAATTTTGGGCAGCTCTGGGGGGAGAGGGGATTCCTGACCTCCCATGGCACTAAGATACAGCACGGCCCTTTGATACACAGGTTGTTGTCAGCCCTGGCACTTCCCAAAAGATTGGCAATAATGAAGTATAGTGCCCATAAAGCGATTACTGATGATGTGGGGAGGGGCAATGCGTTTGCAGACCAAACAGCTAAAGAGACAGCTAGGTCCAAGATGAAGAGGATGTTTGTGGCAGGGCCAGCTCGATGGGTGCCTGAGGGTGAGATGTTTGAGGACACTTTAGAAAATGTGAAGGAGATTCAAAGTGAGGCAACAGTTGAGGAGTTGGCAACATGGCAGGAGAGTACGGGGCGCTTAGATGAGGAAGGGTGCTGGACCGATAAATCGGAAAGCAAAGATGGATGTTACCAGATGCATATGTATTCCCTGTAGTTACAATGGCACATGGTCCAGCCCACATTAGTACAAGGGGGATATGTAAGCTATTGGATCCTGTATGGCAGAATGATAATATCCCCAAGGTAGCGGTCCATTTGGTGAGGAATTGCATGGTTTGCCTGATACATAATCCCGGGAAAGGTACCCCTGCACCTCCTGGTAATTTTGCACCTCCCTCTTTCCCTTTTGAGGTTCTCCAGATGGATTACATCGAAATGTGACGAGTTAACAACTTGAAGTATGTGCTGGTGGTCGTTTGTGCTTTCAGTAAATGGATTGAGGCTTACCCCACTAAAAAGAACACAGCCATGGAGACGGCGAAGGCCCTTTTGAAGGAGTTCTTCCCGCACTTCGGCTTGCCCCGTTTGATTTGGAGTGACAACGGAAGCCACTTTAATGCAAAGGTGATTCAGTTGGTATGGGACGGTCTACATATTAAGCAGAAGTTTCACGCAACAAACCACCCCCAGTGGGCTGGTTTAGTTGAGAAGTACAATGGTACTCTCAAGTTGAAGATGGCAAAGATCAGGAAGAGCACAGGGTTGCAATGGCCGGACACACTACCCCTTGCCCTGTTATCCACCAGAGTGACAGCACATTCCAGAACGGGGTTATCCCCACATGAAGTGGTTTTTGGGCATCCCGCGAATGTGTGGGGTGTTCCCCGCCCACGCCATTTCTCTGACATTGAATACCCGTTGCTTGTGGATTACCTCTATGAGCTGACTAAAAATTTGCGTTCTATTCATCAACAGGTCCACTAGGCACTGCCGCCAATACCTGAGGGACCAGGGCACAGTATCCAGCCCGGAACGTATGTGCTGGTCTGCAACTACCAGAGGCGAGGGTGCTTGGAGCCAAGGTGGAGGGGGCCCCTGCTATTCCTCCTCACAACAAGGACCACTGTGAAGGTGGAGGGACGGAAGAAATGGATCCATTCATCCCACTGTAAACGGGTCCCGCTTCCTCTCCCTTACGATAACTGGGTTCGTGAGGGAATTGGGGACCACGAGACGGAAAAGGTCCCTCGCTTTGTCCCTTTTTCTGATGCCCGATTGACCTGGGCACAGACGGAAGAGGAGAACAATGCTGCTTTGAACGAGGCAGTGCCTCCAGAAATAAGGGCTGCCCAGGTTTCTCCTCCATCTGGTCCACAGGAACAGGAGTCTCAGTCCACTGCCTCCCCTGAGTTTAAGGTTATTTTCCGAGACGAGTCAGTGCCTGGAGTGGCTCGGTACAATTTGCGTCCCCGGCGGAGGGACAGTGCACCCGAGGGACAGTCAGGTTAGTAGGTATGGACTTCAGGATTAAGAATAGGGCTTGTGTACTCTGCCTATGGTACCAACAATAGTTTAGGGACAGAGAGATTGGTGCATTGTCTGAGACATTGGACAGGATAAGTGGGGGGTGCTTTCCAAGGAGGGAAGTTGCCCTATCCTGAGAGAAGAGACGGACAGCAAGGGTTGTGATCGTGCAGCCCCACCGCGACGTGCTCATTAGCGCCACCGTTGAGAGACACTTGGGGACTATTGTTCTCTTTTTTTTTCCTTTTCCGTTCTTTTCCTTTTTGAAGTGCTTGTTAGCACCACCAATAATAGACATTAAGAAACTATTTTTCCTTTTTTTCCCCCCCTGTCTACCTGGCTCCATAGCACGGACTCTCCTCTGGCAGTTTGATAGATGAAAATGTATCCCTTTGGTCGTATAGTTATGGAAGAGGAACAGCCATTAGAGAGACGTCGTCTTGACCAACATAGCCCCATTTGGTCGAGCTGGCCCCGTAAGACTAAGATAGTGTTCCTAGTAATAGTTTTTATAGCATTGGTAGCAGTGTTAGGCATCCTATGGTTTTTAGAAGAAAGACATCCTGTACACACCCTGTTTGCAACGACTACAGGTCCCCCTGAACACGTCTTTGTCACCCTAGCCCCGCATAAGGAAAGACATAGGCAGACCTATGTAGATAATGTCTTTTTGCAGATGCTTCATCAGGCTCACCATACCACCAATGTCACAGATTGTTGGGTTTGTGGTTTACTCCCCTCAGTAATGCATAAAAATGACCTGTTGCTGTCCTTGCCCCTCTCTTATCTAGCCAGCTGCGAAGCCTGGTTTCAATTGTTGGTATATCTATGGTATATATCCATTATCATTCAGATGCGATGAATATGAAATACCTTGATTATGAGGCCGCACTGGGCTATATAGCAACTCACCAAGGATTTACTCAAGGGGAGAATGGGGCCGCTGACACACTTCATTCCGCAGCCTGCATGAATGTGTATGAAAGGAAGAAAAATGTAACATGGCTTTTAGATGAGATGGCAGATTTTCAGGACTTTAACGTCACTGAGTATTTCAGATCTTTTCAGTTACGTAACATTACTCAAAATAAGGCATTGCCGGTACCAGTGATTAACGCAACAACTAGTTTTTGTGTTCGAGGGTTTGGAAAAGTTCCAGTAGGAGAGAGTATTTGTAATTATACTTATGACTTGAACACCACCAGTAGTCCACCATTGCTCCCGCCCCACAACGTGTGCTTTGTCTGCGGGTCCCAGGCTTACACATGGCTTCTTAGGGGGTGGTCTGGTGTGTGCTATGTGTCCTTTCTCTTGCCCCCTGTGTATATTGCACCCTCCAATTATCATAGAGACCACAGATTACGGCACAGGAGTGTGCACCTGTCACGAGTAAGGCGGGTTCTTGACACAAACGATATCGATCAGACTGACACTACCTTACAGCAATTTACAGATGCCATGAAGGGTATTCTGCCCTTTTAGGGCCCTATGCACAACAGCCGTAGTATACGCCGACTTACAAGGGTGGTAGAGGGAGTCATTAACACTACTGCGGGAATACTGACCAACATCACAGCTGAGCTTCAGGCCACGAGACTTGTTGCCCTTCAAAACAGGATGGTGCTAGACGTCATCCTTGCTGATCGGGGTGGGGCCTGTTGCGTCATCGGTAGTAGTTGCTGTGTGTACATACCAGATCACGCCCCGAATGTATATGCAGCTATACAAAAGTTACATAGACTAGCATCTGATATCCTTCAGGAGAATGGTACATGGTCCTTGTCTGGGTCCTTTTGGGGTCTGTTAACGTGGGGATGGAAAATACTCCTATTTTTAGTGGCCATTGCGGGTGTGATATTGACCTGTTGTCTGTGCATCAATTGCCTTCCCGCCTGTTGTTCTTATTGTATGCAGAAGCTAACACCCGAGCCTGGAGTTCAAAGACAAAAGGATAACAATTCTGTCATCAGGCTGTTCAAGATTTAATGTCCATAGATGAGGGCATTTTTGAATACTGATATGTGTACCTGTTTAAAATTGATAATGCTTGCCCCAATGATCCACTGCTATATATGTACCATTCTGCCACCCCCTTCCATTAGAATTGTAAAGACCCTAAAGGAGGCCCAGGTGTCTCAAAATTTGATCCAGTGCCTCTTGAAGGGGCCCAATGTGTCTCCAGATTTGCACAGTGGCGCTTGAAGATGACCCAGGTGTCTCCAGATTTAATCAAGTGCCTCTTGAAGATGGCCCAGTTGTCTCCATATTTGATCCACTGCCTCTTGTAGATGTCTCAGGTGTTTCCAGATTTGATGCAGTGCCTCTCAAAGAAGGCCCAGGTGTCTCCAGATTTGATCCAGTGCCTCTTGAAGATGCCACATGTGTCTCCAGATTTGATCCAGTGCCTCTTAAAGGTGGCCCATGTGTCCCCAGATTTGCCCAGTGCTGCTTGAAGATGCCCGAGGTGTCACCAGATTTGATCACGTGCCTCAAAAAGATACCCCAGTTGTCTCCAGATTTTATCAAGGCCCTCTTGAAGATGCCCCGGGTGTCTCCAGATTTGATCCAGTGCCTCTTGAAGATGCCCCAGCTGTTTCCAGATTTGATCAAGTGCCTCTCAAAGGATTCATGGGTGTCTCAAAATTTGATCCAGTGCCTCTTGAAGGGGCCCCATGTGTCTCCAGATTTGCCCAGTGCTGCCTGGAGATGCCCCAGGTGTCTCCAGATTTGATCAGGTGCCTCTCAAAGATACCCCCGGTATCTCCAGATTTGATCTGGTGCCTCTTGAAGATGGCCCAGGTGTCTCCAGATTTGATCAAGTGCCTCTTGAAGATGCCCCAGGTGTTACCAGATTTGATCCAGTGCCTCTTGAGGATGCCCCAGGTGTTTCCAGATGTGATCCAGTGCCTCTCAAAGAAGGCCCACGTCTCTCCAGATTTGACCCAGTGCCTCTTGAAGATGCCCCAGGTGTCTATAGATTTGATCCAGTGCCATTTGGAGATGCCACAGGTGTCTCCAGATTTTATCCAGTGCCTCTCAAAGATGTCCCAGATGTTTCTAGATTTGATCCGGTGCCTCAAAATTTAATCTAGTGCCTCTTGAAGGTGGCCCACGTGCCTCCAGATTTGCCCAGTGCTGCTTGAAGATGCCAGAGGTGTCACCAGATATGATCACGTGCCTCACAAAGATACCCCAGTTGTCTCCAGATTTTATCAAAGGCTTCTTGAAGATGCCCCGGCTGTTTCCAGATTTGATCAAGTGCCTCTTGGAGATGCCCTAGGTGTCTCCAGATTTGATCCAGTGCCTCTTGAACATGCCCCAGGTGTTTCCAGATTTGATCCAGTGCCTCTCAAAGAAGGCCCAGATGTCTCCAGATGTGATCCAGTGCCTCTTGAACATGCCGCAGGTGTCTCCAGATTTGACCAGTGCCTCTTGAAGATGCCCCAGGTGTCTCCAGATTTGATCAAGTGCTTCTCAAAGATACCACAGGTGCCTCTGGATGTGATCCAGTGCCTCTTGAAGATGATGGAGGTGTATCTAGTTTTGATCAAGTGCCTCTTGAAGATGCCCAAGGTGTCTCAAAATTTGATGGTGTGCCTCTTGAAGGTGTCCCAGGTGTTTCCAGATTTGATCCAGTGCCTCTTGAAGATGCCCCAGGTGTTTCAAAATTTGATCCAGTGCCTCTTGAAGATGCCCCAGGTGTCTCCAGATTTGCACAGTGATGCTTGAAAATGCCCCAGGTGTCTCCAGATTTGATCAAGTGCCTCTTGAAGATGCCCCAGGTATCTCCAGATTTGATCCAGTGCCTCTTGAGGATGCCCCAGGTGTTTCCAGATTTGATCCAGAGCCTCTCAAAGAAGGGGCCCAGGTGTCTCAAAATGTGATACAGTGCCTCTTGAAGGGGCCCCATGTGTCTCCAGATTTACACAGTGGTGCTTGAAGATGACCCAGGTGTCTCCAGATTTGATCAAGTGCCTCTTGAAGATGGCCCAGTTGTATCCACATTTGATCCACTGCCTCTTGAAGATGCCCCAGGTGTTTCCAGATTTAATGCAGTGCCTCTCAAAGAAGGCCCAAGTGTCTCCAGATTTGATCCAGTGCCCCTTGAAGATGCCACAGGTGTCTCCAGATTTGATCCAGTGCCTCTCAAAGATGCCCCAGATGTTTCTAGATTTTTGTGTTCAAAATAGTTTATTGAATTTTCATAATAAATCAACAATAACAAGAAACAATACAAAAAATATGACCGAATAAATACCCAATAACATTAGAGAAATCTTGAGCACATCAATTAAATTGCAATAGGTAAACAGTAAATATAATATGTATAAAACAGAAAAGAGGGGAAGGGAAAGGAGTAACTATAAATGTTTTATAATAGTGACGAAAGAGAGTTACTAAAACTTAAAACTCTGGATTAATATACAAATAGTAGAAAACTTGAAATAATACAAATTTAAGAAGATAAATAGATATCAACAGGTTTCCAAAAAGAATGATATGAGATAGAATTATGATTAATACCATGTAAAGATAATTGAGCTCCTCTTCTAGTAAATATAACCCAATACCACCAAGCGTGAACAGACAATAATGAAACATCTTTCCAACATGTTGTAATGGATTTTAAAGCAGCTGACAATAAAAAGTTGAAAAGTTTACCTTCTAATTCATTTACTTTTTGTGAAAGAACAACAGATTTGCAAATTATTAATTTGAATGAAACATCTTCTTGAATATTAAATATCTTTTTTATAACAATCCAAACTTCAGTCCAAAATTTAAAAACAGAAGGACAATCATAAAGCATATGCCGAAGTGAACCAAAATGTAAGTTACAATGCCAACAAATTGAAGACGGAAGAAGTTTAGCATGAAATAATCGAAATGGAGTCCATAAACAGTTATATAAAATATATGAGTTAGTTTGATATAGTGAAACAGGTAACCAACCAGAAATACTATTAAGCCAAATAGTTTTCCATTATCAATAGAGAGAGAGATTGAAAGTTCATTATTCCAGAAAGTTGATATTACATTAATATTGGTACCTTGAGAGGTGGACATTTTTTTATATAATATAGAGACATCATGAGGTAAAGTGGAAACAGTTTGAATATAAATTGATAAGTCAGATTTAATATTAGAAGGAATGCTATGAGGAAATGAATCTAAAATAGAATTGCATAATGAATCATATTTAAAAAAATCAGAAGAAGGTAAAAGAGATTTTGTTTGCAAAACTTCAAATGATAAAAAAGCATTATTGTGATAGATATCCTTAAGGTAGAAAATACCAGCTTTAATCCAAGAGTACCAAAATCTAACATTTCTATTAAGTTTTATGACTGGGTTATACCATAAAGACATATCTTCGGTAAAAGATATCGGTGATTGAAAAATTTAATCCAAATCATTAAAAATTAGCTTGGTGGACTTTAAAATAACAGATTTATGAAAAAATGTAGATTTCTTAGACATAGTTAACAAAGTGGGTAATGGAAAAGGTTCTATTAAAGCTTTTTCAATTAAAAGCCAAGTAGGGGATTATTTAAGAAAGAGTGGTTAAACCAAATAGTGCTTTGTTTTAAAATAAAAGCTTTGTGATAATAAAAAAATATCTGGTAATCCAAAGCCTCCATTACACTTAGGTACTTTTAATTTTTTTATAACTGATACAAGATGATTTATTATTCCTTTTTTTTTTTTATAATTTTTATTTTCATCAACAAGAAGGGCACAGTAACATCACAGATATAGCCTGAAGATTCATAGATTGTACATCAAAAGAAAGCATAAGAAAAAAATCATATATATATACATTTTCTTCTTTTTTCCTCCTCCCTCTCCCTCCCACCTTAAATAAAGCTAAATTATTCCATCCAAAGTCATAGGTCTCCATATCGCTTCTAGCTTGACTAAAGCACGAGTACCCCTTGCCTTTGCCAAAGCTACTTCTAATCCATAAGTTTCCCTAACAATAGACCACCAATCCACGAGCGAGGGCGGTGTCGCGGAGACCCATACTCTTGCAATAGCCAGTCTGGCAGAGGCCATCAAGATCGAAAAGAGGCGTGCAGCTGCTGAATTTTCCCCATTATACCCCAACAGAATTTCAATGTCAGTAAGTGGATGGTCCAGCCCAATTTTAGATTGCAATAGCTGTTCAACATTTAACCAATAACCCCTTAATTTTGGGCATTCAATAAACATGTGTATCAGATTAGCAGCATATAATCCACATTTAGGGCACTTTAGCTTATCCCCCGTGGAGTTACCCTGAGCCCATTTGGCTATCCTAGCCGGGGTATAGTACAGCATGCATGTGGTCCGTAGTTGCTGGAGTTGTAAACTAACTGAGTGGACCGACTCCTTAACATAGCTGAGAGCTTGTTTAATTGTTCCAGATGAAACCCCTATGCCCAAGGTTTGAGTCCAGCGCTCTGCTAATTTCTCGCTGCCATCTGGTCTGAAGCTACATAAAGATTCATACATAAACCCTATCAGAGATTTAATTTTTCTTCCATATAAACATTCCCAAATGTTTGAATGCATTATTGCTTTAGCCTCCACATTGGAAGCCAAATAATCTTTAATCTGAAAATATTTGAAGAAAAAATGAGCTGGAAGTTTGTAAATTAGGCGTAGATTCTCAAATGATCTAATTCCCCTATCATCATACACATCCCCTAAACGGGTAATTCCATACTTTGCCCAGGATTTAGCTACTGGATCCTGAAATACCTCAGGTAACCGAGGATTCCCCATAACGGAAAATTTTCATGGTATATTGGCATTTTACACTTTGCAAACATAGCCTTCCAAATATATACAGTATCTCTAACAGTCTTAAATTTTACTCGCTTAAAGTAGTTAGGGTCCCTTATTCCATATAGAAATTTATCCCTCTGGTTGCCTAAGATAAAACCAAATACTGAGTCCGTCTGATCCAAGCCAAGCAGGCTACGAAACCGAGTTGCAAATGAAGCCCAAAAATAGATTTTAAAATCTGGGAAGCAGAGACCACCTTGTTCGAATGGGGATTTGAGCAGCTCAATTGCTCTCCTAGGTTTTTTAAAACCCCAAATAAAACTACTGAAAATCCCTTCAAGTTTTTTAAAAAATATATTAGAAACTTTCAAAGGAATAGACCTAAACAAATATAAAAATGTAGGGAGTATTTTCATTTTTATTAAATTGCATCTGCCCAATAATCCTATGGGGAGCATATGCCAGATTTTAAGCACTTTAACAGTCTCATTTAAAAGTGGTGTATAATTTAGATCAATGATCTTATTTATTTTAGCAGTGATCTTCACCCCCAGGTAATTCACAGTAGTACAAGCCCCAATAATAGAATTTTGAATCCCATCCGTGGTAAGCACTTGGGTTTTATTAGCATTCAATTTGTACCCTGAAACATTACCAAACATTCTAGCTTCTTCCTCAATGCTGGTCACTGCAATGCTTGGATTTATTGCATAAACAGCTATATCATCGGCATATGCCGTGATCTTAAGTTTAGATGTCTCCGATTCTAATGGACTAATAGACGTACAGGATTGTAAAGTACGTAAGAATGGCTCGATATATAAAGCAAAAAGTAATGGGGACAAGGGGCAACCCTGTCTAGTACCACACAAAATTCGAAATGGCATAGTGCGATTACCCATATAAGACAATTTAGCTTGAGGATTATGGTATAACGCCTTTACGCAGGACCGAAACCGTGGTCCTAGACCGATCTTACCCAGTACGGCCCATAAGAAATTCCACCTAACCCGGTCAAAAGCCTTCTCGGCGTCTAAAAGAATCATCCCGAAATCAACCTTTTCCTTCTCTGCAAAGTCAAATGCTCCGATAGCCATATTGACATGGGCAGTGGTGTCCCTCCCCATGATGAACCCATGTTGTCTTTCAGAAACTAATCCCAACATAAGAGGAGCCAGGCGGGTCGCCAAGATTTTTGAAAAAATCTTGGCGTCCACGTTTATAAGATCAATTGGTCGATAAGACCCGCATTCTGCTGGAAGTTTGCCCTTCTTAAGAAAAAACACAATCTGTGTGATATTTCACGACTCAGGTATCTGCCCACTTTCAGCAACAGATTGTATTACCCTACTAAGTGGAAGGAGCAGGGTCTTTTTAAAAGATCTATAGAATTCTAACGGCAACGAGTCGTCTCCTGCAGCCTTCCCCATTGGCAATGCCATTAGGGCTGTCTCCACTTCTTCTACTAAAACAATCTCATCCAGTATAGCAGCTTTCCCCGCTTCTACCAGTGGAAGGCAGCTATCGTCAATATAGCGTTGTATCTCATCTGGGTTTGATGCCCACGTAAGTGAATAAAGGTGTTTGTAAAACAACAAGAACTGATCTAAGATAGCTGATGATTTAGTATGTAAAGTCCCATCTACAGCCTTTATGGTCTTTATCCTAGTTTTGGCCTTTGCCTCTGCCGACTGATAAGCCAATACCTGTCCTATATGCTCCCCATATTCATACTTTTCCATACGATATTTACTATAACTAGCTGCTATTTTTTCCCTTATAAACTTCTTAACTAATATTCTTGCATCTATTAATGACAAAAGCAAAGTATCTTGGGTCTGCTGATCTTCTTTTTTTTTTTTTACTGCTTCCCCATGCAGTTTCTCAATGTTACGTAGAGTACTAAGCATTGCCTCAGTTTCATTTTTACGCTTTTTGTTCTGCTGAAAGATAAATTTTTGTGTAATACCACGGACATATGCTTTCATTGCATCTCAAACAACTAGTGGAGATGCCGTCCCTGTATTTATTCTAAAAAATTCTTCCAGGTACTGGACCATATTACCCAAATATTCACTATCCGTCAACAAATATTTAGGAAAAGAGATCAGCCGATGTTCCTTCTTGGTAGTTTCAACCTGAAAGGATAAGATAATGGGGTTATGATATGAAGTAACCCGGGGACAAATTTCCATATCTAGCGTTGGAATTATACCATCTGAGACCCAAGCCAAATCTATCCTGGAATAGGATTTATGAGGGGCAGAGTAAAATGTATAGCCCGGAATTTTTGGATATATGTGTCTCCATGCATCCTTAACCGACTGGAGTCGTGCCAATTCCAATATTGCAGCGCGAGTCTTGCGCATTCTAAGGTTGAGGCATTTGCCAGTGGAGTCTATAGCGTAATCTATAACGCAGTTGAAATCCCCCATAATCACTCTTTCGCCTTCCCAATTTAGCAATTCTATATTAAGATATTCAAATATAGCAGGGTCATCCACATTAGGACCATATACAGCACAAGCCACACATTTTTTACCCTCTAGCTCGAACTGAGCTAGTGCCCAGCGTCCCCATTGATCAGATTGACTTTTAATCATTCTACAATTGAATCTCTTATCTTTTAATATGGCCACTCCTTTAATAGATACAGATTGAGTAGTACACGTAATAATATCATACCCTAATTGTTTTAACATGTTTCGGTCCTTATAAGCAAGGTGTGTTTCTGTTAAAAAAACTAATTGAGGCTGATACATCCGAAGCTCTTCTCGGACAAGCTGTCGCTTAGTTACACTGTTAAGACCTGCCACGTTCCATGCCATGCACTTAAACCACTTCATAATATGATTTATTTTTCCTCTTTTTCCCCCTTTCTGTCTTCCAAAAATCCCCCTTACTTACTCCAATCTCCCTTATAGTATATTGATCATTAATAGATCGCTTTCTAATCCAAACGGAAAAAAGAAAGTCTAAGAACCTTCCCCTTACCCTAGATAAACTGTGCCCTAGTGATGATTTTTTTTGCCCCATGTCCCCATCCTCTCCCTTACTCACCCACCCCAGACTCCGGAACCCCCCCTCCACCCTATCCCAACAAGAAGGGCACCCCCCTTCTACTAGCTGCCGCTGAATTGGCAGCCCTAAAAGAGTCACAGCCAAAGTAGTCATCCCCACTCCCGGTTATGTTACAACATGTATTGCTTAAAATAGCACTTGTCTTGATCTTGCGAGAGAAGAGAAAAAAAATAAAAAAATCAGAAAAAGAGGGAAGAGCCTCAATAACCATAGTTCACCAATATCACCAATATCAAAAAATAGAAAGAAAAAAAAGGCAAGAAAAAGGCGAAAATCACAGAACAAACCAAGGACATCGCCCCAGTCTGAACAGAGCCCCCATTCTACATCTTCTCTACTGTTTCTGCTTGCCACTTAACCAATGCCTGTCGAACATCCTTCTCTTCAACAACAACAAAATATGTGACCATTTATGAGAACTTTTAAGCGTGCGGGTTCCTGCAGGAAGGCCTGAGCACCAAGAGCTTTGATCGGATCTATGAATTGGCGAAGCTTCCAGCGCCTATCCATTGTGGCCCTACTTAAATCTGACCTTACAAAAAAAGTAACTGATTCAATCGTTACTGGAGAATTAGGTCGAGCTTTCTATGCTGCTGCCTGTCTCAGCAAAAAGTTACCCAGGTAGATCAAAAATGGGCGAGGATACTGGTTCCCCATATTCCTCTGGACTAATGGCAGTCTATGCACCCTTTGCAGCTGAGAGTCCCAGTCCCAGTCAGAGAGATCAGGGAAGGCTTTCTGAAGGAGTTGGACCATATAGGCCCTTGGGTCTGCCCCTTCCGCGCCCTCTGGAATACCAAAAAGCCGTAGATTTTGCCGTCGCTGACGGTTCTCCATATCCTCCAGCTTAGCCTGCATATCTGAAATCTGAACCTCATGTTTTTTGGCAAGATCATCAGTAAGTGCCGACAATTCTTCAGTGTCCGCAACTCTCTGCTGCAGCTCTGAGATATCCTTAGTTAGTCCTCCAAATTTGTCCGCGATCTCCTGTAGTGCCTGTTGTGTTCTGTTGTTGTCTTCCCGGAGCTGCATATAATGCTGTTGGGCTTCCGGTCGTTGCTCATTTAAGGACTGCAATATTAAGCAAGCAGATGACATAGCAGCTTCTTGTTTGCATGTGTCTCTATCCCTTAATAGAGCCGCTCCCTGGGTAGAAAAAATACCTTCTTCAATGTGACCAGCATTAGAAACCAAAGATGTAGATGTAGATTGTCTCTCATCCATAAGGCCCGATTGCAAACCGTCTACTACTATAAGTGCTGGCTGGGCTAACTGAGCCTTCGCTGGATTCGCTGGATTACTCTCGGTAGGGCTACTGCCCGAGATCCGTAATGCCATTGTTTTAACGCCCCCCTTTGCTTGTACCCATTTCCGAAGAGGACTGTTGTCTAAAATAGCTTTTCCGTATGGTGGTGTTGCACTCTGCCCAGTAAGTAATTTTTTTGCTTTGCTTCTGGGCTTCCCTTTCCCTTTTTTGCCTGAGGCTGATTTAATGGTAGTGACAGTGTCAGTGATAATGTCGGTAGAGATATCGATAGGAGACTGTACAGGGAGCTCCATTGATTCTTCAATTTCATCAGATGAGCCTGACTGATCTCCTCCATTCTCTTCCTCTATCATTTCGTCAATAGCAGCACAGACTTTAGCCCCTAGTTCTGCAACCTCTTCAGCTCTTGAAATAGTCGCCGATGCTTGATGAACCGGGAGTTGAACAGAAGGCGCCATCGCTCCGCTCCCTGTAACTATGTTGCCATTGATTACTTTATCCACCACAAAAGAAGCTGCCGCTGGGATTGTATCAATGTCAGCAGTGCCAACAGCAACAGTATCAGTAACAGTATCGGTATCAGAAACATTAGCAATACTGTCATGGCCTGAGGTCGCTGCAAGGAATATCTCCGCGATTTTAACTCCTGATAATTCTTGTCCAGTTAAGTCCTCTTTTCTCAAGTTACCTGCGAAAAGCTCAGCTGTCTTCCCTGTTTGTAATAAACGCGATGCCGGTTTGCCAATAGCCGAACTGAGTTTCTCAGCTGCACTCCCACTGTCAAATGCGCCCGGGTCCCCCGCAGCAACATTCTTACCGGCACGGGTGCTCCTCGCGGCAGTTTTAGAGGGCGCCATCAGTTGCTCGCTCCGAGATGCTGGAAGTCCTACTGGGAGCACTGCAGGAGTGATCACCGGGGTCACAGTGTAAAGCAGACCCGACCAGTCAAACGCTGACCGGCCGGTCGATCCCCAGGGAAACAGCCAGGAAGCCCAAGGGTATCGCTCACACCTCATCCAACAAAGCCGCCACATACGCATTCCTTCTTCTTTTTCCGCTAGTTTTTCACAAGTTTCCGCGGTTTCTCCTTAATCAGCTAATATTCATAGCTAATATTCATAGCTCCATCCCTTCCATCGATACCATTACTCCACTCATGAGTGCGGGGAAGACTCGGCTGTGTACTCCGTGGCGTCCTCAGTCCGCCATCTTGCCCCTCAATCGATGATTTATTATTCCAAAGAAATTTGGAGAGGAGTTTGTCTACAGTTTTATAAAACTTTAAAGGAAATTGCGTGGGAATCATGGAAAGAGTGTAAAATATTTTTGGTGCGATAGTCATTTTTATAGAATCCATTCTACCCCACCATGAAAGATGAAGTGAAGACCATTGGTTGTTTTATCTTTAATATAGTTAATGATGGATTCACAGTTTAGCGATATTGTTGCTTTCATAGATGAAGAGAATTCAATTCCAAGATATTTCAATTTATCTCTTTGCCAAATGATATCAATCATGGGTAACATATCAGGAGTACAATAAATATTTAAAGGAAAGAATTCAGTTTTGTTAGTGTTTAACTTATATCCAGAAACTGTGGAATAAAACGTAATAATTTCAAGTAATGAAGGGAATGAGGATACAGGATAACTAATAAATAACAATACATCATCAGCATATGCTAAAGTTTTAATAATAACCTCTTTGATATTAATTCCTGTAATATTATCACATTTTCTTATAGAAACAAGCAATGGTTCGATACCAAGAAGAAACAAAAGGGGGGAAAGGGGACAACCTTGTCTTGTACCTCTGAAAAGAGAAAATTGACTGGAAATTTGGCCGTTAATAAATAAACGAGCAGTAGGAGTAGAATATAAAGCAGAAATCATACGAATAAATACGTCACCAAAATTAAATGACAATAAAGTATGAAATAAAAACTGCCAGTGAATTTTGTGAAACGCTTTTTCAGCATCCAATGCTAGAATTCCTGCTGGTAGAGATAGAGTGGATCCTTCTTCAATAACGTGCAATAGGGTTCTAGTATTATTGGCTGAATATCTATTTTTCATAAAACCAGATTGATCTGGATGGATAATAGAATCTAACACAGAGGATAGTCTAGAAGCAAGTATTTTGGCATACAATTTACAATCTTGGTTTATTAAAGAGATAGGGCGATAATTTGATACAAGGGTAGGGTCTTTATTAGGTTTGGGTAAAACAATAATTAAAGCTTCAGTAAAAGAACCAGTAGTAGTACCCGTAGAACCAAAAAGGTAAAATGCTGAAATAAATGAGGGATAAGTTGTAATTGAAATTCATTATAAAAATCAGCGGGAATACCGTCAGGGCCAGGGGATTTCTTTTTTTTAAGAGATTTTATGGCTAATAGAATTTTATCTTGAGTAATAGGGACTTCAAGTTCATTTTTATCTGATTGAGAAATCTTGGGTGAATCACAATTTGATAAAAAGAATCAATTAAGGAAGCATCATCAAAATCAGGTTTGTTATATAGAGTAGTATAAAAATCCATGAATTCATTAACAATATCATTTTGGGATAAAGCAATTTTACCATTAGTGCCATGAATTGAATTTATTTGTGTTTTATCTTTTTTAATGCGTAAATAATTGGCTAACAGTCTTCCAGATCTATTTGCGTTAAAAGCAAATTTGGCTTTAGAATTTGAAAGCTGAATACCAGCTCTTTTGCTAAGGATTGAGTTAAACTCATATCTAAGTTTCTGTAATTTGAATCTGTATTGAGGGTCAGTAGACGTAATAAAAAGTCTCTCATATTTTGCAATTTGTTTTACTAAAGATTTAATATTTGCATTAAAAGTTTTATTGTCATGAGCCATAATAGAAATAGTAACACCTCTAATATAAGCTTTAAAAGCGTCCCATCTATTTACCATAGAAGTAGAGCCTTCAGGGTTGAGAAGAAAGTAATCATGTATAGCAGTTAAGAGTTTAGGTTTATTTTGTTCATTAAGAACAATACTAGTATTCATTCTCCATCTGGATTGCGTTACAACATTAGAGTTCAATTTGAAAATAAAAGAAATTAAGGCATGATCCGAAATATCAATATTACCAATATTAGGAGTGACCACGGAGTTAATTAGTTGTCTGGATATTAATAGATAATCAAGCCTAGAATGAGAATTATGTGGGTTAGAAAAGAATGTAAACATTTTTCCTGTGGGAAAATGTAATCTCCAAATGTCAACTAGCTTTGTAGTTTGAAGAAATGATTTAAAAGCAAAAAAAACTTTAGGAGGTCGAAATTTAGTAAGAGATAATCTATCTAATAAGGGGTCTGATATAACATTAAAATCTCCACCAACTATAAGAGGAACTTTACCTAATTTAAGAACTTCAGTTGCCAAGACAGACCAAAAGTGAGGATCATCAGCAGTAGGACCATAAACGTTTAATAAAAACATAACCGAATCATGAACTTTAATCTTAGGGACAACATATCTTCCATCTGTATCTGAAACTTTACTCAGAATTTGACAATGTAATCTTTTTGCAAAAAAATAGCAACACCATTTTTCTTGCCATTTGCAGGAGATGAAACAATACTATTAACCCATTTTTTTTCATATATTCCAAAATGTTGTCATCAATATGAGTTTCTTGTATCAAGCAAATAGCCGCTTTACAACTGCCCAAATAGTCTAAAATTTCGTACGTTTAACAGGATGACGTAACCCCTTAACATTTAAGGAAACTATCTTAATATTATGAATACTAGCCATAGTGAAAAAGAAAGAAAAAGAAGATCAAGAAGAGGAGACAAAGATGTAGGTAGAGAGAGAAAATAGTAACTCCAAAACAAATGATGAAAAGAGAGAGGGAAAAGAGAAAACAAATGAAACATAGAAAAAACGACAAACACTAAACATTAATAACAGGAATGAAATGCACACACACTTTACAAGCATGACCGAAACCGCTGGAGCCCCCTAGAAATATAACCATAAAAGTTGTCAGGAAAATTCATAAAACTGATGTTCAGGTAGCCGAGTCATGAGTATCCATTGAAGGCTGTGAATGCTGATCCAGGAATAATTTTAACTCTTCAGGTCGTTGGAAGGATTTAGAGAAAGTATCTTTCCAAATGCGCATTGTTGATGGGTCAAAAAGACCATATTTGAATCCAAGACTTCTGAGCTGAGGACGAAGAGCAGTAAATTCCTTGCGAATAGAAACAGTTTCTTTAGCAAAGTCTTGGTGAATAAAATTTTTATTTCCATTGACCATCAAAGAAGGAATTTCTCGTGCAGCTTTTCTTATCAAAACCAAATGATGGTGGCGAAGAACTTTAAAAATCATTTGTCGAGGTTTTGTGTGGCGTGGATTACGATGTGATGGAATCCTGTGCGCCTTATCAATTTCAAATCTTTCTGGAAATTTGATGTTTAGAAGACCAGGAATCAGATTCTCCAAATATAATCTTGTTGCGTGGGCAAAGTGACGGGACGAACACCAAGTTGAGGTAAAGAGGGCTTTATTGAACTCAATACACGTCTCCTCCTTGACGCCAGTCTTTCTGGTGGATACGGGGGTGTAGAGGTCTGGTGGGCGGACGTCCGTTCTCTCCCTGTCTCGCTCCGGATCTTCTCCCTCCTTGTCTGCCGTCGGGTTCCCGAGGGCAGCGGGAAACACAAAGCAAAGAAACTGATGTGAGGGGTCGGTTTGGCTTAAGCCCAAAAAGGGGTGGGTAGTGAGGGGACACCGCAGCAACCGTGACACTCTTCTAAGGTATATGAGGAAGTGAAAGTGCTCAGGATAAGGTGTAGAAGGGGGAAAACGGGGGGGAACGGCTTCGGCTCCTACTCAGTTAGCCTGTCCCTCCTCCCTATCCAACCCGTGAACCGCTTGCGTACCTGTGAAAGCCATGCTCCTCCTGGAGCGTGGCTGGGCGAGTCGCGGGGTCGTTGGCCTCCTGGCTCTCCCTGGCCTCCTGATGACCCGGCCACACGGTCCGCTTCCTCTTCTAATGCTCCGCTTCCTCCGTAGAACACAACACTCTCTTCACACGCCTTGTCCTCCTCTCCGGTGTAGCGACACACCTCCTTCCGGGAGTCTCTCTTCCTTATTGCGCCGAAAGTCATGACGTCGGTCGAGGGCGGGGTCTGGTGGTTCGGGAGTCCCCAATCAGAGAGACCTTCTTCCTGATAGCCGACAAGGCCGGGGGGAATTCTGGGATTTGTAGTCCATTCCTCCTGTCGGCGAGAAACAAGAGGGGAAGAGAGGGGTGTAGCGGCCCACCAGTCCACACGGTCTATGTGTTTCCCGTTTGACAGCCTCAGCCTGTCACACACCTCCTCCCCTGGATTCTCCCGATCGGGGAGAGGAAACACCCTGGACAGATAGTCTGCACTCCCATTGTCCTTACCCTTTCGGTGGCGAACTTCGAATGCAAAGGGCTGAAGTGTCAAAAACCAGCGCAGGACTCTGGGGTTCTGCGACTTGTTCCTACACATCCACTGCAAGGGAGCATGGTCAGTGTACAGCGTGAATGGACGGCCCTCCAAATAGTACCTTAACTTGTCAATTGCCCATTTAACAGCTAAACACTCTCTCTCAATAGTTGGGTACTTGGCCTCTCGTGGGAACAGTTTGCGGCTTATGTAAAGAATAGGATGTTCCACCCCCTCATCAGATATCTGTGATAACACGGCCCCTAGCCCATGATTTGAGGCGTCGGTGTGCAATATAAAAGCTTTGTTGAAGTCTGGGGAGGCTAATACTGGGCCGGTGGTGATGATCCCTTTAAGAGTCTGAAATGCCTCCCTCATGTCCCTACTGGGGTGTAGGAACTGTCGCGGCTTACTCAGGCGCGGTGCTTCCATTGGGGCGTAGGGGCGTTGCCCCACTAACCACATGGCCACGGAGAAAGAACTTCACCGCCGGGCGCGTCCTGACTCGAAATCCGAGTCAGTCAGGAGGACGCGTCGCTGAAGGGGGTGGGGCAGCACTGGAGGGTTGGGTTTGTTGTTGACTTCACTGAGTGACAGCAGGGCAGGCCCAGTGCGCATGTTCAGGTTTGGGCTGATCATTTTTCTGACCAGCCCGAACATGCGCACTAGTAGCCTGCAGTGCCCTGCATTAGGCGAGCGAGCTAAAGCGAGGGCTGCTACTGGCCAGTGGCCGCAGCCCCCCAGTCTCCTATGGGCGGAGACAGACCGTGCTCTAGCCAATCCTGGCATCTGGATTGGTTGAGAGGCGGCGGCCACTGATTGGTTGAGAGGCGGCGGCCACTGATTGGTTGAGAGGCGGCGGCGGCGGACCACCCCGGCACAGGAAAACACACAGCAGATGCGGCGCGGACCCCCGGCGGCGGTCAGGTAAGTTTTCATATTTTTTTTTTAATTAACTTTATTTTTAAACCCCCGCCCCCGGCCCCCCCCCTCGCACGACCCCCCGCGCGTATTGTGAGCCGCAACTGATGAATCCATGATTGTGGTGCCCGACGGAGGCTGGCGGCATTGATTGTCTCTTCGAGAGGGATGGGGCTGACACGGTAATCTAGGCATCGGGCTGTGAGTGGATACTCCTCTTGTGAGCAGACGGCCCTGGTTTGCCCAGGTTCAAGTCGTTATATTATTGTGTCTTTGGACAGTGCCTATGCATTCTTGTGGGCACTTCAAAGCGCCGCTGATGAGATGAGAAGTGGCGGGGGGAGTGATGGCCAAAATAGGAATCCGGCCTGAAGAGAGGAAATGGAGGGCTATGTTAGGGCGTCCAAATGACTGTGTATTTAGCTGTTACGGGCAAGGTTGAAGAGACGTGCTAGCACACTCCAGAGTTCCTTGTGGTGCCGAGACCCCATGCTTACCTTCCCCACTGACACCCCAGGCCCTCGCTGCACATTGCTCGCTCCTTTAGAAGTGGAGCTGCGGCATTTGCTCCCTTGTGAAATGGATCCAAATATCCGAGTTGGGCCCAAAGCAAGAGATATGTGCTTACTGTGTAACATGTGCTTACAGTGGCCAGTCCTCTGATGTATGGCATTAAAACTGGCCCTGTGTACATGCCCCTAAATTAACACTGATGCCAAAAACATAGATTGACTTGCAAACAATGAATGTTAAAAACGTCGAGGGAATGCATTTTAGTGATTTAGTTCCTCTCTTATTTTACATGTTTACTTAATCTTGCATTCCCCACGAGTTAGCTATTTTATAATGTTGTTGTTTATCTGTATTTTTTTCTGTGCATACTTTGAGGCTTGAGCCATGCCAGGTGTTTATGAGGGACTTTGATTGAGCATGCAGGCGCTAAGGCTAAAGCCAAACAAAGTGCCTGTCAGTGGGTTGGCCTCTCTGCAGAGCACACAGAACAATGTTTGTGTATTCCATTTGCAACTGAAATTCTGTGGAAATGTGTGTGGAGGGGGTACACACTGATGTCAAAATATTTGCAAGGCAAAAGTAAGAGAAATTAAGGTGCTTATATTTGAGGGAGTGCAGTGCATGTTGGGGGGCGGTGAAGTGACAGATGTGAGGAAGGGCATTCGGGGAAGAGTGAAAAGAGGATGCTGAAGAAGAAAGAGAGGGGTTGAAGATGTGCAGATGGACAAGATATGCAGAGAAAAAGAGGATACATATCGAACATAAAGCACACATAATTGAAGGCCAAAACTCCTTCCACAGGCCTCAATGCTATTTAATTCACAGACTCACTATTTCAGAATTTAAACATTTTCAATGTTAATTATTTATAAGAAATCATTGTTGTTACTCATTTATCTTAAACAGCCAACACCCAGTGACAAAGCCAATCATACTGACAGGCTTTAGGCGTATGTCAGTTGCTGTGCCATTTATCTGGATAAAATTACATCTCAGAGAGAAACCAAAATACCGGTCTGATGGCACACTATGGGAATCACAGAAATGTATTTCGCATGTTCCTTTATAGGGAGCACCCACTTTTTTCATCTCACTTAAAGACCTGTCTGCACATATTTCTATATGACTGGTTACAGCCAGCAGCTGTGGGTGCTTCCCGAAGTCTGGTTAGAGCATATTTTTCCAAAGTTAATGCTGCATGCAGTGCAAGACACTGGGCAAGCTAAGCATACATTTTAAAGGGCTAAATTTGTCATGCAGAACAATTGACATATTACAGTAACTGTTGAACAAATTAATGCAAGAAGATACGGGGCAGTTTTTAATGTGTTTAATATTTCAAGACTATACGTTCCCACTGCTTAATAGCCTTGCTTTATCGCTGCATTCATTTGCTTTAAAATGCACCATTCGCCAATCTTTTTAAATTTCTTTCTCAGGAGAGGGACTCTCCCTAGACCCCAGGTTTGTCCATTGAACTTGTTCACATCACTAACTAGTGTTTTCTATTGGAAAGGGTAGAGCCAAAGCAGTCTTGCTTAGTACCCTAACCCTCTTCAGAAGTGAGACTTGCTTGGCAACCCAGAAATTCTCTGAAATAATGTTTGAGTTTTCTTTTATGAATGCCTAGAACTACTAAATTTTTAGTCCATTTATCGCAGATATAGTGCTGAAAATCGCACCAAAAAGATGCCAATTTTTTAAAAAATTCTTCACGGGGGGAGAACCCCCCCGAACCCCCCTTATTGCCGTCGGGCTTGATCGCATGCGTTTATTCGCTCTGCATACGCCCTACCAGTTTCAAATTCCACCAGCCGCCACTGGGCTTACTGTCTTTGCGTAAAGCATCTGTGAGGGAGCGGCCACTTCAGAAAACTGGGGGATGAACCTCCTATAATACCCAATTAGTCCTAAAAAGGCTCGCAGATCCCTTTTGTTTTGGGGAAAGGGGGTTTCAGCTATTGCTCTCACTTTCTCGGCCTGAGGGGCTATCAAACCCCGTCCTAGTACGTACCCCAGGTATTTTACCTTTTGAAAGGCTGCTCTGGATTTTTTTGAGTTCACGTGGAGACCCGCTTGTTCTAGGGCGTTCAGAACAATCCTTAAGTGGTCGAGGTGTTCCTCCCAGGTACTGCTGAAAATCACTATGTCGTCCAAATAGGCCGAACAATAGGAAGAATGGTTATGGAGCACCGTATTCATAAGCCGCTGGAAGGTGGCGGGTGCTCCATGCAGACCGAAGGGGAGGACGTTGAATTCGTAGAGGCCTTCTGCAGTGGCGAACACCGTCTTTTTTCGGTCTTCTTCCCTGAGGGGCACCTGCCAATATCCTTTGGTTAAATCGAGCGTCGTGATATATTGGGCTTCCCCTAGCTTCTCAATTAGCTCGTCGATTCTTGGGATGGGGTAAGCATCAAAGGACGAGATAGCGTTCAGGACTTGGAAGTCCATACAAAATCGCGTCGTACCGTCCGGCTTTGGCACCATGACTATTGGGGAAGACCACTCGCTATCTGACGGACGTATGACACCGAGCTGTAACATGTTCTGGACTTCTTTCTTGACTGCTGCTCTTTTTGCCGCATGTATCCGGTAGGGCTTCTGTTTCACGATCTTTCCCGGTGGGGTCAGAATACGGTGTTCAGCTAGGGTGGTCTTTCCTGGGAGGTCAGAGAACAGAGGCGAGAAAGTGATCAGGGCGTTCTGTAACGCCAGTCTTTGGTCTTCCGAGAGATCTTCGTTGATCACGAGTTTGTCAAGGGTGGTTTCATCCAACGTTGTTGTGGGTACAGTCAGTTGGGCGTTTTTCGGAGGGGTTCCCAACCATTTCTTTAACATGTTTATATGGTAGGTTTGTTGTCTGCGCGGTGTAATCTGCAGTTGGTAGGTCGTGTTCCCTAGAACCCCTACGACTTTGTATGGACCCTGCCAACCTGCGAGGAATTTCTTTGTTGATGAGGGAAGAAGCACCAGGGCCCAATCACCTACGGACAGTCTTCTCCATTTCTTTCCCGGTCATAGTAGGTTTTTTGTCGTCTTTGGCTGCTTTCCAAATGGGAGTACGCCAAATCTCTCAGTTTCCATATTTTTTATTTCAGCTGTTACGTGTACTCCAGCGTTCCTCTGTTCTCCTCTTCCTTTTCTCGCTCCCACGCTTCCTTTGTCATTTCCAGTAATGACCGGGGTTGGCGCCCATATAGGAGTTCAAAAGACGAACATCCCAAACTGCTTTGGACTTGAGCCCTAATCACGTAGAGCGCCAAGGGCAGAAGGCGATCCCATTCCTTGCCTTCTATTGCTAACATCTTCTTCAGGGTGGTTTTGATGGTTCTGTTATACCGCTCTACGAGGCCATCCGTTTGTGGGTGGTAAACTGAGGTTCGTATATGGTGGAGGTCCAACACGCGACATACTTCTTTCATCAAGCGAGAGACAAAGGGTGTTCCTTGATCCGTAAGGATCTCTCTCGGGAATCCAACCCTTGAAAAGAGCTCCACTAGTTTATCCGCGATGGCCGAGGAGGTCGGAGCCCTGAGGGGGAACACCTCTGGAAACCTGGTGGTGTAATCTACAACCACCAAGGCGTATTGGTTCCCCTTCCGTGTCTGTGGCAGTGGGCCTATCAGGTCCATTCCCACCCTTTCAAAGGGATTTCCGACTATTGGCAATGGCTGCAGGGGAACAGCAGGGGGTCGTTGTGTGTTCTTCCTTTGACACTCCTCTCAGGTCTGACAGTGAAGCTTGATGTCCTTATAGACTCCCGGCCAAAAAAATGCCGTAGCACAGTTTGGGTCGTTTTCTCTGTTCTGGTGTGACCTGCTGTGAGGTGGGAATGGGAGAAAAAAGTATCTGCTCCCTGAACGCCATCGGTACCAGGAGTTGTTCCGGATCGTCTGAACTGCCCTTTCGATACAATAAACCGTTTTTGATTAGGAAGCGGGGATAGGCAGGTGAAGAGTCATCCTGAGTCATGTGGGCTGTTTCCCAGGCGTTGAACAGGGTGGGGTCGTTGGATTGGGCAAACCTAAAACTCTTGTCCAGGAGCCAGGGTTCAGGGGTGGTTAGGGCAGAGAGAGTCTGGTTGCCGTCCCCCCCTCTGTTGAGTCTATTGGATTCCCTTCGGATGGTACTATTAAATAGCTGTAGGAACTCTGGATTGTCTGTTCCCAGGATGAGTTCTTCGGGGAGTCCCTCTAGAGCCCCCACCCATACTCTGCAAGGGGGTCCCTGGGGAGGAGTAAGGGTAATGGTAGCCAGGGGATAGGGCTTTACGTCCCCGTGAACGCACCTTATGTGAACCATAGTGTCCGGGACGTATTGGGTTGGTTTGACAAGAGACTTGAGTACTACGGACTGTTTACAGCCTGAATCTAACAACGCTTTCACCCTCCTTCCATTCACGTGTACACTTACATGAAATGCTGGTCCCATCTCAGCAGTGTAGAGTATGGACCTTGGAACATAGCCCACTTCCATGGGTTCGTCGGTTACCTTCCGCTTGGGACACATCCGCGCTATGTGACCCCAGTCACCACACTCGAAGCACCCTGGGCCCGCGGAACGAAGGTAAGTCGGTTTGGTTGGTTTTGTTTCGGGGAGGCTCCATCACCGGACGTAGTTTCTTCTCAGGTTTCAAGGGACTGGTTTTGCTCTGTTTGTCATGGTCCCAAGGAGAAGGGCGAGGCTGGGCCCTCGAGAAGGTCGTGGCCATCTCTACGGCCTCCTCCGGTGTGAGGTGGGGATGTTGCTTTAACCACCTCTGAGTGCCGTATGGCAAAGCCTCCAGAAATTTTTCCAGATACACTCTATTCAAGATCTCTTCTTTCGTGCTTGAATGCGGTTTCAACCATTTATCGGCTGCCATTTTGAGGCGGAAATACAGGGTCTTGGGGTTCTCTCCGGGCTGTCCTCACTCTTTCCGGAAACGAACCCGGTATGCTTCGGCATCCAAACCGAGATGATCCAGGATCACCTCTTTGATCTCTTGGTATGGTGTGTCTCCTGTGGCGTTGGCCAGCTGGTACGCCGACTGGGCCTCCCCCGTCAACAGGGGAGCTAGGAAGAACGGCCATCTGTCCTCCGGCCAGGCGCATGCTCTCGCGGCGCGTTCGAAATTCAGCAGGAACGCGTCAGGGTCCTCGCCTGCCACATATTTTTGCAGAGCAATACCTGAGGGTCCGTGTCTCATGCCTCTGGCTTCTCTGGGGGAGGGCGCCGCCGGTGCCTTGAACATTTGTTGCAGCCCATCCATCTGGGCGGCAAAAGAGTCTCCGAAGACGTCCCTATCGGCTTTGGCCGACGTCATTTGCCGTTCCATGGCCCATTCGAGCTTTTCCTGCCCTTTTACCAGGTGTTGTATGAGGGCATCCATCATAGGGTTACTGATGGACTGAGTTGGAGATCCCACTTCTGACACCAGTTGTTGCGTGGGCAAAGGTACGGGACAAACACCAAGTTGAGGTAAAGAGGGCTTTATTGAGCTCAATACACGTCTCCTCCTTGACGCCAGTCTTTCTGGTGGATACGGGGGTGTAGAGGTCTGGTGGGCGGACGTCCGTTCTCTCCCTGTCTCGCTCCGGATCTTCTCCCTCCTTGTCTGCCGTCGGGTTCCCGAGGGCTCCGTGATAAGGCAGCGGGAAACACAAAGCAAAGAAACTGACGTGAGGGGTCGGTTTGGCTTAAGCCCAAAAAGGGGTGGGTAGTGAGGGGACACCGCAGCAACCATGACACTCTTCTAAGGTATACGAGGAAGTGAAAGTGCTCAGGATAAGGTGTAGAAGGGGGAAAACGGGGGGAACGGCTTCGGCTCCTACTCAGTTAGCCTGTCCCTCCTCCCTATCCAACCCGTGAACCGCTTGCGTACCTGTGAAAGCCATGCTCCTCCTGGAGCGTGGCTGGGCGAGTCGCGGGGTCGTTGGCCTCCTGGCTCTCCCTGGCCTCCTGATGACCCGGCCACACGGTCCGCTTCCTCTTCTAATGCTCCGCTTCCTCCGTAGAACACAACACTCTCTTCACACGCCTCGTCCTCCTCTCCGGTGTAGCGACACACCTCCTTCCGGGAGTCTCTCTTCCTTATTGCGCCGAAAGTCATGACGTCGGTCGAGGGCGGGGTCTGGTGGTTCGGGAGTCCCCAATCAGAGAGACCTTCTTCCTGATAGCCGACAAGGCCGGGGGGAATTCTGGGATTTGTAGTCCATTCCTCCTGTCGGCGAGAAACAAGAGGGGAAGAGAGGGGTGTAGCGGCCCACCAGTCCACACGGTCTATGTGTTTCCCGTTTGACAGCCTCAGCCTGTCACACACCTCCTCCCCTGGATTCTCCCGATCGGGGAGAGGAAACACCCTGGACAGATAGTCTGCACTCCCATTGTCCTTACCCTTTCGGTGGCGAACTTCGAATGCAAAGGGCTGAAGTGTCAAAAACCAGCGCAGGACTCTGGGGTTCTGCAACTTGTTCCTACACATCCACTGCAAGGGAGCATGGTCAGTGTACAGCGTGAATGGACGGCCCTCCAAATAGTACCTTAACTTGTCAATTGCCCATTTAACCGCTAAACACTCTCTCTCAATAGTTGGGTACTTGGCCTCTCGTGGGAACAGTTTGCGGCTTATGTAAAGAATAGGATGTTCCACCCCCTCATCAGATATCTGTGATAACACGGCCCCTAGCCCATGATTTGAGGCGTCGGTGTGCAATATAAAAGCTTTGTTGAAGTCTGGGGAGGCTAATACTGGGCCGGTGGTGATGATCCCTTTAAGAGTCTGAATGCCTCCCTCATGTCCCTACTGGGGTGTAGGAACTGTCGCGGCTTACTCAGGCGCGGTGCGTCCATTGGGGCGTAGGGGCGTTGCCCCACTAACCACATGGCCACGGAGAAAGAACTTCACCGCCGGGCGCGTCCTGACTCGAAATCCGAGTCAGTCAGGAGGACGCGTCGCTGAAGGGGGTGGGGCAGCACTGGAGGGTTGGGTTTGTTGTTGACTTCACTGAGTGACAGCAGGGCAGGCCCAGTGCGCATGTTCAGGTTTGGGCTGATCATTTTTCTGACCAGCCCGAACATGCGCACTAGCAGCCTGCAGTGCCCTGCATTAGGCGAGCGAGCTAGGGCGAGGGCTGCTACTGGCCAGTGGCCGCAGCCCCCCGGTCTCCTATGGGCGGAGACAGACCGTGCTCTAGCCAATCCTGGCATCTGGATTGGTTGAGAGGCGGCAGCCACTGATTGGTTGAGAGGCGGCGGCGGCGGACCACCCCGGCACAGGAAAACACACAGCAGATGCGGCGCGGACCCCCGGCGGCGGTCAGGTAAGTTTTCATATTTTCTTTTTAATTAACTTTATTTTTAAACCCCCGCCCCCGGCCCCCCCCCCCTCGCACGACCCCCCACGCGTATTGTGAGCCGCAACTGATGAATCCATGATTGTGGTGCCCGACGGAGGCTGGCGGCATTGATTGTCTCTTCGAGAGGGATGGGGCTGACACGGTAATCTAGGCATCGGGCTGTGAGTGGATACTCCTCTTGTGAGCAGACGGCCCTGGTTTGCCCAGGTTCAAGTCGTTATATTATTGTGTCTTTGGACAGTGCCTATGCATTCTTGTGGGCACTTCAAAGCGCCGCTGATGAGATGAGAAGTGGCGGGGGAGTGACGGCCAAAATAGGAATCCGGCCTGAAGAGAGGAAATGGTGGGCTATGTTAGGGCGTCCAAATGACTGTGTATTTAGCTGTTACGGGCAAGGTTGAAGAGACGTGCTAGCACACTCCAGAGTTCCTTGTGGTGCCGAGACCCCATGCTTACCTTCCCCACTGACACCCCAGGCCCTCGCTGCACATTGCTCGCTCCTTTAGAAGTGGAGCTGCGGCATTTGCTCCCTTGTGAAATGGATCCAAATATCCGAGTTGGGCCCAAAGCAAGAGATATGTGCTTACTGTGTAACATGTGCTTACAGTGGCCAGTCCTCTGATGTATGGCATTAAAACTGGCCCTGTGTACATGCCCCTAAATTAACACTGATGCCAAAAACATAGATTGACTTGCAAACAATGAATGTTAAAAACGTCGAGGGAATGCATTTTAGTGATTTAGTTCCTCTCTTATTTTACATGTTTACTTAATCTTGCATTCCCCACGAGTTAGCTATTTTATAATGTTGTTGTTTATCTGTATTTTTTTCTGTGCAAACTTTGAGGCTTGAGCCATGCCAGGTGTTTATAGGGACTTTGATTGAGCATGCAGGCGCTAAGGCTAAAGCCAAACAAAGTGCCTGTCAGTGGGTTGGCCTCTCTGCAGAGCACACAGAACAATGTTTGTGTATTCCATTTGCAACTGAAATTCTGTGGAAATGTGTGTGGAGGGGGTACACACTGATGTCAAAATATTTGCAAGGCAAAAGTAAGAGAAATTAAGGTGCTTATATTTGAGGGAGTGCAGTGCATGTTGGGGGGCGGTGAAGTGACAGATGTGAGGAAGGGCATTCGGGGAAGAGTGAAAAGAGGATGCTGAAGAAGAAAGAGAGGGGGTTGAAGATGTGCAGATGGACAAGATATGCAGAGAAAAAGAGGATACATATCTAACATAAAGCACACATAATTGAAGGCCAAAACTCCTTCCACAGGCCTCAATGCTATTTAATTCACAGACTCACTATTTCAGAATTTAAACATTTTCAATGTTAATTATTTATAAGAAATCATTGTTGTTACTCATTTATCTTAAACAGCCAACACCCAGTGACAAAGCCAATCATACTGACAGGCTTTAGGCGTATGTCAGTTGCTGTGCCATTTATCTGGATAAAATTACATCTCAGAGAGAAACCAAAATACCGGTCTGATGGCACACTATGGGAATCACAGAAATGTATTTGGCATGTTCCTTTATAGGGAGCACCCACTTTTTTCATCTCACTTAAAGACCTGTCTGCACATATTTCTATATGACTGGTTACAGCCAGCAGCTGTGGGTGCTTTCCGAAGTCTGGTTAGAGCATATTTTTCCAAAGTTAATGCTGCATGCAGTGCAAGACACTGGGCAAGATAAGCATACATTTTAAAGGGCTAAAGTTGTCATGCAGAACAATTTACATATTACAGTAACTGTTGAACAAATTAATGCAAGAAGATACGGGGCAGTTTTTAATGTGTTTAATATTTCAAGACTATACGTTCCCACTGCTTAATAAGCCTTGCTTTATCGCTGCATTCATTTGCTTTAAAATGCACCATTTGCCAATCTTTTTAAATTTCTTTCTCAGGAGAGGGACTCTCCCTAGACCCCAGGTTTGTCCATTGAACTTGTTCACATCACTAACTAGTGTTTTCTATTGGAAAGGGTAGAGCCAAAGCAGTCTTGCTTAGTACCCTAACCCTCTTCAGAAGTCAGACTTGATTGGCAACCCAGAAATTCTCTGAAATAATGTTTGAGTTTTCTTTTATGAATGCCTAGAACTACTAAATTTTTAGTCCATTTATCACAGATATAGTGCTGAAAATCGCACCAAAAAGATGCCAATTTTTTAAAAAATTCTTCACGGGGGGAGAACCCCCCCGAACCCCCCTTATTGCCGTCGGGCTTGATCGCATGCGTTTATTCGCTCTGCATACGCCCTACCAGTTTCAAATTCCACCAGCCGCCACTGGGCTTACTGTCTTTGCGTAAAGCATCTGTGAGGGGAGCGGCCACTTCAGAAAACTGGGGGATGAACCTCCTATAATACCCAATTAGTCCTAAAAAAGGCTCGCAGATCCCTTTTGTTTTGGGGAAAGGGGGTTTCAGCTATTGCTCTCACTTTCTCGGCCTGAGGGGCTATCAAACCCCGTCCTAGTACGTACCCCAGGTATTTTACCTTTTGAAAGGCTGCTCTGGATTTTTTTGAGTTCACGTGGAGACCCGCTTGTTCTAGGGCGTTCAGAACAATCCTTAAGTGGTCGAGGTGTTCCTCCCAGGTACTGCTGAAAATCACTATGTCGTCCAAATAGGCCGAACAATAGGAAGAATGGTTATGGAGCACCGTATTCATAAGCCGCTGGAAGGTGGCGGGTGCTCCATGCAGACCGAAGGGGAGGACGTTGAATTCGTAGAGGCCTTCTGCAGTGGCGAACACCGTCTTTTTTTCGATCTTCTTCCCTGAGGGGCACCTGCCAATATCCTTTGGTTAAATCGAGCGTCGTGATATATTGGGCTTCCCCTAGCTTCTCAATTAGCTCGTCGATTCTTGGGATGGGGTAAGCATCAAAGGACGAGATAGCGTTCAGGACTTGGAAGTCCATACAAAATCGCGTCGTACCGTCCGGCTTTGGCACCATGACTATTGGGGAAGACCACTCGCTATCTGACGGACGTATGACACCGAGCTGTAACATGTTCTGGACTTCTTTCTTGACTGCTGCTCTTTTTGCCGCATGTATCCGGTAGGGCTTCTGTTTCACGATCTTTCCCGGTGGGGTCAGAATACGGTGTTCAGCTAGGGTGGTCTTTCCTGGGAGGTCAGAGAACCGAGGCGAGAAAGAGATCAGGGCGTTCTGTAACGCCATTCTTTGGTCTTCCGAGAGATCTTCGTTGATCACGAGTTTGTCAAGGGTGGTTTCATCCAACGTTGTTGTGGGTACAGTCAGTTGGGCGTTTTTCGGAGGGGTTCCCAACCATTTCTTTAACATGTTTATATGGTAGGTTTGTTGTCTGCGCGGTGTAATCTGCAGTTGGTAGGTCGTGTTCCCTAGAACCCCTACGACTTTGTATGGACCCTGCCAACCTGCGAGGAATTTCTTTGTTGATGAGGGAAGAAGCACAAGGGCCCAATCACCTACGGACAGTCTTCTCCATTTCTTTCCCGGTCATAGTAGGTTTTTTGTCGTCTTTGGCTGCTTTCCAAATGGGAGTACGCCGAATCTCTCAGTTTCCATATTTTTTATTTCAGCTGTTACGTGTACTCCAGCGTTCCTCTGTTCTCCTCTTCCTTTTCTCGCTCCCACGCTTCCTTTGTCATTTCCAGTAATGACTGGGGTTGGCGCCCATATAGGAGTTCAAAAGACGAACATCCCAAACTGCTTTGGACTTGAGCCCTAATCACGTAGAGCGCCAAGGGCAGAAGGCGATCCCATTCCTTGCCTTCTATTGCTAACATCTTCTTCAGGGTGGTTTTGATGGTTCTGTTATACCGCTCTACGAGGCCATCCGTTTGTGGGTGGTAAACTGAGGTTCGTATATGGTGGAGGTCCAACACGCGACATACTTCTTTCATCAAGCGAGAGACAAAGGGTGTTCCTTGATCCGTAAGGATCTCTCTCGGGAATCCAACCCTTGAAAAGAGCTCCACTAGTTTATCCGCGATGGCCGAGGAGGTCGGAGCCCTGAGGGGGAACACCTCTGGAAACCTGGTGGTGTAATCTACAACCACCAAGGCGTATTGGTTCCCCTTCCGTGTCCGTGGCAGTGGGCCTATCAGGTCCATTCCCACCCTTTCAAAGGGATTTCCGACTATTGGCAATGGCTGCAGGGGAACAGCAGGGGGTCGTTGTGTGTTCTTCCTTTGACACTCCTCTCAGGTCTGACAGTGAAGCTTGATGTCCTTATAGACTCCCGGCCAAAAAAAATGCCGTAGCACAGTTTGGGTCGTTTTCTCTGTTCTGGTGTGACCTGCTGTGAGGTGGGAATGGGAGAAAAAAAGTATCTGCTCCCTGAACGCCATCGGTACCAGGAGTTGTTCCGGATCGTCTGAACTGCCCTTTCGATACAATAAACCGTTTTTGATTAGGAAGCGGGGATAGGCAGGTGAAGAGTCATCCTGAGTCATGTGGGCTGTTTCCCAGGCGTTGAACAGGGTGGGGTCGTTGGATTGGGCAAACCTAAAACTCTTGTCCAGGAGCCAGGGTTCAGGGGTGGTTAGGGCAGAGAGAGTCTGGTTGCCATCCCCCCCTCTGTTGAGTCTATTGGATTCCCTTCGGATGGTACTATTAAATAGCTGTAGGAACTCTGGATTGTCTGTTCCCAGGATGAGTTCTTCGGGGAGTCCCTCTAGCGCCCCCACCCACACTCTGCAAGGGGGTCCCTGGGGAGGAGTAAGGGTAATGGTAGCCAGGGGATAGGGCTTTACGTCCCCGTGAACGCACCTTATGTGAACCATAGTGTCCGGGACGTATTGGGTTGGTTTGACAAGAGACTTGAGTACTACGGACTGTTTACAGCCTGAATCTAACAACGCTTTCACCCTCCTTCCATTCACGTGTACACTTACATGAAATGCTGGTCCCATCTCAGCAGTGTAGAGTATGGACCTTGGAACATAGCCCACTTCCATGGGTTCGTCGGTTATCTTCCGCTTGGGACACATCCGCGCTATGTGACCCCAGTCACCACACTCGAAGCACTGGGGCCCGCGGAACGAAGGTAAGTCGGTTCGGTTGGTTTTGTTTCGGGGAGGCTCCATCACCGGACGTAGTTTCTTCTCAGGTTTCAAGGGACTGGTTTTGCTCTGTTTGTCATGGTCCCAAGGAGAAGGGCGAGGCTGGGCCCTCGAGAAGGTCGTGGCCATCTCTTCGGCCTCCTCCGGTGTGAGGTGGGGATGTTGCTTTAACCACCTCTGAGTGCCATATGGCAAAGCCTCCAGAAATTTTTCCAGATACACTCTATTCAAGATCTCTTCTTTCGTGCTTGAATGCGGTTTCAACCATTTATCGGCTGCCATTTTGAGGCGGAAATACAGGGTCTTGGGGTTCTCTCCGGGCTGTCCTCGCTCTTTCCGGAAACGAACCCGGTATGCTTCGGCATCCAAGCTGAGATGATCCAGGATCACCTCTTTGATCTCTTGGTATGGTGTGTCTCCTGTGGCGTTGGCCACCTGGTACACCGACTGGGCCTCCCCCGTCAACAGGGGAGCTAGGAAGAACGGCCATCTGTCCTCCGGCCAGGCGCATGCTCTCGCGGCGCGTTCGGAATTCAGCAGGAACGCGTCGGGGTCCTCGCCTGCCACATATTTTTGCAGAGCAATACCTGAGGGTCCGTGTGTCATGCCTCTGGCTTCTCTGGGGGAGGGCGCCGCCGGTGCCTTGAACATTTGTTGCAGCCCATCCATCTGGGCGGCAAAAGAGTCTCCGAAGACGTCCCTATCGGCTTTGGCCGACGTCATTTGCCGTTCCATGGCCCATTCGAGCTTTTCCTGCCCTTTTACCAGGTGTTGTATGAGGGCATCCATCATAGGGTTACTGATGGACTGAGTTGGAGATCCCACTTCTGACACCAGTTGTTGCGTGGGCAAAGGTACGGGACAAACACCAAGTTGAGGTAAAGAGGGCTTTATTGAGCTCAATACACGTCTCCTCCTTGACGCCAGTCTTTCTGGTGGATACGGGGGTGTAGAGGTCTGGTGGGCGGACGTCCGTTCTCTCCCTGTCTCGCTCCGGATCTTCTCCCTCCTTGTCTGCCGTCGGGTTCCCGAGGGCTCCGTGATAAGGCAGCGGGAAACACAAAGCAAAGAAACTGACGTGAGGGGTCGGTTTGGCTTAAGCCCAAAAAGGGGTGGGTAGTGAGGGGACACCGCAGCAACCGTGACACTCTTCTAAGGTATACGAGGAAGTGAAAGTGCTCAGGGTAAGGTGTAGAAGGGGGAAAACGGGGGGGGAACGGCTTCGGCTCCTACTCGGTTAGCCTGTCCCTCCTCCCTATCCAACCCGTGAACCGCTTGCGTACCTGTGAAAGCCACGCTCCTCCTGGAGCATGGCTGGTCGAGTCGCGGGGTCGTTGGCCTCCTGGCTCTCCCTGGCCTCCTGATGACCCGGCCACACGGTCCGCTTCCTCCTCTAACGCTCTGCTTGCTCCGTAGAACACAACACTCTCTTCACACGCCTCGTCCTCCTCTCCGGTGTAGCGACACACCTCCTTCCGGGAGTCTCTCTTCCTTATTGCGCCGAAAGTCATCTCGTCGGTCGAGGGCGGGGTCTCGTGGTTCGGGAGTCCCCAATCAGAGAGACCTTCTTCCTGATAGCCGACAAGGCCGGGGGGAATACTGGGATTTGTAGTCCATTCCTCCTGTCGGCGAGAAACAAGAGGGGAAGAGAGGAGTGTAGCGGCCCACCAGTCCACACGGTCTATGTGTTTCCCGTTTGACAAAGCGATACCAAAGGGGATGATGGACGGAGCGTTTGAGCTAATCAAACACTCACCCCCAGTCAACTGATCTGGGTTTAATCCATCATCATTCTTTAGCTCACTGCCACTACCACAGTTCAGACATGGCCAATATGCAAATCAGTCTGACCCTGTGCCTCATGGGAACAGTCCAGCCCGAACTGCCAAGCCATGTCTTCCCTGGACCGGAAACAAGCATCCTGGGACCGGTTTCTGGCTATTCAGCCGTCATCAGCCAGGCTAGCTTGAATCCAGTGGCAAAGTGAGCAAGGGACCCAAGTCTGGGCATACCCTGCCAACTTAGGGCGAACAAAGCGATACCAAAGGGGATGATGGACGGAGCGTTTGAGCTAATCAAACACTGACCCCCAGTCAACTGATCTGGGTTTAATCCATCATCATTCTTTAGCTCACTCCACCATCCCAGTTCAGACATGGCCATATGCAAATCAGTCTGACCCTGTGCCTCATGGGAACAGTCCAGACCGAACTGCCAAGCCATGTCTTCCCTGGACCGGAAACAAGCATCCTGGGACCAGTTTCTGGCTATTCAGCCGTCATCAGCCAGGCTAGCTTGAATCCACTGGAAAGTGAGCAAGGGACCCACGTATGGGCATACCCTGCCAACTTAGGGCGAACAAAGCGATACCAAAGGGGATGATGGACGGAGCGTTTGAGCTAATCAAACACTCACCCCCAGTCAACTGATCTGCGTTTAATCCATCATCATTCTTTAGCTCACTCCACCACCCCAGTTCAGACATGGCCATATGCAAATCAGTCTGACCCTGTGCCTCATGGGAACAGTCCAGACTGAACTGCCAAGCCATGTCTTCCCTGGACCGGAAACAAGCATCCTGGGACCAGTTTCTGGCTATTCAGCCGTCATCAGCCAGGCTAGCTTGAATCCAGTGGCAAAGTGAGCAAGGGACCCACGTCTGGGCATACCCTGCCAACTTAGGGCGAACAAAGCGATACCAAAGGGGATGATGGACGGAGCGTTTGAGCTAATCAAACACTCACCCCCAGTCAACTGATCTGGGTTTAATCCATCATCATTCTTTAGCTCACTCCACCACTCCAGTTCAGACATGGCCATATGCAAATCAGTCTGACCCTGTGCCTCATGGGAACAGTCCAGCCCGAACTGCCAAGCCATGTCTTCCCTGGACTGGAAACAAGCATCCTGGGACCGGTTTCTGGCTATTCAGCCGTCATCAGCCAGGCTAGCTTGAATCCAGTGGCAAAGTGAGCAAGGGACCCACGTCTGGGCATACCCTGCCAACTTAGGGTGAACAAAGCGATACCAAAGGGGATGATGGACGGAGCGTTTGAGCTAATCAAACACTCACCCCCAGTCAACTGATCTGGGTTTAATCCATCATCATTCTTTAGCTCACTCCACCACCCCAGTTCAGACATGGCCATATGCAAATCAGTCTGACCCTGTGCCTCATGGGAACAGTCCAGCCCGAACTGCCAAGCCATGTCTTCCCTGGACCGGAAACAAGCATCCTGGGACCGGTTTCTGGCTATTCAGCCGTCATCAGCCAGGCTAGCTTGAATCCAGTGGCAAAGTGAGCAAGGGACCCACGTCTGGGCATACCCTGCCAACTTAGGGCAAACAAAGCGATACCAAAGGGGATAATGGACGGAGCGTTTGAGTTAATCAAACACTCACCCCCAGTCAACTGATCTGGGTTTAATCCATCATCATTCTTTAGCTCACTCCACCACCCCAGTTCAGACATGGCCATATGCAAATCAGTCTGACCCTGTGCCTCATGGGAACAGTCCAGCCCGAACTGCCAAGCCATGTCTTCCCTGGACCGGAAACAAGCATCCTGGGACCGGTTTCTGGCTATTCAGCCGTCATCAGCCAGGCTAGCTTGAATCCAGTGGCAAGGTGAGCAAGGGACCCACGTCTGGGCATACCCTGCCAACTTAGGGCGAACAAAGCAATACCAAAAGGGATGATGGACGGAGCGTTTGAGCTAATCAAACACTCACCCCCAGTCAACTGATCTGGGTTTAATCCATCATCATTCTTTAGCTCACTCCACCACCCCAGTTCAGACATGGCCATATGCAAATCAGTCTGACCCTGTGCCTCATGGGAACAGTCCAGCCCGAACTGCCAAGCCATGTCTTCCCTGGACCGGAAACAAGCATCCTGGGACCTGTTTCTGGCTATTCAGCCGTCATCAGCCAGGCTAGCTTGAATCCAGTGGCAAGGTGAGCAAGGGACCCACGTCTGGGCATACCCTGCCAACTTAGGGCGAACAAAGCAATACCAAAAGGGATGATGGACGGAGCGTTTGAGCTAATCAAACACTCACCCCCTGTCAACTGATCTGGGTTTAATCCATCATCATTCTTTAGCTCACTCCACCACCCCAGTTCAGACATGGCCATATGCAAATCAGTTTGACCCTGTGCCTCATGGGAACAGTCCAGCCCGAACTGCCAAGCCATGTCTTCCCTGGACCGGAAACAAGCATCCTGGGACCTGTTTCTGGCTATTCAGCCGTCATCAGCCAGGCTAGCTTGAATCCAGTGGCAAAGTGAGCAAGGGACCCACGTCTGGGCATACCCTGCCAACTTAGGGCAAACAAAGCGATACCAAAGGGGATGATGGACGGAGCGTTTGAGCTAATCAAACACTCACCCCCAGTCAACTGATCTGGGTTTAATCCATCATCATTCTTTAGCTCACTCCACCACCCCAGTTCAGACATGGCCATATGCAAATCAGTCTGACCCTGTGCCTCATGGGAACAGTCCAGCAGCCTCAGCCTGTCACAAATCTGCAATTGGAACCTTCAACATCCTCTGGCAAGTTAAAAATGCGTAAATTATATTGTCTATTACAATTTTCCATATCCAGAAGGTGAGCAGACATAGGAGAGATTTTTGCGACAAGTGGCGAAAAAGCGTCGATTTAACTTTATTGTCATTTATTTTAATTGAGTTATCAGAAATTTTCATTGACATACTAGCCATGTCTTTGCGCAAATTTTTAATCTCTGTCGCAATTGAGTCTGTGTTGACACGAAGAGCTTGAATTTCGTCAAGAATCAATGATAAAGAAGGTTCACTTGACTCAACCACTTTAGATTTAACAGGGGGAGGTGAAACCTGTTGCTTCCTTTTGTTATAAGGTGTTTGCCCATTCTTATGATCCATGCTTTGTTTAAATGAATAAACTTGCAAGGAATGTAAAATTAGGAGAAAAAAAGAAAAATGTAATAATTTCTGAGAAAAACTGAAGTTAGAGTGAGAATTGCTGAGAAAAGCTTGAAAAAATGAAAGGTGCAGCAGCTAAAACTGACTGTGGGAGTGGTTAGGCCAAAGCCAGGCCCTCTCCTAATCACTTACTCCGCCCCCCTGACAGAGAAGCCGGGCATTACCTCAAAGCAGGGCTGGGAGCTGAAGCAGGAAGGGATAAAATGCCACTGCCACCGAAGAAAAGACCAGGAAAAGCCTCACAGCAAAGGTATGCACATCAATAATACAGCGACCTCATTATTTGAAGTAATTTGACAAAAAACGGGGGAAATCAATCGGAGCTCAGCAGGCGGCCATCTTGTTTCGCGCTCGCGCGTGTCTGATGTTTCTAGATTTGATCCAGCGCCTCTCAAAGGAGGCCCAGGTGTCTCAATATTTGATCCAGTGCCTCTTGACGGTGGCCCATGTGTCTCCAGATTTGCCCAGTGCTGCTTGAAGATGCCCGAGGTGTCTCCAGATTTGATCACGTGCCTCTTGAAGATGCCTCAGGTGTCTCCATTCTTGATCCAGTGCCTCTTGAAGATGCCCCAGGTGTTTTCAGATTTGATCCAATGCCTCTCAAAGAAGGCCCAGATTTGATCCAGTGCCTCTTGAAGATGCCACAGGTGTCTCCATATTTTATCCAGTGCCTCTCAAAGGAGGCCAAGGTGTCTCAAGATTTGACCCAGTGCTTCTTCAAGATGCCCAGGTTTCTCCAGATTTGATCCAGTGCCGCTTGAAGATGCCCCAGGTGTCTCCAAATTGATCAAGTGCCTCTTGAAGATGCCCCAGGTGTCTCCATATTTGATCCAGTGCCTCTTGAAGATGCCCTAGGTGTTTCCAGATTTGATTAAGTGCCTCTCACAGAAGGCCAAGGTGTCTCCAGATTTGATTCAGTGCCTCTTGAAGATGCCCCAGATGTCTCTAGATTTGATCCAGTGCCACTTGAAGATGCCCCAGGTGTCTCCAGATTTGTTAGTGCCTCCTGAAGATGCCCCAGGTCTCTCCAGAATTGACCCAGGTCCTCTCAAAGATGCTTCAGATATTTCCGGATTTGATCAAGTGCCACTTGAAGATGCCACAGGTTGCTCCAGATTTCATCCAGTGCCTCTTGAAGATGTCTCAGGTGTTTCCAGATTTCATCCAGTGCCTCTCAAAGGAGGCCCAGGTGTCTCAAACTTTAATCCAGTGCCTCTCGAAGATGCCACAGATGCCTCTAGATTTGTATAGTGCCTCCTGAAGACTCCCCAGGTTTCTCCAGAATTGACCCAGTGCCTCTCAAAGATGCCCCAGATGTTTCTAGATTTGATCAAGTGCCTCTCAAAGGAGAACCAGGTGTCTCAAAATTTGATCCAGTGCCTCTTGAAGGTGCCCCAGGTGCCACCAGAATTGATTCAGTGCCTCGCAAAGGTACCCCAGGTGTCTCCAGATTTTATCAAGTGCCTCTTGAAGATGGCCCAGGTGTCCATAGATTTGATCCAGTGCCTCTTGAAGATGCCCCAGGTGTATCAAAATTTGTTTCAGTGCCTCTTAAAGAAGGCCCAGGTGTCTCAAGATTTGATCCAGTCCCACTTGAAGATGCCCCAGGTGTCTCCAGATTTGCCAGTGGCTCTCGAAGATGTCTCCAGATTTGCCCAGTGCCTCTTGAAGATGCCCCAGGTGTCTCCAGATTTGATCCAGTGCCTCTCAAAGATTCCCCCAGATGTCTCCAGACTTGCACAGTGCCTCTTGGTGATGCCCCAGGTGTTTCCAGATTTGATCCAGTGCCTCTTGAAGATGCCCCAGGTGTCTCCAAATTTGATCCAGTGCCTCTTGAAGATGCTACAGGTGTTTCCAGATTTGCCCAGTGCCACTTGAAGATGCACCAGGTGTCTCCATATTTGATCATGTGCCTCTTGAAGATGCCCCAGGTGTCTCCAGATTTGATCCAGTGCCTCTTGAAGATGCCCTATGTGTTTCCAGATTTGCCCAGTGCCTCTTGAAGATGCCCAAGGTGTTTCCAGCTTTGATCAAGTGCCTCTTGAAGATGCCCCAGGTGTATCCAGATTCGATCAAGTGCCTCTTGAAGATGCCTCAGGTGTTTCCAGATTTGATCCAGTGCCTCTCAAAGGAGGCCCAGGTGTCTCCAGATTTGATCCAGTGCCTCTTGAAGGTGCCCCAGGTGCCTCCAGACTTGCCCAGTGCTGCTTGAAGATGACCAAGGTGTTTCCAGATTTTATCAAGTGCCTCTCGAAGATACCGCAGGTGTCTCCAGAGTTGTTCCAGTCCCTCTTGAAGATGCCCCAGGTGTCTCAAGATTTGATCCAGTCCCACTTGAAGATGCCCCAGGTGTCTCTGGATTTGTCAGTGGCTCTCGAAGATGTCTCCAGATTTGCCTAGTGCCTCTTGAAGATGCCCCAGGTGCCTCCAGATTTGATCCAGTGCCTCTCAAAGATTCCCCAGATGTCTCCAGACTTGCACAGTGCCTCTTGAAGATGCCCCAGGTGTCTCCAGATTTGATTCAGTGCCTCTTGAAGATGCCACAGGTGTCTCCATATTTTATCCAGTGCCTCTCAAAGGAGGCCAAGGTGTCTCCAGATTTGATCCAGTGCCTCTTGAAGATGCCCCAGGTGTCCCCAGATTTGATCCAGTGCCACTTGAAGATGCCCCAGGTGTCTCCAGATTTGCCAGTGCCTCCTGAAGATGCTCCAGGTCTCTTCAGATTTGACCCAGTGCCTCTCAAAGATGCTTCAGATGTTTCCAGATTTGATCAAGTGCCACCTGAAGATGCCCCATGAGTCTCCAGATTTGCCCAGTGCCGCTTAAAGATGCCCCAGGTGTCTCCAGATTTGATCCAGTGCCTCTTGAAGATGTCCCAGGTGTTTCCAGATTTGATCCAGTGCCCCTCAAAGAAGGCTCAGGTGTCTCCAGATTTGAAGCAGTGCCTTTTGAAGATGCCACAGGTGTCTCCAGATTTGATCCAGTGCCACTTGAAGATGCCCCAGGTTTCTCCAGATTTGCACCTAGGGCATCTTCAAGAGGCACTTGATAAAATCTGGAGACACCTTGGGCATCTTCAAGCAGCACTGGGCAAATCTGGAGACACATGGGCCACCTTCAAGAGGCACTGGATCAAATATTGCCTCTCGAAGATGCCCCAGATAACTCTAGATTTGCATAGTGCCTCTTGAAGACTCCCCAGGTTTCTCCAGAATTGATCCAGTGCCTCTCAAATATGCCCCAGATGTTTCTAGATTTGATCAAGTGCCTCTCAAAGGAGAACCAGGTGTCTCAAAATTTGATCCAGTGCCTCTTGAAGGTGCCCCAGGTGCCTCCAGAATTGATCCAGTGCCTCGCAAAGAAACCCCAGGTGTCTCCAGATTTTATCAAGTGCCTCTTGAAGAAGCCCCAGGTGTCCATAGATTTGATCCAGTGCCTCTTTAAGATGCCCCAGGTGTTTCAAAATTTGTTTCAGTGCCTCTCAAAGAAGGCCAAGGTGTCTCCAGATCTGATCCAGAGCCTCTTGAAGATGCCCCAGGTGTCTCAAGATTTGATCCAGTCCCACTTGAAGATGCCCCAGGTGTCTCTAGATTTGCCAGTGGCTTCAGTGGCTCTCGAAGATGTCTCCAGATTCGCCCAGTGCCTCTTGAAGATGCCCCAGGTGTCCCCAGATTTGATCCAGTGCCTCTCAAAGATTCCACCAGATATCTGCAGACTTGCACAGTGACTCTTGATGATGCCCCAGGTATTTCAAGATTTGATCCAGTGCCTCTTGAAGATGCCCCAGGTGTCTCCAAATTTAATCCAGTGCCTCTTGAAGATTCTACAGGTGTTTCCAGATTTACCCAGTGCCACTTGAAGATGCGCCATGTGTCTCCATATTTGATCAAGTGCCTCTTGAAGATGCCCCAGGTGTCTCAAGATTTGATCCAGTGCCTCTTGAAGATGCCCCATGTGTTTCCAGATTTGCCCAGTGCCTCTTGAAGATGCCCCAGGTGTTTCCAGATTTGATCCAGTGCCTCTAGAAGATACCCCAGGTGTCTCCAAATTTGATCCAGTGCCTCTTGAAGATGCTACAGGTGTTTCCAGATTTACCCAGTGCCACTTGAAGATGCACCATGTGTCTCCATATTTGATCAAGTGCCTCTTGAAGATGCCACATGTGTTTCCAGATTTGCCCAGTGCCTCTTGAAGATGCCCCAGGTGTATCCAGATTTGATCAAGTGCCTCTTGAAGATGCCCCGGTGTCTCTAGATTTGATCCAGTGCCTCTTGAAGATGCCCCGGGTGTTTCCAGATTTGATCCAGTGCCTCTCAAAGGAGACCCAGGTGTCTCAAGATTTGATCCAGTGCCTCTTGAAGGTGCTCCAGGTGTCTCCACATTTGCCCAGTTCCGCTTAAAGATGCCCCTAGATTTTATCAACTGCCTCTCGAAGATCAAATCTCGAGACACCTGGGCCTCCTTTGAGAGGCACTGGATCAAATCTGGAGACACCTTGGGCATCTTCAAGAGGCAATTGATCGAATCTGGATACACCTGGTGCATCTTCAAGAGGCACTTGATCAAAGCTGGAAACACCTTGGGCATCTTCAAGCGGCACTGGGCAAATCTGGAAACACATAGAGCATCTTCACGAGGCACTGTATCAAATCTTTCCAAAGGTTGGTGAATACAGTCCTTACAGGCCTGGAGGACTATAGTGCAGCATATCTAGATGATATTGCTGTCTTTAGCTCCACCTGGGAGGATCACCTGGTCCACCTAAGGAATGTTTTGGAGGTCCTGCAAAAAGCAGGCCTAACTATCAAGGCTACTAAGTGCCAGATAGGGCAGAGTCAGGTTGTGTACCTGGGCCACCTTGTAGGTGGAGGCCAGGTTCAACCATTGCAGAGCAAAATCCAGACCATAATGGACTGGGTTGCTCCCACTACCCAGACTCAGGTGAGAGCCTTCTTGGGCCTGACTGGGTACTACAGAAGATTTGTAAAAGGTTATGGATCCATAGTGACCCCATTGAATGACCTTACCTCTAAGAAAATGCCCAAAAAGGTTCAGTGGACAGTTACCTGTCAAAAGGCATTTGATGACCTAATGCAGGCCATGTGCACTGCTCCCATTCTGCAGAGTCCTGATTACTCCAAAAAGTTCATTGTGCAAACAGATGCATCTGAGTTGGGGGTAGGGGCTGTACTGTCACAGTTGAATGATGAAGGTCAGGATCAGCCAGTAGCTTTTATAAGCAGAAGGCTGACCCCCAGAGAGAAACGTTGGTCAGCCATTGAGAGGGAGGCCTTTGCTGTGGTTTGGGTTCTGAAGAAGTTGAGGCCATACTTGTTGGCACTCACTTCATTGTTCAGACAGACAATAAGCCCCTCCTATGGCTAAAACAGATGAAGGGTGAAAATCCCAAACTTTTGAGGTGGTCCATTTCCCTACAGGGGATGGACTATACAGTGGAACATAGACCTGGGAGTAGCCATGCCAATGCAGATGGACTCTCCAGATATTTCCACTTAGAACATGAAGACTCAACTGGTCAAGGTTAGTTTAATGTCCCTGCGTTTGGGGGCGGGTTGTGTAGGAGAGTAGGATCTGCTTCTTATGGTTACCCCCACTTTTTGCTGATGTTTCACTGTTTTTTTACTTTAGTCTGGCTGGGGCCCTGCTATCCAGGACCCCAGCCTAGCTGCTTCCTCTCCAAATTGATTCCCTGTACCTTAGGTACACCACAGATTAGATTCTGGGGTACTCTTATAAGTCCCTAATATATGGTTTACTATGTACCCAGGGCATAGGTACCCCAGAGGCCTACCAGGGGCTGAAGCATGTATTATGCCACCCCTGGGCAGCCTTCCAAAATGACACCACAGGACTGCTCCAGCAGCCTGAGTGAGGTGGTGCCTGCACCCCTTACCGAGATATAGGTTCACTATATCTCACCCTATCACTGCACATATAAACCTATCAGTCACCCCTATGGCAGGCCTTATCAATCCTGAAGGCAGGGTGCTTGGTTTTGTGTGAGAGGGTGCCCATGCAGGAGCAGAGCTCCTTTGCAGCCTTCGGAATCTATCCTCCGGGGTTGTCTGTGAGGCAGCCTGACCATATACTCTTAAGTGCATTATATCCCCGCAGTAAATGCTAACTTTGGGATGGCTGCACGGAAACATGTCGTGTTGGTGTCAAACACCTTGGAATCATATCCCCATACCAGTAACTGGTGTGGGAGTATGATCCCACCCTTCTAGAGGGAGAGACATGACAGCACCGGTATACCCGGTACCAGCTAACAGAGCCCTGGCATCACAAAATGGATGCTGCCAGCCACAGACACAAGTCTGGCCTCCTGCTGCTGACCGAAACTCCGGCAGGGGAGGCCTGGACAATAGGTTTCCTGTCACAGGGAGGTGTTACCACCTCCCAGACAGGCCTTAGTGGATTGGGGCTGGGTGGGTGCACTCCAAGAGTGCTTTGAAGTCCTGCACTGGGGGCACATTTGGTGTCCCTGTGCATAGTCCAGTTCAAACCGGTTGCAGGGGCTACCAGCCCCTGCTCTGGCGCGAAACTGGACAAAGAAAATGGGTGTAGCCACCCCTCTTTCCAAACCCTCCCATAGGTGTGTCCCCAGAGTTAGTCCAACCCCTTCCTTGGCTATAAAAAAGGAACCCCTGACTACAGGACTTTAGATTACACCTGGACGAAACTCTGATACAGAAATCCCGGAACTTCGACGATCTACCTGACTAGATGACTGAAGAATCTCCCTTGGAGTAAAGGAGTTACTCCCCTGCTTGGCAGGCACCAAAGATGCATCTGCTCGGTCTGCATCTCCGAACCTCCCACCGGACGCCGACGACTTTGCAACCCAGGAGGTGGGTTTCCAGACTTCCCAGAGGCAGACCCGAGTCCCCAGAAAAGCTGAGACCCGTAGCCCTCGTGGGTACCGTGGAACCGGAACCCCTGGACACCGTGCACATTTGCAAGTGTATATGCTTCTTGTCGATCTTTGAGGCTGTGCTTTGGGTTACTTGTAGCCCAGACCTCGAGCAGTAAATCCACCGAAGATTGCTGGCCTACCCACTCCGAGTGACCCATGGGCCGCCATTTTGTGATTCCTCTCGAGGTCCCTTCGCGATCCCTTGTCCGTCGACTTGTGGGTCCCTGAGAAGGACAACTGTACTTCAATTGGGCTTTCCTGGTTGCTCCAGACGTGCCCTGACTCTCCATCGCTTGGGGAGTCCCCAGGACCTTGCTGGTCCGCACCGAAGCATCTTTCCTCTTCCTGCGTGGGTTGCTGTTTCCAAGGCTTGTTGTGTCCAATCCGGGCACCGACGCTGCAGCACTCGACATCCTTTGTGGGACAGCTCGAATCCAGCTCCTGGTTGTCCTCGATGCCTCCTGGTCCTCGTGGCTGAAGAGTCAAGCTTCCCCTCCTCGCACCCGACATCGGTGGGCATTCGACTATCGTGCCCCTGGTCACTGGCAAGTGACCCAGACTCTGTCCCCTCTGCTTTCAGGTTCTTCACATCTTCGATCCAGGCTTGGATCTCTTCGGACACTTCTCTTCCCGGCAGCAGCACTTTTCAGCAAGCTGCCATTGAAAACGACGACGCGACCCAACACCATTTGACACCTATGCACCCGGCTTCCCTGGGTGAGGTAACACGAGTACTCCGGTGCTCCCGTGGGTGTTGGCCCTAGAACCATCTAAGTCCAAAAGGGTTTGTTCCTAGTCCACTCCTAAGTGTCCCTAAACTTTAAAACACTAACCGCGACTTTCCCCATAGAAGCTAACGGAGTTCGCGGCTGTGTTCACACACTGCACACGTCCCCCGTGGGTCCCCTGTGTCACTACCTTGGGTGGTTCCTTGGGGTCCCAGCGATTCTACAGGCTCTAGGCCTTGTGTCTAGTCAAGTCGTGGTTCTTATACCACTTTCTTAATATATGGTTTGGTTCGCCCCTAAGGCCTATCGTATATTGTGCTAATTTACTGTGATATTTGAAGTGTAACACATGTGCTTTGACCTCTAGCCTCATTAAGAGACTAGTAAGGTGTGTTTAGAAATAAATACATATATTTTATATATATACCTGGTGTGGTCTCCTTTCATTTAGCCATTCAAGAGATTATAGACTGGTAAAACAAACTGCTTTACACTCCTTCAAGACTTAGCCTGAAGGCTGCTCTTCATAGCTACCACTAGGATAGATTCAAATAAGGTTGTCTTAAACCTATCATCAATAAGGGGTTGTTTGGACTGGTGCAAGGTGCCCACTATAACTAGTGGACAGCATATACCAGGCCAACTTCTCACAGATCCGAGGTGAGAAGAACCTGAAAGCAGAGGTGACAGAGTCTGGGTCACTTCAGGTGACCAGGGGCTCAGTAGTCGAATGCCCACCGATGCCGGGTGCTTCAGGTGAAGAGAAAGGGTGTTTGTCTCTGCAGCCACGGGGACCAGGAGACGTTGACGACAACCAGGGTCTGGAGGTGAGCTGTCCCACAAAGGATGTCGAGAGCTGAGGGGTCAGTGTCCGGCTGGAGCACCAACAAGCCTTGGCAGCGGCAACCCACGCAGGCAGAGGAAACAGGTTACGGTGTGGACCAACAAGGTCCAGGGGACTCTCCAAGCAATGGAGAGTCAGGGCACTTCTGGAGCAACCACGGAAGCCCAAGAACAAATGAGATGACCCTCGCCAGGACCCACAGGCCAACGGACCAGGGATCGCGAGGAGACCTCGAGCGAATTTACAAAGCACCAGCTCACAGAGCACTCATGGAGTGGAGGCCGGATATCTTCAGTGGAAATGGTGCTCGGAGTCAGGACTACACGTAGTCCAATGCACAAGCTCAGGGATCGCCAACAAGCATATGCACTTGTAAATAGACGCGGTGCACAGGGGTACGGGTTGCACGGCCCCCACGAGGGATACTGGTCTCAGAATCGCTGAGAGGTCAGGTCTACCTCGGGGACCTTCGGGAACCCACCTCCTGTGTTGCAGAAATCTTCGGAGTCCGCAGGACCTCTGGAGATGCAAGCCGGTCAGATGCGCTTAGGTGCCTGCTGCTGCAGGGGAGTAACTCCTTTACTCCAAGGGAGATTCTTCTGTCGTCCAGCGAAGTGTAGACCGTCGAAGTACTCGGTTTCTTTGCAGAGTCTTGTCCAGGTATAATCTAAAGTCCTGTGATCAGGTTTCCCACTTTATACCCAGGGAAGGGGTTGGACTGACTCTGGGTACCCTCCTAGGGGAGGGGTAGGACAGAGGGGTGGCTACACCCATGTCCTTTGTCCAGTTTCGCGCCAGACCAGGAGCCAATGGCTCCCAGAACTGGTTTGAGCTGGACTATGCACGGGGACACCAAATGTGCCCCAAGTGCAGACTTTCTGGCACTCTAAGAGTGCACCCACCCAGCCCCAATATACTAAACCCTGTCTGGGAGGTGGTCACACCTCCCTGTGACAGGAAACCTATTGTCAGGCCTTCCTCTGCTCGAGCTTGGCTCAGCAGCAGGAGGGAAGACTCGTGTCTGTGGCTGGCAGCATCCATTTTGTGCTGCCCAGGTCGAGAAAGCTGGTACCGGGTAGACCGGTGCCCCATAGTAGTAGTTCTACAAGGGTGGAATCATACCTCCCCCGCCAGTACTGGCGGGGAGGTATGATTCCAAGGTGTTTCACACAATACACAACATGTTTCTAAGCAGCCGTTATAAAGTTAGCATTACCGCAAGGTTATAATGCACTTACGTATATATGGTTTGGCTGCATCACAGACAACCCCGGGGAATGGATTCCGAAGGCTGCAGAGGGGCCCTACTCATGCAGCGGCACCCTCTCACATAAAACCCAGCACCCTGCCTTCAGGATTGATAAGGCCTGCCATAGGGGTGACTGATAGGTTTATATGTGTAGTGATTTAGAAGGGATATAGTGAACCTATATCTCCAGTAAGGGGTGCATGCACCACCTTACACAGGCTGCAGTAGCAGACCTGTTGTGTCATTTTGAATGGCCTCTCATGGGTGGCATAATTCAAGCTTCAGCCCATGGGAGGCCTCTGGGGTACCTATGCCCTGGGTACATGGTGTACCATATACTAGGGACTTATAAGGGTATCCCAGTATCCAATGTGGAGTGTACCTAAAGTACATAACACAACCAATTTAGGGAGAAAGCAGATAGACTGGGGTCCTGATTAGCAGGATCCCAGTCAGACTAGTCAAAAACCAGCAAAACACCAGGAAAAAAGTGGGGGTAACCATGTAGTCAGATCCTATTTTCCTACATAACACCCCCCCCCCCCAAACGAAAGGAGATAAGGCTAACCTTGTCCAGTTGAGACTTTATTGACTAAGTGGCCATATAAGGAAGATCCTGCACTGGCATGGATACCCCCTGTCTTATGGTCCACTAAGTAGTCCCTCCCCTTAGGGGTATTGGATTTTCTCCAAAATTTGGGATTACCACCTGTAGTGTGTTTTGGCAAAGTAAAAGGCTGGTGGGGTGCCTGAGTAGAGACGTGAGGCCCTAATAAAGTTGGTCTCAGCTTCCTCAGAGCACTGGTCACCATGGAAGCCTTTCTTTCCATGACTGAGTTATATCTGGCCCTAGGGGTCAACCTCTGGCTGCCTATAGCTGGGGGTTGAGTCCCTTTGGTTGGAACACTGGAGGGACAGGGTAGGTTTGGAACAATCTGGTCCCAGGTTTGCCTTTGTCCAACAGAGTCCATCTGGGGGAGGTCACTACCTAAGGGTAAGAGGGATCCCCCAGTGGGTTGAGGAATTTTCACCTGGCTAGTGCTACTAGACTGGGTGTCCCTAATCTGTTGATGAGGGGGTTCCTCTGGACAGTGGGCCCTTTGGGGTCCACTGACCTCCCTGACCTCTGCAGCCCTAGGCTGACTGAGGTAGGGTAGAGAGGGGCAGGTCACCTGCTCCAGACTGGGTACCACCTTGGAAGGGTCCCCTGCCATCAGGGGTGTTGCCAGGACAGGCCTGACCACCTTTGGGGCAGTTCCTCCACAAGGGGTAGGATCAGTTCCCTGAGGAAGCTGACCCTTACCTATAGTCTGGGGGAAGAAGACTTTTCTTCACTCCCTTTGCTCTCTGGTGGAGTAGAGTGGGCCATTCTTTCAGGCTCCACTCCTCCAAAATTTCCCTGGGGTTGGACTGAGGTCCTAAGGGTCCCACCAACTTTCTCAGGGAGGCCTAACATTCTTTAATGGGCCTGGTGTTCTACTTCAGCCCAGGCTGAAGTCTCTAAATCATTGCCCAAGAGGCAATCTACAGGCAAGTTTGGGGACACTGCCACTCTTTTAGGGCCAGTGACCCCTCCCCAGCTGAGATTGACTATTGCCATGGGATGATTTGTCTTGACACCATCAATGTTGGTCACCTGGTACTTAAACTCAGGTAAAAGCTGCTGAGAGGGGTACTAGTTTCCCTGCCACCATGGTGACACTAGCCCCTGTGTCCCTAAAGGCCACAGCTTTCTGACCATTGATCAGTGGCTCCTGTCTGTACTTGCCCAAAGAATTAGGACTGACAGTAAAAGTGGCAAATCCCATGCCACCATCACAGACTGAGGAGGCCTGGGAGGGGGACCTTGCTAAGTCAGGGTCCACCTCAGTTCCCCATGAGAACCCACCTAACTTTTTGGGTGCACTACTACCACCTGAGAGATTACTACTTGTAGTACCAGGAGGAGAGGTAGTAGTGCTGGGAGGAACATTTTCCTTATTGCTGACCTTTGGACAATTGGGGTCATTTTTCCAGTCGCCTGGCTTTTTACAGACAAAGCAATAAGGTTTCTTTTCAGGGGAAGAAGGAGTTTGGGACCCACCCCCAGAAGTGGACTTTTGGGGCCCTGTAGGGGATTTATCTTTTGATTTATCCCCACCTTTCTCTTGGTTCTTGGAAGAATCCTTCTTCTGGTCACCACCCTGATTCTTTGGTTTCACCCTGGTCCTGACCCATTTATCTGCCTTCTTTCTCAATTCTTGGGGAGAAGTCAAATCTGAGTCCACCAGGTACTGGTGTAAAAGCTGGTTTTGACAATTATTAAGGATCTGCTCCCTCATAATCAAATTGTACAATCCTAAATAGTCATGCACCTTGCTGCCATGTATCCAACCTTCCAGAGCCTTAGTAGCACAATCTACAAAGTCTACCCAGTCCTGAGTCTGTGCCTTCTGGGTGTCTCTGAACTTAATCCTGTATTGTTCAGTGGTTAAGCCAAACCCATCAATGAGAGCACTCTTCAAGACTGAGTAATTGTCAGCATCCTCTTCCCTAACAGTGAGGAGCTTATCTCTACCTTTGTCAGCAAAGGAGAGCCACAAGATAGCTGCCCACTGCTCATGAGGGACCCTCTGTACCTTACAGGCCCTCTCTAGTGCAGTTATCCATTTGTGGATGTCACCCCCACTCTGGTAGGGAGGGACTATCTTGTTCAGGTTCCTATGTTCATGAGTATACTCCCTACTTCTAGGAACACTGCTGCTGCCACAATGGGACTCTAGTCCCAATCTCTTTGTAGCTCTCTGGAGCTCTAGGGATTCCCTGTCTAGGGCCAACTGCTCCTTCTTGAGCCTCAGCTTGATTTTCTCAAGCTCCAGAAGTTGGCACTGTCTATCATAAGAGGATTCCCTATTATGTGAGATGGAAGTCCCTACAGAAGTACCTGAGTGATTATACTCCATAGAGGGAGTTCTGGATCTCCTAGGCAAACTCTGTACTCTTCCTGGTGGAGTAAAGAGAGGGCCACTGGGGCCTTCTCCCCCACCTGAAGGAAGTCCTGTGTTTTCCAGGTTAGAATCATTTTGATACTCCTGGCCAGGGTTTGATTCTAGATCAAAGAAGGTTTCACTTCCTGGCCCTTCCTCATTCCCTGTCCCACCCACTCTTTCTACTTCATCAGACCCTGGGGTCTTTCTGAGGTCATCCAAGAGCAACATCTCTATAAGACGTTGGGTGCTTGCACTTCTCCCTGTCCTCAGCTTCCTAGATGTACACATATTTCTCAATTCTTGGAATGAGAGATGGTCATACCTAGTTGGCAGAGAGCCACTGGCTTCTCCTCTAGAAGACATACTAGTGTTACGTGGTATATGTTGTCCACTAATTAAAGTGGGCACCTTGCACCAGTCCCAACGACCCTTATGATGTATGAGGTCAAAGATAACCTTTAGAAAGCTATCCTAGTGGTAGCTGTGGAGAGCAGCCTTCAGGCTTAATCTTGAAGGAATGTAAAGCAGCTTATATTACCAGAATATCACCTCCTGAATGACTAAATGAAAGGAGAACCACACAAGAGGTTATGTAAAAATATGTATTTATTACTAAAACACTCTCTACTAACCTCTATATGAGATTAGAACACAAAGCACACAATACTTAATCAATAGAACATACGTAAGTAGCAAAATGTACAACGAGCTCCAGGGTGAGACCGAACCATATACTAAAAAAATGGTTTAATAACAACGACTTCAATAGACACAGGGCCTAGAGCATGTAGAATCGCTGGGACCCCAAGGAACCACCCAAGGCAGTGACACAGGGCGCCCACGGAGGACGGGTGCAGTGAGGAAACACGACCGCGTGCTCCGTGCAACTCTATGGGAAAGTCGCGGTTGGAAAATTACAGTTTAAGGCCACTTCTAGGAGGACTTCAAGCAAACCCTTTGGAACATAAGAGGTTCTAAGGCCAGCATCCTTGTGAGTACCGAGGTACCCGTGTTACCTGTCCCAGAGGAGCCGGGTGCATAGGGGTCAAGTGGTGTCGGAAACCTCCGTTATTTTCAATGGAGAGCTGCAAGAAAGTACTGCTGCCAGGAAGGCGAAGAGTGTCCGGTGGAATCCAAGCCTGGATTCTAGGTGAGAAGAACCTGAAAGCAGAGGGGACAGAGTCTGGGTCACTTCAGGTGACCAGGGGCTCGGTAGTCGAATGCCCACCGATGTTGGGTGCTTCAGGTGAAGAGAAAGGATGTTTGTCTCTGCAGCCACGGGGACCAGGAGACGTCGACGATGACCAGGGTCTGGAGGTGAGCTGTCCCACGAAGGATGTCGAGAGCTGAGGGGTCAGTGTCCGGCTGGAGCACCAACAAGCCTTGGCAACGGCAACCCACGTAGGCAGAGGAAACAGGTTACGGTGTGGACCAGCAAGGTCCACGGGACTCTCCAAGCAATGGAGAGTCAGGGCACGTCTGGAGCAACCAGGGAAGCCCAAGAACAAATGAGATGACCCTCGCCAGGACCCACAGGCCAATGGACCAGGGATCGCGACGAGTTCTCGAGCGAATTTACAAAGCACCAGCCCACAGAGCACTCGTGGAGTGGAGGCTGGATATCTTCGGTGCAAATGGTGTCCGGAGTCAGGACTACACGTAGTCCAATGCACAAGCTCAGGGTACGCCAACAAGCATATGCACTTGCAGATAGACGCGGTGCACAGGGGTACGGGTTGCACGGCCCCCAAGAGGGATACTGGTCTCAGAATCGCTGAAAGGTCAGATCTACCTCGGCGACCTTCGGGAACCCACCTCCTGTGTTACAGAAATATTCGGAGTCCGTAGGAGCTCTGGAGATGCAAGCCAGTTGTGAGAAGTTGGCCTGGTATATGCTGTCCACTAATTATAGTGGACAGCCAAACAACCCCAGTCCAAACAACCCCTTATTGGAGATAGGTTAAAGACAACCTTTATTGAAAGCTATCCTAGTGGTAGCTATGGAGAGCAGCCTTCAGGCTAAGTCTTGAAGGAATGTAAAGCAGCTTGTTTTACCAGTCTATAATCTCTTGAGTGACCAAATGAAAGAGGACCACACCAGGTATATATTTAAAATATATGTATTTAGTCTTAAACACACCCCTCTAGTCTCTTTATGAGGCTAGAGTTTGAAGTACATAAGTTACAAGTCAGTTATCAACAGTAATAGCACAAATACACGTTTGAGCCCTAGGGGCGTACCAAACCATATACCAATAAAGTGGTATAAGAACCACGACTGAGCTAGACACAAGGCCTAGAGCCTGTAGAAGTGCTTGGCCCTCAAGGAACCACCCAAGGTAGTGACACAGGGGACCAACGGGGGACGTGTGCAGTGTGAGAACACAGCCGCGAGCCGCCGTTGACTTCTATGGGGAATGTCACGGTTGGAGTTTTAAAGAAAAAGGACACTTAGAGGAGGACTTGGAGCAAACCCCTTTAGAACTAGGTTGTTCTAGAGTCTATACCCACGGGAGCACCGGAGTACTCAAGTTACCTCACCCAGGGAAGCCGGGTGCATAGGTGTCTTTCGGGGTCGGGTTTCGTCGTCGTTTTCAATGGCGATCTGCTGCAAAGTGCTGCTGGCGACCAAGTCGAAAGTGTTCGGGTGGATCCAAAGGTGGATCGAAGATTTGAAGAACCTGAAAGCAGAGGGGACAGAGTCTGGGTCCCTAGCCAGTGACCAGGAAGGCGATGAGCAGATGCCCACCGATGTCGGGTGCTTCAGGTAGGTTGATGGTCGTCTTGACTCTTCAGCCACGAGGTCCAGGAGGCGTCGACGACAACCAGGAGCTGGATTCGAGCTGTCCCACGACGTCTGTCAATTGCAGGGGTGTCGGCAATTGGATTGGACCCAACAAGCCTTGGCAACGGCAAGTCACGTGGAAATAGAAGAAGGACGGTGGTACAGACCAGCAAGGTCTGAGGGACTCACCCAGTGAGGGTAAGTCAGGGCACATCTGGAGCAACCAGGAAAGCCCAAGCAAAAGAAGAGTTGCCTTCGGGAGGGCCCACTAGCCAACGGACTAGCGACCGCAAAGGAGCCTCGAGTGGACGCACTTGGAGCTGGCTTACAGGACACTCGTGGAGTGGAGGCCAGTGATCTTCGGTGCAATCGGTGCTGGAGGCGGGGGCTACTCGGAGCCCAAAGCACAACTTCGTGGGAGACCAGGAGGAGGATGCACTTGCAAAAGTACTCGGTGTCCAGGGGTCACGGTTCCACATTACCCACGACAGCTACGGGCCTCAGCTTTGCTGAGGACTCAGGGCAGCCTCGGGGAAGTCTGGAAATCCACCTCTGGTGATGCAAAGATTTCGGCGTCCGGCGGGAGCTTCAGCGATGCAGACCGGACAATTGCTTCTTAGGTGCCTGCCAAGCAGGGGAGTCACTCCTTGACCCCAAGGGAGATTCTTCAGTCCTCTAATCTTAAAGTAGAGCGTCGAAGGTCCAGGATTCTGTATCAGAGTTTCGTCCAGGTAAATCTAAAGTCCTAAGGACTGGGGTCCCATACTTATACCAAGTTAGGGGTTGGACATACTCTGGGGACCCACCTATGGGAGGGTCAGGGAAGAGGGGTGGTTACACCCATTCCCTTTGTCCAGTTTCACGCCAGAGCAGGGGCAGGTAGCCCCTGCAACCGGTTTGAACTGGCATATGCACAGGGACACCAAGTGTGCCCCCAGTGCAGGACTTCTGAGCACCAGAGAGTGCTCCCGCCCAGCCCCAATACACATTATCCTGTCTGGGGAGGTGGTAGTATTCCAAGATGTTTGACACCAAACACGACATGTTTTGGTGCAGCCAGTCCAAAGTTAGCATTGTACCGCGAGGATATAATGCACTTAAGAGTATATGGTCAGGCTGCACTACAAACAGCATTAGAGAAGGGTCTCTGAACGCTGCAGAGGGGCTCTGCTCATGCAGGGGCACCCTCTCACATAAGAACCAAGCACTCTGCCTTCAGGATTGATAAGGCCTGCCATAGGAGTGACTTATAGGTTTATATGTGTGTACATATGTAGTGATATAGGTAACCTATATCACAGTAAGGGGTGCATGCACCACCTTACCCAGGCTGCAGTAGCAGACCTGTGCTGTCATTTTGGATGGCCTTCCAGGGGTGGCACAATACATGCTGCGGCCCCTGGTAGGTCTCTGAGGTACCTCTGCCCTGGGTACATAGTATACCATATACTAGGGACTTATAAGGGCACTCCAGATTCCAATCAGAGATGTGCCTAAAGCACATGGAAACCATTTTATAGAGGAAGCAGCTAGGCTGGGGTTCTGATTAGCAGGGCCCCAGCCAGACTAAAGTCGAAAAACAGTGAAGCATCAGCAAAAAGTGGGGGTACCCATGTGAAGCAGATCCTACTCTCCTACACAACCCCCCAAACGTAGGGACATTAAACTAACCTTGACCAGTTGAGTCTTCATGTTCTAAGTGGAAGTACCTAGAGAGTCCATCTGCATTGGCATGGTTACTCCCAGGTCTATGTTCCACTGTAAAGTCCATCCACTGTAGGGAAATGGACCACCTAAGCAGTTTGGGGTTTTCACCCTTCATTTGTTTTAGGCATAGGAGGGGCTTGTGGTCTGTTTGAACAAGGAAGTGAGTACCAAACAAGTATGGCCTCAACTTCTTCAGAGCCCAAACCACAGCAAAGGCCTCCCTCTCTATGGCTGACCAACGTTTCTCTCTAGGGGTCAGCCTTCTGCTAATAAAAGCTACTGGCTGGTCCTGACCTTCATCATTCAATTGTGACAGTACAGCCCCTACCCCCAATTCAGATGCATCTGTTTGGACAATGAACTTCTTTGAGTAATCAGGACTCTGTAGAATGGGAGCAGTGCACATGGCCTGCTTCAGGTCATCAAACGCCTTTTGACAGCTAACTGTCCACTGAACCTTTTGGGGCATTTTCTTGGAAGTTAAGTCATTCAGGGGTGTCACTATTGATCCATACCCCTTGACAAATCTCCTATAGTACCCAGTTAGGCCTAAAAAGGCTCTCACCTGAGTCTGGGTAGTTGGAGCAGTCCAGTCCATGATGGTCTGGATCTTGCTCTGCAATGGTTGAACCTGGCCTCCACCCACAAGGTGGCCCAGGTACACAACCTGACTCTGCTCTATCTGGCACTTTGTGGCCTTGATAGTTAGGCCTGCTTTCTGCAGGACCTGCAAAACATTTCTGAGGTGGACCAGGTGATCCTCCCAGGTGGAGCTTAAGACAGCAATATCATCTAGATATGCTGCACTATAGGCTTCCAGACCTTTAAGGACTGTATTCACCAACCTATGAAAAGTGGCAGGTGCATTCTTCAGACCAAAGGGCATTACCACAAATTGATAATGCCCACTAGGGGTTGAGAATGCTGTCTTTGGCTTTGCATCATCAGCTAGCCTGATCTGCCAGTAGCCAGCTGTTAGGTCAAATGTGCTTAGATACTTGGCTGAGGCCAAAGTGTCTATTAGCTCATCTGCCCTGGGTATTGGATGGGCATCAGTCCTAGTGACTGCATTGAGACCACTGTAGTCCACAAAAAACCTCATCTCTCTTTTCCCACCACTGGTGTGAGGTTTTGGCACAAGGACCACTGGACTAGCCCAAGGGCTATCTGAGGGTTCAATAACTCCCAAATCCAACATTTTCTGGACTTCTGTCCTGATACAGTCCCTGACATGGTCAGGTTGCCTATAAATCTTATTTTTAATAGGCAGACTGTCCCCAGTGTCAACTTTATGAGTGCACCAGGTGGTCTGACTTGGAGTCAGAGAGAACATATGTCTGTACTGATTGAGCACTTGTCTACAATCAGTTTGCTGCTGAGCAGTGAGGCTGTCTGCCAAGGCTACACCATCCACTGACCCATCATCAGGGTTCTGTGAGAGCAGGTCAGGGAGTTGGTCACTCTCTTCCTCCTGTCCCTCATCAGTAGCCATGAGCAAGCCCATGTCTGCCCTGTCCACATATGGTTTCAGTCTGTTGACATGGAGAACCCTGTGGGGACTCCTGGGTGTTCCTAGGTCTACTAAATAGGTGACCTCACCCTTCTGTTCAACAATGGTATGGGGTCCACTCCACTTGTCTTGGAGAGCTGCTGGGGCCACTGGCTCCAGCACCCACACCTTCTGTCCTAGCTGGTAAACAGTCAGCACAGCCTTTTGGTCATGCCAGGCTTTTTGCAGTTCCTGGCTAGCCTCAAGGTTTTTAGTTGCCTTTTTCATGTATTCAGCCATCCTGGAGCGGAGACCACGTACATAGTCCACTATGTCATGCTTTGGGGGCTTGAGAGGTAACTCCCATCCTTCCTTTACCAAGCACAATGGACCCATGACAGGGTGACCAAACAAAAGTTCAAAAGGGCTGTAGCCAACCCCCTTTTGAGGCACCTCCCTGTATGCAAATAAAAGGCAGGGCAAGAGTATGTCCCATCTTCGCCTAAGCTTTTCTGGGAGCCCTTTAATCATGCCCTTTAAGGTTTTGTTGACTCTCTCAACTAAACCATTGCATTGTGGGTGATAGGGTGTGGTGAACTTGTAAGTCACTCCACACTCCTTCCACATTGCCTTCAAGTATCCAGAAAAGTTTGCACCCCTGTCTGATACAACCTCCTTAGGGAAGCCCACTCTTGAGAAAATTCCCAGGAGGGCTCTTGCCACCACAGGTGTTGTAGTGGTCCTAAGGGGAATAGCCTCTGGGTACCTAGTGGCATGGTCCACCACCACCAGGATAAACCTGGGCCCAGATGCTGTTTGGGGATCCATGGGACCAACAATATCAATCCCCACTCTCTCAAAGGGAACCCCCACCACAGGTAGTGGTATCAGGGGGCCTTTGTGGTGCCACCTGCCTTCCCACTGGCTTGGCAGGTTACACAGGAGCGACAAAACTCCTTGGTGTCTTCAGACATGTGGGGCCAGTGAAAGTGAGGGACAAGTCTGTCCCAAGTCTTGTTCTGGCCCAGGTGACCTGCTAGGGGAATATCATTGGCTAGGGTCAATAGGAAGCCCCTGAACTTCAGAGGTATAACCAACCTCCTGGTGGCACCAGGCTTGGGGTCTCTACACTCTGAGTACAAGAGTCCATCATCCCAATATACTTTATGGGGACCACTAGCATTCCCATCAGCCTCAGCAGCAGCTTGCTGTCTGAGGGGTACAAGAGAGGGGCAGCTCTGCTGCTTCTGGCTCAGATCTGCCCTGGAAGGGCCCCCTGTCCCTAAGAACTCAACCTGATCAGGCTCAAGCTCCTCTGGGACAGTTCTTTCCTCAGGACTGAGATCATCTCCCTGAAGAGACTGATCTTCCTTCTGAGCCAAGGGGGAAGGCACTGCCTTTACCCTACTACTCCTCCTCCTCTTGTATGGCACTTGGTCCATTATTTCAGAATCCAAGGCCTGTTCAGTGTTAGACATTTTGCTCTGTGACCTGGTCACAGCAAACACATCTGCAGGGATCCCCAGCATTTCTGCATGGGTCCTGAGCTCCACTTCTGCCCAAGCTGAAGTTTCAAGATCATTGCCAAGCAAGCATTCCACTGGTAGGTTTGCACTCACCACAACCTTCTTAAGGCCAGTTACCCCTCCCCAGGAGAAGTTAACAACTGCCAGAGTATGGTCTGTTCTGACATTGCTAGCATTGGTCACTTGGTACATTTCACCAAGTATAATCTGCCCAGGATCCACAAGGTCTTGTGTCACCATGGTGACACTTGCCCCTGTGTCCCTAAATGCCAAAGCCTATTTTCCATTGATTAAGGGCTGTTGCCTGTACTTGCCCAGATTACTGGGACTCATAGAGGAGGTCACATCCATGCCTCCATCACAGACTAGGACAGCCTGAGTGAATTCTCTGACTAGGCCAGAGCTCATCTCATTACCCAGGGTCAACCCTACTAAACCCTTGGCCTGTGTACTCCCACCACCATTTGTAACTGTCCTTAGGGGCATTGGTGGGGGCTGGAATAGAGTCTTTGGACTTGGTGCAATCACTGGTCCAGTGTGTCTTTTGCTTACAGACTTTGCACCATGGTTTCTTTTGGCCTTTCCCTTTGTTAGACTGTGAATCCCCACCTGAAGAAGATTTTTGGGGGCCTTGTGAAGACTTCTGGTCTTTACCCTTCTCCCCACCCTTATCAGAGTTCTTAGAATCTTGCTTCTTTGGGTCACCACCTTGGTTCTGTACCTTCTGCCTCACCCTGGTTCTGACCCATTTGTCTGCCTTCTTTCCCAATTCTTGGGGAGAGGTCAGATCAGAGTCCACCAGGTACTGATGCAACAGCTGATTTTGACAGTTATTAAGAATTTGCTCCCTCATGATAAGATTGTACAATCCTGTGAAGTCACATACCTTACTGCCCATCAACCAACCTTCCAGAGCCTTAGCAGAACAATCCACATAGTCCACCCAGTCTTGAGTCTGTGCTTTTTGGGTATCTCTGAACTTTAACCTGTATTGTTCAGTTGTTAGGCCAAACCCATCAATCAGAGCACTCTTCAAGACTTTGTAATTGTCAGCATCCTCTTCTCTAACAGTGAGGAGCTTATCTCTACCTTTGTCTGCAAAGAAGAGCCACAAGATTGCTGCCCACTGCTCCTGAGGGACCCTCTGTACTTTACAGGCCCTCTCCAGTGAAGTTATCCATTTGTGGATGTCATCCCCACTCTGGTAGGGAGGGACAATCTTGCTCAGGTTTCTATGGTCATAAGACCTTTCCCTATCTCTGGGGAAATTGCTGCCACCATGGGACTCTAGTCCCATCTTTTTTCTTTGCTTTTCAAGCTCTAGGGACTCCCTGTCTATAGCCAACTGCTCTCTTCTGAGTCTCAACTGAGCTTCTCCATACTTGAGCAGTCTCTCTTTCCTTTCATGAGAGGATTCCCTCCTATGAGAGGAAACAGAGGTCCCTATTGAGGTGTCAGAGTGGTTAGACTCCTGAGAAGGAGATCTAGGCCTTCTGGGCACACTCACAACTCTTCCTGGGGGGACAAAGGGGAGGTCAGTCTGATCCTCCTCTTCCTCCACAGGAATAGCTGGGTTTTCCAGGTCAAGGTCATTTTCACCTTCCTGGCCAGTTTCAGAGGGGGGGTCCTGGGTGCTTTCACCCCTGGCCCCTTCCTCATCTTCAGCCCCACCCTTTCTGCCTACCCCTTCAGACCCTGGTAGTCTTCTGAGATCATCCAGCAGGAGTACCTCTATGAGGCGTTGGGTGTTGGCACTTTTGCCTGTCTTTAGTTTCCTAGCAGTGCTTAATGCTCTCAATTCCAAGAATGGGAGATTATCATACTCGGAGGGAAGAAGCCCATTGGCTTCTGGCTGGGACCCATTGGTTCCTGGCCCCAAAGACATTACTAGTGTGGTGTGGTGTTTGCACTACCTACTCTAGTATGGCCTACTAAACTCTCTTGAGTTGTAGAAAGGGTGTGCTATCCCTTAACACACAACTCTAAGTTCAGTAGAACTTACTGTATCCTAAGCTTGTTTTATATGTACCTAAGGTACCCTTAGTGGTTTTCAGTTGATCAATTCAATTGAGATTATCTGGTAAAACAATAGCAAGCTGGAATCCCACACGCTGCACACCAATGTGAGAAGTTGGCCTGGTATATGCTGTCCACTAATTATAGTGGGCACCTTGCACCAGTCCAAACAACCCCTTATTGGAGATAGGTCAAAGACAACCTTTATTGAAAGATATCCTAGTGGGAGCTATGGAGAGCAGCCTTCAGGCTAAGTCTTGAAGGAATGTAAAGCAGCTTGTTTTACCAGTCTATAATCTCTTGAGTGACCAAATGAAAGAGGACCACACCAGGTATATATTTAAAATATATGTATTTAGTCTTAAACACACCCCTCTAGTCTCTTTATGAGGCTAGAGTTTGAAGTACATAAGTTACAAGTCAGTTATCAACAGTAATAGCACAAATACACGTTTGAGCCCTAGGGGCGTACCAAACCATATACCAATAAAGTGGTATAAGAACCACGACTGAGCTAGACACAAGGCCTAGAGCCTGTAGAAGTGCTTGGCCCTCAAGGAACCACCCAAGGTAGTGGCACAGGGGACCCACGGGGGACGCGTGCAGTGTGAGAACACAGCCGCGAGTCGCCTTTGACTTCTATGGGGAATGTCGCGGTTGGAGTTTTAAAGAAAAAGGACACTTAGAGGAGGACTTGGAGCAAACCCCTTTAGAACTAGGTTGTTCTAGAGTCTATACCCACGGGAGCACCGGAGTACATGAGTTACCTCACCCAGGGAAGCCGGGTGCATAGGTGTCTTTCGGGGTCGGGTTTCGTCGTCGTTTTCAATGGCGATCTGCTGCAAAGTGCTGCTGGCGACCAAGTCGAAAGTGTTCGGGTGGATCCAAAGGTGGATCGAAGATTTGAAGAACCTGAAAGCAGAGGGAACAGAGTCTGGGTCACTAGCCAGTGACCAGGAAGGCGATGAGCAGATGCCCACCGATGTCGGGTGCTTCAGGTAGGTTGACGGTTGTCTTGACTCTTCAGCCACGAGGTTCAGGAGGCGTCGACGACAACCAGGAGCTGAATTCGAGCTGTCCCACGACGTTTGTCGATTGCAGGGGTATCGGCGACCGGATTAGACCCAACAAGCCTTGGCAACGGCAAGTCACGTGGAAATAGAAGAAGGATGGTGGTACAGACCAGCAAGGTCTGAGGGACTCACCCAGCAAGGGTAAGTCAGGGCACGTCTGGAGCAATCAGGAAAGCCCAAGCAAAAGAAGAGTTGCCTTTGGGAGGGCCCACTAGCCAACGGACTAGCGACCGCAAAGGAGCCTTGAGTGGACGCACTTGGAGCTGGCTTACAGGACATTCGTGGAGTGGAGGCCAGTGATCTTCGGTGCAGTTGGTGCTGGAGGCGGGGGCTACTGGGAGCCCAAAGCACACCTTCGTGGGAGACCAAGAAGAGGATGCACTTGCAAAAGTACTCGGTGTCCAGGGGTCATGGTTCCACGTTACCCACGACAGCTACAGGCCTCAGCTTTGCTGGGGACTCAGGGCAGCCTCGGGGAAGTCTGGAAATCTACCTCTGGTGATGCAAAGACTTCGGAGTCTGGCGGGAGCTTCAGCGATGCAGGCTGGACAATTGCTTCTTAGGTGCCTGCCAAGCAGGGGAGTCACTCCTTGACCCCAAGGGAGATTCTTCAGTCCTCTAATCTTAAAGTAAAGCGTCGAAGATCCAGGATTCTGTATCAGAGTTTTGTCCAGGTAAATCTAAAGTCCTAAGGACTGGGGTCCCATACTTATACCAAGTTAGGGGTTGGACATACTCTGGGGACCCACCTATGGGAGGGTCAGGGAAGAGGGTGGTTACACCCATTCCCTTTGTCCAGTTTCGCGCCAGAGCAGGGGCAGGTAGCCCCTGCAACCGGTTTGAACTGGCATATGCACAGGGACACCAAGTGTGCCCCCAGTGCAGGACTTCTGAGCACCAGAGAGTGCTCCCGCCCAGCCCCAATACACATTATCCTGTCTGGGGAGGTGGTTACACCTCCCTGCGACAGGAAACCTATTGTCCAGGCCTCCCCTGCCGGAGTTTCAGTCAGCAGCAGGAGGCCAGACCCGTGTCTGTGGCAGCGGCATCCATTTTGTGATGCCAGGGCTCTGGAAAGAAGTTACCGGGCAGGCCGGTGTGTACATGTCTCTCCCTCTAGAAGGGTGGAATGCTACCCCGCCGCCAGAACTGGCGGGGGGTAGTATTCCAAGATGTTTGACACCAAACACGACATGTTTTGGTGCAGCCAGTCCAAAGTTAGCATTGTACCGCGAGGATATAATGCACTTAAGAGTATATGGTCAGGCTGCACTACAAACAGCATCAGAGAAGGGTCTCCGAACGCTGCAGAGGGGCTCTGCTCATGCAGGGGCACCCTCTCACATAAGAACCAAGCACTCTGCCTTCAGGATTGATAAGGCCTGCCATAGGAGTGACTTATAGGTTTATATGTGTGTACATATGTAGTGATATAGGTAACCTATATCACAGTAAGAGGTGCATGCACCACCTTACCCAGGCTGCAGTAGCAGACCTGTGGTGTCATTTTGGATGGCCTTCCAGGGGTGGCACAATACATGCTGCAGCCCCTGGTAGGTCTCTGAGGTACCTATGCCCTGGGTACATAGTATACCATATACTAGGGACTTATAAGGGCACTCCAGATTCCAATCAGAGATGTGCCTAAGGCACAAGGAAACCATTTTAGAGAGGAAGCAGCTAGGCTGGGGTTCTGATTAGCAGGGCCCCAGCCAGACTAAAGTCGAAAAACAGTGAAGCATCAGCAAAAAGTGGGGGTACCCATGTGAAGCAGATCCTACTCTCCTACACAAGTCAGATGCGCTTAGGTGCCTGCTGCTGCAGGGGAGTAACTCCTTTACTCCAAGGGAGATTCTTCTGTCGTCCAGCGAAGTGTAGACCGTCGAAGTACTTGGTTTCTTTCAGAGTTTTGTCCAGGTATAATCTAAAGTCCTGTGATCAGGTTTCCCACTTTATACCCAGGGAAGGGGTTGGACTGACTCTGGGGACCCTCCTAGGGGAGGGGCAGGACAGAGGGGTGGCTACACCCATGTCCTCTGTCCAGTTTCACGCCAGAGAAGGAGCCAAATGGCTCCCGGAACTGGTTTGAGCTGGACTATGCACGGGGACACCAAATGTACCCCCAGTGCAGACTTTCTGGCACTCTAAGAGTGCACCCACCCAGCCCCAATACACTAAACCCTGTCTGGGAGGTGGTCACACCTCCCTGTGACAGGAAACCTATTGTCAGGCCTTCCTCTGCTCGAGCTTGGCTTAGCAGCAGGAGGGCAGACACGTGTCTGTGGCTGGCAGTGTAGGAAGGTGGAATCTGACTGCATGGTTACCCCCACTTTTTTTCTGGTGTTTTGAAGGATTTTGACTAGTCTGACTGGGATCCTGCTAATCAGGACCCCAGTTTATCTGCTTTCTCCCTAAATTGGTTGTGAATGTACTTTAGGTACACTCCAGATTGGATACTGGGGTACCCTTATCAGTCCCTAGTATATGGTATACTACGTACCCAGGGCATAGGTACCCCAGAGGCCTCCCAGGGGCTGAAGCATGTATTGTGCCACCCCTGAGAGGCCATTCAAAATGACACCACAGGTCTGCTACTGCAACTTGTGTAAGGAGGTGCATGCACCCCTTACTTAGATATAGGTCACCTATATCTATTCTAAATCACTACACCTATAAACCTATCAGTCACCCCTATGGCAGGCCTTATCAATCCTGAAGGCAGGGTGCTGGGTTTTGTGTGAGAGGGTGCCCCTGCATGAGCAGAGCCCCTCTGCAGCCTTCGGAATCTATTCTCCGGGGTTGTCTGTGATGCAGCCAACCATATATACTTAAGTGCATTATAACCGCGCGGTAAATGCTAACTTTAAAACGGCTGCTTAGAAACATGTTGTGTTTGGTGTCAAACACCTTGGAATCATACCTCCACACCAGTAACTGGTGTGGGAGGTATGATTCCTCCCATGTAGTACCACTACTATGGGGCACCGGTCTACCCGGTACCAGCTTTCTCGACCTGGGCATCACAAAATGGATGCTGCCAGCCACAGACACGAGTCTGCCCTCCTGCTGCTGAGCCAAGCTCGAGCAGGGGAAGGCTTGACAATAGGTTTCCTGTCACAGGGAGGTGTGACCACCTCCCAGACAGGATTTAGTGTATTGGGGCTGGGTGGGTGCACTCAGAGTGTTTGAAGTCTGCACTGGGGGCACATTTGGTGTCCCTGTGCATAGTCCAGTTCAAACCGGTTGCAGGAGCCATTTGCTCCTGCTCTGGCGCGAAACTGGACAAAGGACATGGGTGTAGCCACCCCTCTGTCCTGACCCTCCCATAGGTGGGTCCCCAGAGTCTGTCCCACCCCTTCCTTGGGTATAAAGTAGGAACCCTGACTACAGGACTTTAGATTTTACCTGGACTAAACTCTGCTACAGAAACCAAGTACCTTCGACGATCTACACTATGCTGGATGACTGAAGAATCTCCCTTGGAGTAAAGGAGTTACTCCCCTGCAGCATCAGGCACCGAAACGCAACTGACTGGTTGCATCTCCAGAGCTCCTGCGGACTCCGAAGATTTCTGCAACACAGGAGGTGGGTTCCCTAAGGTCCCCGAGGTCGATCTACCCTCTCAGCGATTCTGAGACTAGTATCCCTCGTGGGGGCCGTGCAATCCGTTCACCTGTGCACCGCGTCATTTTGCAAGTGCACCCACTTCACGACAATTCCTGAAGCTGTGCATTGGACCACGTGTGGTCCCCACTCCGAGCAGCATTCACACTGAAGATTGCTGGCCTCCACTCCACAAGTGCTCTGTGGGCCCGTACTTTGTGTTTTTGCTCGACGTCCCTTTGCGATCCCTGGTCCGTTGACCTGTGGGTCCTAACGAGGGTCACTCTTCTAATTTTTGGGCTTCCCTGGTTGCTCCAGACATGCCCTGACTCTCCATTGCTTGGAGAGTCCCCAGGACCTTGCTGGTCCTCACCGTAGCTGTTTCCTCTGCCTGCGTGGGTTGCCGTTGCCAAGGCTTGTTGGTGATCCAGCCGGACACTGACCCCTCTGTCGTCGACATCCTCCATGGGACAGCTCACCTCCGGACTTTGGTCATCGTCGACGTCTCCTGGTCCCCGTGGCTGCAGTCAAGCATCCTATCTTCGCACCTGAGGCACCCGACATCGGTGGGCATTCAACTGCTCCGCTCCTGGTCACGTGAAGTGACCCAGACTTTGTCCCCTCTGCTTTCAGGTTCTTCTCACCTCGGATCCAGGCTTGGATTCCACCGGACACTTTTATCTCCACGGCAGCAGCACTTCTTCGCATCACACCATTGAAAACGACAAGGGTTTCCGACACCACTTGACCCCTATGCACCCGGCTCCTCTGGGATAGGTAACACGGGTATCACGGTACTCACAAGGGTGCTGGCCTTAGAACCTTCTATGTTCCAAAGGGTTTGCTTGAAGTCCTCTCCGAAGTGTCCTTAACTTGTAATTTTCCAACCGCGACTTTCCCATATAGTTATACGGAGCTCACGTCTGTGTTCACACACTGCACCCGTCCTCCGTGGGTCCCCTGTGTCACTACTTTGGGTGGTTCCTTGGGGTCCCAGCGATTCTACGTGCTCTAGGCACTGTGTCTAGTGAAGTCGTGGTTGTTATACCACTTTCTTAGTATATGGTTCGGCCTCCCCCTGGAGCCCGCTGTGAATTGTGCTATTTACTGTCGTTCTATTGATTTAATATTGTGTACTGTGTGCTCTAATCTCATAAAGAGGTTAGTAGAGAGTGTTTAGTAATAAATACATATATTTTATATATCTCTTGAGTGGTTCTCCTTTCATTTCGTCATTCAAGAGGTTCTGATCTGGTAAACCAAGCTGCTTTACATTCCTTCGAGACTTAGCCTGAAGGCTGCTCTCCACAGCTACCACTAGGATAGCTTTCTATAAAGGTTGTCTTTAACCTAATCATCATAAGGGTCGTTTGGACTGGTGCAAGTTGCCCCCTTTAATTAGTGGACAGCATATACCAGGCCAACTTCTCACAGGCAGCATCCATTTTGTGCTGCCCAGGTCGAGAAAGCTGGTACCGGGTAGACCGGTGACCCATAGTAGTAGTTCTACAAGGGTGGAATCATACCTCCCCCGCCAGTACTTGCGGGGAGGTATGATTCCAAGGTGTTTGACACGAAACACGACATGTTTCTAAGCAGCCGTTTTAAAGTTAGCATTTACCGCAAGGTTATAATGCACTCAAGTATATATGGTTTGGCTGCATCACAGACAACCCCGAGGAATGGATTCCGAAGGCTGCAGAGGGGCCCTACTCATGCAGGGGCACTCTCTCACATAAAACACATGCACCCTGCCTTCAGGATTGTTAAGGCCTGCCATAGGGGTGACTGATAGGTTTATATGTGTAGTGATTTAGAAGGGATATAGTGAACCTATATCTCAAGTAAGGGGTGCATGCACCACCGTACACAGGCTGCAGTAGCAGACCTGTTGTGTCATTTTGAATGGCCTCTCAGGGGTGGCACAATACATGCTTCAGCCCCTGGGAGGCCTCTGGGGTACCTATGCCCTGGGTACATGGTGTACCATATACTAGGGACTTATAAGGGTACCCCAGTATCCAATCTGAGGTGTACCTAAAGTACATGTATGCAATTTACAGGAGAAAGCAGATAGACTGGGGTCCTGAATAGCAGGAGCCCAGTCAGACTAGGCCAAAAAAAGTGAGATGTCAGCAAAAAGTGGGGGTAACTATAAGAAGCAGATCCTACTCTCCTACACAACCCCCCCCCCCAAACGTAAGGACATTAAACTAACCTTGACCAGTTGAGTCTTCATGTTCTAAGTGGAAATATCTGGAGAGTCCATCTGCATTGGCATGGTTACTCCCAGGTCTATGTTCCACTGTATAGTCCATCCCCTGTAGGGAAATGGACCATCTCAAAAGTTTGGGGTTTTCACCCTTCATCTGTTCGAGCCATAAGAGGGGCTTATGGTCTGTCTGAACAATGAAGTGAGTGCCAAACAAGTATGGCCTCAGCTTCTTCAAGGCCCAAACCACAGCAAAGGCGTCCCTCTCAATAGCTGACCAACATTTCTCTCTGGGGGTCAGCCTTCTGCTCATGAAAGCTACTGGCTGATCCTGACCCTCTTCATTCAATTGTGATAACACAGCCCCTACCCCCAATTCAGATGCATCAGTTTGACTGTCCACTGAACTTTCTTAGGCATTCTTTTGGAAGTTAAGTCATTTAAAGGGGTCACTATGGATCCATATCCTTTGACAAACCTCCTGTAGTACCCAGTCAGGCCCAAGAAAGCTTGACCTGAGTCTGGGTGGTTGGAGCAACCCAGTCCATGATGGTCTGGATTTTGCTCTGCAATGGTTGAACCTGACCTCCACCCACAAGGTGGCCTAGGTACACAACCTTACTCTGCCCTATCTGGCACGTGGTGGCCTTGATAGTGAGGCCTGCTTTTTGCAGGGCCTCTAAAACATTTCTCAGGTGGACCAGGTGATCCTCCCAGGTGGAGCTAAAGACAGCAATATCATCTAGATAAGCTGCACTATAGGCTTCCAGACCTGTAAGGACTTTGTTCACCAACCTTTGAATAGTGGCAGGTGCATTTTTCAAGCCAAAGGGCATCGCCACAAATTGGTAGTGCCCACTAGGGGTTGAAAATGCTGTTTTTGGTTTTGCATCCTCAGCTAATCTGATTTGCCAGTAACCAGCTGTCAGGTCAAATGTACTCAGAAACGTGGCAGAGGCCAAAGTATCTATAAGTTCATCTGCCCTGGGTATTGGATGGGCATCAGTCCTAGTGACTGCATTGAGACCCCTGTAGTCCACACAGAACCTCATCTCTCTCTTACCACCCTGGGTGTGAGGTTTTGGTACCAAGACTACTGGACTACCCCAAGGGCTATCTGAGGGTTCAATTACTCTCAGCTCCAACATTTTCTGGACTTCAGTCCTGATACAGTCCCTGACATGATCAGGTTGCCTGTAAATCTTATTTTTAACAGGCAGACTGTCACCTGTGTCCACCTCATGTGTACACCAGGTAGTCTGACTTGGAGTCAGTGAAAACATGTGTCTGTACTGATTGAGGACTCTCCTACAATCAGTTTGCTGCTGGTCAGTGAGGCTGCCTGCCAAGGCTACACCATCAACTGAACCATCATCAGGGTTCTGTGAGTGCAGGTCAGGGAGTGGATCACTCTCTTCCTCCTGTCCCTCATCATGCCCATGTCTGCCCTGTCCACATATGGCTTGAGCTTGTTCACATGGAGCACCCTGTGGGGGCTCCTGGGAGTTTCAAGGTCCACCAGGTAGGTAACCTCTCCCTTCTGCTCAAGTATAGTATGGGGCCCACTCCACTTGTCCTGGAGAGCTGCTGGGGCCACAGGCTCCAACACCCATACTTTCTGTCCTGGCTGATACACAGTCAAAACAGCCTTTTGTTCATGCCAGTCCTTTTGCAATTCCTGGCTAGCCTCAAGGTTTTTGGATGCCTTCTTCATGTACTCAACCATCCTGGAGCGGAGACCAAGTACATAGTCCACAATATCCTGTTTAGGGGGTTTGAGAGGTAACTCCCATCCCTCCATCACTAGACATAAAGGACCCATAACTGGATGTCCAAACAGAAGTTCAAAAGGGCTGTAACCAACCCCCTTCTGAGGAACCTCTCTGTAGGCAAAGAGAAGGCAGGGCAAAAGGATGTCCCATCTGCGCCTAAGCTTTTCAGGGATGTGAGAAGTTGGCCTGGTATATGCTGTCCACTAATTAAAGTGGGCACCTTGCACCAGTCCAAACGACCCTTATGATGTATGAGGTCAAAGATAACCTTTAGAAAGCTATCCTAGTGGTAGCTGTGGAGAGCAGCCTTCAGGCTTAATCTTGAAGGAATGTAAAGTAGCTTGTTTTACCAGAACATCACCTCCTGAATGACTAAATGAAAGGAGAACCACACAAGTGTTATGTAAAAATATGTATTTATTACTAAAACACTCTCTACTAACCTCTACACGAGATTAGAACACAAAGCACACAATACTTAATCAATAGAACGTACGTAAGTAGCAAAATTTACAACGGGCTCCAGGGGGAGACCAAACCATATACTAAAAAAATGGTATAACAACAACGACTTCAATAGACACAGGGCCTAGAGCACGGAGAATCGCTGGGACCCCAAGGAACCACCCAGGGCAGTGACACAGGGCGCCCACGGTGGACGGGTGCAGTGAGGAAACACGACCGTGTGCTCTGTGCAACTCTATGGGAAAGTCGCGGTTGGAAAATTACAGTTTAAGGACACTTCTAGGAGGACTTCAAGCAAACCCTTTGGAACATAAGAGGTTCTAAGGCCAGCACCCTTGTGAGTACCGAGGTACCTGTGTTACCTATCCCAGAGGAGCCGGGCACATAGGGGTCAAGTGGTGTCGGAAAAATCCGTCGTTTTCAATGGAGAGCTGCAAGAAAGTACTGCTGCCAGGAGGGCGAAGAGTGTCCGGTGGAATCCAAGCCTGGATCCGAGGTGAGAAGAACCTGTGTTGCGGGGATTCTGCACATACACAGAGCTATGCACAGGATAATAGGACCTCGGAGTATAGTGGTGAACCAACCATGCACCTTAGTACCCACAATCCCAATCCGACTAGCTTTAGCGTCTCATTAGCAGCGATGCTACCAATGTTTAGACAACCCAGAACAAGGTCTCTCTCTCTCAGGACTCGCGGGAGAAAGAACACCCTTTCATAACTCACTCATACCTGTCCACAACATGCGTAATAAGAGACATAGTATAGTCTAAAATGTTTATTTCAACTATCGTGCTCTAAGATACAGTACACGTGCCAGTACTATCAGCATAATGCATAAGGATAAAATAATAAGCATAGTTACAATTCCATAGAATACAAACGGGGAAAGCATTTCATAAGGCAGTGGATATAGGGCTAAATGACCTTACCACCCTCCCTGTGCTATCAACTAGTTTATTATAAAAATAGAAGACCTCTGGGCATTGTCAGGCGGACCCTCATACCTCAATATCTAGATGCAAGGTTTACATCATCAGACAAGCACAGCTCTTCTCCCTGGAAAGGTTTTTCTCCAAGTGCCACAAACAGCGAGATCACAATATTAAAAGCACACGAATTTCTCCAGTGCAGCTGTACTTAGTGTTATGTCTAAGTGCGAGGGACTGGCCAGATCAGCAAGAACAAGGGACTTTGTTTTTCGACCTTGTACATGTTGTGCAGACGAAACCCACAGGAAACAGGAGAAAAGGTGAAAGGCAGAAAGGCAGACAGTTCTAATATAGCCGGGCACTAAGGGTGGGCGTAGTTCGCGAAGTAGCGCTACGCGAAGCTACGCAAAGTGCACTTCGCACTAAGCGATCTACGCGTAGCACTACACGAACTGCGTAGTGCGCTGTTCGCGATGATTGCACAGTGCCGGATGCTTGTCCGCACTGTGCAATCATTGAAAATGGCATCTTGCACACTGCGAGCTGTCTTTTACTGCCGCTCGAGTAGATTTTTACTCAAGCGGCAGCTTTCTCAACGCGGACTGGTAGTTTCTCATCGCGAGCGGTCGGGAGCATACGTGACCACTCGCAATGAGAAACCTGACTTCCCCGCGTTGAGAATCTCGCCGGGAGGTTTATTTTCCACGCTCGCGATCGGCAACTTGATGTTGCTGATCGCGAACGAGGAAAAAGTCTCGCCGGGATGTCATTTTGCTTGCGGTCGCCAACTTGACGTTGAGGACCGCGAGCAACCAAAAAATGACCGCTGCACTACGCTACGCTACGCGTGTTTGCACTGTGCTATGTGCAATTCGCGTAGTGCGAAGTAGCGCAAACTTCGCAAACTACGCGAGCGTAGCGTAGTGCTTTGCCCACCCTTACCGGGCACAAGCAGAGGCTGGAAAAACAAAGTCACAAAGTAACGTGCGCAAAAAGGCATCATGGCAGCCAGGCCTAAGCCAACTTAGCAATGCAGACCATGAGGCCACAAACCACATGACACCTGAAAGCAGAGGGGACAGAGTCTGGGTCACTTCAGGTGACCAGGGGCTCGGTAGTCGAATGCCCACCGATGTCGGGTGCTTCAGGTGAAGAGAAAGGGTGTTTGTCTCTGCAGCCACGGGGACCAGGAGATGTCGACGATGACCAGGGTCCGGAGGTGAGCTGTCCCACGAAGGATGTCGAGAGCTGAGGGGTCAGTGTCCGGCTGGATCACCAACAAGCCTTGGCAGCGGCAACCCACGCAGGCAGAGGAAACAGGTTACGGTGTGGAATAGCAAGGTCCAGGGGACTCTCCAAGCAATGGAGAGTCAGGGCACATCTGGAGCAACCAGGGAAGCCCAAGAACAAACGAGATGACCCTCGCCAGGACCCACAAGCCAACGGACCAGGGATCGCGAGGAGACCTCGAGCGAATTTACAAAGCACCAGCCCACAGAGCACTCGTGGAGTGGAGGCCGGATATCTTCAGTGCAAATGGTGCTCGGAGTCAGGACTACACGTAGTCGAATGCACAGCCTCAGGGATCGCCAAAAAGCATGTGCTGCTGCAAATGTACACGGTGCACAGGGGTTCGGGTTGCACGGTCCCCACAAGGGATACTGGTCTCAGAGTTGCTGAGAGGTCAGATCAACCTCAGGGACGTTAGGGAACCCACCTCCTGTGTTGCAGAAATCTTCGGACTCCGCAGGAGCTCGGGAGATGCAAACCGGTCAGGTGCGCTTAGGTGCCTGCTGCTGCAGGGGAGTAACTCCTTTACTCCAAGGGAGATTCTTCTGTCGTCCAGCGAAGTGTAGACCGTCGAAGTACTTGGTTTCTTTGCAGAGTCTTGTCCAGGTATAATCTAAAGTCCTGTGATCAGGTTTCCCACTTTATTCCCAGGGAAGGGGTTGGACTGACTCTGGGGACCCTCCTAGGGGAGGGGCAGGATAGAGGGGTGGCTACACCCATGTCCTTTGTCCAGTTTCGTCCAGAGCAGGAGCCAAATGGCTCCCAGAACTGGTTTGAGCTGGACTATGCATGGGGACACCAAATGTGCCTCTAGTGCAGACTTTCTGGCACTCTAAGAGTGCACCCACCCAGCCCCAATACACTAACCCTGTCTGGGAGGTGGTCACACCTCCCTGTGCCAGGAAACCTATTGTCAAGCCTTCCCCTGCTCGAGTTTGGCTCAGCAGCAGGAGGGCAGACTCGTGTCTGTGGCTGGCAGCATCCATTTTGTGCTGCCCAGGTCGAGAAAGCTGGTACCGGGTAGACCGGTGACCAATAGTAGTAGTTCTACAAGGGTGGAATCATACCTCCCCTGCCAGTACTGGCGGGGAGGTATGATTCCAAGGTGTTTGACACCAAACACAACATGTTTCTAAGCAGCCGTTTTAAAGTTAGCATTTACCGCGAGGTTATAATGCACTTAAGTATATATGGTTTGGCTGCATCACAGAAAACCCCGGGGATTGGATTCCGAAGGCTGCAGAGGGGCCCTACTCATGCAGGGGCACCCTCTCACATAAAACCCAGCACCCTGCCTTCAGGATTGATAAGGCCTGCCATAGGGGTGACTGATAGGTTTATATGTGTAGTGATTTAGAAGGGATATAGTGAACCTATATCTCCATTAAGGGGTGCAGGCACCACCTTACACAGGCTGCAGTAGCAGACCTGTTGTGTCATTTTGAATGGTCTCTCAGGGGTGGCCCAATACATGCTTCAGCCCCTGGGAGGCCTCTGGGGTACCTATGCCCTGGGTACCTGGTGTACCATATACTAGGGACTTATAAGGGTACCCCAGTATCCAATCTGAGGTGTACCTAAAGTACATGTATGCAATTTACAGAAGAAAGCAGATAGACTGGGGTCCTGAATAGCAGGATCCCAGTCAGACTAGTCAAAAACCAGCAAAACACCAGGAAAAAAGTGGGGGTAACCATGTAGTCAGATTCCACCTTCTTACATAACCCCCCCCCCAAACGAAAGGAGATAAGGCTAACCATGTCCAGTTGAGACTTTATTGACTAAGTGGCCATATAAGGAAGATCCTGCACTGGCATGGATACCCCATGTCTTATGGTCCACTAAGTAGTCCCTACCCTTAGGCGTATTGGATTTCCTCCAAAATTTGGGATTACCACCTGTAGTGTGTTTTGGCCAAGTAAAAGGCTGGTGGGGTGCCTGAGTGGAGAAGTGAGGCCCTAATAAAGTTGGTCTCAGCTTCCTCAGAGCACTGGTCACCATGGATGCCTTTCTTTCTATGATTGAGTTATGTCTGGCCCTAGGGGTCAACCTCTGGCTGCCTATAGCTGGGGGTTGAGTCCCTTTGGTTGGAACACTGGAGGGACAGGGCAGGTTTGGAACCATCTGGTCCCAGGTTTGCCTTTGTCCAACAGAGTCCATCTGGGGGAGGTCACTACCTAAGGGTAAGAGGGCTCCCTCAGTGTGTTGAGGAATTGTCACCTGGCTAGTGCTACTAGACTGGGTGTCCCTCATCTGTTGATGAGGGAGTTCCTGTGGACAGTGGGCCCTTTGGGGTCCACTGACCTCCCTGACCTCTGCAGCCCTAGGCTGACCGAGGTAGGGTAGAGAGGGGCAGGGTACCTTCCCCCAACTGGGTAGCACCTTGGAAGGGTCCCCTGCCATCAGGGGTGTTGCCAGGACAGGCCTGACCACCTCTGGGGCAGTTCCTCCACAAGGGGTAGGATCAGTTCCCTGAGGAAGCTGACCCTCACCTATAGTCTGGGGGGAAGAAGACTTTTCTTCACTCCCTTTGCTCTCTGGTGGAGTACAGTGGGCCATTCTTTCAGGCTCCACTCCTCCAAAATTTCCCTGGGGTTGGACTGAGGCCCTAAGGGTCCCACCAACTGTCTCAGGGAGGCCTAACATTCTTAAATGGGCCTGGTGTTCTACTTCAGCCCAGGCTGAAGTGTCTAAATCATTGCCCAAGAGGCAATCTACAGGCAAGTTTGGGGACACTGCCACTCGTTTGGGGCCAGTGACCCCTCCCCAGCTGAGGTTGATTATGGTCATGGGATGATTTGTCTTGATACCATCAATGTTGGTCACCTGGTACTTAAACTCAGGTAGAAGCTGCTGAGGGGGTACTAGTTTCCCTGCCACCATGGTGACACTAGCCCCTGTGTCCCTAAAGGCCACAGCTTTCTGACCATTGATCAGTGGCTCCTGTCTGTACTTGCCCAAGGAATTGGGACTGACAGTAAAGGTGGCAAATCCCATGCCACCATCACAGACTAAGGAGGCCTGTGAGGAGGACCTTGATAAACTGGGGTCCACCTCAGTTCCCCATACCAACCCACCTAACTTTTTGTGTGCACTAGTACCACCTGGGGATTACTACTGGTAGTACCAGGAGGAATGATAGTAGTGCTTGGAGGAACATTTTCCTTATTGCTGGCCCTTGGACAATTGGGATAATTTTTCCAGTGGCCTTGCTTTTTGCAGACAAAGCAATAAGGTTTCTTTTCAGGGGAGGAAGGAGTTTGGGACCCACCCCCAGAAGAGGACTTTTGGGGCCCTGTAGTGGACTTGTCTTTTGACTTATCCCCACCCTTCTCTTGGGTCTTGGAAGAATCTTTCTTCTGCTCACCACCCTGGTTCTTTGGCTTCACCCTGGTTCTGACCCATTTATCTGCCTTCTTTCCCAATTCTTGGGGAGAAGTCAGATCTGAGTCCACCAGGTACTGGTGCAAAAGCTGGTTTTGACAATTATTAAGGATCTGCTCCCTCATAATCAAATTGTACAATCCTAAATAGTCATGCACTTTGCTGCCATGTATCCAACCTTCTAGAGCCTTAGTAGCACAATCTACATAGTCTACCCAGTCCTGAGTCTGTGCCTTCTGGGTGTCTCTGAACTTAATCCTGTATTGTTCAGTTGTTAAGCCAAACCCATCAATGAGAGCACTCTTCAAGACTGAGTAATTGTCAGCATCCTCTTCTCTAACAGTGAGGAGCTTATCCCTACCTTTGTCAGCAAAGGATAGCCACAAGATAGCTGCCCACTGCTCATGAGGGACCCTCTGTACCTTACAGGCCCTCTCTAGTGCAGTTTTCCATTTGTGGATGTCATCCCCACTCTGGTAGGGAGGGACTATCTTGTTCAGGTTCCTATGTTCATGAGTATACTCCCTTCTTCTAGGAACACTGTTGCTGCCTCCATGGGACTCTAGTCCCAATCTTTTTGTAGCTCTTTGGAGCTCTAGGGATTCCTTGTCTAGGGCCAACTGCTCCTTCTTGAGCCTAAGCTTGATTCTCTCAAGCTCCAGATGTTGGCACTGTCTATCATAAGAGGATTCCCTCTTATTTGATATGGAAGTCCCTACAGAAGTACCTGAATGATTAGACTCCACAGAGGAAGTTCTGGATCGTCTAGGCAAACTCTGTACTCTTCCTGGTAGAGTAAAGAGAGGGCCACTGGGGCCTTCTCCCCCACCTGAAGGAAGAGTTGGATTTTCCAGGTTAGAATCATTTTGATCCTCCTGGCCAGGGTTTGAGTCCAGATCAAAGAAGTGTTCACTTCCTGGTCTTTCCTCATCTCCTGTCCCACCCACTCTTTCTACTTCATCAGACCCTGGGGTCTTCCTGAGGTCATCTAAGAGCAACATCTCTATTAGACGTTGGGTGCTTGCACTACTCCCTGTCCTCCGCTTCCTAGATGTACACATATTTCTCAATTCTTGGAATGAGAGATGGTCATACCTAGTTATACCAAAGGGGATGATGGACGGAGCGTTAGAGCAAATCAAACACTCACCCCCAGTCAACTGATCTGGGTTTAATCCATCCTCATTCTTTAGCTCACTCCACCACCCCAGTTCAGACATGGCCATATGCAAATCAGTCTGACCCTGTGCCTCATGGGAACAGTCCAGCCCGAACTGCCAAGCCATGTCTTCCCTGGACCGGAAACAAGCATCCTGGGACCGGTTTCAGGTTCATAACCCTCATCAGCCAGGCTATCTTAAATCCAGTGGCAAAGTGAGCAAGGGACCCACGTCTGGGCATACCCTGCCAACTTAGGGCGAACAAAGCGATACCAAAGGGGATGATGGACGGAGCGTTAGAGCAAATCAAACACTCACCCCCAGTCAACTGATCTGGGTTTAATCCATCCTCATTCTTTAGCTCATATGGCCATGTCTGAACTGGGGTGGTGGAGTGAGCTAAAGAATGATGATGGATTAAACCCAGATCAGTTGACTGGGGTGAGTGTTTGTTTTGCTCTAACGCTCCGTCCATCATCCCCTTTGGTATCACTTTGTTCGCCCTAAGTTGGCAGGGTATGCCCAGACGTGGGTCCCTTGCTCACTTTGCCACTGGATTCAAGATAGCCTGGCTGATGAGAGTTTTGAACCCGAAACCGGTCCCAGGATGCTTGTTTCCCGGTCCAGGGAAGACATGACTTGGCAGTTCGGGCTGGACTGTTCCCATGAGGCACAGGGTCAGACTGATTTGCATATGGCCATGTCTGAACTGGGGTGGTGGAGTGAGCTAAAGAATGATGATGGATTAAACCCAGATCAGTTGACTGGGGTGAGTGTTTGATTTGCTCTAACGCTCCGTCCATCATCCCCTTTGGTATCGCTTTGTTCGCCCTAAGTTGGCAGGGTATGCCCAGGCGTGGGTCCCTTGCTCACTTTGCCTCTGGATTCAAGATAGCCTGGCTGATGAGGGTTTTGAACCCGAAACCGGTCCCAGGATGCTTGTTTCCGGTCCAGGGAAGACATGGCTTGGCAGTTCGGGCTGGACTGTTCCCATGAGGCACAGGGTCAGACTGTATTGCATATGGCCATGTCTGAACTGGGGTGGTGGCGTGAGCTAAAGAATGATGATGGATTAAACCCAGATCAGTTGACTGGGGGTGAGTGTTTGATTTGCTCTAACGCTCCGTCCATCATCCCCTTTGGTATCGCTTTGTTCGCCCTAAGTTGGCAGGGTATGCCCAGACGTGGGTCCCTTGCTCACTTTGCCACTGGATTCAAGATAGCCTGGCTGATGAGGGTTTTGAACCCGAAACCGGTCCCAGGATGCTTGTTTCCGGTCCAGGGAAGACATGGCTTGGCAGTTCGGGCTGGACTGTTCCCATGAGGCACAGGGTCAGACTGATTTGCATATGGCCATGTCTGAACTGGGGTGGTGGAGTGAGCTAAAGAATGATGATGGATTAAACGCAGATCAGTTGACTGGGGGTGAGTGTTTGATTTGCTCTAACACTCCGTCCATCATCCCCTTTTGTATCGCTTTGTTCGCCCTAAGTTGGCAGGGTATGCCCAGACGTGGGTCCCTTGCTCACTTTGCCACTGGATTCAAGATAGCCTGGCTGATGAGGGTTTTGAACCCGAAACCGGTCCCAGGATGCTTGTTTCCGGTCCAGGGAAGATACGGCTTGGCAGTTCGGGCTGGACTGTTCCCATGAGGCACAGGGTCAGACTGATTTGCATATGGCCATGTCTGAACTGGGGTGGTGGAGTGAGCTAAAGAATGATGATGGATTAAACCCAGATCAGTTGACTGGGGGTGAGTGTGTGATTTGCTCTAACGCTCCGTCCATCATCCCTTTGGTATCGCTTTGTTCGCCCTAAGTTGGCAGGGTATGCCCAGACGTGGGTCCCTTGCTCACTTTGCCACTGGATTCAAGATAGCCTGGCTGATGAGGGTTTTGAACCCGAAACCGGTCCCAGGATGCTTGTTTCCGGTCCAGGGAAGACATGGCTTGGCAGTTCGGGCCGGACTGTTCCCATGAGGCACAGGGTCAGACTGATTTGCATATGGCCATGTCTGAACTGGGGTGGTGGAGTGAGCTAAAGAATGATGATGGATTAAACCCAGATCAGTTGACTGGGGGTGAGTGTTTGATTTGCTCTAACGCTCCGTCCATCATCCCCTTTGGTATCGCTTTGTTCGCCCTAAGTTGGCAGGGTATGCCCAGACGTGGGTCCCTTGCTCACTTTGCCACTGAATTCAAGATAGCCTGGCTGATGAGGGTTTTGAACCCGAAACCGGTCCCAGGATGCTTGTTTCCGGTCCAGGGAAGACATGGCTTGGCAGTTCGGGCTGGACTGTTCCCATGAGGCACAGGGTCAGACTGATTTGCATATGGCCATGTCTGAACTGGGGTGGTGGAGTGAGCTAAAGAATGATGATGGATTAAACCCAGATCAGTTGACTGGGGGTGAGTGTTTGATTTGCTCTAACGCTCCGTCCATCATCCCCTTTGGTATCGCGGTCATACCTAGTTGGCAGAGAGCCACAGGCTTCTCCTCTAGAAGACATACTAGTGCTATGTGGTGTAGGCACCTACCTACCTAGTGGAGACTAAACTCTCTTGAGTTGGAGAAAGGGTGTGCTAGACCCTTGATTTACCCAATTCGAAGTTCAGTAGAACTTACTTATTCAATCTTGATGTATTATATGTGCCTAATACTTAAAGGTTTTCAGTTAATCACTCAATGAGATTTAACTGGTAAAACAATAGCAAGCTTGAATCCCAACCGCTGCTCACCAATGTGAGAAGTTGGCCTGGTATATGCTGTCCACTAATTAAAGTGGGCACCTTGCACCAGTCCAAACGACCCTTATGATGTATGAGGTCAAAGATAACCTTTAGAAAGCTATCCTAGTGGTAGCTGTGGAGAGCAGCCTTCAGGCTTAATCTTGAAGGAATGTAAAGCAGCTTGTTTTACCAGAATATCACCTCCTGAATGACTGAAAGGAGAACCACACAAGTGTTATGTAAAAATATGTATTTATTACTAAATAACTCTCTACTAACCTCTACACGAGATTAGAACACAAAGCACACAATACTTAATCAATAGAACATACGTAAGTAGCAAAATGTACAAAGGGCTCCAGGGGGAGACCGAACCATATACTAAAAAAATGGTATAACAACAACGACTTCAATAGACACAGGGCCTAGAGCACGTAGAATCGCTGGGACCCCAAGGAACCACCCAAGGCAGTGACACAGGGCGCCCGCGGAGGACGGGTGCAGTGAGGAAACACGACCGCGTGCTCCGTGCAACTCTATGGGAAAGTCGCGGTTGGAAAATTACAGTTTAACGACACTTCTAGGAGGACTTCAAGCAAACCCTTTGGAACATAAGAGGTTCTAAGGCCAGCACCCTTGTGAGTACCAAGGTACCCGTGTTACCTATCCCAGAGGAGCCGGGTGCATAGGGGTCAAGTGGTGTCGGAAACCTCCATCGTTTTCAATGGAGAGCTGCAAGAAAGTACTGCTGCCAGGAGGGCGAAGAGTGTCCGGTGGAATCCAAGCCTTTATCCGAGGTGAGAAGAACCTAAAAGCAGAGGGGACAGAGTCTGGGTCACTTCAGGTGACCAGGGGCTCAGTAGTCGAATGCCAACCGATGGCGGGTGCTTCAGGTGAAGAGAAAGGGTGTTTGTCTCTGCAGCCACGGGGACCAGGAGATGTCGACGCCGACCAGGGTCTGGAGGTGAGCTGTCCCACGAAGGATGTCGAGAGCTGAGGGGTCAGTGTCCGGCTGGAGCACCAACAAGCCTTGGCAGCGGCAACCCACGCAGGCAGAGGAAACAGGATACGGTGTGGACCAGCAAGGACCAGGGGACTCTCCAAGCAATGGAGAGTCAGGGCACATCTGGAGCAACCAGGGAAGCCCAAGAACAAATGAGATGACCCTCGCCAGGACCCACAGGCCAACGGACCAGGGATCGCGAGGAGACCTCGAGCGAATTTACAAAGCACCAGCCCACAGAGCACTTGTGGAGTGGAGGCCGGATATCTTCAGTGCAAATGGTGCTCGGAGTCAGGACTACACGTAGTCGAATGCACAGCCTCAGGGATCGCCAAAAAGCATATGCTGCTGCAAATGTACACGGTGCACAGGGGTTCCGGTTGCACGGTCCCCACGAGGGATACTGGTCTCAGAGTTGCTGAGAGGTCAGATCAACCTCAAGGACGTTACGGAACCCACCTCCTGTGTTGCAGAAATCTTTGGAGTCCGCAGAAGCTCGGGAGATGCAAACCGGTCAGGTGCGCTTAGGTGCCTGCTGCTGCAGGGGAGTAACTCCTTTACTCCAAGGGAGATTCTTCTGTCGTCCAGCGAAGTGTAGACCGTCGAAGTACTTGGTTTCTTTGCAGAGTCTTGTCCAGGTATAATCTAAAGTCCTGTGATCAGGTTTCCCACTTTATACCCAGGGAAGGGGTTGAACTAACTCTGGGAATCCTCCTAGGGGAGGGGCAGGACAGAGGGGTGGCTACACCCATGTCCTTTGTCCAGTTTCGCGCCAGAGCAGGAGCAAATGGCTCCCAGAACTGGTTTGAGCTGGACTATGCACGGGGACACCAAATGTGCCCCCAGTGCAGACTTTCTGGCACTCTAAGAGTGCACCCACCCAGCCCCAATACACGAAACCCTGTCTGGGAGGTGGTCACACCTCCTTGTGACAGGAAACCTATTGTCAGGCCTTCCTCTGCTCGAGCTTGGCTCAGCAGCAGGAGGGCAGACTCGTGTCTGTGGCTGACAGCATCCATTTTGTGCTGCCCAGGTCGAGAAAGCTGGTACCGGGTAGACCGGTGACCCATAGTAGTAGTTCTACAACGGTGGAATCATACCTCCCCCGCCAGTACTGGCGGGGAGGTATGATTCCAAGGTGTTTGACACCAAACACGACATGTTTCTAAGCAGCCGTTTTAAAGTTAGCATTTACCACGAGGTTATAATGCACTTAAGTATATATGGTTTGGCTGCATCACAGACAACCCGGGGGAATGGATTCCGAAGGCTACAGAGGGTCCCTACTCATGCAGGGGCACCCTCTCACATAAAACCCAGCACCCTGCCTTCAGGATTGATAAGGCCTGCCATAGGGGTGACTGATATGTTTATATGTGTAGTGATTTAGAAGGGATATAGTGAACCTATATCTCCAGTAAGGGGTTCAGGCACCACCTTACACAGGCTGCAGTAGCAGACCTGTTGTGTCATTTTGAATGGCCTCTCAGGGGTGGCACAATACATGCTTCAGCCCCTGGGAGGCCTCTGGGGTACCTATGCCCTGGGTACATGGTGTACCATATACTAGGGACTTATAAGGGTACCCCAGTATCCAATCTGAGGTGTACCTAAAGTACATGTATGCAATTTACAGGAGAAAGCAGATAGACTGGGGTCCTGAATAGCAGGATCCCAGTCAGACTAGTAAAAAACCAGCAAAACACCAGGAAAAAAGTGGGGGTAACCATGTAGTCAGATTCCACCTTCCTACAAGGGAGACCTTTTATCATGCCCTTGAGGGTTTTGTTGAATCTCTCAACTAACCCATTGCATTGTGGGTGATAAGGGGTGGTGAATTTATAATTCACACCACACTTCTTCCACATTGCAGTCAAGAACCCAGACATAAAGTTTGCATCTCGGTCTGATACTACCTCCTTAGGGAAACCCACTCTTTAAAAGATTCCCAGCAGGGCTCTAGCCACAACAGGAGCTGTGGTAGTCCTTAGGGGGATTGCTTCTGGATACCTAGTGGCATGGTCCACCACCACTAGTATAAATCTGTGCCCAGATGCAGTTTGAGGACCCATGGGACCAACTATGTCAATCCCAACCCTCTCAAAGGGAACCCCCACCACAGGTAGTGGTATCAGGGGGGCCTTTGTAGTAACACCTGCCTTACCACTGGCCTGGCAAGTGATACAGGAGCGACAAAACTCCTTTGTGTCCTCAGACATGTGAGGCCAATGAAAGTGAGGGGCAATTCTGACCCATGTCCTGTTTTGGCCTAAGTGTCCTGCTAATGGGATATCATGTGCCAGTGTCAATAGGAAGCCTCTAAACTTCAGAGGTATAACCAACCTCCTGGTGGCACCAGGCTTGGGGTCTCTACCCTCTGAGTATAAGAGTCCATCATCCCAGTAGATCCTATGGGACCCACTGGTACTCCCAGCAGCCTCAGCAGCAGCTTGCTGTCTGAGGGGTTCAAGAGAGGGGCAGTTCAGCTGCTCCTGACTCAGATCTGCCCTGGAAGGGCCCCCTGTCCCCAAGAACTCAACCTGGTCCCTCTGGGACAGTTCCTTCTTCAGGACTAAGATCAGCTCCCTCAAGAGTCTGATCCTCACTCTGAGGTAGGGGGGAAGACACTGCCTTACCCCTACTGCTCCTTCTCTTGGAAGGCACCTGGTCCATTATTCCAGGATCCAGGGCCTGTTCAGTGGAAGACATTTTTGCCTGTGACCTAGTCATGGCAAACACATCTGCAGGGATGCCCAGCATTTCTGCATGTGTCCTGAGTTCCACTTCAGCCCAAGCTGAAGTTTCCAAATCATTGCCCAATAAGCATTCTACAGGGAGGTCTGAACTTACCACAACCTTCTTAGGGCCAGTTACCCCTCCCCAGGTGAAATTCACAACTGCCAAGGAATGGTCTGTCCTGACATTGCTTGCATTGGTCACTTGGTACATCTCACCAAGTATGATCTGGTCAGGGCCCACAAGTTCTTTTGTCACCATGGTGACACTCGCACATGTGTCCCTGTATGCCATGTCCTACTTACCATTGATTAAAGGCTGTTGTCTGTACTTCCCAAGTTACTGGGACTTACAAATAAGGAGGCAATATCCATGTCTCCATCACAGACTAACACAGCCTGAGTTGGAATTCTGACTAGGCCAGAATCCATCTCAGATGCCAAGGTTAACCCTACTAAACCCTTGTTCTGTGTACCACCACTTGAAACTGAGCTAGGGGGAACAGTTGCCTTAGGGGCAGTGGTGGTAGGAGTAGAATCCTTGGCCTTTGGACAATTGGCATCCTTTGTCCAATGGGTCTTCTCTTTACAGATATGACACCAAGGTTTCTTTTTGCCTTTACCCTTGTTTGATTGTGACTCCCCCTCCAGATGCAGGTTTTTGGGGCCCTTGTGAAGACTTCAGGTCTTTACCCTTCTCCCCACCCTTATTTGAGGTCTTAGCATCTTGCTTCTTAGAGTCACCACCTTGGTTCTGAGCTTTCTGCTTCACCCTGGTTCTGACCCATTTGTCTGCCTTCTTCCCCAGTTCTTGGGGAGAGGTCAGAACAGAGTCCACCAGGTACTGATGCAACAACTGATTTTGGCAATTATTAAGGATCTGCTCCCTCATAATTAAATTGTACAATCCTTTAAAATCATTCACTTTACTGCCAAGTAACCAGCCTTCCAGAGCCTTAGTAGCACAATGTACAAAGTCTACCCAGTCCTGAGTCTGTGCCTTCTGGGTGTCTCTGAACTTAATCCTGTATTGTTCAGTGGTTAAGCCAAACCCATCAATGAGAGCACCCTTCAAGACTGAGTAATTGTCAGCATCCTCTTCTCTAACAGTGAGGAGCTTATCCCTACCTTTGTCAGCAAAGGATAGCCACAAGATAGCTGCCCACTGCTCATGAGGGACCCTCTGTACCTTACAGGCCCTCTCTAGTGCAGTTATCCTTTTGTGGATGTCATCCCCACTCTGGTAGGGAGGGACTATCTTGTTCAGATTCCTATGTTCATGAGTAAACTCCCTAATTCTAGGAACACTGTTGCTGCCACCATGGTACTCTAGTCCCAATCTTTTTATAGCTCTTTGGAGCTCTAGGGATTCCCTGTCTAGGGCCAACTGCTCCTTCTTGAGCCTAAGCTTGATTCTCTCAAGCTCCAGAAGTTGGCACTGTCTATCATAAGAGGATTCCCTCTTATTGGATATGGAAGTCCCTACAGAAGTGCCTGAATGATTAGACTCCACAGAGGGAGTTCTGGATCTTCTAGGCAAACTCTGTACTCTTCCTGGTGGAGAAAAGAGAGGGCCACTGGGGCCTTCTCCCCTACCTGAAGGAAGAGTTGGATTTTCCAGGTTAGAATCATTTTGATCCTCCTGGCCAGGGTTTCAGTCCAGATCAAAGAAGTGTTCACTTCCTGGTCTTTCCTAATCTCCTGTCCCACCCACTCTTTCTACTTCATCAGACCCTGAGGTCATCTAAGAGCAACATCTCTATTAGACGTTGGGTGCTTGCACTTCTCCCTGTCCTCAGCTTCCTAGATGTACACATATTTCTCAATTCCTGAAATGAGAGATGATCATATCTAGTTGGCAGAGAGCCACTGGCTTCTCCTTTAGAAGACATACTAGTGTTATGTGGTGTAGGCACCTACCTAAGCTAGTGGGAACTAAACTCTCTTGAGTTGGAGAAAGGGTGTGCTAGACCCTTGACTTACTCAACTCCAAGTTCAGTAGAACTTACTTATTCAATCTTGATGTATTATATGTGCCTAATACTCAGTGGTTTTCAGTTAATCACTCAATGAGATTTATCTGGTAAAACAATAGCAAGCTTGAATCCCAACCGCTGCACACCAATGTGAGAAGTTGGCCTGGAATATGCTGTCCACTAATTAAAGTGGGCACCTTGTACCAGTCCAAACGACCCTTATGATGTATGAGGTCAAAGATAACCTTTAGAAAGCTATCCTAGTGGTAGCTGTGGAGAGCAGCCTTCAGGCTTAATCTTGAAGGAATGTAAAGCAGCTTGTTTTACCAGAATATCACCTCCTGAATGACTAAATGAAAGGAGAACCACACAAGTGTTATGTAAAAATATGTACTTATTACTAAAACACTCGCTACTAACCTCTACACGAGATTAGAACACAAAGCACACAATACTTAATCAATAGAACGTACGTAAGTAGCAAAATGTACAACGGGCTCCATGGGGAGACCGAACCATATACTAAAAAAATGGTATAACAACAACGACTTCAATAGACACAGGGCCTAGAGCACGTAGAATCGCTGGGACCCCAAGGAACCACCCAAGGCAATGACACAGGGTGCCCACGGAGGACGGGTGCAGCGAGGAAACACGACCGCGTGCTCCGTGCAACTCTATGGGAAAGTCGCGGTTGGAAAATTACAGTTTAAGGACACTTCTAGGAGGACTTCAATCAAACCCTTTGGAACATAAGAGGTTCTAAGGCCAGCACCCTTGTGAGTACCGAGGTACCTGTGTTACCTATCCCAGAGGAGCCGGGTGCATAGGGGTCAAGTGGTGTCGGAAACCTCTGTCGTTTTCAATGGAAAGCTGCAAGAAAGTACTGCTGCCAGGAAGGCGAAGAGTGTCCGGTGGAATCCAAGCCTGGATTCTAGGTGAGAAGAACCTGAAAGCAGAGGGGACAGAGTCTGGGTCACTTCAGGTGACCAGGGGCTCGGTAGTTGAATGCCCACCGATGTCGGGTGCTTCAGGAGAAGTGAAAGGGTATTTGTCTCTGCAGCCACGGGGACCAGGAGACGTTGACGACGACCAGGGTCCGGAGGGTGAGCTGTCCCACGAAGGATGTCGAGAGCTGAGGGGTCAGTGTTCGGCTGGAGCACCAACAAGCCTTGGCAGTGGCAACCCACGCAGGCAGAGGAAACAGGTTACGGTGTGGACCAGCCTAGTCCAGGGGACGCTCCAAGCAATGGAGAGTCAGGGCACGTCTGGAGCAACCAGGGAAGCCCAAGAACAAACGAGATGACCCTCGCCAGGACCCACAGGCCAACAGGCCAGGGATCGCAAGGAGACCTCGAGCGAATTTACAAAGCACCAGCCCACTGAGCACTCGTGGAGTGGAGGCCGGATATCTTCGGTGCAAATGGTGCTCGGAGTCAGGACTACACGTAGTCCAATGCACAAGCTCAGGGATCGCCAACAAGCATATGTGTGAGAAGTTGTCCTGGTATATGCTGTCCACTAATTAAAGTGGGCACCTTGTATCAGTCCAAACGACCCTTACGATGACTAGGTTAAAGACAACCTTTATAGAAAGCTATCCTAGTGGTAGCTGTGGAGAGCAGCCTTCAGGCTAAGACTCGAAGGAATGTAAAGCAGCTTGTTTTACCAGATCAGAACCTCCTGAATGACCAAATGAAAGGAGAACCACACAAGAGATATATAAAATAAATGTATTTATTACTAAACACTCTCTACTAACCTCTTTATGAGATTAGAGCACACAGTACACAATATTAAATCAATAGAACGACAGTAAATAGCACAATACACAGCGGGCTCCAGGGGGAGACCGAACCATATACTAAGAAAGTGGTATAACAACCACGACTTAACTAGACACAGTGCCTAGAGCACGTAGAATCGCTGGGACCCCAAGGAACCACCCAAAGTAGTGACACAGGGGACCCACGGAGGACGGGTGCAGTGTGTGAACACAGACGCGAGCTCCGTACAACTCTGTGGGAAAGTCGCGGTTGGAAAATTACAATTTAAGGACACTTCGGAGAGGACTTCAAGTAAACCCTTTGGAACATAGTAGGTTCTAAGGCCAGCACCCTTGTGAGTACCAAGGTACCCGTGTTACCTATCCCAGAGGAGCCAGGTGCATAGGGGTCAAGTGGTGTCGGAAACCCTCTTCGTTTTCAATGGCGTGATGCGAAGAAGTGCTGCTGCCGGGAAGATGAAAAGTGTCCGGTGGAATCCAAGCCTGGATCCGAGGTGAGAAGAACCTGAAAGCAGAGGGGACAGAGTCTGGGTCACTTCAGGGTGACCAGGGGCTCGGTAAACGAATGCCCACCGATCTCGGGTGCTTCAGGTGAGATGACGGGATGATTGACTCTGCAGCCACGGGGACCAGGAGATGTCAACGATGACCAAAGTCCGGAGGTGAGCTGTCCCACGAAGGAGGTCGAGTGCTGGGGGGGTCAGTGTCCGGATTGAACACCAACCAGCCTTGACAACTGCAACCCACGCGGGCAGAGGAAACAAGTCACGGTGAGGACCAGCAAGGTCCTGGGAACTTTCCGAGCTATGGAGAGTCAGGGCACGTCTGGAGAAACCAGGAAAGCCCAAGGAAAGTCAAATTTACCGTCACAAGGACCCACAGGCCAACGGACCAGGGATCGCGAAGGGACCTCGAGCTGAATCACGAAATACCACCCCATGGAACACTCGTGAAGTGTAGGCTGGAAATCTTCGGTGCAATTACTGCTCGGGGTCAGAACTACACTTAGCCCACAGCACAGCCTCAGGGATTGCCACAAAGCATATGCTGCTGCAAAAGTACACAGTGCACAGGGGTTCAGGTTGCACGGTCCCCACGAGGGATACTGGTCTCAGAATTGCTGAGAGGTCAGATCAACCTCAGGGACGCACAGGAACCCACCTCCTGTGTTGCAGAAATCTTCTGAGTCCTCAAGAGCTCGGGAGATGCAAACCGGTCAGATGCGTTTAGGTGCCTGCTGCTGCAGGGGAGTAACTCCTTTCCTCCAAGTGAGATTCTTCAGTCATCCAGCGTAGTGTAGATCGTCGAAGGTACTTGGTTTCTGTAGCAGAGCTTAGTCCAGGTCAAATCTAAAGTCCTGTAGTCAGGGTTCCTACTTTATACCCAAGGAAGGGGTGGGACAAACTCTGGGGACCCACCTATGGGAGGGTCAGGACAGAGGGGTGGCTACACCCATGTCCTTTGTCCAGTTTCGCGCCAGAGCAGGAGCAAATGGCTCCTGCAACCGGTTTGAACTGGACTATGCACAGGGACACCAAATGTGCCCCCAGTGCAGACTTCAAACACTCTCAGAGTGCACCCACCCAGCCCCAATACACTAAATCCTGTCTGGGAGGTGGTCACACCTCCCTGTGACAGGAAACCTATTGTCAAGCCTTCCCCTGCTCGAGTTTGGCTCAGCAGCAGGAGGGAAGACTCGTGTCTGTGGCTGGCAGCATCCATTTTGTGCTGCCCAGGTCGAGAAAGCTGGTACCGGGTAGACCGGTGACCAATAGTAGTAGTTCTACAAGGGTGGAATCATACCTCCCCCGCCAGTACTGGCGGGGAGGTATGATTCCAAGGTGTTTATACTGATTGGATGAGAGGCAATATACTTGAGAGACAATTTTCACAATTGAGCACAAAAAGAAAGGTCGTCAGCATGGAGTATTTTTCGTTGTTTTATTCTCAAATGTGCTTAGTTTGTAATCAATTGGATCAGCCAACGCGTTTCGCCCAAACATGGGCTTCGTCAGGGCTGTAACGACATACAATATAGAAATGTTTTAAAAACTTTCGGTCTAAGACCACAGTATTTAGTGCACAAGTGAACAGGGAGTCATACTTAAAGAAAAGAAAAAAAAAAAAGAAGAAATTGGTGCGCTACTGTAGAGTTGGAATAAAAGAAGGGGAGGAAAAACAAGAAGATATGTAGAGTTAGAATGAAAGAAGAAGAGGAAAAACAAGAAGATGTGTAGGAAACACATGTGATTCCGGATATTATTCGGCGGTATGTGCTTACTGTAGAGAAAGAATGGAAGCTGATGGAACCCTCAGTAGATTGAAGGTGAGCTAGTAAGTTTGTGAAATAGTACCACCGTTAGTGAATCTTAATCTAAAAATCCAAGTGCATGTGCATGGGGGTAGATTTAGACTAGTCACTTGATAGCCAGCTTACCAAAGAGAGATAAAGGTTCTATTGTGTCCTCGGTACACAAAGCCAAATGAATGACAGTATAAGAACCTGTAATAGGAAAGGAAGCTACGTTAAGTGGAGAAGGCCTATGGAAAGCCTGCCACTAAAAGAAATTCAGCATTTTGGATTGTCAAAACGTACCTGTGCGGTTCGTTGATTATATTCAATTCAGAGAAAGAACCACACTCAGTAGTGAGGTATACCTGTGAAATAGCAAAAGTGAAATTATGACTACGTATAAGTTCCATACTGAATACGATATAACAGGACGCGCAGATTAAAAATAAGGTAAAGTAATAAACTAACTTCTAGTATTCAAATGAACTAATCCCTGGACAACAAGTAAAATGGCCCAATACAGACCAGTATAGAGCTAAGTTGTATTGCAACCAAGTCAGCGAATAAATAGTAGCACGTAACTAACAAAAACTTATGAAACGTGTAAGTTTAAAAATGAGAATATAATCAAGACTAAAAGTCGGTGAATCTCATTAATAATTATAATGGCAACGAAGCTAGAAGTACAGGAGAGATACTCCAGTACTTGAAACAGCAATCTGGGCTTGTATAGCCAATCATCTCTGAGTAGGTGATCTCGAAGCCATAAAAAGGTCGTGGCTAACAGAAATATGCCTAACTGTTTGAAATGAGAAGACTACACGGAAATTTTTTTGTTTAACAAAAGTCCAGAGCAAACGCTGCCGTCAAAGGTTTAAAAAGCAACGCGCATACAGGGCAATCATTCAAAATCCAAAACTTGAATAATGAAGATAATTTGAATATTACAACAACGCGCAATTGTAATCTCCCTAAATGGAACGCAAAGTTTACTTACTTCAAGCGGTGTGCACCGTGTGTGCGAAACGGAGCCGTGTCCGGAAAGCGTCCTGGCGTCTTCAGGTCGAAGTCAGTGTGAGCGTAGTCTGAAAGATCCGCTAAGTAGCGTGAACCCCGTCAGTCTACTTCCGGGTATCGAAGGACTAGACTGCCTAAGCTATGCTTTGATGTTACTCACTTCCGGCAAGTAGGGAAGCGCTAGAGATTACGGCAGAACAAAACTGTAGAAGCTCTAGTCTTAAAATTGCAATGACTACTGAAGTTTAGCCGAGTCATATGTGTTATATAAAATGACAAAACAAGCTAGCTACCAATGCGTGAGATACGTAATGTAATCTAACACATGCCATGAAAAAACAATACTAATCATGGCTATGTTCTATGTCCAAGTAGGAATAGCGTCAAACAGCTACAAATAAAGCCCAAACCAGATTACTAAAAAATCCTATTCCAAATTAAAAGAGGAGGGGGAGGAGGAGAACCATAGGAGTCCGAAGACAAAGAATAGAAAATCCATTATAACCAGGAATTTGTGAACAGGAGCAAAAAGAACATGAGTACCCAAAAAAGAAACCGAAAAAACGAGACAGCAAATGCAAGTGTGTTTCAAGTAAAAAAGGAACCTATACTAAGAGAAGACAAACAAGAACTGTCAATTGACAGTAGTTATTCTACTAATATATCTTTACAGTGAATACAATTCTGAAGTCCTCAGTACAGCTGCGTAACTCTTGTATGAGAATAAGCCTTAAAGAAATACTTTAGTATGTTTTAAAAGGTTGTAAACGACATTCAGAAACCAAAAACATTGACTGCCAAGAATGCACATGGCAATAGGGTTACAGTGCCACATATTATTTAAAAAACATTAAAACAGTTTTTGTCAGTTAAATACGTTGGTATTGAAATAGCAGTGTCCTACATCAAAGGATTTAAACATGCATAAATAGTAGGAACATCGTGTTCAAAAAACAATAAATCAAATTTGTATGGTCAAAGGGGTTACTGTGCCTTACATCTTTAGTCTACTATAAGCATAGTACCATAAGCATATAAGCAATAAAGTTGTCATTTCTTACATCCTGTAAAAGGAGTACTATGGAATCACCAATTAACACATGTAATACAGTAGAGGTATAATAATCAGACATGTGACTGGTGACACATACCACTGCAAAGGGTAACCCAAGTCAGGAAGAAAGACAAGACAAACATTCAAATCTATTAACCAAGGTAATTAAAGGAAATAATGCATTTCCTTATCTGTGTTAAGGCCTAGAGTGGAGGAGCGTAAAGTGCAAATCCATCTGGCTTCAAGTCGTCTCAGCGAGAGTGCCCTGTCACCCCTCGTTTGTTACTCAAGGCAATGTCTATGCCATGGAAACAAAATTTAGCCTTATCCACACCCATCCTACATTCATGTGAGACAAGAGCATATGTTGTGTCTCCATTAAGTGCTGCTCTGCGGTGTTCTTGGATACGGGTTTTAAGCTGTCTTGTGGTGCTACCCACATAGATCTTACCACAACCGCAAATGATGACGTAAACAACAAAGTTAGTTAGACAATTAATAAAGTGTTTGATCTTATGTTTCACATTAGTGTTGTAACTGAACGTCATCATTCTGTTGCAGCCCAATTGGCAAACATTACAGGTACTGCATGTGTAGAAACCCATGGGTTTCTTAAGCCAGCTTTGCTGTAGTGGTGCATTATATAGGGTATAGCTTGGGCACAATGTATCCCTGATAGTCTTACTTCTTTTGAATATCATGGAGGGTCTTTCCGTAATGGAGTTGTTGACCCCGGGCACCCCTTTTAATAATGCCCAATGTTTACCCAGTATCTTGAATACCTCATGATTTAATGTGGAGTGGGTCGTGATGAACGAGAGTCTCCGAGCCTCCCGATCAATACTCTTTTTCTTACAACTCAAGGTGTCCTGTCTACTAGTATTCCTAACCCTATTTTCTGCCACATTGAGAGTATGTTGGTCATAGCCTCTTTTTTTCAGTCTGTTGGTGGCCATTCTGGCTTGCGTAGCAAAGTTGGACTCCTCGCTGCAATTCCTGCGAATGCGCAGCAGCTCTCCATAGGGGATGGCCTTCTTAGTGGATGGAGGATGTGAACTAGTATAATGTAGGATGCTGTTCGCTGCAGTTTCCTTCCTATGTAGCGTACTGTGAATGATGTTATTCTTAGCATATAACTCTAAATCAAGAAAGTGTATCTTAGATTGTGACATTTCAAGAGTAAAGGAGACATTGAGGTAGTTATCGTTGAGAAAGTTGAAATATTCTCTCAATTCAGGCCCAGTGCCTGTCCAAATGATGATAATGTCATCAATATAACGGCCCCAGAATTGGATATGCCTAGTCCAATCTGAGGCCGCTTTTGACCATGCATGGGTGCGCTCCACCCACCCCAAAAAGAGGTTAGCATACGAGGGCGCGAATTTAGATCCCATGGCCGTCCCCTGCTCTTGTTTATACCAGGTGGTGTTAAACATAAAGAAGTTGTTGTCAAGGATGAGGTCTATCATCTCTAATAGCATTAGGTTGTGGTCATACAGGGAAGCCTGTCTGGTGGAAAGAAAAAAGTCCACAGCCATCCTGCCTAAATCCCGTCTGATACATGTGTATAGGGATTCTACATCCAGTGTCGCGAACCACATTCTTTCGTCCCATTCCAAGTCTGCAAATTTATTGAGTATGTCTGTGCTATCTCTAATGTAGGAAGGTAGATTAATCACCAATGGCTGTAAAAAGGTGTCAACAAACTTAGCTAGAGCCTCGGTCATAGAACCTATGCCCGAGATAATCGGTTGTCCCGGTGGGAAAGGCAGTTTCTTATGTATCTTAGGAAGGAGGTAAATGCATGGATATCTTGGGTTGTGGATAGAAATAAAATTATATTCTGTATCTGACAGAAGGCCCACCTCTTTCCAATGTGCTAGTTGCGTATTAATCTTTATAGTGGCTGCTGTATAAGGATTGTAAGTGAGTTTAGTGTAGTGTGCAGTGTTCTCAAGCTGTCTGTATACCTCACTCTCATAGTCAGCCCTATTCATAACAACTATGTTGCCCCCTTTGTCCGCCTCTCTTATCACTATTTCACCATTGGTGCATAAATTGTGGATCGCTGCCCTCTCAACTGATGTAAGGTTATCCTTGGTGTACCTCTTCGTTTTAGTTAGCTGTTTTTCTTCTAGGCGATATAGATCTTCAGTCACTAAATTATAAAATACCTCAATAGTGCTGAGGTGTGCGCCTGGGGCATAAATTTACTGCGGTTATGAAGACCGCTGTCACAAGTGTAATCCTGTGTAATGTTCAAACTTTCAAGCACATGTTCACATGAGGACTCATTATCGATGTCAAGAGAAAGGAGTGTAGCCACATTTTTAACATGTGATACAGTGAGATCAGTTTGAGGTGTGACAATAGCAGTTCTCGTTTGTTCATAGTTATTGATGGAAAAGTGACACTTGAGCTTGGCAGTTCTGACAAATTTATACAAATCGATGTGAAGATCCGTAAATAAACCCCCGTATACGGGACAATAGCCAAGACCTTTATTTAATACATTGTTTTCATGCACGGACAAAGGATAATCAGATAAATTTACAACTAGATTATCATCAAATGTAGTCACAGGTATATTTGTCACATTGTCATTCAAAGGTTGAATTAGCGTTTGTTCAGCTGGCTTTTCTGATACCTTGTCAAAACTCTGTCCTTTTCTACGGGTTTTCCTCCTCCCCCTCTCCTGGTTTGTCTCTTTGTTTTTTGTTTCCAATCCTGAATCGGAGAACCTCCTCTAAAAAGTCGAGGAGCATGCTCCTTGTGCGTTTGCTTCTGAGTTCCCTTCCCTATTTGTTTCCTCAATGGATGAAGCATCTGAGCTAACACTGATACATAACATGATGAGGATTTTGATAGCCCATGCAGATAGAAAATGCTCCAAACTTCAGGCTGAAATAAAAGCCTTAGAGGATGAGATCAGACAGCTTAACCTTATAGAGGCAACCACCAAAAACTATGCAATTCTGAAGGAGCAGATTGCCAACCACCAGGCACTTGTTAAGAATAGGAAGTTGCACAAAATTATGCGGGACGACCGTGACTATGATAACGGTCGCATTTTCACGTTTGCAGCAAGGTATGATAACATCCAGGTTCCTAAGAATAACATACTTACCCCACCTAGCACTGGAAGTATATCTAGTATCAGTGTTAGCTCAGATGCCTTAGGTACATCTCTGATTGGATTCTGGGGTGCCCTTATAAGTCCCTAGTATATGGTATACTATGTACCCAGGGCATAGGTACCCCAGGGGCCTACCAGGGGCTGAAGCATGTATTGTGCCACCCCTGGAAGGCCCTCCCAAATGACACCACAGGTCTGCTACTGCAGCCTGGGTAAGGTGGTGCAGGCACCCCTTACTGTGATATAGGCTACAGTGAGTCGATGCTTTTCTCTACTTTCAGTTAAGCCAAGTACTTAATATTTTATGAAACATGTTTCCTACCTTTAAATTTTTCAATTTATATATATATATCACTGCCATTGCACACACATATAAACCTATAAGTCACTCCTAAGGCAGGCCTTAACAATCCTGAAGGCAGAGTGCTTGGTTTTTATGTGAGAAGGTGCCCCTGCATGAGCAGGGCTCCTCTGCAGCGTTCGGAGCCAATCCTCTGGTGCTGTTTGTGGTGCAGCCTGACCATATACTCTTAAGTGCATTATATCCTCGCGGTAAATGCTAACTTTGGGGTGGCTGCACGGAAACATGTCGTGTTTGGTGTCAAACATCTTGGAATACTACCCCCCACGCCAGTTCTGGCGGCGGGGGTAGCATTCCACCCTTCTAGAGGGAGAGACATGTACACACCGGTATACCCGGTGTCGACTTTCCTAAGCCCTGGCATCACAAAATGGATGCCGCTACCACAGACACAAGTCTGGCCTCCTGCTGCTGACCGAAACTCCGGCAGGGGAGGCCTGGACAATAGGTTTCCTGTTGGAAGGAGGTGTAACCACCTCCCCAGACAGGATAGTGTGTATTGGGGCTGGGCGGGAGCACTCCCTGGTGCTGTGAAGTCCTGCACTGGGGGCACGTTTGGTGTCCCTGTGCATAGTCCAGTTCAAACCGGTTGCAGGGGCTACCTGCCCCTGCTCTGGCGCGAAACTGGACAAAGGGAATGGGTGTAACCACCCCTCTTCCCTGACCCTCCCATAGGTGGGTCCCCAGAGTATGTCCAACCCCCTACCTTAGTATAAGTATGGGACCCCAGACCTTAGGACTTTAGATTACCCTGGACGAAACTCTGAAGCCGAATCCTGGACCTTCGACGCTCTACTACAAGATTAGAGGACTGAAGAATCTCCCTTGGGGTCAAGGAGTGACTCCTCTGCTTGGCAGGCACCAAAGAAGCAATTGTCCGGTCTGCATCACTGAAGCTCCCACCGGACGCCAAAGTCTTTGCATCACCAGAGGTGGATTTCCAGACTTCCCCGAGGCTGCCCTGAGACCCCAGCAAAGCTGAGGCACGTAGCTGTCATGGGTAATGTGGGACCGTGACCCCTGGACACCGAGAACTTTTGCAAGTGCATCCTCTTCCTGGTCCCCCACAAAGTTGTGCTTTGGGCTCCGAGTAGCCCCCGCCTCCAGCACCGACTGCACCGAAGATCACTGGCCCCTACTCCACGAGTGTCCTGTGAGCGAGCTCCAAGTGCGTCCACTCGAGGCTCCTTCGGGGTCGCTAGTCTGTTGGCTAGTGGGCCCCTCCGAAGGCAACTCTTCTTCTCCTTGGGCTTCCCTGGTTGCTTCAGACATGCCCTGACTTACCCTCGCTGGGTGAGTCCCTCAGACCTTGCTGGTCTGCACCAACGTCCTTTCTTTGTTTCCACGTGACTTGCCGTTGCCAAGGCTTGTTGGGTCCAATCCGGTCACCGACACCCCAGCACTCGACAGACGTCGTGGGACAGCTCGAATCCAGCTCCTGGCCATCGTCGACGCCTCCTGGACCTCGTGGCTGAAGAGTCAAGACGACCTACAACCTACCTGAAGCACCCGACATCGGTGGGCATCTGCTCATCGCCTTCCTGGTCACTGGCTAGTGGCCCAGACTCTGTCCCCTCTGCTTTAAGGTTCTTCAGATCTCCGATCCATCCTTGGATCCACCAGGACACTTTCAACTTGGTCGCCAGCAGCACTTTGCAGCAGATCGCCATTGAAAACGACGACGCAACCCGACCCCGAAAACCACCTATGCACCCGGCTTCCCTGGGTGAGGTAACTCGAGTACTCCGGTGCTCCCGTGGGTATAGACTCTAGAACGGCCTAGTTCTAAAGGGGTTTGCTCCAAGTCCTCTTCTAAGTGTCCTTTTCTTCTAAAATTCCAACCGCGACTTTCCCCATAGAAGTTAACGGTGATTCGCGGCTGTGTTCCCACACTGCACGCGTCCCCCATGGGTCCCCTGTGTCATTACCTTGGGTGGTTCCTTGTGGTCCAAACACTTCTACAGGCTCTAGGCCTTGTGTCTAGCTCAGTCGTGGTTCTTATACCACTTTATTGGTATATGGTTTGGTACGCCCTAGGGCTCAAACGTGTATTGGTGCTATTACTGTTGATATTCGACTTGTAACTTATGTACTTCGAACTCTAGCCTCATAAAGAGACTAGAGGGGTGTGTTTACTACTAAATACATATTTTTATTTATTTATTTATTTTGAGAGTTTTATATAGCGCTGGCTAGATCCAGAGGTATCAGAGCGCTTTACATGAGAAGATAATATAACGCAAACATGACATACGAATAGATAAAAAGATAAAGAAACAACGTGTGAAATATACAAAAACAAAATAAATATACAGGAGCATGAGCTATACACTGCAAGTAACTAGGTATATGATGTTCGGGGAAGGACAGATAATACTGGACAAAATGTAACATGGTGATTGGAGATCAGGTGCAGGTCACAGGTTAGGACCTCCAATGATAATTGGGCCAAACATGGCGTATAAGTAGATAAAAGATAATGACAACAACATGTGAGATATACAAATCAAGTAAATAGATAAACAGGGGCAGGAGCTATACATGGAATGGACAAATATTACTGGATTAATATAATATGGTGAGATTGGAGGACGAGTGCAGGTCGCAGGTTAGGATCCCCAATAATAATTGAGGAGGTGGATTTTGAGGTCTTTTTGAAGCTGAAATAGGAGGGGTTGCAGCGCAGGTTTTTTGGGAGGGCATTCCAGATGATAGGGGCATTCCCAGAGAAGGAGCGTGATTGTGTGGCTTTCTTTTTATGCAGTGGTGGTATAAGGAGGAGGGAGTTAGTGCTTCTCAGGGGACGTGTGGTGCCCGCAATGAGGAGTTTCTTGGAAAGGTACTGTGGAGTGTTTTGGTGGAGGACTTTATGAGTGATGCAGGCAGTTTTGTATGCAGATCTGCCTTCAATAGGGAGCCATTTAAGAGATTTGAGAGCCGGGGATATGTGATCGAAGCGTTTGCAGTCTGTAATGAGCCTGGCGGCCAGGTTGAGAACAGCTTTGATTGGAGCAAGGTGGATCTTGGGGATTCCGTTGAGGATAGCGTTACCATAATCAATACGTGAAAGAACAAGTGACTGAACTACAAATTTAAAATCATCGTTGGGTATAAAGGGTTTGATTTTCTTGAGGTGACGGAGAGTGAGGAGGGCTCCTTTAGCAGAGTTTTTGATGTGGACGTTAAGGGTTAGGGTGTTGTCGATAGAAATACCAAGAGATTTGACGGAGTTGGACAAGGTGAATGAGCAGTTGAGTGCGTTAAGGTCAGAGATCCATGATTGAACGGGGAGCGGGTTGTTTTTAGGGGAGAAGAGAATGATTTCAGTTTTATTAGGGTTAAGTTTGAGATGATTGGAGTGGAACCAGGTTTGGATTTTGGTGAGGGTGTTGTTCAGGTGTAAGATGTCGGCATGAGTTTTAATCTTGTAATAGATTTGGGTGTCATCGGCGTAGAGGTGGTAGTTGATGCCTGCTTGTTTAAGAATGAGGGTGAGGGGTTCCATAAAGAGGTTAAAGAGGGAGGGAGAGAGAATAGACCCTTGGGGGACTCCAAGGGAGACAGGAGTGGGGTTAGAGAGACAGTTTTGAATTTTGATTTGCTGAGTTCGGTGTTGTAGGTAGGAGACAAACCATTTGTAGGCAGTATCATTGAGGCCGAAGCGGGTCCTAAGCACATTGAGTAGGGCTGAATTGTTGACTGTATCAAACGCTGCGGAGAGATCAAGGAGGATAAGAAGACAGGTCTCGCCATTATCAAGTGATTGGTGGATGTCATCGACGACATTGAGCATCGCCGCTTTCGGTGCTGCAGCCTTTCCTGAAGCCTGATTGAAAGGGATCAAGTAGGTTGAAGTTTTCGATGTGTTTGTCTAGTTGTAGTAGGACACATTTTTCAAGGACCTTTGAGAGAAGTGGGAGGTTAGTGATGGGGCGGAGATTGTTTAGGTCATTGGGGTCAGCATTGGGGTTTTTGATTATGGGAGAGATTTGTCCAAGTTGAAGGGAGGTGGGGACACAGCCAGTGGAGAGAGAGGTGTTGATGATTGTGGTCCAGTATGGGGTGGTGATGTGCTTAAGGGCAGGGACAAGGTTAGAGGGTAAGGGGTCTTTTGTGTGGGAGGACGGTTTAAGATTACCAATTATATTAAGGACTTCTAGCTCAGTCACGGGGAGGAAGTTGAGCAGGGAGGCATTGTTCTTTAATTGTGAGTTAGGAGAGTTGGTTTCCGGAGAGGTAGCAGGGTTAGTTGGTCGAGGGGATGTTTGGTAGGCATTAGAGGTGAGGACGGGTTTGCATTGGGAGTTTGTGGGGAGCTGTGTGGAGCGGAAGGATTGATCAATTTTGGCTATTTTTTCTGAGAAGAAGTGGGAGATTTCTTCACATCTGGCTGAGGAGGCGGTCAGATTAGGAGGTGCGGGGGAAGTTTGGTTACGAATGATTTTGAAGAGTTCCCTAGGTCTGTTTTTGGCATGATCAAGTTGAGTGCGGAAGAAGGAGGCCTTTTCCTTGAAGACGTGTTTTTTGTACGTGGATCTAGCATGTCTGAGGAGTGCAAGATGGGCGGGAGAGGGATGGTGTCTCCAGGTTCTTTCCGATAGTCTGAGTGACCGTCTTTCGTTATTAAGCTCGGTATTAAACCAAGAGTTGGAGGGGTGGTTCTTTGGTTTTTGAGTTTGGGCGGGGCTAGTTGGTCAAGGATACCAGTGACAGTATTGTTAAAGTGTTCAGTGAGCTCATTGGCATTTTGTGAGGGGGAATGAGAAGAAGTTGAGCTTCGAGTTTAGACTCAAGAACACCCGGAGGGATATGTTTTAGATTTCTGGTCAGTTTCTTAGGTCTGTTAATTTTGGAGGTGGGGAGATTTGCATTTGTAGCAATGGTGAACAGTATAAGGTGATGGTCGGACCAGTCAATGGGGACGATATTGGTCACGGAGGCCAGATCTTCGTTGGAAAGAATGGCGTCAAGGATGGCTCCTTTGGTGTGTGTCGGGGACAGGCATAGTTGTTTGAGTTCATTGATCTCAAGTAGATTGGTGAGGAGGGGGATAGTGGGATCATCGGTATCGTTCCAATGGAGGTTGAGATCCCCAAGAAAGAGATTTTTGAGTTGGATAATGAGGATTGTGTCAGGAGCTCAGATAAGTCCTCGATGAAGGGGTGGGGGGGGGCCTGGAGGGCGATAGATGTTGTGTAGACGAATTGGGTGGGAGTTTTGGGTTGTCAGTTCAGCTTCCAGGTATTCGCAGGAGGAGTAGCCAGAATTATTGACAAGGGATAGCTGAAGTTCATTTTTAAAGATAATGGCTAGACCACCCCCAACTCTGTCAGGTCTATCTTTTCTCAGAATAGAGTATCCCGGGGGGAGAGTAGGTCAAGTATGCTCGTTGAGTGGTCTTTGAGCCAGGTTTCTGTGAGGAATGCAATGTCAATGGATTCACTCAGGATAGTTTCAGAAATTTCCGTGGCATGTTGGACTGCGGAGCGACAGTTGACAAGCATACATGTAAGTGGTGTGGGGTTGCATATGGTGGGTGGGCAAGTGTGGATCGACGTGAGTTGAGGCGGTGGTCTGGGGGAAGCGGGGAGGAGGGGATTCTATTAGTCCCTAAGATAATAGGGATGTGGGAGTAGGGGAGTGGAGAATTGGTGGTTGGTAAGCTAGGAAGGTAAGAGTTGCATAGGTCGGAGAGGTCGGACGGGGAGAGATGGTTCGAGGTGCGGTGAGGTCTATGTATACGGCAGCGGAGAGGAGTCGATCTCCAATGATTGTGTTTGGTGTTAGGGATTTTCAGGGGGAATTTTTGGGGGATTTTGGGGGGATTTTGGGCAGGGCTGGGTGGGGGTTTTATGGTGAGGGAGGGTTCTGGAGCTGTGGGAGATAAAGTCTTTCCTGAGTTGAGAGAATTTAGTAATTAAATTAGATAGGTCAAGTTCAATGTTGTGTAGGCTCTGGGCAATTAAGGTGAGGGGAGGTATCGAGGGGGGTGGTCTGGGTTAGTTACGGAGGGTGGATTGATGTGTGTGGGTGGAGATAGGGAAGTGAGTGTGGAATGAGGGGTGACGGGGCTGTTGGGTGTGAGGGGTTCGGTAATCAAATTGGATAGGACACGTTCAGTGTTATGTAGGCTCGTGTCAATTGGGGTGGAGGGGGGTACTGAAGGGGCGTGGGCGGGGTGTAGGGAAAGATCTGGGTTAGTTGCAGAGGGTGGACTGGTGTGAGAGGGGGGCGATAGGGTAGTGGGAGTGGAGTGAGGGGTGACGGGGCTGTTAGATCGGAGGGGTTCAGTAATCAATTTAGATAGGTCGAGTTCACTGTTGTGTAGGTTCGGGGCAATTAGGGTAAGGGGAGGAATTGAAGGGGCGGGGGAAGGGAATGATCTAGGGGTAGGGAGTGGTCTGGGTTAGTTGCGGAGGGTGGACTGAGGTGTGAGGGGGAGATAGGGTAGTGGGTGTGGAGTGAGGGGTGTCGGTGATGTAAGGTGTGGGGGGTTGGGTTAGGTTAGACATGAGGTTAAGAACTTCAGGAGATGTGGTCAGAGAGGATAAAAGGGCATAGAGTGAGTGGAGAGCGGATATATTGGGGTGGGGGGGTTGTGTATTTATCGGGGGTTGGGATAAAGGATTGGGAGGCGGAGTTAGGAGGGCCTGAAGGGGCAGGATAGGAGGGGTGGGGAGGAGAAGAGGGTGTACGGGATGGGTAGGAGGAGGGGGGTGAGGAGTTGTGTTAGGGGATTGAAGGGCAAGGACGGTGGAGTACGTGAGTAGTTGGGTAGGGGGGGAGAGGTTGTGGGGTCAGGCAGAGGCGGGGTTGTGGGAGTGGAATGATAAGTAGACGGTAGGGATTGGGGGCAGCCGTTTTTAGTGGAGGGGTCCGAGGCGTGTGAGTTCCGGGTGTTAGGTGGAGAGAGGAAAATTAGAGGGGGTTGAGAAATAGGTAATGTTGGTTGGGGGATGCCATTTGCTGTAGTGAGGTCCAGGGAGGGTGATGGTGAAGTCGATTGTTGGAGGATGGTGTTAGCTGGATGGTTGCGGGTGAAGGTGAAGTGAGGGGGAAGGGGGAGGGAGCGGTTGGAGGGGGTTATTCAGTAGGGGAGAAGGAGTGTTAGGCGCTGAGTGGTCAAGGCGGAGAGACATAATGCTGAAGTGGTGTTCGAAGATGGAAAGGTGGGATACCGTGGCTTGTATGAGGATGTTACCTGTTTTGAAGATGGAGATATCAATATCACCAAGAAAGGCTGGGGAGGGAGTGGTGGATATTTTGAATCCATATGGTATTTTGATTGATTTAGAGATTGGGAGGTGTTGTAGGAAGATGCTTTTCCATTTGGAAGGACGTTTGGAGTAAAAGATGTAGTTGGTTATAATGGGGGAGGTGAGGCTGAGGTAGTTATCAACAATGAGTGTTTCAGGGTTACGGATAAGGAGTTTATGTTTGAAGTTTTTTTGGCATGTTTGGAGAGATTGGGGGGTAGAGAATGGTCCATGAGTTGGGGCCATGTTTGGAGAGAGTAGGGTCCTGGGGGTGATGGTCAATGCTGTGAGGGGGCATGTTGGGTAGACGCGAGAGGAAGAGAGAGTGGGGAGAGGGAGGTTAAGGAAATGGGGGTAGAACTGGAGATGAGGATTGGGAACCAGGGGGGCACTGGGAGAGTGGGGGGTAGAAATATAAGGGCTAGAGGGAGGACAGTCCTGTGGACTTCTGAGGGAGGGGGACAGTAAACAATCAAAAGGCCAAGAAAAGGGAGGGGAGGGTAGATCGGAGGATAGGGGGAGGAGGGACATTAATAGGGGAAAGGGAAGGGGAGAGGTGGGGTGTGGTTGAAGAGAGTGAAGGACGACAGTGTGAGAAATGTAGGAGCAATTCACAGGCAGTAATAGGAGTAGAACAGGGGCATATACGTGAATAAGAGTGCCGGAGGGATTAAATATGATGCAGTAGTATTTGTTAAGACAGAAATAGGGTAGACAAAACGAGGAATTATAATCGGCAAAGTGGAGCAGATCAGATAGATAAGACAATTATATCGGCGACATGGAGCAAATCAAATAGATAAACAGTCGGCAAAAAAGGAGCTGATCAGTATACCAGCAGCAAAGCTTACGATGAAATAGATAAATAGTTAAACACTCGGGAAATAAGAGTAGATCAATAGAAAACAAAATAGAAAATCAAAATAGAAAATCAAATAGATAAACAATCGGCAAAGAGGAGCAGATCAGTATACCAGCAGCAAAGCTTGCGATAAAATAGATAAACACTCGGGAAATAAGAGTAGGTCAATAGAAAACAACAACAATGCTTACGAGGGCGAGCAATGTCTAAATTAGAGAGGGAGAGAGATAATACCGGAAGAGAGAGTAATACAGGAGCATAAAAATAGAAAGAGTTAGAGGAATATATGGATATATCAATGAACAAGGAAAATAATAAGCGGTAAATATAGAAAGAGTTAGAGACATAAGGATAAATAAGTGAACAAAGAAAATAATAAGCGGTAGAAAAGTTAGAGTAAGAAGATAGAGTCAACAATCAATAGAAACAAGTTTGAAAAGGGAAAATCGGAAGAGAGAGTAATACAGGATCATAAATATAGAAAGAGTTAGATGGACATGTGGATAATTCAGTGAACAAAGAAAAATAATAAGCGGTAAAAAGTTAGAGCAAGAGGATAGAGTCAACAATCAATAGAAACAACAATATTACTTGCGAAGGCGAGGAAGGTCACAATTGGGAAAGGGAATGCAGGAATAGTGAATCAGCGGGACGAGGCTGCGACAGTGATAAGGCATAAAAGCATAATCGGAGCAGAGCAGGGGAATGATGTGGGGGGGGAGCCAAACCATTAAGAGTGAGACAGTTCAAGATGGCCGCTACGTTTACCACAGAGAGCTGTTACAGGGAGGAGTCCTCTCACTCTTTCCATTAATTGTTCCAATTGGAGAATGCTCCTGTTTCCATTTCTGAGAGCGAAGTTTTAGTGGTCCTTTCTTTGTTTTCGGTGTAGTAAATTTTAACTAGAGGACCCTTGTCTGTTTCTAATTAGTTTTGTGCCGAGGTTAGTCCTTTCTTGATTTTTATTTAAACTCTATTGCTGCCATTTTGTGCAGCTTGTAGAGTCAAAGATATGGTGACTGCAGGAGATCAACATATCCCAAAATGGGCTCCCAGTGCGTGTATGCATGAGTAAACTTCAAATCAAAGCATCCATTGTGGCCCGAGCATAGTGTAGACTAAAAGTTGTTCATTTTGCCGGCATATCGTTATATGCTCTGGTCGAGGGCCTCTCTATCGGAAGTGCAAGTGCTTCTGCTGCAGCGTGGAAACTTTCAAAGATTAAAGAGTCGCCAGCAGGAGGGGAAGGGTAGGCGACGCAATTTCAAACTGCTTGGCTCCCCTGCTCGCCGCGTCTGCATCGCGCCGCGCCAATCAGGCGATCCAGAACCTAGAGCTTGCCCTCTCCGCGCTGGAGCCTTCTGCTCCGTCCGATGGGTGGTCCCAGATCTTCACGCTTCCCCTGGATCTCTGGGCTCGCCTGGAAGACTGCACCGCTCCCAGTACACACGCCGCCTCTATCACTCCAGTCAAGCTCTCGTAGCTGAGGGGCTCGCCACAGGACAGCCACCGTAACTCCAAGCTGAGCCGCGCGCAACGGGCGCTCGCGGATCGGGACCCGCTGTATCGGGTCGGGACGGGACCCGCTGTATCGGATCGTGACGGGTGCTCGCCGCTGAGCATGCACCCTGGACCCACTGCTGTGAGCTGCGTGAGCTTTTCGATGGGTGAGGGAGCGCCGCTGAACAAACACCCTGGTCCCACTGCTGTGAGCTGCGGGAGCCAGCGATCCAGGACCCGTCGTGAGCGCTCTATGCCACCCGGCTCCTTCTCGGGCGCATGGGGGGGTCCAGTCCGCCTGGCGATCGTCCCATCAAATCTAGCGGTCTGATCGGCGGTCGCGCCCGGCACAGCGTCGGAGATACTGTGGATGGGGACAGTAAGAGCGAGACTATCCCTGTGGGTGTCCTCGAGTATAGCTCTCGGCCTACAGCTCCATCTGTCCCGGAGGCTGGATCCCACTCTCCTGTTTGGACACTCCGCCTTCACCTTCACCGGGTATAAGGTGAGAGGTAGATACCAAGTTGCTGCCTTTCGTGGTGTTGTTGCTGGCGCAGATGTTTCTGTTCCTCGATGTGTTCCGGTGCGATTTTGTTGGGGCTTAACTGGGATATTCTAAAAAAGCGATCCCAAGCCTGCGGAGCTCACCTAATGAGCTCCTCACCAATCGGCCATCTTGTGCACTACGAAACTGCATATATTTTATATATATACCTGGTGTGGTCCTCTTTCATTTGGTCACTCAAGAGATTATAGACTGGTAAAACAAGCTGCTTTACATTCCTTCAAGACTTAGCCTGAAGGCTGCTCTCCATAGCTACCACTAGGATAGCTTTCAATAAAGGTTGTCTTTAACCTATCTCCAATAAGGGGTTGTTTGGACTGGTGCAAGGTGCCCACTATAATTAGTGGACAGCATATACCAGGCCAACTTCTCACATCCACCCAGCCCCAATACACTAAATCCTGTCTGGGAGGTGGTCACACCTCCCTGTGACAGGAAACCTATTGTCAAGCCTTCCCCTGCACGAGTTTGGCTCAGCAGCAGGAGGGCAGACTCGTGTCTGTGGCTGGCAGCATCCATTTTGTGATGCCCAGGTCGAGAAAGCTGGTACCTGGTAGACCGGTGCCCCATAGTAGTGGTACTACAGGGGAGAAATCATACCTCCCACACCAGTTACTGGTGTGGAGGTATGATTCCAAGGTGTTTGACACCAAACACGACATGTTTCTAAGCAGCCGTTTTAAAGTTAGCATTTACCGCAAGGTTATGATGCACTTAAGTATATATGGTTGGCTGCATCACAGACAACCCCAGAGAATAGATTCCGAAGGCTGCAGAGGGGCTCTGCTCATGCAGGGGCACCCTCTCACACAAAACCCAGCACCCTGCCTTCAGGATTGATAAGGCCTGCCATAGGGGTGACTGATAGGTTTATAGGTGTAGTGATTTAGAATAGATATAGGTGACCTATATCTAAGTAAGGGGTGCATGCACCTCCTTACACAGGTTGCAGTAGCAGACCTGTGGTGTCATTTTGAATGGCCTCTCAGGGGTGGCACAATACCTGCTTCAGCCCCTGGGAGGACTCTGGGGTACCTATGCCCTGGGTACATGGTGTACCATATACTAGGGACTTATAAGGGTACCCCAGTATCCAATCTGGAGTGTACCTAAAGTACATGCAATCAATTTAGCAGAGAAAGCAGCTAGGCTGGGGTCCTGGATAGCAGGATCCCAGCCAGTCTAAGTCGTAAACAGTGATACATCAGCAAAAAGTGGGGGTAACTATAAGAAGCAGATCCTACTCTCCTACACAACCCCCCCAAAGGTAAGGACATTAAACTAACCTTGACCAGTTGAGTCTTCATGTTCTAAGTGGAAATATCTGGAGAGTCCATCTGCATTGGCATGGTTACTCCCAGGTCTATGTTCCACTGTATAGTCCATCCCCTGTAGGGAAATGGACCACCTCAACAGTTTGAGGTTTTCACCCTTCATCTGTTTTAGCCATAAGAGGGGCTTATGGTCTGTCTGAACAAGGAAGTGAGTGCCAAACAAGTATGGCCTCAGCTTCTTCAAGGCCCAAACCACAGCAAAGGCTTCCCTCTCAGTAGCTGACCAACGTTTCTCTCTGGGGGTCAGCCTTCTGCTAATAAAAGCTACTGGCTGATCCTGACCTTCTTCAATCAGTTGTGATAACACAGCCCCTACCCCCAACTCAGATGCATGAGTTTGAACAATGAATTGTTTGGAATAGTCAGGACTTTGCAGAATGGGAGCAGTGCACATGGCCTGCTTCAGGTCATCAAATGCCTTTTGACAGCTAACTGTCCACTGTACTTTCTTAGGCATTCTTTTGGAAGTTAAGTCATTCAAAGGGGTCACTATGGATCCATATCCTTTGACAAACCTCCTGTAGTACCCAGTCAGGCCCAAGAAAGCTCTGACCTGAGTCTGGGTAGTTGGAGCAACCCAGTCCATGATGGTCTGGATTTTGCTCTGCAATGGTTGAACCTGACCTACACCGACAAGGTGGCCTAGGTATACAACCTGACTCTGCCCTATCTGGCACTTGGTGGCCTTGATAGTGAGGCCTGCTTTTTGCAGGGCCTCTAAAACATTTCTCAGGTGGACCAGGTGATCCTCCCAGGTGGAGCTAAACACAGCAATATCATCTAGATAAGCTGCACTATAGGCTTCCAGACCTGTAAGGACTTTGTTCACCAACCTTTGAAAAGTGGCAGGGGCATTCTTCAAGCCAAAGGGCATCACTACAAATTGGTAGTGCCCACTAGGGGTGGAGAATGCTGTTTTGGGTTTTGCATCCTCAGCTAATCTGATTTGCCAGTAACCAGCTGTCAGGTCAAATGTACTCAGAAAATTGGCAGAGGCCAAAGTATCTATAAGTTCATCTGCCCTGGGTATTGGATGGGCATTGAGACCCCTGTAGTCAACACAGAACCTCATCTCTCTCTTACCACCCTGGGTGTGAGGTTTTGGTACAAGGACTACTGGACTAGCCCAAGGGTTATCTGAGGGCTCAATTACTCCCAGATCCAACATCTTCTGGACTTCTGTCCTGATACAGTCCCTGACATGGTCAGGTTGCCTGTAAATCTTATTTTTAACAGGCAGACTGTCACCTGTGTCCACTTCATGAGTGCACCAGGTAGTCTGACTTGGAGTCAGTGAAAACATATGTCTGAACTGATTTAGGACTCTCCTGCAATCAGTTTGCTGCTGGTCAGTGAGGCTGCCTGCCAAGGCTACACCATCAACTGAACCATCATCAGGGTTCTGTGAGAGCAGGTCAGGGAGTGGATCACTCTCTTCCTCCTGTCCCTCATCAGTAGCCATGAGCAAGCCCATGTCTGCCCTGTTAACATATGGTTTGAGCCTGTTCACATGGAGCACCCTATGGGGGCTCCTGGGAGTTCCAAGGTCCACCAGGTAGGTAACCTCTCCCTTCTGCTCAATGATTGTATGAGGGCCACTCCATTTGTCTTGGAGGGCTGCTGGGGCCACAGGCTCCAACACCCATACTTTCTGTCCTGGCTGATAAACAGTCAACACAACCTTTTGGTCATGCCAGGCCTTTTGCAATTCCTGGCTAGCCTCAAGGTTTTTGGATGCCTTCTTCATGTGCTCTGCCATCCTGGAGCGGAGACCAAGTACATAGTCCACAATACCCCAGTATCCAATCTGGAGTGTACCTAAAGTACATGCAATCAATTTAGCGGTGAAAGCAGCTAGGCTGGGGTCCTGGATAGCAGGATCCCAGCCAGTTTAAGTCGAAAACAGTGATACATCAGCAAAACGTGGGGGTAACTATAAGAAGCAGATCCTACTCTCCTACAATATGCACTTGCAAATAGACGCGGTGCACAGGGGTACAGGTTCCACGGCCCCCACAAGGGATACTGGTCTCAGAATCGCTGAGAGGTCAGGTCTACCTCGGGGACCTTCGGGAACCCACCTCCTGTGTTGCAGAAATCTTCGGAGTCCGCAGGAGCTCTGGAGATGCAAGCCGGTCAGATGCGCTTAGGTGCCTGCTGCTGCAGGGGAGTAACCCCTTTACTCCAAGGGAGTTTCTTCTGTCGTCCAGGGAAGTGTAGACCGTCGAAGTACTTGATTTCTTTGCAGAGTCTTGTCCAGGTATAATCTAAAGTTCTGTGATCAGGTTTCCCACTTTATACCCAGGGAAGGGGTTGGACTGACTCTGGGGACCCTCCTAGGGGAGGGGCAGTGTGAGAAGTTGGCCTGGCATATGCTGTCCACTAGTTATAGTGGGCACCTTGCACCAGTCCAAACGACCCTTATTGATGGTAGGTTTAAAGACAACCTTTATTGAAAGCTATCCTAGTGGTAGCTATGGAGAGCAGCCTTCAGGCTAAGTCTTGAAGGAGTGTAAAGCAGCTTGGTTTACCAGATTATAACCTCTTGAATAACTAAATGAAAGGAGAACCACACAAGATATATATAAAATATATGTATTTATTTCTAAACACTAACTACTAATCTCTTTATGAGATTAGAGTTCAAGATACACAGTATCACAGTATTAAAACGACAGTAACTAGCACAATACATAGTGGGCTCCAGGGGGAGACCAAACCATATACTAAGAAAGTGGTATAAGAACCACGACTTGACTAGACACAGTGCCTAGAGCACGTAGAATCGCTAGGACCCCAAGGAACCACCCAAGGTAGTGACACAGGGGACCCACGGGGGACGTGTGCAGTGTGAGAACACAGCCGCGAGCGCCGTAGGAATCAATGCGGAAAGTCGCGGTTGGAATTTTAAAGATAAAGGACACTTAGGAGAGGACTTTCAGAAAACCCCTTTAGACTTAAGGGCTTCTAGGGCCAACACCCACGTCAGCAATGGAGTACTCGAGTTACCTCACCCAGGGAAGCCGGGTGCATAGGTGTCAAAAGGTGTCGGGAATCGTCGTCGTTTTCAATGGCGATCTGCTGCAAAGTGCTGCTGCTGTGAAGGATAAAAGTGTCCAGTGTGATCCAAGCCTGGATCGAAGATGTGAAGAACCTGAAAGCAGAGGGGACAGAGTCTGGGTCACTAGCCAGTGACCAGGAGCGGAGCAATCGAATGCCCACCGATGTCGGGTGCTTCAGGTGCGAAGAGGTGAAGCTTGACTCTGCAGCCACGGGGTCCTGGAGATGTCGATGATGACCAGGAGCCGGATTTGAGCTGACCCACAAAGGATGTCGAGTGCTGGGGTGTCGGTGATCGGATTGACTACAACAAGCCTTGGCAACAGCAACCCACGCAGGAAGAGAAAAGATGCTTCTGTGCGGACCAGCAAGGCCCTGGGGACTCACCAAGCAATGGAGAGTCAGGGCACGTCTGGAGCAATTAGGAAAGCCCAATAAAAGTTAGAGTTGCCTTCTTGGGGACCCACAGGTCAATGGACCAGGGATCGCAAAGGGACCTCAAGAGGAATCAAAATATGGCGGCCCACGGAACACTCGTTGAGTGTAGGCCTGCAATCTTCAACGTAATTACTGCTCGGGGTCAGGGCTACAAGTAACCCAAAGCTCAGCCTCAGGGGTCGCCGGAAAACTGGTGCTTCTGCAAATGGTTGTGGTGTCCAGGGGTTTGGGTTGCATGGTCTTCCACGAGGGATACGGGCCTCAGACTTGCTGTGGGCACAGATCAACCTCAGAGACCTAGGAAAACCCACCTCCTGTGTGGCAATATTTTTCAGAGTCCGTCTGAGCTTGGCGATGCCAACCGGTCAGTTGCATTAAAGGTGCCTGCCTTGCAGGGGAGTAACTCCTTTACTCCAAGGGAGATTCTTCAGTCGTCCAGCGTCGTGCAGATCATCGAAGTACTTGGTTTCTGGTATCAGAGTTTAGTCCAGGTGTAATCTAAAGTCCTGTAGTCAGGGTTTCCTGCTTTATACCCAAGGAAGGGGTTGGACAAACTCTGGGGACCCACCTATGGGAGGGTCAGGAAAGAGGGGTGGCTACACCCATTTCCTTTGTCCAGTTTCGCGCCAGAGCAGGGGCTGTGTGCCCCTGCAACCGGTTTGAGCTGGACTATGCACAGGGACACCAAATGTGCCCCCAGTGCAGACTTCAAAGCACTCTGAGAGTGCACCCACCCAGCCCCAATACACTAAAGATTGTCTGGGAGGTGGTCACACCTCCCTGTGACAGGAAACCTATTGTCCAGGCCTCCCCTGCCGGAGTTTCGTCCAGCAGCAGGAGGGCAGACTCGTGTCTGTGGCTGCAGCATTCATTTTGTGATGCCAGGGCTCTGTTAGCTGGTACCGGGTATACCGGTGCTGTCATGTCTCTCCCTCTAGAAGGGTGGGATCATACTCCCACACCAGTTACTGGTGTGGTGTATGATTCCAAGGTGTTTGACACCAAACACAACAGTTTTCCATGCAGCCATTCCAAAGTTAGCATTTACCGTTTGGTTATAATGCACTTAAGAGTATATGGTCTGGCTGCATCACAAACAACCCCGGAATAAAGTTTCCGAAAGCTGTAGAGGGGCTCTGCTCATGCATGGGCACCCTCTCACATGAAACCCAGCACCCTGCCTTCAGGATTGTTAAGGCCTGCATAGGGGTGACTGATAGGTTTACATGTGCAGTGATATGGAGAGATATAGGGAACCAATATCTCAGTAAGGGGTGGATACACCACCTTACACAGGCTGCTGTAGCAGACCTGTTGTGTCATTTTAAAAGGCTTCCCAGGGGTGGCACAATACATGTTGCAGCCCCTGGTAGACCTCTGGGGTGCCTATGCCCTTGGTACATAGTATACCATATACTAGGGACTCACAAGGGTACCCCAGAATCCAATCTGGAGTGTACCTAAAGTACATACAGTCAATTTAGAGTAGAAAGCAGATAGACTGGGGTCCTGATTAGCAGGGCCTCAGTCTGGCTAAGTCGAAAAACAGTGAAACATCAGCAAAAAGTGGGGGCAACTATAAGAAGCAGATCCTACTCTCCTACAGGCAGGACAGAGGATTGGCTACACCCATGTCCTTTGTCCAGTTTCGCGCCAGACCAGGAGCCAATGGCTCCCAGAACTGGTTTGAGCTGGACTATGCACGGGGACACAAAATGTGCCCCCAGTGCAGACTTTCTGGCGCTCTAAGAGTACACCCACCCTGCCCCACTACACTAAACCCTGTCTGGGAGGTGGTCACACCTCCCTGTGAAAGGAAACCTATTGTCAGGCCTTCCTCTGCTCGAGCTTGGCTCAGCAGCAGGAGGGCAGACTCGTGTCTGTGGCTGGCAGCATCCATTTTGTGCTGCCCAGGTCGAGAAAGCTGGTACAGGGTAGACCGGTGACCCATAGTAGTAGTTCTACAAGGGTGGAATCATACCTCTCCTGCCAGTACTGGCAGGGAGGTATGATTCCAAGGTGTTTGACACCAAACACGACATGTTTCTAAGCAGCCGCTTTAAAGTTAGCATTTACCGCGAGTTTATAATGCACTTAAGTATATGTGGTTTGGCTGCATCACAGACAACCCCGGGGAATGGATTCTGAAGGCTGCAGAGGGACCCTACTCATGCAGGGGCACCCTATCACATAAAACCCAGCACCCTGCCTTCAGGATTGATAAGTCCTGCCATAGGGGTGACTGATAGGTTTATATGTGTAGTGATTTAGAAGGGATATAGTGAACCTATATCTCCAGTAAGGGGTGCATGCACCACCTTACACAGGCTGCAGTAGCAGACCTGTTGTGTCATTTTGAATGGCCTCTCATGGGTGGCATAATACATGCTTCAGCCCATGGGAGGCCTCTGGGGTACCTATGCCCTGGGTACATGGTGTACCATATACTAGGGACTTATAAGGGTATACCAGTATCCAATCTGGAGTGTATCTAAAGTACATAACACAACCAATTTAGGGAGAAAGCAGATAGACTGGGGTCCTGATTAGCAGGATCCCAGTCAGACTAGTCACAAACCAGCAAAACACCAGGAAAAAAGATCCTACCTTCCACAAGTGCCTCTTGAAGATGCCCCAGGTGTCTCAAGATTTGATCCAGTCCCACTTGAAGATGCCCCAGGTGTCTCCAGATTTGCCAGTGGCTCTCGAAGATGTCTCCAAATTTGCCCAGTGCCTCTTGAAGATGCCCCAGGTGTCTTCAGATTTGATCCAGTGCCTCTCAAAGATTCTCCAGATGTCTCCAGACTTGCACAGTGCCTCTTGATGATGCCCCAGATGTTTCCAGGTTTGATCCAGTGCCTCTTGAAGATGCCCCAGGTGTCTCCAAATTTGATCCAGTGCCTCTTGAAGATGCTACAGGTGTTTCCAGATTTGCCCAGTGCCTCTTGAAGATGCCCCAGGTGTATCCAGATTTGATCAGGTGCCTCTTGAAGATGCCCCGGTGTCTCCAGATTTGATCCAGTGCTTCTTGAAGATGCCCCGGGTGTTTCCAGATTTGATCCAGTGCCTCTCAAAGGAGGCCCAGGTGTCTCAAGATTTGATTCAGTGCCTCTTGAAGGTGCTCCAGGTGTCTCCACATTTGCCCAGTTCCGCTTAAATATGCCCCAGGTGTCTCCATATTTTATCAAGTGCCTCTCAAAGATACCGCAGGTGTCTCCAGATTTGATACAGTGCCTCGTGAAGATGTCCTATGTGTTTCCAGATTTGCCCAGTGCCGCTTGAAGATGTCCCAGGTGTTTCCAGATTTGATCAAGTGCCTCTTGAAGATGTCCCAGGTGTTTCCAGATTTGATCAAGTGCCTCTTGAAGATGCCCAAGGTGTATCCAGATTCGATCAAGTGCCTCTTGAAGATGAAAGCAGCCGGGTCATAGAGGACTGCACCACCAGGACTAGTCACCGGCAGTATGCGATATTGCCCACCTCAAATGATCTGCTGCTTGTAGATCACAAATATAACTATAGAAACTGGTTTGGATGAGAGGCAATATGTAGACACATTTAATTGGATATGCAGCAATATACCAATAAAAAGCATTAGCACATGAATATTTTCTGGTCTTTTATTCTCTGTTGCACTTCATAAGAAACAGCCAGCCAACGCGTTTCGCCCAAACATGGGCTTCTTCAGGGCAAAATATTGTAGACAAAGAACTTGTCCTCTGGCGCGTATGTCAGAAGACAAAATTAAAGCGAATCCTAAAATGCATTGATGAAGCTCATGGTAGAGCATAGATCAGCAGGTATGTTTGTTGGCAGTATTATTTGAAAACGGTATTAGCCGCATCCGAAAACTGGGAGCCGTGTCCGTAAGCAACGTCCTAAAGTCAGCACGCTGTCCTTAGGTATAAAGAAGGAACCCCTGACTACAGGCCTTTAGATTACACCTGGACGAAACTCTGATACAGAAATCCCGGACCTTCGACGATCTACACGACTAGATGACTGAAGAATCTCCCTTGGAGTAAAGGAGTTACTGCCCTGCTTGGCAGGCACCAAAGACGCATCTGCCCGATCTGCATCTCCGAAGCTCCCGCCGGACGCCGACAACTTTGCAACCCAGGAGGTGGGTTTCCAAACTTCCCAGAGGCTGACCCGAGTCCCCAGCAAAGCTGAGACCCATAGCCCTCGTGGGTACCGTGGAACCGGAACCCCTGGACACCATGCACATTTGCAAGTGCATATGCTTCTTGTCGATCCTAGAGGCTGTGCTTTGGGTTACTTGTAGCCCTGAACCCGAGCAGTGAATCCACCGAAGATTGCTGGCCTACCCACTCCGAGTGACCCGTGGGCTGCCATTTTGTGATTCCTCTTGAGGTCCCTTCGCCATCCCTTGTCCGTCGACTTGTGGGTCCCTGAGAAGGACAACTGTACTTCAATTGGGCTTTCCTGGTTGCTCCAGAGGTGCCCTGAGTCTCCGTTGCTTGGGGAGTCCCCAGGGCCTTGCTGGTCTGCACCGAAGCATCTTTCCTCTTCCTGCGTGGGTTGCTGTTGCCAAGGCTTGTTGTGTCCAATCCGGGCACCGACGCTGCAGCACTCGACATCCTTTGTAGGACAGCTCGAATCCAGCTCCTGGTTGTCTTCGACGCCTCCTGGTCCTCGTGGCTGAAGAGTCAAGCTTCCCCTCCTAGCACCTGAAGCACCCGACATCGGTGGGCATTCGACTATCGTGCCCCTGGTCACTGGCAAGTGACCCAGACTCTGTCCCCTCTGCTTTCAGGTTCTTCACATCTTCGATCCAGGCTTGGATCTCTTCGGACACTTCTTCTCTTCCCGGCAGCAGCACTTTTCAGCAAGCTGCCATTGAAAACGACGCGACCCGGCACCATTTGACACCTATGCACCCGGCTTCCCTGGGAGAGGTAACACGAGTACTCCGGTGTTCCCGTGGGTGTGTGCCCTAGAACCATCTGAGTCCAAAAGGGTTTGTTCCTAGTCCACTCCTAAGTGTCCCTAAACTTTAAAACTCTAACCGTGACTTTCCCCATTCCCCATAGAAGCTAACGGAGCTCGCGGCTGTGTTCAAACACTGCACACGTCCCCCGTGGGTCCCCTGTGTCACTACCTTGGGTGGTTCCTTGGGGTCCAGCGATTCTACAGGCTCTAGGCCTTGTGTCTAGTCAAGTCGTGGTTCTTATACCACTTTCTTAATATATGGTTTGGTTCGCCCCTAGGCCCTATCGTATTATGTGCTAATTTACTGTGATATTTGAAGTGTAACATATGTGCTTTGACCTCTAGCCTCATAAAGAGACTAGTAGGGTGTGTTTAGAAATAAATACATATATTTTATATATATACCTGGTGTGGTCTCCTTTCATTTAGCCATTCAAGAGATTATAGACTGGTAAAACAAACTGCTTTACACTCCTTCAAGACTTAGCCTGAAGGCTGCTCTCCATAGCTACCACTAGGATAGCGTTCAAATAAGGTTGTCTTAAACCTATCATCAATAAGGGGTTGTTTGGACTGTTGCAAGGTGCCCACTATAACTAGTGGACAGCATATACCAGGCCAACTTCTCACATTGGTGTGCAGCGGTGGGATTCAAGCTTGCCTTTGTTTTACCAGATAATCTCAAGTGAGTGACTAACTGAAAACCACTAAAGGTACCTGAGGTACATATAATTCAAGCTTAAAATTACAGTAAGTTCTACTGAACTTAGAGTAGTGTGTCAAGGGCTTAGCACACCCTTTCTACAACTCAAGAGAGTTTAGTAGGCCACACTAGAGTAGGTAGTGCATACACCACACCTCACTAGTGATGTCTTCAAGGCCAGGAACCAGTGGGTCCCTGCCAGAAGCCAATGGGCATCTACCATCCAAGTATGACAACCTCCCATTCTTGGAATTGAAAGCATTGTGTAGTACTAGGAGATTGAAGACAGGAAAAAGTGCAAACACCCAACGCCTCATAGAGGTACTGCTGTTGGATGATCTCAGAAGGCCCTCAGGGTCTGAAGGGGTAGGCAGAGTGGGTGGGGCAGCAGATGAGGAAGGGCCAAGGGGTGAAGATAACCATGACCTGACCTCTGAAGCTGACCAGGAAGATGACACTGATCTTAACCTGGGAGATCCAGCTCCCCCTGCAGATGAGGAGGATGGCCACAATGGCCCCTTCTTTATCCCACCAGGGAGAGTTGAGAGTGTGCCTAGAAGGTCAAGATCTCCTTCTCAGGAGCCTAACCATTCTGACACCTCAATAGGGACCTCTATTTCCTCTAATAGGAGGGAATCCTCTCATGAGAGGAAAGAGAGACTGCTCAAGTATGAAGAAGCTCAGCTTAGAATCAGAAGAGAGCAGTTGGCTTTAGAAAGGGAGTCCCTAGAGCTTCAGAAAACTAGAAGAAAACTGGGACTAGAGTCCCATGGTGGCAGCAACTTCCCTAGTGCTAGGGAAAGGTCTTATGACCATAGAAACCTAAGCAAGATTGTCCCTCCCTACCAGAGTGGGGATGACATCCACAAATGGGTTACTGCCCTGGAAAGGGCCTGTAAAGTTCAGAGGGTCCCCCAGGAGCAGTGGGCAGCAATCTTGTGGCTCTCATTTGCAGACAAAGGTAGAGATAAGCTCCTCACTGTAAGAGAAGAGGATGCTGACAACTACAAAGTCTTGAAGAGTGCTCTGATTGATGGGTTTGGCCTAACCACTGAACAGTATAGGTTGAAGTTCAGAGACACCCAAAAGGCTCAGACTCAAGAATGGGTTGACTTTGTAGATTGTGCTACCAAGGCTCTGGAAGGTTGGATAATTGGCAGCAAGGTGCATGACTTTGTAGGATTGTACAATTTGATTATGAGGGAGCAGATCCTTAATAATTGTCAAAACCAGCTTTTACACCAGTACCTGGTGGACTCTGATCTGACCTCTCCCCAATAATTGGGAAAGAAGGCAGACAAATGGGTCAGAACCAGGGTAAGGCCTAAGAATCATGGTGGTGACCAGAAGAAAGATTCTACCAAGTCCCAAGAGGAAGGTGGGGATACATCTAAGGATAAGTCCACTACAGGGCCCCAAAAGTCCTCTTCTGGGGGTGGGTCCCAAACTCCTTCCTCTCCTGAAAAGAAACCATATTGCCATGTTTGTAAAAAGCCTGGCCACTGGAAAACTGATCCCAGTTGCCCCAGGATTGGCAATAAAGAAAATGTTCCTCCAACTAATACTACCACTCCTCCTGGTACTACTAGTAGTAATCCCCCAGGCGGTAGTATTGCACCTAAAAAGTTAGGTGCATTCTCATGGGGAACAGAGGTGGGCCCTAGTTTAGACAGGTCCCCCTCACAAGCCTCATTAGTCTGTGATGGTGGCATGGGATTTGCCACTTTTACCATGGGTCCCAATGCATTGGGCAGGTACAGACTGGAGCCACTGATTAATGGTCAGAAAGCTGTGGCATTCAGGGACACAGGGGCAAGTGTCACCATGGTGGCAGGGAAACTAGTCCACCCTCACCAGCTTTTACCTGAGTTTAAATACCAGGTGACCAACATTGATGGTGTCAGAACAGATCACCCCATGGCCATAGTCAATCTCAGCTGGGGAGGGGTCACAGGCCCAAAAAGAGTGGCAGTGTCCCCAAACTTGCCTGTAGATTGCCTGATGGGCAATGATCTGGAAATTTCAGCCTGGGCAGAAGTTGAACACCAAGCCCATCTGAGAATGCTGGGCATCCCTGAGAATGTTAGTGGGGCTGTGAGGGCCACAGCCCAACCCCAGGGAAATTTTGGAGTGATGGAGCCTGAAAGAATGGCCCACTCTCCTCCACCAGAGAGCACAAGGGTTGAAGAAAAGTCTTCTTCCCCCCAGACTATAGGTAAGGGTCAGCCTCCTCAGGGAACTGATCCTACCCCTAGTGAAGGAACTGCCCCAGAGGTAGTCAGGCCTGTCCTGGCAAAACCTCTGATGGCAGGGGACCCTTCCAAGGTGGTACCCAGTCTGGAGCAGGTAACCTGCCCCTCTCTACCCTACCTCAGTCAGCCCAGGGCTGCAGAGGTCAGGGAGGTCAGTGGACCCCACAGGGCCCCCTGTCCAGAGGAACCCCTCCATCAGCAGATTAGGGGCACCGAGTCTAGTAGCCCTAGCCAGGTGAAAATTCCTCAACCCCCTGAGGGATCCCCCTTACCTTTGTGTAGGGACCTCCCCCAGATGGACTCTGCTGGGCAAAGGCAAACCTGGGACCAAAAGGTTCCAAACCTACCATGTCCCTCCAGTGTTCCAACCAAAGGGACCCAACCCCCAGCTGTAGGCAGCCAAAGGTTGACCCTTAGAGCTAGACCCAACTTAGTCATGGAAAATAAGGCCTCCATGGTGGCTAGTGATCTGAGGAAGCTGAGGCCAACTTTATTAGGGCCCCACTTCTCTACTCAGACACCCCACCAGCCTTCTACTTTGCCAAAACACACCACAGGTAGTGACTCCAAATGGTGGAGATCATCCCATCCCCTTGGAGTTCGGGATTGCTTTGTGGACCATAAGACAGGGGGTAACCATGCTAGTGCAGGTACTTCCTTATATGGCCACTTAGTAAATAAAGGATCAACTGGGCAAGGTTAGCCTTATCTCCTTTTGTTTGGGGGGTGGGGGGGGTTATGTAGGAAGGTGGAATCTGACTGCATGGTCGCCCCCACTTTTTTCCTGGTGTTTTGCTGGTTTTCGACTTAGTTGGACTGGGACCCTGCTATTCAGGGCCCCAGTTTATCTGCTTTCTCTTTAAAATGGATTCCTAGTACCTTAGGTACACTTCAGATTGAATTCTGGGGTGCCCTTATAAGTCCCTAGTATATGGTATACTATGTACCCAGGGCATAGGTACCCCAGAGGCCTACCAGGGGCTGAAGAAGGTATTATGCCATCCCTGGGCAGCCTTCCAAAATGACACCACATGACTGCTACAGCAGGCTGAGTGAGGTGGTGCCTGCACCCCTTACTGAGATATAGGTTCACTATATCTCACCCTATCACTGCACATATAAACCTATCAGTCACCCCTATGGCAGGCCTTATCAATCCTGAAGGCAGGGTGCTTGGTTTTGTGTGAGAGGGTGCCCATGCATGAGCAGAGCTCCTCTGCAGCCTTCAGAATCTATCCTCCGGGGTTGTCTGTGAGGCAGCCTGACCATATACTCTTAAGTGCATTATAACCTCGCAGTAAATGCTAACTTTGGGATGGCTGCACGGAAACATGTCGTGTTTGGTGTCAAACACCTTGGAATCATACCCCCACACCAGTAACTGGTGTGGGAGTATGATCCCACCCTTCTAGAGGGAGAGACATGAAAGCACCGGTATACCCGGAACCAGCTAACAGAGCCCTGGTATCACAAAATGAATGCTGCCAGCCACAGTCACAAGTCTGGCCTCCTGCTGCTGGCCTAAACTCCGGCAGGGGAGGCCCAGACAATAGGTTTCCTGTCACAGGGAGGTGTTACCACCTCCCAGACAGGCCTTAGTGGATTGGGGCTGGATGGGTGCACTCCGAGAGTGCTTTGAAGTCCTGCACTGGGGGCACATTTGGTGTCCCTGTGCATAGTCCAGTTCAAACTGGTTGCAGGGGCTACCAGCCCCTGCTCTGGCGTGAAACTGGACAAAGGAAATGGGTGTAGCCACCCCTCTTTCCAAACCCTCCCATAGGTGGGTCCCCAGAGTTAGTCCAACCCCTTCCTTAGGTATAAAGAAGGAACCCCTGACTACAGGACTTTAGATTACACCTGGACGAAACTCTGATACAGAAATCCCGGAACTTCGACGATCTACACGACTAGATGACTGAAGAATCTCCCTTGGAGTAAAGGAGTTACTCCCCTGGTTGGCAGGCACCAAAGACGCATCTGCCTGGTCTGCATCTCCGAAGCTCCCGCTGGACGCTGACGACTTTGCAACCCAGGAGGTGGGTTTCCAGACTTCCCAGAGGCTTACCCGAGTCGCCAGCAAAGCTGAGACCCATAGCCCTCGTGGGTACCGTGGAACTGGAACCCCTGGACACCGTGCACATTTGCAAGTGCATATGCTTCTTGTCAATCCTAGAGGCTGTGCTTTGGGTTACTTATAGCCCTGACCCCGAGCAGTGAATCCACCGAAGATTTCTGGCCTACCCACTCCGAGTGACCCTTGGGCTGCCATTTTGTGATTCCTCTTGAGGTCCCTTTGCGATCCCTTGTCCGTCGACTTGTGGGTCCCTTAGAAGGACAACTGTACTTCAATTGAACTTTCCTGGTTGCTCCAGATGTGCCCTGACTCTTCATTGCTTGGGGAGTCCCCAGGATCTTGCTGGTCCGCACCGAAGCATCTTTCCTCTTCCTGCGTGGGTTGCTGTTGCCAAGGCTTGTTGTGTCCAATCCGGGCACGGACACTGCAGCACTCGACATCCTTTGTGGGAAAGCTTGAATCCAGCTCCTGGTTGTCTTCGACACCTCCTGGTCCTCGTGGCTGAAGAGTCAAGCTTCCCCTCCTAGCACCTGAAGCACCCAACATCGGTGGGCATTCGACTATCGTGCCCCTGGTCACTGGCAAGTGACCCAGACTCTGTCCCCTCTGCTTTCAGGTTCTTCACATCTTCCATCCAGGCTTGGATCTCTTCGGACACTTCTTCTCTTCCCGGCAGCAGCACTTTTCAGCAAGCTGCCATTGAAAACGACGACGCGACCCAACACCATTTGACACCTATGCACCTGGCTTCCCTGGGTGAGGTAACACGAGTACTCCGGTGCTCCCGTGGGTGTTGGCCCTAGAACCATCTAAGTCCAAAAGGGTTTGTTCCTAGTCCACTCCTAAGTGTCCCTAAACTTTAAAACTCTAACCGCGACTTTCCCCATAGAAGCTAACGGAGCTCGCGGCTGTGTTCAAACACTGCACACGTCCCCCGTGGGTCCCCTGTGTCACTACCTTGGGTGGTTCCTTGGGGTCCCAGCGATTCTACAGGCTCTAGGCCTTGTGTCTAGTCAAGTCGTGGTTCTTATACCACTTTCTTAATATATGGTTTGGTTCGCCCCTAGGGCCTATCGTATATTGTGCTAATTTACTGTGATATTTGAAGTGTAACATATGTGCTTTGACCTCTAGCCTCATAAAGAGACTAGTAGGGTGTGTTTATAAATAAATACATATATTTTATATATATACCTGGTGTGGCCTCCTTTCATTTAGCCATTCAAGAGATTATAGACTGGTAAAACAAACTGCTTTACACTCCTTCAAGACTTAGCCTGAAGGCTGCTCTCCATAGCTACCACTAGGATAGCTTTCAAATAAGGTTGTCTTAAACCTATCATCAATAAGGGGTTGTTTGGACTGGTGCAAGGTGCCCACTATAACTAGTGGACAGCATATACCAGGCCAACTTCTCACACCAGGTGTATCCAGATTTGATCAAGTGCCTCTTGAAGATGCCTGAGGTGTCTCCAGATTTGATCCAGTGCCTCTTGTAGATGCCCAGGTGTTTCCAGATTTGATCCAGTGCCTCTCAAAGGAGCCCCAGGTGTCTCCAGATTTGATCCAGTGCTCTTGAAGATACCCTATGTTTTTCCAGATTTGCCCAGTGCCACTTGAAGATGTCCCAGGTGTATCCAGATTTGATCAAGTGCCTCTTAAAGATGCCCTAGGTGTATCCAGATTGGATCAGGTGCCTCTTGAAGATGCCTTAGGTGTCTCCAGATTTGATCCAGTGCCTCTTGTAGATGCCCAGGTGTTTCCAGATTTGATCCAGTGCCTCTCAAAGGAGGCCCAGGTGTCTCCAGAATTGATCCAGAGCCTCTTGAAGGTGCCCCAGGTGTCTCCAGATTTGCCCAGTGCTGCTTGAAGATGCCCTAGGTGTCTCCAGATTGAATCAAGTGCCTCTCGAAGATGCCCCAGGTGTCTCCAGATTTGCCCAGTGCCTCTTGAAGATGCCCCAGGTGTCTCCAGATTTGCACAGTACCTCTTGAAGATCTTAGTGCTTCCCCAGATTTTGCCAAATTTACCTTAAAGACATTGTGGGTGTCTCCTGTTTTGTTCCAGAACATCTAATTTTCAAAATATTTCTTATTTAACACCATGGACCATATCTATCAAGATTAGTAATTTACAAATTACAATTCGGTAAAAATCGAAATTCCTAATGTATGAAAGTTTTCGAAGTGGTTTGCAAATTGACCAACCGCATTAATATTAATGAGGTTGGTCGCAGTGTGCGATCCACTAGGAATTGTCGCCATTACTGGGATGTGGCCTGCTCGGGTCAGCAGACCACCATGTCTGTGATTGCTTTTTAATAAAGCAATTTTTAGGTCGAGCCTGAGCCAGCACGCAAGCGCTGCTCTGGCGATCTGTTGTAGTAGAGTACGGAGGAGAAGCCCCGCCCATATTTTTCATTGGCTTGTGTCTTTGTCCTTCATAAATGCTGGCTTTTGATTCCTTAATAGGCTTGCTAGTCCCTCCTTAGTACGGCCATGTTGTCATTTGTATCCTCCCATGGCTACTGGCCCCTTTACTTGGTTGTTACACGGTATGTGTACTTTTTTTTCTTTATTGAGCTTCTCCTACATTAGGCACGACGATGTGCTTCGCTTACATTCAGCACGCCATGCCCGCTTTCACTTTCGAAGCAGGGACAATAGCGGCCGTTTGTTTGCAATGCCATAGATCACGCATTTAAATGCGAGACCTATGGCATAGCAAATATTTATTTGTTTAAACGTCTTTAGCGCATAAAGGGAAGAAACGTGAAGGCAGGAGGCTCCGAGCGAGGTGTTCCTTCTCTCTGCTCCTCAGAGTGCCGGGGAAGCCACAACATGACGACAAGGTGTCATTTTTGGGGCGCTACATCATTTCAAGGGTAGGAAGGGTGTGCGGAGAGGACAGAGCATCAGCTTCGGGCACAGCTTCCCAAATGGCAGAGCAAAGCTTGACACAGAGCTTTACGCAGAAATCTGAGGTGTGGAAACAAAAACCTCTCCGAAATGAGAGCTGTTCTGGGAGCCGGTGGGTGCCCCCTTCACTTGGCACAGCCCGTCTCTGAGCAAAGGAGCCCCCGCTTCTGTTGCATGCAGACTTCTGCCCCCGTTCACGTTTCAGGATTTTATTTTTAATGCCCTTGGTATGTCAAAATTAAAATTCACCTGTGACACCCCGCCCCCAACCCACACCACACACTTTCACTCCACCCACACACTCAGAACGCAGACATTTTCATTTTCTGCCAGAAGTGATTTATCTCACCTTGGGGGTCCTCAAAAGTTGACAACATTTTTGTTGTTGATCAACTTCATTGTGGTGCCGAAATCTGTTTTACAGAAGGATCGTCAATGTCATTTCTATTGCAAATATAGAGAAAAAAATCAACAAAGATGTAATTGTTTTTATTTAATAAATAAATGGGCGTAAGAGTTTTTATTTCAACATAAATAAATAAACTCCGCTCTATGAGATACGATAGGAGTGTGTTGGGTTATCGTAGTATGCTTAAACTACCAAGTGATGCTTTTTCTCGCAGGGCACTTTGTTCGGATTGTTACCACCTGTCTCGACATTCGATGTACAGTTCCTACTTTTTTGGGAGAAAGTTATACTTCTTCTCAATTACGTTTGATTTAAAATAAAGAGTGCACCTTAACCTCCGTCAGAAGTTTCCATTACATCAGCAAAATATTTTTGTGTGTTCTGTCTTTGGCAGCTGACTTATATTTCTCTTGTGCCCCAAATGCCCCCGTATTTAGTCTGTAAGCATTATTTACTTTATTGAGTTTCTCTTACTGCAAGCCGGACATGCGCTGTTTCAGCTGAAACCGCTTGTGTTTTTTTAAGCAGCACGGCCGGCCCCGTAACACGGGCGCCTGCTTTCAATCACTTTAACCCGGCATTATCTCGTGTCTGTTTCAACCCCCCCGCCCCCCAAGTAAAATGGATTTAGAAATGATTAGCGAATTAAGTCATGTGAATTCCAGGTAGCACATAATCCTGTGCTAATGGGCAGAAGCTGACAACAGCACATCTGTGTTACATGTCATCTGTACTAAAGCCACCTAACGGGTTGTTTTCAAAAGCCTGTTTTATTAACAACAACACCACCACCATCAATACCACCACCAATACCACCACCACCAATACCACCACCACCAATACCATCACCACCACCAATGCCACGACCACCAATACCACCACCACCACTAATACCACCAATACCACCACCAATACCACCACCAATACCACCATTACGGCCACCAATACCACCACCACCAATACCACCACCACCAATACCACCACCAATACCACCACCACCAATACCACCACAACCGCCACCACCAATACCACCACCACCAATACCACCACCATCAATACCACCAACACCACCAATGCTACCACCAATACCACCACCACCACCACCAATACCACCACCACCACCGTTACCACCACCACCAATACCACCACCACCAATACCACCATGTAGGAAAGTAGGATCTGCTTCTTATGGTTACCCCCACTTTTTGCTTCATATGATACTGTTTTTGACTAGTCTGACTGGGATCCTGCTAATCAGGACCCCAGACTATCTTCTTTCTCCCTAAACTGTTATGTTATGTACTTAGGTACACTCCAGATTGGATACTGGGGTACCCTTGTCAGTCCCTAGTATATTATTATATAGACTTATATAGCACCTAAATCACCCCCGAAGGGGTATCTCTGTGCTGCGGAGCATGCAAGAGAAAGCTGAGGTGTAAGAAAATTAGAACAGGACTGTTTTAAGGAGTCTTCTGAATTGAAGTTGATCTGGACATTGTCTCAACGTGATGGGGAGCTCGTTCCAGTGTCGAGGTGCAAGATGCGAAAAGGCTTTCCCCCCCCATCCTAGACTTCTTGACCCAGGGAACTACAAGAAGAGCGTAGATCCCTAACGGGGGCATATTGGTTGAATTTCTCAGCGAGGTAAGCAGGGCCCTTACCAAACACAGCTTTATGGACGGTGCAGCAAATTTTAAACTTGATACGTTTGCGCACCGGCAGCCAGTGGAGCTGTTGAAGCAACGGGGCAGAGGCAGTTCTAGAAGGTACATTAAAGACCAGACGGGCTGCGGTGTTCTGGACTACCTACAGCCGATCCAGAGAAGATTAATTAGCTGATACCAGCAGAGCGTTGCAGTAATCCAGTCTGCTTAGTACCAATGTCTGGATGAGGGTTTTCCTTGAGGAGTCTGGAAGAAAAGGAAAGACACGTCTCAGCAGACTCAGCGCATGGAAACAGGAGCCGACAGTGTGGGCCACATGTTCCTTCAAGGTTAGTGCCTGATCTAGGCAGACACCGAGATTTTTTACAACTGTCTTAGGTGCAGGGGGAGAACCGAGATCCGGTGGCCACCAGTTTGGTGACCATAACAATAAGGCCTCACCAAAAAGCATGATCTCGGTCTTCCCTACATTGAGTTGGAGGAAGTTACTCCTCATCCAATTAGATATTGCTATCATGCCCAAAGAGAAGGTAGCCTGGGCCGAGAGGGTGGATTTATTGAAAGAGAAGATAAGCTGCATATCATCAGCGTATGAGATTGGCGTAAACCCGGAGGACCTCAGGAGATCAGCCAAGGTAGTGACATATATGTTAAACAGGGTGGGGCTCAAATGTGAGCCCTGTGGCACTCCCTTGGTCAGCTCCATGGTTCTAGATCGAAAGGGTCCGAGGTTGACTGTCTGAGATCGATTAGTGAGAAAGCTTGTCAACCACCGCAGGGCCAAACCTCCAATCCTATTTCCTCCAACCTCCTAAGCAGAATCTGGTGATCGACCGAGTCAAACGCGGCCGAGAGGTCTAACAGCACGAGAAGAGTGGGTTGGCCCTTATCTAAGGCCATCCTGATGTTATCCGTGACAGCCGCCAAGGCTGTCTCCATGCTGTACTTAGGCCTAAAACCTGATTGCGATGTATCAAGGCTACCTGAGGACTCAACATAGTCTGACAGCTGTTTATTAATGGACTTTTCCAGAAGTTTACTCATAAGAGGTAGTAATGAAATGGGCCGTAAATTGGAGAGGTCTTCCATAGGAACTTTCGTGTTTTTTTGAATGGGTATGACCTGTGCCGTCTTCCATTCCTGCGGGAGGTGTCCCTCTCTTAGGGAGAGGTTGAGAAGGCAACAGATGGGTGCAGAGAGTTGTTTTGAAAGTGCGGAGGAGATTTTGACAGGAATTATGTCAAGGGGAGAGCCTGACTTCACAGTGCAGAGTAGAACTTCAACATCCTCCCTAGTCAGAGGGGAGAAGCTCACCAACTGCTGCCTCTTCATACAGGCAGGGGCCTTGTGATTCATAGCAGCCGGCTGAAGGCTATCAGCTGATGTTATCTTATTATAAATAAGTTCAATTTTCTGAGTAAAATGTTGCGCTATTGCATCGCAGAGGGCTTGCGACGGGGCCTCCTCGAGGTTGCAAGCTTTCGGATTGACGAAAGACTTAAGAATCTGAAATAGAGTTTTAGGAGCATTCCCTGCCTGGTTTAATTGTTGGGCAATAAAGACTCTCCATGCTGTTTTAATATTCTTGTGGTACTGGGAGAGGGAGACCTTATATCTCTCTTTGTCATTCCCATTATGAGTTCGACGCCAGCGCCTCTCCAAATTTTTACATTGTCGTTTTTCGTTACGAAGCTCAGGTGTAAACCAGGCCATCTGGAGACGCCTGGCCTTATTGGATGATACTTTCAGGGGAGCAAGTTGGTCTATGGCCAATATGGCTGCTGCATTAAAACGGGCCAGCCCAGCCTCAACATTCTTGGGCTCTATTTCCCAGGGTATGATAAAAGCAGCTGGGAAAGAATCCGAAGTGATTTTATGCCATTGTCTAAAAAAGGCATTTTGGGTCAGGGCGGGGAGCTGCTTGTACTCTAGGGCCCTGTAAGTGGAAACTGATAAGAGCATGATCGGACCAGATAAGCGGCTGGGGAGGGTCACATATAGTATGAGATGAATTGGTAAAGACAATGTCCAGTGTGTGAGCTGCCTCATGCGTTGGGCCATTGTTGATTTTAACTAAATCTAGAGCAGCAAGGTCAGCCACAAAGGACGCCACCTCAGGATTGTCCAGGCATTCACTGTATATATGGTACCCATGTACCCAGGGCATAGGTACCCCAGAGGCCTCCCATGGGCTGAAGCATGTATTATGCCACCCGTGAGAGGCCATGCAAAATGGAACTACAGGCCTGCCATTGCAGCATGTGTAAGTCGGTGCATGCACCACTTACTTAAGATATAGGTTTTCAATATCTAAGGGTCACAACACTTAAAACCTATAAGTCCCCCTATAGCAGGCCTTAACAATCCTGAAGGCAGGGTGCTTGGTTCTAACTACGGAGTCCATTCTCCCGGGTTGTTAGTGCTGCAGCCATTTACTATATATAGAGTGGCATTATGCGACTGCGTGATGACCAACTCTAAAACGTCTGAAAGTAACCCTATCGTGTTTGGTGTCAAACATTGTGGAATCATACCTCCACACCGGTAACCGGTGTGGGAGGCATGATTCCACCCCTAAGAAATGAGCTTTGTGAGGTCCCTGGTGTTCCCGGTACCAGCCTTCTAGTTCCGGGCAGCACAAAATGGTTGCTGCCGACCAGAGACACATTTCTGCCCTCCTGCTGCTGAGCCAAGCTTGAGCAGGGGAAGGCAGAACAATAGGCATCCTGTCACAGGGAGGTGTGACCACCTCCCAGACAGGATTTAGTGTATTAGGCCTGGGTGGGTGCGCTTGCCAGCGACCGAAAGTCTGCATGAGGGGCACATTTGGTGTCCCTGTGCATAGTCCAGTTCAAACCAGTCCTGGGAGCCGTTGGCTCCTGCTCTGGTGCGAAACTGGACAAAGGACATGGGAGTAACCTCCCCACTGTCCAGAACCTCCCCTGAGAAGGTCCCCTGAATCTGTCCCACCCTCTCCTGTGGGTACAAAAGGGCTTACCTGGCTGTAGGACCCTAGATTTGACATGGACAAGATTCTGATCAAGAAACCACTGACCTTCGACCGTCTGGACACACTGGACTTCGCTGGACTTCGTTTGGGCCCGACTTCGTCTCCCTCTCCGTCCAAAGCATCATCTGTGCCCGTGCACCATACAGGCTACATGTAGGACCTGTGGAGCATCAAGGACAACTGGAGATATCTCCCTTGGAGTGAAGGAGTCACTCCCCTGCAACCGCAGGCACCACTTCTCAACTGACCAGTTGCTCCTGAGCTCCTACGGACTCCGAAGGGTTCAGCAACACAGGAGGTGGGTTTCAAGTCCCTTGAGGTCCGAGCTGCCCTTTTATCAAGTTTGAGGTCAGAATCCCTCGTTGGGGCTGCAATACCCATACCCCTGTGCACCGTGTACTTTTGCAAGTGCATATGCTTGTTGGCATTTCCAAAACAAGTGCACTGGACTCCGAGTAGCCTCAACCTCTGGCACCATTTCCACCAAAGAACTCCGGCCTCCTCACAATGAGTGCTCCGTGGGCTGTTGCTTTGTGAAACTGCTTGAGGTCCCCTCGCGACTCCTGTGCCTCCGGCCTGTGGGTCCTCTTGAGGGTCAACACTGCTTTTCTTGGGTTCCCCTGGTTGCTCCAGGCCTGCCCTGACTACTCTGTGTTTGGTGAGTCTCCTGGACCTTGCTGGTCCGAACCGTACCCTTCTTTGACCTTCTGCGTGGGTTGCCGTTGACAAGGCTTGTTGGTGCTCCAGCCAGACACCGACCCCTCCGTACTCAACATCCTTTGTGGAACAGCTTGTATTTGGCTCCTGGTCATCCTCGACATCTCCTGGTCCCAGTGGCTGCAGAGTCAAGAACCCCCTCAATGCACCTGAAGCAGCCGACATCGGTGGGCATTCGTCTACCGAGCCCCTGGTCACTCCTGAGTGACCCAGACTCTGTCCCCTCTGCTTTCAGGTACTCTTCACCAAGAATCCACCTTTGGATTCCGACGGACACTTTCCTTCTTTCCAGCAGTGGCTCTTCTTCGAAGTCCTCCAAAGAGAGCGACGGCGGTTTCCGACGCCACTTCAGACCTATGCACCCGGCTTCCCTGGGATAGGTAACTCTGGTACTACAGTATCCTTGGGTGGGGTGGCTCTCTAACCTCCTAACTCCCACAGGGTTTCTTCGAAGTCCACTTAGAAGGGTCGTTAAACTTTAAAACTTCAACCGCTACTCTCCCATAGAATTGTACGTAGCACACAGTCGTGTTCCCACACTGCACCCGTCCTCCGTGGGGTCCCTACTTACTCAACTTAGGTGGTTCCTTGGGGTCCCAGCGATTCTACATCCTCTAGACACTGTCTTGACTTGAATCGTGGTTCTTATACCACTATTTTAGTATATGGTTTGGTCTCCCCCTGGAGCCCACTGTGGATTAGTGCTATTTACTACTGTTTTTGTGCTACAGTATTGTGTGCTTTACGAGTATCCTCGTGTAGAGGGTACTGTGTCGTACTTAAAGAGTGTTATATCAATAAATACATATTTTTATAACTACTGTGTGGTTCTCCTTTCATTTCACCAATAATATAAGGTTGCATTCTGGTAAAACAAGATGCTTAACATTCCTTCAAGAATAAGCCTGAAGGCTGCTCTCCACAGCTACCATTGGGATAGCTTTCTAAGGTTATCTTTGACCTCTTAAATCACCATTAGGGTTGTTTGGACTGGTACAGGGTGCCCACTTTAATTAGTGGACAGCATATACCAGGCCAACTTCTCACACACCACCACCAATACCAATTTCACCACCAATACCACCACCAGCAACACCACCAATACCACCGCCACCAATAACACTACCACAATACCACCACAACCACCACCAATACCACCCTCACCAATACCATCACCACCACCAATACCACCACCACACCAATATCACCACCAATACCACCACCACCAATCCCACCAATACCACTGCCAATACCACCAAAACAATACCAACACCACCAATACCACCATCACCACCACCAATACCAATACAACAAATACCACCACCTCCACCAATACCACCACCAATACCACCACCAATACCACCATCACCAATAGCACCACCACCAATACCACCAACACAAATACCACCACCAATACCACCACTAATACCACCACCACCAATACCACCACCAATATCACCACCACCAATACCATGACCACCAATACCACCAATACCACCACTACCACCACCACCAATACTACAACCACCAACACCACCACCACCACCTATACCACCACCAATACCACCACCTCCAATACCACCACCACCAATACCACCACCACCAATACCAAAACCACCACCACCACCATTACCACCACCACCATTACCACCACCACCAATACCACCACCACCAACACCAATAATATCACCACCAATACCACTACCACCACCAATACCACCACCACCAATACCACCACCACCAATAGCACCACCACCACCAATACCACTACCACCTATACCACCACCAATACCACCACCACCAATACCACCACCATCAACACCTCCACCACCACCAATACCACCACCAATACCACTACCACCACCAATACCACCACCACCAATACCACCACTACCACCAATACCACCATCACCACCAATACCACCACCACCAATACCACCACCACCAATACCACCCCATGCCAATACCATCACCACCACCAATACCACCACCAATACCACTACCACAAATTCCACCACCACCACCAACACCAATAATATCACCACAAATACCACCACCACCACCAATACCACCACCACCAAAACCACCACCAACACCAACAATATCACCACCAATACCACCACCACCACCAATACCACCACCAATACCACCAATGCCACCACCAATACCAACACCACCAATACCACCACCCACACCAATACCACCACCACCAATACCACACCCAATACCACCACCAATACCACCACCACCACCACCAATACCACCACCACCACCAATACCACCACCACCACCAATACCACCACCACCAATATCACCGCCAATACCACCACCACCAATACCACCACCACCAATACCACCACCAATACCACAAATACCACCACCACCAATACCACCACCAATACCAACACCACCAATACCACCACCAATACTACCACCAACACCACCACCAATACGACCACCACCAATACCACCACCACCACCAATACCACCACCACCAATATCACCACCACCAATACCACCACCACCAATACCACCACTACCACCAATACTACCACCACCACCACCAATACCATCACCTCCACCACCACTACCACCACCACCAATACCACCACCACTAATACCTCCACTACCACCACCACCAATACCACCACCAAAACCACCTCCAGCAATACCACCTCCACCAATACCACCACAAATACCACCATCACCAATACCACCAATACCACCACCACCAATACCACCACCAATACCACCACCACCAATATCACCAATACCACCGCCAATAACAATACCACCACCACCAATACCACCAATAACAATACCACTACCACCACCTCCACCAATACCACCACCAATACCACCAATACCACCACAACCAATACCACCACCACCAATACCACCAACACCATCACCACCACCAATATGACCACTTATACCACCACCACCAATACCACCACCACCAATACCACCACCACCAATATCACCACCACCAATACCACCACCACCAATACCACCACCTCAATACCACCACCACCAATACCACCACCACCACCACCAATACCACCACCACCAATACCACCAACACCAATACCACCAACACCACCGATACCACTACCACTACCACCACAACCACCAATACCACCAACACCAATACCACCAACACCAATACCATCGCCAATACCACCACCACCAATACCAAAACCACCACCACCATTACCACCACCACCAATACCACCACCACCACCAACACCACCACCATCACCAATACCACCACCACCACCAACACCAATAATATCACCACCAATACCACTACCACCACCACCACCAATACCACCACCACCACCAATACCACCTGCACCAATAGCACCACCACCACCAATACCACACCCACCTATACCACCACCAATACCACCACCATCAACACCACCACCTCCACCACCACCAATACCACCACCAATACCACCACCACCAATACCACCACCACCAATACCACTACCACCACCAATACCACCACCACCAATACCACCACTACCACCAATACCACCATCAACACCAATACCACCACCAATACCACCACCAATACCACCCCATGCCAATACCATCACCACCACCAAAACCACCACCAATACCACTACCACCAATTCCACCACCACCACCAACACCACCACCAACACCAATAATATCACCACCAATACCACTACCACCACCACCACCAATACCACCACCACTAATACCACCACCACCAATAGCACCACCACCACCAATAGCACCACCACCACCAATACCACCACCACCACCAATACCACCACCACCACCGATACAACTGCCACCTATACCACCACCAATACCACCACCACCATCAACACCACCACCTCCACCACCACCAATACCACCACCACCAATACCACCACCACTACCACCACCAATACCACCATCACCACCAATATCACCACCACCACTACCACCACCAATACCACCACCCATACCACCACCACCAATACCACCACCACCAATACCACCACCAATACCACCACCACCAACACCACCACCTCCACCACCACCAATACCACCACCAATACCACCACCACCAATACCACCACCACCAATACCACCACCACCACTACCACCACCAATACCACCACCACCACCACCAATACCACCACCCCCACCAATACCACCAATACCACACCCAATTCCACCACCAATACCACCACCAATACCACCACCACCAATACCACCACCACCAACACCGCCACCACCACCAATACCACCACAACCAATACCAATACCACCACCACCAATACCACAAATACCACCACCACCAATACCACCACCACCAATACCACCACCACTAATACCTCCACTACCACCACCACCAATACCAACACCACCAATATCACCACCAATACTACCACCACCACCAATATGACCACTAATACCACCACAACCAATACCACCACCACCAATATCACCACCACCAATACCACCACCGCCAATACCACCATCACCATCACCACCACCAATACCACCACTACCATCACCACCACTACCACCACCACCAATACCACCACCACTAATACCTCCACTACCACCACCACCAATACCACCACCAAGACCACCTCCACCAATACCACCTCCACCAATACCACTACCACCACCAATACCACCACCAATACCACCATCACCAATACCACCACCACCAATACCACCACCACAACTAATACCACCACCACCACCAATACCACCAACACCAATACCACCGCCAATAATACCACCACCACCAATACCACCAATAACAATACCACAACCACCAATACCAATACCACTACCTCCACCAATACCACCACCACCAATACCACCACCAATACCACCACCAATACCACCACCACCAATACCACCACCACCAATACCACCAACACCACCACCACCAATACCACCACCAATGCGACCACTTATTCCGCCACCACCAATACCACCACCACCAATATCACCACCACCAATACCACCACCACCAATACCACCACCAATACCACCACCACCAATACCACCACCACAACCACCACTACCACCAATACCTCGACCAAAAATACCACCACCACCAATTCCACCACCAATACCACCAATACAACCACCACCAATATCACTACCACCCCCAATACCATCACCACCAATACCACCACCACCAATACCTCCACCACCACCAATACCACCACCAATACCACCACCACCAATACCACCACCACCAATATCACCAATACCACCACCACCACCAATTTCACCACCACCAATACCACCACCAATACCACCACCAATACCACCACCAATACCACCACCCCCAATACCACCACCAATATCACCACCAACAATACCTTCACCACCACCAATACCACCACCACCGATACCACCACCACCAATACCACCACCACCAATAGCACCAATACCACCATGACCAATACCACCACCAATACCACCACCACCAATACCCCCACCACCAATACCACCACCACCAATATCACCAATACCACCAATTCCACCAATACCACCACGACCAATACCACCACAACCACTACCACCAATACCACCACCAATACCAATACCACCAATACAATCACCACCACCAATACCACCACCAATACCACCACCACCAATACCACCAACACCAATTCCACCCCCAATACCACCACCGCCAATATCACCACCAATACCATCACTGGTACCACCACCACCAATACCACAACCACCTCCAATACCTCCACTAATACCGTACCACCAATACGACCAATACCACCACCAGCACCAATATAACCACCACCACCAATACCACTAATACCAACAATACCAATACCACCACCACCAATACCACCACCACCACCGATACCACCACCACCAACAATACCACCGCCACCACCAATCCCACCAATACCTCCACCACCAATACCACCACTACCAATACCACAACCACCAATACCACCTCTAATACCACCACCACCAATACCAATCCACCACCACCAATACCACCACCACCAATACCAATACCACCACCACCAATTACCCCAAATACCACCACCACCAATACCACCACCACCAATACCACCATCACCAATACCACCACCACCACCAATACCACCACCACCACCAATACCACCACCAATACAACCACCAATACCACCACCAATACGACCACTAATACCACCACCAATAATACCACCACCAATATCACCACCACTAATACCACCACCACCAATACCACCACCACCACCACCACTACCACCAACACCACCACCACTAATACCACCACTACCACCACCACCAATACCACTACCATCAATACCACCACCAATAATACCACCACCAATACCACCAATACCACCACCACCAATACCACCACCACCAATACCACCACCACCAATTACCCCAAATACCACCACCACCAATACCACCATCACCAATACCACCACCAATACCACCACCATCAATACCACCACCACCAATACCACCACCAATACAACCACCAATAGCACCACCAATACGACCACTAATACCACCACCAATAATACCACCACCAATATCACCACCACCAATATCACCACCACCAATATCACCACCACCACCAATACCACCACTACCACCACCACCACTACCATCAACACCACCACCACTAATACCACCACTACCACCACCACCAATACCACAACCAATAATACCACCACCACCCCCAAAACCACCAGCACCAATACCAGCATCAATACCACCACCACCAATACCACCACCACCACCAATACTACCACCAATACCACCACCACCAATACCACCACCACCAATACCATCAATGCCATCATCACCACCAATACCACCACCAATACCACCACCACCAATACCACTACCAATACCACCACCACCACCAATACCACCACCAATTTCAATACCACCACCCCCACCAATAGCACCACCACCAATACCAATACCATCAATACCTCACCCAATACCACCACCAATACCACCACCACCACCACCAATACAACCACCACCATCTATTCCACCGCCAATACCACCACCACCACCAATATCACCACCAATACCACCACCGGTACCACCACCACCAATACCACCACCACCACCAATACCAGCACTAATACCGCACCACCAATACGACCAATACCACTACCAGCACCAATACAACCACCACCACTAATACCAACAATACCACCAACACCACCCCCAATGCCACCTCCACCAATACCACCACCACCAATACCAGTACCACCACCAATACCAATACCACCACCACCAATACCAATAACGCCACCAATACCACCACCACCAATGCCACCACCACCCATACCACCAATACAACCACCACCACCAGTACCAGCACCACAAATAGCACCAATACCTCCACCACCAATACCACCACCACCAACAACTCCAATACCACCACCTCTAATATCACCACCACCACCACCATTAATACCACCAATACCAATACCACCACCATCACCAATACCACCACCACCAATACCACCACCTCAGTGCCTCTCGCTCACTAGTCATAGCAGGGGCACTGTACGAGGCCGGAGCTGCAGCCAAGACCATCCCTCCCTCCATGCCTGGCATAAAGCACAGCCCGCCCTGCACCAGGAGATGAGGCCAGGGCCCTACTACAGCTGGAGTGTTTTTTTTTAGGCCAAATATAGCAATAACATTACGCAATGCCACACTGCACACTCAAATCAAAGAGAGGGCAGGAAATGCCCTCCCTCCCGGTCTTCCTCCTGAGCAGCGGCAGTGTAATCACTGAGCGAAAGGTGTTGGAGCGCTTTGTTAGTGTTTATAGCTCGGATCATATGTCACTCTCACTTCACACTTTGGGGGATATTCACAAGGACTTATCTCCGAGTTATCGCCACCTTAACGCAACAAAAGTGGAGATAGATTTAACGCTCCATTCACAAGCGGTTGCAAACTGCAGACAACGCAAGTATTCCTGCGATAACTGCCTCAAAATATACCTCCACGGGGGACACCACCAACTAACCCTAATGAGATGCAGAGTAGGCGTTCCCGTGCAAAAACACACGAAAACACCACTACACCACTTTCACAACGAACTGCCAGATCTGCGATGCGAACCAAAAACAGGCGATAAGCCGCGGTAGCACCAGGGAATTAACACCTGCCTTTTGCTGGTGTTAAGCAGGACAACTACCCGCAGTATGAAAGGGAGCCCAGCCCAGAGCCACATCTGAAGACCCACAGATGCCATGGAGACAATGATCATGCAGCTCGGAGACCCATGAGGGCCACAACACCCACCCCCACCACACCCAGGCCCCCCCCGGATTCCCCTCCCCCAGGACAAACACATACCTTGCAAGACACAAGAGCCACAAAAAGCGCATGAAGTCGCACAATGACAACAAGAAACACATGTGTGGGCAGAAGAACGAGAAACAGTCACGCATCATTGAAGTAACAACCAAAAACTTTATTGAATACAACACAAAACACCAATGCGGAAGACTCCTGTCGGGTCCGTCCGGGACAATCCTGATGTCACAGCCTGGAAAATAAAGCACAAAATCAGAACGTGTGTCATGCGCACATCAAAGGAGCGAGACACAGAGAAACAGAGAAACAGAGAAAGGCAGAGAGAGAAAGAGAGAGAAGGAAAGGAAGGGAGAGAGAGAGGGAGAAGGAAAGGAAGGGAGAGAGAGAGAGGGAGAAGGAAAGTAAGGGAGAGAGAGAGAGGGAGAAGGGACACTGCCGCCCCCGCGCACCCAGGCACCACTGTTCACCTGCTGCCACCGGAGTGTCTCCAACCACGTGTCGGTATACACTGCAAGCCACCAGGTCTGCAATCTGTAATCGAGGCCAGAGTCAATCATGGCAGAGTCCATCACACTGCACACGGCAACAACGCCTGCCCATCCTGCGCACACATGCAGCCGCACCCTACCCCCTCCCGCCGGCCAGCGCTGGCTGTCCGCACTTGCGCACCCAGGCCCCACTGCTCACCTGCCACCAATGGTGTGTCCACCAGTGGGCACACCACATGCCCGTGCAAGCTCCAGGCCCAGGTCCCGCCACCTTGGCATGCTCCACATCATGCGGACCCGCGCCGCGGCCCAGCAGGTCCCACACATGACGCTGAGTCCTGAGGCATCAATGGCAGAGACCACATCAGTGCACACGTCATCATCGCAGGCTGCACACCCGCTCAGCAATTTCGGTGCGACTAACCCTGTGCAACCCCAGTCTGCGCCACGTGGTGGTAGGCCCGTGATGGCCGCATGGCTCCGGGTGCCACTAACCCTGTGCAACCCCAGTCAGCGCCATGTGGTGGTAGGCCCGTGACGGCCGCATGGCTCCGGGTGCCACTATCCCTGTGCAACCCCAGTCAGCGCCACGTGGTGGTAGGCCCGTGACGGCCGCCTGCCTCCGGGTGCCACTAACCCTGTGCGCAACAACTCATGGGCCCTTTATGATTGAGTATCGTGGAACGTCCGTCATCCAGTCACCACCGGCAATGGGGAATGTGACGTTGTCGGCCCCTTATATTGGCGGGGTCACATGGCCTGTGACGCCTGTGCCGGATGGGTGTGGTGTGCGTACAAACCTGCCCTCAGGGAGTGGCCGTGACATGCTGACAACTAGACCAGCGACCTGCAGACCACTAGCGTGTAAACCTGCGACTTGTAGCTATGTGGCCCCCCCCTCGGAGTGTAAGCGGAGTGGTCTGGCCTGGCGTACGCCGGACCAGCGCAGGGCTTGCAACAATGACTCAGGGGCTCTGGGCGTGGTTCAGTCCATGTCCAGACAAGGAAGTGACTAATGCGTGTGTCCCTGTTGTGGTGTCTGCGGCACCCGGAACGCAATCGGCAATGTAGCACACTGTGACTGGAATCCCATTAGATGAGCATCATTGACGTTGGGGGGAATCACTGAGCCTACATTCATCCACACATTCATACATGACTGATGAAAGACATGACACAGCAGTGCGTTTCTGAATGATTAATGCACATCCAGTGGAGTTTTGCAGCTGGAGCAGTACAGGGCCATGCCAACCCCACTACACAATATGGGCCCGTGGAGGGCCAGCCAGAGTCCATCGGGGAATGACAAGTACAGCGGAAGAGGAAGGGTACAGTCCGCAGTGTGGTCGCCGTGTCATTGGTCACCAAACAGGATATGGCAGTCCATGTTGCGGTACAAGGTGAGTGCAGCAGAGTGTATCGGGGGTCAGTGGAAGGTCATGGGGCGATGTGCGGCACCAAGCAGCAACAGGCCAGGTGGCGGACATGAATGCTAGTGCCTCCTTCTGAACTCAAGCCCATCCACGTCCTCATCCTCGGATGTGTGCTCCGCCCCACCTGTGGGTGGTGCTGTTCCGGCTGCGGCACTGTGTGCCACTGACACATCAGGGGCCGGAGGTGGATTGTCGGCCGCACTGTGTGGCAGTGACACATCAGGTGCCGGAGTGGAAATGCCTGCCGCACTGTGAGGCACTGACACACCAGGGGGCGGAGATGTGGATGGTGTAGGGGCAGCAGCATTCATCTGCGCCACACCTTGTGGCAGCAATGCCATGATGAGGAGATGCAGGGCATGGTAGATCCCAGCTACATTTCGCTGATGTGCAGCGGTGGCTGCCATCCTTTCCACCTCCATCCGCACCATGTCCTCCATGAGCCTCCGCATGTGTGCCATCTCACGGCTGAGATCGCTGGAGCCACTCTGAGCGGACAGGTGTTCTTGTCTCCGAGTCATGACTCCAGCGATGTCAGCCAGGGCTCGTTGGAGACCATGGAGCAGCATGTGGGTGTCCATTAGGGACTGGAGGTGGTCCCTGATGGGACTCAGACACCCATGGATGGCGTCAAGTTTGGTAGCCATGAGGTCGAACCCCACCCGCACCTGCTCAGCCATCTCCCTCTGGACCTCCAACACACGACGTTGGAAGGCCATGTGTTGTTCGGGGGGGTCTTGGGAGCCAGCCGGGGTTGTGGGTGCCTCCTGCTGGGTGGTTTGTGGAGTGGGTGGGGTCTCCTCGATGCAGCTGGGCTGCCCTGGTCCTGGAGGTGATTGGCGGTTTAGTTCAATGATGTCTTGGAGGGCTTGGGTGTCGATGCTGGTGGTGTCCTCCTCGTCATCAGTGAAGAGTGGCTGGGACAGCTCTGCAGGTGGCGTTGACGGTGCCCCTGCAATGTGAAGGGGAGATGCTGTGTTACAATGTGTCCACATGTATGTAGCCGCATGGTACATGTTCACATTCAGACAGCATGGCAATGTACATTGTGACAGGCTGTTGATCAGGGCCATGATCCAGAGTCATTGTGGGTGTGCACTGTGCTCTGCTTGATTCTGCATGTGTGCCATTGTGGCCATCTCCCCCCGTCCCCCCAGTACCTGGTGGTTACTCACCCTGTTGCCGTTGTGTTGTGTCATGTCGAGCAGTGTCCGGTGCCCCGACTCCTGCCACGGTCTCCACACTGATGACTGTCGACACCAGCTCCTCCATGTCATCCAGCTCCAGCTGTGGCGCTGGGCTCCCACCTCCAGTCTGCATTGCTGCCTTCTGGTTGCCTGCGAGTTTCTCCTTGGTCTTGCGCTTGATGTCAATCCATCGCCTCTTGACCTCGCCAATTGACCTCTTGTGCTCTCCGACGGCATTCACCTTGTCCACGATGGACCGCCATAATCCATTTTTGGTGCCCAATGACACATTGGAGGCGACGAACAGTTGTTGATGGTGTTCTATCACCTCTGTGACCAGGATCCTATTCTCCTGCGGACTGAACTTCGTCTTCCTCTTCTTGTCCTTGCCCTTCCCTGTCACCGAGGTCCCAGGCTGGTTGTCCGGGGTGCTTGTGGGGTTCCACTCGTCCTCTGCGCCTGCTCCGGCTGCCTCCATGGTGCTTTGGGGTTGGTCATTTTGTGTTTGTGTGTTTTTTCTACTTTTGTAGTGATTTTCCCACCTGCCGTGTGTGTATGGCAGGCCTGGCGCTGCTTATCGCTGATTTCCTCATCGCGAATGGGCTCAATGTACGTTTTTTGGTGTTGGGGTTTGTGTTTTTGACTCCGTCGCGGTGGTTGTATCGCGGACATTGGCCGCGTTTTCGGAGGACTATCGCATGGTACCGCCGTGTTGTGAATTCCAGGTTAACACAGGGTTATTTTCCCGCAATAGACTGCGATGTGTAAAGTTGCGTTAACATTTTCTGGAGATGTTTAGCGCACGTTCTTGTTAATATCCCCCTTTGTGGCTGTGTAATTTACAACACTTACACATCTTCTTCACTGCACTATTTATCACTACTTTGAAGACGTCGCAGGCCGGTTTCTTCCTCTGATATTTACAATCTAACAAGCGGTCGAGAAGGCCCTTTATTGCAATGGAATAGGTCTCACATTTGCGAGAGTTTAAGCTATTAGTATTGTAAATGACAATTCCTTTTATTTATGTTTTAAAACCCAAAACATAAATAAAAGGCATTGTCATTTACAATGCCAATAGCTCTAACTTGCGTGAATGCGAGACCTATTGCATTGCAAATGCTTGTTTTTATAAATGTAGTTCGTTTCCCATAACTGAAATGGGGCTGCGTTTAAAAAGAAATGTTTATTTTTTGTTTGTTTGTTGAAGAAGACACATTGGTCCCGTGGACCACTGCTTCTTCTTAAACAAACTATTTTTCACATTCGCAGAGAGGAAATGATGGTCCATGGGAACTGGAATTCGGTCGCAAAACATTAATACATACCATTCCGATTTGGGATTTGAAACGGACGCCCTTCCAAATACCGAATTGGTATTTGGTCGCAAACTCAAATAGCGATTCTGTAACATTACTGAATCGAAGTTTGGGTTTTGTACATACCAAAATGCTTTTGTGCTGTTGCAACCGGGCCTTTTCCAAAAGCAAAAAAAGCTTGGGTCATCCGGCCATATGTTACCTAACATAGTAGTAAGAATGACTTATTTTTTTCGATTTCCTTATGTGGCAGTTATTGCTGATTTGTGGAAATAAACAAAGCTGTGTTTAGATTTTGTGCACAAAGATAAAAGACGAACTTTGACTATTTTAAGTATGGACACCAAGATGTAATGGGAAAAAAGCTCACTCTTACTAAATATAATGTGGTGCTCAATCCCACCCCGGCGTAAATGAGCGCCACTCTGGCCGATGGTGAACAACCCGTCGCCAGTTCTGTGCAAGATCTCGTGACATTGCGCCTGGAAAAGGAGATCACAGCACATGTCAAAACTGGAGTGACAAAAAGGAGCTCTGAGGGTGTTAGCAGAGGGCCCCTCTTTCCCCCCAGGCGCTTGCACATCTGTCTGGGCCACCCAGAAGCTGGGCCCCAGTGAAGCCCCTCACCTCACAGCTGGAGGCTTCCCTCCCGCCAAGGGTCTGTTGTTGCAGCTGAAACAGCTTCTCTGTGAGAGTGGGGATCAGGGATCCATGTTACCCGCACCAGCGGGAGGCTGCCAGTTACGTCATAGGAGCTCGTGCGAGCTGCACCTTTGCGCATCCCCACGAGGGAGGCCATCTCGAAACTGCACACCCTTGAACTCCATGGAAGGCAGACTGCAAAATGCACCCTGTCTGAATGCACACACTGGAGGCCCCCGGTAAAACTACACTGCTGAACTGCTGCTTCAATACTCACTCATGTGGGAGATCCCTACTGTTTTACATCCTCAGGATCGAAACAAGAATTAGCAAAGGCAAAATGTTGCAATGGCGGTCGTGTCATTCCACTGACAAGCGCATACGTCAGAACGCAATTTTTTGATTTACAGATTCAAGATGGCAGACGTTGCTTGGATCGGTAAATAAAAACATACATAATTTTCAGGACATAAGTGCCAATTAAAACAAGCATTGGCAAAGCCAATGGTCTCGCCTATAAGACATATTGGCTTTGGCAATGATTTCTAGTCGTGCTGCACAACAGCGCTGCTGCTGTGCAGCATAACTGAAAGTAACGTTGAAAAGAAAGTTCTATTACTCAGCTGTCACATCATGTTGTATACACAGCCAACACCGATGCACACATCTACAAAATAAGATGAGCATTTTTTTCTTTGTATACACCGATCAAAGATGAATTAGTAAATAAAATCCCATGATTGTGGTATTTATATTTACAAGAATGTATGAAAGGCAGTCGAGCGTCTGCAGAGGGTCCAACAGAAAGACAGAGTCTACTTGTAAATTGAATTTTGAGAGGTAGATGGTTTTTAAGAGCAAAAGTGGCCTGCCACTGCATCATCAAGTTGTAATAGTATTAATCAATATACTAAAAAGCATTATCAGTGAGATAATTTCCCTATTCTCGCATTCTGCATCTTTGCCAGCAATGCAGGATGCGGAACTTGGGTGGTATATGATTATCTCACAACATTGCCCTCTAGAACATTCAGTGTAAATGTCACACCTGGAGGAGACTATGCCAGAAGCAGTGCTTAAATTGAGCCGGTTATTTCAGGTGCTGAGCACTGGCACTTAATTGTTAGCACCGGCACTTATGACAGTCTACCACATGGTGGCACTGTTTGTCTAATTTAGAGAGCAGCACAACAACAGTTGTTTATTGATTCAGTGTACATTAAAATGACTAAAACATGCCACCCAAACCTTTCTTATAGCTTTGGAGGCCTGGAATAGTCTGAATTGTCACACTTGCAGGGTGTGATGGTTAGTAGTTGTGTTGGTACTGTCACTGGCAGTGCTGACAGGGGCAAAGGGTGGTCCAAGCGGCAGTGGCCCCCTTACAAGGGACCCGGCACTCATTTTTCTTACAAATTAAGCACTGACCAGAAGTGTCTTAATTTTGCATAAACAAACTAAAACACTGCATTTTGTACTTAAGACCTCCCAGGGAATGGTCCTAAACATGAGAAAACCTCATCTACTTTATCGTTTTATTGATTAATGTCACCTAGGTCAAGGAATGAGCAGTAGTTGCCAAAGTGCATATTTTAATGGCGAAACATCCTCTTTGTGTCCTCGGGGATTCCCTAACGCAGCTTTGAATAATGCCATGGACTGTAGGCGAGGTCTTTTGGTTTAAATCTGACTTTGTCAGTCAGAGACAGAAATCTGTAAGACGTGTTCAACAATCACAGAAGAGTTATGTACTGTTTGTCTTTCATCAGTATAATACAGATCTGCTGTGAGAGGAAGAAATTAGGAACTTGGATAGAATGTCTAATTTCATAAATATGTGTTTGTGGGGAGCGGGAACCTAACCGTGTGGGAGCATGTCTTCCTATGTCACTCAGTATTTGTGAATGTGTTTAAAAACTGGGAGGTGACAAGGTTGGATTGGCCATTCCAGTGGCTCTTACCTGTGGCTCTACCGGGGAAGCAAACGCAGGAATCACCAACACCCCCACTCTTACATGCGGCTGCCAAGGGCGGCAAACGCAGAGACCGCTACTGGCGCCAAAGGTCTAGCTATGCCACTGGGCCATTCAGTACTCTGTGAGTCTGCCATTTTCCCAGTTGGCTGTAGGCTATGGACTGCTGAGCAGGTTGGTCTGCCATATAACCCCACAATGCCCACTTGGCCCTTTTTTATGGTGGCCTCCTGCCCTGCAGGGCTGGTTGGGCCTTGGCCCGGCACTGGAAGCTTAGGGTGAGAATATTGACTGGGTGCTGTGAATGAGGGAAGGGATGGGGATTGGTAGGGTCTGTTTGAGGCTATGCCCAAAGGGAAAGGGAAGGAAAGGGGAATGGGAAGGGAAAAGGGGAAGGGGGGAAGGGGAAAGAGGAAAGGGGAAAGTGAAAGGGAAAGGGGAAGGGGAAAGGGGAAAGGGACCTGCAAACACTGTCAAAACTTTGACGAACCAAACAGGTATATAAAGCATGTGTGCATGAACATAAGTGTATCGTGTACAACTTTGGCATGTTCATTTATATCAGTGGAAAGAGGGCCAGGAAGTGGATCGGAAGCACACCGTCACCGGAAGAAGAGTACATCCTGTCACAGTCGATGTTCTGTCTCTAAGCACAGGCACTATGAGTGAGGTGCTTGCAAGCAGAGAGAGACTGCACGCACAGTTTGTAAGCAGGGATAGCTGTGCTACTTGTAAGCAGAGACAGTCTACATGTGATGAATGTAAACAGAGATATACAAGACGCACTGTTATTAAACAAGGATTACAATGTTGTTTGTAAGCATTTCTATGCCTGATGTGAGCAAGTCAAAACTATATAAGCTAGGGCTGTTGTTACAAAGTAGAGGAAAGGCGCAGGAGAAGATGTTAGAAAAAGCGAGGTTGATGTCTTAACATTTAAAAATACAAGTAAAGGATGGTTGGAAAGTATTTTTGCGCTGAGTTGCGTAAAGTAGTGATGATTATATCAGTCTGCTCAAAGGATATAAGTAATGGCCATCCACCATAACCATGTATGCAGACAACAGCCCACACATACATTAAACACAAAGAGAGTTAATATCCTGAGCAATGAGTGTCCATATTAATAAGAACTGTCCTCATCAGTAGTTGTCACAGAAAGTTTCTTCTCTTCTTTATTTTCTTAGGACAAGATCCAACACAACTTCTAGCCAACACGTGTTTCGTCTTATTGTGGAGTAGATCACAGACTTCTTCAGGGCTAGAACGTTTCCACAAGAAAAAAGCCCAAGTTACAATAATATCCTACTAATCCAAATGTTCACAAAAGAAACAAGCATTGGCATAGCCAATAGGTCTCGCCTTTGGGGCCTTATAAGTATTTAGTTATGCAGCACAATATCCTTGGTGCAACAACATCAACAACTGTTGCATGGCTAAACACTTGTAAGGTCCCAAAGGCGAGACCTATTGGCTATGCCAATGCTTGTTTTCCTTTACCTCAGTGCGACGCCCTCAACGTCATCAACCGGCACTCTCGCGCACAGAATCTCGTAAACACTGGATAGCCAAAGTGGACTGCGCATGCACGGCGAGTGAGTCGCGAGCGGTGGCCAACTTAGGGACAGGCAAGAACGTTGTGATGCCTAAGGTGTTCAATATTGCAAAAAAAAGAAAAAATCATGTGTACATGCCCACTATTTAGAATTAACAAGCAGCGTTCTGCCTGGCTAGTCTCTGCCTGACCTAAACAGGAACACAAAGTCGCCAAACGACATAAACTATTCTTTCGACCACAGGTCCCACCCCACTCTTCTGTCAGTCTGATTGAACACAACATATATCACAGCGATAGAAAATAAGACGGGCGTACTGGCCTCTTTACTCGTAAGAAACAAGTCTTTGTTAGTTTCAAGTGGTGTGTGTCAAGAGCGCTATCAGACTTTCCCGCCATTTTGTTTCAATTGAGGCAGACGGAGGACTTAAATCAGTGGTAACACATAAATATCGTCTTTAGCATACATAACAGTACACTCGACTCTCTCTAGATTTAACCATTGACTTTGGTCATTAGGAATAGTACATGTTGCATTAAATTAAAAGGAAAACAAGTTATTTAAACTCGCTGGATGGTGGCTCAGTTTCAACGTGGTTGTCAAGTTTGCGACACATATATCCACTCCAGCCACGATGGTCTGGAGAGTCTTGTAATCGTAGGATCTGGAACCTGGTGAGTTGCATTTGGGGAAAGTGAAGAAGTGCAGCAAGGAGGGACGCAAGCGGAGCAGTTGGAAGCTGGTGAGCTGCATGTGGGTAAAGTGAAGAAGTGCTGCGAGGAGGGGCCCGACCGGAGGAGCTGCATTGGAAGAAAGTGAAGAAGTGCCGCAAGGAGGGATGCAAGCGGAGCAGTTGGAAGCTGGTGAGCTGCATTTGGGTAAAGTGAAGGAGTGCTGCGAGGAGGTGCCCAACCGGAGGAGCTGGAATATGGAGAGCTTTATTCCAGGACCCGTGGAAGTTGAGGAGGAGATCGCGAGCCCACAGTAAGTGAGACTGCAGACTAGGGGTATTTTGGAGCCACGAGGGCTTTATATGGTAATATTGAGGAGTAGGGAGCATACGAAGCATTGTTGGTGCTGAGTGCTGGCCCCAGGTGGAGCCCGGTGAATATGTCTCCCTTCGGCAGTATTAAGTGCGTGTGCTGATCTGATTGGGGGTATTTTGGTGTTTATAGCAATTTTGGGTTAGGGGCTACAATTGGCTTTTGCAGGTGCTTGAATTGGGAATAGTTAGTGCTTTTGCTGTGGGTTGTTAGTTGACCCGCTCCTGAAATATGGGTTGTAGCGCCGTTATTATCTGCCTGCTTTATATGTTACAGGTAAAGTTCACACAGTCATGGTTTAGTTTGTGGTGTATGGAACTTTCCAGGAGGTGCGTGACATTATAGTTGCACTTACTACCGTTTGGGTGGGATGGGGGGTGGGGGGTGAGGGGGGGGCAGAGGTGGTGGAGGGGGGTGTTAACAAACCGCTGTTAACATCTGTGCGTCCAGTTAAGCAGTTCTGTAGAAATAATTGCTCCCTGCTTTGACCCGTGTCCCTTACTTGCTTGCCCAATGAATGCCCGGTGCTGGTGTACAAAGGCGTTTACGAGTGAGCTGTGTCAACTTAAAATTTTTAATTTAGGAAGCTGATCTGTGCCCCTAGATGTGGGGCTGGGCAGGTAGGAGTGCACCTACTGGGGCGGATTGTTCCGGAGTAACCGAATGAGGGCTGTAGATCCTGGGAGGCAGCAGTGTGTTTAGAAGAAGAGCGCCTCAAACATTAACATGTTGCATGACTTTATATGATTTCTAAAAGTGTGCCTGCAGCCTGGGTGTCCTCCTGGAGTTGACTGTAAAGGTCACGATAGGGCGGAGGGGATGCCCCAAAACTGAGATAGGATTGTTTTTTTAGGGAGGGGTGGGAGTGGTGTGAGGTGTTTAAAAGAAGAAAGTGTCTCGCATTTATAACTAAGTGCCCTTGTATTTATAGTGCTTTGTATAAGTTGTAAGGTGTTGGAGCTTTTTTTAGTTTAAATGGGTATAAGTTTATATGTTTTCCTGGTCTTTATTGCGTGATTTTGATTGCGTGAAAGTGTTACTTATAGTTGTTAAAATGTCACACTAAATTGCACTAAATTATGAAAATGTTACATATAGAAATTTGTAACCTTAGGAGCTGTAGAATTTTAGCTGGTGCCACCCCGCTGTGTTGGTTATGTTAAAGCGGGTGCCTACCCCGTATTGCTTTGCTGAGGGAGAAAGGATTTGTCGTAAGTTTTTACCACGGCCTAGAAGCTAGGGAAGCTGCCTGACTGTGTGCGGGGCTGGGAAAAGGAGCGTGACGGCTGGGTAGTAGGAGCGCGGTGGAGAAGGAAGTGTGGGCAGAGAGAGGGAGCCTTGTGTGTGGTGAAACTTTGTGTTTAAAGAGAGAGACGGGGAAAAGTCAAGAGGAGTGCCGGGAGGAGGGACGCAAGTGGTGTTCTGGGAAGCGCTTGCTGAAAATACACAGCCCGCAAGTGGTGTGCGTGTGAGAGAGAGGGGGAGCAGGAGGTGAGCCCGCGAGGGGTGCGTGCGTGCGCAATCTTCACTTTTCAAGCACTGTACTCGTGCTTGTGGCGCGCCGCTGCTCGCTCCCGCAAGGTGGATGTTGCCACAAGCACGAGGGTGTGCTTGAAAATGAGCAGACCGATGGCTAAGGGCCCTCCTAGAGCAGCGCATGCGCGCTGCCTAGGCGAGACCTAAAAACCAGTGCGTGCAACTAGCAAACACAACACGGTGAGCAGAGACCCATCACAAGAGTATCAACACAAGTGGCGTCAAAAGCAACTAGTGAATCAAAGGAAACACCAAGTTGTGCATATGAAAACAGCTCAAGCCATCACCTAATAGTGTATAGGGTAAGTATACCAGTGATAGAAACGTAACATATGAAGAAGAAACGTGAAATAGGTAGTAGGTAACCCAAAAGAAGAAAAAAAAACATTTAAGTGTGTCGTTAGAGAATGGGAAAATACAGAGAACATGGAAAGCGAATGCACTTTCATGGAGCGCTTTTAAAAAAGAAATTCCTAAAAAGAAGAGACTTGTGGAAGAGTAAAAGAAGCCAAACCGGTAGATGGTAAATAGGCTATGCTCCATGGGAGAGACATGCTGGAGATGGAGTGCCTAAAACAAATAAAACTGTTAAATAGAAAGCAAGAAGCTAAAAGTGACAAAACAAAAAGCCAATGAAAAGCAACGGGTGGATTTGCTTTCCAGGTCACCTAGCAACATGTCCCGAATACGTCTTTCATAACCAAACAGCTGCGCTGCCTGGCAGGCTTCAACATAAATCAGCATTGGCAAAGCCAATAGGTTTTGACTATGCAAGATCTATTGGTTCTGTTAATGTTTTAAAGATGTTGCACAGCAGCAGGAGCTGGTGTGCAACATGGCTCAGTAAATATAAGCAAAGCATTATGGTACAGCCAGTGTTAACTGTGCCATAGCGCTTTGTTTTTATGTACTGTCAGCCATGTTGCACAGCAGCCTGCGCTGCTGTGCAAAATCTTTATGAAAACATTAACAAAGACAAATTGCTCTGCATACGCTACTTGGCTTTATTAATGTTTTTAAAGGCGGCTTACAGTAAATAAAAGCAAAGGGCTGTGGCGTGACTAGTGCTGGCCATCATAGCGCTTTTTGTTCCAGGGTGGGGAGGGAGCAAAAAAGGACATGAGAAGGGGTGAGAGGGTCGGCAACAACATAATGTGAAGGGGTGGGAGGGGCAGGGCTAACAACAAGGATGTGAGAGTGGGTGGGAGGGATGGGTGGGGTAGAGATGGACTACAAACTCATGCACTGATATGGAGTGCCCAATTAAAAACTAAAAAAAGGTACCTCTACAAGCCGCGGTCAGTGGAAGTACACTGGCAGCAGACACAGGAAATTGTACATGGTCCAAGCTCCACGGATGATGGACGACGGAAGAACTGAAGAGAAAGTGGAAGCAGCAGGAGGCCCTGACCAATGAGAAGCAAGGAAATGAGACCGACGTGGGAGCCAACCAATGGTAAGTAACGGTAAGTATGGAATAAGCTTTAAACCTGTTTTTAAGCTTCTTCTTTTTTAGGTCTCGCCTACGCAGCACGCATGCGCTGCATAGGAAAAAGACCTTTAATAATCGATTCAGTTTTGGCCCCAAAAACGTGCACGCATTGCATTGCTTTGAATGACAACGCGTGCACGTTTGGCGATTCCCTTGCGGGAGCGAGCTTTGAAACCATCTGTTTGTAATTAACAGATGGTTTCAAAGCTCGCTCCCACAAGGGAAACAGGCGAGGCCCCCTCCTCTCTCCCCTCCCCCTGCTGCCTCCTCCTCAAATTTTTTTTTTTTTTTTACTTTCGGTGCGCGCGTTTGTTTCATCTTTGTTTTTAAACACTCTCGAGGTGGTTTCTCTTTTCCGTTAGTACGGACATATCATTTTCGACACTTTCATATTACTGTATTCCTTGAATTCTCTTGTCTACTTGGCCGTCTTCAGTATTTCGGGAGGCCCAAGTTTTTCTTCCTTATTTCTTTTTGGAAGTCATGATGGCTATAGTATATTTATTTGCCCAGTTCCTTCACTTTATGGTGTGCTACTATCGCTTTTGGGAGTGCGGGTGTAACTCTTCTCTCTCCGTACTCGTATAATTTTCTTTTCCACTATGGCCGCCGCTGTCAGTGCATAGGTTTCAGTCCTACTACTGTTTTCACGGACACTCCAATGTGAACCGATTTGGCGTGCGTGCTTGTTTTATTTGGTGACAGTCTCAGTTCCTGTCTGCGAAGAAAATTGACAGACGTCTGCGGGACCCCATGGTACTGGAGCAGGATGTGCACCTTAGCTGAGTGCCGGAGCAGATTTCCCTTGCACATCCTAGTGTGGAACAATGATTTCGTTAACCTGGAAAGAGAGCTTGATGGAAAGGTACGATATACATTACTTATTCAGGCATGGCAGTCTTTCAAACTGAAACCGCAGGCTAGTGGCAACTTAGGACACTTAAAAACATTCCAGGGACCTTACCGGATTGAGCTTCCATCGCTGAGGAATGCCATTAAGCCACCACTGGCACTGACAGACACCACTGTTAGCTCTCCAGGTTGAGCCACCATTGCTGAAAAAGACTACCGAGAGCCGCCAGTGACAGCATATGACACAGAGCTTACACCACATACAGCGACCACCGACATTTCTCGATGCAAGCCATGAGAGCGACCCTTAATTAGAAGCCGGTTATTGATAGCCACTACAGGCAGCCACCGTTGAGATTCGGCACAGATAATTAATGCTGACTGCCGGCCGACAGTGGGTAAAAGCTTCCTCTGAAAACCCATTGTCAAGAGCTCGCTGTCGTGCTCTCATTAATAAGGGCTCAACATGTTAAGTTAATTCGTTCAGCCAGTGCAACTAAAGGGTACATGGTTATAGGCTTCCAATCCCTTACTAACATCTTACTCATGGTATACCCCAAGATTGTCTCTGCCCTCCTGATACATTTGCCGTAAGCCATAAGGGCACCGAAGAGAGGTTATCTATCACTTCCTGACAACACTAGCGCTAGACTCATAACATATCTCCCCTCCCCCCCCTTTATGAACACTGTGGGGATCACAGCAATCATTGGAAAGACGTGCGTGGTGGTAAACTGTCACCTTATTTCTATGATATTACTTTATGTTAATATTTATGTATTCACTTAAAAAAACAAAGGCTAAAGTTATAGTTGGGTGAAAATGTCAGGTTTAAACATAACATTTCATATTATATTATATTGCATATAACGTACAACTATGTGTAGATAGTACCTTATAGGTAACCATTCGTGCTCTGTGTGCATCACAATTCAGGAAGGTAGCTATGATGCATTGTTGTGCTGCTAATGTATATATATGCTGGCATGCATATACGTACCATGGTTTAGGCATAGTATGTTTATTCTGGCATTTTTGCGTGGTGCTGGACAGAGCTGTTGAGTGTATAGTGCCTGCTAAGTAAGTATGGCTTTGGTGCTTCGTTGTGAGGATGCAAGGGACCTGCCTAGTTCTTGAAAAATACCAATTGTAGGTTTCCCTTTAAAAAACGCTTTATTGTGCAGTTGTTATTTAGTACTTCTAGTGCATGCAGTCGACCAAAGACCTTGTCTATGTGAGAGCTATTGGCTCTGCCAGTAACTATTAGCCATGCTGTAGAGCATCATGGCTGCTGTGAAGCATGGCTAAAAGCTATTTAAAAAAAAGCAATGTGAACACTTTTATTTATACCTCTCAGTGCCATAGCTATTTTTTAAAAATAACGTTTATAGCTTTAAAAACAAGCATTGGCATAGCCAATCGGTCTCGCCTTTGGGACGTTATAAGTGTTTAGCCATGCAACAGTTGATGTTGTAGCACCAAGGATATTGTGCTGCTTATAAGGTCCCAAAAGCGAGACCTATTGGCTATGCCAATGCTTGTTTAGTTTACAATAGCTCTTGCTATTGCTATTCCCTTTCCTCTCCCACCCACTCCACCATTACCCCCACACATCCACATGCCCGCTATAGGTGAAACCTAAAAAGGACCACAGGTGTGGAGAGGTGAGGGTAACGGTGGAGTGGGTAGGGAGGAATGGGAAAAGCAGCACACGGAAGGCAGAGGGAGCAGTTCAAGAGGGAGGGAACACCACAGATGCACAAAGCCGAGAGACAGCAACACAGAGCACAGGGTGACTGGAGAGAAGCACACAGATGAGAAACAGCAGCGCGGGGGAGAAGCACATGGATGAGAGACAGCAACGTGGGAGTGGAGAGAAGCACATGGATGACACAGAGCATCACGGTGCATGAGGGGGAAAGAGAAGCACACAAGGGAGACAGCTGGAAAACACAGGCACACTCATGGAAATATTAAGCAAAAAAAATAGAGTAAGCAGCACGGGGAAGAAAAGTAGATTGTTGAGAAAGAACAACATGGAGCAGGACTGGGGAGAGAAGCACACGAGGGAGACAGCTGGAAAACACATACACACTCATGAAGTGCTCACGCAAAAAAGAAAAAAGTGGCTGCCTAAACATAAGAAGCGGAAGGACACACATAAATAGGCTATGCTTCATACTCAACATGGACATGCACACCATTGCATAAGAAGTAAGCAAATAAGAGTGATAATAAAGCCAACCAATGGGGAGCAATGGGCTGGCTTTAAGCCCACTGTAAGATCACAAGTAAACTGATAATAGGTCTTTTGCAACCAGTCTGTAGGCTCTGTCTGGTAGGCTCGACCTTTAAATATACATATTCGTAAAACCCTGCATGAAAAAGTGACCTTTAAAACTAGAAATTGCTCTTTCTCCTTCCTTTGTATGGAACAGACCTCTCCTTACCCTCTAACCTGTGCATGCCTTAATCTCTCTGAGTGCAGCCTACTCTAAGCCGCATACCTTTCTTCCTTACTCTAGTTTTGTATTACTACAAATTGGCCACGCCTCACTTCATAGATCACACCCAACCCTTCTTTGCAACTATTCCTCTGAAACCTAATAACTCATCTCCTTTAGCATATACATTCATCCCACCAACCATTTGCACAAAATCACACTAATAATCTGAGCAACTCCTTTTAATTTAATCTGCCGCAAAGAGACTGTAATGATTGCCGTGAGGGGGTCTTGAGCAAAACACTAATCCCAATAATCAATGACCAATGGATTAAGCACTAACATTGGACTCCAGGGCAACTTTTTTTTTTGTTGCAGTTTTATGTAGGGCGAACTCGACCCGAAGGTATCAGTGCCCTTTACATGAGCACCAGTTGCATTACAGACGGACGCATTCATTTTTGGCACTGGGAGATTAAGTGATTTGCCCAAAATCACAGGATGTTTGAGCCTCCCGCCAAACTCCAACCTGGTTCCCCAGCTTCAAAGTCAACCGCTCTTGCCGTTAAGCCACAGCCTCTCGTTCTACCCTCCATAAAGCACCGTAATGCCTCATCAGGGATAGTAAGCACTATATAAATGCAAATATACTACAAAAGTTTACTGCTGCGATCTACACACTTCAGAGAGCTCCACTCGTAGATAAATGGGGGAGTCCACATCACTGTTTCTGTAAACGTAGATAGAATCGCCCCACTCACCACATTTAAATACACAAATAGGGAAACGCCACTTCATCATTACTGAATATTCCCATGGAGGAGCCCTACTTCACTGTTACTTGAATAGTCACATGGTCAAGCCCCTTTTCACCGCTGCTGAATAGTCACAAAGGGAAACGCCTCTTCATTCCTGTTGAACACGCAGATAAAAGAGCCCCACTTCACAACTGCTAAATATATAAATGGGACAGCCCCACTTCATCACTGCAGTATATTTACATGGGAGAGCCCCACTTCATCACTGCAGTATATTTACATGGTAGAGCCCCACTTCATCACTGCAGTATATTTACACACGAGAGCCCCACTTCATCACTGCAGTATATTTACATGGTAGAGCCCCACTTCATCACTGCAGTATATTTACATGGTAGAGCCGCACTTCATCGCTGCTGCATATTTACATGGAAGAGCCCCACTTCACGACTTCTGTATATTTACATGGAAGAGACCCACTTCATCGCTGCTGCATATTTACATGGGAGATACCCACTTCATTGCTGCTGTATATTTACTTGAGAGAGCCCCACTTCACAACTGCTGTATATTTACGAGAGAGCCCCACTTTACAACTGCTGTATATTTACATGGAAGAGACCCACTTCATCGCTGCTGAATAGTCACAAAGGGAAACGCCTCTTCATTCCTGTTGAACACGCAGATAAAAGAGCCCCACTTCACAACTGCTAAATACATAAATTTGAGAGACCCACTTCATCACTGCTGTATATTTACATGGGAGAGCCCCACTTCATCACTGCTGCATATTTACATGAGAGAGCCCCACTTCACAACTGCTGTATATTTACATGGGAGAGCCCCACTTCATCGCTGCTGCATATGTACATGGGAGAGCCCCACTTCATCACTGCTTTATATTTACATGAGAGAGCCCCACTTCACGACTTCTGTATATTTACATGGAAGAGACCCACTTCATCGCTGCTGCATATTTACATGGGAGAGCCTCACTTCATTGCTGCTGTATATTTACTTGAGAGAGCCCCACTTCACAACTGCTGTATATTTACTTGAGAGAGCCCCACTTTACAACTGCTGTATATTTACATGGAAGAGACCCACTTCATCGCTGCTGAATAGTCACAAGGGAAACGCCTCTTCATTCCTGTTGAACACGCAGATAAAAGAGCCCCACTTCACAACTGCTAAATACATAAATTTGAGAGACCCACTTCATCACTGCTGTATATTTACATGAGAGAGCCCCACTTCACAACTGCTCTATATTTACATGGGAGAGCCCCACTTCATCGCTGCTGCATATTTACATGGGAGAGCCCCACTTCATCACTGCTGTATATTTACATGGGAGAGCCCCACTTCATCGCTGCTGCATATTTACATGGAAGAGCCCCACTTCATCGCTGCTGCATATTTACATGGGAGAGCCCCACTTCATCGCTGCTGCATATTTACATGGAAGACCCCCACTTCATTACTGCTGTATATTTACATTGTTAGCCCCACTTCACAATTGCTGTATATTTACATGGGAGAGCCCAACTTCATCACTGCTGTATATTTACATGGGAGAGCCCAACTTCATCACTGCTGTCTATTTACATGGGAGAGCCCCACTTCATCGCTGCTGTATATTTACATGGGATAGCCCCACTTCACAACTGCTAAATACATAAATGGGAGATCCCCACTTCATCACTGCTGTATATTTACACAGGAGAGCGCCGCTTCATCGCTACTGTATATTTACACGGGAGAGCCCCACTTAATCGCTGCTGTATATTTACATGGGAGAGCCCCACTTCATCGCTGCTGTATATTTACAAGGGAGAGCCCCACTTCACAACTGCTGTATATTTACATGGGAGAGCCCCACTTCATCACTGCTTCATATTTACATGGGAGAGCCCTGCTTCATCACTGCTGCATATTTACATGGTAGAGCCCCGCTTCATCGCTGCTGTATATTTACATGGGAGAGCCCCACTTCATCGCTGCTGTATATTTACAAGGGAGAGCCCCACTTCACAACTGCTGTATATTTACATGGGAGAGCCCCACTTCATCACTGCTTCATATTTACATGGGAGAGCCCTGCTTCATCACTGCTGCATATTTACATGGGAGAGCCCCACTTCATCACTGCTGTATATTTACCTGAGAGAGCCCCACTTCACAACTGCTGTATATTTACATGGAAGAGACCCACTTCATCGCTGCTGAATAGGCACAAAGGGAAATGCCTCTTCATTCCTGTTGAACACGCTGATAAAAGAGCCCCACTTCACAACTGCTAAATACATAAATTTTAGAGACCCACTTCATCACTGCTGTATATTTACATGAGAAAGCCCCACTTCATTGCTGCTGCATATTTACATGGGAGAGCCCCGCTTCATCACTGCTGCATATTTACATTGGAGAGCCCCACTTCATCGCTGCTGCATATTTACATGGGAGAGCCCCACTTCATTGCTGCCTCATATTTACATGGGAGAGCCCCACTTCATCGCTGCTCCATATTTACATGGGAAAGCCCCACTTCATCGCTACTGTATATTTGCATGGGAGTGACCCACTTCATCACTGCTGTATATTTACATGGGAGAGCCCCACTTCATTGCTGCTGTATATTTACATAGAAGAGCCCCACTTCACAATTGCTGTATATTTACATGGAAGAGACCCACTTCATTGCTGCTGTATATTTACTTGAGAGAGCCCCACTTCACAACTGCTGTATATTTACATGGAAGAGACCCACTTCATCGCTGCTGCATATTTATATGGAAGAGCCCCACTTCATTGCTGCTGTATATTTACATGGGAGAGCCCCACTTCATTGCTGCTGCGTATTTACATGGGCCAGCCCCACTTTATCAGTGCTGTATATTTACATGGGAGTGCCCCACTTCATCACTGCTGCATATTTACATGAGAGAGGCCCACTTCACAACTGCTGTATATTTACATGGGAGAGCCCCACTTCATCGCTGCTGCATATTTACATGGGAGAGCCCCACTTCATCACTGCTGTATATTTACATGGGAGAGCCCCACTTCATCGCTGCTGCTTATTTACATGGAAGAGCCCCACTTCATCACTGCTTCATATTTACATGGGAGAGCCCTGCTTCATCACTGCTGCATATTTACATGGGAGAGCCCCACTTCATCACTGCTGTATATTTACCTGAGAGAGCCCCACTTCACAACTGCTGTATATTTACATGGAAGAGACCCACTTCATCGCTGCTGAATAGGCACAAAGGGAAATGCCTCTTCATTCCTGTTGAACACGCTGATAAAAGAGCCCCACTTCACAACTGCTAAATACATAAATTTTAGAGACCCACTTCATCACTGCTGTATATTTACATGAGAAAGCCCCACTTCATTGCTGCTGCATATTTACATGGGAGAGCCCCGCTTCATCACTGCTGCATATTTACATTGGAGAGCCCCACTTCATCGCTGCTGCATATTTACATGGGAGAGCCCCACTTCATTGCTGCCTCATATTTACATGGGAGAGCCCCACTTCATCGCTGCTCCATATTTACATGGGAAAGCCCCACTTCATCGCTACTGTATATTTGCATGGGAGTGACCCACTTCATCACTGCTGTATATTTACATGGGAGAGCCCCACTTCATTGCTGCTGTATATTTACATAGAAGAGCCCCACTTCACAATTGCTGTATATTTACATGGAAGAGACCCACTTCATTGCTGCTGTATATTTACTTGAGAGAGCCCCACTTCACAACTGCTGTATATTTACATGGAAGAGACCCACTTCATCGCTGCTGCATATTTATATGGAAGAGCCCCACTTCATTGCTGCTGTATATTTACATGGGAGAGCCCCACTTCATTGCTGCTGCGTATTTACATGGGCCAGCCCCACTTTATCAGTGCTGTATATTTACATGGGAGTGCCCCACTTCATCACTGCTGCATATTTACATGAGAGAGGCCCACTTCACAACTGCTGTATATTTACATGGGAGAGCCCCACTTCATCGCTGCTGCATATTTACATGGGAGAGCCCCACTTCATCACTGCTGTATATTTACATGGGAGAGCCCCACTTCATCGCTGCTGCTTATTTACATGGAAGAGCCCCACTTCAACACTGCAGTATATTTACATGGTAGAGCCCCACTGCATTGATGCTGCATATTTACATGGGAGAGCCCCACTTCATCGCTGCTGCATATTTACATTGGAGAGCCCCACTTCATCACTGCAGTATATTTACATGGTAGAGGCCCACTTCATTGCTGCTGCATATATACATGGAAGTACCCCACTTCATCACTGCTTTATATTTACATGAGAGAGCCCCACTTCACGACTGCTGTATATTTACATGGGAGAGACCCACTTCATCGCTGCTGTATATTTACTTGAGAGAGCCCCACTTCACAACTGCTGTATATTTACATGGAAGAGACCCACTTCATCGCTGCTGAATAGTCACAAAGGGAAACGCCTCTTCATTCCTGTTGCACACGCAGATAAAAGAGCCCGACTTCACAACTGCTAAATAGATAAATGGGAGAGCCCCACTTCATCACTGCTGTATATTTACATGGGAGAGCCCCACTTCATCGCTGCTGCATATTTACATGGGAGAGCCCCACTTCATCGCTGCTACATATTTACATGGGAGACCCCCACTTCAATGCTGCTGTATATTTACATTGTTAGCCCCACTTCACAATTGCTGTATATTTACATGGGAGGGCCCAACTTCATCACTGCTGTATATTTACATGGGAGAGACCAACTTCATCACTGCTGTATATTTACATGGGAGAGCCCCACTTCATCGCTCGTGAATATTTACATGGGAGAGCCCCACTTCATCGCTGCTGTATGTTTACATGGGAGAGCCCCACTTCATCACTGCTGTATATTTACATGGGAGAGCCCGGCTTCATCACTGCTGTATATTTACATGGGAGAGCCCCACTTCATCGCTGCTGCATATTTACATGGGAGAGCCCCACTTCATCACTGCTGTATATTTACATGGGAGAGACCCACTTCATCGCTGCTGCTTATTTACATGGAAGAGACCCACTTCATCACTGCAGTATATTTACATGGTAGAGCCCCACTTCATCGATGCTGCATATTTACATGGGAGAGCCCCACTTCATCGCTGCTGCATATTTACATGGAAGAGCCCCACTTCATCACTGCTGTATATTTACATGGGAGAGCCCCACTTCATCGCTGCTGCATATTTACATGGGAGAGCCCCACTTCATCACTGCTGTATATTTACATGGGAGAGCCCCACTTCATCGATGCTGCATATTTACATGGGAGAGCCCCACTTCATCGCTGCTGCATATTTACATGGAAGAGCCCCACTTCATCACTGCTGTATATTTACATGGGAGAGCACCACTTCATCGCTGCTGCATATCTACATGGGAGAGCCCCACTTCATCACTGCAGTATATTTACATGGTAGAGCCCCACTTCATCGCTGCTGCATATTTACATGGGAGTACCCCACTTCATCACTGCTTTATATTTACATTAGAGAGCCCCACTTCACGACTGCTGTATATTTACATGGAAGAGACCCACTTCATCGCTGCTGCATATTTACATGGGAGAGCCCCACTTCATTGCTGCTGTATATTTACTTGAGAGAGCCCCACTTCACAACTGCTGTATATTTACATGGAAGAGACCCACTTCATCGCTGCTGAATAGTCACAAAGGGAAACGCCTCTTCATTCCTGTTGCACACGCAGATAAAAGAGCCCCACTTCACAACTGCTAAATAGATAAATGGGAGAGCCCCACTTCATCACTGCTTTATATTTACATGGGAGAGCCCCACTTCATCGCTGCTGCATATTTACATGGGAGAGCCCCACTTCATCGCTGCTGCATTTTTACATGGGAGACCCCCACTTCATCACTGCTGTATATTTACATGGGAGAGCCACACTTCATTGCTGCTGTATATTTACATGGGATAGCCCCACTTCATTACTGCTGTATATTTACATGGGAGAGCTCCACTTCACAACTGCTGTATATTTACATGGGAGAGCCACACTTCATTGCTCCTGTATATTTACATGGGATAGCCCCACTTCACAACTGCTAAATACATAAATGGGAGATCCCCACTTCATCACTGCTGTATATTTACATGGGAGAGCCCGGCTTCATCACTGCTGTATATTTACATGGGAGAGCCCCACTTCATCGCTGCTGTATATTTACATGGGATAGCCGCACTTCACAACTGCTAAATACATAAATGGGAGATCCCCACTTCATCACTGCTGGATATTTACACGGGAGAGCCCTGCTTCATCACTGCTGTATATTTGCATGGGAGAGCGCCACTTCATCACTGCTGCATATTTACATGGGAGAGCCCCGCTTCATCACTGCAGTATATTTACGAGAGAGCCCCACTTCATCACTGCTGCATATTTACATGAGAGCCCCACTTCCCAACTTCTGTATATTTACATGAAAGAGACCCACTTCATCGCTGCTGAATAGTCACATAGGGAAATGCCTCTTCATTCCTGTTGAACACGAAGATAAAAGAGCCCCACTTCACAACTGCTAAATACATAAATGGGAGAGCCCCACTTCATCGCTGCTGCATTATTACATGGGCGAGCCCCACATCATCACTGCTGTATATTTACATGGGAGAGCCCCACTTTACAACTGCTAAATGCATAAATGGGAGAGCCCCACTTCATCACTGCTGTATGTTTGCACGGGAGAGCCCCACTTCATTGCTGCAACATTATTACATGGGAGAGCCCCACTATATCACTGCTGTATATTTACATGGGAGAGCCCCACTTCACAACTGCTAAATGCATAAATGGGAGAGCCCCACTTCATCACTGCTGTATATTTACATGGGAGAGCCCCACTTCATCGCTGCTACATTATTACATGGGAGAGCCCCACTTTATCACTGCTGTATATTTACATGGGAGAGCCCCACTTCACTACTGCTAAATGCATAAATGGGAGAGCCCCACTTCATCACTGCTGTATGTTTGCACAGGAGAGCCCCACTTCACAGCTGCTAAATGCATAAATGGAAGAGCCCCACTTCATCACTGCTGTATATTTACATGGGAGAGCCCCACTTCATCACTGTTGTATATTTACATGGGAGAGCCCCACTTCATTGCTGCTGTATATTTACATAGAAGAGCCCCACTTCACAATTGCTGTATATTTACATGGAAGAGACCCAATTCATTGCTGCTGAATATTTACATGGGAGAGCCCCACTTCATTGCTGCTGTATATTTACTTGAGAGAGCCCCACTTCACAACTGCTGTATATTTACATGGAAGAGACCCACTTCATCGCTGCTGCATATTTATATGGGAGAGCCCCACTTCACAACTGCTGTATATTTACATGGAAGAGACCCACTTCACCGCTGCTGAATAGTCACAAAGGGAAACGCCTCTTCATTTCTGTTGAACACACAGATAAAAGAGCCCCACTTCAGAACTGCTAAATAGATAAATGGGAGAGCCCCACTTCATCAGTGCTGTATATTTACATGGGAGTGCCCCACTTCATCACTGCTGCATATTTACATGAGAGAGGCCCACTTCACAACTGCTGTATATTTACATGGGAGAGCCCCACTTCATCGCTGCTGCATATTTATATGGGAGAGCCCCACTTCATCACTGCTGTATATTTACATGGGAGAGCCCCACTTCATCGCTGCTGCTTATTTACATGGAAGAGCCCCACTTCATCACTGCAGTATATTTACATGGTAGAGCCCCACTGCATTGATGCTGCATATTTACATGGGAGAGCCCCACTTCATCGCTGCAGCATATTTACATAGGAGAGCCCCACTTCATTGCTGCTGTATATTTACATTGTTAGCCCCACTTCACAATTGCTGTATATTTACATGGGAGGGCCCAACTTCATCACTGCTGTATATTTACATGGGAGAGACCAACTTCATCACTGCTGTATATTTACATGGGAGAGCCCCACTTCATCGCTTGTGAATATTTACATGGGAGAGCCCCACTTCATCGCTGCTGCTTATTTACATGGAAGAGCCCCACTTCCTCACTGCAGTATATTTACATGGTAGAGCCCCACTTCATCGATGCTGCATATTTACATGGGAGAGCCCCACTTCATCGCTGCTGCATATTTACATGGGAGAGCCCCACTTCATCACTGCTGTATATTTACATGGGAGAGCCCGGCTTCATCACTGCTGTATATTTACATGGGAGAGCCCCACTGCATCGCTGCTGCATATTTACATGGGAGAGCCCCACTTCTTCACTGCTGTATATTTACATGGGAGAGCCCCACTTCATCGCTGCTGCTTATTTACATGGAAGAGCCCCACTTCCTCACTGCAGTATATTTACATGGTAGAGCCCCACTTCATTGATGCTGCATATTTACATGGGAGAGCCCCACTTCATCGCTGCTGCATATTTACATGGAAGAGCCCCACTTCATCACTGCTGTATATTTACATGGGAGAGCCCCACTTCATCGCTGCTGCATATTTACATGGGAGAGCCCCACTTCATCGCTGCTACATATTTACATGGGAGACCCCCACTTCATCACTGCTGTATATTTACATGGGAGAGCCACACTTCATTGCTGCTGCATATTTACATGGAAGAGCCCCACTTCATCACTGCTGTATATTTACATGGGAGAGCCCCACTTCACAACTGCTGTATATTTACATGGGAGAGCCACACTTCATTGCTGCTGTATATTTACATGGGATAGCCGCACTTCACAACTGCTAAATACATAAATGGGAGATCCCCACTTCATCACTGCTGTATATTTACACGGGAGAGCCCTGCTTCATCACTGCTGTATATTTGCATGGGAGAGCGCCACTTCATCACTGCTGCATATTTACATGGGAGAGCCCCGCTTCATCACTGCAGTATATTTACATGAGAGAGCCCCACTTCATCACTGCTGCATATTTACATGAGAGAGCCCCACTTGCCAACTTCTGTATATTTACATGAAAGAGACCCACTTCATCGCTGCTGAATAGTCACATAGGGAAATGCCTCTTCATTCCTGTTGAACACGAAGATAAAAGAGCCCCACTTCACAACTGCTAAATACATAAATGGGAGAGCCCCACTTCATCGCTGCTGCATTATTACATGGGCGAGCCCCACATCATCACTGCTGTATATTTACATGGGAGAGCCCCACTTTACAACTGCTAAATGCATAAATGGGAGAGCCCCACTTCATCACTGCTGTATGTTTGCACGGGAGAGCCCCACTTCATTGCTGCAACATTATTACATGTCAGAGCCCCACTTTATCACTGCTGTATCTTTACATGGGAGAGCCCCACTTCACAACTGCTAAATGCATAAATGGGAGAGCCCCACTGCATCGCTGCTGCATATTTACATGGGAGAGCCCCACTTCTTCACTGCTGTGTATTTACATGGGAGAGCCCCACTTCATCGCTGCTGCTTATTTACATGGAAGAGCCCCACTTCCTCACTGCAGTATATTTACATGGTAGAGCCCCACTTCTTCACTGCTGTGTATTTACATGGGAGAGCCCCACTTCATCGCTGCTGCTTATTTACATGGAAGAGCCCCACTTCCTCACTGCAGTATATTTACATGGTAGAGCCCCACTTCATCGATGCTGCATATTTACATGGGAGAGCCCCACTTCATCGCTGCTGCATATTTACATGGAAGAGCCCCACTTCATCACTGCTGTATATTTACATGGGAGAGCCCCACTTCATCGCTGCTACATTATTACATGGGAGAGCCCCACTTTATCACTGCTGTATATTTACATGGGAGAGCCCCACTTCACAACTGCTAAATGCATAAATGGGAGAGCCCCACTTCATCACTGCTGTATGTTTGCACGGGAGAGCCCCACTTCACAGCTGCTAAATGCATAAATGGAAGAGCCCCACTTCATCACTGCTGTATATTTACATGGGAGAGCCCCACTTCATCGCTGCTACATTATTACATGGGAGAGCCCCACTTCATCACTGTTGTATATTTACATGGGAGAGCCCAACTTCATCACTGCTGCATATTTACATGGGAGAGCCCCAATTCATTTCTGCTGCATATTTACATGGGAGAGCCCCACTTCATCGCTGCTTTATATTTACATGAGAGAGCCCCACTTCACACCTGCTGTATATTTACATGGAAGAGACCACTTTATTGCTGCTGTAAATTTACATGGGAGAGCCCAATTCATCGCTGCTGTATATTTACATGGGAGAGCCCCACTTAATCACTGCTGTATATTTACATGGGAGAGCCCCACTTCATTGCTGCTGTATATTTACATGAGAGAGCCCCACTTCACAACTGCTGTATATTTACATGGAAGAGACCCACTTCATCGCTGCTGAATAGTCCCAAAGGGAAATGCCTCTTCATTCCTTTTGAACACGCAGATAAAAGAGCCCCACTTCACAACTGCTAAATACATAAATGGGAGAGCCCAACTTCATCACTGCTGTACATTTACACACGAGAGCCCCACTTCACAACTGCTAAATACCAAAATGGCAGAGCACCAGTTCATCACTGCTGTATATTTACATGGGAGAGCCCCACTTCATCGCTCCTGCATTATTACATGGGAGAGCTCCACTTCATTGCTGCTACATATTTACATGGGAGAGCCCCACCTCATTGCTGCTTTATATTTACATGAGAGCCCCACTTCACAACTGCTAAATACATAAATGGGAGAGCCCAACTTCATCACTGCTGTATATTTACATGGGTGAGCCCCACTTTATCACAGGCAGATATAAGAGCCCCACTTCACAGCTGCTAAATACATACATTTGACAGCCCCACTTCATCACTGCTGTATATTTACATGAGAGAGCCCCACTTAATCGCTACTGCATTATTACATGGGAGAGCCCCACTTCATCGCTGCTGCACATTTACATTGGAGAGCCTTACTTCATCGCTGCCTCATATTTACATGGGAGAGCCCCACTACATCACTGCAGCTTATTTACATGGAAGAGCCCCACTTCGTCACTGCTGCATATTTACATGGGAAAGCCCCACTTCATCGCTGCTGTATATTTACATGGGAGAGCCCCACTTCATCACTCCTGTATATTTACATGGGAGAGCCCCACTTCATTGCTGCTTTATATGTACATGGGAGAGCCCCACTTCACAATTGCTGTATATTTACATGGGAGAGCACAACTTCGTCACTGCTGTATATTTACATTGGAGACCCCCGCTTCATCACTGCTGTATATTTACATGGGAGAGCCCTGCTTCATCACTGCTGTATATTTACACGGGAGAGCCCCACTTCATTGCTACTGTATATTTACATGGGAGAGCCCCACTTCATCGCTGCTGCGTATTTACATGGGAGAGCCCCGCTTCATCACTGCTGTATATTTACATGGGAGAGCCCCACTTAATCACTGCTGTATATTTACATGGGAGAGCCCCACTTCATTGCTGCTGTATATTTACATGAGAGAGCCCCACTTCACAACTGCTGTATATTAACATGGAAGAGACCCACTTCATCGCTGCTGAATAGTCCCAAAGAGAAATGCCTCTTCATTCCTTTTGAACATGCAGATAAAAGAGCCCCACTTCACAACTGCTAAATACATAAATGGGAGAGCCCAACTACATCACTGCTGTATATTTACACACGAGAGCCCCACTTCACAACTGCAAAATACCTAAATGGCAGAGCCCCAGTTCATCACTGCTGTATATTTACATGGGAGAGCCCCACTTCATCGCTACTGCTGATCCTGCCGTCTGATGACGATTCTGTATGGTGAATGGGGAGGGGATTCTCACTGTAAGGGTGCGTGGGAACGGGTCCGAAGCAGAAGATCCCAGGGATGTCTTTCATACTTCAAAGTATCTTTACTGTAATAAAGAATGTCTTCCTGCCATAAATGCGTGTATAAGAGGCCAGGCCTCAGAGATGCAGTAGAGCACCTCGTGAAGATTCCCTGTTGGTCTGATCTGACGTGTTCTCCTCCGGAGAGAATAAACCTTTGTTTCCTGCCTTCCAGTCTCCAGCGCCTGCCTCTTCATTGATTCATATTTTGGGGAATAGAGGCGACATCGCCGGGCAATACTTAAGGTTATTCCATTCGTCAATTGCCTTCCTGTTTTACAATTGGCGTCCCAAGCGTGGGGCCCATCAGCGACACGTGGATCCATTGGGAGAGGTCCTGACGACAGAGTGAACGACTGCAACGATCGGGAGAGCTCCTGTCCGATAGACCCTCGTCTGACAGCCGATCATCCGAACTTCACTGGTTCCGAACAGACCTCTCTCGAGTGATCTACGGTCCTGACTGGGAACCATCAGAGTGCCGCGATAGAAGATAGAGGACGATCGGGCGCTGGATTCGGAGGACAGGAAACAGCCCATGCGGTCCGGGTAAGGTCGTACAAAACGACAAATTGTGAAACGATAACGGTTCTTTGAGACATTTGCTGCTTACAAACGAGGAAGAGTACAAATACTCTATCTTCCTTTGTGAACAGTGAAGGGTGGAGTAACGCGGACTTTTGTCCCCCTTTGTAATCTGTCGTACCTATCTTTTCTCCCCACTGATTGTTTGTTTGATTGATTGTCAAGGGTAGCTCCCTTTTTCTTTGAGTATCAGAGTAGCTCCTTTTTGAGGCATTCCCTGTCTACAAACGGCGAGGGATAGGAATATTCTCTCTCCCTTTACAGATAGTGAAGGATGGGTAACGCGGACCTTTGTCCCCCTTTGTAATCTGTCGTGCCTATCTTCTCCCCACTGATTATTTATTTGGATCTAGTTCTCTTGAAACATTCATTGTCTGCAAACAACCTGGAATAGCAATATTCTGCCTAGTCTTTTGCAGGTAGTGAAGGGTAGGTAACGCGGACTTTTGTCCCCCTTTGTAATCTGTCATGCCTATCTTCTCCCCACTGAGTGGTAGCTGGTTCAGCCCGGACCGCTTGTTAGAGGTGGATCATCCAGTCCCACTGGAAGGCACCCCTAACAAAGACATGTTCACAAAGCATGGACTAGTCGCTATAGCATATTGCAAATTATGGCACAGGTATACGAAGAAGGAACCCCAGAGTCAGTGGCCACTGATAGGATCCTTTGAAGAAAGCAAACTAGATGCACTAGATGAAGCCCTAAAAACTCGTAGAATGACACCGACCATGCTAGACAGCGTTGGCCTGTGGCGCAAAGAAACTGTACAGCGAAAGAAGAAAGAGGAAGCTAGGTTAGACAAAGAGCTACGTAAAGCAGCCCACCTAGCTGCAAAGAAACTAGAGGAAGAAATAAAGAAGAGAGAGGAGGCTAAGCGAAAACAAGAGATCGAAACACCGAGCCAGTGTCCTGTTAGAACACCCTCTGCGCTCTACCCTGAATTACCTTCGAAACAGCGAACCAACGATGATCTCTTATTAGGTCCTCCGATCATCTACATGCCCCCTCCATATGCCCCTTCCCAACCTTCAGCGCAACACTCGCGACCCCCAAGCACAGACGAGAGTAGCGCCAGGGCCTCGGCCCCCAAGGCCTCCGCACCGGCGGAATCCCTCGCACCAGATACAAAACAAGCAGCAATATTAGATGACCATGAGGCCCGAAACACAGAACCCACAAGGACGAACAGGTTGGGCAAAAACGAGCAAGAGAGGATTGACAAGGTAGTCAGGACACTAGTAGAACGAAAGGAGAAGGAGGAACACGTTATGGATATATTCAACTCATATGCGGGAAGCCACAGACGACACTTTGTCGTACGATTATGTTATCATGTCCTAAACGCTTATGAGGACCGATATCGAGATAGAGGTCCCGAGAGCCTAACGACTCTGTATAGAAAAATTGATATCGGGGATGAGGGCGAGTGTGATGTGACGGACCTCCTTGCGCGTACACTTAGGGTTTTCTGCCACCTCACTGAATCAGAGGTGGAAGCTAAACCTACGACATCCGTAGCGGCCGAACCACGAATAGAGCAACCTAGCACCATGATGCCGATAAGAGAGGCCGCCCCTATTGGGTCCCCCACGAGGTCAGGGAACACACGATGATGTTAACCATACGGATGCAAAGGGAGGATAGTGTACAACTGGGTCTACCAACCATGGGATCGACAGGATATTCTGACGTTCCGAAAATCTCTGCCCGATTTACGAAAAAACCCCACCGCCTTCTACACTGAACTAGGTACAGCCTTAGGTTCCACTATCATGACCCCAACGGACCTCGATTTGTTCTTCGGGTTATGTCTGCCAGCTGATGTGTGGAAGCAGATCCGCAAGGTCGACCACCTTGAGCTGTTCGGACATACCTGGAAACAACTCGATGAGTTCGACAAGCAACGAGGAGCCGGGCAGAAACCCGTAACGGCCATCCTTGAACTCCCGGACAAGATCGTCCAGAAACTCAAGACCCTGATTCCCGAGAAGAAAATAGACTGGTCAATAGTGACGGCCTGTAGACAGAAACCACAAGAAGACGCTCGGAATACTTCTCTAGGTTCGAAACGGTGTTCTCCGACTACAGCGGCCAAGATATGGCCACTGCAACCGGACACCACTTGTTCGTTCAGAATTTCGTGAAAGGCCTGGTGCAAGAAGTTTCTCAAAAATTGCAGGCGGCGAAAGCAGTTGGGCAGCCTCTAAACCCACGGCTATCCTCCAGATGGCCCAATACTATGAACATCAGAAGAATGAGAATGATAGGGCATCCGAACGTAAAAGAAGGAGTTGAAAGAGCGGGTCATGATAGCTCAACTGCAGGGGGTGACGATAGGTAGGGAACCCTCCAAGGGGAACTACCAGCCGACAGCCCCTAAAAATACACCCTCCAGAGAACGAATGCCCGTACCCTATACAAGCCGAAGGGACTTAGATGAAAACCAATGCGCGTTTTGTAAAGGATACGGTCACTGGAAGTCGCAGTGCCCGGTCCTTCATGAAGCAAACAAGAACCGAGAGGCTAGGGATGGGACAAACGGACAAAAGAACAGGGACCAGGGACGGGGACACACCAATGGTGCTAACTATGACAGACCAAGCCGACCTAACACATTTGACCGCCCACGACAGAATCAGTATCAGCAGTCCGATTGCGAGAACGTCCGCGATTTCGCATAGGACAGCCAGGGACAAGGGAGGGATCCAGTCGAGCTTTGTGTTGACCAGCAAGGTCCTTATGTCACTGCTAAGGTCCTGGGTACGAAGTCCCCATTTTTGGTGGACACTGGGGCAACACGTAGTGCATTATCCAAACGACTGATTCCAAGGGCACCCTTGTCTGGCTCACACGTGACATCAATAGGCTTTGATGGAACGCCCTCTACTAATCCCTTATCTACACCGATTCCCTTTGACTTAGAGAACAACATCACGGACACGACCTTCCTGCTATCTTCCAACACCCCCGACGCCATTATGGGTCTTGACCTCCTGAAGCACTTTCGAGCCACCATTCGATGTTCCCCAGACGGAGTACGAGTCATACTGTACGATAACCAGAATCTGTTCAGACCTTGTCCCACCCGACGCATGTTTTCCATCACTGACGCTGACTTGTCCTTACTAGACACTTTACCCCCGTACCTTTGGGCCAAGACCGACTCAGACGTAGGACGCATGATGATAGACCCTGTGCACATCACTGTACGGTCAGACGCTATGCTCCCAAAGCTCCCACAGTATCGGATATCGCCCGAGGCGAGAAGGCATTGGTAGGAATCATTCAGTCCTTAGTCGATGCAGGAGTGGTAGAGGAAGTAGTCAGTAATATCTGTAACAGCCCTATCCTACCCATTGTCAAGAAGCAAGGCGAGGGAGATGAGAAGGCTTATCGCTTCATCATTGACCTCCGCGAAGTAAACAAAGTAGTCGTACCTCAGTACCCAGTAGTCTCTGACATCACCACCATCTTGACCCTGATCCCCTCCACTGCCACTGTTTTCACCGTCATAGATCTCAAAAATGCTTTCTTTTCTATCCCCATCCATCCAGACAGCCGATACCTCTTCGGCTTCACCCTAAAAGCCCGTTCATATAGATTCTGTAGAGCACCCCAGGGCTACACTGAGAGCCCCAGCATCTACAGCCAGGCTCTCAAGAGACAGCTGGACGCAGTCCAGCTCCCGGACGGAGTGGTGTTAATCCAGTATGTCGACGACATTCTCCTGGCTGCCGACACTACGCCACTTGCCACCACAGCCACCATCCAACTCCTGCACTTCCTCGCGGAGAATGGTCACAAGGTCTCCAAGAAGAAGCTGCAGTTCTGCCAACCACAGGTGACATACTTAGGCCACCTCCTGTCCAAGGACGGGAGAAAGCTCACACCCGATCGGATCCGGACCATCCTAGAGACCCCCGTTCCCAAGACTCAAAAGCAGGTTCGCTCCTTAGTAGGCCTCACGTCCTTCTGTCGGCAGTGGTTGCCAAACCTTAGTCTCATAGTCAGACCTCTACTCTCTCTGTTAGCGAAAGACGTTCCCTTCCCACTCCCTTGGACCCCTGAATGCCAATCCTCCTTTCAAGAACTACGAGATGCCCTCTGCTCAGCCCCTGTTCTAGGGACCCCTGACTACACCAAGCCCTTCTCCCTCTTCACCCACGAGAGGGAGGGGTGCGCTTTGTCTGTCCTAACGCAACCCATAGGTCCCAAACAACGCCCTTGTGCCTACTTCTCTGCCACTCTTGACCCTGTAGCCAGAGCTCTGCCCGCCTGCCTTCGAGCGGTAGCTGCCGCTGCCGTCTCTATCCGACAAAGTGAGGGGATCGTACTTTCGAATTCCCTCACTGTGCTGGTCCCCCATGCTGTCGACACACTCCTGAACCAGACCAAGACTCAGCACCTGACTAGCGCACGACTGACTGGTTACGAGTTAACTCTGCTTACACCCCACATCACGTTGAAACGATGTAACACTCTGAACCCTGCCACTCTGTTGCCCCTCCCCGATGACGACCCCAATGTGTCCCCTATGCATGACTGTGTGACCCTCACGGACGAGCAAACTAGAAGTAGAGCTGACCTCCGTGACACTGCCATCCCAGACCCTGATGGAGAGCTATGGGTAGACGGCTCGTGCATTAAACTCCCCGACGGCACGACCTCGGCTGCCTATGCAGTCACCACAGCCCGGACGGTAGTTGAGACGGCCCGCATCACCCAACGGTCCGCACAAGCGGCAGAACTAATTGCCCTCACACGTGCATGCGTCCTAGCAACAGGCAAAGTCGCAAACATCTACACCGACAGCCAGTATGCCTTCGGGGTGGTTCATCATTTTGGGCTCTTATGGAAGGAAAGGGGATTCCTGACTTCGCATGGTACACCCATCCTTCACGGAGATCTAGTCTCTACCTTGACCGAAGCAGTCCTCCTCCCCGAACGACTTGCAGTCATCAAATGCCAGGCACACAAGAAAGTGACAGACATCATTGGACAAGGAAATGCACTAGCCGACATCACTGCTCGGACCACAGCTGAGAATAGGACGACGACACGCATGTACGTGACTAGGTCACAGACGGAAAAATGGAAGGACACTAGAGAGCACATTAGAGACATACAAATGGCCTGCTCCCCCCAAGAACTGACTGAATGGGCATGGGTGGGACTGAAAGATGATGAAGGCTGCTGGTTGACAAAAGACACGAACAAATGGCTGCTACCCAATTCCTACTTGATCCCCATACTGACTATGGCACACTCCCCAGCACACATAGGATCTGCCCCCATGATTGAACTCATCACCCGAGTCTGGCACAATGACAAGATTCCCGACTCTGCTAGACGCCTAGTTCAACAATGCTTAATCTGCTTGCAACACAACCCAGGGAAAGGAACTGTTGTCCCTCGGGGTGGGTTCGAGGTCCCCGACCATCCCTTTGAAGTCCTACAGATGGATTACATTCAGCTAGACCGTTGCCTGGGTTTGAAGTACGTCCTTGTTGTCGTGTGCGCCTTCAGCAAATGGGTGGAGGCCTATCCCACACGCGACAACACTGCCATGACCACTGCCAGAGTCCTGTTAAAAGAGTTTTTCCCCGATATGGCCTTTGTCGGATTTTATGGAGTGACAACGGCCCCCACTTCATAGCTGAAGTCATCCAACTTATCTTAAAGGGATTGGGTGTAAAACAGAAATTTCACGCAGTCTTCCACCCCCAATCTGCAGGCCTGGTCGAGCGACACAACGCCACACTCAAGCTAAAAATCTCTAAGATTGTTTGCCTCCACCGGACTGAAGTGGCCTGATGCCCTCCCATTGGCATTGCTATCAATGCGCTCCACCCCCACTAAGCACCACTTGACCCCTTACGAAGTAGTATTCGGGCGGCCAATGAATATTTGGGCCGCGCCTAGGCCAACTTCGATCCATGACGTCCCAGACGTCCTAATGTCTGACTATCTGTGCACCCTCACTAAACCTTAACTGTCATCCATCAACAGGTGCTACAAGCCATCCCAGACGCTTCCAGGGGCCCAGGACACGACATTCACCCAGGGGATCACGTCTTGATCCGCAACTTCCAGCGTGCCAAAAGCTTGGAACCTCGGTGGACGGGCCCCTGGCAAGTCCTGATCACTACACGGACGGCCCTTCGAGTGGAAGGCAAGCGTCACTGGGTGCATGCGCACCATTGTAAACGCGCCCCCAACTCTGACGACGGAAGAAGACATCGCGACTCAGGAAGAGCTCCTGACAAAAGACAAACCATCGTTGAGCTGTCACACCGACACAGAAACGCTCGAACTGGCAGAGTTTCCCGATCCCACCGTACCGTCCAGGGAAGGGTACAACCTACGTAAAAGGGAGGAGCTTCGGCAAAGCAGACCACTGACTGGGTAAAATCTCAGAACGGTAGCCTAACACACTCAAGGTTGCCCGAAGAGAAGTCAGAGAAAGTCAGTGGTTCTGCCCGCTACCGAGCACTCTGAAGATGATGGAAGCGCCCGACTCCCCAATGATGGAAGCAACTGGATATCCGAAGAGGACCTACCGAAACCCAAAGACTAACAAACTGCACAGCTCAAAGACTATAGCCGTTTTCATTACCCTTCTCTTTTGCCTCCTCCTCATGACAACCTTCTGGATCATCGAAGAAAGCACACCCGCTCACAAAACATTGCTCCCCACTGAACTGCCGATAACTACCAAGGAACACTTCCTGATTGCCCTTTCTCCACCGCTCCGAGAGAGACGCAGGGAGTTCTGGAATAACTCTTTTGTGCAACTGCTGCACCAACACAACCTTGCCGCTAATGCCACTAATTGCTGGATCTGCGGGCTGCTGCCCCATGCAGCCGGACACTCCATCCCGTTCATTCCTTCGCCCTTTTCCATCCACGGCTCCTGTCTTGCCTGGCTGATTCTTCTGCAAGAAAGCTTTAAAGACAATGCCACATCAGAAAGAACTGTTTCGCATTTCTACCACGAGGCATGGCTGAATAAGACTGGGCGAACCGCTACTCCTTTTACCCTCTGACCTCTGGTACCTCTATTCACATGGACATCCCTGCCAAAGAACGAGTGGAAATGCAAGTTTTCCATAACCCAGCCAGACCCACTTTCTCCTACCTCCGGAAACGAACAGCCACCACTCTGACAGTGGCCTTGTCTGTTGTCAACGTCTCGGGCCTTGTGTGCATCGAAGGCCTGGGGACGCAACTGGTGGGCCGCAGCGCCTGCGTCATCACCAGAACACTGGATTCATCCGACCCTCCCTCCTTTGTTGCTTCTCCAAATATGTACTTTGTTTGTGGCACCAAAGCATACACCTGGCTCCCCAAAGGTTGGGGGGCACATGCTACATTGCCTTCATCCTCCCACCTACGTATGTGGCCCCAGCAAGCCATCACCGGCAAAAGCGTGCAAGGGACATCGACCAGGCCGACTCGACAGGAGCACAGTTCTTGGATGCCGCGAAAGGACTTGTGCCATTCTGGGGTCCGATGACGAACAGCCGCGCCATCCGACACTTGACCCAGGCAGTTGAAACCACCATGAACATCACAGCTGGCATCTTGACCAATAACACCGCAGAGCTTCAGGCAGTCCGCCTGGTGGCTCTGCAGAACCTGCCTTGTTCTAGACGTGGTTCTGGCAGACCGAGGAGGAGCATGCCGCATCATTGGGTCCAGCTGTTGCACCTACGTGCCAGACAATTCACCTTCTGTTTACAAAGCCATCGAACACCTCCATAGACTGTCCTCTGAAGTACACCGGGAGCAAGAAGGATGGTCGGCTTGGGAGCTGGTTCTGGGACTTACTGAAAGCCTGGGGGTGGAGGTTGTTCACATTCATTCTGATTCCGATTGTGGTGCTATGCGGGTGTTGCTTAAGTATCCAATGTCTGCCTCCTCTGTGTTCATTATTTTCAAATTGCATTTGCCCAAAGACTTTGGACTTACAGGCTGAACACATGAAAACTTTGTATGAGACAGAAATACGTGGCATTATGGGGATCGACCCGAATTAACAAGTTGGCGAGAAATGTTAAAAGGGGGACTGTGGAAAATTAATTTGTATCGATAAACATTGTCTGCGCCATCTTGCCCTTTTTCCCAATGCCACACTTTCGTCGTCCGCGGCGGCCATTTTAGCTACCTTGATCAGACCCACTCTCTGCACACCGCTAATCCCCAGCGCGGCTCCACATCCTCGCAAGCCCCCCCCGCACTGGTCACCCTCTCTCTCTCTCTCTCATGCACGGGCCATTAACCCCCTCCAACTGCGCTGCACTTCCCTGGGAATCTCACCCCGGGCCTGCCCGACACCTCCCTTTCCTCCTATACACTATCACACCCTCTGACACCCCTCTTCCTCCGTATCCGATTGTCCAGGCCGGTCCCAGGCTATCACCTAGCCCTGCGGATACAGTTTATGGCCCCGACTGTAAGGAATCGCCCCTCTTCAAAGGAGTTACAGTAGATCAAGGCCCCCAACCCATGAGATCCGTCACACCACATGCATTCCGGGAACCGGCGGAATGCCCTGCTGATCCTGCCGTCTGATGACGATTCTGTATGGTGAATGGGGAGGGGATTCTCACTGTAAGGGTGCGTGGGAACGGGTCCGAAGCAGAAGATCCCAGGGATGTCTTTCATACTTCAAAGTATCTTTACTGTAATAAAGAATGTCTTCCTGCCATAAATGCGTGTATAAGAGGCCAGGCCTCAGAGATGCTGTAGAGCACCTCGTGAAGATTCCCTGTTGGTCTGATCTGACGTGTTCTCCTCCGGAGAGAATAAACCTTTGTTTCCTGCCTTCCAGTCTCCAGCGCCTGCCTCTTCATTGATTCATATTTTGGGGAATAGAGGCGACATCGCCGGGCAATACTTAAGGTTATTCCATTCGTCAATTGCCTTCCTGTTTTACACAGGGGAGAGCCCCACTTAATCACTGCTGTATATTTACATGGGAGAGCCCCACTTCATTGCTGCTGTATATTTACATGAGAGAGCCCCACTTCACAACTGCTGTATATTTACATGGAAGAGACCCACTTCATCGCTGCTGAATAGTCCCAAAGGGAAATGCCTCTTCATTCCTTTTGAACACGAAGATAAAAGAGCCCCACTTCACAACTGCTAAATACATAAATGGGAGAGCCCAACTACATCACTGCTGTATATTTACACACGAGAGCCCCACTTCAAAACTGCAAAATACCTAAATGGCAGAGCCCCAGTTCATCACTGCTGTATATTTACATGGGAGAGCCCCACTTCATCGCTGCTGCATTATTACATGGGAGAGCCCCACTACATCGCTGCTGTATATTTACATGGGAGAGCCCCACTTCATCGCTGCTACAATATTACATGGGAGAGCCCCACTTCATCACTGTTGTATATCTACATGGGAGAGCCCAACTTCATCACTGCTGCATATTTACATGGGAGAGCCCCACTTCATTGCTGCTGCATATTTACATGGGAGAGCCCCACTTCATCGCTGCTTTATATTTACATGAGAGAGCCCCACTTCACACCTGCTGTATATTTACATGAAAGAGACCACTTTATTGCTGCTGTAAATTTACATGGGAGAGCCCAATTCATCGCTGCTGTATATTTACATGGGAGAGCCCCACTTAATCACTGCTGTATATTTACATGGGAGAGCCCCACTTCATTGCTGCTGTATATTTACATGAGAGAGCCCCACTTCACAACTGCTGTATATTTACATGGAAGAGACCCACCTCATCGCTGCTGAATAGTCCCAAAGGGAAATGCCTCTTCATTCCTTTTGAACACGCAGATAAAAGAGCCCCACTTCACAACTGCTAAATACATAAATGGGAGAGCCCAACTACATCACTGCTGTATATTTACACACGAGAGCCCCACTTTAAAACTGCAAAATACCTAAATGGCAGAGCCCCAGTTCATCGCTGCTGCATTATTACATGGGAGAGCCCCACTTCATCACTGCTGTGTATTTACATGGGAGAGCCCCGCTTCATCACTGCTGTGTATTTACATGGGAGAGCCCCGCTTCATCACTGCTGTATATTTACATGGGAGAGCCCCGCTTCATCACTGCTGTATATTTACATGGAAGAGACCACTTCATCGCTGCTGTAAATTTACATGGGAGAGCCCAATTCATCGCTGCTGTATATTTACATGGGAGAGCCCCACTTAATCACTGCTGTATATTTACATGGGCGAGCCCCACTTCATTGCAGCTGTATATTTACATGAGAGAGCCCCACTTCACAACTGCTGTATATTTACATGGAAGAGACCCACTTCATCGCTGCTGAATAGTTCTAAAGGGAAATGCCTCTTCATTCCTTTTGAACACGTAGATAAAAGAGCCCCACTTCACAACTGCTAAATACATAAATGGGAGAGCCCAACTTCATCACTGCTGTATATTTACACACGAGAGCCCCACTTCACAACTGCTAAATACCTAAATGGCAGAGCCCCAGTTCATCACTGCTGTATATTTACATGGGAGAGCCCCACTTCATCGCTGCTGTATTATTACATGGGAGAGCCCCACTTCATTGCTGCTACATATTTACATGGGAAAGCCCCACCTCATCGCTGCTTTATATTTACATGAGAGAGCCCCACTTCACAACTGATAAATACATAAATGGGAGAGCCCAACTTCATCACTGCTGTATATTTACATGGGTGAGCCCCACTTCATCGCTGCTGCATATTTACATGGGAGAGCCCCACTTTATCACTGCTGTATATTTACATGGAAGAGACCCACTTCATCGCTGCTGAATAGTCACAAAGGGAAATGCCTCTTCATTCCTGTTGAACAGGCAGATATAAGTGCCCCACTTCACAGCTGCTAAATACATACATTTGACAGCCCCACTTCATCACTGCTGTATATTTACATGAGAGAGCCCCACTTCATTGCTACTGCATTATTACATGGGAGAGCCCCACTTCATCGCTGCTGCATATTTACATTAGAGAGCCTTACTTCATCGCTGCCTCATATTTACATGGGAGAGCCCCACTACATCACTGCAGCTTATTTACATGGAAGAGCCCCACTTCGTCACTGCTGCATATTTACATGGGAAAGCCCCACTTCATCGCTGCTGTATATTTACATGGGAGAGCCCCACTTCATCACTCCTGTTTATTTACATGGGAGAGCCCCACTTCATTGCTGCTGTATATTTACATGGGAGAGCCCCACTTCACAATTGCTGTATATTTACATGGGAGAGCACAACTTCGTCACTGCTGTATATTTACATGGGAGAGCCCCACTTCATCACTGGTGTATATTTACAAAGGAGAGCCCCACTTCATCGCTGCTGTATATTTACATGGGAGAGCCCCACTTCATTGCTGCTGTATATTTACATTGGAGACCCCCGCTTCATCACTGCTGTATATTTACATGGGAGAGCCCTGCTTCATCACTGCTGTATATTTACATGGGAGAGCCCCACTTCATTGCTGCTGTATATTTACATGGGAGAGCCCCACTTCATCGCTGCTGCGTATTTACATGGGAGAGCCCCGCTTCATCACTGCTGTAATTTACATGGGAGAGCCCCATTTCATCGCTGCTGTATATTTACATGGGAGACCCCCGCTTCATCACTGCTGTATATTTACATGGGAGAGCCCCACTTAATCACTGCTGTATATTTACATGGGAGAGCCCCACTTCATTGCTGCTGTATATTTACATGAGAGAGCCCCACTTCACAACTGCTGTATATTTACATGGAAGAGACCCACTTCATCGCTGCTGAATAGTCCCAAAGGGAAATGCCTCTTCATTCCTTTTGAACACGCAGATAAAAGAGCCCCACTTCACAACTGCTAAATACATAAATGGGAGAGCCCAACTTCATCACTGCTGTACATTTACACACGAGAGCCCCACTTCACAACTGCAAAATACCTAAATGGCAGAGCCCCAGTTCATCACTGCTGTATATTTACATGGGAGAGCCCCACTTCATCGCTGCTGCATTATTACATGGGAGAGCCCCACTACATCGCTGCTGTATATTTACATGGGAGAGCCCCACTTCATCACTGCTGTGTATTTACATGGGAGAGCCCCGCTTCATCACTGCTGTATATTTACATGGGAGAGCCCCGCTTCATCACTGCTGTATATTTACATGGAAGAGACCACTTCATCGCTGCTGTGAATTTACATGGGAGAGCCCAATTCATCGCTGCTGTATATTTACATGGGAGAGCCCCACTTAATCACTGCAGTATATTTACATGGGAGAGCCCCACTTCATTGCTGCTGTATATTTACATGAGAGAGCCCCACTTCACAACTGCTGTATATTTACATGGAAGAGACCCACTTCATCGCTGCTGAATAGTACCAAAGGGAAATGCCTCTTCATTCCTTTTGAACACGCAGATAAAAGAGCCCCACTTCACAACTGCTAAATACATAAATGGGAGAGCCCAACTACATCACTGCTGTATATTTACACACGAGAGCCCCACTTCAAAACTGCAAAATACCTAAATGGCAGAGCCCCAGTTCATCACTACTGTATATTTACATGGGAGAGCCCCACTTCATCGCTGCTGCATTATTACATGGGAGAGCCCCTTTACATCGCTGCTGTATATTTACATGGGAGAGCCCCACTTCATCACTGCTGTGTATTTACATGGGAGAGCCCCGCTTCATCACTGCTGTATATTTACATGGGAGAGCCCCGCTTCATCACTGCTGTATATTTACATGGAAGAGACCACTTCATCGCTGCTGTAGATTTACATGGGAGAGCCCAATTCATCGCTGCTGTATATTTACATGGGAGAGCCCCACTTAATCACTGCTGTATATTTACATGGGCGAGCCCCACTTCATTGCAGCTGTATATTTACATGAGAGAGCCCCACTTCACAACTGCTGTATATTTACATGGAAGAGACCCACTTCATCGCTGCTGAATAGTTCTAAAGGGAAATGCCTCTTCATTCCTTTTGAACACGTAGATAAAAGAGCCCCACTTCACAACTGCTAAATACATAAATGGGAGAGTTCAACTTCATCACTGCTGTATATTTACACACGAGAGCCCCACTTCACAACTGCTAAATACCTAAATGGCAGAGCCCCAGTTCATCACTGCTGTATATTTACATGGGAGAGCCCCACTTCATCGCTGCTGCATTATTACATGGGAGAGCCCCACTTCATTGCTGCTACATATTTACATGGGAGAGCCCCACCTCATCGCTGCTTTATATTTACATGAGAGAGCCCCACTTCACAACTGCTAAATACATAAATGGGAGAGCCCAACTTCATCACTGCTGCATATTTACATGGGAGAGCCCCACTTTATCACTGCTGTATATTTACATGGAAGAGACCCACTTCATCGCTGCTGAATAGTCACAAAGGGAAATGCCTCTTCATTCCTGTTGAACAGGCAGATATAAGAGCCCCACTTCACAGCTGCTAAATACATACATTTGACAGCCCCACTTCATCACTGCTGTATATTTACATGAGAGAGCCCCACTTCATTGCTACTGCATTATTACATGGGAGAGCCCCACTTCATCGCTGCTGCATATTTACATTAGAGAGCCTTACTTCATCGCTGCCTCATATTTACATGGGAGAGCCCCACTACATCACTGCAGCTTATTTACATGGAAGATCCCCACTTCGTCACTGCTGCATATTTACATGGGAAAGCCCCACTTCATCTCTGCTGTATATTTACATGGGAGAGCCCCACTTCATCACTCCTGTTTATTTACATGGGAGAGCCCCACTTCATTGCTGCTGTATATTTACATGGGAGAGCCCCACTTCACAATTGCTGTATATTTACATGGGAGAGCACAACTTCGTCACTGCTGTATATTTACATGGGAGAGCCCCACTTCATCACTGGTGTATATTTACAAAGGAGAGCCCCACTTCATCGCTGCTGTATATTTACATGGGAGAGCCCCACTTCATCGCTGCTGTATATTTACATGGGAGAGCCCCACTTCATCGCTGCTGTGTATTTACATGGGAGAGCCCTGCTTCATCACTGCTGTATATTTACATGGGAGAGCCCTGCTTCATCACTGCTATATATATATACATGGGAGAGCCCCACTTCATTGCTGCTGTATATTAACATGGGAGAGCCCCACTTCACAACTGCTGTATATTTACATGGGAGAGCCCCACTTCATCACTGCTGTATATTTACATGGGATAGCTCCACTTCACAACTGCTAAATACATAAATGGGAGATCCCCACTTCATCACTGCTGTATATTTACACGGGAGAGCCCCACTTCATCGCTGCTGTATATTTACATGGGAGAGCCCCACTTCATCGTTGCTGTATATTTACATGGGAGAGCCCCGCTTCATCACTGCTGTATATTTAAATGGGAGTGCCTCACTTCATTGCTTCTGTATATTTACATGGGAGAGCCCCACTTCACAACTGCTGTATATTTACATGGGAGAGCCCGGCTTCATCACTACTGTATATTTACATGGGAGAGCCTTACTTCATCACTGCTGTATATTTACATGGGAGAGCCCCACTACGTCATTACTTGAATACTCACATGCGAGAACCCATCAGAGTCTTCACCCCTGCTGATCTATACACACATAAAGAGCCCACTTCACCGCTGCTGAACATGGGTGAGCCCCCCTTTACCACTGCTGAATAGACACACAAGGGAACCCTGCTTACCGCTGCTGAATGCACACATAGGGTGCACAACTTCATTGCTCTTGAATACTCAAGAGAGTTCCACTTCACCGCTGCTGAAAACAGTATTGCCTGAAAATGTCAGTACTAATACTTCTAAAAATAACTATTTTCGATTATTATTTCTAAATGTAAATACTTTCACAAAGGAACACTTCCCAAAGTGTTTATTCTAAAAATATATTGAAGTAAGGACAGTGTGGAACAGGTTAAGGGTTTAAGGGTTTGATGTTAAGTGTGAAGGGTATAATGGTTAAGCATATGGGTTAAGGCTTATGGGTGTAGAGTTAAGGCTTTTGGAGCATAGGGTTAAAGGTTTGAGTAATAGGGTTAAGGGTCTCAGGTATGCAGTTAGACATTAGTGGTTAAGGATTAAGGCATTCACGATTAGAAGTTAAGAGGTATAGGATTAAAGGTATAGGGGTTAAGAGTATGGGGTTAAGGTTTAAGGGTATGGGTTAAAGGGTTTGGGGCACAAGGTTTAGGGTTTTGAGTTTACTGTTAGAGGTATGGGGTGAGTGCTATGGGTACAGAGTATAATGGTCAAGTGTATGGAGTTAGGAATAAAGAGTTTAAGATTGAGATTTAGGATCTATGATTAACAGTTGGGATATAGGGCTAGATGTATCAAGCGCTTTACCGTTCGCAAATGGGCCAATTCGCAGAATTGGCCCGTTAGCGAACGTAATAGCTCTTTGGGATGTATCATCCCAAAAGGCATTCGCACAATAGGGAATCGCAATTTTTGCGATTACCTATTTTGCGAATGCATTTAGGAAATCGCAATTTGCGATTCCTTAAATGCAATGCAGGAAGCAAAAAAAAATTTCGACCTGGCTTTAAGGAATCGCAAATTACCACCAACTTCAAGTTGGTGGTAATTTGCAAATTTCTAGAAAAATGCACATTTTTGCATTTTTCTAAGTGCCATGTGGCGCACACACATGTCCTTAGGGCATGTATGTGCGCCACATGTGCATACTTACCTTTTTTGGGGGTGCATCAGGGTGGCCTTTTGGCCTCCTTGCACCCTTGAAATTGCATGCGCAATTTGCAAGTACCTATTTGGTACTCGCAAATTGCGAATGCAATCCTATTCATTCCTATGGGCCTCTAGGCCCATAGAAATGAATGGGAAGGTATTTCTTAATAGCGAATCGCAATTTGTGATTCGCTATTAAGGAATATGTAGGAATCGCAAATTTTTGGGCAAATCCTACATACATTGCATTTTGCAATTCTTAAATAGCGAATTGGTAAAATTCGCTATTTAAGAATCGCAAAAGCAATTCTTGATACATCTGGCCCATAGTGTGAAGGGCTTTTGAAATATCATTAAGGGTTTGGTTTATAGGGTTAAGGTTTAAGGAACTGCACTGTAAGGGTTTATAGGTTAAGAGTTGAGGGGCTATGGGTTAGTGGTAATGGGTTAAGGGTTTTGTGTGAGATTAAGGGTTTGGGTTGTAGGGTTTATGAGAATAGGTTACAGCAGTTAAGACTTTGTAGTAAGGTTTAAGGGTATATGGTAAAGGGTTATGGGCAAAGAGTTAAGGGTGTAAGGTTGAGAATGTAGGATATAGGGTTAAGGCTATATGGTAAGGTTTAAGGGTATCCGGTAAAAGGCTAAGAATATATTGTTATGGATTTGGGATATATGGTTATGGGTTTGGGTTAGGTATATAGTTAAGACTTACAGGTTTACAACATTTGTGTTATGGGTTAAGGGTTAAGATACTGGGTTAAAGGTACAGGCTATAGAAGCTAAGTCTATGGGGTCTGGCTCAGTGCATATTGCAGAGAGTCTTGAATGAGATCTGTCTTGCCAGAGACATCCAGTGAAGAGCTTGAAGGGTGGCAGCAATGTGGCAGAACTTGCTTACATGAAGTGGTTTTCTGGAGGCATTGTTCTGGGTTCAGTGGAGACAGTAAAGGAGTAGATGTGCAAGAAGTTCATTAAGTTGTATTCTTCAAAAAAGGAGACCATTGTATTGGTTGCTCCTCATTCCTGCAGGCGAAGGATACATAGCCTCAGTATTAGCCCCCACCATGCTTTGGTACCCATAGTGATAAACTTGGGATTACGCATGAATAGAGATCTGAAACTGGTCTTTTGATTCTGGACTAATGCTGGTGCTGCTGGTCTGATCCCAGGACTAACTAGGGGATTGGGAAGGGTGGCAGCCCTGCATGGTATGCTTCTTTCTTCACGTGCTCCTAATTTGGTTGTGGTTCAAGAATGACAGCAGGGGAGGGGGCGTGGTCAACAACATGGCCGGGTAGCAGCGTGGCTTGAGAGCTCCGCCAGCCCTGACGGAATCCTGCACATTTATCCTGTCCTTCATAGCCAACACTGACCGACACCAGGGGAGATAAGCCTTCCCGCAACGAACAGCAATAATTTGCGGGCAAAAGTGATCTCCGGAGGCGGGAAACTTTTGGAGCCGGAGACGCCGAGTCGGAAGACAGGGATCAAGATGGCGGTGACCCGGGGATACTGAGCGCTGCGGAGACTGCGGCTTGCGCTGCCCCTCTTCTGTGACACGGGAGAGACCGGGGGCTCTAGAGTGACGGGAGCCCCCGCAGTGCTGGAGTCCCAGACTCGCACCTAAGAGATTACTGCTCCTCTTCATTCCATTGAGGGGCGGGGCACCGGCAGCCAGACTTCGGGACGCTCCTGCCGCGCGACTAGTGCGGTAAGCCCCGGGAAACCCTGTGGCGCTGCAGAGGAGGTGCGGATCAGCCAGAGCAACGAGAAGATCTCGCCAGGCGGTGTGGTGATGGCGTGGTTCACACGGAACCCTCAGGTGCAAACAGCAGGACCTGGCACGCCGCTCAGACGCTGCGGCGGGAGCCGTTGAGGGGAGAAACTCGCAGTTATCCATGGTTTCGGATTTGGCTGCACCAGCGGACGCGGTGTTGAGAGCTCCCACCAGCACTGAGAGAGCTTTCAAAGGCGATTGACACCTTCGTGAGGTAGAACACACTGAGGTAGGGGGGCAAAGACAATTCACTCACAGACCGTGGAGTACTCCCCGAGGGTCCAGGCAGGGGCACACGCAGCAGGGGTGATATGCCCTCCAACAGCGGGCTCTGATCTGAGGTGGTACGAATCAGGAGACTGGTGTGGGGCGACGCGTGGTTCGGACACCCTTGGCATCGAGCCCCAGTCGTGAAATACATCCCCCCCACCTTGAGACAGCTTCATAACCGGGGGCGTTGTGGGAGGTGGCCTCACCTGTGCCGGACAGTGAGATCTGGAGTGGGAGGACCGGGTGAAGGGTTGACCATTGCCCACGCACGATACCTGCCCAGGAGAGGGCGTCCCCCCCCCACAAAGGATACTGGTAGGACAGTGAGAGGCGGCAACCAGGGGCGCAGAGTGCCTCATCCCCAACGCTCCCGTGAAGCATATTCCCGATCCAATATAGAGCATGGTTGGGGGCGCCGCGCCTGTGAGGGGCTGAGAGGGGGTCGAGCCAACCCCGAGAGTAGACTCCCTGCCAACCATCGCCTGCGGGTAGGAGGGGAGTAGTGGCACTGAAAATAACTAGTGGTCCATCACCGTTGCAATCCCCGAAGAGTGACGCCTGACCTCGCGGTGGGAAGAAGACTTGCATCACGCGGTTCAAGATGGCGAAAGATAAAGAGCCCAAAACGTCGAGACATGGGAAGTTGGACCGCTACGCAAAAGTGCTCTCCTCAACGGCAGGAGCAGAGGGAGACAGTGCACCCCTCCCAGATAACGCAGCCATACTCCAAGCAATACACGCGTCTAGAGAGGTCCTCGAAGAGAAAATGGCGGAGGTCCGCTCAGAGGTGACGTTACTGCGCCAAGACCTGAGAAAAGTTTCTGAGAGAGTGACAGAAGCGGAGAACCGTATTTCGGAGGTGGAGGACGTCTCCCATACCATGCAAAAAGAAGTGACGGGCCTTCTAGCCTCGGTGAAAGAAGTAACCTGGCGGGTGGATGACGCAGAAAACAGGGCCCGTAGGAACAACCTCCGATTTATTGGATTTCCAGAAGGTACAGAGGGGACGGATCCGGGACGTTTTCTACTCTCGTGGTTAAAAGACTCCATCCCTAATGCTCACTTCTCGCCCTGTTTCATCATAGAGAGAGCCCAAACGATGCCCAGCTTCCGCCCGCCGCCTGCTGCCCCTCCGAGGCCCCTAATTGCTCATTTTCTAAATTTCCAGCACCGCGACCTGATCCTCCGAGAGTTGAGACACAAAGGGGAAGTCAAATACGAGAACACAAAGATAATGGTATTCCCAGACTACTCTCGAGACAAAAACAAAGGCGAACTTTCGATGCAGTGAAGGTGAAACTGAGAGCACTTGCGATTCAATACATGTTACTTTTCCCGGCCAAACTTAAAGTAATCTTCAAAGGCTCCTCACAATTCTTTCAGACCCCGGAGGAGGCATGGTCCTGGATTGAGGAACGCCCCTCACTGAGACGCCGGCCCACCCAAAAAGACGCGTCCCAAACAGACAAAATGGGGAGATTGAGTTCTGAGAGGTCCAGAGAGAAAAGATTGCGACGCACAGCGACACAGCGGAGGATCATACTGAGGACTCCCGTACGTCCTATAGGACTTACGGACGGAGAAACACATATCTCGAAATCGGACAGTGACACCTCAAGAGGGAAGACGGATCAGATGCAACGAAACTCTCATGAACGCAAAACCACAGATATCTCAGAAAGAAAATACTCGGCGGATATAGACAGCGATCATCCACTGCTCCAGGATATTCAGCGGTTGGAAGCAACGGCCCAGAACCGGGAATCCCTGGCCGAGCAGCAGCAACGACAACAATCCGAAAGAGGCGAAGAAGTTTGAGATGAAGGGGCCGGCCCAAAGACAGTAAGATACTACCGGGGTCTAGTGGACATTACGGCATCTTGGCCCAAGGTGGTGAGACTGTATGAGCCTACATAACTCGTTATTAAATAGTTGATTGTTTTGGGGGTGGGGTTGGTTACAGACCTCTTTGACACTTACCCGTGCTGGTGTTGTCATGTTGGCGAATTGGGGGGCAGCAAGGATAAGGGAAGAGCATAGGGAGAGGGGTAAGTTACATAATGGGAACAGTTCCGCAATAAGTTCACACACAAGGGAGTCACATCTTGGATGCATACACATGGATATCGAGAGAAGAGGTGAAGGGGAGGGAGGACAGAGGTTGGACGAGATGAACCATATTTGCAGGGACTCACGACCACATCGATAATGGGGGAGGGTCAATACACCGTCATGACGTGGAACGTCAACGGGTTAGGGAACAAAATTAAGAGAGGGTTGGTCACTAAATATTTGAAAAGGCTCAAGCCCGACATACGCCTCCTACAAGAGACTCACCTGACGGGCACACAATGCTCTTTCTTGGGTAGAGGGCAGTACATTACACTGGCGCATGCAGGGTTCTCCACTGGGTCAAGCGGGGTAGCCATACTGATTAAGAGATCACCCCCTTTTCAGATCACAAAGACATGGTCAGACCCCAATGGGACATATGTGGCGGTCCAGGGGGTTTGGCACCACAAAGAACTCCTGCTGATTAGCGTATATGCCCCCGCGCTTGCAGCAGACAACACTGGATAACATCTCAGGGATACTCTTGCAGACAGGGCGATTTTAACGACGTGATAAACCCACAGCTTGATCGAACACGCGTGAGCCCAGGAACACTTGCCCCTACACAATTAGCACAGTTCCACGACACACTTGCCCTGACTGATTTATGGCGGCGTTATCACCCAAATACTCGTGCCTATTCCTATTTTTCAGGGGCACACAAAGTATTCTCCAGGCTGGACTATCTTTTTACCCCGGCTGGAGATATAGAGACAATTGAAAAGTCGGAATATCTCGCACAAGGTGTATCTGATCACTCACCTCTATGGCTCACAGTGGGAGGGATGTCCAAGAGACGTAGCAAAGATTGGAGATTGAGCGCCTGGACCCTGCGAGACAGAAAGGTAGCTAAGGAAATTTGCACAGACGCCGAACTATATTTCAAAGAAAACGATGGCTTAGTGGAATCGGCGGCCACCCTATGGGAGGCGTTTAAAAGAGTGATAAGGGATAGAGCACAGAACATTATTGCATACAAATAAAGAGCAGACGCGACGCAAATTGAGGCCCTGGAACACAAACTATTAACTTTGGAAACTAAGGTCATACACGACACAGACCCCCACGCCCTCCGTCAGGTAGAGGTGACTAGATGGGAGTATAGAGCACTAGCCACCCAGGAAGTTAAAGCCAACATTCTGGCCACTCAGCACCACCTATATGAGACAGGGGATAGAGCAGGGAAATTACTGGCCTGGTTGAGCAGGAAGGAGACTGAGGCAAGATGGGTAACAAAGATAAAAGAACATGACCAGATTTACACGACACCTCAAGACATAGCGGGCGCCTTTGCTTTCTACTATGAGGCACTTTATAGAGCCAGCCCCTAGCAAGCGAGACACAAATCAGTTGCTACCTCGACACAATTGAGACACCCACTCTCTCACAGGAGGATCGAGACGGGTTGGATAAAGACATATCCCTAGAAGAGGTAATGGGGGCAATTGGACGACAGACGTCAGGTAAATCCCTGGGACCGAACGGATTACCCGCAGAATTTTTTAAACAAAACGTTAGTTTACTGGGCCCACACCTACTGAACATGTTCATAGCAGCAAAGGAGGATGGGATCCTCCCTCCTGATCTGCGGACAGCCATAGTGGTGGTAATCCATAAGTCAGGGAAGCCGCCCAGAGGACTGCGGGTCCTACCGACCGATATCACTGCTCAACATAGAGACCAAGATCCTAGCGTCCATCCTGGCAACACGCCTCTTAGCAGTCATAACCCCTCTAATACATAGATATCAAGCCGGCTTCATGCCTAAACGAGCCACACGCCTTAATCTCAGACGGCTGGCCAACTGGATGGACACGGTAAAGTATAGGGATAGCCACATGTCTTCCTCTCCCTGGATGCCGAAAAGGCGTTCGATACGGTTCATTGGCCATTCATGAAACAAACCCTGCAGAGGTTCGGATTCGGCCCGGTCTTCATGGAATGGCTAGACCTTCTTTATACGAACCCGGTGGCCAAAGTCCGAGTCAACCAAGTGACGTTGGAATCCTGGCCTGTCCAAAAAGGTACCAGACAAGGCTGCCCACTATCCCCACTATTATTTGCCCTAGTCCTGGAGCCTCTGGCGTGTAAAATCAGATCTCATCCTGACCTCAGCGGTTTCTCAGACGAGGAACAACTTCTAGAAGAAGAGCGCATTTCGCTCTACGCAGACGACATCCTGCTATACATAACGGAGCCAGTCAGGACGCTCCCACTGGTCCTGAATATATTTGAGGAATATGGCCATAAAGCAGGATATAGTATTAACTGGAGTAAATCCAATCTCTATTCAGTGGGTGGTCCTCTTGAAACTCGAGAGTTCCCGAGGTGTTTACAAGTTTCCCCAGATGGTTTCCGATACCTCGGCCTTTACATTACAACCGATGAAGGGACCAACCTGACTCAAAATATCAAGCGAGTTCTAGCGGAATTCCAAGACGATGTCAAGAGATGGAGGAAGCTACATCTGACAATAATGGGCAGGGCCGCCATGTATAAGATGATAACGCTCCCAAAGCTCCTCTATATATTGCACAACACCTATATTAAAATACCGGAAAGCATATTCACGACTCTGAATAATGAATTACGAATACTCCTATGGGACGGGGCCCACCCAAGAATAACGCTACAAACACTACAGCGCAATCCGTGCAATGGAGGTCTGGCTCTGCCAGACATTAGAGCCTACTATAGAGCAGCCCCTTTAGTTGTCCTTAATGAGTGGGGTCATAATTCATGGGACCATCCCACATACGCGCTGGAGAGACTCCAATTCCGGCACCTTACACAGCTCCATTATATATATGGCGGGAGGGGAGTCTTGCGTCTCTTGCCGGCCACCCAAAGAGTAATTGAAGCATGGCTAGGTGCGGAGAAACAGATGAAATGGAATAGTAGGTCCACGAGAGAGACCCCCCTGTGGGAGGGGACGAGACTACCAGAGATAGGGAAACTTAGAGGATTCAAGCAATGGGATACGATAGGGATATCCAAGTTGGGCGACATACTAGAGAAAGGCACCCTAGCTCCCTTTAGCGCACTCCAGACTACATACCAACTAAATGACTCTCAAAAGTATGCCTACATTAGACTGCAACACGCCTGGAAGGCAGAGAGATTGGACACAAGTGAAATACCTGAGTTCTCCCCCCTGGAGGGTAGACTCCTTCAAGAGGAAATCCCGAACAAGGCCATTTCATGGACTTACAGAACTTTACTCAATAATATGCCTGATAAATTGGGTCCACTAAGAGCCAAATGGGAGCTTACCACTGGACCATTAGAAGACATAGATTGGGAAGCACCCCTAATGCATCCACGCGAAGTGGCAATAAAACAGAGGCTACGTCTCATACAGTATAAAATCCTTCACAGAACCTACTACGATTGAGCACGCCTACATGTCATGGGACGGGCAGAAACCCCTGACTGTCTCCGATGCCAGAGTGACCGAGGCACTTTCATACACACACTGTGGGAATGCAGGGAAATACAAAGGTATTGGGCCCAAATATTAGGAGAATTGAATAACATACTGGGGGCGCAACTCGAGCGGGAGGCTAAATATACCCTCCAGGGCATCCCCACTGAGATAGATCTAACACGCAGTAAGCTCACACTAGCCAATCTGGGGCTGGTAGTGGCTAAGCGGGACATAGCCCGTCACTGGGGAGATTGCGCCTCCCCCACGCTTAAAGAATGGAAGGCAGGCATGGACTTGTACATGATGGCAGAGAGGGTTACGTACAAGGCTAGGGGGTGCCCTCGTAAATTTAAGGAAATATGGGCCTTGTGGATAGAGTACTACGGGCTTGATGTCGGTGAGACAGAGGATGAACTGGGCCTACTGGGAGGAGAGCCAGAGAAAGGACCACATTAGATTCCCTACCAGGGATTCCACGAATGATCATACTTTGCATGTATATAACCCTCGAATATTGTAACAGCCCAGATATTGGTTTGTTTGTCTCTGTCATGACACTCCGCATCCCCAGTAATGTAACAATGCTTTGCATTCTATGTATATCGTATATCCAAGACTTCTCTGTTTTCACTGTGGACAAAAATAAAAATATTTTTAATTTTAAAAAAAGAATGACAGCAGGGAAAATAATTGATTTATCATTAGGTACAAGCACCAGTGGGTAATCATTGGGGGGAACTTTATCATTTACCGGGGGGACGGGGTGATATTTCAGAAATTGTCTTTTGTTACTGCAAATGTCCCCTGATCACCTTGTCCTGATGAAGACCCTCATATTTGCTTCTGTTGAGAGTCAAAACATCAAATACATCCAGTCTACTCTCTGACCATCTTTCGGATACTGAACTAGTTGATTTGACTCTGACCATTTGTTTTCCAAAAACAATGTGCTGCCAGATTCCTTTTTATGTCACATTTTGATCACTTTGTACCACCGTTTTTCACGTGTTTCACTTTATCTGTGTATATCACCACCATTTCCCTATAGCACCAGAATGAATTTTGCAAATATTGTTTTGTTTGATTGACTTAATACAAACTTTAATCTTAGGTCTTTGTCCAGGTGTCATTTTATGAATAACTGTGATCGTGTGGGGAGTGCGGGCCGGATATACAGACGCGGAGGCTGGATGTAGTGTGCAATCTTTAGTGTCTTTTATTGAGGGTAGGTACATGAAACACAGTTTATGTTCTTTCTTTATGTCGTCCCCTTCTTGTGGGTTTCTTCCTATGGTCTTGCGGGTCTCTCTCCGGCGGGATGGTCTTGACGCGGTGGTGGGCTTGCGGAGGCTCATAAAAGGGAGGAAGAAACAAGAAGGTTTCGTCAGCTCTAGCCCTTTTTAATGGCTATACCTAGTGCTAACCGTCACCACACCCGGTCGGTGATACGTTCTTAATCGTACTTGTCAAAGAAGGGCGGTGCAATAATGAAAAAACAAGGGAGAGGAACGGGAGTGGGGAAAAACGGTGAACTCTTAGAGGACAGGGTTTGTGCAATAAAGGTGTGTTGGCCTCCGGCGGCCAAGAACGGGAGGTGAGGGTAGGTGACTCAGTGCTCGTGCCTGCTGCTGTACACCCCGACGCTCCCTAACCCACCCCGAGTATGTTTTTCCCTCCCGCCTCCCCTGTTCCCGCTTCCCCGTTCTCTCCTTCGTGTGAACTCACCGGCTCCGCCGCAACTCTCCTGAGTTGCGGCCGCTCTCCAGCATCCTCCGGTGGGCTCCACCAGTCCTCGCTCCACTCTTCTTCTTCTGGGTCGTCTGCTTCCTCTCGTCGACTCGCTCTTGTCTCCGTCCCTTCTCTGTTCTGGCTCTCCGTCTCGTTCTCCTCGCTCTCTGTGGATCTGCCGTCTTCCGTCTGTCCTGGGACTCCTTTCACCGGCCTCGGGCTTTTCCTTCCGGGGTCGGTCCCGCCTCCTTTCCCCGACTCCCAGTTCGTAACTGGCTCCTGTAAGGACACATGACAAGGGGGCGTGGTTACCCTCAACGACGTCAGGCGGTAGTTCTCGTAGTTTTGTGGGAGTCCCGAAATGGCCGGACCGGGTCGTTTAAGAAGAACAGGTACCATACAGTCCTTGTTGGGAAACCCCTCACAATAACTAAGTGTGTTTCCGATCTCCGCGCTCAGTAGACATTAAACTTGCGCATTGGGCTGTCATCCTTAATTTAATTCCATGTTCCAGAGAATGCAGGCTACCCTGTTAAGATTACATATGCTGATCTGAAAGGGGCAGTTTGGAGCATCTTTTTACATGTTGTGGTTGACATAAAGTGACTAAATCACCCCGGCATGCAGCCACTCCATCAGCTACCTGTGATGCAGAGAATAATTCTTTTTTTTTCTCTGCCAGTACTATTCATTGAGCCCTCCAAAGAAATGTCAGATGGCACCATTCGTTCAACACTCGCTGCTGGTGTCTGCTCTTGATCGGCCAGTCACAGGTTTGTACTGCCGCAAGGCGACTCAGCTGTCCATCCTTTCATGGTTTGTAATGTGAGTACCATGAGAAGGGGTAATAGTAACACCTGTCATTTATAGTGCCTTGAAACAGAAGAAGGGCTGCATGAAGCGCAATATTCGAAACAAGTCCATTATTATCAGTGAAAAGCTTTACCATCCCCTGGGAGCTCTCCGTACTGCTTTATTATTGCACAGGACGGAAGTCTGAAAGCCTTGCAAGGCAGTGCTGGGGGCGCGCCGTCTCTATATTCAGGCCCTAGGAATCCGGGGCGACCTCTCGCCAGATCTCAGGGAAATTTACATTACGTTGTATTTCCAAAGTGGCTGAAACCCTACATATTCAAAAAGAACAATTGATGGACAGAATGCAGAACAATGTCATACATTCACCCCAGTACAGAGATCTGGGCCTAAATCCATCGTTTTTTTGCTCACCATGCCATTCCAGTTTGGACCCAGCCATATGCAAATCAGTCTTGACCCTGCGCCCAATGGGAACAGTCCAGCCCGAACTGCCAGGCCAGGTCCTCCCTGGACTGGAATCAAGCATCCTAGGACCGGTTTCGGGCTTTCAGCCCTCATCAGCCAGGATACCTTGACTCCAGTGGCATGGAGAGCACGGGACCCACGTCTGGGCATACCCGTCCCACTCAGGGTGACAAATGCAAAAAGAACAATTGATGGACAGAATGCAGAACAATGTCATACATTCACCCCAGTACAGAGATCTGGGCCTAAATCCATCGTTTTTTGCTCACCATGCCATTCCAGTTTGGACCCAGCCATATGCAAATCAGTCTTGACCCTGCGCCCAATGGGAACAGTCCAGCCCGAACTGCCAGGCCAGGTCCTCCCTGGACTGGAATCAAGCATCCTAGGACCGGTTTCGGGCTTTCAGCCCTCATCAGCCAGGATACCTTGACTCCAGTGGCATGGAGAGCACGGGACCCACGTCTGGGCATACCCGTCCCACTCAGGGTGACAAATGCAAAAGAACAATTGATGGACAGAATGCAGAACAATGTCATACATTCACCCCAGTACAGAGATCTGGGCCTAAATCCATCGTTTTTTGCTCACCATGCCATTCCAGTTTGGACCCAGCCATATGCAAATCAGTCTTGACCCTGCGCCCAATGGGAACAGTCCAGCCCGAACTGCCAGGCCAGGTCCTCCCTGGACTGGAATCAAGCATCCTAGGACCGGTTTCGGGCTTTCAGCCCTCATCAGCCAGGATAGCTTGACTCCAGTGGCATGGAGAGCACGGGACCCACGTCTGGGCATACCCGTCCCACTCGGGGTGACAAATGCAAAAAGAACAATTGATGGACAGAATGCAGAACAATGTCATACATTCACCCCAGTACAGAGATCTGGGCCTAAATCCATCGTTTTTTTGCTCACCATGCCATTCCAGTTTGGACCCAGCCATATGCAAATCAATCTTGACCCTGCGCCCAATGGGAACAGTCCAGCCCGAACTGCCAGGTCAGGTCCTCCCTGGACTGGAATCAAGCATCCTAGGACCGGTTTCGGGCTTTCAGCCCTCATCAGCCAGGATAGCTTGACTCCAGTAGCATGGAGAGCACGGGACCCACGTCTGGGCATACCCGTCCCACTCGGGGTGACAAATGCAAAAAGAACAATTGATGGACAGAACGCAGAACAATGTCATACATTCACCCCAGTACAGAGATCTGGGCCTAAATCCATCGTTTTTTTGCTCGCCATTCCAGTTTGGACCCAGCCATATGCAAATCAGTCTTGACCCTGCGCCCAATGGGAACAGTCTAGCCCGAACTGCCAGGCCAGGTCCTCCCTGGACTGGAATCAAGCATCCTAGGACCGGTTTCGGGCTTTCAGCCCTCATCAGCCAGGATAGCTTGACTCCAGGGCATGGAGAGCACGGGACCCACGTCTGGGCATACCCGTCCCACTCGGGGTGACAAATGCAAAAAGAACAATTGATGGACAGAATGCAGAACAATGTCATACATTCACCCCAGTACAGAGATCTGGGCCTAAATCCATCGTTTTTTGCTCACCATGCCATTCCAGTTTGGACCCAGCCATATGCAAATCAGTCTTGACCCTGCGCCCAATGGGAACAGTCCAGCCCGAACTGCCAGGCCAGGTCCTCCCTGGACTGGAATCAAGCATCCTAGGACCGGTTTCGGGCTTTCAGCCCTCATCAGCCAGGATAGCTTGACTCCAGTGGCATGGAGAGCACGGGACCCACGTCTGGGCATACCCGTCCCACACGGGGTGACAAATGCAAAAAGAACAATTGATGGACAGAATGCAGAACAATGTCATACATTCACCCCAGTACAGAGATCTGGGCCTAAATCCATTGTTTTTATGCTTACCATGCCATTCCACTTTGGACCCAGCCATATGCAAATCAGTCTTGACCCTGCGCCCAATGGGAACAGTCCAGCCCGAACTGCCAGGCCAGGTCCTCCCTGGACTGGAATCAAGCATCCTAGGACCGGTTTCGGGCTTTCAGCCCTCATCAGCCAGGATAGCTTGACTCCAGTGGCATGGAGAGCACGGGACCCACGTCTGGGCATACCCGTCCCACTCGGGGTGACACATGCAAAAAGAACAATTGATGGACAGAATGCAGAACAATGTCATACATTCACCCCAGTACAGAGATCTGGGCCTAAATCCATCGTTTTTTTGCTCACCATGCCATTCCAGTTTGGACCCAGTCATATGCAAATCAGTCTTGACCCTGCGCCCCATGATTTGCATATGGCTGGGTCCAAACTGGGGTGGCGTAGTGGGCAAAAGAACGATGGATTTAACCCAGATCTTTTGACTGGGGGAGAATGTTTGCATTGTCAGCATTCCGTCCATCATTTGTTTGCTGTAACACTTTTCGCCCTAAGTGGGATGGGTATGCCCAGACGTGGGTCCCTTGCTCACTGTGCCACTGGATTCAAGCTAGCCTGGCTGAAGAAGGGTGACATATCCTGAAACCGGTCCTAGGATGCTTGTTTCCGGTCCAGGGAGGACCTGGCCTGGTAGTTCGGTCTGGACTGTTCCCATGGGGCACAGGGTCAAGACTGATTTGCATATGGCTGGGTCCAAACTGGGGTGGCGTAGTGGGAAAAAGAACAATGGATTTAACCCAGATCTTTTGACTGGGGAGAATGTTTGCATTGTCAGCATTCCGTCCATCATTTGTTTGCTGTAACACTTTTCGCCCTAAGTGGGATGGGTATGCCCAGAAGTGGGTCCCTTGCTCACTGTGCCACTGGATTCAAGCTAGCCTGGCTGAAGAAGGGTGACATACCCTGAAACCGGTCCTAGGATGCTTGTTTCCGGTCCAGGGAGGACCTGGCCTGGCAGTTCGTTCTGGACTGTTCCCATGGGGCACAGGGTCAAGACTGATTTGCATATGGCTGGGTCCAAACTGGGGTGGCGTAGTGGGCAAAAGAACGATGGATTTAACCCAGATCTTTTGACTGGGGGAGAATGTTTGCATTGTCAGCATTCCGTCCATCATTTGTTTGCTGTAACACCCTACATATTCAAGCATCAACGTGCTCACGTGTTACCTGATATTGTCAGTATCACCATAATTAATGTCTGTGTGGTATTTCAGTGACACTGCGTTCTCTTTAGGGCACAGGGTGCGCTTTCGAAAAATATAACATTACATAACATAAATGCCTTTTGACATTCTAGCTTTGTTGCACATCTGTGAAATTACAACCTGGAACCGGAAGTACTGCAGCCGGCTCTTGTGAGGCCTCGCCGTGCCATTCACACCTAAAGTGACTTTGAATACCCAATCAACACCTGTGTGAAAATGTGCATTGGGTGGCCTTTCTCCGAGTTCTACCTCGTCTTTCGTGTATTTTATTCTCTGTCCTGTAGTATACGTTTAATTTCAAAGAATCATTTTATTTTGTTGGAAAACAGGAAAATATTTAATTGAGGTATTCCTGCCTTGCTTTCGTGAGCACCACCTTGGTACTTCCGTGCACTGCGGGGTCATCAGTGTCTTGCATTGGCTTCGCTGTTGTAAATGTACTTTTTACAATAGTATTACCGCAAACGCGTTTGCCTCTAGGCGCTTCTGTCTGGCTTATGCGTGCATTTTTTGCGCCAAGTATGCATTTCTGCCGTATATGTTTATGCCGTATGTGCCTACAACAAACACACGTCAGGACTTCATGGTCGTAGCTACCCATGGTGCATCAGGTGCAGTCGCACCGGGCCCAGAGGTCTCAGGAGCCCACCTATCCATGCTTATTGCTACATTTTGCTACAGAATCATCAGTTAGGCGGTCTGTGTTCTTTGCTGGTAGCAATACCCAAGGGCATCTCTGCTACGCCACCTCTGTATGAGTTGTAGGAGTCACACATTACATGCGATCACTTAGTAACTGTGACTGTTTCTGATGAATGTATGTACCTATGCGTACAGTTGTGCTACATGTTGTGGACTAACCTGTATAGTTGTGCTGCGTTCATGTGTCTATGAGCTCGAGGGCGGTGCAGGTGGGCACCTCCCCTCAGATGGATGTGGCTCCTCCCCTCTGTGGGCGGGAGGAGGTGAGCACAGCGGCAGAGTAGGGAGCGGGGACTGGGGAGCCTAGCCGGAGCGTCGGACCTGGGAGCGGTGCAGGGAGAGCAGCGAGTAGAGCTTCGTATCCGAACTGAGGGCAGCGGAGTTTTCACGTCCGAGGTCCGCGGATCATGAGCGTGGGATCCGAACCCGGTCCAATGTGGATTCGAATTTAGGATCCGAACTTTGGGATTGAGGTTTCGGAGTCCGCCCTGCGGAAGGTGACCTGGGAGTCCCTCGGAGAACAGGAGCGCAGAGAGGTTTTATCCGGACCTGGAGAGCATCACTTCAGAGCCGACCTCTAGAGGGCAGCTTCGAGTCTGAGCCTGGATCAGCAGAGCCCAGCTGCGGATCGGTGCACCGCGGGGTCTGCCCTCAGTACCGGAGTCCACATGACTGGGGGGTCGGAGAGTTGCAAGAGCCTGTCTGGCACAGAGGAGCGGGGACACTAGAGAGACCCTGAACCAGCAGGAGCTTCACTCGCCCCAGGTAAGTGCTCTGACCTTGTATGTCCTGTAGCCCTGGGGGCTGCCCTGGGTGTGCCTCCCGCACAGCAGTTGCTCCAACACCCAACTGGCTGGCCGACCCTCTCAGGGTATGGGCTCTCCTTCCTGTGGGGTTGACAAGTGTGGGGTAAAGCAGGAGACAAGACGGACTTACTGGCATCAGTTGTAGTGCGAAGTGACGGTTGAAGCCAGAGACCGTCTGAACTAAAAACAAGAGGAGGTATAATTTGCGCCTGTCGCTCCTCTGTTGTATAGTTCTCATACCTGCCAACCTGAACAAAAATCCTGCTGTGTGAGGAGGGGGCAGGGACTCGTGCCAAAAAGTACCTAAGAGGCACTTTCGAAACCCACCCCGCCCCCAAGCCCCCCCACCGCCTCAAAAAAAGCTTGCTGAGGCTGGGACCGATGTCCTGGGGTGTTTTCACACCCCTTAATGGACGTCGGCTATTCAAAGTCTCGGAAAAACGAGCTTAAAAATACTATTTACAGTGGTTTAAAGCTCGTTTTCCCAGCCACAATGTGATATTGGCTCCGCACTGAGTGACCGTGTGATGGGAGCGATATCCTGTGTCACACCGTGGCACCGTGTGAGTTTGCAGGTATGAGTTCTGTCGAGTAAGGGGTACATCTGGAGACCAGGTGGCACTACTGACAGCGGCGGGGTTGGGCCCAGCACTCCTCTGAGTTCTATAATCCTGAAAAGTGTGCTGGAGACCACCTAGAAAAGGCTGTGGGAGGGGATACACCCAGTGCTGCAGGGGGTAAAACTGGAGTGCATGTGCTTGTTTGAAATGTTGCTTCTGTACTCTGAATCGAGTGTGTCATACAGAGGTAAGCGAGTGTTGTCTATAACAGTGAACTATGCGGTCTCTCGGCGCTTTAGCGAGTGTGTGTTTTTGGTGTATGAAACTTGTCCTAGATATTCACTGCACTGTGAGGTTTTTCACGCCGCCCCCCTGTTCTCACTGCTGTGCTGGGGCTTTAGGAGTTTGTTCAGACTGTGTCCATCCTCTCTTTAGCTTTTTCTGCTGTGAGACTGCCCTCTTGAGTATTCAATGTGATGGGGGCTGTTGTTGAAAAACAGCTGAGGATTTACAACATACGTTTCATTTACGGCACTTGACGTTTACAAGTAGATGCTGAAAAAGCATAATGGAAATGGGCCTCGTTGTCTGTGCAGAGATGGCAAGCTTTGACATGTCAGAAGAGGGACTAGTACTGACGGTCTGAGCACGGGAAGTCAGCCTCAGGAGAAAAGTAGTGCATTGATGATGGATGACCTGAGTGGAGAGGCCATGTGTTAAGAGTTCGCGTTGAGGTGCCACACATAGACACTCACAGAAGAGGTACCAGACGGTCGGACTGGGGCATAAAATAGGCCTGGGCACCAAAATAAAAGTAGCTCCGATTAGTGAATCAGCTAGCTAAAAAAAAGTGCCCCACATTTGCGGAGTTTTGAACTCTTACACACACGCTGTAGACAAGCAGTGTTTGTGGCAATAGAATAGAAATCGGAAGTAATAACAGGCCCACGGACAGTCAAAAAACCGTCTCACACACTGACTTTGTCCAATCAGCCCCCTGGCAATGCCAGATTACCCAATATGTCAGGCCGACCCTGGCCCTGCCAACTGACTTGCCAGCTGAGCCTGAAGTCCCTGTGAAGGGTTGATGCCCATTGGTGAGTGGTGGGGGATTCCATAGAGAGCATGGGTACTCATAAATATTTTCCCAGGAGCCGCAAAGTTTGGTCTTTGGTGTGACCGAGGGCCGCACTAATGCCAGCGGGGGAGGGGAGGGTGTAAAGTGGGTGTAGATGAAGCGAAGCATGTATATCTAGTGGCTGAACTCAATTGCACAATGTGAAACCAGAAAACATCCCGGCTTCTTCACTTGACCAAATTGTGTGACCCTGGGCAATTGTTTAATTTCAATTTCCCTCCTTTTTCATCATATTAACAATGAGGACCTCGAAATACATGACTTAAGGATGCGTGCTGTAGAAAACCACCTCCTGTGCTTGGATGTAATCACGAATGGTATTGTTGTCAAGGGGGGGGAGTTGGGAAGCATGAACGTTCCTAAATTCATGTTTGAAAACCATCACTTTAAAATATTACTTCTGAATGCACTGCTAGAATTTGATTTACTAAGGTGAAATTGTTCTGTAGGTCAATGAAATACACTTTTTGAATTTTTAAAAGACTAACATATTTTTACATGTTTGCTTTCTTTAAAAATGAAGGTGTTCCTAAAGTTTAGGGCCTAGTTACTTCCTTTTGATTAATTGCAATTAACCCTGAATTAAGTGCTTACAGTATATTTAAATTTTTTTTAATGTTAGTGCTGAGTCGAGTAAACAGCAGCCCAGTGCTCCTGCTGTTCAGGGGGCCGCATGTAAAGGTCAGGAGGGCCGCAAGCGTCCCCCGGGCCATACTTTGAGTATCATGGCCATGGAGCCTTCAGTTAAAGGAGGCACCCACCCCCAACACATCACCACAACAGTCACCACAGCGAGATAGCAACTCCCTTTCATGATTGTCTTCTTAGAGTTAGATTGCAGGGTTTGTTGGATGCCTTCTTGGGTTTTACTTTCCAAAACATCCTTTAGTTGGATGCCTTCGATTACAAAACGAACCTTTGTTGGATGTCTTATTGAGTTTTAGATTACAGATTTTCCCATTGTTCGATGCCTTATTTTACAAAATGTCCCTTTGTTGGGTGTCTTCTTTGGTTTTAGATTACAGAATGTACCTTCGTTGGGTGCCTTGGGTTTTAGTTTAACAATGCTTTTGTTGTTGGATGCCTTCTTGGTGTTTAAGTTACATATTTTCCCATTTTTGGCTGCCTTCATGGGTTTTAAATTACAGATTTTCCAATTGTTGGATGCCTTCTTGGGTTTGTTTCCTGAATGCCCCTTTGTTGGATGTCTTCTTGGGTTTTAGCATACAGAATTTTCCTTTTGTTGAATGTTTCTTGAGTTTTAGATTACAGAATGTCCCATTGTTGGATAGCTTCTTGGGTTTTAAATTACAGAATGTCCCTTTGTTCAATGTCTTCTTGGATCTTAGGTTACAGAATGGCCCTTTGTTGGATGCCCTCTTGGGTTTTTGATTATAAAATATCTTTGTTGGATGTCTTCATGGGTATTTGGTAACAGAACGTCCCTTTGTTGGATGTTTTCTTGGGTTTTAATTTCAACAATGTCAAGATGTTTGGTGGGTATTAGATTACAGAATGTCCTTTTTAAGTTCACTTAGAGACATTTTGTGTATATACTTTGTGCCCATTGCTTTTCATTTGTTTCTTTGTGTCCTTCTTCAAAAATCCTTGCTTCCAAGTGGTTAATCTTTCCTATTTGTCCCTACTTTTCATCTGTTGTTCACTCTCTCAGAGCAGTGCCCCAATACTTGTAGCCTTCCACTTGTCCTATCATAGCAACTGTAAAAGGGACTACTTTTTCCTTCGTGTAAGAGCATTCACACGAGCACTGAATGTTTTCAGTCGCTCCGAGCTCCCACTTTCGTTTCTGTAAACAGGGCTGTAATCCTTGTTATTTCCTCACATTTGCTGTGTATTCAAAGCTTTTCCCAAGGGCACTTGTTTACTTTTCTTTCTGTAACTTCAGAGTGAGAGAACCGTAATTAGCAGATCAATAATGGCTGCACTCTCTCCTCTGGCTGCTAGCAATGCCCAGTGCTGGCTGTCCCCGCCCCTTTACCTTCCACCTCGACGGCTGCTATTCCTGCGCCCAGTTCCGTCTGGCCCTGCTACTTCACCACTTCCCCCGCTGATGCATGCAATGCCCACCCTTACGCTTGCCACAGCCTGAATTAACATGTTGTGGTGTTTAGCAAACCTCTGCTCTTTTTCCGGCATGTAGTTTTAGCTTCAAGGCACAAGAGCCCTGCCTCTTTGTGATCAATGTCCTCTCTGAGACAACTGGCGCGATTCCTTCTCCGTTAAAGCCCCTACATTTGCATATGGCTTCTGACCACCTGTTGTGGTTCAGGCCTAGGCTCCCGGTAGGGGAGGGCTCATGGACTCCCATATGCTGAAGTTTTGTTTCTCTTCTTTCTATTTATCAGCCACCTCCCTAGACTTAGATAGGATGTGCTCTAACTATTCTTCACATTGCGTCACTTTCCCATCAAGTGCGGAGTCTGAGAGCGCACCTTCACGTCCTTTAGTCAACAAGAACAGCTGTAGTCCTTGCTCTCTTTCACCTGAATCTGCGTCCTGCTGATTGACTGTACTGGCAGCACCGGGACCCCGGGTAGATGTTCGGTCGGGCGGGAGGGAAGGCGGCCGACATGTCGGAGATATTCGAAAATCTGGAGGAGCAGCTCAAGAAGTGTGGAGAATATCGCGCAAGAACCACACTCCACGCTGTTACTTGAAGCGTAAAAGGCCATTTTATTAGGACAAGGTTGCAATCATTTAGACTTTATTAAACAGTACATAAATGCAATAAATATACTTTTCCCATCCCATACTGACTCATTCTCCTTTCATCCTTCTCAAAACCATCTCACCAGTTTTGACTCTTCGCCCATTCACTCGGTGACCTCCTTCCATTCCCCATTCTCACCTTCACTTGCCCTCCAAGCATCCTCTGTTGAATTTCCTTCATTGCCTCCCGCGCCCCGCTATCAGTCACCTGTGTACCGTTCTCCCCCCCGAGGGGTGGATCCGCCCGTCTGTGACTCACCACCCCTCCAAAGTACCGTAAAATCTCTGCTCTGCAACCTGCCCTAAACTGGCACGCTCAGACCCAAAACACACCCAAGCCCTCTGCTTACGACTTGTAGGGTGGGTGGGTGGACAAACTTTTCTTTTCCCCCCAGTGGTGCTCAGGTGTCAGGAAGAGGCCGGATCTTCCTCTCCTGACACCTTATATACCCTCCCAACTCCCGCCCCTTCCTTCACTCCTCCAATCCCACCCCCACCTTGTCCTTCGGCCATTGCACGAATACCCCGGGGGAAGACTGGTCTGCGACCTTCACTTCCCCCGGGGGCCATCATTAGGCAACTGGGGATCATCGTCTGCGACTTCCAGCCGAGCAGCAAGCTGGACTCAACCAGAAGCTGTGAGTGCACCAGACTGGAATCACTCGTGCATCTAGAATAGAAACCGCGTAGTACCACTTTATTGGCCATTGACACCCCATTCTTCCCTGAACACCCATTCCGGGCTCACTTCAGTGACTACCCCAAACCTTTCCTGGGGCGTGAGCAACACTGCCACCAGCCTGCTACTCGTATTACCCCTCCCCCGTTGAAAATATACTGGAGTACACTTAAATATTGCCACGGTTTAGTCTGAGTGCCTTGTCCCCACCATTTAGTCTTGGCGATATCTGCTTCATCATTGCAAGACCCGACTGTGGCAAGTACAATAAAGTTAAAATACTGAATTGGATATACTATCATATTTTCTTCATGACTATAGTGTGTGGTTGGAGTTATCCCCCTTTGAAACTGATAGAGCCAACAGGTTTGGCATTTTTTTATAAACCCCTACATTCTCACATGCCTTTTTTCCATGTCACATGATAGTAATGTATGTAACATTTGTCAGGGCTAAATTGGTTTCCAATCTGGCCCTGCCTCTCCCACTGCAATTCTGTATCAATTCTGTATGCCCCCATCTTTCTGATATCAACTGGATTCCAGTTTGCCAATAGCATCTCTGGGGAAAAGACTCACTCTTCTGCAGTCCTGCATTTCTAGTCACAAGCCTCCTTAGCTTTTGAAATCTTTCTCCTGTAAACATTCCACCCATTCGCCAGTCTTGACAGGGTGGTCATTTGTTTTGCCTACTTATGGCCAAGCTCTGGGACATGATGCCCTTCTTTCTGTGTAACCAATCCAACCAGCCAATTCTCCATACTTCTGTTAATCGTTTTTGAGATATTTGTGTTACAAAAAGGTGGTGGGCCAACATCAAAGAGTTATATATACACATTTTGAAAGCTGAAAAAGCATTTCTATAGGTTGAGCATTTTATAGATCGAGCCTGCAGGCAGCACGCCTAAGCTGTTGCTGTGGTTACTATCTCTCTTCTTTTTTTTATTAAAAAACTCTGTACCAGAGAAAATGAATAAAATTTGTTTAAAAAAATAAAAGGGGATTTTAGGCGGCCCATTACTTACCATTCATTGCCATCATAATAATTTTTCTTTGCTGCCTTCTAACTCGGTAGCAGTCGTGACACGTCACTTTCTGAATCGCTTCCTGCTCTTTGTGTGGAGCATGGACCAAGTACATATTGATTAAACTTTATTAGTGTCCCACACTGCTTGCGCTGTGATTGAGATACTATTTATTTTTTTAGGTCGAGCCTAGCGGCAGTGCGCATGCGCTGCTCGCTTTGCGAGGCATGCTGTAGTAGAGTATGCTGTGGAAGCCTCGCCCACTCTCCTCCCATATGTTTCATTGGCTGGTGACATTGTCCTTGGTAAATGCTGGCTTCCGATTCATTATGAGGCTTGTTAGTCCTTCCTTTTTACCGCCTTGTCGCCATTTATTACCGCCCATAAGGACTGGACCTTTTACTTGGCACTAGTTTGCATACTTTAAAAAGAATACCCTAGACCATTAATTCTAGGGTTCTTAGTGCTTTATTTAGCTTATTTTAAATTATTTAGAATAGCAAATCAAATAAATATTTTTTCATGTCTCAGAAAAGAAACCTTCCATTTACAGAACACCACACTTACAAAAACACATTTATACACAGTGTTATATTCCACTTACAAACGAAAAAATTCAAAGACAAAAATGACATGTGAAACAAACTTAGACAATCGTGTGAAATAACATTAACATTGAGAGTACAACACCAGTCCTAGTTTTTACATAAGGCACCAAGTGGACGTTAGATTCTTAACTAGACGTTGTTAATTGTCCAGCCTAGGCCAAGAGGCCGGGGGTTATGTCTTCAAACCAATGTTGCCTACACAAGAGGAAAAAATTATTACTACATTCCTTAAGGCACAATATATACACAATCCCCCGAGCTCACAAGAGCCAACGCGTTTCGAATCCACCCAATTCACGGATTCTCCTCAGGACTTGGACAAGGTTAAAATCTATAAAAAACAACAAAACCATAAGTGAATATTTTATGTTTCCTAAACTGCGACCCAAAGAATATTTACAACAGATACTGCATTTAATTGAGTACCTTAAAAGCGGCGCGATGTGCGTCCACCCTGTGTGTAGAGGAATAATTGAAACCTCTTCTAAGTGCCTGACGGTTCAATTTGCCATACGATGTAACGAAAAATCTAGGGGGCAAAGTAATGACCAAAACATTACATTGCGCGCACATCTAGCTGTATTTATACAATGCGCTAGTGCAGTGGTTCCCAAACTGTGGTCCCCGGACCCCCAGGGGTCCGTGACACATACCCAGGGGGTCCCCAGGCAGCAGTTTTAAAAGCCCTGCAAAGCTGCTTGTATAATCAGCAGTTGTCGGGCAAGAATAAAAGTGTCAAGATTACTCTGGTGATTAATGTACCTGCTGGAGTAAAATGGGAGTTTTGTCCAGTGGCAGCTTTGACTCATGTAAGGTAGCGCAGATGGTTAATGTGCCTGCTGCAAAGAACGTGTACCATGCATTTAAAAACACATTTTATGTGCATAGCTCAGTAGGTCACTGCTTTTGTCACAGATTCTTTTATTACTGTGCAGTTCATAAGTTACACTCATAATCTAGCACAGTGAGCTATGAACTGCCAAAGAGCTGCGTGCAAACTGCATGGTACAAGTTAGTAAGTTATGTTTTTTTCCAGCATTATCCTGATGGTGCTAAAAAAGTTTTTGTTTGGGTAGAAATAAATTCTTATTATTAAAGTCAATGCTAAGAACTGTTATGTTCTGAATCCTGAATTTGTGCTTTTCCAGACCTAGCACTCTTATAAAATGCCTAGCAGTATAGATGACATGTGAATCCTACACCTTGTACTCCCCTTTTGCCTTATGTAACATTTTCTAAACACTGATGTATGATTCATTGTCTCTGTATGTGTGTAATGCAAGGTGCTCTGACGCCCTACACTGGTATGAGAGGTGCTATAAAACAAATGAAATACATGTGACAGAGAGGCTATGGAGAGATGAGAGGCACTGTTGGAGGGTGATAGTGAGGGAATCATTGAAGAGGCCCAACAAAGATTGTTGTATCCTGGTGCACAGTAAGGTCATCATTCACTATGCTTTAAACGCTAATACAATTCAATATATAAAGACAAATGTGTTGTAGAATGCACCATTTCTTCCAAGATTTTATAGAGTCGAGAACTCTCCAAAGCCCCCTTTTATAGTGGTCAGGCTCACTTGCTGCACTTGGTGTGCATCATACGGGGACTGATCCGAAAAAAATTGCCAGGGCTGCTTTTGGGTTTTCAGTCCAACCCTGGCAGGAGCCTCGTACTGCGAAATAAAACCAAGCATTAAAAAGTTATTTGCAGAGATGCCGCACCATCCGTCCCATTATAATTATATGATTTATGCTAATTATTTTAATATAAAATCATTAGTAATATAAGATTTTTTTTGGGATGTGCACTTTGTGTATTTTTTTGTAAATTACTGTTTCAATGTTTAAAATTTAAATCGTACAAATTGCTTGGGGGTCCTCGACTTCCAGAAGTGACTGAATGGGGTCCTCAGGAGTCAAAAGTTTGGGAACCACTGCGCTAGTGTTCACAAGCTATAGGGATTAGTAAAGAGCGACCTTTACCTTTAGTTAGAAATCCCAGTTGCCACAGAGACTTTTCAAAGTTGTCCTGACGGCTTGACTGTAGTCAGTAATTGGCGCCTCACTGTTGGAAACAATGTTCCATTAGTGAAGTGTTTTTATATCTAAAGCCTCTCAAAATCGACATAAGTACTCTAAATCTGTTTACCTGCCAGGGGAATCAATTTCACTCCATGGGGCTGCCCAGGCAACACCCATCCCGATTCAACACTTCTTTAAACTTAGTCTAAAGTGGAAACGGTAAAAGTTACTAAAACAATTGACCTAAATGTACTTTTCTATTTATAAAATCGGTGCCTCATGCCGCTTACCTGGATTCAATTGTTTTAGAACATTCTCCACACACCCGATGTCTGCTACAATTCAGCAAACATTTGAGTGAAGCAAGGCACTTCCTTTTAACCTGGCAGAGATTCCACAGGAAGTTAGAGTACCCAGGAATTCTGGTACTGGTAGTTCCCAAATAAGTAAAACACTCACTTTGGCTGCTAGAAAATCCGAAATGGATCATTAACTCATGAGCTCAAATATCGACGTTGTTGTGAAACATGAAATGTTTAGAGCCCTAAACAAAGCAAATCACCCGTCAAAGATACTGAAATTAGGGGGAATGTCTAAAGTTGTAATTACAGTTTTGTGATCTCAGACAATTCATTAAGCCCATGCAGGGCTGAGTCAAATTTCATAATGAGGAAGGCCTCCCTCTGTGCCAACCGGACTTCAGGGTCACCTCCAATCTGGTTGTTTTTCTTTATTTGGGACAAAACCGTCCAGGTAAAATCAGTGTATAGGTGTTTTGAGGACACAAAGTGTTCCACCATGGGTGCAGTGAGTATCTTATATTTCAGGCGAGACCGATGTTGGACAATGCGGTGACGTACCTCCTGACTTGTTTTGCCAATGTAAATCAGTTTACATGGACAAGTCCTGAGGAGAATCCGTGAATTGGGTGGATTCGAAACGCGTTGGCTCTTGTGAGCTCGGGGGATTGTGTATATATTGTGCCTTAAGGAATGTAGTAATTTTTTCCTCTTGTGTAGGCAACATTGGTTTGAAGACATAACCCCCGGCCTCTTGGCCTAGGCAGGACAATTAACAACGTCTAGTTAAGAATCTAATGTCCGCTTGGTGCCTTATGTAAAAACTAGGACTGGTGTTGTACTCTCAATGTTAATGTTATTTCACACGATTGTCTAAGTTTGTTTCACCTGTCATTTTTGTCTTTGAATTTTTCGTTTTTAAGTGGAATATAACACTGTGTATAAATGTGTTTTTGTAAGTGTGGTGTTCTGTAAATGGAAGGTTTCTTTTCTGAGACATGAAAAAATATTTATTTGCTTTGCTATTCTAAATAATTTAAAATAAGCTAAATAAAGCACTAAGAACCCTAGAATTAATGGTCTAGGGTATTCTTTTTAAAGTATGCAAACTAGTCCTTCTGGACATACTCTTTTCTCTTGTATTTACAGTGGTCCAGTCCAGGAGGTTTTAGGACACGAGCCTTCTTTGTTCTCATTATCTAGTAAGTGAGCACTATTTTTGTTGTTATTGTCACTGATGGGGACAATGGCGGCTGCTTTTTTGGGTATTTGCATAATGAGCGCGGCGCCCACTTTAGGGACACCGCAATCATTTTACATTTTAATTTTATATAACTTTCATGTTGAGCGCGGTGCCCCCTTCGGGGACACCGCGCTCTGTTTCTTTTTTTTGTTTTTTTTACTTTAACACTGAGCGCTGCGTCTGCTTCAAGGACACCGCGCTTGGTTTCTTTATTTTTTTTTTTAATTTAACACTGAGCGCGGCGCCCGTTTCAAAGACACCGCGATCAGTGTTAAAGTAAAAAAAAAACGAGCGCGGTGTCCTTGAAGCCGCACCGCGCTCAGTTTTAAACTTGTTAAAGAAACATTTGCAATGCAATAGGTATCGCATTTACGCGAGTTGAAGCTATAGGCATTGTCATTTACAATGCCAATAGCTTAAACTCGCGTAAATGCGAGACCTATTGCATTCCAAATGCTTGTTTGACATTTTTATTAGCACAAACTCGACCCCTGCTGTCTTGCTGCCTACCTTGTGAGCGTCTCCACTGCCCCTTGCTACTTTTTCCCTCCTGCCTACACCAAACCCCTTTTTCAGTATTTTCAACCACTCCCCATGTTTATTTTTGCATTTTTATATAGCTGGAACACAACCGGAGTGCTTTTACATAAGCACCAGTAACAATATAGATAGTCTCATGGTTTTTAGGAACAGCATATTACATTGATTTGTCCAGAATCACAGGATGTTGAGCTGGCGCAGAGACTCACATGGCTACAAACGTTGACATAGCCAATTGATCTTGTATTAGCGAGACGTATTGGCTTTGCCAATGCATGTTAGGTCTGGGCTAGAGGAAGATTTAGGTGTTTGTCATGTAGGTATGTCTAGAGAGGACTTTAGTTTATTCAATAGAAACATCTGTTTTAAAATAAAGTCACAAAAACATACACTTACGTACATACACACAGACGTCTTAATCCACTGATATACTCAACTGTCTTTGACGCTTTGCTTCCACCAATCACAGCTCCCAGCATGAGCAATAGGTTAAACAGAAGTGCATATCAGCGGCAGTGCTAGGTGGCCACTACTTTACCCAATGTGGTTTTTTTTCTTTCCATTATTCATCCGTTTGATATTTGTAGTCACCCATGTCTGTTTAAACTATGTCTTACGGTTATAGTAATTCGGAGCAAATTGTCATATTTTCCTGTGATGTGCATTAAAATTTAAAATGGTTTCCATACCTATTCTAAGTACACCTGCCTGCTAGGAAGCATCTGCACTATTCTAGTAAAATTGTATGCAATAGTCCATGTTTTAAAATATTTATTACAAGCATATGGCTACCACATTTAGGTGAGCGCATGTTTTCTTGTTTTCTTTGTATTTTTGTATGTATGCTTGCAAAAAACAAAACAATAACCAGTGCACCAGCTTGCAATGGAAGACATATTGGCTTTGCCAATGCTTGTTTATAATGTCTTCTGCATGTTTAGATGCTAAAATGTCCATAGGTTGGATGTCTTGGGTTTTAGATTCTGGAAGGTGCCTTTGTTGTATGTCTTCTTGGATTTCAAATTCCAGACTGTTCCTTCGATGTCTGTGTGGGGGTTGGGACCGCCTGTAAAGGTTTGCACTGGGAAGCCACCTAGAAGTGCACTGAGGACTGCCCCTTTCATAACAATTACTATATAGCTCACACCCCAATCAGATGTATCTTCAAATGCTCAATATATATTTCTTAATTGCCCAGTTGGATATATCTTATCGCCCTCAGAAGGATGAAATTATGCGGGTGCTAGACAAATACACAGCGTGCTTTAAACAAGCATATCCAAAAACCCTGGGGCCCAAAAGCTGTTCACCTAGTGCCCATGTGGGCGTCCCTCCCTCACCGACTCCAGTGCTAACATCTTACCTACATACTTGGCATTTCTCCACCCAGTCTGTGCGTCAGACTTTGAGGCTGCTTCTCATGTGGGTACTTTGTTCTTGCAACTTTTTTTTTATACCACACACCTGGTTATGCATATTTGCTTTGTCACCTGCTGTACACTATAGCCTGCTGCCGAGGGCTATACTGGTTGTTAAAGGCCTTGAACCCGAGTTCGGCTCTGGCCAATAACAAGGATGAGAGACTTTAACAACCGGTGTAGCCCGAGGTAGAAGGGCTATAAGGCTATCAGAACATCCCTCCCACTAAGGGTAGAATGTTCTAAATTAAAAGGGAGAAGTATGAAGACAAACATTGGAATCTTGCAGCTCCGGGCTTTTACCAGCCATTATAAGCCCGGAGCTACTCTATTGTCTTCAATGGATCTCTCAACATTCCAATGTTCCAATTTCTCTCAATTCTGTGTTGACACCATGGGGGCCTCTTTTACGTCTGCTCTAAAGACGACATAGCCTTATGTAATCAAAATAATTCATAAATTAAAAATACATGCATATATACAATCATTGAAAGGCCGTTGGTCAGCCCATCATCCATTAGTCTGTTCAACTTTCATTCACATTTTGCTGTCAATCACCACGGTATACAGCAGGAGGAAATGGGTGAGCCGATTTCAGTCATTGCTGTCTGTGTTGTGAGTGATGGCATTTTCCATGATCACATGTGACCAGCCACCTAAAAAGAAGTACACTTTAGTGCCAGGGCTCGTGGGCCAATACTTTACTTTGGCAATACTTTTTTCTTTCCATTCATCATCATCTTTTTTAGGCATCTTTGTGTGTTGAACCAGGAAGTACACGTTCTGTTCTATTAAAATGATATGAAATGGCTCACCTTTTTAAATGTAAATTATTTTTGCAACCATATGACTGCTATATATATATATATTCACTTAAAAAACCATAGGTTTTAGGGACAGTTATAGTTGGACATTTCACTCGTACAAAACCATAGAAATTCCCCCGTTATAGTTAGTTCAGCTAACTATAACTCGCGCCCGCAATGCACTGCTGATGACGTCACATATTACATCACTCATGACATGGTCAGTGACATCACTGATGACATCACTGATGACATCACTGATGACATCTCAAATGACATCACTGATGACATCATCCAGTGACCGTATGTTTCTGTAAAGTTTAAATATGTTTAATATATATAGGGAAAGGCGTATTGAAGAATGAGTGGGTGTATAAGTGTCTGAATGGATGATTTAGTAGGTGCGTGACTAACTCTATAAGTGAGTGATTAAACGTATCTTACTGAATGCATGGGTTAGTGACTAAACTGGGTGAATGTCTGTATCCGTCTGTCTATTGCTGTGTAAGTGGCTGCATGGGTTTGTGAATAGCTACATGAGTGTCTATATGAGTTATTGATTAGTTGTCTGAGTATCTGTATGGGTGCCTGAGTGTTTGTGTGGGTGGGGTGTGTGCGACTCTGTGCATAGATGTGTGAGTGGGTGATTCACTGGGTGGATGGTTTCAAGAGTGCATCTGTGATAGACTGTATGGGTGGGTAAGTGTGTGTAAGAGTGTGTTAGTGAGTGAATGTATGTCCCAGTGGTACATGTGTGAGTAACTACATATGTGAAAGGCAGTATATATGTGTGTTGGAGTATATAAATAGCTATAAGCAAGAGTGTGTGATTGTGAGAGTGACTGTATGGATGAGTGTGTGCTTGTATCAGTGATTGTATAAGAGCGTAAGAATGTGCTAGTATTTGTATGAGTAAGTGAGCTGGTGTGTGTATAACTGTATAGGTGAGTAAATGGCAGTGTGTTTAATTATTTGCATGACTGACTAGGTGTGTGAGTACCTCTATGGATGAGTGGCGGTGTTTGAGTGTCTATATAGGAGTATGAGTGCATATGATAGTCCTGTACTGAGTGACCGTAAGTATGAGTGACTGTACGGGTGAGTGAGTGGATGTGTGTGTAGACCTAAGAATCAGTGAGTGGGTATGTAGTTATTGGTGTTGGAGTGTCTATGGTTTTGCGAATGGCAGTCTGTAATTTAGAGTGGGTGTATCAAAGGTTATATCAGGGTGTGAGGAGGTGCATCAGATTATCACGTGGATGATGTCATCAGTGATGTCATCAGTGATGTCACTGACCATGTCATGAGTGATGTAATATGTGACGTCATCAGCAGTGCATTGCGGGGCGCGAGTTATAGTTAGCTGAACTAACTATAACGGGGGAATTTCTATGGTTTTGTACGAGTGAAATGTCCAACTAACTATAACTGTCCCTAAAACCTATGGTTTTTAAGTGAATTTCAAAGGTTTTTTAAATGCTAATTTCTAACTATAACGTGTCTGAAACCTATGGTTTTTTCAGTGAATTTCAAAGGTTTTTTAAATGCTAATTTCTAACTATAACGTGTCTGAAACCTATGGTTTTTTTCAGTGAATTTCAAAGGTTTTGTAAATGACAATTTTTAAATGTATTAATTGTTATATTTATTTTTTTATACTGATTTACTACATTTTTTTAAACTATTTATTTTTACATATTTTATTTTTTAAATTACATTGTAATTACATTATACATTACACTACATAATATACTTTCTCAGAATGAATTACTTTAGTTTAAATACTTTGCAAATAGGCAATAGACTTTTAAGTACAGTAGTTACAGTTGTTGCAATGGGCAACACAATTTCAAACACAATGCAACATTGAGCTCAATGTGAATTTCTAGTTAAATGCAATTAGTTACTTTATGGATTACTTTTCTAACCACAGGACTGGATCCTAGATTCAGTCCTGGGACATCTCCTGTAAACAGTTGAGTAAAAGCGTTTTGGTTACAGTAGTGATTTTTAAGGAATATTATTGTATTTTAAAAGTTGACACTTCGAAACTTTTTCACATAGAATCACCAATGTTATCCTATGGGAGGAAATTCACTTAGCAGGTAAGTAGTGTTATCGTTACTTTTCTTACTCAGTGGTGGATCCTGGATCCAGCACTGGTGCATCTCCTGTAAACAGTTGAAAGAATGCGTTTAAGTCATACAGGCGATTTTTAAGGAATATTTGTAGTTTGTGAAAATCGACACTTTGAAACTTTTCTGCTGAAAACCAGACAATGGATTCCAATGGAAGGAAATACAAGTTACTGGTAAGTACGGTTAGAATTACTTTTCAGGGTCAGTGCTGGGCTAAAAGATGCAGCACTGTGGTCTCTCCTGATAAAAGGTGAGTAAATCGGAATTCGTAGTTCGGCTGATTTTAGAGGAATATTTGTAAGTTTCAAAAAGGCTCCCGTCATAGCAAACTACAGTGTCCCGGGGGTAGGCACCCCAGGACACTGCAGGAGCCGGCCCTGGGGGGTGGCGGTCCCCAGGGCCATCAAGGGCTCCAGGAGGGGGGCCGCGCGGCCCCCTCCCTTGAATTGCACAGCCCGGGAAGGTGGTGGTCCCCGGAGCTCTGGGGGTCCGTAACGGACCCCCACATTTATTTTCTAAGTGCCCCGGGGAGGTGGTGGTCTCCGGGCGTGTGGGGGCTGGAGCCCCCACACGTTATTAAAAATTAACAAAAGAAGCCCTGGGGGTGGCGGTCCCCGGGGCTGCGGGAGGGCAGGAGAGCCCTCCCGCACCATTTTAAAAAGCCCCGGGGGTGGCGGTCCCCGGGGCTTGGAGCCTTAGAGGCCCCCCATATAAACATAAACCCACCCCCGCATGCCCCCGGGACTTGGGCCACCCGGGGGCAAAATACAATCGAAGCGCGAGAGTCCGCGCTTTGATTTTTTTTCTTTTTTTTTCGGCAGGATCCGCGCACCCTGAGCGCATCCTGCCGATTTTTTTTTTTTTTTTTTTTTTTTTTTTTTTAAATTTTTTAATGCTTTTTTCTGCCCCAGGGGGTCCTTGTGGGACCCCCTGAGCAGACCTAGGGGGTCAGGGTGTTTCTACCCTGCCCCCTTTGTGCGTTTGCACACTTGCGATTTTTTTTTTTCTCGGCGGATTCACGCACCCTAAGTGCATCCCGCCGATTTTTTTTTTTTTTTTTAAATGCTTTTTTCTGCCCAGGGGGTCCTTGTGGGACCCCTGAGCAGACCTAGAGGGTCAGGGTGTTTCTACCCTGCCCCCTTTTGCGCTTTGCGCACTTGTTTCTGTACCTCGGTTCTACCGAGGGACAAAATGGCTGCCAACACTTCCTGATTTGGAGTGTTGACAGCCAGTAGCTATGCAGCTCGTGATCGGGAGGGTGCGCGAATCCGACGCGGCCATAGATATATATGTGATTTTCATTTTGATTTTCACAGGAACTACTGAACGGATTTACACCATTTAACAAAAGGGTTCTTTCTGAACCAAGAACTACCTCTTTGCCAAATTTGGTGTAATTCCGTTCAGCAGTTCGGGCTGTAGCCATGGCTAAAGTTTCCTATGGGAAAATGAATGGGGAAAACACGTTTTGGGACCCCTTTTTCTCGACCCCCGCTTGACGAATCACCCCGAAACTTTCAGGGTAGGAGCGGACCGGAGCGGGCCATAAAGTTTGAATATTTCGCGAAGATTCGTCAACCGACGCAAGAGTTATTTCAAATAGAAGGTCGCGGATTTCCTATGGAAAATAGGTCCTAACTATAACTATCTACTGGCGACCGCCAGTAGATTATTTATATATATATATATATATATATATATATATATATATATATATATATATATATATATATATAATTGCATGAGCTTGCCACGGTCAGGGCTTGCATTAGTATGTCGTCAGGTCCTCCTGGGAGTCTGATCTATGCATTCATGCTAGCTTCTTCAAAAAATATACTTTTTGTTGTCGCTCCCTCCATAATTGATCCCCCACGATCCTAGGCTTGCACCCCTCCTTGGCGGCACCCCAATCTCAACTCACTTCTTGAGAGCACAGTCACACCCCGCCTCATGCCCCTCACTGAGTGCTCCTCCCTTCCTCAATCTCCTAACCATTCTTGAGCATGCCCCTGCTTCGCCATCCCTTACCCTTCCTTTGGCTTGCAGTAGTCTCATATCCCAAGTTGAATGCACCTCCCTGTCGCAACATCATGCCTCTTCTTGATGGTGCATCCTTTCACTAAATCTGGTACTCATCTTTGAGAGTACCTTCATCCCTCAATCTCAAACCCCCCTCCTTTAGCTCCCCACTGTATGCCAATTCCAAACCTCCACTCTTGAGCACTTCCCATAGTCTCCTACTGCTTTTTAGGTCTTGCCCACTAGACCGGACATGTGTTTTCTATTCCAATAGGTATTGTTAGCTTACAGTGGGCTTAGAACCTGCCCATTACTTACCATTGGTTGGCTTTATTGCCACTCTCATTTACTTGCTTATTTGCCAGCTTCTATGGCCTTTTCTTCCTCTTTTTTAGGTATCAGCTGTAGACCACGCATGCGCTGCCTCGAAGAGACATGCTGTATCTACTTTATGGGTATCAGTCCGCCCATAGGCTTCCCATTTGCTGGCTCCATCGTTGCTATCCCATTCTTTCTCCCTATTTGTTCATGGAATGCATTTATCATGCCTCTTCCTGTGTTTATCCATCCCCGAGAGCAAGGACCAAGTACACTTTCCCTCTTTTTATGACCAATTTAGGAATTTTTTTTCTTCGTTTACTAGCCCTCCTCAGGAGCGCTGTTTTTTTAATTTGCTCCAAGCGCTATTTTTTTGTTCTTCATATCCCGTGGCCATGCTGCTGACTGGCTTCTGTTGCACCCTGGCTGTGCCCCCAGGGGCTGTAGCCACCGCTTTCTCTTCCTGTGCTGTGGACCTGCAGCGTCCCCTCCCCGGGCCCGCTGCTATGTTTCGCACCGTGGAGGGCGTTGGCCGCTGCCCCCTCCCATCATCCCAGCACCGTGCCTCCTCAGGGCTTCTGCCAGCAAGGCTGGTGCTCAGCTTGCTGCAGCTCATCCTTGGCTGCTGCATGGTGGCACTCAGCTTTGGGGCACTGTCCCTCTACATATCAAAAACTTGTGCCCCTTCTGGGCGGGATCCGCTGTGAGTATTCTTTACTGTAGTGGGAACGAACACCCCTCCCAGAGTACCTCCTGAACGCCAGGCTCACAGTACTATTTTGTAAACTCCCGTCACTTTTGGTGCCACACTTTCTGTGCCCTATAACAACCATCCCTCTGGGATCTGAAGCCCTGCACACACAACAGTTCACTACATGCACAATCTTAGTACTTCTTTCATATACCCTTTCACCTCCTGCCCCACACCTCCTAGTATTTTCAAAGCAACCCCCCCAGTATTCTTCCTGCAATCACCAATTCTCATTATACCCCTTTCATCACCAGTTCCTCCTTAACCCCACTCAATGTCTTTCTTTCACCCTTTTCATTGCCGATTAGTTCCCCTTTTGGGCAACCCACTGCCAGAAACATTGTTACACACATCATCCCAATAGCTACCCCATGTCCTTTCATTGCACTTCCTAACATAATTTAGGAAGTGTCCATCGAAAACCAGAGTGGTGGGGAGGATCCCTGTTCTTGCTTATTGTATTTACGGGAACCCAAGGAGGGAGGAACATAGCATGGTCGATAACGCATCGCATTTGCACTTGAAACATTCTGTGGTGTGTTTAGACAAAAAGCTGATAAGGATGTATACACTGGCTCATTCTTTTTCATTGGTACACAGAGTTCCCCTGAAATGCTGCAGTGTCCAAGTTGCTGGAGCAGTGCTTTGTTAACAGCTGCTGGTGGGCTGATGCTTCTTGACTTGATTTAATAAAGATTAACATGGGGCTTGGGCGGTAGGAGGAGAGAGGGGGAGTCATGTTTGCAGGAATACTAGACGAGTAACATCTGTTTCAATGTGTAGATACCATTAAATTGTAAGTGGCAGAAAAGTCTCTCTGTGCCTATCTGTGTTTGCCACTCCCCTCGAGCATGGACGCAATACTTGTCCTTCCACTGCTCGCATTCCAAGCATGACTTTTTTTCCTTTTGTTTAGGCACTCCACAAGAGTGCGTGTTTTTCCAGCTGTCTCCCTTGTGTACTTCTCTCTCCCCTTCACCGTGCTCTGTGTTGCTCTCTTTTGCCATTGTGCTTCTCTCCACAAGTTCCTTGTTGCTCTCTATCACCTGTTTGCTTTTTTTTCCACTTGCTTCCTTTATATTGCTTCTGCCATCACCTGTGCACTGTACCCCCTGTGTTGCTTCCTGTCCCCACCCTTGCCCTCTGTGTTGCTTCCTGTCCTCACCCGAGCCCTCTGTGTTGCTTCCTGTCCTCACCCGAGCCCTCTGTGTTGCTTCCTGTCCTCACCCGAGCCCTCTGTGTTGCTTCCTGTCCCCACCCGTGCCCTCTGTGTTGCTTCCTGTCCCCACCCGAGCCCTCTGTGTTGCTTCCTGTCCCCACCCATGCCCTCTGTGTTGCTTCCTGTCCCCACCCGTGCCCTCTGTGTTGCTTCCTGTCCCCACCCGTGCCCTCTGTGTTGCTTCCTGTCCCCAACCGTGCCCTCTGTGTTGCTTCCTGTCCCCACCTGTGTCCTCTGTGTTGCTTCCCCCGCACCCTCCATGTTGCTTGCATACTCCATTTGCTTTCGCTCCCCTGGTGCTTCCACCTACCCCCCCCCCCCCTTGCTTTCTCCTACCCACTACAAAAAAAGTAAAACAAAAAATGACTGTCATTTTACAGGTGGGCGCATGCGTGGTGCACGCTTCTTGAAAATGATACCCAAAGGTAAAACCTATTGATTTGCCAATGCTTGTCGGCCAAGTCATACCTTGGAACGCTTTTCAACACTGCTTCCCATTGTGATTTTAAATTGCACACATTGAGCTCTTGCCAGCTGAGTACACTCTGTTCCCTCAAACTGTGCAACAAGTTCTCTCTTAATGGGAATGGACTTCCCGGGTGAGGAATGCATTTTAGTGACTCAAAGACAGTCACAGCACTTAATTTGAGCCAGTGGTTGCCAGTGAGGGCCATACCACGCAGGGCTTTAAGTGGGCTGGCTCAGCACTGGCAGTATAAAAAGCAGGTGCTGAGGCGGTCCCTTTCGGGCTCTCCAGTTTTGCCCTCACCCTCCGGATAAAAAAAAAAAATCTTAACTCTGCAACAGTACCACCCTTCACTGCCTTTGATGTAACTTCAAAGACACTCGTTACAGTTCATTCACAGGCTCATCATTGCAGAACTGAAGCATTTTCAATATGTTCTAAAACAAAGACATAGTTGTTGGTTATTTATCTTAGGCAACTAACAACCATTGACAAAGCCACTTGTCCTGGCTTGTTGTAGGTGTAATGTTACTTGTTTTATTATATATCTGGAGTCAGTGACAAAAGCAGCAAAATAATAGTCGGTGGCACACTATGCTCAACACAGATTTTCAGTTTGTATTTTTAAGCCACGCCCTTAATTACCGCAGCCAATCCCCTTTGAGAGACACCCCCCAGTTTTTTCATCCCACTTAAAGCTTTGGGCCATATCAATCATTTTTGGGGACCGGCACTTATTTTTCTTTAGGCATTTCTCGAGAACTAGAGAGGGAAAAACAAAAAGGTTAAAGAAGGAGGGAGAGAAAGACGGAAAACTTTCACAAAGGGAGGAAGGAGGAATCTGCAAGAGTGAGATAAAGGGGCAGGGAGCGCCTGGTTGTGGATTAAAGAGGCATGAGGTGGAGTGAAGACCATGCAGCCTTCTTATTCAGCGCGGTACTTCTGAGCACAGCTTTGGGCACCAGCAGACATTGTTTCACAAATAAAGCACTGCAGTAGGTATATACCACGTGTGCGTATTTTACTCCTGTTGCTTTGTATCCATTGTGAGTGAACTGTGGGTTTTGCTTGGAGTGATCAAAGGAATGTAGGTTCGGTTTCTCCATGCGGGATATTGGGAGCAATTCCGGGGAATTGCCATGGGTTTGCAGGGGGCTTCGGCTGCTGGTCATAACTCGTAAGAGGAAACAATTTTATTAGTTAGTGTATCTTTGCCCTCGTTCCTGAAAGGAGACCCCAGTCCGCTAGTGCTCCCAATCTACTATGTTTCCGTAGTATGACAACTGCCAGTTCACCAGCTAGGAACACCAGAGGGGCCTCCAGAGAAAATGAGAACTGAAAATAAGGGAGTAAAATAACATAAACACCACCCCTCCCTCCCCCTCTTACCCCCGCTGGATCCTGTCACTTGTGGGCCATCAATGTAATGACGTCTGTGAGACTGAAAGAAAGATTAAGTGAGGGGACCAGGCTCAGGTTAACCAAACCAGAGCTAATCCAGAGGTAAACACTGCGCTTTGTTAAACTCGCAGCCAGCCGATGAGATAAGGGGTTACAAGGCCTTGGACAAATGCGCCTTTTCAGTGCTCCCCAGAAGACCCTCATCCACGCACAATCGTCGTTAGCTCTGAAAACAGAATGATTGGACTCCTGATGCACAGGTGAGCTATTTTTTTTTCAAATACTGTTTAGCGTGCTGCAGATTCGCATTAGAAGTAAATAGTTTGCTACTTTGCTTCCCACAGTAGGTGCAGTCCCTCTTCTTTTCGTTTCCAGTTTACACACATGGCCTGTGACCGGCGACGGACTGGGGGATCTGTGTAGTTTCTTTTTTTGCCTGTGCTGCACTCTGCCTGGTCTCCAATTTGGTCCGAACACAGAGTTAAGGAGAATGTGGCGCGAGGGCGGACGGGCCAAAGGGGGTCGGCTTGCCCGTTCAGCCTTCACCCCTTACAGCACCAGAACTCCATCTTTATCAATCGCTGCTCAGCATTCATTAAAGAAGCGTAGTATTCGTCGATAGGCGTTTTCTGTCGGGCGTTGGTTGGTGTGGGTGTGATTTCCACATTTCGCAGGGCTCGGGCCAAAGTCAAGAACACTTCAAAAGGAAAGGGGCAAGGGGGGGTTAGGCTTTTTGATGTTTCTAAGAAAGCTCCCTAAAGTTGCCTCGAGGAGATCGTGACGTAACCGGACGGGTCACGAGATTCTGCGCAGAGCCCCCCCATGCTTCCACAGCCATGGATATTGGTTCCTGCTGGCATTACTGGGAGGCTGGCACAGAGGAAGCGGCAGCCGCGCGCACCCTCGGCACAGAGGAAGCGGTGAGCACGAGCAGCGCCTGGTCCAGTCTGAAGTGAGAGCCGAGTTCCTTTGTTTATGTCTTGGGCGGGTGGGACCCCTGCCCTACATTTGCCAGTTGTGTCTGATACTTCTGTGGCACACCTTTGCTCTCCATGTGCATGTTTTTTCTGGCCTTGCCTGCAGTTCAAAAACAGAATATACGTATATATCTCCACAGTGTGTATTATGCCAGATTTTAAAATGAACATATATTTTTGTTCTCCGCAAAACAGTATTTTTGGCAATAAAAGTTACCCCTCTACTGGCCAAAAAGAAATTGTGCTCCCAGCTTCCCAAATAGTAGAAAACGACCTAATTACATTTGCTCTGGCGCCCTGAATGGATCAATCCTTTACCCATTGTGAGTAGATCTCCCGGCCAACTTCTGTCTCGCAGTCCACTCCTCCCTCCCAATATACAATCCGTCATACTTCCCGTTCTCCATCACCGTATTATGTTTTTGTGCCGGATTTATTCCTGCATGTTCATGTTCTTGGAACTGAAGTAGTTATAATAATAGTCAGTCCTTTAAATGTGCCGGTACTCTTGGGTACTGAGTACGTGCATTTTTTTCATTTTTAGACCAATTGGCTTTGTCAATGCTTGTTCGGTTAAGGTGTCTGTATTACATTTATATACAATTACATGTAGGTTAAAGATCACTTTTTAGCTATAGAATATTTTGTTCTTTTTAGTTACCTGACTTGCCTGACCCCCTTCCCACCCTCGCTGATCCTGCCCCATCGTACTCACAATCACAGTTCCCATACTTTTTTATGCACTTTTCAGATATGAGTGGGCCTGCGTGGCCGGATGTAGAAGCTACACTGGATGAAGAAACAACGCCCATTAACAAAAATCATTAGTGGAGGGACCAGAAACAAATTGTAGGTTGCAGGGAGGAGATGGTGTATACTGCTTTCCAAAAACGGTTTGAATAGTGATAAGGTTTCCTGTCAGGGATTATCTGTTGTGTAACCTTTTTAGAGCTTGTGTTATTTTAGACGGACAGATCCTTTTCATCTCCTACAACATTCAGAGATTGCCACTATGCAATGGCGGCCTGCATGGCTCGCGGATGTCGGGGCATTGGCGGGCACAGGGGGTCGCATTGGGTTTCGCGAGGGGGGTCGCAATTGCGGGAGGGTGAGCATGATGACAAATAAATGAATTTTTTTTTACTTACCTTGCCGCTGGGTTCCGCATCTCTGCTTCTTCTCTCCTCGAGCACAGCCAGGCTCCACTGACCAATGTTGTGATTGGTTGGCACCCAGGCTCCCCATACCAATCACAGCACTGCAATGCAGCGTTGTGATTGGTTTTGAGCGTCTGGTTCGACGCTCAACCAGGGAATAGGGGCCTGGGCATGTTCTCCACGCAGGCTGTAATGCAGCCTGCATGGAGAACATGGAAAGAGCGCAAGACTGGTTTGGGCGGCCCTAGAGGGCTGACCAAACAGTCATTGCGCACTTAGGAGTGGGCAAACCACTCCTCCCCTGCCCTGCTCCGAGAGCAGAGCAGTAACGCCCGCCCGCCCGCAAAGTAGCACAAACATAAAATGATAATAACAGTTATTATCATTTTATGTTTCTGCTTCTCGCACTGCTTGAAAGCAGTGGAGCGATGCTCTTCCGCCATAGTGGAGGAGCCGCCACTGCCACTATGTACTCTAGGTTGAAACTAAATAATAATTGGTTGGTGTTCAGTTTGATTGGGTACCAGTGAACCCCCGTACATCGTCAGGATTGCGGACAAGGGTTACATGAGGTCTTTGTCGAAGTTGGCTTGGATTAGTTGAAATATGAACTCATGTTGTCCCCAAGCAATCTTTTTTTCAGTGAGCCCTTTCATCTGGATGTTATAATGACACCTTTGCAGTGCTTAATTTGAGCCGGTGATTTACAGTGCTCAGCATGGCACCTAATTGTCAACACCGGGTCTTATGACAGTCTGCCACACAGCGGCACTGTTTGGGTAATTTAGAGGTGAGCAGAACAACTGTTGTTTATTAATATAATATACATTAAAACAACTAGTATCTGCACCCGATCGATTCTTAAATCTTTGCGGGCTTGAAATAGTCTGAATTGTCACACTTGTGTGATGGTCAGTAGTTGTGTAGTTTCGGTCGTTGGCAATGTTGGCATGGTCAATGGATGGTGCTAGCTGCAGTGGCCTCCTGACGAGCGCCATGGCACTTATTTTTTTTTTCTTTTCTCAAATTAAGCACTGCACCTTTTGGTTTTCCAGTTCTTCCATTTTCAGTCAGTGTGCCTAGGTAGGCTCTGGTGAATTTCTTCATCTTGCAGTAATGGGCTGCACTCCCTTCTTTGACATCCACAAACTATCTCTTATGTTCAGCACTTGGCCTAATGAAGTGCAGAATATTCTGCTAAAATATCTATTGTCATTATTTAGCGTCTGATTGCCTCCAGGTGTAGAGATCAGGGCTTCTTCGACACAGTGATGCACAACCCTGCGTTTCTTTAGAAGCCCCCTCCCCAATGAACCCAGTCTCCACCCCTTCTCCCCCACGCTGCCTTGTGCCTCCTTTATACTCTCTTGTGCATTTCCCACCTTGTGCTTCTGTAGCGCCACCCTCGGGGCATGCCAGCATCTTTCTATAGCAGCCGCCCCATGAACCCCAAGTCATGTGCATTTATAGCAGCACCACAAACCCTCCATACCCTCCCCTACTGGGCTTCTCTCTGGAATCCAAACCCCCTTAATAACAAGATTATGCCTGAACAGGGCGTAGCTTTCATTAGTGCAGCAGGTGCAGTGGGACTGGGGCCGGAGACTTGGGGGGAGGGGGGGCAGTATAGTATTTTACTACCACAAAAGCAGTCAAAGGGCCCATTTTCCTTGCCTGCACCAGGGCCCACTACATTCTTGCTACGCTTCTTCAGAACCCCCCCCCCCCCACCCCTCCCGAGCTGATATCAACCAATCAATATTTGTGGAGCGCGCTAATCACCCCCCAGTGATATCGTTGTAAGGGTCTGCTTTGCTACACCAAAGGCGACAGGTCACGTTGCGCCTCACTGGGGCAATGCTTTAAAGATGGCACCTTCTTCTGGCCAAGATCACAGACTGGCCATGACTGGGGTTTCCGTATACCTCGTCTGCATAGGAGGTCACTTCCTTCTAGCAGCAACATTCACACTTCAAAGCCTGTTAACTGAAAAGACGTCTCCCGCGCTGTCTGCTTCCGGTCCGCGTTCATGAGCCCTGGGAAATGCCACTCGCCCGGGGCTGGCTGAGATCGAGACCAGGTGGGAGCAGTGCTAACTTTAATGAGGAGGGCTGGCATTCTTTTTGAATCCCGGCCCGAATACACTTAGCGTGCTGCCAGGCATGCTGGAGAGGAGGCTACTGTGAGCAGGAGCGAAAAGATGTCCAGCAACCGGAAGCTCAAAGTACTGCACTCTCTTCCTGCCTCTGCAGCCCTCAAAGCAGTGGTGACTCCTCCGCTAAGGCGGAGAAGCGTCACCCCACTGCTTCAGCTGCAAGCTGAATGCAAAAAATAAAATTAACATTCGATATCATTTTGTTTTTTGTATTCAGCTGAAGCCAGGGCGGGGGGCGGGGCGGGGCTGGGCTCCCCGCGCATCACAGGGGAATGAGTGGTGGCTGCACCTAAAGTGCGCATGTCGCTTTGACCGACCTCCTCGGGCCGGCCAAAGCGTCATGCGCACTTTGCATGTTCTCTACCCAGGGTGTAGTGTAGCCTGGCTGGAGAACATGCAGAGCCTGTCAGTCTCTGTCTGAGCGCCGAACCATAGCACTCAGACCAATCACAATGCTACAGCTGCTAAGTCAGCGTTGTGATTGGTTAGGGGATTCTGGCAGGCTGGGTGCTTCCTTCCGAGTGGAGAGGAGGACGGCGAATGAAGAGGCGGTGGCCGTGGTTGGCGGAAAAAAGGTAAGTGCATTTTTTTAATTTTAATTTTCCTCCCCTCCCTCCATCCACCCGCCCTACCACCCCTGGTCAGTAGCAGCCGCTCCTGCCTCAAAGACACCTTGGTACTTGCACCAAACAGCCCCTAATGCCCCTATTTACTGCTAGATGGTTGTGTTGCTCACCATCCTCGATTGGACATTTCAGAACAAAAATATATATTTGACAAAATATTCCTGCAATAAACGCACTACTAGTTGTTGCAGTGAACGAATACCCTGCTATTTATTAAGCGAAAAAGTGCCACAGACGCACAGGGTGTGGCCTTTCATTAAACCCTGCGGTCGGACCGCAAGTTGCCAACTTTGGAAGCAGGCGACGTGGATTCTAATCTTCACTTTTCCCACCTGACCAAAATTGTGCGGTCCTGGGCCAGTCACTTTTTTGCTACAGAGGACGGTAAGTGAGGAGACAGGCATACGACGTTATGATATGAAGGATCCTGAGTCAATGGAGAATATTACAAATATTTTATTAAATAAAAACCAGTGCATTGTATGGACCCAAAGTAAAAATATTTGTAAAGATGCCATTATAAAAAAAAATTTAAAAAAAATTGCTGAAACATCCGGATTGGGATTTCACTGGGCTTGTACCCGGCACCACATCGACCCACTTGTGCAACTTCTTAAAGGAGAAGGTCCTGGAGAACCCACCAGCTTTAGACCAGGCAGGGGTCTGCACGTTCCTAAGCCCCTGGTGGCCCTGTACGCAGTCCTACACACTACATGTTTTTAGACTTCCCAGAGACCTAAGTGCATGTTGGCGACTTAGAGCGTGTATAGAAATTGGAAGGTCTGCTGTGATATGGGTTCCCAATGAGCTTGAATGGTCTCTTTGAGTCCTGGGCAGCCATCTGCAGTGGTGAGCTGACTTATGGTGGGCTTTTTTTAGGTCTCACCTACGCCTACCAGGTGGCTTTTAGCTGTCTGTAAGGTAGAAGAATTCCCTGTGGATCATACCAAAACTTACAGTGAGCTTAGAGCCTGCCTGTTGCTTACCATTGGTTGGCTTTCTTGTCAATCTCATTTGCTTTCTTTGTAGTCAATGGCTTGTCATTCTCTTCTTGTAGTTGTCCCTCCCCTGGAGCTTAGCCTCTTTACAATACTTTAATTGGCCGACGCAGTTAGGGAACTACTCTTTAATTTGTCTTTCAGCACTTCCTTATTGTGCCTTTTCTCCCCCACACTCAGCGTCTCGCCCCCTCCTTTTGAAGCTTGCCTCGACCCCACACGCTCAGTGATTCTCCTATCTCCCCGCCCCAGCTTTGCTTTTTTTTTCGTTGTAAGTAATTTATTCCCCCAAGGCTTAAAATTCACCCAATGCCCCCCCACTCACTCCCTGTTGATTCCCCAAACTCACTTCTTCATTGCTCCCCCAAACCTCCCGCAATCTTAAAGATGCTTTGAGAAATGCACTTCTGTGCAAGTTATTTTCTTTTCTTCTCCCGCTCCAAGTAGCATCCATTACCTTCGATCAGTAGATATAACAATAAAATGGCCAATGCATCATACAGTTGCTCTACACATGTGGTGACCCATCCATATGCATACATCATCACGCATGCGTCCACGTATTGAATGAGACAGCTGTATGACGTGTATGTGCTCACAAGCATCATTGTCATCTTTTTTTCCATTTTGCCTTTTGCTGATGCTGCACAACATCGGCAAAAAGCATAGTCAAAGCCAATAGGTCACAAAGGCGAGACTCATTGAATTTGTCGATGTTTGTTTTAATTTGTTACATGGCAAATCTCTGGTGTGCTGGTGCAGGTTGCGGATAGGTCAGGAAGGGAGGGCTAGTCCTTAGATTGCTGGCCTCTTGGAATTCTTCGGTGGGATTCTGGCAGACCATTTTTGGGCCCCTGGAGTGTATCGATGGATATCTAGAGTGGTGGAGAAAAGAAGCTTCTGGAGTGCCATATTGTGCCGCTGGTTGGCCTGACACGACTATGGTGGGACATGATACCTTGGATGTGTCACTTCCTCTGGCCCTACTTTCCCCAAGTGCTGTGGTAGTGTTTTATGGACAATATCTGTTCCATATCGCTTTACAGGTAGTCCATCCGTTTGATACTCATGAAGTGTTTAACTTGGAAGGATGTCCAAGAGTGACTGGGAAAAGGTCGGATCTGCTAAAAAATATCATTTTGTGTAGTTGCTGTTTCAGTTTGTTAGCACGTGTGCCTAGGAGTTTAGAATAACTCCTTACAAGTTGCTCCAACCGGAAAACTTCACAGCATCTTAACTTAGCCTCCCAGTTAATGGCTACCTTGATAGCTATTTTTTCTGGCTTTTGCTGTTTATAGCATTTTTGAAGATGGCTTGAAGTGCTTTTATGGGTGTGGTGAGTTACTAGGAGTCATTTCATGGTTTTTCGTGAACCAGATGCCACTTGAATTTTGGGCAACACCCTCCTTGCTGGCAGCAGACACAACACAACCGGGGCCAGCTGCTTCGGGCGTGGAGGGCAGACACGTGGTCCTGAGCGCCCGGCAGCTTTCCTCCTTCCTCCACTGCTTTCTTCGCGATGAAAACTCAGAAGTGAGAAATGCTGCACAACTTGTCTGAGTATAAAAACTGCACTTTGGACTCTCCCTAAGGACTGAAGCTTGAACGATATCTGCTATTTGATTGTTAGTAGGAGTACAGTGTTTTTTGTTGGATGGTAATAATTAGAGCTGTAACAACCGGAAGCTGTCCAACATGTCTATCTAAATCCTTGTTTCTGGCTGCAGAGGTTTATTTTATCTATTAGTTGTTTTTTTGGGTAGGCCTGGGAAAAAATGTAATTACTCTAGCACAATTTATGAAATTCCTGGATTTCAGATAACGCAAAATTCACGGAATATCTCGAAATTTAGTATGGTGTGGTCTTATGTAACTTTTTTTTTTATTATTGAGCGAGCACCTCAGGTAAAAAAGTCTTGTGAGTTACCAGCAGGTGACTGGTTCGAGCGGAAAATGTAGAGACATTTTTTTTTTTTTGGGAACTAGCCTCCGGCTGATAAAATGATGTGATTTTGTACACCCTTAGTGGTGGGTAGGCCTAATGGTGATTAGTCCTAGTCGATGGGACCTGGCATGTTCCAAGGGAGTAATAGATTACGGTAAAAGGCTAGTTTGATTTCGACAGTTGCGTGCTACATCAGCCTCTCTGAGGAAGTTCTGTGTTGTCGGCACACATTTGTAATTGCTGGCTGTCTGGTTGAGAAACACTGGGAATGGGACCTATGAAGGCCCTGACACATATTTTGCTATTTGGTGGGTTGGGGGGTATGGAGAGAGAAGATGCTGCCAATGATGTCTTTTCGGGTGAGAACATTCATAACCTATTATCAGGTCTTGCCACCTATTCCAAGGGCACTATGGTTACTGGACAGTGCTCTGTGAATAACCGCTGGTACCCGGCTCGTCATGACTCTTGCACTGGTCTTGAATGCCACGTTTTCTTGTTTGGACCTTGGCTCCCAAGGGCTAGTGAGGAGGAATGGAGCTATGAGTGCTTATTTTGGGATGCGATGAGTGTTTGGAACCCGGATACACTATAACACAAATTATTAATTCTCATCGATCACTGTGAAGTTATAACTATATTTTCAAAACATTATAGACACTTATTTATAAGAGCAGCACATGGACATTTGGACAAAAAATATTGCAGCATCTTCTGAGGCTCAGATAACATTGCCAGGCACACACAGCCCGCTGTCTTTTCTTTGAGCTGTGCTCATTACCCAATACTGATAGTGTGCAAAGTTGCCCTTTTTTTTTTACGTTTGTGCAGGTCTAAGGGAACTTTTGAACTTATGACATTTTTAATTTTTGAAGATCTGTGCATAAAGGTCCTACCAACAGCAGTCCCTCTGCCTTAGTTCCGGTGATTCAGTCTAAAGCTCTTCTAATCATTCACAACGTGTTGCAGCCGCTGTTTTTAACACCTTATGAACCCCTTCCCTTGCCCTCCCAGTTACCTGTCACCCCCTGCTGCCACGCACCCACTCCCCACCCCAACAAACAACTTGGCACCAGCCGGTGGTTCAGGTAAGGTGGAGGAGGAGGGAGATGTTTGTGTTCAAAGGCAGATCATTGAGATAGCCAGCCAGGGACTATGGAACGACCCCTGCTGCCTCGTTTTGTTGACCAGCAGCAGGGTGGCACATTTCTTCCCACCCAGGGCGCCGTCTGAGCAAGGGCCGGCCCTGGATGGACAATAGCCCCAACAAAGCCTCTTTTGTCGTGGGAGCCACTTTTGGTTGGGCGCCTTCTCTTGTATGCTGGTATGGTTCCCCTCCTGATGGTCGTCTCTTAGAAGTGTCCCCTGGCTGGCAGGTGGTGGGGTTCCCGAGAGTGTCTCTCTTTTTTGTTGGTTTTTTTTTCAGTTTTATATAGCGCAAACCTGAGCTCTACATGAGCACCAGTTACATTACACAAGGTCACATTCATTTTCTTTTTTCTTTTGATTTTTGGCAGGGGAGATTAGTGATTTGCCCAGCATCACAGGATGTGAGAGGACGACGAAGCTCTAACCTGGTTTCCCAGTTCCACGGTAGGCAGCACTGTCTGTGCCCGTTCCCTTGAGACAGATCCCCCCTTTGGCATCCCTGTAGTCTAAGGGATATTTCACAACGGAACCCTTTAGCGGGCCCAGGCCGACATTTCACTGCCATTTACAGTCGAATAATTACCACTTTCCTGTTGTGACCCCAAATGCATTGCCGTTCATAGCTCCCAAAAGACCTTACAGCGAGTCTGTACAAACCTATGCAGCGAGTCTGTGCAAGTTAGAACTGCCTCGATCTGCAAACGAAGGCCACTCTGTTCTGTCAGGGCCTATTTACTGCCGACCGCGCATGGCGAGGTGTTATTCCTCCCTCCGGCTCGGCTAAAACAGTGTCTGGTCTGCAGAAACCGAAATCATAGGAGGTACGTACCCCCAAACCCCATCGCAGATCAGGGGTAGGAGAAAGCTTCCTGGTGAATGGAAGCCCCGGGGCAGCAGCCGGCACATGTGTATTGCGTTACCCAGTTAGCGCGCACAGCCCACAATGCACCTCTGAGAGCCCCTGGGGCGGGACACGCCCTTGCTGCGTATCCAGTGCAGTGAGGAGAAATCGTGTCAAATGTGGGGGGGGTTTCGGTAGAGGCCCTGCGATGAAAGGCGGGGATTTTTCCTCTGTATGGTGGGGGTTGGGGTTGCAGGAGGAGTCCAGGGCCGTTCAGCAGGGCTGCTGTTACTAAATTGCAAAGATGGCCCCTCAATAATGTATGCAGCGCACACCTGGCTCCTCAGAAAGGTATTGTTTTCACATTCCTTTTCGAGCGAAGCGTGTCGTATCTCCCCGTCAGACTAAGGTGCTTTATGTGGGCCAGAATTTAAAGGGAAACCAACATCGTTTTCTGCCAGACAGCTTGAAGGTGGGTTAACTTGCGAAATCAGCGTGCACTCTGATGGTCTTAAGTTCTTAAGTTCTGTTTACGTGCAGGCAGCCTTTCATCATTCTGTACACGAAAGGAAAGGACGAATTTATTTGTGGTGCTAATAGCAACACGTGTTAATTACAGTGACGGAAAACACAAAACTTGAAATTTGTTTTCCAGAGCAAAATATGTCAACTGAATCGGTGAGGGTCTCGCTGACACCCCATATAAGTAAGAATGTTGTACACATAAGGTGAACAAGTGAGTGATACTCCGCAATATCTGTGCAAACATTGGCAAATAATCACCAAGCACAGTTTGAGTGAGATGTAAATGAATGCAGCCAGCAAAGGCAGAAATGCATAAACTGATGCAAATAACGACCAAGCACACGATGTAATCCTAGACTGGGAGGTGTGGGCAGACCTGTCAAACACATGCAAATAGGGCACAGGGTAAGCAAACACTGGCTGGGGAGGGAGACCGGATGAGAAAGTTAGACCAGGAGGTAGAAATGCAGGCAAATATGACCAAACCCAGGCTGGCGGAGACTGCCAAGCCGGGCATGACTGGCACTGGGAACGGTGAAGCCCACTTTCTCATTTGTTGCACCAACTTTGAAGTAACAACTATAAATCAAAATTAAAGTTTGAAAAAGAAAAAACTTTGACGAAACAACGAGGCGCTACTTGGAGTCTTTACAGTGGACACCGCACTCTCCTAAGTGATGAGCAACAGACGCTGATGCAGCTCGGTGAGAACTTGGGATTTGTGAAGGAATTAAAATACAATTTAGTGGGATTGTTTTACTTAACAATCTTTAAACAGTCAGGGGCTTATTTACAAGCCGCTTGCGCCGCCGCTGCGTCACTTTGTCCCATGCTTGTAAATGAAGCCCCTCAGTTTTTTTCAATTAAAAAAAACAAGGAGATTGTGAGGTAGCAGGATAAGCCCCTTGTTGTAAGTGTTTTTTTTATTTTGGCGAGAACTATGGAGAATACTATCAAGCAGCAAAGTTGTCCAACTTTGCAAACGGGGAAAACCAAAATGTATATTTATATAATGACTTGGACCATACCCTCTTTGTATACATTGCTTGTGTGCAGAACAGCTTGAGTAATTATTGCATATTCAAGAAAGCCGAATTGTCATTCATAGACCAGATGAAAGGTCCTGTCTATATGTTGGGGCGCAGCTGCTTACAGCGCGAGGCTTTGCAGCGCCTGCATTGTGGGTGTATGTTTGTGTGTTGGGGGGCGAGAAGGGTTTTAGCGACCCCTCACGGTTGATAGTCACACTGCCTGCTAAAACGTTTGTGAATTGCTCGACCTGTGGGGTACGGAGGAGAGGTCAAAGGTCACATGCAAATCCCTGCCATCTGGAGCTGTCTCCAGATACACATTCCTGCATTGCTGTCATTCCTGGGTGGGGGTGCTGCAGGGGTTAATCCCAAACTGCTGCACGCTTCACCCAGAACGGGGCACACGTTTAAATACCTTTTATCCCCTGATAAAAGAGAAAACGCACACTCCTTGAAGAAATGAAGTAGGCGCCATTTGAAAGTATTCATCGCAGGATTAAAAAAAATACTAGATCTAAATATAAATGCTTTATTTGGATCATCCCGTGAATTGTTTTGTGTAGATCAAATAGTTTTCATTTGTTGATATGTAACCCTGTTACAACAGATATAATTGCCTTGAAAATGTTCAAATGGGATTGGCCAAATAATGCCACGTGACTTCTCAGCTAAATCTGTTCGTAAAGCTGCAAGCTTAGAATGAGGACACGCACACCATATATATATGTGTACATTGGTGAGGTTGTATCAGGGGAGTAGCCAGGAAACGAAAATACTCCCCAGTTAGAACTAAAGCTCTGATCACACCAGCAAGTGAGCCCAGCTCTCCCTATAAGAGCCCCCTTGTCTCTTCCATCCAAGCATCTATCCATTCATCTTTTCACACTTCAATCCGTCTGCTGATATCCACTGTTTCACCTTTACATTCTTCCATCCACTCATTGTTTCATCCATCATTCAATCTTTCCCTATTCCATTCATTCATCCACTCTTCCATCCATCCACCAGTCCACTGTACTATCCATCCATCCACTCTTCCATCCACCCACTCTGCCATTCATCCATCCACTCTGCCATTCATCCTTCCATCTACCCACTCTGGCACAAAACCATTGATTCTGCCATCTAGCCATAAATCTACTCTTCATCTATTCACCCATCCATCCACCCTGCCATCCATTCACTCATCTTTTCACACACTCCTACATCTATCCATCCTTTTACTCTGCCATCCTTTCACCTCTCCATCCACCTATTGATCCCTTTACTCAGCCATCGTTTCCCGTGTAGCCACCTATCCATTCATCCCTTTGCTCTGCCATCCTTTCACCTATCCAGCCAGCTATCCATTCACTCACTCGTTCATCCATTCCTTTAGTCTACCTTCCATTCACCTGTCCATTCACTCATCCTTCCACCCACTCATCCTTCCACCCACTCACCCACCTATCCACTCATTCATCCACCTACTCTTTCTCCCACCCACTCATCCAGCCTTCGTACCATTCACCCATCTTTCCCTTTAATATTCCCTCCATCTTTCCCTTTAATATTCCCTCCACCTTTCCCTTTAATATTCCCTCCATCTTTCCCTTTTCTATTTATTCATCTTTCATTCTTCCTACCCCTGCTTGCTCTTCTAATGACGCTGTATTCCTTTATTGACTTAATTCTGATTTTTTTGTCTGTCCAGTTGCATACAGAAGAGGTCCATAAAGAACCCTACCCCCTCTGTAGCTGCTAAAGCAGGGTGTTCACGACTCCTCTGGGTCGTATAATACTTCATACCCTGGGCTGACGAGGTACCGAAGGGCATTTGTAAACGAATAGGACGCGACACAGTGGGAGTGCTATGGATTGAAGACTGTCTGTCATGTGGCCTACAAAGATAATATTTTGTTGTACTTCATGAGGTCTGGGGTTTGTGCTCATATAGTGTTGCATCATTGCACCTATGCATTTGTTTGAAGCGAAAAGGTGTGCGGGATAGGATGTGTAAGCATTGGATGGTAGTCAAGGCTTTAAGTGGGCCGGGTCTCAAAAAGGGGGCCTCGAAACGGGTCTCTATCGGGCTCTGTTTTGTACCCTGGCACAGGCGGACCGTTTTTTTCCGGACTGCAGTGACAGCAGGCACATCGATGTGCGCGTGTTCACACTGCTCACTTCTCACTAGTGGAGAAGTTACGGCATGACGTCATGCCAGGTGAGCGATGTAGGGGAAGGGAAATCCTTTAAAGAGAGTAATTTTCTCTCTGGATTTCCCTTCTCTTTTTGAAAGTCAGGAGCAGCAACATTGTCGTGGTGTCACCAGGGCTTTAAGTGGAAGCTTTTTCAATATTCTATACAAGCCATAGTTGCTGCTTATTTATCTTATGCAACTAACAACCATTGACAAAGCCAACAGTCCTGACTTGTAGGTATGATGTTATTTGTTGTATCATATATCTGGATGCAATGACCGAAACAGAAAAATCCAAGTTGGGCGGCACACTATGATAAGCACAAAATTTTAGCTTATGTGTTTTTAAGCCGCGCCCTTAATTACATTGGCCACGCCCCTTTGAGAGACCCTCCAGTTTTTCATCCCACTTAAAGCCCTGATGGTAGTTTATGGATGGATCGAAAGTGTCAGAGTTGAGTGTGTCTTACGTGGTGTCGTGTGTATGGCAGAGACTGCTCAGACCGTGCCGCTACAGGAGGGTAGGGGAAAAGTATTTGAGGAAATGCAGCCGTGTATGCAGATACCTACCATTTGGAGTGGCTTGTATCATACAGTTTAAACCAAGTTGAATATATGCAAGAGATGGTTCATGAAAGCGAAGGGGGAAATCCATGAGGAACATCTAGGGCCGTATTACACATTATCATTGTTTGCGCCCGGCACACCTTTCAAAAGGTGCGCCGGGCGCAAACAATAATAAGGCGCCCCATTATGGTGTATGCGCTGCCTCCAGGGTAGCCGCGACCTCACGATGCCCAGGGCAGGCATTCATGTGAAAACACAGAGCAGCTGCTCCGTGTTTTCACAGTGCAGGCGGCACCCGCCTGCACTTTCAACGGGGATTAGAGATCCCCTTGCAGGCGGGTGCAGTCAGCGCCTGCATCCGCCTGCAAGGGGATGTCTGGGGGGTCCATAGGACCCTCTTTACCCACTGCAGAGGGCTGCTCTGAGGGGCGCACTGACAGTGCGCCACCTTTTAAATGGCGCAACTGTCAGTGCGCCTCCTGAGGGCTTCTTTGACTCTGCACCCGCGTCTGTAATATGGCGTGGGTGCAGAGTCAAAGGAATTCCCTCATTTGCATAAGGCCGCTATGCAAATGAGGGAACACCCTCTGAAGGTAGCGCTGGCGCTTTAAGTGCGCCAGCGCTATTGGTATTATAGAAGGGGACGCACAAGCATCTGCGCCCCCTTCTATAAACACCAAAGTGCCCTGGAGGCGCGCAAAGCGGGCGCAAATGCCCGTTGCGCCCCCCGGGGACCTGCTGTAATACGGTCCCTTGTGTAGTTTATGGTCTAAGGCTTTGATACGGCCCTGGGTCCGCCTGCTGTCCTCCTGACCTTTACTTGCGGCCACAGTCAGCAATAGCACTGGGCTGCTGTTTACTCGACTCAGGACAAAAAATAAAAATGTTTAATAAACAGTCAAGCATTTATTTAAGGGTTAGCTGATGTTAAAGAAAGGAAATAACTAGAGAGTCCTGCACCGCTTTACTTTAGCAACATATTAATTTTTAAAGACCTCTTGCCACAAAAGTGTAAAAACATGACAAAGTCTCTTCAAAATTCAAAGTGTATTTAATTAACATGCAGAACCTTTTCACCTTTGTATATCAGATATCAGCGCATTGAGAAGTATTAAATTAAAAGTGATAGTTTTCAAACATGAATTTAGAAACATTAATTCTTCCTCCCGCCCCCCCCGCCCTGAAAATGCCAATAGTGAACTAAAGAGGCAAGTCTGTTATGTGCACGCTTTGGGTGGCCTGGGTTACTATTTTATATGATCAGCATTGCAGTATATTAAATCAAGCACAGAAGAAGGTTTTGTACAGCACACACCCTGAAGTCATGTATTTCAAGGTCCTTTTATATGTCATAATGAAGAAAAAAAGGAGGGAAAGTTAAATAAAACTATTGCCCAGGATCACACATTTTGGTAAAGTGGGGAAGCTGGGATTAATCCCAGGTTTTCTGGTTTCACATTCCAAGGCTTTTTAATGCATAAACAGAAAGACTAGTGCCTCGATGCAAGTCAACAGCACTATAACATTTTGTGTGCGACTGAAACACTAGAGTATTGAACAGCCTATGAAAAAAAGCAGTGAAGTACTTTCCAGTGACAGACGTCACATCCCTACTCCCGCAGAACTCATTTGACCAGGTGCCCTTGTCCAGAGATTTCCATTCAAAACACTGCTCGCACCATCCATTTACCAGCAAGCCCCCGGCACTGCCCTCTGTCCCTGCGCCCTGGGTATAGGAGCACTGGACACAGCAAACACAACAAAATGTTCCCATTTGTCAGGTAGAGGGGAAATAATGAATAAACAGTGACAGCGTGGGAGTGAAAAACCGATGAAAAGGAGGGACAAATAGGAAAGATTAACCACTTGGAAGCAAGGATTTGTAAAGGACACTGAAAGAAACAAATGAATAGCAATGGGTGGGCTGTTACCCCACAAAGTATATAGAACATGTCTCGAAGGCTTGACCTAAAAATGTGAATGACACCAGTGGATGAAATCCTTATACAGTAAAATCAAAATGTCTTGGCTAATGCCAGACCTATAATTCAGAATGAAAACAATTTTGAAATAAAAAATAAAGTAATAATTTATAATGTGCATTCTTGTGAAGAGAAAAACACACAAAACAATTACTATGAGGAAGCGAGGAGAAAACAAAATGAACAAAACACCAAATGAAGTAAACAAAGCGGCTAATACAGAGTGCAATGCATACAATAAGAAAACCTGTCTTTCTGCGTCTGAGGCAGGGTTTAGAATGTTTAAGCAGTGTCTCATGGTGTGGCTCGCGACCGCAGGGGGGTTGGGATGATCGCTTCTGAGAAGCAGCAAAATAGCTCACATGGTTAATGCATCTGTTGCGTAAAGGTGCTTGCTTCTTGCAGGAAGTTACTGGTTTGAACGGAGGTACAGCTGAATTAGCAGATTATTTATTACAGTTGATAAACATAATGTTATGGTACTGAACACTAGTTCTGTGGTTACAATGCTCCATTAACTATTACAGACAGCAACTTAGATAGGACCAAATGTATTCTATCAGCACAATGGCTCAAAAATATCCAGGGCATAAGATACAACTACCATGTTTTTTTTTTGCTCACATATTGCATTTGAATGCACATTTTATTATGTTTCTTCAAATGAATCATTTTTATTAGTAGAAAATGAGTCAAGCCTAAAAATTCCCGACAAAGCGTACATATCTAAATGAAACTAGGCCTGTAAGAAGGCGGAACAGTGGCCTACGGAATCTGGGTGTGGCCACTCCCCGCATTCCGGGCACTACGATTTGTCAGTTACTGCTCCAGAGAGGGGGATGCACAGTGTATACATATCGAGGACACACCGCTGCACGTGATGCCCACCTAGCCTAACGAGGGGCTGCCCAGCATAGCCTTCATCGTGCAAACCTAGGGACAAATGTAACTTTTTTTCACACAAAGCAGAACGACAATCTGCTGCGCTGCGTGAAAGGGAGAGAGAAGGAATGTGCCATATATATCAAGATATGGCACATTCCTGCCCTCTGCCGGCACACAATCTGCAGCCCAGCGCCAACGCAGGCACCCTTGTGCCATGTAGCAAGGGTGCCTGCATCACAAGAAGTGACACCCTCCTGCACAAAAACAATCCTTAGAGGCCTTTTCCTCTTTCTAAGTGTGCGGGGAATTCAGCGAGGAGAATATTTTTTTTGTTGCATCTCTGTTGGGAAGCGTACAATTCTGACGCATTCCCAAGTCTAACAGTGTTGGTAAATCTGGGACTGCTTCAGAATACATGGGTGGTGGGTACGTGGGAACACCCACGCTCCGCCCGTATAACGCCCCCACCACGCAGAGTAACGCAAGGCCGCGACTTGAACTGGCAAGCCACGCAACGTGACCTTGCATGGCTTAGTAAATCTCATTCTAGGTTTTGCATCCCCCTGAGTCCCTTTGCGAGGCATATGGGCAACGCAAAACCTTAATAAATCTGGGATCAAGCTTGCAGTAGTCTCCTAGTGTCACTGTGATTAAAAGTGCCTTACAGTAAAAGGTGACAGAATCAAGTTGGCACAGGTGTCAGACATGCAGCCAGGTAGGAAGTGGGTCACCGGTTCATGTGAACTAATCGTGGGAGGGCGGCGACAGCAGGTGCGCTCACAGCACTGAGGTCCTGGCAGATTCCAGGAAGGTAGGGCACCTAGTAGTAGCCACTTTTAAAACAAGCATTTGCAATGCAATAGGTCTCGCATTTGCAAGAGTTTAAGCTATTGGCATTGTAAATAACAATTACCCGTTTTTTTGGAGTGGAGTGGATGTAAGTGGTGTGGTGTGAAATTATGTGGGTTGAATTGGATTGTTAGTTGTGGAATTGTGTGGTGTGTAGTGTATTTGTGTAGTGGAATTATGTGGCATGGTGAACAGATAGGGATGAGAGCCGCACAGAATAGATGGAAAGGATGGTAGAGAGGGGAAGTGGTGAATGAACTCCAGACAGAGGAGCAGAAAGAGTATGTAAGAAAGAGAGAAGGAAGGGGATAGCAGGCCATAGACTCATAATCAGGGATCTTCTGAGTATGCAGAAGACACCCTAAAAAGAGGAAGAGAACATGGGTTTGAGGGACTGAAATCTTGAAAAGGCACAGTAAAGAAACTGTGCTCGAAGACCTGAAGTGAACCATGTGAGAGAGGCGGGAAGAGTGCATGAGTGAGCGAGAGAAAGGTGTGAGAGAGAGAGGGGGGATGAGTGGGAGGGATACCCTGGGGGGTGGAGGCGAGAGGTGGACCAGTGCACAGCGCGAGGAGGTATAGGCAGGTAGTATGTAAGCAGGCTGTATAGAGAAGAGACAGGGAGTGTAAGGGAGCGATGAGAGGGTCGCAGTAGAATTGGGAGATTAGAGGGGATAGTGGGAGGGAGAAATGAGAGGGGCAGTGGCTGTATGGGGAAGAGATGACAGGGTTGATGGAAGTGCGAGGTAAAGATGGGTTGTTTTGGAATTGTGGAATATTGCGTTGTGGAATTGTGGTGTGTGAAGTTGTGTAGTGGAAATATGTGGCATGGTGTGCAGTGGAATTATGTGGATATTAATTAAATGGTATTAACTGTCATGGAAATTTGTAAAGTGAGATTGTGTTTGATGGACTTAATTATGTGGAATGGTATTGTGCGTTGTGGAGTGGTGCAGGATAGAGAGGAGAGGTGTAGGGAAGAGAGAAGAGGTGCAGGGTAGGGTGCAGAGGTGTAGAGTGGAGTGCAGTGGGTGGGGTGCAGTGATGCAGATTAGATTAGAGTGGAGTTGATTGGAGTGATGCAGAGTAGAGTGGCATAGAGTGCCGTAGAGTTGAGTGCATTGGCGAGAGTGCAGTGCCGCAGAATACAGTGGTGCAGTGGCACAGAGTGCATAGTAGAGTGGGGTAGAGTGTACTGAATCCCATCGATCCTTGAAGCAGGAATTAGAAAATCATTTGAATAAGTAATTTCACTGTAGAAGGATGGAAGGCAGAGTCGGCCCCTTTTGCTGCACGTTTATGACCTGAAGGTTGAATACAGATGCCTGCGTTGAGTGCATGTATCAGTCGGGGTACCTTAAATGAAGAAAAGAAAAACCTACTCATTTGCAAATCCCTTTTATTGGAAAACATTCGCATTGGTGGGGACCCGCCAGACGGTCTCTTGCCAGGTGTGAGTGGCTGACCCAGGACTGCAAGTACCAGAATGCAAAGCATAGATGAGCTACTCACAACTGACTTGGTGTGCCTTGAGATTCGAGTTCTGCACGTCTGGGGCATTCGTGCAGACAAAGAACTTGGTAACTTGGTAACTGGGGACTGGGTCCGATTGGTTTATGACTTAAAGCATCCTTCTAAGCAGGAGAAGGGAGATGTCAGAAAAAATAAAACAAGAAAGCATTAAAAAGGTCACCATTGCCTCCCACAAACTGTGCAAAGAAATGTTCGGTCCAGTACTGGAGTAAAAGAAGTGCGGTATGGATGCCCAGGGGTAAGGATCAAGTGCTTGCTCAACAAAACTCCCTACTGAATATTTTTATATACTCTCTAAAAATGCTTCGTTGGTAATGGCTGAGTTCATGACTTGACTTAACTATTACACCATATCCACTGAAGGTCCCGTGGCTGATTTGTTTTCTCAAGGCATCTTCCAAACACAAACTGAGTAAGGTTCAATTATGCTCAGCTAAGAGTCAGTTAAATTATTTTGCAAATAATTCAATAGCACTGTCCATATCTCTTGGAGTGAATTGACTGCTCAATCCGATTCACTTTTGTGTTTTCATTTTGCGTTGTAAGCATAGTCGTGAAAAGACATGGGACCCTAACGTACTTACATTGTGAGACAAGTCAGTGCCTTTTAGAAGCCCATAGGTCTGGGGCTGAGTCATTCACGAGTTGGCAGTATTATATGTGAAGGGGGAAACAACGTTTATAATGGTGCCTTTACCACGCAATGCATTTACCACCAGCATTTAGCATGCATGCCTCTACCACAAATGGTAAGTATTGATAAATAATGGTAGGTGTGCTTTTTGAAACCAAAAAATGTTTTTTTGCTTTTAGCCAATATATTGTTTTAGATTGAGGGCCCGGAATTATCCCCAACAATAAAGTTTTGCAAAAATCATGACAAAAACGAGCATAGGCAAAGCAGAAATGCTGGTGGACAACGCCAGACCAATTGGCTTTGATAGTGCGTGTAATTAATATTGTATATAGATGAGATGGGGAGAGACAGTTTATAAAATCGGCTTTAGAGACAGACAAGTGCAGAAACACCCATCCCTGAGCATCAGGCACCACATGCAGGGCACACAAAATGCATCAGACACCATAGCTGCTATTAGAGTGGAAGGCGTTGTTGCAATGAAAGTATAAAATAGTATCCAGCAGCTCGGACTGATAACCAGATGCTGGTGTCCAATTAGCAACGGGAGCATATGGAAGTTTGGACTGAAGTGGATCTATGTGGTGTGATGTGGAGTGGAATTATGTGGGTTGGATTGGAATAGTTTGTCGTGGAACTGTGTGGTGTGGAGTGGAGTTGTGGAATTGTGTGTTCTGGTGTCCTGTGGAATTATGTGGATAGTAATTATATGGTATTATGTGGAATGGGATTGTGGGTCATGCAGTGTAATTATTTGTAATTGTATTGTGTGTTGTGGCGTGGCATGTAGTGGAGTTATGTGGTGTGCTGTTGAATTTTGCGGCAGGATGTAGAATTCTGTGGTGTGAATTGGATGTATATGGTGTGTTCAGTTTAATGGTGTGGTTTGGTGTGGAATGGAAATGTGTGGAGTTGAATTATGCTGATTGGAATTATGTGGAATGGTACGGGTTATATTTATTTGGCATATAGTGGATTTATGTGGTATTGAGTAGAGTGTAATTATGTGGAGTTGAAATATGTGGCTTTGAGTGGCATTATGTGACCTGCTTTGGAATGGTTTGTGGCATGGTGTGGAAATATGTGGCATGGTGTGGAGTGTAAATATGTGGCATGTTGCAAAGTTGAATATATTTTGTGGAGTGTAAATATGTGTTTTGGAATAGTGGATATATATATATATATATATATATATATATATATATATATATATATATATATATATATATATATATATGTAAATATGTGGTGTGAAGTGTAAATATGTAGGTTGGAGCGGAATTATGTGTAATGGAATTATCTAGAGTTGAATTGTGCTGTGTGGAGTGTAATTATATGATTTGGAGTGGAATTATGTAGCTGAGTGGTATTATATTAAGTGGAATTTTGTGACATGGAGAGGAATGGAATTATGTGGAGCTTATTTTATTGGTTTGTAATTATGTGGTATGGAGTGGAAGGATGTGGAGTGGAAGTGTGTAGAGTTGAATTGTGTGGCTTATTATGAGATATTTAAATGCGTTGTGTGCAGTGGATTTATGTGGCGTGGATTTGTGTGTTGTGGCATTGTGTGACACCTTTAGCCAGTTCTGATGCTTTACCCAACTGCGCTATGCATTCTGGAATTTGCAGGCCCATACTTATAATAGGAAAATTGAAACTACAGGCTCCGACAAGGAAAGTGCTACTGAACAGCTGGATTCTGCAGAGAGAGGTGCTGCTGCTGCGGCGTAGTGTGAAGGGTGGGGGTTGCGTGGGGGGCTTGGGGAGCTGTACGGCCTTGGGGTGGATAGGATACTAGGCAGAGTGGTGTTCTTTTGGCACATGTGGTGCTACTGTAAACGGCGCAAGGGGTGGGGGGGTGGAGGTGCGCACTGCATATGGGATGCGATTATTTAGGAGGATTTGGTGGGAGGGTTGGCTTTCTTGTGTTTTCACAGCTGCCAAAACAGTTTGTGTTAGAGATCATGTTGCGCCTCGGTGCTTACAGGGAGCCTTTTCAGGCGTTCTGTAGTCAATGTAGACTGTAAAACGTCAGTGATTGTGCTGTTGAGTTTTGAGGGTATGCAATTGAGGGGACACAGGGGACCACGGCTGGTGCTTTGTGCAGCGTAAAGTGGATCAGGGGAGATTACTCAGTTCACCCCGAGTCAATACTGTGTTGTGTGGGAATATACCTGGTCTGTTACTGTTGTGGAGGGCGGGCAGTGCAGAGGGTTAACTAATTCCTGCGGTAGGGGGGTTTGCAGAGTGGTCCCGTGCATGCTGCTGCTTGAGAGGGCCTAGTGCTGCTTGCTGCGCAGTGCGAGAATGCCTTGTCAGGGACTGGAGGCTGTATGGAGGAGGGGCAGGGCTGATGGATGTGTATGGTACAGGATTGATGGTTGTGTGGAGTGGAAAGTGAGTATGTGGGTGATGGGGTATCAGGGATGATTATGAGCAAATAGGGGGTACGCAATTCAGGGTGTAAGGGCTAAGGTATGTGTAAGAATGTAGAAGTGTGCGTCTTAAAGTAAAGTGTTAATTAATGGGTTGTAAATGTGTCTGTGGGTAAATGGCTGAAGAAATGTTAATGCGGAACTTACAGGTCGCCAAGAGTGTGGGCAAAGGTAAGAGTGCGCGCCCCGTACATGGCCATACCAATTATGTTGAAAGGGATGTGTAAATAAATGTGCAATTGTGCTTGAAAATGACTGCAGGAGTGTACAAGTGGTCAAATGGGAAGCTGCGGGAAAACGTTATCAGCTCAGGATCACAGTTTGTTCATGTAGGGGTGCCGGATTTGTTGCAGATTTTTGGGTTTCATGCTGGCCAATTAAGACATTAGATGACGTAGTGGTAGTTTTCCTTGACAAGAGTGTGCGACCCTGCGCTCATCAGTGATATGGGTTAATGAGGAGCAAATCATGATATTTGCCCAGGATCACACAGTGCAGTTGCGTAGTGATGCTGGAATTGGGCATTCACCCTGTGCAATTCATACATTGGATGGGGTTTCCTAGCTTGCCAGACGGGGATAGAGGGCAAAGAGGAGGCTCTGAGGGGGAATAAGGTATTGAGCCTCGGTCCTGAGACAGATGGGGAGTGTGGGTGTGTGCAGCTGTCGGATCGGGGTTTTCGGGTTGTGCAGGGTTTGGGGTCTGTGCCACTTTGCCTGCTGTACTTTGCGGAGGGTGCTTGTGGCACTGTTTGAGCGTGTTGCCCCTTGTGATGTGCTAGAGCCGGACTGGGCGCGCAGGTGAGGAAGGGAGACGCGCTCTGGAGCAAGGATCAAAAGAGAGCCTCAAATATGCAGGGATGAAGGGCCAAGGGAACTGAAAGCAGAGGACAGAGGGAACCTTTAATAGAAATAATAGACTGCCCGCCGAGACGTGATGGACCCTCGGAGCCGGCGGCTGCCCTGCATGGGGCAAAACAACCCCGGGCACGTGAAGCTCGCGAACAAAAGTGAAACCTGATTTAAAAACATGAAACTAAACAGTGGTGCGCGCCCACCACAGAGGAGCGGGGGGAGGGAGCGCGGCAGCGAGGCGAACGCGCGCTGCTGCGCGTGCTAGCCACCAGTGGGAATGGGAGGAGCAAAGGCGGGACATGCGCCCGCCTTTGCCCAATTGCGTGCCGTTTTTATTTTTTAAACGCACGCTACAGCCAATGCCAGGCTTTAGAAAGCTAACCACACGCATGAGCGTGTGGTTAGCTTTCTAAAGCCCGTACAAGAGGTCTCACGCTGCGCGAGCAGTGCTACGCACTGCAACGCTAGGCGCGAGACCTAAAAATGAGTTGCAGGAAGTAAAGTCATCCCTCAAGAGTAATGAACTGCCGCCTCCTTCCCCGGCAACCAGTGTCATGAGAGTCCCACCGAAACGGAGAGATAGAGAGACAGCTGGATAATAGGGAAAACCTGATGCAACCATAATGAGTCAGAAGCTGGTACTAAGGATAACTTTCTGTCTATTAAGCCAGATTCAAGGTCATCTATTAGGAGAAGACATATAGGGGTACTATAGGATTATGGGCTTTCTTTTGAACTTTTTTAAATGAATTTGTTCATGGTATAGCATTAGTAAAGTGTTTAGAGTAGGAAAAAATGAAAAGTTTCAGTTACTAACTGCAGGGGCGGTGGTAGATTATACTCTTGTGGGCACACTTTTTAGGTCCGTCTACAGACAACTTTAGGTGTCTGGAAAACTCCAAGCTATCAGTTCTTCAAAAAGTAAAACAAATTGTGGCAATAGAGTGGCCTGAGCATTCACCTGCCCTGTTCAGCCATTGACCTTCATGTGTTTTTCATGATTTGTTGCTGCTTGGATTATGCTGCCTCTCAAGGCCATTGCGTTTCACGATTTTCCTATTCATGTCCCCACTAGGTTTTGGGGATAGGGACGTCAAACTGTCATTTTGTTAAACTAGAGACAGCAAATGCTCTTTGATATATTTGTTGATTCAACCACATTTTTAAGTGCTGATTTATGGCTTTTTTTGTTTCAGAAGTGTTTGCTTTAATATATGCCTTAGCCTGTTATAAACACACAGTTCTAGTCACTAATTTGGTATCACGAGAACATGTTGCATTTCCAGATTTTTTTCGTTCACAAAATAAGGAAGTGTGCCTACATAGATTTTCTGGAACATGAGTATGCAAGCCTTGCTCCCACGCAGCCAGGCCACTAATACGTACCTACAATTCGAGTTGGTCACAGCCCTAGTACCTCATACACTATTTTGGTATGCAGACCTTTGGAGTTCACCCCTTAGAATGCAAACTCCATCTTCTTGCTTCTTTTCATTACACTCTTCTTTTAGGGTTCAGCTTAATTCTTATAATGCAGTCTGTCCAGCAAAGGGTCCCTGCTACCAACTTTCATATTGTTGTATCCCGAGATGTTGCATCATAATGGGATTTTCTTTGTAGTACAGCTGGGGCTAATGCATATAAAGTTGTCATTACTCAGACCATTTTTTGGGGGAGATCGGAACAGAATCTGGGCGAGTCCAAATTGGAGGGGGTGAGTGGCCCCTTGAAGAGATTTGTGGCCTGACTCCATTTCTTTTTGTGCAATCGGGAGGACGGACTTTTAATCCCATCTTCCCCTCTTGGCCACATTGTGTGATCTTGGACTAATCACTATATCTTTAGCACATAAAATCAAGCGAACCGGAAGCCGTATGTAATTACTACATTTTTACATGCAGCAGAGGCAGGCTTGGGGCAAAAAAATATTTTTTGTGTGTATTTCCAACATGTGTTCTCCTGTTCTCTATTTCCATTAACTTCCTTTCCGCATTCCTGTTCTGCAGCCCCGGGTCAGTGGTGGACTTGTTATTTTGACTTGTGTTGCTGGTGCCAGCCTGTCTAGCCTCCACCTTGCCTGTAGCCGGTCAGGAGCAGGTGTCCACGGAAGGAGCTCGAATATGGGCTCAGCCTCGGCTGCTTGTGTTAGAGACAGACTGGCATACATGCAGACCCACTGAAATAATGCAGCAGTAGAGGTTCAAATTATGTGGTGGAGCCGGCTAATTTATTCAGCAACAAAAGTCACATTTTTTTAGTGCCATGCAGAACTTTTTGTGGCAGTATTTCTCTATTTTTAAAATCAGCAATCACCAGCAGAAAGGTGACCAGTCAGCCTCTGCAAAGGACCTGGCATGACGTGCCAGTAGTGTGGCCATGAAATGCAGACAGTCCAACACAGACCACGGTCTGTTTTCTGATTGCTGAGTTGGGTCATTACTAATAGTGTGTTTAATAAGCTTCCTTCAGTGTTTGTTTGGTTGTTAGTGTGCTGTAGTGATTAGCGGTGTTTGGTGTGTGTAATCAGAAGTCTTTACCTATTCGGGGCTGTTAAGTGCATTGCGCGGCTTGAAGTGTGTGTCTGACGCAATTAAGAGCATTGCTAAGAATAGAGTTGGGTAATGGAAGAGTCCGTTTTGGTACACGAGAAAGGGTTGTGTAAGGGTTAAAGGTAAGGTCAAGGTTAGAAGTTTGGGTCAAAGTTTTAGTAAACTAAGAGATTATGGGTAGGACTTGGCAAGGGTCAAAGGTTATGGTAAATATTGAGATTCACAAATCACAATTCAAAACTTTTTTTAATTTAAAAAAAATGAAATTAAGGGGGGCAGGACATCGCACTTTTGGGAATAACCAGGACAAACACTGATTTTTAAAGCATATTTGGACAATACCATTGAACAGAACTGAAAAGAATTTAAAGGTACTTGTACAGGAGTTGAGGGTACTGTTCGCAATATGGATTCGTGCTTTGCAAGACCTCCATGAGCTGAGCCATTCCATGGGTCAGAGGGAGACTGGCTTGCCTCCAGCCTCCTCCTCCACATTCCTTTCTCTGAACCCATGCAGTGAGGCCACTTCGGCCATGAACCTCTTTTCAAGACAACAGGAAAAAAAGAAGCATTGGCAAAGACAATAGGTGTCGCTATTGGATTAGGAAATGTTTTGTAGCCATGTTTTGTAGTGTGGCTAAAACTAGAAAAAACACTGATGCAGTCAGGGCTAATGCGCTTTAAAAAAAAAAAAAAAAAAGTCCGTTAGCACTGGATTCATCATTCTTTTGTTAATATTATTTTTAGTCGTGCTGCTCAGCAGTCACACTGCTATACCGCATGGCTACAAATCATTGCCAAAGTTGGTAATGCCCATGATGTGCAGCATGAACAACAAGCAATGGCAGAGCCAATAGTCTCAAAGATGAGACCTATTGGCTTTGTCAATGCATGTTAGGTCTTGGCACAACACACCTGTGAATCTGAGCAAATCAGTTAATCTCCACATGCATGAAAAAGAAAAAAAAGATGGCATTTGGCAAAAAATCCTATCACATAAAGAAAGGTATTGCATCCATGTCTTAGTGAAAATACATTTGTAAGCAGATATCTGTTGTCACAATGAAAAGAAAATAACATCTGTTGTCATAAACATTAATTTCAAAGGAGAAATGGGCTTCTTTGAAGTGTATGTGGCACAGTAAAACTAATTACAAATGGCAAGAAGTTCAATAAAGACAACAGGGAAGTAGAAAAATACAAGCAGTACCTCAATCACAGGGTGATCAGCAGAAGGACAGCAATCAAGCTGAAGCAATCAGTCCACAGTCCATGCTCCAGCAAAAAGAAGAGGAAGTGAAGTGGCTGTGCTGGCCCATTAGAAGGCAGCAATTAAGAGTGACAATGAAGCAACAAATGTTCAGCAAAGCAAGCCCCTTGTTGTATACAATATCTCTCCCAAGCAAGAGCGCATGCACTGTCCCAGGTGAGACCAAAAAAATACTTAGTTCTTCCAGCTAAGGTCATAACATTAAAATAGACACAGTAATTTAAGGTGAACATTCTGGAAGGGAGCTGCAGTATGGTAAAAAAAACTGCAGCCTGTGACTGTCATACAATCAGCAGCTTTAAGATATGCAGTAGAAAATAATTTAAAACATGTACACCTTACCCCACCCTCCCTCTTCTGTCAGGCCTTAGACCTTTGGATCTGTTCTGGAGCGAACAGAAAGAGGCACTAGACACAACATGTTTATAAACCACTTTAAGATGCAGTACCCTGAAAGTGGTTTTAGCAATACATGTGTCCAAGTGTTTTACTGAGATCTCCACTCTTTGCCCCACCACCAACCAACAACAGCTTGCTTGATTTTATGCAAAACATCTCCCCATTACCAATTCACTCCATAAATTCCTGCAAAGTCTCTTGTTTGGGACTAACACGATCATTTGAACTTTATTCCACATCCATCTTTTCCTTGGCCTCTTGACTAGGCATGACTGCAAAATCCATCTTTTGAGGAGAAAGCTGGCGGCCTACGCAGCTCGAGTGGATAAAGCCTACCCTCGGGTGGGTGTGGACTGCCTTTGATGATAATAGCCCAGCTACTTGTGGTAGGGACAGGGAAAGCGAGGCGCTTGGCTGTCCATTCAACTTTTATAAGCGATTGTAAACAGATAGAGAAAATAACCTGCCATTATTTGAAGTATGTGACGTTTACTGTATGAAAACCTTAAATAAAGCTCTTGAGGAAAAAATACTATACGGTGCTCCAGAGCTGAATATTCCAATGTACAGGCACCTCTTGACTTTTCAAACAGTTCTTTAGCTTGACTCCGGCTTTAACAAGCATTTACAATGCAATAGGTCTCGCAATGACATTATTTTGAGCCATTGACATTGTAAATGGCAATGCCTTCAAAAAAATTAAAAGGCATTGTTATTTACAATACCAAAAGCAACACCTATTGCATTGCATAGCACAGTGTCCGTGAAGACGGCGCCGCGCTTATTAAAGTAAAAAAAAAAACTGTGTGTGTTGGGGGTGGGGGGGAGGCAGAGAGAGAAGAAGACATAATGCCACAGATCGCCATGCACAGAGGTTAGTTTATACTATGTAAGAATAACCCCAGCCATGTCTATATACAAACATCGAGATGAGCTGTGCCGCCGCACGTTCACAGACCTAGAAAGGAATAAAGCTCACTGACCGGCCTTACCCTGCATATACTGCTCACGGTCGGGTGCTGCGCCGGGGGCCCTGGGAGACCTGAGCCGAGCCCACCAGGATTGGGCGCCACCATGGAGGGCTCCTGAAGGCCGCAGTGCCGCAGCGCCCAAAAAGGACGACTGGAAGAAAAAAGTGAAGGAGAAAGGGGTCGGGAGAAATAGTGAAAAACATAAATGAAAGCGAGAAGGGGATGAGGAACTGAAAGATAAAGAGATGGTAGAGGGGTGGTGAGAAGGAAAGAGCGAAAGTCTGCAAGAGTTCTAGGGGTCGGTAGAGTGCTGGCAAATGGTAGAATGGAAGGCGAAACAAGGGCGAGGAAATCCAGGGAAAGGGCGAAGAGGTAAGTATTTGCATTTATATAACGCTTACTAAGTAGCGAAGAGTGAGAGAGAATGAAAGAGAAGAGAAAAATAGAGGAATGTAGAGTTAGAGTGGAGGAGAAAAAATCAATAGCAGGTGAGCTGGAGGGAGAGAATGAACGAGAAAGGAGGGAGAAACTATGTAACGAATCGGTGGGAAAGAGCGGGAGACAGCGAACTTGCGAGAGATAAGAGCGGGAGATGGGAGAGAAGAAAGAATGAAAAAGAAAAACGAGAAAGAGTGTGACATAAGAGAACCACATAAAAGGAGCTAAAGATGAAGGAGAACGGAAACGAAAGAGAGGGACGGTGCAGAAAGACAGAAAGGTAAAGAGTGAGATAGAACGGAGAGATGGGGAGAGAGACCGGGCTTGTGTGGGGGCAGAGAAAGACCAACGGAGAAGCAAAAGTCTTGCGTGCTCAAGCCGACAATTAATTTTAAAAAATCATTAAAAATCAAAGGAAGGTTGGACAGAGAAGCCCGATACATGAAAACAAAGCTGGGGCTATGGGCTACCAAGGGATGTCTTTTCGGGCGGGTGAGGGATGAAGAGTGGGGCATACAGAGCCTCTAAAGGAGGGGTGGGGTGTTCTTGGCGTCTCAGGGGCTGAAGTGGACGGGTCTCACGGAGTACAGCCGAGCTCCACGAGGACGGGCACCCCGAGGTATCTTACCGAGTGTGAGCCAGGGGCTGCAATCCTTCCCACTCGTGGGACACTCGTGGCACCCTACAAACACCTTCTGCAATCGACACCCCCGCCCTACAGCTCAAATCAACATGGCGAAACATGGCACCTCTTGTATACGTAGACACCCACTTTAATAGGAAGAAACAGCAGCTTGTGTGTCAATAATGTTAACATTTTATGCTATTATCCCCCTTAGAGGTAAAAGTTAATGCAGGATGCCCCCCTCTGGGCCGCGAGCCAGCCCTCCCTGAGGGGACTTTCCGAAACGTTTCTTAAGTATTAGAAGAGCAGCAGCCGCCAGCCCGGAAGGGAGGGTAGAGAAGGGCAAAATGTGCAAAAAAAATGCAAGCGGTGGGGAGAGGTTCCTTGTCTGGTTGGGGGCACACGGTGAGGTATGGGGGGGGGTCCCTCAGCGTGGACTGCGGGTGGTCTTTAGGAAACAAACCTCCAGCATCCATGTGGCGAGCATCCTGCGCATGTAGGGCTGCACGTCCTTCTGCATGCACTTGAAGTAGGAGCACCGCAGCAGGTAGTTCTCCTCGACCCGCAAGAGGTTGAGCAGCACGTGCTCGTCGCGCAGCAGTGCCGGGTCCGCCATGGCTCGCCTCACCGCCGGCGCCTCACAGCACAACAGCTCCATGAAGAGAGGCCGTGGCGGTGGGTGCCTCCGGAGACGCGCTCCTCCTGGGCGGCGCGGGGCTCGCCCTCCTCCCGCGAGAAGTGCAACGGGGCTGCTCGGCTTCCTCTCGGCCTGTGGGAAGCGGTTTAATGGCAGTGACGCAGGCAGCGCGGGCCGGTTCTGTGGAGAGCACGGCAGCTGCCCAGCTAGACGTAACTTGAAACGCCTCCGTCCCCTTCCTCTTTGAGGCCCCGGGACAGGGCGCCCTGCTCGACACGCTTCACCTTCCAGAGGCAGGATAAAACAGGAGGCAAAAAAAACCACACTAATTCGCCGTGTTTACAACGGACCCGGGCAAAGAGGCAGCCGAGGCGATACCATGAGTCGCGTTTATGTAAATGCGCCGCGTTTGGAAGGTCGCATCCCGAGGTGTAATTAGAAACAGATGGCCCCTTAAAGCTCGCTCTGCGGAAATGAACTAATTAGAAACACATGGCCCCTATAAAGATAAGAAATTGCTTCACGACAGACGTGAAGCAGACGATCCAGTCCAGATGGGCCGGACGAAAAGGGGAAAGGGCGGCAACCAAAAAGCCTCAGTTTCAATCGGCGGCCACCGTTTTACATAAACGGTGACGCCAGCCAATGAAAAAGAGGGGCGGGGCTTCAAGTCCCCTTCTCAAATCTCCTCATCCACAATATGTCTCGCAGAGCGAGCAGCACATGCGCGCTGCAATGCTAGGTGAGACCTAAAAAGCAATAAATGCCTTGCTGGCATCCCTCTGTACACAAACAAACCTAGGGACATTAAGCTTTTTACCACAGAGGTAGTGTTTCCTGAACTTGCAGAAAGCATTAACATTGCAATCGTTTATATGGTCTGGGCAAACAGGTGAAACCAGCAAAACAATGAAGAGTTCAAAGGTGAGCCCTTCCCTTTGCACAGGTAACCTGGAGGGAGAGGGCACTTTGCAAAAGGAGTAAGAAAGAAAAAAGAGCTTTTTGTTGTTGTGATATACAGGGAATGCAGCATGTGGATTCAATTGTTGATCACTCAAGCTAAAATATAACAAAAAGCTAGCAAATTCCAAGCACGGGCCATGCCCCCACTCCACAAGGTTTAGAATGTAACTTATTACCACTCACTTAGAGTGGGGTGCTAAATCTGTACGATAAGTGTGGAACCACTCTCGTCCCATGCTACATTACAGCAAATTTAGCACTTTTCAAACTGAATGGGGAATAATGTGTTGAATATAAATATGGATTAACTTGATGAAATTCTATTTAGCGAGTCTTACCACGCTGATGGGCTCAAAGTTACCTGAAGCAAAAAAATATTTTGATATTCATGAAGTCGTGTGGTATTTCCATATTTTCATTGTGAAAATATTGCATTACTCTGAAACAGTCCAATGAAATAAATTTGCGGTACACAGATTGTCATACATCTTCACTTTTTTGACTGCTCTAAATTGAGTGTCACAGTGTTTTTCACCACTGTTGCGGCGGTGTTGCAAAGTCATCCTGTGCCCTGGGCACCCCCCAACTTTTTGCTGACTGGTACTGGTGGTAACTGACTCTGACTGACCCTGGGCTCTGCTTAACCAGGCCCAGGGCCAGTGCTATGCTGAAAACACTTAGAATACAGTGAAAACACCTACATACACTAGGGTACACTAAGGGTTGGGGTACCCCTGTGATTGGCATGACCTACCCCATAGGGCCCTAGTACATATTAGGGCAGGGGGATTGAAACTACCTATCAGTCCCTAGTATATAATAGGGCATGGCAGTTTAGAGGCCAGCAGACCTTTCTGCACTTGCATGTGTGCACTGCTGAAGCCGGAGGTATTTTTAAAAGTGGCTCTGTGTGGCAGGACTGCTTTTGAAAAGTAAATTGTGCCCAAACTCGACTTTTGTGTTTGGGGCACTTAAAAATGGTTAACCTACAATGTTTGAGCATATTAGGTACCCCCAGGGTCTCCCCTAGGTGTCCCAGGGGTGGGGGGGGGTCAGGCATCTATAAGGTGGACCCGTATAAAATGAGTTTTATATGCCCTGGGTAAAGTGAAATTGCACATTTCACTCCCCACATTGTGATAAAGTGCTGCCCAAAATCGACTTTGGTGGTAGGAGCACTGTGGAGGGAGGATCTGCAATATTTTTACATATTCAGAACCCCTAAAGTCTCACCTAGGTGTTCCTGGGTTGGGGGTCCTGTAGATATATGTAGCGTACTTATAAAATGTTTTTATAAGCCCTGGCGCTGGAAAAATGGCCCAAATCAGTTCTCCCATTGCAAATCCCATGCCATAGGTTAACATGGGAAAAGGTTATTAGTTAATAACTGGAGAAAGAAAAACCATAAAACTAGGATTAAAGGACTCAGTAGAATGGTAATGATAAATCCAACAATATGGTATTGTTGAATTTATTGTAAAATGTACAGACAGGAAGTTATAAGACTTTATTTGTCTGTAAGCCAAAATTCAACCCTGTACTGCTCTGCCCTGATTGGTCAGAGATAAGTGGGTGAGCCTGGCTGCTTTGAAGAGGTGATAAATGACCCCTCGGGTTAGGAAGCCTCTCGGGGAGGATAGGTTGCTGGGCATAGGAATGCCAGAGCAGGGGGAGGAGTCGTAAACCATGGACTTCAAGAGTAAGGGGAGGACCCCAGTGTCATTTACAACTCTCCTCTTTGACCCAAAGCAGATGTTAGGCTTAAGAAAGGAATGAGCAGATGCAAGGGGGAGTGACTATGGAAAATAGCCATCCTAGGGGTGTGTTTAACCAGGTCTTCTCTGCCTGCTGAAAATTCTGACATATTGAATTTTGGAAGAATAGTGGTTTCTGGGTTAGCATTTTGCCACACAGGAAGTGGTCAGACCTTTGGGTGGCACCCTGCAGCTCATTGGACAGGAGTGCCCTCCTGCTTGACCCCAGAGAACACTGAATAAGTATCTGAGAAGGGCAGAGCCCCTCAGATCTGCTGCTTGAAACTTAAGAAAACAAGACGGGCCATGCTGGAAGTTTGATGTGCATTTCCAAAGGACTGCACCTTCTGCACCATCTACAACTACAGCCTGTGGATTACTTTGCTGTAAAAGGACTAAAGAGCGGACTCCCTGCAAGCTACAGGTTAACAGAGCTCACCTGGACATCACCACAAAGAATCCCCAGCCTGGAGTACTACCAGTGGATTTGTAAGGGTTTTGTTCAAGCGGATTGCGGGAATTGAAGTCTCACACTTTCAAGGATCCTCTTGGAGATTCCAGAACCTTGGATTGTGTGTTGGATACTTTGGGACCCGCAAGAAGAACTTCAGGAAGGAGTTCTAACTGGACCCAGCCTGCTGGAGGGGGCTGCACAAGAGCGGTGAGAGATCCTCCAGAACAATTGCTAAAGGTGAATGTGTACCTGTCAGAGCAAACAAAATGACTAAAAGGGGCACTGTTGGTTTCTAAGCACTAGAAAGTGACTAATCTTTAAAAATTCATATCTCTGGTTCCCTACAGTGGATTTTTTTCGTTTTGGTGTCATTTAAAAGATACAAATATGTCCTATTTTTATAAATTGGTGTTGGATTTTTATTTTGTGTTGTGTCTTAATTATTTACTGAATTGGTGTTTTTAAATACTTTACATACCTCTCTTTGAAGTTAAGCCTGCCTGCTCGCAGTCACGTTACCAAGGGTTGGGCATAGGAATAATTTTCTAAGACCTATTCTGAGCCCTATACTGTTAGTGGCCTTATTGCCAGTGGCAGACCTACACTTGCCCCTACCAATAATCCACTTTCCAACATTTGGTGCTCAGCGGTGTGGATGAGGACTTGCGTTTAAAGAGTACCCCTTTCAGTAAAGTGAATTAAGATTTAAAAAATCCTCTAAATTGCCTTAGAACAAAACTTTTGGGTTTGATTTTTGGAATTTGGACTAAACTGTTTTTAATCCATTGTTTTGATTTTTCCAAATTGTTCTAAGTCTGTTGTGCCTAGTTATTGTGACCCAAAACTAGGGAACCATGGAGCTGGACCTGGCTAAACTGTCCCAGTTCGCGGTGGGTGATCTTAGGGTACAGTGTAGGCTTAGGGGGCTGCCTGCTTCCAACAAGATTAAGAAGGCAGAGTTGCTTAAGTCCCTAACGGCCTGGCCTGGGTTAGCTCGGGAGACTCAAGGGGGGATGGAGGGTGAGCCCCCCCAACCTCACCCCAGAGGGGGATGAGGGTGATGCCTCTTCCATTTTTTCTAGTGTTAGCCATATGATTCCAGATAGTGGGAGGGGGAATGGTCCCTTACTCCGGAACCACCACTGTCCCTTGTAGAGAGACAGCTTAAGGCTTAATTAGCTTTGATAGCTGCTTTGGAGCAGAGGAAACTGGAATTGGCTGAGAAGAGATGGGAGAGGGAGGAGGCATTGAAAAGAAATGGTGACAGTGAAAATGATGAAGATTTTGAAATGTTCATGCGTGTTGGTCTTGATCACAAACTTCCCAAGGGTATAGTACCCAAGTACACTGAGGGGGATGACATTGACAAGTGGCTAGCAGCTTTTGAGAGGGCCCTTAGAATGAGTAGGGTCAACTCTAAGTATTGGGGTGCACACCTGTGGGAGTTGATTCCAGTAGCTGGGAGGGATCGGCTCCTGACCCTGAAGGGAGAGGATGCAGAATCATACCAGCAGATGAAGGCATGCTTAGTCAAAAGATTTGGTCTGACTCCAGAGCAGTACAGGGTGAAGTTTAGAGGCACCCAGAAATTGAGTTCAAAGTCTTGGGTAGACTTTGTGGACGTTTCAGTGAAGGCACTGGACGGCTGGATTGATGGTAACACTGTTGACACATATGAGGGATTGTATAATTTGTTTTTGAAAGAACATATTTTGACTCATAGTGCAAAAGAGAAGTTATGCCAGTATCTAGTTGACTCGAAGCTGACAGACCCCAGAGAGCTGGGAGAAGTAGCTGATGAGTGGGCGAGAACCCGGGTTACCATTCAGCACCCGGGGAGTGACCAGAAGAAAGGAGGACAGGTCCCTTCCCAGATCAACGCCCAAGGGAAAGAAGGTCAAAACCAGAAGGAGTCCTCCAAAGATCCACAAAAACCTGCACAAGGAGGGGGGTGGCCTGAGCCAACCCAAATTCAAAGGGAGGGGGTATCGGGGAAAGAATGGTAGGTTCTTTGATCCCTCAAAAGTGGGTAAGTGCATTGACTGTAACCAGCCATGGCACAAACAGGGAGATGCTGTCTGCGCCAAGAAGCTCCCCCCTAAGGGGCCATCTACAGGGATTGCCAGTGTCAGTGTAGGGGTGGAGAGTGGTGTCCCAGAGAGGGGTAGTTGGGTGGTGGAAGCAACCTTAGTGTCCCTGGGTGGGGTGAATATTGCAACCCTTGCTGCCTTACCTCCAAACATGGACAAGTACAGGCAGAGGCCTAAAGTGAATGGGACTGAGGTTGAGGCTATCAGAGACACAGGGGCTAGTGTAACTATGGTCCTGGATGAGCTGGTGCCTCCAGGGAGGTTGCTACCTGGTGAGTTTCACCAGGTGACTTATGCAGAACAGCACTACCAAACTCCATCCTATGGCTGTGGTGGATTTGGAATGGGGAGGTGTGACAGGCCCTATGAAGGTAGCTGTGTCAAAGGTGCTCCGAGTCCAGTGTTTACTGGGCAATGATCTTGAAGCCTCTCAGTGGTCAGAGGTGGAGAGAGGACTCCATATGAAAATATTGGAGCTCCCTGAGTGGGTATATGCTGTGACTAGGTCACAGACTAGCCAGAAGGGCGGGGCTGGACACTTGGACCCTGGAACAAAGGGCCAAGCATCCAAGGACAAGGGTACTGGGCCTGGTGAGCCAGCCCAGGGAACTCCAGAGGTGCAGGGAGAATCTAACCCTAATGGGGAGGATCTGGCCTCTGAGGGAGGGACTCCATCCCTGCCAGAGCTGTCAGATTTGGCAGAACTGACAGGAGCAGGTGGACCCTCCAGAGAGCAGTTCAGTAAGGGACAGAGAGATGGTCCCACCCTTGAGAGCTTGAGGCGGATTGCCTCTAAGCAAGAGGAGGGGGATGACAGTGGGTTTCATAGAATCTACTGGGACTGCTTTATACAGAGGCCAGAAATCTCCAGGAGGGGGCCACCAGGAGGTTGGTGGTGCCCCAGAAGTACAGAGAGTTCATCCTGACTTTGGGTCATGATATCCCCTTGGCAGGACATTTGGGATAGACAAAGACATGGAACCGGTTGGTGAACCATTTCTATTGGCCGCATATGTCTGAAAAGGTAAAGGAGTTTTGCAGCTCCTGTGTCACCTGTCAGGCCAATGGCAAGGCAGGGGTCAAGAGAAAGGCTCCCCTAATACCACTGCCAGTGGTTGGGGTTCCTTTTGAAAGGGTGGGGATGGACATTGTTGGTCCCCTGGACCCACCTACTGCATCAGGGAATAGGTATATCTTAGTGGTAGTGGACCATGCCACTAGGTACTCTGAAGCAATCCCTCTTAGAACCATTGATGCTTCGGCAGTGGCTAGAGCACTGCTTGGTGTGTTCACCAGAGTCAGTTTTCCGAAAGAGGTGGTATCAGATAGGGGCATGAACTTCCTGTCCAGCTATCTGACTGCTATGTGGGATGAGTGTGGTGTCAACTACAAGTTCACCACCCCCTATCACCCACAAGCAAATGGTCTTGTTGAGAGATTCAACAAAACCCTGAAGGGCATGATAAATGGGTTGTCAGAGAAACTCAGGAGGAGATGGGATGTTCTCCTCCCATGCTTACTGTTAGACCTGGCATCCTTGGCGTGGGTCTCCCTTCCATTTTTTATGATGCCTCCTATGTTATTGATCTGTTTTTGCTGGTGTTAGATGCTTTGGGCACTGTGCCACCGCTATTCAGTGCCACAGTGCAAGTGCTCCCTATGATAAATTGTGTTATGTATTAGTGACTCCATGATTAGATGATTGGTTTACTTGTCAGTCCCTAGTACAGTGCACTGAGTGTGCCCAGGGCTTGTAAATCCAATGCCGCTGGTGGGCTTGCAGCACTGGTTGTGCCACCCACAGAAGCGGCTTGTAAAATGTGCCTCAGGCCTGCCATTGCAGAGCCTGTGTGCAGCCTAGGGCTGCCATGTCGACTTGGTGAGTACACCCACTTACCAGTCCCTAAACCTTCCCTTTACTGCATGTTGGTCACCCCTAAAGTAGGCCCTAGGGCAGGGTGCATTGTAAGTACAAGGTAGGACATGCCCTGGTGTGTGTGGCATGTCCTAATAGTGAATTACAGCCATTTTCGTTTTTCACTATTGCAAGGCTACCTGCTCCCCATAGGCCAGAATGGGCAGACTGACTATTACACCTTATAGTCAGAACGGACCCAGGGAACATGGTAGAAAAACGAATTTAGTATGCCTGAACTCAGAATGATAAAATACATCTTTTAGTGAAGTTGGTTTTAACATTCTGTGTTTGAAAATACCACTTTTAGAAAGTGGGTATTTTCTTGCCTAAACTTCCAAGCCTGCCTCTGCTAGCTTGTGTATTCCTTGTCTGGAGATTGAGTGACAGGGGCTGGGGGTGGCTACAGGAGACAGGGTGAGTCAGCACAGGGCTGAATAGAAAGATCTGCATCCAGAGTGGAGGGAGGAGTTGCACCTGGGTCTGAATAGGGCTGTGCCTGCCTTCCACAATGCTGGCTCCACCTCCTGGCGGGCGGCTGAGCACTCTGCCCCACAGTCTGAAAGGAAAGAAGGAGTCAGAAAAACAAAGTGCTCCAGGACTGACCAGAACTGGTTTTGGACTAGGGAGAGGCCTCTCTGCCTTCAGAGAACAAAGAAAAACTGTGTATAAAAAGGGGACCCAGACCCCTAGGAAATTAGATCACTTTGGGAAACAAGAAGAAATCTTTGCTGAGGAGCGGAACCAAGAAGAAACTGAGGAGAAGACTCTCCCTAAGCTAGAGGGATCTGCCTGCAGTGGTTGCCTAACTGCCAAAGGAAGGAGAAAGGACTTTGTGTGCACTTTTATTCAACTTGTGAAGGATCTCCAAGGGCTTGAGAAAAGAGCTTGCCTCCTGCTGAAGTCTCAGGGACAACAGACTTCAACCACCAGGTCCCCAAGAATCCTTTGGAAGTGCCTGCTGCTGTTTTGGGCCTTCTGAAGGGACTGCGTGTCGCAAGGAGCTGGAAGCGCGACTCAAGATGGAGAAGCGTGTCGCAGCCGCTGCCGTCGCATCGTAGTTGTCGCCGATGTAGCTGTTGCATTGCACCGCATCGAGAGAAGCGCCTCGCATCCACGGAGAAGCGTGCCGCCGTCGGAGCTGCTGCCGTCGCATCACGAAACAAGGGAGTCGCCGCTGCAGTTGTCGCATCGAGCGGAAGCGTCTCGCAACGTCGGAGAAGAGGGTCGCCGCCAAAGCCGCTGTCGTCGCATCACGGAACAAGGGTGTCGCCGCTGCAGCTGACGCATCGAGTCGAGATTTCTCGCAACATCGGAGAAGCGTGCCGCATCAGGAAGAACTTGACGTCTTTATTTCTTTGCACCAGAACTTTGTCGCATCTCCATCTCTGCAACACTTTCGTTGTAGAAACGTGACGCATCGTAAGGTACATTGACTCAAAGTGTCGCATTTTAAGATCTGAAAAGAACTAAGCTAAACCTACCATTTTAAGTACAGTATTGTGGATTTTTGTCGTTTATGGTCTTGTGTTAAAACTATATAAAGAATACTTATTTTTGATATAAACCTTGTGTGGTGTCCATCTGTAGTGTTGTCACTAGATTACTGTATGTGTTCACAAATGCTTTACACACTGCCTCTGAGATAAGCCTGTCTCATCGTGCCAAGCTACCAAGGGGGTGAGCAGGGGTTATTTTAGGAGTGTACCCACTTACCCTGACTAGAGGCGAGGGTCCCTATTTGTCACAAGTATCTACCTGTGCCAACTAGAGACCCCCAATTCTAACACTTACTGTTTGCCTACCGGGAGGTGCCACAGAAAGGGGTTGGTTTCAGTCCCTTTGAGTTGTTGTTTGGACACCCTGTGAGGGGGCCATTGAGCCTGCTTAGAGAGTCTTTAGAGAAGCCTCTTAAAGAAGCAAAGGACAATGTGCTTGACTATGTGCTAGGCCTGAGATCTAGAATGGCAGAGTACATGTACAAGGCAAACAGGAAACTGGAGGCCAGCCAGGAGCTCATGAAGCACTGGTATGATCAGAAGGCTACTATGCCTGAGTATACTCCAGGACAATTGGTGTGGGTGTTGGAGTCTGTGGCTCCCAGGGCCCTCCATGACAAGTGGAGTGGGTCCTATCCAATCTTAGAAAAGAAGGGTGATGTTACCTATTTGGTTGACCTTGTCACCCCCAGGAACCCTCATAGGGTCCTGCATGTGAATACATTGAAACCCCACCATGAGAGGGCAGACATGACCATGTTACTGGTCACTGATGAGGGAGTGGAGGAGGAAACTGAGCCGGTGCCCGACCTCCTCTCCACTAACATGCAAGATGGGTCAGTGGAGGGAGTTGTGCTCTCTCCTAAGTTGACAGACCAGCAGCACAGAGACTGTAAGCTAGTGCTGGAGCAGTTTGCTGGCCTGTTCTCTTTGACCCCAGGCATCACTGAGTGGTGTGTGCACCACATTGACATTGGTGACAGCCTACCTGTCAAAAATAAACTGTACAGGTTGTCTGACCATGTCAGAGCCAGCATTAAAGCTGAGGTTGCTAAGATGCTGGAATTGGGGGTAATTGAACCGTCTGAGAGTCCATTGGACAGTCCAGTGGTGCTGGTACCTAAACCTAATCCTCAGGGGGGACCCAAGGAGGTAAGGTTCTGTGTGGACTACAGAGGATTAGATACAGTCACCAAGACTGACGCTCGCCCTATACCTAGAGCTGATGAGCTCATTGACAGGTTAGGGGCTGCTAAGTACCTGAGTACTTTTGATTTGACTTCAGGTTACTGGCAGATTGCCCTCACTGATGGAGCAAAGGAGAGGTCAGCATTCTCCACACCAGAGGGACATTATCAGTTCAAGGTAATGCCCTTTGGCTTAAAGAATGCACCTGCCACCTTCCAAAGGTTGGTGAACAGGGTCTTGTCTGGGTTGGAACAGTTCAGTGCAGCTTACCTGGATGATATAGCTGTATACAGTTCTACCTGGGGGATCACTTAAGCCACCTAAGGGAAGTGCTTCAGGCCATGCAGCAGGCAGGCCTGACTATTAAGGCAAGTAAGTGCCAAATAGGGCAGAGTTCTGTGGTGTACCTGGGCCACATGGTAGGTGGGGCCCATGTACAAGCTAAAATCCAAACTATTTTGGATTGGACCGCTCCTGTTACCCAGACTCGGGTCAGGGCATTCCTTGGACTGACAGGGTATTATAGAAGGTTTGTTCAAAATTATGGGACCATTGTGGGGCCCCGAACCGAACTCACTTCTAAGAAGAGGTCCAAAAAGGTATATTGGACCCCAGAGTGTCAGAAGGCTTTTGACACTCTGAAAGTTGCTATGTGTTCAGCACCAGTGTTGCTGGTCCCTGACTACACAAAAGAATGTGTGGTTAAGACAGATGCTTCACAACAAGGAATTGGGGCAGTGTTGTCACAGCTAAATGAAGAGGGCCTTGATCAGCCAGTTGCCTTTATTAGCAGGAGGCTTCTTCCCAGAGAGCAGAGGTGGAGTGCCATTGAGAGAGAAGCTTTTGCTGTGGTTTGGTCCCTGAAAAAGTTGAGACCATATTTGTTTGGGACTCCCTTTCGTATTCAAACTGACCACAGGCCTCTCAGATGGCTCATGCAGATGAGAGGGGAGAATCCCAAGCTGTTAAGGTGGTCCATTTCCTACAGGGAATGGACTTTACAGTGGAACACAGACCTGGGGTTGCCCATGCAAATGCAGATGGACTTTCCAGGTTTTTTCACTTAGCTGATGAGGACTACCAGGAGGGTGTAGGTTAGTAACCCATCACCTTTCGTTTGGGGGGGGGGGGCTGTATTGCAAAGTCATCCTGTGCCCTGGGCACCCCCCCAACTTTTTGCTGACTGGTACTGGTAGTAACTGACTCTGACTGACTGACCCTGGGCTCTGCTTAACCAGGCCCAGGGCCAGTGCTATGCTGAAAACACTTAGAATACAGTGAAAACGCCTACATACACTAGGGTACACTAAGGGTTGGGGTACCCCTGTGATTGGCATGACCTACCCCATAGGGCCCTAGTACATATTGGGGCAGGGGGGTTGAAACTACCTATCAGTCCCTAGTATATAATAGGGCATGGCAGTTTAGAGGCCAGCAGACCTTTCTGCACTTGCATGTGTGCACTGCTGAAGCCTGAGGTATTTTTAAAAGTGGCTCTGTGTGGCAGGACTGCTTTTGAAAAGTAAATTGTGCCCAAACTCGACTTTTGTGTTTGGGGCACTTAAAAATGGTTAACCTACAATGCTTGGGCATATTAGGTACCCACAGGGTCTCCCCTAGGTGTCCCAGGGGTGGGGGTCAGGTATCTATAAGGTGGACCCTTATAAAATGAGTTTTATATGCCCTGGGTAAAGTGAAATTGCACATTTCACTCCCCACATTGTGATAAAGTGCTGCCCAAAATCGACGTTGGTGGTAGGAGCACTGTGGAGGGAGGACCTGCAATATTTTTACATATTCAGAACCCCTTAAGTGTCACCTACGTGTTACTGGGGTGGGGGTCCTGTAGATATATGTAGCGTACTTATAAAATATGTTATTATAAGCCCTGGCGCTGGAAAAATGGCCCAAGTCAGTTCTCCCATTGCAAATCCCATGCCATAGTTAACATGGGAAAAGGTTATTAGTTAATAACTGGAGAAAGAAAAGCCATAAAACTAGGATTAAAGGACTCAGTAGAATGGTAATGATAAATCCAACAATATGGTATTGTTGAATTTATTGTAAAATGTACAGACAAGAAGTGATAAAAAATGTTTTGTCTGTAAGCCAAAATTCAACCCTGTACTGCTCTGCCCTGATTGGTCAGAGATAAGTGGGTGAGCCTGGCTGCTTTGAAGAGGTGAGAATGACCCCTGGGGTTAGGAAGCCTCTCGGGTAGGAGAGGTTGCTGGGCATAGGAATGCCAGAGCAGGGGGAGGAGTCGTAAACCATGGACTTCAAGAGTAAGGGGAGGACCCCAGTGTCATGTACAACTCTCCTCTTTGACCCAAGGCAGATGTTAGGCTTAAGAAAGGAATGAGCAGATGCAAGGGGGAGTGACTATGGAAAATAGCCATCCTAGGGGTGTGTTTAACCAGGTCTTCTCTGCCTGCTGAAAATTCTGACATATTGAATTTTGGAAGAATAGTGGTTTTTGGGTTAGCATTTTGCCACACTCTGCAAGAAGGGGTCAGACCTTTGGGAGGAACCCTGCAGCTCATTGGACAGGAGTGCCCTCCTGCTTGACCCCAGAGAACACTGAATAAGTATCTGAGAAGGGCAGAGCCCCTCAGATCTGCTGCTTGAAACTTAAGAAAGCAAGACGGGCCATGCTGGAAGTTTGATGTGCATTTCCAAAGGACTGCACCTTCTGCACCATATGCAACTACAGCCTGTGGATTACTTTGCTGTAAAAGGACTAAATAGCGGACTCCCTGCAAGCTACAGGATAACAGAGCTCACCTGGTCCATCACCACAAAGAATCCCCAGCCTGGAGTACTACCAGTGGATTTGTAAGGGTTTTGTTCAAGCGTATTGCGGGAATTGAAGTCTCACACTTTCAAGGACCCTCTTGGAGATTCCAGAACCTAGGATTGTGTGTTGGATACTTTGGGACCCGTAAGAAGAACTTAAGGAAGGAGTTCTATCGGAATTAAGCCTGCTGGAGGAGGCTGCACAAGAGTGGTGAGAGATCCTCCAGAACAATTGCTAAAGGTGAATGTGTCCCTGTCAGAGCAAACGAAATGACTAAAAGGGGCACTGTTGGTTTCTAAGCACTAGAAAGTGACATCTTTAAAAATTCATATCTCTGGTTCCCTACAGTGGATTTTTTTCGTTTTGGTGTCATTTAAAAGATACGAATATTTCCTATTTTTATAAATTGGTGTTGGATTTTTATTTTGTGTTATGTCTTAATTATTTACTGAATTTGTGTTTTTAAATGCTTTACATACCTGTCTTTGAAGTTAAGCCTGCCTGCTCGCAGCCCCGTTACCAAGGGTTGAGCATAGGAATAATTTTCTAAGACCTATTCTGAGCCCTATACTGTGTTAGTGGCCTTATTGCCAGTGGCAGACCTACACTTACCCCTACCAATAATCCACTTTCCAACAGGCAGCAAATCACATTCACTATTCAAACACAAAGCCGAAATATGTTCTTTCAGGACACTCAACAACAAGGACAAAACTAAACTTATAGCCCACGTGTCTATGTAAACAAACTAGCAAACAGAATCAAAGCAAATGGAAGAAATAAGGTAACCCATCTCTGATCACAAGGCCATAAGGAAGAGGCAGGCTTTTCTGTACACATGCGCTCCTACTCGCTGGGTTAGCGTATTCCTCTGCAGAGTTTGCTGCTGTCTTTACATCTTAGAAGATAAATGTGGCACTGCAGCTCGCCAGTCGCTTCATGTCATATTAAAAGCTGCCCCAGAAAGGCGCCACTTCTGCAGCTTGATGACTTTTAGCCTCTCCTCCTCCTACACAGCGCAAAATGGCGATCAACCGCTGCAGGCTCTGTGTCGTGCAGATAAAACTTAGGCATGCGGCCGCTATCCTGAAACATGAATTGCGGTGGTTGTGAAGCAGGCGCTGTTAATAAAATAAAATGTGTGCGGCCTCCTGATGTGGCCGCGATGGAGACACATTAAAGCGGGGGCCTTGCTCATAAAAGAAAGGTGTGCAACATTTACAAGGAATTCCCTTTCAACCAAAAAAAACGTTGTTTCGAAAAACACATGCTATAATGGTAACTAGTTGAGTGACATTGTACTTGGTCCCTGCTCTCTGGGAGGGATAAACACTGTAAGAGGCATGACAAACGCATGCCATAAACAAATGGGAAGAAAGAATAGGAGAGTGACAATGAAGCCAGCAAATAGCAAGCCTATGGGCGGGCTGTAAGCCCACAGTGTGAATACAACATATCTCGAAGGCACAGTGCATGCGCTGCCTAAGCTCAACCAAAAAACTTAGTTGGGCAGTTTGTGCAGTAGCATGGCTGCAGATTTGTTGATTGACGCACAAAATAAACAATTCAGTTGCAAGTGGGCAAATATCATACTTTTTTGTGCCAATGCATCATAAACTTACAAATTCACATTATTCTTCCCATTTGGTTTCTCTGCCCTTCTGATTGCAACATTTTTAGACCATACTTGGGTCTTCTTAGATGTGTACCCCATCAAAGATTCCTGTCTTAACTTACTATCAGGCTACTTGTTTGTACTGGCTGGCCTCTGGCCATTTTGGGCTGCAAGTGCAGAGTCTTCCCCCGGTGACTGCAGTCTGTTCTACAGGTGGCCCTGCCCTCTAACATACCAAAGCCTGCTGAGTCTAAAGCTTCTCTCTTCCAGCATTATTTGTGTCCGGAGGTCTTTATTTCATAGTGTGTAATTGTCTTTTTTGGCCACACCGCCAAAGGGTGGTCACCCTTCTGTGGCTACCCTTTTAGCATTTCTTCACCTTGGTCTATATGCAACCTGTAATCTCCGTGGCAACCCCTATCTTACTGAGGTAACTTTGTATGCTGGCCTACGACAGGTGAACCTCAACTTCATCATACAACTCCAGGACATTCAGATTAATTGGGCCATGCCTGTTCACGTTGAAGCCCTTGTTTATCCAGTATTTGGCCACAGCAATGTTCAACTTCCTCCTGGACCTTTCCACTGCCCAATGAGATACCACCCGTTTCCAAACGAACATGCGGTCAATTTATGGCCAAATTACCTTCCTGCAGCAAGGACTCTTGCTGCCTTACTCGAACCGTCCTTCATTTCATTTAACAGCTGTACACCACCCAATAACATGCTTCTTTGTGGCTAAGGTGGCCCCCAATGCATTGGTCAGTGGTGTGAGAACAGTAAGAGTGCTGCTGCGCTGCTGTGACCTTGCTTCACCTCCAAATAAGAATGAGTCCAGGTAATGCGGTACATCTCCTTCAGGATGCTATCTCTTTAAGGTGCACTAATATCTCACAATATGCTTGTGCTACCGAGCAACTCATTGGCCTCACTTGCCAATGAATTATTGCCCCTCATGTAGGAATCCCAGCGAAGTGAAAGCTATTGGGTGAACAGGAAGGAGGTGATAAGCAGACTCAATGACTGTCTTTGCTTCTAGTGCCCCCAGAGTCCAGATGCCTTTATCAGCTCCACTGCATTGTCAAAGGAGCTGTAGGATACCGAGCAGTAATCCCAGTTTATCCAACGCGCATTGTGGAAACGAAGCTTGGTGGTATAACAAACTGCCTGTGGTACTTCTTGGGAACAACTCCTAAAGGGATGTCACACAATCGGATAAGCAGGAAAGGGCTCCGAGAAGGTTCCTTAAACCCTGCCATGCAGTATCTCCTTCCTGAGCTTTTCCCTGACTATCTCTGGTTGCTCTGCGACCCAGTTGAGGTTTCTGCTGTGCCTACTGCTTACAGGGCCCACTCTTCAAACCCTGCCAGCAGTGCAACCGCCACCTCGGTTCTGTGGTGCTCATTTAGTAATTGCCTTAGCTTAGCCTTGTGTTTGGGGCTGGGTGCCAAACCGTACTTGTGTGTCCGAGAGTCATTCCATGCCAAAGTTCTCTCCGCCATGGGGTCAATATGGGGGACCTGTTGTGTGGATCACAGTTGTGCTCCTTTTTACCGATTCCACCCTTAACTTTTCTGTATTCTGGGAATGTGTGCGGCCTGCCCCACAAGCGCTACAGTCATGCCTGAAGTTACAGGCTTTCATCATGAGCAATCTCCTTTATCAAACCTCCCCCCAAAACGTGAATAGGACCATCTGCTTAGTTATGGGGAGTTTGTAGGCTGCCTACTTTCACCTTACCAAAGGAGTGATAGGCTAATTGGTAGGTCGGTTCCCTTACTGGTAAATCGGGGGAGTAACCGATGGCCCCCATTGGGCTACCCCACCTTGCCCCCTACTGCTCTTCCCACTAACGGGGGCGCCCTTTGACACACTTTTCCCTTTGATTACTCCCGCTCTTTGTGCCCCTACCTCCGGAGGAATAAGGGTTATCCCTCCCGTCTTCTAGGAGCCATTTTGATGCCCTGCGCTTCCGCTGGGTTATGTCCACCCCCCCTCCCCATTCCTGCTGGGCGAGATGGGCCTCCGCGTTTCTCCATCGCGCTTTTTCCATGTCTACTTCTATCTCCTCCTATCTCTCACCTTTCCTCTCGCTCTCCGAGTCCCATGCTTTATGTCTCTCCATACCTACCTCTCGCCATATCCCTCCCCTTTTCTCTCCCTGTTTCCTCGCCCTTATCGCATATTAGTGTCTCTAAACCTCCAGACCTTCATGTGCCTCCTTCCAGGCTTGTTGTTGTAAGAGAGAGAGTCTCCGAAGGCGCCACCGGGAACTCGGTCACGCCGCCAATATGGCGGTTGTGCCGGTCCCCGGGACTCATCCTGGCGGGGGGGCGGAGCCAGCGCATTGGTGCCCCGGAAGTGGTTAAAGCGCTTCCGGGGCAACGTAAGGGAAACGGGTCCCGGATCTCGCCAGGACCTGTTAATTCCAGTTCTGGGCCAGTATGCTCTTTAAAAAGCACCAGAAGAGTCTCTTCTTCACCACACTGCCCCCGAGTCAGCACCTCGCCGTCCACACGCCGGAGGAGGACAGGAAGCCTCCTTTTTCTTTTCCCCACCCACCATCCCCTGAGGCAGCGAGGTTTAGGAAGTAGTATTTGTCAGGCGTGTGTTAGCGGTTGCTTTTCAGGTTGAAGTTGTACTCTCATTTTCATTTACAAAATGCAATAGGGTTATGTTTTACTTTACAGGTTAATGTCAATTTATTCGCTTGTTGTATGTCAATTTACTCGTCGTATCTTAGGTCTGTGTATCCTTAGTCTGCGTAGTCTGCGTTAAGGTCATGATTGCTAGGTCAAATTTTACATCGCTTAGTAGGCATCCCATTGTTTAAGGGGGACGCCTGGGGGGGGCAGTGGTCCCTCATCACACTACAGGGGGCGCTTACGGCCGGTAGGCTGAAGGGTGCAGGAGTAGGAAGTTCCGCTTCCAGCAGGCCCCTTAGGCCAACCCCTGCGCAGGCGCATGGGCGCCAACGTGGCATAACATCAGCCCCTGGAAGATAGTATGGAAGGGCGAAGGGGGTGCCCGCGGAAAGGAATCTGGTGGGCACACGGGCCTCCTGCGCAAGGTCACTCCGTTAAAGGGGGACCTGGCAAGTAGTTGGGAACAGTCATGACCTTGCACGTAGGCTCATCCATGATACGCAGAAAACAAAGTGTACATATTTCCAGTTTTAGGTTGGGTATGGCTATGTATTAGACTCATGTTAAGGTTAGCCATAAAAGATGTGTAATATGTGTACTTCAAATGTTATGGAATATGTTTTGGGTTTTCTGCGTATATAAAAATGTGTTGTGTTATGAATTGTAATTATGCTTTATTAATTTAAAAAAAATACGGCGGGGTTATACGACCCCTAATCCAAGTTGTTGTCTTTGGATGTGTTATTATCGATGCCTCGGGGGAGAGGGGAGGGGGTTACAAACATCCATCCCGTGCTCCCTGTCTGAAAGGTAATTTTGGGGGGAGGTCAACAAATCATCTCATGGTAGGGGACTCGGCAATACCAGGCCATATAGCTGGCAGGATCTAGGAAGGGCGAAAAAGCGAACCCCGTCAGAACCCAGTGGACTTTGTTCAAAGCGGGTGCCCGCCTCGCGCTTCCATCTGTAAAAACACCAATTATGTTATGGTTTATGTTAAGTAAGCCCTTGAATAGATTCAAGAAGAGTGTCCAAACTCTTGAGAGAAGGGAGGGTGGAGGAAAGGGCTGCTTAGGAGAGGGGTTTCGAATTTCCTGGAGGGCAACCGTGGGGAGGGAGTGGGAGGGCGGTCGAGGCGAGGGGAGTCTTCGGCTGTGAAGATAATAAAGCATGAGTCCTTGGCAGGGACTGGGCCTCTTTCTATGAGCCAGACAGATAACCCTCACCTAAAGTGAAATATAATCAGAGGGTTGAAGGATCATCTTTCAACGGCAGCTCGATAGCAGTGATCGCTCTGCAGCGCTGTGTGAGCAGGACTGTACAGGCCCCTCCTGCCCCCGCCCCCCCTCCACCCCCCCTTCCGGGCGACTATAAGTGGGCTAGGAAAGGGCCCTCCAAAGAACGCCGACGTAAACCATACTAGCCTAGTCTCTACAGACCACAACAGGTTGTCTGGGAGCTCGTGGTCTCCTGTGTACCACCACAGGTAAGCCTTTCACTCCAGGTTTGGGTTTCTGTCTTACTCGGAGAAAAATACCCACCCGTTTTGAGATCCTCGAAAGGCCACACAGCTACCCTTTAAATATACATATTTGTAAAACTTGCTATATTTTTTCAACTTTGCAGTTCTGCATGTTTTTAAAAAAAAAAACATTTAAACAACTTTGAAGCACTTTTCATGTGTTTTTTCCCCTCCTGTATTTGCTGTTTTAACTTTTTATCTTAAAAAAGGACAAAATGCAGGTTTTTGTTGGTTTTCCCAGCCTGATTATATATATTTTTTCAGTTAATAAAAACCATTAGAATAATGAATAGTGATGTCTATATCGGTGTTAAGATGGCATTCGCACTAGAGATATGCGAGCCACTTGAGGCACAAGCCTTTCAGATCCTTGGACCCTCGGGCCCAAAACAAGCCGTGCTTTAAATGTTTCTTCTCCCCGTCACACATGCCCTACCATCATGTGACAAGAATGCAAACCAAAGCATAAACCTTTGGTGTTAGAAAGGAGAGAAAGAGGTAGCCATCTAGTGGGTGAATTGCATAACGTGTAACCAGAGAACCTTGAACCAATCCTGGCTTCCCCACGTGACCAAATTTTGTGATCCCAGGCAAATATTTAATTTACAGAGCCACCTTTTTATTTGTTATCAGATATGAGATCAACTTCCAATACATAGGTTCAGTACAAAAATAATCTGATGTATTAAGGTGAAACTCTTCCAAAGATAAACTTTTTTAGTTTTAAACAGACTATCATGTTTAAACATGAAATTTGTTTCTGGATTTAGATGCCAACTATTTTCAGGGCTCGGCTCGTTCACAGGCTCTTAGAACCTGTGTTAATTTGTTAGCTCGCCCACCACTAAGTGGCACATGCATTTTAAATGAAATCAATAATTGCATGAATGAATGTGCAAAATGCTAATTAGTCATCATAAATAACTAGGGTGGGCGAAACTTGCGGAGTTTTACTTTGTGGAATTCCTCTGAGTTACATAAAAACACTGCAAAGTTCTGCAGAGTGCCGCCCACCCCTAATATCCTCTAAGATGATGTTTTGTACATCCTCTGAGATGACATTTGTCCCATGTGATCAGAACTTTGCATGCTCCCAGTACTGGCATTTTCAGTGAGCACAGAGTTCACGGTCAAAAAACCTGTCTTCTGCCCATTACTAAGCTGTACTGTGCTGTGAGAAAGGTATCCTGTTATGGGTATATCTGCCCACTTTCATGCACTGACACCACTAGTCGCATTGTGCTCTATAAACAAAAGTAATAACACTGCTATCTACTAAACAGAACAATTGTTAACTAATCAGACCAACCTCTTGTACTTTTGATTTCGAGCCTGGGACCTTGAGCTTCTTGCTCCAGTCTCCAGACGTGCTTTGCAGAGCAGACCATCTGCGCAGCCGGTGGTGTTCTGTAGAGCTCTGCGCATTGTGCTGTATGTTCAATCGGGAATTTTTATTGGGGTTGTGTTGTCGAATTTTAACATGCTCCGCTACTTTTTGACGTGTCTGCCTTGTGTTTTTTAAATTAATAATATTATTCCCGCTCTCCCTTTCATGTTGCAAGTTTAATGGTGCATTAGCACTAATGCCATATCTCTTTCCTAAAATTAATAAATCTATGGAGTGATAGGGTAGTGGGGTACGTGTGGAAGCCCCCTGATGCATATGGTGCACAAAAAAGTGCTGCCAGTCAGGGACATTGGACCGGAGAATCAGGAGTATTCTCTGAGATGCAACAGTGCCCAGCGCATCAGGGAGAGAGGTGACTTTAAGGCGCTACAACATGGAAGAGCAGACTACACACAGTACTTAGAAAGGTTTGTGTGTGAGTGGTGGTCTCCGCCTTTGGCTGTAGCCAGCCCTGTAGTGGAAGGTATCCGGAGGAGTGGCCGATGTCAACCCTTCTGCATGTATATTCCAACGGGGCCTAGTGTGCTGTGCCACGCTAAGAAATGCGAACCAGCTGCAAGGCCAATGAAAGCATGGGCTGCGCGAGCTCGAGAAGTGAGCGCTCTGCCCATGAATACAGACCAGCTGAACTCAGGAGAATATCCTTGCATTTCTTTAGCACAGCCACAACGACGTTTCATTTCATATAATATTATTTTATTCTGTGTACAGCGCTTGTGAGGCTCAGCTTCTGTTAACTTAAAACACAAAAATAATCATTTGCGTTGATGTCATTGTCCTTATGAGATTTCTTGATGAAGTAATGCATGACATGAAGCCCGCCTACAAGGAATATAATGGTTGCGCTGTTTAGAAGATTTGCTCTAGTATTGGCATAATAACAGCCCTTTTTTCCAAAGCAAAGCGCCTCCATACATGTTCTCACACTTGGCTTAGGTATGCTGGTTTCTGAAAAAATCTTAGAATTTTTTACTGGTTAGAGCTTTTTGATTTAGTGTTAAACAAAAATTGCAGTCTATCACATGTTTCCATCTCTGGCCAGGCTTTCTAAAATCACGTAGACCAAATCTAAGTCTCAACTAATTCATTTTGACAGGCTTTCTTAATGTACATACTAAGTATGGTTCACTGTCTGGTTGTGCGTAAGCGTTGCCCACCCAGCTAGACGCTTTTCAATGTTAAATGTTAAAAGATCTTCTATAAGCGTTTCACCACCCTTTTCAGAAAACTTGCAAAATTATTATATGAGACACCCTGGCCCCAAATTCTGATCTGATCTGCACTTGTGATGACCAGGCTGGAAGAAAAGATAGGCACCGAGATAGATTGCATAAAGCAGAATTTAGCCAAGAGGATAACCTGCACGAAAGACCTCATTGCTATAACTTCATACTGGAAGAAATGTTGCTCTTCAAGAATGGGAACGAGGGAGGGGCCAATCAGCTCACTGGATAACCGAGACATTTTGGCAGAAAGCGAGTCTGATGTTTTAAGGGCATTGACTGGAAACTCGAGGCTATATCTTTTAAAATACTGGAAAGGTGGCAACCCTACTCCAGATCCCTGTGTACCACCACAAGTAGGCCAAAGACAGAAAACCGCGTCAGAACCCCATACACAGCACTGTCAAAGTTGGGCTTTGGACTGAAACTTGTAACTGGTTGTTTGCTTCAGGACTTGGAGTAAAATAGACTAGTCTTATTGCCTGCTGAACAGTAGGAGGCTGTCAGCGGACCTGATAACGTTTTTAAAATATGGAGCCCATGTTTCAAATAAATGGGCTGCACTTAGTACTGCAAAGTGTTTCCTGTCCTGCTTCAGTTAGCCTCTTGACGGCAGCCTTGCTTTATTGATGGCCAGTTGGGGTATGATGGCTGATTGAGTGGGCTAGTAGGTAGTCTCTGCCCCTGATTATTGGAGAAGCCTTTGGTTGGACTATCCTTTACAGTCCCGTCTTGAGCTAGAATTGATTTTACCTTGAGGCTGGCAGGAGGAGGGCAGAAACACTCACAGGTGAGGTCAGTAGTAACCAAGAGCAGTCTTCACCTAGAGTAAAATTATTTTCCTGAGCAGCACCTAGTGTGCATAGTCATGTGTGGGGAAGAATTATTTTACTGAGGAGTATTTGTAGTGAGAAAGAATGGCTTGTGTACAGGGCTAGCATGTTCAGAGTAGAGCAGAGCACTCCTTTCTGCCCAGGTGAAAAGCTTTCAGCTGGCCCTTTGAACTTAGAGGGGCTTTCATCTGGTCCTACTTCTTAAACCAACAACACTAAGCATGCTGGTACTTGTAGTTTCAATGTTCTCCTAAAAGAGTATGGGCGTACAAGTCCCATCGTGTTTAATCTTTTTGATTTTATGGCAGGCATGGCTATATATAAAGCATATATATATATATAGATATATATATATATAGATAGATATATATAGATATATATTTTTATAGATATATATTTTTATATATATATATATATATATATATATATAGATAGATTTATATTTTTATATAGCACAAACTCGACCCGAAGGTATCAGAGCGCTTTACATGAGCACCAGTTAAAGTTACACATGGACACATTCATTTTTGTTATGCACGGGGAGATTAAGTGATTTGCCCAGAATCCTAGGTTGTTGAGCGTCCCTGCCGAGACTCGAACCCGGTTCCACAGCTTCGAGGTCGACAGCTCTAGCTATTAGGCCACATCTTCTGCACCAACAAACCTTGGTATGAAGGTTGCAAGGTCAAACCTGGGCTGTCTGTCCTCCAAGGTGGTCTGTACTCCGCTGGACAACACTTCTCACTCAGTTTTGGAGTTCCTGGTCAGATGTAGAGTGTGTGTTTGAGCCCCCTCCACTCCACTGTATGGATCTGTGCTCAGATGTCTCCTCTCTTTTCCGGAAAGTCCTCTACCTTCAGACAGAATTTTAAAAATCCTAGGACTGAGGATTTAACATTTTGACTATCTCCTCACGGTAACAGATATATTAATGTTCCCTTCATCCATACTTCAGTCACATTAGCGGTACTCTCTCACAGCTCGCTCACTTGTTCTGCAGTGCGGAGATGGGCGGGGGGGTGGTCAGTGCCTCTCTGAGTGTAGCTTACAGAGGTGACTATATCAGAAGCAAAGGAGCAGCAGACCTGAAACACCCATGATAACAAGGCCTCAAGTCTGGGGTGAGGGGGCGGGACCTGGTGTACCACCAAAGGTCCCCACGATCGTGAGGTATGTGCATTTCCACTGGTTCGTCACTCATATGAATTGATGGAAACCCCCCAAGGCAGACCACAGACGTTAAACTTCATAGAACCAAAACCACCTGCCAACCTCTCGGTGTTCTGTTTCCAGTTAGAAATGAGGTAGTATATAGAACGGAAAACCACATGCAGGCGAGCTAGCACCCAAAGCTGTATTCTTGAATTATTGTCAGTTCTCATCCAAATTGAAAAATGAAACGGCTAGTTAGTACGTATATTCTGGTTCTTAGGGCACTCCAAATTTCAACACATCAGTAACCACTTTTGAATGTTCAGTCGTGCCGGCCTGGTTTGCCTTCTGTCTTCAGGCCAGTAAAACACACAAAAAGGGAATAAAAGACAAACGGATAGTCCCAGGCCGCAGTGTATGGGATAATCTAAGCCTGTCTTAGATTGTTCACCACAGTGATGAACAGCTAGTTAGTACTACACATATGAGAGGAGGTAGTGTAAGCGTCCTCGCTGCTAATGTAAGTTTGCGGAACCCATAGGCATGAGTTGCAATACAGTTTGACTATGTATTGCATTGCAACATTTATACATTGCTTATTACCTTTATGGGGAAGGGGGGGTCCTGAATCACTTGTCTGCATGGGCAGCAACCTACTCCTTTTAGGGTTTGTGGTTGGGAGGGTGTTGTCTTTGTTTTTTGATTCTATGTTGGAAGTGTTTCCATGTCGATGCTTGATGTCCATCGATATGTGGTTATGTTAAGGGAGGCAGTGCTTAGCAGTGTGGTGGATGAATAGGTGTGAGAGATAGCCATGCAGTTTATGGTTTTCAGTATGCTGCCAGCTTTGAGCAGCCCTGCAGGTCCCTTTATGGTACTTCTTATGATCATAGTCCACTCAGATTTTTATTGCCCCAAGTTGTCCAGTCTGAATATTTTATGTAAAGTTTATGGTCCTAAACGGCCATGTTTGGAGAAAGAAGTGGTAGGGTGGTCTACTGGGATGGACTTTGGTAATATCATCCCATTTCTGAATCTCATTATGAGTCGTAAAGAAGCAGTCCTATGTAGCAGTTCGGGACCTGCAGAGGTGGACTTGATTAGAGTCCTCCGATTGGCCAGCAGTATGTGGCAGACCTCTTCAGTTACGTCATGCCTGCTCAATGGCTGGTTTATGGGTTGGTACTGTTCTCTGTGACGTAGAAGACCCTTAGCAGACCTATGTTATCCGAAAGTTCGTATTTCAAGCAGTACAAAGGAGTTAATATGCATACTATATGAGCTTCAATCAGCTGCTGGGCACTGAGTGTTAGAGTATTATTGTGGGCCAGAAGGGTTATATATGAACTGACATCGCGATGTAATGAGCAGGCTAACCATAGGTCAGGCCTTCCTAACTTACATGGATATAATGCATATGCTGTGTGCGCACTAGTAGAAGTTTGCAGATCACCAAGCTGATATGCATCGTGAATATTCGGAAATGCAATATGAAGGTTTGTGGTGGTCCAGGTTTGCCGTGTCATGAGTTGGCATATATTGTGCACTCTTCTTTTCATGCAACGTTGCGCATCAACTTTGGTTACTGCTCTGTGTGAAAACTTAATAAATCTGTCCCTTAGTTTCTCGAGACCAACCACTCTTAACATATAATTCCTAGCAGTATGGATGATGCGTGACTCCCACACCTTGTAGTCCTCATTGCTTAAGTAACTTTTCCTATACATTGATTTACACACTTTTTATGACCGATTGTCTCATTGTCATAATATGTTTGTGATGTAAAGTGCTCTGACACTCTACACTGGAATGAGTAGCGCTATGAAATACATGTGACAAAGGGGCTAAGGGAAGATGAGGGGCACCCTTGGAGAGTGGTAGTGAAGGAATCTGCTGAGAAGGAGGTTATTGCTTGCCAACAAAGATTCTCATACTGTGCGCCACCAAAGCTAAAGTCGGCCCTGGTTCCTGGTCTGCGGGTTGACTGAGTGGTTATCCTGCTCAGCCAGTCATCCCACTGAGTGGCTGTCCTTGTATAGGATGGAAATTTCAACACAAAAAGGTGATAGACGGAATGCTGAACATTCAAACTAGCCTGGCTCATGAGGGGTGATGCCCTGAAACCGGTCCCAAGATGCATGTTTTCCTGTCCAGGAAGGACCTGGGCTGGCAGTTCGGACTGGACTGTTCCCATGAGGGACAGGGTCAAGACGGATTTGCATACGGCTGGGTCCAAACTGGGATAGCGTGGTGAGCAAAGAAACATTGGATTTAACCCAGATCTGTGACTGGGGGTGAATTCTTGACAATGTTTAGCATTCCGTCCATCATCTTTATGTGTTGCTACTGTCCTTGTTTAGGAGTCATCCCAATATATGGCTGTTCTGTGCTGAGTTGTTTACTCAGTGGCTATCCTGATCTGCGACTTGCCTTATTTAGTGCCTGTCCCGGTCTGCCAGTGGTCACTCTCAGTGGCTGTCCTCCTCAGCATCTGCAGGCTGTCAGACTCCCGAGGATGCCTTCGTGTGAGGGTGGTCCAAACACCTGGTGGCTGCTATGGTCTAAAAGCGGTTTGACTCTCAGATGGCCTGGTCTGCTAGCAGTCCGAATCAGCAACTGTCCTCGATCGCAGCTGGTCAGACTTGGTCAGACTTCGACTGTCCAGGTCTGCGAGCGGTCACACTGTCCTGGCCAGTGAGTCGTCGTCTCTGCCGCTGTCCTGGTCTGCGAGCGGTCAGACTCTGCCTCTATCCTGGTCAGTGAGTGGTCAGACTCTGCCTCTGTCCTGGTCAGTGAGTGGTGATCTCTGTCCTGGTCTGTGAGCGGTCAGACTATGTGGTTGACTTGGGCTGTGAGTTGTTAATTAGTGGTTACTCTTGTTTGTCAGTGGCCAGACTCTGCCTCTGTCCTGGCCAGTGAGTGCTTAGACTCTACAACTGTCCTAGCCTGTGAGCTTTGGTCAGACTTCCACTGGCTGGCTAGACGGAGAGCGGGTTAGAGGGTTTTGGCACTGAGAATGTATAATGAATACTGTACAACACACACTGGCTTCCTTGACCTCCCCCTTGCCCAGGGTAGGGGGTGGACAGGTGATTGCTACAGTGTCTAAGACAGGAACAATGCATTTTCTGTGCGCCATATTATTATTAAGTGGGCGGTACTCCTTTTATCAACACCAGAAGAGTGAAAGGCCATGCCAGGCACAGCTGTCGTGTGAGTAACTCCCCACCAGCTCTGCATTCTTTTCAGGGATGCTGTCGCTTTCGCGTCTTCCTGCTTTCTGGCGTCTTGGCTTGTAAGTTAGATTAGTGGGTTGGTGCAATTGTTGAAGAGGTCCAGTTCCAAACTACGTGTTTAAATCCTGGTAAGATACTCCAGCAGTTAAAAACATAATTTTACGGCCCTCAAACCCAAAGCTTTCATTTTTAGCATCTAAAGGATAAAAGGCTAATTTGACCTTTCTAGAACACTAAATCTGGGGGATAAGTTCATCCTATACGAATCTCAGCAGTAAGCACATCAACCTACTGAGGTATCGCCCCGACACCTTTAATTGCAATTCAGGTTATACGACAGATTGCAGTGCTTGCTGTGCAGCTGCTCTTTGGGGGAGGGAGGCAGTTTCCAGTCTCCTCTTCCTCTCTCTGTATTTTCACTTGCCTTTTCTTGCCTCTGGAGCCCTGCCATGAAAAAGTGCTCAGCCGCGGGTTGGCTCCCTCCTCTCCCCAACCCCTGCCTTCGGTTCTGGATTCCTCCTTCAATGTGTCAGGCATCGACTTGTCTGGAGTCCCAGATCTGTGGCGTGTGTCCACCTCAGGCGTGCAGAGCGCTGCAGAGGGGTTTGATGCTCGGGGAGAGGGGGTGGAAGAGGAAAGGATGGGCGACCTCCGCACGCAGGTTCATCCGCACAGCGCCTTCCCACTCTGAGGTGGTCTCCAGCTTCCCCCTGGTTTGGTTAGTTACTCTGCTCCTGCCCAAGGCAGTTTCCACAACTTTTACAGATTTCGTCCACACGGCTGCCAGGATTTTCTGTCGTTTCACGGCCCTTACTGAGAAAACAAGCATTAGCAAAGTCAATAGGTCGCGCCTAAGAGCTTTATTGGCTTTGGCAATTGGTCAATCGGCTGGGGAGGGCAACGAAAGGTTGGGGGCGGAGAGGCTCAGGTGGGTAACAAGACCGTTAAACAAGCATTGGCATAGCCAATAGGTCTTGCCATTGGGACCTTGTAAGTATTTAGCTAGGCAGCACATTATCCTGGGTGTAACAGCATCTACTCTTACTTCATGTGTCACTGGTGAATGGCCACACACATGGTTGGGCGTTTGTGCTATTTAATGAGCACTGGAAATGCAATTTATGCCCAGTAAGGGCAAGCCTGCAATTTAAACGATTAATAAAAATGTCATTCAAATAATGCCTTCACTAACTGCACCAGTCGGTGATGCAATTTAAACAAACCTAAATTGATTATTGGCAGGAGTGACATGATGCATGGCCCTTGATTATTTTTGCGCACTCTGTAATTTTGCGTTGTGGTTAATAGATATTACCCAGGTTTTGCTATATGTAGTGCCTAGATGGAGCCTAAAGGTGCTCTTTTCAACATATAGTGTGCCATGGAGTACTTAACTAATTATTCAGACTACCCAATGCATCACACAACCTAAAATAATTAAATGAAATACGGTCTGATAATCATTAACTACCTTCCAGAGAGAGCCTGGAGCACATAAGGAGCTCGTGGCACACTCGAAAACAGCATCTGACATTTGAGCTCGGTCTTTGAAAAGCAACCCAGATAGGTTTGGACTCGCACCAGAGCCGAGCCAAGGGTCTGGCTCGGTTCTTTGGGACCCATGGATGAGCCGAGCCCTGAAAATATTTGCTATTTTAAATCATACAACTAACGACATAAAATATCAAAAACAGTTTGTCAGGGACGTAGTTCCGATTTACATTTCAGATCTTTTACTTAATCTTGCTTTCCCTAAGAGTGTTAGCTTTTTCCAGGATGTTGTTTTGTATTTTTTTTTAATGTAGCTTATTATTCCTGAATAGTGCCTACTTTGAACTGAGTCGCCTCTAGGCGCCTGTGTGATTGTTTATAAAGGGCCACGTTTGTGACCTCTGGAGCGGAATCTGAAAGTAGTGCTAGTTTCTCACAGTGGACCATACATATATTTAGATCACATGGTCATTCAATCCTTGGCCTCTCTGCAGGGTGCACAGAACAATTTACATGTTTGCTACTTGCAATTGTGATTCTGTTTGAAAGTGTGCAAAGGAAGTACATAGCTCTCAAAATATTGACAGGTTGAAAGCAATCCGCAGTGCTTAGAGGTGAGTGGGTGAGCAGGGATGGTGAAGTTTAGAAAGATAAAAGGAAGTACAAGCAAGAGAAAGTGAAAACAGGGAGTTGTAAAAAACGAAGAGTTGAGTGGAGGTTTTCAGCCTGGTCTGCTCTGTGGGTCTCTGGGGTGACTGCAGAGATGCGGTACGGCCATCAGATTGCTCTTAGTGCTGGCACACCTCTGGGGCTTTTAGGCGCCGCTGGGCCCCCGCACAGGTGATATCAATGAGCTAGGGCTCCCCGGAGGCACGGCGGCTTCTCTCTTCCCCAGGGGGACAAAGAGGAAGCTGGCAGGTGACATTTCAAAGGCAGCCAGTGAGTCATTTGGCGCACTTTGTTCCAGCATCCTCGTCCTCGTTTTTCTCTTTATACAAAGAGCAGGGTTGGATGTGCTGAAGGCCAGGCACTGTTAAAGGGAATGCATGTGGTGCTCTACATCTGTGAAAACCTCATACTCGCATGCAGGTTCAAAGCTCTAGCCTCTGTTGCACAGAAAATAGCACTTCAAAGCCTCTGCCTATTACACACACAGCACTTTTCAGACAAAGGGGATCTCGTTTTTGCTACACTCAGTCTTCGGATTTTTTTGGAGCAGGTGAAATGTTACACAGTAAAGGGAATGGGATTACTGAGATGTCTTACATGGCAGACGCACAACAGATCTCAAAGTGCGAGCAATTTATCCAACCATATTTATTTTTTATGTGTTATTTTTACATCCTGGTACAAGCTAAAGCTGAAAACAGATGCTCCAGAATGCAAACACACACACACACACTGCTGGCAGACACCACCTACCGAGCAACCCTGCTGTGTACAGTCCGGCCTATCATCACCCGAACAATTGGTACAATGTAACAACACGCACAACGAACTTCAAACGTCGACACAAATTAACGAAGCTGAGGTTTTGAGTTCCAAAGTGAGCATGAGAGAGCCTATCTGTTTCATGTGCCTCTGTCTGTTTGTGTTTCTGTGTGCGAGTGTTTTATCTATGAGTGTGTTGTGTCTGTGTGTGAGAGATTACAGGATGTGCACCCGTGCCCTACAGACCCCCACCCCACTCTGGTCAGACTCTGAGAGGCTGTAAAGGGTCCTCGGCTTGTCTCGTGCTTGCGCCCAGTGCCCTATTGTAAAGCTGAGAGGTTAAAGTTCCCGCTCCAGATAAACAGTTCAAAGAAGCGGCCGCCATTGTCCCGGCAGCTCCGGCTGCTTCCAAATAGAAAGCGAGCATGTAGCAAGAGAAACTCAATAATGAAAAGAGTGCTTAGGCACTTAGGAACACCTACTATGTAACAACCGAAGAACAAGCATTTCAAAGAAAAGCAGGGCGGCGCGTTTAAAATCAATTAGTAACATGATACAGGATACTAGGTTAAGCAAGGGCGGCAGCATTCGGAAAGGCAATAAATTGCTTTAGCAGATAACACGCAAAAGCGAAATCACGTGACCAAGGAGGAATGCAGCTGCCAGCCTGCTCGCTCCAGAGAGCAAAACGCCATGGGAGTGAACATTTTAAGAAGAGGTGGGACATGCACCCGCCTTTGGCCAATTGCGTGCTTTCATTTTTTGAAAGCCACACGCAAAGGCCAATACAATGTGACAACCACACGCACGCGCTTTCTGAAAGCTTTCTGAATGTCTGGAGTGATTCCAAGAGGCCCTCAGCAGCGCATGCGCGCTGCGCTAGGCTCGACCTAAAAAAGCAGCATTGGCAAAGCCAGTAGGTCTCGCCTATGCAAGAGGTACTGGCTTTGCTAATATGTTTTAGCCAGGTTGTACACCAGCTTGCCAGCTGTTCAGCATGGCTAAAAGTTCGTGGCATAAAGGAGAGTGCTGTGGAGTGCCATAAAGTAGAGTGTCATGGAGTAGAGTGGGGTGGTGTAGAGTTAAATAGCTTGTAGTGGAGTGGCATAGAGTGGAGTGGCATAGTGTTGTGGAGGGAGTAGTGTCTTAGAGTGGAAGAGTGTATAGTGCTGTGGAGTGGAGTAGGGTGGGGTGGTAGGGAGTAGAGTGGCATTGTGGAGTGGTGTAGAGCGCAGTGGAGTGGCTTAGAGCGTGTTGCATAGAGTGTAGTAGAGTGTTGTAGATTAGAATAGACTATCGTGGAGTGGTATAGAGTGGAGTAGGGAAGTGGAATGGAATGGCATAAAGTAGCATTATGTGGAGTATAGTGTCATAGAGTGGAGTGGCATTGAGTGTCAAAGTTGAGTGAAGTGGAGTAGTGTGTCATAGTCTAGATTGGAGTAAAGTGACATGGAGTGGCATAGAGGGTGTTGTGTAGAGCATCATAGAGTGGCTTAAAGTTGAGTATAGTGTAGAGTGGAATGGCATAGAGTGGATTAGAGTGTTGTGGATTGGAGTTTAATAGAGTAGAGCGTCATAGAGTAGAGTGGCCTTGAGTGAAGTGGCATATACAGTGGTGCTGAGTAGATAGGCGTAAAGTGCAGTGGTTTCGAATGTATTGGTTTTGAGTAAAGTGGCGTAGAGTGCATTGACATAGAGTGCAGTGCCGTACAGTGGCATAGAGTGATGCAGAGTAGAGTGGTGTGGCACAGCATAGATTGCAGTGGCGTACAGTGCAATGGCATAGAGTCGAGCGGCACAGTATGGAGTAGAGTGGCTCAGAAGAGATTGTTTCAGAGTAGAGTGACACTTCAGTTCACTTCTAAAGTATAGTGGTGCAGGATAGAGTGCAGAGGTGTAGAGTCACAGAGTGCAGTGGCATGGACTGCAGTGGGGCAGAGTAGATTAGAGTGCATTGACATAGAGATGAGGGGTGCAGAGCAGAGTTCAGTGACGGAGAGTGCAGCCTTTCAGAGTAGAGTGTATTAGAGTGCAATGGTGTAGTGTACTGGCATAGGCTGCAGTAGCATAGAGTGTTGCAGCGTAGAGTGCTGTAGAGAGCAGTAGCATACAGTACAGCGGTGCAAAGTAGAATAGAGTGTTTTAGAGTGCAGTGACGTAGAGAGAAATGGTGTGGCATTGTGTAGCATGCAGTGGTGCAGAGTAGTTGGCGTGTAGCGCATTGGTTTTGAGTAAAGTGGTGTAGAGTGGTATAGAGTGCAGTGATGTAGAGTAGATTGTTTCAGAGTAGAGTAGAGTGAAGTGGTGTAGAGTGCAGTGGCCTGGACCGGTAGTGCACTGGTACAGTGTACAGTAGAGTACAGAGGAGCAAAGTGAAGTGGCATAGAGTGCAGTAGTGCACAGTAGATTAGATTGGCGTAGAGTAGTGTGGCCCATTAGCACAGAGTAGATTGGCGCAGAGTAGAATGGTGTAGAGTACAGTGGTGTAGAGTGGCACAGTGCATTGGCATAGAGTAAAATGGTGCAGTGTAGAGTGCTGTAGAGAACAGTGACATACAGTACAGTGGAGCAGAGTAGAATATAGTGGCATAGAGTGTTGCAAAGTAGTGTATAGTGGCGTACAGGGCAGTGGTGTAGAATGTGTTGGTTCTGAGTGCAGTGGTATAGAGAGCGATGGAATAGCTCAGAGTGGAATACAGTGGCGTAGAGTGAAATGGCATAGATTAGATCGTCTCAGAGTAGAGTGAAGCGGCGTAGAGTGGAATGGTGCAAGGTAGGGTGCAGTGGTGTAGAGTGCTGGGGTGCAGAGATAGTGGCATAGAGTGTAGTGGCAAAGAGTGCAGTGGTGCATAGTAGATTAGAGTGGTGTACAGTGTATTGGCATACAGTGATGCAGAGTAAAGAGGCATAGACTGAAGTGGTGTATAGTGGAATACAAGAGTAGAGTGCAATGACAGAGTGGAGGGGCAAAGTGTGAGTGGTGCAGAGTAGAGTGCAGTGGCATAGAGTGGTGCCGAGTGGAGTGGGGTAAAGTGGAGTATGCATGATGGTGTGGTAGCGCACTGCCATTACAGACAACACATCATCAATTGAAATGACCGTTACGTTTGCACCGACATACAGTTTTACTGGTAAAAGTATACAGAGCACAAACTATAATATGTGGATATGTCATCACCTGGTGTATTGATTCGTTTGGATGATATTGAAATATTTGTTTCCACAACACTTCGGAATTACCCCCAGTAGCCAGCATGATTGTTACATAAATCCTCTCACTTTAAACTCAGAGAAAGAAAAGTAAACATCAAGCTCCCTCGGAAGATGGAGCCTGACATTTGACCTCTGTCTTTGAATGCACAGCAGATGTGACTAGATAAGAACAAGATGTAAAGACCTGTTTGTAGAAAGGGAGTACTGGGAAGGATACTGTAAATAAGGATTGGGCAAGAGAAGGTACAAACTGAAGTTGGTGCCTAAAACAAATAAAGCCAGCAAATAGAAAGCAAGAAAATGTGAGTTAAAAATCAAAAAGTCATTGGTAAGCAACGGGCAGAATGCATTCCCAGGAAACTTTCCGAATGTCCCAAATATGTTGTTAGAAAACCAGACAGCTGCGCTGTCTGTTAAGCTTCAACTTAAAAAGCGCTATTAAGCGGCCAGCGCTGGCTGCTTCATAGCGGTTTTTTTCTACTTCTGGGAGGGTGGGGAAGAAACATGAGAGGGAACGTGTTAGGGGAGAGAAGAAACAGGGACAGTAGGGCGAGTGGGAGAAGAACCAGGATTGGGGTTGGGTGGGTCAGGTTAAAAAAAAAAAAAAAAAAAAAAGCACCATGATGCGGCCAGTAGTCACAGCGTGAGCAACAGATGGCTAGCGGAGGGACACTCATTTAAATTTATTGGAAGGCAGCAAATAAGAGTGACAACGTTGCAACCGAATGATAAGTAATGGGCTGGTCAGTACTAATTGGCATTAGGTGGGCTTCTGGGCAGATTTAGAGTTTGGAGGACAAGGTACTTGGTCGGAACAGCAACAGAGTACCCTGTAGGCCAAACTTCCTCCGATGGTCCGACAAAGTAGGGGCCATTAGATGTAAACCAACCAACTGCTCGCCCTATTTTGAGTGGGCAGTCAGATGGCTTTATTTTAATTGTCCAGTATATCCTGACGGTGAGGTACAGTAAAAAAAAAAGATGATCCCGCACCTTAGGAGATAACTCCCATGGTGGGAGTCATTACTTTTTTATTTTTTCTAAAAGAAAAACCTCCCACAGGAACCACCATAAAGGCAGTTCCTGCCAACGCATGGAGATGTCTTTCGAGCTTGCAGACATCTCTAAATTCTGTGGGTGGAGTAAAGGCAGGGTAGCTGACATGAAGTTGTCTGTCACCCTGCCTGCCTATACTCTGTCCACCAAACTCTAAATGAGGCTCTTGGTCTAGAGTTGCATGGTGGGCGAAAAACGATGATTTGCAAAGCTACCCAGAGCGATTGGCAGTGTTTATACTATTTGCAGGCATGTGTGTCATCACCTTTTGGGTGTCTGATTGCCAGTAGTATGCCTGGAAACCTGAGACCTGTGCAGCTTTCTAAGCTTACTACTGCCAATGTTTGTGAATTCCAAAAAGTAGTAAATGTGCATAAATTCAAAGAATACTTATGTGGGTGCAGATATTCATTTTTTTTTTTTTTTTGGGTAAACCAGTCACTCTGCAATGAGAAAAACCAACACAGACATAGCAGACTCGACTCTTAGCCAACTGCCAAGCCAAGAATGTATCTATTTGAGGGGTATCACACACCAAACACCCATCCTGAAGCTATGCCCCTAAAGATGTGCTGCTATACATTAGTATAGAGTGCATGGTATTGTAAGAGTTAGGAGAGGTGTGTGTGGGTGCAGGGTCTCCTGTGTGAGAAGAGAATGGGCTAGTGTAGTACGTGAGGTCACAGATGCGCTCCGGTCATGTCACTGCTCTAGGTGTCCTGGTGCTCCCGAGGATGTGTTGCACCGGGATAGACTGCAAGGTCACGTGAGAGTTAAGTGAGGTGCCGGGGTGCAGGGTGTCTGACATGGGCAGAGTATGGGATAGTGTGCTGTGTGAGGCCAGAGATGTGCTCAGATCCTATCACTGTGTTTAAGTGTGCTGGTGCGCCCGAGGATGTGTTGGATTGAGGTAGAGATCATGGTCCTGGGTTGGATCACAATAGGCTGCATGGTACTGGGATAATGACCATGGTCATGTGTTGGATCGGGGAAGAGGGGAGAGGTGTGGCGCAGCAGCCAGAGCGGCTAACTCCGGAGCAGGGGACTCACTGTTCGAGCCGCGGTTCCTGCAGCAGCTCAGCTCAGCATCATGTGACTCTGGGCAATAGTTCACTTAATCTACCCGACGACCCCCCCAGCGCCTGGATACCCTTAGGGGTGATTAGTTTGCGCTTTACAAATGTGGAATTGTATTTATTATAAGAGTGCGTGGTCTTGTGTTGGATCGGGGTAGAGTGCATGGTCTTGTGTTGGATCGGGGTAGAGTGAATGGTACTGTGTTGGATCGGGGTAGATTGCATGGTCCTGTGTTGGATTGGGGTAGAGTGCATGGTTCTGTGTTTTGTATTGGGGTAGAGTGCATGGTCCTGTGTTGGATCGGGGTAGAGTGCATGGTTCTGTGTTGGATCGGGGTAGAGTGCATGGTTCTGTGTTGCATCCGGGTAGATTGCATGGTCCTGTGTTGGATCGGGGTAGAGTGCATGGTTCTGTGTTGGATCGGGGTAGAGTGCATGGTCCTGTGTTGGATCGGGGTAGAGTGCATGGTCCTGTGTTGGATCGGGGTAGAGTGCATGGTCCTGTGTTGGATCGGGGTAGAGTGCATGGTCTTGTGTTGGATCGGGGTAGAGTGTGTGGTCCTGTGTTTGATCGGGGTAGATTGCATGGTCCTGTGTTGGATTGGGGTAGAGTGCATGGTTCTGTGTTTTGTATTGGGGTAGAGTGCATGGTTCTGTGTTGGATCGGGGTAGAGTGCATGGTCCTGTGTTGGATCGGGGTAGAGTGCATGGTCCTGTGTTGGCTCGGGGTAGAGTGCATGGTCCTGTGTTTGATTGGGATCTAATGTATGGTCCTCTGGGAGTAGGAGAGGTGTATTGGTGCAGTACTCTAGATGAGGCCTATGAAATTGACCACACCCCTTACTGACATTATTGACTGGGACTACACAGACTTTGCTAACCTGTAGAATGTTGGAAATGTTTGAGCTCGTGCCCAGAGAGTTGTAGGGTTGCCCGCCTGCTTCAAATACCATTTGGGGGATCCTGTGAGAGTGGCTTCACCATCTGCATAAAGGTGGGCGAGCCACTGAAAGCTTGAGCCAGGCTCGACCCTGAAGCCAATCTTTGGCTCAGTTTGAGTTCCTGTTGTAACGCCGCTTAAATTGTGTGATTTTAGGCAAATATTTAATTTCACCAAAACTACTTTTTCTTCAAAATTGCGTTTGAAAGCACTTTCAAATCTGGGAGTTTTAAATTCCAGCTGTACAAAACCCTATTGTGTTTGATTTAATGGACTATAATGTCGCTCTATAATAATCTGGACCACATACAGGATTCACATGACATCTGTCTTGCCTATTGGTTCACCAATGGTACTGTTGCCAGTGTGGGTACAGGGGGGCAGGAATGGTTTTAAGTTAATGTTTAAAAACTATCACTGTTAATAAGTTCTTCTCAGTGCAACGTTTGCACATGTTGAAGAAAGACACTTTTTAAAAAAAATTTGAAGCAACTGAATCATATTTTGTGATGTTTAATATATGATTAACTTTTTTTTCTTTTTTTTAAATATTTTTATTAAATTTTTAAATGCACAGAGTCAAAATACATTACACGTTATGATACTTAGGGGGCCAACCCAGTTAATTAATACAACAAAAATTCATTATAATAGCCATAGATTAATAATATACAGCTCATTCTACAAACTGGGACATCATTAATTGCTCATTTCATTTTTCCAATTATAGATAGGGGCCCATATTGTCCTACCAAGCTTCCTACCTCTTTTACCTCTCCTCTCGTATATTCCTTTCTCAAGGTTATAAATAAACAGTAGTTTGGCTAGCCATTGCTGAAAAGTAGGAGCAACCCGATCCAACCATGCTGAAGAAATACATATACGTAGAACAGCCATGGCAACGAACCAGAAATACCTCATTGGGTCTTGAAAACCAGAATTTCTCACCCCTAACACCATTAAAGCAGGCAATAGGGAACCTCTTAATTTCAGAGTTTGATTAATACATTTTTCTATCTCCTTAATCAAAGTCTCCAGTTGCGGACAGGTCGCAAACATATGTATCGCATCTGCTGCTAAACTACCGCACCGGGAACATCTAATCCCCTCTTGTCCCCCCATTGCACAATTTTAGCTGGTGTGATATACAGAGAGAAGAGAGTCTTATAGTGCTGCACCTGGAGTCCCGCTGAGCACAAAATGGTGTTACCTAGCTCAAGGGAATCGAGAAAATCATCGGGATCAATATCAAGCTTCTCAGCCCACTTTCCCCCATGCTTATCTAGATCATCTGATTTAAGCAGATTCAGTTCCGCATATATCCCCTAATAGTGCAGTTCTCCCCTGATCGAATATTATCCATAATTCTGATTCTTCCAAAATGATATGGTCCCCCTTTTTCCCTTTTACAAAGCTAGCTAATTGCAAATACTTAAAAAGCTCCTCCTGCTTAAGCCATACACACTTTGTAGTTCATTAAATGTTTTTAACCCATCTTGCCCCAGCAGATCCCCAATCATCCGTATTCCACACTCATCCCATTCCCTCATAGTTGTATCTGCAAAAATCCCGGGAAGGAAGGGTTCTTATATAGCTGAGTGTAGAAGTGGATTCGCCCAAGGCCCAGACTCTTCTTGAGTGCCGTCCAGATTTTAAATGCAGCGTTTAACGTCTTAAACCTTGTCTTTTTAAAATAGCTAGGTTCGTTAAATTTCATAAAACAATTCTTAGCTTTTTTCCTAGCAAGTATTGGTACGGATCGGAGGACTCTGTTTTAGTCCAGCAATCAACCTTGCATCCACCCAGCAAACTAATCATATTTTGTAAAGCCACCGCCCAATAATACAATCTGAAATCAGGGACTGCCCAGTCCCCCTGTCTCGCGGCAAGGTCATAAATCTCAGAGCTCTTCTGGTTTTGCCATGCGCCCAAATAAACCTATTCACCATATGTTCCAGGAGCCCAAACCAATGTTTCTCAAATTCTAACGGTATAGCTCTAAACACATACAATATTTTAGGCAAGAACACCATCTTAACCACGTTGCAGCGTCCCATGATCGACATATGCAGATTGTTTATACTATCAAAGTCTTTCTTAGCCTTGTTAATAATTGGGCCAATATTTTCCCCAACTATTTTCCCCAAATCAGGCATTATATTGATGTCTAAGTATATAACTGAGTCAACCACCCGTGGGTCATCAAATTGAACCTCCTTGTTTAGAACAATTTGGGTCTTAGCCCGGTTTAGCTTGTATCCAGATATTAAGCCAAAAGCTTCTGCTTCACGCTCTATACCAATTAAAGCGGCAGCTGGGTCTGGGGTTACCACGGCGACATCATCTGCGTATGCCATTATCTTAGCATCTAGCTCATGAAATCTAATTGTGTTAAAAGCAAAATGACAATTATGAACATTACCTGCGCCATCTTGTCTGGTGAAATTCTATGTGCACATAAGTTACAGTCATTTCAATCTATCACAGCCATTTTGTACTCTGTTGGTCACCTTTGTTTCACCCTGCCCTTACTAGCATCCCTCTGACCCTCTGACCGACCTGGTATGTGTGCTGGGGGCTATAAACTCTATTGCCACAACAAACCTCAGCGCCACTTGCTGCCACAAACTTGTTTTTCCTCTCATCCCTGTTTTCAGACAAGCTTTTGGACGCTCTACCCTTCACTACACCTAGTTACACAAACAGGCTCCAAACACCAAAAGACTCTTACAAAATGATTTATTGCACTGCAAACAGCAAGACTTGTTATTACCAACAATGGGACCTGTTTTTATCAACAGAACGGACTCTTAGATCTGACCGGTCTCACTCGTTTTTAGACCCTGAAGCAAGGTCCAGCTGCAATTAAATTGTCTGTTTTTGACCTGGGCGGGAGGAGAGTTAATGTTGGGCTTGTGTAACCATGTTGATGAAACAATGTTGGGCTTGTGTAACCACGCTGATGAAACAATGTCGGGCTTGTGTGACAACCTGCCCGGGCGGAGACTCCAAGCTTGTAACCATGATAAATGAAACAAATACATTGTGTAAAACCTGTATAAAAGGAAGAGCCAAAAGCATTGCCAGTAGAACACCTCCCTGAAGACATCCTGGTGTCAGCAGTTGACGTGGTCTCCTCATGAGAAATAAACCATTTTCTTCTCTTCCAGTTTCCAGCGCTTGCCTCCTTATTTTGATAGCGAACCCAAAGTGAATTAGAGGTGGAACCCTGCACCGGGCAGCATTGAGGGTCTTAGAAGACTCGCTGCCTTTCACAATTGGTCTAATACTATTATTAGTTTCCAATTTCCTAATCAGGGGATCAATATATAAAGCAGACAGGAGGGGCGAACATGGGCACCCTTGCCGTGTACCACGGTTAATTCTCATAGGTAGTGTATATCCCCCATTAACTCTCAATCGAGCCATTGGAGCTTTATACAAGGCCTGCACTGCCTTAATAAAGTCAGAACCCAAACCAAACATGTTCAGTACCTCCCAGAGGTAATCCCAGGAGACCCTATCAAATGCTTTTTCGGCATCAAGTAAAATCAGTGCCATAGGGTCTCCTGAGATCTCAGCTACATCAAACAGTGTAATAACCTTGCGAATATGTTCCGTAGTCCCTCGGCCGGGTATGAAGCCATGCTGATTCGGATGAACTAAGTTCCCGATTATTTTATTCAGCCGGGTTGCCAATACCTTAGAATACACTTTAACATCACTATTCATAAGTGTTTATTGGCCGGTAAGAACCGGGTTCTTCCGGGGGCTTCCCCTTTTTTAAAAATACTATGATATCTGCCCCTCCCCATGAATCAGGAATTGAGCTCCCCTGCTGAGCCGGACACATTGTTTCCAGTAAATCCGGCCCAATTATTTCAACGAAAACTTTATAAAACTCGACTGGAATCTGATCGGGTCCTGCTGCTTTCCCGGAGGGAAGACTTCGGAGTGCCTCCAAAGTCTCATCTAGGGTTAGTGTTCTCGCCAGTACTTCTCTATCACTAACATCTACACCTTGCAAACCTGCTGTACTCAAATACTTCTTGCTGTGCGCCTGCTTGTAGACCAATTGTTTACTCTTATCTTCGGAGTAAAGTTTTTCATAATAGAGGCGAAAAACCTCCCGAATCTCCTGCGGGTCTTCTACTAATCTCCCAGTGGCATCTAAAACCCCTCTAATCTCGGCCGCTAGACTCTTTTGCCTCAATCGCACTGCCAGAGTATGCCCAATTCTTTCATTGTACTCATAACAGTGCTCTCTTCTAGTTAAAAACCTTTCTGCCGCTTTAACCGTAGCTAAATCTCCCAATTCAGCTTTCGTCAGAGCTAAGTTAAATAAAATCCCATCCAAAGAGTCGTTCCTACTAACCCCCACTGCCAAATCCTCCTCTAGCTCCTTCAATCTGTTAATCAGCGCCTTCTCCCTCTGATTTTCCTTCTTACGTCTAAATAGGCGAGAACTCATTGTTTCACCCCTAACTCCAGCCTTGAAGGTGTCCCATACGACCCCGGTGCTAGCGCTTGCCCTATTAATCTCCCAGAATATCTGAATCCATTCGGTTATATGCCTTATATATTCAGGATCCTTTAATAAGCCTCTCTCAAATGTCCAAGGCCTCACTTGCTTAGGTTTCCCCCCTAGATTAACTGTAAGTACTAGCGGATTATGGTCCGAGAGCAATCAGGGGTATTTCTCGATTTTACACCTAGATATTAAAGAATATGTGACAAAAAAATAGTCCAATCTCACCAATACCTGATGAGGCGCCGAAAAATATGTACTACCCGGATCTTTAGGGTGGAGGGATACCCATACATCCCGGAGTGCGTTATTCTGCACCAAATTAGTAAGCGCCTTATATACCCTCTTCTTTCTGCCCCTATAACCTCCCCCATTTTCCACCCAAAGACCACCCATACCATTAATATTATAGTCACCGCACATTATCACCGGGGCGGGCCAAGAGGCTAGCTCCACATCCAAGAATTCATATAGTTCTGGATCATCTCCCGTTGAACCATAGACAGAACAGATTGTGAAAGCAACCCCATTTATCCAACCTTCAGCCAAAGCCCACCGGCCCCATTTATCCGCCGCTTTCCTTCGAAACATAACACCTTGCCGCCGGGACATAATAGCCACCCCTCTTGTTTTGGTGCCTTGATTGGTATTAACTACTAACTCAAAACCTAGCTGTTCTAAAACCTTGCCGCGGCTACCTTCAATATGAGTTTCCTGAAGGCAAAGCATATCGATGTGGAGTGCCCTCAAAGTTATAGCGACTCTCTGTCTCTTAGTTAAGTCGTTTAAGCCACATATATTCAAAGATGCAACACGCAAATTCATCAAGTGTTATTTATGTTTACTTATATTCAATCCGAATTCAACTTTTGACATCTTTAAAGCTTTCCTTAAACTTTCCTTTGTGCAATATTGTTTATTGAGTCTGCCCCCATTTTCTTGTTTCATATCAAGCTGTGCATTACTTTTACCCTCACCTTCCCCCCCTCCCACCTCCCACTTCCCCATCCCACTGAGGCCCCCCCACCACCCCCAACCCCCCCCACCATCCCACACAGGCAAATAGGTCCGGCGGACCTATGTGTGGCGACCAAATCTAACACCTCGAGTGGTCCCTGATTCCCCCACCATCAACCCTTCTTTCAAAATAATTCTACTTAATATACTGTGGTAACCGCTAATAGCCAAAGACATACGTTAAAGCCAAATAAAGAGAACAGCACGGTAAGCGCTGGGAAGGGATGTGCACCAGTGCAGAGTTGGGAAGCATTAACTTATCCCACTCAAACCTTCCCTTTAGCCTCCTTTACCTCCCCCAGATATTCTTGTGCCTTAATTTCAGAAAAAAACATTCTGACCCGCCCAGTCTTTATGACCTTAAGTCGCGAAGGAAACAGCAAATAAGCTTCACAACCAGCCTCTTGAAAGGGTGCAATTAATTGTCGGAGTCGCCACCTCCTCTCAACAGTGACATGGCAAAAATCCGGCCTAGTGAAAAATGTATGTCCATCATAAGACCTCTTGGAGTCTGGCTTTGCCTTGTCTATGAGCGCCTGTCTAAGAAGAAAATTGCCCACATAAATCAAGATAGCTCTTGGTCGCTCTTCTTGGCCAGCGCCCTTGTTCTTCTTCTGGGTGAAGGGAAAACGATGCGCTCTCTGAATTTCAGCCTCCCAATTCCACTGTGCTAAATCCGGGAACGCACCCTTTAAGAGAGCCACTACAAAAGACATAATGTTCTCCCCTTCACCTTTTTCGGCAATACCCAGCAACCTCACATTATTGCGGCGTTGCCGATTTTCGAAGTCCTCCATCTTCCACATCATGTCTTCAGATATCTTATCATTCGCACCTTTAAAGTTTTGCAGCCTTCCAACATCCTCCTCAAGAGCTTCTGTCCTTTGCTCGACATGAACAACTCTTTCCACCATCTCTGAGTGTAGCTTGTTCATTCTCCGTAGACACCCTTGTAATTTTTTTGTGGACGCCTGGGCCCGCCGGCTCTCTACTCTAGCTTCTCCTTGCATCTGCTTCAAGGTAGCATATACAAGTTCTAACGAAGGTATAGGTGTAGTTGAAGGTGTATCCCTGACCAAACCACCAGAGCCCCCAATGCATCCCCCTAGCCTCATCTTGGTAAGTCTGACTTGTAGCTGAATAATCCCAAACTAATTTACGTGCTGTCTCTGTATCACTCGAAAGAGTACCTCTTTTGGATCTACGTTTGGGCCTGCGGGTTTTGGAGCGGATATCCCCATGAAATGTTGGTGAATCACCCGAGTCTGTCTCTGTACCCTCCTCGGAATTCTCTCCCCTACTGAGTGACCAATCAGTATCATCATTTAATGAAAAGAACTTATCCCCTTCAGGGGAGCCTAATAGTGTTTTCAGTTGCGCAGGATTTATGACCAAACCAGCAGTACTCACTTTCGCCGCACCCATCTCTGAATCTGATATAGACATAGTCTGTACTTTCATTATCCCTTGCAAATGAGATATATCCGATTCTCCCAACAGTTCACCAAGATGGGCAGACACTTGCCGATCACCTTCTCCTTTTTCCTTCGCGAAGCTCACCTCAGGACAATCAATGATCTCCTGTGCTCCTGTTTCCACTTGCAGGTCGAGTTCAACCACCTCTGCCTCCACCAATGCCTGATACTCCGTCAGGCCGTGATCGGATTGCCTCGGTGTTGCTGTTGTTGTTGCGTGCGGGTCCAATCCGGCATCTCTATTCCCGCGCGCACTGATCTCTAGCCCCCCGGCTGCAGCTTTCTCCAGAGCAGCTTTTTCCATGGCTGCTACCGCCGCAAAAGTTTCGACCAGGGTCGGTTGGCGCAGGGAACTCTCCATCCCCGTCAACGCCGGCCCCACACTCCTTGATTTACCGCGTCCCTCAGCGGCCCCGCTCGTTCCTTTGTTAACGGGATCACCATCTTTCTTCGCCGGATTCAACACCCGCCGAGACAGCCCACCATGCTTTCCCGGGGCAGGGAGGCTCGGGTTCTCCTTCTGTATTTCTTTCAGCGCGGCATCCTTAGCGGCACGCTGACTTTTCGGCCCCATCGCAACACTGTTTTTCCGTCGGATGCCGCACTCCCGTAGTATCGCCCAGGGCACCACAACCACGAGTGCGAGCTGATCGCCAATCTTGCACGGAGAGCCTCGGCAAATCGCCCGCTTCAGCTTTGCCACGTACTCCGTCAGGTGAACCTGGATTCGCAAAGCAGTCTTTAGCTATGGATCACCACATTATTAGCTTCGATGGGTCTCCGGGAGAGAGGGTCAGGAGCCACTCTCACTGATGTCAGTCGGCAGCCATCTTGCCTCCTCTTGATATATGATTTACATAGCAAACATTTCAATACTCTGCTTGCCCGCGGGTGGGTTGTAAGAGCCAAGCCAGACCCTTGGCTCCACTCGACTCTCCCTGTTCATTGTTTGACTCTCCCTCCTCTACATCTGCATATTCCATTTGTGGAATTGGGACCAGCAGCATCGGCGGCTGTATTCTAGGGTAGCCATATGTCTTGTATTTCCCCAGACAGTACCGGTTTTCAGAGGACTGGCTTGGCCTTGCAACGCTTTTCTTAATTTTCAAAATATGTCCCGGTTTTGGGGACATTGGTAAAGTCATTCTGCAAAGCAGAATTGAAACTATGCTTTCTTTTCAACAGGCACGTCTAAAGTGATTTAAGTTATCGGTTTCTTTCCGGCAGCACAGGTGGATGTTCACTCCGTGTTTGCAGCAGAGGTAAGATAGAGTGGGGAGCGGGGGGAGGTGGGGCTCATAGTGGAGGTACTGCCAAGGCTACGTCATCTATACACACACACATTTACATGGCTACACAGAAACCGGGACATGCCAGACATAAAAGTAACACAAAAGGCTTTAGTCCTACCTTTATGTCGGACCTGTACCGGTTTTTGCTTCCCAACATCTGGTCACCCTACTGCAGTGGTCTTCAAACTTTTTGATGTTGCGCCCCCGCCCCCCCTGTAAAGTAATAAAATTCATCGGGGCCCCCCCCCCCCCTTCAGATATTTCACAATTATTCTATTGAACTGGCAATGTTTAAATATGTTTGACTTATTTAAACACAAAACACATTTAAACATTGCAGTTAAATTCTGTTAGCATTTTTCCCAGCTAGGATGTAAATGACAAATGAAGCTAGTGATTGACCCACTACAGAGTGACTCACTGCCGCTCATTTTCCCTGCTGCTTGAAGCAAAGCACTGCTATCAGCATAATGATTACTTTGGCCAAAGCCTGGCGCCCCCCCTGGGATCACTTGAGGCCCCCCTAGGGGTACCCGCCCCCCAGTTTGAAGACCCCTGCCCTACTGTATTCTAAATTACTCCCTGCTGAACGGCCTGGCGCCCGGCCTCCCCTCAGCACCACCTCCTCCGTCATTGCACTCGGAGGACAGGGAGCCCTTCACCCGTGAGAGCAGCGCTGGTCCACCGGGCGAGAAAGCTCCATTGTCTCACTCCACGTGGTCTCTCTCTTCGGTGTTTATTTTTTTCAGATACGCAACTGTGCACCCCTCATGGTTTCTATCAACGTGGCTCTGCCTGAGAACCGTAATTACTTTCCGGGGCCTATAATTTGACGTCTGGGCTCGCGCCCTCTGCTGCTATTCTCGGCTGGACTAGTGCACCGCCACTGCCTCGGCTGTCACGAGCGCGCATCCTGGGCTGGTTCTAGCAGGGAGGAGGGCCACACCTGCTCTTAGACGAGCAAGGCCCCTAGTGCCACATCCTAAGCCCGTGTGACAAATGAGCGGGTCCGAGGCCAGGTCTGCCGGGGAGAGCTCCACCCCGGGAAGATTCCACCAACGACAAAAACTGGAGCCTCAGCTGGGTCGGTCAGCGAGTGCTGTATCTTGGGCTGGTTCTAGCAGGCCGCGCCACGTGCGCACTCATACGGGTAAGGCAACAAGTGCCACATCCTGGGCTGGTGCTACCAGTGAGTACGGGAGCCTCCGCCAGATCTCACGGGAGTGTCACATTCTGGGTCCGGTCGGGCAGTGAGTACAAGATCCTCAGCCGCGTCTTTCAAGGGGAGGGGGCTGCATCCAAGAACGGCTCTAGCATTGAGTGCCACGTCCTCCGTCACTTCCGGCAGCAAGTGTCTCATTCTGGCCATGTTCTAGCAGCGAGTGAAGCCTCCTGGGCCGGTCACGGTCCGAGGCTGTGAATGCTACTTCTGTGCTGTACTCCAGACCGGTTCTACCCGCGTGTCCTGGCTCAACTCCAGCTCCATCCTCAGCCAGGGCTGACAGCAGGTGTCCATCCTGGGCCCGTTTTAGGAGAGACACCCGCCCCCTGGGTTGGTTCTGGCTGCACCTGTCTCTTGCTAGGACAGTTTGCCAGTGGGTGTCGCAACTTGGGGCTGCCACTTTCTGGGCTGGTTCTAGTGGTTGGTACATCAGCCTTGTTGCCATGGCAAATTCTAGCTGTGAGTTTGTCTTAATGTACCAGTTCTAGCGGCGATTACGACCTTTTGAGCCAGTTTTATCAGTGTTTGCTACTTTCTGGACAGATTATGGCAGTGACTTTCGCACCCTATGCAGGCTTGAATCCTTCATCGTGGGCTGGTTCTAGCATATGCTTTTATTCAGAAGTACAGCAAGCTGGGTTGGTGCTAACATTGCTACATTTTGAGATGGTTCTAGCATCCTTTATGATGTACAAGCTGAACATGTCCAACAGTGAAGTCATCACTTGGGTAACTAGAAAAAAAGCAGTTTTACCTTTTGTGTACCTTAAATCGATAAAGATGGGCACTTTGAAAACCAAATGGACATCTACTGACCCAGAAATTCTAAAAATCACAAACTAATAAACATATTTTATGAGTCCTTACAAACACAGTATGATGCGCGAAAAATATGTATTCTTTTGTTTTCATAAAAACCTTCAGCAATCATTTTCATACATTTAAAATCACGTTTAAAAAAGAAACTAATAATAGTCCCTAATCTTCTAGTACATTATCAATTCCTAGAAATATTAATTGTATAATGTACAAATTTTGAAAATCTAATACATTAAAAATCCCTTCTTTTTAAATAAATTAAAATACAAAACTGTGACAGTTTATGGTTAATGTATTAGAAGATATTAGTTCCTTTTTAAACTTGCGATTTTAAATGTGCATCATACTGTGTTTGTAAGGACTCATAATATATAATGTTTATTAGTTTGTGATTTTTAGCATTTCTGTGCCAGTAGATGTCCATTTGGTTTTCAAAGTGCCCATCTTTATCGATTTAAGATACGCAAAAGGGAAATCAACCTTTTTCCAGTTATTAACTACCCTGTCCCTTTTTATCAGGTAAGGGTAACTCTCCTTCTTTTTAGAGTGTTGGATCACTTGGGTGACCTCATTGCTAAAGGGCTTAGCAGCACAGCTGGCGGGCAATTTTTTGTAGTCTTTCAGGCGCTTGATCTCAAAGTAAGGCTGTGCAAGGCCTCTGAAGTCTGGCAGAAGGTCCCAGTGATTTCGAGGTGACACTGGGGATGGTCAGGTGCCGAGTCCCATAACCTCACCACGGTAATCCTCACGCACGACATGAAAACACTCTCACACAGGCCCAAAACAAGCACACCCTGCGGTGTAGCTTGCTCTCCATGCGGTAAGCGCATTAACGCCTCACACATGGGTAGTAAGCACTATACACGTGCTACACAGCACGACAGCCGGGTAATGGCGTATCAGTGCTCTGCAGGTTTCCGGGGGGCATATGCTTGAAGTGATGCCCTGTCTTGGTTCGAACCTGACTGCCATCTAGCGCCATAGCATGTGCCAAGTTGCTGAAGCCTGCTCAGGTGCAATGGCCTTATTGGTGTGGGTGTACTTGCGTATGCAGATGAGCTGCTAAATTTCATAGGTTGATCAGGAGCCAGTCACATGTGGAACCAACATTTAGACTGCCCGAGCAGCCCTAACTGTAATTATTGCCCCTGTCAGGCGGTGAAGAGTTTCTTTGAGTGGTGACGCCCCAGGGCATTCATGCTCTCGAATGAATCCCTCCCACGCCCCTTTAATTGCGCTTAATGAACAGAGGTGCTGGGGACAAGGCTACTCTTGAGACCTGCCAGCCAAACCTGGGTGATAGTTATGTAAGAGAAAGAAAGGTCACTTTTGCTGTGTGTATGGCGGGTGAAGGGTTAGGCCCTCCGCCTAACCCGTGTCAGCTGTGGTGTATTGTCCGCCATTTTGGTTGTTTTGGCGGATCTCAAAAGAAAAGCATGATTATTGCCGTCTCGTGGGTGTGCAGTGGTGTAACCAGGCCCAAGTCCTAAAAAAAGAAGTGGAGGGACTAACCTAGTTAGGCAGTATGCAAGTGACATCACGGCGCTTGACGACATGGCGCACAACATCACAGCGTATGACATCACATATGCCATCACAGGAATTGACATCATAGAAAGTGGCATCACAAGCCACGACTTTACAGGAAGTGGCATCACAAGAAGTGACATCATATCTAAAGCCCTCACATATATGTTTAGCAGGTCTATCATGTGTATGATTGAGCGCATTGCGAGGGTAATAGCACAGTGAGCTATGGAAGATGATATGTGACTTCTACACCTTGCAATCCCCCAGTTTTATGTAACACATCCTGTACATTCATTTACAAACTTATATAATTTATTGTACAATTAATATGCACATGTTGATGTAAAGCGCTTTGACACCCTTTATTGGGGATGAGCAGGGCTATACAAGAAAAAATAGTGGTACTTAAATTATTTCAACGCCTCCTCATCTGTAGTAAGCTCTATATAAATGCAGTTTGCTTTATGTAAATACTGGGAAAGACCAACACATCGGACATTCTTACAGTGCATGCATACCTCCTAAAAAGGGACTGAACAAAGTGAAAAGCAGCCTCTCTTAAGTATGTGTGAAGTGCTAACACAGTGTGAGCCTTTGTTTCCCCTCCGCTTCATTTGCATCAGGTGTGAGGCTCCTGACTGCTCCCAGCCAGGAGAATCGAACAAAAGGAACCTGATGACCCCTCGCATTCGGCCTTTGTTATGGGCCCAGCAGTAGTCCAAAATAGGAAAGCCCGGTCCCTGCGTTGTTGCTTGTTGAAGATGGAAAGCAGACAACGTGCAGGTGCTGCTGAAAGTGTCCCGGTGTTTGGAAATTACACTGGGGCGAGTTCAGCACATTATTCAGTGGGGCTCAAATTCTTGGCAGGGTGGATGGCGTACACCCTGTGAAAGAAGTGTGTGGACGCCGTCCACCCGCGTGTACCCCCGACTCGTGCCCTGGGTGTAACCGTGCTGCAGTGTTTGTAGCTGAGTTCATTTTTGAGTGCCCCCTGGCCGATCTAGCGTTGGCGGGGTGGGGCTAATGCTGACTCTTACAGGGAAGTCTCACTTGTCAGAGGCCATGCACTCCTCACCTGGGCTGACAGTCAGAAAGCCCAGCTGAGTAGAGTAATTCTGGTCATAATGCTTCTTTAAAGGGCACGGGACGAGGGCAGAAACAGTCATTTGTTTATGTGAAAGTTCTAGGCAGCCTAGGATGGGACAGTCACACACGCCTTGATGCACCTTTGACAAGTCGTCAAGGGTGGTGCAGAATCAGTCGTAAAGTGATGCAGCTTGGGAGGTTTATCGAGGGCACATGTCACCATGTCCAGCCTGCCAAACCCAGACAGGGTGGGGGGCAGCTTCAAACATCCCGATATGTAGGGCAATCCAGGTTTCCTTGGCAAGTCCGCCTCAGAACTTTCAGGTGTTCTGTATATACAGCGCTGCATACCGCCAAGGCCAGCGTCGCAGCACACCGTGACTTTATGGGCCTCCTACTCCTCCACTGGGCATCATTCCCGCCTCTGTGCATCCTCGCACCAGGAGCAGTGTGTGGGTAGGTCACCACCGCAGGCATGGCGTCGAACCATTGTCCAATTTTGCATAGTCACCCCAGTTGCTCCCGCTTGCTTGTTTTCGCTCTAGCTGCCAACATCCTCCCCTCTCAACATGTTGCGCTGTTTTGGCCTGGAGGAGTTAGTTCTTGGGCAGAACGCATGCCAGGAGGGAGTGTTTCGTGACTTGCGCTTCAACACCAAATATCTTTCTGGAAAAACAGGCAACTTTCACCCCATGAAGGTAGACCCTTCACCTGACAGTGGGACAGCGACGCAACCACGTGCAGGCACAGCCGCCAAAACCTACTCAAAATCGTGCCAGAAGATATTATAAAAGCAGCAAACATCATTGTTTTGGGGTTTTTTTTAAATCAAAGTTTGCATTGTTAACCACATTCGCTTTCATGTTGGGGCACCACCAGTGACTTCTGTCCGCAGAGGAAGGGTGACAGGTTGTCCTGTGTCTGACATTCAGGACTCATGTGTGCCCAAGAGTGCCAGTCACTCTGTCACTCTGTCACTTGTCTCTTTTCTTGCTTGTACAGCCATTGTTTTTATTTTATGTTTTGTGGGACTCTCACTTGGGTCTACTGCCATGTGGATGGTGTGAATCCCTTCAGAGGCCGTTGGTCTGGAGTTGTGGTAAAGATATCAGGAGACTGTGGAAAGTGGTGCAGGGTGTGCAGTGAGTAAAGGGCTGAGGCTTTGGGATCGGGTGGACTATGCAATCTTTTTTCATCGTTTACCTGGTAGGGCCTTATTGAAAATGTAAAAAAAGTTATTTTAAGCATTTCTGTCCAGCTTTACATGTTTTGTGTTTTACCATTATTGTGAGAATGTTGCTGTTGAACACAGAGTTTTGTTTTTATACGTTTGGGGTAGTTTTGTTGTCTTTTTGGAGGAATTATTAAGGAAGGACCTTTCATGACTGTTTCTCTTTGGCCTGGAGAGTGAAGTTGCTGTTGCTGTCAAACAATACCCCAAGTTATGCCCGTTTGGCGTTCATTTCTGGTGAATTAAGCCGCATTCCAGGCTGCGTTGAGGTGCCCACTTGGTCATTAAGCAGATTCTCTGCTTTCTTTGTGAACGGGGAGCCAAGCCTGTTCACTCCTATCCATTACTCGTCTTCTGGCAGTTTGTCTGTCCATTGGTAAGGTCCTTTGGACAATTCTTTCAGCTCGCCTTCGCTGTAGGTGTTGGCCGCATATGGACAGTGGCTCATGTGGTCAGCAATATTAGGAGTGTGTGAAATTTACGTAATTTGCTTGTTTGTAATTACACCAAATTTTGGCAAAATTATGCATAATTAGGCAAAATGTGAATCCATCATTTAGCGCTATATTTTAGGGCATGATGAATGCCTGTGTGAAATTTTGGCGCAATTGCGCATTTCATGGTAACTAGATAGTGTAAAGAAACAAAAGCACGTAGAACAATTGCTGCTTGAATTCTGTTATTCCCAAGAGTTCACAGTCAATGTTTACTGCAAATAGCACATAATTATATGAAGTGGTTTAAAAGCGTACTTTTGGTTGTTTCACAAACCAATGCAGTCATGTAGGTTTTTCTCACATACATGGTATCTAGTTGTATTGTATATGTATGACGTTTGTTGTTATTTCATCCATGCGATGTACATGGTGTGCCGTGATTGGGAGTTTTCTTACAGTTTTAGATTGTATCCCAGTTTTGGTGATAAATGTTTCGCTTTAGGATGACAGACAACAGCACCTATTACTCTGTCTGCATGTAAAGGGGGTAGGGGCAGTTTCTGTGCATCAGGCAAGATGGCAGAAAAAGTTAGCATTTTACCTGTAATCGAACAGATTTTATTATCGTATTTCAAGTGAAGGAAGCTTGTCTTATTCTTACAGAGAATCCCTCGATTGCATGGTTTGTATAATATACCTGTCCTGTGAGCCCAACCAGTCCTATTTCAAAAACCTAGGCACTGCTAAGAGTCGTCAAAGTAATGTGCAAAAAATGTGCTTAAGTTAAGACATTAACCTGTGGAGCCAAAATATGCATGTATTTCCTGTGTGGCTTTGTTTCATCACTTTGTTGGAGGGAAGAGGGTAGGACCTGGTACCTCGAGCATCTTAGCACCTGTATTGAATCAGGCTCTTGTATGGATGTGACCACCCTTATTCATAAAGGGGCGGTGGGGTCCGGTTAAACAGAAAGAGGCTTTGAAAATTAGTACAAGGCTATATGACTGGGATATATCCCTCTAGATTGATACCATCCCAATCATGATCCCATGATTTGCTTTGAACTAAAAGACTGTGCTTCTCATTTCAGCTTAGACCCGGCTCCGAGGATGGCGCACTGTTACTACAACGAGACCATCCCGTTCTTCTACAACAACAGTGGAAAGATATTGAACACAAACTGGACTAATAAGGACCGGCTCGTCATTGGCCTGGGATTGACAGTTTGCCTCTTTGCGCTCCTCACCAACTTGCTCGTCATAACGGCCATCGTCATCAACCGGCGCTTCCACTTCCCGATCTACTACCTGTTGGCCAACTTGGCGGCAGCAGATCTGTTTGCTGGAGTTGGTTACACATTTCTCATGTTTCATACTGGACCGAGGACCTCACAGCTGTCTATTAAAACCTGGTTCCTTCGTCAAACTCTTATTGACACCAGCCTCACGGCGTCAGTGGCCAACCTGCTTGCCATTGCTGTAGAGCGGCACCAGACCGTGTTCACTATGCAGCTCCACAGCACGATGTCCAACCGGCGTGTCACCATCCTGATAGTCTTCATCTGGATTGCAGCCATCCTGCTAGGCCTCATCCCGTCTTTTGGGTGGTCCTGCCTGTGCAACATCAAGAAGTGCTCACGCATGGCCCCACTCTACAGCCGCGACTACCTCGTCTTCTGGGCCATCTCCAACCTGGTGGTCTTCCTGATCATGGTGGTGGCCTACACCCACATCTCTATCTACGTGAAGCGCAAGGCACTGCGCATGTCACAGCACACGTCCTGCCACCCCAAGTACAGGGAGAACATGATCAGCCTGATGAAGACCGTGGTCATCATCTTAAGTAAGTGATTTATCTTTGGTAATCTCTTTGTTGCAGGTTATTCAGACCTGCCTTCTCAGCTCGTAGCCTGGCTGGGTGCACCTTATTCAAGTAACCTCTGCATGTTGAGCACTCTGCACTACATGACCGCTCCATTTTACCACCACTCCCCCAGAAAAGTAATCACAGTGACCCCTGGTGTCCAGGAGGAGAAATGCAAGAACCCTCAGAACTCTCTCTATTGCGATCTGCCCTTTGGAAGTCCTTTCTCAGCAATTCCCTCTCTTAGGATGCCGCTGAAGGCTCCAGTGAAATGTGTATTTGATCTGTGCTGCAGTGTATGGTAGTGCACTTTGTTTGCATGATAAAACAGACCGCTGTCGCACACCTGAGTCATGTTGCGCTGCCATATAGGCGTGAGCCAATCGGAGTCAAGCAAGAAAAGTAATCCAAAATAATTGTTTTTGTTCCCAAATATTCCAGAGTACACACAGAGTCCGCATGATTCCAAACATTTAGTGCTGAAGAAATGTCCATCCAAGCCTTTTCCTACAAGATGTTAGAATTCACTTTATATCCTGAATATCCATACTGACATTCACCCGATGCATTTCGGGCAGCGAGTCCTTCGTCAGGGGCAGCTGTAATATGAAAGAGGCCCATCAGCAACCATAGGTATTCAAATAGATATGACATAAACAAATAACACACCATTGACCTGTACATAATGTGCAGTCCATAACATAATTACGTCAAAATCATTTTGTTGTAGTGCACATTGTTTGCCATCAAGGCATGAGACCAGTCCATCATCGGTGTTACGAATGCTCAACTGTGTTCTTTATCCCCCACTAGCGCATGGGTGCACAACATTGATTCAGGACGGCCGAATCCACACCAGACTTCAAGGATAACCTTGATCTATGCATTTGAATTCCATTTATAGTGATTGTTTTTAAATGTATCTCATGTGATTACCCTGAAAATCTTACATGGCTCTACACCCCCCGGACCACTTTAGACATCTGTTCTAGCATGCAACGGGTTAAGTCTATTCTTCAAATGGTCAAAAGCCACCAGTCTTCAAGCATCGCAGCCTGTTTATGACTTTCCATCCATGCTGTGGGTTTGGCGCGAGTTCCTGCCGCTAGTCTCTCCTGTTCCTGCCACTAAGAATGCTCTTAGGGATGCAATTGTCTCATGCTGTCTCTGTAAACTGACGTTTGCAGAGCCCATCGAAACATTTGCAGGTCTAAGGACCACTTTCATTTTAAGCTGACCCTGCCTTACATATACAAAGTGTTTTCAAACAATGTCATGGGTACTGGAGTGCATCATTGAATATAAATATTTGGGTGCTATGAATATTTTCTCAAACCCTTGGGTATGTATGCACAATGGAACCTCGTGACTACAGCCATTTAGATGGAGGTGTCTGCCAGGACAGGATCCAGGCCAGGTTTTATCTATAAACATTGACTATGCGAATGGTACCCATTTAGATTAACTGTATGTATCCCATGTGGTTATCCTAACAATCTGTTGTCCTAGTCCTGGCTGTTGGGGATGTGCATGGGATACTGGTTTGATATTAGTGAGCACCAATCAACCATTTAATTTGTGATGCTCATGGGTTTCTCGTTTTGCCTCCACGTCTCACCTATGTGACCTTCTTTCTTGTATATTTTTGAGACCATAGAATGAAACCTCTCCCTTTAATTTCTCTCTATCAGTGTGAGGACACTGCCATCTTGACAAATGTGTGAGTGACTTGTGTTGTAGTTGCCTGTGTGAGGAGATGGAACTAACCAGTATGAGGGGGGACTTTGATGTCACACATTGTCATGTGAGGTGAGACTTCCTGGTGTGAGGCGAGACTTCCTGGTGTGAGGTGAGACTTCTTGCCCTAGCCCAGATGCTGTTTTGTAACCTGGTTCTGTCGTAGGTCTAGGAGTGGGAGAAACTCCCACTGGTTAACTGTGACTTTGCTCCATCAGGATGGAAATGCTTCTGCACATAACAATCGCCTCTTGGCAGCATTTTGTATAAAATATTTTACACATATTTAGATTATTGAGCCTCTCTACTGGGAAGCTGTGGTTGAAAACATTGTTCCATCTGGATCACCTGTCTCTGGGCTACACCTCGCCTGACCACTGACGTCCTGGAGAATTGGCTTGGAGAGCTGGACACCATGCTCCAGAGGTGGCTTGGAGAGCTGGACACCATGCTTCTGAGGTGGCTTGGGGAGCTCAACACCATGCTCCAGAGGTGGCTTGGAGAGCTGGATGACGTGCTTCTGGGGTGGCTTGGGGAGCTCAACACCATGCTCCAAGGGTGGCTTGGAGAGCTGGACACCATGCTCCAGAGGTGTCTTGCAGAGCTGGACACCGTGCTCCAGAGGTGGTCTGGAGAGCTGTACGCCATGCTCCAGAGGTGGTCTGGAGAGCTGTACGCCATGCTCCAGAGGTGGTCTGGAGAGCTGTACGCCATGCTCCAGAGGTGGTCTGGAGAGCTGGACGCCATGCTCCAGAGGTGGTCTGGAGAGCTGGACGCCATGCTCCAGAGATGGTCTGGAGAGCTGGACGCCATGCTCCAGAGGTGGCTTGCAGAGCTGGACGCCGTGCTCCAGAGGTGGTCTTGGAGAGCTGGACGCCGTGCTCCAGAGGTGGTCTTGCAGAGCTGGACGCCGTGCTCCAGAGGTGGTCTTGCAGAGCTGGACGCCGTGCTCCAGAGGTGGCTTGCAGAGCTGGACGCCGTGCTCCAGAGGTGGCTTGCAGAGCTGGACGCCGTGCTCCAGAGGTGGCTTGCAGAGCTGGACGCCGTGCTCCAGAGGTGGCTTGCAGAGCTGGACGCCGTGCTCCAGAGGTGGCTTGCAGAGCTGGACGCCGTGCTCCAGAGGTGGCTTGCAGAGCTGGACGCCGTGCTCCAGAGGTGGCTTGCAGAGCTGGACGCCGTGCTCAGAGGTGGCTTGCAGAGCTGGACGCCGTGCTCCAGAGGTGGCTTGCAGAGCTGGACGCCGTGCTCAGAGGTGGCTTGCAGAGCTGGACGCCGTGCTCCAGAGGTGGCTTGCAGAGCTGGATGCCGTGCTCCAGAGGTGGCTTGCAGAGCTGGACACTGTGCTCCAGAGGTGGCTTGCAGAGCCGGACGCCATGCTCCAGGGGTGTCTTGGAGAGCTTGATGCCATGCTCCAGAGGTGGCTTGGAGAGCTGGACGCCATGCTCCAGACGTGGCTTGGAGAGCCGGACGCCATGGCCAAGAGAGGTGGCTTGGAGAGCCGGACGCCATGGCCAAGAGAGGTGGCTTGGAGAGCTGGACGCCATGCTCCAGGGGCAACTTGGAGGTTTAATAAGCCTTAGATTCTGCAGAATGAATTCCGAAGGAAGGTGTGCTTATGTGGTGTTTGGCTGCTATGGGGTTTTGTTTCCTCCTGGTTGTCATAGGGTTACGTGCCCTCCTAGCTTGCTTTGGGGTTGCATGCCCTTCTACCTGCATTGGGTTTGTTGAGGTTGCATCCCTACCTGTCTGCCTTGGGGTCGCATGCCCTCCTTGCAGCACTTGTGTGTATTCCCGCCTGACTCTACTGGGGTTGCATGCTCTCCTTGCAGAACTCTTTGATGCCCTGAACCTGCTCGTCCATATTTTACGCAGTGGGCAGAAGTGGGTCTTTTGAGTAAGGTTATCATTGCATGCCTTGTCTGGGGAGGAATTCCGGATGGTATTACTTACAAGAGCTTCGTCTGCATTCCAGAACAACTGGAAGGAAGTTTTTTTTTTTATAGCACAAATATTTAGTGCATTTACATTTCAGCAAGTTAAGACTCGCCATAGCAGTTTTACTTCAAAAACGGTGCTGTAAATCCCTGCTGCCACAGCGATCCACGCGGCTTACCCGGTTCGGGCACTGGCGCCGGGCTGCCCAGTTTTGAGGTCAGCAAGCCGGTCTCTGCTCTGGCAGCCACTGGTTGTGGTTTCATTGCCGTGGGCAATAGGTGATCCCTCGCCGCACTCATGTGGCCACGTGTCTAACTAGATGATTCATGGCCCGTGTGAGTCAGATCCAGCCGTTCGCCTGAAAACTGAGAAATGGGAATATAAACAAGCATTGGCAAAGCTAATAGGTAGCACTTATTATACAAGAGCTATTGGCTTTAGCAATGTGTTTTTGCCATGTTGTACACCAGTCTAGCTGCTGTTCAGCATGGCTAAAAGTGGCATAGAGTGTCCTAGAGTGGAGTGGGGTAGTAGAGTGTCGTAGACTGGATTTGTTGGAGTAGAGTGGTGTAGGGGGGAGTAGAGTTAAGTTGTTCAGTGGCAGAGAGTGTCGTAGAGTAAAGTGTCGTAGAGTGGAGTGGCTTAGAGTGGAGTGAGGTGGAATAGGAGTGCAGTGAATTTGATTGGAGTAGATTGGGGTGGATTGGACTGGGGTAGAGTGGGTTAGATTGAGTGGGGTGAGGTGGATTGGAGTTGGTGGACTGAATGGGGTGGATTGAAATGGAGTGGGGTGGATTAGATTGGCTTGGGGTGAGGTGGATTTGGTTGGATTGGGGTGGGGAGGATTGGATTAAAGTAGGGTGTTTGGAGTGGGGTGAATTAGAGTGGAAGGGGTGCATTGGACTGGACGGCGGTGGATTGGACTAGAGTGGGGTGGATTGGAGTGGGGTGGACTAGATAGGGTGGATTAGATTGGAGTGGGTGAATTGAAATGGGGTGAGACGGGTTAACTGGAGTGGGGTGGGGTGGGGTGGACTGGACTGGACTGGGGTGGGGTGGGGTGGATTGGACTAGGGTGGGCTGGGGTGAATTGGAGTACAGTAGATTGAATTGCAGTGGGGTGGATTGGAGTGAGGTGGGTTGGATTGAATGGGGTGGATTGGGGTGGAGTAAACTGGATTGGATTGAGGTGGAATGGATTGTGGTGGGTGTATTGGAGTGGGGTGGGGTAGGGTGGATTGGAGTGGCGTAGATTTAATTTGGCTGGATTGGGGTGGATTGGATTTGTGTGGGGTAGATTGGATTGTGTGGTGTGGGGTGAGATGGATTAGATTGGGGTAAAATGGATTGGACTGAGGTGAGGTGGATTGAGGTGGGGTGACGTGGATTGTTTTGGAGTGTGGTGGATTGGAGTGGGGCAGTTTTTTTTAGATTGGAGTGGGGCAGTTTTTTTTTAGATTGGAGTGGGGCATATTGTTTTGGAGTGGGGCATATTGTTTTGGAGTGGGGCATATTGTTTTGGATTGGAGTGGGGCATATTGTTTTGGATTGGAGTGGGGCATATTGTTTTGGATTGGTTTGGAACAGATTGGTGCGGGGCAGATTGCTGCGGGCAGATTGGTGCGGGGCAGATTGCTGCGGGCAGATTGGTGCGGGGCAGATTGCTGCGGGCAGATTGGAGTGGGGCAGATTGTTTTGGATTGGAGTGGGGTCGATTTTGTGGTGAATTGGAGTGGTGGGATTAGGGAAGGAGGGAGTGGGGTGGATTGGATTGGGGTGATTTGGGTTGGAGTTGGATAGATTGGAGTGGGGCGGATTGGTTTGGAGTGGGGCGGATTGGTTTGGAGTGGGGCGGATTGGTTTGGAGTGGGGCGGATTGCTTAGCATTGGAGTGGGGACGATTTGGAGTGGGGCAGATTGGAGCAGGACACACTAGAGTGGGGTGTGTTGGGAGGATTGGAATGAATTGGATTGGGTGAGTGGTTTGGATGGGGGTCGATTGGATTGGTCTGGTGTGGATTTGATTGAGTGGGGCAAATTGGTGTGAGGTGGGGTGGGGTGTCATAGATTTGAGTGGGGTGGATTGGGGTGTACTCCTCGATTACGTGTTAAAGCATAATTTCTGAAATTGCACATAAGAAGGAAACAATGTGGCTTCCCAATAAGATAATCCTCACCTTTTGAGAACAGTGCCCTCAAACAAAATCAAAAGAAAACGTGAATGTAAAGTGGGAAAAGAAAATTTGGCAAAATAAAAGAAAGTTAACTGTAGAAAATACATTTTTGTAATTTTGTTTGTCCTGCTGGGTGCACTTTTGCCAGTCACATGCCTTGTTTGCAGGGCACTAAAAGTTAAAAAGAACAAATAGTACTTCAGTCACGCCGGAGGCGGACGGGCACTGATTGAGCTGGAATCATCAGTGGCTGGTCCCGTTCCACCGAGAGAAAAGGGAAATGATGGCGAGGCCTGCCTTGGCGAATTACGAGGCTGTAACGAAGAGTGCCATGCAAGCCAACTAATGGTAAGCAAAGGGCGGGCTCCAAGCTCTGTTTTGTTAGCAACAGTGTCTTGCAAGCAAGATGCATGCTCCAGCGCATGCCCTCGCAGGCTCAACACTTAAAAACACACACTTAAATAGTTGCAGCAGCAGCTACTTGCACTCTCAGCTACCTTTATTGTCCAATACAACACAGTGGAGGGATTTTTTTGTTTGCTGACCTAATCCTTAATGTTGTGAATCCTTTCCGAAATTGACTGTGAGTGAAGTGGAAATTGCCGGGCTGAAGGATTTGAGGAGATACAGAGTATGTTTTGGGGTACTGAAGTGAATGTGATGTTACTCTAGACATGACTACCTCAAATTTGATTCTATTGCAAATGAATTCATTTCTTTGACGCTCCTGAGGGTTATGATTGTTGGAAGGGGAGATAGTACCAGCTGAGGCAGAGAAGGCTCACCGACACAATCCGCTAAAAGCCGCTCCTGTGTGGAGAAGGTTCTTATACTGGGTTGTTTCTTTCACGCCTCTGTGAGTCGGTGGTGTTCGCATTTCCACAAATTCTCTTCCAGCACCCTTTGAGGCTCTGGCTCCTTCCTCTGCTCTTAGCATCTCTGGGCTTCCCACACTTCACTAATGTCCATTTTGCGTTTACTGTAAATATTTCCTTTCGGTAGTAGCAATGTAGTATTCTAGTTTACTAGAACAGCTCACAAGTTTACTACAGTAACCAGAGTGTTATCTTTGGTGTGTACATAAAGTCAGCCGGCGTCGGTGATAAGGCAGCGGGCTTTAATTTGAATACAACACTTTGAAAACCGAGCGAATTTACCTCAGAATAACAGCACTTGAGAATGCAGATCGAGGTGAGAGTTGAGTTGTCAATTTTAAGAATTCTCTTTGATACAAATTTGAATGAGCCGGAAAGTTGAGGCACATGCCTGGCATGCTATTGGAGTGAATGAAATGGAATGTAGTGTTTTACTGGGCTGCTTAGAAAGCAGCAGCAGGTCAGCACAGTTTGAAATAGGTGGAGTCTCCAATGCCCAGAGGAATATCCCCACTGCCTTGTCCAAGCCTCCAGTCTTAACCATTCCTTTTCATGTATACTTTAGAGATGGCTGCCATAAGGACTGCATTGAAAATTTAAAGGCGAATCCTTTCAGATGGGCTTCCATCCTGGAAGGAGTATTGGCAGATGGGGGCTTCTATGTGACTGATGATCGTAGTAGGACATGGTGTTAGATCTTTCAGGTGCATTCAGCCCTGTTGATCACTCTTCATTCCTCCAGTGGTTGGAGATGCGTAGTATCAAAAGTACTGCTCTGACCTACATGTATTCTTCCCTAGCTAACTGTCACCAAGGTATGGCATTTGCACCTTTGAGTCTTCAGTCAAAATCCCAGGGTTCAGCTCTTCCACCTCCAGTTCCTTTGGTACCTTTGATATTTATTGCCCCTGCGTGATGCCACGGGGCAGGATCCTGTATGAACTCAGATGGTGCACAAATCCTCTCAAGTCTTAAGAAGGGTGCAAGCAAGATATGTTCTAAGTTAGGGGTGGAACTTTGGTGGACCTCTATTACATTTCAATATTAAATCCAACTACGCCAAAATTCTCCTCCACAGGCCACACTCCATTTAATATTGTTTACCTCGGTCTAGTCACCGAGTATGGGTCCTAGCTCTCTACCTAGAGATGGGATTTGATCATGGGCCTGCTGCGGCTTCAGAGGCCTGAACACTCTCCCGGGTCTTTGATGCTTTCTCAAACATTCCTCAGTAATAGAGTGCTACTTCTCCTCCCGAACCTGTAGTTCAAGTAATGGACATCATTGTATCATCCTCTAGATCATAGAACTGATCTTCAGATCACAATGCTACAGTTTTGTATCAAATTATTATTTATAGTAGGTAACAGCATTTTATCTTTAACTCTTGCCACAAACATTAGTTTACCTGCAGCAAATGCAAACTGTGGCAGAGCTTAAGAGGTGGAGACTGAAAATAACATCATGTACTTCCAGTAGAGACCTGTCCCCTGCCACAGTGGAGTGGCAGGCCGGAGGAGGGAGCTGGGAGGAGAGGTTTGAGGGGGGAAGGAGGGCGAGGGCTCGTGGGACAAAATAAAAATAACTTACCTGATCGCCACCGGCCTCCGCCGTCCGCCCATCTGCTCTTCCTGCTTCTGGGACAATCTCCCAGACTTCACTGCGGCCAATCATGACGCTGCAGAAAGGCAGCGTCAGGATTGGCCTGAGCACTACAGGACTTTGCGCTCCCAGGCAGACTGAGCCAGCCAGCTTTCCAGCCCCAGCAACGCAGCTGGGGCTGGAGAAAGCTTCACTGTGCATGAGATGTTTGGCCAGCCTGAAACGGCCGGCCTAACATCTCATGCGCTGTGAAGGGACAAGGGAGTGCACTACCACAGTGTCATCCCCCTGGACCCGCCCCCAAGACTCGTCTGAGTGCTGGGGCGGTCCAGGAGGATTAAAATAAACAATAATAAAAACGGGTTAAGAAACCCGTTTTGTTTGTGGGTGGCGGCGGGGGGCGCTATCTCCTAATGGTGGGCTGCCAAAGGTACTCCTCTGATTGAGGCTCTCCGTTGACTTCTGGAGGCAGCACGTTAAATTAAGAGCCATGTCTCAGTCTTTCTAGTTTACCTACAAGCCATAGCGCCTAAACCAATCTTTGAACCCAGAGCAGTGCCAATGAACTGGTTACCCAAAAGATTTTGTGTTTACCTGCTATATGTTTAAGAGCCGAAATTTCAATCGTAGCCACATGTCCTGTTTAACAGGAGCAAAGTAATACTCCCTCCCTACCTTCTTTTGTGGGGCATCCTGCTCAGAAGCATAATGAATCCCTTACAATGTTGAAATCATGAGGCTCCTGAGGTGCTGTTTGGGTAGGAAAAATGAAACCGTAAATCAGCCTGGCACTGTCATCTAGGAAGGGAAGGTCCCAGGCTAGGTGTGCCTCTCATGTCACGTGTATAAATAAAGGGTGTACATTTAATAAACCCTTTAATCTTATTAAGCTACTAATAATTTTCTAAAGCTTTCTTCTATATTGCACTTGATACTGCAGCATTTAATTTTTAAGTGGTGCATGCAGTTATCCAATTTAATGGTACTCTTCAAATATAAACTAGGAGTGACTCCTCGCCTAAGTGCATCTCAGACTGACCTCTCCATCAGAGTCAGTGCAGTGTTAATCAGTTTTCAGAGCTAGGTATCATTGGTGCAATCTGCAGGGCAGTCACTTGGTGTCTTCCACATGTTTTCTTTCATTATTACCTCCAGACTGTAGCTCCAAGGCTGCCACTCAGCTTTGTCAGACGCTCTGTTGAACATTATTGATTGGAGAAAATGCCACGGTATTGGGTGTTAATTGGCTAATTGTTTGTGGTTGTTTGGCAGTGGTGTCTTGCAACTCTGACCTCTGGGGATAAAGACAAACCAGGAACAAAGTAAACCAATATGTAAAGAGAGCATCAACACCCTAAATTAGAAGCCTTAATATCTTGCATTTAAAATGCAGAATTCCCAGAGGTAAAGTACTTGTTTCAGTATTACAGGAACAGTGTTTTATATTCATAAAATGACAAAATGTTTCGCAAATCAGTCCTGTGCATGGAATTTGCTCAGACTTTTTTTCATTTATTTTCTGACGTCACAATGCCTGCTGCCAGAGTCCGCAACCTAGATAAAGGCAGGCTATGGACCAACATTGAAGCTGCTATTTAAGCAACACGTTTTTTGTTCTTATGGTTTGTTTTTCTAAAGTGAACATTGATCAGCAAAAGGTATAGAAACATGTTAATATTTTGCACATAGTTCATTACAGGAAAGAAAGAATCTCCGTGTTACTACTTATCCCCTTTTTAGTCTGATTTGCATTTAACTGATTGTCTTGTTTTTGCAACAAATATCTGTCTTTTGGCGCACTACAGAGTCTGCTTTTATTCTTCTTGTCTGCAACCATACCAACTCTTTCACACGCAGGAGCAAAAGCCCACGGATTCAAGGCATTCGCGAGACAATTGATGATGTGATCATCTATTCGAAGAAATAAAATTCCCTCTGCCATACCTTAAAATAATATTGCATGTCACATCAGAGCTACATGACCTTATGAAGAAACTCCTTAGTGACTTGCAGTATCCTTATAGTATACTGCAGGGAATGCTTTATCCCGGATATAATACTGAAACCATTACTTTGCATTCTTAAAGGGTGAAAAGACAAAAATAAGCTGTCTTTATCCCGTCCTTCATCGCCATCTCTAGGGGTTCCTGATTGGCGATGCGAGAAGCTCCTCTTTCTCATTGCTGTGCAGGATGTCTTTTGAAGCCCGTCTTTTCTCTCACCCGAATGAGCAAATAGGGCTTTTGTTGTTTTCTCTGGGAATTTCCCTCCAAGCTTAAATGCAGATAGCAGCTTACAGGTGCTGGTCCCAAAGCCCTGTCTTTGTTTTCTGCCTGTGCCATTGCAATGACGTTATTGGATACTGAAGAGAGGCGTAGAGTTTGTAAACATGATGGCTTATTGCTCCCATAGGGAGGTGGCTAATAAGCGAGATCTCCTTTCCTCCCCAAGGCCCCCAGCACTGCAGTGTACCGGGTGATTAAAAGGGATTTCTGGAAATGGCTCTGTCTGCAACACTCTCCATCTCAAGTGGATAAAACAGTAAGAAATGGGACAATTAAAAAACCTGGAGTTTGTGTAACTAAATTGTCTGCATGTGAAGTTAAAGCTGGGATTATAATTTATCTTCATTTTAGCGGTCTTGGTGCTTTTTAAGAAATGTAACTCCAGAAGCACGTGTTGGCTAAAATTCAGCCCACACGGCTTGTAGACGAGAGGTAATCCCATCGTTGTGCAAATACCACTGAGATTATCCGTTGGCATTAACAGGGGATTTTGCATAGCTTGCCTCTTAGTAGCTGTCGCTGATGTTTGCCATGGTTTCATTTTTTACACCGACCAACGATGGCTGGCCTATGGAGAACTCCGCTTGTTTTACCGGCTTTAACATCAACTGTTGTAATGCCCTACTCTTTGACTTTCTTAAAGTGTGCTCCAGTAAACTCCAACACATTTAACATTTGAGGTTTAGAAGATATAACACTTTTTGGCAGCACCAGCACAATACTGGCAAAATTCAGCACCATACATGTAGTGACTTTGGAAGGCTGGCTCCCAGTAAGAACATTTAGGGAGCCTAGGAGCTAGAAGGAACCTGGCAATCTGGAAGAAGTAGTACTATCTGCCAAGTTATGTGCAGGTCGTGCCCTAGGGGCACACGGCCTCCGAGGACTGGTGGCTGCTGGGACTTTCACAGGTAGGGTTATACATAGTCCAGCCCCCAGATGAAGTACCATGCTCCCATATGCCAGATCCATTCAATGCATGTGAACCAGAGGCACCCGCTGTTGTTAGAAATAATACACTTTCAGTGAGTGACGTCACAGGAAGTTTGGGGCACCTGGTCATTATTAATTGGTGAATGCAGAAGAGAGAGGTGCTGATGGGAACAATATGGGGCAGAAGCAGTCAGAGCTGTTTTTTATGGGGTAAGCAAGTGTCTCCTTGAAATAAAGTGATATGGTGCTTAAGGACTCTGGGACTGTGAGAAGTCCTGGTGGGCACAGCGAGGACGGGGATCCGAACCGCCAAAATTCAGATAATTTCAAGAAAGCACAGTTATTTTGTATGTCCTTTGTGTGCCAAGACTACACTTCCCAGTACCAATGGATGTTACCAACTAGACATTTCAGCTTCCAAAGTGTTTGTGCATAAACATTAAAGTTCGCTAATTTTAAGCAATATACTAATTTTCAATAAGAGATGTTGGTTATATTGAAAATAATGGTCTTAACTTTTCTACACGGGTTTTTGAATTTATTTATTCAAGCTGATTGTTTTCACTTGCGCTCTCGTGTTTGCACTGACGCCCGTGCTGCATGCCTCAGTTTTTCCCCCCACTAATGGTATAAGGACATGTCTATTCTTATGCTCAGCGTGCACGGTTTCCAGTTACTCGACATGAAATGCTAAAGGGCACACTCATTTGGTTATCATACATAGTTTGGTGGTGTGTACATTCTGCAGAGGACACAAGACTGAATTCTTGCTCGACAGGTTCTCTTTAACTGAGAAGTAGGTGAGTCTGGCTAGTTTGACGACTTCCTGCCTCTACTGGCCTAGGGCATAGGTAAGACAGTAATTAATCTGATGACCTTAGGAGCCTGGTCCAGCTGTTTGCGTCTACTACCAATATCTATGATGGCAGGAGGGAGGAGTAGTTTCATCAGGACTTGGGTCGAAGTCAACCACTCCCAAAGTGCTCCGCGGTTAAGGTGGTGTTTGCCAAGCTCCGTTGAGTCGGATTCCGTAATGTGATGCAAGTGGTAGGGTGTGTCCCATGATGCGTACATAATAAGTGCGTGCACTGTGAGGTCTAGCCCAGTCAGCACTCACAGTCTGAACTTTGATGTACTAGCTTAGGCAGAGTGTTCTTGCTCAGTAGCCTCTTCCCGAGCCGCTCCCTTCTGACTCGCTCAAGTCTGTTTTGGTTTTATCCAACGACACAAGCATTTTCTACAGGAGCGAGTCCTCTTTGCAAGTGCAAGCCCTCCACGCAGCCTGGAGATCTAAAGGAAGCCTCAATTGAAGGTCAAACATTGCATTACAAGTGCCAGTGTGCCAGCCACAGATCTTACCAGGAGAACTTTCTTTCTTTTTCTAGATGAAAGCAACGTAAAGCAAATCAAAGTCGCCACCTGTGATTTAATTTGTCCTTACCACTGGAAAACAAGATGCAGATACTTTCCCTATGTAAATTTGTCCTGGTGTCTGTTTCGTGTTTTTTTTTTTTCTCACTATTTTTTTTTTCTTGGCTGCCTCTAAGGTTGCTTGTGCCCATGGAGATGGACAAGACAGTGTTTCTGTTCATCGATTGCAGTTAGCTCAGATCAACCAGATGTTGGAGGGTGAGGCGGTCTCCCTCCCGCCTCCTGTTGGGCATTTGCAAGCACCGTGCTGTAACCACAGGATGGCACCAATTATCAATTTTTCAATTATCGTCCAGTAGTTGTGCCATCCTTATGAGGAATAGGCACCTGGGATTCGGGTGTGTGCTTAGTATAGTAAATGAATCTTGCAGTTAAAAAAAAAATTGAAAGCCCTCCACTTCCAAGGAGGGGCCTAACTTCAATTTCAGGTAACCCCATGTGGGATGAGGGGAGAGTCTCTTTTCATGGATTCGCGTCTCCTCTTGCTCAAATAGAGGAGCTAAGAAGTGCTTTAGAAGTTTGCAAGACTATACTCAGTTTAATGATGAAATATCAGGGACCTCCCCTCGATTGATTAGAATTTCAAATTTATCTCTTTCCACGCAGTCTTAGTCATCTTTGTTGTATATTTTGTATTTCAGATTAGAGACCTCTCCATTTTGAAAACAATGAATTTCTTGTTGCCTCGTTATCTCAATGTATTATTTTAGAGGTTTCCTTTAAAACAGCTTTGAACGTTTCTAAGCTCATAGAAATTCCAGACATTTAAACCGAGAGTGTCAAAGACTTCACTGCAGGCATTGTGCTAAATGTATTATTTACGGATTCGAGATATGAAAGATATTGTTAAACTGGATTACTTTTTCCCCTCTAGTATCTCCCAGGTCTCACAGTCTGGGTACTTTCTCAGACTGTGATACATAAAAATCACCTTGTCTCTTCTGCCTTCCACCTGGCACCTCCCCCAACATTTGACTTCCTTTTTTTAGGTCTCGCTGAGCCAGCGCGCATGCGCTGCTCTGCGAGACTTTAGTAAGGGGCTTTTGAAAGTGCTCCGAAAGCGGCCACCAGCGCGCGGTTACGCGCACAAGCGCGTGCGACGTGCACAGCACTTTTTCTCGTCGCGCGTGCGCACAACTCGTGTCACCACTTGCGTTTTTTTTTTATTATTTCATTTCGCGACGCGGCGTTACTTTTACGGCCGCGCGCCAATGCTTGTTAAATGTTTGTCACCCTCCCTGTGGTTTCATGACCACCTCCTTCCGCTTCCTGTGGTTTCACCCAACCCGTCCGCCCTCCAATGTCTTTCCCACTCGTATTGCTTCACCTCCCCAATCCCCCACACTGTGTTTTTTACATGTTGGCCAGCAGCATAGGCTGCTGTGCAACATGCTACAAGTAAAATAAAACAAGCATTGGCATAGCCAATAGGTCTCGCCTTTGGGACCTGCTGCATAACTAAATACTTATAAGGTCCCAAAGGCGAGACCTATTGGCTATGCCAATGCTTGTCTTGGTGGATGTCATTTGCTCCCAAAAGTTTAAGCATGCAAGTATTTAGACTTCCAAAGACGAAGAATGCTTTACAAAATGTAGGGCAATTAATTTTTAGGGTTCCCCTCTATTGACGCTTGTGGCATAGATTTGTGGGTGTGATGCTCAGAGGCTGGCACTTCTCCATCTGGACCAACACCAGTGAGTGAGGCGCATCTTGACATTTACAGAAGTCTCTGAACTTTGCCTGTAGCGAAAGCTCTTGAAAGACTATTTAGCTTTTGTGTCTTTCGCACCATAGCAGATATATGGTCCACTGCTCAAGTTGTTAGCTGTGGAACCTCGAGGTCTGACTTTCAATCCCGACTGGTCCACTTGTCTAAATTGTCTGAGCTGGGCAGATCATTTAGTTGCTCAGTATCCATCTACTATTTTTTGGGGGGGCTTTTATCTCAATTGAGTGCGTAAGGAGATTAGGCCAACTGCTATTATACAACACTTTTGTATGAGGTATACTTTGCTAGACGCCCAACAAAACGAACTCATGGTTGCATAGGCCATAGACACTGCCATTCGCTCAGCGACAAAACGAGCAGGCATTGACAAAAGCAATAGATCTTGCCTATGATAGAGCTATTGGCTTTGTCAGTATCTTTTACTCATGTTGTACAGCAGCGCAATTGCTGTGTAGCATGGCTGAAAGAAAAAAAAATGAAGTATCTTGCTGCCACCGCTGCAGATCCTAGCGCCTTTTTAGGTCTTGCCTAGCGTTGCAGCGCGCATGCGCTGCTCGCTCTGCGAGGCTTCTTGTAATCAAGCCAATTTCAGAAGTGGAGTCTAGGCTTCGCCCCTTCTTTCCATTGGCTTGCGTCATCGTGCATGCTAAACCCTGGCTTTCCATTGTCAGTGAGGCTTTTTAGTCCCTCCTTGTTACCGCCCTGTCTACTTTTGGTCCCGCCCACCCGGACTGGATCTTTTACTTGCGGCAGTACACGGAGTCTTTTAATTACTGAGTAAGCACTTTTTTTTTCACCATTTGTGTATGGTCGCTTTCAGTTTCATGGCGAGCGACGGCTTTCTATGTATGCGGCTCGCTGTATTTACTTTAAAGTATTGTTTTTATATATATAAAGCGCCCCATGCCGCGCTGTCACTTAAATATGCTCCCCTTCCCCCCCTGCACGCACAACGAGCAAAGCGGACACCGTGTTATTTCAAGCAATCTGCCGGCGACATTGTTGTTATTGTCCCGGGATCTGCGTCCGAAGGACAGAGCAGCCTGTGTGTGTTCGGAGGTGATGGGACCGTGCTCTGACAGCGTGTCTCGTTTAGGTTAGTCTCTTCCTGCACCACTGTATCAACTTTCTCTTTAGACCTCCTTCTGTTCCTGGCCTCTCAATTTCAGTGCCTGTTGCATGGCCCGTCCTCTAACTATCCAGGAATGTTCCCTTCTCTCCATATCCCTCCCTCTATGGCCCTGCCCTCACTCTTCCTAGCCCCCCCCCTTCTCTTTTTCTGACCCTTGCCCCCGTCTCTCTCTCCAGCTCTCATGTTGTCACCCCTCTCTTCCCCAGGCCCGCCTCTCCCCGCGCGCCCTCCCAGGGGTTCTCCATTTCCCCCAATGACTCTGCCCTCTGCCCTCAACTCTCACTCTTGGCTGTAGGCACTCATCCCCCGGAGCGCCTCGCCATGGCTGCGGAGCTGGAGTCAGTGGAACGGGCCCTGGAGAAGCACCTTCCAGAGCGGGAGCTGCGGGAGGTGAAGAGGATCCTGTATGGGGCGGGGAGCAGGCGAGCGGCAGTCCTGGGACGGGGAGCAGTCCTGGGAGCATACACCGCGCTTGATCTTTTAAACATGCTCCCTCCCCTCCCTGCTTCACGTCCGGCTGCCGCACTTTATGCTTGGTAGGACTTTTAAATTAGTTGATTTCTCTTTAAGGGACTACACGCCTTTCTTTAGTTTTGCACAGCGCTGCACTCCTGCACACGCTATGCTGCTTCACGGCCGGCCGCCGTGCTTCATACTTGCTAACACTTTTAAATTAGTTAGTTTAAGCAACTGTGCGACTTAGTTTTGCACGGCACTCCTGCACGCGATATGCCTTGGTGAGCAAAGCATGCCATGCTTTATCAACAAAACATGGCAACCGCACGGTTTTATTTTGTTTTATTTTCGGCCACTACAAGTTATCCCGCTTACCAACCAACCCTCCCTATTTTTCAGACTCCAGCACGGCGACCAATAATAGACGCTGCACTTTCTCTTTTAAAGACACTCCCTCCCTGCTTTACGGCCGCCGCGCTTCATGCTTGGTAAAAGTTTGAAATGAGTTGCTTTATCTTTAAGCAACCAGAACCCTCAACTTTTAATTGCTAGCACAGTCTAAGTACGAACTGCCATGCTTTCTTTTTTAATAACACATCCTCTCCGCTTTACAGCCAGCCGCACTACATGCTTGGTGAGTGATTAAAGTGATGTGCATGGCACTGATCGGTATTACCTGCAGATTCAGCAAATACATGGGGAACAATTTGCTGTAGAAATGTTATCACACACTGTCCCACATTTAATGCGCTGGCGTGCGCCTTTGTTTTGACTGGCGCGGCACTCATGCATGCTCTCTAGGGTACGGATCTTACTCCAGTCCCGCTCAGTCACTGCCTGAGACTAGCAACTGCAACCACTTCAAAAAGTGAGATCAGTGCTTACACAGCCACACCCATATGCTCTATGCACCAAGGTCGTCTTGGCGCCTCCTTGTCCGTCTGGGGGTTAATATATATAAATCACTGCTGCAGTTTCAGGAAGGTGCATATCTCCCTCGTACTTCTTAAGTTAAAAACACTTACATTTCAAAGCCAATAGCTCTAACTCTAAAAAATACAAGACCTATTGCATTGCAAATGCTTGTTTTTTGCTGAGAGGGCGGGAAGCAAAACGGCGGGTGGGAGGACGTGTGGGGGAGAAACACGGAGGAAGAGTGTGGGTGTAATAAAGCACTATGATGCAGCCAATGCTGGCCATGGCATGGCATTTTTTTTTTGTTTTGTTTATTGCGGGGTGGAAGGCGATGCCGGTGACAGCACAAAGAGGGAGGCGGGAGGCAACACCCCTGTGGGTAAGTGGGATAAGGGGGTATTGGAGGGCAGGGCTGGGAGCAAGCACACAGAAAATGGTGGGTGGAAGAGCGGCAAGCAGCACCCACAGAGAGCAAGCATATGGGGGCAAGCAACAACAACAGAAGGTGAGAGGGTGGGGGCAAGCAGCAAAAAATGTAAAGTCTGTAGGTGGGTGGGGGCAAACAACTACAATGGAAGGCGGATGGGCGCTAGCAACAACACGAGGGAGCCAGCAGGAATAAACAAATTCGGTAGAGTTCTTAAACACAAAGAAAAAAGTAGTGCCTAAAAAATGAGCAGTGGAAGGCCGCAAGTAATAAGGCCATGCTCCTGGGAAGGGGCAAACACATAAAGAGGAAGGAACCATATGGCAACTGACCAAGAAGAAGCAAGCAAATGACAGTGACAAGAAAGCAAACCAATGGTAAGTAAAGGATGAACTCTAAGCCCACTGTTAGAAAGCAAAAGGCCTCTAAGCGGCGAGGCCTAAACTGCATGTTGAATGGCACCTTCTGAAATACAGAAAACACTACAAGACCATGCAGTCGGAAAACATGAGCTACACAAATGCCGGTAGCATAGGTAATTACCTGACATAACTATGCCTAGTCTAGTTCAAACAATTGCAAAGTCTTAAAACTTCCAGCTTGTAATACTGCCTATTAGCCTGTTACCCCAGGCGGTTGTCTTTTGCGGAAGCTGGCCTCCTTGGTAACGCATACTCCAATAATGGGCTACTTTATTAAACGCATGCTTAACACTGCAACATGGCGATTTTGGCTGCAAAGCGGCCTCTACATGCCAAGAACTCTTCTTGAACTTCCAACCGCAAACAGTTGGCAGAAGCGCCACATGTGCAGTGTTGCCCTGTGCCAAAATGCAGACTGAAGGAAGTCTCAAGTGACAATTGAGTATGTGTGCAGTTTGTGGCTTAGTTGGGTTTTTTTTTTAGCTGTTGTATTCATTCCTCAACTACTCCTACATTTTAAATCTTATATCATTTTTCTGTTAATTATTCACATTCTTAAGTTTTGAAACCCCCTTAATTGGTTTGAAAATGTTTCACAGGACTTGCTCATTCCACCTTCTAGTGGTCGGGTAGGAAATAAAAAAATATATATATTTGGCTTGGCTCATTTTACAAATATAACCTTATTGTAAAGCGAATAGGCCGCAATAATCCATATAGCAATGGCTTAGTGCATCTTCATCAGTCAGTGGTAACTGCCCCCACATCTGTGACTGCTTTCCAGCCACTGCCCACATATGATTCATGGAAACATATGGTTTATGTTTGTGAGTCAGTGTGCCTTCATACTAGAAGGGGTTTGGCATTCGGCCATTTTGAAGCATGCGCTGCCATTTCAAAAATACGAATGTAGCTCACTTGGCACTTGACTATTTGAAAATCAACAATCCGCAACCGCTAGCCTGCGCGTTTCTTGTGTTCTTTTCACAGGATTTTAACTTGCAGATATAACCGCTGTGACTTTGCTAGTTCTCTGGTAACCTTCTCCTAAAGCAGAGCTTGAAATGAAACCTAAGTATTTGATCTCGCTGAGCCAGGCTCTTCCTGTGACGTGCCCTCTACGATCCTGTGAAAAGCGTAGGCGCCAGGGTGACAAGTGCTGGTATTCTTCCTTTGAACAGCTTTGGCAAAGCCAAAAGGTCTCACTTTTTGGCCTTTTCAATGCAGACCCACTGGCTTTGGCAACGTTTTTTGCTGATGTGGTTCAGCCTCTGAAAAAACAAAAAAATCAAGAATTGGTAAGCTCAATAGGTCTCGTCTTTGGGACCATAATGGCTTTGCCAATGTTTTTAAGCGCAGTAGTACAGCGTCCCCGATGCTGGGCAGCACGCTAAAGAAGGATTTTTAAAAAAAAGTTATAAGGCTGTGATACAGGATTTTTTTTTTTCGTTTTATTTACCAATCCGAACTGGATTGGTAAATAAAAAGGCAAAGAAGTGTGAAAGTTTAAAAAAAACAAAAAATTTTTTATTGAAAGCAGGGGAGTGGAAGCAACATAAGTACACAAAGGACTTCTATTGCAGTGAATTTCAGCCGCCGAGCTCTCAAATAAAGAAAACAAAAATGCAAAAAGAATGAGATTGGGGAAGCAATGATGGAGTGAGCAGGAATTTAAGTCAAGAATCAGCACATAAGGGACAGAGCAAGAAAACGCATGCACTCACATGGAGTACTGCAAGAAAAAGAATAATAAGAGTCCCCTGATGTGGAGTTGGGGAAGGATACTAGCCATCTATTCAAAAGGATTGTAAAGAAACTATGCTCCAGGGGAGGGGCAAATACTTTAAGAGGAAGAAAAGTAATCAAATTAGAAGCAAACAAATGAGATTGACAGGAAAGCAAACCAATAGTAAGCAATTGGTATTGTCAGTGCTTAAAGTGTAAAAGAATAAGTGCAGGGCCACAAAGGTTTTGCTCAGAAGTCCACAGCCAGCACTTTTGAAATGTTGGGGTTGAATACCAAGGCTGCGAAGCCTTGATTGCAATTCATGCCTCTTTTACCCACAACCAGATATCCCCTGCCCCTTTATCTCGCTGTCTCAGGTTCTTGCTTTCTCCCTTTGTCACGGTGTTTGTGTTTATCTTCCTCCTTCTTTCTCCTTGTGTTTTCCTTCTCTAGGTCTCGGTCAAAGTCTGATGAGCAAAAATGCACGCCGGTCCCCAAAGATGAATGCCGGTGGGCCCCACCTGCAACCACTGGCTCGAGTTAAGCACTGGGTATTGTCCACAATTGGTCCTCAACAACTGACAGCTAAGATCTCTTCTTAGGCGATGCCTAAAATTGGATTGCCAGCATGCAGACACCAGTTGGTGCCCATACTCTGAGCATGTACTAAAGGCCTGGCCCTGCTGGTACTCCCAGCCTAGCCTTGCCTGTACTCTGAGCTCCTGGCCAAGTATGCACCCTGTGCCCCAGGGCTAGCTATCACACCCTGCACTCGGCTCTGTCTGCACTCTGGGCCCTGCTCATCGGCCATTCCTGAATGGACACGCTTCTAGGCCAGTTCTTTGAGCCATGGACAGCCCTGGCAGTCTCCTGGCTTGGTGCAGCCTAGGTCAAGCTTATGAAGCACCAGATCTCATCCTAGATTGTCTCAATAGCTGTCTCTATGAGCACTGTGTGATCTTGGCCCAAAGGAAGTTTGTACTTGATGAGAGTCTGAACTCAGTTGGGACGGGTGGAGGACTCTCTACCTTTTCCATTAGTAATTCTAGGTGAATGGCAAAGAGATAGAAGTTCAGATCCAGGCTTAAGCCCTGATTGTACAGTGGTGAGAGAGCTTGTCTTTTTTAAACCAATATCACCCTGCAAGCTAGCTGAACAGCACTGTTCGAGGCATGTGAGCTGTAGATCACATGCTTGGCATACTCCTGCCATCTAGTGTTGGGTCCGGATGTTTGCAAGTTGTTTTTCTTCGAAGAAGTCTTTGCAGTCACAAGGTAAGGTGACTCCTCCTTCTGGTGATAGTGAGCATGGGCATAGACTCCATTGTTAGATTGTTTTTTTTCCACCATCAGGTTCGGACTTGTATTGCTGCGCTCCGCTTCGGAATCGTTCCTCTGGTTCCCCTCGGTGCGCAATTCACTCTACCCTCGATGGTATTGTTTTCAAAAGCGTTTCCTTTTCTCCGCGTTTCGACTCGATCATCAAGAAATCTCCATTTCCGATCGGAAAATTCTCGGGCGGCCTTCCGGCCTATCCGCGTCGGTCCGGCTCCTTGTCAATGGACCGGACTCCATTCAAATTCTGCCCCCAGTGCCACGTGAAGTATCCGCGTACGTACTTGCATCAGGTGTGTAACTTGTGCTTGTCTCCAGAGCACAAAGAACAAGACTGCAACGCGTGCAGATCCTTCATATTGAAGAAAACTCTCTGTGATCGTCGGGCTCGACGTCGAGAGATGCAGCGGCAGCAGTTGGATGACACACCAGATATCTTCGGCGAAGACTCCGAGCAAGATGAGGTCTCAGCGGCTGAAGAACAGGCCTCCGCTGTGTCTGACTCTGAATCATCGAGTTGCAGATTGACCTCGACGCAGACAATGTGCCGCAGGGACAAGGGGACCTCAGTACAGAAGACCCCTCCACCCCCCCACACCGGCCATCCCTAAAAATGTTGAGGCTTCGGCACTACCTCTGCCTTCAGGCCAAGGTCGGCACCGAGAAAAGGGTTCTGACACACCGCCTTCCGACTCGACACCAAAACACTCTGACAAGCCTTCTGGCTTGGGACCGAGTCGGCCAAAACCCACTTCAGAGCCGAAACCTTTGGGCTCTAAGCATAAAATCGGTTCGGAGCCGAAACCTTTGACACCGAAAACGAAGAAACATCCCTCGGAGCCGAAATCTTCAGCGCCGAAAGGACATTCCATCTCGGCTCCGAAAGCTTCGGTTCTGGAAACCAAAGAACTGCTCGTAAACCAGCCGGATCCAAACATAGACGTTGTACCATCTAAATCTGATCCGAAACAGAAGAAACTCTATATTAATCCTGACACAGGGCATATTCACGCTAAGCCGCCATCCAAGCACAAGCTTCCTGATGATGAGAGCCATTATAAAATTCCATTGAAGAGGAAAAATGTGGGTACTAGTCCTTTCCACACACTACCACCATCTCCTCCCCCTCCTCCCTCTCCACCACAGCTTGATCCTTTACACATCACACCTCATCAGTCTCCTCTACCTCACTTTGATGCAGGTGATACTGATGACAATGACACACAGTTACCAGTGGATCCTTGGACAGATCATATAGTTGATCCTCCACAGGATACAGACCCAGGTCTTTACCCTGCCAGGCCATCTCCACCAGATGACAACTTTACCCTGCCAGGCCTTCTCCACCAGATGACAATCTGTCATATCAAGAGCTCATTGCTAGAGCCGCACAACACCATGGTGTAGAGCTCCATAAAGAATCCTTAGAGGAGGAATTTCTCTATGAAACTCTAGGATCACATAAGTCCAGCCAGACACTGCCTATACTCAAGGGTATGTTGAGGCACACAGACGACATTTTTAAAGATCCCGTACGTGCTAGAATCTTCACTCCTAAAGTAGATAAAAAATACAAACCTTCCCCAACAGATCCTCTTTTCATTAAAGGTCAGTTACCACTTGACTCGTTGGTAGTATCTAATGCTCGAAAGCAAGCTAATTCTCAAGCTTCTGGAGATGCTCCTCCCAGATAAAGAGTCAAAGCTTGTCGACGCTTCTGGCAAAGGTATAGCTGCACAAGAAGCTAATCATTGGCGTATTGCTAATACCCATGGCCTCTTAGCAAGTTACGATAGGGCCCACAGGGACGAAATGGAGCAATTACTACAGTTTCTCCCAGATGAGCATAAGGCGAAAGCTCAGGATTTAGTTCAAGAAGTTGAACTAATTTCCAACGCTTCTATGAGATGCGCTCTAGATGCTTCCGACACTGCAGCTAGAGAGGTGAATACTAGCATCCTACTCCGAAGACATGCCTGGTTACGGATTTCGGGGTTCAAACCCGAAGTTCAACAATGCATTCTCAACACACCTTTTGACAAGAAACATCTTTTTAGCCCTGAAGTTGATCAAGCGCGCGAAAAAATTAAAAAAGACACCGATGTAGCAAAATCGATGGGAGCACTTCAATCTCCCTCAAATAGAGGTTCATTTCAGCGCTCCTTTTACAGGGGAGGGTCCAAGTCATTGGGGTCAGACCAAAGCACTTCCTTGTACAAAGGAAATTCCCAATCATCTTTTACAAAAGGATTTTTCAAAGGAGGTTATAGGGAAAATAGTCCCAGGGGCAGAGGTAAAAACACCACACCCCGCAATTCCCCTTCCCCAAATAAACAGTGACTTCCCTCCGACTATTCCATGCCTGTCGGAGGAAGACTTCAATACTTTATCCCCATTTGGAAATCAATAACTACCGACAAACGGGTGCTTGGAATTAACCAACATGGTTATTGCCTGGAGCTTACCAACAGTCTTCCAAATATTCCACCTAGATATCACAAATTGTCACCAAACCACCAGCACTTGCTTCAACAAGAGGTGCAATCTCTATTACTGAAAGGGGCCATATAACCAGTCCCACTTCAGTACCAAGGGTCAGGGGTTTATTCCCTTTACTTTTTGATTCCCAAAAAGTACAGCTCGTTAAGACCTATTCTAGATCTCAGAGAGTTAAACAAATACATACTGTCTGAGCACTTTCACATGGTGACTCTTCAACAAGTACTTCCCCTTTTACAGCAGGGCGACTTTATGTCTACTCTAGATCTAAAAGACACCTACTTTCAGATTCCAATTCATCCGGCTCATCGCAAATACCTCAGATTTGTGATAGCAGGCAAACATTGCCAGTTCAAAGTACTTCCATTTGGCGTCACCACGGCCCCCAGAGTATTCACCAAATGTCTGGCAGTAGTAGCCGCTCATATCAGGAGACAATGTATCCATGTCTTCCCTTACCTAGACGACTGGCTCATCAAAGCAGGCACTTACCAGAACTGTATACTACACACTCAGGCAACAATACACCTACTTCATCAGTTGGGTTTCACAATCAAGTGCCCTGCACAATTGCAGTCTTTTCTAGGAGCTTCCCTCAACACTCTCAAAGCTCTAGCCTCTCCCAATGTAGCCAGGATTCGCAATATTCAGTCCAGAGTACTACAATTTCAACCCAATCAAACATTACCAGCCAGAGTTTTAATGCAACTGCTGTGAATGATGGCATTCTGCAATGCAATCGTACCTCATGCAAGGCTTCACGTGCGTCCTCTGCAAGAATGTCTAGCGCGTCAGTGGAATCAGTCACAGGGTCAATTAACCGATCTAGTGTTGGTAGACTGCCACACCCATCGCTCTCTGCAGTGGTGGAACCATCAAAAGGGCAGCCCTTCATAGACCCGATTCCACAGACTGTGCTGACAGCAGACGCATCTTTAACCGGTTGGGGTGCCCATCTCCAACATTACACAGTACAAGGGCTGTGGTTAGACAATCACAAATGTCTCCACATCAACTACCTGGAACTTCTAGCAGTGTTCCTAGCACTCAAAGCTTTTCACACTCACCTTGTAGGCAAAATTGTCCTAGTCCGCACAGACAACATGACAGCAATGTACTATGTACAAAAACAGGGAGGAACACACTCTCCAACTGTCACGCCTTGCATAAAGCATTTGGAATTGGGCAATTCATCACAAGATTTATCTCCTAGCAGAACACCTTCCAGAAGTAGACCATCAAATTGCCGACCTGCTCAGCAGATACAGACCGCAAGTTCACGAGTGGGAACTTCATCCCCAAGTTCTTCTTCCCTACTTTCAACAATGGGGATTTCCACAGATAGATCTGTTTGCCACTGTACACAACGCAAATTGCCCAAACTTCCAATCCAGGTTCCCACACCATCTATCCAAAGGCAATGCCCTATGGATGAATTGGTCAGGGATATTTGCCTACGCTTTTCCACCTCTCCCACTAATTCCGTTAATGGTTCAGAAGCTCAGACAAACATCCCTCACACTGATCTTAGTAGCCCCCACATGGGCTTGTCAACCTTGGTACACCACCCTGCTAGAACTGTCGGTGGTTCCAAATCAAAAACTACATCTCACATCCAATCTCCTCACTCAGAGCCATGGAGAAATCAGGCATTCAAACCCCAAAGAACTCAACCTAGCAATTTGGCTCCTAAAGTCATAGAGTTTGGTTACTTACAACTACCACCAGACTGTATGAGTATTGTAAAAGAGGCTAGAAAGCCTACTACTAGAGCATATTATGCAGCAAAATGGAAACGGGTTGTTATATATTATAACAACAACAATATCAATCCACTTGATGCTTCTGTACAGAACATCATTTGTTATCTGCTGCATTTATAGCAATCTGGACTGGCTTACACATCCATTCGTTTACATCTAGCAGCAGTAGCTTCATACTTGCAAAATAGGCAGCACTCATCTCTATTAAGAGTATCAGTGATTAAAGCTTCCATGGAAGGATTAAAAAGGGTGATACCACCAAGAGTTCCACCTGCACCAGAATGGAACTTAAATATAGTCCTGACAAGACTAATGGGTCCACCTTTTGAACCAATGCACAAATGTCAGTTACAATTCATCTCATGGAAGGTTGCTTTCCTCATAGCAATAACGTCACAAAGGAGAGTTGGTGAACTTCAGGCATTAACTATACAAGAGCCTTTCTTTCAACTTCACAAAGATAGTGGTTCTTCGAACCAATACTAAATTTCTCCCTGAAGTAGTTTCTGCCTTTCATATCAATCAATCAGTTGAGTTACCCGTGTTCTTTCCTCAACCTGATTCTGTAGCAGAGCGAGCTCTACACACACTTGATGTTAGAAGAGCTATACTATATTATGTGGAAAGAACCAAAGAATTCCAAAAAACAAAGCAGTTCGATGTTGCTTTTTTTCCACTACACAAAGACAATCCCATATCTAAGACCGGTACTGCAAGATGGATTGTGAAATGTATCCAAACACGTTATGCCAAAGCAAAAAGAACTTTGCTAATACCCCCTAGAGCGCATTCCACTCACAAGATAGGGGCTACTATGGCCTTCTTAGGGAATATTCCCCTAGCTGACATCTGTAAGGCAGCAACATGGTCTACACCGCACACATTCACCAAGCACTATGGCGTAGATGTGTTAGCGAGACAACAAGCAAATGTAGGCCAAGCAGTATTTAAAACACTGTTTCAAACAAGTGCAACAGCTACAGGTTAGCCACCGCTTTGGGAGTACACTGCTGTATAGTCATATGCAAAGCATGTGATCTACAGCTCACATGCCTCGAATGGATAATGTTGCTTACCCAGTAAGCATCTGTTCTTGGCATGTAGAGCCCACCCGCCTCCCCGGTCTCCTGTAGTTGTTGCAGTTCTCAATTTACATTCATACGCATGAACATCTCTATTCTACACTTACTAACTCCATTCTCACCCTCTCCGGTAAAACAATCTAACAATGGAGTCGATGCCCATGCTCACTATCACCGAAAGGAGGAGTCACCTTACCTTGTGACTGCAAAGACTTCTTCGAAGAAAAACAACTTGCAAACATCCGGACCCAACACTAGATGGCAGGAGTATGCAAAGCATGTGAATCTACAGCTCTACATGCCAAGAACAGATGCTTACTGAGTAGGTAACATTATCCTTCTTCCCGGGCCGATGTTGGTCACAAATTAGGCCCAATGAGCGTTGGGCCTCTGTTGTGGTAGATGTGTAATAAATTGCGCCCCGTTTGTTATTGCCTGCTTTGGTTCTACAGGCCAGCACATCAGAACCCATCATAAACCTAACACAGGCAATATATGCAATTTATTCATCTCTCATGCAGCCCCCAACAGCACTCATTGATCTTTGAGAACATCTCTGTGTCATCAGGCCAGATACATTCATAGGCTGATGAACTACACAGAATTCATAAAATTGACCTCACAGCTCCATCGTGCATACAGCATGGCAGTCAAGCCATATACTTGCTAAAGTTTTGCTTCTTCAAGAGCACATTCTTTAATCTTTACTCTCACAGCTGTCCCTCGCAAAGCTAACTCGGAATCATAGAACACATCACACCTGTAGAGTGCCACCCGGCCTCTCCCTTACTCTGTATCACCTTCACAACCAGAGAGCTGGGTGCGGCCAGAAGGTATAAATAAATGCTGAGTAATCGCTGTGGTCACTCGGCGATACCGAGCAGCTGGTGTCAGTTGTGCCAGCTTCTTTAGAGTATTTGGATACCTTAAGGACCTGTACTCCTGAGTCACCCGACCTTACAACACCCACATACTCGCAACACAGCAAAAGCAACATCCCATTGTGTTGCTACCACAGCAGCAAACCTCTTCAGACGAGTTTCACAAATTCATTAGAGGACGTTGAGCAGCCCCTGTCATGCCCGCTCGTGAAGCACAGCCTATAAACAATGGTAAAACGTCAGGCTGGAAAATGGACACCGTCAGACCCTGAAGCACAAATTAAACGTCAAAGGCCTCCAGCCCACACTCCAGTGCACATACAACACCATCACTAAATAATACATTGAACTACCAATCTTACATCCACTGAAAAATACGGTGATTCCAAAACACCGTGGCTGTGGTCAAGAGAAACCGCAGAATCATCTGAAAGGGCACCCAGATTTTGTTAGTGCTACTAGACCACACAAATCATAGTAATGGTCCGTTCTGTTAGCAATTATATACCGAATTAATAATGCATTTCAATGGAGAACACGGTGGGCGCAGCTGCCTCTCAGCCCTGTCATAGAGATAACAGCGATACTAAGAATTGCAGATTAACTGAAGAAAGAGTTGCCTACCTTGCATTCAAACTGAAAAACAGACTTCACTGGAGCTCGATTATGGAAGAATCCTACTCGGAGCGAGCTACAATGATTGCTTAGTGGGAATTATGTGTAGCTGTAGAGATGTATTTGTGTAAGTGTAACCTGCAGGACACAAGCTCAAAATCCACCAGTACAGATGCAAGTCTCGATTAATAGTTGACTTCCATTGATTGAATATTCCCACCAGTAGAAGCCATGCAAGAGGTTCACCCCACCACTTCTGGCTATGACTGCAGAATCGACGATCTAACTGACACTCACAGGGCATACACCACTCAGAATAAATTCAGCATTTTTCTGGGCCAATCCTGAGTGGTGTATGCAAGGGGCCTGGCCAATTCCCAACAAACCCTGTCCATGCTAGGGGATAGCAGCCATTATATGCCTCCCTCTGCCCAGCAGACACAGTTGGCTGTGACTTTCTGTTAGACAGCCAGACAGAAATGTCCATGAGGCTGAGCAAACTGCTCACTCTGCATTTTCTCCTACCACTTGGGTAGGTAAGGCATATGTGGTGTAATTTTTCTCTGCCTGGAAATTACTGCCAAGTGGATACATTTAAAAAGTAAAAGTACTGTAATGAAGGTGCATGCCTTAATTTAAGAGCCAAGCGCTTATCACTAGGTAATTTCCTCTCTCCTGGCAATGGATGTGTTACTTGTGTTGAAAGTTTGGCGAAACGTCTGATGCCTCTGAATGCACCCATATGCTAATGACTCTCTCCTTTTTTTCCCCCCAGGTGCCTTCGTGATCTGTTGGACGCCGGGGCAGGTGGTCCTCCTCTTAGATGGCTTGAATTGTCAGAAGTGCAACGTCCTGGCGGTAGAGAAGTACTTTCTGCTGCTGGCTGAGTTCAACTCGGTCATCAACCCCATAGTCTATTCCTACCGCGACAATGAGATGCGGGCCACCTTCAAGAAAATCCTCTGTTACTGCTGTAGCCGACGGTCAAACTATGGCGCCTCCATGAAATCCACCCACATGGAACGGCGAATGCTCTCCAGCAATGGACACAATATGAAGGACTCCACGCTGTAGGAACCTGAGGGCTAATGTCCTGTTGGGTCCCCATTCGGTCAGCAATCGAGTGATTAACACCAGTGAAATGACCACAGACCAAAAGGATGTTTGTGTTTTAGATGGTCTGCGGCCACTCCATGTCCCAAAGTGTAAATGTTATGAGGAACCACTTGTCTTTGGGAATTCTCACAAGGATGTTCACTTCCCCCATGAGCAACACCTATATGTATACTGTGGTCAGTAGCCCTATGGGGTGATCCACGTTTGGCCTGTAAAGCCACAAAAGACGCATCCTGTCACTCTGGAAGCATGGCCGCTGAAGGTCAGTAGTAGCCTCTAGACTGGGGTAGCCCACCGCACCACTTCAACACATTCTACAAGTTGGAAGCCATGTTTTGAAGGCTGCCCTGTTGCATGTGGTTAGCTCGCCCCACAGTATTATGACTTTATATTTCAGTACTTCTATTTCTGTTTCTTTTTATAACTATTTTTTTATTATCTCAATTGTACCAAAAGGACGACCGCAGTAAATTGGGAAAAGCAGGCCATTGCTTTGTAAATCTCTTCACACAAAACACCGTCCATCACAAATCACCTCTCTTGCCCATAGCCAGGGCAACAACATTTTCATGGACTACAAAGACACTTTGCTGTGGCTCCATGGTGCCACCACTACAACCACTCTTTCCTCTTCTAAAGGTGCTGCAAATGCAGGGGAGGGTACACATTTTTCTCCTGTTTTTTAATTCGCTCCATTAACAGACTTTGTCCGCACATTAGATGCATTAGAATATATTGTGCGTTTCCTCCACTGAACATTACAGACGATGCTGCAGCAAAGTTCATCTACAACAGTGCATAAAGCGTGTGTGGCTGCAGTCCTTCCAGGCTATGAGTAAAACACATGGAATGTGTTGCACAAACAAGTTGATATGAACTGTGAGTAATAGAGTGAAGACAAAGCATTGCTCCTCAGAAATGTTTTGGTTCTCCAGAAGCATGGTGTATCTTTTTTACATATGTTGTATGTAGAAAAACACTAAGGTCACATAAGTGGACTTCTGTTCCACGGTCACAAGCAGAAGAATGAGGGTCCTGTTGTTGCAGGTGATTTACAGGTTATTCACTACCCTGCTCCCACCATTCTAATATAAGTAATAATAGATTTATGGACTACAGTGTTCCACACCTGACCAGTCACTGTACTGTATACAATTTATCACCATCCAGAGACATTTGTGTTCTAGGCCTTTTCTGTTACAGGCCCTCACTTGCAGTCTGTTCATTCTCTTCCTTGGACTCCACAGCTTTTGTACATTGTATGCTACCTGTATTGTCTATTTCTGTTTTTCACTGGTTTTAATTCATCCAGTATCTAATAAACCTTTTTTCAGATATACCGACCTCGCAGATCTTGGCCTTTTTCGATTCACAGCCCAAATAGGCCTCTGTTGAATTGCCAGCAAACCTCTAGACAGGGTGTGATCAGTCAGGTGTGGGTGGCAGCATACAAACACGCAGAAGCTTTTCGCATGTGTTACCCCTTAGGAAAGTACCCAGCGCGTTCTCATAATTGAAGTTTATCTATTCCAGTAATTAAACATATTTTGAGTCATCGCCTGGCACCAGTTTTTTTACAGTTTTTATCTCTCATCTGAAGAGAGCCCATCATGGTAGGGGCAGAATAAATGTCGCTTTATCAATGCCAGTGATAAAATACCTGAAAACAGAGGTCTTTAAAACTTTTTTGCTCTGAGTCCTCCCTAAGCAAAATGGCTTGAAGCCTGACCTCCCTCCAGACCTTTATGGCAGGGATTGGGGACCGGTAGGGGAAGGGCTGAGTTCAGGATGTGGGGATTATGAGATCATATAGGAGGTGCCTTTTCTACAGGCCATAATCCATAATAAATGTGAGACCTATAGGAGAGAAAATACATCAGAAAAAAACAGAAACTGGCTGAAAAACTCTGCTTCCCATAATTGGGGATGATGTGACCGCCTCACACTCCTGATTCCCAAAGCAACTGCTCCAGGTGCAGTAATGATATCAGCAGCTCTTAGTAGCAGCCTGCCCCCTGTGCTCTTTCACCCTGTTCCCGCATTGCCTAGACATCTCTCCAGACTTGAAACAAGGTCATGTTACCTTTAGGCAAACAAAATAAGCTCCCATGTGTCCCCTCACCCCTGTGCAACAAGGGAGCCCTAATTCTAGCAAGGAAAGTGAACCCTGTGCACCTTTTGTAAAGTAAGATAGTCATAACTGTGATGTAGTGTGCACCTCTCACCCCTGAGCCCCACTGCTACAGCATCTGCTTCACTAATGATAGCTACTACCACGTGAAGTGGGCAGTCTCTGCCATTTGTTGAAAGCATGGGCCCCCATTTTGCCCCACCTGCTCGGCACCGTCTCTTGGAGTCAAAGCTATGGTGCCTCCAGTGCTTCCGTTTTCTCCTCTCTTGGGTCATTGCTTTGAGGCCCAAAAAACACTGGCACAGCAAGGGTGCACTGAGTCCTAATGCAAGCAAGAAAGGACAGTAAAACAGCCGTAATTGCGGTTTAGCTGGCCCCCTCCACCCACTGGGCCCCAGTGCCAATGCACCACAGATACCACGTTCTCCTGGGTAAATACTTTGAGGTCCCTGGGATCTGGACTATCATGACTCTACATCTGAATGTGTCTGCCTCCTCCCTGCCACCCCCTCACTTCACCTGAAAGGACAACTGCATGTAAACAGAGGTCGAAGTTGGTGGGATCTATGGAGACCAACATGGCCATGCTTTTTTTATTTTATTGAAACATTTCTCAGACGTTTTGTTAAAAAATAACCACACTTGAACAGTTAATGCAGACCTTGGGGTGCCTCTGGCTGAAAATGAAGAGGGTGTCATGTCTCCTGTGCTGTGAAGTCAAGAAGAGGACAGAGAACTAAAGAGACAGACCTTCTCACCAAATTGCCTGCTGCTTGAAAGAAATCTAAATGAGTGCAATTGGTTAATCTCCAGATGCAAAGGCTGCTTTGGAGCCTGAATAGACTTTAATTGATATAGTCACTTGAAGCTTCATGGTGGCAAAGGTCTATTCTTTTTAAAAAGTAATGTAAGAGGGTTATCACCTGCAATGCATCTTTTTAATGGACACTTATAAAAACGTTTGCACTAGGTCCAGACCAATTACATATTGCTAAAATATATGCTTTGAAAACAATTGTATTATCTTAAATATTAAATCATTTTGTGACAGCCTGTCTTATACTAATTCATTTACACATTCACAGTGCTTTCTGCTACAGGCTGGAACCTCGTATCACTATAAATACACAAGTCACTATTCCTCACACCCCCACCCAGGATTCAATACTGTGACTTTCTAGCCACACAGACATCTGCAGTGATCGAATTAAACAATTGACGTTTCATGATCTAAAAGAGTAGATTTCCTACTGAATATTGTAACTTGCATTTATTTTTTATTTAAGGTGTCTGCGTTATTTTATATGCAGTAGCCTGAAAGTGAAAAGAAACACAAAATAGTTACAGAATATTTAGTTCTTTTTATCCACGTCATTGACCCTGCCACCACACTGAATGACTTCCATTCCCAAGACAGTCATGATCACAGTTGGCATGCTCTACTATGCACTTCAACTGCTGTAACTGAAGACAGCCTGAAAATGCAACAAATTAACAAGGTTGCACTTCCAGGCTATCTTCATTTATGTACAAGTACTTGCAAAGGCATTTACACCCCGCTGGAATGCAGCCATGGACCCTCAGACGGGCACGCCCACAGTTGGAAGGCCTTTGCCATAAAGTGATGTAAACTGTAAACGTTATGGAGAATCCCCGCATGTTCCCCAAAACTTGCTTAGTAGTATCCTAGAATCCATTTATTGGGTTACTGCTTAATCTTAATTTGACATAACATGGCTACCGTAAAGGATGTTTGGGACGGTGCCTTCTGCAAGGGTTCGGCCCACTGACTGTACCAGGTTGTGGGACTGCTGCATCTTCTGGTCTTTGCCTCACAACACTCTGTCAGAACACAAGTGAAACTCCCGACATGAGTGTTTCCCATCATCCAAAATCACATTTGCAGCTTCACTGTTGGGAACCCCTAGAGAGTAGCCTACCATGTACCTCGAGCTGTTGGCCTCTGTTTGTGTATTCTATATTTATATGAAGCAATGGCATTTCTACAAGCTACGCTGTACGTAGCAAGCCAATCGTATATGTTTGGCTGGTTGGATCCACTGGGCCATGAGGCTGGTGCTATAGACAAAGATGAGCGAAGACCATAAACTGAATAGGTCATACATTGAGATTTTACATGTGGTACACAAGTTCACAGGTGGGATTTCAGTGAGAAGGGGGAGGGGTGGCTAGGCAAGACAGGGTGGGCTGGACTCGCAGAGGAGAAGACCGTCCAAGAGCTGGGATGTCTTTTTTTTAAACATATTTCAGTATTCGACCCCTGAAATGTTCATTTGAATGCCTGAGGGTTCTAGTAATCGAAGACCTAGAAGAACCATGAGCCTGCAGGCCTGATCAGTACATCAGAGCATTACTTATGAGAAGTGGTAGTTGTGCAGAGCAGCCTGTCTTCGCAGAGTGTTCCCGTAATTGCTTCTAGTATCATCTGCTCCTCAAAGGCGTTCCCATCAAAATGGACAGTGTTCTCCCATGACTCCTAGTTGGAGTTAAAATGGTGACAAGTTGGCCACCCTCTTAAACAGTTCCTGCATTCCAATCCAACATGGTAGGTATTCTGCCTTCCTTTGTCAATCCACTCTATCAAGACGCCCTCGAAAGTGTAGGTGGATGAGATAACAGGAGCAGCAGGTAAAACAGCAATCTAGGAACCACTTCAAGCTGCCACCCTACAACAATCCATGCATTCCACCCATGCACACACCTTACCTCTCAGTCACAGAGAATGACTTATAAATACCTTCCTCTCAGCTCAGACACATATCGCAGAAAGCTAATTTCCAGAAAGCTAATTTCCATGCATCAGAAATCAGCTGCTAATGCACCAGTTGGGTCACTCTACTTGGAGATGACCCATAGAAAACAATGCCATCCTTTGCCTGGAGTCAGAACCTCCTCCAATAACCCAAGCCTTTTGACCCTCCACCTGGTGATGTATGGCAAGGATTATTCTTTTTAAACATTAAATTATATTTGTAACTATTTTTAAGAATTGAACTTAATTTAACAGTATTTCTCTACCATTATTTTCTATGGAAGGGTGTTGCAATACTAATGGTTGGGCATGTGCGGTGCTAGACTTACTCCAGCTCTGAGCTAGAGTAATTTGCCACTGTTTTAGGTCCTTTTTGACTGTAGTAACTTTAGAAGTGCAGCTTGTGCATAGCAATGGGCTTACTATTTTGTGGGTGTTTGCATGCCCCTCCCTAAACCTCTACTTACTCCTCCCTAAATCGCTCTCATTTAGTTGTATGTCCCTTTTTCCAGCCACTCCCTTCTGCTCCCCCTACATTTAGTACTAAGTATTAAACTTAGATATGTTAGGCTCTCCCCATAGAAAAGGTAGAAGATGTAGAGATTTATACTCATAGGTTTGTGAAATGCATTTTTTAAAGTAAATAAGTAATACTAATAGTGTAGTACCACTTTATGTACTTCAAAATGCAGTTTGTGCATCGGATCAAATACCCACAAAGTCCCCTACAGGGCCCTTCAATCAATCGTTAACATCCTATGAAAAGACAAAAGTCTTGGTTGTGGAGTAACTTTTTTTTTGTCCAGCTCCATTTTGTGCACATCAGATTTCTATGCATCCCTGGTATATCATTTGCATTGTGCGTTCACACCTCTACTACCCTTAATGCCACCCACACTTGCAAACCTTGCTGAGAACTCCAAGGCAAACCATGTTTTCCTCAACTGCGCTTGAATAATAGAAGACTTTAAAAATGTGTGACAGTGACTGTCTCAGTAATGCTGCCAGGTCAGCTTGGGCCTCAGACAACTGTTTGGCGTACTCAAGGATGAGGCCACAGTCTTACATTTTGTATCTGTGTATGTATAGGTATTTGTATAGTGCAGCCTAGCTAGCGGGAAATAGAGCGCTGAACAAAGAGTTAAAATTCAGGATTGCACACAGCGAAGCATGGTGTATCTTGGTGGTTAATCCTATCGAGGAGATGTTGTGTTGTCTGAAACAGTGGGTCTTACGCTCCTCTCTATTTAAAGTTTGGTACAGTTCTAATGTTAATGGCAAAGTTGTTCCAGATCCTGGGAGCTTAGGTAGAAGGCTTGAAGTTATTTTTTCTGTTTTTGGTGTTTTTTATTTTTTTAATTTCCAGTCTGGCAACACAGAAAAGGGTGGAGTTAAGCCAACATGGGGAACAGGAGGAAGGGCGAGGGCAAGCCAACACTAACAGCAGGAAGTAGTACATGAGGTAACCAGCTGGTAGAGTGCTTAAACGCAAAGAAAAAAGTAGCGCCAAAAAAAATGAGCAGTGGAAGGACATAAGTAATATGTCCACGCTCCAGGAGAGGAACAAACTCGAAGTGGAAGGAAGCCTACAGCAGCTGACCAATAGGAAGCAAGCAAATGAGTGACAGGGAAGCCAACCAATGGTAACCAATGAGTGGCCTTCAAACCCACTGACAGGAAACAAAAAGTTTAATCAGTGCATTCACTGGGTGAGACCCAAAAAAGGTGTAGGGTGAAAATGCAAGCAAAAGTACAGCAAGAGAGAGTGTGGGGTCTGTGTATGAAGGGAGCATGGATCAGACAGACTGAGGCTGGCATTCTAAATTTGCAACGAAATATTGAGTTCAATGCAACGTAAACAAAATATATTTATAACTGCATTGACACAATATTTTTCAAAGTTATCTTTATATATTATTTAGACAAATCAAACTTTCAGCAAGGAGGAGAAGCCCTGCTTGAGGAGGTAAGAGGATGCTGAGTGGGCAATGAGATCCTGATCTGGAGGTCAGCACTAAGTCTAATCTACACCCCTGTGGTAATTTGCTGCTACCCTTACTCCTCCAGTGAGGAAGATGTGTTCTGCTCTTAGTTGGGTAGAATTATGATTTCTGAGTTGGCACATCCTGTGATTGGTCCTGACTTCTTGTGTGAGCCCCCTTGCCCAAAACGGGATTAGAACTAGCCCTTTGGAAGAGCTCATTGTGTTCGCTCCTTTTTGCTTCAAAATAGGGACTTGTGTTGCTGTTGCAACCCCAGACCTCTCCTTTTTCCAGCCTCTAGGCTTGTTAGGTCTCGCCTACGCAGCGTGCAAGCGCTTCTTTGGAGTGACCTCTTGGAATCACTCCAGACTTTTTTGGAAACTCGTGCATGTTCTGCACGGTTTCCAATGAGCACTCGTGCATGTATGGCGTTTACCTTGTGTGAGCGAGCAGCGGCGCCATCTGTTTGCAATTATCGCGCTCGCGCTTTGGAAACAGATGGTGCTGCTGCTCGCTCCCGCAAGGTAAACGCTGTATGCCTGGAGGTGTTTTATTTATTGATGTGATGCAAACGTACTCTGTGCGCAAGAGCCGCTCTTGACAAATCAAATCAAAGAGCCATCCGTCGCTGGTCCCATCCATAAACGTGTATTCGATATTCACAGCTGCTGCTAACTAGCCAGTGGTTAACATGTTTAACTAATGCTTTACTTTATGAGCTGATTGCTGGGACACGTGCAGCTTCACTTACTGTTTACTTTTGAAAGCAGCTGGCCCCTGCGGGCCGCGCGCGTCTCACAGCCCTGTCATCTCATTAGATACTGACGGGAAGATTTACCAGGCTGAGAACACCCCTGACAAGCCGCAATGCACACTTAAAGGAAGGCCTGAGTGTGCAGCCATGCAGGCTGGTGGGCTTGTGTAGGAGGCAATCAAAAGATCAGGTGACGGAGTAGAATAAAATGATTGCCGGCTCGAGGGACTTTATACGAGCTGGCAGCTAGCATAACGCGCATGTGGCTGGCTCAGGCTGGAGGCTGGCTGGGCTCGGCTGCCTCTTCACCCTTGCGCTTTTGGTGATGTCACGTGCGTGGAACGTTCAGTGCTGATCAGATCAAAGCCATAGATCAGATCATAGGCTGGCAGCCCCCGCTCCGAGCCTGGCCCATCTCTGACACGGGCCTGTCAGTGCCCCCGAAGCCTCCAGAAGTTCTCGGAGGCGATCGCCGTTCCGGATGCTAGCAAGAACCTTGCAAATACATTTGTAAACATCACAATATTTACTCAGTAAACACCACTTGTACACGACAAAGGAATAAAGTCGAAAGTTACTACCAGCCTGGTCTAGAGGTCCGTGGCGGGGCAGTGAGGTGGCAGCCTGCAGACAAAGGCTCCAGGTGAAATCGCCCTGACACAGGGCGCTTTAAAATGCTGACTGAAGGCCAAATGTTGGCGCGAGCTGCTCTGGCGTTCTGAAGAGGGGCACGTTTAGGAGGGATGAGGAAGAGTTGAAAGCAGTGTGGGGTATAATGCATGACTTGTGATAACTTTACTTCTGTGCTTTCACCACCTCTGGTGACCACGAATCACTCCTCTCACGAAGAGTAACCCGGCCTTCGAAGACCTCTTCTGAGGTAAAGGCGCTTGCTTTTCTTACCCATAAAGCATGTTGGTGGGGTCGGGCTGGTCATCCACTGGGGTAAGATTCTGCAGTGTCGCATATTCTTCGTTGTTCAGGTGTGACACATGCGTGGGAAAGGGTTTGCACCCCTGAAGTCAGCCAGGTCTCTTTCAAAGAAAAGAGTCATCCCGTTGGTCAACTGTTAGGTGCAGAGTAGCTGTGGTGTAAGGATTTTTGGCGCCAAAGGGAAATAATTTTTTCCATGTAGGCGCCCATTTTCTTTGTTTATTTCGTAAAGTCTGTTTTGGACTCTATGTAACTAAACAAACTGATTTAAAAAAAATATATATTACACATTTAAAAAGTATTCCGCAGTTGATTCGTTATAAAAGGATGCACTTGTATTACAACAACACCATTGTTAAAGTTTCAAAAATTTACAAGCATTAACATTTCTAAGCCTTCCATAAACACTTAGTTTTTACAAAGGCTGGCCTCATTTATAAAATTACCTGTGTGCTTTCTTTTGGATATCTTAAATTCATGAGACTGTATAATTTCCTATTAAAAAAATCCCACTTAATTATGCTGGTTAAACTCTGGAATAATAGCTTCCTTTCCGCAAATAGTTTAGTGCAAGAAAATGATTCGTTAATATACCTTTCGCTCATGGTCAGTGAATGCAGCTGCGGCCCTGTGTCCAGTTACTGATTGCGTTTCATGAAGTTGTTTGTGCAACACCGGTCACACGCTCGTGCCACAATTTTTTACATTTAATATTTTTTATATCATTTACAAAGCCAACTCGTATCAGGAAATAAAAAAAACAAAGCCATTGCGAGACCTATTGGCTTTGCCAATGCTTGTTTTTGTTTTGTTGCAGAGTGCACGTCTTTTCCTGGCTCAGCACGGCATGGACGCTGAACCTTTACAGATGTTCTTTTTAGTAATGATTGTTAATTTAGTTGCTGCACTGCTTCCGCACTCGCCAAGGTATTTGCAAAGAACTATACAAAGCCCACCTCTCTGCCTATTCAAACATCAAGGATAATATAATGGAAAGTAGTTCATTGCCGTTTATACGGCAAGTACAGATGTTGTGGACGAGAATCAACAACACAAAATTCACATGCTTGCATCTTCTGCCACCTGCTGGCGTAATCCTGGAATTAGACATCAGTCAAAAGAAGAAAGATTACAATTATGATCTAAGGAAACCGAGAGCGGGCGCCGTGTTGCTAAAAGAAAGTTGCGCGGCCGCTTCAATGTAGAACGAGCACTTCTTCAAATAGATTCCGCGCTTCGCACAAATGTAAATTAATGTATGCTTTTCGGTGTTCACCGTTGCGCTTTTATGTAAAGGTGCGCTTCCCTCAAGTGTTTTTTGTATGCTTTTAAACACAACACTCTCTACATCCACAACATCATTCGCCCAATATTCTTGTAATGTATGCGTTTTGGATTACAAATTGGGAACAAGCCCTTCAGACTTATCGCAGCACACGCTTTACAAACGCAGCATTGTCTTTCAATCCATCATTGCAGACGCATTGGATAGATGCACACAATCTTCGAATCTAATCTTGTTTTTTGGGTTGGCTATGTTTGTTGGTATTACAGTCTACAAATAAGTAGGGGATTATGTTACATGATGCCGCGCTACTATTTCTTAATTTACGTCTGTGTTTGTAGGTATTACAGACTAAAAATGTTTTGGGGATATGTTATGTGACGCCGTCTTCATTTTAATCAATTAGATCTGTGTTTGAAAGTACTTCCCACTTATCGCGGCACCAACTGCACGGACGCCGGACTTCATCTGATCTGACTCCATACTGACTCAATCGCAAAAAACTTGAAAATGATAAGCAGGTCACACGGTTTACGGACCATGCAAATTAATTTTAACGAACACTTCTAAAATGGGGACATCTTAAAATTTGTGCTTCATTAGCGCAGCACCTCTGACTGACGCCGCACTTTTTGGCATACTATCTAATAATCATTTTTAGGTTACATTTGGGCAGCGCAGTTGCACACTTGCACTCGTGCGCATTATACATTTGTGTGAAATTTAATTATATTTCCTTGAAAGGCTCTTTCATGCAAAGTAACTGCAAATGTGCCTTTATTGCTAATGCCTCTGGCATACATTCTTGTGAACCAGGGTTCTGGCTCCCTTGCTGGCTTAACATTCTGTGCGTTTCACTAATTGACTTTATGGCTTCCTGCCTTACAAAAAACACAAATGCAGGTCGTGATGGTGATATACATCATTACTGGCATGCTCATATACTGCCTCCCAGATTCAAACTGGTCAATTGCAAAACAAAGGCGCAAGTATTCTACTTTCTTAGCCCATCTCTGACTCCATCCTGTCGCCTTCAAACAAAAGGTGTGCGTGCATCAGCGATAAGCTTTCACTTCGTTAAAAGTTGTCGAAAGGCTAACTCCTACTACTTCTCTCTCTCATACTCTCTCACACACCACTCTCGATCTCTCGCACACTGTTGCTGCATTTCTCATATTGGTTCACTTCAGGTCTTTAAGCATAGTTTATTTACCATGCCTTTTCAAAAATTCAGTAACTCAAACACACACTGTCCTCCTCCTTCTTTCGATGTCTTCTGCGTACACAAGCGCTGCCTCTTTATGCGACTATAGCCTGCTCTTCCCTTCTTTCTCTCTCACACACTCTTTCTGCTGCTCTGTCTGGAGTTCATTCACAACTTCATGCACAAACGAACAGTTTTTCTCAATGTTCCTTTTATCTATTCTAGGCAGCTTACACTTCTATCTATTCACTATGACACATAATTCCACTACACAAATGCACTGCACACCACACAATTCTGCAACTAACAATTCTAATTGAAACTACATAATTCCACTCCAAACCATATGCATCCACTCCACTGCAAACAAAAAACATAAATAAGACATTGTCATTTACAACACTAATAGCTCAAACTCACAAATGCGAGAACCAGTGCATTGCAAATGCTTGCTCACTGAAGCAACCTAATTGAAGGCTAGCACCTGTGTAAAGTTCAATGCTTCTTCGAGCATTTCCACAACATGTTTGGGTCTGGACATTGGCGTTATTTAAAAAAAAAAAATCCCACTGGTTAGAAAGAGCGTGCAAATGCAATAAGAGAATCGCCACTTTCCAGAGAAAGTTTGGGGATTTTTTTTCTTAAAATGTTTTTTTCTTTTTTCCATATTAAATTTGTTGGGGTTTTTAGAGAGAGAAATACACCTCAGACAACAGTACACTCTCTGCATTCAGTATATAGCTATTTGAGAGTTCAGAATCTCATTGAGTGTAACACTTCCCCTCTGAACCTCCCTTTCCCTCCGTGTAGGAAGAACACCAAATCCAGCAAGGGGGATGCCCAGCATGTAATGCAACCTTGTTGCCTAGCAGAACCTCGCCCTGGTTTATTTCAGTTTATCAGTGAAACTGCCCCATTCTGTCCATCTGGGAGGTCACATTGTATTAGGGTGTTTCCTGGACAGGTACTCTAGCGCTGCATCCACATTTTTTCAAATTTTAAGTGTCTCCTCTCCACATTTCTTGATAAGTGTTCCATTACTACTGCTCCGTAAGGCGTGCTCTTAATACCCAGATATTTAATATGGGTCTTCACCCACTTAAGAGAATAGCGAGTCCTGAGCGCTAGGGGGGGGGTAGAGGGGGATGGGGTGGATTGTGGGTGGCAGGGCAGGCAGATTGAGCATATCTGATTTGTCTATTTTGAATATATACCCTGACCCGGCATCAAAGTCTTGTAAAAGTTTAATGACTGTCAGCAAGGAAGGGGCAGAATCCCCCCCAGGGCGGAAGGATGTCATCAGTGTGTACGGATGTTTTATGTTCCCCAAAAGGGATTCCCCTGACCCCCACAAAGTGGTGTATGTGAAATTGCAGGGGTTCTATGATCAAGGCAAATATAGTAGTGGTGAGAGTGATCCTTGATGTGCGCCACTCTGTAGATGAAACAGAGATTGGTGCGCATTCAGTGTTACCCTTTCTGTAGGTAGGGAATTGTTCTCCATAACCGTAGCCATGGATTTAGGGCCGCACCCATCCTGCTGGTGGACTACCGATAGAAGATTCCGCTCTGCTCCACTGAAGGCCTTCGCTATGTGCATGAATACCAACACAGCCGGCGTGTTTCAAATACATTTTTTTCCACCGATTGGAGTGTGCACCAAATATTATCACAGGCTTCCCTCCAATTTAGTGGCCAAAATATTAGTGAGCAGTTTAACATCTACTTTAAGCACACAAATTGCTGGATAGGAGGGACATGGGTGTATATCCTGACTGCTTTTAGGGATCACTGAAACCATAGCCTCCCTAATGGAGGAGGTGATCACAGTCATTTCAGCAAAGCGATTAAAGAGGTCTTAAAGCTTAGAGGGCCACCTAATGAGTGACTTTATGACTTTATGGGTAATTTACCCATAAAGTCATCTGCCGATGGACTTTATTATTTTTCATAGATTTGATTGCTTTTCTTATTTCCTCCGCTGCGATCGTATTCTTCAATGATTCCTTTTCTTCCCTCAGTGAGGTTGGGAAGTATCAAGTCCGTTCTATATATTGCTAGTCTCACTAGGGTATATGCTTGCCCCACATAGTGATTCATAGTCTCTCCTAAATTCTTATAGTTTGTCACTCTCAGTTTTCAGTGGTTCCCCCATGGGTCCGCTTCTCCCTTTTGTATATTCTCTTTACTTTTAGTCCATAGCTTACGTACCTACTTTGTTACTGTGTGCGTAGGAGTACCATTTTAGATAAAGTATCACCCATTTAGCTTTGTTCATTTAGATGCTTTTTAGTTGGCTTTTAACAGCTCTTTTCTTGTGAATCAGGGTTTTTTCCCGTATCTCACCTCTAAACTCTTCAATTCTGCCTTCATTTTTTGGGACTTCAACCATCATGTTCTACGAGATGCATCATAATGACAATGCTTTTCCCCCGGACAACTGCCTTCATGGCATCCCAGATACTTTCTGGAGACACCTCAGTGACCCCTGTCAGGGCAAAGTATTCATCAATTTGTTTCTTTAATTCTTCTCAGAATATTGGATCCCTCAACATTGGATGCAATGTCAACCATTAAGATCTGCATTGGCTCTCTCCAGTGTTGAAGCTCAGTATCTTGGGAGCATGATCAGAGACCGCTAGTGCTCCAATGTCTGCAGTGTGAGCTCAAGCCAGCAGTGCAATTTTCACCAGTATATGGTCAGTACGTGACTGTGATCCTGGTACATGTGAACAGTATATCAACCCCAAGCTGTCCCCCTGAAACTCTCTAAATACATCTCTCAGACCCATCTCACGCAGAGCAATTCCTCACCGCCCCACCCCCCATCCCCCACCAGATTGAAGTACTCTGTGAGAATAAATTCCCCACCGCCCATCTCTGCAAGTGTTATTAGAAAGTTCTGTATTCTCAACTTTAGGCATTGACATCCTATGCCTCAGATTACAGCCTGCTCCTTGCGGAAGCATATCAACTCACAGGCCCTGAGGAGAAGTGACAAGGAGATTGTTTATTGTATTGAGATACTGCAGATCCACTCTATGGAAGAGGAAACTTAATCTGAGGACATGAATGGGGTCTGCACAACTGGTACAGCCTGTAGGCAAATCCTATGGGATTGTTTGCGACTGGAACAAAGAGGGCAGGGTCGCGTTGTGGTCTCATCTACCTGGGCCAACACGCCCATGGCGGAGCCTGCCAGTGAGATGGGGGGGCGGGCACACAAAGGAAACTGGTATATTGTGCTTGTTTCTCCATTTAATGTCAGGATGTTCATTGTCATGTACAGAATAATGACAATGAGATTCAGTAGGCGTGTGTATCCTGCTCTTCTCTTAACTCAGGCCACTGGGAGCTATGGCTGCGAAGCAGCTCAATTTGCACTCCCCTCTCCCCCAATTTCCCTTGTTGAGGTGGAATCTGCTGGAGAGACCCAAAGCAACTTACCCCTTCATGGGTATCTCACAATGGCCACACCCCGTTGCCGGTTTACATCGGCTCGCCCGGTGGGGGCCCACTCCTGACCCGCTGTAGCGCAGCCTGAGAAGCTGATCACATTCACTGTGAAACTCTGCCCAGGTTGCAATGACATGACGGAAGCACAGAGCCTTCTCTGTTCTTTAAAGGGCAGCAGGTGGGTAGCATGCACAGATTCTATAGATCAGTGGTATAGTGCTAGGTATGACGGCGCCACTTAGGAACAATCACACATATATCTGTTCCGTACAGTATCAAGCTAGGGTGCTGTAAGGTGAGGAGAACCACCAACCTCCCCCAAAATTGTGGCCAAAGGCCAACACCGAGATTAGCAAAATCCTCCGCACACGTCTGCAAAGTAATGTTAAATAACAATGCAAGTCTACACAAATTATAAACACAGTATTTGAAATCTTCTTTTTCTTTTATTCTTTTCTGTCTGTTATTTCATAACATTCTCAAACAGCCAACACGTGTTTCGTCGCAGACTTTCTCAAGGCTTAAATGTCATAGGTAATGATTTTCCATGTGGTGATAATTCCATCCCACACGCGTTAGAATGTAATCCGAGTCTAGTATCCTTGCTTCAAAATGTTCTGGATCAGATCTCTGTACACTTCCAATGAGACCACTTCGCTAAGCGTCGTTGTTATTCCGCAACTCAATCAGTCAGTCTGGTCCTCGAGAATGGAATTATCACTACATGGAAAATCATTACCTATGACATTTAAGCCTTGAGAAAGTCGCGGGATGATTTCCCAGTGTTTGCGACGAAACACGTGTTGGCTGATTGAGAATGTTATGAAATAACAGAAAGAAAAGCATAAAAGAAAAAAGATTTCAAATACTGTGTTTATAATTTGTGTAGACTTGCATTGTTATTTAACATTACTTTGCAGACGTGTGCTGAGGATTTTGCTAATCTGGGTAGCATGCACAGGTCAATCCAGGAAAGAACACCAGCCTGCTTGCCACTCGCTGCCCTTTGCCTGCTGAAGGATTTACCTCAATAATCAATTGCTGGATTCCGAAGCCTCTGCCTGCCAGCTACCCAGTTCCTTGTCAGTTCACCTGCAGGTTGCTTTCCACACTCCACCAGTCCCTGCTGTGTGCACTGGTGCCTGCTAACACCGCTCCTCTTACTTGGTGCCTACATTTGGCAGTGCCTGCCCTGCCTAGTCTCTAGCGTTCAAAACAAGGGTGGAGGGACTGGGGCTATTTCAAGGTCCAGCACACGGGCCCTTACAGCTATGAGAATAAAGAGTGTGCTATTCCTGCGTGGGTATCTAGGTCAGGAGAGTGGTCAATGGAGGGGAGTACTCCTTTTAGGAGCAAGGGCCCTCACACACCCCGATGGGTGTCATGCTTCATCATCTGGCAGCGCCTTGTTGGGCCGGCGCTGAAATGCCCAACGGGCCTCTCGAGGGGGCTCTTTGCCGGAGATCTTTTCTTTTCCGCCGATGTGAGATGCATGAGTGAGTGGAAAAAATGTGAGTAGAATGGGTAAGGTGTGTTAAAAATAACTAAGGGGATCCAAAGCTAAAGCTGAATTTTAATGATAGGATCCCTTTGTTGAGGAAAAAAATGTGGTTTGAGCATAGAATAGATATAATGGGCTATCCAGCTGCAGTAAGTGTGAACGAAGGTCAACATGTTTCATGCCTATTAAGGTCCCTAGTGGATCATGGCATTTCATCAGGACCAGGAAGACCTTCTTCTACTGTCACAAGGATGGATAAATAAAGAGTGTATGCAACATGCCCTGTATACTTTATATAGACATTTGGAATATCTCCTGGGGGTAAGACCCAAGGATTAAGTTGAATACGGCCCCAATCGGACTGGACAAGGTGTATGCGGTATAACGTATCGTCAAAACGCATCGAAGCGCACTGTGGCTATCGACCTACCTAGGTCCCTTCCAGTGCCGGTCTCCTGCCTTGCTAGACAGGACTGGAGTGTGGGAAAGCACAAAAACATCCCTTTCTTTTCTTTAATAATAAGAAGCAAAAGCAGTTTAAGAATTTGAATTATTTTTTGGGGTGGAGACTACCTACCTCAAGTCATAATCACAACTATTGTCAGGGTGAACCCTCAAAGTCACTAAATTAACCTGAGCTCAACCCCCTGGTTTCTAAGGCACAGACCAGACAGGCTTAAATTGGGTCAATATGTAAATCATTTATGTCAAGCCAAAACAGAAGTAGAAAAATAAGAATACAATTTTATAAACAAAATACACTAAAATGACAAATCTAATAAGGGGAACCGGAGATATGAATTCCTCAAGTTTTAAGTAAAAGCACCCAAAAGCACAAAGCACCAATGGTAGTCAATAGTTGTGTTAGGCTGGGACTTAGGCACAATTTGAGACTAAACCTGATGTATTGTGGGTCGGATGCACCAACTAGGTTCATTCTTGTCAAACATTTTAGCTTCTGTCTTAGGCCTTTAAGGCCCAATCCACCATAGGAGTACAATTCTGAAGTTCCCCATGACCTGAAGTGAGGCACGTAGAGACTCATGCAGTGTCAGGCAGAGGCCAACAACAGGGACCAATACAGGTCCAGTTGCCACTGGTCAGCTGGGTACTTTCAGGAAAATTCTCTGCAGCTTGTTATATAACCCTTTAGTTTAGACAGACGTTTATCCAACTGAGCCTTGGGGTCTACTTCCTTATCCTTGGTACAAAAGGGAGCAGGTCCAGTAATTCAGGGCCCTCTCAGGTAACAGCCAGCAGGTCTAGTCCTCTTCTAATCTTTAGCAGGTCCAGTCCTCATCTGACCGTTTGTAGGACCAGGAAGTGTTTTGAAATGGGTGCATGGAAGTGCCACATTTTTGCCTGGCGCTAGCTAGTTAGGGGGAATGACTCCTGGGCATGCCCTAACCAATGGATTAAAGGTTTGTGGGGCCAACCCTACCCACTTTGGGCATTTTCAGGATGGCACATAGGCTCTGAGGGCTGGGGAGTGTGTGGGAAGTGTAATATGGTAATACTAGTGTCCTCCCACACAACACTAAAATCCAGTTTGAGGCGGCCACCTTACCACAACACACCCAGAGTAAGAAGTCTGGTAGGAAAAAAGAAGAGTCCTTCAACAACTAACAGCAGATGCACATGAATTGCCTTGCCATCCTGTTCTCTCCCCTTTCAAGTGTGCCCAGAGGTTTATATGTAGATCCAGCAGACATGCAAGCAGGATTTGGCACTCTAGTGCAGTGTTTTCCAAACTGTGGGTCGCGACCCATTGGTGGGTTGCCAGCTGTTTTTTGGTGGGTTGCGAAAGTCCAAGCAATAAAAAAAAAAATGACTTTAAATTCTGTATATATCTTGCCACATTTGCTGCACTTCAAAGACTGAGGTTAAATCTCAGGCTATGTTGTCTGCTGCTCATGTTTTTTAACGTACATACTGGAGTTTGCAGACTCCTCTTTCTTGACAATCAGAAAAAGTAAAGTAAATTATGTGAAAATCTTGCTGAGGTACATGAAATGTGAAAGGAAAGGCTTGTTAGAAGTCATTTTTTCATGACACAATAAAATGTACTAGGGACTTATATAGGCAAATATACCAATTAGGAGTATGCCATAGTCAACCATGTCTAAAGGGAAGCACATGCACTTTACTGGTCGTTAGCGGGGGTAAAGTGTATAGAGTTCTAAAACCAGCAAAAATATAGGGTGCAGCAATGGGCAAAAAATCCAAGGTGACCATGCAGAAAAGGCAGATGTTCGAGGCATGTTAGCTGTAGATCACATGCTTTGCATACTCCTGCCATCTAGTGTTGGGTCCGGATGTTTGCACTTTGTTTTTCTTCGAAGAAGTCTTTCCAGTCACGAGGTAGGTGACTCCTCCTTTCGGTAATAGTGCGCATGGGCATCGACTCCATTCTTTGATTGTTTTTTTCCGCTATCGGGTTCGGACGTGAATTGCTGCGCTCCGGTTCGCAATCCACTTACCCTCAACAATATTGTTATTCGATCGCGTTTCCCATTCTTCACGTATTGTATCTATTCAGAAAATCTCTTTCGATCGGAAACTTCGTGGAAGGCCGTTGGGCCCAACTGCTCGCAGTCGATGGAACGGACTCCATTTAAATTCTGTCCTCGGTGCCGCGCCAAGTATCCGTGCACCGACTCGCACGAAGTGTGCAACTTGTGTCTATCTCCGGAACACGACGAACAACACTGCAACACGTGCCGATCTTTCCGCTCCAAGAAGAGGCTCTGTGACCATCAGGCTCGACGTCACGAAATGCATCAACAACATAGCGACTCCTCTCTGGATCTAGTCGGAGAAGATTCCGACCACGATGTCTTCGAAGCTCAAGGAGCCGAGGAAGGGAGAGAACACATTTTCCTGTCAGAAGGCAATTCCGACATGGAGGAAGACATCCCGCAGGGTCAGCGTGCCGTGAGTACAGATGCTCCCCTGCCCCAAATTCAGCCCAAGAAAAGGGCTCCGGTCCCTCCTCTGCCCTCGGGCCAAGGTCGACACCGAGAACAGGTTTCAAAAGACCCGCCTTCGGGCCCAACACCGAAACAAATGCCAAAGCCTTCAGGCTCGGGATCGAGTCGAAACATTCGGCACCGAAGCATGTTATCATTACACTCCCTTCGGTGCCGAAACCGAAATCATCTTCGGATCCTAACACTTCGGCACCGAAAACACCGGCTCCAAAAATATTGGCACCAAAAGAAAAAACAGCTCCCACTCCATCTAAGAACCATCGTTTCGACGTCCCTCCTTCCAACCCGGACCCGAATCAAAAAGAATTAGTCATTAATCCCAAAACTGGACATATCCATGCAAAATTGCCAGTTAAACGCAAGCCAGAAATGGAGGACACTTACCACATTCCTCTTTAAAAAAAAGTGTTGGTACTAACCCTTCTCCTCCTCCTCCTCTAACACCTTCTTCCCCACCTAACCCAAATCTGATTATAACACCCACAAATTCCCCACAACCACAATCACCTGACAACCAGGATGATGGGGATGGGGACAGAGCAGATGACAATAGTCCTGATCCATGGGACGATTACAATACGGACCCAAATACAGACAATGACCCAGACTTATATCCTTCAAAACCCGCTCCACCTGATGACAATGTAGGGTATATAGAATTGATTAATAGGGCTGCTCAATATCATGGAGTTCAGCTACACAAAGTCTCTTGAGGAGGATTTTCTGTTTGAAACTTTAAGCTCTTCACAAAGATCCACTCATACACTGCCTATGCTTAAGGGTATGCTTAAACATGCAGACATTGTGCAAGAATCCTTACACCAAGGGTGGACATAAAATATAAACCAGCAACGAAAGATCCAGTTTATATCAAGGGTCAATTACCATTAGACTCCCTAGTAGTTTCTAATGCCCGTAAACGGGCAAACTCGCAAACGTCAGGAGATGCCCCTCCTCCAGACAAGGAATCTAAACTGATAGATGCCTCTGGGAAGAGAGTAGCTGCGCAGGCAGCCAATCACTGGCGTATTGCCGATACTCAGGCTCTTTTAGCCAGATATGATAGAGCGCATTATGACGAATTGGAGCAATTGCTCCAATTTTTACCGGACGAACATAAGGCTAAGGCGCACGACCTGGTTCAGGAAGGAAAACTCATTTCTCACACCTCCATTAGGTGCGCTTTAGACGCAGCTGACACGGCCGCTCGTGCAGTTAACACCAGCGTTTTACTAAGGAGACATGCCTGGCTCAGAATTTCAGGCTTTAAACCCGAAGTCCAGGCTTCTATTTTAAATCTACCTTTTGACAAAGCGCATCTATTTGGTCCTGTGGTAGACACTTCCTTGGAGAAGATGAAAAAGGACACAGATGTCGCTAAATCCATGGGAGCTCTGCAGTCCCCATCCAATCTGGGTTCCTTTTGTCGCTCCTTTTACAGGGGGGGCTCCAAGAACACATCCACAGATAACACCTCAACATCATACGGAGGAAACAGTCAGTCACCCTCTTCAAGAGGTTACTTTTGAGGTGGGTTTCGAGGCAATAATGGCAAGGGAAGAGGTAATGGTTCCACACCATGCACTTCCCCTGCAACAAACAAACAATGACTTGCATTTTCTTCCCCCCCGATCATTCCACACCTGTCGGGGGACGTCTCTCTCAATTCCTCCCTGTCTGGCATACAATAACTTCATACAGATGGGTCCTAGAAATTATCCAATCTGGTTATTGCCTGGAGCTTACCAACAATCCCCCAAACATTCCTCCACGTTCACACAAAATGTCACCAGAGCATCTACACCTCCTCAAACAGGAGGTTCACTCTCTTCTGCAAAAAGGAGCTATAGAGCCCGTATAATTACAATATCAAGGGTCCGGAGTGTACTCTCTATATTTTCTCATACCCAAAAAGTACGGCTCTCTCAGGCCTATACTGGACCTCGGAGAGCTAAACCAATATATTCACTCCAATCACTTTCACATGGTGACACTTGAATAAGTGCTCCCACTCCTACAGCAAGGCGACTTTATGTCTACTCTAGACTTAAAGGACGCATACTTCCATATTCCAATTCATCCCGCTCATCGCAAGTATCTCAGGTTTGTGGTAGCGGGACAACATTACCAGTTCAAAGTGCTTCCATTCGGAGTCACCACTGCTCCCAGAGTATTCACCAAATGCCTGACAGTAGTCGCTGCTCACCTGCGAAGACAACATATTCACGTCTTCCTATACTTAGACGATTGGCTCATCAAAGCCACTTCTCACACAAAGTGTCTCCAGCACACTCAGATAATAGTGCAATTACTGCACGATCTGGGGTTCACAGTAAACGTGTTAAAGTCCCATCTCCTACCCTCCAACACACAAACCTACTTGGGAGCCACTCTCAATACTCAAAAAGCTCTAGCCTGTCCCAATGCAGCCAGGATCCGCAATATTCAGGTTCTAGTTTTGCAGAACAGCCCAACCAGTCATTACCAGCTCGGGTATTTAGGCAGCTACTTGGAATGATGTTGTCCTGCATCATGATAGTTACACATGCAAGACTTCAAATGCGTCCCCTTCAGGAATGTTTAGCACGTCAGTAGAATCAGTCTCAGGGTCAATTGTCAGATCTAGTGTTGGTAGACGGCCACACCCATCACTCTTTGCAGTGGTTGAATCCACAAAACCTATCCAAAGGAAGGCCCTTCATCGACCCAGTTCCACAGACAGTGCTAACAGCAGACGCATCGCTCTCTGGTTGGGGAGCTCATCTCCAAACTCACACAATTCAAGGTTTGTGGAGTCAGAAGAAAAAACAACTTTACATAAATCATCTAGAGCTGCTAGCAGTATTTCTAGCGATCAAAGCCTTCCAGACTCACCTTGCAGGCAAAACTGTCCTGATACGCACCGACAACATGACAGCCATGTATTACATACAGAAACAAGGGGGACACACTCCCTCCAGCTGTCACGCCTTGCACAAGCCATTTGGAGCTGGTCCATGCATCACAGAATTTATCTCCTGGCAGAACATCTCCCAGGAGTGAACAATCGGATCGCAGATCTTCTCAGCAGGCAGAGACAACAGATTCATGAGTGGGAACTTCACCCTCACGTTCTCCTCCCATTCTTTCAGATGTGGGGTTTTCCACAAATAGATCTGTTCGCAACACACAAAAACGCAAAATGCCCAAACTTCGCCTCCAGGTATCCACACCCATTGTCCACAGGCAATGCACTATGGATGAACTGGTCAGGGATATTTGTCTACGCTTTTCCACCTCCTCTCCCACTCATTCCACTAGTGGTTCGGAAGCTCAGACAAACATCCCTCACACTGATCCTAGTAGCTCCCACATGGGCCCGTGAATCCTGGTTCACTACCCTGATGGAGCTCTCAGTAGTTCCTCATCAAAAACTACATCTCACAACCAGTCTCCTCACACAGAGCCATGGAGAGATAAGACATCCAGATGCCAAAGATCTCAACCTAGCGATCTGGCACCGGAAATCATAGAGTGTGGCTACCTAAACCTTCCGCCAGACTGTATGAATATCATTAAAGAGGCCAGAGGCCTACTACAAGGTCTTTCTACGCAGCTAAATGGAAGTGGTTTGTTATATATTGTAATAACCATATCAATCCCCTAGATGCTTCCATTCAAAATATCATTTGTTACTTACTACACTTGCAGCAGTCAGGGTTAGCTTACACATCCATACGCTTATATCTCGCTGCAATAGCTGCATACCTTCAAAACAGACAGCACTTGTCCCTTTTCAGAGTACCCGTTATCAAGGCTTTTATGGAAGGACTCAAAAGGGTTATTCCACCAAGACTTCCACCTGCTCCAGTGTGGAATCTTAACATTGTCCATACCAGACTAATGGGTCCACCCTTTGAGCCATTGCACAAATGTGAAATGCAATTTCTCACTTGGAAAGGTGCTTTCCTCATTGCTATTACATCACTGAGGAAAGGGGGTGAGCTTCAGGCACTAACCATAGAGGAACCATTTTGTCAAGCCACCAAAAGAAAGTGGTCCTTCACACTAATCCCAATTTCCTACCAAAAGTGGTATCTGCCTTTCATATCAATCAATCTGTTGCGTTGCCTATGTTCTTTCCTCAACCAGATTCAGTGGCAGAACAAGCTCTACACACATTAGATGTTAAACGAGCATTATTGTATTACATAGAAAGAACAAAACCTTTTCGTAAAACGAAACCGCTCTTTTTGGCTTTTGCACCACCACACAAAGGCAATCCTATCTCTAAATCAGGTATTGCTCAGTGGATAGTTAAATGCATTCAAACATGTTATGCAAAAGCAAAGAGGACTTTACCATTTCCCCCCTGAGCACATTCCACCTGCAAAATAGGGGCTACTATGGCTTTCTTAGGAAACATCCCCATAGCTGACATCTGTAAAGCTGCAACATGGTCTACACCACACACATTCACCAAGCACTATTGTGTAGATGTGTTAGCAAGACAACAAGCTAATGTAGGCCAGGCAGTACTTAGAACACTTTTTCAGACAACTGCAACAGCTACAGGTTAGCCACTGCTTTGGGAGAATACTGCTGTATAGTCTATGCAAAGCATGTGATCTACAGCTCACATGCCTCGAACGGAAAATGTTACTTACCCAGTAAGCATCTGTTCTTGGCATGTAGAGCTGTAGATTCACATGCGCCCACCCGGTACCTATACCTGTTGCAGTTCTCTCTTACTTTATATGCATATGCATGGACATCTCTATTCTACTCTTACTAACTCCATTCTCACCCTCTGCGGGAAAACAATCTAACAATGGAGTCGATGCCCATGCGCACTATCACCGAAAGGAGGAGTCACCTACCTCATGACTGAAAAAACTTCTTAGAAGAAAAACAAAGTGCAAACATCCGGACCCAACACTAGATGGCAGGAGTATGCAAAGCATGTGAATCTACAGCTCTACATGCCAAGAACAGGTGCTCACTGGGTAAGTAACATTTTCCTTCCTGATGGCAGAAATCACAGGCTCCCCGTCCTTCACCGCTCCTTTTTTTTAATAATTATTGAAAGCAGCTTCAAAACTGGCAGTTTCGCACAGTGTTAATGCATACCACAAAGTAAAATATCCATGTTTGTGTAAATAATGACTGTTCTCCTTATCCAGCACAATAGTACCTATTTGAACATCCATAAATGGAGGAATGGCTGGCACAGCAAAAATCACTTAAATCACTGAGCGAGTGTGCCTGGTAGTTCAACGATTTAAAGCACCTGCACCAAGTCATCATCTGTTTTGCATGTGGGCGAGTCTCGCATTCTGATGCAAAGTATGCACCTGTGCTTGGAGTGAAAAGGTTTTTCTACAGCATGCTGCATGCACTCTGATAGTGGTTTCAGATCATGTAATGGGGCTTAAAAAGATCTGTAAGGGAACTCTTGGCCACATGGAGTGGCCCCACTGTCTCGAGTCTCACTCTTGGGAACTATTCTACAATAAGCAGCCAAGTAAAAGAGCAAGATGACAGCAGCTGGTTGATCCTCCACAGCCCCTTGAAAGAGGACATTGAGGAGAAGTACTGCAGCACTTGGGGATGAGCTGAAATCAACCCGTACACCTTGTAGGGTCTTCGAGTAGACAGCAGTCTGAAAGGACAGGCCATTCTTATCACAATCAACCACATGTCTGTCTGTTTTCTACAGAAGTTATCATGTTTCTGGTCCTTCCTTTAATTGGGAATGTGTGATTTATAATAGGAGAGAGTCCTGCTTTTGCAATTCCCACCCCGTATGATAGCTTCGAGGGCATTCTAATTCTGTTTGAATCCAGCTTCTCTTGAGATCAGCCTCATGAAGTATTATTACAAATGTTTGCTAAAAACCTGAATGAGGTAAAACCTTTTCTTGCAAGCCCCATTTATAACAGCAAGTAATATTTTGCATATAGTCACGATCCGTTAATAGTCGCAACCCATGAATGTGAGATACATTTTTAGGAAACCCAGGCCTATTTTTGGTTCCAATTTTCCCCTGAAGGAGAGTACATTCAGCCCCAGACCTCTGCCTCCACCTGAACATTGTTCTTCAGAGAGTACATTTGTAAGTGTTGCAAGAGAGGATGCACTGGTCTGCAGAAAGCTGACGGGCATTCAACAGAGTATAGCTCTTGGGCAGGTAAGCATTGCAGATGGACTGAAATAAAAGTTGGGAACGGAAAATGGCAGCCAACAGCACTTTGATGCAGTCATTATGATCCGAATAGACCTGTGCACCCAATATCTTTACTATTTGAGTGATAGAATTATCCCATCAACAGTTAGCAAGTACCACTCTGGGAACAGTGTCTGAGAATTAAAACTCCAGGGTGGGGATAGTCATGTTACCTCAACCCAAACATGCTCAGTCATTGGCATGGTTCTTGCAGTCATGGAATTGAGACACTTAAACTCTTCTCCTGAACAAATGTGCAGACCAGTGGCAGCTCGCACTTATGGGCATCGTCGGGTAAGTGTCACCTGACCCTTTTTATTTATAGAATAGCCTATTATTCACTATAGGTGTATATTGGTGCAGTGCTGCTCACTTCCTCCTACGTCCCCTGTGTCTGCGGTGACCAGAGAGAAGCAAGGCGAGTGGGTGAAACCACCAAGCGCCATTCTGCAGCGATATGTGTCCCCAAAAACTTAAGCGAAGTGGCAGAACACACGGAAAGTGAGTTCTTTCCATGGTTAGACCACAATTTATGTCACAGCAGTGAATAACTGGGTTTTGATCTGGTTATCCATGCTAATTGCTCTGAATGGAAGAAGTACATAATATTTTTTCCCCATACTCCCCATTCTGTTGGCTTTGGGTCCTGTGTCTGGCTCTGTCAGAGCATCCCTGGACCAGTGCTTAATCTGTAAAAGAATAAGTGCAGAGGCATAAAGCTTGGTTCAGCGGCCCACGGCTGGAATTATCGAAGGTCGAAATGTGAAATAAAAGGCTGTGTAGTCTTCATTCCACCTCATGCATCTTTAATCCAGCATTAGACACTCCCTGCTTCTTTATATAAATCTGACAGATTTTCATCCATGCTTTATCCCTTTGTCAATGATTTTCCGTCTTTCTCCTTCTTTCCCCCATTTGTGTTTTTCTCCCTCTTGCCCTGGATCAGTAGGTGAGGGAAAATAAGAGCTGGTCCCAAAAAATGAGGGCCGGTGACCCCACTTGCAAACTCCACCTGCAACCACAGGCCTAAATGAAGCACTGCCCTGAAACCATCTGCCCTTGCCTGTCCCAGTGTTGTTGGTTTCCAGCATTGTGTCTGAGAAGACTTCTGGGACAAGGTCTATTCTGACAGAGACATGATGTTTGCCATGGCTCCCCAGGTACGTAGTATTTTCTACACTTGGCCAGAGACTGCCCCCCTCCTCGGAGTAATTCAGGCACTCACCCCAGTCTGAAGGCCTCTGTTTTCAGGAGAAGCCCTCGCCAGCGTGCTGAAGGGCAGACCCAGACACTTAACCCAGAATTTCTGCCCTAGAGTGTCAATAGTCTGGGCTTAACCTTAAATTTACTGCCCAAAAGTGTAATGGGTGCATCCGCCCAATCCTCTCTCGGCACCCCTCCCTCCAAGTATCTCCCCGGTGTTCTCCAGAGTTTATTCGGTCAGAGAGAGTTCCTCAAGGAGAAGGGACAATCGGTGCAAAACAGTATGTGGTGGCAGTCATATGAAATAACGCATTAAGGCTATGCTTCCATGCACTAAGGTGGGCGAAGGGTGTCTTTGCCTGTTCCCAGAGTCTTGGGTGCAGTGCAGGAAATGAGAAGGATCCAGCCAGATCCCAGATCTGGCAACTATTATTGAAAGGATCCAAGATCCGAGCTAGTTCCTGTAAAATATACTGCATTTGTCCCAGTGTAAATTGCCAACATCGGGACACATTCAGCATCGCCAGCTCGTTGTCCGTTTTTGGTTTGAAGAAGCAACCTGCAGACGGTGAGGCTTTCTTGTTTTCACATCCAGCTGGGCCCAAAACGAAGGCCTCACTTAAAGGTCCAGGTAAGTGTGCCTACATGGGATTTGTTCAGATATGTGTTTATAACAATTGAAAAATTGAATTTGGGCAACCTCTATCAAAGTGGCTTGCAGTTGGATTACTCCAAAGACACTTCTATTAATTTATCAATGAATAAATCATTCATGTCAAGATAGAAAGATAAGGAAAACAGATAAAGAAAACACGGGTGTTTGTGTTCAAAGACCTGATTTTATATTATTTGGTAATCATTAGTTATAAAGGGTACAGAATAAAAATCAACACAATGTAGCCAGAAGTAAGAATTACATAAAGTTAAATAGTCTTCATAGTTACAATTGTGAACACCTTTTCACAAAGTGTTTTTAGGCAATCTGAAAAGTTTACACAAAACCAAAATTGCCTATAATACAATAAAATAAGGAATAGGTGTAATAGTCGGCGTTTCGGTCTAATAATGTCTTTGTCCGTTAGACCATCCTCAGGACCTTGCTTATGTTGAAAAAAAGACCATTCGCGCTTAGAGAGGTTAATATTTGAAAAACCTAGTCCACGGATTGACTCTCTGTTCAAGCACACAATGCTTGCTCCGGAAGTAATCTACGCAGAAAAAACAAATGGCCTGTTTGTTTCTTACCTGCTTATTTAATTGCCCAAGCCTCCAAGGGTTTATTGGGTTTCCCATTTTTGAGACATCAATTAAAGGTCCAGCAGCCCTCTTTTTGTTTGAGTATCATGCTGGCTGAGCTCTGTCGAGAGCTTAACACCGAAATGCCAATACAATGTAGTGGAACAAAGACACGCAGCTTATTATTACTTCGGGAGTACTTAAGAGAAATTTTAATTTGAAGGCATGTTTTGACTTTGTTTAAGCCCTGTATATAGCCATGCACTGTAAAAAAAAAAAAAGCCAGTTAAATTTGTCTGCGAGTAAGCTCACAAATAACTATTTAAATACCAATTACCAATTTATTTTTTATTTATTTCTGTTACAGCTCTTCTCATCTCAAAGCAGTGTGCTCGAGTGTTTTACATCAAACACACACATTATACAGAGACAATAAATCACACAAGTGTGTAAATCAATATACAGGAAATGTTGCATAATATGCAGAGGGTTACAATGTGTAGGAGTCACTTATCGTCTTTACTGGTAGGCATTATATGATAAGAGTGCTTGGTTGGGAGGAATACAGTCAAGGATTGAAATTAAGGCAGTGTTTGGGATTCTCTGTACTAAGACTTTATTACTACCCCTTTTAGCAACCTTAAAATAAAGACAGATTTAGAAAGAATACAATAAGCTTCTACACCCATTCCTTGCAGTTGCAAGCAGTTCCTTGATGCTGGTTCATAGCTCACTTTGCTATATTAGAAGCCTTTGCATGTGTCAGCTACAAGTTACAAAAGGATCTCTGTGTCAAAAAACAGTCATTCACTTATCTAATTGCATAAAATACAAATCTGCGATCTGCATGCTACATAATGAACTCTGCAGCAGGCACATTAATCCCCCCTCCACTCTACTTTATGAGCCAAATCTGTAATTAGACAAAACACCTATCTGCCCAATAAGTGCAGTAACCTCCAGAGTTACCTTAGTCTTGTTATTATTTACTGAAGATTGATGTCCACACGAAGAACAATGCAGCTGGTGCCTTAAACCTCTAAAATGTTTCATATTGCAGGTCTTTTTGATCAATTTAGCAAGCACGAATGGATTTTTCTGTCATGTTTCTCCTTGTTGACAATTTCTTTGCCACAGAGTTTTAAAAAAATACATGTATTAATTGACTGTCCAACTCCTCCCATCGTGACACCACTCATTTTCCACTGCCACACCTTGACCCCCAATTTATGGGTTCCCAGAGCACATTTTTTCCAGTTACAGCACTGCTTAGGTGTCCGGTTCTTTAAACAAGCTGTCAGAAAGGGGTAACTTCCCAAAAGGCCTCTACTTTCAACAGTGGCATAAGGAAACTTGAGGGCCCCCCCACCCCGGACCCAGTCAGGAGCTTTCAGGCCCGGAGCCCGCTGCACGTGAGCAGTACCAGAGGGGGCCACCTGGAGCACCGCACTGACTTTCAAGCCCCACCTGCGTGTCAGAAGACCCACAGAGCTCACTTATGGAGACAGACACCACCCACACAGATCTATGTGCTGGAGCAATATTCAGACTGGGATTGTTCACATCGATGTTACATCATTGAAGCTATAGGGTTGTGAAAAGCCCAAGCATCACACAAAGAACAAATGCAGCAAATGAGCCACTCCCATTCAGCAGGAGACTGGTAAGGGTATGGTATGTACCTGGTGGTGCATTTTGGAGCACACTGTCACAAATATAACACTAAAGCAGAGGTCTTCAATCTTTGGGGCGCGACCCCCGGGGGGGGGGCTGTGGAGGCATGGGAAGGGGGTCGCCCTCTTCATTTGCTGAAAAAAAACTTCCCAGACTTAGTTAAAATGCTTTCCCTGGAGTTTTATTCAGGGACTCTCCTGTGCTGGGAAATCGAAGCCAGACAGACATCTAAACACGCCTTTCTACCAATGTGTTGCTGGCCTGAAAGAAATGCAAATGTCCACAACGGATTAATCTGCAAATGTAAAGGATTTGCAGATTAACTCGTTGTGCACATTTAAATTTCTTTCAGGCCAGCAGCACACTGGCGGAAAGGTGTGTTTAGCAGTCTGTCTGGCTTTGAGTTCTCAAGGACTGGAGAGTGCTGTTGCAGTTAATAGACAGTGGCTTAAACAAAAAGTGAGGGGGCCCCGCTGGAAGATATGTTGAAGGGGCCCCTCACATGCGGGGGGGAGGGTCTTTGTTAGGCCCCTGGTTGCTGTGAGTAGCATATGCATCTGATTAGCAAATGATGGCAGCAGTGACCAACGTTCAGTCTAACGCTGTACCGAGCCCCACATCCTTATATAGGATTATTTTTTGCGTTAAATATTTAGTGAATAGAGGAGCAATTTTCTGCATGCTGTTTATTTACATTTGGGCACTTCTAAAGCGCTATAGCCAGGTAGGTACCTCAGCACTCATTTTTTAAAGCCCATTTCTGCAAATCACTAACCAGTCATATAAAATCACAGGAGCCTTGTAGTGGAAAAGCCAGGTGTTTAGTAGCTCTCTAGTCTAAATCTCAGCACAGTGAGTTCTCTTCTCAGATTCAGTGTAAACCAGTTCTAGAGCATTGCTGCAGCCACTGAAAAAATCTCTCCCCATAAAGTTCTCTGAAACTTGGGACGGGTGAATAACCAAGCTTTTTCTGGGCGTAGACTGCACTTGGGGTATAGAACCTAGATATGTGGGTAAGAGGGCTATTTTACCGCCATATAATGCTTTATGAACTAAGCATATGTATTTAAAGTTAACCCTCTGAAAAATCTGAAGCCAATGATGTTTATTTAGGTACTTTGATGATGACTTTTGTTTTTTAATGTTTAGTATGAGTCACGTTGTGACATTTTGTACTAATTGCGGTTTATTCTAGGCTTTTGCAGGATCCCCAGATGTACAGCATTACTGTAATCAAACCTCATAGTCACAAAACATTGAAAATCTGTATTCTTTTCTGGATGTTGAACAGAAACCTAACCCGTTTTAGTATACTTAATTGAAAAAAACTATTCTTAGTAATTGAGCAAGTCTATTTATACACTGGTAGGTCAAAATTAAATTTGATTACAAGATTCTTTATCAAATGTACAGGGGGTACACTGATCTAAAGAGACGACTCCCACACTATTCACAGAGGAAGTGGTGTCAGAATTTCTACCTGGTTTTCCTACTATTCCTATTGTCCAAATCTTGCCTCATGTTTTGTAAACACTGAACCAAAACGTCACGGTAGCTCAGTGAGTTGAGTGCGCATTGCTGAAAGTTGTGTGACCTGTAAATTGCTGGATAAAAGCAAGGAAACGTAATTCAGAGTTTCATCCGACTAAGGTTGTTAAAGGCAGTGGCATTTTAAATGGGAAACACTATTGATTGTTTATTAAAATGTTCTATGTAAAAGTGCAGAAGAATTAGCAGATTGTTACACTGCTTTGTGATAGTGAGAAAGGAATGTCTTTGTATGGTAATACATGCATATGTATGTCCTTCCGAGCATGCACCTGACATACCGACATGGCAGAGTCAAAAGCAAATTGTAAAATTGTAAGATAATAATTTCTGACTAGAGAGGAAGACATTGGTCATTTAAAGAGGCTATGTATTGAGTTCAGTCGTCCTTGGAGACACGTTATTGATCCACGCAGAGTGAGGAAGCATTGGAGGGTTACCCAGAATGTCTGACAAAATGGAAGCTGCTAATGCTTGTTTCCAAAGGTGATGGTGGGAGAAGACCTTTCAGGCAGTGAAGGCTTAGGCGACAGAATGACAGACGGACAATGTAATACACTAACTATAGGAGCTCTGGGGGGGCGGAGCTTGCCTGATTCCAAGATGGCAGCTTAGTTTGAGTGCTCCGCCGAGTCGTCTACCTATCCGTAATTTATCCTGTATCTGCACTATCAAGGGTGCTCCCAACAGACAGACAGCTGATCGCGGAGGTTTTGCCAGCAAAATAAGCTGATTTTGCAGCACTGCAGACGGCTGCGAGTGCCGATACTGTGGACCTGAGCGGAGGCCTGATTCGGACTGGCTGAGACCGGCGGCGTTGCGTAGGTGACGCGCAGACGGAGACCGAGCGGAGACACCTACCAGCACTGGGGGCTGCTGAGCGTGCAGCGCTTCAGGCGGTGCAGGCCGACAGTCCGAGGTGCGGGTGCCCGACTATCCAGACCCCCGGCGCGGAATCGAGCAGCGGTAGTTGGGCGCGCTGCTGTGATGACCTTGGGCCCTCAGATGTTACAGGACTGGTGCAGTTTGCGGCGGTTGATCGATCGGGGCCGACCGCGCGCTACCCTGCGCATTCGCAGTGAGTAAAATAGTGCCCCAAGAACCCCATCTCTCGCCCAACAGCTCATCGGGACTTGCGGGCTGAGCGGGGGCTGCGCCGGAGCGCGTAGTTTGGTCCGGGCCCTGGGCTGTGCTAGTTGTGACCTGCGCAACGAAACGAGAAGCCAAGCCTGGAACACCTACGATACACGCATTGAGGGAGGCAGACATAGCGCACCCTTCGGCTACACAGAAGCGGCTGGATTTTTGGGGATTACTGGGCCTATGCCTATATGTTTATTGCACACCTGCATGGCAGCTAACAGAGCGTGCACTGCTGATCCCTGAGCCCCAGGCCGGCCTGTGCACTGACGCCACTCCTGCCGCATGTCTTGGATGCCTCAGAGAGTTAACTACACTTAAGGCGATACCCACGGCGGAATTCTACGGGCCGGAGCTACCGCAGGCAATGGCGGCTAGCTTACAGGGCTTGCAGCTGCGGATCCCCTCTAAATTACGCTGCTCCCCTGGGACACATATATTAGGCTGCCTAGACGCACTCAGTGCCGCCGTGGCTCTGGGTGATTGCCAGCAGTTTGGTTGAGTTTGTTAGTCTCGGCTGCTAGCCTTGCCTCTCGCTGCGATATTCTTGCGCTGGGATCTCCAGGGTGGCACTATGGGTAAAGTAGATAAAATGCAGCCGAAACTGAACTTCGAACAAAGGAAGTCTAGATTAAGGGAACCAACTCCAACTAGGAGCATGGACGCACAATCGGATGGGCCGGAACCGGAGGAGGGAGATATCAGAACCATTTTGGCTGCAATGCAGAAGAGTCTGCAGAAAAGCTTGTCCACAATTGATAGTAAGATTGACTCCTTAGCACTCCGTATGGACCGAATGACAGAGCGCTTGGATAAGCACGCGGAGAGACTGGACATGGCGGAGCGCAGAGTCACGGAGGTCGAGGAGGCACAGACAGAACTGGATACCGATCAAAAGCAGATGGGGAAACTCTTGCAGTCTCTACGGGATGAGGCTGAGGACCTGGAAGCGAGGTCCCGACGTAGTAACATACGCATCACAGGCCTTCCGGAATCCACCAATGTGGGGACCATGGCGCTGTTTGTCGAAGAGCTTCTAGTGTCACTACTTGGTAGGGAAAAGTTTTCCTCAATGTTCGTGGTTGAGCGAGCACACCGCTCGTTGGGACCGAGACCCCCGCCAGGAGCCCCCCGAGGCCTATCATCGCCAAGCTGCTCAATTACAGAGACAGAGACGCGGCGTTAAAAGCGGCAAGGGAGAAGCAAACACTACGCTACGAGGGTTCAACTATTTCATTATACCCCGATTTCACGATCCGAGTACAAGAAGCTCGCAGACTGTTCGCACCTCTGAAGAGGCAGTTGCGTGAACAGAACTTGGACTACGCAATGCTGTACCCGGCGCGTTTGCGGGTGAACAGACAGGGCCGCTCCCGGATTTTCACGGACCCGAAACAGCTACAGAAAGCACTAAAGGAATGGTCCAAGGACAGAGCACGCACTGCAGAATCACCAGATCGAGAGGGAGCGTCCGGAGGCTGACTTGAGGAGCAATCCTTTTTGCAGATAAGACTTTTTGTTTGCATGACAGGACCTGTAAATACCTGTAGTGCCACGTTTATACTGTATGTCCCACGATCACTGCAGAATAGTGACATAGAAGATGCATAACGCGCTCTGTTAACAGTCATAGTAGTCGATAAAGATGCTAAGTGGGGTAGCACAATCAGAATGTTATTCTTGGTAGCTGCCACTATTATATATTAGAGAGGGCACGGTATTGTTAGTCAGATAATTTCAATAATGATTTGACGACAGGCGTAAGTGCCATATGGTGTTATGGGAGCGGGATGGAGGGAGGAACAGGTTACATCCGCCCACTTGTGTGAACCACCCATAGGCGATCTGCCTATTTTTGTTTGTCTTATGGAACCTAGAAATTTAATTTTTTCAATGTTACTGTGGGTATGGGGGGATTGTTTCGTGCATGCGAAGTTGGGGTATGCATGCCGTGGGTGGGGGGAGGAAAGGTACAGAGACCAAAATCATTTGTTTTCATATATGTAGAGATGTATGGTTTAACAAAGCATAGCATAGTGTGTAGACACAAAGTATCGCAAAGCAACACTGATGCCAATGTATGCAATTCATCAAGATCTCTACCAACGTTCTAGATGCAATCGCAGACTTGTAAGATAAAATGTTTAACTTGGAACGTCCGCGGTCTTAATGACCATAGGAAATTGCGGAAGTTCTGGCATATCTCAAAAGACGTGGTATTGACATTGCTCTTTTGCAAGAGACACACTTGTCCCTACACAGTGCATTGCTGCAGCACAGGGGGCTGTGGGGTAACGTGCACGCTGCGGGGTTTACGTCTCATGCCAGGGGGGTGATCACCTGGGTGAATCCGAGATCGGAATTTAAGCTGGAGGCACTGGAGACCGATCCCGATGGTCGCTTCGCTATATCGCGATGCAGTGGGAGAGGACTAGGACTAATACTAGCTAACATTTATGGCCCAAATTATGATAACCCAACCTTTTTTGAAAACTTACTTACTAGAATGAGTGGTTACGGCACGAGTCCCCAACTCTGGGGTGGCGACTTCAACTGTGTGCTAGACCCACGCTTAGACAGGTCAGGAGGCCCGGAACGACGCCCCACAGCCACGGCTAGGTCTATTGTAGCTGCTGCTACCCATCTAGATCAGGGCGGTTTCACACACTATTCAGCGTATCACGACCTACACCAGGATTGATTTTGATTATCTGTTTATCTCTAGAGAGATGTTTACGCAGATCCGGGACTGTGTTGTACTCCCTCGCACTTTCTCGGATCACACCCCGGTACAGATTGTCATGGACACCCCACAGAAACATATACCCCCTTTCACTTGGCGGTTCCCTCCGTACTCGTTACTTAACCCCGTTTTTAAAGCTGAACTGGCAGAAGCCATTGAAACCTTTTTCGGGACTAACATTGGGTCAGTGGACGCATTTTCCACGGTGTGGGACACTTTTAAAGTTTACATCCGAGGGATAGCCATGGCTAAGCACTCCGGTGTCCTGCGCGCCCTTCGGAAGCGCATATCGGACTTAGAGACCACCTTAAAAACCCTAGAGCAGAAGTTACAAACGGAGGCGGACGAGAGTGTCACACAAGAATTGCACCGTACGCTGCAAGAGTACCACTCTACGGCTGATGCAGAAATAAAGCACCTAGGCAAATATGCGACAGCCCGCATATACGGGGAGGGAGAACGTCCGGGATTGATCCTGGCCTCGCTGCTTGAAAAACGGAGGGAGAAAGCTAGCGTGGCAGTCAATGATGCAGATGGGGAACCACTAATTGAATTACAGGAAATTGCCAACAGATTTAAGCACTATTATGCGTCACTATATAGCTCCGAGGGTGGGAGGGACGACGAAGCTACCTTAGATTACCTGGCACACATTAAATTGCCCTGGCTGAGCAACGAACATAGGGAATACATTATGCGCCCACTAGAAGTAGAGGAAATAGCTTCTGCTCTAGCCGGGATGAAATCTAGCAGCGCCCCTGGCATAGATGGTCTTAGTCTCCTTTTTTCAGGAGTTCAGGGACCTATTAATTCCGCACCTAAAGACACTGTTCGAGGAAATGATTGAAACGGGAATTATGCCACCCTCAATGCGGGAAGCGCTAATTGTTACAATACTCAAACCTGATAAATCACCGACCGAATGTGCATCTTATCGCCCTTTGTCACTCCTCAATGTGGACACAAAAATATATGCCAAGATCTTAGCGACCAGTTTGTCTCCCCTAGTGCCACTTCTGATATCACCAGAGCAAGCCGGCTTTGTCCCTGGTCGAAATCTGACTTACAACTTGAGGACGGTGTTTGGGGCTCTACAACATACTAGGCAGGACACCCAGGCCGTGGCCGTGTTCCTCGATATGGAGAAGGCGTTTGATTCCGTGGAGTGGTGGTTTATGACCCAGGTATTGACGAGAATGGGGCTAGGGGGTGTCTTTTTGCAAATGATGGGAGTGCTGTACAATTCCCCTACAGCCAGGATCAAGATTGGCAACTTGGTTACTGATTCGATTCACATTACCAGAGGCACACAACAGGTGTGCCCGCTCTCCCCATTGCTATATGCCCTAGTTGCGGAACCTCTATTCTGCGTATTGCGCGAGTATCACGCCATAGGGGTATATGTTTTCCGAACTATAACTTGTTTATATCCACATATGCAGATGATACATTGTTATACGTTAGAGACCCTGACCAGAATCTGTCGCCAGTACTGCGCGAAGTGATTCTCTTTGGAGCAAGGTCAGGCCTTAAGGTTAATTGGAAAAAATAGATCATTTTCCTGCTGACTTCAGATACGGCTCCGTTTACGCCGTAATACCCATTGAGTTGGACGACTGAGCCAGTCCGATACTTGGGCATTAGAGTTCACACTGACTCGGATGTGGTTTTTAAAGAAAATTATGGGAGAGCGGTATCCAAACTGGAAGACGACGTGGACCGATGGATACGCTTACCCCTGTCGTTGGCGGGCAGGGTGTCGATTATGAAAATGGTGGTCCTTCCACGTTTCCTATTTTTATTTACAAATATACCCATGGTCCTTCCGAGGTCTTTCTTTCGGTTGCTGACAGCCCTGCTGGTATTGTTAGCCTGGGCTGGGAAACACGCCCGAGTTAAGTGGGACGTCCTGGCACTGCCTTACAGCTTGGGTGGACTGGGAGCTCCGGATCTAGATTTGTACTATAGAGCTGCGCAGGGCGCACATGTGCATTACTGGATGCATGGCCCTACCGACACTCCGCATTTTTGGATTGAGAAAGTAGTAGTGGCGGCTCCATCCCCATTGCCAGCGCTCCTGTTCAGACCACCTGATCGCAGGACTGGAATCCTAGACTCCATTAATGCGACAATACACGCATGGCATCACCTTCTGAAATTACAAACAGGTGTCATTCTATACTCCCCTAGGACCCCGTTAGAACGGTGCCTCTGGTTGTCTCCATGCAAAGAAAAAGGGGTGGTTAAGGCCTTAAACTCCATAAATATTCATACAATAGGAGATATGTTTGTGGAGGGTAAAGCGATAACATGGGGCGAGACCGAACAGGCAGGACAGCATGCTACACCATTGACTCAATTCCACTTCCACAGGATGAGGCACTCATTGAAGGAACTCCTGGGCAGTGGGTTAGATGAGCCACCAGATATTGCTCCGCTTACATATGTTATTAAGGCTGACTCACCAGTGCGAATTGTCTCCAAGATTTATAACACAGCACAGGGATACCGAGTTAACCATTACACAAAGGCTAGGTTAGCGTGGCAGGCGGACCTGGGCCGGGTTATTGATGACAAAACTTGGAAATATTGCTGCGAGTGCACCAAGCGTATTTCATTAAACGGGCGACACAGGTTGATTACGTGACACTGCAACGTGCGATCGTTGCGGTGCTAACTCTGCAGATTTTTTCCATCTCGCCTGGTCATGCCCTGGGATTGCGGCCTTTTGGGCTTTGATATTTAAGACTTTGGGAGACGTCACAGACACTACACTTGAACCTGACCCTATGCTTGCCCTATTGGGCTATTCCAGACATCTACCTAAAGTAATTAGACGACTGGTGGACATGGGACTCCTAATGGCAAAGCGCAGAGTTGCGATTTGTTGGTCCCGGGGCCCGACCCCCACTATTATTGGTTGGTCAAACAACATGATGTACTGTAGCACACAAACAGAGTATTATAGTGACCTTCTGCCCCCCCGCAATCGACCTAAGAACTTCTGGGGCCTATACCATACCTATCTAGCTTCCAAGAAAAATGGGATAAACTGCGCTGAGGGCCTTGATTCGTAACCCCGAAGAGTAGATCGCAGGATAAGTTCCCTGCCTCTGGACAGGGAGAAGCGCTTTGTTTAGGGGAATTCATTAAGTGCTAAAATGCTAGTACTGCGATTTGGGCTTGTATTGTTTTGATCTGTTCCACAAACGATATGAACGTGACTCGCATTGTGTTGTTTTTAAGATGTATGATACGGGATACTAGCATCGCTATATTGTGTATGACATTGTGTATTATGTACATTGCTACAAGAACGATATGTCTCTGCTTTTCGTTATCAATAAAAAAATTAAAAAAAATTTAAAACTATAGGAGCTCTGAACAAAAAATGCCCTTGTTCCGTGCAAAACAGAATGTAAAGGGCGATAGCACGGCCAATAAGGGTGAAAAAACATTTGCTCTCATTATTCCGCATTACTTACCACCAATGCTGTGATCAGATGATAGTCAACTGATAGCCAGCAGTAATATTGTTGGCACCCAGGTGATTTTACTTCTGTTATTACCTCAGGTGACGCAAAATCTACTGACTATATGCAAGAAATGCGTTTTTTTCCCTAAAATGACCTCATTTTAGGAGTTAGTCAATGGAGACCAAGCTGTTAGCTGCTCTCATGTGTTTAAACAAAACATTTGAAAACAATTGTAATTTAACTATTTTGAGCAGACTCGCTGTAGATTTTTGGAACACTCTAACAACAATATTTTGTGGAACACTTAAAAACACATAATAGCTGGCCTTTAATGAAGTGGTCGGTGCCAAAATATTGAAGCGCTGTAGCTCAGTAAATAACACACGTTACTCAATTCAGTTGTATTTTATTGCAATTTTACAATTTTATTAAACACACTTTGGACATTCTGACCTTCAGCACTAGTGTAACGAAACTTGAGCCCCCCCCTGCAAACTACATGGAGGGCCCATCTCGGGAATGTCAAGAGCTGTCACGCCAGGGTACTGTGCTAAGGGGCCCCCCCGCACCACGGGGGCTGCGAGGGCCTTTGTTACGCCCCTGTTAATAGATCAAATCACTTGAAGCTTTTTTAGTTGTAGTGCACAGAGTTTACTGAGCTGTGAAGTTCTTACTTTTAATTGTCATTGTATTTACATAGCGCTTACTATCCCTGAGAATGTGTTGAAGGGACAGTTATGTAAAACAAAAATTGCATTACATAGGGTCTGGATATTACTAAAATCTATGGGTCTCATTTACAATGAAATGGTGTTGGGCAGCTCCGCAAGTATTTTTGATGCGCTGCCCTATGCCAATTCAAAAGGGCAGGAATGGACTGTAATTATAAGATACGGTGCTCTCCTGTCCTTTCTGCTGGCGCACAATTTGGTGACTAGCGCCAATGCAGGCACCCTTGCACCATGGTGCAAGGGTGTCTGCATTGTTGGCAGGATTGTTTTTGTGCAAGAAGGCACGCCTTCCTGCGCAAAAACAACCCATGGAGGCCCTTTCCTCTTTCTATGTGTGCTACACATAGAATGAGGAAACAATTGAGGAGACCTAAAGATATTTTTCCTCATTACGCATCCCCTGAGGCAGCATACAGTTTTGACGCATCCTCAGGTTTACAGATGCTTGTAAATCTGGGAATGTGTCAAAACCCATGGGAAAACCCATCGCAATGCCCATGGAACGCCCCCCCTGATGCAGTGTAAGGCAACACACGACTTGTACTGCGTTGCCTAACACCATATCTAGGAGGCCATCAAAAGTCACGCAAAGTGACTTTACGTGGCCTCGTAGATATGGGTCTGCTCTCTGCGCAACAAGAGCGTCATAAAAAATGACGCATCGGCAGCGCAAGGGGCTTATAAATAAGCCCCTATATTTTGGAAGCAGCCCGTATATTTTGGAAGCACCATTTTATCGTAAAAAACATTTTGCACATTTTGTAGCAGTCTATCTTATACTACTTATAATGCAAGTATAAAATAAAGATTACATATTCACAGTACTTTCTGTCACAGGCTGTGACCTCATAGCACTAAAAATACACAAGTCACTATTCTCCACTGCACCAACCACGATTTAATTCTGTGACTCTCTGGTTTCACACAGACTTTTGCAGTGCATTAACTAATAGAGGTTTCATAATTTATTATAGTGCATTTCCCACTGAGTAACAACTTTTTAAAATGTATTTATTATTCATTGAAGCTGCCCTTTATTTTATATGTAGCTACCTGACGGCGAAAGACCTAAAAAACGTACGTATGTTTTAATTATGATGAATGATGTTCAGCTACCTCCAGTTACATGCTGTAATTGCCAAGCTGTCAGCATCCCATGAAATATAGTATGGTTTTCCTCTAATGCCGTGCATTAAAGTTGCAGCCCATGCATTACAGCTATTATACCAAGGGCCACTGGAATTATGTGATTGTGCGGCCGCCGCGATTTTAGCATAATTATAGATTTGCCGCATTTGCCACATAATCCATAATCTGCCGCATAATCTGCTGATTTTAACCAAAAAAGATGTATTTACTCAAAAGGTTTAAAAGTTACTAAAAGGCAGCAACAGGTGTTGCCACTCTGTAGAAGGCCCTTTGTAAAGCTGCACTGGTCCCCTTTTTGTTGCTTATTGCTATATTTTGGTGTTAAACTGGTACTAATAAGGTGCAACCACAGATTGACCGTTTCTCTGGAGAACATTTATGGTTGTAAATGATAAGGACTACCAGGTTCTAGAAATGTTTGTCAGGAGTGGGGGTGGGGGTCCTTACGCCTAAAATATTTTGATGGGAGGGTCTCGGCATCAAAAAGTTTGAAGACCACTGCACTAAAGGATGCTGTGGTAGCGCATTGTCATTTAGAGACAGCACATTTCCATTTAAACTGCAACAAAATTCACACTGGCATGCAGTTTTACTGATAAAACTTTAAAATGCACAAATGATAATGTGTAGGATTAGGGTTTAAGCAAATATTTATGATTTGCACATCACAGTGTCTTGATTTTTTTGATCCTATTAAAATCTTTGTTTCCATCGCACTTCAGAATTACAAAACATGTGCTTCATTTGTGCTTTCCTAACAGCTATGTTTTGAAATGTTTGTACAGTTCATTTATAGGTATTTGAATGTTATGTGTTAGAAATAAACTGATATACTATAGGATTTCCTTTCACACTCCCTGTACTCCAGCAAGGTTGTCAGATAGTTCACTTTGCAATATTCTTTAACTTTGCAGTTAGATAATAAAAAGTAAACCGCCTATGTGATAAAGGAATGAGCTGCAATTTGTCAGAAGACAGCCTGAAATGTGGGCTCTGTCTTTCAATAGCAAATGTGACAAGATAAAAACAAAATGTAAAAGCATCTTTATTGCTCATTCATCTTCTGAACTCCAGCATGGTTATTTTGAGGGTTTTGCAGCACCCCCAGCAGCTTTGTTTATGTGTGCGCTCTCATTTCAGTTTCCTGAGGTTTTAAATCTTTTACCTCTTGCTGACCTGGCGCCAGCAGTATCATGCTGAATTCGCACGTCGTTACCCCCCAGTCTTCACTATATGTGGGCTGGCTAACCGACAAAAGAAACCATTTCCTGACACATGACCTCTCAGAAAGGCCGTTATAGGGCCTTTCATAATGCCCTTGAGAAGGGGCCTTCCCACAAAAGCTTGGACACGAAAAGGACTTGTTACTCCAGGTGCTCAAAAAGAACAAGCTTGACCCCCTCTCCTCCCCATTTTCAGACCTCTCCTGCTCCATAACAGCGGATTGTCGAATTGCAGATGCATTGTGGGTAAGAAGACTGCAGACCCACTGGACCGCAAGGAGAAGGGGTCACCGCTTCAAACTGCGGACATTCCATGACTCCCAGGATGATCAAAGGTGCACAGCGTGGGGGTCCTGAGCAGGGAGATGTGCTCTCTGGTTTTCTGGTGCTCAGCAGGCTTCCGGCTGCCAAGATAGATAGGCCGCTCTGCGGCGCGTGGGTTTACTCATATCAAGGAGGGCTTGGAACCTGGGGGTGCTGACGCAGAGAGTACTGTGAGCACAGCCAGCTACAAGCCCTGAACATCCAGGAAAAAAGCAAAGAAAACAGCGCACACATAGGTCATCACTCACTTTGTTTTAGTTGGAGGAAAAAGTCAATTGAATTGAATTATTCTGTGTATTCCGAGTGTGCTGGTGACAAGCTGGGCGTGACGAACTGAAGCAAAGTGATAGAAAAACATGCGGCGGAACGAAAAATGCACGACTTATGCCACACTGCGGGCCCAGCAGGCCAAGGTCACCCCTGAATGAACCGCTGTCCCTGTCCGACCTCGTTCCGTGAAGCGAATACCCCGGGTCCGGCTCGATAATGCAGCTCGACAGTGAGGTAGTGAGTGTGCTAGGCAATGGTTCATGGCGAGGCGGTAAGTGGGGTGATGTGTTCAGAGAGGATGAGTTGCGATGGGAGATAATGGATGCCGCAGTGCTTAATTTGTAAAATAGTAAGTGCCAGGGCTTTGACCAGGAGGCCACTGCCTCTTGCACCACCTATCGCCCTTGTCAACGCTGCCAAAACAACTACTAACTATCTCTCCCGCATGTAAATACGACAGTTCAGATTATTCCAGGTCCCCAAAGCTAAAGGAATGGCTGGGGAGGCAAATATTAGCAATTTTAATGTATATTGTATTCCTAAACTACCGTTGTTCTGCTCATCTCTAAATTAGATGAGCAGCGCCACCATGTGGTGGACTGTTTTAAGTATGGTGTTGACAATTAGGTGCCGGTGCCGAGCACCGGAAACCAATTAAGTGCTGGTGCTTAGCATCAGAAAGCCCGGGCTCAAATTAAGCACTGATGGGTGGTGTGAGGCGGTGGCATAGAGTGAGCCTTTGGAAGAGTGAGTGTGGATCACGAGTTTGGGTGGTGTGAGTGGATGGGGTGCAGTAGTGCGTCGGGATGACGCAGTTGAAAGTTGACTGGAATTCACAGGGTTTGATGACGCAGAAGGTGGGTGACACCGTGAGAAGATGAAGCAGTGACATGGGCGAGGGAGGGAGAAGTGTGAGAGGGAGTTTAGGTGGGAGGGAGCCCCGCTGGCCACTTATTGCGGTAACCTGGTCCAGTGTCTCACTTTCTCAACTACCTCACTTCACCAGATCCTGTACCTCACACTGACACAGAGCTTGACACACATCCACTCTCACCCACGGATCATGCACTTCCACAGCTGGGCTCCCTCCCACCTAAACTCCCTCTCACACTTCTCCCTCCTTGGGAAAACTCCTGGGGGTGAAGCTGTTGGAAAAGGCAGAGTGCATGAGGGTGGGGTGGACAGTTAGTGGTGGCATGCAGTGGATGGTTAGATGGCAGGGGATTGAGATCTGTCAATGCCTTAGGTAATGGGTGGAGGGTATACGTTTAGCAGTATGTTGGTTACACCGTGGTTGGGGAATTAGACGGTAAAAATGGCTTGCTTGTGAGCAGGCTTTAGGGAGAAGACTGGACAGTGCGAATGTTTGAGCAGTGGCTGGTGTGCATTTGGTGGTTGCAAGCAGGGAGTTAGGAAGAGAATATGAGTTAATCAGAAGAATGAGTTTAGCAGCTAATGTAGATGAGGCAGCTATGTGCATTAGACAGTGGGTCTCCAGCCTTTTCTGTACTGAGAGCTACTTATGTTCAATGAAACGCATTGAGAGCTACTAATATTATTAGTGTTGTAATTTCAATTTTTTTATATGTATAATAATTCAACCAAGCAAAAGCTTTTTAATTTAATAAGCTGGGCTGCACACAGGTGAGCCACTCAGAGGTAGCTGGAGAGCTACAGTAGCTCACGTGCTACTGGTTGGAGACCCCTAATGTATATATATCCTTTACTATATATGCATGTAACATATTTCTAACCTGTAGATAATCTCTGTACATAGACAGATAGATGGCAGGCCCTTTAGCTGTGCAAGATTACCTAAAGAAGTGGTTTTGTGGAGTTTTTTTTTCTTTTTACAGAGCTCTGAAATGGGGACAGTCTTGTAGGCAGAGAAAATATGTTTTAGATGTTTGGAGACCCACAGAGAAAGTGTGTTCACCACAGCCCACAGACCTGGTGGTCAGGACGGAAAAATAGCAGGAATTCATGGTCTTTTGGTCCAGAGCTTACGTTGTGCTCTAGACATCTTTGACGGGTGGGTATCTCGGGCAATTGAAGTTTAGGAAAAAAATTAATAGTCTCTTGCTTGGTAAAGGAGTTAGAGAAGGTTTCATAGGATGGATACATTCTGATGTTTATTAGGTCCATCTACCAGCCATGTTTGAAACCTTTGCACTTGGGTCAAGAAGGAATTCTGGTAGCGCAGTACAGAGGGTGCAGGACAACTCAAGCTTGGAAGTATTCAAGGCGCCAGTTGTGTCCGAGTGAAGACTGGAACATGAGCTGCCTACGGTGACCGAACAGGAAGAAACCTCCTCATAGATTACACTCATGCTGCACTCATGTCCCATCTCCACAGCACTATCGCACAGGCATGATCCGTCTTCGGGGCACAAATACTATTATTCAAGCCTTGTAAAATAGTTTTGAATTTCCCTGCAATCTCTCAATTGAATGTAGACATTACTCTCTTCTGTTCTGACAATATTTACCTGGGCTTCCACTAGCACAGTCGTGCTCTTCCATGCAGACATCGCCATAAAAGCGTAGAAGATAGCCTGTCTCTTCAGGTCTGGACTGGGAACTTAAAACAGCCCTGGCAAAATTAAATATTCAGTCCCCATGTGCAGATGTGCTAATGCGCACTAGAACTGGAGCAACTTTTCAAGTCGTGCCGGGATCGTGTAATGTGCACCACCACTCCTGGAGTCCGAAACTAGCCTCCTGGGGCTCCGGCTTTCCTGGGGACTGCCCTCTTGCCCAGTCCAGCCATGTGTCTCTTGTCAGGCTGAAAAAGAACCTCAAAGTGACCTGTAATAACTTTGGTGCAAGTGACTAAGCCAAGGACGACGCCTGGCAGTGTAGCATGTTGGGACATAGGCAGTGAGGGTGTACACAGTGTTTAGGGGTTACACTGGGGGTTGGAGTTAGAGAGTTAAGTGGGGATAAGAGAGTGGGGTAATGTTTGGCAGTGTGGTGGATTAAGGCAGTAGGTGGTATTAGGCAGCGGGTAGCATTTTGTTGTTTTGTGCTGTTGGGCAGATGATGGTACTCGGCAGTTAGTGGCATTGGGCAATGGGGTGACGTTGTCCACGATAGAAGGAAATCAAAAATCTACAAGATCTTACTATACCATGTTATGTTGTCAACGGCTCATTTTCGCTCTCACAATTTCTTATGTTAAGGTAGGAGTTTTCAAGTTGATCTTTTTCTTCAATTTTGAGTAATCATTTCAGAATATTTTTAATCCTTTTCCAATTAAAAATAACCACAAATCTAAGTAGAAATTCTCAAATTGCAGGCGGAATATATTTTTAACAATTATTATTTTTTTTGGTTTAAAATATGGAGATATTGATGGAGTGTTGGCAAAAAGAGAGTGGCTATAACATGTCTTGCGTGATTAGGTTTCAGGCAATTTTACAATGGAACGGTACAGACATAGCCTACATGCTACAATTCTAGGGACATGCTGAATCACTGGGTGGGGTGAACGCCCTGCAATAAATGAATCCCTGTGCTCTGGTTGCAGCAGCTGCTTTTCCACCCATGCAACAGGGTTTGCATTGGGAAGTCCCAGCCCTAGTTAACTCATTTTTAGGTCGAAGCCTAGTTTGCTGAAGACATCTTGGGGACATTCAGAAAACTTCCCAGGGAAGGCATTCCGCCCATTGCATACCGTTAGCTTTGTGGTTTGTAACTCATATTTTCTGGCTTTCAATTTGCGGGCTTTATTTGTTTTAGGCTGTCCAGGGTGAGTTTATCCCTCCAGAGGAGCAAAGAGTTTTCACATCAACTTCCCTTGGATTCTTCCAGGAGAGCTCCTTTCTGTAAACAGGCCTGTACATCTTGTTCTTATCTTGTCACATTTGCCATGCATTCAAAGACAGAGGCAAAATGTCAGGCTCTGTCTTGTTAGGGAGCTTGGTGTTTACTTTTCTTTCTCTGACTTCAAAGGATTTATATGACAATCTTGCTCGATACTGGAGGGTAGGAAAGGTTTTTTTCTAGCACACAACATTTAAATGAACTGTGCAAGTATTTCATAATCTATCAGAATTAGAATCGCAAAATGAAGCACATTTTTTGTTAATACTGAATTGTGTTGGAAACACACACTATAATATAATCAAAACACATCAATAGACTAGGTGATGCCATTCCCACACATTATCGTTTCTGCGCTGTATAGTTTTATTTGTAAAACTGTATGTCTGTGTAAATATAATGGTCATTTCAATTGAAACTGTGTTGTCTGTAATGGCAGTGTACTACCACCATATGCATGCTGCACTCTACGCCACTCCAGTCAACTCTGCCCCACTCCACGCCACTGCACTCTACTCTGCACCACTCCACCCTACACCACTCCATGCCACTGCACTCTGCGCAACTGCATTGTACTCCACTGTGCATCACTCCATTTTACGCCACTGCACTTTATGCCAGTTCGCTCTACACCTCTCTACTCTCCTCTAAGCCAATGCACTCTACACCACTCCAGCCTGGCCACTTCAATCTACTTTCCACAAGTCTACTCTACATCTAGTGGCGGCTGGTGAACTTTGAAAGTGGTGGGGGGCAAAACAGCTGCCTCAAATTTCACTAAATGAGTAAGTCATCCAAGCAAGCTCAACTTCCCCCCAGGGATTTGTTCTACTCTCTCCAAACATTTAAACAAACATGGAGCCCACTGGTACATTTTGTAGTACATGTTTTAAAAGTTTGAGGTTTTGCAGGCCATTTAGAGGGGAAACTCCTGAAATATTCCAATAATTTTACACGGCTTGCCAAATAATAATGACCTGCTCAGGGGTTCTAAATGACTGTTCTCCACCCCAACTAAAGGCCTAATTAGTATATAACTGGCCACACTACAGCCCTGCTTGGTTTCCACTACCATAAACAGTGGGTGGCTCTACTCCAGTAGGACCAAAAATCGTGTTTTGACTTCACCGCAGACGACGGGGATGTTGCCATGCAGCAGATGGTTATGTACAGGGCACAAGTCCTAAACAAGCATTGGCATAGCCAATAGGTCTCGACCCCTGACCTTGACTGGTAGGTCGCTCCCCCACCACACAGCTCCGTCTGTGTGCCCTGCTGCTGCCAGCTGATTGTGCTCGTTTTTTCCTCTGTGCCCTGCTGCTGCCAGCTGATTGTGCTCGTTTTTTTTCCTCTGTGCCCTGCTGCTGCCAGCTGATTGTGCTCGTTTTTTTCCTCTGTGCCCTGCTGCTGCCAGCTGATTGTGCTCGTTTATTCCTCTGTGCCCCCTTGCTGCCCCTGATTGTGCTCGTTTTTTCCTCTGTGCCCCCTTGCTGCCCCTGATTGTGCTCGTTTATTCCTCTGTGCCCCCTTGCTGCCCCTGATTGTGCTCGTTTTTTCCTCTGTGCCCCATTGCTGCCCCTGATTGTGCTCGTTTTTTCCTCTGTGCCCCCTTGCTGCCCCTGATTGTGCTCGTTTTTCCTCTGTGCCTGTTTCCCGCCCCTGCGGCCCGCCCCCTCACTGCCCATTCGCTGCCCCATTCCCTGCTCCTCCCTCCCACCTCCCCATTTATGGCGGCCGCTGCGTGGCCGCGCAGCGGACGTGCGCAGCGGGCGCGCCGCTGCAGCGCCGAAGGCGCGCCTAAGGCAAGCCCGTCAGCGCCCGTCCGCGCCTGGACCGCGCCCAGCACCAGGACCCCTGGTTCGTGCATCCCCCGCGCCCGCCACATCAACAGACGCCGATACGAAGCCAGCACCCTCCACGCACTCAACCCCGGAAAAGATCACGCCTGCTACCGGGCCACCCCGAAGCGCACCCAAGTTCCCTTCACCTGCCGGAACTGCAGCTTCGCCAGCACCCGCCCCGCCAAACCACCGCCCAGGAAAGAACCCAACTACCTCAGATGCATCCTCCTCAACACCCGCTCCGCCCGCAAACACGCCATCGAACTCTGGGACCTTCTCGACTCAACCTCCCCAGACGTCGCCTTCCTGACGGAGACCTGGCTGAACCCCGCTTCAGCCCCCGACATCGCCATTGCCATCCCGGACGGCTACAAGATCACCCGCAGGGACCGCACCAACGGAGTCGGAGGAGGCATCGCCATCGTCCACAGGAACACCCTCAGAGTCTCAACCAACACCGACGACACCCTCAGCACCGCCGAACACATGCACTTCCAGATCCACACCGATCCCAACACCACCCTCAGAGGAACCCTCATCTACAGACCCCCCGGACCCCGACCACAGTTCAGCGATTCCATCGCTGACTTCGTCAGCACACACGCCATCGCCTCCACGGACTACATCCTCCTCGGGGACCTGAACTTCCACCTCGAGAACAACAAGGACACCAACTCCACCACCCTGATCGACAACCTCGCCACCCTCGGACTCAGACAGCTCGTGACAACACCCACCCACGCCGCCGGCCACACGCTAGACTCCATCTTTTCCGCAAGCCCACACGTCTCCTTCAACCACACCTCCGAACCCCACTGGACCGACCACCACTGCATCCACTTCACCTACAGGAAGCCCACCACGCACCACCGCACCCAACAAATGCCTCGCCGCTGCTGGAGCAGAGTCACCAAAGACCAGCTGACCACCACCCTCGCCCTGAGCCCACCCGCCGAACCCTCCGACCCCGACACCGCCGCCCGCAACCTCAGACAGTGGATCGACGACTGCGCCAACACCCTCGCCCCGCTCAAGAATCCGCCCAACAGCCACACCAGCAAGAAAGGCACTTGGTTCACCGAAGACCTCCAGGCCTCCAAACGAACATGCCAAAAACTGGAGAAGAACTGGCTCCACGAACGGACAGCGGACAGCTACGCCGCCCACAAGAGCGCCACCCGCAGTCACCATCACCTCATCAGATCCGCCAAAAGGGCCTCACTCAAAGACCGCCTAGACAACAATGCACACAACAGCAAAGAGCTCTTCAACATCGTGAAGGAACTCTCCAACCCCAGCTCCAACACCAACGACATCCCGCCGTCGCGAGACCTGTGCGACTCACTGGCCACCTTCTTCCACCGCAAAATCGCCGACATCCACGACTGCTTCAACACCACGACCGCCCCGGCAACCACCGAGACCAATGCCCCCACGACCACCAACCGCCTGCTCTCCTAGACCAACATCAACGACGAGGACACCAGCGAGATCATAAACACCATCCACTCCGGTTCACCGCTAGACCCGTGCCCGCACCACGTCTTCAACAAAGCCAGTACAGCCATCGCGCCCCATCTCCGGAAAATAATCAACATCTCCTTCGAGACAGCAACCTTCCCGGAAAGCTGGAAGCACGCCGAGATCACCGCCTTACTCAAGAAACCCAAGGCAGACCCCAAGGACCTCAAGAACTTCCGACCCATCTCTCTGCTCCCGTTCCCCGCGAAGGTCACCGAGAAAATCATCAACAAACAACTGACCCGCTACCTCGAGGAGAACAACATCCTGGACCCTTCCCAGTCCGGCTTCCGCAGCAACCACAGCACCGAAACCGCCCTCATCGCCGCCACCGATGAAATCAGGACCCTGCTAGACAACGGAGAAACAGCAGCCCTCATCCTCCTGGACCTATCAGCCGCCTTTGACACGGTCTGCCACCACACACTACGAACACGCCTTCACAACGCCGGGATCCAAGAGAAGGCCCTGGACTGGACCACATCCTTCCTTTCCGGCAGAACTCAAAGCGTCCGCCTCGCCCCCTTCCGATCCAAGGCCACCAAGATCATCTGCGGCGTACTCCAAGGCTCCTCCCTCAGCCCGACGCTGTTCAACATCTACATGGCACCCCTCGCCCACGTCGCCCGACAGCACAACCTCAACATCATCTCCTACGCCGACGACACCCAGCTGATCCTCTCCCTCACCAAAGACCCTCACACCGCCAAAGCCCACCTCCACAAAGGAATGAAGGCCGTCGCCGAATGGATGAGGACCAGCCGCCTGAAGCTGAACTCGGACAAGACGGAGGTCCTCATCCTTGGCTCCAACCCTTCAGCCTGGGACGACTCCTGGTGGCCGACATCACTGGGAACAGCCCCGACACCCACCGACCACGCACGCAACCTAGGGGTCATCCTCGACCCCACCCTCTCCATGACTAAGCAGGTCAACGCCGTTTCCTCATCCTGCTTCAACACCCTCCGAATGCTCCGCAGGATCTTCAAGTGGATCCCCACCGAAACAAGAAAAACAGTCACCCAGGCCCTCGTCACCAGCAGGCTGGACTACGGAAACGCCCTCTACGCAGGAACGACGGCTAAGCTCCTGAGACGGCTGCAACGCATCCAGAACGCCTCTGCACGTCTTATCCTCGACATCCCCCGCCGCAGCCACATCACACCCCACCTGAGAGACCTGCACTGGCTCCCTGTCAACAAGAGGATAACCTTCAAGCTCCTCACCCACGCACACAAAGCACTCCACAACTCCGGACCAGCCTACCTCAACAGACGACTCAGCTTCTACACCCCCACCCGCCAGCTCCGCTCCACCAGCCTTGCCCTCGCCACAGTCCCCCGCATCCGGAAAACAACCGCCAGCGACAGATCCTTCTCCCACCTCGCCGCCAAGACCTGGAACACCCTCCCCACCAACCATCGGCAGACCCAAGACCTACTGGCCTTCAGAAGACTCCTCAAGACCTGGCTCTTCGATCAGTAGCAGCACCCCCCCCCTCTTCCCCCAGTGCCTTGAGACCCTTGCGGGTATGTAGTGCGCTTTATAAGTGACCTGATTGATTGATTGATTGATTGATTGGGACCTTATGTGTTTAGCCAGAACTTTTGGCTATGTTGTAGAGCATTGTGGCTGCTGTGCATTATGTTGAAAAGTTATAATAAAAAGTGTTAAGCATTTTTGTTACCTTTATACAAACGAAGACGACATTATATACAACTGAAAAACCCGATTAAAAAAGATTTTAACATAAAAAATGTCATCTAGCTTTTTGTACTTGCACTGCTGGCAACTTCTTCCTGCCTGTTCTCATGCTTGTTTATTATAATTTTTTTTGTTATGGGGGAGCGGGACATAAATAACGGGGGAGTGCCGATGCAGTAAACGCCGTGCCTGCTCTGAGAGTGACGGTTACTTTAACTGCTTGTTCCTGTGTTGCGCGTATTCTTTGTATAGTGGTGACGCGTGTGCCCCGTGCTGCCGTCTAGTGCTGTGTTGCAGCACTAGAGTGCATTGGTGATCTTGCCCGGCCCCACTGCTGTGCGCTGGGTTGTAGTGAAGCGCTATCCCCAACTTGACAAAGAACTGGGCATGATGCACAGCACTGCACTGGGGATGCTGCAGTGCGCTGCCACTAGCGCTGTGTGTCGCAATTTAAAGCGCTATAGCGCATTGGTGATTGTGCCCTGTCTCACAGCTCTGCGCTGGGTTGTAGTGAATTCTCATTCCCAGATCGACTGACAGAGCTGAGGATGTGGTACAGCACTGCACTGGGGGGGTGCTGCAGTGCTCTGCCGTCTAGTGCTGTGTGGTGTAACACAAAACGCTATAGTGCCCTGTCTCACAGCTCTGCACTGGGTTGTAGTGAATTCTCATTCCCAGATCGACTGACCGAGCTGAGGATGATGTACAGCACTGCACGGGGGGGGTGCTGCAGTGCTCTGCCGTCTAGTGCTGTGTGGTGTAACACAAAGCGCCATAGTGCCCTGTCTCACAGCTCTGCGCTGGGTTGTAGTGAATTCTCATTCCCAGATCGACTGACAGAGCTGAGGATGATGTACAGCACTGCACTGTGGGGGTGCTGCAGTGCTCTGCCGTCTAGTGCTGTGTGGTGTAACACAAAGCGCCATAGTGCCCTGTCTCACAGCTGTATGCTGAGTTGCAGTGAAGCCGCATCCCTAGCTCTACAATGAATTGAAGACTGTGCGCAGCACTGCACCAAGGGACGCTGCAGTGCGCTGCCATTGCCTGCGCTGCAGTGCACGTGGTTGTTTTGGTGAATGGCCGAGCATTGACCTCCATGCTGTGCTGTGAGTGGGTGTGCACCCAGCCAGCAGGGGGCGGGGCATCAGTGCACGAATTAACACGTATCGGCCAGTATCAAAAGTTGTGTCTAAAGACAGCTGACACCGGGGTGGGGAGTTGGGGGGAGTACCAGCATCGATATATTTGTTTACTTGAGACGCTGTCTTTCAAACAGTAAAAAGTTGAAAACCCAACATACAGCCTCACATAATCTTACAGTATCTCATAATACAACAGAAAATCCTTTTATAGAATACTTTCACTAAAATTCACATATAGCACAGATTGGTTACATTGGCAGACAACTCAGCAGCAGGTCTTTAAATGAAGCTCACATCGTTTATGGACATTAACAATCTTGCTAGGGTACACGATACATCCATCAGTTGCAATCTGAGTAAAAAGCAAAGTGCCACCAATATAGATCTAATACTATATTTTTTTTAAATCGGCTTTAAAAATTACTGTCGCGAAGTTAAAAAGTAACGGCAGTCTGAAAGTATGTGTGACCTTCGTGCAACGCGTCCGCGGCCCACACCCACGTCATCCTTTGTTGTTCCCCAGAAGGGTGTGCGTGGAGTGGGTGTAACCGAGCTCTAAATTAGGGTGTCGCAGCTCAGAGCTCGGTAAACTAAACCGGTAAGGAAAGTAAGTGTTGGCTTCTCAGCTTTCACTCATCGGTGTATCGTGACTTTGCTTCAGGTTCCCTGCCCCGCGACCTACCAGTTTGTAAATGAGATGGCAAGATAGAGGAAGAAAACAAATGCCGAAGGTCACACAATGAATCAATGGGCTCGCGGGAACCAGACCTCCCAAACTCAGCGATAGCAGTCTGCCGTAACAACTGCAGACGTGCTGTGTGCACAGACCCATAATATGAATGCTGTAATGGTTGACAAATACAAAACGTGGCTGTTAAATACCTTGATTGTTATTTTTTGTTCATTACAATCAGTGAAAGTGTGCAGGAGCAGAGTTCTCTACGCGTCCTTACCTTTAGTAATGTCTCTGGTGAGTGCATACATGGGTGTGCGCGTAAATGAACGGGTGGCGTGGCTAGCTGAGTAATTAATTGAAAGTGGGCAGCGCCTCGACATTCAAACACGCCGAGAAGTGCCAGTACTGCCCCCATTAACAAGCGCGGCCGCGCGTGCCAGGTCGGCGGCGAAAGTGAAAGCTCCGCGTTTGTTGCAAAAGTGCACCAGGGCCAGCACGAGCTCCATCTGTTTCCAATTAACGCGAGACGCGGGCGCGATAATTGGAAACAGATGGCACTGATGCTTGCTCCCGAGCACCCTAGGCCAGGGGAGAAAGAAGGCGGGACATGCACCCGCCTTGGGCCAATTGCGTGCTGTCTTTCTTAGAAAGACGCATGCAAAGGCCAATAGCGGGAGATTAAAAAAAAAAAAGCGCACGACCATGTGTTTCGAGTTTAAAGCCCTTACTAAAAGCCTCGCAGAGCAACGCATTCGCGCTGGCTCAGGCGAGACCTAAAAAAGAAGTGGGGTAACTAACCTAATTAATCAGTATGCAAGTGGCATCACGGTGCGTGACATCACAGTGCGTGACATCACAGGAAGTGGCATCACAAGAAGTGACATCAGATCTTAAGCCCTCACATATATGTTTAACAGGTCTATCATGAGTACATTTGAGCACATTTCAAGTATACTTGCAAACCCTCCTGATTTAGGCAGAAGATTCCCGCTTTTGTAAACCAATGTTGCCTTTTGTCAGCGTAAAGCTTCCTCTACCCATAGTGCTTTAAAAGAAAAAATAGTGATATTTAAATTATTACAACCCCTCCTCAGGGGTAGTATGTGCTATATAAATGCTATTTATTTTGTGCAAATACTGGGAAAGATCAACACATCTGATGTTCTTACAGTTCATGCATATCTCGTGAACAGGGACTGAACAAAGTGAAAAGCTGCCTCTCTTAAGTATGTGTGAAGTGCTAACAAGGTGTGAGCCATTGTTTCCCCTCTGCTGCATTTGCCTCTAGGTGTGAGGCTCCTGACTGCTGCCAGCCAAGAGACTGGAACAAAAGGAGGCCTGATGACCCCTCAAATTTGGCCTTTAATATGGGCCCAGCAGGAGTCAGAAATAAGAGAGCCCCATCCCATCCCCGCCTGCACGTTGTTGCAGATCGAAAGCAGATAGCAACGTGCAGGCCCTGCTGAAAGTGTCCCGGTGTTTGGAATTACACTGGGACGAATTCAGCATCTTTTTCAGTGGGGCCCAACGGCGTCCACCCTGTGAAAAATGTGGGTGGACGCCGTCCACCCGTGTGTACCCCCGACTCGTGCCCTGGTTATGTAGAAGGGATATTCATCTATTTTCCCCAGGACTCACGGATGTGTCTCGTGCTTTTCGTTACCCGCAAAGTTTAACCCCTTCGGCGCCTTCATAGAAAATGTGTTTTGGTCCCATACTTTGATGAGTTGAATAGTGGGCCGGAGGTATTTGAAACAAAACCACATTTTGTAACATGCTTCAACGGACTGCTGGGAAATATGTATAACTCGACCCTTCTGTCGTCGATACAGCTGCGAAGTTTCTTCCTACTTTAAGGCACAGAGGAATTCCTTTCATGTCCCCTCATGCTAGGGACGTGGGACAATTGCTCTTTTAAATGTTTGCTTTCATTCCATGTGAAATGGGGGCTGTCTGGACTTGTAAATACCAAAACGATAAATGTGATAAGTCACAATACACATTTATTCCTCATGTTGTGGTGGAGTCTGGCTTTTGGATGTAAAACGGGCAGTGATGTATCTGGAGAGGACAGAGAGCTTTCAGAAGACTGACAGTCTGTTACGTTTGGTCTGGTTAAGAATGGGCTTGAGCCTTCCAACTCCACACTGAGTAGGTGAATTAAGCAGACTATTGTGCTTGCTTATGAGGCTCAGGGTTCTGAGGTGACCAACCCAGTGCAGGGGAGGTCCACTCGGAATATTTCAGTGTCTAGGGCTTCTTTTAAGGGAGTGACGATTGAAGACATTTGCAATGCTGCCACATGGGCTTCCCCACACGTTTATGGACCATTATTGGATGGTGTTTGGGGGCGTGGCAGGTGTTGATTTTGCTTTGGCTGTGTTAAATGTAAGCACTAGCAGTTAAGGTACTTTGACACTTGTAATACTGCTGGTTGTTTGTCATTTTTTCAAATTAAATATTGCATGTTCCAAGCAATTTGATTCTGGTGTACTTATTGTGATCATGAAGTCAAATTTCGGCTTTGGTATCAGCTCACTATGTAAGTATTGTGGCGAGGAAGAATGACGAGGAGGCAATGCACCGGTTACTTACCCTTAGTCCTCATTACACCCAGTCAGGTCTTCCTCGCCACATGTGGTTTCCCATCCCTCCCCTTTTTCTTTTTCGGCTTCATGTATTGTGGGGCTTGGGAAAGGAACAGGAAGTTGGGTGGGTGGAGCCTACTTTTATGGTAAGGTCAGGGGTAAAGTAGGTCAGCCATATTTGGAAGGGATGGGGTAGGATGGAGCGCTAATTTTGCATGGATGGTTCTGCGGGGGAGCTGATGCTCACTATGTAAGTATTGTGGCGAGGAAGACTTGACTCGGAGTAATGAAGATTACCGGTAAGTAACCGGGGAATAATGTCTTTATACCCATGGGTAAACAAAAAAATTGTAAAAAATAAAGAAACAACCCAAGGTAAGTTTTTTTCTCAATTGATTATCGGAAATTATTTTGTTCAGTCTCTTTCTGCAGCCTATTATTTTGTATTATAAATTAATTTGTTTTGTGTGCACCAGAATTCCTTGATCAATTGGATTATTGTTTGTTTCTTTTGCATCATTGTATCACTATTTTGCATAATTAACTTTGTATCTATTTAAATCCTCTTTTTTTTAAATTTGCCATTGTGTGTGTGAAGTCATTTTATAAGGGAACTTCATTCTTTTTACTTGTACATATTTTTTGGTTTACCGTGGGTTGTTTCTCTATGTTTTACTATTTTTCATCTTTCCAGAGTGAACCTATGTTTTCTTGATATAGTGGTATTACCCTGGTTCTCAGGGTTGACCCCATATATTGCTATAGTTTATACCCATGGGGCCACGCTTCTGACGTGGGCTAGGATTCTATTGGTTTGCGTCTCGGGCTGCTAGTTCAAGAATAAAGATTCACGTTTTATCATTTGAACGTTTTTCTTGTCTGGGCGAGCACAACTGTCACTCTTAAAAGTTGTGTTCCATGCTGCCTTTGATCACTTGATTACCTTTGCCTCAAGCGATCGAGTGTCTGTTCTGTGCATATTTTAATAGTCTCCAGAAACGCCCAATTTAGTTCCTTTAAATTTCAGGCAGCGATTCTGTGGTAAATGTTGATGCTTTTTAGGTCGAGCCTTGGCAGCACCAGCGCTGGTTTGGGAGGCATGCTGTATTCAAGTATGGACTTGAAGCCCCACCCACTCTCCGCCCATATTTGTCATTGGCTTGTGTCATTGTCCTTCGTAAATGCTAGCCTCTGATTCGTTAATAGGCTTCTTAGTCCCTCCTTAGTACTACCTTGTCTTCATTTGTAACCTCCCATGAGGACTGGCTCTTTTACTTCTGTTGTTACACAGAATGTCTTATTTAGTCTGTAAGTACTATTTTCTGTAATGCGTTTCTCCTACTGCAGGCACTGTCGTGCAGTTCCTAGGACCCCCCGGGACCTGCGTGTTTTGGATGACCTAAACTGAGGGCTTGATGTGCAGACAGACTCTGACACCCCCACAGGATGAGTCAGCGTTAGACCAGCTAGCTCTACGGTGCCACTACCACCCCCCTGTATTCTACAGTGGTGTGTGTAGTTTCTGGCAACCACCGAACATGAAAACCCTGATTCCTCAGGTATCGTGGAAACAATACGGTATCTTTCGCTCAGTCACTCGTGCTTGCTTTTCTCAGGATACACATGGAATGACGATTGAAAAGGTTTCAATAAGTATTAGTCAAGCATCAGTCTAGTGTGAAACATATTAGCTGCGACAATCAAAAGACCGTAGCAGACAAATGTGATTGCTAGTACCAATATCGTAAATAGCAGATACATTTCTACCATAGTCCTAATAAAATGAATAAAAGCAGATTATATAAAACAATAGCATTGGCGTACTCCTACGTTGCGTAGCCTACCTAAATGTACCTAGCCTAGGTATGTGGGTGAAGCCTGTGTATGTAAATGTCAGGATAGATCCTAATAGATCTGAATGGAGCCAAGAAACCCCCGGGGAAGTGCTAACCCCTCACCTGATGGTTCTGAATGAAGGACCCCGTCTCTGTGTCGAGGATGGACCCCGCAAGGGATGTCAGGTCTCTACCTGTCGAAGGATCAGCCTGCAGAGTCTCGGTCCAGCCTGGAAGGAATTCTCCTCTGTTCTGTAAGGGGGAGTGAGGGTCTTTTATACTAAAGGGGTCACCCCAAGGTTTTTACAGAATCGATATGTTTTTAAAACATTCACTAATCCTTTGCTAATCCTTTTCTAAACAAAAAAACTCATGCACAGCTGGCTGTTGGCCATGGATAAAAAAGTGGTGACAGAATAAATCTACAGTGCCTGGGGACATGTTTATGTACGTCGGGTACAGGGATTAAGATATGATACCGAGAGCCTGGTTGTCGAAGAGACAGAAGTAAGCTACTAGGTAAAAGGTCACCTGTGTTTAGGACCGTTATGTCGTGTGGATGGGACACAATGTATGTAATCGGTATGTACATGATGGGAGTATCCTAAAGAACATGACAGCACGACATGCTTCCCTGCAACATTCAGCACGCCATGTGCGCTTTTACTTTCAAAGCTGCTTCTTTGAAATGAAATAGACCTCGTATTTACAAGAGTTTGAGCTATTGGCATTGTAAATGGCAATGCCTTTTATTTATGTGTTAATTATCAAAACAGATAAATAAAAGGCATTGTCATTTACAATACCAATAGCTTAAACTCTCGCAAATGTGAGACCTATTGCATTGCAAATGCTTGTTATGTTATCCCAGCAGGAACGCTAGACATGAACATGTTTCGTTTCTAATTGTTTACCGGAACTCTTGAAAGCAAAATCCCTGTTTTAAAGCTCTGGCTTGGAGCACAAGATGGCCAGGATAAAGCTGCATGGTGGTACTTACAATTCTGCACTTTGGCATTATCAGAAGCTGGGAGCTAGGTACATATCTTGTTTCTTTTAGTGTTTATTGTGTGGTTGAGGCTATCATGTGTTTACTTTCTCTACTGATTCGCTGAAACTTGAGTTCACATCTTTGGCAGTCAGGGACATAAGCCTGTTATTTCTAGGGTTAGATGCGGGCAAGGTCGGAGTTCCATCTTCTAAATTCCATGTCCCCTTGGCAGGCACCTACATATTTTCCGTGGAGTGGGCTGCTTCTACAGGTCCTCTTTTGTGACTGGTATTTCCAATTTACGTCAGGTTATGATTAATTCTGCAGCCCATACTTGGTTATTCTCATGCTCCAGGGCACATCACCTGTTTTCAGACTTTGAGGTCACTAGCATTGGTTTCAGTGGGAGACAGCCTGTGCGTCCCAGCAATTCCCACCATCATGATGGAGGTCCTCCTACCCTCTCAGGAACCTTCTCTGCTTCCCTTCAGTTACTATGCTGCCTTCTGACTAGCTCACACCATACAAGTATCACACTCATACCTACAGGAACTCCGCAATGCAGTTTGCTGGCACACGATCTAAGAGGGCTTCACTGGAGTACTAGGGCTGTTCACCTATTTGAGCCTCGCAGACGGCTTCTGCAATATTAGCTTATTGTGGACTGCTGATGTGCATCCTCCTCATCGTTCCTCTTTCTTCATTGACTCTTATACCTAGGCCAGACCCTCCTAGCTCCCTGTAGGGTAGGCCATCATTCCTAGATTGCTTAGTGTGGAAAGGTTTTGGCCCAGCTTCCAAGTGGGCTAATGGTTAGGCTCCCTTATTTTCTGCCATTCAGCCTGTGTTTGATTACCGCTCTGAGTGGATGATTTTTTTACAGTGCAGGTTAGCAGAGGGTCATAAACTTGTCAGGACTCCACATGTGAAAGTTGAATCAGCCGTCACGTATCCTAAAAGAAGCACTCGTCATAAAGGACTGCTTTTTGTTCATTTCAGTTGGCCCTTGCCAATGCAGTGATTCAAATCTTGCAGGCTTGAGCTAAAGCATATGAGATAGTTTTGCACTTGTCACGTGGACTTGACCCAGCTGGATGCTGCGTGACCGGGATCTACTTGCTTCCCGGTATGAAGGCGTGTTAAGGTATTTCTAATGAAGAGTCATGTGTGGAGGGCCACAGCCAATGTGGATACACTGGCCTACAGAACAACGCACAATGTCCGCTACAAGTTGTTGTCTCGGAAAAACCACCATGACTGAGACAAAGCCAGTTCGATAGGATTCCAGGGCTTGCAGATCGGTCTTTTGACTGATGGAGCTGATGGAGGCAGGCCAAGTCAGACAAAATCCCCCTGGGTTTTGACTCCACCAGACTACAGACCTTTCAGCATCATGGACTCAATGGCAAGTATCCCACCTCCCTTGCCGTCAGTCTGCCGCTGGGAGAAGTAGGTTCAGTGTAACCCACAACAGTCTAACTAAATAGCAGCAAGCAAGCCATTCTGTTTATAGTCAATCAATCAATCAATCAGGGTTTGTAAAGCGCAGCTACTCACCTGTGAGGGTCTCAAGGCGCTGGTAGCGCATAGTGAAACATGTGACTCATAGTCATACTCTGCCCCCAAGGAAGCCATCAAAGGCATTTCCCACACGTGTTCCTCACATTTGTATGTTTGGCATAAAGAGCTATCCATTAAACATAAACCCTAAAGTATGCCATGGAAATATCGGGTACCAGCATATTTCTCCTCCAGAGTGCAACAGCGTTTACAAGACAGAAGGTTTACTTCATGATTTGTGTTCCCAGAGGGTATTCACAGCCACACGTGTACAATATGTAGTTTTGAGGATTTATGATAAAAACATATAATGAACTATTATCGTGGGGACCCTGGTTTGGCTTCTCATTTTAGAGGACTGATTCAGGTGTGGGGCTGGGATCTGCATGCCTCTCACCGGCTTTCAATCCAACGAGCAGTTTGGAACTAGGAAAGCTTGTATGCGTAGGAATGGGAATGCACCGTATATGGTGCCAGGTAGAGGTGGTGTGTCCTTACAGCATCAAAACAAACCGGTCACGCCAGCTTTCCTTTCTATGCAAATACATGTTATGGCAGGGCTGTGCTGTGCTGCCTCCCAAAGTGAGGGGCCCTGGGCAATAGAGCTACCCCACCATGGCCTGTACTGACTGATGCTTGAGTCTTGCACAGTTAATCTCATCACTAATATCACAACATCTCTCCCTGGCCTCGTGTTTGCAAGAACCGCAGGTGAGATGAGCAAGAATGGACTACTGTGCCCCCTTCATTGATTTATCATTGACTGATGTCATAGGCACAAATTCCACCCTGCTGGCTTACTTATCATAACCCCTCACCGGCTGAGAAGGTGCCTCATTAGTTTTGATTTTACTAAAACTAAGGGGCATATTATCAAGGGCTTTATCGCCGCTTTAGCGGCACTTTTTGCCGCTAAAGCGGCAATATTTTTAACGCCCTATTAGCAAGCTGTCGCTAACAGGCGTTAGCGACAGCTTTCAGGCGATAGCGGCCGGGTTTTACATCGCCTTGCATGTCAGCGATAATTATCGCTAATGACATGCAAGGTAGGCGTTCCCAACTAAAAGCGACAGAAAACAGTCGCTTACATACCTATCGCCTATTAGCAATACCCGCGAAGCGATAAAAAACCGCGCGCTAACCCCGATTAGCGCTTGTTTTTTAGTACTGATAAACTTAGCAACATGACTTAGCAATGAAAGTCAATGGGAGGTGGATTGTAAGGTTAAGTCCCCAGAATTAGCGATAGGATTTTATCGCTGGATTTCTCGCGTTAAAGCTGGGTTTCGCCGCTATCGCTGGATATTTTATCGCAATGGAGATAAACCTTGCTAATAGCATGTTATTTCCGCGGTAATATCCAGCAATAGCCGGCGATAAAAAAAGGCGCGCTAAGCAAGGTTTGCGATATTTATCGCATGTTCTTGCTAATATGCCCCTAAATGTACAATATACTTATTTATAAGGGCTTTCAACCACCTCTCTTCATCCATGGGTTAGGGGCTGTGACATGCAGCAGCGTCTCCTCCGTAATGGCGGAGGAGCGTCGCCCCACTGGCTCATAGCCAGCAACTGAAAAATAGAAAGATATTTTAGTATCATTTTATTTTTCAGCTGCTGGCTCTGAGCCAGCATGTGCAGGGAGGGGCAGTGCCGGGCCATGGGAGGGGGGAGAAGGAGTGGTATTTAAATGTGCATGTCAGTTTGGCCGGCCAAACTGACATGCGCACTTAGGTTTTTCCAATCCACTGCATTGCACAGCCGGGCTGGAGAAACAGCACAGGTTTCCTGAGCCTGAGCGAGCATTAGTCCAGCCCGCTCAGGCCAATCCCCACACTGCTTTCATGTGTGAGAGCAGCTTGGGGATTGGATGGGGAGTCCGATGCTGTCCCAGAGACTGCTGGGAACAAGAACAGAGGAGCGCGAGGCGGCCGGCAGCACCAGGTAAGTCTTGCTTTTTTTTGTTTTTAATATTAAACCCTCCCCCCTGCTGAGCTCTCCCCCCTTGTGCTACCTGCCAGTCACCTCTCCCCCACCCACTCCTGCACCCCCTCCACCCTCCCTACCGGTCTTTATCTGTGTGGGCCGCCACTGACATGGACAATTTTCTTCCGCCTACCACAGCATGTATCATGGGACAATGGACAGCCCACTTCAGCCGTTAGTTCACTTTACTCAGTGACAGCATTTTGCCCTTTCACAAGGTGAACTTCTACACACAAAAGTAGTTCCCTTAAATGCCAGAGACTACTATGGTGATGTGTGTTTTTGGAGACAAAAACACATTTTGCTTTTAGACAAAGTTTTGCAAAACCATAATAATACAAGACAGGCATTGATAACGCTGAGCAGCTGAAGGCCAACGCTAGACCCATTGACTTTCCAAAGGTCCCAAGGTTGGTTTTATTAAGGTAAACCACATGTCCCCTTAAAAAAAAAAAATAGTCTACTTTTAGTTATTATGTGATACCAGAAGCAGGATATCTTGTATGCAACATCATTTTTATATGACACCTTAGCTTGCGGGGCAGAGGGGCAGTGGGGCAGGTGCTAATAGTTAGCTTTTTTGCAGCCCATGACCAGATTTCAGGACATTCTTGCCTCACACAAGGGTAAGGCAACACTGCAACTCACGCCTCACATAGAGGATTACACGCATTGCATTTTGGGGTCTCTTGACGAATGATAATTCCATAATGGCTAGGATAAGCCACTTACACTAGGTGGATTGTTTGCAAAACAATTCTAGCAAGCATCACCAAGCCTACTAGGCCATGTAGATTAAGAAGGTCGGACCCTAATTTCAATCCAGTCCCAGGTAGCACCCTGTGTTAGCAGCACAGCCTAGAATTCAGGTCAGCATCTTTCAGGAGCTGTGCAACAAGACACTGGACATCCTACTTGGAATACGTTAAAGGGTATCGAAGAATCTCCGCCACAAATAAACTTAATTTAACTATTTACATCATACCTACCTAACCCCCATACAAATCCACTGTATGTTCCCAGAATAGCTCCTGAATGTCCTCGTTGTTCATGACTGGAAGCTGACTTCTACCATATGGTGTGGTTTTGCCAGTCGGTCGTGCATTTTTGGTCCGAGTCAGTAGCACTGATGGCGGAAATTACCGGTAAACCGATAGTGGTAGACCCAGTCACATGCTTACTGGGGATACTGTCACGTTCTAAGAAGAATACATTTGCCATGAAATTTATAGCTTTAGCATACGTCATGATCAAAAGACAGAGCGCAATGGCGTTGAAGTCCAACTCTGACCCATTAGTGACAAATTGGATGTACAACCTCTACAATGGGCCACTGTGAAGGTTACTGCATGGCGCTCTGCACCTATGGGGAGACAGGGAGCCCTGGAGGGATGCCTGGGACATGTTTATGGACGCACTAGCAGCAAAGTCAGACGAGAGACCACCATGACCCACTGGACGCCGGCAGGCAATCAGACCACCTGCGGCTTTGTAACGATGGGCGGCCCCATCGGGGGCGACAAAGGAGGCCTACGACACCAAAGGAGGTTATAGGACAGTGGCAGGCTGGCATTATTCTCTTGCTCCCCCACCCCTCTATGGCAGATGGAGGAGGATCATGTTCTGAACCAATGCACACATTGGGTGGTCAAACATACACCACCAGAGTGGAGTTCTCATCCTTACCAGGGTGGCTGAGCAGTGTTCTGTGAATAGCAAGGCAGTGCAAGGGATGGAACGGACTGTGGGGGATCGATGATTGATCGTTTCCACAATGTTTTCTCACATCGGTAGTTACCCTTTATAGAGCATTACATATTTGGTGTCTCTAGGCTCACTTTACACATGAAACCAGCCGCAATACTGGGCCGGGCGTCCGGCACTATCCATGACAGGCAGTGAGGGGAGAAAATGGCTACCTATTTTACATACATGACTTTTCACGAGAGAGCTGTATCATCTACGTAGTCTGTACATGATGTGCTTACTTCTGCTCCTTATTACTACATTGTAAACTCAATAAAGACCCACTTGAAAAAAAAGGAAGAGCCCATAGGTGCTTCATGTCAGTACCCTGGGTGTCCTTACGGCAGGGCCCCAGGATGAAACTGAATGTGCCCTGTTATTTTTTGGGCAGTTGCAAACCTGAACAGCTAGGTTCATGCCTGGTTCGCTCCACATCGGTGTGCGACTTCTCTTCCTGGACTATGGGGTTCAGATGTGGGGTGAAGCCCCAAGGTTCAGCAACAGATGTTGTGTATTCCTGTTACTTATTAGCTAATCAGGCCTGCAGTCAGCTTAGGTCATATCGTCACTGGCTGCCCTTGGATCGCCCATAAGTTAACCCATTACCTTAGCAAATAAACCTGCAACATAACTTTCTCCAAACAAACCTGATGTGGTCTCGGTTATTAACTTGTGGACATTTCCTTTCTACGCCTTTATTCAGTGTGTGCGCGCGCCTGGCTATGCAATAGCAGCATTATTTAAAAATAGCAGCCATTTTTAGATTGGAAAGAGGGAGTTTGTGCAGACCTTCTTTGGAGCAGGCTGGTGCATGTGTGCAACTAGAGGTGGATGAGGCACAGAAAGCTTGAGGCTGAAGCCTGGCTCTGCCTCAACTCAAGGTCCTGTTGCAACCACGAGCCCATAACAAGACATGCTTTCATTTGGATTCTGCCTGCCTTCTTCCCTTTACCCAGTATGTGTCATTACGGTCAGAGCAGCCGGTTGTGGAGCCAGGGGCGGCTCCTCCACATGGGCGGAGGAGCGTCACCCCACTGCTTTCTCGCAGTGCGAGAAGCAGAAACATAAAATGGTATTTTAAATACCATTTTATGTTTCTGCTTCTCGCACTGCGAGAAAGCAGAAGACAAGGTTTGGTTGCTCGTTCCTGCTCTAGGCAGTGGAGGAGTGGCTTATCCACTCTGAGTGCGCTGACTGTTTGGTCGGCCCCAGAGACTGGCACTGTATTCCCCTTGATATTAGCCTGAGACGACTGCACATGCTACAATTAACATCCACATTTCTGACCTATTCTTCATATTACATATGTTTTTTGTGCTAGGGATGCACATTGAACGTGGCATTGTACACAGCATCCTACATCACACACAATCCTTGCACTACACAGTTATCATTCAGGATGACATTCACTGGTAATGTTTGGATCCTTGAAGCTCCCCACCTCACTGACTGTTCAGGGTTTTGTCTACCTACAAGACATAACATGAAATATTGCACTGTGAATGTAGAACACACACACTCTGGGCAAGTGAAAAACAGTACATATGAATAGCAATTGCCATGTAACCCTTCAGGTTGTAATGAATCAAATTGCACTGTTGACATGCCTTAATGATACACATTGGTCAGGCAGGCTGAAGTGTACACATATATGATGAGTCAAAACATGCATCTCGTGGGCATATTGAAGAATCAGTTCTAATACCTCACTACTACAAGATTTCACAAGGGTAGCTGACTTTCATGCCTCCCTGCACCTAAATAACTTGCATACTACACTCAGCAAGGTGTAGCAATACCTGTGCTTTCCTCATTTCTTTGCATGTCCATCACTACACTATACACGTCACACAGTAGCCATCCTTGTTCCTAAATGTAACGGTGATCAGTACCTGTCAATGCTGCATGGTACCAGACATTATCCATACATGTGCTGTGCATCCCCAAATATGAATATTGACAAATGAACACCAACATGCATGATATATGTTCAGATGTGTCTAATTCTGCCTGTCAGATCTTTGAATAAAGTAACATGTGAGTGGGGTCCCCTGTAACATACATTGGGCCTCATTTACAAGAGTCATGCTCAGCTAGGGTATCATTTATAAGAAAAGCTCCAGTGGCTCAGGCCTCTCAATCACTTCTATGAGGCCATGCAAAGCCACCCTGCAGGACTTGCCATGCATTCAGAGGTATGGAGACAGGCAAGCCAGTGCAAAGCACAGAGTAGCAATGCTCTACATCAAGGAGGAATTTCTTTTCCATTGTAATTGCTGTACCAATTGTAATTGTGTGTTTTGACACCTTCCCAGATTTGCTAAACTATGTAGACCATGGAAGGCCTCATGACTGCATGCCTACCAAGGGGAGGTATAACAAGGAGGATCATCGGCACACATCTATGTGTCATTCAGTATTGTATGTGTGCTGCATTCCACTGCACACATAAAAAAGAAAAAAAACTCCCCCATTGAATGTCTTTGTGCAGGAAGCTGGCCCTTCCAGTACAAGAACCATAGTGTTAACAATGCAGACACACCTGCACCATAAGGCAAGGGTGCTTGTGTATGCTAAAGACACCAAATAGGGCACCTGTGCAGGAATAACGCTATGGAATGCTCCATTATAAATAGCTTCAGACCACATCTGCACTTTGGGGCATATTTACAAAGAATTGGCATAGTGCAGCGCTGCAAGTCATTGTGCTGCGATACCCTATGCCAATTCAAAAGGACAGGAATGCACCGTATTTACAAGATATAGTGCATTCCTGTCCTTTCAGCCGGCGCACAGATTGCAGCCAAGCGCCAACGCAGGCATCCTTGCACCATGGTGCAAGGGTGTCAGGGTTGTTGGCATGATCATTTTTGTGCAGGAAGGGGCACCTTCCTGCACAAAAACAATCACAAGAGTCGTTTTCCTCGTTCTATGTGTGCTGCAGAAAATGCACCCACCTACAAGGGGATCTCTACACACCCTTAAAAGTGCATGTGGATTGGCGCATGCCCAGTGAAATACAGAGTTGCTGCTTTGAAAATGCGCCATTTTTCAGGATAAAGCACTGAGCCCAGGACAGGGCAAGATTGCAGCTGCCCTGGGTGCAGGCAATTTCACTAGGAATGGTGCACACTTTATCAGTTTGTGCACAGCTCACCTGTTCTTATGTGCACCATGGTGAAAACAGAGAAAGTGTTCACTATGTATGATAGTGCCACTGGTCAGTGTGGGTTAAGGACAGCCAAGTGTTTGAATGCCTCTGTGGCATGCTTTGTCTTCCAGACATTGTGTTGTGGGGGCATGACACTTTTGTGCAAATACATATGTAAGCCACAGAAACTATGAACACAAATCATCTATAGGCAAATGAGACACAGGGAACACCTCACAGATCATGTGTACTTACCAACATGTCCACCAACTTCGTTCCCAAGGTAACTTAGGAGGTCACCGTGCCAGCTGACCACATCCACTCAGTGATGTTTGAGTTGGTGGACCATTTGGTCGATCTCATACAGCCGCAGCATGTGTTGGAAAACCTTCTCCTACCTGAGCTTCCACGCCACTGTGGGGGGTATCCCCGTATCACCCGTCCACCACTGGCTATCATGTTTGGCAGATAGTATGTGATGAGCAACAGAAAGGTGCCGAATTCCTGCTCATTCATTTTTCTTGCCCTTCCCTTCCCAGACATGTCCCTCCCCAACACAATCTCAACTCAAACAATCCTAGCATACCCCAAAAACCCAGAACTATCCCTAATGACAATGAAACCTCAAAAGACAGACACCCGACAAAACACAGGACAATACAATACAATACACAAATGCAAAGTACAAAACAAACTTTAGGACACAACAGGGACAGCAGACATTACAATAAATTCAACTATACACCAAGACACTCTCCACCACAGTCAAACTACACCCTCTCACAAGCACAGAGAGATAGACTGTGAGGCAAAGTGAAAATGAAAGTAACTTTACAGTTAGTGGTTGGCAGCATGCAAGAGCCATTGCATCATTTCCTGGGAAGAGGCATCACGTTTTCAGCTAATGCATTGATTTTTCTGACGCTTCTAATGGAAACATAGCCAATGCGTCAATTTGACACAAGGCACCATGCAGTAATTCTGACATGTCGGCTGAGATGCGTCAAATCCATTATGCGATGGCTGCAAAAAATCATGCATGCAGCGAAGCGTCTATTTGTGTGACACAATGGTGCAAATACATGCGATATAATGGGGCAACCCAGTGTCCCTCAGAGCCTGGGTAAGATTGAGATTGCTACAATAGGTTCTGTCGGGTGTGACAATCACTTTGTGTCGTAAGAGAACTGATCACTTTATGCACTTCAAAGTTCAAAAAGAATTAGATTATACTGATCAATCTTGGACACACCAAACACAAACACAATAAATAGGTTTAAGACTTTATATGTCCATTGATTGCTGCATGGAATATAAGGCTGTTGTACAGTGATTATAAAGGACAAAAAATAATAATAACAAAGTAACACAACATGTAATGTGGCAGTGCAACATATATATATACAACATGTAACTATTACCAAAATTAAAGAAGAAAATGACAAAAAGACGTTACTGAAACTATCCGTCTCATACGCTCATTAATTTCAAGTCTGGAGCCACTACACCCTTGTAATCATTGTGACTAAAAACACAAGGTATAGCTGAAACGTATATGTAACGACTGGACGGATAGTTTCAGTAACGTCTTTTGTAATTTTTTTCTTTAATTTTGGTAATAGTTACATGTTGTGTGTGTATATATATATATATATATATATATATATATATATATATATATGTTGCACTGCCACATTACATGTTGTGTTATTTTGTTGTTATTATTTTTGGTCCTTTATAATCACTGTACAACAGCCTTATATTCCATGCAGCAATCAATGGACATATAAAGTCTTAAACCTATTTATTGTGTTTGTGTTTGCTGTGTCCCAGATTGATCAGTATAATCTAATTTTCTTTGAACTTTGAAGTGCATAAAGTGATCAGTTCTCTTACGACACAAAGCGATTGTCCCACCCGACAGAACCTATTGTAGCAATCGCCATGGTGCTAATGGCTGCTTTCCAGTGTAGTGGGATGTGCAATGCATGGAAACATTTACAGGGATGGCTGTGTTGCCTGTAAATAGTTGAGTTGAACTTCTTAATGTCTTTGAATGTATTTCATGTGTGTGTTGACAGTGCACATATGTGAGAGTGCATGCATTACTGGGATCATATTACGCAAGGGGCCCGATCCCTCTGTTTGTGCAAAGGCACACCTTACAAGTGGTGCGCCGTGTGCTGGATAAGTAAGGGCACCGGATTACATTGCTTGTGCTTCCCCCAGGGCTGACACAAACTTGCCCTGACATGGATGGCAGCAATGCACCCACGTATAAGACAGCGCAGACTTTAGTCTACGCCATGTACCACAGTGCAGGCAGCAGACTGTCGGGCAACTTTGGTGAGGTGACATTTTCCCTTGCAGGCAAGTACTGTGATTGGCTCTACCCACCTGGAAGGGGATGTATGGATGGGGCCATATGCCCCCATTCCCCTCCAGAGGGGTCCCATCAAGGGACACACTGCCAATGCACCGCTGGAGACTGACTTTGCCTCTGGAACCACATGTTACATACAGCGTAGAGGCCAAGTCAGAGTGATGTGAACATAAGCATTGGGGTCATGCACCTCTGCACAAGAGGGTGCACCCTCAGTTGATGGCACAGGCAGTATAAGTGTCCCTGCTCCTAAGCTATTTCATGAGTGGTTGCACCAGCATGTGCAGGCCCTTATGGTATTCCAAAGGGCCCAGGGGGTCCACAAGTCTATGCAAAATCCCATTGTGCATCTGCGGCACGTCTACCATATAGCACATGGTGTGCACAGGAAGGGCACTTTTCCAATTGGCTAGCATGTGAACGTACCCATTGGGTGATAGGGGAGACAACCCAGGGCATACAGCCAACTTGATGTGCTGTGTTGCATAAAGGGCTAGGGCAGGAATGAGCCATTCATGGGAATTCAGGGAACAAAAACCTTATTTCTTACATTTTCCTTGCACTGATGCACTTCATGCAGTCTACCAGCAACACAGCCATCCTTGCACCATGGTACATGTGTGCCAACATCGCAAGGATATTGGTTTATGTGCAGAATACATTCCGGCCCTCACTCACATGTTTATTTCATCATTTTGGCATGCTCGGTGATAGGTGGTGTCAACAACCACATACCTTTGTTACAAACTTGGGGACTCTGGGATTGAATGCAATACATGGGTGTAGGAATGGGAACGGGCATGCCCCACCCCCTGGATCGGTTTCCATTCAGAAGTGTTACACAATGCTGCACAAGACAATGACTTGCATGACCTTTTTTTCTATCCCACACAGGGCAGTGCAGATTGTCCCTTGCCTTGCTTTGGATTTCACTGATGTAAATCTGTGTCATGGATGGGGAACAACAGTGATGCACACATTACAGAATTTGTAATGAAATATAGACTTGAGTGCTGTGGGGTGATTGAATATAGGGCATTGAGTTACAAGGCTCCTATCCCACAGGAAAGTAACACTTTCAAAATTTGGGTGGCACAGTATTCTCACTGATGCTGATAGTGCAATGCTAGACAACCCTGCATGCCTTGGCGGTACCTCCTAAATATTGAGGCCAGCAAGGCAGTGTAACACACACTATTACTACACTCTGCATCAAGGAAGTGGTACATGAGTGTAGCAGTGGGTGTTCACATGCAACACCCATGTAGTTTGACACTGAGACAGGTAATGACTCACTTGGACCTGGCACAGTGCCACACTTATCAGACAGTCCCAGTATATCAGGAACAATGATATATGAATTGATATCACCCTGGCTCATCTGTTTCCATGTGTCCTGCATTCTGCTGCTCACATTGGCCAAGTAGAACTATTCCATGAATGGTTTATGTGCAGGAAAGTGTTGACAGAACTGAAATGCAAGTTGACAGCAGATTGGGGGGAGGCATGGGGCTTTTATGCAGGCCCAAGTTGGCATCCATAAGTTTGCATGAGTCATCCTGAGTTTCCATGGGGGTTGGCTGGCAAGACTGCACCCACAAGGTCTCTGCAACGCACACATTACACAGAGTGAGACTAGGCAGCCCCTTGGGATGCCTTAATATCATCCATAGCAATAAGTCCAGGATGAGCCACAGGGATTTAGTTTGCATGGCCTAAGGGATATTGTTGAGAGGCGTGTGCCACCAGATGGTCCAAGAGTGGTGTGACACCAGTGTCACCGACCTATGGTACCTAGGCCCGTATCAGTATAAATTGCTATCCTAGGATGTCTTGAGGTTGCAGTGACCACTCAGGGAGTGACCGAAAGTATCTGATTCAGCCACTCTACAGTGTAATTGTCATGCAGGGGACAAACGGACGGCCTACATTTGCTATGCATGTGTGGTTGAATTAATGACCCATGTTGTTATGTGCATAGCAACGGTTACCAGAGAGCCTGCACACACACCCACAATATCATGTTGTGCTACAAAAACATCAGCTGTATGGCCTTGTGTCTTGAAGGATATGTGTGGCACATTCACATTGCAAATGCACATTGTCTTTAACCACAAGCGTAGCCTTTAATTAGGTGATCGCAATGCCAGCTTGTCTAGCCACAACTCAGGTCTAGTCCAATCATAAATATGTTTGCCATTGGCACCCATCACAATATGTTTCCATATTGTGTGGTTACTTGAAGTATGGATGTGGGTAAGCATTTTCACACAATGCTCACCTGTGAATTTCTTGTCAGAGTCTGACACAATGTCTTAAAAATCATCAGTGCATGGCACCTTGGCTGGATCGACCTTGCTTTTTGTGAGTTCTGATGGTCAATCGTTTCATATTCTGAATCTTGGTGTTGTGTCTTCACATTCGCACTAAGAATGTACTCATGGGAGTGAAGCCATTGTTTGTATCTGAGTGCAACACACCAGCATGGTAGGCTACATCACTGCTTGTTCCATTGCCATCTTAGCCTTTTAGGGCAAGTGTGGCCACATTGTTACTAGGTAGACACTCTTGCACTGGCAAAGTACAGTATTTAGCATTTATATGTGTGATAGGAGATCTCCTAATGGATTTAATATCTGTTTGCAGATTTGTATGTTGCATTTGTAGACTGTAGGGGTTGGACTGTGTTTCCATGCACATACTATGTGGATCACTTCGCAATCATCAGACTATGAGTTAACTCTACTATACTCCACAGGTATGAGGCAGTACAAATGGCTAGCTGTACGAGATACACACTGTCATAGCACACTATGGACCAGATGTACGACCCTTTTTTGCGGGCGCAAACGGGAGAACCTCCCGTTTGCGGCCGCAAAAAAGGGTAATAGCATGTACAAATGCTATGTACTAGTGTTTTGCGACCGCATTTGCGGCCGCAAAACACTCGTAATTTACCACCTACTTCAAGTAGGTGGTAAACCACTCGCAAAGGGGAAGGGGTCCCCAGGGGACCCCTTCCCCTTTGTGAGTATGTTAGAAAATATTTTTAAGAGCAGGCAGTGGTCCCAGAGACCACTGCCTGCCCTTAAAATGAAACTTTCAGTTTCATTTTTTTCTTTAAATGCATCCCGTTTTCCTTTAAGGAAAACGGGCTGCATTTAAAAAAAAAAAAAAAAAAAGCTGCTTTATTAAAAAGCAGTCCCAGACATGGTGGTCTGCTGAGCCCAGCAGGCCACCATCCCTGGGAGGGCTGTCATTCCCAATGGGCTCGCAAATTGCGAGAGGCTCGTTAATATTAATGAGCCTCGCAATTTGCGACCCCATTGGGAATCGCAAACAGTGTGAAATACACTGTTGTACATCAGAAATTGCGCCTCGCAAAAGAGTCGCAATTTGCGATGCGCAATTGTCTTGGTCGTACATCTGGCCCTATCTTCTTTAGCATGCCATGTTCATTATGGTTGGCAACGGAGATCTAATTGGTACAGGTTTTTGCCACGCACACTATTTTGGATGTACCTGATGTTGTTTAGCACTGTTTGCTGCACATAGCTACATATCTTTTTTGTGTGGCAATTACTAGCAGGTGTGATGTGAGTGTTTAGATGTTTACTGTGACTATGAAGTAAAGTTGAGCACAAACTGGTACTGCACATATATTTATTTTCAAATATGTACACTGTGTTCATTTAGTCATTTAATTTAGAACATCCTCAAAGTCACTCATGCCTCTTCAAAATGTTTGGGTACTATATGGTCTCTCCGCCGTGTTGCTGCAAGTGATGGGACATTTTGATGTTGCTCCTCTTCTTCCTCTGGCACTTCATGCTCCTCATTGGCATCGTCCCATGAGACATTGGTCCGCACACAGATATTGTGCAAAATGCAGCACACTATTATCTTTTTACATACCATTGGTGGTGAGTACAGCAATCGCCCCCAGACCTGTCCAGACTCCTAAAGCGGGACTTTAGGACTCCGAACGTCCGCTTTACTATGCACCTGGTCCTGCTTAGGGCATGATTGTAGCTCCGCTGGGCTTCCGTCTGGGGTTGCTTATAAGGTGTCATCACACATGGCTGTATACCATATCCTTGGTCAGCTGCACAGATAGGAGGAGTACAATTAGTAAATGGTCATGACAGGTGATGGCCCCACATTCATATACATTCTGTTAAGTGTTCTGAATGACTCATACAGTTTGTCATCAGTATTAGATGTGCTCTGACATTGTTTTGCATACACACAATTTGAATTATGATATGACTGACTCTGTACTACACATACAAGTGTACTGTCCTCTGTGAAACACTTACTATTTGTATTGTGAGTGCCAATGCCATGAAGGTGGTGATTTTTTGCCAGTAAGGAGAGTCAGTTAGCCATTGAGGAGACCATTCTCTCACACTCCTCTATTGTGTCAGTTTTTGACTACTATTGCCATTTCTGAACTGATACATGGCTGAATTTTCTACCTGTAGCTGGAGCAGGTGTTGTTGTGTACTTCGTGAGAGTTGGAGTCACTGTTGTTCAATAGCTACTTCCATGCAGAGGATAGTGAATGGATGTCAAAGTGGGGCATGATAGTGTACACACGGCAGTGCTCTGTGTCCGCTGTGTTGACAGTACACAAGGGGTTTTAGATATGTTGTAGTCTTGCGCTGTACCGTGCAACTGGTAAACTAACCACACTACACAGCCACACTGATTGTGGACGGTTCATGACATATTTTTTACATGATTCAGTATCCAGAGTTGCTGCCTGCATTGGCAGACCATGTGCTGCATTTCTCAAAGACAGCCACATTATTTACAAGGTGACTGTATGGCTGCCTGTCATGTATTCTACTTTGTGCATGAGGGTGTACCTTGCTGCTCAGTCTGCACCCTTGGAGGACTGATAGAGTAGGCTTGTGTGGCTCGAACAGGTGGGCACATAGGATGGGAGGTGTGTATATGATGACTCATGTAATTTTGCATGGTACACATGAGCTTGAGAGGTAAAAAATAGGACTAAAGTTCTCTGTTTCACAGGACTTGGATACATCAAATGCCCGATGACCATTGGAGTTATCCGGGGAACACAGATAAGAGAAAGGGAGTCCCTTCCTTCAACACGGTGTTGTGGCACAGCATTTTACATAGTGTAGCATTACTGAGGTTCTTTCAACCATTTGAATGCACTCACAGGGCCCCATTTACCACTTGTTGCCACAGGGCAGCACAGGATGTCACTTGGCTGTGCTGCCCTGCGTACAAAGGGAAGGGCAGGAATGTGCCATATTACCAACATATGGCACATCCGTGGTCAGTCCGCATATGCACCATCACACATTGGTGACGAGCGCCAACACACACACCCTTGCACCATGGTGCACTTGTGCCAGCGTTTTGTGCTCAATACATTTTATGCTGTAAGTGGCACCTTACCGCACAAAATGAAATAACAATGATGCGTTTTCCTTGTTCTATATGTACTGCAGAATGCAGCACACATAGAAAGAGGAAATGGCGAGGAGAAAGGTAGTTATTTCTCCTTGTTACTCCTCCCCTTGGGAGTCACACAATTTAGACACAATCCTGGGTTCACTGATCTTCGAAAGCTGGAAATGTGTAAATACTCATTGGTATTGCATGACCGCAAGGCCCATGGAACACATCCTTGATGTAGGGTGAGGCAACACTGCACTCTGCATTGGCTTGCCTTACTCAAACTCTATGAGGCCATTCAAGGGCACACTGGCTGACTTTACATTGCCTCATAGATATGAGTGAGAGACCTGCTCTACCAGAGCGTCATGGACATTGATGTTCCAGCAGCGCAGTCCACTTGTACATATGGCCCACAGTGGTATAGCCGGTCTCAACATGTGTGACTTGTAGGGTTGTGTTGCACATGTGCCATGTAGTATGATGCAAATATGAAGGCCCACACCTGCTACACATGCACTGTCTCGTTCAGCCCAACACTAATATGGCTATGTTATCACACATTATTGACTGTCATGTGTTCAGTCATGTGCTTGACAAGTACTTACCAACCAGTAGGCCATTCCCATATCTCCCATTCTAGAACCGCTCATTTATGATGGAATGTCTGAAGATGTATGCATCATGAGCACTCCCAGGTTATTTTGCCAGGACATTGATGAACAGCCCCAGATGGTCCACTATTGCCTGCACTTTCATGGAATAGGCGTGTTTCCAATTGTGGTACAGGTGGGATGTAACAGCTGGAGGCACAAGTTGCACATGTGTGCAGCCCATTGCCCCAACACATGTTGAAATCCCGCAATGGCATAGAAGCCTTACTTGTTTTCCTGTTATTTCTGCGGTGTGTTGGGGAACATGAGGTACTGGGGTATGAGGCTTATGATGACTTCCAGGACAGAGAGTAGGAATGCCGAAAAGGATGGCTGGGATACTCCTGCCACTCTGGCTGTGGTGGGTTGGAATGTTCCAGATGCCAGCATGTGTAGTACAGCCAGTAGCTTGGTCTGCGGAGGGATGTTGGTGCAGCGCTGAGATGTTGGCTGCAGCCATGTTGCAATCTGGTGCAGGAGGTTGACAATGGACTCCCTCTTGAGCCTGTAATGGGTAATGACCTCCTCCTCCCTGAGGGCAATGAGGGCAATCCTCTGCCGGTATGTCCGCTCCCTTCTCCTGCGCTGCCTCTGTGGTGATGGTGGTGGTGATGATGGTGGTGGTGGTTGTGGTGCTCCAAGCTGTAGTAGGAGAAGGTCCATTGTGTAATACAGCTTGCCAGAGTGATTTGGCTGTGTTCTGCCTATGTACCACTGAAAATGTATCATTTTTATGTCTGGTGTGCCGAGGCATAGGAATTTTGACATTTTGTTAACTCTGTGCGTCTTTTTCCAACGCTCTGTCATTTTCCCATATCATTGGAAATACGGCTGCATCAGTTCTGTGTGTCTTTCTAAGGGGGAACGCCTACCTTGCATATCATTGACGTTACCGGACGCAGCCGGATCTAGCGCACGAAAAAAATTACGCAGGAGAGATAAAAGTGGCGTATTTGTCCACATATGTCTCTTTGTGTATATATGGAGGACAGAATGCGCCACCGCTACATCAAAATAAATTACGCAGTGGAGGGGTAAGCTCCTCGTATATTTGACCCCAAGTATTAATAGCGAGGGTGGCAGGTGAGTGTGCAATGAACTGGGAAAAGGCTGAGTAGGAAGAGGCTTACTCAATGCCATAATGCCATCCAAACTCTCAGTAAGTTTTTGCATAGTTCCCAAAATAGGTTAATTTAACGTTGCCAACTCCACACCTGGCGTGAGAGAAAATAATACAAGACAATAATGAAAACCATAACTTATACTGCATTTATAAAACATTAGAATTAATGAAACCCACAATGAGAGAAAATAATGAAAACCACAATTGATACTGTATTTATAAAATACAAACGCACCTTTTGCTTTTGGTGTTTTAATACACATACCATGTGTTTATTGCATTTAAAGAAGCATTATATTCAAGTTTACAAAAACACATTACACTGTGTTAATTAAATGAATAAATTTGTGATCAACAGCAACATTCATGGTTCTCTCTTTTGAGAAGTAGCTGTTTGGAAAAATGCTACTTTGTATACACTGGTAGTCAGGGAACTATTTTCTCTTTAGCTATTTTGGTGCCTCCCTACATGCACACACCACATAGATGAAATGTGAAAAATTACACTTATGTCTCAATGGGAAGCAGAGAGCTTCTCGCCACTTTGTTTTCATGTCCATCTCACCAGTTGCGAGCGATCATTCTGTTCTATGATCCCGCGCATGAATCTCCTCTGTGGTGTTATTAACTCACAAGTCACTTTTAATAACTGAAAGTAAATGTGTTTTTATTGCAAGCCTCAGCAATCTGCACTTGGATTAATTGGTGATTTTATATGGCTGCAGAATATTCTATATACACACTCTTTTCAAAATGCATCATAGCCAATGGCAGATGTAAGTGTATAATCCACTGAGTAGATGGTCAGCCCTATTGAGAGAAAAGATAGAAGCGCCAGTTATAACATGGTACCATCCTGCTCTCCCACCCACATAACTTGATTTCTATAGTCTAAGATTGAATAATATAGCTGCAGTGGCACATGGTGCCAGTACTCCCACTGGCCCAGCTGCAGCAGTACTATTCCCTCAGCTGCTCAGTGTTCTTGAGTGTACACTCATGCTTCACTCTGCTAACTTCCTGAAGCCCTCACAGTTTAACAAACAGTTTCCAAATTGTACAGTTGTCATAAGACATTTGGAACAAGTGTACTTTCAAGGTTTCTGACCCAGGTACATACTGACCAGGTGGTACTGAGTGGTTTTACACTCCAATGCTCGAGAAACTGTGCGCTGTACTGCTGTTCAGCCACTCACTCTCATGGAACCAACCACATTTTTCATTTTCAGTCCAATCCATGGCAGTGGTGGGATCTGGGTTGTCTTTGTTCCATCCTCACTGTCTTTGTTCCAGAGGTTCCAGCTTCAGCCAGAGTCCATCTTCAGCCCGTAGAATCAACTCTGGAGACCGACGGACAGTCCGTGTGGCATCTGGCATTACTTTAAAGCGAAGCAGCGTGAGGGCCAGAACGACCTTCATCTCCGCCATTGCAAAGTTCTGCCCGATGCAGTTCCTTCAGAACCCAAAAGATAAGATAAGTAATTTAATTTGGTGTATTGTTTCATGAAAACCCCCGTGAACAGGCTCCACGGCTACCTATGTTGAGAACAAATGCTTGCCCAGAGAGATCGGCTACTGTTTAAAAAGTCTGCATAACTTGGGTATTACGTTTGCCTTATCCCACTCCCAGAGAAGGCCAACTTGTCCTAAATCTCAATAATTTCTCACATTCCAAGTAATTTATGCCAAAGCACACCAATGTCACCACACTCAAGAAACTCTGGTACTGCATACAATTGCCATCAGCAGAAAGAAAACCTGACACCACACAAAGACACTGAACATTCCACATGGTGTGTTTTAATGGGCAACAAGACACCTATTTATTATGAACGTTCATTATCTCCTGTTGACCCCCTTACAAGCCACCAAGTTTGCATTGGTGTCGATCCTACATTGACCAATTGGGCTGCAAACCCAGTTATATTTCCCTTCCCTCATGAACACCACTCATTTAACCTCTTCACAGCCAAGAAACGTTCCTATCTTTGTTTTGAATGTGCTCCTTGACATTGCTATACATGTTGACTGCCTTTGAACACTCTGCAGCATTTTACAACACACATCACTACATCTTTTAACGGAATAATCATTTGTGCCAAGTTTCTTTGATTAGCCTACTAGCTGGTTTTGCTTATTCCTCACCCACTGTGTTTAGAGAGAGGGTGCATTTGTCTACCAAAGTCTGCTCCATTGTAAATTCAGAGGATGGGTGGCATGTTATTTTGGACTGGACTGTTCCTATTGCAGCTTGACCAATATTGGGTTGCATGAGGGTGGTTCTTGTCTGGAGTAGCATAGAAGGTACAAATAATGAACTTGAATGTTGGCCAGAGTAATTACCACCGACAGACTCATTTAGGTGTTCTACCCATCACCTTTTTATGTTTGTCTTTATAAATTCTTGGAGGGATTCTGCAGGGTTTATCTTTCCTTCAACCACATCTGAGCTCTTGGGTAGCTACTCCACTCCAAGTTTCATAGTAACTGCCTACATCATCATGCCTCATGCCCAAGTAAGGTGATCTTTTTTGAAGATTACATGAGGGTGAGCATCCTTAGGAAGGGACACAATAACTGAAGCACCATGAAGCTAAAACCAGTGCACCTGGTTGAATGCATTCATCAATTTGTGCTGTTTCTTAAAACCGACTATAGGTAATATGCGCTTTCTGACACTGGATATTTACCTTGGTCCTGCTGAGAAAGGTACAAAGGCATGTGGCGATCTTTCCTTTGAGTTTTCGGGATCAAAGCGATATGGATTGTACAACTAACAAAAGGAAAGAAAAAGAGGTTTTGAATTAGCTATGGCCATAATATGTGTTAGTAACGTATTACTTGTTTATTGAAAAGCATTGCAAAGATTAACTAACCCGGGGAATGAGAGAAACTCATTTAAAGTCTTACATAACACTATCAGCTGAGGTACGGAGTGAGATAGATAGACGGATTGGGCGTACAGACAGACAGACCCAAATATGCAGACTGCAGGGTAAAATATAAATATTTACAGCAATAAAGTGCTAAGGAAATGCAACTTAATTCTTTGCCACTCTGTTTCAGTATCAAAATGATATTAAAAAATGACGTATATCCATTTATTTTAACATTTATTTCTGATGAACTTATAATTAATTGCTTGATGATCAATCTAATTCTAAAACTTCACTTTCACCATTGTATTATATTAATTGTCCGTTATTCAGGATGTCCATCTTTCTAGTATTCATTACTGTGATAACATACTTTAAAAGAGATTAACAGCAATTTAGTATACGCAGTATATCATCATTTTCTCCACTCGTATGATGTCCACATTCTTTTTGTCTGAGATTTTTATTTTGGGGCCTTGAATTATGAATTATTAGGCTATTCCTAATTTTTAATCCTATACAGCTATATGCCATTGCTCCATCTATCCCTCCAAAACGATGAAAACCCAAATATAGTTATATAATCTATGGGAGCCTGCAATCCCTGTATTAAAGCCCACCTCTAAGTACCTTATTACAGTTGAATTGTGATGTCCCTAGCAAATGTAATTATGAAATGACATAGCTGATCAACTGTAATAAGTTATTACAGTTGTGTTGTGATTATATAATTCCTGCTGCCAGAGGCAGCAACCAAGGTGAAAGAGACAGGTTACAGAGCATACCTACAGCTGCTATTTAAACAACAAAACCAAGAACTGGCATTTCATTCTTCTGATTTGTTTTTCTAAAATGAACAGTGATCAGCAGAACAGAGTTATTTAAGGTAATATGCCTATTTTTGCACGTTATATGTAATTACAGGAAAGATAGAATCTCTTTGCATGTTTCTACTCATTCTGTGCTTACCTTAAACACAACCTAATATAGTTTTGCAACAAATTACTAACTGCTTTGTGATGTGTTTAATTTTGCACTACAGATTCTGCTTTTATTCTTCATGTCTACAGCTATACTATCTTCTTCATATGAAAGAGCAAGACACCAAAGATTTAAGAGGTTTGTGGGAAGATGAATGGTGTGCCCATCTATTATAAGAAATAAAATACTCCTTGCTGTATGGTAAAATGATATTGCAAGTCTCCTCATAGTTCCTTCTGTGACATTCCACACCCTTCAACATCTTTCCTTTACATGGTCATGGAGAAACCTGTGTTTTGCAAAGCCTTAGCATCATCAACAGGTACTCTCTCCCATAAATGTTAAATTATAAAGAATATAGTTCTTAACATGTGAATTACTTGGACACCAAGTGAAACTTGCAATCTAAGTATCTCTTTGGATTCCTTCTGGTTTCCCTCACATCCAGGCGGAAAATATTAATGCTTGGTTGGAATCTGCCAGAGACAGTCTTGCTCCTTTGAAGACAATTAAAAACAAGAGGCCCCACGACGCACAGCGTTGGTTCTCTGACAAATTGAAGGCAATGAAATTAGCCTTGCGACAAACCGAACGGAAGTTGAGACAGGACTACTGCCCTCATAAAAAGATTATCTTTATGGCAGCATTTAAAGATTACAAAAGCGCCATTCTCAGGACTAAATCTGAATACTTTTCTTCTACAATCCTGGAATCCACTAATACGGCCAAGGACATTTTTACGATAGTAGATGAACTTGTCAAACCTGATCGCGTTATAGCAAAACCCACTCCGTCACAATCCCTATGTGACTCCCTCAATACTTACGTTATTGAAAAAATTGCTAACATCAAATCCAGTATTCCTCAGTCCTCGGCACCATCAGATCTCCGAGGCCCACACACTAATCCTTACCATCTGGATCAATTCCCTCTCATCACCCAAGAGGTTTTCGTCTCTTTACTCAAGAAGGTTTGCTCTGGCTCCCCCACGGACAGCTGCCCTCCTCATATCCTTCGGGAAGTTTTCCTCCATTGTCCTGAGCCCCCTATGTCGCTTCTTAATAATTCCCTTACTAAGGGCATTGTCCCCAACCTTTTTAAGAGTGCAGAAGTTGTACCTATTTTTAAAAAAACAGGCTCTGATCCTTCTATCCCCAGTAACTTTCGCCCTATCTCACTGCTGCCCTTCTTGGGAAAAATCTTGGAAGCCCACGTGGCCAACTGCCTCAGCACTTTTGTTGAGCAGTCACACTATCTAGACCCACACCAAGCCGGTTTTAGACCCGAACATTCTACCGAGTCTGTCATTTTAGCAGTCCTCGATGAATTACGAAGGGGGGCTGACTGGAGCTCTACGCAAGCTCTGGTACTCCTGGATCTCTCGGCTGCTTTCGATACGGTCGACCACCGTTTGCTGGTCGACCGGGTCGAGAGCGCGGGGATCCAGGGTCTTCCACTGAAATGGATATCGTCCTTCCTCAGTGACCGCTTTCAAGCAGTCCGTCTCGCCAGCTTTCTTGCTGAGAAAAGGAGACTGACGTTTGGGGTCCCACAGGGTTCTTCGCTTTCTCCCCTCCTTTTTAACTTGTATATTTTTCCCTTACTTTTGGCCCTTCAAAAGAGAGAGGTGGTTATATTCAACTATGCTGATGATCTCCAGTTGGTGTTTAACATTGACTCTTCCCCTTCATCTACAGAAAACTTTCAGTCTACCATGATATTTATCAGCAACTGGATGAACACTAACCATCTTAAGTTAAATCCCGATAAAACCGAGCTGATTCTCACTGGTGGCCCAGTGAATCCCTGGAACTCCAACTTTTGGCCATATTCACTGGGGTGCCCTCCATCTCCGGTCAGCTCGGTTAAAAGTCTGGGAATTGTGATTAGCAACGACCTCACGATGAAGGCACAGATAAGTGCTGTGGTCTCTGCGTGTTTCTTTCACTTCCGGAGAATTCGCAAAATAAGCAGATATTTAACCATCGAGGCCCGGATTCAAGTTATACTTGCTCTGGTTATGTTGCGTATTGATTGCGCTAACTCCCTGTACACCGGCATACCAGCCTACCAATTACGTCGGCTTCAACTGGTGCAGAACCAAGCCGCCAGGCTTATTTATGGTCAACCTAAATCTCAGCATGTGAAACCTTTGTTGAAAAACTTACATTGGCTTCCCGTGACACAGCACTGTCTCTTTAAATTAGGCTGCACAATCTACAAAGCCCTTTTGGATCGTGGTCCGGCCTTCATCGCGTCTAAAGTACGGCGCTACGTCCCCTCCCGCGATTTACGTTCTGCAAACATGAATCTGCTGACCCCTTGTCCATTTAAACGTAAAAAACACGGGGGTCTAAGATTCTCGTCTCTGGCACCTCAATTCTGGAATTCTCTTCCCCCCCGAATTGCGTCTGTCCACTTCCTATACTCAGTTTAGGAAGCCTCTCAAAACTTGGCTATTTGTTCAGGCCTACAATTGAAATCCCCATTTTCCTGTCCCAGCAACTGATTGACCCCGCTTAGCGCCAAGAAACCGTTGGTGAACATGCGCTTTATAAATGTTTTTTAACATAACATTCCTTTTATCATAATACTTTTACAAGAACCCATCTCTAGGGTTTGTAGACTGAGCTCATATGCCAATAAGTCTAAGTTTAGAAGGATTACTAATATCTTCTACATTGTAATGTGCATCCACACAATTAAATAGATTTCCGATTTTAATTGCTGTAGAATGTTTGTTGATTCTGAACTTTACCATTCTTATTGCATTCCCAATGCATTTTGTCACAGTAACATACAGAGACATAAACCACATACTGCTTATTGTTGTTAATGAACATATTCGTTTAGTATTTTCTTCATCCCTGTGAGATTTCAATTCATTAATCAAAACCAAATTTGCATGTAGTTCATCTTTATGTACAACAAAACCCTGTTTTCAGAATTCCTCAGTGTTGGGACAAGATTTTTCTGCTTTCACCATTTTCAGTACTTATACAAATCTCATAAGGGGCTTCCTAGGTGTCATATTAGTTCTTGGCACCAGTCTTCCTAGTAGTTGACATCATTGAAAATGAGGGCGGACCGTCTATCACATATTGGGAAGCCTGTCCACCACCATTTATGGCAATGTCATTGCAGACGCATGACACGCCTGATGGTGTGATGGTAGAGGCTCACCCATCGAGTCTGCCAGCTGTTCGCTGCCCTTTAATTAGGGTGCTGGACCACAGGGAAGGACAGGGGGGACATAACACTTCTATGGCAGGTGTCCTGTACAGGGAAGGGCAGGGGGGGACATAACACTTCTATGGCAGGTGTCCTGGTAATGTCTTCTGCTAACAGAGGCCCTTAACAAGCAAAGTTTATACTTGGTTTGTCTTCTCATGTAGGACACTGAATTAATGAAGAAATACTGGAAATGTGAACTGGTACCTGGGGGTCCGGCCAGACGGTGGGGTTATGGTGAGTCCCGTAAATACTGATTAAGCAAGGGATTCCTAAAAGGAAAAGAAATGGAAAACACCACATTTACATCTGATATTATGCTAATGATGCCAACCAAAATGTGTATCCTGTAACATGCCTTACATGCCTTAATTCTGGGGTAAGAACTCTGGATAACACCTAAGTGTGAAGAATGCAATATTACTTTTCAAATTCATTCTAGAGAAAATTATTTCTATTCTCTTAGCCATAACCTTAAAAGTCTTATTTTTCAGAATGTTGTGTAAGCTTCACGGTTCTAAATAATAAACTTGAAGGTTTATTGCCAACAACCTTCCCGTTGGAAATCACATTAGCCACTACCAGATATGTAAGGAAAGAGAGGTGTTGTCACAATTCTCTGCAAAGGATTGAAAGTGTTTTTCTAAGGTGTCTCAGAAATGTTACAGTTCAGGATCATAGATGTCCCCCATGGTGTCATGCAAAGGATTCCACGTGTTTTCGATGTGCCACCTTTTTTTTCTCATAGTACATGCACATGGTTATAGCTGCTCTCACTAGCATAGTTCGATTCAATGTGTTCTAAATGTGCCAGCTCTCTGTGCTCTCACAGTGTCATGAAATCAAGCACCCACTCAATTCTTTATATTGTTGGCACATCCGTGAGCAGCTTCAGTCTCAACTGCAGGGCTCTGTTGAGGGGGGCTATCACTTTAGCCCATGTTAGTTGAACATGTGGCACTGCCATAGATGAACCTCTGAGCCACTGTAGGGGCATTGAAGTGCAGGTGTGCCCATGGGTGTCGATTCACCAAAATGCCAGGGGTAGTGGAAGTGACATCACATGTTTTGACCCCAATGACTTCACAGGAAGTGATGTCATATGACTTTTGACAAGCTGTCACCCTCCCCTCAGCTGTTTGGGAACTGTAACTTTTTTATGATCTTTCACGTCTTTCTCAACTGTTGCTGACTCTTGTTCGCCCCTCCTGTCTATCTTAACTGTGTCTTTCTCACTGATCTCTTTATAATACATGTTTTACCTCTCACCTAACTTTCTCAGCTGTCTCTTCTTCCACTCTAGTTCACATTTCTCCCACCTCTCCTACTCCCTTATCTGTCCTTTCTCACCTGTCTATGTCACAGTATTATTGGTGTCTCTTTCATCCCTCTTTGTCTTTCTCAAACATACATCGCCCTGTTAAGGTCTCTTGATCTCTCACCCTTCTCTCTGTAGTGTCTTTTCCTTTCGCTATTTTACCCTTATTTCACCTCCAAGCCTTTTTTCATTACCTCCTCTCTCTCTTTCTCTCTCCTCTGTATTTCTTACTTACTTCCTCCACAAGCTCAGGGGCAGCGGGAGGCATGAAGACGATCCACACCACTTGCAACAATAAATTATTCTTTTCCAAGTTAGCTACTGTCCTCTGAGGTCAGGGGGTTGCAGTAACATTGCTGGGGATAGCAGGAGGCAAGCCAGTGGTCGCAGCTGCGACCCCTGGTGACCCCTAAATGACATCCATGGGTGTGCCTCCACTGGAAGCCAGTGGAGTCTTTGCAAAGCATGGATGTTGTGAATCCTCTCCACTAAACTGGCAACTGCACTGGCTGCTTGCTGTTTTACATCTTCTTCTTTCTGTTGCGCCTAACATAAGGAAACTGAAGAAGTCCTTTTGGAGCTCACAGCTGTCCCTTTGGGCAGCTCTGTGAAGCTTGGACAGGAATGTGCACATAAGAGGTAGTAGCAACGAGGCGATGATGGAATCTGCCTACTTGTCCAAGCATTCTGCTTGTTCAGCAGTGATGTTTGTGGACACCACCTACACATCTGAGTAGATCTTATTGTTATTTTATTTTGCTTTTGAAACCACCAGGAGCAAAAATCACTTTGTAATCTTTCAGACTTAGCCTGTTAGCATTTACCCAGGAAAAGATGGTATCAAAGAATTGTTCAACACGCTATTCCAGGTTTGAGTATTACCAAAACTCCACAAGTGTATTACCATGATTGGGAAAGTTCATATATACAAAGTAATGATACTGACAGGTAAGAGCCGCGAGAGCCATGCTACTAACAGGAGGCCATTGTGAGGACATTTTCCTGCACAGATCATACATAACCTACCCGTTAAGCAGGAATTAAACAATGTATCTTATTGTTCTGGCAACCCGAGCACATGAACAATTCTTGGCGGTGGTGGGGATTGACACATGCTGTTGAGCACTGTCAACAGAGCCAATAACCTCACTAGAGCAGGTCAGCACAAATTACTGACCAGACATCGAGTGGGTGTCTCTGTTTCCTGTTAGGAGAAATGCCTGACTGCTAGTAACCTAGGAACGTATTTGCGTCAGAAAATTCCTGTAAATGAATAGTGGCCATCTTCTCCAGGAAATCTTGTAACAACAAGTGAGTTATGATGTGTCCAAAGATTGTTTCAACAACTGATCATCCGTTCATTGTCAATATCTCTGCAAGCAGCCTAGTGTCAAAGGAGCTATTCATCAGAGCTGTAATTACAGACATTTGTTCTTTGTTACCAACCTTGAGCAAGCTAGCATGACAAAGATCTCCTGAGCTGTAGGTAAATTATAGGTTATGCACAGTGATTAAGACTTCTTCCTTCGTGACTTTATGAATTTGAAAAAAGGGTGACGGACGTTCTATCGATTTTATTTTTGGCCTCTAATAAGGAGTGTGGCTCATTGAACACTTTTGATGCAGAGTCACACTATAGTAATGGAATCCTTGATTTCCCCTATTGTATTCTTTAAACAAGACCTGAGTCTGAAGGCACCAGTGTAATGATCGCTAGAGTTGGTCACAGCTGAGTTACTGACCAATTTTAAGGTTTTAAATAACTAAATAAATACTGCTAGAAATTCTGGACTCAGGAATTCCCTGAGGAAAAATACTTTGTTGGCCTTAAACCATGCTTTTTTTAAGGACTATGTTCCAGGCTGAACCACCTATTCTGTTCTTTGCAGATTTTATGGTGCAAAGTTTCAACAACATACATCCTTTGACTAAGTATTTTAGTGCATTATAATAAAGATTTGTCTGTTTCATGGAGATTAGTTATATAATCATTCTCTGCTTGCCCCTGAACAATCTGTGGGCTTTACATTTGCTAAGTTTTATTTCCCTACTCATGAATATATAATGAATGGGCTTGAAGCATTAAGAGGAATTTCAAAATTAATATTTAGACGTCCTAGTCAATCCAAGGGGCTTTGATGGACAATTCCCTAGTTATAATTAAAATAGTAATTGCATGTCATTGACTATTTGACATTCCTACGTATGTCTTTTTACCTTTGGACAGGATTGTGCACGTAAGAGGTAGTAGCAAAGAGGTGATGATGGAATTTTCCTACTTGTCCAAACATTCTGCTTGTTCATCAGTGATGTTTGTGGACACCACCTGCACATCTGAGTAGATATTATTTTTAATTAATTTTGCTTTTGAGGCCATCCGGAGCAAAAAGCATTTTATAATCCTTCAGACTTAGCCTGTTAGCATTTACCCAGGAAAAGATGGTATCAAAGAATTGTTCAACAATTAATTAATTAATAATTGATCCCGGTGTCTTTTAAAGACACATCTATGGATGAAGGTTGCATTGGTGGCATGCACCCTTGCACCAAGCATCTTGTGTCCAAAGTATAAAGGAATGCAGCAAGTGCTATGGATACTGAAGTGGACATGACACATGATTTAAGACATGTAGAAAGGATAACATATATCGGGGGAAGTTATTTCTCCTACCTCGCCGCCAAGACCTGGAACACCCTGCCCCTCCACCTCAGCAATCAGCGTCACTGGCTCTTCGAATGATCCCCTACCAATGGGAACAAGCAGCCCCTCCCCCCACCAGCGCCTTGAGACCCTCACGGGTGAGTAGCCGCGCTTTACAAGCCCCTGATTGATTGATTGATCGATCATGTACAGACAAGAGTGCAAAAGGAGTTAAGTCATTAAGAGCTGAGTGGGATCTGTCAGGGCTCTTCTTCGGGGAGCTTAAGGATTTGTCTATGGAGTCTGCCACAAGTTGCTGTAGATGGAGACATGCAAGGGAGAAAACAGTGGTGAGTTTTATTCATGTTACTGTACGAGAGAGTGAGTATGAGTCTGAGTCTTTCACGGTCTGCTAAGAATACCTCACCAGTGTTGCTATTTTTCACCCAAGATATTCAAAGGTATAAAGGTTGTTACCTTTTGGAATGATTCTCCCATCTGGCAGTCTGATGTCTTCGGTGCAGCACCGGGACACGGCGGCCACAGGCGGGTGCAGCCGTAGGCTCTCCTTGATGCACATTGTGGTGAAAGGCATCTGGGACAGGTCGTCCCTAAAAAGCAAATCAACCGATACATAAAATGTCTCCAAAAAGGGATAATTTTTCCGAAATCGAAGCTTTCGGATTAGGGTACATTTCAAATTTCATTCAATTGGAGATACCATGGAATATTTCTGTACTTTTCTTCCAAACAGTTCCTCATGCACATTCATCTTTCTTTTATGTAAAAGTTTAAGGAAATTGGTGATAGCTGCCCGCAATAATGTTTTTGGGAGCTTTGGGTACTGTCACCACTGGATTCAGGAATCTATGAAGTGGGTAATTGTGGTAGTGTTGACACGAACCTCTACTTATGCACAAAGATGAGATAGATTCTATGCATTACACACGTGAGTGAGTTGATTTGCCCAACTGTTCTTTGAGATGTCCCCAGCCTAATCTCCTCCTAAAATACACCTCTGAACTGCAACTTTCTTATGGGTCAGCCAGTAATTTGAGCACAGGTCACATGACCCTGGTAAGATCAATTTAGAGGTAGGATCAGGACATAGGATTATCTATGGTCAGAGAGCCCTGTGACTAAGGAACCTCAAGCATTTGGAAGCCAGGGAACTGTGGGGACAGAGACCCTTAGAGATGATGAATCAAGGTGATACGGAGACTTTCGGACACTGGGCCAGATCATTGCGTTTGCAAGCTCTGTCTGCCATTTCTGTACCAGTCCAGAAAAAGCTACGTGACTCAGTAGTGAAGTACTGTATTTGATGGATTAATCACACAAATGTGGACTTCCACCCACATCTGAAAGACTATGTTAGTGAGTGCATACAATGTCTGGAATTAGTTGTTTACCGTGTGGAGTGAAACCGTCAAACAAATTATGAAGGCCTTTGCAAACAGCCAAGTTAAGAATGGCTTTTCACCAAATACAGTCTGAGACCTCAAGAAAAAGCTCACCACATTATGGACTGTACAACACATCCACACTGAGGGTCATGCCATCCGGCCAATCACTCTGTAAAGCCTGTGACTGCCTTTTTAACCTGGTTGATAGATACATGGGCGTGTTTAGATTTAAAAGTTTTGGTGATCAAACACCACAGGGCCAGAGACCAGAAGAGCGTGCATCAAGTGACATGGGCTGTTTGTCATCAGTTCTGCGCATGCTCCTATGCTCATCTCTGCTACCTCCGACTGACTGTGAGGGAAAGGGAACAATTGGAGCACAGGGAGGCAGGGCTTGACAGCCTGACTTCTGGTGCCATGGTCAGACAGAGCATAACCTGATGCTTAGAGCCTGTCATATGTGCAGCTGTCCATGTGCTCTTCCCAGCTGTGTCAGAGGCTGACAGGTGCATCCACAATGCTCAGCAGGCTTCCGGGGCCACATTCGTACACTTTCTGGCCCACACCTGCAACTGATGCTTTGAGTGTCAGTTACACATCCTCACGTTTGTTTCTCTCCTGCCTGTGGCCATATTAAGCTGTCAAATTGCCATAATGACGGAGTCCTGTTTTTTCAGCTTGCATTCTGGGACCTGTAGTCCTACACCTATAAGATGATACCTATAAATATCAGAACGCAAAGTAAAAATATAGACTGAATAAGCCAGTCACTTGGAGCCTGCGAGTCAGCTGTCATGACTGAATAATTATCATAATTTATTAGCAGGCATCTGAGATCATCTGCACTGGGTCCTCTCATATCCTGTTTGGTATAGTCTGGTCCCACGGTACCCTTCCATTTCTAGTACATCGCAGCAGTTTTAAGATCTTCTTAGAGTTTCTCGTTGTTCAGATGGGTGTAATTTCTGATATGCCAATCTTTCCCTCATCTTCATTGCTTGATTTTTCTCACGAGAAAGTGTCACTCATAGTCATTGAATGTCACTCATAATTACACTGAAATTATGAACATGTCACACATAAGCAATCTGAAACCTTGGCAGCTATGGTGCTGAGGTATTTATAATACTCGATAGCAGAATTCTCAAATCAAATTGTACTGGAAGGTCCTACTTCTCCAAAAGATTAGTACCTCTTACATAATATAGGCATCAGGTTTGAGTGGAATTCTGACGACAAAGGCTTTAGATGTGTGTCTAGTGAATGTCCTGGTGCCTTGAACGAACTTTGCAGATGCAAAGTTTTGGACTAAGAATACTATTTGTTATGGTCACGGGCTTTCAAGATGAATTAATTTTTAATGGGGGAGGCAATACCTGGTATCTGCAAGGAGGCTGAATCGAGTATGGGTTCAAAGGATTTGAGAGCAATCTCCATCACAAAAAGGATGAAGCTGTTACCAATCATCAGCAGAGTCACATCATGGGAGAAAGTTGATTCTACAGATTTGTAAGAAATATAATTTGTGCAAACTCCCATTGTTAAGAGGGGGCATGCACAAAACAGGAGCCTAATCAGATCAGATTTTCAGCATAATCGTTGACTCTGTAATCATTTCCATTACAATTTACTGTAAATTTACCTTACATGGATTTGTTTAACATCTAGCATGCATATGTCCTTTTTAGACCTAAATTTCACAATCTTCGTTAAGTTGGGCATTTGCTAAATGGGGTGATTGTTCTGTTTCTTTAATCTACAATCAATCTGTTTACAGACTCGTCTCTGTTGATCTGACAATTGTGGGAAGATTGAACACGTGCTTCCAATATTTGGGACTAATGGTTATCTAAACAGGGCAGCTTCCATTTTTGGCCATATCAAAACCTCAGTTATTCTGATCTTTAGCTATTAGTGCACTATGTGGAATGCTATTGGTAGACAGTGTTTAATTTGTAAAAACAACAATAAGTGCCTGGGCCCTCGGCAAGAGGCCATTGCAGCTTGCACCACCCATTGCCCCTGAGAGCACTGCAAATGTTCAGTACCAACACAACTCCCAACCTTCAAACTCCTACAAGAGTGACAATGAAGACTATTAGAATGGCTTGTGCGACAGTTATTAGTCATTTCAAAAGTATATTGAATCAATAAACAACTGTGATTCTGCTCATCCCTAAATTAGAAAAACAGTGCCACGATGTGGTAGACTGTCATAAGTGCCGATGTTGATAATTAAGCACTGGTGCTGAGCACCGGAAACCACCGCCTCAAATTAAGCACTTGTGCTAGAAAAGCCAATCAAAAGGGTTAGGACGTTAGCAATTATGACTCAGCTTTGCCTTTCACTAAAAGTTCATGTTTTCATATTTAGAGCTCAGAATTGCAAAAATGCTAATCTCTGAAGTTTGGTTTCATGTCAGTGTTTAATTCAAGGTCCCATTTTATCACTTTGAAATTATGATTGTCAGACCCACTATTTAAATGAGCTTACTAGCAAACAAGGAGCTGAAGATGCAAAAATGTGAACTGTTAAAAACCTCCAATATGCTAAACACACCAAAGTGTGCCTTTTGCATTTAGGGAGACATTTTTGTTTATCACATGGATTAGTTATTTTCTTTGGATGTCGTTATGTTGTGGTGGCCATTTGAAAGTGTATGTTTTTCGACAAGTTAAACTAGAAAAGGTGAATTGACGCTATATCCCAAGTACAACAAGTACAAAAATACGACATAAATTCAAAAATCTATTTAATCTGTAGACTCTAACGCGCATACTGATAAAATATAACTGTGATATTTATAGGATGATTGGTGTTTACAGTCTACATTTAAATGCTGGATAGCAAAGGTGAAAATGCTGGGATTTAACAAGCATGTCTTCACTGCTCCATCTCTCCTCCCTTTTTCCCTCTCAGGGGTGCACCAATGAGATCCAATGAGTGTAAATAAGTACAAAATGGTGGCCGGATTTCTAAGTCTATTGGATAATTAATAGGGACAAGAGCTAGATGCAGCATGGTCCTCCTTGACCAAACTGATTATAAAGCAAATATCCAAATCCTTGTTCCTTCTGGTGCAAAGAGTAATTAGTAGGTACTGGGAGATAAGGAGAGAAATAGGGGGCAGAGGGTGGGTCAGATGACTCCTGGAGCTGAACAAGAAGCATGCACAGATGTCAGGATGGCATTGGTTTTGCGGGGAAAGGTAAAGGACAGTTGGCAGACTCTGCCAGAGGAGGGGGACATTATATAGATGAACTCACCAGTAAACCTCCATGGGGTCTCTCCCCCTCAGGAGTTCTTGTATCTCCTCCCTGCATTGGTCCTGGTATTTGGGATGAAGAGCCAAATTATGCAGTACCCAGGAGAGCCCGCTGGCGGCAGTGTCGTGACCTGTCAGACGAGAAACTCTTAGTTGTGTCATGACTGCATAGACTCATGTCTTCATACAGACACAGCGAACAATTGGTTCTGTTGGGTAATACAATTACTGTGATCTGTGTATTCAATACAAAAGCGACGATATATCTCAAATTGCTCTCAACAAATGTAAATTTTTTAAAAAGGAAAAAACATATGATAAGAACACACCAAGAGAACAAGATTTGCAAAAAGCCGAGATTTTTTACTCTTTAGTTATTCACAAGAAAATTGAGTATGGCTGTCACAAACACAATTAAATTGCGGCGAAACAAAAAAATTGTGCCTGTTGTGAAATAAGGTGACAAGTGAAGTCAGTGGTGAGCTATATACACGACATACATAGGTGAAATAAATAAATTTGATTCAAAATTTCTGTCCTATCTCTAAATTTATAACATGAATACAAGACCCAATGATGATTTAAAGTTAGGGTCAAGGAGACTGTATGGACATGAATGACAATAACGTTGACGTTTTGACCCTGAAAACAGGGCAGATTGTCATGCGTCACAGCGGGTCTTCTTCAGGACTGTTATAGATGGGATGGACAGCCACATGAACAGATAATCCAATCAATGGATTGGAAGGATGCTGAGATCCTAAAGGGAGATTCCACCAGGGGTTGGAAATCAGAATTCCTGCTGAAAGTCAGGAAATGGTAGGGATCCAATAAAGGTATCCAATGGTAAGGTAATGAAGCAAATCACTTGGCTAGGGTCCAAAGGATTGAAGACATCCACCATCCGGTAGGAGTCTTATTGTGAAACAATGGCTCATATAGTTGAAGACCTACACCAGCAGGTTGGAGTCTTAAGTAGGAACAGTGGCTCCAATAGTTGACTTCCACCAGCCGGTTGGAGTCTTGTATTGTCGAATTCACTCGTATCATAATGCCACCAAAATGGTCGGGTACTTCAGAACTTGTGCTTTGAATGCTGCACGACTGAAAATTCCTTTCGAGTGGAATTTTCAGTCGCGTGGAGGTCTTCAACTATATGAGCCATTGTTTCACAATTTTTCGCAATTTAATTGTGTTTGTGACAGCCATACTCAATTTTCTTGTGAATAACAAAAGAGTAAAAAACTCTGCTTTTTGCAAATCTTGTTCTCTTGGTGTGTTCTTATCATATGTTTTTCTTTTTTTTTTAAATTTACATTTGTTGAGAGCAATTTGAGATATATCATCGCTTTTGTATTGAATACACAGATCACAGTAATTGTATTACCCAACAGAATTGTTCGCTATATCATACGTTTCGAGGTTCTGAGGGACACAGGGTCACCCCATTAACTCTAATGGTTCATACAGACACAGGCATCATGACCCCTGTGATGCCACATTACCATACAGTACTGCACCAACATATATTATGTCCTTTAATTACATGGCTCCATAAACACCATTCTCAAAATCCTAATTAAAATCCTTGGTCTCTTGATTCCCATTAGGGTTGATTGATGTTAGCCAATTGGAACAAGTTTAGAACCAGCACACTGAAGAGCAACACAGTATTATCCAGTTTGTAATTTGTTGAAAACCCATTTTAAGCAGTTTAATGCAAGTCACTTTCAAAACAGGTTGTAGTTTATGATGTGCAGTCATGCAGAAGGTTGCTTGTTTTCTTTAAATGCTCTATGGCAGTTCAGTAATATATATGCTGACACCGATGTCTCTTTATTGACCAATGACCGAATTTTCAGAGCTAGAAACTTAAAACCTAAAGGAGCTGAAAGGTGAGTAATCCTCCATATCATAAGGGAGACAAGGCTGTTCTAGGTGAAGAGTGTTTGCACAGGGCATGAAAAGGATTCAGAGGTCTTTTCTGGAGGTTTTTAGTGGCACCCTGTGAAACTCAAGGAATTAGGACTGTATGAAAATAATATAGAGTAGTGGGTCCCCCAGGAGTTCCGAGTAGTGTGTCCCTGGGAGTACTGAGCCCTAGGTCTCACAGGGGTACCGTCTAGTGGGTCTCCAGGCATACCAAGCCCTATGTCCTGTAGAGGTATCAGGCCCTAGGTTCACTGGGGGTACCAAGCTGTAAGTCCGGCTAGGGTACTGAGCCCTAGATTTCCTGGGGCTACAGAGCTCTAAGGTCTCTTGGGATTGTGGAATAGTGGGTCCCCTGGGGTACCAAACTGTAGGTCCGCTGCAGGGAATGAGTAGTGTGTCCTCGGGGAGTATAAAGCCCTACGTGCCATAGGGTACTGAGACCTAGGTCCCCCAAGGATACCAAGCCCTAAGTCACCTGGGGGTACTGAGTAGTGGGTCCCCAGGGGATACCGAGCCCTAGGTCTCCTGGGGGTACCAATTAGTGGGACTGGTGGGAGTACTGAGCTCAAGGTTCCCAGGGGATATTGAGTAGTGGGTTCCCCGGAGTACCACGCCCAAGGTCCCCCCGAGGGTACGGAGTACTGGGTCCCCAGGGAGTATAAGCCCTAGCCCCACTAGGGTACTGAGCCCTAGGTCACCCGGGAATCAGTGGCAGCCGCCACACACAAAAGGTAGTGGGGCGGGGGAGTGGGGCGCACGGGAGTGCAGGAGGGGGCAGAATATAAAAAAACGTAATTGAAGTTCACGAATCACGCATCGCGTTCGGAAGTCTCACAGCATATTATAACAATCGGATCACCATTAATGTGGTAAGATCCTGCTCCACCTTGATTTCTTCCTTTAGCATTACTTTTTTCTGTTTCAGCGATCTTTCAGAGACTAGAATTACTCCTGTGTGTTTGTTTCGATATAGGTGCATCTTTACTTTTAAAGCGGTCCATTATTTTGGGACCTTACCCTGGCCAGCCGGGTTGGAATTATCACCGGCGGAGCGGTGAGCGCTCCACTTTTTCTGATTTTACCATTCTCATCTCTCACTGTGCATTACACTTAGACTCATACCTCCCTTGGTATCTTTCCCTTTTCATTTTCGCAGACTACCAACATTACTGTATCCTTTATTCAGGTAGCGTTCATTTTCTTAAAATTATAAAAATATAATCTTTTTCACTGATGCACTTCCTTTCTTCTTGCTGTGCGACACCTTTTTTAGGTCCGTGGAATGTTACTTTGAGGCTCTAGTTCTAAATGCAGAATATTACGATACTTTAGACGATTAACAGTATGGTGTTTAAAATTGTATATAGCACAAAACCATTCACTTTTCTTTGTTAATATGGATATGCATTGTTTAATATGAATATGCACTTGGCTTACTTTTCATCTTTTTCCCTCTTTTCCTTTCTAAACCACTTACGTTTCATTTAGGTTTCCACTTGTAAGGTGATAAGTCACCATATGCATCATATGTATTTTCTCTTTTTTTCCCACAATTAATGTGTTACATACCGTTTGTGATTGATAATTTCCTTTGTATCCTTCCCAGCCCTGAGGAAGTCGCGGAATTATTTTCCATTTGCGACGTAACACGTGTTGGCTGGTTTCTGTTTGCTTTATGGAAATTGGAATAAAGACAAAGAATCTTTCCACCTACAAGAACAATTGATCCTTACTTACTTATGAACTTACTTGTACTGTGTTGATACACTTTCACTGTGAAATTATTTTATGTGTGCCCAGGACTTGGTTAATTGAAGTTGATGGTTGTGTCCTGTTTCGCACGGGTGCTTCCTCTAAATGTCCCAGCAGGCACTGGGGCTGCATCAGACTCCCAGTCCAATCCCCGCGCTGCAGAGGCGCGTGGGGGTTGGTCTGAGCAGGCTAGAAAGACGCCCTGCTCAGACCAGGGGGTCTGTGGGGTTTCTCCAGCCCGGCTGCTCACTGCAGCCGGGCTGGAGAAACCTAAGTACCCATGTGTGTTTTGGTCGGCCTGAGACGGCCAGCCAAACAAACATGAGCACTTAGAGAGTGCACATAGCATTCCTCCTACTACCATCTCCCATGCCCCCCTCCCTGTACAGGCTGGCTGAGCCAGCTGTTTAAAAATAAAACTATAATCAAATATCGTTTTATTTTTTAGCTGCTTGCTCTGCCAGTAGGGCGACGCTCCACTGCCATTGCGGAGGAGCCGCCCCTGCCGGGAATACTGAGTAATGGGTCTCTAGAGGTACGAACACCTAGGTCCCCTGGGGCACAAAGTAGTAGGTCCCCCAAGGGTGACAAGCCCTAGGTCCCTCAGGTTACTGCGCCCTATGTCTTCCAGAGGGATGCCGCATAGAAGTCCCCCGTGTCTGCCAAGTACTAGGTCCCTGACGGGGGGACCGAATATAGGTCCCGAGGGGATATTCTATATTGGGTCCGCTGGGGATACCAAGCCCTAGGCCACCTGGAGTACTGAGCCCTAGGTCCTCCAGGGTACCAAGACCTAGGCCTTTCAGAGGTACAGAGTAGTGGGTCCCCTGGAGTACTGACTCCTTTGTCCCCCTGGGGTATTGAGGGCTAGGTCCCATAGGGCAGTGGCGGCTACTGTGAAGGGAAACTGAGGGGGCAGCGTGGGGGGAAAAATAGGGAAAAAATATTACTTACCTGCTGGCTGTCACCTCGGTGGTCTTCCCCTGTCGACTCCCAGCAGCCAATGCACAGGCTCCCAGACGCCCCATGGACAATCCAGACGCGATTCTCATGCTGGTAATGCTATTACCAGCATTAGAGCAGCGCCAGGATTGGTCTAAGCGGCCTGGCTTGGCACTCAGACAGGGACTGGAGCCTGTGCAGAGAAGAAAAATAAAATGATAATAAAATTCTTTTATAATCATTTTATTTTTCCTGTGTGCACTGCTGAGAGAGCAGTGGGGCGACGATCCTCCGCTAGGTCCCTGAGCATGTTGGCTGGAGGGTTGCGTCATGTGGTCTGGTGTCTAGCAGCTAGATAGGTGATTAGTGAGGTGTACTGTTAAGTTTGGTAGTGTGGGTTTGTGAGGTGTGGGGGCATGGTGTTGAGTCGTTCTGAGTGATGTGGTGGTGATTGGTGTAATATGTTTGCAATCTTGTTTTGGTAGTTGTTAGTGATTGAGCCTGTGGCAGTGTATGATAGTAGCTATTATTAACCTTTGAGAAGAGTTGGTATATGGCCAATGATGTGACATGGTGTTTGTGTTCTGTATTGTAGTGATGTAGACTGATTTGAGTTGCAATGGTTGCATTTTAAGGCTTGGCTTGATGCTAGTGATCTTGCATGTTAGAGGATAATGTCATGTGGTATCTGGTATGTTTCTCCACATTGGAACAATATTGCATTTGGAGTTTAGTGTTGTATTTGATCTACAGATTGCATACACACAGACATACATTCCAGAAAGTAAGCAATTAGGCAAGGCACTGGACTCGCCTTTACTGAGGAGAACCATTAGCCAGTCTCCCTACAGGGTACAGGTAAAAAGGCCTGAGCCCCTGAAATACGCTGTCACTACTGCTTGTCACAGTATATTATGAGATGAGTGGGTATCAACTACTCTCTTTCAAAAAGCAAGCACTCTGTGGTTGACCTAATGGCATTAGAACACAGCTCTCATGGTGACCTAACCTAGTGCACCTCCTGTAGGCTCCCTTGGTTTTCGAATCTACTAAAGGAAAAACAAAGCATAGTCCAGAAAACGGTTACAGGGCAGGATGGCAAAGCTTTGCAAAGCATGCAGGGGACTTTCATCTCAAAGCCATCCTGTAGCAAGGTTTAGTGCTAATGAAGGGCTCTCACAAAGACTTGAAATGAAAGGAGGAGATGCACTGCGCTGAACACGTCTTCCGTGATTCTTCCTCTGTATATAGAATTATTTGTGGAAAAATGCAGGTGCAATGAAAATTTTGAGTGCTTTATTAATAGGTCATACTGCTACAGTAGTAGTATAAGTGACAATTTGCCACAACCCCCTCATGCGCCCTCTGTGCCCTCTGCGCCCTCTGTGTCGTGGGCCTGGGACGAGGGCTCATGTTATGCTACCCCTGTGACGCGCTGTGATTCCATGCCTGAGTTTCCCCAATCTCCCTGATTCCATTACGCCTGAGCTTGCAAGCATTCCCTGAATACGTGAACCAATTGCTTGCCTTGCACCCTCTGTTACTGCGGTTTTGGAGTGTTTTCCCTTGTGCACGTTTAGACAAAATGAAAAATGTGTTTCCTGTTAAGTGGTTCCATCTGTTAGTTTGCACCTGATCTTCCTGTAAGGTTAAAGCCAGTGTACTAACACGTTTCCTTCAAGAGTCTTGGAGAACATTCCAGATTGCCACACGCACCACATGCCACACGTGATCCTGCTGTATCCATTGAAGCCTGAGCATGTTATATAAACCACACACAAACCTGAGCCCCTGCTTGGCCCATGCTACCTGCGGGATAAGCTTCCTGCCTACTGTTAGACCTGGCATCCTTGGCGTGGGTCTCCCTTCCATTTTTTCGTAATGCCTCCACTGTTGCCGATATGTTTTTGCTGGACTAGATGCTCATGGGCACTTTGCCGCTGCTAATCAGTGCCAAAGTGCAAGTGCTCCCTATCGTTAATTGATACATGTATTAGTGACTCCATGATTGGATGATTGGTTTACTTGTCAGTCCCTAGTACAGCGCACTCAGTGTGCCCAGGGCTTGTAAATCCAATGCCGCTGGTGGGCTTGCAGCACTGGTTGTGCCACCCACAGGAGCGGCTTGTAAATGTGTCTCAGGCCTGCCATCGCAGAGCCTGTGTGCAGCCTAGGGCTGCCATGTCGACTTGGTGAGTGCACCCACTTACCAGTCCCTAAACCTTCCCTTTACTGCATGTTGGTCACCCCTAAAGTAGGCCCTAGGGCAGGGTGCATTGTAAGTATAAGGTAGGACATGCCCTGGTGTGTGTGGCATGTCCTAATAGTGAATTACAGCCATTTTCGTTTTTCACTATTGCAAGGCTACCTGCTCCCCATAGGCCAGAATGGGCAGACTGACTATTACACCTTATAGTCAGAACTGACCCAGGGAACATGGTAGAAAAACGAATTTAGTATGCCTGAACTCAGGATGATAAAATGCATCTTTTAGTGAAGTTGGTTTTAACATTCTGTGTTTGAAAATACCACTTTTAGAAAGTGGGTATTTTCTTGCCTAACTATCCAAGCCTGCCTCTGCTAGGTTGTGTATTCCTTGTCTGGAGATTGAGTGACAGGGGCTGGGGGTGGCTACAGGAGACAGGGTGAGTCAGCGCAGGGCTGAATAGAAAGATCTGCATCCAGAGTGGAGGGAGGAGCTGCACCTGGGTCTGAATAGGGCTGTGCCTGCCTTCCACAATGCTGGCTCCACCTCCTGCCGGGCGGCTGAGCACTCTGCCCCACATTCTGAAAGGAAAGAAGGAGTCAGAAAAACAAAGTGCTCCAGAACTGACCAGAACTGGTTTTGGACTAGGCAGAGGCCTCTCTGCCTCCAGAGAACAAAGAGAATCAGGGTATAAGAGGGGCACCCAGACCCCAGGAAGATTAGATCACTTTTGGGGAACAAGAAGAAACCTTTGCTGAGGAGCGGAACCAAGAAGAAACTGAGGAGAGACTATCCCTAAGCCTGAAGTGCTGCTTGGGGATCGGCCTGCAGTGGTTTGCCTGACTGCCAAAGAGAGGAGAAAGGAACTTTTGCTTTGCTGTGACTTTCATCAACTTGTGAAGGATCTCCAAGGGCTTGGAAGAGAGCTTGCCCCCTGACCGAAGTCCCAGGACCATTGGACTTCACCCCCTTTGTGAATTGCTGCTGGAAACTCTGTTTCAGTGGCTACAGAGGTAGGGAGCTGTGACCGACTCTCACGACCGACTCGGTGTCCTGCAAGCACCGCATCGAAGCACCGTCTCGCCCTGCAACGCACGGCCCTGGTCTCACCGACTCCGTCAACGAGCCGCTGCCTGCACCGCATCGAGGGACAACGCGTCCTGCAACGCTTCGCTACGCCGAATCGAACTGGTCCGACCGACACGGTCACTGCTGCTGAGTTCGAGTCCTGTGACCGCACCGGAGTTGGGCACCGCTCGCACGCTTTGCGACGCACCGCCCGACTCGCACCGCTGATCCAGACTGGATCGACGCTAGCTCCTGAATCCGGCTCCGTCGCCGCACCGCAACCTGCCAGCACCGCGATCGAAGCACCGTCTCGCCCTGCAACGCATCGGCCCTGGTCTCACCGACTCCGTCTCGACGACGTCAACGAGCCGCTGCCTGCACCGCATCGAGGGACAACGCGTCCTGCAACGCTTCCATTTTTGCATCGCGACCGCGACGAACAGCCATCCGGCTCGCACGCCCGTGCCTGCCGCTTCAAGTAAAGGTACTGTGACCGAGTCTGTCTACGCTGTGTTGGCCCGTCTCGACGCGGTCAGCTGGATTTGTTAGACTCTGTTTGTTCTCGACATCGCCGTAGCCGGGAGGAGGCTACCGACTCGCACAGAACCTTGAATTAAGCCTTTTGATCAGAACTAAGTATTCTTAACAGTATTGTGGATTATTTTTGTCGTTTATGGTCTTGTGATAAATCTATATAAAGTATACCTATTTTTATAAATATATAACCTGTGTGGTGTCCATTTGTAGTGTTGTCACTTGATTACTGTATGTGTTCACAAATGCTTTACACACTGCCTCTGAACTAAGCCTGTCTGCTCGTGCAAGCTACCAAGAGGGTGAGCAGGGGTTATTTCAGAGTGTACCTACTTTCCCTGACTAGACTCAAGGGTCCCTATTTGGACAAAGGTACATACCTCTGCCAACTAGAGACCCCCAAATCTAACATTGGTGGTCAGCGGTGAGGATTCTGGACTTGCATTTGTGACTCATGTACAGTGATTGGTGAACACTACTTAGTGAGTGCAGACCAAAACGCAACCACATACTTTAATAGCATTTTTTCTGGGATTTCCTATTTTTGCAAATGCCAAGTTCAGTCACTATGGAGAAACCAGCATCAGTAGCCTCTGTTGAATGTGATTGGGAAGAAGAGAGGCTAGAATGCTACACCCTAAGCAGCTCAAGCAATTCTGCAAAAGTTTAAAGTGTCCATGACCGGGATCTCCAGGAAGGAGGACCTCCAAAGGCGCTGAGGGCCTGGGTCGAATCAAGGAGTGCCCCTGTGGAGGGGGCTGAGAATGCAGAAGAGGGCAGCTGGAGGGGCTATTGGGTCTAGGGGCTAGAAGACCACCTTCCCCAGTAGGTAGCAGTGTTTCTGCCAGAGGACTGTCTCCAGAGGAGTTGGAGGACAGGAAAGAGAGTAGGATGCACGAAATGGAGCTGACCAAACTCAAGCTGAATAAGCAGTTAGAATTCGAAATGCAAACAAGGAAATTAGCCCTAGAGGAAAAGAAAATGCAGTTTGAACATGAGAAAGTTTTGAGGAGTTGGAATTGAAGGCCAAGAGCTTAGAGATTACTCCCTCTGGTGGCAGTGTACCGCCTGTGCCTGTTGAAGCTAGGGTGTATATTCCCAAAGATGTGGTGAAGGAGTTTTTTAAAAATGACGACATAGGGCAGTGGTTCAAAGCCCATGAGGTAGCCATGTCTTCCCACCGGGTCCCTGAGAAGGATTGGGGAGCGGGGTTGTGGGGACGGTTCCTCAGTGAAGGGCGGGATACCTTGTTGGATTTGCCCTCTGAAGTCTATAATTGCATTACAGCCACATGAAGGATGCCTTAATGACTAGATATGGTTTGACCCCTGAGCTTTATAGGCAAAGGTTCAGGAACTGTAGTAAGATTGAAAGCAGTACCTGGGTTGAATATGTGACCTTCTTTTGCAGAGCCTTGGATGGTTGGGTAAAAGGGTAGCAAAGCGACTGATTTTCAGGCGCTCTTTGATTTGATTGCCTGGGAGCACTTGTCCGGTAATTGTTTTCCTGAGCTACGCCAGCACCTGATTGATAGTAAGCTGACTAACCCTAGGCAGCTTGCTGAGGAGGCGGACCGCTGGGTGAGTACCCGGGTCCACAAGGGTCACGTGGGAGACTCACGCCAAGGGTGGGCAGGGTCCCCAGCAGAAGAGTGGGGGGACAAGGGTAAACAGAAGGAGTTCCATAAAGGGCCCCAAAGTAGACCCCAAGGGAACCAAGGGAAAGGTTCCCAGCCTCCCCTGAGAAGAAGCCAGTGGCCCTGACAGGCCCCCTGTTCACCAGGGACCACTGGTATGTTACAAGTGTGGCGCCCCTGGCCACAAGGCAAACGATCCTCATTGCCCTTTGCATGGAAAACCAGCACCCACCAGTGCAGTCCCCGGCAGTTGGCTAGTGTAGCCCTGGGGGAGGAGTTGGGTGCCCCAGGTGGGGGGATCCCACAGTGTTTTCCCTTGTCTCATTAGGAGACTCTGAGATGGTCCCTAGGACCCCGCTGCCTGAGAACACTAAGAAATACAGGCAGTGGGTGACCATCAATGGCCATAGGGTGGAGGCTCTGAGAGACACAGGAGCCAGTGTGACAGCTGTCAAGTGTCACCTGGTGTCTAAAGAGCAGGTTATCCCTGATGCATTCTATCCGGTTGTTGCCGCTGACAACACAGAGAGTCACTGCAAGGTGGCTCAGGTTCCCTTTGAGTGGGGGGTCTCGGGTACTCTTCAAGTAGCTGTGAGGCCAGCCATGCCTGTTGACTGTTTGTTAGGGAACGATTTGGAGAGCTCACCTTGGGCTAAGGTGGAGCGGAGTGCGCATTTAGAAATGTTGGGCTTGCCTGATTGGGCATGTGTGACCACCCGGTCAATGGCAGCTAAAGGTGTTCAAGAGGACCTGGAGCCTGAGAGGGAGGCCCAGGTGCCTGCCGAGAGAGAGGAGGCAGGGGCGCGGGAAACCGGCCCCGAGGTTCCCACGGTCCAGGAGGAGGCAGACCCTGAGGGGGATGCCCTGGAGCCTACAGGGGAACAGGTAGCTGAACTGGGGGACCTACCTGAGCTGACCCATTGGCAGCAAGAAGGAGGACCCTCCAGGGAAGAGTTCTGCAAGGAGCAGAACACATGCCCTTCTCTCGTGGGTCTGAGGCAACAGGCCACAGACCAGGCAGCAGGTGATCAGTCTGGATCACATTGGGTTTACTGGGAGAATGGTCTCCTGTATTCAGAGCCTAAGGTTGCTGAGCCTGGGTCAGCCCGTGTGCTGGTGGTACCCCAGCGCTTCAGAGCCTTCCTACTGGGGTTGGCTCATGATGTACCGTTAGCGGGACATCTGGGGCAGGACAAGACCTTTGACAGGCTTGTTACCCATTTCTATTGGCCCCAGATGCGCAGGAGTGCCGCCACTCACTGCAGAACATGCCAGACTTGCCAGGCAAGTGGAAAGAGTGGGAGGAAGCACAAGGCTCCTCTCCAGCCATTCCCTGTGGTCAGCACTCCTTTGAACGGGTGGGTATTGACCTTGTGGGGCCACTGGACCCCAAGACAGCCATGGGCAACAGGTTTATCCTGGTCTTGGTGGACCATGCCACCCGGTACCCTGAAGCCATCCCTCTGAGGACAGTGACGGCCCCCGTGGTGGGACGGGCACTGATGGGAATTTTCTCACGTGTGGGATTCCCTCAAGAGGTGGTGTCTGACCGAGGTACCAACTTCGTGTCCAAGTACATGAAGTCCCTGTGGCAGGAGTGCGGTGTAACTTACAAGTTCACCACTCCTTACCACCCTCAAGGAAATGGTCTGGTTGGAGAGATTCAACCCGGACCCTCAAGGAGCATGATTATGGGTCTGGAAGAACCCATGCAGGCGTAAATGGGACGTCCTCTTACCATGCCTGTTGTTTGCATACCGGGAGGTGCCACAGAAGTCTCTAGGGTTCAGTCCCTTTGAGCTCCTCTATGGACACCCGGTGCGAGGACCTCTGAGTTTGGTCAAGGAAGGCTGGGAGCAATCTCCCAGGAAACCTCCCCAGGATGTATACAGTTACATGCTGGCCTTCAGGAACCAGACTAGGCGTTTCAGAGAGCTTGCTGAGGCAAATCTGGAAGCCAGCCAGGAGGAGATGAAGCGGTGGTACGACCAGAATGCCACTCTGGTAGAGCTTCAGCCTGGTCAGAAAGTGTGGGTCATGGCCCCTGTGGAGCCCTGTGCGCTCCAGGACAGGTGGACCGGCCCTTTACGGTGGTGGAGCGCAAGAGTCCAGTTACCTATTTGGTGGACTTGCAGTCTCCCAGGAACCCTTGCGGGTCCTGCATGTGAACCGCCTGAAGCCCCACTTGGAGAGGTCCCAAGTGGGCATGCTCTCAGCGACAGATGATGGAATGGAGGAGGAGACCGGAGCCTCTTCCTGACCTCCTGTCAGCCCGAGAGCAAGATGGATCAGTGGAGGGAGTAAACCTCTCTACCTCCCTGACACCTGAGCAGCAGGGTGACTGTCGCCACTTGTTGGGACAGTTCCTGACCTGTTCTCCCTGGTTCCCAGTGTCACTCATTGGTGCGTCCATGATGTGGACACTGGGGACAGTCTTCCTGTGAAGCACAAGGCTTACAGGGTGACTGACAGGGTCAGAGCCTGCATCAAGGAGGAGGTCTCCAAGATGTTTGCGCTAGGGGTGATTGGAGTCCTCTAACAGCCCCTTGGGCCAGCCCCGTGGTCTTGGTTCCAAAAGCTGCCGCGCGCTGGTGCCACACCAGAACTCCGGTTCTGTGTGGACTACAGGGGACTCAATTCCGTCACCAGGACTGACGCCCACCCCATCCCCAGAGCTGATGAGCTCATAGATCGGTTAGGGGCTGCGCGGTACCTCAGCACGTTTGACTTAACGTCTGGATACTGGCAGATCGCCTTGACTGATGGGGCAAAGAGAGGTCAGCATTCTCCACCAGATGGGCACTACCAGTTCCGGGTGATGCCCTTTGGGATGAAGAATGCCCCTGCCACCTTTCAGAGGTTGGTCAACCAGGTGTTGGTTGGACTGGAGGATTTCAGTGCCGCCTACCTGGATGACATCGCAGTGTTCAGTGCCCGTTGGGAAGAGCATCTGCGCCACCTCTGGGAAGTGTTGATGGCGCTGCGGAGGGCAGGCCTCACAATCAAGGCGAGTAAGTGCCAGATTGGGCAGGGTTCTGTGGTGTACTTGGGACACCAGGTTGGGAGCGGCCAGGTGGCGCCCCTCCAACCGAAAATTGATACCATTCTGGCTTGGGAGCCCCCAAGACCCAGACAGAGGCGAGAGCCTTCCTGGGACTCACCGGGTATTACCGGAGATGTCGTCAAGGGGTATGGCAGCATTGTTGCCCCCTTGACCGAGCTGACTTCCAAGAAGCAGCCCAGGAAAGTGATTTGGACTGACGCCTGTCAAAAAGCTTTTGACACCTTGAAGACTGCCATGTGCACGGCACCTGTGCTCCAGGCACCCAACTTCTCCAATGAGTTCATTGTTCAAACCGACGCTTCAGAGCATGGTGTAGGGGCTGTTCTATCACAGATCAATGAGGAGGGCCTAGACCAACCTGTAGCCTTCATCAGTAGGAGGTTACTTCCCGGGAACAGAGATGGAGTGCTATTGAGCGTGAGGCATTTGCTGTGGTCTGGGCTCTGAAGAAGCTGAGACCATACCTGTTTGGGACTCACTTCCGGGTTCAGACAGACCACAGGCCCCTCAGATGGTTGATGCAGATGAGGGTGAGAATCCAAAGCTGTTGAGGTGGTCCATTTCCCTACAGGGGATGGACTTTACGGTGGAACACCGCCCTGGTACAGAACACGCCAATGCTGATGGACTGTCCAGATTTTTCCGCCTTAGCGATGAGAACTCCCTAGGGGTAGGATAGTTCTCCCCACATTTCAGCTGGAGGGGACACGTGTTAGACCTGGCATCCTTGGCGTGGGTCTCCCTTCCATTTTTTCGTAATGCCTCCACTGTTGCCGATATGTTTTTGCTGGACTAGATGCTCATGGGCACTTTGCCGCTGCTAATCAGTGCCAAAGTGCAAGTGCTCCCTATCGTTAATTGATACATGTATTAGTGACTCCATGATTGGATGATTGGTTTACTTGTCAGTCCTTAGTACAGCGCACTCAGTGTGCCCAGGGCTTGTAAATCCAATGCCGCTGGTGGGCTTGCAGCACTGGTTGTGCCACCCACAGGAGCGGCTTGTAAAATGTGTCTCAGGCCTGCCATCGCAGAGCCTGTGTGCAGCCTAGGGCTGCCATGTCGACTTGGTGAGTGCACCCACTTACCAGTCCCTAAACCTTCCCTTTACTGCATGTTGGTCACCCCTAAAGTAGGCCCTAGGGCAGGGTGCATTGTAAGTATAAGGTAGGACATGCCCTGGTGTGTGTGGCATGTCCTAATAGTGAATTACAGCCATTTTCGTTTTTCACTATTGCAAGGCTACCTGCTCCCCATAGGCCATGAATGGGCAGACTGACTATTACACCTTATAGTCAGAACTGACCCAGGAACATGGTAGAAAAACGAATTTAGTATGCCTGAACTCAGGATGATAAAATGCATCTTTTAGTGAAGTTGGTTTTAACATTCTGTGTTTGAAAATACCACTTTTAGAAAGTGGGTATTTTCTTGCCTAACTATCCAAGCCTGCCTCTGCTAGGTTGTGTATTCCTTGTCTGGAGATTGAGTGACAGGGGCTGGGGGTGGCTACAGGAGACAGGGTGAGTCAGCGCAGGGCTGAATAGAAAGATCTGCATCCAGAGTGGAGGGAGGAGCTGCACCTGGGTCTGAATAGGGCTGTGCCTGCCTTCCACAATGCTGGCTCCACCTCCTGCCGGGCGGCTGAGCACTCTGCCCCACATTCTGAAAGGAAAGAAGGAGTCAGAAAAACAAAGTGCTCCAGAACTGACCAGAACTGGTTTTGGACTAGGCAGAGGCCTCTCTGCCTCCAGAGAACAAAGAGAATCAGGGTATAAGAGGGGCACCCAGACCCCAGGAAGATTAGATCACTTTTGGGAACAAGAAGAAACCTTTGCTGAGGAGCGGAACCAAGAAGAAACTGAGGAGAGACTATCCCTAAGCCTGAAGTGCTGCTTGGGGGATCGGCCTGCAGTGGTTTGCCTGACTGCCAAAGAGAGGAGAAAGGAACTTTTGCTTTGCTGTGACTTTCATCAACTTGTAGAAGGATCTCCAAGGGCTTGGAAGAGAGCTTGCCCCTGACCGAAGTCCCAGGACCATTGGACTTCACCCCTTTGTGAATTGCTGCTGGAAACTCTGTTTCAGTGGCTACAGAGGTAGGGAGCTGTGACCGACTCTCACGACCGACTCGGTGTCCTGCAAGCACCGCATCGAAGCACCGTCTCGCCCTGCAACGCACGGCCCTGGTCTCACCGACTCCGTCAACGAGCCGCTGCCTGCACCGCATCGAGGGACAACGCGTCCTGCAACGCTTCGCTACGCCGAATCGAACTGGTCCGACCGACACGGTCACTGCTGCTGAGTTCGAGTCCTGTGACCGCACCGGAGTTGGGCACCGCTCGCACGCTTTGCGGCGCACCGCCCGACTCGCACCGCTGTCCAGACTGATCGACGCTAGCTCCTGAATCCGGCTCCGTCGCCGCACCGCAACCTGCCAGCACCGCATCGAAGCACCGTCTCGCCCTGCAACGCACGGCCCTGGTCTCACCGACTCCGTCTCGACGACGTCCAACGAGCCGCTGCCTGCACCGCATCGAGGGACAACGCGTCCTGCAACGCTTCCATTTTGCATCGCGACCGCGGCAGAACAGCCATCCGGCTCGCACGCCCGTGCCTGCCGCTTCAAGTAAAAGGTACTGTGACCGAGTCTGTCTACGCTGTGTTGGCCCGTCTCGACGCGGTCAGCTGGATTTGTTAGACTCTGTTTGTTCTCGACATCGCCGTAGCCGGAGGAGGCTACCGACTCGCACAGAACCTTGAATTAAGCCTTTTGATCAGAACTAAGTATTCTTAACAGTATTGTGGATTATTTTTGTCGTTTATGGTCTTGTGATAAATCTATATAAAGTATACCTATTTTTATAAATATATAACCTGTGTGGTGTCCATTTGTAGTGTTGTCACTTGATTACTGTATGTGTTCACAAATGCTTTACACACTGCCTCTGGAACTAAGCCTGTCTGCTCGTGCCAAGCTACCAAGAGGGTGAGCAGGGGTTATTTCGGGAGTGTACCTACTTTCCCTGACTAGACTCAAGGGTCCCTATTTGGACAAAGGTACATACCTCTGCCAACTAGAGACCCCCAAATCTAACACCTACCCATTCACCTGAAGAATCGACCGGACCTGGGCAGCTGCAGTTCAAGCTCCTCCGGTGATTCCGTTGGCTCCAGCTCCCTCGACGCACTCTTTGTCTCCGTCTCCGCCTCCTGCTCAGCTACTCCAGTTCCTCTGTGACTTCCTGAGTCAAGACTTCAAAACCTTCTTCAAACTTACAACAAGTTGAAGTACTAAGCTAAGTACTTGATATCGGGTTAGTGCACACTATTCTTTAATATTAGTAAACAGGCTGGAGTATCAGCGTCTTCTGGAATATAGACTTGTCTTTAAGTTTCTTTTCAGTGACTTCCCTCCTGTTCACCTTGATTGTTCTTGCCCCAGACCCTTCCTACAACCTTGGCCTTTGAACTGTGTTCATTCAAGGACTGTGTTTCTCTGTTGAACAGTAGTGCATAGAGATCTCTCCTCAGAGTGCTTGATTCATGTATTAACCCTGTACCCAGATCTATGTTTCGAGTTTATCCTTGGGCGTGTCATTAACTCCAATCTATGATCCGAGTGTTTCCTTGGGAGAGCCTGTAACTAAAATCTGTATTTCAAGTTCTTCCTTGGGAGTGTGTAGCTCCAATCTGTGGTTCTGGTTATTTTGCTTCCTTGCTGTGTTTCTGAAAGAGACTGTAAGTGTATGTTACTGACGTTATTGCAAACCCATTTTTGAGAGGCCTGAAGTGATTTGATGGTAATTGCCTCTTCTTGATATTTCTAGTGCATTGCGTTTTCGCAAAATCAAAGGTCATGTTCCTGTGCACATCTACCAACCACACTCAGAGGATCTCCAGTTAATTCTGTGCCGCACAGTTGCCGGACGGAACCAGTACAGTGAGTCTCTCTTTTCTAATTTTGTCCCACCCCTCTTCCCCCAAAGGGCCGCGCTTTGTTTATGGAGAAGCTATTCCTTGAACTGGCCAGGCCCTGTGAGGATAGGAGGACCAGCATCACTTACAGTATCGTCTCCGCAGTTTGAACCAGGTGCGTGCAACACACTATTCTTCAGTAGGACGTTCTCATTCTGTTGAGCAAAGGGGCTGTAGAGATAGTTATCCCGGAGAACACGATCAAGGCGGAGATCAAGGCAGACAAAAGACTAGTCCTCACTTAAAGGGTCCCCTCGACATTGTACAACAGAATCTACAGTCCCACCCTCGCCTCTCCCATCTAAAAAATGGCAGTACTTCAGAAAGTTTAATCATCAGTCCCTTGCTAGCAAAGTCTTTAATTGATTTTTAAATGGAGCCCTCTCACCTCGGGGTCTGGATCTCCACCCACATGAATGCAGGCAATACACTTCCACTGTCTGGTAAGCTGTCCTGACCCTCCATCTTGTACCATGTCAAACCAGAGATGTCCTAAATGGATGTCACTTTGGCATATAATTAATACTGTGAGCCAAAATTAAGTATGAACATCAGTAGAAATATGCTCCCGCATTTGCAGAACCACATTTCAATGTTTACGTTCAGCTCTTACTTTATGCTTCCAACCCCTGAGTTGATCAGTTCTTTTTGCTGAAGCGAAGGTCGAGTGGTAACCTAGGAGTGAGCAGACAGGTCACCTGATTCTAATGTCGATCAAACGTACCTATTATAGCACTATCTTCACTGCAAATTATGTTGTTTCTTTCTACAGTCTTGCAGCCTGAAAATACCTCTATATTCCTAAAATGCAGCATGAAAAGCTTATCTTTTCTTAAATCAGATGGTCACTTCTCTTGTTTGCCCTACAAATGGCTCTCTCTTTTCTTTCCATCCTTTGCATGCCTCTTCTCTCTGAGCACAACCTTCTCCAAGTACCATGCATGTCTCTTAATGTATTTCTGTAAATTGTCCACAACTCATTTTAAAGATCACAACATCTCCTTTTCTGGAAAATGATACCCTTCCAACCTAACACTACCTCCCCACCAAATATCTGCATGAACGCACATATCCTCCTTTCCACACTAATGATCCCACCTAACTCCTATCACTTTAATCTACAACAAAGAAACTGAAGTGAATGAATGGAATGGGGTGCTTTAGTGCATAAGACTAATCCCAATAACACTCGACTAACCACTAACTTTGAGTCCTGGAACAGAGTACTGGCCAGCGTAAAGTGCTTGAATGCCTTGTCAAGGCAAGTAAGCACTATATAATGCAATTATATTACGAATACAATTACATTACTATAAACTGGCTGCAAGAGCTGGATTTCCTATGCACAGGACTCTGGGTCTCTGCCCCGCCACTGAATAAAGAGCAGACGAGCTAATACCTAGGTACATCAAAGGAATATGGCTTACCAATTGCTTGTATCCAGGGCCAGGGCATAGCTACCATTAGTGCAGAAGGTGCAGTAGCACCGGGCCCAGAAGCCTACGGCATCCCAATTATGACTGCATTTATTACTGAACCAGAAATAGATTGGCCCGTTTGTCATACGTCCATTAGGGCTTATTGTACCTTCCTATGCCACTGCTTGCCAACTTCATGCCAAAGACCCATGTGCCCTGTATTTTATACTGACATACTGTCAGTATTTTATACTGACATGACATTTATTTTATATCATCATATCATACACAAGTGAAGCATTTCATACCAGCATCAAACATATGAGTCCTACATCCCAGACCGCCAAGTTGCATATCTGGCCACCATTTCACATTAACATGTTGCCCTTTAATCCTCCATCTCACACCAACATTTTACTAGTGAGCCCAGCAGCTCACAGCAGATTGTCGCCCATGAGTCCTGTGCTCAAGGATATATTGGCCAGGAGCCATGCATGTCAAACAAACATATTGCTCATGAGCCCTGTACGTTGCACAAATATATCACCTATGAGTCATATCTGTTGTATCAACATGTCACCTATGAGTCCTGTGTCTCAAACAAACTCATAATCTAAAGCTCCGAGCTTCATAAAAACACGTAACTCATAAGTTCTATATCTCATACATAGCCTCTTAAGTGCTGCGCCGTATATTACACACACACATACATTCAGAGGGTCTTTCTTTTCATTCATGCATCCAGCTTGTGAGCTGTGTCTCTTACACACTTAAAGCCCATAAGCCCTTTATCTCATACACATATATAGTTCATTAGCCATTTCTCATGCTCACATACATCTCGTAAACCCTACATATCATTCAGACATTTAGGGGTCTATTTACGAAAAAGTCAAGGAGTGCAGCACAGGAAATCACCTTGCTGCGTTGCGTGACAGGGAAAGAGCAGAAACGCGCTATATTTAAGGCTATACGGCGCATTCCTGACTTTTCTCCTGCGCTGGCGCTCTTTGGGTATCCTAGCGCCAATGCAGGCACCCTTGCACCATTGTGCATCCTGCACAAAAACAATTCGGAACGGCATATTCCTCTGCCTGGTGTGCTGCAGAATCCAGCACACATAGAAAGAGGAAGTAACGTGGAGAAACAAAGATATTTCTCCTCGTTACCCCTCTCCTGGGAAGGCATACCTTTTTGCTGCACTGCCAGGTCTACCAGTTCTGGTAAATATAGGAATGCGTCAAAAATCATGGGAGTTTCATGGGAACACCCACGCAATGCCCATGAAAAGCCTTCCCAGGGTAGAGTAAGGCAACACAGCAAGTTGCGCTGCGTTGCCTTACTCCACATTTATGGAGCCATTCATGGCCACAAAAAGTCACCTTGAGAGGCTTCATAAATCTTACTTAAGATTTGCGTTGCGCATGTACCACTTTGCGTGGTGCAAACGCGATGCAAACCATCTCGTAAATAGGCCCCTAAGCCCATGAGTCCTGTCCCATACACAAGTACAACTCAAGAGGCGTGTCTTAATCACACATACAGCACATGAACCCATATAACCTATAATCCATGTCTCATAAACCCCTACACCTGATAAGCTCTGAGTCTCATACACACATTTAACTCATGAGCTGTGTCCCAAACACACACATAACTCACTTGCTGTGTCTTATACACATTTACAGCTCATGAGTTGTGTCTTCTATATTCAGCTCATGATCCCTGTGTTTAATGCCTCCATTGCTCACAAACCTTGTGTCTCATAAACATTTACAGCCCATATGCCGTATTACATCAACACATATAGCTCATATGCCCTGTGTCTCTCACACACACACACACACACCCACACAACTTATGAGCTGCATCTCATACACACATACAGCTCATGAGTCTTGTCCCATACATATCTCAGGCCCTGTGCCTTAACCCCACACACATTACAACAAAATAGAGCAACCCAATAATCCCCCAGGGGACTGGGTACAAATATATAAACACAAATTGCACCCTGGAGGAGGAGGATTTTTACCTAGTTAATCATTTTGAGAATCTGGTCTAAAAATATCCAATTCCATAAATAAATAATTTCACGCAAGGTTCATGATAATTACATGAATTATACATGTGCACATGGTGGGATGCTAGGCGTACTTCTTTTTCCTAACTTTTCTTTACTGAAAACCAGTTGGTTGGTCACCCTGTCTGTCACAGATCACTATCTTCAGTTCCTGGAGTCTTGGTAATGGCTGTTTGAGGGCTAGTGCTGTTTCCTTGACCCTATATATGTGTACTACTGTTGAATAACACTGTTTTTATTATGAAAAAGAAGTACGCTTAACATCACTCATGTGCAAATTTATTGTTGATGCAATAATTATGAACCTTGCTTGAATTGATTTATCTGTGGGATTGGATATTTTTGAGACCAAATCTTCAAAACAAATAACTAAGCGAAAACCTCGTCCTTCAGGGGGATAATTTGTGTTTTTAAACACACATACGCCACCTGAACCCTGTGCCTGATATAGAAATATTGCTCGCCATCTTTGTATCGCATGTAGATAGGGTCACCATGAGCCCTCGTCAGGCTGAGCTCACTCCTAGTTTAATCCATGACGTCCACAGAATGGCATCGGTGCCATACAGTTACAATCAGATGTCCAAGGGTTTCCATGGCCCAAGCGCCCCAAAGGACAGAAGGCTCTGAACGTGAAAAACATGACTGCGGTATATGGACAAACCCACCATTGACCCCCCGTACAACCCCCACCTGAATCTGTACATCCCTTTTACTCACACTCTACCCCTATTCCACTGACAGGCAGGGGCTCCGTTCACTCCAAGTATAAAGTGAAAGCGCTCTGTACCGCTTATGGATTCTGCAGAGTTCAGTTCCTTGCAGGTGAGTCCCCAATAGCCTGTCGCCAAAATGCCTCTGCTGACCAGAGGCCTCTACACGTAAAAGGTAAGACATTTTCTCACAGATCCCTGTATTAGCATCAAAGCCAGGTGCCCTTTGTCACAGGAAACACTACGAGCCCTATTCACATCTAGGGGACACAGAGTTTATTTGTTTGCAAAGTTTTATATAGCGCTGGCTAGACCCGTAGGTATCAGAGCGCTTTACATGAGGATCAGCAAGTTAAAGATTACATAATTACTTCAGTTACAGATTCCAAGTATAGAAATAAGAGAAAGATAGAGGGAAGGAAACATAACGGGGAGGCGAGGAAAACAATGGCAGATGTCCGGCTGGGTAGGTGACGGCCGAGGGGGTGAACCAGGGCCAAACTCCTCTATAGCTGCATAGGACAGCTCCACCGGGCATCGGCCAAGGTAGTTCGGACTCCGCGGTGAGAACAGACAGTCGAAAACATGCTATTACACAATAACATAAGTTATTTTCGCGTTACGTAGCAAAGACAAAACGTCTTATGTGGAATGGAAGGTAGAGGGGGAAAGGTAAACAGGGGAAAAAGGAATGCAGATAGCGTCAGGCAGACCAGAGGGGGGAAGGGACTTCAGGGGAAACAAGCAGTCAAAGTGAAAGATAGACAAGACCATGAAGCACCGTTAAGAACAATGTCCGATGTCCGGCTGGGTAGGTGACAGCCGAGGGGGTGAGCCCTAGCCAGGCTCCTCTATAGCTGCATAGGACAGCTCCACCGGGCATCAGCCAAGGTTGTTCGCACTCCGCGGTGAGAACAGACAGTAGAAAAACATGAGATTACACGATAACATAAGTTATTTTCGCCTTACGTAGCAAAGACAAAGCGTCTTATGTGGAATGGAAGGTAGAGGGGGAAAGGTAAACAGGGGAAAAGGAATGCAGATAGCAACAGGCAGACCAGAGGGGGGAAGGGACTTCAGGGGAAACAAGTAGGGGTGGGCGTAGTGAGCGTAGCGGGGCTACGCGGAGTGCCACGGAGACGGAACCAATCTCCGCACACTCCACGTAGCTCCGCTACTCACCACCCGCACTATTAAAACGTTAAAAAAGGACAATTTAAAACACCTTACCTTATCGGCGGCGTCCCCGGGCCTCCCTCTTCCTCCATTGCGCCTTCTTCTTGAAAACTGCGTATGCGCGGGTGCCTGCGCATGCGCATTCCTCGCGAGAAATGCGCATGCGCGGACGCGATGGAGGAAGAGGGAAGCCCGGGGACGCCGCCGATAAGGTAAGGTGTTTTAAATTGTTCTTTTTTAACGTTTTAATAGTGCGGGCGGGAGGCGGGTGGGAGGCCAACTCCGCTCTGTTACGAGTGTGCGGAGATTTGCCTGCTCCGCCTACTTCGCGGAACAGACAAAATTCCGCACATTCCGAGGGCGGAACGGAGTTGTCCACCCACCCCTAGAAACAAGCAGTCAACGTGAAAGATAGACAAGACCGTGAAGCACCGTTAAAAACAATGTCCGATGTCCGGCTGGGTAGGTGACGGCCGAGGGGGTGAACCATGGCCAGACTCCTCTATAGCTTCATAGGACAGCTCCAACGGCCAATGGTACTCGGGTTCAGCTGTAATTACAAACAGATTCGGTTTTTCGCCCATGGGGCATCATCATAGTTCGATCGAAGGCATCGGTCTCGGTGTAATTGGGAAAACACCCTCCGCTTCGTCCTCCCGCTAGCCTAAGTCTGTAGATTGTGGGACAGCTCATCGTTCTTGCCTTCAGGCCTCTAGTCTCTAGGTCTAGGATCAAGGTCAGTACGTGGGGAAGCCCCACCGCGTCTCCAGGCTGGAAGCGCCCCGAGCCAGAAGTAGTCCGTGTGTCCAGGTCAGGCCACCGAGCTATTGCGCCCTCAGGAGTTCCACACTTGGGCACCACACCATTTATGCCGCTTTTTTCGGTGGCATAAGGGCTGTGTTGTAGGCCTTCCTCTCTTGGGCGGGCAGCCCCCCCTCCGCTTTGCGGCCCCTTCGTGTAGGCTGATGCTGAGTAGTGGCTGTCAGGCGTGAGCCGAATCAATGGTGGTCTTGCCAAGTTCAGCCTGAGGCGGCCATCTTAGGGTCAGGCGTGTGGTATAGCTTTGGTTGTGGCAGCGCGATGTGCATCAGCCTTTTCACCTTACACTTATGGATGAGATGCTTCAGATCTATGGCTTTCTATGTCTGTCCCCCAGACTAGTAGCCAGTGTATTTAATTGTTCCCCTATCGTGAGCGAGACCTCCGCCTGGACGCCATCTTGAGGTCAGGCGCCACTTCCAGCCTTCCACCCAGCTAAGGACTCATATGCTCCCGGTGCGGTGTTGCTTACAGCAGGGAGTCCGCTCCGCCTCATTTACCGGGCCCCACTCACCTCCTTAGCGCGTTGAGTCAGGCGAGGCGCCACAACAGAGTGATTTGCCCATGAGGTGGGCCCCCCTCTGATAGGCACATTTCACCTGTACCTGCTACCGGTGTATATGTGAATACTATGTGCTCCCTAGCGAACCCCTCAGATACCGGGCCCTACAAAATGTTAGTGCTATAGTCTACTTCCCCAGTGGCGTCTCCTCCGCTATGGCGGAGGAGCATCACCGCCCCACTGCTTTTAAGCAGTGCAAAGAAGCATAAAATGATAATAACTTCAAGTTATTATCATTTTATGCTTTGTGACGTGTTCTGCTGCTTTGCGGGCGCACGGGTGGGCGGGGCTGCTCTGCTCTCGGAGCAGGGGAGGAGTGGTTTCCCACTCCTAAGTGCGCAATGACTGTTTGGTCAGCCCTCTCGGGCCGCCCAAACCAGTCATGTGCACTTTCCCCTTTCTCCATGCAGGCTGCATTAAAGCCTGCATGGAGAACAAGCCCAGGCTCCCATTCCCTGGTTGAGCCTCCAACCAGGACGCTCACAACCAATCACAACGCTGAGCGTAGTGATTGGTCAGGGGAGCCTGGGTGCCTACATGCAGCGTTGTGATTGGTTAGCGGGGCCTGGCTATGCTTCCGTCCGGAGAAGAGCAGCAGTAAAGGCGCGGGTCCCGGCGCAATGGTAAGTTTATTTTATTTTTAAATTAAAAAAAAAATATATATGCGCGATCCTTATTACACCCCCCGCGCAGCCAGCCCGCCCCGCCCCACCACCCACGACTGTACTTCCCTCCTCTACCCAAGATCACCAGCGCCATTGTCTGAATATGTGGCTTCTCAGTGTCAGGCTACCCCTCTGTCTCTCACCTGCAAACATGAAGGTGTCCACCTCATCCCCTATCTCCTCGTCTGAGAGTCGCGTGCCATCTGCGTCCTGTGAATGACACCAGAGAGAAACTTAGGGTGAAAATGGCGCAGGAGAGCGTTTACAGGTTTGTCATAGTGCATCGACGTGGTCATTGAAAGTGGATGGTGCTCATTCATCATGGATGAACGCATGCCCTGTCTATCAATTCATGTTATAATATTATTATGTTCTGTAAATCTAGCTTATAGCTCCCACAGCCACTTTGTCCAGTTTTGTTTCAGAAACGGACATCTAGCCAGCAGAGGCGGTTGGTGACCCACAAAAATGGTAGGTCAACATAGTTACAATTAAAAAACAAACAAATAAACATAAACATTTAAAAATGAAAAAAAAAAAATTCTTACCTTAGCCTGCAGCACGTCCTCGGTGTTCTCCAGTCCCCGGCTTCAGACTCCTCCAGCGCAAGGTCCCACAAGTTCACAGATCCTTATCCAATCCAGACCCTGCTCTCATGCTGCATGAGTGAAGCATCTGGATTGGCTGAAGCAGGCTGCCTCAGTGCTCCGAAGAGCACTGAAGCCCCGTGCCTGCTCTCCAACCCAGCTGTCTAAGTCAGCCATGTTGGAGATTTTGAATTGCGCATGTTGGTTTGGCTGTAGCAAGGTAGCCGGCCAAACCAACATGCTCAATTCATACTGAACAAGCCAATCAGAAGCAATGGTGCACTGACCCCGCCCTGCCCTCTCTGTTTGGCAGAAAACCGTAAAAATAAAATTGTAATAAAATCCTTTTATTACCATTTTATTTTTCCAGCTTTCTGTGCAGCAGTGTGTGGAGGGGCGGAGCTCCTCCGCTCCCACGGAGGAACCGCCTCGGCTAGAAAGATAGCATGATGGGTTGAGCACATATGTGAGAAAGCAATGGGTGACTGCAGATAACAAGGACTGATCCTTAATGAGCTGACTCAGCCTTTCATCTTCCTGAAGTGATGGATGAGGAGCCCTGGTAGCTCTCCCTTTCATTTGCATTTAATGGTCTACAGCAGACTGTAACCTCTCTGACACTGCACCATACTCAGCGAGCTGAATGTTACCAACCTTGGATAGTAGCAGGATTTCAACGAAGTCCTTTGGTTTGCCCTGGTTGCTTATCAGCCAAGCGTCTGCCCCCTGCTCACTGAGTGCCTTTTGGCGCTCCTGCATCACACTCTTATTGAACTGGTGAACAATCTCGCAGGCGTGCTTGAACCGCCTCCCATTGCTGGAAAGGCGGTAGATGAAGTCAATATGGTGGGGCAACCAATGCTCCCGCTTCATCACCAGGGAGCTGAGCTCGTAGATAGCTGCAATGTAGTCACTTGGTTTCCTGCAACATAAAAGACACCCACAGTTGTGATAATTCTTGGACTACATCCAACTCCCAGTCACTAAACATCAGCTCATTAATGCAACATCACTTACAGGGACGTACCTCTTCTGGAGAATGCTAAAGACATGCCTATTTCCAAGTTAAGCACATCATCCCTCACCCTTGGGCATAACCCGGAAAGATAATTGTGCCTTCAAATACAATCTCCAGTTTACAGTCCACAGATATGGAACAACCCAACCAGCACACTACGTCTACATCCAGATAAGCTTAGAAGGGCTGACCTATGGTTAGCCAGAGTATTATGAAGTAATATCAATGTATATATAACCCTTCTGGTGCACACTAATAATAATAGCATAATCTCAGCGGTCAGCAGCCAACTGTAGCCTACTCCTCTCACAAAAGACACTTCTGCTATGGTTCTTGCCCATCACCCATTACTATAGCTGCTCATAAGCCAGCCAACTGGCCAGGCATGGAATGACTGAAGAGATCTGTCCCAAAAAGCTGGCTAATCGGAGTACTCCAATCTAGTCCACACTGCAAGTCTCAACTAGCTACGCACTCTGGACACGATTCACAAAGGTAAGTTGGACCAAAGTCTAACTTAGACCAAAAGTCTAACTTGACTACCTTTCAGTAGTCACAATGGTAAGATACTATGAGTAAAGTTAGACTTTTGGTATAAGTTAGACTTTTGGTCTAACGTTACCTTTGTGACTACCGAAACGTAATAAAGTTCGAATTTTGATCTAAGTTAGACTTTTGGTCTAATTTTACCTTTGTGACTAACTGAAAAGTAGTAAAGTTAAACTTTTGGTATAAGTTAGACTTTTGGTCTAACGTTACCTTTGAAAATCGCGCCCTCTGACTCTCACAATGACATTCAGACATGGGATGATAGTAACAGGCCTTCCAAGCAGACATCCCCACCACTTTTATCTTGCTACGATATGCCATGTTATATTGATTATGGGCACCTATTCATCCCTAACTGGTACCCAATTTCTCAGAAAATCTACAGAGGAGCATTGAACTTAAATATAGAGACGGAACCAAGTTCTCAAACCAACCAGGTCTCCAGTTTCTCTTTGAAAGTGAGAAAGTTGTCAGTGAGTCGTAGATTACGGGGAAGAAGGTTCCAATTCTAAGGTGATATGAAAATTAAAGTTGTGCTGTTCCTGAATGATCTAGAATTTAGCAGTATACAAGGGACAGTAGGCTACAGTGTCAAAAGAGATCTTTGGAATGTAATGCCCTCACACACCCAATTGGGTGTCATGCTTCATCATCGGGCTGCTCCTCGTCTGGCCGGCGCTGCAATGCCTGACGGGCTCCCGATGAGGGGCACTTTGGCGGAGATCTTTTTCCAAATAGCCGTTTGGTGCCGTGGGTGTGAGAGATTTAGTGAGTGTAGATGAATAAGTGGTTTGTGAATATCCAATTCTAAGGTGTCAGAAAAGAAAAGGAGCGTCCATCAGTTCTCGTGCGGGGATTCGTGGAGCTGTTGCTTGATAAATGGTGTTGGAACACAGCACTCTGGCAGGGTTGTTCAAAGAAATCTTTCTGCTCAGGTAGTGTGGCCCAGTACCATGCAGCACCTTATGTGTGTGTGGCACAGTAATTTTTAAATTCTGTTTGCACATAGGAAGCCAGTGCAAGGCCTTAAGTTAGGAAGTCATCAATGTACATGCTGGAAGGTTAAGAAACAGGAGGGCTGCTGCGTTATGAGCAGTCTGAAGTCTCCTCGTGAGGTACTCAGGAATGCCAACATACAGAGCATTGCCTTAGTCTAGACTAACACTTCCAATATGGATCAAAAACCAAAGACTGCACCCTTCCAACCGCACACCCTACATGGCGTAGCCTGCATCCCATGTAGGCAAGCACCTCATTGTCCCACATTGGTGTAGCAGGTGCTCTCATTCACAGAACACAATGCCAAGAAGACCAAAGAAACCTGATTCCAACACTCTCAAATGAAAAAATGTAAACATTTTCTCCCAGGAGAGGACTTCAGAACACCAATTCAACCCTAGTTCTATCTCACCTTGATGGAGGCCATGCCCTGTTCAATAGCATCCCAAAGGCCACCCTCTCTACCCTGAAAGGCACGCTTCACATAGCTGCACAGCCCATCAAGGGGCTGAAGAAATCTGACCATATCACCCATGAACTAAAGGATCTAAACTGGCTCCCCCTTCAAGCCCGGATCATCTTCAAGATCAGCTGCAAACGTACGAGGCCCTTAACAACAAGACCCTCGTCTACCTAGCTAACAAACTAACAATCTGTGGAGGTCAATGCCAGACACAGAGTTCCAACATTGCCATATTAGAGACTACACATTGCCAGAAGGAGAAAAAAAAGGAAACGCCTTTTCAGCTTACCCTTAATGATCTGGAACAGCATTACCTTAGATGTCAGGACAGCACCAGCACTCCTATATTTCAGTAAGAACTGAAAACTCACCTCTTCAAGGAACACTACCTCTGATGGACTGACTTCTCTACCTTTCTACTAGTTGTACTTCCTCTCTCTATCCCCTTCCCCCATATTTGCCCACTAGGGTGTCCTCCTCCATTGTCAACCAGCTAGGTTCACACTTCAGAAAATACCAAAATATACAAAACATACATACATACATACATACATACATACATACATACATACATAAAAAGTGGGTATTGGAATTGGCCGAGCAGAGCAGCAAGATGGCCGCTCTATAAGAGGGCTCTGCCGGCCGTGCAAATATCCGATAAAAATCCTGCGGAAGGAGAAGCCATCCACATTCCAAATCAACAGTACAGACTGGGGTACTGCTGCGGACCCAGTTGATAGCAAAATTGGGCTGTTGGAGGGGTGCGCAGTGCCCCAACGTCCGACTGTCGTCTTGAGACCTGGCAGCGCGAAGTGAGCGGACCGAGATATGGAGCAGTGCAGCGGCCCGAAAACAAGCCAACCTACGCCGAGCCCTGTGACGGGACCACGGCGTAGATAAATACTGAACGAGAAGTCGAGAATATATCGGTGACACCCTCTGGAGGCGGCTAAGCTCACCTGATACCGGCGGCCACTGCCGGGGTGCTGCGGGAGACATTGCTGGCGGAGGCCGGGCTGCTGAGTGGGGGCTGCCCAGCACCACGACTCAAATTAGCCCAAGGTACGTGTCGTGCGGCTCTGTGCCGACCCCCCGAGGCAGCCGGCATCGACATCGCGATCGCCATTGACGGCCGCCCGACCAGCGCGGAGACCCAGAGTGAGAGGTTGCGAGCGCCCGCGAGGTGGAAGCTGCCGCGAGGGAAAAAAACACGGACTCGACTGGACGCTCTGGAGTGAAGCTAGAAGAGGGGGGGGCGGACATCGGGTATGGGCGCAAAGTGAGGTGAGAAGACGTGCCCCCCCCCCCCATAAGCAGCGGAGGGCTAAATTCGACACTGCTGCATGTCCCGCTTTCAGTCCCCGGGCAAAGAAATTAGCAGCGCGGAAGATCAAGACTCTACCTCCTGGGGCACATTACGAGGAGTGAGCAGCTGGGGACCCTGTAATTCCACTACTGGGACAGTAAGATGATGGTGCAGAGTGAGTCAGTCACACGGTTGGGTACTCAGCAGAAGACCGAATAAATGAGGGGGGCTTTGCACTAGGTGCCCCAGCGACATCCAATACCTCAGCGCAGCAGGAGGGATATAAAGAATGGGCTCTGTGCCTTCCCCATAGACCAACAAGCACTGACAGCGCTCAGCAGTGAAAATTGCAGTACTACACCTCACCCCTGCCAGTCACCAAATGCAAGTGCTCAGGAAGACTTAATGAGCAGGCATTCACTTATAAGGCCCTAAAAGAATTTCTAAGGATAGCCCTGGGAGGCAGTGGGGACCCTCGGAAGCGGAGTTCGCCGGCCGTGACTGGTGGAAGGCGCGCTGCTGCCCCGGTCATCCCGGTTGCCGTGTTGGAAGTGGCGTCCGTTGACTCATTGTGCCAGATCGTCGGACTCTGCACAGAGGGGGCCCGGAGTGCTTCATACCCACATTCGATCTTGAGGTAGCGATGGATCCCATCTAATTTGCATGTTTCAAGCATGTCCGTGTTCCACGCGCTGAGCTGATGCTGCATACTTTTGGTTCTTCGGTGGATGCTCCCCAAGGCCAGGTCTGTGGTGAAGGGCATGGGGACCTCCATGATCTCTTGGCTAGCAAGTTTTTGAGCCCTCCCTGTTACTACCTGTTGATCCCTTGCCTGACCCCAAAATGGCTGCCACTGTGTTCCCTACCACGTCGTGCTACTCCTCTGAGAATAAACCGGACTTCGACCAGACCTCAAACTCATCCCCATCCGTCCTACCCTTCAGGATACCGAATCTGTGAACCTACCTCTGACCGTGGAGACCTAGCTTTTTGGCCGATGCCCGGTGGAGCTACATGATAGCTATAGAGGAGATGGGCTGTGGACTACCCCTTCGGCCCTCACCTACCCAGCCGGACATTGGGCAGACCTTACTTCGTCTCTCCGTTGTACTCTTCCCCCTACCCCTTTACTCCACCCACTTTCTCCTTTATGCTCCATTTATTCCTCCTCTTTGCTCTCCAACTGTTTTCTCATTGAGACCTAGCCGCTTGACTGATGCCCGGTGGAGCTACCTGATAGCTATAGAGGAGATGGGCTGTGGACTTCCCCCCTCAGCCGTCACCTACCCAACCGGACTTTGGGCAGACTCTCCTTCGTCTCTCCATCCATCCTATCTGCATCCTTTCTCCCTCCTATACCCCACCCCCTTTCCCTTCTAAGCTCCATTTACTTCGTCTTCCGACGCTCTGGAAATGTTATCTTGGAACTGATGTAACTTGTAACTGATGTAATTTTGTAACTTTGTGGATCCTTATGTAAAGCGCTCTGATACCTCCGGGTCTAGCCAGCGCTATATAAAACTCAAATAAAAAAAATAAAAAAATCACACATCTGAATGTACCTTGTGCCACACACAGAAGGTATTCAGCACTGCACATTGGAATGTACTTTGTGCCAAAGACAAGAATGGACTCTGGGCCACACACAGAGTAGCAAACAAGGTTAAGACATATATTTCTGGGCACTGGTTGAACTAAATGCTGCAGAATAAAGGGGACATGCTCCACCCTGATCTATTTTGCTGCTGTTTCAAGAATGTAAGCTATTTCTAATTGCTCTTCCCCCAGGGCAGAATCAAAAGTTCCTGGAAAAAGCAAACATGTGTCAAAAAAGAAAAAGAAACTGAGATAGTTCCTGGGACAGCACTTTTAAAATATGTGTGATTACTGATGCACTTGTGAAAACTTGTCCAATTTATTGTTGACAATCTCACTGTGGCCACAAAAATGGTGTAATGTGGAAGATCTCAGGCTGTAGTGACATCTCACTCCCACTGAGGGTAGTTTCAGATGATGTGGTTTAATCATGTTAGTGTGTGTGGGTGAAGGGGCTTGCAAATAATATATTTTACGTGCTTTGAATCTCATAACAATCGTCTGAACACTTTTACCACTTTTTTAGCTAGACCAGGGCAAAGTTTTCTTTACGTCTGGGTACTCTCATGTAATTTCCAGAATTTTGCGTTGTGCTTGTTTGGTGGAGTTCCGAAAATGTTCATAAATCATATAATTTCGAGTCCATTTGCCTAAAATCCAGTCTCCGGAACACTGGATCAACACAAACGAAAAGAATGTGAGCAGCTTTTGTTTGCAACACTTGTGTTTGCATTTTTTGTGTGCAAAATGCATCGTCACATCCGCAGGATGCAAGGACACATTTTTCACTAAAATATAGCGCTATACCCAGATTTGCATTTTGCATAATTTTCCTGAAATTTGATGTAATTATTCAAAAAGAAATTCTGCAAACTTTACACACCCAGACGCCAGAGTGATATTACAAAGTGGCTGCTCAGTCCTGAGGATGGTAGAGCAAGAGGTCAATACTCACACTTGCTGGAGGGACGCAGTAGGTATGTATTCACTCTTAAGGTAGGTGTTCCTTTGGCCTGTACTCCCTCTTGAGGTGTGGTGTGCAGTAAGTCTATACTCCCTCTGGATGCTGAGGAGGAGTGGGCTCCCTGGATCTACACTGGGGTGGGGGGACCCTCATCTTTTGTGGCGGAACATCCTAAGCCCACATTCACTTGGAGGCAGGGGTACCCTAGGTCTGATTTTCATTTTGAGGCTGGGGCACGCTTGCTCCAAACTCCCTTCTGAGGCTAGTTACCCATGGGAGGTACCCACACATAGCCCAAATGTACTAAGCACTTTCATTGTCCTTGCATCATGCAAGTCGATGCAAGGTAAAACAAGTGCTTAAGTGGGATTGCGACTCTTTTTATCACCAAACTAACGCAATGCAGTGGAGACGTTATATGGTTGGAACATGGGTGTTCCCTGGCTTCCACCCATATATTTTGATGCAACCCCAGATTTACTAAAGTCAAAAAACCTGATTTTGTACCAAAATGGTGTGCCTACCCAACCTTGGCGTAACGAGAAGAAATATCTTCATTTCTCCTTGTTACTGCCTCTGTGCATGTGTGCTGCATTCTACAGCACACATACAAAGAAGAATAAGCCACAAAGGATTGTTTTTGTGCAGGGAGGTGTACTATCCTGCACAAAAAGAGTCAGGCCCTCAAAGTAGGCACCCTGGTGTAGGCACCCTTGCACCATAGCGCCAGGGTGCCTATGCCTTCATTGGCACTTGGCAGCCATAAGTGCATCAGGACAGGGAGAGAGCCGAACAGTGTCATATCTTTGAAAATATTGCGCAGTCCATCTCTCTCCCCTTCATGATTTGCAGCACAGCAACTTGTCTTGCTGTGCTGCATTGCGTAAACTTTTAGTAAATCTGGGCCGTGATGTGTGAGGAGTACTGTGCCTCTAAAAGTGAGTTCCCCAAGGCCCGTACTCCCTTTTGAGCTGCAGTTCCCTAGGCCCATGCTCTTTGTTGAATGAATGAATGAAAGTGGATTTATATAGCGCTAACTTAGCCCAAGGGCGTCAAGGCGCTGTTACGGAGCGAGACAAACGGGTGTATACCGGGTAGAAATGCTCAGGACAAGCTCTATGTGAAGAGCCAGGTCTTCAATGCTTTCCGGAAGAGAGAGTGTGACACCTGACCAGAAAGCTCTTCCGGAAGGGAATTCCACAGTTTAGCAGCATTGGTGGAAAAAGCTCTACCTCCCCATTTGGCTTTTTTAAACCTCGGAATAATCAACAGATTCTTATCTGAGGATCGGAGCTGTCTGGTGGGGACATAGCGATGGAGGAGAACCTTGATCCCCTCAGGACCGGAATCATAGTAGGCCTTATGAGTCATGCATAACGTTTTGAAAAGAATCCTATGGTCCAGGGGAAGCCAGTGCAGAGCTCTGATTGTTGTGGTGACTGAGTGGTATTTAGGCAAGTCAGTTATCAGCTTAGCAGCAGCAATCTGCACCAGCTGCAGACGTTTAATCAATCCTTTGTTAATGCCCAGATAAAGGGCATTACAATAGTCCAATCTGGACATTACCAAGGTGATGACAGCCTGCTTGCGTGAATCAAAGGAGAGAAATTGAATGATTTTCTTAGGATTCTAATAATCCCAAAACAAGTGGAAACTGTCCTGCTAACCTGCCGATTTAGTGATAGTGAGTTGTCCACTATGACCCCTAGATTTTTACCGTGGGAGACTGGGCAGGAACAAACTCCGAGTGAATCTGGCCACCATTCGTTAGACCAGATATCCAGAGAATTGCCAAAAATAAGGACCTCCGTCTTCTCCCCATTCAATTTCAAGAAGTTTTCCGTCATCCAGATGGAAACTGCCTGCATACACCTTCTGAAATTAAGAGCAGAGTCCCTAACATTATGGGTGATAGACACCATTATTTGGGTGTCGTCCGCATAGGACAACACCTCTAAACCAAATGATCTCACCACCTTGGCCAAAGGGGCAACATAAATATTGAATAGCGTTGGACTCAGGGACGAGCCCTGAGGAACACCACAAGAGAGGGATTTAGAGGTCGAGTAAAACTGGCCAAATTTAACAGTTTGTGCCCGCTCACAAAGAAAAGAGGCCAGAAGATCCAGGGCCGAGCCCCCGATCCCAATCTCCCTGAGGCGGGCAACCAACCTCAGAGGAGACAGGGTGTCGAAAGCTGCGGTAAGATCAAGTAAAACCAACAAAGTAGTGTGACCTGCATCAACCTGGGTCCGGATATTGTTAAAAACAATAAAGGGAGTTCCCCAGACCTGCCCTCACTCTTGAGGTGGGGTTTCCTAAGTGGGTTCTCCCTTTTTTAGAGAGTTCCCATAGGCCCATACTACTCTTAAGGTGGGTTCTCTAGGCCCTTACTCTCTCTTGAAGCGACTTCCCTCGGTCCCATACTCACTCTTGGCAGTTGCTGTTGTGGCTGAAGGTGCACTTGAGGAGGCTGTCCAGGGTCATCAGGCTGATGTGTTCAAACATGTCAAGGGAGACAGGTCCGGCAGACATGAGGCTGCACCACTTGTCCTGGGGGGAGACAATTAATACATCTATAATGGGAAACAAGCAGTAAGTAGGAGGGAATATGTTGATGAGGGCACTTGGCGTTAACCATGTTGGAACCTCATCTCCAGTGCAAGGATTTAGCAGCCCCAGACAACATATTATTTTGCTCTTTGGCATGCCCATTCCTCTACCAACAAGGCCATTTTGAGTGCATTTGTTGCATTCGGAAACCATCTTTAGGTCTCCTGTGGTGGCACCCTAAGGCAGTGTATACAATGGCCTTAATGCAACATAGCTTGGGCTTTGAACATGCTTTGGGAGGTCCTAGATCAAGGGGCATTTTGGAGGAAGGAAATGGACCCTGCTCGTGTGAAATGGGTGGGGGTTTGATGGATCTAATGCGAGGATAAATGTATAATTAAAAGAGGAAACTGAAGTACATGGGTAGATTGAATGGGAGCACAAGGTGATGGATGGCTCTAAATACATATATCGACTGAAGTATAGAACAATGCTCTTTTATCAGAATATGTGGCGTGATGTGAGTCAATATGTCTGTTATCTCTAGGGTGAACTTCAGGTTTATCCAAAGGCACTGAACAGGATGAAGGGGGACATTGTTTTTGGATTTGTTGAAGGGGTATTAATAGGGCATTGATCAAGGTCTAGGAAGTGGGGAGGTGGAGAGTGAGAGGTCTGTATTCTGCAACTTTGGAGCAGGTCGGATGGGTGATGGTGCAGCAGATAAAAGGAGTCCCCTAATGGCAACCGCAACATTTTCTTTCATGTTCCAACCAACCAATCACATCACTTGCTCCAGCAAAACTGTGAGTCCCTTGGGAGCGAACTGGTCGACAAGGAAAAAGCACTTGCAACCCATCACATTTTTGAATTCACAGTCTGGAGGGACTCCCATGGGATCAACGGTCAATATATCTTTACATTTTGAACATTAATTTCTCAAAAACTACTAAACAGTTTTACACCAAATCAGAAATAGCATGCTTAGTGAGTAAAGATCTAGTTTTCTGCCAACTTTCGTGTAATTCTGTTGAGCAGTTTCCTCTGTATCATTGTCTAATTTTTCCTATTGAAATGACATGGTGAAAAAAGTGACATCATTGATTACATCACTGGTGACATCATCAAGTCACTGTTACAGTGTCCTATGGGGTTTGTGGACTTGAAGTAATTCAACATGCTACAAGCGTGGCTAATTTTCTGTTGACCCTAAAGAGATTATACTCTTAAAGGCTTCACATGAGATGGGCACAGTGGCATACAGCCTTAGAGCCATGCTTCCAATGCCAGAGTGAAATAAACCACCTCTAAGTGGATACCGCTACATTATACAATATTCAACAATCTTCAAGGCTTTAGCGAAGTTCTGGAAATATACATCCACAATTTATGAACGTCCTCACTATATTGAATTTGGCTATAGTACTGTTTTTACAACTATTTAAAATGGGCACATGCCCAGATATCCACATGTGGTTTTGTCAACAGAAGCTTTGGCTTTTTTCACACATTTTTGGAACAGGCTTTGGATTTAAGCCGCAGCCTACCTTGAAATATACCTCTGCAACACTCATCAGGTGAGCTCAGTCTTTACTTTGTTTAACATGGAGTAAATACTTTCGCCCCAAACTTTAGTGATTTATAAATGGTACCGAATATACCTTCCAACATGCAAAACCACACTTGCATCAGGGCTTATGCTATTGCCATGCTCTTCACCCACAAGTGTTCACACAGTAAGCCTATGCTGTATATGACTAAGGTGTTATCAGTAATGTCATCAATGATATCATTTGAGATGTAATCAGTGATGTTATCAATGAGGTCAGTTAGTGCGTCATAAGTGATGTCATATGTGAGTTGATGAGCAGTGCATAGTGGAGCACAAGTTATAGGTAGTTCAGTAAACTATAACTAGTGAAGTTCAGTGTTTTCTTTTTGTTTCTAAACATTCGTTTTTGTGTTATTTCAACATCTATCCATCCAACACCTACCTATAGCGTCACTTTAACCTTTCTTTGTTTGTTTCAGTAAATATATGTATATAATGTCACTTTAACTTTGTTTTTTCCATTATCTATCTATCTATCCAGGGCCGGCACTAGGCATGGGCAGTGTGGGCAGCTGCCCAGGGCCTCCAACTCAGCCTACCAGCATGGGGACCCACACAATGGCAACACCCCACCGGTCCTCATGTACCCCTGCCGATCCAATTGAAAGAAAGGTGTCTCTTTACAATTGGGCCCATGAGAGGGGGCCCTCTCCCTGGGCCTCTCAGGGATGGTTAGGGGAGGCCTAGGGAAGGGAGATACTTCCTCTTGTCCAAATTGCAAGGAAACAAACTTTGCAGGTTTGTCCTGCAATTCGGCGTCCTGTCCGGCTGCCCATTCAGAGACACCGCAGGACGCCCATTGTCAGCACTTTAGCGTCCCCACAGTTTTAACTCTCAGCCCCCAAGCAATTCTCCCACCTTCAGCCCGATATGAGCTGTAAAAGAGGTGCTTGTAGGTGGCTGAGAGATCCTAGAACTGACCCTCTATCTATCTATCTATCTATATATCTATCTATCTATCTATCTATCTATCTATATATATATATATATATCTATATATATATATATCTATATCTACTACTATATATATATATATATATATATATATATATATATATATATATATATATATATATATATATATGCTGTCAGTGATGGGTAGAGTCCAGGGTTTTTAGAGATCAGGGATGGGTGGAGTTTAAAGGTGGTGAATGATTGTAGAGGCCAGTGATGGGTGCTGGTGATGTTTTCGGGTTGTGAAGCTGTTTTAGGGTTCAGGGATGGGTGGGGTTTTGATGGGGAGGTTTTAGGGGTCAAGGTTGTGAGGGGTTATGGTGGTGAGGGTGCTTAACATTTATAGATGGGTGCAGTTAACTGGTGGTTAGGGGTTATAGGGCTCAGTGATGGATGGAATTTAGGGTGGTGGAGTTAAGGGGTGGTGAATTGTTTTATGGCTCAAGGATGGGTAGCTTTTAAGGGTGGTGTCGAATTTTAATGGTTCAAGGATGGGTGGAGTTTAGGGGTGGTGAGGGTTTTTTATGTATCAGAGATGGGTGCAGCTTAAGGATAGTTAGGGATTTTTAGGGTTTTGAGATGGGTGGAATGTAGGGGTGGTGAGGAGTTTTAGGGGTCAGGGATGAGTGGAGTTTGAGTGGTGAGGGGCTTTATGGATCAGAGTTGGTTGTAGTTTACAGGTAGTGAGGGATTTTTAGGGTGTCAGGAATGGGGGAGTTTAGAGGTGGCGAAAGACTTTAGAAATCAGTGATGGGTGGAGTTTAGGTTGGTGAGGGTTTTTTAGGGTTAAGGGAATCAGTGGAGCTAAGGGTGGCGAGGGATTTTAGGGGTTAGGGATGTGTAGTGTTTCGGGTTGGTGAGAAATTTTTAGAGGTCAAGAATAGGTAGAGCATAGGGGTGGTGAATGGGTTTTTCAATCACGGATGGGTGGAGTTTAGGCTGGTGAGGGTTATTGGGATTAAGGGAATCGGTTTACCCAATGGTAGAGGAGGAATTTTTAGGGGTCAAGATTTAAAGCATCCAAAGTAATTGTCTTTAGTGTGCCATATTTAAATCCCAGCTAATGACCCCCAATGGAAAAGAACTGACTTAAAAACTCCCCCAAACATACAAATCAGATAAAATGACATACAACTGTTCTACAAGCCAAAGAATAAGATGAAGTCACCAAGAGAGTTTGTGAGTGGGAAGAAGAGGAGGGACACAAGGAGGGTCCTCATTGGCAGAGAAGTGGTCAGGGATCAGTAGAGCAGGGCGCAAGAATGGATAGTGGGTACGGGGAAGCATGTGGCATTGTAGATGACCAGCGTCTATGGGTTGTATCAAGGAAAGGGTGAAGAGAGCAGCAGTAGTGTTATGAGATGAAGAGAGGCTTGCTGGTATATTTTTAGTACTGGAGTTCCAGCCGTGGTTTTGATGTCTGGGTTGCTTGCATTCTTGTGATAGATGGGGGCGTTTGAGAGGTGTGGCTTTGGCATACAACGAAATGATGTGCCCCCCCTGTAGACTATGAAGATGGGCCCCTCAGTCTCCCACCTCTCACATATATTTGTTGCATCGGCCTGAATGGGGGGCCCCCTGAAAGATTACTGGTCCCCGGATGTGTTGGGGGCCCCCTGTGCCACGGGGCTGCAAGGGCATGTTTTACGCCCCTGAGGTGCGAGGCATGGTGGGTCGTGTCTATAGAGCATTCACGCAGTGCCTGACAGGCTGGTCTGACAGGTCAGTGTGTGGGCCGGTTTATTGACTGTTTGTGGGATGGTTTTATGGTCTGATGGGACAGTTTTTACTGTTGATCTCCTTGATATTAAAACAAACGTTTCCTGCAGCAAGCTCAAATCCATGCATCATTCCATAACTGGCAAACACGTATATAGCATGTTCAAAACTGACCCGATTTGCAAACATGGGCCACTTTTTTAGCTATCTAATTCACTAATGTTGGCTACATTTATTTTTGTGCCCAGGGCTATTTTCTGTCCCAGTCCGACCCTGGAAAGGGGTTTGATGAGGTGTGTTGTGACCTTGGGCAGATGATTAGTGTTTGACGGGTTTCTACATACTCACGGCTGTGATCCTGGTGTCAGGTGTGTACTGATGTGCATAATAATAGCAGATTGTCAGCAGTGTATTCACGCGCACGAGGTTTGTGTTCTGATGGAACGTTGGAAGGTGTGGATTCACACGCACAATGTCTGCACACGGATGGAAGATTGGCAGATGACTTAATGGCAATGTGTCCTCATGTGGCACATGCATCATGTCTGTCAGGCAGGTGTGTACTCACGTGCATGATGTCTGCGCTCTGGTTGAAGATCTCCACGTAGTGCTTCAAGATGTCGAAGTGAAAGGCCGGAGTCAGCAGGCGGCGGTGACGTCCCCATTTCTCACCTTTGCTGAGAATCAAACCGTCACCTGGAGAAATAAATATGCAAAAGTCGGAATGGGGGAAGTCAACAGGAAAAGAACGTTTCCACAATGCAATGGCCAACATACCAAATCAGCGCAAAGAATGACAGGGCCTAATTTCCAAGAAAGCACTCAAGCCCTTTGGCTGCGCCACGCCGCAGCACTTTCAAAGCACAGGGATGCAACATATTTACACTAATATGTTGCATTCCTGTGCTCTCCCCAGTGCTGGCGCACAAAGGGCTGCCATGCACCGACGCAGGCACCCTTGCACTATGGTACAAGGATGCCTGCATCAAGGGGATGATTGTTTATGTGCAGGAAGGGTTCCCTTCCTGCACATGAAGAATCTTAAATGGCGCTTTTCAACTTCTATGTGTGCTGCATTAGCACACATAGAAATTGCAAAACGTTATTTTTTGAATAATTGTTTATGTGCAGGAAGGGACACATTCCTGTACATAAACAATCAGGACAGGAAAAGCCACGCAGGGTGGCTTTTCCTGTCCTTGTAAATATGGGGCAGTAAAATGCGCCGCCGGTGCATCACAAAAAGTGGCGCACCGGTGGCGCGAGGGGCTTGTAAATAAGCCCCAACAGTTTTTATTTCACTGACTTTTACACTGGAAGTCAATACATCATTGTTATTGAAGCATTACTTTAAGCCCTCTCCATACATTATATGTATATAGTGAAATAAGGGATATATTTGGTTGTTGACTGTGAAATAAGGGTTTCATAATGGCAGCCCCAAACCACTCTGCAGAGCTTAACATTATCAGGGCTTCTAGGATTATACAGCATGGAGGCCAAATTATGTGGAAAGGCTATCTCATTTATGTGGCAATAATGCCAATTATGTGTCACATTTTCTGTTAGTGCTATTTTTATCCATTTGAGGCAGAAACAACAATGTTGGTGAAATCTGCCACTTTTGCAAATTATGTACCAAATTATGCAGCGAATGCAGTAAATCCATAATTATGCATTAAAATTCATACAAAAATTATTATTTTACATGTAATTTATTTAAATGTGTTTACATGCATGACAGAGCTAATCATCAAGACTAGGATTGTTTTTTAATTTTGGATTTTTGTAAAGTGCTACTATTGATGGCACCAAGATGCTTTGGAGTGAAGATATAAACAGCAGGTAGCAAGATAGAGCATTATAGGGCTAGTATGCTGGAAGAGCACTGGTACCAGCCTCTGGTGTCAGCAACTGGAGTTCGCGAATCTGAGAAGATGAAAAAAGCTGGCCTGTCAGCAGTGAGGTAATTTGTTCCCCAGGTCTTGCGCTTTTAGGGCCTTGAGCTGGAGCTCCACCATATATTTATAAATGTTAAAGCAAGTCAGCTCTATTACTGACAAAGCAATATAATATAAGACCAGTAGATGGCACCAAATGCTTAGAGTTTGATGACCCCTACAAAAACTTAAGCCATGCGTCGAAGACATGGCCGTATTTTCTCTACAAAAGGTGTCAACACAAGGGGATAGCTAACCCCGACTTGGCTGAAAGTCTGCGGGCGGAACGGAGAGGGTTCTGCCCGAAGTCAGCCCGCCATTTTTAGACCCTCCTCCAGCCTTGTGCCGTCAATGGTGAAAGCTTCAGAGACAGGGTGTGGTAAAGTAATATTATTATTATTATTTTATTTATCGCTAAAATGTTGGAGCGCTTCACAGTAGAATTCGATCATTACAAAAGCACCAAATGTTAAACCAACCTTAAATATACAGTGCAGGCAGGGCTTTAAGTGGGATGAAAAAACTGGGGGGGGGGTCTCTCAAAGGGGCGTGGCCAATGTAATTATGGGCGTGGCTTAAAAACAGGTAAGCTAAAAATCTGTGCTTACTTAGCATAGTGCTTACAAAGAAAGGGTAAACCCAAATAAGTCACTGGGACCTGGGTATAAAACAGTACAGTAGAGAAATGGTCCCAGTGGGACAATTCTTAAGAGAACACACAGTTTGAAAACACAATAGGCACGAATACACTAATACTACGTGAATTCAAGTCCAATGTTATTTAATCACGTTGAACATTTCAAATGCTTACGAATCAGCGAATGAATCAAGAACATGTCAAACAAGTGCCCCACGTATAGGGGAGAAAAACAAGGGGGAGAGGTAGTGTGCTTCAAGTGAGGGTTAGGAAGGTGAAAAGAAAAGATAGTGACATTATATTCATCACGTAATTATTTACAATAAAAACGGCTTTTCTTAAGCCTCACAGTCAAATGTTAGAAAAATACACATAGCCATGATTATGAGTATACTGTCACAGTGAGAAAAGCACTGTTGAACAAAACTGGCATATAACAGTAACGCACTCGACGTTTCGACCCCCAAAGATAAGGTAGGTTGCTTAATTCCTTACGCCGGGGTCTTCCTCAGGACTGAAAAGAAGGGTGGGGGTGGCACCTGGGGAATTAACAAAAGAAACCCTTAGTATGAAGTTAGAGGGATGTTATTTTTACAGAAAAGGAAGGGTACGGTGAAGCTAAAATTACCATGTGCCACCCTTGAATGGAGGTGGTACCGTTGTGTGTGGGCCTGTAGGCTCCAAGGGCCAGAGAGCGGATAGATGGCACCTGGAAAACAAAGTGAGGGCCATCAGATTGTATCTTATAGGTTTGTATTAGTCAATTGGACTGTCGAGCGCAAGTAAAAATCAGACTTACTAAGTTTGAATTTAAAGGGGATCATCCATTTTCCCAGTAAAATAGTTGGTTAAACTTGGATCAGAGCGTTCCATAAATTGTGTTAAATCTAAAGGAAATGAAAAAGAAAAAGAGAGAAGGACCGAAGGTCAACTACCACTCGTGCGCACCCGTCTACATGGTCATCTTCTCACCAAATATTTACAGGCGAATATAATTCCAATCGGTCTACAAGTGGGGAACGAACCGGCGATTTTTGTGGACCTGCCTAAATTCAAAGAAGGCTTCAGCTTTGTTGCCAATAATTGCTCCCGGCACTGGATGGTGTTGGGGGTCGAGACTGCGGCGGAACAGTAAAGGTTCTCACGAGAGAAATCGCTGCCCTAAAATTGGAGATCTCTGGAGACTCCTCCTTGACGCCTTGGATCGCCTAGACAAAACCTTGAAAGACTTCGAAACCAATACCCAAACCAAGAAATTGGAGAAGCTGGCAAAAGACATTTGTTATTACGATAAGAAAAACACTTACCCCTACCTGCAAGAGGATTATTTTAAACAAGATAACCTAGGCCGTTTTTCGAATAGAGGACGAGGGGGGTACAGAGGCCGGAGAAACTACACTACTTTCTCTGAGTCATCCGGCACCAACAGCACTGACAGCGAAAACGAACAACCAGGCACAAGCCCAGAATACAGATACCAGGACAACTGGTATCTACCACAAGGACCTCTGCCTTTTTTAGGCGAGGGACAATGGCGACCACCCAGAGGAAGAGGCGGCAACTGGCCTTAAGGACCCCAACGGGGACAGGCACAGTTCAGCGGGAACTGGGAGAGAGGACGCAGGAGAGTACAGAAGCAGGTGCGTTTCCAGCCAGAGAACCATGGGGAGATCCAAACCCGCCGCAGGACGTGCAGGTGGTAAGGAAACCAGATAACCCGATAGTGAACATCTCCTCTTACACCCTCAAAGAAGAAGAGACCAAGGTGTTGAGTAAAGGTCAATCTTTCGTACCAACGGCCCATCCAAATCTCTTCTCCATCAAGACAGAGCTCCATCGCTTCTTCAGGAAGATTCGCCTACGATATTTCTTCAGGCATTCTTCGGCACCACATGCAGCCTCGCAGACTGGATTGATGGTACCTTCTACCTTTGTCCCACCGGCACATGCTATGACCAACAAGACCAACAAGATCCTTGCTTATGAGAGCGTCATACTCAGGGATGTCTCTAAAGTGCTTAAAGCCAAAAAATACATCAACCACAATGTAACCAAAATGGAACATGAAGCCCTCCTGTCACTCAAGCAGAATAAGGAAATTGTGATTAAACCCACGGACAAGGGTGGAGCCATTGTGGTACAGGATGTGACCAAATATAAGACTGAGATCCTCAATCAACTACAGGATGGGATTAGTTACAGAAAACTACGAGCGGACCCTACAAAAGAACTGGAGAAAGAGATCCTACAAATCACCAAGGAAGGGCTAGAACAAGGTTTCCTATCTAACTTGGAATTTCTTTATCTGAACCAAAAGCAGCCTCGACTCCCTACTATCTATACACTGCCAAAAATCCACAAGGATATGCTGAACCCGCCCGGACATCCCATCGTTTCAGGCTGCGGATCCCTACTCGAACCTCTGTGTAGATACATTGATCACTTTTTGAAGCCGATAGCAGAAACCACGGATGCATACTTGAGGGACACCAAGCAGACAATCAACTTGGTGGCTCAACGTCCCTTTGACCCGACTGAACAACTCTTAGTAACGTTGGACATCGTGTCACTGTACACAAGTATACCTCAGGGATCAGCTCTTGAGGTGATGAAATTAGCCCTCGACCGGAGAACAGCACCAATGAGGGTACCTACAGAGTTCATTATTGACCTTCTTCAAATTGCAATGGTGAAAAATTTCTTCTTTTTTCAGGGTCACTACTATCTTCAAATCAAAGGCGTCGATGGGGGCGGCTTTTGCCCCAGACCTGGCGATTATTTTTATGGACCATTTTGAAAACTCCTATATCTTCAGTAACAACAATCCCTTTAACCACAAGGTGACCCTGTGGAAGAGGTACATAGATGACATCCTCATGATCAGGACTGGCGATCAAGTGGAGTTGGATCTCTTCCATACATGGCTCAATCAGAGAAGTGAGGACATTCAATTCACTATACACTTTGATCCCAGAGAAATAGATTTCCTTGATATCTCTTTTAGAAATGAGAACAACATACTCTACCCCACACAATATCTCAAGCCAGCGGAACGGAATTCACTCCGCTATAATAGCCATCACCCAAGAGGCCTAAGAGACAATTTGCCCTTTGGGCAATTCCTGTGGATCTGTCGGAACTGTTCAAGGAAGGAAGACTTCATGTCAGAATCAGAAGAGCTGTCTGATCGACTTCTACAAAGAGGTTACCCGAAGAGATTGGTGAAAAGAGCACGCAAGAGGGCTTGGTTCAGCCCTAGAGAAACATTGCTGGCACCAAGAGAAAGGGAGTGTGATCCCACACAGAGGATGATCTGCGTCACCACTTTTTCAACTCATAGTAACGCAATCAAGAAGGTGGTCAATCAACATTGGGGCCTAATATCAGATGATGTGGAACTACCAGACCTCCCAATGCATTCCTTCAAGAAAGCTAAAAGTGTGAAGGATCGTGTGGTACGTTCATTCCTAGATTCACCTGAGGAACCATCTCTTCAATCCCTGTGGAATTTACCCCCCACTATAGGCCATTTCAAGTGTGGACACTGTAAGGCCTGCAAAATCACGATTCAAACAAAGCACTTTGTCCATAAACAACACAAGATTGATCTTAAGTCCTTTACTAACTGCAATACATCCAATGTCATCTATGGAATCATCTGCCCGTGTGACAAAATATATGTGGGCCAAACACAGCAGTAGGTAAAAGCCCGAATACTGCAGCACTGCAGTAGAATACGATGCAGAGTGCAAGGTGCGCCCTTGATGGAGCATTTTAGAGATGTAAAACATGGCCCCGACGAGCTCAAATGGTTAGTCTTGGAGAAGGCTACTCTCGGTCCCAGGGGGGGCAATATGGAAACCATCTTGAATGTTAGAGAATGCAAATGGTTGTATCGTTTGGACTCTATACACAATGGCCTCAACGAATTGGACGCTAGCCACGCACAGCTTTCTTGCCTAGTATCAGAATAATATACTTGCACGGCCTAGAATAGTTCTGGTACATTTCAGATCCTCCCTCTAATATGCCTGTTACAGACACATAAGTCCTATCCCAAGTGGTTGCCAGCCTTGCAGAGGTTCTCCACCCGGCAATAGAACACCTAATGGCACTATCAGTACTTAGACTATCAGATACAAGACTATTGTTTGATTATACATGACGATCAAGTTTTATGTTCCGTCTTATCCGTGTAATATGTGATAAAATGTATATGATGCTGGACATGTATCTCCGTTATGTATATGATGCTAAACACGATGGGATATGCCTGTCAATCTGGCAACAATCCATTGAATGGGTCATTTGGCTTATATCCCTTTGTAAGATCATGTAATAGCCACACACTAGGCCTTCCGGTGAATTCGACAGTTTCATCCATATTTGTAAGGGATATACTCCCTCCCGTTGATCCGCTCGATCCAGTGAGTTTAATGGCAAATGCCTGCCTGCTTACAAACCCCTTTTTTTTGTTGTTGTAACCATCGCCTTTTTACTCCGATTAATAATGTTCCCACTATCTGTACAAAATCCCGTTTCTAACTCCTTTTTTGAAACATTGCCGAAATGAGTCTTTTTTCCGTGGCAAGGCCGTGATGACTTGTCATTTCCGACAAGCATCGAGCGTCTGCGATGATGCGGCCGCGCGTCCACGAGGAAGACGGGCCCCTGCTATTTAACAGCAGGCGTGGCAGTGCTCCCGTTCCCTTGCGAGAGACGGATGCACTTCAAACATTAAAGGTAAGCCCGAGACCGCTCTTCATCCACAGAGCACACCATACCCCTGTCATAGTCAGGCCCTCTGGACCCCGTCCGTTTGATTAAGGAGAGTTCTTTCCTTTCCATTTTTTTAGACTGAACATACTCGGTGACTTTGAAAATCGGTGACCGATTAAAGACAATTTGGGTAAACTTTTCTTTCTCTGCCTAATATGGAATACGGGCATTTTTGCATAGAGTGTGATTATTTCTGTCAACTGAGTGGTAGTTGACCTTCGGTCCTTCTCTCTTTTTCTTTTTCATTTCCTTTAGATTTAACACAATTTATGGAACGCTCTGATCCAAGTTTAACCAACTATTTTACTGGGAAAATGGATGATCCCCTTTAAATTCGAACTTAGTAAGTCTGATTTTCACTTGTGCTCGACAGTCCAATTGACTAATACAAACCTATAAGATACAATCTGATGGCCCTCACTTTGTTTTCCAGGTGCCATCTATCCGCTCTCTGTCCCTTGGAGCCTACAGGCCCACACACAACGGTACCACCACCATTCAAGGGTGGCACATGGTAATTTTAGCTTCACCGTACCCTTCCTTTTCTGTAAAAATAACATCCCTCTAACTTCATACTAAGGGTTTCTTTTGTTAATTCCCCAGGTCCCCCCCCACCCTTCTTTTCAGTCCTGAGGAAGACCCCGGCGTAAGGAATTAAGCAACCTACCTTATCTTTGGGGGTCGAAACGTCGAGTGCGTTACTGTTATATGCCAGTTTTGTTCAACAGTGCTTTTCTCACTGTGACAGTATACTCATAATCATGGCTATGTGTATTTTTCTAACATTTGACTGTGAGGCTTAAGAAAAGCCGTTTTTATTGTAAATAATTACGTGATGAATATAATGTCACTATCTTTTCTTTTCACCTTCCTAACCCTCACTTGAAGCACACTACCTCTCCCCCTTGTTTTTCTCCCCTATACGTGGGGCACTTGTTTGACATGTTCTTGATTAATTTGCTGATTCGTAAGCATTTGAAATGTTCAAGGTGATTAAATAACATTGGACTTGAATTCACGTTGTATTAGTGTATTCGTGCCTATTGTGTTTTCAAACTCTGTGTTCTCTTAAGAATTGTTCCACTGGGACCATTTCTCGACTGTACTACTTAGCATAGTGTGCCGCCGGAATTGGATTTTGCTGTTTCTGTCACTGCATCCAGATATATGATACAACAAGTAACATCATACCTACAACAAGTCAAGAGTATGGGCTTTGTCAATGGTTGTTAGTTGCATAAGATAAGCCCTGGTGACACCACGACAATGTTGCTGCTCCTGACTTTCAAAAAGAGAAGAGAAATCCAGAGAGAAAAAGTCTCTCTTTAAAGGATTTCCCTTCCCCTACAACGCTCACCTGGCATGACGTCATGCCCTAACTTCTCCACTAGTGAGAAGTGAGCAGTGTGAACCCGCGCACATTGATGTGCCTGCTGTCACTGCAGTCCGTAAAAAAACGGCCCGCCTGTGCCAGGGCACAAAACAGAGCCCGACAGAGACCCGTTTCGAGGCCCCCTTTAAAAAACTGCCGGTGCTCAGCACCGGTGAGACCCGGCCCACTTAAAGCCCTGAGTGCAGGATAAGAACAGACACAAGACTAGGAGAGTGTCATGCAGTGGTGAAATAGAGAGAGGAGTGATCCACTGGGCAGGTCTAGATGGAAGGTCAAGTCCCACAGTGTTGTGGAGAGACTAGCAATTCACTGAAATGTCTCTCAATTTATAAGAGGGCTATCAGTTCAGATGTAAAGAGTGACATTGGGGAAGTGGTGCGTAACTCCAGAAGTAAGGAATCACAAACTCTGGTAGCACTTCCTGAAAAGATTGTGCCCTAAATCCTTCCTTTTGAAGGGAGCCTTAAGTAATAGACTCACAATAAGGAGGAGCCAATTCCCAGCTGCTCCTCCCACACAGTCAGGACCGGAAGTAGAAACGGGCCTGTCCTGACCAGTGTTGTAATGCACGCCCCTGTAGCCCCTGCGGCGCAGGTGCCCCTGTGATATCCTCATTATGAGGTCATTTTCTATAGTCTGTATTGCATATTCTATGTTCTGTGAGTGTCATGTAAACTGGAAGTGCATCTTCCAAGCGGACTCTCATGTTCTATGTTCCAGCCTTGGTGGACGGTTGTCCCTTAGGCAGTTACTTCAGAACAGCAGAACTGGGGGGGGTCGCTTGTGGATGGGCTCCTGCATTGGATCTATAACGCTTAAATAAAGAGTACTGGAATAACTACCGGAGTGGTTATTAGATATACATTTGTCAACATTTTGGCAACGGCTGGGAAAGGATTAACATTTTCTTATTTCTTAAGGAATATACCACAGAGCAGGCACAGCGCCCGGGCTCCCCCCCCCCCCCCCATCGTGTGTGTCAGCCCGGGCTGAGACAGCTTCCCGGGCACACACACAGACAGTTTTTGAGCTGCTGTGGGCTGGCTGGTTTGGCGTCCGTCTTATTACAACCGCACCCGAGTACTTCACAGGTCTTTCAAAGACCATTTACTTGTTAATGAGGCTTTGTTGTTTTTCACCCCTTCTTAGAGCCCCTGCATCTCCACTCTGCCTATTGCTGGAAGAATTACCCCCCCGAAATGTTTATTATCCCCCCGAAATGTTTATTATCCCCCCCTCCGAAATTTGGCTCTAGTTGCGACTCTGCCACAGAGACTGTCTACAGTTACTCCCGTTGCCGTGTTTGCACGGTGTCTGATTCCTGGCCGGCTCTTCTTTGATGCAGTGATTTCCCCATCGGCACTTCTGGAATCATGTGCCACATTAATGATTGGTTTTTACTTATTCTTGGAACCTGATTGATGGACTAAGCTGATGTCACCGCAGAGCCACTCATGAGATACTAGTGAGCATTGCCGCTGCTCCTGTGCTGTTTATCTATGCAGCCGTGCGCGCAGTGGCGTAACGAAACTTGAGGGTGCTCCCCTGCAAGGTAGGCGGAGGGGCCCCCTCCGAGCTCAATCAGGAGCTCTCCGGCCGAAGTACTGTGCTGAGGGGGCCCCCTAGAGCTTGGGGGCCCCCCCGCACCATGGGGACTGCAGAGGCCTGTGTTATGCCCCTGCGTGCGCGGGCCGCATAACCAAGCCTGGCATGTTTCCTAGCAACGACGAAGCCTCTGTGTTGGCCCACGTTGGTTAAGCAGCTGTGCACGTGCCGTGCTATAAAGCTTGGCTTGTTTCCAAGCAACTACAGAGATTCTGAGTCAGCGCGTGTACACGGTTACACCCGACGTAGCCTATTTTGATTCTGGGCTACAACAACGCTGTCTGTTTCCAGCACACACGCTTATGTGCAAATTACAAGCTGAGGTAGAGTTTTTGTTTCCATGTTTGTTATCTAATTCACTTGTGTTCCTCCCTTCAGGAACTACATTGTGTTGTCATCACATTTGGCACAACTAAGTGGTAAAACATTTTTTTCGTCTTTCTCTCTTTCTTCATTTCTTTTCTGCTTAATTCCTTGTGTGTTGCGCTATGTCTGGAAGTGGAAATGTACAACAACCTCCTCATTTTTTTGCCCGAACCTGAGAAGCCTAAAATGGAGTGGAAACATTGGGCGCGTGTATTTACAAACTGTTTGGTTGCTATTGATGGGATTAATTACAGAGCTGCCAAGAAGTCTGCTATCGTATACAACTGTCTTGGAACTGAAGGATAGAACATTTTTGACAATGTGCTTGAAATTCAATCCCCAGCAGAGGATTCAGGAGATGCTGCTGGGTGGAATGTGCTTTACATTTCTTAGATGAACCTAGCATTGTTTTAGAGAGGTTTCGTTTTTACTCACAGAAACAAGCGGCTGGTGGAAAGTGTTGATCAGTATTTGGCGGCTCTTAGGTTCTTGGCTAGCAGTTGCCAGTTTGAGAATGCCAAAGATCAGTATCTGAGAGACCAAATTGTTTTAAACTGCAATTCTAAGAAAGTTCAGGAACACCTTTTATGTGCTACTAATCCTACCCTTGATCAAACAGTTTAAGATTGCCAAAGGCACTGTGCGCTCTTTGTAATCTGTGAAGTGTTGTCTGGTGCTTCTAGTGGTGCAGATAAAATGAATGTGAATGCAGTTTAAAATTTACAGGACAAACAAAAAAACAAAGGGCCTAATTTACAAGAAAGTGCCGCGCTGCAGCACCGCAGGCCCTTTGGCTGCGCCACTCTGCGGCACTTTCAAAGCACAGGAATGCAACATATTTACAATAATACGTTGCATTCCTGTGCGCTCTCCCCTGCACTGGCGCACAATGGGCTGCCATGCGCAGACACAGGCACCCTTGCACGATGGTGCAAGGATGCCTGCGTCAAGGGGATGATTGTTTATGTGCAGGAAAGGTTCCCTTCCTGCACAGAAACAATCTGAAATGGTGTTTTTCAACTTCTATGTGTGCTGCATTAGGACACATAGAACTTGCAAAACGTCAGAGTCATGATGGGCTCTGGTTCGCCTGTTACAATGCTATCTAAATTATATCAAGTTGCATTGGTGCATTACCTTGCATAAAAAGGTAACCATTGCCTATGGCAAGTCTGAAATAGAAACATACTTTTTTTTTAAAAGAAATATTGCATTTCTCAGGCAGGCAGATATATACTAAGATTTATGTGGCTGTGAATGGAAGGGACATCATGGACTGGATTGATCGGGGAGACTTGGTATTGTTTTAGGACCAGGTACAAACGTTTCAGTTATGTCTCTTGAGACCAATGATGATAATATTAAACATGTTATTTCCAAATATCCAACTGTTTTTTCGGATGAAAAAGGGACTGTTCAAGGGCTTGAGCATGAAATTATTTTGAAACCTGATGCGGTACCAGTGAAGCACAAAGTGAGGGAAACATCTTGGTCAGTTCTGTACGGAGAAAATCATTGAATCGGTCAATGCCGCCGAGTGGATCAGTGTGGTCGTTAACGCTATAAAACAAAATGGCCAGATTTGGCTGTGTGCTGATTTACGCTCTCTTAATAAGAATATCGTAGTTGATTGCTGCCCTTTATCAAAAACAAAAGAGCTTCTATCTTCCTTAGAAGGGGCTAAAATCTTTATAGAAACGTCGATCTCAAGGCAGCCTACCACCAAGTACCCCTTAAAGAAGAGTCACATGCACTCACCTCATTTATTGCACCTTTTGGGGCCTACATATACTTGCGTTTGCCATTTGGTTTGGCTAGTGCTGCAAGTGTATTTCAAAAACGTGTGTTTATGCTCTTCAAGGATGTACCTCGTGTGTTATCCTTTCAAGGCGATATTCTTATATTTGCAAAAATGGTATGTGAACATAATCACATTCTAAATACAGTGCTACAAATATTATGCAAAGACGATATTACAGTGTCAAAGGACAAGTGCAATTTTATCACCACTAACGTTAAGTATTTGGGGCACTGCATAACTGCTGATGGTGTTAAACCCAAGGAGGACTTGCTTAAAGCATTAAGAGGCATTTCCCCTCCTAGTAGTAAAGAGGAGTTAAAATCTTTTTTAGGGTTAAGTGATTATTATTCCAGATTTGTTTGTGCATATGGGGACCAGATGAAAGGGAATTTTTGGGGGAGATTAAGGATATATTAACGAAAGTTTCAGCATTGAAATCCTATATTAGTGGTCAGCAATGAATTAATAACAGTGGATGCTTGTGGGGTGGGCCTTGGCACAATTTTGTGCCACCGTATTGATGGAATTGAGGTCACTATTGCTTTCGCCTCTAGGATCTTATCTGATGTGGAGAGACGGTATAGTACCATTGAAAGGGAGGCACTCGCTTGTACTTGGGCAGTTGAGAAATTTAGGACTTACGTGTGGGGTACCCAATTTGTTCTATGCACCGATCACAAACCCCTGATTTATCATTTAGAGGACAAAGGCACATCCTCAGCATCGTCACGCCTCATAAGAATATTATCTAAATTGCAAGAGTATAATTTTCTTGTGAGATATTTTCCTGCTAGCACCAATATTTACTTACTGATAGTAAAAAATATCTCACTGGGTTCAGCTACATTGGGACAACCTGCTCATGACACTGGATGGTCTTGGGCATCGATATAGCAACAGAAGAAATCAGCAAACTTGAGGTAGAAATAAAAGACATTGAAAAACAGATAAAAGACAATAGCGGTATTACAGATGCAAAAATCCTTTTGGAGAAAGTGGAAAAAACCGTCTCTGAATTCCATAGGATAGAACAAAACAAAAAAATGACCAAAGTTAGAAGAGAAGTTAAAAACTACAAGATTGAGAGAACCTACCCTCACTTAGTAGAGGATTTTTACTCGAATAGATTATATTCGGCACCCCGAACACAGCGCCCTTGGGGCCGATTTAATAAACAACAAAACATTGTAGGTTTCTCTGACCCCTCCTCCGACTCCTCCGACAATTCGGACTCTGGTGAAGGCCCGAGCACATCTAGGAATAGGAACAATAACACCAATTTTTTAGACAAAGATCAGGGACGCCAAGCCAACCGAGGTACAACACGCCCCCCACGGTGGTACAGTGCACCAGGAGACAGACAGACACTGCAGAGATATTACCAATGGTAAGACGACCCACACATAACACAGACGTAGCCCTGACCTCCAATACAGAGAACATGCTTGACCCAGACTCTATCCCGATTTTCAATCTATCCAATTACCAACTGTCTGAAAAGGAGATTGCATTACTTAGCAAGGGGCTATCCTTCGTCCCGACTATCAAACCCAACTTTCTTGAGTTGCAGATTGAACTTCTCCGGTTCTTCAGAAAGATACGCCTCCAAGCATTCTTCCTAGACAAGCCTTATGCACCCTCAACAGCTTACACATCGTTTCGCCCACCCTCTACCTTCTCCCCACCACAAAACAGCATACCCACTGAGATACAGACTTTCGAAAAATGAGTCCTCAAAGATGTCATGGACTTAGAAAAGGAACATAGATACATCCCATACAATCTTCCGCTGACAGAGAAAAATGCCCTACTTGGTTTAAAACTAATTGAAACCGTAGTTATTAAACCGGCGGACAAGGGAGGGGGGATTGTACTCCAAGACACAGACACTTACATATGTGAAATTCAGAGGCAACTGTTCAGAACAGACCATTACTTGAGACTCACATCGGATCCCACTAAGGAGATTCAGACACTCATCCATGACATCACAGAGGAGGGGAGAGCACAGGGGTTCTTGAGTAAGAATGAATTCCTATATCTAAACACCAAATCACCTTGCACACCAGTGATATATACCCTGCCCAAGGTGCATAAAAATGCTATGTTTCCTCCAGGTCGCCCGATTGTATCTGGTTGCAGCTCAATCCTGGTGCCTTTGGGGAGATATGTTGACCACTTTATTATGGATTTTGTGCCCAATACTCTATGCTAAATCAAGGACACCATGGCTATGGTTAATTTGGTTGAGGGACTCCCCTTTGACCCTGAGCAATGTATATTGTGTACACTGGACGTCGAGTCGTTATACACCAACATCCCCCAGGAGGAAGGTATTGATGTTATTGGTATCACTCTCAACTCAAGACCTCAACCTCATCCGGTCCCGACTTCATTTATTCTCCACCTACTTAAAATATGTCTCCCACGCAATTTCTTCCTGTTCAATGGCAGCTTTTACCAGCAGGTGAAGGGTACGTCCATGGGCGCAGTTTTTGCGCCCAACTTTGCCATACTATACATGGACTGGCTTGAAACTCAAAGGATACTGTCCCCCCACAACCCATTTCTCTCGAACATTTTTCAGCGGAAAAGGTACATAGACGACATTTTTCTTATTTGGAAAGGGACTGAAGAAACACTTCTTCAGTTCCAGGACTGGTTGAACGCTCACTGCAATGGTTTGAATTTCACTTTGACTAAAAGCAGAAAAGAAGTGGCCTTTCTTGACTTGACTATTATAGCACACAATGAAACGCTATACACAACGCTCTACCGCAAACCCACAGAGAAAAACACTTTATTAACATACAACAGCCATCACCCACGAGCATTACGGGATTCCCTTCCCTACTCGCAATTTCTTCGTATTCGCCGAAATTGCTTTCGTAAAAGGACTATTTCAGTGAGGCTAAGATTTTGTCTAAAAACTGACCAATAGAGGATACCCACGCAAGCTGGTCAAGAATTCCCTAAAACGAGCATGGTACTGCCCACGTGAAACACTCCTCAGTCCCAAAACAAGAAACAATGGGGACAAGACTTTCTGTGTAACCACATTTTCCCCTATTTCTAATGCAGTGAAAAAATGCATTTTGAAACATTGGCCGATACTGAATGCAGGCGAACTTAACTTAGAACGTCCCCTTTTCGCTTTTAAGAAAAGCAAGAGTATCAAAGACCATCTGGTAAGGGCAGCCCTCAAAAGCAAATAAAGCCCACAAACACTTACGGAGATGTGGGGCCTTCCTCCCACAAAGGGGCACTTCAAATGCGGTGGTTGCAGCGTCTGTCATTTGACAACTGATACCAAAAAGTTTGTGCATGCCAACATAGATGTTACCTTGACTAATTTTTCCAACTGTAACACTGCAAATGTAATATATGCAATCACATGCCCCTGTAATTTGATCTATATTGGGCAAACCACGCAAAAAATCAGAATCTGTCAGCACAGGAGCCATGTGCGATGCAAAACACCCAATGCACCACTGGTTGAACATTTCACCTTTCACGACCATACTGAAGACGACCTCCGGTGGCAAGTAATCAATGTGATTCAACAGCCCCCCAGGAACTCCAGCATCACCGGCATCCTCAACAAAGAGGAACTGAAATGGATCTTACGCACAGACAACCTCCACACAGGCCTAAATCGTATGGAAGACTGGACCAATCTTCTAAAATAAGGACATTGATCGACCTAATCCTTCACGTGTCTTGAGAACTGTTATTAACCATCCAGTGGTGGTCCTTTTGACCTTGGTTGCCCTACATGTCTGTACTGATTTAACCAAGCACTTACTGTTAATGCGGTGATCCTATACAACACCATTAGCCCAGCCAATAATTAAAACTGTTATACTCAATTTTGACTCTGAACGGAACTCTGCCATTGCTAATTCACACGAGACCTATTATTGTCTATGTACTTTTACTCTACTCATCAGAGCTTAATAATTCTTGACCTTAATATGTATTACTCTGTTTTTGTATTCTCTACTTACTGCAATATTCTCCTCCGCATTTCTCTATCACCTCTTCGACTCGCTACTATCCCTCATCCTCCCGCGCGACCTCACTTTCTACATTCACTTTCTGCAAGTACAGAGCCAGCACATGTCTCTCCCAACAGGGCGTACACCAATACATTCGCGGGTGGGTGTTCTAGTTTCTACCCCTTGACGCATGCGCAGACCCGCGCCTCGTCACCTTTATGAGCCACCGCCCAACCCTAGCAGCGCCCCAGCTTGACCGGACTCCACCGGAACTCGCCAACGAGCATGGTAACTTGCGGCTTGCTATCAGGCACCTGGCCGTCTCCGACCGCTCCAGCCGAAACAGAGGTAAGCGCCATGTCGACTACCATCACCGAGTTGGGGTGAGTCCATCCTCCCCAGTCCCTTCCTTACCCTTATGCTCCTCCCTTTATCCTGCAGGCTCTGGACCATATACTTTAATATACCAAGTCTGGATACCATTGGTGCGACCCCTTCGGGTCCGCGCGTTGTCCCTCCGCACCGGGAGACCACCTTCTGGCAATCATTAGCCCCGGACCATCACATCTTCCGATAAGCTCCTACGCTCTTGGGCTCATTTCCATCCCCCCGAGTCTTTAGTTAAAATTAACCCATCCATTCCTTCCCTCTGTTCAGGCCGCCCGGTCATTCATCGCTACCACACTGCTTCCATCCCGTGGCCTCACGATCTGTGCTAGTACTTAGGACCGACCCTTCCAGGTTGCCTCAGAGTAAGCATATTCCTCGCTATTGAGCACACTGTCACTTCATTAGTAGCGATTACGTATTCTCAACTATTGAGACACCGGCACACCCGCGCCACGATTGCGTTTTCTCAACTATTGAGACACCGGCACACCCGCGCCAACACCAAGAATGCCATGATAGGCTCCGCTGGCATGTGGAGACCTTAACCCGGCCGCTACCGTTTGGGCTCGCGTCGCACACCTTGATCGCCCATTTTACGTGTAACATCACCTTGGCTCACGCCTGCACGACCTAATTGGCTGCATAATCTGACTGCGTTGCATTCCACCGTTTTACTCACAGAATCATCACACTTGGGCCCCAGCATGTGGTTTCTCATTCGTGTGATTGGTAACTTAAGCGTTTTTTTGCGCAGTTGTTCAATTGTGTGACTATACCGCTCTGAATTTTTAAATCTTCCCTCTTGTTTTCCCCACCCCCTTTCCCACTCTACCTCTCCTAACTTATCCAGGCAACTTCCCAGGCATTTGCTTTATTGCTCAGTCCTGATGATGATCCCATAACCTTGTTGGGGATCGAAACGTCGTCGACACCTACATCTTAAACTCTAAACTGCAAATCAAGAATTATGTGGAGTATAAGATGCTTCTGTGATTGTGACTACTGTTAATTTGTATTCTTACCTAAATAGTCACTTTTAAGTCACCTGCCTGCGGTAAGGAAATCGGCTGATTTCCCAATACCCTGTCACGTCCTGCTCACTATTTGTTTGTTTTGTCTTGATTTAATTGTGTGTTAATAGATTTCTAAGACCGTCCATTCAGACACGAATAGACCCAATCTTGATTGTAATATTGTGGCTATTTGTATTGATTAACCTTGTAAGGGACCTCTGTCTCTTAATAAGCACCAATTCTAGAGCAGACTGCTTATCCCATTTTCCTATCCAGGAGCACAATGGATCTCTCGACGAGGAGTTACTAAGAAATTAATGTGTTGTAGCTAGTCTTGATGTTGTAGATAGCTGTAAGGGTTTCACTTCAGAGTTAGAATGGAACAAAGCTTGTCAGGTGGACGATGTTTTAAAGAAAGCTAAGGAATTTGTGTAACAGGGATTGCCATATGTTAAGCATTTAAAGGGAAATTTGTATTGTTTTAGTCAACTCTCTGGCTATGGTGGAGTCAGGTAGACTACTACATGCTGAGAAATTGGTAGTACCCATAATTTTGAGAGTAAAAGTTATAGATCTAGCACATAGAAGTCATTTAGGATCTACTGCCAAGAAGAAATCTTTAAGATCTTGTTTTTGGTGGCCGTACATGGACAGAGATGTGGACAAATTTGTGGATGCTTGCCAAGAATGTATTATGACGGGCCGTGGCCTGAAGGGGAATGGAGTAGGACGTGTCCTGCTTGCTCTTCGGTGCCCCGGGGTCCATCGGTCGCCATCCACCGCAAAGTAACATGGCAAAAAGCGTTTAGTTGCTGACGAGGGAGTGCCCGGCCCAAGGATTGACAGGGGAGGGGCCTGTGGGATACTAGACTCTGCAGACATCACACTTTGCCGGGGTTTGGAGCCCCTTTGGCACACCCCGGATGCCATCTTGCCTGGAGGCCTGCAACAGCCTGCAACACACGCCCTGGTGGCGAGCGGGGTCCACTGCTGGCCCACCGCTGCTGATCGGCTTAGCGCTATCCCCGTGAATGAGGGCGCTGACCTTGCTCCGGCAGAGGCCTGGGGCTGCGACGCTGGGCCCAACAGCAAAAAAGGAATTGGCAGAGGAGTCTGAAGCTGAGATCGAGATGGCAGGGTGCCCCCCGGGCGGGTGCGGCATCCGGCAGCTGGGGGCTCGTAGAGCTAGTTGACAGAGTGTGCTCTCCTGGGAGCCTTTCGACCTCCAGCCGAAGCGAGACAGCAGTCGCCCCTGCCCGGGACTCCATGCGAGACTCCTCGACCCCTGGGACCTGGAGGATTGTGAAGGGGGCCCGTGGCTCACAGGGCCGTAAACTGCACCCTGAAGCCTGCAGCACTGTGGAGCTGCGGCCAGTACGCTCGGCCCGCAGCCCACCCATAGAGGAAATCAGAAGCACTCGCACAACGCACCGTAATTTGGGCGGACGCAACTGAGGCCTGTGGGACGATGGGCCGGCGGCTCCCAATCTCTCTTGTCCCGCCCGGGCCTGCTGGAGGCCCCCCTATGTCGGACACAGCTTCGGAAGGTGAGGAAGCGTGCGGGCGAGGCGGGGTTCGAGACGGCAGGGTGCTCCCCACGGGGTGCGGCATCCGGCAGCTGGGAGCCCGCAGAGTTAGTTGATAGATCATGCCCTCCTGGGAGCACTTCGACCTCTCGCTGAAGCGAGACAGCCATTATCCCTTACTGTGACTCCACGCGAGGCTCCCCGACCCCTGGAACCCCGGAGGAGTGTAAGGGGGCCCATTGCTCTCAGGGCCGTGAACCACACCTAGAAGCCTGCAGCACTGAGGAGCCGCAGCCAGGATGCTCGGCCTGCGGCCCACCCATAGAGGAGACGCAACGCAATCTGGGCAGACACAGCGGAGGCCTGCGGGATGACGGGCCGGCGGCTCCCGATCTCTCCTGTCCCACCTGTCCCACTTGGGCCTGCTGGGGGCCCCCCTTCGTCGGACACACCTGCAGGAAGTGAGGAGGAGTGCGAGGGCGGCCTGACCGCTTAAGGGCCTTCGCGGCAAATCTGGGGGGGGCAGACTGAACCATCTGTCCACTCGTCACCTGTTAACTGCTTCCGGGCCCTGACAGACAAGGCCTTCTGGCCCTGGAGGCCCACATCAGCGAAGTGAGGCCCGGACTGCAATGGAGATAACTGAGGCCTGCAGATAACAAGTGGACCCTGAGTGGCAACCTCCACATAGAGAGGTGAGCGAGACACACCATAGTAGCGCCCCCTCGCTGATGCGACCTGACCAGTGGACATTCCTCCCCCAGAGTGCCTTCAACTGCGCAAGTGCTGCCCGACGCGGTGTGCCCTCTTTGCAGCCTCCATGCACCAGCCGGCGGTGGGCCTCCATTGGCCTCTGCGCTGGGGCGGTTTGAGTTACCAATGCACCCCCTGCAACAGGATTACAGGACTCTCGGGTGTGACTAATCCCTCTCTCGATGTGATCAGCCCCCGCGTGGGGGGCCAAACACAGATAAAGGGAACACCCGCCTGGCCCGCTGGGAGAGGGACTGGGTACAACAGAAAATGAGCTTCCACATCCACTGAAGGCTTGCTGCATCTCTCTCCGCCCTGTTGGAGCCTGGGTGCCTAGAACTTAGTCTCTGCATAGTCATCCAGTAACAACTGGATTGCAAATACAGCCCCCCTTTGGCCTCTAACGAATATACGCTCTGTTTGTGGTCTGTTGAGAAACACCTGGAGGTCCAGTCCGCCCAACTAGCCCCCTACTAAAGCAAAGTTGATATGCCATGCTCCAAAGCAACAAAAGATAATCCGGTGACATCCCTCTGGTCCAAAGTGTCGCTTGCTGAGTCGGAGACACTCGTCTCCCCCTGGGCCCCGGCGATGGAACCCCCACCTGCGGACCCGATCACACAAGCCTACATGGACCGCTTTCTGCAGGAGATCCACATGGACATCGGCTCCCTCAAGGACGAGTTCAAATCCTGCCTAAAGGACATTCAGAAGGAGGTCACAGACATAGGTGAGAGAGTAGATGACCTAGAACGCACCGTTGATGCTCAGTCAGAGGACCAGGAGATGCTATGGCAGTGGGTGGCAGCCCTAGAGGAACAGAACATTGAGTTCCAACCCAAGCAAGAAGACTTGGAAAATAGAAGTTGCTGTGATAACATACGCATACGGTGTGTCCATAAAGGTGCGGAGAGCAATGACATCCTGTCCTATACAGCCGACCTCCTCCAGGAGATCCGAGGGGACGAAGACACCTCTCCACCAACCCTTGACAGGGCACACCGGCTGGCCGTGGGCCCAGGGCGGAAAGATGCAACACCGGACAGCTTGACCCGAGTATATTTCTTCACGGAGAAGGAAGCGATTCTTCAAGCTGCGAGGGGAAAAGCTGAATTGAAGTTTCAAGGCCACACGGTGCAATTATACCAAGATCTGTCTCCCATCACATTGCAAAAGTGACGAGAATTCAAACCAGTCACCGACAAGCTTCGTGAATTGGGGATTTCACCCTTCTGTTCCAATGGGAGGGCAGATGCCGATCGCTTAGATGGCTTTCAGACGCTAAACATCTGTGGGCCTTCCTGAGGATACAGGCAATCATGCTGACCCACAGACCAGAGAACCTCTTGGAAAAGATCTACGACCAATCTGGACCAAAGTCAAGCCACAACGTCCTGGCAAACGCCAGGCGAAGGAATCGTCACAGGAAACCAAGCAAGGAGCCTTGGAGGGACTTCGTTTCCGCACGATCCACCACTAGCTCCCTTTGAATCAGCTCTCCCATCTACACCGGCTAGCTGACACGCCTCGCCTCATTCTGTCCTGAGAATTACTAACATCTTTATGGCGGCGTTAGGCCCTGGGGTCCAAAGGAGAACTACCAACTGGCATTCATGGAGTGCTCCACCCCCTATCAAATGGCCACCCCCGACAACCACCATCCTAGGAGGGTGACTCCTCCAGCGGGCCTGACGCACTAAGTATTGGCTTTCGCACGGAGTGGAGGTCACTGTTGGCCCATTGTTAATTTTAGTTGTTCTTTGTTTTTCACACAGGTCAATCTATCTCTCGGGCGGGCTTTATCACAATACACTAGGGCCTTACACAGTGACTAGAATGGTGGGAACCATAAGTACAAATGCAACTGCCTCTCCCATTATATACAACTCTATGGGATCCCCTCCATTTGAAGTTGGGTAGGGGCCTCCTCCAGGCTTGTCTACCTCTGGGGAAGGGTGGGGGGGGCTCTCTTTCTCCTCATCACCAACTCAGCATGCGCTCTAGAGCTTCTCACCCCACTGTAACAGTGCCCCCCCCCCCCTGCTTCCCTTTGGCGCTTACACTGATGGCGGGTGACATTAAACTGATATTCCTGATCGTTTGGGATTTAAACTCTCCCAATAAATGCAAAAAAGTTTGGCGAAACATATTACAACATGACCCAGACGTACTCCTCCTACAGGAGACCTACCTGCATAGCGCACCCGCGATATCCGAAGAGTCACTGGGCATACACGACCTCAAAAACACTCAGGGTGGGCATTCTGTGCAAGGCGGGTTTCTATTCCTCTATCACTAAAGTAGTGCGGGTCAGGGAAGGACGGTATCTTACTCTCCACCTCCATAAGGGGCAGCGAAAACTCACACTAGTTGTTAAATAACTTTATTCGGTTATTACAACCATCAAAGCATCAACCAACAGCCCAAACATAAAAATGACAATAACAATACACAGATATATATACAATAGTAGCAGCAAAAATGTCCATGTTTAAAGTGCACAATGCTTCAGAATTAGATACAATAATAGCAGCAATATATGATATCTACTCTCAACGGTAAAAGACCCTGATGGAAAGTGCCGGATGGTTTAAAACTATATATAAAACTAGGCTACAAACAGTACCATAAAATCACACACCAAATAAAACAATACAAGGTAAAACAGTTTGTTAATATAAGTAAACGATAAAATGCAATTCATGATCTTTACACTGGTCAAATTTTTAAAATTGCATTGCGCTTGTACCAAACTGGTCAGTTTTTAAAATCCTTAGTGCTATTTGGTATTGTGCAATCCCCAGTTCGCGACAAATTGGAATAATCCACCTCCTACGAGGGAGGAATACTCCGGACAGAAAAATAGCAAATGTGATTCATTTTCGTCAGACTGATTACACATTGGGCAGGTCAGTACTGGCTGTGCTTGGTTCCATTTGTGGGTAAATGATCTTATAGGTAGTGTCCCCAAACGAAACCGTATAAAGAGACTTTTAGGGAAAGCAGAAGGTATAAAATCCATGTAATCCTCTAGTAGTGGAGTAGATTTAAAATCAAGAAATTTATTAGTCAAAGATCCTACAGAACTTTTTCTTAATATACATTCATTAATAAAGTTCCAATAGGTAGTTTTGAGAAGGTGTATATCAATTTTCTTTAATTTAGTAGGATCAGCCCAAAATCTGTTTAGGCCTAACTTTCCCAACCACGAGGACACGTGTTTAATCCATGGAAGTGATCTGGCACCTGGTATATTTAGAACATCACACAGGGAATCCCTATAATCAGCAAGCTCCAGTGTACACCAGAGACGAACCCAATAAGTCAATACTTTCAGGGCCACTAGATCTGTTACTCTTTTTAATCCCAATTCTAAATACAGTGGAATAAGGGGTGTACTATGGGGAAGGCATAACATTTTCCTAACAAAACTATTTTCTGCCAGTGCCAGGGGCTGGACATCAACATGACCCCAGACTTCAGCCCCGTAAAGGGCAGCCCCTTGCGCCTTAGCACGGTAAATCTTCATGACGGGGGATTCTACATGAGATACCGTCCTTTTTGCGTTCTCAAAATAGCATTAGACCTGTGCTCAATAAGGAGTTTACTTTTCGTGATCTGATCTAGCCATTTAAAACTATCCATAAATCGTACTCCTAAGTAGTCAAAGTTATCAACCCTCTCGAGGACGTCTTTGCCAACCCGAATAGTCGTTTTACCTTTCTTGGTCCCCTTGCCTAAAATCATGAATTTTGTTTTGTTAACATTTAGCTCGAGTCCCCTCTCATTGCAAAAGCCTATAAATTTATTAACCAGGGTCTGGAGACCCTTGGGAGACTTTGAAATGAGTAGGGAGTCGTCCGCGAAAAGTAGGATTGGTACCTTCCTGTTATTTAGCATTGGAGAGTCATTTGCACAATTTTCCAAAACCTTGACCACATCGTTTAAATAAAGAGAAAACAAAGTGGGAGCAAGCACACAGCCTTGCCTGACACCCCGTTCAATTGGAATACGATTAGTCAGTTCTCCACTTGGTCCCCAACGTACTTGGGCATAATTATTCTCATGTAATTTACTCAATAGATGTACAAGATTACTAGGAACACCTATATTAAAAAGAACCTGCCACAAGTTGGAACGGGGGATAAGATCAAAAGCAGCTCTAAGGTCAATAAATGCTACGTACAACATACCCTTACTTAAAAGCACAGTTTTCCAATACAATAGTATAAATCTAAAAATCTGATCTATGGTGCTAATTTTAGTTCTGAAGCCTGCTTGAAAATGAGAAAGTATTTGTTTTTCTTCCATCCATTCTGTTAGTTTGTTCAGAATTTGGCGACTAAAAACTTTTTGAGCATTGTCTAACAGGCTAATTGGCCTGTAATTAGCTGGGTTGTTAGCATCACCCTTTTTAAAAATAGTTATAATCTCGGCCCCCCTCCATGAGTCAGGGATCGCTCCCCCGGTCGAGATAGCATTCGATAAAAGGTTAAAATAAGTTGACCAGATAAGTGGCTCTGACTTAAAAAGGTCACCTGGAATTTTATCAGGCCCCGGTGCTTAGGCTAGTTTAAGCGACTGTATTGCACTATTTGTCTCTTCAAGACTGAACTTAACAGGACAGATATACAGCTCTTGCACTGTGGATGGTAAAGTAGCATCCTCTACTATATTAGTCACACTATGAATGTCATCTGGCTTCCTTAGCGAGTAAAGTGATGAGAAATGGGCCACCCAATTTTCGGGTGATATATTAAAAGTCGGGTACTTGGCTCTTTCAAGGTGGTTTTGTGCTACTAATTTCCAGAATGATCTACTGTCCTTGATTTTGCTGGCTATAAGTAGGTCCTGCCAAAACTTGTCTTCCCAATCTCTTCTAGCCTGTCTAAGTTGGGATTTGTAGATTCCTCTGGCAATGCGAATTTCACCTCTATCACCCTCAGCAATAGCAGACTTTAATGAACTCTTAGCTACTTTGCAAGCGGAGTCAAACCAGACATGATAGCTAGAATGTACCGTATTCGTAATAGTCACCTCTTTATAAAATATCTTTTGAAGGCCATCAAACAACTGAGTGTGGACTGATAAAATAGGTATTCTTGCTGGATCTATCCCCTCATATTGGTCAAAAGAGGTAACAAACTGTTTGTAAAGTTTTGAATAAACCTCTGGATTTGCCATAACTTTAGGCCATTTAACGGCTCGACGATTATTGGTTACTACTGCTACAGGGACATTCGTGTTCATGGCAGCACACCCATGTGCCAGAGGTTCTCCAACAAGTGTCACCTCGAGAGAGTTATGATCACTATCAGACCTTACATTAATTTTCATATCGGCAAGTAGGGGCCACATTCTCACATCAATTAATACATAATCAATTATACTGGCACACATACCTCTCTTAAATGTTGGTGCACACAGAGGGTCAGAGATAGTACGACCATTGAGGGCTCTAAGACCTCTGCCAATAACCAATGAGACTATTTGTAATGCACATGATGTAAGGTTTTTCCTTGGGGGCGCGAACAATTTAGGAATTCCCCACTGCTCATCTTCCTCCACAGTGATCTCAGTTAAAAGAGAGCAAGGTTCAAAGGGGGTGTTAAAATCTCCCGCCACTATAATTCTTGTATCTGGGGATAAGTTATCCAATATAGTGTCTAATAGAGCTAAAGTCGTAGACGTGTCATTAAACCGAGTAGACCTAACATAAATATTAAATATTGCCAGAGAAAGACCAGAGGGTAGGGTAACTAAAGTTCCCATTAAATCTAAACAATCTATTTCTATAGTGGTAAAGGTGCTGAAGCGACCATTCTTAATCAGAGTTAGGAGCCCTCCACTAGCTCTACCAAAGTGAAGTGCTGGTTTAGCAACTACATTTAGGGATGTATATCCATCTATATAAACTCTCTCTGTAGCCCATGTCTCCTGTAGTAGACACACATCATAACTTGCAATATAACTCAGCCAATCCTGGTCACATAGTTTCAGGCTAATACCTGCAACATTCCAGGACAGTAGATTTATGCTCAAAAGATTATTTGAGCCATCAACTATGTTGGTAATGTTACTAGGCTCTGTCATACCTTGTGGTCTAATATACTCATCGAGGGGTCGTAATATATTACAATCACACGACTTAACATATATGCCCCAAATACCTCCCAGGATATCTACCTTAGACGGGTTCTGAAAGAGCAGCTTGAGGGGGTGGACGGAGACATTTTGGTGTGTGGTGATCTAAACTTGGTATGGGACCCCACCCTTGACCGCAGCGGAGCCGCTTTTCAGAAAAACAGGGGCTATGTCACTACAGCTCGAGTGCGATGTGGGAAACCAGGGCTTAGTCGATGTGTGGCGCTACAAACATCCTGACATGAGGGATTATTTCTTTTTCTACCATGTTCATACCTCCTACTCTCGCATCGACTACATCTTTGCCACACACTCTCTCCTCCGCCGCATTCGTGCCACGGAAATGTCCGATATCTCTATCTCGGACCACGCATATGTAGAACTGTTATGGGAGGGCACCAGTCGCCTAGCAGCCGCCCAGCCGCCCTGGCATCTACAGCTGCATTGCTTACGAGACCCGATTAATGTTGCCTAAATTCAGAAAAGCATCACTGAATACTTCTCTCTTAATGACCTCCCAGAACTCTCTTTGCATTCCCTTTGGGATGGTTTAAGGCCACTAACCGAGGCACAATCACATCTATCGCAATTGCACGGGGGAGAGAATCTAGGCTATTGGAGTATAATCTTACAGTGGAAGTTAAACAACTAGAACAGCAGGACAAGGCTAATCCCTCACGCCGCACCAAGTGACAGCTGGCTGTGCTGAGAGGCCAACTTCGTACACATAGAACGGGGAGGGCATAGTGTAGTAACGTAGTCTACGCTCGTAGATGATGTTTAAGTAGATTTATTGAAGTAGACAACATGTAGCATAGATCCTGTACAGCAGCCCCACCAGGAGCAGCCTACTAGCTGCTCAGCCCGTCCAGCAACTGTCACCACTCACACCAGTCACCCAAGCATTCCACTTATGGCCCACGCACCAACATTCCACACAGAACACACACGCTGGCTGAGCAGCTAGGAACAAGATAACGTAGAACATTATAACACAACATGAAGATACTACACATAGCAAGCGCTATTAGCATTAAAACAGCTCTACGATGAAGGGGGTGACAAGGTGGGCAGGCTCTTGGCCCGCAGACTCCGCCAAATGCGAGCCAAGACTCATATTGCCAAGCTGTGTTCAGAAGATGGAAACTGGGTAACAGCGGAGGGAGACAAACTCCGGAGCTTTTATGAGTATTATCAAATGATCTACTCGCGGGAAGAACCCACCCCACAGATGATCAAGTCCTACCTGGACGCTTGTGAATGGGAACCGCTGTCCCCAAGTCATGCCAACCTTCTCAATGAACCAATTACCATTGAGGAACTAAAGACGGCAGTCAGTGCTCTTTCTGTGGGTAAGACACCTGGCCCGGACGGCCTCCCGGTCGCCTTCTATCAGCTCTTTCTGCCCGATCTGCAAGATCATCTGGTCCGCTTATTTAACTCTTTCTCCCATATGACAGGACTCACACCCACAATGGCTTCAGCTGAAATCTCTCTCATACATAAAGCAGGCAAATACCCTACCTCTTGCTCTGCTTAACACTGATGCTAAGTTGTTCACCAAAATATTGGCACAACGCTGGAGCCCTATCTCCCAGGCCTTATAGACCTAGACCAATTTGGCTTCATACGCCACAGGCAGGGGGCCGATAATGTCCGCTGCATAGCGCATCATGTGGAGAAAGCACATCGGCATAATTGCCCCGCCTGTCTTCTCTCACTAGACATGGAAAAGGCCTTTGATAGGGTTAATTGGTCCTTCTTAAACGCTGTCCTGGAAACGATTGGACTAGGCTCAGGGATGGTTTCAAAGATAATGGCCTCGTACGTGACACCAGAGGCTAGAGTCAGGGTCAACGGGCAGCTAACAAAACCCATCACCATAATGCGAGGCACGCGGCAGGGGTGTCCACTATCGACTCTGCTGTTTACACTGGTGGTGGAACCCCTAGCCATAAGGATCCGTAACGCAGGCGACGTGAGAAGCGTCTCCTTCGAGGGGCAGCAACATAAGATTAGCCTCTTTGCAGAGGACCTACTCCTCACACTTAACTAGCCTGAGATCCCTCCCAGGGGTGTTGGGCTGCCTCCGAATTTATGAGGAAGCATAAGCTTTCCGGATCAATACGACTAAATCCTCAGTGCTTAACTTGACCATCCCCCCCAGGAGCTTCCGGCTCTACAACGTCTGGCCCCCTTCCAGTGGTTCCACGAATCTATCAAATGCTTGGGCCTCACTATCACCCCCCACACTCTCCACCTGGTCGCAAGCTAAATGGCTTCCCCTTCGTCGCTCCATCTTGGCTGATTTCCAGAGATGGAAGTCTCTACATGTGTCCTGGCTGGGGCGTGTGAATGTCGTTAAAATGAACATGCGTCCACGAGTCCTCTATATTTTCCAAACTCTGCCCACACCAATTTCCTCACGATGATATCTTAGTTTGCAAGCAACGCGAAGTCAGGAATTTCATCTGGAACGGCGAACGTCCCCGAATAGCTAACGCATTGTTGATGCTCCCACGGGACCGGGGTGGTTTAGCATGCCCCAACTTCCTAGAATATTACTGGGCCAACCATCTATGTTACATTTCTGAGTGGGTGGTCCGGGAGAGTGAAAAGCACTGGCTCCACTTGGACAGGGCATTGGCGTGCCGTCCATTGTGGGACCTAGCGTGGCTGCCTAAACACGCCTGGTCCCGAAGTGCGTACATCACCACCCGTAACCGTACGGTGCTTGACATTTGCGACAAAGTAGCCCTCAAGAGGGGCTTGACCACCTTTCCCTCCCCAAACACACCAATCGCTCGCAACCCTGATTTCCCCCTGCACTCTCCCCTCCGTCATTCCGCCAGTGGAGCGAAGGGGAATGCCGGATGCTTAGTGATTTATTTGTGGGAGTCAACATGAAGACTTTCGCACAGTGTAAGGTGGACTTCCAACTCACAGACACCTTCTGGCTCCAGTACTGTCAATTGCGACATTGGGCATTACACCCCTCGGTGTATCCTGCGGCTATCCGACCATATACCCCCTTTGAGACACACGTCCGCGCCTTCACGGCCTGAAAGGGTCTCATATCTAATACCTATCAGACACTTCAGCGCTCCACGCCTTTGTGCACACACCTCTATCAGTCGACATGGCAGACTTGTGCTCAGACTGAGATATCGCCTAAGCAACAAGAGACCATATGGCGGGACACGCACAAGACATATAGCAGTCTCTCACTTAGGGAAACGGCCTACAAACTGATGTTTCAATGGTACCTCACACCGACTCGTCTCTCTGCTATCTACCTGGGCACACCCTCTCACTGTTGGCGCTGTGGGAACAAAGTGGGAGACTTTCAACATATCTGGTGGTCCTGTATGGTCATAACGACATATTGGAAAGAGAGACTGGGACACATTAAGGAGGTCAGAGGATTCCTCATCCCGTCCTCGTACCTCACGGTCATTCTAGGCATCAGGACCTCGGATCTCTGTGTCATGACTCAAAGTGACTGGAAACTTATTTAGCTATCTCCTTTTAGCAGCGCGCCAACTCATAGCACTTTGATGGAAACAGAAACACCCCCTTCCATATCATAATGGTTTGCCCACGTTTGGCACATCCTAGCCATGGAGCGGATATCACACACTCTGTCAAACACAGACAAAAAGTTCCAAGGTACTTGGAAGCCCCTCATCCAATATCTGAAGCGCATAGAATTCACTTGCTTTAGCCCTGTGAAGCTTTGTTCGCGCCACCTTTTTGACTAACCCACCACTTGTATTCTGCCCTTGTATTTTACACTGTATCCCCGCCTGTGAATGAGGGAGACGTGCTACCCCAAGACTTTCACGGGATGTCTCTGGCCCTCTTCCCAACCCCTCAGCTACGGACTGCGACCTGTTCTTTTGTTGTTAAAATTAGTTTTATATAGATATAAGGAACTGCAAAATGCCCTTTTTCCTGCACCCATGGACACGAACAGCTGCAAGATGATATATTCAAACTATTGTGTGTTGAAGGGACGCAGCATCACAGGCGCTTTTAAAGCTTACAAGACGCCCATTGAAACATAGGCTAAATAAATATGCTAGTGCAGACGATTCTACATATTTCATTGAACCCCAATAGGGGCTGCCTACTGTTGATCTGTACTACAAGTTAACATAGAATGCATAATGTAGCTTTCATGATGCTTGCCTAGGCATATAGCTGAGTGATGCTCTCTTGAACCGCTAGGCTTTGCTCAGTTCTCATACCATTATAGCTTGAAATGCATTATGCCAAAGTTGTTCTTCTTTTTTCCTCTTTTTCTTCACCGCAATTGCTAATTTGGACAGCTTTATATGCCAAGATTTACTTCGCTGGAGACTGCCAGTCGCTGATAGGCGCTAAAGTGTGACAGCGTTTACTCTCCTGAGGCTTGAGCCGGGAGATAGCATTGAGGAAATTGTTGGGCATTTTTAAAAACTTTTTAACTACTGCTGTCATATTTTTCCCTGATTCACTTTAAATTTTAAAACACTGTTATTTGTACTGACCGCCAGACCACCCCACTGTTCGCTCCGAGTCTGCTGCACGCCGAGGGAGGGCGGGGCACACTCCCGGAGTAAGTGGCTCCCGCGATGTAGAGCGGGCCGCCATTAACAGGTTAGCAGGCTAGTCTTTTTCCTAGTATTCTTGCCGCACTACAAATGTGCGCCCTGACGCGGACGCGCATTGTTTACTCTCCTGAGGCTTGAGCAGGAAGTTAGCATTGAGGAAATTGTTGGGCATATTTTTTAACTTTTTAACTACTGCTGTCATATTTTACTCTGATTCACTTTGATTTTAAAACACTGTTGTTATTTGTACTGACCGCCAGTCCACCGCACTGTTCGCTCCGAGTCTGCTGCACGCCGTGGGAGGGCAGGGCACACTCCCGGAGTAAGCGGCTCCCGCGAGGTAGAGCGGGCCGCCATTAACAGGTTAGCAGGCTAGTCTTTTTCCTAGTATTCTTGCCGCACTACAAATGTGCGCGCTGACGCGGCCGCGCAGCATTTACTCTCCTGAGGCTTGAGTCTGGAGATAGCTTTGAGGAAATTGTTGGGCATTTTTTAAAACTTTTTAACTACTGCTGTCATATTTTACCCTGATTCACTTTGATTTTAAAACACTGTTGTTATTTGTACCGACTGCCAGACCACCGCACTGTTCGCTCCGAGTCTGCTGCACACCATGGGAGGGCGGGGCACACTCCTGGAGTAAGCGGCTCCCGCGAGGTAGAGCGGGGCCGCCATTAACAGGTTAGCAGGCTAGTCTTTTTCCTAGTATTCTAGCCACACTACAAATGTGCGTGCTGACGCGGACGCGCAGTGGCGCGCGCCGAAGGCGCGCCTAAGGCAAGCCAGTCTGCGCCCGTCTGCGCCGGTCCGTGCTCTGACCGCGCTCAGCGCCAGCCACTCTGCCTGTTTCAAGCCGGATAATGGCCCATTCGTAAAGTACTCCAGAGCTCAATTGTTAGATTTGAATCCGGGTAGAGGGAGCACAAAATGTAAAGACATCTCTGTGTATTCAAAACCGGCCACCACACTAGACATCTGTCCCAAATGCCATAGACCTCTCCCCCGGGTTCTCTACCAGGGAGTTAGATCCAGTAGACCTATTGAGTTATCTACTGGGACTGGTAATACAAAACCCAAGGAATATGCGCTAAAGTGTTTACTGGTAAACACCAGATCCTTAGTAAAGCATAGTTTTGAGTGCGCCAGGTTCCTAGTAGAACAAGACATAAAATTGGCATTCATCACAGAAACGTGGATGGATGAGGCCTCAGGACCGGACCTATTTAATGCCACTCCACCTGGTTTTTTGTGTCATACCCTAAACAGGCCAACCGGGAGAGGAGGGGGGCTAGCAATAATATATCACAATACTCTTAAAATAACGTTGCAGACAGCCAATAATACGGCCTGTGAAGCACTCTCATTCAATGCTGGCCTCTCGCCCCATCACTCCTTTAAGGGTATTCTAATGTACCGTCCACCGGGGTCTAGAGCCTCATTTTTAACCTCGCTTGGGACTTTGCTAGAAGAAGAGCTCTGTTCCGATTCATTTACCATTTTGGGGGACTTTAATTTCCATCTGGAAGCCCCCGTGGATCCTGATACCAGAGCCCTGCTAGATATGATGGGCAGTGCCGATCTGGTTCAACTTGTGAATGAACCCACCCATACGGCAGGACACCCTTTGGATGGGCTTTTCTCCAACCATCCACATTTAACTTGCACGGGAACGATGCCCTTGGTCTGGACTGACCATGCAGGAATTTTATTTGAATATTTGAAGTAACCACCCCAGCTGATTACCATAAACCTGGGGGCTCTATAAATCAGATAAAGACTAGGGCCTGGAACAGAGTGGTGGGGTCCGAACTACAAGACCTGCTTAGTACCACCTTACGTCCACTGCCGACAAGGGTGGAGGACGCTACCAGATGGTATACTCAATGGGTTGAGACAGCCTGCAAAAAGTTAGCCCCGGCAAAACTCGTGCATCCCAAATGATCTTCACCGACTGCACCCTGGTACTCAGAGGAACTTAGAAATCAAAAACTAATCTGTAAACGGTTAGAACGCAACTGGCGGAAAGAATACACTGCAGTTGAGAAAGAAGTCTATAAACAAAGTCTTACCGTTTACAAACAATCTGTATTTAGCGCAAAAAAGCTTTTCTTTATAAATCAAATCAACTTAGCAAAAAACTTCTCTTAAGAACTTTTTAAAACTGTATCTAAGCTGGCCGCCCCAAGCTTACCTAAGATCGAATCAAGTCAAGAATTGAGTGAAGAAATTGCTAGGTTCTTCCAGAACAAGGTGGAAACCATTTTTTCAGTCTTCAACCAACTCCCGCAAGGAGCTATAGGAAACCCAATGACGGGAGCTAAGCAAGCCATAGGCGCTTGTCCCATTCTTGAGAAATTTGTCCCACTTTGTATAAATGATACAAAAATGCTTCTGGGCTCAATGAAGTCGGGATCTCCTTACGACCCCTGTCTAGTGCCGGTGGCCCATTTAGCCCAGGAACCTATTGCTACTGCACTTACATCAGTATTCAATGCCATGTTCGAATCAGGAGACTTCCCTAGCATTTGGAAGATGGCCTCAATACTCCCATTACTGAAAAAACACAACCTGGATCCGATGGATCCAAATAACTTCAGGTCAATCTCTCGCCTCCCAGCTGAGTGCCTTTCTTTACGAGAATAAGCTATTGGATCCCACTCAGTATGGATTTAGAGAAGGGCACAGTACTGAGTCTGCCCTCATAAAATCAACGGAAGAAATTAGGGAAGCCCTAGACCAAGGAGGTGAGGCGGCCCTTATTATGCTCGATCTATCCGCGGTCTTTGACACGGTCCATCCTGATCTCCTGATGGACCGTTTGTCGGAGTGTGGAGTCAAGGGTAAGGCATGGATGCTATTAAAAGCTTTTTTAACTGATAGAACACAAATAGTGTCCCTAGGGAAATTCTACTCTAAACCTTTTTCTTTGCCATGAGGCGTGCCGCAGGGGTCGTCCCTCAGCCCTACCCTCTTTAATGTTGATGTGGCGCCTTTGGCCCCCCTGATTAGATCCTACGGATTCAGTCTGACCTCATATGCAGATGACACACAAATTGTAGTGTCACTGCTACCGGGACAAGAAGTAGGGATGAGCAAGAAGTTTCATGGCTGCATGGAAGCAGTCAAAACTTGGATGACACAGAATTGCCTGAAATTAAACTCAGGCAAAACTGAGATCCTTATGGTCGGTAATAAGGCCAACTTCTGGACCCCTGACTGGTGGCCGTTAGATCTGGGCACCCTCCCTAAACCTACGAGGAAGGCAAAAAACTTGGGTGTTATAGTGGATGATAGACTGAGCTTTGAGGACCAGATAAACGCCACAACCTCGGCCACCTTCCATTCTCTTAAACTGATTAAGAAGGTCAAACCATTCCTGCCAGAAGACAGTTTACGAACGGTCGTCTCATCCCTTATTTTATCACAGCTGGATTACTGCAATGGGCTCTACTTGAATATTCAAGAGCGGCATCTAATTAAATTGCAGATCCTGCAAAATGCGGCAGCAAGAATTTTGACAGGTGCCCCCAAATTTGTATCTGTCGCCAAGGAAATTAAAAGACTACACTGGCTGCCTATCAGGAAACGGGTGCACTTCAAGGCTCTATGTATTATCTTCAAGGCGCTACATGGCCAGGGTCCTGAATTCTTGATTCACCAGTTTCAATGGTACACTCCCAAAAGAACTCTGCGCTCACTAGGAGCCAAACTAGTGAGCGTACCACCCTCGAAGAAAGCTACGTGGGGGGAGAAGTTTCATTACAGGCGCAGCCAAAGCTTGGAATGCCCTCCCTTGGAATCTGAGGAACTCCACTGACCTCCTCGCATTCAGGAAAGAACTTAAAACATGGCTATTTAACTTATAGAATCTCCCATCTACACCTTCCCTGCAATCTTGATCTCAGTAGAGTGAGCTACCAGCGCCAGGACACCCTCGGGTAACCGTTGCGCTCTATAAATATAATTAACATAACATAACAGAGGTCAAGCATATGTTGTATATGTTTTGCTTGTTGAAAACAATAAACAGAATTTGAGTAAAAAAAAGAATGTATTATGTCCAACAAGCATTGAAAATTGAGAGATAACCCGCTAATTCCTACTCCTTTGCCTCAGGCTCCATGGTCTAAAGTTGCTTTGGATTTCGCTGGACCTATGTCAGTTTTGCCTGATTGGTCCGAGTACGTAATAGTGCTTATAGACTATTTTTCAAAGTGGATTTACTATGATTTCGTTGCAGAAACTACCACTAGTGTTGCCATTCAATTTTTGGAAAACATTTTTAGCCTTGAAGGCTACACTGAGGAAACTGCTACTGATTACGGCGTCCAGTTGATCTCAGAAGGGATGGTGTTGTTTTTGAAAAACAGTGGCATCAAACATCATAATATTGCATTGTACATGCCACAAGCTAATGGTGCTGTCGAGAGGGCCAACTGCCTGCTCAAAGAGGGTATCCAAACTGCACTTTCTTGTGGTGAGAATGTAAAGGATTTTGGCAAAGGTAAGTATGGGCATATCATAATGCCCAGCATCAACGTTATTCTAAAGAGAATAGCGTCACCACATTGCACTCCAATTCAATCCTGAAACTTCTTTTTCTTTCATAAAAAATTGGTCATGAGTCATAGAATAATCATCAATTCTTCTTTATTGATTTTCAACATCTCTATAGCTTTTGTAGCACTTCATTCATAGTGTTTACCCTCATACTACAGTGAAAATTCATATGCAATCATTTAGAATCCCAATGCATTTCGGGATAAACCCTTCATCAGGGGAATGTCTTCTGTATTATAATGAATAACCTATTGTCAATGTTCAATGAATGACACAATAAATCAACCTAAAGAAAGCACGTGAGTAGTCTGGGCAGTGGAAGAGAGCTTATTTCTAGCAGTACTAGTAAGGTTCACCGGTCCTGTTTGCAACATGCAAATACCATGGATTGTGACAACCAATCCGTTCTATCATCTGTGTCCCATCAGGTTATAGCGAATTATATAAAGTCTGGCGGTACCAGTGAATGTGATCCCAACGTTCTCGGTGCACCTTAATCCAAGTGATATCCTCAAGTGGAACAGTGAAATTAATGGCCCATACTGGCCATTAGTGGAGGATCGTGTTGGCAGTGATCATTGGTGTCATTCATCTAGTATACTGAAACTAAACTTATATTAGAAGCGAAAAAATCAACGCTCCATGAAGATGAAATATACTGTGCTTCATGAAACTGTCCTGTAAAGTTAGTGTGAGATGATCAAAACTGTGCTCGTTATTCTGAGTTCACGTGCATCACGTGCTCGTTAACAAGTGCAGGAGTGCTAGCTTACACGTGCGTATCAGCAAGTACAAGACATCTTAATTCACCATGTGCAAAGCCGTACCTTCTGGATTCCCGAAGTTTAAACGTGTTCTGAATGTCTCCATTGAATTCGATCGAACAGTGAACGCCGTGAACAAAAGAAATAGACATGAGCTGTTTAGAAACTAATGGTGAAAGAGGAAAAAGTGTGAGCGCCGTCTTGTAATGGCAATTGTAGAACGCGGATAACAGTGGGCGTCATGTTGTAACAGCACAAGATGCATGTCAAACAAAAAGTAGAACATACTTGTTTTCAAATGCAAATAAGAACGTAAATCAACATATTCTCCAGACATAGTTATAAATAGCAACTTAAATCTAAACTTTCATTTAAGCCTTTGGGGCTGCAAGATTCAAGTTTTTTTTATCCAAAATACTTCTCGCTGGAGTAAGTATTTTCTGTTGTCTCTGCCTTCTTGGATAGGTGTAGTTTCCAAAACCAGGAATCTGAGTTGGCTAGCATTGTGGTTATGCTTGTTGAAATGGGCTGCCACTGTGGACTTTTCGATTTTGTTTCGAATGTTGCTCTGAAAGTCTGGTTTTAATTTTTTGTTCGGTTTTACCCACATATGCAAGTCCACATGGACATTTCAACATGTACACTACGTTTTTAGAGTCGCATGTAGCCGTGGTGTTTATGTGAGATGGTGGTCCCTTTTATGATGCTGTTACAATTGCCACAGTTGTGGCAAGGTGTAGTCCCTTTGTGAACCTGCTCAATGGCTGGGGTGGATGATCTGGCCAAGATTTCTTTTAGATTTTTAGTTCTTTGATATGCGAAAAGGGGTGGAAGGCGGAAGATGCCTTTGAAATCCTCCTCAGTTTGTAAGATGGACCAATACTTAAGCATGATTCTTTTGATAGTACGGCTTTTGGTGGAAAATTTAGAAACAAAAACTGATCTATTGCTGGTAGTTGTGGATTTAATACTTGTTAGCAATTGGTCTCTGTCTTTCGCATCTGCTCTTTCAATTGCGGTAGTTATGGTGTTGTCATAATACCCCTCATTCTACAACAGGAGTTTTTCCATTTTGCATTTTACGGGGTAGGCAATCTCGCACTGGGTTGTGTCCAACATGGTTGAGGGACAAATCTCCCAACATGTCTGTCCAAGAACTTGTGGATCTGGATAGGGTTGTTAGGTCTAATGTGAAAGTGGCTCAGGAAAAGATGAGCCTGTATCATGAATCCAGCAAACGTGTGTTTTTCGAAGACATTTGTGTGGGGTCTTATGTTATGCTTGGAAGATGGACGTTGGTGGGCTAAAAGGAATTTCAAAGCTCTGTTGTTGCTACCTCATTGTAATTTGTTGCTACCCCCAGTACATATAGCTTTAGATGATAAAAGTGCTGCAGGTCACAATCAGTCAAGTACTGTGGTTAACAACCATTGTGACACATCAGTAGGAAGGTTTACAAGAAGTAATTTGTTGCAGACTTCAAATATCTCTATTCCTGGTCCTACACTAGACACTATGGATGAGTGTGTCAGCTCTGAGAGTACTACTCCAAGTGATGATACTACCAGAAGTGGTAGATTGTCTAAAAAACCTGGTTATCTAAAAGAATTTGACATGTAGTGTAATTATCTAAGGTATTCAATTATTTCATTCTTTATTTATTTTTGTTGTTTTGTTATTATTAAGGGGGGAGATGTGATATCCTCATAATGAGGTCATGTTCTATAGTCTGTATTGCATATTCTATATTCTGTGTGTGTGTCATGTAAACTGGAAGTGCATCTTCCAAGCGGACACTCATGTTCTATGTTCCAGCCTTGGAGGACGGTTGTCTGTTAGGCAGTTACTTCGGAACAGCAGAACTGGGCGGGCGCTTGTGAATGGGCTCCTGCATTGAATCTATAATGCTTAAATAAAGAGTACTGGAATAACTACCGGAGTGGTTATTGGATATACATTCTTCAACAGCCCTCACACCCTTCAGGAGGCGCCCTATTTACACTAAGGTCTATGAATATCTTTGAGAAATGAGAGACTTAAGGCCCCCTCATTACAATCTGCAGCGGGGGGCCAATCATTTTGTGTTACGCCACTGGTCCTGACCTTTGACCCTGCTAGACAACGGCAACAGAAACAGCAATTACTAATGTCTGTCACCAGTACTGACCACAGGCATAAGAGACAGCCATAGAGTATCTGTGGATGTTAACGAACAATGGCGTGTAGTGCACATAGCCTTGAACATACCAAGCCAGGGCCTCAAGAACCGAGACATCATCTCTTCTTTGGGAGCAACAGCAGCTGCAAGGAAAGCACAGAAAGACTACATCAGTCATGGTGCACATCAGCTGCTGGTGACATTTGAGAGTTTTAACCCCAAGATCCTGGAGCTACTAAATAAAAACGGTTTTAAGCATACGCCCAAAATCAAAATATGCTTTATAATAAATATATTGTATTTCATTTGAATTTTCATGCGGAGCCTAGGGGTAGTTTAGGGCCAGATGTATGAAGCCATTTAGCATTTCCTAACAGTACGAATCGCCATTTTGGGTAATTAATGGGCTTTTCAAAGCCCTTTAAGCGGTCACAAATTGCGATTTCTACCCAGTAGAAATCGCAACTTGCGATCTCCTAAATAGAAACTCGCAAATAGGGATGGCCTATTTGCGATTTCGATGCACATGTACAAAGCATTTTCGAAATGCGAATTGGGCATTTAGGAAATGCAATTACCATCGACTCCAAGTCGATGGTAACCATGCGCAATTTTAAACAAGCATTGGCATAGCCAATAGGTCTTGCCTTTGGGACGTTATAAGTGTTTAGTGAGAGCTATTGGCAATGTTTTTAAGGTATGTTGTAGAGGGAGGGTTGGGGTAGAGAGTATCGTGCCTAGATGGTGTTTGTAAAAAGGAGACAAGAATAGTGAATCATTTGTCAGTCCCGAGGCCGGCTCAGCATCCGGTGATTCTGGGCAAATCACTTAATCTGCCCGTGCATAAAACATCAATTTTACCTCTTCCATTACATTTTAATGTTAGGATGTACGACGTCTATATACGGAGGACTAATAGTACGAAAATGAAAATCATAAAAATGAAGGAAATTGTTGTCATTGCGTGCACAAATTTAAGCGCATGTATTATTGTGAAAATAAATCTTTAGCCTTTGTCATCAACGTCAAACGTTCGAAGGGCTGTTATTGGCACAGAAAAGTCATTTAGCACTGGCGCCACGTCACTGGTGTCCTGTTTGTGCCTGTGAAGGGGTAGGGAAGAGTCCATCGCTTGCCCAGCCAATTAAAAGCTTGTTATGTTGTGGAAAGTCAATCGCAGCATATTGTTGTGGCAATAAGAGGCACGTTGGCAGCACTGCGCAGCCAGTCACATGTTAGTGTAGCATCTTGGAAGGTATGTAGGTTAAGGGCGGAGTCAGTCAGTCTGAAGTTGTGCCGTAAAATTCCGGGAGGGTTGGGGTAGAGAGTATCGTGCCTAGATGGTGTTTGTAAAAAGGAGACAACGAGTCGAAGGGAATACGCTGTCTGTGAAAGGCATACAGCACTGGACATTCAGTCAGATTGCAAGCGAAAAAGAAAGCACGGTAACCTGACCCAAGAGAAATGCAGCTGCCGCCCTGCGCGCCGCTGCTCGCTCCCAAGAGCAAAACGCCGTGGGAGTGAACATTAAAAAAAGAGGTGGGACATGCGCCCGCCTTTAGCCATTTGCGTGCTTTCATTTTTGAAAGACACATGCAAAAGCCAACCACATGCGTGGGGGGAGTCAGACCCACACAGAGTAGTTTAAAGTACTTACAAGAAGCCTCGCAGGGCAGCGCATGCACGTTGCTCTAGGCTCGACCTAAAAAGCACCCAAAGATCCATATAGAAAACTAACACACAACTAACAAAACAATGTATTTGTTTTTAAAAACCTTACAAAAGCCACTAACCGCATCACAGTACGCACATAATTAATCTCATTACAAAATGGTTTTTTTGAGTGAAAAGTTACATATACTACCAACATACACACCAACAAAACACACTACACACATACATCCCACAAACACACATCATATCACAACTCACCACTACATTTCATACCATGCCACTACCCTTACGTCACTACCCTAAGCACAACTCGCACAAAATCTTTACAGTATTGAACACAGCAGCCACATTGCTCTACAACATACCTTAAAAACATTGCCAATAGCTCTCACTAAACACTTATAACGTCCCAAAGGCAAAACCTATTGGCTATGCCAATGCTTGTTTGACGTGCGATAGAGCGCACACATAACCCTAGGACATATGTGTGCTTTACATGTGCACCACTATTTTTTGGGTGCATCATGGGGGGCCTTAGGCCCATAGCCATTCTTTGTTTAGCATTTCCAAAATAAGAAATCGCTATTTTGGAAATGCTAAACCGGCCCATTGGAACGAATGGCATTGGATTTCCAATTTGCAATTTCCTAATAGCGATTCCTGCTCTGTAGGAATCGCTATTAGGAAATCGGATATTTCATACATGTCATTTTGCATTTCGTTAATAGTGATTTGTAAGGATTCGCTATTTAGGAAATGCAAAATTGCATTTTGATACATCTGGCCCCTAATGTCCGAGGGCATTTGATTAATATCAGAGGGGATGTGGCCTGGCCCAGAAGGGGCGCAGAGAGTGATTGTGGTCTGGTCAGTAAAAAGGCATGGTCAGGTATTACCCTGCTTATGAATATGGAAAACTTCAGAGACCAACCCAGGTTACCACTTGTTAGTTTGTGGCAGAAGGGCAGATGTGTTTGTAAAAACCTAAGATTTCTGGAGCAAATGCAAAATGTGCAGGACAACGCACCAGTTGATTTTTTTCATTACTGTCTCCTTGAGGCAAATGAAATTGGACCAGTGGATTTTCCTCCACTTTGCCATTTCCTGTAGAAATCAAAGTATTTTGTTCCCAATTTTAAATCAGGCTCTTGTTGTTAGTTATCATTTTATGTTGGATCAGGGGCAGCTCGTGAACTTCCCTCAAATCTGAGAATCAGAGTCAACAAAGCAGGCAAGGCCAGCTTTTTCTGAAGGATTCAGGAGATTTCTCGACCCCCAGAAGCTTTTTTTAAAACGGTGCCAAAGGGTGAAGTATACAGAACAATTTTTGAATCAATGGGTTACAATTGTAAGAGTGTTGAAAGGAGCACTAAATATTCAAATAGTTGTGTGGTGTGGCAGATATTTTGTGATGTGCCAGGCAAGCCTTACTTTCCCCAGGTCCTATAGGGGGGCTTATAATCTGACAACATAAACCATTGCCATAGGATTGCTATAACTGCTGCAGCCATGTTTTCTTGCCCATGCTTACTGTGCCTGAAGGAAATGCCCTTCTATGATGGTTAGAGCCTCTCTTTCGCATCTTGGCTATGGAGACAAGAAAGTGTTAATCAGCTTGCTTAGTCAAAGGTTTTCAATCTTGTAATAAGTTACAGTCATCTTTTTGCTTTGTCATGATCTCAGTCTCTGGCACCTCTGTAGTCCGTTGTTTCCTGAAATTATGTGATTCTCATAAAAAGCCTGTTTGTAAAATATTATATATTTTTAACTTGCTAATTTTAAACAGCTACAGGAGGCACCCCCTTGTTATGCAATTCTGTGATTCACAGATATATTTTAGTTTTTTTAATAAACATGTTAAGACTCTAATTGGCCTGAGTGACGTTTTCCTCCCAAAGACAAAGAAGTATTTTTAAAAATAGTAGTAAAACACTGGTTTGTCCTCATATTGTCCCATAGGGGCACTGGATCCTGTGTCCCCCTGGTGTATCGCGTCCTACGTTGCCCGGCTACAGTACATCAGGGTTAACAGGACCTGGGACCCCTGAGGTTACAGGGTCCACGGTCCCCCATGGGTACCCAGTTCTGAGTCACCCTGGGGCACTGAGTCCTGAGTCACTTAGTGATACCACGTCTATTGTCCTCCAATGGGTCCGGGTCTGAGTCTCCCAGGGTAACATATCTATGGTCCCCAAGGTGTACCGATCCTCCTCAGCAGTACCGCATCCTGGGTTCCCCAGAGATAAGAGGGCTCCAACCCACTGCACGATCAAAGGTACTGAGTACCCCAAAGATGCCGTGTCTACAGTTGCCTACGGATACCAGGTCGTGGGTTCACTGGGACTACTGGGTCCAGGGGTATCAGGCACTGGGTCCTCGAAAGGTACCAGGGTCTCGATTCCCCAGACCCAGTCCCTGGTACCTAAAGGTCCTGTGCCCCCTAAGGTCGTCCGGGGGTCCTGGGTTCTTCTTCAGCCAGATCCCTTCCTAGTTCCAGTTCCCAGTGCCTCTAAGCTGTTGTCTTTTATTCCTACTTGCTCAATGATAACAATTTGCAGACAGCAGAAATCATGTGCTTGCTGTTTTCTTTGCCTAATGATCGACTTTTCAAGGGACATAAGTGTCCCTGTTACCCCCTGGCTGAATGGTGGTTTGCAACACCCACTGTCACATATGCCAGTACCTGAACATCTTTGCCTCAGGAAGGCTAATTTTGATTTTTAACTGTTTTGAATTTGCCACTTTGCACTCACATGCAAGAGTGGATCAACTTGATTTCCATGAGCTTTTGTACCTTGAGGAGCAGGGTATTGTGTAGGGACCTTACTTCCTTCTCATGTACGTTTTCTTAAAAAAAGTAATTTTCCTATCACTGAACAAATTTTCAGAACATTTGGACACCAATTCTGACCACAGTTTTTATTTATGTACAAGAGCCTCAGACACATACTGAACATGTCCTGAACAGTCCTAAGGATGACCTAGGCCAAAATGTCAAGTAGTCACACAACGTTGATGGAGACATATCATCATTTGCCAACACATTAGCGATCACGCACCCACACAAACGCCATTTACCAATACTCTAGTTACAGGTCTTCAGGTCCTCAGGGGGTCGTGGCTAGGTTCCCAGGGAGGCGAAAATGCCTTTGTAAATACTTGTAAATGAAGATGGCCTGGAAGTGCGACTTTATTTATCGTGTTTCAAGACTGTGTGGCGGCAGGTCAAATAAGTGGGCAAGTGGCTAAAAAAAAGAACAACATTTCCAGCATTTTGTTGTTTTTTCACATTTAGCCAGCTGCATATAAAATAATGCACATACTGTAAACAAAAAATAAATGCAAGTTAAACTTCCTTGGGAACGCTTTCTTTTATGTTATCAAACCTCAATTCATAAATGCAATCACTGCAGTTGTCTGTGAGACCAGAGAGTCGTGAGACCAGAGAGTCACACAATTGAATCCTGATTGGCACAGTATGGAGTCCTGACTTGTGTGTTTATAAAGCGATGAAGTCCCAGTCTGTAACACAAAGCACTGTGAATATGCAAGTCCTTCATTAAAAATTGTATTATACACTGTATAACAAGGCTTCTGGAATTATGCGGTGGGAACACACAATCAGCCACTGAAGAGTAACCTGATGTACTGTCCCCCCCCCTCTTCTTTCTAACACGCTGTCCAAGTAGGGGGGGGGGACGACATCATGTCTATTATGGACTCTTGATTGAAATATTTGATCTTAACTGATCGTGGGATTCACCTTTTATCATATTTATTAAAGTATGATTATTGTGCTTCGAAACATTTTATTGCTGAGATCCTTTTATTATGAAGTGCTATTTTGTAATGATTTTAAGTAATTGTGCAATAAATAAACTAATTAATTGATATGCGGTGGGAAGGCTTGACTAAAGTATCCTGCGAAAAAAGCCAACATATGCTGCTTAATGAAGTGCTTTTTGTGATAGTGTTACTTCATTATCTTATCAATTTTACACATGCTAAAACTGTATGGGCAAATATTTCAAGTCATTAGTTCCAGATTAACGCCCAAATTCAGCAATAAGCAACAGGTGACCATCAACCTTTGGGTGGGCCTTCCACTGCGTGGCAACATGTGTTGTTGCCTTTTAAGAAACTTTTGATCTGTTAGAGCTAGAAACACATTTTTGTTTGTAAAAATCTGTAGACTAGGCAGCAGATTGTGGATTATGTGACAAATGCAGCAAATCATAATTATGTGGAAAATGCTGTAGCCGCAAAATTGCATAGTACCAGTTTTCCTGAGTATAAGATAGGCTGCCAATAAATTATTTAGCATTTAAGATAAAACAAGTGCTTTCAAAGAAACCTTTTAGAAATAGGTAATTACACTGTACTTAGTGCAAACATTTTTAATGTGACCCTTAGATCACCTCTCAAAAATAATAGTGACTTCATAATTTAAGCCTGTACTCTGTTCCAAACAGCCTTTACATTTGGTGATTAACCAATAGCTAACATGTATATTTCTTTCAGATTGCAGGTACACTGGTGAGAAGGCCTGGTTCTTCTTTACTTCTCTGCCCAGGGATAGGCTCAAGGAGATGGTCCAGAGGAAAGGATGCAGTGTGTGGGCTATTTTTTCTTTACAAATGGACAGACACAGCTTTCTCAGGGAGATCCCTTGAGGAAGGTGGAGACTTTTTTTAATGACTATCACTACCATTAGTGCAGCAGGTGCAGTGGCACTAGGGTAGTGCACCCCGATGTTGTCTGTGTTACTAGCAAAATGGTGGGTGGAAACCCTTTTTTCTTAGTTAGCTTTAGGGCCTAGGTTAATCTTGCTGGGCAAGGAACAGGCCCAAAGCAATTGTATTCCCATTTTTTTTTACATAAAGGGCAGGCAGCCTGCTTTGGACCTCATGTCTAGGAGTGATGGTCCAGTGGAGAGAGTGGACAGAGTAGTAGGTATCATTTGTACCGCAGATGCAGTGGCACGCGGGCCCAGGGGTGTGAGGCGTCAACTAAACCCCAATTAGTATCGTTTTACTATTTTTTCTGGCGTACGTTGGGGCCCAGTGCATTGTGCCAATGTTGCTTTGGGCCTCAGACCAATGGCCCAAGAGAAGAGAACATTTTAATCAGGGGAGACACATTAGTTTAGACCTCGGATACATGACAGATAGGGAAAAGGGGCAAGATGGAGGCCCATTTTTTCAATAAGGGGCAGAGAAGTCCACCACTTCGCAAGGCAGTCGATCTCATTACTGAAGCAGGTGCAATGGCACTCGGGCCCAGGAGTAAGAGGCCCACTGTATAACACTTACTACTGCCTTCATTTATAAAAGACGATTGGAGGCTCACTTTTGTTCCTAGCATTAGAGGTGAGAGCACCCTTACTGCAAAGTGGTGGGCAACATGCCGGAGCTCACTTTATTCTGAAAGGGAGAGAGGATCTGTTCTAAGATTGGAGCGATGTCCATGCATGGTGGGGAAGAGGTGAAAGAGGCAGAGGACACAGTCTCCTACTCAGGGCCGCAGCTATCATTAGTGCAACAAGTGCAGTTGCATTGGGTCTCAGGAGTGTGAGGGGCTCACAACACCCCAATTATCAGGAGTCATGTTATTGCTTGATATATTTAATCTTTTATGAGGCTCACATTTAGGGCCTGATTACAATGTTGGATAGACTCACGTTCGCTCGACATCGCCATGTTCTCGGGACCGACCGACCTCCGGTCGGCAGTCCCGTCACCGCTATTACAATGCGACCGCACATGGTGCGGTCGCATACTCCCATTTCTCCCTGGGAGTTTGTGCTGCGGCCGTAAACTGGCCGTAGCACAAGCTCCCAAGGAGAAATGGGAGATTCTGTTAATCCCTGCACCGCGTGGTAGTCACCTCAAGGTGCCTGCCAGATGGTGCATGCACCTCAAGGTGCCTGCCACACAGTGCAGGGATTAACAGGGGGGCACCATAGGTACACCTTCTGTCCCCAACCGGAGGCCGTGGAGGAATGGGGGCCCTGCTAGGGGCCCCAAAGTCGCTTTCTGTCAGGCTTTCCATGTGGGAAAGCCCGACATGGATAGCCTGTCGGAAACCGACATCGTAATCCCGACGGTGGAAACGCGGTCCTCAGTGATTACATTGGGGCCTCCGACTGGCCGACCGACTCCTTGAGCCCGTCGGAATCCAGCCGGTATGACCGGCCGGTTTCAATTCCGACCGCCTACATTGTTATTAGGCTGTCGGAATTGAAACCAGAGATGTCGGTCGGAAAGCCTCCGACGTGCGGTCGGAGGCTTTCTGACCGACATCATAATCAGCCCCTCAGTGTGGATTATCAGCTACAGAAAAAGTACTCCTGAAATGGTAATCCCACCCTCTGCACTGGGCCCGTATCCTTCCGCTTCCTCAAGTACTGCCTTAAAGTTTTGGAGGGTGGCCAGACTTGAAAACATTTTTCAGGGGGGCTCACAGCAAGAAAGTTTGAAAACCTCTGCTCTAGAATGTCACTCAATAGAATGTACTCCTGCTATCATACATTATTCCCAATTTATAAACATAATCAGTTCATTTCTGAAATAAATACCCATGAATATCGAGGACAGAATTCTGAGGGACAAAATATCGAAAGATGTTTGCATATAGGGAAGTATAGATTTACTATTCCTAACTCCACATTTGCATGCCTTGAAGATATATGTACAGCATAGGTACATATATGTGGAGTTAAGCAGAAAAAATATAGACTTACATATCTGCGATATATTTTTTCAACATTTTGTTTTCGATATGCTGTCCCAATGATATTCAGGGGTCGATATTCAGGGTGCACACATAAATAGCATATTAGACTCTGAGCACCTGCATATATATTTTATATGACTTCACAAAACAATGTGTGTTTTTACGTATTCCATTATAAAGCCAGTTGATAGAAGAACAAGTGGGTCATACTCACAAAGCTTAGTTATTTTAATTCTATCTCACTTCACAGATTTACCCACTTGTGCTCTGCATATAGTTTTATACTATAACCCTAAAAATGCAGTTGTGCAGAGTCCAATATGCTATTTATTACCATTGTTTGGGAAGTGGAAGGGCACCATGACCCAGCAGGGACTTAACCTTATGAATCATGGCCCCTTCCCACACTTAACAATAGAAAGAAACACATAGCATATTACACTCTGTGCATCAACATCCTGGGTCATGATAAACTTTCCACAACAATGATAAAAAATAGCATGTTACAGTCTGCACCTCAATACGCTTTATGCCATCATGTTCTTTTCGTGTGTATTTGTTTTTTTCAAAGGAGGATTTAACCAAAATATGGATGCAATGGGTTAAGTAATTTGGCCCTCTATTGCTGTCCTAGGGTTCTGGTGAAATCATAAACCACAATGCTGAAGGCTGAGTAGTTTGTACATGTCAAAAAACATGCTGCTTTGCTGTGTTGAATATACATTCTGTCTTGGTTTCTACAAGGTGTACCATTAGAATGTTCCATTTGTGTTTACCTTTCATTAACAGAATGTAAACAATGGTCAATGGTAAAGCTCTGCAGAATGCTGTAGGTTTGCCATTATCTAAATGAACAGTTATGCTTGGGGACTAATTGGTTGCAGGGAGGTAAGGCTATTGGATTACATCTTTATTTCACTGGAATCTATGCCATTTCTATTAATTGGAAAATATTTAATGGGTCTGACATTATCCCTATGAAACATGAGCTTTTATAGCACTGCATTTTCTGCAATAAATCACCCAACTGTTTGTATGTTGTATACATTATCATTATTTTCAGCTTCTGTGGACATGCATAATATAAGAGTGGTACTGAAAATGCCCTTTCTAAATGTCTGGGTATAGGTTGTATAATTGATATTGGGAATTTGTTTGATTTTTTCGGGGGGGGGCATCCACACATTCAAATCAATTTAATTAAGGATTATAATGCTATCAGTGCCGGGCAGTGACCCTCAACACTGGAGGGCGTGGTGGGGATCAAGAGACAAACCCAGGGGGGGGGCATAAAGATAATTTAAAAAAAAAAAGACGTGCTTACCTTGTTTCGCTCGCCGTGTTTTCTGCTTTCTTCTGGCATCAGCATGACGGCACCTCATGGAGCCTCAGGCAGCCTCCTTCTGCAAATCCTGATGCTGCTCTCATGCTGCAGATGAGCAGCATGAGAGCAGTGCCAGGATTGGTTGAAGCGGGCTGCCTCGACGCTCCAGCAGGCACAGGAGGCCTGTGCCTGCTCTCCACCCAGCTGTCTCAGACAGCTAGGTGGAGAGGTTTACACTACGCATGTCAGGCTGGCCATCGCAAGACAGCTGGCCAAAGGGACCTGCGTAGGTAAACTGGTGGAGTGAGCACCACTCCCCCTGCCAGTCAGCAGCAATGCCCCGCCCCCAAACACTGCTCCGGTTGGGAGCACTAAAAAATAAAACAGTATTTCATTTTATTACCGTTTTGTTTTTCACTTTTGCTGCACTGGCAGCAGGGGGGCTATGCTTATCCGGCCTAATGGGGGGGCCGCCGCTGAATGTAATGCCTGTACTGTGCTGACAATTTTTCTGTAATTCTAGTGTCATTTCTGTTGCACACTAATGGTTGGCAAAAGAGAGAGAGCGACAGAATGAGTGATATATTTGTAACACATATACCTGGAGCCTGGAGCACACATTTAATGTAATCAGGGTGAAAGATCCGCACAATGGGGAAGAAGAGGGTCAGCCACCAGGCGCAGATGTTTACATGAGTCTTCACGATGCCGTCGACCACTATCAAGCCCTCCTCGGTGTTCGGAATCTACAACAGACACAGAGAAAGAATAAGACTGTTGAGTGATATCACAAGTCGCTCCCTGCACTCTCATGTCCACTTCTAGGGTGCATGCCATGAAGCTCCCATACCTTGTGCTATATCCCTCAAAATGACTTTCAGCCTCTCCGACAATTTTCGAAACTTGCCTTTCACTTCATCCTCATGTCGGACTTTCTGGTAGCCAAACCACTTTTCCTCTCGAAGACTTCATTTTCTAGCCATCTCAACTTTGTGCCATATCCCAACACCAATTTCCATCTTACTAAAGATTCCGGCCTTGACTTGCATTACAATCAATGTCCAGTTTTGTGATTTGCTTATGGCTGGGTCCAAACTGGGGTGGCGTAGTGGGCAAAAGAACGATGGATTTAACCCAGATCTCTTGACTGGGGGAGAATGTTTGAATCATTCAGCATTCCGTCCATCATTTGTTGCAGTTACACTTTTCGCCCTAAGTGGAATGGGTATGCCCAGACGTGGGTCCCTTGCTCACTGTGCCACTGGATTCAAGCTAGCCTGGCTGATGAAGGGTGACATACCCCGAACCTGGTCCCAGGATGCTTGTTTCCGGTACAGGGAGGACCTGGCTTGGCAGTTCGGTCTGGACTGTTCCCATGAGGCACAGGGTCAAGACTGATTTGCATATGGCTGGGTCCAAACTGGAGTGGTGTAGTGGGCAAAAGAACGATGGATTTAACCCACATCTCTTGACTGGGGGAGAATGTTTGAATCATTCAGCATTCCATCCATCATTTGTTGCAGTTACACTTTTCGCCCTAAGTGGGATGGGTATGCCCAGACGTGGGTCCCTTGCTCACTGTGCCACTGGATTCAAGCTAGCCTGGCTGATGAAGGGTGACATACCCTGAAACCGGTCCCAGGATGCTTGTTTCCGGTCCAGGGAGGACCTGGCTTGGCAGTTCGGTCTGGACTGTTCCCATGAGGCACAGGGTCAATACTGATTTGCATATGGCTGGGTCCAAACTGGGGTGTGCGTAGTGGGCAAAAGAACGATGGATTTAACCCAGATCTCTTGACTGGGGGAGAATGTTTGAATCATTCAGCATTCCGTCCATCATTTGTTGCAGTTACAGTTTTGTGACACTGCTTATGCTTTTCCTGCCAAATATGGCTTCTTCTAGATTCCCCCGCTCACTACTTCATCTCCATCCTTACAGGCCAAGGATGGGTGGAGGAGTCAGAACACTTGTTCCTTGACAACACCTGCGGCAAGTGATGAGTAATTAGATCTTTTAAAGCCTCTCTTGGCTTCAGCTCAGCTTAGGTAATTGACGCAGTGTTCCTGTATGACTGACTTTGTTCCAGAGATGTCCTGATTCATGTGCTACAGCAGTTCCAAGTATTCCTGAACTCGGCCTGTTCAGCAGTGTATCCTTGTTTCTTGAGCCAGCAGTGCTGCAGAGGAAACCTTTGTTTCTTGATTTCACACTGTCTCGCAGTGCACCGTTTCTCCCTGAGCCTGCATTGCTCAGCACTTGGGGCCAGATGTACGAAGCATTTTACCAGTCGCAAATGTATTTTGCCATGTATAGAAGGCAAAATGCGACTCTGTAACTTGTTACCGAGTGACATTTTGCTTTTTTTCGATTTGGTATTAGGAAGGGGCATGTTTAGGGCCTCCCTTCCGAATAACACTGGTATGTATGAATGTTTTGCGACCGGGAATGCGGTTGTAAAACATTCTCAGGTGCAGATTTACAAGGCCCTTGCGCCACTTTTGCGTCATTTTTAGCATGGGAAAAGTGACGCAAAAGTGGCGCAAGGGGCTTGTAAATCTGCACCTCAGTTACCACCAAATTCATGTTGGTGGTAACCCATTCGCAAACGGGAAGGGGTCCCCAAGGGACACCTTCCCCTTTGTGAATGTGGGCACCAACATTTTCTAAGTGCAGGCAGTGGTCCCACGGACCACTGCCTACTCTTAAAAAATGAAAAGGTAGCTTTTCATTTTTATTTTTGAAATGCATCCTGTTTGTCTTTAAGGAAAACGGGATACATTACAAAAATAATATTGCTTTATTTAAAAAGCAGTCACAGACATGGTGGCCTGCTGACCCCATCAGGCCACCATCCCTGTGATTTTAGCCATTCGCAATGGGCAGCAAATTGTGACCTGCCTCATCAATATTGATGAGGCAGGTCCATTTACGACGAATATGACTTGTTACAACGCGAGTCATTACATCGCGTGGCATTACAACGTGGTCGTTACAACGATCGCATTGTTACCACGCAATGCCATTACTACGTAGTCATTACATCGACTTGCAGTAGATGGCGCGCTGACATTAGAAATGTATAATTTACTATTCCAACTCCAGCCTACGCAACAGTAGGGAAGATGTTGGAATAGTAAACTATACTATTCCTAATGTTAGCGCACCATCTACTGCAAGTCGATGTAATGACTTGCGTAGTAATGGCATTGCGTGGTAACAATGCGGTCGTTGTAACGACCGCGTTGTAATGGCATCGCGGTGTGATGACCGCGATGTAAAGGTCGTTTCCCATTTACGACCCACTACGAATCGCTAACAGTTTTAAACAGACTGTTGTACATCACATTTTGCGATTTCCTAATAGTGAATCGCTAAAATTCGCTATTAGGAAATCATAAACACGTGATTTTGTACATCTGGCACCTAACCCTTGTTTTTTGAGATTCAATGGCTTTTAAGATGTTATTCTTTTCTCAGCTCTTGCTCCCCCCGTTCTTCCTTAGTTCCCAGTTTCTCTGTCTGCTTCCATCCTTTTCCTGCTCTCCTAGCTCCCAGTTTGCCAACATGCTTCCATACTATCCATGCTGCTTTCATTCCCAGTTCCCTAGTGTGATATGTTTGTGTGCTTTCTTCCAAGTATTATCAATGCTTTTTCTTCTATCCTGTTAGGAGCTATTCCTGTCTAGCTCCTTGTCTGTCGCTGCAATTAACATCCCACTCTTATAGTTACCCCCTGCATGTTGCTTTCTGATCTCCAGGATGCATGTGCCTAGTTGGGAACCTAGTGTTTCTCATCCACTGTGAATATTGTCTTACATTATCTTTCATAATATCACTGAAGCTATCGGCATCATGACCTGCCCTCGTGCTTGTCCTAAATGTCGATATTTTGCAAGCACCATATATAATAGTAGGTGTGGAGTAGGAATTTCCTGAGCTTCTAGAGTCCTTTACCCCAATACTTTTAGTATTAATATTGTGATCAGTTTTTGTTCTTCCATATCCTGGTTGTTAGTATTTTGAATGCTAATTTGTTTCTTGAGTCTATATGATCTTTGACTTCCTCTGTTACTTTGTTTGGGATTACTCATTGGATTCATCTTCCCCTCTGGCACCATGGCTGATCTTGGGCAGCTCTGTTAACAGTATTCTCGTATGTGCCTCCCCATCACGCATCCCTGACAGACTCTGGTTAAAATGGGGCCATCAAGATCAGCAGTTTCAGCCAGACTCTCCATGACAAGGACATGAATGGTAAATACTTATTTTGGGGGGGTTTATTTAAGTTTTTGCGATAGTAGTGTTTCACCCATTTTGAAAATCAGGGTCCCCAAACCCACCTGGAAAAGGTTGTTAGCACACACAAGGCACCCCCTTTTTTGTGGCTTGAGGGCTATTTAACATCCTTCATGATATGGGTGAAAGAAAGCAAGACTTGCAATTGTTACTAAATTGTATACAGTCGAGCTGGTCACAAATACATAAAATTCTTTACAATCAAGCCATTCATCAGTTCAGCCAATGACCCTCCTGCGACCCATTTGAACCACGTTATAAACATGAGAAAGGATGTCGCCTAGATCCATACCAGGCCCAGGTGTCCAAGCAGCCAGTTCCGGCGGGGAGGCTCTGGGAAGCACTGTAGGCGCTTGATGCAGTCTCTGCGCCAAACGATGAAGGTGTAGACCTGCATGAGGGCCCGGAAAAAGAGGAGCAGGAGAAGGAGGAACAGAGCTGAGACGAAGCAGTTCCGGAAGAAAGTCCATCCCAGGCGTAAAGCACCCTGGAGCCACTCCACCACTGGTTGCATCCTAGAAGAAGCACGTCAGGCGAATGAGGGGTGGTATAATTTATCAGTATTATCACCCAGAAATCCTCCCCCTGCTCACACTATCTGATGGTGCTTCATCCTTTCACCACCTGCTTTCAAAATAGATAAATGTTAATTTAAAAAAATCAAGCATTGGCAAAGCCACTAAGTCTCGCCTTTGATACTGGGTGTAGACTTCTTGTCTTTGCCAATGTTTTTTTCCCAGGTGGCCACCGAGCATGCACATGCTTTAATGGTTCTTTAATGCTTTATGAACAACCCTTACTAGAAGGCCACCATGCATTTGTGCGCATGTGCGGTGGCACCTTCTAATGGTTTTTCATAAATCATGGGAAAATACATTGTAAGATGACTGTTGTGTACACGCATGCATGCTAAGTCAACATTTTGCAACGAATTTTCATATGTGTTATAAAAAAACATTACAAGATGGTCGTTGCGCATGTCAGATCATGGTGTCGGGATTGTGTAAGGGCCACTGTGCATGTGCACGGAGACTCAGTCGCCATTTTGAAAGGATTTTTTTTCATTCCACAAGGGAAGACAACACTATTGTCTTTGCAATGATATTCAACATGCATTGGCAAAGCCAATAGAACAAGAAACAGAGTGCATCAGAACAGGTGAGGAGGCCCCCTTCTGCACTGTGGGGCAGATAAGGCACAGAGACAACGAGGGGGAACAGGAGAACAGGGGAGAGGTTACCTCAGGGCACTACTTAAAGCCCTGCCTGCCTCGGCACAAAAGCCAATTTAGAATACCAATGACAAAACCATGTAAACTTCCACCAAATGCAAGGGCTTTAAGAACAGTCCACAGTCCAGCGACTGAAGGGGGCTGACCAAATGCCCACTCTCTCTGTCCTGTATGTATATGTAGTAGTGTATTGGTAACATGAGGCCTCCAACAAACAGCTATAGTCCGTGTACAGCGATAAATGAGGGCGCATTGGCGAATCTCATAAGCATGAACAGGTCAGTAAGAGTTTGTCTTCCTGACTGTCCATCTTGACATCATTAAATCATCTCCTGGCCACATTCATGTTGTTCCGTAAGCCCTTACTAGAATTTTCTTAAAATTAGCCTCTCTTGCTTTCACCTTGATTTTTGAGAATGCTCTCAGCACACTCAAACTGCTTTAAGAAGGACAGTTTCTAAAACAATTGTAGCATCCCTGCCAGAGTTCTATGAGTGAGCCCTTCTAGTGAGCTGTCTGTGTGGTCTGGGACTGGTCAAGGCATCTATGTCGTGAGAATGACCTTGTTGTTGCAAGTCGTCTAATCTACGGCATTCATTAGCAAAGCCAGCACATGGTATGAATACAGACAAAGAATAAACAAAATAGATCCCATACGATCAAAAGTGAGTCAAAGTCAAATGGACAAAAATGGAGCAAGGGGTAAAGTGTGAGGCAGTGCTATCTTATATGGTAACATTTCACAACAAGGCCCTACTTATTCTGTCCATAGAGTCCATATGTCTTTTTAAGTGCCTAGAGGTGGTATATTACACACACTTTCATACTCTGATTGTGAAAAACAATGTCACATGCGCAGCCCAAGCTGCTGTAATCTCTAGACAACCCGGATCAAGGATTCCTAGCGCCCACTTGCGTCCCCTCTGGCACATGGCCAACGTGTGCAGCTGCTGGTGCCAGTCTAGTGCCCACACTGATGTTGCCTACTTTCTGTCTTCTCCAACATGGCTGCCTCCCCTCGACCTACGGTGGGTACTTCCCTTAAGATTACTGAACAAAAGAAAATCGAAGCTCAGCGCCTGTATAACAACAGAACATAAACAAGACAGCTTACCTCGTCATCACGCCTCTGCTTTAAATCACGTCTGACTGCCAAACATGATCCGGGGTTTTTTATGCGTGTGGTCAAGGGCTAATTTCATATGCCCTTACGTGTTTAAATCACGCAGCTGGGATTGATTAGCACATATAGAGTGTCTGAAGCTATTTTCTTTAAGTGCCTCTCCAACAAATTTCGAAATACCCTCTTTGCATCTCGCCCATCAAAGCTTACAACATTCTGGCTTCCTTCCTGCTTTCTTCCCTTCTGTGACTCACACTGTTTTTTTTGTCTTGGCCAGTGCATGTCTTAACTCTTTCCACCCAATTTGTTGCCTTTTCTGCTAAGACGATGCTGCCCCCCCCCCCCCACCTCACACTTTATCCTTTGTCTTGTTAACGTCAGACCAACGCTCGTACCCACTACCTAAACCCAGCCCCCTTGTGCTTTTGAACACCCCCCTGCCACCATATCTCTCTCCCTCTCTCTCTCTCTCACTCTCTCTCTCTCAAACCCCAACCCCCTCTAGAATGCTGAATTTGCTTTCAGAACCTGCCACCGACATTTTATTGTAGGTCACGTTTCCTACCTCGGCACCAAACCGTGGATATGGTCAGATACATTTTAAAGCTTGGGCAAAGTGGGCAATTGCCCAGGACCCCGACCATGCAAGCGCCTCCCGCCCCCGGGAAAGTGAACTTACTCTCTCTGTCACCTCTACTTCTGAGTCTGAACCTCTCTCCTTTTCTCTGCCTACCGCTAACTCAGTCTCTCTTTACATTTCTTAAGGATTTCTTGGCGCCCCAGTCGAAGCATATTTCAGCTGTTTTTTCTGCGACCACAGTTTCGGAAAGTTTGTTTGGAACCATTCAGCCTTGAATTCGCACAAAATGGATAATAAAAGTACAAGCTGTACCGCGCAGGGATCCCAAAAGTATGTCTTGCTCAGCGCCCAAAAATCCTTAAGATGTCACCAGGGAGGAAACAAGACATTGACCATTCCAACTCCAAGCAGGAGGCATTTTGTGCAAGTAGCTTCGGCGTGTCTGGAGACTGCGGGGCTTTGCAAAGAGTTAACAGTGTGTATGTGTGCTGCGGAGGGCGTACATCTCTCTGGTGTCCACAGATGTGACTCTGGGTTCATGGGAAGTTTTCAGCACAGATGTGTCAGGGTAGAAGCACCGCAGCGCTATTTCCCTTCCCCAAACCTACCTCTCTTTCTTCCACGCCCCTTGTCCTTCCCCTCACCCTGCTTTGCTCTTTTCTTTCCTTCTCCCTTTGTGCCTCTTCTCATTCTCTCTTCTCTCTCCACTCATTGTTTGTCATCTCACTCCTTTCACCCACTGCACTCCTTTAGATACTCACGTTCTCACTTCCTCTTTTTTCGCTTCTATAACTCTTTCCCCTCCTCTGTCCAAACTACCTCCTTCCCTTCACCCAGGGCTTTAAGTGAGCCGGGTCCTGGCGGTGCTCAGCACCGGCAGTTCTTAATAGCAAGTGCTGAGACGGGTCCCTTTCGGGCTCTCCAGTTTTGCCCTCACCGTCAGGATAAAAAAAAAATCTTAACTCTGCAGCAGTGCCACTGTGCCACCCTTCACTGCATTTGATGTAACTTCAAAGAGACTCGTTATAGGTCTTATAAAGTCTCATCATTTCAGAACTGAAGCATTTTCAATATTCTATGCAACGAAGCCATAGTTGTTGCTCATTTATCTTCTGCAACTAACAGCCACTGACAAAGCCAACAGTCCTGGGTTGTTGAAGTTGTAATGTTACTTGTTGTATTATATATCTGAATGCAACGAAAGAAAGCAGCAAAATACCATTTGGGCACACTATGCAAAGTAAAGGTTTTCAGTTTACGTGTTTTTAAGCCTGGACCTTAATTACATCAGCCAAGCCTATTTGAGAGACCCCCCCCGTTTTTTCATCCCACTAACACCCCCTCCACCCATTAATACATCAGGTTAGACTGTTAATGATGAGAAAAAACACACGAGTTCCTTGCACACATAAACAGTCACTACTAGACTAAGTTCACGCTCTCTCAGTTCACAGTCTCTTAATTTGAAATTGAGAGCCTTTGCAGCGCTTTGAAACCGGCTCACTATAAAAGCCGGCACTATAAAAGCCTCTGGATATAGAAATAAACATGGCGAGGACTGGCAGCATCCCAAGCTGTGGACGCGCCTTCCAACTCGCTTACCTGAGGCTTGCAGCAACCAGGAAGAGGAACTGGCGGCTACGAGGCTGCTGTGGCTTCTTAAGAAGTGGGTGGTCACGTGACCACGCTGAAGCAACACTTTATGGCTAGAGGGAAGCCGTGGTTGCTTCACTTTGGGGTGTCCTTAGGGTACAGCCCCCCAATGCAACCAAGAGTTATACGCTTTAGTGAGTGTTCATTGGTTTATGAGGGCTTGAAGATGAGGCTGCGGATAGCGCTTGAAATTTGGCCAACCGTAGAAATGCATGAGAAATGCTCTTCTCCAAGGGTGCTTTAGGCGCTATAATCTATCTACTTAGGGTGCGTTGTCATGTAGAGGCCAGGCGGAGGAGGTACTGCGTAAATGAGATGCATTTCTCTATCGCTTTATGATTTGCCACTATCAGACACCCAAGCCACTATCAGACACCCATTCTATTGGCCTAAAATGCTTTTGGGGTGACCATAGAGTATTTATCAGACATATATGATTCCTGGACACTATGAAAATATTTGCACTATAAGACCAACGCGCAGCTCTACGAGAACCTTAATCTGCAACATTTCTAAAATAAAGCTGTGTCTTCAACCATGACCTTATACTCTGCACATTCTATCAGAAGATCCCTGGAGCTATGGTGTACAGAAATATTACTGCTGGTTGATAGGGCCACCTCCATACTGAGGTGGACTCCAGGGTCACTGCACCCTTCGGCCTTCAAGATGTCTCCGTTTAGGTACCATCTACAGTGCTGGGCACCCGTCAAGCCTACAGACACCATCATGGTCTTGTGGATAATTGTGGAACATGCTAAGAACTGTGCCTCGTTCAGTCAAATCACTATCGGTGGGTCCACCCAAAAAGGGGGTGTCTTGGATTTTTGGAGGAGGTGCTGTCTCCGTCTGAAAGAAAGTTTACTAGAAGGTAAAAGCAGGGAGGTGGAATTCCTATAGCCCAACGCCCAGGACATATTGTTTGGGGTCAAGGGCAACAAGTTTTCATGTGCATTTTGTCCTTTGGACAAGTAGGCCCAACCCCTACAGCACAAACACATTATGGATCAGGAAAGGGCATTGTCTGCAGTTAAGGTAATATTTGTATCGATGAGTTAATGCTGTTGAGACTTGTATTTAGAGTTCATTATTGCAAAACCTTTATTATTAGGGTAAGCACTCTAAGTAAATGTTGTTAGCTCCAACTGCACTACTGAATGTTTCTAGTATAAAAATGTGTACACACAATTTAATGGTTTAGTAATATGAGGCTATGAATAATGCTCCCAGAATGCTCTCTGATAAGATGAAAATATTTGCAGAAGCTTGAAAGCAAGATAGATGATTCTTTGCTTCAAAATAAAATATTCACAGAAAAATCCAGATAGGGAAAAAAAACATTTCGCTAAAGTACTGTAAAAGTTTAGGTACCATTTCTTTGCAGCATCAATTAGTAAAATGTGTTGATGTATGCTAGTATTCCCAAAAATAATTATAATGGAAAATAAGTGTAACCAGTTGCAATAAGAATATGGGAAACATAAAAATAAACAAGCATTAGCAAATCAATAGGTCTCAAATTGGTGGTCAGCTTTTTGGTTTTGTCAGTGTGTGACTTTTTTTGGCATTGTTTTTTTTAAAGCCTTATTGGTGTGGGAGCTGCTGGGCCCTCACCATTATAACAAACATTGGCAAAAGCAAAAATTGTTTTCGGTCTCAAAAAGCACACATTGCCACAGTAGTTTTTAGCACTGAACAAACGTACTTTGTGTGCCGATGTGCTCCTTGTGAAAGAGCAGAAGGCTGTTACTCACAGTGAAGCCAGCCGATAGACCGAGAGAGAGACAGAATTTTAATAAACACAAAAGGTCATGGTTAACGCCAGACCGAATTAGGGCCCAATTATTAAAGAAAGTCTCAAAAGTGCACCCATGGTATATGTCCTTGCGCTAAGTGCAGATATATGGCTTTCATGAATTCACAAGAATTTACAGAAATAGGCCAAGAAATTGTACTCCTAGAAAATATTTGTGGACTGCATTTTAGCATGAGCAAATATACATGCGCAGATTTGCTCATGCAAAAGTTAAAGTGGCAAGTTCACTTTCCTCCAACCACTTTTTTCCCAAACCTGAAAGACGTTTTAAGTCTGCCATTGTCCAGGGTAAATTTCCAACCTTTCTCAGTATGGGAAAAGATTAGAGAAGAGTTGGTGAAAATCCTTAAAACACGCAAGTTAGTAGGTTTGCACAGACTCAAAGTGGCATTCCAACCTTGTAACTATTGCTTACCACTACCTTCAGCCCCAGTATGTAGACCGGCTGAAAGGCGGCGACATAAGGGAATTGCTAGTATTCAAACCCTACTACGATATGAGCCCTGGCATAATTGGTGAGTCTATATCAGAGCTCTTATATAATGAGATTGCTGCCATAATTTGTCGCCGCATTACTTGGCACCAAAGGGCCAAGTGGATTTTGTTACAGGACAAGTAGATTGATGAAGCAACTTGCCCCATGGACAAGAAGATATTTTATTAAATTCCACACCCCTGTAAAAATAGAAGGTGCTTAGCGCCATCAGCAAAAGATGGGCAGGGGAGTGGGGTGGAAAAGAGGTTCCTGCTTGCTGCTCTCTCTGGGGGTGACTGGCCCAGTGATGGCTAGGTGGCCTGAGCTCGGCTTGGAGAGCCCCTGGGTGGTGAAGGTGCTTCAAGAGACATTGGTGCAAGGATCTCACCTTGCACTGAGGATAGATGTAGCCAAGCGCGCCTCATCAGGGCTTTTAGAGACACTAGAGTAGCCAAGCACTTGCAATGGGACTAACAGAGCACCTACCTACAATCAGAGAGATGTAAACACAATCCAGCCCTGAATGCAGATGATGCAGTACACTAACAAGAATAGAGAAAAGAAATAAACTTAGAGAACACAAGCTTAGTCCAAAACCTAGAAAGTATTAGGGAGGCAGCAAACAGCATACACCGAGCTTCTGGTGCAAAGACAGACTCTTGGTGTGCTCTTTTTCTGTAGTGTACTCCAATGGAGCACTTTGGCATGTTGGTGTGTAAACATGGTGACGCAGATGGTGTAGAATTCGGAGCAGCTGGTGTTAGTGGTAGATGGAGTTGTAAAGGTGAGTGGTTGCAGTCGGAGAATGAAGCAGTCCAACAACTCAAGGACTTAGTGAATGACCAAGGGAGTGACTGTGCTGCCCAGTAACCCTTCAAGCACCTAGCAGCCAAACAAAGGTTGGCAGAAGGCCCACATCTGGCCAAAGCAGGAGCCCACCCTTTCTTGCTAGAAAATCCTTCAAAATGTGCGTACACCCATCACCAGTCACTGGGCAGCATATACCCGCCTACAATCTGAGTAACTACCCAGGTCCGCAAACAATCATAGGGAATGGCCGGTTCCTCAAGTCAATGGGTTCTGAGTCATTTCTGTAAGGACCTACACTCAGGAAGGAGATCCTCATTGTTTTGGGATGATCACATGAGAAAGAGCATCAATTGGGGCTTAGGCACATGCCTAACCAGACCTCAGATAATACCATATCAAGGCTACAAGGCTATTAGGATTACCCACCCACAGACTTACCATGGTCACAACAGTGTCCCTTTCAGTAAGAAGAGGTGCACTTCAGAGCTAGGGGTGGCCGCCTTATCTCCTCCTGGCCAGTACCAAGATTAATGAGACTCTAAACAATTTTGGTGCGGGGGAGGGTTGGGGGGTGATCTCAAATCTTTTGGTCTGCCTAGGTGTAGGGGCAAAACTATCAGGTGCCGCTGGCCTCCTCTTATTGTCAAAGCACTAAGGCCCCTCGTTCTTAATCCATATTTCCTTATCACAGGTGTGGGCATAGCTATGCCGAGGGTGGTAGAGTCAGCAAGCCCCAAGACACAGAAGGCCACAACTGCTAGATACCAGCCACACCAGACTCCATTCATCTACTCTTGGAGACGATTGACCGAGTGGAAACCTTCAAGGTTGGGTGAGAACTGGCTACATCCCCACAAAAAACCCTGCAAATATCAGCCACGCCAGGCTCGAGCTGGGGGACAAAGAACCAGACATCCTTGGTGTCTCGATGAGCTGCACTCTTATGGAGCAGATAGAGGATAGCAAACCTCCCATAGGAACATGGTGCCCATTAGTAAAGGTAAAGCTCCTTATTTACTGACCCATACAGCTACAGTGTAAGGGTCACCATTTTACATAAAGATTCACCAAATTATAGTCTTATCATTAGTCTATGAAATTATCGAAAAATATCTGTTGCGCAACTGTTTTATAAAAATGCGTAAAATTGCCAACTAAGAAAAACAAGGGTCATGTCCTTCTTTTCCCCCTTGGTTCTTCATATTGTAACTCACAACATGTCATCAAAAACCACAGGCTCCAGCTTGCTCACCACCGCATGGTTCCAGTCCATCCTGTTGCTGATCAGGCCAGGCAGTGGATCAGCTGTTCACTCTTGGTAACCTCTCTTAGGAAGTTTTTCCTGTTCACTCTTGGTAACAGGGTTTTGCAAAATATAATTTCAAAAATATTTTAATGTCATACGTATAGTGGGACAGAATATAGAGGGTGAGAATATTGGGGAGAGGTTTCGGTCCTTTATATCTTTAAAAAAATATATAAATATATAGATATATATATAGTTGTATAATATTTAGTTTTTAATGATTTTGTTGTGTTTCATTCGTCTTTGTAAATTAATATTATTTCATTGTTAAGTGTGTGTAATTTTTACCATAGTTTGTAAGATATTTGGTAATATATTTAAAGATTTTTTTTATTTGAATTTATTTATTACCAGTAAAGGAGTAGGGTAGGAAGATATTTAAATATTTAGTTTTACATGGCTATAAATCTTTTTATTTTTTATTTGTTAATTTGATTATTAATTATGTACCTTAATTAGTAGATAATTGTAAATACAGTGGTATTTTGTTGTTGTAAGTGTTAATTGGTTACTTAGATTATTGATTATGCAAAATTTATTGACTTTATTTTTATTATTAGTTTATTGATTGCCATGCCATTTTTTATATTTACCATATTTTCCGACAATTATTTTTTAATTATTTTGTATTTTTAATTATTTTCCAGTATTATTTTACTTTGTTTAATTTGCTTTTTTTGGTGTTGGATTTTTGGGGATTAGCTGGGAAATGATTTAAATATGTATTTTTTGTCAATGTTTTTCATTGGTAAATACTTCTAACATTTTTTCACTTAATTGAAATTTGACCCCTCCAAAGTCCAACATTTTCCCTTTTGTTGCTCAGGGTAGAGTGGGAATAGTAAATCTGACCCCACCCTAGTCCAACACTTTTCATACTGTTGCTTAGGATGGAGTGAGAATAGTAAATTTGACCCCTCCAAAGTGAATTACTTTCCCCTACTCTTGTTTAGGTTGAATGGGAATAGTACATATGACCCCTAGAAAATCCAACACTATATCTACTGTTGCTTAAGTTGGAGTGAGAATAGTACATCTGACCCCTCCGAATTTCAAAGCGTTCCCTACTGTTGCTCAGGTTCTAGTAGGAATAGTACATCTGACCCCTCCGAATTTCAAAGCTTTCCCTACTGTTGCTCAGGTTCTAGTAGGAATAGTACATCTGACCCATCCAAAATCCAACACTATCCCTACAGTTTTTTACGTTGGAGTGGGAATAGTAAATCTGACATCTCCAAAGTCCAACACTTTTTCTTCTGTTGCTGGCTTTGGAGAGTAGTATATTAGACTCCTACAAGTCGAATTTTTTCATGTAAATTATTTTTGTATAAGATTGTTTTTGGGGGTTGCACTTTAAAAGTTTTTTTTTGTTTTTAAACGCTTTTTATTAAAACCACGCTCATCACATGATATTTGCAATTAAAACATTTCTGGTCATGCGATACATACATTGCAAGTTTATAGCTCCCAACACAGTTTGCCATATCCGTAATACAATAAACAGGGGAGCTTTTACGCCCAACTTCAACATGCCCTTCAGTCTGCAATTTTCCCCCCAGCACCCGAGGGACAGACATCGCAACACCTGGGCACTCTCCTCAAGATACTCTAAAGTCATGCCAGGCTCCCCATACTTTCTCCCATTTCTTCGGGCAGCTCCTACTCTGGTAGACCACTTTTTCTGCCCTTTGGCACCAGTCTAGATCCGACTTCCAGTCTCTCAACCTGGGAGGCTCCACCCTACCCCTAGCTCTGGCTATGTTCCATTTTGCCACACCCGCTGCCAGCATTAGCCACATTTTCTGATATTTTGTCTGGTCTTCCTCTCCTGGCACCGCTAGCAACAGCCACTGGGCGCTCAGTGGGAGTGCAACTGATAGCACTCGGGGAATTGCCTCAGTAACCATGCTCCAGTATTCCTGTAATCTGGGGCATTCCCAAAGAATGTGAAAATAGGTTACCTCTTGACCGCAGCCCCTCAGGCAATCAGAAGTAGTCGCCCTCCCCATTTTTGCCAGCCAAGTTAGTGAATAATAAGAGCGATGTAGGATTCGAAGCTGGATAAGGCGGAGCCTAGCTCGGATGACTATCTCTCGTGGGCTTTAGTCCGCCTCCACCCAACCCTTATCATCTAGGTCTCCCAGGTCTTCTCTACAGGCCTCCCTCAACTTTACTAATGGATCTGGGGAGTTGTAAACCAATTTACGATATATGACCGAGATTTTTCGGTCCGGGATACTCTCTGTAAGGAGACGGCCCCTAAGGGGAGGTTGCGGGTAGTTGCTCCCCCTCCAACAAATGCCTCTGCAGAGCATGCCCAAGTTGTAGGTATTTAAGTCTCTCGGTTTACTTCAACTGGAAGACTCTACTCAGGGATTCGAATGAGACATAGGCTTGGCCCTGCCACACATCCCCTAGGTGCTCCACTTCTATGAGCTCCCAGCCTGTAAACCCCTTCAGACCTCCAATCGCTCACAACATGTCACAGTTCCAAAGCAGTGTCATATTAGTCAGTCTGTCCTCCCAGCCCAAAAGACTCTGTGACTTCTCTCCAAGTACGAACCACTGTCTGGGTAAGCATGAGGTAGGTCACATTCTTTCTTTTTTTGGTACAGGACCCCCTCATGACCTCTTTGTCCCATCACCGCTCTAGTTACTCAGTACGCGGGATCCTGACGATCTGCAAAGACCCAGTCGTTGACCACTAGCAGTTGGGAGGCCCAATAGTATTTCGTGCTGTCTGGTATGGCTATACCTCCATCATACATCCCCCTCTTTAGCTTGGAAAGTGTGATACACGGTGAACCCCCTGCCACAACAAAGTCCGCACTTCATGTTCAATTTTGACGAAAAATTCTTTAGGGATTTTAAATGGTGTGTTCTGAAAACATATATATCAAGCGAGGGAGAGGCATCATCTATACAATGCTGCCCTCCCCATCAATATCAACGGCAGGGTACCCCAGTGTTGTACATCACCCTTCATTCAGTCTGTCTAGTTGTGGACTGAGATTTTGGCATAAAAAGTCTTGTTGATCACGGGTAATGTGTATTCCCAGGTATAGAAAGCTGTCTCTCACCATTAAAAGTTAATTTAATTGATTTTTTCAATTAAGGGTTTTCATTTTTTGTAGTGATGTTATTTTTAATGCATTCTTTTTTGATTGCAATAATTCAATTTTATATGTATTTAAAAAATATTTGATACATAGCTTTATCAATCATGGTTATTAACATTTTAATTGTATTATTAATGTTAATTTCAAACATTTATATATGATGTTTATTTTTTTACATGTATTTTAAAATGTGTATTTTTAGTTTGTAAGCTATAAAATGTAATTTTATATATTTTTTAAATGTAACTTTTTAAAGTAAATATATTTTTAAAAGTTAGCATACTGTTCAATATTAAAAATTCGACATACTTACCTATTTTGTGATGGTAGTTTAGTCTTCTATAGTTTTGTAGTCAATATTTTGTCCTATTCATTCAAAGTATGGGAACATTATCTTTTAGTCCTCAATATTTTTCAGCAATATTTTTGTGCTTTGATACTTTTGCCTCTGATATTTCAATATAAAACCCTTGGTACCATCTCTTGACAAATGTCTTGACAAATCCGCTTTGGCTCTGGCACGTTCCTATGCACTCAGAGGCCCTCTCTTGTGAAGTTCCAAATAGCTCTGCAGCATTCCCATTGACTTCTGTTAGCCTTGTTTGGGGAGTTCTCTAGGGCTCGGCTCGTAACTGTTCACTCTCTGTACCTTCTCTTGTGAGGTTCTGTATGGCTTTGTCGTGTTCTTGTTCACTCCTGGTACACTCTCTTGCGAAGTTGCCTACGGCTCTGCTGTGTTCCTGTTCCCTCTTATTAAATTCTGTTGTGAAGTTCTCTGTGGCTCTGGTGTGTTCCTGTTCACTTCTGGTACCCTAACTTGTGAAGTCCTCTGTGGTTCTTGTGTGTACCTGTTCGCTCCTGGCACGCTCTATTGTGAAGTCCTTTATGGCTCTGGTGTGCTCCTGTTTACTCTGGTACCCTCCCTTGTGAAGTTGTCTGTGGCTCTGGTGTAATCCTGCTCACTCCAGGTACCCTCTCTTATGACATTGTTTGTGGCTCTTGTGTGTTCCTGCTCACTCCTGGCACACTCTTTTGTGAGGTTCTCTAGGATTCCATCACAATCTCCAACTATTCTGAACACAAACATATATAAATCTACTGGTCTTTCTTGTCAAAGGGTTTGAAGTAAGATGCATTCAATCTGCAGATATTAGACAAATGTACATGCATATATTTCCAATTCCACAAACCATTGGGCAATCACCTGACTCTCTCCAAAACTGGGTGCATTCAAATGGATACATAAGAATCATGCTAAAACTGAGTTTACGATCTTTGGCTTGAAAAATACGTTTTTTCTCTACACTCTTTTGACTACGGCAACCATAAAATCTAAAGCACCATTTGACACTGATGGATCTTTATTCCCTCTGCTGCGCCCTTCAATTTAGGTTCTACGAATATGGCTAGTGAAAACTAGCCTTTGGCACGGACATTGATGCATATATAGACTTTTGAACACACCTTGCAGGATAATTTCCAGTCAAACTTCTTAACCAACTGCAAGGAACTCGGAGTGCTGCTATGCAGCCATGTATTAGCCTCAGAGAGCTGAACATCATCACAGGGGTCCACAAAGATATCTACTAACCCCTAGTTTAGTCGGACATTAAACCTGTCTCTGTCACTCTTTGATGTCTACACTTCTGACACATTTTGTGGGTTTATCCAGAATGCTGGCCAAACTGACGGCCCCCTAGACCCTTTGGTAACAAGAACTTAGGGCCTGATTACAACTGCGACGGTTGGACCGCCACCAGCCCGTTAGTGGCAGTCAGACCGCCGACGGCCCGTTGGTCCGGCCGCCGTATTTGGAGCACAGTGGTCAGACTGTCACCAGTCCGACGAGACACCACCGCAACCGCCAAGATCTAGGACCCCGACGATGCGGTAGTCGGACTAGCGGTCGTGAATAGCGGTGGTGCCGAGGCAGGCACAGCCGACCAGATTACGACCTGCCTTTTCTCCAAGCATTTATTGGCGGGCACCCTGCCATGAAATACTTGCTGGGAAGGCATGCAATGGAGCTGCCAACAGGGCCCTTGGCCAAATCTCCCCATGGGGGTGCACGCAGGGGAGGGCACATGATGTGCCCCCCCCAAAAGTGCACAGCCATGCGTACACTGTGTGGCATGCATGACATGGTGCATGCCACACTGTCCGCAGACAACCTGTAGGCACAGTCACGGTGGCAGTATGCTTTTAAGGCTCTCCTATGGGCTAAACATACCGCTGCCGTGACACCGGTACCGCCAGCCATGGATTACACTTGTAATCCGGTGGGCGGGAGATCGCGGGCTTGTCCGTCTTCCTGGGACCACCGCGTCTGCATTCTGATGACTAGACCAACAAACTCCTAATCAGGCTTTCAGTCTATGTAATTAATCCTTAGACAGAAAACCCAATGGACTACAACCCCACAAACCTTATGCACACCAAATGGAGACTGTACATTCTGGGCAACGATCAGTCCTGTGAGACTCACAGGAGAATCTGTTATAAGTAGGTTCCAGTCCCTCCTTCATGATGAATAGAAACACAAGAATACGCACCAAGGATACATCTTTATTACTTGTTTTTAAAATAAAAGATCAAAGTCCTATCCTAGTGCATCAAATATGCATATCAGTAACATATCGGTAAATATAAGAACAAACATAATAGTGTCAAAAACAGTGGCTATCAGGCTGATTAAAAGGAAAAGATTGCAACATCATTAGGGTAATTCAGTTTGTCACTGCATTTGCCCTCCAGCCCCTCGATTCCTGTCTCTAGCGAAACAGCTTTGGTGCCAAAAGGAGCCAGTGAGAATTATTAGATGGACTCTAGCTTCTCACTTGCATACCTTAATTAGAAAGTGAAGATGCTGTTCTGCATAAAGAGAGCTCCTGTCTCTCCCCCTGCTCCCAGCGGTTATGGCATTCTAGCAAAGCCGATAAGGCTGTCTGGCTTGTCTCAAGGTGACAGCCTGTGACTTTGTCTTCCGCCCCACGCCTCTATCTCTCAGCCCCCCGAAGTTCCCCCTCCCTTCTATCTTTTGCATCTGGTTTATCAACCTTTCGGGGCTCTTCTATTGAACGTTATGGATAACTATCAATGTGTTACCTCTTCTTGAATGTTACAAAGAACAATCAACATGACTTTGCACCTACTTACTTGCTCGAGGACATTGTTGAAATGCAGAACAGTGTCAGGAATCAACATTAAAAATATGGAGCATTGGTGAACTCTTCAACTATGCACAGCAAGTAATTGGTAAACTATCATTTCATAAGGAAGTAAAGATAAAACAACATATTTGTACAAACCAAAGGAAGTTAACCACAACATGTGATTATAAGTGAAAAATATGCAATCAAATAAAAAAAATATATATAAAATGCAGGGAAGGTTTATAAAGCAGAAGAAAAGGAAATTACATCAGGCCCATCTATCATATTTAATCCTTGATTGACTCCCAGTGCCGGGTCCATTTGCCTGTATGAGATCGTGATATGGTCTGGTATATAATTAGGCGTGTGTCGTGCTCCAGTCCACAGAGCAACCCTTGACCTTGCCAGGTAGGTCGCTTGCCAGGTAGGTCGCTCCCCCACCACACAGCTCCGCCTGTGCTGTCTGCCCGCTGCTCCTGTAGGTAAGATCGCCCTCCGCTTGTGGCCCCGGTGCCAGTTTTGTCTGCTTGTCTCCCCTTTTCCTTTCTGTGCCCCTCGCTGCCCCACTGTTGCTGTGCCCGTGATTTGCCTGCTCTCCCCCGTTTTTCCTTCTGTGCCCCTCGCTGCCCCACTGTTGTTGTGCCCGTGATTTGCCTGCTCTCCCCCGTTTTTCCTTCTGTGCCCTCGCTGCCCCACTGTTGTTGTGCCCGTGATTTGCCTGCTCTCCCCCGTTTTTCCTTCTGTGCCCCTCGCTGCCCCACTGTTGTTTACCCGTGATTTGCCTGCTCTCCCCCGCGTTTTTCCTTCTGTGCCCCTCGCTGCCCCACTGCTGTTGTGCCCGTGATTTGCCTGCTCTCCCCCGTTTTTCCTTCTGTGCCCCTCGCTGCCCCACTGTTGTTTACCCGTGATTTGCCTGCTCTCCCCCGCTTTTCCTTCTGTGCCCCTCGCTGCCCCACTGTTGTTGTGCCCGTGATTTGCCTGCTCTCCCCCGTTTTTCCTTCTGTGCCCCTCGCTGCCCCACTGTTGTTTACCCGTGATTTGCCTGCTCTCCCCCGTTTTTCCTTCTGTGCCCCTCGCTGCCCCACTGTTGTTTACCCGTGATTTGCCTGCTCTCCCCCGTTTTTCCTTCTGTGCCCCTCGCTGCCCCACTGTTGTTGTGCCCGTGATTTGCCTGCTCTCCCCCCGTTTTTCCTTCTGTGCCCCTCGCTGCCCCACTGTTGTTGTGCCCGTGATTTGCCTGCTCTCCCCCCGTTTTTCCTTCTGTGCCCCTCGCTGCCCCACTGTTGTTTACCCGTGATTTGCCTGCTCTCCCCCGTTTTTCCTTCTGTGCCCCTCGCTGCCCCACTGTTGTTTACCCGTGATTTGCCTGCTCTCCCCCGTTTTTCCTTCTGTGCCCCTCGCTGCCCCACTGTTGTTTACCCGTGATTTGCCTGCTCTCCCCCCGTTTTTCCTTTCTGTGCCCCTCGCTGCCCCACTGTTGTTTACCCGTGATTTGCCTGCTCTCCCCCGTTTTTCCTTTCTGTGCCCCTCGCTGCCCCACTGTTGTTTACCCGTGATTTGCCTGCTCTCCCCCGTTTTTCCTTTCTGTGCCCCTCGCTGCCTATCGCCATTCCCGCCGCTGCGCCCCTGCGGCCCCGCCCCTGACTGCCCATTTGCTGCCCCTGCCTCCCGCCTCCCAGCTGCTCCTCCCTCCCACCTCCCCATAAATGGCGGCCGCTGCACGGCCGCGCCGCTGGCAGCGCGCCGAAGGCGCGCCTAAGGCAAGCCCGTCTGCGCCCGTCCGCGACTGGACCGCGCCCAGCGCCAGAACCCCTGGATCCCACCGATGCAACACCACTCGACGGACCTACGACGCCGCCACACTCACCGCACTCAATGCCGGCCGGAACCCTGCCTGCTACCGAGCCTCACCGAGACGCACCCACGGACCCTTCACCTGCCAAACCTGCCGATTCACCTGCCCCCTGACGTGCACCACCTCCGCCAAGTCGAGCAACAGCAGCAACCACCTGAAATGCATCCTGCTGAACACCCGCTCCGTCCACAGGCACGCCGTGGAACTCTGGGACCTGCTCGACGCAACAGCACCGGACATCGCCTTCCTCACCGAAACCTGGATGAACGCCTCCTCAGCGCCTGACATCGCCATAGCCATCCCGGATGGATACAAGATCACCCGGAGGGACCGCGTCAACCAGACGGGAGGAGGCATCGCCATCGTACACAAGAACACCATCCGCATCTCGACTAACTCCGACGAGACCTTCACCGCCGCCGAACACCTACACTTCCAGATACACACGGACCCCAAGACCACCCTCCGAGGCACCCTCATCTACAGACCCCCGGGACCACGCACACTATTCAGCGAAGACATCGCAGACTTCATCAGCCCGCACGCCATGCCCTCCGCCGACTACATCCTCCTAGGGACCTCAACTTCCACCTGGAGAACAACAACGACAGAAACACCACCGCCCTGCTGGACAACCTCGCCAACCTCGGACTCAAACAACTGGTGAACACGCCCACCCACTACGCCGGCCACACGCTTGACCCCGTCTTCTCGTCCAGCAAGCACATCTCCTTCAGCCACGCCACCGGACTCCACTGGACCGACCACAGCTGCGTCCACTTCAGCTTCAGAAAGACTGCGACCCACCACCACCCGCAACAGGCTCCCCGCCGGAGCTGGAGCAAGATCACCGCCGAGCAGCTCACCGCCTCCCTCAGCCAGAACACACCCACCGACACAACGGACCCAAACGAAGCAGCCAGCAACCTCGCCAAGTGGCTGACCGCCTGCGCCGACGACCTCGCACCACTAAAAACCCTCCCAGCAGACCCGGAAGCAAGAAAACCCCTTGGTTCACCAACGAACTCAAGGAATCCAAGAAGAACTGCCGCACTCTCGAGAAAACCTGGCGACTCGTCCAGACCACAGACAACAGGACCGCCCTCAAGCACGCCACCCGCAAACACCACCAGCTGATCCGTGCCACCAAGAAGTCGGCACTCAAAGAACGACTGGACAACAACGCCCATGACAGCAAGGAACTTTTCAGCATCGTCAAAGAGTTCTCCAACCCCAGCGCCGGAAACAACGACATCACCCCTCGCAAGACCTCTGCAACTCACTCTCCGCGTTCTTCCACCGCGAAGATCACCGACATACACAACAGCTTCGACGCACAAACAACGCACCCTACCGCCCGAACCAATGCCCGCCACCACCACCCTCTGCAACTGGACCCCGATCAACACCGAAGACACCACCCGCACGATGAACTCCATCCACTCCGGATCACCAACCGACCCCTGCCCACACCACGTCTTCAACAAAGCCGACGCCACCATCGCACCCCATCTCCGGGACATCATCAACTCCTCCTTCCACACCGCCACCTTCCCGGAGAGCTGGAAGCACGCCGAGCTTACCGCCCTCCTGAAGAAACCAACGGCGGACCCCACCGACCTCAAGAACTACCGCCCCATCTCGCTCCTTCCGTTTCCGGCCAAAGTCATCGAGAAGACCGTCAACAGACAGCTTGCCGCCTTCCTCGAGACGAATGGATCCCTCGACCCCTCGCAGTCCGGGTTTCGGGCCAACCACAGCACCGAGACCGCCCTTATCGCAGCCACCGACGACATCAGAACCCTAACCGACAACGGGAAACAGCTGCCCTCATCCTCCTGGACCTCTCCGCGGCGTTCGACACCGTCTGCCACCGCACCCTAGTGAAGCGCCTCAGCAACATCGGAATCCGAGAGAAAGCACTGGAATGGATCATCTCGTTCTCGCCGGAAGAACCCAGAGAGTCCGCCTCTCCCCGTTCAGATCCGAAGCCACCGAGGTCATCTGCGGCGTTCCACAAGGATCCTCACTCAGCCCGACCCTCTTCAACGTCTACATGAGCCCCTCGCAGCCATCGCACGCCGACACAACCTCAACATCATCTCCTACGCCGACGACACCCAGCTGATCCTCTCCCTCACCAACGACCCCACCACCGCCAGAGCCAACCTGCACGACGGGATGAGAGACATCGCCGACTGGATGAGGAACAGCCGCCTTAAACTGAACTCAGACAAGACGGAAGTCCTCATCCTGGGCTCATCACCCTCCGCCTGGGACGACTCCTGGTGGCCCCCGGCCCTGGGCACCGCACCCAAGCCAACGGACCACGCACGCAACCTGGGCTTCATCCTGGACTCCTCCCTGTCGATGACCAGACAAGTCAACGCCGTCTCATCTTCATGCTTCAACACTCCTGCGCATGCTCCGCAAGATCTTCAGATGGATCCCCACTGAAACCAGGAAGACCGTCACCCAGGCACTCGTCACCAGCCGACTGGACTATGGGAACACCCTCTACGCCGGAACCACAGCCAAACTTCAAAAGAGACTCCAGCGCATCCAGAACGCCTCCGCACGACTCATCCTGGACATCCCCCGACACAGCCACATCACCGTACACCTGAAAGACCTGCACTGGCTCCCCGTCAGCAAGAGAATCACGTTCAGACTCCTCACCCACGCACACAAGGCCCTCCACGACCTGGGCCCAAAGTACCTCAACGACCGCATGTCCTTCTACACGCCCACACGCCAGCTACGATCAACCAGCCACGCCCTCGCCACCGTACCACGCATCCGCAGAACCACCGCCGGAGGAAGATCCTTCTCCTACCTGGCGGCCAAGACCTGGAACTCCCTCCCCACTCACCTTCGGCGAACCCAGGACCATCTCGCCTTCAGGAAGCAGCTCAAGACCTGGCTGTTCGAGCAGTAACTTACCCCCTCCCCAGCGCCTTGAGACCCTCCCGGGTGAGTAGCGCGCTCTATAAATGCCGTGATTGATTGATTGATTGAGAGCACTACTACCCCATTTCTCATGTTCTCTTTCTCCTTTCTCTAACCTATGCTCTCTCTTTACATTTGCCCCTTTTCCTCCCCCCCTCTCTGTCTCCCTGCCCTTGCCCCCTCTCCCTCGTCCTGCCAACTCTCTGCCTTTCTCCATCCTTGCTTTTTTCTCTTTAACTCACTTGTGCCTTTTCTTACTCTCACTCTGACCCTCTTCCTCCTCTCTCATCTTTTCAGCCATATATAGCTCCCTCTCTCGCATCTCCTTCTTTCTTGCTATCTGCCTCCTCCTCCCACCCCTCTCTATCGCTCTCCATCTCACTCGCTCCGTTTCTATATATCCACCTCCTTACTCCATCCATTTCTAGCTTATTCTCATTTTCTTGTCCTTCCTCTCTTTTTCTTTCTCTCAATCTCACACGGGTTACACTCCACTTTTCTATCTTTCATCTTCTATTCTTTTTCTCTCCATTTGTCTCGTCTCCTCTTCCCATTTTCTCCATCTCTTTGTCTCTGTTTATCTCTCTCACTCACATCCTCTACTGGATTCCCTCCTCTCTCTCTCTCCTAATCTTTGTTCCCAAACTGCAAGTGCATAGGTGGTTAGCGATCTCCGGTTATGACACATTTTGGCACACTTAGCATGACAGAAATAACTCCCATTCGGTCTATAATTTGCAGATATTCGTTCCTATATAAATTCATTTATGATTCAAGATCGTTGCGACATGAACATATGCTAAATATACACAGAGTATTAGCAAACAGTGCAATGTTGCGATCTGCACAAATTTAAATCAACAGAATGCTCCCCGCTTTTATGCAATCTTATATCAACCACCTCCTTGGAATACATACACCTCTCTTCATACATACTATATTAAAACAAGCATTAGCAAAACCAATTTACAGTTTGGTGTATTCTAAAATCCTAGCCCACTCTTTGTCCTGCATTTCTTCCCCCAGCAGCTTCTCCCATGTTAAGTGCCAGTGTTTTATGCATGCATGTTACTGCCTTGCGCTGCACTCCATTTGTTAGTAATGTACCCAGTACCTTGGATTTCAGGGGTTCAGTCGGTCCAATATGCCATATCAATCTGATGGCTGCAGTCATAGCGTTTTAGGCAAGGAACTCTCTGACACTAAGACAATAATCATCAACTAGGGTTTGAAACGAGACAAGTCTACCATCAACATATATGTCCCCAAAGACAGTGATATTATTATGTGCCCAATCTTGAATAGAGTGTTGTTTGGTCACTAATGCTAACCCAGGTATCACCCACAGAGGAAGGTCTGTATGATGCAACTGATCCCAGCTTACGTGTGCGTTTGCGGCAACAAAATAGACTGTTGGTAAAGAATGAGTCTATAAAGATCTTGTCCACCCATGTCATACAGTACATGTAATAACTCAGTTTGTCCAACAATGTTTACCAGGTCTATTTGCTCAGGGTCTGTTTCCACAGCCAGCCACTATGCCATCCACATCCTCTATCCTGCCAAGTAGTATATTTCAAAGCCGGGGACCCCATTCCCCAGGCATCTATCGGGTGCATCACCTTTTCTATAGAGAGAGTAAGACATCACCTCTGTTGAGGGCAGATCAGCCCTGTCAGGATAGACCCTAGATTTTGGACGCAAGAGCCCAGTAGGACCAACGGGAGTGATGTAACGTGAGAAAGGAGTCTAAGTAACACAATTGTTTTAATGATTAGCACTCTGCCCAAAGGGGACAGCAGTAGCCTGGTCCAGAATATGGCCCACCATTGAATTCCAGACACACATCTATTTAGATTGCCGCCCTTCAACTTTTCATCTGTGCAATAAATTTGGATACCTAGATATTTAAAAGTTTCCAGTACCCATTGTACCGAGTTCCCGACATATGAGGGGTGGTGATCAGTATCGGGTACACATAATCGAAATATATATAAGTTATCCCAATTGACTTTGAGGCCAGGTATATCCCCCAAATTCCGGCAATAACAAGATTAGGGGGGATAAGCGTGTTGCAGGGTCCCTAAGAATAAGCAAGGCATCATCTGCAAGCCAGATAGCAGCATGTACTTTATCATGTATGTTTAAAACCCACTCATCTCTCCTAGTTCTTAGTATGGGTGACAGCAGCCCCTCTGTCTGGTGCCCCTGAAAATCTGCCCTCTTGCTGAATACACTCTATCCTATACAAGCCCTCGCAATCGGTAGTGTATATAACAACCAGATCAAGAGCAATAAGCCACCAGGAAGCCCTGTCCGTGTCAGTACCACAAAAAGATAGGGCCACACCAATGTGTCGAATGCTTTTTTGACATCCAGTGAAACCACTACATGCAAGCATGGCGTATCTCGTAGGCAATCCATGATATGCAAAAGGCGACGTGTTTATATGAGTGTTCCTTCTTGGCACACATTTGAATGGACCAATCCTGGTACGTAGGGAAGTGGCCGATTTGCAATGAGTTTGCCAAGTATTTTATATTCCGAGTTCAGTAGTAATATTGGCCTATATGTTCAAACGTTTAGGAGATCTTGGCCAGGTTTAGGTGGTGTTGTTATTGTTGTCCCTCGAGTCGATTCTGGTAGTATTCCTTCTGTGTACGCTCCCATGTATAAGGCATAAAGGCATGGGCCAACTGTGATTTATATGTGGTGTAAAATTCAGAAGGTAACCAGTCTAACCCCGGAGCCTTTCCTAACACCAGCCGGTCTATAGTGAGTTGCACCACCTGCACCTCTAGATTTCAATTAAGTAAAGCTGCTTGTTCATCAGTGGGGGTCTGTATCGGGTTAGAAGTTCTGTAATGCATACTTGGTTTGGGAGGGAGAAAATCAGTTGCCCTGTACAAGTTCTGATAGTAAGCTGAAAATAATGTGTTTATATCTACCTGTGTGGTCACTAAATGGCCTTCTAGTGCCCGTATAGCACAGATAAGTATACTTGATGTCTCATATTCATCAAACCATGCCAAAAGCCAGCCTGCAGTATCACCTTCATTATATTGGCACGTGATATATGCCGTATAATCCAGACACTGTAACCTTTCTATCAGATTCTAAGGGTTTTTAAATCTCCTCAAGGAGGCGTGGTCTATGTCTCACAATAGCAGTGGTTGAGTTTTCTAGGAGGCGTAAGATCGATTTTGCCTCTGAGAATTATCAGTCAGTGTGAACTTCATGCCATATAAGGTTTTTATACAGTGACCTCTAATCACGACTTAAAGCCCCGCATTGTGTTAGGATGTGATGTTGATCCCGCATTTTCTTTAAGATAAAGGTCCATTTCTTTGCCAATGATCGCTCTAAAGGGAGGATCTAATGGTGCGTCTTATTGTAACCTCCATATTGGAACCACAGATAGGTGTGTCCGCCCCAAATTGGAGTTGTGTGATTAATGGATTGTGATCTGAGTTTCTGCGACCCAAGTATTCCACAACACATACTCTGTTGAAACGTGTGGGCAACGTCCAACCCAAGGCTCCCAGGAGTGGTGGCAGAGAGCGATCCATGCCACAATCTGAAACCAAGTTATGATCACCACCCCACAGAGCAGGAACCACCAAGCGCCCTAATTAAGTGTGACAATAAGGTGTCTAAGAGTTGTAATTGTCCTGTGTTGGGTGCATAAAGACTCGCAATCATGAGGGGTTATAATCTAAGGTTCCCAAGCGTCACCAGCAGCAAGAGACCTAATGATTTATCAAATGGGTATCAGTTTTTTAAATATCTGCCAAACTTTTTTCTAATATCTGTGTGCATTAGGTGTACTCACTCTGGAGACTGAGTGCCACAAGGCCACGGTAGTGCTAATTACAACCTACAGATAACACAACATATCATGACAATTCCTCAACTACACTCTAGGCCACAGAATTGCATTTGTCATACTGCATATGTACATTCACTTTTGCTGTCGTAGATAAGCTTTATTGCGTAGTGTCTCTTCTCTTTCCATTTCAAACCATGCTCTTTGCTTTGAATTCACAGTGGGTTGGTCCATCTTTCCTTGTTGTGCATTAAAGTTCTAATGGCAACATATCAGTTCTGCGAGGACTGTTATCCTGGTTGTTGTTGCTGATTTATTTTTAGATGTTGCATACCGACATCCCCTGCAGGGAAATTCTTAAATCACTTATGTGAATGGCATTGACTGGCAAGTCCACTAACCGATGGGTGCCATTGTTCTTTCCTCGCTGCCGAGCTTGGCTTCTGCTCCATAGGACTCTTTTCTGCAGATCCACCTCTGGGGCAGCTCGCATCCTGACATGGAAATCTGTTTCCAATCAATAAAGGCGCATTCTCCTGTGTCATCAATGTGATATCTAAAAAACAGAATCACAGATGTGTCAACAAGCAGCAAGTCTGTGGAGAAAGTTTGCACCACTCTGATATTTGGCAAAGTAGGCATAAAACAGAAATATGCACGTACAAAATAAAGGATATTTTCTGATATAGCCAAGCAAGAATTTACCTTTAAGTATATTTTATTTAAAAGGAGTTTCTCCTTTTATGCATTCATTAGAGTTTTTAGTTGAATATGAAAACAAATACTTTATACAGTACCAAGGCATGGTAGGGTAGAGAAGTTATGCCTTAAGGGTGTGAGGGGGCATGTGTTTCAGATATTAAATGAACATTCCAGTACTGGGCTCACTCTGTGGATGAAGGAGTGAGCAACGCCAGTGGCCCACACGGTCAGTTTGTCAGTGAATTGATTGACTGTTATTTGATGTTTCAAGTAGGGATGATATCACCCCTCAGCTTTGTTGTGTCTCCAGTTTTAACAGGCAGAATCTGAGGGCAGTTTTCATTTCTGTAAGGTCGGAGTGGCCCCAGATCACACAGCAGGGCATTCCAGGTAGTATGCTGATTAGGTGAGGAGATCAAACCCTGTGTGGTTTGAACAGGTGGGTGAGGATCAGAAGAGCACAGCGGTCGAGAAGCAATGTCAGGCAGATTCAGAAGGTAGGGGAGGTAGGCCAAGAGTCGCTTTTGATGCTGGCATGATGTGCGCTCTATTTAGCAACTAGTCAATCCTTTGCTGTCCTGATAGGAGGTGGATTGGTGCCACGGGAGACTGAAAGGCACTTAAGATGCAAAATGTATAAATGTGACCAAAGTGGGTGGAAGGAAACCCACAGAATCATTACAATACTGAAACCGGCTAGCAAAAAGTGTATTATTGTATGAAGGATTCAGTCAACAGTTTGTAATGGGAGATGAGGGCTGATTTTCCATGTATTGAGTATCCAGAATCCTAAGGCTTTAGTAGTGTTGGAAAGAAAGTGTCTTCTTGACTCCGAGAGGACTCCAGGATTCCCATTTGTGGGGACTGGGTGAGGACATCATTTGGCGGGAGGAAATTTAGGTGAAGACAGGAGATGGGATATGTGGATTCGGGAAAATAGGGGATTTCACTTTCTGATAAGGGAAGTATGAAAGACCATAAGACCATACCATGGAAGATATCAGTAAGGCATCGGAAAGCAAAGTGAGGTAGAAAGTGACAAAAAAAATAGCATATCATCTGCATAGAGGTGATAAGGGAAACTGAATGAGGAGATGACAGCAATGAGGAAGGTGATGCGGAGGGAGAAACTTAGCAGACCCTGATTAAACCCTTCTGGCTGCACAAAAGAAGAGCTGATCACAACTCATTGGAGCATCGGGAAACTGTGGCGTGCCGCAAGAAGTGAGTGTGGTTGAGTAGAATCTTGTGGTTAATGACACTGAATGGAGTAGATAGATCATGAACAATAACAACTGATGAAAGGTGGGGTATTCTCTGATGACATCTGCACCACCTACAACTTTAAGCCAAGATTGAGACTTATCAATCTCAGTCTAATCATCTCAGGAAGGAAGAACAATATTTCTAATTAAGGACGGTGTCTCGAAGGGCCTAGGAACAGAGGTCGGTCTAAAACACTTACATCCAAGCAGTCAGCATTCATCTGCACTGAAGTAGTTCCTCGATATTACTCTGAAAGACACTGTCACCTACTCTCTATTTCTTTTGCTTGGGTGGAATTGAAGTAACACCATGAAAGAATTGCAGGAGGCATCACTATCTCTTACGTCCGTGTCCTGACTGACTCAAAGTTTGTGAGTGAGACATCTGGAGTAGGGCCCTACCTCTGCGACTATTTGGTAAGGCATGTGTGTAATTAGGGCTTCACGTGGGACTATTATTCCACAAACCCGAGGGCACCAGGCAGGTAAAATTACCTAGTCAGGGTACACTGTCCTTTTTGGCAGCCGGGTGCGAAGGAGTGGGCAGAGAGTGCATAGGTAATGAATGTAGCTGTTCATCTATTTTAGAGCTACTGATGTATTATATCTCTCTCATTTGTTGCTGTGTATTTGCTCCTTTGTCAATTCTGCCCTAGAGATGTCTAGCTGCTAGGGCTTGGAAAAAAGCAGGCCAACCAACCAAAATTATTCAAGTCCATTTCACTTATAATGAGATTGAGGGGACCTAAGAATAAACATAATCAATGTTGGGAAGAGGATGACATCCCCAGTCTAGCATCTTCCCCTCACAAAAATGATCAATGGTGTCATGATGGACCTCCAACCACTCCATAAAGAGAGGCCACTCAAAAACCAATGTCTGGGACCTTGGCCAGTAGAATCTCCCAGAACTTCATATGATCTTTACTGGTAAAATGGAGGGTTTTACCGTTGACTGGTAGGTTTGCCCCCCAATCCAGGGGCTGTTTTTTCTTGCAAGGCATTTGGAATGGAGGGCAGTTCATACAAAAAGCTGCAATGTCTTCTATAGAAGAAACCAAAATACAAGAAAACATCCCAAGGCTAGGACTTTTCTTTAGCATAAATGTGCCTGGAACAGAATATGTTAGCCTTTAAGCACTGCTGTCTACAATGTACTGTGAGCGCAACAAACATATTGAGACTCAAAACGCTCTGAGGCCAGAATCTGACAAACTATCAACTACAACCAAGAGTAGGTCAAGCCCAACAAGCAACTTAAGCTTGAAAGTTTCCTTTCTCAGCTATAAGGGATTTTCAAAAAATAATACATGATTATAGTATAGTAAGTAGTTTCCATCTGGGTTGTCATTTCTCTGTCTGACAGCACACCGCAAGACATAATTTGGACACAAGCAGGCAATAATGATGTTAGCTGGTTAGTTGGTTTGACTTAAACAGGCCAAAGTCCTATTAAATGGGCTACCAATGAGTAGGCGTCACAAGATGACTTGGTAAAAGAGACGATTTGAACCCTCAAGGTGGCAGTGACTTAAAATATGTCTAGGGGATGGGATCACTGTGGCCAACCTCCATCTTGTTGTGCACCACTGCACGGGTTCCACTGTTGATGTGGTGGTGGTGATCCTCAAAGTCACTCGTTAGTAGGTGAGCAAGGTAATGCCTGTCTGAGCTCTCTCCACCCAGGAGGACAAACAGAGGCCATAACCAACAGATTAGGAAGTTGGTTAAAGCACATGTCTGAAGAAGGTCCATCTCGAGGACGAGGCAAAGTGCAGTCTTTGCCACAGACAGAGACTGCACTTTGTCCAGCGTGCAGCATCCACTTCTTCAGAGGATTCCAGAACATATATGCAGGGTGGTGACACCAGCATACTGACATGTAAAGTATGAATGTGACTTATGTAAATAACTGATATAAAGCAGTCTCTTTGATCATTTTGTCATTTAACAGGTGTGATGATGACTTTCAATTGATGCGCCAGTCTTCTGGCAATGGAATGTGGTAGATTCAGTTCAGTTTATTCACAATTCAGTTCTTTTTGCAGTTCATTTTACTAATATTTCAATTATTCTAGCAGCTAAAATACCCTAGTACTTAAGCCATGATGATTGCCCTTCATGAGAGCAGAGCATTAATTCCATCAAGGGTGCTGTAAATAAATTGTGGCTGTACCACAGGACCTTTTGCAGATAGTACTGCTGCAGCCACGCTGCTCTTGTACGGCTAATTAAATGAGTAATTAACAGGGGGAATAATGAGCAATTCCATTAGTTACACGTTTAATGTAGTGCTACATGTCGCCTATAGGTTGCTTCACAGCAATGGAAGTATGTAATGTAAAGTAATGTAACTGTGTTTATATAGCGCTTACTACCTCTACCGAGGCGTCAAAGCACTTATCAGCGAGTAGCACGCTACTCTGGAACCCAAAAATGATTAGTGGTGAATTAGCATAGGGAAATATGAATTAATTTGAGTGTTGGACATGTGAGTCTGTCAGTTGGATTTAAAAGGTTAATGGAGGGATAGAAGAGGCAAGAGACTAGAAAGTGTTTATTTGGGAGATCATAGTAGGTGGAGGAGGTTTGGGATGAGTAAAGGAGAGATGGAGGAGGGAAGAGTCTCTAGAAATGGATTAGGGAGATCATAGTAGTAAAATGAGAAATGGATTAGGGAGATCATAGTAGTAAAATGAGGTCTCGGATGAGTCTAAGGAGGAATACACGAAGGAAGAATTTAGAAAGGGTTGTTTAAGAGATCTTAATAGTAAAATGAGGTTTGGGGTGATGCAAGGAGGGATAGAGGAGGGAAGAGTCTAGAGAGGGTTATTTTGGAGATCGTAGTGGTAGAATGAGTTTAGGGATGAGTCAGAGAGAGGGGGTAGAGGATATATTGAGAGAGTTTTAGGGTGAAACTTAGGGTAGTGCATTGGAGAGACTCGAATGTATTTTTATTTTACAGTAGCAGGAAAGTAATAAATATATAGATACATAGGTACATGGAAGGTATACATGTATAAGGAAGGTAATATATCAAGATTTAAGTTGTATTTAATAAACTCAGACTTTCAAGTGTTGCTGTACTTTAGTCTAATTTGTGTTATTTTTTTCTTTTCAATAATTCAATAGTGAAGTAATTGTAGATAAATAGTTATGATAAAATGTACATATTGTGAGAGATAAATAAATGGAGAACCATAAGCATGTTATTAAATTACTTATATGAAAACTGGTGTGACCTATAAACATGTAAAGCATAGATTAATATAACCATAAGTAATATGTACATTTGTTGAGCATACCTAAAGAATAGCTAAATACTTATAAACATAATTATTACACATATTTATACAAAGAAATGCACATATCTAGATACACACATATACTCAAATGAAATGCTTACATACACAGGGATATGCTGTACATTTGTGTTTGAATATGGTGGTTATGTAGGGAAGAGCCAACGCTTGACTACTCGTCTGAAGATAAGATAGTTATCTGTGGATTTTATGTTTGGGGGTAATGAGTTCCATAGTTTGGCTCCTTGAACAGAGAAGGATGTTCCACCTATGTTTTTTCTTGTATGGTGAGATTTTGAGGTGAGGTGCCAATCTGGAGCAGAGGTTCCTTTGTTGAATGTATTTGGTGATTTTATTCTTGATGAAAAGCAGCCCTATTCCATTTATTGCTTTGTGGGTGATACAAAGCAGCTTGAATGTGGATCTTCTGTTCACAGAAAGAGCTGTGATGGCAGAAGTACACAAATATACATCCACAATTTGAACTGTCTAGATAAAACTCTCTTCCACCTGACTGAAATTGTACATTGTCAACTCCATTTCCTTGCTGTAATGTAGACAAGTGAGAAATATCAGTGAACACTCACAGACTTTGGTTGTAGGAAGTACCATCTAACCACGTCAGTTCCTCCCGGATGCGCTGCAGGCCAATCCAAAACTCCTTCCTGCAGATCAGTTTACGAGCAGACGCCTGAAAAAGAAGAAAGGGACAGATTTTCAAGTATACTCTGCATTTGAGTCATATCCATGCCCATTTTAGTAACATAATATAACAAATCCCGTAGATGCTGAAAATGTCAATAATCAATGGGTTGGCATGGGAGGACTGGAGAGTGACATGGAGGAGCATGTAAGATAAAAGGAGAGATGGAGTGAGGAAATGCTACAAATGGCGGAGGTGGAAAATGAATATAAATAAGGGGAACAATCAGACAGTGACTGAGGGTATGGTGGGAAGTGAGGGAAGGAGGGAAGGCTGTGGGTCTGATCTGTGTCAGGGGGTGGATGAGTTATGGTTGGAGTGGAATGGATGGATGGAAGAAAGGGTGCAAGTGAGTGGAGGCAGGGAAGATTTGGGAGGAAGTGCAGAGTACGGAACATCCATCAAGCTGAAAAAATGAATGAGGTTATGTGAGGAGCAGAGAGGAGTAGCAGAAGAGGGTAGGCTTGGATGGACCAAAGGCTACAGTGGACATAATGAGCATTAAAGATGGAGGAAAGGTACCAATTTCTGGATGAGGCCGGACTCCTGGCTTATTCTGTACCAAACATGGGAGTGAGAAATGCTGAGTGGGAATGAGGGGAGGGAAATATTGTGCAATCTATCCCTGCCCAGTGCTTAATTTGTGTCGGTGGTTCCAGGTGGGGCCCATTGGCACTCATTGTTGGGAACTTTCCCTTATTTTTTCTCATCAGACTTTGACCCAGAAAAACACAAAAGGGGGAGAGATGGAGAAAGAGAAAGATGGAATAAAAGTGCTAAAGAAAGAAAGAAGCAATGAAAAAAACTTGCAAGTGTGAGATAAAGGGACAGAGAGTGTCTGGTGGTGGATTAAAGAGGCATGAGGTGGAATTAAGACTAAGCAACCTTGGTATTTGGCGCCCCAGACATTGATATCACTGGCCACGGGCTTCTGGCAAAAACTTTGGGCTCCGACGCTTATTCTTTTACAAATTAAGCACTGATCCTGCACCCAACTGAATCAGCTTGTACATGTGGCTTTTCGATATTGAGATGGGAAAGGTTTTGGGCAAGACGAATGAAGTAGGACTATAACATACTATTGAGTATCTGAATTACAATCTCCTACAGAGAGACAGCACTAATCTACTGTTGAGCGTTAGTGGCGCACCAATGTCTGAACCCCCAAAAACCCACAGCCAAATCTGGATGTTAGATTGTAATTAATTGAAGCAATCACAATTTTCTAACTTGGCTGGGATCAACCTAGCAAGTAAACAACACTCCACTGATAACTCAGAGATCAAGCATACAATATGATGTACGCCATTGATCTTGAACAAAGAAGGGGATCACAAAAGGGTTCTCTTCTGAAGGATAGAAGCCCCACCTAGACAGCCACCTTGTCTAGGGATATCTATTTATGGGGTGTGTAGGTCGGTGGTTGGGTTTTTTAATTTTTCTTTCAAAAGGACGTTTCCATGGATGCTTCCTCACGCGTCTTATATACACTTGTTCACAGGTTCCACTCCTTTCTCGTACAGATGTATATTTTGGGGGGTTAAGGTATTCAAAAAGGGCAACCGGGAGTGGCTGTGTCAGGTAATCTTAATTTTATGTAACCAGCCTCCTGGGCATGAGCAGGACCACATGGGAGATTCCAAGTGTCTAAGATAACAAGCAGAGCTCTCCCTTCAAAACACTAACTTCTACACATAGTGTTGGGACACTCACAATACATTCCTAGGCCACCTTGTGGCACCTAGAGTTGCACCAAAAAATGCATTTCCATTTTATCGGAAATTGCATTTGGTTAATACTTGCTGGATTTAAATGCCATTATTAATCCCAGTAGGGTTTTTGTCTAGACAATATGTTTAAAGTGTATGTGAAATGTATACACATTTTAATTTGGAACCAAGCTTTGGATAATGGTTCTAAGTCAGGTGACAGGCTGGGCTAGAGTACGAGAAAATGGTAGAGTGCTATATCTGCACACCTGTAACAGTTGGAGAGGGGTGAACAGACCTTCAGCCATTTTAAGGAAGATCTGAAAAACATGTTTGTCTACATTCCTGGGTGGCTTACTTTCAGTTTCTCACTTGGCACAGCCTCAAGCCTAGCAGCACCACCCAATTCTGGAGAGTTAACAGCCTATGTGTTTTTGGGGTGGAGTTAATCACACTACTCTGACAATGTTTCCTTAGATACAGTGCACACGGCACAGTAGCAACATTTGCCATTTAGCAATTAACTGTGGAAAACCTTGTGTAACCTACTCAAGAAATTATCAGTCGCAACTGTAGAAAATGAATGAGGTCTACCACAAAAAAGGGTATGTAAACATGTAAAGGTGCCACTTTGGTTCAAAGTGTGACTTTGTGGAAGGGTAAATTGTAATTGTATTTATATTGAGCTTACTACCTCTGATGAGGTGTTGAAACGATTTTCGGCGAGTAGCACAGTACTCCAGAACCCTTGGTCGATTAGTGGTGGATTAGTATAGGGAAACATAAGTTGTTAATTGGAATGGTGGACATGTGAGTCTGTTAGTTGGGTTGAAAAGTATAAAGGAGGGAAGAGTCTTGAAAGGGTTATTTGGGAGATCATCGTAGTAAAATGAGGTCTGGGATGAGTCAGTGAGTGTAGGCTATATTGAAAGAGGTGTAGCATGAGATAAAAACTAGTGAATTGGAGAGAGTTTATATTTTTTTTATCTACAGTGGGAGTTAAGTAATAAATAGATAGATACATAACTACATAAAAAGGTATACATGTATATGGAAAAAAATAAACAAATATAAAATTGTATTGTATAAAATCCCATATGAACATGCATGGATACAAATTTAGAAACTCAGGCTTTCAAGTGTTGCTGTACATAAGCGAATGTATTTTTATTAATATTTTTGGGTACATTTATATTCTTTTAGTTTTCATTTATTTATATTTATTAATTTTAATTTTATATTTCCCCCAATATTTCAAGTGAAGCACTAATAGATACAATTGTTATGATTATAATTACACATTGTGATAAATGAAATAAAACAGAGACCCATAACCATAAAATCAAATAACACATATGCAGACTATGCAGTGACCTATATATATGTTAAGCATAAAATAAAATATTTACATATACCTACCTTAAGTAATATATAAATTTTGTTAAGCAGAACTATAATAGTATCTATCCATTTTCAAACCATATATACATTTGTACAAAGAAATGCACATATCTAAATACATATGTATAATCAACTTATACATGTTTACATACACAAGCATATGCTTTACACTTGTGTTTTGAGTATGGTGATCATGTAGGAAAGAGCCAACTCTTGAGTAGTCTTCTAAAGATGGTTATCCCTGGATCTTATGTTTGGGGGTAATGAATTCCTTAGTTTAACTGCTTGAACAGAGAAAGATGTACCACCCAAGGTTTCTTTCTTGTATGCTGGAGTTTTGAGGCAGGGCGCCAACCTGGAGTGAAGGTTCCTTTGTTGTATATATTTCATGGTTTTATTCCTGATGAAAAGTGGACAGGTTTTGTGTATTGCTTTGTGGGTGATACAAAGCAGATTGAAGGTGGATCTTCTGGCAACCAGTAACCAATGTAGGGCTCTCAAGGCAGAGGAGAGGTGGGCTTGTGGCTTTACATGTAGGAGTAGTCTGGCAACAGAGTTCTGAATTTGTTGTAGTCTTTTCTTACTTCTTAAATGTGATTCATGGCAGAGGTCATTGGTGTAATCAAGTTTAGACAGTACAAGAGAAATAGTGGCATTGATCTTGTGTGGAAATCCTAGGTGGGGGAAGATGGGTAGCGGAGTTTTCATAGTAATGAAGCTTGAACCTGCTAACTTATCCACTTGGGCATTCATTTATAGCTTGGAATCTATGGTAATTCCAAGGTTTCTTACTTTCTTGGATACTTTAGGAGGTGGTCCAAGCTTATCAAGCGCAGAGTGGTTAATAATTTTCCAATTGCCACATATGAGTATTTCAGTTTTGGATGCATTCAATTTGAGGTGGCGCCATTTCATCCACTGATCATCGGCTCGAAGGCAACAGAATTTTTTTTTTTCCAATGTCTTTGGGGCTTTCCAGTTTAAGAAGTATTTGTGTGTCTTCTGCGTAGTTATAGCAGGTGAGCTGAAATTCTTTGATCATTGCCGGTAATGATTTCATGTAGATGTTGAAAAGCATGGGTCAGATGATAGAATCTTGAGGGACCCCTGCTTTTATGATGTAGGTTTTGGATGACATTAGTTCTGTTTTGAAGAAAGGATGTGATCCAGTCGAGAGCAGTCCCCTCTATGCTAGATTTGCGGAGTCTTTGGATTGGAGTGTCATGATCACCTGTGTCGAAAGCAGGAAAGGTCCAAGACAAGTAGTGCAATGCCTCCATTGCGGTCTAGTGTGCTGTTGAGGTCATCCCAGATGGCAATTAGGACAGATTCTGTGCCTCCTCCTGGACGGAAACCTGTTTGGATGTCATAAAGTATGGAGTTATCTTCAACAAATCAAGACATCTGGGTGAATGCTGCTCTTTCTACTACTTTGCCAAGGAATGGTGCATTTGTTATAGGTCTGTGGTAGTTTGGGTCTTGAGAGTCCAGGTTTGTTTTCTTTATTAATGGGCATATGTATGCCATTTTTACATTTTTTGGCAAGACCCCTTTTATTAAAGAATTATTGATGATTTTTCTGACAGGTGTGGCAGCAGATGTAGTTAAAAGGATGTTCTTGAAGATTTGTGGAGGACAAGGGTCAGAAGGGCAGCCACCTGGCCTGCTGTTTTGACAAGTTTGATAAATTCAGTTTCTTAAAGTTGTTTGTAGGAATGCAGAGGCTGGGTTAGCCTACCCTTGAAGGGGATGGTTGGAAATGTGTTGGTGCGGGTGGTTTTCCTTTGTTTTAAATAGAAATCCAACATGTCTGGTTTGGTTGTGTAGTTATTTGCCAGTTTGTCAGTAAATTCTAGAGAAATGGGATGATTTCCTTCTCTGCATTTAGATTTACGAAATTCAGTGAGAATTTTATAAAATTATTTATTTGTACATGTAGCATTTTGAATTCTATTTGAATAGTACCTTTTTTAGCTTTTTTGATAGATGACTTGTATATTCTGTTAAGCTTGTGTAGGTGAAGTTTGTTTTGGATGTTATTTGTTTTGATCCAGGTGTATTGCAGCCTTGCAATTTGTTGTTTTATCGTTTTTAGTTCAGCATTCATCCAAGGTGCTTTTTTTTCTTTTGTCTGTTTATGTTGTTATGCGTGGTATTAGGATATCAAAAGCATCCTGGAGCCACTCATAGAATTATTTTATTGAAATTATTTCTTTAGGCCCACTGCTCATCCTACAGATATCAGCACCAAAACACCTCCTTTGTAAGGTACAAGAAAGTGAGGTAGCTCAGGGTGGTTTCGATTCTGAAATATAAACCTTCATTGTTATCCACCGAGAAGCCATGTGTTTAAATTCACCTAGGATCTGTTACTCCTAACTCTTTTTTAGACCCTAGTTGTCCAGAGAGTTCTGACAGGAACTCATGGACAGGAATTGGGACAAGCGAGGCACTTTTTGATGTGGAGCAGCCTTCCATTTTTTAATATGAGAGACATTTTTTCTTTTCTATCATGTTGATTTCACATTGTGCAATAGGAATCCTGATGAACTCTTCAACTGTCTTACAGGATGTATATTACTAGCTCAAAACCAATTAGAGTTATGTTATGTTATATTGATTTGTATAGCGCACTAGTCACCCAAGAGAGTATCCAGGCGCTTGGGCAGGTGTTTGTGGTCCCCAAGGTGCTTATACAAAGAACCTGGTCTTTAGCTGCATGTGGAGCTCAAATAGTGAGGAGTAGGCTCTGATGTGTTGAGGGAGGTTGTTCCATGTCTTAGGTGTGATGTAGGAGAATGAGCGACCTCCAGTTTTGCCGATGCAGAGAATGTGTGCAAGTGAGAGTGAGGCAGAGCGTAGATGTCTGGTGGGTTGGTGAAAGTGTATGTCGCTGTTCAGGTATTCTGCTCCTGTGTTGTGTAGGGCTTTGTATGTGTGTGTGAGAAGTTTGACTTGGCTGCACTTGTGAATGGGGAGCCAGTAAAGCTTCCTGAGGAGTGGTGTGATGTGGGTGCGGCAAGGAAGGTCGATTATGAGTCTTGCTGTGGTGTTCTGGATGGTCTGGAGTCTGTGTAGGAGTTGTTTGGAGATTCTGGCATAGAGAGTGTTGCCATAGTCCAGCCTGCTGGGGATGAGTGCTTGCATGATGGTCCGTCTGGTGTTTTGAGGTAACCATTAGATGATTTTTTGCAGCATGCGTAGAATGAGGAATCAGAGAGTGCACACTGCATTGACTTGAGCAGTCATGCTGAGCTTGTTGTCTAGGATAATCCCTAGATTTCCTGCATGGTCTGTGGGAAGGGGTGGTGGTCGTAGCTCTGACAGCTGCCAGGTGGAGTCCCATGGGGAGGTCTTGTTGACAAGACCAGTATTTCTGTTGTGTCGAAGTACAGCTGCAGGAGTCACTGGCTGTTGCATCAGTCTGCCATTGCTTTAGCAGGTAAGATTCAGCATTCTCCAGAACTCCAATTCTAAAGTCTCTGGAACTTGAGCTTTGGGAGGGTAATGCCAAGTCATGGTTGATGTACTGGTCAGTCGAGGAGATGGTGATGCATCATCTCACAATGTTCCTATGGGTCAATCCTGCAAGTCGCCAATGTTATTTCATTTACACTATGGAATATTGTTGCCTGCTGCAACATCTATATCCCAAAAACACTACTTGAACACTGGACATCTGAAAGTTTTGTTGATGACAAATATCCACCTGTGATCTTTCCCTGGGAAATAAGCCCAGGTGTTCACCAGACTAAATTTCTTCTTCTTTCATTGGGCAATTTATCATTCAGTGCACTTCGGATCTTGGATATGGCAAAGTCAGCAAGGTTCTCTTTCAAATCTCAGGTTTCCTTTCAGTTTTACAGAGTGGCACACTCAGAAATTACCTTGAACGATTCAAACCCTTCAAACAATTGAGGAGACAACCATAGTAAAGTGCTAGTATGTCTTGACTAACCAGCGGTTAACAAAAGGCCAAAAGTCTCAAATAGCATCCCTCTGCTAATGTTCCAAGATTCTGGTTTGTGATATAGTTTCATATCCATCTGTTGATGGTTGAGGTTTGTGCTATATAAATACACAAATAAATAATATTGTTTTATTTTGACTTCCAAAATAAACCTTTTCTTGGCACCAGACTGAGAAGCATCCCTTATTCTTCGAAGTACAACATTTCAGGGAGAGAGATTTTTGGTGCAGTCGTTATTCTAGTTTAAAATCTTCATAGAAGATGGGGTCCCCTATGGTGTGAGAAGCAATGGGCATGCTCCGTGGCAAGGTTGGGCACACCATTCTTTATTATCCTTGGGCAAGGGAATTCCATCACTTTCAGATCAAAGCATACAAGTTGAAACTATGAAATGGTAAAAAAAAGAGTATTTGTCTATTTCTATCCTGTAAATCTTCAATAAAGAGAAGTTCATGATCATCAGGTACATATTATGTCTCCACCAATTCACCTGTCTCATAACTTCCTAAGCACTTTGCGATAATCTTTCGAAATTTTATGAGATAAACTTCACAAAAATAAAAAAATCAAATTCAACGAACCAAAAGAAATTTTTCCTTCATTAAATCCCTCGTGTGTCATAGAGCAACTCTGGAGGCTTATTACCATCCTTAAATCTACAACTTTATTGCCTCCTTTGCTCTCTGTGGCTTTGCAGACTTTGGCTTCGTAGCTTGATATCTTAAATTGTCCATTGTTGTTGATGTGACTCCAGCTCTCAGAGCAGTTGGTCACTCTGGTTCTCTTGGTGCTGCTATTCTATCAACTTTGCAGTTGTGTTCACAATAAAAGTGTGTGATTGTCTTTTACCTTCATAGAGTGGTTAAAACTCTCCTTCTCTCTATTCTAAATTACCTCTGCCTGGCATCCAAAAGTGGTGATGTCACCAGTACAAAAATGTAATGAATTTCTTTTAAAACAAGATCCATAAGATTGATCACGTTTACAAAGCAGGCAGTCAGCAGAAAGCCTCATCCACAATATAAGATCACTGCAGTACATTGTGCTTAGGCATAAAAATTATAAATGCTTCTCTCCAACAAGGATCTGTGCCCAATGCCCTAAAATTAGCTACACATTTGTGGCCGACTGATTAGAACCTCCCAACTAAAGACAGATCTCTAACTTAACGTTTATCAGCAAAATCATGCAATTAATACCCTAGCTGTTTTGTAGAAGCTAACATGAGTCTAAACAACAAATAATCAGATTTCAAACTGAGAAGGGGCACGTTGTGAGCAATATCCAGTTTCAGAGAAGATCCAATTTGTTGTCTTGAGAATGTGAAATAATGGAATCCTAGTCCTCATCAACCAGTCCACCATATAAAGTACCTTGAATCATAAAAGATTGCTAGAACTCCTGTGAAATATGGGTTGGGATCCAATATCAGCCCTTCAGTGATTCCAGCCATTCCTATCAGTCCATAGCAAAATCAATTAGAATTGGTTTCACCTCTTCTAAGGTGAAAACTGTGGCATAAGGAGTCTCATCAGAATCCTTGCTGTATTGTGCCTCCTCTTCAGCATTTACATGGAACCACTGGCCCAGCGCAAACTACAGACCTAAATACACAGATGGCATCCAACTCCACATCCATTTGGGTACCCACAAAGATCATTACCAAATCTTCATCATCTGCCTGAAATACATCTACTTCTTGATGACGGAGAGTTTCCATTGCTAAATGGTTCACGGATGAAAATCCTCGAAGTGAAAGAATCCTCAGAAAACAGCCCTCTATTTAACTGGACGCAGGAATTAGGAGGCATCCCAACCGCTCAAAACTATGTTAAAAATCTTGGAGCGTGTTTTCTCACAAGTGTATCGTTTAACCATCAAATGAAAACTGTGGTTAAAAACACTAAACTCTACCCCAAGGATACTGAGAAGGATCCCTATTGATCAAGTTTGCTTGGTAATGCAGAGACAGGGTTAGTACAACAGTAACTAGGGAGGACCATAAAAGAAAGATATCATGAAATTACAGAGACTGCAAAGCCAGGCAACTGGGCTCTGACTCATTTTTTAAAACATTGGTTCATATCAGTCCATCTCTCAAAGCATTTCAGTGGATCCAGGGGGCCTAGAGACAACATTTCAAACTTCTCTTCACCATTTTCAAAGCATTGGAGGGCCAGGGCCAAGAATACATACTGGCACTTTTTCTGATCTGTACACCTAGTAAAACCTTGAGGTCCAGCAATGCAAACCGGAACAATAAGTTCAGATTCAATCACAAATTACGTGGAAACAGGTCCATTTGTGTCACAGGATCACAGTTAACTCTGGAATGGGCGGCACTTAGATCTAAAATCCCAACTAAGGGCCTGATTACGATGTCTGACGGACCGGAGTCCGTCCGACATCCGTCAGGAACTGTAACCAAAATACCTCCTGTCGTCAGTTACAGACCTGCAAGTAGGATGACACCGAACCCTGTTCGGTCGCATGCCTATACCTTTCAATGAGAGCATGCATTCCGAACGGAATGCATGCTCTCATTGAAAGAGCAGGGGTGCAGTTCATCCCTGCATCCCGTGGCAGGCACCTCAAGGTGCCTACCACCGGGTGCAGGGATCAACAGGGGGGCACTGTAGGTGCCCCCCGGGGCCGCCATTCGGCGGCTATGCACCCATGGGGGCCCTGCTGGGGGCCCCCAAAGACAGCTTCCCACTGCCTTTTTGTGCCAGAAAGACCGGCACAAAAAGGCAGTGGGAAACTGCCATCGTACTCCCTCGGCCGTAAAGAGGTTTCCGGATGGCGGACGGGTCTCCGAGCCCGTCGTAAGCCATCCAGAAAACCGAGTCGGATTCCTTTCCGACCGAGTCCATCAGAATGGCTCGGTCGGAATGGAATCCGAACAGCACATTCGATGCGGGCAGGAAGGGCTCCGACCGAGGGTCGGAGCCCTTCCTGCCCGCATCGGAATCGGCCCCTAAATCTGCTCAACTTAAAAATAAAAACTAAAAAAACATGCTTTCCTTACCATCTTGACACCTCTTGGATTATCCATCACAATAAAAGGGACAGACCCCTTTGAATTCAACTTGATCCTCCCAATTACTAGATCTGAATACCCACAAAAATCCAGGAGCTCTTGCAGACCCAATTTCACAGATTGTGTGAAGGGGATATAGGTCAGCTTTGGAATTCTCAACCAGCTTCACAACCAGTGCTTCAAAATAGCTACTGTCAGAAGGTGCCATTATAGATAACAAACGCATAAATAAATGGATACATACATACATACATTCATATATACCGTGGTTTGATTGGATTTTGTGTTACCATTTGACCCCACCCACCATGATATTCTTATGAAACACTTCCAGCCTGTTGGTATTAAATGTCTGGCACATATCATTTTGTTCTCATGCTGATGTGTATCAAGTGGTCTATTTGCCACCTTATGCCACAGAGCCTTGCTTTTTTACTATTTAGGACTCGGGGTCTCCTGGCTATGACATGGCCTGACATGGCCTCATCCTATTCAATTACTCTGCATGTATTCAAAAGTCAAAAAGGGAACTAAGTGAGTCAACCATGAAATTCCAAGACCGTAGGGGCCTCTACAAAATCCTACTCACCTTCTCCCTTACAACAGAATCTTTACAGTGGCTGAAATTTATCGCATCAAATCTAAACTACAGAAGTGCCTATTACATTGGACCCTGGTCATTCAGAAATCAAAGTGATCTTTTTGTCGAGAGCCCACAGATGTAATCCTGCCTTAAGCCTACCAGTAGCTTTTCTCCATCTTCCACTTTGATCAAGGAGCCTAACCATGCTTGCTTAAAGTCCCACGATATCTCCTGCACTAGAAAGGCCGTCTCTTTTTTTAGCACTTTTACTAGGGCTTCGAGAATGCATCCCCTTGGTCCTCCACCCAACTTCTAATTAACTGCTTTTCATAACAAGTTGAAATTCAGTTTGCTTTTTGCTGTTTTTTTATAAGGCAAATAATGTGTATGCTTCCCAATCTGGCTGATGTATACAAACATACATTTGCGCCGAGCGACTAAGGTCTAATGGCTTACAGAGTGGGATTGCTAATGTCCGTGACAGAAATAGGTTTGGGAGCAGGGGTAGCATTTAAAAATTTGATCGGACCCTAGGAAATCTCATGCAAGACATATTGGAGGGCCTTTCTGGCATGTGGAATAAATATAGCCTCTTGGGCTGCAGTCGGATTCACAATGCAGCTGGCAGCATGATGGTGAGACCTTATATCTGAGATCACGTCAATAGTTTCAGTGTTTGGGTGTATTTGGAAGGATCCTCTGGTATATGACATAATTGATCTCTCAAGGGCAAGGTGCGGGTCACATAACTTCAATCGAAGCATCAACACCATGCTGTCCTTAGCATTGAAAGGCTTACAGATTATCATGTGTAAAACCCTCTTACCAGATCCTGGTGGCTCTTCAACAACAGTAGAGAAGCCCCTTGACTTTGGCAGAAATTCCGGCTGGACTCCCAGCCCCTCTCCTCTTCCGAGATGTAGTAGCAGGTCCTATTAATATATATCCAGTTCTCTGGGCATGGCTCCTGATAGTGAATGGATGTTTCATTGTCTTGTGAAAAATTGACAGCTGAGACAGAAAAAGGGAAACATCTGTGCTTGATTGCAAAAAACTATATTCACAAATCCATAATTAGGTTGGGCTGCAGACAAGGGAAACATCAGTGTTTGATTGTAAAAAACTATATTCACAAATCCATAATTAAGTTGGGCTGCAGACAAGGAGAGGTATGCCGTAGTTAGGCAAATTCCAAATCCAATAACCTGAATGAATGTTTGTAGGCATTAGGCTTCAGACTTCCTGTTGGGCAATCGAAATTCGAACTGATTAGTCAAAAATTCTAAATTCTAATTAGTCATTGGGAATTGCCATACCAGTCAGAGATCATTCAGAATTCCGATAGGTTAGAGAATGTTACATAGCTTGTACATAATGCAACTTTTACCCTCTCAAATGGCACGCCATTGCTTTTAGAGTGTTAGCAATCTGATGGTGGATTGGCCCAATGAGAGAGCGTTCCCGTGGGAGATTCGCTTGTGCCACCCCCTAACTTCAACCTGTGTCTGTGTGTCCATACCATAATTAAATTTGTCTTACCTTGAGCGCTTAAATTGTTATTTTCCTACTGTTGTACCTTTTATTGAGGTCTAATTTCTGACCATGTGTTCCCACTCTTGCTGTCCATGTTCACCCTGATTGTTGGTTATCAACACGCAAATCTTCATGAGGGTGTTGGTCTTGCGGGTTACCACCAACCCATGCATATTTGTGTTGGTGTGAGTGATGTGTGTTGTTCTGAGAGGCGCATGATTCCTTGGTGCTATTCGTACTGGTGTGTAGTTGAATGTGTGTGTTTATCCACTTGATGAAGTTTCTGGGGCTTTCAGTTGCAATGTGTGTGATATATCATGCTGTTTCCCCCACTTTCCCCAACTTGTCCCCTTCAGTAGTTTAGGATTTTTGGCCAGAATGATACGCTTATTTTCAAAATTTAAATTCGAATTTCTCACACTTTCAGCATTCACTCTGCTTAGCCTTTTTCCGATAATTTTTTTATAAAGAGGTCAAAGAATTAAAAAAAAAGCTTTGGGATCAATGACGTATAACAACTTAGAATATTTTAATATGATTTAAATGGTGCAAGTGTAAACATATCGTTTAATATTCAGGATTCCCGAAATATGTTCAGTGCCTCTATGCCCTAATTTGTCTGCATCAGACACCATGCCAGCCCTTATCAAACACCTCTGCTGGCTCCTGGGGTTATTGCGGAATTAATTTAAACAGAAGGGGTATCACACTACCCTCAACACAAGCATGAAACCTTCAGACTCCATGTCTTTGCATGGGAGCTACAGTAGTGGGAAACCTTTAGATATATTATACTCACTGACCCATGTGACATCAGATCCATGGCCCTTGTATGCCTTAAAGCTGTCATTGGTCTCCATCTTTAAAAAGCTGTGTGCACTAATTGCCCGCAGTTGATCATATGTCTGCAGACTTTCATTAAAGACAAACTGACCATCGCTCTCTATACTTCATGCGTATCCTCATTATCCATCAAAATAAGGGCCTGATTTAGATTTTGGTGGATAGCTACAGCTACTCAGTCAAAAACTTGACGAAATACCACGTCCTCCTTATTCCAATTGCCATAGGATATCCTGTGACGTGTATAAGTGGATATGTGAAGGAGTAACCCGTTCACCGAGCACTAAATCAGGCCCTAAGGCTGCTGCTCTGGGTGATGAATTGTAACCACAAATGTCAGGTGCTATATGGACCACTATATGAACAAGGCAGCCAAATGCAGAACTCAGTAGATTTCAGACCTGCCAATAGCGCTGAGTGCCTCATGGGAATTGTTAGTGTGTAACTATTTTTGTTATTCCTTTCCTTTCAGCACTCCATGGGAGTGCGTGGTTTCTTGCTCTCTCCTTTGTGGCTGCTCCCCTCCTCAACTTCACACCCCCCACATACTCTATATTGCTTCCTCCAACCCCTCTCCAGCTCGTGCATTGCTTCCCCCTCACCAGGGTGTCTGGCTGTTTTTTCTTACTTTATTTTTTTCTTTCTTTTCCCTCCCCTTTTCAAGGTCCTCTATTGTTTCCCTTCACTCCCAAGTTTCTTCGCCCCCTCTCCCCTCGGGTGACTTCTCCCCCAACCCCTGTTGCCTTTCCACTCCTCTGTCAAAGTCTTTGCATTATTTTTCAAAATACAAAAAAAACCTTTTGAAAAGATTTTTGGAGGCTTCATTGAATGCAATTCGCTGCCAGCCTGCTCCTTTTCAAATTGCACTTTTGCACACATTTAAATAATGTTTTTTGATGTACTGCTCCAAGAGTAGGGTGACCAGGCGTCCCGGATTTGCCAGGACGGTCCCCGTTTTTCACCAGCTGTCCGGGCAGATTTCGAGAAATTTAGCTCATGTCCCAGTTTTTGAAGAGGGTCGACTAAAAACGGGGGGAGGTGTTTTTTTATGTTTTACAAAGCAGGGATAGTTAGCAGTTGTTCCAATAAAGCAATTTAATTCACAGGCGAGCTACTGGGTTTAAAAATTTGCATCTTTTGTATGTTCTTACTGCCTGTTTTGTAATTCTCTGCTGAGGAGCGCTGTCATTCTGTGCGCTCACTTGACGTAAAATTATAGTCCTTCTTCTATTTTTGTGAAATGTCCCGGATTTTTGCTTTAAAATTCTGGTCACCCTATCCAAGAGTGCTGTTTGGTATCTGGGAATGGTCAATTACATTAAAAAGATTTGGAGGCCACATCATGCCTTATGCACGAGCTTGCATGATGATGCGTGTGGGTGTTTACTGCATCATGCTGGGACACCGCAGCGTCCTGTCGCATGTGATATGAAGCATGCATGTGTACAAGCCATCGTGCTTAGTATCTGCAAAAGGCGCTGGCAATGCCAATAGGTCTGCAGCCAAAAGGCAGGACCTGTTAGCTTTTCCAATGTTAGTTTACAAGCACTTCTGCCTGTCCTCGCCTTGGCGAGTAAAGGGCTCCCACACTCCTCAATGCTCCCTCTAGTGCTGAGCTCCCAGTTGGCCTACGTGTCAAATTAGACATTTTGTCCTTTGAAGTGTATTGCAATGTGCACGTATGTCTTACAGACCTCACCACTCAGATCCCCCAGTAATGCTAGGGATGAACGAGAGGTTGCATCGAGGCACAAGAAACCCCTTGAGGCTCGCTGTAGGCGCGAAAGAGTACTGAGTCGAGGAAGGCATAGGGGATACACAGCGTGTGCAATATGGGAATCCCTCTCCTCGCTTCCATTCAAGGAAGGAGTGACCCTCCTGAATCTCAGGACTATTTACACTTTTGTGAATAACTTGAAAGGTGGGGGAGTGACAATAAAAAAGGACAACAGAAACAGAGAAGGATTTTCGAGATTCCATGATGTGTTGATGTAACTGTTGAAGGTAAATAAATAGAACTTGACTATTACAATTCTTACCTAATGTGATGACTAGACAAATGCAAATGGAGGAACCGAAGAGGCAAAAATATATAGGTTTCCACTTCCCACATTTCTGGTGAACTGTAAGAGAAGGACATGGCACATGAGAGCTGTTATGTTAAACATTTGGATAAGGAGCAGTTGTTAGACATCCAACTTAGGCCTTCATTACAAGGTAAGGGATACAAATTCGATCAATCAACTTTATTTCGGTTCAATGAACCAGAAAAGTGCACAGTGCAAAAACCCTATAAATACACACAAGCTTAAAAAATATGAATCACAGCTCATAACAGTGGAAGTAAATAAAACAATTCCAATCATGATACGTTGAATTGTCAAAGTGCAGCCACAATACTAAGACCAAAACCAAAGAAATAAAAACCTCAAAAGAAAAAAGTCCTTAAAAATGGGCTCCTTAAGGGTCCGCTATGTCTCCCGGATTATCAGGATTTTTCTAGTATGGGCAGCTCAAAACGACTCACTGAGTTAGGGGGGATAAGAATATGCACTTACAATATTTAAGAATATAAAACTTTTAAAACAATAAAACCTAAATAAGTGTCAATAAACTGGTGCATATCTCCCAGCAATTCATCCTCATCAAGAGGATTTAATCGATTCATCAAGCAATTCATAGGAGCACATAATCAAATAAGCAGCAATTTAAGATGGAAGTACACTCATAAGTATTATTAAATCAAACCTAATTGAATATCATGTTCAGGAGATATTAAAACATTTGGCCATGCCATCATCATGCCATAAAGAGAGACATTACCAGTTTATGAGAACAATTCCTTCAGAGTGCAAACAACAGTTTACACAGGAATCGAAACTACAAGTTGTGTGATAATTATCACACCCTCGCAGTTTTTCCCTAATACCAGGGGGAAAGCCCATAAAAGAGGCAAAACATGCAGAATTTAGTGTGTTAAATACAGATTTTGCCTGTTATACATTACTTTGAAGTTTTCAACTTCAAAATATTCCTTCCAATTTGTATTGAGGCATTAACGGATGGCTTGTCAAAAATGTAGACAAGAGGAAGCTTGTTAATCTCTGGACAAAACGCAGAGTTTCAATCATCGGGTAGAGTTCAAAGGCGAGACCGATTTAGACGAATTCACCTTAGAACAAAAATTCACAGCAGCAAATATGACAACTTAAAAAGTTCTCATTGAACACACAATTCTCTTTACTTAATAAATCAACAAATTCACACTTGGCACCAATGAACTATTAACAATAAAAATACATTTACCAGAGTAAGATACTGCCTAATATCAACATTTTACCAAAATAACCAGACTGGGCAGTATAAAATACAATGTACAGGAAAACATATCTACTTCCAGGGAGGCTGCTGACGCTTTGCACCTTTTGCAGTCGGTAGCAAGATGGAGTTAAGTTCTGAAGTGCCTTGCCTTGTTTTCAATTCCTAAAGATTGTGCTGGGAGTTATTCAAAAGCATACATACCGATGGGAGCCCCTAGCATAAAAGAAACATGAATGCAGGTTTGCACTGAGCAAACCCCTGTTACCTAGCTTGGATTTCATTATTCATGTCCTCAATTCTTTGTAAAATCTGCAAAAGAACATTAAAACATTTAAGATTCAAAATCAATGTTAGCACAGGGACAGCTCTGCTTTTCCATCAGAAGAATACAATTCACGATTCTTGAGCAAGTAAGTGCTAATACATTTAAGCGAAAAGCTATAAGAAAAGTTCTTATGAGAATATTATCAATAAATATAGAACATTGTTCTCTACCCGTAGGTGCCATAAGCAGCATGTCAGCTTGTAATCTGATTTTTCTACATCCTTACATTTCTGGCTAAGTGTTGAATAAGTCAAACAGACCCCCTAGTTCTGGCTTGGTCTTTTCTCTTCAGTTTTCACTGAACAATTAAGGGGCTCCTAGTCCTGCCAATACATAAGTGGAGTATTCATTTCCTGTGGTAGCCCAAGGCCAAGACCTCTATGAAGATGGCACAGGTTCATTTGTACATTTTTACTGCTCCATGTAAATTGCCACAAGAATGAGGGGGGCCTTTCAGGTAGGCGATCAGGCTTCTGGTACCCAAAAAAAATAGTGTCACACTTAGGAAGCATCAGGGTTCTCCTCAGTAACTTCTCTGTACCCAGCTGAAGTTCTCACAATATAATATATAGCTCCTCTTGTTCCTGCTCTGCATTCTGAAACATTGGATATAGATCTTATTATCAGGGTCCCATAACTTTGGCCTAAACGAAACACCCCCCCTTCTGTCGGGGCCTTCCTGAGTCATGGTTTACTGACATGATAATTCCAGGCTGCCGTGTCATGAAAGTGGCCCCAATATAAGTGGATGTATCCACTGTGTTTAAGCGGGACCAGGTGCAATATATTTCTCTGGTGATCTGTACAAAAACACACTGGAGAAGCCCCAATAATCTCCTTATACTTTCAGGATATGGGTGGACCTGCTAATATCTTGGTTGGGGGGGAGGCATCTGGTGAGCCACTGTACTTTCTATGAAAGACTCTTGTTGTGAGTGGTGCTGAAGATATCTTGGGGAAAGGGAGGAGGTCACTGTGTTGGTTAAGACTCTTGGCAGGAGGGGGCTGCCAATGACATATTGGGAGTCTGTCTGTGAGGGCAGTGCTATCCAAGAAGCTCTTGGTATGAGTAAAGTTGTTGATACATCTTGGAGTGGGCTGTCTGAGAAGGCCCTGTGCTGAATAATGATCTCTTTGCTTGAGCGGAAGCTGTTGATGGAGCCCATGATTTATAAGTAAAAAAAGCATGAGCTTTTTAAACTTTTTTAAACAAAGCTTGACCACTTCTGAAAACGTCTGCTTCCTTCTGGGCACACTTGCGCATGTGAATTCAGCAGTGCCAAAAAGAGCGCAGTAGAATATTGCCCTTCAGTTTGAATCACGCCATACCAATACCACATAGACATATGGATACATACTTGTAATTGGATCAGCCATCTACTTTGGCTAGGCTGTACATATGCTCTAAACCTGCTAAGGAATATATCAAAACAAGCATTGGCAATGCCAATAGGTCTTGTCTTTTTCATCTATTTGCTTTGCCAGCGCATTTTTCCTGAAGCAGTGCAGAACTGGCTAAAAGAAATGATTTTTGCTGATCCTGTGCAGCATAAGCAAAAAACAAGAAGAAAAGATAAAATATACGATGACGTGAATGCACATATGCGTCAAAACACTGCTGGCGGCTGCATCATTCCATATAAATGCTCATGCATCACAGTGCATACGCACAAATAGGGAATTATGCAGGAACCATTTAATTAATTTTTTTGTTATTGTTCCAAGATAACTGACGCCATTTGGAGCAGTAAATAAAAAAAAAAATTTTTTTTGCTTGCAGTAAAGCACTTTTTGAAAATGGAGCAGCCCAGCAGCAAATGGCAGCTGATGGGCCCCATAAAAATGAAAAAACACAATTCTTCAGGATGGTACTGTGGGGTGGCGCAGCAACAGAGGAGCAGATGGGCAAAAGTCAATGCGTGGATGGGGACAACAGAAAGTTGGTGGGGCGCAACACAGAAGCTTGAAGTGCAGGGTGAGGAAATAATTTTTTTTTTAAAAAAGCAAAAAAAAAGCCCAGGTGGAGGAAACAATGGTAGGGGTTGGGGGAGGAGGAATCAATAAGGAACATGCAGGAGAGGGTATTTTAGTGGGTGAAGCAGAATACGAAGGAGAGAACAAGAAAACACATGCAATCTCATGGAAGAAGAAGAGAAAGGAAATAAACTGAACAAGCAAGCAAGCAAATGAGGGAAACAATAAAGCCAAATAATGATAACCAATGGGCTTGCTCTAAGCCCACTGAAAGTTTTTGGTATGGTAGACAAGATGTCTTTCGACAATATGAGACCTAAAAAGTTCACATCGAACAATATACACAAGTGGGTGTGGTCAATGGCCTGCCCTTCCTCTTTACACTTTGCAGTACTCTCAACCTCCTCAACTCGGATTTGTAAGCTCCTAGTGAGACCGCTCACCACAGACTGCAGATAGCATGGAGGCCCAGCATAATGTGGACAGGAACTACTGGCAGAGGCACGTTTTGGTGCCAGAGTGGGCGAAAGGCTCCTCAGAGGGCACCAGTTCAGATGAATAACAGAGAGAGAGAGAGTTTGTTTCAGTTTGCCCTGGGATTGTGTCACCTAAACTGGGGCTCAGTGCAGAAGTGGGAAAAGCTCCTCTATGTGTGTGTCACTTCCACCTGTCATTGGAAAACAAACAAGCATTGGCAAAACCAATAGGTCTTACCTATGTGAGGTATTGGCTTTGTCAATGTTATAGCCATGTTGTACAGCAACGTGGGTGCTGTGCAGCATGGCTGAAATTTTAAGAAAAAGCATTGTGACATGGCCAGTGCAAGCAGTGTCACAATGCTTTATTTTTATTGCGATGGAGGCAACATAGAGGTAGGGAGAGCAACACAGAGGCAGGGTAGGGAAAAAAACAGTATGCCGCAGCCAGCAATAGCCACATCATAGTGCTTTTTTTAAACATGTCAGTCATGTCAGCCACGCTACTGTACAAATTTGAAAAAGCTGTTACCCCAGTAGGCAAGACAGATTGGCTTTGCCAATGCTTTTTTTTTTTTTAAATAAGCTGTTTTCAGTTTAGAGATAGGACGATAGAGGTGGCATACAAGTGCTCATGAAAATATTGAACAAGAAATAACAACAAAACCATCTACCTCCTTTGACCTGAAGGCTCCAAATTTTAGGTCTCACCTGAGACAGCACATGTGCTGTCCCTTGTGAGGCATTTTGTTTACAAACATGGGGCTTAAAGCCCACCCATTGGTTATCATTAGTTTTCTTCGACAGTCTCATTTCCTTGCATCTCCATGGCCAACGCTTACCGGCTTCACTTTTCACTTCCTTTTCCTGTGTTTGTCCTTCCACTGGAGCATGGCCCAAGCACTTCTTTACTGCCCAGTGTCCTTCCACTGTTCGCGCTTTCGGAGCTACTTTTTTCTTTTAGCTGCAGTACTCCATAAAAGTGCATGTGATTTCAGGCTGTCTCCCCCACACCTTCCTGAGTTTTTGTTTGCTCCCTCCCAACCTGCCCTGCATTGTTGCTTGCCCCAGTTGTTGCTTGCCCCCTTTCTCCCCACATTGTTTCTTGCCCGTGCTGTTGCTTCCCCCTCCCACTTTCTCCATGTTGTTTTGCTTGCCCCATTGTTGCTTGCCCCCTCCCACTCTGCAATGTTGATTGCATGCTTTGTTGCTTTCTCGTCTCACCCTCCAGTCCTATGTTGCTTGACTTGCGCCTTCCCATTCTCCCTTCCCACGTTTTTGCTTTCCCCCATTGTTGCTTGGCCCTCCTACCCTGGATTATTGTTTGAACCCTCCCATCCCACTGTAATGTCGTGGCAACAGGTCAGACGACACTGACTCGTAGTAGGTAACGTTGTGGGAGCTTTATTTTACTTGCGTCTGCTTCCCTCTTTCCCTAGTCCCTAACTCCCTTTCCTTGCTCCTCCTTTTCCATTTCCCTTCCAACTCCCACCTTTCCTTTGTGCGCAGGTCCTAGTGTCCCTGCATGTATGTCTCCAACATTACATCTCCCCCCTTCTTAAACAACTTAAATCACCTGGTAAATTTACCACTGGATACAAACTAAATAAGAAAACATAGTTACAGTTCTTCAATGAGGCGTATGGGTCTTCGATGGAGGCGCTGTGGCCGGTGAGCTACCTCTTGAGTCGACTGCTCCCTCTCACCAAGAGAGATGAGAGGTTGGTGCTCACTTCCCATCCCATGCGTGTCCTCCGTCAATGCATTGTCGGGCGCAGCCAATGCGTCTCTTGCGATTGGTGTGCATCTATGAAAATGCGCCACATTCCTTGTGATTCTCTTGTCATCTGAGGCAGCCGTGATCATAGTCCCCTTTTGTTTTGTCACTAGCCGGGGACGAGCATGATATCGACTGTCAGATTTTCTTTGTTGTTCTTGCCGTACCAGTACCCAGTCTCCTTCCTGAATGGATGACGGTTTAGCTTTCCGCCGACTGTCCGCATATTCCTTCATCTTAGCTTTCTTAAATCCGTCTCTTGCTGCTAATTCTTCATGATCTGAGTCTTGACGAGTACAACCAGCTGCTTCTTCCCAGGCCGGTATTCTTGTGCGCACTGTCAGACCCAACATCAAGGTTGCTGGACATCTGTCTGTGGTATTGTGTGGTGTGGTTCGATATGCTCGTAACACCTCGTTTAACGCCGTTTGAATATCGCGCCTTGATAGTTCAGCTTGCTGAATGTTTTTTTTCAGAGTGGCCATAAATCTTTCTACCATCCCATTGGCCTGTGGCCACAGGGGAGTGATCTTCCGATCTCTAAAGTTGAGATGGTTAGCAAATGCAGCAAACTCTTGTCCATTGAATGGCGGGCCATTGTCTGTTTTTACCACCTTCGGTATACCCCACGCTGCGAAGGCTTCATCCAATACGGGTTTAGTGATGGCAGCTTTAGTTGATGATATGAGGTGCGCAATTGGAAAGCGGGAGTATTCATCCATTACGACCAGAATGTATTTGCCTGATTATATCGGGCCAAAGAAGTCTACTGCGACATGTTGCCAGACGCCCTCCGGCAGGTCTGACATTTGTAGAGGTGCAGGTGGCTCTTCTCGACTCACTAACTGACACTGAGGGCAGTCTTTCAGTGTGAATTCAACCATCTGATCAAGAGAGGGGAACCAGACCCGTTCACGCAGCGCTCTCTTCGTGGCTACAATACCTCTGTGCCCTTCATGTGCTAAGTTGACAACTCCTTGGCGCAGCTGTTTTGGAATGATGATTCTTTTATCTCTTAGTAGGAGACCATCTGAGGTAATGGACAATTCATCCTTCACGTGTCGAAAGGAGGTCAGTTCATGGCTGTTAACCTGTTTATCCTGTCCGGACTCTTCCAGATGTCTCCAGCTGTTTGTCTGAATGCGGTGTTTCACATGTTGTAGGGTGGCGTCCTCATTAGTGGCTTCCAGAATGGCCTCCAGAGGGACTGCGGGTGGTTTTGCTTGAGCCACGACAAAGTTTATGTACTCCTCCGCTAATGACGGGTTTGATTTTGAGGATGACTTAGGATGTCGCGACATATAGTCAGCTGGATTTGCTGCTTTTCCAGGTTTGTGGACAATTGTGTACATGTACTCTTGAAGACGGATACCCCAGTGCTCTATTCTGGGGGGCATTTTGGCTCAGGGTTTTCCGAATATGGTTAACAGAGCCTGATGGTCCGTGATGAGCGTAAAGTGTTTCCCATAGATAAAAATGTGGAAATGCTCACAGGCCCAGACCACCACCAAACTTTCCTTTTCGGGCTGGGAGTAGGCTCTCTCTGTGTCTGTCAGGCTGCGACTGGCGTATGCTACAATGTAACGTTGATCACAGTCCTTGTCATACTGAGCCAGTATAGCTCCAAGTCCCACAGGGCTGGCATCCACAGTGATTTCAGTTTTCCGACGAGGATTGAAATAAGCTAGATTGTTGGCTGACTCAACAGAGGCTTTGATCGAGTGAAACGCTTGATCACATCTAGTTGTCCATTGGAAGGGGTGGCCTTGTTTAGTCAATTTTCGCAAGGGGTAGCTGAGAGTGGCATAATCCTTGATATAACGTGCACAGTAGCTTGCCATGCCTAGAAATGAGCGCACATCCCCAGCATCTCGGGGTCGAGGGGTATCGTTCAAGGCTGCAATCTTTTCAGGATCTGGTCTCATTCCTGTGCCCGAGAAGATGTGTCCAAAGAACTTCAATGTTGATTTGTGGAATTCGCATTTATCTTTATTTAGTGTTAGGTTGGCTTCCAAGAGGGCATGACATACCCGGTCCAGTGCCTTGTCATGTTCTTGTATCGTCGCTCCATACACGAGAATGTCATCACTGTAGTTGAGAGTGTTAGGAATGTGGTGAATGACCCTTCTGATCGCTTCTTGAAAGATCTCAGCCGCAGAAGAAACCCCAAAGCTGAGCCGTTTGTATCTGAACAGGCCTTGGTGAGTCGAGAACGTGGTGATATATCTCGATTTTTCATGAAGTTCAAGCTGGTGATAGCCCTTATTAAGATCTAATTTGGAAAAGATTTGCGCCCCGTTTAGCGACGTGATCATATCACTGATATGAGGTCCAGGGTGCCTCTCCCTTTCGATGGCGGTATTGGGTGCTCTCATATCAACACAGAGACGTACTTTGCCATGTGATCCTTTTTTTGGTACTTTGACCACTGGAGATACCCAAGGAGTAGGTCCCGATGTTCTCTCAATGATATCAGCCCGGAGGACATCTTGCAGTTCCTCCTCCACGGACTGCTGAAGATGGAATGGAATTTTCCTGTGATGTGCTATGGGTGACACACGTTCATTTATTGCAAGCGAACTTGAAAGTGAGCCATCTTCCCGAGTCCGGTGAATAATTTTGGAAACTTGTGAACTATGTCAGGTTCATCATCAACTCGATATAATATTTCCACTAGTTGAAGTCGTTCCGCTGTGGGCAAACTAAGGAGACAGTCTGCTTCAGGCCCTTCAATAACATGAATGCGAGCTGGAATAGTCCTATCTTTGTATGTAAGATCAGTCTGAAATTGTCCTAGACAAGGAAGAGGTTCCTTCGACATCCACGTGTAAACTCGCACAGCAGCTTTGTGCAGGTGAGGTTGTGGATTCATTTTGTTGTATTCCGCGACTGAAATGTAGTTGAGGGATGCCCCACTGTCCAGTACAAACTTGGCCATGTGTTTGCCCATTTGAAGATGGAGTCGCAGATATTTCCTCAGCCTGTCTGGGTCCGTGACCATGCAGACGTATTCGTCACTGGCTTGTGATACGGGTGAGAGTGACCTTGACTCTCGAGATTCTGAGCGTCGCGATTTGTAGGTGACGTGAGAGTGAAGGCTTGATCGTGATGAACAGGTAGAAGTTTCTCTGCGGTCCCATACTGCCTTGGCATGATGGCGAGTATTGGGTTGTCTTGACTGTCTGTGAGTGTCTGTGTGAGACAATCTGCAAACTTTCTCAAAGTGGTTGTCTCTGCCACACTTCCTACATCTTTGACCTAGTGCAGGACACGTCTCATTGTGAGGAAAATCATATCCACAGCGATAACATTTAAGTTGGCGCTCCTGTCTCTTATCAGTCCGACTGGGACTGCGACGACGACTTGGACGATGATGAGAAACTTTGGACCTCGATGATCTTTGATTCGCAGAAGAGTGTCTGTCTGTGTGGCGAGATTGGAGCCGGAATGTTTGTTCTCGTTTTTCACCTCTTCCAGCTTCCATTCTTTTGGCATGTTCTTCTGCCTGATCATTGACTCTCGTCATTTCTTCAATTTCATCGAGGGAGTAACTTTTCTTTAGAAGGCGTCTACGTAAGGACTCTGACTGACATCCTTCGATGATTCGCAGACGAAGAGCATCTTCAGTCGTGAAAGAGTCAAATGCACAGTAGCGAGCTAATCGTTTGAGTCGCGTAATGAAGTCTCCCATGGACTCATCTTTTTCTTTGGATGCCAGATTGAAGGTGTAACGCTCATAATCAATGTTTCTTTTGTGCAGAAATTTTTTGTTTAGTGCTTCACGCACATCCGGATAAGAGGACGCAACCTCAGCCGGAAGTTCCTTTATAATCTGACCAACGTCTTTTCCAATTAAATTGCGTAGTGCAATGAGTTGTTGATCCTCATCAGACACATGGGAGCCTTTCATGAAGTCCTCAAAGTCTTCTAGCCATTCCTGCCAGCGAAGGCCCATACCTCCACCGGATATGAGAGCCAAGGGTTCCGGCGGGCGTAGAAAAGGCACTCCCACCATGGCAAGTCTGTGGCCTCCTGTCTGCGACTTTGATGTAAGTGACTCCCGCCAGGCACTGTTGCCCTGGGAATCATGGCACTGTCTCGACGTTGGAGATCCAGACATGGTGACTTATTGTGCGTGCGGGCGGCAGGTAATTATCTGACCACAGGAAGGCCCACAGCGTCTGTCACTTGGCGCAAACACAGCAAAGCAGAATATGGCAGCACGTGTAACTGGGGACAGGAGCGACGAGGAACCCAGAGATGCAACAGGCACAGCAAATGTCATTTGGAAGCACAGTTACCAATATTAGTAATGTCCTGCCTGAGTGCAATGAATAAAGACGGTGTCTGCCATTGTTTCTTGTATATTTTTGTTTTTGTATGAGCCTCTTGCAGGTGCCTGACTTAGAAATGGCCGCCCTGGAATTCTGGCAGTGGATTGGACAAGGCGCCTGACCCCAAGATGGCCGCCGGTCCGAGCTCTCTTCTCGCGAGAGTTTATGCCAGAAACAAAGCATGAAGCAACATCAGTAGGCAGGCTGCCCAGCGAGCAAAACAGGCAAGCAGGAACTGAACCTGACGACGGGACAGTAGACGTTATGGGCAGCACAGCGGTGATCCTGCGCGACCGGGGTAGACTCCCGGGTCGCGTCTAGCAGACGTGAAGGGCAGCACAGCGGTGATCCTGCCCGACCGGGGTAGACTCCCGGGTCACGTCTAGCAGACGTGAAGGGCAGCCCAGCATCAGTAGTGCAGCAACACGGCATCAGCAGTGATAGAGCGAAATGTTCTTGTGAATTGTAGGGGTGCATCATAATCACTGATAGGCCGCACCCATGTGTATTCAGACATATATTCGTTTATATCCCATTGTATACTCATGCACGTTTAGTAAAGAATGAATAGTTCACTGAGACAAAGTGAACTCCGCAGTATAATGGTGTTAGGATAATGATGTAATGTAATGCTTATTGAATTGTGTGAACATAATGCATAGAGGAATTAGTTCGTGTGTGTAATGTAATTGCAGTAGTTTAAACGTGCACCATATTAAAGTTGCACATTTAATTCATAATGAAAATGCTTATAGGGAAATGTAAGGTGTGTGTGTTTAAAAGTTATATGTAAAGGCCTGACTACATATATGCTTAGGGAAGGCCTGGTATATACATTTTATGTTAGCTTATTTTGTAGGCCGAGAAAAGTTTCTCTTGGTAAGGCTCTCTGGGCACAAACGGTAGATTTAATTTGCACAGTAGAAGGTTTCTGTTGAAAGTATCTTTTGTTGCAGGTGCAAGGACACATGTCTCGTTAGTAAGACTAACTCTTTGTTTTCAAAAGCTAGAGAGAGGGAGGCATGGTACGGGGAGTGAAACGGAATGTAGGGATGATACTTTCAGCGGAGAAGGTGCCTGGGACTCAAGGTCAACGCAACCGTCCAGGATGAAGTCACCGTTTCAATGGAAAAGCACAAGAAAGAAGACCTGGCCAAGGAGGCGTGATAAAGGCGTGTACAATTGTAGTGTGGTTTTGTATTAGTGATAGTGCCCTGAGGGAGGAGGCCAGAGAAGAGGTAGGGGAGACCTGAGAGAAGGACAGAGCTGAGCTTAGGTATTATGTGATTGCACTTCTTAGGAAGTCCTCACAGCTGACACCTTTTATTCTTTCTTGCCTGGGAAATCGTTATGCAGGGATGTCACTTAGTGTTAGAGTAGGGACAGCAATTGATTGTAAGCTTGTTTAGTCCAATGAAGAGCAACTTAGAAATTGGAGCAATCATAGTCTGGTTGATCCTTCTAGAAATTTCTATTCTCCTTATCCTGAGTCGGATGAGATTCTTGCGTAGATTATTATTTGTATTAGTGCCCATCTATTTCTTTAACCTCGTGTTGAGGTGCTTGCACGTTCAGTTATTTTTGGCGATAATAAATTCTCAAACTTGAATTCGGAGTCAGTGGTCCTTTCAGATAAAATGAATGCTGATATCTAACCTGATGAGATTCTCTCCTTTACACTATTCAACAGGTAAAAAGATCTTGGCGACCAGAAGGTTCTTATAGATAATTAGATAAGAATCGGCGTTATCAGTTGGTAGCAGAGTAGGATGGTTACCTTTGATGGTAAGGGGAGATCTAGAGCAAGATAGGAGATTAAGTTGCCCCATAGAGCCCGAGTGAAGCAGATCCAGAGGACCGCGGGAGAAGGATGTCGGAGGTCGTGGAAAACTGACGGAGAGTGCCGGTGCGGCGGAAGTAGCAGTTCGTAGTAGAGTGAGTATGAAAAGAGTGATGTTTGGTAGATTGCGGTGTTTTATTGTTGTGTGATGTCTTGCGGAGTTGGAACGAAAATTGTATGATTGAGAAACGGACCGTGAGCGCGCGCGGGACCGGGAGATTTATTGTGGTGTAGAATACACCCAGAGTTGAGAACGTTGACCAGAGGTTGTGGGGGTCACGAGACGTCATTGACAGACCCACTGAAGATAGGGAACACATGAGTGAGTGTGTGAATAACCAACGCAGGTCGTAGGTTATTGTGTGCAGAACATTGAGTGATTGAATCCTATCGAGTGTGTTAAAGGCGATTGTCCGGTCGTTTCGCGGACAGACGATTGCCAGATTGAGGTCAACAAGCTCAAGAGGCTGATCGGTCATTGGTAAGACTGACAGTCAGAGAGGTAATTGTTCGGTAGGACGGACATTATTTCAGAGTATGATTGGGACAGATGCGAGTGAGAACAAGTGAATTAGAAAGGAGGGGAACTGCTGCGAGCGGAGGAAAAGTGACGTCAGACAAGTGCCGCGCTGCGATAGGCCGGTTGGTGTGAGCCGCGCTGGTATTGGAGGATTGAAATCAGGAAGTAAAAGCGGACATTTTGAGTGCGAATACAAAGTTGATTCATCATGAAATGTTTTAAAGCTTTACGGGAACTTTGTAGAGGTGATAAACATGTGGTTGTTCGGGAGGGAGAGGAAGCTCCTCCCGAGGATACACCAGCACATTATATGGCAAAGAATGTAGGATTGCATACCATAATTTGGCTTGAGAATTGGCATAAAATGACAGAAGCAGAAGGAGAATTGTCGTTCCCTCGATATGGTACTTTCAGGTTAGAGGTGCTGTACCAGCTAAAGAGTGTAATGGCTTCATTACGACCACTACCTAGACCGACACAGTTTGAGGCACTACATGCGTGGATAAGAGCAGCGTATGATAGGAAGAAGGACAGGTGTCAAGAAAGGGTGAAGAAATCGGTCAGGGCATTCCAAGATGCAAGGTGGGATGCATTGGAGAAAAGGTGGAGAGCGGACACGATCGAAGGAGATAAGTTGTACCCATTGTTAGTACAAAATGGGAAAATAATGAGAATCGATGAGGATGACAGTGATCTAGATGACAGCTTGTTGGATAGGATGTTGGCGGAGAGGCCACCACCATTTAATCCAGATTCAGAAGAGGGAACGACGACCCCAGCAGTGGCAATAGTTGATGAGAGCCAGAACCAGACTAGCATGAGAGTAGTGGGAAGGATTTCCACAGGAACGGAGGGGGCAACGGCGTCTATGATAACACAGCCTCCTGCGGGGAACACGAGGTTACCGGACTCCTTGACAGTACCGGTTACCATTGGCCCTATAGTACCGGTATATGACCCAGACCGAGTGAGGGAAGGGAGCTCCGTACCGATGAGAAGGGAAGAAGGAAACAGTGAGAGTGGGAATGGGTTTGGAGTAAGAGTGGTTCATTTCCCAAGACCAATGGAGACAAGTACGCCGTTACCGGCTACTGCGGACTCTTCCTTTAGGCGAGAAGAGGAGAGACCAGAAAGACCGAGGTCTTTGCGGGAATCTAAGTCAGCTTTGAGGGAGTGGACACCAACAGTAACGAACCAAGAGGATAGGATGCAAAGAGATAGGGCACAAAATGTCTCGGAAGACAGACCAAGTTCCAGGACTATGATGGAAGGGAATAGATCACAAGGACAGAATAGTGATTGTGACGAGCGAGATGGCTCGGGTTGTCGAGACGTACTGAGGAGTGCAGTGCAGGCAAGGTTGCTAGACGTAGTGAGGCTAAAAGCAGAGGTAGACGAAATGATCAGTGGGGGCCTGCCTTTGGAAAGGATAGAAATTTATGGATCAGATGAACTGCTGTTTGTAGCAAAGGATGTGACTCGAAAAGCTAGAATGGCACATGATAGATTGAAGGAATTGGCCAAAAGATATGAGGTGGACCTGAACAAAACTAAAGCGTTACAGGGACCACATAGATTGCATTACAGTGACCAGGAGCTGGAGGAGAAAAGAATCACAGGATTAAGGACACACACCAGAGACCTGATTATAGGAATGAGAATATGGATTTTGTTGGACAAATGGGAAGAAAGGTGGTCCAAGAAGAAACTAGTAAAGAGAGCAGAAGGGGAAACGCCGCCGCCAGGAGGGGGGCGACGGGTGTTGGAAATTTTCCTTTACGAGAAGTACAGAATGGAGGGTACGTGCATGTGCCGTGGAATAGAGGTGATTTGGCTGCATTTACTAATGATTTTCCTCGGCTGAGGGAAAAACCAGTTGAGTGGTACAAACAGGTTGAGCGGTTTGTGAAAATTTCAAAAGTATTGTGGATTGATTTGAACACTTTGTTTGACATAGTGGTATCAGGAGATTTGTGGACAGCTTGTAAAGTCGCTATTGAGTGGCCGACTTCAGAACCAGAGAGGAGGCGGTTACAAATGGTCCATCACCACTAGTCATGAAAAAGTATGAGCAGGTGATTACATGGTTGAAACTGAAGATTTCACCTCAAGATATAGATTGGGTTAAGATAGATCGGACTGTACAGGAACCCAAGGAAACGGTGCATGAATATTATGAAAGACTTCTGCAAGCTTTTAAACAGTATAGTGGGTTAGATATCTTGGACCCCAAGGATATGGGACAGTTTGTCTCAAAGTTTGTACTGGGTCTGAGAATGGAAATCAGCCTCATGATACAGCACCATTTGATCTGTTGGCAGAACAAGCCACTAGATGAAATTCTGCGGTATGCGAGATACTGTAGTGATGAGGTGGATTCGAAACATCGAAAGCTAAAAGACAAATTAATGCTTGTCCAGATGCAGACAGCACAGAGTCAGCCTAGTGGAGGGACCTTAGGGAGAAAGCAAGGAAATTTCCAGGGAAACCAGAATGGGCAGGGACAGGGAAAGGGAAAACCAGTAGACCCCAAGACAGGAGTGGACGTGGCCACACTAAAGAAGACCACTGCGTGTCATCTTTGTCGCCAGGTCGGACATTGGAAACGCGAGTGTCCTTTGAACCCAGCAAATCAGGTGCAGGAAGAGGAAGAGGGGCTCAGGCACCCGCGCAGGAGGTAGTTAACACAATAACGAGACCTAGGACGATGAAAGGGGGGTTTACAATTCTCACGCTCAGATTCCCCAAGCTCCAAGGATTTCACAAGGAACACGAACGTACCAACAGATGCCCCTGTTCGAAGGTTATGATGAGGATAGCTCAGACCCTTTATCCTGACGGTGCCTGAGAGGGGAGGAAGACTGCACACTTGGAGCGGTCTTGGAGGTAGACCAGAGAGGACCTTTTGTGGAGGCAGAGATTGAGGGCAATCCTGCAACACTTTTGGTTGATACTGGAGCTACCAGGTCTACTGTAAGATCCGCAGTAGTCCCTAACCTACCCCTCTCGGGACAATCAATCCAGGTTGTTGGAGTAGCGAACAAGAAGATAAGCAGCCCATTGACAGAACCGATCCTAGTAAAGATAGGTTCCTTCCAAACTAGACATCAGTTTGTAGTGTGTGATACGAGTCCAGTTTGCCTTTTAGGGAGAGATCTGTTGTGCAAGTTGAACTGCACGATTTACTGTACACCACGGGGAGTGGAGGTCCAGACGAGAGATGACGATGCTGACTTTAAGATTGCCAATCAGCATCTGTGTATAGATCTGTACCCAATGGTGACGGTGGAAGAACTTCCACCTGATCTGAGAGACGCAGTGTCGTCTGTGGTGTGGGATTTCGCAGGAGACGAAATAGGTCTAATCAGAGGGGTTGAACCAGTGCGGATTGAGGTGAAACAGAATGTTGATTTCCCAAGAACACCTCAATACAACCTGTCGACAGAAACGATTGCAGGAATAAAACCTGTGATCGAGACTTTCATTGAGAAGGGTATTTTAAAAGAGATCAGAGGTAGTCCCTGTAATTCGCCCATAATGGGACTACAGAAACCGAGCGGGAAGTACAGGATCGTGCAAGACCTGCGAAAGGTCAACACGATAGTTGTCCCTTGTTGTCCAGTGGTACCGAATCCTTCAGTAATACTGTTCCAGATCCCATGTGAAGCCGAGTGGTTTACGGTTATCGATTTGTGTCAAGCCTTCTTTTCGATACCGCTCCACGAGGAAAGCCAATTTCTTTTTGCGTTCAGGCTAGAAAATCGCGTGTTAACATGGTGTCGTATCCCTCAAGGGTATACGGAAAGTCCATCGATCTTTAACCAGATCCTGAAGAAGAACCTTGAGAGTCTCGTGTTGCCGCAGAACTCAGTTCTCGTGCAATACATAGATGACTTGCTCATTGCCTCAGAAACAGAAGATGCTTGCAGAATAGACACTGTAGCACTGTTGAACCACTTAGCAGAGAACGGACATAAGGTGTCCCCGAACAAGCTGCAGTACTGTTTGAAGGAAGTACAGTACTTGGGACACAGATTAGAAAAAGGCAAGAGGAAGGTGTCACCAGATCGAATTGAGGCAATAATGAGCATGGCAGTACCCACGACACAGAGAGAAGTTAGGATGTTTCTAGGAATGGTTGGCTATTGTCGACAGTGGATTCCTAGTTTCTCCTTGAGAGCAAAGCCTCTGCAGAGGCTTACGCACAAGGATGTGAGTGATCCGGTACCATGGGACGAGGAGTGCTTGATATCATTCCTGAAACTGAGAGAGGATTTGTGCAGGGCTCCGGCATTGGGAATGCCTGATTACAACAAGGCCTTTTCATTGTTTTGTTACGAAAGGGAAGGATGTGCATTAGCAGTGTTAGCTCAGAACCATGGAGGTGTCCGTAGACCAGTTGCCTACTTTTCAGCTACTTTAGATCCAGTAGCTTCTGCGTTGCCCGGATGTCTAAGATCCGTTGCTGCAACAGGTGTCAGCATTGAAAGATGTGAAAGCATTGTAATGGGACATCCATTGACTGTACATGTGCCACATTCGGTTGAGTTATTGATGACCAGGACCAAGACCCAGCACCTAACGAACAATAGGTTAACGAGGTACGAGCAAGTCATACTTGCCGCAGAGAATGTGACTCTGAAAAGGTGCTCTGTCTTGAACCCTGCGACATTGATGCCTACACCGAGCACGGATGATGAAGATTGTGCGGACCATGATTGTCTCGATGTGACCGAACTTTGCACCAAACCGAGACCTGACATTGTCGATGAGCCATTGGCTGACCCAGATGAAATTTTCTTTGTCGATGGTTCATGCTTAAGAGACAGTGTGGGGCAATTGAGAGCAGCGTTTGCTGTATGTACCATTTCAGGAGTGGTCGAGGCTGCTTGCCTAGAAGGAGTACGCTCCGCGCAGGTAGCTGAGATCATTGCCTTGACCCGTGCCTGTTTGGCCGCTGATCGAATTCGAATCACGATTTACACAGACAGCCAATATGGGTTTGGCGTGGTGCATGACTTCGGGCAGTTATGGTCTCAGAGGGGATTTTTGACATCATCTGGCTCACCCATTCGTAATGGAGAATATGTAAGACAATTGTTAGAAGCATTACAGCATCCGAAAGAAATTGCTGTGGTAAAGTGCTCAGCCCATGGGAAGGGGGAGGACTTTGTATCCTTGGGTAATAACTATGCGGACGAAGTCGCCCGCTTCTGTGCAGAACAAGGATGCATATTCACAGGAAGAGAGATAGAAGAGAGCCAAGAGGGAACCGATCTCAGCATAATGTTGACCATGGCAGACACTTGGGAAGAGCTTAAGCGATTGCAGGATGAAGTTTCTAACCAGGAGAGAGAGGGATGGATCAAAGCTGGGTGTGAGAAAGGAGACGTGGATGTGTGGGTATCCAACGATGGGAGAGCTGTGTTGCCGGAAGAATTGCTGAGTCCGATGGCTAGATTGATACATGGACAGGCACACCTGGGTAGAGATGCAATGATGAGAGTGTTCAGACAGACGTGGTATAACCCACGGTTCCGAGCAATGGCAGAAACGGTATGTCAGAGGTGTGTTACGTGTCAGCAGATGAATGCTGGAAAGAGAACGGTAGTCACGTTGAGTCACATTGGAAGGTCGGGAGGGCCCTTCAATAGACTACAGTTGGATTTCGTGGAGATGCCTAGGTGCAATGGATTGAGGTACATTCTAGTGATAGTATGTGTATTCTCACGGTGGGTGGAGGCTTACCCCACACGCAGGTGTGACACTCTGACAGTGGCTAAATTACTGTTGAGGGAGCTCATCCCTAGATTCGGGATCCCGACCTCTTTGGAATCAGATAGAGGAGGGCACTTCCATAGCGAAATCATGAAGTTACTTTGTGCAGCATTGAACATTGACCAGAGACTCCACTGTAGTTACAGACCGGAGGCTTCTGGGATGGTGGAACAAGTTAATGGAACTTTGAAAGCCCGGATGGCAAAAATGTGTTCTTCGACATCCCTGAAATGGCCCGACGCCTTGCCACTGGTGCTAATGAGCATGCGAAGTGTCCCAGACAGAAAGACCGGGTTGTCCCCCCATGAAATATTAATGGGGAGGGCAATGAGACTGCCAGCAGTACCAGCTACAGCCTTGATAAGCATCACTGATGATTTGATTCTCGATTATTGTAAAGGACTCTCTGATGTGGTCCGTTCTGTATCCCAGCAGGTGCAAGCAGCAGTGGTTCCAGCCTCGAGTGATCTGTGCCACGACTTGTGTCCCGGTGACTGGGTGCTCGTCCGGAAGCACGTGAGGAAGAGTTGCTTGGATGCCCGTTGGCGTGGCCCGTATCAGGTGATACTTATCACGAACACAGCAGTAAAGTGTGGAGGATTGCCGAACTGGGTGCATGCTTCCCATACCCGCAGAGTTCCAGCACCCTTGGAAGAAACAGCTCCTCTCGTAAATGAAAACCCAGCGGATGTGGCAGGGCCACATGAGAGGACAAGTCAAGCTGTAAGGGTCGCTGACACAGCTGGTGGTGCACTAGAGCAAGCTGAAGGGGTTTCCACAGTTCGAACCCTGACTCAGACACCGAAGAAGGAGACGGTGCAGTGGGCGGAGAAGAGTCAAATTCAAAAGAAAGAGGAAGTAGTGCACTGGGTATAGAAGGGGAAGGCAGACGAACGAACAGAAGTGCAGAAAGTTGGCCTGAGAGACAGAGGCGACTGAACTTGAGGTTAGCACCTGAGAGAGACCTTGCTCCAGTGTCTGAAGTATCTGAAACGGAAGCAAGTGACGAAGACCAAGCACAAGACAGTCGGCGAAGGTCAAAGAGAACAAGAGTGCCTTGTCGCAGATACTCTACCCCTGAGTGGACTTACACTGTGTTTGATGCAGGGGGTGGTGAGTACGGGAAGGCTGAGGTCAGTGCAAGTGGTCTGTCGGAGCCCGAATGTGGTGGTGAAGGTGGTGCTGCGGATGCCAGGGCTCGAGATAGAAGGAACACTGACACTCACGGTTCCGAATCCCCCGCTTCTGAGTGAAGTCCGAAACTTGCTTTTGCATCGACTCGAATTCCCGCCTTTTGGATGTGAGCCGTTTTCACATGAAGTGCTGATTTTGCGTCTTGAACTTTTGTATCACGTTCTGGTCTCGCTCAATGAGGATCTCATTGTGGATCAGTTATGAACTGTAAATAAAAGTCTAAAAGAAGAAGATAACCTAGGTCCGAGTGGAAGAAGAATAAACTTAGGGACTTTCCACAAGAAGAGGAACGAAAACTAGGGAAGTCTTTTTCTGGACTGTGTAAATAAGTTGTGATCGGAAAGGGAAAGCCCGGAGATTTCATGGTTGCTCGAGCTGGTTAAGCAAGTCACAAATAAAGGACAGAGACTTTTTCAGAGTTCTTTGCGATAACCAAGACTTTTGAGAACTTTCGAAATCATGGAGCCGGGAGATCCCAATCGTAGATCAAAGTGGATTGTAGGCATTCTTATAAGTAGTGTGATAATTTCTATAATCATAGTAGTTGTAGTCTCATATACTGGTTCGCATGAGCCAGAAGTAGAGGCAGTGACAGGGACACCGACACCTATCACACCTAGCCAGAAGGGGGTAGACAGGGCAGCTGATAGAGCTTTGCTATTAGAAGAAAGTCGTAGATTGCATGTAGATTTATCAAAGGGTGATTTTAAGTTAAATGCATATGCTAAGTTGTTGTATGAGTATGTTGACGTGATGGATGCGAAAGATTGTTATGTGTGTATGCAGTTGCCTACTTCGGTGGATGAGGGTATTAGGTATCATCATCTTCCACTGACTTATGGTATTTCATGTAGTCTTTTGCTTAGTTTGTTTTATGAGAGAGATCAGTTCGAGTATTTCTTTTCCAATTTCGATGCAGTGCTTCCTGAAGTCCCAGCTTACAAGCATTTGAATAAGTATGACTATTATAAGACCGAAGACAGACTGAGGAAGTACTTCATACCGAGTTTGGCATTGGATACAGCATTCGCACGCAGAAACAATCTGACTTGTTTGATGTCGGATGTAGAGAGAAAGTTTGTAGATCAGGTTGAAGATAGGTATAGAAAGCTGACTGAATCCCGAGATATGGGACATCACAGGACAGATTGGACAGAGGAAGAACGGTTGCATAAGACCAGGGGAAGCTATGGTCCTATAGCGTTAGATAAGGAGCAGAGGGGTAAGTTGTGTATAAGGCGTTATCAGACTTACTACGAAAAGGTTCCAGTGGGACAAAGTACTTGTGATCACGTTTTCACCATGGCAGATGTGGCAAAAGATTTTCTCCAAGGTCCTGTACAAGTGATACCAACGGTGTATTACGTATGTGGGAAGAATGCTTATGTGAGGTTGCCTGCAAATTGGTATGGAACATGTTATTTGTCAATAATATTTCCAAAGATTTACCATACAGAAGACTTAAATCTTCTAGAGGGTGGAGAGCATTCAAGAACGAGAAGTGCTGCAAGTGCAGGAATCGTTGTGGGGGATATCTTTGGAGCTATGATACCTAGTCTAGGAGTAGTCTTGAATGATGTGAAGATCCGGAGGTTAGCGACTGTGGTGGATGAATTTTCGATGAACACAGCAAAGTCGTTGGTGTTGGTGGAAGGAGAGATGTTGTCGATAAGGGGAATGGTTTTGCAGAATCGCCTTGCTTTGGACGTCCTATTGGCAAAAGAGGGCGGAGTCTGTAAAATGTTGAAGGTTCAAGAGTGCTGCACTTATATACCAGACCGTAGCAAGGATCTGGAGAAATATATAAGTAACATCACTATGATCCACACAAGGATAGCGGATTTGACCGAAGAAGGGGCCTGGGAAAAGGTCGGAAAGGGTTTTGGTCAAGTGGGAGGTTGGTTTGCGAACCTAGGAAAGGGATTCCTTGGGTACTTCCTGAGACCACTCCTTATTTTGGTGGTTTGTGTGGCTGGCTTGTGGATTATGATCAAGACCTACAAGTGGTATCGAGCAGGCCGAGTCAAGAGAGCTTTGAGGGAAAATGACATGAGGTTGGCAAGACTGCAGGACAGTCAGTATCAAAGGCTCAAGAGCATGGAGAATTTTAGATCAGGGAAGATGGCAACAAGTTCTGCTTAGGTCGGTTCCTTCTCCGAGGGAGTAGAATGAAATATGATGACAGGAGTCATCAAAGGGGGGAACTGATAGAGCGAAATGTTCTTGTGAATTGTAGGGGTGCATCATAATCACTGATAGGCCGCACCCATGTGTATTCAGACATATATTCGTTTATATCCCATTGTATACTCATGCACGTTTAGTAAAGAATGAATAGTTCACTGAGACAAAGTGAACTCCGCAGTATAATGGTGTTAGGATAATGATGTAATGTAATGCTTATTGAATTGTGTGAACATAATGCATAGAGGAATTAGTTCGTGTGTGTAATGTAATTGCAGTAGTTTAAACGTGCACCATATTAAAGTTGCACATGTAATTCATAATGAAAATGCTTATAGGGAAATGTAAGGTGTGTGTGTTTAAAAGTTATATGTAAAGGCCTGACTACATATATGCTTAGGGAAGGCCTGGTATATACATTTTATGTTAGCTTATTTTGTAGGCCGAGAAAAGTTTCTCTTGGTAAGGCTCTCTGGGCACAAACGGTAGATTTAATTTGCACAGTAGAAGGTTTCTGTTGAAAGTATCTTTTGTTGCAGGTGCAAGGACACATGTCTCGTTAGTAAGACTAACTCTTTGTTTTCAAAAGCTAGAGAGAGGGGAGGCATGGTACGGGGAGTGAAACGGAATGTAGGGATGATACTTTCAGCGGAGAAGGTGCCTGGGACTCGAGGTCAACGCAACCGTCCAGGATGAAGTCACCGTTTCAATGGAAAAGCACAAGAAAGAAGACCTGGCCAAGGAGGCGTGATAAAGGCGTGTACAATTGTAGTGTGGTTTTGTATTAGGGATAGTGCCCTGAGGGAGGAGGCCAGAGAAGAGGTAGGGGAGACCTGAGAGAAGGACAGAGCTGAGCTTAGGTATTATGTGATTGCACTTCTTAGGAAGTCCTCACAGCTGACACCTTTTATTCTTTCTTGCCTGGGAAATCGTTATGCAGGGATGTCACTTAGTGTTAGAGTAGGGACAGCAATTGATTGTAAGCTTGTTTAGTCCAATGAAGAGCAACTTAGAAATTGGAGCAATCATAGTCTGGTTGATCCTTCTAGAACTTTCTATTCTCCTTATCCTGAGTCGGATGAGATTCTTGCGTAGATTATTATTTGTATTAGTGCCCATCTATTTCTTTAACCTCGTGTTGAGGTGCTTGCACGTTCAGTTATTTTTGGCGATAATAAATTCTCAAACTTGAATTCGGAGTCAGTGGTCCTTTCAGATAAAATGAATGCTGATATCTAACCTGATGAGATTCTCTCCTTTACACTATTCAACAGGTAAAAAGATCTTGGCGACCAGAAGGTTCTTATAGATAATTAGATAAGAATCGGCGTTATCAGTAGCACGCGACCGGGGTGGGCTCCCGGGTCGCGGCTCAGCAGGGTCAGCTCCCAGGCAGCGGGGCACTCGACGTCGCTCCACCGACAACACGAAGGAGCACAGCAGGGTCCAACGACCACCTTCGTCGCCAGCTGTAATGTCGTGGCAACAGGACAGACGACACTGACTCGTAGTAGGTAACGTTGTGGGAGCTTTATTTTACTTGCGTCTGCTTCCCTCTTTCCCTAGTCCCTAACTCCCTTTCCTCGCTCCTCCTTTTCCGTTTCCCTTCCACCTCCCACCTTTCCTTTGTGCGCAGGTCCTAGTGTCCCTGCATGTATGTCTCCAACATTACACCCACCAGAAAAAACTAGCATTGGCAAAGCCAATAGATCTTGCCAATTAGCTTTGTCAATGTTTTTTAGCCATGTTGCACAGCAGCTTAGGTGCTGTGCAGCATGGGTGAAAGTTTAAAAGAAAAAAAGACTTGCACTTTTTTTTAATTGCAGGCAAGAGTGCGGGGAGAGAGGCATCTACACCCTCCATATTGCATGCCTTCCCTCCCCTGAGACGTCTCATACCCTGCTCTGCTGCAAGCAATTTTAAAAAAGCACTAAGATACAGCCAATGCTGGTTGCTTCATAACGTGTTTTTTTTTTCTTTCTGCCACGCTGCTGTGCCACAATGCTAAAAATCTTGACAAAGACAATAGCTTGCATAGGCAAGACCGGCTTTGCCAGTGCTTCTTACCATTCTTAACACAACTGCCTTTTTCCTGACATATTTCAATGAATGACCTTCATCAGATGCTGAGTTTAATACTTGGTGACCTGTAACACTTTCAAAGTTCTCAATTTACAGGTGATTGCTGGCAGGCCTTGCGTGCAGCATAAGTGCTTCAACTGGATCCCAGATGAGCTTACCACATCTTCACCAATCTTATTCTGTCAGGGCCAAAGAGTAGGAGAGAACACACAGGAAGTGGAGAGGTAATATGGAGAGTGAATGGTGAAAAAAGAGATATGATGCAGACAGCAGTGTTGCATCATAGCACTTTTCTTTTTTGTTATGTCAAGTGGGGGGGTCAACAAGGACAACAGAGGAAGGGCGCAGCAACACAAGGATGCAACACTGAGGACGGGTGGGAACAAGATATGCTATGACATGGCCAGTGGTGTTCACGTATGCTCTTTTTTTTATTACGGCGGATAACGGGGCAACACGAATAACAGAGGGATGGCAGATGAATGGGAGGGGCAAGCAACACGGACAACAATGGAAGGAGGGGGTGGGTGGGGGCAAGCAACACAGGCAACAATGGAAGGGGAAGAGTGTTGGGACAAGCAACATGGGCAACAACGGAAGGGGGCAGGTGGGGGCAAGCAACACGGACCCCAATGGAAGGAGGAGGTGTGGGTGGGGGCAAACAACATGTACAACAACGGATGGGGGCAGAAAGACTGACAGTGGAGGGGGAGAAGTACACAAGGGAGCCAACTGGAAAAGATGCTCTCTGATAGAGTGCTTAAACACAAAGAAAAATTTAGCGCCTGCAAAAATGAGGAGTGGAAGGACACAAGTAATTCGGCCGTGCTCAAGAGGAGCGAAAAACACACGTAGAGGAAGGAAGCCAACGGCAGCGGACCAATCGGATCAAGCAAATGAGAGTGACAATGAAGCCAACCAATGGTAAGTAATGGGGTGTCTCTAAGCACACTGATAAAAAACACAAAAAGACTCCTAGAGACATAACAGGCGCTGTCTAGGCGAGATTTAAAAAGCTTGGTACGGGAGGGCATCCAGATGATGACAACATTTGAATTATTGTGCAAATATAATACAAAATGTGTTTACTGTGCGCAAAGCCAGACATCCTTGATTTGTGAGCTGCTGCCAGGGTCCCGCTCCAGAGACATAGCAACACGGTATCTCTTCCCATGCCCTGGATATGAACTGCCTGCCTGAGTGTCCTTGCAACTAGGCCATCACCATGAATTGTGAAGAATTTATGCCTGAAATGCAAATATGTCCCTTGGAAAGGTACTCGGTGTAAGTTGTGTGACTAATCCTTTAGTAAAGAAATGCTTTCATTTCAACTGTAAAATGCATTTAATTACATTGGGCATGATTACGATCTTGGCGGACAGGGTTACTCCTTCACAAACGTAACGGATATCCCATCTGCAAAATTACAATTCCATTATATCCTATGGAACTTGTAATACGGCGGATGGAATATCCGTCACGTTTGTGACGGAATATCCCATCCGCCAAGATCGTAATCAGGGCCATTGTCATTATCTGGGGCCAGACAGGGGGCGCAACAGAAACAAAAAGCGAGTGCCTCTGGCTCCGCCACTCTGTGTTTTATTTGTATTAACAACATGCTGTTCCTGGGTTGACACATTTCATGTATATGTGATTTATCTTACTGATTGTATATTTTGATTTGTAGATATTAAATTAAATTAAAGCAGGTTTCTGTTGAACTCACATGTAATAATTTAATTACAACATACACAAACTAGTATAAAGCATCATGTTTAAAGGATGACTCAAAGAGATCACTGCTTGCCACTGAAACACGTGTTGATGGTGGGTCTCTAGTTAAGAGTCCAACTGGTAAGTGGCTTTGCAGCTGTCGGAAAGCCCACAATCCACTAAATAGGGCAATATTAACACCTGCTATTTACATCGCTTAGAAGCGACAGGAAGTGGTATATATATTTAAAAAAGAGAAGGTGATGTGATTGTTAGACTGGATAATTGTATATGGATGATAAACCCAGGTGAAAGGAGGTTGGGAGTTTTCATGCCCTAATTCTGGGTTATGCCCTTGAACCCTGCCTCTAATTCCACCCACCTCCGCCATTTTACCAGCTTAGGTAAAATCCTCCCTCTGTTGAGAACAAAAACAAGTTCAAATACAACTGCATTATGTTTGAATGCCTCCCCAAAACGTGGCCACCTTACTTAGAGAACGAAATGACCCCCTCACCTCCTCCAACACATCTGGAGGGTTGTTAAATCGCAGTTTTGGTGTACCCTGCACCTTCAGAATTATCTGGGCGAATGGTGATTTTCAAACACACTTCCAGTAGTGCTAAGATGTGAAGCGCGTTAGGAACAATTTCAATCCGCCTTATTCCGCCTTGAAGAGCCCTACATACATGCCAACATTTTGAACCTGGTAAGAGGAAGATTTTGGAAAAAAAATTGCAGGAATTGATTTTTCCCACTGATTTACATCGAAGAGAAGATTTTAGGCAGGAGACACCTAAAATAATGCCATTTTGAGATTTTAAAAACCGGGCGTCTTCCGTCTGAGTCGGGTCTTTGGGTATGTACGTTCTTCCCTTTGCCCCCAATGCACCACAAGAGTCCAGAGTAGTTCCAGGAAGCCCGGACTCTTGCAAGATTTCCAGATGATTGTATACAAATGTTTCATAGTGGATAACCTGAAAATCAGGTCTGCATTTAGCCCTTCTGGGCGGCTGAGCCTCCAATGGACACCTCTACTCCATGAATTGGGTATGCCTCCTCCAGGTAATATGTAGCAGGGTGCATTGAAATGGGTCACCACATAACATAATACTGCAACTCAAGTGTATTAATTCATCCACTCATGTTTGTGCATGTGTGCAAGCGGAATTAAGGGTACGCGTACTAGTCAAGTAGTCCTCTGCCATCTATGAGGCCTCCAGCTAGTCCGAGCATTTTAGCCAAGAGCATGTCATATTCTGGAAAATTGTATTTTCGTTTCTAACTTTGTAAGGCTGAGCTCAAAAATCTCAAGATTCAGAGTGCTGTTGGATAAAAGCCAGGACTGGCTGAAGGTGTCACACAAGAAATGGAGCTGTTTGCAAGGGTGGTGTGACTCCCTGGATGTGCCCCTGGTGCGCGGATATTCAGAGCTCTGCTCGCAGGCCTCTCCTCCCCGTGTCAGCAATGTATGCTGCTTTCATCATGCTTCAAATAAATGTCCCTGGGTTTGAGCAGATAACCTTATTTTTAACTCATTTCCTAATCTCCTGTTCCTCCTCCGGACAACTTCCCTTTTTGCTTTCTTTGTTGCTATGGCCTCATTTTCTGTTGTGTTAATAGGATGGGATGTGCACAAAAACCAAGAAGCCCCATGCCATAATTGTCATCCTCAGACAGTCCTGACTTTTAGCTAACAGCACTTTGCATTCTGGAACTTGAAGTTTACTGTTCAGCATTATAAACAAGCATTGGCAAAGCTACTAGGTTCCGCCTACGTGAGAGCTATTGGCTTTGCAATGTCTTTCAGACATGTTGTACAGCAGTGTGGCTGTTGTTCAGCATGGCTAAAAGTTAGTGGTGTGGAGAAGTCTGTTAGACAGGAGAGTAGCATAGACGAGGTGGCGTAGAGTGGTGTAGAGTGGAGTGGTATCGAATGACGTGGAGTTGCATAGAGTATCGTGGAGTGGCGTAGAGTACAGTGTCATAGAGTGGAATGGTGTAGGGAGAGTGACATGGGGTAGAGTTGCATGGCTAAAGTGGAGTGGCATGCAGTAGAGTGGCATACAGTGCAGTGGCATAGAGTAGAGTGCATAGAGTAGAGTGGCGTAGAGTAGAGTGACGTAGAGTAGAGTAGCATAGAGTGAAATGGAGTGGTATAGAGTAAAGTGGTGAGGGCAGAGTGGGATAGAGTTATGTGGTGTAGAGTGACGTAGGGTAGAGTGGTGTGATGTAAAGTGGCATTGTGTGGAGTGCAGTGGAGTAGCGAGCAGTGGTGTAGAGTGGAGTGACGTAGAGTGGTGCAGACTTGTGTGCAGTGCGGTGGAGTTGCATAGAGTAGAGTGGCATAGAGCAGAGTGTCGTGAATTTGATTGGTATAGAGTGGAGTAGATTAGGATGGCGTAAAGTAGAGCAGCATAGGGCAGGGCGGAATAGAGTACAGTGGTTTGGAGTACTGTGGCATGTAGTAGAGTGGAGTGGCATGGCATGGAGTAGAGTGCTACAGAGTAGAGTAGAGCAGAGCCATTGTGTGGAGTGGAGTGGAGTGGCACAGAGTGTCAGAGTAGAGTGTCATAGAATAGAATGGAGTTGCGTAGAGTGGTGTAGTGAGGCATAGAGTGGAGTGGAGAGGCGTAAAGTGGCATAGAGTAGAGTGGCATAGAACAGAGTGGTGCAGAGTGGCAAAGTGTGGGGTGAAGTGGAATAGAGTGGCATGTAGTAGAGTAGCATGGAGTAGGTGGAAGTGACATAAAGTGCTGTAGAGTGGAGTGGAATAGAGAGCAGTAGACTGGCATTGTGTGGAGTGGTGTAGAGTTGAGTGGTGTAGCGTAGAGTGGCGTGGAGTGGCACAGAATAGAGTGGTGTGGAGTAGAGCGGCCTGGAATAGAGTGGCATAAAGCATTGTGGAGTAGAGTGGCATATTTTGAGGTGGAGTAGGGTGGAGTAGAGTGGAGTGGCATAGAGTAGAATGGCATGTAGTGGCGAAGAGTGACATAGAGTAGCATACAGTAGAGTGGCAAAGAGTGGTATGGCATAGAGTGGTGTAGAGTGGCCTATAGTAGAGTGGTATAGAGTGGTGTAGAGTGGAGAGGCGTAGAGTACTGTAGAGTGGCATCATGTGGGGTGGAGTGGCACAGACTAGAGTGACGTAAAGCTGAGTGGAGTGGCGTAGAGTAGAATGGCGTACAGTAGAATGGCATAGAGTATAGTGGTGTAGAGTGGAATGACAGAGTGAGTGAAGTGGTGCAGATTGGGGTCACGTAGAGTAGAGCGGCGTAGAGTACAGTGGTGTAGGGTGGAGCAGAGTGGAGTAGCGTAGAGAAGTACAGTTGTGAGTGTAAGTAACTAAAGTATCAATGAAGATGGCAAATAGGGTGAAAGCAACATAAATAAGAAGCCAAATGCCTGTGTTAAAAGTAGGAAAGCACATTGCATGTCCAGCAATAATATTGAAACGCTTATTAAATTTTAAAAAGTGCAATGCAAAAAGACGAGGAAGAACACATGTACTTGGTCTATGCTCCAGGAAGCAGCCAACACAACAAAGGAATGGAAGCATACGGGAGCTAAGCATTTGAAAGATTGCAAATAAGAGTGACAGCGAAAACAACTTATGGTATGCAGTGGGAGGTTGGTAAGCCCACTGAATTGTAAACAATACGACTCACAGCACAGCATATGCACTGTGTAGGTGAGACCTATAAAGGGCTGAAAAATTTCCTGCATGCAAAATGGTGTCGGCGAAACCGTAATAGGTGAAGGTATTGCAGATGTTGGCTTGTTGAAGTACAAAAGGGATATATCATATGCTGGGAATATTTGACAGCAATGAGGTGTGGGGTGGCAGAAATTGGCTGCCATTGTAAACACATAAGGATTGCTATTTCAGTTACTATGTCCAGATGAAGTGAATCCTTAAGGTGGTGCATGTTAGGCCTTGAGGTGCCACCATTAGATGATGCCAAATTACAAGTAAATTGATCGCCTTTTATTAGTACAGGGGGAGAGTTCCAGAAGCAAAATTATATCTTGCATGCAGAGCCAAACATACTTGCACTGCTCATTACTTTGTCAGTAGAACATCCGAATCTCCTATTTAAATGGTACTTCACATAATAATGAGTGATCGTTCATATAGTGCCAACAACTACAGTTTTGCTATTTTGTGGCATTGTAAATATCTGGTGCTACTATTAGCCAAGCTCTATGGTACTTCTTTTGTCTTCCTACAATGATGAAAAACTGAGCTGGCCACGCGACGCGATGGTTGCACACAAATGTCAGCAGTGAGTTCTTATCTCACTGAGCCATGTCTACAGCTCCATCTCATGACCTCTTGGCCGCACCATTGCCCTCTTTCCTTTTGCAAACTAACCACAAAGTTATGCTGGGCATTTACTTTTGCCAAATGGTAAAGATGTTTTCAGTCCTCCCTTTTTTCTGTCTGCTCACATTCTGTAAATGTGCACCCCAATGTGTAATAGCATTTAACGAATATTGTGCTCTCTGGAAAAAAACTCCTCTTTCTGGAATTAGATTTCACTGCCCTGCTCCAGTCAGAAGGTAACTCTTGGACTACAAGTACCAGAATGCAATAGGAGGCAGAATTGCAGAGCTCCAGTTGGGTTTGCTTACAAGTCACAGAAATCGGTATCCCCAGGTGGTTTACCGTTCTGCCAGATCATGACTTGCCCATTATGCCCGCACCCATCTTTCCCGGGTATGGGAACACCAAACTCGGTTTTATCGGCTGGTAACTCAGTCTGGTTAAATTGCATCATTCTTTGGCTGCAACAGCAGACAAGCCTCGCCCCTTACGCCTACCTGATCATTTTCTGAGGCATGGGGTAGCATTCAGTGCTCTCCCCTGCCAGATTTAACCTCTCCCTTCTACTCTCCGAGCCCCTCCTACTCCGACCCACCCAGAAGCCCCTTCACTGATTTACCACCTTCTTTAAAGAGGTGGTAAACCGGAGCCTTAGTGTTCGTCTACCGCAGAGGTGTCAAGCACTGGAGGGCTGGGTCCCACGTTAGATTTTCAGAATACCCATATAACCATTTACATAAAAAAATGGAACTTGCGAGCCCTAGTTTGGAGGTTCCCGGAATAATCAGGGATTAATGGGCTCCATTTGGGACAGTTGGAGTTGGGTACGACTGGTGTCCTGGGGCCTTACTGGTGGCCCTACTACTGAACAGCAAACTAGACAATCAAGTACTTCCTTTTAGCACTTGACTCTCAGGATAGCGAGGATTCCTCAATGTTAAGCAGTCCGAGGATTACTCAATGTTGTACTGTGGGGCAGACACCCAGAACACAGCAAATCAAAGTAATATTCTCTCAATACGTTTACTACTTCAGTCAGTAATTTACTTTGTTAAACGAACAGTGGCGGCTCGCCGAGGGAGTGCTGCGGGGCGGTGGGGAGGGGCGGGGGAGGGGCAGGGTGGGGGGGTAGTGGAGTCCGACATACGACGGACGGGAGTAAGGTAAGTAATTAAATAAATAAAACTATTTACCTTGCGCTCGCTGCATCGCCGAGTTGGCGATGCAGCGAGCTCTAGATAATTCGTTTTATTTATTTAATTACTTACCTTACTCCCGTCCGTCGTAGGTCGGACTCCACTACCCCCCACCCTGCTCCTCCCCGCCCCCCGCCCCGCAGCACTCCTCGGCGAGCCGCCACTGTAAACGAAATGTACTTTTCATGGGATAAAACTAAGTACTATGCACAAAATCAAAACCAGAACTCTAGCTCCTTCCCAGCCAAACATCTCTGTCCAAGTGTTATTAAATCGCTTTTGTACTAAGCACTAGGGGGTTGATTTATCAATGTTTCACACAACGCAGCAAGACACCAAGGGAGAGGGCAGGAATGCGCCATATTTAACAATATATGGCGCATTACTGTCATACTGTCATTGGCGCAAGGCAGCACATTGCGCCGGTGCACAATGTGCTGCCTTGCGCCAATGCAGGCACCCTTGCACCATGGTGCAAGGGTGCCTGTGTTGTAGGCAGGATTGTTTTTGTGCAGGAAGGGTCACCTTGCAGCATAAAAACAATCCTCCGAGGCATTTTCCTCTTTTTAAGTGTGCTGCAGATGTCAGCACACTTAGAAAGGGGAAATAATGAGGAGAAATAAAGATATTTCTCCATGTTGCACCTCTGATGAGAAGGCGTGCAATTCTGACGCATTCCCAGGTCTTCCAGTGTTGGTAAATCTGGGAATGTGTCAGAATATATGGGTGGGCGCAAGGCAGAGAATTGAATTACACCAGATTTACCAAGCCACGCAGGGTGGCCTTGCATGGCTTGGTAAATCTGATTCTAGGTTTTGTGTCGCCCTGCGTCACCTTGCATGGTGCAAGGACGACGCCCTCGATTTTCCAATAAATGGTTGCTTGCGAGTAGTTGGTGCCTTATCCCAAAATATAGTTCAAAGACCTGGCAGCTAATGGCACAAGGCGCAAGCTTCGTTTCTCAAGCCATGCTTTTCAAGGGCCCCCCTTTCTAGTTGCTGCTGGTGAAAGCAAAACCTATCAGGGCGCCTTTACTTGACTTGGGATCACACACCTAGTCAGTGTCACAGGATGTTACAGGGCTTCGATGCCCTCCGCACAGAAACTGCCCAGGCCCAAACCAATGCCCACCTCCTAAAATAGCCAGAAGAGCCCACCCAAACCAGGATAAGAACAACAAACTAAAAGACGGTTATAAGTGTGTAGCTTCCAGTGCCCAGTGCTAATTGGTGGCTCAGTCGACAGGAGTCCACTATGGAAGGGACTAACGGTAGTTCTGGTGCTAGTGCACCAGGATGCCCAGGCTTTTGGCAGATATACTTCAAAGCACTATATCTCGGAAACGGCTAATCATGATTGGAACTTTACAGCACTGAAGGTTCCCAAGGACAGGGGCTTGGAGTTGGGGGTTGAGGCAGGAAGCTGGATAAAGGTGAATCAAGTTTCAAAACTAATATCTCCACAGTCATAGACTGGATTTCAATGTGGTTAAAGATCAGGTGGACATCACCTGCTATCTTTCTAACTTTTCCAGCCAAAGTGATGGAACTAAAGATGTGCCAGAGGTTCCAGGAGGCTACTAATGTTTTACACAGGTTTTCTGCAATGCTGGAGGGCCATGGACAAACATGGGGAGACTTTCTCTTTTCCTGGGGTGGTGCAGACCTCACAAAGAACCCCTGAAGTCCTCAGGTAGCTCGGCTGATGAACTCCTCCTTCCAGGAAGGTTCAACTCTGTTGTGTGAAGTCCAGCAACTCCTCCCAACAGTCAGGGCACTTCTCCTTGCTAGGCTGTCCAGCAACACTTCCATCAGGACTCCTGACCCAGATGTAGTTCCTAATCTACAGGAGAACAACAGTTGGGCAGACTGCCCCTGGAACTCAGTATTTCCTTACATGTACTGGTGCAGAAATCCTTCCTTGGTCATGAGGGATAATGGAACATAGTGCTGCTCAAGAAAGTTTTTACTAATCTCAGAGCTGGCTAATCAACTTTGGTGCACTGTTCACTATCCCATTGAAAAAAACAAAGGTTACAGGGATGTGTAGTTAATATTTAATTACAATGCGTTAATCTATCAGCCGTGCCAAAGGCTGTGTGCAGCGGGGAGTTGGCTGCAGGGCCTTCGGCCGACTCCCCACCATGCAGCCAACCCCGGGGATCCCATCTCTCGGGCCCGGCCATATTATAAAGGGGGAGGGGACATGCAGCCCCCTTGGCCCGGGGGTCTATACAATTATTTAAGGGGGGTGGGGAGCCGGACAGCCCCCCTCCCCAAGACGATTTCCCAATCCCCCGGGGGACGCCAACCAATCAAAGAGATGGTAAAGAGGCAAAGTTCCATAGGAGGAGCAGCAACTTTCGGGGCTGTGCAGCGTTGTGTGAGAGTCTTGTAAATCTGGGGCAAAATGTCTTGCAACAGACAGACCATGCGCTTAATAGTAGACTCAACCGAAAATGAAAAATGACTGCGGGCCTCCTCCACGAGTGCGGAGGGCCTTTTTGAATGAGGCCCATATATACCAAATAATCATGCTCAAAGCAAAACACCTTTGATTTTTTTATGCACGCTCCAAAAACTTGAGGCTATCTGTTATCAGAGGAAGGAAGAAGGTACTCACCACATGCAGGAGCCAGTTCCTCGCTGCCTCCAGCCTGGCCTTGTGGCACGCAGCTAGAGGCCAGGGAGCTCTTGGAGCCTTGGAGCAGCCCTGTGGCCTGTCCTGCGCTGGTGGCATCGGTGCCCGACATGGCTCTTCTACCGTTAGTGATGTCTTGTCTTATGCTCTCTTCTTGCAGTGTACACCGGCCCCTGTCAGGTGTCACAGTCTCTCTTTGTAGGGCTTCTTAAATATGAATTATGTGTGGAAGGTCAACCTAGGGCACTTTAGTTCAAAGGTACTCCCTCTTTGCTACTTCAGATTAAATTCGGTAGTCTGTCTGCTTCGGCACTTTGTGCTTGCTGTTCTCACCTCCTCCCGTCCTTTTCTGCTCCTGTTTCGGTGAGGTGGCCCTTCTAGGTTTTATTTTCCTTTTCTTGTTATATTTCCACACTCCTTTCACTAGTATTTAGAGGGTTCTCCTGGCTAACTTCCTCTTCGCTTCCTGTTCTCTTTCACCGGCGCCCAGCAGGCACAGTCTCTTCTGGCCTCCCTGCTATGGCTGTGCGGTTTGTGGTCTCTCGTCGTGTGTTTTCCGCTCCCAGCCCGTGTCAGAAGTATCCGTCAGCCGCTTTGTCCCAGGTCAGGTCTCCATCAACGCCGCTCACCAGCCGGGGAAGAAGCCGAGCACGAATCTTCTGCAGGAAGAGCGGTGGGCAGCGCGGACCCATCGGAGGGGTCTTGGATTTATCTAATAACTGGCTGCGACCCCTCTCTGGTCAGCAGAGAGTAGCAGAGACAAGGAGGCGTGAAGAAGAAGTTGTCCAGCTGAGATTGACGTCAGTCGCCCTATTTGCAAACTAGGGCTGGTTCTAGTGTAAGGCAACGCTAGGTTTCTGGCTTGTTTAACTCCAAAACGGGGACACCGGATTACAAACCCTACAAGCAGAAGAGACTGACCCGAGTTAAAAAAAATGTCTCCTTACAGCAAGGGTTCTTGGACCGACCTTAAAATTCACAAGGAGAGCAAGCACACCCGCCTGCACTCGGAACGTACAAATCTCTGGGAAATAGATTACACACAGACACCTGCGGGGAGTGACCGAGGTGGGTGTGCTGTCGAATCATAACACGAGAAAATGTCAGCTCACATCAGGTGATATCCGCAGGGCTAGTGTTTGACAAATACTGGAGTTTCCCGGGGGAGGTGAGTCATAGATTTTACACAAACACACACATATATATATATATTTCTGTGTGTGTGTATATATACATACACATTATATATACATACACACATATGTATATAATATGTACACACAAACACACATACATATATATATATAGATATCTATCTATGTATATGTATATTTGTGTGTGTGTGTGTATTTGTGTTCAGGATAGCCATATGGAACACTCCACAATATAGCCAAGCAAGTCTTTAATTTTCATGCTACAGAGGTGTATGCACACACACCCCTTTAGCATAAAAATGAAAGACTTCCTCAGCCAAACTGGGGTGTGTTACAAGGGAAGCTTTGTGATTCTGGCCTCGGGTGCTGTGCTCTGCAGGGGTTGATTCACCCCCCATTAAATCCTGCTGTGCTGCCTGAATTAAGTCAAGCTGCACAGTAGGAGACTCTTTCAAACAAAACTCTATCCCTGGTGTCATGAGAGGACCGGTGTGAAAGTGAGCCTTCACAGCACAGTGGTAAATGTGCATGCTCACCTGACCGTCTCTCAAAACCAGGACATTTATCCATTTTTAGGTCTCGCCTAGCGACGCAGCGCATGCGCTGCTCGCCTTGGCGAGATCTATTGTGGGTTTAGCGTCCGAAGTGGGACAGGAGATGTGCACGCGTAGGGACAGGAGATGTGCACGCGTACGGGTCGCAGCGTTTCAGCACAACGTGCTTTCGCTTTTGCTTGTTGTCTTCTGTTCCTGTACAGCTCAGCAAAGACCACCAGGTGGCGCTGCCGTCCATCAGTTACGTGGGCTGCTCTCTGTCCATCGTCTGCCTGGCAGTAACGCTTGTCACCTTCGCTATTCTGTCGTGAGTAATGTTTACCTAGTTTACCCTTTTATAACCCGAAGAGGACATTTAGTGCTAAAGGTTGAAAAGATGTTTGTTTTTTTGCACATTTCGCCTTTCTAGAATTTAGATTTCTTCACGCATGCTGTAAATCCACCTGTTTACGGTGTTATTGACATTTGTAAAGCAGACAATCTGCCTAGTTACACTCAGGGTTATAGGGTATAAAGGAGCCTAGAACCGAGTGCAAAATTGTGTAAAAACGAACATAAAAGTTGTTATTCCTGTGAGGAGGGGGGAGGGAGTACACATATACCGTCAAACAAAATGTACACATCGACGTAGTGGAAGGGCAATAAAAGGACAATCCCTCTGAGTGCTTATGATGCTGTGGATGGCTCTTTCAGCTTTAACTGCTTTCCACCAGTAGTCGAGCAGACAGCATCGCCCTGTGCACTTCCAACACAAACTGGTCCAGAGATGCCACAGAGTCTATGCGCATACAAATCACAGCTCAATCCCACCACGCAGTTATAGATAAGGGTAAACCCAAATTAGCCACTGGGACCTGGGTAAAGGACAGTACAGTAAACAGTAGGTCCCAATAGAAACAATTATTTAAGAACACACAAAGTTAAATGTCATCAGGCATTAATACAATCATACTCAATGTATTTGAGATCAATAATATTTAATCTTATCGATCAGCATGAAATAATCACGATCCAGTACTTAATCCGGTAAACAGTGAATCACAGATGTGCCCCACTCAGAGGGGGAGGGGAAGAAGTTGTGTGCACTTAGTGAGGGTTGAGAAAGTGAAAGGAAAGGTAGTGACAATATATCCATCATAACATGGTTTGGAAAATGAAAATGGCTTCATTAAGCCTTTTAGTTAAATAATAACATAATACATGGCCATAGTTTGAAACAATGCCACAGTGAAAAAGCACTGTTGGCCAAACTGGCACAGGACGGTAACACAGTCGACGTTTCGACCCCAATTAGTAGTAGGTTGCTTATGTCCTTACAGCGGGGTCTTCCTCAGGACTGGGTGTGGGGCACCATGCGCCACCCTAATCTGGATGGTGAAGATGTAATATATGGGCCTGTAGGCTCCAAACGCAGAGAGCGGGTTATAGGCACTTTTAATAAATGAAATGGGGATGTTTCCCTCTCAATGCTACCTCTTATGTCAAGAATTAAAATGGTCGTGCCCAAGTGAATTCAAAGGTTCCAAAATAACTCAAAGGCAGGACCAAAGTCGCAACCTTTCTGAAGCCCCTCGGGTGCTTCTAATCTCTTAGCAGTCTGCGTGCATCCGTCTCTGTTGAAGGACAGTTAATGTAGAAGCTGCTGCTACCCAACCTGGAGCTGAAAAGAAGGTGGCGTGATACGCGGTGAGAACAGAGTGAGAGAGATGAGAAACGGGGGGCAAAACAGGAGCGTCCATTTACACAGATCATACTACAGAATGAGCTGCTTCTTGGCGCTGTTAACAATAGGCGTGGTAGCCCGAGGGTAATCATTTGAGGGACTTTGGAAGGGTGACACTTGTGAGCAATGGACATAAGATTTGCAGGTTGTACGCAGATCTCTGCAGCAGGTGGCCAGCCCTCTGAGCTATATCTCTAACAAAAAGCAGGCACGGAGAACTCTCAGAGTAAAAAGATGCAATTCCATCTTTCATCCGAAATGTGCTACTCTGCTAAATTCATATTCTGTTTGTTTTTTTAATGTAAGAGCTATTGAAGCAACCTCGTATACGTAGAACTAGTGAGAAGATAGTGTGCTGGGCTAATGCCATTGCTGCAGGGGTCTGTGCCAGAAGTCGTGGATTTCAGTCCGACCCGAACTTCGAATTACATCTTTTAGAGGGTGGTAAAATGAGTGTTTCTATTTTCGGGGAAAAATACAGATTACACTTTACCCCTTTATCCCTTTACCTCGGTCTCTCTCGCTACAACTCCTTGGTGTCTTTGCGTCTCTGAGAAGGGGCTTCACGTCTCTCTGCAGCGCTGGGCAACCCCCCCCCCTCTACCTCCCTTCCCCTCATGTGGGTGCCCATTCCTCCCAGCCGAGGAACTCGACCGGATCAAGCCGGCCTTTCCCACACCGGGATCATCGCATAAACATAGCAAGCATTTGCAGTGCAATAGGTCTCGCACTTACGCGAGTTTCAGCTATTGACATTGCAAATAACAATGCCTTTTATTTTTGTTTTCGTTTTTAAAACATAAATAAAAGGCATTGTCATTTACAATGCCAATAGCTTAAACTCGCGTAAATGCGAGACCTATTGCATTGCAAATGCTTGTTGCAATAAGTGTTGGGACAGTCATCGAAAAACTGGGACTGTCCGGGCAATTCCAGGACGTCTGGTCTCTCTAATCATAGACTAAAGCAACACTCGTGACAGAAAAGAGAAAACGGACACTGGCAATGCCTGTGAGTCTGGCTTTTAAATGAAAGTGTCTCCTCAGTCAATGATAGGTTTAATATTAAATAAGTCATAATTTACGCACCCTGTCACTCATCTTAGCGCTCATGCAATCGTTCACTCATCCACCCACTGCCTCATTCTTGCATTCATCCACTTGCACAACCACAATAAACTCAACAACATTTGCAAGTTGAATTATATGAATAAAAGTAGAAAAAAAACATGCTGCAGCCTAAACACGGCAGGCATATCCTTGTGACAGTGCGCAAACCCAAAACTCATTTGTTTTTCCCTGGGCGAGCTGTCTATCTCGGATTGGGAGTGGTGTAATCCTGATACAGACTTTGGTGCTCCCAGATGGACCCGTCTCTCTCAGAAATGACTGCAAAATGCCCTGTCATGCAAACGAAGTCGACTCCAACGAGGACAGACACTAGTATCTAAAGTTGAAAGATTTACTTCAAAATTGATCAAAGTACAAGGCACAATTGCTTTAAATTAAATGGAAATAAAGTCAAAGTCCAAAGTCCATAAAAGGAAAGACCTAAAACCCAGGAGAGATCAAAACAAAACTGACAGAGATTCACCTCCAAACAGTGGGGTAAGGACTCCTCCTTTTCTACCAAAATCACATTCTTTTATAGTAGTCTAGACAAAAGATTCATACATACACATTATTAGGACGTGGGTTCTCATGCTTTTGACCAAAAGAAATCAAGTAAAGAGAAACATTTGCGATAGAATGCATTTGAGTATTTTTTCACTATTACACTACGTGGAATTCTGCGTTCACACCAGCTACTACAAGAGGACACAATAGTTACATAGTATGTTATACAGTCTGAGACAGCTAAACTTGACCTTGGGAAGGTTACTATTCATGCAGAACAGTCAGTGGAGCTTTTGGCATGCTCCGTGGAGCCTGGTAAATGTTTATTCCAGCAGAGAATGAAATGACAAGTCAATCACCTGGTGTAGTACAGTGCCACATTAAAGATGGACGACAAACGCTAAGTTAGCCTCATTCACATAAAGTACAATTTCTGCAGTTTGTAACAATAGAATTTTACATGTCATCTTCATCAGCCCCTCCTCTGATGACTCCCAAATCATCACACTTTATTCAAAATATCACGGAACAGTCGTTATTAGCTTTGGACTCTTTTGGTTGGATCCTTCCAGTTCCTTCATCTCATCTTATACGTCACTTCTCATCGCCTGTAGTTTGACTACTCCTCTCTTTCTCTTTCTTCCACTCATTTCGGACACCTCCTTTATTCCACAGGTCAACCCTCTTATTGATGGCATTTTTATACAGCATTTGAGAAAGAGAAGCACTCATGCTGCACCGATTAGTATAACCAGCAGGGAGGTTAAAACCAATTCTAGTATTCCTCCACCTACACTTCCAAGTCATTCGCCTACTTTGGCAAAACTCTTCCTTATAGAACTGAGGGGGATATTCTCAAGAACGTGCGATAATCATCGCAAAAAAGGCTAACGCACGTTTTCATATCGCCGTCTATCGTGGGAAAATAACTCCGTGTCAATGTCGTATTCTCAACACGGCGGTAACATGCGATAGTCTCCCAAGAACCCGTCAAATGTCCGCGATAACATTACCAGGACGGCGATAAAAATCCAAACCCGAACGCGAAAAAAGTTGCGATGGGCCCAACCGCGATACAAAAATCAGCGATAAGCAGCGCCAGGCCTGCAATTCACACCCGTCAGGCGGGAAAAATCACTACAAAAGCAGAAAAAAAAACCACAAACAAAAACAAAACAACTGCAAAGCACAATGGAGGTAGCCGGAGCAGGAACAGAGGACGAGCAGAACCCCACAAGCCCCCCGGAGGACCAGGCCGGGACCTCGGGTTCAGGGAAGGGCAAGGACAGGAAGAAGAGGAAGACGCGGCTCAGTCCGCAGGAAAACAGGATCCTGATAACGGAGGTGATGAAATACCATCAACAACTGTTTGTCACCTCAAATGTGTCATTGGCGACAAAAAATTGAATATGGCAGTCCATCGTGGCCAAGGTGAATGCAATCGGAGTGCTGAGGAGGACAATGGAAGAGGTCAAGAGGCGCTGGAATGATGTGAAGTGCAAAACCAAGCAGAAACTCGGCAACAACCAGAAGGCAGCAATGCAGACTGGAGGTGGGAGTCCAGCGCCACAGGAGGAGCTGGACAAGATGGAGGAAATGGTGTCCACAGTCATCAGTGTGGAGACGGTGGCAGGAGTTGGGGGACCGGACACTGCTCAACATGACTTGACACAACAGCAACAGGGTGAGTAACGACCAGGGACTGGGGGGACGGGGGGAGATGGGCACAATGTCACACATGCACAATTAAGTATAGCACAGTGCACACCCACAATGACTCTGGATCATGTCCCTGATCCCCTTGGCACACTGCAGCACACCTAGAAACAGCAAGTAGGCCCCCGTCGATTATGTGCCCAGAGGGGGCCCTCCCCACACATCACTAATCTCACAACAAACCCATGCACAAGTACACACACACATCCGTGATGTTGTCGAAATGTCCACTGTCTCGCATCAAATAGGCAGCTCCTCCCAAACAGTCACAATGTACATTGTCATGCAGTTTGTATGTAAACCTGAACAATGCGTCAACATACATGTGAAAACAATGTTAAACTGCATCTCCCCTTTACATTGCAGAGGGTGAATCAACACCTCCTGCAGAGCAGACGGTACACCTCTTCACTGATGATAAAGAGGACCTACCCTCCATCAACACCGACGCCCTCCAACGGCTCATGGACAGCTTCGGCACCCCACCTCCAGGAGCAGGGCAGCCCAGCTGCATCGAGGAAGCCCCACCCCCTGCACAGACCACACAGCAGGAAGCACCCACCACCACAGCTGTCTCCCAGGACCCCCACAAACAAAACATGGCCTTCCAACGCCGTGTGTTAGGGTGCCAGGAGAAGATGGCTGATCAGGTGCAGGTGGGGTTCGACCTCATGGCAGCCAAACTTGATGCCATACGTGGGTGTCTAAGTCACATCAGGGACCACTTACAGTCCTTAACGGACACCCACAGTCCGCTCCATGCTCTCCAACGAACCATGGATGACATCGCTGGAGTCCTGACTCAGAGACAAGGACAACTGTCTAGTCAGAGTGGCTCCAGCGGTGTCATCCGAGAGTTGGTACACATGCGGAGGACCATGGAGAACATGGAGCGGGTGCAGGCGGAAAGAATGGCTGCCACGGCTGCACACCAGCGTGATGTAGCTGGGATCTACCATGCCCTGCAGATCCTCATCATGGCATTGCTGCCACAAGGCCTGACGCAGATGAATGCTGCTGCTGCTTCGACATCCACATCTCCGCCCCCTGATGTGTCAGTGCCTCACAGTGCGGCAGCCAATCCACCTCCGGCCCCTGATGTGTCAGTGCCACACAGTGCGGCAGCCAATCCACCTCCGGCCCCTGATGTGTCAGTGCCACACAGTGCTGCAGAGAAAACACCACCACCCACATGTGAGGCACATGAGACATCGGAGGACGAAGATGCGGATGAATCTGCCTTACTGGTAGTAAGGAAGCGGTAGCATTCTTCTCCGCCATATGGCCTGTTTCTGCTTGGTTCTGCCCTCTGCATCATCACCTTCCACTGTCCCCCGATGCACTCTGCGACACTCACCTTGGACCTCGACATGGACTGCCATATTCTGTTTGGTCACCAATGACACAGCTATCAGACTGCGGACTGAACTCTTCCTCTTCCGATGTACTTGTCATTCCCTGAGGGACTCTGGCTGGCCCTCCATGGCCAACAATGTAAAGTGGGGTTTGCATAGCCCTGTACTGCTCCAGCCACAACACTCCACTGAATGTGCATTAAACAATCAAATTCACACAGATGTGTCATGTCTATGATCATTGAAGTATGGATGAATGTAGGGTCAGTGATTCCCCCTTGCGTCCATGTTGCTCATGTTGTGGGACTTGAGTCACAGGGTGCAACATTACCGATTGCGGACCGGGTTGCGCCGACACCACATCAGAGACACACACATTAGTTACCTTCTTGTCCAGCCCAGAACGGAACCACGCCCAGAGCGCCGGGGTCATCGTTCACACCCCTACGCTGGACTGGCATACGCCAGGCCAGCCCACTGCGCTTCCGCTTACAGGGGGGGACGACAACACTACATGTCCCAGGTCGTCCCTGTAGTGATCTGCTAATCACAGGTCTAGTTGTCAGCATGCCACAGCCACTCCCTGAGGGCTGGTTCACACCCACACCACACCCATCCAGCACAGGCGTCACAGTTCATGTGACCCTGCCAATAAAAGGGGCCGGGCGCATGTGCCCGAGGCCATTTCCACTATCTAGCTGAGTGTGTCCGTGTGGTCATTATTTATGCATGAGGGACTAGGGCCCTACCACATCACATTCCCCACTGCCGGAGGTGACATGATGGCGTCCGCACCACGAGACTCAATCATAAGGGCCCATGACTTGAGGTGCACAGAGTTGGTGGCATCCGAGGCACTTTGGCCGGCACGGGCCTACCGCCACGTGGCGATGACTTGAGGTGCACAGAGTTGGTGGCATCCGAGGCACTTTGGCCGGCACGGGCCTACCGCCACGTGGGGATGACTTGAGGTGCACAGAGTTGGTGGCATCCGAGGCACTTTAGCCGGCACGGGCCTACCGCCACGTGGCGATGACTTGAGGTGCACAGAGTTGGTGGCATCCGAGGCACTTTGGCAGGCACGGGCCTACCGCCACGGGACGGTGACTTGCGGTGCACTGAGTTAGTGGCACCAGAGCTGAGCGGGTGTGCAGCCTGCGATGATGCGTAGGCCTCGATATGCCGTCCTGCCAATCAAGACTCGATTTGAATTGTGATCCCAGCTGGACCGCAGTGTACGCCGAGGGCAGCAGGCTGCACAGACATGACTCCGCGGCGTTCTGTAGGGTGCGCTGGGGGCCTGTGGCGCGGAATCCAGCAATCAGCTGAGGAGGTTGCCCCGGCACGTGGTGGGCCCTCTTGGAGACACGCCGGTGGCGGCAGGTGAGCATTGAGGCCTGGGTGCGCAGGGGCGGGCACTCATCGCTGGTTGGCGGACTGGTCTGGGGACCAGTGCTGGGGTGCAGCAGGCGCACAGGATCGCGTAGGCACCACCGGTCACGGCGGCGCCCTCGTGGCTGGGTGGGGGGAGTGAAGGTGCAGGGGTATCAAGCTGATACAAACCGTGATGCTTACAGGTATGAGTAATCCTGCATCATGAGACCGTAACAGAAGTTAGTGTGACCGTAACCTTCCTTTTCTATCCTACGTAGGTTACGACCACACGTACTTCTGTTACGGTCTTTTTGTGCAGGACATGTCTTTCCTGTGAGCATTCCGGTTTGTCCAAGTGCTATACACTGTACCAGATTAGGTTTGTGACTATACGGACGCTTGACCATTGTCACCATTTGTCCAACAAGTTTCTGGATGCTGACTTCCGGAGTATGGAACGGTATTGGGGAGTTCCCGCAGTTACATGAATCCACACGTTGCCCTGATGAAGTTCCCCGTTGGGCGTTGGCTGTGCTTTTCGTATTGTTTTTTGGTGTATTTGTAATAAAGGACTGTTTTTACACTACTGTTGACTACTGTACTTCATGACCATGCGCACCCCCATTTCAGTTACTACAGTATTGGGTCTGGGGCACAGTGGCGTCTGGCAACGGCTGGCGTTGGGGTTGGTTGCGCAGGAACACTACGAATTGCATCTGTTGTGTGTTGCGGATACAGGGGCCCACCATTGCTATTGTGGACATGCATCCATGACATGGGTGAGGAAGTTTGATAGGGCTGGCCGTGAGACTCCTCCGACTCTGGCAGTTGTTGTTTGGGAGGTGCCAGGGGCCAACAGGTGCAGCACAGCCAGCAGCTTTGTCTGCGGAGGGATGTTGGTTGTCCGCTGTGTTGGTACCGTCAGCCTGTGGGCAATGTGGGTCAGGATGCGGAGGATGGTTGTCCTTTTGTGCCTGTAGTGGGCAATGACTTCCTCTGGCGTTGAGTCTCTGAGGCTGGTGCATTTTGGGAACGTCCGCTGTCCTGTTCTGCGCTGCCTCGGTGGTAGTCGGGGGGAGGGGTGGTCCGTGGGGGGGGGTCTGGGGTGGTGGCGGTGGGTGTTGTGGCCCTCTCGGGTCTCCGAGCTGCACGATAAGTGTCTCCATGACATGTGTTGGTCTTCAGGTGTGGCTCTGGGCTGGGCTCCCTTTCATACTGCAGGTAGTCGTCCTGCTTAACACCAGTAAAAGGCAGGTGTTAAATCCCTGCTGCTAACGCGCCTTATCGCCTGTTTTTGGGTTGCATCGCAGATCTGGCTGGTCATTGAGAATATCGCGAAGTGGTGTTTTCGTGTGTTTTTGCACGGGAACGCCTACTCTGCATATCATTAGCGTTAGTTGTCTCTCTCATCCGTGGCGATGTTTTTTGCGGCAGCTATCGCTGGAAAACTGGCGATATGGGCTGTTTGCACCAGCTTGAGAATGGGGCGATAATTCTTTCGCCACTTTTGCTGCGCTAAAGTGCCGATAACTCGACGATATGTCCTTGAGAATATGCCCCTAAATCTCTTCCCAGGCACCTGTTTCTTCCAATTCAGTTAGCTCACCAGTGATATTACTTATGTTAGTAATAGAGCTGTTAATTTGCTTATTTGCCTTAGGAATACAAGTGCAGCACTCTCTAGCACGTATTACATTGCAAACTCCGCCTTCCTTTTCAAGAAGCATGTCTAATGCAAGACAGATTTGAATTATCATGGCCCTCATTGCAACAATTCTTTGTTAGTAATGGTTAAAGCACCTGCGGTATTTGTTGTTAATCTATCTACTAAGGTCGATAACTTTCTAATCTTTACATCGTTTAGTGCTTCTCTCTGACTCACTGAGAGAATGATTGCACTGAAGATATCACTGAGGATCTGTCTGAAACTTCTCTTACTCCTACTTAAGTACCAGTCAAATTTTCTATCTATATCATTTGTGAGATATATTTTTGGAAAAACTAAAGCTGCATAGCAGCTTCCTACCCAATTGTGTGGCAACTGAAAGTATGCTGCATGGGAACACCGCGGCCTCAGCCATGTGTGTACTGATATCGGAAGCGTAACCATGCTTGCCTTAACCACGCATATGCCTTAACCATGCATATGCGTGGTTAAGGCAGTGCGCGGTCTAGCTGCTGGCTGCTGCATGGACAGAAGCAGGAAGTCCTCGCCAGGAAGAGAGGCAGAGGACGCGATCAGTGTCTTCCTTGTTCTTTGGTACAGTAATACCTTTATAAATTCAATTGATACACCTTAATAGATTTAAAAAATAATGTAATTATACAAGGTGAGTGGTCCCACCAGAGGTTACAAATAAAAAGTGAGCCTCTTTTCAAGTAGTCTAGATATTTATTCTGCTAGACTTTTTTCTTGGTTCACATGTCTTGCACCACTGGCATAAATTCTTGGCAATGATCCGGAAATGGGGATTGTAGCAGTATCTTTTAAAAGTCTGAACCATGCCATCTCTACCAATATGGGTCAGGTCATGCATGTGTCTCACCATGATGGGCAACATCTCTAATCAGGCAGTACTGGTTTTCCCTCCCCTGACATCCAAATGTCGCTGGCATCCTTTGTGCAACCCTCCTCCCATTTTGCCTTTTCAATTTTGGGGGGCTTTATGTTGCAGCTTCCTAAGCTTAATAAAGGTCTGTACTGTGTTCAACAACATGTTTGTAAGTGTTTCTTTCTCTGCTCTGCATGGTTCGCAGAAGTGAAACGTGTTGGACTCAAGGGCACAATATTGGGCGACTTCATCCTCATACCGATTGCCTCTATTGACAAAGTCATTGCCGCACTTGTGTTTAGCACACTTCACAATGGCTATCTCTCTTGGTAACTGAAGTTCATTCAGTAAGTTTGCGACATACACTCCTTTCCTAATGGGTGAACTGGATGATGTCAAAAATCCTCTCTGTGACCACAGCTGCTCAAAATCGTGCACCACTCCAAGCCCATACTGGCTGTCTGTGTAAATGGTGACTCTAAATCCATCGGAAGTGCAACAAGCCCTAGTAAACGCAATCAGTTCTGCTACTTGTGCCAAAGTTACATGGCATAGGTAGGAAGCTTCTACAACTCCACTCAGGGTACAGACAGTGTCTGCTGCTCTTAATATGCCACGTCTGTCTCTCAGGCAAGAGCCGTTAACAAACAAGAGATAGTCGGATTTAGCCAGGGGCACATTCAATATGCCCGGTCGCGGCTTGGTGCACAATTCGATCACATCAACGGGTGCAGAGTTATTAAGGGATAAACATCCAAAAAATACCTATCTCTGCTCATCCTAACTATAACTACAGAGTGGCTACTGCCACTCTGTATTATATATATTGCCTAGTGGGGGTTATGTTATAAGGTACTTATAGAGTGCACAGCTACTCAAAGAGTGGTCCGGCGCTAAGAGAACCATATGGCTAGTCTGTTGCTGTCGTACAAAGAGGGAGAGACCTAAAGTTGTTGTTGAAACAGCCAGGTTTTAAGTTGTCTCCTGAAAGTCAGTAGATCAGGCACCTGTCTGAGTGGTTGCCACTAGATAGTTATAGTTAGGTCTGCTTTTCCATAGATGGAGTGTTTTTTGGTTTGCTAATAACTTTGGTCCAGTTTAACGAATCTTCACAAACCTTAACCAAAAAAAAGTTAATCCACCTCAGCTCCTTCCTGAAAAGTTTTGGGGTGATCCGTCAAGTGTGGGCTGAGAAAAAAGTGGTGTCCCAAAATGTAAAATCCCCATGCATTTTCCATAGATTTCTTTAGACAAGGCTACAGAAAAAACTGCTGAACAGAATTACACCAAATTCAGCAGGAACCTAGATCTTGGTCCGCAGATTGTGCTTTTTGTGATTTGTTGTAAATCCGTTCAGTAGTTTTTCAGACATTAATGGGCAAAAAAAATATAGATATTTGGATAGTTGGGCTCACAAGAGTTACTGATACTCTCACGGGAGCGCCAATTTTAAAAGAGAGCGTTTTGATTGGCCCAGGGAGCTTAATTACTCTTGGGCCATCTTGCACCCATGGAGGTCAGACTCCCAGGAGAGTGAGCACTCTGATTGGCTGCCAACAACATGAGAAAAATGCTTCTGGCAGCCATTATAGGACTAAGGGACTTAACCCCCTGTTCAATTCTAAAAAAACAATATAAGGGGGCAGGGTAGAGATACCCTGACCACCTAGGCCGCATTGGGGGGAACCAGAGGGACTCCCCTGAGGCCAAAAACTGAAAAATAAATGGCAAAAAATGCTGCGAGACTCTAGCAGGAGAAACAAATTGCAGCCGGGACGTATTTATTCACATTATGCACCGGGGAGCCTACCCATGGGGGCTGGTTTCATATATGGAAGTAGGGGATCCATGGTCTCCCTCTAGGAGCCTCCAGAGGCCCCGGAAACAATTTGGATGAGGAGGCGCTATGTGCGCCCCCTCTCCGACCTATTAGAGGCCCAGTGGGCCCACCCCGGGGGCCAAAATTAATTTTTATGGGGAGAGGAGGCCACATGGCCCCCCTCCCAGAGCCTTTGGGGTTAGCTCAGCAGCTATGTCTCAGGGTGCCCAACCACGGGACATAGTGGTTGGGGGGTCTTGATGTCACCAGTGATGTCATAAATGATGTTGTAGAACATGTCATGAGTGATGTCATATGTGGTATCATAAGCAGTGCATGGCAGCGGCACAAGTTATAGTTAGCGCTGCTAACTATAACTGGTGAATTTCTGTGGTTTTTAAGTTCAAAACATTAATGTTGTCACCGACAAATTCACCTAACTACAATGTTACTTTAACATTTGTTGTTTTCACTGAATTTCCAGGTTTTTTTAATTATTGTTTTTAAAATCAGATCCTTTTATCATACCTAGCAATAATACTACTTTAACCTTTGTTTTTTTTCATCCATCATCTGTGTTTCTTTTGCTTTCTCGCCCTAAGTGCGCCGGGTATGCCCAAACATGGGTCCCGTGTTCACTGCGCTACTGGATTCAAGCTAGCCTGGCTGATGAGGGGTGATGCCCTGAAACCGGTCCCAGAATGCTTGTTTCCGGTCCAGGGAAGACCTGGCTTGTCGGACTGGACTGTTCCCATAAGGAACAGGGTCAAGACTGATTTGCATATGGCTGGGTCCAAACCGGGGTGGTGTGGTGAGCACAAGAACGACAGATTTAACCCAGATCTTTGTGACTGGGGGTGAATGTTTCCATTGTTCAGCATTCTACCCGTCATTTGTTCCTTTTGCATTTGTCGCCCTAAGTGGGAAGAGTATGCCCAGATGTGGGTTCCGTGTTCACTGTGCTACTGGATTCAAGCTAGCCTGTCTGATGAGGGGTGATGCCCCAAAATCGGTCCCAGGATGCTTGTTTCCAGTCCAGGGAGGACCTGGCTTAACAGTTCGGGCTGGAATGTTCCCATAAGGAACAGGGTCAAGACTGATTTGCATATGGCTGGGTCCAAACTGGGGTGGCATGGTGAGCAAAAGAACAATGGATTAAACCCAGATCTTTGTGACTGGGGTGAATGTTTCCATTGTTCAGCATTCTGTCCGTCATTTGTTCCTTTTGCATTTGTCGCCCTAAGTGGGAAGAGTATGCCCAGATGTGGGTTCCGTGTTCACTGCGCTACGGGATTCAAGCTAGCCTAGCTGATATGGGGTGATGCCCCGAAACCGGTCCCAGGATGCTTGTTTCTGGTCCAGGGAGGATCTGGCTCGGCAGTTCGTGCTGACCTGTTACCATAAGGAAAAGGGTCAAGACTGATTTGCATATGGCTGGGTCCAAACTGGGGTGGCATGGTGAGCAAAAGAACAATGGATTAAACCCAGATCTTTGTGACTGGGGTGAATGTTTGCATTGTTCAGCATTCCGTCCATCATTTGTTCCTTTTGCATTTGTCGCCCTAAGTGGAAAGGGTATGCTCAGATGTGGGTCCCGTGTTCACTGTGCTACTGGATTCAAGCTAGCCTGCCTGATGAGCAGTGATGCCCCAAAACCAGTCCCAGAATGCTTGTTTCCAGTCCAGGGAGGACCTAGCTTGTCGGGCTGGACTGTTCCCATAAGGAACATGGTCAAGACTGATTTGCATATGGCTTGGTCCAAACTGGGGTGGCGTGGTGAGCAAAAGAACGATGGATTTAACCCAGATCTTTGTGACTGGTGGGGAATGTTTGCATTGTTCAGCATTCCGTCCATCATTTGTTCCTTTTGCATGTATACTCAAAGTGTCACACATAATGCAATGAAATGTCATGCATTAGCACGCTGAAAACAGAAATGTCACACATATCTGACACACTGGAATCTTGCAGCTATGCATGTTGGTGCAGCCAGTGCTGTGTATCTCGAGACGTGATTCAGGGTATTTGTCCTTTTTCAGTAGAGAGTAACACTTTCAATTTGGGGTGCTGGCAATGCTGCTCACAGACTGCTCAGGTTTCTGTACTACTCCCGGAGTGCAGGTGCCTCCCAATGAGTTTGTCGGCCCAATTACTTAGCAAGGAGGCAATTTCAAAAGGGAGGAGGGAGCACACTGTCAGGCATGCCGGCACACAATTCGCCCAGATGTATTGTGGTAAATGCAGTGCATGATCAGTGGCAGCTGGTCAATTTAGAAAGTGATGGGGCTATCACACGAAAGTAGAAAACCGAATGGTAGTCAGGACACATACAAACACTCACATATGCTCACATACACACACACTGGCACAAGCTTGCAGATAGGCACATAAACATAAGCATGCTCTCAATCATACACACAACGTGGAAACCTACTTGGGATAGTCTTTAGCATACAGTTTCCTCTGCACATCGATTCCCAACTTTCACATCAAGCAAACAAGGCGCCATAGCAAGGCTCACACCCTTATGTCCAATCAGAAGCTCAGATAGAACGGAAGGCTGTCTTTTTTCCTATATCGTAGCTTCTGATGGGGCATAAGGGCACATGACTGACAAGCCCCATTTCACCATTATCTGACATGCTGCACTGCCTGACGCTAGAGCAGCATGTCAGAAATGTATTGCATCTGTGGAAGGACGGGCTGTAACAGTCCACACCTGACACATGTGCAATATATCCCAGGGGAGCCCTCTTCTGGTGCAAGGTGATATTGCAGATTTTACATGTAAACAAATGATCGGTGAGATCATTTTGTTGCATGTAAAAGCTGTAATATTTTAACAAATGAGATGCAAGAGACCCATGATTGTGGGGTGTCGCCGTCCTTTTGGCCCCTATAGAGCAGCCACCCCTGCGCGTGATAACATTCACTTTATTTGAAGGTCTTTAGCATTCACCATTGTGAGCCCTGCCAAGTGCCACGCATTGTGGGTTAATCTAATGCTTTTTAAAGAAACTCTGTATCACTGTATGGTCCAAGATATAGCACGAAATTCAGCTGAGTTTACCTCAGCTAACAGCCTGTTAAAGGATTTCTTTGGCAGAAATGTGTATCTGTGGTGCCGGTGACTCTGCACCGCCCCCTAGCTCACTGCACCTCAATGTGCTTGCCAGCCCAATAACTCAGCAACCCTTAAATGCTTCATGGCTTTGACATCTGTGTTTCGAAATAAATGAGGTCGGTTGTCTTTGTTGTAGCTTTTATTAGAACTATGGCGTCTGGCATAATGTTTCCCAATGAACAATTCAGCCCTATTGTCTTTATAATTGGCATGTCATCACAACCAACTCACACCTACTGTACTGAGCATAGGAATTCCCACAAGAAAACCATCAGGTACGCAGCAAAATAATTACAAATATATACAAAATTACACATGTTAAAATGATATCAAATCCATCCAGAAAGGGCCTAATCAAGAATATCACTTTGGAAACCTGTCTTTATGGCTTGTTTGAGTAGGTCCCCAACACTAAAACCCTTGCCTACTATGGTAATCAGTGACATTCCATTTAACAAAATACCTGCCTACAGGCTTTGACCACACTGTAGTAACAAACCACAGTTAAAAGCAAGTGACTTTAACACATGCTTTTCACAAAAAGTAAGTTGGGCCTGCTGGGTTTCTCAGAACTTTAAATAATAAACAGATAAACTAACTTATGAAATCTCACATAACGTTTACTAATGAACCAATAAGGCCTATAGCCTTTATCATCGGCTTGAAACCATAACCAATACAAACACAAGAGAGTAGAGAGGTCCTTAAGATCTATTCTTCTGTCCTCCCAATTACTTTCTAAACACAATGTAAGGGGAATGGGGCTTTGTATATCAGCCACAATCGATTTGGGACACATATGACACTGAGAATTGCAAGTCCCTCACTCACACAATTGTGGCATGCTTCACAATTGATCAGAAAAAAAGTAGATCTAGCCAGAGAGGTAGAGGAGTGTTAGTGTATGTGATTTTTCTTTTTCTTTAGTACAAGAACCCTCGCCCACCCGGAGGTGGCATGCTTCATCATTGAGTTCCCTCCTTACACCAGGACCAGTGGTACCTGGTGTGGGGTACAACTCTCCAAGAGACAGGAGTTGAGGTATTTTGTTTTAAAGTTGAGGGTGAGGTGAGCAAACTTTAGATGGCAGTGTTGATTTTAAAAAAAAGTTCAAGGAAAGATAAGCATGCTTTTTCTAAAAGCCACAACAGATTGACAAATTAGAAAGTTTATAAACTTGTAACCTTATATTTGGATCAAGCATATATGCTCCTTACATATTACTCTTAAAATTATTCACTTTAAAAAAATGTTATGGTTAATCTAAATATTATTATCAACATGACTTACGTTTTTTGAATTTCAAACGCAATTTTGAATTGGGGGAAATTATTTTGATATTATCCCAAAAATCTTAATCCTAGGTAATACCTTTTTTTTATTTTTACAAAAAATATGTTCAAAGGCTATGTTAAAATATGTGATTTTCAAAAACATAACGTTTTGTGTCAGTAAGTGTTGCATTGGTTGAATGTATTAATGGTCATACAATGCGTTGCAATTGTATACAATGTAAATTGCACGTTGAAACATCATACATTGAACTTGTTTGCTATTTAATGACTGATACCCGTGAACCACGTCAGGTGTGTTTTTTCTCTTTCATGCGCAAATGACCCTGCATGCCACAATTCTCTTTCAAATGCTACATGTCAAAGTAAAGCTTAGAAAAAAGTGATGGATGGATGGAATGCTTGAATTAATCTCAGTCACTCCTTATTTTGCACACCATGCAACCTCGGTTTGAACCCAGCTATATGTAAATCAGTCTTGACCCAGCTGCAATGGGGGCAGTCCAGCCCAAACTGCCAAGCCAAGTCCTCCCTTAAGTGGAACACAAGCAACAAACGACCGGTTTCGCCTTTGTTATGGGCTCATCAGCCGGGCATACCTTGGTTCCAGTGACACAGTGTGCACGGGACCCACATCTGGCCATACCTGTCCCATTTAGGGCAACACACTAAAGTATACAAAAAAGTGATGGATGAAATGCTTGAATTAATCGAAGCCACTGTATTTACTCGGGACCTATTTGTAAACCTTGGCATGCATTTATTAGAATGAGCCACGTGGTGGTGCTGTGTGTGCATATTTTAGCAGGGCTTGTTAGTGGAGCATTTAGTTATTTAATATACCTTACAAAATAAGAAAACTGTGACTTAAACATACAATATACGGTGACAAACGAGTGGTGGCTGCAGTGGACACCTGTGAAATACCTTAGGCCCTGGAGCTTAGTTTTTTTAAAAATTAAGCACTGGAGGGATATGATCCAAGCAGACACTAGCCAAACTGTCCAGTAGGCAAGATTACCAGAATGCACTCTGGGTGAAAGAATGCAGTGACGGAAATGGTAAAGTGACTGAAGAGAATGGTTATGACATTCCCATTTAAACAACACAGATTTTCCAGTTCACAATATAACTGTTAGTGTTGCATTCTCGGATCCTCTGCATTGAAATGTTGTGATCAGCTGTGAAATGACCTCCACTGGCGGGGCAGTGTTTGGGATCCTGGGATGAAGTAGCTTGGTGAACTTCTAGGACAGAGCGGGTCTCAAACTGCAAGTGTGATAACACTTAGGGCCGACTTACTCTAACAGAATTTTGTGCAGATTTTAAAATTGGATCAGCAAAACATGCTGTAAGTCAAGATAGGGGTGCACTGACAGTATGAGGGCACAAGTACTAACATAGAGAGAGTGGGTAGGTAGGCTCAGGAATCCCTGCATCTTCTTGGTAAAAATAGAAAAATATAACAGTCATGAATGTTGCAGTTCAGATTCGATAATCATCAGCAGGGTTGGCCAAGGGTCCCTGGTCTGGCATAGCCAGTGTACAACAGACTATAGGGCAGCTGTGTGTCACTGGGGTGGGAGCGGCTGGGCCATTTCTGCATTTAGATCTTTGTAAGCAATTCCTTCTTGGCCTCAGAAGGTGTCAAATTGTAATGTAGCCTAAAATATCTTTGCTGTGTGATATAGTTATCTGAGGGTATGTGTCTGTTTGAGGGTATGTATGGTGTATAGCTTTGTATGGGGTATATGTTGTTAAAGGCTGGTGACATACTGATGACATGGGTGTATTCTAAAAAGGAACCTTGTTGGGAGACAGCCAGAGGAGCGATTGGGAACTAGCTGTGGCTTCTGGGTTCTGTTTACCTTTTACTTATGTTTATGCTTTGATACAATAAACCTCTTCTGGAAAACTTCTGGAGAACAGGTACTTTCTTCACTTCACGCTGTTATGGGAAAAGGAGTGGCCGAAAGGCAACCCATAATTTCTTAACAAGAGTCAGAGGGGACTTCTCCTTTTCTTGCCCACAACTACTGTTTTGACCTGGAGAGGAAAGAGTATTTTTGGTGTAGCAGGAAGGATGTGCGTGATAGAGCGCCGGGACATACGTGAACGATGCAGAAGTCAGTGAAGGCGGAACTGTAAGAGGAATCTGCAGTGACTAGGGGAGAGGTAAGTGGAAGAGAGAGGACTGCTGAGGAGAGGGAGCTCTGCTTGAGATGTGCAGAAAAGAGACCGAGGTGCTGATCGATGACTGTCCATGACAGATGGAAGAGGAGGAAGATACAGGGGGTCATAGTGCCTGTATGGTGGGGGTGGTAAAACCTGAAGGCTAATATAACTCTTTCATATAAATTTAAGAACCCACTCTATACTCTTGGCATAGTGGATCGTGGAGGCCCTACCAAATATTTTCACCACAGGCCACATAAAATCTGTGACAGGTCCAAAAGTATGCGGCACCGCCCATTTTCAGTTAAATAATGACAGACAGCACGAGCCACACCATTAGAACCTTAAAATGGTTGTCCACCAGCCACAATATTGACTTGAAGTTCTATGCATGGAGAACATCATAATCTTGTGTAGCTATGGGCCCACAGAGTGCTTCCACTCTTTCCGCAGACCGGGCGCCTGCTGGGTCCTAAAACCTGCAAGCCAACTGGCAGTGGAAGTACATCCTCCAATATCTGGGGGTTTCACCCTGGAAACCTCTTCTGCTACCTCTCTGCCTCAACCATAACTGTTTGAAGTTCCACCATGGAGCCCTGAAGACTCATCTGCCCTGTCAAGTGTATAAACTTTAGAACACATATTTTCTTTGTTCTAGGCTGTGTTCACCTGTTCATCCACCTTTCTCTTCTGTTGTATAATTCAGTGCGTTGGAACCGCATATTTGCATCCTCCTTCCTACATATAACACCACACATTAAATGATAAATATTGAAGAAAGGGAACTCTAGTTTAGAATGGGCGGCAATACATTTTATTGGTATAACGCAACAGTTTAAAAGCCTTGAACAGTGGCAACAGAGAGCTGTAAAAACAACATAGCTATAAAGTGTTCATAATTTTGTCAATGAACCGTAGAGAAGCATTACCACAATTAACCTAAAATATATGCACACCTCACTGGTGAACATTTGAATGTTTGCCCGTCGCATGAATCTCGAAGAGGAAGTGTTGCTCGTCATGTCACTCCCCTACAGCTCTTCCAATGAGATATTAAGTGTTTTCTTATCTCTCTTCTGCGGGCCTGACCAGCAGAAGCAGGCCTGGAGCCCAAACGCCGTGGTACCTGGCCTCTTCTGCCACAGCCTCAGACACACATTGGTGTGCCAGCACTAACCATCCAACCAATGGCAAGCTTGAACAATGATAGGAGGTCTTCGCCAGCATTAACTGCAGCAAACAGTCACGCAGGCTGGAACATACAGTCCACAGCAACACTGCAAGCTTGCCTGGCTAAACAGACGGGCCGTCTTTTTGCATGGTCGAGAAGAGCACAGGCCCAGGGCGCCTAATTGCAGAGGGGCACACTGAACTTGCCCAGAAACCTACTTTAAATCATTAATTTTGTTTCAAGGGCACCTGTACTAGTCCATTTTCTTCAGTGCTGCATCAATTAACTTGTCTGCTTTCATTCCATCCTCGTTATCACTTCCCTATTGCCCCTCCTAGAATCCTCAATTCCAATTTACACCTGAAAAGGCGATTTAGGTGAGGTGAGGGGAGGGAGGGAGGTGATCTGATCTGTGAGCACCAAAGCCCATCCACACCCCCACTTAAGCCACCAGCAGCAGCAAGGAGCAGGCCACAGATGAGGTCAGCAGTGGCGGAAGGCCTTCCTTTGAGAGTCACCGCTCACAAGTACATAGGTGACCTCACATATGCAAAGCAGGAGCTGCCAATATGCAATACTTCTGTTCTTCTCATGCAGTCGGAAGATAGGAAAATTCTGCCCAGCTGTCTTGCCACATGGACTGGCCTCGTCTGCTGCATTGTTCTGGTACCCCACAAGGACAGACACCACACTGTTGGCAAGCAGTGGAGCAGCAACAGATCAGCAGGGGATCACCGCCATACCCCAACAAAACAATGCAAATAAATAATATGTGACCCGGACTGCTGCCTCACAGTGCTGCCACTGGTTTCATGTATCGTTTAAAAAACAAAACTGCGCTGATTGCTAGATCCAGTGAGGTGGACATTGTGAATCATGTGCAGAGTGTTACACTCCTGAGACAGCGTCACCCTAATTTTTAGGTCGAGCCTAGGCAGCGCGCATAAGCTGTACGCAAGACCTGTTGTTATCTCCTCTATCGGCTTTTGGCATGCCCATGAATTACCATTTGTCCGTTGTTGTGCCATTTAGAAATACAGGGTTTTTATTGGTGCATTGGGTCTGATTCTCCCGCCTTTGCGTGCTTGGGTCACGCCCAGGCGATTTCACTCATTGTTTGCTTGCGTTGGCCATCCCAATACCTCCTGGTTATCCTGATCTGCCTTTTTATTTTGTAGGCTACCAACATCGTTTTAGGCTTTCAGGCCGTTTCACGGAGCAATGCTCTGTTCGGCACCTGCAAAGTGGCAATTTCTGTCCAGTAGCTGTTGAGTTATGCCAATAGCTCTAACTCAAAACAAATGTGAGACCTATTTCATTTCTAATGCTTGTTTTCTATTCCTTCAGCGTTGCAGGGGTTTGGAACCCTTCTCCGCCTCCTTGAAGCAGAAACTCTTAACAAAGGTGCTGATGTGCCAGGGCCATTATTATACCTGTACATAAACTAAGCAACCTGCAGTAAGGATTCTGCATTTTACATTCTTAATTTTTTTCTGAGAGAAAAAAAAGAGAACCGTGAGAGGAGGAGATAAGAAAAGATCAACTGTTTGGTACACATTATCGCCCCAGAAAGATGAATGGATGAGTTGGCCTTGCCGCTCGCTGGTTGATGCTGTGGAGCTCAACCTAGTGGGCTATTTTGCGTACTATTCCAAAATCTTAACAGTTTTATAGAAGTGGGATGCCCCACTTTCACATGAGCAAATGACAGAAGCTTCTTTTGAATAATGTGAGACTATTTACAAATTTAAAATTTGGTAGGTCTGAACGTTTTGCAAAATGCACAGGGCTCATTCACTCATAGACTATTGGGACTACTGGAAACTGATTTAATTTAAAAAACAGAAATGTAGAAAGGTGAGAGCATTGGTTTTCAGAGTTACTGGTGCGGGAGCCTGTCTAAAGCAAGAGACTGTGAGATGGCCACCCTTCCCCTTTAAATTACATTCTCAGAGTATACTTGAAGGGGCAGCTTGAAAAAACATGAAGTGAAGAAAAATGTTCTATACATTTTGATGAGAGACAGGCCTTGGGATAGGCCTATAGCCATGGGAATTCTATTTTTTTAATTGATACATAGTGCACAAATAGCCCATAGGCATTACAGTGCTTTAAACGAGCACCACATTACACAAGAGTAGATTTTTTGGGGCTTATTTACAAGCCCCTTGCGCCGCCGGTGCGTTACTTTTAGCATGGGAAAAAGTGACGTACCGGCGGCGCAAGGGGTTTGTAAATAAGCCCCCTTTTATTTTAAGGCATCGGGTGAATAAGTGATTTGCCCAGAATCACATAATAATGAACTAAAACTGGGATTCAAACCTGGTTCTCCAGTTCCAAAGTTGCCAGCTATGGTCCCCAGGCCACAACTCTTCCCCTCATCTCATAAGCTTTTCCATGGAACACCAAAAAAGGGATGTATGACGATACCACGCATGCATTACATCGCATGCCATTAGATCGCGGTTTTAACAACGCAAGTCGTTACAACGACTTGTATGGAGGGCGCTGGACTTAGGAGTAGTTTAATTTACTATTCCAACTCCAGCCTACGTACAGTAGGGAAGGTGTTGGATAGTAATTTAAACTACTCCTTGTCCTATAGCGCCCTCCAGTGCAAGTCGTTGTAATGACTTTCGTTGTAAAAACTGCGATCTAATGGCATGCGATGTAATGCATGCGTTCTAAAGGTTGTTTCCCCCAAAAAAGTATCGGTATATTTACTTAGTGCCCCTTCAGCACCTCTGGATTTTTTGACCATTTATTTGACAGCTGTGCTGTAGAATTCAACATCTGGTGCTGTTTTAATGTTTTTTTTTTCTTGGGTTAAATCACCCCACCTGAACGTATTTAGTATGTTCACCCGTGGTTATTGATTCCAAGTGGGCCTGGTTCTATCACTGAAGACAGTGGGCAGGGCGATGGTGGTCCAGTGGTGTAAGTAGGTAATATGCGTGGCGAAAATGGTCTACAAACTCCTTAGAAAAGCTCTGAGCAACTGTATTTATTTATTTGTTTACAAGTTAAGCACTGAATATAAGAGTAACTCCTGTCACATGCTCGAAAAGGTTAGAGTGAAAACCTTGGTGTGAGAGAGGAGAGGGGATGAGGAGCAACATGGGAGTCAAATTTAATTTAGCACAAGGTGCTATTTTAGCAGATATGTTCATTTCTTGTTTTCCAGGGTGTTTCCGATTATCAAGCACAAACAGCTTTGTGCAGTGCCATTTATCTACAGTTTTTTGTACTTCAGATTATCATGTTCAATGTATGAATTGGGAGAGAACCAGTCGGGGGATGTCTCCTTGTCTGCTTTTTTACCTATCTCACTGGAGGCATCCCTGGATGGAATCCTGAAGTGTAAGTCTGGTTCCCCAGCAGACCCCTGCCCTCCAAAATTGTGGGTGGCACTGGCACATATTCTCAATCCAACCCTTAACCTTTTATGGAATAATTCTTTAAGTACTGGCAGATTTCCAGAAGCTTGGAAACATGCGATGCTCCAACCTCTTCTAAAAAACCTAATGCTGACTTGATGGATTTAAAAACTATCGCCCTATTTCCCTTCTTCCAGCGCCGGCAAAGATGTTGGAAAAACTGGTACAGCACCAACTTAATAATTTCGTGGTTAATAACGATATATTGCATGAAACTCAGTCCGGCTTCCGGGCAGGCTTTAGCACAGAGACGGCACTTCTGGAGGTGGCCGAATCAATAAGAATGGAAGTGGACGGAGGAGCCTCAGCTATGCTGGTGTTGTTGGATCTGTCCGCCGCATTTGATACGGTGGACCATTCATTATTGCTGGCCAGACTGAGGAAGGTGGGAGTGAAGGGGAAGGTACTCGCTTGGATCAAGTCCTATCTTAGCGATCGCACACAAAGAGTGACACTACACCCTTATAAATCAGAAGCTAAGCCTCTCTGGTGTGGGGTGCCGCAGGGATCGGCGTTGAGCCCGCTACTTTTTAACATCTACCTGGCCCCTTTGTGTGTGCTCATTTCTAAATGGGGAATCAAAACCGTGTCTTATGCAGATGACACTCAATTGGTGTTCTCCTTCAGGGATTTATCGGCAAACACCTTCGAGAGGCTCAGGGGCTGCCTGTGTGATGTTGCTAGATGGATGAACAATAACAAATTAAAACTGAACACAGAGAAAACTGAGGTGTTGTTTTTGGTAAGAATTCCCCCTCCATCGGGTCTGTGGTGGCCGGAGGAAATGGGCTCTCCACCTTCTCCATCTTCTACGGTAAAAAACTTGGGTGTAAAATGGGATGCTGAAATGACATTTGCTCCCCAAATACGTTCCATTACATCTATTTGTTTTGGAATTTTGAAAAGTCTGAGGAAATTTCTTTTTCTTCTGCCGGAGAACTGTCGAAAATTAGTCGTTCATGCTACGGTGACTTCAAGGCTTGATTATGCCAACAGTCTGTTCCTTGGCCTCCCGGCATACTTGATAAAAAGATTGCAGATGGTGCAAAATGCAGCAGTAAGATTGATTAGAAGAGTGCCATTTAGACAACATATTTCTCCACATGCTAAACGACTTCACTGGCTGCCAGTTGTACAGCGTATAGAGTTTAAGGCCTTGACAATTGCATTCAGGGCCGTGAACGGCAGCGGTCCCAATTACATCAAAAAACGTATCCGCCCTTATCAGCAAAGGCGAGTGTTACGTTCTAACTCACAGAACTTGCTGTGTGTCCCCCGATTTGCAAAGGCTCGTATTGGAGGTAGGGCTTTCTCAGTTGGAGTGACCAAATTGTGGAACTCACTTCCGGTTAGACTTCGGCATATACCGGAAGAAGGGGAGTTCAGGAAAGCTCTAAAAACATGGCTTTTTAGCCGGGACTAGTTAATTACGTTTCGGTTTCGGAGATCTGTCTCCCCTTTGCTGCTGGATCATGCTAGCGCCGGGACACCTCTGTTTGAGGTAGCTGTTGCGCTCTATAAATGTTGTGTATTGTATTGTATTGTATTGTAATTTACTCCAGGAGCCAAGGAAGATTTTCCAGCCATCCACTGAAATGATATCTTGCCACGTGAGCCATGTCGAAAAAAGACTGGGGTTTTAGGATGCATTTTCCTAGATTTTAGAATGTGTTAAAATAAGGACTCTTTGCTTCTGTGCCATACATAAATAAATAATCCATATTTGTAAAGCGCGAACATATCACCCCTTAAGGTTTCAAGGAACTGGGAGCCATAGGGGAGATTAAGGGGATATTCACAAGGACTTATCGCCGAGTTATCGCCACCTTAACGCATCAAAAGTGGAGATAGATTTAACGCCCCATTCACAAGCCGGTGCAAACTGCAGACATCGCCAGTATTCCCGCGATAACTGCCGCAAATTTCATCCCCACGGGTGACACCACCAACTAACCCTAATGAGATGCAGAGTAGGCGTTCCCGTGCAAAAACACACGAAAACACCACAACACCACTTTCACAACGAACTGCCAGATCTGCGATGCGAACCAAAACCACGCGGTAGCAGCAGCTATTTAACACCTGCCTCTTGCTGGTGTTAGTTATATATATGGGTAGACCCAATGGTACTGGGACCTGGGTTAAGGCAATACAATAGAGAGTGGTCCCAGCAAAATCTACTTTGCCACAACACTTATATTGTATAATCACAAATTCAAACAAAACATACATGAAAATGAAAGATTAAACAGTGTTATTTATTCACACTGTCATGTTCTCAAATACATCTATTACGCAATCAAAATTCATAAACAAAGTGCCCAGAACGACAGGGAAAGAGAGGGATCGTAAAGGAAGTGATTCCGTGAGGGTAAAGTGTGAGAGCAAGAAGAAAATGTGCAAACAATTAAATCATAGTTATCAACAAAAGATTCCAGATTTAATTTTCGCCATTAATGCACCATAATATACATAATTTTTGTAGCCAGGCCTAAAAATTGAAAAAACACAGTGAAATAATCTCTGTCGTTTCTGGCTGGTTCAAAAAAAGGAAGGAGTGTCGACGTTTTGACCCCGATTGAATGTAGGTTTAGTCGCACCTTACGGGGGGGTCTTCATCAGGACAGTGGAGGGGGGGGAGAGGCGGGCACCTAGGATTTAATTGAAAGAAGTTTAAGAGTGAGCACCTCACCGGGAAGAGAACATTAAAAACCAGTAAAATAGGGGTCAGATGGTCCCTGGAAATTACCGTAGTAGTCCTGCAGACAGGACTTTGGTGGGGCAATGGTGTTGGCCCGTGGGCTCCAAGATACCGAGAGCGGAAAAAACTGCACCTGCAAAAGTAAGGCGTACTTACAAACCTGAGTCCCACAACTATTTAAAGGGATCAGAGGTTAAAAAAGCAGAAATGCCAACGGATAAATCAGGGGCACTTACGCTAATCCGAAATAATCAGACATGTCCCAGTCACATTTCTAGGGAGGTCCTGCCAAAATACGTCAGCCAAGGACTAAACTGCACAAATCTATTAGTCAAGAGAGGAAGGGAGAAATAACCTAAAAAACCAAAGACTACATGGATTTCCTCGTACATAATCATGAAATAATGAAATGATGAAATACCTGCTCTCTCCACCAGAATACTGCGCACACGAGTGCAGAAAATCTGTGGAGAGAGGGCATGGGATAATTAATAGTGCTAGGAGCGCTAGGGTACAAAGGCCAAGATTAAACGGGGTACGTAAACAACTCACCGCTCCTCGTGGTTGTAAAGCGTATCTCAATTCGTCAAAGCCGGGCAGTGCTCAATCTAGAGCAAAAAGATAAAAATTACCAAGCATCAGTCCATATGCGGACAGATTGGGGAGAAAATGAGAGTCATCATACAGCGAGGCTTACCGCTACGTGACGGCTGTAGACTATGGCAGGATGGAGGGAAACGAACAAAAACTCCGTCATCCTTAAATAGACGTCCGCATCGTTAAACGTGCTAGAATGACGTGCCGGTAGCAGTCGCTAGATGCTGTTATTAACGCATCACCGCGTAATGGACCATTCAAAAGGAAAGAGAAAATAGACTTAGGGTAAGCGTTGTTAAGTCACTGAGGACGGAAAACCCATATCAGCCACAATTTCGGAAAATATAAAAAACAGTATTGATACATATTAATGTAACTTCAAACACACAAGTAATAGAAAACAATGTTAATCTGTCGTGGAAGAGGAGGCTACCGTGGAAGGAGGAATTACACTACTTTTTCAGACTCCTCTTATAGTACGGACAGTGAAAACAAGCAGGCTGGCCCAAGTAACGACTATACCTATCAAGAGAACTGGCAACAACCTCAGGGACCCTTTCCTTTTTTAGGGGAAGGCCAATGGAGACCACCGAGGGGCCGCGGTGGTTACTGGCCCAGAGGATTCCAACGAGGCCAACAACAACCCAATGTGAATTGGGAGAGGGGCCGGGGCAAAATTAAGAAGCAAGTACGATTCCTGACGGAGAGTCATGGAGAAATAGCGACACGACGCAAAGTCTACAGATGGTGAGCAGGCAACAGAATCCAGTAGTGAATATCTCCTCCTATGCCTTGAAGGATAATGAAACTGAGATCCTCAGTAAAGGCTTATCTTTTGTACCAACAGCACAACCCAATCACTTTACACTAAAGACTGAATTATTACGATTCTTTCGGAAAATTCGTCTGAGATATTTTTTCAAGCACTGAACAACATTATTTAGAATGTCCCAGACCGGTTTGAGAATTCCTTCTACCTTTGTTCCACCGGCGAACACTATGACCAATCAGATTTTAGCATATGAAGACATCGTGTTGAAAGAAGTTTCCAAGATACTTGAAACCCACAAACACACTAACATAAATGTAACGAGGCGGGAAAGAGAAGCGTTAGCGTCATTGAAGAACAATAAGGATATCGTGATTAAGCCCGCGGACAAGGGCGGTGCGATTGTGGTACAAGACCTCAACAAGTACAAGTTGGAAATCATGAACCAATTGCAGGATGGTATCAGTTACTGCAAATTGAGAACAGACCCCTCTAAGGATTTGGCATTGGAGATCTTGTCTATAACCACTGACGGGATGGAACAGGGCTTCCTGTCAGAACACAAATTTTACTATTTGAATCAGAAAGACCCTCGGCTACCGACTATCTATACCCTGCCTAAAATCCATAAGGACATGCTGAATCCACCAGGAAGGCCCATCGTCTCTGGCTGTGGCTCTATGTTAGAGCCACTCTGCAAGTACATTGATTTCTTTTTGAAGCCAATTGCTGAGGCTACAGACACCTATTTGAAGGACACCTTACAAACTATCAATCTGATTGATCAACTTCCTTTTGATTCTGACAAACAACTGTTGGTGACGTGTGATATTGTATCACTGTATACAAGTATTCCCCAGACATCAGCTTTGGAAGTGATCAGACATGCACTTGATCGTCGACCTGCACCCATGACTGTACCTACAGAATTCATTATTGCACTACTTTCCATTGCCATGATGAAAAACTTTTTCTTTTTTCAAGGCAGCTTTTACCTACAGACCAAGGGTGTAGCCATGGGGGCTGCATTTGCACCAGATTTGGCTATTATCTTTATGGATAATTTTGAACATACATTTGTCCTTCACACAAATAACCCATACTGTGATCAAGTGGTGCTGTGGAGAAGGTACATCGACGACGTGCTCATGATTTGGACTGGTACTATAACAGCATTGGGTGATTTTCATGATTGGCTCAACCAGCGGAACAAGGATATACAGTTCACAATGCAGTCAGACCGGAATAAGATTGATTTCTTGGATATCACGATCTTTCAAGAGGACAACAAATTACAAACAACACTATACCGGAAACCGGCTGAACGCAATTCACTCTTACGATACAGTAGCCATCATCCACGGGGCTTAAGAGATAACTTACCGGTGGGCCAGTTCCTGCGCATTCGCAGGAACTGCTCTAGGAAGGAAGATTACATGATGGAATCTGCAGTTCTAAGCCAAAGATTACTCGAGAGAGGTTACCCCAAACGTCTGATAAGGAGAGCACAGAAGAGGGCTTGGTTCAGCCCCCGGGAAGCCTTACTCACTGTGAAAGACAAGGAGGACAGCACTCTGCAAAGGATGATCTGTGTTACTACATTCAGTACCCAGAGTAATGTCATCAAAAAGGCTATTAACAAGCATTGGGCGCTTGTATCGGAGGACATTGAACAACCTAACTTGCCCATGCATTCATTTAAGAAAGCGAAGAGCGTGAAAGACCATGTGGTCCGCTCTTTCCTTGAGAGTCCAACAACACCATCCCTGCAAACCCTTTGGAACCTGCCGGCTACACTAGGACACTTTAAATGCAGTCACTGCAAGGCCTGTGTAATGACCATTCAAACAAAAGGTTCACATATAAACAACATCAAATTGACCTGCAAACATTCACCAACTGTAACACTAGTAACGTCATCTACGGAATTCTGTGCCCCTGCGATCTCATCTATGTAGGTCAGACACAGCAGAAAATTAAAGCCAGAATACTGCAACACTGTAGCAGAATAAGGTGTAATGTACAGGGTGCACCCCTTGTAGAACACTTCAGAGCCGCCACACACACCGCTGAGGAACTCCGATGGATAGTTTTGGAGAAAGCAACATTGGGACCAAGAGGAGGCAACATTGGGTCTATCCTCAATGTAAGGGAATGTAAATGGATGACACGTCTGGACTCGATACAAAATGGACTCAATGAATTGATTCCAGTTACGCACAGTTGGCGTGCCTTTCATCTGAGTGAGGGTCTTCTCCGATCGAATATGTAGGCCCAATACATATCTGTACCATGCCAGGAATTTTGTAGTTAATGTACCAGCATACTGGCAGTTCGTATTTCCTTTCGTGGTCATCGATATATACATATACTATGAACTTCAAGATATGTTCCATCATATGCATTCCAGTCATAGTGGCTGGTCACCCACTCAATCGAAATTGTACACAGTCCAGCATCCTCATTTATATCGTTGACCTTGCGGAGGTGATTAAATATTCCTTTTCTATGTTAAATTATTATGAGATGGAATATGTATGTCTTCTCCTACTCTGGCCTTTAATCACTGCACAGAATTTGCATAAGTTTAGTATTCTAATTTATGTCTGTGATTTTGCAGCTGTGATCTAATATCCTCCTTTTATGCTAACCAGGAACGTGGTGTCATATGTTTGTTCCAATTTAACATGCTGACCGTGTGTGCATACTGACCTTGTATTTATGTATTTATTTATGTATAATCTTTTCTGACCTTCTACGTATTGACAATTACACAGATGAAATTTTTTTCAGATTAACATTGTTTTCTATTACTTGTGTGTTTGAAGTTACATTAATATGTATCAATACTGTTTTTTATATTTTCCGAAATTGTGGCTGATATGGGTTTTCCGTCCTCAGTGACTTAACAACGCTTACCCTAAGTCTATTTTCTCTTTCCTTTTGAATGGTCCATTATGCGGTGATGCGTTAATAACAGCATCTAGCGACTGCTACCGGCACGTCATTCTAGCACGTAGACGATGCGGACGTCTATTTAAGGATGACAGAGTTTTTGTTCGTTTCCCTCCATCCTGCCATAGTCTACAGCCGTCACGTAGCGGTAAGCCTCGCTGTATGATGACTCTCATTTTCTCCCCAATCTGTCCGCATATGGACTGATGCTTAGTAATTTTTATCTTTTTGCTCTAGATTGAGCACTGCCCGGCTTTGACGAATTGAGATACGCTTTACAACCACGAGGAGCGGTGAGTTGTTTACGTACCCCGTTTAATCTTGGCCTTTGTACCCTAGCGCTCCTAGCACTATTAATTATCCCATGCCCTCTCTCCACAGATTTTCTGCACTCGTGTGCGCAGTATTCTGGTGGAGAGAGCAGGTATTTCATCATTTCATTATTTCATGATTATGTACGAGGAAATCCATGTAGTCTTTGGTTTTTAGGTTATTTCTCCCTTCCTCTCTTGACTAATAGATTTGTGCAGTTTAGTCCTTGGCTGATGTATTTTGGCAGGACCTCCCTAGAAATGTGACTGGGACATGTCTGATTATTTCGGATTAGCGTAAGTGCCCCTGATTTATCCGTTGGCATTTCTGAATTTCTGCTTTTTAAACCTCTGATCCCTTTAAATAGTTGTGGGACTCAGGTTTGTAACTACGCCTTACTTTTGCAGGTACAGTTTTTTCCGCTCTCGGTATCTTGGAGCCCACGGGCCCACACCATTGCCCCACCAAAGTCCTGTCTGCAGGACTACTACGGTAATTTCCAGGGACCATCTGGCCCCTATTTTACTGGTTTTTAATGTTCTCTTCCCGGTGAGGTGCTCACTCTTAAACTTCTTTCAATTAAATCCTAGGTGCCCGCCTCTCCCCCCTCCACTGTCCTGATGAAGACCCCCCCGTAAGGTGCGACTAAACCTACATTCAATCGGGGTCGAAACGTCGACACTCCTTCCTTTTTTTGAACCAGCCAGAAACGACAGAGATTACTTCACTGTGTTTTTTCAATTTTTAGGCCTGGCTACAAAAATTATGTATATTATGGTGCATTAATGGCGAAAATTAAATCTGGAATCTTTTGTTGATAACTATGATTTAATTGTTTGCACATTTACTTCTTGCTCTCACACTTTACCCTCACGGAATCACTTCCTTTACGATCCCTCTCTTTCCCTGTCGTTCTGGGCACTTTGTTTATGAATTTTGATTGCGTAATAGATGTATTTGAGAACATGACAGTGTGAATAAATAACACTGTTTAATCTTTCATTTTCATGTATGTTTTGTTTGAATTTGTGATTATACAATATAAGTGTTGTGGCAAAGTAGATTTTGCTGGGACCACTCTCTATTGTCTTGCTGGTGTTAAGCAGGACGACTACCTGCAGCAGGCAACGGAGCCCCGCACACAGCCACAGCCGAAGAACAACCGACGCCATGGAGCTACTCATCATACAGCTCGGAGCCCCAACAGGGCCACAACACCCACCGCCACCACCCCCAGGACCGCCACCACCCCCAGGACCCGGATCGGCACCCCCCCGCCCCGGACCACCACAGAGGCAGCGCAGAGTAAGACAGCGGACCTACCGAAAATGCACCAGTCTCACAGACCTATCGTCCGAGGAAGTCATTGCCCACTACAGGCTCAAAAGGACAACCATCCTCCGCATCATGACCCACATCGGCCACAGGCTGACGGTCCCAACAGGCGGACAACCAACATCCCTCCGCAGACAAAGCTGCTGGCTGTGCTGCACACGTTGGCCTCTGGTACCTTCCAACCAACAACGGCCAGAGTCGGAGGAGTCTCACAGCCAGCCCTATCAAAGTTCCTCACACCTGCCCTGGATGCCATCATCAGATTCATACCCAGTACCTTCACTTCCCCCACACTGCGCAGGAACAGCTGGAGACCAAGCAAGGCTTCTACGCCATTGCTAGCTTCCCACACGTGTTGGGGGCCATTGACTGCACACATGTCCCACTTGTGCCCCCTGCGGACACTGCACACATCTACCGCAACAGAAAGCACACGCATTCCATCAATGTGCAGGCAATAGTGGACCACCGGGGAATGTTCACCAATGTCGTCGCAAACTACCCAGGCAGTGTGCACGATTCCTACATCTTCCGACAGTCCATCATCAACCAGCGCTTCCAGGATGGCATCTATGGAACTGGACTGCTCGTTGGTAAGTACCAAATCAACACACCACACAACGCACAACTGTGGGAATGCACACATGACCAAACCACATACAACATGTCAATCAACATGCCCACCTACCAGACACGACAACACAACTCCATTGGGATACTGGGCTTCCCATGTACACAAGCCAGCTATATCATGGCACCACAGCCACACAACAGTTGAACGTGTGGAGAGGCGGAAAGCAGGCGTGTGCGAAGGATGCAAGTGACCCATGAATGGGAATGTACACAACGACAAGTGTGGCGTGAATGTGCTGGACAGACCTGGTTATGCAAACCACAGATATGTCCATGCAGACATTAACTGCTGGTGTCTGGGGAGTAGTGAACAGTGGACGCAACCATGTCACCCCAGGCTGTGGGTTAGATCGCGGAAATGTCGCTCGCTGCGTCCCCCCCTGTGTGCGTGAGCGTAGTGGGTTGGCCGGGCTTACGTCAGGCCAGCGCAGGGGTCTGGATGGAAACACCGTTGCGCTGAGCGTGGTGCTCTCCCGGAATGGCCAACGTCACTGCTAGGGCGGCACCTCTCAGCCCGCCATGAGGCTGACGCCGTGAGCAGCGGGGCCTGCAAGCCTGTGCGCCTGCTGCACCCCAGGCCGCTGATACCCAGACCCGGCTTGCCTGCCCCATCGCTCCAAGGCCGCACTGCTCACCTGCCGACACCGTCGTGTGTCAAAGAGGGCCCACCACATGCCGGTGCTAGCTCCAAGACCCATGCCCGCGAGCTTGGCAGCCTCCTCAGACCATCGCTGTCCTCCGTGACACAGGCCCCCAGGAGTCCACATTCGTTGACATACCCCACCGCTGCAGCCGGCCTACACTGCAGTCCAGTATGCCCCACATCTAGAACTGAGTCTTCATTAATCAAGGGCAGAGATCATGCCAGTGAACGCAGGGAGAGGAGTGAGAGACAGATGCCTGTCAGTCCGGTGGGAACACGGATCACCGTTACGGAGGAGGTCAACCACTCGCAAGGACTGACCTGGTGCCACTAACCCTGTGCGCTGTGAGTCACCGTCAGCCTCCGGCAGAACATTGTTGGTGCCTGAGCCTGTGGCTTGGGGGTTGTCATCAGCAACTGGCAGGTACGGACTTGGTGTTTGGCATGAGTCTGTGGCATTCATATCTGCCATGTTGCTGGACACAGCTGGTATGTGCCCTCTGCCCCATGCCCTGGTGGTACACCTCCCACTCACCTCGGAGACACTCCGCGAAAACCACCTTTGATACATACGAGACCCTGCTCTGCCCTCATGTCCCTACCCCAGTGTCCCGCAAGTCAGCGTCCCGTGGCGGTAGGCCCGTGTGGGCCGCTGTGCATCCGGGGCCACTAACTCTGTGCAACTCAAGTCATGCTCCCTAGCTGTTCGTACATTGCATTCCTGAGTGCCTGATGACTGTTGAAGTTGTTGCCAGCACCAGCTACTCCCTGAGGGCTGGCCTACACACACCCCACACGCAGCCAGCACAGGCGTCACTGGACTAGTGGGCCTGCCAAAACATCATGCCGAACCAAGTATTGACTCTTATCTCTCTGCACTGTCACAGTTGATCAAGGATATGCACTCTGCCCTTGGATGATGACACCCCTCCGAGACCCGAACACACCCGCCCAGAGGCAGTACAGTGCGGCCCACATACGCACCAGGGGCATCGTGGAACGCACATTTGGCGTGTTGAAGTCACGTTTCAGGTGCCTGGGTGTCACAGGTGGAAGGCTCCTGTACAGCCCAGACATCGTGTGCAAGATGATAGTTGCATGTTGTGTGTTGCACAACATCTGTGCACGCACCAATGCCCCATGGATCCAAGTTCCAGAGGTACCGGACGATGATGAGGACGATGGGGCAGGTGGCCCACATGCCACTGCAGCTGCGGCAGGAATAGCCCGTAGGAACACCCTCATTGCCAATTTCTTCTCATGAGCACGTCACATTTTGGCCGTCCTTGGCAATCATGGGACAGTACTAAATGTCCACAAGCACGGCATGTGTGAATAATAAATATTTGCAGGTTACAGGTTGTACTTGTACATTGTCATGTCACAGTTTCCTGCTGTGCCAGATGTGATTGGCCATGTTGTGCACATATGCGGCACCAGTTGTGTCCTGTGTTTTGTTGTGGAGGTGATGCTGTTTGTACCAGAATGTTGTCAATGTCGAGGTGCACTTATTCTTATGTGCGTATGCTGCAAGGTGGGTGAGTCGCTCCTGCGGCTCTGATTTGGCTGCCACTTATCCCTTTCATGCGCTGTGCCTTTCAGTTCTGTGCTTCCACAGTGCTGAGATGTTGCAGACTTGGGTAACTTGTGCTCTTTGTCGAGTTGTGACTCTTGGGCATGGCTTGTCCGCAGATGTATCGTTGACGTCAGGGGTTGTTTGTGCAGGTGGTTGTGTCCGAGTGTGACCTGCTCCTTTCCGGTTGTGGTCCGCACTCAGCCACCTCAGTGTTGTGCCATGTACATTGTCATGATGATTGGACTGCAGCCATGCTACTCGTCATGTGGTGTCTCTTGCATTGTCAGTGTGGCTGACGTATATGCATGTTTGCTGTGTTTCGCACGTGTGCATGTGTTGGTTGTTGATGTGTTGGGTGGGTGCCCCTTTGGGCATATGGTGTACGTGGGACTACTTGGTGTTTGTGTGTGTGCTGAAGTGTTCCCGTGGGATCAGGGACATGATCCTGAGTCATTGTGGGTGTGCAGTGTGCTCTGCTTAATTGTGCATGTGTGCCATTGTACCCATTTCCCCCCGTCCCCCCCTCGCTGGTCGGTACGCACCCTGTTGATGTAGTGTCGGGTCATGTTGAGCAGTGTCCGGATCCCCAACTCCTGTCACCGTCTACCGACTAATGACTGTGGCCACCATCTTCTCCATGTCATTCAGCTCCTGGTGTTCTGCTGGCCCCCCTCCTCCGAAGTGCGTTGCTGCTTTCGTGTTGGCAGCGTGTTTCTGCTTGGTTTTGCCATTCACATCACTCCAGCGCCTCTTGTCCTCTTCCATTGTCCTCCTCGGCGCTGCGACGGCATTCACATGGTCCGAGATGGTGTGCCATCTTTGCCTCTTTGTTGCCAATGACACGTTGGAGGTGACGTACAGTTGGTGGTGGTGTTCTATCTCATCCGTGACGATAATCGTGTTTTCCTGCAGACTGTACCCCGTCTTCCTCTTCTCATTGCCCTTCCATGAGCCCTGGATTCCTGGGTGTTCCTCCGTGGGGATTGTGGGGTTCATGTTGTCCTCTGCAGTCGGTCAGGGTGCATCCGTGGTACTCCGCAGTTCATTTCCTTTTTGGTGGCATTTTCCGTATGCTGTTCTTGTGCTTTTTCCCGCATTACGCGTGGGTATTGCTGGCCTCTTGCTGGTTATCACTGTTTTCTTATCGTGTTTGGGCCCATCGCGTCTTTTTACGCGTTGGGGTTTGTGTTTTTATCGCTGTCGCAGTGGTTGTATCGCGGACATTGGCCGCGGTTTCGGGAGGCTATCGCATGGTACCGCCGTGTTGTGAATTCCACGTTAGCACGGGGTTATTTTCCCTCGATAGACTGCGATGTGTGAAGTTGCGTTAACATTTTTTGGAGATGTTTAGCGCACATTCTTGTGAATATCCCCCTAAGTGAGCTATTGCCTAGAGTCACATTATGCTCGGCTGCCACCAGCACGGGGAATCGAACCGTGAGCCCTGCGTACCAGAGTCAGCTGCTAGAGATATTTACAGTTAAGTTAAGACATGCTCTGGCTTTCAGCTATACTGTCTCGTGCACCACACAGGCTGACCGCAGCTTCAGCAGCTGCAGCTTCACTCAGGCTGATCACAACACGCAATCACAGCAGTCCCGCTGTTGCTGAGCCGCAGTTCCTGCTTGCAATCTTAGCTAGAGACTGGCGGTAGGGTGACCAGACATCCCAGATTTCCCCAGACAGTCCCAGTTTTCTGATTTCTGTCCCAGCGTCCCGACACTTTTCTTAATTTTCAATAAATGTCCCAGTTTTTGGGACAAAGATAAAGTAATTCTGCAAAGCAGAAATGAAACTAGGCTCGCCTTTAAATAGACACCTGTAAAGTGATTTAATTTATTATCTGTTTCTTTCAGGCAGCATAGGAGGAGGGCCGCTGCATGCTCGAAGTAGAGGGAAGACATCGTGGGGAGGAGGGCAGGGGGGCTGAGGGTGGAGGTCCTGCCACAGCTAATGTTATATAATGTTTGTTTGTAAATGCATATGAAAATCTATCTATCTATCTATTAGTACAGATATCCCTTCAGACACTGTGCTGGCTTCCATCGTGCACCTGACCAAAGGGCGCGTCGGCATATAGCGGGGACAGCAACCTCAGCACTGTATAAACCTATCCTCGCCTCGGTATGGTAAAGGAGCCGACGCTGCATGAAGAAGCTGCAGTAGTGCGATTACTTCAGTGTTTATTCAGATTTATTGTTGTGGTACCAAAAAAATATTAAACGTGTTTTGGATGTCTTGCAGCCTTACTCACAGGTAGTAAGGTGCCACTTTACAAGCATATTTACACAGTGTGCCATATGACCTCATCATGGGCAGTGTAAAAAGACTTTCAACAGAGTTATCGGCACACTGATCGTGCTGTTTAACAACGGTGATACATACGATAATTACATTGCATTCAATAAATTAATTTGAACCATTTTATAATAATGCAGTGGGCTGCTGTGCAGGAACGGCTGACGAGAGTCAACATGGTTGGTTTAAAGATAATCACTGAGTGCATTAAGTTGTATTTTAGTTGTATGCTGACGAAAACCTGCAGTATGTTGGCAGACAGTCAGAGTGGGCAGCTTTCTGACTAGGATCATTATGTTTGCTTATGAAACAGCCACTCACCACTAAAGAACCTTTGGGTAAGGTTTTCCCAGCCATACTGTTCACTACAATAAACACAGAGGTGTTAGAGAGAACATGGGAAATGAGAGAACAATATAGGGGTCGTTGGGGGGACAGAATTGCATGGGTGCAACAGTGATGTGGACATGGGGTGTACAGAAGCACACAAAACTTGAGCAGACAAGGGGGTATATTCACAAAGACGGGCGATAACTATCGCCATCGTCAGTCATCGCCAGAAAAGTTAACGCTGCCTAACCCTGATTAATATCGCCATGTTAGCGGGCTATTTTCAAGCCCGCGGTACATGGCGATAGTAACAGGGAAGGGGTGTCAAAACCCACGTACTAATCATCGCGATGGCAAATTAAAATCCTGCGTTAGCCGGCGATGCGTTGTGAATGGCCGATAATCGCCTGAAAAGTCCCATCATCACTACTTTAAGCTCCCGGCCCAACACTGCCCCTGCTGGGAGCCAGGTGTCACTGTGAGACCGGCAGCATGGTGACCGCGGCAATCAGCTTCCTCGTAGTCTAACCATTTGTTTTAACCAAAAATACTGTCATTTTAGTGGGGCTAACTTAGGCAGACACCTTCCATCTGGAATACCTGCATCTTAAAAGGCTCCTGGCTGTGTTCCCTTCCATGCTGCAGGTAGTCGTCCTGTTTAACACCAGCAAAGGCAGGTGTAAATTCACTGCTGCTACCGCGGCTTATCACCTGTTTTTGGTTCGACCGCAGATCTGGCATTTCGTTGTGAAAGTTGTGTTGTGGTTTTTTCGTGTGTTTTTGCACGGGAACGCCTACTCTGCATCTCATTAGAGTTATTTGGTGGTGTCCACCGTTGGGATAAATTTTGGGGCAGTTATCGCAGGAATACTGGTGATGTCTGCAGTTTGCACCAGCTTGTGAATGGGGTGTTATTTCCATCACCACTTTTGATGCGTTAAAGTGGGGATAATTCGAGAGATAAGTCCTTGTGAATATGCCCCAAGGAGTGCTAGGAGTAGAGAAGTACACAACAGAGATAACTGCAAAACACATGCACTCTCATGTAGTGCTTCACAAAGAATAAATAAAAAAGTTCCTAAAGAGAAAGCACTTAGAAGAATAGAAGGAGACAACCAGGAAGGCGGCAAAAAGGCTATGCTCCATGGAAAGGACACAGACATGCTTGAGGGTCTAAAACAAATAAAGACAGAGAATAGAAAGCAAGCAAATGTGAGTGACAAAATGCAAAGGCATTGGTAAGTAATCGGCGGAATCTATTCCTAGGTCAGCTTTCAGAATGTCTCCAATATCTTTGCAACAAGACAGCTGCGCTGTCTGGTAGGCTTCAACCTAAAGAAAGCGCTACGATGAGGCCAGTACTGGCTCCATCATAGCACTTTTTCCCCACCCTCTCCATTGTCATTGCTGCCTCCTTAAGCCCTCCCTCCTTGTTGACCCCTCTCCTTCCCTCCCTCCTACTAGCAATAACACAAAATGCTATGACGTGGCCAGAGCTGACCCACATAGTGCTTATTTCAGCCGTGTTGTACAAAAAGGTGGAATGGGCCATGTACATGAACAAAAGGAAATTGAAAAGCCTTTTCTCTGCCTTCAATTAAAACTGAAAAGCATGTATGCTCCATGATGGCATACACACCTACCAATCCGCCCCCTTGCAACCATTTATGAAATTGATTAAAAAATATAATGACACAGAGTGAATTGATTGGGAAGAACCCTCACACTGGGAGCAATTATTGAAAGTGATACCAGGAAAAAAACTCACAGTGATAAAATAACTCAATGTCAGCACCAAGTTTTCAGCGACGTTCAACAATCATCGACATATTTCGCCACCTTTTTGGTAGCTCATGTTCTTCATCAGTAGTTTTTAACCTGTGCTCTGGGAACCCCTGGTGGTCCACAAAGCTTACTTAGGGGGTCCATGACTGCCTAGAAAATTAAATTATTTTAACAGATTAATAAAGTGTATATAAATAAAGAAGGAAAATGTAATATTGGAACTTTTAAAACGTTCTATAAATGTGAAGGAATTTGAAATTGGAGGCTTAAAATTAAGTTAGTATCCTCAGATTGATTTGTGGGAGCAGTGCAAGTGCATGAAACAGAATGTAGTACGGGCGATGAGTTGCCTCAATTGAATTTAGAAAAACCCCTACCTTCCCTTTAAATTATTTTTTTTATATTTGTGAATTAAATAAAATATTTCATCATTTGTGTATATGTTTGATGAATGCTTGTTTCTCTATTTTACGTGTATTGTTTTGGACGTCTGGAAAGCCGGGTTGCTGTTGCGGCCTCGGTGGGGACTCACTGTCCCACAACTGCCTTTTCACAGAAAATGGGGCTCTGTTTTCATCTCCCTCGCGCAGCGCATTGATAAGTGCCCACTTCCTACCATGACACGGGATGTCTGGTTAGTCGGGTTGTTGTTGCAGCCTCGCTAGGGACTCACTGTCCCACTATTGTCTGCTGACAGAAGGAGGGGGCTGTTTCCAGCTCCCCCCTGTGCCGCACGCTGAGAAGCTCCCACCTCCTACCACGGCGCGGGATGCGCCCAGATTAAGCCCTGGCCAAGAGCAGGCCCGTCCGAGCCCGGATGAGGCTGGGCTGGACCCCCCCTCGGTTTTGTGTACGGGTACCGACGCTGTGCAAAGTTTGATGGGAGGAATTCAGTCTACATCAGCCTGCTGGTAGCAGGCTTACCTTACCCTGGTATTCAGGCAGAATATCGAGTTGGAAATGTCGAGTTACAAAATATCAAGTTGTAAATATCGTGACACAGAAATATCGACAGCAAGAATATCGTGGTCAAGAATATCGAATTTAGGGTAAGAAATATCGTTTTCAAAAATATAGAAGTCATTAATATCGTTTGCAAATATAAAGTTGCTTAAAATATCGATTTTTAATTAGTGTTATGTATTTTAGTATATATTTTAAATGTATGTGACGTATTTTATTTGTATAAGTGTTGTTTATGTTTTTTAATATATGTGTTAAAGTTTTAGCAGTTATTAATTTTGTTTAATTACATTTTGCATTTTTTAGTTCCGTAACGTGTTGTGGGTTTATAGGGGAATAGGGTGGGAAGTAATTTAATTATAATACATTAATGATTCTTTTTTATTTATTAATATTTATTTAATTGAGATTTTATAGTGTTAATTGTGGTTTAATTTTTTTGGTACATTTTATGTGTGGGTTGTGGGGTTTATAGGGGTATAAGGTGGGAAGTAATTTATTTTTAATTGGTTGTTAATTAATATCAATTAATTAATTGGTAATTGTGTAATTGTTTTTAGGTGCGGGTTGTGGTGTTTATAGGGGTAAAGGGTGGGAAGTAATTTATTTTTAATTAGTTGATAATTAATAAATAATTGATGATTAATTTTGTTAATTGTTTAATTATATTTTTTGGGGGGTGGGTTTTGCGTTTATAAAGGTGATAGGTGGGAAGTTATTTATTTTTAATTAATAATTAGTTGTTAATTAAAATTAAATAATTAATTGATAATTAAATATGAAATTGTGTAATTAATTTTAGGTGCGGGTTGTGGGGTTTATAGGTGTAAAGGGTAGAAAGTAATTTATTTTAAATTAATTATTAGTTGATAATTAACATAAATTAATTAATTGATAATTAATTAGGGTAATTTTTAAACTTTTTTTGTGTGGGGCTTTGTGTTTATAGGGGTAAAGGGTGGGAAGTAAATTAATTTTACTTACGTTATAATTAGTTGTTAAATACTATTAGTTATTTAATTGAAAACAAAATTTAATTGTGTAATTATTTTTTTATAGTTTAATTTTAGGTGTGGGTTGTGGGGATTATAGGGGTAAAGGATGGGAAGTTAATTAATTTGTATGTGTTTTAATTTGTTTTTTAATTAATAATATTTGTTTAATTGATAATTAATTATGTTAATTATGCAAGTACATTTTTTTATTTTAGATGTGGGTTGTGAATTGTGTGGTGTTATAGGGTAGGAAGTAAATAAACTAAATTTATGTAAATATTAATGTTTTTGTTAAAAAATAATTTCTAATTAAAAATATTTATTTGTTTGAAAATTATTATTTTATAATATTTGTGATATGTATTTAACATCATAATATGTTTTTATTATTTTTATTTTTAATATTAAATATATTTGTTTTTTAATTTTTAACATATTTATATATATTTTTTATTTATTTTGCATTTTAAATATTTTTATTTTGTTGATGATATTTTGTTTGTTTTTAGTTTTGAACTGACTGGAGTGGGAATAGTGAATTTGACCCCTCCGCAATCCAACACTTTCCCTACTGTTGCACTCACTGGAGTGGGAATAGTAATTTATGCCCCTCCTCTATCCTACACTTTCCCTACTGTTGCACTCATTGGAGTAGGAATATTAATTTTTACCCCTACACAATCCAACACTATCCCTACTGTTGCACTCATTGGAGTAGCAATAGTAATTTTTACCCCTCCGCTATCCATCACTTTCCCTACTATTGCACTGACTGGAGTGGGAATAGTAAATTTTATACCTCCGCTATCCAACACTTTCCCTACTGTTGCACTCATTGGAGTGAGAATATTACATTTTACCCCTCTGCTCTTTAATAGTTTTCTTGGTGTTGTATTGGCTGCAATGGGTGCTGTAAATATTTTCTATGTGTAATTTATCACTTTTACTACTGTTGCATTTATTGGAGGGAGATTTGTAAATTTAATTTTTATCCAGTGTTAATATTTATGTGTTGTGCTAAATGGGAGTGGTAAATTGTTTATATATTTATTGTAATAGTTTGTGTAGTTTTGTTTAAATTGTAGTGGGAATAGTATGCGTATTAAATGTTATAATTAATTTTGTATTGTTATAATTTAAATTATTATGTTTTGTTTATTTGAAATTCTAATACTTTTAGGGGCCCATTACGATGTCTGGCGGAAGCACTACCGCCGTGCTGGCGGATGCAAAAACCACCAGTTACCGCCTGCACGCAGCAGTCCACACGCCCGCCCGATTACGATGCGAAAAGTCAGCCAAACACCGCCGGCAAGCCAGCGACACCGTCCGCCATCAAAGTGCGCCCGTACACGTAGCGGCGCAGCACAATTGACACACACCGTCCGACGAAACACGTACCGCCCGGCGTACAAATTACGATGCCGCACACAAACTGAACCCACGGCTAAGAGACACCGTACGTCAAACCGAAGCGGTAACACGAACGCCGAGCACGGACACCGAAGAAGCGGCACCCCCGAGCATGAATCCAGCACTGCAGGCCCTCCCTATGCTCTATCTGATGCACCACCAAGGACGCAACGTACCGCGAAGACGCAGGTAGGCACACATACAACAAGTGCACGCAAACAGCGCACACAGTGCAAGGGCGGAAAAAGCGGACAACCCCCCACCCCCGCGTGTACACGACACATCTACCATAGCATCCACATATGACACACAGGCCAAATTGTAACATCTCGTAACACATGTGTACACACCACCTGGGACTAGGAACCAACCACCCCGTCACGGCCCCAAAGCGGCGATGACGCTGCCACACATGCGCACAACGCAGAGGCCAACCGCAGCGCCATGCATGCGTCGCACACAGACACAGGGACACAACCAAGCAGCACACACACCAGCCCCACCCCGAACGCACATGACACGTGACAGGCCTGCCACAGACATGTCCCCAACGCCCAATTCACGGACAACACCCAACGTCACACAACCGACGCACACATGTCAGTGAAGTCACGCAACAGCAGGACACACCCCAGTGCAACAAACATGGCGAAGCACACAGCGGCGGCAACACCAACTAGGAGAAGCAGGGCCCCTTCGGGAAGAGGAACGCCAGTACCACACTGAAACACCCATACCACCCTGCACATATGAACAAGACATACAAAACGGAACACCAAAGAGCCCGGGGACCGACAACAGGTGGCCCAAGAATAACACTCACACACAAGGCCCAACGCAGAGCGGAAAGGCAGCCTGCCGCCCACACAAGGGAGAGCAGACAGCACTGAATGACCTTCCATTCCAACTCCGAAACCACAGCCCTACGAAAGAAGCCGGTGAATACAGCCATTGTCCAATAAAAGACCAACACAGGCATGCAGAGGAGACCGACCACAGGGCAGATAGCGCATATCACAGAAGAACACAACGGACGGGAAAGAATAAAGAAAACACTCCCCCATGTCGGCCCCATGCAAGTTAATTGGAAGGAGTCACACATCACTGACCTTGAACTGTCTGAGAAGCATGTGGGATGAGGGCCCGTGTCCTCCGCACAAGCCAACAGAACACAAGTCCTGTCTCCCTACGACTACACAGAGCTCACAGCAACCTCGGAGCGTGCACATTGCAGACTGCACACACAGCCGGAGCACGCCACCACAACGCACCGCTGCAAAATGGCAACCGCAACACACCTACCCAACTACGCCGGACAGGTCAAGCTGTACAAAACCAACCTGATACATATATTGGGATGCGAACTCCTGTCCCTGCTGAACGTAAGTTACCGACTGACTTACCGCATCACATTGTTCAGCTGCGTCATACCCGTCTTCTACTGTCGGAGGTGTCCCTACCAGCATCCCGTGGAGATGTGTCTCTCCAACCCGGCATGTCTAAAGGCGGACCTGCTAGCACTACTCCTCCCTCTGGACGCACACGACAGGGCCTGCTCTGCCTATGGGGGCATGGCGTATGTGGCCAACATCGCACCCGCACTGAAATGGGACCACTGTGCCTCCACACGACGGATCATCGAGCACAGCTACATCGAATGTCACCCAGCATGCCCCATCATGGTCCTCCAAGGGACAACTTACGAACAACACCTTGACAGCCACCATCCGCTACATTGGCTGGCAAACATAAACACCACCAATGACATGGAAGCCCTGCTGGACGGCATCGCATACCTGACAACCTGTAAATTCGTCGGACCCCAACGCAGGTTCCCCGATTGACCTATGATGTCCAACCCCGCACCCATGCTTAGCTTCCGCACGGACTGGCCAGTCACCACCACAACAGCCATACCAAACGACCGGCAACAATTACCACACCATCAACGACATCGCCATGACATCGGATATGACCGGGACATGCACACTGTTCCCCATCACATCCAGGAACACCGCATGCATCGTGGGAGGCAGTGGCATGGGGTCTGTGTATCGCACCCACATGGACGGAACTGCACGAACAACCAGGACACGACATGGATCCAGCGCCCATGGACACACACACCGCTCAGTGGACATGAATAGGTCGCCTGGAGTCTGTGGGTGCTGCACCCCTCCCACCCCCGCCCCGGGAATCCCATACCAGGACCTTTGCACGGACGACAAGTGCAAACAACAACAACACGACCCCAGTGACTGTGACATGTCCAGTAACCACCACATTGCAACAACAAGTGGCACGCCGCTGCATGCACGCAAGCACATGCCCTGATGTCATCTCACATGCACGCGTGCATGAGGAACAACCGCAGCAAACCTGTCACATGGAACTGAGATGGACTGTGCCCATGATGCCAAGCGGTCTGGTAGGCTACTTGTATACCGTCTGTGTCAAAGTCCGCAGCTCCGCAGCTATACGTAAATGTACATTAGCACAGCCTTGGCCAAGCAGATGTAACTCTGAAGCCCACATCCCACATGCAACAGCCAATCACATGTAACCCCACACCCTATCCCATTTGTAATCATGCTCAGTATATCCTCAACATGTATTCCGCTGCCAGTAGTGTCCACTATACTGCATCACAGAGGACAGAAGACTCAATATAATGTTTGAAACCAAAACTGTCTCCGCTGACTCATTTCACAAGTACGAATGAGAGAGGATGAGAGTATGTGAAGTACACGGCAGTCGTGACATGACCATGTAGTCCACTGGTATTGGATGTCAACGCAAATGAGTAGCACAACTGTGGAAGACACACATGTGTCGTGTGAAGTCGTATGGACGCAGTGCTCAGGTGGGTGGGTGCGACGGGTAGATGCGCACATGCCAAGTTGGAGCACGCCGTGTTGGGAGGGGTCATGAACAGTACACCACCGCTTCCCTGGGCATTGTGAGAGGACACCTGTCGGGGGGAAGTGAACACGTGTGTGCACAGCAGCCGGGCACACGAACAATGCGGAACCAGGCGCACACGTCAGCCCACCCTCCGTGGACTAGCTGGATCCTGTTGTGCGCCCGCCATGCCCCTTGACAAGGCACACACAGCCCCAGTCGACCAGGTGTAACCCCAACATAGTCAATCCGCACAGGCGATACAGGGCACGGGATGGCAGTGGAGCATGGTGTGTGAGAGGTCTCCTCGCGCTCCTCCTGGTCATATCACGCAGGCAATAGAACCTCAACGTGTAGCATGGCACAAGTCAAATGGAAGTGTAGGGGGACGCACCTCAGCACGAGCAGCACTGACGTCACGGGAGGTGGCTCGCACCATCCCATCCATTGCCCATTATACCAACCACGCCACATGCCATTGCGACTAAGTGCAAGCGCGTGCGCCACCACCCCCGAGCCCTCCCCAGAGAGGCCAAAGAGTGAATGTGTGGGCCATCAGTCACAGACGGACGCGGCCTGGCCGCAAGGGCAGCCACAGCCACTGGGTGTCGCAGGTGGCGGATCCGGAAGGCGAAGACTGTGATGCATAGTCCATGCAGGCCGGGTCTCCATTTGGGGCACCACGCAGGTGGACGGCGTCCCGCCACACATCATACCCTGAGACAGCCCACTCGTGCAACTGGACCCACACATACACTCCTTGCCCTCTCTGGTGCGAGCTTGGGGCTGCCTGTGCAAGCGCTAGCCTCGCAGGTGCACATGCATATTGGGGGAGCGAGGGGAGGACATGAGGGCTGGGGCGAAGATGACTGTATCACTGTCAGTGAGTACAAGGGATGACCCAGATGTGGAAAGGAAGAGACGTGTCCCGTGTGTACTGCAACTAGTCGCCAATCCAACTACCCCCCATGTCCGGAATGTAAGCCCGCACCTAGGCCCGCCCATCCGCCACATCGAATATACCACCAGCACAACAACCTTCCCATTCGAAACACTGACTGGGGGTGGCGACCAGTGAACAAACATGTGTAGCCTACCCACGCGTACATGTGGGCCCTCCATGATCCATGTCACCTGCGGCAAAGTCATGACATGCGCAATGAGGGAAGTGAGGTGAGCTGTCCGCCCCACGCACAGAAGGTGCATCAGCTCCACAGACCCAGCAGCGAGTCCAGCAGGGGTCACATGTGCAGGGGCAGCTGTGCCTGGTGTGAAGGCACATGCACATAGACAGCACATCGACCAATGTGTAGTCTGCCCACATCTACAGTCCATCATCATGCGGACATAGGAATTGTACACAGGGCAACACATCTTAGTGGGTGCACCCACCGTGACCAACAATGCGCAATCATCGACGTACCCGCCCTGTGCATGGCCCCCCACCCAACGGAGGCACATCCAGTGCCACCATCCCACACACACAAGCCTTCCACGGAACATGCTGTGTCCAATGGTCAGTACAGAGTCAGCGCCCATCTGGTGGATCCTGAACAGGAGACACATGCACACACATGATAGCTCCCACTATGTACGTCTGCCACCTGGCACGTGCAATGTAACCTCTCACCTGTGACGTGTGACTGCAAGCACACAGCCGTCTTGGCATGGGGCTGTCAATGTGGACACCTGTCAATGTTTCGGGAGGTGTGATCCGTACAGTGCTGTACATAGGGTGCAGTGCTGACACCTACTACTGTCTCATATCCCCTCGTGCCACAGGTCCCACTTGTTTTGGCCGCTCAGCCTGTGCCCACATCGTCGTCGTCGTGTGCCATACTCATCCAGCCTCGGAAGCAGTGCCATGCTCAGCAGACATTCATGTTGCCGTGGCGTTGCCGCTTGACGAATATGCAGTCAGTCCCCATCAGCACGCCCCGCAAGTCATTGGGGCCTAGATCCCCATGTGCATGACCATGGCAGTGGTTTGCATCACTAGCCATTGCCATTGGTGGGAGACCTGTGTAAGTGTATTGTGGCCGTGCCGTCCCTGCTTGACAGCTGGGCTGTGACTCATGTGCTTGCTCAGTCATGTCAGTGATGTGAATGCGAAATTGCTATGTGTTGTGTTGCTTTGACATGTGTCCACTGCCATCTTCCCTAGGCGGAGACCGAACATTGACCGCCCATACCAATTGCTGGCGGACATGGAGGATACTGAGGTCATAAGGAAGTTTCGGCTGGACAGGCCAACCCTGCATCGACTGTGTGCCATGTTGGAACCCCATCTCCGTCCCCGCAGGGTGTATCCGACAGCATTCACCCCCACGGCTAAGGTGATGGCCGCCATGCATTTCTTCGCCACTGGGTCATTCCAGCACACAGTGGGCAGTGGAGGAGGGATGTCCCAGCCCATGTTCAGCAAGGTGCTGAGGGATGTACTGGCAGCCATGATGCTGTACCGAAACAGGTACATCAGATTCCCCAGGGCTCGTGAATTGGCGGCAGTGAAGGGTGCATTCTATGCCCTTGGCAGGATCCCACACGTCGTTGGTGCCATTGATTGCACACATGTTGGCCTTGTTCCACCACAGGCCACTGAGCACCTGTACCGCAACAGGAAGCACACGCACTCCCTGAATGTGCAAGTGGTGTGCCTTGCGGACATGGTGATAACCCACGTGTGTGCAAAGTTCCCAGGCTCGGCCCATGACGCACACGTAATGCGCAACAGCATCTTGCCACGACTGATGTCCAATCTGCAACAGGATCGTGGCTGTATTGTCGGTGAGTATGTGGAGTGGTGTAGCGTGCTGGTTGTGCGATGCTGTCCCCTGTCCAGTTGGAATAGCAACGGTTCTCTGTGTCCCTCACACCCAGGTGACTCTGCGTACCCGAATGGGGCATGGCTGCTCAGTCCATTGAGGAATCCTCGCACCCCAGCAGACGATCGCTACAATGAGGCACATGGGAGGACCAGACGTGTGGTCGAGCGTACCTTTGGCCTCCTCAAGTCCAGGTTCAGGTGCCTGGACCGCACCGGGGGTGCGCTGGCGTACTCCCCACAGAAGGTGTGCCAGATAGTGGTGGCGTGCTGCATGCTGCACAATCTGGCCATTCGGAAGCAGATCCCCCTCATTGTGGATGACGGAGATCAACCAGGGCCCCAGCCCGCAGACCAGGACAGCTCGAGTGAGGAGGACAGCGGAGAGGAGGAAGCTGGGAATGTGCGCCAGCAGCTCATCGCCCGCTACTTCACTTGACGGTGAGTGTCCATGTACGACGGCTGATGTGTCTGTATTTGTGCAGGTGTGTGTGTGCTGTGTCAGGGTGGCCTTTTGTTCACTGCGTGCTGTGTGTCAACGCTCCATGCCCAGGTTAGTATGCCACTGATGGTGGCTGTGGCATTGTGCCCTATTGCTCTGTGCGATGTGTGTACATTGCTTGTAGTTGTTGACATGTACTGTGTGATGGGTGTGTGACACACTCATTGAATGTGCTCCTGTTCTGTCTCCCACCCCTAGGTCCCTACAGGCCCTCCGGTTCCATTGCCATGCCACGCATCAGGTGCCGTTCCGCTCAAGGTGGCCGTTGTATTCCGTACAATTAAAACACAGGGCACAGACAGCAGTTTGTGGAAGAGGTGCATTTATTTCAAACTGTGACATGTGATTGTGTGTAAGGTGATGACAAAAGTGGTGCGTGCAGTGACAATGAGCTGTCGGTCATGGCTGCGTGATGCTCAGGGTGTACCCACTGGTTCTATGTCCATAGTCCAACACACACATGCCATCCAGATGGCTGTGTGGAGTGGGATCGTAGTCCAAGTCAATGCAGTGGGTGGTCAAGGAAGGCTGGCTGGCTGCCTCACTTGCGTCTGGAGCGTGCGAAGTCCTCCCGGGAGATCTGTTTCCACTTCGGACGGCCCCTTCCACGTTTGCGAGGGGGTGCCTGCTTGCGACATGCTGGTGGTTGAGGTGTGCTCACTGGCTGTGGACGCAGGGGAACTGGACACTGCTGCTCGACCCTGCGCCCCGGCAGGTGGTGGCGGAGGGGGAGCTGCTGTCCCTGGCTGTGACCTCACCGCCACCACCAGCTGGCCCATGAGGTCCACGAGTTGGCCCATACGGGCGTCCATGGACCTCAGCACCCCCAGCACCTCACGCGTGTCTGTAGCTGACCTGGCCCATTGTCCTTGGGCCTCTTCATAGGCCCCAAGGACTCTGGCCATTTGAGGCAGGGCATGGCTCCCAGGGGAGGCTGGCGTTTCCCTGACCCTGCTCCTCCTACCAGTCCTGCTGCCACCGGCCTGCCCACTAGCCACATTGCTCACCACGGTCCTCGCCCTGGCTCCCAGGGTGGATCCAGTCGTCCGGGCCACCACCTGCGCTGGGGCTGGGGCCAGCGAAGACGTGGTGGCGGTTGCGGCAGTGGTAGTGGCCGCAATGACCGTGGGTGTGGCCGCAATGACCGTGGGTGTGGCCGCAATGCCCGTGGGTGTGGCCGCAACGACAGTGGCAGCAGGGGGCTGGGAATGTTCAGCAGCCCTGGATGATGGGTTGGTGGGTAGGAGGGGTCCTGGGGAGCGGCTGGGCCCTGCCACACTAGATGGGCCTGCTTGGTGGTCCGTGTCCGAAGAGGAGGACAGATCCTCCACATCCGTGTGTCCTCGTTGGGGGCTTGTAGGCTGGCTGTGCTGGCTGCTGTCTCCATCCCCAGCATCCAGCAGTTCGTCACCTGTGGAGAGAATGAGATTTGTTATTGTGTTGCACCTGGCGAAGTCTGTATTGGTTGTCTGACATTCTCCGTTCGTGCACTCTCGTGCACGTGTGTCCCGGAGGCGGGTGTGTGGCTGTACAATCTGTTGTTGTGTGTGCTTGGCAATGGGACTGTGTGCTGTGCACATGTGGCATGGGACGGATTGGCTATGCCGATGGGTGTGTTGCTGTGCTCCTACTTATTGTGACTCTGGTGTATGCGGGCTCCAGGCCCATCCTGGGTCTGGTTTGTACTTTGCTTTTGGGGTGCATATGGAACGCTTAGGAACGCATTTGGCAACATGGGGGTCATGCCCCAGGAACGCATTTGGGATGGAATATGCTTTTGGGGTGCAAATGGAACGCTTAGGAACGCATATGGCAACATGGGGGTCATGCCCCAGAAACGCATTTGGGATGGAATATGCTTTTGGGGTGCAAATGGAACGCTTAGGAACGCATATGGCAACATGGGGGTCATGCCCCAGAAACGCATTTGGGATGGAATATGCTTTTGGGCTACATGCTGTGAGCCATGGGTGCCGAACGTGACATGTGTTGTGGCAGCATGACAGTGCATGGTCTGAGGTGTGTGCATGCCTGACATACCCTGCATATTTGCTGTCTGTTGTGATTACTGGACATGGCATTGGACGCATCGTTATGAGTGTGTGATGGTTGTGTGCCACCCGACGTATTGCAGTTGTCCCATCTCCTTGGTGTGCGTGCTGCCCTGTGCCATGTGCATCACTGCAGTGCTCGGGGGGGTGTGGCCCATGTTGTGTGTTGTTGCTCACAGTGTGGCGTGCGCTTCATTGACTTCTGGCACATGGTTGGTCATGGGCATGTATCTTAGCGTGACTGCTGTATGTGTGGCAGCTGTGCGGATGACATGCCTTTCATGAGACTGGGGCTGACGGATGGGATGGATGGTATGTTGTATGTGCATGGTGTGTCTGTGTGTTTGATGGGTTCAGTGGTGTTCGTGTGCATTTATGTTGTTCCGCTCTGTTGCGTCTAGTGTTGTTTGTCTTACATAGGCGTAGTTGTGGGGTGTGTGGTTGACAGGCAGTAGGGGCTACATGGACAGGACTTCAATGGTGTTTCGGTTGTGTGTGATGGGTTGCACAGTGGCTGCCGTGTGGTACTATATTCAGTGTGGCTTGTGCATGCAGACGTGGCTCCTTGGGTGTTGCTGTGTCTGTGATGGGTCATGTGGGGTGTGAGTCTGTGGTTCATGTCCGTGTGCACATTGTTCACTTGTTCGTGACAGTGGGCGGTGCTGCGTGTTCGTCTGCTACGTAACATGTCCCATGTGTTGGTCGTGTTACGGTCCTCATGCCTCCAGTAATCCAGCCCTGTCCAGTTTCCCACCTGCAGGTTGTTCGTGCGTGCACTGTACTGGATGCCACATGGTTCTAAGCGGGGGGTGCTCCATGTTGCAGGTCTGTGGGGGTGGGGGCGGTGTTGTGGGTCGTGGTGATGGCTGGACACCCACTGACACCGATTGTTGTGGACCGTGATGTCTACCTTTCGGCTGTCGGTGTGCACTGCGGTGGCTGACACGTGGGTGTGGGGTGTGGGGATGCTCCTCCTTGCTGTGCTGTGGGACTAGGGGCCTGGTGTGTGTTGTACTTGAGCTGTCCACCCTCCCACCCACTGCACTTTGTGTTCCTGCCACTTACCTGTTACTTGTCGGTTAGTGCAGCTATGGCGGACACATGGGTGTGGTGGGTGCTCGTTGTGGCGCTTCTGGCATACTTGGGGACCTGTTGGTGGTTACGTGGCTGGCTGAGTGTACACATGCCCCCACGTATCTTACAGTTGTTAGGTTTGGGCTGTGTGTGGTGGTGTCTGTTGCATGTGTGTGTGATGTGTTGTGTATTGTGTGCTGGACATGGGGGTGTTTGTCCCTGGGAGCTGTGGCATGGTGGTAGTGCATGTGAGTACATAGCGGTGTGCTGGTATACATTAGTTTGTACTTACCAGCCTCCACTCCCCCTGGTAATCCGGCGAGGATCTCCGGATGTATAATGACTCGCACCTTCTCCTCCCACGCTTTGAAGGTCTTGAAGAGCGCGGGATTCCCTCCGCCAGTGACGGCAGCCAGCTCTCTGTTCTTGCTCTCCTTCTTCTTGACCAGGCTCTTGACGTCATTCCACCGTTTGTTGATTTCAACTCTGTTCCTGGGCAGGGTCCCGACTGCATTGACCTGGTCTACGATCCGGTTCCACATTCTGTTTCTGGTGGCTAGTGGTGTGTGCTGGACCAGGTTCCCATAGATTTGTGGGTGCACCTTGATAATCTCGTCGACCATGACCGTCAGCTCAATGGGCGTGAACTTGGGCATTCTTTGTGGTGCCATGGTGTTTGTGGTGCTGGTGCGGTGTGTGTTGTGTAATGTGCAGGGGGTTTGTGGTGCCGGTGTATGGTGGTGGTGGTGGTGGTGGTTGTGATGTGTGCGTTTCTGTGGTGTGCTGCTGTCCTTGCTGTGTCACTGTGTCCTCTCCTCTCCTCTCTAGTTTGCAATGTTGCAAGGGGATGTGGTCTGTGGGAGTGCTGCTTTTGTACTTACCTATGTGGGTGTGTCCTCATGGTCTGTTGTTTTCAGGTGTGTTGTGTCTGGTGTTCTGGCCTTTGTATTTTTTGTTTGTCCAGGGGGGTGTTTTCGGGATGTGTACTGTGCTTGTGTATTTGTGCGTGCCTTGCTGTGTGGACTTGTTGGCCATGTTGTGTGCGATTGTTTTTGTCAGCGGATGGTTTCTGTGCAGGGACGTGGGCGCCATGGCTTCTGCCGTGTCAATTCTCATCGGCGTTGTTTGCGCTGGCGGGCGGTATATTTGTGGTTTACCCGCGCTCATGGCGGTGCGATCGTAATTTCACGTGCGGTGTGTCGGCCGTGAGGGCGGGCGGTTTTGTGTTGTCGTGCGTGTTTCCGTCCGTGGCGGGCGGTTTGACTCCGACTCGGACGAGGGCGGGCGGTATCTTGTGTGGTTTTCCGCCGATGGCGGTTTTCGGTTTGTGTAATCGTAATGGCGTGGTCGGTGTTCAGACGGTGTGTGCGGGCGGATTTTTGCCGCTTTCATGCCTGGCGGATTTTTTTACGCCGGGTATCGTAATGGGCCTTTTAATTATTAATATTTGTTAATTGGAAAATTATTTTTACTAAGTTTAAAGATTTTTAAATAGTTTAATGTTTTAATTTAATTCTATTTTTGTAATAGATTTTATGTTATTGGTATATATAGATACATATATATATATATTTGTTATAATTTTAAAATTATAATATACATTAAATTATTAGTTTAATAATTGTTTTAAAGTAAATATATATATAATAATTATTATGTATGTCTGTTTAACTTTTTTTAATTAAGTTTATTTGTTAAATTTGTTAAAATGTATATTAAATCTAATATTTTTTTATTAATATTATTTAATATATTTAATATTTGTTATTTTATTTTATATATATAAAATACGATATTTTGTACAACTATATTAATGAAATCGCTATTTTTCCCCCGATATTTTTGTACTTACCTTTACAAATATAGGATGTCTATATTTTTGACATCGATATTTATAACTCGATATTGTGGTATGGGGATAATTTGGGTGTCGATATTCTGTCAGTGAACCCCTTACCCTTTATGGTGATATCTTTGTTTCATATCCGCCTGTTGTGAGTGAAGGACTTACAGCCCTCAAGCTTTTCCAATATGTCCTCTTGACTCTGGGAACTGTCAGGGACTTTACGCCTTTACCAAGCCGCTGTTCTATCGTTCTTTTGGGGAGCGTTTGAATAGCTATAAACCACCGACTTTGAATAAACAAAAGCCCCATATCTCAGCTGTTATATTTGTTTTAAGGGCCTTCACACCAATTTATGTGGATTTCCCCTACACGATAGATCAACTATGGGGAAACACAAGACACCTTCTGGCGTACTAAAGCCTCCCTCGAATACCACCATGGAGCCCTTCTTACAGTGTGCTGTGGGTCATTGAGAAGGAGATTGCGCTGGCTGAACGCTCCTTATCTCTTTCCTCTACTACCTTACCCCCTTCTGGATCTCTCGGCTTTGGCCCATTAGCGGCCACAGATGTGGGGCCTGGGCTGGAAATTTCTCTCTTATCAAAGGGGGTGTGGGTGGACCAGTCTCCTGTTTCTCCTTCGCCTGAAACCCTTTCATCATCTAGCTGTAGGAGGCCATTCACTCCTTTGGCACCTCAGATTCGGGTGGTTCCTATCAATGCTTGTGGAGCAGGAAGGTATAGGAAGGAGCCATCGGTGTCGACAGTTTCAAATAAGGCCAATGGGGTAGTTGGGAAAAGGAAGCAACCAGATTCACCAAATCAAAACGCCCAAGGGTCAATGTCTCCTAAACACCCAGGGGTAATGATTCCATCAACAGGGAAAAGATCTCAGTGGAAACCTTATTGGATTTATTATATGGTAATTTAATTGCTGGCCTGGTCGCTAAATTGGAACCAATTTGTGCACGCTTAGCTGCAATTGAATTGAAACTCGTTCAGCACATCCAGTCTACGCCACACATTTCTACTCCTATTATACCATCTAATGTTGGCTGCCCACGGCTTGACCAAGAAGCGAGGGGCACAAATCGCCTATGTGCCAAGGATAATACTGACGCTAGCCTACCCAATACAAACACATTGCCAAATCAGATTGTCTGTCCTAGTGGTCGTGTTACAGGGGATGTCTCAACTTCTTTGGCCCCAGTGGCGGTAGGAGCATGCAGGTGAAAAGTTACTCAAAACACTGGCCTGGTGCAAGATGCGCGTGTTGGTGAGCGCATTAATACCACTACGGGCCATGAGATCCTGCCCTCCCGGTCCAACGCCATTATTCTTGATCTAGCCACTCAGATTAGATCAGAACAGGTGGTAAAACTATTTACAGCTGCCCTTTCTTGGTCCCTGCGACCTTGGTAAAAGTGCTGGTCTTGGTAGCTGCCAATTACGTTTAAAGGGCTCCGTTTCTCTGTCAGCAGCTGAGCACTAAAACTTTACAACTTGCTATCAGGAAACGTGTTGACACTTTGTGGCAGGATTAATTGCTCTGGCTTTTCCCTCAGCGGTGAGCAGTGAAATGCCTTCAGCTGCAGTGCATCATGGGTAGAAGAAAGCAAGATGGCTGTGGCTACTGTATTTTCAAAAGATATCTGTTCAAGCTTTTAAAAGAAAGACAGTTGTTTGTGGTCTTCTGAGGTTTACGTCGACAGTAATCAAAAAAGGTGCTGTCCCTAAAGGAAGTCGAAAGCTGATTTACGAGGCAGCTGTGAGAGGGTTGAAGCTTCAACTATTGCAGTGCTCCCAAGTTTGAAAATTCTTAGAGAATTAATTATCATACATGATATTGCAGGAAGTGTTGTGACAAGACCATTGTTGTCTATGACAACAAAAGTGACACCATTGAATTGATAAAACAATCACTCAGTGTTTTGTAAAGCTGACTACTCACCCTTTAGGGTCTCAAGGCGCTGGGAGGGGGGGAGGGTTCTGCAGCTCCGTTGGGGCCATTCGAAGAGCCAGGTCTTGAGGTCTTTCCTGAATTGGTGCAGTGTCGGGCTTCGCTGGAGGTGGAGCGGGAGATTGTTCCAGGTCCTGGCGGCGAGGTAGAAGAACGACCTTCCCACCCGCTCTGTTCCTGTAGAAGTGTGGGACGGTGGCTAGGGAGAGGTCTGCTGAGCAGAGGTTTCTCTTGGGTACATGGAAAGAGAGGCGGTGGTTGAGGTATTGAGGTTTGATGTTGTGGGGGGCCTTGTATGCGTGCTTGAGCAGCTTGAAGCTTATTCTTCTTTCGCAGTGGAGGTCACGGAGGTGTGGGGTGATGTGGTTGTGCTTTGGGATATCGAGGATTAGCCTGGCTGCGGCGTTTTGGACGGTCTGGAGTTTGCAGAGGAGTTTTTTGTTGATTCCGGCGTAGAGGGCGTTGCCGTAGTTCAGTCTGCTGGTGATGAGGGCGTTAGTGACCGTTTTCCTGGAGTCGGAGGGTATCCATTTGAATGTTTTGCATAGTATGTGGAGGGTGTTGAAACGGGGGAATATTAATCAAATAAAAACAAAACCTCAGTAAAGTAATCCACATTTTTAGCAAAAGTAGTGGTGCAGCTGATGCTGTCTTTATGAAGGCTTACCTTCTGGTGAGTTAGCTTCCTGAAACCTCTCCAGCTCACAGGAGCTGCTCTGCAGAGCAATCTCCGGAGTCTCATTTCAGAGCAGGTGCTGGCCCTTATCAACAGGTTTGACACTTAGCCTGCTGTGAGGGAGTTGAACCAGACCTCAAAATGTGTAACTCTCACTCGCAATGAGTGAGACTTGGGGTCTCTTCTGTTGCAATGTATCCATGATAATAATGATAATTCATGTTGCGCACACGAAAAACTTGCTTCTTTGAACTAAACTCAGTATGGTCCTACTCATTTTATTGACCACTGAAGATGAAAATTGAATTAGGCTCGCCAGAATTCAGAATGGAAGCCGTCGCCTTTCTGGGCTGCAGGGGTGCTGCTGCTTAGGGGACGATTCCGATTCGGGCCGGAAAACGTACCGACCGACTCGGATCCGGAATTTTTACCGACCGACACGTACCGGTGCAGCCCGACCCGCAAAGTACGATGAAATGCGTGCAAAAACCGACCGACTCGTACGGAACACAATACGAACGACCGAACCGCGCGGAAAAAAGCTATCCGGAACCCGAACGAAACGTACCCGCGAACTCCGAGCCGCGCAGTACGATGCATCGCGTGGAAAACACGACCGAGTTGCACGGAGCTCAAACCGTATGACCGACACGCATACAAAACAGCGAGCCGAAGCAACCCAATACACCGCGACCGACGCGTACGCAGCACATAAAACAGCACAAACACAGCGTGAACGACTCGGAGAAGCTCGCACGAGACAACTGCAGGGTCCGACTCGGTCAGAAGAACGTCTCCTACATGCACAAAAAGTACAAAGGGAAAAACACAAAAAAAAAGGCCAAACAAGCAATTACAAAGCCAATAAATACTGGGGGGGAAACAGGGAACAAAGACACACCCACAACTCCACCCATATAAAGGACACAAATCCCTACCATGATCCTTTGCAAATTCAAATTACCTGCCAGCACAGAACACCAACAGACAGCAACCACACACACACTCACAGCTCATCCATCACACAAGCCACACACCATCAGCACCTCAACAAATAGCACCCTCACATACACCCAGCAAAACACACACTCACACACCCTCACTTGCACACCAACACACACATCACTCACCACCACCACCCATCACCATGCCCCCAAGAAGAATCCAAAGTTCCTAGATAGTGAATTGGAAGTCCTGGTAGATGAGATCCTCAGGGTAGAGCCACAGCTGTTTGGTACACTGGTCCAACAGACCCCCATGTCGCAGAAAAACAAGATGTGGGCGAGGATCGTCGACAGGGTGAACGCACAATCACCATGTTTGCGCACAAAGGAAGACATCCAGAACAGGTGGTATGTTGTGCGCAGGAGGGTCAGGGACCTACTGAAGAAAGATTACATCTTGAGCCAACACACCGGCAGTGGCCCTCCTGCCAAACCACTATACCTCAGGCCCTGGGAGGAGAAGGTGCGGGCCATCCTACCACCAGTGAGCGTATATGGACTAGAAAACATCCCAGAGACTGGTGAGTACACAACCAATATACCCAATATTGTGTGACAATACACACACATCACTGTCAAGGGGATAGTCAAACCATGCACCCTTAGCAAATCCACAGCAACAAAACCAGAATCATCCCAAGATGTGTATGTCAGTCAGATTAACCCAATACATGCCATCTCATAGTGATATGTAACTGTGTCATGACATGTACAAACCCTACAACAAATAAAGCTAGGCAGTGGCACAAATCTAACCAACAAACACTGTCAGATATGTAGCCACCACTACAACACCACCACACAGGGAATCCCACAGAAAGGAAGGAATTCTGTGTATGCTGGTCAAGTCAGTGTAGCCAATAGCATCATGGGAGTTGTAGTCACAGATATTGCCCACCATCACAATACGCCCATCAACACCACTCTGAACCATGCTCACATCACAGGGAGTGGAAAACAACTGACAAGATGGCTGACACTGGCTACTGCTGTGGGGAGCACAAGGCCCTGCTGGGAACTGGGCACCAACAAACAGCAGGACACCACTGACTGACATCCTGAAAGACAACTTGCATTCCCTGCAATGGAAGCATGTTCCATGGTGGGATATCTGGCTGGGTAGGAAGGAGGACTGACAGCTATGACCATAGTTACCAGCAGCTCTTCCTACACACACCCCTAACACAAACTACACACAACTCACCTGGAAAAATGCATTGCCTCACACTAAAATTAATTATCCCACAAAGAACCACCACCCTGGGTCATGCTGTGGGAAGCACAGTGACACACATGGGACTTGTAGCCAAACAAACGCCAGGACAACACTGTCAGCCATCCATTCAGCACAGGCACACTACCCCACAGAGAAGCAGAGTCAGAAGGAAGGAAGTATGGGCATGCTGGGAAGGGGGTGGAGGCAATAGCATGATGGGAGTGGTAGTCACAGCTCAACATCCCCCCCACATGGCCCAGCAAGCTCACACTGAAGCATGCACACCTCACAGAGAGTGGAAAGCCCCATCAAAGATGTCTGACACTGGTGCTCTGTTGTGGGGAGCACAAGGCCATGCTGGGAACTGGCCACCAACCAACAGCAGGACACCACTGTCAGCCATCTTGCCATTGCTGTCACACCCACACACAGTGAGGTACACGCAAAAGGAAGGAAGTATGGGCATTCTGGGAAGGGGGGTGGAGGCAATAGCATGATGGGAGTGGTAGTCACAGCTCAACATCCCCCCCCACATGGCCCAGCAAGCTCACACTGAAGCATGCACACCTCACAGAGAGTGGAAAGCACCATCAAAGATGTCTGACACTGGTGCTCTGTTGTGGGGAGCACAAGGCCATGCTGGGAACTGGCCACCAACCAACAGCAGGACACCACTGTCAGCCATCTTGCCATTGCTGTCACACCCACACACAGTGAAGTACACTCAAAAGGAAGGAAGTATGGGCATGCTGGGAAGGGGGTGGAGGCAATAGCATGATGGGAGTGGTAGTCACAGCTCAACATCCCCCCACATGGCCCAGCAAGCTCACACTGAAGCATGCACACCTCACAGGGAGTCAAAAGCCACTTCAAAGATGTCTGACACTGGTGCTCTGTTGTGGGGAGCACAAGGCCATGCTGGGAACTGGCCACCAACCAACAGCAGGACACCACTGTCAGCCATCTTGCCATTGCTGTCACACCCACACACAGTGAAGTACACTCAAAAGGAAGGAAGTATGGGCATGCTGGGAAGGGGGGTGGAGGCAATAGCATGATGGGAGTGGTAGTCACAGCTCAACATCCCCCCCACATGGCCCAGCAAGCTCACACTGAAGCATGCACACCTCACAGGGAGTCAAAAGCCACTTCAAAGATGTCTGACACTGGTGCTCTGTTGTGGGGAGCACAAGGCCATGCTGGGAACTGGCCACCAACCAACAGCAGGACACCACTGACTGACATCCTGAGAGTCAACCTGCACCCACTGCAAGGGTGGCATGCTTCATGGTGGGATAACTGGGCTGGAGGGAGAAGGATGTCCAGATGACAACCAAATACCACCAATGCTGGCCATGCACACACCTCAACATTCACATTGAAATGCTTCATGTTGTCAGGACAATGCGCTACACCAATATCAACAGCTGACTGTGACAACTTAGGACAATGCAATGTACAGGCCCGCATCCAGAGGTACAGTCACAACTGTCAGGTGTTTGAACCATTGATGCCTGTAGAAACATTACATACATTGTGTGTCTCTTCCAAATACAGGTGATGATGGGGACACAGCAGCAGACGCTGAGGAGTCCCTGTCCCAGGCTCCGGGGGACACTGAGCCCACTGGTGTGGAACAGCCTCTGCCCACCTCGGATGACGAAGACCTACCTGGCACCTCCGCAGTGAGTCATCATGCAGCACCAGCAGGACCACCAGCTGCACCCCCTGCACCCACCCCTCCAACAACTGCCAACACACGGACCACCCCTGCCGACACGGACAGACCAAGGACCACCACCACCAACAGCACACGGACCCCGGCCCAACGTGGAGCTACGGACACCAACACCAGCAACAACCCCCAAGGGGGCCCAGGGTCACCTGTGCGTGCCACCGCAGGTCCTTCACGTGTCGCCAGGGGTGGTGGGAGGGGTGGTAGACATAGGTCGCTGCTTGCAGAGGGGTCTGGACTGCATGATGACCCACAACTGGTACGCATAGCTGATGCGTACCAGACTAGCACCGGAGAGTTCAGCCAGGTAGTGGGGATCCTCAGGGACATTCAACAGCAGCAGGCTGCCCATCATGCCCGCTTGGACTTACACATGTCCCGCATGGAGTCCAAGTGGGACACATTGCAAGAACAGACGGCGGTGCATAGGGACATATTACAATGCCTCCGCCAGATTTGCACCAACATGTCAACACCTCCCTGTGTGCCCACAACATCTGGTGCTGCAACAACTGCAACTGCCACAGGGAGGGAGGATGACTCTGGCGGAGAGTCCCCTGCACCGCAGCAGCCTGCACTTGATGGTCCCCCCCAAAGAAGAGGGGTCGTCCGAGGAAGGACAACTGAGAGGCTGATGGCCATGCACAACCCCCAGGAAGCCAACACCTGTTCTGGAAAATCACCTTTGTGCGCAAACTCTTCACCCTGTCGAATGCAACACAACTCTCCCACATGACATGGGGAGCTCAAGTTGGACCAATGTATCAGATGACTGTGGACTTTACTCAGGACATTTCTGCTATCAGGACTTCCAAATCATCTAGGAACTTTGGATTACAATCACAATGTACAGCACCCACCATCCTGTGCACTATACTCACACATGTATGTCAATAAACTCACTAATACACCATACTTGCCTCTGTTGTGATTCCAACGTTGTTTCTGAAGTGGAGATGATGATCTGTGAAATGACACTGTGCACGCTAACTGCTACAGCAAGTACAACACCGGCATGTGAGTCATGGCGACGTGACACATATGAGGGAGACACACCACCAGGGCTACACAACACATACACACCAGGGCCATCTGACTCATCGCCTACACTGATGTTGCCAGGAAATACGGTGCAATGCACAGACCCAACACCTATTCACAGTCTGTGTTAACTAGCCCACTGGTGCAGTAAGCAAATGTCAGTCAGATGTGTGACCACAGACAACGCACATCACAAAGTGAAGCACAGGTTTATTACACATTTGCAACATGTTGTAACCACCACAGATGCAAGGTAATCCCACCTGGCAGTGGGCACACAGTCAACAAGTGTAGAAGAAAGGAAGTCCATGGGTGTGGCGCACATCACCTGTAGGGAAACGACAGCTACCACCCTGGTAGTTGATTCACGGTGTCGGGGGATCACAGTTGACCAAACAACTCTGAAAGTACCCTGTGAAGGACAGAAATGACACACAGTCAAAAGCACTGAAGAACAGGACAGAACTGCAATACTCATGCCCAATACATGTCACAAGATACCCACCCAGAACCAAGTTAGCATGTCAACACTGTTGTGGAGTACAGACTACCTGTAAGGACACATCGCTGCACGCATACAGTCAAGTAGCACATGGACACACTCAAACAGCACCAGAGCACCACCAACACATATCATGCAAACTCACATCATTGACATAACATCCCTGGATACTCACATTCAGCTGAAGAAGTTGGTGATGAGCTGTGTGCGGACATCACCCTCATCATCATCATCATCACTGGCATCGTGGTCCAGCCCAGGATCCTCCACAGGTGGCGGATGTTGGTCATCGTCATCCAGGATGAGAGGCAACTCCTTCCGCACTGCCAGGTTGTGTAGCATGCAGCAGACGATGACAATCTTGCACACCTTTGCTGGGGCATATGGGAGGGCCCCTCCTGTCTTATCTAGGCAGCGGAAGCGGCTCTTCAGGAGACCAAAGGTCCGCTCAATCACTCTCCTGGTCCGACCATGTGCCTCATTGTAGCGCATCTGGGCTGGTGTCACAGGGTTCCTGAGGGCGTCAGCAACCACGGCATGTTGGGGTATCTGGAGTCACCTACATACAGACAATTGCACATTAGCTGATTTGGAAAAGAGGGTGGAACACTACATTGCAGAACACACACAATGGTACAAAGTCAGTACACACCAACAAGCCAGGCACGCTGGTTCCGCATCTGTGACATCATCCTCGGGATGCGACTACTCCTCATCACGTAGGCATCGTGTGCAGAACTGGGGAAACGGGCACAGACGTGTGAGATGCTCATATCTGCAAGACATACCACCAGTGCATTGACCGAATGGTAGTGTTTGTGGTTCCTGTATGCCTGCTCTTGGGCCTGTGGTGATACCAAAGCCACATGTGTCCCATCAATGGAGCCAATGACATGCGGCATCCTCCCCAGGGCATAGAAGTCACTCTTCACGTCAGTGAGTTGTTGAAGTCTAGGGAAATAGATGTACTGGTTCAGGTATCTCAACATAGCCTCCAAAACATCGCGGAGCACACGGCTGAACATGGTCTGTGACATCCCACCAGCAGACGCCACAGTGTGTTGAAAGGTACCGGTGGCAAAGAAGTGTAGGGCTGCCATCACCTTCACCTTGGGGGTCAGCGCTGTAGGGTATGTCCGGCCAGGTTGCAAATGTGGGGCCAACCGCACCGTCAATTCCTCAATCAGTGGCCTGGTGAAGCGGTACCGTCGGATGCAGTCCCGTTCAACCATTGTTGCAAGGTCAGGGAATGGCCGATGGACAGCTGGTGCCCTGCAGTGCATAGGTGAAGAAAGAAAGATTGTCAGTCACCCCACATATGTGGCATAGACCAGACTCAATATCACATGACACATCATTACGAGACACAAGTACATGATGCGTGTGCCGTTCCGTAAGGACATGTATGGCACCTACATGGCTAACATCTAACATCACAGTTCAACATGTGTCCTCAACAAGTCCCAGGTTGTGCTATGGGATATCATTAGGCTGTGTCACAGTACCCATGTACTGCTGTCACGTTCCAAACACACACCACAGTGACATGTGAGGACAGATGTGCCCCAGGCATCACAGCTCATCGACAGGTAGATACCCAGGGACCCTGTATTGCCACATGGACACTGGCATGACATGGTGCATCATGAATACACCACAGCTAAACAACCATGACCCCCACAGGTAGTGGTCCCTGTTGCCTCGGCAGGACAGACATGGACGTCTGTGACACACACACGCACAACATCAAAGTCCATGCACAAACAACGTGGATGTGGAGACTGTCTCCCATTGTGCACATGGAATCAGAGACATTGTAAACACAACATGCACACAGACTGTGGAGGGCCATCACAATTGTGGCAATGGGTCACCCTGGGACGTACATACCGTCCCACATGGGACTCAGGGGGTATGTGACATGACATACACATACACAACCGTGAAATGTGACCATGCCACATGCCCTGAAATGAACAGTTGCACACCACAGTGTTCATGTGCACAACACACCAAGGATTCTGTCCCCATGAACACGTGCACAGCCTGGGAGTGGCTGCCGCCAAGTGCCACCCAAAAACAACATGTTGACCCCCATACACGGAACAGGTAATGCAGCCTTACATGCCTTAGGACACAGTGTGGACAGGCTGTGGTGTTGTAGGTGTGCCCCTCACTCCCTGGGAAGTATATGTGGCTGGCATATGTTCACCTGTGACAGGCATGGTGACATATGCCAGTGACTTGTACAGGGACGCGTTGTACAGCAATGGACCGATCGGAGTGCACACATTGGCCATTGCATACGTTGTGAGCGGGTACGCGTTGTCATCCGATGTACGCGTTGTACAGCAATGGACCGATCGGTGCGCACACATTGGCCATTGCATACAATGTGAGCGGGTACGCGTTGTCATTCGCATATACGCGTTGTACAGCAATGGACCGATCTGTGCGCACGCATTGGCCATTGCATACGATGTGAGCGGGTACGCGTTGTACAGCAATGGACCGATCGGTGCGCACACATTGGCCATTGCATACGATGTGAGCGGGTACGCGTTGTACAGCAATGGACCGATCGGTGTGCACCCATTGGCCATTGCATACGATAGCGTGAGCGGCACGTACGCGTTGTACAGCAATGGACCGATCGGTGCGCACACATTGGCCATTGCATACGATGTGAGCGGGTACGGCGTTGTACAGCAATGGACCGATCGGTGTGCACCCATTGGCCATTGCATACGATGTGAGCGGGTACGCGTTGTACAGCAATGGACCGATCGGTGTGTACCCATTGGCCATTGCATACGATGTGAGAGGGTACGCGTTGTCATCCGATGTACGCGTTGTACAGGAATGGACCGATCGGTGCGCACACATTGGCCATTGCATACAATGTGAGCGGGTACGCGTTGTACAGCAATGGACCGATCGGTGCGCACACATTGGCCGTTGCATACATTGTGAGCGGGTACGCGTTGTCATCCGCATATACTGCGTTGTACAGCAATGGACCGATCGGTGCGCACCCATTGGCTATGGCCTGGCCTGGCAACGGACGCGTTTTCAAATCTTTAACGAGTCTGATGCTGTGAATTCAGTTGGTCACCCACAACAATGTTGCAAATTCATGGGTGTCATGAAGTTGAACTTTTGAAGGATGCTGTGGGCGTGTGTAAGTGGTGCAATTCCATGGATTGGCCAGATTCAGAAGATGCAAACGACTTGGACCTATCACTTTGGACACATGGGACAGTATCTGCCTCTGCAGCACACATATAATGCTGGCTGTTCCCCTGAGAGCTCACTTGCCTGCACTACATGCTCCAGGACGACATCTGCCACCACCACTGCTGCTGTATCTGCACCCTCTGGATCCTGCAATGGCACGTACTGTGGAGAGAGCCCCAGCCTTCAGCACTGAGGAGAACCAGGCCCTGCTGGACAGCCTCCTTCCACAGTACAGCAAGCTGTATGGGAAAGCAGGGGAGCAGGTGAGTGTGCTGTCCACTGCCTTACTAAATGTGCATGTTGTCTGACTAGCAAGACTTACAGTCTGCACGCCACTGGCTAGCAGGCTCACTGAGTAGTTGTCACCCCCCATAGTGTGTAGTTATATGCACTGAACAGGTATAGTGCAGTGACAGTGCATTTAAACAAGGTTTTACTTCCCAGGCAATGATACCATGTAGTAACTGCTGGCAAACTGTCCATAGCCATCGTTGCACTGCCTGTGTACATCATGTGCCCCTGTGATTGAGACATGTATATCCAACTGTGTAATGCACGGATATGTTGAATGTGTAGTAATGGCATTTTCACTTTGTCATCCTCACAGGTTGATGCCCACCAGAAGCAGCAGATATGGCTGACCATCGTCCGGGCAGTGAGATCCGTGGGGGTCTACAAGCGCCGGATCCGCAACTGCCAGAAGAGGTGGCAGGACCTTCGGGGCTGGACCCGGAGGATCGCACGGGTCCAGCTGAAGCTGTCGCCTCCTTGCAGGAGGGGCGGACACCGGACCCTGACCCCCCACATGCTCAGGATCCTGGCGGTGGTCTTCCCTGATCTGGATGGGCAGCTGAAGGCCAGAGAGCAGCAAGGAGGGGTTGAGTCCATGACTGCATTGTGAACTTTGTCTGCCATGCTATGTGCCCTCCTCTGGGCTGGTTAAACTTCCACAGTACATCAGTCAGGACCCATGTCCCTCAATTGTGCACTGCCCACTCCTCATCTGATACCCAGGTGTGGCCCTTACAGTCAGGGAATTGTGTCACTTGGGTACTGTGTCCTTGCATTTTGCTTAGCTCAAGGTGGGGGACAGCATTTGTTCCCCTAACTCTGTGGTGGGCATCATGGGTGGGTCCATTGCTTACACAATGCCCGTGTTCTGACATGAAATCTGCGTGTTACTTTGATATGTGGTCCAATTGCTGAACTGATCCACCACATGTGCCTGGGGTATCTGGCACACACCCATGCTGCGGGTGGGAACAATGTTTGGGCCCCAGGAGTGTGTATATTACGTGTGTCACACATACTTAGCCACCTGCCTACTGTCCAGGGCTCATCCCTCATTCACGTGGGGCAGGACAGTCATGCCTACTCCAGGCCATACAATACACTCTGTACTCCCACTCACGTGTATCAGCTGACACGTTGTGCTCAGTGATATGTCCCCTCAGGTGTCTGCCTCTGTGTCAGTGTGCTGTGACTTCGTTGTCAGGACTACTGGGGTGTTTCTCGGTTGGGGCTCAGCATGCCACCGGAGATGTAACCATAGGAGACGATACTTGTGTGACACATAGGTGTTTGGTCACCTGACCATGCAGACTGGGGTATGCGAATGTGAAGTTCAGGCAGCTGTTTCCCATTCACAGCAGATTGAGAGGTGCTCAGGTTCCGAGGGTTGTGTTACAGGTCTCCCATATGTCCAATTGGTATGACGTGGACAGATAAGGGTTCAGATGATGTGGTGTGTGGGGGATGTACATGTGCACTTGTTCAGCTCCAGGACTTGCATTCCCCATGACCTACTATTGTGACACAGTGCAGACTGTTTTTGTCTGGCTGCCCTGCCCATGTGACTGGAGACAGTGATGTATGACTTAGCAGGCATGCCTGTGCCATGGCATGAAACTTCCTATGAGTGATCCTGCAGGGGAGTGACATGTGCTACATGCACACCATTGTGGCAATGACTATCAGGACATGGGTGCATCATGGTGTCTGTCGCTGGTATGCATCACATGCATTTCAAAATTGACTCTGGGCATCCCTTTATCCGGACACCTGTACTGACTCAGTGGCAAGAGTTGTGATGTGTGCATGTTCACATGCTTCACCGTGTTCTCTGCACTGTCCAACTACTGTGTAGGTGGTGCATGTGTCCACACTGGGGTATTGCCATCCGACAGACACCAGACAGATGGGTGCAAGGCCAGGAGGGATGTGAGTGCCATGGTTGACCATCAGACTGACAATTGGCTTCCCCTACTCTGTTTGGGCACTTTTGGCAATGTTCAACTAAGGATGCCAGGGCTTGCTCTGTAATGTGCTGTACTTACTGTGGTGTGTGCGTTCGGTGCAGGTGACTGATGTCTGTCTGTTTCCCTATTGTTTGCAGATACATCCACGGCCACAGGAGGGGACAGCTCCACGGACCAGGAGGAGCCGCAGAGCCAGACTGGGTCAGCAGCCGAGGAGTGGTCGGAGGGACCCAGTGGCACGGAGGGCGAGGGGAGCCACACCGAGGAGTCCTCAGCACCATCCACCTCAGCTGAGGACCACAGCAGCTCGGAGGATGACTCCCTTGTGGAGGCGGGTGTCAGCAGCCACCACACCCCAGCTAGTGTTGCTGTCCCCGCCACCACCACCACCACCACCACCGCCCTCCCATCGGCTCCCATTCCCGAGGTCCGTGGAGGCTCCCATGTTCGGGAGCGTGTCTCCTTCGTGCCAGGCACCGCACCCCCTGCCCCTGTGTCCCCTGCTGCCCTGAGTGAGGAGTCTGTGTACCTCCTTCGCCAGCTCCATGTAGGGCAGACAGCGATGCTGAGTGTCCTCCATGCACACACCACTCTGTTGACTCAGCTGGTGTCGTTCATGGAGGGCATCTCATCGGGCATGTCTGCCCTACAGAGGAGCAATAGGTCCATGGACTCCTCCCTGACGGCAGCATTGTCCCTCCTCCAACAGTCCCTCACCCCTCCTACCTCTGCCCCATCCACACTCCCCAGCACCTTACCTGTCCCAAGCACACACACACCGGCACAGGCACACACCAGCACAGACACAGGCAGCACACAGACACACACGCCAAAATCCAGACGCACACGCACGCACAGTCAGGGGACTGAAACCACACTCACAGGGGATGGGGCCCAGGCACACACACACGCATCCACGGGCACTGCGCAGCCCTCAGTTACCTCTCCCTCCAAGGCCCCTTCCCTTGCCTCACCTGCAACCCCAAAGACACAGCGGCTCTTCCTCAGTGACCTCGGCCTCTTCCCCTCCGATCCAGCTGATACAGCATTCAGGGGGAAGAGGAAGCCCACCCACACGGAGGGAGTGCCCCTCGCCCCCGGACACCCTCCCCCAGGCGCAGACCGACTGACGCCCCCTTCCGCAAGTCCCCCCGGACCCGGAAGAGCAAGACCCCGCCGCCGCCCTGCAGCTCAAGCACCAAGTCTCCTTCCTCCATCCCTCAGGCCCCCACTCCACCGGTGCCCCCACCACACCCTGCCCCAGGTTCCCCCACCCACAGATACACCATCCCCAAAATGATCCGGCCTTCTCCCCCTGCCACTTGCTCTTCCGGCACCACACCCCCGCTGCGCATGTCTGTGCCACTGGTATGGAGACGGTGTCCTCCCCCTCTGTCCTGCCCACCTTACCTGAACCCCATTCTCCTCCCCTGGAGGTAGGCACTGCAGTGGAGTCCACTTCCACCCCGTCTGACTTGGGCACTGCAGTGGGGAACCTGTCCACTCCATCTGCACGGCCCACTGCAGTCGTGCCAGCACCCACACCATCTGAGTCATGCCCCCCAGTTGTGCCGGCACACACCATGTCAGACACCTCCACTGCAGTTGTCAGTGGCTCTCCAGCACCCACCACCCCTTCCCTGCCTCCTTCTGGTGAGCCCTGATCCTGTCCCTGCGGTGCCTGGCCTGCCCCCCCCATATGCCCCTCCGAGGGGATTGTCCCTGGTGTGTAGCAGTGCAGGCATGCATAGGGTGACATCTGCCACTGTCACCCTGTTTTGACTTTCAGAATGGACTGGCCATTGGCCTTTGTTTCTTTTCTTCTGGACTTTAACTTTTGAACCCACATATGCTGATTAAAGCTACTTTCTGTTCTCTAGTGGTATTGCTTCTGATGTACATGATGTTGATGATGCTAACCGTGCCCTTGCTGCATTGATGGTGATTTTTGGTCTCATGAAAATGAAGTGATACTGTGCAGGAATCCATGTGGTCCACGGGTAATGTGTCCTATCCTGTAGTGTATCCATGTCATCCTTAGCAGCATGTGAGGGTGTCATGTTTTCAATATTTGGCAATGGGATTTCCTACTTACATTTGCAATATCACATCTGTGGCTTACACCCTGCACATCTGTTGTGCTTGCCATTTTTCAATTAGTCTACTTCCCTGACCGTGTGGCCATCTCCACTGGACATGCAAGTTTGGGCATCAATGGGGAAGGACTCATCTGTGTTGTCAGTGCAACTTGCTATACATGTGTGTTGGATCTGTGCTGATGATTTCGTTGACACTCCCATGACCAGGCTGATATGACGGGAGCCTTCATTTCGTGCTAATTGTTGACTGTGTGACCAAGTGTTCTGCTGACATGATGGAGCCCTACTGAGGCAACATATGGCACAGCTTTCCTCACACAGGAGTGGAGTCCCCTCATGGCAGTGTGTAATCCTGTGACATTGCCTGAGCCCAAGGTGTGTGTTGTGTGAGCATGTCTGTGTGTGTTCACTTCCATTTTGCTGTGCATGCTGGGATCCCTGGTGATGTTCCTGTTTGTGATGCTTGCTGAGTTGACCTATGTTCCCCCAAAGTCTTCTCCCTGGGTTCTCTGTGATGTGGGTGCATGGCACATTACTGGTCATCAGGGTGTCACCCATAGGTGTGTTTGCTGTCAGGGCTGAGTTTGTGGGCAAACGCAGATGGGACACAGTCAGGATTCCCCTTGGCACTTGTTGTTTACACCTGTCATGTAATTTCCAGTTTGTGTTAGCTTTCAGTGATTGTGACACGTTGTGTGTGTGACTGCTGGCACTCCTCAGGGTCAGGGCTGCAATGTTGGTAGTTGTCTATGTGTGTTCTTTGTGGGTGACCTTGGCTTTTTCATTGGTGTGGGACTGTGGCTGGGATCCCATTGGTTGGTGTGGTATTGCCGTCATGTCCATGTACAGCGTAGTGTGCAGTGTGTCAGACATTCAGGAGTCTTGTTGAGTGGCCATGTGTGATGTGTTTCTGCACCTTAGTTCCCACCACCCCCCATGGGATTGTCATGGGTGCATGTGCAATGTCACCAGTGCATGTGAGCTTCACTGCTGCACGTTGTTGGAGGTCGAGGTGTGTGGTGTTGAGTGTGTGCAGATGAGAGTTGTTGCCCGGCTAGACCCCTGCCTCCATGTTGGCCTTGGCTTTCTGGCCGTGCTGATTGATTTGTGCTTGTGTAGGTGTGATGGTAGTTTGTTGATCAGGACACATGACTGTGGTTCACAGTGTGAACGACATCTAGCTTTGTCATCACAGTGGGATTGTCATGCAGCCCAGGGTCACCACATTGTGGGGACCCTGGGGGTAGTGCTGTGGTGTGTCTGTGTCTTGCTGTGTCAGTTGCTGTTCCTACATGCTTGTGTGACATGTGTGATTTGTGCTCCCTCTCATCTAACAATGCCTGATTGCCCACATAGGGGATTTGGATCCATGAGTTACTTTTGTGTGGCACTGTATGCGCATCTGTGTAATTGGTATTCAGGCCTCATCATGTGTTGTGTGGTTGCCTGGGGACACTGGCACCCCCTCACCTGTTGTGTTTGATGTGCAGTGTGGGGCTGCCTGTTTGTGTTTGTGCATATTCACCACTGCATTGGCATATCTTTAGTGTGCCATTGGCTGTATGTTGTTTGGTGGGTTTCCCCTGCTGTCCCTGGGACTCCTAGGTCATCAGTCAGCACAATGATCATTGTTTGTGTGTCCCATTGCTGCCATGGTATGGTATTTGTTCACCTCACATCTACAGTCTCCACAGGATATCTACATTTGTGTGCCCATTGGTGCAAATATGTGGGTCTGCATTATGATGGTCACTTCTGTCATTGTGTCATTGATGAATGTTGACAGTGTCAGCCCCCATGGGTGATGTTTGTCTGCACATGGCCAAAGGTATGTCTTATTTGCACTGCACTGTTTGCCTCCCCCAATCTATGTTGCTATGGGACACAAGCACTACTTTGCCACTGATGTGTTTGTTGTTCTGTGACCAGGAATCATCCATGCAGTTTGGCAGTTGCAGCTTTTTCAATCTCAACACTTACATTTTGGTCACTGTGATGATGGGGGTTTAGACTCCATTGCCACAATGTTCAAGATGTGCTTCAGCTATGGACCCCACACTTACCTTTTGGTCACTGTGATGATGGGGGTTGGACCCCATTGCCACAATGTTCAAAATGTTCTTCAGCTATGGACCCCACACTTACCTTTTGGTCACTGTGATGATGGGGGTTGGACCCCATTGCCACAATGTTCAAAATGTGCTTCAGCTATGGACCCCACACTTACCTTTTGGTCACTGTGATGATGGGGGTTGGACCCCATTGCCACAATGTTCAAAATGTGCTTCAGCTATGGACCCCACACTTACCTTTTGGTCACTGTGATGATGGGGGTTGGACCCCATTGCCACAATGTTCAAAATGTGCTTCAGCTATGGACCCCACACTTACCTTTTGGTCACTGTGATGATGGGGGTTGGACCCCATTGCCACAGTGGTCATGGTCTGCTTGCATTGTGGAGGCCACACACATTTATGTGTGACACATGTGATAGGGGGTCACATTGTATGTTCAGAGTCATGTTCAGTGTTGTAGGCATTTGACACAGTCTACACACGCTTGTCATGGTGTTGGGGGGAAGTCTTTTTCTTGCATTCCTTAGGTTGTAGTGTGCTGGTTGTGTCATGTATTGTCCATCCTATGAGTGGGGGTGGTGTTGGTGGTAGGCATCCAGCCCCCCCTGGGTAGGGGTGGTAGTAGTGACAGGCATCCAGCCCCCCATGGGTAGGGGTGGTAGTAGTGGTAGGCATCTAGCACCCCCTGGGTAGGGGTGGTAGTAGTGACAGGCATCCAGCCCCCCATGTGTAGGGGTGGTAGTAGTGGTAGGCATCCAGCCCCCCATGGGTAGGGGTGGTAGTAGTGGTAGGCATCTAGCACCCCCTGGGTAGGGGTGGTGGTAGTGGTAGGCATCCAGCCCCCCCTGAGTAGGGGTGGTAGTAGTGGTAGGCATCCAGCCCCCCATGGGTAGGGGTGGTGGTAGTGGTAGGCATCCAGCCCCCCCTGAGTAGGGGTGGTAGTAGTGACAGGCATCCAGCCCCCCATGGGTAGGGGTGGTAGTAGTGATAGGCATCTAGCACCCCCTGGGTAGGGGTGGTAGTAGTGGTAGGTAGGGGTGGTAGTAGTGGTAGACATCTAGCACCCCCTGGGTAGGGGTGGTAGTAGTGACAGGCATCCAGCCCCCATGGGTAGGGGTGGTGGTAGTAGTAGGCATCCAGCCCCCCCTGAGTAGGGGTGGTAGTGGTGGTAGGCATCGGGCCCCCCATGCGTAGGGGTGGTGTTGGTGGTTGGCATCCAGGCCCCTATGTGTGTATGTGGCATTGGTGATAGCCATCCCGCCCCTATGGTGCTGCTGTTGCTGGTGTAAGTAATTTCTGCATCCCTATGTGTGTGTGTTATATGTCGGGTACGTGTGGTTTGTTTGTGTGGTGGGTGTCTGACTTACCTTCTGCGCCATACGCGTCCGTACCAGTTCCGGTAATAGATGTAGAGTATTGGTAGAATAGGCGCGATGGGATTCATGGTTGGGTCGTCTCGTTCGTCTTTCTCTTTGCTTCGCCTCGTCCTCGTCGCTGGCTTGTTCGTCTCGTAGCCGTGGATCGTCTTGTGGCGCGAATCGGAGCTTATGTGCGCCTCTCCCGGATGCTTTGACGTGCCGTGCGTAGCGACGGGTTCGGCAAGTACGGAAGGCGCATCGTACTAGTCCGGCCGGACGGGGCTGCATTTGGGCTTCCGTGCGACTCGATTCTGCGTTTCCGGATCCGCATCGGTCGGGGAACAGGAGCTGGATTGGGTGAGTGCGACTGGGTCGGGATTTGGGCAGTTATGCGCATCGTACTTGCTCGTTCGGACGTATGTGCGAATCGGTCGGGAAACACGCATTCGCCTGGTTTTTTTCCCGGGCGAATGGTGTTAGGTGCGCCTCCGACCGGGATCGGAATCGACCCCTTAGTGTGTGAATTATCTGGGGCGAATCTTCAGCTTTTCTTTCCATTGGTGAAAAGAAAAACAAGCATTGTACTAGTCAGCAGTTATACACAGGTTTGAGAGTTTCCTGTTCAATGTTTAATTTATGAGAAATGCAGACAAACATTTCCTGCAAAACGGCAGCAACCTGTCTGGCCCAGTGCCAGTCCCCTGGAGAGCGATGTAAGTTTTGACCCTAGTAGACCATGTTCTCCGTTCCCACCCAGAGTTGCTTTATGGCAATATATACGTTTATTTTGAAGTTGAAAGACTTTTCTTGTTATGTTGATAGCATTTTGAGGCCAACTATTTGCGCCCAAAAATTACTGTTTTTTTCTATATTACACTGAAATGCTTCGGTATTAGCCACATCTTAACCACCTCTACTTTTAAAGAATGTCAGCGACCTGACACTGAGCTCGGAACGTGACTGTGATTGTTGAACTTTTTTGAGCACTGTCTGGCCTTACCAAAGAAAATGTTGTAGCTGTAAGGGCCCCACACAGTAGCTCAGAAGTGATACTTACTCAGTGGAAATCTGCATAGTTACTCTCCTTGCCGATGACTAGTCGCTGGGGTAAAATCTCTCAATACAGCATTAAAAGTGAAAATGGCTTTGTGGTGCCTAGCTGCTCATGGGGGAGTGTGTTTTTTCTCTTCTGTAGTGAGCAGTGCAGTGGATGGTTTTTCACTTTTTTGCTCATCGGGGGTAGAATCCTAGGATGCGAATACATAACTTTGGGGCACAGTGATTTGTACCCTCCTCAAAGGAGCCCCTTAGTTTTATTTCCATTCAGCTTAAAAAATTGGATTGCATTATGTGGTTGCTGGCGTAAGGGATGGATGAAAATTAACTGAAGCGGTATATTGTTATTACCAGTATTTAGAATATTTGAGAGCAAGTGTGTGTAGCTGAACAGCATAGCCCAGGCGAGGAAGTCACAGCAGTAAGAGGGTGCAGATAGGGTTTGGATAGAGTCAGACTTTAGTATGAGACATTGGTCGTGCTACAAGTACATAGCCAATAACAGCGTCTCTGTCCATCTCTCACCGACTTATCCACTAGATTGCCAAAATGGGAGCAGTACCCTGCTGCTTACCTTGCTTGGAGAGGGTATTGGTCGCAGTTAGGCTCTAAATAGGACCGGCGTTGACATGTGACCAAAGGTTTAGCAGAATAGTGCAAGATTGGGATTGCCAAAAAAGCGCGTCAACATCCCATCAGGGGTAACAAGCGCTATATAAATGCAAACCTTTTTCCCTCTTCTATCCCTCCGCTATCCTCCTCAATCCAAATAACTGACTAATATCCACCACTCAAATTACTTTCATATTTCACTATACTAATTCACCACTAATCCTTTATGGGTTCCGGAGTAGCGTGCTACTCGCCGAAAAAAGCGCTTCAACATCCCATCAGGGGTAACAAGCGCTATATAAATGCAAACCTTTTTCCCTCTTCCATCCCTCCGCTATCCTTCTCAATCCAAATAACTGACTAATATCCACCACTCAAATTACTTTCATATTTCACTATACTAATTCAACACTAATCCTTTATGGTTTCCGGAGTAGTGCTACTCGCCGAAAAAGCGCTTCAACGCCTCGTCAGGGGTAGTAAGCGCTATATAAATGCCAATACAATACAACAATACAATACCTCCCGATGCTACCCCTTTTGTTGTTGTGTTGGGCAACATTCCTCCCTTTAAGCCCAGTGCATTTTAAACAACTAAATAAAGTTCAACATTGGCTGGATTCGAACTCTTCGCTGGGGCTTTGTGTTGACGGTTGGATCAATATGGTTCGATGGGTTAATTGGTTGGGCAAAGATGTAAAACCTTTTGAAGGAGACTGCTTAGTTGTAAACTTTAATAGGCCATTTGTGGCTGGACATGTTCTCGCTTCAATCAGGTGCTCTCATCCCAGTAGCCCGCCATCCTCCATCTCAGCCCTCCCATTGGGTTTTTTCTATAGACCAGCTCCCTTAGATCCTGCCCCACAGCCAAACCAGTGGCAGCTACCATGGCACCTAGCCTATCATAGAGGAGGTCAGCATGCTCCTTGCAAGTTGAATTTCTCCAGTAGATACGCTCCCTTGTCCCTTATGGATGATTGTGATTGACTGGTTGAACTTGACCACCTAAATACACAGTTTGATTTTAAATGTATTTACTGGAATGTGGCAGATCTTCTCAACAAGGTCAACAATGCTGATTGGCTCAATATAATCAAAAATGTTCATATTCTGTATCTGCAGGAAACTTGGTGCATGGATATGGTCTTTATTGATGGGTTTCTTTCATTCCATGCTCCAGCGGAAAGCTCTAAAGGCACCCACCACAAAGGCGGCATCCTAACCCTAATATCAACTACCCTACAAAAATGGTCATTAAACCTATTTAGATTCTACCCACTTTCAAATTATATTCATTTAGTTTGAACCAAAGTTGGTTCTGGTCATTGTCAATTTTTATCATAACAATTTTGTCATGGACCACGCTGGAACAAACACTTACTCACCTGTTAGGTGATTTTAGTTCAGAGTATTTTATAATTTGGGCAGGGTATTTCAATTGCAGATTATGCCCAGTACTAGATGCGGCAGTCTGTGGGCAGACGGGGTGGGATATTGAAGACCCCTTGCATTTTGACCACACACCTTGTGGGGATTTATTTAACTCCATACCAAATAAGATGTCACTGTAGCTACCACTTGAGCTAAGCACCCACTCTAATATAGCACATATTTCCTTTCTGGGTAGAGGCAAAGGCAGTCTTTTTGACTTTATTGCCCTCTCCCAGTCCTATAGACCAAAGACCATCAATTTTGTAATCTTACTAAATGGCCTGAGTGACCACTATCCTTTATGTTTCTTCTTTGATACAGGCAAAGTTAACCATCATCAGGTGGTTGCCCGTAGTATTCCACTAACTTACAATCCAAACAAGGGGATCTTACGTAGATGGGCCATGATAGACTCTTGCTATATTCTAGAGGAACTGTTAAAAATAAATGAGAGTCAGGTTTTAGCCTGTTTAGATGATGAGCTCAATCCCAAGTTTATGCTAAATGCTTTTGAGAAATCTGCCAGACAACCACTAACCTCCTCACCATTCAAAGCCACACAGGTGGTTTGACAGAAATTTCTCTAAGGCACATAAAAACCTTAAGCTTGCATTAAAACATGCTCCTCGAGACCATAAGCTGGTGAGAATGTGTAGATAGAAGTATAACCATGCCATTGCCCAGAGAAAAAAAGAGCTTTGAGTTAAAGCGTGGGACAAACTACATGCAGCCGGTTTAAAAGGATTCCAATCTGTTTTGGAAGACTGTAAATGACCCCTTTCTTAAAGAGGATCATAATTCACACATGGATGTCGTTATTCCTCCGCAGGACTGGGTTTAGCATTTGACAAAGGTCTATAGCCGCAGTGATAAAATTGATAGTCAGTTTGATTGTGGTTTTTCCGTAACAGCAGGTGACAGTATGGAGATAGATCCCCCAGGTCATGGGGAGGCGGTCCGTGCTCTTAATTGCACTCAGAGAAACAAGGCCGCTGGCCTTGATAGTGTTCCAGCTAACCTCTTCCTAGATAACCCTTATCTGTGGGCTCCGCTGCTGACAATTATCCTGAGCTGCATGGCGATAGAGGGTCCCCCGAAATCATGGCTAGAGTCAAGTATATTCAGATTTTTAGAAAAGGTCCTAGACCTGACCCCCGATGTTATCACCCAATTTCTTTAATTGACATTACTTGCAAACGTATGGGTAGAATCCTACTTGAAGTGTGGGTCAACAAAAAGGGGTGTTTTTCTGAACTACAGTATGGGTTTAAACAGGGACTAGGCACTGCGGAGCATCTCAATCTCCACTTGGTCATCACCTCGTACACCAAGGCTAAGAGTGGTTTATCCACCTTGGCTTTATGGATTTATCATCAGCATTTGACTGGGTGGACAGAGGGAAGCTGTGGACCAAGCTATTGAATATGGGTAAGGATTCCGCTTTGGTCCACTTCTTGGCCTTCGTGCACAATGGAGTGATTGGCCGTGTGAGGTATGGGAAGAATGGGGAACTCAGTGACCCAATCAATATGAAGCAGGGTGTAAGGCAAGGATGTGTGTTTGCCCCTTATTTATTCTGCCTTTACATTAAAGATATAGAGTTTCTTAATGCAGAACAGGCTGATATACCAAAGATTGGTGCTATTACCTGCCCTTTTGTACGCAGACAATTGTGTTATAACAAGTTTTCAAAAATTACTGAATAGGTTCCATCTCTTCATGAACGGTCTGGGTTTAAAGACTGCCATTACCAAATCGCATGTCATGGTCATTGGGAAGACATGTACTGCCTTAAAGAAACAACAGATCAATGGTAAGAAACTCTCATATGTGCCCACCATTTCATATTTAGGTGTTCCTTTAGACTATAAATCTTCATGATCCCATTTAACTAAGATCAGGAAGCTAAGGCTTGAACAATCCACTGAGACCATTTTTAGATTTGCGGGGAAGCTGGGCAATAACCCCCTAGATGCCATGATTAATATCTACTACACCCGTTGTCTTTCTGTGGTAACGCACGGAGGGGGTCTGGGGTGATGTTGTTTTTTTACAGATTGCTGAAAATAAGTTTCTAAGAAGGCTTTTGTCTGTACCAAATAGTATCCCTATATCCCGCTGTTATGCAGATTTGGGACTTGTCCTGTTAGAGGACCATGTCAAATTAGCACCGCTGATGCTCTGGAGAGCAATATCAGTCAAACAAGAAACCTCACTTAACAGGACTCTGATGACTGCAAGTCTTTAGATAAAGTACAGAATCTTACATGGTTACGATTTGTAAAGGAGCACCTTGCCCTGATGGGTAGAGTGGATTGTTATGACAATCCAATCTTAATGGCTACAATTTTTAAAAAAAATAACTAAAACATGACTTCTTTGTCCTAGGCGCACGTCAGCGGCATGAGAAAGATTTAAGAAAGAAGCGGGTACAGGATTACCTTCCTCGTTACCACCAAGCATATGGAACCAAATTTGTTGTTTCCCCTCTCACATTCACAAAGATTTTTTCTAATTAGATTTAGGTTTGGATTGCCCATTATTTATTATCATGTCCTAGTACCCCTCATTACAATTCATCTTTGGAGCCTTGCCCATGTGACTTATCAACGGCTCAGTCTCTTTTACATTTTGTATTTTTCTGTGAGCTATATTCTGCTCCTCTGAAGCAGTTTTTAATTCCCTTACTGAAGTACTCGAACATCCGAAGCTGTGGACCTGCCTTGTGTTCCCTGCAGCTACTGCAAACTGAGCATATATGTTTCATGGTATATACATTTTTATCTACTCCAGTTCGACTGAGAAAGCTAGTGGGGAAATAAATATCCGCCTCCGTACTCCTCGCAGCAAGTGCTGTACAAGCAGGGTAGGGCCTTTTTTTTGTTTTTTGCCCACAGCACCTTCTTGCATGTCTGTTTGTTTTTTATCTGCACAAACGGCTTTATGGCATATGTTCCCTTTGTACTGTTGATAATTTTGGTATATATGACCTTGGATGCACCTTCTTGTATATCTGTGTTTTTATCTGCACAAACCACTTTTCTGATATATGTTCCCTTTGTACTGTTGATAACTTTGGTATATGATCTTGTATGGTGTGAGGAGTGGACATTGTCATAATTCTTTTTCATAGCATTTCTGATGTTTACATATGTAATTCTATATCGTTTTATGAGAACTAATACTTTGCTGTTTTAATTTTTTTAATGGATTTTGTTTTTAAATCATGTATGTATGTTGTCTTTTATGGGTATCTTTGGTATACCGAATAAAGATTACTTAAACTAAACTTGTTTTGCAGTTCAAATCAGCAAAAATGCTTAGGTCGGAGTCCTTGGCTTCCATTAATGGATCAGTTGGGGTCCCTGGTTTCCAATAATGATTCAGTGGGGGTCCCCAGGATCCAGTAATAATTGAGGGAGGCTCCACAGAAGTCAAAAGGTTAAGAACCACTGTTCTACACAGTACCTGAGCTCATACAATGTTTGTATAATGGCCCCTTTAGGAGAGACGTCTGCAATATTTTATTAAATGACTCTTGCAGAGGCTGTAAATGTGAGTTTCCAAATCTGAGCGGGAAAGGACTGGCCTGAACTTCAAAGAAACCATCCCCATTCCACGCCTGCGCTGTCTGTACACGCACATCTGTTGGAGGTTATTCTTAGATTCTTAAACTGGAGTTGAACCGTAAAGTAACTAATGAGAGATACATTTGCTTCACTATAATTGGTCTTTATTTATTTTCTTAATTTCTGTTGATCCGGCCAATGCCGTAGCCGCGGAGGGGGTGTGGGGGTTTGAGGGTCGGCCAAGTCCATATTAATATTTGCCCTCCCCCCCGCCCCCAAATGACCCAAGCAGCAGGCACAGCAATTATTTTAAAAAAATTGGTCAAAAAAATTGCATTCACATTTGAATACATACAACATAATCAGAAAAAGTGTAGGTGCTGGAGGTAGAGGTGCGAAGTTCAAAATGTGATTGAGCAATAAAGATGCTTTTAAATTTTGTTTTTATCTAGTCACATTTACCTTGCATTTAAAGACAAAGGTCAAATGTCAGGCTCTGTCGTGAACTGATGCTTATTCTTTTTACATTTAGACTGGCGTTTACTTTTCTTTTTCTGACTGCAAAGTGAGAGCATTTTGTAAAGTGAACTACCTGACAATGTTGCTAGAGTACAGAGAGTGGAAAAAAAGATTATAGGATGTTATTTTTTCTCTAATACACAACAAAATGTAAATATCTGTACATCAACTGTACAAATATTTCAAAATATATCAGCAGCTATGAAAGCGCAAATAAAGCACATTTTGCATTGCAATTCTGAAGTTGTGATGGAAACAAAGATTTGAATAGAATCAAAACAAATCTTGGTTATGCACAAATTACAAATGTTGTATTAATTGTATTGCAGCATTTGTATAGTGCTTACTACCCGTAAGTGGGGCAATGAAGCGCCTATCTATAGTGGCAGCAAAGGGGCGTGGCTAAGCACAGCAAGATAGAGGACGTGACCCTGTGAGGCTCTGGAGTGAGGGTCCCACAAATCAACAGCATTGTTGATCCCCTCCGACTGCCTGAGGTCGTCAGCAGCGGTGGGGTGCACTCCAGGACTGCAGGAGCACCTGGACGGTGTGGGGAACCATTCGTTGCACCCGAGAGGTCCACGCTGTGCCACCAAACTAAGGCGCGCAAGTCGTGTTGGCTGTGGGCTCGAGCGGGAACAGCCATTGCCACGAGCCCTCTCCTCCTTCCCCTGTCCCCCTCGGCGGTGGGGAGTGGTGAGTTTGGGGGTGCCAGCGAGGCACATGGGGGGAGCAGCAAGGGATTCCAGACAGTGACGGCAACTGGGGTGTCACGACTATGCGCAGATACCGTACAGTGACGCATACTCAGCCCTAGGTATGAATGAAAACACGAGTGGTTTTGGGTGTGATGCATTACGAACTACTTCTCCCATAACACCCATGTGGGAGGGACTCACCGTCGGCACCAAATGCATGACTATTTTAACTCCGCCTGCGAATTGACCGGTGCTTGTCAATTTGAGTTGGAATCAGCAGTCTGAACCAGCCTCGCTACATCCGCGCCAAAGCGCATTCCCAGTCGGAGGCTTTATTTCAAAGCGAACGATCTCTAGAGCGTGTGCTATTATCGCTGTAGCCACGCAGGAGCGCCTTGTGCGTATGGCTGATGAACTACACGCCTGCAAGGGAAACTATTCTGTTGTTCCCGCGCCGGAGCGCATCGTCTGTGTGAGTCGTTGAAACGCTCACACCAGTGTGTTTACTCTGCGAGTCAATTACCGCGCAGGAGCGCGTACTTTACAATGAAGGGCACAGCTTTCTATATTTACTCGGTTGAGTAAAATATCTTCGGTATCGCAGGAGCGCTATCAGTGTATTTTTTGGTTCCTATGTTTTGTGTATGTGAAGAGGCATTGGCATCCTTGTTTTCTACGCCTCATGAGTGCTGGAGTGCACCCTCTTACCTGCCGGATTAGAAAAGTAACGTTCTGTGCCTTTAACAGAATGTGAGGACGCTCTGCTGCCTTAAATCCATCGTTCAGCTAAGTACTTTGCTCATAAATTCCTTTTTAATGCTATTTCCTACTGAATGACTCTATACAGAGACTTGTTGTGTGAATTCCTCGGATGGAGTGCTATATCCAAACTCCTGATACTGGGTGTCTCATTCTTACTTTGTTTATTTTTATTTTTTGCATGAGGATGATTGCGGCAAAGTGGAAGTAAGTGCATACACATATATGTTCCATACTGTAAGACTACATATGACACAGGGACGTGTAGGTTGTACAATGTGTCTTTCTTTTGTATTGCTACAGGTAACATGGGACTAGACAGCCTGGGCAGAGAGAATAGACCAGAAAACCCTACTGCCAGGGGAAGACTCCCCGCCATGTGTCCACCACTGCTGAACCTTTATTGTTTAATTTGTCCCTTTTTTCCCTTTCCCCCAAAGTGGTGTTTCCTGCTTGAGTGATATATGGCGTACTCTCAGGATATCCCATGAAAGGGGGATAGGGTTGGGTAGCATCACACATCGCCCCCGCTGTACGCTGGATTGCAGGTTAGTGGTATTCCGGTCTGTATTCTGACATGGGGACAGCCAGTGCTATCAGCCGCGCTCTGCTTCCCCACAATGAACGCGGGTGCCCGACTTTGGTGTCAGAGGGTGATCCCCCTCTCCTGTTACAGTTGTGGAAGCATTGTGGGAAGCTGGGGGCCCCCCGCACACCTGCTGGATGGGTGTGGCCTGGGCCACAGACTGAGAGAGGGACCAGCAATGGCTGGGTCCCTACTAGCCACCTGCGTCATTTGCTGGCACTGGCAGCCAGACTCGGCCCATAGTTGGCGGATCTGCAGGACGGGGGCCTGTGGGGTCATCAAGACCTGACAACATGAGGCTGCTCGTGTCTCTCTAACACCTCTGGCTAGACTCATGGCGCTGGGGGCCTGTCTTGAGTTCCTTCACCTCTACCCCCTCCTCGGTTTGGACATCTTTACCCTTCCTCACACGGTTTGGAGTAATTGCTGATATCCTGAGGCAGGTGAACAAGAATGGTGTGAATAAAACTGGGTATGGCCCCTCTGGGCAAGGTGAATACTGGGAACCAACCCACTGAAATGGCGGTGGACTCTGTTGATATCAGAGCGTTGTTCGAAACAAGACCCAATGTCCACGAAACATAGACACCATCCTCAATGTCATCTCGACGACCAAAGATCTGGGGTACAGGGTCAATGCGGTGTCGCTAGAACTGGGATTCCTCAGAGAGGCCTAAATAAAACTCCCTAAGAGGGTGAAGAACATGGAGGCAACCATCACGGAGCTACAACCCCTAGTGCAGGCCCACACCCAGCAGATCAGGGCTCTCACCTGGAGGGCCGCTCACAGTTAAATAATCAGACTGGTTGGTTTTCCAGAGGGAGTAGAGGGGGAGGATCCCACGGGTTTCGTGCAATGTTGGCTCACTACATAGATCGCAACTGAGGTTCCGTCCCCTTTTACACTGTTGAGCACGCACACCCCCCACCAGGCGCCCCTGTAGCAGCCGCTGGTGGCCAGGATACTGAACTTTAAGGACAGGGACACAATGTTGCAAACCGTTAGGCACCTGGACTGCATCACCTTTGAAAATGCTGACATCCTGTTGTTCCCAGACTACACTCATATGGTTCAGCACAGTAAAGCGTCTTTCCTTAGGGTAAAGCTTAAGCTGAGAGAGGCCAGTCTTAAGTGCTTGCTCAGGTTTCTGGAAAACCTGAAAGTACTTGCAAATGGAAAGTCCTACTTCTTTAAAGAGCTAAGTAAGGCATGGAACTGGGTTGAGCAGCAGCAGCACTCCTCAACTGAGAATAGTGATGCCAACCCTTGGAGATCCTTGCCAAGCCGAAACCCGGTGCTGAGATGCTGGTGGTGCTGGGAAAAGGCTTCTCGAGGTGATGCCGAGGTCTCTGGGGCCGGCGCAAGCACAACGTGAGTGGATATCGGTGCTTGCGGTGGTGGTTCAATTCCAGAATCTAGATGCCGCTGGTCCCTCCAAGTGGTCAGGGGATGCTTCATTTGAGGGTGAGTCATTGATCACTCAGCACAGTGCATTCTCCATCCCACTTCCTGCGGTCATGCCCCAGACAGCTGATTAAATACTCTAGCTGCTCCCAGTGTGATAGTGACTCTTGAAATTGTGTGACTCATGTACTTGTAACTCCTGCATACAGATGGCCACACAGGGGGCCTCCCCCCTTACATTTCTTCCTTGTCTTGCTTCCCCGGGGGGCCTCTTCCCCTCAAGTCCTCCACTGTGGCCCAGGCAGAGGGGCACGACAGTTCTCCACTGCTGCCGGGACCCCTCTGGACATAGCAACACTTTTACACCGAAGATTCTGGATGGATTGCTGAGACCATGCTTACGCCCCCCCCCCCCACTTTGGCAACCCTGTGGTCATTTAGGTGCCTTTGTACAGGGCCCATAAGCTTGATGCGCTATGTTAAGTATTTGGGCTACCAGCTGTTGCTCTCCCGCCCTGGGGTGGGGGTTGGGAAAGGTGTTTTATTGTATTGTATTGTAATTGCATTTATATAGCGCTTACTACCCCTGATGAGGCGTCAAAGTGCTTTTTCGGCGAGTAGCACGCTACTCCGGGACCCATAGAAGATTAGTGTTGAATTAGTATAGTGAAACATGCAAGTAAATTTTAAGTGGTGGATAGGTTAGTCAGTTATTTGGATTCGGAAGGATAGCAGAAGGATAGCAGAAGGATAGAAGAGGAAAAAAAGGTTTGTATTTATATAGCGCTTGTTACCCCTGATGGGGTGTTGAAGCACGCTACTCCGGAAACCCATAAAGGATTAGTGTTGAATTAGTATGGTGAAATATGAAAGTAATTTGAGTGGTGGATATTAGTTATTTGGAGTGAGAAGGGTAGCGGAGGGATAAAAGGGAAGAAAGGTTTGCATTCATGTAGCACCTGTTACCCCTGATGGGTGTTGAAGCGCTTTTCTGGCGAGTAGGACGCTACTCCGGAACCCATAAGGGATTAGTGTTGAAAATTAGTATAGTGAAGTATGAAGTAATTTGAGTGGTCGATATGTTATTCAGTTATTTGGATAGAGAAGGGTAGGTTGCGGGATAGAAGAGGGAAAGAGGTTTGTATTTATGTAGCGCTTGCTACCCCTTGATGGGGTTTTGAAGCGCTTTGTTGGCGAGTAGCACGCTACTCTGGAACCCATAAGGATTACTGTTGAATTAGTATGGCGAAACATGAAAGTAATTTGAGTGGTGGATATGTTAGTCAGTTATTTGGATTGAGAAGGGTTGGGGAGGGGTAGAAAAGGGAAAAAGGTTTGCATTTATATAGCGCTGGTAACCCTGATGGGGTGTTGAAACGCTTTATTGGCGAGTAGCACGCTACTCTGGAAACCATAAAGGATTAGTGGTGAAATAGTATAGTGGAATATGGAATTTGAGAAGTGAACATGTTAGTCTGTTATTTTGATTGAAAAGGATAGTGGAGGGACAGAAGGGTGAGATTTTTTTTTTCTCTTTTTTTTTTAGGTCATAGCAGTAGGAGGAGGCTTTTGGATGAGTAAAAAGGGGTTTTTGAGGGGAAGAGTCAGAGAGAAGAGTTTAGAAAGGTTTGTTTTGGGGGATCGGTATAGTAAAAAGAGGTGTCAGATGATGCAAGGAGGGGTAGAGTAGGAGAGAGTCTAGAAAGGGTTATTTTGGGGATCATAGTAGTGGTATGGGGTTTGGGATAAATGAGAGAGTGGATGTAGAGGATATATTGATAGATGTATAGGGTGAGAGATAGGGTATTGCATTGGAAAGAGTAGTAGAAAGAAGTTTGAGATGAGTCAGAAGGTTGGGCCAGAGGATATATTGAGAGAAGTATAGGCTGAGAAAATAGGGTAGTGCATTTGAAATGCTAAATTAGAAGAAAGTGATAAATTTATAGATCCATAAGTACATTGAAAGTATATAGATGCATAAAGGAGGTAAGTATATATAGATTAAAGATATTGATAGAGGTACAGGATGAGAAATAGGGTAGTGCATTGGATATGCTTTTTCAGGAGAAAAGTAACAGACACACAGATACAAGTACATGGAAGGTACATAGATGCACAATGGAACTAAGTACATGTAGACCAAAGATGATTTTTATGTATTTATTTATTTACAACAACATAATTATTCTACATGTTTATACAAAGCAATACACAAAGATAGGTACATATCTATAGTGAAAATAAATGCTTATATACAGAGGAATATGCTGTAAATTTCTGTTTGCGTATGGTGCTTATGTGGGGAAGAGCCAATTCTTGAGTAGTTTTCTCAAGATAAAGTGGTTGTCGGTGGATCTTATGTTGGGGGGTAAAGAGTTCCATAGTTTGGCTGCTTGAACAGAGAAGGATGTGCCACCCATGGTTTTTTTCTTGTATCTTGGGATTTTGAGGCGAGATGCCCCTTTAGAGCGTAGGTTCCTTTGTTGAATGTGTTTGGTGATTTTATTCCTGATGAAGAGCGGTCCCATTCCATGTATTGCTTTGTGGGTGATACAAAGTAGCTTGAACGTGGATCTTCTGGCAACCGGTAACCAATGCAGGGCTTTCAAGGCAGGTGAGATGTGGTCTCGCGGTTTGATATGCAAGAGTAGTCTGGCAGCCGAGTTCTGAATCCGTTGTAGTCTTTTCATGGTCGTTAAAGGTGATCCGTGGTAGAGGCTATTGGCGTAATCGAGTTTGGACAGAACAAGGGAGATGGTAGCTTGGACCTTGTGTGATAATCCCAAATGAGGGAAAATTCGTCGCAGCGTTTTTATAGTGACAAAGCTTGATCTTGCTAGTTTGTCCACTTGGGCATTCATCGACAGCTTGGAGTCCATGGTCATTCCGAGGTTTCTTACTTCCTTCGATACTTTAGGTGGTGATCCCAGTTCATCAGGCCAGGCGGCAAGCGGGTCGTAATGTTTCCAATCGCCACACGTGAGTATTTCTGTTTTTGAAGCATTCAATTTGAGATGGCTCAAAGTCATCCACTGATCCACAGCCCTGAGACAACTGAAAATTGGGGATTTTTCAATGTCTTTGGGGCATTCCAGTTGAAGGAGTATTTGCGTGTCATCTGCATAGTTATAGCACGTGAGGTGAAATTGATTGATCAGTACCGGTAATGACTTCATGTAGATGTTGAAAAGCATGGGCGAGATGATAGAACCTTGAGGGACCCCTGCTTTTCTGGAGTATGGTTTGAACGAGAAAGGTGGGGTATGGATGACATTAGTTCTGTTTTGAAGGTAGGATGCGATCCAGTCTAGAGCAGTTCCCTCTATGCCGGCTTCATAGAGTCTTTGTTTCAGAGTGTCATGGTCAACCGTGTCAAAGGCAGCCTAGAGGTCCAAGAGGAGTAGCGCAGCAACCCCGCTGCGGTCAACTGTATTCTTCAGGTCATCCCAGATGGCAAGGAGGGCAGATTCAGTGCCTCTTCCCGAACGGAATCCTGTTTGGAAGTCTGAGAGTATGTCATTCTCTTCAATGAATTGTGACATCTGGGCGAACGCTGCTCTTTCTATCAGTTTGCCCAGGAAAGGTCCATTTGTAATGGGTCTGTAGTTGTCAGGGTTCAGCGGGTCCAAGTTTGTTTTCTTCAGTAAAGGGCATATGTGTGATTTTTTGAGTTCTTCTGGAAATATTCCGGTAGTTAAGGAATCGTTGATGTTTCTTCTTACTGGAGTGGCAGCAGAGGTTGTTAAAAGAATTGTCTTGAAAGTTTGTGGTGGACAGGGGTCAGAAGGGCTGCCGGCAGGCCTGCTTGCTTTGATCAGGTCCATAAATTCATTGTGTGAGATGTGTTTGAAGGAACGGAGAGGCTGGGTTAGAGTATTCTTGGATTGTTGTTTTGTGCAGGGGTTAGTGCTGGTGCTTTGTTTCTGTTTTAAGTACGAGTCCAATGTGTCTGCTTTGTCTGTGTAATGATTTGCCAGTTTGTCTGTGAAATCTTGAGTAGCAGGATGAGTTCCTTCTAGGCAATTTGGTTTGCGAAATTCATTGAGTATTTTATAGAATTCTTTATTTGCACATTTAGCATTTTGAATTCTGTCTGAATAGTACCTTTCCTTAGCTTTTTGATAGCTGACTTGTATAATCTGTTAATTTTTTGTAGGTGAAGTTTGTCTTGTTTGGCGTTTGTTTTGAGCCAGGTACGTTGCAGCTTTCTAATTTGTTGTTTTATGTCTTTTATTTCTATGTTTCTCCAAGGCGCTTTTTTCTTTTGTGCTGTTGTGTAGTTTTGAGTGGTATCAGGATGTCAAAAGCTTCCTGTAGCCACACATATAGATTTTGAACAGAAGTTATTGTTTCCAGATTTGTACTTGATGTTAGTTGCTGGATGTTAACACAACAGCTAGACCACCTCCTTTTTTGCCTATACGATTTTGGGTGATCGTTTGATAGCCTAGAGGAATGGCTTCATGCAGGACTGGAGCCATATCATCTCCCAACCATGATTCAGTTATGAATAGTATGTCTGGTTTTGCATCTGTGAGAAGGTCGTAGATGTGATGTTTGTTTTTAGAGAGGGATCGAGCATTTATTAGTAGACAGTTTAGAGAACGGCCTTTGGTGATAGTGAGACTTTGTTTTGTAGAAGAGTGATCAGTATTGTGTGGGTTTGTAGCAGGTGTGTTTTTAGTGCTGGCATTAGCTGTATTAGGATAGCAATTGTGTACCTGTTCTGTATCATGTTCCTCATCCAGCATGCTAAGAAGGCATTTTGATGGGTCTGCGTGTGTATGTGGTGGAGATGGTGTTTGAGAGTGAGTTGGTGTGCTGTGTTGTTTTCGTGGTGTAACATTGTTGTGCAGTAGACATGGGGAAGCAAAGTTGTGAGGTGTGGCACGTCGCTTATGTTGTTTGCGTGTGTTTATGGCGGAAGGTGTATGAGTCAGGGGTGGTGGTGCAGCATGTGGGTCATGTAGTAAGGTTCTACATTGTCCAATGGATGAGAGGCGGTTAGAAGAGAGTTGCTGTGTTGCTGTATCTGCGTTAGGTGTGGTGGAAGAGAGAAAGCTTGGCATTGGAGTTTGTTTCTTTGTGTGGTTTGAAAGGTGGGTGTATGTTTGTATTTTGTGATGGTAAGTATTTTGAGGCGTTGCGCTTTGAAGTTCTTGTGCTGGTGTGTGTGATATGTTTTGTTTTTGAGGAGTAGTGAAAAGTGGTGCTGGTGTATTTGTTTCATGCAATGGATTTGGTTGTATAGTATTGTTTGTGAGAGGAGGTTGTAAGGTAGAGGGGGTGGTGATGTGTTTATGAGTAGAGTGTATGTTGTGTGTAGGAGGGAATGAAGTAGAGGTAAGAGTGTTTGTCTTAGACTGGTTTGTTGCAAGAGTTAAAAAGTGTGGTGGTGTGCAGTGTGTGTGTTGTGTGTTAGTGTTATTATGGTAGTAGGGAGAGGAGGGTGTTGGTTGGACAAATGATGGAAGGATGAATATATGTTTGTTAGTGCTAAAAGGTGGTCTGTTAGGTGTAATTAGAGCTGGGAGCGTGTGTCTGGATGGGATGTAGTAATGTATGGTGTTGAATGGGGTTGTGTTAGTGATGAGTGGATTGGTTAGTGGTATAGGATAGAGTTGTGTACTGTTTGTAGGTGATGGTGGGTATGTGTGGTAGTTGGGATAGAAGGGTGTATAGATGTGGTTTGGTTGGGTTTGTAGTGCATGCTGGTACATTGGTCCGTGCATAGGGTTGTGTATGGTGTACATTTGGTGTGAATGTGTTACTATGTTTGTGGATGGTGTGGGGTGGCTCTTACTGAATGTGAACATGGGCAGCATTTCTGGCCCTGTTCCCGACCAGTCTCGGACAGGCTCAAACAGGTAATTGCCCTTGTCCTCTCCGCCCTTAACCTCGACGCCCTAAGCCTCAGCCTTTCATAGCCCTAGTAATCAGGTGACCCCTTCAGCCAATGGGAACCCTAGCCCTAACCCTATCCAGTCACAACACTAGCCCTAAAATCTAGAACCAATAGGAGACCAGGACCTTATAGCCAATCTCAGCCCTAGTCCAAGCACCCAATAACTTTCAAAAACCCTGATCTCTACGTCCAATAGAGGCCCTAGCCCTACCAGTAGTCCCACCCTACTCCCAACAACCAATAACACAGGAAGCCCTAGTCCCTACTTCCAAAAGAAATACTAACCCTAGCCCTAGTCCCAACCCTACATTGATTGAATCACAGACCCAGAAACCAATCAGAACCCTCAAATATCCAACCAACGAGGACAGTAACCCTAATCCAATAGAAACATCAGATACAACCACCAATCAGTGTACACATGTACCAACCACTAGCAGACTATATAAGGTCCCCGCAACCTCAGACAAGGTTTGCTGGCCAGGGAGTTGGGAGCTGCTTCTCTTGTTCAGAATCTCCTAGGAGACAGACAGGCTCAATCCACACTTTGGACTTCTGCAGGTAAGGGCCTAACTTGTCCTCTGACAATAGTGTTTGTATAAAACTTTACTCCCTCTCCTGGCCAAAAATCGAAGTGCACAGTCCCTATTAAAGACAGTTTAAACAGCACACAGAAGATCACTGCTGCCTCAGAGCACCCTCTGATGTAGAATATCCCTGTTGCTGGGGGGGGGGGGGCTGGTTTCACTGACTTGTTAACACAAAATGGTGGCTGGGGGTGCACTGCTTAACATACAGGTCTTAGCACAGAGATAAGGGGAAATTTGGAGGGAAAACTGATAGTCACCGGAAATGAGAGGGAAAACTACAGAGATTTAGGACTGCAAATCCCACAATTCAACACGTTAAATGGAAGCAATCATGGGCAGGAAAAACCACAAGTTTGAACACAAAACAGGTGATTAAATATGCAATCACGGGCAGGTTAAAACTACAATTTTAAACTGTAACAACCACAGGCAAAGACAGTAATCACAGATAGGGAAAATCGTTTTTTAAACTTTTTTAGGAAAGAGACAGCACTAGTCTGCCTCCTTACCACTTCCTGGACTCTGCTCACTGCAATCTGGGGCACAGGTAGGCTGCAACTCACAAGATGGAGGAGAATGATTTGGGGTGCACCCAGCAAAGCCTTAAGGGGCCTGGGCAGGTGTGAGAGGAGGGCTCAGAGTTGCCTGGGAGCTGAATAGCCAATCACCAGTCCTAGGTCTGCTGGCCTGGGGGTGGGGCTGGGAAAGGGGAGCTGCTTCTCTTGTTCAGAATCTCCTAGGAGACAGACAGGCTCAATCCACACTTTGGACTTCTGCAGGTAAGGGCCTAACTTGTCCTCTGACAATAGTGTTTGTATAAATCTTTACTCCCTCTCCTGGCCAAAAACGAAGTGCACAGTCCCTATTAAACACAGTTTAAACAGCACACAGAAGATCACTGCTGCCTCAGAGCACCCTCTGATGTAGAATATCCCTGTTGCTGGGGGGGGGGGGGGGAGGAGGGGCTGGTTTCACTGACTTGTTAACACAAAATGGTGGCTGGGGGCGCACTGCTTAACATACACGTCTTAGCACAGAGACAAGGGGAAATTTGGAGGGAAAACTGATAGTCACCGGAAATGAGAGGGAAAACTACAGAGATTTAGGACTGCAAATCCCACAATTCAACACGTTAAATGGAAGCAATCATGTGCAGGAAAAACCACAAGTATGAACACAAAACAGGTGATTAAATATGCAATCACGGGCAGGTTAAAACTACAATTTTAAACTGTAACAACCACAGGCAAAGACAGTAATCACAGATAGGGAAAATCATTTTTTTAAAACTTTTTTAGGAAAGAGACAGCACTAGTCTGCCTCCTTACCACTTCCTGGACTCTGCTCACTGCAATCTGGGGCACAGGTAGGCTGCAACTCACAAGATGGAGGAGAATGATTTGGGGTGCACCCAGCAAAGCCTTAAGGGGCCTGGGCAGGTGTGAGAGGAGGGCTCAGAGTTGCCTGGGAGCTGAATAGCCAATCACCAGTCCTAGGTCTGCTGGCCTGGGGGTGGGGCTGGGAAAGGGGAGCTGCTTCTCTTGTTCAGAATCTCCTAGGAGACAGACAGGCTCAATCCACACTTTGGACTTCTGCAGGTAAGGGCCTAACTTGTCCTCTGACAATAGTGTTTGTATAAATCTTTACTCCCTCTCCTGGCCAAAAACGAAGTGCACAGTCCCTATTAAACACAGTTTAAACAGCACACAGAAGATCACTGCTGCCTCAGAGCACCCTCTGATGTAGAATATCCCTGTTGCTGGGGGGGGGCAGGGGCTGGTTTCACTGACTTGTTAACACAAAATGGTGGCTGGGGGTGCACTGCTTAACATACAGGTCTTAGCACAGAGACAAGGGGAAATTTGGAGGGAAAACTGATAGTCACCGGAAATGAGAGGGAAAACTACAGAGATTTAGGACTGCAAATCCCACAATTCAACACGTTAAATGGAAGCAATCATGGGCAGGAAAAAACACAAGTTTGAACACAAAACAGGTGAATAAATATGCAATCATGGGCAGGTTAAAACTACAATTTTAAACTGTAACAACCACAGGCAAAGACAGTAATCACAGATAGGGAAAATCGTTTTTTTAACTTTTTTAGGAAAGAGACAGCACTAGTCTGCCTCCTTACCACTTCCTGGACTCTGCTCACTGCAATCTGGGGCACAGGTAGGCTGCAACTCACAAGATGGAGGAGAATGATTTGGGGTGCACCCAGCAAAGCCTTAAGGGGCCTGGGCAGGTGTGAGAGGAGGGCTCAGAGTTGCCTGGGAGCTGAATAGCCAATCACCAGTCCTAGGTCTGCTGGCCTGGGGGTGGGGCTGGGAAAGGGGAGCTGCTTCTCTTGTTCAGAATCTCCTAGGAGACAGACAGGCTCAATCCACACTTTGGACTTGAGTCTTCCCACACAAACGCACAGGGGCAGATTTACAATAACTGGCGCATCCTTGCATATTAGCAGGGATGCGCCAGTTATTTTGCGTGACGCAAAAAAACCCTTGCGCCACCATGGATGCGCCGCATTTACAATGCGCGCACCGTGGCGCAAGGATAGACAGATGCGTGATGCATCTGTCGGCGTAAGGGTGACGCAGTGCTGGAGTCCTGTCACAAGCGCAACGCAACTCCAGCACTGCTCAGGGGTGCCCTATACCTAACATGCTGCGTCAGTCCTTACGCCTGCTTCAAGCAGGCGTAAGGATTTGACGCAGCGGGGACGTAAAAGTGACTCAGTGAAATCTTGTACATTTCACTGCGTCACTTTTACGGGGCTTCCTTGCGACAGAACGCCCACCCTGCATACATTATACCTGCGTCAGGTATAATGTAGCGCAGGGCTTTACAACGTGACGCATCTCACTAGATGCGTCACGTTGTAAATATGTTGCATAGTGGCGCATTGTTTGCGCCGCCGCTGCGTCACAAAAGTGACGCAACGGTGGCGTAAAAGTGTCGCAAGGGGCTTGTAAATCTGCCCCACAGTGTTATACCTGGGGACTGCTCTCCAGCCCACAGTTACTGAGGATCAGGGATCTACCTTCCCGGCCTGTGCCCTCCTTCTTACTAGGGGAATTGCCATGGGTAGAGTATCGTTTCTAACCTGGAATGTCAGGTACATGGGTACTGCTAGGAGGCCCCATGCTGTCCACCAATATATCAAGCGGTGAGAGGCCCATATAGCCTTTTTGCAGGAAACACATATCGCTCGAGGGAAGGATCAGCGACTGCAGAGGCATTGGAAGAGTAAATGCATTGACGCATCTTATTCCGGCTTTGCCTGGGGGTGGGGGGCGTTAATTTGGATATGCCCAAAAGTAACTTCCCACAGCACAGGGGCTGAGGTGGACCCAGAGGGGTGATAGGTGTCTGTGGAAGGGAAGCTGGATGGACAGGAGGTGTTACTGGGCAGCATGTATGTGCCTAATATTGCCCAGTCGCAGTTTCTGGCATGCATATAGCTGCTGCTGACAATCCCACCTGCAATGGATCATTGGGGGCAACTTTAACTGCGTAGTGGACCCTGACCTTGATCGATCCCACCCCCTCTCTACCTCACCCACAGCCCTCGCAGCAACACACTTTACACAATGAATTGCACATTGGTTACTGATAGATAGGTAGAGGACCCTAAGCACAGTCACTTGAGAACATTCATTTATTTCCCGCCCCATGGTCTTTATGTCCATCTCAACCACATCCTTTGCCACTCTCTCATACAGCTTAAGGTAACATGGGTGGAATACCTAGGCAAGACTTACTACACACTGCATGGGGGGACCCCACCCCGCCAATGCCTACCTGGCGCTCTCAGCCTGCTGCTCTTGAGGACCCAGTATTCCATGAAACGATCTTTGAGACAAGCTAATTACATAACTGACAACAGTAACACAGCCACCCCAAACCTGGTTGGGTGAGAGGAATTAAAAACAGTGATCCAGGGTCATTTCATTGACGCAGTCATTGGGGCAAGGCCACTCGGGAACTCACACAGGTGGAGACCATATTGGGTGGCTTTGAGAGGGGGACATTGTTGGACGATAATGCGCGAGCTGCACTGTCTGATGCGTGGGCCGCCATGCACAGCTGCTTGAGTCATTAAAGGGTAAGAGGCATACCAAACTAAGATGCATACAGAGGGGGACAAACCGGGCCGGCTATTGGCGTGGCTGCTAAGACGTGCGTTGGACATCGACTTGATCACCTGTATCCGTGTCTCTCCTAATTCAGTCATCGCCCCTCAGGAGACAATCCATGATGCGTTCTGTGGGCACTATCAGGCCCTCCACAGCCATGCCCCTGTCCAGCGGTGACCTGGATTTCAGAAATGTCTTTAAAGTTGCCTCAGGACTGGGAATCATGGGCTATGACCTGCTTATTCCCACTGCATCCTGATTGCCCTGCTTGGGTTCTTCTGTGGGAGTCATGGACTTGACACGAATCTGAGCATTAATATCTTCCATTCAGCGTGGAACCGGATAGATGGTAATATCAAAAAGGCAATATCCTCCCTGTGACCTCAGACTGCTTTCTGGTGCTCCCTTCCCCTCACAGAGTAGAACTGGGTAACGCTTGCAAAAATGGTGATGTTTATCAGGCTCCTCTATTACTTTCGGCCCAGTGGCTCACAGGGCACAACTTAGCGGATGTGGAGACGGAGGCTGAAGCTCAGACCCAGATACAGGAATTAGTTCGCCCTGGTACGGTGTTTCAGGTGTTCTCAAACAACTCGTTCGGGTGGTGCACGGGAGCTACTTTAGAGCACTGCGGCCGTCGGCTGGGATTCCCGGGTATGCCGCGGACATACACCTTGACTCAGTGCATGTCTTTTGGACCGTAGTGGGCCAAGCAGGAGCGGAACTCTGGAGGTGGGGGAGGTGGGCACACAAGGGGATCTATTCCAAAGCAGAGTGATTTTCCCGTTTGACCTACTGACAGAGCAAACGGATATCCCAGAGGGTCAGATCCTAGCGCATAGGTACCTTGTCACAGAGCTGGAGAGCCTATTGGGGCATCACTGACAGAACCAGTCCCGCATCTCCTGATGAAGACCCTGTATATGATGGGAAATGGACACCACCTGATTTCCTGGCTCACAAAGGCCATTTCCTATAAGGCCCACAACCCATTGGTGACTTTATGACGCACTTGGGAACAGGACATTGGACACACAATGTCTGCAAAGGAGTGGAGCAGAGCACTGGGCTACCCACTTAAGATCTCTCACAACACTTGGTTCCAGTATATCCAGCATATTATATTGCACACAGCCTATTTAACACCAGCCAGATTGCATAAAATATGTCCTGCACTGTCTCAGGAGTGCCGGCGTTGTTGTGCCCCAATGGTGGATATGCAATATATGTTTTGGAGCTGCCAGAGGGCCGCAGGTTGTGGCTGGAAGTCTGCGCGACCCTCGCCCAAATCACATGCCGTTCTGACTTAGACAATGTGGTCAGCTGCCTACTGGGCCTCTACAGGTGTAGGAGAGCGTGCAATGCCACAAACCACTTTAAAGATCTAGCACTGATGCTTGCCAGGCGGGCAATTGTGATGCATTGGACAGCCCCTGCGCTGCCGAGCGCGGCACAGTGGCGGGGGTTGGTGGCCCAGTGGGGAGAGGTAGTGGTGGCAGCGCTACGCCAGGAGGAGGTGCCGGGACTGAGGAAGCCCCCGATTGCAGCCGCATAGGACAACCTCCTCGCAGAGCTGCTGGTAACTGCGGAGAGTGATGGTGGCACTGCATAGCGGGGTGACCCCCCCAGTGGGATGGCTGCACCGGCCCCCTCTCTTTGTTTCCTCCCCCTCCTGAGTGCTTACCAGGGTGGCTTCCTCTGCACAGCAGCGATTAGGCACAGCATTATCAACACACAGTGACTAGATGTAAGCAAGTCCTCGTGCCACCTCCCCCCTCTGTTTCATGATGCTTGCCCCAGCTGCCTGGTGTTCGTTTTCTCACTGCTTTCACCTTTATTCATTTACTGTGTGCTTAGGCTTTCTGTTTCAACATTGTTTCTCTGTTCTGTATTACTTTGTTATATTTCCTTCTGTATCTGCCGCTCCCCCCGCTCGCTTTTCCCGCCATTTTGCGTGCTCCCGCTTCCTGCCTCCCAGCACCCCTCCCTCCTCCTAGGACCTACTTAATGGAGGGTTCAGCTCAGACACGCAGTGGAAGTGCGCAGTGGGCGCGCCACCGGTGAGCTGAAGGCGCACCGAAAGTAAGCCCATCTGCGTAGTCCCTGTCTGGACTACACCCAGCGCCAGGAACCCTGGTTCTGTCGCCCCGCGCAGCTATACCGCCACAACTGCCGCCAACTAGAAAGGAAGTGGCACACTAGCAATAAGACAGGAGACCATACCACCTTCAAAAGAGCCCTCAACCAGCACCACCACCTCCTGAGAGAAACAAAAAACGCTCTAGCAGACCGCATAGAAACCAGCACAAACCAAAGCAAGGAGCTCTTCACCATCGTGAAAGAGTTCTCAAACCCTGCAGGCACCAGGAACAACATTACCCCCTCACAAAAACTATGTGACACCCTGGCGGACTTCTTCCACAACAAGATCTCAGCCATCAACGCAAACTTCAAACCCCAACCCCCTCCTGCCGACAGCTTCAGCCTACTCACACCCATCAACACAAACCCCAAACACCTGATCACTCACTGGGACCCTCTCACAACTCAAGCAACAATCTCCATCATGAACGCCGTAGACTCGGGAGCTCCCACGGACCCATGTCACCACCACATCTTCAACCACAGGAGCAAGACGACTGGCGATGAGCTTAAAAAGGTCCTGAACGCGTCCATCAACCTGGCCTCCTTCCTTGAGTATTGAAAGCATGCTAAAGTAAAGCCCCTCCTGAAGAAACCAACCGCTGACCCAGCAGATCCGAAGAACTACTGGCCCATCTCCCGGCTCCCCTTTCCATTGAAGGTTCTCGAAAAGGCAATCAACCACCATCTCACCGAACACCGCAAACACTACAACGTCCTGGATCCCTCGCAACCCAGATTCCAAGCCAACCACATCACTCAGACAGCCCTGATCGCAGCCACTGATGACATTAGGACACTACTGGACCATGGCGAAACAGCAGAACTCATCCTCCTGGACTTGTCAGCGCCTTTGACACCGTCTCCCAACACATCTTGATTAGGGCTCCCGGTTTTATGGTATTTACTTTTTTGACATTTCCGTCTGTATTTATCCATATTTATTTTTTGTCAACTTTATCTGTATTTATCCATATTTATTATGGGTTTTGTAAAACAAAATAAAGCTGAAACTGGTATATTTCCACATTTATTTAACCAATAAATATGCACTCAAGCTTGAATGCTGCCAGGTTTCAGTGATATGAACGCCAGCAGAAGATAAATCAATGCACGTATATGAAAATATGCACATTTCAGTATCAGCCTTGTTCATATATGAACAAGTTACTTACCTTCGGTAACAATATATATGTAGGAGACATAGATTAGTTATGGATTCCTCACCTTAGAATTACCCCCAGGCGTCAGACTGGATCTGTAGAATTTTTTCCTCAGCAGTACCCCTGCGCGTCGATAGCTGGGGTCGGTCGACTCCGCGTTCGTCGTTGGCGTCGTGGTCGCCGGAATGACTTCGCGGTATCTACTTAGACGCCGCCCTCGCGCGCTGACATCAGTTCTTTACACGACATTCCACGCCAGAAGCGCAGAGCCATGCAAGACACTGGCCACTGGTGCACAAAAAGTAGGGCCCTGAAAGGGGGTCCCTTACCCTAGAAGTCAGTTCACAGAACGGAGAGGATGGGTGGGGCGGTGAGGAATCCATAACTAATCTATGTCTCTTACAGATATATCATTACCGAAGGTAAGTGACTTGTTCATCTGAAAGAGACAATTAGTTATGGATTCCTCACCTTAGAATAGATACCCCAGCAATACCAACCCCGGTGGTGGGTCTGCAAACCAAGTTCACACCAGAAAGTCCTGGAGAACCGAACGGCGGAAGAAGCCGTCTCTCCGGACTTGGCTGTCCAGGCAGTAGTGCTTGGTAAACATGTGCAGTGAAGCCCACGTAGCTGCCTGGCAGATGTCAAGAAGGGGGACTCCACATCCCAAAGCAGTAGTGGCTGCCGTCGCCCTGGTAAAATGGGCATGCAACCCCACTGGAGGTTCCTTTTTCGCTAAGGAATAGCAGATTTTGATGCAAAGAACGACCCATCGGGAGATGGTTTGTTTTTGCAAGGCCCAATCTTTCTTGGCACCCACATAACCAACAAAGAGCTGGTCATCCACCTGGAATTGTTTTGTGTGATCCAGATAGAATGAAAGCGCATGTTTTGGATCCAGACGGTGGAGCCTCTCTTCCTCTTTAGAAGGAGGCAGAAAGAAGGTGGGCAAAGTGATGGTCTGTCCTATATGTAAAGAAGTAACCACTTTGGGAAGGAAAGAAGGCCTAGTGCGGATGACAACTTTGTCCGGATGAACAGCCAGGAAAGGAGGCTTAGAAGAAAGGACTTGTAGCTCACTCAGCCTGCGAGCAGAGGTGATGGCAACCAGAAAGGCAGTTTCAAGGGTCAGGAGTCTGAGAGGACAGTTATGTTGCGGCTCGAAAGGAGCGCATATAAGAAAAGTGAGAACAAAGTTCAAGTCCCACTGGGGCATCATCAGGGGGAGTTGGAGGAAACAAGTGAGTAATGCCCTTAAGGAAGCGATTTACAATAGGGGACTTGAAAAGAGAAGGCTGGTCAGGTAGCCGAAGGAAGGTTGAAATGGCCGAAAGATAGCCTTTGAGAGTGCCTAGAGCAGAGCCCTGCTGGGCCAAAGAAAGAATGAAGAGGAGAACCTCTGAAAGGGGGGCAGAAAGGGGATCCACAGCCTTTGCTGCGCACCATGCCACAAACTTGTTCCATCTACAGGCGTATACCGTTTTGGTGGAGGGACGCATGGCTGCCAAGATAACATTACAGACTTCGGGAGGAAGGTCGAAAGTTGTCAACTGTCGCCGCTTAATCTCCACGCAAGGAGGTGGAGGATGGACAGGTTCGGGTGAAGGACCGTCCCCTGCTGCTGCGACAGAAGATGCTCCCGAAGAGGCAGTCTGATCGGAGGATCGATGGCCATGTGTAATAGCTCGGGATACCAGACTCTTCGTGCCCAATCCGGAGCCACAAGAATGACTTGGGCCCGGTCGTGCTTGATCTTCTTCAGCACTCTGGGCAGAAGTGGTATAGATGGAAAGGCGTACAGAAGACCGCAACTCCACTTGCGACGAAAGCGTCGCCTAGCGAGTGCCGCCTTCGAAATTCCAACGCGCAGAACTGCTGACATTGCGCGTTCTTTTGGGTGGCGAATAGATCTAACCAAGGCTCTCCCCACTGCTGAAAGTGACCTTGCACCACCTCCGAGTGAAGACGCCATTCATGATGCATCATGCACCTGCGGCTGAGTTCGTCCGCCCTGGCGTTCAGAGAACCTACCAGGTGTTGAACCACCAGGGACATGCCCTGATGTTCCAGCCATGTCCAAAGGCGGAGAGCCTCTTGACATAGGGTCCACGACCCCACCCCGCCCTATTTGTTGCAGTACCACCTGGCGGTGGTGTTGTCCGTGAACACCTGCACTACTCTTCTTCTGACAGAGGGAAGGAATGTCTTTAGTGCAAGATGAATCGTCTGAAGCTCCAGAAGGTTGATATGGAGTCTGGACTCCGCCGGAGACCAGAGGCCTCTGAGCTCCGCCTCTCCCATGTGGTCGCCCCACCCCAGCAGTGATGCATCGGTCACCACTGTGAACTCTGGTTGGGGAAGGGAGAGGGATCTGCCGTTGACCCAATCCCGGTTCGTTAGCCACCACTACAATTGACGTGCAGTGCCCTCCGAGATCTGGACGCAATCGGAAAGATTCCCCTGATGCTGTGCCAACTGGAACTTCAGGTCCCACTGCAGAGCCCGCATATGCCACCTGGCATAGTCCACCAGCAGGATGCAGGAGGCCATGAGACCCAGTAGCCTCAGGGTCATTCTGACCGAAACCCAGGATAGAGGCTGAAAGATCGGAATCATAGCCCGAATATCCCAGACTCGTTGCTCGGGAGGATAAGCCTGAAACCGCGCTGTGTCCAGAACCGCTCTGATGAAAAGGAGCTTCTGAGAGGGAATCAGGTGTGACTTCGGCACATTGATGGTGAACCCCAGTGAATGCAAGAGGTTGGCCGTAGTCTGGAGGTGGGAGACAACAGCCTGGAGCGAGCCCACCTTCAACAGCCAGTCGTCGAGATAGGGGAAGACTGGAACCCCTGATCTGCGCAGGTGAGCTGAGACCACCGCCCTCGCTTTCGTGAACACCCGAGGGACGCTGGTAAGGCCGAAGGGGAGCACGGTAAACTGAAAGTGCTCGTGGCTTACCATGAACCGTAGGTAACGCCGATGGGCCGGCAGGACGGGGATGTGAAAATAAGCGTCCTGCAAGTCCAACGCTACCATTCAGTCTCCAGGGTCGTGGGCAGACAGGACCTGAGCCAGGGTCAACATTTTGAACTTCTCCTTCTGGAGGAAGCGGTTGACGTTCCAGAGATCCAAGATAGGACGCATGCCCTTGTCCTTCTTGGGTACCAGAAAGTAGTGGGAATAACAACCATGACCTACTTCTGGGGAAGGAACGCACTCGATGGCTCCCTTGGCCAAGAGAGCCGTAACTTCCTGTTGGAGAAGGGCCAAGTGATCCTCCGACATGCGATGGGTCTGAGGTGGCATGGATGGAGGGGTAGTCTTGAAGGGGAGGGAGTAGCCCCTTCAGACTATCTGCAAAACCCACCTGTCCGACGTGATGTTGAGCAAGTGGGGGAGGTGATGGCGAATCCTGCCGCCCACTGGCAAAAGGTGGCCCTGAAAGGTCGGATTAGGAGGGCTTGGAGGCTGCTGCAGAGGGGGCGCTTTTGGACTGGCCCACCCGCTGGCCCCCAGACCCACGACGGTGGGTCCCACGTCCCAGGCCGTGCAGAGGCTGGACAGCTCGCGCAGGCCTGTGGCTCTGGGCGGAATGTGGTGGGGCACCCCTTCCGTAGCCACAAAAGGGGCAAAAGGCAGACTGTGCTAGGCAGGAGGTGGATGCGAGGCCCAAGGACCTGGCAGTAGCCCTGGAGTCCTTTAAGCGCTCAAGCGTGTTGTCCGCCTTGTCGCCAAACAAGCGACGGCCATCAAAAGGAATGTCCAAAAGCATAGCTTGGACATCGCCCGGAAAGCCAGTAGACCTCAACCAGGCATAGCATCTAAGGGCTACCGACGTGGAAATCGTCCTGCCTAGTGAGTCGGCGGTTTCCAACCGACATCGGATGGCGAACTTCGCTGCGTCTGTCCCCTCGGCAACTGCACGGGAGAGCACAGCCCGGGCCTCCTCCGGGTACTGTGGCAGCACCTGCGCAACCGAGTCCCACACCGAGTGGGAGTAACATCCCAAGAGACATGCGGTGTTCACCGACCGCAGTCCCAAGCTGGAGGAAGAAAACATCTTCTTCCCAAGGTGGTCCAGCTTCTTGGATTCCTATCAGGTGGTGCGTTAGGGATTGTGCCCTTGGAAGTCGAGGCTTGGACTACCAAGCTCTCAGGGGTGGGGTGGTGAGAGAGGAAAATGGGGTCACCCGGGGCCGGGCGGTGACGTCGGGCAATCATCCTATCCACAGGAGCCCCTGTGTTGGGCTTGGACAAAGTGCCCAAAAGGATGTCCGTGAGGGCCTCATTGAACGCTGTAGGGGCACCGAAGAGGCCGCTTCCAGCTGAAGCACCTCAGTCAGGAGGTTAGTCCTGACCGCCATGTAGGAAGCTCGAGGTTTAAGGCCTCGGCCACCCTACGCAACACCACTGCGTAAGATGCACCCTCCTCCGTAGCCACGGTAGGGGGAGAAAGCAGGCCAAGGTCTGGGGAGGTGTCCAGACCACTGGCATCACCCAACTCCTCTCTCCATTCCGGTTCCTCTAACTGGTCTGCAAGAGGGTCCACAGATCCCTCCCAGTCCTCCTCACCCTCTCCTGGTAACCACTCAAGGCGGTAGGAAACATCAGGGGAGAACAGGGGTACAAAAGTACCAGTCGGCGCCGGTCCCGACGTCGGACGACGTCGGTCTGGCTCTGTGTCCACATCCAGGGGGAGGCTGGGGTCGACGCCAGCTGGGGACACAACCGCCATCGGAGGGGGCGGAGGTGTCCTCACTGGATTCGGCGCCGGAGGAGGTGTCACATGGTCAACCGGCGCCAATCCGGATTCAGGCCTGGATCCCTGCGGCGCCGGAGCCAAAGCCGCCAGCATCGAAGGCCTAGAACCCCCAACTGAGTCCGCGGGGCCCGAGGGCTGCCCAAAGATGGAATGCAAAGCTTCGTAAAAGTTGCGAAGCTGGGCAGGGGTCGCTCCGGCTCCCGGAAAGGGAGGGAAGGCCGGAGTCGACCCAACAGGCTTTGCAGGTGGAGCCGGATGACTACATTCTGCTTCCAGCGTTGTGTTGGCCAGCAGACAGAGAGAACGCGAAGAGTGACGATGCTTCTTTGCCTTCTTCTTGTGCTTCGACTTACCTGAAGACGAAGACTTCGATTACGAGTGGTGGTGGTGGCTCCACGACCAGTCCCGCGATCTCCCTCTCAACCGGGACCTCAAACACCACGGAGCGGACTGCCGGGCCTTGAGATGCTTTCGGGACCGCTCCCGCAAAGACTTCGGTTTTTTTTTGGTTTTTTTAATGGGTTCATGGCCCGGCAGTCTGAGCACGACTTCGGGTCGTGGTCGCGTTCCAAGCACCAAAGGCACATGAGGTGCGGGTCCGTGACCGACATCAATTTGCGACAGGAGTCACAAGCCTTGAAGCCGGTTCGACGTGACATCCCTCCTTGCACCAGGAGTCGAACGACTCAAAAAAGATGTCGACAAAAGTCGCAAAAAACTGAGTCAAAAAGTGACTTGAGGTACCGCTCTCTCTGGATCTGTGCTGGCTGGCGCGGAAAAAGAAAGAACTGACGTCAGCGCACGAGGGCGGTGTCTAAGTAGATACCGCGACGTCATTCCAGCGACCACGACACCAACGACGAACGTGGAGTCGACCGACGCCACCTATCGACGCGCAGGGGTACTGCTGAGGAAAAAATTCTCCGGGTCCAGTTTGACGCCTGGGGGTAATTCTAAGGTGACGAATCCATAACTAATTCTCTCTTTCAGATACTGCTGTGTAAGCCTCTTTCCTAAATTTCCTTTTTTTTTATCCCCCTCACCTATCAATCCACACAGTTATTGGCCTGGCAGTCATGGCAAAGTGTATTTAGAATCACTCAAAAAGCACCCAATTTCCGTTTTTATCCACATTTCAAAATAAATACAGACCAGAAAATAAATGGTTTTCTGTCTGTATTTGACTGTAAAAATCAGAAAAAACGGAAAACAGGGAGCCTTAATCTTGATCAACAGACTCAACCAAATAGGAAGCCAGGGAGACGCCCTCAAATGTATCACCTCATACCTCACTGGAAGAACCCAGAGAATCCGTCTCCCACCATTCACCTCGGAGCCCAAGAAGATCATCTGCGTCGTCCCAGAAGGATCATCCCTCAGCCCCACCCTCTTCAACACATGAATGACCCCCCTGGCCAACACCATCAGGTTGCACAGACTCAACATCATCTCCTACACTGATGACACCCAGCTCAACCTCTCGCTGTCAGAAGACCCCTCCGCCATCAGAGCCAACTTCCACAGATATATGATGAACGTCGAAACTGAATGAAGGACAACTGTCTCAAGCTCAACACAGACAAGACAGAAGTCCTCCTCTTTGGGAACAACACCTCAACATGGAACGACACTTGGTGGCCTACTAAACTCGGCCCTTGCTCCGCCCTGCCGGACCATGCCCACAACTTCGGCATCATCTTGAAAATCAAGTTAACTATGCAGAAAAAGGTAAATGCAGTCTCGTCCGCCTGCTTCCACAACCTACACACAATCCGTAAGATGTTCAGGTGGCTCCCTATCAACACCAGAAGGACCGTCACTCAGGCCCTCATCACCAGCAAGCTGGTCTACAGGATAATTCTCTATGTAACAGTCATTGCCCACCTCACGAAGAGACAACAGACAATACAAAACTCAGTGGCAAGACTCACCCTCTGCCTTCCCAGACAGACTCACATCACCCTGCACCTCAAGAACTACACTGGCTCCTTGTCCAGGATGCCAGTTGAAGATGCTGACCCATGCATACAAAGCCCTGCACAACGAAGGACCAGCATACATCAACAAACGAATGATCTTCCACCAACCGACCAGACACCTGTGATCCGCCTCGCTCTTCCTCACTGACACACCCCGGAAATGCCGAGCCAACAGAGGAGGACACTCTTTCTCTCACCTGGCGGACAAAGCCTGGAACAACCTACCCCAGCACCTGGAGAACGCAGCTTCGCTCTGAGAATTCAGGAAAGGACGCAAGACCTGGCTGTTCGAATGAACAGAGCACCACAAAGCAGCTAGCAATTCCAGCGCCTTGAGATGATTGATTGAGATGTCTGTACAATGACAGTGGCAAGTCCCCATTCCTACAAGGTTAGAGGGCGCGCTTAGATGCACCAGCGTTTCCTCATGTGATAAGGGGGCAGGCTCAACACTGTGATTCTGATATTCATGTTTCAAAGCAGTTATATGATCTTGATACACAGGGCTCCGTTAGCATTGAACATCTATATACTCCTGTACTGTGATGCTCATCATGTCTGTTGTATGACAAATGTACCTAAAACCCAATAAAGATGGTTTTAAATAAAAATGTAAATGGGCGGCAATCTACTTCATATAGGGTGTGTTGTTGGAAGGGTGTTGTCTTTGTTTCGTAATCTCATGTAGCATGTGTTTCCATGTCATACATGATGACCACTCAGGTGCGGCTATTGTGTTATGGGACTCAGTGCATAGCAGGCACGCAGTATATGGTGTTTCACTATGCTGGTAGCTTTGAACAGCTCTGCAGGTCCCTTTGTAGTATTCCCCTTAATTATAGTTTTTCTAGCTGGTTACTGCACTGGGTTGTCCAATTCGAAATGTTGTACATAGTTGTCGGCCTGAGCTAGCATGGCTGGAGGTAGAGAGAAGTAGAATAATTTGCTGGGATGGGCATTGTTACTAATGTCCAATATCTGAGAGTCATTGTGAGATGAAAAGAAGCAGCCATAGTTTATAGCTATTTGGGACCTGCAGTAGTGGACTAGATTAAAGTCCTCTGATTGACCAGCAGTGTGTGACAGAGCTCTTCAGTTATTCCATGCCTTTTCATTTGGTGGAGGCTGGTTTATTTGCTGAACAGTACTGGAGATGTACAACCCTTGTAGCAGATACATCTTATGTGAATGTAAAAAGTGTAAGCTACATTTGGCTGCCGACCGCTGAGTGGTATGGTATTAGTGTCTGCCAGAAAAGTTATATATGAAATTACATAACTATATAATACCCCAGTGAACCATAGGTCAGCCTCCTTAACTTGCCTGCCTATTGAAAATAGTTGCAGGTTGGGTTGTTTTCTATCTGTGGATTGTAAGCTAAAGATTGACTCTGAGAGTGTATCTTTCTGGGTTCTGTTGTTTGGATGTGTGGTGGTGTAGTTGTTTTGGGAATAGCAATGTTTTCAACTGTCTTCTGAAGTGCATATGCTCCCAGATGCTTTGAATGTTGGCTGGTAGTGAGTTCCAGACCTTGGCCGCTTGTACTGTGAAAGCCGTGCCTCCTATGGATGTCTTATGTTACGGTGGAATGGTGATGAATGGTGCAAGCATGGAGCACAGTTTCCTGCTTTGTTTATATTGCTTGAATTTCACTTGTAGGTATAAGAGACCTTTTCCTTGGGAGGCTCTGTGGACAATGCAAAGTCATTGAAAATTGCCCTTCTAGTACTTCTAGCTATAGGTATCCAGTGGAGAAATTGCAAGAAGCGACTTGTGTGTTCTCTTGGGTGAAAGCGGATAATAAGTCTTACGGCAGCATTTTGGGTGAGTTGTATTTTGCGTTTCATGAATGCAGGTGCACCGATGCATATTCTGTTGACAGAGTCAAGCTTGGAGATTATTTGTGTGAGGGTGGTTTGCAGTTTCTGTTGGCATCCAAGGTATGGGAAGATGAGACACAGTGTTTTCATTATGTAGAAGGCACTCTGTGTGATGTTAAGATGTGGTATCAAGTATAGGTTTGAATCCATGCTTACCCTCTAGGTTTCTGATTTCTCTTGGTGTTAGGGACTCATGTTGGCAGTAGGGTGGAATTTTTGCCATTGTCCATGGGTCATAATCTCTAACTTTGTGTTATTGAACTTTAGATGGATACTCATCATCCATGTGTTTATAGCCCGAAGCCAGTCATCAAGTTATACATTTTAGAGGTCTTTCAGGCCATCCATTTAAAAATGATTTTGATGTCATCTGAATAGTTGTTGAGGTTAAATGATTTATTCTGGTTTGGTAAGGGGTTTAGGTAGATGTTGAATAATAGAGGGGATATGATGGACTCCTGAGGGACGCCACAGTGTTGTGTGTGTGAAGAGCTGATGTGAAAGGTGGTACCAACACTAGTTCGCAGTTACAGTTGAAAGGCCAAGAATTCAAAGGGCATTACCTGAACTCCCTTCTCACTCTTCGCACAAGGTATTTCAAACAATAATTTGGTGTGTGAAAAGATTGCATAACAGTTCAGGACATTGAGTCATGTTGTTATTAAGCCAGCAACTTTCATGACCTTACCTGTTCCCGATACACAAGGGGTTGTCACTACCTAAACCTACCATCCATTCAGAAGCACTGTCCAATCAGGAAATCTCTAGACTCCAATCTGACTCAGAGCTTTGATTAGCCTATTTGGCTGGGGCAGAGTCATCACAAGTCAGGTATGGCTTGTATAGGACTGGCATTGCTCTAGCCCACAGCATTTCTAGGGGCACTGGCCTGTTGTGAAATGTAGCCTGTTGAGAAAATGTATCTGCTCTAGCAATCTTTATTTATTTTGAAGGAGCCAGATAGTGTGTTAGGTTATTGTGCTTTCTGCACAGGGCTGCAAATAACCTAACCAGCAATAGTGTGAATCTTAAATGATCCACTATAGTCTGCCATGTTACAAAAGGCTGCTAGCATGGGCTGACTCGCTTTCAAAAGTGGATTAATAACTAGATAACCCTGCCAGGGTCAACACAACACACAGAGGATTCATCTCCTCGAACTAAATACTATGGGAACCAAATCAGGGCATTTGAGGCTGAAATAATTTGAATTATGATTAACCTCTCTAGACATCTCTGTACAACACTGACTAACATTTTCTGAATTTTATATATTGTAATCTCGTATCTGTGTAGTATGACTCTACTTTTTTAAATGTATTGACTCCTTTGAAATTCTGTTTTATCTTTATCTAATTTATGGTTATGGCAAATAAATTGCTGCTATGAGGTCCTACGTAATTAATGTAATAAATGTATAATACTTGGTGAACATCTGGGGTACTGATTTTATTGGGAGAATTTAGGGAATGCTTAGTAGGAATTTCATGATTCCAGAATTTTCCTTCACAGAGATATGAGGAAAATCTGTGATTTAGCCAAAGTTTGATGTTTGCAGGGAATTCAGTGTAAGAAAACGTATTGGGATCCATGGAAGTGACACCACCCCAGGCTACCCTAGGTGCCTTGTTTTCAGAAATGACTAGACCTGGAAGGTTCTCTGGTTGCCAACTGAGGCCCGGCTTTTATATCACAGATACCCACATTGCTAGAATGGGTCGATCTGCAAAATCTTTATGTTATGTTTCTTGTTGCGTTTGGAGCCTTTCCTTTAATGGGTGATAGCCCATCCACATACGTGGGATACCATTATTGTTGAGAGAAGAGTAGGAATGTTGTGTGGTAGGACAATTGTGGATCCCAGCAGATTACACTAGCACAGTCTGCTTTCAGTTCTGTTACACAACATAGCAAAACAAAAAAACAAAAAATCAAACTCAGGATTCAATGGAAGAATTTCCCTCGCATCCCAACTTTGATTTTGGAAAAAAAAAATGTTTCTGGCGTTTTTGCCAGAAACATTTTCTTTTCCAGTACTGTGGATGACCATTGAAGTCATTGCACTGTGAACAAAGTGCAGTGGACGACAATGTGTTGTCCTCTGACCTAAAGGAGTTTAAACCCAACAAATCCATGCAGCCTGAAGTCCTGTCCAACAAAAATGGATAATAAGTTGCAGGGGTACGATGGCCACGTTGCACTAACTTCTTTGTTTCATGGTCGGGGGCACCTTCTCCAGTTCCAGAAGGCTCCCATGATGGTAGGCCTTTGAGACTAGAGGACATAGAAAATCACAGTGGCCAAAGAAAGGTAGCAGTCGCTGCCCATGGCCATGAAAATGTTTCAGTCACCATACATGGCATATGAAGGAGAGGGCTAGGGAGAGAATAAAAAATACTGATAAGTACATAGAAGATAAAGAGAAGAGCTTCTAGAAAAGGAGAGGAGAGAAGGGGAGAAAGAAAGGACAGTAAATAGCAAAAGCAAGAGATAGAAGGAGAGACTGGAAGGGGACGATAGACAGATGCAGCGGCAAACAGAAAGGTGTAGTGGGGACAGAGATGGTGAGAGAGGCAGTGGGGGCAGAGACTAGGAGATGAAGACAGAAAGTAAAATAGAGCCTCAAAGACAAATTGAGAGCTTGATGCAGGTGTAAAAAAGTGATTGGAGATTTTAAGTGGAATTTAAAGTTTATGGTTTTGCCAATATAGCTGGTCCAACGTGATTTCAATTCACAAATTTGCACTTATTTTCTAAAAAGGATCTTAGTATAAGATCCAAAAATCACCTTACCATGTTTTTGTGTCTGAAGCCCTGTTAAGTCTAACCATTGTTACTGGATCCACGTTGCTTTTACAGATTGCTTAACAATTGTACTCCCTTATTAGTTGTTTTTATATGCTCTTGGTGAGAAGTGCTGATGCCTTCTCTTTTAATGCACATCAGCCATGTCTACATTTGCTGGTATAGTCGCAGAAAAGTACAACCTACTTGCCGAGTAGTCCAAGTTCTATAATGGAGGTGTTTTGGCTTTCTAGTGTACACTGAAATATAACAGTCTTTTAACGGTTTCATAACATGAAGCCTGACTTTTATTAGCACTTGTAGTATGCTTTCTACATTCGCAACTCCGAAAAGTGCAAGCTCGTCCAAGCAATGATACGCACACAGAGGGTGCCATCTTGAGGATTCTGTGCAAGAAGTCGACTGCATGCAAAAGAGAGGAGAATGTGCATATTTCTGGAAGTGGAGACTCTGTAGAAAGCAGCATCAGAGAGAAAGGTTATCACAGAGCAGGATCGTAGATGCAAACCGTGAAACCACTACTCAGAGCCTTAGAGGGGAACTGCTGTCTGCCCATCTACAGCTCCTCTAACTGGAGATGGAACTAGTGTCCACAGCCAGGCCTCAAATAGACCCATCCCAAGCACGCACAATTACCTATCCACTACTACCATGCCTACCTGTCTTGTTGGTCAATGTCTGACAAAGGTCTCCTTTTGTACAGCACCTTTCGCACAACCTGCCTGGAACTTGGGGGGATATCCCAATGTCCAAGCCTGCTTCAAGTCCATTCAGTTTTGACTGGTGCTTTTGATCAAATGTAATTGAACTATCCATCTTTTGTTACATCCTTATAGTGAAATTCATTGCAGGACCTTCCCAATTCCCCCTATAAAAATGACATTTAAATTCTATTTAGTTTTCACCGTTGTTGCAGCCCTAACATTTTTAAAACACACTGCACCACTACTTTCCCAAAATGTCCCTCATGGATATGCTCCAAGCTCTCTGTAGAGTGAGTTAAATAAAAACTTCACTTACAAAGTTGGGCAGAATTAGGAAACTTCACAGTATACCAAACAGATTAAGTTTCCTAACTTTTATTTAGGCAAGGTTTATCCTCTCAAGCCTTCCAGGTGTGATGTTATCCTGATGCAGGATGTCCCAATAGGACATCCTTCAGCAAAAAAAAAAGTTGAGAGTGGAGGCTGGAAATTCACCACCCCTGGTAAGAGATGTGGAAGGGAGGGCTCTGAGCTGAGGCATGCTTATTTGTTCTAAAAGGAAAAGAACTTCATAGGCTTTGCATTTCACAAAGGTTGAACGGTTTAGAAAAAACACAAAGTAGCAAGTCAGCTGAATTTACAACTTTACACCCCTCTACTTTAGATCCTTTCTACTTGATAGAATTTAAAGTTGGAGTGGAAAGCTGACTGACTGTGCTTTAATATGTATCACAAAAAATCCATGTGTCCTTCACATAGAATCACACAGTGGGCACCCTGTATATCGAAACCATATAGATGTGAAGTTAGGAATAGTAAATCTATAATTCCCTATATGAACTTACCTTTCATTTAATCTTGTCCTCAATAATCTTGTGCCACAATATTTTGAGGGTCTGCATTTAGTAGTATATCTAATCCCTCCAATATTAAAAACAAGCATTGGCAATGCCAAGAGGTCTGGCTTATGAATGCACTGTCAAGCTAGACCTAAAAATGTATTTGTCATTGTCTGCACTCCTCCCATCTTTGCTGCTGCCACAGAAAATCACCATTAATTGCCTAGTTATCTAAGACACCTAAATAGAATTACAATGCCATGTGTGCCCCTGAAAATTCAACCTCTGCAGCTGGATAAATAAAGAAAAAGGATCACAGCTGTGTGGAGGACAAGCACATTTTTGTGGAAAAACACTATTTCTGCCCAATAAAAACATGTATTCCTGACTCCCAACATGTGGGCGGAGCAAAAGCCCCTTTCTAGTGATGCTTACATAATTGTCTATCGACAGCTGCACTGTCAAGCCAGACCATAAAAAGCAGCTAAAAGCACTGTGTGCTTTAAAACCTTGCATACAGTCCCCTTTACCCTAAAATAGGCGGGAAAGAATGCACCGATAGTGCACAGCTTTAATGTTCAGTCATAGCTGAGGGCCATGCCCCCCTAAAAATATACTTCTGGCTACCGGCCTAAATCCGGCTGGGTGAGACAATGTAGATGTCACAGTGCAAGGAAATGGCCTTATTTCTGATTTGGTGCAGCAGGAGCAGTGGCACCAAGTCCCAGAGGCCAGATGGGCCCACTGCCAGATAGCCCATTTCCTTCCGTGCGGCAGAGCCAATGTTACACTGGTCACGCCAGTGGCGAACACAGTCAGGTGAGTGAGTTCGGGGCGAATGCCTTCCACTACCCCTAAGTGTAGGGGTGCACTTTGACTGGAGCATGCGCAGATGGCCCCTTCAAACCTCCTCCAAGCTATTAAATGTAAAACTTTCCTGTATCTCGTGAGTGCAAGGCCTGTTTTAAGCATAGTCTATTTTTAACCTTGTAAACGTCTTTTCTGCACAATTTCATTTCAACTAGGAGTTGGAGAGCCTCTCTCATTCAAAGGGCTCCCATATGGCCTGTATTTGTATGATATTACCAGTGAAAGCCGGTAGATCTACAATGAGTGGTATCCCCCTTGAGATGTTAAACTTAAAATAACAAACACTGCAATATCTTGAGTATTTTCAACTTTTCCGAAATAATCATTATAGCAATTAGAGGCCGAAGAAAGAACAGTAGATTTTACATAACGAACAAGTTGCTTTCCTTTGGTAACGATATATCTGTAAGAAACATTAGTTAGTTATAGATTCCTTACCTTAGAATTACCCCCAGGCGTCAGACTGGATCCGGAAAGTTTTTTCGTCAGCAGTACCTCTGCGCGTCGGAAGGTGGCGTCGGTCGGCTCCGCGTCCGTCGTTGGTGTCGTGGTCGCCGAGATGACGTCGCGGCAGCTACTTAGACGCCGCCCTCGCGCGCTGACGTCAGTTCTGTACATGACTTTCCGCGCCAGAAACGCAGAGCCATGCAAGACACTGACCACTGGTGCACAAAACTAGGGCCCTGAAAGGGTAACCTTAACCCTAGAAATCAGTTCGCAGAATGGGGAGGATGGGTGGGGCGGTAAGGAATCTATAACTACCTAATGTTTCTTACAGATATATCGTTACAGAAGGTAAGTAACTTGTTCATCTGAAAGAAACACGTTAGTTATAGATTCCTTACCTGAGAATAGATACCCCAGCAATACCAACCCCGGAGGTGGGTCTGCGAACTAATATCACACCGGCAGGTCCTGGAGAACAGAACGGCCGAAGCCGTCTCTCCGGGCCTGGCTGTCCAGACAGTAGTGTTTCGTAAACGTGTGCAGCGATGCCCACGTAGCTGCCTGCCAGATGTCATTCAGAGGAACTCCTCGTCCCAAAGCAGTAGTGGCTGCTGTCGCCCTAGTGGAATGGGCGCGCAGCCTCACTGGAGGCTCCTTTTTAGCCAGAGAATAGCATGCCTTAATACACAAAACGACCCATCGAGAAATGGTTTGCTTTTGTACGGCCCGACCTTTCTTGGCGCCCACGTAGCCAACAAAGAGTTGGTCATCCACCCGGAACTGTTTTGTGCGATCCAGATAGAAAGAAAGCGCACGTTTTGGGTCCAGACGGTGGAGCCTCTCATCCTCTTTCGAAGGATGCGGAGGCGGAAAGAAGGTGGGCAAAGTGATGGTCTGCCCAATGTGAAAGGCAGTGACAACCTTGGGAAGGAAGGAGGGACGAGTCCTGAGAACCACCTTGCCCGGATGGACCGACAGGAAAGGAGGTTTGGAGGAAAGGGCCTGGAGCTCACTCACTCTCCTGGCAGAGGTGATGGCTACCAGGAATGCAGTCTTTAGCTTCAGAAGCCTCAAAGGACAGTTGTGAAGCGGCTCAAAGGGAGCACACATTAAAAAGGTCAATACTAGATTCAATTCCCACTGAGGCATAGAAAGGGAATAGGAGGAAAGAGATGAGTTATGCCTTTCAAGAAACGATTAACAACCGGGGACTTGAAAAGAGAGGGCTGATCTGGAAGCCGAAGGAAGGCAGAGATGGCCGAAAGATAGCCCTTGATAGTGCCCAGAGCAGAGCCCTGCTGGGCTAAAGAAAGAAGAAACAAGAGAACCTCAGAAAGAGGGGCAGAAAGGGGATCCACAGCCTTTGCTGTGCACCATGCCACAAACTTGTTCCACCGGCAGGCGTATACCGTCTTAGAGGATGGACGCCTGGCTGCCAAGATCACATCACAAACTTCAGGAGGCAGGTCAAAAGACGTCAACTGCCGCCGCTCAATCTCCACGCAAGGATGTGGAGGCTGGACAGGTTTGGGTGGAGGACCGTCCCCTGCTGCTGCGACAGAAGATCCTCCCGAAGAGGCAGTCTGGTCGGAGGATCAATGGCCATGTTGAGCAGCTCGGGATACCATACTCTCCGTGCCCAATCCGGAGCCACAAGGATGACTTGGGCCCGGTCGCGCCTGATCTTCTTCAGCACTCTGGGCAGAAGTGGTATAGGCGGAAAGGCGTACAACAGACCGCAACTCCACTTGCGATAAAAGGTGTCGCCTAGCGAGTGCCGTCTTGGAAATTCCAACGCGCAGAATTGCTGACATTGCGCGTTCTCTTCGGTGGCGAATAGATCTAACCAAGGCTCTCCCCACTGTCGAAAGAGACCTTGCACCACCTCCGAGTGAAGATGCCATTCGTGATCCATCATGCACCTGCGGCTGAGTTAGTCCGCCCTGGCGTTCAGGGAACCTGCCAGGTGTTGAACCACCAGGGATATGCCCTGATGTTACAGCCAGGTCCAGAGGCGAAGAGCCTCCTGACATAGGGTCCACAACCCCACCCCACCCTGTTTGTTGCAGTACCACATGGCGGTGGTGTTGTCTGTGAACACCTGCACTACTCTTCCCCGGATAGAGGGAAGGAATGCTTTGAGTGCAAGACGAATCGCCCAGAGCTCCAGATGGTTGATATGGAGCCCGGACTGCGCCGGAGACCAGAGTCCTCTGATCTCCGCCTCTCCCATGTGGCCGCCCCATCCCAGAAGGGATGCATCTGTCACCACCGTGTGATCTGGTTGGGGAAGGGAGAGGGATCTGCCGTTGACCCAATCCTGGTTCGTAAGCCACCACTGCAACTGTCGAGCAGTGCCCTCCGAGATCTGGACGTAATCGGACAGATTCCCCTGATGCTGCGCCCACTGGAACTTCAGGTCCCACTGCAGAGCCCGCATATGCCACCTGGCATAATCGACCAGCAGGATGCAGGAGGCCATGAGGCTCAGCAGCCTCAGGGTCACTCGGATCGAAACCCGGGATAGAGGCTGAAAGATCGGAATCATAGCCTGAATATCCCGGACTCGCTGTTCGGGAGGATAAACCCGAAACCGCGTCATGTCCAGAACCACTCCAATGAAGAGGAGCTTCTGAGAGGGAATCAGGTGCGACTTCGGCACATTGATGGAGAACCCCAGCGAATGCAGGTGGTCGGCCGTAGTCTGGAGGTGGGAGACGACAGCCTGGGGCGAGCCCGCCTTCAACAGCCAGTCGTCGAGATAGGGGAAGACTGGAACCCCTGATCTGCGCAGATGAGCTGCGACCACAGCCATCACTTTCGTGAACACCCGAGGGGCGCTGGTAAGGCCGAAGGGGAGCACAGTAAACTGAAAATGCTCGTGGCCCACCGTGAACCGCAGGTAACGCCGGTGGGCCGGCAGGACGGGGACGTGAAAATAAGCGTCCTGCAAGTCCAACGCTACCATCCAGTCTGCAGGGTCGCGGGCAGACAAGACCTGAGCGAGCGTCAACATCTTGAACTTCTCCTTCCGGAGGAAGCGGTTGACGTTCCTGAGATCCAAGATAGGACGCAGGCCCTTGTCCTTCTTGGGTACCAGAAAGTAGTGGGAATAACAACCACAACCTACTTCTGGGGCAAGAGAGCCGAAACTTCCTGTTGGAGAAGGCCCAGGTGATCCTCCGACATGCGGTGGTATTGAGGTGGCATGGCTGGAGGGGTAGCCTCGAAGGGGAGGGAGTAGCCCTTTCGGACTATTTGCAAAACCCACCTGTCCGACGTGATGGTGCGCCAGTGGGGTAGGTGATGGCGTATCCTGCCGCCCGCTGGCGTTTGATGGGCCTGAAACATCGGACTAGGAAGGTTTGGAGGCTGCAGCAGAAGGGGGTTGGTGGACTGGCCCGCCCGCTGGCCCCCTGAACTACGGCATTGGTTCCCACGTCCCCGGCCGTGTGAAGGTTGGGAAACTTGCTGCGGCCTGTGGCTCTGGGCGGGATGTAGTGGGGCACCCCTTCCGTAGCCACGAAAGGGGCGAAAAGCAGACTGCGCTGGGCGGCTGGAGAGGCTCAAGGATTTCGCCGTAGCCTGTGAGTCCTTGAAACGCTCTAGAGCGTTGTCCGCTTTGTCGCCAAAAAGGCGACGGCCATCAAAAGGCATGTCCATCAAGGTGTTCTGGACATCCCCCGAAAAGCCAGTCGATCTCATCCAGGCATAGTTGAAATTGTCCTGCCCAGAGTCTCGGTGGTATCCAGTCCACAACGGATTGTTAACTTCGCCACATCCCTCCCGGCGGCAACAGCCTGGGAGAGTACTGTCCGGGCCTCCTCCGGACACTGAGGCAGCACTTGCGCAACCGAGACCCACACAGAGTGGGAATAACGGCCCAATAGACATGCGGTGTTTACCGACCGCAGTCCTAAGCTGGCAGAAGAGAAAATCTTCTTCCCAAGATGGTCGAGCTTCTTGGATTCCCTTTCCGGGGGAGCGGTAGGGAATGCGCTCTTGGAAGTGGAGGCTTGGACCACCAAGCTCTCCGGGGTGGGATGTTGGGAGAGGAAAGTGGGGTCGCCCGGAGCCGGGCGGTGGCGTTGGGCAATCATCCTATCCACGGGAGCCCCCGTGTTGGGCCTGGACCACGTGCCCAAAAGGACGTCGTAAGGGCCTCATTAAACGGCAGCAGGGGCTCCGAAGAGCACGCAGCCGGTTGAAGCACCTCAGTCAGGAGGTTAGTCCTGACCGACACCGTAGGAAGCTGGCGGTTGAGGGCCTCGGCCGCCCTACGCAACACCACTGCGTATGACGCTCCCTCCTCCGTAGCCACGGTAGGAGGAGACAACATGCCAAGGTCAGGGGAAGTATCAAGACCACTGGCATCCCCCAGTTCCTCTCTCCAGTCCTGTTCAGATCCTAGCTGATCCGTTAAAGGGTCACCTGGCCCCTCCCAGTCCTGCTCCTCATCCTCAGGTTGCCAATCTGGCTGAAAAGGGACCCCAGGAGTGAACAGGGGCACAAAAACCCCACTCTGCGCCGGATCCGGCGTCGGGCGACGCTGGTCCGGCGCCGGGTCCACCTCGGGATGGAGGCCGGGGTCGACGCCGGCCGGGGACACGACCGGCGTCGGTTGCGGATGCGGTGCCGGAGGAAGCGGCGCCGGTGGAGGTGTAATGAGGTCAACCGGCGCCGATCCAGATCCAGGCCTGGATCCACTGGGGGCCTGCGGTGCCGTGGCCGGAGCCGACGGCGGAGAAGGCGGAAGCCCCCCAACCGAGTCCGCGGGGCCCGAAGGGGCGCCAGCAGGTTCGGGTTGCCCGAAGATTACATGCATCGCCTCGTAAAATATACGAAGTTGGGCAGGAGTCGCTCCGGGTGCCGGGAAGGGGGGGAAACCCAGAGTCGACTCTTCGGGCTCCGCGCGCAGAGCCGCGGGAGGGGCACCGCCCGCATCCCTCGTCGCGTCAGCCGACCGACGGGGAGAAGTCGAAGAGAGACGCTGCTTCTTTGACTTCTTTTTGTGCTTCGACTTACCCGAGTGCGAAGACTTCGATGACTTGGACGAGTGGTGATGGCTCCGCGACCGGTCCCTCGACCTCCCTCGCGACCGGGACCTCGAATGGCGCGGAGCCGACTGCCGGCGCTCAAGCAGCTTTCGGGACCGCTCCCGCAAAGCCTTCGGAGCCATCGACCGGCAGTCGGAGCACGACTTGGGGTCGTGGTCGCGCTCCAGGCAAAAGAGGCACACGCGATGCGGATCCGTAACCGACATCAGTCGGTTACAGGAACTGCAGGCCCTGAAGCCTGGCATCCCTCGTGCACCAGGAGTCGTAGACTCAAAAAAGACGTCGACAAAAGTCGCTCAAAAAAGTCAGTCAAAAGTGACTGGCGGTACCGCTCTCTCCGGATCTGCGCTGGCTGGTGCGGAAAAAGAAAGAACTGACATCAGCACGCGAGGGTGGCGTCTAAGTAGCTGCGCAACGTCATCTCGGCGACCAGGACGCCAACGACGGACCCGGAGCCGACCGACGCCACCTTCCGACACGCAGAGGTACTGCTGACGAAAAAACTTTCCGGATCCAGTCTAACGCCTGGGGGTAATTCTAAGGTAAGGAATCTATAACTAACGTGTTTCTTTCAGATATCTTTGTCAGCTCGTAAACCTTCCAGAATTTAAAAACAGGAAGGAATGGCTGTATTTTTCACTGAGAAAGATGGGAACTGTTCTTTCAGGCTCAGCGTTTCCCCAGGTGTAGGAATAATTATAAATGTCAAGGCACAAGTGAGAAAAGCAAAATGTTTGAATAAAGCAAAATGTTCGAATAAAAAACTAGAAAACATATTGTGAAGAAATAACAAATGCTCAAAAATTAAAACCGGCATATGTTATTATTTTGTGGCACCATGCGTTTTTCTATGAAATGCGAAGGTCTGATGTTTTTTTAACTTTTGTTCGTGCTGCACAAACGACGCTGTACAGCATTTACAAGAGACATTGTCAGAGCCAATAGACGTAAAAGGTGAGACCTATTGGCTTTGTCAATGCTTGTTAAGCACCTCTACACACCCGGCTGGGCAGCAAAACATGCCTGCACCTTCTGCACTGGGAGACTGCCAGGGACATGGGAAGGAGAGTGCATTGAAGCCCCCTCCCGAAGTGGTGCTGCTGGAGACCCCGAAGTGGAATTTACCTTTTATGGGTACAGTATCATACGCTCCGGGAGACCCTGGTGTCTGCAGTTAAAGTTACAAGAATGTCACTAATAATGCATAACATTTACAGGAATAACATTCTGATATTTCAATATATGGGTGGACCGTGTCGTCCACTGGGACTTTTCTGACGTTGTAGTTAGAATGTTTTTTTCTGCAAAACTCTGAGCTTATTTCCTGGCTTTGCCAATTGGTAAAAGTAGTTTTTTGAGCAACTTATGTTTTTTATTATTCCCCCATAAAAATTTGCTGATTAAGTCTTAGTTCTGTTCATTCTACCTTCCTGACTGAGGAAAGGCTGTGGTCTGAGGCAGGGGCGGCTTCTCCGTAATGGCAGCAGATTATAAATAAAACAATAATAAAACATTGTTATTATCATTTTATTTATCTCTGTCTGTGCTGCTTACGTGGGAGTGAGAGGAGCGGGGCTGGGCCATGGTAGGGGGTAGTAGTGTGCTCTTATAAGTGCGCATGTCAGTTTGGCTGGCCGTCTTAGACTGGCCAAACAGACGTGCACTTTTGTTCCTCCAACGGTTGGAGAAACGCCACAGGCTCCCAGGCACTGTCTGAGCGGAAAACCAGGCCGCTCAGACCAATCCTGGTGCTGCTGTCATAGCATGAGAGAGGCGTCTGGATTGGGTGGGGAGCCTGTGCTTTCAGGCCCATCCACTTCCGAAATAGGAGAGGAGCAGGAGTCACGGGGCGGCTGCAGCGGGAGTGGAGTGGCAGGTAAGTGATTTTTATGTATTTATTTTTATTTCCCTACCACCGCCTCCCTCCCACACCGCCCTACCAGTTTTGATTGGCGTAGCCGCCACTGGTCTGTGGTCTCTTGGGCCGGTTGAACATTTTGTGAACTTTTTATGCAATCCCAGAGAAATGTAAATTAGGACATTGGATTGAGGTGAACACAAAAAGGAAGACCGTGAAAAAAAGGGAAAACAGAAACATTTTAGTTTAAATTAATAATTAAGATAATCCAGCAAACATTATCAGTAATGGAAGCGTTTCAAGGTTAGGCACAGAATTAGGGTTAAGTTCAAGGTTTAGAGACAGAGAGACTTATTAGGAGTGGGTTGGTTAATCCCAGTTCATGCTTAAACCACTGCAAGTGTCGGAATTACGAGTTTGAAGGTATTTAACGCATCGATAGATATCGGATGCGTTAAGAAACTCAGCTTTTGTTACATTTCGAAGGGTCAAACCTGCTGAAATTTAACAGGGGAAAACCATATGGTTTTACTGTATTATGAGGATTTTGGTGCAATAAACACCAAAATCCGCAAGTTATTCCCCACCAACTCGTAATAAGTGTTATTTATCGCACCCCATAAATAATGTTACCCGTGGTATCTTTATTTATCAGGTGGGTTAAATAACACCTAAACTCTTAATCAGGATCAGAGTTGTTTTAATATTCAGGTAAAGTAGGGTTAAAGATGTGTTTGGGTTAGGGTGAGGATAAGGTTAGTTCTACAGTAAGAGTTGGAATCAGTTATTAGGCTGGGCTTGGGCATTAAATGGGGTTAGTGATGGAGTAAGAGTAAGGGTTTACTTAGTGTTGGAGTATACAGTTTAGGTTGAGGTTGTTGTTTGGGTTAGGTTTACGGCTAAATCTGTTGTCAGTATTATGATTGGGGATGTAATTGCTTGCATTTGCATGGCAGTTTTCCTGGTTAGTCATAGAGTTACAGTTAAGGTTGTAGAAAGTGTAATGGCACAGTGTTGAGGTTACAGAGGGTTGCACTGACATAGGCAAGGGGTTGGGAATCACACTGGGGCAAGAGACAGCATTGGGTTTGGCCCTGAGATGGGATTCGAGTTAGGGATAGTAATGGGATTAGCACTGGGAATAGTTTTGGGATTATCACTGAAGAAAGCTGTGGAGATAATGATAGAGGTCGATTTAGTGTGGGGGGTAGGGTTGGGGTAATGTATAGCAGTGGTTGTTGGATCTGTGTGTGGCATTTGGGATTCCAGTGAGCATAGGACAGCATATAATTTCCTCTCCAGCCCTCTCTTCTACCACCATTAGATCGCCACTTTTCCTGGTCTGCCATTCCCTTGTCAGTGTATATTTAACTTTAATATAACCTTTAACTCTCTACCCTTCCTCACCAGTTATGAATAACCTTGAATAGTTCGGATAATTATTTTACTTAAAAAAAAAAATAGTAAAAGAAAATAGCTAAGGTTTCCTATCTTTAAAATATTTATATTGATTTACATAGCATGGGCTTGTGATAGGAAGCCACACAGTAGTCCTATTAAGCATAACTTTAACCCTAATCTAGAGTAAATAAATTGCATGTATTCCATTTATTTTAATAAAATTATATTTACGTGGAAATATATTTATTGAAATGACAAACACGCCCCACCTGCAACCCAAAGGCTGGGGGAAAAAATAAACAAAAGTCCAAATCCGTTATCGAGCTGGCACAGTAGGAACTAAACATTGGTCAATGCACTTGTACGTATCAGGTATATTCTCTACACAGGCCATCAGTCACTGATTGTTTCTCAGCTACTAAAAGGATTTGGGGAAGAAGAAGTGGACAGAAGAAAGCCAAAAGAAATTCCATCTCAGAAATACTATCATGCATTAACTATGTCCCCTCCACCTACCGGAGACGCCACACTCATGGCCCGTGTCTAATTAGGAATCAGGACAACACCACTCTCCACCTCGCTTTGGGTCAATAGCATCCCACCATGTGTTCTCAAGAGTCACCCATTGTCAGACCGCAAGGAATGCAAGAATGATCATGCAAAGTCCACCTGCGAGAAAATAAATGTTCTACCCCCAATCTTAGACTGTCAGCCTCACAGGGTAGCCCACTGATGCCTTTAGCTCCCGCGGCAACAACTCTCTTTGATTAGCCATCAGTTCTCTCTTACTGACCAAAGCACTACAGCTCAAATCTGGAAAGAACAGAAGACTGCTGCCTTTGAGCAACACAGTTTTCTTCTGGGCTGCCACCCATGGAACTTTCTCTCTCAGATCTGGTGAGTGAAGTATCACCATTACCCTTCCATGGCCAGCACCCCTCTGCCCATCTCTTCTTGGTCGGTAGGGCATGACTAGATAGGCCCTACAGCTTCCCCTCAATTTTGCGCATTATAATTTCTGCATAATTTCTGGAGCTTCTTTGTGGTTCATTCACTCTGCATTACCTCCCAAATTAAGGAAAGCTATCTTTTCCCTATACTTTGTCGCCATCATGCGACAGCCACAGAAGCTGCAATGTGGTTTGCCAAATTAGGGGCTTATAAGGGAGCCATCTTGTGCAGTGTGGATCTTCCAAGGCCCCCAATCAATCACCCAGCGGGACCGCTTGTAAGCAGTGCCCCTCAGGACACAGCATGGGGGTGCCGAATGTCAAGGGGACCACTCTGTACCAGCCACTGGGTCTCATCCCCCACCCAGCTTGTCGAGCACCCAGTCCACGATCCTGCCACTCTAAAAATTACTCACTGCTGTGCTTACACTATGAGACTCCAGCCGGCCTGGTACACAGTAAGCTCTGATACACCCACATCACCTCCTAGTCTGTCACTGAATTAAGCAATGAGTCTGGAGGTGTCACCATCAACTCATGCTGAGATCACTCCAAAGTGTGTCGCAGCACGTCGGGCTGACTGGAAGTTTACAGAGCCACAACAATGCTTTCCATTCGGTTCCTTTTTCAGTGTCATAATGAGCCCACCACTTCTCCAGCTCTAGTCATCATGTCCTACATCATCATACATTATATGATACCTCATTTTATAATACATCATGCCATGCTTTATTTGGTCATGTATCATCCCACACTTCACAATATTAAATGAATTCCAGATATCTCCTCATCACATATCACCCCATGCGTTATTTCATTACATATTATTCCATGGCTCCACTCATCATTATCCTGTATTTCATCAAAGATGATGATATAACATATCTAATAACCTATCTTCTGATGACACATAATTGTACAACAACTCAACCCTCACCTCATTTCATCTCTTACCTTAACAAACACCATGAAATGTTTCCCCTCTTTGTACATCATTTCATCCCTTACTTCAGCAAATATGATCCCAAAGATTGCCTCATCACATATCCTCCCATGCCTCACCACATCATGCACTATCCTCTGCCTCGCCTCATCACACACAAGGAAGTCATGCCTCACATCATCACACATCATCCTCCGCTGAAAAGATCTAAAAATTCCTACATTATGAGCACCATATCAAACTTAGCTGCTAAGGCCAGCAACCTTGAAAGATCTGCAGAAATCATCCTTAACCCTAAAAAAACACATTGCTTTGTCAGGAACGGCACTATACCTGCATTAATCATGTCCAAAGTCTGACAGTCTCTGCTGTGCTCCGCAGGTACTATATTATTGCCTTCCCCATAGCATTTCATGTAGTTTTAAAACATTTTCAAGCTACTTTATTCAGTAAGTGATCAATCCTGACAGATAAAAGTCAAAAACATGTCAATCTGATTTGCAATGATATTTTCCGGTGGGTGTGCATCGTCTGTGGCCAGCGCTGTGGTCATGTCCCATGCGTCAATCATGGCAACGTTCAGATCTTGAAAAATGTCATTCACTGCAAGGTATTGAATGTAACCATGGAAATCACTAAATCGTTCTATGTCAGGGTGCACTTCTCTAGTATTTTCGGATTTAATGATGACTTTTGTGGTTGGGCTCCTAATGTGAAGCCGTTCAATGGCCTTGCGAATATTGACCACCCGTCTGATGAAAACCTCAATAGGGAAAAGTCTAAAGTGCTGGCCTAGGGTGATGACTACAATGGTGTATGGGCCGCCAGATATGCCGTCAATCTGTCGAGGGAGATATGCCTCGCCTTTGACTCGGTACAAGTAATAGGTCACATATGGGTGCCCATGTTTCCTCCAAATAATTTGTAGGTTTCTGTCAATATCCACTGCCATCTTTGTCTGGTGAATTCCGATTCCATGCAGGTCAAAAAACTTCAATGCTGTTGGAGGAAATTGAAAATCAGATGTATATATTTAGTATTTATTAGAGGCATACTTTAAAAAAAATGAATTTAGTATCTATACTTAATTTACAGTACACAGAAATTACATAACTTGGGTCAAGACATGAAAAGGTAGAGCCATGCATAAAATGCAGATAATAATGTATGTGCCTCTTTAGTAAGAGTTACAAAGACGACAGAAAGCTACAGAAAAATGGTTTTGAAATGTAGATTAGGTAAAATGGCTAAAGATATACAAAGAATACCACACAATCTCACACCTCAATCTTCTTAATTTGGACCATGCATCTCAACCAGCTTGGACCATATTCTTTAAAAATGTTCATATTATTCTCAACTCACTAAAAAACCTTTTTTAAACTTGCCACGTATTCCATCTGTTATAACCAAACTCCCATCATTGCTTTCAGCACTTGCTGGCCTTTGTACTTCTCTGCTGCCGCACCACACTTCCTTAAAAACCTGAGACCTTCTCCAAAGTGCATTAGGCTGCAGGTTGAAAGGAGGACGAGGACACGGCAACTCGAAGGTAAGAGGGTAGTTTATTCCCACCGACACCCTCCAGGTCCCGGCAGCAACTGCCGCTCATGAACCCAACACTCTAGAGTGGAACCATCTCAGCAGCACGAGCTGACAGCAGGAAGTTCCCAACACACCCCCCTTCCTTCACAAGTTACACAAGGAGAATAAAGAAAACAAAATAAGGAAAAACAAGTGCAGAAATAAAGGCTAACAATAGATGAACAGAGGACACATTAATGCATTTCATAATCTATGAACCTTTTAGGAATAGATTTAAATCTGGTAGGTGCACTTCTAGAATTGACATAGTTGCGGTGAACAGTTTCTTTACCATGAACATTTGAGGGCATAAAATAATCATGAAACCTTACAGGAACAGATTTCAATCTCGTTGATGCACCCCTAGGAACGACCTGGTACTGAAGAACAGTTTCCTTGCCTTGAACATCAGAGGCCGTATCTGTAGAAGGATGATGAACACCAAACCTCCTGTTGACATAGATGAGCATTGACTCAGGCACCTTGGAAATAGCACACTTGTTCCACACTTTTCCGTTCTCCAACACCACTACACAATCCTTCACCACAGACACTCTTTTGGGAGCTGAAAAACGAGACTCCCCCTTGCGAAGGAGACCTGGTTTTTTGACTCTCACCCAATCCCCTGTCTTGACAGACAATGAATGATTAACCCCAGACCTGGTACTATACTTAGCCTGAACAGCCACTCTGACATCAGTTACTTTCGATAGTTTTTCAAGATCCACCTCCCTCCTAGACATCCATTCCTTGTTTAACTTGGAACCAGCTATTCTCCCTCTCAACAAAGTAAATGGAGCAATGCCAGTACTGACATGGGGGGTAGTTCTTACAGCCCACAACATGTCACTCACCGCTTGCCGCCACTGTAATCAATTTATTAATGCCAACTGCAAATGTTCCTTGACAACGCGATTGAAACGCTCAACAAGGCCATTACTACGGGGATGATATAGAGAAGTGACAGTGTGTTTGACACCAATTTCCTTAAGAAACACCTGCATCTCACCCGAAACCAGCTGGGTCCCATTGTCCGATACTAATTCTTCAAGAAAACCTTCTCTGAGGAAAACATCCTGCAAAAACTTGATGACTGACGAGGAGTTGACATTCTCGACAAACCTTACCTCAGGCCACTTTGACATATAATCAATCAAAACAAGAGCGTATTTAGGAGAACTCCCAATGAGCCCAAAAGGACCCGCAATGTCGAAAGCCAATTTGGTCCACGGAGTATTCTTCACAACAATGGGTTCAACAGGTGAAGGATGTGTCACTTGGGATTTATCACTCGTAACACATGTGCAACAATCTCTAACAAAATGTTCTACATCCTTGTCCAGAGCAGGCCACCAAAAATCCTGTCTTATCCTACGCTTCATCGCCCGTATACCAGGATGACCCTCATGAGCCAAAATTAAAATCCTCCTGCGTAAAGACATGGGAACAACCAACAATCCACAACGTCTTAATGCGCCATTGACCACAGACAATTCGTCCTTAATCTTCTTGTAAGGAGCTAGCTCAGAGGGACAATCCTTGTCACTGTGCCACACACTGGCTATGAGATCAATGACCCTGACCATATCCATATCTTCTGACACGCATTTTAACCATTCTCGCTCCAACAAAGCCCCACCAGTAGTATCCTCCAGCGAACACACCGCACACACCATTTCAAAATCATCACAATCCTCAGCCTCAACACCATTACCTGAAAGAGGTAGTCTAGATAAGCAATCAGCCACAAGATTCTTGGCCCCTGCCACATACTCAAGAAGATACTGAAATTCTTGCAACCTGTATTGCCATTTTGAAATGCGCGGTGTGGCTCTCCCACCACCTTTAGTAGTAAACAAATCGACCAAAGGCTTATGGTCGGTTCTAAGAACGAACACATTGCCCCATAGGAAATTCCTGAAATGCTGAACGCCCCACCACAATCCCAAAGCCTCTTTTTCGATAGTCGAGTAAGTGCTCTCAGCGCCTCTCAGAGTCCTAGAGGCAAAGCCTATGGTTTCTTCTCGACCATCACTCCTCCTTTGAAGCAATACTGCACCTAACCCCACATTACTGGCATCAGTAGATACAATGCACAAGTCATTTATGTCGAAGAGTTTGAGGGGACGAGCATGCACAATTTCTTGTTTGATGGATTCGAAATTTTTGTTACAATCAACATCCCATACAAATTTCACATTTTTCTTAAGTAAATTGCACATGGCAGCAGTTTTTGTGGAAAAATTGCTGACGAACTAGGCATAATATTCCACCAAACCTAAAAAGGAACAAAGTTGGTCTTTATTCGTAGGTATGGGCGCATTCTGGACAGCTTCAATTATTTTTAGCTTGGGTTCAATGCCTTTAACCGAAATATGATGACCAAGGTAATCAACACCTTCCTGAAGAAATTTGCACTTGTCTGCCCGTAATGTTAACCCACTAGATCTAATTATAGTTAACACTTGTCTAACCTTCTCATCATGTTCGAATTCAGATTTCCCATAGATAAGGATATCGTCTTGGAAGAATGCTACACCACTTATATCCTTAAACAACTTGGTCATTAGTCTTTGAAAAACAGCTGAAGCTGACGCAAGGCCAAAAGGCATGCGAATATAGCGATAGGCACCCTCGGGAGTGACAAAGGATGTAAGATGTCTCGATTCATTACACAGCTCAATCTGATGGTACGCTGAAGAAATATCCAAAGAGGAGAAATATCTGGCACCTTTCAGAGTGGACAACATCTCATTTATGTTGGGTAGTGGTTGACGATCAATCCAGATGTTGGCATTGAGGTCTCTCAAGTCAACACACATGCGAAGAGACTTGTCAGCCTTACGTGCTAAAACAATGGGAGCCAACCACTCTGAACCTTCGATAGGTTCAATGACCCCTGCACTACATAGTCGTTCCAACTCGCATTTAAGTTCGTTGCGTAAACTCAAGGGTACCTTACGAACTTTGTGGCCACTGCTTTTGCACCGTCCTTTAAAATGATGCGATGCTGAAATCCTTTGAGTTTTCCTAGATTAGCTTGGAAAACCTCTGGAAAAATGTGTGCCCACCTGTTATTGGACACCTGAGAAACACCACCCGTAGTCAGGACATCAGGCTTGTGGTGACATAACGAACTACGGGACACAACCATATCGGGATGATTGGGGTCTAAGATGATGTTAAGAGCACCTTGCTCATCCCACCCCAGCAAGTTTGTACCCTCTTTAACCACAAATACAGTTCCACTAGCTTGGTCGGTGTCAAAAACTAAATTCGCTGAGAATTTTCCCATGACATCAACTCTCTTGCCCCCATACGCGAAAATTTTGATATTCGACTGTTCCAAATGGACATCAGCCAATTTACCAAAATTATTTGCATTAATGAGGGTAAACAGTGAACCAGAATCAGCAAGAAACCCAAGAGAGGTGCCGTTAACAAGAATCTCACAAGAAGGAGATTTCCTTTTCTGCGATCCCCTTAACGAGAATAACTCAACTACACCTTCAGATGTTGGTGAAGAGGATGATAACATCAGTAACTCATAACCTTCCTCGTCAGAATCAACTGCATTTTCTTCAATGGCCTTTACAACACGAGTCTGGTCCTTCTTGGTAATGACAGCTTTGCACATTCTAGAGTAATGACCCTTTTTCCCACATTTGTAACATGTTTGGTTAAGAGCAAAACAAAACCTGGCATTGCCTAAATGTAATTTGCTCCCACAACGAAAACACATAGTCTCATTATGTTTACCCCTAGAAACAGGAGTACTGGTGCTTTGTACAGGTTTGTCTCTGGAAAGAAAAGTGGTCGATGGATTAGGTAACAAGCTTTTTGGTCTGGAGACAGGTTTAGTATTAAGAACCTTAATCTCATTGGAGGAAACACTATTGCTCATTTCTTTCATACAAAACAAAGAATGCTCAACACTCCTAGCTAGTGTGAGCGCAGTTTCTAAATCAGGATCGTCGGAAGACAAAAGTTTCTCCTGAATTTTCTTGTTGGATGTTTTCTCGATCAGCTGGTCACTTATGATCTCGTCTCTAAATTCCCTATATTTGCAATTGACTGCTAACATCCTAAGAGCAGCCACAAAATCATCGATCGACTCACCCGGAATTTGAGCGCGTTGTAAGAATTTATGACGTTCAAGGACTATGTTCTTCTTGGGACTCAACCTTTTGTCGAGAGTTTTAATAACAGTTGCGTAATCATCGACAATGATTGAATCACCACTGTCGCCACTTACCAGCGTACTGACTGTTTCAAGACGTAAAGATTTTTTAATATTTCTACCCCCTGCACCTAAATTGTAAACTAGAAGCGACTTTTTCTTCTTGGAGGTGAAAGTTTCCCCATCAATGGCTTCAAGATATGCTTCGAAAGTGTCCTTCCACTGCTCCCATTGAACAGGAGGTGAACCAGCAGATTGTAAAAACGGTGGAGGGGCAGATATGTGATCCATGGCCGAACGTGGGTGAGTTGCTGCCTCAACCAATTCAATACACAAGGTAAAACAATAAAAGAAGTGAACTCACTGAGTACAACAGAGAAAAAAGAAAAAAAAAAATGTCCTGAATAAAATGCACCAGAAAGGAATGCACAACGAATTTGAGCGAAATGTCACCACAAATCTATTGACACAGTATGCCGACCCAGCTAACATTCATTGCGAAGATAGTGCAGATGTGCACATCACCAGATGCCCAAGACAGTTCCTTCGTACTTTAACAATAAAATATACACAGTACCAGATAAAGGTGTGCGCATCACCGGATGCGCTGTGCAGGAACTTATCCAGAAGTGCAGGTCCGCTTTAAAATGCAGGTATGGTGTTGATGTAAAGCAAAACTACAAACTCACAGTAGCGTGAAGAAGGTGTGCGCATCACCGGATGCGCTGCCGTGAAATGTAGATGTGGAAATGGTAATTACTCGAAGTACGCACTCACCGGCAGAATCCACAATGATGAACAGCAAGCAGATGAAGACGAACGGCCTGACTTGAAGATGGCCGCTGGACGTTGGTACGCTTGACATCACCGACTTGACGCGTCAGACATCAGAGGCGCTCTAGTGGTGTGCGCACAGCTCGGGGTCGCTATGCAACGGGACGGTGCGCAACCAATGCAGGCTCGAGCGCACACAGAAATGTCCCAAATTAGCCCCCGATTCTTCACTTTCACCAACCTGGCACAGAAACGCCAACATTCAGGAACGGACGGATGGGCCAGCGGAAGCAGCACAAAACCCGGGCGAACCAATCCCAAGGTTTAGAAATAGCACCAAGGCAGCGTGGCACGACTTCAGGGGTCCGCAGGGGCGCCCAAAACACAGATCTGGAGGTGCCGGTTCCCGCTCGTCGCCACTGAAAGGAGGACGAGGACACTGCAACTCGAAGGTAAGAGGGTAGTTTATTCCCACCGACACCCTCCAGGTCCCGGCAGCAACTGCCGCTCATGAACCCAACACTCTAGAGTGGAACCATCTCAGCAGCAGGAGCTGACAGCAGGAAGTTCCCAACACAGGTGCACACTGCTCCTACAAGGCATGTGTTGAGTTTAATTTTCGTTATTCAAACCATCTGAATTCTTGCATGTACACCTGGGTACTAATGAAAATGTCACCAAAAAGTTTGTTTTTAAATTACCTCTGTATGTTTGCTATGCCAGCAAAGGTCAGGCACCAGCAGTCCATTTCTCTATTTTTGTGGTAACCAATGTATCCTAAAAAGTGTTTTCCAGATCAATCTCAGATCTAAAGAATTATTTCTGGTGCTATAAGAACTATTTATCCAGTCTTGGCAGCTGATATTGAAGTCTAACTGTTCCTTGAATTTCATATCAGGGACTTGAGATCACATGTGGATGGTTTGCCTAATCTGTCGGCGACCCCAATTTTTTCTCTTGTTTCCGTTTGCATCAATAATCGCCTCTCTATGGGTACGATGACATTTGGTTCTGCCAGCCACGCGGCCCATGCAGGTTAGAGCGGTGGGGCCGGGTGGGAGGAAATTTCGAAAGACGACCACGAGGGAAAATATATTATAATTTTCCCTCATGGTCGTCTGTTGAATTCCCCCCCCCAACCCGGCCCCACCGCTCTTACCTGCACGGGCCGCGGCGGAGTTCTGCCTGACTGAAAGAGAAATAACAGGGCTTCAATGTTGTCAAACATTTATCCTGCAAACGACTGGATGTGCATGTTCTATTAGCAGATAACTTGACTTTTGGATTTCCATTTAGATAACTATCATAGTAAATGTGTGGCCCCATTTTCACAAGTTGTGATGTGTACACCCATGTGTTTCCAGCTCACGAGGCGAGGAGCAAGGGTTTAGAATACATTTCTTGATGCCATGAAACAGTTAAAGCCTGAAATTAAATCTAGGTGGACAGTTAAACATAACTTTGAAAAAGTAACTTTAACTTAGAAATTTTATAAATGAATGTTAAGTACAACTAGTTCTAAAACATTTGTGAGATTTGTTTTTCCATTTTAAACAACTCATATTTTCTCCTTTAACACTTGAATCCTACCCTCTAATTCTAGCTGTAATATTATTGCTTTACCCGTGCAGTAATGTATCCTTATCCTAATGTGAAACCCCTAATTCCGTACCTGCAGACCTGGCACCGCACAGCCAAACTAGTAATCAGGCCCTTTGTGTCTCTGTCTTCACTGTGACTATCAGTTCCATTTTGCAATCACAAAGTATGCTTTTGCCTAGATAAGCAAAGCGGCCCCTTATAGGTTTTTTTAACGCCGTTGACAGCATCCTCTTTATCTCAGAGAATATCCCATGAGGGGTTATTTTTGGAGTTCTTCACTGCAGAGGGAAGTGTCCACTGTTTACACTAGCATCACTTATCCTATAGTATTGTTTTCCATCAGTTGAGAGAAGCACTTTTGTGCTTCAACTGATTAAAAGAATGCCAGCAAGACTCACACGCAAAAACACCAAACAAAGCAGAAAAGTGCCAAGTATGCTGTCCCCTTGAGTCATTTTGAGTGCTCCATTAACCTTCTGTATGTTATTCACAAAAAGTTTTTAAAAATTGTAGTTAAAAGTTATTCACATTCCATGTACAAGTAGAACCTCACTTCTGAATACTGATAGACATTAACGAACAAGTTACTTACCTTCGGTAACGATATATCTGTAAGAAACATAGGTTAGTTATAGATTCCTTACAACAGATTCCTTACCTTAGAATTACCCCCAGGCGTCAGACTGGATGCGGAAAGTTTTTCGTCAGCAGTACCCCTGCACGTCGGAAGGTGGCGTCGGTCAACTCCGCGTTCGTCATTGGCGTCATGGTCGCCAGGATGACATCGCGGTAGCAACATAGACGCCGCCCTCGCGTGCTGACGTCAGTTCTGTACATGACTTTCCACGCCGGAAGCGCAGAGCCATGCAAGACACTGACCACTGGTGCACAAAACTAGGGCCCTGAAAGGAACTCCATAACCCTAGAAGTCAGTTCGCAGAACAGGGAGGATGGGTGGGGCGGTAAGGAATCTATAACTAACCTATGTTTCTTACAGATATATCGTTACCGAAGGTAAGTAACTTGTTCATCTGAAAGAAAGAGTTAGTTATAGATTCCTTACCTTAGAATATATACCCCAGCAATACCAACCCCGGAGGTGGGTCTGCAAACTAAGTTCACACCAGAAAGTCCTGGAGAACAGAATGGCCAAAGAAGCCATCTCTCCGGACTTGGCTGTCCAGGCAGTAGTGTTTGGTAAACGTGTGCAGCGATGCCAACGTAGCTGCCTGACAGATGTCATTAAGGGGGACTCCCCGTCCCAAAGCAGTGTTGGCTGCCGTCGCCCTGGTGGAATGGGCGCGCAGTCCCACTGGAGGCTCCTTCTTTGCCAAAGAATAGCAAGCTTTGATGCACAGAACGACCCACCTGGAGATGGTCCGTTTGTGCACGGCCCGACCTTTCTTAGCGCCCACGTAACCAACAAAGAGCTGGTCGTCCACCCGGAATTGTTTGGTGCGATCCAAGTAGAAGGAAAGCGCACGTTTTGTATCCAGAGGGTGGAGCCTCTCTTCCTCTTTTGAAGGAGGCGGAAAGAAGGTGGGCAAAGTGATGGTTTGGCCAATGTGGAAAGAAGTAACCACCTTGGGAAGAAAGGAAGGTCAAGTTCTGAGGACGACCTCGTCCGGATGAACAGCCAGAAAGGGAGGCTTGGAAGAAAGAGCTTGTAGCTCACTCACCCTGCGAGCAGAGGTGATGGCCACCAGAAAGGCAGTTTTCAAAGTTAGAAGCCTGAGAGGGCAGTTATGGAGCGGCTCAAAGGAGCGGCACATAAGATATGTAAGAACCAAGTTCAAGTCCCACTGGGGCATTACGAAAAGGAACAGGAGGAAAAAGATGAGTAATGCCCTTAAGGAAACGATTTACAACAGGGAACTTGAAAAGAGAAGGCTGATCAGGAAGCCTAAGGAAGGCTGAAATGGCCGAGAGGTAGCCCTTTAGAGTACCCATAGCAGAGCCCTGCTGGGCCAAAGAAAGGAGGAACAAAAGAACCTCAGAAAGAGGGGCGGAAAGGGGATCCACAGCATTTTGTGTGCATCATGCCACAAATTTGTACCATCTGCAGGCGTATACCGTCTTAGTGGAGGGACGCCTGGCTGCCAAGATAACATCATAGACTTCGGGAGGCAGGTCAAACGACATCAACTGCCGCCGCTCATTCTCCACGCAAGGAGGTGGAGGCTGGACAGGTTTGGGTGGAGGACCGTCCCCTGCTGCTGCGACAGAAGATCCTCCCGAAGAGGCAGTCTGATCGGAGGATCGATGGCCATGTGTAGCAGCTCGGGATACCAGACTCTTCGTGCCCAATCCGGAGCCCCAAGAATGACTTGGGCCCGGTCGCGCCTGATCTTCTTCAACACTCTGGGCAGAAGTGGTATAGGCGGAAAGGCGTATAGAAAACCGCAACTCCACTCGCGACAAAAAGCGTCGCCTAGTGAGTGCCGCCTTGGAAATTCCAATGCGCAGAATTGCTGACATTGCGCGTTCTCTTCGGTGGCGAATAGATCTAACCAAGGCTCTCCCCACGTGCAAAAGAGACCTTGCACCACCTCCGAGTGAAGACGCCATTCGTGATCCATCATGCACCTGCGGCTGAGTTCGTCCGCCCTGGCGTTCAGGGAACCTGCCAGGTGTTGAACCACCAGGGAAATGCCCTGATGTTCCAGCCATGGCCAGAGGCGGAGGGCCTCCTGACATAGGGTCCACGACCCCACCCCGCCTTGTTTGTTGCAGTACCACATGGCGGTGGTGTTGTCTGTGAACACCTGCACTACTCTTCCCCGGACAGAGGGAAGGAATGCTTTGAGTGTGATGGAGCAGGGTAAATGAAAAAATGTTAACCTCCTAATATTTTCGTAAAATAATTAATAAACATGTTCGTTTATGTAAATAACCAACAATGTATGTTACTTGTTAAGGGTTAAAGGTAACACACTATTCCGTGTGCAAAATAATCAACTTATAATTGTTTACGTGTCTAACATAACATAATATTTGCGTACTAATTAAATAATAAACGCATGATCCGTGCTTTTAAATAAAACGTGTGGTTGCAAAATAAAGCGATGGTAAGTAAGGGACAGCTTTATATGTTGCTTTTTGCTAGGTAATACCTAATTGGGGTACGTAGAAAGACGGGAGGGAAACGAAAGGGTTTATATTTCTTTGTTTTAACAATATTTTGTTTATCTTTGAAAATAGTGCGCTTAGGCCTGTCGAGCAGCGATATAAAATGGCCGCCAGTTGCTAGAGTACGCATGAGCAGGGAACCATGTGATAGAGGAGAGAGGCTGTGGAAAAGGATGATCACGTGCTGGTGTTGAGAGGCTAAGATGGAAGTATGGTCAAGGCTGTTGTGACCTTTCTGAGCAGATGTGTGCCAAGATGATCAGCAAGAAGCGTGAGAAGTCCAACTGAATCAATGGACGGAACTGTTGAATCTAAAAAGTAGCAGAAAAAGATACAAATTGGACTGATCGAAGTGGATGAGCAATGACATAAACTGTGGGAAACGATGCAAGCATGGACATTCCACAAGGAACTGGTTAAGACCAGGAAGTTTGATTAAAATGTATATGGGCCTGAGGGGACCAATGAGAAAGAATCACGCCATGAAGATGCAACATTTTATTCTGTAAGCTAGAATTAGGGTATAAGAAGACCTACTCTTGGTGGGAGGGGTTAGTTGCTGGAGAGTGAGTTGCTGGAGAGTTATTTGCTGGAGAGCAAGTTGCTGGAGAAGTTAGATGCTGTAGATGGGAGAAGTTGCGGTTGCTGATGCTGACGAGCTGATGCTGCTGCTGCTATTTTTTATTTCCAGTTGAGTATAAGATGCTGCTTTAGGAGAACCTTTTTATTCCTGATAGATTTTTCATTTAGGACTATTAGATTTTCCCCAGACAGATAGATTGATCTTTTAGAGTTCTTACTATGACAACCTTATTTTCCGTCTAATAGATATGCATTGCAATTTCATTTTATTCTTATATTGATTATAAATGTAAAGATCTGAATAATAAGCTTAACCTCATTTCTTGCTTCGAAACTTTATATAAACTTTATTATTCTTTAAACAAATGACTCAGTGGTTCTTTAGCTCAATGATTAAAGTAAATTGATGAAGAGTTTATCGTGATTAAGCTGGTCTTAAATCACCATCAACTGATTCCTACTAGTTGGTCCATCGACCAATGAGCGGAATACCTTAAAGCAAATGAGAAGTATTATGTCATGTTAAAAGAGGTATCCCGTCTCCTTCCAGCGAATCGTTTTTCTCCTAGGTTGTTGACGAAGGAAATCCAGGGAATAAATGAGTAAGTGAATGTATATGCGGTGTTATGGGCCCCACCGTCATATGGATATAGTGTGTGTGTTGAAGGAATAATTGCACCTGGATGACCGAAGTATATAGGAGAATAATTTTTATTGTTAGCGCTGGATCAGATTTCTTGGTAGCAGAGTTATGGTTACTATAGATTAGTTTGGTGATTATTGATTATTGATTAGTGGTTATTGATAAGTTCATGTCTAACACTTTTTGTTGAGTCACGTTATGTTATATGTAAGTTTTCACGCTTCCGGGAAGTAGGAAGTGGAATACGTGTGGCAAGAGAAGTCACATGGAATGGTGCATTGTCTGAGTTCATATTGGTGATAACACAGTTTGTGTTATGATAGGGACATGTTCCGTATAAAAGGTGTGTGAGTGAAATAGTGATCGGTTTTCTTGTGAAACTCTGGCCTTAATTCTCAGGAGCAGTATAGTCTCCACATGTGTTTTATCCCCAGAGAAACGGGTTTACTGATTGCTTGAAAGAAGGGTAAGGTAGAGGGAAGTACTACTTTATCAGCGAAACTGAAAATTCTGTGGTAGGGTAGAGGTAAGCGCTGCCTACTGGAAAATACAGAGTTCTTGTGTAAATGGTCAAAGCTATCTCTTCGGTTTAGCGAATCAGATAATGGAATTGTGTTTTAAATGTTGTAACTAACAAAGAATTGTTGAAAAAGAAATTGCCGATAAATTTTGTAAAGGAGGGGTCAAGAGCAGAAGTGACGTAGACAAGAGTCGCGCTGGGATTGGACAGTGCGTTAGTCACATGGAAACAGGAGCAGAACTGACGTAGACAGAAGCTGCGCTGGGATTGGTCAGTGCGCGGTAGACAGAAATCGCTCAGATTGGAGTTTTGGTGTGAATCGCGACAGGATTGGTCAAATAACCTAGTGAAGTGGAAGTTTCTGATTGAAGTGTTGGTGTGAGTCGCGCTAGGATTGGTTGGAATAACGCATACAGAACAGTGTTGAATTACGGATCATTTGAGGAGAAAAGAGATTGTGAATCATGTCGTATTATGAGTATGGTAGAGAGAAAACGTCATGGATGACGAAAGTTAAGAATTTCTTTAAGAAAGACAAAAAGGTAGTGACTAGAGAGGGACAAATAATTCCTCCGCCGAAATCACCAGCTTCGCATATGATGCTGAAATATGGATATCATACATGCATATGGTTAGAAAATTGGACAAAATATACCAAGAATGATGGAGCATTGGCTTTCCCTGAGAATGGTTCATTTAATGTAGCTGTACTACGGAACTTGAGAGAAAAGATGGCAATGTTAGACCCTAGACCTAGACCGACACAGTTTGAAGCTTTAACTGAATGGGAAGATGAGATGTATGAGCGAGAGAGATTCAGAGGATTAAAGAATCATGAGTTTGTGCCTGGAAGATTATGGGGAGTAAATCATGAGGACAGAATAAAGCGTTGGAGATGTGCTAACATGACAGGAGGTTTGTTTCCAGCTTTTACAGTTGAGGAAGAAGCAAAGAGAAAGTGTACAGAGAAAAAGAAACATGTAATGGTAGAAAAGTATGTGTATGGTGGTAGTGAAACAGATGACGAATTGCTGGAAGATATTTTAAACAGAAACCCACCTCCATACCAACAGACTTCTGCGGTGGTGACACCTAATGCACCGCCAATGGAAACTGGGAGGAATAAAAATCCCGAACGAAGAGATGAGACAAATAGGTCACAAGATCAATTAAAAACTTCACAAAATGAAGAGATAGAAAGTGACAATGCAACTGAATTAGCAAAAACGACAAGAGAATTGACTGAGAAAATAAGAGCATTGACAAAGAATATGGAAGCTGTAACTGTACCAGTAACGATAGGTCCAGTAATGCTAATTTTTGAGAATCAGAAAATTGATGAACGTTCTTTAGTGATTCCCATGAATTCACATTTGCAAAGAAAAAGAGAAGGGATGGAACTGAATAATGAAGGTGCACACAATTTGGCTAGTACCTATAGACCAAGCCCTTCTACTAATTTGACGATAAATGAGAATGAGATTAGGAGAATGCCTATGGTAACGGAGTCTGCATCAGGGACACCAGAAAGAAGTAGCAATTGGATAGAATTAAATAGTACGCCTGTAGGTCCGACTCCAGATGAGTTAAATGAATGGATGAAAGCGCTAAAAACAAAAGAAACAGAAGTGAAACCATTAGATGTAATTAGGTTGAAAATAGACATGGAAGAATTGATTTTAGGAACAATTGGTACAGAAAAATTAAAAAATTATCAGGATGATGAGATTATGTTTTTGTGCAAAAGTCTTACATGGAGAGCTAGAAATTTACATGACAAATTGGAAGAGACAGCGAGTGAACTAGGAGTGGAGTTTGTAAAAGTGAGAACATTGCAGAAACCATACAGAGTAGATTTTTGTGAGAAGGACATAGAGAATTTGAACACATCAGGAAGATTGACTCAAATAAAAGAGTTGTTTTATTGAGAAAATGGGGTGATGTGGATAGATGGAGAAATAGATGGTCGAAAAGGAATGAGAAAACAACAGATAAAGCATCTTTGGCTTTTGCAGTGACAGATAAGGAACCAGTTGTAAGGGAGTACCCAATGAGAGAAACTCCAGGTGGTAGTTATGTGCATGTTCCATGGACCAGACAGGATATACTGTCATTTACAAATGACTTCCCAAAGTTGAGAGAGAAGCCAGTAGAATGGTACAGACAAGTAGAAAGATTTGTGAAGGTTTCAAAGGTGTTGTGGATAGATCTGGATGGATTGTTTGATATAGTAGTGCCAGCTGATTTGTGGACAGAATGTAAGATCACTATTGATTGGCCAACTGTAGAATATCCATGGGACGCTAAAACAGGAGCGCCAGGACCAGAAGTGATGAGGAAGTACGACCAAGTAATTACCTTTTTGAAGAATAAGATTCCACCTAAAGAAACAGATTGGGTAAAAATAGATAGGACAACGCAGGAAAGTAAAGAATCAGTGCATGCTTATTACGAGAGATTGTTGTTGGTTTTCAAACAGTATAGTGGTTATGAGACACTAAATGAGAAGGATATGAGTCATTTTGTATATAGATTTGTGTATGGATTGAAACCAGAGATAAGTGAAATGATTAAGCAGCATATGATTTGTTGGCAGAATAGCACAGTGGATGAGGTTTTGAGATATGCTAAGTATTGCAGTGATGATATTGAGAGTAGACAGCGTAAATTGAAAGAAAAGGCCATGTGGGCGCAGGTGAAAGTTGCAGAGAAGCAAGAAGCTCAATTGAGTAATACTGGTAATGAAACAGGACAGGTTAGATCCCGACCTAATATAGGTAAAGGAAAAGGACAAATGAGCATAGATGAGGCAAAGAAAAAGTGGCCATGCCACAACTGTGGAAAGTTAGGACATTGGAGAAACGAGTGTAAATTTCCTCCAAAACCTAATGTGGAAAATCAATCATTAAATTCACAGGTGCAGAGTGAGGTAGTTACTCAACAAGGTCAGGTGCCACAACCACCACTTCCCAAGAGTGTTAACCAACAGAAATACAGTGCAGAAACAGGATTCTACCGAGGAGAACAGGTAACACAGTTGCCGCGTGCAGCTGCAATTTCTCAATATTGGTTACGACAGGATGAGGATGACACGGATGAAAGTTTCTGACGGTGCCTAGGAGAGGGGAAGAGTGCGTGCTTGGCGCAACTCTAGAGGTAGATCAGTCTGGTCCATTTGTGGATGGAGAAGTGAATGGTGCAAATGTAACATTCCTTGTTGACACTGGAGCTACCCGTTCTACTGTTAGGTCAGTGGAAATACCAAACCTTCCTCTCTCAGGTGAACATATCCAAGTAGTTGGAGTTTCAAATCAGCAAATTAAGACGCCTCTTACTAAATTAGTGGAGGTAAGAATTGGTCCATTTAGAGAAATGCACCGATTTGTGGTATGCGATTGTAGTCCCGTGAACCTATTAGGACGCGATTTATTGTGCAAGATGAATTGCACTATCTATTGTACCCCAGACGGAATTGCATTTCAGACTCCAGATGAGGATGTGCTGTATAAAATGACAATGGTGAATTTAGAACCAGAAGTAAATGGTTTGTTTCCTGTATTTGATGCAGAGAAAATCCCAATTGAATTGAAAAAGACAGCGAAAGAAGAAGTGTGGGACTTTACAGGAGAAGATGTAGGATTAATGAAAGGAGTAGATCCCATTAAAATAACAGTGAAAGAGGGAACAAGTTACCCAAATACGCCCCAGTATAAATTGACACCAGAGATAATTGAAGGAATTACGCCAGTAATAAACAAAATGATTGAACAAGGGATTTTAAAAGAAATCATGAGCAGTCCATGTAATTCGCCAATAATGGGACTGAAAAAGCCAAACGGAACATATAGAATTGTACAGGATTTGAGGAAGGTAAACAAAATTGTTGTGCCTTGTTGCCCAATAGTACTGAACCCTGCTGTGATTCTATACCAGATTCCACGTGAAGCAGAATGGTACACAGTAATTGATTTATGTCATGCATTTTTCTCTATTCCATTGCATCCAGATAGCCAGCCATTATTTGCGTTTAGGTTTGGAGAGCGTATTTTGGCATGGTGCCGAATTCCTCAAGGGTACACAGAAAGTCCCTCAATCTTTAATCAGATTCTAAAGAAATCGTTGGAAGATTTAAAAATGCCAGAAAAGTCAGTGATGGTTCAGTATATTGATGACCTACTGGTGGCATCAAAAACGAAAGAAGCATGTGTCAATGATACAATTGCTTTGCTGAATCATTTAGCAAAAAGAGGACATAAAGTGTCCCCTTCAAAATTGCAGTTTTGTCAACAAGAAGTCCAGTATTTAGGGCATAAAATTGAGAAAGGAGTGCGAAAGGTAACGACTGAAAGAATAAAAATGATTCAAGGAATGAGAGCTCCAATGACACAAAGAGAGGTAAGAATGTTTTTGGGAATGGTTGGATATTGTCGACAATGGATAAGCGGTTTTTCACTGATTGCTAAACCATTGCAGAAACTGACAAAGAAGGATGTTAAAGATCCTTTTGAAATGAATGATGAAGAAATGAAAGCATTCAGAGAGCTGAAAAAGAAATTATGTGAGGCTCCAGCATTAGGAATGCCTGACTATGAGAAAGATTTTGAGCTGTATTGCAGTGAAAGAGATGGATGTGCATTTTCAGTTTTGGTACAGAGACATGGAACTATGAAAAGACCAATTGCATATTTTTCAGCTGTTTTAGACCCTGTAGCGAAAGCGTTGCCTGGATGTTTGAAAGCAGTTGCTGCTACTTGTGTGAGTCTGGAACAGAGTGAAGGCATAGTGATGGGATATCCACTGAGAGTATATGTTCCCCATTCTGTGGAAATTCTCTTGACAAGAACGAAAACCCAATACATGACACATAGTCGGCTGACTAGGTATGAAAAAGTAATTTTGAGTGCAGATAATGTGACCATTGACAGATGTATGAATGTGAATCCTTCGACATCATTGCCAGATGAAGAGAGTGTGATTGAAATGGATGAAGTAGATCACGATTGTCTGAATGTGCTTGAATATTGTACAAAACCAAGGTCTGACATACGAGATGAGCCTTTGAAAGAATCAGATTATATTCTGTTCGTGGATGGCTCATGTTTGAGAACAGATGATGGAGTTCTAAGTGCAGCATATGCAGTTTGCACAGTAGCAACTGTAATGGAAGCATCTTGTCTGAAAGGGATACGGTCTGCCCAAGTCGCAGAATTAGTAGCTCTGATTCAAGCATGCAAGTTGGGAAGAAATGTACGGGTTACGATTGTGACAGATAGCCAGTACGGCTTCGGGGTGATGCATGACTTTGGTCAGATTTGGTCACAAAGGGGTTTCTTGACGTCTGCAGGAACGCCAATTAGAAATGGAGATTTTGTGAAAAAGCTGCTTGAGGCGATACAGCTGCCTAAACAGATTGCTGTTGTGAAGTGCAATGCACATAAAAATGGGGAAGACTACATAACTGTTGGTAATAAATATGCTGATGAGATGGCACAGTACTGTGCAAAGAATGTGGTTTCATTAAATAAAAGTCGGGAAAGAGAGCATATTTCTTGTCCTTTGCTTTTTACTAACTCTATTGAGACATGGGATGAGGTGAGACAGTTACAGGAAGCTGCAGATGATGAGGAAAAAGATACATGGATAAAAGCAGGATGTAGAAAACATGAAGAAAATGATGTTTGGGTTTACAGAGATGAGAGACCAGTTATGCCTGATAGCATGATTTCTGACATGGCACGGATGTACCATGGACAAGCCCATATTGGGAGAGATTCAATGATCAGACTTTTTAGACAAACATGGTATAATCCAAAATTCAGAGCCATAGCTGAGAGTCTTTGTCAGAGATGTCTTATTTGTCAACAGTTAAATCCAGGAAGGAAGACAGTAGTGAGTCTAGGAACAATAGGACGAGAAGGAGGTCCTTTCACTAGAATGCAAATGGATTTTATTGAAATGCCACCTTGCAACAGACTAAGGTATGTCCTAGTGGTCGTCTGTTTGTTTTCCCGTTGGGTGGAAGCATACCCAACAAGAAGGAATGATGGAATAACGGTAGCAAAACTTATGCTGCGAGAATTCATTCCGAGGTTTGGTTTTCCAGTCACGATTGAAACAGATAGAGGAACACATTTCCAAAATGAATTAGTTAAACTGATTTGTGAAGCACTTAGTATTAAACAGAAACTGCATTGTGCATACAGACCAGAGGCTTCTGGAATCGTACAGCAAGTGAATGGAACAATCAAAAACAGGTTAGGAAAAATGTGTCAAGCTACAGGACTCAAATGGCCAGATGCCTTGCCATTAGTTTTAATGACAATCAGAAGTATTCCGGAAAGGAAAACTGGACTCAGTCCCCATGAAATAATTATGGGACGAGCAATGAGACAAGCACAAGTACCTGTCAACAAACTACTGACTATAACTGATGATCTAGTGCTGGATTATTGCAAAGGATTGGCTGATGTGGTGCGTTCTGTGTTTCATCAGGTTGGACCGGATGCGACCACTCTTGAAAGAAAACCAGCTCACGACTTGAATCCAGGAGATTGGGTCCGCATAAAAGTCCACAGGAGAAGAAACTGTTTGGTTCCTCGCTGGGACGAACCACGACAAGTGATCCTGGTGACAACCACTGCAGTCAAGTGTGCAGGAGTGAAACACTGGGTGCATGCCAGTCACACCATCAGAGTTCCAGAACCTGAAGATCGACAAGTGAGTCGACATCTGGAAGTATTGGATAACAGTTCAGCATCAGAAGCAGAAGAAGAAACAGAAAGGGTGCCAGAACCTGAAGATCGACCTGCAAGTCGACATCTGGAAGACCCAACTACAAGTGCAACGACAGAAGAAGTAGAGGAAATAGCTGAAGTTCCAGAACTTGAAGATCGACCTGTAAGTCGACATCTGGAAATATCAGATACCAGTTCAGAATCTGATACAGATCATTCGGATTGTGAAGAAATTCTGAAAAGAAATTGGAAATTTGAAAGCATAAGAGAAGAAACTGAGCCAGAAGATAGTAACAGTGAGCAACCAAGTACAAGTTGTGGTGAAAATCCTTTGGAGATAATATTAATAGATGAAGAAGGGAGAGTTTCAAACAGCTAGAAAAATCGGAAGATTGCCGAGGAGCAATAGGGACAAATAGTCAAACACGAGAACAGGGAAATTTAGAAGCAGATAGAGAGACTGACACAAATTCGGAAGAACCTCGAGGAGGGACAGAAATAGGTGAACGAAGGAAGATAAGAAAAGAACCACAAGTAGAGGAAGAAAATGACATTATAAGTTTCAAAATAAGAGGCAATAACGAAAGAACTGAAACAGAGTCTGAAGAAAGTGGAGAAGAAAGAAACCAAAAACTAGAGTCAAGAAAAAGAAATTGGAAAACAGAAAGAGAGGAAAAAGGAAGCGAGGCAAAAAGGCCAAGAAAAGGAGACAATTGGCCCAACGAAGTAAGAAAATTAAGATACAGAATCATAAGGTTAGATGGGAAAAGTGCTGAACAAGTGAATGAAATAACAAGTCAGAGAGAGCAAGAAAAACAAGGTGGAAAACACTTGCAGAAAACAAAAAGAGTAAAGAAGGTAAATCCGAAGTATAGATCGCCTGAATGGTTGTATCTTGCTTTGACTAGTAACAAAGAAGAAAAGAACACTCACGAGAACCCAGAACAAAGAAACCTGATGGGAAAAAGTGAAGTGCAACAAACCTGAAGAAGTTTAAATAGTTTCTACCGGATTTGACAAAACACTGGATCTGACAAATTTTACCGGATATGACAAAGAAAGAATTCTGAGAAAGAATTAAAAGAAAGTACCAAGCAAAGACAAAACATTGGAGTACAGAGTGGCAAATAAGTCATTCCTGAGGTGTAGTGACACAATTTTCTGGAAAACAAATAAATAAGGTTATAAAACAAAATGGAGAATACTAGAGATAGAAAATGTAAATGTGAGTTTTTAAGTAGATGGTGCAAGATGTGCTGCTTTTGTACAGGATTATTAATGACAGTATGGGTGGTTTTAGCAATCACTATTCCAATTAGTTTAGCTGTAATAGAAACGTCTAATAACACTGAGAAAGAAAAAGGAGCTAACACTCAAGAACCAGTTATTTTAAAGAGTAGTGCAGAATTACACAAGGACAAATCAATAACAGATTTTTTCAAAAAATGTTTTTACTAAATTATTATATGAGTATGTAGAAACAATGGATGTAAGAGATTGCTATGTTTGTATGCAGTTGCCTGCATCTGTAGCAGAGGGTGTGACTTATCATCACCTCCCTTTGACGTATGGAATAACATGTAGTGTCTTAGCAAGTTTATTTTATAAAACAGGTAGATTAGAATATTATTACACTGACATAAATAAGATTTTTGCGAAAGTTTCTGTAGTTCCCGAGCAAAACAAAATAAAAGAGGGAAAAACGTTTGGTGAATATTTTCTAGAAGATAAGATTTTAACATTAGATAATATAATTAGGTACAACCTTACCTGTGAGTTAAAGAAGGAAGAAAAGGTATTTTTAGAGATGGTTGAAGAGAGAAGAGTGAAATTTCAAAGAAAAGTGATAGAAGAGACAAAAACACCTCTTTGGGCGTTTGAGGAAGACAATCATGACAAGAAAAAGACAAATGCAGCTATGACTCTGGATTGGCCCCAACAGGGAAGGTTGTGCATTAGAAGAAATAAGACAAGATATGACAATTATTTTGTGGGTTCCAGTATTTGCCATGACAATTATCAAATTTTAGGCGGATGGGGATTCAAAGGGGAAAAGATCCAATATTTCCAGGGATCTATTATGTTTGCGGAAATAGGGCTTATTATAGGTTGCCGGACCATTGGTACGGGTCATGTTATTTAGGCCTGGTCTTTCCAAAGATTTTTCATATGGATAGAAAAGAAAAAGGAACACACAAAATGATAAATACCTTTACACGTAGAAAAAGGGAAAGTTTTTCAGAAATAGTAGGTGATATTTTTGGCGCATTGATACCAGCAGTGGGAATATCTTTGAATGCATTTAGAATTCGGAAATTATCCACAGTGGTAGATCGTTTATCTACAGATACTGCTGGAGGGTTCTTGATGGTAAATACCGAGATGGTTGCCATGAGAGCTATGGTGATGCAAAATCGACTTGCCCTTGACATTCTTTTGGCAAAAGAGGGCGGAGTCTGTGGAATGCTGAAAGTCCAACATTGTTGCACTTACATTCCAGATAAAAGCGAAAATATACAGAAGTATATAACAAATATTACAAGTTTGCACAAAGAACTTGTTCCACTGGAGGTTGAAAGTGCTTTTGGAAAACTTGGTAAAGGGTTTTCTTCAGTAATAAATTGGTTAACAAGAATGAGTGGATTAATAATAGGGAAAGTTATAATAATAGCAACCGTGATAATAATAATAATATTAGTACTGAAGCTTGTAATAACATGTATAAAGAGAAGAAGAAGACAGAATAAAATAGAAAAAGAAAACATGATAAACAAGGAAAGAGAGAGAGAAATGGGTGAAATAGAGTTAGAAGAAATAAAAGAGAACATGTACAAGAAAACGAAGAGACAAGTTGAAAGGGATACAGTTGTGTAAATTAACAAAAGCAAACGGATAAAAGATATATGCTGTCTGAGAAAAATTGTATAACTTGGGTTTTGTGGTGATATTAAAAATCACCAAAGGGGGGAGTTGATGGAGCAGGGTAAATGAAAAAATGTTAACCTCCTAATATTTTCGTAAAATAATTAATAAACATGTTCGTTTAAGTAAATAACCAACAATGTATGTTACATGTTAAGGGTTAAAGGTAACACGCTATTCCGTGTGCAAAATAATCAACTTATAATTGTTTACGTGTCTAACATAACATAATATTTGCGTACTAATTAAATAATAAACGCATGATCCGTGCTTTTAAATAAAACGTGTGGTTGCAAAATAAAGCGATGGTAAGTAAGGGACAGCTTTATATGTTGCTTTTTGCTAGGTAATACCTAATTGGGGTACGTAGAAAGACGGGAGGGAAACGAAAGGGTTTATATTTCTTTGTTTTAACAATATTTTGTTTATCTTTGAAAATAGTGCGCTTAGGCCTGTCGAGCAGCGATATAAAATGGCCGCCAGTTGCTAGAGTACGCATGAGCAGGGAACCATGTGATAGAGGAGAGAGGCTGTGGAAAAGGATGATCACGTGCTGGTGTTGAGAGGCTAAGATGGAAGTATGGTCAAGGCTATTGTGACCTTTCTGAGCAGATGTGTGCCAAGATGATCAGCAAGAAGCGTGAGAAGTCCAACTGAATCAATGGACGGAACTGTTGAATCTAAAAAGTAGCAGAAAAAGATACAAATTGGACTGATCGAAGCGGATGAGCAATGACATAAACTGTGGGAAACGATGCAAGCATGGACATTCCACAAGGAACTGGTTAAGACCAGGAAGTTTGATTAAAATGTATATGGGCCTGAGGCGACCAATGAGAAAGAATCACGCCATGAAGATGCAACATTTTATTCTGTAAGCTAGAATTAGGGTATAAGAAGACCTACTCTTGGTGGGAGGGGTTAGTTGCTGGAGAGTGAGTTGCTGGAGAGTTAGTTGCTGGAGAGCAGGTTGCTGGAGAAGTTAGATGCTGTAGATGGGAGAAGTTGCGGTTGCTGATGCTGACGAGCTGATGCTGCTGCTGCTATTTTTTATTTCCAGTTGAGTATAAGATGCTGCTTTAGGAGAACCTTTTTATTCCTGATAGATTTTTCATTTAGGACTATTAGATTTTCCCCAGACAGATAGATTGATCTTTTAGAGTTCTTACTATGACAACCTTATTTTCCGTCTAATAGATATGCATTGCAATTTCATTTTATTCTTATATTGATTATAAATGTAAAGATCTGAATAATAAGCTTAACCTCATTTCTTGCTTCGAAACTTTATATAAACTTTATTATTCTTTAAACAAATGACTCAGTGGTTCTTTAGCTCAATGATTAAAGTAAATTGATGAAGAGTTTATCGTGATTAAGCTGGTCTTAAATCACCATCAACTGATTCCTACTAGTTGGTCCATCGACCAATGAGCGGAATACCTTAAAGCAAATGAGAAGTATTATGTCATGTTAAAAGAGCTATCCCGTCTCCTTCCAGCGAATCGTTTTTCTCCTAGGTTGTTGACGAAGGAAATCCAGGGAATAAATGAGTAAGTGAATGTATATGCGGTGTTATGGGCCCCACCGTCATATGGATATAGTGTGTGTGTTGAAGGAATAATTGCACCTGGATGACCGAAGTATATAGGAGAATAATTTTTATTGTTAGCGCTGGATCAAGTGCAAGACGAAACGCCCAAAGCTTCAGAAGGTTGATGTGGAGCCCGGACTGCGCCAGACACCAGAGGCCTCTGATCTCCGCCTCCCCCATGTGGCCGCCCCATCCCAGAAGTGATGCATCGGTAACCACTGTGAACTGTGGTTGGGGAAGGGAGAGTGATCTGCCGTCGACCCAATCCTGGTTCGTTAGCCACCACTGCAATTGGTTTGCAGTGCCCTCTGAGACCTGGAAGCAATCGGACAGGTTCCCCTGATGTTGTGCCCACTGGAACTTCAGGTCCCACTGCAGAGCCTGTGGCGGGGTGGGAGGCGCCCCCCTGGCAGAGACGTGGGGCTTTCTGGGAGAGGACCACGCCCAGGCCTACGTGCTTTTTATTCACACCCCTATGCTGGCGTGGCCTATGCCGGGCCATCCCACTCCGGTGACGCTTAGGGGGTGGCATCACAGTCAACATTTCCGCGACGTCCCCCACTGGCTGGGGTGACATGGTTGCGTCCACTGTCCACTGCACTCCATACGCCAGAGGTGTATGTCGCCATGGATATGGGTGTGTTCTGCATACTGCGGTCTGTCCAGCACATCTCCGCCACTCTTGGCATTGTGTGCTTTCCTGATCATGGTTCTACTGCATCCTTCACACATGCCTGGTTGCCACCTCTCCCCACATTCGGCTATTATGTGGCTGAGGTGCCATGCCGTTGATGGCTCATGTTCAGGGCTTGCCCAGGTTACCATTGTAAGTTGCTCTGTAGTGTCTGGTGGGTGGTCATGTTGTTGTGCATGTTGGTTATGATTTTGTGACGTGTGCATTGGCAGAGTTGTGAGTTGCATGGTTGTGGAGTTGAGGTGTGCGGGGTGTTCATTTCGAACTTGCCAAGGGGGTGTGCATTTCCCTTGTTGCCATCCTGGGAACGCTGGTTGATGATGGACTGTCGGAGGATGAAGGTATCATGCACACTGGCTGTGTATTTGAAGGCGACATTGTTGGAGGTTCCACGGTGTTCTGTTGTTGCCTGCACATTGATGTGAGACGTGTGCTTCCTGTTGCGGTGATTGTGTGCTGTGTCACCAGGGGGCACGGGTAGTACATGTGTGCTGTGGATTGCCCCCAACACGTGCGTGCATCCTGCTATGGCGTATGGTCCTTGCTTGGTCTCCAGCGGATCCGGTGCATTGTGTTGGACGTATGGGGACTGGGGTACCAGGGTGATGGTGATGTCCAGGACAGGTGTGGGGGACTTGGATGTGGCTGGCTGTGTGACTCCTCCGACTCTGCCGGGTGTTGTTTGGGGGGTACCAGGGGCCAACAGGTGCAGACAAGCCAGCAGCTTTGTGTGGGGTGGGATGTTGGTTGTCCGCTGTGTTGGTGCCGTAGGCCCTGTTAGGCGATGATGGTCAGGATGCGTAGGATGGTTGTCCCTTTCAGCCTGTAGTGGACGGTGACATTGTCAGATGTTGCGTCTGTGCGGCTGGTACGTTTCCTGGGGGTCCGCTGTCTTTGTCTGCGCTGCGTCTGTGGTGGTCCGGGGGGGGGGGGGTGTTCCGGGTGTGGGTTGGGGTCCTGGGGTGGTGGCGGGGGGGTGTTGTGGCCCTCTTGGGTGTCCGGGCCGCATGATGAGTGGCTCCATGGCATCTGTTGCCCTTCGGATGTGGCCCTGGGCTGTGCTCCCTTTTGTGGTGCTGGCTGCCGTCCGACTTTACACCAGGTCAGAGCAGGTGTAAATTTCCTGGTGCTAACGCGCCTTATCGCCTGTTTTGTGTTTCTATCGCCGATGTGGCTGGTCGTTGTGAATGTTGAGGTGTGATGTTGTCTCGACTTTTGGCACGGGAACGCCTACTCTGCATCTCATTAGCGATATTTGCGGGGGTCCTCTGTGGCGATGTTTTTTGCGGCTGCTAGTGCGGGTAAACTGGTGCTGTGGGCTGTTAACACGGGCTTGTGAATGGGGAGGTAAATTTATCACGACTTTGGCTGCGATAAAGTGCCGTTAATTCGGCGATAGCTCCTTGTGAATATGCCCCTAAATGTGTAAAATGCATGCATGCATCACTAGTTTTCTATAGTCTAAAGCCTGTACGTGCCACTGGAAATGATGGTAAATGTGCTAAAGCCTTGTAACATAAATATAGACTCCATTATTGACTAGCATTTTCACCAGGAAGTAGCCATAATGTATGCATTTGGTACAAATACAAGAATTGTATACATATATGAACATTCATAAATCATACTGCATAACAAGTATGCTAACCCTGACTGTAACTTAGGTCAATTTTCCGGGAGGGGTATGACCACCCCAGATTACTGAATGTATTGAGATGTAATTTTAATGGACCATTGTGAGGTAAATAAGTGCAAAGGAAAAATAAAAAGCGGACTGAGCAACATCACTTCCTAATGTAATTGTATTTGTATTTATACAGCTCTTACTACCCCTGACAAGGCATTGTTTTACACCAAGTGATTTCACTAAGCACTTTATACGCTACATTATCCCCTGTATATGTTTTAGGACTTGTACCTGTCCAAGAAATGGTTTATATGTCATTGTTCACAAGGACAGGAGGGTTAGGGATCCCTCTTTTGCTAGTAAGCTAGCCAGTGGTCTTTAAAATCTGGGGGAGGCTGTGTAGTGCTTTGTGGGTAATGCATAGCACTTTGAAGCACTAGCAGCAAGCTGTTTGCACTGATGTCGCTTTTAATGTTCACCAAAGCTCATATTCTGCAACTCTTCTCTCCTTCTACAAACCCCACTTGCTGCATCCCTCCTTCCAGACCCACCAATCTTTGGCTTTACATTTTCTAGCCTACTTGTCAATATATTTGTAAATGTTTTCTCAGATGTTCAGATGTGTTTGTAAGTGACATTAGCCTATACTTTGAGCCCTCACCTGCAGGAACGGATAGCTAAAACAGGATAGTGATACATATAGCTTATACTAGACCCTAAAGGCTTTCCAGGTACTGCGGCCATAAGTTTATAGTAACAAAATATTATGTTTTTAATGCTAACCCACACATAAACCAACTCCATAAATCAACTTGCAAGTTTAAGGTAAGTAGTTGTGGCAATAGAATAGTAAATGTATATTTTTCTTGGTAGGGTTACCTTTGGAATATAGTTGTTTATATTTGAAGTCGATATACATGTAGCTTGATATTTTTGTTCAGTTTTGTTTCTATGACACACAACCGGCTATAAGCCTGTCCTTTTCTGTGAATTAACAGTGTCACTGGGTATTCAGCCAAAATATTGATTAAAAAATATCGTGGGCATCAAATATCTTATCAAAAATATTGTGATGTCCAAAATATCATGGACAGAATATAGAAGGTAAGAATATCCTTTTGAAGTCTTTTATATTGTTTTTAAATATAGTTGTACATAATATCATTTTTTCATTCTTTACTTAAGTCCTATTGGTTTTTTGTGTTATAAGGTCTTATTATTTTAGTCTTAAGAATGTTTAATTATCTTTTAGTGTGTGTTTGTTGTTTTCGACTTTGTAGTATATTTTATGGTTTTTTTATTTTATGTTATGACACTTTTTAGGTGGGTTATTGGATATGTAGGGGAATAGGATAGGATGTTTTTTTTTATTTCATTCTAACATTTTTTATAACATTTTATCTTTTAATTAGAAAAGTATATATTTTTAAGTTATCGAATTGATCATTTACAATACGTTTTTTTATTTCATAACTTCTTAGATAATTGCCTGTGTCAATTATGTATTTGTTTTTTGTAATAATAATTAATTAAATTATATTTAAGATTTTTTAGTATAAAACTTTTAGTGTTATTTTATTTTAAATAATATTTATAGGCATTTTTCTGTTATTAATTAGAATGTGGTTTTGTGTGGTACAGTAATAGACAGGGAAGTATTTTAAATCTATTTTTTTAATTGATATAACTTTTAAAATCATTTTAAGCATAATTTTATGTTAATTTTGTGTTTTTCGGTTTTAACATTTTATGTAAATATTATATAATTAAAGTATTTTATTATGTGTACGAAATGGTATTTTATGCTGATTTAATATATATATATATTTAATTTATTTAGTTTCACTTTAAGATAGTGAAAATTAAATGTGAGCTTCCTAAAGGTAAATACTTCCTCTACTGTTGCTTATGCTAGAGTGGGAATACTAGTTCTGATCCCTCCAAAATCCAACATAGTAAATCTGACCCCTCTAGAATCCAACAGTTTCCCTACTGTTACTGACATTGGAATAGAAGCAAAAAATCTAACCCGTCCAGAGTCCAACACTTTCCTTACAGTTGCTTACGATGGAGTGGGAATAGCAAATCTTACCTCTCCAAAGGTCAACATGTTCCCTACTGTTGGCCAGGTTGAAGTAGTAATAGTAAATTTTGATACCCTCCAAGTAGATTTTTAACCTGATAGTTTTTACATTGTTTTAGAATACATTTTTGTTTTCATCTTAAAAGTTAGTGCAATGCAAATATTTTTTTATTATTTTGTTTGTAGTAATATTTTGTCTAATTTATTTTTTCATTATAATGTTGTTCGTGTATATATCTTTTTTAAAATAATTTCTAGCATTTGTAATTATACCTGCTTTTTATTTTTATTATTTATATTTAAAAATATGTTTTGCAATTGCTTTAAATTATATATATGTATTTTATTTATAAGTTATACTTTTTTATTTTTCTATTATATTGGAATATTATTTTTAAAGCTAATATTTGTTTTAAAGTTAATAAAGTGTATAATATATACATTTTAATATGCATGCCTATTTTTTACCATTTTGGGGTCTTCCATATTTTTTCTGTCGATCTTTTTGACTTGCATACAAATATTTAAAGTTGATATTTGTCTCCTTGATATTATTTTGGCAATATATTTGTTGGTAATACTTTTTTCGGTGATATTTCACCATACATTCGCCTTACTGGTCTACAAATTTATCTGGGGATTTTCTTGTTGACTACAGCTTTTTCATCAGCAAGAATTAAAATGTGCTACAAATGTGAGCAGAACGCAATATGAATTATCATTCCACACCAGGTCTTAAGTATTTTCTTGCTGGTCATCACACCACCACAGTTATCACCTTCTTTTTTGCTTGGCTTACTAAGATGAATTTTATTAAATCTAAATATGTGTTTCTGGTGAGGTAAGACATCCTCCATTTAAATCTACTCACCAAACTTGTAATACACTGTTAGATAATATACTGCAGTGCCTCTAAATTGATGAGTGGTACCAGAATATCACTGTCAGAATATCGTCCGACATAAACATTATGTCCTAAATATTGTCAACAAGAATTTCTCCCCATTGGGGTTAAAAATAGAACATCTACACCCAATGGGATGATATTTTTGTGAACAGTATTTAGAAAACAAAATCTGTTTTAGATGATCTTTCTGTATATAATATTTTGAAATACAATCCTAATTGATTCAGGACACATCTATTGTTATGTTGCTATATCTATAGACAAGAAACTAATAATATCATCTGACTATGAATACAATTGCGTTATATTGAGCATCGTACATTCTATTCTGATGTACAGTGGGACAGCGCCGCTTGACCTGAAACATGAGCTTTGTAACTTCCTTTCCTTTTTCATTAGTGGATACCTGCTGTAAGTCCACAGTTAGCCACTTTGCATATTCCCCTGCCTTCTTTCAAACCAAAGGTTTCCTTTCTCCTCCTTAAGTGAGATAGACAATTCTTAATTTTACTCCCTCCAGAGGTATGCTTTTAATGAATCCCCAAAATACCAACCCATGGGACCCCATTGGCATTGCTTTCTAATGATACTTTGTTAGCCAGCCTTTAATCTGGCATTCAGTCATTTGAGTGCCATTGTAGGAAGATAAGTGGCAAAACCCTTTCATTCTACAGAAGCAATTAGTCTTAGCTTGATTGTGTTATTGCCAGTGATTCTGAAGCATACATATGTGTATCAATAGCAACCTTGAGTGTGCTGTTAATAAATAAACTGCAGTGCTTGTATTTTATACAAAAAAGTAATGGTTTTAAGTGACCCCACTCACTCCTTACACGCAGAAACAACTACTTTTGTCAAAACAAAATGTTATAGGTCTAATCGTGTAAAATGCAGCAGTCATCTTATACTAGGCCTTGCTTATGTACTCATAGAAAGCGCATGCCTTGAAGCGAGACAAGGGTTACACTTGGCACCTGTGAGGTGAATGTTTAAATGGACTGTGTGTGTAAAATATTGAGGAGTAGAGCTTCATGTTTAGTGACAATTGAAAGACACTTGATTTAAGTTTCAGTATTTCTCGGGTCGTGATCAAGATGATGAGCTCCACTGAATAGCCCTGGCCACATTGATCCTGAGGGGTATCCTGCCCCCCAGTAGCCGCATCGAGGTGGTTTCCCCGCGAGAAGATGACCAACGCCCTATGCTGACCTGAAACATGAGATTAATGCCTACGCAATACAGCTTGCAGACATATCAGGAATGAGGCCTTGTGGGCATCAGCCGACAGCGTACTGCAGTTGCTGGCAGCCACGCTCGCTCAGGGGGCGGAGTGGTCCACAAGTGAGGGAGCAGTGAGTTGGACTCCACTCATACCTCAAGTACTGTTGGGCCTCAGTGATCAGGCTGGAATTGGAGTAACAGTGCTTGCAGTGGACCCTCATACCGCGCCCTCAGAGAGCCTCAGCGGTCGCAGCCTTTCTCATACTGTGAGCCGGTCTGGGGAGGCTTGTGGCTTCAGCCTGCTCCAGGTTTCAGCTCCTGTGAAACCGAAAGGACCCTGCTTGTTTACACCCCTTGTATAGTGAGCCACACTAACTGCCATTGCTACTTCATTGGGGGCAACCAGGGGACGAAACATCTGGGCCTACAGCACAATGTGGCTTGAGACTTATGTGACGGGCCCAGTGAATGCTGTGGCCTCCCTCCCCCTACCCGCCATGGTTTTTCTTGGTCTGTTATCTGTATTTTTCCTCCCTCCTCTCAACACTGGTGTATCTCTGGTAGGGCAGCACCAAGAGGGCCACTGTGGACATAAGGCTGATACACTGATGTGGGGAAGTTCAACACTCCGGCGGTCATTGCTTAGCGCTACATTGGCCCATATGAAGCTGTGCATTGCAAACCACATCATTTAGTGGGTCAGCAGTCGACCCTCCTCCTTCAATTGCATGCTTCATACTACTTTGCCACGGGGTGCTGCTTTGACCACGACGTGGGTGAGTGGAACCACAAACAGCATGTTGGAACTCCGACATGGTAAAGTCAAAAAGTACCAAACTTAACCTCCTTTTGGCGGGTTTGGGGCCCCCAGATATATTGGGGGGTACAGTGTAGTCACTACCAATGCAATGTAAAAAACATTACAGGAGCACACATGGAATTTGATGAGACTCTTAGGGTTTTGCGCATTAAAGCCTCCTTAAAACCCAAAACATATGTCCTTACTTTAGAAATAGGTCTTCCACATGATGACCACAGCAAACTCAAAGAGAGGGCAGATTGAATGAATCGTTCTTGACGGCGGTACATCCTTCCCTTAAAGAGGCCAACTCCCGGGTCAAGACACTCCAGGAAGAGATGCGCATCTTGACGATGAAGCCAGACGATGCAGAAGGATGCTCAAGTTGCACCAATATAAGGATAGTGGGGCTGCCAGAACGAACACTGGGTCCAAGTATGGAGCTCTTTTTAGAGAATGGGCTGGTAACCAGCGTTAGAGGGCAAACAATCCACTTTCTTCTTCTTGGAATGATCCATGAGGGTCCCGGGTAGCATGCCCAACTAGGACAGATTGTTCAATTATAGAGACAGGGACCTATTCTTCAGGTGTCCCAGTTCCAAGGCCCCTGGCTGGGGGAGAACAGTAAAGTTAATATTCTTCCAGATTACCCTTTGGAGTACAGAGAAAGAAGACGCCGTTCTTTCAGGTGAAAAAGCACTTACGACAGTTAGAGATGCACTATGCCCTAATGTTCCCTGCAAGATTCAAGGTTATACATGGCCACAAGTTGGAGTTTTTCTCCACCCCGGAGGAAGCCTGGGCATGGCTGGAATCGAGAGGCGAGTCGGTTCTGGCTGACCATCGACCCCATGATAAGGGTTGGGTGACTATTTGAAACAAATGTTGCTCTGACAAAAGACTGCAGAGCGAGCCATCTAGGGAGTATTCAATCAGGGAAAGACTAAGAGCGATGGTGGTGCAGAAGTGGAACAATGTAATAGCCTGGTTCAAAGTCCCCAAGACCCACATAAGATGCGACTAATGGGCAGAGTATTTCTGATCTTGGTGAGGATGAGCTGGCCTCCATTAGGGACTGGACCTGACTCCAATATCTGCAGACTTTGTTATTGAATGTTCTCTCTGGTATCCTGTTTGCCCAAGATCGCACACTGAGAGCAGCTAAGATCTGAACTTTGATCTGTTTCTAAAGTCCACATTTTCAAAACTAGACCACGTTCCCAGTGTGCAGTTTTGCAGCCTCTGATTGTCACTGCTTTAGTTGGCGCTTATACTGTGTAAGTGAGTTATCTAGTGCGTTAACAGTTGAGGGGGTGGGTATACTAGTTTAAGTGCTTTTTCCAATCTCGTTCTCAGTTTGTGGCTCTTGTGTCTGGAGCAATTAATTTATTCTAAACAGGAATCGCAGTAGTGCTTGAATTGATCTGTTAATATAGTTTATGACAATCCCTGCTTGTAAAGTGATTCATTACTTGTGCTTACAGTGAGGATGAGGCAGAATCTTATAGATGAGCGTTTATGTATATTCCCATTTTTTCAAATATAAAGCGCAGTGTTGCATTGAGCCTGCTTCTAAGCACATCCAGTTACTTTGGGGAAGATTAGGGGAGTGAAGAGGTGAGAGATAATGGTTCGTCCAAGTTCACACAATGTTGGGGTCCAGGGTTACAACTGAAACCGACCCCCATCCACACAGTCGATAATTCAGTTGTGAGATCAATGACCCACTTTGCACTTGTTACTGAAATATTACAGATGGTTAACGTGCTTGCTGGTGGAGTTATTTGCGTGTGTGCTGAATGTGACATGTTTGCCTCACAGCAGACCCTTTACGCCTGTCAATGTCGATACATTTGTTTCAGGTACACAACCCAGCATAATAAGCTGGGCAGTGGGCAAACGTTCACCCTGGCCCGAATTGAGATGCCCTTTATTGTCCGATGGCTCACTCGCCCTGACACAAACATGAACCTCAAACTCCGCTTAGACATGGGTGTTCTGTTCTGTTCATTTTAAACAAGGAGTCGCCACTGCACACATCATTGAACCCATCGCTTGTCACAAATACCATACTCCATGATACTCCAACCGCCAGGTCTGCAGTCAAAATTACTGCTGTAGCGCTGCAAGCCCGTGCAAATAGCAGAAAGGCGCTACACAAATGCTCATAAGATGACACAAAGGAGTACAAATATGGCCATTTTCTCACTTGAAATGTGTGACACTTGAGGTCCCTGGGATGGTGCGGGCGTGCCAGTCTTTGTGGGGACGCGCACCTTCACCGATGACCTGAGCAGCGGCTCGGGGTAATAATTTGACCTGTCCTGCGCTAACCCCTTGAATGGTAAAGGGTAGGGTCGTTGGAGATTGAAGAAAGGGCAGTGAAGGTCTGATTTGTTCTGAATAGAACTGTGCGGGTGCTCAAGGCCTAGTGGAGGAGCGCGCCCTTCACTGATGATCTGCCCTATCCCTTGAACTCGAGCCCTGGCAGGGCTGGGGTCATAGGAGGACACTGAAGGAGACACCGAGGAGTGATGTCTGGATTGGCTGGAGGCCGCGCCAGTCCCTGTGGAGAATCGCACCTTTTTGCTGACTGACCTCTGGGCTCGGGATAATGTTCGATGTCCCGGAGCTCAGGTTAAATTAAGGGCTAATGGCATTGCCTCGGTGACTCACTGCAGGCTCACAGAGGCTCCCACGACCACATATATAGTGTCCGGCCACAATCAGCGCCGGACTGGGAACAGCAACCAGCCCTGGCAAGTTGCTTCTTTACCGGCCCTGGGAACGGGAGGGAGGGGGGTGTTAGCCGCTAAGCACTGCTCCCGCTTTTCTTACAGTGGGCCGATTTTGCAGCACTACTGCAAAAACGGCACCCTGTAAGAAAAGCGGCCCCCTGCCACAAAACCGGCCCCCACCCCTCCGGCCCACCGGGGAAATGCCCGGTGCCCGCTACGGCCAGTCCGGCCCTGGCCACAATGCTATTTAGAGGCGTACACGCAGCACTGTGCACTACCACATCTGATTACACAGCGTGTTTCTTGGAGAGCTTCCTCAAATATTGTGCATGTCTGCATCGGTGTAAGCCAGCGTGTCTCGCGTGCAGCTGATAAGAGTGTACACACAATCCCTGCACGGCACATCCTGGGCGGCCGTGAAAGGGATCGGTGGAAGGAAGCATTTGCTAAGCACCCAATGAGCTTTGATACTCAACAATCACACTATTGTGGTGTGACTGACGACGTACTCTGCCCGCTCGCGGAACTCCGCTGAATCTCGTGGAGTTTTCCGGTGACTCTGCGAGCTCCGCCCAGGCCTAGTTTGTATATTTGTAAAAATTACAGACCAGAAATAATAAACTATAGAGAGTAGATACTCCAATAAGATACAGTACTAGGCATGTGCATACTGCATTTGACACATAGACCGTAAGATTGTTTTCTATATATAAAACAGAGGTGCTACAAATACAAGGATACAGCTGAAGTTGCTTGCCCTACCCTGTCTCACAGGAAAGCCTAGCTAAATTAAGTGCAAGTGCTCCATCTTACATTATCATAATACAAACACCAATTCTAAAAACATGCTCTACAATAGAAGGGGGATTTGCAATAAGACTAGGCAAAGGCTGATGTAAAGGTAAAAGAGCCATTTTTTTGCTGAATTGGCCATTTGCTCTCCGCATATTTAGCAATAGAGAAGACAATGACCGGAGATGTGTCCGCACTTCAAAATCTTATCACTACCCTGTATTGTGCGACACCTAGATGACGGCATAAAGGAACAATCCAACGCCTGTGCTGCTTGTAGTACGTTGGACAAAAAAAGAGGAGATGGTTGGAGAATGTAGAATTGTGTGTGCGTGCGTGTGCATGTCAGGAAGGGAGGGAGATGTGCGATTGCCTGCATTTTTATTTCATAGGTGAGGGAAGCTGATCTACTGACAATGTCTATAAGACAAAGTGGGAAAATCATAAAATGAATCTAAAAGAGTGGAGAAAAAAGGAAAAAGAAGCGACCTACTTTTTACAAGCTTGGGAAAGTAGTAAATCCACTGGCGCAATGTAGAGTCACCCATGAGGTGGATAGTCTTCTCCTGCAGACATTGGTTTACCTCAGCCCCTGCTTTAAATCTTGACATCTTGCAAAATAAGGGATGCCAGACATCCTGATAGAAGAATCCGCTGGGCACCCCAGGTCTCATTCTGCTCTGGCACACTTCCTTTGACGTGGATGTGGTCTCTGTGGAAGAAAGGCTCATTAGACATGTTCATGAGGGTAAAAAAATGTTTAGACAATAAACATAGTTATTGTTTCTTTTTTAATTTGATTTTAGCCACCTGAGAGGGAGATGCAGGGGAGCAAGGGACACATGCATGCAACTTTTTGTAAAGAGTTCTTCCAATACACTTCCTGGTGAGCTTAAATCCTGCCCTTAGGCCAGCCCTACTCCTTTTTAGGTCGAGCCTGGGCAGCGCATGCGCTGCTGCGAGGCATGCAGTAGTGGAGTATGGCTTTGAAGCCCCACCCACTCTCTGCCAATATTTTTAATTGGGTTGTGTCATTGTCCTTCGTAAATGCTGGCTTCCGAGTCGTTATTAGGAATCTCAGTCCCTCCTTGGTACCGCCTTGTCTGCATTTGTTACCTCTCATAACTACTGGACCTTTTACTGGTGTTGTTGCATAGTTTGCTTTATAAATCGGTGAGCACTATTTTCTTTAATGCTCTACCCCATGACAACGAGGCACCCACCCACTTTTGGTTTAATAGTAATACTTTAATTCAAATTACAGCGCGGTCCGCTTTAACTATAGCGGACGCGCCTTTTTAATTATTTAATAATAGGCCGGTCCGCTTTTACTTTAGCGCCCGCACTTATTTATTTAATTACCAGCGCATCCGCTTTCACTTTAGCAGACGTGGTTATTTAATTATTTAATTACCAGCGCAGCCGCTTTCACTTTAGCAGCCGCGCTACAGAAGCTTTTGAAATTATTATTTTTTTTTTATCATTTTGGGTGAAAGCACCATACGCGCTCCCACTTTAATGTTGGGCGCACCCCTTTGTTTAGACGCTGCTCACTGTCACCTGAATATGCGAGCAGCGTCTAAAAAAGAGGGCGCATTTGCGAGAGTTTGAGCTCTTGGCATTAAAAATTAACAATGCCTTTTATATATGTGTTTCTTTTAAAAACACATAAATAAAAGGCATTGTCATTTACAAACCAATAGCTTAAACGCTCGCAAATGGAAAACCTATTGCATTGAAAATGCTTGTGTTATGATGCATTTTAAACAATCAATACAAAACAAGTATTCATTCAGAATGCAAATATATATATATAAAAAATTATAGCTGTTTCTTGTAAATCTTAAGAGAGAGAAGAGTACATGGCAATGGAGTATCCCAAAATGCTGGAGTTGCTCCAGAAAAAGTTCATCTGCCCAACTTATTTGAAATCCGGTCTCCGCTTTAAAATGTGGTGACAGTGGTGAGGCTGACTGCAGTGAGAAGCTTTTACTTTAATTCCCTGGGAATGGATGCTAAAAAGACGCCAGGTCAGCCCAATGGAAATGCCATCACATTTACAGCCCAGCTCATAGGATAAGGTGCGAATACCACCAAACGTGACAAATACAGATGGTGAATAATATGTCTATGGTTCGTGGTGATAGCACTAAAGTGTTGGCGTTACGCTGGGAAATACTATCACAAAATACACAACATTATTAACAGTGCACAAGCATTAAATGTACACAAAAAAATGTAGCAGGCTGTAGGTAGGCCACAGCCTGCCACGTGGCAAGACACTATAGACGGGCATTACAGGAAGAGTGGACAGGCGGCATGTTGACAGGATGCAGCCGCAAAGCACAGATACAGGGACCAAGAGCAGCACCACTCTGTGCACAATAAGGCAGCAGTAGATGAAAACACCAACACACAGATGTCACCACTTCACAGAGAGGTGTAGGGTATAAATTGGTAACATTGGGAAAATCCTCCTACACTTCAGCTGATGAGGCGTAGTACACCACATTACTGGTTAAAGTTGGACTAGCAATTGGTGGAGACACAGGGCCCGATTCTGATGCGGGTTGGAAAAGCTTCCCGACCGATGGCCTGATTCTGATGCGGTTAGGAAGGCCTCCTAACGGCATTTGCTCCTTCCAAATCGGATCGGGAACGTGTCTTCCCGACCGAGGGCCCAATTCTGATGCGGTTAGGAACAAATGTTCCCATTGAAGTCAATGGGAGTTCAACCAAATCGTATCTGGAAACATCCGGATGCATCCTACTCTGCCGGTTGGACTTTCCCGATCCGAGTGGGTCGGAAACCATTTCCCAACCGATTCGGTCGGGAAGCTTTTCCAACCCGCATCAGAATCGGGCCCACAGTGTTGATAGTGGGAAACGTGATAGGTGTGTGTGTCTGTATGAGTACTGTCACACTTTTGAAAGAGTTTTCTCTCTAATACAGATATCTCTTTGTGCAGCTCTAGTTATTACTGTGGTATTTGTGGGTGGATTTTTTGTTTAGACTGCCTTCCCTTTATTACTATATCTGTGTGAAATGCTGGTTATCTCTGTTCTGTTTGTGAATGATGTCCTTATTAAGAATGCAGTACCTCAACAACTGTTAGCGCTCAGTAGCGGCTCGTGGAGGGAGTGCTGTGGGGCGGTGGGGCGGGGGAGGAGCAGGGCAGGGGGGTAGTAAACTATGGCATACGGCCGAACAGAGGTAAGTAAACAAATAAATAAATAAAACAAATTTCATTGCGCGCGCTGCATTGCCAAATGCGATGCAGCGCGCGCAACGAAATTCGTTTTATTTATTTATTTGTTTACTTACCTCTGTTCGACCGTATGCCGCGTTTACTACCCCCCTGCTCCTCCCCCACCCCGCAGCACTCCCTCCACGAGCCGCTACTGTTAGCGCTGTGTGCAGTGCTGGTTGTCACTGGTGTGTTTGTGAGTGGACCTTCCTAAGAGTGCAGGACCTCACCACTATTAGCTCCTTATTAAGAGTGCAGGACCTCACCACTATTAGCTCCTTATTAAGAGTGCAGGACCTCACCACTATTAGCTCATTATTAAGAGTGCAGGACCTCACCACTATTAGCTCATTATTAAGAGTGCAGGACCTCATGGAGATGTGGCTAGCCGGCAGTGCTTTAAATGGAAAAAAATAAGTGCAGGTACTCACCATATTGAGATGGTGACTAGGGGGTGGGACTTGGGCGGAGGGGGAGCTATGGGGGCGGGGCTACGGGCAGTGCTAAGGGACCCGACCAGGGGCACACATTTAATTTGATTGAGATTTAATTGGTCTGCAAAACTAATAACCCACATGCCTATGTACATAAAATACAAATCTGCGATCAGCATGTTACATGTGTTTTGCAGAAAGCACATGAACCCTCTGTGCTAACTTATGATGAGTCAAAACTGTTATCAGATAAAGTACAGATCTTTTGGGCAAGTACTTTTGTTGGCGTTTGAAAAACGGAACATGTGCAGGTAACCTAATTATTGTAATTAGGGTCGAGCTTAAAATGTCCCAATGGCGACAACACCTCACCTGGCCTCCCAGCGAGGCCTTTGAGCCTTTTCACACTCCCACACCCACCATGGCCTGAATGCGATGGCCTGGCAGAGAGGTCAGCTAAAACAAATTGCTTCTGCACTGGGCTAGCCCCTTAGGGCTGACGTGGGAACGGCCCAAAATGTAGAGCAAAACCTGGCCTCTCAGGAAGGGCTCTGAATAGTACCTGCACTCCCCCGCCTACCACGGGATGAATGTGAAGCGCCTGCCTGGGAGGGAGCATGCGAAAAACACAACTTTTAGGCTGCTGAGCGGCCCTAGGGCCACAACACCTGGCCTGGCCTCCCAGTGTGGCTTCTCAACCTCCTCACACTTTCTTCTCCCCGCCTACCATGGCCTCGGTGTGAGTGCTTGGCAGAGGATTACCACAAAGACACTGCTTTTGTGTTTAACTGTTCCACCTACAGAGCCCTGTGTCCGGCAGGGGCCGAGTTGTGAATGGCCTAATGACCAGAGCAACACCTGCCCCTCCCCTCCCACGTCTATCAAGGCACAGTGTGACGGAATGGCAGGAAGGAATGTGGAATAGCACTGCTTGTGGGGTCTGGGCTAAGGTGAAGATGGCCCAGAACTACAGCCACAAAAGTGGCCCCCTCACTCGTCTCAACTCCCCACCTCTAAGCACAGCGTTTTGTGCTGCAGCCCGCCTACACATTCCATAGTAGCCTAGTCAGGTGGCCATAGTGGGGGCTGGGTGGCCAGTAGGATATTGTGGGTGGTTGTCCTCCATGAAACCAGCCCACAGATGACACTGCGATACCAAAGGGGATGATGGACGGAGCGCTTGAGCTAATCAAACACTCACCCCCAGTCAACTGATCTGGGTTTAATCCATCATCATTCTTTAGCTCACTCCACCACCCCAGTTCAGACATGGCCATATGCTAATCAGTCTGACCCTGTGCCTCATGGGAACAGTCCAGCCCGAACTGCCAAGACATGTCTTCCCTGGACCGGAAACAAGCATCCTGGGACCGGTTTCTGGCTGTTCAGCCGTCATCAGCCAGGCTAAGCTTGAATCCAGTGGCAAAGTGAGCAAGGGACCCACGTCTGGGCATACCCTGCCAACTTAGGGCGAACAAAGCAATACCAAAGGGGATGATGGACGGAGCGCTTGAGCTAATCAAACACTCACCCCCAGTCAACAGATCTGGGTTTAATCCATCATCATTCTTTAGCTCACTCCACCACCCTAGTTCAGACATGGCCATATGCAAATCAGTCTGACCCTGTGCCTCATGGGAACAGTCCAGCCCGAACTGCCAAGACATGTCTTCCCTGGACCGGAAACAAGCATCCTGGGACCGGTTTCTGGCTGTTCAGCCGTCATCAGCCAGGCTAGCTTGAATCCAGTGGCAAAGTGAGCAAGGGACCCACGTCTGGGCATACCCTGCCAACTTAGGGCGAACAAAGCGATACCAAAGGGGATGATGGTCCATCAATTGTTTCTTTTGCTGATGACGGCTGAATAGCCAGAAACCGGTCCCAGGATGCTTGTTTCCGGTCCAGGGAAGACATGGCTTGGCAGTTCGGGCTGGACTGTTCCCATGAGGCACAGGGTCAGACTGATTTGCATATGGCCATGTCTGAACTGGGGTGGTGGAGTGAGCTAAAGAATGATGATGGATTAAACCCAGATCAGTTGACTGGGGTGAGTGTTTGATTTGCTCAAACGCTCCGTCCATCATCCCCTTTGGTATCAGATGACACTCAGGCATGGCCCATCGGCCAAATATGCGCTTTGCCAATCCATCCCTGGCTGCTGCCCACATTACTAACCTTGATTCCCATCGGCTGTGCAGCTGTGCTACAGTTTCACTATCACCACCTTCCTCCTCAATCTGACTTCAAACAAGTGCAGCCGTACTCTGCTATGCCAGCAGGAATCCTTCTCTTAGATTTCACACTGTGACGATACGCCTATCAGCAGGCCCCGCTCGCACACCTACAGTGCTATTGACTCCACAGAGCCTGAGTGTCAAATATCACAGTGTGACTCGGCCCCTCCCAAACTTCCTGCCAGCTCTGAATAAATGCATACGGCCTCCCCGCAGTTAGCACACCGAGGGCAGATTAGCACTCGATTATTAGAAGTGCTTCAAGAAAACGGACTGACTCGTCAGGTCTGTCGCGCTTCTTTTTGTACATGCCAAATTTCACTGAGCTTGGCTTGCTACCCCATGAGTACCGGTACTCTCTTTGGACACGGAGAGGTTCCGGTACTCAAGGGCAGAAAATGTACAAGTGCCGGTACTTAGTACCGGTGAGTACCGGCCCATTTAAAACACTGCTAGCCGGCCAATATGGCGGATGCGAGCTTCGAGAGCTCCGACTCCTATTCCTCGCTATCCTGTGGAAAAACCCTGTAATCCTGCGCCATCGCAACACACACGATGCCGCAGCAGGTTGGCGAGTACACAGAGAAGCCAATTCCGGCTTAAAACACACTCAAGCACGCAGATTGCCGGCGGGGCGGACGCCTGAGGCCTCTACAGTAGGCGCGTGCGGAGGAGCCGGATCGCCGGAAGGAATAACTGTGGCTGCAGCGGCGAGGACTCGAGGGTCGGCGCCAGTCCCAGAGCGGAACATGGAGCGGGGTGGGGGCCGGTGCGGATGAAGTGCACAGCCCACAAACCCTTATGCGCTGGTAGGTGCTGAGGGCTCGTATGCCTGGAGAAACTGGTGCTTTGCGCCCTGGGTGCCTGCTGTGACGGAGGGCCCTGCCTGGAGATGTGGAGCCGCGATGCGGAGCCATGACCGGGTAAGACGCTGAGCGCTGGTAGATCTGCCCCGGCTGGAAACGAAGGCGGAGCAAGTATGACCCCCGCAGCGACGTGAAGTACAGGGGTGGCAAAGAATGCAATAACCCCCCGCTGGCCTCACCTGCAGGAGAGCGCTAAGAGGTGTAGCGAGGCCCGACTGGTAACTGAGGCTCCCGAACCAGGCCGCGGGAGAGCAGCGGGGCGGGATCGCAGATCAGGAGACATTAACGCTGGGGCAGCGAGAGGAAAAAGGCCAGTAGGAGGACTAAGCTGGGTCGGTCCTACTGTGGGGCGGGCCGCCCTACCCATAAGTGAAAGGGGGCTCGCTAGAAGGGCAGAGCGGACGCCGCAACTCGTGCCCTTGTCTGCGACGCGGCCTCAAGGGTCCGGGGGTCAGATCGGGCCCAGGCCTCAGCCGTGAAGTGTAAGGGTGGCGCCTGACGGTGCTCCGGGTGCAGGCCGGGGGCTAAAAGCTCCTCTACTGGGGGAGCCCTGGGGCGGTGAGCTGTGCCCCCAGGTGGAGTCCGAACTGAAGTGAATCTGTCCCGTGGGAGAGAGGCCGGATTGTGCCTGTGGTGCCCCGCAGTCGTCGTGCCCCTTGGCTTGTCCTGTCTGTGCTGTGCCCTGGCCAGGCCCCACAAGGCTCAGTGGTTGGCTGAGGCCCCGTAACTATGCCCTAGTGCCGTGGGGTGAAATCGCGTTGAGAAATTGCTGTCCGCCCTCCTGAAGACATCCTCTAGACTCGGTGGGACCGCGGCATGGGATGCACACATAGTGCTTGTGCACAGTTGCACTAGACAGTGACCGTCGCTGGACAACTGGCAGGGCCCCTCCGGGTGCAGCAGTCGCACCGGTGTGCAGCACAGGATCCAGGTGACCAGCAGACATTTTCAGCGAATGCCTTCAGCGCAGCAGTTAGTTTTGGGCTGTTCACGCACAAACACACAACAGACCAATGCGCGCCCTGGTGGCCCAGAGCCCGCAAACATAGAGGGAGACAATGTCGGAGAAGCACCACAGGCAGCAATCTCCACTAAACTGGACTCTGTACTGGCGGCAGTGGAAAAGATAGGAGCTGCGCTGGATCAGACGAGGTCCTCTGTAGAGTCTAAGATCGACAAAGTCACCTCAGATTTTACACTGCTACCTGCTGACCACCACAAGCTGGCGGAGAAGGTTCACTCGCATGATCAATCCCTAGCGGAACTGAAACCTATTACACAGAGCCACACTGCAGCCCTACAAGACCTGCTGGACCGTATGCATGCATTAGAAGACAGAGTGGAGGACGCGGAGGGACGCTCATTTCGCAATAATGTTCGCGTGGTGGGCCTCCCTGAGGGAGAAGAAGGGCGCAACCTGGAAGAATACGTCAAGCGTTGGCTCAGGGAGCTGTTGCCGGCTGGCGCGTTATCGTCGCAGTTCATGGTCGAGAGGGCGCATCGAGTACCAGCCCATAAACCCCCCCCCCCCCGGGTGCCCGCCCGCGTCCATTCCTATTCAAACGCCTCAACTACAGAGACAGGGATGCGGTGTTACGGGAAACCCGCAAGCTTGCAGACATCAAAGTCCGCGGTAATCAGGTCATGGTGTTCCCAGACTATATATCACAAGTGCAGCGGCGCAGGAGCACCTATACCGCAGTGAAGCGTCAACTCCGAGACCTAGAAATCAGCTACTCCCTGCTCTTCCCCGCCAGACTGAAAGTGGTCGCGAAGGGTGCTGTCCGCTTTTTTGAATCACCCCACCGAAGTCTGGGGCTGGTTGGAGGAGTCGGGGCTGTGGACAGAGCCAAGGCCACGCACTGAGGATGTCCCAGGAAAATCTGGCAGAAGAAGCCGCCGTCGCGGCAGGCGGGGAGGCCCCAAAGGTGCTCCCGACCCTGAACAGAGGAGAATGGAGAGGCAAGACGCGATACAAGTGGCCGCAACAATCGGGACCACAGTGCGGTGTGGGGACGTGACCTGAGCCCTTCTGGATCGACAACTGCCAGTGGCTCGACATTGTCTAGGCTTGACGACCTTGATGGAACACACCCACCAGTTGTCACGCCACAGACAGCAGATGACATTATATGACTGAATGCAAACCCTCCAAAATGAGATGTGAAATGAACATGCACGCAGCGGCTAACCTGCTACACTCCACTAAGACACACAATAATTAGCACGTAGGCTGTACAACAAGGGCACTTTGTACATTAAGGCATGCAGCAGCCATACAAGGCCACGGCCAGCTACACACAAGCCTTACACACATCTGCAACTGCGAATTGGCCAGGAACAATAATAGCACTGTCATGACACAGAGGGATCCCCAAATCCCACATAGCCGCATACCGTACACACCCACGCCAGACACCACATTGGCATAGTTGTTGCCACAGTTGGGCACCCCAGTTTGGACAAACGTCATTCTAGGGTTCGCCCCGGATAGTTATGCACGTTCTAACTCTAACCCAAGTTTTACTTTTAGTATTGTTATCTCGGAGCACACCCACTAACCACAAGCCTTGCCGCGTCTTGTTCGCTCTAGGCCGCACCGAACAGCATACAGTTAAGACATGACACAAGTAAATATAGTCACATGGAAAGTGCGTGGCATGCACACGCCGGCGCGTAGATATTCGATATACTCTTACCTGCAGCATAGGTCTGCTGGCATTGCGCTGCTACAGCAGACACACATGACTACAGTTGAGCTGGAGCGCTGGCGCAGGAGATGGAGAGGCCAGGTGTATGGCACTTCCTACTCGGTCAATGCACGTGGTGCCTTAATCTGGATGAGGGCTGGGGTCCCTTTTACGAGTGAAGAAGAGGTGATAGATACGGAGGTAAGGTACGCATTTGTGAGAGGGCGGTTGAATGGTCAAATGTTGCTACTAGCAACCATTTATGCCCCAAATGTAGACCAGACCTCCTTTTTAGACGCCCTCACTGGGGTGCTGGCCAGCTTGAGTGGAATTCCGTGGCTTATAGGGGGGGATTTCAACTCAGTGCTTAATGTAGACCTAGATAGATCAGTCCTGCCTCTCACCAAAACGACAGCTGCTTCTAATGCGCAGGCCTTGGCGGACTGGCTTACTCACTGGGCACTATTAGATATTTGGTGCGCCCTTAACCCCAACGCATGGGTTTACTCATACTACTCTGCGGTTCACGGACTCCATGTGCGACTTGATCGTATGGTGGGCTCACATGCCCTGTTTCCCCTTGTCCGGCAGATAGAATACCTTGGTCGGGTGCACTCAGATCATAACCCCCAGCTGCTACAGCTTCCCTGGGAGGTAGACCACCCTCCGGTCCCCACGTGGCGACTCCAACCGGCGGCACTGGAGGACCCAACATTACACTCATCCCTGGGGACAGCAATCCTTGAATACTTTGAGGACAATGAGGGCACTGTAGGCGATGCATTAGTGGAATGGGAAGCCTTTAAGGTAACAGTGAGGGGACAATGCCTGAGGGCCACCTGGAACATACGCCAGCAACTGTCTGATTCCCTTAAAAGAATAGAAGCAAAGCTGCTAGGGCACGAAGCCAACGGGGAAGGAGGAGGCAGGGACGTGTAGCGTCTGGAGGCACTCCGTGCAGAGCATGCTGAACAGCTAGAGCGCCTCTGATGACATAACTATACAGCATATACAGCTCGCGCGCATGCCACTGCAGACCGGGCAGGTCGGATGCTCGCCTGGCTAATAAAGCACGAACAAGCACGTAAGCCAATAGGTGCGTTACGCATAGAAGCGGGGCGTATTTTATACACGCAGCGCGACATACATGCAGCCATGACGCATCACTATGCCCGGTTATACCAATCCCAGGGTCCATACAACGTGCAATGCTTAGAGAGGTTTTTAGAACTTATACAGCTGCCCGAGGCGACGCCAGCACATGGGGAGCTACTGAATGAGCCGATCTCGCCCGAAGAGGTCAGGGACGCAATTGTATCCCTGGCTACAGGGAAGACACCGGGGCTGGATGGGCTACCGGCAAAGTATTATAAGGCATACCATAGGTCGCTCACACAACATCTACATGATCTATACGTGACCGCTCTGGAAGGGCGACAACTCCCTCCATCCCTGCGTGAGGCGCACTTGGTGTCATTGCTTAAGCCTGACAAGGACCCAATGGAAGTTGGCTCGTATAGGCCTCTCGCCCTGCTTAATACGGATTACAAAATACTAGCGAAGGTTCTGGCAGACAGGCTTGCACAGGTGGTCCCCAAGCTGATACACAGGGATCAGAATCGCTTTGTGCCATCCCGTAGTACTTCACTTAATTTGGGTCGTTTCTTTAGGATCGTGTCCGACTCCGCATATGCCTGGCCACGGGCGGGTTGCCTAATACTATTGACCCGCCTGCTGTACACCGAACCTGTTGTCAGGGTCAAAATGGGGCCCTACATTTCAGGCACAATCCCGATACGGAGAGGGACGAGGCAGGGATGCCCTCTGTCCCCCCTCCTCTTCGCGCTTGCAATAGACCCACTAGCGGAGTCAATACGCACCCGGCTGGGTGATGGTATTCCCCTGGGGGATGGCACACATAAGGTGTCGCTGTATGCAGATGACCTATTAGTATATCTATGTGACATTGAAGCTATCCCTTAGCAGCTGGTGCAGATCCTACACGATTTTGCAGCACTCTCTAGGTTGAAGGTCAATGCTGATAAATCTTGCATATACTCATTCAGTGGAGGGAAATGCGACCCGGGCTTCGTCCTTAATGGCGGAAGGATACAGTGGAAAGCGGACACGTTCCGCTACCTGGGCATAAGAATCTATCGACAGCCTGCGGATCTCTTCGACGGTAACCTAGGCAGGGCGCTAACAGCTATCAGATCTCAGATGCGGTTCTGGAGCACGCTCCCGCTTACCATAACAGGTAGAATAGCACTTACCAAAATGGTGATCCTACTGAGGCTCTTATACTATTTTGCAAATCTGCTGCTGTACATCCCCGCTTCCTTTTTTGGTACGCTGGAGCAGAAAATCAGACTTCATACGGGGCAGTGCCCGACACAGAGTAGCAATAAAGAAATTATACCTGCCCACTGACCGGGGAGGTCTAGCAGCCCCGTGCTTTGAGCACTACTACCTGGCTGCCCAGCTGCAGTGGATAGCCAGGTGGATGGCTGATCAGTAACGTGATGATACGGCAATCCTGCGACCGCCCTACACATTACCCCAACTGATCAGGCTATTTCACCCCGGGACGAATGTACGGCCTCCGGAGCCCCTGCTGCTTAGTGTAGAGTATAAGTGTTTTCGTAGGAGTCTCTACATAACTAGGCACATAACACCCTACGCACCAGCGTTGCCTTTAGAGGGATCTCCCAGAGGTCAGTCAGTACTCACAGCCGCTAAACTTAGGGATTGGCATGAGGCAGGCGTTCAGTCCCTTGCAGACCTGTACCGCGATGGGACGCTCATCCCATACATGTCATTGGTCGCGGAGGATGGACTTCCACCAGGTTAATTCCTTCCACACCGCTCGCTAGTGACGACACTCACAGCTAAATGGGGCGACCTTGCAACTGAGCCGCAAGCACATCTCACCATGCAATATCTGCACGTCATGGGTCTGGGTAGGCATCTCACATAGTGGTTCGCGGCCTTGCTTAGACAGCAGACAGCGATCAGCCTGTAGACTAACTTCGGCACAACTGGGAGCAGGATTTGGGCAGTCAATTTTCAGACGCGGAGTGGGCTCTGGTGTTGGAAAGCCCAGTGCGCATCCCCAGAAACATGCGGTTCCGACAAATCCAATACTACATTATTCAAAGAGAGTATCTCACGCCAGCTAAAATTAACCAATACTTCGCCGCACTGACTCTGCCTGCCCAAGATGCGCCACCCTTGATGTAGGTCTGATACATATGCTATGGGATTACGTTCACCTTCACACATACTGGAGAGAGGTGGCACACGTGCTATATATCTGTACTGAACGCGCGATACCCTTCGAATGGCCGACTTACATTTTGCACAAATACCGCAGAACCCGCAGCACCAAAGTAACCTCTAGATTCCTAGACCTAGGAATAGTGGCGGCTAAAAGGTTAATCACCAAGAAGTGGAAAGCACCGGACCCCCACCATGTACAGGCGTGGCGCCGCTCAGTGCTCGCCTGGGCCAAAGCGGAAAGTATAGCAATCAGTGAGAAGAAACCATAGGCCTACGAAAAGACCCTATCGCCGTGAGTTGGGATACAATGCTGGCGGAACTGCAGCAGAGTATAGGCGATGTAGGGGGGGGGCCCCCCGGGGACTGACCCAGCGGATTGAAAACGCCTGCACACACCACAGTTCTAGACTAACTGAGACGCTTGGTCAGTTGTCACACATGGTATATATGCATACACATCCACATGTTGCCACATGAGGAATGAACACGCAGGCAAGAACCATAGTAGTTAATGTATAGGATCTAAATAAGGGGGCGGGTGAGATGCTCTGACTTTGTTTTTTTGTTTTTTCATTGCATTTTATTTGGTTCCCATGCTTTTAGTAATGTTAATCAGTTTATTTTACATGATTGCCGCAGGTCATACCACGTCACGCACAATGGAATGATAATACGTTGTGGGCGGGGGTGGTTCACTTGCGCTTACATGGGTACGATAATATGCCACGTGCAAATCAAATGTACTATACACAGGTAACGCCTGCTATGTGAACCGACGCACCACTAGTACCATTGAATCATACATGATGTAACAAATGCTCTGTTAATGTATGCAAACTGTTGATAAATTGAAAATCTAATAAAACATTTTTTAAAAAAAGAGTGCAGGACCTCACCACTATTAGCTCCTTATTAAGAGTGCAGGACCTCAACACTATTAGCTCCTTATTAAGAGTGCAGGACCTCAACACTATTAGCTCCTTATTAAGAGTGCAGGACCTCAACACTATTAGCTCCTTATTAAGAGTGCAGGACCTCACCACTATTAGCTCCTTATTAAGAGTGCAGGACCTCACCACTATTAGCTCCTTATTAAGAGTGCAGGACCTCAACACTATTAGCTCCTTATTAAGAGTGCAGGACCTCACCACTATTAGCTCCTTATTAAGAGTGCAGGACCTCAACACTATTAGCTCCTTATTAAGAGTGCAGGACCTCACCGCTATTAGCTGTGTGTGTAGTGCACGTTGTCCCCGGTGTGTTTGTGTGTGGATTCTTTGTTAAGAGTGCAGGACCTCTCCTACTGTTAGCTCTGTTGGCAGTGCATATTGTCCTGAGTGTGTTTGTGAGTGAAGTCCTCGTTAGCTCTGGGTGCTGTACTGGTTGTCCCTGGTGTGTTTGTGAGTGGAGGCCTTGTTAGGAGAGCAGCACCTCTCCCAATATTAGCCCTATGGGCAGTGCTGGTTGTCCTGGCGGCATTAGTGGGTCAGGTGCTTGTTAGGAGTGCATTACCTCACAACTGTTAGCTCTGTGTGCAGTGCCGGTTGTCCCCGGTGTGTTTGTGAGTGAAGTCATTGCTATGAGTGCAGTACCTCACCACTATTAGGAGTCAGCTGTGTTGGGGTGCAGCTTAACATCAGTTTCATTAACGGTAACTGCAGTCGAGTGAGGCGTATCATAAACACACATCACATCAAGCAGGTTGAGTCACATTTTATCTTGACAGGTCCCTTCCTCGTTCCACGTCATCATGTAGGATCACACTGCCCCGCTGTGATGTGCCAGGCAGTTCAATGCACATGCCACCATTGCATCCACCCTTGCGCACAACATTTCATGCATGGTGCAGCAGATGTTGTTTAGATGGAACTGTAGGCTCAGGCTGTCGTGGCGCCACCAGTCTGCTTCCTACACCCTCAAAGCACACCTTCTCCTGCCCGGACGTCAACAATAGCCAGAGCAGATTTGTGACGTCAGGGACTCCCCCAGCCTCAAAGTAAGAAGGGTTCCAAGCATGCACTTTGTGAACTGTGAACATCCCTCTTCCTCCCTCCTCAGGGCAAATATCTCTGGCTTCGCTGGTTTCTTTTAGTGAGCATGTGGTAACGGCCAAACCTCACGTGTGAGTCAGAGGCGCTGCGTAACAGAAAAATAAGGGGCTTTGCTGCAGAATGTGGCGAGTAGACCTTGAGACTCCCATATTTTAGAGATATTTATAGGCCTTAGACCAGAAGGGGGAGGGTGGCTTTACGTCCCTAGCGTGAGATGTGTTAGGTTAATCTTTTGCGTCTTCACTGAAATTACCCACAAGTGCTCTTAATAGCGCATGGGCGGTCCCAGGGGAACTTACCTCCAAGCAAAAGCTTTCCTTTGAATTCCTCTCAGAAAGGAGGGCACAGTCTAGTGTCTGGGACCAGTGGTTCCATTGAAGTCAACAATTGTGACCAATTTTTGGAAGATAGGGAAAGACAATACAAGTCTTTATTTGATAGTTAATTAATACCATTTAAATGAATTAATAAGATTCATTTCATTATGAAACTGAATAAAATAAGTAAATATAAAAAGTATAAATGAACAGTTAAAGTGATCATGCTGGTAGGAATGCACAGGCAGCATAGATTATAGTGGGATCTCGTCTCCAAATCAACAAATAAATGTGCTAAGTGCATTGGCCGGAACGTATCGTTTGTGTACTCAGGAACTGCTGACTGCCTCTTACCATTAGCCGATTCTCTTGGCAACCTTGTCCATGCACTTAGAGAACCTCACCGTGAGTTTGCAGTCTATTCCCTGGAAGCGGTGCTTAACAGCCTGCTGACCAATATGGATATTCATCTCCCTGAAAATTGGTTTGAGCAACAGCTTCTTTCATGCTTGAAGATATGGCAAATGCATTGGACTTGGGCTAGTGATTCATTAGGGTAGGCGCAGAAGTGGTAAGTGTTATCAGGGCAGACATGTGTCCACCCATTTGCCACTTCCCCTACATCGAATAGCCCCTCTGAAGCCTTACAAATTTTTGTTTGAAGGTCTTAGTAAAAGGCCGTGATATTTTACTAGATCAAATATTGTTGAGGTGACAGTTCTGCATAAGTAGGTATTCCAAATTGATTTTGGGTCTCAGCTTGTAGAGAATGTAAGTCCACCTTGGCAGATTTATTAGTAAACGTTCTCTTTAAATGGTGTTAAAAGCATCCACAGGGGATTTTCAATGGCCAAAATAAACCATTTGGCATTCAATGAGGGTTTTCTCAATAGCACAGTGCTACGGCGTGGAAGATCAGTTAGTCAAGTCTAAGCCAAGATGAAACGTAAAACTCCCAACCTCTGATTTCTTTTAATTTGAACCAAATCTTTAGCAGGATGAAGGGGGTTGGGAGCACACCACTTCACCTCTCAGCACAGTTCACCCCTTAGCATTATGGTAAATGCAGTTCATGGTAAATGCTTACTTGAATATTTACTGGAGTATTTCACCAAAGTTGGTGCAGGTTAGTGCTGTAAATCTCTAGACACGTGTTTCTGGATATCATCCGTCATCAGTAGGGATAAAAACGAATTTAAGCAGGGGTTGCAGAGAAGGATGGCACAATCCTCTCAGGTCTCGGTACCTCTCACTAGCACGCAGGTGCATCACCAAAGCTCGTTAGCTCAATGACTCAAGGGAGTCTTTTCAAAATGAAGGGGTTGGGAGCACACCACTTCACCTCTCAGCACAGTTCAGCAACCCCAGATTAAATTTGTTTTTATCTCTACTGATGATGGATGATATCCAGAAACACGTGTCTAGAGATTTACAGCACTAACCTGCACCAACTTTGGTGAAATACTCCAGTAAATATTCAAGTAAGCATGTACCATGAACTGCATTAACCATAATGCTAAGGGGCGAACTATGCTGGGAGGTGAAGCAGTGTGCTCCCACCCCTTTCTGTTTGAAAAGGCTCCCTTGAGTCATTGAGCTGACGAGCTTTGGAGATGCACCTGTGCGCCTGTGAGAGGTACTGAGACCTGAAAGGATTGTGGCAGCCTGCTCAGCAACACCAGGTTAAATTCGTTTTTATCTCTAATGATGACGGATGATATCCAGAAACCCGTGTATAGAGATTTACAGCACTAACCTGCACCAACTTTGGTGAAATACTCCAGTAAATATTCAAGTAAGCATGTACCATGAACTGCATTTACCATAATGCTAAGGGGCGAACTGTGCTGGGAGGTGAAGCCGTGTGCTCCCACCCCTTTCTGTTCAAATCTTTAGCAGGTTTGCCCTCTGGGTCAAAGTTTGCCCTGTGAGGCCAAATTCAAGAAAGATTTGGTCTTCCCTTGTGGAGTCTGTCAATCTAACGATTGATCTAAAAGACCTCGATCGAATTAGGTTCAACCATCCTCCACACTTACCTGGGAAAGCTTCAAGGACATAATCTAGTGAGGGAAGATATCTGGCATTGATCTCCCGCAGTAATGGTGAGAGGGAGGGGCCTGTTAGAGTATTTGCCACTTTGTTCAGTGCAAACGTTATACCTTTAGCCATGTTTTGAAGAGATTGCATGTGAAGTTTGCTAGAAGCACAGGGTAGGAATCTCACACCAAGATATTTATAGAAGTTGGCGTTTCTTACTACATGTTACCCTAATTTCCATATTTAAGGATGCCCTTTGCTGGTCCAGGAGAAGGTGAAACCTTTGTTTTTTTCTAAATATATTTCTAAGCCATTTTCCTTTCAATAGGGGGCCAGGTTATTGAAGGAGTGCTGAAGGCCAATCGCCTAATACTCCAGCAACACAGTATCGTCTGCATACTGCAAGGTATAAGGTTGTTGAGGTAGCGAAGGATTTCATGGCAAGGGATCCATTTGAAGTCTATCAGAAAAGCTTGGAATGAGCCCAGTAGCGCTGCGAGGCCCTGTTAATATCAATACAGCACTATACAAATCTCTGTTAATCTAAAGTAACATGACATACAGTAGGGTGAAAATAAATGCAATCTGCAAATGGGGGGGATTTGAAATGTATGCATTTGTTGAGTGAGAATGGCTTTACATTCTGGTGGTGGTAGTTCTGATATTGGAACTAGAGAAGGAAAACTTCAAGTGTCAGGAAGCAAATTAAAACAGGGCTTTGTGAGCTACACACAGGTCATATGTGACGGTTTGTGTAGTGTCAATCTTATAATTTCATGTCACATGCGCTTGGAAGATTTTCTTTGTAAGCCTTGTCCCTGCACCTACCTCGATTACTGAGATAAGCTTTTTCAATGACGTATTCTGCATTGTTCTGGATTTGCAAAAACAGGAAACCCAAGGCTAATACATTTATTTTTGAGCTCGTGCTGGAAACTAACTCTGCGTAATGTTTTCAACCAAGACTTTCTCTCATTTAAAAGTGGTTTGGTGCCTTTCACGGAAAAATGGAAACCTTGTCCTTTTAGGGAGAGATGTTTGTTGAAAGTTGACACCTTTTTTAAAAACCCATGTAGGCAACCTGACATTATTGTAGACAACTGTGTCAAAAAGAGTTAATCATTACGCAAGTCAGACAGAATCCTTCTTCTAAATACGGTGATCTGTCTCAGAGATGTCAGTGGAAATTTCAGCCAGTTCTGGTAAATTTGTAGGCAGCACCAACCAACCCACTAAGTCGCGCATCATCTGGAGGCCTCGAGGGTATGGGGGCAGTCTGCGAATAGCGCACCCCATGCTTGCACTCGCTTAACTGTTATTCAGAGGAAACAACCTGTCTTGTCTGATAAAACTAATTGGTTGTGGGCACAAGCACCTAGACGCCTTTGGATTGCACTGAAGCGCTATAGGAAGGTACGCACTAGCACGTAACTGCAGCCTCCATTCCTTGTTTTCCTTCTCAGTCGCACAGTGATGGGTCTGGCACTGGATGAACAAGTGCTCAGGCTGGCTTGTGTGCTTTGGCACACATTGTTCAAACGCCTAACGTCAGCCTTTGTGCTTAAAGCCCTGCCTTTGGGCACTTGATTTAAATTGATGCTTTATCAGCCCTTATCACTAAGAAGGTCTCGCCTTCTACAGCACATCCGAGCACTAATTTATGTTCATTGGTAATTGGAATATCTGCCTGTGCAGGGCATTGGTCCGTAACTCGCCGCATCACTGATCGAGTGCAGTCTGACCTGATTGGCTGTGGGAGTGAGATCTCTTCTCAGAAACACTGAATGACCACCCCATGGGATGTGCAGTGCATGCAACACATCCATGTGTAGGGCTCATGATCAGTGGAGCTCGGGGCCAGCGTCTGGACATGAGGCTGGCCCAGACAGGACAGGTCCTGGACTAGGTGCTGCTCGAGCCTATGCCAGGAGGGGTCGGCCAGACACTGCCAGTTCCAAGGCAGGCCAGAGATGGCACATTGCAGAGGGCCCGAGAACTCCATGCCGTTAAGAGGCATGAGAGTAGACACAAAGAATGCACCAAGGCTTCCAGCTAGAGAGGGGGTTTGCAAATAAGGATGGCTGCAGGGGCAGAGAGAAGAAGTGAGGAGAGGTGCTTAGATCCGCAGGGAAAGTGCAGCACGAGGAAGCAAGAGGCACAATAATAATACTAAACAAGCATTTGTAATGCAATAGGTCTCACATTTACGAGACTTTGAGCTATTGGCATTGTAAATGACAATGCCTTTTATTTATGTGTTGTTTTTAAAACAAATAAATAAAAGGCATTGTCATTTACAATGCCAATAGCTTAAACTCTCGCAAATGCGAGGCCTATTGCATTGCAGATGCGTGCTATATGTTTTTAAAAAGAATTGGGCGAGAGCATTTCCTGCCTGCTGTTGCAGGCAGAACAAAGCTATTTAAGAAAATATTGCTCAGAGGTTGTAATTAAATCCTACAGAGTAACAACACACGTAACAGGGGGTGTCGCCATGGGAGGTTACAAAATGAGACAAGGCGGTACTAAGGAGGGACTACTAAGCCTTTTGACCAATGAACAGACACAGTTTACATTGGACAATGACACAAGCCAATGAAAAATGTGGGCAGAGAGTGGGCGGACGCATGCCTTGCAGAGCAGCGCATGTGCTACCTAAAAAGATAAAGCTCAATCCTACTTTTGTCTAACATGATGCCACACATATGGCAAGCATGCTCACAGATTTGTATATCCCCCCATCACTAGCTGTGTGCTTCCTACAAATTACAAAGTGAGCCAAAAACTCTGTTGGGAAAATGTCCCATGCTGCTGTCCAGACACAGCCCTTGGGCAGAGTGATGCTTCTTGCAGTGGGGTTGATTCCAACCTAGAGCATCCACAACAGAAGCAGTAATGAGGGAAAGAGAGTTAGACCTCACCTAAAATCTTCCTCACCTTGCACAACAGCCTGCTGTCCTACCACTTACCCCTGCCATTCACCAAATGGCAGTGCTCAGGAAAATTATTCAAAAAACAAAAGAGATGCCCATGCTGCTTATTCACTCCAATCAATAATCCTTGAACATTGAAACAAAACAATGCCCACAATAACCACTTTTTCCGTTGGATTTAATCAAAAAACTTTCTTTTCTCTTTTTATAAAAAATTTCACCACCAACATAATACAAACATTCTACAATTTATGAAGAAGCATTTACAAAGCTAAAAATAAATATACAAAAACATTTACATATATGTACAAATCAACATCATGTATACCACTTCTTACACCCCATTCACTCAACCTCTCTCATACCCTTTTTCCCATTCAAACAAACATACAAAACCGCGTATTATTTTTCAATGTTGACAGACATTTTAAGAAAAACAATAAACCAAAAGGCCATCAGTCGGACTAACTGAATGAATCAAAAATGAATTGTAATTCTATCTATGATTGGCCTTAAATTATCGGTCTACGCGTTTCGAACCCCTGCCAGTTCGGGGGTTCTCATCAGGACCAGAATAGCTTAATCACTATAAATATTCAGCTGGTATTAGACCATTTCAACTTTCTCCAAACTGTTCAATTTTTGGCTAACTGGGGTGTACTGAGGCCACACGTAATGTTCAATGGCTGCTACATATCTTGGTTGGTGTAAATCATATGTTTGATTTCAACGAATAGGCGGTGGACAGCAAACGAACGTTTCCTTCGTTTTTCTTTACTCGTGTTTGGCAGGCAGCTCAGTTGTTATCCGTGTTCACAGCAGATCTGTGTCTGACTGATGGCCTTTTGGTTTATTGTTTTTTCTTAAAATGTCTGTGTCAACATTGAAAAATAATACGCGGTTTTGTATGTTTGTTTGAATGGGAAAAAGGGTATGCGAGAGGTTGAGTGAATGGGGTGTAAGAAGTGGTATACATGATGTTGATTTGTACATATATGTAAATGTTTTTGTATATTGAATTTTTGCTTTGTAAATGCTTCTTCATAAATTGTAGAATGTTTGTATTATGTTGGTGGTGAAATTTTTGATAAAAAGAGAAAAGAAAAGTTTTTTGATTAAATCCAAAGGAAAAAGTGGTTATTGTGGGCATTGTTTTGTTTCAATGTTCAAGGATTATTGATTGGAGTGAATAAGCAGGATGGGCATCTCTTTTGTTTTTTGAATATTTGTGGCTTAGCCTTGCTGCAGTGTCAGCCAAAACCCTTTCTAGGTTCTTGCAGGAAAATTATTCAGCATCTCCTTGCTAGCCAAATACGTCACACAATATCTGTAGGAGCCCTGGCTCCACTCCTCTCACTTCAGAGTGTAGGTCTCCTCCCTCCAGCCACAGGAATGCAAGCAACACACTTCCAATGTCAGGGAACATGTCCCCTCCCCCATCTAGTGCTAAGATAAACAAGGGGCACCCAAAATGAATCCCACTTTGCTTTTGCAATTAATTCTGTGAGCCAAACGTTATAGGTGAAAATCAGAAGACATCTGTTCAACGTAGGCAGAATCTCCTTTTTGATATTAGCATTATTTACCCTATATATTCTCTCACCTTCCCCTCTCTCTCAAATCATGTTGTTTCTACAGTTTTGCATTCTCAGATTGCATGCTTATCTCAAAAAAGCCTACTTTCTATTCCTAAAACACGGCATGAAAATCTGACTTTGCCTTCTGAGTGCATCCTCACCTTCTTTTTCAAATGACCCTCTCCTTACTTTCAATCCTCTGCATGCCTCATCTCTCCGAGAACAGCCTTCTCTACGACACATGCATGTTTGGCTTAATCAATATTATTGTATTTATGCAAATTGCCTAAAACGCCTCTCCCTGGAACACAAAACAAGCCTCTCCTTGGAAAGTCAAACCTTTGCAACCTAACAACATCTAATCTCCTCTATCTCATCCATGAATCCCACAAACCACAATCATGAACTCACGTACCCTCACACCCAACTAATGATCACACCTAAATGCTATTATTTTAATTTACTACAAAGAAACTGGAGGAAACACATGGACTGATTTCCTTGATCGCACAAGACTAACCCCAATAATCAACAATCACCAGTAACACTGCTTCCCAGCATCAACGCCTTCAACACATCATCAGGGGCAGTAAGCGCTATATAAATGCAATTACAATACATCCTGCTGTCTTGTGCGTAAGGTCTTCTTGATAGCTATCCATGTCTCTGCTTAAGCCGATGTCACACTTTAGTATCAGTTCATCAGATGCAGGATTAAGCTAAATGCAGCAGATTTTAGTAATGTTTATCTGTTGCTATAACATTTTGCATTTGAAATGACTGGTGCAAACGCGACGTTTTGCAAAGATGGTGTAAATGAACACTAGAAGAGTTTAAAGGTGCAGTGCAACACTTTAATTCACTTAGACTGGTGCCTAAACTCCTACAACATTGCAACCCACAGCGAAGACCTTGGTCAACAACTTCTGTGGGAGGGCTCCGATAGGACAAGCATCCTTTTCTAAGTTTAACAAATCCATTCCTGCAGGAAAAGAGAAGGCATGGCAGATGTAGTATCTGGCATCATCTAGTGGTATTAGCTGCCTTTTTATTAGTAAACAGGGCAGGCGTAATTTAAAATCTATAAATAAATGTTGCTGCAGGAGCGCGGGCTCATGAAAAGGCGTGGGCACTGGGAATAACACTCCCTCTGCCTCTTCCTTTGTCAGCCTTGCCACAGGGTACTGGATTGGCAAACTGAGGGGAGGGAAAGTGTGATATAATGAAAGCTTCTGGCATCTAGCACTGAGCGCTGTAATGTCACACAATTCTGGTTCGCCACGGCTCAGTTTCCAGAAGAGGAGCTAGTCTGCATGGAATTTCAAAGAGTGATACCGGATTTCACCAGGAAACCCTACTTTGAGTTCTGGGCTCTCAGTTAACTTGAGTGTGTTGTGTGTGGGAGCTGTGGCCTTGCTTCAGTTCATTTCAACCCATTGTAGTGACACACTAGAAAACAATGATTTGTAGAAAGAAAGCCCAGAACTGAGCACCTGGTGAGATGGAGTAAGATGGGATGAGATGGGGTTCACCTCCACGTAACACTAAGTGACACTATCTACCCTCTGGGTGGGTTGGTTAGGAGCAAAACACCCAATGCACAGTAACTGAGTGCTATTGCTAGACTCTTCCACCCTGGTTTTCACTCCCCTGTTGCTACTGTGGCAAACACATTTGCTGTTGTAATAGCATCACTTGATACTTTTTAGCAACCGACCTTCCATCCTCCATCGCATGGGCACCATTGCTAGAGGTGCCTGACAGATACCAGTCACAGCCAGGTGGTTAAATGGCCATTGGGTGCACCATATCACGCAACGTGTAAAGATTTTTCTTTCTTCTCCTCTTTCTTTCTTTCCTGATTGAATCCACGACTGAATCTTAGGCGAGATCTGTGTTAGAGTGTAGGATTAGCCAGTGTAGAAGTAGGGACTCTATCCTGATGAATGGCCTGGGCCAGTACAGACCATAGAATTAGGGCAGAAACATGTTGACTGGAAACTACTAAAGATCAGCATCATACATGTTCCTATAGTACATGCTTTTTATTGATGCATCTCAAGGCACAAATAAAATAAAAGCACATAACATTCTTTTATACTTTTTGTAATCATTAGAGTCCTAGTTTACCTTAATTACATATAAAGTTATACCACGACCCTTGTAAAGAGCTCTGGGTGGATACCGCTGTACACATCTATTGGATTTACAGTGAGGTGGGTCCTAATTATGTAGCATGCCTTTGTCCTTTTTAGGGAAACCCTTAGACTTCTATTCATTTGGTGAAGCTCCCGGAATCTGGATGTCACAATATGGTCATTCTGTGAGAGTCCTGTACTCTACTGTGCTTCATGAAAGTAAATTTGCCAAAGTAGCGGATGCAATTTTGATGCAAAGATCCCTCGCCAGGTAGGCAGGGATCTCTAAATGCAGCAGGCAGTCCTCAGCTAAAGGAGGAAAGGTCGGAGCCTCCAATCACCTGGTGGACTGTCAGACCTCCAGCTATGGTCTAAATGACCCCCGAGAGATCTTTTCCACACTGCATCAAATACTCTAAATAAAAGAACCCCACAATGCAACTGTACGTCCTCTGTGCCATAAATAAAGCATTGTGAATACATGAAGAAGCTGGCACTAACTTCCTGAAATCATTGCACCACTTGGAACAGTGGCGTAATGCAAAGTGATGGAGCCCCCCTACAGAAGGTGGCGAGGCGTCCCCGAGACTTTGGAAATCGCAGATATTCAGAGGTTTAGGTTGAATGAGGCATGCTGAAGGACATGGGCCCTCCTGCTCCGCAGGGGCTGCAGGGGTCTGCATTATGCCCCTGTCGTGGAATGCATGTGTTAGTGTATGTACCTAGCTGACAACATAGTTTTCCAGGAGACAAACTGAAAATGCCTTATCAAATTGGGTTGTATACATTTGACATGTTTACATTGTTTAGGCACTGGAAGTCCACATTTTTTGTTACGTTTCATTACTGGAATTAGGGCCCAGGACTGTGTATTCCAGAGACAGTTTGTAACTATAATGAAGCATCTGCAATGTTTGCAAATTTACCGCCAGCACTGAAGTCTTCAATCTTAATGTAGTGTTACATACGCTTAACATGCATTCTAGCTTCAATTCAAGCATGCTCATCTATTACATGCGGTGCTCAAGCAATTTTATTTACTTTGGCAAAGCCGCCCTGAAGGTAAGCTTGAATAAGCCAACATAAAACCAAATACGGTGCAAAGTCACCCAGGCCCCACTAGCTGTTCATTTCATGGAACAAAGCCATGCTCAAAACGACATCAAATGGAAGGCTGTAGAAACCATCAAAGAACCAGGACGAGGATGCGACATGAAGACAATGATGACCAAACATGAGGGCCATGGATCCTGCACTGCGATTCTATCAACAAAGAACAAACTTTAGAGAGGGATGGAATTCAGTGGACACAAGCTGAAGGGTTTCTAGGCCACATATTGTTTCCTTCTGTAGCAATGCTGAATCGCATTACACTGGTCTAATGGACCCTGGAGCTAGAAGAACATACCGTGCATTTGGTTACATAAAGGATGCATGTGTCCCTAAAATAGCCTTGTCTATTCCATGGCACTTTTTACACCGGAGCATCATTCGTTGCTAGAACTGTTTGCCACATCCTTACGCTTTGGAGTACAGGTCCAGGGAATACGCGACTGGTGTACTCTGACAAGCTATGGTGTTAGCTCTACATTCTGTACTACATTCAAGCCCTTTTAAGTTGAAAATTCAAGTTGCACATTGTTATTCCTAATGCCCAAATATTTTTGCAACTTAGTGGCATTTCTATTGTTACAATGAGGTGTCTGTAGAAGGTAGTTGCTTTATTTCAATTCGACTTTGGTACTAGTATTTCTTCTACCACAAAAATAATAATTTCTCCTAAGGGTCTGTTGTACTAAATTAGGCCTACAAGTCATTTTAATTAAAAGCCTGGATATCTCAATTTTTCATTTCTAACTTTGTTCCACAAGTTGCAGCAAATTCATGGGCTACAATCCTGGCTCTTTATTAGGTTTATGTTCTTCGTCGAAATACTAGTCTTCATTTATTGAGATGGACTTTCATCTGAATTTTTCCCAGCCTTACACGCATATTTTACAATTTGTTTTTGGTGAACTAATGTTATTAGTTCTTGATTTTAGTGTTCATTAAGAACACTATCATGAACTGTCCACTTCCCTTTTCATAATTTGCTTTCCATGGTGGTTGTTTTCTAACACCTTTCAAATCACTTTTTTCCTATATTGGCCCAATTCACATTTTTTCAGCTCACTTGAGGACTCGTGGCCTGTGACAGTGTGTTTTCGCAATTGATAGCAGTATATTTGACTACATCTAATAACCACGGCCTGTAAGTCATTAGTACATTTTTTTACCCTTTACAGAATAATTGCCTAGTGTTTCCCAAATTCACCACTATTCGAGGATGACCTGCTAACTAAACTAATCTCTAGCTTGACTCTTCATCGACTGCTGCAATAAGACTAAGAAAGCACTGAATATTTTGTGGCCAGACTGTGATAGCCAAATGTGGCCTACATTGATATATGAGCAACTGCGTCATCTTGTACATACACTGCTTCTACTTTTTTGCACTTGTGTGTAATCACTCTGAGCACTTTGTCCCTCTTGTTGTTTTTATAGATTAAAATACAATTTCGTCCAGTGAATTGGTTGCTGCTTCCACTTGTTTAAACACGGATTGTTTACAGGCAGAAACTGGGTCAGATGTATTTTAATTTTCTTTAAATTAATTTTGTAGGAACCATTTGTACATGTTTATATATCTTGAAATTCACTTCAAATGGTCATTGTCTGACAGGAGAAGGACCGTAAACAACTATAAAATGAAGAATCAATCCCATTTAGCAATAGATGCTAGCACAAGTTATGCACTAAAAAAATAAGGGAAGACCGGTCTAAAGATCTTCATTTAAGATGAGGCACTTGTAATCATGAGGCCGCTATCAGAAGATCAATGAAGGCCTACAAGCACCATAACAATGGAAAGCAAGACTTACTGTTACAATACCACACAATGACAGACTTCAAACTCTTCCCAATCTCCACTGCAACGTTGGACCTGTGTATGGAAACATGCAATAGATGACCATTAGCATGGGACAGGAACATGAAGCGCTGGGCTCAACAAATTGCATATACACCAGGAATGGTGGGAATCCAGATTCCATGCATAAGGACAACCCAAAAACACCTGCTGGCAAACTACATAAACTAGACAGTGGTGCTATTTTGCAAGGAGGTGGAGAAAGAATTTGCTGTCCAAGCAACTACCATGGAATTAAGCGATACCTCTTATTATTTGGCCTTTAAGCTTAGCTATATCATAAGCAGGAAGCTATAGCAACCTGCAGACATCGAGGTATACTGATTGGTATTCCCCATTTCGGAGGTAGATCTCTATCATCTTCAGTGGGGAGTTTCCAGCCAAAATTGTGGCATTGTCATCATACCGAGTTCCCTATTATTCCATTAAAGCCTGAGTTGAGAGCTACCTGCAATTAACAGTATATCTGCCAAGAAGTCACTACTGTACTGTACAAGGCACTGATTGTACGCTAATGCAAAGGCATCTTTTTCACATGATAGAGCCACCATTTCTAGATAATGCTCATACGCCGCCCTGGCTCAGACAGACTGAATTGCTGCTGAGTTGGAAATGAGGTACATATTGGAATTTTCTGAACAATTGTATGCAAGGGGTATGCAGCAGCGGCTTCTCCACTATGGCGGAGGAGCTTTGCCCCGCAAAAACCATTGGAAAGGAAAAATAAAGCGATATTAAACACTCGTTTTATTTTTTCTTTCCTGCAGAGTCTTGGGGGCGGGGCCTGGCGGGTGACAGACACTGAGCGGAGTGGTAGGTGCACTCCCTTCATTGTGCATGACGGTTTGGCCGGTCATCTCAAGCTGGCCAAACCGTCATGTACAGTGAAAGCTCTCTCCAACCGAGCAACGCAGCTGAGTTGGAGAGAGCAGGCACAGACTCCCAGTCTGTCCTGGAGCGCAAATCGAGGGCGCTCAGGCCAATACTGAAGCTGCTCTCATGTGTGAGAGCACCTTCAGGATTGGCTGCAAGGCATTCTGGTATCCTGTGCCTGCAAGAAGAGGAACAGAAGAGCGCAGCGTGGCCGGCTGCAGGTAAGTCCCCCCCCCAGACAACCCCTGCCCACACGCCCCGCCGCTCGTCCAGCACACTGGCTGCTACTGGTACTGGATTCAAGCTAGCCTGGCTGATGACGGCTGAATAGCCAGAAACCGGTCCCAGGATGCTTGTTTCCGGTCCAGGGAAGACATGGCTTGGCAGTTCGGGCTGGACTGTTCCCATGAGGCACAGGGTCAGACTGATTTGCATATGGCCATGTCTGAACTGGGGTGGTGGAGTGAGCTAAAGAATGATGATGGATTAAACCCAGATCAGTTGACTGGGGGTGAGTGTTTGATTTGCTCAAACGCTCCGTCCATCATCCCCTTTGGTATCGCTTTGTTTGCCCTAAGTTGGCAGGGTATGCCCAGACGTGGGTTCCTTGCTCACTTTGCCACTGGATTCAAGCTAGCCTGGCTGATGACGGCTGAATAGCCAGAAACCGGTCCCAGGATGCTTGTTTCCGGTCCAGGGAAGACATGGCTTGGCAGTTCGGGCTGGACTGTTCCCATGAGGCACAGGGTCAGACTGATTTGCATATGGCCATGTCTGAACTGGGGTGGTGGAGTGAGCTAAAGAATGATGATGGATTAAACCCAGATCAGTTGACTGGGGGTGAGTGTTTGATTTGCTCAAACGCTCCGTCCATCATCCCCTTTGGTATCGCTTTGTTTGCCCTAAGTTGGCAGGGTATGCCCAGACGTGGGTTCCTTGCTCACTTTGCCACTGGATTCAAGCTAGCCTGGCTGATGACGGCTGAATAGCCAGAAACCGGTCCCAGGATGCTTGTTTCGGGTCCAGGGAAGACATGGCTTGGCAGTTCGGGCTGGACTGCTCCCATGAGGCACAGGGTCAGACTGATTTGCATATGGCCATGTCTGAACTGGGGTGGTGGAGTGAGCTAAAGAATGATGATGGATTAAACCCAGATCAGTTGACTGGGGGTGAGTGTTTGATTTGCTCAAACGCTGCGTCCATCATCCCCTTTGGTATCGCTTTGTTTGCCCTAAGTTGGCAGGGTATGCCCAGACGTGGGTTCCTTGCTCACTTTGCCACTGGATTCAAGCTAGCCTGGCTGATGACGGCTGAATAGCCAGAAACCGGTCCCAGGATGCTTGTTTCCGGTCCAGGGAAGACATGGCTTGGCAGTTCGGGCTGGACTGTTCCCATGAGGCACAGGGTCAGACTGATTTGCATATGGCCATGTCTGAACTGGGGTGGTGGAGTGAGCTAAAGAATGATGATGGATTAAACCCAGATCAGTTGACTGGGGGTGAGTGTTTGATTTGCTCAAATGCTCCGTCCGTTATCCCCTTTGGTATCTGCTGGTATAGAGCGACTAAAATCAATGTTCTGGGACACAGAAAAATATGTTGGCATGATCTGGCATCTGGTGCAACACTCACCCCGGTCAAATGTATGGTTAAAAGCAAACCTGGCTAACCCTAGTTATCCATGGTTGTACATGAACATAAACACAGAGCAAAGGTCCTCAGGTGGCAGCTGGTGTGCGTATAAAGCTCAACTGTATCTATATGAAATGGCAGCCTCAGCTCTTAGGCACTTGTATTTGCAATGGAGGATTGGTGGCCTGCAGCTGAAAACTGGAATTGTTGGCTGGAAACAATCCAATAAAAGAAGAACATAAATGTTTATCAAAGGTCCAGGAGGGTGGAGCCAAACCAGATTTACTGACTGACCACTGTAAATAAGCTCCATTTGAATTAATTGTTTGTAAATGGTGATTTTCCCAGCATTAGCACAGAAGAAGCAAGATATTATTAAAGAAAAGAAGGCAAACATAATATGCAAACATAATATTTATGTGAAAGCCTGTAGCAACAATAAAGAGAAGAAGATTGCAGCATCACTGCATCATGAGGCAAAGGACTGCAGCTGCCTCATTATTAATGATTAAGTTCATATTAAAAATCTACGTCTCGCTTCTCTTCTGTGAGCTTCTTCCTCCTCAAATAAATTTCTTTCTTGCAGTTCTCATCTTCATGCCCAATACATACGCCAGCTTTTGAGGTCAACTTCTTTTCTACACACATGTTATAACACTGCAATATCAGGTCACCCATGTGTCACCTTTTCTCTATTAACCATCATTATATTGCCCGGTGACCAGTCATCTTGCTCTCCATTGGTTAGCCACTGTATCCTTGCTCTTCAGTGGTAGGTCTATTCCCTACTTTCCAATGTCTTGACTTATCTCTCCATTGGAAGGCCGTCCATCTGCCATCAATGGCTGGCCAGCCTTCTCATCAATAATTGGCTTTCGTGTTCTTCAATGACCTGCTATGCAGCTATGTACAAACCCTTTTTCCTAGTGTTTGATAGCTTTTCTACAGAAATAACGGTGCACTTCTTTTTTGCTAACTTTATATGTTCATGACAATAAATATAGGTTCATGAACGTTGCTCTATATTCAGGAGTGTTATTTCAGGTTTTGCCTTGAATTTTGAGTTTAAAATTGTGATAAGGCTATGCTTTAAAAAAAATAAAAACGCTCAACACTGTAACTATATTTCATAATGTATTGATTTTTGCAATGAATAACTAGCTTCAGTTGCTAACTTTACCAGCCTCTAAACTTGTAGATACAGTGTTTCGTTTTGACTCGATTTGTGGAGGATGTTTTTTGTTTTCACTATGATTTGACTGTGCTTTAGAAACTTTAAACACGGGCAACACTTTCAGTGTTTGCATTACTCATTTCCATTCCATTGTCAGCACATCAGAGGACCTCGCAGTCTGGCGCCAAAAACCACTAGTTTCCGCCATGTTGTGCAATCATGTACCAATATGTCACATGGGCCTTTAAACTATGACCCACATGCCTTTGTCTTGTTTTTTTTTCTATATGCCACAAAGCTCTGACACCGCTGGCACTGCGAGTTTAAATAAGATATATATCTATTATTCAATCCCCCTGCGCAAGTGCGAATCCAATACTGTAATAATGAAAGCCAAAGGAGTCCACACTAAGGCCTTGTGATACAAAGGGGTATATTTACAATAGAAGTGACGGAGCACGGCGTTAGCCTTCTTGGCTTCTGAAAGGCAAGGCTGCACCATATTTACAACAATATGGTGCAGCCCTGCGTTTCCCCCTGTGCTGGCGCTAAACTTAGCAGCCTAGCGTCAACGCAGGCACCCTTGCACCACAGTGCAAGGGTGTCTGCGTTGCAGGGGAAGATTGTTTATGTGCAGGAAAGTGGCCCTTCCTGCACATAAACAATTTTTAAATGGCGTTTTGTAACTTCTATGTGTGCTGCTTAATGCAGCACACATAGAAGTTGCTAAACGTCATTTTTTCAAAAGGTTGTTTATGTGCAGGAAAGGACGTCTTCCTGCACATAAACAATCAATTGCATTTTGCTGTTTCTGTGTGTGCTGCACAACACAGCACACATGGAAACAGCAAAAAAAGAGGAGAAATTAAACATATCTCCTCGTTGCGCCAGGGTAAGATCAAGTTTTCCCTGGTCTTAATTTTGGCGCTTGCAAATTTACACTACCCTTGTAAATACGGGGCAGTGTCACAATCAATGGGTGTTGCGGCGGAATGCTCACCGCAACACCCTTTGCCCTCCCCTTTCACGCTAAGTATAGTGTGAAAGGGTGCCTTGGTGGCTTAACGCTGCCTTGTAAATAAGGCGAGGCCCCTATCGCCACCACAACATCGTGAAAAGTGACGTTGTGGTGGTTATAGGGGCTTGTAAATATGCCCTAAAGTTTATTCAGGTCAAAATAGAAGTGCTATCTGGCCTAGCTTTGAGCAAGAATCCCTGGATCTCTTCTTCAAAAGGCTCTGCATTGATTTTTTCTAATGTGGTACCTTCAAAATTTAAGATCCTATGCAAAATCAGAGTGGGGGTGGGATCCAAGTTGCATTTACTGTCCACGGAAAATTTGATCCAATTTTAGAAACCCCCTGTCTGCATTCAGACGATGTGGCACTCATGCTCACTTGTAGAAGTTAGACCAACACACATTACTCCGTCCTATTGTGTTGGCTGCCTGGCGAACTTCACTGAACTCAATAACAACAGTGATATTGTCGGCTCTATGGCCTTAAGATACGCCTACAACACCCTTTCACGAGATCTGGATATGTGACTTGAAGTCACTTCAGGAAGACACTTGATTTCTGTGAAAATCTCCTGATTTTTAAACTGATTTTATTTAACAGCAGCTCCACCCATATTACTGGATATATATTTTCTCTAATTGTGAGTATAGTCATCCTTATGACCCCATTCCACTGGCATCGTCAGGCTGTCATGCAATCCCTTGGTCATTTACTGTTTTTATGTGTTCTACTAGCTAGTCAGATCAATTTGTAAATGTCAGCATGAACTTGAAGCAGCTAAATGTAAAGCAAGTAACTAATAATCTTTATTTACCACTGCCACAAACTCAAACTGACTACCTAGTAGAGCATTCCCTCTCATCAACTGTGAACCACAAATCAAAACATCATGGTACGATCAATGACCTCTTGCTACCAAACACAGTTAAAAGACGAGTCCAAACAAGTATACCAACGAAGGGTTCTCCTGTGAGTTATGAAAAACAAACGGGACGTTTGTCATCATGAAGGACGCTGGAGGAAGGGCTACTTCACAAATGTGAAAAATACCTACTTAGAGGAACTTCACGACTTTGCAACTCACAAATTAGGCAAAAACAGAATAATATTCCTCACAGACTATCAGAGCCCCTAAACATCTCAATGAACTCTTTCAACCAGGCCATCCATTAGCTCCTAAAGTATGATTGTTCTTTCTGAAAAACTCTGTAAGAATCTTAACACATTTTCTACATTACTTTGGATAAAATTCCAAATATTAGAACTCAAATAGTGCAAGAATCTACCATGTGTCCTTCATACTTCATTACACAGGAAGATGTGCCTCCTATTGCAAATGTTAACATGGACATCTTTTAGGTAGTTACTAAAACAGATCTGCAAACTATTATTTCCAGCAGTCAGGCTTCATGGTCCCCATTCGATAACCAACCAAAATGTTCGAAGCAATTGGCATATATATTCCTGAAGGTTTAATTATGCAGTTCAATAACTCTTTAACCAATGGCAAAATTCTTGCTGCATTGAAAAAAAAAAGCATTGATAAACCGCTGTAGAAAAATAATTTCCTGTGTGCATCTCATGTACACCGCTTCTTACCAATATCTCTGATCCCACATTTTACAAAATTATGGATAAGATATTAGTTTTACTGCTTTGAGACAATGCAGAGAGGCGTGGCCTTCTGATTCTTTTCAAGCTGGTTTTAGGCCAGGAAAAGAATGGAATTGGCGATTCTTTCAGCAATTCATGACCTCAGGCGGAGGTTAATGGTAGAGGAGTCAATGCACTAGTCTTGTTGGGCCTGTCACTTGCCTTCGACACCACGGGTTATTGCATGCTAATAGTGTAGCTGAGAGCTGCTGGATTCGAAGGCAGATGGCTAAATGAGTGCACTGATTTTTACTAACCGTACTCAGTTACCTAGCCTTTAAATGTTTGAATCCCACTCTCTACTACTCATCTGTGGTGTCCCACGAGATTCAATGTTTTCACATTTCTTGTTTATCATCAATACGCGACCCCCTAGTGCATCATTTAAATCAAGCAGGGGTCTACTTTTACAATTACGCTTATGATACCCAGTTGATTTTAAGCCTCCTCTAAGATTTCAGAGGGATACACATTGTTCGAAAAAATCATACTCTGACAGATATCCTAGGATTGATCAGATGGTAGATGGCAGACACCGTTTTGAAAACAAATGCTGCAGAAATGAAGATCCCGCTTGCATCTAAAACTACTCTGTCTTGGAATAAAGACATCTGACCAACAGTCAAGGACCAATACCCTGCTTTCACAAAATCTGTGTGCAACCTAGACATCTATACTGACCTCAATCTCACGTCAGGGGTCCAACTGCCCTAGGTAGTAAGTGCATGTTTTTTCCAATTAAGACCTTTGAAGAAAATCTTGCTCTATATGGGGCTGATGTGGTACCACAATACTGAGTTTTAAACGATCTGTAACAATATTGACTACAAGATATCAGCTTGCACAATACTGCCATGGTAAGCAGATGTGAAGTTCGAATAGTAAATCTATACTACGATATGCATGCTTACCTTGATTATATTGTGCAAGTTGATATCTTGAAGACTATATTGCTGCAGGCTGATTTGTACTCAATATTCTGACATATTTCTTGCTGAACATTGTTTACACATGACAATTGTAAATGCTCTAATTCAATTGTGTTTGGACTATGGAAACTTTGCTGTGCAGCATTAGGGAAAATAATACATTATCTGCAATTGGCACCAAAGCCGGCGTAATCTTGGCAGAATCAATTTACACATACGTTGCTTTACAATTTCTTTTCAACGCACTTTGACTTACCTTTTGATCTCTGAATTTCTCACATGAACTCATGATTTGTCTACTAGGCAACCAGCTTGTTTACACACAGAAACAACTTTGCTACCTCTCAAACCCTCAAACGGGGACACCCTAGTGGTAGAATGGGAGATACACTAGTACATCCAGTGATAGCTGGCACCACAGCACGAGGAAACCAGCAAGTCATGAGATTTGTGCTGGATGCAATAATATTGATCCCTCCCCTGAGGAAAGACCAAAATACCTCTAATATGTTTTGGGGATTCAGTAAGGAGGCCTCAAAATATTTTGATGTTATGAGACGCTTTCACACAAAGAAACATCATACCATGAAGAATAATGATTGGCTTGTGTTATGATCAATTTAAAATTAATGAGATTCAAAAGAACACTAAAGCATAAAGTGGATTAAAAAACAAGAGGATGTGTGATTAAAATGACAGTTGATAGATTACTGAATGTAGTAGGTCTTTAACTAGAAAGAGTGGGTGAAAGGACTTTCTTAACTTGAGTCCAAGAGTACACTGAAAGCGTTTCCTCAAGGGAAACTATGTAAGAATACTCAGGTAAGCTCACATTAGTTCCCTGATGACATTCAACACAACCATCCAAACAGCAATAGCTGACATTATACATTTTTCACGCATCCTCTTAGAAAGCTTCACAAGACCATTTCCCTGGGAACTAAATAAATTATTCCTTTTGTGTTCAATATCCGCCTTCTTCAGAAAATCTCAATTCTCTAATGAAGTAAATTGCACTGCATTGCTAAACAACAGAACTTTGGCATAACCTTGTCTGGCAAACCCTTCACTTAGAAACACAATGACATTCGGGCTAAAAGGTGAGGGTAAAACTTTTGCGTCAATCCACTTCGAATTATAATCCTGACACTTGATACTTGTAACACTGTGGTTGGCAATGCGTGATTTGGAGATGGCCACTGTCATTTGAAACATTGCCAAATGCAGACGTTAACTGGAGAATGGAACATGGCTGCCAGTGTACAGAAGTCTGCCAACCCTATACATAGATTGGAGAAAATGGCAACCAGCACAGAAACAGTGATGCCTGACAAGAAGCAGAGACATCGGGCGAGGTGTTATGGAGAAGTCTGGGACTCCTTCTACCACTCACATCAGACCACCACTCAAACTGATAATGAATGGTCTGGAGATTCCAAGATGATGTACTGCATGTCAACTGTGTGGTGAGAGTGCTAACAACACAGTGCCCAAAACACCAGCAGCGAAGCACACATAGAAAAAGGTGAGTGAGGTGGCACACTGATGTCTCTGTAGGCCAGGCTTTTCACACTGGGAATATGCACACTTCAGGTAGACTTTCCTAGTATAAATTATTGTTATTCACAGGCAATAATGCCCTCTCCAAGTCCCAACCACCACTCTCAGAACCCTGTTATAGGTTGTCCCCAAAATGCATTCCATTAACATGACCGCACAGTTAGATTGACAGGCTCCTGACAAGGACCACGAAAACGTACAAGGAGACCAAGACACTGCACAGCAGTTTTGTTGGTTTATCCTTACAGCATCAAGATCACACAATTATTGCACTAAGCAAACTTGACATTTATTAGCATTCCTTAATGATACTACACATTCATAAAAGATGTTTGCAATTTGTGAAGGATATTACAGGTTCATGAGGGAGTACTACAGAGATTTGCATGTACTAGTTAACAATTTCAAAACCAAATTAGTGATACTGCAATTTCCCTGGAGTACTAGATGCTCAGGAGGGATGCTGTAGGTTTTTAGAGGACTCTATAGATTCATTAGTGATACTTTAGGTTCCATGGGGGGACCTTGTGGTTCATGAGAATACCCCAGGTTCCTGGGATTAACTACAGGTTCATGAGGGATACTAGGAGGTTTATGAGTGACTGTGTAGATTCATGAGGGATTCTACACACTCTATAGGTTCGTGTAGCATATCACAGATCCATTTGGTATTACGAGAGGTACATGGGAATACTGCGCATTATCCAGTGACACTACAGATTCATGGGGATACTAGAGGTTAATGGGGGAATACTACAGGTTGGGAGGAACATTACAGGGTCATTATGATGCAACGATGTCACTTGGCCAATAGAGGTTAAGGACAGATACTGCAGGGTTTAGGGCAACACAAGTGGTTCATTCATGAGGGATACAACAGTGTATTGAGGGATACTGCTCGTTCTTGAGAGTTACTGTGGATGCATGAAGGTTGCTGTAGTTCACTAAGGATGCTAAGGCCTTGATTATGAGTGCCCTGGAAAATGATCTTGTATTTCTTCACCCTAGAATTACCGTTACCGTTACTGTTGTCCCGGTTATTCCAAGGGTGGGGAATAATAGGGATTATGTGGAACAATATGTAGAAATCGGTGTTTCAATGCCAATCTCCATCTGTATTCCCCAGAGTTTCACACAGAGATTTTGGCTTCTGCTGAAATCTGTGTGTGAAATCCCTCAACTCATAATTCCAATGGGTCCGATAAGTCTCGCCACCGGGAACATAGGAAGGAATTAAGACCTTGATGTTCAGGAGTAATACTATAGGTTCTTTTGGGAAACTAGAGATTCATGAGAGAATCTGCCATTTTCTGAAGGCTACTATAGATTCACTAGTGACAAGAAAGGTTCATGAGGATTGGAGGTGCTAGGGGGCGCACATGCAAGATGGCCGCACAACAGTGAGGCTCCTGCAGCCCGGGCCACAAAATACATAAATATCCATATACCTCCAAGGAGTTTTGCTCCAAAGGCACATCCCGTAATGCTTATCACAGAAGGACGCCGATAAAGCAGCGGTTGCCCATAACAAAGAGGGGGACAGCGAGTAGCCCAGAAAGCAGCTAAGGCCGGCGGCGGAGCGGAGCAGCGCGTGATGGGGCTGAGCACAAATCGAGCCCGAGGTGCCGCATCCAAGGTGGGCCGTGACTGAGCGCAGAGTGACGCGGGACGAGAGACGCGGGCTGTGAGACCAGAGCCCATGGTGCTGATGTAAGAGGCTAAAGGTTGGGGATGACTGCATCAAACAAACCAGTAGCGGCGCCGGGGCCTCGGAAACAACTGGGAAGAGCACAGGCGTAGTGTGGGAAAAGATGGCGCCGACACTTCCCTGCAGGGGACTGACGTAAAGAGGTGAGGCAGATTGCCGCGCGGCGCAGCCACACACGGGCTGTAATCTGATAGCGGAGGCCTGGTGGAGACACACTGGCCTACCTCTCAGCTTGAAAAGATAGAGAATAACAAATCGATTGGCTGGCAATACGGCAGATAGTGCACTCGGCCACGTGTTGGTGGCAACAGCGGTACAGTCGTCCTGCCGCTGAAGGGGGTGGGCATAGCTAAGAGCTGCAGCCCTACATGAGAATATGGAGGCTCAAAACAGACCAGAGGGTTAGTCATCCAGGCATAAAGGGGGCTACCACTGAAGATAGCACCCCCCCTTATCGACGATGTGGGACTGCCGCTGGGGGGCAAATTGAGACCACTACTGCCCAAACACTAAGGGTGACCTGGACCCCCTTCCTCTGTTGCCCTGGGATTGCGGGGGACACTGGGAGAGCAGCAATAACACCAAGAGCGCTGGGGGTGACGGTGCTGTACACAGGAATGGCCCCCACGGCATCAATAGGGTACTAACCCGCTTGACGCTGTCTGACCTTCAGCAGTGACCGACCGGAGTGTGAATACATACTTATTGGGATGCCCCGGCGTGGACAACTGCCCACATCAGAAGGATACATGTCTCGCCGTCAGTTGGAGCTCTGCGCTGGTGGGCGATCCCCTTTCCCTGCACAGGAGCACTTAACTGATAAACAGCAGCCTGTAGCCCCCAAGCGTGGCTCACTCAACACATAGAAGTCGACGTGACAACAATGGGCAGAACCGAGGGAAAGCAATCTAAACTGCCCTTTGAGGCCCGCAAGCCCACATGTGGGCCGCATGAAGACTCAGAACAGGCAGGAGCGGACCCTCCATCTGTGGGCCCGGAAGTTGAATGGAAATCACTACTTCTATCTATGAAAAGTAGCCTCACATCAAGAGACTAAAATGGACACTATGACAGCTCGGATGGACACTATAGTACATAAAATAGAAAAACACAACCTCCGTATCACAGAAGCAGAAAACAGGATATCAACATTGGAAGATGGCGCGGAAGGTAGGGTGGAACAATTGCAGCAAATGGAACGCGAGCTGAAAGTAATCGCGGCCAAGAATGAAGATTCAGAGGCGCAATCTAGGCGCAACAATATTCGCATACTAGGGATACCCGAGAGTACAAATACGGGCCGTATGGAAGAATACATTGAGCGCATGCTCCTGACGGTGTTTGGCATTGAGGTTTTTCCCCCGCAACTGGCTATCGAGCGGGCCCACCGATCGCCGGGACCACGACCCCTCCACGCGTGCTGCCTAGGCCTATCATTGCCAGACTCCTCGGTTACCGAGATAGAGACACTGTTCTTCGGCTTGCCAGGGAAAAGAAGAAAGTAGAATACGAGGGGATCACGCCCACATTTTCCCCGACTTCACCACCGCAGTGCAGGACGCCAGGAGAAAGTTTGCGACGGTCAAAAGGAAATTACAGCAAGCACAGATAGACTACGTCATGATGTATCCCGCGCACCTCAGAGTCACCCACCAAGGAAAGCAACACTTCTTCACCAACCCACAACAAGGAGAACCCTTCCTGAAACGTAACCGCCAACGCACGTCCAGGTCGAGTCCTACACGCCCGGACGCCATTGCCCATGTCAACACAGGACTAACGGTGGGACATTAGGGGACGATCTTGGGTGAATATTCGTCGCACTTCCCCTCTGTTCTGCAGCACAAGACGTAAATACTTGAACATTTCTCTGAGGAAGGAAAGAATTGCAAACACCATGGACTGAGTAATCTTAGCCGTCCAGATTTAGAATCAATCAATCAATCAAGCATTTGTATAGCGCGCTACTCACCCGGAGGGTCTCAAGGCGCTAGGGGGAGGGGGGTCCGCTACTGTTCGAACAGCCAGGTCTTGAGTTGCTTCCTGAAGGAGAGGTGGTCTTGGGTCAGGCGGAGGTGGATGGGTAGGGAGTTCCACGTCTTGGCAGCCAGGTAGGAGAAGGATCTTCCTCCCGTTGTGGCTCTTCGGATGCGGGGGATGGCGGCGAGGGCGTGGTTGGTCGATCGTAGCTGGCGGGTGGGAGTGTAGAAGGTCAGACGGTCGTTGAGGTATCTGGGGCCTTGGTTGTGGAGAGCTTTGTGTGCGTGGGTGAGGAGTCGGAACGTGATTCTCTTGCTGACGGGGAGCCAGTGCAGGTCTCTCAGGTGTCCGGCGATGTGGCTGTGTCGGGGGATGTCCAGGATGAGTCGAGCTGAGGCGTTCTGGATGCGTTGGAGTCTTTTCTGAAGTTTGGCTGTGGTTCCGGCGTAGAGGGAGTTGCCGTAGTCCAGTCGGCTGGTGACGAGGGCCTGGGTGACCGTCTTCCTGGTTTCGGTGGGGATCCACCGGAAGATCTTCCGCAGCATGCGTAGGATGTTGAAGCAAGACGAGGAGACGGCGTTGACTTGTCTGGTCATTGAGAGGGAGGAGTCCAGGATGAAGCCCAGGTTGCGTGCGTGGTCCGTTGGTTTGGGTGCGTTGCCCAGGGCAGGGGGCCACCAGGAGTCGTCCCAGGCGGAGGGTGATGATCCTAGGATGAGGACTTCCGTCTTATCTGAGTTCAGTTTCAGGCGGCTGTTCCTCATCCACTCGGCTACGTCCTTCATCCCTTCATGTAGGTTGGTTTTGGCGGTTGTGGGGTCGTTGGTGAGGGAGAGGATCAGCTGGGTGTCGTCGGCGTAGGAGATGATGTTGAGGTTGTGTTGGCGTGCGATGGCTGCGAGGGGGCTCATGTAGACATTGAAGAGGGTGGGGCTGAGTGATGATCCTTGTGGTACGCCGCAGATGACTTCGGTGGCCTCGGAACTGAACGGGGGAGGCGGACTCTCTGGGTTCTTCCGGCGAGGAAGGAGATGATCCACTCCAGTGCCTTCTCTTGGATTCCGACGTTGTTCAGGCGTTGCACTAGGGTGCGGTGGCAGACTGTGTCGAACGCTGCGGAGAGGTCCAGGAGGATGAGGGCCGCTGTTTCCCCGTTGTCGAGCAGGGCTCGGATGTCGTCGGTGGCTGCGATGAGGGCGGTCTCGGTGCTGTGGTTGGCCCGGAAGCCGGACTGTGAGTGGTCGAGGATCCATTCGTCTCGATGAAGGCGCCAGTTGTCTGTTGACGGTCTTCTCGATGACTTTGGCAGGAAAAGGAAGGAGCGAGATGGGGCGGTAGTTTTTGAGGTCGGTGGGGTCCGCTGACGGTTTCTTCAGTAGGGCGCAGAGTTCGGCGTGCTTCCAGCTCTCTGGGAAGGTGGCGGTGTCGAAGGAGGTGTTGATGATGTCCCGGAGGTGGGGTGCGATGACGGCGTCGGCCTTGTTGAAGATGTGGTGAGGGCAGGGGTCGGTTGGTGATCCGGAGTGGATGGAGTTCATCGTGCGGATAGTGTCTTCGGTGTTGATCGGGGTCCAGGCTCGGAGGGTGGAGGTGGGGGACGTTGGAACGGTTGTAGGGTACGTCGGCTGTGTGCTGAAACTGTTGTGTATGTCTGCGATCTTGCTGTGGAAGAACGAGGCGAGCGAGTTGCAGAGGTCTTGCGAGGGGTGATGTCGTTGTTTCCGGCGCTGGGGTTCGAGAGCTCTTTGATGATGATGAAGAGTTCCTTGCTGTTGTGGGCGTTGTTGTCCAGTCGTTCCTTGAATGCGGTTTTCTTGGTGGTGTGGATCAGCTGGTGGTGTTTTCGGGTGGCGTGTTTGAGGGTGGTCATGTTGTCTGCAGTCGGGTCTCTGCGCCATGCTTTCTCGAGGGCCCGGCAGTTCTTCTTGGATTTCTTGAGTTCGTCGGTGAACCAGGGTGCTTTCTTGTTGCCGGGTCTGATTGGGGGGTCTTCAATGGGGCGAGGATGTCAGCGCAGTTGGTGATCCATCTTGTGAGGTTGCTGGCGGCTTGGTTGGGGTTCGTTGAGCTGGCGGGAGGGTTCTGGCTCAGGGATGTGGTGAGTTGGTCGGTGGTGATCTTGTTCCAGCTTCTGCGCGGGAGCTGTTGCGGGTGGTGGTGCGTGGTGGTCCTGCTGAAGCTGAAGTGGACGCATCTGTGGTCTGTCCAGTGGAGTCCGGTGGTGTGGCTGAAGGAGATGTCCTTGCTGGAGGAGAAGACGGGGTCAAGCGTGTGGCCGGCGTGGTGTGTGGGGGTGGTCACCAGTTGCTTGAGTCCGAGGTTGGCGAGGTTGTCCAGCAGGGTGGTGGTGTTGCGATCATTGTTGTTCTCTAGGTGGAAGTTGGGGTCCCAAGGAGGATGTAGTCGGCCGAGAGGAGGGCGTGCGGGCTGATGAGGTCGGCGATGTCTTCGCTGAATTGTGTGCGTGGTCCTGGGGGTCTGTAGATGAGGGTGCCTCTGAGGGTGGTCTTGGGGTCGGTGTGTATCTGGAAGTGCAGGTGTTCGCCGGCTGTGAAGGTGTCGTCGGAGTTGGTCGTAATGCGGATGGTGTTCTTGTGGACGATGGCGATGCCTAGCCCTCTTGCTCCTACAGCAATGAAGAAATCTAGGAACTGTGAGTAACAAATGGCCTGGGCACCTGCCCCTCCCCCCAAGCGGGTCTCACCTACTGGGTGCTATTGGGGAGGTGGTCAGCTGTGGGCCCCTTAGTGACACCCCAAAAGGAGAACCCTCTTAATGTATTATTTGGTGCTAGATTAAGGGTTTTCATCCATTACCTTGTTTCGTAAAAGTTTACAAAGTTTATGGGGGGAGGGTACTATGACTCTGACAAAATTGGGTTGCCGGTGTGGGTGGGTGAGGGGTTGAGAAGAGAGCGGCAGCAGCATGCACTAACATGCAGGGACTACAGTAAATTACAAACATGGAAACCTACACATGGTAGCACAAGATACGTCAGGAAATATTCTAATGACGGAGTGATGCAAATGTGTTTTGACTGCTGTTAATATGTATATGATTTAAGTAAGGGTAAACAAATGGAGAGAGCGAGGATTATGTCGGGGTACGTCCCTATCCTCAAAGGTAATGTACAAACAAAGTGGACAGACCCACTAGCAATAGCGACTCACTTGTATTTTAATTAGATGAGTGCCAATCTGCTAGTTGTGGCGTACTAGTAGCATGCCGGTACACCACAATAATGACAAAATAAAGGACTGGTGAGGCCCTGTGAAGTGCCGTATGTGCCATTAGCTTTACTGTTAAATACCAAGGGCAAAGTGCATTTGTCGACACGGATATATCATTATAATAGTCAAGTAGATGTGCCGGTGAGGCCATGGTAAAATGTCACATTAGATCGGTGTCAATAATTAAGTACGAAAATACTTATATGCAAAAAACATCATAATTACACTAGCTACGTGTTACTTGTCGCTTTTAGCAGGACCCGGGAGGGCCGCCCATCTGTAGTCACACACTGAGGGCGAAAATGGGAGAAATGTTAGCAGGGGCGGGAAGAAATGCTGACTCGAAGAGTCAAATAGAAGCGAGAGTACGTGACTCGCTGGCTACGGAGCTGCTAGTGGGCGTGCCCCGACTCTAGCTGTAAAGAAAGGTCTTACTTCGTCAAGATGGAGCGTCCGCGGGCAGCCACTTCACTCACCTGGTCCTGACGAAAGCCTCCCACTTTTTTTCGAGGCTGAAACATGTAGACCGATTACTGTGACAACCCGGATCATTTTATCTCCAAAGTTGTCCTTTCCTCTTTTTTAACCTTATCCTGGGCCGCTAAGAATAAAGTCTATTTAGTAGGGATTCCCAGAGATAATTTTAATTTGCACCACTTCCTTCACAAACACACAAAACCAGCTCCGCTGTAATCAGGCGTCGTAGCACAACTGGGTGGCATTCGGCTACCCAGTTGGGACCCCAATGATGAAGCATGCCACCAACTAGGTTGGTGGGTGAGGGGTCTTTTAATAAACCTAATGGTTTCCTGGCACTCATCTAATTAAAATACAAGTGAGTCGCTATTGCTAGTGGGCCCGTCCACTTTGTTTGTTTGTTTATGGTTTAAGTAAACCATGCGTACAATAAATTGTGAAAATAGCTATTGTTAAAGTCATTTCCACTGATCATTAATATTAACAAATTGTGCTTGAGCACTCTACTTGCAATGAGTTGTCGATACAGTGTGGTATCTAAGACGATGCTTAAGCAATGTATACCTGTCAAAGAGGTCCTTCTCCAGGCTACTGAGGTAAGAGTGAACCCTGTTGTTTGACCTCATGTAGGCGAAGGCAGCACAGGACACATTGTGGGGCTTGACGCAGTAGAAATTCTCCAAGTCGCGGCTATCTTCATACTTGCATAGCTGTTCCTTAGTGTCCATTGAGAAACCACATTCAGTCTCGATGTCTTCCGGTCTGCTGGTAAAAGTGCCCAAGAAATAGACATTCTCAAACCCTTGATTTCGAGCCCTCCATAAGGCGGAGACACCCTCACTAGGGTGATAGAGCTGGAGTGAGAAATAAACTTTTCCTGCCCAAAATAACGTGAAATGGATTAGGTAGGTCCCATTGTTTAGATCTTCTATCTTTCCAGAAGCTCCAGCATTCAGGATTGGAGAGAAGATCCTCACTCTCAGCAAATCACCGCCATAGGTCTTCCGTTCGCCTAAGTGATCGTACATGTCAATCTGAACAGTGATGTTATCCCCAATACAGTACACATGTTTAGGGTTTTGAATGTTAGCCTTGCTCCTTAGAGCACTTGTTGTATAGTTCATATGAGTGAACGTGACATGAGGTATGCGCTGGTCGAGTCTACGGAATAGCTCCTTGATTTTCTGCTCAGCCTCTATTTTGTTTGTACTCATTGAGGTTTCCGGGATGAACAATCTATACATGGGAAACTTAAGAAAAAGACAGTTTTATTTATTAAATGGACTAGTCACCATCAAGACCTATATTCAATTTTAATTAAAATCATAAAAACACATTTGCAAAATTGATCATACTTAAAAGCAGCATAATAGCATTCCTAAAATAATAACAATATACATGCACAATGTGCCATAAAAATATCCTGCTAGATAGATCCAAAAGTGGTATGTGCAAGGGGAAAATAAAGACAGAATGTGATTTGACAACATATCCCGTCAACTGTGAAACGCATCTTTAGACGAAAACCTTTATGGGTCTGGTATGTTACATGATAAAATAAGCCTTTTAAAGAAGCATAGATCCCTGCGTCTTCATATAAAAGGAAACAGCTATTAATGCACATAAAAAGAGACATAAGAAAGCATGTCTAAAGTGCAAGAATGGAAAATGCTATTCTCAGTTAGACTCTGCTTAAATGTCATACATTTCTCAATATCCAGTCAACCACTAGCCATAAAAGACATATTTCCATAAAACACACATAAGTGTATATAAGCAATCATTACAAAATGATCACGTAAAATCAGAATGTTTTTGATTAAAGTCGTGACATACAAGGATAAAACAATTTCATGGGGCAAGTGCAGAGCGTAAGCGTATAGCCCGCTGTATGAAGACTGCAATTGGAAAGTATGGCCTCACAGTTGATAGCTTTTGCAAAAACTCCATGGCAGCCCTGTACTGTTTGAAATGTACTAGTCATTTCAGATCATTTTCACAAAATATCACGAAAAGGTGCAATTTGGATAGCTTAGCAGGTCGGACTGGACAGATTTTATTGTAGTGGCAGAAAGGTTGATTTGGCATATGGTTGGTCACCTTTATAGGGGTGGGCGGTAAACTCTGCTCCGCCAGCAGAGTTTGCAGAGTTTTACCACTCCGCTTGGAGAGCGAAGTTTGGCAAAACTCAGCCAACCGCCGGCGGAGCAGAGTTTACCAGTGCGCTGACCCCTAGATTGTTGTTTATGGGTGGTACGAATGCATCAGATTTCATGGTAGGATTGGTTATACTGTGTGGGGCTTTTACATGTGCAGATCTGTCTCAGGAAGATCTGCGCGCATGCTTATTCTTGCCACCAGCATATGCTTCTGTGCTGTTTCACCTGGTGTATGCCGGCTATCAGTACCAGTCCCAAAGAGTTCTGTGCAGACACCATAGCACCCCCACTGCATCGATCGTGGTGTTGCTGCACAGAAAAGTGGCTGCAGATGGAGCCTAGCGGCAGCGGGAGGCCCTGCCTGGCCTGGAAACTGAGCAGCAGCTTCATCCATTATTATAAAGTACAGTGGTTGCCTTCAGCAGAGCCTGCGAGACACTAAAGCATTCTTCAAGGAGGTGCAGCACACGTACAGCCGGGGCAGACAGGAGTCAGGTCGGGGTCAGGCGCAGGTGAGAAGAGTGACACGGGTGATGCCCTGAGTTACTCCAAGGTGTCTTCCAGAGAGGTGCAGCACACCAACTGTCAGGGGAGACGGGTCAGGCGCAAATGATAAATGGTGCCAGAGGAAGGCCGTAGGTGGTTGTTAAAACATGTATCATACTTACGTATTTGGGCTTTACCTGGCGTTAGGCTTTATCTCTGTAGCACTTTCCTCACTCACTTCACTCACCCCTCCACATTATCTGCCCCCCAGCCTCATCTCTTACATCCTTCCTGTCTCTGAACACCATTTAAAGCAAGGTGCTAAGCAGAGCAGAACATCACGTCTCTTCAGACTGGGTCTCTCTGGGGTATCTTGCCAGTGACCATGCAAAGCAGGTAGGAAGCTTATAACCACCAACAGCCCCCTCTTTGCTGGAGGGAGTAAGAACTCTCCTTACCATCTGATCAAGGGTGGGACCTCCCCACTGACCTCTGGCACAAGAACGACCTCTCCACTAACTCATCATAGAGGTAGGACCCCTTGCCAACTGCTGGCCCAGGATTCTCCCATCAGCACAAATGATCGTATGAGACTCCCTCGCTAACACCTGGCCCACGTAGGAAGCCCTCGCCAACCCCTGACTGAGGTGAACAGTTTTTACCCTATATACTAGCCCCTGGTTCAGACCTGACTCGTCCCAACCCTCAGGCAATGCCACGATGATTCTCACCAGCCCCGGGCACACACAACTGTCTTTGCTAACCTCTGGCATCAGTAGACCTCTTTCCGTCAACATCGAGCACATGTGGGGCCCTCCCTTACCTATAATTTAATTTGCCAACCTCAGACACAGGCGGGGCTCTTACCACGAACCCCTGGCATGGACAGAATCCTCCTCAATAATCCCTGCACCAAGTAGGACACTCTTCTTCAACCTCTGGCATAAGGAGGGTCATCTTCATTAAACCCTGGAGCTTCTTGACCTTCCTCCCAAACTCCTGGAAGAGGCACACCCCTCCTCACCAATCTTTGGCTCAGGCAGGACCCTCCTCAACGACCCGGGCACAGAAGGGATCCTCCTCCCAAGTCGAGATCCTAGAAAGGACCATTCCCACACCTTGAATAGTGAGTGCCTAAAATAAAATTATTTATTATTACGAAAGTTAAGGAAAGTTGTGTTATCGACCCTAGAAGGATGGCAGGTGGAGTTAACGCCGCTGTACTACGAACCCGGTAATGTCGGACTACCCACAGATCTATCCAGCAAAAAGATATACACACTTGTGGGTTTTGTCTGCTTGATGAAATTCTTTGCTCTTGCTCGTGTCTCTATGCCCCCCGCCCCATCCTCCTTCCAGGAAACAATGGCTAGCTCTGGGTTAAGCTGCAATGTATTTTACAGTTGTATGTCGTCTACTGTTGCACTGTCATTTTAATTGGTTCATAGTTGTGCTGCCAGGTCATTTGTGTCCATTCCACCACTTGAACTAAAGCGCCTGGTGAGTGGTGATCATGGTTAGTATAGTTAGCGGGTTCGATGTACATGCAACGATCTGGTAAACCTATTTGTACAGCGCCTCGATGCCCTAGGAACGGTTAGCGCTTTAACAAACTTAAAAGAGAAATAAAAACAGGCACATTCCACCAGCCAACTGGTATTTAAGGGTGGCCGGCGGCCGAGCAAGTACTTACCCCGCCCCACCATCCTTCTTGGAAACAGTGGCTAACGCTGGGTTAAGCTACTATGTATTTTACAGTAGTATGTTGTCTACTGTTGCACTGCCATTTTAATTGCTTCATAGTCACGCTGCCAGGTTGTTTGCGTCAATTGCACCACTTAATTGAGCCAAAGCTTCTGGTGAGTGGTGATCATGGTTTGTAAAGCGAGCGGGTTCGATACACATTCAACAATCTGGTAAACTTGTTTGTGCAGCGCCTCCATGCCCTCGGAACAGTTAGAGCTTTAACAAAATTTTAAAAAGCAGAAAGAAATACAGAAACATTCTCCCAGCCAACTGTTATTTAGGGGTGGCCGTGGGCTGAGCAATACTGTACCAGGTCGAGGAACTCCGCGGAATTTAGTGGAGTTTTTTAGTAACTCCGCGGAATGCCGCAGAGTCAAACTCCATGAGCTCCGCCCAGGCCTAGTCCCTTATTGTAATGCAACAGAACAGCTAAAAATAATGGTGTGGAATGCACCTATGGTTAATACCAGTGGTTCAGATAAATGTAAGCATTTTTATGCATCATTTTTTATTCTCACTTTGGATGTGGGAGATAAAAGGAAGATAATTTAAACAATTTGAAAAATTGTAGGAGGTCATGTCAAACTGCATATGTCAATTATTGGAACCACTTGTTAAACCTATGATTTCTCAATTTTTGAAAACATAATTAAGAAAGATGCACCTATATGCCATTTAAAGTATTGTTAAGGGGTAAATCCCCAAAACTCCTTATGGGTTCTGTTTTGTTTGGGACACCATCATTGCATTTAAATATTTCAAAGCGTTTCTTCAATGAAATGTATGACAATAACATTTATGTCATTTAGCAGATGTGTTTGAAAATTGTTTAAAAAATGCACCAGGTGCCACAATTTCTTCTGAATGTCCTGGGTGTGGGGGGGGGGGTGCTTAGGGGGGTATCCCAGACCTCCCACTACTTTTAAAGTTCAAGAACCGCCGCCATTCGAAGGACTATGAGACTCCATATCACACAACTATGAGAGTAAGTCTCTTGCTAAGACCCACTCCTCGCTGTGGAAAAGGAAACAACGTTAACATCCTGCCTCAGTAACATCAGCAACATGGTAAACACCTTTACACTGAAAGAATCTAGTAAACCTTACAGCTATCTAGAAACAGAGTGCTCTAACCATAAGAGCCCGTAGGCTGAATCTCAAAAAAGTTTTGAACAGTTTTGACACAATGTGTACAAGAAGTAAATACAATGTATACAAATTTTGCAATTAGCATAACAATTTATTCATTGATTATGGTGCAAAAACAATGGCGATCTACTGTTAATGACGTCCACATTCAATGTAATTAAGGTTGTATCAGCAGCTTGAATAACGAACCCAATGTATTTCGGGTGCTGTCACCCTTCTTCGGGGGTAACAAACATATATGTATTCTCAAATTGTAATTCTTCTGCTGCTATTTAAATTATACACAATGACAGATCAGATAGCTACGAAACAAGAAGCAAAAACATAAAACCACTGAAACCAGAGTAATGAAGAAAAGATTCAGTACCAACAATAATTTCGGACTGGTGAATATACCTGGAATCCCGATAACCAGCTTCCACATGTAACCACTCAATAGTCAGAACAGACAGTCAACCGGTTGTATACACAAGTCTATAGACCAACACGTAATGAAAACCGGACAATGCACATGTGCAGTACATGCTGAAATAGAGTGCAATAGTGTGAAAACAGAGATGACACATCGATGTTAAACAATATAGTGTATGACCTCATGCCACCCCACCGGTATAACCACCAATGAACAACGGACCGAATTGCCCATAATGCATTATGGAAAATGCTTACTTGAACTGCTGTGCAATTTTCTGATGGGGTTAAAAAAGTAACCCAATGTGAGCCAAAAATGTCCTGGACTGTTGGCTGTAAAGACAGTGTGATACGTAGGTAAACTCAAGTGCTATCATGCTTCTCCGCTATGTCGCTTTAATAGGTGTGTGAGCTTGCTGATAACCGGTGTGAAACTCATCTACAATCCAACTGGTTCAACCCAATATTAAGGAATCTCGAAGATCTCAGACTACACAACCTTCACCCCTACGTGTAAATATGTGGAGATTAGTCTATTGGACGGTCGCAAGAATAACACCATAGTGCTGTGTGAGATGAATCGGAGACTTACTATTCAGTAGCTACCACCGGCATGCAACTACAGACCAAAGTGTTCTCATTGTGTTCAAAACTAGTGAAGTTGCACGTCCTAAAAGCTAGAGCGTGCATCACATGTGAAAGTAAACAGAGAAAATAGACCCATCTCCCAGTACCCGAATCAATAGAGTCTATTGAAGTTGACAAAGAATGTAAACAAATTAGAGCAGTTTCGAGGAGGAAAAACATCCACCAACTGTGCAAAATCAACAACCAGTATTAAATGTCACAAATCATATTACAACATGTTGAACAGTATACAATGTCTGTAGGAAAAAACACGACCAGTATAAAATTGCCTACTTAGAAATGTCATGTACACGTATCAATGTGAATGCTGAAACATGTGCATAGAAATCATTCACAATTGCACCATGTGCCTGTAAAACCTTACAAAATGAACATGATAGGATAATGAAAAATTTCCTAGCTATCGTAACGGAAAGTTTCAATTCTATTAAGGACTCGGAGTCGAGGATTATACCTTCTCTCTTCACTTTTATTTAACAGCAGCCAATATAACATATAACAACTACATTTCCCATGAAACCTTGGGAAAAAGTAGTAAGAAAAAACTGTCCAATCAGTAGCAGACTTGGATCCTCCAATCAGGGGCATTGCAGACCAACATATTCTGTCCCCACTGGCTTCCCATCCTATTTCGAAGCGCGAAGTCAGCCGATAGCTCACATTCATGAGTCTTGTTTGTTTGTTTCAGATCCTACAAGAAAACCAGGAAACATTATCATTTATTCAGACAAGAAACCGTCAAAGCCTGTGGATAAAATCAGCGAGACGTAAAGCCATCACATGACACTCTTGTTCCAAACAATACAGTGTTTAAAACTGTTTTACTTACTCTCATACGGGGAGGGCAATGTTCATCTGAACTCCCTAGGGTGGGATAATCCTCGCCTCCGAGTCCTTAATATAATTGAAACTTTCCGTTACGATAGCTAGGAAATTTTTCATTCTATGTCAGGACTGGAGGCGAGGATTATGCTAGTTTAAAGCTTGATCACCACGAGGTGGGCCATATCCAGCACAGGCTTGAAGTAGAACCTTTTAAATGTGGAGTCCGAAGACAAGTCTGCCGCGTTGAGGATGTCCTCCAAACGGGCACCTAAGCCAAAAGCCTTAGAGGCCATGAAACCTCGAGTTGAGTGGGCTCCAAAATCATTAAGGCTAATTCTTGCCTCTTGCATAACCCATCTAACCCATCTGGCTATTGTGGGGGAAGATACTGCTTTAAAAGGCTTGCGTAACGCAATAAGGAGTTGCCGCTCTCCCGGGGGACGGAATTCCTCCGTCATTTCCTCATACACCTTCAAGCAGCGGACCACACACAGTTTCGGGGATTCGGGAAATTCCGGATAACTGATCACTCTTGTGTGGCACTTTGTCCGTCTGTGAAGGGTGAAAGTCACCCCATTAGGGGTGAATATCCTGCCTGTGATATCCAACGCTCTCACTTCTGAGATGCGGCGGCAGGAAATGAGACAGAGCAGCATGGCTAGTTTGTCCGACAACTCTTTCCGCAAGAGAAACTGATTAGGTTGCTAGGACAGAAACAGGTTGAGAACTCGATTCACATCCCAAAGGGCTGAGTACTGGGGTTCCGGAGGAAGGGACAATCTGATGCCTCGTAGGAGCCTACAAACAAGAGGATGTTCTCCAACCGCCGAGTTGTTAAGCGGTATGTGACCAGCGGAAATGGCTGATCGAAAAGGTATTTATCGACCTGTAAGCGAGTCCCTCCGAGGCTAAATGGGCCAGGAAATTCAGAATATGGACTACTCCTGCGTCCATGGGATTAAGACCCCGTCGCATACACCAACGGGACCATCTGCCGCATGCGGACCTGTACCGCTTGACTGTACTGTCCGCCCAAGCCTTGGACATGAACGCTTCAGCTTTTTCCGAAAGGCCTGGGACTTCCCATCGCCTCCTGTAATCCGCCATGCCATGAACCACAATGAGTTCCCCAGAATCAGAGGATGAGGGGCTCTATCGGGACTCAGGAGGAGAGACGGAAACAGGGGGAGTAGGATTGGAGAATCCCAAGAAAGTTCCAGAAGAACTGGAAACCAAACTTGCGATCTCCACAGGGGAGTGATCATTACCATCTCCGCCCGTTGCCTCCTGACCTGGGCCGTCGCCCTCGTTATCGTGAATGGAGGGAACGCATATCCATGCTCCAGACTCCAGTCTTGGAGAAAGGCATCCGTGGCCACCGCCAACGGATCCAGCCTCCAGCTGAAGAACCGTGGAAGTTGATTGTCTAATCTTGAAGCAAAAAGGTCCATTGAAAAAGGACCCCAACGGTCGTTCAAGGTCTGAAAGACCTCCGGATCGAGCGTCCAGACGGATTTTGTCTCATACACCACGAAACCCAGACCCTGAAGAAGATCCACCGCTGTTTTGAGGTGGTGCAGGAGTTGGTGGGGGCATGCGTCCATGAAGAGCATGTCGTCTAGGCAGACAATCATTCGGATACCCCGAGCCCTCAGACTGCTGGTCTGAGAACCTTGGTGAAGCACCAGGGAGGACCTTGGTGAAGCACCAGGGAGCCGAGGAAAGACCGAAGGGAAGGGCGGTAAACTTGTATGTCTGGTGTCGCCAAACGAATTGGAGGATGCGGCGATGAGGAGGAAAGATTGGGATAACTAGGTAGGCATCTTTTAAATCCAGCCGTACCATCCAGTCTAGAGGTCGTAGGACACCCCTGAGGAGATGAATCCCCTCCATTTTGAAGTGGCAGTAAACTAGTCACTCGTTGAACTCGCTGAGGTTGATTACAGGTCGCATGCCTCCGTCTGTTTAGTCTACTAAAAAGATGTTGCTGATGAACCCCCGTGGATGAGGGGTTGTCGGGGTGATAGCACCCTTGGCGAGAAGGGATGAAACTTCTGAGTCAACGAGACTGGTCTCTTGTTGAGAGAATTGAATGGGACGGGGTTTTAGTTCTTGAAAGGGTTCGCCGACATAGTCTATGTGGAACCCCTAAACCGTCTGAAGCACCCATGAGTACCCTGTGATGGAAGTCCAAGCCTGGAAAAAATTCCCCAGCCTCCCCCCTACCCTTAAGCGGAAAGAAGGGAGAACACTCACCGGGACTAGAGGAGGACGCTGATCCACGATATCCTCGGCCCTTGCCGCGCCGGCCTCTTGTGGGATAGAAGTTCCCAAATCTTGTCTGGTCCTGGTATTGACCCTGTCTGGGGCCTTGTCCCCTTGGACGGAGTTGGTTGGAAGGGGGGCCGGTCTAGCGGCCCGTACCTCAACCGCCCCGCGGAAAACCCGGGGGAAGACTTTCCTAATCGATGACTGGACCTTGTCAAGGGAGGTGAAAGTATTCACAAACTTTCCCAGCTCCTTGACAACAGGCTCACCAAAGAGTCCCCCTTGGGCCACCGCCCCTGCTTCTGAATCAGAGAGATCCCCTAACTTGGGGTCCACCTTGATGTGGAGGGAGCGACGACGCTCCGTTGAGAGGGCACAATTGGCGTTACCCAAAAATACTATGGCCCTTTGTGCCCAACCTGAAAGTGCCTCTGGGGAGATTAGGGACCCTGTCAGCTTGGCTTCTTCGGCCATGTCCAGAATTTTTGTGAGGGGGCCTAAGGTGTCCAGTAGCTTGTCCTGGCATGCCCGCCAGGACCTGTCAATTCCCTTCTTTGGGTCTTTCATGAATTTTTGCAGGAATGTGGCCATTCTTGTGTCGATCTCTGGTGTGAGGGCTACTTTACCGTCAAGGGAGGGTCTAGGACATTCTGTTTTCAAGCAGTTACGGGCTTCTTTCCCCAGGGGTTTGCGAATACGCAACGCCACATAATTGGCGACCTTATCCGCAGGGGCCCATTCCGAGGAGCGGGGATGAATAATGTCCTCAGGATCCAACATATCGGTAGCGTCTTGGGATGGTCGGGAGGGGAGCCATTGTCTAGAAGGGCCTGGTTCAGTGTTGGCGTCACCTGCGTCGTCTAGATGGGTACCATCGTCTGGGGTCACTGGGTTCTCTGTCAGTGGCAGGGTCGGCTGGGAAGCTAGAAAGACTTGTTTGAGCCTATCAAACGCATCTAGATCAACCCCCATGTCTCTGGCACGCTTGGGTGGAGGCGGGGCAGGTTCGGATGGTGGGGTAGCTTCTGAGGGCCCAGGGCTGTTAGTCGTGCCAAAGCTTGGTCAATTTTCCTGGACAGTCTGGCCTCCAGAGGGGTCATGGCCTCCCCCACAGTTCTGTAAATAGATGCGTCTACCACATCGTAAAATTCGGCGTCCCAAGGGATGTCTGCCAGGGTGTTATCCCACCTTGGGAGTCCTCCTCGTAGTCCATTTCCATCATTGGGAGGGACTCACCGAGGCATGAGGAAAAGGGTCTGGGTGGCAGACCGGGCAGCCTGTTCTAGGTTGCTTAGTACGAGCTGGGTGTAAGCCTACTGATGTAGTGTGAGAAAACTCACAGATTTTATGGGTCACTGCCCGGGGGAGACACAGCCTGGTCAATGGAAATACAGTGGCCTGGGCAAATTCCCACTAAGCACAGCGCGCTAAATACAGACCCAAAAGGAGTTGAGGGCATTAGACACAAGGTACAGACTCTGCTGCCTGTTTATTATTGCCAGTGTCAGAATAGGCAGCAGAGCGCAAGTGTTTTGACACACAGATCAGCCGACTAGCGGGCAGCGGCACAATCGCTACAGCCGTTAGGCGTCTCCCTCAGGCCACACACAGCTTGGGGAAACTACGGCACGCCGTTCAATCCTCTCAGGGATTCGAATGCGCGCGCCGTGTCCCGCGCAGCCTCCGGCGCCCCCTGGCGGCGGGAGGTCTGTGCCGAGCTTCAAAACCAGGCAGAAGAGACCGCGTCGGAGCGGAAACACTCCTGCGGTCGGAAAAACACTCAATGAAAGCGAAGAAAAGACGCGCACATGCGGACGAGCCTCCGGGGGAAAAAAACAATCCTGCAATCAATTAAAGCATTCGACGCATACGTTTTACAGCACGAAGCACTTGACAACAATAGGCAAGTTAATACTGCAATAGGGTCGCTCTAATACAGCATATATAAAATCATTACATTGCGATAAAGGTTATACACAACACAGCGCATAATGAAAGGGAACCAAAAAACTCTTATCTCGGCTGCGCAGCAGCGAAGAAAGAGGATGGGAAGCGAGTGGGGACAGAATATGTTGGTCTGCAATGCCCCTGATTGGAGGATCCAAGTCTGCTACTGAGTGGACAGTTTTTTCTTACTACTTTTTCCCAAGGTTTCATGGGAAATTTAGTTGTTATATGTTATATTGGCTGCTGTTAAATAAAAGTGAAGAGAGAAGGCATAATCCTCGCCTCCAGTCCTGACATAGAATACAGTCTATACTAAGCAACACCATCATCACACTGTTGTAGAATCATGAATTCGGTAACAATGTATAGTTGATGCACCACTAAAACAATGCAAAAGATATAATATGTTCATCAGTGCCTAAAATATGATCACTAAAGCAAGTTGTCAAAGTGTCAATGAAATCACATATGAAATTGTGAATGTGTATTTTACAGAAAACAGATAATTTCTAATTTATCATTCAAACCCATTAGGCACTAAGCTTTCTAGATATTTAATCCAGAATGCTTCTCTCTGCGCTAATGCTATTTGTGTATTGATATTAGGATTGCCAATACTTGTTTTAATTACTGTGTAACGTACTAGAGATATATTATGTTTGGAGTCCAACCAATGAGCAACTAGATTTGAATTACGATTCTGAGTTTGTATCATGCTCTTGTGCTCTGTGATCCTGATCTTGACTTTCCTCTCAGTTTTGGCCACATATATGAGACCACACAGGCATTTGATGGCATATATTAGATTCTCTGAATTGCAATCTGAAGTATGGTGCAATTTAATTTGTGTGCCTATTCTCGGGTATGACAGAATTCTGCTGGTGATTACATCAACACAGTGTATACAATTGTGACATTTACGCATCCCTTTATGATAGTGCTCCTGTGGCATCATCGTGCTGAAAATAGTTCTTTGATATTTCTGGACCTTGTATAAGCAAACAACTGTTTTTCTGTGAATAATAGTTTGAAGTCAGGTCCTGTTTGATGAAGTCAGCCTCTGTTTGAAGTAACTTCCATCATTTGTAGACACCATGGGGCATATTATCAAGAAACGGCGTTAAAATTATCGCCGCTTTAGCAGCAGAAAACTGCCGCTAAAGCGGCGATAATGGGCTTGATAATATGCCCTTGAGAATTCCAATAGAAGCCCATGTTCTGGTGTCAACATGGGCTTCTATTGGAATTCTCAAGGGCATATTATCAAGCCCATTATCGCCGCTTTAGCAGCAGTTTTCTGCCGCTAAAGCGGCGATTATTTTAACGCCGTTTCTTGATAATATGCCCCCATGTTTCATCTCTTCAGCCTTGGTGGAAACTTTGAGTACAAATACTTCTCTGGACATAGAATTCTTGGGAACCTGTTGTAAAATTGTTTCACGTTTCATTGAATGCACACGTTGCATAGCTGAGTAAACAGCTTGCTGGGCAGGAGTCAGAGCCTGGGGACACACACATATACATCTGCTAGACAATGGTCATATGTACTGAATGAGAAAATAAGCAAACTACCTCGGTACAGCCAAGTATCTTCTGCCTGAAAAACCACAACCTACCAAACCTGACACCATCGCTTATCGCAGGCTCACTGCTTTACCCTACGGACACTACAACTTCCCAAACCCACTGTGACCCAAGCCTTTGATGGAACCTTCAGACGCAGTTGAAAACTGGCTCTCCGACTCCTGAATGCACTGCAATGCCTCATTAATGGAGAAGGGGCACGTAGCAATAACATGAAAGTACCAGTTAGCATTTGTTTTGGACGATTTCAGAGTAGGCTGGAAGTCACAAACACAGAGCTTTCCCATGACTCTGCATGATGGTCCACAGGGAGCGCCAATTTAGCAACCCTGTATACAGGTTACAAACACCATATTTTGCAGATGAATGGATGGATTGATGGGTGAGTGGGATGGAAGGATGGGTGGATGGGCGGGTAGGATGGATGGTGGTTTTGTTGGTTGCTTTTTGTTTTGGGGTGGATTCAAGGGGTTGAGGTGGATAAGCCTGTTAGGATGGAAGGACAGGGGGAGAGAGGGGGTGGTATGGATGTGGAGGGGAAGGAGGTATGAAGAGAGAGAGAGAAACAACGATATAGGTGGGTGGATGCAGACCTGCCACCTCAGACGGTGCCACTGTGTGTCACACATTATCAATTCCCTTGACAAGGTCCCCTGGTAAAGAGCCAATATCACACAGTGATCAGGTAGGCAAGCTGCTGGAAATCCCTGCAGAAAGTGTGTTTATAGCTTGTCTTTGGAGTCTGAACAGCTGATGTTCATCACAGGTTTTAAAAACACCCAGGGCACAGGCAGCAGCTTCAACAAGCTTTTTTGTTTGTTTTGAGGCAGGGAAAAGGTTGCTGGCAGAGGGAGCAGAAGTGCCTCTTAGGTAGTTTTTGGCACTAAGCCCTACCCCCTCTTACACCTTATATATTATTTTGAAGTTGGCAGGTCTGTGGATGGGTTCGGGCTATTGGTGGGTGACGGGTGAAGTGGATGGATAAGCGGGTGATTGGAATGGATGGATCTGATGGATCAAATGTGAGACAGAGAGAGACTGAGACACATAGACAGTGAGAGAGACATCGAAGGTGTGAAGAAATGGAGAGATAAACAGTGGGAGAAAGAGAAGGAAGGATGGTCGGATGTCTCAATGGATGGATGAAGTACTTTTTGTAGTGCACTCTACATGGAAATCGAGTTTCCAGGTAGTGATGATGAAAGCACAACACTACTTTGACTCCTGTCAAAGAAGAGACAGGCAGATTTGAGCAGCTTACAAAGGCTTGTGCGCCCGCAAACCACCGTCTTCTTGGCTCTTGACATCTGTATAACCAAAGTGCCCCTAGAGAGCAGTGCCATTTTTGCCCATTTCTGTGCTCCCCTTGCACTTTGGAATCAGAGAATGGCCTATGATCCACAGATCCCCCTACTAGCAGACATTTTGTATTGATTTATCTGATCCAGAATCCGAAACATGGCAGGATCAGCATTTTTTTTTTTTGTAACTTTAAAAAAAAACTTTTTTCTGGTTGTAGATTCGCTCATGCACCATGTGACAGTTTCAGTCCATAAGAAAGCCACGTGATGCCCCTTTAGAGACACTAGTGAGTTGAAGGATGTCAAAAAGCCAGTATTATGTGAAGGTATCACACATGATATTAGGATACTTGTCTTCAATGGGCCCAACATTTAAAGACAGTTGTAAACCTGTAATTGCAAATAAATGACCTCATATGAGTGCTGAGCTTCCACTTTCAAGAATTTCCAAAGGTTTCCAGAACAGTGTGACAGTCACAGCACAAACGTACACTCCTGCAAAACCTTTGTGAATCTCTATTTGCTCATACAAATCTGTTGAACAAGTTCAAATGCACGTTTCCCTGTTTAGAAACCCCTTGCCCACAACCCTACCAATTTTGGGGTGTTCCAATCCCCTTTCTACCTTGTAAAGTAATTTACTTCTCCTCTTGGCAGGAGTATTTTTTTTAAACATTTCCCAGGGTAGGAAGGCGTTGGAGAGAAATTTGCACATGAAAAATGTCAAGGCAACCTTCATGAGGGACCCAACGAATGGGTTGGCCACCAGAGGCTGTAATATACAATGCGGTGCATTTTCCTTGTTAGCGCTGGGCGCACCTTTCAAAAGGTGCGCTCAGCGCTAACAAGGAAAGTGAGCCTTATTAGATTGAATGTGCTGCCCCAGGGCAGCGTCTAACTCATGCTGACCTGGGGGCAGCACATTCAAGTGAAATACAGAGCGACTTTGACGCAGCCGCTCTGTGTATCACTGTGCAGGCAGCAAACCGCCTGCACTTTTAAGAGAGGTGAGAGATCCCCTAGGAGGCGGGTGCAGTGAGTGACTGCACCCACCTGTAAGGGGATGTCTAGGGGGTCCAAAGGACCCCATTCACCCCCTCCAGAGGGCTGCCATCAGGGGGACGCACTGACAGTGCACCACCTTTTAGGTGGCGCACTGTCAGTGCGCCTCCTGACAGCTTCTTTACCTTTGCGCCTATGTCTATAATATGGCATGGGCACAGAGGCAAAGAGATTCCCTCATTTGCATGGAGCAACAACACCATGCAAATGAGGGAATGCCCCCTGATGATAGCGCTGGCACTATATGTGCGCCAGCACTATCTGTATTACAGAAGGGGCCACACAAGTGTCGGAGGCCACTTCTGTAATACCAAAGTGCCCAGGGTGCATGCAAAGTGGGCGCAAAAGCCTGCTGCGCCCCCAGGTCCCTTTGTATAATACAGCCCCTAGAAGGAAACACAGGTGAACCCTGCCTAGTATATCTTTATTTTGATACCTGCAGCTCAAAGGCTCAAAGTCAGTGAAACTATGAAAAAGTATCATTTTTGTATTGCCCCACAGTTAGCTTTAAACCCAGCATTTGCTGGATGCTGAGCTTGCTGCAGTGCACAGTTTACAACTTGGAACTATTGTCTTTTTAGTGGGAACTGCAGAGGTTTTAACTGGGCAACGAGACTACTAAGGATTTCCTGACCCCAAACCCCATCCTGCTCTGAAGATGAATGGTCGTAAAATTGTTGTAGCTGGGCAGCAGTAAATATCAAGCATCCAATAGGATGCATTCTTTGTTACTTCACTGTAAATGTGGCAGGTTGGGCCTCTAAAAGAATACATTTGATATGAAGAGACTCCAGGTCCTACAGCCTTCCCAGCTACAGGCCCAGTTGATCCCGACCCCGCCCCCCCGTCCTCGGTTGTATGACGGAACAACACAGGGAAATACTTTGCATGCCTTTACATTGCATTTTCTACCCCGCATTTTTTAGAACGCATATGTTTTTACAACGTATGCCTTTACCACTCATTGTATATATATATATATATATATATATATATATATATATATATATATATATACATATATATATACATATTTTTCTATATATATAAACAATGTATTTGTGTGGGGGGACCCCCCCACACCCCTGAACATACTTGAAATGCGTGGTAAAGGCATGTGTTGTAAAGGCATAAAAGTTGTAAAAACATGCGTGGTAAAGAATGCAAAGTAAAGGCACAACGTGGTAAAAACCTCATTGTAAAGGCTGTTTCCCCCGTCCTCGCGTAGACCCGAGGTGAGAAGAATGACTTGCCACCAGAGGCGGCTGGTCCATAGGGGGCGCTGGAGTGGCGCCCCACAGGCAGCTACCCAAAAAGAAACTGCTCGCTGCAGTTCGGGCAACAGGAATGTAAACAGACGAATTGACAGCTTTCACAATTCGTCTGTTTACTTTTCAGGGCCTGTGCTTCACTTAGCTGAAAGTGCACATGTCAACGCACAGCGCAGGCGAAAGCAAGAGTCCAGATGGACTGCGCATATGAGAGAGGGCTGCTCTTCATTTCAGATCCCGACTCACGTTGACAAACCATTAGATATGCTACCATTAGATATTTAAATGCGACTGCAGTAATGTCACGGGTACACAGCCTACCTGGACTACTTTTGTCACCAGCGACCGCATACCAGAAGTTTAGATTTGGCATGGCAATTCCCTGCTGGGGGCTGAGTGCGTCTGTAACGGGGCCAAGAAGGTGATGGTGGAGGGCGGCAACATCCACTATCGAGACCCCGAGGCTGCGGCGGTAAGATGCGAGGAGCGGAGGCCGATTGTAACCGGAGGACGAGACGAGGTGTTCCCATCATCCGCCCTGCGGGCGCACCGGTAGGAGACCTCTGATGTTGGTAGTTGGGGACTCCCACTGATGCCGAGGGCCCCCTGACATTGAGAGTGTGTGCCTCTGGAGATACCCTGACTCTGGGGGACTCAGCACGGGCCGACCAGATCCCATCTGCCTGACCCTAAGATGGCGGCCATTGTGCCTAGGGATCATTGTGCCCAGTTACCTGGGACTTGCCTGACTCTAAAATGGTGCACAGACTTCAATTTATATCTGAGACCCCATCTAAGCGTGGGGCCTGTTTACTCTACCTTCTTGGGCCCCCACAAGGTTTTTCACTCCCACTGCTGATCTGCCAGATCTGACCTTCTTCCCTGCCCCCCCCCCCTTCCCTCTTCCCTCTCCTGGGGACTTGTTTCTTCTGTCTTGGACTTTTGCAACTCTAACTATTGTAACCATGTGCCCTTTACCAAAGCACTCCTTCTCCCCTTGTTGGGGAGGGATCCAACATTTATACCATGGAGTCTCAGAGCCCCCTCTGAGAGAGTCCACAGCGTCAAGGGAGCCACACACAGCGGAGGTGTGGGAATGGCGCCCCTTGCCAAAGCACTCCCTCTCCCCTTGTTGGGGAGGGATCCAGTATGTATACCCTGGAGTCTCAGAGACCCCTCTGAGAGAGTCCACAGCGTAAAGGGAGCCACACACAACGGAGGTGTGGGAATAACACCATTTCCACTGGGATCACAGCACACCGGACATTGGACGCTGTTTTTCCTCGTCTCCCGGTAGTGTTTCTTTCACCCTACCCCACCTCTTTCCCGCTTTCATTCTTTATCTACCTCCCCTGCTCTTAACCCCGCTCCCTGAATCTCTCCCCTTACCTGCTTTTTACCTTACGTATATGTTTTTAACGCATGTAACTACGCTCCAGCAACTTGTAACTCTGAAACTGTGTAACTATGTAACTTGTTAACTATGCTCTGAAACAATGCTTGTCCTCATGTAAAGCGCTCTGATACCTCCGGGTCTAGCCAGCGCTATATAAAACTTTTCAAATAAAATAAAAAAAAATAAAATGCTGCGCATGCCTAGTGTAATGCAGCATGTCTAAAGATAGCATCCTGCTTGGGCGGTGACGTGCCCATTCAAATGGCAGGATACAGACTAGACAACCGTCAGACCAGGAAGAGTGAAGAAGGTATTTGCTGCTACGTAAGACTTCGCGAAGCAGTTCTTTTTATCTTAACAGCCTAGCGAGGGTTATCTACTGAGATTCTTCCAACCTTTCATATTTCAGTCAGAGCTTTTTCTTAATATTGCGATTGTATAGGGGTTTTTAAAAAATAAAAAAAACATTATTTAGCAACTGTATTTTGTTTACTTGAACCACACACTTTTTAACCATTGAAACGCTCGTAAAGTTCCTGTTGTAACCGTATTTCTTTAGCAGTGATGCCAGACTTTGAAACTGATTTTTTTCTTTCAATTGGCGATTCCGGTTTTTAAATACAAACAATCTCTTGGTCACCCGTGAATTTCAGAAAGAGATGATTTTATAATTCTATTACAGGACCGGAGGCTTCGTATTATGCTTCTCTTTCTATTTATTGCCACACACAGCAGCCAATGAAAAACTTTGTTATGAAAAATAAACTACATTTCCCATGATGCTCATGGTATACATCATATCCTGTATAGCCCCATAAGAGCCACCATCACCGGAACTCGTCCTCTTTCTTTGCTGCTCACGCAGTCAGTTAAGTGCATTCTAAGCTCTCTCCCTATTGAGCTCTGCATATTGTTTTTATAACATGTGTTTTGGTTTTAAAAGGCTTGCTCAGCTTTGTTAATTGTGTACGCGTTTACCGCGTTGTGTATTGATGTGTTTATTCTCCTCACGCGACCTCCTGATGGCTTGTGGCGTCCCACTGTCAGCGGAGGTGCGCGCTGTGTGCCAGAAGCGGGAAAAGCATCTTTTGAATCTCCCACTTTGAAGCGGAGCTTAGCGCGATCAGCGGGAGTGATATTTACCTTCTTGCTCATCTGCTCGGTACCGCTCCGCCTACGGCGGTGAAATATATGTCCATTACAGGCGCAGAGGCTCCCCTCGTAGGCCGGGTGCGCTAGGAGCCCCCCCTTTACATTCCTTCGCATTTCCACGTGCGTAGCCCAATTGGGCTACTTCTAGTAGGATTGGGCTACGCACGTCGCTACGATCCGTTTTTCGTGCATTTCCCCTGCTTTCTTCACCGAGCAGCATTCCCTACGCCTGACTGGCTGCAAACAGAGTTCTGGGCCCGGAGGGAGCACACCTCCTTAAATAAACCTGCTCTTTGGCTCCTCTTACGCCCTGTGGGCTGCAACAACAATATTACAGCTTTTGCTGAGGGACTAGGTACCAATTTAGATTTTGTGCTGTGGGTTGGTCCCCCCCTGTACTCCTCGCTGTTCATTTGCCTCAGGTGCAAATTATATACCATTAAGCTTGGTCCCACAATGGAAGAGTGGGTACAGTATAACGAGGATGATGTTTTTTATGAAGAGGAAGTTACTAATCCTTCCCTAGAGGAAAACATTGTTGAGGCCCTGGACGCTTCTGTCCAGGAGTCGGTCAACAAGGCCCTGGAGAAGGCAATTCCGGGAACTGTACAACAGGCTCTAGCTACTGCCTTGAAGCCAATAACTAAACAACTTGAACAGTTTGCTAAACGTCATGGGTTCACTGCGCCCACAGGCAACCCCACTGACGCTCCGCAACCTAAGTCCTGGCCTCACTCCGCCTCATATTCCTCACTTCCTCACCCTGACGCGGACAAGGCTAAAGCTAGGGAGACTGACACGGACCCTGATACTACGGGCTCTGACACCCCGGACACCTCTCCTCCCAAGAAAAGAATGAAGAAGTCAAAGAATACGGTGGAACCCATAGCTACTCCTTTTACTTTTAATCCAGCAGAAATAGTTCACCCCAGATCGTCTGACTGGTTACCTGCTCCCAAGGTTGCTGCGTACTTACATGACAACCTGCGTAAATGTTTTGACAAGGAGGTGCGCAACCGTCTCCGGTCAGAATGCCCTAGACCGGATGTTTCCGATAAGGTAGCAGAGACCCCGGATATTGATTCTAGTCTCCTGACATTCTTAAAAAAGTTCACCAAAGACCCCAAAAAGGGTATTGATCGCGCCTGGCGTGGATGCCAAGATAAACTGTTAGATGTGGTAGGCCCTCTAGCCAAGGTGTTGGAGATGGCGTTACAGGCGCAGGAATCCGGGACTGCAATCGATCCCCATGTCCTAGCCGGCTGGACCCAGCGGGCTATATGCCTCTTGGGCAACGCTAACTGTGCCATTTCTACAGAACGGCGCAAATCTATCCTGATGCGAATGGACTCCAATCTCACGGAGTTGGCGGCGGCGGAACCTGGTCCTCTAGCGGACGGGAACCTGTTCGGAGACCGCTTTGTCAAGGACGTGGCCAAGTATGTGGGAACCTTCACAACTCTGGATAAGGCACAGTCAGGCATAAAAACAGTTTTTCAGGCTGGTGTTTTCAACAGGGCCGGCCGAGGACGCTCGTTTGGCCGACAATTCTCCCAAGGTCCTCAGAGAGGTGACTTCGGTCGTGGCAGGGAAGAGTGGGATTCCACCCGTGGCGGCACTTTCTACCCCACCAGGCAGCGCTTTAACAAAAGGCGTTTCAATAGAGGATACTACCGGGGAAACTTCCAAAATACCGAATCCTCAGGTGAGTGCTCCAGACCTATTTCTGTTACCTCTAGGAGGGCGTATTCAGTTCTTTTATCACAATTGGGCTCAACTGTCTCAAGATGCTTGGATATTGCAGACAGTTCAGGGTTTCCATCTAGATTTCTTTCAGACCCCCGTCCAGGTCAAGCTACCCAGACAGCTTTCTTTTTCCCGACTAGAGTGCGATTTTATAGATTCCGAAATCGAAGAATTGCTGCAGAAACACGCGATAGCATATTGCAACGAGGGCCCTCACGGCTTCTGCAGCAATATTTTTCTGGTCTAGAAGAAAGGCGGAGGTTACAGGTTGGTACTGGATTTAAAAGACTTCAATCAATTTTTGACATACAAACACTTCAAGATGGAGGGCATCCATCTCTTGGCGGATCTCCTCAAACAAGGGGACTGGCTGGTCCGTTTGGACCTGAAGGACGCCTATCTATCTATTCCCATTTTTCCTCCCCATCGCCGTTTCCTCAAATTTCAATGGCGGAACAGATGGTACCATTATTTGGTCCTTCCTTTCGGACTTTCCTCGGCTCCTTGGTGCTTCACCAAGACACTGAAACCAGTGGTAGCTTATCTCAGGGAACATGGGATTCGCATGATAGTTTATCTAGACGACATTCTTATCATGGCGCAATCTCCTACTCTGTCAGCTCAACATTTACGCATGACCATTGCTACTTTGCAAAACCTGGGTTTCGTGATCAACGAACCAAAGTCAGTTCTGTCTCCTACCCAGACGATAGATTTCCTGGGCTTTGTCATAAACTCTCAGGAGGCTCAGCTGAGTCTGCCACGCTCCAAACTTCGGGATATCAAAAAGGAGCTTCGCTCCCTGTTATCCAAACAGATGGTCTCACTCAGGGTGCTGGCCAGAATAGTGGGCCTTCTAGCGTCGTCCATTCAAGCAATTTTCCCAGGACCCTTGCATTATCGGGCACTTCAGAGGCTCAAGATTCAACACCTTCAGAAGGGTCTCTCCTACACCGATCTAGTTCCCCTTTCCCGGGACGTACGGGAGGAGATTCAGTGGTGGCTTGCCCACGTAGAGGCATGGAACGGCAGGGCCATTTTCGGTTCTCTGCCGGAGGTCATCATAGAGTCCGATGCCAGCCGTTGGGGCTGGGGTGCGCGCTGCGGAAATATTTCCACAGGAGGGCGTTGGTCCTTAGGAGAGTTAGATCTCCACATAAATTGTCTAGAACTGCTGGCGGGATCGTTTGCGATCCGGACGCTGTCACCCAAACAAGTATCGTGTTGCATCCTCTTGCGGATGGACAACATATCGGCGGTTCAGTACATCAACAAGTTGGGGGGCACAAGGTCGTCCCTGTTGGTAGAAATAGCGAAGGACTTTTGGCATTTTTGCCTCAATCATCAGATCTCGGTCATAGCCGAGTACATTCCGGGCAAATCCAATGTAGTAGCGGACTGGAACTCCAGACACCTCAAGGATTACAGCGATTGGCAATTACACTCACAGATGGTGCAATGGCTACAGGCAATCTGGGGACATTGCGAGATAGATCTATTTGCCTCCAGACTGAATCGTCAAATGATCAAGTTCTTCAGCTGGAGGCCGGATCCGTTGGCTCTGGCAACGGATGCCTTTTCACAGGATTGGGCACAGAATCTGAGTTATGCCTTCCCTCCTTTCATCCTAATTCCCCGAGTGTTCACACAGATAATGCGCCAGAAGGCAGAGGTGATATTGGTGACTCCACTGTGGAAGTCGCAACCCTGGTTCCCACTACTATTGGAGTCGAGTTGCGACTTTCCCAGGAGGATTCCGTGGTCTTCAACATTGCTCCAGGGCCCTCACAGAGAATTGCACCCGATGATAACATCGGGGCCGTTGTCCCTGATGGCCTGGAGACTTTCCGGCAACGTTGGCACGTGCCAGGATTTTCGGAACAAGCTTCAGACTTTATCAACCAGGCTTGGGCCCCTTCCACCAGAAAACGATATTCTTCAGCCTGGAAAGGCTGGGTTCATTGGTGCGTGGAACAACACGTGGATCCCGTGGGGGCAGAATTACCCTATGTTGTAAATTTTTTGTCCAAAAAAGCTTCTGATGGCTTGGCATATCGTTCTATCAATAATTTCCGTTCAGCCATTTCAGCGGGTCATGCTCAACTGGAGGGCAAACCGATAGGGATGCATCCATTAGTTTGCAAACTCTTGAAGGGTATTAGAGTGGCTAATCCGCCCAAACCAAAGTATTCCTCTTTGTGGGATGTGTCGCTAGTTCTTTCCTTGTTCAATACATGGCCCAGCAATGACATGCTGACAAGGAAACAACTCTCCTCCAAATTGGCCATGTTATTATGTTTGGCAGCGTGTCGACGCTCATCGGATATCAAAGCTCTGGATCTTACAGGTAGAGTGTTTACTCCGGAAGGAGTTTCTTTTAACATTACTTCCAGAACAAAGACAATGTCACGTAATGTGGAATATCATGCTTTCCCTAGCAATGCCAAGCTTTGTGTTGTTCAATGCCTTAAAACGTACGAGTAATGTACCAGGTCTCTTAGGCCTGATGGTGTGGTGCAATTATTAATTGCCTTACAGAAACCCTTCAAACCTGTCACTGCGGCTACTATAGCCAGATGGTTAAAATCTGTTATGCAAGAAGCAGGTATTAATACTCAAGTATTTGGGGCACATTCTATTCGAGGCGCCATGGCCTCTAAGACGTTCATGTTGGGTTCTACTGTACAGGATATCATGCATTCTGCAGATTGGTCCTCTGAATCAACATTTAAACAGTTTTATTATAAACCGGTGGGTGATATATCCTCTGTGGTTTTTAATCAGCGTTAAACTAGCATAATACTGAAGCCTCCGGTCCTGTAATAGAATATAAAATTGGCTAGCATTCGCGCCAAGAATTTTCAATTCTATTAAGGACACGGAGGCGAGGATTATCCCACCCGATTATATTACAGTGTTGTAATTAATACCCACCCGTTGTGTATGTATTCTGATTTTACAGAAGTTGGACTGGTTCTTCCACGTTGGAGGATTTTGTTGGACTTAAGTTATTATGTTGGACTTTTATTGTTCGAAGCAAAGAAAGAGGACGAGTTCCGGTGATGGTGGCTCTTATGGGGCTATACAGGATATGATGTATACCATGAGCATCATGGGAAATGTAGTTTATTTTTCATAACAAAGTTTTTCATTGGCTGCTGTGTGTGGCAATAAATAGAAAGAGAAGCATAATCCTCGCCTCCGTGTCCTTAATAGAATTGAAAATTCTTGGCGCGAATGCTAGCCAATTTTATATCCTTCACATTTTGCAGCGCAGATTTGCGCACCCCCCTAAACTCATCGCAGGCAGTTTCAAAAGGGTGTTTTGGTAATGCTTTCTGTTTTGCAGTATAGTTGTATGTTTTGCAAGCCTCCGGTTTTGCAGATGTTTTTTTTATTTTTTTATTCTTTTATTTTTAACTTCTAATTTATTGCCCAGTAGCAATTCTACAGATATGGAAAACCATATCCAACCTATATGTATGTATGCAGTATATGCATAGCACAAGCCAAGCCAAAAAGGCAGTAGAGCACTTTAAAAGGTCAAAGGCAAGCACACAGTTAATTATTGACAGGAGAGGTAACTGGTCTTTGGATTGTTGCTGCATTATGATTAAAGAGGTGTGTCTTCACCTCTTTCCTAAATTGAGCAGCATTGGGATGATTCTTATGGATACTGGATACTGTCCCAATTATTTATCAGTAATCTTCATTACTCTTACGTCTGCTCATCCTAGCCATAATCATTACTTTTGAGGCGAGTATTCTAAAAATGAAACCCCACCCACCGTCCTCGTTGTTATACGTTGGCCAGCACTCCCAGAATCTTCCTGTCAATGAGCGCACAAGACTAATCCCAATAACAAACACTAATCAATAACACTGAACTAACCATTAACCTTGGGTTCCGGAGCAGCCTGCTGCCTGGTGTAAAGCGCTTTGATGCCTCGTCAGGGGTAGTAAGCGCTATATAAATACAATTACAATACAATACAATAGCATCCAGCTCGGGCGGTGACGTGTTTTTGACACCGGTCGCCCCATGCCCTGTCAAATGCCAGGATACAGCCGAATAAAAAAGGGTCAGCCCCCAGTCGCGACCAGTCTTCTGATTTGGCAGGCTGAAATCAGCTCGTGATCTCGAGATGCATGGCTTCGGAAGGCCCGCAGAAGCAGAGGAGAGAATCCATGAAGTAGCTGGCCTGCAGTAAACCGACTGGAAAGGTGGCATTCAGGTTAGTTTCTTTTCAGTTAATGTTAAGAGTTTTGCTCATTATTGACAGGGCGCATGAAAAGTATAAAAAGTCATATTCAAAGTTGCTTTTCTTTTTTGTAATGTGTTGTACTGTTAGCATTGAGGGTCTGCAGTGACCCCACTTAACCTTCATATAGAGTTAATTCGTTTTAACTTACTTTCTAAACAGAGATTTAGTTTTTACTGTTTACTAGAAGTTCGAGTCAGGCTCAGGCCTGGCTCTGGCAGAGGACTTGTTAGGTTTCATGTGTCTTCTTAGGCAAATATTTTATTTCACCAAAACTAGTTTTATTTCATTATCAGGTATGAAAGAAATCACTTTCAAATAAATATGTGTGTTCAGGCTACCAATTGTACAAAATGATCACTATTAATAGTGCAGTGCTACAATGTGCCCCATTAATGTCAAAGCTTCAATGTGTTATAGAAATACACCTTTTTTTAACTATTAAGAGACTTTATCATATTTCACGCCGTTTGTTGTGTGATTTACACAACACATTTTCACAGCTTGGCTCGTGCATGGGCTCTGAGATCCGAGCCAACTCTCCCTGTTAATTTGTTGTCTTGTCCACCTCTACTATGTACCAATGCAGTGCGAAGAGGGATGTCTTCTGACTCATGTACAACAGCCATTGTTACATCATCAGATAGCTGAAGGGCCGAGTTGGTCCTGCTATAACTGACCTAGTGAAGTGAATGATAAAGGGCAAAATGGTAGCGTGATGCACTTAGTACAACCAAATGCAGCAAGTAAGTCCTTATATACCTAGAAAAGCCAAGGCATACTGGCACATCACAAGAATACTCAAATATGTCATCAGTGTCCTTTCAAAACCTCTAGATTTCAAGCTAATTAATGTGGCGATTGGTCTCCAAAGTGAACATTTTGTTCTAATGTTTTACAAAATGTTTGCAGCAGAAAATCCTTGAAGTAGGTTGTGGTCTCTAGGCTTGTGTGCTTCCTTATTCAAATTTGAAGAAGGTATTCACGCCTCACCACTTTCAAAGTTCACCAGCCGCCACCGCTTGCCACCTGTTAATCCATGTTGAAAGCTGAACAGGAGAAAGGCAGGGCACGGAGGAGAAGGACAGCAGAAGACAGGCGTGACGCACTTTATACTGGAAGTCATCACACTAAACCATTACATGTCTGTACAATTGGACATACCTACATAGAGTCAGTTGGTGCTGCCTTCTGTGTGAGGTGCTCAGCCAGTTCTAGCTTTTTTTAGACAATCACATCTTTCATAGGGCTGTTTTTGAGCCCATGCTTACAATGTAAAAAGGGAAATTAAACTTCAACAAATGTAACATGTTAAAAAGGCAGTATTGTGTGATGGTAACACACATGATGTAAGGATATTTGTCTGCAATTGGCCCACATTTAAAGACCGTTGTAAACCTGAAACTGCAAATAAATGACCTCTTATGAGTGCTGAGCTACGACTTTCAAGTATTTCCAAAGGTTTCCGGAACAGTGCCTGGAAACTTTTGTCAGTCACTACAGTACAAAGGTACACTCCTGCAAAACCTTTGTGAATCTATATTTTCTCATTAAAATCTTGTTGAACAACTTCAAATGCACTTTTCCATGTTTAGAAACCTCTTGCTCACAACTCTACCAATTTTGGGGTGTTCTAATCCCCTTTCTACCCTTTAATTTACTTCTCCTCTTGGCAGGAGTAATTTTTTTATCATTTCCCATGGCAGGAAGACTTTGGAGAGGAGTTTTCACATGAAAAATGTCAAGACCATTGAAAAACAATACACAGTCATTGTTTTGCAAACATTTTACTAATGCTTTTATCCTATTTCCTTAAAATTCATTATTTTACACAACCTCTACTGCAAAGTGTAGAATTAAAAAAAGAGCAGTAGGAAATAGTGTCCACTTCTCAGTCAGTCAAGATTCTTTAATCGGCGAGCATGCCATAACAACACGCATTAAAACCATTAAAATCAAACAATATTGAAAACAATGCAATAAAACTCATAAACCACTTCAATTTAATAAAATAAATCTACATAATTTCATTGTTACGGAAAGCATAAATACTGACAACATAACAACCAATCCACTAAAACATTAGACCATCATAGGTGTCCACTTCTGCTAGAGCCAGCTGGCACACTGGCCCCCTTTCTCCCCCTACCCTTGGCACATTCTTTGGCCTCTACCGTAAACCAAGCTCCACAAGTCACCTCACACCCTACCACGTGAGCTCCCCTCTTGCTCCCTGGCACACACTGAGTGTACAACACCTCCTCCATCTGCATTATCCATAGCGGTCTTGTGCCCCTACCCGGGCACCCTGCACCTTCCCAATTGTACTTTATATGGTCGTTTCCAGTCAAAGCATGTCCCACCATGACCTGGACACCCTACAGCTGAAGATCAGCCTAGTGTGTGGGATACACAGTATGTAAATCTTCACATAAACGAAGTCAGGAAACATGTCCCGCCTTCATAGAGGAAAAAAGCTTCCTGAAGGGGAATCCCTTCCCTGGCGGTAGTTCTAATTCCAGTAAATGCTCAGTCGTATACTATTTGTGTAACTTGGAAGTTGCAGGTTTTGATCCCATTTATCCGGTTGTAAAACTCCCTAAGGGCAAGCCCTTCCCTGCCCATAGCTCTAACCCCAGTATCTGCTCAGTGGTATACTGGGTGTGTAACATGTAAGATGAAGTTTTAGCTCTTGTTGATCCCGTTGTGGTCAGGCTTAGCGCAATGGGCATATGAGCCTGTACGGGGACTTTAAACCTGCTCCTGGATTTATGAGGTTTCGATGACCATGTTTGATTAAGCTTGACCATTCGAGTGACATAAGCCTGCTTCTGAGCATTATATAGGAGCATACAATGATAATGCCAGGACATTTGGACCTGGGAGTCTCAGCCTTCATTTAGGCATTTGAGGCTTTGTCTGGACAAATAATGCTTGTGCCTGGGGCTCATAGGTTCTGTAGTACATATGTGTTTTACAGTTACACCAGGATAGATAAAAAAGTGCGACTCGCATCATAGGTGGACTCCTACCGCATCATGGCAGCACTTTGGTATCTGATGATTAAAATTGACATTTATTTGTTTTAGATGCTATTTTCTGATCATATACATGTTATACATTTTCTTTAATTTAAGTGGTCATTTCCTGGAACGTCATATTTTCTGAGGTCATTGTGGTCAAAGGTCGGTGCGTTGTCAAACAGTATAATGTTTTTCTAATCGAGAGAGCAACAACGTTGGTGAATTGATTTCCAATAGTTGTGCATGTTCATTTTAATCCGTATTTTTTTATCATCTCCTTTGGTTTATGATAGCTGTTCCATGGTAAGCGATGGCTATGCCCTGGCATATGTTGAAGCCACCCTAGTGAAAACATAGGTGGACATTTCGCGACTTTGGTAACTGTGGTATACTTTTATTAATCTTGTACTTCTTGCCGGGTTTTAACTTCAGTTATTACACTTTCTGTGAACTCACCTGAGCAAAATGTCATGTGGCATCCCTTCCTGAGATGACACGTGTGGATGAGGCTATGCCATGTCATATGATGTCATTTCCTGTGATGTCATGAGACCAAAAGGCTTGTGATGTCACTTTTGCTACCCCTGTCATTTTGGTGATTCGACATTCATGAGCAGCTCCTCCCCTCAAAAGCATAATAGACTTAAACTTCTCTGACCTCCAACATAAATAAAAGCACCTGGACCGCTCTACCTTTAGAAACAAAGCCAAAGATCTGTATTATTAATTTTGGTCAGCGTTTGGAGTTATTGGCATTCTGCATGCAACAAGAAAGTAAACGTACCTTGAAGAGCCCACGGTGAAAAGAGAAGCTGATGAGAAAAAGATGTGCAGTCAACAGCGCCAGCAAGACGGCGAGCTTCCTCTTGGCGCACAACAGGAACATGGCGCCGCTGACCTGTGGGGACAAACGAGGAGTGTTTGGCAGGTTCCAACTTTGCAGCCTGGACACATTTTAAAATATCTCTCTTCGGTCACCACCCATCCCCACTATCCCCGCCCTACGTGAGTGCATCTGTCACATTCAAATATTGGCTCAACTCTGCATAAAGGCAGACTCGCGGCGGCTTTTTTCAGTCTGCAAAGATTGAAAAAAGCATACGCAATTTTGAGGTGAGTACCTCACATGGCAACAAAGCCGCTGGGAATATGGCCTTAAAACATGTTTTAGAACACTGCAGTTTTCCCGGGAAGTGAGAATATGACCAATGGAGAACAGGAAAAGTCTAAGGACTGCCCTTTTCTTGATGTCACAGTAGGCGTGGGTGCCTCCTACGTAACCTGAATGTGAGAGCTAGGTGGGCTCACCAGTGTACCCACAAGATGGATCAAATTAGTGAGTCAGTAGCTTGAGGGTGAAACAGAGTGCCATTCAAGCTCATCTCATAAGAGCGTACCAAGAGCTTCAGGATAAACCAGGGTGCCACCCTAGGTTGGGACTATGAAAGTGTGCCAGTGGTTTCAAGGTAAAAAGAGTGACACACTAGGCTGTGATCAAACCAGAGAGCATGTGGCTACATGGTAAAGCAGTATACCACCCCCACCCAGGCCTGCTCGAAATAGTGTCAGTGACTTGTGGGTAAAGCAGGGTAACACCAGAGCACGTGATCAGAATAATGTGCCAAGGGCTTCAGGGTACAGCAGTGTTCTACCCCAGAAAAGGCTCATAAACTTGTTCAAGGGCTTCAGAATAGGTTTGGGGTCAACCCAGGCTGAGCTCAGAAAAGCAAGCCAAGAGCATCAGGGTAAAGCAAGGTGCCACCCCAGGCTGGGCTCAGAAATGTGTGCACAGAGCTTGAGGGTAAGGTAGTGCGCCACTCCAGACAAGGCTGAGAAGACTGCCAGTGGGTTCAAGGTGATGCTGGGAACCATCAGTGGTCGAGGTATGAAAAGTGTCCCATTAACTTCAGGATTAAGCAGCCTCTTTAGGCCTTTGCCCCAGACTAGGGTAACGCATTGGTAGCACGCTTGAACAGGATTAGAATAAGGCTTCAGAGTGAATCAGCGTCCTACACCAAGTTGGGCTCAGAAAACCTTGCCAATCACTTCACCGTGAAACAGTATCACCCCAGCCCAAATCAGAAAAGTCTGGCAGGGGCATCAAGGAAAAGTAGGGTGCCACCCCAGGTGTGGCTCAGAAAAGTATGTCTGGATTTCAGGATAAAGTGGGTGTGATTGCATGTCAAGCTGAGACGAGTGCACCAAGGGGCGCGGGATAAAGCGATGTGTGGAATTGGAGTTAAGAACACTGTTGCATGGACTTCAGGGGAAGTAGGATGCTATGGCATGAGGGTTCTGAACTTTTGCATGTGTTTAGGGGGGGGGGGATATGGTGGCACCCAGGCTGGGCTCAGTAGAGCATGCAATGGACTTCGAGGTTTTGCCAGGTGCCATCTCAGGCAGTGCTTTAAATGGAAATATAAGTGCAGGTGCTCACTCTTTAGAATACCTGTTTGCTCCCAATAAGTGCTCGGAATCTCCCATTAAATGTATTGAAGCAGTGCTGAGAAGTGCAGGTACTCTCCCTTTCGAATTATAAAGAAGTGCAGGTACTCAGTACCGGTCAGTACCAGATGATTTAAAGCACTGATCTCAGGCCAGTCTTAGAACTGAGTGGACATGTGGTTTCAGGGTAAAGCATGGTGCCCTCCCAGGACAGGATAAAAAGGGAGTGCCATTGGTGCCTACCGGTAGCACTACTTACTTAAAGGAAAGCTGGTCAAACCCCAGAAATACCCTCCATTATGAGCAGGCCTACACAATTCAGAGAGTTTACTATAAATCCATGAAGCAGTGCAGTGGGTGAACTCCTAGTGAGCCATACAACTTTGTGTGGGTCTGCTAACCATCTAGTGTTCTTCCTGGAGGGGACTAGCTTTCCTTCGTCAGTCTGTAGACCTTGTTCAAGGGTCACAAGAGGTAGGACAACCAAAGCTGAATGTCGCAAGGCTCTATGCGCAAGATTCTCAATAATCCCCACAGTAAAATGCAAAAATATCAAATTGTGTGCTCCAAGGACGAGGGCAGCCACTCATACCCATAAAGGCGGACTAGAAAAATCCAGTCCTACAACAAGAAACAAGTTATCCTGAGCACCACTAAGTGTGTGTTATGAAATTAAAGTCCAATCCGTCTTCTTTCCACTCCGATGTTTATTCTTGAGATATTTTCATCACAGGTCACTATTCATCATTCCTTGACACGCTACAATGTTCTCCAAATAGCCAACACGTGTTTCGTCAGACATGATGCATTCGCATCTCTGACTTCATCAATGCTATAAACAAATAGACAACACACGTCTAAATCACACTAGAAATGTTATATAAGATCACCTTCACCATATCACCCATGTGTTTGGCGATCTCAAAGTGATTTGTATAATCCTAAACACTCCAACACATATGTCAAGTTATAGACCTTGGTAATACATATGTCACAGAAAGAGGGAATTAAATAAGGTGCAATTATTGTTACCTTAAGGTTCATAAAAACACATAATCTAAATCAAGTGGGAAAATATACTCACACTATAAACACAAAACAATAATTACATAAGTGCTTAAACACACACAGACATGTCATGTATAGTACATAAGTCACCACCAACCCCGTGACTCACACCATATATCTCTTAAGTTGTTCCGGTCAATGAGCTCACCGCTCAAATATCACTCAACTCCAGACGTCAAATGCTTAAAGTAGATTTCTGTTCAATCTAGAGCACAAAATATGAAAATCACTGTCCAACAACCATAGTTTCAGTTTTAATACAAGACACACTAAATTCCGTCAAAATTAGACGCAAAATTCTTACCACTATTCTTTTCTAGTCCTCCATCCAGGACACTTGATAACAAAATTAAAATACTTCTGACCTGCAAGTAATACAACAAGTATGTCAGAAGAGAGAAACTTGGTCTTTCACCTAAACATATATTTACTTTGGTCAATCATAACACTAGCTAGAATAAAAAAAACAAAAAACCCTTGTATTTAAATAAAGCTTGTGGTTTGGTGTATAATTAACTCTCAAGACCTGTATGTACTCAATATATAGCACATGTCATGCCCATCAGGTACATTATTCCTTCTCTAGTTGTCTTGATTATACTGGCACCTATCGCCATTCTATCAAAATAGACATATAAGTTCAAGTAAAAATAATGTACACTAGAGACGGTCATATTATCAACCCGATATAAATCGCTATCTTGCAGGCAGTTGTCTAGTGAATCCGAACCCAATATCTACACCATCAAAACCCCGCATTTAACTGCATACATAATTCATATTGTCCACTCTTCTTGATCATACTAAAAATATTACCGACATCGTATAGCTGAAGGTGTAAAAGTTTTACTTAAACCCCCACGTATTACCTGGTGTCCCTACTACCCGCCGATTAACTGTCTAGATGTCACCCGGTCACGAGAGGTTTATTACCAGTACTCACCCGAGTGGGAGAGAGTATTCTCACTCGTCTTTCTTCGGCGTCTTGCTCAGGGGCCATCTTGAATCTCTCATATTTATAGAAAGCCCAAAATCAATTACCCGCGTACTATTACTGGACGCCACATTAAATACCCCACAAATAAAATGCAGCTTCATGTCTCTAAAACACCTATCTTGCCACTTAAGTGTCCTGCTCATAAACGTCTGACAACATGATATTCAAAATTAAAACCACAACACTATCCTTACACAAGATGGCCGCCATTGCCCTCAAGTGTATAACAGAGTTCGGTGCACGTTACGAGACATAACTCGTGACACATACATAGTGTTTGTGTATACGAAGAAACTTTATTACCACCAAAAAACGAGCAAAAACCAATGTTTTTGATTTGCTCTCCTGACTTGAAAAGGATCAAATATTCATGGTCAGTACGCGGTAAGCTTGTTTGTCATACCGCACACGATCCGAACTATACCAAATTCCTCGTTAACTTCGCTAATGTTGAATACTTCAAGAATTATCTAAAAAAAAAAAGACCTTTATTTCGAATTCTATATTATTAAACAAAGAAATCCTTATTGAGGTACAAACCACATGAACACTTATCCTTCATACTTATCATAAAAGAGCCACTGCCCAACTATACTAGGAGACCGTAGGGGCAAAATAGAAACTTATTCTCTCGCAGTAAATCTACCCTGTTCTTAATAACCAGAGCCTCCTATCCAACTCCAAAGGACACTAACAATGCATATATTCTGGGAGGTGAACCCATTATCACGGAACAACTAAATTACTATTCTAAAAACAGTTCTAATTTCATATAGTAGGACATCATCCAAAAAATAGTTTAATACCCTTCTACCTAACTAGTTACATACAAGTTTGTACAATTATATGTATTACACAATATATACAATATAACATACTGTTCCATGCTTCTAAAAACCCAGATTTCACACATTCCAAAATTTAATCTCATGTTCTAATTAACAGCATCATAATCCATGTATTAATATTGACCCACTACTATCCTTGTTATGTACACAAGAAATATTGCATTTCATGAACTATGTTGAGCCCAAGCTCTACAGATTTCAACGTCATTATCCAACGTGCTTCATTCTGCCTCAACATCAACTCCCTGTTGCCCCTCTAGGGTTACTGGGTGTCGTCTGTAGACCATGGAATCTAAATTGCAGATGTTTCCCTTGAGCAGTACAGTCACACATGTGCTGAGCTATCAGATATCTCATATCTCGTTGCTTAACTGCTCTAAAGTGTTCCATGATTCTCTCTCTCATAGGTCGAATAGTGCTGCCAACATATATCATCATGCAATTACAAATAAGTGCGTATACTACATATTTTGTCATGCAATCAATGTGGGTCTTAATTTTAAACATAGGAGAACCATTAAATCTAAATTCCTGAATACCATCCACGGCCAGCTTACACATACTGCAGTGTCCGCACTTGTACGAACCAATAGTCATATTGTGTAGCCATGTTTCTCGTGTCGGTGTAAGTGGGTAGCTTGGACTTATAATGCTTCGTATTGAGTTACCTTTTTTATATGTGATACTGCGATGTTCTTTCACGTGACTCTGCAGGTCCCTGTCCATTCTCAACAAGGGCCAATGCTTTTTTAGTATGTTGTACAATTTATGAGAGTGGGGATGATAGTTGGTAATCAGTCTCACTGTACTTTCCTTTTCTCTCACGCTAGTGTCAGCTCTATCTTTCAGTTTGTGCGTTTTAATTTCCGTGCTCTGGTGATCACAAGAGGTAGGGCCACCTACTATTAATGCAGAGACGTCGCGTCTGTGGAAACTGCTAACTCATTGCACACAGCCCAGTACCATCGCAGGTACAAAATGACGCCACATCCACACATCTGCCTAACCATTGCCTAACCATTGCCGCCTCAATCTCACGCCCATATTGTCTTATCGATCACATGTCAATGATTCTGACGTGAGCGCAAATATACAAAAGGCTACTGGAATTATGCAAATCTGTGACAGCAACGTTTTCCGCATAATTATAGATTTACTGCATGTGCTATATAATTTACAATCTGCTGTACAATTTGCAGATTTCAACAAAAAATGAATTGTTAGTATAAACGAAATAAAACTGCAAAAGTCAACTGGTCGCCCTTCAGTTGCTGATTGGTATATTCTTGTGTTGGAATTTCAGTAATACTACTACTAATATTGCTAATGGTGGGTACCAGTGATAGCTCTGGTTTCGCTATCACAAGTACTGGTAGTGTGGGGACAAGGTGGTGTCTGCAGTGTCTAACACGAGCACTGGTAGTGTGGTGGTGAGGCGGTGTTGGCAGTATCTGCAGTGTCTGCCACGAGCATTAGAAGTGTAGTGGCAAGGCAGTGTCAGCCGTATCTGCATGAGCACCAGTATGGAAGCAAATTCTGTACCCCAAAAATCAAGACACACCCCCAACATTTGCCTTAAACAGTGTTCCCACATTTCGCTGGATCGTCAATTTCATGAGGCAATGTGTCCTCCCCGTTAAGACACCTCCCCAAAACATCAGAATCAGGAAAAATGCAATTCATTAAATTATTCTAAATTGAGAACGATTAGGTCCGCCCAATAACTGAGTTCAAGATCAATGAAAAGTTAAAGGGTTTTATTACCAAATCCAAACGTAAAGCTTTCCAGAATCAATGCCATAAAGGCTATTGATGCAGAGTTATACAGAAAAAGAAAAACAGGCAGCATCGCCAGCATGCAGCATCTAACTCTCCAGGAAAATCTTCCCACTGACCTACAAAGTGGAGGGTTTTTATACATTATTCTTGCATATTAAATTAACATTCCTGCAGATTCATTGTGGTTTGAGCAAATATATAATTTTCTCAGCAAATCCAAGCAAATAAAAAATAGACATCACATTGCCTTAACACCAAAGCACTAACCCACTACATGGATAATAATTCAGCACCCTGTATGCTAATGTCCTCGGGAGATGCTTGAATAGAACAGGTTACATTAACAATAATGTGTTATATGAATGAATAAGTCTCAGTGTACAAGCAGAAGAAAATTAAAAATGTTGTAAATTTACTGCTGAACTGGGGAAGGTTCACATGATTAGAACATCGGCAGTGGAAAATTACTGGATTCATTACATCTTAACAATGCTCTGCAGAGCCTGTGGAGAGGATGTGCGGGGGAGAGGGCACTGAATGAGGGACAGAGATGACTTCCATTGTGTACAATGTGGCGTTTTCACAGAAATGTGGCCTAGTTAACATATATTAGAAAAACGTACTTCTACACATCATAGGAATTCCGTTTCAAATCAAGTCATATGATATTTGTGTGTACGTGTGAATTTGTATGTTAAAATACATACATCACACTGTTAATGATACACAAAATATAAACCCATACAAATCTTTAACACTTGCAATGTAGGGGCGAGACGGTGTTGGTAGTGTCTACCATGATCCCATGTAGTGTGGAGGTGAGGCAGTGTCCGCAGTGCCTCCAACAAGCACTAAAAGTGTGGTGGAGAGGCAGAGTCAGCAGTGTTTACCCCAAACAATATAGTGTAGAGGTGAGACAGTGTTGGCAGTGTCTACAACAAACAGTAGTAATGTGGAGGTGAGGCAGTGTCTACCACAAGCACTAGAAGTGTGGTTGTGAGGCAGTGTCAGCAGTGTCTACTATGAGCACTGGTAGTGTAGGGGTAAGGCTGTGCTGCCTATTCTTTAACATAAAAATATAGCAGTGGAAAGTCATATTGCACTGCTGTGACATCACACTAATATATAAAATCCTTCAATCTTTCTGTATATGAAATTAGTAAGGTTTATAATGATGCGTGTTGTACCGTTATGACTTCGCCCTTGGATGTAATGGCAGTCATGTAATTTGGCATGAAGTTACACTAACATACTTTAATTACCTGATATTACATTACACAGGTGTGCAATGACTAATTCTTCACTGGTGTGACATCACATTGATGCTATGTTATAGGTCACTTGTAGAGCGCACGTTCACCATAACGTCTCTTGGCGCTGGTAGCCGAGGGAAGCATCGATCACTGATTTAGGCACAGGATTGTCGGAACAACCACGTTTTTAAGAATCGCCTGAATTTCCCATAGTTGGATACTGATCCAATACCCAAGGGGAGGGTGTTCAATGTAAGAGGAGCCAATACAGAAAAACTGGCCCCTCCTAGCCTTTTCCTCTTGCTTCTTGGCACCGTAAGTACATTTAGATGAGCCGATCTAAGATGCCATGTGGCGCTGAAGTCTGGTCAATATAAAACCAGGGCTTTCACCACGAAGAGTCTTAAAAATCGTACAGGCCGTTTTGAAGACGGTCCCCTGGGCCACAGGGAGCGAGTGGAGCTTTTCCATCAGTGGCTTAGTGTGACTATGTTGTGACTGGCAAAAGACCAGCCGGCCCACCTGATTTTGCACCAATTGCAACCTGGTAATTAATCCAGTTGGGAGTCCCAAGTAGAGGGCATTCGCATAGTCAATCTGCGATATCACTAGGGTGATGATGATTTGAATGGCAGCTTTCTCTGTAAAATATCTGCGGATTTTCCTTATTCTTCGACGTTGGAAATAGCATGAGGATGACACAGCTCCAATCTGTTGTTTGAGAGATAACTCTTCGTCAATAAGAATCCCAAGGCTTTTCACCGCTTCTCTTAGGCGTGGGGGAGGAGCCTAATTCTAAAGGCCAACAACAAAGACTTTCATTATCCCCGTTTATGACCTCACACCAATCATATATCTGCATAGCTGCCAAGGTTTCGGATTGCTTATGTGTGACTGCCATAATTTCAGTGTAATTATGAGTGACATTCAATGACTATGAGTGACACTTTCTCGTGAGCAAAATCAAGCAATGAAGTTCATGGAAATAGATAAATAGCAGAAAAAGCACACAATGTGAGCAACAAGAAACTCGAAGAAGATCTTCAAACTGCTGCAAAGCACCTGAAATGGAAGGGCGCTAACCTAGTGCCATGGGACAAAAGCAGAAACCCACTGAGCTACCTGCATAAAACACATTTGTGCGATATGCATGATACTCAGACTGCTGACTTATTGACGCTCAGAGCTGAAACAAAGTAAAAGTAGAGTTGGACCACCAGGCTCATCCCAAAACGAGTTAGTGCGACTGAATCCGTAATGCTGAACTCAACTTACAGTGAGCAGACAGACTGCAGTAAAAGGTCACTATTCCGTATTCTGCTAACCAAGATTCTTCTCTCTTTACATAAAGGAAGACATCTGCAGAGAGACTGCATTAACCAATTGAGGTTGCAGTACGTAAAAGAGTGCATTTCCCACCCATTATTTGAACTTACATGTATTGTTCACGTAAAGTGTGGGCGTTATTTTATACACAGTTATCTGAAGGTAAAAGATCAACAAAAACTGAGATACAATTATTTCGTCCTTTTAAACAGGTCTTTTCCCCTCTCTCTCCCACGCTCTGATATTGTGCCCATTGCACCCAGTTCAGTGCTCTGCTGCCAGACTTACCTGTGCCATCCAGATGTGCCTGCCATAGCAGGCTGAGACTATTACTGGGGCCGTACTGAATACGTAACACGAAACATACCGTCAAGTCTCATTTTAAATTGGCACCTATGATAAAAAATCTTCCCTCCAGGCCCAGCTAAATCAGTGAGGAGCTGATAATGTTAATTGTGTCTGGAAAAGCGGAATCGCAGAGCGGACTGGCTGCATTATATGAACAGCGGAGCACCCCTTATAAAGATGGTCCCAAGAGCTATAAAAAGCGTGACTAAAGTATTTTAGTGCAGTGATGCGGACACCAGCACTAAAATGCGTTAGACTAACATGTGATGCGTGGTACTTGGCAGGGCTGACTGTATGACTTCAAACCAGTAACAATGACTTTCATTGTTAGGTGGTATGGCGTAACAGGAGTGAAGAACCGTTTTCAGGTTCCACAGCAGCCTCCTTGACTTGCAACAGGGCATTTCATACCCATGAGATTGTGCGCTATACAAATGTTAAATAATAATAACAATAAGTATTGGTGGTTCCAAAATCCCAATGATGATACTGATCTAAATAAAAATACAACAATTACTTGATGACAAAGTACCTGTGCTCTGACCGCTTAACATATCATAATAAAACTGCTGATAGTTTGGGGAGTCACACAACGAATCCGATTAGGGTGACCACCTCGCATGGAGGCAAATTCAGGGCAGTGACTGTAAAACGTTAGGGCAAAGGGTCAAAATTCAGGGCAAATTTCAGGACACAAGGTAAATTTTACAGACACATATGAGGAGGTTGCGCAATTATAAAATAGATGGTTACACACGTAGAAAACAAAATAGGTTTATGTTCTTTGGCTTGTTTTATATACATTACATGTAGCTGGACTTAATAAAGGATTCAAAAACTAGCCAGCATTTGCACACTAAACAGAATTTGTCAACTGACATACCACATTTGCCTTCTTAATGGAGGGATTTGTGAAACTCCAGAAACAAGATGCTGGGGGTAGCACAGCATTCTGATAAGGTAAGGTAAGGCAGCAGACACCAAGCAAAAGAGCTGAATAACTACAAATGGCCATAAAAATGTCCAACAGGAACATGTGCAAATGTAACAATTCAAACCTGCGGAATGTGTACATACCAACTTACCATATAGTGCAGTATAACTCAGCCATATCTTTCCCATGGGGAACAACTATTAAAACTCTATGTTTAGCCATAGCGTATATACTGAAATTTGACCACTAGCATAGTTTCATCATCGAAAACCTCTACCTCCATTATGCTTATCTATCATCCACCTAGCTTTCCTATGACCATGATTCACAAATTTCTCAACAACTTCTCTGCCTTCGCTTGTCATAAGAAATGAAGAAATAGGTCCCCACTTGCCCCTTCTGCTCCTCAACACCTTTTCTTCTAGCTCAATCCTTCTGTAGATAATTTTCTTAAGATATCTGAAATACCCTTCCTAGCCCAATATGTCTTGGATAAAGCGTAAAACGTTCCTTATCTATTGATTTCTTTGTATCACCGGTCAAGATTCTAGTTTATAAACAAGAGACCTTGTGGTGTAGAGGCACTTTAGAAATTCACATTAAAATAGCATACCATAACTAACACATTAGTCTCCCATCGGATAGATGGTCGAACTACCCAACCCTTCGTTGGGTGACATCCTCTGGGATCCCTGCCCACAGGTATGGGAATGGGATAGGAAAAGCAGCATCAAAGACACTGCAGCGAGTCACAACTGGTGGAGGAAGGGCAGGGATCAGGCCTAGTCACATCATCAGTAGGTCCAGGTCTTCTGGTCTGGGTCCAGTGGCTAAATTCCATACAAAAAAGGTTGCATCCTTTCTAGAAAAGCAATGCCATGGAAACTAATGGGAACAGCTCTTAGCTCAGCCAGGACCAAATGTGCTCTGCAGAAGGCATCACTGACTGCCACTTTATTTTACTTTAGTATAGCAATTTCAGCTGAGGTATAATCTTTTATATTTAAAAAGCATATTTCGAACTGTTTCACTTCAACACATTAGATTAGATTAGTGCGCTGAAAGGCCTTTTTAGAATTAGTGAATCAGACCCTTTCTGCCCTGAACATTTTGTCAATGACTCATGGGCAAGCCTGTTTTCTTGTGCCTCCTATAAGCCCCTTTACTGTTACAGATGGGGTTATGATCTCTTAAACAATATAGAAGAGGTTTTGTTTTTTTTTTTATTATTTTTTATTGAGAGTTCATAGATATTACAAACATACAATTATATCATATATAAATACATATTCCAAAATATTAAGGAGAGAAGATGACAACATTAGTCAAAAGTGCAAACTATTAAAAATTTATAAATACTTGATTCAAAGTGTTCAACAGTACAAACATAGTATTCCTGTAATACAGAAAAAGATCAAAGCTAAAGTGCAAAGTGCTACATACCTATAAAATCTATCATTTAATACCAAATATTAAAAAAGAAAAAGAAAAAAGGATCACCCTAAGATAGAATGCAGACTAAAATATCAGAATTATTACACAGCTATCTGATCCAACCTATTATGTCAACTGCGATATATTATCCTATCGTTCAAACATACTCCAATATTTCTCATACTTTCTTATGGCTCCTGATCTTATAGCATATTTCCTTTCTAATTCTTGTATTTTAGATAATTTAGCTCTCCATGCATTAAAGGTAGGTACTTTCTCAGATTTCCAAAGTTGCAAGATTAAAGATCTTGCTATTAATGCTGCAATAAACAAAGACTCCTCATGCGAAGAAATAGTAGGAGAGCAGCCCAGAACTGCAATGGATTCATCGAATAATATGAGGGGATCTATTGTAATTCTAAGATATTTCTCGATCTCCTCCCATAAACTCTGAATTTTTGGGCACTTCCAGATGATATGCGCCCAGGTGCCTTTCTCAGCGCAGCGGAAGCATTTATCTTCTATATGAGGGTATATATTATGAAGAAAGGAGGGTGTTCTATATATCAACCATTTCGAGTAGTATTGCATGCGTTTAAAATTTGCCCCTCTGAATATAACTTTGTTAAGCTTGTTAAGCCTATTCCAAGTTGGTTTCAAAATCTGTATATCTTCCCTTTTCTTTCATCTATCTCTAATTTTTTCATATAATGAGAAGGAATTATTTTCTTCAAAGATTTTAATCCAGATACTAATCTTCCGATTAATGGGGCGATTAAATGCATCGCTAACGCTAGTTTTATAGCACAGATTTTCCATATCTAATTTTTCCAATATAGGTTTTAATCTGATAAACGACCACTTTAAGATTGTGTTAGAATGTTGAAGTCCCGTTTCAATCTCCGCCCAGGTTTTCCAACAGTTCCCCTTAATAAAATCCTGAATCTGGACATACCCATTTTCTTCCCACAACCTTAGTATATTCTTCTCCAAAATACCTATATCCCCCATATATATATTCGAGAGCCTGGTTGAATTATTAACTCTTGGAATATCATAGTGTGTTAAAAGCTGAGTTTTTGTTTAAAAAACCATTGTAGGATCTTATAACGTACTTTCTTAGGGTATTTAGTAACTCTTGTAGGATCGATAATATTGTATTCCCTTAAGATCTTTTTCATAAAAAATTATCTGCCTCTTGGGGATCTAAAAAGAAAAATCTAAAACTGTGATGTGCAAATGTCGCAAAATAATAATTTCTAACGTTCGGAAGAGATAGTCCCCCTTCTGATACAGGATATGTTAAAGTGCTAAGTGCCAATCTTGGTACCTTATTTGCCCATAGAAAAGAAGAGAACATACTATCTATCTCTTTAAAAAAAGAGGTCTGTATTGCACAAGGGGCTGCACTGAAGAGAAAGTTAAACAATGGAAGAATAGACATTCGAATTAACGCAACTCGTCCCTATTATTGATAGCGGGAGCTGGTTCCATCGTAATAGCTGTGAGTTCACCTTTTTCATCAGTGGGATATAATTTAAAGAAAAAAGGTCTTCTACTTTCTCCGTTACCTGAATCCCTAGATATCTCTTGGGGCGGGTGTTGTATATCTGTCTAAACTCAGGTAATAAAGAATTCACACCGCAATTGCATAATATAATTTCTGTTTTGGTCTTATTGATTTTATAACCACCTATTTCTTCGAAATCTGCAAATACCCTCATAACTTCCACCTGGGTATCTATCTTTGAGTCCAAAAAAGAGCAATGTCGTCAGCATAGAGTTTTATGTTCGTCATACCTTGAACTGGGACTGTACAGGCTCTTTTTTCCCTGATTGCAATTGCCAATGGCTCTATAAATAGAGCAAATAAAATCGGGGAGAGGGGGCAGCCTTGTCTAGTGCCTCTATTTATTTGACATGTCCCAATATTAGTAGAGTTGATTAAAATTTGCGCATGGGAGTTCGAATAAAGTTGTTTTAATAAAAATATAAACTCAGTTGGAAAACCAAATTTTTCTAAGATCGTAAAAAGACAATTCCAAGAAACAAGATCAAATGCTTTTTCAGCATCTAAAAACCAGATCTGAGCCTCAACTTTATTAATATTAAAAAAATCCAATGCCTCTAATAAAAAATTTGTGTTAGTATAGAGGTGTCTCCCTGCTACAAAGCCACACTGATCCCTCCCAATAAGTGAACCCACCACAATATAGAAGAGTTTTGTGTACAGTGCACATCTTCAACTGAATTATTTGAAGGTGATTTAAAATATGATGATCACGGTCAAGGAGCCACAGCGGAAAAAAATAATTGTGTACAATCACACAGTTTATTCAGGTTGGCAAGCAGGGATTGAATATGCTATCACAAAAAAACCTAAGTGTGTTTAAATCTGATGTGAATCAGTATCCCCACAAGCAAGGACGCCTTGAGTGAGACAAAAGACAATTCAGTTTGTGGCAGCTCTATAGTCCATTGAACCACATATCAGTGAGTCCTCTCTTTGTGTTGCTCTGCCTGCAAATTGACAGACTTCTGCTTCAGATTTCATCATTAGGGGAAATGAGGCAATGAGAGGTCAAAGTGACCTACCCACAAATAGAATGTGGGCAGGTTGATAAAGGAAATGTTTGACTAATACTAAGGTCTAGCCTTGTCAGTCTGCTATAACCACCAGCCTGCCCTGAGTGCAAGTTTTTGATTTAGTTACAGCCCTGTCCACTTCGGAGTCTGAGGCTCTAACCACACACACAACCTCTGACAATTCAGGTCCTGCATATATCAAGCAGTTTATACTATTGTGTTATGTATATGATGTTGATCATTTAAAAGAAAAAAAAGCCATTTTCACAGGAAATCCACTTTGTTTTCTTTTATGCATTACTGTTTTATGCTTTAAAAATTTCATTTTTATTTTGAGCCATGAAAACATGGACATTTTTTGTTTTACTAAATGCAGATGCAGTAAGCTTGTGCAAACCTCCCGTCCAACTCTGATTTATCACAGATCTCCTGGCCAGACAGAAATAATGTACTTATTAAATATCATGAAACCTCTGTTGGTTAATACAATCACTGTAGATGTCGGTTTGTGCAACCAGAGAGCAACAGAATTGAATCCTGGTTGGTGTAGCGGGGAATAGTGAGCTGGGTATTTTTAGTGAGGTCCCCGTCTGTGACAGAAAGCACTGTGAATGTGTAAATCATTATTTTAAATGTGCATTACACACAGCATAAGATAGGCTGCCACAGAATGTGCAAAAAAAAAATTAGGTTTAAGATAAGGAAAGTTCTACCAATTATAGATTTTAGTAATACGCAGACTGTACCTGGGGCAAAACGTTTTTATAACTGTCCTTTAGAAGGATTCACTACAGTTGAGCTGGTAACATCGTTTAAAAAACAGAAGAATCTTTGTCGTCAGGATGCTTCGAGGGATTCCATCAGGGCCGGATTGGGAACCCAAAACAGCCCTGGAAATTTTGTCGGGGGAAGGCGGGGAGGAGGGGGGGGTGGGGGTGAGGGGCGTGGAAGTGTGAACTACTGCTGCTTTTGTTACTGGGGGCCGATATTGTAACACTGCTGCAAAACTGGCCCCCAGTAACAAAACCAGCCCCCACTGCTGCAAAACCGGCCCCCACCCTTCAAGCTCTCCAGGGAAACGACTGATGCCCGCTACGACCAGTTGGACCTTTGATTCCATCAGTTAACATCAATGCCGGCTTCCAAGCAGTCTTTACATCTGAGGATTAGTCAATTGCACACATTTACATTTCTTTCAGGCAACAGACACCCTGGCAAGAAGGCTGTTTCAAGTTTAGCTCTCTACCTTTCCCTCCGGATCAAAGCACAATAGGCCCTCTCCCTCTCCACTTCAGCTGAGGTATCTGAAATGTTTGGAGTTAACCTTCGTCTTTTAGTCCAAAGTAGGGGTGGGCGGAATTTGCGTAGTCGCGCTACGCAAAGCTCCGCGAAACGGTAAAGAATCTATGCGAGCACGCAAAAGTTCCGCGAACACGCGGAATTGCTTGTTCCGCCCGTTCGCAATGCTTTTCTCCTGTTCGCGAACGCTGTTTGCGTGCTCGGGGAGAAATATCTCGTGAACACGCATTTTAAAAGCGCGAACAAGCAAAAAATTCCGCGAAGCCGCGGATCGCGGAATTTTTGGCAATTCCGCGTTCTCTGCAGAACGCGAAATTACCCAAATTCCGCGAGCGGAACGGAATTAACCGCCCAGGCCTAGTCCAAAGGCTAAAATTACATGCTCTCCATTGAAACATGGATGACGGACAACGGACATTAGGGCTAATTTACGGACAGTCCGTCTGAATTACAGAAGGGTGGTCCCCCTAAACCGGATGTCCAATCCATTTGGACAAAAAATGCTCTGAACCAGATTCCCACCAGCATTTGTGATCCCAGAGTGATAGGCTATTCATTGCAGTCGGCAAGCGACAGTATAGGAAAATGGACTTCCCAGAATCTGTTTCCTCTAAGAACAGACTTGCACGCAACACTTGGTGAATTGCCAGTATTAGAGGGGTCATGCAGTGTAGAGAAACAGCTTTCTTCGACCATTACTGCACTTCTAACAATCTCCTACAATAGGCATTCTAGTTTGTTTGATGATGTCATATAGGGTGCTGCGATCCAGTGACACATCATGCACTGCAGACCCTTTAAAGCAGCACTTTCTAGCAGCGGCGGCCACCATAAAGGAAGGCTGGTAGGGCGGGTGTGGTCGCGCGCGTGGAATTGAATATAAAATAAAGAAAACGTACCTTTTGCAGCCGGCCGCTCCAGCGTCACGTCTCCTCGCGCCGCCTCTCCTCTTCCTGCCTGCTGGTCCCAGCAGCCCCTGGGACTGACTCCCTCTCCAATCCCAGTGTTGCAGAGCAAGCCGGGGGATTGGTCTGAGAAGGCAGAAAAGATGCCCTGCTCAGACCAGGGAGTCTGTGGGGTTTCTCCAGCCCGGCTGCTCATTGCAGCTGGGCTGGAGAAAACCTAAGTGCACATGTGTGTTTTGGTCGGCCAGAGACGGCCGGCCAAAACACATATGCGCACTTAAGGAGTGGAGTGCACGTCGCACTCCTCCTTCCCCCTCACATACCTCGGCCCCGCCCCTCCCATCATGATCATGCAAGAACATAATTTTAATTTACATTTGCTGGCTCTGAGCCAGGGAGTGGGGCAACGCTCCTCCGCCATTGCGGAGGAGCCGCCACTAATTTCTAGAGCATTTACAGCAGGCTAGCCTGTTTTTAATGCTGTCCCACATGGAAGCAACTCAGTTTAACAGTAAGTCATGCCTCACTGGAGTACACACTTGCTAGAACAAGAGGTGCCATTCTGCTGGCACTTGTCAGTGTTGCCCCTCCCCTTCTAGCCTAACTCGCCCTGCATCTCATAAAACCAGTGCTTTAAATGGGCAGGTACTACCCGATACTGAGTGCCTGCACTTTTTTAATTTGAAAGGGGGAGTACCTGCACTTTTTAGCACAGCTGCAATACATTTAATGGGAGTACGGGTATTTTGCAGGAGCAAATAGGTGCTCTAAATAGAGAATAGAAGGACTTCTGTATTTACAGTTGAAGCTCTACATTAAACAAAGCTTTTAGGTTCTAAGATCTCAGGACTGCATGATGCCTTACTTCTTAGCTCAGATGCTTCTGAAGAGGTGCTTGCTCACATCTTGGTTCAGCATAGTATCTTGTTTGTCGGCTCAGAGGGCGCTCAAAAGGTACTAAGGCAGCTCCCGGGGCTGGACGCTGTGCTGTTTCTGAACTAGTAGTCAACTTCCTGTAGCTAGGCAGATGCTGTCGGTTTCCTCCTCTTTTTTTTAAACCAATATATCACTGCTCTGCTCAGGCCCTTCTGCGCACACAGATAAGGACATGTTGCTCACATCCTGTTTGCTAGTACGGCACCTTGTGTAACGCTGCCACACATTGATGAGTTCTGTGGGAAGTAGTGATACCAGGGTTAGACAGCATATAGGTCACTCAGGCAGTCCCAGAAGGGGTGGTCTGAGAGGGCGGTGAGTGGGCTGGCTTTTAGCTGTTTATTGGCCTTTTTTACGATCTTGTGAGCTGGGTTTAACTGTTGATTTCAGAGGCATTACCACAAAAATTGGCTGCAACAAGTGCAAATGCGTGCAGTTTCCCACACCTTCCAAAGCATCTGTGCAATGTGTGGGTAGGTCGAGTGCCCACGACAGGAAACGGCTCAAAACGTATTGTGGAAACATCAAATTTATCTTGCACTAAACGACCTGGTTTTGCAAGGGGGGCACCTGCTTTTTTGGTCCCGGGCTCGGCGGCGATCTAGGGAAACCTACCAAACCCAGACATTTCTGAAAATGAGACACCCGGGGGGTCCAAGGATGTGTGGCTTGCATGGATCCTTCAACGTTTTCTTACCCAGAATCCCCTGCAAACATCAAATTTAGCAATTTTCTCACATTTCTGTGTGGGATCACCGTGTCGGCACAAATCTTCCACCACCCAGCATTCCCTCTATCTCCCGAGTAAAATTATACCTCACGTGTGTGTGCTCAAAAAGCTTAAAACGTCTAAAAAAAAAAGTGCTGATCAGTTCGCTCTCCGATACGTGAGGTATCATTTTACTCGGTAGACCAAGGGTAACCCTGGGTGGTAGGAAATTTGTGCCAGCGTGGTGATCCCACACAGAAATTTGAGAAAAATGAGAATTTGTAGCTAAATTTGAGGTTTGCAGGGGATTCTGGGTAAGAAAACGTTTGGGGGTGGGGGGGTCCATGCAAGCTCCCTGAACTCCCCTGGGTGTCTGGTTTTCCGAAATGTCCGGGTTTGGTAGGTTTCCCTAGATGGCCGCCGAGTCCGGGTCCAAAGATGCAGATGACCCCTTGGAAAGCCAGGTTGTTTTGTGATAGATAATTTTAATGTCGTCACAATACGTTTTGGGCCCTGTCACAGACACTTGGCCCACCCACACAAGTGAGGTACCATTTTTATCGGGAGACCTGGAGGAACGCAGTGTGGTAGGAAATTTGTGTCGGCCCCATGATCCCACAACTTTTCCACAAAAAAATATGAGGAAAATGTGATGTTTCTAGCTAAATTTGAGGTACGCAAGCCACACCTCTCTGGACTGCCCTGGGTTCTAGTTTTAAGAATTTTCTGGATTTGGTAGGTTTCCCTAGATGACTGCCGACTCCGGGACCAAAAACACAGATGACCCCCTAAGAAAGTCAAGTCGTTTTGTGATCAATAATTTTGATGCCTCCACAATATGCTTTGGGTCCTTCCTTCCCCGTCGTCGGCACTTGGCCCACCCACACAAGTGAGGTAGCATTTTTATCAGGAGACTTGGAGGAACGCTGGGTGGTAGGAAATTTGTGCCGGCCCGGTGATCAGACAGCTTTCCCCACAAAGAAATGTGCGGAAAATGTGATGTTTTAGCCAAATTTAAGGTTTGCAGGGGATTCTGGGTAAGAAATCGCTGGGGGATCCACGCAAGCCACACCGCCAGCCAAACACCATCCAACGCACACCGCCAGCCAAGCGCCAGTCCACGCACACTGCCAGCCAAGCACCAGTCCACGCACACTGCCAGCCAAGCGCCAGTCCGCGCACACCGCCAGGCAAGTGCCAGTCTACACACACCGCCACCAAGCGCTTGTCCACACACACCACCAGCAAAATGCCCGTACACACACACAGCAAGCCAAACGCCAATACATGCAGACCATCAGCTGGACTCTAGTTCACACACACATAAACTTTCCCTGGTATCTAGTGGTTTTCTGCCCCCCATTGGGGGCAGATGATCTTAAAAATATCGCTGATCTGCCCCCAAGGGGGGGGCAGAAACAGCTAAAATGTGTGCTTATAAAAAAGGGGAGTGACCCTTGACTATGGGGCTGCTTCCTAACATGCCCATAAACATATCCCTGGTGCCTAGTGGGCTTTCGGCAGCCCATCCGGGTGGAGATGGGCAGATTGGGTGTAAGAGAGAATGTGCCCATTTTCTTGGGGGGGGCATCAGCATGCCCATTTTGTGAAGCCCCCACCACCTACTCAAAATAAAAATAGTCCCTGGTGTCTACTGGGCTTTCTGCCAACCCGAGGGGGGCAGATCAGGGTCTGTTGCCTATATCTGCCCCCCGGCGAAGCAGTAAGACTGTGTCCATTTTTTAAAGGGTGCGGGCATCGGCATGCCCCTACAGGGCAGCCCCCACCCCTAAATTTACATTAAAATGTAATCCCTAGTTCCTAATGGGCTTTCTGCTCCCTCGGGGGGGGGCAAAAAGACTGTGCCTATTTTTTGGTGGAGTGGGGGCATTACAATGCCCATTCAGGGAAGCCCCCACCCCAAAGTTTACATAACAAATTCTTCCCTGGTTCCTAGTGGGCTTTCTGCCCCCCCCCACCCCCAGGGGGGCAGATCTTTTTTTAATTTATTTATTTATTTTGTGTTTTCTATAGCGCGAACCAGACCCTGAGTTGGGTGTCAGAGCGCTTTACATTTACAACCACTTTGATATCAGCAGATATCCAATTCTTTCATATCAATAACATCTCTATGTGTTTCACAAACATTGGCAAATATTTGTCCATACACAAAAATATAGTGAGGAATAATAGAAATCATTAGATTACATTCAAACTTGACTTGTCGTACTGGTCATAATTGGTGGTAATAACACACATCTGACCCGAGGGGGGAGCAAAAAGACTGTCCCTTTTGTGTTTGTTACCCCCATCTGCCCCCCAGGGGGGGCAGAATGACTGAATATGCACAAAAACCTAAGGGGGGAGCAAAAGCCCTTGCCCAATGGGCCGCTCCCCCCTTCCTGTGTCTAGTGGTGGATCCCTGCTTGGGGATCGCCCTCCTGTGGCGATTCCCAAGCAGGAATCCTCTAGGGAAGGGTACAATTGGAATAGGTAGAGTCTCCCCTTTCCATTGATACCTTTCCCATGTGTTCCGGTCCTCGGGGGGCTTAGATAGCTCCGCGAGCACTGAAGCCGTGAAAGTGAAATGAGCTGATAGGCACATTTCTCTTTCAATGTAATGATGTCAGCGCGCCATGCGCACGGATCCTCATTACACTGAAAAAAAATGCCTTGGAGCTCCCATAGGCTCCAAAACAAAAAAGCAAACTGTGGAACTGTTCCGTCCCCCGCACCGAACAGGTTAAGGGGCGGTAGAGAGGGAGCGTAGTGCAGATTATAAGGCATACTTAAAACACCTGAACCCAACTATTTACTAGAGAATAGATTTATTAGGGAGGTTTAACACCTCAAATATCCCTCTTGAAGCTATGCCCCTGTGTTTTTAAAGTTCTTGTAAACTCTGGGCAGGTTCAAAGGTTTCTGGCACAGAAACGTTGGGTGGCAGATATAAGCCTATATCTACCAGATGCCAAATGGAGTAAGGTGTACATAATACCACATACTATCGCTATATCAGCCAAAGCAATAAGAGACTTTAATTAAGGTAGCCATATACTGGTAGCACATGCCAGTAAAACTGGGTAAATAGGACAGATGCAGGGCAGAGGAATGTTGGAGAGGAAGTGGAGAGAAAGGCACTGTACTTCATTTGCTTTGTCTCTGCCCAAAGCTCTAGTTATACTGGAATTCAGGCCTCAGAACCATTGATGATATGTTGCATACCTCCATTTCAAGACTTCTGACATACAATACTGGAAGGCATAGCACATAAACAGGCATATCCTCTCTCTACTACTAGGATGCAGTTGTCCTTAGCTCTGTATGTGGCAAAACAGGCGAGTACATATCCATGGGGAACGGAACAGGTGCTAGACAATACGGGTTGCCTGGGTAAACAATGGAATTTTTTGTGCTTGGAGAAAATCTTACACCAATATGGGCAGGTTACAAGCCTATGAAGCATACTGGGTCCCATCTTTGGACTATCTATCAATGGAATACACAGAGGTCAAATGCCCCTGGTATCTTAGAATACTATGACTAATAAACAATAGCAGAAGAGCAGTTGTGTTGGAAGGGAGAAGGGCAGGAGCTACCCAGATGGTGAAGTGGTATTTGGGTATTTGCTAAATTGATGGGCTCCACTGCTGGTGAAAACAGAGGTTGGGGAAAGATGTAGGCATTAGCTGGATTGGCAGTAGGTTAGGATCCTAAGGGCCTGATTTAAATTTTGGCGGACGGGTTAATTCGTCACAACGATGACGGATATCCTGTCTGCCAAAATATAAATCCCAAAGGATATTGTGGGATTTATATTTCGGCGGATGAGATATCTGACACCGTTGTGAGGGAGTAATCAGCCCATCGTTCTTTCCTTGCTGGCCTCTGATTATAGGCATGTGTATATGTATCATTTTCTAAAAACAAATTGAATCATAAAGAATCCTTACAGTGTGATTACCATAGCTATCTATATTGAAATGTATAACAAGTTTACTTCTGAGAGAATATAGCTATAAATTCATCATTATTCAGTAGCATTTGATCAAAGGTCCATCTTCTAGTATTCTGCGGACAGCTAGCTAACAGGACCAAAACTGAATTTATACCATGATCAGAAATAGTAGTTGGCTACACTTCGGGGTAAGATACTGAAGCATTATTCTGAAATACCAGAACAAAATCTATTCTAGAGTAGTCATAATGCAGGGATGACAAGTAAGTAAATGCAGACACTCGTAGATTACAAATTTGCCAGTCGTCAACCAGATTAAAATTGTGGATACACAATAAGATTAAGCTCTGTTTTTTAGCTTTGTTGAATGGCAAAGATGGTTGACACTTATATCTCTGCCGAGAGCAGTTCTTAGAAGTCACCAGAGACTACAAGTGTTTTGAAGGATACATTTAGTTAGATGGCATGGCTGAGTGTGCCAGCCACATGGACCACTCTAGCATTTCCAAACTCGCGGTCACATGGAAGGGTGTTCCACGAGCTGTCTGAAGCATCAGGCACAAAGGGCAACAGAAGGAATGCAGAACTGAATGCTCGGTGAAGGATGTCAGACCTGAGTTTCTTCTTCATGACCCTGACAAACGCCATGATTTACAGGAAAGAGGCATGGAGTAGCATTACAAGCTTCTCTTCCCCAAATGTTATTTGAGGATCCCAATCCAAGATGAAGTAGAGCCTTTTACTTTGATGTCAGTTCCTGGCTGAATTATGTATAAGGAGGCCTTTGCAAGTGTGCCTTTGTTTCCTTTATTTGTCATTGTGTTCTTCGCCCTCGTTCTACTATTTTTGTCCTGGATTAATGACATAATATCAATAGCAACTAGATCAAATCACAAAAATATTGGAAAATATGTATAATTCACCAAAATATCTCCTTCCTATACTTGACTAATAAAAACACAAATATCGATAACCAAAATAAGGCAGTTAAAATTGTATCTATTTTCACTTATATCAATACCATAAGAACAAGTTACTTACCTTCGGTAACGATATATCTGTAAGAAACATAGGTTATAGATTCCTTACCTTAGAATTACCCCCAGGCGTCAGACTGGATCCGGAAAGTTTTTCGTCAGCAGTACCCCTGCGTGTCGGAAGGTGGCGTCGGTCGAATACGCGTTCGGCATCGGCGTCGTGGTCGCCGGGATGACGTCGCGGTAGCTACATAGACGCCACCCTCGCGCACTGACGTCAGTTCTGTACACGACTTTCTACGCCGGAAGCGCAGAGTCATGCAAGACACTGACCACTGGTGCACGAAACTAGGGCCCTGAAAGGAAGTCCTTAACCCTAGAAGTCAGTTCGCAGAACGGGGAGGATGGGTGGGGCAGTAAGGAATCTATAACTAACCTATGTTTCTTTCAGATATATCGTTACTGAAGGTAAGTAACTTGTTCATCTGAAAGAAACAGTTAGTTATAGATTCCTTACCTTAGAATAGATATCTCAGCAATACCAACCCCGGAGGTGGGTCTGCGAACCAAGTTCACACCAGAAAGTCCTGGAGAATAGAACAGCCAAAGAAGCCGTCTCTCCGGACTTGGCTGTCTAGGCAGTAGTGTTTGGTGGACGTGTGCAGCGATGCCCACGTAGCTGCCTGACAGATGTCATGTAGGGGGACTCCTCGTCCCAAAGCAGTAGTAGCTGCCGTCGCCCTGGTGGAATGGGCGCGCAGCCCCACTGGAGGAGCTCCTTCTTTGCCAAAGAGTAGCAGGCTTTGATGCACAGAACGACCCACCAGGAGATGGTCCGTTTGTGCACGGCCCGACCTTTCTTAGCGCCCAAGTAACCAACAAAGAGCTGGTCATCCACCCAGAATTGTTTGGTGCGATCCAAGTAGAAGGAAAGCGCACGTTTTGGATCCAGACGGTGGAGCCTCTCTTCCTCTTTTGAAGGATGCGGAGGCGGAAAGAAGGTGGGCAAAGTGATGGTTTGGCCAATGTGGAAAGAAGTAACCACTTTGGGAAGAAAGGAAGGTCTAGTTCTCAGGACGACCTTGTCCGGATGGACAGCCAGAAAGGGAGGCTTGGAAGAAAGAGCTTGCAGCTCACTCACCCTGCGTGCAGAGGTGATGGCCACCAGAAAGGCAGTTTTCAAAGTGAGAAGTCTGAGAGGACAGTTATGTAGCGGCTCAAAGGGAGCGCACATGAGGTAGGTAAGAACCAAGTTCAAGTCCCACTGAGGCATTACGAAGGGAACAGATGGAAAAAGATGAGTAATGCCCTTAAGGAATCTATTTACAACAGGGGATTTGAAAAGAGAAGGCTGATCAGGAAGCCTAAGGAAGGCTGAAATGGCCGAGATGTAGCCCTTTAGAGTGCCCAGATCAGAGCCCTGCTGGGCCAAAGAAAGGAGGAACAAGAGAACCTCAGAAAGAGGGGCGGAAAGGGGATCCACAGCCTTTGCTGCGCACCATGCCACAAATTTGTTCCATCTGCAGGCGTATACCGTCTTAGTGGAGGAACGCCTGGCTGCCAAGATAACATCGCAGACTTCGGGAGGCAGGTCAAACACCGTCAACTGCCGCCGCTCAATCTCCACGCAAGGAGGTGGAGGCTGGACAGGTTCGGGTGGAGGACCGTCCCCAGCTGCTGCGACAGAAGATCCTCCCGAAGAGGCAGTCTGATCAGAGGATCGATGGCCACGTTGAGTAGCTTGGGATACCAGACTCTTCGTGCCCAATCCAGGGCCACAAGAATGACTTGGGCCCGGTCGCTCTTGATCTTCTTCAGCACTCTGGGCAGAAGTGGTACAGGCGGAAAGGCGTATAGAAGACCGCAACTCCACTCGCGACGAAAAGCGACGCCTAGCTAGTGCTGCCTTGGAAATTCCAACGCGCAGAACTGCTGACATTGCGCGTTCTCTTCGGTGGTGAATAGATCTAACCAAGGCTCTCCCCACTGCTGAAAGAGACCTTGCACCACCTCCGAGTGAAGACGCCATTCGTGATCCATCATGCACCTGCGGCTGAGTTCGTCCGCCCTGGCGTTCAGAGAACCTGCCAGGTGTTGAACCACCAGGTATATGCCCTGATGTTCCAGCCATGTCCAGAGGTGGAGGGCTTCCTGACATAGGGTCCACGACCCCACCCCGCCTCGTTTGTTGCAGTACCACATGGCGGTGGTGTTGTCCGTGAACACCTGCACTACTCTTCCCCGGACAGAGGAAAGGAATGCCTTGAGTGCAAGACGAATCGGCCACAGCTCCAGAAGGTTGATGTGGAGCCCGGACTCTGCCAGAGACCAGAGGCCTCTGATCTCCGCCTCCCCCATGTGGCCACCCCATCCCAGAAGTGATGCATCGGTCACCACTGTGAACTCGGGTTGCGGAAGGGAGAAGGATCTGCCGTCGACCCAATCCTGGTTCGTAAGCCACCACTGCAATTGGTGTGCAGTGCCCTCCGAGATCTGGACGCAATCGGACAGATTCCACTGATATTGTGCCCACTGGAACTTCAGGTCCCACTGCAGTGCCCGCATGTGCCATCTGGCATGGTCCACCAGCAGGATGCAGAAGGCCATCAGACCCAGCAGCCTGAGGGTCATCCTGACCGAAACCCGGGATAGAGGCTGAAAGATCAAAATCATAGCCTGAATATCCCGGACTCGCTGTTCAGGAGGATAAACCCGAAACTGCGTCGTGTCCAGAACCGCTCTGATGAAGAGGAGCTTCTGAGAGGGGGTCAGGTGTGACTTCGGCACATTGATGGAGAACCCCAGCGAATGCAGGAGGTTGGCCGTAGTCTGGAGGTGGGAGACAACAGCCTGGGGCGAGCCCGCCTTCAACAGCCAGTCGTCGAGATAGGGGGAGACTGGAACCCCTGATCCGCGCAGATGAGCTGCGACCACCGCCATCACTTTCGTGAACACCCGAGGGGCGCTGGTAAGGCCAAAGGGGAGCACGGTAAACTGAAAGTGCTCGTGGCCCACCGTGAACCGCAGGTAACGCCGGTGGGCCAGCAGGACTGGGATGTGAAAGTAAGCATCCGGCAAGTCCAACGCTACCATCCAGTCTCCAGGGTCGAGGGCAGACAAGACCTGAGCGAGCGCCAACATTTTGAACTTCTCCTTCCGGAGGAAGCGGTTGACGTTACTGAGATCCAAGATAGGACGCAGGCCTTTGTCCTTCTTGGGCACCAGAAAGTAGTGGGAATAGCAACCACGACCTACTTCTGGGGCAGGAACGCGCTCGATGGCTCCCTTGGCCAAGAGTGCCGAAACTTCCTGTTGGAGAGGGGCCAGATGATCCTCCGACATGCGATGGTACTGAGTGGCATGGATGGAGGGGTAGTCTCGAAGGGGAGGGAGTAGCCCCTTCGGACTATTTGCAAAACCCACATGTCCGACGTGATGGTGCGCCAGTGGGGGAGGTGATGGCGAATCCCGCCGCCCACTGGCATTTGGTGGCTTTCAAAGGTCGGACTAGGATGGTTTGGAGGCTGCTGCAGAGGGGGCTGTGGTGGACTGGCCCGCACGCTGGACCCCAGAACCTCGGCGCTGGTTCCCACGTCCCCGGTCGCGCAGAGGCTGAACAGCTTGCGCCGGCCTGTGGCCCTGGGTGGGACGTGGCGGGGCACCCCTTCCATAGCCACGAAAGGGGCGAAAGGCAGACTGCGCAGGACGGGTGGTGGAGAGGCCCAAGGACCTGACCGTAGTCCGAGAGCCCTTAAAGCGCTCCAGCGCGTTGTCTGCCTTGTCGCCGAAAAGGCGACGGCCATCAAAAGGCATGTCCATAAGAGTGGATTGGACATCCCCGGAAAAACCAGTCGATCGCAACCAGGCGTAGCGTCGAAGGGACAGTGACGTGGAAATCGTCCTACCTAGTGCATCAGCGGTATCCAGCCCACAGCGGATGGTAAACTTCGCTGCCTCTCTCCCCTCGGCAGCTGCACGGGAGACCACGGTCCGGGCCTCCTCCGGGCACTGGGGCAGCACTTGCGCTACCGTATCCCACACAGAGTGGGTGTATTGGCCCAACAGACATGCAGTGTTTACCGACCGCAGTTCCAAGCTGGCGGAAGAAAACATTTTCTTCCCAAGGTGGTCCAGCTTTTTGGATTCCCTATCGGGTGGTGCGGTAGGGAATGCGCCTTTGGAAGTAGAGGCTTGGACCACCAAGCTCTCAGGGGTGGGGTGTTGGGAGAGGAAAGTGGGGTCACCCGGGGCCGGGCGGTGGCATCGGGCAATCATTCTGTCCACAGGAGCTACTGTGTTGGGCCTGGACCAGGTGCCCAAAAGGATGTCCGTGAGGGCTTCATTAAACGGCAGCAGGGGCTCCGAAGAGCTCGCTGCCGGTTGAAGGACCTCTGTCATGACTGCCACCGTAGGTAGCTCGAGGTGGAGAGCCTCGGCCGCCCTACGCAACACCACTGCGTATGGCACTCCCTCCTCCGTAGCCACGGTAGGAGGAGACAACATGCCAAGGTCTGGCGAGGTATCCATACCACTGGCTTCCCCTAGTTCCTCTCTCCAGTCCTGCTCATAAGTCAACTGGTCGGTTAAAGGGTCCCCAGACCCCTCCCAGTCCTCCTCACCCTCCTCTGGCTGCCAATCTGGTCTCAAAGAGCCAGGGTAGAACAGGGGCACAAAAGTACCCATCGGCGTCGGATCCGGCGTCGGTCGACGCCGGTCCGACTCAGTGTCTACCTCGAGGTGGAGGCCGGGGTCGACGTCGGCTGGGGACACAGTCAATGCTGGTAGCGGACGTGGTGCTGGTGGAATCGGCGCCGGGGGAGGCGTAACAAGGTCGACCGGCGCCGATCCGGATCCAGGCCTGGATCCAAGGGGACCCTGCGGCGCCGAAGCTGCCGGTGCCGAAGACCCAGGGCCCCCAGCCGAGTCCGCGGGGCCCGAAGGCGCGCCGGCGGAGTCGGGCTACCCAAAGATGGCATGCATCGCTTCGTAGAAACTCCAAAGCTGGGCAGGGGTCGCACTGGGTCCCGGAAAGGGAGGGAAACCCGAAGTCGACCCAGCGGGTTCCGCACGCGGAGCCGCGGGAGGGGCACCACCCGCATCCCTAGTCGCGTCGGCCGACGGACGGGGAGAAGTCGAAGAGCGACGATGCTTCTTCGACTTCTTCTTGTGCTTTGACTTACCTGACCCCGAGTGCGAAGACTTAGACAAAGAATGGTGTTGGCTCCGCAACTGGTCCCTCGACCTCCTCCGCGACCGGGACCTCGAGCGACGCGGAGCTGACTGCCGGGCCTCGAGTAGCTTTCGGCACCGCTCCCGCAAAGACTTCGGGGCCATGGTCCGGCAGTCGGAGCACGACTTGGGGTCGTGGTCGCGCTCCAGGCAATAGAGGCACACGTGGTGCGTGTCTGTCACCGACATCAGTCGGTTACAGGAACCGCAGGCCTTGAATCCGGGCATCCCTCGTGCACCAGGAGTCAATGGACTCAAAAAACGAATTCGACAAAAGTCGAGAAAAAAGTCAGTCAAAAAGTGACTGGAGGTACCGCTCTCTCCGGATCTTCGCTTGCTGGCGCGAAAAAAAAAAGAACTGACGTCAGCGCGCGAGGGCGGCGTCTATGTAGCTACTGCGACGTCATCCCGGCGACCACGACTCTGACGACGAACGCGGAGTCGACTGACGCCACCTTCTGACGCGCAGGGGTACTGCTGACGAAAAACTTTCCGGATCCAGTCTGACGTCTGGGGGTAATTCTAAGGTAAGGAATCTATAACTAAGGTGTCCATTACGATGGCGGGCGGACTTTGTCCGCTCGCCACCGCAACGGAGCCAGGGACCGCCCGCCGAAGTTGCGGCGGTCCCGCCAGGCACATTAGGATGCGCCCGCCACACTGGCGGGCGCATCCCCATATCTTACATTGCGGCGGGCGGTGCTTTCAGCAGCACCCGCCGCAATGTCCTACAATGCACGTTGTGCTTTTGCATGCACAACGTGACAGGCACCGCGCGGTGCCTGCCACCTTGTGCATGCAAATGCAGGGGGTACCATAGGTACCCCCATGTGCAACCCCCACCCCCAACATCCTGGGGCCCGCAACGGGCCCCCAAATGCGAATACCGCATGCCTTTTCATGGCGGTAATGCCGCCATGAAAAGGCTCCTCACCGCCTACATCCTAATATGGATGGCGGTGTCTCACAGACACCGCCACCATATTAAACCCGTATTCCGCCACGGTCGACAAGTCGACCGGCGGAAAGCGACGGACGGTCTTTCCGTCCGCCGCTGACCCCCCAGCCATACTAATATGGCGGGGGGTAAATGGGTGGCGGGCGGAGGGAAATGTAGGGCGGATCGCCACCGCCATGCGGGCGGTGGCGATCCGCCCTACATCGTAATGACCCCCTAACTGTTTCTTTCAGATATATAGCAAACAAAAATAGTGACCTTTTAAATAAATATATAAATAGTAAAAAATATCGCAACACACAATATCCACTACATTATCATCACCCAAAATAAATAATTTTATCCACAAAATAACAACATTTTACGTTCATCAAAAATTTTAAATAAACATTAAAAAATATTTCAATATTCTAACAATATTATGACAATTTTACATTACTAAAACAAACCTAAATTACCCCCCAAAAAATGTACACTTCAATACATCAAAATATTGATAAAAAATTTGTTATAACAAATATTAACATTTAAACATTAAACGAACATTATAAATATATACATAAATAATATATCCAAAATAAAACAAAAATATCTAAATATATATTTAACATTATAAGATAAACACTAATTATTTTATTAAATCTTTATCAACAACAAAGGAGTACACTATTTCAAATCAATAGCCCAAACTTTTTAATAAAAAACACATTTCCTACACAGCACCCAATAAACCTGACAAAAAATCCAAACCAGCGTAATTAAAATACTTTTTAACCAAAGAGCAAACAAAATAATTTTATACATCGGTTAAAAAAATTAACTAAAATTGCAAATTAGACTGATGGATAAAATGAATATGTATTTTAAGTTAAAAAACAAGAAAGGCACCAACCACAAAACTCAAAATCACAAGTAAAATCAAAAGTAAATAATTAAATACAACACAAAACTTTATATATCAAGTGCCAATCACATCAAATACACATACATAATAAAAGATAGCATTTCCCACCCACATAAAATAACTTTAATATAACTTACTATTCTGTAACAGCAGATCTTCCTCTGTTTCCATAGATTCATATATATAATAATAATAACATAATACTAGGCGACTTCAACCTTCATTGGAAAGACGAGAACAATACTCTAATCCAATCCTTAAACGAACTTCTACTCAATAATAATCTTATCCAGCACTGCAAAGAACAAACTCATAACAGAGGTTCAATCCTTGACGTCATTATAGCACATGAAGATACAGTTACTATCAACCACAACCTTCCTGTCGACTGGTCAGACCACCGCATCATTCTTTTTCACATAAACCAAACGATTCCTCCCTTACCCCGTACACAGGAATCCCTTCATTGGGCGAGAAGTTTAAGACAGATTCCCCTTGTCAACCTGGAAGAAAGGGTGTGGACACTACTTCCCCCCACTGCAAATAACCTCTCTACAATCGAACTCACTACACACTACAACCCAATGATGACAACCATACTAGACCAAGTAGCCCCTTTGAAACAAAAAAGAGTCAGGAACACCCCATTGAGATCCTGGTTCAATATAGACCTAGACTCTGAAAGAAGACAATTCAGAGCTGCTGAAAGACTTTGGCGGAATAACCCATTCGTAACCCACCTTGACCAGCTCAAAACAGAACGCAGAAAATATAAAAAACACATCAGGAATGATAAAGCTACCTTCTTCCGCAGCGCATTAGACAATGCAAAAAACCGTCCCAAAGAGCTCTTCAATATCATTAAACAACAAACATCCAAGTCACCCACAATAACCGTGCAGGCCTCCAAAGAACTATGTGACAATTTTGCCAATTTCTTTAATGATAAAATCACCAAGATTGAGCGCTGCCTTGACGAGCACTCCCTGTCATCCAACGAAAGCCTGCCCTCCAGTAATGAAGGAAACAACCCCCCCCCCCCCAGGTGCTGGTAGACATTCAACCCCATCTCAGAAGCAGACATCACTGAAATGATTAACATGTCCACCCTCCTCCCACATAGCTGACCCTATTCCTGCTCACCTGGCAAAAAAGCTGATCCACGTCCTAACCCCTCTTTGGGCCAAGATTATAAATAGCTCCCTGAGAACCGGAGTCATGCCAGACTGTCTTAAAATCGGCCAAGTCACGCCATTACTAAAAAAATGGGCACGGACCCAAATGACCCCAACAACTTAAGGCCTGTTTCCAACCTGACCCTTCTTAGCCAAAATACTTGAAAGGTGTGTTCTCCTCCAACTCAACCAACACATTGACAGCAACAACCTTCTGGACGCTCACCAATCGGGCTTCAGAAAAGGGTGCAGCACCGAGACAGCGATCCTGAATGTTATAGATGATGTATACAAATCACTCGATGTAGACCGATGCTGCCTACTCATACTCCTTGACCTATCGGCAGCCTTTGACACGGTTGACCACAATCTTCTCATAAACACACTCCGAGAAAGAATCGGAGTGGACGAGGTGGTCCTACAATGGTTCACCTCCTTCCTACAAAACCACTCTCAACAAATAAAAATTAACAATTCCACTTCTGACATACTCCCTATAACCCGGGGTGTCCCACAAGGGTCAGTTCTCTCCCGCTCACTGTTCAACATATACATGGAGCCCCTCACCGCCATACTCAAAAAAGCCAACATCCCCTTCCACCTCTATGCGGACAATACCCAGATCTACCTAGAAACATCCTCAATTGGAGACATACAGAGACTAAAAGACACTCTAAGAGAAGTCGAGCACTAGCTATCACACAACCACCTAAAACTCAACCTAGATAAGACAGAAATCCTTCTCATATCCAATAATGAGCAGACCCCCCCCCCCAAGTCACAGAATGGCTAAAATCCATTGATGCTCTTAACTGCAATCTTACCCTGGCTGACTCTGTAAAAACCCTGGGAATCACTCTGGACCCACGTTTGAACATGAGCAAACATATAAAGAGCACTGCGAAGAGCGCATTCTACAACCTAAAACTACTCAACAAAATCAAACCCTTCATCCCTCCCAATGATCTTAAACAAGACACACAATCTTTGGTTCTGTCCAGATTGGACTAAGGGAATGAAACCCTCACAGGCACGGCAAAATCTAACTTAGCCCCCCCTCCGAACAACGCTAAATGCAGCTGCTAGGATGGTTACCGGATTAAAGAAATACAACCACATCTCTCCCTCTCCAAGAGAACTAAAATGGCTCCTGATTGAAGCACGTTCCAACTTTAGAACTGCATATCTCACTCACAAAGCTCTTCACACCAGCAAACCTGCCTACCTGGCATCCAAACTCAAAAAGGCAGGCCAGACGAGAAATCTCAGGAGCACAAACACACTACTTCTCATTCCTCCCAAAACTCGCAAACAAAAAACCTCATCACGCTCCTTCTCTGGAAATGCTCCTAAAATTTGGAACTCAATCCCAGCCCATATCAGGACCAACCCTTCCTTCCTTCATAAACTTCAAAAGACAGCTCAAAGACCTCTTCCTCAACCGAACTCAACCAACAGGATAGCAACCACCCAGCGAGACAGTGCACCTCTATACAGGAATCTCGTCCAGCGGATAAACAAGCCTCCTTAACAAGAGGGCATCTACATCGCCTGTCTTTTGTTCCGCTTCTATGATCCACTCCAGGCCTTAACCAGATTCGACACCAGACAATGCTGTTTACTGTAACAACGTGTGTCCTTTAGCATCATGATAAATGTTGTAAAGCGCTCTGATACCTTCGGGTCTGGCCAGCGCTATATAAAACTCTCCAATAAATAAATAAATAATAAATAAATAATTCACCAAAAAGGGAAAAATAATTTTTTAAAAGTAACAAAACAAAAATTCTAAGATAAAACAGGTCCATTAAGAACCAACGAAGCAAACCAAAATCTAAAGGAACCACAGAAAACCCCAAAAATGTTTTAAAGAAAGTAATGCCCCCGGAAACCCAAAAACAAAAATCAAAAATATTGGTTTACTCGAAACCATAAAGATTTCCTTTAAAAAACAAACATAAAATCCAAGCATCCATATGATACCTTCGCTTCCGCAATCCTGTAAAATAAGATAAAATACCCACCCACAAACAATAGTATCTTCAATCGTAACAAACATCAAAATTAATCCATCTCGTAACATTATATAAAATAATGATACATTACTAACAAACTTTACCTAAGCCTAACACAGAACACTAGCAAACAAAATTACAAAAACTTGAAATAAACCTTCCAAAAACTAGAAATCAACACTATAAATACCATTTACTACTACTCTCTACATCCCCCTACCCTCAAACTCTATAAAAACCTTTAAATTGTTTTTAAATGGTCTTGCCTACTCCAACAAATAGCAGCACCTTCTTGCAACTCATTCCCAGGAAAATTAACCAAAAATTACACAATTAAACTACAAAAGTTAAGCTAACTGTAAAAAGAATGGTAGCTAAATGAAACTACAAAAAAGCCTTCCTCCCTATATAAAACAATGGGGTTTTAATTAAAAAACTTTTAATAAGTGTTCAAAAAATGTGTAAATAATGTAAGCCATGTCAATAAAAGTGATATGAAAATATGAAACACGTATGTAAAGTATAAAATAAATAATACTATGATAAAATTATATGGTATTGTTTAACCCATTAACTGCTGGGCACTCTCCCCCCACACCACCCCAGTGCTCAGCCCTTTTTTGGCTACTTAAGGGCCGATTCCGATCTCGGCCGGTAGGGCACCGAATCGGATTCGGCTTAACCGGATCCGATTCGGAGCCCTCTTTCCCGACCGATTCGTACGTGCGTCCGGGCGGCGAGTACGATGCGAGCAGCGTCGCGAATTCCCGACCGACTAGTACGCCCGTCCCAGCCGCACCGACCGACTCGCTCGGATGCGCCTCGCACCGCGCAATGGAGACGTTCACCGGCCGGGCAAGTACGATGCGCGCCGCGAGCAGTCCGACCGACTCGCGCTGTCCGGCTCGAAGAAGCAGTCGGAGCCGCACTTTGAGGGTCCGTGTCGGACCCCTGTACGCGTGGCCGCGCGAGTCGCACACAGGGGACCCATGGGTCCCCCCTACCTGTGCATGTACGGCGCGAGTCGCTTCGCCGTGTACGCGCTGTAGGGGGCGCCCTTGTTCACCTCGCACCCATTGAGTCAATGGGAGCCCGCGTACGAGTTGTACGACAGGCTCCCATTGACTTCAATGGGAGTCCGACCGAGTCGAGTCCGATGGCATACGTGCGCATCGTACTCGTTCGGTCGGGCTTGCTAGGGTCCGATTCGGTCGGTAATCTCTCCGGGTCCGGCTCGGTCGGAGAGATTTCCGGCCCGAATCAGAATCGGCCCCTTAGTGTAGTTCACGCTTAGGCCTCCATAACTTTATGCCTACATAATGTATCCACGCCAAATTTCCGTCCTTTTTTCCAACATCCTAGCAATTCTAAAGGTACCCAGGGTTTGTGGATTACCCTGGAAGAGATCAAAGAAACTACCAAAATATAGCTAAATATAGCTAACTTATGAGTTATTTTGGGTAAAAATAGTTTAAAAAGTGCCCTCGATAAAAGTATCTGCTTTTTTTCATATAAATGGCATCCACCAACAATTTAATGTGACCATCTTCCAAGCTTTCAGGAACATAGAGTGCTGAATCAAAAAACCTAATTTTTTTGCAACAGTTTTGGCATTTTTCAAACAGGTGGTCCATTTTTCCTTTTTTATGGGCTTTCAACCTACTTCCACTTTGTGGTGAAAACTGGTGTGAAACCCATGGGTGATCCAGGATATATTTCTGAAAAGCAGACAAAATTCCCAATTTATCAAGGGGATATATATATATATATATATATATATATATTGTAAATTTTCCTTTTTGTCACTTGTTCCTGCAACGCTGAACCCAAAAGCGAAACGGACTCCACTTTTTCTCTGCACTTAATTTATTTTCCGTGCTGTGCTGCCATCATGACGCGTTTCGGCCTCGCAGAGCCTTGATCACATGATTCTTACGTCATTTCCACACCAAATTTAAAGTGCCAAGTGCTTAATAAATAGTGAAAACAGACTGCCCGTCTAATTTCTTTCAAACTTTACAGTACATATATCAACCCAATTTTTGAACCGTCTTTTGTTTTATCTTTGGGTTCCAACAATAATACAATGTGCAAATTACGCAATTCTACCCGTTTTAAATATATTTGAATAGCAGCATATATGTGCATAATGCATAGCAATGGGGTACCTTTTTCTTTTTACCCTTCAAGACCTCATAATCCAGGCATGAAAAAATGGTTTTAAAAATACAATTTTAAAATTACACCACCCTCACCTATTCAGGTAAGCCTATGTCTTTTAATTGCTAAAACTGATTTTTTCTAACAAATATTGGAACCACTAAGAAGAAGAGAACTTCATGTATCTCTGTTGTAATTTTATTGAGTGATACTGCCCTTGTGGGCAATGGTTTTATACTATGTACTGTGTCGGAATAAAGTGCTGTGTGCTCTTATGTGCTAATATATTTATTCCCCCTGTGCCTAAAAAGTGTGTACTTTAAAACAATTATTAAACAATGGTTCTTTATTGATCCCTGTCTGGAAACCACAAGGGAAAAATAAAAACCAAGGGGAAAAGGGGTGGTGGAAAGGGTTTTATTTAAAAAGAATCTCTGTTTTGCGGTTTTACAGTTTTAGCGGTCTATATTCTATGGACCCTTAATGGTTTCAGAAAGTGGTTGATGGGTAATGATTGTTATAGTATCCTCATAACCAAGTATGTAAGTCCTCCGTTGTGTTTAATCCTTGGGGACTTTTGCTATCAATTTCTAGTATGTACTTGGTTTCTAATCTCCTTAAGCTTGCCTCCCTGTTACCGCCTCTTCTTTGTGGGGGAATGCAGTCTATCACATAATATTTTAGGTGGTCCAAGTTCTTATCATGGACCTCACCAAAATGTCGAGCCACGGGATAGGTTGTGTCTGCATTCGTAATTGCTCGTAAGTGCTGTAGAATTCTCTTGTGGGCCGGCAGTTTTGTGCTACCTACATACCGTAGCCCACAAGAGCACTCCAGCACATAGATTGCAAACTCAGTTTTGCACGTGAGGTATTTATCAATCATTACCGGTCTATCATTGAAGGGTGTTGTAAATGATGTTTTACTGATGCCAAACCTGCAAGCTTTGCATGTTGTGCATCTTACAAAACTCCTTGCTACCAGTTAGCCAACTGGTGCCGGATTTGATTTCGGGGCTGCTACTCACTAGGAAATCGCTGGTGCTCGGGGCTTTTCTATAGGTGATCACCGGAGATTTAGATAGTGTATCACCTAAGACAGGATCGTTACAGACAAGCTGCCAGTTCTTTTTAATAATTCTCACCAGGCTATCTTTTTGTTTGTTGTATGTCAATATGAGCCTCGGATTTCCTGTGTCTTGTCCTCTATTTGTTATCTGTTTAGTCTTGCTGTTGGATGGATTAAACAACAAATCCTCTCTGTCCATAGCTCTTGTACGCGAGATAGCCTTATCTATTATTGTGCTGTTATATCCTCTAGCTAAAAATCTCGACTTACATTCTCCTTGAGCCACTATTAGAGTCATGGTCATCACTACAAATTCTGCGGATCCGCAGCATTTACCCATATGGGATGCTGCCAATCGTGTGTTTGGGATGAAAACTACTCGAATGTAAAATGGTATTGCCCGCTGTTGGTTTACGATGTAGTTTTGTATGTAGCTTGCCTTCATTAGTGTAGACCTCAACGTCTAAGAAACATACAGATTTTTTACTGATATTGTGGGTCAGGTGCAAATTAATGTTATTATTTAACTTCATGATGAAATCTTCTGCGGATTTCTGATCACCTCGCCATATAACAAATAAATCATCAATGTATCGTATCCATTTAATAACATTGTTGGCTATTATTTCTGCATGATTAGTGGCTACAACATTTTCCTCCCACCACCCCATATGTAAGCAGGCGTAGCTAGGGGAAAAGCTCGCCCCCATAGCTACGCCTCTAACCTGGTGGTACACTTGCTGTTGAAAGAGGAAATAGTTGTTTTCTAAACAAAATCTGGTTAAATCCACAATCATCTTATTATGCATATACAATTCAATAGACCTTGTACCCAAAAAATATTCTAATGCCTTTAACCCATCACAGTGATTAATAGATGTATAGAGATCTGATACATCCAGTGTTAGCAATAAAAAGTCATCCCACCATTGTACTTCTTATATTTGCTTTAAGAAATCTGTTGTCTCTCGCACATACGATGGTAAAACTTTTACTAAATTCTGTAGAAAAAAGTCTATAAATACAGAAATGTTTTCAAGGAGGCTCAGCTTGGCCGATATTATGGGCCTGCCTGGAGGATTATCTTTGTCTTTGTGTATTTTTGGTATGAAATAAATCACCGGTGTTATAGGAAAGTCTTTCTTTAAAAATTTATATTCATCTTGATTTATCATACCCATACTCTTCCATGCCAAAAGTTTGGAAAATAACTCATTTTGGGCTGTTATCAATGCTTGTTTGTTTGACAACTTATAACAGCTCCTGTCTCCCAATTGTCTCAGAGCTTCCGCCAGGTATTGTTTTTGGGGCCATAATACAATATTGCCCCCTTTGTCCGAATTTCGAATTACTACAGCATCATTTTTTTGGAGTTTTTGAACCAACTGTTTGTATTTATATTGGTGTGAACTTAATTTTCTGGTGCTGCTTTGTATTTTACTGTGTAGTATTTTGATCTCTTTAGTTATTTGTTCGTTAAAAATGTCAATGTTGTCCCTGGGCATAATCGGTACAAAGGTAGATTCTGGTTTGAAGCCAGACTCAATTGTAGACATGATGTTTATTTGTTGTTTTTCCATGATTTTTTGTGTTGACTCTATTTGATCTTGATCATCTGTATTTTGTTCTAATGCCTGTAGGCTGCTTAATACGGGCACAAACGAGGCGACCAGTTGTACAGTGTTGCCTGCTTGGGAAACCATTGGGTTTTTTACTGCTTGTTTACTTCGTTTGAGTAAATGAAATTTTTGCAGTTTTAGCTTCCGGATGTATTTATATATATCTACCCTGGTTTGGGGATAATTGAAATTATGTTCAGGGCAGTATGAAAGGCCCAGCGCTAACAATTGTTTTCCGCTTGGTCAAGTACAATGGGGGTCAAATTAATGATGGTATTGGCATTCATTGTGGGACTTGTTACTTGCGCCGCCAATTTCTGTTTGTCATTTTCTTGCCCTCTCCCTTTTTTGGCGTCTCCGTTGCCTTCTCTCGTGGCGTTTTGCATTTCTCCTTTGCTTTGTCCCACTTGTACATTTCTCGGGCGCAATGTTTGGCGCCTCTGTTCCTGTATATAATATCCCTCAAGGTTCTCTCAAATAAACTGTTGAAATAAAGAAATATTTAAAACGAGTAGAAAAAAATAGCCATTTGTGACAATGTTTTCATCTGTTACTTTTTTTCACAATGGCTAATTTACAAAAGCAGAGTACTTATGTTCACTAGACCCTTTTGGTTGTAGGGATATATAGCTATTGTAGGTTCTCCAGGAACCCAAGGTACCCAGAACAATGGTGTTTCATTGTGTACTGAGTATAGACCATTTCTTACGGTGAAATATGTGGGTGAAAAATAGGTATCTAGGAAACCTGTGTATTTCTCAAATGGGTACAAGATATGAAGTTTAGGAACAGTGGTTATTTGTACATCTCTGAATTTGTCGGCACCCGTACAAGCATTTGCATTAGAGGGTATTTTTCCATTTGTATTCTTTCTTACACAATGGCTTACATTTAGAAGGCACACATGCTGTGAAATTCAAATGGTAATAACAAATATCCTACTATTCTATGCTCCCACATGTTTTCTGATGAAAATGGTACCTCACTTGTGTGGGTATGCCTAGTGCCTGCAGCAGGAAACGGCCAAAACGTAACATGCGTACATCACATTTTTCCACTCAAAACTGACCAATTTTTTGCAAAGTGGGTAATTGTGGATTTTGGGCCCTAGCTTAGCCGACACCAATCTAACAAACCTGCACATTTTTTAAAAATAGACTACTGGGAGAATCCAGGGTGGAGTGACTTGTGTGGCAGGTTGTTTTACCCAGAATCCCTTGCAAACCTCAAACTTTGACTAAAGAAAAACCTTTTCCTCACATTTCTGTGATGGAAAGTTCTGGAATCTGCAGGGAGCCAAAAACATGCTTCCAACCAGCATTCCCCTAAATCTTCCGATAGATATGGTACCTCAATTGTGTGGGTGGTCCTAGTGACCGCGACAGGAAACAGCCCAAAACGCAACATGGATACATCACATTTTTCCACTCAAAACTGACCCGTTCTTTGCACAGTGGGTAGCTGTGGATTTTGGACCCTAACTCAGGCGGTACCTAGGAAAACCTAGCAAACCTGCACATTTTTTTAAACCAGACAACCAGGGGATTCCAGGGTGATGTGCCTTGTGTGAATCCCACAAGATTTCCTTACCAACAATGCCCTGCAAACCTCAAACTTTGCCTGAAATCACAAATTTTCCTTACATTTCTGTGATAAAAACGTCCAGAATATGCAAAAATCCACAAAATTCCTACCACCCAGCATTACCCCACTTGTGCCAATAACAACCCTGCCCCACTTGTGTGGCTGGGCTTAGTGCCCGCGACAATAAAGGGGTTACATTTACTATTTCTATTCCAATCTAAACCATTTTGGGGAAGGTGTTGTACAATACTGCCCTTGAATCTAAACTATTTGGGGGAAGGCATTGGAAACTAAAGGGGTTACATTTACCATCCACACTATAATAAAACATTTTACAAAATGTGTTTCCCAGTAAATAGATACATTATCTATAATACACTCTTACCTATTAAATATTTCCAATATAATTACCAGTACAAATTGTCATATAAAATAATGATTTCTAATGTATATTAAATTAATTATACATACCATTCAATATTATAGCTAAATAATTGAAAAAAGTAATGTTAGTAAATAAAATCAAACTATAACTATAAATAATCAAATTAATAAATGGATAATATTATTGAATATGATATATGTAATATTGCATGCATCAATGTGTGTATGTATATATATATATATTCACTGAAAAAACCATAGGTTTCAGGCACGTTATAGTTAGAAATTAGAATTTAAAAAACCTTAGAAATTCACTGAAAAAACCATAAGGTTTTAGGGACAGTTATAGTTAGTTGGACATTGCACTCGTACAAAACCCGTGAAATTCCCCCGTTATAGTTAGTTCAGGTAACTATAACTCGCGCCCCATAATGCACTGCTGATGACGTCACATATTACATCACTCATGACATGGTCAGTGACATCACTGATGACATCACTGATGACATCTCAAATGACATCACTGATGACATCACTGATGACATCATCCAGTGACTGTGTGTTTCTGTAAAGTTTAAATATGTTTAATATATATAGGGAAAGGCGTATTGAAGAATGAGTGGGTGTATAAGTGTCTGAATGGATGATTTAGTACGTGAGTGACTGACTCTACAAGTGAGTGATTAAATGTATCTTACTGAATGCATGGGTTAGTGACTAAACTGTGTGAATGTCTGTATCCGTCTGTCTGTTGGTTTGTAAGCGGCTGCATGAGCTTTCTGAATAGCTACATGAGTGTCTACATGGGTTATTGATTGATTGTCTGAGTATCTGTATGGGTGCCTGAGTGTTTGTGTGGGTGGGGTGTGTGTGACTCTGTACATAGATGTGTGAGTGGGTGATTCACTGGGTGCATGGTTTCAAGAGTGCATCTGTGATGGACTGTATGGGTGGGTGAGTGTGTGTATGGGTGTGTTAGTGATTGAATGTATATCTCAGTGGTACATGTGTGAGTAACTACATATGTGAAAGGCAGTATATATGTGTTTTGGAGTATATAAATGGCTATAAGTGAGAGTGTGTGATTGTGAGAGTGGCTATATGGATGAGTGTGTGCTTGCATCAGTCATTGCATAGGAGCGTAAGAATGTGCTAGTATTTTTATGAGTAAGTGAGCTGGTGTGTATAACTGTATAGGTGAGTAAATTGGAGTGTGATTAATTATTTGCATGACTGACTAGGTGTGTGAGTACCTCTATGGATGAGTTGCGTTGTGTGAGTGTTTATATAGGTGTATGAGTGCATATGATAGTCCTGTACTGAGTGACTGTAAGTATGAGTGACTGTATGGGTGAGTGAGTAGATGTGTGTGTGTAGACCTAAGAATCAGTGAGTGGGTATGTACTTATTGGTATTGGAGTGTGTATGGTTTTGAGAATGGCAGTCTGTAATTTAGAGTGGGTGTATCAAAACTTATATTAGGAGTGTGAGAAGATGCATTAAATTCTCACATGGATGATGTCATCAGTGATGTCATCAGTGATGTCATTTGAGAAGTCATCAGTGATGTCATCAGTGATGTCACTGACCATGTCATGAGTGATGTAATATGTGACGTCATCAGCAGTGCATTGCGGGGGCGCGAGTTATAGTTACCTGAACTAACTATAACGGGGGAATTTCACGGGTTTTGTACGAGTGCAATGTCCAACTAACTATAACTGTCCCTAAAACCTTATGGTTTTTTCAGTGAATTTCTAAGGTTTTTTAAATTCTAATTTCTAACTATAACGTGCCTGAAACCTATGGTTTTTTCAGTGAATTTCAATGGTTTTTTAAATGCTAATTTCTAACTATAACGTGTCTGAAACCTATGGTTTTTTCAGTGAATTTCAAAGGTTTTTTAAATGCTAATTCCTAACTATAACATGTTTGAAACCTACGGTTTTTTAAGTGAATTTCAAAGGTTTTGTAAATGACAATTTTTAAATGTATTAATTGTTATATTTATTTTTTTCATACTGATTTACTACATTTTTAGAAACAATTTTTTTTTACATATTTTATTTTTTAAATTACATTGTAATTACATTATACATTACAAAAATACTTTCTCAGAATGAATTACTTTAGTTTAAATACTTTGCACATAGGCAATAGACTTTTAAGTACAGTAGTTACAGTTGTTGCAATGGGCAACACATTTTCAAACACAATGCAACATTCAGCTCAATGTGAATTTCTAGTTAAATGCAATTAGTTACTTTATGGATTACTTTTCTAACCACAGGACTGGATCCTAGATTCAGTCCTGGGACATCTCCTGTAAACAGTTGAGTAAAAGCGTTTTGGTTACAGTAGTGATTTTTAAGGAATATTATTGTATTTTAAACGTTGACACTTTGAAACTTTTTCTCATAGAATCACCAATGTTATCCTATGGAAGGAAATTCACTTAGCAGGTAAAAACTGTTATCGTTACTTTTTCTTACTCAGTGTTGGATCCTGGATCCAGCACTGGTGCATCTCCTGTAAACAGTTGAAAGAATGCGTTTAAGTCATACAGACGATTTTTAAGGAATATTTGTAGTTTGTGAAAATCGACACTTTGAAACTTTTCTGCTGAAAACCAGACAATGGATTCCTATGGAAGAAAATATAAGTTACTGGTAAGTACGGTTAAAATTACTTTTCAGGGTCAGTGCTGGGCTGAAAGATGCAGCACTGAGGTCTCTCCTGATAACAGGTGAGTAAATCGGAATTCGTATTTCGGCTGATTTTAGAGGAATATTTTAAAGTTCCAAAACTCCACACTTAGAAGAATTTCCAAGTGAAACCAGTCAATGTTAGCCTATGGAAGGAAATTCAAGTTACTGGTAAGTACGGTTAAAATTACTTTTCAGGACCAGTACTGGGCTGAAAGATACAGCACTGAGGTCTCTCCTGATAACAGGTGAGTAAATCGGAATTCGTATTTCGGCTGATTTTAGAGGAATATTTGTATGTTTCAAAAATCAACACTTAGAAACTTTTTCAGCAAAAAGCAGGCAATGATATCCTATGGAAGGAAATTCAAGTTACTGGTAAGTACGGTTAAAATTACTTTTCAGGATTAGTACTGGGCTGAAAGATGCAGCACTGAGGTCTCTCCTGATAACAGGTGAGTAAATCAGAATTCGTAGTTCGGCAGATTTTAGAGGAATATTTGCACAATGGTGAAGGGAGGGGCGGGGCCTGAGGTGACATCTGTGCAAACGCGCCCCGTGGCGCGTTTTAAGTTGGGGATTAAGTCCCCTTGAATCATGAGGGTCCCTAGGGGCCAACTAGCCCACCAGGAACCTCCAGTATGCGCCAGGGGCTGCGTTGCAGAGACGTGTAGAGAGGCCACACCCCTTTTACACCTCTCTGCAACGCAGCTCTGTGGCGCTTTCTGGATGTACCTGTTGGGCTAGTTGGCCCCCAGGGACCCTCAGGATTGAAGGGGATTTAATTCCCATCTTAAAACGCGCCACGGGGCCTGTTTGCACACATGTGCCTCAGGCCCTGCCCCCTTCACCACTGTGCAAACGCGCCCCGTGGCGCGTTTTAAGTCGGGGATTAACTCCCTTGAATCCTGAGGGTCCCTGGGGTGCAACTAGCCCACCAGCTACCTCCATTAAGCGCCACAGAGCTGCGTTGCAGAGAGGTGTAAAGGGGCGTGGCCTCTGTACACCTCTCTGCAAGGCAGCCCCTGGCGCATACTGGAAGGTTCCTGGTGGGCTAGTTGGCCCCAGGGACCCCAGTATTCAAGGGGAATTACTTCCCCTTCTTAAAACGCACCAGGGGGCACGTTTGCAGGGTACTGCAGGGAGGGGGGCGGGGCCTCCGGCACAATGGCGTTTTTTTTTGTTTTTTTTTGGGAGGGGGGCTGCGTGGCCCCCCTTCCCTCAGCCACTTTTGGCCCCGGGGACCCCATCCCCCGGGGCCTGAGCATTTTTGTTTTGTTTTAGTTAAAAAAAAAAAAAACGGGAAGGGGGCCGCGTGGCCCCCTTCCCTGGGCCTCTATTGGCCCCGGGGACCCCATCCCCCGGGGCATGCCCTCTTTTTAAATAAAAAATATGGAGGGGGGCTGCGTGGCCCCCTCCTCAGGCCATTTAAGGCCCCGGGGACCCCATCCCCGGGGCCGGCCTTGCCCTTATTTTTTATTTATTTATTTATTTTTTATTTGGGGAGGGGGCTGCGTTGCCCCCTCCCGGACTCCAATCCCCCACAGTCCCGCCGGCTCCCCGCGTCCTATGGGAGCCGGCATTGCTTTCCACATGGGGAGCAGCTAAGATGTTGCTCCCCATGTGGAAAAGCTAATTGGTTTGCATTTTGAAAGAGAGAGCAGGTTTCCTGCTCTCTCTTTCAAAATGCAAACCAAGTTTGCTATGACAGGGCGGGAGCCGCGAGGCTCCGTCCTGTCATAGCAAACAGCAGTGTCCCGGGGATAGGCACCCCGGGACACTGCAGGAGCCGGCCCTGGGGGTGGCGGTCCCCAGGGCCATCAAGGGCTCCAGGAGGGGGGCCGCGCGGCCCCCTCCCTACATTTTGAAAGCCCCGGGGAGGTGGTGGTCCCCGGGGCTTGGGGGTCCAAACGGACCCCCATTTTCAATTTTCTTAGTGCCCCGGGAGGTGGTGGTCCCCGGGCGTGTGGGGGCTGGAGCCCCCACACAGGTTTAAAAAAAAAAAAAAGCCCCGGGGAGGTGGCGGTCCCCGGGGCTGCGGGAGGGCTCAGAGCCCTCCCGCACCATTATGATAAAGCCCCGGGGGTGGTGGTCCCCGGGGCTTGGGGGCCCTTAGAGGCCCCCATACATAAAATAAACACCCCCCAGCATGCCCCCGGGACTTGGCCCACCTGGGGGCAAATTAACATCGAAGCGCGGGACACCGCGCTTCGATTTTTTTTTTTATCGGCAGGATCCGCGCACCCGAGCGCATCCTGCCGATTTTTTTTTTTTTTTTAAATGCTTTTTTTTGCCCAGGGGGTCCTTGTGGGACCCCCTGAGCAGACCTAGGGGGTCAGGGTGTTTCTACCCTGCCCCCTTTGTGCGTTCTGCGCACTTTTTTTACTGCTTTCTTGTTCCTCGGTTCTACCGAGGAACAAGATAGCTGCCAACACTTCCTGGTTTGGAGTGTTGACAGCCAATTAGCAGACAGCTCGTGATCGGGAGGGTGCGCGGATCCTCCGTGCCCATAGATATATATGTACTTTTACTTTTGATTTTCTCAGCAACTACTAAACGGATTTACACCATTTAACAAAAGGGTTCTTTCTGAACCAAGAACTACCTCTTTGCCAAATTTGGTGTAATTCCGTTCAGCAGTTCGGGCTGTAGCCGTGTCTAAAGTTTCCTATGGAAAAATGAATGGGGAAAATGCGTTTTGGGACCACCCTTTTTCTCGGCCACCGCTTAACGAATCACCCCGAGACTTTCAGGGTAGGAGCGGACCGGAGCGCCCCACAAAGTTTGAAAATTTCGCGAAGATACGTCAACCGGCAAGAGAGTTATTTCAAATAGAATGTCGCGGATTTCCTATGGAAAATAGGTCCTAACTATAACTATCTACTGGCGACCACCAGTAGATAATATATATATATATATATATATATATATATATATATATATATATATATATATATATATATATATCATATAATCATCTGTTTTTATGCTGCTCTTATATTTGTATTGTGTTTTTATGGCTGTGTTTTACCGCTGAAATAAAGTCAATTTGACTTGACTATAATAATTTAACATTACACACACAAATAGGTCAATTATCTTAGCAAAGACCTAATTTATAACACATCAATTTTTAACCTAAATAATAATACAATAAATGTATTAAAAATATAATACATTTTTAAAATCATTATTATTTTTAGCGACATTTATTTTAATACAGATAAATTACATGTTAAACATAAAAATTCAACATATAAAAATACATAAAAACATTACATTTTAAAATGTAATTCTTAGATATTTTATACACAAATATGAAGAAAAACGACATATTGTGATTACATTTTAATAAATAAAAAATATATATTAGAAATGTAAATTTAAACCTAAGTAAATATTTATAAATTCAAGCCACATTTTATGGTAAACATAATTAAATTTAAAATGTTTTATTTACAATTATCATTTTAAACATCGAAAAAAAGTATAAATTATCTTTTCAAAAATTATACAATTACACACAAATATATATTTTTAAATACAAATCTTACACATAATTTACATAAATTAAAACATTTTATTTTAATTTAAAAATGAATTAAAAATACTTCTAATTAAAAACAAAATCATACATTTTAACAATGCAATAAACTAATATATTATATACATTTTAAAATACAAGCAAAATTATTATTCACATATTGTAATAATCTCTCCACCCTTTTACCCTAAAAACCCAACATCCCACTCCTATAACATAATTGCATATGTATTAATTATAAACATATAATAAAATAACCCATACAAATGGAATAATTTACAGCGATATTTTCACAAACAATATTTTTTACAACAATATTGAAACAGGACTTAAAACAATATTCTTACCTTCGATATTCTTGTCAATGATATATTTGGGATCTCAAATTCTTGACACAATATTTATGTATCCTGATATTTTTTATTCAATATTTTGGCCAAACACCTTTTGTCCCTGCTTTTTGTTTCTAGCAGTTGAAACGTCTACTGGAGTCTACTTCTGGATTTCCTTGCTTGGCTCTTTTCTTCTCCTTGATCCCAGGAAGAATTTGGTGCCTTGCTAGCCACTTCAGTATTAATATTCATCTCCAACCAAGAACTACAATATACCCAACAAGTTTTTTTTACCCTTTGTGGTATTTTCTTATGCCCTAAGGCTCTCCTAAGGAGCCACTTGACACCTTTTACCTATACTACTCTGTGCAGGGTAGCACCATGGTGACTTGAAGGAGTCTCCCTTTCCTGGGCAGTTAGGACGGGAACTCAATAGGTGTTCTCAGCATCCAGTGTCTGACAATGTGTCAAGAACGGCAACACAGTAGGCATTATTTGTGGTCAAAGTAGAATAGGTTATGTCACAGGGCTAATCAAGGTACGTGGTCATGAACATGAGGTACATTCATAGTTTCTTACATTAAGTAATTCAGAATAGATATATCCTGTATATTGTTTTCCTGCAAATAATATTGAATACAGATTTTAGTAAATGTATAATTCTAATATGGAAAACAAACCAGGAGGTGTTTGGTGTAGCTTTCCAAAACTACAATGTCACCCACATAGCGAGAGTCACATTCCAAACAAGAACAAATGTGAACTAGAATGTGGTGGCCATGTTTGAACTCTAGTATAACAAAGTGCTTACCCTGGAGATCCTTCCTTCCCAATGTCCATTTTTTGTTTGCTCGAATCTCCCTCAGTTCGAAGACTGATAGTCTTGTGATTTTCTCTGAATTATCCTCTTCATGGAATCAGCTGAATTACTTCAGTGGAACAGTTTCTTGTTGAAGTGCCACCATTTGTGTTTTCCAGGACTTAGACATTACTTTAAATGCAATATCGTTTCTTGATGGATTCTGTTTGAACTTGGTAGATTTTCTTGTATAATCTCCCATTGTTTCTGGTTTCTTGAATGTATTACAAGCTGCATTGAATTCTACCAAAGGTAGTTAAGGAATTAGGTTCTGCATGCATTTATCATGACACCGCAGAACGGTTAAACTTAGGCATTCATGTCATATTATATGGTGTGTACAAACAATTATATCCTCAAGCCAACACAGCTGCAGAATGCTACCCAACTCTAAAAGGAATATCATACACAGTATTTTAGACAATATGGGATAGTTCAGTTCAGTAGACAATATAATAAATGTTGTTTGTCTATTCTTTTTAAGACTCAAATGCATGAGACAAATCCATACCAGGTCCAAGAGAGGGTGGTACGCAGTGATGTGTCTCTTTCCCAATTCCACTTTCACCCTGGGATTGGCTTTCAGCCTCATCAGAGTACAAGGAGGGTGAGACGAAGCAGCTTAAAAAGTCCAGACTTCCCACTTCCCGAAACTGTGAGCCTGCCATGAACATAGGCAAAAACATGCCTTTTATATGTGTCATACAGATTCATAGAACGATGCCTAAGTTATTAGTGAAACAAGAAAGGCTTTTCAATGGAAACTCTGTCTAACCATAACTACAGGGTCGCTATTGCTGACTTTGCAATATATAGTAGCCCTCTAACGTTCCCCCTCTAACAGAGCTGCTAGAAGCTTACTATAAGAGCAAGTGTCCTGACTCACTAGTTCAGGACACACAAGCACAACGAAACCCCATCCCACCTCCTGGATTTCCTTGTTCTCCAGTCTTCAGGCCAGAGACACTGTACTGACATGGTTAAATGACAGCTGCAACAGCAAAGGTGGAACAAACTCAGCTGCTGGTGTACAGCGCTGCCATTCACTTTCATTGCTGTCTGGCACTAACTGATTTCATTTCCTAGGAGGCCCAAGATTTCATCTGCACATCCTTAAAAAGAACTAACCAGAGCTCTTTCATCACTCCTTCCTTCTGCAGGCTCGGCTGAACAGGCCGACTCCTGATTTCTTTCACTGGAAACAATGGAATAATTAGCAAGCTGTTTGCAAACAGCTTAAAAACTTCCTAGATGGGTGGTTCAATAACAAATTATGTACTATTAAGCTGCTGGCCAGAAAACAAAATAAAGAAACATCACAAATTGCAAGGCAACCTTCTAATTAGTGCATTGTGTATCATTTGCCAGGCTGATAGCAAGCAAACTTCGCTATTTAGCAGTGGCAGACTAAATAGTATTTGGTTAGTGGCTGGGCAAATAAGAAAGAAAAATCACTATTTTATCAGCAGCCAGCTAAATGGCAGCTTAAAGGCCTGATTAGGAGTTTGGCGGGCAGGGTTACTCCGTCACAAATGTGACAGGCATCCCGTCCGCCAAATTACAATTTAATTATATCCTATGGAACTTGTAATACAGAGGACAGCATATCCGTCACGTTTGTGACGGAGTATTCCATCTGCCAAAGTCATAATCAGGCCCCAAGTACCATCTGCCCACCGGCCATGCATATAGCAAAGAAACGTCACTATTTATCTGGTTGCAGGCTTAGTAGCAGAGAATATGTACTATTGGGTCATGCCTGTCCAAATAGTAAAGTAAAATGACTATTTACCCAGCTGCCATTTAGTAGTCGAGATTCAAGAGTTTCTGGCTGGTAGCCAGGTAAAGAGACAAATTTGCCCCTTTACTGCGCTGATAGCTAATTAGCATAAATGCTGTACAATTTAGCCAGCTGTCACTGTCAGGTATTTAGTGGATTTTCGTTCTTTGCATTGTGCTGGTGGCTGGGTAAATAGTGAGGTTTTCATACAATGTGCCTGGCCACTGGCTACAGCTTTCGCCCTTTGCAAAATTTTCTTTTCTTGTCAACTCCAACAACTGGGCAAAGGTTTATTTTAAAAAAAAGTTTGGATGTTGGCACTATTATGAAAAGGTGGATTTTGGGCAGCGTTTCCCCCCATTAAAACATACTTTTGCATGATGTTTAAAAGACATTGGGTTTTCAGAGGAGTAAACATTTCTCACTCTATTTCAATCAATCAATCAATCAGGGGTTTTGTAGAGCGCACTACTCACCCGCAAGGATCTCAAGGAGCTGGGGTGGGGGGGAGTGAGCAGCTTCGTTAGGGTCATTCGAAGAGCCAGGTCTTGAGGTCCATTCTGAATTGGTGCAGTGTCGGGCTCCGTCAGAGGTTAAGGGGGAGTTCGTTCCAGGTCTTCGCTACGAGGTAGAAGGATCTTCCACCAGCTCTGGTCCTGTAGAAACGAGGGACGGTGGCTAGCGCAAGGTCAGCTGAGCAGAGGTTTCTCTTGGGGGCATGGAAGGAGATTCTGTCATTGAGGTATTGGGGTCGGGTGTTGTGAAGGGCTTTGTAGGCGTGTGTGAGCAGCTTGAAGGTTATTCTTTTTTCAACAGAGAGCCAGTGGAGGCCACGGAGTTGTAGGGTGATGTGGTCATGTCGTGGGATATCAAGGATAAGTCTGGCTGCGGCGTTCTAGACAGTCTGGAGTTTGCGGAGGAGGTTTTTGTTGATTCCGGCATAGAGGGAGTTGCCGTAGTCCAGTCTGCTGGTGATGAGTGCGTGGGTGATGGTTTTCTTGGAGTCGGGGGGGATCCACTTGAATGTCTTGCGAAGTATGCGGTGGGTGTTGAAGCATGTGGAGGATACAGCGTTGATCTGGCGGTTCATGGTGAGTGAAGAGTCAAGTATGATGCCGAGGTTGTGTGCATGGTCCGTTGGGGTGGGTGGGTGTCAGAGGGCAGGCGGCCACCAGGTGTTGGAGCCGAGGATGAGGACTTCTGTTTTCTCGGAGTTGAGCTTCAGGAAGCTGTTGCTCATCCAGTTTGCAACTGCTTTCATCCCTTTTTGGAAGTTGTGCCTGGTGATGTTGGGTTCCTTGGTGAGGGAGAGGATGAGCTGAGTGTCATCGGCGTAGGAGATGATGTTGAGACCGTGGTTTCGGACGATGGTTGCGAGGGGGCCCATGTAGAAGTTGAAGAGTGTGGGGCTGACGGAGGATACTTGGGGTACTCCGCATCTGATCTCTGTCGGTTCTGAAAGGAAGGGCGGGAGTCTTATTCTCTGTGTTCTGCCTGATAGGAAAGAACGTATCCAGTGTAAGCCCTTTCCTTGGATGCCTGCGTCGTAGAGTCTGGTGGCTAGTGGGCTGTGGGAGATGGTGTCAAAGGCTGCTGATAGGTCCAGGAGGATGAGGGCTGCTGTGTGGCCTTGGTCGAGGAGGGCGCGGATATCGTCGGTGGCAGCGAGGAGGGCTGTCTCGGTGCTGTGGTTGCTGCGGAATCTGGACTGAGAGGTGTCAAGGATGCTGTGTGTTTCTATGAAGTATGCTAGTTGGGTGTTGACGGCCTTTTCGATGACTTTGGTGGCAAAAGGAAGCAGCGAGATGGGCCTGAAGTTCTTGAGGTCCGACGGCTCTGCGGAGGGCTTCTTTAGGAGGGGGTTAACTTCGGCATGCTTCCACTTGTCGGGGAATGTGGCAGTGTCGAGGGAGCAGTTGATAGGTCAGCGCAGCTCGGGTGCGATGGCAGTGGCGGCCCTGTAGAAGATGTGCGGCGGGCAGGGGTCAGAAGGTGCTCCGGAGTGGATGCTCTTCATGGTCTCTAAGGTGTCTTCTGCGGTGACATGGGTCCAGGTGAGAAGGGTCTGTTGGGTGGCGGCATTGGGGGTGGGGGTTGAGGGGTAAACGTCCTTCACAACGAATTCGTTATAACGAAGTCTTTTACCCCGCATTCCTTTATAACGCATCTGACACTATTACACATACTTTTACTCCGCATACTTTTACCCCGCATATACTTTCACTCCGCAAACTATGACAACGAAATTAGAAGAACTGAGTAGTAAAAATTACACCCCCTACGGAGTAGAGATATATAAAAATGTAGCTGACCTGCACTGCTGTAGACTTTCATGCAGACCCGAAAATGTTAACACGGCGCTGATCCGAAAATTAAAACAAGCACAGGAGTCAAGGTAACTTAAAATTACATGTCCCTCAAATTGCGGAAATCTATTGAAGATCCTCACTTCCATGGCGCGATGACTCAACGTTGCACAAGAGTGGCTGAAGAATCTTACCCCTGATGAACCGCGTTTGAAGGTATGCGTAGGCTATGGAACTCATACATTAGTCTCTTTTTTATCTTTATTACTCTTATTGACGAAAGCGTAAACCATTTTTTATTTCTACTTTACAGAGCGAGTTAAACGGGGACGGATGTAGGAGAGATCTGCGGGAAGGTAAGTTTGAATTTCTTAAGATTTATTGATTTTGAGAGTTAGAGAGTGAAAGAGTAAGGTTTAAAATAATGGCAATAATGTCTATTCGTTAGCAAAAATAACTTTATTCAGCATTTTAATGTACAGTTGATTAGACTTGTATTCGTTTTTATATTAACAAATTATTAACTCTTTTTACTAAATGGAACATTTATTAACAAGGAGTTTCGTTTTTAAGTTATAAAAAAAAAAAGCAAACGATTTTCGAAAACAAGTAAATGTCCATTTCTTTTTCATATAACAGTTGTCGAAGGAGGAATGCTTTATTGGAGTCTTCTTTTGATACTGCGAGCGTGCCAAGCATGTCCAGGAGGAAGACAGAACTGCGCAAAGGTAAGTTCAAATTAAAATATAACTAACTTAAAAAGCAGGCTAAATATAGTGTAAGGATAGAGGAGGGAGGTTGCAAGTTATGTAGAAGGTTTAAAACTTACTTAATAATGTTCTAATAAGTATCAATTTTAATCTACTTACCCACCCAAAACCCCTGTTTTACTAGTATCCCGTCCCAGTAGTTGCCTAACATTTTTGTACTAATTTACATGAGATTACATGAGATTAACATTTTAAAACAGTACACGAGTATTATTTAAATTACTTACCCACCCAAAACCCCTGTTTTACCCATCATCCCGTGCCAGTAGGTAAGTGACTAAATTGAAAAAAATGCTTTTCTTAGCCTTTCATTTTCGTGGCAATAGCAAACGTTGTTACAAACTGCGGAGAAAATGTACTTTTGCATGTTTAAATGCATTTTTCGTTCACATTGTTTCGTTATTAAATCTTGCGGAGTTATGGCATTTGCGGGGTTAAAAATGCGTTGTAATGGTATGCGGAGTTTTGGGCTGCGTGGTAACGTCGTATATTCGGGTTGAGGTGGTGCCATGGTCTTGATCGTTAAATTTGTCGTAGAGTGTCTTGATCTTGAGGTGGAAGAAGGAGCTGACTTTGTTGTAGAGGTCTTGGGAGAGAGGGACGTCGGCTGTTGCGCTGTTGGGTTTGGCGAATTCCTGTATGATGGCGAAGAGTTCATTGGAGTTGTGGGCATTGGCGAGGATTCTGTCTTAGATTAAGTTTTTCTTTGTTGATTTGATGAGTTGGTGGTGAGCTGTGATGACTGTTTTGTAGGCGGCGTGTGCTTCCGGGGTTCCGCTGTTTCTCCACGTCTTCTTCAGTCGTTGGCAGGTGCGCTTGGATTCTCGAAGTTCTGTGGTGAACCAGTTGGCTTTCTTGTTGTGTCGTCTTGTGGTGTTCTGAGGGGGCAAGAGTGTTGGCGCAGTCGGTAATCCATTGGTGGAGGTTGCTTGCAGCTGTGTTGGCGTCTGTCGTAGTAGGGGGGGGAGTGCAGGTGAGGGCGGAGGTGAAGAGTTCTTCGGAGACTTTGTTTCAGCTTCTGCGTGGGAGGCGGCGCATGGGCTTAGGTGCAGTGGGTTTCGTAAAGGAGAAATGGATGCAGTGGTGGTCTGTCCAGAGCAGTTCCGTGGTGTGGCTGAAGCAAAAGTTGTTTCCTTCGGCGAAGATGGGGTCGAGTGTGTGTCTTGCTGTGTGAGTGGGGGTGGAGACAAGTTGTTTTAGTCCAATGTTGGTAAGGTTCTCCAGGAGGGCGGTGGTGTTGGGATCGCTGTGGTTGTCAAGGTGGAAGTTCAGGTCTCCGAGTAGTATGTAGTCCGTAGAGGCGAGGACATGGGGTGCGATGTGGTCAACGATGACATTGGTGAAGGGGGTGCGGGGTCCGGGCGGTCTGTTGGCGAGTGTTCCACGGAGCGTCGTTCTGGGGTTGGGCTGGATCTAGAAGTGGATGTGTTCCATGGGGGGCGAGGTGTCATCCGAGTTGGTTATTGTCAGTTGGTGGGAGCTTTTGTGGACGATGGCGAGGCCTCCTCCTGGCCGGTTGGGGCAGTCTTTCCTCAGGATCTTGTATCTGTGGGGATGGCGGTTGCGATGTCCGGTGCGGAGCTGGCTTTGGTTCAGGTCTCTGTGAGGAAGGCGACGTCGGTCGTGTGGGTGTTGAGGAGGTCCCAGATTTCTACGGCGTGTCTGTGCAGGGAGCGTACGTTGAGGAGGATGCAGTCCAGTGGTTTGTGTGCGCTGGCGTCCGGTGGGCTGGAGGCTACTGCTGGGGTCCGGAGGTGGGTAAACTTGCGGTGGCAGTGTCAGCAGGAGATCGGGCCTTGACTATTTCTCAGCATCGAGAGCTGGCAGTTCTTGTTGCATCCGGGGTTGAGTGCGTGGAGAGTGCTGGGGTCGTAACTGCGGGGGCGGGGTCCGGGGACCAGGGTCGCGTGTGGGTTGCAGACGGGCTTGCCTTTGGCGCGGCCGCCATTAATTAGGGGTCGGGGAGGGCAGTCAGCTGGGAGGTGGGAGTGGGAACGACATGCTGGGGGAAGGGGCTGCGGGGGCAGCAGCGGCGGGGAGCGCGGGAAGAGGGAGCAAGGAGGGCAAGAGGAAAAAAGGGAGAAAAAAAGAGACAGAGAAAGGCAAAGAAACAGAGGCACAAGAGAAGAAGGCAGAGAGAAAAGAGGCAAAAACGAGGGAGAGAAAGGCAAAGAAGCTGAGGCACAAGAGAAAAAGGCAGAGAGAAAAAAGGCACAAACGAGGGAGAGAAAGGCAAAGAAGCAGAGGCACAAGAGAAAAAGGCAGAGAGAAAAAAGGCAAAGTAACGAGAGAAAAAAGGCAGACACGAAAATGACACAGAGTCGAGCGGAATAGCAGAAGAGCAGGGTGCTCTTCCACTAGAACACCAGGGATGAGGCGCAGGCAGGAGCCTGCGGGTGGAGGAGGGCCTCGAACACCTACCTGGAGGGCTCAATCTGGCACTAAGGGCAACGCCTTAACGGTGGAGCTGCAGGGGGGGAGAGCAGTAATTCAGACCAGTGGTCTCTCTCCTTGCAGTGCAGTGGCCGCCATTAAGTAGGCGTCGGGCGGTAAGCTCGGAGGCGGGAGCGAGAACATCACGCTTATTTTATTGGCTCTTCTGTGTATCATTCTATATCTCAGGGACAGCTTCAATTTCAGAGCAATAGTGAATAGTTTACATCTCAAAACGACAATGAATCGTCACAGGTTTTGTCACATTTAATTTTTAAAGTCAGATGTGGATTCTAACTATCGAGAAATCCGTTTTTTTTCAATGCAGCACATATAATAAAGCATTGTTTAATTATTTGTCAGGGGTTGAATAGCCTGATCATAAAATGGCCACTTTATTGGCTTTTCCTTATGCATATGAGAAGGCTTGAACCCCAAAATGGCCTCCCTAAAGTCTTCTAAGATCAAGAACAAAAGCTGTTGAAGCTCCAGCCTTGTATGACTTTGGGGCAGTCATGTTAGCGTCAGGTTGTCCGTACTTCAAAGAGAGAAAACTTAGTCCAGTCCTTATTTGTCTATGATGGAACCTTCTTTTGCTATTGGCAGTGCTTAATTTGTAACAGAATGAGTGCCGGTGCGAATGAGTGTAGTGCCTAAAGCTGTTCTCAGAAGAATGCAGCCACTAAAATTAAATGACTATGTGGCGATTACCAAGGCTGCACCATCTTCAACCCTTCCAATCCACTACCAGACACTCCCTGCTCCTTTATCCCACTCTAGCCAGCTCCTGTTTTCTCCTTTACAACTGTTTCCCTCTTTCTCTTCCTCCTTCTTTCTCCTTCCTGTGATTTTCCCTCTTTTGCTCTCTGAAAATGTCTGATGATGAAAAATAAGTGCCAGTTCCCAACAAAAATTGGCAAAGCCAATAAATCTCACGTTTGAGAGCTATTGGCTTTGGCAGTGTGATTAGTGGCCACACTGTACAGCAGCATAGATGCTTTGCAGTATGGCTAAATTTAATTTTAAAGAGTGCTATGATGCAGCCAGGGCTCATGGGCTTTTGATTTTCTATTAGCGCTGGATGCATCATAGTCCTTCTTTTATTATTCTTTTTTAGGTCGAGCCCTGAGCCAGCGCGCAAGCGCTGCTCTGGGGTTGATCTGTGGTAGTGTACTAGGTGAGGGAAGCCCCGCCCACTCCCCCGCCCATCTTTTTCATTGGCTTGTGTCTTTGTCCTTCCTAAATGCTGCTCTCCGATTGGTTTATAGGCTTGTTAGTCCCTCCTTATGACGGCCATGTCGTCATTTGTATCCTTCCATGGCTACTGGCCCCTTTACTTCGAGGCATGCATGGTATGTTTTATTTAGATTTGGAGCACTATTTTCTTTAATGTGCCTTCTCCCCCCCTCCCGCAGTCCGTGCCTTCTCGCCCCCGCCCACCCTCCCGTTTGCAATGCAATAGGTCTTGCGTAAATGCGAGTCCTATTGCATTGCAAATGCTTGTTTTAATGGAAGCTGAGACCGCACTTCGGCCTTGAAGGCATGTCTGATGTCTGGTTTCTGTGTGTCGGCACTGACTCACTTTGGCCCGTGCACGTGCCGGCCTGCTGCTCTCTATACAAAGGTTAGTGAGTCAAGGCGATGAAATCCGGCCAAGCCTCACCGCGCCGGAAGGGCCACTGAAACCCGTGGCTGCCACAGGGGCGCTTCTTCGGTGAACGTTACCGGGGATCAGGGCCTTTCCAGTACAGTAGACCCCATTTATTCCACAGCCCTGGCTCACCCCCCACCAATCGAAAGGTCTTGCTGCGAAGTACAGAATCCGTTTCCTCACTTAAATGCACAGCTAAGATTTCATTTTTAAAAGGGGGCAGAAAGAGAAATAACTAAGAGACCATCTCATTTCTGCTTGAAGAGGGCAATGTTTAAATTTTCGGCTGTAGGAGGTTCGAGAGCAAGGGAGATGCCTTGGGTAGGCACCACGAGTTGATGAGGGGAGCATATTGGCCTTTTAGACAGCTGTTTGGATCCCAGTACCCTAAGAGGCATCTGTTCACTGACCGGCTGCCTGGGGCAGGAGAAAACTTCGCATGGACTCCTAACCAATAGTGACTACTCGCTCCTCTTTTGATGGGACCAATGTGCCCTTGGAAGTTACTTGATTTGTGAGGGATGGCATTGGCTCCTAAGTAAAGCAGATTTGGGTAAATAGTGACCCCTTAACAATGCCTCTGGCTCGTATGGCCGTGGCAATTTTACACGTGCCAGTCCTGCACTGCACAAAGTGCTGGGCTTCACAAGTAATCCCAAACTGCGCAAAAGAGTCATTGCGAATTGCAAGGGATAGGTAAGTGAATGGGGACTTCCTGTTACGCCCCCTCCCCTCGCTGCAGCTCCCAGGTAAATGTATCAATAGTTTGCAGCTCCTTCTGCGATGGCAAGCATTGAATGGTCACTGATGGTGGAGGCATCTTTGCTAACCATTCGCCTATTGCACGCTGTCCATGCACTTCACTTGTGGCAGCTTCTGGGAACAGAGATTAGCCCTGTAAACTGCTTCCAACTTGTTTTTGTTTTATTTTAATATTGTCACTCCCATCTCTTTAACAGCCCGGCGTTGCGGTGTAGGCACGTTTGGCTAGTGAACACACAAGGGGGGGGGGGTCTGCTGTCCTTGCAGGCCTCCATCCCTGTGTTCAGAGCTGTTGACACTAAAGCACTTTATTTTCTCACTCCTCTTGTAAGAAGGTCATGGTTTCATTCAGATAAGGCTGATTGGTAGACCCTGCTGCAATTCAGACGGTGCAGTATCCATTCTGGATACTTTGAGGCGAAATGCAGGACCAGTCAGTGGCTTCCCACTACCTCAGAATGAAGGAATTTACCAGACGTCAGCCATTTCTTCACCCTCTTTAATCGTCCACTTTCTCACTCCAAGCTTGCGCAACTTCTTCAAAGGTCTGTCTGGTAGAAAGCTGCTCTGGGATTTCCTGAAGTCTAGCTGCCTCACATCCACCACCCTGGTCATCCTATTCCGGGACAACAGCAAAAAAATGGAAGGGAGACCCACGCCAATGGTGCCAAGTCTAACACGTGTCCCCTCCAGCTGAAATGTGGGGAGAACTACCCTTCCTCCTGGGAGTTCTCATCACTAAGGCGGAAAAATCTGGACAGACCATCAGCATTGGCGTGTTCTGTACCAGGGCGGTGTTCCACAGTGAAGTCCATCCCCTGTAGGAAATGGACCACCTCAACAGTTTTGGGTTCTCACCCCTCATCTGCATTAACCATCTGAGGGGCCTGTGGTCTGTCTGAACCCGGAAGTGAGTCCCAAACAAGTATGGTCTCAACTTCTTCAGTGCCCAGACCACAGCAAATGCCTCACGTTCAATCGCACTCCACCTCTGTTCCCGTGGGAGTAACCTCCTACTAATAAAGGCTACAGGTTGGTCTAGGCCCTCCTCATTCATCTGTGAAAGCACAGCCCCAACACCATGCTCTGAAGCATCTGTCTGCACAATGAATTCCCTTGAGAAGTTGGGCGCCTGAAGCACGGGCGCCGTGCACATGGCAGATTTCAGGGCATCAAAAGCCTTTTGGCAGGCATCAGTCCAGTTCACTTTCCTGGGCTGCTTCCTGGAAGTCAGCTCAGTCAAGGGTGCAACAATGTTGCCATACCCCTTGACAAACCTCCTGTAATACCCGGTGAGTCCTAAGAAGGCTCTCACCTCTGTCTGGGTTTTGGGGGTTCCCAAGCCAGGATGGTATCTATCTTGGGTTGTAGGGGCGCCACCTGGCCGCTCCCAACCTGGTGTCCCAAGTACACCACAGAACCCTGCCCGATCTGGCGCTTACTCGCCTTGATCGTGAGGCCTGCCCTCCGCAGCGCCTTCAACACTTCCCAGAGGTGGTGCAGATGTTCCTCCCAAGTGGCGCTGAACACTGCAATGTCATCCAGGTAGGCGGCACTGAAATCCTCCAGCCCAGCCAACACCTGGTTGACCAACCTCTGAAAGGTGGCAGGGGCATTCTTCATCCCAAAGTGCATCACCCGGAATTGGTAGTGCCCATCTGGTGTGGAGAATGCTGACCTCTCTTTGGCCCCATCAGTTAAGGCAATCTGCCAGTATCCAGACGTTAGATCAAACGTGCTGAGGTACCGGGCAGCCCCTAACCGATCAATGAGCTCATCAGCTCTGGGGATGGGGTGCGCGTCAGTCCTGGTGACTGAATTGAGTCCTCGGTAGTCCACACAGAACTGGAGTTCGGGTGTGGCACCAGGCACGGCAGCCTTTGGGACCAAGACCACTGGGCTGGCCCAAGGGCTGTTAGAGGACTCAATCACCCCTAAGGCAAACATCTTGGAGACCTCCTCCTTGATGCAAGCTCTCACCCTGTCAGTCACTCTGTAAGTTTTGTGCTTCACAGGAGGACTGTCCCCAGTGTCCACATCATGGATGCACCATTCAGTGATACTGGGAGTCAGGGAGAACAGATCAGAAAACTGCCCCAACAGTTGGCGACAGTCATTCTGCTGCTCAGGGGTCAGGGTGGGAGAGAGGTTCACACCATCCACTGACCCATCTTGCTCTTTTGCATACAGGAGGTCAGGAAGAGGTTCAGTCTCCTCTTCCATCCCAGCATCTGTTGCTAAGAGCATGCCCACTTCAGACCTCTCAAAGTGGGGCTTCAGGCGGTTCACATGCAGGACCCGCAAGGGGTTCCTGGGAGACTGCAAGTCCACCAAGTAGGTGACATCACTCTTGCGCTCCACCACCTCAAATGGTCCGGTCCACTTATCCTGGAGCGCACAGGGCTCCACTGGGGCCATGACCCAAACCTTTTGTCCAGGCTGAAACTCGATCAGAGTGGCATTCTGATCATGCCAACGTTTCATCTCTTCCTGGCTGGCTTCCAGATTCGCCTCAGCGTGTTGTCTGAAACGCCGAGTCTGGTTCCTGAAGGCCAGCATGTAACTAAATACATCCTGGGGAGTTTTCCTGGGAGCTTCCTCCCAGCCTTCCTTGACCAGACTCAGAGGTCCTCTTACAGGATGGCCGTACAGCAGTTCAAAGGGACTGAACCCTAAGGACTTCTGGGGCACCTCTCTGTAAGCAAAGAGCAGGCATGGCAAGAGGACGTCCCACTTACACCTCATGGGTTCTTCAAGACCCATAATCATGCCTTTCAGGGTCCGGTTGAATCTCTCAACCAGCCCATTACCTTGGGGGTGGTAAGGAGTGGTGAACTTATAGGTTACCAAAGGGGACGATGGACGGAGCGTTTGAGCAAATCAAACACTCACCCCCAGTCAACTGATCTGGGTTTAATCCATCATCATTCTTTAGCTCACTCCACCACCCCAGTTCAGACATGGCCATATGCAAATCAGTCTGACCCTGTGCCTCATGGGAACAGTCCAGCCCGAACTGCCAAGCCATGTCTTCCCTGGACCGGAAACAAGCATCCTGGGACCGGTTTCTGGCCATTCAGCCGTCATCAGCCAGGCTAGCTTGAATCCAGTGGCAAAGTGAGCAAGGGACCCACGTCTGGGCATACCCTGCCAACTTAGGGCGAACAAAGCGATACCAAAGGGGACGATGGACGGAGCGTTTGAGCAAATCAAACACTCACCCCCAGTCAACTGATCTGGGTTTAATCCATCATCTTTCTTTAGCTCACTCCACCACCCCAGTTCAGACATGGCCATATGCAAATCAGTCTGACCCTGTGCCTCATGGGAACAGTCCAGCCCGAACTGCCAAGCCATGTCTTCCCTGGACCGGAAACAAGCATCCTGGGACCGGTTTCTGGCCATTCAGCCGTCATCAGCCAGGCTAGCTTGAATCCAGTGGCAAAGTGAGCAAGGGACCCACGTCTGGGCATACCCTGCCAACTTAGGGCGAACAAAGCGATACCAAAGGGGACGATGGACGGAGCGTTTGAGCAAATCAAACACTCACCCCCAGTCAACTGATCTGGGTTTAATCCATCATCATTCTTTAGCTCACTCCACCACCCCAGTTCAGACATGGCCATATGCAAATCAGTCTGACCCTGTGCCTCATGGGAACAGTCCAGCCCGAACTGCCAAGCAGACCAGAACAGTTGACTGGGGGTGAGTGCTTGCAATGTTCAACACTCCGTCCATCATCCCCTTTGGTTTTGCTATGTTTGCCCTAAGTTGGCAGGGTATGCCCAGACGTGGGTCCCTTGCTCACTTTGCCACTGGATTCAAGATAGCCTGGCTGATGACGGCTGTAAGCCAGAAACCGGTCCCAGGATGCTTGTTTCTGGTCCAGGGAAGACATGGCTTGGCAGTTCGGGCTGGACTGTTCCCATGAGGCACAGGGTCAGACTGATTTGCATATGGCCATGTCTGAACTGGGGTGGCGGAGTGAGCTAAAGAATGATGATGGATTAAACCCAGATCAGTTGACTGGGGGTGAGTGCTTGCAATGTTCAACACTCCGTCCATCATCCCCTTTGGTTTTGCTATGTTTGCCCTAAGTTGGCAGGGTATGCCCAGGCGTGGGTCCCTTGCTCACTTTGCCACTGGATTCAAGATAGCCTGGCTGATGACGGCTGTAAGCCAGAAACCGGTCCCAGGATGCTTGTTTCTGGTCCAGGGAAGACATGGCTTGGCAGTTCGGGCTGGACTGTTCCCATGAGGCACAGGGTCAGACTGATTTGCATATGCCATGTCTGAACTGGGGTGGCGGAGTGAGCTAAAGAATGATGATGGATTAAACCCAGATCAGTTGACTGGGGGTGAGTGCTTGCAATGTTCAACACTCCGTCCATCATCCCCTTTGGTTTTGCTATGTTTGCCCTAAGTTGGCAGGGTATGCCCAGACGTGGGTCCCTTGCTCACTTTGCCACTGGATTCAAGATAGCCTGGCTGATGACGGCTGTAAGCCAGAAACCGGTCCCAGGATGCTTGTTTCTGGTCCAGGGAAGACATGGCTTGGCAGTTCGGGCTGGACTGTTCCCATGAGGCACAGGGTCAGACTGATTTGCATATGGCCATGTCTGAACTGGGGTGGCGGAGTGAGCTAAAGAATGATGATGGATTAAACCCAGATCAGTTGACTGGGGGTGAGTGCTTGCAATGTTCAACACTCCGTCCATCATCCCCTTTGGTTTTGCTATGTTTGCCCTAAGTTGGCAGGGTATGCCCAGACGTGGGTCCCTTGCTCACTTTGCCACTGGATTCAAGATAGCCTGGCTCATGACGGCTGTAAGCCAGAAACCGGTCCCAGGATGCTTGTTTCTGGTCCAGGGAAGACATGGCTTGGCAGTTCGGGCTGGACTGTTCCCATGAGGCACAGGGTCAGACTGATTTGCATATGGCCATGTCTGAACTGGGGTGGCGGAGTGAGCTAAAGAATGATGATGGATTAAACCCAGATCAGTTGACTGGGGGTGAGTGCTTGCAATGTTCAACACTCCGTCCATCATCCCCTTTGGTTTTGCTATGTTTGCCCTAAGTTGGCAGGGTATGCCCAGATGTGGGTCCCTTGCTCACTTTGCCACTGGATTCAAGATAGCCTGGCTGATGACGGCTGTAAGCCAGAAACCGGTCCCAGGATGCTTGTTTCTGGTCCAGGGAAGACATGGCTTGGCAGTTCGGGCTGGACTGTTCCCATGAGGCACAGGGTCAGACTGATTTGCATATGGCCATGTCTGAACTGGGGTGGCGGAGTGAGCTAAAGAATGATGATGGATTAAACCCAGATCAGTTGACTGGGGGTGAGTGCTTGCAATGTTCAACACTCCGTCCATCATCCCCTTTGGTTTTGCTATGTTTGCCCTAAGTTGGCAGGGTATGCCCAGACGTGGGTCCCTTGCTCACTTTGCCACTGGATTCAAGATAGCCTGGCTGATGACGGCTGTAAGCCAGAAACCGGTCCCAGGATGCTTGTTTCTGGTCCAGGGAAGACATGGCTTGGCAGTTCGGGCTGGACTGTTCCCATGAGGCACAGGGTCAGACTGATTTGCATATGGCCATGTCTGAACTGGGGTGGCGGAGTGAGCTAAAGAATGATGATGGATTAAACCCAGATCAGTTGACTGGGGGTGAGTGCTTGCAATGTTCAACACTCCGTCCATCATCCCCTTTGGTTTTGCTATGTTTGCCCTAAGTTGGCAGGGTATGCCCAGACGTGGGTCCCTTGCTCACTTTGCCACTGGATTCAAGATAGCCTGGCTGATGACGGCTGTAAGCCAGAAACCGGTCCCAGGATGCTTGTTTCTGGTCCAGGGAAGACATGGCTTGGCAGTTCGGGCTGGACTGTTCCCATGAGGCACAGGGTCAGACTGATTTGCATATGGCCATGTCTGAACTGGGGTGGCGGAGTGAGCTAAAGAATGATGATGGATTAAACCCAGATCAGTTGACTGGGGGTGAGTGCTTGCAATGTTCAACACTCCGTCCATCATCCCCTTTGGTTTTGCTATGTTTGCCCTAAGTTGGCAGGGTATGCCCAGGCGTGGGTCCCTTGCTCACTTTGCCACTGGATTCAAGATAGCCTGGCTGAGGACGGCTGTAAGCCAGAAACCGGTCCCAGGATGCTTGTTTCTGGTCCAGGGAAGACATGGCTTGGCAGTTTGGGCTGGACTGTTCCCATGAGGCACAGGGTCAGACTGATTTGCATATGGCCATGTCTGAACTGGGGTGGCGGAGTGAGCTAAAGAATGATGATGGATTAAACCCAGATCAGTTGACTGGGGGTGAGTGCTTGCAATGTTCAACACTCCGTCCATCATCCCCTTTGGTTTTGCCCCGAACTTATAGGTTACACCACACTCCTGCCACAGGGACTTCATATACTTGGAAATGAAGTTGGTACCACGGTCGGACACCACCTCCTTGGGGAACCCCACACGGGAGAAAATCCCCATCAGTGCACGTCCCACCACGGGGGCCGTCACTGTCCGAAGAGGGATGGCTTCCGGGTACCGGGTGGCATGGTCCACCAAGACCAGGATGAACCTGTTGTCCATGGCTGTCTTGGGATCCAGAGGCCCCACAATGTCAATACCCACCCTCTCAAAGGGGGTGCTGACAACAGGGAAAGGTTGGAGAGGAGCCTTGTGCTTCCTCCCACTCTTACCACTTGCCTGGCAAGTCTGACAGGTCCTGCAATGAGTATCTGAACTCTTGCGCATTTGGGGCCAATAAAAGTGGGTGACAAGCCTTTGAAAGGTCTTGTCTTGCCCCAAATGTCCTGCTAAAGGCACATCATGAGCCAGACCCAGTAGGAAGGCTCTGAAGCGCTGAGGTACCACCAGCACATGGGCTGACCCAGGCTCAGCAACCTTAGGCTCACTATACAGGAGACCATTCTCCCAGTAGATCCAGTGTGATCCAGACTGATCACCTGCTGCCTGGCTTGCAGCCTGTTGCCGCAAGCCCTCAAGAGAAGGGCACTTCTTCTGCTCCTTGCAGAACTCTTCCCTGGAGGGGCCTCCTTCCTGCTGCCAATGGGTCAGCTCAGGCAGGTCCCCCAGTTCAGCCACTTGTTCCCCTGTAGGTTCCAGGGCATCCCCCTCAAGGTCTGCCTCCTCCTGGACCGTGGGAACTTCGGGGGCCGGTTTCCCGTGCCCCCCGCCTCCTCTCTTTAAGGCAGGCACCTGGGCCTTTCTTCCAGGCTCCAGGTTCTCCTGAATACCCTTACCGGCTGCCATTGACCGAGTGGTCACACACGCCCACTCTGGCAGACCCAACATCTCCAAATGAGACCTCCGCTCCACCTTCGCCCAAGGGGAGCTCTCCAAATCATTGCCTAGCAGACAGTCAACAGGCATGGCTGGCCTCACAGCTACTTGAAGGATACCTGAGACCCCCCCACTCAAAGGGAACCTGGGCCACCTTGCAGTGGCTCTCTGAGTTGTCAGCGGCAACTACAGGGTAGAATACGTTGGGGACCACCTGCTCCTCAGACACCAGCCGACAACTGACAGCTGTCACACTGGCCCCGGTGTCTCTGAGAGCCTCCACCCTATGGCCATTGATGGTCACCCACTGCCTGTATTTTTTAGTGTTATCAGGCAGCTGGGTCCCTAGGGACCATCTCACTGTCTCCTAAAGAGACCAGGGACATCTCTGCGGGACCCCACCCACCTTGGGCACCCAACTCCTCCTCCAGGGCTACACTAGCCATCTGCCGGGGTGGTGCACCAGTGGGTGCAGTGGTCACGGTATTGGGGCACTTGGGACTTCCTACAAAGTGACCCACCTGACCACAACTAAAACATGCTTTGGGCCCCTTCTGAACAGACTTATCTGTTGGGACCCATGGTCTTTTCTCAGTGGGAGGCTGGGAACCCTTACCTTGGTTCTCTTGGGGTTTACTTTGGGGCCCTTTTTGGAACTCCTTCTGTTTACCCTTGTCCCCCACTCTTCTGCTGGGGACCCTGCCCACCTTTGGCGGAGTCTCCCACAAGACCCTTGTGGACCCGGGTACTGACCCAGCGGTCCGCCTCCTCAGCAAGCTTCCTAGGATTAGTCAGCTTACTGTCAACAAGGTGCTGGCGTAGCTCTGGAAAACAACTACTGGACAAGTGCTCCCATGCAATTAAATCATAGAACCCCTGCAAGTCATTTACTTTGTTACCCTTCACCCATCCATCCAATGCTCTGCAAAAATAAGACACATACTCCACCCAGGTACTAGACTCCAGCTTTTTGCAGTTCCTAAACTTCTGCCTATAAAGCTCTGGAGTTAACCCATACCTTGCCACTAAAGCTTCCTTCAGGTGGGCATAGGACATCTGATCCTCTGTGGGCAAGGCTAGCAAGGTTTCCCTTCCCTCACCTGTAAAGCGGCCCCACAACCCCGCTCCCCAATCCTTCTCAGGGACCCGGTGTGATGTCTTGGCGATCTCATATGCTTTAAACCATTGCCCAATGTCCTCCCCCTTCATGAAATCCTTAATAACCTCCTTGGGGATGTATACTCTACTTTCTACAGGCACTGGAGGTGTGCTGCCACCAGAGGGAGTGATCTCTAGGCTCCTAGCCTTTAGCTCTAGCTCCCTCACCACTCTCTCATGCTCTAAAAGCATCCTTTTTTCTTCCATGGCCAACCTCTTACTTTCCAACTCCAATTTCTTGTGCTCAAAGCTATCATGGCTTCCCTGTTTCAGTTTGGCCATTTCCATTTCATGCATCCTGCTTTTGTCCCTGTCCTCCAGCTCCTCTGGAGACAGGCCCTTTGAGAAACACTGCTGCCCTCCCTGGAAGGCACTCTCCTCCCGGGTAAGCCTAATGGCCCCTCAAGCTGCTCATCTAAATTCTCTGCCTCCTCCACAGGCTCCTCGGGCTGCCCACCGGCATTCCGTGCTTCCAACCAGGCCTTCAGCGCCTTTTGAAGCTCCTCCTTCCTGGTGAGGCCTCTCATAGAGATTTTAAACTTTTTACAAACGGCTTTGAGCTCTGGCACAGTGTAGGTATCAACCCTATCTTCTTCAAATTCAATATCTGCAGGTGCAATGGATCCTCTTTTGCTCATTGTGAAAATTGGCAGTTCTCAACAAAAATAAAGGTTCCCAGGAAAAAAAAGTCCTTTCAAAATGTATGTGGTCGCGTATTGGTCTGCACTCACTAGTAGTGTACACCAATCACTGTATATGAATCACAAATGCAAGTCCAAATCCTCACCGCTGACCACCAATGTTAGAACTGGGGTTCTCTAGTTGGCAATGGTTTGCACCTTTGTCCAAATAGGGACCCTTGCTTCTAGTCAGGATAAGGGGGATACACTCCTAAAATAACCCCTGCTCACCCCCTGGTAGCTTAGCACGAGCAGACAGGCTTATCTCAGAGGCAGTGTGTAAAGCATTTGGGAACACATACAGTAATACAGTGAAAACACTACAGATGGACACCACACAGGTTGTTATGTAAAAATAAGTAATCTTTATATAGACTTATCACAAGACCCAATAGCAAAAATCCACAATACTGTACTCAAAAATAGACTTTAAAAGGTTATAAAATAGTTCAGTTCTCTCAAGTTGTAAATGCGACACTTTACTCTCAATGTACCTTGAATGCGTAACGCAAAGAAAACAAAAGGGTCGCAGGGAAGGTGATGCGTCGGTTCCTTACACTCAGGGGAGTGGATGCGTCGGTTCCTTACTTCTGCGCAGGGGAGTTGATGCTCGCTTCCTTACTGTGTGGGGAGGTGATGCGTCGGTTTCTTACTGCTTTCCGGTGCGATGCGACAAGATGGCACCTCGATGCGATACTCTTCTCCGGTACGATGCGACAAAATGGCGTCTTGGTTGCGATGTGACAACGTTGGTGTGATGCGTGCACGCCCGACGGCCGTGCGGTGACTCGATGATCTTTGGAGCCGCGACAGGCCCTGCGACGCGCTTCTCCGGTGATGCGACGATGACCTCTGTGGCAGCGTCCCGCTTCTCCGGTGATGCGCCGCGCTTCAGCGATGCGAGGATGACAGCGGCAGCGGCGTCTCGCTTCCTTGGCGATGCGATGACCGCGGCTGCGGCGGCGACACGCTTCTCGTTGTTGCGTCGCGCTTCCAGCTCCCAGCGACACGCAGTCTCTCAGAAGGCCCAGCACAACAGCAGGCACTTCAATTCCCAGCAAGGGAATGCAGGGGGGAGCTAGTTGGTGAAGTCTTGTATCCCTGAGACTTCAGGCAGGAGGCAAGCTCTAGTTCAAGCCCTTGGAGATTCTCTTCTTCAAGATGACAAAGCACAGCAAAGTCTTTTCTCCTGTCCTTGGTAGAAAGCAACCACTGCAGGCCAACCCCAATCAGCAAAACAGCACAGGGGCAGTACTCCTCCTTCAGCTTCTCCGGTTCTTCTCCTTGGCAACAGGTTTCTTGATTTCCCAGAAGTGATCTAATTTCCTAGGGGTCTGGGTCCCCTTTTTATACACAGTTTCTCTTTGTTCTCTGAAGGCAGAGAGGCCTCTGCCTAGTCCAAAACCAGTTCTGGTCAGTCCTGGAGCACTTTGTTTTTCTGACTCCTTCTTTCCTTTGTGAGTGAGGGGCAGAGCCATCAGACGCCCGGCAGGAGGTGGAGCCAGCATTGTGGAAGGCAGGCACAGCCCTATTCAGACCCAGGTGCAACTCCTCCCTCCACTCTGGATGCAGATCTTTCTATTCAGCCCTGTGCTGACTCACCCTGTCTCCTGTAGCCACCCCCAGCCCCTGTCACTCAATCTCCAGACAAGGAATACACAACCTAGCAGAGGCAGGCTTGGAAGTTTAGGCAAGAAAATACCCACTTTCTAAAAGTGGTATTTTCAAACACAGAATGTTAAAACCAACTTCACTAAAAGATGTATTTTATCATTCTGAGTTCAGGCATACTAAATTCGTTTTTCTACCATGTTCCCTGGGTCAGTTAGGATTATAAGGTGTAATAATCAAACTGCCCATTCTGGCCTATGGAGAACAGGTAGCCTTGCAATAGTGAAAAACGAAAATGGCTGTAATTCACTATTAGGACATGCCACACACACCAGGGCATGTCCTACCTTATACTTACAATGCACCCTGCCCTTGGGCCTACCTTAGGGGTGTCTGATATGAAGATAAGGGAAGGTTTAGGGACTGGCAAGTGGGTGCACTTGCCAAGTCGACATGGCAGTCACAGACCGCACACAGGCTCTGCAATGGCAGGCCTGAGACACATTTTACAAGCTGCTTCTGTGGGTGGCACAACCAGTGCTGCAAGCCCACCAGCAGCATTGGATTTACAAGCCCTGGGCACACTCAGTGCACTGTACTAGGGACTGACAAGTAAACCAATCATCCAATCATGGAGTCACTAATCCATACATCAATTTACAGTAGGGAGCACTTGCACTGTGGCACTGAACAGCAGTGGCACAGTGCCCAAAAGCATCTAAAACCAGCAAAACATAAGAGGCAACAGCAAAAAAATGGAAGGGAGACCCACGCCAATGGTGCCAAGTCTAACAAACCGCAATAGTCCACTTGTGTATAATTAGTTCATGGAAGTCAAGTCAGTAAATTCCTTGAAGAACCAAACATTGACATGTTGCAAAACCTGTTGGCCACACCTGTTATGTAGGAAATTAGTAATAAGGATCCAAATGATATTGTTTGAGGTGCTGCACCTTGCGCTCTACTCAGAATAGTGGGTTGGGCCTACACTATCAAAGAGTGAGACAGAGGGATTCTTTAAGGAGTCATCGGTGTGCCTTTGGCAAAGGTTTGTGGGCACTTCGCCACAGAACGTTTTTACTCTCCAATGTACCACAAGAATTAATTTCACCAAAGTCCATTAAAGGAATTCACACCCCTGTTATTTATGGAAGTTCAGAGAGGGAAGCTTGCGAGAAATAATGCATGTGATTGTTAAACACTGCATTTTTAAACGCAGGAAGGAAAGGACTGCAAATAATAACCTAGGGTTGAGGTGGAGGCGAAAACTAGCCCTTTATAAAAACAGGGACCCAAATCCAGACTCGCTTTTCACACAACGTGTGATCATGGCCACAGACCTGCATTCCCTGGCGCATTTTTTAACTGCGCTGTAAATTGAAAGCCCACAACTGGGCCTGCAGCAAAAAGCGAGTATTGTTTTACTGTAAGCATATCCGCTTTCAGTGAAATGAAAAGCCCTTTTTGCAGAATTGAGGTGGGCTGTGAAGCCCTCACGGGTAACTTTCACTCAGGGGCGGGGAGAGAGGGGGCGGCGAGACCTCTGTGGGCTTGTGTTGTTCCACAGCCTGGTGACGAACACCTACCTCTTCTCAAGAGATGCAGAGCTGAGAAGTGAGGTGGCGACTTCCGCTGCCAGTAAACCGTGAGCCATGCTGCAGTCTTTCCTCTCTGGGACTTGCCTCAGCGCCATATGAGTGTTATTGCACTGTCCTAAATATTGCAACTCTTGTTTGTAGCATGTCCTACAATATTCAGTCCAATAAATGGACATGGTCAGTGACTGGCGAGCGCTCCAGAGCGTCCAAGTGCATGCACCAGTGAGTTCCATTAACAGACAGAGCTGAGGGTCCCTGGCCATCCGTGCTCAAGGGCCCAAGTCTAGGACAGAAAGTGGCCCTTGCCTGAATGTGTTGGGCCCTCAGGGTAGATGCGGCCAAGGCTCAGCTCAGGCGTGCAGCAGACTGACTATCTCCCCTGGGAGAACTTGTGTGTCGCACCGCGTATAGATCAGTGCGTCAAATCCCAGTCAGTCAGACAGCGCATACTCACTCAGATTTGTCGCCTGCCTTCAAAGCGAGTGCCACCAAGATGTAAACATTGCACAGAGTGTTAATGGCGCGTCTTTAACACTGTCGTCAAGATCATATCATTATACGATATTGAGCATATTGGGTATAACACTACACAGTAAAAGGACTTTACATCCTACAATTTAAAACCATCTCACTGGAAACCACCTGAATACGGCGCGAAAAAAGAAGCCACAAACCAAGAAAATAGGATTAGAAACACACAAGAAGAGAGGAGGAAACGAAACAGTACAGTTGTATCAGGCGAGGCCTCTGAGCTGGACCTGGCGGCAGTGCACCTCCGTTTTCACAGCTGCAATACAGTATGAATGTTCACCAAGGTTTTACATTATATAACACTCAATATCTAATTTATATTAAATATATTTACATTATAACCAGTAAACCAGAAACACCATACTCCTATGTTGACAATAATGATGGTATCACTGGTAATCTCGCAGTGAGAACGGTAATCTCACGAGGGAACCAGCCAATGGGTAAAACGATAGTATTCAGCCCATTCAAAAATAAAACCAGGGCCATTGGCTAGAAACAACACAACCTTCATGAATTTGAAATGTTCACAACACTTGGAAAATGCCTCAAATGGAAGCATATAGAATCAATGCAAAAACGTTATGGACAATGAAACACAAAGATCGCAATTTACTAATATATGCGAACATTAAACCAGCACTGTATCATAAACAGAGGACTCATGCTTGCTTCCGAAATGGATTTTTTTTTTTATTTTTTTTATTCCGAGTTTTATAAAGCGCGAACATGACCCATGTCGTAAATTACTTTGTGCCTCTCTTCAGTACTAAGGGTCAATAAATATTTGTGAACATCTAAACTGCACAAACTCCGACAGATCCAAAGGACCCTGTGGTGTTGAGGACATGATCTTGAAGTTCATGGGTTTTGATGTGACAGACAACTGGGAGATACGTGGACTTCAGGCCCAGGAGCCCACAGGGGTCACAACAGACTACAAAGGTCTTAAGAACTGGCTAGCCGTCTAGCCAACAAGATCCTGACTGTTGAACACTGCAGGTTGATAAAAACAAAATCAACAGAATGGACTAAATAGCAGAGACAGTGCGTGGAGGTGTGGCTCGCAGGACAAGAGGTATCATCTCACGTGCATATGCTGCAACCGATCTCTCAAGCAGCCTGTCTCGATCTCTTGTGACGGGCTACAGGGCCTCAGCAGATGTTGGCGAACATTTGTAGTTACTCAGGTTAGTTGTCCAGGCTCGAATTTTGGGGTAGAGTGGAGCATCATGAGTCTCATTGAGCTTGGTGGCTGCAGAGCTTCAGGTAGGACCTTCAGGCTTAGACCTCGCCTGGAGGCCGTGGGCACAATGCCAGCTTCACACCATAGCACGTGGGTCCACAAAGGTGTAACTCGTAGAGATGATCATTGAGCTGTGAGGCAGTCCCAGCTCAGATTCCAAAAGCCAAGTAGTTAGATGAGAAGTGGGCATCGGCCCGTCTACCCGTCTCCAGTGTATCCTCTCAGTTCTCTTGTCAAGCCAGTCAGGCTGGGTCAACCTTTCCCTGCTCAGAGAGAAATGTGAGAAGGTCATCTCCCCAAAATGCATTGTAGTTTCTAAACAAAGAACATGGAAATGTCATCGGTGCCCAAAGGTACATATTCAAGAACAGTTAGGAGCAACCCTAATGTCAGGTGTTGCCGTAATGTGCGCAAAGCCATTGATGGATGCATGTAATGGTCACATGGTCACAGACATCGTTTATTAAAAACATAAACATGAAGGCGCCCCCTATGACTCAATCCTCTGGACCGCACAGAGGATGGTAGGCAACTCCCAATGGCGCAGTTAGGCCCCCCTAGAAAAAAGAGTGTGCTCCCACTCTTCATGGGCAGAGGAGGCATAGAGGCTACCCCTTTGTGGCTATAAGGAAAGGATACCAAACTCTGTTCTCCCCATTTGCAAGACACACCAAGGGTGACCTCGAGAAGTACTAGAGAGGTAGCTTAAGGGATCTGTAGAGATTAGGGACCCCCATAAACACGGCTAAAATTTAAATCGCAAGACACAAAGAAATGCTGGGTATGGCACAGTTGCTGTGCTGGGTCTGGACTATCATTAATGCAGCCGGTAAATTATAAATACTTATTATTGGCATTCAAGCAGCTTGTGACACCTATTTGGCAGTAATGTCAACTGGTGGCACAGAGAATTGAAGGAATTTGCCCGTGTTGAAACACAATGAAGTAGGGCTGTTGGGATTATAATGCAGGTCATTTGGTGCCACGGCTTGCACTTTGGCCACTAGTAGGTATGCTGTATCACCACCCCCCCCACCCCTTTTTAGGTCGATCCTGGGCAGCGCATGCATTGCTCTGTGAGGCTGCTGTGTTAGAAAATGGACTTGAAGCTCTGCCCACTCTCCGCCCATATTTCTCATTGGCTTGCGTCATTGTCCTTTGTAAATGCTGCCTTCTGATTCGTTAATAGGCTTGTTAGTCTCTCCTTAGTACCACCTTGTCTTCATTTGTAACCTCCCATGAGGACTGGCCCATTTACTTCTGTTGTTACACGGTATGTCTTATTTAGTCTTTAAGCACTATTTCCTTTAATAAGTTTCTCCTACTGCAGGCATGACATGCTTTCCTACAACATTCAGCACACCATGGGTGCTTTCACTTTCCAAGCAGCCCGGGACAATGGAGGCCGCTTCTTTGAAATGAAATAGGTCTCGCATTTACAAGAGTTTGCGCTATTGGCATTGTAAATGACAATGCCTTTTATGTGTTAATTATCAAAACAGATAAATAAAAGGCATGGTCATTTACAATGCCAATAGCGTAAACTCTCGCAAATGCGAGACCTATTGCATTGCAAATGCTTGTTTTGCTATCCTGCACAGCAACCTCACTGCTTTGCAACATGGCTACAAATTATTGCCTAAGTCAAAAATGCCCAGGCTGCACAGCATGAACAAAAATGCAACAACACGGCCAACAGTTTTAAAGGTGAGACCAATTGGCTTTGCCAATACTTGTTAGGTCACGGAATAACACCCCTATGATTTTGAGCAAATCGTTTACTCTCCCATGTGTGAAAAAGAAAAAAATATGACATTTGGCAAAACATCCTATCAGATAAAGAAAGCACCTGCACCCATGTTCATGTCTTAGAGAAAATACATTTGGAAGCAGATTGTATCTTTTGTCACAATAAAAGCAGATAACACTTGTTGTCACAATAAACTTACATTCCACAGGAGAATAGGGCTTCTTTGAGGTGCATGCACATGGCATAGTAAAACATAGCTACAAATGGCAAGAGGTTCAACAAGGACGAGAGAGTAGAAAAAAAAATTATAGTAGTACCTCAATCACAGCGTGATCAGCGGAAGGACAGCAATCAAGGTGAAGCAATTAGTACTTGGTCCATGCTCCAGCCGAAAGAAGAGGAAGTGAAGCCAGCATGGTCTGGCCAGTTAGAAGGCAGCAAATAATAGTGACAATCAAGTCAATGAATGTTAACCAATGGGCGGGCTGCAAGTCTCTTGTTGTATACAATATCTCCGGAAAGCGGGAGCGCAGTGCATGCTTTGTCGCAGGCAAGACCTAAAAATGAAGGCCGGTGGCCCACATCGCCAACCACCAGCTCAAATTAAGCACTCTCTATTGGGCATGTATTGTTTCATGGCCACAGCTGCACTCAACAATATGTACACTAAAAAAGCATCGTAAAAGGGAATTGTTTTTTATAATATTTTGAACAGTTTCATCAAAAATGTCTCTATTCTTTTTTATGTTTAAAGAATGTAGGAACCAAAAGGCCTACTTGAAATAGGCCAACGTAAACCAACGAGAAGTTTCTAAATGTGAACACACACAAAAACAACATCCTCAACTATCTTCTAAAAATAAATAAGAAAACATTATATTTTCAAAGAAAGCACTTTTGTAAAATATAAATAAAATTATATTGTGGGTGGTGTTTGCTTGTGTTCATGCGTGCAGTGAAGATTTTAATAACTGTAAAATGGCTAACTGATCTCAGCTGCCAATGTGTTGTTAAGACATAAACCGTAGCAGGGTGGGGGACTGCAGGCTTGGGTTTCTCGGATATGGATTACCAGCCTATAGTACACAAACAGCTCAGCTTATACAACAGCAAACATGAACATTTACAGTGAAAATTATCAATATTAAGCATTGGCAAAGCCAATAGGTTTCGCCTATGTGAGACCTATTGGCTTTGCCAATGTCTTTTAGCCATGTTGTAAAGCACCGCAGAGTAGAGTGGAATGGGGTGGAATAGAGTAGGGTGGTGTGTGGAGTGGCTTGGAGTGGTTTAGAGTAGAGTGAAGGGACCTAGAGAAGAGTGCTGTAGAGTGGATTGTGTAGAGTGGTGTACTGTGGAGCATAAAGTAGAGTGATGTACAGTGCAGTGAGGTAGAGTAGATTGGCATAGAGTAGAGCTGAGTAGAGTGGAGTAGGGTAGACTATACTAGAGTGGAGTGGCATGGAGTGCCTTTGAGCGGAGTAGCGCAGAGTGGAGTCGGGTAGAGTGACGCTGTGTGGAGTGGGGTAAAGTGGCATAGTGTGAGGTGGGGTGGGGTGGAGTGGCGTTGTGAGGAATGGGGTTCAGTGGCGTAGACTAGCACTGTGTGGAGTGGCATGGCGTAGAGTAGAGTGCAGTAGTACACAGTAGATTAGAGTGGTGTAGAGTGCAGTGACAGAGTGTAGTGACATACAGTACAGTGGTGCAGAGTAGAGTGCAGTGGAATAGAGCCGAGTGGTGTACAGTATAGTGCTGTGGCACAGAGTGCAGTTGGGTGAAGTGGCACACAGTGGTGCAGAGTAGCGTGGTTCATAGTAGAGTGTTACAGACATTGCAATGGCATTGAGTGACATTAAGTGCAGTAGTGTAGAGTGCAGTGGTGCAGAGAAGAGTGCAATGGCATAAAGTAGAGTGGTGTAGAGGAGAATGGCATAGAGTACAGTGCAGTAGTGTAGAGTAGAATGTAGTGGCAGAGTAGAGTGGCAGTGGTGCAGAGTAGAGGGCAGTGGCGCAGAGTAGAGTGGCGTAAAGTTCAGTGGTGTAGAGTGGAATAGAGAGCAGTAGAGTAGAGTGCAGTGGCATAGAGAGCAGTGGTGTAGAGTGCAGTGGTGCAGATTGCAATTTCGTAGAGTGCAGTGGCATAGAGTAGAGTGGTGTAGAGTAGATTGTACTGGTGCAGAGTAGAGTGCAGTGGTGCCGAGTAGAGTGGTGTAGAGTGCAGCAGTGTAGAGTAAAGGGGCATGGAGTGCACTGCTGCAAAGTAGAGTGCAGTGGTGTAGAGTGGTGTAAAGTGCAGTTGTGCAGCCTAGGGGGCAGTGGCTTAGAGTGCAGTGCAGTAGAGTAGAGTGGTGAAAGGTAGAGTAGAGTGCAGTGACAGAGTAATAGGGTGGAGATGGGAGGGAAAAGAAGCAACATGTAAGGGGGATGAGTCTGAGGGAAAAGGAGCTACAGGGACGAGGATATGGGAGAGGGACTGAAAACACAAGCACTCATATGGAGTGATTGAGCACAAAGAAAAAAGTAGCTCCAAAAACGGGAGCAGTGCATCGACACAAGTACTTGCTCCATGCTCCAGGGGAGGGCCAAACACAAGAAGAGGACATGTCACCTGCATGCCGTGACAAACAGGGACGAAGGAAATGAAAGAGATGCTGAAGATAACAAATGGTAAGCTATAGGTGAGCTGAAAGCCCACTGTATGTAAACAAAATGTCTCATTGAGACAGTACATGCACAGTTTAGGAAAAACCCCAAAAAATGTATTGACTTTAAATATGAATGTGTACTGTATATATAAAAAGATTAGATTGGGTGACCAGAGTTTTTTTTTCTATTAAACCGTGGCCGATATTTAAATATATATTTTTTACATATAACATGGTAGAACATCATGTAATAGAAAAAAAAAAGATGAACAATATTGTGTACTCTTTGCCATTCATTCTATTCCTTTCTTCAAGCTTTTCCCACTTTACCTTCCCTTTTTGCACCAGCTTAACCCCTCACTTGCCCTCCCTCCCCCTTCACTTCCCACCCGTCTCCCACTTTCACCTCACTTCGCCCCCTTCCTATTTCTTGAATAGAAGCCTGTCACCTCTATCTCTCTCTTTTGCTCTCCTCTACTGTTACATGTTAACACTTTTTCCAATCGAGCTGGGCTCCCGTATGTTCTTAAGGGCGCATCCCCTCCCCAGGACCTTCGCACTCCCATATTACCTCATTCAGATATCACTCGAGGTCCCCCCTCTCTGCAGGTTCCCCCCCTCAGCTCCTCTCTTTGAACCAACACTCAGATTTGGTGGCGCGTCTGGACAAGTTATCTCTCCAAGTTAATCTACTCATTCACGAATTCCATGAACTGATAGCTCTCTCACCTAACCATCTGCCCTTGCTTAGTTCTCTTAGTTCCCTAGGAAAGCTGCACACAGTCCCCGCCTCTGCACCCAATGGCCTTGACCAGCATTCCTCTCTCCCTATCTCTAAAACACTACCCCTTCCCAACGCCCCCTCTCGCCCCAGAAGAATGATGGTCGAATTTGCAGCCAGCGATATAGAGGATCTACTCCTCTCTTACTCGATCACTCTAGAAATTGACAAGGTCCCTATGGCCCAAATTCCATCCATTCTAGCCAACCCAAATAGGGTACCCTCTAACAACCACAGAGTCATAAATAGCGACAACTTCAAGCAAGTGAACATCACCCAGACCCCTACATCACACTCGCCAATTCGGTTGAAATGCGCGCTTCTCAATTGTAGATCAGCAAATAAAACATGCCTCAGATATATTCGACCTCATCCAAAACAATGAGCTAGATATCATAATCCTCACGGAAACCTGGCTAAATTCATCCTCCACCCCCAGATTAGACCTCCTAGTACCTCCTAGTCATGACATAATCCGTCTAGACAGAACCACGAAACAGGGCGGTGGACTAGCTTGTATACACCGGAACACACTATCGGTCTCCCACATGGAGACTTCCACCTCATCCGTTGTTGAATACCTCTGCCTCAAAATCTCTAGTAACCACCTCCCTGTATGCAAACTTCATACCTTCTACCACCCTCCTGGCGATAATTTCCTCTTTATCGAACAACTAATGGAAATTATCTCCTCCAATGACGACCACTCAATATCTCAAATCTACCTCGGTGACTTCAACCTTCATTGGTCTAAACCTAATGACCAAGCGGTGATCTGTCTTAACGCTTTCCTATCGGATATGGACCTTACCCAATTCTGTGACCGGCCAACTCACAACAAAGGTGAAATTCTGGACCTCATTATTTCAAAAGGTAATACCATCACATTGGAGAACATTATTCCGTGTGATTGGTCCGACCACTACAGCATCTTCTTCTTTATCAATTGGCAGGAGATTCGGAAAAGGATCCAACCCAAGAAAACTAAACAGTGGAAAAGGGACCTCAGGAATATTAACATGGACTGCCTAGCTACCGAATGTAAAAATGCCTTGTCTCCCCAAGACGACTTGTCTGATGTTCACGATCTCACGGACTTCTATAACTCTACTATCTCTGGTATCATGGATTCAATAGCACCTCTACAACAAAAAAATGCCGCCTCCAAATTCTCCAAACCATGGTTCAATGATAACCTAAACTCTGATCGCCGCAACTTAAGGGCAGCTGAACGTCTATGGAGATCAAAAACCTTCTGTGTATCATCTAAAAGTCCTTAGATCAGTTAGGAGCTCCTACAATAAAAAAATCAAGACGACTAAGGCCGATTATTTCAGAGCCCAACTTAGACAAGCCTCAAATCGCCCTAAAAAACTTTTTGAAATTGTCAAACAGCAATCAGTGATAGCTCCCAATCACATCGACTCAGCAGTCGATTCACCTTCCTGCACTGATCTCGCTATCTTCTTTATGGAGAAAACTAAATCAATCAGTCTCGACCTTGAAGCCAAGAGGTCCCTTCTTACATCACTTGAGAGTACGGCTCATCCTGTCCTCTCTGCGAGTCTAAAGCCTCTCAGTATTAGCACTAAGGACATGGCCACGTGGAGCTCCTTCTCGCCCCTCAGTGAAAACGACATCTACAAAACCCTTCTTAGCATTAACCCATCTAATCACTTCAGCGACCCACTGCCACCGTCGGTCTTCAAAGATATCAAGGAGGCCCTCATCCCCCTCTGGACTAAAATTGTCAACGCCTCTTTACCTCAAGGCAATATCCCCGAATGTCTAAAAGCAGCTCAGGTTTCACCCATTCTAAAAACACCTGATGCGGACAGATCTGATCTCAACAACTTCCGTCCCATCTCCAACATCCCTACTCTGGCTAAGCGCCTAGAAAAATGCGTCCAATCGCAACTCTGCTCGCACATCGAGACTTTCTTTCTCCTGGATCAACACCAATCTGGCTTTAGGAGTGGTCACAGTACTGAATCGGCGCTCATTCACATCATTGATGACATCCTAAACATGTTAGACCATAATGAATCCTGCCTCCTAATCCTCCTTGATCTTTCCTCTGCATTCGACACGGTTAACCACGATAACCTCTTAGCTATTCTGGAACACAGGATGGGCCTTTCCTGCAATGGTTCTCTTCCTTCCTGCACAATAGATCCCAAAGAGTTAAGGTGAATCATACCCTATCCCATCCGGCTGCAGTCTCCATGGGGGTCCCGCAAGGATTTGCCCTTTCTCCTATACTTTTTAACATTTTCCTTGAACCACTAGCGAACGCTCTATCATCCATTAACATTCTTTTCCATATGTATGCGGATGACACGCAACTTTATCTTAAAATCAATTCCTCTGAAGACTTCATCTCACTCAACTCCTCCTGGTCGTTTACCCAAAACTGGTTAACTGAAAACCACCTCCTGCTGAACACAGCCAAAACAGAATTCCTTCTCATTTCCCCTCCTAAGCACACCCCCAAGATTGACCTCTGGATGAAACACCTCTCGACCTTCAACTGCTCCCCGGTTATCATCGACTCAGCTAAATCTCTTGGAATCACCCTAGACTCACACTTGAACATGAAGAAAAATATTAGTAAGACTTGCAAGGGTGCGAACCACCAAATGAGGATTCTTAGAAGCCTAAAACCATTCCTCCTTCAAGAGGACTTCAAGCAGGTGGTACAAGCACTAGTCCTACCGAGGCTAGAATATGGGCGTGCGACGCTCTCTAGCCTCCCCAAATATACCTTGGCCCCACTCAGGGCCTCGTTGAATGCCGCTGCCAGACTGGTCACCGATACAAAAAGAAATGAGCACATATCCCCAGCCTTAAGATCTCTAAAGATCTCTAAAGTGGTTACCCTACGAAGCAAGAATACAACTAAAGATTGCTTGTCTGACGCACAAAGCCCTCCACTTCAAAACCCCTGGCTGCCAGGCTCAAAAACTGGAATTATCAGGAGGGGGCACACCCTCAAGAAGTGCAAATTCTCTACTACTGAAACCTCAGACCTTTCACAAAAAGAAAACGAGGCTCAGAGCCTTCTCTGGCGCGGCACCTAAGATCTGGAACTCTCTCCTACCGGAAATTCGCAGAATCCCCTACACGGCTGCTTTCAAACATGAAGTAAAAACAATCCTAATGAACAAGTTCCTGCCTTAATTGGTCATGGCCCATCTGTTTGCGAAATGTCCTTTTTTGCTGTTGTTGTTTTGCCTAACAATTGTAATGCCTATGATTCCCTGCCTTACCTTATTAATGTAATGTTTGCTCGCATCCTTGTACAATCTTAGTAGCTCATTATGTTACCCTCTCTTCAATGTCCCCTTACTTTGTTCCTCCCTCCTTTACTGTGAAGCGCTCTGATACCCTTCGGGTTCTTGTTCGCGCTATACAAAACTTTTTAAATAAATAAATAAACACTATCAGGACAAAGGTTTCACCTCATTAGTACCAGTCTGACATCCAAATACAGTAATAAGCAACAAAATAATGACCAGTCAGCCTTTGCAAAGGGCCTTCTACTGCGCAAAGTAGTAACTTTTCATCCGTTTGAGTTCGAAACAACATTCAACTCTGTCTCCTCTGTCTGCTTCCTCTCTCTGCACATGCTACGTAAGATCTTCAAGTGGCTACCCCCACACACAAGACACACTGTGACACCAGCCCTCATCACCAGCCGACTGGACTACGGCAATGCCCTATACGTAGTAATCGCCGCACACTTTCTACAGAGACTTCAGACCAAACAGACCGCCACAGCCAGACTCATCCTTGGCCTTCCCCAATGCTCCTTCTCCCACATTGCAGCAAAGACCTGGAACAGCCTCCCCACACATCTCCAGACCATCACCTCACTTACGAAACTCCGAATGGCCCTCAAGACCTGGCTGTTCGAATAAGCCTCCTGGGCCTGTAAGCGCCTGGATACCTTATCGGGTGATTAGCCACGGTTTATAAATCCTGATTGATTGATTGAGCTTTTTAGTAAAAATCTGCATATCATGGTGCAGGTGGCGCATTATGTGGCAAATCCATAATTATGCGGAACACACCATAGCCCCAAATCGTATCATTCTAATGGCCCTGTATGTGAGCAAGTAAGTGAAACATCAGCAGGGACCAGAAATGATAAGCATGTGCAGGATATTGCATCATAATCACAATCGAACCACATAGTTTTATTCTGCATCTATCACAGCTAAGAGCTATCATACTTCGGGAAACAGCACTTGCAACGTGGACGGAACCACATGTTCCATTACCACACAAGCGTTACCACGCTTGCCTTTACCACGCATAAAGGCAGTCAGCGTTCTAGATTCAGAGTGGATGGGCGAGGGGTGGGAGGTGTTGGAGACTTGGAGTGACTTCCTCCAATGAATTCCTGAGAATGAAAAGAACAGGTAGTATCGGGACGTGGCTTGGTGAGTAGGGCTGGGGGCCGGGTTTTAGGGCTCAGGGTTGGGGGTTGGGGTAGTTTTTAAGGCCGGGGGCAGGTTTTAGGGCTCAAGGGGGCTAGGGTGTATTTAGGGATGGGATCGGGTCGTTTTTAGGTCTGGGGGAAGGTTCCAGGGCTTAAGGCAGGGGGCTGGATGTTTTGTGGGCTGGGGAGGGGTCGTTTTCAGGGCTGGGTTTTAGTTCTCAGGGCAGGGGGGTGGGATGTAATCTTTAACATGCATTTGCCTTTACCAATCATGCCTTTACAATGAAATTCGTGGCAAAGGTATGCGTGGTAAACAGCCGTGGCCCGTGCAGGTAAGAGCGGTGGGGCCAGGTTTGGGGGAGGGAGGGGATTCAACAGACGACCATGAGGGAAAATTAAATAAACAATTTGTTTTCCCTCGTCATTGTCGTATGTCAAAATCCCCCCACCTGGCCCCACCGCTCTTACCTGTACGGGCTGCGGCTGGTTGTAAAGGCATGCATGGGAAAGACGCGGTTGTGGTAAAGACTGCGTTGTTAAGGCATACGCTATAATCGCATGCATGGTTCTGTCATAGAACCTCGTACTTCGGTGTGCTTTGGTTGTGTGGACTTGTTCGGCACTGGGCTAGCCATTCCGGTTTCTTTTTTCACATCACAATTCTTTAGTTAAAAAAATTCAACCTTTTCTACTAAACTCACTGTGCTGTGTCTAAAGCAGTTCATGGATAGCTTGAGCAACAGAGCAAACACAAAAATAAATTCTACTGCAATATTCTTATTGCATCCTTATTGCCCCGCTCTTATGTGCATCAAGTTGCTTTTCACCCTGCTCTCAAGAAGTGCGTAGGCTCCGCTGACATATTTTTGCAAACATGTTATAAATTGGATGCAGCTAGAGAAAATGAAGTCATGCCTGGAGAATTTACAGTTCTACATGACATTGGTGTCCTACTTCATGTCACACTTCATGTACACATGCTCCAGGACATGAAGAGTTTAACATTACTCCCAAGTCCACGAGCATCCACCTCACGGCATTTTAGGAAAACAAAATCCTGCCGCATTTTAGGAAGAAAAAAATCCTGCCGCAGGGGAGAGCAGTGGTACACCGACACTCAAGAGTTAAACAAATCTGAGATTCCAGTGCCCCATATACCTTCAGCTCTGGTTGGTGAAACGGCAGTGCCAATCATGACTGCATAGTGTAAACAAATGCATACATTACTTACTAGTAGTTCACCGAGTCCCGACCCTTCATGCTCCCCAGACTGGGACGGAGCACTTCTCCCTCTGGGGTGGGTCTTGTACTCTAGCATGTGTTTCCTGATTCCACAATAACAAAAGTCGTCTTGGGAAGTTCGCTTCCTGCCTTTGCTTAGTCGATGCTCGGTTTTTTTACTGCCAAATAAAGATATCTTGGAACTGCGGACTACGGGGCATATTAGCAAGAACCTGCGTAAATTATCGCAAAGCTTGCTTAGCGCGCGTTTTTCTATCGCTGGATATTACCGCGGAGATAACATGCTATTAGCAAGGTTTATCTCCAATGCGATAAAATATCCAGCGATAGCGGCGAAACCCAACAATAACGCGAGAAATCCAGCAATAGAATCCCGCGCTAATGCTGGGGACTTAACCTTACAATCTACCTCCCATTGACTATTATTGTTAAGTCATGTTTTTACCAGTTCTAAAAAACCAGCGCTAATCGCGGTTAGCGCGTGTTTTTTATCGCTCGCGGTTATTGCTAATAGGCGATAGCGATGTTAGCGACTGCTTTCAGTCGCTGTTAGGTTGGGAACGCCTCCTTTGCATGTCATTAGCGATAAATATCGCTGACATGCAAAGCGGCACCCAAACCAGTCGCTATCGCCTAAAAGCTGTCGCTAACACTTGTTAACGACAGCTTGCTAATAGGGCGATAAAAAAATCGCCGCTTTAGCGGCAAAAAGTGCCGCTAAAACGGCGATAGAGCCCTTGATAATATGCCCCTACATTTTTTTGCCATGTTCCAACCCGAGGCACTCTGATTTTCAACATTTCCGTACACGCGGCCTCCATTTTGAATTTCACAGAATCTACTGCTAGGCCAGTAAGTAAATTGTCCCAAAGCAGGCTGCTAAAGCAGCGAAATGTTCGGAGCCGGGGGAGACCGGTGGAGAAAATTAAATTAGTGAAATAATTGGACTTGAAATTCTCAATTCCCCCAACCAGGGCTTTATGGGCCTGGTCCTGCCGGTGCTGAGCACCGGCAGTTCTAAAAAGCAGGTGCTGATCGTGTCCCTATCGGGCTCTCCATTTTTGCCCTCACCCTCAGGTGAAAAAAAAATCTTAACCCTGCAGCAGTACTACCCTTCACTCACTGCATTTGAAGTAACTTCGAAGAGACTCGTTACAGTTCTTTCACAATCTCAAAATTTCAGAATGGAGACATTTTCAAAATTATATACATCGAAGCCATTGTTGTTGCCTATTTATTTTATTCAACTAACAGCCATTGGCAATGCCAATAGTCCTGGCTTGTTGTAGGTGTAATGTTGCTTGTTGTATTATATATATATCTGGATGCAATGATAGAAACAGCAAAATACCAGACGTGCGGCACACTATGCTAAGCACAGATTTTTAGCTGAGTTGTTTTTAAGCCACAGCCTTAATTACATCAACCACACCCCTTTGAGAGACCCCCCCAGTTTTTTCATCCCACTTAAAGCCCTGCCCTCAACTCATTCTCACTTTCACAAGGGATTCTAATGGGTCTACAAAGATCCCCCATTATTTCTACTCCATGGATGGAAAGGAACCCATAGGGTGCAGAATAACCCTCAACCCCTCTCCCACCCCCACCCCACCCCACATCCGAGCACTAATGAGGTCGAATGGACTTATTTTCCTGTCTCTATGACTAAAACCTGCCCCTTGCTGAAATCATCCCACTGACTTTCCAGTCCCATCTGTTATCAAGGGCTCCCTGCGAGCTTTGCAAATGCATAGGGGCCTCCTTAGGAAATTCCAACGTCAAGGGCCATCCCTTCTGCCCCACTGGAGGAGTCACGTTAACTTCAGGGGAGTGGAATTCATGGAGATTCTGGTTTGAACCCTAAGGATCTCCTGAGAAATGTGGAATCACCAGGGGAAGCGATAATTCCAGGTTCAATTCTCTCTCTTTCATTCCTCATTATACCCTGGATTTTCTGCAGAAGGTGTTCACTGCTTCCACTAACCCAAATACCAATGTGAAGACTCAGTCAGATCAGGAGTGTTACTCAATTAGAGTTACACTGCTTAAATGGTACGTTTGCGCTGTATGAGGGTTTCGGGTCACGCACACTGCACTCCACTGACAGTCGGGTAAAATGCATTTGAATATTGTGACTTTGAAAGTGTATTCCAATTTAAACAGCTCTTCCATAAAGCGAGCTCAGGTAGAAACTTTAGCGCGCCACTTTGTGGTAGTACCAAGTTACTCAACAAGCATTTGCAGAGCCAAACAGGCTTGGTTTGACAATAAATGCTGAGTGCTAGTATTGTCTTTACTAATGCTTGTAGAAGTTTGGCACAAGCACTGGTAAGCCATTAGCAGAGGGCAGCCATAGAAGACTGTTATGAAGAAAGTCATTATGTTATTTGTAGATGCAATGTGACCGCCATCTTGGAACGGTATAGTAATAAGTATTTAATAGCCGACATGCTCTCTCCTGCAGCAAAGGGGCTCTCAGAAATAGTCTGTTTTCCAGCAATGAACTGTCAGATCATTAGAATCTTTTTTGACAATAATGATTAGTTGGGGTGGGCTGCACACGCCAGAGGAACGCAGAAGACCACAGCATCCAGAGAGCAGTGGGGTCCTTGGAAAGAGCAGGAGTGCTTTAAATTGTATTGCCCATCCTCGCAGCGTGGGAAGCCTGGACACTCCAGAGGAACGCCAGAGGCCACAGTGTCCAGAGAGCAGCGACAGCCTTGGGAAGTGCAGAAGCACTTTAAATTGCACTGCCCATACCCGCAGTGTGGGACGCACCCAATTTGTGCCCAGACAAAGTCTGGGCTAAGAGCGGACCCATCAGAGCTGGAGGAGTCTGGGCCACTCTTGCCCCCCTTGTTTTGATCAACAGAGCTGGTCTACGGTCTTAACTATGGAGAAGAGGAAAGCCACAGCTCCAAACAGTCCTTGTAGGGAGTCAAAGAGAAAATGAACAAACTCTATAATGAGCTTTTTAGCCAATGCGATGGGTGAAATTAATTCTGAGATTCAGTGGGTGTAGGAATGGTTGGGGGCATCCCAGAAAGATCTTTCGCAAACCCTTGCCACTGGCGAGTCTCTGAGAATATTCAGTGAGATCTTACGAATGGAGCCCGCAACCCCCCCCCCCATGTCCAATCTCTGTGTTTGTATGGGTGCACTATCAATTGATGTTGAAGCTAGTCAATTTTCTAGTAACAATCACCTTGGGTCTCTGCCCTTCGTATAAACACAAATAAATCCCGTAATCGGGTTAATCTTCCCAAGCACTGTTTCAAGATTTGGAATTTCAGCCAGGCGAAGCTTTTAAGATGGTTTCCATTTTTACATGTACTACGTATTGGTTTGGAGAATCAGCCTAAATTATTGGACGGGGTCTTTAAGCCACTTTTTGACACCATACTCACAGCCTTGAAGGGCACAGAGACAGCACTTTTGGAAGTGGTGTAGAGAGAATGATAATGAATGTTTATTGTTTAGTTAATTAAAACCTTAACAATTTATCACATGAATAAAAGTCATCAGTAAAATTTCATCATTTTAAAACCAAAAAGCTTTACATACTCAGTTAATATTTTAGTGGGATGTGTGACGTACAATTAACACTTACTAGGTCCCAAGACATCACCATTCTGCAGCTCAATTAAGAGTAGCTTTTCTAACCTAGAAATAAGGTTACTGGCGTTCTCCACTTAAATATCATGAATAATAACATTTCTTAACATATCATAGATTTCACAGCCTGCTTTGTAGCTAGAGTTTTTGTTTTCAGTGCAAGAACATGGCAGTCAGGAAATGTTATCAGTTGGCAGTTCATTTGGGGATCAGACGGGTCCAGCCCTGCTATTATAGCCGCTCTGCGGTTCCATGTTAAAATATAGATTACAAAAATATAGTTGAAAAAAATATCGATGTAAAAATATCGATTACAAAAATATCGAATTGCTATACTTAAACAGGTAAGTACAATAATATCGACTCAAAAATGTAGATGTAAAAATATAGATGTAAAAAATATCGATTTTAAAAAATAACATAAATTAAAATAAATTAATTAAAAAATATTAAAATTATTAACAAAATAAATTAAATTTAATATATATTTAAACTAATTATAACAAATAAACTTAATTTATTAAATATAAACACAAAAAATATTTACATATACATATATTTACTTAAATACATTTTAACTATTATCTTTAATTTATAAACTTTTTTAATTATATGAAAAGAAAATAAACACATATATAAATAATTTAAAATAAAATATTCTATATTTAATTAACATATTAAACTATTTAAAAAAATAATACATACATTTAATAACAAAATAAAAACATTAGTGGAAAAAGCGCTGGATAGCGAAGGGGTAAAATTACTATTCCCACTCCAATGAGTGCAACAGTATGGAAAGCGCTGGATAGCGGAGGGGTAAAATTTACTATTCCCACTCCAGTGAGTGCAACAGTAGGGAAAGCGCAGGATAGCGTAGGGGTAAAATTTACTATTCCCACTCCAGTGAGTGCAACAGTAGGGAAAGCGCAGGATAGCGTAGGGGTAAAAATTACTATTCCCACTCCAGTGAGTGCAACAGTAGGGAAAGCGCTGGATAGTGGAGGGGTAAAATTTACTATTCCCACTCCAGTGAGTGCAACAGTAGGGAAAGCGCTGGATAGCGGAGGGGTAAAAATTACTATTCCCACTCCAATGAGTGCAACAGTAGGGAAAGCGCTGGATAGCGGAGGGGTAAAATTTACTATTCCCACTCCAGTGAGTGCAACAGTAGGGAAAGCGCTGGATCCTAAAACAATAAAAAATAAAACCATCAACATTTTTATTAAATTTAATTTCCAATATTAACATAATTAATATATAAATTTAAATATATTATTATTAACAAAGATAATTAAAAAAATTAATTACCCATTATTTAACACTATTAAATCCACAACACACACCTACAATTAATTACACAATTAAATTTAATAATTACTAATTAATTAATGAAAATTAATTTATTATTTATTAATTACTCAATAAAAAATTAATTACTTACCACCTTTCACACCATTTACACATATTAACACCAAAGCACACACCTAAAATTAATTACACAATTACAATTAATAATTACTAATTAATTGATGGTAATTAACTTAAAAGTATTTAATAATTAATAAATAAAAAAAAAAATTACTTACCACCCTTCACACAATTTACACATATAAACACCACAACACACACCTAAAATTAATTAAGCAATTAACCAAATTATTTATTAATTGACTAATTGAAATTAATTAACAACTAATTATTAAACTATTATTAATTAATCAATTAACACATTAATTATTCAATAAATCTTATAAAATTAAATTACTTCCCACCCTAATCCCCTATAAACCCACAACCCGCTACGGAACTAAAAACGCTGAATTAAACTTAAAATAAATTAATAACTAGTAAAACTCTAAAACATATAATAAAATAACAAACAATTCTCATTAAAAACACTTAAATTACATAAAATTATTAATAAATCGATATTTTTGTAAACTATATTTTTGTAAACGATATTTATTACAAAGATATTTATGTAATCGATATTACTTACCTGTCAGTCGATATTCTTGTCAGCTATATTTTTGTTCTCGATATTTCTTCTCCACGATATTTTTGCGGCGATATTTCTGTCCCGCGATATTTTTGCGGCGATATTTCGACTTTGCACCCGCTCTGCATGTCCTTATTCTTCTGACGTTAAACACTTCTCTTAATAAAGTGACTCGTGCTGTGCAAAGTTTGGGGCATATGCAAATTAGGTGAATAAAGTCCTCTTTGTTACTGCCGCAGAGTCAGCATAGTGTCGGCCCTTTAAGGGCCCAAGCTGGCTGGTCTGTGATCGATGGTAATTTTCCAAGGCGAAGAGCCATCAGTTGTCTTTTCCGGTATGCCGAAAATGTAATACTTAGATAAGGTGCTGGTGCAAGGATCTTATAGTTTTTAATCACCATCCAAGCATGCGTTCTCTCGCTGAAGGTGTTTTTATCCATTAGCAAAGAATGAAGTTTTGCAGTTTTATTTATAACTTGTTTAAGGTTAAATAAGTCAGATTCTTGTTCCAAAGCTCGCCCGTGCAAGTCGTTATTAGTGCTTTTTGGAGGTATTGGTGGTATGGTGATTTTTTGTCGTTGTCTGATTCCGCCCAGAGAGCTTTGTTCAGTGTAGAGTTAGCTATATTCTGTTTCAGGAGGTACCTAAGCTTGATAGTTGCGTACATCCTCCCTATTATTTCATTTATTAAGCCAAATTCGAGTCGCACTTGTGCTGGGGAAGCGGACTGGTGTATCTGAAAGACTTTTTTGTATGTTGAGACTTGTATTTTGTTCAGTAGGTTGGAGTCTTTGCCATGTAGCTCAATACTGCCGTATGTTATTGTTGGAAGCATTTTGGCTGATATCACCACAAGCAAAGGTTTGTATGATGGACCCTTCAGTTTTCTTGCCAGGGTCCTGAAGGCGAACGTTAATGCACTGGATCTCTGTAAAATATAGGTTTTCTGCTCTCTGCGGTTTAGTCTGTTGTCCATGTAAAACCCCAAGTATTTATAGTTTGTTACTTCCTCTAGCAGATTACCCCCCAGCCATATGTTCTGTTTGGCAGTTGGGTAGTTACTGATAAGCATTGTTTTGCTTTTTGACGTATTGATTTCTAGTTTATTAATTATTATATATTCCGTCATGCTCATGAGTGATTTGCGAAGGCCGGTCTTATTTAGGCTCATTAGGACTACGTCCTCTGCATATGAGAGATGCAATAGAGATAGCGTTCCCAGTTGCGGTGAATGAGAGTTGATCTTATCAAGCCGATTGGCCAGGTCCGACATAAACAAATTAAAAAGGTGCGTAGCCAGCACGCATCCTTGTTTTAAACCTTTGTTTGTGGTCACCTTTCTGGATAGTCTTGAGCCATCTCCCAGCTTTGCTCTCAGTAAAGAAGTAAAGAAGAAGTATTCCTCTTAATATTCTCTCAGGAATATTCCAAGCTTTCAACTTTTCGCCTAAGAGGTGATGGTCCACACTGTCAAATGCAGCCTTTAGATCTATAAAGCAGAGGTGCAGTTGTTGTTTTCTCCGCTTGTACTTGTCGGCTATAAGTGAAAGTGTCTGGTTGACAGGGATCAAGTTGAGCTTGTTTGACCAGTCAATTAAGTCTTCCAGGATCAGAGAGGCGAAATACTTTGCTTCTACATCCAGTAATGCGATTAACCTATAATTTGCTAGACATGTTCGGTCCCCTCCTTTGTAGATCGGTGCGATTATTGAGCCTTGCCAGCTAGGTGGAATTTGATTTAGTTGCTCGGTTTCATGGAAGACTCGTTAGACTGTTACTCCAGAAGGATGGGTCATTTTTGAAGATTGCTTGAGGAATGCCATTGGGTCCTGGTGCTCCGTTCCCTCTACCTTTCCGTATTATTCTTATTACATCTTCGGCTTTGCAGACAGGCTTATCTGATTTTGCCTTTAGGAAACGGGTGCCGACTTTGTCGTTAATCTTTGTCGTTTCTTCCACTCACAACACAGTGGTTACGTTTCGAAGGCAAATGCTGTATTTTTCTTGTATGGCATTGTTGACACTTTCTTTTGCCACCTCTAGATCTTGGTGATTTACGTGTTCTTGTTGCTCACCAGCAGGGTGACCAAGAGTTGAAGTATCTGTGAATCTTTTTATTAAAAACATTGCCCACACGTGTTATTGTATGTTTGAGGTTAGAGAGTTAACGGGTCTGTTCAAGTTGTTGATTGTTTCCCAAAATGTAGTGGAGTTTTTTTGGCGTTGTGTAATAGTTTCGTCCAGAATTCGTCGTCACTTCTTCTTATATGCTCCCATAACTTCTTTTTTACAGTTTCCTCAGGTTGCGTACAATCTCCCATCCTGTATAGTCCTGGCCCAATCTTTTAAGTTTCCTGACTGCTTTTTTTAGATCACGTTTCAGTGAGAGGACCTCTCTTGTTGGGGCCCTGTTTTTATGTCTGGATGCCTGGTTTAATTTCCCAGTCATTAGTAATGTTAATTTCCCTATGAAATTTACCCAGGCTTGTGTCTTCGTTGGGCCCTCGATTTCACTTGTTGTTGCAAGCCCTTGTAATTTGTCTTGAATTTCCTCGATGGTTTCATTCGACTATTTGAGCCGCTTTAGATCTCATTGAATGGATGCTTCCTTCAGTTGCCTGGTTAATCTGGTGTTTGGTTAGGTTTAAATTGAAGTAGGTGTGTTGATATGAGTGGTCACTCCTGGTGGTAAATTCAATTACAAATTGAAGGAGAAAAGGCATCAATGGTAATGAGATTGCCATGTAGTTGAGTCTGGATCGTGACGTCCCGCCAAAAAAGGTGTGTTTGGGCGGAGTGTCTTCCGTTGTCCCAGGGGTGTGGAATTCCTATAGCCCGACGCCCAGGACATATTGTTTGGGGTCAAGACAACAGGTTTTTATGTTTATTTTGTCCTTGGGACAAGTAGGACCAACCCCCTGCAGCACAATCCCTTTGGCTGCCAGTTTAAGTAACACATGATGGATCAGGAAAGGAAATTGGCTGCTGCTAAGATAATATTTGTGTCCCTACGTTAATGCTATTCAAACTTGTATTTATAGTTCATTAATACAAATGCTTTATAATTAGGGCAAGCGCTCAGAGGAAATGTAAACTCGGACTGCACTACAGACAGTGGTTTCAGTATAAGAATGTGTACACATGTTTGCAAAGTTTAACAATATGAAGCTACGGATAATGCTCCCAGAATGCTCTTTGATAAGATGCAAATATCTGCAGAAGCTTGAAAGCAATATTTAGGATTCTTTGCTTTCAAAATAAAATATTCACAAACATTCAACTAGGAAAAAAAAAACGTGTAGCTAAATTACTGATAATTTAACCCGTTTGGTGCTTGCGTCGGCCAATGGCCGACGCAAGCACTACCTCCCTGGTGCGGCGCACGTCCATTGGCCGTCACCGGGGAGGGCCTCCTCTGAACCTCCGGTGCAAAGCACCGTAGATTTTTTTTTTTTTAATTTCCCCTGGGGGAGACACGGAAGGCTTTCCACGTCTCCCCCCGCCCCCCCTTCCGCCCATCTGTGACGTCAGCGCGCGGCGAGGCGCTGTGACGTCACTGATTTCCCCACCGGAGCCGAGGACAGCCGCAGGTGAGCCGCGCTCGACTCTGATGGGGAAATTAGGCCGAAAGCGGCCTCCCAGCTTCAGGAGGCCTCGTTTGAAAGGGAGAGTCTCCCCTTTCAAGCGAGGCCTTCTTGAAAGGGGTTTCCTGGCCGTGGATCGCGGCAGCGCTGCGATCACGACCAGGAAGCCCACTAGACACCAGGGATGTCTGTGGGGGGTCGGCCCTCGTGGGAATGGGTCGCCCCCCTTGGGGGCAATTATATAATTAAAAGTACTTGGCTTTCCCTGAGGCGCGATCGCCCCCAAAATAAAAAAAAAACAATGAAAAAAAAAGAAATGGCGGCGATATTGACAGGGGGTCGGTCCTCCTGCTCAGTGGCCGACCCCCTGTGGGGGCAATTATTTTTTTATAGCCATGTGCTTCTCAGGGTGTAAGAACACGCGAACCAGGTAGTAAGTTGCAACTTACTACCTGGTCTGAGTGTTCTTACACCCTGGGAGCGCGCTTACTTTGACTTTGCCTGGAATATATATATATATACTATATATATATATATATATATATATATATATATATATATATATTCAGAAACACAAAGGATGCTGCACTCCAGAGATTGGTTTCAGAGTTGCTTTATTTTCACCACGACTGGTGGTAGTGGTGGTGAAAATAAAGCAACTCTGAAACCTGTCTCAGGACTGCGGCATCCTTTGTGTTTCTGAATTTAAATTTAAATATCGGGTAAGGATTCTACCCGTTGCTTTCATGAATAAACACGTTTGTTTATTGGAACCACGGCACTGTGGTGATTTGGTTCGAATAATGTTCGGACCGATACGACAGATTTGTGTGGATTTATATATATATATATATTTACAGAGATTTCTCAGTGCTGAAAATATGAGACTGTGAATGAACTATAATGAGTCTCTTTGAAGTTACATGAAAGGCAGTAAAGTGTGGTACTGCTGCAGAGTACAAAAAAAATGTCCTACTAGATAGAGATATCTGACTTTTGTCTAGTGGCAGTTTTGACGCCATAAAGGGCATGCTGGAAAGAACAGATCTGTATTATGTGGATAGTTAAGTGGATTAGTAAAGCCACGCAGTAGAAATACTTTGAAACAGATGAAATGTATGTGAGAGAGGGACTATGGAGAGATGAGGGGCACATTTGCAAGGATGGTAGTGAGGGAATCAAAGGAGGTCATAGTGGAGGAGTCGCGCGCACCGCGACCCAAAATGGCTGCCTAGCGTAGGGGCTCCGCATCGCGCCGGACTCGGAACGCTTCTTGAAGCGGTTTTGCTGCCTTCCCCACCGTCATGCTGCCATTACTTTAAATCGGAAGGGAAGCGCTTTCAGAAGATGTCATTTGCAGACTTTGCTGACATGAAGAAATAATGGAATCGTTCAGGTGACTTTTCTGTGCTGTTTGACGGCCGCCATTTTGTTTCTTCCTGCCGGATTTCTCCTCATAATTCTCTTCAGGATGCCTCTAACTGCAGTTTTTTGAGCACCTCCAGCATGTTTTAAATACTTTTTCTCTGTGACTCTTGTTCTGCTGTGGAAGGTCTTCACTTTTGTCGGATTTTGAAGTATTTTGACCTTTAATCTGTATAGTACTCTTACTTTTTCGCGCTCTTTTTACCTCACCCCATGGGTAGGAGCAGACGTCTTTTACAGCACTCCAAGTTTGAAGCAAATACTCCTGCCACTTCTGGAACCAGCGTCTCTACATTCAATAAATTTTCCTGTTTATCTCAATTATCACCACACGGAGACTGTCTTAATTTCACAGAAAGTCACATTGCCATGGCGTCTAAAGGGCCGTTACCCTCGACTACAGGCTAGAGGCTTAAACAGGATCCTCCTTCTCCCCCTAAGTCTTCTTCTCCGGTTTCCTTGGACATGGTTTGGGAGGAATTACGAGCCCTCCGACCATTTATTGAGGAAACCAACTCTCGCTTGCAAACGTTGGACGATAAGTCTTCCATGGAATCCCGTATTACTGTGGTGGAACATCATCTTAATGACGTACAGGTCTCATCTACCAAATTGTCCTCGTTGGAGAAAGAAATATTACAATTGAAAAAAGCGACTGAGGATTTGGAAAAAAAGGAACCGTCACAATAATCTACGCATTTATGGCCTTCCTGAAGGACTTGAAGGTGACGATCCCGTCACATACTTTACATCTTTTTTGCCTCAGTTTTTGGATCTCCCTCCTGCCACCAAATTGAACATACAACGAGCTCATAGACTGGGTCCCCGCCTTTCCTCATCATCTGCGCCTTCCAATCCTCGTGGAATAATCATTTTATTTCTGCAATTCACTGACCTTTTGCTGGTACTAAATGCTGCGAAAACCAAAAGAATCTCCCCTGGCATGGCACCAAAGTATTTATTTCTCAGGATGTCTCTTCACTGACTGCCAAACGTCGTAAGGAGTTTCTGGATCTTCGCCCCGCTCTTCGCTCCTTAGGTGCAAGATATGGCTTATTCCATCCATGTCTTTTCAAAGTCACATTTCTCAACAAGACTTCCAGTTTGAAGATCCAGCTGATCTCCGCAGATTTATCCAATCTCACTCTACTACGTCAATGGAGACGGCTCCTTCTTCCTCTGCAACTCGACTCTCGTATTTCTTTTATTGTATTATCCCATTGAAGTTGTTGTCTTACTTCCTATTTTTTAGACTCCATTGCTTTTTCTGGATCTAATTTACATAACCCCTTGTTTTCTTTATAGGTACATTGTTTTTACTTTAGTCTTCTTCATGTACTTACCTTATCCTCTTGTTTTATTAGACGTCCTGTTGTAATATTTGATCCCCTCGTTTGATTCATTTTGTGTTATTGGATTCCATTGTGCCGTTTTGTTTTCTTCATATATTTCTTTGTTTCCTTTTACAGGTTCAATGTATTTTACCATGCTCTATCCGTGTTCCTTGTTCCCGCTCCTGCTTATACTTATTTTATTGATGTCCTGGTGTGGTGTGTTGCCCCTTGTTGGGTGTGCTGTTTTCGTTGTCCCTTGCTGCCTCTCGTCCTTTCCTTGTTCCCCTAAGGTACGTATTACAGTCGTCGTTTGACATGTACTGTCTTCTTTTACTCTCATTCTTTCTTCCCTTCTTTTCTTCCCTCCTTATTATCTCTAATCCCTTTTCTTCCTCATTGTTCTTATATTCTTCCGCTTCCTACTGGTTTTTCTATTCCCTTCCCCCTTTACTCAATTATTGTTCGCTTCACTTCTTCACTATTGCATCTTTTGTTCCTTATGTATTTTTGATGACTTTACATTCAGAGTTATTTCGTGGAATGTGAAAGGTTTTATCAACCCTATTAAGAGACAGAGAATATTATCTCATCTTGCCTCTTACAACCCTGATCTGGCGCTTTTACAAGAGACCCACCTTTCAGAAGCTGAGGCATTAAAATTAAAGCGTGCCTGGGTGGGTTCAGTTTTATTCTCTCCTACTTCAAATAAGAAAAATGGTGTCATAATTTTGTGTCATAAAAAACTGAAATGTAAAATTATATCGCAAGAAATTGATACTGAAGGGAGATGGTTGTTAGCTAAGTTATTAATTAATAATATTTCTTTAACGGTTTTTAATGTTTATGGGCCTACTCATCCTGATTGTTCTTTCTGGCCTCTAATTACACAGAAATGTATTCAATTTAGAGATGACTATTTTGTACTAGGAGGTGACTGCAATCAAGTTGTTGATCCCTTTATTGACCGCCAATCTCAAGTTCGCTTCACTCCCCACAAATCACACAAACATTTTCTTGACACTATATCCCAATCTCATCTTGTTGATTCTTGGAGACTTTCTCACCCCGATACTCTTGATTTCTCTTTCTTTTCTCCCCCTCACAACTCCCTTTCTCGTTTAGATTATATTTTTCTTTCTCAATCCTTGTCTCAAAATCTGTTATCCTCCTCTATTGAACCTATTGTTATCTCTGATCATGCTCCAATTATAACTGATCTTGATTTACTCCCACCACGTCCCAGGTCCTCCCGTTGGCGTTTCAATAACTCTCTCCTTCTCGATCCTCTTTTCTCTTCCTCTTTTGTCACTTTTGCCAACGAATTATTTGATCTAAACAGTGTCGCCTCTCCTTCCCCCATGCTCTATGGGATTCTTTTAAAGCCACTGCGAGAGGCTTCATTATAGATTTTGTTTCAAAAAAAGAAAAACGCTTTCTTCAACAACATAAAGCTACCCTAGAGCACATTAAATCCTTAGAACATAAATTTTATACGTCATCGGCGGATTCTGTACTTCCAGCTTTGATACGTGCCAAATTAACATTAGACAAAACTTCTACTGATAATGCATCTTCTATTCTTCTTCGTAGCAGTGCTCGCTACTACGGAGGTCGAAATAAGATTGGGAAACTTTTAGCGAACTATCTTAAAACCCGTAAAGATCGTATTCTGATTGATTCTATCTATTCTCCAGATGGTTCTCTTCTACACAAGGATCACGATATTCTTAATGCATTCAAAATGTTTTATATGGATCTTTATACCCCAGAATCCCCTCCCTCCATCTCCCTTGTCCAATCCTACCTTGACAACCTTCCAACCCCATCTACTTCCCATCTAAATCTATCAAACCTTGAAACAGAATTATCTCTTAATGAATTATCCTCTGCACTAAAGGCTTTAAAAAAAGGGAAAACTCCTGGCCCGGATGGGTTTTCAGTTGAATTTTACTTGCATTTTTCTAACCTATTGCTTCCTAAACTTTTAAATCTTTTTATTCATTCTTTCGCTCCGGGAAAACAGAGGGCACCTTTCAAGAGGCCACAATTTGCCTCATTCACAAGGAGGACGAGATCCCATGCTTTGTAAAAACTATCGACCGATTTCTTTGGTCAATGTAGATTATAAGCTATTTGCCAAATCACTCGCATTATGTTTAGATCCCCTTATGCCTCACTTAGTCGGCAAGGAGCAATGCGGTTTTGTCAAGGGTAGGCTGACTTCGGATAACTCTCGCCTCTTTTTTAATGTTCTAAACAAGATTCCTTCCCTCTCCACATCTTTAGCGGCCATCTCCGTCGATGCTGAAAAAGCATTTGATAGAGTAGATTGGTCCTTTCTATTTGCGGCTTTGAAATGGCATGGTTTTGGTCCCAAATTGATTTCACTTATTTCTTTATTATACTCTGCCCCCAGAGCTTCGGTACTAATTAATGGTTGCGTCTCATCCTATTTTCCCCTTCAACGCGGAGTTCGTCAAGGCTGTCCCCTTTCCCCCTTCTTTTTGTTCTTGCTCTTGAACCCTTCTTATCTTCAATCCGCAATAATGATTCTATTTCTGGATTTTCTTACGGTGATCAACATTTTAAACTTTCACGCTTATGCGGACGATATTCTACTTTTATTTCTGATCCTGAAACCTCTGTCCCCCCTCTATTACGTGAGTTCACTTCTTTTTCCCTTGTTTCTGGATATAAAATTAATTCAGATAAGACAGAAATCCTCCCTCTCACCAAATTTTGTCTCCCACATTCTTTTCCTCCACTGGTTTTGCTTGGAGTGGTTCCAAAATCAAATACTTAGGTATGTGGTTCTCTAATTCCATCGCCTCTACTATTAAATTAAATATGTCTGTGGCCCTGTCTCAGATTGACAAACTACTTTCCTCTTGGAACCCTCTTTTTCTTTCGTGGTGGGGTCGATTAGACTCAATAAAGATGATGGTTACCCCTATTTTGATTTATGCTCTTTCTATGCTCCCTGTACATATTCCTGCTTGTCATTTTAAGCGAATTGACTCTCGTCTCTCTAAATTTCTCTGGAAGAACAAAAGGGCCAGAATTTCTTTATCTTCTCTTCGTAAGACAAAATCTACTGGAGGTGTTAATTTCCCTGACTTCCGCCTTTATCACAAATCATTTTGTCTTTGCCAGGCCTCAAAGTGGCTCCTTTCTGAATCCTCCCCTTTCACTCCCCTTTGGCTTTCCATTGAGCGTGCCTTATTATTGCCTTTCTCTTTCAAAGAAGTCCTCACTTTTTCTGCCAAAACCTCTCACACTTCTCTTCCCTTGTTTAAACACACTTGTTCTTTATTAAGTTCTCTCATCTCTCCAAAGTCTATGTCCAGAGAATCCTTTTTAGACTAGCCTATTTGGCATAATTCCCTTATTGTTCTCAATAATAGAACCATATTCTGGAAAGCTTGGAGACTGAAGGGTATAATTTGGGTTAAACATCTTTTTGATGGCATATCTCCTTGTTCCTTCCCCCAATTTCAAGCCACATTTCACTGTCCCCATTCCTTCCTACAGAAATTTTCCATTCTAATGACGGTCATCCTTGATATTTTTTACTCTCTTCCATCCTCCCCTTCCCCCTCTGTTCAAAATTCTCTTCTTAACATCCTTCTTTTGGTACCCAGAGCTTCTCTAATTTATAAATATTTTTCAGCTCCCAATCCAGAACGTGCTAAGACTAAGGGCCCGATTCTGATGCGGGTTGGAAAAGCTTCCCGACCGAATCGGTTGGGAAATGGTTTCCGACCCACTCGGATCGGGAAAGACCGACCGGCGGAGTAGGATGCATCCGGATGCTTCCAGATACGATTTGGTTGAACTCCCATTGACTTCAATGGGAACATTTGTTCCTAACCGCATCAGAATTGGGCCCTCGGTCGGGAAGATACGTTCCCGATCCGATTTGGAAGGAGCAAATGCCGTTAGGAGGCCTTCCTAACCGCATCAGAATCAGGCCCTAAATTGGAACTCTCGTGGGAATCTGACCTGGGATGTGTGTGGACCATTCCCTTTTGGGATAAACTTTGGTCCCGCTCTCTCAAAATCTCTTGCTCTGCCTCTCTCACTCAATCTATGTTCTTTCTATATCACAGACTTTATCTTACTCCTACTTCCTTGGCTCGCTTTTCTCTTTCTACTGATACCAACTGCTGGACTTGTGGCTCCTCTAATGCTGATATTATGCATCTTCTCTTCCTTTGCTCTTCAGTTTCTATTTTTTGGGAGAAAATTTGGTCCTATATTTCTCGTCTATTTAATATTTCCATTCCCTACTCCATTTCTCTTCTTTTCTCTGGAAGTCTATCAGATTCTTTAGATCTTTCCCCCCATGAACATGGTCTCTTTGACCTCATGCTTGCTTTAGCTTTCCAACACATCACTCTTAACTGGAAAACACTCACAAAACTCTCTATCCAACACTGGTGGAATTGTCTCGCCACTTTCATCGACTTGATATTGCTTTTGCCTCCTCCTGCAAACCAATGGTTAATAGAGATCTCTTTTGGTTACCTCTTACTACTTATTTAGACAATCTAGCGTTAACACATAATTCTCGTTTAAATGCTGAAAATTTTAAACCTCCTTGAATGCTTATCTTCTCTGCTCTTTGATTTCTACTTTTATTGGTTTAGTATATATACTGATTTGTTAAGATTATCTCTCACATTCCTTTGTAATATGCATTTACCTATTTGCCTCAAGTTTTTATTCTTTATTCATTTATGAGATCTCCCTTTTTTCCCTTCCTTCCTTCTTCCCTCCCCTCCCTTCGTCTTCCCCCCCTTATTCCTTCAAACATTTAAATAGCTTTCTATTCTGTTTTTAGTACCAGCCATTTTATTGTTATATCTCCTTTTTAAGATGACTTTCTCTGTACTGTTGGTCTTCTGCAATTTTGTTATTTCTTCAAATAAAGCATTTAAACTTAAAAAAGGAGGTCATAGTGTGCAATTGTAAAACACACGTTCACCCGTAGGCATCTTGGCGCCAAAATGATGGTCGCACTGGCTTCCACCAGCGCTAAAAGGCTGCGATGATGGGTATGTGTCAAGGTAAAGTAAGACTGTGTCTTTTTCCTCTCTTTCTTAGTCTTTTTGGAGAGCGTACGGATTTCGCAAAGGAAAGGTAAGGTGACTTCACCATTATTGACTGTTAAACACTTCACTCACGCACACACCCACCTACACTTTGAAACCAACAACCTATCTGCCTTCTACGTAGGATAGTGTTTTAAAAGGATAGTTTTAGGCACTAGCAGAGATGGCATATCGTTGGATGAATGCTGCCCAGGCCCTAAGTCTGGTTCTGGAGTCCAGCTCTGAGGCAGGATCAGAGACTGAGACAGCAGATACTGAGACAGCATCTGAGGGAGAGGACAATGGAGCCGAATCTGGAAGTGATTTTTCAGTCGGCGCAGTTCCATCCGATGACTCATCTTCCAGCGATTCTGAAGGAGACGATGTCAGTCGTGCTGTCCCTTTGCCAACACAGTCTGTGCAGCAGGACACCAGTAACAGGTTAGAGCAACCCAGAGTGCAGGCACGTGCGGCCGCAAGCACAGACGGAGCGCTGTCTTGGCAGCCTCCCAATTTAGTTCAGCCCCAAATTCCGCCTTTCACTGGTGACGCTGGATGTAAAGTGGATACAGCGAATTTTTCGCCAATTGACTACGTCCATCTCTTTTTGGATGTTGACTTCCTTGACGAAATTGTGCAGCAAACAAATTTGCGTGCCGAACAATTTCTGAGGGAGCAAGGAGGCACTCTTGGGCCTCATTCTAGAGGCGCGTAAGTGGACTCCCACTTCTTATGGGGAGTTGAAGATATTTTTGGGCCTCACGCTTAAAATGGGGGTAGTGCATAAACCAACCTTAATATCCTACTGGTCTACTCGCATGGTTTGGTTAACCCCCATCTTCGCACCATGCATGAGCAGAGATCGTTTTTTGCTATTGCAGCGCATGCTGCATTTCAATGACAATTCTGCTGCATTGCCCCGGGACCATCCAGACCATGACATGTTGTTCAAAATTCGGCCTGTCGTGGAACATTTGTCTGCCAGGTTTCCAGAGGTTTATACTCCTGGAAAGAATATAGCCATTGATGAGTCCTTGATCTTGTATAAAGGGCGTCTGCTGTTTAGGCAGTACATTCCAAGCAAACGCGCTCGCTATGGCATCAAGCTGTACATGCTGTGTGAGAGCTCGACTGGCTATGTGTACAGCTTGAGAGTGTATACAGGGAAGGACACAACTCTTAACCCTGTAGGTTGCCCTCCCATGCTAGGGGTCACAGGAAAGATTGTATGGGAGCTTGTCCAGCCACTTCTTCACAAAGGTTATAACCTTTATGTGGATAATTTCTATACAGGAGTAGAGCTGTTCAGTGAGCTCTACAAAGCTGGCGCCGTGGCTTGCGGTACAATTCATTGTCGCCGCAAAGGATTCCCGCAGGAGCTTGTTTGTAAGAAGCTCCAGAAATCCCAGAGCACTGCGTTGCGTTCCAATGAACTGCTCGCAGTCAAGTTCTCAGATAGGCGTGACGTGTACGTGCTCACTACAATTCATGCTGAGAGCACTTCCCCTGTCACAGTTTGGGGTCAGATGGCTGAAGTCCACAAGCCCACCTGTATACTTGATTACAACAAGTACATGGGCGGAGTGGACAAGAACGACCAGGTTCTTCAACCATACAATGCGAGTCGTAAAACTCGCACTTGGTATAAGAAACTGTTTACTCACCTGATCCAGATGGCAACATACAATGCGTATGTTGTTTATCGTCAGACCACCACAGGAAGACTCAAGTCTTTCCTTGACTTTCAGTTGTCTGTGATTGAAAGTCTCACTGCTACAGAAGCAGCAGCCTCCACTTCATGTGTTCTGGAGGACGTGGCAAGGCTGCAGGAGCGACACTTTGCTGATAAAATTCCTGCAACACCCAAAAAGGAGCGACCATGTCGTCGTTGTAAAGTGTGCTCGATGCAGGGAAAGAGGCAGGAGACTCGTGTTTACTGTCCCCAGTGCCCAAGTAAGCCTGCCTTCTGTTTTCCTACTTGCTTTATGTTGTATCACACTAAAGCAAAATACTGGGAAATTGACTGAGGTGGAGCTGCCAATAGGTAAACCTTTCAATTGGTGTGAATGGATACCTACTGTCTGTGGGCCACTCCTTCACTATGCAAGCAGCTGCAGAATATTTCTTCCTCTACTTCAGGAAATCATGGACTTCTCAACACCTTTATCTGCTTTCAGAACGTGGTAGTTGTGCTGTTCGCCAATTGACAAGTGCATTATAGTCCCCACGCTGCACATACTGGTGGACAGAACATACGCCACGTTGTCATGGAGTACCCGTGTTTCACATTCAACTGTTCTTCATAGTTTATGATGTTCTCTTTAGAAAGCTTTTGAAAATTTCCAGCATGTTTGCCTTAGTTTCAAAGGTAGATATGCTTGCTCAGCTCGAGGAATGACTTTGCGGCATACTCGGGCACCCCCCAACTTGCATCCACAAACTGGAAGGAGTTGGATTGAGCATAGTGAGAGCATTGATAGCACGTGACAGAAATGTTTACTCAAGCTTCAAGTAACTTGAGATGGAAGGCATTAGTATAGGGTCTCTTGACAATTGGACAGGATTAGTCAAGACTCTGATGAGAACAGACACACGAACGGGTTAGAACAGCTTACGGTAGGTGCGCTTTCCGAGGAATATTGCAAAGGTAGAAGGCAGATAGTAAAGGTAGTATAGATACACGTCATGACTTCATCTTCACCCATGGATTCAAATCCATTGCTGCCACACTCACACTGAATTTACTGTAGTACTTTTGGGTCAATGCTGCTTGCCATGTTCATCCTCCGTTAGAACTTAGTAGATGGTCAGTTTGCTGTATGATAAGTGCATTACAGTCACTGCACATAACGGTGGATTGGACATATGCTACGTTGTCACGGACTACCCGTGTTTCACATTCATCCGTTGTTCATAGTTTGTGATGTTATCTTTAGAAAGCTTTTGAAAATTTCCAGCATGTTTGCCTTAGTTTCAAAGGTAGATATGCTTGCTCAGCTCGAGGAATGACTTTGTGGCATGCTCGGGCACCCCCCAACTTGCATCCATAAACTGGAAGGAGTTGGATTGAGCACAGTGAGTGCGCTAAAGGCGCATGAAAGACATGTCTTCCTGATCCTCATGTGGCTGTCATGGGAGCCATTAGTAAAGGTTCACTCGGCATGCGTTTGGTAATGTTTAGGAAGAAGGAGGGGGAGACTTTACAGTGGTAAAATGTAGTCAAACTGATTATGTCGTGTGGCATATGAATGTGATGGGCCCTTGCATGGCGGCGGTATGTTTATGTGAGTGCAAGTGATCTGGTTGATTGGGCCCGTGGCTGGCAGTATGGAAGTCTTGTGTGTGGTGCGTGAATGGCGTGTGAATAGACCATAAAGTGGTTGGTGCCTTGATGTGGCTTTATGGCTCCCCTTCAGAAGGCTTGGCTTCAATATTTATATACTTTGATAAGTATTTGTGCTTTGAAGCCAGTGTTTCTGGAGGTGCTAAAACCAACCAGTGTAATTGGTGGATTAGCTTTATCAAATTAGTGTTAGAGTTATATTTGTGGCGGTTTAATGGCCGTTTGTAAGACTTTTTGTTTGTCAATATGAATAGCAGGGGCCTTTGTGTCCTAGCTCAGTTGTCACCTAGGCAAACCTTCACATTTTAGAGTAGTAGACAAGGGGAGGGAAGTACAAGGGTGAATGACTTGCGTGGCTCTCATTGTTTTTTTTTTACCCAACCTCCCCATGCAAACCTCAAATTTAGCTGAAAATATCACTTTTTCCACACATTTTTGTGTGGGAAAGTTGTGGGATCACCGGGCTGACAATAATTTCCTACCACCCAGCATTCCCCCAGGTCTCCCGATAAAAATGGTGCCTCACTCGTGTGGGAGGCCCAAGTACCCGCGACAGGCAAGGGCCCAAAACGTATTGAGGAGACATCAAAATTGCCTATCACAAAACAACCTGATTTTGCAAGGGGGGTCACCTGGGTTTTTGGCCCCGTGCTCGGCGGCCAGCTAGGGAAACCTACCAAACCCACACATTTCTGAAAACTAGACACCCGGGGGATTCAAGGGAGGTATGGCGGGTACTTGACCCACCCACACAAGTGAGGTACCATTTTTCTCGGAAGACTTTGGGGACTGCGGGGTGGGTGGAATTTTGTGGATCCACGCAGATTCCAGAACTTTCTACCACAGAAATGTGCGGAAAATGTGTTTTTTTGGACAAATTTTAATGTTGGCAAGGGATTCTGGGTAACAGAACCTGGTGAGAGCCAGACAAGTCTCCCCATCCTAGATTCCCCTGGGTGTCTAGTTTTCAAAAATATATAGGTTTGCTAGGTTTACCTAGGTGCCAACAGAGCTAGGGTTCAAAATCTACAGCTAGGCACTTTGCAAAAAAAGGGTCCGTTTTCACTGTGAAAATGTGGTGTGTCCACGTTGCGTTTTTGGCCGTTTCCTGTCACGGGCACAAGGCCTACCCACACAAGTTAGGTACCATTTTTCTCGGAAGACTTTGGAGAATGCGGGGTGGGTGGAATTTTGTGGATCCACGCAGATTCCAGAACTTTCCACCACAGAAATGTGAGGAAAATGTGGTTTTTCTGACACATTTTTAGATTTGCAAGGGATTCTGGGTAACAGAACCTGGTGAGAGCCAGTCAAGTCACCCCATCCTGGATTCCCCTGGGTGTCTAGTCTTCAAAAATGTATAGGTTTGCTAGGTTTACCTAGGTGCCAACAGAGCTAGGGTTCAAAATCTACAGCTAGGCACTTAACAAAAAAAGGGTCCGTTTTCACTGTGAAAATGTGGTGTGTCCATGTTGCGTTTTGCGCTGTTTCCTGTCACGGGCACTAAGCCTACCCACACAAGTGAGGTACCATTTTTCTTGGAAGACTTTGGGGAATGCGGGGTGCATGGAATTTTGTGGATCCACGCAGATTCCAGAACTATGCACCACAGAAATGTGCAGAAATGTGTTTTTTTGGACAAATTTTAATGTTGGCAAGGGATTCTGGGTAACAGAACCTGATGAGAGCCAGACAAGTAACTCCATCCTAGAATCCCCTGGGTGTCTAGTTTTCAAAAATGTATAGGTTTGCTAGGTTTACCTAGGTGCCGGCAGAGCTAGGGTTCAAAATCTACAGCTAGGCACTTTGCAAAAAAAGGGTCCGTTTTCACTGTGAAAATGTGGTGTGTCCACGTTGCGTTTATGGCCGTTTCCTGTCGTAGGCACTAGGCCTACCCACACAAGTGAGGTACAATTTTTCTCGGAAGACTTTGGAGAATGCGGGGTGGGTGGAATTTTGTGGATCCACGCAGATTCCAGAACTTTCCACCACAGAAATGTGAGGAAAATGTGGTTTTTCTGACACATTTTTAGGTTTGCAAGGGATTCTGGGTAACAGAACCTGGTGAGAGCCAGTCAAGTCACCCCATACTGGATTCCCACGGGTGTCTAGTTTTCAAAAATGTATAGGTTTGCTAGGTTTCCCTAGGTGCCGGCAGAGCTAGGGTTCAGAATCTACAGCTAGGCACTTTGCTAAAAAAGGGTCCGTTTTCACCGTGAAAATGTGGTGTGTCCACGTTGCGTTTTGGGCCGTTTCCTGTCGCGGGCACTAGGCCTACCCACACAAGTGAGGTACCATTTTTCTCGGAAGACTTTGGGGAACGCGGGGTGGGTGAAATTTTGTGGATCCACGCAGATTCCAGAACTTTTCACCACAGAAATGTGATGAAAATGTGTTTTTTTTTACAAATTGTTAGGTTTGCAAGGGATTCTGGGTAACAAAACCTGGTGAGAGCCAGCCAAGTCACCCCATCCTGGATTCCCCTGGGTGTCTAGTTTTCAAAAATGTATAGGTTTGATAGGTTTCCCTAGGTGCCGGCAGAGCTAGGGTTCAAAATCTACAGCTAGGAACTTTACAAAAAAAGGGTCCGTTTTCACTGTGAAAATGTGGTGTGTCCATGTTGCGTTTTGCGCCGTTTCCTGTCGCGGGCACTAGGCCTACCCACACAAGTGAGGTACCATTATTCTTGGAAGACTTCGGGGAACGCGGGGTGGGTGGAATTTTGTGGATCCACGCAGATTCCAGAACTTTCCACCACAGAAATGTGAGGAAAATGTGGTTTTTTTAACAAAGTTTTAGGTTTGCAAGGGATTCTTGGTAACAGAACCTGGTGAGAGCCAGCCAACTCACCCCATCCTGGATTCCCCTGGGTGTCTAGTTTTCTAAAATGTATAGGTTTGATAGGTTTCCCTAGGTGCCGACAGAGCTAGGGTTCAAAATCTACAGCTAGGCACTTTGCTAAAAAAGGGTCCGTTTTCACTGTGAAAATGTGGTGTGTCCACGTTGCGTTTTTGGCCGTTTCCTGTCGCGGGCACTAGGCCTACCCACACAAGTGTGGTACCATTTTTCTCGGAAGACTTTAGAGAATGCGGGGTGGGTGGAATTTTGTGAATCCATGCAGATTCCAGAACTTTCCACCACAGAAATGTGAGGAAAATGTGGTTTTTCTGACACATTTTTAGGTTTGCAAGGGATTCTGGGTAACAGAACCTGGTGAGAGCCAGTCAACTCACCCCATCCTGGATTCCCCTGGGTGTCTAGTTTTCAAAAATGTATAGGTTTGCTAGGTTTCCCTAGGTACCGGCAGAGCTAGGGTTCAAAATCTACAGCTAGGCACTTTACAAAAAAGGGTCCATTTTCACTGTGAAAATGTGGTGTGTCCATGTTGCGTTTTGCGCCGTTTCCTGTCGCGGGCAATAGGCCTACCCACACAAGTGAGGTACCATTTTTCTTGGAAGACTTTGGGGAACGCGGGTTGCATGGAATTTTGTAGATCCACGCAGATTCCAGAACTATCCACCAGAGAAATGTGAGGAAAATTTGTTTTTTTAACTAATTTTTAGGTTTGCAAGGAATTCTGGGTAACAGAACCTGGTGAGAGCCAGTCAAGTCACCCCATACTGGATTCCCATGGGTGTCTAGTTTTCAAAAATGTATAGGTTTGCTAGGTTTCCCTAGGTGCGGCAGAGCTAGGGTTCAAAATCTACAGCTAGGCACTTTGCTAAAAAAGGGTCAGTTTTCACCGTGATAAATGTGGTGTGTCCACGTTGCGTTTTGGGCCGTTTCCTGTTGCGGGCACTAGGCCTACCTACACAAGTGAGGTACCATTTTTCTCGGAAGACTTTGGGAAACGCGGGGTGGGTGAAATTTTGTGGATCCACGCAGATTCCAGAACTTTCCACCACAGAAATGTGAGGAAAATGTGGTTTTTTTAACAAATTTTTAGGTTTGCAAGGGATTCTGGGTAACAGAACCTGGTGAGAGCCAGCCAACTCACCCCATCCTGGATTCCCCTGGGTGTCTAGTTTTCTAAAATGTATAGGTTTGATAGGTTTCCCTAGGTGCCGGCAGAGCTAGGGTTCAAAATCTACAGCAAGTCACTTTGCAAAAAAAGGGTCCGTTTTCACTGTGAAAATGTGGTGTGTCCACGTTGCGTTTTGGGCCGTTTCCTGTCGCGGGCACTAGGCCTACCCACACAAGTGAGGTACCATTTTTCTCGGAAGACTTCGGGGAACGTGGGGTGGGTGGAATTTTGTGGATCCACGCAGATTCCAGAACTTTCCACCACAGAAATGTGAGGAAAATGTGTTTTTTTAACACATTTTTAGGTTTTCAAGGGATTCTGGGTAACAGAACCTGGTGAGAGCCAGCCAGGTAACCCCATCCTGGATTCCCCTGGGTGTCTAATTTTCAAAAATGTATAGGTTTGATAGGTTTCCCTAGGTGCCGGAGGAGCTAGGGTTCAAAATCTACAGCAAGGCACTTTGCAAAAAAGGGGTCCGTTTTAACTGTGAAAATGTGGTGTGTCCACGTTGCGTTTTGGGCCGTTTCCTGTCGCGGGCACTAGGCCTACCCACACAAGTTAGGTACCATTTTTCTCGGAAGACTTTGGAGAATGCGGGGTGGGTGGAATTTTGTGGATCCACGCAGATTCCAGAACTTTCCACCACAGAAATGTGAGGAAAATGAGGTTTTTCTGACACATGTTTAGGTTTGCAAGGGATTCTGGGTAACAGAACCTGGTGAGAGCCAGTCAAGTCAGCCCATCCTGGATTCCCCTGGGTGTCTAGTTTTCAAAAAAGTATAGGTTTGCTAGGTTTACCTAGGTGCCAACAGAGCTAGGGTTCAAAATCTACAGCTAGGCACTTTGCAAAAAAAGGGTCCGTTTTCACTGTGAAAATGTGGTGTGTCCACGTTGCGTTTTTGGCCGTTTCCTGTCGCAGGCACCAGGCCTACCCACACAAGTGAGGTACCATTTTTCTCGGAAGACTTTGGAGAATGCGGGTGGGTGGAATTTTGTGGATCCACGCAGATTCCAGAACTTTCCACCACAGAAATGTGAGGAAAATGTGGTTTTTCTGACACATTTTTAGGTTTGCAAGGGATTCTGGGTAACAGAACCTGGTGAGAGCCAGTCAACTCACCCCATCCTGGATTCCCCTGGGTGTCTAGTTTTCAAAAATGTATAGGTTTGCTAGGTTTCCCTAGGTGCCGGCAGAGCTAGAGTTCAAATATCTACAGCTAGGCACTTTACAAAGAAAGGGTCCGTTTTCACTGTGAAAATGTGGTGTGTCCATGTTGCGTTTTGCACCGTTTCCTGTCGCGGGCACTAGGCCTACCCACACAAGTGAGGTACCATTTTTCTCGGAAGACTTTGGAGAATGCGGGTGGGTGGAATTTTGTGGATCCACGCAGATTCCAGAACTTTCCACCCCAGAAATGTGAGGAAAATGTGGTTTTTCTGACACATTTTTAGGTTTGCAAGGGATTCTGGGTAACAGAACCTGGTGAGAGCCAGTCAACTCACCCCATCCTGGATTCCCCTGGGTGTCTAGTTTTCAAAAACGTATAGGTTTGCTAGGTTTCCCTAGGTGCCGTTTCCTTTCGCGGGCACTAGGCCTACCCACACAAGTGAGGTACCATTTTTCTCGGAAGACTTTGGGGAACGCGGGGTGGGTGGAATTCCGTGAATCCACGCAGAATCCAGAACTTTCCACCACAGAAATGTGAGGAAAATGGGGTTTTTTCGACAAACTTTTAGGTTTGCAAGGGATTCTGGGTAACAGAACCTGGTGAGAGCCAGTCAAGTCACCCCATCCTGGATTCCCCTTGGTGTCTAGATTTCAAAAATGTATAGGCTTGCTAGGTTTCCCCAGCTGCCGGCAGAGCTAGGGTTCAAAATCTACAGCTAGGCACTTTACAAAAAAAGGGTCCGTTTTCACTGTGAAAATGTGGTGTGTCCATGTTGCGTTTTGCGCCGTTTCCTGTCGCGGGCACTAGGTCTACCCACACAAGTGAGGTACCATTTTTCTTGGAAGACTTTGGGGAACGCGGGGTGCATGGAATTTTGTGGATCCACACAGATTCCAGAACTATGCACCACAGAAATGTGCGGAAAATGTGTTTTTTTGGACAAATTTTAATGTTGGCAAGGGATTCTGGGTAACAGAACCTGGTGAGAGCCAGACAAGTCACCCCATCCTAGATTCCCCTGGGTGTCTAGTTTTCAAAAATGTATAGGTTTGCTAGGTTTACCTAGGTGCCGGCAGAGCTAGGGTTCAAAATCTACAGCTTGGCACTTTGCAAAAAAAGGGTCCGTTTTCACTGTGAAAATGTGGTGTGTCCACGTTGCGTTTGTGGCCGTTTCCTGTCACGGGCACTAGGCCTACCCACACAAGTGAGGTACCATTTTTCTCGCAAGACTTTGGAGAATGCGGGGTGGGTGGAATTTTGTGGATCCACGCAGATTCCAGAACTTTCCACCACAGAAATGTGAGGAAAATGTGGTTTTTCTGACACATTTTTAGGTTTGCAAGGGATTCTGGGTAACAGAACCTGGTGAGAGCCAGTCAACTCACCCCATCCTGGATTCCCCTGGGTGTCTAGTTTTCAAAAATGTATAGGTTTGCTAGGTTTCCCTAGGTGCCGGCAGAGCTAGAGTTCAAATATCTACAGCTAGGCACTTTACAAAGAAAGGGTCCGTTTTCACTGTGAAAATGTGGTGTGTCCATGTTGCGTTTTGCACCGTTTCCTGTCGCGGGCACTAGGCCTACCCACACAAGTGAGGTACCATTTTTCTTGGAAGACTTTGGGGAACGCGGGTTGCATGGAATTTTGTAGATCCACGCAGATTTCAGAACTATCCACCACAGAAATGTGAGGAAAATGTGTTTTTTTACTAATTTTTAGGTTAGCAAGGAATTCTGGGTAACAGAACCTGGTGAGAGCCAGTCAAGTCACCCCATACTGGATTCCCATGGGTGTCTAGTTTTCAAAAATGTATAGGTTTGCTAGGTTTCCCTAGATGCCGGCAGAGCTAGGGTTCAAAATCTACAGCTTGGCACTTTGCTAAAAAAGGGTCCGTTTTCACTGTGAAAATGTGGTGTGTCCATGTTGCGTTTTGGGCCGTTTCCTGTCGCGGGCACCAGGCCTACCCACACAAGTGAGGTACCATTTTTCTCGGAAGACTTCGGGGAACGCGGGGTGGGTGGAATTTTGTGTATCCACGTGGATTCCAGAGCTTTCCACCACAGAAATGTGAGGAAAATGTGTTTTTTTGACAAATTTGTAGGTTTGCAAGGGATTCTGGGTAACAGAACCTGGTGAGAGCCAGTCAAGTCACCCCATCCTGGATTCCCATGGGTGTCTAGTTTTCAAAAATGTATAGGTTTGCTAGGTTTCCCTAGGTGCCGGCAGAGCTAGGGTTCAAAATCTACAGCTAGGCACTTTGCAAAAAACAGGGTCCGTTTTCACTGTGAAAATGTGGTGTGTCCACGTTGCGTTTTGGGCCGTTTCCTGTCACGGGCACTAGGCCTACCCACACAAGTGAGGTACCATTCTTCCGGAAGACTTTGGGGAACGTGGGGTGGGTGGAATTTTGTGGATCCACGCAGATTCCAGAACTTTCCACCACAGAAATGTGAGGAAAATGTGGTTTTTTAACAATTTTTTTGGTTTGCAAGGGATTCTGGGTAACAGAACCTGGTGGGAGCCAGTCAAGTTACCCCATCCTGGATTCCCCTGGGTGTCTGGTGTTCAAAAATGTATAGGTTTGCTAGGTTTCCCTAGGTGCCAGCAGAGCTAGGGTTCAAAATCTACAGCTAGGCACTTTGCAAAAAAGGGTCAGTTTTCACTGTGAAAATGTGGTGTGTCCACGTTGCATTTTGGGCCGTTTCCTGTCGCGGGCACTAGGCCTACCCACACAAGTGAGGTACCATTTTTCTCGGAAGACTTTGGGGGAACGCGGGGTGGGTGGAATTTTGTGGATCCACGCAGATTCCAGAACTTTCCACCACAGAAATGTGAGGAAAATGGGTTTTTTCGACAAACTTTTAGGTTTGCAAGGGATTCTGGGTAACAGAACCTGGTGAGAGCCAGTCAAGTCACCCCATCCTGGATTCCCCTTGGTGTCTAGTTTTCAAAAATGTATAGGCTTGCTAGGTTTCCCTAGGTGCCGGCAGAGCTAGGAGTTCAAAATCTACAGCTAGGCACTTTACAAAAAAAGGGTCTGTTTTCACTGTGAAAATGTGGTGTGTCCATGTTGCGTTTTGCGCCGTTTCCTGTCGCGGGCACTAGGCCTACCCACACAAGTGAGGTACCATTTTTCTTGGAAGACTTTGGGGAACGCGGGGTGCATGGAATTTTTTGGATCCACGCAGATTCCAGAACTATGCACCACAGAAATGTGCGGAAAATGTGTTTTTTTGGACAAATTTTAATGTTGGCAAGGGATTCTGGGTAACAGAACCTGGTGAGAGCCAGACAAGTCACCCCATCCTAGATTCCCCTGGGTGTCTAGTTTTCAAAAATGTATAGGTTTGCTAGGTTTACCTAGGTGCCGGCAGAGCTAGGGTTCAAAATCTACAGCTAGGCACTTTGCAAAAAAAGGGTCCGTTTTCACTGTGAAAATGTGGTGTGTCCACGTTGCGTTTTTGGCCGTTTCCTGTCGCGGGCACTAGGCCTACCCACACAAGTGAGGTACCATTTTTCTCGGAAGACTTTGGAGAATGCGGGGTGGGTGGAATTTTGTGGATCCACGCAGATTCCAGAATTTTCCACCACAGAAATGTGAGGAAAATGTGGTTTTTCTGACACATTTTTAGGTTTGCAAGGGATTCTGGGTAACAGAACCTGGTGAGAGCCAGTCAACTCACCCCATCCTGGATTCCCCTGGGTGTCTAGTTTTCAAAAATGTATAGGTTTGCTAGGTTTCCCTAGGTGCCGGCAGAGCTAGGGTTCAAAATCTACAGCTAGGCACGTTACAAAACAAGCATTGGCATAGCCAATAGGTCTCGCCTTTGGGGCCTTATAAGTGTTTAGCCAGAGCTATTGACTTTGCCAATGTCTTCAAGCTGTGCTGTAGAGAAGTGTGGCTGCTGTGCGGCATGCTGAAAAGTTATAATAAAAAGTGTCAGAAGCATTTTTGTTACTTTATATATGAGCAAGAAGGCATTATGTAAAACTGAACAACCATATTAAAAAAGTATTTACAATAAAAAATTTCCTCAGTTTTCTTTTGTTCTTGCAATGCTGGCAACTTGTTTCTGCCTATTGCAAAGGTTGTTTGTTAAAGCTTTTTTTTTGAGGGGGCATAAACAATCGGAGGGTGAAGGTTGGGAACTAGTACCTGTATTATAACACTAGCAGCGGCCAGACGCTAGGGAGAATCAACAGATGCCAGATTCCGAGAGCAGGCTGAGGTGGTGCTGAGTGATGCTGAGGTGGTAGTGGTGGTGGTGGTGACTGTTGCGGAGACGATGCTGAGGTGATGCTGAATGATACTCAGGTGTTGCTGAGTGATACTGCTGTGGTGCTGAGTGATGCTGTGGTGGTGCTGAGTGATATTGTCTTGGCGCCGAGTGATGCTGTGGTGGCGCTGAGTGATGCTGTGGTGGCGCTGAGCGATGCTGTGGTGGCGCTGAGCGATGCTGTGGTGGTGCTGAGCGATGCTGTGGTGGTGCTGAGTCATCCTGTGGTGGTGCTGAGTCATCCGGTGGTGGTGCTGAGTGATGCAGTGTTGGCCCTGAGTGATGATGTGGTGTCGCTGAGTAAAGCTATGGTGGTGCTGAGTGATGCTGTGGTGGCGCGGAGTGATGTTGTGGTGGCGCTGAGTGATTCTGTTGTGGCGCTAAGTGATGCTGTGGTTGTGCTGAGTAATGCTGTGGTTGTGCTGAGTGATGCTGTGGTTGCACTGAGTGATGCTGTGGTTGCACTGAGTGATGCTGTGATGGCGTTGAGTGATGCTGTGATGGCGTTGAGAGATGTTGTGTTGGTGCTGAGTGATGCTGTGCTGGCTCTGATTGATGCTGTGCTGGCTCTGATTGATGCTGTGGTTGCGCTGAGTGATGCTGTTGTGTTGCCGAGTGAGAGATAGAGTGAAGATATAATGCCCAATTAGAGAGGGTGGTGAGAGAGAAAGGGTGTACATAGAATAAAGAGTGGAGCGGGATAGAGAGAGAGAAAGAAGGGGAGAGAGAGTGAATGAAGGAGTTTGAAAGAGAAACAGATAAAGGGGTGAGAGAGAATGAAAGGCTAAAAAAGATAGAGAGGGGAGAGTTAATTAAGTAGAGAGAGAATTAGAGAGGGGAGAGAGAGAGAAGGAGAGAGACAATAAGAGTGGGGGGTGTGGAGTTTAAATAGAGTGAAGAAGTGACGCGGAAAAAGTAACCTTAAATATAGCTTTGTGCTTTGCGCGAATAAATATAAAAAAAAAACCAGTGAGAGACAAAAATACTGGTAATTAGGCTGTTACTCCCAATATAAAACAAATAGAGATATAAGGTGAAATCAACCCACCGAAGCAATATTTCTAACTAGACAAAAAAAAGCTTGCATTTCAATGCTAATCGCTGTTGTTTTTCATGTGACTGTAGTCCAGGGCCCTCAGTTGGTAATGTGAGCTGCTGCTGCGATTGAAACATCAGAGTCCAGACAGTTAATGAGCCATGACGAGGAAATGAGGAAGAGATAGGAAACCCAGATGGCAGCTGCGCGTGCACGCCATCGTGAACTCAAGCTGGTCGCCAGCCGAAAGCCAGTGTTTGCACTTCCAAAACCCGCTTACTAAAACTCTCGGCCAGACCAGCGCAAGCGCTGGTGCAAGCCGAGACCTAAAAAGGGTCAGTTTTCACTGTGAAAATGTGGTGTGTCCATGTTGCGTTTTGCGCCGTTTCCTGTCGCGGGCACTAGGCCTACCCACACAAGTGAGGTACCATTTTTCTTGGAAGACTTTGGGGAACGCGGGTTGCATAGAATTTTGTAGATCCACGCATATTCCAGAACTATCCACCACAGAAATGTGAGGAAAATGTGTTTTTGTTACTAATTTTTAGGTTTGCAAGGAATTCTGGGTAACAGAACCTGGTGAGAGCCAGTCAAGTCACCCCATACTGGATTCCCATGGGTGTCTAGTTTTGAAAAATGTATAGGTTTGCTAGGTTTCCCTAGGTGCCGGCAGAGCTAGGGTTCAAAATCTACAGCTAGGCACTTTGCTAAAAAAGGGTCCGTTTTCACCGTGATAAATGTGGTGTGTCCACGTTGCGTTTTGGGCCATTTCCTGTCGCGGGCACTAGGCCTACCCACACAAGTGAGGTACCATTCTTCCGGAAGACTTTGGGGAACGTGGGGTGGGTGGAATTTTGTGGATCCACGCAGATTCCAGAACTTTCCACCACAGAAATGTGAGGAAAATGTGGTTTTTTTAACAATTTTTTAGGTTTGCAAGGGATTCTGGGTAACAGAACCTGGTGGGAGCCAGTCAAGTCACCCCATCCTGGATTCCCCTGGGTGTCTGGTGTTCAAAAATGTATAGGTTTGCTAGGTTTCCCTAGGTGCCGGCAGAGCTAGGGTTCAAAATCTACAGCTAGGCACTTTGCAAAAAAAGGGTCCGTTTTCACTGTGAAAATGTGGTGTGTCCACGTTGCATTTTGGGCAGTTTCCTGTCGCGGGCACTAGGCCTGCCCACACAAGTGAGGTACCATTTTTCTCGGAAGACTTTGGGGAACGCGGGGTGGGTGGAATTTTGTGATCCACGCAGATTCCAGAACTTTCCACCACAGAAATGTGAGGAAAATGGGTTTTTTTCGACAAACTTTTAGGTTTGCAAGGGATTCTGGGTAACAGAACCTGGTGAGAGCCAGTCAAGTCACCCCATCCTGGATTCCCCTTGGTGTCTAGTTTTCAAAAATGTATAGGCTTGCTAGGTTTCCCTAGGTGCCGGCAGAGCTAGGGTTCAAAATCTACAGCTAGGCACTTTACAAAAAAAGGGTCCGTTTTCACTGTGAAAATGTGGTGTGTCCATGTTGCGTTTTGCGCCGTTTCCTGTCGCGGGCACTAGGCCTACCCACACAAGTGAGGTACCATTTTTCTTGGAAGACTTTGGGGAACGCGGGGTGCATGGAATTTTTTGGATCCACGCAGATTCCAGAACTATGCACCACAGAAATGTGCGGAAAATGTGTTTTTTTGGACAAATTTTAATGTTGGCAAGGGATTCTGGGTAACAGAACCTAGTGAGAGCCAGATAAGTCACCCCATCCTAGATTCCCCTGGGTGTCTAGTTTTCAAAAATGTATAGGTTTGCTAGGTTTACCTAGGTGCCGGCAGAGCTAGGGTTCAAAATCTACAGCTAGGCACTTTGCAAAAAAAGGGTCCGTTTTCACTGTGAAAATGTGGTGTGTCCACGTTGCGTTTTTGGCCGTTTCCTGTCGCGGGCACTAGGCCTACCCACACAAGTGAGGTACCATTTTTCTCGGAAGACTTTGGAGAATGCGGGGTGGGTGGAATTTTGTGGATCCACGCAGATTCCAGAACTTTCCACCACAGAAATGTGAGGAAAATGTGGTTTTTCTGACACATTTTTAGGTTTGCAAGGGATTCTGGGTAACAGAACCTGGTGAGAGCCAATAAACTCACCCCATCCTGGATTCCCCTGGGTGTCTAGTTTTCAAAAATGTATAGGTTTGCTAGGTTTCCCTAGGTGCCGGCAGAGCTAGGGTTCAAAATCTACAGCTAGGCACTTTACAAAACAAGCATTGGCATAGCCAATAGGTCTCGCCTTTGGGGCCTTATAAGTGTTTACCCAGAGCTATTGACTTTGCCAATGTCTTCAAGTTGTGCTGTAGAGAAGTGTGGCTGCTGTGCGGCATGCTGAAAAGTTATAATAAAAAAGTGTCAGAAGCATTTTTGTTACTTTATATATGAGCAAGAAGGCATTATGTAAAACTGAACGACCATATTAAAAAAAGTATTTACAATAAAAAATGTCCTCAGTTTTCTTTTGTTCTTGCAATGCTGGCAACTTGTTTCTGCCTATCGCAATGGTTGTTTGTTAAAGCTTTTTTTTTGAGGGGGCATAAACAATCGGAGCATGAAGGTTGGGAACTAGTACCTGTATTATAACACTAGCAGCGGCCAGACGCTAGGGGAGAATCAACAGATGCCAGATTCCGAGAGCAGGCTGAGGTGGTGCTGAGTGATGCTGAGGTGGTAGTGGTGGTGGTGGTGACTGTTGCGGAGACGATGCTGAGGTGATGCTGAATGATACTCAGGTGTTGCTGAGTGATAGTGCTGTGGTGCTGAGTGATGCTGTGGTGGTGCTGAGTGATATTGTCTTTGCGCTGAGTGATGCTGTGGTGGTGCTGAGTGATATTGTCTTGGCGCTGAGTGATGCTGTAGCGGCGCTGAGTGATGCTGTGGCGGCGCTGGGTGATGCTGTGGTAGTGGTGAGCGATGCTGTGGCGGTGGTGTGCGATGCTGTGGCGGTGCTGAGCGATGCAGTGGTGGTGCTGAGCGATGCAGTGGCGATGCTGAGCGATGCTGTGGTGGCGCTGAGCGATGCTGTGGTGGTGCTGAGCGATGCTGTGGTGGCGCTGAGCGATGCTGTGGTGGCGCTGAGCGATGCTGTGGTGGCGCTGAGTGATGCTGTGGTGGTGCTGAGTGATGCTGTGGTGGCGCTGAGTGATGCTGTGGTGGCGCTGAGTGATGCTGTTGTGGCGCTGAGTGATGCTGTGGTGGCGCTGAGTGATGCTGTTGTGGCGCTGAGTGATGCTGTGGTGGCGCTGAGCGATGCTGTGGTGGCACTGAGCGATGCTGTGGTGGCGCTGAGCGATGCTGTGGTTGTGCTGAGCGATGCTGTGGTGGTGCTGAGCGATGCTGTGGTGGTGCTGAGTCATCCTGTGGTGGTGCTGAGTCATCCTGTGGTGGTGCTGAGTGATGCAGTGTTGGCCCTGAGTGATGATGTGGTGTCGCTGAGTAAAGCTATGGTGGTGCTGAGTGATGCTGTGGTGGCGCGGAGTGTTGTTGTGGTGGTGCTGAGTGATGCTGTTGTGGCGCTAAGTGATGCTGTGGTTGTGCTGAGTAATGCTGTGGTTGTGCTGAGTGATGCTGTGGTTGCACTGAGTGATGCTGTGGTTGCACTGAGTGATGCTGTGATGGCGTTGAGTGATGCTGTGATGGCGTTGAGAGATGTTGTGTTGGTGCTGAGTGATGCTGTGCTGGCTCTGATGCTGTGCTGGCTCTGATTGATGCTGTGGTTGCACTGAGTGATGCTGTTGTGTTGCCGAGTGAGAGATAGAGTGAAGATATAATGCCCAATTAGAGAGGGTGGTGAGAGAGAAAGAGAGAGAAAGGGTGTACATAGAATAAAGAGTGGAGCGGGATTGAGAGAGAGAAAGAAGGGGAGAGAGAGTGAATGAAGGAGTTTGAAAGAGAAACAGATAAAGGGGTGAGGGAGAATGAAAGGCTAAAAAAGATAGAGAGGGGAGAGTTAATTAAGTAGAGAGAGAATTAGAGAGGGGAGAGAGAGAGAAGGAGAGAGACAATAAGAGTGGGGGGTGTGATGTTTAAATAGAGTGAAGAAGTGACGCGGAAAAAGTAACCTTAAATATAGCTTTGTGCTTTGCGCGAATAAATATAAAAAAAAAAAACAGTGAGAGACAAAAATACTGGTAATTAGGCTGTGACTCCCAATATAAAACAAATAGCGATATAAGGTGAAATCAACCCACCGAAGCAATATTTCTAACTAGACAAAAAAAAGCTTGCATTTCAATGCTAATCGCTGTTGTTTTTCATGTGACTATAGTCCAGGGCCCTCAGTTGGTAATGTGAGCTGCTGCTGCGATTGAAACATCAGAGTCCAGAGAGTTAATGAGCCATGACGAGGAAATGAGGAAGAGATAGGAAACCCAGATGGCAGCTGCACGTGCACGCCATCGTGAACTCAAGCTGGTCGCCAGCCGAAAGCCAGTGTTTGCACTTCCAAAACCCGCTTACTAAAACTCTCGGCCAGACCAGCGCATGCGCTGGTGCAGGCCGAGACCTAAAAAGGGTCCGTTTTCACTGTGAAAATGTGGTGTGTCCATGTTGCGTTTTGCGCCGTTTCCTGTCGCGGGCACTAGGCCTACCCACACAAGTGAGGTACCATTTTTCTCGGAAGACTTTGGGGAACGCGGGGTGGGTGAAATTTTGTGGATCCACGCAGATTCCAGAACTTTCCACCACAGAAATGTGAGGAAAATGTGGGTTTTTTAACAAATTTTTAGGTTTGCAAGGGATTCTGGGTAACAGAACCTGGTGAGAGCCAGCCAACTCACCCCATCCTGGATTCCCCTGGGTGTCTAGTTTTCTAAAATGTATAGGTTTGATAGGTTTCCCTAGGTGCCGGCAGAGCTAGGGTTCAAAATCTACAGCAAGGCACTTTGCAAAAAAAGGTCCGTTTTCACTGTGAAAATGTGGTGTGTCCACGTTGCGTTTTGGGCCGTTTCCTGTTGCGGGCACTAGGCCTACCCACACAAGTGAGGTACCATTTTTCTAGGAAGACTTTGGGGAACCCAGGGTGGGTGAAATTTTGTGGATCCACGCAGATTCCAGAACTTTCCACCCCAGAAATGTGAGGAAAATGTGGTTTTTTTAACAAATCTTTAGGTTTACAAGGGATTCTGGGTAACAGAACCTGGTGAGAGCCAGCCAACTCACCCCATCCTGGATTCCCCTGGGTGTCTAGTTTTCTAAAATGTATAGGTTTGATAGGTTTCCCTAGGTGCCGGCAGAGCTAGGGTTCAAAATCTACAGCAAGGCACTTTGCAAAAAAGGGTCCGTTTTCACTGTGAAAATGTGGTGTGTCCACGTTGCGTTTTGGGCCGTTTCCTGTCGCGGGCACTAGGCCTACCCACACAAGTGAGGTACCATTTTTCTCGGAAGACTTCGGGGAACGCGGGGTGGGTGGAATTTTGTGGATCCACGCAGATTCCAGAACTTTCCACCACAGAAATGTGAGGAAAATGTGTTTTTTTGACACATTTTTAGGTTTGCAAGGGATTCTGGGTAACAGAACCTGGTGAGAGCCAGTCAAGTCACCCCATCCTGGATTCCCATGGGTGTCTAGTTTTCAAAAATGTATAGGTTTGCTGGGTTTCCCTAGGTGCCGGCAGAGCTAGGGTTAAAAATCTACAGCTAGGCACTTTACAAAAAAAGGGTCCGTTTTCACTGTGAAAATGTGGTGTGTCCATGTCGCGTTTTGCGCCGTTTCCTGTCGCGGGCACTAGGCCTACCCACACAAGTGAGGTACCATTTTTCTTGGAAGACTTTGGGGAACGCGGGGTGCATGGAATTTTGTGGATCCACGCAGATTCCAGAACTTTCCACCACAGAAATGTGAGGAAAATGTGGTTTTTTTGACCATTTTTTAGGTTTGCAAGGGATTCTGGGTAACAGAACCTGGTGAGAGCCAGTCAAGTCACCCCATACTGGATTCCCATGAGTGTCTAGTTTTCAAAAATGTATAGGTTTGCTAGGTTTCCCTAGGTGCCAGCAGAGCTAGGGTTCAAAATCTACAGCTAGGCACTTTGCTAAAAAGGGTCCATTTTCACCGTGATAAATGTGGTGTGTCCGCGTTGCGTTTTGGGCCGTTTCCTGTCGTGGGAACTAGGCCTACCCACACAAGTGAGGTACCATTTTTCTCGGAAGACTTTGGGGAACGTGGGGTGGGTGAAATTTTGTGGATCCACGCAGATTCCAGAACTTTCCACCACAGAAATGTGAGGAAAATGTGGTTTTTTAAACAAATGTTTAGGTTTGCTAGGGATTCTGGGTAACAGAACCTGGTGAGAGCCAGTCAAGTCACCCCATCCTGGATTCCCATGGGTGTCTAGTTTTCAAAAATGTATAGGTTTGCTAGGTTTCCCTAGGTGCCGGCAGAGCTAGGGTTCAAAATCTACAGCTAGGCACTTTACAAAAAAGGGTCCGTTTTCACTGTGAAAATGTGGTGTGTCCATGTTGCGTTTTGCGCCGTTTCCTGTCGCGGGCACTAGGCCTACCCACACAAGTGAGGTACCATTTTTCTTGGAAGACTTTGGGGAACGCGGGGTGCATGGAATTTTGTGGATCCACGCAAATTCCAGAACTTTCCACCACAGAAATGTGAGGAAAATGTGGTTTTTTTGACCATTTTTTAGGTTTGCAAGGGATTCTGGGTAACAGAACCTGGTGAGAGCCAGTCAAGTCACCCTATACTGGATTCCCATGGGTGTCTAGTTTTCAAAAATGTATAGGTTTGCTAGGTTTCCCTAGGTGCCGGCAGAGCTAGGGTTCAAAATCTACAGCTAGGCACTTTGCTAAAAAAGGGTCCGTTTTCACCGTGATAAATGTGGTGTGTCCACGTTGCGTTTTGGGCCGTTTCCTGTCGCGGGCACTAGGCCTACCCACACAAGTGAGGTACCATTTTTCTCGGAAGACTTTGGGGAACGCGGGGTGGGTGAAATTTTGTGGATCCACGCAGATTCCAGAACTTTCCACCACAGAAATGTGAGGAAAATGTGGTTGTTTAAACAAATTTTTAGGTTTGCAAGGGATTCTGGGTAACAGAACCTGGTGAGAGCCAGCCAAGTCACCCCATCCTGGATTCCCCTGGGTGTCTAGTTTTCAAAAATGTATAGGTTTGATAGGTTTCCCTAGGTGCCGGCAGAGCTAGGGTTCAAAATCTACAGCAAGGCACTTTGCAAAAACAGGGTCCGTTTTCACTGTGAAAATGTGGTGTCCACGTTGCGTTTTGGGCCGTTTCCTGTCTCGGGCACTAGGCCTACCCACACAAGTTAGGTACCATTTTTCTCGGAAGACTTCGGGGAACGCGGGGTGGGTGGAAATTTGTGGATCCACGCGGATTCCAGAACTTTCCATCACAGAAATGTGAGGAAAATTTGTTTTTTTGACAAATTTGTAGGTTTGTAAGGGATTCTGGGTAACAGAACCTGGTGAGAGCCAGTCAAGTCACCCCATCCTGGATTCCCATGGGTGTCTAGTTTTCAAAAATGTATAGGTTTGCTAGGTTTCCCTAGGTGCCGGCAGAGCTAGGGTTCAAAATCTACAGCTAGGCACTTTGCAAAAAACAGGGTCCGTTTTCACCGTGAAAATGTGGTGTGTCCACGTTGCGTTTTGGGCCATTTCCTGTCACGGGCACTATGCCTACCCACACAAGTGAGGTACCATTCTTCTCGGAAGACTTTGGGGAACGCGGGGTGGGTGGAATTTTGTGGATCCACGCGGATTCCAGAACTTTCCACCACAGAAATGTGAGGAAAATGTGTTTTTTTTAACAATTGTTTAGGTTTGCAAGGGATTCTGGGTAACAGAACCTGGTGGGAGCCAGTCAAGTCACCCCATCCTGGATTCCCCTGGGTGTCTAGTGTTCAAAAATGTATAGGTTTGCTAGGTTTCCCTAGGTGCCAGCAGAGCTAGGGTTCAAAATCTACAGCTAGGCACTTTGCAAAAAAAGGGTCCGTTTTCACTGTGAAAATGTGGTGTGTCCACGTTGCATTTTGGGCCGTTTCCTGTCGCGGGCACTAGGCCTACCCACACAAGTGAGGTACCATTTTTCTCGGAAGACTTTGGGGGACGCGGGGTGGGTGGAATTTTGTGGATCCACGCAGATTCCAGAACTTTCCACCACAGAAATGTGAGGAAAATGGGGTTTTTTCAACAAACTTTTAGGTTTGCAAGGGATTCTGGGTAACAGAACCTGGTGAGAGCCAGTCAAGTCACCCCATCCTGGATTACCCTTGCTGTCTAGTTTTCAAAAATGTATAGGTTCGCTAGGTTTCCCTAGGTGCCGGTAGAGCTAGGGTTCAAAATCTACAGCTAGGCACTTTGCTAAAAAAGTGTCCGTTTTCACCGTGAAAATGTGGTGTGTCCATGTTGCGTTTTGGGCCGTTTCTTGTCGCGGGCACTAGGCCTACCCACACAAGTGAGGTACCATTTTTCTCGGAAGAGTTCGGGGAATGCGGGGTGGGTGGAATTTTGTGGATCCACGCGGATTCCAGAACTTTCCAACACAGAAATGTGAGGAAAATGTGTTTTTTTGACAAATTTGTAGGTTTGCAAGGGATTCTGGGTAACAGAACCCGGTGAGAGCCAGTCAAGTCACCCTATACTGGATTCCCATGGGTGTCTAGTTTTCAAAAATGTATAGGTTTGCTAGGTTTCCCTAGGTGCCGGCAGAGCTAGGGTTCAAAATCTACCGCTAGGCACTTTGCTAAAAAAGGGTCCGTTTTCACCGTGATAAATGTGGTGTGTCCACGTTGTGTTTTGGGCCGTTTCCTGTCACGGGCACTAGGCCTACCCACACAAGTGAGGTACCATTTTTCTCGGAAGACTTCGGGGAACGCGGGGTGGGTGGAATTTTGTGGATCCACGCGGATTCCAGAACTTTCCACCACAGAAATGTGAGGAAAATGTGTTTTTTTTAACAATTGTTTAGGTTTGCAAGGGATTCTGGGTAACAGAACCTGGTGGGAGCCAGTCAAGTCACCCCATCCTGGATTCCCCTGGGTGTCTAGTGTTCAAAAATGTATAGGTTAGCTAGGTTTCCCTAGGTGCCAGCAGAGCTAGGGTTCAAAATCTACAGCTAGGCACTTTGCAAAAAAGGGTCCGTTTTCACTGTGAAAATGTGGTGTGTCCACGTTGCATTTTGGGCCGTTTCCTGTCGCGGGCACTAGGCCTACCCACACAAGTGAGGTACCATTTTTCTCGGAAGACTTTGGGGGACGCGGGGTGGGTGGAATTTTGTGGATCCACGCAGATTCCAGAACTTTCCACCACAGAAATGTGAGGAAAATGGGGTTTTTTCAACAAACTTTTAGGTTTGCAAGGGATTCTGGGTAACAGAACCTGGTGAGAGCCAGTCAAGTCACCCCTTCCTGGATTACCCTTGCTGTCTCGTTTTCAAAAATGTATAGGTTCGCTAGGTTTCCCTAGGTGCCGGTAGAGCTAGGGTTCAAAATCTACAGCTAGGCACTTTGCTAAAAAAGTGTCCGTTTTCACCGTGAAAATGTGGTGTGTCCATGTTGCGTTTTGGGCCGTTTCTTGTCGCGGGCACTAGGCCTACCCACACAAGTGAGGTACCATTTTTCTCGGAAGAGTTCGGGGAATGCGGGGTGGGTGGAATTTTGTGGATCCACGTGGATTCCAGAACTTTCCAACACAGAAATGTGAGGAAAATGTGTTTTTTTGACAAATTTGTAGGTTTGCAAGGGATTCTGGGTAACAGAACCTGGTGAGAGCCAGTCAAGTCACCCTATACTGGATTCCCATGGGTGTCTAGTTTTCAAAAATGTATAGGTTTGCTAGGTTTCCCTAGGTGCCGGCAGAGCTAGGGTTCAAAATCTACCGCTAGGCACTTTGCTAAAAAAGGGTCCGTTTTCACCGTGATAAATGTGGTGTGTCCACGTTGCGTTTTGGGCCGTTTCCTGTCACGGGCACTAGGCCTACCCACACAAGTGAGGTACCATTTTTCTCGGAAGACTTTGGGGAACGCGGGGTGGGTGAAATTTTGTGGATCCACGCAGATTCCAGAACTTTCCACCACAGAAATGTGAGGAAAATGTGGTTGTTTAAACAAATTTTTAGGTTTGCAAGGGATTCTGGGTAACAGAACCTGGTGAGAGCCAGCCAAGTCACCCCATCCTGGATTCCCCTGGGTGTCTAGTTTTCAAAAATGTATAGGTTTGATAGATTTCCCTAGGTGCCGGCAGAGCTAGGGTTCAAAATCTACAGCAAGGCACTTTGCAAAAAAAGGGTCAGTTTTCACTGTGAAAATGTGGTGTCCACGTTGCGTTTTGGGCCGTTTCCTGTCTCGGGCACTAGGCCAACCCACACAAGTGAGGTACCATTTTTCTCGGAAGACTTCGGGGAACGCGGGGTGGGTGGAATTTTGTGGATCCACGCGGATTCCAGAACTTTCCATCACAGAAATGTGAGGAAAATGTGTTTTTTTGACAAATTTGTAAGTTTGTAAGTGATTCTGGGTAACAGAACCTGGTGAGAGCCAGTCAAGTCACCCCTTCATGGATTCCCCTGGGTGTCTAGTGTTCAAAAATGTATAGGTTTGCTAGGTTTCCCTAGGTTCCAGCAGAGCTAGGGTTCAAATTCTACAGCTAGGCACTTTGCAAAATAAGGGTCCGTTTTCACTGTGAAAATGTGGTGTGTCCACATTGCATTTTGGGCCGTTTCCTGTCGCGGGCACTAGGCCTACCCACACAAGTGAGGTACCATTTTTCTCGGAAGACTTTGGGGAACGCGGGGTGGGTGGAATTTTGTGGATCCACGCAGATTCCAGAACTTTCCACCACAGAAATGTGAGGAAAATGGGGTTTTTTCAACAAACTTTTAGGTTTGCAAGGGTTTCTGGGTAACAGAACCTGGTGAGAGCCAGTCAAGTCACCCCATCCTGGATTACCCTTGCTGTCTAGTTTTCAAAAATGTATAGGTTCGCTAGGTTTCCCTAGGTGCCGGTAGAGCTAGGGTTCAAAATCTACAGCTAGGCACTTTGCTAAAAAAGTGTCCGTTTTCACCGTGAAAATGTGGTGTGTCCATGTTGCGTTTTGGACCGTTTCTTGTCGCGGGCACTAGGCCTACCCACACAAGTGAGGTACCATTTTTCTCGTAAGACTTTGGGGAACGCAGGGTGGGTGGAATTTTGTGGATCCACGCAGATTCCAGAACTTTCCACAACAGAAATGTGAGGAAAATGTGGGTTTTTTGACAAATTTTTAGGTTTGCAAGGGATTCTGGGTAACAGAACCTGGTGGGAGCCAGTCAAGTCACCCCATCCTGGATTCCCCTGGGTGTCTAGTGTTCAAAAATGTATAGGTTTGCTAGGTTTCCCTAGGTGCCAGCAGAGCTAGGGTTCAAAATCTACAGCTAGGCACTTTGCAAAAAAAGGGTCAGTTTTCACTGTAAAAATAAAGTGTGTCCACGTTGCGTTTTGAGTCGTTTCCTGCTGCGGGCACTAGGCCTACCCACACAAGTGAGGTACCATTTTTATCGGGAGACTTAGGGTAACACAGAATTGTAGAGCAACTGTTATTACCTATTGACTTTCGATGCATTTCTGCCTTCCAAATGAAAGACAATGTGTAAAAAAGAACTCATTTTGAAAAATGACCTATAATGCTCATGCTAGTATGGGTACTCACAATTTTGGAAATGTGCAAATAACTACTGTTTCTAAACTGTATATTTTGTTCCAATTTCAGAAATACATAGGTGTCTTTCATACCGATTTTTCCATGTATATATTTTCCCAAATTAATTGCTGTATACCCGGTACATAATGAAAAACCATTGCAAGACGCTGCTCAGTTATTGGCTCTGGGTTCGTCGTGTTCTTGGTGAACCTACAAGTCCTATATATCCCCACAACCATAAAGGTCCTGCAAATGTAACGGTATATTGCTTTCAAACAGCTGTCATAATTAGAAGAAGTTACTGGTGAAAACGTTGGCACAAATGGCTGTTTTTTTCAACTAATTTTCAATTTTTCCTATATTTAACTGTTAGTTTCTATAAAGAAACCTTGAAGGATCTACACAAATGACCCTTTGCTAAATTCAGAATTTTGTCTACTTTTCTAAAATGTATAGCTTTCCAGGATCCATTATTGCTTTCATACCCATTTCTACCATTAACTGGAAGAAGGTTGAAAGCACAAAAAATAGCAAAAATAGGCTATATCCCAGTAAAATGCCAAAACTGTGTAAAAAATGTTGGTTTTCTGACAAAAGTCTGTCAGTCCCTAAAAGCTGGGAAAATGGTGATTTCAGACCCACAAACCCTTTGTTGATACCATTTGCAGGAAAAAACCAGACACTTTCATTTGCAGCACTTTTTTCCCATTTTTAACAAAAAAAAAATTAGCTGTATTTTGGCTAATTTGGGTCCCCTCCAGGGGAATCCACAAACCCTGGGTACCTTTAGAATCCCCATGATGTTGGAAGAAAAGGACGCAAATTTGGCGTGGATACCTTATGTGGTCAAAAAGTTACAGAGGCCTAAGCGCGAACTCCCCAAATAGCCAAAAAAGGGCTCAGCACTGGGGGGGGGGAAAGGCCCAGCAGTTAAGGCAGCGGTTCCCAAAGTGTGCGCCGCGGCACCCCGGTGCGCCGTGACGAGAAGCCAGGGGCGCCGCACCGCCGCGCAGGATGTGGGTCATGCAAATTACAGCCGCAGCGCAGCATGCAGGGGTTTGAAGTGCCACCTTCAGAATGGTTTTGCCCAAGAGCGCACTGCCGCCATACGCATACGTGCGTACGTACGCACGCGTCGTACGTGCTTTAAAATGCGTAGTATCAGCATTACTGCCATAGCAAGCTCGGAGCGTTTGAGGATCGTTATTGCTGACCCCCGTGTTGTGCCGTGCCTCGTGGGACCCTCTTCACCAGGAAATCGGTAAGTAAGCACCACCACGTGTTATCTCATTTGTTCTTCTTTTGCTTTCCACCACATCTCAGCTCCCTTATTCTTAAATAACCTCTTCCTTTTTCCTTCTCTTCTCCACGCGCTCTCTGGTCTCTCCCTTGTTCCTCTTCTTCTCGTTGAACTTATTTGACCCGTTCACCCATAGCTATCTAATTTACCAACACCCCCCTCGTGACCTCAGCTGTTGTTTACTTCTCTCTTCCCTCGCTCTCTGATCTCTTTCACCTCTCTGACCTGGAGAACTAAGCACTGCAGGACAGACACGTCCCTCATACTTGTCCCCTATCGAGGCTTCTGCTGGGTGTAATTCTAGAAAGTGAAGTTTTGGAGGTGTTTTAGACTTGTATCGCACTATCGTCTGATTCTATGCCTTTTTCCTCAAATTAAATAAAACAATTTGAATGCACACAAAAAACATTGAACAACCCTTTTCAGTAATGCAGTGAAAATCGAGCCTTTTCATTCCCATGTTTTTCTTCCTGTCTTTGAATTGTTTCTGACCACTTGTTGAAAACTCGCTTCTTGCTAAGGAACAATTTGAAAATGTGGGTTGGTAGTTGTTGGTAAATCCTGCCATTTTAGCTAAAGAGGGGATTTTTTTGTCCACAGGGCAAAGGGGATGCTAGGGTATGTGATGAGCATGTTTCAAAACTTGAATTCGTAACAATCAGTATGCCACTCTGTTTACTTTGACCTCCAGCAGGGCCGCCAGATGTCTGTTTACACTCCCAACAGGAGCAGGGGTGGCTCATGCATGGTATTAACATGGGATTTCTCTAGATATTCCGATTTTGCAGGCAAACTCTGCGCCACGATTGCATGTTCCCCCAGAGTGAATATAGACCTCTTTGCTGACCATAGTAGATTTTGCTCATAAAATGTATTTTAAAAAAAAATATATATATATATTACTACGAATTCACAACAGTGAGGTTGTACAATGATTTCTCAGCATGAAGGCCCTCCCCATGGCACATGACCACCTTGACATTGGGAAAGAGGTTCTCTTTGGAAAATAACGCTTTCAAGGTAGTGCTGTTTTTGGAGAGGTGTGGTGCAGCGGCCAGGGCAGCTGACTTCGGAGCACAGGGCTCACGGTTCGAACCCTGGCTCTGGCGGCAGCTCAGCTCAGAACCATGTGACTCTGGGATATTTTATTATACAGAAGTTTTTAAACTATTGTTGTGTGGTTAAAAAAAATTGCATGGAAACATATTTGGCTATTAATCTTGTATCGTTTCTCACTTAACAAGTTTTTATTAAACCACTGTTATCTTCTTATTGTGTTACAAATATGATTATAATACCTTCATTGCGTCCCAATTACTTTAAGGAAGACAACAGGAAGTACTCCCGAGGTCGGGCTTAAATCCCGCCCACCGGTAAAAAAATGGTGGGGAGCCACGGCCAACTGCCGATTAGGTCAAGGGAGCCACAGGTCAAAAAAGTTTGGGAACCACTGAGTTAAGGGGTTAAGGTGAAATTTCTTTGAAGCATCAGTTAGTAAAATTTGCTGATACATGCTAATATTTCCACAAAAATATTCTAAATGGAAAATCAGTGTAATCAATCAGTTCCAACAAGATTATGGGAGACATGAAAACAAACAAGCATTGGCAAAGCCAATAGGTCTAGTATTGGTGGTCAGTCTTTTGGTTTTGTCAATGCAAGTCTTGTTTTGACAAGGTTTTTGTAAAACTTTATTGTTGTAGGAGCTGCTAGGACCTCGCCATTATAGCAAACATTGGCAAAATACAAAAATATTTTTGGGTCTCAAAACGCACACATTTCGACAGCAGTTCCTGGCAGTGAACAAAACTTTATGTGCTGATATGCTTCTTGTGAAAGAGCAGAATGCAGTCACAGTGAAGCCAGCCGACAGAGTAAGAGATACACTTTCAATAAAAACAAAAGATTTTGGTTAGCACCAGACCTAATTAGATGCCCAATTTTTAATGAAAATCACAAAGGTGCATCTGTGGTATATGCCCAGGCATTAGTGCAGATTTGAGGCTTTCATGAATTCACACACATTTACAGAAGTAGGCCTGGAAATCATACTCCTAGAAAATATTTGTGAACTGTATTTTGGCACAAGCAAATATGCATGTGTAGATTTGCTCAAGTAAAAATCTGTTGAGCGTTTACAAGTTCACTTTCCCGCCAACCACTTTTTTCCTACCCTGGAAGAAGTTTTACTGCTGCCCTTGTCAAGGAGTAAATTTCCAACCTTTCTCAGTATGAGAGAAGATTAGAGACGAGGTGGTGAAAACTCCAGAAAACATGCAAGTTAGTAGGTTTGCACAGACTCAAAAGGGCATTCCAACCCTGGAACTATTGCTTACCGCTACCTCTAATCCCGGTATGTAGATGTGCGGAAAGCTGGCAAAATAAGGGAATTGCTACTATTCAGACCTTACTATAGTATGATCCCTGGCATAATCAGAAAGGCTATTATCAGTTCTCTTATATAATGAGATGGCTGCTATAATTTGTTGCTGCACTACATGGCACCAAAGGGACATGTGAATTTTGTTACAGGACAAGTAGATTTAAGAAGCAATCTGTCCCGTGGACAAGTAGATATTTTATTAAATTCCACACCCCTGCGTTGTCCTGCCGTTTATAACTCTCAAACCTAGATATTCTAATGATTTCACCATGTGTCGCCCTGTGTGGTCAGGAAATGCTGTTTTTAATTGATATTGAGGTTGTATATTCCAGCATTTATTATCAGCAGCTAATATCTCGTCTTCATCCGGGGTATAGATTAGGTTGGAGTTGAAGTCTCCTGTTAGCACTATGTCCCAGGAAGGGTTGGTGTTTCTTATGTCTGCAATTGTGGCTATGAACAAGGTGTTGTGAGCTTTTTTCTTTTGAGGCTTAGGATGTGCGTAAGTGTTGATCAATAATACTATTCTTGATTTCTTGATGGCTTGCAGCGTGAGCTTGATCAATTGCACATTTGATCCAGAATGGGCTATCTGTTCTGATTTGATCTTGAGTGTACACGTAGACTGCCAGGCACCTATCGGGCGGCCGTATTCCTGTGTTTCTCTGCTGGAATGTTAAAATGTGTGAAACCTGCAAGTGGCAAGTCTTCCAGTGCCCATGTCTCCTGAAGGGCAATTATATTGCATATTGCCCAGGCTTTAGGTGGACTGCCTTCTTCCAGCCATTTTTTCGCACCGGCTATATTCCACGAGAGGAGGTGGAAGTTTCCATTGTTGGGATTGGCAGACTGTCTGTCAGATGGTCAATTAACCTTCGCTTTATTCAAAATACCCGGAAGCCAGCTCCATTGATCATTAGCAAGTTCTGTTTCCACCTTTTTATCTTTAAGAGCCCCGTTCCGCAATGCGGTTGGTGAGCTTCTTCCTTTCGCTTTCTGCAGGACTGAATACACTGGCGAATTTCCTTTTGATTGTCCTGGCCCATAGTTTGCCTTGTGGGACGGATTTTCGATAAAAGGTTCGGGGTAGCGTGGTAAGGTGGGCTTAGATAGTTTTATACCGCACAATTCAAATTGTTGGTTGTGGCTCATGATGAGCTGGACGAGTTCCACTGTTTGCCATGTGGTAAGCGTTTGTTCGTTGTTAATTTCTTTTCTCTTCTGGCAGAATTCCACGGCCAATAGGTGAGCTGAGTTTAGGTGCTTTAGTGCAGGGATGTTGGTTAGCAGTTTTAGGATGTTGCCCCTATTTAGAATGTCGTGCCGTCCCTTCGACTCGTATTCTGGCGTTAAGACTATTTGCTGCATTGGTAGTCTGTGCTGCCGGGGTTTCACGCTGGTTGCCGCTGCTTGTGCGTCTTCTTCTGCCATAGGCTTCTGCAGACTAAAGTTTCCCTGTTGATGCGTACTGCCCCTATTTTTGTAGTATATTGAAGTGTCTGGTAGAGGTAGGTTACTCAGAGTGGTCTCTTGATTTTTTATTGTTTTATCCTGTCCCAGATATCTAGTAGCGAATTCTCGTGAATTTGCCCATGGCCAGTTCACTTGCTTGCATTCTGTTGAATTAGTATTGTCATGGTTTTGTATGTAGAATCTAAAGTTTTCTTGATGCAAGGCACCCCTTGTGCTGACTTTGGAAGATGGAATCTTGAATGCAGGAGATGGTGTCAACATTTGAATCTTATTTTGGGTACCTGTTTCTGTGTAGATGCCTGGCTCGTTTGTTTCTGTCGTTCCTTGGACTGTTTTTGGCCATCCTTGCTGTGTGGAGTCCTTGGTTGTTGAGTTTTTGCCAGATAGGAAGTTAGAGGCTTGTTTCTTGTGTGGTATTCCTCCTTGCAAATCTGTGGACTTCAGGTTTGTTCAACAGGTCGTGGAACCTTCGATTATTAAGTTTGCCGATTTCAGGGTGTTTCTGTTTTGGTGTTTTTTTCCTTTTTCCAGTGTCTCTTTGGTCTGTTCATTACCATGGGGCCTTTTTGTAGTTCGTTTACTTGCACTGAGTTTAAGGCCTTCCCAGGTATGTGCGGTTGTTTTTTCGCAGTGTTGAGGACCTGTGACTCTGTTGATGTTTGCACCCCTTGATTTCAATTGATCCACTTCTTCCGTGGTATCCGTATCCGAGTCCCATACCTTTTGGTTCCCACACGATGTGTTAGCCGTGCCTGTGGACGTCCTTGTGAGGTCTGTTTTTGCTTTGGTCTCCCTGGAAGAGCTAAATAATGGGTATATTTTGATTGCTTGCTCGTCGACTTATGTTGTTATTTTATTTCTTGCTTTCCTTTCGTGCTTTTTTTGTCTTCTTGTTTGCTTTGTTGGGTTATGTTTTTCCGATTTTGCTGTTGCTGAGTATCCTTGCAAGGTCTCTGCAGGTGCTGCTTTCATTTCCGGAGGTTTTTGAGGCTCGGATGGCGTTTTTGTTACCTTGTGGTCTTCTTTTGTTTCGACATGTGGAGGAATTGCTGTTTGTATTCCATTTTCAACAACGGTGTGTTTGATAGGAGTTATACTTAGCTTTTTAAGAGCAATTATTTGTTCCAGTAAAGTCGGTAGGAGGTTCAATCAGTCAATTATCGGGCCGCAGGCGCAGCACTTTTGCTGTACTGAATATTTGGATTGTGCTTGTTATTAAATTATTAAGATTGGCCAATTTCGTGTTTATCCCTGCAATGTGTAACGCTGCGATATTCATTAATTCAATTTGAATGTCAAGTTTATCCGATAGCAGATTGAGAGCCTTTGTGGATGGTTGGAGTGTCTGTAGTAGTGTTTTAAAATGCTCCAGGTAGCTAGTTGTATCACTAGGTGTTACATCTTGTGGTGGCGAAGGTTTTAGTCCTAGGTTTGTAGGCTGGTTTCAGGCTTTTACTTGATTAATGTCCTGTGGGGAGAGGGCGACTTTGATTGTATTTTGCTTGCTGTTTAAGCCTGTTGTTTCCCTTTTGCTTTGCGTCGGGGATGACTCCTTATTAAATGTGAGGCTTATTGATGTCAGCCATGAGTTTTCTGGGCCTCCTTCTTCGTCTAGGTTTGTCTGATGAACCTGGGCTACCGTCGTAGGCCTTCGTGTTGTACAATAGGCTTAGGGGTGGAGTAGAGCGGAGTTTTTTGGCCTGGACTTTGGTTTGATGACTGAACTTTTGCGTTTATGTTTTCTCCTCCGTTGCTCCCTTCTTTTCCGAGTTGAAGTAGGTGCTCAACTGCAATCTTGTTCTCGCATGTGACGTCAATGTCATTTGTTAGGCCCTCTATTGTTTCCTCTGGGTAAGGTTCCTTATGTATAGGTGGAATTCCGTTGGTATTGCACGTCAGACTTGTTTCTTCCTTTGGGGTTCCCTGGTCTGTGTCTACCAGGCCCAAGTTTGAACAAATTGGCTGGCAGTTTGGGCTGTTTGGGACCCTTACGTTATTTATAAGATTGTTTAGCTTCTCTTTTATGGTAGCTTTATAAGCCAAACTCTGCGGAGCCAGGGGCGTCAGAAGGCCTGGTACCTCTCTAGGCATTGAGAATATTGCGGCCCCTGGATCTTTGAGGAAGGAGAAGCTGGAGCTTATTTTCTTAGTCCTATTATTTTCTGAGTTCTAAACATTGTTAGGATTGGCGAAATTAAAGGACTCTTTAGTTTTGGCCTGGTCTGCAGCTTTTGCAGGTTGTTTTGTATTTTTTCTTTTTGCGCCTTGCTTCGTCTGGCTCAGCTTCTGGGACTGTTTTGGAGTCCGCCTGACTCTGCCTGATCTCATCTTAATCTTGTCTCCGTGTGACGTGAGATTCTTTTCCAGAGCTAACCTTTTTAGGTCTGGATATCCTGTCAGTCTTGTGGCTGCGAGGGTTGGGCGTGAAATGAGAGTGAAATATGCGTGGAGGAATTTGGTATCCCTTTCCTTGGATTTGTGAGTTTGGTTGCTTTGGTTTGGGATGTTTTCATGTGTTCATGTGTTCTATATTTTGCTCGGTGTTTTGTTGTAAATTGCTGTTTGGGCAGTGAGCCCTATATTATTCCTTTAATTATTCCCTTTGATTAAGCCCTTTGTTACCCCCACCTGGGGTACGTCCTCTTGTCGGGGGGGTAAGGCCCAGCTGTATTTGGGAGAGGGCGCGTCCAGCACGCTGGTGGTAGAGCCGAAAGTAAGATGGTGAGGGGGCCGAGGAGGTCGTGCAGGCTCAGTAGTCGGTGCTCAGTGGTATGCAGCCTGGCTGCCCCCCCACTGCGACCTAGTCGTTGATTATTGCAGCATCCTACCGTGGGAGGCCACAGTCAGCTTTTCTCCTGCCTCCCGGGGGCCAAACTGGAGGGGCCGGGGGCTGGAAGGACTGGAGGCAAAGCAGAGTGGCGGTAGTCGCAAAGGGCAGTCGGGGCGAGGTTATCGGGGTCGGGGAGAGTTCAAGACCCGCTGGATGCGGGATGACAGTGAACAATGGCAGGGGCCTAGCGAGGGGGGGCCCACCAACCTGCAAGCCGCACCCAGCTGGGCCGCTTCCGTGGGGAGTTATGGGCTAGCCGCTTGTCCTACCCTGCTGGTCCCACTGCAGAGCTTCCCAGCCTCATCCCCACGCTGTTGTCTCTGTCTCGGCTGGCCGGCTGGCGCTGGACCCGCGGGAGTCACAGCGGGGAGCCAGTCAATTAAAAGCGGGGGACAAGCGGGACTAGCGGGAGCAAGAAAAGTACAAAACCTCCGCCGAGCCGCGGCTCGCAGCTCGCGACTCACTCGCAACACACAGACAGCTCCGCCCCTCGTAGCGTAACGTTGCGTAACGTTGCTCCGTCCATCCGTTGCTCAATGGGAACAAAAGGAGAATGAAACACGACCGCTGATTCCTGAGTCTCTGGTGTAGAGAGAAACTTCCACCTTGAGAGTGAGAGCCTGGGGGCAGGGAGGTCACAAGATACAAGCAGTGAAAGTGGGCGAATGGTGGGACAGATGGGTCAGGCCAGGACATTAAAAGTTGGTCCTCCCATAGCATTACCAGCAATAGATGTGGTAATTGATACCATCGAACAACCTATGCTTCCCACACCCCATTCCAAGCCAGTATAAAACTCTCTTTATGCGCACCCAATTAATCTGACCCATCCCAAAAAAACTTCAACGGGCCCCAGATGCCTTTCACCTCTTGGTTGTGCAAAAAAATATGCGATCTTACGTTCAAACCAAGAAGAGGATGGCATACAATTAAAAAAACAAAGTGATCCACTGGGTGGCAAAGGCACTCAGCAATAGTGGGAATTTCGATAAAGATACAATTGCTGTGTGGAGAGTGGCGTGGGTGGGGAACCGACCCCAAAGGGAGGCGGGGGATTGTATTGTTGTCAACATTAGAGAAACCCAGTTGGTGGGGTTTCTGCTTCACACGTTAAAGTGTAGCGATGTGCAACAAAGTAACATCAAAGTTTCCTCTCTGGATTATATTTACACTCCTCCCAATCGCCTGAATTCAATTGTCCCTCCCATACAGGGATCTTCGAGTGGGCTGTTTACTATTGAGACCCATAAGAGATTTGCAGCCCTTTGAACTCTAGAGCAGGTCAATCGACTTGCAAATGAAAACAAATCTGCGGTGACGTGAACTTCAGAGGATTACTAACAAGGTTGTGGGATCATCCTAGAATTAAAGTCAGTTGGTAAGGACCTAGGTACTGGTCAAGTGGGTTGTCACTCCTTTAAGTACTACACTCATTTTATTTGCACTGTGCAGGAGGGGAACACAGCAGTGCCAGTATATTGTATCACGTGTTCTGATGCTGAAGTAAATGTTCCTCCTCGTTTGCCCGCAGAGTTGTCCAACTATAATTTGTGTGTAATTGATAGCCACAACTTTAATTTTGTGTCATGAATATGGCAGGGCTCACCAATAAGCTTAATAATCCTACCTGGGTTTGCTTGATAAGTGATTTCCAGATTGTCTTCCTGCAGGAGACATGGGTTTGTGACAGAACACCACCTTCACCATGAAATCTATCCACTCAGGAGTTCCCACAGACCCATGCCCATACCACATCTTCAGCCTCGGAAACCAAAGGATTGGCCAGGAACACACCACCCTTCTCAACACCTCTATTACTACTGCAACATTTCCCGACACCTGGAAACACGCAGAAATCAGACTACTATTCAAAAAACCCTCCGCTGACCCCAGTAAACTCAAAAACCACCCGCCAGTCTCCCTGCTCCAGTACCTTCCAGTGAAGGTACGGGAAAAGATCATCAATAATCAACTAATGACACACCTAAAGCAAAACCAGCTACTCAACGCCTCCAAACCTGGCTTCCGGAGCAATCACAGCACTGAAACCACCCTGTTTGCAGCCACTGATGACATCTGAACCCTCCTCGACTGAGGAGAAACAGCACCTTTGATTCTCCTCAACCTCTTGGCAGCCTTCAACACTGTATTCCACCACACACTGATCGTATGACTCCACAACATCGGCATCCAATGAGACGCGCTCAGATGGATCACCTCCTTCCTCACCAGAAGAACACAGAGAATCCACCTCCCACCTTTCACCTCTGAACCCAAGGAGATCACCTGCGGTGTCCCTCAGGGCTCAACCCTCAGCCCCACGCTCTTCAATGCATATATATGACCCTGCTGGCCAACATCATCAGATCCCACGGTCTCAACATAATTTTCTACACAGACAACACCCAACTCATCCTTTCAATCACCAACGACCACACCACTACCAGAAAAAACATTCACAGAAGCATGACAAACATCATAGACTGGATGAAGAACAACTGCCTGCAGCTGAACACAGACAAGACGGTAGTACGGATCTTTGGCAACAGCAGCAACACATGGAATGATTCCTGGTGACCATCAGACCTAGGACCCCACCCACTCCCTCCAATCACGCCAGAACCCTCAGAACTATCATGGACAACAAGCTAACCATGAAATCACAGATCAACTACATCTCCTCCGCCTGCTTCCTCACTCTGCGAATGCTACATAAGATCTTCAAGTGGCTACCTCTAAACATCAGACGAACCGTGACACAGAATAATCAACTGTATACCGTGTGTGGATTCTTTAAACTATATTTTATAGTTACACTTGATCACCACCTGGATATCTCCTTTTAGGTATTAGATGGCACCTTGAGTATGCCGAACCAAGGTTACAGGTATCTACGCATTCACCCGACGATTCGGGTAGGTGCCTCACATGACGTTACCACTGTACATTATATTCACATGCATTGTATTCGTAATGATGTATATTAGGGGTTGTGTGGTTTTGTTGGTATTAAAACGCACTTTTGCTTTTCTCTTTCTAGGGAATCTGCTGACCAGTACACTTTATGGTTGAGTGATATTACACTCCATCTACTGGTTTTGTATATATACTTTACCACTGTTTTCAAGATATACATGTGGTACTAACACTTCACTTTTTTCACCTTTTTGGTCCTGATGAAAGCCGCAGCATCCCTAGGGGTGCATTAGGCTGAAACATGTCGACCCTCTCATCATTCGGACAGATTGAATCCCCTTCTGTCGGAGGTTCTTTTAATCCTGGCCTATGAGTGCACTATTAAATTGCTCAGCATATCATAGAGCTAGGTTTAGTCACTTGTCACTTTCCGCACATCCCCCTCGCCATACCCTGCTCATCTAGAGGTTTTAGTATACCTCATCTCCTTTACTTAAAACATCCCTGAGCTCCTCCCTCTCAGTGAGGGGGTTGTAGCCCGCACTGCAACTAGGTTTGTAGTGCGAGGAGATCCCGTATGATGAAGCATGCCACCCTCGGGTGGGTGAGGGGATTCGTCCTAAGAAAGGGATACCCCCCACCACTGTGTTCCTAAACTAGACCCAGGGGCCTTGTATTGTGTTTTCAGATGTGTAGTGGGGAAGCGGCACCTGCTGGTCTATAAATTCCTCTGGTCCTCTTTTGTGTTTATCATGAAGCAATCCTCAACCACAACAATGGCATTGCTTTCATCACAGAAACTTGGCTACATGAATCTTCTTATCCAATCCTTGACTTTCTAGTACCTCCAGGCTTCTCCATCATTAAGAAGGACAGAAAAATCTACCAAGGTGGTGGCATTGCCATCATCCAAAGAAACGGCATCCCTATAACAGAAACGAAACAGTCACCCTCTACTACCCCACTTTTTAATATCTTAGCATTTCCTTAACACTAAAAGACAATAAACTGACAAATTGTCACCTACTCTACCACCAACCCGGAAACACACTCTCCTTCAGGTGAAGAACTGTTGGATCTAATAATACAATGCTCTCTTTCCAACGCTAATAACAAAATTCTAGGTGACCTCAACCTCCATTGGAATGATGAGAAGGGCACTAATCCAGTCTCTAAACAAATTCTTACACAGCTAAGACCTCACCCAACACTGCAAGGGACAAACTCACAACAAAGGTTCAACCTTGGATGCCATTATAGCCCAAAATGAAGCTGTAAGCGTAGATAACATCCTTCCATTCATCTGGTCAGATCACCACATTATCCAATTTCATCTGAACCAAGCGGAGGCACCCCCAAACCGATCTCCGAAAGCACTCAAATGGATAAGAAATGTCAAACAGATCCCCTAGCCATTCTGGTAAAAAAAAGTGATGTCTCTACTCAAGTCAAGTCAAGTATATGTTTATTATGACCTCAGTCTTAAAACATCATAAAACCACATATATAAAATTATCCTTTTACATATATAAAACAATTAAAATCACTTTAAACACTATACATAAAATTCCTAAAAACATATATATTTAGAACTCCTCTTTAACAATCTGATAAAATACTTTTAACGGTCAACGCCAATCTTCCGAATGCACGTCACATTCAAGAAGTCCATGTGTGTTTGCAACAATACTGCTTGCTTCCTTTAATATGTACCATATTTTAAGAAGAGTGGCTTTAGGACTGCTTTCCAAGGTGACTGCATCTTCACACAATCTACCAGGATGTGCAGGCAGTCGCACTTTACCTGGAACCCACAAGTGCATTTTCCCTGATCATCTATAATTGCTGACCTTACATTGCTGCTAATGTGGCACAAGTTTATACCAATTCTTAGACTTAAAATCCCCACTCTAAGCCTGGGGTTTGGTAAAGTATCAGTATATGGAAACCACTCATCACTCCTCCTAGACTTTAACATAAATTGAACAGAGGCTTTCCCCTGGAGATACTGGATGTCCTGCTCTGTGGCTTTATCCCTTACAAGGCATGAAGTGCACTCTTTGTGATCTCTATGTGAAGATTTTAGTTAGGGAGATCTGGACCCAGGATTAGCACACTTGGCCCACTTCAGCTTGCTGTGCAGGATCTCATTTTTACACATCAACAAGATCTTAAGCCCTTCTTCTATCTCCAGGCGTTGCCAGAATCTTACTGTGTCAGCATATACTAGGTAATTCCAGGATGTTAAACCTGTTTCCATTCTAATTGCCTGGTTCATTGCTGACCTCAGTAGCGACAATAGGCTTTTCAGGCATTTTCCTTCTTCATATTACCAGTTCAATTTGCCACTTATGAATAATAATTTGACACCATAATGATATTGCTGGTGAACCATAACCACGTAAGCTGTCAGCATAGGTCATAAGGACATGTCCCCATAATATTTGATGAACTTGTTTAGCCAGTTTATTGATGCTAAGGATCTCCCTTTGAGGGCCTCATTATGTTCTTTCCATGTCAGACTCATTTCGAACCAAACCCTTAGGTACTTATATTTATTCAGTTTCTAATTTATTTGGCCCCAAATACCATGCAGTTTTTACAGATTTTTTTCCTTAAATGCCAGCACCTTGGTCTTATCCATGTTTATCACCAGTTTTTTCTTATTACAGTACTCCATAAATATATTACATTTATTTTGGATCCCTCTTTCTGTCATGCCCATTATGGCCAAGTCATCTGCATATAGGAGGCAAGCTATATGGGTACCTTCCATTATTGGGCTAAGGCCCTTTGCCCAGTCAATACAACTGTTGTAATGTGCTCGAATACCCTCTGGTCTCGCTAACGTTATAGGAAACTCTTAAAATAAAATAAAATAACTAAACAAATAATCATTGTGGGGAAGTTTTTAATAAAGATTTTGTCAAGTCACAACTTCGCTCTGTCACTGAATTTTATCCCGGCATCTGGTAATAAACATGTCATGTTTACTGGGAAAGGCAATGGAAGTATGATTGACTATATTATTATTATTTGAAAATCTATGGGTCGTCGGTTTTCCAATTTTTACTATTATTTAGACCTGTTTAAGTGGCTATAATCCTCTGGCCCTCTTTCTGACACTAGACCACAGTTTACTTCAGTGTAATCATGTTATTCCCCCAATAGAGCCTCATAGGAATAAGGGAATCTTGTGAAAGGATTATGTTACTTACCCAGTAACCATCTGTTCTTGGCATGTAGAGCTGTAGATTTACATGCTTGCATACTCCTGCCATCTAGTGTTGGGTCCGGATGTTTGCAAGTTGTTTTTCTTTGAAGAAGTCTTTTCCAGTCACGAGGTACGGTGAGTCCTCCTTTCGGTGACAGCATGCATGGCTATAGACTCCATTGTTAGATTGTTTTCCTGCAAGAGGGTGAGAATGGAGTAAGTGAGTGTAGTACAAATATGTCCATGTGTATGTAATGTAAATAATGAGAACTGCAACAACTACAGGTGCCCGGGGAGGTAGGAGGGTGCATGTGAATCTACAGCTCTACATGCCAAGAACAGATACTTACTGGGTATGTAACATAATCAGTTTGAGGCATGTGTGCTGTAGATACACATGCTTTGTATAGACTATATAGCAGTATTCTGCGAAAGCGCTGGCTAACCGCTGGGTGTTGCAGTTGTTTGAAAAACTGTCTTTAGCACTGCTTGCCCTACATTGGCTTGTTGACGTGCCTACACATCCACACAATGGTGTTTGGTAAATGTGTGTGGTGTGGACCATGTTGCTGCCTTACAAATGTCAGCTATAGGAATTTTACCTAAGAAGGCCATATATGCTCCTATTTTATGAGTGGAATGTGCTCTAGGAGGTATAGATAAAGTTCTTTTGGCTTTAGCATAGCAAGTTTGAATGCATTTAACAATCCATCTTGAAATACCAGATTTAAAGATAGGATTGCCCTTGTGAGGTGTAGCAAATGCAAATTTGCTTTGTCTTACAAAAATCTTTTGTCCTTTCAATATAGTACAATAACGCTCTTCTGACGCCAAGTGTGTGAAGAGCTCTTTCTGCTACTGAATCAGGTTGAGGGAAGAACACAGGTAACTAGATTGATTAATATGAAAAGCAGAAACCACTTTTGGAAGGAATTTTGGGTTGGTGCGAAGAACTACTCTATCTTTATGAAGCTAAAAGAAGGGTTCTTCTAAGGTTAATGCTTGTAGCTCACCAACTCTTTTTAATGAAGTGATAGCAATGAGGAAGGCAACATTCCAAGAAAGAAACTGTAATGGACAATTGTGTAATGGCTCAAAAGGTGGACCCATGAGTCTTGTAAGCACAATGTTCAGATTCCAAACTGGTGCAGGAAGCACTCTGGGTGGTATTACTCTTTTAAGGTCCTCCATAAAGGCTTTAATGACTGGAACCTTGAACATAGATAAATGTTGTCTGTTTTGCAAGTATGCGGCTACTGCCTCAAGGTGCAATCGAATGGATGTGTAGGCTAGACCAGCTCACTGTAGATGCAAAAGGTAACAAATAATATTTTGGATAGAGGAATCTAGCCGATCAATATTGTTGCTGTCACAATATAAAACAAATCTTTTCCATTTTGCTGCATGACATGCTCTAGTGGTAGGCTTTCTTGCCTCTTTAAGAATTGTCATACAATCTGCTGGCAAATTTAAGTATCCAAACTCAATGACTTCAGAAGCCAAATTGCTAGATTGAGTTCCTTGGGGTTTGGGTGTCTGATTTATACACGGTTCTGAGTGAGAAGGTTGGAATTGAGATACAGCTTTTGATGTGGAACCGCTGATAGTTCCAAGAGTGTGGTGAACCATGGTTGCCAGGCCCATGTGGGAGCCACTAAGATTAGTGTGAGCGATGTTTGCCTGAGGTTCCGAACCAGAAATGGAAGGAGAGGGAGAGGTAGAAAAGCGTAGGCAAATATACCTGACCAATTCATCCATAGGGCATTGCCTTTCGATAGAGCGTGTGGGAACCTGGAGGCGAAGTTTGGGCATTTTGAGTTGTCCACTGTGGCAAACAGATCTATTTGTGGGAATCCCCATTCTTGAAAGTATAGAAGGAGAACTTGGAGAGGAAGTTCCCACTCGTGTATTTGTTGCGGCATCCTGCTGAGTAGGTCGGCAATTTGATTGTTCACTCCTGGGAGGTGCTCTGCCAGAAGATTAATTCTGTGATGGATTGCCCAACGCCAAATAGTCTGAAAGAGGCGTGACAGTTACAGAGAGTGTGTGTGCCCCCGTTTTTGTACATAGTACATAGCTGTCATATTGTCTGTGCGTACTTAGACAACTTTCTCTATGAGGTGAGACTGAAAAGATTTTAGTGCTAGATACACAGCTAGAAGCTCTAGATAGTTGAAATGAAGACTTTTGTTCTTGTTGTGCCATAGACCTTGAATTGTCAAATTGTGGAGATGGGTACCCCAACCTGTGAGGGATGCGTCTGCTGTTAGCAAGATCTGTGGAACAGGGTCGATGAAGGGTCATCTTTTTGACAAGTTTTGTGTGTTCCGCCATTGCAGAGAGCGATGGGGGCGGCAGTCTACCAACACTAGATCTTTTAATTGACCCTGAGATTGACTCCACTGACGTGATAAGCATTCTTGTAGGGGACACATGTGTAATCTTGCATGAGTCACTATTGCAATGCATGATGCCATCATTCCTAACAGTTGCATGTAAGTCCTGACTGCCAAGTATTGGTTGGTTTGAAACTGTAGTAACAGAGTTTGAATATTTCGAATCCTGGCTGGATTGGGAGAGGCTAGAGCTGTGTGAGTGTTTTGAATCGCTCCCAGATAGGACTGTATCTGCAAAGGCAGAAGATAAGACTTTTGCGTGTTAACCGAAAAACTGGTGGAGTAGGTCTAATGTAGTCTGAGTGTGTTGTTAACACTTTTGGTGTGTGCTGGCTTTGACGAGCCAATCGTCTAGATATGGGAAGACATGAATCTGCTGTCTTCTGAGATGAGATGCCACTACTGCTAGACAGAAGTTACTACGAACGGGAGTACTTTGAACTGATAGTGATTTCCTGCTAGTACGAATCTGAGATATTTGCGATGTGCTGGGTGAACCGGAATTTGAAAGTATCCGTCTTTTAAGTCCAGTGTGGACATAAAATCACCTTGTTGTAAATGAGGAAGCACTTGTTGAAGCGTAACCATATGGAAATGTTCTGACAGTATGTAGAGGTTAACATCCTTAGGTCTAAAATTGGTCTTAAGGAGCTGTCCTTTTTGGGGATTAGAAAGTACAGAGAGTAAACCCCTGAGCCTTGGTACTGTAATGGAACTGGTTCTATGGCTCCCTTTGTTAAAAGAGCTTGTACTTCTTGTTTGAGTAGCTGTAGGTGCTCTGACGAGAGTTTGTGAGTATAAGGTAGAAAATTGGGAGGATTGCTGGTGAGCTACAGGCAATAACCATTTTGGATAATGTCTAGTACCCATATGTCTGATGTTATGGATTGCCAAATGGGGAAAAATTGTTGAAGTCTTCTTCCGTCAGGTGTTAAATGATGGGGGGGGGGGGAATGTAGGCAAGTCACTGCTTATTGGGGGAAGGGGAGTTATGCTTTGGCGTGCTCATACCCATACCCTTGAAATTGTTTCCTCTATACCCTCCTCTATACAAACCTCTAGAGGGAGAGGGTTGTTTGTTTGCTTTATAGGAGGAAGCATTAGGGTCTAAGGATGTACTTTGGACCCTCTTCCATGAAATGAGTGGCGAAAGGAGCCTCCGTTTCATGGGGACTGAAGCACTCCCGTAGACTTCGCCACATCTGTGACCTTTTTCATTTTTTCTAGGGCTTCATCTACTGGAGGTCCAAAGAGATGTTGTATCGGGAAGGCGTCAGCTGGGGATACTACATTGCCCAGCATCCACTCGGCTTGTTGCAGAGGAGACAGCGGAAGTCAGCTGAGCGGGTAGGCGGTACTTAGCCTGCTTCGCTCAGCTGCTCCGTGCTTGTCGTTTACGTTCGTCCTGCAGCGACTCGCCGCCCATATCTCCGTGGATGTGGGAGTTCGGGAAGTGCACCGAGGATTTGGTTCATACGCTTCCTTCCTTCTCGGGCACCTTTCCACTCCGGTTCCCCGAGTGAACTTGGCCTCTTTTCTCAGAGGCATTTGTGAGGAATCCTGCTCATCTGGGGAGTTTATCTCTCGAGGTCTTTTGCTCGACCCGAGTCTCCTCGCTAATTGCTTGCCTGGCTCCTGTGACGTAACAGGAGCTTGTTTCTTTGTTTTTTCTCTCTCCTTGCACGGTGCCAGCTCAGAGCTTTGAGGGAGAGAGCTGGTGTTCAGTGACCTTCCTTCCTGCAGCAAGCACCACAAGTTGGAAAACTACACCTTGAACTGTCAGCTAAGTCTTGGGGTGATTGTGCTGGGGAGACTTCTGTAAATCACTGCTTGTGTAGTTTTATACTTCTGGCTGGCTTTCCTGGATATTCCTTTTGGATTTTGCTTTTCTGTTGACCTTGTTCAGACTTCACCTACCTGCAGTTGGGTTCAAGTTTGCAGCCTTGCAAAAGACTTTATTTTGCGTATGCAGTGGCCGTTCTGGATGCTGGTGAATGTGAGTTGGTGTTCCTACTAAATAGATCAGTGTGCATTACATAGAGTTAGTGTGTGTTTGTTTATGCTATCCTTTCTCTCTTGCATACAGGGTGCGTCTCCACAGCACTAAGCGAAGATGCGCTGAGTGACGTTTATCCATCCAGCGCTGTTTGTTCTTTTGTCCCATTCCCTTTTTCCCGGTGCACTGCTCACAGGGTGGTAGTGTTTATTTCTGCTCCCTGTGTTGAGTGTTAGGGGAAGTGGGGGAAAGAGCCCCTTCCATCATCCCCGCTGGGCGTTCGCCTTGGATCGGTGCCTACACGGACACTGAGACCCGACATGCACTTCACTGAATGCTGCTCAGGCACCAAAACGTAGAGAATGTCAAGCAATACAGGTAATGGAAACTTTCTCCATCATCATTTGCATAATGTAGGAATGTTTTAGATAATGATTGTGTAATCTATTATATGGAGAGAAAAAAATTGTCTAGATCTATAACATCTTACGTTTGAAAACAATGCTAACAAAACAACGCTATTTGAGGCATATGAGCAAAGTCTTGAGGCAAGTTTCTGACATTTACATATATTTGCAATTTAACTGCAGCCCATTGCCCATTTGAATGCTTAATAATTTGTGTCTTTCTAATTTAATTACATACTTACAGTGAAGATGCTACACCCTCCTGGTGTTGTTTACACTACAATGACAACACAGAGGCGCAGAAAAGTAAATAGTACAAGTCACGGAGAATGCTGTCTCTAATCCAGCAATGTATTCCACCTACTGAGAAGGTACTTAAAAGTCTGATATTATTTACAATACAAAGAGACATAATACCCTTCTGTGAGGAAATGTGTGATACACTGTACAACTGTGCAACTATTGTTATGAGTGACTGTACAGAGAAATTCACTTCACACAAAATAAGTCTGTGGCTATGCTGATTATTAAAGCACATACTTTGACACCCCCAAGAAGAAAATGAAGGAGCGTGGCTTGGCAATAGGGCCGCCCGGTAGCATTTCCCTGGAGCTCCCAATGGCGAAGGAAGAATCTGGAACTAATCCTGCACGAATTTTCCCAATCCTGCTAACATCGGGGAGGTGTTGCACCCCCAAACCAGTGCACCTGATTTGGAGGAAGCATCGAAGTGTACAACACCCCAAAGAGCAGAGACCCGACTAAGAAGGCAGGGCTGTCGTGGTAGTAGCCGGGCCCCGGAATTGTTTCTGCACTCGTAAACCTTGATGGGAGAGTGCCAACGTGTCCGGGAGCCGCCTGCAGCACGCAGTGGTTGGGGGTGCGGTCCTGGGGGACCCCATTGTAACCTGATCAAGACTGCGGGTGACGCCGGCTCGAGGGAGGCCCAAGCAGAGCAGTGGTGGTGCGGTCCTGCAGCCACAGTAACCAAGGCTGCCCGCAAAGGACGGAGAGACGGCTATTGGTCCCACACCCCCATTGCACCCTGAATGAGGTCGTAGGGGAAACCAGCTTGAGGGACACCCAAGCGGGGCAGCAGTGGTGCGGTCCTGCAGCCGCGGTAACCGAGGCGGCCCGCGAAGAAAGGGGAGAGAGAGAGTAACCCCACGCAGGGCAGGAGCTGGAACTGGGTGCCGAGAACGGACCCCGGGGTGAGAACTGACTGCATGATTGCTCCGGCGCCCGATGGAGGAGTGGGCCGGCCGGGCCTGTAGTGATCGGCTGATCACCGTTCTAGTGTTCTGCCTATGATGTAGCATATACTATACACCCACCCACCACAGGCGTCACCAGTCAGGTGACCCTGTCAATAAAAGGGACTGGGCGCACGTGCTCGTGGCCAGTTATCGCAATATACTACTTGTGTCTGTGTCCCTCCTTTCTCATCATGTGGGCCTGAGGCCCAACACAACATTGGCGACGAGGCGGGTAGCTTACCCCGAGTGCCTGCTGCTCTGCTTCATCGTCCCTCGTGGGGAGGGAACGGGCCTGACAGGCGGCGACCCCCCTGTCGTGCCATTCTCGGCCACCGGCGCCTGCGGAGAGGAATGAGCACCTCGTGCCACCCGACTGCCGCTCCCACCCCCTAGGCCCCGGAGGATCGGCGTAGCCCGCAGGGAGGCTCGCACAGGCCTGTTTGCCAGCACGTCGGCGGAAGCTGCTCCGAGAGGGAAGGAGGAGGTCACCCAGTGCTCGACCCAGCACCTCAGATGCCCACATACTGCCGCCGCTGCAGCCCATACCAGCCAGCCAGCCTGCGAGAGGTCAGTGAAAGAAACGGACACACAAGGAGGCACCACGGCTAGCGATGCGCAGGAGGCAGCCGTGCTTGTGGACCCTCTAAGTCCCCCTGCCCTGAGGCGCCCACGGGCTACCACACCCGCCGCTCCTACACCGGGAGACGAGAAACGCCATCCAGACATGGCGCGATAAGCCTGGTCCCTGCACCGGTACCAGCGCGCCAACAGACCCTCACCTCGGCGCCCCCCTAACGTGAGGGTAGAAGGTAACACGGCGCCGCGGCCTGGTGGGACGAGAGCGCTCTGAATCACGGCCTCCCGGCGGCTGCATGCATGAAGCTACCACGGCGCCCCTGACAGTGACTCGACGCCTTGCAGCCCGGGAAAAGTAAGGTATTTGCGCCCAGCTGTACCGGCCCAGTCAGAGCACCGGCAAGAGTCTGCTTTCCCTGCACATACCCCCCAGACACCTGCCACACCAGTAGCGCTGCTCCAGCCAACGCTTCCTCCGTACAGCGCACACTGCATGAAGTGTCCTGTCACCTGTCTCCACGATGCCCATGGAACCGCACGGCCGGCGGCATGTTAAAGACTGATGTGCCCGCCCGAGGAGCGTCTGCATCGTCTAGCAGTCAAAGACGGCACCGCACCGAGGCCTGCAAATTCCAGAAAAGACTGCCGGGCCCTGTGCACTGAAGCGCTGCACTGCCACCTAGCGGCCACAAGTGGTACTGCAGCCGCCCCAGGCAAGCACTTGAGGGAAGAAACAGCCTGCAGTGCAAAATCATGGCAAGAAGGTCCAGGCCCATGCATCCACAGAGCTGCTGAAACCAGTGGACCCCAGGCCTAGGAACAAGGCCGAGCGGTGTGAATGCCTCAGACCCTCACACAAGCATAGGGTGCAACCCACTTCACCCTAACACCAAGCGAACCGCACAGTGCTCCCAGCTCCCACACTGTAGCCACAGACGGTCCCTGCAAGAACCCCGTTCCACTGGCTACCAGCCAACACAATTGGACACGACCTCAGCGAAGAGGGAAGCGGGCATACAAGTGGCACTACCAATCACTGAAAGGAAGAGCCAGACAGGGGAGAGCATCCTGCGAAGACTGGGGCCCACCAACATTGCACACGGCCCCACACCGGCATCATTATCCCAGCGTGGGCTCACAATGGCAGCAAGCCGACCCGGCACCAGGACAGATAGCCAGCCGTGCCCCCCACGACCGGCAGCCACGCAGCAAAGTAGGCCGGAGGAGAGGCCCTGACGCTCCACTACCCTGCCGGAAGTGGCAGGATCAGCAAGAAGGGATTTGCCAAGGGATCCTGGCAGGAGCATCCACCCCGACGCATCCGAAGAGTGGTCCAGCACACTGACTGCCCACCGCGACCGACGTCAGCAACCCAGCGTCAAATGTGGCTGCACTGCACCCTACAGGCAGCAGTACGAGAGTACAGCACAGCATCCAACTAACCAGCCAGCAACAGCCGTCAACAGACCCCAGAGAGCACACAACCACTTGGAGAGAGACTGCCTGCTCATGCCCGGTCGCTGAGACAGACTGCACCAGGCACAGCAAGACGTGCCCTCAGAAGGGAGTGCTCAGAGAGTGACCCTCTGCACCCTGTAAGCAAAAGCAGCAAGGACACCCACCAAGAATCAGCGAATGCCCTGCACAGCCAAAGGAGCCACAGCGGCACAGGAGAAATAGTCAGCGGCAACGCGAATACTTCCATGTCCACCCAAAGGCCCCAAGAAGTCCAAGACACAGACCATCCAGTCAAGCCAGATGGCGACACTCATCGCAGTAGGAGCGATACTGTAGATTCCACGCTGCCACAAGACGCAAGCAAGCGGAACAGACCGCAACGTCTCAAGGGAGCTGTCCCCATCGACAGCACAAGAAAAGACTGGTGCAGAGCACGCACCACACATGGCTGCCCAACGCCACCGCCTGAGCTGAGATCGCGTCATTTGCTCCTCCCGGTGTACAGACACCACCGCGAACTACACCCCAGGCACACCACGTGCCAGAAGAAAGCGTCCCAGATGAAGACGGAGCGCGCTATGTCAGATGTGCGCAGAAGGCAGCGCCAGTGAACCTGCCAGCACGGGCAGGCACCCAGGAGATGAAGACATCTCCACAAGGAAGCACTGCTAAACGCAGGTAGGAGAGCATCCACGTCTCCACTGCCCCAGCGAAGCCCCGCAGTGGGCCGAAGGCAACAGTGTCCTCCCTCGCACTGCCTCAAGACGGAGTCGGCAGGGACCCAAGACAGGCAAGAGAGCCACAGCGACAGGTGATCCGACAGCACAGCGACACGTGACCGGACGTCACAGCGCACAGCAACAAAGGAGCCTGTCACGCAGAGTGACCAGTCCGGACGAGCGCACCGGAACAAAGGAAGAAGCAGGCGCCACGACGGCGCAGCCTCGGGGCACAAGCAAGATGCCCTCGAGCGAAGAGAAGTGGGACACCGCGAGATCCCTGAGGAAGGGATGGTGCCAATAGAAGTCCCCAAGAAGCACATGCAAGTCCTACGGACAGGACAGGCCCGCAACAGGCCCGCAAAAGAGAAGGAAAGACCGTCACAAGAACGACAAGACCAGTGAGATGTCCATGTGGCGCAAACATGGGACAGGTGGCAGGACGCCACATCCAAGGAAAAACCTGGTCGGAGAAGGAAAAGAGCGTGGCACGACGCCACTCCGCAAAGGAGGAAAGAACAGCGGCATGACGCCACAGGGCAGACAACCACCACAGGCGCGCAAGATGGAACAGAGAAAAGTGACAGGACCAAGGACTCGCACCAGCACTGAGGAAGGTGTTCATCCCCACAAGCCAGCCACCGGGGTGCAGAGACGTCACTGGAGACAGCTCCGCGGGAGGACCTACCGTAAGCCGCTAGCAGCGCAATCTGCGTCCTGGCCCCATGCTTCGCAGTTCGACCGTCCTCTCACCTGTCACCGGCTGCTTGGTATCGATAGCACCACACCTCGCAGTGCCATGAAGTCCCTCAAGTCCTCCTCACTCCCTAAGGTCACCCCCACAGAAGATCACCGCCTGTCTGCCCACTGAAGAAAACTAACATCCTGTTACCACCTCCCAGGTGCATCATCACCAAGGAGCATCGCACCACCCGAGTGAATCCACACACACCCCGAACAACCAGAGCTCAAGGAGTCGAATCACCCAGGAACAGTCTGTGCACCCCAGTCAACCTACAGCCTGCCGAAGTCGAGCACACCCGGCCATTGGAACATCCGCCCTTGGGGACTACACAAGACTTGGCCGTGGCCCTGTTGGGAGTTCTGCAGCGACCCCTAAGCGTGGCCTACGCGACGGCCCACACAACCCACGCGGTCACGTGGCAGTCCAGGGGACAAGGGCCTCGACGGAGATCCCGTGCAAAGGGAGTAGGAGAGATGGGTCGGCCGCAGCTCCACGTCAGGCGCAGGAAACACGAAGGTCACGGCGGAAGACTGGTCACCCACAAGATCACCAGAGGAAGGCGCAGAACCCGAGTCCAGACGGCGAGGACGCCCAGACAACGACACCACCCTCGGAGGCTACATGAGCGACTTGGCTGTGAATCCGTTGGCAGTTCCTCAGCGACGCCTTTGCGCGGCTCAAGCGAAGCCCCGCACGGTCCACACGGTCCCATGACAGCCAGCGAGGAAAGCCATCCCAGAGGCTCCAGTGGCAGAGGAGTCCAGGCGAAAGAGGCAAGTCGAACATCGCTCAGCAGTCAGGAGTAAGGAGGGTCACTGAGCACGTCACCCCCACAGGAAGGCCTCACTCACAGAGATCGTCTCCGAATCCAAAGTGGATTTCACCACAGCTCCAGATGCATCAACACTGAACTTTTTGTACCTCGACTTCAACACCGCGAGACCAGGCTGGTCTAAAGAACATCGCCAAGGCGACTGAAGGCATCCCGACCATGCGGTCCGAAGCTCCAGCGCTGCCTGGCAGACGGCCTGAAGAGACTCCCTTGGTGCTATGTGTTGTCTATTTGTTTTTCTTCCAGGTTGGACTTTTGTTTTTGTTTTTTAAATTAAAGTTTGGGAGGGATGTAGTGGTCGGCTGATCACTGTTCTAGTGTTCTGCCTATGATGTAGCATACACTATACACCCACCCATTCACCACAGGCGTCACCAGTCAGGTGACCCTGTCAATAAAAGGGGCCGGGTGCACGTGGCCAGTTATCGCAATATACTACTTGTGTCTGTGTCCCTCCTTTCTCATCATGTGGGCCTGAGGCCCAACACCACAGGGCCGAGCACGGTGACATTGAGCCTGTAACAAACAGGCCCCAGGAAATTGAAAAACACGCCGAGTCTGGCCCAGACCAAAAATACAGAACAACGCCATAAATTGACGGTAAAGGAGGCCTGGAGTTCTGGCACGGGGGGGGCTACAGTGGGGAGGAGTGAATTGATGTTTAGTAACCCAGTGCCATAACTTGAGAGTCAAAGCCCAGGCGGGCGATGGACATATAAAAGAAGGGCAGTGAGCAGGCCCTGTAGAATGCTTCCTACCACGGGGGGAGGGCCCCGGCCCGATGGAGAGGAATGGTCCCCTAACTTGCCCCCTGGACACTGGGGTGTGGTCCAGTGACTCCTGAAGAAAGGAAGGCATTAACAAGTGTACCACTTGTCTGCGAGGTGCGGCCTGTGAGTCCGTGCGGCAGGGCCAGTTGGGGGCCGGAGAGTAGGTGGGCTGAGAAAAGGATTCACTCACTTTTGGGCAACGCGGTCCAGGTTTGTGACCTGGACCGCGCCTGGTAACAAGTGCTACATCCTGAATCACCCTGCCAGTGAAATTCTAGGCCCTTAGGTCGAGACCCCTGAACTTCACAGTGGGCCCCTGATGGACACTGGACGGGGGCCAAGAATCAAGAGTATATGACAGAGACTTAATTTGGGGACGCAGCATGGTGAAAGATAAACCAACTAAGGCAGTACTGTCCAATAAGATTGATAACTACGCCCACCCACTGCCTCAGGAAGGCGCAGTTGGGGAGCAAACAAAGCAGGCTCCCCCATAAGACTCTAGGTCCCCCACAATGGTGGATGTCATGGCAGAAATAAAGAAGTCCAGAGAAGTTATGCTGGTGAATATTGGCACGGCGGCGCGGGAGGAGGGCCTGCTCCGTGCTGATTTACGAAAAATATCGGAGAGGGTTAGTGAGGCGGAGGGGCATGTCGTGGACTCTAAAGAAAACAGGGTCCGTGCTTCAAACACTCACGTCACACATGGAGTAAAGGATTGAAGATGCGGAGGGGCGATCCAGGAGGAACAATCTCCGCTTTGCATGCTTTCCCGAGAGGGTGGAAGGCCAGTTGGTAGAGCCATTCTTGGAAGATTGGATCATGAAGGTCCTGAAACCGGGACGCCTCAACATTTTTAACCATTCACAGGGCTCCTATCGAGCACTGGTACCAGTCCCTAAACCAGGGGCACCACCACGTGCAATAATTGCCCTCCTGTTCAACTTTAGATGCAGGGACACAATACTACAACATGTGAGGACCCGGGGGGCCCTCCCAATATGAGAACAGGGACATCATGATCTTCCCAGATTATACTCGGAGGGTTCGGGACCTCTAAAAGAACTACATGCCAACCGAAAAAAGTTTGCAAGAACGTGACCTCCGCTACAGCCTGGTGTCCCCTGCGAAACTTAGGGTACAGTATGAAGGGAAAGTTCACTTCTTTACCACCCCTGGGGAGCCAAAGGATTGGCTGAATATGCTGGGAGGGCCCCCCGTAAGCAGTTGTTAAGCAACAAAGCTGGCCACCTGGAGGAGCACTAGGGCGTGCAGACACGCTGCACATTCAGGACAGAGTTCTCATATCCACCAAACGGGAAAAATCCTCGTGTGCCCTGATGGAACTCAGGAGGACTCAAACTTTGTGCCAGACACTCATGAATCATTCCAGATGCACAGAGGAGTCAGGGACTATTGCAGTGATGGAACAGACCAGGAACTGGAGTGACGCCGGAGGTGGAACGAAAAGGACTGGCGAAGTTCCGCAGCACCGGCTGTGCACGTAATGTAACACACTGCAGGGGGGAAATCCCCTTTGATGACAATTAGCTGGTCTCACTGGACACAGTGACGGGGACTGTAAATTTAATATATGTACAGGTGGGTGCACATGGGTGAAGGGCATCTGCTTTAGATTTCAGCATTATTTCCTTACATTAGAGCAAATGGGCAATATGTTGATTGCTGGTGAGAGATCTAAGTGGGCTGCGGTCCTCTTGTGGGTGGCTGGAGTGCCTCCGGCCTTGCCACCTGAATGGGACGCTAGGCTCACAGCACTCCATGTGGTTGAGGACTTGGCCTTGGGGGGGGGGGGAGGGGGGCTTGTGAGGTTGGACTAGCATTCTGGGGTCACGGTTATTCAGACTCACTGCCTGAGGGTGGGGGGAGTTCTATGTTGTTACTAGTGGGTTTTGTTGTTTATATATTGTGTGTAGGATTAGGATGACGCTGTATAAGGTTGGCAGCATGTACTGGGCATACCGGATGAATGTGAGACAGGGGAGAAAGTGTGAGAGATGCACTGTGGGACAGGAGAATGGATGCTGTTTGGCGTTTATGGCTACTGCCTGAAAATGTATGTTAGACTTGGCATCTTTTGGCGTGTTTCCCCTGAGTTTTTGCTTTCTGACCTCCCGGTTTTTGACTCTTTGTGCTGGCTTAGTGTTTCTGCGCACTTTTCTCACTGCTGATTAGTGGTAAAGTGCAAGTGCTCCTGTGGTAAAATGTGTTCTGGATTGGTGTGTCCATGATTGGCCTATTTGATTTATGTGTCAGTCCCTAGTAAAGTGCACTGCGTGTGCCAGGGCCTGTAAATCAAATGCTGTTGGTGGGCTGCAGCACTGGATTGTGCCACCCACACAAACAGCCCGTAAATGTGACTCTGGCCTGCCATTGCAGAGCCTGTGCACAGTCTGGTACTGCCATGTCGACTTGGCAAGTGCACCCACTTGCCAGGCACTAACCTTCCCTTTTCTTACATGTCAGCCACCCCTAAGGTAGGCCCAAGGTACCCCTGTGGGCAGGGTGCAGTGTATGTGAAAGGTAGGACATGCCCTGGTGTGTGTGGCATGTCCTGATAGTGAATTACTGCCAATTCCGTTTTTCACTATTGCAAGGCTACCTGTTCCCCATAGGACAGAATGGGAAGTTTGTTTATAACATCTTATAAACATAACTGGCCCTGGGAACTAGGTAGGAAAATAAAGTTTAGTATGCCTGAACTCAGAATCTAAAGATGCATCTTTTAGTGAAGGTGATTTTTACATTCTGTGTTTGAAAATACCACTTTTAGAAAGTAGGTATTTTCTTGCTCAGTCATCCCGTGTGCCTCTGCCGGAATGTGGATTGCCTGTCTGGGTTTTGGATGACAGAAGGCTGGGGAGCAGGAGTGGCTCCAGATAGTCTAGGTGGGTCAGGAAAGGGCTGAATAGACCTGGGCTGCAATTGGGGAAGGGGGAGGAGATTTCCTTGCACCTCAAAGGGCCTGGTCTGCCTCTGACAATGCCGTCTCCACCTCCTGCCAGGAAGTCACACCAGAGAAGGCAGAACTGGTTCTGGCTGGGCACAGACACTCTGCCTAAGAGATGAAAGGATTTTGGGATATAAATATTGGGGCCCAGACCCCTTAACTTTAGAACTCTTTTGGACCAAGAAGACTGCCAAGAAGAAGAGCTGTAGAAGCTGTGAGGAGGAACTGCCACATTGATGTGTGCTTTGCTGTGTTGGCCTGCAGTGTCTGCTTCTGTCTTGGGCAGTGAAAGGACTGGACTGAACTTTCTGCAATCTACTTTTGTGAGCTTCTCCAAGGGCTTGAGGTAGAGCTTGCCCCCTGTTCAAGAAGTCTCAGGAACAGCAAAGACTTCAAGCTCTTCTGCCCTCAGCACTGGGGACTGTGTGTTTTGTGCTGCGACAGAAGAAGCAACCCGACGACGTCAACGATGCCGCTGCCGACTCCGTGTCCTGAAGGCACCGCAGAGGGCACCGCCGCAATGCCGCACTGCGACCCTGGTCTCACCGACACCTGCTGACGCCGCCACCGAGCCACTGCTCGCACCGTGACCTGTGGGCACCGCACTCCGCACCACCTCGCTTCAGACCTGTGGGCACCGCACTCCGCACCGCCTCGCAACGCCGCCTTGGTATCCCCGACGCCGCGGCTCCACGCCGAAATCTACGCCGCTGCTTGCACCGTGGTTCGAGGGCACCGCTCGTAAAGTTACACGACGCACCGCCCTCATCCCGCACCGCAGCCTTGGCCTACCGAAGCCGGCGCCATCGACTCCAGCTCGTCAGCCGACGACAGCGCTTCAGCAACGACGACGCCGCTGCTTGCACCGTGACCTGCCAGCACCGCGAAGAGCACCGCATTCACCTCGCACCGCGACCCTGGTCTCACCAACGAAGCCATCTGACGCCGCCACACAGCCGCTGCTCGCACCGCAACCTGAGGGCACCGCACGCCGCACCGCTGCACTTCGCACCGCAGCACCCGACGCCTGCCGACGCCAGCGCTCCTGACTCCAACAGAGAGGAGATCGATCTGCAACGCGTGTGACTTCGAGGGCCCCGACGACTCCTGCACCGACCTCCGGAACCGACGCCTGCGGATGCCGTTCTTTCGGAAGCTCAACGAGAGGTCGCCGACGCCCTGCATTTCTAAAAGGTACTGTTTGCGGGTCTTCCCGACAAAGTAGCTGGCCCGCGACGCCGCGGTCAGCCAGAACTGTTTGGATTTGTTTGCTCACGACGCCGTGATAGCCCCGGACGGAGCTATCGACATCAAGGAACTATTTTTCAAGCATATTTTGATAACCAAAGATTTTTAAGTACTGTATTGTGGATTTTTATCGTTTTTGGTCTTTTTTTACGTATATAAAAATATTGGATATTTTTCTAAACTGGTGTGGTGTCCTTTTGTAGTGCTTACACTGTATTACTGTTGGTTATGTGCAAATGCTTTACACACTGCCTCTAAGATAAGCCTGACTGCTCGTGCCAAGCTACCAAGGGGGTGAGCAGGGGTTATTTTAGGAGTGTAACTCCCTTATCCTGACTAGAGTGGTGGTTTCTGCCTGGCTTCGGCACATGCCCAGCCTACCAAAAATCTCATTTCTAACATTGGTTGTCAGCGGTGAGGATAGGACTTGCGTTTGCACTTGACTTACAGTGATTGGTGTGCACTACTACCATATCGCAGACCATTACGTGCCACATACTGGTTCTTTTTCTTTTTGGCCTATTTTTGATCTTGCCAGTTTGAACTTGCTACTTCATCATGCCTGATTCAAGAGCATCATCTGTTGCATCCCTGGAAATTGCCTTTGAGGAGGATATGTTGGAATCCTACAATGTTAGGGAATTGAAATCAATTTGCAAAAACCTAAAAGTCCAAATCAGAGGCCTCACTAGGAAGGAGGAGCTACAAAAGGCGCTGAGGGCCTGGGTAGCAGCCAGACATGCCAGCGAGCAGTCTGGTGATCTCAGTGGAGAGGCGGAGGAGCCTATTCCAAGGGTGGATGTTCTTTTGGGGGGGGGGGAACCCTCCAGGCCAGGCAGCAGTGGCCTGTCCCCAGAGGAGCTGGAGGACAGGCGGGAAGCAAGGAAGTTCGAGTTGGAGAAACTCCACTAGCCATGGAGGAAAGGAAGATGATCTTAGATCATGAGCGAAGTCTTAAGGAGCTGGAGCTAAGGAATAGAGCCAGTTCAGATGGTGGCAGCAACTCGTCAAGACAGGCAGACAGAATTGTGCACATCCCTAAGAATGTAGGCAAGGAATTCAAGAAGGGAGACAACATACAAAGGTGGTTTCAGGGTTACGAGGCAGCGATACACATGAATGGGGTCCCTGAGGAGAATTGGGGAGCAGGATTGTGGCCTCTGTTTCCAGAAGAAGCAAGGGATACTTTAGAAGCTTTGGGTAAGGGGTATAGCCTCACCTATGCTGACATGAAGGAGGCCCTTCTCACTAGATATGGTTTCACTCCTGAAAAATACAGGGATCAGTTCAGGTCCAGTAAGAAGTCTGATGCCAACACTTGGTTGGAATGTGTAGATATGTTTTGCAGGTCACTGGATGGCTGGGTGAAGGGCAGTAATGTGACAGATTTTCAGGGGCTCTACAATTTGATTGCATGGAAGCACTTGTCTAGTCTATGTTTTGCAGATCTGCACCAGCACCTAGTCGATAGTAAGCTAACTGACCCCAGGAAGCTTGCTATGGAGGCGGACCGCTGGGTGAGTGCCTGGGTCCACAAGAAAGCGTTTGGGGGAGACTCAGCCAAAGGTGGGCAGGGTCCCCAACAGAAATGTGGTGGGGACAAGGGTAAAGCACAGGAGTTCTCTAAAGGGCCCCCAACTAACACCCAGGGTAAAGGTTCCCATCCCCCCGGAGATAAGAAGCAAAGGGTTTCTTCAGGAAAGCCTGCTGAGACCGGCCCCCACAAGTGTTTTTCATGTGACCAGGTGGGCCACATAAAGGGGGACCCCAAGTGCCTTAAGGGGGCACAGCCACCCACCGGTGGGCAGTCCAAGGTGTTGGCTAGTGTAGCGCTTGGTGAGGAAGAGTGCCCACAGGAGGGTGGGGATCCCACAGAAATGACCCTCGTCTCACTAGGGGACAGTGAGATGGTCCCAGGAAACCAGGTGCCCCCTAACACAAAGAAATACAGCACCTAGGTGACCATCAATGGGAAAAGGGTAGAGGCTCTCAGAGATATTGGAGCCAGTGTGACCTAAGTCCGGTTTCACCTGGTCTCTGAGAAGCAGGTAGTCCCAGGGGCATTCCACCAAGTAATTGCTGTAGACAATTCAGAGCGCCAGTGTCTGGTGGCGCAGGTTCCCTTCGAGTGGGGGGGGGTCTCAGGTCCCTTGAGGGTGGTTGTGAGCCCTTCCATGCCTGTAGATTGTCTGCTAGGTAACGACCTGGAGCAGTCCTTATGGAAGGATGTTGAGCTCAGGTCTCACTTGGAGATGCTTGGGTTGCCAGAGTGGGCATGCGTGTCCACTCGGTCAAAGGCGGCTAGAGAGGGTGATCAAGAGGACTTGGAGCCTGAAACAGTGGCCCAAGTCCCTGCCAAGAGAAAGGGCAAGGGGCGCGGGAAACCGACCCTGAAGTTCCCACGGACCGGGAGGAGGCGGACCTTGAGGGTGACGCCCCGGTGCCTACAGGGGAGCAGGTAGCTGAACTGGGGGACATCGCTGAGCTGACCCATTGGCAGCAAGAAGGGGGTCCCACCAGGGAGGAATTCTGCAAGGAGCAGAAAGAGTGCCCTTCTCTGGAGGGTCTGCGGCGGCAGGCTGCAGACCAGGCAGCTGGTGATCAGTCCGGATCACATTGGATCTACTGGGAGAATGGTCTCCTGTACAGTGAGCCGAAGGTCGCTGCACCTGGGTCAGCCCGTGTGCTGGTGGTACTGTCGTGTAGTTCCTATAGTACCCATGCAGGACCTGCGCGTTTGGATAACATAAGCTGTGGGTTTGGTGGTAGCTGGCTCTGTGCACCCCCACCGCGTATGTTAGCCTGATTTGCATTAGCTAGCTCACAGTGCCACTAGAATCTCCTCTTATCGGGGAGAGATTCGTTTCTGGCAACCTTAGACCATGACAACCCAAATTCCTCAGAATCGTGGAAACAATGTACTACTTTTTGCTCAGTCACTCGCGCTTACTTATTCGGTTTGTCTCAGAGAGTTACACAGAATAAACAGTCTGTGCGTTTCAATAAGTATTTATTGAACAGTTGTTATTCTAGTGTAAAATATATGTGCTGCGGCAATCAGCAGACAATAGCAGAGATATATTATCAGCAGTACGATAAAAGCAAAGGGATAGAACAGTTCTACCATATTTCAATAGTCATGAATACATACATGAATATAAAAAGCATTATGAAAAGTGCGCGTACTCCTACGATGCCTAACTAGATGTACCTGAGTGTACCTAGCATATGTGTAGGTCTAAAAGCCTAAGAGCCAAGAATCCTTCTAGGATTTAGTCGAACCCCCATACCTGAATACAGAGAGTATGGGACCCCGTCCTGGTCTCGAGTTGGACACCCCGCAAGGGCTGTGTCAGACCGCTGTCAGCTGGAGCGACTGCATGCAGGAGCCTCAGCGTCTCTGGTCAGTGTGTCAGCATGGAAGTCTTGGTTCCCTCTGTCTTACCGGGGTAAGATGTGGTGTATTTATACCCTGAAGACTCTAGTTGCTTCGTATGGTTTGTATTGGGCCTTGTTAGACTTGAGGAAGACGTCAGGGGTGAACTTTGTACATACATACATATTATGCAGGTGGTGTATTCCTAGAGAGTAATGCATAATTGATGAGTACAGTGTGGGCCTGTGTTTGGGATAAACCCTGCTGTATTCAAAACCACAGGCTAGATAACGTTCAGCCCTCAGAGCTCGTTGTGTACTAGCGAGGACCAATGTAGGTGAAAGATCATGCCTATATAAGGAATAACATAACATAACATGTGTATTTGTAAAGCGCACGTTCACCCTTGGGTATCTTGGCGCTGAATAACAGATGTTTATTGTTACCCAACTCAATGGTACTCATTTTATCGACCTCAGATGGATGAAAGGCTGAGTGGACCCCCTGGGATTCGAACCTGTGACCATGAGGTCGAACACAGGCCCCTGCAGTGGACGCATTAGTCCACTGAGCCACCAGACCCGGAATCATGACTATAATAGGACATGTACAGTTATGACCGTAATAGGGCATATGCGGCTTTGACCATAATAGGGCAAGTACGAATATGACCGTATTAGGGCAAGTACGAATACGTCCATTTTAGGGCATGTATGAACGGGTCTACATTAGGGCCTCTATACGGGACATAACACCCACTCCTCTTCCGAACAGGATGACAATGACCATACTTAAATTCTGGATAATTTAAAAACATTTCAAAAGCAAGTAAAAACATGGTTTTAAAATTGTTAAAAAAAATTCAAAAATGTTACAATTCAGCTATCTCCAATTGCCACTAAAAAAAAGTCTATTTTGTTTCTCTATATAAGTTGCTTCACTCAAAGCGGAAGAAGGCCATGCTTTTCTCAAGCGAAAGTGTCAATTTAGGAAATGTTCCAAATTTGCTCGTTTATTATGAAAAACGAGTGGAGAAGCCGAATTCTTTCCCAGGACGCGATGAGCCAATTCGAGCTTAAGTGTCCTGGCTGGGAAGCACAACATTATCTGTGTGAGCTACTGCAGACGACAAATCCAACGCCTCACAGAGAACGTCAATCGCACATAGATGGAATGTAGCACCGCCAACAGTCGATGCTGCGGCAGCTTGTGCGGCAGTTGTTACCTGGGTGCCTGTGGAGGAGCCACCTAACCCAGCAGGAGCAAACGGCACCTGTGGATTCTCAAGGAATGCGTTCATCAGAATCGGAAGACGCTGGGGACAACGCAGAGCATGAGCCTTAGGGGGCCAGCATTGCATCCGTGTCCGGAAGGCGCATCTGATGGAAATGTTAGACAAAGATCCAACGTGCATTCTTCTCCGCAAAGCAGGCATCGAAGAACAGGTAAGATGCAGTCTACCCAGACTGGTCGAAAGGATAGAAACCAGGAGGCATTGAGTTTTCGCAGGCAAGAAATGCCCAGAAGTTGTACCATGCGTTCACGGTATTTCCGCTCCAGGAGCATGTTCGCCGTTCCCTCGGAAATTGGGCCGTCCATTGCGTAGCAGTAGTATTATGAATAGGACCCCTGCAATCAGCAACAGGATAAGCGGGAGTCCTCCAAATACGCTTCCCAATACGGAGTGTATAAAATTTGGGATTACTCCGAGGTCTGTCTGAAAGGTGCTTAACAGTCCTGACCCTATGGTCTTAAATAGGTGTATAATACCGCTCGTATCAGACATATTGAAGATACGTCCCACCATTTCTACGAAATTTGTACGTATAAGCGCCTGTATCTCAGTCGAGGTCCTTGCAACTTGAAGTTCAAAGGTTTCTCGAGCGGAGGTTAAGGGCACAGTTTGCTGTAAAAGCATGGCTTGCAGTCTGCTCAGAGTATCAAATTGTATGAAAGAAACGTTCAGTGAAGGCCATAGCGGCGCCTCCCTGACTGTGTTCAGTGGCGGAAACAATACTTGCATACAGCAAGTAACCCTGGAGTTAACAGTGACCAGATAGGCGACGCCCGGAAGCATCCCACAGCAACCCTGATCATTTAGCATCAAGTAACTCCCATTCGAGAGCAGCTGGAAAACCGGTGTGATCATGGCCGCTGGGGTCCCTGTCATGTGACAAGATAGGTTTGCCACTGAACCGCTACAGGCTCCGTGTAGTGAAATATCCTCACACATGAGAGAACCGCTTAAAGTGTTCCTGCAGTTTGTACCACTCAGATACACTTCTCGATCCCCATTCCGGCATCGGTATCTATATGGTAACTCCCATTTTTTCATATTTGCCTGCCTGCCTGCCTTTGCTCAAGGCAATATTGAAACTGAAACGTAGTGACCGGCAGAGTGATTTGGCCATGAATTAGCCATTCAGTTGATGGTAATTCGGCTACAGTAAATGGTAACCTTTCCAATTTCTCAATACGCAGCATTATATATTTGGCTCCCCTTTGTGACATTTCTGTCTGTTTATCAGTTAGATTGTATTCTAAAAACAGAGACGTGGTGTTTATAAAACGCCAGGGCACATAGCCTGCACGCAAAGATTGTAGCGTCCAGCTTAGCATCATAATAGAACGTAGCTGAGATTGCCCGTGTTGTAACAAGGCCAGATCTTGTTCTAATATGTCGATTGCCGAAGACACAATGTTGCCTAAGGAGTAAATCCTGGAGGTCAAAGTTGTTAACCCATTATCCACTACAGCTAATGCCTTTTCTAAGTTAATACGGTCTATTTCCCGTATTCTTTCTGCGGCCTCTTGTTGGGATATTTTCCAGTTTTCATTATAATAGGCATAAATGACGGCATATATGAAACGTTTCTGACGTGTTTTCCTTGGGCCTAGCAAGAAATCCCTAAGGTCCACATCAGGTGTGAGTAATGTTAAGTGATGTTTTACTTCTGTGAGTGTTGAGGTCTCTAGCCAATCAAGGCACAACTTCCCAACACTATACGATGTCACTACCCCTGGGTGTTGTCTTTGTACATAGCGTGTATCTGGCCTATGGATACTAAACCCTTCGGTTGTATTCATAAATCTCTGTTGACAGGTGTTTGTGTCAATGGGCCAAATCAGCCATTTCGTCCAATTGGGATCTGACCTGTTGTACTGGAGAATGTCATCTAATCTTATCCCATGTGTAGTTGAATTCTGCCCCCCACCCATCTGTGATGGTGTAGGAAACCCGGGTGAGTTCAGTTCCTTGTTCTTGGCTAGTCCAAGACAGAGTGTCTGTTGCACAGTTTCATTTAGAAATATCATCTGCTGTGGAATGAGGCATGCTCTAAAAAGCGCTTCTGTTCCCTGGACTTGCCAGTCCCTAGAACCCCAGATTGTTTTTAAATCTATAGTGTCTTTCCATAGGTCGAAACCCTGTGTAGACAACTGGGCCATAAAGGAAGCAGAGTAAATCTGTTTGGTGTTAGTTAACATAATTTTCTGTGCTGATGTTTTTGCCACTTTGTAATAAAATGACGTTGGGTCAGATGTATTAAACCCTGAAAAGTATGTGAATTTCTGTGCAAAGGTTTGTGAACTACCTTTTGTAGGAGTTGGGCAGTGTTCCCACTGGTGGTATTCAAATACATTTCTAGGTGTTATAGATTTGTGCAAGAAATGATGACCATAATGTTGGTAACTACAATGTATCATAGTCTGAAGTACCTTCTAACATTTCATTGTTCGGAAATGCAGCAGTTTTTTCTAAATCAGACATCATAGCATTTACAGTTTCAGTGTCCCAATCATCAGATAATGTACTGGAGGTAACGATATCACTTAAAGAAATTTTAAATACATGTTTAAGCTTTAAAAGTTCAGTCGGACCGAATATATCATAATCAATCTTGTCCCATACTATACCGTCCGGTATAGGAACTGCTGTGATGTTCACTGAAGACAAGTCTCTTGGTTCACAATGTGAAGACTGGTGTGGCTTTAAAATCAAATTGACTCTTTGGGCTGTAGAGCTCTGCTGGAGGTATCGTCCATTAATAAGCATACTAAAAGTTATAATTAAACCTAGCCAGAAAATAAAAAATAAAATCCCAGTGATATACCATAGTTCAATCCAAGGTGACACCAGGTAAGACTTTCTAAAAAAGTTCAAAAAGTCAGTGAGTTTCGGTTTGAATGATTTTTTGGCTGGCGTCGTTTCCGGCTCGCTTGGTTCCAGTGAAAACGTATCAAAGTTCATGAAATAGCCAGAAGCAGTTCGATCAATTGTTGGAATTGCATCGGTATTTGTTGAAATTGGATTTTGCTCTTGACGAGGCACATTGACGTAGATGTCTGTAGTCGGTCTGATTGCGACTTGGTTGTTAAGTTCATTTTCTTCTTGTTGAAGTGGAACGAGTTCCATAGCATTGTTGCTTAGTCCTTCATTCCGTACATGTGGCTCTTCAAACGTGATGAGTCTTTCTGTTTGGACTTCTTGGATTGTAGCGAGAGGAGGGTGTCTGCTACTGTGGAGTCCACGAGGCCTACTGTTTAGTATCGGCCACATAGTGTGGTTTGATTAAGTCAATTGAGACAAATCTTTTCTCCTTTTTCCCGGCAAGAGGCGGCAGAAGTACAGTTCTTGTGCCTTGTATTGCTAGGACCGGTACAGGCTTTCTGTAGGATGGCCCAAATTCTTTCTCGTCTGCAATCTTTTCTCTGAGCAGATCTCCGATTTTTGGGATCCAGACAGGTCTTGCCGTTACTGCCTTGACTTCCTCAGTGGCGGTCTGTTTCTGGAGCACGTTACTTTGTTGTGTTCTGTATTTATTTAGATCCTGTAAAACAGCCAAACGATCATGGATATCAAATGGTTTTTCATCCACCACTGTGCCCTCACAATCAAGATCAGGTACCCACATTCTTGTCCCAAATAGGACCTCGTAAGGAGTGACACCCCCTAGAGAGCTTCTTGGCTGATTATTTATTGCTCGTTGTACCCCATATAAGTGATCGACCCATCTACCGCCCTTGCCTAATACCCTAGCTGGTAAAGATTGCTTTAAGTCACGGTTTTTCCTCTCCACAACGGAATTTCCCTCAGGATGATACGGAGAGGAGTACCGCAATGCTACGCCCATTCCTTCCATGGCCTCTTTGTAAGCCCGAGAGCTAAACGCCGGGCCACGGTCAGAATCTAACGTGCCAACTGCGTATGTGCCGTTAAAGACTCGCACATCTTTTATAACAGTTCGAGCGTCAGCTGAGCGCTGAGGCCAGACCTTGAGGACACCTGAGCTGGACGCACACGGACAGACAACCTGATGCTGTCTAATAATGGTATCTGTACCGGACGTGTTGTGGTGGACCCTTTCATCTGCTTGCAGATGTTGCAGTTCCAGACATAGTCTCTTATCTGCCTCCTCATTACAGGCCACCAGTAGCGTTGCTTCAATAAAGAAACAGTCGCCCTAAGTCCCGAATGTACAGAACCTGTCCCTTCGTGTGCTGCCACAATTAAACTTTGCCTACGATCCATATTTGGTATTACTCTATCCCCCACTCCAGGAATCTGAGCATATGGAATGTTTTGTGCATCTAACTTGTAGGAGTACTTGAGTGGAAATTTTTTAGGTACTGCTGTGCTGCCTTTGCGTGAAGCATTGACAGCTACCATAATCTTGCCGTCTATTCTCGTTTTTGAACGAGTGATTGCAGCTACGGAAGCCGTGCGAACAGCCCCCTTTGCGGCTTCATCAGCCAATGAATTCCCTTCAACGTGAACGCCATCACGCTGATGACTCAGTGTATGTATCACTTGAGCCCTTGTTAGTTCATTTCTCAACTCCACTACCTGTTCCCATAGCATTTTATGCTTAATTGTGCCACCTTTTGCGTCTTTAAACCCGTTTTGTTCCCAATAATGTAAATATTCATTGTACGACTGTACACAGTAAAAGGAATCACACACAATTAGTGTGGGGAATTCGTGTTCTGTATTTACAAGTGCCAGTTTCAGTGCTTTTAATTCTGCCAACTGAGCCGTGCAGTCTCCTAGAGATTGCGTTTTAGTGCAGCTCGGATGGAACTTTCCATCGTGCATGCGACCTTTAACAATCGCACACACTGCGCTGTAAGCGTGCTTACTCCCTATGGCCGGTTGAGCAGATCCGTCAGTGTAAATAATATATTCATACTGATCTAGAGGCAAAATCTCATTTGGTAGAGGATATTCTTGTTCGTATTGCAGAAATGCTTGTGTTTTTAAACTTGGATCAAATCTGTATTCAACATCCGTTGCAGTAAGAGAATTAGCCCATTGTATCCATCTGGGATGTAAGGCTTTCGCATTTGGAATGCTAGCCTTTGTAACAGCTTCTAAAGCTGGTACTGGGGTCACAACAATTATGCGTTTAACCTGAGCCAGAGCTCTTTCTCTTGCTACAGCGGTCTGCACTGCTGTCAGAATTTTTTCTGTTGAAGTAAAACGCATCTCTGCGTTTGTGTACAGGTGTGATTTGTATGCGATTGGTACTGTTTCGCCTTCATTGAAAGTCAAATAAGTGTACCCGCATTGACCCGCTATTACTCGGATCACTAAGTTGCGTATGTTTACGCGTGTCTGTAAATGTTTAGAAGCTATCATGTCTTCCTGTAGGGAACGCAGGATATTTGTATGTTCCTGTGTCCATTGTCTGACTGAAAAATCAGGTTTTATTAAGTCGTAGAAAGGTTTTACTCTTTCTGCGTAATCCAAAATGTATGTTCGACCAAAATTTAGGCATCCCAGAATTGATTGTAAATTCTTTAATGATTTTGAAGGTTGAAGCAGCACACATTTTTCTAAAAAGTTAGCTGCTAGGCTTTTCCCTTCACTTGACAGCTCATATCCTAAGAACTGGACATTGAGATGGGCAATTTTTGATTTTTTGAAATTAAATTTATAGCCCTCAGAGGCGAATCCCATAATAATGGTGCTCACCCTAGTCAAGTGCCTCGGTAAGTCATCGTCCGTCAGATAAATATCATCCACATAGGACAATGCTTCTTCATCCAAATTTTGGAGTAACTCTGTTACTCTTACTTTTAACGGGATCACGTGGTGGGTTGAATCCTCATCCCAACCAACATGATTTTTATACAATGCTGGAGCTAGGGCAACCGCCCACTCCTGCGCATATGCATGTTTTAGATGTATGGGAACAAGGTCGGAAAAGGCTGGAAAAATTACAGTTTCTCCCCTAGGGCACTCCATGACGAATGCTGGCGGCCAGTCTTGTTCTGCTTATAGAATGTCATATCCAGATGACAGATTTTTCCAAAAGAGACCTTTACTTTTCCTGGGCTTGTCCCCCTCCAGCCGGAGTGTTATCTCATGTAACTTATGTGGGACACTTACCCGAGTATCAGGTGTCTCCACCGTGATATACTCACTCAACTCCGCTGCCACCAGAAATTCCTTCAGGTTCTGGCGAGCTATCGTTACTTCTGCCACGCTGTTTAGCATCGTCAGAGCCCATTCCCCGTTCAGAAGCTGTGTCCTCAGAATTCTGGGCATGTCTGATCTTGAGACCTGCTACCTTCTTCTTTTTGAACTGCGGTTTTGATTTTTGTTTATCTTCTTTTTTAGGTGCGTAGTCCACAGCGCGATGCGTGTCTCTGGACTTTGTACGCTCTTCTGACCGGCCTTCCCTCTCGGAGTTTTTTGATGAACCCTGAAAGGAACGAGAGGAACGAGTATCAGTATCCTGATACCTGTTAGGTTTCTTAATATTATCCCTATTCCTGAGGTTATACCTTTTTTCAGAGGGCTCCTGTTGAGGAGACCTACCCCTGGATTGAGATCTGCTGTCTTTAGACTTTTGTTGTTTTTTATTCTCCCACTTCTTTTTAGAAGAAGTAGGCATCTGCTTTGTAGTGTCCTTTTCAGGACTGCCCACTAGTTGTGGTTTTAATGCTTTCCCACCTAAACTGTCTCTGCCTAGTTCTGCATATGCAGTTTCAATTATTTTGGGTAGTTCGTGTTGATGATCCTCTGGACTGAACTCCCTTAGGCGTTAGCAGATCGCCACTGAAGCTGCTTCCCCCTTAATGTTAGCTAGTATTATGGCTGATACCTGGTCAAAGTTATTTAGTAACTTCATCCCTAAGTTAAGGGCAGGTTCTGCTCAGTACTCATTTTGTATCTGTCTCAATACGTCAGGTATTACTGCTAAGGACGGGATACCATGTGTTCTGGTATATATGGCAGCAAAGACTGAACCCCAAGAGGTGCAGTCCTCTACTTGTGGTGTGATCCCCAAGGGCAAGCAGATTGTTAGAATTCTGTGTTTATCACAGGTGGTAGTATTCGGGAATACTGCCTCAAGCTGAGTTATTTTCTGAGCTATCCAGAATGGTATTTGTTCGCGTTTTGCTGGCATTTTGCCCATTACCGCGTGTAATGTTTGAGGAGTAATTTTATTTCCTGTACCCTGAGCTGGAGTACTAGTTGCTGCACCTGGTGCAGGTTGGATTGTTAAAGTCCTCCTGACGAATTGTGTCAGGTTTCTGTAGATTTTAATTAAATCTTTGTGTTGTACTCGTAAGTCTGGCTGTGGCATTGTGTTAATGCCAGGATGCGGTGTGTAAGCCGCTAGTATTGTCCATGTGGCCCCGTCTCCTCTGAGCGGGCCTAATCTTACTCTTTCTCGTACGTGGGGTAGGGCGCCATTAAACCAGTAATGATGTTCCTGGTAAGTGAGTGGAATCTCTGTGTCCTCAAACGGACAATATTCCCGTGGTGCATCTCCTTCTATATAGTAGTGAAATGTATTTGTTGTTGCATTTGCTGCTGGGAGTGTAACCCATGGATAGAATACCTCTTTTATTTGATTTGTGTGCCTCAATCATGAAAACAACAAGGCCACCCTTGGCTTGTACACCATTTTCTAATAGTCTTAGGGTGACGGTCCTTCTGAATTTTGGTGCAATCTGTATTGCATCCTCAGGATCTTCTCCTCCCAGGTCAACTCTCTCATCCCCTGAACCAGGCATGTTTTAGAGGAAGAAGTGTTCAAAGGGAACTAAGGTGAGGTGTTATGCACAATTTAGGAACAAAATGTCCTTCAAGCTTGATTAAGCAACAGCCAATAAATAGTATTTTCGTACTACTCAGCTGCGGCGGATTTTGTGCCCACCCACTCCAGACGTCTCTGGGGTTTAGTGAGTAGGTTCTCTGAGAATAGCACGACTGAACTACTCAGATTCTACTGTTAAATAAGTACCCAACCAACGTTGGTGGCGCCATGTCGTGTAGTTCCTATAGTACCCATGCAGGACCTGCGCGTTTGGATAACATAAGCTGTGGGTTTGGTGGTAGACTGGCTCTGTGCACCCCCACCGCGTATGTTAGCCTGATTTGCATTAGCTAGCTCACAGTGCCACTAGAATCTCCTCTTATCGGGGAGAGATTAGTTTCTGGCAACCTTAGACCATGACAACCCAAATTCCTCAAAATCGTGGAAACAATGTACTACTTTTCGCTCAGTCACTCGTGCTTACTTATTCGGTTTGTCTCAGAGAGTTACACAGAATAAACAGTCTGGGCGTTTCAATAAGTATTTATTGAACAGTTGTTATTCTAGTGTAAAATATATGTGCTGCGGCAATCAGCAGACAATAGCAGAGATATATTATCAGCAGTACGATAAAAGCAAAGGGATAGAACAGTTCTACCATATTGCAATAGTCATGAATACATACATGAATATAAAAAGCATTATGAAAAGTGTGCGTACTCCTACGATGCCGAACTAGATGTACCTGAGTGTACCTAGCATATGTGTAGGTCTAAAAGCCTAAGAGCCAAAAATCCTTCTAGGATTTAGTCGAACCCCCATACCTGAATAGAGAGAGTATGGGATCCCGTCCTGGTCTCGAGTTGGACACCCCGCAAGGGCTGTGTCAGACCGCTGTCAGCTGGAGCGACTGCATGCAGGAGCCTCAGCGTCTCTGGTCAGTGTGTCAGCATGGAAGTCTTGGTTCCCTCTGTCTTACCGGGGTAAGATGTGGTGTATTTATACCCTGAAGACTTTAGTTGCTTCGTATGGTTTGTATTGGGCCTTGTTAGACTTGAGGAAGACGTCAGGGGTGAACTTTGTACATACAGATTATGCAGGTGGTGTATTCCTAGAGAGTCATGCATAATTGATGAGTACAGTGTGGGCCTGTGATTGGGAAAAACCCTGCTGTATTCAAAACCACAGGCTAGATAACGTTCAGCCCTCAGAGCTCGTTGTGTACTAGCGAGGACCAATGTAGGTGAAAGATCATGCCTATATAAGGAATCATGACTATAATAGGACATGTACAGTTATGACCGTAATAGGGCATATGCAGCTTTGACCATAATAGGGCAAGTACGAATATGACCGTATTAGGGCAAATACTAATACGTCCATTTTAGGGCATGTATGAACGGGTCTACATTAGGGCCTCTATACGGGACATAACAGTACCCCAGCGCTTCAGGACCTTCCTACTGGGTCTGCCTCATGACGTGCCTTTGGCAGGACATTTGGGGCAGGACAAGACCTTTGACAGGCTTGTCACCCACTTCTTCTGGCCCCAAATGCGAAGGCAGTCAGATGGACATTGCAGGTCTTGCCAAACTTGCCAGGCAAGTGGTAAGAGTGGGAGGAAGGTCAAAGCTCCTCTCCAACCTTTCCCAGTTGTTGGAACACCCTTTGAAAGGGTAGGGATGGACATTGTGGGGCCACTGGATCCCAAGACAGCCATGGGCAACAGGTACATCCTGGTCTTGGTGGACCATGCCACCCGGTACCCGGAGGCAATCCCTCTCAGGACAACGACGGCGCCAGTGGTGGGCCGGGCGTTAATGGGGATCTTTTCCCGCGTAGGGTTCCCCAGAGAGGTGGTTTCTGACAGGGGGACCAATTTCATATCCAAGTATATGACGTCCCTGTGGAAGGAGTGTGGTGTAACCTATAAGTTCACCACCTCTTACCACCCACAAGGTAACGGTCTGGTGGAGAGATTCAACCAGGCCTTGAAGGGCATGATTAAGGGTCTAACGGAACCCATGAGGCGTAAGTAGGACGTCCTCTTGCCATGCCTTCTCTTTGCGTACAGGGAGGTGCCACAGAAGTCTCTTGGGTTCAGTCCCTTTGAGCTTCTGTATGGTCATACTGTGAGAGGACCTCTGAGTTTGGTAAACGAAGGTTGGGAGGCAGCTCCCAGGAAAACTCCCCAGGATGTGTTTAGTTACATGCTGGCCTTCAGAAACCAAACTGCCCGCTTCAGGTTACTCGCTTAGGCGAACCTAGAAGCAAGCCAGGAAGAAATTAAGAAGTGGTATGACCAGAATGCCACTCTGGTCGAATTTCAACCTGGGCAGAAAGTGTGGGTCATGGCCCCAGTGGAACCTTGTGCCTTGCAGGACAAGTGGACTGGGCCGTTTGAGGTGGTGGAGCGCAAAAGTGATGTCACCTACCTGGTGGATTTGCGGGCTCCAAGGAACCCTTTGAGAGTCCTCCACGTGAACCGCCTCAAGCCCCACTTGGAGAGGTCCGAAGTGAGCATGCTTTTGGCGACAGATGATGGGGTGGAAGAGGAGAGTGAACCTCTCCCTGACCTCCTGTCTACCAAGGAGCACGATGGGTCAGTGGAAGGTGTGATCCTCTCTCCTACACTGACCTCAGAGCAGCAGAGCGACTGTCACCAGTTGTTGGCACAGTTTGCCCCACTGTTCTCCCTGACCCAAGGTGTTACTCACTGGTGTACCCATGACGTGGACACCGGTGACAGCCCTCCTGTGAAGCACAAGATTTACAGGTTGACTGACCGGGTAAAGGCCAGCATTAAAGAAGAGGTCTCTAAGATGTTGGCGTTAGGGGTGATCGAGCCTTCCAACAGTCCTTGGGCCAGCCCAGTGGTCTTGGTCCCAAAGGCTGCTGCACCCGGTGCCACTCCAGAACTGCGGTTTTGTGTGGACTACCGTGGGCTCAATGCTGTCACCAGGACTGACGCGCACCCCATCCCCAGAGCTGGTGAGCTCATTGATCGGTTGGGAGCTGCCAAGTTCCTCAGCACGTTTGATTTAACGTCTGGGTACTGGCAGATTGCCTTAACCGATGGGGCCAAGGAGAGGTCAGCATTCTCAACCCCAGAAGGACATTACCAGTTCCGGGTGATGCCCTTTGGGTTGAAGAATGCCCCTGCCACCTTTCAGAGGTTGGTCAACCAGGTGTTGGCTGGACCGGAGGATTTCAGTGCTGCATACCTGGATGACATCGCAGTGTTCAGTTCCAGCTGGGAAGAACACTTGCAGCACCTCAGGGAAGTGTTGAAGGCGCTGCAGAGGGCAGGCCTCACGATAAAGGCCAGTAAGTGCCAGATCGGGCAGGGTTCTGTGGTGTACTTGGGACACCAAGTAGGAAGCGGCCAGGTGGCACCCCTACAGCCCAAGATTGACACCATTCTGGCTTGGGAGCCCCCCAAGACTCAGACAGAGGTGAGAGCCTTCTTAGGTCTCATCGGGTACTACAGGAGGTTTGTTAAGGGCTATGGCATCATTGTTGCCCCCTTGACAGAGCTGACTTCCAGGAAGCAGCCCAAGAAGGTGATCTGGACTGAGTCCTGCCAGAAGGCTTTTGATGCCCTGAAGACCGCCATGTGCACAGCACCCATGCTCAAGGCACCCGACTTCTCCAAGGAATTTGTCGTGCAGACTGACGCTTCAGAGCATGGTGTGGGAGCGGTGCTCTCACAACTGAACGAAGAGGGCCTAGACCAGCCTGTGGTCTTCCTTAGCAGGAGACTACTCCCCCGGGAATAGAGGTGGAGTGCCATAGAAAGGGAAGCTTTCGCTGTGGTCTGGGCACTGAAGAAGCTGAGGCCCTACCTGTTTGGGACTCACTTCCGGGTTCAGACAGACCACAGGCCCCTCAGATGGTTGATGCAAATGAGGGGTGAGAATCCAAAACTGCTGAGGTGGTCCATCTTCCTACAGGGAATGGACTTTACGGTGGAACACTGCCCTGGCACAGAACACGCCAATGCAGATGGTCTGTCCAGGTTCTTCCGCCTTAGTGAAGAGAACTCCCAGGAGGTTGGGTAGTTCTCCCTACTTTCAGCTGGAGGGGACATGTGTTAGACTTGGCATCTTTTGGCGTGTTTCCCCTGAGTTTTTGCTTTCTGACCTCCCGGTTTTTGACTCTGTTTGTGCTGGCTTAGTGTTTCTGCGCACTTTACTCACTGCTGATCAGTGGTAAAGTGCAAGTGCTCCTGTGGTAAAATGTGTTATGGATTGGTGTGTCCATGATTGGCCTATTTGATTTATGTGTCAGTCCCTAGTAAAGTGCACTGCGTGTGCCAGGGCCTGTAAATCAAATGCTGTTGGTGGGCTGCAGCACTGGATTGTGCCACCCACACAAACAGCCCGTAAATGTGACTCTGGCCTGCCATTGCAGAGCCTGTGCGCAGTCTGGTACTGCCATGTTGACTTGGCAAGTGCACCCAATTGCCAGGCCCTAACCTTCCCTTTTCTTACATGTCAGCCACCCCTAAGGTAGGCCCAAGGTACCCCTGTGGGCAGGGTGCAGTGTATGTGAAAGGTAGGACATGTCCTGGTGTGTGTGGCATGTCCTGATAGTGAATTACTGCCAATTTCGTTTTTCGCTATTGCAAGGCTACCTGTTCCCTATAGGACAGAATGGGAAGTTTGTTTATAACATCTTATAAACATAACTGGCCCTGGGAACTAGGTAGGAAAATAAAGTTTAGTATTCCTGAACTCAGAATCTAAAGATGCATCTTTTAGTGAAATTGATTTTTACATTCTGTTTTTGAAAATACCACTTTTAGAAAGTAGGTATTTTCTTGCTCAGTCATCCCGTGTGCCTCTGCTGGAATGTGGATTGCCTGTCTGGGTTTTGGATGACAGAAGGCTGGGGAGCAGGAGTGGCTCCAGATAGTCTAGGTGGGTCAGGAAAGGGCTGAATAGACCTGGGCTGCAATTGGGGAAGGGGAGGAGATTTCCTTGCACCTCAAAGGGCCTGGTCTGCCTCTGACAATGCCGTCTCCACCTCCTGCCAGGAAGTCACACCAGAGAAGGCAGAACTGGTTCTGGCTGGGCACAGACACTCTCTGCCTAAGAGATCAAAGGATTTTGGGATATAAATATTGGGGCCCAGACCCCTGAACTTTAGAACTCTTTTGGACCAAGAAGACTGCCAAGAAGAAGAGCTGGAGAAGCTGTGAGGAGGAACTACCACATTGCTGTGTGCTTTGCTGTTATTGTTAATTTGAATTTGTAGAGCGCTTAATACCAGAAGGTCTCTAAGCGCTACAAGAAGAGTGGCGTCAGTCCCGGGCGAGTGGAAGACAGTTAAGCCCAAGCTTCTGTGAAGAGAATGGTTTTCAGTTTTTTTCTGAAAGGAAGAAGGCGGCTTTCTGCGCGGAGCTGGCTAGGCAGCTTGTTCCAAAGGGTGGGTAAAAGGATGGAAAAGGCTCGGCCCCCCTTGGTGGCATAGTTGAAGCGTGGGCAATTTAAGAGGCCCATCGTGGATGATCTTAGCAAGCGGCATGGGGCGTATTTCTCAAGGCGTTGTTTAATATAGGTGGGTGCCTGTCCATAAAAAGCCTTTTGAACAATACAGAGGCCCTTAAATTTGGCCCTCTGTTTTATGGGCAGCCAGTGAAGACTTTGCAGAAGGGGGGATGCACGCGTATGCCTGGGTACTTTAAAAATTAGCCTTGCCGCATCATTCATGACTATCTGCAGTTTGCCTACTAAAGAGTCTGGCAATCCAATGTAGAGCGAGTTGCCGTAGTCGAGGCGTGACAAGATCATGGCAGTCACGACTGTTCTCATGGTCGAGAAGGAGAGGATAGGGGAAAGTCTCCTAAGTAGCCTGAGTAGGCCCACACAGGTTCCAAACACAGTGGAAACTTGGTTGGCTAGTGAAAGCTTAGCGTCCACTTTGATTCCCAGACTTTTTACCACTGGGACTGGGGCCGAAGCATCACCCAGCTCCTGGGGCCAGTAGAGGGAATTCCATGGGTTGTCAGCATCGGTCATGGCCAGAACCTCAGTTTTGTCTGGGTTAATCTTTAGGGAATTGGCTGTCATCCAATTGACCGTGAGACGTAGAACATCTTTCGCCCGGGAGTATGCTTGGGGGGGTCTTTTCAATTTGCAGAATAATTTGAGTATCGTCCGCATAATTGAAGACTTGACACTCCATAGCCGAGAGGGCATTAATTAATGGTCTGAGATATATGTTAAATAGGAGGGGTGATAGGGCCGACCCTTGTGGGACTCCGCAGGGAACGGACCCCCTCTCTGAGACCCAGTCACCCATCTGAATTCTTTGACAGCGGTTCGTCAGGAATGAGGTGATCCATTGTATTGTTTGCTGTGTTGGCCTGCAGTGGCTGCTTCTGTCTTGGGCAGTGAAAGGACTGGACTGAACTTTCTGCAATCTACTTTTGTGAGTTTCTCCAAGGGCTTGAGGTAGAGCTTGCCCCCTGTTCAAGAAGTCTCAGGAACAGCAAAGACTTCAAGCTCTTCTGCCCTCAGCACTGGCGACTGTGTGTTTTGTGCTGCAACAGAAGAAGAAGCAACCCAACGACGTCGACGACGCCGCTGCCGACTCCGTGTCCTGAAGGCACCGCAGCGGGCACCGCCGCAACGCGACCCTGGTCTCACCGATGCCACCTGCTGACGCCGCCACCGAGCCGCTGCTCGCACCGCGACCTGTGGGCACCGCACTCCGCACCGCCTCATTTCACCACGACGCCTTGGTATCCCCGACGACGACGCTCCACGCCGAAATCTATGCCGCTGCTTGCATCGTGGTTCGAGGGCACCGCTCGTAAAGTTACACGATGCACCGCCCTCATCCCGCACCGCAGCCTTGGCCTACTGACGCCGGCGCCATCGACTCCAGCTCGTCAGCCGACGACAGCGCTTCAGCAACGACGACGCCGCTGCTTGCACCGTGACCTGCCAGCACCGCTACGAGCACCGCATTCACCTTGCACCGCGACCCTGGTCTCACCGACGACGCCATCTGACGCCGCCACTGAGCCGCTGCTCGCACCGTGACCTGAGGGCACCGCACCGCTGCACTTCGCACCGCAGCACCCGACGCCTGCTGACGCCAGCGCTCCTGACTCCAACAGAGAGGAGATCGATCTGCAACGCTTGTGGCTTCGAGGGTCCCGACGACTCCTGCACCGACCTCCGGAACCGACCGCCTGCGGACGCAGTTCTTTCGGAAGCTCAACGAGAGGTCGCCGACGCCCTGCATTTCTAAAAGGTACTGTTTGCGGGTCTTCCCGACACCTTAGCTGGCCCGCGACGCCGCGGTCAGCCAGAACTGTTTGGATTTGTTTGCTCACGACGCCGTGATAGCCCCGGACGGAGCTATCGACATCAAGGAACTATTTTTCAAGCATATTTTGATAACCAAAGATTTTTAAGTACTGTATTGTGGATTTTATCGTTTTTGGTCTTGTCTTACGTATATAATATTGGATATTTTTCTAAACTGGTGTGGTGTCCTTTTGTAGTGCTTACACTGTATTACTGTTGGTTATGTGCAAATGCTTTACACACTGTCTCTAAGATAAGCCTGACTGCTCGTGCCAAGCTACCAAGGGGGTGAGCAGGGGTTATTTTAGGAGTGTAACTCCCTTATCCTGACTAGAGTGGTGGTTTCTGCCTGGCTTCAGCACATGCCCTAGCCTCCCAAAAATCCCATTTCTAACAATGTATGACCTAGAACATACAGGGATTGGGACGCCCTGAAAAACGATGGAGAGTATACTCCTATCTCAGGCTATATGTGGTGTTGTTGGCATTCTTACAGGAGACACACAAATGGGGTGACTGCATCACACACTTGAGATGGCAGTGGCTAGGACAGTTTTCTTGTGACCTCCTATTCTAGTTATGCTGGGGGGGCCTGATTTGGGTGGCACCCGGAGTCCCTTTCGTGGCCAAGGGAGTCAAACTGGATCCACATGGGAGATTTGGAATTGTTTCAGAAGTACTGGATGCAAGAGACATATGCCTGATGAATGTGTATGCTCCTAAAGTGGACGATGCAGACTTCTTTGGGTCAGTAGTGAGTGCGGCTGCTGATCATATAAGCTCTGAGGTCCTCCTGGCTGGGATTTAAATTGCGTGCTGGATGTGGTCTTGATCATCTCCCGCCTAAGACAGACACCAAACCGGTGATAAGTGCTCTTAAAGAGATCATGCCTGGTATGGGACTCCAGGATGTGTGGAGGGTGAGGTTCCCGGGAGGCAGGGTGTATTCCTGCTTTGTCCCCACCACTGGAACACACAGTCGACTCGATTATTGTTTACCATCTGAAGCCCTACCCCAATTTGCAGAGAAGGTCACCTACTGAGCACAGTATCTATCGTATCATTCGCCCTTACTGGTATCTTTTTCGAATGTCTAGGGCGGCAAGCCCCCAGGTTGACCTTGTGGAGGATGCAGGTGGAGGCACTGTCAGACCCAGAGATCGCAGGAGTGGTGGCAAAGGTCCTAGAGAACTAATTCACGGGAATTGGTTGAGTGAGACAGCGAGAGCTGTAGATGGAATGCTATGAAGGTGGTGTTGCATGGCGAATGCCTGAAAGTCTTCTGTAGGGAGAAAAAACTTTCTATATCTTTAGATGTCCTGGAAAAGAGTCATGGTTATCTGGAGAGGGGTATGCTTGAGCAGCCTCCGAGACTGCCCGAATGGAAAGAATGTAAGTAGGAGTTGCTGGAGACATGGAATCGTTTAGACAAATTTGTGCACACTAGTTACAGGCAGAGACTCCACGTGGAGGGCGATGAGGCCAGCAGACCACTTGCAACACTTCTCCGGAATGACAATCGCAGTCCTTTACTGGTGGGAGTCCGCGTTACGATGGGGCAAATGATACACTGGCAGCGAGGCATTACAGAAGTTTTTGCCAAACACCTGCAGGATGTTTATGCGGCACCCCTGAGCGACACTGCACAGGAGGGGAAAGTGTATTTAGCCGGCCTGAGGATGACTTCCTTAACACGAGAGGAAAAGAATAACTTAGACGCCCTCAGACTACATAGAGGAGATAATGTGTGAATGGGCAATGAGGAACGGAGAGGTAGTAGGGTCAAACAAGGGTTTTTATTGGTTGTGTCTTTGCACATGCAGCAAGAATATCCCCCCGTATCTTCCGTCTTGTTGCCAGAGGAAGGGGCGTGGACTTCTCTTCGTCCTCTCTCAGGGGAAATGCCGCCGTGGAACATGAAATGGGGAAAAAAAGAAAGAAACACGAGTTTCAGGGAACGTCTGTACGCCCTCTGAGTTTGGCTATTAGGGGAGGGGAGTGAGGGAAGAACACCATCTCACCGCACCACCACCGAGTGTTGCACGCTTTGACCCAGACAGCCTGAGCGCTTTACGCGGGGATCCTTTTAACCTTCCCCCTCCTTGTCTATGGAGTCCTCCCCACTAAGCTTCCCTTTCCCGAACCACCCCCGGATACGATCGCGTACCTCGGATAGCCACGCTCCTCCAGGAGCGCGGCTGTCTTGTGGGCGATGCCGGATAGGGTCCGGCTCCCTCCTCTTCGGTTCTCGGTCCCAGGCTCTGCTTACTTCCGGCGCCGACTTCTCCCTGCTTTCCACCGTGGGTTCTTCCAGCTGCACAAAGGACTCGCTACTCCTCTCTTCCGGATACCGTCAGTTTGGCCTCTTCTCCGTCTCGCAGGTCTGGCTTCTCCCGTCAGCTAGCGCAAATCCGGTTAAGAGGGGAACTTCCTCATCACTCACGAAGCTCATTGGAGCATGTGATGGGGTCACGTGACACGGAGCAGATTCCAGGAATTACGATGTCTTAAAGGGACCATCATCATCCTCGGCCAAGGGTGACTGGAAACAAAACACAGGGGAAATGTAAGGAGGCAACAGGTCGCCGCACCCCTCGTCCAGGTCCCGGGACGGAATATCGTGACATAATGGTACCAATATGGGCCTTGAAGACTGCTAACTCCCCCCGGAGGAGACGGCTGCCCGCAGAATTTTAACAACACAGGGCAAGGGGACGATGGAAGACCGACTGCTGGAAGTGTACAACGAAGCAAACGGAAAGGGGCTGCTTCCTGCCACCTTGAGGGAGGCACTAATAGTTATGCTGCTGAAACTACACAAGGATGCGGCAGAATTAACGCCATATTGCCCCTTGTCGATACTCAATGTAGATGTGAAGATCCTTACTAAAGTACTAGCATTGAGACTTCTGGCACACATGCCTCGTTGGTCCATGAGGCCAATGCAGATTTGTCCCGCAAAGGAACACCCTTTGCAATTTACGCAGACTATTTCTGGTCATGCACGCAATCACCCCAGAGGAAGGCCCATATGCGTTAGCACTCCTTGACATCAAATAGGCATTCAATTCCCTGTCATGGGAATACTTATGGAAGGTGCTGAGGAAGTTAGGCATTGGAGATTGTTTCTGGCAATGGGGTCAATTGTTATACAGAGACCTGACTTCAAGGGTGCAAGTAGGCGGAATGTTGTTGCAGAGGTTCTCCCTACATTGAGGGACCAGGCAGGTATGCCCTCTGGCCCCCCTGCTATTTGCGGTAGCGTTGGAGGCATTTGCTTGCTAGCTCCGGGATGTGCTGCGGGGCCGGGGGATACAGATTGGGGATAATACACTTGTGACCTCCCTGTACACCAACTATGCCTTGATTTATCTGCGACAGCCTTTATATTCAGTCCCCATCTTGCTAGCTCTCCTCGTCAAGTTCAGCTTTGCGCCAACTGCTCTAAATCTAAACTGTTCCCACTGGGAGAGTTGACTGGTAGACAGGCTTCAGATCTTCATAGACTAGACCTCCCCTGGGAATGAGGAACATCCGGTATCTGGGATTAGACTAACACATGGGGCACCGGAGACGGAGGCAGCCAATATAGGGAGAGTATTGTAAGAATTAAAGCTGTCAATGAAATTGTGGAACACACTGTCTGTCCTTGATGGAGAAGCTGGCATTAGTTAAAATGTTAATCCTACCCTAATGTCTTTACATATTCTGTGCGGGGTGACCTAGAATTACCAAAGTTGGAGCTCTATTACTACTGCAACATGTGGTGCAATGGTTGGATGATCATGATACTTGGGAATCCAGATTACTGAGGGGCACCTGTGATGGCATTCTGTTGCCAGATTTACTAATGATGGGCGCGAGAGTTCCAACTTCAGTGCTATACATAGTTAGACAGGGCTGCAGGACCTGGGAAAGAGCGGTGCTGTCGGTTCTTCTTAGGGGCCTGTTCCAGTGGCACGACATAGGCCCCCGCAGTGCGGGGGGGCGAGCTCAAGGGGGCCCCCTCACCACAGTACCCTGCCCAGAGAGCTCCTAACTGAGTCTGGAGGGGGGCCCCTCCATGTAGTTTGCAAGGGAGCCCCCTGAAGTTTCGTTACGCTAGTGGAGGGCGCCTTACATGTCTGTTTGGCCACTTCGCCCTATCTCTCTCATAGCACATACGATGTCGGTGGACAAATGGTGGGAGGGAGGCTGCGACACCTTGTGGGACCTGTAGACCAACGACCGCTTTATCACTATGACTGACACCATAGAAACATTCCATCTGGGGACAGGTAAATCCCTTCAATATGTGAAAATAGTGGCCAAAGCCCATGGAATTTGGCCTGCATTCTCCGAGGCTCCACCCGGAGTCTCAGATGCAGGCAGTTCTGCTTAGATTGGTGAGGTGGTCGACGGCTAATCTCACACATCTACAGGGCACCGACAGAGGACCTACCTTGGGTAGATCTCCCAATACAGAATAAATGGCATGAAGTGCTGGGGGAACCCCTGACAGACAATAAATGGGAGCGAATCCACGATGGGAGGAAGAACCCTTCTTTGAACGCAAGATTTACATCAGTCCAATTTAATAATTCACCAGGTTTACCTTACGCCTGCCACTCTGCATGCAATGTACCATGTGCATCTCTCTTCTTGCCCCCGGTGTGCTGGGTTAAATGCAGACCATCTACATATGATATGGGACTGCCCCAGGTTGGATGCTCAAGGCCCTGAGCAGGTCCACTGGTTGGTCCACACCTAGAGAGATAGGACAGTGTCTGTTAGGTCAGATCCTTGTGAAAAAGGAAAAGCAATTGATCAGAAAGTTAATTTTGCTGGGGCTCATTGAGGCCAAGCGCAGGATTGCCATTAGGTGTTTATCCCTGGTACCTCCAATGTTCAATGAATGGTTGCAAGATATGACGGAATGGACGAATGCAGAGGAATGCCACATGCGCAAAACAAGCAGGGACAATAAACGTACAAATTTGCAAGCATGAGCAGTGATACTCCCTGAATTTCTGGATCCCCCTGATGCACTACCCCTGAAATGGACAGTGGAAATGGAGTGGGTTTGGGTATATGCACAGAATAACTGCAAGGGGGACTAATATACGCATCGTTTCCTATAACTGTTAAGTAAAATGTTTACTTATTCTGCCTTAACACTGTCTGCAAAGCAATGTCTGTTGTTCTATACTAACACATGAGGAAGGGAGATCGTAACTTTGGGATATCGAGGTGGAATTATACAAGTCTATGTAATTCGGCACATTACCCTGTACGGTTGTAACAGTATGCCATGATTGTTCCATGTAGAGTACAAATGTCGATAAAAACTATACACACAAAAAAGAAGAAAATGAAAACAAACATCTCAAGGCATGTGTACATCACCAAATGCAGCCCACATTTACTACCACTTCGCCCTTAGTTTGCATCACTTTTGTATTGGAAACTCAGCACAAAGTGCTGTATTGGTATTTACTTTCAGAATTTGATTGGAATATTGGGCAAATTAATTCAAAGTAGCACTACTTTGCGCTATTTTGTATCAAGGGGGCATTCCATGGGTGGTCCACTGGCATTCTCACGCAACCACCCATTGGGATTGACACGAACACAGTGAACCGACGTGCACACGCTACGGAGGACAATAAGATTTATTTGATATTGGATACAGACCCTTAAACAGGAAGTTCTTAGGGTGTGCCAAAGGCTGTCTAATGTTTCTATAGAACCTTAGGGTTCTGATTGTTGATGTTGGGTGGGCATCTCCCCTTTTTTCGCGCACTGCATTACTTGTTAATTGGTAATAAATAGTGCTGACATTCAGGTAAGCGCCACGGAACCTGTAATTCACCCCAATTGCATTTACAAATCTCTATCAATTAACATTGGTAGACAGGAAATTGTACCAAAAAACCTACGCCTCCTCAATGTAGGAATCACTGTGGCGCAGTTATTAAAACTCCTGGGTATCCTCTTATTGTCAGAAGACCCTCCGCCACACTGACCAATTTCTGGAGGTGCATGACAAGCATCACCAACTGGATAGGAGACAACTGCCTGCAACTCAAGCACAGACAAGGCAGAAGAGCTGATCTTCGGGAACAATGCCTCCCCATTGAACGACACATGGTGACCTCCCGAACCAGCACCCTCACCCCTTCCGACCGACCACAACCACAACCTTTGCCTCATCCTGGACAGTAAGTGTTGGACATGGCCCTTCTTAGGGGAATTTACCCCAAAACATTTTGCTTTTTCCTCCTAGTTTTTGCTGACTTTTGCCTCGTGACCTCAATACTCTGGGCACCTTCCTGCTGTACTGCAGAGGTAAGATGCATGAGCCCCTCCTGCACGCACCAGGAAGGGGTGCATACGTGGTTGGTTTCAGTACTATACCTACATGTGCCCCTTAAACAGGTACCCCACATACCTGTGGGTACAGTACCGGCTAGTAGTGGGACATAGCACTGAATGACATAGCATGGTTCCAGCCACTGGAACAATGTATTGGGCCTGCCAGCGCAGGCCTGTGGGGCGCCATTGCGCCCCTGCTTAGGTTGGCATCACCCACACCTCACCCAATCCCAAGTGGGCCTTCTAATACCATGAGGATACCCCCTCAGGGAACCCCTGAGGGGCACAGGGGTTGGTAAGACTGAAGCCAGGGTGGGGACAGATGAATGTCCCCTGTCCAGGTGGTGAGGAGTTCCTACGTCGGTTTTCTCCTGCCTTGAAGTTTGACTCCCCACGGGGTACTGCTGGGGTGTTGCTGTTGCGCTTGTGTGGCCTTAGGGCCGGGGCACTTCCTCACTGTAAAGACAGTGTGAAAGTGCGAGCACCTTTCTACACATGTTAGGAAGTGGTGCCGACACGATGTTCTGAGACATGGGCAAGTCTGCCATCGCAGACGTGTGTGCACACCTGCACCTATGGAGTGTCGACTGTGTGCCCAGCCTGCCATTGCAGGCTTGGGTGTGCACACTGGCCCTTGTGCTTGTTTGAATACGTGTCCAACCTGCCATTGCAGGCTTATGGGTGTGCACTTTCATCTATGGTATTTGGCCTAGTGTCTGGCCAGCCGTTGCAGTCCGGTGTATCTATACCTACAACTATGATGTTCCAAGACCCGGGTCAGGCCTGCCGTGCCGGCCTGAGTGTGCGCGGTTGCACCCATGGTGTTAGTGACTATGCGTCCGTCCAGCCATCGCAGGCCTGTGTAAGCACACTTGCCCCTGTAGTGGATAAACCTGTGTCCAGCCTGCCATTGCAGGCTTGTGTGAGCATACTTGCCCCCATAATGGGTAAACCTGTGTCCATGGGCACCGGCACATATGCTGCTCAGTGCCCCACCTGCCCTAGCAAGCTTGGGTGTGTGCACTTGCACCGATGGTGCTAGGAACTACATGTCACTACCTGCCCTTGAAGGCCTGTGCGTGCCCACGTGCACATATGGTGCTTTGAACTACGTTTCCCGCCTGCCCTTGCAGACTTGTGTGTGCGCGCTTGCACCTATTGTGCTCTGGACTACTTGTCCAGCTTGCCATTGCGGGTTGTGCGTGCGCACTTGCACCTACACGTCCAGCCTGCCATTGCAGGCCAGTGGGTGCGCACTTACACCCAGAATGGTGAAACCCATAACCAGTCTGCACTTGCAGGCGTCTGTGAGCGCGCTGGCACCGATGGTGCCATGGTCTATGTGTCCAGCCTGCTGTTGCAGGCCTGTGTGTGCATTAGCGCACAGGCGCTCAGGTAGTGTGGAATCCCCAAGAGTGTTTTGACTACTTATGAGACTTGCTCTTCCCATAGGCTAACATGGGGAAGTATTTGACCTTACTTCGGGCTGCACAGTGGATTACAGTGGAGCAGCAACATGATGTTTCCTATCAATGGACTTGCAGTGCCAAACCCTTTCCATTGGTAAAGGTGATTTAGGCATATCTCACTTAGAAATGCCACTAACAAAATACGGGCATTTCTAGGTTCTAAAACTCAGGCATAGAGAGCTATCAATCATGAGCCTGACCTGGAAAAATTGACCTCTGCCATTTGAAGGCCGGGCGGAATAGACTGGTAGGGGAGGTTGTGACACTTAGCCTCCTGGGCCGGATCATGGCCCCACTAAATATTAGGATCTGCATTCCAAGGCCCTATGGCAGACAGGCCTGAAATTTAGAGGAGACATCTGTGGTTCAAAGGGAAACCCCTTAAACCACCCCCAAATTCAAAGGAACACTTCAGTAAAACTACTGGTGCCATGCTACAGCAAAGTAGAGATATGCGTGTAGGGACGTGGGACCTGAGAACCTGGACTGCGTGGTGCACACTGCCAGAGGAATCTGTCGTGCACATGGAGAATCACTGTCGAATACTGGCAGGCCTCGGCTGAAGACCTACTGAAGTGTGGCGCCCTGAATTGTGCTCTCCAAGGGCAGTCGGTGGGCCTCCTGTTCTCCCAGAGATCTCAGATATATCAAAGATCTCCTACGAGGGGCCTACACCATCAACCTGTGACATCTGAAGAGCTGTTCCCTCGCAAGTGCCTACTTCGTCTGCTGAATTCCAACGGGCAGAGAGGTATGGGCGCTGGACTAAGAACTGTGTCTGGAGACCAGATTGCCTATTGCGGAGCCCCAGAAATCTTGCCCGCATCGAAGGTGTGCGGTTCCTGTATCACAGGAACCCCTACACCCATAAGCGTCTTGTTGGTGGTGAGCAGATTCACCGGTTGAGGGACCCTGCGTGGCCTGTTTCGTTGCTCATGCCGCATCTCTCTTGTGCGTCATGCCGACTGCATGCTCATTGCGTGCCTTGTCTGATTCACCGGGTGCAACCCTCAGAGGTTGGGGTGTGCCCATAATAATGCCTCCTTTTACCTCATGTGGCTCTTCGGAACTTGTGCCTGTGTGTGAAATGGACCGGTCTGGTGTAACCCAAATCAACGTGCACCGGACGTTGTCTCTCATTTCCAGGGAGGTGCGGAATTTGCGACTTTTCGTTGTGTGTGAGCGGAATTGCCTGATGCAACCCATATCAACGTGCACCGATCATTGTGCCTCATTTCCAGGGAGGTATGGAATTTGCAACTCTTTGTGTGTGTGACCTCAAGTGTCTGGTGCGATCCCATATCAACGTGTACCAGACCTTGTGCCCAGACTGCCTGGGTACAAACCTGATCAACGTGTACCTGACGGGGTGCCTAATGCTACCGAGAGGCTTTCCTGCGTTATTCCCCATTCATCAGTGCTCCCTTCCTGGCACTAATCTTGGTGGACCACCTCCCAAAGACATTGTGGCCCCAGGTAGTAGCAAGAGAGATAGACTGGGCTGGAGGAACGCTTCCGAGACAGTTCGGGAGCGGGTCAAGAGACTGCGTGACTCGCTTGTGTTTTGAGACCTGTGGTTGACTTCCTGAGTAGTGGCCAAACCTCTGTTGTTTACGTCTAACTCTTAAATAAACTGGCTACTTTTTCTACCTGCTCCTGAGAACCCAGACTAAGTAGAACTTGTGGATCTTCCATCCAGGGGTCATAGTCAGTCGGGGAGAAATAGAGGGAGGTTTGGGCCAGGGGGTCTGCGGAGTGCTATCAATTGGCCTGCTGAGTATCAGTGCACTGCATTAAGGTGCTGAGTGCGTTTGAGTGCAAGAACATTCTGTACAAACTAGTCTGGTATCAGTGGCACCACGTAGCGGTGCGAAGAGAGAGAGAGAGAGAGGGGGGGAGGGGGAGGGAGAGATAAGGAGAGAGGGAGAAGGGTGGACAGTGTGTTGCATCGCATAAGGGTGCTGTGGGGGAGGGTTTGGAAGTTTTATATACTGTGACCTCAACCCAAAGGTATCAGAGCGCTTTACATGAGCACCGGTTGCGTTACAGACAAACACATTCATTTTTGTTAGGCACTGGGAAATTAAGGGCCAGATTACGAGTCTGGCAGTCCTTGGACCGCCAGACTCCTGGTGGCACGGCAGTGGCAGATCCAGCCACCACCGTACCCGCGGTGCGACCCCCCGATTACGACTCGGGCAGTCCGACCGCACTAGGACCGAAAGACTGGACAGGGAACCGCTGTTCCCTGGCGTATGAGAGGTGGTCAGAGACCGCAATATGCTTGGCGGGACCGCCACTGTCCCACCAAGCATACGACGTGTTTCCTCTCTGCCGGGCTTTTCATGGCGGTTCCACCACCATAAAAAGCCTGGCGTAGAGGAAACATGTAGTGCCCCCCTGTGCCTCAGACATATGTGGATGCACACAGGGGGGCATAACATATGCCCCCCGTGTGCATGCACATAGGTTTCTGCACGGCATGGACTAACTAGTCAATGCCGTGCAGGAACCTCATGAGACGTTCTCATTGCGGTGCCTTTTTAAAGGGCACCGCTGCCTTTTAAAGGGCACCGCAATGGGAACCGTGACACTGCCCACCTGCCAGGCTACAAATAAGTCGTAATCTGGCGTGTGAGCAGCGTGAGCTTTGGCAGGGCGGCGGCGCGGCGGTTGGCACCGACACGCCACCGCTCCACCAAATTCTGGTAATTTGGCCCCAAGTGATTTGCCCAGATTCACTGGATGTTGAGCGTCCCTGCCGAAACTAGAACCTGGTTCCCCAGCTTCAAAGTTCCCAGATTAGGAATTCTCCTAGTGTGATTTATGCCCAAAAGTGCATGATGTTTATGTTGCATTGATTTTATACATGTGTTGTACACAAACAATTTTTGTGTGAAGTCTCCTTTGTACCGCGTGGGGTATTAATCGTGATTAATTGCTGCGCCAATGCTTTACAGATTACCTCTGTGATAAGCCTGATTGCTCAGCACCATGCTACCCAAGGGTGAACACAGGTTATGCAGCGAGTGTAATCAACTGCCCTTGACGGGGGTGGTAGATTCTGCCTGGCTGGATCATCATTTCAGCCAACCAGAAAACGCAGTGTCCAACAGTAAGCTCACCATGATAAGACAGATAAACGCAGTATCGTCCACCTGCTTCCTCACCCTTCGCATGCTCCACAAGATTTTCAAGTGGCTCCCCATTGACACCAGACATACGGTCACACAAGCCTTTGTTACCAGCCGACTAGACTAAGACCATGCACTCTAAGTAGGAATAACCTCGCATCTCCTCAAGAGACTACAAACAATACAGAACTCAGAAGCCAGACTCATCCTTGACCTCCCTAAACAGACCCACATCACCTACCACCTCAAGAAGCTCCACTGGCTCCCCTTCCAGAAGAGAACACAGTTCAAGATGTTGATCCACACCTTCAAATGCCTCCACAACCAGGGACCAGCATACATCAACCACTTACTCAACTTCAACCTCCCCTCCAGACACCTGTGCTCTGCCTCCCTATGCCTCACTCACATCCCCTGCATCCAATGCTGCAACAGTGGAGGACGCTCCTTCTCCTACCTCACTGCGAAGTCCTGGAACGACCCCCCACTGCGCCTACGGACCTCATCCTCTCTGTTGGAATTCAGAAAAGGACTCAAGACCTGACTGTTTAACTGAGCCCCTGCAGCAGCACTCTCAGCGCATGGATACCCTCACGGGTGATTAACCGTGATATATAAATCCAGATTGATTGATAGATAGCTGTTGTACTGGATGGATCTCCCCTATCCATCTGGAAGCACTGGATGGATCTCCCCTATCTATGGTTGATAAAAAGGCACACACCCTTGCACTTGATGCAAGAGTGTGTGCGTTGATGAATGGCAGCCTAAAGTATGCCAGTGCAGGGAGAGGTAAAAACAGCACCATATCCTAGTAGATATGGCGCTTTTATGCTCTCTCCCTTTCACAACTTTGGTTAGTGAAAAGCTAGTAAATCTTCTGGTGTCTGTTCATCACTAGGGCAGACTTACCAATTCCACACGTGAATTCAAAAAACGCTTTACGGCTTTAGACTGGAGTAAACCTACGTAATACCCTCTTATAAGCTATTATATCAAATTGGGAGCTCAGTTTGCTCATCCCCATGTCCAGCAGTGACATCTCAAAGGTTGCACCCAACAACACCTCAACGTTCCCTAACAAAAACAAAGTAAACCGGATCGGTTGAACCACCCAGAAAGCACGTTTCTTCGGCTGCCCTCAGAGCACAGTATGAAATGCAACAACGCAAGAAGCCAAGACCAATCAAGGCAGCTCTATGGGTCAATGTGTGTGCAGCCTTCTTCAGGCAACAGCACCCAATCTGCTCGTTTGTTGAGCAACATCAATATTTCCTCTATATTAAGCACCGCAGAATCCCACGCCAAATAATCACTCTTTTTGAATGTTCACCCCTACTTTTTAGACTGATGCTGTTGATTTTTCAACTCTGAGAGTGCACTGAGGCCTGCTAACCAGACCTCAGTGCCAGTGTTCTAACCCCTAACAAAAGATATGACGCATTGGCTATACCCAATTCACAAGGACTGACTTACTTATAAGTCCCTAGTATAGCGTACCCAGGGCCTTTACGGCAGAGTGTCCACATAGGGCTGCAGCACTATTTGTGCCACCCTAAGTGTGACAAAGGACAAAATGGCTCCCAGCCTGCCACTACAGACTGGAAGGGCAGAGTGTACACTGCTAATTCGACTTTGCCATTAAAACCGATTGCAAAGCCATCACACCCCTTAACCATATATGTAAGTCTCCCCCAAGGAAGGCCTATAGAGCCCTATGGCAGGGAGCTATATTTTGTTAAGTTAGCCATGTATTTTCTTATGTCTTAACAGCAAAACATCCAAATTGTTTTTTGTTGTGGATATGTAGTTAGTAGCCCCATTGGCTAGAACAGGGTTTCCCAGTTAGCACTCCAACCTGGTCAACTCCTGAATGGGATTACCTAACTGGGTATTGTAAGGTATCAAATAAATCATGCCATTACATGTGACTTAATGGTCAAGTCAACATTTATGTCACTTTTAAAGTTTGGCAACAGTAAATAGTTGCCACTTCTATGTCCAGCTACTACAGTGGCTTCAAATAGGCTTTAGCACGCAGAGATGCCCACCTGGGGAGGCGTGTGAACGACTCCCAGGAACAAAGGCTGTTACCATGGAGAGAGGTGTCACCCGCTACCACAGGATGGCCACTCAGGGGAACTAGCCAAAGGGCAAGCAACAAAGGTGAAGTCGCCTTTGGGAGGGAAGCTGCACTGACACCCCTGAGCAGGATGCCTTTTGTTCCTGCAGACAAAGTAGGGACAGGGTTGAGGAGGGAAAACTCACCCCCAGACCGGTTCTACCGTGGGTATGTAGCCCTCTGGTAGCCACCCCACTAAGATGGGCTACCAAGCTCCTCAAAACCAAGGAAGAGTTGTGCCATCTTGAAAGGGGCAAGAATGTGGCACTCTGGGATAGTCAGATGCCGCACATCACATGAACTTCATCACTAAGTAGGAGGGGAACCAGTAGCCCATTGGCTAGTGACCATGTGGTCCCCTCCAGGCACTTTCCTGAAATAAGTAAGGCACCTGCCACTCTGCACACTAGTACACACCTGACTTGAAGAAGGGACCAAAAAAGGATTGCCCTTCTGCTCTCAACCTGCACAAAGAAAGGTTGCACCGTCAAGAGGACTGCACCTGCTGCACTTTTGGGCTAGTGAGATTGGGACTGTGCCTGCGTGCGGCTCCTGATCCCGGGAAAAGTTGGTTTCCCACCTTCAAAGACAGCAGTGACTTCAAGAATCAGGTGGCTGGTCCCCTGGAACCACCTTCAGGGACACAAGAGCTGAAAGAGCACAAGGCTCCTCACTGGTAGCCACTGCAGAAGTTTTGCTACTACCGGATGGAGGGCACCATAAAAGACAATTTAGAAATAGCCAAAAGGGGCATCCATGTCTGCTGGACCCATGGGTGTTGGTTGTGACCGGATTTCTCACCCCATGCGGACACCAGCCTCCACCAAAGATTTACACCATGACCGCTGTGTTGCAAAAGCACATCAGCAACCCTTGGAACCTGCATGGAGGACTTTGTGGGACCCTGAGATCTATGGACAGAGTCGGCCCTACTCACCTGTAGACCGAGGACTCAACCGGACTACATCCCCATGGACCGCACAACATCAGGAGCATCCTTTAGCATCTTTAAGCCTGCATCCCTCAGCATCAGGACCACACCACTGATGTCTATGGCAGCAGCCTTGTAACATCTGTAACTTGCCGTAAAAATGCTCTGGTGACCAGCTAACTGTCCAAAGTATACTCTCTGGACCCCTAGACCTCTGTCCTGTTGGATATAGTCACCCAACCCGGGCCGGAGTAGTTGAACTAACTTTTTCAAACTTTTCAAAAGTTTACAAACATTTTTGACCAATGCTTCTTTATTTTATTTTTTTAAATCTGTATCTCTGGACCCCTCTGGTGGATTTTGCTGATCAAGGTCTCTAAAATTTCATTAAAATATGCTCTATTTTTATAAAGTGTTGTCATGTCTCTTTCTTGTTTTGTGACTTTCTTATTCCGTTGTTTGGTGCTATTAAATGCTTGGCACATTGTTCCTATGCTAAGCCTAGGTGCTCAGAGCCATATCTTCCCAGGGTTGAGCTTAAGGTTTTCAAACACGACTGACTGGATCCAAGACAGTTTTTGCAAGTGTATTACACGATAAGGCCCTACAGCCATATCATATAATACGGTGGACAGTCAAAATATCGATTTTTAAATATCGAAGCACAGTTATATCGAGTTTTAAATATCGTAGGGACAAAATATCGAAGTCAAGAATATCTACAACCAGAATATCGAAGTTAAGGTAAGAAATATTGATGTTGTAAATATCGATGTTAGTAATATCGATAGTTAAATTATCGATGTTAATAATATTGATATTTATATGAGTGTTATGTATTTTAGTATGTATTTAATATGTATGTGTTCTATATTTTTTGTTAAGTATTGTACTGTTTTTTAAATATATGTATAAATTTTTTAGAAATTTGTAAATTTTTTAAAGTAAATTTTGCGTTTTAGTACCGTAGCGGGTTGTGGGTTTATAGGGGAATAGGGTCGGAAGTAATTTAATTTTTATTAAGTAATTATAAATTTTTAATTATTGTTATTAATAATAAATTTATTGTTAATTAATTATTAATTGGTAATTAATTATAATTAATTGATAATTATTTTATTTGTATTAATTTATTATTGGAGTGGGTTGTGTGTTTTTAGGGGAATAGGGTGGTAAGTAAATTATTTGTAATTAATTAATTAATTAAGAAAAATTGAGTATTGATAATTAATTTTTCTGTTAATTTGTAATGGGTTATTAATTTTTAGTAAATATTATTTATTGGTATTGATTTTTTTGTTTATTAATTAGTTATTAATTTTTATTACATTTTATTTATTGATATTAATAATTTTTTGTTAGCTAATTTTTAATTGGTTAATACTTTTTATTAAATATTGTTTATTGGCATTGATATTTTTTGTTAATTAATTATTAATTCGTTAATGATTTTTATTAAATATCATTTATTGGTATTAATAATTAATTTTTTTGTTAATTAATTATTAGTTGGCTCTTACTTTTTATTAAATATTATTTATTGGTATTGCTAATTAATTAGTTTGTTAATTAATTATTAATTGGCTATTAATTTTTATTACATATTTATTGTTATTGAATTTTTTTAAATTTAATTATTAATTGCAAATTAATTTTTATTAGTTGAAAATTAATTTAATTGTGTGAAATTTTATGTGGAGTGTGTTGTGTGTTTATTGGGGAATAGGGTGGGAAGTATTTAATATTATTAAAGTAATTATTATTTTTGATATATTTGTAGGTTTTTTTTCTAAATTTATTAATCAATCATTATTTAATTACAATATTTATTTCATTTATAAGTATGTTATTTTTAACATCTACGCTATCCAGCGCTTTCCCTACTGTTGCACTCTCTGGAGTGGGAATAGTAATTTTTACCCCTACGCTATCCAGCGCTTTCCCTACTGTTGCACTCACTGGAGTGGGAATAGTAATTTGTACCCCTACGCTATCCAACACTTTCTCTACTGTTGCAGTATGTGGAGTAAGTATATATATTAATTTATATGTATATGTTTAATTTATTTTAACATTTAATGTATGTTATTATTTTTAAATATCTTTTAATATTTTTAACTATATTTATTTTAATTATATGTATTATTTACTTCATTTTACATTATTATTAAAACATTTTAAAAAACGATATTTTTAACTTCAATATTTTTGACAACTATATATTTTTTCCGATATTTTTGTACTTACCTTTATGTAGATTGGACTTAGATATTTTTGACTTCTGTATTTCTGTGTCGATATTTTTGCAGGTCGATTTTTTGTCCGTCGATATTCTGTCATACATTCATATAATACACCCAAATCCTCCCACGTTCACACTGCCTCCACTGATGCAGCTATCAACCACTGCCCAAACAAGCCTGAATCCATGAAGTCCACCAAGCATCAGCCAGCATCCATGGAGTACTCAAAGGTGAGACCTCCACACCTCATTCAAAGGGCCACCTGAAGGGCCAAATAAAAAAAAGAATGAGCTGCTTTGACCAGAGAAACAACACAGACCCCATGACTTTAAGTAGGATGAAAAAAGTACGGGGAGGGCTCTAAAAGGGATGTGGCCTATGTAGTTAAGGACATGGCTTAAACATGTAAACTACACTTCTGTGATTCCCGTAGTGTGCCGCCTGACCAGTATTTGCATCCAGATATATAACACAACAACTTGTATACACATAAGAACAGCCAGGACTATTGGCTTTGTCAGTGATTATTAGCTCTTTGAGATAAATGAATAACTGTAATGATTTTGTCTGAAATAATTAATATTAAAAATGTTTCAAATCTGAAACTGTGAGACTTTGAATTAAACATTGCTGAGGCGTGTGGAAAGGGTAGTGGTCTTCAGAGTGTCTCAATCACTCCTGTTATGTTCACTCTCTGTTTGATGTGCACTCTTTTTCTCTTCAGGATTCTCTTTTTACCCGCTCTTGAATGCACTTCCCCACATCTCCCTCACTTCACCATGTACAAACACACAACATTCCGAATCACTTGTAAGCACTGTATTTTCTTTTACTTTCACCTTGTCAAAATGTTGACAATTGTGTAACTCCTTCACACACATATGTACAGAATCACAATTGCAACTGAAATACGCGATTATTGCTGTGTGTGCTCTGCAGAGAGGCTAATGGGACCTCTTTTGGCCACATATGGTAGTGCACCCTGCAGAAGATATGGTAAATCCACCCTACCCATAATGCATTGCATGCAAGACAGTACCAGGAGTACATTCAAATAGCTATGTCCCTATATACAATTAGTAGCTTTGAAATGTGATGAAATAATTATTATATTAATTCAGGATTAGGTCGTACTCTGTGTAGAGCTGATGAAGGGAAATTTATAGAAGGTCTCATATAAATGTGAGATGTGCTAGTGAGCAAAGCAACCACTGCCAGCCTTGCTTAGGGCCAAGCGCGTGTCCTGCCTGAAGCCTTTAATAAAATAGTGTTCTGAGGCTGAAATTTAAACCTAGGGAGTAACAACACATGTAACGGGGTGTCCTCATGGGATGTTACGAGATGATACAAGGCGGTACTAGGGAGGGACTAGCACGTGTCCTGCCTGAAGCCTTTAAGAAAATAGTGTTCTGAGGCTGTAATTTAAACCTAGGGAGTAACAACACATGTAACAGGGGGTGTCCTCATGGGATGTTACGAGAAGATACAAGGTGGTACTAGGGAGGGACTACTAAGCCTATTGACCCTGTCCTGTCCCTGTTCATGTACAAAGGACAGGGACAGGAGCCAATTAAAAAGATAGGAGGAAATGGGCAGAGCTTTATGCCCATATCCTGAATACAGCATGTCTCAAAGAGACACAGCAAGCACTGCCTAGGCGAGACCTAAAAAGGTTGTGACGTCTGTACAGACTTTTGAAAGCTGGCAGTGTCGTAGCAAGTTCGGGTCACTTAAAAACTGCTAAGGGGCAGCTTGGGTAGCGCCAGTACAAAGTTCTACTGTACACAAAACATAATTCAAATTAGGACTTCTCCAGGTCTCTAGTTTCAAGAAACGTACAGGCTTGGAAATTTTCCCTGGGTGCTGGCTGAGTTAGGGCCCAGAAACCCCAACTAGCCAAATTCTGAAAAAAGGGTGAATGAGATGGATCTGTCACCGAACCTATCCAAATCATGTCATGGAAATCAGTAAACAGGGTACTAGACATAATTCCTATAAACTTTGCACACATAGTTTAGTGAAAGTCCCTGCTTTCTCCAACCTTGGTATATTATTTGACGAGAAACTTAATTTTAAAAATCTACAGGAGGGGAGCTTTTAAAAATGGTTAGATCAACTGGAGCAATTGCAAATTACGCACACAGATTGGGTACTTGGTCACCAGAGATAATTTTAAAACTATATAATTCTTTTTGTATTTCTAAAGCTCTATATGGCAGCGAGGTTTGGGGGTACATGGCGGCTAGTAAACTCCAAACTGCAGAAAACAAATATTTCAGACGTATTCTGAAAGCCCCCCCTCGTACTCCCTCGTACTCTATACATGAGGAACTAGGGACTAAGTACATCATGGATATGGTTGCGGTTAAACCCCATGTTTGTTGGGTGAAGATCTGGTCAAATGAGGAGGCAGGTTTTAACAGACTCGTAATTCAGGACTGCCTCTCACTTGACCACGCACTTAAAATACCCTGGCTAAAATACATCAAGGATGCCTTTATTGCCTTATGAAGAGCAGATATGTTCTCCAGATAGAACAACATTTATTTATTTGAAAAGTTTTATAAAGCGCAAACAAGCCCCACAGGGGTATCCGAGCGCTGTACATAGTTGGCGAAAGCAAGGGTACAAACATAATGAAAGTAAGTAAAGTTACAACCTGTGGGAAAAAACATTCAAGTTAAGGAGTAGTGGGGTATCAACAGTGCCATATAAGATGCAGAGTGAAAACATCATACAATAGTAAGAATCAAGACGTGCAATATGACTCAGGGAATTTTAACAACAGAACAAGAGCGAGATCATCAGTTAATGCAGTTCCGGAGCCAACGAGGAATAGATCATAGAAAGGTAAAGAAAACATAAAATAAGGCATCAATGTAATACTCCAAGATTTAGGTTATTAACAACACAGGAGCAAGATCATAAGAATAGGGAGTTAGCATTCGTTCATTAGTAATCGTTTGACCAGTTTTTTAAAGGAAGTAGTGGAAGGATTGGATCTGATCTCGGATGGCAAGGAGTTCCAGATTCTCGGAGCAAGACCGGTGAAAGCACGGTTGTAAGATCTTTTCTTCTTGAATCTTGGGGGTTTCAAGAGAAGGGTGGACGTACTTCTGAGGTTCCGGCTGGCGCCTGATAGCTCAAGCTTATTTGCTAGATAGTACGGGGTATTGTCGTGTATGGCTTTATGAGTCAGACACGCTATCTTGAGTCGGATTCTATCTTCAATAGATAACCAGTTTAGTTGCAGAAGGTCGAGGGAAATATGATCATATTTTCTCGAGCCCGTTATAAGTCTAGCCAATGCGTTCAAGGTAGCTTTGAGAGGGGCCAAGCTAGCTTTGGGAAGTCCAGCGAGGGTCACCAGCCCATATTCCAATCTAGGGATAATCAGGGATTGAACCGCAGGCCTAAGATCTTCTGGGGGGAGGAAAGGTTTGATTTTCTGCAGTGTGTTGAGTTGGAAATTGGCTCCCCTAGTAGTAGCATTGATGTGTGCTTGCATGTTTAGGTGTTTATCCAAGGTGATGCCTAAAGATTTGGCAGAGTCTACAACATGAGGTGTGCAGTTCAGAGTAGTTAGGTGTTTGATCCAGTCAAGGGTAGGAGCCGAATGATTAGGTGGGGTGATCAAAAGAAATTCAGTTTTGAGAGTATTTAGTAGGAGATGGTTCTGAGCTAACCATTGTTGAGTTTGGGCAAGTGCAGCATTTAAAGTTTTTATGTCCTCTTGCGAGGAGATCTTCAGGTATAATTGCGTGTCATCCGCATACATGTGGTATTGAATGTTCGCTCTGTTCAGAATGACCGCAAGAGGTTCCATGAAGAGGTTGAAGAGAGTGGGCGAGAGTGCAGAACCTTGGGGGACTCCGATCATGACCGGGGTACTGGAAGCGAGGGCATGTTTAACTTTGATTCTTTGTGTGCGGTTGTGCAGGAAGGAGGCAAACCAGTTTAGGACCAGGCCCGAGAGACCCATCCTATGTTGAAGAAGATCAATCAGGTTATCATGTTTGATGGTATCGAATGCTGAGGACAAGTCCAGAAGAATCAGGAGACAAGGGACATTTTGGTCAACGGCTATCATGGCATCATCAACAATGTGCGTAAGTGCCGTTTCAGTACTGTGCCCTGATCTGAATCCTGATTGATGAGGGTCAAGGAGTTGATATTTCTCAATGTGTTTGCAGAGCTGCGAATGTACGCATTTTTCGAGCAATTTAGCTAGAGTCATACTGCTGGTGATAGGCCGAAAGTTGTTTGGATCTGATAGGTCCGCACTGGGCTTTTTAGGAATGGGAGTAACTTGCCCAACTTTTAGGTAGTCTGGAATCTTTCCCTGTAAGAGGGATTCGTGAATGAGCCTGGACCAAAGAGGGAGAATGGCTGGGATTAAATCTTTATAGAGCTTGGCGGGTAGAGGATCACCAAAATGGTTAGAAGGTTTGATGGATGCCATGTTGTGAAGCATCTCAGTGCAGTCTGGTAGGAGAAAACAGCTCCAGGAGGCGTTATTTTTGAGAGAGCCTCCCAAAGGCGGGTAAAATGTCGTGGATTCTGCCCCCTCCCCTGATCCTGCGGGATGAATCTTAGAAAACAAAGATAGGGTGGTAGGTAATAGCTCAAGTTCTATTTTCCTTGTTTTTTCGACAAAGTGAGCTGTAAAATCATCACCACTGGGGAGCAGGGATACCGGAGTAGAGTTCTGGTTAGAAGACTGGTTAGATTGTTCCTTAATGATCTCAAAGAGCTTTTAGGTCTATTTTTGGCTCCATCTAGTTGAATTCTGAGATGGTCGGTTTTCGCCAAGCGGATGTGTTTGTTGTAGGCGCTTCTCACTTTTCTCATTAAGCCCCGGGATAAGGATACTATCAAAGAGTTGTTTTTGAAACATGCTGCAGCTCACCATGAGGACCAGGAGCTTAGAAACCCCTTGGTGAAAGCCCACATCCTGGTAAAATCTGTGCAAGGCATGGAGCCTTATTTATCCGTTTTAACAAGTGTGCATGATAGATTCTTAATTACTCATTTTAGAATTAATCAAATTCATCATCTATTGGCTTCGCCTTCTGGCTTCGTTCCACACATAGAAGATACAGGTGCCTGTGGCTGCGACACAAGGTCTCCACAGTATACCCTCCATTTGATCTTTTTCTGTAAATACTTCTCGCATCCTAGAAGAGTGTTTCTTAAAAGGCTTTTAAAAGATCTGAGATTCAGGCATGTCCGTGTTGCCCTATTGTTTTTACAGCTTTTACCTAATATTCACACACTTTTCTGTTAGTCATTTTTTTTAATCTGCCTTAAGGTTGAGATGTTCTAGAGGTGATTAATGGTCACAACTCCTATGCTTATTTGCACGTTGTTATGCTGATACAAATGTAACAAACTTCTGTTGATCATCGTGGACCATTTATGTGTTCCCCTTTGTTTATTAATTTCTGCTTATGGCCCCTCCCAGCCTTGTTTTAATGTTTTAGCTGTTTTTGGATATCTGGTAAATTTGTATATATGGTTGTTATGCAGTCACCATATGGATTTGATGTGTTGCTTCTTTTTTAAATTGTTGCTTTTATGGCCGTATTTTCTGCCGAAATAAAGATTATTACTATTATTAAAAACTAACATTAGGAGCTTGAGCTTCCCTCACATACACAGCACGCACAGGCCATTCCATTCTTCCTTTTATCACCTGGATACAGAAAAGGCAACAGCAGGGCAGCCTTGAGTCATGTTAAAACATATACAGTACACGCATTTGTAATGGAAACTTTCCTTATCCCTGAGCTTTTCTGAGTTCTACTGGATGATTCAAAGGGCTGAACAATATGACATGACTGCAGAACAGCAACAGGGGGAAAAGAAAAAGGTGTCTGTGTTATCAAGAGTATGCTATAAACAAAACTGGTAAAGTCTTATTACCATGAAATGTGTTAAAAACTTTAGTCACGTTATTCCTGTGTCAAAACTTCTCAACCATAATGTACCTCTTTCTTTAGAGTTTGCCATTCGGTGTTTGTCCTTACAGTGAGGTATTTTCCTTTAAGATGCAGAGCACCTCCTATTGTGGACTGTTACTCTCTGCATGCTAGCAATGCCTTGTATACACAGATCTGTGTGCTGTGCTGTTATGGCTCGCTTCCTTTCGTTCTCTTTAAATCAATAAAGTTGATTATCAAAAAAAGATGCTGAGCATCTCCTTTGGAGCTGGATGTCACTCCGTTCAGCTTGCAACGCGACCACACTTACTATGAAATGTACCAAATGTCTCTGTACGATGCTTACTTTTAGCAGTTGATGCCTGCCTTGGTGTACTCAGAGATGCGTGTGTTTAAAGTATCCTACTTGACCTTACCATGGCTCTTCATTTTCCATTTACCGGGCAGTGGTTGTGCTCATGGTTTGATGCCAGCCTTACCTCAATGTTTAACTTGTGGTGCAACACCATTTACTTTGAAATGTATATATGTTTGCAGTGTGGGAACAATGTGGTAAAGGTAAACACCACACTACAATAGCATATGCAAAAACAATATCCCCACAAGTTCCGGCTTGGTATTAGCTCTACCTAGCCGGGGAGCACAGCATCAAGCCACCAAACTGGAGAGCACACATGACACCTTTGACATGGCACTGGAAGCCTCTAGTAAGCATAATACATCTGACCCTCACATACCATGAGGCTTGTGCTGCTCTCCCGTGCACACTGTTGGGATGGAAACCTTAGTGTTTGAAAGGAGTGAAAGCATTGGATGTGCTTGGTCATGGCAAAATTCTATTAACGTTCTTTTAACTTGTCTAAATGTTATTATAAACATTTTAGTGTTCGGCGGGACCCACACACATATGGTGGCCAAGAATTTACAGCAAGGGCAGTGCTTCAAGGCACACACTGATGGGTCAGCATTGGAGTTCAAACAGTATTGTATTGGCCATTATACCTCTTATAAGCACCTACGCGCCTTCGGAATCAACAATTAAATAGCAACTCTGTCATGCATGACTGGAAGAATGTTGCGAGTAGGACTTTTGGATGAGTGCGCCATTCATGTCGTCACAGGCATGTTGCAGCACTTTATTGGACGAGGTGAGGCTCAAAAGTGTGGGAGATGGGGCCATTGTCTGTATAAACAGACCATTCATTATTTTCAGTTGAGGCCCATTGAGTTGTTTGTTCTAGGGAACAGCCAGAGCTTCCTACAGTGCGACACACAACACTACACAATTCCACACCACACAATTCACCGCCACACAATTCAAAACCACCCAACATAATTACTCTCCACATAATACCACTCAAAACAACATACTTCAACTCCACATAATTACACGACTCAATACCACAAACATATAACCCACATAAAGCCACTCTGTGCCACATAGCAACAATCAAACTAAATACACTCCACGCCATATAATTCCTATCAGCATAATTTCACTCAGCGCCACAGTTCCACGCCAGACAATTCAACTCCACAGATTTCCATTCCGTTCGAAACCAAACCATGTAATTCAACACAATTACACAACACACCACATACATCGAATCCACACCACAGAATCCCACATCATGCTACAAAATTCAATAGCACACCACATAATTAAACTCCACTACATATCACTGCACAACACAATTCATTCCACATAATTACAGTCCATGGCACACAGCCCCACCCCACATAATTCCGGTACACTAAATACCACAAAATTATCCACATAATTCTACTGCACACCATGCCACATAATTCCACTATAACATAATGGGGTAACCCAAATACTGTCCGCGGACCTGGGTATCGATTGATATAGAAAACAGTTGGTCCTAGACTCATTTACCATGCAATCGAGTCGTAGTAACGTTCATGATTTGAAATACAATTTAGATATGCATATGATTAGCATAAAGTAACAAATACAAACAAAGTTCTCAAATTTGCGCACCTTCAAATAAAAATGGCACCCATTACTTCTTTGAAAAGATAACTGTTTTAATTTCACAGACTACTTTTATGTAGGTAAACATATTACCATATTCTATAGCAAGATGAGAGGTTGCTCCAAAGGGAAGTGAGAAGAATCGTGCTCATGTGTGAGACAGATAAGGTGAAAAAGAGGGATATCAGAGTGAAGATGGGTTCAAAAATAATGATTACATTTATTATAAACAATGAAAAACTGGTTATAGGTAACATCAAGACCAGTTAATCAGGGCCTGCCCCTCATGGGTCATTCCTGTCGTCGTTCACGATTTTTCAAAAAGAAACAGAGATATCATCTGTAGGTTGGGCAGGGTAAGGGTGGCGTAGGGTACAGGCCCACTTGGGAAAAGAATGTTGACCTTTCGACCCTGGCGCATGGAGGGTAAGTTATATCCTCAGCTCACGGGTCTTCCTCAGGACAAGGGGAGGGGAGAGTAGTAGGTGTCTGTGGGGTGGCCTGATCACAGCTCCTGGTGGTGGGTAGTCTGCACAGTTGTTGCGGTGTAGAACAGGGTATCCTTTAACCTTGATTAGTTAAGTCTGCCAAAATAACAAAGGAGAATTACTCCATCGTGGGTGAACAAATTGCCCAAAGTGGTCTTGTTCTTAAAATATGAAGAGCAGCCCGGGGGAATCCATGCCTTGCTCGTCAGGCCAAAGCACTGTAATTCCACTACACAATTCCACTCCAAGCAATTCCACGCCACACAATTCCACAACTAACAATTCCAATACAACCCTTATAATTCCACCCCACACCACATACACCCACTCCATAACACGTGGGTAAAAGACATTGTCATTTACAAGGCTGATAGCTCTAACTCTCACAAAAGCGAGACCTACTGGCTTTACCAATGCTTGTCTAACATGGTCGCAATTGTTTAAAAGAGCAGCCTTCTGTTCTTGTGGTGAGAGCGGCATCAGGTTTTCACGTGGAGTTTTATTGCAGTCTTGTTACAAATGTAAATATATCCAAGGCTTACGTTGTTTTGGTTTTTTTACAGTTAAACAGAAAACAACCTATTTCTTTGTATTTTTGAATGGGGGAATGTATTCAGTGAAACTGTTCTGTCAATCATGACTACTGGGCATTTACTAACAAAGCTATACACAGCTGTGTGTTTCTACTAAGGAACCTCTTTACCCCTAAACATAAGATTCACAGATAACTATCTTATCTTCAGAAGACTACTCAAGAGTTGGCTCTTCCCCACATAACCACCATACTCAAACACAATTGTACAGCATATCCCTGTGTACATAAGCATTTATTTGGATTATATATACATGTATCTAGATATGTCTATTCCTTTGTAGTGCGTATAATAAATATGTATATATATATATATATATATATATATATATATATTATATTCACTGAAAAAAACACAGGTTTAAGGGACATTATAGTTAGTCTGACATTTCACTCGTACAAAAAAGAGAAATTCAGCCGTTATAGTTAGCTGATCTAACTATAACTCACGGCCCCGCAATGCATTGCCGATGACGTCACATATTACATCACTCATGACATGGTCAGTGACATTACTGATGGCATCTCAAATGACATCACTGATGACATCATCCACTTAATCTCTGATGAACCTACTCACACCCTAATATAACCTTTCATACACCCACTCTAAAATACAGACTACCATTCTCGAAACCACAGACACACCAATACCAGTTAGTACATACCCGCTCACTTGATTCCTAGGTCTACACACACATCCACTCACTCACCCATACAGTCACGCATACATGCAGTCACTCATCAATACAGCCACTATTATATGCACTCATACACCCATACAGACACTCACACACCGCCACTCACCCAGAGTTACTCACACACCTAGTCAGTCACCCAAAGAGTCAATCACAATGCCATTTACTCACCTATACAGTTATACACACACCACCTCACTTATTCATACAGATACTAACACATACTTACTCTGTTATACAATCACTGACACAAGCACACACTCATCCATACATCCACTCTCACAATCACTCACTCTCACATACAGCCATTTGTTAGACCTGTCAGCCCTAGGGTGGTCTTCCCCTACCTTTTTTTCCCTTTTTGCTTCCTAACTGACCGCCATTTTTGTTGGACATAGGACTCTGGGCACCTTACCGCTGTGAAACAGTGCTGAGGTGCAGGTGCTCTCTCCTAAACACAGGGTGTCATAACATGTCTGCCACAGGCCCCTGCTACAGCGGTGAGGCTGCCATCCTATCTGCGCGCTAGTAGCTGGCATGGGCTGGGACTGGATGCTACTGTAACCCTGACAGCCCCGCCCTTGTCACCATAGATAGACACCACAGAGTCCCTAGATTCTTCCAGAACCTTCCAAACCCCCAACTTGCCGCCTTTTTCCTGGGTCACCTGACTTAGGGGTATAAAAGAAAGGGAGGGAACCCTAGATGACTGTTACACTACTGGACCTGGGGACTCTCCACTGGAGTGGAGGCTGCTGAGTTAGGGGAATTACTACACTACTGAGGCTGACTGATCCTAGGAACTGCTGCCCCAAGTGAGCTGAGTTACCCTGCCTGCCTGCTGACCTTGCCCTGCGGGAGGGGAACCAGGGATACCACCCCCAGTGTGTCTCCACCAACCGGGCTAACTGACTGCCTGATCAGGGGACTCTGAACCAACTGCATGGACTGTCCGTGCAACACTGCCCGAGGTACCTGACCTGGAGTCCGCTGCAGCGCTGTGGCTGTGTAGCGCCGTTGAGGTGAGGCGCTGTGTCCCCAAGATCACCACTGCTGGCCCGGTCGCCCGACTGCCTGGTGAGCTGTACTGCTGCGGAGAAAGCGCTGTGTGCCCTGAAATTCACCGCCGCTGCCGGGGGAGCGCTGTCGCGCGCTGGGGAGAAGAAGCGATGTGCCCCGAAGTCACCAACGCTGCCCGGGGGGCCGTGAAACTGACCTGAGAGGCGCTGGTGCGTGGTGGAGGCGCCGGAGGCCGAGAAATCACCGCCGTCGCCCAGGCCCCGGGGAGCGCCGTGTCGCTGGGGCGTTGTGGCAAAGAAGCGCTTGTGGCCCGGAGTTCACCGCCGCAGGCCCGAGAGGAGTGCGGCCGGTCAGGGAACCACCGCCGCAGGCCCGAGAGGAGTGCGGCCTGTCAGGGAATCACCGCCGCCGGCCGGGCGGGAGAACGAGACCAAGGGAATCCCCAGCGCTGCCCGGAGAACGCCGCGCTGGGGTTGGTGCAGAGAGCGAGCGTCGCCTAGCAACCGGGACTCCGGCCTGCCTCGTCATCGGCAGCAGCTCGGAGGAGCCGTGCATGGATTGGTTACCGAGCGTGGTGCTGCCAGGCAACCCGGAGCCCGCCTTGGAGAAGTCCGGAGGAGCCCACGAGAGTGCGAGAGCCTTCCAAGCTCTCCCGACCGGCTCCCCTGCTGTGGGAAGCCCCACGAGTTCCTTCACAACCAACCTCCTCCCCAGGTAACGGCCCCGCGAGAGGTGTGGAGTGGGTGACTGGGGGGGGGAGGGGAGGTCTGCAGGCCATTGATCCCGGTGAGAGGTAGCGTTTGCCGGGAGCCCTCCGGGGTGGGCACATCACTCAAGCCCGGCTTTGCCCTGACAGTAGTGCCCAAGAGGAACACGGAGGCACTCCATGGGGTCATCCTAACTGTAGCTCTCCCAGAGTTCATCCTGAACCCCCTTTTGTTTGGGAACTTTGTTAATGGAATGTAATTCTTGCCATGTTTGCCTCACCAAAGATGGAACTGAAGAGACTCCTGTTCCCTATTACTGATCTGGCTAAGAGTTAGAGAAGGCGACTCACAGAACGTGTACCTGTCAGTTATGTTTGAGATGCGCAAGGAAAGTTCTGAATATATTTGCATTGCATTCTGACAGATTTGCCTGAACCTCAGATAAAGGTATTTGAGTTTTGCATAAAACTGAAGTGGTGGCTCCTTTGTGTGTGGTTTACTGCGTCAGTGTGGATGTGTGTTGCACAATTACTTTACACATTGCCTCGTGCGTGCCTACCTGCCTCGCGCCAAGCTACCTTGTCGGAATCGGTGGTCCCTACTTGGACTAGGGTGCAGACTCTGGCCAACTGGAGACCCCGGTTCTAACACCAATATATACTCCAACACTCACATATACTGCCATTCACATATGCAGTTACTCACACATATACCAGAGACATCCATTCACTCACCAACACAGCCATATGCACACTCACTCACCCATACAGCCCCTCGCTGATGCACTCATGAACCCATACACCCAGTGAATCACCCACTCACACATCCATGCAGGTAGTCACACAACACACAGACACTCAGGCACCCATGCAGGTACTCCGACAACCAATCAATAACCCATATAGACACTCATCTACCTATTCACCAGCCCATGCAGCCACTTACACACCAACTGACAGACTGATACAGACATTCACACTGATTAGTCACTCACCCATACATTCACCCAGACACGTATAATCACTCACTTATACAGTCAGTCACACACTCACTGAATCATCATATATATATCACATTCTTAAACTTTTTAGAAACACTCACAGTCACTGGATGATGTCATCAGTGATGTCATTTGAGATGTCATCAGTGATGTCACTGACCATGTCATGAGTGATGTAATATGTGACGTCATCAGTAGTGCATTGCGGGGGGGTGAGTTATAGTTAGCTCAGCTAACTATAACGGCTGAATTTTGCTGGTTTTGTACGAGTGAAATGTCAGACTAACTATAACATCCCTGAAACCTGTGGTTTTTTCAGTGAATTTTATATATATGTATTCAATCTCCTATTACTCTTACAAGGAAGGAATCAGCACTCAGGTTGTAGTTTGGAAGTATTAAATCTGCAAAGGACGCGATCCACGCGTTTCGGCTCGTCCGAACCTTGATAACGATACAAGACGTCATTGTAGCTTCCCTATTTAAATGTACAAATGCCTCCAGTTGCCAACATTAACAAAGGACTACATATTACATTAATCCAAAAAGCTGGCGGCCATATTGGCCTGGTCACGATGAGAAAATTCAGGAATTCATACAATAAAGAAAAGAAAACAAGTGTTGATATGCACACAATGTCATTTCAACATATCTTGCCCCTTGACCGCTGTACCTGTATGTTCGTCAAAGTGACTTGTTCATAATAAACATACTTACGAATGCAAACATCAACATAAACAATGGACTACACATTACTTTAAAGTGAAAGGCTATCGGCCATATTGATCTGGGCACTTTGCGTATTATAATGGTTCTTACACGAAAAAAGAAAAAAAGGGGTGTTAATATACACACACTATCCCTAAATAAAGTTCTAGCGATTATAGTTCCATTCCATTCACAGCTCATTTGAGATGTCATGTGTGATGTCATGAGTGATGTCACTGACCATGTCATGAATGATGTAATGTCTGAGGTCGTAAGTAGTGCATTGCGGGGGCGTAAGTTATAGTTAGCTCACGTAAGTATTACTGCTGAATTTCACCTGTTTTGTACGAGTGATATCTGAGTCTAACTATAACGTCCTTGTAATCTTTGTTTTTCAGCGAATTTCTAGTTTTTTTAACGTTAAGTAAGATGCCTATCACAATGGATGGTGGGGGGTTGGAAGCAGGGCCTGTCCTGGCATTGTGCTGCCCCCACCCAAGCTTGCTGCTCCTGCCTCCCCTCTCCTTGCCATCCATTGTCCAAGTCCATGCCCCTGCTCCCTCGTTACAGCCCTGTGTGGCCATTGTTCTGCCACTGGCCTTCCCGCCTTCTCAGTTAGCTTGCTGCCCCATCCACTTCCTCCCTATCCTCTGTTGTCTGAATCCATGCACTAGCCTCCTCCCTCCTGCCATGCATGGTCTGATGTGCTGCCACAGCCCTCCATTTAGCATGATGTCCCAGTCCACTACTCCTGCCCTCCATAGCCCAATTCTGTGCCCCATCATTTACCTCCTGCTTAGCCTCTGTGCTTAGCTTGCCGCCCCTACTCTCCTTCCCCCTGCCCTCCGATGTCTGTGTGCATGCCCCCTGCTCCATCCTTTTTGCCCACCATGTTCCATGGACATGCCCCTCCTATCTACTCTGAGTGTTCTGTTGAGCTGCCACTCCCCTCCCACCTGCCTAGCATTGTCAGATGACTGTAACATGTCCCTACCACCTCCACACTGCCTGGCCACGTTCCATGCCCCTATCACCTTCCTCCTGTCCTCCATGGTCCATTTTACTGCCACACCCTTCTGCCCTCCCTGGTCTGTTGTACTGCAACTGCTCCTCCTGCCTGCCCCGCGTGGTCTGTTGTGAGGCCCCCTCCCCTGAACTCTCTTGTCTGTGCCCACCTCCTACCCCTCCCTTCTATCCTCCATGGTGTTTTGTGCATGCCCCTGCCCCCTCCTTCTTGCCCATCATGGCCATTGTCCTGCCACTAGCCCTCCGGCTTGCCATGCATGGTCTTCTGTGCTGCTATGGCCCCTCCCACCTTCCCTGTGTGGTCAGCTAGCTGCCCCTGACCCCCTACCACCTTCCCTCCATGGTCTGGGTGTATGCCATTATAGTCTCACTGTTGCCCTCCATGGTGTGTTGTGCTTCTAGTGCCCATCCTGCCTGACCTCCATGGTCAGCTTGCTGCTCCTGCCCTGCCCCCCTTGCCCCTGCCCTCTGTTTTCCATGTGCAGACCCCTATTCCCTCCCTCCTGGCTTGTCTGTTCCATTGTAATGCCCCTGATCCCTCCCTCCAGCCCTTTATGGTCCGTTATGCTGCAGCTTTCTCTCCTGTCTGTCCATTATGGTCAGCTTGCTGCCATTGCCTCTTTCCCCTCTGTTCTCTGTTGTCCATGTGCATGGTCCTGTCCCTTCCCTATTGCTTTCCATGGATTGTTGTGCTGCACTGCTGTCCCGCATGCCCTGTGTGGTGTATTGTGCTGCTGCAAACCCTGAGGCCTGCCCTGTAAGGTCAGTTTGGTACACCTGTCCATGTCCCTCCTGTCCTCTGTTATCCGAGTCCATGTCCCTACCCCAATTCCTCCTGCCTTCCATGATCCAATGTACCATACTTGCTAACATTTTGAACTTGGTAAGAGGGAGATTTTGAAAAAAACTGGGGAATTGATTTTCCTCATTGACTTACATTGAAAAAGAGGATATTGTAGACAGGAGACGGATAAAATAAAGCCCATTTGGGCTTAAAAATATTGGGCGTTTCCTGGCTGAATCGGGTCTGTTGGTATGTATGGTTGCACTACCACTGCCTCTTCCTTCTGCCCACAATGGTCTATTATATTGCCACAGCCTCTCTTGCCTGTCCTGCACTGTTGGTTTGTTGCCCCTGCCCCCCTTCCCACTGCACTCCATAGTCTGTTGTGCTGCCACTGCCCTTCCTGCCTGCCCAGTGTGGTCAAATTGTTGCCTCTGCAACTTCCTACCTGCCTTCAATTTTCCGTGCCCTTGACCTCTGCCTCTCAACAGTATCCTAATGAACAACTAGATTGCTAACATTCTATATTTATTACAAAAGTGTGGCACGCCTGACGTCATCTTGATGTAACAAAACTGTAATACCTAAAGCATTTCCTTTAGAAATTATAGAAATGAGAGGGTCTTATTTGCTTCGAAATTATGGTTAGTGCTCTAAAAAACTAAAATGAGGACATATTTTCTGAGTTCTCAAATAGCGACAAAGCACTTTTAAATTATTTGTTATCTTTATGTTTTTTATCCAGTTGACCACTTGATTAAATGTTGCACTTAGGGGAGAGGATGTGGTGTTACTTCCAGAGCTGCAGACTTTGCAACTGGGGAACCAGGTTGGAGTTTCTGCTTCAGCTCGACATTCTGTGATTCTGGTCAAATCACTTAATCTCCCCATGCCTACAACCAAAATGAATTTGTTCTTGTGTGATGTAACCAATGCTCATGTAAAGCACTCCAATACCTGACCAGTCTGCACTATATAAAACTGCAAAAAAACAAAAAATAAAAAGTGTTTTCCACACTTCTGTCATTGGGCTATACATGGGCTACATCTGGGTGCTATTTGTGCTACATTTGGGCTCCTTTTTCTCTGGTAGCCATCTTGGGAGACTTCAATTCAATTCAATAAGCTTTATTCGATCTGATTTAGAAACATAGATCACAAAAGTGTACATAAAAATAGTAAATCCTCTTTCTTAATACAATGAGAATTAATTAAAACCAGTATGTAAAAACGGGTGTTACAAAGCCCGGCTCAGAGCAACTTCAGATTAAACAGAATAGTAAAGTTCAATGTTTCGCAAGATCAATCTCAAGTACTTCGTGCAAAATACCCAATAAGGGGTCCATGTAAGATGCAACGCTCCAATACCTGACCAGTCTGCACTATAAAAAACTGCAAAAAAACACTTCTGTCATTGGGCTATACGTGGGCTACATCTGGGTGAATTTGTGCTACATTTGGGCTCTTTTTTCCTCTGGTGGCCATCTTGGGAGACTTATTTGTTATGAAGTTTCCTAATTTCCTCATTTACTGCAGTCTCCTCAGTAGGAAATGCTTTCAGTTTTTTACTTTGATTCCATCAAGAAGGCATTCAGATGTGTCATACATTTGCCATAAATTCAGAATGTTAGCGCTCTACTTGCTCATTAGATCACTGTAGTAAAGCTACTGCTCACCAGGGAGTTAACTGGAAGTCTGCTGCTGGTATTGAAAGTGCATGTTTCAGTCTGCATGTCAGAATTTTTCAATAAAATAGAAGAGGATTTGAGAAGTCACTCAAAATGTGCCCTAATTTTTCTTTCTGCAGCACTAATCATAATTTCTATGGCAAAATAAACCCCTCATTTGGTTCCTTTTTTAAATTAAATGTTTTAAGTGTTACCAGTTTATTCCAATCAAGATGGCTTCAGGTGTGCCATACTTTTATCATAAGTAAGACTGTTAGCGCTCTAGTTGTTCTTTAGAACACTCTGGGAAGCTGCAGTAGAACACAAAGGAATCAACCAGTGTTGCCAGATTGGGCTATTTCCCGCACAAATGGGCGACATTTTTCCCATTTGTGTGAGAAAAAAAACAAATTGCGGGAGGCTACTTTTTGGGCGCTTATTGGCCCCTTGTGCGCATTTTTACAAGCTGGGGCGGCGCCTCAGCAGTGTCTCCTTCACCACGATCATCATTGGCAGCCAGCCGTCAATGAACACGAAGCGCGCAGCATGACTGGACCTGATTGGCCAGTGTGTTTAAGTGCAACCGCACTGCACGCACCACCATATATGTGTTACTAGCTTGTTTGGCTCCCAGGGCCGTCAATCTGGTAGGGTGCGAAAGCGCTACCAATGACGGCCCTGCAAACTGTATTCTCCAGAGCCCGCGGCAGTGAACCGTCCTGACATTTCGCGCGCACAACGCACGTGCTGGTGTGCATGCCTGCAGTGACTAACGGGAACAGAACCGATTCCCAGTTTCGGGTCATGAGTTAGTAACTTGTTTAACTTGTCACTCTGAGTTGGACCTCGGGCGCCCGGCCGGGCACGTCGTGTGAGAGTGATCTTTGGGAGATCGAAGCAACATGTAAGTTTTCTCCATTGTTTGTACACAGTTTTTGATGATGTCACTTCAGAAACAAACTAGATGCGCGTCACTCTGGGGGGTGAGGTTAAAAGGACACAGTACAGAATAGAAGTGCTTCCTCTGTTATGTGTAGAGGGAGTGTATTGCAGGCTCTGGCCTTGCCCTTGGACATGGGGACAAACCAGCACAGTAACAGGGGCAGTGTTTTAAATGGGCTTTCACTTCTAAATATTTTTCTCTTCAGTACTGGAACTTTTCCTTTGCAGTCTTGTAGCAGTACAGCTGTTTTTAAAAGCACTACAAAGGTCCTTGTATATTGAGCAGTTTTCGAGCAACAAATAAAGTGTCAAGTTAACTCTGGTGATTAATGTACCTGCTGGAGAGAGATGGGAGTTTTGTCTTGTGGCAATTTTCACGTGTGTAAGGTACCCCAGAGTGTTAATATCATAGTTGCCAAGTATTCAGATTGCTAATGTGTGACATTTCCATTTTTGCAGTGACTTATGAGTGACATTCCACAGCAAAATATGACATGTCGAAAAACATTTTATACTATGTTAAAATAATGAGTTGCATATTCATAGGCTGGGACCTCATGGCACTATAAATACAGAAGTCGTTAACCACCACTCCTTACCCCTCTGCCAACCAGCTATCTATTTCTTTACTGCCTGGTTACACTCGTAGACATCTGCAGTGACTGAATTAATCAATAAGGTTTCGTAATGCAAACAAATGCATTTCTTACTGATTACTTTAACTTGGATTTATCTTGCATTTTAAACAGGCAGTGCGCCTTTATTTTATATGCTGTTACCTGAAGGTGAAGACAATGAAAACTGACTCAATAAACATATTTTGACCTTTCAGCTATGTCTTTAACTTCCTGCCCCTCCCACCCCTCTTCTGTCCTGGTACTGCCCCCACAGCAGCTCTCAAGTTTGTAGAGTGATCAGGTGCATTGAACTCAACTGTGGTATCCTGAAGGTGCTGCCAGGCGAAGCCTGCAGAGCGTGTGGTCAAACCCAGTGTGGTGGACCGGGCTGCAAACATTGCTGAGGTTACCTACAGGCCCAAGGTCTGCCAGACAAGGCTACTCTTTGACCTCCTTAGTCACGGTCCATTGCTGTTACACTAGGTGCTCCTAAGTGCTGGTTAGCAGTGCCACCTTTAAACTGTGCCCGCCACCGCCCACTGGACGGTCTACAGGGACCCCTCTGTGATCTAAGGCCAGGTGCAGGTGAGGGCTAAGTTGCTTGCCTTTTTTAGGCTGAACTGTCCATGGGGCAGAATCTGAACTGTGCACAGCAGAAACATCTTCCTACGCTGTGCCAGTGCCAGCTGACTACCAACAGCACGACCATAGAGAGCCCACTGTGAGAGTCACACAATGCCATTTGTGTGGCGAGCATGGTGACAGGAAAATAAATCAAAATTCAGCCACTGGCTGGGATAATCATTGTAGGCTTTCTGGTGATGGTACAGAAGAGCCAGATCCTGGCTGTTGTTTATGTTCTGCAGTAACACCAGATGACCAGGTGGCGGGCCGGGCCTGGTGCAAATTTATTTTAGCTGCCGGGCGGAAGTCATGTGTGTTTTTAGAGACGTTTTGACACTAAAGGTCACAACGCTGCTCCCTAACAGCCAGAGCAGAGTCAGTTATAGGCTCCTAATTGTGGGGCTGGACAATCAGTAGCACAGCAGGTGCTGGCAGTGGCTGCTTTTGTTATAATATGAAGCGCCATGTTGTGATTCTCCCTGGAGCTATAGTATGCGTGACTAACTCATTTTAGTGCGGTGATGCGGACATCAGTACAAAAAAGCTTTAGTCCAACCCCTGATGAGTAGTTCCTGGCAGGACTGTAATATGCCTGCTGCAAAGGACCTGTGCCATGCACATCAGAGAACAATATTTTATGTGCACAGCTCAGTGGGTTACTGCTTGCTGTTACTGTGCAGTTCATAAGTTACATTAGTAATCTAGCACAGTGAGCTATGAACTGCCATCTAAGAGTTGCATCGTACAGGTTAGAAAGTTATGTTTTTTCCCAGTCTTTCTATCCTGATGTTGCTAAGAAAGGTTTGCTTTGGTAGAAATAAATTCTATTAAAAGTCGACCCTAACCACTGTGTTATGTTCTGAATCCTGAGTTTGTCCTTCTCCAGACAAAGCACTCTTAAAAAGTCCCTACCAGTATGGGTGGCATGTGAATTTGACATCTTGTGTTCTCCTTTGCCTTATGTAACATTTTCTATATACTGATTCACAAACGTATGATTCATTGTCTCTGTATGTGTGTGTGATGGATTTTGAAAATGTGGAAAGTTTTGCTTTAGGACCAGTGATTAATGGAGTCATTTTTAAATGTGGACTGTAACATCTGCATTTGTAAAGTGAGCATTCATGCCTTTGGGCATTCTGGCTGTTAGATAACATGTTTGTTGCTGATGAGGTATGTTTCACTCAAGATGCCCTATTAGGCACACTATGGTATACCGCCTTTAATTCTGATCTGCTTTTGAGGCACCATGTTTGTTGAAGTGACCAAGTGTGGTAGGACAGAACATGCAAAGAAGGTGGGACTATGACAAAGGGTAGGGTGTTGAAAATGCACTGGAGAAAGTTTAATATACATTTCGTATGAATGCATGATGATATATAAAGTGCAATAATGTATGAGATGCCATACATACTAGATGGTACCTCTGCTGTGAACTCATGTAGAGGCGGGCACCATATGCCACACACGCACACATTCACACACACCTCCCCAACGAGGTGCCTTTCTGTTTCCATCTTCTTTGTCTCAGGGCAGTAATAGTTACGGATGTCTCTCAGCCTTGCCAATTGCATTAACCCATACATACTAGATGGTACCTCTACCTTGACACTCTTATGTAGAGGCATGCACTCTCCAGTGCTGCTCCCATTCTGTTTGAACCTTCTTTCTCCAAGGGCAGCAGCAAGCAGGAGTGTCTCAGAGCTTAGACAGTAGCATTCTTCCATACACACTAAATGGTACCCTTGCTTTGAGAAATCTCATGTAGAACATGCACCATAAGTAGTATGCACACGCAGAACTCCCTAGAGCTGGCCCCATTCTGTTTGCCCTCTTTCTCCCAGTACAGTAGCTGGCAGGGGTGTCTCTGAGCTTAGCCAGTATTATTCTTCCATATATTCTAAATGATGGGGATCTCATGTAAAACATGGACCATTAGCAGTATGCAATTCTATACTCCCCAGATCCGCCCCCATTCTGTTTGCATTTAAACAGAACAAAGAGAACCCTATATGCCCACGAGAACCAGGGTAATTGTATTATATTCCAACAACAGTCCTGTGGGACTAATTTATATATTGTACTTCAATCTTATTTAAAAGCAAATGTGTGTAGACTCAATTCTATTAGTCAGAAGAAAGGTACAGGACACCTTCTTATTTGAATAGAAGAAAAATTGTTGTCTAGGAACAATATAGCTCATAAATCCCAAAATTGAAAATACTCTTAGGTAATGAAAGATGTAATGAAGATAAACTGTAAACATCTACGTCATTGACGCAGTGCTTTGTACTGTAAACATGAACTGCGTGGCATGGATTACCTTGGGGTTTTATTTTATGGCCATTATTGAGAAAGGTGTATATATTTGTTTGTTCACACTTTGAGCATTATTGAGAAATTGATCCATGCTTTTGCCTTGAAATTTAAGGACCTGAATATAGAGCCTATTAGTTATCCATTGCAAAGTTAGTTCTAGGAGCTTCTCTGCTTAAAGCCATGAGTGGCTGATAGGTTTAAAGGAGTTGCACAGCCTAATGAGATTTCGCGAATGATGAAGGGGAATGGATCTGAATGGGACAAATGGAGTGATGACAGTGTCATCCAACTTGAGGGAGCATTAGTGTTGAGATGTTGGGGAAGGGTATTACCTAAGGTTTTGGGAAAGAAGTCTTTTTCCTGTCCACTCCAGTTGATTTCATTTGGACCCCACACAAACCCATTTGCTTCTTGCCAAGACTGGGGCCTTTAGTCAAGCCTTTGCTGAAGCACGAAGGCAATGACGTAGGTTCTGTTTAACTTTTAGTGTCACAGTAGATGGTTATGATGAAAGACTTTCAAGTGGAGGGCAGGCAGTAATCAGAGTAAGTGACTCTCCTATTTGGCTTTTGCACATTTTAACAGGAGGGAGTGGGTCTCTAATCGCAGCTTGCCAAACAAGTTGTGCTGAAATTTCTTTAATGCCAAGGTGGTTACTTTATATGTGCATCATTGTGTGGTGTTAATCCTGTGAGATCCATGAAATGCATTAAATGTCCTGTTTGAGAAGCTACATGACATAGAGTTTCAACTTTTCAGCATTTGGACTTCACTGAAATGGGTTACAGTCTGCTCTTGTAAAGTTTGTTCATCAATGCCAGGTTCAGGTTCGGATTTGTGGTGAACAAAGCAACAGGTCCTAATGGGACCGATCTTCAAAATCTGTAGTTACTAATTGAATTGGAACATGATTGCAGAAGTGCATAGGTGCCCATTGAACCGCCTCCCACTATAAGCATATTGAATAGAAATTAGAATTATGCGTAAAATGTTTCCTGACGACTGATTTTTCATAAATTGAGGGTGGCAACTTTAGGCTGGTTTTTGGGCTGAAACTGGTCTGCGTTGGGCTGCATTTGGGCTTAAACTTAGACAGCATTGGGCTTGGGATGGGCATCAAAATCTGGCAACACTGGAATCAACTGACAGTCTCTGCCCTTGTTGGATGTACATGTTTTACTGAGAATGTCAGACTTCATTCTCACAAGACTGAGAAAGATAATGTGAATTTACTAAAAATATGCTCTCATTTTAGCTTCTGGAGCACCTTCCAAACCTATATGGGAAAAGCATGAGAAAATAGTTGTCTCTCAAAAATGATTAATGATATCCCAGCAGAAGGCTTTTTCACAGGGTAAAATCACCTTAGAACACACCACAATTCCTAAAATTAGCATGGTACCATCAACAAATGATTTATAATGTAACTAAAGTCTGTTATCACCCTTTATACGTTCTCTTTTTTGGTGACCCTCAAAACCTTCCATTCACTACAATGCATTTTAAAGGGGTACTATCATGTATATTGGTCCCAAGATGGCTGCCAACACTTCTTGGATGAAGTGCTGACAGCCAATCAGATCTCACGATGAGATGTGTGGTTAGGCTCCGCCCAGATATATTCATTTCTTTTTCCTTTCATATTTAAAAAAACTACTGAACGGATTTACACCATTTAAAGCAAAGGGTGCACTCTGGACCAAGAGCTACCTTTCTGCCAAATTTGGTGTAATTCAGTTCGGGCTGTAGCCGCGACAAAAGTTTCCTATGGAAATTAACATGGAGAAAACACGTTTTAGGACCCCCCTTTTTTCTCGGCCCCGCTTGACAAATCACCCCAAAACTTTCAAGACAGAAGCTGACCGGAGCACCCCATTAGTTTTGAAAATTTTGCGAAGATTCGTCAAACGGCGCCAAAGATATTGGCAAAAGAAAAAACGCTTTTTGAATAGAAATAAGGTCCTAACTATAACTACCTACGCGCAACCGCCAGTAGGTAATATATATCGACAGATCTCCTGGAAACCGCCCTGCTTTTGCAAAATACTGTGATCCAAGGCGAAACAGAAGATATATCCATATATTCATTAGGTCTGCTTAACAAATGTATATATTACTTATGGTTATATTATTCTATGTTTAACATGCATATAGGTCGCCGTATAAATAAGTACATTTTTATCATAACTATTTATCTACAATTGCTTCACTATTAAAAGGGAAAAAATGGATTTTTTTTAATAAATTAGCTTAAAGTACAGCAACACATGAAAGTCTGAGTTTATTAAATACAACATAAACCTAGATAAATTACCTTCCTTATACATATATACCCTCCATGTACTTATGTATCTTTATATTTATTACTTTACTCCTAATTCAGCATGTCCACTGCACTACACTATATCTCACTCTATACTTCTCTCAATAAATCCTCTACCTGCACTCTCTGACTCATCCCAAACCTCATTCTACTACTCTCTCCAATGCACTACCCTATTTCTCACCCTATACCTCTCTCAATATATTCTCTACCTCCGCTCTCTGACTCATCCCAAATCCCATTCTACTATTATGATTTCAAAAATAACCCTTTCTAGACTGTTCCCGCCTCTACCACTCCTTGCATCATCTCAGACCTCTCTTACTATACTAAGATCTCCCAAACAAGCCTTTCTAAACCCTTCCCTCGTGTATCCCTCCTAGACTCATCCGATACCTCATCTCTCTCACTAATCCACTTCTAGAGACTCTTCCCTCCTCCATCTCTCCTTTACTGATCCCAAACCTCCTCCTACTGCTATGATCTCCAAATAAACACTTTTGAGACCCTTCTCTCTACTATCCTTTTCAATCCAACTAACAAACTCACATGTCCACCTATACTAATTCACCACTAATACCGTTTGGGTTCCGGAGTATTTTTTATTTTATTCCGAGTTTTATATAGCGCAAACATGACCCATGGGTATCAGAGCGCTTTACAGTTACATGTCGTAAATCGTTTAGAATACAGCAGATATTAAAAGTAGTAACAAACACACAGTTCCAATACGCACCTTTCGTACCTGGGTACGACAATAACCACAGTAGGACCAATTAAGTGTAGTAATGTACAGCCTAAGTGCATTCGTAGCGATCTAGAAAGTTTACCCTTAAATACGTTATTGTCCTGTTGAGGCAAACTCCCCTACCAGATCTAATTGGCACTAACTCCTTGATCAGTGGTGAGGACTGTTATGGTGCATCTGTGATCCTTCTTGATAGGATGCATCCATACCTGAGAAAGACTAGGCAACACCTAGCAACTGACCACGATGCAGATCAGTAGTTGTTTATGATAGGAATTTGCTCAATAGTAAGATCTTCACTTCCCTCTTGAAGGTTGACGTGTTTGGAAGTAGCTAGCTACTCGCTGAAAACCGCTTTGATGCCTCGTCAGGAGTAGTAAGCGCTATATAAATGCAATTACAATTAAAAAATACTAATTCCTGCCTCCCGAGCCATCCCTTTAGCTTTGGGGACCTGGAATAATCTGAACTGTTGTGCTTGCAGGTGAGAGAGATGGTTAGTAGCTGTTTTGGTACCGTCATTGACAGCGGTGCCGGGGCAATGGGTGGTGCAAGCTGCAGTGGCCTCCAGGTCAGGGCCCTAGCACTTATTATTTTACAAATTAAGCACTGATTGGAAGAAAATACATTCCTGACATCCATCCTTGAAGGTGCCATGTCAACGCGCCAGAGCCACCTGCAAGTCCCAAAGAAGGCTGTGCAATGCCAACAGTGAGGAAGGCTTAATCAATACTTGCGAGATCAGGCGAGCCTTTGCTTCCCCATTTGCTGCATATGGTGAATATCAAAGCCATCAATGGCGGTAACCGCGAAACCGTACCTCCTCGGCAAAGAGGCCTCTAAATAAAGAAGTTGAGGTTTTACTCCTCACAGCATCTGGTTCTCGAAATAGACGGCAAAGAAAACGCGCCTTTAGCGTTCGGTCGCAGCACTTGCTAGTTAGCTGCATCTTGGCCTACAGACTCAATCTGGTTCGAAGATACTGTGTGGGGACGTGGGGTAATCAGAAGAGAAACAAGACGAGCGTAAGGCATACGTGAGAAGCCTGAAATGAAGCATAAGCGCTCTGAAAACGGTGGGAGAGTTTGCTTTTATTTCCAATTATCGAAATGCAAGCCATTCCAATCCCTGTTCATTCTAAAATGGCAGCCGGCCTCCAAACAAACATGGCCGCTGCCAAGAAGTTAAGGGCCCTGTTACCGCCGACGTCCAGGCAGCTTCTTCTCGATCGACGGTATACTGCGTACACCGCGGAGTGCTCTGTTAACAGCTGTGCCAACTTACACTACAAACTGACTGGAGCTAAAGAGGTAATCCCTCGTCGGGGTTGTTACACAGCAACGGAGTGCGGGCGCGATACTGCTCCGCAAGCCCGGTTTTATGCTGGATGGGCAGAGTACCCCCCATTCCTCCAGCCGGTGTGGGCTTTCTCTACCCGCATGGCCAGTCCGGCCCTGGTAACATAGTCGGCTTTCCCTAAATACAGAAGAACACGAGAGATCCTTAGTATCTGTACCCGCACGACAGCGGCGGGGCAGAGGCAGAAATCGACAGGAGCATGGCTGAGCCAGTATTGTAAAATTAAGCCACGCTCTCCCCAGCAAGGTCCAATATAATTATTTAAGAAGACGGGGACACCCAGAACGGAATTTAGGCTAGCTTCACCTAACTAGAAAATGGACCGACCACACGCTGCCTCTGCTCATCCTGCTGTCAATGACGCACTGTTTATTAGTTAGTCATCCTGCGAGCTACAAACTATACCACTCAGAATAATTTAGCATCACCGATAACAATCCACAACATCGCACTGCTACGTTCACACTACATAACTGCAAAATAAGGGTGCTGTCTGTTTAAAAACAAAGTTACACAGCTGAAAGAAATTGACAAAGCCAATAGCTACTGCATAGGAGAGACCTATTGGCTTGGCCAATGCTTGTTCTTTGGTGTTAAGCACTCCACTAAAGCACCTGTGTTTTCGATCTGTCGCACTTGTGTACTTACCTTTCCCTGTCTTGCTTACGGTCCCCGGCCGCTCTCCCTGTTGTGCCACCAGTGTGCCTCCCCCACACCCTTCGTCTTGCTTTGCCTCACCTCTATCTTGCTTTTTCGGGTCTCCCGCCCATGTTATCTCATCCTCTGACTTTCCCAAATCCCTCCCACGTTGCACTGGGCATCCCAGGCAGACTGCATGTGGATTAGATACCGCAGTCCATTCTTTCCTAGTTAATAAGACAGTCCCGAGCGGTCATTGGGCAGCAAATGTTGCATCTTCACCCAATGTGTGACAACGCATTTATTGCCCCGTAAAACCAGCGGCGTCTTGTGTAAACTAGACCAGAACCGCCTGCCTCCACCCCCCACCAAGAGGCTACTACTTCACTGTCCCCTCCGCACCCACTCGAGGCCGCCATCTTTTGTCGAGGCCTCCTGCGAGCAGAAATGTTCTAGCAGAGTTGCAGAAGCACACGCTGCTGGTGTGGGGCGAGAATGATCCGAGAGGGCTGGTGTTTTCAATTGTAACTTTCAAGAATGCTAAAAACATTCGAGTGTGGCCAACGTCTTTCTTTAATTTTAGAGTTTTCTTCGATGTTAGTTGTAGGTATTGCCTTTGCTTTTTTGTAACAAAAGAAAGAAGGCGCCTAAAGCTGAAGAAAACATTGTGGATATGACAGTCTAGTTTTATTCCACAGCAGTTAGTTCGTTTTTTTTGTACTCTAGAACTCTAGAACCATCTAATACTTTCATTCTCAGGCCCCTAGGAAGTTCGCTCATCATTGTACATTTGTAATATTTTCTTGTACATTCCTCACCCTTGCTTGCTGTGTTGGATTTGTGTTTATCTTTGTAATGTTCTATTGTGTAACACTTTTCTCTTGTAACGTAACTGGTTCTATTGTACAGCGCTCTGACACCTTTGGGTAATGTCCGCGCTTTATAAAAATGCACTAAATAAATCTAAGAAAAGTTGCTGCCCGCCGTCCTAGCTGTAGTCACTGCAGCAGACCTCAGCCATGTTCTCTCTCAGTCCTTGACTTTGGCTTAGAGCCAGAGGCACCAGGGGTTAGTCTGTCACCTTAATTATTTTCCATCATTGATACGACTGACCTTGTCGGACCTTAAGCCGTGGCGTTTTGTGTTCTTTGTGCTGATGGACGAGTTGCTCAATTTTGCATCTTTCGGGGGATGGAAGAGAAGATGTGGTTTAAGGGCTAGAGCGGCCGGCTTTGAAGCTGGAGAACCAGGTTCGAGTCGTGGCGTTGGCTCAAGCATCCTGTGATTCTGGGCAAATCACTTAATCTCACTGTGCCTAAAAAATGAATGTGACCGTCTACAATGCAATTGGTGCTCTTGTAAAGCGCTCTGATACCTTCGGGTCGAGTTTGCCCTATATAAAACTGAAAAACGTTCACATTTTACACACTGTCCCCATCTTTCATTTGTTACAGCATCTTACCAGTTTTCTTTCGCCAGGCTAGGGAATCTCATACTCTATGTAGAGTATGTAGAGAGATGTGTTCAAGAATTACAATAGACGGGCGTCTATCAACAAGTCTCCCGAAACTCTCCGCTGAACAATGACCCATTATGCCTAGATTATAAGTAGGGCTCCCGGTATATGGCATTTATTTTCTGACACATCAGCCTGTATTCGTCTTTAGTTATTTTCTTGCACATTTTATCTGCTTGTCAAATTTATTTTCGTTTTTGTGAAAAAAGCTTTAACTAGCGTATTTCAAAATTTATTTAACCAATAAATAAATATTAAGGTAACCATTTAAACATTGCTACTGTCATTTCTCGAGTGCAGTGGCACAGTGAGGTGAGAATGGGCAGGAGAGCAGTGTTAGTTAATGGTGTGTGGAGAGGTGCTGGACTGAGCACATCACATGTGCAGCTGCAACCAGTCTTTTTAGGTCTTACCTGCAGACAGTGCATGCACTGTCGCTGCGAGGGGTATTGTTTACCAAAAAAGGGTTTGGAGCCCTCCCATTGCTTATTATTCATTGCCCTCATCACTGTCACCCTTATTTGCTGCCTCCAAATTTGCCAGCACATGCAGAGCTTCACTTTATTTTCTTTCTGTGGAGCATGGACCAAGGTAGATTGCTTCATCTTGATAAGTGTCCATACATTGCTTGCACTGTGATGGAGGTACCATTTCTTCCCCCCCTCACCCTTTTCTTTACTGCTTCTTCCCCCTCCCACCCCCCTCTACATGGTGATGTCCCAATTCCCCACTCACTCCATTGTTGTTGCCTGCCCGTACCGCCATCACACTTATCCTTCCATGCTTGCCCATCCCGCCCGCCTTGTTCAGCCCAAAACAAAGCACCATGATGTGGCGCTAGCTTTGGCCACTGCATAACTTTTTTTCCTTACTTTCAGCAATGCTGCACAGCATGGCTAAAAGACATTGACAAAGCCAACAGCTCTCACATAGCCGAGACCTTTTGGCTTTGTGAATGCTTTTTTCCAGCCTGTTGCATAGGGGGGCAGATTTTGAAAGTTAAATACGTGGGCATACCTACAGCAAAGAAGTAGGCTATAGTTTTGCTGCAATGATGGGGCATAGAATTATATCACTGACGACTCTCACCTAAATGACAACGTGGCACAAGCTTGGTGTTTATTTTTACCACAATGGCACAGGGAAATTCAAATCCAGCTTTGAGGCACATCATCTGTGCCACTTAATTGCTTCTTGGTAAGTACTGCAAACTGATCCTGCACGCCGTGACATTTACAGAAATGTACCTGGAAGACGTTCTAAATGTGCAAGTGCCCAGATAAATCTGTGACATATGGTCACTCTAGGCCCTAGAAATGTTGTCCATACTAAGCTATAATTGTGTTGCTTTCTGGTGGATTTCTGTGTATAAACGCCCCCCATGTGTCTTTTTGCCACAGAGTCACTGTTGCATGCCTTAAGCACACTCAATTTTATATTGGGCCTTTCACATAAAATTACTCCTGGGTTGTGCAGCACTTTTTCTATCCTTTGGCTTTACATTGAACTTGTAGCTTGTCTCCCTACCCCGCCCCCCCTCCCCTAAATTAGTGCAACATATTGGTTGTGGGGTTTTAGCAGCTAGAGTTCTCTCAATAAAACCAATAAAGCAGATTTGGCCATTATGAATTACAGCTAGTATGTGGGCTGGTGCTAGATTCCACACTCTGGAGGTTGAGGGGAGATGGGCATATGAAGGTGACGTCAAGGGCTGACCTCTCACTACAAAAAAGCTCAGAGTGTAGCTGCAGAATTACAGTCATGCCAGTGCTCAGGAACAGTGGCGGCTCGCACAGGTAACGCTGTGGGGTGGTGAGGCGGGGTAGGGACGGGGTGGGGGGTAGTGGAGTTTGACATACGTCGGGAAAGATTAAAGTAAATAAATAAATAAAACCACTTACCTTGTGCTCGCCGTATCGCTGAGTCGACGATGCGACGAGCGCATGGTAAGAGGTTTTATTTATTTATTTACTTTCACCTTTCCCGTCGTATGTCCAACTCCACTGACCCCACCCCGCCCGTCCCGCCTCCCCTCACCGCCCCACAGCGCTACCTGTGCGAGCCACCACTGCTCAGGAATGTGTTTAAAGGGTAACCCTCCCCAGTCAAAGGTTAACTGCATTTGTCAAATATCATTATTTAGGGGTTATTTTTGTGGGCCAGTCTTCCTTTAAATATTAATACATGCTACAGTACACCCACAGTTTGTGGGCACAATCAGTACATATGAATACAGTGGACTTTAATACTATAAATGGCAATGCCACCATCTGCTGGAGAGCCCACTGCAGTGTGACAAGCTTCTTATAGCCAGGGTCACTGAATTTATGCGATTCTGTGGGCGCAGCTTTTTTTCCGCATAATTGTGAATGTGCCACATTTGCTACATAATCCATCCTCTGCTGCATAATCTGCAGATTTTAACCAAAAAAATGTTTCTAGTTCAAACAATCAAAAGTTGCTAAAAATGTGGCGACATGTTTGTAGGCAGTGGAAGGCCCTTCGCAAAGGTTAACTGGTCACTTTTCAGTCACTTATTTCTGCATTTGGTTTTTAAACTGGTACTAATGAAGTAATGAGATATCTTTGCACAGACAGTATTACCATGTGTAAAAATGACAAAACAATGGAGTAATACTTTTAAAATGTGCCGCATTATGCCGTACAATTTCCTTATTTCTTGTCGCATAATTTATTCAACTCTGCTGCATAATTTAGTGCTCCCCTGCCACATAATTCCAGTTACCTCGTCATCCGTCGACCCCCCGCCTACCGCTCTTACCTGCACAAGCCGCGCCTGCTTCCAGCCTGCATGTCACTCATTCCTTAACTGTAGGTAGTACTAAGTGCAAGAGCCATGGTTCACCTCTGTTTCAGTCATGCAAACGAAAACCCACTCACGTGAAAGCAAATAAATGAAATAATCATAATTATTCACACCCACACCTCACACCGCTCCTGACATCCATTTAAAAGTAGCCCTGCCAGTATAGGTTTAAACAAAGGTCCTGATTTCCTGCTCTTTTTTCCCCCCCGCAGAGCTTTCCGGCACATTTACGCGAGACCCTCACCTGGAAGCGGACGGTCTATGAACAGGCGCTGTGTGGGTGGCCTCGAGTTCTGCGCCGGAGACAGAGGGGCCTCTGACACGAGACACTGCAACAGCAGGAGTCAGGAGATAAGAGCGCGCTTTCCAAAAACGCACGTTCTGAGGCAACACATCCATTTTAACGGAGAAGCGCAACTCGCAGCGCTGCCATTGGATTGACCACTCACAGCCACGGCACGAGCTTGGCCATGTAGAGACCTAGCTTTGAAATCGCACAATACATGATGTGAAAATATGACAAGGCTGCTTCAAATTGGGAAAAAAGTCTTTTTTTGTGAAAGACTGCTTGCTGTTCTACCTGTAGGCGTTGACAAATCTGGATTTAAGGACAATGAGTTACAGTGATTCAAAGATGTTTGCCCAAGATCACACAATGTAGTGTATGCTAGGCTTTCAGTCTAGGTTTCTGGTCACTCAGTCTGCCATTCACACAGAGGAGTTGCCTTCTGTCTCTAGATTTACAGTAAAGGGCATGCAAACAAGTTACCTAATATTCCACATGACTTTAAGGGCCAGATGTACAAAGATTTTTTCTGCTCACAAACTGCCGAATTCATAGAATCGGGCCATTTACGACCGGAAAAAAAGCATTTTCAAATGTATAAAGCCCCATTTGCGAGTCAGTAACCTAGTATTAACTTGCAAAATAGGATTTGAGAGTCGCTATTAGGAAGGGGTGTGCCAAGTGTGTCCCTTCCTAATAGTGAGTCGCAGAGGGATGTACGATTGTTTTGGGACCGGAATGCGGTTGCAAAACAATTGCAGATTGCCACCTACTTCAAGTAGGTGGTAAGCCAATCGCAAATGGGAAAAGGTTCCCAGGGGACCCCTTCCCCTTTGTGAATGGTAGCAAAAACGTTAAAAATGAAACCAAAACGTTAAATTTTTCTTTTTGAAACTCATCCCATTTTCCTTTAAACCGTTCCGGGCAGAGGACGGAATGGTTCCATCCTCAGCCACGGTGGGCGTGTGCTGCGGACTGAACCATTCCGTCCTTGCACCTTCCCATGGGAGAAGCGCTAGCGCTTCCCCCATGAGCCTCCCATGTAAGCCCCCCCAAATAGGGATGGCACCCCCGATTCCCCCCACTTCCACGATCCGATGATGTCGGCACTCACGGCGCACCTCAACTTAATGAAAAGCTATCCAATGCGCTGAAAGCCATTTGGTTTCCGGTGCGTCAGAGGAGCAGGTAGGTTTTTCCTGCCGTTTTTTTATGCTGTATGCACAGAGACATTGGGGAGGAGGAAAGAGCCCCCCCGATGTCTCTTTGCAGGGCATTCCTGCTGCCCGATTGCAAGGCAAGGGTCACTTCCAAATTTTGATTACAGTGAATCGGCTATCTTCTGCCCCCCCTGGAGGCAGATCGGCCATATTTGGAGACCCATCTGTCCCAGGAGGGCAGAAAACCCACTAGCACCACGTATGTTGTTATATTATGTTTGAGGGTCAGCCCATGGGCAAGGATCGCCCCTATTGGGGATAATATTTTTTTTTAATCACTTTTGCCCTATTTGGAGGCCCATCTGCCCCAAGGAGGGGGTAGAAAAGAAAGCCAACTAGCACCAGGGATGTCGGCATTTTATGTTTGGGGGAGGTCTTGTGGGCAAGGATAGCCCCTATCGGGGCTAATACATTTTTAAAATTTATTTTGGGCGTTTTCTCCCCCTGGGGCCAGATTGGCCCTATTTGGAGGCCCATCTGTCCCCGGGGGAGGGGAGGGCAGAAAACCCACTAGCACTAGGGATGTAAATATATTATTCATTGGGGGCAGCCCCTGAGAAAAAGGTCGCTCCAATTGGGGATAACTTTTTTTTATTTAGTTTTGCCCCTTTTCTGCCCCCCCCCCTCCTCCGGAGGGCAGATCAGCCGTATTTGGAGGCCCATCTGCCCCTGGGGTGGTGGGGGGCAGAAAACCAATGAGCACTAGGGATATGTATATATTTATGTTTGGGGTGGCCGCTTGGGTAAGGGTTGCCCCCGTGGGGTATTATTTACTTTTGCCCATTTTTCTGTCCCCTTCAGTTGCAGGTTGGCCATATTTTAGGCCCATCTGCCCCCAAGTGGCGCAGAAAACCACTAGACACCAGGGAAAGTTTTTGTGTGTGGCTGGAGTTCAACTGGCGGTGTATGGGTGGACTAGAATGGATTTAAAACGCACAGTTGAATTGCTTTGAGAACATTTATTTCTTTTATTTATTTGTTGATTTGCAGAGTTTTATATAGCGCTGGCTAGACCTGGAGGTATCAGAGCGCATTACGTGAGGATCAGCGAGTTACAAGTTACAAAATTACATCAGTTACAGGAGCCAAGCACAACATAGGAGAAAAACAGTGAATACACAATAACATGGGTTATTAGCGCATAGCATAGCCAAGACACACGTCAAATGGGGCATGGAAGGTAGGGGGGGAATGGTAAAAAGGGGTAAGGAATGCATAATCGGGTCAGGCAGACCGGCAAGAGGGAAAGTACTTACAAAACAGTCACAGTAAAAGACATACAAACCGGCTGGGGACCAACAATCATAAACATCCCGTGAATCGGTGATAGTATAAGATGGGAGGGAAGTAGGAGACCAAAGGGGGGGGGACGACTTGAGGAAAAGAACAGACAGGCGAACAAGGAGCAGTCCAGCAACAATGAGGATAGGTCGAAACCGCCAAGATGGAGGACCCAGGCCATGGGAACCGACAGCATCAACCCAAAATGGCGGAACACACAAAAATCCAACACGAAAACCACAAGTCAGCAGACTCGAAGGCTTCACGCAGGGTCGGATGGGGAGGCAGCCACATGACCACGGAGGGAGGAGGGCAGGACACCACCGATCACAAAGCGGGTCGTCGACGTACACACACCCCGGGGCTCCAGGGGCAGCAGCATCGCCATTCAGAATGCCGCAAAGACAGGGGAGAGTCAGATTCGGGCGCCAGGCAACAGCCCCGAAGAGGTGGAGGCAGCAGCGGGGACCAGGAGGGCGTGCCTCCCCAAAACTCAAGAAGCAAAACAAGCTCGGGGGCACTAGTCAGCAGCGCCGCAGTACTCACCGCCGCTGAACCCCCGCCGGAAAAAGCAAGACTCGTGCATTTCCGTCGTTGCTAGGGAGGCGGTGCAAGAGGTCAGGCAACCGCAGCAAAACCCGGTGGGTAGGGGACGGCCAGGAGGGGAGATCCCCAGCCGATCCCCTCCCCAGGCACCCAGGCATACCCCACCGGTCATCGGCCGCTGAAATGGCTCCGCCGCCAGCAGATCCTCGGCAACTCGTCGGAAGGCGGGGGAGGAGAGGAAAACACAGCAGAGAGACGAGGACAAACCATGTCCAATGTCGGCTGGGTAGGTGACAGCTGAGGGGGAGAGCCAGAGCCAATTTCCTCTATAGCTACCTAAACAGCTCCACAGGGCATCGGCCATGTTGATCGAGGCTCCGCGGTCAGCACACTACTCAAGGTTCATCGGAAGATCTCGAAATGGGTCGCGGGAACTGGAGAGCCGAATGGCCGCAGTCCATAAGAACCTCAGGTGAGCAAAAAAAGGTCCAAGGAGGGGTAGATTCCAGGGGACCACGGCCAAAAAGGAAATCCCTGGCCAGGGAGCTCCCGACCGGAGCTCCTCACCTGGCGGCCATCTTGTCCAGAACATTTTCTGTTGGAGCATGAATGAGAACCGAGTAAGTTAAGAAGCCAGTTTTCAGCATTGAGAAATGGAAGATTGTATTTTTATATCCGTGGTACAGTAAGCTTATAACAGGGTTTATAACAAGTTTGGCATGTTTATTTATTAGATCAACATGGGGCACTATCTACTAAAAATTCACTTTGGGTTTGCAGAGTTCCAGCACGTTTATTTTTGGTGCAACAGAAAACATGTTTTTGTTCACTGGAGTGTTTGAGTTTCTATTAAGCACATACTGCCCACAGTATAATCGGGCACATGGAGAGTGATTTATTGCACATTAAGCAAATGGTTTGAACGTTATGAAGACTGGTTTTGGTTTCTTTTGGTCTAAGATTTTCTACAATGTTAATGGACTTTCCTTAAATTTCAGTTACCCCTGAAGAAGGGCTTTCAGCCCGAAATGCATTGGGTCAATAGCTTCATGATTAACCAGGATGTACTATTAATTCCATCGTGTTTCAAGATAAAGCCTGGATGGGCATGTTTGTAGCATTTGAAGCTTGGAATGAAGTTGTCTCCATTATGAATCAAAAAAGATTGATGAATATGGAATAAATATGATTCAGTTGAAATGAACATTGGAGTTATGTTTTCTCTTGAGTAAACTCACGACAACATTGATGGCAGGTTGCAACTGGAGAGAGGTGATGCACCAGTTGGTTTGGATTTCGACATGTGCTTTTGGGACAAGAGCACATAACAAGCTTGCACACACAATCCTTCGCCTAAAAAGCATTTTTCAAAACAAGCAAAAATGGTGAAAAATTTGGTGTGCATGGACTCATTGTCTTATAGATTGAAAGATCGCAACTTTGCTGATCACATTCCTCCCACGGCCATATTGACTTTCCCAGTCGGAGATGTATAGTCTTTATGCGAAGAGGTGCGCAGAAGGAGACTCGTATGTACTGCCCTGAGTGTCCTTCTAAACTTGTGCTGTGTGCGCCTGCTTGTTTTAGAATGTACCATACGCAAAAGAGTTTTTGGGAGCAACCATGATTGTAAAAGTGAACTGCATTGTCTGTATTGTTTTATATTTTTTGCTCAGTTTCACGGTTGGCATTAGTGTGATGTATTGAGCTTTTGTGTTTGTAGTTTGGTATCAACTTACAATGCGGTTGTGTTTTCTTTTTTGTAAAAAAAAATGTGATGGCGGTGTGCTTGGGCTGGTGCTGGGTTGGCGGTGTGCGTGGGCTGGCGGTGTGCTGTGTCAGGCATGTGGAGGTATGAAAGTGATGGGCCCTTGAATGGTGCTGTCTGTTGATGTGAGTGTTGTAATGTGCTGGCCCCTCGGCTGTCGGCGTGAATGGTCTTGTGTGTGTCACATATGAACGGTGTGTGAATGGACTGTAAATCGATTGGGGCCTTGATGTGGCTTTACAGCTTACGAGCTGTGAGTCACTGGTTACATTTTTTGACCTTCAATAATTAACAGTGCATTTAATTTTTGTGAAATCTCGTGTTAATAAAAGTGTATATAGTGAACCATCACTCACCCTCGTGCCAAATCCAACCAGTATGTGTGTACTTGATGAGTTTATGGTTGTGCAGTAATAATTGTCTTTTCTGTCTTTCTCTGCCAGGGTGTACATTGTCTCTTTTTGTGAATGTTGTAATGTGATGGTTTCGCAGTTGACAGTGTGAATGGCCTTGTGTGTACCACGTATGAAAGGTGGGTGAATGGCCTGTAAAGTAATTGGTGCCTTTTCACAGCTTTACAGCTCACAAATTGTGAGTCATTGGCTCACTGTTTTGACCATTCAATTATTAACAGTGCATTTCATTTTTGTGAAATTTCTTGTTAATAAATTATAAATGATAAATTTTGAACCTTTCACTACCCTCATGCCAAATCCAACCAGTATGTCTGTGCACTTGAGGAATAGTTGGTTGTGCAGTAATATTTGGTTTTTTGTCTTTCACTGTCATGGTGTACATTGTCTCTAGGGAAAATCTAACAACACTAGATATTTTCATAAACTAAACACCCAGGAGAGTACAGAGTGATGTGCCTCTTGTGAATGCCAACAAGTTTTCTAACACACGATGCCCTGCAAACCTCAAAATGTAACCAAAGTAACACATTTTCCTTGCATCGCTGTGCAATATTCTTCCACAATCATAAAGAAACCACAAATTTCCTACCACCCAGTATTTCCCCAGGTCTCCCGATAAAAATGCTACCTCACTTGTGTGGGTGGGCAAAGTGCCCGGGTCAGGGAAGGGCCCAAAACATATTGTGGAAGCATCAAAATTATCGATTACAAAACAACCTGGTTTTGTAAGGGGGCCACCTACGTTTTTGGTCCCGGGCTCAATGGCCATTTAGGGAAACCTACCAAACCCAGACATTTCTGAAAACTAAACTCCTGTGGGAGTCCAGGAAAGTGTGGCTTACGAGGATCCCCTAAAGTTTTCTTATCCAGAATCCCTTGCAAACCTCAAATTTAGCTAAAGAAAATCACATTTTCCTTACATTTCTGCGTGGGAACACCACGCCGGCGCAAATTGTCTGGCACCCAGCGTTCCCCTTGGTCTCCTGAGTAAAATGATACCTCACTTGTGTGGGTGGGCCAAGTGCCTGCGATGGAGGGGCCAAAAACGTGAACCAGAGCGGGTCCAAGAGGGCAGGGTTTTTTTTATACGTTTTTGGACTGACACTTGTTTGGGCACCCATAAAAGTGTGATATCATTTTACTCAGGAGACCGAGGGGAATACTGGAATGTAGCAAATTTTTGCAGGCGCGGTGATCCCACGCAGAATTTTTTAATTTTTTTAGCTAAATTTGAGGTTTGCAGTGGATTCTGGGTAAGAAAACATTGGGGTAGTCACACAAGCCACACCTCCCTGGAGTCCCCTGGTGTCTAGTTTTCAGAAATGTCTGGGTTTGGTAGGTTTCCCTATTTGGCGGCCGAGCCCTGGACCAAAAACGCAGGTGACCCCCTTGCAAAACTAGGTCATTTTGTGATAGATAATTTTGAGGTCTCCTCAATACATTTTGGGCCCTTACCTGTTGCAGGCACCTGGCCCACCCACACAAGTGAGGTAGCATTTTTATCGGGAAACCTGGGGGAACGCTGGGTGGGATGATAGGAAATTTGTGCCGTCCTGGTGATCCCACAGCTTTCCCACACAGAAATGTGAGCAAAGTGTGATTTTTGTTTTTTTGTGGATAAATTTGGGGTTTGCAAAAGATTCCGGGCAAGAAAACATTGGGGGATCCAGGCAAGCCACACCTCCCTGGACTCCCCTGGGTGTCTAGCTTTCAGAAATGTCTGGGTTTGGTAGGTTTCCCTAGATGGCCGCTGAGCCTGAGACCAAAAACGCAGTTGACCTCCTTGCAAAATCAGGTCGTTTGTGATTGATAATTTTGATGGCTCCACAATATGCTTTGGGCCTTTCCCTGTCGCGGGCACTTGGCCCACCCACACAAGTAAGGTTGCATTTTTTTGGGGAGACCTGGGGGAATGTGAGGAAAATGTGATTTTGTTAGCTAAATTTGAGGTTTGCAGGGGATTCTGGGTTAGAAAACTTTGGGGGATCCACACAAGCCCTATGTCTCTGGTCTCCCACGGGTGTCTCGTTTTCAGAAATTTCTCGGTTTGGTAGGTTTCCCTACATTGCCGCTGAGCCCGGGAACAAAAAACACAGGTTACACCTTTGCAAAAGCAAGTCGGTTTGTGATAGCCAATTTTGATGTCTCCACAATAAGTTTTGAGCCATTTCCTGTCACAGGCACTAGACCTACCTAGACAAGTGGGGTACCATTTTTATCGGAAGACTTGGGGAAATACTGGGTGGGTTGAAGTTTGTGAATCCCTGCAAATTCTAGAACTTTCCATCACAGAAAATTGAGGAAAATGTTTGGGTTTTTTTTAAACAAAGTTTGAGGTTTTGAAGGTAGTCTGGGTAACAGAACATTTGTTGAGAGCCACACAAGTCACCCCATCCTGGATTTCCCTGGGTGTCTAGTTTTAGAAAATGTGCAGGTTTGCTAAATTTCCCTAGGAGCTGGCTGAGCTAGGGCCCAAAATCCATCGTATGTGGATAAAAAGTTATGGGGGCCTAAGTGCGACCTACCCCAAGTAGCCAAAAAAAGGCTTAGCATAGGGGGGTGTACAGGGGAGGCCTAGCTGTGAAGGAGTTAAGGAAAATTGGCTTCATTCAAAAAAATGTTGCTTTATTTAAAAGCAAACACAGACATGGTGGTCTGCTGTCCCTAGCAGGCCACCATCCCTGTGTTATTGCGCATTCCCAATGTGTTGCAAATTGTGACCTGCCTCATGAATACTGATGAGGTAGGTCACTTGTGACCCTATTGGGATTCGCTTATGTGTCTGAGGCACATTAGTACATTTCATTTTGCGAGTCTCTAATTGCAAGTCACAAAAAAAATCGCAATTAGAGACTCGAAAAATGAAATGTTTGTACATTTCTGGCCCGTTATTAGAAATCGTTCACGAAGGAAGTGTAGTAAGGCAACAGAGATTCAATCAAGAAGGGTTATCTTCCAAATTAATATAAAATGTTCCAGGACACTGCAAGGTTTGAACATGCACTTGTGTTGCCCTCCTAAGAATAAAATTAAAGGCATGAAAAGCAAAGCACTCTGGCCCTGATTAACTATAATTTTGCATCAGGGTTGCGCCACTGTTGTGGCACAGCCCTAACGCAAAATAATTTTTTTAATTTGCCAAACCTCTCAAAGCCACTTTGCATGGCTTTGAGAGATTTAGTAAATGCAAAGTAAAGCAGCGCAGCCGATAGCGATGCCTTGTGTTACTTTGCGTCAGGTAGGCATTGTGTGTGTGGAGCATGAGAATTCCCATGCACCACCCATGTATTTTGACTAAAATCCAGATTTACAAAGACTTGTAAACCTGGGTTTGCCCCAAATGTCTTAATTTATCCTTGTTATGCAGAGACGAGGCTGATTTGCAAATGGCTCAAGGGAGGGTCAAGACTGATTTGCATATGGCTAGGTCCAAACTGAGGTGGCAAGGTGAGCAAAAGGATGGGTTGGGGGTTCTACCCCAAGCGATTTTCAGTGGTAAGGCATATTGCAAACATTCTTCCGATCCCTTTTGTGTCTTTTGATATAACACCCATAGTGGCCAAGGGTATGCCCAGACAGGGGTCCCTTGCTCACTGTGCCACTGGAACCAAGCTATACGTGGCTGATGAGCCCCTTTCAGGGTGAAACTGGTTCTAGGTTGCTTGAATTCCAGTTAGGTACCTGGCCTGGGAGTTTGGGCTAGAATGGTCCCAGGTCGAGCAGGGTCAAGACTGATTTGCATATGGCTGGGTCCAAACTGAGATGGCAAGGTGAGCAAAACAACGGTGGGTTTGGATGCTACCCCGAGCGATTGCAGTTGGTTAGACAAATTGCAAACATTCTTCCCATCACCTTTTGTGTGTTTGAGGCAAGCAGAACTCCTCAGGTTTCTGGCCCTGAACTTGGCAAGGGAAGCTGACAGTGGACACAGCTGCTCCATAGCACAGAATCAGTGTCAGAAGGGGTGGCAGTTCACCCTTATGGATAAGTTGGCACCACTATTGTTTTTGGGTACTTTTTAATTATTTCAGTAGTCAGTAAAACATTAATGTTTTGTGACTAGATTTCGGTCAGAAAACATGAAAACATCCCACAGCGATTTGGTATTTGGATGGGACCCCTTAAACATGCTGCTTCTAAATACCAAATCGGTATGTAGTCACAAATACAAAACACCTTTTTGCAGTCAGAAACGGTCCGATTTTGCAAATTGACCCATTTGCAAATTCAAAAGGCATGGTACATCTGGCCCATAGAACTTAATTGATTAAAGTATTTTTTGGAGCGTGTCTTCACCTTTTTCAGGTATATACCATATGAATCCTTTTGATATGCCATATGAATTCTTCTGATACGCCATATGAAGTCTTTGGATAATAGTTAATTGCATCCACATCTGGACATACTAATATCCATCATTTATGTTCACAAAATGCACTAAATTAATGAAAGGTGTTGCATGGCATAAAAGAGTTCCTCTCGGAGATTCTTTCCACATTTAGGGTTGCCAGGTACACCACAGTACTGTCAGGAAGTAGGACTGGAGATACTGCTTGGCTCTGGCATGGGTAAGAAATATACCAAACCACTCACGCTAAGTTCCTTTCAGCAAAGGAAAGGCTGTGGGTCATCACAGAGTGTTAGAACTGTCTGGACTGATGTTGTGCATATGTGGACAATGTGCAACTTGGAAGAATACTACCAATGAACTAAGATACCCAGCAGGCCATAAACATTTGCATTTACTGGCGAGACAGGGGCCTTCTTGGATAATAGGATATAACTTTGTTATTCACGAAGTCCTCTGCTATGCAATCGTAATATAATGCTACTGCAACCAGGATCGCACGACCTATTGCTTCTTAAGGATTGTTTTTTGACAGACATTGAGAATAGAGAGAAGTATTCTGAAAGTTGTGTTGATAATGAAAACAAACTTGAACTATTTTCTTGAACATTTATCTGACCTCTTCAAGACTCTCACGTTATAAGAATGACCATCTTGTGATAAAACAGGAGGGATTTTTGGATTGGACTACGTGTGTGTGTGTGTGTTGTGTGTGTGTGTGTGTGTGTGTGTATATATATATATATACATATATATATATAAAAATATAAATATATATATATGTATATATATATATATATATGTATATATATATATATATCAAAAGAATACCCTTTCAGGCACAGAGTGACGCATAAATTATGCAACAAAAAAAAAAGCAGAGAACTCTGGGTAGTTCTCAAGTTTAGGTGGAAAGCAGCTCCTGTATAGAGCACTCTCAACACCAACGACACTCTAAATCTGCTCACCTCAAATGTCTGCTTTTCTATCAAAGTCTTTAAGCATAGGATTAGCACAGTGCCATCCACGCCGAGATAGAAAGGGACAAAGTCTTTTGACATTTCTACAGCAAAGTCTTTAAGCATAGGACTAGCACAGTGCTGTCCATGCCGAGCTGTAAAATGACAAAAGCCATTTACCACTCCAGGCACAATATTACAGCTTTAAATTGGTAAAATACCATCCAAGCCGGGCTTGGATGGTATTTTACCAATTCAAAGCTGTAATATTGTGCCTGGAGTGGTAAATGGCTTTTGTCATTTTACAGCTTAGCATGGACAGCACTGTGCTAGTCCTAATGCTTAAAGACTTTGCTGTAGAAATGTCAAAAGACTTTGTCCCTTTCTATCTCGGCGTGGATGTACTGTGCTAATCCTATGCTTAAAGACTATGATAGAAAAGCAGACATTTGAGGTGAGCAGATTTAGAAGTAGTCAGCTGGTGTTGAGAGTGCTCTATACAGGAGCTGCTTTCCACCTAAACTTGAGAACTACCCAAAGTTCTCTGCTTTTTTTGTTGTTGCATATATATATATATATATATCAAACCACAGTCCCGAAATCCAAGTCCTTGGAACAAACAGGTACGGTCCACAACGTGCTTTCCAAATCAAAGTGCTTTATTGCATTGCAGTCAGCATGACGCGTTTCGGCCGCGTCTCCACAGCCTTGATCACATGACACGCTAGGGCACATGACAACACAATTTATAGTGACGTGAGTGAACCATTAACCAATCAGACTGTTTCATGGTATCATGTGGCTAAACAAATTAAATTAATGGTTCTATGCAGGGCAATATATACAACAACAGTACTACATTCGTAAATTTCAAGCATAAATAAATAGATATATACATATAACTATTACATTAAAATATTGAATATCTGCAGGTTTTGGAGTATATTGCGATCTAATTTATAAATTTATGCCTACAAAGTGCAAACTCCTGTTGCCAATGCTGCATAGGAACCGTGGAAACATTAAAATTCATCAGAGTTTAAAATTACATTTATTACCATGACAGACTGAAGCGCACGTAAACACCAGTTAAGTGCACATGTGGTTTAAAATTGGCTGAAACGCCGTCCTGTATCCGCTATTCACATCATAGTCTGATATGGAATATAAAAACAATGTGATTTCATTTCGGAGGCCATGGCAGACCACCATAGATATCTTAGACTTTTTCTACTCTAATCTGATGATGCTCACACATATATTGCCATTAACCTGCACAGTTTGTAATCCCAAAACTACAGTTGTGTATTATATGTAAATAGATCCCACCGGACACTCATTATACAGGGCTGGTGCTATAAATATAACCTAATTCCTGTGTGCTACAAAGTTAATTGGACAAGGTCATAGTAGCATAGACGTGTGTATGCACGAACATGTTCGATGGATCCAATACAGACAGTATAGGATAAAGTGCAAGTGCAAAATTACATAAGGATTAGCAACAAAAACCAAACAGGCAGTACAAAATAAAGTGTAAGTGCACTAATATATGCAGTTTAGCAGCAAATCTAAACAGAGGTCTTATAGTGCAAATGTAATTTTCATATGGATTCAGAGTTTGTAGCAATTTTCAAAATCATAGAAAATGCCGGACCAGCTAAAGCGCTAAGCCCAAAAGAAACCAGGGGGAGAAAAAATGTAACTATAACATTAGAACATTAGAATAACGGTTTACGCGATTAAAAGTGTAGCCCCTACAACCGTCCTAAAAACCAGCATAAAAACCCTGAACGAACCCAAGTAAAAACCCTTAGGTAAAACCAGGTATAAGAACAAGGCCCAAAAACTGGCTAACAGAACGGCTAAAAAGCTAACACTAAACAATCTAGCATAAAATCCAAATATACAATGTTAAATTTGATATATCTCATAAAAAGTTATGCAAATCTTCCCCTGTGTTCAGGCCATTGGGTATCTTAGTATCAAGCAGCAGTATGTAGTGAGATTCCAATTGTCGTAATTTCTTTTCCCTGTTGCCACCCCTGAGCATCTTGGGTGTTGAATCTCCTACAAAGTATCTCAAATCATTTAAGTTATTGTGATGCACTAGCTTAAAATGACGAGCTACCGGGTAGCTTGAGTCAGAGTTGACAATAGCACGCAAGTGTTGGAGTATGCGTGTGAACACTTGCAGTTTGGTACTCCCTACATATTTTAACTTACAAGAACATTCCAGTATATATACTGCATGGTCTGTCTTGCAAGTATACAATCCTTTTATTTTAGTAGGAGTAGATTCAAAGGCATTGTAAAACTCAGATGTATTGGTACCAAATTTACATGCTCGACACGAGCTACACTTGAAGAAACCATTGCGCTTAGATAACCATGTTCCTGTCCCTGCTACCTCCGGGCTGTTTTTAACTAAGGCATCCCTCATGGAGGGAGCCCGCCTAAAAGTAATTTGAGGGAGATCTGGCACCATTTGAGAAATGGTAAATCAGTCTTAATAATGGGCCAGTTCTTATAGATGATTTTTCTTATCTCTTTGTCTTGGCAGCTGAAGGTGGTTATCAATCTTACAGTTTCTTGGCTCTGGGAAGAGCTGGTGGAGCTCATAGTTTTCTTGGATATGGTACCCAAATAGTCATCACGACTAAAGCTATTGGCTTTTGCTAATGCTGCTTTCAAGTCTCTGTCTTTATACCCACGTGCCAAAAATCTCTGTAGAGAGTCGGTATGGCATTGGATAAGGTCCTTTTCTGAGCTGCACATTCTTGTAATGCATAAAAACTCTCCGTATGGAATACTCTTTATCAGATGTTTAGGGTGGGAGCTTTGTGCGTGGAGTATTGAATTACCTGCTGTGCATTTTCTATGAAGCTTGGTTTGTATCTTTTTATTTTCAATGTACAGCTCAACATCTAGGAATTGGACATTGCTGTTGCTGATTTGGGCAGTGAATTCCAAATTGTATACATTGTTATTGATGGTTTTAACAAATTCTTTTGCTGTCTCAACCGACCCTTTCCATATAATGCAGACGTCGTCAATGAAACGCCACCACTGAATAATGTGGGTTTCATACAGCTCCTTATGAGTGCTCCTGAGGACATGCTCCTCCCACCAGCCAACGTGAAGACACGCGTAGCTGGGGAGAAGCAAGCCCCATAGCAACACCCCGAAGCTGCTGAAACAGCTCTTTGTTGAACATGAAGTAATTGTTACATAAGCATAGTTCAATCATATGTAAAAGCATAACATTATGTTGGTAAAAGTGGATGTTCCTTTTCTCAAGATAAAATTTCACCGCATTGAGTCCATCTGTATGTTGTATACTTGTATATAGTGAGCATATGTCCATAACTATAAACACATAGTCATCATCCCAAGTTATAGACTGTACAATTGACAAAAAATGCCCAGTGTCTTTGATAAAGGATGGTAAATCTTCTACAAACTCATGCAATAAATAATCAACGTACTTAGACATAGCTTCTAGGAGACTTCTTTGGGCTGATATAATCGGTCTTCCTGGTATGGGTACGATTCTCTTGTGAACTTTGGGAATGAAATAAATGCCTGGGATTATGGGATGGTCACTTTTCAAGAATCCGTGTTCATTTTTGTTTAATAGACCATCTCTCTTCCATTGCCCTAGCTCATTGTACACCAGATCCTTCACTTGTTTTATGTCATTAGTTGTAGCTTTTCTATAACAAGAAACATCTTTCAGATGTCGATATGCTTCTTCCATATACTGGTTCTTGGGCCAAATGACTAAATTACCCCCTTTATCGGCTTTGTTCACGATGATATCCGCATTATTTTTTAATTTACTTATTAATGCTGAGTATTGCTTGTCTCTATATGTGCGCTGTTTTCTTTTGTTTAGTATCCTTCGATTAAGTGTTTTTAGGTCATTTATTAAACAGTCACTAAAAGTATCAATTGCGTCCTTAGGCTTGAGAGGTATAAACGTCGATGCACGGCGGAATGGACTAGCAGATGGAAAATTACTCGTGATACCTTGATTTAAGAGCTCATCTTGTGTAGAGCCATGAAATTCACTCATGTCTTGAGCCAAAGCATGCATGGTACGAAGAGTTGGAATGTCAGATACCAATAAAGTCTTACTGGGTTTAGTAGTGATCTGTACATTAGATGCTGTTTCTTTCGCTTTGCCCAATATGAAGTGTTTCATTAGTTTCAATTTTCGAATAAATTTAAAAACATCAATCCTGGATTGCACATATTTGAATTGATTAGGCGGGCAAAAAGACAAACCTAAAGCTAGTAGCTGTGTTTCAGCAATAGTAAGTTCAATATCCGATAAATTGATTACAGTAGTGTCAGGTTCCGTATGCTTCTCATCCATTAAAATCTCTTTTTCGTTGTGCGCCACCTGCCTCTGTTGTTTCCGCCTGTTTTTACATTTGCGCCTTTGTCCTCTGCGCCTGTTCCTGCGTCCGCGCCTCTCTTCGCCTGGGTACTCTGCCGCAATGTTTGGCGGCGATCTTGAACTAAAAAACGAAGCTCTTCTGATGGCGTAAAGCTGGTAGGTATTAACATTGCCGTGTTACTGGGGCCGCTTTCATCTGAATCAGTGCTGCTGGCTACAGAACTCAGTTCGGTGTTGGACATTTCAGCATCGTGTAGGGTGGATAGTGGAACTGCAGGGGCTCTCGGACCCATCGCCTGCCTCTTTACTGTATCGAATTTGCGTGCGAATGTAAAAATTCTGCCTGTTTCATAGTCTTTTTTGTCTCTTGCAAACTTAAATATTTTCTGAGCCATTATCGTTTCTTCCTGTTTCTTGAGACGTTTATCAATCTCTTCCCTGCTTTTTTTTATCAAATCTTGTTGTTCTTGCCCCACTAGTTGTTGGTTAAGAGTATCAATTTGTTTGAGAATCTCATTTCTATCCAACTCAGCGTATTTTATTAAAATGGAAATCATATTCATCGACGCTTACAAATTGTTCGTAGCCCATTCTTTCAACATTAGCGGGTTGGGATTCTCGAACGATGGAGCAATGAGAACCCTCAACCCGCGTGGTACTCGGCCCACTTCTTTGTATTTTTCGAGCGACTTTTTCTCCCACCATTTAGTTAGTTCATTACGGAGAAGTTTTTCCAAGTTCTTGAGTTGCGCTTTCACATCATTAGATACCCTCGGATTGTTATCATTTACCGCTGGTACATCATCGATTTCCGGTAAGTCTTTAAACAGTGCATCCGCCACGGCCTCCCGATCCCGGAACGTGTCGGCTAACGAAGTCATTTTAAATGCAATGAAAGTAAAATGCACTCCAGTTACCGCTACTAGTTGAGTAGCACTTACTAGTTTATGTTGACACAATCCCTGCTACCCGCTAATGCCACACTATTGCATAGATCCCAGCTTACCGCCCCAAGTGCCCGGCTGGCCCGTTGGTGTCCTCCGACTCCTCCAGACCACCGTTGCTCCACGGGAAGATGCCAGGATTCGCTTGCAATCCAATCACAGCTGCGGGGGGCTAGCTCGTGTTTTCCTCCTTCCGGGTTACACACAGTATCGCGTCCGCGATGTCAGCTGAAGTTGAGCCAGCCACCAAACACAGGGAGGGTCCGTAAAAGCAGAGACAGCCGTCCTCCGCCAGGAATAAATGGCAAACCACAGTCCCGAAATCCAAGTCCTTGGAACAAACAGGTACGGACCACAACGTGCTTTCCAAATCAAAGTGCTTTATTGCATTGCAGTCAGCATGACGCGTTTCGGCCGCGTCTCCACGGCCTTGATCACATGACACGCTAGGGCACATGACAACACAATTTATAGTGACGCGAGTGAACCATTAACCAATCAGACTGTTTCATGTTATCATGTGGCTAAACAAATTAAATTAATGGCTCTATGCAGGGCAATATATACAACAACAGTACTACATTCGTAAATTTCAAGCATAAATAAATAGATATATACATATAACTATTACATTAAAATATTGAATATCTGCAGGTTTTGGAGTATATTGCGATCTAATTTATAAATTTATGCCTACAAAGTGCAAACTCCTGTTGCCAATGCTGCATAGGAACCGCGTAAACATTAAAACTCATCAGAGTTTAAAATTACATTTATTATCATGACAGACTGAAGCGCACGTAAACACCAGTTAAGTGCACATGTGGTTTAAAATTGGCTGAAATGCCGTCCTGTATCCGCTATTCACATCATAGTCGGATATGGAATATAAAAACAATGTGATTTCATTTCGGAGGCCATGGCAGACCACCATAGATATCTTAGACTTTTTCTACTCTAATCTGATGATGCTCACACATATATTGCCATTAACCTGCACAGTTTGTAATCCCAAAACTACAGTTGTATATATATATATGTATATAATATATACATACATACATGTAGTCCAATCCCAAAATCCTTCCTGTTTTATCACAAGATGATAAAATATGGGAGGAGCACATAAGGCTCCCCTCCCCCGGGACCGCCACCTCATCAGGGCTGGCGACTGGGAAAAAAAAACGGAGGAAGCCCTAGGAGCCCGTTGACCACCACCTCCCCGGGGCTTTATAAAAGAAAAGGAGGGGGGCTGCACGGACCTCCCTCCATTGTTGGTAAGTGCCCGAGGACCACCACTTCCACAGGGGCCACGTATATGATAGAGGGAGTGGGGCCGCGTGACCTCCCGGGCCATGTACGTCCTCAGGGGCCACCACGTCCACGGGGCTTTCTTATTTTTTAGAAGGAGGGGGGCAGTGCCGCCCCCTCCCGGGCCTTTCTTGGCCCTGGGACCACCACCTCCCTGGGGCACTTGTAATGAAAGGAGGGGGGCAGTGCGACCCCCTCCTGGAACCATTAATGGCCCTGGGGACTGCCACGGCCGGCTCCCTTTGTCCCGGGGTGCCCACCCCGGGACATAGCTGTTTGCTCTTGCTTGGCGGGATCTTTGACAGCTGCTGCCAAGTGAAAGCAAACAGTAAGACTGCTCCCAGCTGGCTGGAGCATGAATACTGGGAGCTTAGCTACAGCGAGCAGGAAAAAGGATGAAAGGATTGCTCCCACACACAGGGAGCAGCATTTTTGGCTGCTCGCTACGTGTTGGAGCAATGCTGACTCCCGCCAGAGGCGGAGAGCCAAAACGAACGACAAGGGCATTGAGGCTCCCCCGCGGTCCCCAACATTGAACACTGGGTGCCCTGGGTGGACTCCAGGGCACCCGGGATGAAGAGGCCGGGCCCCGGGGGATGGGGTTCCCGAGGCCAAAATCAACCTGGGGAGGGGGGGCCATGCGACCTGCTTCCCCCATTACTTTTCAGCAGAAATTAAACCTCAAGGGGAAGCACTGACAAATATAAACATAGCAGAAGCCCCAGTTGAAACAATAAGAAGAAATGATCCTAATTTTTTTGGCTTTGCGAAGTCAAAACAAGTGTGTTTTTTCGGCAGGTCCACATTGAAAATTAATCTAAAATCCTAGGTGAAGGTGAATGCATCGATGAATGGAGCGCAAACTGTAGTGACTGTGATGAGTGGGTTTTTTCTTGGCCTCTCCTGGTGAGAGCAGTGTCCATGGTTCTCCCTTTAAAAGACTAGGGGGCATATTATCAAGAACGGCGTTAAAAATTATCGCCGGTTTAGCGGCAGAAAACTGCCGCTAAAGCGGCGATAATGGGCTTGATAATATGCCCTTGAGAATTCCAATAGAAGTCCATGTTCTGGTGTGAACATGGGCTTCTATTGGAATTCTCCAGGGCATATTATCAAGCCCATTATCGCCGCTTTAGCGGCAGTTTTCTACCGCTAAACCGGCGATAATTTTAACGCCGTTCTTGATAATATGCCCCCAAGGGGCATATTATCAAGCCCTCTATCGCCGCGTCAGCTGCACTGTTCTGCCGCTAATGCGGCGATATTTTTATCACACTATTAACAAGCTGCAGCTAACGGGCCTTAGCGTGAGTTTTTAGCGATAGCGGCCGTTTTTACCTCTAAGCATGTCAGCGATATATATCGCTAATGACATGCAAAGTAGGCGTTCCTGACTAAAACTCCATTGAAACAGTCGCAAACACAACTTCCCCTATTATCAATGCCCGCGAAGCGATAAGAAAAGTCGCGCTTATCGCTGGAATTCAACGCCTGAAAAAAACTTGCCTTAACCATCTTGTCAATGGGGGGTGGATTGTTGGGCTGAGTATGCACTTGCCTATTAGCAAGCTTTTCATTAGCGCTGTTAATTTAGCGCTGGAATTCTCACGCTATTGCTGGTTTTACACGCTATCGCTGGATTTCCTATCGCCTTTGCGATACGCGTTGATAATACCGCGCTATCACGGCAAGGAAATCCAGCGATAAAAAAAACAGCGCTAAGCGCGCTTTGCGATAATTATCGCAGATCGTTGATAATATGCCCCTAAGAGTAATCAGATGTGCGGTCACTCTGGGTGTCTAAAGCAGCAGGTAGTTACTTGCAGCGGTCGCTGGTCGCATTGCAGCAGACATAACTGGGACTGTGCGAGAGAGTCAATCATGTTGGGAGCAGGCTGGGAGGACTGGGGCACCCGGCAGAGCCGTGGCAGGGGCTGTCTGCACAGTGACACAGACAGGCAGTCAGCTCCTGAGTCCTCCACGGCCGTCGTGCACTGCGGCCGGGCACTGGCAGCTCCGGGTAGGAGAGCATGAAGGCCTGACATGGCTTTGGGATCAGTAGGCACTTTAAAAAGTAGCCTCGCTCGTAGCGCTTAATCTGCACTGCTGCTCTTCTGTGAACCAATTTAGACCGCAGCGGGCCAGTGAGATTCGTTATGGGGGCCCAGCACAGTGGGGGACAGTGTTTCAGTTCTGTGCTGCAAAAACAAATTGCGCTGCCTCACAGCCCCACCCGGCCTCTCTGCGACACATGTGTGCTGCTGGATCATATAGGCCGAACGAGGCTGCTAAACTCTGAGTCATTGAGTGGGGGGGGGGGTTCTCTTGTCTCTGGCTGCTGTATGAGGCTGCAGAGTGTGCAAAAAGTAATGCAATGTGATAGAGTGAGACAGCCTTGGACTGCAGCCTGCTGCTTTAAGATGCATTGCAGCTTATGACAAAACAAGTCGGCAAAGCACCTAGACTCAACCAGGCACTTGTAGACTGACAGAGGTCAGATGATCAAGCACTTTCTGTCTACAGACTTCGCACTGAGTTTATGATCTAATCTAAGCAATATTGCTTAACGTAACCATACCAGGCTGCAATAAAGAATTGTAATGGCATGGGGGTGACAAAAACATTTTTATGATTTCTTTACTTGTTTACCTATTGAGGGACACAGATCTTCAGTTCTGCATGCCTAACGTTGCAATCCCTATGTTGGACTCGTTCCGGTGTTTTTTTCCCCCTGATATACTTGTAATTTTAATGATGGTGTGAGGCTCACTTGGGTTTTCCGCAGGGGCGAAATGGACAGAACTGATGCAAGGTCCCAACTTCCCTCACCCACCTCCTTCGCCCAACTGGGTCAAAGCAAAAGAGGGAAGGTGGGGAAGAGGGGAAACAAGGAAAGGGAGAAGGAGTAGAGTCCACTGGTCTGGTCAGTACTGTGTCACCAGGTATCCTAATGAAGAAAGACACAAACGTTAGTAAGAACTTGTTAGAACTAAAAAGCTTGCTATTGTATATCTGGCTATTCTAGTGTTCTACCTGTAGAATGGTCTGCCAGTGGAATGTGGGAGTTGACAATTTATTTAGAGAGTAAGACCCACACAGTGCATCTAGAAAATAAACATACACGTATTATTCCTAAAGACTGCAGAATTCTAGCAACAAACAATGAGAAGCGTGAAACATATCAACCTCAATGAGAACCACCATTGGAGATCAATAGACCCAAAAACATATCGCCTGAAACTATGAAAAAACCAAAAAACTCATTTTCCTAGCCAGGAGAATTAAAAAAAGGGAAAAAATATAGCACAACAAGGTGCAGGGTCGAAAGGTGTGATTATATAGAGTAAACAGGTGGTTTAAAAACAATCTCTCACTGTACAGTAGCAAGAGATATGAAGCAATTGAAAAAGGAGGCAAATTCAGGACTGAGAAGGCACTCAGCCCTATTTATAAGAACACAAAAGTGGGAACTTGCCACTAGATACTAATACAGCATGAATCCTACCTTAGTCTGGAACTAGGGTTCTTTAAATACCTCTAACCATATGCAGGCACCGGGATACGCAGCGTTAATGATTGCTGCATTCACAAGTGCAACAATGTAGCAGCCGGCGAGGGAAACTCCGAGACTGGACCAAGCCCCGGAAGCAGAGATGGTAACCCGGAAACAAACAGAGCTCTGTGAACGCCGGAAGAGGAACGCAGGGACGTCTCCACTCTCCGGCGTGGATCCAAGAATGCAGGTAAGGCGAGGGTTAACGGGAACAAGAGGGAGGCCTGGCGCGGGTCCCTGATGGAACCCGAAGCGCGTTTCCCTTGCGGACCCCTCCCTTAAGACTACGTAAAGCCCCGCCTTCGTCAGCTGACAGAAGTCGGCAGGCGGGGCTTTCACCGGAGGCTGCGGGCGGGGTCAGGAATGCGGCCACGGGCAGTACAGCCTGACAGATGGCAGGCCTGTCTGTCCCTGTAATCAAGTGAGCAGCGGAGGCATGGTGCAGGATGTTGCCACCGGACTCTACTCCTGGTCTCCAGTCCGAATCATAAACGGTTGTCAGTAAGCTAATGGCTTTCCTTTTATAGTTTCAAAACTTCACCGGTGTAGGAACTAATATTTCCACTTTATTGCATATGCAAAAAAAAATTATCCTAAAATACAGGTGGCATCGTAACTTAGAGTCCAATAAATCCTCACTTGGACTGCATGCAGCGAATTCTCTGTCCTTTGGTGAAAGTGGGTGCCAGTGCGTGGAGCAGCAAGCCAGAAGCATCATGCAGGTGTGTTTGCGGAATGGTCGGCAGACAGTGGCACAGATGAGTCTACTGGGAACTTGAAGTGAGCACAAGGGAAATGCTCATGAGGGATCTGATCTGACTCCCAGGTGCTACTCGCTAGTATGAGGTGGTGCAGAACTGCCGCTGGGAAGACCAACAGGAAATTAATAATTGTTGGAGAACACTCTGCTTGCTTGCTTTCCCACTGGAAATATGGGGTGCATCCAAACTTATGCCATGTAGGGGACTGTAAAAAGCACAGTTCCTGTGAGACCTGTCTAGTATAAAGGTGAATTTCCCAAATAGGGCCTTCCAAAAAGAGATGAGGTGAAAAGCCAGCAGCATCATGCATGGTGTGTGTAGTCACAGGTCAGTTCACTGGGAACCCTGAACTTTGCACTATACTAACTTTTAATTTCTCACAAAATATTTTTACTTGGGATTTTCTGGTACTATCAAATGGGTTAGTGACCTTTCTTTTCTAGGGTTTTGTATCAGCTTCAAAGCTTTTTTAGAGCTTCTCGTTACTCAAAAGTGGTGCATTTTTAATATATATATGTTTACATGGACTTCATTGCTTGGTGTTATTCTTGAGTCAGTGTCATTCGAAGTGTCACACATTTGGTTGTAGAATGTCCCTCATATGTACACTGAAACTATGGAAATGTCAATCTGAAAACTTGGCAGCTATGAGTTTCTCGTTGCTCAAATAGGGGTAATTTCTGATATTTAAATGTTTCACTTGTCTTCATTGCTTGATTATGCTCGCAAGAAAGTGTCTCTCATAGTCACTGAAATGTTCCTCATAATTACACTGAAATTATGAAAATATCACACATAGCAATCTGAAACCTTGGCAGCTATGGGTGAATGCATCGTTGATCTATCGGAGTGCAATCTGTAGTGACTGTGATGAGTGGGTTGTTTCTTGGCCTCTCCTGGTGAGAGCAGAGTCCATAGTTCTCCCTTTAAATGACTACAAGTATGCAAAAGTGCAAAATCACCATGAGGCAATGACTGTTTAGCCCTGCCCCATCCACCTCATTAGTATGCAACTCACAGACCCATATAGCCACTCAAACACACTCACATATCAAGAAAACCACTCACACATTCAAACAGCACTTACTGATCCCTACAGTCACTTACACACCTACTCACAGACCCATACAGCCACTCACACACCCACTCACCGACCTACACAACCACTCACACACACTCTCAAAGGTTACAGGTTACAGTTAGGAAATAAAATGTTAAACATCTTCAAAATTCACTAAAAAAACAAAGGTTACAGGGACGTTATAGTTAGGAAATAACATTAAAAAACCTTAGAAATTCACTGAAAAAAACAAAGGTTACAGGGACGTTATAATTAGGCTCAGATTTCACTCGTACAAAACTATTGAAATTCAACAGTTGTAGTTACCTGAGTTAGCTATAACTATCCCCCTGCAATGCACTGCTTATGACCTCACATATTGCATCACTCGTGACATCACTGGTGACATCTCAAATGACATCACTGATGACATCACTGATGAAAGCATTTACAGAAATACTCACACATGCACTGACATATCCACACAACCACTCATACACCCACTCACACATCCACACGACTGACACACCCACTTACTCATCTATAGAACCACTCGAACATCCATTCACTCACCCATACAGCCATTCACTTACCCATACACCTACTCACACAGTCACTCACTCACCCTTACAGCCACTCACACATCCAGTCACTCACCCATACAGCCATTCCCACAGCCACTCAGCCACCCATATAGCCACTCATACACCCACTCATACACCCACCTGCCCACCCATAGAGACACTCACACAGCTACTCTTTCACCCATACAGCCACCCCCACACTCACTCACCAATACAGCCACTCCCACTGCCACTCACTCACCCATAGAGCTACTCACACACCCAGTTATTCACCCTTACAGCTACTCGCACACCTACTTGTGCACCCATACAGCCACTCACATGACCATACAGCCACTCAGACACCCACTCACACACAAATACAGACAGTCACACAATCACTTAGATCACATATGTTAGAAATAGTGTCACTTATTAGTAATATAGAAAGAATAGTAATTTAACTTATGCAGTAGCTTAGTATATATCTTTAAGTCTTGGATACTTTTATGAAACACACTCCCTGGATAATGTCATCAGTAATGTCATTTGAGATGTCATCAGTGATGTCATGAGTGATGTAAAATGTGAGATCATAAGCAGTGCATTTCAGGGGCATAAATTATAGTTAGCTCAGGCAACTATAACTGCTTAATTTCAATGGCTTTGTACAAGTGAAATCTGAGCCCAACTATAACGTCCCTGTAACCTTTGGTTTTTTCAGTGAATATATGTGTGTGTGTGGTTCTCACAATTCCATCCTTCTCATAGCTCAGCGGAATTGAGGCAGCACTCCAGGGGTGATTTTCAAAAGATTTTTATTACAATACTCGTGCAATGCAAGGACAGTCTACGCGTTTTGGCGAGTTGCCTCCCACAGAACTGTGTGTGTGTGTGTGCATATATATATATATACACACACACACACACACATATATATATTCACTGAAAAAACCATAGGTTTCAGACACGTTATAGTTAGAAATTAGCATTTAAAAAACCTTTGAAATTCACTGAAAAAACCATAGGTTTTAGGGACCGTTATAGTTAGTTGGACATTTCACTCGTACAAAACCATAGAAATTCCCCCGTTATAGTTAGTTCAGCTAACTATAACTCGCGCCCCGCAATGCACTGCTGATGACGTCACATATTACATCACTCATGACATGGTCAGTGACATCACTGATGACATCACTGATGACATCTCAAATGACATCACTGATGACATCACTGATGACATCATCCAGTGACTGTGTGTTTCTGTAAAGTTTAAATATGTTTAATATATATAGGGAAAGGCGTATTGAAGAATGAGTGGGTGTATAAGTGTCTGAATGGATGATTTAGTACGTGCGTGACTGACTCTACAAGTGAGTGATTAAACGTATCTTACTGAATGCATGGGTTAGTGACTAAACTGTGTGAATGTCTGTATCCGTCTGTTTGTTGGTGTGTAAGTGGATGCATGGATTTGCGAATAGCTACATGAGTGTCTATATGGGTTATTGATTGGTTCTCTGAGTATCTGTATGGCTGCCTGAGTGTTTGTGTGGGTGGGGTGTGTGTGACTCTGTACATAGATGTGTGAGTGGGTGATTCACTGGGTGCATGATTTCAAGAGTGCATCTGTGATGGACTGCTTGGGTGGGTGAGTGTGTGTATGGGTGTGTTAGTGAGTGAATGTATATCTCAGTGGTACATGTGCGAGTAACTACATATGTAAAAGGCAGTATATATGTGTGTTAGAGTATTTAAATGGCTATAAGTGAGAGTGTGTGATTGTGAGAGTGGCTGTATGGATGCGTGTGTGCTTGTATCAGTTATTGTATAAGAGCTTAAGAATGTGCTAGTATTTGTATGAGTAAGTGAGCTGGTGTGTGTATAACTGTATAGGTGAGTAAATGGGTGTGTGATTAATTTTTGCATGACTGACTAGGTGTGTGAGTACCTCTATGGATTAGTGGCGGTGTGAGTGTTTATATAGGTGTATGAGTGCATATGATAGTCCTGTACTGAGTGACTGTAAGTATGAGTGACTGTACGGGTGAGTGAGTAGATGTGTGTGTGTAGACCTAAGAATCAGTGAGTGGGTATGTAGTTATTGGTATTGGAGTGTGTATGGTTTGAGAATGGCAGTCTGTAATTTAGAGTGGGTGTATCAAAAGTTATATTAGGGTGTGAGAAGATGCATGAAATTATCACATGGATGATGTCATCAGTGATGTCATCAGTGATGTCATTTGAGATGTCATCAGTGATGTCACTGACCATGTCATGAGTGATGTAATATGTGACGTCATCAGCAGTGCATTGCGAGGGTGCGAGTTATAGTTAGCTGAACTAACTATAACGGGGAATTTCTATGGTTTTGTACGAGTGAAATGTCCAACTAACTATAACTGTCCCTAAAACCTATGGTTTTTTCAGTGAATTTCAAAGGTTTTTAAAATGCTAATTTCTAACTATAACGTGTCTGAAACCTATGGGTTTTTCAGTGAATTTCAAAGGTTTTTAAATGCTAATTTCTAACTATAACGTGCCTGAAACCTATGATTTTTTAAGTGAATTTCAAAGGTTTTTTAAATGCTAGTTTCTAACTATGCCTACAGAGGTAGGACATGTGAAGAAAGAAGAAAAAACGCACAGAAAGAAGCATAAGAAATGCAGAAAGAAGCAACAGAAGTCCACAAAGACGAAGAAAAGTGCAGGAAGAAGCAAAAGATGTGCAGAAAGAACCAACAGAGGAGCAGAAAGAGGCCTTGTTGCAAAATCATCCTGTGCCCACAACTTTTCAGACGGGTACTGGTGGTAATTGACTCTGACTAACCAGAGCCAGTGCTATGCTAAAAGACACTTAGAATACAGTGAAAACACCTACATACACTAGGGAACACTATGCGTTGGGGTACCCCTGTGATTAGCATGACCTCCTCTGTAAGTCCCTAGTACATAATAGGGCAGGGGATTAAAACTACCTCTTAAAACGCGCTACAGGGCGCGTTTGCACAGTGGTGAAGGGAGGGGGCCTGAGGTGACATGTGTGCAAACGCGCCCCGTGGCGCGTTTTAAGTTGCGGGATTAAGTCCCCTTGAATCCTGAGGGTCCCTGGGGCCCAACTAGCCCCCAGGTACCTACAGTTAGGACCACAGAGCTGAGTTGCAGAGAGGCGTTCCGAGGCCACGCACCTTTTTCACCTCTCTGCAACGCAACTCTGTTGTGCTTACTGAAGGTACCTGGTGGGCTAGTTGGCCCCAGGGTCCCTCAGGATTCAAGGAATTAATTCCCCAACTTAAAACGCACCACAGGGCGTGTTTGCGCACATGTCACCTGAGGCCCCGCCCCCTCCCTTCACCACTGTGCAAACGCGCCCGTGGCGCTTTTTAAGTTGGGGGATTAGGTCACCTTGAATCCTGAGGGTCCCTGGGGCCCAACTAGCCCACCAGGTACTTCCAGTAAGCACCACAGGCCTGTGTTGCAACGCCTGTAACAAATTGTGCAGTTGTGTTTAGGTAGTGAAGGGGGTCGTGCTGGGGGTAGTGTTTTAGGGTTTAGGGTAGTGCAGTGGTGTTTGTGTAGTGTAGGGGGTCATGCTGGGGGTAGATTTAGGGTTTAGGGTAGTGCAGTGGTGTTTGGGTAGTGTAGGGAGTCGTGCTGGGGGAGTGTTTTAGGGTTTAGGGTAGTGCAGTGGTGTTTGGGTAGTGTAGGGGGTCATGCTGGGGGTAGTGTTTTAGGGTTTAGGGTAGTGCAGTGGTGTTTGGGTAGAGTAGGGGGTCGTGCTGGGGGTAGTGTTTTAGGGTTTAGGGTAGTGCAGTGGTGTTTGGGTAGTGTAGGGGGTACTGCTGGGGGTAGTGTTTTAGGGTTTAGGGTAGTGCAATGGTGTTTGGGTAGTGTAGGGGTACTGCTGGGGTAGTGTTTTAGGGTTTAGGGTAGTGCAGTGGTGTTTGGGTAGTGTAGGGGTACTGCTGGGGGTAGTGTTTTAGGGTAGTGCAGTGGTGTTTGGGTAGTGTAGGGGTTCATGCTGGGGTAGTTTTTAGGGTTTAGGGTAGTGCAGTGGTGTTTGTGTAGTGTAGGAGGTCGTGTTTTAGGGTTTAGGGTAGAGCAGTGGTCTGTGGGTAGTGTAGGGAGTCGTGCGGGGGTAGTGTTTTAGGGTTTAGGGTAGTGCAGTGGTCTTTGGGTAGTGTAGGGGGTCGTGCGGGGGTAGTGTTTTAGGGTTTAGGGTAGTGCATTGGTGTTTGGGTAGTGTAGGGGTCATGCGGGGGTAGTGTTTTAGGGTTTAGGGCAGTGCAGTGGTGTTCGGGTAGTGTAGGGGGTCGTGCTGGGGGAGTGTTTTAGGGTTTAGGGCAGTGCAGTGGTGTTCGGGTAGTGTAGGGGGTCGTGCTGGGGGAGTGTTTGAGGGTTTAGGGCAGTGCAGTCGTGTTCGGGTAGTGTAGGGGGTCGTGCTGGGGGAGTATTTTAGGGTTTAGGGTAGTGCAGTGGTGTTCGGGTAGTGTAGGGGGTCGTGCTGGGGGTAGTGTTTTAGGGTTTAGGGCAGTGCAGTGGTGTTCGGGCAGTGTAGGGGGTCGTGCTGGGGGTGGTGTTTTAGGGTTTAGGGCAGTGCAGTGGTGTTCGGGCAGTGTAGGGGGTCGTGCTGGGGGTGGTGTTTCAGGGTTTAGGGCAGTGCAGTGGTGTTCGGGCAGTGTAGGGGGTCGTGCAGGGGGTGGTGTTTCAGGGTTTAGGGCAGTGCAGTGGTGTTTGGGCAGTGTAGGGGTCGTGCAGGGGTGGTGTTTCAGGGTTTAGGGCAGTGGTGTTCGGGCAGTGTAGGGGGTCGTGCTGGGGGTGGTGTTTCAGGGTTTGGGGCAGTGCAGTGGTGTTCGGGCAGTACAGGGGGTCGTGCTGGGGGTGGTGTTTCAGGGTTTTGGGCAGTGCAGTGGTGTTCGGGCAGTGTAGGGGGTCGTGCTGGGGTGGTGTTTCAGGGTTTAGGGCAGTGCAGTGGTGTTCGGGCAGTGTAGGGGGTCGTGCAGGGTTGTGGTGTTTCAGGGTTTAGGGCAGTGCAGTGGTGTTCGGGCAGTGTAGGGGTCGAGCTGGGGGTGGTGTTTCAGGGTTTAGGGCAGTGCAGTGGTGTTCGGGCAGTGTAGGGGGTGGTGCAGGGGTGGTGTTTCAGGGTTTAGGGCAGTGCAGTGGTGTTCGGGCAGTGTAGGGGTGGTGCAGGGGTGGTGTTTCAGGGTTTAGGGCAGTGCAGTGGTGTTCGGGCAGTGTAGGGGTCGTGCTGGGGCTGGTGTTTCAGGGTTTAGGGCAGTGCAGTGGTGTTCGGGAAGTGTAGGTGGTCGTGCTGGGGCTGGTGTTTCAGGGTTTAGGGCAGTGCAGTGGTGTTCGGGCAGTGTAGGGGGTCTTGCTGGGGCTGGTGTTTCAGGGTTTAGAGCAGTGCAGTGGTGTTCGGGCAGTGTAGGGAGTAGTGTTTCAGGGTTTAGGGCAGTGCAGTGGTCTTCTGGCAGTGTAGGGGGTCGTGCTAGGGCTGGTGTTTCAGGGTTTAGGGCAGTGCAGTGGTGTTCGGGCATTGTAGGGGGTCGTGCTGGGCCTAGTGTTTCAGCGTTTAGCGCAGAGCAATGGTGTTCAGGCAGTGTAGGGGTTTGTGCTGGAGGTGGTGTTTCAGGGTTTAGGGCAGTGCAGTGGTGTTCGGGCAGTGTAGGGGGTCTTGCTGGGGGTGGTGTTTCAGGGTTTAGGGCAGTGGTGTTCAAGCAGTGTAGGGGGTCTTGCTGGGGGTGATGTTTCAGGGATTAGGGTCAGTGCAGTGGTGTTCGGGCAGTGTAGGGGGTCTTGCTGGGGGTAGTGTTTCAGGGTTTAGGGCAGTGCAGTGGTGTTCGGGCAGTGTAGGGGGTCGTGCTGGGGGTGGTGTTTCAGATTTTAGGGCAGTGCAGTGGTGTTCGGGCAGTGTAGGGGGTCGTGCTGGGGGTGGTGTTTCAGGGTTTAGGGCAGTGCAGTGGTGTTCCGGCAGTGTAGGGGTCGTGCAGGGGGTGGTGTTTCAGGGTTTAGGGCAGTGCAGTGGTGTTCGGGCAGTGTAGGGGGTCGTGCTTGGGGTGGTGTTTCAGGGTTTAGGGCAGTGCAGTGGTGTTCGGGAAGTGTAGGGTGTCGTGCTGGGGGTGGTGTTTCAGGGTTTAGGGCAGTGCAGTGGTGTTCGGGCAGTGTAGGGGTCGTGCAGGGGGTGGTGTTTCAGGGTTTAGGGCAGTGCAGTGGTGTTTGGGCAGTGTAGGGGTTCGTGCAGGGGTGGTGTTTCAGGGTTTAGGGCAGTGCAGTGGTGTTCGGCCAGTGTAGGTGGTCTTGCTGGGGGTGGTGTTTCAGGGTTTGGAGTGCAGTGGTGTTCGGGCAGTGTAGGGGGTCTTGCAGGGGGTGGTGTTTCAGGGTTTAGGGCAGTGCAGTGGTGTTCGGGCAGTGTAGGGGGTCGTGCAGGGGGTGGTGTTTCAGGGTTTAGGGCAGTGCAGTGGTGTTCGGGCAGTGTAGGGGGTCTTGCTGTGTCTGGTGTTTCAGGGTTTAGGGCAGTGCAGTGGTGTTCGGGCAGTGTAGGGGGTCTTGCTGGGGCTGGTGTTTCAGTTTTTAGGGTAGTGCAGTGGTATTCGGGCAGTGTAGGGGTCGTGCTGGGGCTGGTGTTTGAGGGTTTAGGGCAGTGCAGTGGTGTTCGGGCAGTGTAGGGGGTCGTGCTGGGGCTGGTGTTTCAGGGTTTAGGGCAGTGCAGTGGTGTTTGGGCAGTGTAGGCGGTCGTGCTGGGGCTGGTGTTTCAGGGTTTAGGGCAGTGCAGTGGTGTTCGGGCAGTGTACGGGGTTGTGCTGGGGCTGGTGTTTCAGGGTTTAGGGCAGTGCAGTGGTGTTCGGGCAGTATAGGGGGTCGTGCTGGGGGTGGTGTTTCAGGGTTTAGGGCAGTGCAGTGGTGTTCGGGCAGTGTAGGGGGTCATGCTGGGGCTGGTGTTTCAGGGTTTAGGGCAGTGCAGTGGTGTTCGGGCAGTGTAGGGGGTCGTGCTGGGGCTGGTGTTTCAGGGTTTTGGGCAGAGCAGTGGTGTTCGGGCAGTGTAGGGGGTCGTGCTGGGGGTGGTGTTTCAGGGTTTAGGGCAGTGCAGTGGTGTTCGGGCAGTGTAGGGGGTCTTGCTGTGGGTAGTGTTTCAGGGTTTAGGGCAGTGGTGTTCGGGCAGTGTAGGGGGTCTTGCTGGGGGTGATGTTTCAGGGTTTAGGGCAGTGCAGTGGTGTTCGGGCAGTGTAGGGGGTCTTGCTTGGGGTAGTGTTTCAGGGTTTAGGGCAGAGCAGTGGTGTTCGGGCAGCGTAGGGGGTCGTGCTGGGGGTGGTGTTTCAGGGTTTAGGGCAGTTCAGTAGTGTTCGGGCAGTGTAGGGGGTCGTGCAGGGGGTGGTGTTTCAGGGTTTAGGGCAGTGCAGTGGTGTTCGGGCAGTGTAGGGGGTCGTGCTGGGGGTGGTGTTTCAGGGTTTAGGGCAGTGCAGTGGTGTTCGGGCAGTGTAGGGGTCATGCAGGGGTGGTGTTTCAGGGTTTAGGGCAGTGCAGTGGTGTTCGGGCAGTGTAGGGGGTCGTGCTGGGGCTGGTGTTTCAGGGTTTAGGGCAGTGCAGTGGTGTTCGGGCAGTGTAGGGGGTCTTGCTGGGGGTGGTGTTTCAGGGTTTAGGGGCAGTGGTGTTCGGGCAGTGTAGGGGGTCTTGCTGGGGTGATGTTTCAGGGTTTAGGGCAGTGTAGTGGTGTTCGGGCAGTGTAGGGGGTCTTGCTGGGGGTAGTGTTTCAGGGTTTAGGGCAGTGCAGTGGTGTTCGTGCAGTGTAGGGGGTCGTGCTGGGGATGGTGTTTCAGGGTTTAGGGCAGTGCAGTCGTGTTCGGGCAGTGTAGGGGTCATGCAGGGGTGGTGTTTCAGGGTTTAGGGCAGTGCAGTGGTGTTCGGGCAGTGTAGGGGGTCGTGCTGGGGGTGGTGTTTCAGGGTTTAGGGCAGTGCAGTGGTGTTTGGGCAGTGTAGGGGGTCGTGCTGGGGGTGGTGTTTTAGGGTTTAGGGCAGTGCAGTGGTGTTCGGGCAGTGTAGGGGGTCGTGCTGGGGCTGGTGTTTCAGGGTTTAGGGCAGTGCAGTGGTGTTCGGGCAGTGTAGGGGTCGTGCTGGGGCTGGTGTTTCAGGGTTTGGGGCAGTGCAGTGGTGTTCGGGCAGTGTAGGCGGTCGTGCTGGGGCTGGTGTTTCAGGGTTTAGGGCAGTGCAGTGGTGTTCGGGCAGTGTAGGGTGTCGTGCTGGGGCTGGTGTTTCAGGGTTTAGGGCAGTGCAGTGGTGCTCGGACAGTGTAGGGGTTCGTGCTGGGGGTGGTGTTTCAGGGTTTAGGGTAGTGCAGTGGTGTTCGGGCAGTGTAGGGGGTTGTGCTGTGGCTTGTGTTTCAGGGTTTAGGGCAGTGCAGTGGTGTTCAGGCAGTGTAGGGGGTCGTGCTGGGGCTGGTGTTTCAGGGTTTTGGGCAGAGCAGTGGTGTTCGGGCAGTGTAGGGGGTCATGCTGGGGTGTGTTTCAGGGTTTAGGGCAGTGCAGTGGTGTTCGGGCAGTGTAGGGGGTCTTGCTGGGGGGTGTTTCAGGGTTTAGGGCAGTGGTGTTCGGGCAGTGTAGGGGGTCTTGCTGGGGGTGATGTTTCAGGGTTTAGGGCAGTGCAGTGGTGTTCGGGCAGTGTAGGGGGTCATGCTGGGGGTGGTGTTTTAGGGTTTAGGGTAGTGCAGTGGTGTTTGTGTAGTGTAGGGGGTCGTGCTGGGGGTAGTGTTTTAGGGTTTAGGGTAGTGCAGTGGTGCTTGTGTAGTGTAGGGGGTCGTGCTGGGGGTAGTGTTTTAGGGTTTAGGGTAGTGCAGTGGTGTTTGTGTAGTGTAGGGGGTCATGTTTTAGGGTAGTGCAGTGGTGTTTGGGTAGTGTAGGGGTCGTGCTGGGGGTAGTGTTTTAGGATTTAGGTTAGTGCAGTGGTGTTTGGGTAGTGTAGGGGTCGTGCTGGGGGTAGTGTTTTAGGGTTTAGGGTAGTGCAGTGGTGTTTGTGTAGTGTAGGGGGTCATGCTGGGGGTAGTGTTTTAGGGTTTAGGATAGTGCAGTGGTGCTTGTGTAGTGTAGGGGGTCGTGCTGGGGGTAGTGTTTTAGGGTTTAGGGTAGTGCAGTGGTGTTTTTGTAGTGTAGGGGGTCATGTTTTAAGATGCAACGCTCCAATACCTGACCAGTCTGCACTACATAAAACTGCAAAAAAACTAAAAATAAAAAGTGTTTTGCACACTTTTGTCATTGGGCTATATGTGGGCTACATCTGGGTAATATTTGTGCTACATTTGGGCTCTTTTTTCTCTGGTGGCTATCTTGGAAGACTTCTTTGTTATGAAGTTTCCTAATTTCCTCATTTACTGCAGTCTCCTCAGTAGGAAATGCTTTCAGTTTTTACTTTGATTCCATCAAGAAGGCATTCAGATATGTCTCACATTTGCCATAAATTCAGAATGTTAGCACTCTAGTTGCTCATTAGATCACTGTAGTAAAGCTACTGCTCACCAGGAGTTAACTGGAAGTCTGCTGCTGGTATTGAAAGTGATTGTTTCAGTCTGCATGTCAGAATTTTCTAATGAAATAGAAGAGGATTTGAGATCTCACTTAAAACATGCCCTAATTTTTCTTTCTGCAGCACTAACCATAATTTCTATTTCAAAAGAACCCCCTCATTTTGTTCCTTTTTAAATTAAATGTTTTAAGTGTTACCGGTTTATTCCAATCAAGATGGCTTCAGGTGTGCCATCATTTTGTCAGACTGTTAGCGCTCTAGTTGTTCTTTGGAACACTCTGGGAAGCTGCAGTAGAACACAAAGGAATCAACTGACAGTCTCTGCCCTTGTTGGATGTACATGTTTTACTGAGAATGTCAGACTTCATTCTCACATGACTGAGAAAGATAATGTGAATTTACAGAAAATATGCTCTCCTTTTAGCTTCTGGAGCACCTTCCAAAACTCTATGGGACAAGGATGTGAAAATAGTTTTCTCTCAAACATGATTCATGATATCCCAGCAGAAGGTTTTTCACAGGGTAAAATCACCTTAGAACACACCACAATTCCTGAAATTAGTATGGTACCATCAACAAATGAATTCTAATGTAACTAAAGTCTGTTATCACCCTTTATAGTTCTCCTTTTGGTAACCCTCAAAATCTTTGATTCACTACAATGCATTTCAATGGGGTACTATCATGTATATTGGTCCCAAGATGGCTGCCAGCAATTCCAGGATGAAGTGCTGGCAGCCAATCAGATCTCACAATGACATGTGTGGTTAGGCTCCACCCAGATATATATGTGATTTTACTTTTGATTTTCTCAGGAACTACTGAACGGATTTACACCATTTAACCAAAAGGCACGACTCTGAACCAAGGGCTACCTTTTTGCCAAATTTGGTGTAATTCCGTTCAGCAGTTCGGGCTGTAGCTGCGACTAAAGGTACCTATGGAAAATTGCATGGGAAAAACACGTTTTGGGACCCCCCTTTTTTCTCGGCCCCCGCTTCCCGAATCACCCCGAAACTTTCAGGATAGGAGCAGACCGGAGCGCCCCACGAATTTGAAAATTTCGCGAAGATTCGTCAACCGGCACCAAAGTTATTGTAAATAGAATGTAGTGAATTTCCTATGGAAAATAGGTCCTAACTATAACTATCTACTGGCGACCGCCAGTAGATAATATATATATATATATATATATATATATATATATATATATATATATATATATGTGATCAAGGCCGCATGTCTGGCGGCCGAAACGCGTCATTTGGACCTTGATGTGTGAATAAAGAACCACGTCTATATCCTTGCAATTGGAGTCTGTGCCCTGGTGTTGCGCCTCTGCGGCTTGGATACTTTGGGATTTCGTTTTGATATATATACTTTGTTACATTTTCAGAACATAAGATGTGAATCACCATGAAACAGCACTTGGCAATCATGTAAGAGCACCGGAGTATGGCGGACCCTCCATCCAGCTCCTAGTCATTTTCTATACTCACCAGGGTATTATACCTGTATTGCAGCAAAGTGTTAGTAGCCTTGAGATATTCTTCCATAATCACTACTTGAATAAGGGCACTAGTCCCTCCACCATGTCACAAATGAGCAGTTTTTCTCATTGTTAATATTGTAACGTCAAAGAATGGATTTACCATAAATGTTACTAGTTGGAGACCTTTCTAAACAGTTAAAATGTTATTATTGTTTTAACATTTAAACAACTGCGTCTGTTTTCACTATGCACTTTTTTCACTTTATCAGTATATGTGCCTGTAACATTTCTTTTATGTTCATTAAACAAGAATGTGCACGTACCTTTAAATAGTAAAAAATGGAGGCGATGGTCATGTGACCAAGACCACGGACGTGGTCGAAACGCGTCGTCCTTGTCTGTCGTGGAAATAAACTGCTTTGATCGACCGAGTGGGCTCGCCTGGATTCTTTTCCGTAAGATCCTTTGCTGTGCGATATATATATATATGTTGTGTGATCAAGGCAGCAATGCCGAAACGCGTTGCAACAGCGCGATAGTAGAATATGATCTTGTCAGCAAGCAGAGCAGAAATGAGCACGCAATAAAGAGAAAAGATTTCGAAGCTTACCCTGATGTCGGCATCCGTCTCTTAACTGGTTCGGTAATGGTAGCTATATATATATATATATGATAAAAGGATTTTTTAATGTTAAAAAAAACTTTTGAAATTCACTGAAAAAAACAAAGGTTAAAGTAACATTATAGTTAGGTGTTGTCATCAATGATGCCATTTGAGATGTCATCAATAATTTCATAGGAACACATCATGAGTGATGTCATGGCCGGAGCGCAACTTATAGTTAGTACTGCGAACTATAACCGGGGAATTTCTGTGGTTTTCTTTACTTCAAAACGTTAATGTTATCACGGACATATTTACCTAAATATAATGTTACTTTAACCTTTGTTTTTTTCAGTGAATTTCTAAGGTTTTTAACATAAAAATCCTTTTATCACGGCAAACTATTTCTAAGGTCTTTGAAATGTAAAGTAATGCTCAATTATCATACGTAAATGAAACTCCGTGCCGTGCACAGCCTTTGGCCGCTGCTTTTTGTTTTAATTAAAGGGGAAGGGGACTGCATGGCCCCTCGTCCCCAAGCTGTTACTGCCTCTGGGTACCCCATCCTGGGGGCCACTTATTTAAATAAAGGGGAGGGGGCCATGTGGCCCCCTGCCTCAAGCCTTGTTAGGCCCTGGGGACCTCAACCCCCAAGGCCACTCATTTAAATAAAGGGGAGGGGGCACTCATGGCCCCCCTCCCCAGCCCCAGGGCCCGGTGAACTTTTCGGGGGGGCACGCAGTCCCCCTCCCCATCCCCACAGCATTTTACGGGGGGAAAGGGGGCATGCAGCCCTCTTCCCCGTGCCGATTTTGACCCCAGGGACCAGCATCCTCTGGGGCCCAGCTTTATTATCAGGGGCAGGGCGGCACGCAGCCATTTTCCTTAGGCCAATTTAAGCCCCGGGGACCCCATCTGCTGGGGCCTGGCATGCTTGGGGAAGGGGGAGCACATGGTCCCCATCCCTGGGCCGATTTCAGCCCCGGTGACTTCATCCCCCACTACCCAATGCAATTTCTATGAGGAGGAGAGCATGCAGCCCTCCTCCCCAGGCTGACTTGGGCCCCAGGGACCTCCTCCACCAGTGCCCTGCAGCATTTTTAAGGGGGAGAGGGCATGTGGCCCCCACCTCCCTGGGCTAATTTTAGCCCCAGGGAGCCCATCCCCCAGGGGATGGCTTTATTTTCAGGGGGAAGGGAACAGGCGGCCCTTCTCTCAGCCCGATTTCAACCCAGGGATACCATCCACCAAGACCAGGCATGATTATTTGGGATCCCCTCCCCGGGCCACCTTTGACCCTGGGGACCCTAGTCCCGGGCCACCTTTCACCCTAGGGACCCCATTCCCTGGAGCTCAGCAGCATTTTCAAGGGGGAGGGTTGGCATAGGCCTCCCCGGGCTGATTTCAGCCCCAGGGACCCCATCCCCCGGGCTCAGCACATCAGAAGGTTGGTGCCCTGGTGCCCACCTCGGGCGCCCACCATAGTGTTGTTTGGATGCACGTGGATATCACCAAGGCCCCAGCAGGAACCGGCATTGTTCCTGCCCGCGGGGAAAATCTTCTAATTCTGCGCCCTGTGGACAGGAGCAATTTTTAGATCGGTTTCCCTGCCCTTCTCGCTGTGGGTAGGGAAACAGACCTAAAGTCTGCTCTCAGCGTGTGGGTGCATTTTTGAAGCTTCCAGCCGCTGGGAGTGGGCTTGGTGTTTACTCCCGCTTGATGGGAGACTTATATAAAATCAACCCTGGGGTAAGCTCACCGAGGCATTAGGGATTTAAATGCGGCCCAGCCATCTTTTTTTTCCAATCCCACAAGAGTCTTGCAGGATTGCAGCATTTATTCCTGTTATTTTTTCTATATGGCCCCGGAAGGGGGGTGCCACTGGGCCCCCTCATTGGTCCCATGGGGTCAGGTTATCCCTACCCTGCCCCATATTACAACTTCAGGACAGGGGACTAAGTCCCCGAGTCCTGTAATGGATGCCAGCAACATTTTTCTCATGGTGCTGGCAGTCAGTCAGAGCGCTCGAGGGAGTCTGACTCCCAGAGGGGCGGGATGGACCAAGGGAAATAAAGCTCCCTAGGCCAATCAGAACACTTTATTTTTGAATTAGTGCTCCGGCAAGAGTCTCTGAGACTCTCGCGAGCTTCACCGTCCAAATATCTATATTTTTCTGACCCTTAGTATCCCAAAACTTACTGAACGGATTTACACCAAATCACAAAAAGCACAATCTATGGACCAAGATCTAGCTTCCTGCTGAATTTGGTATAATTCCGTTCAACTTTTTCCTGTAGCCGTGTCTAAAGAAGTCTATGGAAAATGCATGGGGATTTTGCGTTATGGGACCCCTTTTTTTCACCCCCGCTTAATGAATAACCCCAAAACTTCCTAGGAAGGAGCTGAGGGGACTGAACTTTTATTTTTTGGAAAGTTTTGTGAAGAGTTGTCAAATGGGGCCAAAGTAATTGGCAAACCCCAAAAAACGCTCTTTCTAGGTAAAAGCAGACCTAACTTTAACTACCTAATGGTGACCGCTACTTGTGAGGTAAAACGTATTAGAGTTCTAGTATGCACAAACAAACTACTAAGAATATGGCCTTCCCCACTCTTGTGTACTCCAACGGACGACTCGGACCCAGAAGTAAGTTGAAGGAGGTTTATCCATGAATAGAGATTTCCTACAAACTAGAGAACAGCTTCCCTCACAGCCATCCTTGAAGTAACTGGCTCGCTTGGAACGCTCCCTCAATATCAAAAACATACAGAACACAGAATGCTGCCCACACGCCATATTCCCCTACATCATCTTGCACCTAGGCAACATGCAGAGGCTATATCACAACACATCTCCCCCCCTTACAACCACTATGGATACGACAAATAAGACAAATCAAAACAACACACATAACAAATAAGCAAACATAAATACTGCTGAGAAGTAACATCATTGAACAAAATCCCTCAAATACTCGGGTGGTCTGCGCAATCTGGGATTCATTGGAGAAGAATGTTACACACTCCTTGATACCCCACCACCAGCAACACCAGTGCCTAATGAGGAAGGACTGCTGGTCCACATTTGAGGAACACTCAGGTCATCATCACTCATGAGCATGAACGTGCTATTCTCTTGCTCCTTTCTGCCACAATTCTAAATACCTATTTGATACAGAGAATCGTCGCACCTCCTTCATTCTAAATGGCCCCTTGAACTTGGTCAACCTACCTCCTCTCCGAGGAAACCGAATCTTGACCCAATCGCCAATCTGGAAGATTAAGTTCCTTGAATTCTTGTAATTTGACCTCATGTATCCCTTCACATCACCATTAAACCATGCCTTATCCTTCATCCAAGCTGGTAGCAACTTAGAGCTTGCCACTCTTCCTCTCATCAACTCAAAAGGGGACCTCTGAGTTGTCTCATGAATACTTGTGCGATATGCGGAGACCATATCTAACACCATGTTACCGACATCATGCCCACCTGGAACCTCCATTTGGATGGTGCCCTTGACTAACCTATTCGCTCTCTCCACAATACCATTTCCTTGTGGGTTGTAAAAGGATGTGCAGTTATGTCCAATCCCAAACGATAAAAAAAACCACGCATCTCTGCAGAGACCAGCTGAGTACCGTTGTCCGTCATGATGACACGGGGTACACCCTCATCCAGAAAAATCTCTTTCAATGTTTGAATAGTAAACAAACTAGATCAGGGCTGCACCACTACCACATGAACGGATTAATGCATATGGTTGAAATCAAATAGGCCTTCAGTCAGAATAATTTCTTCTTTATTATTTTGTTCTTAAAGCCACAGTCAACATGCTGTCCTGTCACGCAGGACTTTTCATGGCTGTAAGTTAAAAACATATAAAAATAACATCTACAATACATTAAACTGTACATAACACACATAACAAATATGTACATCCATGCATCAATAGATCATTATAAAGAAACTACAATCACTAATCACCACTCAACAAATGTTGTACAAAAACACTATAAACTGTACATTTAAAATAACAATAAAGAACAAACTCCAAAACCAACCATATACGCACAATATTTCCTATTAGACCATCAAGATAAAAAACAACCTCAACCCGAGGCTGAATAGAAAACTTTCTGAACATATAGCACAATTAATGGAGCAGAGAGGAGAAAGAAAAGATGTTTACATGACAGAGAAAGTAAATCATCCCAAAGTGGATAGAAAATACCCAAGATAGAGTAGTCTGTTTTGCCAAAATTGCTCCCAGGGTCTGTCTTAATCTGGGTTCTATATTCTCAATCCATCCAATCAGAGTACTGCTCCTCTCAATTGGATCTCATGATTACATGTCACACTCCTATTCCAATGACAGAGCCTGAAAACAATATGCAAAAGAGCAGTCAGATTATAAGACCCATATAAATCCTCATCTTATGTGCACAACAGCTGCAGAACCAGAAGTGCACCCTCACACCATTATGTGGCAAACTACCAAATATGTGCCCAGTGAACCAAATGTGAAGATATGTACCATCTCTCCCAAATATCCAAAGAGACGGTAGCAAAACATACCGTTCAAAAATGCACAATATGCGCAAAGGCGATAGGTAGTAGCCTTGTGAGAGTATCTCCACAAACCATTCACAGTGATCTATACGGGCACACATGGTAGCCCCATTCGGCAAAATGTCTTACTTAGTATTGGCTATCCAGCCCGACGTGGTGTGTAACACCCTCAGCTCGTCTCCGGTCTGCACGTTCATGGTGCAGCAGCATGCCTAATGATGCAAGTCCCTGCGTCATCAACACGCGCATGTGAACCAGAGTGAGGCATGCAATTGGGACCAACGAAACACTGGGCAGCCATATTGTAGTACCATCAGCGGCAATACGATAGCCCTTCCATGCTAGTGGCCCCTCTTAAAATACATGGCGAGGAAACACTACAAACATGTTACAAAGCAAGAACGGCCATGTAATAACACGCTCAGTATTAATGCACAATCATCTAAAATCCAGCTATAGATAGAATTAAATTGAGTTCTATATATGAATAGAACCATAATCATATATATACTATTTATCAAATAGCTAAACATCAGTAAACCGGGCCGTACGTCAGTATGTTTTTATCTATCAAAAATACGCAACAATTCCTGCGTCAATGTATGTACGGGACCTCGTATATAGCTACATGAATCAAGAAAATTGAATCAAACCCACAACAACAGTCGCCATCTTCAAGGGTGATCCGATTCAACCCAAATACAAGTAAAAATATACATCTTCTGCTGAAAACGGGCATGATACTTGAATTCTAACTGCATGTTACTAAGCATATTCCAAACGGGAGATATATCAATCCCACTCATTATGTTTTAACTCCCAAAAAATTTCTGAAAAATATTTGTATCCGACAGTAGTTTTAGATAGAATAGAATTAAAATATCATTTAAGAAATAATAATTCTTATGTATCAAAAGCCAACTTGATAATCGCAATTTGAGAAACATGGCTCGAGCAAGTGCCTCTTGGTCGTGTGTACATGCATCCTCTTATCGAGCACCATTGGTATCAAATACCACATACAAGTTGAACAAAGTCTGTTCTGTGCAAGGTCAATATCTGATTCCTGAGGATTAGATCGTCATCTAAATTCAATCCGCATCCTACACCCCAATAGTTAAATGAGATACTGAATCGAAAATAAATGATAGGACAGAGAATAACAGAAGAGATGGTTATGTGCATAGATCATAAATGCATGTCTCCGGTATATGGTTAGACAATCATAATGCTGCTCTAACTCCCTTATTGGAATGCGAATTAATTCACACACACCCTTACAGAATGCCAACCCCATATGAAACAGATGGATTACATTAACAGAAAAATGGTCAATCGAGTATTGGCAATCAATCTCACAAGTGATAGTGCATTTCATCATCTGTATTGTGGCCCATTTGTATACATTTCAACCGACATATCCAAACAGTCTCTCTACGACGTAAAGACAATTCTCGGTTCCACTCCGTGGGTGAATTGGGATATGATCGATTCCATGGTACCACACTCTGCAGTTATCCCCATGATGTTCCCTCAAATGATAAGTCATAGGGTATCTCATGTCATTGTTTTTAAATGCTCGTACGTGTTCCTGCATACGAACTTAAGCTGGTCTCACTGTACTGCCCACGTATATCTTATCGCATTCACAGCCCACAATGTAAATTACATATTCAGTATTACAATTTATGAAATGCCTAATTTCATATTCCTTACTGGTGTTATACCGAACAATTTAGTTTTGTTTTCCTAAAGGACACATATTGCAATTCATACACGTAAAAAACCTTTAGGAGCAGGGAGGAAGCCAGGTTTTATTGACTAAACTCCTGGTATAACTGGGACAGAGTAAGTTTCGAAGTGCTTTACCTCCACGAAACGTAACCTTAGGTGTAAGAGTAATATGTTCCTTCAGGCTAGGTACACCATTGAGAAGATCCCAATGTTTTCTTAAGATATTAAATAATCCTGCACTGTTATTGGTGTATTGTGTGATAAAGGCCACATGCGAGTTCCTACCCTGTTTCTGATCTCTGTCCGCTTTTTGATCAATGCTGGTCCTACTGACTTTTGAATTCGCAGGTCAGCTCTTTTCAGGTCTTATCATCGTAGCTCCGTTGTCTAAATCTATTTTTGACATCATTGATGTTATCTTTGAAGGTCACGTCCGAACTACAGTCTCGACGGACTCGTGTCATTTCCAAACGGAATATTCCTGATCACTGATTTGGGGTGAGAGCTAGTAAGTGCAGAGTACTGTTGCATGACGTGGGCTTACGTAAAAATAGTACTCTGTATGGAATTTTTATCAATATAGAACTGAAGATCTAAAAATTCCATACTTGTCTTACTGTACTTCATCGTTAAGTGTACATTGTGAGGGTTGCTATTAAGAAAACCATGATATTCAACTAATTGACTTGGGGAACCTTTCCACAGCAAGATGATATCATCGATATACCTCCCCCAGAACACAATCATGTCCATCCAGGGGGAGGCATATCTACCCCATCTACCAGGTACCATCGTGCAAGAAAAAATTCTTAGATAGAATAATGTCTATCATCTCCATCAGCATCTCGTTATGTTCAGCATGATCAGCTGTACGCGTCCTCAGAAAGGACTGAACCGCCATCAGACCAAAATGTTTCCGAATGCATGTATATAGTCCAGTCACATCCATGGTGACGAACATAAGATCATCAGACCATGCTAAACCATCGAATTTCTGTAAAATATCACCAGTATCCTGTATGTATGCTGGGAGGTTGATCACAAAAGGCTGGAGAAATTTATCAACATAATGTGACAACCGTTCTGTAGGTGAATCTACGCCCGATATGATAGGGCGACCAGGTGGAAAAATGCCCTCCTTATGAATTTTAGGGAGGACATAAATACAAGGTGCAAGTGGGTTCTCTACAATAAGATACCTATGTTCTTCATCCGAAAGCAAACCACCCTCACACCAATCATGCAGTCTAGTGTTTATTTGTCACCCACATAAATGCTGATGGAGATGATAGACATTATTCTATCTAAGAATTTTTTCTTGCACGATGGTACCTGGTTCCATCAGACTCAGGGGACAGCCATGGGTTCCAGGTTTGCTCCCTCTTACGCCGGCCTTTTCATGGGCTGGTGGGAGAGGGAGCATGCCTGGGGTAGATATGCCTCCCCCTGGATGGACATGATTGTGTTCTGGGGGAGGTATATCGATGATATCATCTTGCTGTGGAAAGGTTCCCCCAGTCAATTAGTTGAATATCATGGTTTTCTTAATAGCAACCCTCACAATGTACACTTAACGATGAAGTACAGTAAGACAAGTATGGAATTTTTAGATCTTCAGTTCTATATTGATAAAAATTCCATACAGAGTACTATTTTTCGTAAGCCCACGTCATGCAACAGTACTTTGCACGCTACTAGCTCTCACCCCAAATCAGTGATCAGGAATATTCCGTTTGGGGAAATGACACGAGTCCGTCGAAACTGTAGTTCGGACGTGACCTTCAAAGATAACATCAATGATGTCAAAAATAGATTTAGACAACGGGGCTACGATGATAAGACCTTGAAAAGAGCTGACCTACGAATTCAAAAAGTCAGTAGGACCAGCACATTGATCAAAAAAGCGGACAGAGATCAGAAACAGGGTAGGAACTCGCATGTGGCCTTTGTCACACAATACACCAATAACAGTGCAGGATTATTTAATATCTTAAGAAAACATTGGGGTCTTCTCAATGGTGTACCTAGCCTGAAGGAACATATTACTCTTACACCTAAGGTTACGTTTCGTAGAGATAAAACACTTCGAAACTTACTCTGTCCCAGTTATACCAGGAGTTTAGTCAATAAAACCTGGCTTCCTCCTGCTCCTAAAGGTTTTTTTACGTGTATGAATTGCAATATGTGTCCTTTAGGAAAAAACAAAACTAAATTGTTCCGGTATAACACCAGTAAGGAATATGAAATTAGGCATTTCATAAATTGTAATACTGAATATGTAATTTACATTGTGGGCTGTGAATGCGATAAGATATACGTGGGCAGTACAGTGAGACCGCTTAAGTTACGTATACAGGAACACGTACGAGCATTTAAAAACAATGACATGAGATACCCTATGACTTATCATTTGAGGGAACATCATGGGGATAACTGCAGAGTGTGGTACCATGGAATCGATCATATCCCAATTCACCCACGGGGTGGGAACCGAGAATTGTCTTTACGTCGTAGAGAGGCTGTTTGGATATGTCGGTTGAAATGTATACAAATGGGCCACAATACAGATGATGAAATGCACTATCACTTGTGAGATTGATTGCCAATACTCGATTGACCATTTTTCTGTTAATGTAATCCATCTGTTTCATATGGGGTTGGCATTCTGTATGGGGTGTGTGAATTAATTCACATTCCAATAAGGGAGTTTGGAGCAGCATTATGATTGTCTAACCATATACCTGAACATGCATTTATGATCTATGCACATAACCATCTCTTCTGTTATTCTCTATCCTATCATTTATTTTCGATTCGGGTATCTCATTTAACTATTGGGGTGTAGGATGCGGATTGAATTTAGATGACGATCTAATCCTCAGGAATCAGATATTGACCTTGCACAGAACAGACTTTGTTCAACTTGTATGTGGTATTTGATACCAATGGTGCTCGGTAAGAGGATGCATGTACACACGACCAAGGGGCACTTGCTCGAGCCATGTTTCTCAAATTGCGATTATCAAATTGGCTTTTTGATACATAAGAATTATTATTTCTTAAATGATATTTTAATTCTATTCTATCTAAAACTACTGTCGGATACAAATATTTTTCTGAAAATTTTTGGAGGTAAAACATAATGAGGTGGGATTGATATATCTCCTCGTTTGGAATATGCTTAGTAACATGCAGTTAGAATTCGTATCATGCCCGCTTTTCAGCAGAAGATGTATATTTTTACTTGTATTTGGGTTGAATCGGATCACCCTTGAAGATGGCGACTGTTGTTGTGGGTTTGATTCAATTTTCTTGATTCATGTAGCTATATACGAGGTCCCGTACATACATTGACGCGGGAATTGTTGCGTATTTTTTGATAGATAAAAACATACTGCGTACGGCCCGGTATACTGATGTTTAGCTATTTGATAAATAGTATATATATGATTATGGTTCTATTCATATATAAGAACTCAATTTAATTCTATCTATAGCTGGATTTTAGATGATTGTGCATTAATACTGAAGCGTGTTATTACATGGCCGTTCTCGTGCTTTGCAACATGTTTGTAGTGTTTCCTCGCCATGTATTTTAAGAGGGGCCATAGCATGGAAGGGCTTCGTATTGCCGCTGATGGTACTACAATATGGCTGCCCAGTGTTTTCGTTGGTCCCAATTGCATGCCTCACTCTGGTTCACATGCGCGTGTTGATGACGCAGGGACTTACATCATTAGGCATGCTGCTGCACCATGTAACGTGCAGACCGGAGACGAGCGGAGGGTGTTACACACCACGTCGGGCTGGATAGCCAATACTAAGTAAGACATTTTTGTCGAATGGGGCTACCATGTGTGCCCCGTATAGATCACTGTGAATGGTTTGTGGAGATACTCTCACAAGGCTACTACCTATCGCCTTTCGCATATTGTGCATTTTTGAACGGTATGTTTTTGCTACCGTCTCTTTGGATATTTGGGAGAGATGGTACATATCTTCACATTTGGTTCACTGGGCACATATTTGGTAGTTTGCCACATAATGGTGTGAGGGTGCACTTCTGGTTCTCGCAGCTGTTGTGCACATAAGATGAGGATTTATGTGGGTCTTATATCTGATTGCTCTTTTGCATATTGTTTTTCAGGCTCTGTCATTGGAATAGGGTGTGACATGTAATCATGAGATCCAATTGAGAGGAGCAGTGCTCTGATTGGATGAATTGAGAATATAGAACCCAGATTAAGACAGACCCTGGGAGCAATTTTGGCAAAACAGACTATTCTATCTTGGGTATTTTCTATCCACTTTGGGATGATTTACTTTCTCTGTCATGTAAACATATTTTCTTTCTCCTCTCTGCTCCATTAATTGTGCTATATGTTCAGAAAGCTTTTTCTATTCAACCTCGGGTTGAGGTTGTTTTTTATCTTGATGGTCTAATAGGAAATATTGTGCGTATATGGTTGGTTTTGGAGTTTGTTCTTTATTGTTATTTTAAATGTACAGTTTATAGTGTTTTTGTACAACATTTGTTGAGTGGTGATTAGTGATTGTGGTTTCTTTATAATGATCTATTGATGCATGGATGTACATATTTGTTATGTGTGTTATGTACAGTTTAATGTATTGTAGATGTTATTTTTATATGTGTTTTAACTTACAGCCCTGAAGAAGTCCTGTGTGACAGGACGAAACGCGTTGGCTGTGGCTTTTTAAGAACAAAATAATAAAGAAGAAATTATTCTGACTGAAGGCCTATTTGATTTCAACCATATGCATTAATCCGTTCATGTGGTAGTGGTGCAGCCCTGATCTAGTTTGTTTATATGATTTCCCTAGGTGTTTAATAGGGGGTGTTCCTGGACAGGGGGCACTTTTAGGAGCATGCACACAGGATAGTCCATAAATCTCGAATTTCATTGGTTTAACTATAAGTGATTGGTGCCTTATCCTTTGCTGTAGGTCCCCTGTCCAAGTTGTGTTTTTCAAATGTTTGAATAGTAGTTCTGGTGGTGATCTCTCTTAAAAGCTTAACAATAAGCCACTTAGAATAAACATCTACAACTAACATTTCAGTCCTCATGTCAGGTCTCAACTCGTGCATTGGCCCAGTAAAGTCCAAACTCAAGATGTGCCACGGACTTCCAGGGTCAGATATGTGTCCCATGTCAAATTTGACACTCACCTTCAGTCTATTTTCTTTCTCCTTGCACACTACACATTCATCAACCCATCTATCCACTTGCTCGTCCATGCCGGGCCACCACGAATTCTCTCTCAACCTTTTATTTGTTTTAGAACGTCCCAGATGCCCTTCATGTGCCATGGATATCAACCTGGGCCAAAGACCCACGGGTGGTACAAACTTCTTATCAAGGCTCACCTGATGTTTCCACGGGAACGAGAGAGAAGAGGCAGAAGAAAAGGTCCCAACGTTCCACTACCACTAGCCTGCCTAAAAAGGTCAAAGCAGGACCAGCGAGCACGGGGAAAACGGGAAACAAGGGGAGAAGAAACTGAAGAGGGTCCCTCGACACGACCTGGCCAGCAAGGTTCTGGATAGAATCCCTCGGCACGACCCGGGCAGCAAGGATACATCACTGGAGACGTCGGTAATCCTGTGAACAAAGCAAAGTCACTGCCCTACTCTGTACTCTGTTGGTAACACAAACACAACCACCAATAACCATTACATACATAGCATGAATGTCTACCTGGTTTGTTCCCCTCTTCCGCTTTTGTCCAACAAATGAAATCACGACTCAATAACTTATACTGCATAAAAAGAACAGAGAGACAATTAACAAAAGCACTTGACTATAGAGTGTAATGATGATATATAAGTAAAGCTTTCCGGTAGAAGTAGTGTAGATAAATATCTCATAGCCCAAAAACAAACAAAGACTGACTCAATAGGCAGTGTAAGGAAGGAAATGAAAAATATGCAAAAAAAGGTGCGGGCTCAAAATACCTCATCTCCTTAACAACAGGAGTTCATGAGGTAGGCTGTAATGAAGTTGAACAGCAAGCCAAAACTAAATAGTAGGGGCCTCCTTACATCCGGAGGAAATGCTGCTGTATATCCAATCTTTTCTAGGCCAGACAGAACCAAGCTTAAAACGCCTCCTTACATCAAGAGAGCACTATTCTGACCTCAAATATAATGCCAACATGCTTATAATGCCCCCAAGGTAAATGCAGATATTCAGAATTGCCACATGTGAATATTCAGGGAAGAATTTGCGTGCTACTCATTCACAGACGTCTGTCATACACACAAGCGCAAGCGCGTTACCGCAATAGTAGGATAGACTCAATATCCTGGTGATACGAAGGAGAAAACCCAACGATGGAAATGCGGAGATGAAGATACTGAGTGCACACCCTGAGGAGCCGGTCATAGTAAATGCGGTGGTGGAGTGCAAGGAGACGTCTGACTGCGACTAATGTGGGCAAGGTAACAAGTGCACGCACCCAAGGCACGAGCGTCTAACTGCGGCTGATGCGGACAAAGTAACAAGTGTACGCCCCAAAGCACCGGGCGTCTGACTGCGGTTGTGGCCTCTGTGAACCGGAAGTGAAGGCCTACGGAAATCCGGACGGGAAAGAATGCTCACACTGAGCTGGAACGCGAAGCGCTCCTCCCGTCCGGAAGAGAGTATTTATTCTAGAAGAGCTCCGCCCCTGCCGCTGACTGCGGCTGGGACGGAGCGTATATGACAGTACACCCCCCCTATGGTCCCTCCCACCGGCTTGGGTTTCCACGGGTATCTTCGGTGGAATAGACTAACCAAACGAGGAGCGTGAACATGCCCTGCTGGTTCCCATGTACGGTCTGCAACCCCATATCCTTTCCAGTGAATCAAGTATTGTAGTCTGCCCCGAACTCATCTAGAGTCCTTAATAGACCCTACTTCATACTCCACTTCATCTTCCACCTCAACAGGAATGGGTAGTGTAGGTAACACGGTGCCTTGCGCAACAGGTTTCAGCAAAGACACATGGAACACAGGGTGTATTTTCAGGCTTGCAGGAAGTTCTAACTTCATCGCCACAGGATTCATGATCTTTATAATCTTGTAGGGTCCTATGTAGCGAGGTTTGAACTTTCTAGCCCCTTTAATCTTAATATGGCAGGTTGACAACCACACATTGTCCCCTACAGCATATTCAGGACTTGGGCGGCGGTGAAGATCTGCATTTCTCTTGTAATCTGCTTTGTCTTTCTCTAAATTCAATGTAGCAGCCTTTTGTATTTCATGTATCTGTTTGACAAAGTCTTGTGCAGCAGGGGCTGATGCAGAAGCATTAGGGAGTGATAGCAAGAATCTGGGATGGAAACCATATGAACAGAAAAAAGGGACTTGCCTATAGAGGAATGTATACTTATCCCAGTCAGAGGTGGATTGTAACAACTGACATTGTATGTATTGCTCTAAGCATTGGTTGACCCTTTCGGTCTGTCCGTCAGTTTGTGGGTGATGACCAGAGGAAAACCGCACATCAATGTGTAAAAGCTTGCCCAACCCCTCCAGAAATTGGAAATAAACTGAGGCTCACGGTCAGAAATCATCACGGAAGGAAGGCCATGTATTCTAACAATGTGCTGCACGAATAACCAGGCCAACTCTTGAGATGTGGGGAGAGATTTCAGAGATATAAAGTGAGACATCTTTGTCAACATATCTACCACCACCCATACCACAGTGTTTCCTAATGTTGTTCTGGGTAATTCCACTATAAAATCCATGGAAATGGAATGCCAAGGACTGGGAGGAGTTGGCAGAGGAACCAAAAGCCCTGCGGGGACCTGATGTGTGCTTTTGCTTTGTGCACATATGTAACATTTCTGGATGTAATTCTTAATGTCTGTGGTCAGAGACGGCCACCAAAAATAATGTCTGACTAAATCCACTGTCTTCGTATAACCAGGATGACCTGTGAGTACGTGATTATGACTCCATTCTAGGGCTTGTCTTTGTAGTTCGGTTGAGGGGACCACTAACCCTCCTTTAATGTACAGGAGATTCTCAACTCTTGTCGCTTGGTGCTTCTTTTCCCAATTTTTGACCTCTTCTGTGTCTTGTGCCATTGCTACTTTCTGTAAGTATTCCTCTTCTGAACTAATGACCCCAAGAAAACGTTCAGAGACTATGATAGGAGGGGGATCTGTCTCTGGTTCATCAACCTCATATCCAAAACTAGATAAGGCATCCGCCTTTCAATGTCTTTTACCAGGCTGGAACTGAATCACAAAATCAAATTCACTAAAAAACAGAGTCCACGCAACTGCCTCATGGATAGGGCTCTGGCTGACTTAAAAAACAATAGATTTCTGTGATCGGTGAGGACGGTGACCTTATGTAAGGCTCCTAACAGATACTGACGCCATTCCTCAAAGGCTCTCTTTATTGCCAACAATTCTTTGTCCCCCACGGAATAATTTAATTCTGTGGAACTTAGTATATGTGAAAAGAAAGCCACCGGATGCAAGCACTCTGTATTGACATCTCTCTGGGACAGCACACCCCCTATGGCCATTTGTGATGTATCAGTTTCTACAGTAAAGGGGTGAGCAGGGTTTCGGTGTCTTAGTATGGGAGCCTGAGTAAAGGCCTCTTTGAGCTTTTCAAAGGCTACTTCTACTTCAGGGGTCCAAGAGAACACTGCTCCCTTTTTGAGTAACCTTGTGATGGGGGAAGCTAATGCGGAAAAGTTCTCGATAAAGCGCCAGTAAAAATTAGCGAACCCTAAGAAGCTTGGTACTTCCTTCACGGATCTGGGCGACTTCCATTGTGTAATTGCTGCCACCTTTTGCGGATCCATACTTACCCCATTCGGTGAGAGACTAAACCCCAAGAAAGCTACTTGGTGGACGTGAAACTCACACTTCTCCAGCTTCACAAACAACTTGTTTTCCTTCAGTTTCCGCAGCACCTGCCGAACATGATTCTCATGCTCTGCTACAGTAGAGGAGTAAACCAGGATGTCGTCAATGTAAGCAATAGCGTATATATCTAACATCTCTCTCAGGACCTCATTTATGAAGAACTGAAATGCTGCTGGGGCGTTACATAACCCAAAGGGCATTACTAAATATTCGTACAACCCAAACTTAGTATGACAAGCTGTTTTCCATTCCTCTCCCTGTTGTACTCGTACCAAGTGGTATGCCCCTCGTAAGTCAAGCTTAGTAAAGATTTTCGCCTCCTTAACCTAGTCCAATAAAGAAGGAAGTAATGGTAAGGGATACTGTTCTTTATAGTATTGTCATTCAATGTTCTGTAGTCAATACTACATCGAAGGCCCCCTTCTCTCTTGGGTATAGAAAAAAGAGGAGAACAGGCAGGGGACCTAGAGGGGCGAATAAACCCAATACGCAACATCTCATCTAGATATTCTCTTAGGTATATGTTCTCCTTTTCAATAAGGGCATAGATACGACTACAAGGGATTTGAGCCCCCGGAATCAAGTAAATCCGGCAATTATAGGGTCGGTGGGGAGGAAGGACCGTGGCTTTTTGTTTGTCAAAGGCTTCAGCCATTTCCTGATAGCAGGAATTAAGTTCAGGCTCTGCATGGACACATGAACCTATTACTACTGGTGGTTGGAGCTGACAGTTCAGACAGTGATCAGTACAAAAGACAGAAGGACAGGGACTTCCGTCTCCAATCTAGTTCGGGATTATGCTGGGCTAACCATGGAACACCTAATATAGCTGGGAATTGCGGAGACTGAATCAAATCAAAGGAGATAGCTTCCATGTGTACCTTATCTATGCATAAAGACAGTGTTCCTGTGGTGTGGGCAACAGGCCCTGATTTAATGGCGCTGCCATCTATGGTCTTCACTTCTTCTATGGAGGTCTTTTTCTCCACAAGAATCCCCATCTTCTTTGCCCATTGTATATCCATGAAATTCCCTGTGGCCCCAGAATCCACCATGATTTGTAAATTAATAGACTCTTCACCCCAGTATAGATGAGACCCTACATACAAATGGGAAGACGGCAAGAAAGTGTCACTCTGAGGGATATTTTGGGAGACTATTAACCCTGAACCACCTGAAACTCTCATCTCCTTAGATTTCAGGGTTAGTAGTTTCCCGACTCCTTTCGCCTCTTTGGTTTGACTGGACAGTCCCTTAAAAAGTGCCCCTGCTTCCCACAATCCAAACATAGTTTCATGTCACAACGACTCTGTCTTTCTACATCACTGATGGGGCCCTTAATGCTACTAATTTGCATTTATTTTTTTTAAAGAGTTTTATATAGCGCGAACTAGACCCGAGACATCGGGTATCAGAGCGCTTTACATGAGCACCAGTTTCGTTACAGATGGACACATTCATTTTTTTTTTTTGTTAGGCACGGGGAGATTAAGTGATTTGCCCAGAATCACAGGATGTTGAGTGTCGTTGCCGAGACTTGAACCCGATTCCCCAGCTTCGAGGTCGACCGCTCTAGCCGTAAGGCTACTTCCTCTCCTCTTGGCTCTACTTCGGTCACAAGTCTCTCAGTCTCAGCTCGTTTCTCCCGGAATACCACAACTCGTGCCACAGTGCGACCCTTCTCCTTCTTCCTTTCATGTAATCTATGGTCCAATTTTACCACTAGATCTATGAGGGCTTTACAATCTTCAGGAGGATCCACAACCTGAGCCAAAAGATCCTTCAAGTCATCTCTTAGCCCTTTATAAAATAAGGCACTTTTTTTAGCCAAAGGCCAACCTGCCTCTGCAACCAGACGATTGAATTCAGATATATACATAATTAAATCCTTGGTTCCCTGTTTTAGGTTTAGTAGTTCCATGTCAACTGATTGGATAAAGGAATGTTTATCAAAAAACCTTTTTAACTCAGCCTTGAATAAGTCGTAATCATATAGAAGTGGGTCATTGCGGTCAACCAGTGGTATAGACCACGTAGCTGCTATACCCCCAAAATAGGACAGCACAAATGCCACTTCTGCTTCCTCGGTCGGAAAGCATGCAGCCTTACACATGAAGTGTAATTGGCACTGATTGATGAAAGAGGCAAGATGGGAGGGGTCACCCATAAATCTCTCTAGAGGGGCTAAAGGTATGGAAGGAGGGGTAGTAACCTGTATAACCTGACTTCCTGAACTAGGTGGGGATGAAAAGGGAGAGAAGGTACCCCCGTAGCCGTCTGGGAGGTCTCAGGTGTAACACCCCTTTGTAATGTATCAACCCTCAATGAAAGAGCTTGTGTCTCTTTTTGTAGGTTTCCTATCATTTGTGCCAGGTCAGCTAAAGTAATCTGGTGCTCCTCCATCTCGCTCAGGTGAAAATTCAACGTGGGCTTCGCGTTCTATCAAGGCTCACCTGATGTTTCCACGGGAACGAGAGACAGGAGGCAGAAGAATAGGTCCCAACGTCCCACTACCACTAGCCTGCCCAACAAGGTCAAAGCAGGACCAGCGAGCAGGGGGAAGAGGAAAAACAAGGGGAGAAGAAACTGAAGAGGCACGACCTGGACAGAAAGGTTCTGGATAGAATCTCTCGGCACAACCCGGGCAGCAAGGATACGTCACTGGAGACATCGGTAATCCTGTGAACAAAGCAAAGTCACTGCCCTACTCTGTACTCTGTTGGTAACACAAACACAAATAACCATTACATATATAGCATGAATGTCTACCTGGTTTGTTCCCCTCTTCCGCTTTTGTCCAACAAATGAAATCAGGACTCAATAACTTATACTGCATAAAAAGAACAGTGAGAGAATTACCAAAAGCACTTAACTACAGAGTGTAATGATGATATATAAATAAAGCTTACCGGTAGAAGTAGTGTAGATAAATATCTCATAGCCCAAAACAAACAAAGACTGACTCAATAGGCAGTGTAAGGAAGGAAATGAAAAATATGCAAAAAAAGGTGCGGGCTGAAAATACCTCATCTCCTTAACAACAGGAGTTCATGAGGTAGGCTGTAATGAAGTTGAACAGCAAGCCAAAACTAAATAGTAGGGGCCTCCTTACATCCGGAGGAAATGCTGCTGTATATCCAATGTTTTCTAGGCCAGACAGAACCAAGCTTAAAACGCCTCCTTACATCAAGAGAGCACTATTCTGACCTCAAATATAATGCCAACATGCTTATAATGCCCCCAAGGTAAATGCAGATATTCAGAATTGCCACAAGTGAACATTCAGGGAAGAATTTGCGTGCTACTCATTCACAGACGTCTGTCATACACACAAGCGCAAGCGCGTTACCGCAATAGTAGGATAGACTCAATATCCTGGTGATACGAAGGAGAAAACCCAACGATGGAAATGCGGAGATGAAGATACAGAGTTCACGCCCTGAGGAGCCGGTCATAGTAAATGCGGTGGTGGAGTGCAAGGAGACGTCTGACTGCGACTAATGCGGGCAAGGTAACAAGTGCACGCACCCAAGGCACGAGCGTCTAACTGCGGCTGATGCGGACAAAGTAACAAGTGTACGCCCCAAAGCACCGGGCGTCTGACTGCGGTTGTGACCTCTGTGAACCGGAAGTGAAGGCCTACGGAAATCCGGACGGGAAAGAATGCTCACACTAGGCTGGAACGCGAAGCGCTCCTCCCGTCCGGAAGAGAGTATTTATTCTAGAAGAGCTCCGCCCCTGCCGCTGACTGCGGCTGGGACGGAGCGTATATGACAGTACACCCCCCCTATGGTCCCTCCCACCGGCTTGGGTTTCCACGGGTATCTTCGGTGGAATAGACTAACCAAACGAGGAGCGTGAACATGCCCTGCTGGTTCCCATGTACGGTCTGCAACCCCATATCCTTTCCAGTGAATCAAGTATTGTAGTCTGCCCCGAACTCAGCTAGAGTCCATAATAGACCCTACTTCATACTCCACTTCATCTTCCACCTCAACAGGAATGGGTAGTGTAGGTATCACGGTGCCTTGCGCAACAGGTTTCAGCAAAGACACATGGAACACAGGGTGTATTTTCAGGCTTGCAGGAAGTTCTAACTTCATCGCCACAGGATTCATGATCTTTATAATCTTGTAGGGTCCTATGTAGCGAGGTTTGAACTTTCTAGCCCCTTTAATCTTAATATGGCAGGTTGACAACCACACATTGTCCCCTACTGCATATTCAGGACTTGGGCGGCGGTGAAGATCTGCATTTCTCTTGTAATCTGCTTTGTCTTTCTCTAAATTCAATGTAGCAGCCGTTTGTATTTCATGTATCTGTTTGACGAAGTCTTGTGCAGCAGTGGCTGATGCAGAAGCATTAGGGAGTGATAGCAAGAATCTGGGATGGAAACCATATGAACAGAAAAAAGGGGACTTGCCTATAGAGGAATGTATACTTATCCCAGTCAGAGGTGGATTGTAACAACTGACATCGTATGTATTGCTCTAAGCATTGGTTGACCCTTTCGGTCTGTCCGTCAGTTTGTGGGTGATGACCAGAGGAAAACCGCACATCAATGTGTAAAAGCTTGCCCAACCCCCTCCAGAAATTGGAAATAAACTGAGGCTCACGGTCAGAAATCATCACGGAAGGAAGGCCATGTATTCTAACAATGTGTTGCACGAATAACCAGGCCAACTCTTGAGATGTGGGGAGAGATTTCAGAGATATAAAGTGAGACATCTTTGTCAACATATCTACCACCACCCATACCACAGTGTTTCCTAATGTTGTTCTGGGTAATTCCACTATAAAATCCATGGAAATGGAATGCCAAGGACTGGGAGGAGTTGGCAGAGGAACTGCAAGCCCTGCGGGGACCTGATGTGTGCTTTTGCTTTGTGCACATATGTAACATTTCTGGATGTAATTCTTAATGTCTGTGGTCAGAGACGGCCACCAAAAATAATGTCTGACTAAATCCACTGTCTTCGTATAACCAGGATGACCTGTGAGTACGTGATTATGACTCCATTCTAGGGCTTGTCTTTGTAGTTCGGTTGTGGGGACCACTAACCCTCCTTTAATGTACAGGAGATTCTCAACTCTTGTCGCTTGGTGCTTCTTTTCCCAATTTTTGACCTCTTCTGTGTCTTGTGCCATTGCTACTTTCTGTAAGTATTCCTCTTCTGAACTAATGACCCCAAGAAAACGTTCAAAGACTATGATAAGAGGGGGATCTGTCTCTGGTTCATCAACCTCATATCCAAATCTAGATAAGGCATCCGCCTTTCAATGTCTTTTACCAGGCTGGAACTGAATCACAAAATCAAATTCACTAAAAAACAGAGTCCACGCAACTGCCTCATGGATAGGGCTCTGGCTGACTTAAAAAACAATAGATTTCTGTGATCGGTGAGGACGGTGACCTTATGTAAGGCTCCTAACAGATACTGACGCCATTCCTCAAAGGCTCTCTTTATTGCCAACAATTCTTTGTCCCCCACGGAATAATTTAATTCTGTGGAACTTAATATATGTGAAAAGAAAGCCACCGGATGCAAGCACTCTGTATTGACATCTCTCTGGGACAGCACACCCCCTATGGCCATTTGTGATGTATCAGTTTCTACAGTAAAGGGGTGAGCAGGGTTTCGGTGTCTTAGTATGGGAGCCTGAGTAAAGGCCTCTTTGAGCTTTTCAAAGGCTACTTCTACTTCAGGGGTCCAAGAGAACACTGCTCCCTTTTTGAGTAACCTTGTGATGGGGGAAGCTAATGCGGAAAAGTTCTCGATAAAGCGCCAGTAAAAATTAGCGAACCCTAAGAAGCTTTGTACTTCCTTCACGGATCTGGGCGACTGCCATTGTGTAATTGCTGCCACCTTTTGCGGATCCATACTTACCCCATTCGGTGAGAGACTAAACCCCAAGAAAGCTACTTGGTGGACGTGAAATTCACATTTCTCCAGCTTCACAAACAACTTGTTTTCCTTCAGTTTCCGCAGCACCTGCCGAACATGATTCTCATGCTCTGCTACAGTAGAGGAGTAAACCAGGATGTCGTCAATGTAAGCAATAGCGTATATATCTAACATCTCTCTCAGGACCTCATTTATGAAGAACTGAAATGCTGCTGAGGCGTTACATAACCCAAAGGGCATTACTAAATATTCGTACAACCCAAACTTAGTATGACAAGCTGTTTTCCATTCCTCTCCCTGTTGTACTTGTACCAAGTGGTATGCCCCTCGTAAGTCAAGCTTAGTAAAGATTTTCGCCTCCTTAACCTAGTCCAATAAAGAAGGAAGTAATGGTAAGGGATACCTGTTCTTTATAGTATTGTCATTCAATGTTCTGTAGTCAATACTACATCGAAGGCCCCCTTCTCTCTTGGGTATAGAAAAAAGAGGAGAACAGGCAGGGGACCTAGAGGGGCGAATAAACCCAATACGCAACATCTCATCTAGATATTCTCTTAGGTATATGTTCTCCTTTTCAATAAGGGCATAGATACGACTACAAGGGATTTGAGCCCCCGGAATCAAGTAAATCCGGCAATTATAGGGTCGGTGGGGAGGAAGGACCGTGGCTTTATGTTTGTCAAAGGCTTCAGCCATTTCCTAATAGCAGGAATTAAGTTCAGGCTCTGCATGGACACATGAACCTATTACTACTGGTGGTTGGAGCTGACAGTTCAGACAGTGATCAGTACAAAAGACAGAAGTAAAGGACAGGGACTTCCGTCTCCAATCTAGTTCGGGATTATGCTGGGCTAACCATGGAACACCTAATATAGCTGGGAATTGCGGAGACTGAATCAAATCAAAGGAGATGGCTTCCATGTGTACCTTATCTATGCATAAAGACAGTGTTCCTGTGGTGTGGGCAACAGGCCCTGATTTAATGGCGCTGCCATCTATGGTCTTCACTTCTTCTATGGAGGTCTTTTTCTCCACAAGAATCCCCATCTTCTTTGCCCATTGTATATCCATGAAATTCCCTGTGGCACCAGAATCCACCATGATTTGTAAATTAATAGACTCTTCACCCCAGTATAGATGAGACCCTACATACAAATGGGAAGACGGCAAGAAAGTGTCACTCTGAGGGATATTTTGGGAGACTATTAACCCTGAACCACCTGAAACTCTCATCTCCTTAGATTTCAGGGTTAGTAGTTTCCCGACTCCTTTCGCCTCTTTGGTTTGACTGGACAGTCCCTTAAAAAGTGCCCCTGCTTCCCACAATCCAAACATAGTTTCATGTCACAACGACTCTGTCTTTCTACATCACTGATGGGGCCCTTAATGCTACTAATTTGCATTTATTTTTTTTAAAGAGTTTTATATAGCGCGAACTAGACCCGAGACATCGGGTATCAGAGCGCTTTACATGAGCACCAGTTTCGTTACAGATGGACACATTCATTTTTTTTTTTTGTTAGGCACGGGGAGATTAAGTGATTTGCCAGAATCACAGGATGTTGAGTGTCGTTGCCGAGACTTGAACCCGATTCCCCAGCTTCGAGGTCGACCGCTCTAGCCGTAAGGCTACATCCTCTCCTCTTGGCTCTACTTCGGTCACACGTCTCTCAGTCTCAGCTCGTTTCTCCCGGAATACCACAACTCGTGCCACAGTGCGACCCTTCTCCTTCTTTCTTTCATGTAATCTATGGTCCAATTTTACCACTAGATCTATGAGGGCTTTACAATCTTCAGGAGGATCCACAACCTGAGCCAAAAGATCCTTCAAGTGATCTCTTAGCCCTTTATAAAATAAGGCACTTCTTTTAGCCATAGGCCAACCTGCCTCTGCAACCAGACGATTGAAATCAGATATATACATAATTAAATCCTTGGTTCCCTGTTTTAGGTTTAGTAGTTCCATGTCAACTGATTGGATAAAGGAATGTTTATCAAAAAACCTTTTTAACTCAGCCTTGAATAAGTCGTAATCATATAGAAGTGGGTCATTGCGGTCAACCAGTGGTATAGACCACGTAGCTGCTATACCCCCAAAATAGGACAGCACAAATGCCACTTCTGCTTGCTCGGTCGGAAAGCATGCAGCCTTACACATGAAGTGTAATTGGCACTGATTGATGAAAGAGGCAAGACGGGAGGGGTCACCCATAAATCTCTCTAGAGGGGCTAAAGGTATGGAAGGAGAGGTAGTAACCTGTATAACCTGACTTCCTGAACTAGGTGGGGATGAAAAGGGAGAGAAGGTACCCCCGTAGCCGTCTGGGAGGTCTCAGGTGTAACACCCCTTTGTAATGTATCAACCGTCAATGAAAGAGCTTGTGTCTCTTTTTGTAGGTTTCCTATCATTTGTGCCAGGTCAGCTAAAGTAATCTGGTGCTCCTCCATCTTGCTCAGGTGAAAATTCAACGTGGGCTTCGCGTTCTATCAAGGCTCACCTGATGTTTCCACGGGAACGAGAGACAGGAGGCAGAAGAATAGGTCCCAACGTCCCACTACCACTAGCCTGCCCAACAAGGTCAAAGCAGGACCAGCGAGCAGGGGAAGAGGAAAAACAAGGGGAGAAGAAACTGAAGAGGGTCCCTCGACACGACCTGGACAGAAAGGTTCTGGATAGAATCTCTCAGCACAACCCGGGCAGCAAGGATACGTCACTGGAGACATCGGTAATCCTGTGAACAAAGCAAAGTCACTGCCCTACTCTGTACTCTGTTGGTAACACAAACACAAATAACCATTACATATATAGCATGAATGTCTACCTGGTTTGTTCCCCTCTTCCGCTTTTGTCCAACAAATGAAATCAGGACTCAATAACTTATACTGCATAAAAAGAACAGTGAGACAATTACCAAAAGCACTTAACTACAGAGTGTAATGATGATATATAAATAAAGCTTACCGGTAGAAGTAGTGTAGATAAATATCTCATAGCCCAAAAACAAACAAAGACTGACTCAATAGGCAGTGTAAGGAAGGAAATGAAAAATATGCAAAAAAAGGTGCGGGCTCAAAATACCTCATCTCCTTAACAACAGGAGTTCATGAGGTAGGCTGTAATGAAGTTGAACAGCAAGCCAAAACTAAATTGTAGGGGCCACCTTACATCCGGAGGAAATGCTGCTGTATATCCAATCTTTTCTATGCCAGACAGAACGAAGCTTAAAACGCCTCCTTACATCAAGAGAGCGCTATTCTGACCTCAACTATAATGCCAACAAGCTTATAATGCCCCCAAGGTAAATGCAGATATTCAGAATTGCCACAAGTGAATATTCAGGGAAGAATTTGCGTGCTACTCATTCACAGACGTCTGTCATACACACAAGTGCAAGCGCGTTACCGCAATAGTAGGATAAACTCAATATCCTGGTGATACGAAGGAGAAAACCCAACGATGGAAATGCGGTGATGAAGATACAGAGTGCACGCCCCGAGGAGCCGGTCGTAGTAAATGCGGTGGTGGAGTGCAAGGAGACGTCTGACAGCGACTAATGCGGACAAAGTAACAAGTGTATACCCCAAAGCACCGGGCGTCTGACTGCGGTTGCAGCCTCTGTGAACCGGAAGTGAAGGCCTGCGGAAATCCGGACGGGAAAGAATGCTCACACCGAGCTGGAACGCGAAGCGCTCCTCCCGTCCGGAAGAGAGTATTTATTCTAGAAGAGCTCCGCCCCTGCCACTGACTGCGGCTGGGACGGAGCGTATATGACACTTCTCCCCTCTCACCAGTACCATGTCATCACTAAATGATAATTCATCAATGATTTTAAGATAGGGTCTGACAGAGACTGACACAGTGCTTTCTCTCCTCCCACCAAGTCTCAACAACCGTTTGACTTCTCCGAGTACTGGATCCACAGTCATAGTTTCCAGCCATTCCGACTTGGTAGTAGTATGTATACTAACCAACTCCAATACATCATGCACAGTTGCACCAGCACCCTCCTTCTCTTTCGACATGACAGCTGGACCATCCACAACTTTCCAATCTAAGGACAACCTCGACAAACAATCAGCCTGGCAATTCTTTCACCCTGGGATGTGTTCCACCACATAGCAAAACTCTTGAAGCCTGGCTGCCAATCTCGCCAACCTTGCTGAGCTATTACTTGCCCCACCTGCCAGCAGAACCTTGAACAAAGGCTTATAGTCCAAGAAATTTGGTACCCCAGAGATAGGTCCTAAAATACTCTCCTCCCCAAACTGCAGCCTACACCTCACGCTCAATAATTGAATAGTTTCTTTCAGAGGTGGTCAGGGTGCACGAAGCAAAAGTGACAGTCCTCTCACCCTTAGTATGTAGCTGCGATAGTATTGCCCGTATCACTCGCATCCACTGTAAGTACTGACTTCAATTTTGCATTGAAAGGAGCTAAAATTCCTGCATTACAAATATCCTTTTTGATGGACTCAAAACACTGTTGCTGCTCCACTCCCAATCATAAACAACACTTTTCTTCAGCAATGCCCTCATACATCTTGTTTTATCAGAGAACCCTTCAACAAACTTGGCATAGTATTCAATGAGGCTCAAGAATTGCCTCAACATATTCTTGTCTGTGGGAGCTGGAGCCATCTCAATGCTCTCAATAGATCATCCTTAGGTTTCACTCCTTCTGCCGTGATGATGTATCCCAGGTAATCCACTTGTTCGAACAAGACGTTACATTTACCTTGACGAAGAGTCAGACCAGCATCCTTCAACTTGTGTAGTGCTTGCATGAGTGTCGAGTTATGCTGCTGCACGGTATCACCAAAGATCAAAATGTCATCTTGAAAATACAAAATGTTCCTTATCCCCTTAAATATCTTGCTCATCATACTTTGACACATGCTAGCAGCAGAGCAAAGTCTGAATGGCATGTGTGTAAATCTAAATGTCCCCTGCATAGTAATGAAGGAGGTAAGTGACTTTGAATCTGCAAAGCAACTTGATCTGATGATAGGCATTCCTTAAATCAAGCTTTGAGAAATACCTACCACCACCCAAGGCTAACACCAATTCATTTATATTAGGCAGGGGAAAAGTGTTGACTACTACATTTTGGTTGAGTGACCTCAAGTCTACATAGAATCTGTAACGGCCATCGGCCAGTTCTGTGATAGCAACCGTAGAAACCCAGCTTGAGGCCTCTACCGGCTCAATCATACCATTGGCAAGCATCTCATCCAGTAGCTCTTTCACAGCTTCTCGAGCAACCAGGGGAATCCTCCTCACATTGTGTTGCACGGAAATCACATGAGGCTTCAATCCAATTTTGTGAGCATACCCTTTGCGGAGACCCAACCCCTCCTTAAACAACTCCTGTGCTTCTGCCAAGATATCTGTAAGGGATATGTCATCGACCACCATTACTTGTCAGGCGTGTCATGTCCTTTAGGCTAGTCCTGTCATGTATACCCCTTTTTACATACATTGTCCCATCCACACGACAATGACGGTTCTGAAACAGGTGACCTTTTACCTAATAGCTTGCTCCTGTCTCTTCAACACCAGGCTCTTGGTATTCTATCATAATCCCTGTACCTGAAGTACATAAACATGTCCTCAGGCCCGGTATAATTATTCTGTATAAGGGTCACCACTTTTTTCATCCTTGGCCAACAGCCAGCTGTGCATGATCGCATATGTTTGGAAAAACATTTATGATTGTTTTCAAAACAGTTGTGACTGTTTTCAAAACATATCGATTCTAGAAGAAACCCTGGAGTAACCACTCTATTATATAAGACCCTTATTCCCCCCTGCAAATTAGAGGAGAATTCCTTACAAGCTGACACGGGGTCCTGCATGCTGAATCTTCGTCCCTTGCGAGGTGTCATCCTCGAAGCAGAGACGGTGTCCTTCATTCTCAACCATCAGGTGAGGGGGATGGTTCTTCCCTAGGGGTTTCTTGGCTACATATACGCATATACATGCTACACATGCATATCTAGGCTAGGTACATTTAGGCAAATTACTTAGGGCACGCATTTTAGGAATATGCAAGTGCTACTGTTTTTATCTGAACTGCTTATGTTCATCTTATTAGCACTATGGTAGAAATGCATCTACTATTTACTATATTGGTACTAGCAATCTCTTTAGTATGCTTCTGTCTCCTGATTGTCGCAGCAAATATGTTTTACACAAGACTGACGCTGGACCAATAAATACTAATCGTCATCCTGTGTATTTTCTGAGAATAAGTGAGCACGAGTGACTGAGCTAAATGAACTGTACTGTTTCCTCCGATGCCTGAGGAATCAGGGTTGTCATGGTCAGTGGTTGCCAGAAACTACCTACACCACTGTAAGATACCGGGGGGGGCGGTGGTAGTGGTAGTGGCACTGTACAGCTAGCTGGTCTAATGGCTGACATATCCTGTGGGGGTGTCCGGAAGCAATTTGGACACCAAGCCCTCAGTTTAGGTCATCCAAAACACGCAGGTCCTGATGATTCCCAGGAACTACATGACATGGCGCCACCAACGTTGGTTTGGTTCTTATATTAACAGTGAAAATCTGAGTAGTTCAGTCGTGCTTTCTCAGGAAGCCCTACTCACACTTTTTCAGAGACGTCTGAAGTGGGAAGGGAAACCCGCCTCAGCTGAGCAGATATACTCTGTGTCTTGGCTGAAGGTTTAACAAGCTTGTAAGGGAAAAGGTTCCCACATTGTGCGAAAACTCTAAAATTTCTAAAAACATTTGTTCTTCTCCATTTGAGAATGACTGAGTCCACGAGCAGTTGTTCAGGGAATGGGGAAGAAGAGTATGCTAATGCTTTAAACATTACAGAAAACTGTAGAAATGCAGTAACTATTAAATTGATAGAACACGGCGTACCCGCAACAGGTGGCTGTGTTACCTTCGTGATTGAGGCACACGAGGTGTTCGGATCAGAGGTATTTTATTCCTGGATTCAGTTCCCACCTGCAGATCCGGTGACTAAATTGTTCCACAAATACATTATAGTTGAACCACAGGAAGAATACATTCTTTACGAAGACATTGAAGTCCTGTTAACTTACCTGCAACATAGAAACTGGTTTAAAGGCACCCTCCCACACACAACATCTGTTGTGAGACTCGGTCCACTCAGCATAGAAGGAGCGACCTGGCCGGTCTTAGCGACATACACACTCCATCCTGAGATAGATACACTACCAGTGGATTAAGTCTGTACAATATACAAAGACATAGTCAGGCTATACAGACACATTTGTCCAGTTCATCATGCGAACATTAACAGTCCAACCTGCGAGAAGTGGTCCAGCTGGTCCACATCAGACCATACCTACAATTAACCCATAGACACTGAAATCAGTGATAGGAACAATACCCTCCAAACGGGAACAAATTCCGTTCTGGATAGCACAAAAAATAGCACAACTGGAAGCAGTATTTCCCCCTTCGGGTCCGCAGGAAAAACATAGAATGTTAACCATTTGCTTGCCAATGGGGATGGTTCCCTCGATTGAGGATTGTACCATTATACATCAGAATACACGGTACCCCTTCCATAGTAGTAATTCCAGAGGTATTGAAACAAATACAGGATGAGTACAGGGTCAGGACCTGCCCTGGACTTGGGGATGAAACTGATGGGTAATTTGGCCCAAGTCTTTGCAATCATGCCAAGCAACATTAAGGGTGAGGCAGCAGCAGTGGCCATACACAGCCTCCTATTTTTTTTTTAACACACTTTATTGGGTTTTTCAAGTTTCTTGAATCTTATGCAAACATAGGTTTATTTTTATTTTTATTTTTTTTATTTTTATTTAAGGAGTTTTATATAGCGCTGGCCAGACCCGGGGGTATCGGAGCGCTTTACAACAGTTTTTTTGCAATAGTTATATGATAGAGCAGTGTTACATAATGGTTCGGAGGTCCAAGTGTGTTGTGCAGTCTTGAGGTAGCAGTGAGTCCTGAGGTAACCTCGTTGATTGCACATTGTCATGGGTTGAACTTAGGTGGTCTTTGTGATACAGAGTCAGAGAGCAACGGAGTCAGGGTTTGCGTTAAGGCGGCGGCTATCCATTTGGGAGGGAGCGGTTGAGGAAGAGGACTTTTAGGTGTTCTTTTAATTTTGTGAAGGACGAGATAGTTCTGATATCTGCTGGGATGGAGTTCCAGATTTTGGGCGCGTTTCCGGCAAAGGACCTTGCAGCAGTTTTTTGTTTGCGTGTTTTCATAGGGATGAGAAGTAGGGTGTTGGAGCTCCTGAGGTTTCTTGTCTGACCAGCCCTCTTGAGTTTGGCGGCCAGATACTCCGGTTTTCCTGTGTGTAGGGCTTTGTGCGTGAGGCAGGCACTTCTGAAATTAGCACGCTGTTCGACTGGGAGCCATTTTAGTTCTCTTAGTGCTGGTGAAATGTGATCGTATTTCCTGATTCCAGTGACCATTCTGGCTGCTGCGTTGAGGGTTGTTTTGAGGGGAGCTAGGTGGGATTTTGTTGTACCAGTGAGGGTTGCGTTCCCATAGTCGAGTCTGGATAGCACCAGTGATTGGGTGGCTTGTTTGAGATCTTTGGCAGGGATGAAAGGTTTAATTTTGTTGAGTAGCTTCAGATTGAGGAAGGCACTCTTTATGAGTTTTTTATGTGATTGGCCATGTCGAGTTTTGGGTCTAGGGTGATTCCTAGTGATTTTACGTGAGTTTGCTAGAGTAAGATTACCGTTGAGAGCATCCAACGCTTTAAGCCATTCTGCAATTTGAGGGTTCTCTTCTTTGTTGGAGATGAGGAGGATCTCAGTTTTGTCTTGATTGAGTTTTAGGTGATTTAGAGACAGCCAATGTTGGATTTCTTTTAGAGTGTTATTTAGTCTGAGGATGTCATCTAAGGAGGAGGTTTCGAGATAGATCTGGGTGTCATCTGCATATAGGTGGAAGGAGATGTTGGCATTTTTAAGTATGGTGGTGAGGGGTTCCATGTGTATGTTGAACAGTTGTGGTGAGAGCACTGAACCTTGGGGTACGCCCCTGTTGACGGGGTGTAGGTCGGAGGTAAAGTTTTTGATTTTTATCCTTTGCGAACGGTTGTGTAAGAAGGAGGAGAACCAGCGTAGGACCACCTCATCAGCACCTACCCTTTCTTGTAGGGCCTTGATGAGTAGTTGTTGATCGACTGTGTCAAAGCCTGCCGATAGGTCCAGGAGAATGAGTAGGCAGCATTGATCGGTATCGAGGGATTTGTGGATATCGTCTGTGATGTTGAGGATCGCGGTCTCGGTGCTATAGCCTTTTCTGAACCCCGATTGGTGGGGATCAAGAAGGTTGATGTTGTCCATGTGATGAGTCAGTTGAGAGAGGACGTATCTTTCAAGGATTTTGGATAGGAGGGGGAGATTGGAGACGGGTCTGAAGTTATTCAGGTCCTTGCAGTCAAGGCCTGGTTTTTTTTGTAGTGGCGTGACTTGGCCGACTTTGAGGCATTCGGGTATGATGCCAGTTCTCAGGGAGCTGTTAATGATCTTGCACCAGATCGGGGCTATGGAGAGTTTTAGTTTTTTGGTCAATTGGGTGGGTATAGGGTCAAGGATGTGAGAGGCGAGTTTGGAGGTGGATATTAGCTTGAGGATCTCGGCTTCTGGGATGGGGTTGAAGGATTTCCATGTTTTCGTGGGGTGCAAGCACGTGCTTTCTATTGTCATAGGTACATTTGGTGCATGTGTTATAGTATGCATTTACTATTGATCATCCTTTGAGTTATCAAGCTAAGTGTACCGTATGATGTATTATACAGTGCATAGACATTCCGTTGGTATCTGCAAAAGAATAACTAGGTACAAACACAGGTGCATTAACATTGCTCCTAAACTTCTAAACTTCCCCTTCCCCTACCCCCACCCAACTCTGCTGGCTCTCCCCCTGCTTGTAGTGTTGTCATCTGCCTTTGCCAGATTCGCCCTATTATAGCGTGTAAGGGCATTCTATGTACGTGCGATAGTGTTGTGCGTTAGGACTATTCCTAGGTCTAGTTTGATTGTGCAGGGACTGGCATGCTGGTCTCTACTGTGCTTCCTGTATTGCAGGGACGGGTGTAGGTTCAAGAGCCTTAAATGCTTCCATTATAAGATCCCAGTCCTTCGATATAGGATTTTTACGTAGACTTCGGGCTTCCTCCCATCTTATGGCAGCGTTTTCCGCACTCCCCCACCTCACCACTTCCCCATGCCATGTGTAAACTGTTGGGGACCTTGCTGACTTTCACCGCATTGTTATGGAGCGCTTAGCTATAAGTAGTGCTAGGTCAGTGAAGCGTAGTTGCACCTTTTGTGATTTTGAGCGCCTATGCATACCCATCACACAGCTGCCGGCTGTTTCCCCTATAGGTAGGCCTGTCGCCGTTCTAATGTTCCTGTCTACCCCCGCCCAAAACTCTGTGAGCGCAGGGCATGACCATAGCGTATGTATGAAATCAGCTTCCGCCACCCTGCATCTAGGGCAGTGGTGTTGTGTGTCTGGAAACATGCGTTGCAGGCGGTGCGGGGTAAGTTAGGCCCTATGTAAGATCATATACTGAATGAATTTGGCATTGCTGGACACCTTTTTGGGGTATTCTAACATTGCGACCCATTCTTTATCGGTCAAATCCTTCTCAAGGTTCCCGGCCCATTTGTTGCGTAGCTCTGTGAGGAGAATTCCTGTATGAGCCCTGATACCTTTATACAACCATTTCGTAAGATGACGCCCTTCCCCCATTAGGTAGATCGCCCGCACCAGTTCGTGTGTTGGGGGTTCCTCTCTAGTTGGGGCCCAGTGTCTTTTGATGTAGTGAAGTATTGGAGTGTGTGTTATGTATAGGTTACCTGGTATCCCATTCTCCCTGATGAAGTTCTTGTGGTCCATTAGGGCTCCGTTCTTAAACAGCGCCCCTACTGTGGTGACCCCCCTTCAGACCAGACTCTGTTTTGTGATTAGGCCTGTGTGTGTAGGAATACCTAGCAGCGGTGTGTTATCGGCGTATGGGGAGCACCGGCGCGTGTAGTGTATTGTCTTTTTCCAGTACGCGAGCGCCGTGCGCAGCAATATCGGGGCATCCGGGGGAATCGTGGCACGAGGTAGTAATAATGTGTGCAGAGTACCTCGGTTAACATCTTGGGCCGTGTATCCTAAGTCGTGCAAATTGCGTCCAGCAAGCCAATATGATAGCCATTGGAGTTGGCTCGCATAACAATATGCAGGGAAATCAGGCGCACCCAGTCCTCCTTTATCTGTGTCCAGTTGCAATTTAGTTAGACCCACCCTTTGGCCGCCAGACCCCCATATCAGATCTGATAGTAGTGTATCCAGCAATTTAAATAAGGGGGTGGGGATTAGCACCGGCAGGTTTGTAAAGAAATATAAGAGCCGCGGGAGGACCACCATCTTGGATATAGCCACGCGCCCCATCACAGATAACGGCAATGAGATCCAAAAGGTAGTTTGGGAGCGAAGTGCCATTATTGCTTTGGTTAAGTTGCCCTCTATTAAATCTTGTGGGGTTCTATAAATTTGGATTCCTAGATATTTGAAGGTGTGCTGCGCTACAGAGAGGGAGAGTTGCCCAAACTGGATCTCATCTGGATGTTCTCCAGGGCAAAAGAAAAAGGCTTGAGACTTTGTCTCGTTTATGGCGAGGCCCGAGATCCGTTCAAACTGTGAGATAACCGCCGGTGCCGGCTCTAGAGCGTTAATCAGGTCCTTGGCATAAATGAGTATGTCGTCTGCATAGGCTGATATCACATGTGTGGAGTTCCCTAGCCTAATGCCTCCCTGTTCTGCAAGCGCCCGTAATCTGATGGCCAGGGGTTCTAATGCGAGCACAAATAATAGGGGGGATAGGGGACATCCCTGCCGTGTGCCCCTGCCAACCGGGTACGCACGCGATATGTGATTTCTAGGGCGGGCCCTTGCTGTAGGGGCTGAGTATAGGAGTTTAACCCACTTCAGGTATGTTGGTGGTATACCAAATTTCTCAAGGGCCTTGACAATGTAGTCCCATCTGAGGGTGTCAAATGCCTGTTTTAAATCTAGCGATATGCAACCTGAATTATGATCGCCTACCGGGGTTGATTCCATTACATGGTAAAGTCTCCTAATGTTCAGTGAAGTGCTGTGCGCTGGTACAAAGCCGCATTGATCTGGGTGGATTAACTTTTGTAAGTATGGGAGTAGGCTCAATATTTTATATTCGGTGGCAAGCAGCGATAGGGGGCGATACCCTTGATAGAGCGCTGATAGCACTCTATTTTGTATGAGTGCACTATACTCATGGTTTAAATGCACTCACATGTATTTGTATTGTTTGCAGTGTTTTACAACTATTAAGAACCATTTATTTGAATCATTTGATGTTGAAAACTAGTGAATGCATTTAAGTAGAACTTTGTATGTATTACGATCCCTTCATGCATAATGTGCAGGACGATATTATTTCTATACACCGTAATTGTGGTTAGTTTAAGTTGCCTGAATTATAGGCCCAATGTCTTAGGTTATGATTCTTCTCGCTCTCGAAAAATAAATAATTAAATGTTGTTGTGTTCAAGGTTAGAATGTTCTCATCCTACTGCAGGTGAAAGATACACATCGTTATTTTCAGAGTTAAGGAGAAACCCGGAATGTCTTTGAAGATGGCTGGGAAGCGAGAAGGGAGGACGCCTTGCGTATCTGGTCTGTCTGGAAGCCAAGGCCACTGGAAGAAGATATCATTAATTAAATTTGTTTCATGAAAGAAAAGCTACTGCTTAGAGGTGCAATGGAAAATTTTAAGACGAATGACGCAGTGTGGGTTGAATCCCATCTTTTTATATGATGCGCAGGGACAGAGAGCCCAGACTTCTGCTAGCTTACGTAGAAGAAGGAGCATCTTAGAGCAAGCTCCATAGCCTTAAGCTAAAACGACCCATTTGACGTGAGTACTTCTTAGGAAGTCGACACGTGCTGACACCTTTGGGGAATGATAGACGAGAGACAGGAAGGGCCCTCATCTAGAGCAGTGTAGGGAAAGATTTTGACTTCTTTCAAAGAGTCGAGAACTGAATATCGCATCTATTCTGTGTTGCGTTGTGATTTTGGAATTTATAATCATTTGTCTTTTGGGCCGAATTACTTATATTCGTAAACTTGGCTCTGTATTGATTTTTCTGTACCTTTATTCTTTGCTATTGAGATGTATTTACATCCAATTGTTTTTGGCCTTATAATAAATATTCAAACAGCACTTTGGAGTTGGTGGTCTTTCCAGGCATGACAACTTTGCTGTTATTAATCTGAGTTGTTTCCTCCCCTCAACCACTTTAGGTAAATAAAGATCGATCGCTTACGCTATATTTAGTAGGGAACATCAGGTGTGCAATAGAGCGTAATCAAATGGTAGCAGAGGATGGTTTACCTTTAAGTGGTTTACCTCTAAGGTGAGGGGAGTAATCAGGAGTAGGGTTGAAGGTTGAAGAGCCCTGAAGCAGAGTGGAAGACGGCGGAGAACGGAGACTGGCGGACGTTGATGGTGCGGCGGAAACAGTGGTGGCGTGAGTATGAAAGGAATTGTGGTGTTAGATTGCGGTGATGAGTAAGTGGGTGATGTCTTGCGGAGTTGGGATGTATGTAGAGTGAATGTGATTTTTGGTTTACTGGTCCGGACACGTGCGGAGCAGGAAGTTTTGGTGAGCGGACTCAAGAGAAGTCCAAGATCCCGGGATAGTTTTGTATTGTAATTGTCTGATTAAATGTGGGCATTGTGGAGCGCTATCAACGATCCACTTGTGTTAGGGAGCTTTGTGTGAATGAGGAAGAGGTCGCGGTAGAAAGCCTCAGGTACCGGGGGTGGACGATGGCGATTGAGTGACCAACGCAGGTCGGGGGTCACAACGGCTGAATGTTCTTGTGAGAGTGTTCTATCGATCTTCAGTGTCAGACAATTATTTGTTTTATGTGACTGTAAGTTATTGTAATTGTGTAGGAACAGTTACTTGGTTTAATAACTTTTGGATATACAGTTGCTTGTGGTACGAATGTGTGTATGAGAGTTTGCGGTGAAATTGTAAAGGCGGGTGAGCCGCTGCAAGGAGTGAGAAGTGACGTCAGGGTGCGCCGCGCTGTGATAGGTTGGTTGGTGTAACGCCGCGCTGGGATTGGTGGAAGTTTGTTTGCAGTGGAACAGCGTATTTTGGGCTTGCAATTGATCGATTTTACAATGAGATGCTTTAGGGTGTTGCGAGATTTGTGTAGAGGCGACACAGGGGTAGTGACTCGGGTAGGAGAAGAAGCTCCGCCAGAAGATACACCGGCACATTACATGGCAACGAATGTAGGACTTCATACGATAGTGTGGCTTCAGAATTGGCATAAACTGACAGAGAAAGAGGGTGAATTGGCTTTCCCTCGTTATGGGTCTTTCTGTATGGAAGTGCTGACCCAGCTGAGGGGGGTGATGAATGCATTGAAACCTCCCCCTAGACCCACACAATTTGAGGCATTAGATGCATGGATGAGAGCTGCCCTAGTAAAAAGGAGAGAGGCTTCACAAGGAAGAATGAGGAAAGCAATGAAGGCATATCATGATGCTAGATGGGATGCCCAGTTGAAAAAATGGAGAGTAGACACCATAGAGGGAGAACGCTTGTACCCATTTCGTACGTTAAGAGAGGGGGCTGAAGGGAAAAAGACAACAGAGGAGGACAGTGATACAGATGACAGCTTCCTCGATAGATTACTAGCGGACCGTCCCCCACCGTGCGATTCTAGATCAGAGATAGAGAGGTTGCGCCCATCAGAAGAGCTTGTAGGTGTGGGACAACCGGGTTCAGCGGAACAATCAGCAGGAGTAAGAGGCAAAATTACAATGGTACGCATTCCAGGAGGGTCTGGAGGAAGGAGGTATTCCAACTCTGAGCCACTACAACCTACAGGAGACATACAGTTACCAGATGCTTTGTCAGTACCAGTCACAATAGGGCCGGTGGTTCCGATATATACTCCTAGAGAAAGAACCGATGACAGTCAACAGCAAAGAAGTGAAGGGGAAGAGACCATGTCTGGAGGGAGTCTTGCAATGAGTGGGACAGGTTTCAGTCGGATACCAGTGGAGTCTAGTACTCCACTGCCAGCTACAGCTGATCCATCAAGAATGGATAGTGGGGCAGAACGAGTACGGACAGGAGCTCTAGCGAATTCTAGGTCTGACCTTCGAATCTGGGTTCAACCAGTGAGAGAGTCAATGATGCCGAGGGAAGAGACAGACAAAAGACAAGAAGCGCCTAGAGTACTGTTTGGGCCACAGGTTATTTGTGCAGGTGACCATTGGAGAAGTCGAAGCTGGGAAAGAGATAGACGCTCAGCGTCGGAGAGAGAAGAGGGTGCAGTTCCTAGGAGAACCCAAAGCTGTGACAGGGAAGATTCAAAGAAAGAGGAAATTCAGAAAGTGTTAAAAAGTGCAATAAAAGCGCCAATGCTGGATGTGATACGTTTAAAGGCAGAACTAGACGAGGTGATTGAAGGTAACCTGCCCCTGATCAGAATTGATACATATGACTCGAGCGAACTATTGTTCGTAGCAAAGGACATGACAAGAAAGGCCAAACGAGCTTATGATGCGTTGTTGCTTTTGGCCCAAAGGTATGAGGTTGATTTGTCAAAAACAAAGCTGACACAGGGTTCCTGTAGATTAAATTACACAGATAAGGATTTGGAAGAGAAGCGAACGATTGGGTTAAAAGCACAAATTAGAGAACTAGTGATAGGGATACGGATATGGAGAGAACTAGACAAATGGAAAGAAAGATGGGCCAAAAAGAAAAGCTTTCAGACTGGAATAGGGAATACTCCGCCTCCGGGTGGAGGGACGGGAGCTGCAGGAAATTTCCCCCTCAGGGAGGTACAGAATGGAGGGTATGTACATGTGCCATGGAGCAGGGGTGATTTAGCAGCATTTACGAATGATTTTCCTCGGCTGAGGGAAAAACCTTCTGAGTGGTACAAGCAAATAGATCGGTTTGTAAAGATTTCGAAAGTATTGTGGATTGATTTGAACACCTTATTTGATATAGTAGTACCTGCGGATTTGTGGGCGGCATGTAAGATCGCCATTGAGTGGCCTACTGCGGAGCCACCTAGAGATTCAGTGACTCATGGTCCTTCACCTGATGTAATGAGAAAATACGAGCAAGTGATTACGTGGTTGCAGTCGAAGGTAGCTCCTCAAACTGTTGATTTGTTGAAGATTGACCGCACCACTCAAGACTCTAAGGAATCAGTACATGATTATTACGAAAGATTGTTGTTGGCTTTTAAGCAGCATAGTGGATTGGATACAATTGAACAAAAAGATATGGGACAGTTTGTCTCGAAGTTTGTGTTGGGACTGAAATCCGATATCAGTTTGATGATACAGCAACACTTGATATGTTGGCAGAAGAAGACGGTGGACGAGATTCTGCGTTATGCTAAATATTGCAGTGATCAAGTGGAGTCGGCACAGAAGAAATTGAAGGACAAGTTGATGTTGGTGCAGTTGAGAAATGCTGATACGATGCAAGGGTTTGGAGGAGGTCAAGGCAGAGGCAGAGGAGGTGGAAGAGGTATGGGGCAACAGATGGTGACCCAACCTGGTCCGGGTAGAGGAAGAGGAATGGATCCAGGTACAAGTGACTGGGTGACCCAACAGAAAAGGGTTACTGCCTGCCATTATTGTCACAAAATCGGGCATTGGAAGCGCGAGTGTAGATCAAATCCAGCAAATCAGATACAGATGGAAGGTGAGGGACAGCTGTCTGAGATTGTCAATACTGTGACAAGACCCAGGTCTATGTATGGAGGAGGATATGAGCCACAAGTGCAAGTACCTCAACCTCCTAGGATACCCATGCAAAATCAGTTATACCATCAGATGCCTTATTTTGAGATACGAGATAGATATGATCAAAATCAAGATTTACGAGAGTGCCAGAGGGGGGTGCCCGAAGAATGCACCTTAGATGCAATCCTAGAAGTAGATCAGAGTGGGTCGTTTGTGGATGCAGATGTGAAGGATATCCTGTTACCTTCTTATTAGATACTGGAGCTGCTCGCTCCACGGTGAGAACAGAAGTAGTCCCAAATTTAACTCTTTCGGGACGATCGATTCAAGTATTGGGGGTGAGCAATCAGAAAATGACCAATCCATTGACAAACGAATTACCCATGAGAATAGGACCATTTCGGGATAAACACCAGTTTGTAGTGTGTAATTCAAGTCCGGTCTGTCTTTTGGGACGAGACCTACTGTGCAAGCTCAATTGTACTATATCGTGCACTCCGAGAGGAGTGGAATTGCAAACGCATGATGACGATGCTGATTTTAAGATGACTAACATGAGTCTGTGTGCAGAAATGTTTGTGGTACTCACAATAGCAGAATTGCCACATGACTTGAGAGACTCAGTTGATCCGAAAGTGTGGGATTTTACAGGTGAGGATGTAGGCCTGATGAGAGGGGTTGAGCCAGTTAGGATACAGGTCAAACCCAATGCTGAATTCCCACGAACGCCCCAATATAAATTGACTCCAGAAACCGTGGCTGGAATAAGACCTGTGATTGAGACTATGATTGCTCAAGGTATTCTTAAGGAGATAAGAGGAAGTCCCTGCAACTCACCCATCATGGGACTGCAGAAGCCAAGTGGCAAGTACAGAATAGTGCAGGATCTGCGTCGGGTTAATGAAATTGTGATCCCATGTTGTCCTGTGGTACCGAATCCAGCTGTTATTCTATTCCAGATACCATGCAAAGCAGAATGGTTTACAGTGATAGATTTGTGTCATGCATTTTTCTCCATACCATTGCATGAAGAAAGTCAGTTTTTATTTGCGTTTAGGATGGACGATCGTGTATTAACATGGGAAAGAATTCCTCAGGGGTATACAGAAAGCCCCTCCATTTTTAGTCAATGTCTGAAAAAGAATCTTGAAGGACTGGTGATGGCCCAAAACTCAGTCTTAGTGCAATATATAGACGACCTTTTGGTCGCCTCAGAGACTGAAGATGCTTGCAGGATTGATACTGTGGCGCTGCTGAATCATTTAGCAGAGAATGGACACAAAGTGTCTCCAAACAAATTGCAGTATTGTTTGTCTGAAGTGCAGTACCTAGGCCACCGGATTGAGAAAGGAAAACGAAGGGTGTCACCAGATCGCATAGAGACGATTCTGCAAATGGGAACTCCGAAAATACAAAAAGAAGTCTGTATGTTTTTGGGAATGGTCGGCTATTGTCGACAGTGGATCCCAAATTTTTCCATGCAAGCAAAGCCTTTGTTGAAACTGACTCGAAAGGATGTTAGTGATCCGGTACCATGGGATGACGAGTACTTGAAAGCCTTCCGTGAGCTGAAGGAAAGTATCTGTCGTGCTCCAGCTCTCGGAATGCCGGATTATAACAAAGCGTTTTCGCTCTTTTGCTGTGAAAAGGAGGGATGTGCGTTAGCAGTCCTAGTGCAGACACATGGGGGTGCCCGTAGACCAGTAGCTTACTTCTCTACTACATTAGATCCTGTCGCTTCTGCGTTGCCCGGATGTCTGAAATCCGTTGCTGCAACCGGTGTCAGCATTGAAAGATGTGAAAGCATAGTGATGGGTTATCCGCTCATTGTTTATGTGCCCCATTCAGTAGAATTATTGATGACCCGAACAAAGACACAGTATCTGACCAATAACAGACTTACCAAGTATGAGCAGGTTATCTTGGCTGCTGAAAATGTTACCCTGAGACGTTATACCACCCTGAACCCTGCTACATTGTTACCTGTTCCGGCAGAGGAAGGAGATGAGGATTGTGAAGAGCATGACTGCCTAGATGTTACTGACCTATCTACCAAACCCAGACCTGACATTGTCGATGTACCTTTGCCCCAATCTGATTTGATCCTTTTTGTTGATGGTTCATGCTTAAGAGACAATGAAGGGTATTTGAGAGCAGCGTTTGCTGTGTGCACCATCATGGGAGTAGTGGAAGCTGCCTGTTTAAATAGAGTATTCTCTGCTCAGGTGGCCGAAATTGTCACTTTGACACGTGCCTGTATCATTGCAGCTGATATTCGAGTGACTGTGTATACTAACAGTCAATATGGATTTGGTGTAGTTCATGACTTTGGGCAGTTATGGTCACAGAGGGGGTTTCTAACGTCCTCAGGGTCACCTATACGTAATGGCAAGTATGTGCGCCAACTATTGGAAGCTTTACAGAAACCCGAAGAGATAGCAGTCGTTAAATGTGCAGCATGGAAACGGAGAAGATTTTGTCACTAAGGGCGACAATTATGCAGATGAAGTAGCACGTTTTTGCGCTGAACATGCTTGTATTTTCAATGGAGAATATGTAGGTGAGAGCACAGAAGAGACCGAGCTCAGCATGATGTTGGCTATAGCCGATACTTGGGATGAAGTGAAGCGGTTGCAGGATGAAGTCCCAGAAGAGGAAGCTGCTTCATGGGTCAGAGCAAGTTGCACAAAAAGAGACGATGGCATTTGGGTTTCCACAGATGAAAGAGCAGTATTACCCAATTGCCTACTGAGCCCAATGGCAAGGCAAATTCACGGATCAGTCCATCTGGGAAGAGATGCTATAGTACGAGTGTTTAGGCAGACATGGTTTAATCCACGCTTTCGTGTATGGGCTGAAACGGTATGTCACAGATGTGTCCCTTGTCAACAAATGAATGTTGCAAAGAGAACTGTGGTTGCATTGAGTCATTTTGGCAGATCTGGAGGTCCCTTTAATAGGATACAATTAGATTTCATTGAGATGCCGAGGTGCAATAGGTTGAGATATGTTTTGGTGGTGGTGTGTATCTTTTCGCGTTGGATGGAAGCATATCCAACAAGACGATGTGACAGTCTCACAGTAGCCAAATTGTTGTTGAGAGAGGTGATCCCGAGATACGGCTTTCCAACAGCAGTGGAGACAGATAGAGGAACTCATTTCCACAGTGAAATCATGAAGTTGTTGTGCTCTGCTTTAAACATTGATCAAAGACTACATTGTAGCTACAGGCCGGAGGCTTCAGGTCTTCTAGAGCAGGTCAATGGCACCATCAAGTCGAGGGTGGCAAAGGTGTGTTCGTCAACTTCATTGAAATGGCCAGATGCGTTGCCCCTGGTGCTTATGAGTCTGCGTAGCACCCCTGATAGGAGAACAGGGCTGTCTCCCCACGAAATTTTGACTGGAAGAGCTATGCATTTGCCTATGGTGCCAGCTACAGCATTGATAAACATCACTGATGATTTAGTGTTGGATTATTGTAAGGGACTGGCTGATGTGGTTACTTCTGTATCCCACCAGGTCGAGGCTGCGACTGCATCCACCTCGAGAGACCTGCTGCATGATCTTAACCCAGGTGATTGGGTACTAGTTCGCAAGCACGTGAGGAAGAGTTGTCTTGATGCTCGCTGGCGAGGACCATATCAGGTGATATTGGTCACAAGTACCGCTGTGAAGTGTGGAGGATTGCCAAATTGGATCCACGCTTCCCACACTCGCCGAGTTCAAGCGCCTGCGGAGGAAGAGAGTCCCCTGGTTCCGAGGAGCGTGTGTGGACCAGACACAGACAACGACGAAGGCACAGACCCAGCTGTAAGAGTTTCGGATGAAACGGAACAGCCGAGTGAGCACGAGAGACGAGAGCTAAGTGCTCCTGAACTGAGCCCAGATCCTGAAATAGATGATATTGTAGAAGTGAACCGTGCACCAGAGCAAAGTGAGCGGTCTATTTCTGAAGGATCAGATCAAGAGGAAGAGAGGAGAACGGATGCTAGAGCAGAAAAGTGGCCAGCAAGAAGGGAAAGGCTGAACATAAGGCTCGCATCCGAGAAAGATCTCGCTCCGATTCCTGAAACATCTGAATCAGATCAAAGCAATGCTGAAGAAAGACCGGATGGTCTGAGGCGTTCCAGAAGAGAAAGAATAGCGTCTCGAAGATACGCATCTCCTGAGTGGACGTACCTGGCTGCAAATGCAGAGCCCAGCGAAGTCCGGGAGGTTGGGAGCTGGTACGGTGAGCTACGAAGGGGACACCCTCTCGATTGAAATACAGTTGCTGGTCCCAGGCGTAGAAGCATTTGGAAAGCTAACTCTGCAAGTTCCAAATCCTCCAAAGCTTAGTGGATTGCGTTTCCTGATCCTCAATCAGGTTATTTTCCCTTCATTTGGCCGACAGCTCACCGCGGAAGAATTAGGAGAAATTCGTGCGGAGATTTTGCAATTTGTCCTCGAAATACTGGGATCAAATATCATTAACGATGAAGCTTAAGCATTAGGCCTTAGAAAGAAGATAACTTAGACCCCAGTTTAAGAAGATTTAAAATTAGGGACTTTCTAGTAGATGATGGAGTGAGGAGTAGGGCTGACTCCATCTCTTCAATAGGTTTAGTATCAATCAAATGAACTTGGACATTAATTGCATGAGAGGAGAGAAGTGAAAAAGACATTGTTCAAACAAAGAAAACAGAAAGAGACTGTGTTTTTCCCTTTTGTGCTTCGGAACAATCAGTAGAAACCATGGTGTCCAAAAATCAACACGCAAACAGAAGTGCATCATTGGCACCCTCCTTGTGGTGGTGCTTATTGTTATAACTGTGGTGATTGTTACATCTCTACTTGGATCTCAGGATGACAAACAGAATAGGATACAGGCAACACTCACTACACCACTCTCTGAGATAGATGAGGATGCATCCGCAAGGGATCTAGAAATGATTAAGGAAACTAGTCGTAGGTTACATGTTGATTTGTCCAAGGGTGATTTTACTTTGAATGCGTATGCTCGATTATTATATGAGTATGTGGATACCATGGAAGCGAAGGATTGCTATGTATGTATGCAATTACCAGCATCAGTAGAAGAAGGCATTCGATATCATCATTTGCCTGTGACCTATGGCATTACATGTAGCGTATTGTTGAGCATGTTTTATAGCAAAGCACACTTCGAGTACTATTTCTCAAATTATGATGTGGGGCTCTCAGAAGTTCCCGTTCTTAAATACATGAATAAATATGATTATTATAAGGAAGTAGAGCGAATGTCAAAGTATTTCGTGCCTACCATCACTTTAGATATGTCCTATGCCCATAGACACAATTTAACCTGTATGTTAAATGATATTGAAAAGAAGTTCATAGATCAGATAGAAGATCGGCATAGACAAACTCTATTTAGACCAGATCCAAAGCACAAGGTTATCCCATGGACTAAAGAAGAATTAGATCATAAAGCAAAGGGAAGTTTTGGACCCATAGCATTAGATTTCCAGCAGAAGGGGAAGTTGTGCATTAGACACCCGACCACATACTACGACAAGATATTTGTGGGTGAGAGTGATTGTGAGCACGTCTTTTTGATCGAAGAATCAATTAGAAAAGCATTATTGGACAAGATAACAGTAGTGCCCAATGTGTATTTTGTGTGTGGAAAGAATGCCTATGTGAAGTTGCCCAAAAACTGATATGGCACGTGTTATTTGGCTGTGGTATTTCCTAAGATTTTTCATGTGAATGATTTATGGCCCTTAGAAAGAAAAAGACCTCAAAGAGGAAAACGTGGTGTAAGTGCAGGAGAAGTGATTGGAGACATATTCGGCGCTATGATACAGAGTATGGGTGTGATTCTGAATGATTTGAAAATCAGAAAGCTGGCAACACTAGTGGATAAGCTCTCAATAAATACAGCTCAGATTTTATTACTTGTAGATGGGGAGATGGTTTCGATAAGGGCTATGGTTTTGCAGAACCGTCTTGCCCTAGATGTGCTGCTAGCAAAAGCTGGAGGAGTTTGCAAATTGTTGAAAGTTCAACAGTGCTGCAATTATATTCCTGACAACAGTCGGGATATAAGGAAATACATTAACAATATTTCAGATATACACCAAGAGTTACGTGAGATGGCTGCTGAAGGACTCTGGGAACAAGTGGGGAAAGGATTTGGCAAGATAGGCAGTTGGTTTGGAAGTTTGGGACAAGGAATAATGGGATACATCTTGAAGCCTATTATAATAGCTGTCATTTGTATAATTCTCCTACTAGGAGCCATCAAGGCTTACAAATGGCAAAGGGCACGACATCAGGAGACTAGTTCGAGAAAGCGAGAGCGCCAACTTGAACGACTGCAGGACAGTCATTACCAGCACCTTAAGGGGTTAGAATGATTCAGACAGGGACGGCAAGCTACAGCTTCTGTTTAGGTCGGTCTCTTCTACGAGGAGAAACTACAGGAAAATAGAAAGTTGGTGTTATGACACTAGTCATAAGAGGGGGGAACTGATAGAGCGCTGATAGCACTCTATTTTGTATGAGTGCACTATACTCATGGTTTAAACGCACTCACATGTATTCGTATTGTTTGTAATGTTTTACAACTATTAAGAACCATATTTGAATCATTTGATGTTGAAAACTAGTGAACGCATTTAAGTAGAACTTTGTATGTATTACGATCCCTTCATGCATAATGTGCAGGACGATATTATTTCTTTACACCGTAATTGTGGTTAGTTTAAGTTGCCTGAATTATAGGCCCAATGTCTTAGGTTATGATTCTTCTCGCTCTCGAGAAATAAATAATTAAATGTTGTTGTGTTCAAGGTTAGAATGTTCTCATCCTACTGCAGGTGAAAGAAACACATCGTTATTTTCAGAGTTAAGGAGAAACCCGGAATGTCTTTGAAGATGGCTGGGAAGCGAGAAGGGAGGATGCCTTGCGTATCTGGTCTATCTGGAAGCCAAGGCCACTGGAAGAAGATATCATTAATTAAATTTGTTTCATGAAAGAAAAGCTACTGCTTAGAGGTGCAATGGAAAATTTTAAGATGAATGACGCAGTGTGGGTTGAATCCCATCTTTTTATATGATGCGCAGGGACAGAGAGCCCAGACTTCTGCTAGCTTACGGAGAAGAAGGAGCATCTTAGAGCAAGCTCCATAGCCTTAAGCTAAAACGACCCATTTGACGTGAGTACTTCTTAGGAAGTCGACAAGTGCTGACACCTTTGGGGAATGATAGAAGAGAGACAGGAAGGGCCCTCATCTAGAGCAGTGTAGGGAAAGATTTTGACTTCTTTCAATGAGTCGAGAACTGAATATCGCATCTATTCTGTGTTGCGTTGTGATTTTGGAATTTATAATCATTTGTCTTTTGGGCCGAATTACTTATATTCGTAAACTTGGCTCTGTATTGATTTTTCTGTACCTTTATTCTTTGCTATTGAGATGTATTTACATCCAATTGTTTTTGGCCTTATAATAAATATTCAAACTGCACTTTGGAGTTGGTGGTCTTTCCAGGCATGACAACTTTGCTGTTATTAATCTGAGTTGTTTCCTCCCCTCAACCACTTTAGGTAAATAAAAGATCGATCGCTTACACTATATTTAGTAGGGAACATCAGGTGTGCAATTTAGCGTAATCACCCTGAAACGTCCGTGGCCGATCGACCCGGCTTAGGGAGGGATATTACTAAGGCCTGCATTGTAGTGGAGGGGAGGGTCCCTGTGTCCAGCGCAGATTGATATAGTTGTTCTAGTTGAGGGATCAGGGCGTCCGAAAAGGTATCAAAGAATTCTATCGGTAGGCCATCGAGGCCTGGGGCCTTATTACGTGGTAGTTCCCGAATGGCTACTTTTATTTCAATTTTAGTGATGGGGCCTGCTAGGTCGTCTTGGGCTGCTCGATTCAGTTGGGGGAATGTTAGGTTGTCCAGAAAAGCATTTAAGGATTCGTCCGCTGACTGTAGGGGGGTCTGATACAGTGATTCGTAATATTTGTAAAAGGCCTAGTTAATTTCCAGTTGAGTGTTCACAGTGTCCCCTCCCGGCGTGGTTATTTCATATACTGTTGTAGTGGGAGGCGCGTCTCGCAGTATACGTGCCAGAAGCGTACCTGACTTATCGGCCTCAGTGTGTTTTATCTGGGTGTATGATTTGTAATCTATTTGTCTGAGGGTTTCCAGCAGTTCTGCGTGCCAAATGCGGGCCTCCTGTAGTGGCGCTGACTGTGTGGGTCACTTACCGCTTCTTGTTCTAATTTATTCATGGTGTTCTCGACTGTTTTTAGATTATTATGTATTTCCTGCCTTGCCCCTGCTGTGGTGCTTATGGCTATACCATGTATCACAGTTTTGAACGCGTCCCATTCTATGTGACGCATGGAGGCTGTGCCAGCATTCTCTGTAAAGTAGTTTGTGATACCCGCTGCCATTGCGCTTCGAAAGACTGAGTCTTCCAGTATTTGCGGCCATAATTCCCAGGTGGGGACCGGGGTGGGAATTCTGCCCCAAGCTAGGGTGATCTCTAGGGGGTTGTGATCAGAAAAAGTGTGTGGAGTTGGTGGGTCGGGGAGAAGAAAGAGCACTCTTGACTAGTCGGGTTTTTCAGGCGCCATACGTCCCCCACTGCCCATCCATCCGACCATCTACATAGTGCCTCTGCTTGTTTTATGGACCCTGCACCCGGAATTGGGGGGTGTGAGCAGTCTATGCTAGTGTCCATGACGGCGTTGTAGTCCCCGCCTAATATCCACGGATAAGCTGCCCAGTTCGCCAACTCTGGGTTAAGACCCATGAGGAACTTATCTTGTTCAAAACTAGGGGCGTACAGGCTGCCCAACACTACCTGTGTGCCATCCAGTGTGCCTCGTACTAAAATGTATCTTCCCAATGGGTCCGTTCGTTGTTCTAGTGCCTTAAACGGGACTCCGTTTCTGACCCAGATTGTTGCCCCTCTGGCGAAGGCTGAATATGATGTGGAGAATACCTGGCCTCTCCATTTCTTACGTAATTTAATTGCTTCAGCTCTGGTGAGGTGGGACTCCTGTAGGAACACTACATGCGCCTTGCGCCTGTTCAACTGCTCATGTATTCTATGGCACTTGTGTTTGGAGCCCAGTCCCCGCACATTCCAGGTGATTACGTTATATGTGCCCTGCATGTGTTCGTGTTGCTGTACATGTTTCGCTTAGGCGTTGGACGTGTCAGGGTCGACGGCATGTAGTGCAGTATGAGGGGTGAGCCAGTTTCCAAGAACCCCCTAACTATAACATTAAATACACAGTCCAGCACTGGAACTGTGCTGGTCCAAACTAGAATCGCAACAGTGTGAACATTTAACGGTTATAGGTTGCTTTCGCCATTTGGGGGTAGTTTCTAAAGTCCTGAATGGTGAGGCAAGTAGCATTCGAGCCCACCGCGGCCCGGACCAGGTATGTTTGCCAATTTATCCAAGTCGAGACTGGGAAAGGGTATGTGCGCCGCTATCGGCGGTCAACCTTGGGTTACCTTGCAGAGTGTCTGGTCTGCGCTCTCCAGGCCTTTCCACCTGTTATCTCGTTATCCCAGGAAATCATCTGCAGTCTGGGGTGTCACAGTTCTAAATAATGCTAAGCTATTCTCCGAGTCAGAGTGTGCAGTATTATCCTCTGAGGAGTCAGAGGTTCAGTGATGATTGCAGTACCTAAACGTGCTTGCCGCTGCTATCGCCTCTGTGCGCCCCTGCAGGGCCTGCTCCAGTGTGGGGTTCCTGGCCTGAGAGTTGTTGACTGGTCTCTTATGGTAATTTGTTGCATTGAATAAAACCTTTTGCTTAAAATTTTAAATTCAAGTAAAATTATTCCATCTTCTGTAATCATGAATGAATTTGGATTTCTTTTTGTGTTCTAGCGCTATCAGTTGATTCATTATTTTACATGAATGTTGAATGTCCCAAAGTAATTGTACTACCCAACAGAACCGTTGTTTTTTATAATATATATGCCCAGGTTCTGAGGCATACTGGGTTACCCCTTTTGCTTTGCAGTTGGTTTGTTGCGGCGTGATTGTGGGTTCCGAGTGTTCTTTGGGTTCCGGGGGACGCTTTGTGAAGAAGTCCCAGACTCCGTCGGGGAACATGATCTCCAGCCATTCTTCCGCTTCTTCCAGGGTGTCAAAGAACTGTTTTTTTTGTTCGTGGATGACCTACAATCGGGCTGGGAACAACAGAGCATACTTAAGGTCTAGGGTCCTGAGCTTCTTTTTTATCTCTTGGGATAGGGATCGTCTACGTTGCACCAGCATAGTGTTGTCTGGGTACAGTGACACCCTTTGGTTTTCGTAATGAATTTGAGACCGTTCCCTGGCTTTCTGTAACAGCATGTCCCGGTCCCTAAAGTTTAATATTCTGACAATCATAGGGCGAGGTGGAGCACCAGTCGTCGGCCTGCCAGTGGGGATTCTGTGTGCTCTCTCTATGCAGAAGAAATCCGAAAGGCCCTCAGGAGCTACATGCTCGCGAAACCACTGCTCCATGAACTTAGTAGCGTTTGACCCTTTACAGCGTTCTGGCAGACCTATGACTCGGACATTGTTCCGCCGGGTCCTCCCTTCTGCGTCGTCGACCCTATCCTGGAGCCCTGACACCTGCCGCTGCAGTTGTGTTATTTGTGCTGCATGTTCCTTATGCTGTGGTAACAGCTCTGCCAGGGTGAGTTTGTTGTTTTTTACAGTGGTGGCCAGTTTGGCGTGATCTGCCTTCAGGAGGGTAAAACCAGTTGTTAGGGAGCCAATCTGTTGTTCAATGGATTTCCTCGAGTCTCTCACCTCCTGTAGGATTAGGTCTAATTTATCCGGGGTCGTCTCCATATTAGTGGGTGGGACACAGTTTGATAACTGGGTGGAGGCGTCTGTTTCCTCCAGTGGCTGCGTGCCGGCAGTGGTGGCATCGGGTATTTTCCTTTTGGGGCGCCCCATTTTGTGGTATTTATCAGTGGAGTGCTGGAGTGTGGGCTGCTGTACCTGCAGGGTGAGTATATTAATTGGTGCTTATTGCTTCTGTTCTTGTGGTGTAGGCCACACCCGCGTGGGTTAATGAGCACAGGTATCCCGTGGGGGTGAGACCCTTTGTTTCGCTACTGGTGCTCCGTGGCTCCCAGCATTGGCGCCATTCCCGATATGAGGCTTCGGGCCGCTCACGTTGGCGTGGTGTATCTGTGTCAACGTTCCCTCCTGACCCCTCAGCGAGAACCCAGGTCACTGCGGGAGCACAGGGGGCCGGGAGCCAGCGGGGACCCCGATATCCCACAACAGACCCTCCGGGAGGAAGATAAAGGGCAAGGTACCCGGTGCTGTCACAGATCCACAGCTGCGTCAGGCGGCCCCCACCGAGCGCGTCGCGGCAATTGGGCCCAGCGTGCACAGTGTCCCAACGCGTTGCTACCGGCCAGCTCCGACAGATTTCAGCACATCTCCAAGGGGGGTAGGCCCAGGCCGTGTCGGTTTAGCTACACACATACACTGCCACACAGTCGTGCGTCTGGCAGAAGGCCCAGCAATAGGCCCGGACGCCTCAGGGGTCCCGAGCGTGAGAGCGGCACCACCAGGGCAGGCGTATGACACCAGATGTCGTCACCAGGGCAGTTTGCTCCGTCCGCACTGGTCAGCGCTCAGTGGCCGCCCACCTCCCAGGCCGAGCCCGGCCCAATACACCGGTGCGCCGCATTTATACGCTTCACACTCACCGCCTGTATTCCGGGGGGTCGCCCGTCAGGTGAGATGGGGGCCCCCGCCGTTCTGCCGCAGGGGGGCGAGGGGGGAAGACCAGAGTATTCGGCCAGTCTGCACACAGCGTTGGGGGCCCGGAGCAATCCACTACCCACAGCCTCCGCTTGCTCGATCGTGGGTTCTCGGCAGCCGGCCAGCCGCAGCCGGTGGAGGGTGATTGGGGGCCGATGTACTGTGGATACGCTCCGCCGCTGCAATGGTTCGCCACTGCTGTAGCCCGGAGCCAGCCCGGAGCCTTCTAAATCCGGCAGCTCACGCGGTTCTCCTCCGGCAACTGGCCCCTTCACGTTGGCCAGTTGTTAGGGGGTCGCCAGTCAGCGCAACAGTGGTCAATCCGCGCCAAAGTCACTCCGCAGTCCCACAGCCGATGTTTCCATTGTGGATGGGATCAAGTTTCAAAGGATTAGTCAGGATTTGCTGATCTGGGCGCGGAGCTCGCTCACATTGCGTCCACCATGTTTGGCGGTTAGCCAAGCCCATACACAGCCTCCTAAGGGAAATAGCAACCTATAAATAAGGAGCGAGAATTGCCAAAAATTATTGAACAAACCTATGCTTCATTCGGTACAGATAATCTGGGAACCAAAGCAGGGAAGCCACAAACGGCGGGTAGTCCCGACAAGGACAACTCGAAGCAAGCACCTGCTTCTTCTAAAAAGAAATGGGAAAATAAAAATTCTAAAAATAACAATTCAGAAAAGAATTTACGATCAAGGGGTGGGTCTTCCCAACAGGAGTCCTCTGAAAAGAGGTATAACCTTAGGAATCATGATAACATTAGGAAACCTGACAGGTATCCGGACACTGATACACGTTCCTTTCGTTCCTTTCATGGTTCATCGAAAAATTCGGAAAGGGACGGGCGATCAGAACAAAAGCAAGAAGATTGACCAAAGACAAAAAGGGAAACACATCGAAATTCAGATTATATTAACAAACAAGAAGAACAACCTAAAACAAAACCTCAATTCAAAAAGAAGAAAGTAGCTGGCTTAAAAATTAGACATGCCCAGGTTACTGAGGACTCAGCTTCTGAACGGGGAATGGGCTCTGACGATGCTAGACAGCGCAGCCGAAGTAACAATAGCTCGCCAGAACCTGAAGGATTTTCAGGTGACAGCAGTATTGAATGAACACATCACGGTGGAAACCCCTGATCCAAGAGTTAGTGTCCCACATTGATTACATGAAATTACACTCCAAATAGAGGGGGACATATCGAGAAATGTTAAAGGTCTTTTTTGGGAGAACTTAACATATGGATGTGACATACTGTTAGCAGAAAAAGATTGGCCGCCTGAGTTTGTGATGGATTGCCCAAAAGGGGAAAGCGTCATTTTGCCTGCTTTCTCCGACCTCGTTCCAGAATCTTTCAAACATTTTTACGAGCAGGAGAGGGTGCTAGCGTTAGCTCCGGCATTATACTGCAACCATGTAGGGTGGGATGTGGAGTCTGCTCACCACGAAATCCCATTAAAATATACTCCAAATCCACAGAGACAGTACCCTACAAAAAACAATGCAAAAACACAGGCCAAAGAAATTTTAGACCAACTTGAATATCAAGGTGTAATTGAGACTTGCACCTCCTCGATGAATAATCCTTTGTTTCCAGTAATGAAACCTGACAACACATATCGTCTAGTTTTAGATTACCGACATTTAAAGACATGCACTCGAACATTTGCAGTTCAAAATGCACATAGTGCCACGTTACTGAATAACATTGTGCAGAAGAAATAAAAAACAACATTAGATACCTCGAATGGATTCTTCTGCCAAAATATAGCTCCAGACAGCAGATATTTGACAGCATTTTCTGCCCGGCACTCAGCGTCACTTCCGTTGTTTGCCCCATGGATATAAGTACAGCCTGGGGCTATTCTCGGCAAGAGTGTCAGAAATATTACAAACATGCGATGAGGAGACAGTGTCCTATGTAGATGACATCTATCTGATGGACGATGAATTACTTGAACACTTGTGCAGGGTGAACAACATAATTGTGGGAGTCGCCAATTTGGGCTGCAAATTTAATTTCAAAAAGCGAAAATTGCCCATCTCAATGTCCTATTTTTGGGATATGAGACCTCAAGTGAAGGCAAGAGCAGGCAGCCAACTTTTTAGAAAAGTGCGCGTTGCTCCAGCCTCCAAAGACTCTCAAAGGTTTACAATCCATTTTAGGATTTCTCAATTTTGGCAGAACATACATTCTGGATTACGCTGAAAAAGTAAAACCTTTCTACGACTTAATCAGACCTGATTTCACAGCACATCAGTGGACACAGGAGCATACAGATACTCTCCGTTCAGTTCAGGCTGACATGATAGCATCAAAACATTTACACACACGTGTGAATTCTACCAATTTGGTGATCCGGGTAGTCCTAGGTTTATCAGGATATACATACATCACTTTCAATGAAGGTGAGACAGTCCCAATTGCATACAAATCACATTTATACACAAATGCTGAAATGCGATTTGTGGCAACTGAAAAAATATTGACCGCAGTACAGACTGCTGTAGTGTGAGCATATGCAAAAAGGAGGAACCTGGCTGTTTATTTTTCAAAGCCGCACTTTATTTTAAGCGGTCAAGAGTGCAAAACTCAAAGTTCTTGCACTTTTAGGTGTCTTAATCACAATTATTTATAATGTAGTAACACCTTTCTAAACACGTTTGTACATGTCTGTGTTGAATACACATCTAATACACAAAAGCTATAATACATATAAAGTGCATACAAAAATGTGAATAATATCAAAAAATGACAATGTGATTATAACAAACACAACCATACAAGAATTTTTTACAAGAATATATACAATTACACCAGCGGTTTGTTTGTGCCAATTATATATGAGCAGTTCCTTACATTCTATGTTTCGTGACGCTTTTTATGGAACTGCTGCCAAAAGGGAAAACAATTTATTTATAATGTAACACTCTGTGGGGTCTATTTTATTTTAAAACCTCTTCAGAGAACATTTAATACCCATCATGGCGTAAGATGAGAAACAATGCCGACGCGTTTCCAATCCCAATTTTAGTTTTCGGGATTTTCATCAGGGCTAGGGCACGGTGTAACCTGCAGGTTGCAACAAATAAAAACAAATTACCTACACTTGTCCACCCCTTTTTTTTAAAAGACTCAGCTCTTCATATCGCCAAAAAGAATTTTTTTTAAAAAGTACCTTGGCTTCTTTTGATGCACTTTTGGTGCTTCTCAATTGTCACGTATTAGGGACCTGAAAACACCAGGGATATCTTCTTAAGTATAATTTAGTTAAGCATTTTGTTCAGCATCGTATTAAAATTGGTTTAAATGATACTTACAGCTGTTCCACGGCTGAAGACTGGAAAGAGAAAACCTCGATTTTGTTGGCCTCATAAGTGAAACCTTTCATGATTGCGGCATCCTACCGCACAAGCTGTTATAAAAACAGATTAGGTGCTTTTAAGTATCAATTCTAATTACCAAAAGTATCTATTTTTAATTCTTCCACAAACACTGTTGCACTTAAGTGATGGACCGGCCGCTTTTACTGGCACGGTGTTCGAATGCTCTCTATTTGCTTTTTTGTCGAGTCTCAGTTTTAGTTCTGAAACGACAAGAAATTCTGCTAGCCTTATTTTTCTTAAATGCGTTTTCGGCAGAAGACAAAAGTTCGAGCTATAAAGAGATTCACTTACTGAGCTGGTTTCTAATTTTCTTGTGTATCCTGGCAGTCGACCGTTCGAATCTATCATGAAGTGGCTGAGACCACCGAGTAGATCTATATCCTGTTGTTACAGGAAGTACTAACTTAATGTTTTACTGGTGCATTATGGGGTTTGTAGTCTGTATAATATATTTATGCCGATTCTAACACTATTTCTTTTCTCAAACATGTCTCAAATTAAAAATTATCGTCACCATGGCCACGAGGTAAACATTTTAGTTATTTTAATTCTCAATCCGTGGAACAGATCAAAAGCTCCTTGTTCTATAACCATGGAGTTTTTGAATAAAACTTTATTGCCACTTAATGGGCACTCATGGAACAGTAATCTTCATCTATTTGGTGGTAAACTTAAATGCAATTTTAGAAACTGTACAAATTATGGCAACACTTTTTTGCATAAAGGGAAAACAGGAATATTTCTGACTGTCGCCCAACTGTCAGTTCTGAATTTTAAGCAATCTTTGCAGAGGACTCAGCGCAATGTTTGATGTAATTCCGACATTTCATTTAGGCCACTTGTAACACAGTCATATTTTAAGATGAGATAGAGCACTAGCACATGGGAAACGCATAATCGTTGTAACCACGGTAACAACTTTAGAAGCTGTTACCAAAGCGAGCATTCCAAATGCAAAAGCACTGCATCCACGATGGATACAATGGGCTAATTCTCTCACTGCAACAGATGTAGATTACAGATACAATTCTACATTAAAAACACAAGATTTCCTGCAGTACGAACAAGAATACCCTCTCCCAAATGAAATCTTGCCTCTAGAAAAATATGAATACATCACCATAGGAAGTAAACAACAGTATAGCGCAGCATGTGCTATAGTGAAGGGACGTATGCGGCACGGTAAGTTCCATCCCAGCAATACAACTACCCAATCCATAGGAGATTGTACAGCACAGTTGGCAGAGCTGAAAGCCCTGATACTAGCACTACAATATATGGATCGGGAATTCCCCATACTGATAGTGTGCGATTCATTTTAATGTGTGCAGTCCTATAACGAATATCTTTATTACTGGGGCCAGAATGGGTTTAGGGATTCCAAGGGTTGCACAATTAAACATAAATTGTATGGGAACAAGTGGCAAAGCTGAAAGCATGCCTGCCACGGGCACCGGTTATTCACACCTTGAGTCATCCGCATGTTGGCTTACACGTTGAAGGGAATTCCCTGGCTGATGAAGCCGCCAAGGCGACAGTGCAAACTGCTGCCGTTGCTGCAATCACTCGTTCTAGCACAAGGATAGACGGAGACATACTGATAGCTGTCAATGCCTCAAAGAACAGCTCTGCCGTTCCGAAGGGCTTTCCACTCAAATATTCTTATAAATTAGATGTGCAAAACACACTGTATGCTCAAATTCCAGGAGTGGGGGACACAGTTATACCAAACATAGATCGCAGATTAGGTTTAATACTAGCTGCGCACGAGGGTCTGGGCTCAGCACACGCAGGAGTAACTGCTACAATTTAATTACTGAAGCGGCGATTCTGGTGGCCAAGTATGTCTAAACAAACCAAGGCTTATGTTTTAAAGTGCGACTTCTGCCAGCAGATGAAAGGTTTAACCGTAGCACGGCCACCACAAACACCTTTACTCATTTCAGAGAGACCTTTCGCATGTGTCTATTTGGATCACTGCGGCCCCTTAAATTCAGACCGAGCCTACATGTACATCTTGGTGGCAGTGGATTCATGCTCTAAATTCGTATGGGTTTGGCCTCAGCACTCGGCTGATGCTCGAACTGTTATAAAGGATTTGCAAGTCTTCATCGGGATATACGCAATTGGCCCGTTACATTCCGACCGTGGCCCTGCGTTTAGCTCTCGGGCTTACAAGGAAGCCATGGAAAGTATGGGCGTGGCCTTGCAGTACTCCTCCCCCTACCATCCCGAGGGAAATTTGGTGGTGGAGGGGAAAACCGGGACCTAAAGCAATCCTTAACAGCAAGGGTATTAGGTGCGGGCGGTAGTTGGGTCAATCACCTATATGGGGTCCAGCGGGCACTAAACAATATGCCAAGAAAATCCTTGGGAGAACGTACCCCCTATGAGATCCTGTTTGAGACAAGAATGTGGGTACCTGACCTCGATTGTGCCAGCACAGTGGCGGATGTAATACCATTTGATTTTAATGATCGTTTGGCTGTTTTACAGGAACTCAATGAATTCAAGGCAATACAAAGCAACATCCAAGTCAAACGCACTGCCACTGGGGAAGTGAAACCGGTTCCAGCAAGACCTGTCTGGGTCCCAAAGATTGGGGACCTGGTCAGAGAAAAGATCGTGGACAAGAAGGAGTTTGGGCCATCCTACAGAACACCTGTACCTGTCCTGGCAGTTCAAGGAACAAGAAAAGTGCTTCTTCCACCTCTTACCGGTAAAAAAGAAAGAAGATTTGTCTCCATTGATCTAATCAAACCACACTATGTGGCCAATCCTCAACAGGCCGCGAGGAAACCTGGGTAGCCACAGATCTCCTCTCACTACTATACAGGAAGTTCAGATGGAAAGACTGATAACGTTTCAAGACTCACCTGTGCAAAATGCAGGAGTATCTAATAACGGAGTACGAGTTACACCTGCTGAAATTGAACAACATCCAAATGAAACTGAAACGCAAATTGCAATCCGGCCCAATAATGAAATTTACATCAACGTGCCTTCACAAAAAGCAACTGCCAGTTCTACAAACACTGCTGAGCTCCCAAAGATAGATCGAACTGCAACTGGCTACTTCATCAACTTCAATGACTTTTCTTCAGATCCAAGTGAACCTGAGCAAACACCACCCATTTCCAGAAAAAAACAATTTTGACAATTCTATCTCTGGCTGAAAAAGACTTACTTGGCGTCCCCTTGGTTGCATCTTTGGTTTGCATTAGGGATCCTGTTCCTGTTAATTTGGATTGGTATACTGAATGGACATTACCTTCCACAACGCTCAGCAGTACAACCTGTGAACTTGGTCCTGAAACCACATATGTCATCACACCGTGAACAAAGAGACTTGTCCCTAGTGAACATTACAGCCGTTCCAGTACTGGATGGTAGAGTTTGGGATAGGGTTTCATATGATGTATTTGGTCCTACTGAACATTTGAAAATTCCACATGTATTTAAAATTTCATTGAATGATTTCATTAGCCCGAGTACACTCTCTGATGATTGGGATATTGAGAATGTAAATACTATGCTCTCAGATTTAGCACTATCTGCTGCATTTTCTTACAGGGAATTGTATGAAGACACACCTGATTTCGACAGTATGTATTGTTACCAGCATTATGGTCATCACTTTTTGCACAGAGCTAGTGTCCCACGGACTGTTAACACTTACCATCAATGGGAACATTGCCCGACACCATCAAAAGGTAGCTCTGCCACATTTGCACAGAAATTTGCATACTTTTCAGGGTTCAATACATCAGACCCAATGTCATATTACTATAAGTTAATACAAACAAATACAACTGCGAAGAAAATGATGCTACAAACACCAAGCTCATATATTCAGCACCTTTTATCTCCCAACTGTCTATACAAGGTTTCGACTATTGGAGGGACACAATAGCCAAAAAATCCATCTGGGGAGGAAAGATTGGCAGGTTCAGGGAACAGAGGCTTTATTTAGAGCTTTCCTCATACTGTTACAGATAATTTTCCTGAACAGAACAGTGCAACAGACTACCTGCTACGGGTTTGCAAAAATAAAAGATTTGAAAACACCACACATCCCCTCACCCACACCTATTGAAGGTTTATTAAATGACACACTGATAAGTGAGGAGATGCTGAGTGCAATAATACAGAATGGTACATACAATTCATCAGCTCCCAATTGGAAGGGATGGTTGGTTTGGCCTATCGACTCAAATAGGCGTAAGTCAAGATTCAAGGGTACCACCGGAGGGTTTAGTATCCATAGGCCTGACCCACGCTATGTACACACAAATGACCCAGGGGTAGTGACTTCTTATAGTGTTGGGAAGTTGTGCCTAGAATGGCTAAACACCTCAACACTATTACAGGTGAAACAACACTTGTCCCTTCTAGCTGACAACATGGATCCTTTCCAATTCTCAAAAAACATGCTCTTGGGAATAATGGTGTACATTGACCCACAGTCAGCCATCAATTCGACCTCTTTACCATTGATAAAGTGGGCATGAGGTCTAGACAACGTAGAACCTACGCTCTCAAAACAGAGTATGGGATCCTCACTGCCACCACAATCTTCATCAACAGCAGCCACCTTGAATTTAGCAGTATGCCTACATATATTGGCAAAGTGGTCTCTTCTACCACATTTCCTGCAGTCCTTATTTAAAGCTTGACATCTTTTGTAGTTTGATGTGTGATAAGTGCTGCCACACCTGTAACTTACTCTGTTGGACTGTTTTGGTCTTGAAAAGGTGGTGGAAGGTTTAGTCACCGCACCAACCTCCAATCCTTCTCTAGTAACATTCATTATTTCTCCCACAAACATTTCCTTTCTCTCCATCTCTTGCATACACAGCTGCGATTGTTCTAAAACTTTAGCCATGTCTATGGCATCTCTCAACAATGGATTTTTGGCTGCCCATAGACGCACTTAGATTTTCTTACTTCTGCAATGTACTATTAACTGATCGCGTATCAACTCATCAGACATCGCTCCGAACATGCATTTTACTGACAGCTCATTTTCATTTTCTGTTTGGGGAGAAGTGTAAAATTTGAATCTATCCATGACTACATTAACTTCCTTAGCAAATCTGTTCTCCAACCTTTTCTTTGCTTCAACATACACATCTGTAATGGCACCTCCATTGACTTGCGTACAAATCGGAAGATATTAAAAAATTGTTGACCCTCCTTGCCCAGTGTATGCAATAACAAAGCTTTCTTTCGCGCAGCACTAAGTTTTTGCCCATCTAGAACCTCAATGTATGTTTCAAACATTTAAATCCAGTCCGCCTAATCTACATCAAGGGGACCAGACTGCATTAAAAATAAGGGAGGCGTAATTATAGCGCTTTGGGATTGCATAGTTAGAAATAGGTAGAGATACAAGCACTGAACAGAGCAAAGTCACTAGATGAACGTGAAGATCAGTACTTAATGTACAAGTCGTAATAGGGCTATGTAGTGTTGATGACACACCATGAATTTAATGTGTGTATTGCAGAAAAGGTAGTAATGTTGCGGATATAATTAGTGGCAATTCACAAGACGAAGCATGTACGTCACTGACACACCTTGAAATTAGCTTGTGTGTCGCTGAAACATAGGTATTGTAATTATAATAATTACTTACAGGAAGAAGCGTGCATGTCGCTAAGTGCACCGTGAGAAGAGGGTGTAGGGCTGCAAAGACACACCTTGAGATCAGCGTGTGTGTCGCTGGAACGTAAAACTAGTAATGAAGCGTGCACATTGCTGAGTGCACCATGATGTAAATGTGAAGAGTTCAGAAAGCAACATGGCGGACGTTGGACGTCAGACGTTAAACATATATGGTTATCCTATGTGAAGCGATGGGTTACGCTGACATGCAACTGTGGCTGCGCCCACACCGATAGTAAGAGTGCGCATGCACTGTAGTTGCACTCGCGCAAATGGTTGCCTGCTTCTGGGGCTCGTGCTATCTGCAGAGAAAACGCAAATCTGTGAAAATGCCAACTGAGCCCAGTAAGGAGTGAAAACTTGCTGATGAAAGTGCCACAAAGCCGTCCTAATCCTCGGAATGAGCCAGAAAGTCGTCAAAATTCGCAGGAAACACCTTGTAGACTCGTTGGGTCTGTCGCTGCCTCAGGGTTTGCAGGGTAAGGCTGGCAAGCTCGTCGCCAAATTCTTGTGACCTCCAATGGACGACTTGGAGCCAGAAGTATGTTGAAGGAGGTTTATTCATGAATAGAGACTTCTAACAAACCAGAGAACAGCTTCCCTCACAGCCAGCCTTGAAGTAACTGACTCGCTTGGAACGCTCCCTCAATACCAAAAACATACAGAACACAGAATGCTGTTCACACTTCATATTCCCCCTACATCATCTTGCAACTAGGCAACATGCAGACACTAGATCACAATAACCACCTTCAACAACTGTAATAAGCCACATATTACTAACCCTGGGCGTAGTTCGCGTAGTAGCGCTACGCGTAGCTACGCGAAGTGCACTTCGCACTACGCGAGCTACGCGTAGCACTATGCGAACTGCGTAGTGCGGTAGGAAATGCTGTTCGCAATGATTGCACAGTGCCGGAAGCTTGTCCGCACTGTGCAATCACTGCAAACGGCATCTTGCACAGTGCAAGCGGTCGTTTTCTGCCGCTCGAGTAGATTTGTACTCGAGCTGCAGTTTTCTCAACGCTGACTGGTAGTTTCTCATCGCGAGCGGTCGCGAGCATACGTGACCACTCGCAATGAGAAACCTGACCTCCCCGCGTTGAGAATCTCGCCGGGAGGTTTATTTTCCACGTTCGCGATCGGCAACTTGATGTTGCTGATCGCGAACGAGGAAAAAGTCTCGCCGGGATGTCATTTTGCCCGCTCGCGGTCGCCAACTTGACGTTGAGGACCGCGAGCAAGCAAAAAATGCCCGCTACGCTACGCGTTTTTGCACTGTGCTACGTGCAATTCGCGTAGCGCGTAGTTGCGCAAACTACACGAGCGTAGCGTAGTTTTCCGCCCAGGCCTACATATTACACTCTAAACATCTGCATACATATTTTTTGCAGAAAAAACACAGTTAAAAACTGAGCTATGACCTTGATCATTGACTTGTCTATATTGAGTCTCCACAGGATATGCTTCATTTTTTTATATTTTGTAATTATTACGCAACTCCCCGGAAAACTTTCATCATCCCGGTCTGAAGAAGATTGAAATTTAAGCAGGTGCGCCCAGCTTTTATTCATCTACAACTGCTGTGTGAAGACTCCATTTTATTTGTTCTTAATTTTTTTAAATCTACAGTGAAGCTTAGGGCTTGCCTTGATCAAATGATTGTAGCCACAAGGGTATGCTTCCTTTATTTTAGCCACTTTGGTGACATATATAGTATAGAGGAGGCTTCCAGGATTACACCTCGACTGTTTTTGTATCTTTTATGAACTAGGATAAATGCACTTTATAACTTATTGTATGCTTTGCACAAGACTTTCTAGGGCAGCAATGTTTCCAATATGACGATGTTACCCTTTTTTATCATGTATGGTATTGTAGAATACATTTATGGTTTCATATGTGAAAACCGAATAAAGTTTGTTTGATTTGATTTGATTTGACTTCTCTGTGTATCCAACTGAGTCCTCTTCTACTGAGCATTAATTTTCCCACAATGCAAAAAAAGGTGTACTACAAGCATTCTTTTTCAGTGGAAGCACACAGCTTCTGCCCTATTAAAAGCTCTTTCCAAGGGAACAAGAAGTGGGTGAACTCAGAGTCCCTCTCAGTAGTGTTTATGAAAGCTCTTTTTCTGTTGATCACATAAGGTCTGGTGACAACTTCGTTGTCAATCAGACTTAAGAATCAAAAAACCATTTGTTGTGGATTGTCCTTATATGCTGAGTTTAGAGAAAACTTGCAATGTCCGCACCCTGAACCCAGAACCCATGTCGCTGAACCCAGGTTACAATAAAAGATTGATGCTGGGTCCATAGCCGTTGACTGTGGCCCAGCTGCCTGGCTCACGAGAATGTCGTTCAATTTTAGACTGTGAATTTGTCGCTCTGTTGATTCTGTTGTGTTTGCTTGTACCCTCACGAGAATGTCGGACTCTGTTTTGTTTGCTTGTACCCTTCGTGCTGCATAATCTGTAAAGCGCTCTTATACCCTCGGTGGTCATGTTCGCGCTATATAAAACTTTCTAAATAAATAAACTACCAAGGATATTGCATTCACACAACGAGGAAGTGGTCAGCTCTGCTCAGTGTATGCTTCGACCCTATTACATAATGTGTACTTCCTGCCCCACACTTGCTACATGCTCTGTTCTGCACCTGGTGGCTATTGGCTAATCATAGTTGCATGTTGCACTTCAGACCATGAGCATCAGGAGAAGAGGAACCTCAGGCGCTCCCCCAATGCAATCACATTCTTTTTTTATTCACAGTAAGTTACTAGAAGGCTTACACAAAACAAGTGAGGGCTTTGGTATGCTGGGCAGAGTTTAGAATGCCAGAGTTTGAGGTCTGAGTCAATGTGCTCATCACCGGAAAGGGGCCATGGGGAGAGAAGTGAGACACAGAGAAGAGGTTTTAAGAGATTTCTTTCTACATTTGTATATGTTGAAGTCAGACACACATAGTACTTTTAAAAGTTCATAATAAAACTCCCAATCTGCAGTGTGGGTGCCAAAACACCAGTTGTTGGACAGCCCTACGTCCCTTGGTTTCTCCATTCCTTATGAATAGTGTGTCATTGTAGTATAATATAAAGAGATGCTTTGTGTGTTGTGCTATATTGTGTTGTAATATGTTGTGTTCTGTTCTGCTACAGTGTGTTTTGTTGCTTCACATTTTGATCTGTGGGTGGGGTTCTGCTCTAAAATGGTCGGATATTTTGTTTTCCTGACGAGTTGTGCTGTGATGTGAATATTGCGTTAAAGCCAACCACATCAATACCATACATGCCAACATTTTAGAAGAGGAAAGTGGGAGATTATAGAAAAATAATTATGAGAATGTATTTCTTCCATTGACTATATGGAGGCCTGAATCTGGTCTGTTGTCAAGTATGGACTTGAAAGTGTGCTGCTGCAAGACCGGATATCAGAAATGCAGATACATGTTTTTTCCCTTACCTTTTAGGAGCATGGAGAAAGCGCTATGGCAGGCAGAGAGCGTGTGACAAAAATGCTGTGCACTGGCCTGCAGGTTACTGGCAGTGAATACTACGAGTCTCACTAGACCAGTCCCGATCGGCAGAAGCTCACCGGGAATCAGGTTTTTGAATGCAGGAATCGGGAGGCTAGCCTTGAAACTGGTAGTCTCCCGCTTGAATCGGGAGGGGTGGCATGTATGCAATACAACTAGAGTACTACACAATGTCAAACTGATACATAAAGGGGTCCAGTGTCTCCAGTTTGGTCTCATGATGCTACAATCAATCCCTGTTGTTCTTCCTGCCCTACAAAAGAACCTGAAACTTTCACAGGGTGATGCGAGGGCAAGACTGGGCGTTATCAAGATATATACTTTTTCAAGTAACATAGATGTGAAGTTAAGAGTAGTAAATCTATAGTTACCTATGTAAGCTTACCTTCACAATACAGTGATAGTCAATATTCTGGATATGATAAGTTGGCGGTTTGATACTTACTTTGATAGTGTGGCATACAACAGCCTAGGCTCATTTCTACCAAAAGACGACTGAAGCTACTCCAGAGAGTGTCAGAGAATCTCACCAAAGCACCCAGGTGGCAACTGCGACAACTGATCCTTGCACTGAATGTTGCACCGCAAACGGAATCCCATGCCAGCTTGTGTCACAGCGCTACTAGCTCATCAGGCAAAGCAGCCTATTGCATCCCTCCAGTGGTACAGCAGCGCCTTGAGACAGACATATAGTTGGCATAAATGTCACTTTAGAAAGTCATGGGAGGCTGGCAACATCAATTCCGTTCTGAGGCCAGAGGGGTTTGGCTGATCTTTTAAAGCAAGGATGCAGCAGTTGCACCTTGCACTCATTGAGGGTGGGAGGAGTTCTTATTACATAGTAATGACAAACAATGCACCCACAAAATGGTAGAGGTGAAAAATGGAGTCTCCCTTCTGTGGTCAATGGTCCATCTTTTGGCTTCTGGGAGATTCCTGTGAGTTCGAGAATCTAGGAATTAAGATGCCAGGAGGGCCCATCTGCCTACACAATGCATGCGCTCATGTGCACACACAAGCTGACAGGTAGCATTATTAATATACTGTAGGTTCAAAGATATGATCATGTGTCTAACAGACACTGCATAATCAGTAATACAGCTTTTTCACACAAATCACACACCCACATGGATGTGCATGCTCACAGACAGATAGATCGGAACACAGACAGACATCAGAGCACTGAAAGACAGAGATATAGACACACACCTACAGACATGCACAGACCGACAGCCAGCGCTTAATTTGAGCCGGTGGGGACCAGTACTCTTTTTTTTACTGCATTAGACAGTCACCGAGAGTCAAAGAGAAGAAAAATACACAGAAAGACGGAGGAAGATAAAGATGGGAAGCCGCCGCAAAGGGAGAAAGCAGGAACCTGCAAGCAAGGGCATTGTGAACCCCTCACTCCCTGCTTCAGCAGCTACAGCGGGGTGGGGTTCTTTAGGGGCCTCTTCTCTGCAAATTGCAGACAAAAACTTATAATTAAAGCTATAAAGGAAACCAGCGCCAATAGAAGAGGAAGGAGGAGCAAGAAAGAGAGACAGATGGGTAAAAGGACATGGGAAAGGGGGAAGGAATACTGAATGGAAGGAAGGGTGAAAGGAAGGATGGATGGATGGATGGATAGATAGGTGAGTGGGTGGATGAATGAGTGGGAAGATGATTGATTGGAGAAAGGATGAGTGGGTAAAAGGATGACTGAATGGATAGGTGTATGGACAAGTGAAAGGTTGGCATAGTAAAGGGATGAATAGGTAGATGGGCAGGTGAAAGGATGACAGACTAAGGGGTGGATGGATGGTTGAGTGGGTGAAAAGATGAGTGAATCAATGGCAGAATGGATGGATGGGTGAATAATGGAGTGGATGAATGGATGGCAGATGGAGGGTGGATAGGATGGGGAAGATTGAATGATGGATAAAAGAACAAATGGGTGACAGAATGTAAAGGTGAAATAGTGGATATAAGCCGGTGAATGGAAGAATGAAAGAATCAAGGGGTAGATGCTTAGACCGAAGAGACAAGGGCGCTCTTCTAGGTCAGGTTGGGCTCGCTTGCTGGTTGCCATTATAGCTTTAATTCAAAGTGGGGGGTATTTTACACTTCTGGCTGCCCCCTTGCCTGCAACAGTGGGATAAAGCCTGTGAGCATCTGGTAGTGGGTTAAAGAGGCATGAGGTGGAGTTACGGCTACACAGCCTTGGTATTCAGTGCGCTGGCATTTCATTGCACCGGCGGTGGGCTTGTGAGCTGAGTTTTGGGCACGGAACTTATTATTTTTACAAATTAAGCACAGCCAACCAGCAGACAGAAATTCATGAAGACTTACAGACAGGGATGCACACAGACATGCATACGGATAGAGTGACAAACTGCAAGCCTACACACATACCCGGATGTCACTACAAAGCAGTACATGTTTTTTTGTTAACACACAGAGCTACTTTTAAAGAATATAACAAACAGTAATAAACATTTAATGATTCGCATATTATTAACCACTTAGCAATCGTACATACCTGCTATGCAATTAAACTTAACTTAATTCATGTAAATAGTGTTTAAGAAGTCATGCGCACTTGAAGGTTATTATTTATATTCTGAATTCATCAGGATGAGATCAGAAATGACCCATAAAGGGCATATATCAGTTCAGAGTGTTTGCTGCACAAAAAACAAAAGACTGTAATGTTACTCTATTAACAGTAACACTCTAGGTCTCATATAGAGGGCAAAAGACAACTGACTTCCCTCACTAACAGCATCGATGTCGGGCCAGTGGCAGAGGAACATGAATGTTTCTAAGTTCATGATTAGAATCACTTCTAACAATTTTCACTGAATGCATTAGTGTCAGTGCTTAATTTGAGCCAGTGGATTCCGGTGCTCAGCACCGGCACTTAATTGTCAACACCAGCACTCATGACAGTCTGCCACATGGTGGCACTGTCTAATTTAGAGATGAGCACAACAGTAGTATATTAATTCTATATACATTAAAAGGGACTAATACCTGCCACCCAAGCTTATAGAGTTGGGCACCTGGAATAGTCAGAATTGTCACACTTGTATGAGTGTGACTGTCAGTAGTTTTGTTGATATTGCCATTGGTAGTGCTGTCATGACAATGGGTGGTGCAAGCTGCAGTGGCCTCCTGACAAGGGCCTGGCACTTTTTTTTTTTTTTACAAATTAAGCACTGAATAGTATCATTTAATACAGTATCTGAAATGCGTTGGAACAGTTATAAAGAAGTACGCAGTTTTGAATTTTGAAGAGTCTCTGAGTCAAGCAACATCACTCCCTCTCTCCCCTTATTCCAGAAGGTCAGCCCGTGATGACATTCCAGAAGACAGCTAGGAGGCAAGCCAAATGCAAAAATAAATGGTTCTGAAGCTAGCTAGTCTGACCTGCCCACTTTAAAACCATTTGTTGCACATTGTTTATAAAGCGCCAAAGGGAGAGGATGTGGTCCGTCGGCTAGACTGCCGACTTTGGTGCTGGAAACCAGCGTTCGAGCCTCGGGGTCGCGTCCACATCCTGTGATTCTGGGCAAATCACTTAATCTCCCCGTACCTGAATGTAAATACGGTGCTCTTGTAAAGCGCTCCAATACCTTCGGGTCGAGTTCGCGCTATATAAATAAAAAAAAAAAGCCCTGCAGGTAACAAATGCTCAAGAAACATGAACCACCCTGTACCCCGCCAGTCCATCTGAAAAATGCCCGGTGTCTGGTACAGCACTGGCCCCAACAGAAAGTGATGTACTTTATGCAAAATGTTGCAAAATCTTTTTACTACAGCAGCGCAGTGCTTCTTCCTCCTGTGCAGATATGCACTGGAACCCTCTCAACTATAATCAGAGCACAAGAATTCTCCAGTTACTGTGTTTACTGTATAAGTGTAGATGTGCCGCATTTGCCACACAATTCATCATCTTCTGCATAATCAGCATATTTTTACAAAAAAATGTTGTTCCAAGCTCAAATGGATCAAAAGTTCCTAAACTCACTGCTCCACATGTTGTTACTGCACAATGGAAGGTCCTTTGCAATGCTTCACGTGTCACCTCTCAGTTGGTTATTGCTGTGTATGGGTATTGAACTAGCACTAAATGAGGCGAACCCTTCACCTAGACTTTGTGAACGTGTCAAAATGATAAAATAATGGAGTAATACTATCGCAAAATGTATCACATTACGCCGCATAATTTATAATTTCTTGCCGCATGATTTAGTCAGCCCTGCTGCATAATTTGTTAAACCCATGCCTCATAATTCCGGTGGCTCTGACTGGGGAACGACGTGCACCTACATCACAATATTTCTGATGAGTCTCTCGTGCCATGCAGTCCTGCTCAGCATCGCGAAATTTGAAGCGCCAGAAGAAAAGCGATCTTGTGTCACCATCACCCTATCAACGACCAGTAGGTAAATCTGGTAATAAAGCGGAAAAAAAACACTGGAAGGCCTGGGATTAATTGACTAGGAAATGATAGGCTAATGAGCAGCGTGGCTGGCCGGCCGCGGCGTGACGCCACAGGCGGAGGCAACGTGCGGGCCGCAGATAATGACAGAGAGAGGCGACAGCTGTACCGAGGCGGCAGCCACGGGGGCCCGGTCCTATGGGGGATGAAAACTCATTTGAAGGCCCGCCCTGGATCGGCGTTCTTGATTAGACCTCTCTGGTGCACGTCCCCCAGATAGACCAATCAATAAACCCGTGCAGGTTGAAATATCCGACATCCTGGATTCCTTCTGATTTCTCTCCAAACGACGCCTCCAGTCATTCATTATATTGTATTGCACTGAAGCATTTGGCGCTTCATAACCCTTTGTAGAGCACCGAAGCACGTCTTCGAACGGGTTGCACACCACACTGGGGGATTGCGTGGTCGCCTCTATGCTGCATTTGTTGGGACCTTATACGGAAGAGTTTTGGTGTTCTGCATGAGTGACCAGAGGGACGATTTAAGCTACTCTTGTGATGCAGCGCCTAGCAGTGTGATGGAGCGGGGCGAGGAGGGGAGTTGTAAGAGACTGGCGCACAAATTATAAATATTGCTAGGCACAAATCATACGTGCAGCTGCACACCAGCAGCCTACCCAGAGAGGCAACGGGGTCCCGTGTGCATCAAAAGGGGGTAATTATGGCAGGCCCAGTAATCTATATGGCAACTTGCGCAAGTCAGTAAAAGGATGTCAAGTGGGCAAGAGAGGGAATTGGTGAATGAGAAGTAGCCGTGCATGTTTTTAAAGCCGGGGACACCGACACCTGCTGTACAAATACACTTCATGAAGGAAGAAAGGAGTGAAAGAGCAATCAAGGTTGGCATCCTGAGCAGAAATTACATAGAATTTAATAAACCAAGATTCCACCTACTACTGCTATGCCACTGGAAGCAACCATTTTGAGCAGACGTTCATGGCCTAAGCCCATCTCAGGCTTCCAATGCCAGATGAGCACTGGTAGGGCCATGGCTCAGACCATAGCCTGACTGGCACCGTGCCCATGTGAGGGTGAGAGCTAAAGCACTTGATAGACTGCTGCCCTGCCAGCACAATAGGAAATTGGGATGCCCCATGTTACCCTTCACCACTCCAGGTGAGCCTAATACTTTTCTTAGATCCCAGACACCCTTGCTCTTTCCAGTTTGCAGGAGGGTTCATTCTCCTGAAAATCCACAATTTCCACCCAGACAACTTCCACTTTCAGCATCTGTAAGGAACGACATTTTACAGGGGACAAAAGAGACACAAGTCTTCATTATGAGTGGCATGTAAAAATACCTGTAATCTACCCCCCTTCTGGATTAACTGATAGTGGGGAGAATAACAGGAATTATAAATAGTAGGGGAATAGCAATCAGAAGTCTGATTTACTGTGCAAATTTCTACGTTTTCCCTTTATATCTTACCCAGAGATTTACCTGTAAAGCAGGTGAAACCTCCAGGTGTAATACCATCCAGGGCCGGCCTGGCCGTAGCGGCCACTGGCGTTTCCCCAGTGGGCTGCCAAGGTGGGGGCCGGTTTTGGACCCCTGGGGGCTGTTTTTGTTACTGGTTGCCGGTTTTGCACATAGCTGCAACATCGGCCCCCTGCAACAAAAGCAGCATCAGTGTTTTCCACCACCCTCCCCCACCAACCCCCCCACCCCTCCAGGGCCGGTCCAACTCAATTGCCAGGGCCAGTTTGCATTCCCAGTCCGGCCCTGATACCATCTACCAGAAGGGTGTCATCTGAAGTAATAATTCCAACGGCCCAGTATCGCCTGTTACGGGGCCTATCAGAATTAATGGGACACTCAAAATGAGAGCCAGTGTGGTGAAAGGAGACTTATCCTGCTTCCATTGTCTCGGCTAGGACAGCAGCACTGCACGGATTTGGTAGTTCTCATTTTGTTCAATCTTAGTCCAGCTCTTCTTTGACATTTGAGCCTTGAGAAAAGCAGCTTTTATATATGCCAGTCAACTTTCATTTTGATCTCCTCTGTCTTGTCCCTTCTCACTTGCACCCAACTCTAACAAGAGGCCTTTGATCAGAAACAATAATAGTCAGCAGGTATGATTTCCTGTTCTAGGCAACTCCTAGTTCAACCTTTCGGAAAGCAGGTTCTAGCCAGCAAAGCATGTTTATTGACTCGCCTGGATACTGCAGGTGACTCCAGCCATTGGGGAGAGGACCTTTTGCTATCTTGAAATATAGTACTGTATTGTAGCATTTATATAGCGCTTAATACCCAGTTGGGAACCATGAAACGTGTTACAAAATGGGTAACATAATAAGCGTAATAATCGTTTTGTGTGGTTGGCAGAGTGTTATATTTGTTGTGTTCGTATGTAAGGTGAAAAAACAAAGGAGCGATCAGTCAGATCAGATCAGATCAGAAAAAGCTTTATTCGAATGTTTAAACAAAACAGTCATAAAAGCACAGCAATAAAAAACATTTCATAGTTACAATAAAATATTTACACAGAAATAAAAAAGATATTGAACTATAAAACTTTCCAATGCAGGTTAATCAAGTCATAACCAATCGTTTTCTATGAAAAAGAACTTTTTTCAAGAAATTGGAGACGCTAAAAATAATATGTACATTGTCCAGTTGCTGCAAGACTAATAGGGCAGGACGACATTGACGTAGGCCGAGTTTTTTAAGAATAGGTTTTAAGAACAGGGTCCGTGATGCAGAATAATATTTACAGAAAAGAATAACATGAATCGTAGTCTGTAGTGAGACATTATCACAGGGACAAGGCAAGAGGCATTGAGACCAATTATGTTTCATAGGAAAGGTAACAAGACGATGAAAAGTTCCCATCCTAAAACGGGTCAGTAGAAATCTTTCATATGCACTAGAAACAATAATTAAATATGGTTGTATATTGAAAGTACTTAAAACCAACTGATTGTACAAGACAGTAGGTTTCAGTATCTCTGTAGTTAGTCTCACGGACTCTAACAGAGACAAAGCCTTGTGTTTTAAGTCCTTCCTCGATATAGTGGTCACAGAACTGGGATTAGTATAAAATTCTGGATGACCAAGATCATTTAAGAAATTAAAAAGATATTTGAGCCACGGTATCTTCAGGGCTCCATCCAATTTCATAATATCTAAGAGAATTTCCCGATTCAGTTTAGCTTCATCTTTAGACCAAAGTCTATGCCACAAAAGTACCGGTTCAAGCTTAATTAAATCAGAAATATACGGCAAACCCAATTCAGCATGACAAACATGTGTGGGAGAGCCGGAAGGAACAGATAAAATATATTTTAAAAATGAGTTTTCCACTCTTTGAATTGATGACAGCTCAGCAAATCCCCAAATCCCACTCCCATAGGATGCCACAGACACACACTTGGCTTTATAGATTTGTAATAGCTCAACGGGAGGTCTTTTGCCCAATTTTCTTGCAAAGGCAATTAACGCCGTAGTTGTACGGGCAAAGGCCAGTTTTTTGGCAGAAACTGCGTGTGTCCACGTATCATTATTGGCAAAAAGAATACCTAGGTATGAGAATCTAGGCGAAACAGCAATTTTTTGACCTGACAAAAACATGTCCTTGCATTTCTTTATACCAGTACCACATCGCATTATAAATGTCTTAGCGATATTTACTCTTAAACCTAAATTTATCATGAAACGGGAGAAACTATTCAATACACGCTGAAGGCCAACTTGGGTGCGAGACATTAAAACTGCGTCGTCCGCGTATAATAACGCTGGAATTGGGCGACCAGCAACTATGGGGAAATCCTGATTCCCATTCAAGAGGGCCTCCCCTAACCCATTTATATACAGGTTAAAAAGGAACGGAGCCAAGACACACCACTGTCTGACTCCGCTCCTAATCGGGAAAGATTCAGAGCACTCACCCTTCATACCGTATCGAACCTTGGCCTTAGCATCACAGTAAAAACGCTTAAGAAAATAAATAATGTTTAGATCTACACCCATAGTTTCTAAAATTAACCACAATTTGGCGTGGACCACACAGTCAAAAGCGGCTGTGAGATCCACAAAAGCTAAAAACAAATGCCCCCTCCTTGCCCTGGTATATTTCCCCACAAAAAGTAAAAGATTCAGCCCCTGCTCTATAGTCCCCAGACCAGTCCGGAAACCATACTGTAAATCGGAGAGAATAGAATTCTCCTCGGCCCAGTCTTGAAGACGCTCAAGTAAAACCCTACCCGCAATTTTTGTAAAAGCATCCAATAAAGAAATTGGGCGATAACACCCCGGGTCCTGCCTATCCCCTTTTTTAAAAATTGGGACAATAATAGAGATGACCCAAGTAGGTAAAAAATTAGTGGAACAGCTGGCATTAAGCACCTGGACCAAAAGGGGCCCCCACAATGGAACATTAGATTTAAATATGTCTATCGGCACCCCGTCTGGACCTGGGGCCTTGCCACCTTTACTTTCATAGAGGGCCCGCTCCACCTCCTCTAGGGAGAACCATAGTTCCTTTTGTTGCTGAGAACAGCTTTCCCCTCGCAACTCACGTAAACACATATTAGTCGTGGGGGGATTTCCCTCGCCTTTATAGACTGAGGAAAAATGGTTAATCCATTGTGCCTCTGAAATCGCTATCTCTACAGACGGGCCACCATCGCTAACCAAAAAAGGGGCCCTGATAGCCCTCCAAAATGCCGCGCTATCTTTAATAAGAGATGCCGAATAAAGGGCATCCCATGCCTCTTTCTTCCATGCTATCTTTCTGTCACTTAGTACTCGTTTATACACCCCTCGAGCCAGCGTGATATTGTTCACATTTCTAGGAATTTTCTGTAGCTCAATTTTCAGCTGGGAAAGTGCACGGGTACATTTAGCGTCAAACCAGCCCCGTTGCTCACCACTGTTCTTTTTCTGCCTGACAAGTAGATTACTTATCTCAGTGGATATGGCCAGAAACAAGGCTAAGATCTGTTCGGGGCAGCTACTTCCCTCAAACATAAATCTATATCGTTTTTACATTGCTTTACCACAGTACTAACCAATTTTGCTTGATTTACCAACGCCCATCTAACGGAATAACCATTGGTACTACCATTGGTAGTTCTCATTTTGTTCAATCTTAGTCCAGCTCTTCTTTGACATTTGAGCCTTGAGAAAAGCAGCTTTTATATATGCCAGTCAACTTTCATTTTGATCTCCTCTGTCTTGTCCCTTCTCACTTGCACCCAACTCTAACAAGAGGCCTTTGATCAGAAACAATAATAGTCAGCAGGTATGATTTCCTGTTCTAGGCAACTCCTAGTTCAACCTTTCGGAAAGCAGGTTCTAGCCAGCAAAGCATGTTTATTGACTCGCCTGGATACTGCAGGTGACTCCAGCCATTGGGGAGAGGACCTTTTGCTATCTTGAAATATAGTACTGTATTGTAGCATTTATATAGCGCTTAATACCCAGTTGGGAACCATGAAACGTGTTACAAAATGGGTAACATAATAAGCGTAATAAACGTTTTGTGTGGTTGGCAGAGTGTTATATTTGTTGTGTTCGTATGTAAGGTGAAAAAACAAAGGAGCGATCAGTCAGGTCAGAAGGTCTTGCAGATAGAATGTAAAGACAGCAGAGTTATCACTCAGGTCACAGAGGTCTTGGCGTTAGGTTGTAAAGACAGCAGAACTATTCCTCTGATGATGCAGGCTTTGGAGGTAGAAGAAAAATGCATCGGAGCTGTCACACAGGACATGCAGGTCTTGCAAGTAGGGTGTTAAGACAGCAGAGCTATTACTCAGGTAGGGTTAAAAACAGCAGAGAGATGGTTCCGTTCATGCTGATCTGGCAGGTCCTGTGTAAAGACATCAGAGTCACTGCTCTACCCCCACGCAGCTCCACCGTTAAAGGTCTGCCCTTAGCTCCAGCTTGAGCTCCTCAGGTAGGTGTTCTAGGCCCTTCTCCACCCGCAGGCTCCTGCCTGCGCCTCATCCCTGGTGGTCTAGTGGAAGAACACCCTGTTCTTCTGCTTTCCGCTCTGTTCTGTGTCCTTTAGCTTTTTCTCTTGTTTGCCTTTTTTTCGTGTTTGCCTTTTTTCTCTTGTTTGCCTCTTTCTTGTGTTTGCCTTTTTCTCTTGTTTGCCTCTTTCTCTTTGCCTCTTTCTCTCTGCCTTTTTCTCTTTTGTGCCTCTTTCTCTTTGCCTTTTTTCCTCTTTTGTGCCTCTTTCTCTTTGCCTTTTCGCTTTCTGCCTCTTTTTCCCTCATGCCCTCCCCGCTCCCTCTTCCCGCGTTCCCTGCCGCTGCTGCCCCCGGCCCCTCCCCCCCAGCGTGTCGCTCCTGCCACCCAGCTGATTGCACTCCCCACCGACCCCTACTTAATGGCGCCCGCTGTGCGGCAAGAAGAGCAAGACCTCTGACCTCCTGGTCAGAGTCACTGTTCTTCCCCCGCGCAGCTCCACCATTAAGTGTCTGCCCTTAGCTCCAGCATGAGCTACTCAGGTAGGTGTTCGAGGCCCTTCTCCACCCGCAGGCTCCTGCCTGCGCCTCATCCCTGGTGGTCTAGTGGAAGAACACCCTGTTCTTCTGCTATTCTGCCCTGTTCGGTGTCCTCTTGCTTTTTCTCATGTTTGCCTTTTTCTTTTGTTTGCCTTTTTCTCTTTGCTTTTTTCTCTTTGCCTCTTTCTCTCTGCCTTTTTCTCTTTTGTGCCTCTTTCCCTTTGCCTTTTTTCCTCTTTTGTGCCCCTTTCTCTTTGCCTTTTCGCTTTCTGCCTCCTTTTCCCTCTTGCCCTCCCCGCTCCCTCTTCCCGTGCTCCCCGCCGCTACTGCCCCTGTGGCCCCTCCCCCCTGCGTGTCGCTCCCGCTTCCGCCTCCCAGCTGATCGCCCTCCCCCGACCCCTACTTAATGGCACCTGCGGTGCGGCAAGAAGAGCAAGACCTCTGACCTCCTGGTCAGAGTCACTGCTCTTACCCCGCGCAGCTCCACCATTAAGGGTCTGCCCTTAGCTCCAGTATGAGCTCCTCAGGTAGGTGTGCGAGGCCCTCCTCCACCAGCAGGCTCCTGCCTGCGCCTCATCCCCGGTGGTCTAGTGGAAGAGCACCCTGCTCTTCTGCTATTCCGCTCTGTTCGGTCTCCTTTTGCTTTTTCTCGTTTTTGCCTTTTTCTCTTGTTTGCCTTTTTCTGGTGTTTGTCTTTTTCTTTTGTTTGCCTTTTCCTCGTGTTTGCCTTTTTCTCTTTGCTTTTTTCTCTTTGCCTCTTTCTCTCTGCCTTTTTCTCTTTTGTGTCTCTTTCACTTTGCCTTTTATCCTCTTTTGTGCCTCTTTCTCTTTGCCTTCTCGCTTTTTGCCTCCTTTTCCCTCTTGCCCTCCCCCTCCCTCTTCCCGCGCTCCCCGCGGCTACTGCCCCCCGGCCCCTCCCGCAGCGTGTCGCTCCCGCTTACGCCTCCCAGCTGATTGCCCTCCCCTGACCCCTACTTAATGGCACCCGCTGCGCGGCAAGAAGAGCAAGACCTCTGACCTCCCTGGTCAGAGTCACTGCTCTCCACCGTGCAGCTCCACCGTTAAGGGTCTGCCCTTAGCTCCAGTTTGAGCTCCTCAGGTAGGTGTTCGAGGCCCTTCACCACCTGGAGGCTCCTGCCTGCGCCTCATCCTTGGGGGCCTAGTGGAAGAGCACCCTGCTCTTCTGCTATTCCTCTCTGTTCTGTGTCCTTTTGCTTTTTCTCGTGTTTGCCTTTTTCTCATGTTTGCCTTTTTCTCGTGTTTGCCTTTTCTCTTGTTTGCCTTTTTCTCGTGTTTGCCTTTTTCTCTTGTTTGCCTTTTTCTCGTGTTTGCCTTTTTCTTTTGTTTGCCTTTTTCTCGTGTTTGCCTTTTTCTCTTTGCTTTTTTCTCTTTTCCTCTTTCTCTCTGCCTTTTTCTCTTTTGTGCCTTTCTCTTTGCCTTTTTTCCTCATTTGTGCCTCTTTCTCTTTGCCTTTTCGCTTTCTGCCTCTTTTTCCCTCTTACCCTCCCCGCTCCCTCCTCTCGTGCTCCCCGCCGTTACTGCCCCCGTGGCCCCTCCCCCCAGCGTGTCGCTCCAGCTTATCGCCCTCCCACGACCCCTACTTAATGGCACCCGCTGCGTGGCAAGAAGAGCAAGACCTCTGACCTCCTGGTCGGAGTCACTGCTCTTCCCCCGCACAGCTCCACCATTAAGGGTCTGCCCTTAGCTCCAGCATGAGCTCCTCAAGTAGGTGTTCGAGGCCCTCCTCCACCCGCAGGCTCCTGCCTGCGCCTCATCCCTGGTGGTCTAGTGGAAGAGCACCCTGCTCTTCTGCTATTCCGCTCTGTTCGGTGTCCTTTTGCTTTTTCTCGTGTTTGCCTTTTTCTCTTGATTGCCTTTTTCTGGTGTTTGCCTTTTTCTCATGTTTGCCTTTTTCTCTTTGCTTTTTTCTCTTTGCCTCTTTCTCTCTGTCTTTTTCTCTTTTGTGCCTCTTTCTCTTTGCCTTTTTTTCTTCTTTTGTGCCTCTTTCTCTTTGCCTTTTCACTTTCTGCCTCTTTTTGCCTCTTGCACTCCCTCTTCCCGTGCTCCCCGCCGCTACTGCCCCTGTGGCCCCTCCCCCCAGCGTGTCGCTCCAGCTTATCACCCTCCCACGACCCCTACTTAATGGCACCCGCTGCGTGGCAAGAAGAGCAAGACCTCTGACCTCCTGGTCAGAGTCACTGCTCTTCCCCCGCACAGCTCCACCATTAAGGGTCTGCCCTTAGCTCCAGCATGAGCTCCTCACGTAGGTGTTCGAGGCCCTCCTCCAACCCGCAGGCTCCTGCCTGCACCTCATCCCTGGTGGTCTAGTAGAAGAGCACCCTGCTCTTCTGCTATTCCGCTCTGTTCGGTGTCCTTTTGCTTTTTCTCGTGTTTGCCTTTTTCTCTTGATTGCCTTTTTCTGGTGTTTGCCTTTTTCTCATGTTTGCCTTTTTCTCTTTGCTTTTTTCTCTTTGCCTCTTTCTCTCTGCCTTTTCTCTTTTGTGCCTCTTTCTCTTTGCCTTTTTTTCCTCTTTTGTGCCTCTTTCTCTTTGCCTTTTCGCTTTCTGCCTCTTTTTGCCTCTTGCACTCCCTCTTCCCGCGCTCCCCGCCGCTACTGCCCCCGTGGCCCCTCCCCCCAGCGTGTCGCTCCCGCTTCCGCCTCCCAGCTGATCGCCCTCCCACGACCCCTACTTTATGGCACCCGCTGCGCGGCAAGAAGAGCAAGACATCTGACCTCCCTGGTCAGAGTCACTGCTCTCCCCCGCGCAGCTCCACCGTTAAGGGTCTGCCCCTAGCTCCAGCTTGAGCTCCTCAGGTAGGTGTTCAAGGCCTTTCTCCACCTGCAGGCTCCTGCCTGCGCCTCATCCCTGGGGGCCTAGTGGAATAGCACCCTGCTCTTCTGCTATTCCGCTCTGTTCGGTGTCCTTTAGCTTTTTCTCTTGTTTGCCTTTTTCTTGTGTTTGCCTTTTTCTCGTGTTTGCCTTTTTCTCGTTTGCCTTTTTCTCGTTTGCCTCTTTCTTGTGTTTGCCTTTTTCTTGTGTTTGCCTTTTTCTCTTGTTTGCCTTTTTCTCTTTGCTTTTTTCTCTTTGCCTCTTTCTCTCTGCCTTTTTCTCTTTTGTGCCTCTTTCTCTTTGCCTTTTTTCCTCTTTTGTGCCTCTTTCTCTTTGCCTTTTCGCTTTCTGCCTCTTTTTCCCTCATGCCCTCCCTGCTCCCTTTTCCCGCGCTCCCTGCTGCTGCTGCCCCTCGGCCCCTCCCCCCAGCGTGTCGCTCCCGCCTCCCAGCTGATCACCCTCCCCGACCTCTAGTTAATGGTGGCCGCGCCGCTGGCGTGCCAAAGGCACACCAAAGGCAAGCCCGTCTGTGCCCGTCCACGACCTGACCTCGACCAGCGCCAGGGACCCTGGTCCCTCGACCCCCCGCGACTATGACCCCAGCCCTCTCCACGCACTCAACCCCGGAGGCAACAACGACTGCCAGCTCTTGACGCCGAGCAACACCCATGGCCCGATCTCCTGCCAACACTGCCGCCGCACCTTCACCCACCTCCGGACCCCGGCAGCAACTCCCAGCCCACCGGATGCCAGCACACAGAAACCACTGAGCTGCATCCTCCTCAATGTACACCCCCTGCACAGACACACCCTACAAATCCAGGACCTCCTCAACATTCACACACCTGACATCCTCTTCCTCACAGAGACCTGGACCAATGCCAGCTCCATACCCGACATCGCAACCGCCATCCCCTACGGATACAAGATTCTGAGAAAAGACCGCCCAGGAGGAGGCCTCGCCATCATCCACAAAAGCTCCCTCCAATTGACAACCACCGACTCGGATGACGCCTCGCCCCACATGGAACACATCATCTTCCAGATCCAGACCAACTCCAGAACGATGCTCCGCAGAACACTCGCCTATAGACCACCTGGCCCCCGCGCCCCGTTCACCAATGCCGTTGCCGACCTCATCGCACTCCACGCCCTTGCCTCCACAGACTACATACTACTCGGAGACCTGAACTTCCACCTGGAAAGCCACAGGGACCCCAACACTACCACCCTCCTAGAGAACCTCACCAACATAGGACTGAAGCAACTTGTCTCTGCCCCACCCACACAGCAGGGCACACACTCGACCTCATCTTCTTTATTTATTTGTTTATTTGACGAGTTTTATATAGCGCTGGCTAGACCCGGAGGTATCAGAGTGCTTTACATGAGGTTCCACATTGTTACAAAGTTACATCAGTTACAAGTTACATCTGTTGCAAGAATACATTTAAAGAGCATAGAAGACGAGATAAATGGAGCGTAGAAGGGTAGGGGAGTAAGGTAAAAGGGTAGGTGGGAGATACGCCAGAGAGACGAAGGAAAGTCTGCCCAAAGTCCGGCTGGGTAGGTGACGGTCGAGGGGGAAGTCCACAGCCCATCTCCTCTAAAGCTATCAAGGTAGCTCCACCGGGCATCGGCCAAAATGCTAGGTCTCAACGGTCGGTGGCAAGTTCACAGATTCAATGTCCTGATGGGTGAGCCGGATGGAGGATATGCTCGAGGTCTGGTCGATGTCCAATTTTTGTCCACGAGTAGTAGCACATCGTGGTAAAGGACCACTGTGGCGGCCATCTTGGGGTCAGGCAAGGTATCCTGCCCCCTATAAAAACGCCATTTTATATGCAGAGCCCTCGATTGCTGCTACTGGCGCCGGCTGAAGTGAGCGAGTGAGCAGTGAATAGCCGGTCAAGGAGCCACAGGGTGGGGAATCACTGGCAGAATTTATGCTCTGCACTTCACAGGAGTTAAGTATTGGGCATGATCAGTGCAAATCAGTGCAGATGCGGTTGAGCGGGGATGTTGCGGCCAGGAATCCAAAGGTGTAGCGAGGCCGCGCCACAGCGCAGGAACAGTACTGGCTGTGGGGCGCGAGGACATGATACCTTGTGTTGAGTCCCACGAGGGCCCCGAAGCGATATAGAGGGGAGTGGGGGTCGCCACGGGTACTCACTGCGGAAGGTGAAGGTTCAGCTAAGCGTCGGGCGCACCTCACGGCAGCGTCGGTACAGCAGCCAGCCCCAGGATTCCACGGCACCGGGCATCAACCAGCTCCCCAGCCGCAGCAGCACCAGGGCCCCAGGAGGTGAGCGGCGGGCAAGGTGCTTCGCAGGAGGACACAACACCTCCTTCAGCCACACCACAGAACTGCTCTGGACTGTCCACCACTGCATCTATTTCTCCTTTGCTAAACCCACCACACACAAGCACACGCTCCGCCTCCCACACAGAATCTGGAACAAAGTCTCCGAAGAACACCTCACCTCCGCCCTCACCTGTACTCCACCCCCAACTACGACAGACACCAACACCGCGGCAAGCAACCTTCACCAATGGATCGCCAACTGTGCCAACACACACGCCTCCCTCCAGAACACCACGAGACGACACAACAAGAAAGCTAACTGGTTCACCACAGCACTCCTAGAATCCAAGCGCTCCGTTCGACGACTGGAAAAGACGTGGAGAACAGCAAAACTCCGGAAGCATGCTCCGCCTACAAAACAGCCACCATGGCACACCACCAACTCATCAAATCCACAAAGAAAAACTTCCTACAAGACAGAATCCTCTCCATCGCCCATAACTCCAAGGAACTTCACCATCATACAGGAATTTGCCAAACCCAACAGCGAAACAACCTACATCCCTCCCTCCCAAGACCTCTGCAATAGACTCAGCTACTTCTTTCACCTCAAGATCAAAACGCTCTACGACAACTTCGACAACCAAGACCTCTGCACCGCCCCAACCCCCAGTGATACCACCCAACAGACCCTTCTTACCTGGACCCCACTCACTACAGAAGACACCCTAAAGACCATGAAGAGCATCCACTCCGGAGCACCTTCTGACCCCTGCCCGCCTTCCACAGGGCGGCCACAGCCATCGCACCCGAGCTACGTCGAACCATCAACTGCTCCCTCGAGACCGCCACATTCCCCGATGCCTGCAAGGGTGTCAAAGTCAACCCCCTCCTAAAGAAGCCCTCTGCAGACCCGACGGACCTCAAGAACTTCCACCCCATCTCACTGCTCCCTTTCACAGCCAAGGTCATCGAAAAGGCCATCAACACCCAGCTAGCGCACCTCATCGAAACCAACAACATCTTAGACACCTCTCAATCTGTATTCCGCAGCAACCACAGCACTGAGACAGCCCTCCTTGCCGCCACAGACGACATCTGCGCCCTCCTCGACCAAGGCCAAACGGCAGCCCTCATCCTCCTGAACCTATCAGCAGCCTTCGACACCGTCTCCCACCGCACACTAGCCACCAGACTCCACGACGCCGGCATCCAAGGAAAGGCCGTAGACTGGTTACGATCATTCCTCACAGGCAGAACACAGAGAATAAGACTCCTGCCCTTCCTCTCAGAACCCACAGAGATCAGATGCGGAGTACCCCAAGGATCCTCCCTCAGCTCCACCCTCTTGGGCCGGCCAAACAGTCATGCGCACTTTGCATGTTCCCCACCAGGCTGCATTACACAGCCTGGTGAGGAACATGCAAAGCCTCCGAGTCCCCATCCGAGCGCTGAGCCATGGCGCTCAGACCAATCACAATGCTGCAATGCAGCATTGTGATTGGCTAAGGGGATCCTGGGAGCTTCCTGCTGCTTCCTGCTGCCGACTGGAGCCAGGAAGAAGAGGATGGAGGAGAGTCGCGGCCGGCCGTAGCAAGGTAAGTGACTTTTTTCTTTTTTTTCTTTTTTTGTTCCCGTCCCCGCTTCCCCCACCCCACCCCACCACCCGGGTCCGGTAGCAGACGCTACTGTAGCCAGGCAGAGATTACTTTATTGCTTTCAATGCAACACTCTCCAGGAACAGTCCTGCCCGCAATTGTGACTTCTCTGTGCTCTCACCGGTCCAGCTCTGGTCAATGATTGCGTGCACTTGCTGCATTTAATAGTGGGAACTGCAGACCAGACTCTCCAATCCAGTGAAAGATAGAAGCAGAGGCATTGTATCAAGCAGAATGAGATGTAGCCTATTGGCTCTAGCTGGCGGACTTAGGAACATGGGGAACCAGGGTCGAACCAGGGGTGTAGCTTCAGGGGGGATGTTTGGGATGTTACACCCACCTAATAAATGTATTCTGTAGTAAATATTTGGGTACAGGTGCTTTAAGTCGGATATGGTGAGGTGTTTGTCAGATTTCACTTGGGATTTTTACATACACATGTAGATCAAAACACACACACTCTTGTCTCTGTTTTAAAGGTCTTAAAATGGTTAATTTACAAAATATTGAGTCATAAGTAACCCTCACAATGTACACTCCTCTCCCTTCTTACTGCTCCTTAAGGCTCCCCTCCTGCTTTGCTTCGCCATAGTCAAAGAATTCGCCAAACTCAGCACAGAGAAAGCAGACAGCCCCCCGTCCCAAGACCTCTTTGACAACCTCGCCTTCTTCTTCCACCGCAAGATCAAGGTGATCTATGACCGCTTCACAACCCAAAAACCACCCACCCCACCCGCAACCACCACCGCACCCAATGGATCCAGCCCCCAGCAGACCTTGACCAACTGGACTACCCTCACCTCTGATGACACCCTTACCCTCAGGTTCATGAAGAGCATCCACTCCGGAGCCCTCTCAGATCCCTGCCCTCACCACATCTACAACAGAACTGGCACCACCATCTCTCCCAAACTCTGCTGCACCATTGTTAGACTTGGCTTTTTCAGCGGGTTTACACCCAGACTTTTTGCTTTTTGGCCTCCTGTTTTTGACCTTGTTTTTGTCTGTTTTAGGACTCTGGACACTTTACCACTGCTAATCAGTGCTAAAGTGCATATGCTCTCCATGTAAACTGTGTTTATGTATTGGTGTTTCCATGATTGGCTTTTTTGATTTACTACTAAGTCCTTAGTACCATGCACAGGTGTGCTTAGGGCCTGTAAATCAAATGCTTCTAGTGGGCCTGCAGCACTGGTTGTGCCACCCACAGAAGTAGCCACTGCAGTGCCTGCACGCAGTTTGTGACTGCCATGTTGACCTGGCAAGTGCACCCACTTGCCAGGCCCTAACCTTCCCGTTTCATACATGTAAGGCACCCCTCAGGTAGGCCCAGGGTCCCCCCATGGGCAGGTTGCAGTGATTGTGAAAGGTAGGGCATGTACTGGTGTGTGTGACATGTCCTGGTAGTGAAATACAGTGTATTTCATTTTTCACTATTCAAAGGCTATCTGTCCCATAGGATACAATGGGAGATACTGTGTAACATCTTACAAGTATAACTTTCTATTGGGACAAGATAGGAGAATGGAGTTTAGCATGCCTGAACTCAGAATGTAAAAATGTATCTTTTAGTAAAGATGATTTTTATGTTGTGTGTTTCAAAATACCACTTTTAAAAAGTGGATATTTTCTTGCTTAGCCATCTTCTGTGCCTCTGCTGGGTTGTGGATTGACTGTCTGGCTTTGGAGTGGCAAGGGTTGGGGATGTGCATTCTCTTCAGACAGCCACTGGGGGGGTTGAGGTGTCTCCTACTTTTGCTGGATGAGTCAGGGCTGGGCTGAATTGACCCGGGCTGCATTTAGAGTAGTGGGAGGAGAATTCCTTGCACCTGAATAGGCCTGGTCTGCCTTACACAATGCTGTCTCCACCCCCTGCCAGGAAGCTGGACCAGAGAGGACAGAACTGGTTTCGACTAAACACAGAGACTCTCTGCCACAAGAGAATAAAAGGAAATGTGGTATAAATATTGGGTCCCAGACCCCAGAATTTTAGAACTCTTTTGGGCTCAGAAACCTGCCAAGAGGAAGAGCTGGAGAAGCTGTGAGGAACTACCACTTTGCTGTGTGCTTTGCTGTGTTTGCCTGCAGTGGCTGCTTCTGCCTTGGGCAGAGAAATGAATGGACTGGACTTTCTGCAAATTCTTTGTTTGAGTTTCTCCAAGGGCTTGAGGTAGAGCTTGCCCCTGTTCAAGAAGTCACAGGAACAGCAAAAACTTCACCTTCCTCTGGGTACCGCCTCTGGGACCGCGTGTCTCAGTTGCCACAGAGGGGAATCTACAACCTGACACCCCCACCAAGACCGCCGGCAGTTCTGTGACCTGAAGGCACCGCAGAGGGCACTGCCGCACTTCGCACCGCAACCCTGGTCTCACCAACAATGATGACCGCTGCCGCCACCGAGCCGCTGCTTGCACCACGACCTGTGGGCAACACACCACTTCGCTTCGCTCCACCGTCCTTGTCTCACCAACAACACTGTTGCCAGCTGACATCACTACCATGGTCTGCACCGTGGTCTGGGGGCACCACTCGTAAGCTACACGAAGCACCGCCCCGTCCCACACTGCAGCCGCAGCCCACCAACGCCAACCCCATCGACCACCATTCTTTGATGGATGCCGCAGCTGGCACCGTGACCGTCAGCACCGCGATGAGCACCGTCCCACTTTGCACCACCGCCCTGTTCTCACGACACCCATGGACGACTGCCACCAAGCCGCTACCTGCACAGCGACCTGAGGGCACCGCACGCTGCACCACTCCGCTTCACACCGCAACCTCGACAAGTGCCGCCGCTGGCCCACACCTCTGCGGTCGGCCGGAACAAAAGGTACTGTTTATAAGTTTTCTGACACCGATGCCGGTCCACACCGACACGGTCAACCAAAACTGTTGGATTTGGTTGTTTTCAGCACCGGACGGAGCTACCGACTTCAAGGAACTGCATTTTTTAGGTTATTCTTGCAAAGTGCATATTTTTTAATTATTGTATGTTGGATTTTTATCGATTTGGTCTTGTTTTACATGGATAAATATTGGATATTTTTCTGAACTGGTGTGGTGTTTGTTTGTAGTGGTTTTACTGTATTACTGGATGTTATGTGCAAATGCTTTACACACTGCCTCTAAGGTAAGCCTGACTGCTTGTGCCAAGCTACCAAGGGGGTGAGCAGGGGTTATTTCAGTAGTGTATCCCCTTTATCCCGACTAGGAAGAAGGGTCCCTACTTGGACCAGGTAACAACCTGCCAACTAGAGACCCTCATTTCTAACAACCATCAACTGCTCCATTGAGTCCGCAACTTTCCTGGAAGACTAGAAGCACTCAGAGATCAACCCCCTGCTGAGGAAACCTTCGGCCGACCTGACGGACCTCAAGAACTACAGACCCATCTCTCTGCTCCCCTTCCCAGCCAAAGTCATAGAGAAAGCCATCAACGCCCAACTCTCTGAGTTCACCAAAACGAACAACATCCTGGACCTCTCCCAATTAGACTTCAGAAGCAACCACAGCACTGAGACCGCTCTCCTTACCACTACAGATGGCATCCGCACCCTCCTCGACTGAGGAGAGACTGCAGCTCTCATCCTCCTGGATCTCTCAGCCGCCTTCGACACCGTCTCCCACCACACCCTCTGCACAAGACTCTATGACACCGACATCCGCGACAAAGCCCTCGAATAGATCCGCTCCTTCCTCACTGGCCAAATGCAGAGAGTCAGACTTTCACCATTCAAATCAGAACCCACAGATTTCAGCTGTGGAGTGTCTCAGGGATCCTCCCTGAGCCCCATCCTCTTCAACATCTACATGGCCTCGCTTGCAGCCATTGTCAGAAGCCACGGACTCAACATCTTCTCCTACGCCGACGACACCCAGCTGATTCTCTCCCTCACAGACGAACCCACAGCTGCCAAGAGCAACTTCCACGACGGGATGAAGGCAGTCGCCACCTGGATGAAAGACAGCTGCCTCAAGCTTAACTCAGACAAGACCAAAGTTCTCATCCTGGTCTACTCCCTTTCTGCCTGGACGACTCTTGGTGGCCCACAGTGCTCTGAATCCCTCCCACACCCACGGACCACGCACAAAACCTTGGCATCATCCTGGACTCCTCGCTTTCAAAGAATCGCCAAATCAACGCTGTCACGTCAACCAGCTTCCACATGCTCTGCCTCCTTTGTAAGATCTTCAAGTGGATCCCCACCGAGTCCAAGAAAACGGTCACCCATGCGCTCGTCAGCAGCAGAATCGACTATGGCAACACACTCAACGCGGGCACCACCCAGAAACGTCTAAAGAAAATGCAGACCATCCAGAACGCCTCCACCAGACTCATCCTGAACATCCCACGCTCTACCCTGCTATCTTGAGGGTCAAGTACTGAAGGGGTGTACCTTCTGCTCATTTATGAGTCCAACATTAAGTTGGCCCAAAGGACACCAGACGGTAAAAGCTCCAATTGACAAAATTGGATCTCAGTAATTGCCCTGCGATTCCCTGAATGTGTTCCAACACAAGGTGTCCCTACTCATCGCCTCTGGCGTTTCTTAGCACATGACGTTCCATTCATTGAACCTCCTATTTTTCAACGCATGCCACACCCACTCAGCGACTATTACATTGTTAAGTGCGTGGCATGTCCCTTCATTGTCTACAATTATTTCTTAGCACATTGCACATTCACTCCTTGCCTCTTCCTTTTTCAGCGCTTAGTACAAATCCCTGTTTGGCTAGTGCAATTTCTCAGCACACTGCATTCACTCATTTCTCCTTCCATTCCTCTGCACATGGGGCATCTGCTTATTGCCTTTTATATTTCATCTGCTCATTGCTTTTTCCATTTCTCAGCCCACTATGTCCAATCATTGCCTTTTCTGTTTCCCGGCACATGGCCTGGACTTACATTATCTCTTCCATTTTCAAACCTGTGTACATTCACTCATTGCTATTTTATGTATTTATTTATTATTTTTGCAATTTGATATAGCGTGGACATGGCCCGAAGACATCAGAGCGCTTTTCAACAAGCAGGAGATAAGGGTTACAGCGGGTCACATTAATAGTAATTAAACTCAGACGATTACTTTGGTGGGTGTGTGCAGGAGTAATCACAAGAACAGTTACAGCAATTGGGCAGAGTAAATACACAGTTAAAGAATTTATTTAGATGGTGGGGTCATATAGCGAGGGCAGGTCAGATCACAATCAGAGTGAGTTCTTAGGTCTAATCAGAGGCAAATTAACCTAGATGTCTGTCAAAAAGAAGGAGCTGGAGGTCCTTTTTGAAGATTACTAGGCAGGTGTTTAGACGGAGGAAGGAGGCAGAGAGTTCCAGATTCTAGTGGCACTTTGAGAGAAAGACTGGTTTATGTATCATTATTGTCTGAAGGTGGGGAGTTCCAGTCGCAGGGACTGAGCATTTCTAGAACCCTTATTTGCTCTGGAGATTTTAAGTTTCTTGTTTAGATAGGAGGGTGAGGAGGAGTGTAGAGCTCTGTGGGTAATACAAGCGATTTTGAATTGGGCCCATGCTTCAATGAGGAGCCAGTGGATGTCAGGACGCATCAGGCTCACAAACACTGACAGGCTGTGCAGCGCGAGTCGGAGAGGTTGCCCTGGTGATACGGGAACTCAACTTCCCAGCAGGACTTGCGCTGATGACGTCGCACGCTACGTTGTGCGTGCCGTCAGGAAACCCGGATATAGCCGGGAAGACATCACACGAAGCTGCCGATTATTCCATACTCCGTCTAGAGTTTCGATTGCAGGTTTCCCGGTCTGGTAAGGGTGCTAGAGGCACCTTATATTTTTGTTACTATTTGCTGAAGGTCCGTTAGCAATACAGACCCTCCTGATATTCTTGTGCACTTGTTCCGATTGCTGCTCTTCTCCCCCGTTGGCGAGTCCAGCTGTTTGGAGGACTCATGCGGGGGGAAGTAAGTAACAGGCGCACGACTATTGAAGCAACCGCTTCTAAAATGACCCACTCTCCTGTACTTGTGAGGGTGTAAACGATCTGTGTCTCCCCCGTTGGCGAGTCCTTTCCGATGACTCATGCGGGGGAGGTTCCCTATTGAGTGTACAATACGGCTCCATGTTACCTCCTTCGTTGGGAGAACCTATATGTCATGGTTCAAGCAGAGAGAGGTATTGATTCTATGATTCTTTTGACAAAACGATAAAGACATTCTTGGATGTATAGAGAGTGAAGAAACTCTCATGGTACTGCTGCATTAGATATTTTGTTATATACATTTAAAACTTTCTAGAAGTACTGTTTGTGGAAGATTGTGCAAAAGGGCTCGTACTGTTGGAGGTGGTGGAAGTAATCGCCTCAGAGCTCATTCCTTTTATTCTATTGATGGTACTCTACTGTTTTCTTGATTCGCTTGGAAACTACACAAAAGACGGATTTAATCAGCAGTGGCAATTATTTTGTTCATTTGACAGGGGGGTCAGTAGTGGGTGATTGGAAACCTGAGGCTCCTGTCCTTTATGGTTTATCTCGACCCGATACTGTGCTGTTTAACGTGTTTTACATTATCTCTTGGGTCTATAGGCCTTCATAAACAGAAGGAGGTGTTTATTTATAATATCAATTGTTTCCTCCTTTGCAGTATCCGTGTTGGGAACTCGAATCCACCCGCTCACCTCCCCTGTTACTGGGTTGATTCTTTTCTTTTACAGGTAGTTATTAGGTGGTTCTAACCTCTCTTGTTGGTCCTAATAGCTATTAACTCATCTAAGAGTTATTTCAAGTCTCTCTCTCTCCAGTCACAGGTCTCCCTCCCTGCAGTTCCCATCCTTTTCTTCCCCCGCTTGACCATCCCAAAAGTCTGCGCAATTATAATGCACCAGACTTGGGACTGTCGAGAGGTGGACCCCTCTGAGCATCGGTACGACCCTGAGGATACGCCTGATACGGGACAGTGGAGGGTTATCACAGTCGGGGAAATGTGGTCAAATTTCCTGAGGCCTAGAACGAAGCGTGCTGCAGCATGTAGTTTTGCCCTCAGAGGGCCTAGGTGAACTTTGGAAATGCCTGAGAGGAGGGCAATTCCATAATCTGGTCTAGAGAGCAAGAGTAACTGCACCACTAATTTGAAGTCTTGTTCCGGAATCAATTGTCTGATAGCCCAAAGCTGCCTAAGTTGGAGTTGTGCACTGTTGGCCATGACTGCGATATCTGTGAAGATTGAGATTATTGTCAAGGGTGATGCCAAGTGATCTGTCACTCTGGACAATGGTGTGAGAGCCCTCAAGGGCATGAAGGTTAGCCATCCATTCTTGTACTTCTGTGTTTGCTTTCAAAGGTGCGATCAAAAGAAATTCTGTTTTAGTTGGGTTGAGTTTTAAATGGTGGTTAGACATCCAGTTTTGAATCTTTAAGACAGTATTTGAAAGTAGGGCAATGTATTCCGGGGAAGAGATTTTCGAATATATTTGGGTGTTGTCAGCGTAGAGGTGGAAGAGAATCCCAAAGTTTCTGGGAATCACACAAAGAGGTTCTAGTTAGAGGTTAAAGAGGGTTGGGGAGAGGATTGAACCTTGAGAGACCCCTTGGTGAACGCTGTCTGGTCTCAAGAGTGAGTTGCCCATTTTCACAATTTGGGAACAGTTGGATGAGTATGAGGCGAGCCAGTTAAGGACAGTGCCTCCTCATCCCATGAGAAGTTCAAGAGTACGAAGGAGGACTAAATGGTTGACAGTGTCGAATATAGTGGTTAAATCCAGGAGGACCATGAGGTAGACGTTGCCAGAGTCGAGGATTCTGAGGGAGTCATCGACTATTTGCAGGATCGTAGTTTCTGTGCTGTGACCGTATCGGAAACCTGATTGGAGAGTGGCTAAGAGGTTGTTTGCTTAAATGTGTGAGGCTATTTGGGACGCTACGCAACTTTCGATAACTTTGCCTAAAAATGGGAGTGTGGAGACTGGGCGGTAGTTGTTTAGGTTCTCAGGATCGAGAGATTGTTTATACAGGAGAGGGGTGATTTGCCCCATTTTTAGTCGTTCTGGGAAGAGGCCTGGTTTGAGAGAGGATTTCACCATGGTGGTCAGTATGTGGGGAAGGTGTGTGGCAAGAGATTTGCTGATAGAACCTGGGATGGCGTCCTGATGGTGATTTGAGGATTTTACTTTGGAGATTGTTCATTGTATGTCCTGTTCAGAAATTGGAGAGAACGATGACCTTGATTGTAGTGCCTTGCATGGTAGAGTCTCAAATGTTTTTTGGCACATTGTGCTTCTACCGCTTCCAAACTTAATGTGTGCGCACTGATTGCTTCTTTCATTTCTTAGCTTTCAATTATTTTTATTAAGATTTTACACATAGTAAATGCACAGGCAATGCAGCTAGAACAAAACATCCCCGTTTAAAAGCCCCCAGTTCCATTCACCCTAGTCCCACACCAGATCAGCCACATATTGAAACATTGTACCTTACTCTTCGGTATCGAAAGTATGAGCAGAAGCAAAATGAGGTAACAGTGCAGGGTCGAGCAGGCCCAACGCATGGAGTGTTTGCTGGTGTGTCTTACCCCGAATATCTGAGTTCAAGTAAGAGAAAATTGGGTCCCATAGTTTATGGAAGAGTTGGGGCTCCTTCTAACATTTCTTACCACATGGTACATTCATGTATTGCCTCTTCGCTTTCCAGCACAAGGTATGTCAGTACTTGGCTTGGCCATTCACTATCTGTTCCATTTCCCAGAAAATGCACATTCTGTTCTTGCTTCTTCTTTTCTTTTCACATGGTACATCCGCTCCCTGCCTCTTCAATTTCTCAGCACATTTCATGTCAATTGGTTGCTTTAGTGCTGTAACAGGCTTTGTGGTGCATGGATAAAGGGCTCTGTATATTTTTGAGCTGGGCACCGGCAATTTAGTGACCTCTCGCCAAATGCTGCAGTGTGGGCAATAGTAAGCATTTGTTGAGATGGGAATGTCCCCTGCATGGTCTACAGCCATGTTCCCCTCCTCCAAGAGGCTTAATGTTTGCATCTGGCATTCTGGTTCTTCATTTATTTTCGCCCTGGCAGCATATAAATCTATTGTGTGTGCAAAGGCTTAGGCCTGTTCATTGACATGAGTAATGCCCTATATTGGTCTTGTGATACCACGTGTGCCCTCACTGACAGACAATAGACTACTGTCCTTGTCCTGGGTTTGGTACATAGAGCAGTGGTGACAGTCTACCATGTTTTATGAATCCATAGTTGTGGCTAGACCGTTTTCTGTGTCACTAGAGTGGAGGACTACAGGCCCCCTCATGTAAAGTTCCGCTTCTGTTCACGTACCCAAATACTAGAACTGGCATGACAAGTGTTTGTGTATGCAGCATGTGTGATAGGTGCATGCTGTATGTGAGTGAGCCGGAGTAATGAAGGCCTGTGAGATCAATTTTGAATATCCCTGGCTTGGCATTTGCACAAAATGGAGGTGAGATTGTTTTTCTTCACATGAACTTGTATTGTTGACGTTCCTGAAGCTGGAGGAAGGAGACCTAGACATTGAAGTGAGACAAGGCTACTTTAGAAATTCAATTTGTTCTTTTACTGAGCAAGGAGCTGATAATTAGTCTCCGTGAACTTCCATTTAGTAATGGCTGGGCTGAAGGATGAGACTGCAGACTCTGTTGTGCAAGGTGAAGGGAATCCTTTAGATGAGGCCTTGCTTTTTTGTCTTTCCCTGATTACACTTTCAGTTGGCTGATAATATCCAGGAGCAGATCCTTCACACATGTTTGTGCCTTTGTTTTTTGTGCTCCAGGCTGGAGACAACCCTGTTGCAAGAAGCTTTACTATATACAAAAGTTGTGTCTTGAGAGCAAGTTAAAAAGAACTTGGAAGAAGAATCACCCCAAACCAGTTCTGATAGTGCTGGCAGTGGATACACATATACTGTCCGCAGTGCTTAATTTGAGACTGTGTTTTCCGGTGCTTGTCACTGGCACTTAAATGTCAACACCAGCACTTATTTTTTATTTTTATTTTTAAAAAAAATTTTAAAACATATTTTTATTAAGCTTTTTTAAAGTTTATGACATTCAGGTACAGGATATGCAGGTTCCAGCATGAGATGTCAGATTTGTGTTACATAGCCGTTACTGTGACTTTCATACAATTACAATTATCAGAATAAATTCTACAGTTCCGTGAGGAGTGTCATCTGGGTGGATGCCTCGGCTGATGCGTGTTTATATCTGTCCACCTCCTAACTCTTGGAGTGTACGGACTCATGTCAGTACTGTAACCACTACCTGTTCTGTAATTCGCGTCGTGGGGTGGTGGGTAATAACTATATTGAGGCAACTTAAAAACATAACCGGGGAAACACAACTAGGGTAGATACTCTGGTAGCCTCCTCGGCTGCGTTAACCTCTGTAGAGTCATGCCTGCTCCACTACTTCCAACCGCCCTCCACCCGTCTCTGCTCCTAATGTGGTGTAAGTATCTCAGGTGGCATCTGTGTTTTAGCTCCTCGTTTACAGCTCTGCGCCGACCGTGTACGGTGTGTTCCATTCGTTCCATTCCGACCCATGAGGCTAGCTATGTGCAAGACCTCTTCTACTTCTTCGTCTGTGTGTCGTAGCTCTGTCAGTATTGCGTCCCACCCAGCTGCTATCGGGGTCTTGCGAATTCCCGTGATGTCCTCACGGTGAATTGCGACGCTTTCCGCTTTGGCCCATGCCAGCATTGAGTGTCTCCAAGCGTGGAAGTGGGGAGGGTGTCAACACCGGCACTTATGACAGCTGCCACATGGTAGCACTGCTTGTGTAATTTAGACATGAGCAGAACAACAGTTGTTAATTAATTCACTATATATTAAAAACAACAAATACCGGCCGCCCAAGTCATTCTTATAGCCATTCTTATAGCTTTGGGGGCCACGAACAGTCTGAATTGTCACACTTGTAGCAGTGTGATGGTTAGTAGTTGTGTAGGTGCTGTCATTGGCAGCGCTGGCAGGGGCAATGGGTGGTGCAAGCTTCGATGGCCTCCTGAAGAGGCCCTGGCACTTTTATTTTTTACAAATTAACCACTGGCTGTCTGCCTTTACTGCATAAAAGTGGGATACTATATCAGACGATGAGAGGGACCTCTCAAACTAAGGGGACAGGGTTCCACAAACCAAAAAATGTTCAATTCCCTTGGGTACACTACTCACATCGATACTCACACTATTTATACATATCAAACACCTGATCTAACACAACCGCACATACCACTGAAGATTAAGAAAAATATATATGGCTGTAAGCTTTTCACATAAACACCATAAAATGTTTTGCACATTTAAAATTTAAAATGTATAATAACACAGTTAAAAATACAGCACATATATAACATGGGGGAAATCATCTAAGACAATATATTTGGTCTTTACAAACAAGCACATCTACAATTAATGTCACCAGGTCTCCATGAATTAATTAAATAACATATACAGATCTTTTTATGTTATTTAATAATGAATTCAGAGGAGGACTGCACATAATGATCCATATACCCCAGTTCTTGCAGGCCTACAGTATCTCTGGAAGTGGTTACTGGCGGGTACCATGACGTCTCACCCTGAGATCGCCAAAGCCCATTGGAGGTTGCGATCTGAGACTAAATTGGTCTGTGCTTGGCCATATTGCCCAGAAGATGATCATGTTGCCCAAGAAGATCAGCCTGATCATGGCCACACCACAGCAAGGAGATTGGCCTGTGCTTGGCCCCATCAATCCCAGAGATCCTGCCGGTGCAGTGCCCTCCTGTTACGTGCCAAGATTAAGCCTTCCGTGGAGATCGCCATTCTGCCTGCCTAGTCACCACCAGTGACCAACAGAGACATCTAGAAGCATGGCTGGGAAAGCCGCATCTGCTGAGTGAGTGTCTGCAGCCAGCGAGCATGTCCCAGATGGAGCTGCCAATGGGCGTGCCACGTCTCAGAAGTGGAAAGGAGTGAGGGCTCTAAGACAAAATCGGGCAGCTTCCCAGAAGGACTGTTCCATCATGGGTGGTAAAAACTGAGCAAATGAACTGTATGGGAACTAAAACTACTGTACTGTAAATAGTTGAGTGTAAATACCTAAAAGGGGGAGATCTACACTTTAGCTCACTGTTGCCTTAATCCCAGAAGCAACCACCAATACCACAAGAGGTGGGAGGGCGGGGATGTAAGGAGAGATAGTAGACAGAGACACAGCCTTGTCCAACAACACTTGGGACACTAAATTGTGCTTTGCCTATGTACATGTAGTATTTCATTTTAGTGTTAATTAAAGTACCTTTCTTTCCTGAAAGATAAGCACAGGTTGGACATTCAGTTAATGCACTTTTGTGCAATTGTTGAGTCTTTATGTCGAGCATTCCCACATAACCTCCTGTAAGAAGGGAGTGATTGCTCACCATCTCTGCCACTGAGAGTCAAGTGCTGAGTGGGGTGTACTTGGCCCAGGCTGCAGAGCAGTAATAGGAGGAACCGCAGGACTTCAGAGGCGAAATACCTCAACCCCCATGGTTGAGGCTCAGTGGCCCCTGCTTACCCCTTGGCCCCCTGAATGTGGTCCGACAGTGTTACACCACTGTAGGTTAATGGGAGAGAGTGGGCAATAGGATCTCACAGGTGAGTTTAGCAGGTCTGTGTGAGTGACCAAGTTGTTGCACTGAGAAAACCAAAAACTGATGGGTGGGATGCTTAAATTAATTTCAGACAACAGTAATTACTTGGAGCACATTCCAGTCCATCATTTTCTTGCCCACTATGCCATCACACACAAATGCCAGCCATGTGTAAATAAGGCTTATTCTGTACCAATAGAAATAGTGCAGCTTAAAAATTGTATTGTAATTGTATTTATATAGCGCTTACTACCCCTGACGAGGCGTCAAATCGCTTTGTCAGCAAGTTGCATGCTACTCCGGAACCCATAAAGAATTAGTATAGTGAAATATGAAAGTAATTTGAGTGGTGGATATGTTAGTCAGTTTTTGGATTGAGAAGGATAGTGGTGGGATAGAAGAGGGAAAAGGTTTACATTTATATAGCTGCGCTTGCTACCCATGACGAGGTGTTGAAGCGATTTTTCGGCGAGTAGCACGCTTCTCCGGAACCCATAAGCTAAAAATGCCAGACATGGCTCCCTTTAGACAGCAACATAAGCAGCCCCAGAACAGGGATATTTGGAATTTAAGACCACACTACAAATCCTCAAACCGAATCAGACATGAACAAACCTGGGCCAATTGGGAATCTAAAACCCAACCAGACGTCATCAAACAAGGGGCCATCCTTGGACTCTTATTTACCGTGCATGCAAAACTGGATAAAAATGTGTGCATTCTTTTATTTTCATTCCATTGACTCTTACGAGTACGCGACCAATAGACATTATTTCAATGTGCCTGTTCTGATTAATGTTATTTATTTTCTAGGAACGAAATGGACTTTTTCATGCGCTGTTAAACAGATTGTCTTAATTTTGTAATGAGACAATAATGAGGAGGACGGTTCAGTGATGAATGGACTTCATACAAGGCGGAGAGGAATGCGCCGCCATTTCCCTTCCAGGCGGAAGCGCCTCAGTGCTTTTAATTTCACCTCGTGCGTCAAACAATGTGGCATTTTATATCCACATTAAATGACTCTCTCAACAAAAGGGCTGCCACGATTGCTAAACGAGCCTGTGTCGGTGGCCAATCAGCTTAAAGAGAAGGCCCAGAAAGGAGCGTGTTCGCTGGTTTCCTATAATGATAGAGGGTATTCATAAACCCCTCGCCACAAATGGTCTGGCTCTTGTCTCTTTAAAATACGTTTCAATACCCAACTCCATTATTCTCATTAGTTATCCTTGGAGGAGGGGGGGAGAAAATAAACGTCTGAGTCGGCCCTGCTGGGTTTAAAACTGTAAAAAACAACACATTTATGGCCGGAATGCTTGAATTAATGCCCACCGTTGGAGAACGCTCAAGCAGCATTGTTTTTGACCCCTATCCAACTATAGACAGAGACAAGGTCAAATGCAAATCAATCTTGGTCCTGCTCCAATTGGAGCTGAATCTTGATGTGCGGAAGTCCTGAGGAACCAATGAAGCTAGATAACGGTATTGCCAGTGTATTGCCTTTAGCTGCACCTTCATGGCAGCACCTTTTCAATGCAAACTTACTCCTTGTTAACCCTTTCTTAAAACACTTAAAGAATTTATAACTTTCCGCGAAGTATTCGTGGACTGGCGTTAGAATAGCTAAAACGCATCCAGGAATATTTTGGGGAAAGTTTTTTTGTAGATTTATCTAGCGCGAACTCGACCCAAAGGTATTGGAGCGCTTTACATGAGCACCAGTTACGTTTTTTTGGTAGGCACAGGGAGATTAAGTGATTGGCCCAGAATCACAGGATGTGGAGTCCACCCCGACCCCGAGGATCGAACCTTGGTTTCCTAGCTCCAAAGTCGGCAGTCTAGCCATGAGACCACACCCTCTCCCCGAAGTTGCACTTTTCCCTAATATTCTAGGACTCGGGGCAATAGCCATGGGGAAGGGAGACTTCAGCAAAGACCGACTGTATATTTTTGTCTGACCCTCCTCTAAACTAATCGGCCTCAGATTTGTACATGTATTTATTTTGGAGATTGTTTAAAAAAATAACATACTACTGCTGCAGCGATTTGAGCACGAGGGTCGTGTCAACCAGTGCCACGTGGGAGGAAATATAATATAATGCACACACCTTGAAAGAAAAGGAAATATGCATTAATTGAATCTCTATGAAATGCATTATTCTGGTAGGAAAGCTCAGTTAATGCCATCTAATGATGTGTACGCGTCAAAGTGAAGGGTCAAGGACTTGAATCCTTGTTTCCCTGGGAAATAGTGACATGCATACTTACTGTTACCTCCCTGCCTGTGACAAAAAGCGCCTTCACTCTGTAAGCAATAGTTTAAAAAAAGAATTACACACTGTATAAAATAGGCTGCTTTTTGAAAATGTATTGCACACAGTATAGGCTAGGATGTACATAGTATAAGACCAGCTGGTGCAAAATGTGCAAAAAGATTAATTGTTAAGTACATACAGTTTTTCAAAAGCAATTTTCTCTAGTAATAGCAATTAGACTGTACCTAGTCCAAACCTTTTGTAGTAGTTTTCCATTAAAAGAAAGCACTCAAGAATTGGCAATACACAGTGCTTATCAAAAAGGATAAGACTTTCTCACCATTAAAGCTTCAAATTATGCCATCAATAAAAGCCTATCCTGGCTCCCAAGCAGCCTTTAGGTTTGCTGATTAACCTACTGCACACATTTACATGTTTTCAGATAGCAGGCACCCTGGAAAGTAGATTTGTTTCTTTTTAGCTTCTCTTGCTTCGCAGTTCAGGGACTCCCTCCTTCCCTTTCAGCCGAGGCAACTAAAGATCAGCAGTAACATTCAGAATTAGGCTCTTTTTAATAAAAAGCGTGAAAACTGTTTTTATTAAAATGTGAAAAGCAGGTGAACATAGTTAGCAATGGCTCCTGCCCACTGACATTGCATGGATCCTGGCCTCACCTGAAACACACATGCTGCTGGAGTGTCTGTGGGACTCATGGTGTGGACTGCTTCCTTTGGCTTGTAGTATTCTGTACGTCAGATACACAATGCACGACTCGGTAAGGAGGTGACTGAGCGGACCTGCGGTACGGTCCCCTGGGCTTGTGGGCTCGAGAACTCAAGGAGAGAGTTCACTGGGCCTTGGCGGTCTTGAGCGGTGGCGTCCAGGAATGGGACTGGCCTTATTTGAGCCTGCCTGCCCGCCTTTCTGCCAAAGTTTGCTGAGCCGCGGTACATAGAGTAGCAGGTGTGCCCCACTCATCAGGCCACAGAAGATGCAGCATGGTGAGACCCGGCACATCCCCTGGCCGCTATGCCATCCCACACAGAAGAAGGTACTTGACGGTGGTGGCGCGTCATGTTACCCGGTCTGAGCTTACAGAACCTAATGGAGTGTGGATATTAAGCTTTATTATTAATATATGGCCTTCAGTTATTTTTCTACAATAATATAGGAGCAATACGAGTGTTCCAAGAATCTCTGGGAGAACTGATTCCCTCACACTTAGAATTTGATGTGATTTTGCTGCAAAGAAATACATAAACCCTGATGAAATCTTTTCAGAGGACGAAACGCATTGGCCGGGCTGTTTCATTGATCTTTTTGAAGAATAATAAAGAATTGTTTTGAGACTTCATACTATGGCTCCCATGTTATTTTGGTCTTGGAGAAGAGTATATTGTGATCGACACCATGGAATTGTGTTCTTCATGAAAGGAGGAAAAACAAAAAGAGAACAAGCTCTATAATACAATTGTTTGACACTTGAGGCACTCCCTTTTGTGTGTTTTGGTCTGTTCAATTGTATTTATGGTTGTTGAGTAGTTTGACCATTAGAGGTTGAGTGCCTACAACTATTACCTTATAAAACTAGCATTTGTACGGCATTTCGTAGCCATAGCTACTCTTGCTTTGGTATTATTTGCTTCCTTTGGCTTGTTGCATACTGCACGTCAGATGCGCAATGCATGACACAGTGAAGAGGAGCGGCTGAGCAGAGCTGCAGTACGGTGCCGTGGGCTTGCAGGCTCAAGAGCTCATGGAGAGAGTTCACTGGTCCTTGGCAGTCTTGGGTAGTGGCATCCAGGAAGGGGGTGCCCTTTTTTTGAGCCTGCCTGCCTGATTGCTGACCTCCTGCCCGCCTATCTGCCAAAGTTTGCTGAGCCGTGGTACATAGAGTAGCAGGTGTGCCCCCCCTCCTCCCTCCCTCCATCAGGCCCCAGAAGATGCATTGCGGTGAGACCTGGCACAACCCCTGGCTGCATCACAGAATGCCAGGACCTCCGGCAAGAGTGGGGTAAGAGAGGAGGATTTGGGCATGGTAGCAGTGGGTTTAGACCACGCTGCACGCAGGTCGAGCCCCGTCCTGCGGAAGCGGCATAACTAGGTACGAGTTTGGCTTGCGTGCCGGGTGTGCTCCCGTGCCTCGTCCTCTAGCAATAGAAAGACCTAAAGCTCACTCACCTCCTTCCCGTCATAACCACTCGGAGGGGAAAGACTGGCGACCAGGTGATGGCTTCAAGGAGGGCCCATAGCACAATGTTGTAGGGGGTGCTGACTTGTGCAGACCCAAGGCGGAAAAAAAAAAGATTGTGAGATTCTATCCTATTTTTAGGATATAGCTCCAGGAAAATAAAGCACGAAGGAACTGCTACCACGAGGCCCTGTAGTCTTGACTCATGCCCACTGAGTCATCAAGCCTTCACCTTTGCCTCATCAAGCCTTTACCTCCTTGAACCTTCACAAGACCCTTCACTTAAACCATCTGAGTTCTGATAGCTCCCGAGTGCATAAGTGGTGGCCTCAAAGCAAAACAAACAAACAAAATAATCTAAAAGAGGGGTAAATGATGGAGATTTCTCCCAGTTGTACCTAGGATAGGATGAGATCAGGAAGATCTCGGCAACCGCCGACCCTTAAAGCCCGGAAGCGCTGAGGGGCAGAACTCAAAGGCCTAAACCAACTAAATCCCCCCTGGAAATATTCCTACTGGGTGCTCTCCAGCGTCCATAGTATCCTTCTTGGGAAAATCAATTCAAGCCAAAAAATTTGCATTCCTAAAGGACACCATGGCAGAAATTTATGGAATGTAACCACAATTCTGAAGAGGGAGGGACAAGGAGCTAGTTGGAAATAGGTCCTGTACCGGTGCTCCTAAAAGGTAATACAATATCTAAGAATGGTACCAGTTCCTAAAAGGAAGAAGGAAAAAAACTAGCAGCCTATTATGGTTGCAATTCAGGGTAGGTTGTCTCCAAAGAAAGGAATAAGTGTGTCTGAGTGGAGAGTGATACTCCTGTATATATTGTGTGCCCTCACACACCCTTGCGAGTGTAAAGCATCATCATTGGGCACTGCTCCTCGTGGGGTGGCGCTGCAGTCCCTCACGGGCCCTCAAAGAGGGCACTCTGATGGAGATCTTTTAGGAGTTGCCGCAGTTGTGTGTGTGGGTGTGTGGGCCAAGTGATAGGTGTAAGTGAAAATAAAGTAACCCGGTGGTACCCTAATGGATTTATTCAAGGGTCCTCAGGGTTAGGCTAAAATCTGGACGGGAGTGGAGATGCTCTTAGTGCAAAGTAGGAAGAAAAAAGGTACGATCCCACTACTCTCAACCCGTGTGACAGTGTGGTGATATTAAAAAGTGAAAGGTCGACATGTTTCACGCTACTATTTGGTCCCTAATGGATCCCGGAGCGCTTCATCAGGACCATAGATACGCCGGCGGACTGGGCAGGCTGTTAGGTCTCCAGGATTCGGTTGGAGGGCGCTGACTCTTCCTCCCTCTCCAAGACCGCTACCCGCTGATGAAGCCCTATTCCATATTAGGAAGGGTTTGAACTAGAGTATACGGATAATACGTTACTCTTACGTACTTCATTTTTCCTCAAACGAAGGTACGGTAGGAATATAGGGTGTCTCTTTCCCTGATTCCTCCCTTTTGCTACCAGTATCTATGGTCCTGATGAAGCGCTCCGGGATCCATTAGGGACCAAATAGTAGCGTGAAACATGTCGACCTTTCACTTTTTAATATCACCACACTGTCACACGGGTTGAGAGTAGTGGGATCGTACCTTTTTCTTCCTACTTTGCACTAAGAGCATCTCCACTCCCGTCCAGATTTTAGCCTAACCCTGAGGACCCTTGAATAAATCCATTAGGGTACCACCGGGTTACTTTATTTTCACTTACACCTATCACTTGGCCCACACACCCACACACACAACTGCGGCAACTCCTAAAAGATCTCCATCAGAGTGCCCTCTTTGAGGGCCCGTGAGGGACTGCAGCGCCACCCCCACGAGGAGCAGTGCCCAATGATGATGCTTTACACTCGCAAGGGTGTGTGAGGGCACACAATATATACAGGAGTATCACTCTCCACTCAGACACACTTATTCCTTTCTTTGGAGACAACCTACCCTGAATTGCAACCATAATAGGCTGCTAGTTTTTTTCCTTCTTCCTTTTAGGAACTGGTACCATTCTTAGATATAGAAATTTATGGAATGCCTGAGAAAACGCCAGGGCTGCCTCATCCTCTTACACCTCAAAAATATGACCAAGGAACCGAATGTCACTCACTCTGTGAACTAAAGGAGTTAAGTATGTCAACAGTCCTCCAAGGAAGTCCAACGCAACAGTCAATGCAAAAGCTTGGTAGTACTGTTGATTCCAGCGGAAAGTCCCTCATGCTAGAGGCAGACTCTAAACCTACAACTGTTCTGGTAGAAGCACAGGTCCATGCTCGGAATAGATTGCACTCCACCCATGCACAGCCAGTGTTAAGCCCTTAAATCAAGAGGGTGACAATCATGTTGGTTCTGGTACCACTGCTAAAGATGCCGGGACGGACAGCTCATGGTTGCGTTCGATTTCAATTTCAAACAATATGGACCTGTTAGAGACTTTGGAAGTTAGGACTTAATGCTAGATGAAGACAGCAACAGGCCAGAACCTTTGCCCAACACAAACAAAGCAAACAATTCTGGAGCAAAACAAGTGATGACGGAAAACAAAGAGAGAGGCACCAGCACAGGACAAGTACCAACCTAGGCAACAAAAACAATGTAACTACAAATGTGTTTGAATCTATAACCCAAAACCCTGATCAGAAGAGATCAGAGGAACTAGAAAAAGTTCCCTCAAATGCAAGCGCAGACGTCTGTATAATTCAAAGAACCTCGGAGGGTGTGGCAAATATTTCCCTTTTCAGACAGCAAACATCCGACCCGCCTATATTATTCGGCCAACAATGGGAATACTTCCTTAAAAGTCCTGGCTAACCAATCACATAATTTCTCACCCTGGTGACAATCCCTACTAACAACACTGCAAACGACAATAGAAGTTTTAAATTTCCAGTCAGACAAGTTAGACGTGCAGAGTGACCTCATGAACTTGATAGCCTCACACATCTCCGGCATCAACTTGAAACTGGAAACTCTAACAGCCCTAATCTCAAGAGTTCAAGCAGTTTACTCATGTTCACCAACAGAGTGTACATGCGGTCCAATAATAGATAAACTGCCCACCCTCCCGAAGTCCTATCCAGCATTCTGGAAGTACACAGAACAGCGCTAGTAAGCAAGTCAGCCATGGCTACCCAAACCAGTATCTTAAAAAGGGAAGTGGTAGAGGTGGAAACTGAACTTCCTGAAGATACACCTGACTGATTAAAAAACACCAACAAAAAAGACAGAGGGGGATTCCAGTCTCAATCCCCATCCCCGGTACAACCTTGCACTAGGACCGAGGAAAGCACTCCATTACCCAAAACAACTAAAAACAGAGTAAACGAGAGTGAAAGGAAAGAAACAAGACGCTGCGATCAAAGGAGGCTGTACCAAAGAGACTCTATCCAATATTTGGGTCAAGAAAAACAGGAGGCGATGGCAGACCCATCATTAATACATCAGACTACCACCTTGATGCGACATCAAAAACAGACATCGCCCCACAAGTAACCATGGATGTAATGCCCCTGCCGGAAGAAACCATCAATAGACAAACAAAGGAAAGGAATTCATTTACTGGATGGCAATAACCACAGACATGAAAAAGTTCAAACAAATTAAATACTCAACATTCATTGCTCAACAAATGTACAACTTGACACGGCAGAGGGCCACAGGGGCAAATTAATCGGAGGGCAAGTTGACCATTCTGTTAGCTCAGAACAGATTTCTAACTCAAAGAAATCTGATAACACACCCAAACTGGTATCAACTCCAAGTAAACCTCCTACTTCATTGGCTCAATCTGCCAATATCCTTTCTCAATCAAGGGGCAATGCAAATTCTAAGCCGCTGGACACCAAGAGTCTACGCATAATGAAGCCATACATAATGTCTATTGTAACCAACAGACACAACGGAAAAATCTTGTTAAAATATACTGATGAGCTAAGGAGTAAACTGACTATTCCAAAAGATAAAAATCCTATTAAAGCACAACAGTCCCAGAAAAACTACTAAAAAAGGGCGACATTACTGTGCCATCAAGAACATCTTCAATAGCACCTGACACAAGACGTCTTAAATCCTCTAGTTTTCCACAAAACACCCTTCGTAAGGAGAGTTGCTGCAACAAAATCCTGTTTAGACCGGAATATATAACCCAAGGGTGACAGGATATCCTCAATTGAGGAAACATAATGATGCTACTAATAGAGATCCCTGAACTGAAAGACATTACCTCAACAGATTTACAATCAGTGAAATTCCTGAGGAATGATAACCCCTTATGAACAGAATGTACTTTAACAACCTTAGGCACAAACGACATAGCATCATTAATCCTAACTTTTGCTAACTTCTTTGAAAACTGGGGAATAACTTTAAAGAGATACCAGGTGCCAGGATACCCATTTCCACTCTAGCAGAGAGAGAGAACCCGGTCTCCCATAGTAGTCCCTGCTCAATCTGTCTTGCGGTGTGCAAGAAGTAACTCTGTTGAGGAGCCAGCTCATAAGAATCTGTCCTTCAGGTCAATGTACTCCCACTGGGACTGGATCCCCTTGGCAGTAAATGCCTCAAGGACCTGATGAACTCATCATTGGAAAGAAACAGTATTGGAGTATACCGACCTGCACCTCTTATCATGGAACATAGCCGGGGCAAAAACCTTGCTGCAGGATGGCTGTCCCCCGCAGAACTGAAAACATTTTGATATCATTGCTCTTCAAGAAATCTGGTCCACGGTAGACCTCCCAAGAAGGTTTCTCACATCATCAAATCAAAGCCACAAAAAAACAAAGCTATGGAATACCAAAAGAGGGCTTAGTGGTTTACATTTCACTTAGATTAGAGATTGCCACAGAAGAACATCCCCATGTAGACCCCGGCCTCCATATCGTCCAACTTAGCAAATGGGCCCAAGACACAAGACCCCCGGTTCTTCTATTTAATGTTCCCATTCATCCAAACTCGGTCAAGAAAAAAAATCGCTCCTCGAAACAATAACTACCACAATAAACAGCTATAAGCAAGCTAATCCAACGTGGGACATAATATTGACTCAAACTTAATTTAAACCCCAGATGATGACATGCTAAACATCAACAATATACTCTGGAACGTTTTGACCCAAGCAGGTTTATTGGTCAAACGTTGAGATCTTATTGGAGAAAATGTTGTTACAACCCTGGAATTCCTAAGTATGAGGGTCCTGAATGGAAGAATCGCCGATGACACCCCCCCCCCCACCGAACTACACTTATTATGGTCCAAACTCCTGATCAACTCTAGACTATACAATTGTTTCCTTGCTGTTAATTCCATTGTTCCAGCATTTCTCCATCAAATACACAATGGACAGTGACCACTCCTGCCAAACTCTAATCTTAGGATTAAGCCCACAAACGCATGCACTGTCTCCAGAAGATTTTGGTGTAGCAAGCTCAACTAACCTAAGGCAATTGCGATGGAACAATAAATCCTTAGCAGGTCTTTCATCACTGGCCAAAGAATTAATGACACACAGTATCAACATTATGAGAAATCAAATAGAAGCATGGGCAAGCTCAGTGCTTACTTGTTGATACAAGCCACCTCAGTGAAAACAGGTCCATCAGTCTCACATAGATTGAAACCTCGACTCTCAGCTAAATGTGCAGCGCTAAGAAGAGAACAAAAGAAAATCGCCAGGCAACTGAAAACAGCCTCCCAGAAGCCACTCCTCTGGGAGCGCCTAAAACTGTTAAAGATAGAATACAAAAAGCATCTTTGGAAAGATAAGAAAGCCATCAAGGATGCCTTCTGAACTAGGTTAACATATAACGCCAAGCAGACCAACTCAAGGAAATTCTGCAAGGCAAACAGCCTCAACAGACAAGGGAAAGGGATTAACAACTTAAATATCTCAGAGCTGTTATTGGTAGCCCATCTTGCCGATGTATTTGCTATAAATCAACATCCTCTAGGTGCTGGTAACCATGAAAACAATCACAGGGCCATGAGGCATTTTACTCCATCAAAAATTTATGATGACAAATCTAATGGTCAGGTAGGTCTTGAAGAAAATACAGAGCAAACTCCATTAGCTGGCAAAAGCAACTTCTACTCACCAGCTCAAGTTTAAAAAGTCTTGCCTGCTGGGTGCCAAGAGGAAGCGCCAGGGCTGAATGATCTCCCGCAGGCCATTTTTTAAGAGGACGCCCAATTCTGGTCAGCTGTACTGGCTTCATTATATAAGGAAGTTCAGTTAAGTGGCGTTGTACCCAAGAGTTGGCGTGGTTCCATTATAACCCCGGTATTTAAAGGAGGTGACAGGGCCAATCCGGCAAACTACAGGCTTATAGCCCTCCAGGATGCGGAAGCCAAGCAATATGCCTCCCTCACATTATCTGACTTAATTGATTGGGCATATGTAAACAACATGATTCCGCCAAACAGACAGGTTTTAGGAAAGGCCAAGGCACAACAACAAACATCCTAGCAACCTCCTTTTTAATTTACCAATGTAACCGGACTAAGAAGCAATTACATCTTCGCTTTGTTGACATTAAAGCAGCCTTTGACCATGTTAACCAGGTGCTACTATGGAACGAGCTAAAGAGCTGGGGTCTCCCCGACAAGCTGTTATGAGCAATACAACAGCTTATTCAGAAACCTGGATCCAAGTAAAAATTGGAGTCAAAACTAGAATATTGATGAAGATACCTACTTACCAATGGCTCAAGCAGGGATGTGTGTTAGCGCCCCACCTCTTTGACCTCTTCATGGCAGACATCACCAGCCTTGGATCAGGAAAATTCCCATCCTCCATGGCTGGGTCCCCTCTGTCTCCCCCCACCTTTCATATGCAGATGACATTGTACTTTTCAGCTCAACTAAAGTGGGTCTACAAAGACTAGCTAATGTCCTGATATCATATGCCAGAATTCACTATCCTGAGGTAAATGCAACAAAAACAAAAACCATGTCTATCAGGAACCCGATAGGGTGCACTGCCACGATTCTTCTAAATGACATCCTGTTGGAGGTAGTAAGTAATGACAAATACTTGGGGCTCTACCTAGATTCAAGAGGAAACTTCTTCCATCAAAAACAATACATAGTGAAGAAAGGGAGCCCATGAATTCACTCTTTTAACACTTTAGCTAAAAAGTTGGAAGGACCCTCTTTTCAGTTATTGTTAACAGTCATCTCTGCCAAGCTACTTACAACCATCACTTACACAAGTGTGGCCATGAGAGGGCAGGATGCAGCAGTACTGAACAAATTGCAGACTAACGCCTTTAGGCGTGTGTTCTCCAATCCTCAATGTTCATCCTGAGCTCAAATCCGGCTTGAGTTCGACCTCATAAGGCAAGACTTGACTAGAAGGTCGACAATAATAAAAACCTGGTATAAGATAATGCGGGCTGAAGACACCATGCTTAACAGTGCATTGTAGTTGGCTTGCGAAGTGACCAGCAGTTGACATACCACAAATATTTAAATCTTTCCATTAAGCAACTGAGCTATGGGGCTGGAGTGTGCCTTTCAACGTCTTTAAAAGGGCGATGAACAAGGCAGTGAAGTTCCGCTCATGTCTAGAAGATAAAGATAAATGTAGTTCTCGATCGCATGCATGGATGGTGATGAAACACTATGAGGCTTTAACACTAGCACCATAGTTGACCATTCTATTTCTGGTGCATATAAAACACACTTATGATTTTACATTTTGGCAAAACACCAGCACCGCCAGTCGTCAAACATGGAAATATTCCGGCCCCACAGAATGTAGACTTTGCAACGCAAAAAAGGAGGACTTTATCCACTTGATCTGCATCTGTCCTAAACTGCGCAAGTTTCGCTTATCTATATTAAAGAGAAGCTTCAACGACAGAGGCATTCGAACGTGCAGGGAAGAGATACTTGCGAGCCTTAGCCCTGTGGACCCGCAGTTAAACTGAAAACTCGTGAAATTCTTGACAATAGCTCCAATTGATTAATCCTAGTCCAACTCTTCACCAAAGTAAATAGTGTCGCCTGGGAAAGAGCTGGATGCCAGCAAAAGGAAATGAACCATTGGATTGAACCACTCAGTCTGCTTGGCTGACTCAATTGCACAAAGGCAGATTTGCACGAGTTCTATAACTATCAAGATTGGTTTAGAAGGTTATTTATTGATGCATTTACAGCTCTATCCTCAGAATGAGGGATCGCACTTCTTTCCTAACATCTTTGACTTTATGATGTTGTTATAACTATAATACTATCATGATTTTTAATTTCCAATATTGTTATGGTTTTAATTAACGGAAACAGTAAAGAATTGATTGCTTGACATGCTGCTGGAGTGCAGCCACAGCATGCACCACCACCTGCTGGGCACCTGTCCTGCCTGCCCTTGTCTGCCTGTGGCACAAAAGGCTCACAGGCCCCCTGCAGAGAAGCCATGCAAGAAAAGCAGGGCACCCAGAAGCATAGACACTTGCATAAACCTTCACCTGCCCCTGGGGCACTCCTGGGCAGAGACTGAACTGCCAAGCATTCCGCAGCCCTCTCCGCCAGTCCCTCCCTCTTCTCCTCTGAGTGGATTGCCTCTATGCATTCGGGAAGCAGTCAGTGACCGCGAGTGCCCCCTGATCTGGTCTGGGGTGTTAAAGTTCTACTGCAGATTAAGAGTGGCCAACTACACCCTGCTCCAGGTTTCTCTGGGCATTAACTAAGTTTTAAAACAACCCCATAGAAATTGCAATTTACTGACTTTGTGAAAGACATTCATGGAGTCTTGGGCCCTCCTACGAGTTAAGGGCTATCAGGCACATGCATCAACGGTTTTTGCGAGCGCAAACGGTGCAATTCGCAAAAATCAGCCGTTTGCGCTCGCAAATTGGCCTTTAGTGATGCATGAAAGTGTTTGGCAAGCGCAATTTAAGAATTCGCATTTGTTTGCGAGTTCCTAAATTGCGATTGCATTTAAGGATTTGCAATTTGCGATTCCTTAAATGCAATCCAAGAAGTACTTCAAAATAGCGATTACGCTATTTGGGACCGCAAACTTCAGTGAAATCAAACTGGTCTGTAATTTGCTAAAACTTTGAAAAATGCAATAAAATGCATTTTTCAAAGTATCAGGTTACACACACACATGCCCTTGGGGCATGTGTGTGCGCAACATGGGTGCACATCACAATTTCAGGGGTGCAACAGGGTGTCCTTTTGACACCTTTGCACCCTTGAAATTGCATGCGCAATTTGCGAGTACATATTGGTACTCGCAAATTGCGCATGCAATTTCCCATTCATTCCTATGGGCCTGTAGGCCCATTGGAATGAATGGGAAGCCATTCCTTAATTGCGAGTCGCAATTTGCGAGTCGCAATTAAGGAATGTTTAGAAATCGCAATTTTAATAGCGATTTCTACATGCATAGGCTTTTGGGAGTCCCTATTTGCGATTCCTTAATAATCGCAATTAAGGACTCGCAAAAGCATTTCTTGATGCATGTACCCCTATATTTCAATCCAGTGATCACATTTTTGCACAGGGATCAGAATTACGAGGCGTGTGGTAATTATTACACCTTTGCAGTTTTCCCCTGATAAATTCCGGCAGCTAAAATCCGGCAAAATTGTGGTAAATACCCCACCCTATTTCGACAAAATGTTAAGGAGGGCCAAGCCTTAAAATGAATCGCATACACAAAATGCCACAGGTTATTGTAGTATTACAGACAGCTACACCACAAAAGATCCAGTATTTCAGTACTAATTAATTAATGCATGCATACATAAAAAGTAATCTTGTTCTTATTAGTCCGACATCAGACAGCATCACCCTGGCCCCTACTTCATGTGCAGTACTCAGGTGTGTTTTATGTATTAAAAGACGAAGGACTCAGCACTGGTATCAATGAACACAAGGTAAACAAAATTGATGTTGGATGATTCGGTTTTCAGTAAAGCGATTGTGTCTTGAATGTTATATTCCCTCAGGAAGGTGTGTGGAAAGTTGAACACTTTACTCCACCAGCAGGTGACGAAAGCAACTGTTTTTGGGACAAGCAACTGTTTGTGGGACACCTACAAATATAGTGAAGGCAGACGTATGTTTTTGTTGCTTATGTTTGTGCCTGCAGAAATTCAAATAGAAGGTCATCTGACGTGAGAATCACTTTCCTTATAATAGTGTGATGTGTCTGATTCAAACAACCTGGATCAGACATGGAGCTGAGAAGAGACTGACCTGTCCCATCATGATGTGCAAACAGTATGTGGCATTTGTGTTCATTTCTCCTCTTAATGCAGCGACTAATGATGCACCTGGTGTTTTCTACAAGTTGCTAAGAAAGTTGATTTTTAGGGCAGCTAGAGGTGTAAAAAAAGGATGGGGTAAGAGGAAATGTCATTAATGTTTTTGAAACTGTCCCTAAGGGGTGTCAGTTGTGGATCATTCCTATTTTCCATCACTGATACCAATCATTTTAAGATGGCCGGAGAGGTACCCACTGCTCCATGCATGCCCTAATCGCAGTAGATCATCTTCTGCATGTGCGCAACCCAGAGACAACGAAGATGCAGCCACTCCTCATGCCTATGCTATGGCCTACCATCCTGGTAGTGGGAGGCCTCCCAGCAAGCCCATCCCTCGTTCTTTTTGTCTGGCTCTATTAACAGTAAGCCTGTTTGGTTGGTTCATTGTGTGACTACCTAAGGAGGAGTGAGTGGTCGGCTAGAAGGAGTTAAATGAACTGTGCTCACTGCCTTTTCTAGCGTTAGACAATTGGTCTACAAGGACACTTTCTTGCAAGTTCTGGATCAGTACACTCAAGATTTGAACTTTTTTGGTGGGCTGTGTATCCATGCGCCCACTTATTCAAAGAAGGATTTGCCATGATCCTGAGCTCCTTCGAATGGTAAGACCAATGTGCCAACCAGGCCCGGCTCCAGGAATTTTTATTTGGGTGGGCCAAGGGTGCATTCGGGTGGGCCACTACCGGCCCAATTTGTCGTTCTGGAGGTAGTCTACAAGCCATAGATTACATCATATCTACTTTAAAACAGTCACTATGGTACAAGGATTGCTTCTGTGTGTATACAGAGCATGTGGAGAGTTATTTATTGGCGCCCCACCACTGACCTCTTTCTCTGTAGATACCTTTACTACCACCCTCCAACAGTGCACTCCATCTCTCCGTAGCCCCTCCCCCTCATGACCTCCTCCTCAGACTCCCTCACTACCACCCTCCACAAGTGCCCCTCATCTCTCCGTATCTCCCACCCTCCCCCCATGACCTCCTCCTCGGATTCCCTCACTGCCACCCTCCAACAGTGCCCTTCATCTCTCCAAAGCCCCTCCTCCTCATGACCTCGTCCTCGGATTCCCTCACTACCACCCTCCAACAGCGCCCCTCCTCTCTCCAAAGGCCCTCCTCCTCATGACCTCCTACTTGGATTCCCTCATTGCCACCCTCCACCAGTGCCCCTCATCGCTCCATAGCCTCTCCCCCTATTGACCTCCTCCTCGGATTCCCTCATTGCCACCCTCCACCAGTGCCCCTCATCCCTCCAAAGCGCCTCCCCCTCATGACCTCCTCCTCAGACTCCATCACTACCACACTCCACCTGTGCCCCTCATTTCTCCGTATCTCCCACCCTCCTCCCATGACCTCCTCCTTGGATTCCGTAATTGCCACCCTCCACCAGTGCCCCTCATCGCTCCATAGCCTCTCCCCCTCATCACCTCCTCCGCAGACTCCTTCACTACCACCCTCCAACAGTGCCCTTCATCTTTCCGTAGCCCCCCTCATGACCACCTCCTTGGTTTACCTCACTGCCACCCTCCAACAGTGCCCCTCATCGCTCTATAGCCTCTCTGCCTATTGACCTCCTCCTCGGATTCCCTAATTGCCACCCTCCAACAGTACCCATCATCACTCCATAGCCCTTCTCTCATATGCTTTTCATTTGTTGTATAGCGCTACTCGTAGTGTAGGGTTTCACAGTACTTTATATCACGCACACATTATGCAGAGACAATGAATCATACAAGTATGTAAATCAGCCTACAGGGAATGTCACATAAGCCAATGAGGATTACCAGGTGTAGGAATCACGTCATCCATACTGGTGGGCAGTATGTTTTAAGAGGGTTTGGTCTGGAGAAGCACAAACGCAGGATTTAAAGCATACCCCAGTGGTTGGGGGTTGGCTTTACTGATTAAAATGTATATCTGCCAAAACAAACTCTTTATAGCAACATTAGAGTAATGAAAGACTGGGGAAATTCTAACTATATTGCAACACAAAAAAAATAAGTTCTAATTATACCATTCAGGTTTGTATGCAGCTCTTTGATGTCAGTTCATAGGTCACTGTCATATTTTAGAATTGTAACTTCTGTACTGCAAGTAACCAAGTAACCCACTGAGCTATCCACATAAAATACAGTTTATCTGCATTTAAAAATTACGAACAGACAAAATATTGCTCTCCAGCAGGATCATTAATCACCAGAGTTATATGGACATTTTAGTAGTTGTGTCTTGCATCCGTCATGATAACGATACAACAATATAAATTAAATATACACAGCATACACGAAGTATGTGTCTTGCTAGGCCCTCACAGATTTTTAAAATATTAACTAATATACACACATCCTCGAAGCATACACGAAGTATGTATCTAGCTGGGACTTTGCAGATTTTAAAAAACGGAACAATAGCCACACATTCTCTTACCTGCTCCGTTCAAACTCTGTGTCGCAGCCGGATCTGATAAACAGCTGAAGGGGTCAGGAAAGGTGAATAAGGATCAACAAACTCCTTTTCTCCAGCGCTGAAAAGAAGGATATATCCACGCAGCAGGACAGTACGCACAGATTACCCGGTGCCAAAGAGGATTTCTCCCCTTCGCCATGCCCCTGTACCTGCACGAGTGGGCGGGGACACAACCCACCTTTCTAAAAGGAGATGCGTGATTGGGGGTGCCTGTGAGAGAGAGCCCAAGCCCAATCACGCAATTCCTAGAAAAATAAGAAAAATAACGTTCAGAGGAACGTTTTAAATTGCACTGGCCATTTTCTGTTGGCTTTCCTGACGTCACTGCGAGGGCCAAGGTTCAAGTTTGGGTGGGCCAGGCTCAAGATTGGGTGGGCCTGGCCCACCAGGCCCACCCGCTAGAACCGGGCCTGGTGTCAACCTACATCTCTATGGATAATTCAACCCTGGGTGCAATAAGTACACTACCCATGTCATTCTTGATCACCTGACTGTAGCTTTGCCTGATAAATAAATATATTGCCCTCTGCCATTTCTTTAGCTGCTGCTAATAAGGGACTGTTCTGTAAGGAAGTTAATGGCAGCTTATTTATGGGGTGCTGTGAATGCAATGCTATAAAACGCCAGTATAAAGACCCAATACCTTTTCCTCTCTACCCAAGACAGAGTGCAGAGGACAGTTTTTCCATCAGGAGTAGTGTTTACCTATGTGGTGTTTCTGAACAGACTAGAACTTACTATAACTCAGGTAATAGAGCTTATATGTGTCGTTTCCCAAACTCTGCTCATGTTCACACTTTCCTGGCTATTAGACTCCTTCTGTCTCACATCAGAGAGCGGGACGAGGTTGCTAATTCTACTTCAGGTGCTCTTGAACTAACCAATAAGTGGCAAAATGAACTGTGGCTCTGGACTTCATTTCAGCTGCTAAATGTAGTTTGGGTCCATAATACGAGCCAAACATTCTGTCTGTATCCCCGATACATTCATGAAGCTGTAATAGCAAATTGGCAATGTATACAAAAGGGATAAAGTCTTGCATAGCATGATTTATGTATTGGACCAAGGTTGCGTCACTTCCGTAAAGTGTCTTAACTGAGGCAAGGGAACATCCCTGCTTATGCCTTACTTATTTTTAATGTCGAATAAAGAAGGCTTTCAGGGAATGGAACATGGTAAAGGACAGGATGTTTTCTATTTGATGAGCACTGAATTATCTGATAAACACTTGCGTTGTTGTATTGTAGAAAATAAAAAAGTGAGGGTTGGTGAAAATAAATGCACCATTCTATGTAACTGCTTGACTCAAGTAACTCAACTGCAATGTTTTCTTGTCCGTGCTAACTTAATTCGCAGCTGTGTGCTGTGAAGCACCCCTTGCACTGCAGGGAAGGATTTACATTTTTACTTGTTCAGATGAATCATATGGTGATACTTTTTGAAGGTCGCTGGCATCTTCTTCCATGAGTTCACACAAGCACCTGGTTGTACTGTAGAGAAATCCCATTGACCTGTTATAGATTATAAAAGTTTATATATTAGAGTTGTGAAAGAAAATCAATGTCTTCACACCTAGTTGCAGACTAAAACATGTTTATTGAAAACATAAATATCAAAAATAAGCACTCCCAGTGTGCGTGTACAAAACGGACATGATTAAACAATATAGCATTCTAGTTCAACACAATATAAATCAACAAAATCATTCAAATATAAAACAAGTTCAAAGTCACACACTTCTCCATCATTTGATTTACTTCAATTGCACATTCTCCTTCATGGTGTCTCCCAAGACACACATTTGCAAGAACTTGCATCACTAGGGCAATCTTTAACAAGCGTTAATGAATAAGCGGGCAGAGCCTTTATTAACTACAAATCGATTAATAATGCACATGCATAACTGTATGAGAATATAGATAACCATCATAAGAATGAGTATTGCAAACATTATTTCAAAGATATCCATTCCCATCCTCCAAAATTGCCCTTCCACTAGAGCCAAATTCCTACAGCATCTAAGCTGAATGTATCATGAATTTTATTCAGCTCACCAGCGCTCTCCCTACTGGTATATGCTTGTTCAAGAATACCGAGACAGGCATTGGGGATGTAAGGGCAGCACTCAGAACCACCTAAGGCACAGACACCACCCTTTGCTGCTAAAACCACATTCAAAGCCATTTAATTTGGTAAAATTCCAACTTATTGGGTCTCCAATTGTCCTAGTGTAACGTCGGAGGCATTTGCCATTTATTCTAATACCTAACAGTTGCATTGAATTCTCAGATTGCTTGTTTGACTCCATACATGGGTAAGAGGATGGAGAAGAAGCAATTTGTATCAGATGGCATGGACAGTCTTTCTTGATGGGGAAGTTCACTAGAGATGTGACGACAAATAGCAGGAAGCAGGAACCACAGAGGCAATGTAGCAAATGCCTGCCCAGTCTCTAGGTAGTCAGGGGTATGCTTGTTTGTTACACATAAAATAGCCACTATATATTGAGTGGGGAAATGTAATCAGGAATCACATCAAAAACATTGCCACATTCACTGCGGCCCATAATGACACTTTCAGTGTATGTCTAGTGGAAAAATGTCCGTGGATAGAGTAAGCATTGCGAATGGATATTTGAATAAAGTCGATCTAAAAATGTATAAAGGGGTCCCATACAGTTTGGTGGGCGGGGGTTGACATTGTTCCCAATCTTGAGGGCCTGGCAAGTGGCACAGGAGGAGCCAAACTGCTGGGCAATAGTAAGGAAGAGAGGACAAATCTGTGAGTACGTTCAGTATGGATCATGCTGTCTCTGCTTACATGGACAACGCAATGGGATAATCGAGCAAGAGCCCAGAGTTACACTTTTGGGGCATTCAGAGTAGACAAGTGAAGGAGCAATGACAAAATACATTGTAGAAAAGTGCTTCACAGTGACCAACATATACTGTAAACAGGTAGCGCGCACTGACAGAGATAAGCTGTAGCCAGATGTTCAGCAGTGATGGAGACACACTGTAGACAGGTGTCACACACTAATAGAGATACACTGTAGGCAGGTGATGTAGAATTGACACAAATGCATTGTACAGAGGTGGACCAGAAGTGACCGACATACAATGTAGGTAGGTGAGGCAGCAGTAATGGAGATGCACTGTAGACCATGGGTACTCCAAACATTTTCCCAGCAGCCACAAAGTTTGGTCTGTGACATGACCGAAGGTCTCATTGATGCAAGCAGGGTAGCGGTCAGGAGGTGGGCCACCGAGTGGCCCCCTATTTGGGCGTTGCTGTAAGGTGGGTATAGAGGAAGCAAAGCATATACATCTAGTGGCTGAACTGTACAATGTGAAACCAGAAAACTTGGGATTCATCTCAGCTTTCCCACTTTACCAAATTGTGTGATCCTAGGCAATTATTTTATTTCACTTTCCATCCTTTTTCTTCATTATCTCATATAAGAGGACCTCAAAATACCCGACTTCAGGATGTGTGCTGTACAAAACCTTCTCCTGTGTTTGATTTAATAAACTATAATGTTGTTCATGTATAATAGTAACCCAGGCCACCCAAAGAGTGCACAAAACAGCAGGATTTCCTCTTAGTTCACTATTGGCATTGTTGTCAGGGTAGGGCAGAAGAATGAATGTTTCTGAATTCTGGAAAATATCACTTTATAAAAAAAATACTTCTCAATGCACTAACATAATCTGATATACTGCGGTGACATGGTTCTGCATGTTAATGAAATACACTTTTTGAATTTTGAAGAAACCTTATCAGTTTCACACTTTTGCTGCAAAATGTCCTTAAAATGAAGGTGCTCCTAAAGTTAGGCGGTGTAGGACAACCTAGCTACTTCCTTTCATCAACTTAAATTAACCTTTAAATAAAGACATGTCTGTTTTTAATATCTAATGTTAGTGCTGAGTCCAGTAAACAGCAGCGCAGTGCTTCTGTTGGCCAGAGGGCTGCATGTAAAGGTCAGGAGTATCAATGCTGTAGACAAATGCTGCATTAAAGACTTAGATGCACTGTGGTCAGATGCTCAGCAGTGTTAGAAAAACACTGTAGGCAGGTGATGCAGCATTGCTATGGATGCATGGCTGAGTCATGTGCCAGCAGTGACCGACATACACTGTAGGCAGGTGATGCAGCATTGCTATGGATGCATTGCTGAGTCATGCGCCAGCAGTGACCGACATACACTGTAGGCAGGTGATGCAGCATTGATATGGATGCATTGCTGAGTCATGCGCCAGCAGTGACCGACATACACTGTAGGCAGGTGATGCAGCATTGAGATGAATGCATTGCTGAGTCATGCGCCAGCAGTGACCGACATACACTGTAGGCAGGTGATGCAGCATTGCTATGGATGCATTGCTGAGTCATGCGCCAGCAGTGACCGACATACACTGTAGGCAGGTGATGCAGCATTGCTATGGATGCATTGCTGAGTCATGCGCCAGCAGTGACCGACATACACTGTAGGCAGGTGATGCAGCATTGCTATGGATGCATTGCTGAGTCATGCGCCAGCAGTGACCGACATACACTGTAGGCAGATGATGCAGCATTGATATGGATGCATTGCTGAGTCATGCGCCAGCAGTGACCGATATACACTGTAGGCAGGTGATGCAGCATTGATATGGATGCATTGCTGAGTCATGCGCCAGCAGTGACCGACATACACTGTAGGCAGGTGATGCAGCATTGAAATGAATGCATTGCTGAGTCATGCGCCAGCAGTGACCGACATACACTGTAGGCAGGTGATGCAGCATTGCTGTGGATGCATTGCTGAGTCATGCGCCAGCAGTGACCGACATACACTGTAGGCAGGTGATGCAGCATTGATATGGATGCATTGCTGAGTCATGCGCCAGCAGTGACCGACATACACTGTAGGCAGGTGATGCAGCATTGCTGTGGATGCATTGCTGAGTCATGCGCCAGCAGTGACCGACATACACTGTAGGCAGGTGATGCAGCATTGATATGGATGCATTGCTGAGTCATGCGCCAGCAGTGACCGACATACACTGTAGGCAGGTGATGCAGCATTGAGATGAATGCATTGCTGAGTCATGCGCCAGCAGTGACCGACATACACTGTAGGCAGGTGATGCAGCATTGCTGTGGATGCATTGCTGAGTCATGCGCCAGCAGTGACCGACATACACTGTAGGCTGGTGAAGCAGCATTGCTGTGGATGCAATGCTGAGTCATGCGCCAGCAGTGGCCGACATACACTGTAGGCAGGTGATGCAGCATTGCTGTGGATGCATTGCTGAGTCATGCGCCAGCAGTGACCGACATACACTGTAGGCTGGTGAAGCAGCATTGCTATGGATGCATTGCTGAGTCATGCGCCAGCAGTGACCGACATACACTGTAGGCTGGTGAAGCAGCATTGCTGTGGATGCAATGCTGAGTCATGCGCCAGCAGTGGCCGACATACACTGTAGGCAGGTGATGCAGCATTGCTATGGATGCATTGCTGAGTCATGCGCCAGCAGTGACGGACATACACTGTAGGCAGGTGAAGCAGCATTGCTATGGATGCATTGCTGAGTCATGCGCCAGCAGTGACGGACATACACTGTAGGCAGGTGAAGCAGCATTGACAGAGATACACGTAGAGAAGTACTGCAACAACGACATAGACACATTTTAGACCAGGGGTCTTCAAACTGGGGGGTGGGCCCCCCTAGGGGGAGCCTCAAGTGATCCCAGGGGGGGCGCTAGGCTCTGGCCAAAAGAAGCATGATGGTTATAATAGTGCTTTGTTTTAAGCAAAAAAAAATGAGCGGCAGTAAGCCACTCTGTACTGGGCAATCACTCACATATGTTGTCATTTATATACTAGCTGTAAGTATGTGTCAAAAGGGAAAGGACTCCAAATATTCTTTCAACCCCCCACCCCCATTTCTAATAATCACACTGTGGACACTTTTACAAGTTAGTAAGGCCTGTCTGACCAGAATAGTATGTTTGGCAAACATGTATTTGGTTGCATTTTTAAAACTGTAACAGAACTTAACCGGAACGTTTAAATATGTTTAGACATATTTAAACATTGCCTGTTCAAAAAAAGAATTGTAAAAATGTCTAAGGGGGGCCCTGATTCTTTTTTTCACTGGGGGGCACAGCATAAATAAGTTTGAGGACCTCTGTTTTAGACAGACGTTCAGTAGTGACAAAGTTACACTGTAGTGTACATTGAAGGCATGTGAAGCAACATTGACAGAGATGCACTAAACGAGTGTTATCGCTTAGAGCTGCATTTACAGAGCAGATGTTTGTTTTTGCCATCAAGACTTCCTGTCAGTGTGCAGTCGAGTTAATTTGTTACTTTTGTGCTTTGGTATGTTTTGAGATTTGCTTTCAGAGTGTGCATTTGAGTTTTGACAAACCGCACTGTTAAAATAAATAATTCTGGCATGCAGGGAACATAGTCACCCACCAGATGGCGCTTCTCTTTTCTGCGGTGCTAGAGTAAGGATAGTAAAACCGTGTTCTTGTATAATTCTCTCACGTATTCTGTGTAACACGAGGCAGCAGACCCTATATGCATGTGTGGAGAAAAGGGCTGAGCGCTCGTGTCACTCAGTCCTAGAGTCAAGACATGTCAGGTGCCTCGGGTTAAAGTGGGTTCGGTCCTTTGAAGGTCCGGGCCTGGAGGACTCTTCCTCAGAGGTTACTTATGGGGCCAAAATGTTGAGTAAATAGAAATAAATAGATCTCCGTATGGACCTTCTGGAGTTATTGGGGAGTTATTCTACCAAAAAGGTGGTGAATTGTTGTGCCTATTTCAGTATGTCCACTACTTGACCAGTTCAAAATGTCAACAAGCAGGCAGGTCAAGATTAACAGATCTATCTGTCATGCCGAGTACCCTGTTTCCCTTTAAATGTCTTTCCAGGACTGGCTGATGGGAAAGCAGAATGGAATTCCACAGTGTATGTACCTATGTATTATTTAATGTTTCAGCATTAGAAACAGCCATAAAATGAAAAACTGATTCATAGAAATCAATGAATGGCTTGTTTTAAAATACAGTCAATTACTCATATCATCTTCAAAGCAGGTCTTATTAATACCTTTCCTAAGGAGAAATATGATGATAATAATTCGTTTGTAAAAGTCCCTGTGGGAGAGGATGTCTGTGTGTGACTTTAAAGTCTAGGCAGAGTCAAGTCTAGTGGCCTTCCATGCTGGAAATATGTACGCAGCTACCGATAAAAAGATGGCTTCAGATTCTGCCCTGTAGCCTCCCCCACCATCTGATCTTATGTTTTATAAAAAAGTGGACGCAAGTTCAGTCTCCTTGAAATTATCTATCCCACAGGAGCATGAAGTGTAATACATTTTTCGCACCTCCTGTCACATACATTCCAACAGACCTGATTCCGGTGGGAGATTCCCGGTTTAGGAAGCCAAACATGGCTTTATTTTTGCTGTCTCCTGCCTACAATTGCCTCTGCTTCAATAGATGTCAATGAGGAAAATACATTCCTGCAATTTGTTTTTCAAAATCTCCCACTTTCCTGTTCTGAAATGTTGGCTTGTTTGCTATTGTGCAATTGCAGCTGCCTGAACATGTTGTGGTATTGGACCAGTTTTTAGTATTGCCCAGGACCGGCAGTGTTCCTAATCAAAACTTCAAATACAGTCATCTTTTTGCCTCTTGAAAAATACGGTCCAAATATGTTTTATAGGGGACCCTGGATTTAAATATTAAAATCTGTGTCAATAATGTACCTCCTTGCTAAGTACAGTTCATCTAGAAGGTAGGTCCATTATTGTTTCTTAATTATTTGCAGGCCGGATCAATTCATTAGGTCGGGCTGAGGCAGTGATCAGATCAGCTTATTTCAGTAAGGACTTTAACAGTGTGATTTAAACACTGACATTGAGAATGCATTTTCTTGGGCCTTATGATGAGAAGGGCTTTTAAGTAAGGTCCCAGTTTTGGATTATTCCACAGGTGAGCTCAATACAGTACAGGTTTTAGGGTAGTTATAGCTTCGACTTTAGATATGTCCAACTCTGCCCTTAGTTCTGCCATTGGGGTCCCAGGGCCAAGATGTAATAGTCATTTAAAAAAACATTCTTGGCTTTTTGCATCGCTGGTACCCTTCTATACCCCCAACGCTCAGATCCACATGAGCTAGCAGCCAGGGCTTTCCTTTTGTATGCATTGAGTGCTCAGAGACATTTTAAGGCATGGGCAAAGAAGGCTACTGCCCAGGGCCCCAGCCTTCCAAGGGTCCCCTGGGAAAGTGAACATTCTCTCTGTTTGACTTCTGTCTACTCTGTTTCTCTATCTAAGCCTCTCTCCCTTTGTGCTTACCTCTGCCGCTGACTTTGTTCCTCTAGCCAGTATCATCCCAGGATTTTTGGGGTACCGGTCAAGACATATTTTAACTGGTTTTTGTGACTCTGTTAAAGGTTACCATATAATTTAGTGTTGTTTGGCATCATGCAGGCTTGAATTAGCAGGAAAAGGGTATCAAATTGCTGGTGCATCCAAATTCATAGCCGATAGCACTTTTTAGGTCTCGCTCTGAAAGCCAGCGCTTCAGCGCTGGCTCTGAGCGAGACATTTTGTAGTGTGGTTGCAGAAATGCAACCACTCTTTTTGGCTGGCATCGAGTGTGCGGTTACGCGCACAATGACGAGCGGAGGCGGCATATGGCTTTCCTCTCTCGTCATGGTGCGCGCACATCGCACACCATTTGCCAGCCTGCTTCGCAATCTCTCCTCCCTTCTCCCCCTCCCTTTTCGGCAGCTTTGATGAAGCTCCTCTGCTGCTGGCATTCCCCCCTCCCTTCTCGCCCAGCCCTTCTTGTCTAACTTTCTCTCTCTCTCGCCTGCCTCTGCTGCTGGCATTCCCCCCTCCCTTCTCGCCCAGCCCTTCTTGTGAACTTTCTCTCTCTCTCGCCTGCCTCTGCTGCTGGCATTCCCCCCTCCCTTCTCGCCCAGCCCTTCTTGTCTAACTTTCTCTCTCTCTCTGGCCTGCCTCTGCTGCTGGCATTCCCCCCTCCCTTCTCGCCCAGCCCTTCTTGTCTAACTTTCTCTCTCTCTCTCGCCTGCCTCTGCTGCTGGCATTCCCCCCCTCCCTTCTCGCCCAGCCCTTCTTGTCTAACTTTCTCTCTCTCTCGCCTGCCTCTGCTGCAGGCATTCCCCCTCCCTTCTCGCCCAGCCCTTCTTGTGTTCAATGTAAAGTGCCCGGCTTCTCCTTCAAATTAGGTGTGTGCAGTATCAAATGCCCGAAATGAATAAAGCATAACCGGATACGCACTGTGAACGAACGTGGGCATTTCAGGATGAGATGAAAGCACACATCTGACATGGGACTTAACAGTGGTTTGTTGGAAACAGTTCCAGCCTCTGACTGCCTAAAAGTATGTCACTTGCTGCAACAAAAAAAAACTACAATAAATGCTTGTTTATTGCTCATTCTCCTGCCAAACTCTCTGCGAATTAACCTCTCTCTCTACCTCTCTCTCTCTCTCTCTCTACCTCTCCCTCTTTCCACCTCTCTAAATCTCTCTCTCTCTCTACCTCTCTCTCTACCTCTCTCTACCTCTCTCTCTCCACCTCTCTACCTCTCTCTCTATACCTCTCTCTACCTCTCTCTCTCTACCTCTCCCTCTCTCCACCTCTCTCTCTCTACCTCTCTCTCTGCCTCTCTCTCTCTACCTCTCTGCCTCTCTCTCTACCTCACTACCCCTCTACCATCTCCTTCTACCTCTCTAACTCGCTACCTCTCTCTCTCTCCCTTTACCTCTCTCTCTACCTCTCTCCCTCTCTCTCTACCTCTCTCTCTCTCTCTCTCTACCTCTCTCTCTCTCTCTCTACCTCTCTCCCTCTCTCTCTCTCTACCTCTCTCCACCTCTCTACCTCTCTCTCTCTCTACCTCTCTCTCTGTACCTCTCTCTACCCCTCTCTCTCTACCTCTCTCTCTCTCTCTCTACCTCTCTGCCTCTCTCTCTATCTCACTACCACTCTACCATCTCCTTCTACCTCTCTAACTCTCTACCTCTCTCTCTCTCCCTCTACCTCTCTCTCTCTCTCCCTCTCTCTCTCCCTCTCTCTCTTCCTCTCTCTCTCTCTACCTCTCTCCCTCTCTCTCTACCTCTCTCTCTCAACCTCTCTCTACCTCTCTACCTCTCTCTCTATCTCACTACCACTCTACCATCTCCCTTCTACCTCTCTAACTCTCTACCTATCTCTCTCTAACTCTCTCTCTACCCCTCTCTCTCTACCCCTCTCTCTCTACCCCTCTCTCTCTACCTCTCTCTCTACCTCTCTGCCTCTCTCTCTACCTCACTACCACTCTACCATCTCCTTCTACCTCTCTAACTCTCTACCTATCTCCCGCTACCTCTCCCTCTACCTCTCTCTCTCTACCTCTCTCTCTCTCTCTACCTCTCTACCTCTCTCTACCTCTCTCTCTCTCTCTCTACCTCTCTATCTCTCTACCTCTCTCCCGCTCTACCTCTCTACCTCTCTCTCTCTCTACCTCTCTCTCTACCTCTCTCTCTCTCTACCTCTCTCTACCTCTCCCTCTACCTCTCTCTATACCTCTCTACCTCTCTCTCTCTCTACCTCCCTCTACCTCTCTCCCTCTACCTCCCTACCTCTCTCTCTCTACCTCTCTCTCTCTCTACCTCTCTCTCTCTACCTCTCTCTCTCTACCACTCTACCTATCTCTCTCTACCTCTCTCTCTACCTCTCCCTCTCTACCTCTCCCTCTCTCTCTCTACCTCTCCCTCTCTCTCTCTACCTCTCCCTCTCTACCTCACTGCCACTCTGCCTCTACCCCTGTATCTCTCTACCTCTCTCTCTCTAACTCTCTCTCTCTACCTCTCTCTCTACCTCTCTCTCTCCCTCTCTCCACCTCTCTCCCTCTACCTCTCTCTCTCTACCTCTCTCTCTCTCTCTCTCTCTCTCTCTCTCTCTCTACCTCTCTACCTCTCTCTCTCTCTCTACCTCTCTACCTCACTACCTCTCTCTCTCTACCTCTCTCTACCTCTCTACATCTCTTTCTCTACCTCTACCTCTCTCTCTCTACCTCTCTACCTCTCTCTCTCTCTACCTCTCTACCTCTCTCTCTACCTCTCTACCTCTACCTCTCTACCTCTCTCTACCTCTGTCCACCTCTCTACCTCTCTACCTCTGTCCACCTCTCTACCTCTCTACCTCTGTCCACCTCTCTCCCTCTCTCTACCTCTGTCCACCTCTCTACCTCTGTACACCTCTCTACCTCTCTACCTCTGTCCACCTCTCTCCCTCTCTCTACCACTGTCCACCTCTCTACCTCTCTCTACCTCTGTCCACCTCTCTACCTCTCTCTACCTCTGTCCACCTCTCTACCCCTCTCTACCTCTGTCCACCTCTCTACCTCTCTCTACATCTCTACATCTGTCTAGCTCTATCTCTACTTCTATACACCTCTCTACCTCTCTCTACCTCGCTACCTCTCTCTATACTTCTCTACCTCTCTCTCTAACTCTCTCTCTCTACCTCTCTACCTCTCCCTCTACCTCTCTCTATACCTCTCTACCTCTCTCTCTCTACCTCTCTCTACCTCTCTCTCTCTACCTCTCTCTACCTCTCCCTCTCTACCTCTCGCCCTCACTCTCTCTCTACCTCTCTCTCTCTCTCTCTCTCTCTCTACCTCTCTCTCTCTACCTCTCTCTCTCTCTACCTCTCTCTCTACCTCTCTCTTTCTACCTCTCTGCCTCTCTCTCTACCTCACTACCACTCTACCATCTCCTTCTACCTCTCTAACTCTCTACCTCTCTCTCTCTCCCTCTACCTCTCTCCCTCTCTCTCTCTACCTCTCTACCTCTCTCTCTCTACCTCTCTCTCTCTCTACCTCCCTCTCTCTCTACCTCTCTCCCTCTCTCCCTCTCTCTCTCTACCTCTCTCTCTCTACCTCTCTCTTTCTACCTCTCTCTCTCTACCTCTCTCCACCTCTCTACCTCTCTCTCTCTCTACCTCTCTCTCTCTACCTCTCTCTCTACCCCTCTCTCTCTACCTCTCTCTCTCTCTCTCTACCTCTCTGCCTCTCTCTCTACCTCACTACCACTCTACCATCTCCTTCTACCGCTCTAACTCTCTACCTCTCTCTCTCTCCCTCTACCTCTCTCTCTACCTCTCTCTCTCTCCCTCTCAACCTCTCTCTCTCTACCTCTCTCTCTCTCTATCTCTCTCCCTATCTCTCTACCTCTCTCTCTCTCCACCTCCCTAACTCTCTCTCTCTACCTCTCTCTCTCAACCTCTCTCTACCTCTCTCTCACTACCACTCTACCATCTCCTTCTACCTCTCTAACTCTCTACCTATCTCTCTCTACCTCTCTCTCTCTACCTCTCTCTCTCTACCCCTCTCTCTCTACCCCTCTCTCTCTACCTCTCTCTCTACCTCTCTGCCTCTCTCTCTACCTCACTACCACTCTACCATCTCCTTCTACCTCTCTAACTCTCTACCTATCTCTCTCCACCTCTCCCGCTACCTCTCCCTCTACCTCTCCCTCTACCTCTCCCTCTACCTCTACCTCTCCCTCTACCTCTCTCTCTACCTCTCTCTCTCTACCTCTCTACCTCTCTCTCTCTCTACCTCTCTACCTCTCTCTACCTCTCTCTACCTCTCTCTCTCTCTACCTCTCTCTCTCTCTCTCTCTCTCTACCTCTCTATCTCTCTACCTCTCTACCTCTGTCCACCTCTCTACCTCTCTACCTCTGTCCACCTCTCTACCTCTGTCCACCTCTCTCCCTCTCTCTACCTCTGTCCACCTCTCTACCTCTCTCTACCTCTGTCCACCTCTCTACCTCTCTCTACCTCTGTCCACCTCTCTACCTCTCTCTACCTCTGTCCACCTCTCTACCCCTCTCTACCTCTGTCCACCTCTCTACCTCTCTCTACATCTCTACATCTGTCTAGCTCTATCTCTACTTCTATACACCTCTCTACCTCTCTCTACCTCGCTACCTCTCTCTATACTTCTCTACCTTTCTCTCTACCTCTCTCTCTCTCTACCTCTCTACCTCTCCCTCTACCTCTCTCTATACCTCTCTACCTCTCTCTCTCTCTACCTCTCTCTACCTCTCCCTCTCTCACTCTACCTCTCGCCCTCTCTCTATCTCTACCTCTCTCTCTCTCTACCTCTCTCTCTCTCTCTACCTCTCTCTCTCTACCTCTCTCTCTCTCTCTACCTCGCTCTCTCTCTACCTCGCTCTCTCTACCTCGCTCTCTCTCTCTACCTCTCTCTCTCTACCTCTCTCTCTCTCTACCTCGCTCTCTCTCTACCTCTCTCTCTCTCTACCTCTCTCTACCTCTCCCTCTCTCCCTCTACCTCTCGCCCTCTCTCTATCTCTACCTCTCTCTCTCTCTACCTCTCTCTCTCTCTCTCTCTACCTCTCTCTCTCTACCTCTCTCTCTCTCTACCTCGCTCTCTCTCTCTCTACCTCTCTCTCTCTACCTCTCTCTCTCTCTACCTCTCTCTCTCTACCTCTCTACCTCTCTCTCTCTCTACCACTCTACCTATCTCTCTCTACCACTCTACCTATCTCTCTCTACCTCTCTCTCTACCTCTCCCTCTCTCTCTCTACCTCACTGCCACTCTACCTCTGACTCTACCCCTGTATCTCTCTACCTCTCTCTCTCTAACTCTCTCTTTCTACCTCTCTCTCTACCTCTCTACCTCTCTCTCTACCTCTCCACCTCTCTCCCTCTCTCTCTCTACCTCTCTCCCTCTCTCTCTCTACCTCTCTACCTTTCTCTCTCTCTACCTCTACCTCTCTACCTCTCTACCTCACTACCTCTCTCTCTTTCTACCTCTCTCTCTACCACTCTCTACCTCTACCTCTCTCTCTTTCTCTACCTCTACCTCTCTCTACCTCTCTACCTCTCTCTCTACCTCTCTCTCTACCTCTCTCTCTACCTTTCTACCTCTCTCTCTCTACCTCTCTACCTCTCTCTCTACCTCTCTCTCTACCTCTCTCTGCCTCTCTACCTCTGTCCACCTCTCTACCTCTGTCCACCTCTCTACCTCTGTCCACCTCTCTACCTCTCTACCTCTGTCCACCTCTCTACCTCTGTCCTCCTCTCTACCTCTGTCCTCCTCTCTACCTCTGTCCACCTCTCTACCTCTCTCTACCTCTGTCCACCTCTCTACCTCTCTCTACCTCTGTCCACCTCTCTACCTCTCTCTACCTCTGTCCACCTCTCTACCTCTCTCTACCTCTGTCCACCTCTCTACCTCTCTCTACATCTCTACATCTGTCTAGCTCTCTCTCTACCACTATACACCTCTCTACCTCTCTCTACCTCGCTACCTCTCTCTCTACCTCTCTCTACCTCTCAAATATAGCTACAACGTCTACGTATAATACGGTACGCTAAGTGGCAGCCGCAGCCTAAAATCACTTCTTGTCCTTAAAAAAAAAAACAATCATTACCATATCCAATATATCTCCCCTTTATGACCTTATAAGTATTTACTTCTGCAGCACAATATCCTTTCGTCAACAACAACAAATGTTGCACAGCTAAACACTTATAAGGTCCCAAAGGCGAGACCTATTGGCTATGCCAATGCTTGTTATAAATACATTGGGCAGATGTGTGCAAGCACACAACCTTACATTCGCCTTTTGGGCCATTTTTCACTTTAGCCTTATTTTCTCAGTGAAGTTGCTTCCGGATACTGATGATCTTTTCTAAAAGTCCTTGCTCTTTCAACATGACCCATAATTGGGTGATAATTCACAGGATCATTGTGCGACCCTTTCTCGTGAAGTGGAACAGTGATGGCAGATCTCCAGGAAGCAGGACCCTCCTTGTGTTCCCAGATTGCATTATTAGCTGTTGTCAATACATGGTCCAGATTGATGGGTTAATCCGATATACTTCTGAAGGTATTATGTAGTGACCTGGTGCTTTCAAAGGTTTTTTTTCTAAGTATGGCCTCACAGACTTCTTTATATGTGAAGTGAGGTGTAGGCTTTAGGGCATAGTCTACATCTGCGGGCATGGTCGCGGCCTTATTTGGGTGGTGGTCATCTGTATTAAGATTTGTACATGCCTCCTCTTCTGGGGAACCTGAGGCAGAGGCCTCTGACACATGGCAGAGAAATGCTTTTTGGCTGATGCCCATTTCTAGATTTTTAACTGGGCCCTCATAGCCCCATCTCACCATTTCTCGGAAGTTTCTTGATTTTTGTCCCTGAGGCTTACTTGAAGGGCGTCCCATGCTTAAAATGCAGTTCTCCCTTCTTGCACTTCATCGAGCATTTATATGCTTGTTTTTTTTTTAGATGCTCTTCCCCTCCTGGTTACTGTGTCTAATTCTCATGGCATTTGACAATGTATGTTTACGCTTTAGGATTCAGGGTCAAACCACTCGGCCTGTACGTTCTGTGCAAGGCTGGTACACGAGGTTGAGCTTCTTTAGAATGCTTGCTTATGGTATGTGTTAATTTCAGGAGGGTCTCCAGACTCTCAATAGCTCCTCAGCCCAGTGAATTCTTCATTTTTGATCAACGCAAACGATTGCCATTCCAGTGGCTGTTTGCCTCCAGTCCATAAGGGTTATGGGGCTTGGTTTTCCAGATGATGTTTTCCTGTTTGTGTCTGAGCCAGGTTGTCCGGCTGTAGGTGGTAGAATGGGATTTCGTATAGCGCCTGACTCCAGCATTTAGATTGTTGGATGGAAAAGAACTTCTTTGTTATTTATTGAAGGCAGAATTTGTTGTGCCCCATTTAACCACACATGTTATGGTTACAGCCCCGATCCTGAGCTTGTGGCATTAATGACAAGATTGGTCAAAGATGAAAGAACATACTTTCCCTCCTTTCCTATGAATTTTAAACTGTTTTGGCACGTGAGGATTTAAGGCTCTATCTGGCATTCTAATACTTTCCATATATCAATCTTCGGTGTCGTCCATCAGCTGCTTTACACATTGGTAGGGTGTCCGTCTACTCTTCAGAAAGAGTCACTTTTACTAACAGCCCCAGACAGAAATAACTACAATTTGGGGCTATATTATACATTGTGCCTCAGAGTCGCAATGGGTGTGTGCGCCCCTTAGTGCACCCCCGGGGCACAATGGTAATACAGAAGGGGACGCAGATGCTGTGTGGCCGCTTCTGTAATGCTGATAGTGTTGACGCACATGTAGCGCTAGCACTATCATATGAGGGTGGCAATCTATTTGCCTTTGCACCTGCACCATATTAGAGACGTGGGCACAGATGCAAACAGGCCATTAGGAGGCGCACTCACATTGCACCACAAAAAGGTGGCGTACTGTCAGTGTGCCTCCTGAAGGCAGCACTCTGGAAGGGGAAAGAGGTCCCATGAACCCCCTAGACACCCCCTGATAGGCAGCTGCAAGGGGATCTCTCTCCCATCTTCAAAGTGCAGGCGGGTTGCCACCTGCACAGAGAAACACGGAGCCGCTTTGAAGCAGCCAATTCATATTTCATTGAATGGAATGCCTCCAGGGCAGCACGAGTTCGCTGCTGCACTGAGAGCAGCACATTCATCGTAATTAATTGATTACATTTTTACTGATTTTTACACATAAATACAGACAGATAAATATAGACAGAAAACCATTTATTTTCCTGCCTGTGAATCAAAACCATTGTTTTTTGAGTGATACCAAATGACTGTCAGGTGAATATTTGTGCCGATTGACAGGTAAGGAGGATACAAAATAAAGACATTTTAGTAATGAGGTCTAACTCTTTCCAAGCGTCGGACGGCCCCCGGCCGTCCGACGTCACGGTGGGCGTGTGCGGAGGACGGCAGGGGCCGTCCGAACCCCGCCCACTCATTAATTTGCCCGCACCGCGGGGGAATGTGCGCAGCGCGCAAGGGGTTAAACAGCAGCAGATATGCACGAGTTTGACACTAAAATGTTCATGTTTTAATATAACTGTAAGGATTTGTCATCCATGGGTGTTCATATCACTGAAGCCTGTCAGGCATTCAAGTAAGAGCGTACAGTTATGGGTTAAATAAATGTGGAAATATACTAGTTTTAGCAAACAAAAGTATTAAAAAATAAATATGGATAAATACAGATGGAAATGTCAGAAAAAATAAATACAATAAAACCGGGAGCACTAATCATAATAGGGCGCACTTTCCCTGTTTTCACCTGGTGCATCTGTTTAACGGTGCGCCATGGCGCAAACAGGGAAAGAGCACCCTGTTTGTAATACGGGCCCTGGTAATCCAGGCGGCCTTTCAGTTTTCAATGTAAAGGATGCCGGGGGGCCCCGGGCAGTCTTAGGCCTCTCATCAATACCACATATCTTGTCAGAGTCTGGAACCTGCAAATGGAGGCTCTTTACAAATGCGCTGTTGGCTGCTGAATGCTCGTGATTCCTGATCGTTGTGGTCTGCCTGCTTAACACACCGGTTCAGGGCATATGGTAATATAGTTTCCGCAAGATTCATTTTTCTTATGGAAGCTTTGTTTGCCATGAAGTCTGACGATGAAACATCCCGGCAAACTACAGCCAGCACGAAAGTGCATTTATCTAACTAAAACTTAAGGATTGGAAGTCAGGTCGAGTTCTGTGAGGGGAATTTTTGTTAACTGATAGATTTAGTCCCCAGGATGAGGAGCTGCTGCATGTACATGTCTGTACATTGTATGGTAGAATTTGTATAGCAATTTGCTACCCCATGACGTGCCCTCAAAGCAATTTCTGGGTGGTTGAGTAAACAGGTACTCAGGACTCGTTCACAAAGGTAAACTTACACTTTTGTCTTTTGTCTTTTTCAGTATTCACAAACTACAAGTTAATAGTGACTTTACGACTGCGGAGATTACGCAGTCAGGCGGAGAACTCTGCACATAAAAAGAGCAATCTGCGCAAAAAAAACATAGTCCTGCCCTGTCTTTTTATGTGCAGAGTTCTGCCATGCCTACAATCGTTATCTCTTCTGTTTAATTTGTAGGAGCTATTGTTGTGATTACACCTGGTGACAAGTGAGATTGTATCCTAATCTGAGGAGGTGTGCAACACAGAAAAATCAACAGACAAGGTCTCAAGGTCCTCCCCAGGAGCAGCGATGCTATGACCCATTACAGTAAGGGAACACCGTCATTACACGGGTCTGTTATTATGGGGCTCACCCAGGAGCGAAGATGCTTTGACCCAGGAAGAACGGGAAACACCACTCCTACATGGGTGTAAGGGTTCTGCCCAGGAATGGAGATGCAGAGACACTAAGAAAAGTAGACACTGTTTCTATTTGGCTCTACATCATCTCCTGGGACCAAAGTTTGTCCATCCTAAAGGTTGGCAGTTAACATTACCAGAGAGGCCCAATTGTCTCCCTAAGGCGTTGTGATGTAGTAACCCTGGGAGATCTAAGGACCCAAGGAGAAAATACGCAGAAGATCATATATGGGTAAGTCTTTAAGGGCTGGCAAGGGGCAGACAAGTTGGCATCCATAATGTTAGGCGGCACACTTCTTGTGGTGCTGTCTGAAACTTGAAGTATGCAGACTCCACATTGTATAGGGTCACTGAGCCCCCTCCTCTCATGAGAAAGAAATGTTGAGGGACCAACCAAGTGCTATAGGGGTAGGAACAAAGTGGTCATCATCATGGCAAGAGTAGGCAATGACCCTGCCCAGCTGAGGGCAGCGGTATTGACATTTCTCAGACTGGTTATGCAGTAATTGACCCCAATGGACCTTTTTTTGAGTTGATATAGAAGCTCGCAGCATTTTGAAATCCCTAGCACACGTAAAATTAAGTCGCACAGAAACTGACAGCAGTAGCTTTTGTATGTCAACACAAGTATATACACAGTTCACAGTTGTTTCTTGAATCTTTTATTCTTTTTATGTAGAGTCTTCACATCCGAGTTGTACATCAGATCGAAAGCCAACACGTGTTTCGTCGCTTCTGTTTACATATACACGCAACTTTTTCAAGGCTTAATTGTCTTAATTGTCTCGAGGAGACGGCGTGAGGGCTCTGGATGCTTGAAAAAGGAGATTGAGACGTGTGTAATACCACATACTGGTGAACGAGCGTCGTGATTTCGGACCTTACTACTTACACTTTCCCCACGCCAGAGGACCGTGTGGGTTGGAAGTATCACCACACGTTAACAATCCTAATTGAAGACAATTAAGCCTTGAAAAAGTCGCGTGTATATGTAAACAGAAGCGGCGAAACACGAGTTGGCTTTCGATCTGACGTACAACTCACATGTGAAGACTCTACATAAAAAGAATAAAAGATTCAAGAAACAACTGTGAACTTTGTATATACTTGTGTTGACATACAAAAGCTACTGCTGTCAGTTTCTGTGCGACTTAATTTTACGTGTGCTAGGGATTTCAAAATACTAGAGTTGTAGCTTAGGCCGCAGGACTTGGGGAGGCAGGTGGTTCTCTCCACCTTTTAGCACCGTACCAAGATAGATAGAGTACTTATACTTTGTGAATATATCCTGTAGGCGCCTTTTCCCTATAAACAATACCACCGATTCTTTTTTATTTCTTAGAAGCTCGCAGCGTCCACTTTTTTAATAGACCTGCAGAAATTGTGACAGGAGAACCATTTAACTATACTTGCAATAAACTGCCACAGGTGGGCTGGCCTTGTGAGGAAATTGAGAGGATCCAAAGACCAGTTCAGCCTTTGCCAGTGGAGTAGGTCTGGTGTCAGTTGCAAGTCTGGCACTAAAGAGCAGTTCGACATTGTAAACGGTTATAAGCGAATGATCTGGTCAGCAAATGGTTGAACTTTACACACTCCGTCATCTTGTAACACCAGCAGGTATAAGATCCAGGAGAAACAGGTTGGAAAGAATGAAGGCATGTGTGTCTCTTTTTTTTTTTTTAAACTCTTTTTATTGTTCCAAATTATAAAGTAGCATTAAAGCAGTGTATGAAGGTCACAGTGAACAAATACATGCCACAGCGTGGCTAAAATTCGGGAATCACAGTACATATCCCCCTGTACAATCATGTTGACAATTTCAGATATATCCAGTAGTTCGAATACAACCTTAAATCATAGTCACGGTATGCATATACATGACCCATGATAAGCAGTATACAGATTATCACGTTATTCGTCCCCGTGCAAAATCACATTCTCAATATTAGAAATGCTCATTAGTGTGAGTCGTTCACGTCGCAGTTCAACTGTCGGAGATAGGCATATGTCTCCTCTGTATCTGTTCCACCCACCCCATTTGCGATCCCATTTTTTGGGGCAACCTCTGTATTTAAAAACATCTTTTTCAGCAATCATTGCTCTATCCATGTCAACAGCCCAGTCGCGTACAGTCGGGACCACTCCCACCCCCCACCTTTGTGCGATATTGCGTTTTGCAATGGCCCATCCCAGTGAGGCCCATGTTTTCTCGGTTTGCGTAAGATCAGTGGCTTCCCAGATATTTAAGAGGCAGAGCTGGGGGGAGGCCGTCAGAGTCTTACCTGCTGCCCCTACCATTTGCCTGGTGATATTATCCCAGTATGTGCGCACATTCGGGCAATCCCAGAGGACATGGAAAAAGGTTCCCGTTTGATGACAGTGCCTAAGACACTGAGGGTCAGTCCTTCGTCCCATTTTGACCAAGATCCCCGCATCTACGTACACTCGGTGAAGGATCTTCAATTGGACCAAGCGTAGTCTCATGGGGATGGCCACTTCCCTGGGAGAGGCCAGTGCGTCCCGCCAGTCATCATCTTCGAGGTCCCCCAGGTCCGTCTCCCAACATTCCCGCAGACGTGTCAAGGGGTCAGGGCGGTTATTCAATAGCTTTTTATATGTGAGGGATATGGCTTTTTTGTCCATCGGGTCAAGTATCAACCTATCCTCCAGCGGAGAGGCCTCAGGTAGTGGGTCATGTTTGGGCAGCACCGCCTTGATTGCATGGCTAATTTGTAAATATCTAAATGTTTCGGTCTGTGCGAGTTGGTGTTTGTGTTGAAGGTCTGCGAAGGTGGCTAATTTCCCCGCGACCCACATATCTCCCACCGTCGAGATACCTATAAGGTCCCATTTATCGAAGTCAGGACAGGTGCTGAGATGGCCCAGGAGGTCTGGTTCCCAGAGTGGTGTGGCACGCGTAAGTTTATTATGCCAGCCTAAGTGCCTATTCACTCTATGCCAGGTGTCCACCGTATGTGCAGTGGGCCCTGTGAGATTTAACTTCCGAGGGTTTGTGTAGAGTGCCCTATTATAACCCCCCTGTCCCATGAGCCAACAGTCTGTGCGGAAATTTGGGTCATCGTGGTCCCCATGAACCCATCTATTGATCGCGACCAATTGGGACGCCTGGTAGTAGAGTCTAATGTCGGGTAGTGCAATGCCCCCGTCATACCAGCCCATCGTTAATTTTTTCATGGCTATCCGCGGGGCTCGGCCATCCCACAACAACGTGTGCACGGTATTTTCGACGTTGGCGAAGTAGGTGTGGGGATTTTGTCAGGAGTGTTTTGCAGCATATATAGGAAACATGGAAGTGCCAACATCTTAAAGAGGGCTGCACGTCCCAGAAGAGTGAGGGGGAGGGAGCGCCAGTGTTTGACGTCGTCCCTGAAACGTGCCAGGGGTTCAAGCAGGTTAGCCTCATAAAATAGGGCCGGGTCAAGTGTGATATAAATACCTAAGTATTTAAAGCCCTTCGATGCCACTGGTATGTCGTACCCTCTGGGATTTCACGGAGGCGACCCCCACAACACGTAGAGCTGGGATTTGGTCCAGTTGATAGTGTATCCTGAGTGGGTACCAGAGATGTGAAATATGTGTAGGACCCGGCGGAGGGACTGCGACGGTGAGGCCATATACAGCAGGATATCATCCGCATACAGTGAAATGCGGTCCTCATGGCTCTCTGTCCACTTCAGGCCGCGGATCATCGGGTCCCCCTGACCCATATCGCAAGTGATTTGAGTACCAGGGCGAAAAGCAGGGGCGACAGAGGGCATCCCTGCCTGGTTCCCCTTCCCAATTGAAACTGTCTAGAAGTGTGATTATTTACGACTACGTGTGCGGTCGGGCAGGCATAAAGCAATTGGATCCACTTTATAAAGTTAGGTCCAAATCCCATCCTTTGCAGCACGGCAAAAAGAAAGTCCCATTCGATGGTATCAAATGCCATTGTGGCATCCAAGGACAGAAGTGTTGCATCCTCCCTGATCGTGGCACGTCTACCCAGGACCCCGTGCAGTCACCTTAAATTCAAGGCTGTATTCCTCCCCGGCATAAAGCCAGATTGGTCCGGGTGTACCAATCCAGTGATACAGGGGATTAGCCTGATGGCCAGCAATTTCGCTAATATTTTTGCCTCAACTGTGAGGAGTGAGATAGGTTGGTAGGCCCCACACTCATCCGGTGGTTTACCATGCTTATGAATAACCACTATGGAGGCTGTCTTAATGTCTGCCGGTAGGACCCCTTTCTCAAAACTTTCGGTATACATTTGAAGCAAATAGGGGGCTAGTTTGGAGGCCATCGGTTTGTAAAATTCTATCGGGAGCCCGTTGGGTCCCATAGCCTTGCCCGAGCGGACACTTTGGATAGCCAACTGAATTTTCCTGTTCGGTGAGCTTGCCTTCTAGGGAGTCCCTATCCTCTGTGGACAGACAAGTGACGTTTATAGTCGAGAGCAATTCTGCCACCGCTGGCGGCTGGGTTGCCCCGGCAGACGTGTATACTGATGAAAAGTGAGTAGCGAAGGTGTCCGCTATCCGTTGGGGGTCTGTAATTGCCTTCCCATTGGACCCACGCAATTGATGAACCCACCGCGAAAGTTGCTTCTTTTTTTCCAGCCAGGCAAGAAGTTTGCCTGTTCTCTCCCCATGCTCATATATATTATGATGCGTTGATTTGTACCTAGCCTTGGCAGCTTCTGTGAGGAGCTGTTGGTAATCGAGATGCACGACTGCCAACGAATGCTGCGCCTCTTGGTCGGGGGTGAGTGCAAGGGCCTTTTCCCTAAGCAGGATATCGTTCTCAAGTTCTTCTATGCGTTTAGTGAGTTCCCTTTTATGACCGACCATCAGCGTCAGGGCTCTGCCTATCATCACTGCACCAAACGCACCCCACAAGATTTGGGCAGAGGAGACCGATCCGACGTTTTCTTGGAAGTACAGGCCGGTTTCTTTTATTAACGTTTCTTTAATGTGAGGTATCTTAAGCGCCCAGGGATTTATGGTAAGGGTCATGCGCCGCTTGGGGGAGCCTATTGTAATCTTGGTGAGAATAGGCGAGTGGTCCGAGATACCGCAAGCCAGGCAACGGGACTCAGTAAACTCGTGGATATCATGAGCATGGGTGAACATATGATCGATCCGTGATTGGCTGTTGTGGGCCCCAGAGTGGAATGTGAATTGTATGGTGTTGGGGTTGAGTCGCCGCCAAATATCAACGAGGCCCATGGCGGACAGGAACTGTTTCCGGTCCAGGGAAGACATGGCTTGGCAGTTCGGGCTGGACTGTTCCCATGAGGCACAGGGTCAGACTGATTTGCATATGGCCATGTCTGAACTGGGGTGGTGGAGTGAGCTAAAGAATGATGATGGATTAAACCCAGATCAGTTGACTGGGGGTGAGTGTTTGATTGGCTCAAACGTTCCGTCCATCATCCCCTTTTGTATCGCTTTGTTCGCCCTAAGTTGGCGGGGGTATGCCCAGACGTGGGTCCCTTGCTCACTTTGCCACTGGATTCAAGCAAGCCTGGCTGATGACGGCTGGAATGCCAGAAACCGGTCCTAGGATGCTTGTTTCCGGTCCACGGAAGACATGGCTTGGCAGTTCGGGCTGGACTGTTCCCATGAGGCACAGGGTCAGACTGATTTGCATAAGGCCATGTCTGAACTGGGGTGGTGGAGTGAGCTAAAGAATGATGATGGATTAAACCCAGATCAGTTGACTGGGGGTGAGTGTTTGATTGGCTCAAACGTTCCGTCCATCATCCCCTTTTGTATCGCTTTGTTCGCCCTAAGTTGGCGGGGGTATGCCCAGACGTGTGTCCCTTGCTCACTTTGCCACTGGATTCAAGCAAGCCTGGCTGATGACGGCTGGAATGCCAGAAACCGGTCCTAGGATGCTTGTTTCCGGTCCAGGGAAGACATGGCTTGGCAGTTCGGGCTGGACTGTTCCCATGAGGCACAGGGTCAGACTGATTTGCATATGGCCATGTCTGAACTGGGGTGGTGGAGTGAGCTAAAGAATGATGATGGATTAAACCCAGATCAGTTGACTGGGGGTGAGTGTTTGATTGGCTCAAACATTCCGTCCATCATCCCCTTTTGTACCGATTTGTTCGCCCTAAGTTGGCGGGGGTATGCCCAGACGTGGGTCCCTTGCTCACTTTGCCACTGGATTCAAGCAAGCCTGGCTGATGACGGCTGGAATGCCAGAAACCGGTCCTAGGATGCTTGTTTCCGGTCCAGGGAAGACATGGCTTGGCAGTTCGGGCTGGACTGTTCCATGAGGCACAGGGTCAGACTGATTTGCATATGGCCATGTCTGAACTGGGGTGGTGGAGTGAGCTAAAGAATGATGATGGATTAAACCCAGATCAGTTGACTGGGGGTGAGTGTTTGATTGGCTCAAACGTTCCGTCCATCATCCCCTTTTGTATCGCTTTGTTCGCCCTAAGTTGGCGGGGGTATGCCCAGACGTGGGTCCCTTGCTCACTTTGCCACTGGATTCAAGCAAGCCTGGCTGATGACGGCTGGAATGCCAGAAACCGGTCCTAGGATGCTTGTTTCCGGTCCAGGGAAGACATGGCTTGGCAGTTCGGGCTGGACTGTTCCCATGAGGCACAGGGTCAGACTGATTTGCATATGGCCATGTCTGAACTGGGGTGGTGGAGTGAGCTAAAGAATGATGATGGATTAAACCCAGATCAGTTGACTGGGGGTGAGTGTTTGATTGGCTCAAACGTTCCGTCCATCATCCCCTTTTGTATCGCTTTGTTCGCCCTAAGTTGGCGGGGGTATGCCCAGACGTGGGTCCCTTGCTCACTTTGCCACTGGATTCAAGCAAGCCTGGCTGATGATGGCTGGAATGCCAGAAACCGGTCCTAGGATGCTTGTTTCCGGTCCAGGGAAGACATGGCTTGGCAGTTCGGGCTGGACTGTTCCCATGAGGCACAGGGTCAGACTGATTTGCATATGGCCATGTCTGAACTGGGGTGGTCGAGTGAGCTAAAGAATGATGATGGATTAAACCCAGATCAGTTGACTGGGGGTGAGTGTTTGATTGGCTCAAACGTTCCGTCCATCATCCCCTTTTGTATCGCTTTGTTCGCCCTAAGTTGGCGGGGGTATGCCCAGACGTGGGTCCCTTGCTCACTTTGCCACTGGATTCAAGCAAGCCTGGCTGATGACGGCTGGAATGCCAGAAACCGGTCCTAGGATGCTTGTTTCCGGTCCAGGGAAGACATGGCTTGGCAGTTCGGGCTGGACTGTTCCCATGAGGCACAGGGTCAGACTGATTTGCATATGGCCATGTCTGAACTGGGGTGGTGGAGTGAGCTAAAGAATGATGATGGATTAAACCCAGATCAGTTGACTGGGGGTGAGTGTTTGATTGGCTCAAACGTTCCGTCCATCATCCCCTTTTGTATGGCCTTTTCCCTAAGCAGGATATTGTTCTCAAGTTCTTCTATGCGTTTAGTGAGTTCCCTTTTATGACCGACCATCAGCGTCAGGGCTCTGCCTATCATCACTGCACCAAACGCACCCCACAAGATTTGGGCAGAGGAGACCGATCCGACGTTTTCTTGGAAGTACAGGCCGGTTTCTTTTATTAACGTTTCTTTAATGTGAGGTATCTTAAGCGCCCAGGGATTTATGGTAAGGGTCATGCGCCGCTTGGGGAGCCTATTGTAATCTTGGTGAGAATAGGCGAGTGGTCCGAGATACCGCAAGCCAGGCAACGGGACTCAGTAAACTCGTGGATATCATGAGCATGGGTGAACATATGATCGATCCGTGATTGGCTGTTGTGGGCCCCAGAGTGGAATGTGAATTGTATGGTGTTGGGGTTGAGTCGCCGCCAAATATCAACGAGGCCCATGGCGGACAGGAACTCAGCAAGCTGGGATCCCCCAAAGGATCCCTGCGGGGCGGAAGGCGATCCCTGGCGCCATCCACTGCAAGATTGAAGTCCGCCCCCAGCACTAACAGGCCAAGCGGAAGATCAAGAAGAAGCGTTCCAAGGTCTTGCAGCGTGAGGCGCTGCTGCCCCGGGGGGGCATATGCCGATATGACATTGAGAGTTTTTCCCTCCCAGGTGCCGGTTAGCGCTACGTACCTGCCTTGTGCATCACACCAGGTCTTATGCACCATGTATGGACAACTCCTACGTATGAGCACACCTGTCCCTCGCGAACCTGATGTAAACCCCGCATGGACAACAAGGCGATACCCCCATCTATTCAAGGCGCCGCAAGAGTTACCAATTAGGTGGGTTTCTTGGAGAAGGACGATGTCCGGCGCCTGCCTCTTCAGGTATTGCAGAACTATCCCCCGCTTTATTTTGTCCCCAAGTCCATTAACATTCCATGTAAGGAACTTAAGATCTACGTGTGGTCCCATGGATGGATAAATAGGTGGTTTGCGTGGAGTCGGGGAAACGGAAATACCTCAGTGTTCGTACCCCACGGACGCTGAAAGCAGGTGGGTGTGTATTTCATCTGTGGGTCAGTCGGTTTGATCACAAAGTTCACAGGCGGCCCAGTGCTGATGTACCAGGGTGTCCCTCGCGATTCCCAAAGCTGTGCAAAAGTAGCATATGTAGTGACCTGCGTTATGATAAGTGATGAACACTGCTGCAAGCAATCAAAATTTCTCAACAATAAACCCCCCTCCCCCGAGAATGAAACAGACAAATCCCCCCCCCTGGCTCCCTGCATGACGGGCAATGAACCCCCGGCCACCCCAAACTTGCAGAGTGCCTATCGCCCACCCCTGAAAATTAGGTACATGAACCAACCCCACTCCCTAAGGCAACAATCCAAACTGAGCACTTGTCCCTAACACATTTACTCGGAGGAGAGTCTGAGTCTAGATTCATTACATACACAATGTGCTCCCGATACCCCACAATGTTTATATAGTTACGTCTCTGGTTCCGCCGGCACCAGCAGCAGGCGATCTCAGGTTGCTACCTCAACGCAGTTCAGGTGTGTGCCGATCTGTGTCCACAAAATACTACAGATTAGACCTCATAGGTCAGAGCTCCGGATTCTCCACCTCAATCCACTTGACTCCGGTCCGACGAGACGTTGGCAGCGGCGTCACCATTCCTCGGAGACCCATGGTGTGAGGCCGGACGAGCCTGGCGCCCAGTCCCACGGCGAGCCTTGTCGTTTCGCTTCCCAACTGTGCGCCAGCCCTCAAGCCAGTCCCATGCGTCCTCGGGGCTGGAGAAGAACCAGGTTTTACCTTTGGATTCCACTCGTAGTTTCGCAGGGAAGAGCATGGCGTACTTGATTTCCTGTTCATGCAAGGCTCGTTTCACCTCCAGGAAGCTGCGGTGCTGCCTCTGCACTTGTAGCGTGAAGTCAGGGAAGAAAGTGACTGTACTATTGTCAATGGTGACCGGCGGGGCCACTCTCGCCGCATGTAGGATGACATCTCGGTCTCGGTAGTTAAACACACGCGCCAGGAGGGGACGGGGCGGTGCTCCTGGTTTAGGTCTGCCGCCCGGCACCCTGTGCGCCCTCTCGATGGAGAAGTATTTGGATAACCCCTTAGGTTGGAGGTGTTGCAAGACCAGGTTCTCCACGAAGAGATCTGCCGCCTGCCCCTCGGCCCGTTCAGGCACCCCTAGTATGCGGACATTGTTGCGGCGCATACGGCCCTCATAGTCGTCGAGCTGGCGTTCTAACAGATCCTGGGTGTCTTGAAGGTCAGCTACTTGGCGCTTGAGAAGAACTGAATCAGTCACGAGATCCTTGGTGGTTGATTCCACTGCTGTGAGGCGCTCGGCCGTCTTTGGCATGTCCGCTCTAATCAGGGAGACCTCCGATTCAACGGTGTCAATTCGGCCCTCCAGGGAAGTGCGCACCGTTGTAATGGCTGCTAGTATGTCTTGCAGTGTAGGTTCTGGTGGACTTCCTGACGTCTTAGGAGTGGTTTGTGCCTCCTCTTGTCCCTTTTGCCAGGCAAATTTGTCCAGTTTCGTCTGGAGCGCGTTACGGCTGCTGCGACCGCTCGCCATGATGGAAGCCGTGCGCCAGACTCAGCAGAGGAGAAGAGAGGATCCGGTTGGCTACTCACCGCCGCCTGCGTATGGGACCAGGCCCAATCCGGCCTGTCGGGTTTCACCAGCCGGGTTACGCCGAGGACGGCGGAGTATAGATTTCTCTCGGTCTCAGAGGAGGGGGGGGCCCTGAATGTGGCCCAGCCCACTCAAGCGGCCTAATCCATTGTCCCTTCTGAGTATGGTGCGACCCTGGTGGCAGCTATGGGCCTGTGTTATGGCGTTGGCGTGGCGCTGTACTGTGGCGCGCAGACAGGTCAGGACAGCAATGGCCACCGTATGGGTGTGTCTCTGGGTCGGTGTGGCGGCCTGCCGTGAGAGCTCACTCCTCAGTAAAGGTGGGTGCGGTGAGGGGCGTCTGGTATCTTATTACGAGGCTCCCACTTCACTCCCGCCGCCGCCGCCCCTTTGGCATATTCTCCGTACCTGTCGTAGCGTTGCAAGTTTCGATGGTGAGCAGGGCGCACTGCTGGCGCCAGGCCGCGCCCGGTGCTCTCGAGTGAAACCGGCAGTTGTAGTCAAGACGGCCTCAGCAGGTACCGCACATTATCCAATTCAACCGCGACCGTCAGGGCACCAGCGGAGGCCGTGGCAGTCAGGAGGCCCCTCCGGCGCATATCCACCACAGCGCCAGTGTTGATCGGCCGCCAGCAGGCTGCGAGGGCGCAACGTCCGGCAGCGATTTGGGTGAGCAGTCCCGAGGTTCTATTTTATGTGAGTAGTGACGGTGTGGCTGCATACATATGCACTCCGGTGAGGGCCCGCTGGACCGCCTGGGTCGATGTCGCCGTTGTCCGTTAAGCCGGCAGTGTAGGGGCCGCACGGCGCGTCCCTCGCCCGATCACCTCACCGTAGGGGACGCAGCCCCAGTGGGCAAGCTGGGATCGAGGCAAGCAGTGGTTGTGAAGAAGCGGCCCCCCGAGAAACAGCAAACAGGGGCCGCACCGCAGCCGCCGGTTCCGCTTAATTAGGCAGTGCCCAACACTCAGGCCTCGCCCCACGTTGCAGCGAGCAAGGCCCGGGCCCGGCGCAGGATCTTCGGTTGCGGTCGGCAGATTAGGACCGCGGTCAGCGGGGCAGCACACCACCCCGTGGGAAGCAGCAGGTCTTCATTTCAGCCGGTTTCGTGCAGGGCAAGTCTGGATTTAGCGGATTTTACGGGAGTGGAGCGATGGAGCTCCGCTATCGTGCGGCCATCTCCCTCGGCAGTTGGCCACGCCCCGCATGTGTGTCTCTGCCTTTCGAAGATATACAGCCCCCCTGTGGATATATGTCGGACAACTGTAAAAATCACTAAAAGGTGTCGCATAGTGCCACAATCTCTATAGCTATCCAGATGCTTGCACAGTGTCCTGATGACTCTGTTAGATGGATAAACATCTCTGTCGTTACCATCTTTTTAAAGCTAACAGCACAGTTGATCTTTCTCACATCTCTCGAAGGTCATTCTTCAGTCTTGCCACCTGCGCTTGCAGCTTCCTGACATTCTGGCTGTTCTCACACAGACTCACTGACAGCGTTTCTCACCAGATCTTAACTCTTTCCTCAGGTCAGGGCGCTACACTCACCGCCCTGGCTGAGGATCCACGCACGGGCGCAGTTCTTTCTCTTAAAAACAGAAAAGAGCTATTAGTACCTGGCTTTGGAAACAAAATCTTCCCTATGGGCCAGAGCCAGCGACGACAATATTTCAATATTTATGGCTCTGATGTGGGATCTTCTGGGTCTGGTGGCTACTCTTGCGACTGAGCTCACTGGTAGCTGACGTCACTGCAGGGCCCTTGTATTGATAGACACAAAAGTGAGGAACACAAGAGTTAAATGTTGTGCGTCACTGTCGCTCTGCGAGGCTGTCTAAGATGTTCTTCATCCAGAATTGCCTGGTTTATGGCCAATTCCCCCAATTCTTTTGGTTTTTCACAGGAAAGGACCTGCTAGGAAGTCCTATTATTTCATTATAGGCTGGTCTATTCCTTTTCGGTCGACAGTGGGCAATGTGTCTGTTTTTGGGTTCCCCTGAGGGTTTAAGTCATACCTTACGCAGACGACCCTAATTCCAGCCACTCCAGTGAGAAAGGAGCCCAACGCTTTCATTTTAATCTTCTCATTTAAGGGAAGTTCAATACCTGTCCTGTCCGTCCAAAGTCATTCAGCGGCGGAAATGACATTAGTGACCTCTGACCCCCTAGGGAAGGCTTGCCAGTCAAAGTGAGCGATTTGCACAATGATCCAAGTGCAGAGATTTCATTCAGAGGCACTGGGGCGAATAATTAGGAATCAGGAGTCAGTGCAATGGAACCTGAGTTAATAAAGGCGATGTTGGAATTGCGAAATTAGAGTCCGGCGGTGAATATAAATGGGGACAGTGGCAGACCTGTGTAACTTATGCACGTTAGGTACACTAGATGATCGGGAAAAGGGTTCAATGCAGATTTCACGAAATGTAAGCAGTATAAACATCATAGCTCCTAGCAATCTCTAACTCTGCTCCCAAAAGATTCTCTTGAAATTCCCAACAGACCCTTGCGTATTTCCTATGACCTACAGCAGACTATCACCTCTCGCCTACCCTCACATAGCTCCCAAAATTCCTTTAAGTGCCACCCAAGAGGCCCTTGCTGGTCTTCTCCCTGTATCTGCATCATGGATGTTCATTTCCTTCTATTACAGCAGTTCCTGTCCCCTCTGCTGGGGGACCGTCTGCTGTTTAAATTGAAATACATTTCTTGTTGGTCACTAAATGATCTGACTGGTGTATTTCATTTCTGTTTCAGACCGTGTTCCTATTACTGGTACTGTTTTTCATTTTCTCTTTCTGCGGTGGTGGTGGGTCAGGCTCTCCCCAGGGCCCTCACTGGATCTGTGCTGAACCACTCCTAGACGTCCTCTCTCTTTCTGTGCTCTCTTCCCACCCCCGTCACTCAGTCATCTTTTAACTGTGAGCCAACAGACTTCCCAATAACAGAAGCTCCTTCTAGCCAACTCTCTGTCAGTATTAGCTTTGGGAGGGACTTTCATTTTTCCCTAAACCAGAGGCTTGGCCCTGCTGCTCCCATTCAGTTTCAGATCACCCTCATGCTAGAAGCGTGACTTCTAAAACTCCCAAGGCTACTCAGTCTTTGGTTACAGGCCGAGCTCTTGGCTTCTCTTCAGTGGGGAGCCCTTCCAGGAGGAAAATAACTGGATTCTCCAGAAAAAGAAAATGACATAAAATCAGACTTCCGGAAATTGACATTATTAAGGATGTTGAGTTGAGAAATGGAAGCTGATGGACAGATTGTAAGGTAATGGAACAAAGTACAAAAATTATTCCTAGAGGGCCATGAAGTCAACGTTTACCACTTTTTGGGGATCCTGTTAGCAGCTGATAACAAACAGAGCATTTACTTTATATTTTAGATTCTGAAGCATGTGATGCATTTGGTAAAATATGGTGGTTCTCTTGGTCTTGCTTGAAGCTGCCCATGGTGGCAGTTGTGTTATTCACTGTCGCCTGCTGATACACTTTCGCCTTAGATGACACCACACATTTCTTGTGGCTGCTCATATGGAAATGAGCGTGCAACACCGGGTTTGCAGTAACAAAGTTGTGTAAAACTGTTTGTGGTCTAAACATTTAAACGGCACAAAATTAGAGGCATTAAATTTCGCATTCTTTTTTTTTCTTACAGGCCATTTAAAAAATGATATGCATCAAAAAAGCCAAGGGGGCAATGCAATGGTTGGGACTAATAGAGAATGGCACTGTTGTTAAAAAATGAAATTTGAAATGCAGACTAAACAACACATATAGTTTGTTTTTGGTGAAATTTGCCTTTGTGGTTTGCACTATAGAGTGCAATGCTTACTAATGGGTCAAAAGTGTAGGGAGAGGCTGTGAAAATAGGTGCCCATCTGTGCATACCCTCTGTCAGCCGCCATTATCCTGTGGTCCGAAGCAACGGTCATTTCTAGACCCCCATCATGTTTTATGTGATTGGTGTAGAGTTTGTCCTGAAGGTAATACACAGGAAATGGTCTCTGAGGGATTTACGGGTTTTGACTGTAAGCTTGGGTTTTGGTGTCTTGCTCTCGCCTGCACTAAACCATATTCATCGGCTGCTCTCCAGCGAAAGCAGAACACTTCTCAGAAGTTACTTTTACTCTGTTCCAAGTTGACACTGATGGTATTTTGCCACTTCAAAAGTTGTAGTACTTTTCATGGCCTGGTTAATGGCTATATGTCTTTCTGGCTCGGCATGGGTAAATGTTTGCTACTCCAATTCTTAAAGGTTTTTCTGAGACACAGAATTGTGGGCCTGCAAAATAAAGAGAGTGGTGGAGTGATGGATTTCCTTTGGGAAACTGTCCTGACAAAATGGGCCCTTCTCCAGAGCCCCACTTTCTGTTTTGCTCCCACTGGCCACAGGATAGTGCCTTAGAGCACTTGATGTCCCTGAAGGCATCCCTTATGATGCAACTTCCGGCTCAGGGCTCTTATTCTAGGGAATTGGCCGGCTCTCCTCTGCCCCATTGAAAGATTCACAATCTCCCTTTCCTTTCAGAGTGGTGAGTTAGTTAAGTGGGTCAATGCAACTGCTCCAGAGAATAACCCTAAACCTGGTGAATGTCTGCCTCCCACGAGCTCTCCCTCCTATAACCACTTCGATAGCTTTAAATGCCCAATAGATGCTGAGACTGGCAGACTGGCACAGCTTGTGCAGCATGCCTGTCAGAGTGTATCATCTGGAAAGATGGCATGTGAATAAAAAAACATGCCTGGAAGGTGAGACCATTAACATAACAACCCCCAGAATGTGCATTTATTCTCACCCCCACCCCTCCTCCTGAGGCCATTATAAATCTCAGACAGTATTACTGCCAAGTGATGATCTCAATTACATCCAATTAACGCTAATTACAATCTAATTAATTACCACCATGTGCGCGTCATAAAATCACAAACAGAGCCCAGGCGCCAGGCAGAGAGGCCGGGCTTCCAGTGGCATGTAGAGTTTTCAATTACTGCGCATAATCTGCATTTAATTAAATCTCCCTCCCCATCGCAGCTCTGCTCACACCAAACAAACGCTTGATTCCATTTCAGGCTAATTTCTGGAGTCCGACCTCTTCCTGCAGAGCGCTAATTAATGTCTGCTCATTGTGGGCACTTAGGCTTATTGGATTTTAGTTCTGACAGAATTATTCAGGAGGAAAGGAAAAGGAAGTTTGACCTTAAACAATTCGCCTAAAGAAACTTCATATAAATTTGATTTTGTGATGAGCCAAATAGAGGCCAGTTTCGCATTCCAAAGCCTTTTGCATAGATGTTAATTCACGTTTACTAGGCCTTATAAAAGTCAGTTTGTCGGATATGTGTAACATTGATGCGACATACTCTAAGGAACAGGATAGTAATCCGTCACCTCCCAACACTAAATGGCGCCAGATGAGCACAGTGCTGCCCCCTGCTGGTCTCTGAATTGTTCTAGGCAGGAGGGGCAGCCGCTTCTCTGTGCCGCCAGGGGGAGCACTGATGATTGAGGTGTTGTGGGCATGAGCAATGTACACCCAACCAGGCATGGACTTCAATTAGGGGTGGCCAAGAATTGCAGCTGCCACCCCTGGCTTGCCCTTTGGAATCCCTGGCATTACCCATAATCCCACTGGTCATGAAGGCAGCGTCAGAAAGTAAACAAGGGTCTCCTGGAGCCCATTTTACTTCATGTATAACTGGCACTCCCGCCCCATCCTCTTGCGCCTCAGCAGCAAGGAGAAAGCCACTGAGTCAACCACATGATACCATCGAAGGCCACAGTTTGCATGATGTCACTTCCGCTGGTACTTTTGTGAGTTGGTTTCTATACCACCAGAACGTGTCATGCTGACCCTTTCTCTATATAAGCATTATGGTAGAAATACAGTTTTATTTGTGTTCCTTGCCAACAACAAAAGATGATGTTTTAAATTGAAATATATATTCACTTGACTAAATAAATGTATATTTTACTCGCTATATTTGAAAGCAGCAGGCCAAATACTCCCACATTAGAACCTTACAAGGATAATAAAAGTTCACTGTGTCACTGGACCAAAATTATAATTCACATTGAAAAAGGTGTGCACACAAAATTGCGTGTACCAGCTGGGCAGCTAACATCCAGGTGGTCGGCCACTCAGTCTGCTAGGCTGTCAAAAAGTACCAATAGCGCTACACAAATAAATATCGATAAAAGGACTCCGCTCAAAGTGACTGCTGGTCACTGATAAATGGACTTAACCAAGCCAATTGCGGCCACAATTGACTTTTCCCCAGTCTGTAGGTGCTGTTTAGAGGCAATTCGTGTGTCCTTGTGTAACGTAACTGGTGCTCGTGTAAAGCGGTCCAATACTTTCGGGTCGAGTTTGCGCTATATAAATCTGGAGAAAAAAAAAAATGCAAACCCATGTGTAAGAAAATGGGGACTAACTTGGGCAAATAATATTTGCACCCATTTTGCACGTTAATAAATCTTGTCAGGTGTTTTGCATGGGAATGTGACACGAGGTACATCCTGGTATTAAGTGCCTGCACAAGTACAGTACCGAGAACTATCCCCTATCGGGTCCATACTCACACTGACCATGTTACATTTTCCACTCATTTTACCACTAGAACTCGGGTGTAAATGACCTACTGAGTGCAGTCAACATGTTTGCTCTCCCGATTGCTGGTGTACTATCTAGAAACTTGAGCAGGGCAGCATACGAGCCATTTGTAGGATGGATGTTCACTCCACAGGGCCTCCTGGAGTTTGTGACATATAGCTAGGGTTTATTGTTACTCAACTCAATGGTGCTCCTTTGATCGACCTTAGAAGAATAAAGGCTGAAAAACAATTCTCAGGCAGGTGTAGGGATCGAGCCTTGTCTGCTCTTGCAGCCAAAGCCTCATGCCATTTTACTTATGGAATTACCAGTTGGTTAAATTGAGTCCTGTTTACCCTCACACAGGAAAACCGTGTAAGAAAATACCAGGCCAGTCGGGACCAGGCAGAGCAATATCTGACCTTGGGACACTGCCCCTCCGTTTTGTATAGCGCAAAAACGGCCCCCAGGGGCCCAAAATCAGCCCCCCACCCTGGCGGCCCACCGGGGAAACGCCCGGTGCCCACTACGGCCAGTCCGGCCCTGAGCGCAAACTTGACCAGAAGGTATCAGAGCGCTTTGCACGAGCAGCAGTTGCGTTACAGACAACACATCCATTTTGTTAGACACGGGGAGATTAAGATATTTGCCGAGAATCATAGGATGTTGAGCATCACTGCCGAGACTCGAACCCGGTTCCCCATCTTCGAGGTCGACCGCTCTACCCTTATATGCTAAGGGGCTTATTTACAAGCCCCTTGCGCCACTTTTGCGTCACTTTTAACATGGGAAAAATGACGCAAAAGTGGCGCAAGGGGCTTGTAAATAAGCCCCTAAATTGTTATTCTTAATATGTTAAATTGCTACTGCAGGGTGAGAGTGGAATGAAATCTCATCGGGGCAGTGACACGAAACTGTGCCACCTCTAGTGAACAACTAGAAACAGAAAGTAGTCCGAGGGGCTTGTGCATCCTCACAATAACTGATCACACAATGCCACACCTGCTGCACATCCAAAGTAGGCACAATAAGGAAACCCCTCTTCCTCACTGTGTGTAGCAAAGAAAACCTAGCCTCCCTATGGCCCTTTAAAATTGTTCTAAATACGTAAATATTGCAGCAGTTACACATTGTTTGTGTTTTAAGGTGGGCGATTAATTTTATATTTATAAATCAAGATTCCTAAGAATTTTTAAACAAAGGAATCTATTTAATTTAAGCAGCACACCAAAATCAGCAGAAAATGTGCCCTTTGTGCTTCTGTGCTTCACCTAATGACGGTGTCATTGTTGAGCGTCGGGGGCAAGTGAATTAATGGCCATCTGCCAGATATTACATATGCGCACTGATTGGCAAATGGAATTGCTTGAATGGTCGCCTTGTGGGTCCCCGTCAGGAAATGTGCATTACGAAAATTTGAGCGGTTTAGAAATGGCTGCATTACGCTTGTACACGATAAAATATTTTGACAGGAATGGAGATCCTGTCAATATGATACCTCACAGAAGAACAGCAACAGAGCCCAACTTCGAATTATGGAAAAGCTGACTTTTATTTGTCGTCTGCGCTGCAGCATACATCACACTCTTCAAGTCCTTACGCGTTTCAGCATATCTCTGCCTTGTTCACAGGTGAGTGTGCTTATTAGCTCCGAGTGGTCATGTGCCCATAGCCCGTTTCTTTGACTGCAGGCCCCAGAATGCACCAGGTAGGTATCCTTACATGTGCACTGGTGTTAATTCCTTTCTGCTTTAATAGCGTTTTTAGTACCAATGTCACAATTTTATTCGCCTTCCAAAACGGTGCAAACTTAAAATCCTTGTTGCAAAGTGTCTCCAAATGCTGCAACGTTTCTTTTCTGTGCTATATATATATATATATATATATATATATATATATATATTACCTACTGGTGGTCGTCAGTAGGTAGTTATAGTTAAAACCTAGTTTCCATAGGAAAAGCATTTTTTGTTTTGCCAATAACTTTGGCGCCGTTTGACGAATATTCACGAAATTAAAAAAACTAATTGTTCACTCAGGTCAGCTCCTGTCTTGAAAGTTTTGAGGTGATTCGTCAAGGGGGGGCCCAGAAAAAAAGGGGGGTCCCAAAACGTGTTTTCTCCATGTTACTTTCCATAGGAAACTTTAGACACGGCTACAGCCTGAACTGCTGAACAGAATTACACCAAATTTGGCAGAGAGATAGCTCTTGGTCCAGAAAGCACGCTTTTTTTTAAATGGTATAATTCCGTTCAGTAGTTTTTGAGATATTTAAAGATTTACAGATATCGATATTTGAGAATTGTGAGATCTGATTGGCTAAGCCCTTCCGAGCACGAGCTTGCCTCTGATTGGCTGCCAACACTTCAAACCAGGATGTGTTGGCAGCCATCTTGTGCCTCGGTACAAGGAGAAGGAAAAAGGTGATTAAAACATTAAAAAGAAGAAAAGGGGGCAGGGTAAAAACACCCTGAACCCCTAGGCCTGCTCAGGGGGTCCCTGTCCCACAGGGACCCCCATGCCAGATAAAAGCATTTTTTTTTCATTTTCGACCGTAGTCGCGCCGAGTGCGCGAACCCGATCGAAAATGAAAAAAAAAACAAAGCGCGGGCTCCCGCGCTTCGTTTTTTAAAGCCCCCGGGTGGGCCAGGTCCCAGGGGCAATGCTTATTTATGTACGCAGCCCCGGGGACCGCCACCTCCCCGAGGCTTAATTGTTTATGCGCGGGGGACATGCGGCCCCCCGCAGCCCCGGGGGCCACCACCTCCCCGGGGCTTATATTTAAAATGCGTGGGGGGCTCCTGCCCCCCCACGCTGCCCCGGGGACTGCCACCTCCCCAGGGCAATCCTTATTAGTGTGCGTGGTGGGCCTCGTGGGCCCCCCAAGCCCCGGGGACCGCCACCTCCCCAAGGCTTAAAATTAAAAAAAATGAAGTGTGGGGGGCTCCTGCCCCCCCCACACTGCCCCGGGGACCACCACCTCCCCGGGGTACTCTTTAATTAAATGCGGGGGTCCGTTGCGGACCCCCGAGCCCCGGGGACCACCACCTCCCCGGGGCTTTAAACAGTAAGGGAGGGGGGCCGCGCGGCCCCCCTCCTGGAGCCCTTGATGGCCCTGGGGACCGCCACCCCCCAGGGCCGGCTCCTGCAATGTCCCGGGGTGCCCACCCCCGGGACATTGCCGTTTGCAATGACAGGGCGGGAGCCGCGCGGCTCCCGCCCTGTCATTGCAAACTCTGCTTTGGTTTTGCTCTTGGCGCACTGCTGGTGGGGCGAGGAGGTCCTCGTGTGTCCTGAGGACCTCAGGACACAAGTGGACTTCATCCTCCAAGCAGCAGTGTGCCAGGAGCCGCGTTTGCAGAGTGGTGTAAAAAGGGGCGTGGCCTCGGACCACCTCTCTGCAATCCAGCTCTGTGGCGCTTACTGAAGGTACCTGGTGGGCTAGTTGGCCCCCAGGGACCCTCAGTATTCAAGGGGAAATAATTCCCCAACTTACAACGCGTCATGGGGCGCGTTTGCAGAGTGGTGGAGAAAGGGGGCGTGGCCTGGTATGAGAAGTTAGCAATCCTGTTGTGTGGGACTTACTGGAGGTAATAGGAGGGGTAGTTGGCCCCCGAGGTTGACGTTGGGGGCTAACTACCCCTCCAGTAAATCCCACACAGTGGGATTGCTAAGAGGTGTTCGGAGGCCACACTCACCTTTCTCCACCACTCTGCAAACATGACTGCTATGTTATAGTTAGAAATTAGCATTTAAAAAACCTTTGAAATTCACTGAAAAAACCATAGGTGATGTCACTGAGCATGTCATGAGTGATGTAATATGTGACGTCATCAGCAGTGCATTGCGGGGGCGCGAGTTATAGTTAGCTCTACTAACTATAATAGCCGAATTTCTCTGGTTTTATACGAGTGAAATGTCCAACTAACTATAAGGTCCCTGAAACCTATGGTTTTTTCAGTGAAAATATATATATATATATATATATATATATATATATTCACTTAAAAAACCAAAGGTTACAAAACGTTATAGTTAGGCTCAGGTTCCACTCCTACAAAACCAGAGAAATTCAGCAGTTATAGTTAGCTGAGCTAACTGTAACTCGAGCCCCCTGCTTATGACCACACATATTACATCACTCATGACATGGTCAGTGATATCACTGATGACATCTCAAATGACATCACTGATGACATCATCCACAGAATCTCTGACACAGCTACTCACACCCCCAATATAACCTTTCATACACCCACTCCAACTTCCACACTAGCATTCTCAAAACAATTGACACACCTATACCTGTACTTACACACCCACTCACTGATTCATAGGACTACACACACATCCACTCAGTTACCCATACACCAACTCACTCACTAATACAGCCACTGATACGTACACACATACACCCATACAGCCACTCATGCACTGTCAGTCACTCATAGAGCTACTCACACACCTACTCACTCACCTTTTAAGTCAATCACACATCCATTTACTCACCTATACAGTTAAACACACACCCACTAACTTATTCATAGAGATACTAACACATACTCACTCACCGATACAGTCACTCACACAAGCACACACTCACACAGACACACAGCCACTATCACAATCCCTCACTCACTCACACATACAGTCATTCTTATACTCCAACACTCACCTATACTGCCTTTTACATATCCAGTTACTCACCCATATACCACTGACACATCCATTCACTCACCGACACAGCTATACACACACTCAGTCACTTATACAGCCCTTCACTTACACACTCACTAACCCATACAGCCACAGACTCACCCACTCACTCACTCATCCATGCAGGCAGTCACACACCCTCTAACCCAGCCACACAGACACTCATACAGGTACTCAGACAACCAATCAATCATCCATACAGCCACTCACGTACCGACTCACCAATCCATACATACGTCTCTGTAACCTTTTGTTTTTTCAGTGAATTTCTAAGGTTTTTTAAATGCTAATTCCTAACTATAACATCCCTGTAACCTTGTACTATTTCTATGGTTTTTAAAGTAGTAGTCGCGTTTGCAGAGTGGTATAGAAAGGGTGATTGGCCTCCAACCAGCTCTGAGGAATCCCCCTTCGTAGGACTTATAGGAGGTACCAGGAGGGCTTCTTGGCCCCCAAGGTCCCTCAGGAGTAAAGTGGACTTCATCCCCCAACTGCCCCTCCTGTTACCTCCAGCAAGTCCCACATAGTGAATTTGCTGAGAGGTTTTCGGTGGCCACGACCTCTTTCTCTACCACTGTGCAAACGCACCTCCTGGCGCACTACTAGTTGAGGGATGAAGTCCCCTTGGCTCTTGAGGGTCCTTGGGGGCCAACTAGCCCTCCTGTTACCTCCAGTAAGGCCCACACAGCTGGATTGCTGAGAGGTGGTCAAAGGCCTCGCCCCCTTTCTCCAATACTCTGCAAACGTGCCTCCTGGTGCACTGCTGCTTGGGGAAAGAAGTCCACTTTAGTCCTGAGGCCCTCAGGAGGCAAGGGGACATCATCCCCCCACCAGCAGTGTGCCAAGAGGCACGTTTGGAGAGTGGTAGAAAAAGGGGGCATGGCCTCTGACCGCCTCTCAGCAATCCAGCTGTGTGGGCCTTACTGGAGGTAACAGGAGGTCTTGTTGGCCCCTAAGGCCCCTCAGCAGCCAAGGGGACTTCATCCCCCAACCAGGAGCATGCCATGAGGCGTGTTTGCAGAGTAGTAGAGAAAGGGGGCGGGGCCTCCGGTGAGTTGCCGGCTTTTTCTTTTTTTAAAAATTATTTTTTAGGAAGGGGGCTGCGTGGCCCCCCTTCTCTGGACCATTTGGCGCCCCGGGGACCCCACCCCCCCCGGGGCTTGACTCTTTTTGATAAAAAAACAGGAGTGGGGCCACGCAGCCCCCGCCATCCCCCGGGACCTGGCCTTTTAATAATTTATTTATTTTAAAAAGGGCTGCTCCCCTTCTGAGGCCAGTTTAAGCCCCGGGGACCCGCCAGGCCTTGATATATATATATATATATATATCTTTTTTTTTTTTAAAGGGGAGGGGGTTGCGCGGCCGCCCTCCCCAGGCCGATTTCGGCCCCAGGGACCCCATCCCACGGGGTCCAACCATTTCTTTTTGTTTTCTTAAAAGGGGGGGGGGCGAGCGCAGCCCTCCCGGGCTTTTTTCCAAATAGCAAACCTAAACACGGAATTAGATGCAATGGGGCACACTGATAAAATAGACAAATTGAAGTTGGAGATGAAAAAAAGATTAAAAAAAGAAGAAGACAAAATCAGAGAAAGAAAGGCCTATAAATTCCATCGGGACCGATGTGACTATGAATGTGGACGAGTGTTTAAATTTGCGAAAATATTCGATTTTCTAAAAGCTACTAAATTGGGACAAACACAGGTGAATCAACAAGGGAGAACAGCTGACAATATGCCCTCTGAAATTACATCAGCGTCAGAGGTAAGCTCAGCCGTGGAGAGCGAATCCGAAACTGAGGCTCGAATGAAAGCAACACGACAACCAACTAGAAAGATATCATTGACAGATGAGGTGGATTTTTTATGTTTAGAACGCCTCCAATCGCTACGCCCGAAGAAACAACCATACAATCAGGTTGCAAAAGAACCAGAAAACGCAGGGCGAGGCGGAGGGCGAACAGACGAAGAGGCCAACAGGAGGCAGTACAAACGCCAAACACAAAGGAAAAACTGGAAGAAATAATGCAGGATGAGCACAACAAAGTGGACAACAAAACAGTAATAAATTTAACTGACATAGTATTGAATACAGCTGAAGAGCAACTATTGGCATTGGGTTTATCTTTTTGTCCGGAAAGCTCATTTAACTATGCAGCCACCAGAGTTGATGTCTATAAAAGTGTGCGTAAACTTAAATTAAAAAAACACTTTGCACAATCAAATCTTATGAAATCCAATGTTCCTAATCAAAACCCTGAAATGTTTCAGCAACAAATGAATACAAACAATAATGTGGCATGCAATGACAGCACAACATCGATAAACTTGGATGCAGCAGATCAAAGATTAATACTTGATTTACAGGAGTTAATCAATGAAGATACCACTATGAGCCACAGCACCCAAATCACTGAATTACGAAGTACTGCACACAAACAGATTGTTACCCCTTTCAAACCTCTTTCCACTTTCAATCCTATCATGCTAAAGGATACTATTGATACCTTTCATGACAAAGTGGTGGGTGACTTGAAAAACCTCAATCACAAAATACAAAACTTGAACAGGAAAAAGAACAATAAAAGGGAAATCCAATACCAGCACCTTATGACAAAACTGAAAAACAACAGTGAAATTGTAGTTAGAAATGCTGACAAAGGTGGAAACATAGTATTGTGGAAAAGGGAGGACTATATACAGGAAGCCATGCTTCAATTGAATGACAATGCATGTTACTGCCGTAGCAATCAGCAGATCCTGAATAATGTATACAGTACCTACAAAATGAAACTTGGGGTTTGGAAAAATGCGGGCCTACTATCAATGGACGAATATAAATATCTGAAGAATGACAAACCTGTAACACCCATATTGTACTTGATCCCAAAAGTCCACAAAAACCCGACCAAGCCCCCAGGCAGGCCTATCATTTCCGCTAGAAACAGTCTACTAGAGAAATCATCGGTCTACATAGATTTTTTCCTTCAATAATATGTCCAACAGCTACCAACCTATATACGAGACACAGGGGACTTTTTGGCCAAGATGTTTAATTTTAAATGGCAACAGGATTATCTGCTTATTACACTTGATGTTACCTCACTTTACACGTCTATCCGTCATAGAGACGGCCTGAGGGCCCTGCAATTCTGCGTATCACGTAGAGGTATTGACCATACAAAACACACTGAAATGTTGATCGATATGACAGAATTTTGTTTGAACAATAACATTTTCATGTTTCAGAATTCGTTGTTTCAACAACTAAGGGGTGTGGCCATGGGAGCCAGCTTCTCCCCCAGTTACGCATGTCTCCACATGGGCTGGTGGGAGGAGCTGGTTCTCATGAGGGAGCATACTGAATGTATGAAACACAATGTGAAGGTTATGTGGAGATATATAGATGACCTCTTTCTGGTGTGGCAGGGCACCCAAATAGAGGCAGAAAACTTTATAGAGAGTCTCAACACTAACCAACTCAATTTAAACTTTACCGCATCTATCAGCAAGACCACAGTTAACTTTTTAGATGTAGAGGTCTATGTACAGAACGACCAACTTGAGACTAAACTCCACAGGAAACCCACAGCGGGCAATGCAATATTGCATGCCAGCAGTGCACACCCAGGTCATCTAATTCAAAGTATACCATACGGTGAAATGTTGCGCTTAAAGCGCATATGCAGCAATGAACATGATCTCAAGTTAGCCCAAATGAATTGTATAGCAAGGTTTAAAGAAAGGGGCTATACTAAAAGGTGTCTAGATTTAGCCCTCAAGAAAAGTAACCTAACATCCAGGGAAACCCTCCTTACCAAACAGAAATTTGGAGTAAGTGAGTCCACAACTAACCCCGAGCCATTTAGGTTCATTCTGAAATACAACAAGCAAGAAAGGGCGATCAAAAAGATAATTGGTAAAAATTGGCACCTAATTCGCAGTGATCCTGTAATTGGAGGGGCAGTACCCAAAAAACCGGCCATAACGTACAGCAGGGCCCCTTCAATGAAGGATGTTCTTGTCAAAAATGATCCTGGCATCCCGCAAACAAAAAGTAGCTGGCTAAGTCAAAGAGTAGGTTTCTACAAGTGCAAAACTTGCAAAGCCTGCCAATACGGAGTAACTACAACATCTTACAAAACTCCGTTTGGGGGGCAAGACACAAAAATCAATAAAGTTCTAAATTGCAAAACGGATCATGTGGTGTATGTGCTGGAGTACCCTTGCAACCTGAAATATGTAGGAAGTACCATCTTACAGGGACACAAAAGGGCGCTACAGCACATAAGAGCAATCAAAAACAATGATCAATCATACCCAGTGGCACGTCATTTTAACCTTGTACATGGTGGAAGTGCAAAGGATTTGAAATATTTCCTTATCGACTCAGTCCCAACAACTAAGAGGGGTGGTGACAGAGAAAAAGCACTCCGTAAACTGGAAATGCTTTACATACTAAATCTTGACACTAAGCATCCTAAGGGTCTGAATGTCACTGAGGAACTCCATGCAAGTCTTCTCAACTAAAATAACCAAGTATGATTAAGGCACTTTTTTTAACCTACACTAAAACGGCAAGGCAGTTTCTCTCAAACAAAGATTATGATAAAAACACTTGGTTTTATATTAATGCCAGCCGCATTCCGCATAGATTTTAAATAACACACACAGTAAGATAGGTTTTTATACAGAGTTGTTTTATACTGAAGCACTAGTCACTTTTTTTCATAATATTTTTGCACATAAGTAGCACCTTGTGACAGACGGGTAGATATGTTATACACTGTTATACCAGATATGCCCTGTTTGGATATTGACATAAATCCAAGAATAAGGTCCGGTATTTGTACCAATACTTGTCAATAGAAAAATGGTTCTTTTACAAAAGAAACAGAGTTTTTTAGAAGGTTGATTTTAGGTATTTATACTGCTATTTTAAACATCCTATGCAACATACAGGTACCTATGTACAAGTTGGTGTATTAATATGTATTAATATTTATATATGTATATATTTATATATTTAACTTCTTAGTTATCTATTTATTTATTTAACTATCTACATCGCAACACAGATGCCAGCAGCAAATCGTCTGAAATCTTTGCCTTTAAAAATCTTTGCTGAAAAATTGAAAGCCACGTTTTAGAATTGTAACTTGAAACCATGAAAATGAAACACCGATGTGTTTTGTTTACGGGCATACATTTATATTTCTTCCATGTTCATTGTCACCAGTGTTAATTCAATGCACTTGTCACTTTAAGAAATTTCACAAGGGAAAAGCTTGGTAAAAAAATGTATTTAAATAGACCAGTCTGCTGCAAGCGCGTCATGTGATCAAGTCCCCTGTGAGGGACGAAACGCGTCATGGCTGCTATGATCTGTTGGGAGCAACAATAAAATAGCCGGCAGAACATACCACGTGGTCCGTGCTCTTTCTTTGCCAGTGGAAACGAGCAAGATGGGAAGGAGTAGCTTGGGCGTTTTTGGTTATATATATATATATTTTTTTTTATTTTTATTTTTTTTTAAAGGGGAGGGGGGCTGCGCGGCCCCCCTCCCCAGGCCGATTTCGGCCCCAGGGACCCCATCCCACGGGGTCCAACCATTTCTTTTTGTTTTCTTAAAAGGGAGGGGGGTCGAGCGCAGCCCTCCCGGGCTTTTTTCCACCCTGGCCACCTCGTTGGGGACCGCGGGGGGAGCCTAAAGGCCCCCACGGTCCCGGCCGGCTCCTGCCTCCTGCGGGAGCCGGCATTGCTTTTACACACAGGAAGCTGCTGACATGTAGCTCTCTGTGTGTAAAAGAAAAGTGTGTTCCACTTTGAGTACGCAAGAGCAAAATGCTCTTGCTTACTCAAAGCGGAGCACACTGTTTACTATGGTATGGCGGGAGCGGTGCTCCCGCCATGCCATAGCAAACTGCAACGTCCTGGGGGTGTGCACCGCGGTACATTGCTGGAGCCGGCTCTGGGGGGTGGCGGTCCCCAGGGCCATTTAGGGCTCCTGGAGGGGTGCCGCGCAGCCCCCCTGCCTTCTATAAATTTGCCCTGGGAAGGTGGTAGTCCCCTGGGCCAGGGGTCCGCAACAGACCCTTTTCATTAGTGTATTTGTGCCCTGGGGAGATGGCGGTCCCTGGGGCTGCATAGGGGGTCGGAGCCTGCCCACGCATCACTATTTATTTAAGCCCCGGGGAGGTGGCTGTCCCCAGGGCTGCGGGGAGGCCGTAGGGCCTCTCCTACTTTTTTGTAATATGCATATGCCCCGGGGAAGTGGCGGTCTCCTGGGCAGGGGGGTCCACGAGGCCCCCATACTATTGAAATTAGCCCCGGGGAGGTGGCGTTCCCCGGAGCAGGGGGGTCCACGAGGCCCCCCCATACTGTTTAAATTGGGCCTTGGGAGGTGGCGGTCCCCGGAGCTGGGGGTCCGCGAGGCCCCCCATACTGTTTAAATTAGGCCTAGGGAGGTGGCGTTCCCCGGGGCAGAGGGGTCCAAGAGGCCCCCCCACATAAGAGGCAATAGACCCGGAGGGTCCGCGGGGCTGCGGGCGGGTCCAGTGGGCCTGCTCGCATTCATAATATTGATAGCCCTGGGGAGGTCGCAATCACCCAGGGCTTTGATGAGCCCTAGGAGGGGGGCCCCATGCGCCTCCTTCCTATATTTACCGTATGCCTCTGGGACCTGGCCCACCCGAGGTTATTTAAAAGCAAGCGCAGGAGCCCGTGCTTGCTCTTTTAAAACAACTTATCACGATTTCACATCAATTTTGTTTAAAAATTGCTTTGATGCCGTGGCGGGGTCCCAGGGGGACCCCAACACCATGGCTTGAGAGTCATGGTATTCCTACCCTGTCCCCTTTTCTTTATTTTCACTTTTTTTGGGGGGACTCTGTGAAGCCGATTCCCAAGATGGCTGCTAACACTTCCTGGTTGAAGTGTTGACAGCCAATCAGAGCGGTGCATTTCCCTGCACGAGTTCATTATTTTTCGCGAAGGCTTCGCAACCAGAGATATATCTATCTTTTTCTTCTCAAATTTCTGAAAAACTATTGAATGGATTTACACCAAATAACAAAAAGCAGAATCTGCATAACAATATCTACCTTTCTGCCAAATTTGGTGTAATTCCGTCCAGCGGTTCGGGCTGTAGGTTCGACAATGTGTTCCTATGGGAATTAACATTACAAACACACCCTTTTTCGTGCCCCTATTTCTCAGTCCCCACTGCACGGATCACCCCCTCAAACTTTCCATGACACACAGAACCTACTTTCACTCTTTTTTTGGAAAATTTCATGAAGATTGGTCAAACGACGCAAAAGTTATAGGCAAGTCAAAAAATGCTTTTCCTATGGAAACTGGGTCTTAACTAGGTCTTAACTATAACTACCTACTGGCAGTTGCCAGTAGATAGTACTAGTTAGGACCTAGTTTCCAAGGAAAATTGTTTTTTGTTTTGCTAATAACTTTAGTGCAGTTTAACGAATCTTCACGAAATTTTCAGAACTAGTTTACCACTCACTTCAGCTGCTGCCTGGAAATTTTGGGGTGATCCGTCAAGCGGGGGCCGAGAAAAAGAGGAGGTCCCACAACACATTTTCCCATGCAATTCCCTAAAGGAATTTTCGACCTGACTACAGCTCGAGCGGAATTACACCAAATTTGGCAGAAAGCTAGATCTTGGTCAAGAAAGATTGCTTTTTGTACTTTTGTGTAAATCTGTTCAGTAGTTTTGGAGTTATTAAAATAAAAAGATGTATGTATATCTAGAGACATGGATCAGCCTTGGATCCTCCACAGATCTGGGTGGATTTGCAGAGCCACGTGCCAACAGCAATGTCGTGATTGGCTGGCCGCAACCTGAGAGGAAAGTTGTGGCTGCCATTTTGTGGACACAGCTCCCGGGTGGGGAAATAAAATGTAAACGTTATAGAAGGGTGTCAGGGTAGAGGTTCCCTGACCCCATGGGACTGATGGAGGGGTCTGTGAGAGCCCTCATGGGCAAGAAATTGTCCAAAAATGTTTTTTATTTTTGAGCTCACAAGAATCCGCAAATCCACTCGGCTCCTCAATGATTCTGGCGGATTTGGGTGGATTCTCGGATCCAGACCCCAATTAAAATAAAACACATACACTCCCTCACTGACCCACAAACCTACTCACACACTAGGACTAAAATCCCTTCCTCCTTGTGCTATGCATGTGCGGTGCTGGATATGAGCTACTGGCACTCTATTGAAGGGACTGAAGACCGAATTTTTCACCTAATTTATAATTTGAATACTCTGGCAGCCCCTCATGTCTTGCGCCTGGAGTTTGGTTTAGTTTCTTCATATGCCTTCTCTTTGGCAGCTGTATTAAGGTGGGGAAACTCTCTCCTATTTGGGAAGGAGGGCGCACTAAGGGCAGCTTTGAGGGTTTACAATTTCTCCCTGTTAAAAGAACGAAATGCGATCTTTAGGTCTTTTTTGCGGGCTCATGAAATGTTTGGGCATAACTTAAACATCAGTTCTTTTTATGTCCAAGTCTGCTCTGAAGATTCTTATAAAGGGCTCACTGGTCAAAATAAGCTTGGCCAGAGATATTGCCCTACGCCAGTCAAATCTGCGTAATCATGTGGTGTGTGGGAGCAATCTGGGGGATAAACCTCAGCCTTATTTAGTATGGAATTTGACCCATGGGATCAGAAGGTCGATCCTATTGCTGAGATTGAATTTGCTCCCTCTAAATGTGATTACGGGTATTGGGGACAAAACTCCGAAAAGGACAGAAGATGTGAGCTGTGCCAGCAATATATTCAGGATCTTAACCACGTTTTTTTTGTGGGCCCTGTGTTGCAGAATGTTCAACGTTATTTTTCAAGACCTATGTTTATTAAATTTAACATCTATTCTGCCTTGGAGGCCTGTACATTTGTTCTGTCCCCTCAGAATAAAAGGATTTGTAATAAGATTTAACCCATTTTTTAAAATCCTTTTTGAATATTTATTATGTCTTCAGCTGCTATTCTCTGATCTGTGATACTGTAATATTTTAAATCTGTGTATGTATGCTGCTATCTCTTAAGGCTGTATTTATAAGATTGTTTTATGTATTACTTGTATTTTGCGTATTGCACCTTTCACGTTCTTTTTACAAAGGTTTGAATATATATATATATATATATATATATATATATATATATATATATATATATATATATATATATATATGTGTGTGTAGAAAACGGAAAACGTCCCTTCAGGCAACAATCGTAGCTCCTTTCACAGCATCCGCACGCACAGAAAGACACAGCACCGCCAAGGAGGTAATTTTCAGGAAGCTATAATTTATTTATTTAAACATGCCAGCACCAAGGTGAAAATGGCCTACGCGTTTCAGCCGTAGCCTTCGACAGGGCCATATATATATAATATTACCCAGTGGCACTCTTCGTTGGGTAAGTAAAGTTAGGATCGTGTTTCCATAGGTGAGGCATTTTTTGTGTTGCTAATAACTTTGGCCCCATTTAACGAATCTCCACAAAACTTTCCAAAAAAGTGCTACTTTTTAACTAGTTTGTACATGGGAAGTTTCTGGGTGATCTGTCAAGCGGGGGCCGAAAAAAAGGGGGCTTACCAAAACATATTTTCCCTATTCATTTTTCCATAAGAACTTTAGGCACCTTTACAGCCCAAACAGCTGAATGGATTCACACCAAATTTGGCAGAAAGCTGGATCTTAGTCCATGAAGAGTGCTTATTTGTTTTGGTGTAAATTCGTTCAGTAGTTTTGGAGAAATTAAGTTTCAGATAAATGGTACACGCAGCGGAGGAGCCGCCGATCCCACAACACTAAAAGTGAGATCTTATTGGCTGCCACACCTCAACCAAAAAATTGTGGCAGCCATCTGAGGACTCGATACTCAGTCCTGAGAGCTATCAAAATGTAAAAAAAAGACAAAGGCGGAGGGATACCCTAACCACCTAGGCGTGGTGGTGGGGTCCAAGAGGGATCCAGCCTGGGTCCAAAAACCTTTTTTTCCAGTTTTGCCATGAATTCATGGAGGATCCGCAAATCCACAGAATTTTTTAAAAAAAGAAGCACATGCTCTTGCACTTCTTCTTTAAACCGCCCCCCCCCCAGCACCGGGGGGGCGACGTATGTGTTAGCTCAAGCAACTATAACTTGTGCCCTAAGGTAGCTGTAACTCCATTCCTTGCAATGCACTGTTAATTAACTCACATATTACATCACTCATGACATCTTTTGTGATATCATTGATGATATCACTGCAACATTTACAATTAAATTATTGATGAGAAAACTATGCAAAGTGGGGGCGCGAGTTATAGTTACCTTAGGGTAGAGTTATAGTTACGTGAGATAACTGTAACTATAACTGGTGAATTTCTGTGGTTTTCAGAGTTTAATTAAAACGTTACATTGCTACTAAACATTTCACCTGACTGTAACGTTACTTTAACCTTACGTTTTTTTCAGTGAATATATATAAGGTTAAAGGGACATTATAGTTAGGTTGAAAACTTAAAACATGCTGTCTTAAATGAACAAAGCCACTGAAATTCATCAGTTATAGTTATCTCAAGTAATTATAACTCAAGCCCTAAAGTAACTATAACTCTCACTCCCTTCGTGCACTGTTTGTCAGCAATGATGTCATTTAATTTCAAATGTTGCAGTGATGTTATCAGTGATGTCATAGAACATGTTGGGGCCCGATTACGAGTTTGGCGGTCCTTGAGCTGGCCGCCTCCACCACCCCGATCCAAGACTGCCAAATTGGCCCACAGACCGCCAGATTACGAGTTAAATCGTGGTCTGGCAGGCGGCGACGTAGCAATCCCGCGCCGGTGCCTTTCAAAGGCTCCTAAGGAAGCCTTAGAAAGGGAGTGCCGTGGGACCACCACAGCGCGTTCCAGCACGACATGGACTTTAAAGTCCATGCTGTGCTGGAACTGGAGGTGCATGCACACAGGAGGGCACAAAATGTGCCCCCCTGCATACACCATTATGCATGGGGCAAGGGGGGCCCTGTAGGGCCCCCTTTGTTTCCTGACCACCAGCACTTGCATGGAGTAAGAACCTCCATGCAACCACAGGTGGTCAGGAAACTCGTAATATGCATGGCGGTGCACCGTCAGCATATTATGAGGCCCGGACCGCCGTGCCACTGCCAGGGAACGCGGTTCCTTGGCGGTTGTGGCAGTCAAATTGTCATGTAGTTTCCACCAAACAGTAGGAACTGCGCCTTTGCAGACAACATAAACTTAGGATGGTGCCAGACTTATTCCATGCACCCCCACTGGATATGTTTTCCCTTGGACCAGCTAGCTCGCAGTGCCACCATTAGCCTCCCTAAACCTAAACAGGGAGCGAACAGTTCTGCCAAACACTGAACATGACAACTCTGTCCCCTCAGAAACTTCAAACTTTCGCTCAGTCACTCATGCTTTCTTTTGCTCAGCAAAATATACAAAGAATACATGCAGGGGCGTTTTCAATATTTATGAACCAGAGTGAATCTTCTATGAAATATGTGGGCTGCGATGATTAATAGACAGAAGCAGATAAATGTTACAATGTCAAAACAGAAAATAAAACAAAGTATTCCACCATCTTGTTGAGACAGGTTATATATGTATACATATAAGAGATTGTAAAAATCGAGTGTATCCTTACGATGGTAACCCTAACCTAGATGTCCAGGGTGTGAATATATAGTTTGCCAAGAAAACCCCCGCCTGGATGATCTAGCCTCTTTACCTGGCGGTTAAGAGTGTACGACCCTGTCTTGGTCACGAACTGGACACCTCTCATGGAGATGCCAGTTAGCTGCTAAGCGAAAGCTTCAGCATGCAGGTTCTCCTCGAGATCAGCAGAAGTGTCTCCTCTGATTATCTTAGGAAACAAAAGACTATACATAGAAAATGGCATTCTTGCCTCGGGTTGAGATTGCAACCGGGTAGCCTTTCTTTCTGTTCTACAGATAGCTGTGCCACCATATGGATTTAATAATAAAACACATTTGTATTATGTACGTGAGAGGCCTTGCACCAAATGCCAAGGCAGTGTGATAGGATTCTTACAAAGTGTTCTGTGTCAGCAAGGTCGGGGTGTCTGCGAAACCAAACCAAGCATCACGAACGCAAGATGTGTGTCAAACGTTAATGCGGCAAAGAGAAGGCAACTTTAGGAAGAAGGATTCATGTATATGTAAGAATGATACTAATTCCTACCGGGCCTAACTCAGGCACATGACACCCACTCCTGGTACATATGTCGGTGAAATGCTACTAAAAGCAAGGCAAACACATGTTAGCAAAGGAAGATGCAAAAAATTGTGTAGAGTAAACTTTGCTTAAAATCATATTAAAATATAAGTACTAATGCTATTTGGAGGCCCAAAGCATCAAGAAAGCCAAACGTATATAAAAATATAAAAGCACTTAAAACAAAGGCAATTTAAAAACAAATTTGGAAGTAAAAAGAAGCGAATAAAAGTTCCCACCACATGGAAAATCAGTTGTTTCCATGATCTAAGTAGCAGACGAAACATTGCTGTTCCCAGGATCCGCAGATGACGTTCCCAGAGGCAAACCTCAGAGCAAATCAACTGAGCAAATATGTTCCCATCCAGCCCCACAGCAGCCGCTTAGAGAGGAAATACAGCCACCTGATGTTCCATTGAAACAGAGCTCTGATCCAAACCACTAGGTGCAGAGGCAACCAGGGAAGCTCATAGAACGCGGCCAGGACCAGAGGTATTCACAGGGGACAGCTGTACAGATGGGTCTTTAATGGATCCACCAGCACGTGTGTGTTCCAAGGTTCAACCAACTGTGATCCCAAACACAGGTTCAGGGCATATTCGTAAGTGTACAAGAGGCAGCGGAACACAGGCTGTACCATTGAAGCCATACAGGCCGGAAGGACAGAAACCAATGCTCATCCAGTTCTTGAAGCAAAGATATGCCAAAGAAATGAATGCATCATGCCTTCAAGGCACAACAGGACGTGAGGCAGTGCCAGCTCCATTCTTTCCTGAACTGGGACATCCATTGCAGAGAAAGAAGAATAAAATCAGTTGCCCTGCAACTAGGATCAGGACCAGTGGAAGACCTCTAAAGATGCTTCTGAAGACGGAGTGGTTGAAGGATGGAATAATCCCAAACACCGTCTGAAAAGTGCTGACCAACCCAGCGCCTATGAACTTAAAAAACCCTACAATTCCAGTCGTATTAAATACATTAAAAATAAAATGGACCAGCTCCCCAAAATGTCATGGGAAGTTAGTATGGAGAAGCGCCTGTATCTCGGAAGAGGAACGAACCACCTGAAGATCAAACTTCTCCTTGACCGAAGTTAAGGCCACATCTTTCTGAAACAATGAGGCTTTCCATTTGCACAGGGTGTCAAAGCGCATGGTGGTAAGATAAATTGAAGACCACAGCCTGTCCTCCCTAGTTGTACGGGTAGGAGGAAACAGGACTTGTGTGCAACATGTTACAATGGAAGTGACGGTCACCATGTAGGCAACCCCTAGCTTCATTCCACAGCAACCCTGATTGTTCAACATCAGGTAACTCCTATTTGAAAGCAATGCGAAAGCTGGACATGTCACGGTCGCTGGAGATCCTTTCAAGTGACAATAAAGATTCACCACAGATGCATTGCAAGCTCCGTGCAACGAAACGTCCTCACACACTAGGGACCCACTTAAAGTATTCTCGCAGTCCAAACAGCGTAGAAAAATATCAGTCTCCTTATTCCTACACAGGAAAGTGAAAGGAAGTTGCCATTGTTCATGAATGAACGCTTCACCTAACGCTTCTTACCTACGCACTTGATGGTGTTGTAGACAGTACTGAAAGTGAAAAGTGGAGATCGTCAGTGTAATACACCCATGGATTATCCAATACGATAATGCTATTTCTGCAACGGTAAAAGGTAATCTGTCTAGCTTCACAATGTGTAACATTGTGTATTTAGCATCTTTCCGTGCCATAGTTATCTGTTGTTCTGAAAGATGGTAAGGTGGAAACAGATTTGTGACGTTAATGTGTTGCCATGGCACTTGGCCAGAACATTTGTAAAGTCCAGCTCAACAATAGAATCGGCCTCAGCTGGGACTGCCCATGTTGTAATAAAGAAAAGTCTTGCTTAAGCACATCTATTGTGGATGATGCAATGTTACCCAGGGAATAGATTTAAGATAGTAACGTAGTCATCCCGTTGTCCACCACTGCCAGAGCTTGTTCTAAATTAGCCCAATCAATCTCAGGCAGCCTTACCACAGCTTCTTGTTGAGATATTTTCCATATCTCGTTAGAGACAGTGTAAAGGAAGCGCTTTTGATGTTGTTTCCGAGGACCCACTAAAACGTCTCGTAAATCGAGGTCATCCAATATAAGGGACAAATGCTGTTTTACCTGGGACAGTGTTAAGGTTTTTAGCCAATCAAGGCAAAACTTCCCAATACTATAAGTGGTTACCACCCCCGTATGTTCACTCTGCACATATCGCATGTTAGGTCTATGTGCTGTAAATCCCTTGGTGTTGTCCAGGAATCTATCCTGACATTTGTTAGTGTCTAGTGGCCACACTAACCATCCCTGCCAATTGGGATCAGATGAGTTATTTCTACTCTGACGCAGCTTACTATCAATAGTATTTTCATTGTATGGTGTGATTTGCTGCCAGTTTTCAAATCATGGAAAAGTGGGAAACCTGGGTATGTTCGTCTTTTATTTTTGCGAGGCCAAGACATGTAGTCTGTTGCACAGTTTTGTTCATGAAAAACATTTGCTGGTGTATTAAACAGGCTCTGAATAAGGCCTCAGTTCCCTGAATCTGCCAAACTTTAGTCCCTCAGATAGATTTTACCCCTACTGTTTCCCTCCAATAGTTGAAACCTTGTACAGGAAGCTGCAAGAGAAAGGAAGCAAAATATATCAGCTTAGTGTCAGTTAACATATTTTTCTTAGCAGGTGATGGTGCAAGTCTATAATAAAATGAGACTGAGTCAGATGTGTCATAACCAGAAAAATAGTCGAAATTCTGTGCAAATGATTTTGAACCACCCCTTGGTGGTGTAGGGCAATGTTGCCATTGTGTAAAGTTAAACACTTCACAAGGTGTACTAGCTTTGTGCAGGCAATGCTGACCGACATGTTGATAATAGAACATCTCATCAAAATTGTCTGTACCATCATAAAACCCAGCAGAAGAAAACACAGTTAAATGTTCTAGATCTTCTAACATTTTATATACAGTATTAATATCCCAATCGTCAGAAATGGTGCTAGGGATGATGATATCATTTAAAGACATTTTAAATAAATGTAGTATTTGTAACAGTTCAGTAGGACCATACACATCAAATGATACCTTGCCCCATACAATCCCATCGGGAACTGGAACAGCTGAAATGTTCACCAGGGACAAGTCTCTTTGTTCACGATGTGATGGTGCGTGTGGTTTTAAAACCATATTCACATTGCGTACTGCAGAGCGCTCTGTGACAAAGTGTCCATTTAACAGTAGGAAGAACAAAGTTATAAAAGCATTCCAAAGTACTAGGAAAAGAAATGCAAATTTAATCCAAAGGTGCAACCATGGGGAAACAAGGTATGTTCTTTTCAGCCAATGATAGAAGACAAGCACCTTTAGATTGAATGGCAAGGGTGGTGGGGTGGTGGGGGCGGTGGGACCTCCGAAGCATCGGAGAATAAGTCATCAAAGTCGATGAAGTATCCAGACGCCATCCTATCTATCTTGCTATAGAGGACAAGGGAACCCAGTTCAATTGGTCAGGGACCTTGGGTAGTTGCAAGTTTTAAACACAGCGGTCCCTAAACAAGGACAATAATCAAAGAAAAAGATGAATATAGACTCAGAGTCAGTACTATATTTAAAGCTGTCCAGCCAGACAGGAATGCTTTTAATTTATAAAATTAACACAAAAACAATAAAGTGGGACACAAGCCTGCATCCTACTGAACGTGTATAAAGAGCATAAACACAAAACAGAGAAACAAGGAAAGGCTCCGGCAGAGCGACTTGCTTGTATGTTACACATTCAAATAGCACAAGCAAGAATGTGATGGGACACCGTTACACATAAATAATATTAATTAGAAAAGCGTTTACGGTGTACATTGAGTCGGCAACGTTTCGATCCCTTTTAAACATTTTTGGGATGATCATCAGTACATAGTGTTACATGCCTGAATAAATTGCCAGTAATTAGACAATAAGAGAGAAGAGAAAGGGGAAAATAGTTAGGATAAGTTTAAAATGAGTAAACACGGCGTAAGATACCATGCAGATGCATGTGAGGAGGTGAGAGCTTCGGCGCAAATAAGCATTCTAGATCGGTGTCATAGACGGGCCGTGATTTCTGTGACCATGGTACAGCGCTTCTTCTGCATGAGGTAAGCCAATCACCGCAAACCCCCATTGTTCCCTGTTAGTGGCTTTGGGGTCCATCGCATTTACTTTCACGTACCCATTTTTCCCCCCCAGGTCCATCGAGACCTTTGTTCAAGCATATCACTTGGTTAAACCACGGACTCGGTTTACATCTTTTCGAGCGCATAACTACAGGATTACGGTATGCTTCCTTTAATTAATCAGCAGCAGTCACCCTGGAAGCCTCACAGTTCCCAGCAATGATTTCTTCATTGTTCACTTCCCTTTCAGGGTAGGTAAAGTAACCCCACATCGGACCAATCGCTTACCTCACTGCCCACAGGCCCTCCAAGCCCACTCGTTGTGATACCGCGAACGCGGTTCACATCTCTACCAGATTCATCTGTACTGGTATACAGTACGCACATTAATTCATTATGTCACTTTGCATGGAGTCTTGCGGCTCAACGCATTGACTCTTCACTCCCATTTAGGCCAATGACTTTACAGCAAAAAACGATCACTTGCCTCGCGGCATGTTTCTCGTACGATGCGATATACGGTACTCGCATTATTTCTATATATTTCACTCTGCATGCAGTCTTGCGGTTTTACCATACTGACTCCTCACTCTCATTTAGGCCAATTGTTTTTCAGCATAAAACGTTCACCTACCTCGCGGCATGTTTCCCGCTTGTTAATTCTCTAGTCAAACATGACCAAGACCTTCAGGGCCATTGACCCATGATTTTACGCTTTGTGCGCCACAGGACACACCAGCCCTCACCCTACTACGACCCACCACACCTATGTCTTGTACCACGGTCACAGAATACACGGCCCCGTCTATGACACCGATCTAGAGTGCTTATTTGCGCAGAAGCTCTCACCTCCTCGAGTGCATCTGCATGGTATTTTAAGGCGTTTTTGCTCATTTTAAACTCATCCTATTTTCCCCTTTCTCTTCTCTCTTATTCTCTAATTGCAGGCAATTTATTCAGGCATGTAACACTATGTCCTGATGATGATTCCAAAAATGTTTAAAAGGGATCGAAACGTCGTCGACTCAATGTACACCGTAAATGCTTTTCTAATTAATATTATTTATGTGTAACGGTGTCCCATCACATTCTTGCTTGTGATATTTGAATGTGTAACATACAAGCAAGTCGCTCTGCCGGAGCCTTTCCTTGTTTCTCTGTTTTGTGTTTATGCTCTTTATACACGTTCAGTAGGATGCATGCTTGTGTCCCACTTTATTGTTTTCGTGCTAATTTGATAAATTAAACGCATTCCTGTCCGGCTGGACAGCTTTTAATATAGTACTGACTCTGAGTCTATATTCATCTTTTTCTTTGATTATTGTCCTTGTTTAGGGACCGCTGTGTTTAAAACATCCTATCTATCTTGGGCAGCTCTGCAGGCTGATTTGAATTAGAAGAAGACTCAATCTGTGGTCTTTTGACGTAGGTCTTGTTCATCCCTGGATTCCGAATTGAAATTTGTGTTTCTGCACTTGTAGACTGCACAGTAGTCGTCGTTTTTGAAACAGGTAGAAGGCATACTTCATTGTTCCTCATAGTTGTCTCATGTTGAAGAGAACAGGCTTCATTTGTTATTAAAGCTTCCATCTGAACTTCCTGAACAACAGCGAGAGGAGATTGGTAGGTACGCAGGACCCCGCGTTGTCTACTGTTGAGAATCGGCCACATAGTGGGGTTTGATCAGATCGATGGAGACAAACCTCGTGTCTCTGTGTCTGACAAGGGGCGAGAGAAGTACAGTCCATGTACCTTAAACAGGCAGGATAGGCACAGGCGCTCGATAGGAGGGCCCAAACATGTTTTGTCCACAATCTTTTCATGAACCAGATCCCCAATCTTTGGGACCCAGACGGTCCTTGCCGGAACAACCTTCACTTCTCCAGTGGCAGCTTACCTGGACGTTGATTTGTTCGTCCCAGAAATCGTTTAATTCCTGTAAAACAGCCAAACGTTCATTGATGTCAAATGGTGTTTCCGCCATCACTGTGCTGGCATTATCAAGGTCAGGGACCCACAACTTCACCCCAAACAGGATCTCAAAAGGAGTGCAACCACCCAGGGACCTTCTTAGCATGTTATTCATGGTGATGAACCCAACTGCGACCCGAGCCTAATACCCTCGCTGTTAAAGACTGCTTTAAGTCTTGTTTTTTCCTCTCAATTACCTAGTTTCCCTCAGGATGGTATGGAGATGAGAGCCGCAGGGTCACACCCATACTTTCCATGGCCTCTTTGTAAGCCTGAGAGATAAACGCCGGACCTTGGTCGGAATGTAATGTGCCAACTGCGTATGTCCCAATGAAGACTCACAAATCCTTTATAACAATTGGGGCACCAGCCGATCCCTGTGGCCATACCCACAGGAATCGAGAGCAGGAATCCACTGCCACCAAGATGTACTTGAAAGCCCTGTCTGATGATAATGGGCTTCAGTGGTTCAAATATACACAAGCCAAAGGCTTGTTTGAGATTAAGATAGGTGTCTGGGGTGGGCGCACTACTGTGGACCCTTTCATCTGCTGACAGATGTCACATCTTAGGACATTGTCCTTGGTCTGTTCGTAAAGACCTGGCCACCAATAGTGTTGCTGCAATAGCGAAATTGTAGCCGCCACCCCTGCATGTGCCAAAGCTACTCCCACCAGACAATCCATCAGGTTCTGGCGAATTACTGTTACTTCTGCCGCGCTGTCCAGCATTGTCAATGCCCACTCCCCGTTCAGAAGCAGAGTTTTCAAAATCCGGGCCATGCCTGAATTATAGTCCGGCTACCTTTTTCTTTTTAAACTGATATTTTTAGGTCGAGCATTCGAGACCTCTTGTATATACTTTAGTATATACTTATCATATACTTATATGTGTATGTACTTTGTGGGGTCTGGAGATCAGCCCTAGGACTTGTCTGCTTCGGCTTAGGGACTTTTTTTTCTGTTCAACTGCCTCTATTTAACTGTCTTGATAGAAAACGACCAGCAGAGGTCAGTAAAATACCAGATGCTTTCTGCTGAGAGACTTTATTTTTTTTATTTTTCTGGCAACTGCCTCTATTTAACTTTCTTGATAGAAAACGACCAGCACGTACCCAAAAGGAACCTCCGCTCCACCGACCTCGCCCTTGCAGAGACCCCCCGCATCCGCAGAACCAGAGCAGGCGGAAGAGCCTTCTCCTACGTCGCAGCCAGAACCTGGAACGAGCTCCCAGTCACCATCAGACGCTCCCCGACCCTGCACACCTTCAGGAAGAACCTCAAGACCTGGCTCTTCGACTGAACCGGAGCTGCACCCCCCCCCCCCAGCGCCTTGAGACCCTCACAGGTGAGTAGAGCGCTTTATAAACCCCTGATTAATTGCTTGATTGAGCAGAGGTCAGTAAAATACCAGAATTGCTTTCTGCTGAGAGACTTTCTTTTTTATTTTTCTGGCAACTGCCGCTATTTAACTTTCTTGATAGAAAACGATCAGCTGAGGTCAGTAAAATACCAGAATCACTTTAGCATTCTCTAGATTCCAGTCCATAGAAATTGTCTTCCACGAGCACCCGTAGACAATAATATTTTTTTCAAATCTTGAATTTTCAGTAATATGACCACTGAAGGCCCCGAGTTTATATTAAAAACAGAGCTTTGGACTATACCATTTCCTGCTGAAAGGCAATATTTCTCTCCATGTGTTCCCATACCTGGCGTGTCACGCAGTTTGGTGCTTACTTTCCCTCCATGTTCAAGAACAGTAGATGTTTCAGCACCCAGGCTAATGTGCTGCATAGCTAAATACATATAAGGACCCAAAGGCGAGACCGATTGCATTGCAAATGCTTGTTATATTTTGGGTTTATCTTCTTGTTTAATTATGTATTCAGACGAGCGTTGTGTGTCTTTTCTTTGTTTCACGTGCTCTTCTGATCTTCTTTCTGACCGTCCTCTCTACGATCGTCTGTCGGATGTATCCTGAAAAGAACGAGAATAACGTGTATAGGTATCCGTATACCTGTCAGGTGGTTTACCATTATCTCCGTTACGTAAATTGTAACGTTTTTCTGTAGATTCCTGTGTAGAAGACCCACCCCGTGATATTGTTTTTTCTTTATTTTTCTTGTTATTCCACTTTTTCTTTGTGGAAGGATCAGGTGTTTGCTCAGAGGTATCCTTTCCAGATTTACTCTTTGCCTGTGGTTACCCTGGTCTGGCTCCCAGATTATCTCCGTCTAGCATAGCATAGGTTTGTTCGATAATTTTAGGCAATTCGCACTCCTGTTGTGCAAGAGGCAAATCCCTCAGGCATTGGCGTATAGCTAACGCTGCTGCTTCCCCTTTTATGTTACTCAACATTATGGCGGATACTGCAGCAAAATTGCCTATCAGGTTCATCCCTAAATCCAGGGTCGATGCAGCCCCGTGCTCATTCTGTACCTGTTTTAACACTTCAGGTAACACTCCCAATGAAGGAGTACCATGTGTTCTGGTATATCCTGCGGCAAAGACCGTACCCCAAGTGGCACAATCTTCTACTGGGGGAGCCATCCCCATTAGCAAGCAAATTGTTAATATACTATGCTTTTCATGCGGACCTGTATGGGGAAATACTGCTTCAAACTGATTTGTTTTTTGTGCAATCCCATACGGATTTTCTTCCCTTTTGGTGGGTATTTTACCCATTACTGCATTTAATGTTTCAGGGCTAATGCCCGGTGTAGCTAACTGTTGTGCTACAACTTGAACAGTCCATGCAGGAGCAAGTGTTAATGTTCGCATTACAAATTGTTTAAGACTTCTATATATTGTTACTAGATTATTATATGATCCCCATATCTTACCTCCGGTCAGACGGTCAACATTTGGATGCAGTGTGTATCTGGCTAGGACTGACCATGTCGCACCCTCATTACTGAGTGGGCGCAGTCTTACATTTTGTATACTATGGGGAAGGGCGCCTTTAAACAAATTGGTATGTTTTTGGTAAGTTAGAGGAATTTCTACCTCCCCGTAAGGAGTGTATGTCTCTGGTGTTTCACCTAATTCATATTCGTGAAACAACCATGTGTCATCATCCACAGCAAGGAATTTAACCCATGAGTAAAATACCTTCGTCCTAAATGCTTCATGAGCCTCTACTACGATGGTAACATCCCCACCATCTAGTGTGAGGCTGTGAGCTAGTGGCTACGCCGGTCGCCCCGCCCTCCCGCTAGCAGGTACACAGGAGACAGTATGGGTAGGGTTCGGTCTCTTTTTTTTATTAAGACTCTCTTCCTATTTATCCCAATAGTTTTTGGGTAATTATGTCTTTTCACAGACTTGGGAATGTCAAGAAATGAAAGTCACAAATGGGGTAAAACAAAATGAAGTCCACGTCCACAGGAAGCTATCTTCTTCTTGTAAGGATTCCGTCCCAGCCTTGTTTTTCTCCTCAGGGGGATACCGGAAAAGGAATATAAAACAAAAAAAAGAAGGACACAGTCAGATCACTTTGGTCCGATGCCGTTTTTAGGGAAGAGTGCTCCCGTCACCCGTGCTCTCTATCGTGTCGTGCCTAGGTGCCAGGAGGATTTTAGTGTTTTGGGGTAGTGTGGCCCATAACCCCCGCCCACCAGCCCCTAAAAGAAAAAACAAGCGCTTGAGGCACTTGCCTGGACCCACGACCCTCCTGGGCCGCGGGGTTGGGAGTCCCAGCCTCCTCTTCTCCTGTTGGAGTGCTGGACTCAAGGGCGCTGCTCCTTGAGTGGTCTCCTCTCTGCTGCTTCTCCTCCTCAGTCGGGAACGTTTCTCCGGTCCTCTCTCCCTCGTATGCTTCTTTTTCCTCCGCGTCTCCCTCTGGCTCGATTCCCGGCGTCTCCTTGTCCTCCATGACTCCGCCCAGCTGCTCTCTGGTTGGTGGCCCGTCGATTCCTGCTTGGGCCGCTGGACCGCTCACCCTGCTTCCAGTCCGGAACATGACAGCCGCCATGTTGGAAACGTCGTGAGGACGCCCCGTCGCGGAAGCGAAACCCTCACAGAGGCCATGTTGAAGGAATTGTTGAGTGACTGCATGTCTGCAGTTCCCAGAAGTGTTTTGTATAATGTTTAATAAGTATGAATTTTACAAAATTCAGTTAACACCCTGGGAACTATATCTTTTCAAGCACAAATCTACCAACAGCCAATACATAGGGTATACCTACTAAGATTAGGAGGATGTTCCCTACCACCAAGGACGCATCCTGTTTAAAAGCTGCGTAGGGATCTCTGAGGAAGCACTATTGAGTTACTCAGTTGATCTATACAGAATAAGAAACCAACCAACGTTGGAGGCGCCATGTTGTGTAGTTTCCCCCAATCAGTAGGAACTGCGCGTTTGCAGACGACATAAACTTAGGATGGTGCCAGACTGACTCCATGCACCCCCATTGGATATGTTGTCCCTTGGACCAGCTAGCTCACAATGCCATCGCTAGCCCCCTTAAACCTAAACAGGGAGTGAACAGTTCTGGCAAACAGTGAACATGACAACTCAGTTCCCTCACGAACTGTGGTGACAGACTTCAAACTTTCACTCAGTCACTCATGCTTTCTTTTGCTCAGAGAAATATACTAAGAATACACAGAGGGGCGTTTTCAATATTTATTGAACCAGAGTGATTCTTGTATAAAATATGTGGGCTGCAATGATTAATAGACAGAAGCAGATAAATGTTGCAATGTGTCAAAACAGAAAATAAAACAAAGAGTTCCTCCATCTTGTTCAGAGAGATTATTTATGCATACATAGAAGAGATTGTAACAATGAAGCGTATCCCTATGATGCTAACCCTAACCTAGATGTCTAGGGTGTGAATATATAGTTTGCCAAGAAAACCCCTGTCTGGATGATCTAACCCCTTCACCTGGTGAGTAAGAGTGTGCGACCCTGTCTTGGTCATGAACGGGACACCCCTCACGGAGATGTCAGTTAGCTGCTAGCCAAAAGCTTCAGCATGCAGGGACCTCTCGAGATCAGCAGAAGTGTCTCTTCTGATTATATTAGGAAACAAAAGACTATATATAGAAAATTATATCCTTGCCTCGGGTCGAGATTATAATCGGATAGCCATTGTTTGTGTTCTACAGATAGCTGTGCCACCATATGGATGTAATAATAAAACACATTTGTATTACGCACGTGAGAGGCCTTGAACCAAATGCCAAGGCAGTGTGATAGAATTCTCACGAAGTGTTCTTTGCCAGCAAGGTCGGTGTTTCTGCTAAACCAAAACAAGCGTCATGAACGCAAGATGTGTGTCAAACGTTATTGTGGCAAAGAGAAGACAACTGCAGGGCAAAGGATTAGTGTATTTGTAAGAATGATACTAATTTCTACCGGGCCTAACACGAGCACATGACAAAATGGCGGTCCGACCAAAAGTTGTAATAGGGTGGTGGACCGCTGGTGCGGCAGTGGTTGGACCGCCACCGCTGTGCCACCATGAGTCTGGAGGTCCGTGGACTGCCAGACTCATAATCAGGCCCGTACTGATGTAATATGTGAGGTCATAAGCAGTGCATGGTGAAGGTGTGAAGTATAGTTAGGTTTTTCCAGTGAATTTCTAAGTTTTTTTAATGTAAAGTAAGCCATACTTACATTTACTAACTACATCACTATAACCCTTGTTTTTTCAGTGAATTTCTATGTTTCTTTGGCATAAAGTAATATTTGATTACCATACGTACAGCTACCCCGTGCGCGGCCTGGGGTTGGCCGCAGCCAGACCCTGCGCCCATCACTGCGCAGTCAGCTGACCCCTCGCTGCGCATGGCCTTTGGCTGTGTGCGGCATGTGGTTGGCCGCAGAGCCTGGCCTCTGGCTAGACCTGTCTCCAACCCCTCACAGGTAAGCAGCCCCACACCGTGCACAGCCTTAGGCCAGTCCCTGCGTCCAACCCCTTCCAAGCAGCCACCCCACCCAATGCACGGCCTTCGTTACATGCATAGCATGTGGTTGGTCTCGCAGGTCCTGACCACACTCTGGCAGACTTATTGAATGTATCAAAGAGTCATAACACCAAGAAATAAAAAGTGTGCCTATTGGCTTTATCAAGCAGTGAGCACATCAATATATACATAGTTTTGTATGTTACGGGCTGTTGGCGAGCCATCTGGGTGTGATTTGAGCAATTTAGGTGAATCGTTTAAAACCTTCATTTTTTCTAAATACAAATTTAGCAAAAAACATTGTATTTGAAATTGATAAGTGTCTGTTTTACATACAGCTTGAAAACATTCAGTTCGAAGAGACTGTTTATATTACACAGTGGCGGTCACTATAATGTAGTCATAGTTAGGATCAAGTTTCCATAGGTATTGGATTTTTTGTTTTCCTAATAACTTTGGCACTGTGTGTGAATATTCACAAAACTTTCCAAAAAAGGTTCTTCCACCTCAGCTCCATCCTGGAAAGTTTCGAGGTGACAAACACATTTTCCCCATGCAATTTCCCATGGGAACTTAGACAACATGACATGCAAAACAGCTGAACCAAATTACACCAAATTTGGCAGAAAGCTAGATCTTTTCGCTTTTTGTAATTTGGTGCAAATATGTTCAGTAGTTTTTGATAAATGAAGGTTCAAAAGTAATAGATATATAGCAATGTCGGAGTACAACGGGTTCATCAGATGTCAGATAAAAAAATAGTAATCTGATTGACTACCTCTAACGTCAACAAAGATGTTTGACAGCCATTCTAGGACTCAGGGACCCAGACCCCATGTCCTGGAAAAAAAAATAACATACAGTAGAGATACCCTAAGCCCCTAGGCCTGGTGGGGTAAATCTCCCACCTCACCAGGCAGGACAAAATTAATTATAAAATATTTTGATAACCTATTGTGAATAAAAAAATAACGTAGCAATAAATTTTATTTCGCAATAATTAAATTATTTAAATTATTTCTATACATCACCTTTAATAATTATGTAATGCTCATTAAGTTTTTTTTCCTTAGGTGAGAAATTATTTTTTAATTTAAACTGCAAAAAAATATTTTTTATTCAATGTAATATATTTTCATTAATTAAAGTTTTAGTTCAAAATTAACTTAATAGGGTTGTAGCAATTTTTATTTTGTTCTCTGCTTGGCTTACTACAAAAGTGTAAGTTACTACAAAAGTGAAGTTAGTGAATATCAAAAAGTAGTAAACTTCCTCAAAAGTGTAAAACAAATAGTGCAGTTTATGAATCAGACTCAGTGTTCCTACACAGTTTCAATGATCTTGAAACCACCGGCCAAAATAATATTAGCTCAGTCTCTTCCATAGATTATGTAGGGCACTTTACCCAAATACTCCTTACTTCAAAGTTGTGGGGAAGCCATTGACATCACTTCAATATTTGCAAAAGTATGCAATAGCAAAGGCATTAACATAGCAGGTTTCTCCTCTAGAGACCAGAAAGAGCAACAGCAGCTATTATGCAAGCTTCACTCATGCCCACAAGAGGTACTGCACAGGAAGCAGCATTGTAAACTTCAGTCAGATACAAAACATATACAGCCCAAGCGGGAGAGCAAACTCTACACTGAAATCCCAAAATAGCTTATTGATAGGTTGCAAAGAATGCAAACCGTTGGACCCAAATTATGATTCAGCCTCTGGAAAATTGCTTTTGAAACCAGCCTTTAAAGTCCTTTATTAGCTCGGAGTGTAAATTAGGATTATGTTTAAAATCCTGTGCATCACTCACAAGGCCGACTACAACAAAGAATCCAACTATCTTCGGATGCTTCACCACACATTACGTTCCAACCATGAGCCTTCAATTATTGGACCTGCATCTAATCCAACTAAAATATTCAAATGACAGAAACATCAAGGCAGATTCCTGGATATCCAGGCCCACAAACTCTGGAATACCCTGGTCCCCCAGCCTGAGATCAGAGCCAGCAACCTCCTGTTCAGGAAATGCATGGAGACTGGACACTCTAGACAGGCTCTCTGATGAGTTCAGACAAGACAGTACTAGTGGAATACTGAATAAGGGCACTTCAGCACACATTCGGTTGAGCTTGTCCTGTTCCTCCTAAGATGCTTCAAGCTGCTGAGCTTCCTTCAGAGTTTTGTAGCAACTACAAGTAGGGCGACCACCTCACTCCATATCATCATGGACACTGTTTCCAGTCCTTGGCTTTAAACCCACATAGAAATGGTATCAGGTGTGTTAGTCTCATTAACTCATTGAAAGCAACTATGGGGCATATTCTCAAGGAGCTATCGCCGAGTTAACGGCACTTTATCGCAGCCAAAGTTGTGATAAATTTATCGCCCCATTCACAAGCTGGTGTTAACAGCCCATAACACCAGTTTACCCGCGATAGCAGCCGCAAAAAACATCGCCACAGATGACCCCCGCAACTATCGCTAATGAGAGGCAGAGTAGGCGTTCCCGTGCAAAAAGGCGCGAAAACACCACTCCACAACATTCTCAACGACCAGCCAGATCGGCGACAAGGCCACAAAACAGGCGATAAGGCCGTTAGCAGCAGGAAACTAACACCTGCTCTGACCTGGTGCAAAGTCGGACCACAGCCTGACCACAAAATGGAGCTCAGCCCAGAGCCACACCTGAAGGGCTACAGATGCCATGGAGCCACTGATCATGCAGCTCGAAGCCCTACAGGGCCACAACACCCACCGCCACCACCCCCAGGACCCCCACTCCCCGGGCCCCCCCCCCGGCCAAAGACATGCCACATCAACCACACGGAATCATGTACCAAATAATCCGCCTGATGTCGCACAACCACATTTGGTGACATGCATATGTTGTCACAAAAATGAGCATCACACATACACCTTCGATGTAACAAATGAAAATGTATTCAAAGAAACACAGAACAGAAATGAAGACACATGGTGGCTCCCCTCGGGACAATCCATAGGTCACAGCCTGCAAGACAAAAATCATGATGAGAAGGTGTGTCTTGAACACATCAAAGGACTGAGAGAGCGAAGGAGAGAGAGAGAGAAAGAGAGGGAGCCAGAGAAAGACGGACAGAGAGGGGGAGCCAGAGAAAGACGGACAGAGAGGGGGAGCGAGAGAAAGACGGACAGTGAGGGGGAGCCAGAGAAAGACGGACAGAGAGGGGGAGCCAGAGAAAGACGGACAGAGAGGGGGAGCCAGAGAAAGACGGACAGAGAGGGGGAGCAAGACACAGATAACAGAAGAGACGGACAGGGAGAGAGAGTGCCGACAATGCGCACCCAGGCCACACTGCTCACCTGCTGCCACCGGTGTGTCTCCAACCACGTGCCGGTATGTAGTGCAGTTCACCAGGTCACACATCTGAAACAGATCCGTCATCTGTAACAGAGTCCAGATACCTGAATGGCAAAGTACATACAATTGCACAAGACATCATCGCCTGTCCGCCCCTGCGTACCCAGGCAGATGCACCCCAGCCCCTCCCGCCGCCCAGCGGTGCATGCCCGCCCCTGTGCACCCAGGCAGAGGTACCCTAGCCCCTCTCGCCGCCCAGCGGTGCATGCCCGCCCCTGCGCACCCAGGCCTCACTGCTCACCTTCCGCCCTTGGCGTGTAGCAATGAGGGCCCACCACGTGCCGCTGCAAGCCACATGCCCGGGGCCCGCAGACATGGCACCCTCCACATCATGCAGCCCGCTCCGCAGGCCACCAGGTCTCACATATGATTCTGGGTCTTGATTTCTCCATGGCAGAGGACATACCAGTGCACCCGGTATCATCGCAGGCTGCACACCCGCTCAGCCCTTGAGGTGCCACTAACTCTGTGATCCGGGATGCGACGCCACGTGGCGGTAAGCCCGCGCTGCCCGCTGGCTCTGGCCTACACTGCGGTCCAGCAGGGCACACAAATCCTGAGCAGTCCTGACCGCCGGGATGGGGCATCATCGCAGGCTGCACACCCGCTCAGCACTTAAGGTGCCCCTACCTCAGTGCACCCAAAGTCACCGTCCCGTGGCGGTGTGCCTGTGCCGGCCGCAATGTATCCGGTGCCACCAAGTCTGTGTCCCAAAGTCATGGACCCTGTATGAATGGGTATCGTGTTGCGGACGCCATCATGTCACCTCTGGTCCTGTGGAATGTGATATTGCAGGGCCCGAGGCCCTCATGCCTACATTGACACCACACGGATGCACCCAGATAGAGAGTGGAAATGGCGTCGAGCACGTGCGCCCGGCCCTTTTTATTGGCAGGGTCACATGTCCTGTGACGCGTGTGCTGGATGGGTGTGGTGTGGGTGTACACCAGCCGTGAGGGAGTGGCTCTGGCATGCTGACAACTAGACCTGTGAGCAGCAGATCACTACAGGAAAGACATTGGACATGTAGCGTTGCCGTCCCCCCCTGTGAGCGTAAGCGGAGGGGGCTGGCCTGGCGTATGCCAGTCCAGCGTAAGGGTGTGTAAATGACCCCGGGGCCCTGGGCATGGTTCCTTACTGGGCTGGACAAGGAAGTAACTCATGCGTGTGTCCCTGTTGTTGTGTCAGCGCCACCCGGACCGCATTCGGCAAAGTGTCACCCTGTGACCCCTGTGCTACGACATGAGCCACATGGACGTAAGAGGAGTCCAGTGAGCCTACATTCATCCATACTTCCACACTTGAAAGACCATAGACATGACACATCTGTGTGAATATGACTGTTTAATGCACATTCAGTGGAGTGTTGCATCTGGAGCAGTACAGGGCCATGCAAACCCCACATGACGATGTTGTCCCGTGGAGGGCCAGCCAGGGTCCGTCAGGGAATGACAAGTGCAAAGGAAGAGGACGAGTTCAGTCCGCAGTCTGATTGCTGTGTCAATGGCGATCAAACAGCATATGGCAGTCCATGTCGAGGTCCAAGGTGAGTGTCGCAGAGTGCATCGGGGGACAGTGGAAGGTGATGATGCAGAGGACAGTACCAAGCTGAAGCCGGACCTATGGCTGAGATGCATGCTGCTGCGTCCTTCTTACCACGAGGGCAGAATCATCCGCATCTTCGTCCTCTGCTGTTTCATGTGCCTCACGTGTGGGTGGTGGTGTTCTGTCTCCAGCACTGTGTGGCAGTGACACATCAGGGGGCGGAGATGTGGATGGAGTGGTGGCAGCAGCATGCATCCGCGCCAGGCCTTGTGGCAGCAATGCCATGAGGATGATCCTGAGGTCATTGAGGAACCCAGCTACCTCTCGCTGGTGTGCAGCCGTGGCAGCCGCTCGTTCCGCATTCGCCCGCTCCATGGTCTCCATTAACCTCCGCATGTTTCCCAACTCCTGTGTGACATCGCTAGAGCCACTCGGACTGGACAGTTGTACTAATATCTGAGTCAGGGCTCCAGCGATGTCAGCCATGGTCCGTTGGAGAGCATGGAGCGGACTGTGGGTGTCCGTTAGGGACCGTGAGTGGTCCCTTATGGGACTTAGACACCCACGTATGGCATCTAGTTTGTCTGCCATGCGGTCGAAGCCCACCCGCACCTGTTCAGCCAGATTCTCCTGGCACCCCAAAACACGGCGTTGGAAGGCCATGTGTTCTTCGTGGGGGTCCGGGGAGCCAGCAGTGGTGGTGGGTGCTGCCTGCTGTGTGGTCTGTGCAGGGGGTGGGGTCTCCTCGTAGCAGCTGGGCTGCCCAGCTCCTGGAATGGGCTGCGTAGGCTGTCCACGAGCAGTTGGAGGGCGACAGAGTCGAAGCTGTGGTGGTCCTCTTCATCTTCAGAGAAGAGAGGGTCGGGCTGCTCTGCAGGAGGTGTTGATTCTCCCTCTGCAATGTGAAGGGGAGATGCAGTTTAACAATGTGTCCACATGTATGTTGTCGCATTGTACATGTTTTCATACAGACAGCATGACTGGGTACATTGTGGCTGTTTGGGAGGAGCTGCCTATTTGATGGGGGACAGTGGACATTTCGACAACAGACGTGTGTGTGTTTGTACTTGTACATTATCAACGCACATTTCCCTGCAATGCCAAATGTGAATGGCCAGTGTCTGCGCCCAAGCGGCGCCAGTTGTGTCCTGTGTTCTGTTGTAGGTGTTTTGCGGATTGTGTCACATCGTTGTCAATGTAGATGTGCTATGCATGTGATGTGTGTGCTGCATTTTGGGGGAGTCGCCCCTGCAGATCAGATTTTGCTGCCCCTTATCCCTTTCATGAGGTGTGCCTTTGACTTCTGTGCTTGTACAGTGCTGACATGTTGAATACTTGGGTACATTGGTCTCTTGGTGGGAGTTGGTGGTCTGGGGCATGGTTGTCCGCATATGTGCTCAACTTAATTGTGCATGTGTGCCATTGTGCCCATCTCCCCCCTTCCCCCAGGCCCTGGTCGTTACTCACCCTGTTGCTGTTGTGTCTGGTCCTGTTGAGCAGTGTCCGGGCCCCCAACTCCTGCCACCGTCTCCCCACTGATGACTGTGGACACCATTTCCTCCATGTCGTCCAGCTCCTCCTGTGGCGCTGGGCTCCCACCTCCAGTCTGCATTGCTGCCTTCAGGTTGTTGGCGAGTTTCAGCTTGGTTTTGCGCTTGACATCATTCCAGCGTCTCTTGACCTCGTCCATTGTCCTCTTCAGCACTCCGACTGCATTCACCTTGTCCACGATGGACTGCCATATTCCATTTTTTGTTGCCAATGACACAGTGGAGGTGACGAACAGTTGTTGATGGTGTTCTGTCACCTCCGTTATCAGGATCCTGTTTTCCTGCGGACTGAACCGCTTCTTCCTACTCTTCTTGTCCTTGCCCTTCCCTGACCCCGAAGTCCCAGGATGGTCCTCCGGGGGGCTTGTGAGGTTCTGGTTCTCCTCCGTACTTGCTCCGGCAATGTCCATTGTGCTTCGCTGTTGTTTGGCATTTGTTTGTCTGGTTTTTTTCTATTTTTATCGTGATTGTTCCCGCCTGACGCGTGTGAATTGCAGGTCTGTAGCTGGGTTTCGCTGATTTTCGTATAGCAATTGGCCTCATCGCAGCTTTTTTTGCGTTCGTGTTTCGCATTTTTGCGGCGTGGCGTTGATTTTAACGCGGTCAGTTGACGCGTTATCTGGTGACTATCGCATGGTACCGCCGTGTTGTGAATACTTGGTTAACACGGTGTAAATTTCCCGCGATGGACTGCGATGTTGAAGGTTGCATTAAGTAACTTTTCCGATGGTTATCACACGTTCTTGGGAATATGCCCCAATGAGTACAACACCTGTCTGTGATGACATGGAGTAAGGTGTCTATCTTAGCCACATGGCTATCTGGCAATTTACACAACTCCTAAATAAAAGAAATCACTCATAAGCATATGTCCCGCAGCAGTCCTGAATTTGTCCTTGCACAGTGGCGTAGCCCGCGGCAGCATGTAAGACCGGGGATGGGGGGGGGAGAGTGATGGCGGATTCCCGCGATGGCTGCAGGTAAGAGCGGGGGGCTGGTGATTCCCACGCATCTGCCGCACCGCTACTGCTGCAGGTGCGAGTGGGGGGAGAGCCTGCCGCCCCCAAAACTTGTGTCGCCCGGGGTGGTCTGCCTCCCCTTGCTACACCACTGTCCTTGCACAAGATTCACACAGCATGTGGGGCAAGCTCCCTTGACATGAAACAGGGACAGCGTGCACAGCATCACTGTTTGCTTTCCACACCCAGAAAAGACTCACCATGGGCAGGAGCTGTGAAAAACAATTCCACAGTACATAGATGTAGAAGTATAAACGTCCCTCATAAAAGAGTTACAACATGGAAACAACCTCACAGGCAACGCTTAAACAAAAGAGGCATGGCACAGAAGACAGCTCTGGAGGCAGGTCACCCTCACAAAAATCATAGGAAGGAACACTGTAGGCCTCCCACAATACATGTACATCCGGAGACGCATATACTGCAGTTGCACAAACCGTGAAAACATGGGCAACAGAAATGCAAGTCTCAGTCATACAAAATAGGTACAGTACAGACAGCAGCAGCAATCCTGCCTTAAAAAGAAGTACAGATTGGGCAGTAACTACCCAGAAACTTTGTGACGGTATAGATGTGCACCACTGCCAAGACGCCTCAGGCAATATTTGACAACTTTAACCAGTTTTTTATTTTTATCCAAAATGCTTTGCAAGGTATGGTTTTTAATACTATGCTCATAATGGTAAAAAAAAAACATACACACTACGAGTCCCAGAATGCAAAGTAATGTTGGCTAAAGAGTTATAATTGGTTGCATGCTGAGGTGGCATGATGGGCACAAAAAGGTTGGACTGAGTAATTACCAGTGGCTGAGATTAATTTAAGCATTCAACCCATCACTTTTTGTATTCCTAACTGCATCGCTCTATGTGTGACGGTTATGCCCAGACGTAGGTACTATGCTTGGTGTGCCACTGGAACCAATCAGCCCCCTGGTGACAAGGCCCAAATGAGCTGAATCCGGTCTTGGGTTGCTCTTGGTCTTGGTCAGAAAGGACTTGGCCTTGCCTTTCAGCCTTGACTGTTCTTATTGGAACCGATTTTTTCTTTTTTTAACTTTTTATTGGTATTGGAACAGATTTGAGGATGATTTGAAAATGTCTGGTTCCTATCTAATGTGGCATAGCGGGCCAAAAAACAATGGACTGGGATGCAGCCCGAGTAATTACCAGTGGCTGAGATTAAATCCTCAACATCACCGAAAATGGGATCACATTACTTTAAGCCTGATGATGTCCATGACATTACAGGTAGTTACATCATGTGAGACTAGACCCAGATCAGTGTGGCTATAGAACAAGATGACATCAAATAAACGTTTGATTGTGTAAGGGAGATCATGTCGCACTATGCGCCTAGAGACAAGACTTAGGAAGAGAGGCCTAGGACTGAACAACATGTTTGCTCTCCCTCAGAAGCTTAGGATTTGGCTCAACCAAACACTAAATCTGGAATTTGAATTGATTCAATAATTAAGTGAACCTAGGGTCTCATCTGATCTACTAACCAACTAGGACTGATTCATCAGTGAGAGGCTAAAGACACAAATGCCCACGGATTGATCATTCCGCTCAACCGCTCATAGCATCTGTTTTTGTGATTTGCCATTTTTGTAATTTTATGTTTTCGCATTACATTTATATGGCTCTATGAGAAGTACCTTTCCTGGTGTGAGGCACCTGGAGAGCTCAGGATTCATTGCCAGGTGTACTACCTCTGTTGTGACCATTGCCTACTCTACAATAGACAAAGTACGCTATATGCAAGTGCTGGTGCTGTTTTTGCAACTCCTGCACTCAGCAGTTAATAGCCATTTTAAATGTGCTACTTACAGTCAATGACTGACTGCTTTCCAATGCCTTTAATTGGTTTAAAACTATGAGAGCTAGAACTATCCATCTGCATTCATTAGGGGCCCTGCACTAAGTCCCTACTTGGGAGTGAGGGTAAACTCACCCTGTCCCCTCCTGCCTTTTTTTCAAATTTAAAAGACACACAAATGATGGACGGAATGCAGAACAAATCAAAACATTCACCCCCAGTCAAGAGATCTGGGTTAAATCCATCATTCTTTTGCTCACTACGCCACCCCAGTTTAGACCTGGCCATATGCAAATCAGTCTTGTCCCTGTGCCTCATGGGAACAGTCCAGCCCGAACTGCCAAGCCAGGTCCTCCCTGGGCCGGTAAACAAGCACCCTAGGACCAGTCTCGGGGTTTCACCCCTCATCATTTTTCAAATGTATGCAAACATGGTGCTCAGTGCACAGCGCACTGTAATGAGTAATTGTGGCCACCACAGAAATGTTTCTGTGATGTCTCGTCAATCAGAACATGGCAGACTCGAGAATTAAGAGCTGGAGTCACAATCCGCAATGCAGGATGAGAGAAAAAGGTTCCAAGTCCAATGGGGTGCCTTTATTTTTTTTAAAGAGTGCTGAATCCTCCACGGATTCAGAAATCTGAGGATGCCCATGAATAAACGGTCAAGATATCCCTAAAATGTTATCTTTTCATGCTCAACCCAAGCACCTTTTTAAACACAAACTTCGCTGAAACTACTGAACAGATTTACACTAAACCAAGAAAAGCACAATCCTTGAGTAAAGTCCCACCTACATGCCAAATTTGGTATAATTCCATGTAGCCAGTTTTTCTATATCAAGGAGCAAACAGTCATATGGAAATTAAAATGGGAAACTGCACTTTAAACTTGCAATCAAGAACCCAAAGTGAATGCATTATTTTTAAAGTTTTATGAAAAATTGTCGAACAGTGGCGCACACATACACACACACCTACCTCTATTGCTTGTGAAAGATCTATTGTTGGCATGCCAAAAACTTACAGTGGGCTTAGGTCCTACGTATTGCTTATCATTGGCTGGCTTTATTGGCACTTTAGTTACCTCTGAAAAGTATGTGCAATTATATATAGATATGTAAAATTATATATATATATGTATTCATGTATAGATGCATATCTGTCTATGATGTGTGTATTTGTTTATGTGTGTTACATTTTTTGTATTTGTAGTCTACATTCCAATTTTTTTATTATCCCTTATGGATTTTGGATCTTGGCATCCTTTACATTCTCAGGATTCTCGTTGACAGGAGTCAAGATGGTCATACATTTGGCATTGATTCTCTTCAATTCTGTTATTTGCTTGGACTTAGTACCCACGTTTACTGAAATTTAATCACTTTCTCAACTCTTCTTCAAATGTATTTAAATATGTAGGAAATTATTTTAGACATTAGACCAACATTTCATCTGCAAACATGTGCAAGCATAATTCGATTCTAGCTATGTGTATTGCATACAATGTACACACATGGCACACAAACTTTAATTTAGACGTGTTCCATTGGCGGTGTAAGAGGAACAGCAAAGGATATGCTATGCAAACTTGTGAAAACGCACCAAGCAAGTAACTTCTTTGTTATAAATCCGGCCAAGAACCAGGCACATCTGTAAGTGGGAAGCTTCAGTTCAACTCCCTTTTCGGTAAATCAGTATTCGAAGATGATCAGCCCCAAAACACAAACTCCAGTCCAAGGTGGCCACCAGGCTTGAACACCATTTCGGAATGCCTAGCTCATACGTGTCAGGAGGTTCCTGCTCTGGTGCCTGCCCCTTCCTGTCAAGTGGTTCCTGTATAATGATCAGAGTAACACTGCATTACAACTCCTCTTGCTTGCTCTTGCTGTTGAAGTCTTGGCAGATTCAACTCTAGTCCAGTCCAGCAACTCCAATTCTGCTCCAGTCCTGCCAGTTTCTGCTCTACGACATTACTGGTCTTTCCCAGATCCAAACCTTCAGTCTTGCAAGACCTCCGCTGCAATAGAGACCCAACATCTGTGTTCCCTTAAACATTTTCCTCTTGGTTTTGTCAGGCACCAATTTCTAGAGGTCATCCTGTCTGTAACATTTGTTACACCCAGGATGGACAATGTGTCTTCCGGGAGGGGTCATCCTATCTTCAAAGTCTGTAAGAAAGAGATGAAGGACACTTATGTCCAGCCCTTGCCATTCTTGGGGGTTTAAACAAAGGGTTGGAGGTGTACTTGCAACATTTCTCTGAGCAAATAATTTACATCTCAGTAGGTCAAGTGTAGGCCAGTGCTTAATTTGAGCCAAGGGTTGCAGGTGGGCCAACTGGCACTCATTTGTGGGGCCCAGCATTTATTTTTCCTCGACAAACTTTGATCATTCATTCAAGAGTTTTATATAGCGCTAGCTAGACCCGAAGGTATCAGAGTGCTTTACAACAGTGAATGTTCACATCAAAGATAGGTCTATACAGAGCATCTGAGCCAGAGCGCTTTACAACAGTAAATGTTCACAACATAGATAACGAGTATAGTAGACATTTATGCTGCACAATGTGAAATTAACTGCCTCCAGATGCACGGTGTTTCCGCCCGAATTGCGGAATCCCTGGCCTCAGAGAGGGAAGATGGTTCTGCTCATCTGTCATAATCCATAGCAAAAGAGAGAAAAACACAAAAGGGGGAAAAGGAAGAAGATAAAAACTGGAAAACAGTGACAAAGAGAGAAAGCAGGGATGAAAAGGGACCTGCAAGAGTGAGATAAAGAGGCAGAGAGTGTCTGGTGGTGTTTGCAAATACCCTACACATACTTATTGCACGATTTATAAAAAAATGTATGTGGATACCCAAATAGTAATAAAATATGCACATTCGTATGTGTCACTAATATATGGTAAATATTGTGTATCCAAATCTACACCTGTGTAATGTTTTGTTTCCAGCTAACCACACGAGCGGTTCGCCCAGTGTTTCAGGGTCTACATGGTAGCACTACTCCTTCTGTAGGGACATTCTCACCACTTTAAAGTCTCAAACCATCAATAATCAGACAATAGGTTTCAACGAACCTATATGTGGAGCATTCGGAGCTACACTGTATTTGTAGAAAGAATTTTGTAACTTTTGTTCCATTAGAACAAGAAACACGTTTTCAAATGTAAATATTTTTAAAGAGATGGATTATGTGGTAAAAGCATCAAATCCCAAACTATACCCAATTGCCCATATTTACTAAATCACATATTTTCAGTGACCTTGTTGATAAAATATGGCTATTATAGAGAAATAACACGGTACATTGGGAGGTGACATTGGAAGTCGTGGGAAATTGGAAAGTCGTAATTTTTTTGTGGCAATGCAAATCATTCTCATGTACAAGCACATACTTGGGTATTTACTTATTTTTTTCCATTTATTTGTTATCTTATAAAGCATGAATTCTTCTTAATGTGGGTTTCAGAGCATCGTACAATCAGGTTAGAGACTGATTCAGAGTTTGTCAGACGGATTATCTACCAATGCCATGGCGGAGTACTGTACTCCCGCCATGGCGAAGGAACTTTGCCTTCAAAATTTAGAGATGTCCGCCATCCCAGAGGACATCTCTTGCATTTCCAGGGACATCTGTCAAGACGGTTCCTGTAAATGCATTGAGAGGTTAATGGACGGCTTCGTACGTCAAACTTTCAACTTTTTTTTATTTTCAAAAACAAAATCCCAAACAGAAATGTTTTGTAAAAAGAAAAAAAAACAATGATTGGTGTTATTTTGCAGTTTTCAGTGCCCATTATTGGCAGGTTTTAACTGCAGTGACAGACAGCGAAAATCAGCAATTTGTCCACCTACTTTAATTAGGGCGGGAATACTGGCAAAACATCAGATGGCTGTTAATCTGTCGGGTCGTCGGAGGTGTATGTCAAAGGCAGAGATGGAGTAGTCTCTGCAGTCGACATACAGAAGGTCTACCCGACTCTAAATGAGGCAGGCGGACCGTCATTTTGGTGGAGAGGGTACTTTGTCGCTGTTGCAACGAACTACCCTCTCTGCCAGCAGTGCTTAATTTGAGCCTGTGGTTTCTGGTGCTCAGCACCGGCACTTAATTGTCAACACTGGGGCTTGTGACTGTCTGCCACAAGGTGGTGCTGTCTGACTAATTTAGAGATGACCACAACATCAGTCCATTATTAATTCAATATACATTAAAAATGACTATTACCTGCCACCCAAGCTATTCTTATAGCTTTGGGGGCCTGGAATAGTCTGAATTGTCACACTTACAGGAATGTGATGGCTAGTCATTGGCACAATGGCAGGGGCAATCTGTGGTGCAAGCTACAGTGGCCTCCTGACGAGAGCCTTGGCCCTTGTTTTTTTTTTTTACAAATTAAGCACTGTCTGCCAGACCCTAAATCGAGTGCCTAGATTTGCAGTGTTTTTAAAGAACAGTGGTCAAGATGAGGCCAGAATGGTCCTCGGGTAGCCAGAGCTACTATTAGTCGAGATAAAGCTTTCGCCTGAGCTCTCGTGTTACGAGAGAGAAGGTAGGGAAAAACAGCGTATGGCGGGACACAAGGTTGTGGGGATGACAAGACATTTATTACATCATAAACGTTATATCATCCACATGTATTTTAGGATCTAGTCCTGGTGCTCACATATCAAGTGAGGTTGCGTGAAAAGGTGAAAAAGTGCTGGTGACTTAAAATTACATCACATTGACAACATAGGCAAAACTCAAGGGAATTTATACAGTTGGAGTTGTGGTTGTTAAAGGTCGACGGCGTTTCAATCTCTATAAATTAGAAGACCATCATCAGGACGAGTAACCGTGTGAGCAAGTAGAATCTGGAAAAGGCGGTAAACCGCTATGTTCTTAATTTGCGAGGTGAAGCAATTCGAATGGATACTTCAAGGGTTCCGGGCGGTGTGTCCCGAATGCTGGTAGGTAATTTAGTTATGGGCAGTTTGCCGGGTGTCCTCCGGTAAATCCGAGCAGGCGGCGAGGCACTGCAGTGGAAAAGCCTGCTGGATCAGTCTGCGGGCTGTGGCATCAAGTTTACACAAAATTGTATCACCAGACAAAGGCCATGACGCAAGATCAGGCCAGCAGTGTGCAGGGCTAGACAAAGCGCAGGATAAGTGCAACAAAGTTGTTATGCACTTGAACCTATTAAAGTAACGTCTCAAGGTCTTTGACAGAGAAATCCAAGTGGTACTGGGCAAAAAGACAACTATATGATAGTTGAAATCGTAAAACACGTTTTAATATTCATTTCTGGAGCACAGGTTTCTCGTGGCGGTATTAATTAAGTGGGCTGCGAATGGGCGCGCAGAATATAACTCAGGCTCGAGGGTGTTCTCTGTAGGATGCTCTCGTGCGGTAATGGTGGGGAAAGCTCTGTTAAAAATATTGGCCTATTGGTGGCAGTGTCACTTTGATTTCTTCTTTTTTTTCTTTTTTGCTGACAGCAGAGAATTCACTTGCTAATTATCTGTGAGCCCATTTCTTCCCAGAACATGCTGGGTGATTTATCAGAGAGCTGCAGACAGCTACCCTTGGCCCGCTGCTGCCTCAGCACAAGTTTCCCAACGCAATTTCATTTCATGTCATTTTTTTTTAATCCAGCTCCCCCTTTCTTCTCATTTCCCCTTCTCACTCCTTCCTCCCCAGGCAGTACCTAAATGAGAAATACTGTTTTATTAATCATTGTACATTTTCGTTCCCAAAAAGTGGGAGACTGGCCGGGCATTTTCCAACCTGAGGCCTGCGTTGCTCCTTCTGCCAGGAAGTGACAAAATATTATCCATTTCCTATCTGTCTAACCCTATTCGTGACCCACCAGTACACTCTGGTGGTGAGCAGAAACGGACATCATCTCTGGTGTGTACCCTACCTGTCTAAGCCTACTCATGATCCACCAGCGCACTCCAGCGAGCAAAAAATGACAGGACCCGAGAGGGTTTGGCTTATTCTTCCAAAGCACCCCCTAAGCAGAGGAATGTGCCATCATCTCATGAAACCAAGTACTTCTGTAAGCCTGTTTGTGAACCTTCAGTGTTCTCCTCAAAGTGATACCATCCCCTAAAGTGCGGCTTACCTCTTTAAGCCTACTTTAGAGACACTAGAGCCAACCAGACAGCAGGAAGAAGCATGTTCTCAGAGGGTTGGGCCTACCTGTCCAAGCCCTGTCCTTACTCCTCGCACCCTCCCCCCACCCAGAAGCATACTCTACCTGTTCACTACCTCTCTAAACCCAGTCTTTACCTACCAGTGCCCTCCAGGGAGCAGGAAGCAAAAGGTCATGGGATCTCAAAGGGGTTGGCTTACCTGTTTGACCCTACCTGTGCCCCACCCCTACCTTCCAGTGAGAAGAAATGGACATGATCTCTGAAGGCATCACCAACCTGTCCAAGACTTCTCCTGACTCAGCATCATCCCTCTGCCTTCCAGCCCCCCAGCAGCAAGAAGTAACATTATCACATAATGTGTGATCCAGCTGCTAAGGTCAGTTCTTCTTGCAGATCTGTCCCTGTATAGACCAAGTTGCTCAGAGAGAGATGACTAGCTTTTCCTGGTTTGTCTTGAGTCAGTAACTTACTCCTGCTACACCTTGAGCGCAGACATCAGCTTGCTACAGGAAATGGCTCTGTGTCTCTTTTGGGCATGCTCAGTCTGGAACCATTCATCCCTATCCCCTTTGGAATTGGTTTAGGAACTAGATCTGAGTTCTTTCATGTTTCTGCATCTAAACTCACCATCCAGAAAAGCCCACTACGTCCTATCTCAGATGCCCTTGTCCAGGTCAGATGTTCATGCTCGCTGGTACCTCCCATCTGCTTCCGGATGGCCTCTAAGACTGGCACCTTTAAGAAGCACTCGGCAGGCTAAGGCGATGGATTCTACTGCATTGTGAGACCTTCCAGCTAGGGCACCTCACCCCCCAAAAAAATACATGATGTGGACCCTTGGTACGTAGGTGATACTGTTCCTTGCTGTCAGTCCACACGCCTTCTTCAGTCAGGGGTTGCCTGCAAGCTCTTTCTTTGTAGATCTCATTGTAGGACTGGGGTTGACAGACAGTTGGCTAGTCTTGCTTCCCATTGTAGGTGTTTTCCACTACATATATAGGACATGGACTCAAGGATGCCTTTGACCCAGGTGTCATTAATCTACTAGATGAAGTCTGTCTGCTTTAGGACTTGATGCTGCCGCTGGTACATGGTTGGTGTTGAATGCTGACTGCTCAGATAGAATTGAGCTTTCTTGGCTATAAAAGCAAGTAATCAATGACGGCTAAGGAAGGAAGACATGTTCACCCTGATAGATATCATGACGGCATCATTGTTAAAAGCACTCTGGACTTCTGATGCGGCTTCCTTTCCTTGGACCTCTTCCGGAGAAGAGCTGGCGCTGCTGGGCAGCAGGGTCATGGCTTCTACACTGGTGACTGCCTTGAATGTTTGCAGTGTGTGCTCCATATCCCAGCAGGGGACCGCTCCAGCAACGAAAGAAGAGCTGGACAGGAGAGGAGTTCGCTTTCTTCAATGAATAAGGATCAGACTGAGAAGGCCCGGAGACCGTACTAGTGGAAAGGAGTGATCTTACGGAGCCATGGAGGCAGTAGGATTGGTGTGAAGGGCTTGGAGAGTAACCTGCTCAGTGTTTCGTGTCACTTCCAGGACAATCAGAGACACAAGTCCACAAGAAGGGGCGGAAAACCAGCTTGGGGAGAATCATCAAACTTATGTTTGGCTCCTGCACACTTGTGGGCGCCCTGGCCCATGGCCAATTTTCATCAATCAAAGGCTATGGAAAAACATCTAAGTACATATTGGGCTCACCGTTGAATGAATGAATGAGTGACTGTATTTACCACACTAATACTATAAACAATGTCTTTAGGCAGTTTTTAGTAGTTTACATTAGCCAGTTTGATCCTACAAACAGAGGAACGAACAAATCAGGATAAGCAATAGTTTTAAAAAACATAATTTGCATGCTAGATAATTATTTATGAGCAGAGGAGAGTACACATCCTTGGGCTCTGCATCTTCTTTTAATGACTTTATTTTATTGGTTTAGAGGAATTATCAAAAACACTTAATTCTAATATTCTTGTGTGGGAGACAGTGTTAGACTTCGAATGTGACGTTCACTCACCATACCCCATAGGGTCTTAAGTGCCAGGTATGCTTCATCTATGAACCCATCGTTAGGGACCTTGTGGAGCGGGTAGTGCAAGGCGTGGTACCAAAATATTGTTTTAAATATTGACCTGCATATATATTGACGTGACGTGTGAAGTCAAATTAAGTAGATGTAGTTGGAAAAGTAGCTATATACTCCCTTATGCATGCTTTGCTTGGAGTTGATATATGTGCAGGTTATTATTTCTGTAGTCAGAGTTTTGAGATAGAACCACTGTAGGCCTGAGATATGGTCTTTACATCTTAACTCTCATAAGTAGTGCTAAAGCATTGCATGCCTTCTGCAGTCTTGGAATCAAATATCTGCATGTAGACCCTTAGGGTAGTCCAGAAGGTGGCAGACCATTTCTCCAACCACTGCTTCATGATCGCCTTGGCAAGGGAGGCATAATATGCTTCACTGTGTTTATTATTGAAAAAAGGTTGTTTTAAGTGGCTTTCTCTTTCCTTGAGGATTACTTCCTGATCTGATGGCACTCACAAATTCCTAGCTGTAAGTTTGAAAATCATAGTAGGGATAGGGAGCAGAGAAGACCCTATGAACCTCACAGAAATCTCCCCCTTGCTCACAGTGGTGTTTCCTAAAAGTGCTTCTTGTCTGAAACACTCTGCTAATCCCTCAGACCCCAGCATCTTCCGCTCAGCTGTTTTTACATCTTGTGATGACCCCATTGATCAATATTTTCCTATTAATCAATAGAGATTAATCTCAGCAATTTTGCACCTGCTTAATGAGGTTCATTTTTAATTCACTCTCGATCCACAACGCGGCCACTTGCTCAGCTTCCTCTGGATGTTTCTCAATTAATTTCCACGAGATTCGATTGATCTGATCTCGGATGGGCTGCTCTCAATTAAACTCACTCACAGAGCTGATTTATTTATTGATTTGGTTTAAACACGTTCACGAGTGAAGTAAAAGTATGGGTCACCTCCATTCTCTAGCTTTAGTTGGTACAAATATCTGCTGGTCAGCCCTTTACATACTTTTGGCGTGTACATATATATATTTTGACAAAGGCACAGAAACTAAAGGGAGACTAGCTAGAAAAAACACATGGTGGGTGAAGTGAGTTATGACTGGGGTCATTTCAATTATTTTGACCATTTGAACAAGAACCATAAGTAAATTATTGAGTTTTTAAATATATATATATTCGGAGCCCACTTGGGAATGAGATGTAAGACCACAAGTACCACAATGCCCGGAGGCCAGTGGGTGGGGCTTGTCTGTGAATAAAATGGTGGTTCTTGCAAACGTCCAGTGAATGATTTCCTGTTGCCAGTGATCAAGGGATGAATATCCTGAAACGCGTATGGCTGTGAAACGTGGTTGTGTGCACTGCCCTCCATGCTGCACATCACGCTTGAATTGAGGACTGCAACCCAGCAGTGGGGCTCTTTCCACAAGGTGCGAACTGTTTGTTGGGATAATTAGCGGCCTGCCCGGTCGCGGAAATTGCCCGCCGCAGCAGCGGATTACGAGTGCAGGACTACTTGGACTCGAGACTGGTGGGGTCCCCGCAGCGTGAATCTACAGGCATCACGGAGTGAAGCAGTGTCCATTACCCACCCACTGGGGTTTTTTAATTTAAGATGGGGAACATTCACAGAGCCCACTTGGGAATGAGATGTAAGACCACAAGTACCACGATGCCCGGAGGCCAGTGGGCGGGGCTTGTCTGTGAATAAAATGGTGGTTCTTGCAAACGTCCAGTGAATGATTTCCTGTTGCCAGTGATCAAGGGATGAATATCCTGAAACGCATATGGCTGTGAAACGTGGTTGTGTGCACTGCCCTCCATGCTGCACATCACGCTTGAATTGAGGACTGCAACCCAGCAGTGGGGCTCTTTCCACAAGGTGCGAACTGTTTGTTGGGATATATATATATATATATATATATATATATATATATATATATATATATATATATATATATATATATTCAGCAGGTAGAGTTATCTCAAATAACTGTAACTCGTGCCCTAAGGTAACTATAACTCATGCCCCCACCATGTGCAGTGATATTATCAATGATGTCATAGAAGATGTCACAAGTGATGTAATATGTGGGGTAATTAGCAGTGCATAGCAAGGGCACGAGTTATAGTTACCTTGGGCGAGTTATAGTTACCTTAGGGCACGAGTTATAGTTAATTGAGATAACTATAACTGCTGAATTTCTATGGTTTTGTGTGTGTAAAATGTGAACCTAACAATAACGTCCCTGTACCTTTGTTTTTTTAAATGAATTTCTAAGGTTTGTTAAATTCTATTTCCTAACTATAATGTCCCTGTAACCTTTGTTTTTTTCAGTGAACTTCTATGGGTTTTTAAAGCTATTTCCTAACTATAATGTCACTGTAACCTTTGTTTTTTTCAGTTACCTGGGTGTGTGAGTGGTTGTATGGGTAAGTGAGTGTGTGTGTCAGTGCATTTGTGACTGACTGTGTGGGTCTCTGAGTGGATGTGTGGGTCAGTAAGTGGGGGTGAGTGGCTGTATGGATGTGTATGTGGGTGTGTGAGTGCCTCTGTGGGTCTGTGAGTGGGTCTGTGAGTGGTTCTCTCGGTTGCTCAGTTGGTGTGTGGGTGGCTGTATGAGTGTGTAAGTGGGTGTGTGAGTGGTTTTCTTGGTCTCTGAGTGGGTGTGTGAGTGGCTGTATGGGTCAGTGACTGGCTGTGTTAGTGGTTGTGTGGGTGTGTGAGTGTGTGTGTGACTGGCAGTGTGGGTGCCCCCTGCCCAAGCCTTGCTAGGCCCTAGGGTCCCCATCCCCTGAGCCTTTTTTAATGCCTTGCCGAACCTTATTAGGCCCTCTGAACCCTTTCCTCCAGGGCTGTTCTTTTTATGAAATGGGAGGGGGGCCATGTGGCCCTCCTCTTTCAGCCTTATTAGGCCCTGGGGACCCCATACCCCAGAGCTATTTTTTATGAAAGAGGAGGGGGCCACATATGCCCCCCTCCTCAATACTTATTAGGTCCTGGGGACCTATTCCCCCAGGGTCACTACTTAAAATAAAGGGGAGGGGGGCAACGCGGCCCTCCTTCTCCCCGAGACTTGTTAGGCCCTGGGGACCTCAACCCTCAGGGCCTTTGTTTAATTTAAAGGGGACAGGGGCTGCCTGGCACCCCTCCCCGAGGCTTGTCAGGCCTTGAGTGCCCCATCCCCCACGGCGACTTTTCAAATTAAAGGGGAGAGGGGCTGCGTGGCCCCCTCCCTGAGCCTGGTTAGGTCCTGGGGGTCCATCCCCCATGACTACTACTAAAATTAAAAGGGGGTAGGGTGGCGTGGTTCCCATCCCCAAGACTTTTCTGGCCCTGGGGACCCCATCCCCCGGGGCCCGCATCATTAAAGGTGGGTGCCCTTGTGCAGCCACCAAACATTTGTTGCGGGACGTGGAGGGGAGCCCCAAGGACCACATGGCCCAAGCCTGCTCCCCGCATACAGCGGGAGCTGGTATTGCTCCCACCAGAGAGAGCAGCTACTAATGCTGCTCCCTCCAGGCAGGAGCAATATTTTGATCTGGTGCTGGCAGGGAAACAGATCAAAAGGCTGCTCCCAGCTGGCGGGAGCATATTCAAAGCTTCAGCCCACTGGCAGCAGACTTTGTGTTTGCTCTCGCTTGGCAGGAAATAAAAAAATGCTCTAGCCAAGCAGGAGCAAACACAGGTTCCCCTGCCCGCACCAGTGTGGGCAGGGAAACTGCTATGAAATAACTAGTGAGTCGACTCCAGGGGATGGTGTCCTCGGGCCATTAATGGTTCAGGGAGTGGGGCCGCGCGCCCCCCTCCTTTTTAATTAGTTTATCTGCCCCAGGGGATGGGGTCATTTATACATGTTCAGGTCAAGGGACTAAGTCCCCAAGTCCTGTAATGGCTGCCAGCAACATTTTTCTCATGCAAGAAAACATAAGGCCACTTCTAGTGGAGCAGTCTCCCCAGATCTCAGAGTTTATAGGGCTACTGCTGTGGCGGGGGCTACATGTGGAGCAGAAGTATGGGGTTGTGCTGATGTGTCCTCACTTGCCCAAACAAAAAATAAATGTATTAGGGCACTTCTTAGTTTGCCCTCAAGTACTCCTTTGACACCCTTATGTGCTGATCTAGCATTAAATAAGATAGACACTGTGGCCGTCTGGATACCCCTGACATACTGGGTATGCCTCTGCACAACACCAGAACTGGTCTCTTATAGAGACGCTTTAGTGGAATTAATTAGCTTTGACAAAAGTGCACGCAACCCGTGGTTGAAGAAGATAAAATATTTGTGCAAAGCTATCAAAATGGAGGAACTATGGTACTCCCCAACTGTAATGAGTAAAGCTATAGTTATCAAGCTGAAGCAAGCGTTTTGGGGATTCATATTGTTTTGAATATGGAATGACCCAAAAGTGGGGAGCATCACTGAAACATTCCTCTAACACAAACGTATCCCCAGTTATGAGCTTTACCTGGATAGGATAAATCTATAATTGTCAGCTTACCACTGAGATTTTTTACATGCAAATAAGACAACTGCATAACCTCACCTTCTCATTGTCCCTTTTGCATGCAGCTCCAAGAAACGGGAAAACACTTTCTCTTTTTTTGTCCAGGTTATGCTCCGCCTCGCAGGAGGTGGATCATTCCAGTTTGTAAAATATTGGGCATTGGACACAGGCTCCTTAGATGTGACACGAAAGAATATATTGTGTTTGCCACCTCCAGGTTTCTTTTACTGGCCTGGAGAATTAGATCGAGCAAAGTTGCCAACGAGGCTTGAAGCCAACATCTGGGGTTAGTTTGCATTCAATTTGTGTACTTAATGCATATGTTACACTTGCACTTTAGAGACCTTGCTGATGTTTTTAACTATGTACTTTCATGATGGTTTTATCAATGGCTTTCACTACTGAGAATTGCTTTCTGTGCTAAATGCTTTTAAATTATTCATGAATTACTACTTTTATGGTTTTGTATAAGCAGAAATAAAAAATATATATATTCACTGGAAAAAAACAAATGTTACAGGGCCATTACAGTTAGGAAATAGAATTTAAAAAAACTTAGAAAGTCACTGAAAAAACCAACGATTACAGGGACGTTATAGTTAGGCTGACATTTCACTTGTACAAAACCAGAGTAATTCAGCAGTTATAGTTCGCTGAGCTAACTATAACTCATGCCCCTGCAATGCACTGCTTATGACCTCACATATTACATCACTCTTGGCATGGTCAGTGACATCACTGATGACATCTCAAATGAAATCAATGATGACATCACTAATGACATCATCCACAGAATCACGGACGCATCCACTCACACCCCAATATAACCTTTCATACACCCACTCCAACTACCTCACTACGATTCTCAAAAGCATTGACACATCCAGCATGAGTGTCTGAGTGGTTCTGTCAGTGGGTGCATGGGTCTCTGAGAGTGAATGTGAGTGGGTACATGAGTCTCTGAGTGGATGAATGACTGGGTGCATAGGTCACTGAGTGGGTCTATGAGTGGCTGTATGAGTGACTATATGGGTGTGTGAGTGTCTAAGTGGGTCCTTGAGTGGATGTATGAGTGGATTTGTGAGTGGGTGTATAAGTGTCTCAATGGGTCTGTGAGTAAAAGCATAAGTCTCTGAGTGGGTGAGTGAATGGGTACATGCATGAGTGTCTGGGTCTGTGTCTGGGAGGACGAGTGTCTGGGTGGGTCTGTGAGTAGGTGCATGAGCCTTGACCGGGTGAATGAGTGGGTGCGTGTATATCTGATTGAGTTTGCAAGTGGGTTTGTGAGTTTCTGAGTGTATGAGTGACTGACTGAGTCCATAAGTCTCTGAGAGGGTCTGTGACTGAGTGTAGGAGTGACTGTGTGGGTGTGTGAGTGGGTGTATGAGTGTCTGAGTGGATCTGTAAGTGGGTGTATGAGTGTCTCAGTGGGTCTGTGAGAACATACGAGACTGTGTGAGTGGGCCTGTAAGTGGGTGTGTGAATCTCTGAGTGGGCCTGTACATGGGTGCATGACTCTCTGAGTGAATCTGTAAGTGGGTGCATGAGTATCTAAAAAATTCTTTTTTTTTAGAGTTTTATATAGCGCAAACTAGACCCTTGACATCGGGTATCAGAGCGCTTTACATAGCACCAGTTTCGTTACAGATAGACACACTCATTTTTGTTAGGCACGGAGAGATGAAGTGATTTGGCCAGAATCACAGGATGTTGAGCGTCGTTGCCGAGACTCGAACCCAGTTCCCCAGCTTTGAGGTCGACCGCTCTAACCCTAAGGCTACATCCTCTCACCTTACGGCACTTTGTTAAAACCTGCATATTAATACTGTGAGTGGGTGCATGAGTGCCCAGGAGGGTCTGTGAGTGGGTGTAAGAGTCTCTAAGTAGGTATGAGACTGTACGCATGACTGGGTATGTGAGTGAGTGCAAGAGTATCTGAATGGGTATGTGACTGGATGTATAAGTGTGTGAGTGGGTATGTGAATGGGTGTATAAGTGTCTGAGTAAGTGCGTACATGAGTGTGTGACAGTGACCGGCGAGTGTGTACAAATATATATATATATATATATATTTTAATATCGTGTCATGAATGTTTGCAATGACTTCGCGATAGTCGCAGCATCCCAGTGATGGTACACGGGGGCCACGCTGGAGATCGCGGCGTTGTCGCGCATATAGCACTTGATTTAAGAAAAATCATGTTTGGACACATAATTTGTGTCACTAACACACCCATTTCTCAAACATGGGGTCAGAGTATCTCCACCCGAATGATAAAATGGTGGCCGCGACTTTCTGTTCAGGTTAAGTCCAGCCAATCACAGCATTCCTGATGGCGCGGGCATCTGCGATTAATCGCGAAACCACCGCAAAATATCCACAGCCAGAGATGTATCTATAATTTTCGAATTATATTTCTCAAAAACTACTGGATGGATTTGCACCAAAAACCAAAAAGCACATCTACCTTTCTGCTAAATTTGGTGGAAATCCGGCAGCGGTTCGGGCTGTAGGTTCGACAACACGTTCCTATGGGAATTCACATTACAAACGCATTCTTTATTCGCACCCCTATTTCTCGGTCCCCACTGCACGGATCACCCACAAACTTTCCATGACATACAAAACCTACTTTGACACTTTTTGGGGAAAGTTTCATGAAGATTGGTCAAACGATGCCGAAGTTATAGGCAAGTCAAAAAATGTCCTAACTATAACTATCTACTGGCGACTGCCAGTAGGTAATAGATATATATATATATATATATATATATACACACACACACACACACACACACACATGGCTTTACATTTTTTTATTTAATCAGTTAATCTGGCCTGAGGAGCAGCCGGCTCCCCCTTTACAAATAGCCTTGAGGTCACCTGAGGCACAAAGACAAGTTCTCTACGCAGCCAGGAGCTATATGCAGCGGAGCAGTCACTTCTCTGTAGTTGAGGTTGACACCCCACTTCACAATAAATCCTGTTTTTGCACCCTTAAATAAATTTGTTCCCCTTAACCAATATGGACTAAACTTGGGAAAAATGCAATTCAGTGGGACAGTATTCAGTCTTTACCCCGTGGTCTTTACCCCACAGCACGTTATCATGCTGGTAAGTACCACTCTGGCCCCTTTTTGATACTTTACCCTGCTGTACTCTACCACGCAGGTATGCGTTTTTTTAAATTGCATAACTATTATGTAATTTAAAAAAGGCGGAATTTAAGGGCTAAAAGATAATTAGGCCTTGACAAAGACAGCAACGTCAAAACCATCAGCCGTTCATGAAATCATCGGTGTAACTTCTCTGGGGTGCCGGCTTTTTCTTTGTCAATTACCAATGACGAAGTTGCCTTTGTGATTTTAAACATGTCCTGCTCCCGTTGCCGTGCACCAGCCCCGTCAGGCGGATGCCGGTGAGGGCCAGCAGGAGTCTGTCAGTTAGTATATATATATATACATATATATATATATATATATATATTCACTGAAAAAACCACAGGTTTCAGGGACGTTATAGTTAGTTGGACATTTCACTCGTACAAAACCAGAGCAATTCGGCCGTTATAGTTAGTTAAGCTAACTATAACTCGCGCCCCCGCAATGCACTGCTGATGACGTCACATATTACATCATTCATGACATAGTCAGTGACATCACTGATGACATCACTGATGACATCTCAAATGACATCACTGATGACATCATCCAGTGACTGTGTGTTTCTGTAAAGTTTAAATATATTTTATATATATATGTGTCACGGTGTATTGAAGAATGAGTGGGTGTATAAGTGTCTGAATGGATGATTTAATAGGTGCGTGACTGACTGTATAAGTGAGTGATTAAACGTGTCTTACTAAATGCATGGGTTAGTGACTAAACTGTGTGAGTGTCTGTCAGTTGGTGTGTAAGCAGCTGCATGGGTTTGTGAGTAGCTACATGAGTGTCTATATGGGTTATTGATTGGTTGTCTGAGTATCTGTATGGGTGCCTGAGTGTCTGTGTGGGTGGGTGGGGGGTGTGACTCTGTGCATAGATGTGTGAGTGGGTGATTCACTGGGTGTATGGCTTCAAGAGTACATCTGGGAAGGGCTGTATGGGTGGGTGAGTGTGTGTATGGGTGTGTTGGTGAGTGAATGGATGTCTCAGTGGTACATGTGTAAGTAACTACATATGTGAAAGGCAGTATATGTGAGTGTTGGAGTATATAAATGACTATATGTGAGAATGAGTGATTGTGAGAGTGGCTGTATGGATGAGTGTGTGCTTGTATCAGTGATTGCATAAGAGAGTAAGTATGTGTTAGTATCTGTATGAATAAGTGAGGTGGTGTGTGTATAACTGTATAGGTGAGTAAATTGGAGTGTGATTGATTCTTTGCATGACTGACTAGGTGTGTGAGTATGATAGTGCTGTATTGATGAGTGACTGCATGTATGAGTGACTGTATGGGTGAATGAGTGGATGTGTGTGTAGTCCTAGGAATCAGTGAGTGGGTATGTAGTAACTGGTATTGATGTGTCTATGGTTTTGAAAATGGTAGTCTGTATTTTAGAATGGATGTATCAAAGGTTATATTAGGGTATGAGGAGGTGCATCAGATTATCACGTGTATGATGTCATCAGTGATGTCATTTGAGATGTCATCAGTGATGTCACCAGTGATGTCACTGACCATGTCATAAATGATGTAATATGTGACGTCATCAGCAGTGCATTGTGGGCGCGAGTTATAGTTAGCTTAACTAACTATAACGGCCGAATTTCTCTGGTTTTGTACGAGTAAAATGTCCAACTAACTATAACGTCCCTGAAACCTGTGGTTTTTTCAGTGAATTTCGAAGGTTTTTAAATACTAATTTCTAACTATAACGTCCCTGAAACCTGTGGTTTTTTCAGTGAATTTCAAAGGTTTTTTAAATGCTAATTTCTAACTATAACGTCCCTGAAACCTGTGGTTTTTTCAGTGAATTTCAAAGGTTTTTTAAATGCTAATTTCTAACTATACCTACAGAGGTAGGACATGTGCAGAAAGAGAAAGAAAGGCTCAGAAAGAAGCAATAGAAATGCAGAAAGAGGCAACAAAAGTCCAGAAAGACGAAGAAAGGTGCAGAAAGAAGCAAGAGATGTGCACAAAGAACCAACAGAGGAGCAGAAAGAGGCCTTGTTGCAAAGTCATCCTGTGTCCCCAACTTTTTGCTGACGGGTACTGGTGGTAACTGACTCTGACTAACCAGGCCTAGAGCCAGTGCAATGCTAAAAGACACTTAGAACACAGTGAAAACACTTACATACACTAGGGAACATTATGCGTTGGGGTACCCCTGTGATTGGCATGACCTCCTCTGTAAGGCCCTAGTACATAATAGGGCAGGGAGATTAAAACTACCTCTAAGTCACAGGTGCAGAAAGATGCTTCTTTAAGTAGTAGTCACGTTTGCAGAGTGGTGGAGAAAGGGTGCTGGGCCTCCGACCAGCGCTCAGGAATTCCGCTGCATAGGACTTAGAGGAGGTACTAGGAGGGCTTATTGGCACCCAAAGTCCCTCAGGAGTAAATTGGACTTCATCCCCCATCCCGTAGTCTGCCAGGAGGCACGTTTGCAGAGTGGTGGAGAAAGGGGGGCATGTCCTCCGAAGACGTCTTAGCAATCCCACTTTGTGGGACTTACTGGAGGTAACAATAGGGGTAGTTGGCCCCCAAGGACAACCTTGGGGGCCAACTACCCCTCCTATTACCTCCAGTAAGTCCCACACAGCAGGATTGCTAAGTTCTCATAGCAGGCCACGCCCCCTTTGCCCACCACTCTGCAAACGCGCTCCCTGGCGCGCTCTTGGATGGGGATTGAAGTCCCCTTCGCTGCTGGGGGTCCTTTAGGGCCCAACTAGCCTACCTCTTTTTTTTTGTTTGATCTGTTTATTAACGTTTTGCATTAAGTAATACAATTGAAGACATACATATTACTACATAGAACCAGTAGGTATTCCTCAAGATAGAGAGTCCAACATAACATTGCAGGGACATGGTGACCCGGAGTCCATCAGTTCGAGTTCAGTAACAGAATAGCATAGCATACCCTAGGTTGCATATACAATGAATAGGAGAGGAAATAAAAAAACAGCCTCCCCTTTTTTATTTCCTTCGCAATCGCTTGTCCCAGTTGCAATGTATTATGAGCATATTGTCCGTGCACATATTGGTTGTATATACACATTATCGTATGGCTTCACTCCGCCATGTCAGTTCAATTAACCGAACATTCAAACGGTCTTTTAGATAATAGAAACCCACACAAAACCAGAACTGAGTGGAGGGGTAAGGAAGGGAAGCATGATCCCCACATAGGTGGGTAACAGGAAGGGAAATTATCATATATCAGTGCAAAAAAAACGTTATACATATAATCGTGCGTTTACAGAATGTAAATACCTGAGACTAACAAATAGCTATTATTATTAGTATTCGGGGCATATGGGATACTGCAGAATGTTCAGTTCACAGATAAGGCCACATTATGATACATACAAAGGAAAGAAAAAATAAATACATAAACAAATACATAAATAATGCTAAGTATCGATAGGAGTGTCAAGTGGATCATCCGAAGTCAGCATCCCTTGTAACGAGCACACGATTACATTCCATACCACAGATATGGGAAATTTACGAAGACCTAATGTATCTTCTTTTATTAACGAAACCGCCTCAGCCTTGACCCAGTTTAATATAGAGTGAAACTAAGCTTTCAGCGGTGGGGGTTCCTCTGACTTCCACCGGCGTGTTATAAGTCGCTTGGTTACAACTAGGCCTAGATCTAGAAACCTGGAGCAGGCTTTATGTCGTTTACTCCTTGGAAAAATTCCTGTTATACATGCCTCCCATGTTCGCGGCAACTCCCTATCCGTGCAAGCAGCCAACGCACGAATCACCCCATCCCAATATGATTGCAGTGCAGGGCACAGCCAAAGCATGTGCAAAAGGTCCGCGTTCACTAATGCGCAACGAGGGCAGCACGCATCTAATCTGTTAAAGTATTTATTAATCTTTTCTGGTGATAAGTATGCCCTATGAACAATGTAAAACTGAATTAGCCTAAAGCGAGCGTTTCTAGGGATTAGTCTAGGGCTTTCCAAGACCGTGGACCATTCCATATCTGAGTATGGTCTTGTCCGATCTGCTTCCCATTTGGTGCGTAGCGGCATAAAGTCCACCATGGTGTGTTCCCGGATCGAGTCCGCAAACCACTCCACCAAATGTCGCCCCGTGCCCATCACGTGCACATATTGTATTAGAAGATGTGTAGGGGTTTCTTGCGAAATGTCACCCCACCAGCGTCGTAACATCGCCGTCCAAGCGGCATGATTCAGGACTAGGCCCGGGGGGACTCCTTCCTCTTCCGTAAAGGAGAGGAACGGACATAGAGCACCATCTCTTTACAGGTCTCCTAGCGTGGTTATATCAGCCTCCAGCCAGTCAGGAAGATCCGATGCCCGGATTCGTCCCCTCGCCGTCGGCATTCCCAGTAAGGGCAGAACGGGTGCATACGGTGTAATGTGTTTGGTGAGACGCAGCGCCCTGCGGAAACATTTCTGTGCAATCCGGACCAACAGGGGTAGCGGCTCAGAGGATCTGTTCGCGGGATGAAATAGGAAGAGGATCCTATCCCGGGAGTATGGAGGCTCACGTTCAGCTGAATCTGTCAAGTGTAGCTCCTCCACCCACTTCGCCACCCACAGTATCTGGGACGCCAAAAAATAGTGTTCTAGGTTAGGTAAGGCCAACCCACCCTGCGACCGTGGCATGTACAGCTTCTTCAATGTCACCCTACAGCGTGTGTTGTTCCAAATAAAAGCCCTGATAATTCCTTCAAGGGAACGGAAGAAGGAAGCGGGCAGATAAAGCGGGAGGTTGGCGAAATAATAGAGAAGTCGTGGCAGCATCACCATCTTTATCAATTCCACCCTGCCTATAACAGAGAGGTTGAGGGTCTTCCAAAATTCAATTTGGGATTTGAGCGCTGTGACTGCCCTATTGATGTTACCGTCTAGGAGATCACGGTCATCATGATATATGCGTATACCCAAATATCGGACCGCCACCGGCTGCCAACGAACTACTGTCCCATCAACCTCTAGATGGGGATCTTCCATTCCAGGAGTGAAGGAAAAAGACAAGATTTACCCCAGTGTACACCCAACCCGGATATTATATTAAAAGACCGCAAAATATCCGGAATCACCCGTGGAACCACCCGGATATCTTTGACATAGAGCAGAATGTCATCTGCGCAGAGTGAGACTGCATGCAGGCCATCTCCAAGATTTATCTCCCAAACCGGTGCCGAATTCTGTAGCGCCATCGCCAGCGGCTCAATTGCCAGGGAAAAAATTAATGGGGAAAGAGGACATCCCTGTCTGGTACCTCTTTTTATCTGTATAGGTTTGGAGAACAAAGTGCCCAAACGCATCCGGGCTGTGGGAGCACCATATAGCAGCCCAATGAGGCCTAGTATGTATGGTCCGAATCCAAAGAGATGGAGTACGTCAAACAGATATGGCCACTCAACCGTATCAAATGCCTTTTCCAGGTCTAATACGACACATCCCGCTTTTGGCCACCCCACTGCAGCATAGCGCATCACCCGGAATAGCCGTCGAATGTTAAGTGATGTGTTCCGAGCAGGCACAAACCCGTTTTGGTCATGGTGGACCAATTGTGGAATAACCGGTGCCAATCTGCCTGCTAATATGCCCGCCAATATTTTGTAATCACCGTTCAATAATGCCAGGGGACGATATGCGCCCGCAGAGACAGGATCTCTACCCGGCTTGGGAAGTGCAATCAGTGTAGCCTCCGTCATTGAGATAGGGAGGAAGAAGGTCTCTAGTGCTTCCGTGTATACTTTGAGTAATTGCGGGCTCAGGAGATCAGCATATGATTTATAGAACTCATGGGGGAACCCATCAGGTCCCGGGACCTTTCCAGATGGCAAGGCCCTCATTGTACCTCTAGCCTCTTCCAGCGTGAGCGGGACATCTAGCTCCGTCCGCTGTTCTGGTGTCAGGGTCGGAAATGAAAGATTATTTAGGAACTCCTGCATCGCCATTTCAGGAACCCTCCGGGCAGACCTGTACAATTGCGCGAAATGGGAGGTTAGCTCCGCATGTATTTCATGCTGCGTATATTTGGGTGTTCCGTCCCGGGAACGAAGAGCCATGATGGGCCCGGTCGACCGCTCCTGTCTGACCAGCCAGGCCAACAACGGCCCGATCGATCTGCTTTGGCATGTACGGAAGCAGAGTGTGCTGCAAAGTTAAGGCAGCGTTGACGGTCTGAGAGCTCTGTATGCTTCTTACGTGCTTCCAACAGGGAGGACATTTCAGCGTCATGAGTAATCGCTCGGGACTCCAGTGCTAGCAGTTTCTTTTCTACTTCAATCAGGTCCGACTCCACCTTTTTCCGCAACCCACATCCTAGACCCAGACATTTCCCTCTTATAGTGACCTTCATGGCTGCCCATTCCACGGAAGAAGATGAAGCAGTCCCAGAGTTAAGATCAAAGTACTCCCCTATCGCCTCTCCGACTGCCTCTCAAAAGACCGAATCTTCCAGTAGTGCCGGCTGTAATCTCCAGGTAGGGACTCCGGGAATTCCACCCTCCCAGGCCAGTGTGACGCAGTGTGGATTGTGATCCGAGTGTGTGCGACCCCAATACTCCGAACCAACAATGTAAGGATGTAGAGAGGGAGATCCAAAAAACCTATCTAAACGGACATGCAGTTTATGTGGTACTGAGAAAAAAGAGTAAACCTTTATCCCGGGATTACGATGTCTCCAGACGTCGATTAAATCCCAGCCGTCTGCCCAATTTTTAAGCACTGCAGAGTTAGCCGAGGCAGCCGTACCCCGAAGCGGGGGAAAGGATCTATCCACCCCTGTGTCTAGAACACTGTTAAAGTCCCCGCCCAACAACCAGGGGACCTCACACCACTTCTGCATCACAAGGGACAACTGACTGAGGAACTGACTCTGGTCTACGTTCGGAGCATATATATTTCCTAACAGTATGTGTCGTCCGTCCAATCTACCTCTGATGAGCACATATCTACCCTCCGTGTCAGTGAGGACCTCGTCCACCGAGAATGGTGTCCCAGGGCGTATCCAGATAAGAACCCCCCTAGCAAATAGAGAGTAGTCTGTGGCATAAATCTTGCCCCTCCATCTGCGCTGCAGCTTGGTAATTTCTACCGCATTCAAGTGTGTCTCCTGTAGAAGTGCTATTCGCACATTGTGTCGCTTAAGATAGGAGTAAACCGCATATCTGCGGGATGGTGTTCGGAGACCCCTTACATTCCACGTAATTACCGTGTGGCCCATCCCGGAACTATGTTAAGTGGACAATAAATGTCTTCTCGACTGTCTCATACATCCCGAGATAACAATCGAATGTGCACTGTAATATCCTCTATACCCCCCCGGGAGATACCTGCAATAGAGGGAAAAAGGGAAAAAACAACAATGCAGAAAAAAAACATCACAAGGGCCACCCCCACAACCTTGAAGTGTCGCCCAAACTTGATAGACAACAGCACAACCGCATGTCCTACCGGCTCCCAAACCACGAAAAAGTTAGGGGGACGTGTAATCATGCAAGGCGTACTGTTGTGAATCCCCTCAGTATCATCAAGTTAAACATCACCAAGAAATTTTAGTAGAGAGGGAGCCCCCCGGAGCGCAGAGACGCTCTTCATATACTACCCCATACCACAAAAACAGTTCCCATGCACATAGCCGCCACGGCAGTTCGGACAACATTACTTATATTGGATATCAGTCCCAGTCTCTATCATACGATACCATCCGCTGTTTGAGGCGTGACATCTGGCATTCTCAGCGAGATCTGTTCTGATGATGAGTCCGCCATCGAGGAACAGCCGACCTCTGAGGAGCGAAGGGGAGTGTCTGCTTTATCCTCTGGCTCTGCCACATCTGCCATCTGTTCCGCGATGCGCACCACCGCCTGACGCTCTCTGCGAATCTGGTCCGGATCCGGTGCTGCCATTGAACCAACAAAACGCCTCTGAGGTCGCTGCCATCGGAGGCCTCCTCCGCTTGTCCTATCCGCCCATACAGCTTTGGTGCCTGTAGGCCGTGGGCCTGAGTATTGACCCGAAGTTTCAAGCCAATCCCAAGCATCCTGGGGCGTATCGAAGAACCTCGACTTCCCTTCAAAGGCTACACGGAGCCGAGCCGGAAATAGCAGCGAGTAAGAGATATTCAACTGCCGGAGCTGCTGCTTAACAGGCAGGAAGGACCCACGTTGGCGCTGGACTTTCATTGTGTAGTCAGGGAAAAACAACACTTTCGTATTCTCAAATTTGACCTCATCCAGTTTCCTTGTCTCTCGTAGGATCACATCGCGGTCCTTAAAGTGTAGCACTTTGAAGATGAGCGGCCGCGCTCTGTCTCCCGGGGCTGGCCTTCTGCCCGGGACCCGATGTGCTCTCTCAATAGTGAAGAACGGAGAAAATTCTGTGCTTGGTAGTATTTCCTTGATCCAGCGCTCCATGAAGGCGATTGCATCTTGACCTTCCGCCCCCTCCGGCAGTCCAATCAGGCGAACATTGTTCCTTCTGGAGCGGCCTTCCGCATCCTCCATCCGTTCTTCAAGATATCGGATCCTGGCTTCGTGAGCATTCTGTTGTTTTTCTTGGAATTCTGTGGCTGGCTTCAGTTCTGCTAACTCTTGCTCCACAGCGGTGACCCTCTCTTTCACTTTCCGACGGTCGGCGTGAAGTATGTTAAGGTCCAAAGCTACCTTGTCCAGCTTGGCTTCCATCGATGTACGAGAGCTTTCAATAGCGTTCAGGATTGCGTCCAAACGATCTTCTGAAGTCTTCTGCCCTTCCACGCGCTGCAAATACTCCACTTCAGTATTGCTGCTGTCTGCGAGGAGGCCCTTGAACTCGTGCCCTTGGTGCGCCCCATTGGTCGCCAGGTCACGCCCTGTTTGCCACCGGGATTTCAGAAAATCCAGTTAGGCAGATTAACGCACTGATCCAGTCATTCAACAAGTTACCTGCGTACCATACAGGGGGATGCCTCCACAAGCAAACCCAACCAACTACTGGGCACTAGCCCTCCGACGCGCAGCCAGCGTACAAGGTGTGGCGCAGTCTCACAGAGTCTCTTTATTGGCTACGCGCACGGGTTCAATCCCCAATATCCAGCTAGCAGTTTCTCAGTGTTACACAGGCATGACCCCAGGTCACCCCAGCATCGAGCCGCCTCACGTCACAATTCCTCCAGCATCTGCATTCCGCCGTGCCAGAGGGCCTCCGCACAGATCCCACCAATTCACACCATCATTATACTGGGACGGCCCATTTGTGTGGGTCACGCCTTACTTCCCTCTTCGGTCCTGGTCCGCAGCACTCACACAGCCTTTGCAGACCAATGCAACAGCACACTCTCAGCAGGGACCGCAGCCAGCACCAGCTAACCCCTACGTCACTCCACCACTGCTGTGTAATATTCCGCACTGCTTGTTAATCGGTCAAGGAGGGCCCCGGGGGGTCCAACGCTACCTCGGCCCGTCCTCGCCTCACCGTCCTAGCCACTCAGCAGATCATCCGCCTATTGTGCCTGACCATTCACTTGGGCCACGCTTTATATGGTCACAGCTCGTCTCTGTGTGTAACTTTCCTGATTGCTGCCAGCACAGTCACAGGGGCACCGGGGCGTCGCTCGTGCTTTCTTTGCCATTTATAGAGCAGTGAGCCAGTGCACCGCAGTACTCACAGCAGGGGCCGCATCCAGCAGAAGCCGGCCCCTCCTTGTCCATATCTCCGCTCATGTAAACCTCGAGCAGGAGACCCGGGAGCCTTGGGCACTTCTCCTCCGGTCCGTCCACTCAGCCCACGCAGCCGGAAGCTTCACCCCAGGTAGTTCCTTTTCTGCTCCGCTTGCCTTTGGACCCTAGGTCTCCCAGGTCTCACCTACCATTGCCGGCTGCACGTAGGTCATCTCCAGGCTCCCACAGACACCGCTGATAGTGCGGGGCCGGACCGGCCCGTGTTCCGTTGCCTTCCGCTAATATTCCAGGCGCGATGGGGCCGACGTCATTGGTCTACTCCGATAGCCGCAGAGCCAGTTCCTCAGTCCCGATGGCTCACATATCGTGCCTCCAGCTCAGCGTGCCCACATTCCCCTACGTCCACCAGCCGCTGCCAACTAGGGCCTTCCCCACAAGCACTCAGGCCGTTCGGTGGGGGTCGCCGCTTCCCGACTGATCTCCGCAGCTTCCGATGTAGCAACCGCACCCGGGCTCACAGCGCCCAATCCGCGACTCCACAGACCCCCTGGGGGTCTCACAGGGATCTGATACTCAGGCTTGGGGCTGAAAATTGTTTTGGTGCCAGGTAATTATACCGGATTACGGGGATGGATGGCGGAGCGAAGCTAAAGCGCGTCCGCCATGCTGCCCCTGCAGGCCACGCCCCCGCCAACTACCCTACCTCTTACCTCCAGTAAGCCCCACACAGTGGGATTGCTGAGAGCTGGATAAAGGCCACGCCCCCTTTCCCCACCACTCTACAAACGCGCCCCCTGGCGCTTTGTAAGTTGGGAAATTAAGTCCCCATGAATACTGAGGGTCCCTGGGGGCCAACTAGCCCACCAGGTACCTCCAGTAAGCGCCACACAGCTGGTTTGCAGAGAGGTGGTCCGAGGCCACACACCCTTTTTACACCACTCTGCAAACGCAGCTCCTGGCGCACTGCTGCTCGGGGGATGAAGTCCACTTGTGTCCTGAGGTCCTCAGGACACAAGAGGACCTCATCGCCCCACCAGCAGTGCGCCAAGAGGCGCGTTTGCATTGTGGTGTAAAAAGGGGCGTGGCCTCGGACCACCTCTCTGCAAACCAGCTGTGTGGCGCTTACTGGAGGTACCTGGTGGGCTAGTTGGCCCCCAGGGACCCTCAGTATTCACGGGGACTTATTTCCCCAACTTTGAACGCGCCAGGGGGCGCGTTTGCAGAGTGCTGCAGGGAGGGGGCGGGGCCTCTGGCGAGTTGCCGGTTTCTTTTTTAAAATTTTCTTTTTTTATGGGAGGATGCCTGCGTGGCTCCCCTTCCCTGGGCCACTTTTAGCCCCGGGGACCCCATCCCCCGGGGCCTGGCAGCCATGTTTTTTTTTTTTTATTAAAATTTTGGGGAGGGGGGCTGCGTGGCCCCCCTCCAGAGGCCAATTATGGCCCCGGGGACCCCATCCCCTGGGGCCTGGCCAGCCTTATTTTTATTTTTTGGTAGGGGGGCCACGTGGCCCCCCTCCTCAGGCCAATTATGGCCCCACGGACCCCATCCCCCAGGGCCGGCCTTTCCGGTTATAAAAAAAATAAAATTTAATCACAGGGGAGGGGGGCCGCGTGGCCACCCTCCCGGGCCACTTCTGGCACCGGGGACCCCATCCCCCGGGGCCTGGCCTCTCCGTTGGGGACCGTGGGGGGAGCCCAATGCCCCCACAGTCCCGCCGGCTCCCCGCCTCCCGCGGGAGCCGGCATTGCTTTTGCACAAGGGGAGCTGCTAACATGCAGCTCCCCTTGTGCAAAAGCAATTCAGCTTTGGTTTTTGGAAGCAAGAGCAGGTTTTCCTGCTCTTGCTTCCAAAAACCAATGCAGTGTTTGCTATGGCAGGGCGGGAGCCGTGCTCCCACCCTGCCATAGCAAACAGCAATGTCCCGGGGGTGGGTACCCCGGGACATTGCAGGAGCCGGCCCTGGGGGGTGGCGGTCTCCAGGGTCATCAAGGGCTCCAGGAGAGGGGCCGCGCGGCCCTCCTCCCAACTATTTAAAGCCCCGGGGAGGTGGTGGTCCCCGGGGCAGTGTGGGGGGGCTCGAGCCCCCCCACACAATTATTTATTACAGCCCCAGGGAGGTGGCGGTCCCCGGGGCTTGGGGGGCCCGCGAGGCCCCCCGCCCTTATTGAAATGAAGCCTCGGGGAGGTGGCGGTCTCCGGGGCTTGGGAGAGCCCGCGAAGCCCCCCGCCCTTATTCAAATGAAGCACCGGGGAAGTGGCGGTACCCGGGGCTGGGGGGGGCCCGCGAGGCCCCCCGCCCTTATTTAATAAAAGCCCCGGGGAGGTGGCGGTCCCCGGGGCTGCGGGGGGGCTGCGTGCCCCGTGCATAAATTATGAAGCCCCGGGGAGGTGGCGGTCCCCGGAGCTGCGAGGGCCCCTGCGGGCCCCCACAAATCAATTTAGCATTGCCCCGGGACCTGGCCCACCCGGGGGCTTTCACAAACGAAGCGCAGGAGCCCGCGCTTCGTTTTTTTGTTTTTTTTTCGTCCGGATTCGCGCACCCAGCGCGAATTCGGACGTTCTTTTTAAAAGAAATTGGGCCTGGGGTCCTTATGGGACCCCCTGAGCAGGCCTAGGGGGTCAGGGTGTTTCTACCCTGCCCCCTTTTCTTGTTTTTCACCTTTGTTTTACTGTTTTCTTGTGACTCGGTTACCGAGTCACAAGATGGCTGCCAACACTTCATAGTTTGGAGTGTTGGCAGCCAATCAGAAGTCAGCTCGTGCTCGGGAAGAGTCGCGACTCCTCGGTGCTCAGATATCGATATTTTTTCTTTTTTTAATTTCTCAGAAACTACTGAACGGATTTACACCATTTAAAAAAAAGGGCGCTTTCTGAACCAAGAGCTACCTTTTTGCCAAGTTTGGTGTAATTCCGTTCAGCAGTTCGGGCTGTAGCCTGTTCCAAAAATTCCTATGGAAATTAACATGGGGAAAATGCGCTTTGGGACCCCCCTTTTTTCTCAGCCCCCGCTTGACGAATCACCCCGAAACTTTCAGGACAGGAGCTGACCGGAGCGCCCCACCAGTTTTGAAAATCTCGTGAAGATTCGTCAAACGGCGCCAAAGATATTGGCAAATCAAAAAACGCTTTTCCTATGGATAATAGGTCCTAACTATAACTACCTACTGGCGACCGCCAGTAGGTAATATATACACATATATATATATGTATGTATATATATATGTATATATAGTGTGTGTGTGTGCTTATAAATTACTTAGTAGCAGTCGCTATTGTGTAGTTGAATTTATGACCTACTTACCGTAGGAAATGGATTCTCCTGTTTGCTAATAACTTTGGCGCCATTTGACGAATCTTCACAAAACTTTCCAAAAAAATATCATCCACCTCATCTCCTTCCTTGAAAGTTTTGGGGTGATCTGTCAAGTGGGCATTGTGGGGGGTTCCAGAGATACAACCCCTGATCCAAATGTATTTATTTTTTTGGTGTTGCCGGGATCTGGCAGGAATTTTATGGGAGCCAGCATGACCCCCTTAATCCTGCAAGAGTCCTGCGGAATCAAAAAACATTTAAGTGGGATGTGTGTTTCCACACCACGTACAGCCAAAGGGGGTTGGGTTGCTGCAGCCAACTCCATACCGTGCACGGCTGAAGGCCGTGTGCAACGTTGAGTTGGCCGGCCGCAGGAGGTTGGGCGCAGGGCCTTCGGCCGTGTTCGGCCAGGGGTTGGCAAAGTTAGGCCTGGTAATAAAATGTTATTTTATGTAGAAAACCCCCCCCTAAAAATTCACTAAAAAAACAAAGGATAAAGTGACGTTATAGTTAGGGGTACATTTCAGTTATTACATAACATTTTAAACTAAAAAAAACACTGAAATTTGCCAGTTATAGTTAATTCATGTCATCATAACTTGTGCCCTCACCATGTACTGGTATGACCTCGCACATTACATCATTCAAGAAATGTTCAATGACATCATTGATAACATCACTGATGACTTCTGAAATAACATCAAAGATGACACTACTGTGCATAGCGTAAAAAGTGCATGACGTAAAAGTAAAATGTTATGTTTTAGCTGAAATTTTCACCTAACTAAAATGTCACTTTAACCTTTGTTTTTTACAGTGAATATATATAAATATGTATACACAAACACATATATATAGATAGCTGGATGGATAGAAAGATAGATAGATAGATAGATAGACAGATAGATATCAATCAATCAATCAATCAATCATGTCACTTATAAAGCGTACTACATACCCGCAAGGGTCTCAAGGCGCTGGGGGAAGAGGGGGGTGGTGCTGCTACTGATCGAAGAGCCAGGTCTTGAGGAGTCTTCTGAAGGCCAGTAGGTCTTGGGTCTGTCGGAGGTTGGTGGGGAGGGTGTTCCAGGTCTTGGCGGCGAGGTGGGAGAAGGATCTGCCGCCGGCGGTCGTTTTCCGGATGCGGGGACTGTGGCGAGGGCGAGGCTGGTCGAGCGGAGCTGGCGGGTGGGGGTGTAGAAGCTGAGTCGTCTGTTGAGGTAGGCTGGTCCGGAGTTGTGGAGTGCTTTGTGTGCGTGGGTGAGGAGCTTGAAGGTTATCCTCTTGTTGACAGGGAGCCAGTGCAGGTCTCTCAGTTGGGGTGTGATGTGGCTGCGTCGGGGGATGTCGAGGATAAGACGTGCAGAGGCGTTCTGGATGCGTTGCAGCCGTCTCAGGAGCTTAGCCGTCGTTCCTGCATAGAGGGCGTTTCCGTAGTCCAGCCTGCTGGTGACGAGGGCCTGGGTGACTGTTTTTCTTGTTTCGGTGGGGATCCACTTGAAGATCCTGCGGAGCATTCGGAGGATGTTGAAGCAGGATGAGGAAACGGCGTTGACCTGCTTAGTCATGGAGAGGGTGGGGTCGAGGATGACCCCTAGGTTGCGTACGTGGTCGGTGGGTGGCGGGGCTGTTCCCAGTGATGTTGGCCACCAGGAGTCGTCCCAGGCTGAAGGGTTGGAACCAAGGATGAGGACCTCCGTCTTGTCCGAGTTCAGCTTCAGGCGGCTGGTCCTCATCCATTCGGCGACGGCCTTCATTCCTTCGTGGAGGTGGGCTTTGGCGGTGTGAGGGTCTTTGGTGAGGGAGAGGATCAGCTGGGTGTCGTCGGCGTAGGAGATGATGTTGAGGTTGTGCTGTCGGGCAACGTGGGCGAGGGTGCCATGTAGATGTTGAACAGCGTTGGGCTGAGGGAGGAGCCTTGGGGTACGCCGCAGATGATCTTGGTGGCCTTGGATCGGAAGGGGGCGAGGCGGACGCTTTGTGTTCTGCCGGAAAGGAAGGATGTGGTCCAGTCCAGGGCCTTCTCTTGGATCCCGGCGTCGTGAAGGCGTGTTCGTAGTGTGTGGTGGCAGACCGTGTCGAAGGCGGCTGATAGGTCCAGGAGGATGAGGGCTGCTGTTTCTCCGTTGTCTAGCAGGGTCCTGATGTCATCGGTGGCGGCGATGAGGGCGGTTTCGGTGCTGTGGTTGCTGCGGAAGCCGGACATTATTATTGCATTGCAGAGTAAAGGAATGGTTTGTATAGCATCACATGGTATTATAACGCTTTGTAAAGGTCAAGGCGTTATAATGCCTGTGGAGTAAAGACCCAGGTTGTAAAGTCTGATATCTCAGTGGGACATCTAAGAGTGTGGTATTTCCCACATGAGATTGTTCTTCTGTAACACCTAAACGGCTGTCATTAAATGCCTTTTCTTGGTTTGTTAAAAATCCATTCAGCTTTTTTAAAAATCTAGGAACAACATACTTATCAAGAATTGTGCACATTAGACCTTGAGGGGGGTTCATGCCAGCTATAAGACCAAGTTTCTGATTGATTTACAAATTGAGATAATAAGACTGATAGAAAATGTGCAAAGTGGCCATCATCTCGAAGCAGAAACGGAGCTGCATAATTGATGAGTTTCTACATGACAACTATTGGGATATAGCAAAACACAATGTTTAACATAGGTAGATGAGTTGATCTCAGGCAAGAAACAAAGAGGAAGGCAGGCAAGAAAGAAAAAAAGACGAAGGCAAGAAAAAAAGGGGAAGACAGAAAGAAAGACAATGGTGTGAATGGAAGGAAGAGGAAGGTGAGAAAGAAAGAGGGAGGCAAGAAGGAAAGATAGAGGACGGCAAGAAATAAACAAACAAAGATAGAGGAAGGCAACAAGAAAGAAACAGAGAAAGAAAGAAAAAGCGAGAAAAAGAAAGAGAGAAAGAAGGAAAGAAAGAAAGAAAAAGAAAGAAAGAAAGAAACAAGGAAGGAGGAATGACAGAGGAGAAAAAATACAACACCCTCATGAGCTTGTATTCAGAGTTCATATGAGCTGCTGGCATGGTGTGAAAAAGCAGCAGTCAGATATACAAAGGCCACTTCCAAAGGAATTTACAACAGCATTGGCAGGAGACAGGAAATGATAAAGGCAGAATTCTGCCCTGTGCTCATATTTGGTATAAAGCGTTCTGCTATCACATCAGGCTGTACAAACAAAGGTAGCGCTAAAGTGATAATAAATTAAACAAGCATTGGCATAGCCAATAGGTCTCGCCTTTGGGACCTTATAAGTGTTTAGCTTTGGCACTAGTGTGAGTGACAGAGCGAGCATCACCATAGTACAGGCCAGCTCAGTCACGACGACGAGGAGGCAAAGGAGCTGCTCAAGCTAAATGAAGACGATGAGGGACCGTATGGTACCAGAAGCTCTCCCTGCTGCCAGCAAGTCATACCGGGGCTCAGGAGTTTTATTTGGGAAGCTGAAAAGGGAGCTCACAGAGATAGTACACATAGACGCTTGGAGATATCTCCACCCTGCTCTTTCTATTCTCATGTACATGCACATACTGTTGTTTTGATTACATGTTCTCATTGTACTCATAGTTTCTATCCATAGCCAGAGTAGTCAATTAGGACTTATTAATTCGAGACCATGCTCGTGTTGAGATGATCTGGGATGGGTAGGGGGTGGAACCTCCGAGAGAGAGATAATTTCATATTGGAGGTAGGAACTCTTGGAGACATAGCTGGCGAAAAAGTTAACACATTCTTTAAGACCAGCACACCCCAGGGCACAGTTCCAGTCATAATTTGGGATGCCTTTAAGCAACCATGTGAGGAAACGCCCCTAGCATAGAAACTTACGTAGCAAGGCAGAAGTGGATAGTAAAAAAAATAACCTCTCAACGAGCTTTAGGCTTTGTAAACTGTTACAAGGCAGTCTCTACTCCAAATGACATTCTGCAAAGTTACAAATAAACTCAGCATGTGCACAAGATATAATTATCAATTACAACATAAGATCTGGATACACAAAACCCCATGCAGAAGACCAAACTGTAATTTGGCAATGATCTGAGGACAGCTTAAACTCAATGGAACCATAGGGTGGGAACCATTCCCCTGAAGGCGGGTCAGATTTTCAATGGTAAGGGTGATACGATTGGCATCTTACTGGCCAGGTTTTTGGGTTTCAGAGGGCAAAGAGACACACTGCTACGGTGAGCACCCCAGTCTCATTGGCACTACTAAACTGCGATGAGCAGAATGCGTTCAGAGACTTCTTTCAAGCCGTATATGCTATGGCATTTGAGCATGGATAGGATATGCAGACATATCTGGGAGGGAGGGGATGAGCGGGGGAAGAATGCAATTGGTCTACACTCTCAGGGTAAATCATGGACTTTCTGGAAGAGCCTATAAGTGTTTCTGAATGCTGGGACACTGGGACCTGGCAGGTTTCCTATATCTTTCTACAAAAAAAATTCCCGCAGCCATCACAGCTCTTGCACCTTCTCTGGTCCAACAGCCACACACCAGGGAAAAGCTCTGAAGGCTGCGCCTCCTACAGGCCTATTGCACGTTTGATTACGGATACAAAAATATTCACAAAAGCCCTTGCCAATGGACAGGAGGATCTCATGCCAAGCATGATGTGCCCAGACCAAGTAGGCTTTCTCAGACTTAGGCAAAGAGTGATATTAATAGGTGGCTAGCCTTCCTTGTGGAGAAAGCAGACAGAAAGAGCCTGCTAGTCTTGTTACTATCACTGGATGCTGCAAAAACAATTAATCAAGTATGCCAGAGTCTTTTTCTCAGCCATCCTGATCAAGATGGGGGATAGGAGAGCTGTTGAGGGATTGGATTTTGTCAGACTTTAGGTCCCCAGCAACAGCTCTCAAAGAGAATAGTCCTATGGCTAAGGCTTTTCCTTCCAAAGAGGCACGCGCAGGGCTGACATCGCTCTCTCCTACGTTTTGGGCTGGTGGTGTACCCTCTGGCCATAAGGATTAGTTTTAGGTCCCACAGACAAATCAAAGGTACCCCCTTTTCAGGAACGGAGCAGACGCTTTAGCTGTTGATGTCTTGCTTTTCCTGTGTGATCCTTGTGATGATGGTTAGATGCTTAATCACAGACTGAGGATTATGTGACCAGTCTCGTCTTTCTCTTTCCCACATGAAATTCTGAAGGTTGATGATGTGTCCACTGGTTCTTGCCAATACCTCTGGAGAAGGACACTCCTGCACTCCATTAATACAAGCACTTTTTCTTTACTGGACTTACTGGCAATACCTCCGTACACAAGGGTAAAGAGCAGGAAGTATGGCAGTTATCCAGTTGAACATTCAGACTTTAGAGCTAATTAGTAGTTGCAGAATCCAGTTTCCCTGGTAACCCACGTATTACCATCACTCCACAAGTCTTTGAATTTCTGATCAATTCCTTCGTTACTGTTTCATAGTTTTTACTACTGAACAAAAGTATGACTGAATGAAGGTCTGCCCCCTGCCTAATAAAGGGTTGAGAAATGCTCAGAAATAATTGCAGAGGGATTTTGGTGATGCTTGGTACACATGCTCGCCAGTGCCGATACACAACAGCATTCTTAGATGCAAGGACTTCCCTCACAGTTCTGTGGCCAAGGCTGTTTGCGGTAAAGTGGAGAAGATGTGTGGTCCTTGTGCAAAGGCCTCAACTTGGACAGACAAACCTACATGCATGCCTTCAGCCGAAAGAGGGATCAGTATGGGGCACGAGCACACAGTAAGGTGTTGAGAACAGGCAGCCCTCCATACAAGCAGATTAAAGCTTCCCACCCTTTTCAGAGATTCAGTATTGTTGTTAAGCAACATCTTAGGGGTTAGGTCCAAAAGCACATTTTGCAATAGAACCCATGAAAGTTCAATTTCTGACCAGGGGGATTGGCTGTGCTCTAACTCTGGGGCTCTGGTCTAGCTGGTTTCGTACTGGTTGCTAAATACCTGGGAATACAATGAGTTCAAAGCAGGCTGCCCAGCGGGTTTCATTGTTGATTATGGGGCTGTTAAGGTTTCACTATTCCTATGACTCTTAGATTTCCTTGCCAGGCTAACAGCATAGTAATCTTTTGAGATGTTTCTGAGTGATGAATACTAGGCGCATTCAACATTTAAGGTCTGCCTGAAGGGAAAGGATTTGCGCAGAAAATGTCTAGCTGAGATACATTTTCTTCGAAAACCATTCTCTGCCTGCTATCTCGTTATATTTGTTTTTCACAAGATATGCCTCCGTGTAAAGAAGTAACGTAAAACACTAGAAAAACATTCTCACACTAAAAGCTAAATTATTACCCTAAATTTTAGAGGAAAAATATTTAATTTGCATTTCCACGCATTCCGCACAGAGCCGGCTTTAGGGTAGTGCAACTGGTACAACCACACTGGGCGCTAACCTGAGGAAGCGTCGCTGAGGTCCGGGAAGTGTGCTGTGTTTAGCAATAACTTACCATTTAACTAGATAAAATCAAGCTCTTTAACTGTCATCTGTTAACACCACTTTCTCGTTAGTAAGAGAAACAGCAAACACGGACTATACATGTTTCTATTTATAATAATATTACTCACTACTTTTGTTATGTTGTGTGGCACGAAATGCCACTAATACGACTGACAACTTCCAACACAGTAGTGGCCCCGTCCTCCCTCTTTACGCCGGCCTAAGCTTACACCGCCTGGAATGTTATGATAATCATCCCGAGAGAGCGAGGGTTGCATTCCGGTCTGAATATATTATGTAAAAGAGGCGGGGGCCTCCTGACAATCGCGCCTCGCGCACGGCCTGGCGCGGCGCGCTGGAGCTTGGACTGCTGCGCTCGTGGGCGTCCTAGCGCGCGCAAGAGTAATGTCGCGCGTGCTGTAGCAGTACATGCGTTTTGGACACTGTTGTGTTGTTGAATGAAGGTTCAACAGAAGCCGGATGTGACCGTTGCGACAGATTAGTGCAGATAACAGGCCCCAGCTGTGGATTTCGAGCAGATGGCGGGGATTTGCGGTGCACTTTTAAATACAATACACCGGGGGCAGTGGGCACAATGCGACTACCCTGACAACATCATCTGTTCTGACGAGATTTGCGCTACCACAGGCCTGTGATTCAACAACACATCGCAGTTCTTTGAGGGGCTGCACCGGTTTGGAGGTAATGCACAATTAACACATTGTAAAGGATTTTTGTACAGATTTACTCTACATTCAAATGCTATCTGTCAGCGGAACGGCAAAAAAACACAACTTTCCCTTTGGTCACGAATATTGCACAAAGTAACCACTCAATATCGTCAGTTGAATCTCGCCAGCATGCAGAGCATGTGAAACACAGAGCACAGGAACCTATTTTAGTGTAAAAGTTAAGAGGGCTAGTTTATCACAGATAAAACAAAGCGGTTGACAAGTAATACCAAGGAGAGGAGAGGCCACAGAGACAGAAGCGGTCAGAGAAAGTGACCCGCTGAGCAGACAGAGCTGCGGGCTGAAGAGACACAGGGAGGTCCATGGACAGCCTTTACCTTGCGGGAGCGAGCAGCGCCAGGCGTGATAATTGCAACCACATGGCGCCGCTGCTCGCTCCCGCAAGGGAAACGCCAAACGTGCACGCGTTGCAATAGAAAGCAATGCAAAACGTGTACGTTTTTGGCCAAAATGCTGATCGATTCCAAAAGGTCCCCTCCTATGCAGCGCATGCGCGCTGCGTAGGCGAGACCTAAAAACAAAAACACTGGCACTGAAGAGAACTACCTTGTGTGAGGATGTGCTCGAATGAAAAGGCTAAATAAAGTCATTTAAATTGTTAAAGTTAGCCAGTGGCTGAAGTAGGCTGACCCCTAGCCCCATACTGTATGCTGTAGTGGGTGGAAACAAAATGTGAGTGACACAACAACAGACCAATGGATAAAGAGAGGTGTTGGAAAGTCCCTTTAAATAAGTATATTATACATATAATTTTGGTAAATCGACAAACCTAATAAAAGTAACACCATGGCAACTGTGTCATTACTCTTGAATGTTAAAACACACTAGGATGGATTCACAGACTTTTTGTGCACCTAAGTGGCACTTAGGTGTGCATAAAATGCACTTTCAAAGGTATGTTTAAAATTCCTATTAATAGAATCAGGGTATGTGGAATCTTACAATAGTAAGGTACTCTTCTGAATGGGAAAAATCTGACATATGGCTGACTTACCAACCTTGCATTTTAGTTGTAGGGGCAGGATGGTGGACATTCCTTGGAGGTGGGAGGGGAATCCTTCAGTATAAACTGGTGGATACCATCAAAATTACAAAGTTATAGGTATTCACATATTACTTGCAGGTATACTTTCACCTTAGTAAAGCACATACAGTTTTAGGTTTCGACTACCAGAAAGCATAAGATGTATTTTTGTTTAAAAATCTATTGTCAGCTTACAGTGGACTTCGAACCTGCCCATTCCTTATCATTGGTTGGCTTTAGCGTCATTTTCATTTTGTTGCTTTTTAATTCATTAGCTTGTGTGGACTTTCCTTCCTCATCTTGTGTTCGTCCCTCCCCTGGAGTAGGGCCTTGTGTACTTCCACTGCTTGTTCTCCAAGCATTACTTATTTATTTCGGGTTAAGCACTCCTTGAAAATGCATGTATTTTCTATTTGTCTCCCTTGTGTACTTCTCTCCTCCGGCCGCACTCTGTTTTTTCGCCCATGTCCTTCTCCCCTGCCCATCCCCTCCTTACCTTCCCCCACTCTTTGTATTCGTATTTTTTTGTATCTGTAAGGAATTTGTAAAGCGCCGGAATCGCCCCCGAAGGGGTATCTCCGCGCTGCAGAAGAGGAGTATGCCAGGTCAGAGCAATCAGTAACAGAAAAGTTCTGTCTTTAGGAGTTTCCTAAAGAGGAGGAGATTAGTGCACTTACGCAGCTCATCGGGCAATGAGTTCCAATATTTCGGTGCCAGATAGGCAAAAGTTTTGCTCCCAGTTCAGAGTTTTCTGTATCGGGGGACAATGAGCAGACCTTTCCCTTCTGAACGAAGAGATCTGCCAGGAAGGTAGAGTTTAAGTTTTTCCGCCAGATAGCTTGGGCTTCCACCATGAAGTGCCTTGTGGGCTAGACAGAAAATTTTGAACTTGATTCTCTGTCGGACGGGAAGCCAGTGAAGATGCCTCAGCAATGGCCGAGATGAAGTTCTAGGGGGAATATTGAGAGCCAGGCGAGCTGCTGTATTCTGAATTACCTGCATTCTATTTAGTAGGGATTCGTTGGCAGATGCAAGAAGAGCATTGCAGTAATCAAAACGGCTAATTACCAAGGCTTGAATCAGGGTTCTGCGGACTGATAGAGGAAGCATCTGGAACACTCTACGGAGAAGGCTCAGCGTGTGGTAGCAGGTGCCTGAGTTGGCCATGACTTGGTATCTCATAGTTAGAGAGTGGTCCAGTCGGACACCCAGGTTTTTAGCCAGAAGCTTCGGGATAGGAGCTGGGCCCAGCACAGCAGGCAACCAGTCGGGGGAACAATTCGTTTGAGCGCTGCCAAATAGCAGAATCTCGGTTTTGGCAGCATTTAGCTGGAGGAAATTTTCCGTCATCCAACCAGATATTGCTCGCATGCCCTCAGTGAAGAGAAGTTTGGTTGAGACTCTTCCTGTATAGTACGGCTAAAAACCATTGGCAAAGCCAATAGGTCCCAAAGGCAGTACCACCTGGCTTTGCCAATGCTTGTTGGTCATGGCAAAAATAAGACTAAGGAGGGATAACCACGCCTTCCTTCCCACTGTATTCAATGGGGATGTAGGTGAAGGGATTTCTTTGCAGAAAAAGTATTTTTCCAGTGGACTAAAAAAGTTATTTGTGCTTTTATGTTGGTGTTATTTGTTGAGCATGCAGTCTGACACTAGCATAGCTTTGTAGCGCTGTTTGTTGTTCAGGTTGCCTGCCACATGGTACTGAATTTCCCGAAGCAGACCAGTGTCTGGTTCTTCCTTTGTCCATATGTTTGGGTTTTTAATTCTGGTCTATTCCTGGGATGGGAGGCAAAATCGAATTCAATGAACTAAGGGTGTTTGAATTTGGTGTCTCTAGGTTCCATGATGGGGTTGGCAGTGCTATCCCATTGCAATGCTGAGGTTTGGTTCGCATAGCTAATCCTCTCTCTAAAAGCGGTGTGCAGTGCTCTACTGCCCCATTATGTGGCTAATGGCGCTCTTCCTGCACCATGACAGGGTTAGACCTGATTGCTCAGGCTGCAAAATATATTCTATGATAGCAAACGAGGGGTCTGCCAACTCCGTCCTCGCACCCTACCTCCCTCCGCACCTTATGCTCCACACTTTGTCTCAGAGATGGGTGCCACGGGGGCAGAAATGATTGATGACCAGGTCACCAGACACGTGACCCTTCCAGGGGAGGGTCTGCTCTTCACTGAGCCAGACACCCTGGCAGCTGAAAGAGAATACAACACGAATCCTCGGGGAAGAAGAGATGCATTTCTGCACTGTTTACTTTCAGATTGCAAGAGAGAGAGAGATGGAAACATGCTGTTTTGACCCATTAAGGAGGCGCGGGTTTAGCATAAATTATAATTAATAACGGAAGGGAGGGAGCAACCCCTGTTCTTTGAAGGTTGTGATAAGTGCAGGATATCTGCGCTAATTATAGTGCTGTGGTGATGCTGTGTGTGGTAGAACTCTGATTTATACAATTGTAGAGCTGTAATACGGCATCACATCCAATAGAGCAGCACTGGCCCTGCTCAGAGGCTGGCTATATATATTTATTAGGGCAACGGCAGCAATTCTCAGCAGTCCCTTATTGGTCTCCAATATGGCGTCAGCGTATGTGGAAACATCAGCCTCACAATCACCAGAAAACACTTCACAGAACACATTTCTCTCACAAACACGTTCTAACAAACATATACACACGTGTGCCCACACATATGCATGTCTGCGTACTCGAACAGGCAGGCAGATACACTCACACGCATGGTGCCACACAGACTGACACACACAAACATACACACACACACCCTCCATGGCCCACAGAGCATATTGATGGGCCATGCCCTATACAAATGCATAGAACTGCATTATGAATCACAACAGGCTTTGCGCACTGGCTTTCCCTGTTCTTGTTTTGTTGATTCCTTGAATCCTCTGCATAGTATGTACACACTCGCCATTTTCTTTACATTAACTACTCCTGTATTTGTTGTGCCAAAAAATGTTATTAGTGAAGATAATATACATTGAGATCTGGTATATTCGATATAGCCTTAGGTGCATAAAATCGAGATAAGCAGCAAGGATATATCAGCTATATTATTGGAATGTATGAGAAGTAACAAGAAGTACCCTTAATGAAGTATCATATTATACCAACAAATAAGGGAGGGGGTGAAGGGAACAGGGAAAATAGATAGGAAGAGCAAATAGAAGTAATGAGCGTAGAAGAGGAAAGTAAAAAGCAATAAAGAAGACAATAATTGTGACTGAGCGCTGTCAGAGTCAATGCACGATTGGCTCATTGTTTTCGGCCTGCTGTGTAGAACATCTTGATACCAGGTGATCGGAATCTGGCGCTTCGGGGATCTCCCACTCACTCCATATCATCATGGACACTGGTCCCAATCCTGGGTTTTGCACCTACAAATCAATGTTATCAAGTGAACAATAGAACAAAACCAAGACTACAACAACCAAAATACATTCGCTTGACATGTGAAAATCCAGGACTGGCAGCGTAGAATCCTCAAAATATCCACCTGCACTTAAATTGCTGCCACAATATCGACAACAAAAATATCGTCATGGTAAGTAGATGTGGAGTTACAGTAAACAGTATAATAGTAAATCTATACTTCCCTATATATTCTTATGTTCGCGTTATCAAGGTAAGTAGATGTGGAGTTAAGAATAGTAAATCTATACTTCCCTATATATTCTTATATTCACGTTATCAAGGTAAGTAGATGTGGAGTTAAGAATAGTAAATCTATACTTCCCTATATATTCTTACGTTCATGCTATCAAGGTAAGTAGATGTGGAGTTAAGAACAGTAAATCTATACTTCCCTATAAATTCTTACGTTCACGCTATCAAGGTAAGTGAATGTGGAGCTAAGAATAGTAAATCTATACTTCTCTCTATATACTCGTACCTAGACTTTTTGATGTTAGTCGCTATTGTGGATGCAATACAAGTGCAAGTCGATATTAAAACTACAATATTATAACATACAACCGGCTCGATAACATGTAAAGAGCCGACTACCATTGCGCCTTCTGCTCCCTTTTCATGTGAAATACGTGTTTCTGTGAACCATGGTAAAACTGGGCAAATATTCCATGTACACTGTATTATTTGTCCATACCAGCTTAGAAGCAACATTATTAGCCTTGCAATAATAATGACAAATCTTTGTTTAAATGCAGCCAATGTCACTATCTGATTTTCAATGTGCAATGAATATCGCCCTGGAACCCGTTTGGGTAGAATTTGAGCTATATAATATACTTACACTATAATTAAAGAAAATAAGCATAAAAAGCATCCCAAGTCTCACTGGACATGAGACCGCTTATTTGACTGTCTCCCAGGTGACGATTTTAACTGGAAAGTTTGTTGAAATTATGTTTTTACACACTACCCTTATAAGAGTTTGTGGATAAATGTACACTCCTTCACCCAGAAGATTTGTATTGAAAGCCTATCGAAACAGCACTGTAAAAAAATGTAAACCAGAACTCAAGGGCCAGAAGCGTACCCCGCCCCCATCCTCAGACCAAAACCTCCCAGACAGAAAAGGAACTGCCGAAAATGGAAAATGCAGTGCAAAATATTTATGAACATGTGTATCGCTCAAATACATTTTCGAAACTTGAAACCCCTGGAAAGATGGCCACGCGTACACACTGCACGTTTTCATCTCCCGTTCACGGTTTGAAATAGCCTGCATTGGCTTTGTTTGGTGTTTTTGTGCGGATGTGGATGTGGAAGTCACATTGAAGGAAGGGGAGGCGTCGCTGCTCCCCTCCCCCTCCGGCTGCCAGGCCTGACCCCTCTGCCCGGCGCCTCATTTGCAATGTGTCAGAGCCAGGAGGGGCGCAGGGAGCGGGGCTCCTAGGAGCTTTCCACACAAAGGGTGAAATCTGCATCACACAGCGGGCTCCGGGGGCGGCCTGCTTCCTTTCAAGGCACTGGCGGACAAAGTGAGCCTTCACAGAGCACTGGGGGCTGCTTCACGCCAGAGGTGCAGCCGGTAGGGCTGCCTGCCACAGACTAGCTGTGCAGCATTGCCCTTTTTAGGTCTCAGCCCTGCAGTCTTCATTTCTGAAAACATCATAACACAGCACCTTCCTCCCATTGCAACACAATAGCAGATTAAGACCTCAGAGGTGAACAGGCAAGGTACTCCTATTTGGGATGAATACTTAAGCACCACATGCCTGTTTTCTTTTATGTTTAACATTACAGACTTAGCTGCAAGAAGCAGCAGAGACCATTATAGAGGTTTTTAGGTCTGGCCAAGACCTTTTGTTATCAATTTAAAAAACAGTCCTCTTCATCCATGGCATACATGGGGCATAAAGTCAGCCCACTTCAGCCATTGGCTAACCTGACTATGATTGACGGCATTCTGCTCTTGTAACAATGTGCACATGCGCACAATAAGTAGCCCTGCCAGTGGCAGGTGTGCACGCGCTCGCTTTCTCAATATACTTCATGCACAGGGGAGAATCACACACATTGTTTTGTGAAGTGTGCAGCCATGATTAAAACCCAGGGCTTAATCTCTGAAGTCATCTCCTTAGCCACTAGGACACCGTCTCCTACCGAGGAAACATATAAATCTATTCATATGTTGTCATTCCTCTGCCTCTTTGAGAGCTCTGAAACACCATGGTATGTTGAAAATCAAAAGAATTTCAGAAAATGTAAATAGACATAAGAACACCTTGATTCGAAGCCTTGCGTGCATGCACAGCCGCTGTGAGGTTTGTTGTTGCCTGCCAGTGCATTTTAGGTCTGTAAAAGGCTTCAGCAGTTTTCACCCAGACCCCAATCCCAGCCTCTGCTAAGCCTTACAAGGGTGAATAATAACTTCTGTGAAATCACCAAAAAGCTCAGTTTATGATAGTCAGTTCGCTCATGAGTCTTCTCTTTGGAAGGGAGGAGAGCTAGGCATTAATATTAAGAGGATAGTAAGAACATAAAACAAAAGAGACAGGCAGACATTAATTCAAAAGATTAAACATTAACAGCCAAAACAGGACAAATAAGTCTTCTCACAGGCAAGTTGGATGCAGGCAAACAACACAAGCCCAAGGACAGATCCAAAGGGCTGGGTTTCATTTTTGTCCTATCAAGTTAAAATCCTGCAATACCGGTTTTCATGTGTAATGCTGCAAGAATCTCCCTTTGGAAGCCCTCACGTGTCTCACGGAGGAATTTCCCACAACATCTAGTTTTGCTGGACTATGATTATCACTTTAGGAAGCCAACAGTGAAGACTGTGCGTCAGGTGATGAACAGCCTGCACATTTCTTCTCTGTCAATGATTACCGGCCCAGGAAAGCTACACACTCTTTTTGTGTATTGAAAATGGCGGCTTCACTCGCTTACGCTGGCAGCATGCACAAAAGTCTTACCAACATCCATACTTATTGAATTGAAGTTCATGGGTTGGCTCCTGAGCCTGATATGTGGTGCTGTCTCTTGTCTCTCACTCCCACACCATGCCATAGGGGTCACAGGTGCATATCACTGAGGAAAGAAGTCCATTTGTTTCCCCTGTTAATTCCGCATGAGGCGCATGAACGTCTGCCAAAGCTTCACCAAGCTCCATTGGGGTTCTGGATTTTCTGTAGAGAGTGGGATTGTTATCATGGGCATTGGTCTGGAGCCTCAAGTTACCCTTTCAAGATACAGCAACAACTCTTGATTTTCAGTCTGCAGTGGTGGCGGATAAGACGCTGTCTCTGATACAGGATTCGGAGTTTGAGATCTCCCCAGATCGTGTGCTTATATTTTTTTTTAAAACAACAATTCCAGTTATCGTACAGAAGGAAAAAGAGCCATACCCAATCAACCAGGTATATTTTATAACGCAAACAAATGAAGGGATGGATATTCAGGAAACCAGTATGTTGAAAAGGCAGGGACAACTGAGATGTGGGATGACACTTCAAGCGGTAAAGGAAGTGGGTACTCCACTAGTACGGAGGCCCATCGTTGGCACCTAGGCTCGCTCAAACCTCCATGCTGTTGGGTCGATCTAACATAACCCCAGCCCTGATTCTAACTCTACCCGTGGCATTGCTGCCACAAACCCCAACCTAACTATTTTAACCATAAATTTGTTCATAAGATTTACTCAGATTGTAATTGAACTACAGTCCAAGCACTAACATTGCCTCTAATACTTAGCCTTACCCCTACCTAGGCTTAATTTACATGTTACATTTGACTTAGACTCTAATCCTCTCCCAGTCCAAATATTGACCACATCATTCACCATATTACCCGAAGTTTGTTGAAATGCATTTCAATGATTTTGGTTTGCAATTAAATACTTTTCCAATTAACATGGTTGATTAAAATTACGTTTCTGCGAAGAAAGTGGCATGAAGTGACAGAAAACGCGTTTTCAGTCCAGCGGCCACTTTCAGCAGGATTGGCCAACATTGGCCATCCAGAGATAATTTCCCTTGCATTGTATTGACAAGGGAGAAGTTTACATAGTCAACAGTGCTATAGAGGACCAGGCATGTTTAGTTAAAGTGCATATTTCTAGAATTCACAACAATCCAAACCTGCACATTTGTATCACTCTATGAAACAGGGAACAGCATATTCAGGTGTAATTTACTGCTAATGCAGGATGGCAGGCTCAACCACAGACAAAAATTCCATGTCAAATTCCTGACAGATTTGACAAAGGTCTGTGCTGGACTGGGATGTTCTCGGGCTGCCAGTGTGAAGACGTGGATTGAGGCATTTGTTGGTATGACTTCTGTGGCTACTGGTATGCACATGTGGGTTGCTCCCTTGCAGAAACATGTACTTCAGAATTTTATCATTTGAACTTTCAAAGTCAGCACCACCTTACAAAGTTAGGTTCCTGAAGAGCTTTAATGGAAGTGAAACGTCATGATGTCAGAAGATTACCTATTTGAAAACTGAATTGTATTATTTTATTCTAAAGGCGATTACCTCATTAGGATGTGATCAGTATTTTACAGTCAAATAAAGACTGAGAAATAAAATGAAAAACAAAGGGAATGCATCTACCACAATTTTATGAGGCCTTACTCAATATAGCAGAAGGCAAATACACTGTGAAAAGTTGTGTGCTGCTTTGTCTGAGTACTACAAAAATCTGTGTTTATTGCCTAGAGTTGGTGAAGTACTCACCCAACGACATAACAAGATGAGTGAATGATTGAGTGAGTAAGTCTGTCAAAGGCGATCATCATTTCAAATTTTGTTTAGATTAGTCAAAGATGATAAAGTTATTTGCGGTGATCGAAAAGCAATGGTTGCTAAATACCGTCCTGTAGGAGTTTTTATTCTCCAACACAGAAAAACAAACTGACTTGATTTATACCAAACTTGGCACATGGATAGAACTGTACTCAAATCTGTGGTCCGATGTAAATCCATTCAGTAGTTATACATATATTTGCATTACCAGAGTTGTGGGTGGAATTCGAAGGATAAAACCGTTGTATGTGTGGACTGTTGAATCTGGAACTCTACTATTTAAAAGAAATACCACATTTCCAAACCCGTCAGAATGATCTGAGCTGGTTAGTCAGAAAGATCACAGAGCAGGACGTGGAGGCAGGCTTCTTGATCGCAGGCACCGATCAATGGTCTGATGATAGTTCAGTTGCAGAATCGATTATTCTTTTCTTTTGAGGAAGAATCTGTAACCCTACCTTTAATATGATTAGCCGCTGAAAGCTTTGTTGAAATCTTTGACGTTCCTTATGATGACGAGGAAAGAACACATATGCGGCCGAAACACTGACCCTTAACATAGATTCAGATTATTTAAAATGGAAATTTCTTATATGACTGTAACTTGCCATGCCAAATATTTGAGTCTCTTTTTTCACTTTTGTAATTTAATTGAACATTCTGTTAATTACATTGGGAATTGCTGTGCCCTAATAGCTTTTTATGCCACCAATTTTGCTGCTACTAAACCTGGCCTTTTTGCCATTTTTTTTAAACTTCTTTTAAATTTTGTACTAAAAAGGCCCTATATTACTTAGCCTGCATGCGTGGATGTTGATCCATAAATCTATAAAATGTAATTTATGGAATAGCGATGCTGATCGAACACATTTCTTCATTAATCACAGTGATATAATTATTCTCAAAGTAAGGAAACTAGGCACAGGGCATGACCATCATCATGTCTGGTGCCATGTAGAGTAATGGGGGCGATATATAGCCGAGTTGCTCAACATTCATGATAAAGTTCAGCAGTTTTTAGCTTTTGCATCTTAACCATAATGACACATCACCTGAGGTCTTGTAGAGAATTATATAGTCATCTACATAACATACGACTCTCTTTGGTATAAGGGTAGCTGGTGCCCCTCATATTATCAGCAGACTGTCCCTCAATAACCAATGGTGAGAGCCATTTGCAGGAATACACGAGTTAACACAGGCCCCTGCAGCGCCTGGGGGACCTTAACCGTTCAGAGGGCCCTCAACTCTTCAAGGGGCCACCACTCAACCCAAGCCAATTGATATCTGTGAGATAAGGGACACTTGGGTGCCCTCATCACATTCTGCAGCGATACGCCACTATTTTGCATTAAACAAGTTGTCAGTGACGAGTTTCTTCCTATAGTGTTACGATTGGAAGATGGTGCATGTGCACTCATGCGTGCTTTCAAAACATGATGCACAAGAACATGTTTTCATGTCGAATTTTTGAATCAACAAATTAATCTGAATAATACAACCGTCGGTTCACACACAGTAGATGACATTTTGTCCCCCAGAGTTACACCATTACACATTGAAAGTTTGTAACCTCTCTGACCAAGGACTCTTGCGTGTACCAAGGGCCTACTGCAGGGCTTCAACCCGCAGGTCCTAAGTAGTAGGCTTTGCTATCGCCTGTTTCTGGGGTTTTGTATCTTTGCTGGCTTTCCCTTCCCATCCTCCGTTTCAGTGGCCAGATACAAACAGAGCTCTGTGAGATGAATTAGCTCCTGCGCCATTCGGCTCAATGAATTAATAAGAAGCGGCGCAGCAGCAGTGGGGAAATGGCTTCCCTTCCCCCACTCAGCAGCTCGCCTCCAGCGAGCAAGCCAGACATTTTGCAAATGGACATTCCCAGGTGGATGAGGCAAAGAAAAATACATACGGTGTTTTCTGCTAAAAAGAAAGCAACGGTAGAGCAATATTTGTTTCCCCTTGTAACCAAGCACCAAACACGTGACCATGTATTTGGCAGGAAATGTGCGTGTCTGTGTTTAATAGTTGTTCGTGCCAGGAGATACGAGTTAAGTTATTGCACCATAGAGGAGGGTTCTAGATGGCATTAGCATGAGATAATTGCATATCAGACAATATTCCATTGATGAACGGCAATGACCACTGCATTGTGTATCCAAAATAGCCGCCCAAAATATTTGCACACCTCAGGATCATTGGCAATGTTTCTTTTCTAGTGCACAAGCATTGAATCGAAACATTCTGGGTTGTGTGGGGGCACACACCTGTGAGAACGTGTATGTGTTTGCTTGTGCACACATTCATATGCTTCTGTGTGATTTTTGGTGCAAATATCTGTGTAGTTGTGCGTGAATTTGCACATGTGTGTGTGTTAATTTGTGTTTTGTTGTCGGTTTGCCTATACAAGTGCATTTGTGTTTGTGTGTGTGTTTATTTGTGAGAGGGTCTGCACGAGTGTGTGAATATGTCTATGTGTTTGTTTGTTAGTATGTTATGTGTGTTTGTGTGTGCACATATATGTATGAGTATGTCTAAAATCACACCTGTTATCCCCTAGTTGATGGTGGAGGATCTGGACCTGATCTTTCGACTACATGGCGATGGCACCCAGATGTAGCTCAAATACTCCAGTGTCTGGTATTACTTCAGATAAACTGACAAGTGCAGCATGGTGGATTAGAAGAAAAAAACTCAACATAAATGGAGTCAAGACCAATGTCCTCATCCCTCGCCCACATCACATGGCCCACTACCCTAGCCCTATCACTGCCCTTCAGCATTGAATGCGTTGAACCCTTTCACCTCCTCCACCAAAACATGGAGTTTCACCTCTACGCTGAGCTCGGCATGACCACTAACACAAACTCTGTCCCTAAGGTAGCACTCTTCTAAATCTGTGAACCAAGAAAACGTGTCCCTTTCACATTCTACGCTTCAACAGCAGGTACGCTTATCGGCGCCAAACTTGACATACTAACACCCTTTACACAGCTACCCTCTAATACTAAATCATGGACTCCAAAAAATCCAGAACGTTCTGCCTTCCTCATTCCTTACATTACCTCTTTGGGGTTTTGTGGAAAAGGGCAATTCTTCCTGTTTTTAAGAGGGGTGGTTCTGGACCTTGAACAGCCCAAGAGGGTTATCCTTTAAGGAAATAATTTGTCAGATCTGATGGGTTTGAAGATGGGGGAAGACAGAAGGAATAAGAGAGATGCAATGTCAAAACATGGTCACTGCGCCAATGCTACGGTACATGACTGTATGTTGTACTTCCCAAAAAACTAACCAGATGGGCCCTTGTAAAGCCTTCCATAAAGTTTCCTGTAATGCAGTCTACATACGTAACAAAACACTGGCAAGCAAATTGAATTGTGGCATGTAGAACTAGTACCTTTACTTTGTACATATTTGCCATCCTTAAATACTACTCACGATTTCCCTGCGGTCACTGTTTGTGGCCCATCTGACAGCGACTACAAATGCCTAGTAATAAAGCATTTTGCTTTTCTCGCCCTAAGTGGGAAGGTTATACCCAGACGTGGGTCCCGTGCTCACTGCGCCACTGGATTCAAGCTAGCCTGGCTGATGAGAGGTGATGCCACGAAACTGGTCCCAGGATGCTTGTTTCAGGTCCAGGGAAGACCTGGCTTGGCAGTTCGGGCCAGACTGTTCCCATGAGGGACAGGGTCAAGACTGATTTGCATATGGATGGGTCCAAACTGGGGAGGCGTGGTGAGCAAAAGAATGATGGACTAAACCCAGATCTTTGTGACTGGGGGTGAATGTTTGCATTGTTCAGCATTCTGTCCATCATTTGTTCCTTTTGCTTTTGTCTCCCTAAGTGGGAAGGGTATACGCAGACGTGGGTCCCGTGCTCACTGCGCCACTAGATTCCAGCTAGCCTGACTGATGAGGGGTGATGCCCCGAAACAGGTCCCAGGATGTTTGTTTCCGGTCCCAGGATGCCTGTTTCCAGTCCAAGGAGGACCTGGCTTGGCACTTCGGGCTGGACTGTTCCCATGAGGAACAGGGTCAAGACTGATTTGTATATGGCTGGGTCCAAACTGGGGAGGCGTGGTGAGCAAAAGAACGATGGACTAAACCCAGATCTTTGTGACTGGGGGTGAATGTTTGCATTGTTCAGCATTCCGTCCATCATTTGTTCCTTTTGCTTTTGACTCTGTAAGTGGGAAGGGTATACCCAGACGTGGGTCCAGTGCTCACTGCACCACTGGATTCAAGCTAGCCTAACTGATGAGGGGTGATGCCCCGAAACCGGTCCTAGGATGCTTGTTTCCGGTCCAGAGAGGACCTGGATTGGCAGTTCGGGCTGGACTGTTCCCATGAGGAACAGGGTCAAGACAGATTTGCACATAGATGGGTCCAAACTGGGGTGGCGTGGTGAGCAAAAGAACGATGGACTAAACCCAGATCTTTGTGACTGGGGGTGAATGTTTGCATTGTTCAGCATTCCGTCCATCGTTTGTTCCTTTTACTTTAGTAATATAGCACGGCACACATGCAGACTCGAAATACAATGGGGCCTGAAAGTGATCTGCTGAAAGGTTCTTTCTGATGCCTATATGGTACATCTGCACTGGTGCACAAGCCAGAGAAGGTGTGCTGGATTGAATACCAAAGGCACGGTTACCCATGCACGTTAAGAGGATAGCAAAGAGGATGATGAAGACATGGGCCTTCCTCCATTGTAGAAGGATGCAGATAGGACTGTTGATAGGGAAAAAGTGGCAGGAATTCTGTGGGAAGGCTACAATAAAATAATGTGACATCAATAAATCATGTGGAGAATGCGTACTCTAAAACGTATGATTATTCTTACATAAAATCCAACGTATTTCCTTAGCCAAACACACCCTTGTAGACCTGCATCATGCCACAGCTACACCACACCGTAATCCCAACACATGCAGCTAAAGACCTGCGTCAGCCCTATCATACCCACTGCCTAGCCCCAGCACACCCTGTGAGTGACCTGCAGCATCAGAATACTCCACACCCTAACCCAGCACATGCTGTGAATGACACACATCATCACACAAGCGTACCCACTCTTTAATCCCAGCACAGCCCAGGAGATACCTGCAATCTAGAAAGTCTATCCACCAAAAATGTCAGGGTGAGCAGAATTGACATCACACACCCTTTGACTCCTGACTTCATAGGAGGTGTAATAATATGACGTTTGAGACTGTCGGCATAGCAGGAGGTGACATCAAAGAACGTGACATCATTGAAGTTAATAAACATTCACAAATGAAGGATTAACAACATTTGAAAACGCTATCACAGCAAATACATATCCGCTTTAGGTAGCATCCCTTTATAAACATGGGTGAAGCTGTAAAATACCAGGGGCTCAACCAAAATCTTCCCAGGTACAACCATCACCCAATAGATGTTAAAAAAGAACATCATATGACCAGTTGAACACGTCATGCTCAAGATAAACCTGAGAGGGAGCTGTGATGGATTTGAAACATAAAAGCGATAAGAAATAGGCTATTCTCTAGAACAATTGGAACCAAGCCACATCATCCTTGCTCCCGGGACAGCGGCCATCCTAGGTGCCTCCAAGTTTGATATTTGTACTGCTGTAGTATGGCAATTTAACAACAACAAACAAATTAGGAGATACTGGGTAATGCACAGTACTTCATTTTTTACGCAGAATGTAGGTTCCAAAAACAGTTTGACTCCACGGTCTACGTTTAATGTATGCTTAAATTAATTCCAATCAAGATAAGGCTGTATTCTGTGTAGACTAGATTTCACGAACAACATTCTGGTGCAATATATTCATACAATATGGAATAGTGGAAGAAACTATGAACAACCGACTCCAAATCAGTTCTTGTTATGGATTCAGATGGCAGGTTTGCATAGTTTCTTTAAAAAAATTAAACACTCCTCCCCAGGGTTTCACTGGTTTCTCATACTATGCTAATGGCAAAGGAACTGAATTATCAAAAGGTGCTGAATAAACATGCTTTCAGTGACGCCACCAACAGAACGCAGGCTTCTTTTTTTATTTTTCTCCATATGACTTTTCAGAGAGAGGAAATGTCTCAGCCTCACCTAAACCAAAAGAAACAAAGTGGCGAGCAGGAGACTGCTGCGGTGCTAGAAGACAGGTAAGAGGAAAGAGATTTCGACCCCTTGGCACTCCCCTACTCCTCCAGCAGCCTTCTGTTTTATTGCTGAAAGGCTGGGGTTTGGACAAAAGATGGGAACTGCAGAAGTTAGCGATGGCTTTCAGAGCCCTGTTGAACTGTTATTCGTGGAACTTTCCTTCTAACGCTGCATCAGGGGTAGCAAGGGCAGTGCCAGGGGTAGCAAGAGGCCTGCCAGGGGTAGTAGCTGCCACCTTTAGTGACCCCTATTTGACAGTGATTGCTGCATCATCACAACTGTATAGACTCCCTGAAGTCAACACACCCCATGATTGAACTGCATTAAGCTGCATCACCGCGGATATAGTGTTGATTGGAGAAGATGAGAAAAAGATAGAAGAGTCTCCGAATATCTATAAGATGTTATTGGGCGTAAAAACAGAGAGGAATTTTTTTCAGAATCTGGAGCCCAGTTATTACAAGAAAACTCGCTTTAAGGTGATTCAAGCTGCTTGTAAAGCATGGTCTCAGATTCGTAAGATGTTGAAGATTGGTAAACTTAATTTTTATACACTCACATCCTCCTTAGCTTTACCTCCCTTAATTTTTTCCGATGCTTTGATGGCCAGGTGGCGGAAAAAGGGTTTGGTGACTTTGGGAGATTTAACTAGTGATGGTGCTATTAAAGACTACTCCACATTGGTGTCTGAATACAATCTCCCTCGAGCTGATTTTTTTAAATATTTACAAATACGGGACTATCTAACAAGAAGAGTAGATGTAATGAATTAGGTCAGGAAAAGTGATACGCTGGAGATATTGAGAAAGCACGGCAGGATTGCCAATTTATATCAAAGTCTTATCGAATTACAAAGGGATGATCTCGAAGTACAGAATGTCAAATGGAATAGTGAATTGAACCAGGAAGGGGATATCCTACAGGAATCAATTGCGTTGGCTGAGAAACTTTTGATATCTTCCAGCCTTAAATCACAATATTTTAAAACCATATTTAACCTGTACTATACACCCGCCAAAATAGCACGGTGGGGGGAGGGCAGCGAGGGTAGATGTATGCGATGTGGAGCAGAGCAAGCGGATAGTATCCATATGTTTTATGATTGTCCAGAGTTGAAGCAACTGATACATAGAATGGAAACTTTTCTGGCAGAGGTGACAGGGGAACAGATGGTGATTACTCCGAAGGTGATGATGTTGGGGTTATTAGATGATTCCTTGATGGACCAAGGGGTATATCAATATAGATATCTCATTTTTATGTCTGTAGCAGTGGCCAGACTATGTATTGCTTCATTATGGAGGGAGAAACTACCACCGTCTTTTGAAATGTGGAGGGGCAGACTCTATGCAATATATAATTTAGAATATAGTCTGTATGCCTTAAAAGGGCCCCATAAGCGTAGGCTTAGCATCAAAATATGGGGGACACTGTCAGACTACTTGAAATAAGTATGATATAGCAAAATGGCTACATTCTGTGTATTAACTGTAAGATCTGGCCGGACGTAAGGCTTGGTGATCAGATATGTATAGTATAATGGTGTTTTAGTTGAATGAATTATAATTGATTTGTGGCAGATGTATCTTATAACAATCTTCAATCTTTTAGCTTATGTTTTTTCCTTTCTTATCTGTTAAAGTATTGTAAAGATATGTATATTGTGATCCCTCCTAATTTGATTTTTGTTCTCATTGTGTGATCAAAGCTTCTGTAAATTGAAAGACTATGGCTTACCAAAATAAATACAAAAAAAAAAAAGCTGCATCACCGCAATCGTAACCACTCTGTAACTCATGGACACTCAATGAAAGGCCAGCATCCTCACAATTAACTTCATTCTTTAACCCACACTATAAACTACCCATATAATCACAATTCTACAGACTCCTTCACGCCCATATACTCATGAACAAAATGCATCATCAAAATTGTACCCGCATCCTAACCCTAAAACACTCCCTGACCAAACTGAATAATCTCAATTATACCCATTCCCCAGCCACAAAACACCCCATGCAAGACCCGCACCATTGTAATACTGTCCTCTCCCTAGCACAACAAACCCCACCCCATTACTTTTCTGTCTAGGTCCTGCTTGTCTGTACAATGCAGTACTGAGATGGCCATGTGGGTAGCTTCAGGACAAATTTAGGACTAAGGGGATGAATGGGATGGGAAGTTTGTCATCATAGAGGATGGTATATTCCTGTCAAAGACACATATCCATACCTGCCACCTCACCCTAATTCGGCAGCTGTCACCCTTCTTTTACACAGTATTCACAAGCCTGACCATCTCAATAACAACACATCGAAAGTAACAAAAACTAACAGCAACAAACACTTGTAAAGACAATGGAAAACACCAGACATCAAGCAACTCAACACCCACCTTGAAACCCCCCAATAAATATGCGTCCGAAAGACATACACACCTCTACTACTGGATCTCCACTGGATAAACAGCAACCAACAAAAACCACATCCACGGTTGACCACAAAAAGAACACCACCTGGGTTAATGACAACATAAAAAGAATGAAAACACAACTCAACATACTACAATGCAAATGGGGAAAATCAGGAGATAATTTAGACAAAAGCACGCAACAACACTATGACAGAGCCTACAAAAGAGCCATCAGACCATAAAAAGACACCACTACTCCATGCGCATAACTGAAGCAAACTGCCATTCTAAAGAACTCCATACAATTTTAACAGAATTCTGCAATCGATTTAGCAAACACAGAAACACCACAATCGTAAGACTTTTGTGACAAAATTTCCAATTAATTGATCTCAATAGTTACAAAGATTGACAATGACCTGAAGGCGAATGCGGACAACACCACAACAACAAATCACAAAACCACCACAGAAAGAGACACCAATAGTCACCTATCAATGCATACCTTCAATACCCTGTCACAAAAACATTTATCATTGCTGCCAGACCATTAGGTTCAACATCAGACCCAGGTCTGCCAAAAATCATTAAAGATATCCTTCGCTCCACTCAGCCTGAACACGGAAGGTACCAGATGCCTACTCAACAAGTCCCTAGGTTAATTCCCACCTGAGCTCAAAACCTCCTACACCAAACCTCACCTAAAAAAAAAAGGCTCAACCCCTCTGAGCCAGCAAACTACAGGCATATATCAAATGGACCATTCTTAGGAAAAGGTTTTGAGAGAGGAGTGTTTACTCTACTCTCTAACTTTACCAAACATTATGGCTTACTTTCAGACAAACCGTCTGGTTTCAGACCAGGTAGAGGCACAGAGAAAGCCATCTTATCTATTTATGATGATCTAAAACTCAGAGTGGAAAAAAACATAGTAGATGCCTTATTACTTCTGGATTTATCAACTAGCATTTGATACTGTCCACCACCAAACACTACTGCAAAGACTTCACGATATCGGAATCCATGAAAATAGTTTAAAATGGAGTTGCTTCTTATCCCACAGACAAATTGTAGCCTATCTACCCCGTTTCACATCACCTCCTCACACACAACACTGTGGTGTTCCTCAGGGTGCCATGATATCCCCTCTATTATTCAGCATCTACCTAACCCCCTTGCCACATTTGATTAAATAATACAACCTCAACTGTTACAACTATACAGATCACGCCCAATTCATTTTAAAAATGGATAGCCCCAAACACCTCGACAACTCACAACTCAGTGACTGCCTTTGTGCCATAAACACATGAATGATGAATAACCATCTAAAGCTCAAAACCGCAAAGACAGAGATTATGACCTACAGGCAATGGAAAAACTACCAGCCTACTGCCATATGACCTAAGGAACTTGAAGCCAATCCAACAACATCAAGAGAAGATAGAAACCTAGGAGTAACCATGGATTCAGACCTATCCTTGATAACACATGCTAACGTCACAAAGAGTGCCTCCTAGACAATGAAAACACTATGCCACATCTTCTCATACTTTGCACACCAACATAAACTGCATGCAATCCTCGTGCTTGTAATCTCCAGGCTTGACTATGCCAACAGCCTATACTTTGGTGCACCTGCATTAATTATATGCAAAATATAACTCATCCAAAATGCTGCTGCAAGGCTTCTTCTCTCCCTTCACCCAAAAGAACGCAAGACTCCAGTCCTGCAATCGCTCCACTGGCTACCTATAGGTACAACGGCAATGTTCAAGGCACTCTTCATTGTCAACACAGCCACCGAAGGAAAAGGACTGGTGTAACTACAGGTTAAACTCAAGCAATACAAACCAAACAGAACACTATGCCCCAGGCTTCCACCACTTATCATCATACCACCTTACCACAGGAAATCCGTAGAAGACAGTGCTTTCTCAGTACAAGCCACCAAGCTCTGGAACCCATTACCAGCCAACATTAGAAGCACACCGGATCATTTACACTTCTGAAGACAGTTGAAAACATGGCTATTTTCTAGATAGCTGCACCACCCACATCCTGGAAATAGAGCCCAAAAAACAGTTGCACTCTCAAGCGCAATTGTCAGCTTACAACCCACAAATTGCAAACAAGTCAACCAGCAAACTGCTTTCAATATGCAGGTATGCTAAGAAGGACTAATCTATGGTTCGTTGTGGCAGTATATCGTTATGTACTTCTCTATATGTAACAGTTATGTCCAACAATAATACCAAAACCATAATATGCAGTGGTCAGCAACAAATTGTAACTTAGACTTCTTAAATTTACATAAGCCATATCTGCGATGAGTGTTGTCTATCACCAGCACTGTACAGCCAAAAAAACAGACATCACCAAATGAACAGGCATGGAATAACCGAAGAGATCTGTCACACATTGCTGGACAATTTGGAGGACTTTAATGTAGTCAACCAATGCATGTCCCAAATATCTATGCAATCTGACCACTTCTTTACATCTCAGATATGGGATGATAATAATGATGATAATAAACAATGCCCATCCCAACACATCTCTCCACTTCTCTCCCTCTCTAAGCATGCCAGCTCAGTACCACAACAATACACAAAATCTCAGACTGTATAATCCACAGCAATACCAGCTAAAAGGACTATGTCATATAAAATACCATTAAAGGACCTGCTGAGCTATTCAAAACTACCAGCATACTGAAAACTATAAAACTGAGAGTCTGTCTTTCACACTTCATGATCCAACACACTGCTATGCACTGTATTCCATAACACGATAATTGCACCTTGGTGATCATCACGCATGACATGGAAACACTGCCCACATAGGATAAGAACAAAGATAACATCCCTCCAACTACAAACACTACACGTTGAGGCCAGCATTAAGTGATGCCTACTGTCCGTCTCAAAGGATGTGCATTGGACAATTCTATTGATCTATGCGGTAGGAGTTTGCGATGTAGTTGGTCTTGGGTGCCACCTAAAGGTGGCAGTTTCCTTATTAAATTCCGTGGTACTCTTATGGGAAACCTGGGTCTGAATCACAGCAAGGCCTCCGTGCGCGGCTTCAGTTACAAGAACCTCAAGCTACGTGCTGGTGCTCCACGAACGTAGCTTTAAGACACACTCAGTCATTGCAGAATGCTGTTGCTAGGCAACCATATCACTCAGCATCTTCAGAAAGGGCTGGCGTGAATGAATCAATCGGCGCTCTTGGAACGGTGCACAGATTGTAGCATGGAATGTAAAAATGCAATATATCAGGATCTTCGAATAAAATGAAGCATATTTGATTTAAATCTAGTTTTAAATGAAAAAGACTTACAAAACTTATCAGATATTAATAAAATATAAGTATAGTTTAAATATTATTTTTAATTAGGGGATGGACTAGAATGCCTTATGTTAACGAGTATGAAGATTAAAAAGGGATTTAATGCTACCATCGACGGTTTTCTGTAAAAATTTAAAAAAATGACAGTGGTACGGAGCAGTTCCGTTTTTGGACGCTTCTCATTTTTCTAGGTGCCAAATTGTATCGAAGGGCTGCCATGGCAGGATCAGGCAGAACATTACCATTTATCCTTTTGTAAAAGAATAGGCCGTTGACACTGTGCCACAGTGTGCCTGCTACGTCACAGCAGCCCCACCTCCGACAGTGGCATGCGCAGGCGCGTTCAGCCGTCTAGCCTCGGCCTCGCACATGCGCAGTACCATTCACGTTCGCTCATTCCCTGCATCCAAAACAGAGCGGTTCGGGATTTATTTCGTGCAAGTCGGCGAGTAACGGGCCACCGTGCGCGCGCCGTCCGTGGGGCGCAAGTGCAGGCCACCATGGACGATGGGCGGATGATGGTGGCGCACGCCTCGCTGTCCAGCATGGCCTCCCTGGCGCAGCCAGTGTCCGGGGACATGGAGCTCGTCGGGGCTGCTCCCATGCCTCAGCACCAGGACATTCGGGACATCTTGCAGCAGATAATGGCCATCACCGACCAGAGCCTTGACGAGGCGCAGGCCAGGTGAGACTATTTTTTTTTAGGGGGAGGAGAGTACGAGGATGTCGTGGCACCAGGGGGTATGGCCATTAGTCCTGTGAGGCCCACGGGATGCGACTATCCATGGGTTGGAGCAATGACACCTATGCAGGGCCCAGAAGAGCGTTATAAGAGCCATGTAGGGTGTAGAAGTGGACCGTACATTCTAGTGTGGGCCCTATGTGATGGAGCTTTGAGTCCCATGGTAGCCCAGACTTGTGGAATCATGAATTCTAAAAGCGTAAGGGGCTGCTGCTATGAGTCCTATGAGTCCCAATAGTGTAGCTATTGGGCTTTAAGAACACATGGTACTTTTTAAGTTCTATCGGACCGCAGGGGTCGAGCGATGGGCTCCAAAGGGTAGGGCGTTAAGACTTAGTAGACCCTGGGGGGGCTATGAGTTCCAACTGGTCCATATAAGATTGTTGTGAATTATACTTCCCCAAAAGTTGGAGCTTTAAAGCCTGTACCAATCCCTGGAATTGAGATAATGAGACCCGCGTGGATGAAGTCGTGCTCTTGGCCCTGAGTCCTCGGTGGACTCTAGGTGGCGAGCTGTGAGGCCTATAGGAACATCTGGGGGTAAAGCTGTGTGGCCTCAGGCAGTGGGGCGGTAAATTTAATAAGGTATCAGGAAATGGGGCTGTGAGTTCTCGAGAGATCCCAGGGATGTAGCTAGGGGTGTTATTTGTGCATCAGGAGTATGTATTGGAGTCCTGTGGGGTTCCAGTGACTCGGATATGTTGGTGTCCTACTGGGCTACAACTGGGTGGAACTACATGAAGACTTCAGCTAAAGGGGCAGAGGCCTGACAGTGGGGTCATTGGTTGTGGGGCTGCAGCTGCGGAGGGGAATGAGTATGTTGGAGGTGGGGACCCAAGTGGTGTATAGGCTGCTTGAGACTACGGGGAAGCAAGGGAATACCAGTAGTAGCAGGCACTGGGGTAGTAGACCTTTGAGTTTCTTGTGGAGGATATCGCGATGAGAGTAAGACCCCGGGATTGGGTACTGTAAAAGATCTGAGGCTCATGGAGTCAATAAACGATAGCAATAAGATAATTGTATGAGTGTTTTGAAGACTGCATGGATTCTAAAAGATAGTGGCAACCAAAGGTACTAGGGAACATCTCTGTGTGTTGCAGCAGAAGGCCAATGTGATACCATGGGGGTACGCACAATTATAAAGGAGCTGCATCATGCCTATTGGTTCATCAGAGAGTAGGGTCTAAAGGAGGCCTGTGAAAGCACAAGGTGTGGGGCATAGGAGTCCTAATCCATTACTGGTTAATTAGCAGAAGAAATTGTATAGCAATTTTAGTCGACTTGTCCAAGGGGGCTTGGGAATTCTGGAGGTCTGTTAAAGACTGCGGGCGGTGGGTGGTGAGGGGGCTGGTAGTGATCAGAATGCATCGTTTGGAGGTTCAGCAGGCAGTGCAAGAGGCTGTTGCATTGGCCACACCCAGTTAGGGCATGGACAAATGGGTTTCACTAATGGGCTTAGATGGTATCGGACATTGGAGGTAGATAATCTGCCACAATAGCAATGTGATTGGAAGAAGGTGGGACCCACAGAGTTTATGTAATCCGAGATTTGGGATCGAAGAAGTAGGAGAGAGGTAAGCAAGGAGTTAGGATCTTTGGAAGCGCAGTTCAGAAATATCTGTAGGTCTTAAGAGAACAAATTTGATGTCTGGCCTGTGGTGTTCACAACCTATTTGTAGGAAATGCTTAATGTCTGAGATGAGGAGTAGTGAAGGACGTTAATGGAGCTTGATTAGTTTACAGAAGGTTATTTTCCTGCACATTAATCGCGTTGGTTTTGTTTGCTGAGGTATTCAGAGGTTCCTCATGTAATAAGGCTGGGAAGAGTCCCCCATATGGTGAGTTGATTACTGTGGTTTTTGCTATGGCCGGAAGAGAGTTATAGCTGAAGCATACTTGAACTTGGAAGAAGGAACACCAGGGAGTTCTGAACATTCAAGTGTGAACATGGAGAGAGAGTTTACTAAAAGTGTGGCTCATCTTCATTTTGATCTTCATTGGTTTAAGCAAAGGCCAAGGATGGGGCTGTGCAGTTTACTGATCAGAGTGTGTACATACTCAGTGTACCTTTTGACAGTTATTGGTTGCAGGGACTAACCCTTTGGAATTTGTGTTGGACATGTGTGCCGCTCTAAATGACTTGCACAATACTATTTCTTTTTTCAGCATCTCGGGAGATATTTATTTGTAGCTTCGCTTGGGCATTCGTGCCATTCCCTGACATTGTTCTTCAGGACTTCCTCGACAACTGCAAACCCCAGCAGAATGACATTATTGGTATCTTGCTCTTGTTTCACCTTTGGTCCGAAATCTATCCTTTTTTCCCTTCTGACTTTTTTTTTTTTTTTGCAAACCTGGATTGTGGCAGTTTGAAATGCCTCAAACTGTTCCTTATTGGCAGCTTACATGTGACAGTTTCCTGCAAGGTCCTGTTATTCTCGGACAGTGTGGCCATGCATTCTCACACATCAAATCCTTTTGTACCTGGTTGCCACTGTTCCATTCGAAACAAAATATTAGAGCAATTATCTTGGCTTTAAGATTGGTTTCTGTAATAGTGCATATGATCATGAAGTTGTCCATGGAATCTCCAATTGTCAGATGACCAAGTAGTTGAGGCACTTGGTGCCATCAAGTGTGATTTAAAGCACGGGGCATGCATTATGATCTATGTGCTCTCTTGAAGGCTGTTATATTGCTATTCAGGCTCGCAATGTTTCTTAGAAAATCGATTTTAAAATGTGACTGAGAAAATGTTACACTGGTCTACGGCACCCGATTGAGTAGTCATTGCAGCATATTAAGTCTTGAATGCTCTGCATGTATGTCATACAGAAAACATCACTTCATGCGAATAAATCTGACCTGAATTGTATGTTTACTTCAGTTCTCATCTATGTGCTGGATTGCTTAGTGTGTTCTGCTGTTGAAGAAACCCTTGTGCTTTTTTATGCTAATGCAGTGTTACATCTTCGTTGATTTGCTAAGGTGATTTAACAGATTGTGTCAGTCTCTGCTGAAATTTACTGTAAAATACTAAAGACTTTTGTACATAGCAGCCATCGACAGCTGGGCTGCCGCTTGTGTATATTCGGGCTTTAAATTAGATTTTAGGTGTGTGTTTTTTTTTTTAGTTTTTTTTTTTTAGCTAAGCAATATATTCTACACGTTATCCATGGTTGGATTGAGGTTTGCATGGGTGTTTTGTATTTGGATCCTTGTTGCAGCTGTTCAGTAATCTTTGTGAATCCATTCTTTGGCGCAGACTGCAGCCTGTTACCATAAAGGATTTGTTACTGGGGGATTCGATTAAAATTCTATTCAGTGGGGGCTCGCATGAAATCATTGTGTCCTCGCCTGGAGGCATTGTGATTCCGCCACCGCTCTCTCACCCCCACCTGCCACACACACCACGCTCATTCCAAATGAGCAAATCTAGCAGACTTTATGTATTTTTCTGTTCATCAGATATAACTAATTATGCTTTGTTAAAACGAAATAAGTTTTATTAGATCCTTTATTCACTCATTGGCGGTGTCATTTTCTAGAATGCAAGCAGTTTGATATATTTGCCACATATTTGGTTGCCAAATGTTTTGTATTCCATCAGACGTGAGGAGATATCTTTTAAATGTAAACTGGAGAGCGCTGCCCTATATGTATATCAAATTTACTGCCAGCTGTTAAGACAAAATGCACAGAAAAGCCTAAACCAAGGCGTTCACACCAAGTTGCACCTGTCAACAATTTTATATTTTGAAAAACCCATTTTACATTAACTTCATCAAATTGGCACGTGTATACAATATAAAGTTAGCCCACAAAAAGCTCCATTCTTACAAAAATATGTAGACATTTGCAAAATATTTCTTGTGGTGTTTGTCGTGTTAGTGAGATTTTTGGGAATGGGCAGATTGTTTTCAGTGAACAACAGATCTTCCCTGTAGAATGATTTACACAATTTTGTTTTCCCTCATCAAGTAGCGTGCTGTTTGCTTTTGATGTTAATAAATTCTGCCTTGTTTTGAGCTGCTAAAGGCTTCGTGTTCAAGAAGGGTTGTCTGCCGTGGCCTCCAGGTTACGTCATCACCACTTCCAAACAAACCAATTGATAGCTCTTAAGTGGCTAGTGGCGTTGCCTCCGATTACGATTGCTCTTCAGATTCATGGCGGTGTGCAGGGAATTGTTTTTGATGAAGCAATAGTTGCACAATTGTGTGCTTTTTAGATGAAACATTGGTGGGCATTCAGTTGCACTGATTGCCTACCGTAAGCCCTAGCCTGGGTTTTGTGCTGAGCCACCATAGAGGAGTATTTTGCTTAATGCACCTTAAGAAAATGTGCTATCTGAGGGGGTAATACGGAATGCATTATGGGAATAGATGTAATTTGCAAATGAACTCTCCATGCCTGACAATGAAATACTAAAATATCCAAGTTATGTCCTGAAACCAGATTCATTGTATTGTATTTGAATGTTTAATACATATATTTTATATACCATTGACTTGTAGAGATGTTCATCATGAACTGTAGTCCATACCACTTCAGCACAATAAATGCAAACCGCTCCTAAGCATAGCACCACCAGTGGGTTTTGTTTTTTATGTATCCAAAATTAAATGAAATTGGTGTTAGGGCATTGCAATGTCATATTACTGGCCAATGATTGGTGTTAATTTCTTAACCCTGTGAATTCTTCAGTTGTATATTTTTGTGTGTTTTTTGTATTCAGTTTTCTGTTAAAATGTTCCCTGCTGAGTTAGAGTGAGAGCAGCCTCTGGATGTGGCCACATGACAGGAATGAGGTTGCAGCTGGAGGGGAATAGACAGGCTGGTTTCTCTGTTAGAACTGATCGCCTTTGAAGTAATTTGCACTGCTGGGTTTGTTTCTCTTGGAATGATTTACTCATCCGGACTGAAGTCACTTGTAAAGTGGATCATCTGACTGTTCTGAGATGTATCTTAATTGGACTGGACTGAATTAGTTATTGAAATTTGTTCTTCTTGGATTTGATTGTGTGGCAGGACTTGAAATTAGTCTTGCAATGCCAAGCGATTGGAGTAGGATTGTATCACTGCCTCTTGGCTGTGGAGTTGTACCATGGCCCATTCAGCTGGATCCCCTCTTGGAATTGATTTACAGCTGAACTGAGGCTGAACAAATGAACTGAAGTGACTACTTGAATGTGTTGACCAACATTTGCTGAGCTGCCATTTTGGGTATGTGTTACACTTCCAAGTCTTGGCCACCCGCTAAAGTTTTGCTTCTTTGTCTGACTAAGACTTTCACCTTTTCCGAGTTGCTATCACAATTTTGAATGTGGATTGTCATCCTGTTGGTTTTTGACTATCCTCTGCTGATACCATGCTGCCTTCTTTGTCTTACAGACTGATTCTGGAAACAAGGAATGGATTTTTTTCTTTCCTTACCCAACATACCCTCCCGCTTGGATTGTGTGACTCATTTTGGCACCCCAAAATCCCCCGTGTCGACATTGGTTTTTATTTTTATTTTACCCCTAACATTTTTTTTAGATCCACCATAGTGATAGCTTTAGTCTTTTCGCTAGTCTTATTTAATCAAAATAATTCATAAATAAAAAGCGCATACGCAGAGGGGTGTTTAATGTTTGTTCACATTTTACTTCTTCCCTCCACATCATTCAGGATGGGGCAGTGGGTCAGCGTACTTCAGTCATATGCCCTCTGGCACTGTTTTTTCTCTTTATTGTGTTGCGTATACTTACAGTGATAAAACAGTTGCACCAGCTTACCAATACCAACTTTATTGTGTCAGTTTTACAAATGCAAGCCATATAATATAAAACACGGGTCAAGGGATTGCAAAGAGAAGTCCTCACGAAGCAAGCTAAAATTCATTACAAACTACATATTCGTTCTATACTTTTTAGACCAGTGGTTCTTAATGTTTATACTTCTTTAGACCCCCTCCCTCTTAATCTTTACTGGACCCCAGGGACCACCACTGAATCATTATTGGAGTCCGGGGACCCTACCAAGTCATTACTGGAAGCCGGGGACTCCAGCCTAAGCATGTTCGATGGTCTGATCCACAAACCAATTCACAAAAAATACTGAAACAAGCATTCTTCAAACAAATACACAAATGATGAAAATTTTTATTTAATTCACAAACGTATATTAAAAAAAATCTAAATTTTAATTGGAAGGTTGGAGCTTTTCTAAATTCAGTTGAGGCCACGCATGGTCCATAATATATATTCTGTTTGATGCACTTGCACCCCTGCAAATCAATCTGAGAATACCAACCTAATTTTTATCATTCAAATTCCTTCACATTTACAGAAAGTTTTAACATTTTCAATTTTGCTTTATTATTTATATGCACTTTAATAATCTGTTAATATTATTTAATTTTCAAAGCTGTTGCGGACCCCCTGAACAGGCTTCTCGGACCCCAGGGACAACGGACCACAGGTTAAGAACAACTGCTTTAGACACTTCGTCTCCCTAATATTGCAATTTAATAAACAATATTTCTCTTTGGCATTGCTTAAGTAAGGCCAAATCTAAAATGCACCCCGATAAAAAGAATGACAGATTTGGATGGGCTATCGATCTAAAAAAAAAAGTATACAAAATAAAATTAGATGGAAATAGAGTGCAAGTGAATCTTGCCACCCTCAATCATACAAACAGGCTTCTAAAATGCTAGTGTTATGTCCTATAATCAAAATCAACAGGGTTCATCATTTTAAAACAAAAATTACTATTATTCAATAAAAGACATATTTCCTAAATGTCACTTAAATGGATATAAACAAATCTAAAATACTGCCTCATTGCAGAAGTGACAAAATAGCATTGATCTTTTGTAGGTAGCTAAACGAAGCAATATAAAATGAAGTTAATTGCAAATTGTGCTCGATGCCATTAGTTGTGCAAACAAGCTATTAAGGTTCTTTTTACTATGTACTTTTAGGTTTAACATTACAGACGAGCAATCTTGCCTGGTTTTTAAGAACATCCTCTGGAGAGGATGTAGCCTTACTGCTAGAGCGGTCAACCTCGAAGCTGCAGAACCGGGTCCGAGTCTCGGCAACAACGCTCATGATTGTGGGCAAATCACTTAATCTGCCTGTGCCTAAAAAAATGAATGTGTCCATCTGTAACGAAACTGGTGCTCATGTAAAGCGCTCTGATACCTGATGACTCAGGTCTAGTTCGCGCTCTATAAAACTCCCCCCTCCCCCCCAAATAAGTAGACTGCAAAGACAGGCCTCCTATATTGTTGTCCACAGCATTAATCAGCAGGCAGAACAACAGATTCCAATGCCAGTTTCAGGGAAGAGGGACAAACCCTTCTAAGTATAGGTCCTAAAGTTGGGAGGGACGGAGTCTGGTAACCTTACAGGTTGCGTAGATGTACGATGTTTATTAAAGAGGTTTTCCAGGGCCATAGCTTCTGGGTTTGCCAATGCTTGTTTTATTAGTCTTTACTCGTGTTAATTACATATGGTTCTCCGCAGGGCTTTAAGTGGGGGGAAAAAAAACTGGGGGTGCTCTAAAAGGGGCGTGGCAAATCTCTTCAAGGGGTGTGGCCTATCCGAGTAGGGCGTGGTCTAAATCAAGATAACTAGCATTGTGTGCTTAAGAAAATCATGAAGTCGCATCCAGCAAAGGATGATAAAAAGGCAAAAAGCAGTAACCCACTGACTTATTTACATTATGTGCACTTTGTGATCTGCATGGTACATGTTCTTAGCAGTGGGCACATTAACCCTCTGCGCTCCCTTTCCATGAGTCAAAACGTCCACTAGACAAAACACCATCTCTCTCTACTAAGAACATTAATCACTGGAGTTATGACATTTTTATTGTTGCCGAAAATTGTTGGAGGTCAGGAACGAGGCAGCAAGTGCTTTTAAAACCATATTATACTTGCAAACACGACGCCCCCACCTGAAGTTAGCGCCAGCCCCGGTCCGTGCAGGTAACAGTGGTGGGGCCGGGTAAGGGGGGATTTCGAGGGACGATGTTGAGAGAAAATTAATTATTTAATTTTCCCTCGGCATCATCCCTTGAAATCCCCCCTTACCCACTGCTGATAGCTGCACGGATCGCGGTTGGTCAGCGCCTGGTGCGGTCGCACTGCCCTAGAGCCACCCTGCTCAAGGGTCTTTTGACCTCAGTGACAGAGTCACTGTCACTCTATGGTGTGCTGCTTCATAGGCCTGCCTGCAAGACTGGAGGTGAACTTCAGAATAAATTGTGGCGGACAGGCCTTCAAGGTTAACCCACACATGCCACTGCTAGGGTCCTCCTGCTGGTGCTAAGACACCAGGGCTTTTAAGATCTTGCGGGGCCTTCTAAGGTCTAGCACGAGAATGTGCTCCCTCAGGAGAGTGGTCTGGTGGACTGGTCATGAAGGCTGAACCTGGTTCCCCAGTTCCGAATTAAAGCAGCTCTGACCATAGTGCCACATCCTCTCCCCCACTGAACACCATACTGCTCCACTGAGAGAAACTTGCACTGCACTGACCCGCTATAAACACCTGGATGTGACTCAATTCAAATTACGCACTAGACAAGAGCAATATGCTGCCTAAAAAAATAATTAACAACATCCTAGAAAAACAAACACTCATAAGAAATGCAAGATTAAGTAAAGCATGTGAAATGTAAGCAGGAACAACATGGTTACCTTTTTCCTTTTCACTCCTTATTCAGACATTAGTGAGTGCTTTTGCCTGAAAAGTTAAGGCCATGACTATAGGGCCCAGAAGGGACCCGTTTCAATGCCCATTGCTTATATCCTTACAAAACGTAAGCAGTATGGTTTAAAAAGACCACATTTGTGAACACACAGCCGCTGTACACATTTAGTTTTCCAATTCACCCATCAAGCAGGTATTTCAGTACCTCCAGGAATAGTGCACTTTCCCACCTAAGGAAAACAATGTTGTTCAAAGAGCGAGGAGACAACAAAGTAGCGCTTCACTGGCAAACACTGTAAAGTGGCGCTAATGTGTTTAGGTGTGAATAAATCAACCTGGCCACCTTGCAACCACTCTGTCTTGCTTTAGCTAGTTACTTTTCATATTTTGAATGTTTTAGTTCTCCCCCCCCCACCCCCAGGCTGCACTTAGAATTTGAAAAAAGTCAGAAAAAGAGGACGTTTCCAGCAAAAGTGTTTTTCGTTTTTGGATCCATTTCACAGGGGAGCAAATAAACGAAAGGAGGAAAGAGAAGGTAATACCTGTTTCTAAAAGTCTCGGTTTTCACTGAATGAGGAGGAGCGAGACAGAAAGAGAGGGAAGAGGGGGAACAAAGAGGGCAGCACTTGCCTATCAAGATGCGGCTCCACAGGTGAGAAATGCTGAAACCAATTTCCCCGACCCTCCAATTCAAAACACGGCGTCCAATTCATCCAATTCAAGCAACAAATAAATAAAAATACATGTGAAGAATGCTAGAACTGTGTAAACTATTCTTAAATTGTTTTGAAAGCAAACCGAGGATGTGATGTGACAGCGTAAGCAACAATAGGTACCTTTTGGGGTTGCAAAGTCAGCGGCCTTGAGGAACTGCTTTCCCACCAGCACGTACTATGAGTATTTCTCAATCGGGAGAGAGAACACTACTAACTTCCACTGCAAACGAGAGTAATTCAAACATTAAAAATTCGGATTATTGCCTGTAAGAGAAATGGAAAACCAAAACGAGTTGTCGGAGCTAAATGTGTGCCTCGGACCGGGTTGCGTCTGGGTTCTTGACTTGAAACTATATTTTTGAGCACAGAGCTGGGCGACGCTTACCATTTTGAGCCTTCCGGGTCCTGGCTGTATTTGGATGTAGAAGAGAGGAGGGGGAGGGGGTGGCACTTACTGATCCCAGCAGGGCTTTAACGGCCGCTCCCACTCACCGTATAGTCTGACGTCACAGCCACAGAGAGGAAGCATTTCCATGACAAACGTTCCGGCAATTGTGCATCAGGTAGTCACAACAATGTTTTGTATGATGTATTGCATTGTATTGTAATTGCATTTGTATAGCGCTTACTACCCCTGACGAGGCGTCAAAGCGCTTTTTCGGCGAGTAGTGTTGAATTAGTATAGTGAAACAGCCGCGAAAATAGAGCCCGATAGAGACCCGTTTCGAGGGCCCCCAAAAAAAACTGCCGGTGCTCAGACCCGGACGGACCCGGCCCACTTAAAGCCCTGGTTCTCCGTAGTCAAGTGATAGGCCCATCCCATGGTCATCCTTTTGTCTCATCGGAGATCTCTATCACTGGTCGGTTAGCATAAGTACATTCTCTTGGTACACCTTTAAATTGTATTGTTTCTTGTTTACTTAATTTATTGCTGTTTCCAAACCATCAATATTTATTTCCAGTTTTACAATAATTATACTATGCTGACGTTTTTAAGGGTTTTAGATCAAAATTTACTCGAGAACTAAAGTGTGCTACAACTTCATCAATTATGATTAAGGTCTAATGATTACGAGTGCACATTTATGTTTGTCATATCCACTCTGAAGTAAACAAATGGAAAAGTGATAATATGGAGGAAAACTTTTTATTGCGGGTAAATAGGATGGCTGCAGCGTAAAAATTGTTTACATTTGGTATGTTGGTCACAAGACTGAGAGAGAATGAAACACCTCCAATAATGTGTGTATCGTGGTTCCACAGGCTGACGGAGGGCGACTGGCTTGAAACTGTGATAATAAAGGGCTTCAGCCGGCCCTATCGAAAAGAGGATATGAACTCTAAAGCTAGTTATGCAACTGCGCCTATACATTACGGTTTGAATAGCTGCTTACTTACCAGATTATATAATGGACAAGGCATTCATCAGCACCATAAAGAACAAATGCAAATCTCACTAGAAGAAATCTGATCGGCGGCAGTGATCTCCACACAACTTTAGAATTACTGCAGCACATTTTTCAGAAGCAAATTTGCGTACTGGTGCTAACCAAGAGTTAACAAGAATGAAGAAAGAACAGAAACACTGGTAGTGCTTGCACACAAGGAAACCAAGCCAACAGGCTCTAAATATATATTTATCTGTTGGGGCCTGTGACCTTTTGATCACGTAGAAAATCTGCAAGAACATGTTCCTTTTAGTATTAAAACTACTCTATCTATTTTTCCAGTGACTGATCATGTTCTGTGTGTTTCTGCTCTGTATAATGTGAGTGTTGCCCAGATGCCTACCTGGTGTATGCTACTGATGGATTCTAGGTGCCTCTCTAATGTAAACTGCTGATGGGCACTGTGAAACTCCCAAGTGTATGCTTATAGATAACGGGTGCCTCCCTAATGCCTGTTGCTGATTGGTCCAGATGAATCTCCAGTGTATTCTGACAGGCCCCAGTTGTTTCCCTAGTGTGAGTCCAAGTGTTTCTCAAAGTCCTGCATGCTGCTTCATGCACCCAACTGTACTCAATTGGAACATCGCCCTTGGGAAATCATATTCACTAAATGCAATTGTAGTAAGGCAGAAACATTGGCTTATGAAAGTGCAGTTATTAGATTTAGAGACAGAGTATCGTGCAAAAGTCTCAAAAATACAGTAGTATTCAGACTTTTATAGAGACAGCCTCTTACTGGCCAATGCTCCTGTAATTTCACCCGCTGAATAACAAGGCAGTACCTCCTTGTAGATGAATCTGACCGTTTTGCACTCATCAGAGTGTTAGATAAACTTTTAATACTAGTAGGTGTGGTCTCGCCGGCGGCAAGATGGCTGCACCTTAAGTAAGCTCTGCCGAACGGACGAGAAATATCCGTCAAGATCCTACTGTGAGGCCTGCCACAGTGACCTGAAACATTAACCTGCGACGTGGGACACTCCGCTGCCCGCTCCGATCCACTTGTGAGACGTGGGACTGCCCGGAGAGCCGGCCGAGAGGCGAGGCCTGCTGCTACGGGCTGGGCCCGATGGGCCGCGTGGCTGCGGAGGCTGGAGTAGCGGCGTGTGGCTGCGGCGACTACGGTGCGGCTCTCGTTGACCGTCACCGACATTTACTGTGCTGCCTGCGCAGGGAGAAAAGTGTGCCCCAGGGAGCCGAGGAGGACGGTGACACGATCCGCTGGGGAGCCTCTGTCTACGAGACCCGGAATGAAGATGGCGGGCCCCGCCTAGGCGAGCGCGGCTGCGGGCGGGCTTGGACTTGACATCACTGCGGCTGGTTTGATCCCGCTGTATTTATGGTCCCCTTCCCGCCTTAGGGAGGGGTATCGGCCGCTGAACTGTGTGACTCCCTCAGCCGCCCTGCTTTGTAAATCCCTCTGGCATTCCTCGTGGCGTCCTTGTTGGGCGGTCTGTTGGCGGATTCCCCGGGCCGGGGTGGCAGCGTATTGCAACCCGGAGGATCTCCCTGACATTTGCGCCAGAGACATCTGCCTGCATGCAGCGGACAGTGCTGCTTCCTGCGGTGTGGTCCTGGGTTGGGCTGCCTTGCTTGCTTGGATCCCCGGGGGGTTGTATGCTGGGCTGACTCCTCGGCTGCTGTGGATGGGGACGCCTGAGGCCCGGACACAAAAAGGGGCTCTGCAACTCTGCCCCCTCAGCTTGGCACACAGCGGACTGCCCATTAACCTTCCGGCCAGTTTACACCCTGACCCCATAAGCTACCAGGACCTACTGCTGAGAGCCGCAGCTGCCCAGGAACATATACTTTCGGTCCTGCCCTGGAGAGGGTGACTGCCAGATATACACCTGGGGCATAAAAGGTGAACCACTGAGACAAGCTAAAGCTTTTTATAAAAAAAATAACAAAAAAACCACAGCCAGCCGCCGCGTGCGCCAAATTCATGGGTTGCGTGGCGTGCTGGTGCTCCTGACTACGTGAGAGCTTGTGCGCTGGGGGTCCCCATGATCTGAAGGAAAGGCACTGCCTGGGAAGAAGACCGCCCTTCAACACATGCATTAACAGACTGTCCCTGCGGCTTTTTGGCGCGGTGCTGGGCCTGCTGCCGGAGGCGCCTGGTGATCCCCCTGGACTGCGCGACTGCTTGCAGAGCCGGATGTGCGGCTCTCTCTGCCTCTACTTGGCCCCCCACTAGAACCTCGTGGCTGCGACTTTAGCCCGAACTGCCTCTGAAACGGTCCCTCTGCCCTTTGCTCGAAATGGGGAAAACTGACCAGAAACAGCCTTAATTGAACTTCGAGGGCAGACGCACAGGCCGTGGCGGCGACACGCAGCAGGATGCAGGCTACTCAGACGGAGGCTCCTACTGTTCAGGATGATGATATTAAATCAATACTCATGGAAGTAAAAAACAACCTGAAGACCATTGACTCTAAAATTGATCACCTGGCTCTGCGCCTAGACCAGGTCAAACAACGCGTTCACTCCCACGACAACCAAATCACTCACTTGGAAGCCCGAGTATCAGACGCCGATGACTCCATTGCCGAAACACAACAGAAACTGCTCAAAATGGATAAAGTCCTGGACCTCATACGCACAAAAAATGAAGATCTCGAAGCGCGGTCCCGTAGGAACAACCTGCGCATCACGGGCATTCCGGAGACTACGGCGATGAGGAGGGTGGAGGACTACCTAGAAACACTGCTGCGTGAGCTCTTTGGCCCGGCATTATCTGAATGCTTCATAGTGGAGCGAGCCCACCGCTCCCTGGGACCTCAGCGTCCTCCTGGGGCTGCGGCAAGACCAATCATTGCCCGCATCCTAAACTATCGTGACCGCGATGTCATCCTTCGGAGGGCGAGAGAGATGAAGGAAGTACGGCATCAGGGCAACACCCTAGCTTTCTATCCGGACTTCGCCCTCAGCGTCCAAAATGCCAGAAGAGATTTCCTACCAGCTAAGCGGCTGTTGCAGCAACTTAACATCACATACGCCCTCCTCTACCCGGCCAAGTTGCGAATTGACACAGAGGACAAATCTCGCTATTTCACGGATCCCAAGGCGGCCACATCCTTTGCCAAAGAACTGAACAAAGATCGCCCACACTCTCTAGCAGGGGAGGGTGAGAATAACCATCTAAGTGACAATGATTAGCCTCCTTTCTTCTACTGCCTTTGCTGTCCTCAAGGGGGCATGAACACTAAGGGGTTTCTTTTGGCCCGATGTTGCTTGTTTCCTACTATATTGTTAATTCACTGCATTCACAGGCGTATTAGAATGTGTCTATTGGGCCTATAGCTATTATCGTACAATCTCGCCCGGTCACCCCGTCCTCGGACGGGGGATGGCCCGGCTGAGCCCTCGCTACCATTCGGGATGAATCCCACTTATCTGTTCCTCCTCTTTTTGTTGCTTGGGGGTGGTGGGGGGGGGAATGTTTCTCCCCCTGATAGGGGGGTTGGAGTGGGCGGTCGGCGGGTTAGGGTAGCTGTAGACGGGCTTGGAATTCGCCCCCCTGTTATGGGTTAATGTTTCTTCAAGCTGTTCAGTAGGTGACATCCATTGTCCTACCCGACAACAACACAAGTGGCAGAGGAGACCTCCGCTCGGACGGCGGTCGACACAACACCAGCAGTACATTCACACTTACCACAACCCATTAGCATGGCCGAGGTAACGTTTATTACCTGGAACATCAGAGGTATCAATGACCACCTGAAATCCAGGCTTATCCACGCCTACTTGGCCAGACATAACACTGACATATGCTTCTTACAAGAAACGCATCTTGCCTCTGCCAACACGGCTAGGCTCAAGGCCCGACATTGGGAGTCCTACTCGGCTGCACATTCAAACTATGCCAGGGGGGGTCACTGTTCTAATCAGATGTAGCTTACAGTGGCGCACCGAGCAAACACACATTGACTCTGCTGGCAGATATGTCATTCTATCGGGCACGCTTTATTCCCAACCTCTAATACTAGCTGCTATTTATGGCCCCAATCTCTATGACCCTGACTTCTTCCTGAACTTGTGGAGGCTGATCTCCTCTTTTGGTTCACATCCTATTATTTGGGGCGGCGACTTCAATATTGCACCACTCAGTACTATGGACAGATCAGGCGCGTGTACACAACACCCGCTGGCCACGGCCACTCTCCACACACTCTACACAAGAGAATAACCTAGTAGATCTCTGGCGACATATCCACCCCAGGAAAACTGAAGGCACTTGCATATCCACCACACATGGCTCTTGGTCACGTATTGATTTTATGGCTCGCAACTAGAGATGTCGCCAGCTGGACACTATCGGTCAAACACCTGCCCGCACTTTATCCGACCACGCCCCAGTGCGCCTTACGCTAAGAGTTCCACAAACCCGCCGGCGCATGTTTTCGTGGCGCCTACCTCCTCATGCCCTGTGGGACACGGTTTTTAAGGAAGAACTTCGCAGCACCATCACCGACTTCTTTGAGCTCAACACCGGCTCAGTTGTATCTCGCTCGGTTCTCTGGGAATCGTTCAAGGTGGTGATAAGAGGGATATGTTTCGCAAAACAGGCTGGAGTTCTCCGAGCCATTAGGGATACTCTCAGGGGCTTGGAGTCTGAGCTCCAAGCTCTATATCAGGCTTACTACTCCAATCCCAACCCAGATATACTTGCAAATATTCGGGTTAAAACCACCGAATACCACGCAGAAGCTGAACGCGAGGTCAGCTGCCTGGGTCGCGAGGCAACAGCACTCAGATGCGAAGGCGAGCGTCCGGGCAGAACTCTGGCTAATTTGCTACGGAAACCTCATGCATCCACTTATATGACAGAACTGTGCTCTGACTCGGGAGATAGAATCACTGCACCAGATAATATCATAAAAGCAATCACCACTTTTTACTCTCAACTTTACACCGCGGGCTCTGAACAGGACCCTAATTCCTTACAGCAATATTTCGATTTGATTGAGCTCCTGTGGCTCAGCCCGGCACACCGCGAATATCTTGATGCTCCATTCACAAATGAGGAAATTACCCAGGTTATTGCGGGACTCCCTGCGGACAAGGCTCCCGGCACGGATGACCTTACGCCGGCGTTCTACAAAGAGTATGCCCCAATTTTAATACCTCACCTAGTGGAGATGTATAACGAATCCATCGAAGTCGGCTGCCTCTCCCCAGCGCTCCGTGAGGCGCTAATCACCCTAATACTGAAACCAGAAAAGCCGCCAACATCTTGCGACTCCTATCGCCCGCTTTCTCTCATCAACACGGATAATAAAATATTGGCCAAAGTACTAGCAAATCGACTACTTCCCCTCATGCCTTTAATAATACGTCCAGACCAATCTGGCTTTATCCCAGGCCGCGCCACCTCACACAATCTCAGAACCAGTTTTTCGGTAATGCTTCAAATTAATCCCACCCTCCCCACAGTGGCTGCGCTTCTCGACGCAACTAAAGTGTTCGACTCCCTCGAATGGCCCTTTCCGTTTTCTCTGCTGGCCCGCCTTGGCCTCAGTGCGGGTTTTATTCGAAATATCAGACTGCTCTACACCCTCTCAACTGCGCGCATGAAACTCAATGGACAGATCACTGATCCCATCAAAATTACTTGAGGCACACAGCAGGGTTGCCCACTCTCACCACTGCTCTTTGCCATCGGCATGGAGCTCCTCGCTGCTTGGCTACATCAACACCACACACACCGGGGCATCGGGTTCTCCGCCCGCGCGTTGGCCACTTCTATGTATACGGACGATGTTGCATTATTCATCCGTGAGCCACACAAGAATTTAGATCCAATGACCAGAGTAGTCCTACGTTTTTAGGGGATTCTCGGGCGTCCACATCAATTGGAACAAATCCATATTGTTCCCCCTTACGGACGCTACAAAACCTTGCTTGACAGAGTTTCCGCTTAAATGGGCAACTGAACCAATTAGATACCTGGGCATTTGGCTCAGCAGAAACACAGATGAACTCTGGTCCGCGAACTACGGTAGGGCCATGGAATGGTTAGAAGCCAAAATCCCAATTTGGAATAAACTTCTGCTTTCCTTATCAGGCCGCATCGCAATTGCTAAAATGATTATTCTGCCAAAATTTCTTTACTTGTTCTTAAACATTCCGCTTCCTATCACGATGCAATTTTTCAATAGACTGCAATCCAATTTAATCTCTCTGGCATGGGCGGGACGCCAGCTGCGAATTGCCTATGATATATTGACGCTCCCCTTTGCACGTGGCGGTCTTGGCGCCTCTAACCTGAAGCTATACGCTTATTGCGCCCTAGCTAGTTTTCTACATTTTTGGCTCCACCCGACACCATTCCAACCGCATAACGCGGTGTAGGCTGACCTGGCCTCTCCTTGGCCACTTAGCACTGCGCTGTTCCTGCCCTACAAAAATACCTGAAAAGAAACTGGCACAGTTGAATGCCTGCGTTGGGCATGGGAGGGACTTCGTAAATACACTGGCACCGACACTCTATACGCCCCATCCATGCAACTTGCCGCAAATCCCGCTTTTCCACCATTACAAAATAAAGGTATGGCGCGCTGCGTGCGGGCGCTAGGAATCAGCATAAATGCTGACCTATACCCCGACGGCCAGTTCATTCCCCCTCCTGAGCGCACCCCAACATCAACACCCACACTACTGGATAGCCTAATATACCACCAAATGCGTGCAACATGCAAAAGTGCGAATAACCTATTCCCGGCGCCACCTCCCATTAATGCGGCACTGGAATATATACACACGATTACTTCACATCGAAAACTCGTCTCTAGATTGTACTCGCTATCCATAACAGCTGCACCTATTGATGCAGAGCGGGCGCCCAGCGCGTGGTGGGCGGACTTGCTCAACAGCCCCACACTTGAGCAATTGCAATACTGCTGCTGCCAAACAGAAAAACTCTCCCCCAGCTATCGGCTGGGGCAGATACACTTTAAATTTCTCCATAGGCTATATCGTACTCCACTCGCACTACACAAAATGGGCCTCACTACAGACGCGCGCTGCGCGCGTTGTTCGGCGCTGGACGCCACCTTCACGCACCTGTCCTGGTCCTGTCCTAAAGTGGCATCCTATTGGCTGGAGGTATGCGAGACCATTAGCTCTATTACCTCAATCACCCTCGCACTGAATCCCCTCCTCTGCCTACTTGGTTACGTTAAAGAAATTCCTGATGCCTGCCGGCGCTTGGTGGCAATGCTACTGGTTCTAGCCAAACGTAGAGTGGCAATGCACTGGGGGCGGAAACCGGCACCCGTGCTCAAATCCTGGCTCGCTGATGCAGCATACTGTCAGACACAACTAACAGAATTTTGGAATCTTATGCCGACAGCGAGTAGACCTCACGATATTTGGAGACCCTCGGTCACTTATCTACACAGCTTGGCTGAGGATGCCCCAGACAACAACACCCCCATGGGCAGTCCGGTACGCACGCCTGCACGGATGACCGATTTTGAGCCGGAGGGGCTCGTAGCTCCATAATATATGACTATCATTGTGATCTGTTACTAACGAATCTGTAAATGACATCTAAGAACCTAACCAAAGGGAAGGGCTTCCGCTAAATGTGCGAAACAACGCCCCGAATCTAAGAAGAGAAAATTCTCTTCTGGAGTCCCCTCACTCACCAAGGGTTGCCCCTAGGTGACATGCGTCATCATTGGGGCCATCCCAGACATCTACTGTCTGGGGCGTGCTGCAACTTGCGGAACTACGTAGGAGCACTTTTTGTGAAAAAATGTGTAGTGCAGTGTTGGGGGGAGTGGTGATGGTGATGCTAAAAATACCTAGCTAGTGAGCAATTAGTTTATTCATATTGCCGATACCATAGCCACTTTAAAAGTGAGAATATCTTGAAATTGGAAAAGCTTGCTTTTCAACAGAAATCAGTTTCAAACAGGTCGACCAAGGACGACTCCTAAGTTCAGATTCTTTACAGGTGATAAATCGGTACAGAAGTTGGAGCGAAGACTCAAACAGTTGTAGTCAGTTGCCTATGTGAATGAGCACTAATTATGAACTTAGTTCATTCTATCTTTACATTCCTTTTTTATTGCAGCTGTAGCGCTTAGCAAACAGTCTGTATTGTCATCCTAGACACTTACAAATTATTATTTTATTGCAATTAAATTATGGAGCTTGCATATAGTCCCCAGCTTATAGTTTGCCTCGTTTTAATTCTCTCTCAGAGCAGACTTTTGTGTTGAGGTATGCACATTTGCATAGCAGGTATATCACCTAGCTGTTGAGGTCAATGTTTTATTTTTGAGTCTTGCTGACCAAAAAGCGCACACTGTCTATATGTATGTGATGTGTCCATGTATAAGGTAATTCTAGAGGGAGAACCGAGCCAAGAGGCAGCGGAGCATTCTACAAGGTCAAAGGCAAGCTGTCTGCTATGAAAAACCTATTGTGTGCTTACAGAGTGCTTAAAGTGGGCTTACAACTCGCCCACTGCTTACCATAGGTTGGTTTTTTAGTCACTCATTTGCTTGCTTCTTGTTCCTGTGTATTTGCTTGTTTCTTGTTAGTTTGCTTGTATTGTCCTGCATATCTCTTCTTGTTTGTACCTCCCCTGGAGCATAGACTCTTTACCATTCTTTTGATGGGATGACTTGTATCCTTCCACTGCTCACTTTTAGGGAACAAATATTATTATTATTATTTTTTTGGCTAAGTGCACCTGTGTACCTGCTCTCCCCCATGTGTGCTGCTCATTCTTTCTTGTGTGGTTGTCCCCTGCCAAACTTAAAAGCACTCCATGTTGCTCTCTCCATGGTGCGCTTTTCTCCTAGCTTCCCCATGTTGCTCTCTCGGTCATGTTCTTCTCCCCCCCGCACATGTGTTGCTCTCTCCTTCATGTACTGCTTTTCCTCCTCCTTCTCCCAGATAATTTTTAGGTCTCGGCCTGCACCAGCGCTTGCGCTGGTCTGGCCGAGAGTTTTAGTAAGCGGGTTTTGGAAGTGCAAACCCACTGGCTTTCGGCTGGCGACCAGCTTGCGTTCACGATGGCGTGCACGCGCGCAGCTGCCATCTGGGTTTCCTATCTCTTCCTCATTTCCTCGTCATGGCTCATTAACTCTCTGGACTCTGATGTTTCAATCGCAGCAGCAGCTCACATTACCAACTGACGGCCATGGACTACAGTCACATGAAAAACAACAGCGATTAGCATTGAAATGCAAGCTTTTTTTTGTCTAGTTAGAAATATTGCTTCGGTGGGTTGATTTCACCTTATATCGCTATTTGTTTTATATTGGGAGTCACAGCCTAATTACCAGTATTTTTGTCTCTCACTGTTTTTTTTAAAAATATTTATTCGCGCAAAGCACAAAGCTATATTTAAGGTTACTTTTTCCGCGTCACTTCTTCACTCTATTTAAACTCCACACCCCCACTCTTATTGTCTCTCTCCTTCTCTCTCTCCCCTCTCTAATTCTCTCTCTACTTAATTAACTCTCCCCTCTCTATCTTTTTTAGCCTTTCATTCTCTCTCACCCCTTTATCTGTTTCTCTTTCAAACTCCTTCATTCACTCTCTCTCTCACCTTCTTTCTCTCTCTCTCTATCCCGCTCCACTCTTTATTCTATGTACACCCTTTCTCTCTCTTTCTCTCTCACCACCCTCTCTTATTGGGCATTATATCTTCACTCTATCTCTCACTCAGCATCACCACAGCATCACTCAGCGCAACCACAGCATCACTCAGCGCAACCACAGCATCAATCACAGCCAGCACAGCATCAATCACAGCCAGCACAGCATCACTCAGCACCAACACATCATCACTCAACGCCATCACAGCATCACTCAACGCCATCACAGCATCACTCAGTGAAACCACAGCATCTCTCAGTGCAACCACAGCATTACTCAGCACAACCACAGCATTACTCAGCACAACCACAGCATCACTTAGCGCCACAACAGCATCACTTAGCGCCACAACAGCATCACTTAGCGCCACAACAGCATCACTCAGCGCCACCACAGCATTACTCAGCAGCACCACAGCATCACTCCGCGCCACCACAGCATCACTCACCACCACCATAGCTTCACTCAGCGACACCACATCATCACTCGGGGCCAACACTGCATCACTCAGCACCACCACAGGATGACTCCGCACCACCACAGGATGACTCGGCACCACCACAGGATGACTCGGCACCACCACAGGATGACTCGGCACCACCACAGGATGACTCGGCACCACCACAGGATGACTCGGCACCACCACAGGATGACTCGGCACCACCACAGGATGACTCGGCACCACCACAGGATGACTCGGCACCACCACAGGATGACTCGGCACCACCACAGGATGACTCGGCACCACCACAGGATGACTCGGCACCACCACAGGATGACTCGGCACCACCACAGGATGACTCGGCACCACCACAGGATGACTCGGCACCACCACAGGATGACTCGGCACCACCACAGGATGACTCGGCACCACCACAGGATGACTCGGCACCACCACAGGATGACTCGGCACCACCACAGGATGACTCGGCACCACCACAGGATGACTCGGCACCACCACAGCATCGCTCGGCACCACCACAGCATCGCTCGGCGCCACCACAGCATCGCTCGGCGCCACCACAGCATCTCTCGGCGCCACCACAGCATCTCTCGGCGCCACCACAGCATCGCTCGGCGCCACCACAGCATCACTCGGGGCCACCACAGCATCACTCGGGGCCACCACAGCATCACTCGGGGCCACCACAGCATCACTCGGGGCCACCACAGCATCACTCGGGGCTACCACAGCAGTATCACTCGGGGCCACCACAGCAGTATCACTCGGGGCCACCACAGCAGTATCACTCGGGGCCACCACAGCAGTATCACTCGGGGCCACCACAGCAGTATCACTCGGGGCCACCACAGCAGTATCACTCGGGCCCACCACAGCAGTATCACTCGGGGTCACCACAGCAGTATCACTCGGGGCCACCACAGCAGTATCACTCGGGGCCACCACAGCAGTATCACTCGGGGCCACCACAGCAGTATCACTCGGGGCCACCACAGCAGTATCACTCGGGGCCACCACAGCAGTATCACTCGGGGCCACCACAGCAGTATCACTCGGGGCCACCACAGCAGTATCACTCGGGGCCACCACAGCAGTATCACTCGGGGCCACCACAGCAGTATCACTCGGGGCCACCACAGCAGTATCACTCGGGGCCACCACAGCAGTATCACTCGGGGCCACCACAGCAGTATCACTCGGGGCCACCACAGCAGTATCACTCGGGGCCACCACAGCAGTATCACTCGGGGCCACCACAGCAGTATCACTCGGGGCCACCACAGCAGTATCACTCGGGGCCACCACAGCAGTATCACTCGGGGCCACCACAGCAGTATCACTCGGGGCCACCACAGCAGTATCACTCGGGGCCACCACAGCAGTATCACTCGGGGCCACCACAGCAGTATCACTCGGGGCCACCACAGCAGTATCACTCGAGGCCACCACAGCAGTATCACTCGGGGCCACCACAGCAGTATCACTCGGGGCCACCACAGCAGTATCACTCGGGGCCACCACAGCAGTATCACTCGGGGCCACCACAGCAGTATCACTCGGGGCCACCACAGCAGTATCACTCGGGGCCACCACAGCAGTATCACTCGGGTCTACCACAGCAGTATCACTCGGGGCCACCACAGCAGTATCACTCGGGGCCACCACAGCAGTATCACTCGGGGCCACCACAGCAGTATCACTCAGCAAGACCTGAGTATCATTCAGCATCACCTCAGCATCGTCTCCGCAACAGTCACCACCACTACCACCTCAGCATCACTCGGCACCACCTCAGCCTGCTCTCGGAATCTGGCATCTGTTGATTCTCCCTAGCGTCTGGCCGCTGCTAGTGTTATAATACAGGTACTAGTTCCCAACCTTCACCCTCCGATTGTTTATGCCCCCTCTAAAAAAAGCTTTAACAAACAACCATTGCAATAGGCAGAAACAAGTTGCCAGCATTGCAAGAACAAAAGAAAACTGAGGAAATGTTTTATTGTAAACACTTTTTAATATGGTCGTTCAGTTTTACATAATGCCTTCTTGGTCATATATAAAGTAACAAAAATGCTTCTGACACTTTTTTATTATAACTTTTCAGCATGCTGCACAGCAGCCACACTTCTCTACAGCACAGCTTGAAGACATTGGCAAAGTCAATAGCTCTGGCTAAACACTTATAAGGCCCCAAAGGCGAGACCTATTGGCTATGCCAATGCTTGTTTATATTGCTCCTCCCCACTTGCTCTTCCATTGCGCCCCCGCCACTCACTCCAGCTGTCCTTTATATATGTTATTTTGGAAGTCGGGCAGCAAATTGTTTGCTCCTCTGCCTGAATATAGACGATTTTGTTCTACTCCAATTTCATTTTCTTTAACGTACCAGTCCATTCAAGATTGGCAGAAAAAAACCACAATGGCGCCGTCATCATTTCGTAGGCCTTTTTGAATCGGTTTTCTCTTAATGGCCCATATTGTTGTTTTTGCATATGTCGCCCTAAGTGGGAAGGGTATGTCCAGACGTGGGTCCCGTGCTCACTACACCACTGGTTTCAAGCTAGCCTGGTTGATGAAGGGTGATGCCCTGAAACCGGTCCCAGGATGCTTGTTTACCGTCCAGGGAGAACCTGGCTTGGCAGTTCGGGCTGGACTGTTCCCTCAAGGAACAGGGTCAAGACTGATTTGCATATGGCTGGGTCCAAACTGGGGTGGTGTGGTGAGCAAAAGAATGATGGATTAAATCCAGATCCTTGTGACTGGGGGTGAATGCTTGCATTGTCCAGCATTCCATCCATCAATTGTTTTTTGCCATATTGCATAGCATCAGAAAAATGCTTTTTGCTGATGTTCTACAGCATTGTCAGTAGGCTTTGGCAAAGCCAGAGATCGAAAAAGTGAGACCTGTTGGTTTTGCCAATACCTGTTAAGTAAGTATTTGATTGCTTTCCAGTTGGGTGTTCAATATCTAGTTTCTACCAGGAAGACTCAGTGTAATATTATTTTATTATGACATTGGCTGTTGCCATATTGGAAACCACAACTGTAACATTTTGGTTTTTCAAACTATAAATCAAAAAATCGAACCGTTGCTAATTATTATGACTGTGTCCCTCGCGTAACCTCACACTTGTGATACCCTGAAGAAAGATAACTTGTGTGTTTAAAATATCGCGTGTTAGGTGCTTGTGCATTTTAACTTTGTTGCGCGAAGAAATTCAGCAAGCTGTTTGAAGTGTTATTTTTAATATGAAAATATCCAGATCTTTCAAGCATTACTGCATTTTTCTTTCTGCAATGGCTTCTTTTGAAGTTCTCCTGATTTAATGGTGGACTTTGTGTAAAGAAAAACTACTTTTGTATGTTGGTTATCTGAGAGTGTATCTAGCATGAGACCGACATTCAACATTTGTCCTACATACTTAGCAGCTTTGAAAGTCAGTGCATCATTGCAGGTTTTATACTAACTTTGTTGATTTTAATATTTGGGCTAGGCATTTAGCCCTGTACATGCCAGAGCAGATTAGGGAAGTCACCCTTTGTCTTCCACTTTGACTTTGAGGAGGTGAAGGCCTGAGGTAGGGTGATACTTCCTTTATAGGCGTGAGTGTTGTACCAAAATATCTATTACTGAATCATGTAGTATAGTTTATACATTATTAATTTCTTGTGTTGTACTAGAACAAAGTGGAGCAGTTCAAAAAGGTTTTAACAGCAGTTTATTCATCGTGATATATATATTCCTGTTCCACGTATTTCTTTGGTATATTGTAGTTGGCATTGTTTACATTTTCTGCCTCTCCATATTAAATTACATTGCTCAGTTTGACAGGCAACACGTTTTTAGGTCGAGCCTGGGCAGCGCATGCGCTGCGAGGCATGCTGCATTCATGTATGGACTTGAAGCTCCGCCCATACTTTTCATTGGCTTCTGTCATTGTCCTTTGGAAACTGTGGCTTTTCATTGGTCAATAGGCTTAGTAGTCCCTCCTTAGTACCGCCTTGTCTCATTTTGTAACCTCCCATGAGGACACCCCCTGTTACATGTGCTTTAATTGCAGCCTCCGAGCACAATTCGCTTAAATGGTTTCTCCTGCCTGCTGTTGCAGGCAGGACATGCTCTCCTCATCGCTTACATTTTTTTTTTCCATAGCACACCATGCTCATACAGTGGCGGACGTGACTTTGGTTCATTTGCAGCGCCCAACAGGGCTGCATGTGTTTTTTTTTTTTTTATGTAATTTTTTTTTTTACTCTATATTAACTTTTATTTTTATAACTGCCCCATGCTGCACTTTCACTTTAATGGCGGCCGCACCCCTTTCCTTCTACGAACCGCGTCTAAGGAAAGGGGCGCTACCGCCATTAAAATAAAACTGCAGCATGGGGCGCTTTTACAAAAAAAAAAGCGTTTGTCAAGTTGACAAACAAATGCTTTTTTTTTTTTTTTTTTTTTTTAAAAAGCGCCCCTTACCACACTTTCAGTGTAATGTGCTACTCGCCGAAAAACTCTTTGACGCCTTGTCACGGGTAGTAAGCTCTATATAAATGCAATTACAATCACAATTACAATCACTAATGAGCAGTGTGGTCAAGTGATACCAAAGTTGTACATTTTTTGAACTTGTCTCTCAAAAATGGCAATACCGAGCTGTCGAGGCTTATTCCAGCATGTGTTAGAGAGATTATAATTTAAAAAAAGTATGAGTGGTGATCGCACTCTTCTCCAGCTGAGTTATAACTTTTAAAATGGCCTGATGTAGTGAAGAGGATTTTGAAAGAAACCACAAAGAAACTTTGCGATTAATAGTACCCTGCTGTCAAACAAACTTCTTTGTGCGCAAAATTTATCATTGCATTGAGTCTCCACACATGTGTCTTGTGAAGCGATAATTAAAAGCTGCCCACCATTTACAACAGATGCTGAGCTGTTTGACACAAATTATTTTGCCTTCATCACGTCTTGGCCCTTGTATAATAGCAAAACATAAACGGCGGGCCTGTATTTTCTTTCCCAGAGAAATGTGCCAACAGTATGCAAGCACCTTGGTTTGGTGTTCTTATCTATAAATGCACGACTGCCTTGATGATCAAATCATCGGATCAAAGGCATAATTTACAAAGATCATAGGTTGAGATAATTGGTAACATATTGTATTAGAATTGCATTTATATAGCCCAAGACTTTGAAGCGCTATAAGACTAATCTGTGCCCACTCATGCAACTTTTCATACCACATAATGCCACTTACCTCCGCACCACACAATGCCACTAACCTTCACGCCGCACAATGCCTCTCCACTCCTCACAATGCCTCTCCACTCCTCACAATCCCACTCCACTCAGTGTCACTTCAAGCCACTCCCCTCAGTGCCACTCCACTACACATAATGCCACTCCTTTCCACTCCATCCCACACAATGCCGCTCCACTCCATTAAGTGCCACAAAGTGACACTCCATTCCACACACTGCCAACTCCACTCAGTGCCACACAATGCCTCTGTACTCAGTGCCACTCCACACTGTGCTATGCCACTCCACGCCACACAATGCCACTCTACGCCTCAAAAAGCTTCTTTACCCCACTTGTGCTGTGATTGAGGAACCATTTATTCCTCCCCCTTCTCTGTGTTGCTTCCTCCCATCTCCGAAACATCTGAGGGAGTCGTCGTAGAGCCTCCCTATTTTCAACTCTGGACTATCTTTGGTTTAAACCTCCCAACTGTCTGGTCTGTTCACAACTTCTCACAAGGTGGTTGTTACTCACAATCATTGTATATCATTGACTCCAGTCAATTGTAATTGTATTTATATAGTGCTTACTAACCCTGAGAAGGCGTTGAAGCGCTTTGCAGCATGCCACTCCACTCAATGCCACTCCATGCATCACAATTTCATGCCACTCCACTCCGTGTCACTCCATGCGACTCAATGCCAATCAACTCCACACATTGCTACGCCACTCCACACAATGCCACACCACTCCACACAATGCCACACCACTCCACACAATGCCACGCCACTCCGCACAATGCCACGCCACTCCGCACAATGCCACTCCGCGCGTCACAATACTACGCCACTCAGTGCCAGTTCATGTCACACAGTGCCACTCCACGCCAAGCCACACAGTGCACTCCATACCAAACAATGCCACTCTACTCCAACAAAGCCAATAGATCTCACGCAGGCAACACCTGTTGGCTTTGCCATTGCTTGTTTTCTCCTGCCCATGCTCCCTCCTTTGTGATGTGCCTCACCCGGACCCTAAACCGCTCTTGTCCATCAACTTTCCACCAAGCAACTCGCGCCCACCGTTCGTTGTCCGCCTGCGTGCCCCAGCCACTACTACCTTCCTCACCACTATCCGTTGTCCGTGTGCTTGCCCTCAGCCGCTCCTGACCACCCTCCATTGTCCATGTGGATAACCTGGTCAAAATTTGTGAATATTTAGGTAATTGTCCTGTATGCGTCTCTTCAGGTAATGGATAGTAATTCCTACGTGTACAGAATGCATGGGCAAATTATTAATAAATGACGTTAGTGCTAGTGTAATCCAGTTATTCTTTTATTCTATAGTCATTACATTTTTGGTGCATAAAGGTGTGTGGGGGGAGCCTATTTTGCAAGCAGAGCACTTGTGGCATACGTGAATCCCTAGTGGTTTTTGGAAGCCATGCTTGTGTCTTGTTTGCCTTAAATCTTTAAATTCTGGTCGACCTGGGTAATCTTTAGAGTTTTTGTGCCCTTTTGAAGCAAATTTATGTTTTTGGTGTAGTTATGTGTGGAGAGGCATTGCCAGTAAATTCTAAGTTTTTTTGTAGCGATTTCCTTATAAACTAGTGACCTTCATTCACTGTGTTATGTTATTTGCCATTGATATTATGTTTGTACTCAAGTTGTGTGTCCATTTGCGTTTGAAATTTTGTGCCGGATTTCTTAGTTTGTTCTGGTTGTGACCTGTGGCACTTAAGTGTGCGTGTGATTAGTTCTTCGGTTTTATGTACATAGTCTGTTCTTCTTTGCAGTTTCGTCTGCTACCAATCATTTCTCACTTTGGTGTACTATTGATTTTGGTATTGCACCTGTTGGCATGAAGAATGGAATTAATTGCTGTGGGTTTTCTTTGTAATGAGGTCTTAAATATGTTGTGTATGTGGTCGGGTCCAGGAATTGAACGTTGGGTTTTAAAATATTTGAGTTTAGTTTGATGTTGATATTGGTTGTATTAAAAAACCATTTGGTATCCTTGCCAAAATACCAATATGTTGCCAGTGTGACCCTGACCACGTGATACTATAAGGTATGTATTGTTCAAATTTGTCACCTGTTAGAAATAGGGTCTCTGGTTGGCAATGGGTTGCACACTGTCCAAGTAGGGGCCCTCACTCTAGTCAGTTTAGAAAAATAGCCAATATTTATCTGAATAAAAAAAAGACCAAAATGAAAAAAATCAAACCTCTTCAAGTCAAGTTATGAATTCTCAAAGACTAAATGCAGTTCTAGCACTTAGAAACACAATAGCTCCAGCTGGGGCTAAAACGACGTTCCTGGCAAAGTCAAATCTCAAAGTTCGGGGACAACCACGATGGAGCGTGGGCCGGCTACAGAGTTGCATAGACCCCGGTTACAGTACCTCGGAAACTATGACAAAACAAAAACGATGCGAGGCGCTGGGGAGGTGAGGCGTGTCTGCGGCCGGTGCGGTGTCGGTTCCTTACTGTTGGTGCAGATTGTTAGCATGTCTGTGCTTGGGATGACATGTTGCACAATGGAGGTGAGACGTCACTGAAGCAAGTGAGGCGACGATTCCTGGAGGCGATGCAGAGTCAGTGAGCCGGTGACACCCAGGGACGCTGCAAGGCAAAGGGGAGGTGATGCGGCATTGGCATTGAGGCGTCTGTTCCGCTGGACGGCGCAGGTCGATTAAGTGTCGAAAGTCAAGCCACGTAGAGTTGATTTTGCAGTGTCGATGTCGCACCACGGGGCCACTGGTGAGGCGGAGGAGTCAGGCGCCACCGACTTATTTAACACGGTACTCGGGACTCCCTCTGTGGTGGTTCTTCGGGGGCGCTGCGGCGGCGGCGTCGGGCATGCATTACAAGTCAGTCGTTGCGTTCCGTTGCAGGCAGCGACGTCCGTCACCCTCTGTCTGTGCTGGTGTGCAGCAAACTCACTTCCAAGAGCACAGGAACTGGATTTGGCACCACTTGGAAGAGTAGGGCTCTCAACAAGAATGCCCAGGTGCTGCAGGTGAAGTCTTTGATGGCCCAGAGGCTTCCAACAGGAGGCAAGCTCAACTCAAGCCCATGGTGAAACTTTGAAAGCAGGATATAGAGGGCCAAGTCCAGTCCTTTCACTTCCAAGGCAGAAGCAGCAAGCAACAGGCCAACACGACAAAGCAAGCAGGAAAGTGGCAGTCCCTCCTGTCAGCAACACAGCTCTTCTTCATGGCAGAATGTCCTCAATCCAGAAGTGTTGTGAGTATATGGTGTCAGAGGTCCAGTACTTATACCTTTTCAGTAGGCAAACTTCAAAGGAAAGTCTTTGTAGTGCACAAGACCCTGCCCTTCCTGGACCTAGCTCCAGACACACTACAGGGGGGTGGAGGGGGGGTAGAGACTGCTTTGTGAGGGGATAGGCACAGCCCTATTCAGGTGCAAGTGTCAGCTCCTCCCACCACTCTAGCTCAAAGACTTTCCGCCTGGTGATGGGCCATCAGGATATATACGGGGCACACCTCCGCTCCCTTTGTGTGCGACTGTCTAGAGTGAATTCACAAAGTACTACTGTCATCCAACCCAGAAGTGTATTCTAGGGACAGGCAGAGTTCAGCAAGAAAACGCCAACTTTCTGAAAGTGGCATTTTCAGACCTGCAATTCAAAAACCAACTTCACTAAAAGATGTGTTTTTAAATTGAGTCCAGAGACGCCAAACTTCAATTTTCTGTAAGCTCCCAATTGGAAGATACACTTATAAAATGTTACAAGGCAGCTTCAATGCTAACTTATGGGAGAGATAGGCCTTGCTTGACGGGTTCGGCGTGAACACGGAAGCTGATTGCGTTCAAGTTCCGAGTTAACAGATCGGAATATGTTGAACTAACTCCCGATGTGCACATAGAAGCAGATTTGATCTCCGCAGCAAGAACTGTCGGTCGTATTTATGTGGTCCAGAATGTCGTTATATACAGATGTCCCCCGCATGCGATACTCTGAGAGGGATAGTGAATTTTGAGGATCTAAGTTTTAAAGAATCTGAAGCAGTATACTAGAGAAGCTGCCAGTTCGGAGTCCTGAGGAGAACCCAATATTTAAGGCATGTGTTCGAAATGCATCAACAACAGTGCAACCACAAGCAAAGGAATTAGACAGTTGTTCAGGGAAAGAATATGCAGTTTCAAAAGAAATAGTCCCTGGATATACAACAGTGGATTTCGCAAGGTTGTCTAACCCATTAGATAGGAGTATCAGTAATTAAAATTGTCATTATTGAGAGTCCTCCTTGATAGGCCATTATAGTTGAGAACTGCATGCACAATAGTGATTAGCACAATTTGTTCAATTGAGTCAAAAAAGAAAAAGGTTATATACAGTCTAAAATTGATGTATTGTCCATGTTTTATTCTTTGTGTAATGTGTCCTTAGTGTTAATTTTAATGTATTTGCAATAATTTCTTTGTAACGAAATGCCTTTATGAAGTAGATGGTTGGGTGTATGTAATTTTCTTGACATATTCCTTGGTGGAAATAATCTTTTGTAGATAACAAACATTAGAAATGATAAAAATACAATGTAAAAGTTTGTTTGATCACTATTATTAAATAGAGTGCTCATTATAACTGTGTGCGTAGATTGTTGGTCGGTATCCGCATGTTTTGGTTGTAGAACTTTCTAAAAGTGGCATTTTCAGACCTGCAATTCAAAAACGAACTGCGCTAAAAGATGTATTTTGAAATTGAGTCCAGAGATGCCAAACTCCAATTTTCTGTAAGCTCCCAATTAGAAGATACACTTATAAAATGTTACAAGGCAGCTTCAATGCTAAATTATGGGAGAGATAGGCCTTGCTGTAGTGAAAAATGAATTTAGCAGTTTTTCTCTACCAGGACATGTAAAACTTAAAATCACGCATCCTACCTTTTTAATACACTGCACCTTGCCCATGGCCTACCTTAGGGGTGCCCTACATGTAATAAAAGAGAAGAGTTGGGCCTGGCAAGTAAGGGTACTTGCCAGGTCGACATAGCAGTTTAAAACTGCACACACAGACTCTGCAGTGGCAGGCCTGAGACATGTTTGCGTGGCTACTCAGTGCTTCAGGTCCACTGCCAGCATTTCATTTACAGGCCCTGGGCACACGCAGTGCACTGTACTAAGGACTTACTAGTATATCAAATAGGCTAATCATGGAGAAACCTAAAACCGTTACATTTTAGACAAAGAGCACTTGCACTGGTCCGCAGTGGTAAAGTGCCCAGAGTCCTAACACCATCAAAAACGAAATTCGGCACACAGTCAAAAACATGAGGCCAAAAGCAAAAAGACAGGGAAACCACGCCAAAAGATGCCAGGTCACCCAAAGCCAAATTCCTTGTGCCTGCAATTTAGAGACAAGCATATAACTGGGTGAATTTTGCTGGGCTCCAGCAAAAGAATGCCTTCATGGACCAAAAAATGCAAGGAATACAAGATGAAAAGAACAACTGGGATGTACCTGCTCTTTTGTTAATTATGTAATAATTTGCCCATGTAACCTGGACTATGTAGAAAGTACTATCCATATCCCAAACATAAGAATACAGCAACATTACCGGAATATTTGCAAATTATTCCTGGGTAATCCATTGTTTGAAAACTACTCTGAAGACCAGGACATGAAATTCCAATTCTTTGCCATTACTCAGATAAAGAAACCCTCATAGGTTGGAAACAGGGACTTAATACTACACCAGAAAGAAAGTGAATTGATCATGCACATGAATAATGTCATTCTCTTAATATTCTGTTGTGAAATGCATTACAGTTTATTATTAGAACACAATTTCACATAAATCTGTTTGGTATGCTAAGACCTTTGACCTATGGTCCACTAGATAGACTCCTGCCTCCCCTTCTTCACCAATACTTCATACCCTAATGTAGACACAGGATGCCAAGTTGAGCACATTTTTGAACCTGTGTTCTCTTGTATGACCCTCCTGAAATCATAAACAGAACATTATTTCTGCCACTTAAAATATCTGACCATGTATATGCTTCTTTATATATCTTCCCATGTTTAGCATATATCTGTAACTGAGAAAAACAGCGAACCGAGTATTGTGCTATTAATACATACAATAAAATATCTGCACCCTTCCGTATACCTGTAAAACTGTGTTAACTATTTTGTACCAATCCGTGAATACAACGAATAAGGATTAATGTACTACTGCCATTCCATAACCACACAGCTGGATGCGATACTGCTGGAGAAGAGTCTTATGCTTAACTCTTCCCAAGTTCCTACTGTAATCATTGTTGCTGGATAATGCTGCTTCCTCTGTCTTTTTAAGTTTTGGAGATTGATGTGAATACTACCGCAGGCTTGGAGGCGTAGGTCAGCAGGATACTGTGCAGGACGTTTAGGGTAATGGAGTTCAGGGCCATGCCTGGTCCTACTGGCACACCTACTGCAATAACACTGTTTCTTGAGTGTGCAGCTTCCTCTCTTTCACATTTGAAGGCTGACCAGATTCTTCACCCTCCCCTGCAGGACATTTACTCTGGGTGCTGCTAAGAAACATTGGCTACTCTATTCTCTGATGAGCATGACATTTTCTTAGTGTGTAAAGAAGGGCACCTGGTGCCTCTACTGTTTGCTGATGATATGCGCCTGGGCCTCCCAAGTGTATGTTGATGAGATGTTTGCCTGTGACACTGGGAGCCTCCCACTTGTATTCTGAAGATTTGGCACCAGTGTCCCTCAAGTCTGTGCTTCTAATGGGCATGAAAAGTGTTTCTACAGTATTCTATGGTATGCTGGTCTGCACCAAGTGTTCCTTCGTTTATGCCCCTCTTGTCCACTGAGTTACTCTCTAGTTTTATGTTATGTTAAGAAGTACTCTTCAGTGCAAGCAAAGATGATGATGTGTGGAGTAGCTCCTGACTATCTGAAATGTAGATATTTGCCTACCTGCCACAGAGTTTGTCATGATCCAATGATATATTCTTACTTTTTCTTTATCCTGTGGAACAGCCAAACGTCCCATCTCCTATTGTTTATGAAGCTGTTAAAAACATTGCAAAACTAGAAAAGTCTGAGCTTATCTGAAAGAAATTAATGGTGGTAACTGTCTCTTTAAGACTGCTGCTGCTCACACATTTTAAAATAAATAAAATAAAAAAAAAGCCTTATCGGCTGGACTGAGGACCTCAAAGTTAATACTCTAGGGGCCAATTCAAAGATTAGAATAATGGTGAGACGTGATCATGGGAACACAGTCTATTGGAAGGCACACCACAATGTTTTGTGCTCTCTGTAGATGAACCAGTAGTTTTTGGGGAACAAGAAGTGATCCAAATAATCCGTACGGGAAACGAGATGGTATCAACCCCAAACGCAGTAAGTTTCTCTTCATGGGTCAGAGATAGTAAAACACTGCATTGTAGGCATCTGTATCCTGTGGGTCTATGCAAAGATGTTTCTCAAATCTTTTTCTGGCTTTCATGGTTGGAGCATAGCAATATATGTTGCTATTGTGCCTAGGTACCTTTCTAATACTAATCATATCAAAGTGTGCTGCTCCTCACCACTTGGTAACTTCTTAATTTATATTATGGGCACGGGTTCCCTCTCTAGGAACTAGTGCTCCTCATGGGAACATGATGGCTGCCTTGTGTAATGATCAGCATATGTCTCCTAGTGTACTTTTCTTATGTGTGAGTTTGGTTCCATAGTGTGCCTGCTTAGTCTGTGTTGATGTTCACCAGGTGTCTACCTTTTGTAAACTTGTGGATGGTATATGGTACCTAACCAGTGTATGCTCGCCTAACTTTGTTTGCTTTTACTTGCTGTTGATGGGTACTGGGTGCTTTCCTAAACTTGCTGGGCACCGGGTGTTCACCTTGTCTGAAATGCTGATTGGGATCAGATATCTCCCACTTGAATGCTGCTAATTGACACCTGTTGCTTCACTTATTTATTCTCCAATGAAAGTTGGTTACTTTTCTAAAGTATATTGCATTTGGACAGCTGTTGATTCCCTGTGTTATGCATATGATAGACGCCCAGTGTGTCATCACTGTGAGCTACCCAGTGAGATGCTACTGTTGAACAGCAGGTGCTTTGCTCGTCTAACCTCTGATAACCACTTGGTGATTGCCTATTGTATGCTAGGCACGCTTGCATACAAATAGTAATCCTCTGACTTCAATACTGAATTTCTAAAAGACCAATGATCTGATTTTCATTAGCAGTCAGTCCTGTAATCTGCAGCCCATCTTGCCTGTTGATATAGGCCAGTGGCCATAGCCTTCTTTAAATCTCACAAAATTGCTGGATGCCAGCCATTGGCTTCCAACCTACAAAAGTCCAATTTAAGGATCCATTTGTTGCACAAGAAGTCTGATATTGGACAGGCTCTCTGCTTTAGTTTTAATCGGAGGTTCTCGCCCTATTTACCTGTAAGACCACTGAGCTCAGTGAGCCGGATGCTCCGAAAGAGTCCATGTTTCCACCATTCCAGGATGGGGAGCACGCACTTTACTGCCCAGGCATTTGTCCTTTGAAACTTAATGCCATTGGAATTGCGAACCCACGATCATGACCTGAAGTTTATTTAAGTAATTTAAAACGTACTTCTTTCAAATGCACCCTGACTTTGTCTGTTAGCAGTCTCTCAGCCAAGTGCCAGAAGGCCAAGTGATTGATACTGCTTTAAAATTGACAAATTAGGTAACTGTTGTTTCACTCATTGATTAATAATATCTTATATGCTCGCAAGATTGCTTAGTTTAACACTCCCCCTGACAACTGCAGCAGTAAGATTGAGGTTGTAGCTGGCAAGGCAGACTGTCTACCATCTTTCCGAAGTCAGTAAGTTGAGTACAATTAAAGTGGGAGATGTGGCATCTGTAATTTACTCCTCCAAGAAACAGCACTACTGTTAAATTAAGGACTGTAATAAAACAGTTTTATGTAGAGAAAGTGTAATACCACAGTTTCACACTTTCTTTGTTCTGTATCCGGTGTTACCGCTGTGCAAGGTAATGATACTACACTTATTGATTTTGAAAAAATAAAAGCAAAGATGACCCCCCTAGACTGACAGAAAACAACTAGGTCCAGTTATCTGGAACCAGTCCCAGGACGCACTGTCAAAGGCACTGGCATAGGGTTATTTGAGTTGAAGCAACCAAAAAAATTCTAATAGCATTTTTTTTATCTTAAAAAAAAACTATTCTTACATTTTCTACACACACGTGTATATATACATTCATGTTGTAAATAATTTGAAACAATACTGTTAGTTTTTTCCGAGCTCGTTTCTTTGTAGCTGATGTAATTCAAACACATTTGTATGTATATTAATTATGAGTCTAAATGCATTTCGGGTCACTAGGACTCTTCGTCAGGGGAAAGCTATAAAAAACAAAAATAAAATGCACTAATGGTCAAAACTACTTTTAAAACTGAAAATGCATGCATAAAACTCAACAACAATGCACCATACCCTACAGAGTGATAATTAGTGCATTTACTGTGGCTTTTACTCTATAAACCAACTGAGACCGAATTAGTAAATAATACACCTGGTATATGTACTACATACCAACTCATCTAATGTAAAAAGAGGAAAGTGAACAAAATGAACTGCAGCATGACAAAGATCAGCACCTCTGTGTGTATTGAGCAAACCAATAATTTGGTACAGAACACACAAACAGTGAGTAAACACAATCAGTCTCTTAATAGAGAACTCTTGTATACAAATGTGAGCCAGCAACCATAGTAAACTACTTTTGAAAAAATGAAATGCATGAACCAGTACTCAGAGTGACCCATACCATAAGCAACAAAAAATGACTTGCAGAGGTTTATCTGTTGAACTAGATCCCGTATCAATCGTCATCTGCTAGGTGAGCATGCAACCGATGCTCTATATGGGTGGATATGTTGCACTTATAAAGGAAGTGAATCCATGTGACCCGGAATTGGAAGGCTTGTTGATAGATAATGACGGACACCATCTTGTAATGTTGTCAGTATTCTATATAACAATATAACTAAACAGCATAATGGGAAAAAGTGGGAAAATAATTGTGAAAACTATACTGTGTAGGATCTGAGGGGGGAGTTGCCTACTCCATTGAATACTATAGGAATATCAATAACCACTGTGTGCCCCAGTGCTGATCAAATATACATGTATTTAATACAACAGCCTGAAAACCGAGGAATTTCAATACCATGCAGAAGACGGTAAGCAAATAATACAAGCTAAGCTTAAAGTAACGTTGTAAAAATGTACAATGATGACATCATTCTAAAAACAAAAAAGAATATGTGAACACCGGACATTAAAGAAAACACAACATTCCAGTCTCTCATTCATCCACATGGAGTGCAGATTGTTCAAAAGTTGTGCCCAAACTGTCTCTCTTGAGTAGTCTTTTTTATTGTTGTTTTTTTGTTTTTTTTTGTTCACAATTTCCAGAATCTGGAACTGGAGTTGACTAATTTTATGTTTATATTCTGTCCAGTGTACAGCGGCATTGGTCTGCTTTTAACTATTATATATGTTACTGTTGTGTACCGTTATGCTTGTTTTAATTTTCCTTTCAGTTTTTCCTACTTATAGCAGACCACACGGACACTTGTGCAAATATGTGCCCACTGCTTTCCTACATTTGGGGTAATTGTCTGATTTGGATGGATCCTGTCTGTGTAGCCACTGTGGTGTCACATAGTCCCTATGCACACATTTACAGTGAATTAAATTCAATAGAGCATTGCGGGTGACCTTCCTGCATTTACTAAGGATACTCCTCCACTCTCTCTCCCAAGTCCTCCCCCATATCTCTTTACCAGTGAGACTTTAATGTGGCCATATGCCTATCAGTGTGTGGGACCTGTAGCGCATAAAATCATAAAATCAATTTGCTGCTCCCATACATATCTGGTAGCGTCTGATTCAGTACATGCGTGTCTGGCTCCTGCCAGGCCAATGAGATCGCTGCTGTCAGCCCAGCATATACGAGAAAGCAATTGCTAGTCACGCCCCATCTAGCACAGAAGGCTGCATAACCAACCAATTTACCATGCTCATATAAATCTCCCATGCATTGGGGGATATCGTCCTTACCCCTGTGTCTCAGACAAGTCGGTATCGCTGGGCTTATCCCCGTACGCCAAGGGACCAGCTGTTTCAGATCTATATATTCGTTCCCTTCCTCCCTGGAAACTTTGTCCCATACATCCAGGGTTATTCAAATTTGCAGTGGTAACTTAGCCCTTTTCTTGTTGGAAGTCAGGGGGAGTGCCAACACTCTCACTGGTCTTGATAATCGCTTCATTTTTTGAACTACCGGATCTGTGTGCTCTTCATTAAACCAGGGGACTACAACCTGGAGCTGGGACGCTTGGTAATAAACTCTAAAGTTCGGTGCCTGCATGTCTCCACCATCCCATGGAAGCTTCAGAACATCAATCCTTATCTTTGCTCTTCCCAAGCCGCAATAGAACAGCCTGACAAGGCCATCCAGTCTAAGGAAGCAGCCCTCTGGTATGTGCATCTGCATATGTTGCAAGGTGTACAGGGTTCTAGGTAGCATAATCATTTTACTTATAGCTATACGACGCCCCAGCAATGACAGCAGAAATTTCAACCATCTGGGCACACTGGCTCTAGATTAGTCAGGAGTGCACACACATTACATTCGTAAACTTTTGTGGTTTTGGAGCCCAGATATATGCCAAGGTATTTAAACGAGGTCGACAAACTGTATATTGTGAGGTTTCTCCCCTTGTGGATTTTTTATATTGATGGGATATTGGACTGACTTGTTGGCATTCATCTGGAAGCCTGAGTGGTGCCCAACCTCCGGAATCTTACCTTTCACGGTGTTCTACAACGTACTTGGGTTCCGAATGGTCAATAATATATCCTCAGCGTACAAGGAGATGATTTCACGTCTGCCGCCCACTAATATGCCATCGCCCTTATCACGTATCACCGGCGCCAACGGTTCAATCACCAGGGCAAATATCAGTGGTGACAGGGGACACCCCAGACTCGTCACTCTTTCCACTGCTCAACTGTCTGATAATCTGCGGCCTACCTTCACTCTCGCCCTGCTGTTTGTGTATAGCAAATCTACCCATCTCAAGAAGTCCGGGCCTAACTCCTAGCACTGCAGTGTGCGCCTCTTAAATGTCCAGTCCACTGTGTCAAACGCCTTATGGGCATCTAGACTGGCCAGTGCACCATGTTCACCTTCTTTAGAGGCCTGTTCCAGAATAAGAAGTGCCTTCCGAATATTCGTGGAGGTTGTACGTCCTCCCACAATCCTAGCCTGATCGGTGTGTTTAATAGTCCCCGCCGCCTTTGCTAGATGACCAACCAGAATCTTCCCAAATATCTTAGCATCTACATTAATCATGGACAGAGGTCTATATGATTCACATTCTAAGGGCTCCTTCCCCTGCTTGGGTAACACCACAATGTGTGCTTTGCAGAGCGAAGCTGCAAGAATCCTTATCCCCATCGCCTACCTGTACACGGCCAGAAAGGGGATGCTTGGAAGATCTACATATTTTTGGTAGAATTTGACCGGTAGCCCGTCATTTCCGGTAGCCTTCCCCGTACCCATGTTTTTGATCACCCATTTAATATACGTTACATCAGTCGGGGTGTTCAGTAGAGTCCACATTTCCGCATTCACCATGGGCAGCCATTCTTCCCCCCCCAAAAGAGCTGCGATACCTGCCTCGTCAGCCAGCTCCTGATTTGTATATAGGGCGCAGTAGAACTCCCTGAAACGTCACAGGATAGAGTCCTGGGATGTGAGGACCTTCCCTCTCGCATCTTTAAGGGACACCACTGCACTACTACCCTTTTCCCTGTTCACTTGCCATGCTAGTAAACGCCCAGCCTTATCTCCTTGTTCGTTTATCAGTTCAGTAGGAGTCCTGTAATCATGTTTACCTTGCTTGTTCCAATTCCTCCAGTAACTGTTGCTTAGCTTCCCAGGTATCTGCTGTGTGCGGTGCTGGTTTATCTATTTCCACTATTCTTTTTTTCCAAGCCGGTTATTGTGTCCCTCAGGGACTTCCTCACTCCATACATTGTACTCTTGCATTTGTCCTGTATGGTCACTTTGAATGCCTCCCATACCGTCCTTGCCGAGCCCACTGACCCTGCGTTAATAGCAAAGAATTTCCTAATGGCCTCTTGATTGTCCTCCCTGAACACTTGGTCATACAATGCCCGTGTTTGTAAACGCCTCTGAGGGAGCAGGGCCACATATTCGCACCCCAGTAGTTCCACTGCTAGCGCTGCATGGTCCGGTAATGTGCGGTCCAGAAATTGGACCACCCCAAAATCCGCTATCTACTCCGGGTGCCTGGGTGCAAGGTCAGTCTGAGGAAATGTAGTATGTGGTGACGAGTAAAAGGAGTACCCCCTTTCATGACCATGTTGAGTTCTCCAGAGCTCCACTAGTTTTAGTGTCTCCAAACCATCCAGCAGCACCCACGAAGATCTACCCAACGATCTGATTGTAGCCCTCAAGCTGTCTAGCGCTCTGTCTAAAACACAATTAAAGTCACCCTTTCATTGTATATTATAATGAGCATATGGAGTCAACAATCACAGTATCCCCTCAAAAAAAACTTGTCGATGTTGGGTGCATAGGTGTCCAGTAGTACCATGGGGTTCCCCTGTGAGCCCCCCCCCCCCATATCTACCATTAGTGTCTCTGAACGATACGTCATTTTTAAAGGGAATGCTGGCACCCACCCAAATGAGTACCCCACATGCAGGTGATGGGCAGCTGGCGTGCCATAGCGCCACCCCCACTCACATCTTGCATGAACATTTTGTGTTCCTTGGGTAGTAAATGTGTTTCCTGCAGCATTGCTATGCATGCCTGTTGTTTGTTGATATATGACCAGATTCTCTGGGGTTTAATGGGATTATGGATTCCCTTAACATTCCAAATTAAAGCTTTCACTCCCATTTGTATTTGTTACATGTGACCCCCCCCCCGCACCCCCTCCCCTCCAGGGCCCTGTACGCACTTGTGGCCTCCATGCTTACTGAGTGTGTGGGCCCTTTCCTTAAGATCCAACTGTTTCTTATCCCCTCCCCCTCGCGTGTGGCCAACCTCACCTCCACATATGACACATTCCGTATCATCCCTATTCCCCTGACCAAATATGCCATAAGGACTACCCCAAAGTGTGCAGCTCTAGTGGCTACCGATGAAGGGTCGCCACTGACACCACAGCCACAAGTTCCTGTATACAGGGAAATGTATTAATACACCTATATATGGATACCTTTCACATCAAGTCCGATGTATGATATATTCTCAGCCTTCCTGTAATTCACGCCCCTCAGTCATTACCAAGTGCCATCGTCGCCTCCTACCCCCAAACGTTTACTTATTCTTGTCAATAGTTCAGGGGCACTCACTTCATAGTTTGATGGCTTTCCAAAAATTGCATAGAGTCCATTGTGTGATCAAAGAAATGCTGCTTCCCTTGTATGTCCACCCTTAACCTTGCCGGAGGCAGCAGCGCATAAGACAAATTGCAATCCTCCAGTTTCTTTTTCACTTCTGCAAATGTCTTTCTTTTGGGTCGCGATGCCATAGTCCGAATTAGATCTTATTGTACTCAATTGAGCCCTGCTGACGGGCCACTGTCGAGTATCTCAGTTTTCCTTATACCGCAATATTCTGGCCATGATCATCTGCGGCGGCGACCCTGACAGCGGCCTCCTGCCTGGTGTCCTGTGAGCTCTGTCCACTTGTATGCCTTCCGGTCCCTCCAAGTGGTCTTCCAAGTTCTCCAGTTTTTCCTCCTGCCACTATAATAGTCGCTCCTGGTCCGCCAGTTGGTGAGAATGGGTTCCCAGAGTCTCTGCGTTGTCATACATCCTGGTGCTTAGCTCCGTGACTGGGTCTCTCATCTTGTCCATTTGTTGGCACAGCAGTGCCACGGTAATTGTTACACCATCAATTTTTGCAATATTCGCCCTATTGCCCTCCAATATCAGTTGTTTAAGTTCCAGTGTGGATGGTGGCTCTGTATCTCCAGTCTCGGGCCCATTATTAGATGCTGCACTCTGTGCCATCTTTGCAATGCCTTCCTCGATTGTGTGTTGAAGTTTTGAGGTTGCCCCAGACCACCCTTCGGCTTAGGTGGCATCCGGTGTCTGTAGTTTATAACCCCAGGGGGTCTTGCCAATGTCGTCGTCCTTCCCAGCTCCCACCAGCCCCCAATGCAGCCTGGGTCGCGATATGCCTTGTCTCTCGGCAGGCAGGAAAGGGCTCCCTCTCTGTGTGAGCCCCGCAAAACAGCAGGTCAGTTCATGTAGCACCCCCCACTGCACCCTGGGGGGCTTGCATCATGCCTCTGTTTATCCCTCCACTGCTGCGCCACTAACTGCAGAAGGCTCGCATGGCCAGCTCAGTCATTGCTGAGGCTCGATGCAGCTCACTCCCCTCTCTGCCATAGCATGGCCCAGCCGTCGTTCACGCACCAGGTGCCGTGTGCCCCTCGCCTCTAGCAGCCTCCGGCAAGGGCGCACTGCTCCCGTCTCTCGAGACGCTTGCTTCCAACGGGCCCCAGGTGAATCTGGCGGCACCGCCCTTTCAGGCACGCAGCCTCTCACAGCACACCATAGCCAATGAGCACGGTCTGCAGCCCATTTCTTTGACGAACACGGCGGGTGGGCGCCGATCGATGCTGCAAGTGCCTCCGTCCCTGCCAAACGGGGCAAACCGAAGACCGAGAGGTGGGTCTATGGTACTTTTTGGTTGGATCGAGGAAGGAAGCATCCGCGGAGGCGGCCATCTTGGCTTCTCCTCGACCACACGGACACTTAAATGAATAAATGATTACTACTTTTGCACATTCTGGAATGTTTCAAAGGATCTTAAATCCTTGATGTGGATGAGGGACTGTATTGCCTCAGACTACTTTGTTGTGTTTGATTGTACCAAGATGTTTTCCTGATGGTTTTATTGCTCTTCATGAAAGAATCTCATTGATGTTGTGAGAGCGAGGAAAGTCAATAAAGGAATATCTTTAACAGTCCTTGAAAAAATGTACTCGCCCACTTGCTATGACGAGTCAGAATTTATCAGGTCAAGCTATTTATAGGGCCTACTTGTCCGTCTGGCTAGTGAACTTAAACTGGAAAGGAACAGGTGTTCTATTCATTTAGGAAATGAATAAGCAATAAAGACTCCTTTAAATCTTGGTTTTATCTTGACACATTTGCTGTTTGTTCAAGGATAGAGGTCAAACATCAGTTTGTCTTTCACTAATTGATGCTTATCTTATCGTGGAAAATGGTGTTTACTTTTTTTCTTTCTTACTATAGTTAGAGGATGTTGTCTGACAATCATTGTGAAACAAAAGGCTGTAAGATGTCATTTTTAGGTCGAGCATTCGAGACCTCTTGTATATACTTTAGTATATACTTATATACTTTAGTATATACTTATGTGTATGTACTTTGTGGGCTCTGGAGATCACCCTAGGACTTGTCTGCTTCCGCTTAGGGACTTTTTTTTCTGTTCAACTTCCTCTATTTAACTGTCTTGATAGAAAACGACCAGCAGAGGTCAGTAAAATACCAGAATTGCTTTCTGCTGAGGGACTTTCTTTATTAAATTTTTCTGGCAACGGCCTCTATTTAACTTTCTTGATAGAAAACGACCAGCAAAGGTCAGTAAAATACCAGAATCACTTTAACAGTCCTTGAAAAATGTACTCGCCCACTTGCTATGACGAGTCAGAATTTATCAGGTCAAACTATTTATAGGACCTACTTGTCCGTCTGGCTAGTGAACTTAAACTGGAAAGGAACAGGTGTTCTATTCATTTCGGAAATGAATAAGCAATAAAGACGCCTTTAAATCTTGGTTTTATCTTGACACATTTGCTGTTTGTTCAAGGGTAGAGGTCAAACATCAGTTTGTCTTTCACTAATTGATGCTTTTCTTATCGTGGAAAATGGTGTTTACTTTTTAGGTCTCTCTTAGCTTTGCAGCGCGCATGCGCTGCTCGCTCTGCGAGACATATTGTGAATGAGGAGATTTCAGAAGGGGACTTGAAGCCCCGCCCCTCATTTTCATTGGCTGGCGTCACCGTTTATGTAAAACGGTGGCCTCCGATTGAAACTGAGGCTTTTTTGTTTCTGCCCTTTCTCCTTTTCGTCCGGCCCATCCGGACTGGATTGTCTGCTTTTCGGCTGTCGTGAGGGTATTTATCTTTAGTAGGCGTGTAGTGACGGATCATGTTTCCTGTGAGCTCATTGCAGGCACGCACAACGCGCATGGCGCGCTTTAAGTTTCCTAGTTTTTTTTTCCATTCGCGCAATGGCGTGGCAACAGCTTGTTTCCCTACCCTTCGGGTTGCTGTCATGAACTTTGTGTCAATTTTACGCCGATTTCATCCCCCCGCATCCCTCAAAAAATCCTTTAGATTCCGTGTTGCAAAACAACTTGCCAAACGGAACGAGGCTAACTACCTCCTCGCTGGTTTTTGACAGGGATTTATAATCAGATGCAGAGACAGCCAGGCTTCTAATAGCGGACAGTGCTCTGGGCATCTACATGTTTGGGCAACAACTAGACGTTAAAGGCACACGTAAGTGCCTGAGCCAAAAGTGCACGCGTCCAAATAACGCTACTCCGAAGAATGAAGCATCTCCTACCCATCGATGACTGTACAATAGTAGTTCAATTCAACTGCCCAGCTCCATGTCCGGAGCTTCAGGACAATTTACGGCTCCTCTTCAAGAACTCAAAGGCGCTACTTCAATCATTCTCTGGGAAATGCCCTGAAAGACTGGAACTCCATTGCTTCAACCATTAGGCCTAACAGCTTGTTTAACCTTTTTAAATATGACGTTAAAGCGCTGCGTTTTGGTTTGCTAACGTTTTTCACACGGATAATGCTACATAAATAAAAGTAAAACGAACACATATCCCTCCCGCTCTTTCGCTACTCCATACATTTCTCTCTGACCCACTTCCCCCTCTTCCCTTTCTTCTCCAACCAGTGAAAAGGCACTTCCCGTACCACCCCCGCCACCACCCTGTCCAGAGCTCACCATATATGTCATTTGCCATCTTACCCACTCCACTCTGCCATCCCTCTTTATTTGCCACCCTCCTCACTCCGCCTCCACCCACACCAGCTGCTTGCAGCTCCACTCTCTCTAGATGCTGAAGTACAAAGCTTATTCCATACGTAGATAGATGTCTCCTTCTATATATTCTGGAGACTGGAGTGCGACACTCCTGCCTCCAAACGTTTACGGCGGGCCCTCTGAGGCTCTACTTCATTCCACCCACTGCCCGGTCACGTTTAACTTCTTGCAATATGTCTGTCAGGTCCACTGCTTCATTACTCCCCAAATACGCAGCTCTGTAATGCCGCAAACCGTGCACGATCTGCGAATTCATAGTCTTAAAACGTGTACAACTTGCGGATTGAGGTGGTGCTTGCTTCTCGTAGTCACACAGTTCGTTTAGTGTCACCCTCACTTACTTTAGCCGTCTCTCTGTATTAGCTGCACTCTACCCCTTGATTTCATTCGGTCTTTCTGTGTCGTTATCACTGTTGCCCCAGGGCCTAAGGCCTCCCCTGCCCAGGGCCTGCACACTAAATTGTGTCACTCGTCTCTTTTCTCGCATCGACACTTACGCTGTCAGTCTGTTTATCCGTGCAATTCTGCCTTTCCATCGGTGTCACCCTGTCACTGTGTATTTTCACAACCTCTCTCAGTCCCAGGGTGTTTTCTTCAACCTGTTACTGCCCCGATTTCCTCTTCTTTGTCCTTATCTGTCTCTTCCACACATGCTTATGTTTTTCCTTCAGTTGTGACTATACCTTTTCTCCAGTGACCCCATGTTCTACTGGGGTCCCCTCTCTCTTTCACCCAGTGTCTCTGCTTCTTATCATCCTCTCCACAACTTTCTATATTCTCCCAGCGCCCCTCTCCCCTCGAAGGGATGTCTGTTTGTCTCCTCTGTGTCACTCTTTGACACTTTCGGTGTCCCCATGTCCCTTTCTCTCGGAGTCCCTGTTTCTCTTTGTGCCAGCTCCCCCTTCTGTCACCTTACCCCAGCCTCCCTCGGAGTAACTCTACCTCACTGAGTGCATTTGTTCCACTTGTCGTCTATATTTCTCGGTGTCACTTTGTCCTGTTCTCCGAATGTCACTCTGTCTCTTTCTTCCATTGACACTCTGACCCGTCTCTCCAGGTCGCAATCAGCCTCTTGACTCAGTGGCCTCCGTGTGATCCAGTTACACTAAGTCTGCCTGCTTTTCTCTCAGTCCCAGCGCTGCAACAGTGTCGGTGTGGTATAAGTGTCCAATACCGTGGACTTGGACCGCCATGTTGTGGAGGAAACGCTTGAGTCTGAAAAAGAGACTTTGTTTGGATTCTGTTATTCATGGCCGACTCTTTGATGTGTAGATCAAGGTGAGTAGTCTGTTGACATTCACTGTACGTGACTTAACTCAGTGATCGTCTTTTGTGCGAGGCCCCTGTCCTAGAATTGCTTTGACCTTTTGGATAGAAGTTCCCGTTCTTTGTTTGGGTGGAGAAGGAGAAATTAAGTTTTTGAGAGTTTCAATTTAGTTTCATGTTTTACGCCCAGTTCTGTAGGGAAGAGATGAGTCTTGTGGCTGTTGGTGCTTTCAGTTAGACAGTAAAGAGGAGTATGCTGCTGAAAAGAGTTTATATGTTTTTATTTCCAAGTAGTGTTTTTATTATTTAGTATCAAAGGCTGGTGGCAGATCAAGGAGAACTAGAAGGCAGCAATTTACCTCATAAGAGAGAGACTTAGAGCGATATTCAAATTTTTTAAGGTGGAGGTTTCAGTTCTGTGCCCAAGCTGGAGATCACCTAGGACATGATTGCTAAAGGTGTTGTTTTTTTTAGCTGCTGGACAAACATCTTTCAGTGATCTTTGAGAGGAAAGGGAGGACCAAGCCGTTCGAGCTCCTTTTTTTTTTTTTTTTGCTTTAATGAGCGCGGGCGCCGTCTTCACTGACACCGCGCTATGCAATAGGTGTTGCTTTTGGTATTGTAAATAACAATGGCTTTTAATTTTTTAAAGGCATTGCCATTTACAATGCCAATAGCTCCAAAATTCGCAGTTGCGAGACCTATTGCATTGTAAATGCTTGTTTTTTTTCTTACTAAAGTTAGAGGATGTTGTCTGACAATCATTGTGAAACAAAAGGCTGTGAGATATCATTTTTAGGTCGCACATTCGAGACCTCTTGTATATACTTTAGTATATACTTTAGTAAATACTTATGTGTATGTACTTTGTGGGCTCTGGAGATCAGCCCTAGGACTTGTCTGCTTCCGCTTAGGGACTTTTTTTTCTGTTCAACTGCCTCTATTTAACTATCTTGATAGAAAACGACCAGCAGAGGTCAGTAAAATACCAGAATTGCTTTCTGCTGAGGGACTTTCTTTTTTAAATTTTTCTGGCAACTGCCTCTATTTAACTTTCTTGATAGAAAACGACCAGGAGAAGTCAGTAAAATACCAGAATCACTTTAGCATTCTCTAGATTCCAGTCCATAAAAATTGTCTTCCACGAGCACCCGTAGACAATAATATTTTTTTCAAATCTTCTATTTTCAGTGATATGACCACCTAAGGACCTGATTTTATATTAAAAACAGCTTTTGGACTATACCATTTCCCGCTGAAAGGCAATATTTCTCTCCATGTGTTCCCATACCTGGCGTGTCACACAGCTTGGTGCTTACTTTCCCTCCATGTTAAAGAACAGTAGATGTTTCAGCACCCTGGCTAATGTGCTGCATAGCTAAATACATATAAGGTCCCAAAGGCGAGACCGATTGCATTGCAAATGCTTGTTATTTCTAACCTACAACATTTAAACAACTTGTAAACGAATAGTACAAATATTTCAAAATATATCCGGAATTATGGAAGCACATTTATTTTGTAATTCAGAAGTGTAGTGCAAACAAAGATTTAAATAGGAGCAAAACAAATCAAAACACTTTACTTGGTGATGTGCAAATGACAAATATTTGCAGAAACTCCATTTCTAAGCATTGTTTCTGCACTCTACTACAGTTTTATCAGTCGGTAGCATGTTAGTGGGACATTTTGTGGCCATTTCAATGGAAAATCTGCTGATTGCAAATGAGTGTGCTACCTCTTCATGCTTTAGGTATGTATTTATTAAACGTGATAGTTTTTAAACATGATTTGAGAAACATTTCTGCCCCCACCCTGATGACAATGCTGTTAATGAACTAAGAGGCAAGTCAGCGGTCATACGTATCCTCTGTGGCTAGATTTGTATTGTATATGGAGCAAATGTTTAGACAATTAAATCAAACAAAAGTCTTTTGTGTTCAGCAGACATGCTGAACTCGTTTATTTGAAGGTGCTCTCATTAGTGATAAAGAAGAAAATGGCAGCTCAGTGAATTAAAATATTTGCCCAGGATCATATACTTTGAAACCAGTTTATGGGTCAAGAGCATTACAATTAGGTTGAGTAGAATTTTTATGAATTTTTTCGAGGCCTGTTTAAATAGATCGCTTAAATATTTTTCAGCTTGTAGTATCTCCTGATTATTATCATCTTAATGGTATTAGACATGATGGAAAATTTTGAAACAAAAGTTATTCTAGTGGTTTCCTTTCTGCAAGTTTTCTTCAACAGTGTGTCCTTGTTTATATTACTTCAGTGGAATTGGAAAGAACTAAATCCACATGACAACTGTTTCAAAATCTCTCCTTGTAAATTGCTTGTATAAATTGTTATTGTTTGATATTATTTTTTATAACCGGGTGAATTGAGAAAATGGGAGGTGAGTTTTCAGTGGCTCAGGATTAAAACTTTGGTAGTTAAGTCTGTTATGTTTGTCTTTCGGGTTCCTAAACACACTCGTATTTTATTTCAGTTCCTGATATTGTAACTACTACATCTAAGAAAGCAATCTGATACTTTTCAAACTGATGTGTAAACTAAATATTGTGATTTCTTTAATTTAAATATTTGCTTTTCTTTTCCAGAATACCAATAGGAACGCTCCAAATTATAAAAATATCAATAAAAAGAAGATATAGATAAAACAGCAAATGTTTCCATGATTCCTTTTCGTAAATGTAATCCGACTCAAATTTTGCATGAAAATATTAGCGAAACTGGGGGTATCCGAAAAACCCAGTAATGATCCATTCTTTTATAGAATTTTTTTTTTCCTTTGTAAGTAATTATGATGTAAGGTGAAGTGTAATACTTCTAGCAAAAACAAAATTGTTGGCACCAACCTCTGCTTTTTGTAATTGAGTTATGTTGAGACCTTCCTAGATTGAAACACTTGACCTGCTTGTTCTGATGTTATTAACTCTGAGTAGAGCCAAAAGTGATTGAGCTCAGTGGAGTTCCAATACGTAGTCCTGCTCCCTTGAAGCATTGCTTTCTGGCTAGTTAGTTCTTGAATTTGGGGATATCTGGGAATGAAGAGTCCTTTCTATGTAAGCTTCTGGGACTTCCTGAGATGGTCAGGAGCTCAGCTGAACTGTTGTTGTGCTTTATCATGTGGGCGAAAATGAAAAGTTTGAAGAAGATCCTTTCTTGAAGGGGGATGCCAGAGTAGCTCCCAAAGTGAGGTGATATGGTCAAATTCCATGCACTGCTGACTTCAGTAATTCAGGCGAAAATATATGTTTATTGTCTTCTACATGTGAAAGTGGTAGATCACTGCTTTGGCAAGCTTATTAATGTGTGGAATAAAAGTGATGGTGGGACCAATAGTGAATTTCAGTTATTTCATCGATCATGGACTGCAGCTATTCCAATTCAAGAGGGTCAGTAGGATTGGAGCAAGCTTTATGTTGACTAGGAGAGGAGGAGACATCCTGTTTTGTCTGGTTTAATAAAGAAGCAGTCCTTTGTTCATGATTGGAGCCTGAATATTTGGGTTGCAAGGATGTTGAATGTCGTGAATGGTGATTTGTTTTTCAGTACAGCTAAGTGTTGTCAGTGTGTTGGTGTAGTTCTACATTCATGTCTCAAATTAAGCTGAGCAGCTCCTTATAGATGTGAATAGTGGCCTGGGGACCCCATCAGCTAATTTACCCAATGTAAATGTTTAACCACCAGTAGATGTCATCCTCCATGGAAAGGAGGGCCATGTAAGTAAATTCCCTCTGATGTCCATGCACAGCTTCATTGTAGCGACAAATATGTTATCGATCGTGTTGAACTCAGCAGACAGGTCGGATAAGACCATCAAGTGTTGCTGTTGTCAGATGGAGATTGTCCCGTATCTTCAAGGTGGGCTTTTAGTACTGTAATCCGCTCTAAATCCAGATTGATGGCTGGATAGGAGTTGTCAATAAATTAAATGAGTTCGTCTGCTGCAACTCTTTTAATGGTTTTGCCTAGCCACGGAAGGTTTGCTACTGGACAGAAGTTTGACAGGCTGGAAGGATCTAGACCAGGGTTTTTGAGTATCTGCAAAATTTGGCTAGTATTAGTAGACCAGGCTTAGTGCAGCTCTGATCAAGAAATGCCAGTAGTTGGAGAGTAACGTGAATTTGTCTTTAATGACTCGGTAAGTAAGATATCTTGGAAATAGAAGGTAGGTCTGAATTTGCTAGTTGTAATTTGGAGGTAATGTCCTTTGCATTAGTAATAGTAGTAGGTCTGTATCTCTGTAATGCAATAATCATTCCACTACTGACCTGTTTGAACCCTGTGGGCCTTCTCTACAGAGACAATGATAGAAAGACCCTTGGGTGCAACTTCTGTACTCTACCTCAGTTTTCCTGTTTTCTCTGAGGTTCCATACTTGGTCCTTTGAAGTTCTCTGGTAGCTTATAACACACACGTTTTTCCTTCCGGTGCATTCCTCTTCATCTCTGTTTTCAGAATTGTAACCTTTGTGTTAAATCTATGTAGGATTTGACGCCTTCTACCTTTGGCTGTAGCTGTATATCACTTATGTTCCTTTGGCTCCCTGGAAAACATTCTTCTACTCTTCTTGTAGAATAGCCAACTCCTAAGCCTCTGAGTTGCGTTGCTTTTCAAGCGCTTCTTTAATGCCTTTTATTGCCACCGTAATTATGTGAAATGAGTCCGTCATTTTAGCTTGTGTTTTCTTTCTGATCTGTAGCACCTCTCCCCAGGTTGTTACTTGTGGACAGCGAGGTCTATTGCCTTTGAGCACCCTGGGGTGTACCTTGTCCTCTGGTTGCGTGCAACTTCCCCATCTCATCAATCTCACATGTCCACAATGTCCTTCCTGCACCAGCTTCTGTGTAGTCCGGTGTAGATATTGCCTTTGTTTCAGCAGACTATCACCACATACACATTCAGTGTTTTGGTCCACCCTTCGGCATGTACTTTTTAATTTCCCATATCAGTGGTTCCTCGCACCTCCCTTCTTTTCTCTATTTTTTACTTTATACTCGACCAGCCCAAGGTTTCCTTTGCTTCCCTCAGCTCCTCATTGCTGCTTTTTGATAGGTTTTACCTTTAAGAGCCCCCGCCCACCAACTGCTCCATTACTCCCCCATCACACTTCGTTTTTTGAGGGCCCAGCAACTGCAGTCTACTGCCCGACTGCTTCTTTTGTTATTAAAAAAAAAAACAACTTGTATATCAATTTCTGAAGAAAGTATTTTATCCTGTCCAGTGTGATTTCTTGCATTTCCTTCCAGTTTCAGCAGCATTTGTGCAGAATGTTGGGGTCTGTTTTGACTTAGACTTTCAGAATGCCATGCCAGAATATGTTCTGTGCTTGTTTGGTCTTCATCAAAGATGACTGTGTTCTGCTCTCTGAAATTGGGGAGTGGTTTTAGTTACTTTTGTTGGTCTAAACTTTGCTTGACAGTCACAAAATAAATTGTCTCGCGTATTCCTGCAGTAGATCCTCTTAGTGTTTGCATAATTGGTGATGGTCCATAGCTGGAGACTTTTGAGTCTGGCTTTTTCAGCACTGCATTTCTCTTTGAATTATTGACCCTGGCCCCTTAATGACTAGTCAAAACAATGACTTCGTGATATCCAGGGCAAGAGTTGAAAAGAATTATCCAATGAAGGATGTGTATGGTTTCTACTGTGGGCATGGTGCTTTAATTGTGTCCTTTTCAAAGCTGAAGGACTGCAAGGATGAAAATATATGGACTGTTTTTTGGGGAATTTGTGGGAGTTTATCTTGTGGTTGATGTATACCATCTTGCAAATTTTCTCTATATTAACATTTAATGGGCTTTCTGAAATGCAGTTTTGTAGCAACATTTAATTTGTGTTAATTTTGCTCTGTTTTCTTGCTTCTTTCAGAAAGCATGCATTAAACTGCCACAGGATGAAACCGGCTCTCTTTAGTGTACTTTGTGAGATCAAAGAAAAAACGGGTGAGTTGGTGTCTGCATTTAATGTTTCCCAAACAAAATTTTATTTTTTAAGCTGTCACTTGTTCATAAGACATGTTAATTTAATATTTTAATAAAACTTGGTATAGATACTTTTTAGTATTTAGGATGCCACAAATGAGTTCTCAATGTCTTATTTTATTTTTTTAACTCATTTTTATGTTCATAAGGACATTTTGACCTATGTAACTTTCTGCATAATTAAAAAAATGCATTAGCCCAAACTGAACAGACATGTGAGGGGGAGTAATCGTAGTGTAACAGCTAAAAGTGCAATAGACTAATCACAGTCTACTGTGTTGGAGTTGGCGAGAAAGTGACTTTAGACTGACCGGGCCTTCTGCACAGGCCTGTGTTCGAGGACTTCGGGTATATTTACAAGGAAAGTGATGGAGCGCGGTGTTAGCCTTCTTGGCTTAACGCTGCGCTCCGCCATTTTGAAACGCAGGACTGCACCGTATTTGCAACAATACGGTGCAGCCCTGCGTTTTCCCCTGTGCTGGTGCTAATTACAGCTGCCTAGCGACAACGCAGGCTCCCTTGCACCATAGTGCAAGGGTGCCTGCGTTGTGGGAATGATTGTTTGTGCAGGAAGGTGTCCCTTCCTGCACATAAACAATCTTAAATGGCGATTTGTAACTTCTATGTGTGCTGCTTTGTGCAGCACACCTAGAAGTTGCAACTCGTCATTTTTAAAATGATTGTTTATGTGCAGGAAGGGATACCTTCCTGCACATAAACAATCATGCATGGCTTTTTGATGTTTCTATGTGTGCTGCACAAGGCAAAACACATAGAAACATCAAAAACGAGGAGAAACAAAGCATTTCTCCTCGTTTTGCCATGTTAAGACCAGTTTTTTTTGTTAATTTTGGTGGTGCCCCATATTTTACGCCCTCCTTGTAAATATGGCGCAGCGTCAAAATCAATGGGTGTTACGGCGGGCCGCCCACCGCAACACCCATTGCTCTCCCCTTTCACGCTAAGTAGAGCGCGAAAGGTGCCTTATTTACAAGGCAGCGTTAAGCCACATTAAGTGAAAAAAGTGACGTTCCTGTGGTGATAGTGGTTTGTAAATATGCCCCTTGGTGTCATGTACATTACTTTGTATCTCGTTTTCAGAAATTGAGCATGGTCATAGGTATGTTGCCAGTAGGGGGGTGTGAGGCCGGAAAGTTCTCTGTAATAGTGTTCTAGTGAGAGCCAGCATCATCAAGTTGCCCCAGTTTGCATTTCAATACCATTGTTTCCTGGATTTAAAGAATGTCTGTTGCCTCCTTATAAGTTAGTCAGTCTCTCTTATTAGAAGATAGTTATTGGTTTGTGGTCCAAAGAGTGCATGCTGTTTTGTTTGCCTTAGGTGTTTCAAGAAGCCCGCGTACATATTATGTGCACAGGTACAAACTGAACTTCATGCAAGCCGGACGAACTGATGGCTCTGTTGTAAATGTCACATTTTTAATGCAAATGGTCGATGGTTGCAGACACTATGGATACTAATGTCGACGGGTTGCCAAGTCGTGTTTGTTTCTATATTGTTTTATTCCACAGCATGTTGTGTGTGTGAATTCTTTGACCATGTTGAGAGAGGCATTTAAATTAATTGATCAAAAAATGGTGGAATATATGTAGTCAGGCTCTCCGTGAATTAGGACTCTGCTTCCAATGTAGACAAGATGGAAATTCATGCCTTCTTGATGTACTATGAACATTTGAACTGTCCCTGATCCCAAAAGGAGATGAATGTGATAAACTTGTTTTTCTACTCTATTTCTTTTACAAACCTGGTTACCCTACCCATTTTAATTTCTCTGCAAAGGCAACCCTACAGTTTTAATACTTTATGTATGGGCCAGTCTATTTGCTATGGTTAGGTGGCTTTGTAGTCTAACTGACTTCCCCTTGATTTTTTTTTAAGTTTTCATTTTTTTCTGCTTGACGCACCATTGTTTTATTTTAAAATGTTAATTTTTTGACCATTCAAGGTGGTCACCTGTGAGTGTCCATGCACATGAACTGAGCATACCCAAGAATAGATTTGATCTATTTGAATGAATCACTTAAAAAATGAGCGTCTTGACCCGGTAACGCTACGACAACGCTAAGAGTTCAAACCGGTCACAGAAAAGCTATGGGAACTTGACATTAAATACCAGTGGGGCCATCCTTTGCCCTGATCTTTACTTGGGAAGGTAAACTTAGAGCACTGCGTTTCATACGAGAAGCCAAACAGCTCCTGCAACTCCCAGTGTCCTCATGAGAGGCCAGTCCCTCCCCTGCTTCTAACGCATCTCGAGAACCTACGCGTCCGGAGTGGTCTCAGGTGTCACGGCCCGACGCCGGGGTCGGGCTGGGGAACAATCCTCCTCCCAAGTTAAGCAAGATATTATACAACACCTTCGGTCCATGGAGGGTCCAAAATCGCCCACTCCCTCTCGAGCAGCCTCTGAATGACACCCACCGTCTCGATGCTTTGGCTGAAACACGGAGCACCTGCTTACTCTGTACGCATTTCTGGTATAGCAATCTTGCCCTCATACGCTCTCCATCCTTGTCAGCGGGGAGCCCTGCCTTCGCGCCTACAGAACTGGCTACTCGGGCAAGCTGACTCTTTTAACACTCTTTCTCCCCATTGCCACTGGCCTTTACCATAGTGCCTGCGATCTTTTGATGCCTCTGCAGTAGTCCTGGGCAGAGACCCCATGGTGGACTTCTTCTCTTTCCCTATTTTGTACTGGCCGCTGGGGACGGACTCTGAGAACCACAACAAATTCCTCCTTTTTGTGCCCCGCCCTGCCCAATCCTTACCTTTGTAGGGTGACGTCTCCAGAATGGCCCGCGCTTCGGCTGTAGGGCTATTCAAGGACTGGAATGGACTATTTGGCCCTGTTGGCCTTTCACTGTTGATGATTCTTTCTTGTTCTTTTCTTCCTCTTCTACGTATACCTATAGGGGCGGGGGCTAGAGGTCGGGGCTATACTGGATTGCTCTCTACTTGGGGATGGGTCATGCATGGGGTTTATCGTCAATTCTTGATGACTGTTTTTATCGCTGGCCTCTATCCTTCTTGGCTCTTCCTACTTTTTCCATTCCATGGGCGATATAGCCATACCTCGGTACTCCTGTCCACGGCTGCTCCAGAAACATGTAAATTGGCCTTTGGAAAGGACACTCCTGCAGGCCAGCTCTACTGTAGCGATAGCCCTTTTTTGTTGCGGGTGATGGGCACCACTCCATGTATTAAATTTCTTTCCCTTAATGTGAGAGGTCTCAATGCCCCCAACAAGAGACGCCAGATCTGGCGCTATTTACTCATTCAAGACCCTGATGTTATTTTTTTACAGGAGACCCACCTCTTGCACTCCGATACACAGCGCATGACTCACCCTACATATCCCGTACAATTTTGGGCATCCTCCCCGACTAAGACTGCTGGAGAGGCAATTCTATGCAAAGCGGGACTCCATCTTAGTGCGAGGGTAGGTTTTTAAAAATTGTGAATCAACATAACATGCATTCCCTCACATTGCTTAATGTATACGCCCCTAATCAAGCACAAGATGTTTTCCTGCACAACCTGCTAAAAAACCAGGTCTCACGGGACGGGGACTAATTCGGGGGGGGGGGGGGAGTTTGGGGGATTTCAACCTGGTTTGGGACCCTGACCATGACCGCTATTCCACATCCTTTCAGGGTACCGGTGCGATGTCTGCGACACTGAAGAGAGCCTTTACAAGCCTGGGCTTGATTGATGCATGGCGGTATCAATCTCCAGATCTATGAGATTTCTCCTATTACTCCCACGTACACCACTAATACTCCCGCATCGATTACTTTTTTCTATCTCACTTTCTCATAAGGGACGTTGTATCTACTCTTATCTCTGACATATCCATCTCTGACCATGCGCATCTGGAAGTGCTTCTACATGACCATACTAACATGGCCCGACCCCGCTGACGATTGCCCCCCTATATCTTACGTGACCCGGTTGATGTGGCTGAAATACTGCGGGAGATTTCGGCTTCACCTCCAGTGACCTCCCTGAAACCCCGCATCCTGTAATATGGGACGCTTTCAAGGTGACAATCCGGGGCACCATCACTTCAATTGCGATAGGGCGCACTCGGGAAGCCCGACTGGTTGAGACAGGCCTGGCTAGTGACATAAAAGCATTAGAGAGGCTCGACCACCAGACCCCCTCCAGAAACTATAAAAGACGACTAGCAGTGCTCCAAGGCCAGCTGGGCACACCGGACAAACAAGGCAGAACGGACACTGTTGGCATTGAAGCAGAAATATTACGAGGGAGGACATAAGGTGGGGTCGGTCCTAGTCTGTCGGCGGATAGCAAAAGCACATATTGCAAAGGTTAAAAGTGTAAAGGGTGTCTGGGCCATATCCGAATGTGATAAACAGCAAGCATTCTACACTTTTTATACAGCTTTATATGAAAAGGACCCCCCCCTTTCTGGCGTAGCTCTTCTTTTCTCTCGGCTTGCCCGTGGTCCACCCGCTTAATAAACTGCATTTGCCGCTTCTTGAAGCGCCAATTACGCTTTTGGCACTCCAGCGGGCGCTAAAGGATCTGCCAATTGGCAAAACTCCGGGTCCTGACAGCCTCCCGGTTCTTTATCGCCTGTTCCTGCCCCAAATACAGGATCTTTTATTGCAACTTTATAACTCCTTATAAGATGTCACGGGCCTCACCCCCACGATGTCTATGGCAGAGGTCGCCCTCATCCCTAAACCTGATAAAGATCCTACGCTGTGCTCATCATAGCGCCCCATTGCCCTCCTTAACACCGATGCCAAAATCTATACTAAAATTCTGGCCAATCATTTGGAGCCCTATCTGCCCGGACTGATTGATCCGGACCACGTCTGATTCATACACCAGCGGCAGGGGGCCGACAACATACGTCGAGTGGCCCATCTGGTGGAAAGGGCGCAGAGAAGAGACATACCTGCCTGCCTCCTTTCCCTTGACGCAGAAAAAGCATTCAACCGCGTGGACAGGGACTTCCTGAGGGCGGTCCTCCAGAAAACTGGCCTAGGCCCAGTTATGATTTCTAGAATTATGGCTTCCTACACTGCCCCTCAGTCACAGATTAGAGTCAATGGACAATTGACCCAACCTATCCATATTCACGGGCACCGGGCACCAGGCAGGGATGCCCCCTTCTCGCCTTGCTCTTCGCTCTGGTGGTTGTGCCGCTGGCAATCACTATCCGCCAAGTAGGGGACATCAGGGGCATCCCCTTTGGGGGCACTGAGCATAAGGTAGTGCTATTCGCCGACAACCTCTCACTCACCCTAACGGACCCTAGAAATTCTCTCCCGGCATTATTAACTCTGCTTGGTTCCTTTGAGGCAGCCTCAGGTTTTAAAGTTAATCTGGCCAAATCCAGGGCACTTAACCTTTCAATCCTCATTCAAGACTTACCAGATATTCAATCTCTTACCCCTTTCCAATGGGCCTCCCATTCACTCCGCTACCTGGGGTTGAACTTAACCCCTTCCTTGGCAACTTGGACGCAGGCCAATTGGCCGGAATACAGGAAATCAGTTGTTGGAGAATTACAGAACTGGAAGTCGCTTTCAATTTCCTGGCTTGGGCGACTCGACGGGAAAATCCTATTCTTATTTCAAACATTACCAACCCCTATACCACAAGCTTACATACTACACCTGCAGCAAGGCCCAAACACGTTTATTTGGGGTGGGAAGCGCCCGTGATTTCCCAACAAAATCCTTATGCTACCTAGGGATAAGGGGGGCTTGCCGTGTCCCAATCTCCTGGATTACTATTGGGCTTCACATCTTAGATACATTTCGGAGTGGGTGGTCCGTGAAAGTGAGAAGCACTGGTTTCATATGGATCGGGCAGTGGCCTGTAGTCTGCTTTGGGACTTAGCTTGGCTTCCGTGACATGACCAATCTCGCAGCGCTTGCATAGCTACCCCTACGAGAACTGCACTGGACATCTGGGATAAGATTGCAGCGCAAAGGGGCCTCACCTCATTTTCATCTCCCAACACTCCGCTGGCACGTAACCTTGACTTTCCGCCGGCCCTTCAACCGCAATCCTTCCCGGAGTGGAGAGAGGGTGAGTGCCGCCCGATCCAAGATCTTTTTGAGAGGTATCAATTCAAAACTTTTGACCAATGCAAACGAGCTTATCGACTAACGGACAAATCTTGATTGCAATATTACCAACTCCGACACTGGCTACTTACACCCTGAAATACCCAAGGGGCAACACAGCCACTCACCTCTTTTGAATTGTTAGTGCGCTCATATAACGGCTCTAGAGGCTTGATCTCTCGTACTTATCAAGTACTACAACACTCCACCCCGACCAGACTTCATTCTTATTAAACAGAATGACATGCAGAAGCTGAAGAGGAGATATCCGCGAAGCAATAGGAAGACCTTTGGCATGAACTCCCGAAAAACATAGAAGCATTCCCCAGAGGGAAACTGCATATAAGATTATGACTACATGGTACTACACCCCCCAACACTTGGAAAATATGTTCCCTGCTTCCTCCTCCTCCTGTTGGCGCTGTTGAGCTGCAATGGGGGACTTCATACATATCTGGTGGTCCTGCCCATCTTTGACTCTCTATTGGGAAGAAGTTTTGAGCCACATCAAAGATACCATTGGCTTTCCTATACCGAACACATACACGGTTGTGGTGTTGGGAATTCGGCCCATAGCACTTGCCGCCATTACACACTCTGATTGGCATCTCATTTCACACATGCTTGGCGCCGCTAAAAAGCAACTAGCCCTCCACTGGAAGAAGCCTGCCCCACCTTCTGTCGCCCTATGTTTCACTCGCCCCTGGCATGTAATGGCGATGAAACTCCTCTCATGCCGAGTGACCCATACGGAAACTAAATTTGCACGTATTTGTCAACCACTGATTGACCACTTTTCCAAATTAGAACACACATGCTTTGTCCGCCTAGACTTCGTGCTCTCCATCTCTTTGAAGACCTCTCACTTACCCAGGGGGATGGAACTCCACAGGAAAGCCACTGACCTGATGTTGTAGGAAACTCAAAGCCCTCCTCCCAGTCCCCCGTGGGAGCCTCTCCCAACCTTTGATGGGGGTGATCCCCCGCCACCTCCCCTCTTCTCCTCTTGACTCTGTCCTCCTTCTTTACCCCCTCTTTCCCCCCCTTTTTTCACTTTTTCTTTCTTCTTTTCTTTCTTTCCTCTTTCTCTCTTCTTCTTTTTTATCCACAGCTGGTGGCCTCTCATAAGACACCATTACGCTTTTAATTGTTATAATACCAGATATACGAGGCCTACCTTTATGTTATTATTATCAGGTGTAGCTTGTAACTCAACATGTACATCAATGCAATTACTGTTTTATGTCTCCATGCTGTGGTATATGACTTTTAAGTTTTCAATAAACAAATTTGAAAAGAAAAAAATGAGCATCACAGATGTGCACACATCCATAGCAGCCATCTTTGAACAGCATTGAATAAAATAAAGGAAAAATAATTCAAAGGTGGCCGCACTGTATGCTTACGCATTAACCGTGGCTATCCAAACCTAAAATGCATTGGCAAATCCAGTAGGGTTCACGGCTGAGAACTATTGGCTTTGCCAGTGCTTGTATTTTTTAAGACTGAATTGGCATTCATCTTTTGATGATGGTATTCTGCTACAGAACTGTTCTGGGCATACTTGATATTAACCCAGTCACACGCAGAGACTACAAAACTCAGCAGTATGCATTTATTTACGTTGAGAAAATTACCACTAATCAGTTTCTGTGCACCCCACACAGATTCAAGAAAGTCTAAATTTGGGGACAGGCCTTTTCAGGTCAGTTGATGAAAGCACAGAACGTTGTCCGAAATATCACTAATAAAAGGTCACTTACTTAGAAAGCATTTGAAAAACCTGCCTCTGTCCATCCTTATCAGTTTGCTATGTATGTCGTAGGCAGCACAGACCCCATATCTGGCTATGGGCGTGGTCAGTATGATTTCAGAACTGATCTTAAGAGCTCATCATGCACTTTGCAAATCTCGTCATGTACCATTAGCCCTGCAGGAACATCTGGAAGCATTAGGGGTGCAATTGTCTGTTAGACATTTACTTCTCCTTGGCAAGAGATTCAGGACTTTGATCAAACTTTACCCCATAAGTGTATAAAAGAAAGGTGGTTATTGAAGATGCAGAATATAAAGAAAAATTTATGTGCACATCTCCACAATCTAAATTCCCTCCCGTTTTCCCACCAGAATGTCCAGCCCAGGTGCTAGGTAAAGAGCAGAAGCTTATGAGTATATTGCTTGTTGGCACCTGGAAAGGGCCTTGGCCCACTTCCTCTGCTCTTCCTCATCTCTTGCAAAAGTTAACAGTTACCCAGTTTTTTTTAGCCCATGTACAGTTCTGCTCCTTTTTTATCTTTTTCATTCTTCCTCAACTTTTCATACCAGGTACCTGAAAATGTCCTCTATCAGGTGAATATCACTTTACACCATGGAGTGTGATCATAGACTTACTATACTGAAGTTTTATTTGGTTGATCCTATTCATCCTCTAGGTATGTAGCGTAGACATGCTACTGTGGTGCTTTGTTTTTATTTTGGTGGCTCCTATTCTAGCTCTAGTTAGGCCCCCATAGACCTATATTGTGGTGTCTGATGTTATCCTGTGTTACTCCAGTTTCTCTTGGCTGAACCCGGGTGATAAATCCGAGCTTTCCCCTGTCCCTTTCTGGGTAGGCTCCGTAGACCTACTACTGTGCTGTCTGTGGTTTGAAACAAGTTGCCTCTGGCCTGCTTAAGAGTTAGGTGCATAACACCCACTACTGTGGAGTCTGGGGTTCAATGCGCCTTGCTCCTATTCTGCTCTTGTGTGAACTTCTCTGATGTTTATCCTTGCATTGCCCTTTCATACTTGTAGCTGGGCCAGTAAACCTACTACTGTGCTCTCTGTGGCTAAAGCCTGCTCACTCTTACTCTATTCAGGTGGTCCTCCATAATCCTAACTCCATGGCGCATAGGATTTATCCTGGGCTGCCTCCATTTATTCGCTTAACTCCTCACAGACCTGCTGTCATTGCGACATGGTTTTGCAGTGTGAATCTTTTCTGGATTCACATGCTCTGCATCATTCCGCCATCTAGTGGTTGGCTCTGGAATTCATCTGTCTTCAGTCCTCTCTCCCTTTTTTTCTGCAGTGCAGCATCAACCATTTGGTGTTCCAAGTCTTTCCCCATGATGTCAGATGCCCTCTCCAGAAGCCTGTTTCTCTGGTCGCCATCTTCAGATTCTTTTTTCTGCCATTGATTCTGGAAGAAGAACGAGAGCGCAGAAGATTTTTGATGGAGACGAAACCTTTTCACTGAGTTTTGGAGCATAGCATTGAAAAAAACGAAAGAACACCATCAGATACAACATCAATGTCGAGGGAAGGCACCGTTTTCCACCGGCTGAACATAACGTTTGGAATCCGCATCAACTACGCCGGTCATAGAATGAAGGTAGGGGATGGAGCATACCCCTTTTCGGTTTTTTTGCCACAGTGCCGCCATAAATATGCTCAGAAGAACACACATGTGGTCTGCAACTGTGTCCGAAAGACCATGATTCAGATAGCTGTATGATGTAGGTGGAGTTCCAGCCAAAGATGCTGAAGGCAAGAGAAAACAAAGGTGGGCACGCCACACCATGGCATAGTTGAAGATATATCACATCCAAGAAAAAGGAAGGGGAAAATAAAATCTATATATATGTATTGTATTGTATTGTAAATGCATTTATATAGTGCTTACTTCCCCTGACGAGGCGTCGAAGCGCTTTTTCGGCTAGTAGCACGCTACTCCGGAACCCATAAAGGATTAGTGATGAATTAGTATAGTGAAATATGAAAGTAAATTGAGTGGTGGATATGTTGGTCAGTTATTTGGTTAGAGAAAGATAGTGGAGGGATAGACGAGGGAAAAAGGTTTGCATTTATATAGCGCTTGCAAACACTGATGAGGTGTTGAAGCTCTTTTTCGGCGAGTAGCACGCTACTTCGGAACCCATAAAGGATTAGTGGTGAATTAGTATAGTGAAATATGAAATTAATTTGAGTGGTAGACATGTTAGTCTGTTATTTGGATTGAAAAGGATAGTGGAGTGAGGTTTTGGAGCTTATAGCAGTAGAAGGAGGCTTAGGATGAGTAAAAGGGAGGTGGAGGGGGAAGAGTCAGAGGGAAGGGTTTAGAAAGGCTTGTCTTGGGGGATTGGAATAGTATAAGATGATTCAAGTAGAGGTAGAGTAGGGAAGAGTCTAGAAAGGGTTATTATGGGGATCATAGTAGTGGTATGGGGTTTGGGATGAACGAGAGAGTGTTGGTAGAGGATATATTGATAGAGGTATAGGGTGAGGAATAGGGTAGTGCACTGGATATGCTGAATTAGAAGAAAAGTAATAAATATATAGATCCATAAGTACATGGAAGGTATATAGATGCATAAAGGAAGGTAGAATATGTAGATTAAAAATGCATTAAATAAACACCGTCTTTTAAGTGTTTAATGTACTTTAAATTAATTTTATTTATTTATATTTTGTTGTCATTCAATAGTGAAGCAATTGTAGATAATTAGTTATGATAAAAGATTAACTTGTTTATGCCGTCACTTGTATACATGTTAAAACATTGAATAATGTAACTATCAGTAATATGCACATTTGTTAAGCAGAACTTCCGAATATCTATATTTTTTAAAAACCTAATTATTCTACTCGTTAATACAAAGCAATACACCTATATAAGTACATATCTGTAGTCCAAATAAATGTTTATATACAGAGGGATATGTTGTATATTTCTGTTTGCATATGGTGGTTATGTGGGGAAGAGCCAATTCTTGAGTAGTTTTCTGAAGATAAGGTGTTATCCGTGGATCTTATGTTGGGGGGTTGGGGGGGGAAGAGTGCCATAGTTTGGCTGCTTGAACAGAGAAGGATGTGCCACCCATGGTTTTACACTTTTACACTGAAAGAATCCAGTAAACTGTACGGCTACATAGAAACAGAGTGCTCTATCCACAAGAGCCTGTAGACTGAATCTCAAACATGTTTTGAACAGTTTTGACACAATGTGTACAACAAGTAAATACAATGTATAATAATTTTGCAATTATAATAACAATTTATTAATTGATTATATTGCAAAAACAATGGTGAAGATCCAATGTTGATGACGTCCACATTCAATGTAATTGTGGTTGTATCAGCAGCTTGAATAACGAACCCAATGTATTTCGTATCGTGCTTCATCATAGGGCACGCTTCAACACTATGCCACAGACCAACATTCAGAGTGGAGCGAAAAACCTAGGATCCTCCACACATAAACAAAAAAATTCTAAAACTACCTCAGAGTGTCCACTCAATTTTTATTCTGGACCTCTCTTGGCAGGATTAAAAATTGTTTATTTGGGGTATGCTTGGACTTTTAGTACCCATCCCCGCAATGAACCGCCAGATCCATGCCGTATCCTCATCTTGCTTCCACACACTCCGCCTGCTTTGAAAGACATTCAGATGGATCCCCACAGAATCCAGAAAGACGGTCACCCACGCACTCGTTACCAGCAGACTCGACAACTGCAATGCACTCTACGCCGGCGTCACCCAGAAACTCCTCAGGAAACTACAGAACATTCAAAACGCCGCAGCCAGACTGGTCCTCAACATTCCCCCCACTGCAGCCACATCACCGAACACCTTAGAGAACTCCACTGGCCCCCAGTCAACAAAAGAATTCCCATCAACCTTCCTCACACATGCCTACAAAGCTCTCCATGATGCAAGACCAGCATATCTGAACCACCGCCTCTCATTCCACGTACCTGCCAGACACCTTTGCCCCGCCCAACTGGCCCGGACCACTGTCCCACGGATCCACAAGACCAAAACCAGAGGAAGAGCCTTCTCCCACCTCGCCGCCAAGACCGGGAACACCCTGCCTCTCCACCTCGGGCAATCCCCTTCGCTGTCCCAATTCAGGAAGGATCTGAAGACCTGGCTCTTCGACTGAACCCCTGCCCCCAGACGGATCAACAGCCTGCGGGTGAGTAGCCACGCTATATAAATTCCTGATTGATTGATTCCCCCCCTTCACCCCCCCTGTAAGCTGTGTTAAGCGACATGATTAGGCCCCCCAAAATGACCCGTGGGGTCGTAGACCTTTGTTAGGATCCCACTCTCTTGTGCCCTGTTCCTCCCCTCTTTTTTAAATGGGGTGGGGAATCACAATATGGCCATACTTCCCACTGTTGAGGATTTCCTCAGCAACAACCAGAGTTTCATTAAATTTCTTCCAAAACGGGGTAGACGTGGGAGCGCCACCCTATAGTCACACTTTCGTCAAGGGTGTAACGCTGCCTCTTAGCCACTCGCTACCCTCCATTTTCCGCACATAGTTGAAGATATCTCTGAAAGACCTAGGTCTCTTGAGACATGACGAGAACCCTGAAAAGACAGAGTTGGCTCAAGGAGACTACTCTGACGTCAAAAGTCGTTGAGACGGAGGAGAGACCAAAAAAAGAATATTGGGAGGAGCAAAATAATAAAAAAACAAAGCAACACAGGGACACTCTGGTGTCAAACTGCGACTTTTGAAGTCGAAACAGAAGGCTGCCCCGACACCATAACAAACAGTGATCGAGGGAAGGCAAAGACCTCACAAATCAAAGCCAAAAGGCACCGTTGGCGGTCGACCCACAGAACAGGCCTCCGCTTCGAAATTCGATTGAGAGCATGGGAAGGATAAAGGGTTTCGAGCAAAGGAAGCCTCTGTGCTGAAAAACGCTTCGAAACTCAACATCGACCAAAAGGCACTTGACATCAAAAGGAAGAGACCAATGGCTTTAGGCCAAAATGGAAGCACTGCTAAGGAGGAAAATAAATTTCAATGAATGAATTCAGAATCCTCTGTTTCCCCAGGCAGAGAGAGAGAACCGAAGTGGTAGAGTTGGAACCTCGAACAACTCAAGAACCACAGGAAGAAGAAAAGGAGGAGGGACAATTCGAACAGGGTTTCCTTCACGACCCAGAGGAGGAGGGGTGGCAGGATGTGGAGACTGCTTCCTTAAAAGGAAGTAGACCCCACCAAACAACATTGCTATGAACAATGCTCTAATTAAAAAGGCTGTGGACACCTATGCGTTCCTGCTTCTTGCTAGAGACACTACTCCCAATGTAAAGGAATAACCAATTCCTTCCCATGCTCCCAAGTGTCTTAGACCAGGGTTGAGAGGCCTTCAAGGAACCAGCCTCCTCCCACAACATTACCAAGCAAGAGAGAGGACACTAGAAGAGGAAGCCAAGAACTTTGACAATACCTGCTATACATCAGCCCTAGATGCCACCAACACGGCCAGCTGACAGCTATGCAGGGGCTCAACACTAAGGAGACATGCATGGCTTAGGATCTCCAGCTTTAAGTAGGAAGTACAGGTGGCGGTACTGAACATGCCACTCGCAGACGTCCACCTCTTCGGCATGGTGGCGGACGAGTCTCTACAAAAATGAAAAAGTATAGAGACACTGCGAAAGCGGAGGGATCCTCCAGTTCAGAGGGGCGTTCCAAGGGGGACAGATACGGCGAAGAAAACCAGCATGAAAGGTATGATCCCAACCAACTACCCACCACAGTTTCGCGCACCCCCACTGCAAACACCACAGTGGTAGTACCTCAGCTCACAAAGACAACCCTTTCAAGGCAGTGCTAGGGGCAAAGGCACCCTACAAAGAGGAACACATACTTCAAAGTGACTTTATGTCACTGGCCCACCTACAGAGAACATAAATAGAGGGCAGAATCTGAGGATTCCTCAGTGAAAGGCAAAAGATTGTTCCAACAAGTGGATTTTGAACATAATACAACATGGATACTGCATAGTACTGCTAAAAACGCCCCTGAACATAAAACCAAGGGCAAGATCTTGCAGCAAGGAAGATGGAGTGCGTCTAATGCAGTAGGTATAGGACCTCCTCAACAAAAATACAATAGAAAAGGTACCAGGACTACAAAGAGGACAAGGATTATACTCTATGTATTTCCCTGTATCCAAGATGGACAGCACCATCAGATTTATCACAGATCTATGCACCTTAAACAAGTTCATAAACAAACAAAAATTAAAGATAACATTTGCTAGACACCATACCGTGCCTGCAGCAAGAGGACTCCGATGGCCATCATAGCATAGACCTTAAAGACAGTTACCTCCATGTTCCAAAGAACAACAAACACACAAGATTCCTGAAGTTTGTGGTCGAAAGGATGCATTACCAATTGACGTTATTCCCATTTAGCATAAAATTGACACCAAGGGTGTTCACAAATTGCCTGCCAGCGGTCATAGCACACCTACGAAGACAAGAAAGCCATACCTACCCTTACCTAAACAACTGGCTGGTAAAAGCGGTATTGTTCAGACTTATGGCAGAGGAACGTAAGGACAGTTATGTAAACACTGCACAACCTGGGCTTCACCATAAACTAAGAAACATAGTCTTTAACACCACAAAGGAAAAAGATATTCCTGGGCGCTACTTTGAACACAACCAAAGCCAAGCTATTCCTAACGAGCAAGAGAGCAATGACCCTAGTGCAGCAAGTTTGCCTCTGCCAGAAGAGACTGTCTTTGACAGTGAGGGCAGTAGGGAAAAAAGGGGGAATTATGGCATCCTGCATCCCACTGGTACCACATGCCCAACTACAAGTGGACCCTCAAGGAGTATGGCTCTGAAAGACATTTTTAAAAATCGTGGCACAAGGGGTAAGTTCAAAGACTAAAACAGCCTTCTCCAACAAGTAGCTTGTGAGCTGCTGGTAGCTCTCCATCTACCTCTAAGTTGATTGCCTACGTGCAGTCCAGTTTACTAAATTTGAAGCTTTTGCATGGCTGAATTCATATATGTATATCAAAATTGAAAATCGTGCATCTGAGTCAAAAATATGTTTATTTTCAGACCTCATAAGCTGATGTTTGACGAAAATGGTTGAATTTCCAAAATATATTCTAAGCTAATATTGAAGTGATAAATCGTTTGCATTGGGGGGGAGACGTATTACTTATATTATTACCTTGGTGCCATGGGCATTGCAGAAATGGCATTCCAAATTGACGAAGCCTTTTTTACAATGCTTCTGACAACCCTACCTGATGCACTGACGTGATCACCACGGCAAATCTGCACTGAGGTGAACACAGCCGGTACTCTTGCATGGGGTGCCCACCAATGTAATCTTGTCTGATGTGGTCATTGTTACAGCACTAATAATAGTAGCTCAGGATGATATTCATTGATCACAAGTATCTCCTATTACAGAAAAGGTTGGAGACCCCCAGACTAAAGGGATAGGGTTTGTTGGGTGGGCACTAGTTGGACTGGTGGTCTTTAACTGGTTACACTTTGATATTGTTGCTAGTAATCTATATATGAATCTTGGTAAATCATGAGTTCATACGTGGGCGTAAACCCTCTACTTACTCCCCTGCTTCACCGTGTGGTACACAGTGCTTTCAGCTAGTTTTCCGCACTGCGCAATTATATTTCTATATCGCAGTGATCTTTCATGAACTTTTTGTAAGCCATTTGATCTGTATGCGTTTGACCAGCGACTCAAAGATATCGCTCACTAAGAGGGAGGGTACTATTATGTGGCACTGGCTGCCATGAGACAGCAATAATTCCAGTACCATAAGAATTCACTGCCCGTTTTCCAGCTCTGTAGCTATTACTTTGAGGAATCATTGTTTTCTTTCTATTTGTTATTTTAGTATTAGGTTTGCTACTCACTGCTTGGTGCACTTTAGGGAACAGAGATAAAGTGCCAGTAGTGACATCTGAACATAGATGAGGAAAGGGCATGTAATAATCTGTACACTATGAGCTAATTCGAAATGTTATCCTTTCTTGGTAAAGTCCCAGAAACTAAAGTTATGCCAAACTTCATATTGAATTGGAGGCTAATGGCGTGTTGATAGTCGGGTATTTGTACCTCCTTGGGTTGTAACTGACAATGTTGCACATTATGAAACCGATCCTGTCTCTGCGAGACTTCGTGCCCGTAAGCTGACTATGTAGGATTTGCATGTTGCGTTGGGCATAGTAAATCATGCAGCAAAGATTAAATGTCGGAGTCGTACACCTCTTAAGTGCCTAGAGGCCTGGCTCTCTTCAACCTCCTCTTCAGTCTTTACATTTACCCTTAGATGCTGTGTATGAACCTCAGATTCTGCTTAATTTTCATAATGGTGTTGGGGACAGCTCCTCTATAGAAGATGCATTAACAAGATTCATTGCAGTGAAAGGTGGTGCTTTTGTACTCCCTTGTGCTAAAGCATGTCTTATTTTGACTGAAATGAAATTTCTTTACATAGCTAAAACATCCTTCAGAGTAGTTGCCACTTGATCAAAGGTTTGCTCACTTTTCGAAAAATTGTACCGCAATGTGATCTATCCTGTCCTTCTTGGAACCTTTATCCTGAGGCATTCAGTCCAAAATGTTACTATGGGGGCTGGTTCTTGCCCTGCCACAATCATATCTCAAAAGCATGGACCAGTCCAGGCTGGTTGTCTTCAGAGTGAATGTTTAGTTATGATAACTAATAGTATGGACGGGCACTCCATATCTATCGGATTAGCTAACTTGGATTCGAGCTAGAGAATCTTTGCACTATTGCAGGAGCCAGACCAATTCAGATGCTCCCAGATGTAAATTTCAGGCCTATCACAGGAGCAGAACTAATTCAAATAAGATGCTGTCTGAAAATATTAGGTAGCTGCAGGATTAAGTGTGTGGTGTTGAGCATTTGTATGGTGTTCCTCAAGGGCCTTTGGACATTATGGCAGTCATTACTTTGTTCTAGATTCTGACCCTTGCCTGTTTATTTAAAGTTTGTCTGTTGTTTCTACCTTTACGAGTGAAGTTATATGTGACCTATTGGAATTTAAAACACCCATGACCATCGTCCGTCGCAGAGGCATGACTTAAGGGCACAGATAATTCGGAATGTAAATGTAATACCACAACTAAAATACCTATTCCTTAGTCCGGAAGATGGGTGAGTCTTTAATTGAACCATTACATTTTTGGAATTTCTTTGGCCACCTCAGCTGAAAGGCTAGTTGCAAAGCTTTCATGTGACATTTGTACGTTCACCTACTTACAGCAAACGAACAAGTCCTAATTTTTTACTAACCATTCCCGTGTATTCATGGTAGGTCTTTGCAAAACATTTTTTAAGTATGTGTCTTGTAACAGGAAAACTATTTCATATAAAGATGTGTGCGTCCTGAGCAGACTTTTTTGTAGGTACATGGCTGTTGAGACCCAGGGACCTGTTGGATTAATGTGAAATACTCCAGAATATGGAACATGTGCTGGGATGTAGAGTTGTGTGTACCTTTATCGCTTTTTTGTTTTGTTTTGGGTTTTAAAAAATAATTTTGCGGTCCTTCAGTCTCCTATCTAGATGGGCCCCTCGTCTTTACTATTAATGCCTTGTTGACGATCACAGCTAGCCTTCGTTCCTTTTCTGAGCTGATTCAATCTTTGATTGATGAATCCAGCTTTGTCCTGCAAGTACTTGAGCAATAGAATGTGCAAAGAGAAATGAGCAATTGGTCCCTCCTTTAAACTCCTCGACTCCATTTTCCAGATGATTTGATTGACGTGCCTTCTGGAGGTGAGCAGGCCTTCCCAAGCCGTCCCAAACTTCTGATTGGTGGATTCAGGGGCTGCAAGAAGGGAAATATGCCAAGGTAAGAAATTGCTGAAAATTAAGCGAGTTTCTTTACAACGGCAGTAACATTTCCAAATTCAACTTCAAATTGCTAAAGAAAATGGGCTTTGCAGTGCAGCACTTTAGGATTTCCATTTTCACCCATATTAGTATCACACAATTGCATAAAAACTGGGCTTCTGTAGCAACTTTGTTACTGCTACACATTGGCGTTTGGTTCATTTGTTTAATATAAGGTGCTGTTCAACAAGGATTTTGGGAAACGTCTATGGTGTTAAAATGGAATAAGAATTAATGGGATATTGACGTTTACCCCTGTGCTTTTATGGGCAGCTGTATATTTCCATATAAAAAGCGAAACCGTGGTATAATCCACCAGAATAGAATCTTAAGTATTCTACTTTCTGTGCACTGCAGCAGCACCCACACAGGCAGATCCTTGGCACCTTGCCTCTTGGATAGCACAATGTTCAGCTAGTGTAATTAGTCAGGGCAATGGACCTCTCCTGGGCAGGAGATTATATGCCTTGGAGACTGAAATCCTAAAATCTGGGGTCTCGCTTACTGCCCTCCCACTCAATTGGGTGTTGAAAGTCTGTTTTGCTTACCGCTAGTAGTAGAGCATCTCCAACTCTTGCTTTGTTTTCAATACATTGTGTTTATTTGGAACCTCAGAAAAGCTTTTAGAACTCTGTCGACGTCATGCACCTTCCTTTCTGTCTACTGTCTGCCCAGTGATTTACTGTTCGTTACGGTTATATTTTTAGGTCTCGCCTGGCGTTAGCAGCGCGCATGCGCTGCTCTCGCCATACGAGGGCTTCTTGGAATCAATACGGTTCCAGAAGTCGTGTGTCTGCTCCGCCTGCAGTTGTCATTGGCATGCATCGTTTCTCGTCAGTAATTATGCTGAACATACTTCGTTGATTGCACTGGAGGGTTTTTAGTCCTTCCTGGTTGCCACCCTGTCCGCTTTAGGCCACGCCCACCGGGATTGGATGTTTTACTGGCGGCGTGAGACGGCGGCTTTAATATTTACTCGTGGCACTTTTATTTTTACTATTGCTTGCGTCTGGGGTGCATTTACCACTATTGGGTGATGTTTAACTGAATGTTTTGTTTGATATCGGCTTTGTTATTTGAAATCTTGTTTTTATACGCTTCAGTTGCTTTATATTTACACACAAAGCGCTCGCTGCATGCCGCGCCGTCGCGCTTTAACTTTAAATATTGTAAAGCTTTATATTTACAAAAAGCGCTCATGCACGGTCGCGCTTTAATTTTAAATATGGTGGCAGCACCTCTTGTGCAGTTGCTTTATATTTACACACAAAGCGCTCGCTGCATGCCGCGCCGTCGCGCTTTAACTTTAAATATTGTAAAGCTTGATATTTACAAAAAGCGCTCATGCAGGGTCGCACTCTAATTTTAAATATGGTGGCAGCACCTCTTGTGCAGTTGCTTTATATTTACACACAAAGCGCTCGCTGCATGCCGCGCCGTCGCGCTTTAACTTTAAATATTGTAATTTAAAAAAAATAATGTATAAGAAGCCATGGAGCAGGGCGCTCGATCATCCAACCGGTTCATCTGTCTTGCAGTGCGTATAGTGGCTCGTAGAAAGCATTCCAGCAGTGTTGGGGGATGGTGACTGCTAGGGAGACACAAGCATGGTGACCGCTACGGAGAGACACGCATTGCTCCAGAGGGGTGGTGACCGCTAGGGAGACACAAGCATTGTCCTGGTTTTGACTGGTTTCCAGGAGTTTATTTGAAGGCACAAGCGTGCACTGCCCGGCTACACATGACGTTTTGTGTGCTGAAGGTGGTAGCCTTCACTCTGTAGGTAACAACAACTTTAATATAGCACTTCATGCCACATTTCTGCCATTTCTAAGCACTGTGAATAATATGTGTTACCATATTGATATCGACCTCAGAAAGAGGGAAGGCTGAGTTGGCCCTGCTGAGATTGGTACTTGTGACCTGTAGACCTCAGCCACAAGCTTATTACTCACTGAGATATCTTACCAGCTCGCACGGCCCACCTGTTAAGTGTATCAATGTCTGGATTTAATTAATCCCCTAGGCCGTTTATGGTGACTACAAATTAATTTATTTCCGGGAACATACATATTTAACAAGCATTGGCATAGCCAATAGGTCTCGCCTTTGGGACCTTATAAGTGTTTAGCCATGCAACAGTTGATGTTGTTGCACCAAGGAAAAGGTGCTGCATAACTAAATACTTATAAGGCCCCAAAGGCGAGACCTATTGGCTATGCCAATGCTTGTTTTCTCTGTTCTGGTGAACATTGAGCATGTGGAACCATGCTGTCCCTAACTGAAGTAGAGAACGGCCTCATTTTACATAAAAGCAGAATTCATATGCACTTCTTAATACTCTGCATTCTGTCCTTCTAATACGAGGTCCACCACTTAAGTGACATTTACAGCAGCGCGTTTACTAGGTGATGATAGGTAGTTTAAGGGAAGGTATTCTGGATAAAAACTGGACGGCTCTGACAAACCGGTGATCAGTTTTGGTATCAGAAAACCTACCCAACAGTGTTGGAGTATGCATCAACACCTTGAACATTTTCAAAACCATGTTTGTGTTCAGGGAACAGTTTAGCAGTACTTTCTGTTAGAATTTCCCATAACTCCTTCATGGGCAAGCTTCTTAGGAAGCGGGACCAGTAGAAATTCATGGAACTTTTCACCTGTGAAATGGACTGTTAACCTGTAGTTGGCATACTTATTCAGATGGTCCGTATTACTTTTTCCAGAGCCTTCGGGCTTTTTGCAAGGGACATGTATCTGTGGAAGTGCCGAGCTGTTCTAATGTTTCTCTTATTGTGTTCTTTCACACAGTGCCTAAGAGTACTGTTAGTAGGAAACAACTGTGTGAGGGTCACAACTAGAAGCATGCTATTACTAATACAAGAACCACCTAGTCAGTAAAGTGTAGGGGAGCTCATTGTTTTTCTTTCAGATGTGTTTATGCCCGAGTGCAGCAGGTCATCTTTTCCACTTAAACCATCATCCCTTCCAGTTTCTTTTGCATGTCCCTTCCTCATTCTTTACCAGCTTCTGCCAGATGTTTGAACATGTTCTGTATCTCATTAGAAATTTGTTATTCTTCTCAGTTGTACTCGTGCCTTAATGCAAGATCTATTTATAGTCACCTGCTTTTCTTTGTGAAAATGATCTGATACATTTGAGAATACAAGTATATACGTAGGGTGCACTTGCATGTGAGCTAGTGAAGTGCGGGTTGAATTGTGTTACACATGGTTGTTTATTTGCCACATGAGAAATGCATGATATCGGGTGGGTGCCTGTCATCTCCTGGATAGTGTGTCAGATATGATGGTTGTACAAGTCGTACAAAGGAAGGACTAGGATATCAGTATTTGGTTGGCTGTGACTAGATTGCAATATTATCTAAATTGGTGGAATTAAGCCTTCTTCCTGATTTCATAGTGCATCTTAGATTTCAGGACTGCATAATGTAATACACTTGTGTCGGCCAGCTTTACAACAAACATTATCTCTAGCCCCTAATTTTCAAAGTTGATTGTGTGAAGATGGATGATGATCAAGGTCTTACATCGAGCTAGAACAGGTAGATCTTAGCTTTAGTTTTTAGAGCCAGAAATGTCTTTCTTCCTATACCTGCCTAGACAGGGTGTTAATGCCCGAGTTCCCAAACTCGCCAGTCTCTCTTTACCTCTTTGTACTCTATTAACCAGACAGAGAAGTGACGCCATCAGTTTTGTCGATTTGCCTGATAACCTGGCATCTGTCAATCTTATTTTGCCGGTTTCCCGGGGCTAGACTTCCTCCACCCAGATAGGCATATGGCTGGATTTTTACTTTTGTATATAATTGTGAGAGATACGGGCATGTCTGCGAATGATCCTTGTCTATTAGTTGCAGGGATGTGATCTCTTATTGTAGTCGCTTAATTTATTAGATAATTAGCAGCTGTAGCACACACTCCCTTTGAAAGTGTGCAGTTCAGCAACTGATGCTGGATCTAGTTGCTTCTTTAGTACGCCTAAGAGAACTTGAGCACATTTTGAGCCATGCTATCTTTGGATCCTAGAATTGTTGTGTGTTGTTTTTCAGTACCTCTGCTTCAAAGAATTCTTTGTAATTACTACATTTTTATATTTATATGCATTTTGGTACCAACGGTCCCCTTCTTTAACTGAAGCCTTTTTAGGTCTCGCAGACCTAGCGCTGGAGCGCGCATGCGCTCCTCGCTCTGCGAGGCTTATTGTAATCGGTAAGATTTCAGAAGTGGTGTTTAAGCCCCGCCCCTGCATTTCATTGGCTTGCGTCATCATCCATACTAAACGCTGGTTTTGGATTGTACAGAAGGCTTCTTAGTTCCTCCTTGTTACCGCCCTGTCTAATTTTAGCCCCGCCCATCCGGACTGCACGGTGTACTTGCGGCGGTACACTATTGACTTTATTAGTTGGTGTAGGCACTTTTTTCATTAAAGTGAATCTGCTTTCACGTCTATGCATAGCATAACTTTTTGCGGCGTTGCACTGTTTTCATTATTATTATTAGTTGTAGGCAATTTTTCATTTAAGTGAAGCTGCTTTCACGTGTTCGTGTTGTGTTGATGCGTGGCGAAGGAAGCGCCGAATGTCCTCCGATTGTCTAATAATAAGCCACGGAGAGGTTAGTACGTTTGGGGCAATACGCTGCGTGTTCAATTGTTGCTCTTCTGCTTTCACGGGAGAGGTTAGTACGGTCGGGGCAATATGCTGCGTGTTCAATTGTTGCTCTTCTGCTTTCACGGGAGAGGTTAGTATGTTCGGGGCAATACGCTGCGTGTTCAATTTTTGCTTTTCTGCTTTCATGTCGCTGTGCATATTTGTGTTGTGTTGATTTGTGGCGAAGGAAGCGCAAACTGTCCACCGATTGTTTAATAATAAGCCACAGACAAGTTAGTACGTTCGGGGCAATACGCTGCGTGTTAACTAGAATGGGGCAAGCCATGAGACAAAGAGGGAGGTAGAGGCTCATGGGGAGACCGAGCGAGACACAGAGGCAGTAAGAGCTTTCATGTGCGTGTTGCGTTGATGCGTGGCGAAGGAAGCGCCGAATGTCCTCCGATTGTCTAATAATAAGCCACGGAGAGGTTAGTACGTTCTGGGCAATACGCTGCGTGTTCAATTGTTGCTCTTCTGCTTTCAAGGGAGAGGTTAGTACGTTCGGGGCAATACGCTGCGTGTTAACTAGAATGGGGCAAGCCATGAGACAAAGAGGGAGGTACAGGCTCACGGGGAGACAGAGCGAGAGAGAGACCGAGGCAGTAAGAGTGAGTGATATGCGCCAGTACTCGCCAGTGTGACAGGGAGCCACGGACAGGTTAGTACGTTCAGGGCAATACGCTGCGTGTTCAACTCTTGCTCTGCTGCTTTCATGTCGCTGTGCATCTTTGTGTTGTGTTGATTTGTGAGGAAGGAAGCGCCGACTGTCCACCGATTGCCTAATAATAACCCTTGGACAGGTTAGTACGTTGAGGCTTCTTAGTCCCTCCTTGTTACCGCCCTGTCTCCTTTTGGCCCCGCCCACCCGGACTGGATCTTTCACTTGCGGCGTTACACTGCAGATGCCAAGCTGAGTCTCCAGGGGGAGGAGGGGAAACGAAGAAGGTAAACAAGCCTTCCAGCTGCCCTCTCGTCCCTCCCTCCCAGTCAGGCGCTATCCTCCAAGCGTGGTGTAAATACACCGATGGCCTTCTGTCCGACCCCATGGTCAGATTTTCGCCTCTGCTTTTTCATCCTTCTGTAGTTACTGAAAGGTGCCACTGAAAAATCCTCCCCCTTTTAGGTGCTCGTGTTTTTTATTTGCATGGAAAGTAGAGGGACAAAACTCTAGGGTGCTAAAGCCAGCCTCTTCCTCGTTGTCCAGTTTAACTGCTGACGTCATCACAGCTCATAAAATGGCCAAGGCGTCCTTAGAACAGGGCTATGCCGCCAGTGGGCAGTGGGCTGGCAGCGTCGCAGGACCGTTTCTCGTGGTGAGGAAGGTCATCGAGGACACAGCATGGCCTGACCTATCTGGGGGTTCGCGTGTATCATGCGGCGGCTGACGTGTTGGACGGTAATATAGGATGTGCGATACGGAACACCAGGAGCGCCTGTGACTTCTGGGGGACCCTTCCTCTCTCAGTGGCGGGGCGGGTGGCGCTCCTGAAAATGGTCACGCTGCCGCGTTTACTTTACTACTTTGGCACGCTGCCACTATGGATCCCGCAGAAGTTTTTTACTCAGCTCAATACCATGATCACGGGATTTCTGTGGGGTACCGGGAGGCGTAGAGTAGCACTCGCCACCATGATGAGGCCTAGGGGCGAGGGGGGCTTCGCGGTGCCGGATCTCGAGGCCTATTACCATGCAGCCCAAATACAATGGTTCACAAAGTGGATGGCTGGGCGGACCCGCGACGAAGAGGGTATTGGGTCTACTGACCCGACCCTGAGACAGCTTGCCCGAGTGCTGCTGCGACTACCTCTACGGGAGGGGGAGACTTCTGGGGACCTGTGGGCACTACGCCAGTGTTGGAATCGGGCCAATCGCAGGGCCTCACGGGGACCCCCGTACGCACCCGAGATCCCGCTGGTGGTCTGTGAGGCATTATCACATGGGGGTGACTGGCGGGGACTGCGGGCTTGGAGGGAGGCAGGGATCTCCACCATCGGGGACCTTTACGACGATAATACCCTGCTGCCCTTCAATGACTTACTGGAGTGCTACGAGGTTCCTGGGGGGGATTTTCTTCTGCATGCTTCCCTGACAGCAGCAATTCGCAAACATTGGAAGACTGGGATGGTGGAACCACCAATTTCCCTGCCTTGTCAATATGTGGTATCTGCGGCTGGGATGGTTAAGGCAGTGACTTGCCTGTACAGGCGAATCACCCAGGAGCTCAGACGACCCCTAGATAGCCTGCGTCTCAAATGGGAGACAGATCTTGGGGTGCCCATTGAAGAGAAGCCATGGGAGGCGCTGGTAGAAAGGGCATGGAAGAGCACCAGGAATGCGCGGTTCCAATTATTACATTTCTTTGTCCTCCACCGAGCATACCTTACTCCACATAAAATCAATGAGTATTTTGGGGTCAGGGCAGTTTGCCCGAGATGTAATCTAGTCATTGCCGAGTTTATACATATGTTATGGGTTTGTCCCTCATTGGTGGGGTTTTGGAGGGAGATACTGACCAGACTGAACGACATAACGGAACGTGACATTGAGCTTACCCCGGGAGCTTGCTTATTACACTGGTTTCCTCACACTGCCTGGAACAAGATTACCAGTAAATTTAATGATCTGGGCCTCGTCTTGGCCAAGCGAGAAATCACCAGTCACTGGAAGGCGAGCACTCCCCCCAGCGTCTTGAGGTGGGTGAGGGAACTTACAAAATGGGCGGATGGTGAAGGAATTTACAGGCTCCAAATGGCCCACAGAACGGGTAACGAAAAAATATTGGAAGCAGCAAAGACATGGGGGGCATTGGTGGAGGTGCTTAAGCACCCGGTCGATGATGCCATCGACCCTCCCCCCGAGTGAATGAGATGGTACGAGGAGATGATTGGACAACCTTAGATATGCTTGTTGGATGGCTGATGGATGAATATACTGTGTGGGTGCGCCCCTTCCCCTTCATGCTTGATCCGAACGGGTGGATACTAGTATGTTAGACGTCCTGTCAGACTTTGGCTCTCCACAGATGTTCAAACGAATGAGCGTCATGCCTGGGGGGGATAGGGTGGGGGGTGGGTAAAAGTTGAAGGGGGAGGGAGGGAGGAGGACTGGGTGGGTAGGTGGGTTAGTTTTGTTACTCCATTATCTATTGTGTTCTTCATGAGGCCACGACAGAATAGACTGTTAGGATGTGAATTATCCAGTGGTGGGGAATGGAGCTCGATTTACTTCGTACAATGTAAGCCCATTGTCCCAATGTATTGATCCTATGCTATGCCACAGTAACTTAATAAAATCTGTTTACAAAAAAAAAATCGAGGACACAGCACGGCTATACACAGCGTAGAAGTATGCTCACAGCCCCTCGTTGTTGGTATAAAGGCGGTCACAACAGGCCCTAAATTGAACAGATTTCCTAACGTCCCAAAGCGACTCCTGCGATCTGGTTGCAGTAAGGCTTTCTGGTCACATTGAGGATCCGTACCGTGACACGATCCGCTGAGGACACGCTGGCTTGTGCCCAGTCCATCTGCTCTTCTATTAAGACCCTGTCGGTCTGAGCTATTGACATTGCAAATGACAATGCCTTTTATTTTTGTTTTCGTTTTTAAAACATAACTAAAAGGCATTGTCATTTACAATGCCAATAGCTTAAACTCGTGTAAATGCGAGACCTATTGCATTGCAAATGCTTGTTCTTCTTGGAGACATGCTCCATCTACAGGTTTGGACATGGTATCTCTGTTCAGGGGCTAGACTGTGCAGAACAATCTATCTAAATTTCTGTGAGGCTTTCAGTAAAGCATAGCAAAAGGTATCCTGACAAATGTTGCCAAGTTACAAAGAGAGGACTAATGTGTTGCTTGTAATACACATTGTTCACTTTGCGGCAAAATTAGGCTGTTTTGCGGATCCAGGAAGGGCAGGTGTTATGCTATTAGATATAATTCAATAGTGGTTGGGCCAGTTTAGTGGCAGTATTTTAAAATTGATGCTGTAACTTTTTGTTGAAATTACACAATCATGTGTATGGGCTGGATAATGAATGGCAGCCTTAAAATGTGGCAAATACTCTTGCATGGCCATTGTCTAAGCTGGCATAGCAAGTAGGTCAGTAGGCGATTTATCTACATAAAGATTCATACTTGGGGAAACAAAGCATCGTGTACCTCCAGGAAAGTGTTGGTGTATTGAACAGTGATAGATTTATACTCGGGGGAACAAAACATGTTCTAGCAAAAATATGTCAATCTATTTACTCAGGCTGGTATCTGCAGAACCACCATTCTATTCAGGTGGGTGCAGCACAGGATAGGTGGCAGTTCATAGGCTCCCGTACAAAAAAGTGATTACGACATTGATATCTGTTAACTGTCTCTAGATAGGAAGAGATGTTGTGGTCCAAAGTTATGATCCCTGCCCCTGTTTTGTCCAGTCTGATCACTCTTTTGAAGGCATGAAGGTGGTATCCAGCATCTAGAACACATTCACTGTTGAGAAATAACCATATCTGACAGAAGACAAAATTGTGTTTCTCGATGAAATGTTGGTTATGCAAGAAAGCGGACACACTTGTAAGTCTTCATATATATGTAATTGTATCCTCTGCTCTGTAACTGATATACCACATAGACCAATCTGATATTGTGTAGTGCTATCTAGCAAATGCAGATTATTTAGGTCTGTTTTTTTTTTGTCTGTTCTGTTTGTATCCAGCTGTGATTTATATGATCAATCCAGGTGTATAGGCATATAGTAATGTCCCAGAAGCTTGGTGCAGAGATAACCAATATTTGTTTCGGTTCCTTCTCTTTGCACTCTCTTAATTTCCATCTTTTCTGAGACCATTCTCTGAATCTCTGGCCACCTCTGCACCACACAAATGTGTTTACTATGTCGTAAAAGTATGTGCATTTAGTGTTGTTCGCACTGTTATTGCATAATTTGAACCATTGTTTATCATTAGTGAATCTGCTTTAAGTGTCAAGTATTTGCTATATTTGGACGTGGATAGAAAGTAATTTATGAAGAGTACATTTTCTGCATATTCCTCCACTTATGAATTTGTTCCAGGCTTCAAGACTTGGTTCTGAGCTTGCTTTCGGTGTATCATTGACAACTTTCTCAGTATAGAAGAGGTGGCTGACTGGATTACGAGCCACTGCCTCAGGCTAAATGGGAATAAAACAGAGGTAATGATTGTTGGAAAGGCACCAACTATATGGTCATCCGCGTGGTGGCCTGAGGCACTAGGTCAATTACCGACCCCAAAAGCTGAGGTAAAAAACCTAGGAATATGGTTTGATCCCGAACTAACTTTCGAAAGCCAGATTCGGAAGGTAGCGGGTAAATGCTATGGAGCCATGAAAGTCATGAGAAAGATCCTAGATTTACTACCGGCAAAAGCCAGGAAAATAATAGTCCATGCGGTAATAACTTCCCAAGTGGACTATGGTAATATCCTATATCTGGGCGCCACCAAAAAAGGATTGTCTAACCTACAGAGTGTGCAAAACGCAGCGGCACGACTGGTGCTAGGTCTGCCAAGAAGAGCCAACACGAGTAAGGCCCTGTCAAAACTACACTGGCTCCCAGTGGACAAAAGAGTTACGTTTAAAGCACTCTGTTACTGTCACCGCATTTTCAATATGTATGGTCCCAAATATCTACAGCCACTGCTAACCAAATACATCCCTGGACGGAGCCTAAGATCCACAGGGAAAGCACTAGTGACGGTACCTAGGATATACAGAGCAAGAATGGGAGCACGCTCCTTTAGATACCTTACGGCAAAATCATGGAACTCTCTTCCAATGGCTTTAAGAATAGAGCCATGTGAAAGCAAATTCCGCAAACAATTAAAGACCTGGTTGTTTGCCAAATAGAAAAACTTCCAGATTTGGAGTCCTCGCTTTCTGTAATATCTGTTAAATAATTTAACTTCCCTTATTCTCTGATGTCTCAGCGCGGGGACACACCGTGTGGCGTAACCAAGCGATCTATAAATGATTAAAACTAAAACTATTGTCCCTCATCTGTACCGTCGTCCAGGACATGCTTTCGGGCACACACCACAATTATGAAGGTGAAAGTCCTTGCCTGACTGACAAAAGGTGCTGATTCTGGAATAAAGGGGCAACTGATTCTGGTCCTGGTCCCCAAAACAGATTTAGATCTGAGGCCCGTCCTGGAACTCTGGTTTCAGAACTTGTCTTTTCAGCAGGACAAGATCAAGATGCTATCTCTGTGCCAAGTCTGTTGGCTCTGAATGTGGGAGCGTGGTTGGCTTCCCTGTATCTTCAGAATTCCTTTTTCCACCTTCCTGGTCTTGTGGCCCACAGCTGTAACCTGAGGTTCACAGTGGGACCCCATCACTGTCTGTTCACAGTCCTGCCACTCAGACTGAGAACCGCAGTACAGGTCTGTACAAAGAAATGCAAGATTCACTGAGTCAGTCAGGAGTCCATGTATTTAGATGACTGGCTAGTGAAGGCGAAATATTCTGGGGCTGGTTGAGCAGCAGCTCCAGCTCATGTCTACTCTGCTCCATGACTATACTTTACCATCAATGCCCACACGTCTCACTGCTCTCCTACGTGCAGTCTAACCTTCATTAGGCAGTACTGGACATGACCCACATCAAGACTTCTCCTCTCCTATTCCTCATAGGATTGTTGATATTTGAGAGATGATTCTGAGGTTTGCGACTCACTCTGATCCCTGTTCTCTGTCTTGTGTCTGCTTGGCCACTTGTTGCCACACATGCTGTTCGTGCTACACTTCAGACAGGGTATGATAACACTACAATGGTGCCTGAAGTCACAGTGGCCCTATCATCAGGAGAGGCTCAGGGCTCCGCTCTAGTGCTTCTGTTGCATTCCTCCACATCTGCACTGGTAGATGAACCCCTCACCCTTTTTGGTGGCTCACCCCTCTGCAGGCTCCTCCTTCCTTGGTTACAGATGCAGCCTTCACTGGGCTGAGATGCCTAGTGTGGCGAAATGATGGTGTGGGTCCTTTGGTTCACATCGGACGAGCACTTGCACATTATTGTGTTTGAATGGAGTACAGTTTGACTTGCTATGAAGGCATTTCTACCTTCATCCTAGGGAACACCTTTCAGTTTAACTGACAGTGGTGTGAGGTCATGTACCCTATATTGGAAGCAGATTTGCCTGCAGCAGCGAGACGTTTTCTTGGTTGTGGCTCATCTATTGGGCAGCCTTAACATGAGGGTGGATGCTCTGTTTCCTCTCACTGAAGGACCACAAATAGGAGCTATACCCCAAAATAAAGGAGGTGATCTTCTCCAGCTTGGAGTTTCCATTCATCTATCTTTCTGCCACGGTCCAGATCAGGAAGTGTCCTCAGTTTTGAGCCATACATGTTGCTCTGCATTGTACACTGTGGCATGCCTTCAGATTCAGCTTGTTCTTGGGGCCTGCTGTATGCTTTTTCACTGATTCTGCTTGTGTTGCAAGTACTGCATAAGGTGATGGATGATCGAGCGCATAGGATTGTGATCACACAAGACTGAGCTCCAAGGATCTGGTGCACTGGTTGGTTGGCACTGCACACCTGCTGCCATTCGTTTCCCACGCAGAGTGGACCTGCTCTTGCAACAGGAAGATCAGCTCCTCCACCCTAAATCCCAAATGCTGTGACTGTACACATGGACACTGAGAGGTTTCTGTTACTCCTCTGTCTTCCTGATGAAGCTACAGATGTCTTCTTGGTGTCTTGGAACCCTGCCACCAATCAATTTAATTACGTTGCTAGGCTAAGTTTGTCTAGTGGTGTGAGTCAGAAGTCACCATTGCCTTTAGTTCTCACACTTCCTATGTCTTGCAGTTTGTGTTCTCCCTTGAGTATCTGGGTCTGCCAGAGACGACGGTTAAGTGCTGTTTGCCTTCACATGTTTGCCTGATCAACTTTTCCTGTTTAAAACATCACTAGTGGCACATTTTCTGATAGGTTTGCTCCATTTGTTCCCACACTGTCTATTGTTTCTCAGTAGGATTAGATTCACATTCGAACTTTCTTGATGGTATCTAGTTTGATCCAATGGGCAGTTGTCATGTTTGATTATTACCCTGCAGATGGTTCATTTTGGGACAGTAATTTTGTTGCATAGGATGGGAGACATTCAGACCCCAATATTCGGTCAACCCTCTACAGTTTTCTACCCAGACAAGTTGGTTCTTTAAACCTGCCAATCCTTCTTACACAAGGTGGCTTCTTTATTTCATAGGGCTTACTCTATTACTCTTCCCTTTTTCCTCCTCATCCCGCCGAGGAGGATACGTAGGCCACACTCATCAGGACAGGATAGATGGATTGATGTTCAGTGCGTAAAGGGCTCTACCAGAACTAAAAAGTGCAATTCAGTGTCCAATTGCACCATTTTGTGCTGAGTCATCCTCTACATCAAGATCTGCTATTTCCTGGCCAAAAAGAGTGCATTCCTGCCCACTCCACTAGAGCCATTGCTGCCTCCCTGATCTTCTCCACAGTCGTCCTGGGTATAATATATATGGGCAGCTACATGGTCAAATTTTCATACTTTTGCCAGGCACTGTTGCCTCACGTCTTGGGTATGCAGTGACTGGTTACTTTGCCCGAGCTCTGGTGCATGCTTCATTGGTGAAATAGCCTTACTCTGTCCCACCTGCACATAGATATTGTTTTGGGGAGCGTTTGTAAGGTGAGAAATGCGGTAAAATGTATCCCATCAGAAGGAAAATGAACTTTACCATTGTTAACAATATTTCTGGTGAATACTTAAATCAAGCCGATTCCTCACTATCCACCCTTTTCCCCTGAGAAGTTAGTGCTGTAACTAATATGATCCCAATGTATGCAAACATGTTATCGGCTGTATTTGTTGCTGTCACTTCCTTTCCGCATCCCTTGCTTGGGCATCGAAAAAGTTCACGATCCAACGTCAGTATGCCAATTGGTGCCTAATAAACGCCAGCGTCATCATGTCAGGAGTCATAATTAGAGCCACATGGTTACGTTGAAGAGCAATTGCTGAGAAAACATGATCTGGACTAGCCTGAAACCTGGAAGACTAATTAATAAGATGAGGAATCTGCTGGAAGATTTTGTATCCACCAGAAACGTAGTTACTGAACGTAAGTAACTTTTTTCTTCAGTTCATCAAATATTTGCACGAGGCTGTGGACTGAGTCAAGGATATACTAATTTGCATATCTGTCGGGCGGAGCTTGCCGGCGAGGAAAATGGCTGCTCTGTAGCGGAGCTCCGTTAAGCCGTTACCTCTATCCTGAAATAATCCTCACATCTAGCCGCCTATCAAGCCGCTGATTGTCCTGACCTAGTAGCGGAAACGCTGTGGAGCTGCCACATACCTTTACTGCCTCGCGATATCGCGAAAAGAAGCTGCATTTTAGCCGAGAGTAGCAGCCTGCCTGATTCGTCCTTGGGGCCTATGGCGGATCGGAGCGGATCTCGCGTAGCCGGCATCCCAGCAAAGGTGCCCGAGCCCCCTCGCGCTGCTGAAGGTGAGGTGGGAGAAGCCCTGGGAGGAGTGCTGGCGTCACCGGAAATCCCTGCTCTGGTGGGAGCGCCTGCACTGACCCCTTTGCTGCCAGTCCCGTGAAGGGATTAACGGCCTGTGGTGCTGCGGGAGGCGACCCGATGAGCAGCGCGACGCAGCCTACGGGAATAATCGTGAATCCCTGAGGGAGTGTAATACCACCGTCCGCGGTGAGGGGGACGGCCTACCTCGCCTGAACTAAAATCATTATTGAAGCGGCGCCATCTGGAGCGTGAGAGAAAGGGCGGTGGCGCAGTAACAAAATGTGCTCCAAGATATCCGCTTAACCGTTAGTACGCCTCCCCTACAGGCTATACTGGCGCCCGCTGTCGACCCTCAAACGGAGGAAGCAGCGTCTTACCCTCTATGGCAGGTCATTGCTACCAATAAGATACATTTGGAGGTGCGCGTCCCCCCTTTTTCTCATTTAATGGCTGCCTATGCTGACTGGAGGCAGGAAGCTAGTTAAACCTCTGGCAGCATTGAGAGTACTGTGTTTGTAGGTGCGAGCTACTCACCACTCCAGTTTAATTATTGCATGGACTGAACAGCGAAGAAGTTGACGATTGCGCTGTCCTTGCCCCATTTAGCCCTGACTGATCACTGTGGTAGCCCCGGATTGGGCGTCTGAGAGTGCAGCAGGTGGCGACACGCACCATCTCACAATGGGGAAAGTGGATAAGGTCCGATCTAAGTTGCATTTCGACCAACGAAAAACAAGGGCCTGGGAAGAGGGGGACTCCCAGCCTTCTCCTGAACAGGGTGATATACCGGAGGAGGCACCAGCGGATTTGCGCCAGATCCTAGCAGCCGTACAGTCCAGTCTAAGTACAATTGATGGCAAAATTGATTCATTATGTTATCGCATTGACCGCATGTCTGAGAAACTAGATAAGCAGACGGAGAGACTTGACATGGCGGAGAGACGCATAACAGAAGTAGAGGAGGCGCACATGGAGACTGACGCAGCTCAAAAACAAATCAATAAGGTCCTCACGCAACTACAAGATAAAGCAGAGGATTTGTAAGCCAGGTCCAGAAAGAGTAATATCCGCATTACTGGACTTCCCGAATCCACACCTACAGGGAATATGGAGACCTTCACCGAAAAACTTCTGACGTCTCTACTGAGCCGAGACATTTTTTCTCCCCATTTTGTGATAGAGCGAGCGCACCGCTCTTTAGGCCCTAGGCCGCCCCTGGGAGCGCCTCCACGCCCAATCATAGCTAAATTCCTAAACTACAGGGATCGAGATGCGGCGCTCAAGAAGGCTAGAGAATTAGGTGAACTGCAATGCGAGGGCTCTTCCATATCGCTCTTCCCTGATTTTACTCTTAAAGTCCAAGAGTCAAGGAAACAATTTGCCCCATTGAAACGCACATTGCGAGCCCAAAATCTGGAATACGCCATGCTCTATCCAGCGCGCCTCAGAGTAACGATGAACGGCGTATCGAAGATATTCATGGATCCTAAGTCACTACAGAAAGCACTGAAAGACTCCTCCAAAGCACAAAAAAGCAAGGGGGAAGCTGAACAACCCATGGAGGCAGCAGGCGGTACTTTGGATGAACAGGAATAGAACCACGACCTGAGGGTGCACTACTAAGAGAATTGGAACAAGTGGGAAGGGCGCGGGGTCCCTTAATATTCTAAGAAAATTTTCGTCAATGGGTACAAACAGTGGAGGTATGAAGTTATCACGGAAACTGAGGGGTGTGTAAGTTTTTGACACGCAACTATGTGGGGTTATCCCTAATAGCCGTTCCATAAAGAATAAGACAATTATTTACTTTTTTCTTGATATAGTGTGCAGATCCGCATTGTCTTACACCCCCAATACGTGATCATTGTCAGTGGGTTTGAGGCCGCTCCAGGCAGCGACTATTAATGCACTGTTAACCTAGCATACTGAAGTGGAAGGTAGTTATCGCTCTTCTACCTTAGGACAAAGATATGTTACTATACTTAAGGCGGCTAGACGCCAAATAAGCTACTAAATGGCTTTGTCTCTCACTCTATTTCGGTGGAGTGGGAGCAGTTGGAGAGGCAACATCCGCCCTTGTGTGTGCTCCACTAGATTGTGTTATGCCAAGTTCGTTTGAGAGTTAAGAGGCTGGGTTATTCTGTACACGTCAAGTTGGGGATGACGTGGCGTGGGCGGGGGACTTCATTTGTTTATTGTTTTAACCACAGTGATTGTATCGCTAGTAACACCTACAACAGTGATGGCAGGCAGCGGTTTACTCTGGCTAGGCTTGGTATAGGCGGATTGACTATAGACTGCTGGCCATTTTACAAATGACACAGAGAGAATGCAATAAGGCGAGACTTATCTCCTGGAACGTCAGGGGACTTAATAATCATCCCAAAGTACGAAATGTAGTTGCATATCTCAAAAGACATACAATAGATGTTGTGCTGCTACAGGAAACTCACTTACCCGCAGACAGTAAGATCCTAACACAGAGGAAACTACAAGGGCACTTTCACGCTGCTGGTTTCTCGACCCATGCTAGGGAAGTGCTCACCTGGGTGAACCCGAAATCAGGAATCACACTAGAACCGATCGTTGCAGATACTGACGGACGGTACACAGTCTCTAGATGTAGGGGGAAAGGTCTGGATTTACTAGTGATTAACATTTACGGCCCAAACTTTGACAATCCGCATTTTTACCAATCGCTATTAACATGTCCACACATAAATACTAACATACCACTCATAGTTGGGGGAGATTTAAACTGCGTCCTTGATCCAACGCTGGACTGGTCTGGGGGTCCGATTAGGCGCGCTTCGTCCTCAGCAAAGTATATAGTGGACTCTATGGTTCGCCTTGATTTAGTGGACATTTGGGGCACGCGCTTCCCAGGGTAGGGTGGTTTCACTCATTATTCAGCACCACATACATTACACATGAGAATAGACTACTGGCTGCTATCTAGAACATTATATCCAATGGTTAGGGATTGCACGATACTCCCGCGGACCTTATCAGACCATGCTCCGATAGTAGTTGACCTAATTTGCCCGCAGAAAAGACCCGCCCCGTTTACGTGGCGTTTCTCCCCCTACTCATTGTTGGATACAGTATTTAAAACTGCTATATTTGAAGCTATAGAAGATTTTTTTAACAACAATATTGGATCAGTAAACAGCTTCTCTACAATATGGGAAACTTTTAAAGTTTATATCCGAGGCATTGCAATCTCCAAACACTCAGGAGTGCTGCGCTCTATCAGAAACCGCCTAGATAGCCTGGAGAAACGTCTAGCAGACCTAGAAAGAGCCTTACTCCGGGGGGAGGAGAGGGACACCACTGAAGAGTTAAAACGTACATTAGAAGAATATCACGAAACCGCAGACAATGAGACCAAGAATATGGGCAAATATGCGTTGGCCAGAGTATATGGGGAGGGGGAGCGGCCTGGGGCAACACTTGCGGCTCTGCAACGTAATCGAAGAGAAGTTGCTGGGGTCACTGCGATTCGCACAGAGATGGGGGAAATATTGACTGACTCTGAGGATATCGCTAAACAATTTGAGCAATATTATTCCGAAGTGTATCGATCCCGAAAGTCGGCAAACGAGAGCAATACCCTAGACTACCTCGAACACATTAAACTACCTTGGCTGACGAACGAACACCGAGAATATCTTATGAGACCGCTTGAGGCTTGGGTAATTAATGAGGCCTTGAAAAGTATGCGATCGGGCGCTGCCCCAGGGCAGGACGGTCTCACAGTGGCCTTTTACAAGGAATTTAAAGATCTCCTGGTACCACACCTTGTGACATTGTTCGAAGAAATAAGTGAGTCTGGAGAGATGCCCCCCACAATGAGAGAAGCCTTGATAGTCACTATATTGAAACCTGGTAAGCCATCAAATGAGTGTTCCTCATTTCGGCCATTATCGCTGTTGAATGTCGATACCAAAATGTATGCCAAGGTCCTTGCTAACCGACTTGCCCCCCTGGTGCCGAAACTAGCCAGCATGGAGCAAGCAGGATTTGTCCCAGGGCGCAATTTGACATATCTGCATACCTTTTTTGGTACAGTACAACACACTAACCCGGAAGTCAAGGCGGCCGCAGTCTTTTTAGATGCGGAAAAAGCCTTTGACTCTGTGGAGTGGTCATTTATGAACATGGTGCTGAGACGGATGGGTGTGGGTGAATTATTTCTCAAGTTGGTGAACGTCCTATACACTTCCCCTTCCGCAAGGATACGGGTTGGAGACATGGTCACTGTCCCTATCAAAATATCCAGAGGTACCAGGCAGGGTTGCCCGTTGTCCCCTCTTCTTTGTGCAATAGTAGCGGAACCCCTGGCCTGCGCTCTTAGGGAATACCATGGATGGCGAGGAATTCGATTCCCCAATTATAATTTAATAATATCATCATATGCAGATGACATGCTCTTATACATAAGACACCCTGAAACTAACCTGCCGCCCGTCCTCAGAGAGGTTGTCCAGTTTGGGGAATTTTCTGGTTTAAAGATAAATTGGACTAAGTCAATAATATTTCCATTAACCAAGATTACTGTTACCTTTGAAATGGACTTTCCCCTGACCTGGTCAACTGAACCAGTGCGATATTTGGGTATCCGGATTCATACTGACCCGGAGACAATTATCAAAGAGAACTATGGCAGGGCAGTCGCCACACTAGAGGAAGAGGTGGAAAGATGGATTCGCCTTCCCCCATCTCTGATTGTCCGTATATCACTAATGAAAATGGTGATCCTACCCAGGTTTTTGTTCCTGTTTTTAAATATACCAATGGTCCTCCCGTCACACTTTTTTAAAACCATAAGAACAATACTGATAAAACTGGCATTGGCAGGGAGACAACCACGGGTTCAATGGGGAGTTCTCACCCTTCCTTATGCCCTGGGCGGTTTGGGGGCCGCAGACCTGGAACTTTATTATAGACTGGCACAATGCTCCCATGCCTATCATTCGATACATCCACAACTAGACCCCCCTCATCACCACATAGAGAAGCTAGCAGCATCCCCTGACATACTCCCAACTAGATTGTTTCACACTACTGATCGTAGAACTAGTATACTTGATTCGATTAATGCTACTGTCCACGCGTGGCAAGACCTGGTAAAGAGACAAGGCAGCACTATATTATATTCCCCGCGATCCCCGTTGGAATGGTGCGGCTGGCTGCCCATTGTTAGGGAAAAGGAAGTGTCTCGGGCGTTAAAGATTATCAACATAACTAAAATTGGGGACCTATTTCTTGATGGATGTGTGCGTACTTGGGATGAATCTGGAGCCGAAACACAAAATGTTACGCCATTAGGGCATTTTCACTTCCACAGAGTTCGGCACACTTTGCGGGAACTCCTTGGAGAAGACATGGCGGAGCCGCCTGAGGTCACTCCTTTCTCATTACTGTTAAAAGCTGACTCACCCAGTGGGCTGGTATCTAGCATCTATGGCACAGTTCAAGATTATCAGAAGTATTTTTAAACTAAATCACGACTGGAGTGGCAGTCGGATTTAAATATAGTTATTGATGATGATCAATGGAACTATTGTTGTGCGGCAACGCGGGGAATCTCTCTAAACGGGAGACATAGGCTTGTTCATTTTAAATTCCTACATAGAGTGTACTATACTCCTGCCCGATTGCACAGATACGGTCTGCGAGAATCGGCGGAGTGTGACAGATGCAGAGCCTCCCCGGCGGATTTCATGCATACAGCCTGGCTTTTCCCGAGTATAGCAGCAATTTGGACCTTGATTTTTCGGGAATTGGGTGGCTTCGTAGAAATCCCAATAGCACCGGACCCCCTACTAGCATTACTGGGCTACTCGAAACAGATAAAGAAAGGTATTCGCCGTATGGTAGAGATGGGGCTGTTGATTGCAAAGCAAAGAGTCTCAATGCACTGGGGACGCGGCCCGCCTCCTACTCTAATTGAATGGGCTAGAGACATGCTCTATTGCAACACACAAACAGGTATACAGCGAACTACTCCCTCCCCAGAGTCGTCCCAAAAACTTTTGGGGTCTTTATCAAAGTTATATAGCGGGAAAAGCATCCGATACCCCTGAATAGATTATAGATACAAATTTGTACTGTATGTGCTACAGAACATTGCTGATGTAAATAAGAGGTGGACTGGCTATTAACCCAAATACATCGATATAAACATGATTCTTTTACAACTGTACTGGTAGTCAAATGGAGCAAATTGTGACCACCCCATTGTGTCGTACTATTTGATCCTAGCTTACTCCTAAAAGAGATTGTAACTGGAACTATGGTAGATATACCAGGGCCCTACGAACCAGACACTGCTAAGTGATGTCATTTATGTCTATTGATACGGATAAGATCAACTGTAGGTGCAATTTACTAAAGTGTTCAAGACCAGTTGTAACGGTCACTGATGTGGTTCTTCATGTTTTCCTTTTGAATTTTTCTTTCATCTCAAATTGTATTGAATCAAGAATAGCTGTTATATCCTCAATGATACAGATTTGATATCACTTGATATGTTTGTATTATATGGCAAAAATCTCAATAAAAATGTTTTTTTTTAAATTGCATATCTGTTATGCATTTCTTCCTATACTGTCCTTTGTGAATATTATGAGTCCTAATTGAATATTATCCCTTGTACTATTGCAGTACACCTTGATTTGCACTGCAGGGCTTGAATTCCATTTTTGACATTTTCATTTTTCATCATAAAGTATCTTGCTTAAATAGTACTTATTTTGTCTTGATATTCTTGTTGTAGTGCTCAGTATACGGGGTATCCAAGATGAAGACCCTCCGGATGCTCAGCTGATGAGGTTGGACAACATGCTGCTGGCAGAAGGAGTTGCAGGACCTGAGAAAGGAGGCAGAGGAGCCTCGAGAACGCTAGCGGCAGCAGCAGCGGGTGGCTGTGCCAATGACAACAGCATTGAACACTCGGACTACAGGGCCAAACTTTCACAGATCCGGCAGATCTACCACTCGGAACTCGAGAAATATGAGCAGGTGAAGTCTATATAGAGATTCTGGCACTGATTGCAGACTATCATCTTGTGATAGCTGCTTCCAGCAGTATATTTTGCATTGGTTTGTGAAATGTTTGTTTTCTACATGGATGCACCTATGTTAAATGAGAGACAACCTCTTTGTGAACTTGGAGCCAGGGATGCTGACTGAGCTACAGCCATAGCCAGATGTAGGACACTCTGCGTGCATCACGCACTACTGTGCTCTTTATGGGGCTGCGCCTCCTTCAGGTGTCCAAAAGCACAAACTTGTTAAGATGGGGTCAGTGGGCTTTTTCGCATGCAAGCCTTTTAAAGACATTTATATGACAAATACATGGGCTGCCCTGCATGCATTCTACAGGCACTATACCCTTGATGGTACTTTTATAAGAAATGCACAGATTGGCTTTGAGGGGTCTAAAGTGCCTGTTTGCTTAAGCCTAAGCTGCCTTCTGTTTTGTAGTACCTCTCTATTCCGTGGTGCATCTAGATCTATTTAATTGCAATAGAAACAACCTGCGTTAGCAGCTCTAGGTGGCAACAGTACTCACAGGTTGACGGCAGCAGAAAGCTTGCAGGTTAGAAATGGAAGTGCTGGTACAGGAGCTCTATTTTTCTATCAACTATCCCAGTCGCAAATTCGAAGCATTATAGTTTTCCCTATAATACAATACATAAAACATGATGAAGTTTACTAGTACCACCTTAGAAGCAACCGCTTGATTGCAAAATAAGGACTCCTGTCTTGCCACAAGAGCTCTCCTACCCAGATAAGGTCACTGTGATGTTGGTACTGTGGATTCCGACTTTTATAGTATCACTGATCCATACATTCATGGGCATCCTGGGATTAATCGGACTTTGGATGGATATCCACAAATAACCCGATCCTTTTATTTAGAAGTTTCACTTGTGGGTGCATAGGTCGAGGGGTAAGGCGTTATGGTGTTTCTTAATATTTACCCCCACTATGGCAGAGACGAATTTGTCCTGCTCATTTCCCAAATTGGTTCGAAGAGAATAATGGTGCATGAGAAGACTGTTGGTACTCAGGTGCATTATTTTCCGTGCTCTTTGTCGAGTAGTGTGAAGGAGTGAACTCTGAAGCTGGGCGGAAAAAGGAAAAATATATGGTATTGAGTTATTTTAAGGGACATTGCCATCCTTGCTGCTCATTGAGCAGGAGAGTTCAATATCCAGGTGGATGCTCTTGGCTGTCTTCAAGCATTTACACCAGTGGATCCTTTATTTAGTGGGATTTCAATGCTTTCAAAATGTGGCGGCATCCACTGGTAGATCTCTTTAGGGCTGACCTGATCATAAGGTCCCTAAGTTTAGCTCCAAGGAATTTTCATAGGAGAGCATAATTGAGAGATGCTGTGCTGGTCCCCTGGTTTTGTAGTCGGCTTCATACCTTTCTACCATTTCCGGTTATACACATGGTTCTCAACCTTTGCTGAAAAGTTTTGACCATAGTCATTCAGATGGCCCCTGAATTAACCCACAAAGCTGTGTTAAATGTTCTTTCACCCTTTGGCACCCAAGTATGGGTGATGAGAGGGTACATACAGTTTGAGCTAAAAAAAAATGTTGACCATTAAATTACAAGGCCTGTTGAATACTGGATGACCAGGTACTTTTTGTGGTCAATGGTATTTCGTGATAAGGTTTGCCTTTAAGGAATCGGACAATATGCCAATAAGTTGTCTTGGTTAGAGAGGTCTGTGAGGAGATCATTGTATGTTGTACTGGGAAAGAGCAGCCATTACTTTATTCACAGGTACATTTGCTGCAAACTTACAAAGCGAACAATCTTAGATCTTTATTAGCTAAATTATGTTGTCTACTATTGAGTACTAGGACAGAGACTAGAAGACGTATAGTTCTGCATATTTTGGCTACTTTTTGTTAGCTAAAGTCTCTCTAGCCAGGTTGTTGTATTGTAGTAAAAAATAAAGAATTACCCCAGGGAGCATTATCTTCAGGAGGCATTGATCCTGATGAATGCTTTGTTCCTTCTGGAAATTATTTCCCAGATACCTCGCCTCAGTCTAAAGCATGGTTGGTATTGGCCTGATAATTATAAAATTGATTTAACAATTTAAATTGCATCACCCAATGTTCATCTTGTAGTTTCCAGCAATTTAATCATCTCCTCTAAGTTCACTTGTAGGGCAGCTACTTTTTGTATGCACTATCTACATTATCTATCGGAGCCCGAAACAAACATATCATCTGCTGTATCCCAACTCCTGCCACACCTAAAATAAATCTTTTACACTGAACAGAAGTGATACTATTTGTCCTTAACACTATGAAATGCTGGTGCTTTAATTTTTAACATTTTGCTTTTGAGATGGAACTACAAAAATCATTATCTTCTGTAACTTCTGGTTTATTTTTATCATGCTTGCAGGCCTGCAGCGAGTTTACAACTCATGTTATGAACCTGCTTCGTGAGCAGAGCAGGACGCGGCCTGTGTCGCCAAAGGAAATCGAAAGGATGGTGAACATCATCCATAGCAAGTTTAGCACCATCCAGATGCAGCTGAAGCAGAGCACGTGTGAGGCAGTCATGATCTTGCGTTCACGATTTCTGGATGCCAGGTACAAGCATTGGCTCTTTATATTTTGTATTTTTCTTATGTATGGTTCTATTGCCAGAGAACAGCAGAAATGATCCCATGCGACTTTCTGTATGACGTCAGAATCATTCTTTGTAAAAGTTTTGAGCATGTTAAAACTAATATTGTGACTGACGTCTGTAGTCCTTGCGCTTCTTTCCAACTTCATCAGAGACCGTGCAAGCCTTTCACAGGCTCACACTCCGTCTTGAGCTTGCTACACGTAGATACTTAGCACAAACCAGGGATGGATGGGCCAGGAGCTCTCTACAAAGCAGCCATGCATGTGGGGTCTTGTTCGTCGTTGTAGTCATGTGTAAAAAATTTACTTTGCTTCTCTTATAACCACGGTCTGTATCTGAATCTGTATCCATTTCTAGGCTTATGTGTGTGTCTCCAAGTCTGTGTGTTTGTATTTTACATTACCACTTGTGGATGTATGCATTCCTGTTTGCTTTCCTAATACAGCCAGATATTTTGCAATTACTGATACTTTTATGCCTGTTTACCACCTAAAGTTTTTAGGATTGTAGGATTACTGTAGGAGAGTCTAAATATTTGATGTGGTTTTCTGTGCCATTGATATTTGATAAACTTGCCTTTTGAAACATGTTGTTTTCAATGCAGTTTTATTCAGTTTTATTACATTGATCAAACTTCAGAAAATTGTAAAATATATCACAAAGAACTTAGTCTCCCCGTTTGCTTGTCTGAAAGCCAAAGCTTGAGAGGACAAACCATCAAGCCCAGGTTAAGGCAAGGAAACTGTTCCAAAGCATGACTAGGAGTTGGAGGGGCATGATTTTACACTAAGAAAAAGGCCTATAAAATCAAAATCTATAATGCTTTCAAGCAATTTCTGTAGCAGGTAGGTGACCTTTCTTTCTCTTTGCATATGGTGGTACTAAATATTAGTAGGACTTTATCTTAGGTGGTCATTTCTCTTCATCCTTTTAAAATAAACATACCTTTATTTCCAGGCGCAAACGACGTAATTTCAGCAAACAAGCCACAGAAGTTCTTAATGAGTATTTCTATTCACATTTGAGTAATCCTTACCCAAGCGAGGAAGCCAAAGAAGACCTAGCAAAAAGGGGAGGCATTTCTGTCTCGCAGGTAAGTGCCTAGAGGTATTTTACAGTGTAGGCGTTTAAAAATATCTCTGTGATGAGATTTTAGCTGCCTGTTAGTACCTTTAGCAATCATTGACCTCAATTGCACTTTCACCTATTACATAATGCTATTTATTTTATTGGGGTGTTTTTATAAAACTGATTGCTTTACAGAGTAGGATTATGACGCGACGCATGCTGGTTACAGCTGCCTGAGCAGGTGTGTACAAGAGCAGCGTGCATAGTTCCAGTTATAAGTTTTCATGGGTATAGTCTTCCATGAAGTACAAATATCTTTACATAAACTGTACAAAGATCATGGATCACTGGCTTTAGAATGCAGAATTAAACAGAATGCATTGACCGTTACCCAAAGTTGCAGGATGGGAGCTGACCTCTGCACATTTGAGACATTTACCATTCCATTGGGTAATAAGGAATCACTTGGGCTATTTTCTGTATTGTCTTCACATAATTCCTTTTTTGAGAGAACCAGACTTAAGGAGGTGGGTTGACATATCGTATAATTAGGGCTTCCGGGTTAATGGTATGTATGTTTCTTTACATTTCCATCTGTATTTATCCATATTTAATTTTTACCCATTTTATTGGTATTTATCCATATTTATTTTATGTTTGATAATAAATTGAGTCGTAAAATGGTATATTTCCATATTTATTTAACTGATAAACATGCGCTCCTACTTTGATGCCTGTCCCGTTTTATCAAATTAAGCAGGCAAATATAACAAAACACTACTCTGACAGGTACATATATATGTTAACATGCATGTATTTAAGGGAATACCATCCTGTTTGTAAATCCCCATGGTGTCTATCTGCTTAGCAGTTGGTCTGGAATTCATGAAGGACAACAAGGAGTCACTCACAAAAAGCACAATTTTCTGTGTTTTTCTGCTTTAAAAAAAAAAAATACAGACATGAAATTTCTCTCTATTTATCTGTAAAAATATGTAAGAACTGAACACTGAAGGCCTTATGTATAATTAAATATTTAGGTAGTACCACAGTAAGAGTTTGTTTTTTACGTATGTACACCTGTTGTTGGTAAACTGAACACAAATAAATTATCACTTTGTTCCATTATTCTGCTTGCTTACAATTCCAGATTTCATAGTAACCTGAAATGTAGAGTTGTTTTTTTAAGAAACACAAATATCCAAGGTAGGGTCCAATAGTTCATGAAGTGTCCCACACCAGGAATGATCTTGATACCCTTTATTATTTATTAGTACATCTTGACCCTTTTCATCAACTGCTCCTAATCTGTATCACTCTTCTCCATTAACCATAACTAAGATAGGACACTTTTTGTAACAGTTAATATTCTACAGCACAATGGACCCCCCCGCCCCCCTTTACCAGACGTGTTGTGAACCCATAAATAGTCAACATTCACATAACACATCCCTCCAATCAAGGCCTCTCTCCCAAGCTGAGAAGTACTTCAACCATATTGTTTACTCACTGAACCTATCCATTAGAATGTCAATGTCGAATCTAGCCCAGGTTACATAATACTATTTCATAGCTACCAAATCCCTTAAAGCAAAGCTCCACATAACACTAGTTGAAAAGTGATTTTTGGTGCACACTCCATATAATGGTGTGCCCTTCCTAATAGTTACAAATGTTAGATGCACCCTCAATAACAAAGAGACATTTTACAAAAAAATCAGTCCTTGTTCTGGAAGAAGTTCATATACTAATTGCCGTTCATCAACCTAAATTGTTTATTTAATTGGTGACGTTTAAGGGATGATGAAATAAGGATTGTGAGATGGAGGCTATCATTCTTCTTCATTAAGCATGTCAATTTGTAGGCTTCCTAGTAAAGTAAGTTGCTTCACGAATATACTGGAAAATGTTCTTCTGCTTTCGTAAATGGGATCTTCAGTTGCACGCAATATTATAAGCTAGGACCAGCTACTTTTCTGATTGATCTAGTACGTTGCTCTTTCACTGTTTTGTATGAGATGCACAGTTTTGGTCTTTGGGGTGGGGGATGGCTGCTGAAGTCATGGAGCTGAACTTTGTCCTGATCTAAATCTTTTTCACAAAGAGAGTGTTGTTTCTTCAAAATAAGAAGGCCTCAGTTGCCCCTCTTGAAGCTCAGACGTGCCTGATGCTTAATCTTGAGTGTTCTGTACTTCACAATCTGAAAGAGACAATTAGTTATGGATTCTTCACCTTAGAATTACCCCCAAGCGTCAGACTGGATCCGGAGAATTTTTTCCTCAGCAGTACCCCTGCGTGTCGATAGGTGGCGTCGGTCGACTCCTCGTTCATCATTGGCGTCGTGGTCGCCGGAATGACGTCGCGGTATCTACTTAGACGCTGCCCTTGCGCGCTGACGTCAGTTCTTTCTTTTTCCGCGCCAGCCAGCGCAGATACGGAGCGAGCGGTACCTCGAGTCACTTTTTGACTCCAATTTTTGCGACTTTTGTCGACACCCTTTTTTGAGTCGATCAACTCCTGGTGCACGGAGGGATGTCGCGTCAGACCGGCTTCAAGGCTTGTGACTCCTGTCACAAACTGATGTCGGTCACGGACCCGCACCTCGTGTGCCTTTAGTGCCTGGAGCGCGACCACGACCCGAAGTCGTGCTCCGACTGCCGGGCCATGAATCCGGAGTCTTAGCGGGAGCGGTCCCGAAAGCTTCTCTAGGCCCGGCAGTCCGCTCCGCGCTGTTCGAGGTCCCTGTCGAGAGGGAGGTCGCGGAGCCACCACTCGTCATCAAAGTCTTCGTCTTCGGGTAAGTCGAAGCACAAGAAGAAGGCGAGGAAGCGTCATCGCTCTACACGTTCTCCCCGTCCGTCGGGGGACGTGGAAGGGAGTCGTCCGGCTCCGCCCGCGGAGCCTGTTGGGTCGACTCCGGCCTTCCCTCCCTTTCCGGGACCCGGAGCTACCCCTGCCCAGCTTCAAAGCTTTTACGAAGCCTTACATTCTATCTTCGGGCAGCCCGACTCCGCCGGCGCGCCCTTGGGCCTCGCGGACTCGGTTGGGGGCTCTAGGCCTTTGATGTTGGCAGCTTCGCTCTGGCGCCGCAGGGCCCCCAGGGATCCAGGCCTGGATCCGGATCGGCGCCCGTCGACCTTGTGACACCTCATCCGGCGCCGAATCCAGTGACGATACCCCCCGCCACCTCAGACGCAGGTTGTGCCCCCAGCCGGCGTCGACCCCGGCTTCCCACTTGATGAGGACATGGCGCCGGACCGACGTCGCTCGACGTCGGGACCGGCGCCGACTGGTACTTTTGTACCTCTGTTCTCTCCTGATGTTTCTTACCGCCCTGAGTGGCTCACAGGAGAGGGTGAGGAGGACTGGGAGGGGTCTGTGGACCCTCTTGGTGATCAGTTGGAGGAACTGGACTGGAGAGAGGAGTTTGGTGAGGCCAGTGGTCTAGACACCTTCCCAGACCTTGGCACACTATCTCCCCCTACAGTGGTTACGGAGGAGGGTGCATCATACGCAGTGGTGTTGCGTAGGGCAGCCGAGGCCCTAAACCTCGAGCTTCCTACGGTGGCGGTCAGGACTGACCTCCTGACAGAGGTGCTTCAACCGGCAGCGGCCTCCTTGGAGCCCCTGCTGCCGTTCAATGAGGCCATTGCGGATATCCTTTTGGGCACTTGGTCCAAGCCCAACACAGGGGCTCATGTGGACAGGATGATTGCCCGACGCCACCGCCCGGCCCCGGGCGACCCCTATTTTCCTCTCTTCCCATCCTACCCCTGAGAGGTTGGTAGTCCAAGCCTCCACGTCCAAAGGCGCATTCCCTAACGCACCACCTGATAGGGAATCCAAGAAGCTGAAACCACCTTGGAAAGAAGATGTTTTCTTGCTCCAGCTTGGGGCTGCGGTCGGTGAACACTGCATGCTTATTGGGCCGTTACTCCCACTCTGTGTGGGACACGGTTGCGCCGGTGCTGCCACAGTGCCCGGAGGAGGCCCAGGCCGTGCTCTCCTGTGCTGTTGCCGAAGGGAGAGACGCAGCGAAGTTCACCATCCAGTGTGGGCTGGACACCGCCGACTCACTGGGCAGAACAATTTCCACGTCACTAGCACTCAGATGCTATGCCTGGTTGAGGTCTACTTGTTTTCAGGGGATGTCCAAGCAACGCTTTTGGACATGCCCTTTGATGGCCGTCGCCTGTTTGGCGACAAGGCAGTCCATGCGCTCGAGCGCTTTAAGGATTCCAGGGCTACGGCCAGATCCTTGGGCCTCGCTTCCACTTCCCGCCCTGCGCAGTCTGCTTTTCGCCCCTTTCGTGGCTACGGAAGGGGTGCCACACCACGTTCCGCCCAGAGCCACAGGCCTGCGCAAGCTGTCCAACCTCTGCGCGGCCGAGGACTTGGATCCCACCGTCGGGGGGCCAGCAGGCGGGCCAGTCCACCAGCCCCCCCTCTGCAGCAGCCTCCAAACCCTCCTAGCCCGACCTTTCAGGCCCATCATTCACCAGTGGGCGGCAGGATTCGCCATCACCTCCTCCACTGGCTCAACATCACGTCGGACAGGTGGGTTTTGCAGATAGTCCGAAGGGGCTACTCCCTCCCCTTCGAGACTACCCCTCCATCCATGCCACCTCAATTCCATCGCATGTCAGAGGATCACCTGGCCCTTCTCCAACAGGAAGTTACGGCTCTCTTGGCCAAGGGAGCCATCAAGCGCGTTCCTGCCCCAGAAGTAGGTTGTGGTTGTTATTCCCACTACTTTCTGGTGCCGAAGAAGGACAAGGGCCTACGTCCTATCTTGGATCTCAAGAACGTCAACCGCTTCCTCCGGAAGGAGAAGTTCAAGATGTTGACTCTGGCTCGGGTCCTGTCTGCTCTCGACCCTGGAGACTGGATGGTAGCGTTGGACTTGCAGGACGCTTATTTTCACATCCCCGACATGCCGGCCCACAGGCATTACCTGCGGTTCACGGTATGCCACAAGCACTTTCAGTTTACCGTGCTCCCCTTTGGCCTTACCAGCGCCCCTCGGGTGTTCACGAAAGTGATGGCGGTGGTCGCAGCTCATCTGCGCAGATCAGGGGTTCCAGTCTCCCCCAATCTCGACGACTGGCAGTTGACGGCGGGCTCGCCCCAGACAGTCGTCTCCCACCTCCAGACTACGGCGGACCTCCTGCATTCGCTGGCGTTCACTATCAACGTGCCGAAGTCACACCTGACTCCCTCTCAGAAGCTCCTTTTCATTGGAGCGGTTCTGGACATGACACAGTTTAGGGTTTATCCTCCCGATAGCGAGTCCGGGATATTCGGGCTATGATTCCGATCTTTTAACCTCTATCCCGGGTTTCGGTCAGAATGACCCTGAGGCTGCTGGGCCTCATGTCCTCCTGCATCCTGCTGGTGGATCATGCCAGGTGGCATATGCGGGCTCTGCAGTGGGACCTGAAGTTCCAGTGGGCACAGCATCAGGGGAATCTGTCCGATTGCGTCCATCTCGGAGGGCACTGCTCAACAATTGCAGTGGTGGCTCACGAACCGGGATTGGGTCAATGGCCGATCCCCCTCCCTTTCCCAACCAGAGTTTTCAGTGGTGCCGGATGCATCACTTCTGGGGTGGGCAGCCATATGGGAGAGGCGAAGATCAGAGGCCTCTGATCTCCGGCGGAGTCCGGGCTCCACATCAACCTTCTGGAGCTTCGGGCGATTCGTCTTGCACTAAAGGCATTCCTTCCCTCTGTCCGGGGAAGAGTAGTGCAGGTGTTCACGGACAACACCACCGTACTGCAACAAACAGGGTGGGGTGGGGTCATGGACCCTACGCCAAGAGGCTCTCCGCCTTTGGGCATGGCTGGAACATCAGAGCATATCCCTGGTGGTTCAACACCTGGCAGGTTCTCTGAACGCCAGAGCGGACAAACTCAGCCGCAGGTGCATGATGGATCACGAATGGCGTCTTCACTCGAAGGTGGTGCAAGGTCTCTTTCAGCAGTGGGGAGACCCTTGGTTAGATCTATTCGCCACCGAAGAGAACACGCAATGTCAGCAGTTCTGCGCTTTGGAATTTCCAAGGTGGCACTCGCTAGGCGACGCTTTTTGTCCCAAGTGGAGTTGCGGTCTTCTATACGCCTTTCCGCCTATACCACTTCGGCCCAGAGTGCTGACGAAGACCAAGCGCGACCGGGCCCAAGTCATTCTTGTGGCTCCGGATTGGGCATGAAGAGTCTGGTATCCCGAGCTGTTACACATGGCCATCGATCCTCCGATCAGACTGCCTCTTCGGGAGGATCTTCTGTCGCAGCAGCAGGGGACGGTCCTCTACCCAAACCTGTCCAGCCTCCACCTCCTTGCGCGTGGAGATTGAGCGGCGGCAGTTGACAGCTTTTGACCTTCCTCCTGAAGTCTGTAACGTTATCTTGGCAGCCAGGCGTCCCTCCACTAAAACGGTATACGCCTGCAGATGGAACAAATTTGTGGCATTGTGCACAGCAAATGCTGTGGATCCCCTTTCCGCCCCTCTTTCTGAGGTTCTCTTGTTCCTCCTTTCTTTGGCCCAGCAGGGCTGTGCTCTGGGCACTCTTAAGGGCTATCTCTGCCATTTCAGCCTTTCTTAGGCTTCCTGATCAACCATCTCTTTTCAAGTCCCCTATTGTAAATAGATTTCTTAAGGGCATTACTCATCTCTTCCCTCCTATTCCTTTCGTAATGCCTCAGTGGAACTTGAACTTGGTTCTGACTTATCTTATGTGGGATCTCTTTGAGCCGCTACATATTTGTCCTCTCAGACTTTTAACTTTGAAAACTGCCTTCTTGGTGGCCATCACCTCTGCTCGCAGGGTGAGTGAGCTTCAAGCCCTTTCTTCTAAACCTCCTTTCCTGGCTGTTCATCCGGACAAGGTTGTCCTTCGCACTAGGCCTTCTTTCCTTCCCAAAGTGGTTACCTCTTTCCACATAGGACAGACCATCTCTTTGCCCACCTTCTTTCCGCATCCTTCTAAAGAGGAAGAGCGGCTCCATCGTCTGGATCCAAAACGTGCGCTTTCGTCCTATCTGAATCGCAAAGACAATTCCGGGTGGATGACCAACTCTTTGTTGGCTACGTGGGCGTCAAGAAAGGTCGGACCGTACAAAAATAGACCATCTCTCGATGGGTCGTTCTTTGTATAAAAATCTGCTATTCCTTGGTGAAAAAGGAGCCTCCAGTAGGGCTGCGTGCCCATTCCACCAGGGCAAGGGCAGCTACTACTGCTTTGGGGCGTGGAGTCCCCCTTCATGACATCTTCCAGGCAGCTACGTGGGCTTCACTGCACACGTTTACCAAACACTACTGCCTGGACAGCCAAGTCCGGAGAGACTGCTTCTTCGGCCATTCGGTTCTCCAGGACGTTCTGGTGTGAACTTGGTTCGCAGACCCACCACCGGGGTTGGTATTTCTGGGGTATCTATTCTAAGGTGAGGAATCCATAAATGTCTCTTTCAGATGAACAAGTTATTTACCTTCGTTAACGATATATCTGTAAGAGACATAGATTAGTTATGGATTCCTCACCGCCCCACCCATCCTCCCCGTTCTGCGAACTGACTTCTAGAGTAAAGGACTCCCTTTCAGGGCCCTAGTTTTCGTGCACCAGTGGTCAGTGTCTTGCATGGCTCTGCACTTCTGGCGTGGAATGTCGTGTAAAGAACTGACGTTGGCGCACGAGGGCGTCGCCTAAGTAGATACTGCGACGTCATTCTGGCGCCCACGACGCCAACGACTAACGCGGAGTCGACCAACGCCACCTATCGACGCGCAGGGGTACTGCTGAGGAAAAAATTCTCCGGATCCAGTCTGACGCCTGGGGGTAATTCTAAGGTGAGGAATCCATAACTAATCTATGTCTCCTACAGATATATCGTTACCGAAGGTAAGTAACTTGTTCTTCAGGGCTTGTACAAAGGTTGATATCTGGGCTCTGAAACCAGGGAAGACCAGGGATAAAGTAGAGACCTCTAGCCACAGATTCCATACCGTAGAATATTCCCCAGGCATCAGACCGGATCTGGCAATTTTGTTTGAGCAGTCCTCGTGCGCGCCCGTGTGTGGTGGTGTTCGGCTCCACGTGGCATCGTGCACGCCGGGAGTGACAAGTGCAGTGCCTATATAGGCCTGCTTGCAGTGCAAGACTATGCTTCTGGAGGCCAATCGCTAGTGAACCACGAAGCTCCTGTCCACTCAACATGCGACTCCGCACTGCTCCAGGTCACAAGGGAGGTCTCGGGACCGCTCTTGGAGTTTCTTGCACCGGTCATGGTCACTTTCCTGGACTTCTTCCAGTAAGTCACACAAGAAGTCGTCGAATTGCTTTTTGACTTCTCTGCATCATTCCAAGTCATTGGACGAGGCACAAGAATGACATCACAAATCTAGGTTCTGCTCCTGCATTGTCTCCGTGGAGCCGGAGTCTGGTTCGTCTCTGCTTTCCCCTGAGCTCATGAAGCCGGAGTGGGCTCCGCCAAACTATGTAAATTGTATGAAGATATGCACCTCATTTTTCAGAGGTCGGACCCCCCTTGAGCTCCTTTGGGCCCCATGGGTTCAGGAGGGGCACAGACTGGATTTCTGCCGGCGGGTTTGCCCTCAGCTCAGTCGGGCCTTCAGGTACCATTAGTGGATCTGGACCGGTCCCAGCCCAGACTTTGCAGTTTCCTCCATGGTTTGTTCCAGTGGCACCGTTCCCAGCGCTGGCTACCTCATCGTGATTCCTGAATCAGATACGTAGCTGCACCGACATCACACAGCACCTTAACTGACCGATCCAGACAGACTAAATGGGAAACAGTCTTATTTTCATGAAAGGAGCATAAATGGTCCCGACCCCCTAGAAGAGTCCATGACCGAATATAACTGCTATGAGCAACTGGCTGATGCCTGTGGTCTGGATAACTCATCAGACACAGGTCTCCTCTCTCCTCCTACAGTGGCTGCAGAGGAAGGGGGCTTCTGAGTTCTTGGACCCGACGCTGCCTGCGGTGGAAGTCAAAACTAACATTTTGACAAGTGCTTCAACCCAGGGTATCCTCCTCAGAACCCCTATTCCCTTTTAATGAAGCCCTCACTGATGTCCTGCTCAGGGCCTGGGCCAAGCCCTTCACAGGTACTCCTGTGCACAGGACCATCACCCGCCACCATTAACCTACTCCCGGGGATCTAGCCTTTCCGCCCATACCATTCCATCCCCGTATTCTCAAGAAGATCAGAACTGACAGAGTCCAAATCATCCTTGTGGCACTGTATTGAGCATAGAAAGTCTGGTATCCCGAACTCCAGAGCATAAGCATTGGTCCTGAGTGACTGAGTGTTTAAACTCCCTCCCAAAGACTGTGATGTCGTCTTGGCAGCAGGGCGTTCCTCAAGAAAAACAGTATACGCCTGCCAATGGGACAGATTTGTGGCTTGGTGTATTGCAAAACATGTTGACCCTCTGTCTGCACCCATGTCTTGTCTTGTTGTTTGTGCTGTTACTAGCCCATCAAGGCCTTGCTTTGGGCACAGTTAAAGGGTACCTTTCAGCCATCTTGGCTTTCTTGCGGTCGCCGACTCAACCCTCCCTGTTCAAGTCATGCAAGGTTTACAACACGTTTCCATCCACACCTTTCAGTATGCCCAAGTGGGACCTTAATGTAGTTCTTGCGTTTCTGATGTGCCCACCATTTGAGACCATACACAGCTGTCTTCTTTGACTGTTCACCATCAAAATAGTCTTCCTTGTGGCTATTACATCTGCCAGGAGGGTTAATGAGTGTCAGGAGATCTCAGTCAACCCTTCATATACTACCTTTTTCCAAACTGGTCCTTACAACCCATACCTCCTTTCTACCCAAGGTTGTGATACCTTTTCACATCGGACAGAACATCACGCCGCCGACTTTGTTTGCCTCACCTCACCCATCCAGAGAAGAGGATAGACTCCACTGCCTGGATCAAAAAAGAGTGTTATTTTTCAACATTGATTGTATTAAAGGATTCCAGGTAGATGATCAACTCTTTGTGGGTTTTGTAGGAGTGAAGAAAGGAAAAACAGTGCACCAGAGAACCATCTCTAGATGGATGTACTCAGCATTAAGATTTGCCATGCACTGGTCAAAAAGCAACCCCCTGAAGGTTTGCAGGCTCATTCCACCAGAGCCAAGGCTGCGACCACTGCGTTAGCTCGCGGATGTGAGCATGCCTGCACAAGTTTGCCAAGCGCTAATGCCTAGACTGCCCGGTCCGGCATGATGGGCATTTTGCCTGTTCAGTCCTCCAGGACTTTTTAGTGTAAACAGTCCGCAGACCCTCCTCTGGGGAGACTGCTTTGGTATCTGTTCTAAGGTACGGAATTTGCAGCTAGAAGTCTCTGTCAGATGAACAAGTTACTTACTATTGGTGAACCCGTACTACAGGGGAGTGCCTCTCTGTCTGACCGAAGTAATAATAACCCTCAGTGTAGGCCTCCTCTCCTAGAGGATAGTTTCAGAAAGGTGAGAACATTAGGCCTCATTACATAAGCACAGAATGAATGGGTCGCTAGGCAGAGATCAGACTAGCTCTGATGAAGGCCAGAGACCCTTATGAGCTTTCCCGTAAGTTGAAAACTTTATTTCTGTTCATCAAAACCATAAAAGTTCATATAAAAACACACTGTAAAAGTTATTAAATATACAACAATTTATTAAAAAAGGAAAAATATGATATTGCATTTCCTAAGTCAAACGGCTATCTAAATGCAAGCAGAGAAACTGGATGGAACTCCTACCAGCCAACAAAAACCTCATAAAAGGTACGCTATGCTCCCTGGGAGTAGCTGGAAAGGCTTCATTGCAACTGCAACATAGTGCTGTTCGAAAGATAATCAGGAATATTAAACCGACCTATATTGTGTAATAATAAAGTACCATAGCAAGTTGATTAATTAGTTGTCGTAAATACGTGGACAAGAATAGTGCAAATATGCATGATATCATAAGGACATAACAGAATTGAAATTGTTAAAAAAGAAAATATAAAACATTAAAAATTGCGTATACGGTCATTATTTTTTAAGGTTGCCTAAAGGACATATTAGCCAGTGGTGACAACCTTAAAAACTATATACTAGTTTAAAAAGGCACATCTTTATAAGCACTGGTTGACCTTAGATAAATCTGCGTAGGCAATCCCTAGATCAACAGCAGTGAATTTTAGTAAATTCTAGGCTTGCGTTTTAATTATCCAAGCACTTAGTTCTTATATACTAGGCAGCTTTCAAAAAGCTTGACACAGGTAGCACTATTTTATGTCTTGTGTCGGTTTGGTAAATTTGAAAAGCCCCCTGGTAGTGCTTGGTTCCCAGATTTAAACATACTGGTCTTTATCCATTTTGTATGGAGGCAGAAGAACAGGATGTGCTGGGCTTTTTCCTGCGCTGCATTGCATACCGGACATGTGTCGGTGCTGGACAAATGATTGGACTAAGTACTGCTTGTAAAGCAAGCTATGGGGAGAGGGTCCAGTCGTAACTGAATATAGAGCTTTCTTGATAGTGGAGTTTGTAAAAAGTCAAAAAATTCTTCAAAAATGTAGTCCTTTTTGAGTTCAGAAATGAATAAGAGTGCCGAGTGACAGTGCACCACAGTGGGACGCCTGAACAGTTTGCCAAAAGGACTATTTTACAAGCAGAATTGCACTAGCAGTAATTGTACTGGGGTCAGACCAGAACCTGCCCAGACCAAGATTGGAAAGTGAGCTCTGTATTTATTTTAGCCAGGGAATATTTAAAGACTGGGGCCTATTGGTTAAATCACTTGGGGCTGCTCTGAAGTGTGCCAATTCTTCTGTTGTCCAGAGTCTTAGCCAGTACACAGTGCACTTTAGCATGGCAGTCACTTATCTTGTGTAGGTTTAGGTCCAGGTACAAAGTAAGTAAAGGAGAGCTTTGTGGAAGTTTAAGTAACGCTCTTATGAAGGAATTTTCAGAGGGAAGTAAACCTTCAACTTGGCTGTGGCCCCACAGCTGAGCACCATAGAGCGCAATGCTGACAGCCTGTGCTATATAGACCTGAAAGGCAGGGTAAACTGGAAAAAGATTTTATCCCCCCAAAAAATTAACGATAGCACTAGATCTGTATTTTAAGCAGACCTTGTTCTTGGCTAGTTGTTTTCTCCAGCCATCATTCTCTGCCAGGCTAATGAGATAATCAAACTCCTTAACTCCTTCGAGGGGTTTGGATTCCACAATAATTGTGCGCCTGTTTGTCCTCTTCAAATTCAAGCTCATGAATTTGGTCTATGAGGCGTTGATTTCAAGGCTGCTTCACTTGCAGAGCTGATCGAACTTATCGACTAGGGTCTGAAGGCCTCTGGGAGTTTTTGAATTCAGGAGGGTGTCATCTGCGAAAAGTACCACTAGAATCTTCTTCCCTGCCAGGGTGGGCGAATCAGTATCTGATTTCAACAAGACATCTATGCAACTATTGATGAAAAGTAGAAACAGTGTGGGTGCCAGCGCACCCCTTGTGTACCCCTCTGCTGCTGGCTATCTTGCCCGTAAGTTCCCCTTCCAGGCTGCAGTGAACCCTAGCGTTGTTATCACTGTGCAAGCGAATGATGATAGACAGACACTCCAGATTGCGAGAATACCATGCTTTAAAATGGGACTCCCACTCACTAGGTAGCACATGGGATTCGGGTTTGTTGTGTCCCATTTTTCCCTCATGTGTAAGCAAGTGCCAAAAAAGCTTATAGTCATTGGCCGCCTCAAATAGTTTGCCCATAGTTGCTTTGTCCACGCCTTCTTGGCAGCCTGGGGTGCTGCTCTGTACCGGATTCTAGCTGTCCTGATAGTTCCTCTGTCACCCAATCTTACAGCACTTGTGAGTTTTAATTTCTTAAGTGGCAGTTTGCATCGAACCACTAGCTTGATTTCAGTCTACAGGCCTTGATGCACCTCTTTTTGGTAAAAACCTGCTGACTTTTTCAAAGAGTACATTATGGGTCTCTAAAATGCTACTAGGCTTGAGTGAGTAGGTTTGAAAAAAGTCAAGGGCTGTCGAGGTATTTGTCCTGATGATGTTCAGTGCTGCATCATTGGATTCAATGGAAGACCACCTAACGGTCCTCCTGTTATTGGTTAGAATTCGATTGTTGCTTCCCTTATCCTGTGCTGGGTGTAATCAATTTGATAGTGGCCCGTCAGAAGTAGAGTGAATGGGTTGTGGTCCCTTTCTGTTCTGAAGGCTGCAAAGAAATCAGTCAGTTCAGACCATATTTCAAGATTAATGAAAAGCTAATCTAGGTGGCTACTATAGAATCCCGTCTTGAATGTGGGGGGCATGTCTACCATCGGAGGTCGAATGCTCATGGCAAGCCCGAATGACATGGAAGAGCGTTAAATCGATCACCTGGTGGGCTGTCTTTGTCAGGTATCTAACTGGAGGAGAGTCGATAGCCGGTATACCCCAGTAAGCATCCTTCTCCCTGATAATAATGTCGGTAAGTGTGGAGGGTTCAAAGCAAACATTGAAGTAACCTCCCATTATGGTACATTTATTTTTCTTAACTGACTTCAAAAGTTGGTCTAGAAAGCGCAGGGTGGGGGAATCTGTTACTAGGTATGTGCCATTGCATAATGCTAAATTCAAGATCAAGATATCCTGACAGGAGCAAGAGATTACCTTAACTGAACGTAGATGGAAGTTTTGACCCAAGTACACAGTCCTCCCGCAGCTTGCTCCACCAAAGCAGACCATAACCTGGAAGCATCTAAATCCCGACCTCAATGCATGAGTAGTCCTCGCGTTTCCTTGAGAAAGCATATGTCATAATTATCAATAAAAGAGCTCCAGTCTCTATCAGAAAGTCTACTTTTGAGGCCAGCCACATACCAGTAGACTATTTTCAAGTTGTCTGAGGTTAGGGGTTCAAAATCAGTGGATTGGCCAGGTTCACTGTGCTGTCCTTGATACTGGCCCACACTATCCGTGGGGGTTTGTGAAAAAAAAAAAGACTGTGTATGCTGGCTGAGTGTTGCTAGGGATGTTGGTTAGGGTTGCAAGGTCTCCTTGACGAATTGGGGAGTGGATGTCAATAGTGGCATGCTCGCTCAAAGGAAGGAGAGGCTCTTGATTATGCCCCTTCAGACCACAGGCATTGGGGAAATAATTCACACACTTCAGTGGGACTTCAGGAGGCAGGGTTAAGAGCTCTTGGTTAGTGCTCATGTAGTCCATTGTGTTAGAAGGAGGGGATTGCAAATAAGGATTGTCCCTTCTTGAGCTGTGAGGACCTGCCAGAATAGGGGTCCTTGTAAGAATGGACTTAAATTGAATCTCAGATCCTGGGGGCGGGTCGGAGGCCAACAGCGAGGAGCCCGTTTGCTATTGTAGCCCTAGTCAGTGTGACTTTTAATGTAGTCCCGGTTAGAGCCTGGTAAAGGGTGTTCTGCGCGCACTGTGTCGTCCCGGATAACTGAGTAAATGTGCCTTACACTCCTGGTCCAGTGTGTTTCTTTGTTAATGAATGATTCTGTGTTTTCAGTAAGTTGTTGAGCTTGGGATAGCTTTGGGACATTCACCATAAAGATATCGCTTTTAGTCATTGCAGCAAGGCGAGGGACTTTCTTTAAGTAAGGTGGAGCTTGGTGAGGAAAATATCGATCTGGGTGGTTCACAGTAGGGAATCCTTGGGAAGTAAGCTGGTTCAAGGGCACAGGTGTTGACTCGGGGGTCAGGCACTTCGCACTGTTTCTAGCTCTGCTAGGACTCTTGGGGGGCAAGCTTCTAAGCATATTGGGTTGGGGATGAGGAATAAAGGCAGACTGCGGGAGGGAGAAGGGAGTATATCATGATTTACATGAGCTCTGGCTGTATGTTCCGAGAGGTCATTCAGTTTGGGTTGGGCTTTTCTTGAGTAGGGGAGGGCGCAGGAAGAAGGGGTTCCATCTTGATCGTGTCTCGGCCCCGGGGAGGGAGGCGTTCACCTGTTGCATGTGTTTTTCATTGCATCACAGAGCTTAATCACTAAGCGCTTTAGGTCATTTACTTCCAGTTGCAGCTGCTTGATTAGGGGGTCATTTGGGTGGCAGCGGGAGCAGGCGCTGCCATATGATCAGTTTCGGTTTGCATGTCTCTAGATGGAAGCTTATCAGAAGAGCAAGACAGGCTGGCTATTGCTCCAAGTGGTGCAAATCTATTGCTGCATGGAATCTGTGGAACTCTTAACAGTGCTGAGTCAGCAGTACTTGGTGGATTGGGAACAGTGTTAGAGTCATAATTAGACTTGCCACAGTTGGAGGGAGTATTGTCCAAGGGCGTAGCCTGTATGGTCCTTTTCTATTCGAAGAAGTTAGCTAGCTTCTGTTGGCTGCACAGCTCCTTTGAAATAGGTGGTAATTTATCTCCCAATAGTGATTCAACTTCTTCTATTAGGTTATCTGAATAAGAGGTCACACAGTTCTCTGCTAGATGTTTAGCTGCCCTCTTGTGGCCTTTTTCCCACTTTCGAACTAACTGTCGCTTTTCTCTTGCCCATCTCTGAGGGATTCCCCAGTCAGAGTAGGTCTTTATAGATTTGGGTATTTTTACAAAAAGTCCTCAGTAGAGCTAAAATAGCACAGGCGCGGTTGCAAGATCATTGGAAAATAGATGGCATTCAAGTCAAATCTCTTCCCGGACATGTCACTGTACGCATGGAGTGCCCAAGCTCAACCTCGCATAGCTGTGGAGACGGTCGTTGCGGCGCCTGTCCCCTTGCCAGTAGCACTATATAACACCTACAAACGACCCCGGGATGACATCGACACGGTTGCCACCCTGCGGTGGGCGTGGGATGAGTTAAGGAAAAGAGCTGCCATTCCCATCCTTTATGCCCCGTCAATTCCCTTGGCACACAACCCAATGCTACACACCATGGGGGAGGGTACTAGTAGAACATTAGCACAGAAAATGGGCCTTCGTACCTTTGCAGACCTTTATCCAGAAGAAACTTTTAGGTCCCCACCAGCTGCACCCGAAGGACAAACTATACCTTTTGCTGAACTATTTGTATATTATAAACTCCGGGCAACCTGTAGATCCTTACATGATACATTCCGGTGCTCTCCACCAACCCTCACGGCATTAGAAAATGTGCTTAAAACAGACTCGCCGCGAAGACTCATTACACGTATTTAAAATCACATGCAAGACTCTATTCCCGTGACACGGCCACGGGCATTCCAGGCTTGGAACGAGGAATTGCAGACTCCCCTCACGGAGGTACAGTGGGCTTATTGTTGTAGCCAGCTTACGGCCCTGTCTCCCAACTACAAACTCCGCTTGATGCACTTTAAGTACCTTCATCGGTTCTATAGGACACCCTCTAGTCTGCATCGCATGGGACTGAGGGATGATGACAGCTGTTGGAGATGCGGGTTTACTCCAGCTGCATTCTTACACATGGCCTGGAGCTGCCCACGGCTGTCGTCGTACTGGTCCAACATATTCACTACGATTCACCAGATAACAGGTGCAATAGACAACCCTGACCCCCTACAGGGCCTGTTGGGATACGTGAAGGAGACGCCGATAGGAGTTCGCAAACTCCATGCCCTGTTACTCCTGTTTGCTAAACGCCAAGTGGCCATACATTGGGGGAGGAAGAGGGCACCATCTGTAAGGGACTGGATCAGGGATATAACATTTGGTCATTCGCAATTGACTACCTTTTGGGAATTGATGCCATCAGCATCCAGGCCTAGAGACATATGGGAACCATTTGTAACGTGGGCCCGAGCACGGCAGGAGGCGGAGGGACATGTATCGTAGGCCTAAGTTGATTTCTAGACGGGTATAGGTGGGCATGGGAGTGGTTGATGCACTTCGGTGATAACATGATATACAATAGACATCGACTATACACTGACGGGATTTATTGTTTGTGTGTGACTTAATGATGTGCGGTAATGAAACCTAAACTGCAGTCCAGTTGGTGCCGATATTTCTGTTGTACTATGTAGGCTCTCAAGATTTTATGTATTATGCAGAGGAACGTACACGCATATGAATAAGATTGTAAGTATTGCGATATGTGGACACATGACCAACTTATGTACTGTATTGCAACTGGCTTGTTGTTCGCAATGTTTGTAGCAATGTTTTTAAAATGCTAATTTTTTTTTTTTTAAAGTTCAAATCTCTTACCATCTTCTGGTTGATGACCAGTGAAGACTGGCCCACTCACGTTCCTTGCTGCCGAAGTGAAGGCAGCTTTTTAAGTGCCTTCCTGACACGAACAGTGTGTGGGCAGCCTCCTTGCCACAAGTGAATCCGGTGCCCTGGATTCCTGCAACCCCCACCGGCTTTGATATCTGTCCCGTGGGGCTGCGGGAGTCAAGGCAGGATTTTAGCCACCTTCCTGAATCAAAGCGTGGGTGGCCCTCCTTGCCGCAAATGATGCTGAGCCCTGGAGTCCTGCAGCCCCCACTGGCTCAGATATCTGTCAGTTATGGGCTTTCCGAATGACCAAAACATGTTGGCACAATGACTTGCGTGGTTGAAACATAAAATGTCATCTTGCAGCTACATTTTTTCAGATTTTAACCATAGATGGGCTACCCACTAATAAAGAAAACAATCCAGGGTTAGCTCAAGATATTTTTTTAGTAATTGGATCCCTGTCATTATCCAATAATCATTTTATTTAAGAACTCCCAGTAATGGTTGAGTCCACCAGAATGGTCTTCACCTACTGTGGTGTGAAAAACCGCCGATGATGAAGCCGTCAAGTCACAAAATCCTGTCGGTGAGACGATTTTTCAAAATCTTTTAAGATTCCTGTAGGGTAATCATAACTAACAAAGGCATTTTTCTAGCAGTGACCTGGCACCTTTTGTGAGTATATTGTGATGTTGCAGCAGTGTCCAGGCTGTTCCCCTCTTTCTCTCCAATTGTATATACCTTTGCGACCCTCCCATTCTCACTTGTGAACAGTGACTTCTTCAAGAGGTCCTTGAGACCCTCACTCTGGCACATTGGTTTTATACCTCACCATGGCTCCGTGCTTCTGGTGCAGAAAAAGTCACCAAACTGAGGTCAGTGCCCTAGGGTAGCGCCTATATAGGCACCACGCACGTCACTTCTGGCACAGCCATCGACACCACGTTGAGCCAAACGACGCCACCTACCGGTGCTTAAGGGGACTGCGAAGTTAAGTAACTTGCTCTTGAAGTCCAGTAAGTAGTGAACTTGTTATGTAGAACCTGGTGTAGGAAAGTGGCTCTGTATATACTGCACCAAAGTAAGGTTCAGTGTGCACAGAGTCCCCAGTCCCCAGAGGTTTGGCAGAGGCTAAAGTTAGATATAACCTTACTCTCTAAAGTGGTAGCTTGGTCGAGCAGTAAGGCAGTATCAGAGGACAGTGTAAAGCACTTGTTGTACACACTCAGTCAGCAAATGAAGCCACACACTCAAGAACTGAACTCTAGGCCAATGGTTTGTATATAAAAAAATATATGCTTGTTTTATTTTAGAACCAACAATAGGGTCAAAATATACTTTCTCAGTATGAGATGTTCTGGTTAGCCACCTTACAAATAGGCAATAGACTTGTTGGTGGTAATAATCACAGTTGGTGCAAGAGGCAACACAGGGTCAAATACAATGCAACATTGAGCTTAATGGAAAATTGTGATTAATTACAATTAATTACTTTGTAGGTTACTTTTCTAACCACAGGACTGGATCCTGGATTCAGTCCTGGGACACTTCCTGGAAACAGGTAAGAAAAAGCGTTTTGGTTATTGTAGTGATTTTTGAGGAATATTACTGTATTTCAAAAGTCGACACTTAGAAACTTTTCTGGGTAAAATTACCAATGTTATCCTATGGAAGGAAATGCAGTTTGCAAGCAAAGCAGGTTTACGTTACTTTTGTAATCCAGTGCTGGGTTCTCGGGTTCAGCACTGGGGTATCTAGTTAAAACAGGTAAGTAATTACGTTTGTATCGTTGGCACGATTTTTAAAGAATATTTGTAAAATGCAGAAATCGACACTTAGAAACTTTTTCAACAAAAGCAGGCAATGATATCCTATGAGAGGAATTTCGAGTTACTGGTAAGTACGGTAAAAATTACTTTCCATGGTTGGTACTAGTCTAAAAGAGGCAGTACTGACGTCTCTCCTGATAGCAGGTGAGTAGTTCGGAATTCGTTACTGTTGTGATTTTTAAACAATATTTTAGTATTTCAAAAGTAGACCCTTAGAAGAAATTTCACAGAAAACCAGTCAATGGATCCCTAGGGAAGAAAATGGAGTTAGCTGTAAGTAACGTTGGGATTACTTTTTAGGGCCAGTGTTGGGCACCCCGGTCCAGCACTGGGGCCTCTTCTAATGCCAGGTGAGTATTTTCGTTTTCGTGACTCGGTTGATTTTAGGTGAATATTTTAAAGTTCCAAAACTCCACACTTAGAAGAAATTCCAGGTGCGAGCCAGTCAGTGTTACCCTATGGAAGGAAAGTGAGTTATCGGTCTTTGGGTAAGAACTCGACTGGCAGAGTTAAGGTTCTGGGCATAGACTCAGGGGTCCCCCAGTATCAGGTAAGTACAGTTGTTACACCCTCAGCGGCACAGGGGCGGCCGGGTGCAGAGTGAGTAGGCCCAATGTTATCCTATGGCAGGCAGGGGGCCTCGGGTTGGTGGCTGCTGGCAAGCAGGCCACGCGGCTGTGGGAGCTGGGCTCCTGGTCACTTGCCCAGGGCAAATGGGGAAGTAGGTTAGGATAGAGGTTGCACTTCCAGGGGCACTCGGGCGGCTGGGTGCAGGGTGCTTTTGAGCCGTCGGGCGCTCAATGTTAACCAATGGAGATCTTGGACGGTGAAAAAAGGCTGCAGGCTCGGGGACGGTGATTCTTCAGGGGCGACCAACAATTTGTGAGGTAAGTTGGGGTCTTGGAGGATAGGTAGACACCCAGGAGTTGGGCACAGGGGGCCATGGGGCGCCGGGTGCAGGGGTGTCTTTTGAGGTCGGGAAATCTTACCCCCTGCTGGTCGCGGTTGGAGGGTCCCTTGTCCTGAGGCTGCAGGCGTCGTCTGGGTCGTCGAGGAGGGTCCTTGGGCACTGGATTCCAGGTCAGAATCGCCGGGGGACGTCCTCAAAGTCTTGGTTCACTCAGGCACAGGCCGGGCTCGGCGGGTGCAGAGGGTGCAGGTTTCGCGGTTCCGTGCCAGGGCTGGGTCTTTTGGAGTTTGTTCTTTTGAGCAGTACCACTGCTCGTGGGAGTCCCTGGGTTGAAGGCTGTGGCACAGAAGTCAGGTCCTCCGGGGTTTTTGAGGTTGCTGAGGCCGGGGTTCCACAGGAGCAGGTTCAGAGGTCGACAGGCCGGTAGGGCTGGGGCCAAGTCAGTTGTCGTCGCCTCCTTGTTAGCAGCTGCACGGCTGGTCTTCTTGCTTCGTCTTCTCTTCTTGTTTTTGGATTCGGGAACTGAGGAAGGAAGGTTCAGGGAGCCCCTAAATACTAAATTTAGGGGTGGTTACAGGTAGGTAAGGGTAGGGGCCAATGGGTCCCTTCCCTGGGGTGGGTACACCCCCTATTCTCCTCCTCTCCAGTGGGAGGGGGCAGGAGCCTGTCCCTGGTTGGCTGGGTCCCCCCATCCTCAAGATGGCGGGGACTCGAGTTTGGGCTTCACCTCGTCTCCCCCACCTTAGGGGTGGAGTTGGCAGAGGTGGGCACAACCCATTTCCTGCCTCTGGTTTTCCCGCCGGTTCTCCCGCCAGAAGTGGGGGTAGAACCAGTGGGGACCAGTTTGCTGGAAGCAGCAAGTGGTCTGGGGAAGCTCAAAAGGCGGCAGGCCTTTGAAGCTCCCCCTGCCCATCCTGGGGGAGGAGGCTTTGGCACCTCGCCCCAGGATGCGCATTCTTTCAGGCACCTGAGAGCAGAGGCTCTCGACCCAGGGGTCAGGAACATGTCTGGTGGTGGCAGCCTGGGCAGCCACTCAGCCCGGACACTGGAGGTCGGGTTGGTTTCAGGGGGTATCTCTAAGATGCCCTCTGGAGTGCGTTTTACATTAAATCCCACACTGGCATCAGTGGGGGTTTAATGGGCTAAGAAGTTTGATACCAAACTTCTTAGTTTTCAGTGGGGCCATTATGGTGCTGTGGAGTTCGTAATGACAGACTCCCAGCACCATATACTCTTAATGGCAGCACTGCACTTACAATGCCCAAGAATGGACTTGGGCACTGTAGGGGCACAGGGCTCATGCCTCTATGCCCTCACCACTGGCATAGTGCACCCAGCTAGAGGGGTGGCTGACCTAGGCCAGGGCAGTGGCTTGTAGGCATGGCACACAGGGATGTGTGCCATGTCGACTCTTCGCTTTTGTTCTGCACCAAGACACGCAGCCTGCAAAGGCAGTGTGTGTGTGTAAGGTACAGGGTCCCTAAGGGTGGCACAACAAGTGCTGCAGCCCTTAGGGGCCTTCCCTGGTCACAGTGCCCTGGGTACCCATGGTACCATTTACCAGGGGCTGACCTGTGGCCAGGGATGCCAATTGGGTGTAGGTATCAATGCAGTTTTAGGGAAGGAACACAGGCCCTGGGTACCTGGTTGGCAGGAGCCCAGGTCACACTCAGTCAAAGCACATCAGCATTTCAGCAAAAAGTGGGGGCATACCATGCAAGAAAGATGGCACTTTCTCACACCTGGTGGATGAAATGAGATTTGATTTTCATTATACAAGTATTCTTTGAGAAAACAGTCCGCTATTTGATTCTTTTCTGCTGCTTCTTTCGGTAAAGAATACAAGTTAACTTTGTACAGTTTGGAAATTTTGGCATAGAGGTTAAACTGTTAGTACAAGTTGACAAGCATATACTTTAAAAAAAATTCTGGGGGCGTGGCCGGGCAAGCTGGCAGAGCGGACATAGCTCGTCTCGGCTCCCGGTCCACGCGCTGATCCGGCCTAGCTCTAGGCGGCTACATGGCTTCTTCCGGGCTGACATTGCTCCCTCCCTGAAGCGGAGTGTCTGAGGCACCTGTGGAGCAACTTTGGCCGTCCCTGGGACAGGGGAGACGCCTGCTATCCTCGGCGGCGGCGGAGGCTGACGGCGCGCAAAATGGCGGCCGGAGTCGTGCGGGAGACGCTGCGGACTGAGGCTGCCCCCGAGAGGTAGGACTGCTGCCGCGCTGCTGCATCGCGGGCCCCCTCGCTGACTCTTCTGCTCTGGGGAGCACAGGATTGAATCCTACTTTGGTGGAGGGCCCCTACCCTCGCGACAAGTCATTGGACGAATGCCTGACCCTAAGATGGCGGCCGTCGGCGCTCTTCGGACGGCGAGTGGCGCCACACTCTGCTCATCCTGACCTGGCCTGGCTCCCTGCACAGATAGCGGTCTTCCCCCACATCGCCAGTCTGCCTCCTGGTCACCCTCCGGTCTGGGGCGTCTCACCCCGCCGAATTGCCCCTCAGGGCCCTGCAATATCAACCTGATTAGCCTATGAGTCTGACCCGACCCCGGCAGCACAGATGGCGCTGAGGTGATTGCGCCCTGGGAGATCCCAGCCTCTTCACACCACGACGCCGGCGGCTGTCGGCGCCTGAAGGCCGGACCTAGCCTACGTCTACGATGCTGGGTGGACAGGCGTAAATCTCAGGCACGAACGGTCGGGCCACAGTCTACGGCACCCCTCCCTGGTCCTTAAACGCAGGTTGTATCTCACAGGCCTTGCTGGCGCCAACTAGCTATGACCTACGCTACGGGAGGCACTTCGGATTGAGGGAGCGTGCTTCCCCTCACAGAACCCTTGTCTGGGACCCTGGCAGCCCTCCCTCTACCTCCAATCTCCATTTCAATCACCGGTACTAGTTAGCGCGGCGGCTTCAGCTTCGTCCCCTCGGACAGCTGCTCGGGACCTGCCTGGTCCGCGCCCTATGCCGCCAAAGAAGGTTCTGAGGAGGACGACGAGTAAGCAGCCGGGTAAAGTCTCAGACTTTTTCCTTCCCTCGGATAAGCGCCCGACTCTGCGAGGAGACGCAGAAACCACAACGATGGCTCTCACGAAGGCGGACATGGCGGATATGTTTAAGGATTTCAAAGCGGTCCTCCGCAAGGACCTGAGCCAGGATATTACCACCTCCATATACCAACTGCGGGCAGATCTAACGGACCGGCTGACCTCCCTACAACAAGATGTAGACTCCGTGGGCACTAGGGTTCTCGACCTGGAGACACACTCTCAGGAGCAGGAGCGACTAACTTCAGAGCTGAGGGGGGATGTCCGCCAACTTCAGGAACAGCTCCACCAATCTTTACTCAAGACGGAGGACCTAGAGAATCGGTCTCGGAGAGAGAATGTACGCATTAGAGACCTTGAGGAGGGCGCGGAGGGGCCTGATCTGGCAGCTTTCGTGGGGGGCCTGTTCGCAGAGATTTTGGCTCCCCAGACACTTAAAATTAAACTGGACAGGGTACACCGTGTGGGCATCACACAGCCTGGTGAGAAGAGAAGACCACGCGATGTCTTAGCAAAATTTCATTCTTTCAAAGTGAAGGAAGCAGTCCTCCAGGCGGCCAGAGCAAAGAGCGCCATTGCATTTCAAAATTTTCCGTGCTCCATCTACCAAGATTTAGCTCCGGCAACGTTGGCACGGAGACAAATGTTTAGAGGCATTACTACTAAGCTACGTGAGGACCACATTCGGTACAGGTGGACTTATCCATTTGGACTAAGCTTCGATTATAAAAACAAACGCCACCACATCACCGACTTGAAGGAGGGTCAGGAGCTCTTGGGTCTCCCGCTGGATGAATCGGACGCCACATCAGATAAAAATGGAGCTCCATCACGAGGATCGTCAACGGCTTTTGGATGGTCGGCAGGCACGCGCAGGGGCCGACGATGACTGGTTTAGGCTCTCCTCTGGATCTAGGGTCTGCCGTTCTCCTGAACTCACCGGGGGTCCTGGCCCTCTGCGCTTCTTGCAGTTAAATGGTTAATCTCCTAGGCGCTGGCCGAGGGCTAGGACGGATCACAGCCTTCAGTGACACTCTCAGGTTACATGCCATGATCGCCTACACCAGGACTTCCAGTGGTCCGGCCTTATTGGAGGCCCCGATTGGCTGGGGAGGGACTCGAACGACTACGGACTGCCACCTCCTCACAGTAAGAACTATGCCTCTGGGTTGGGGGCTCTTTCCCTTTTCTGCCACACTTGTCCAGAGCGAAAGTTGGCGCTCTCTAGGAGTGATCTCCCTTGCAGGTATAGGGGGTTGACATCACCAGGGTGGGCTACATTCCTTAACGCCCCTTGTCCTCCTTTGCTGATGGCCACTGCAGACTCTCATTGTGGGAGGGATATGCATGTCACTGTTTTCTAGTCGTCACTAGACAATGTTAAGTTTTCCTTTTTAGGATCATGTCGCCGGGGTGGGCGTGGACGGGGACCTCGGACCCGTTGTTCCCCCTGGTTTCCGTGGGAGACACGTGCTCCCGGCGGAACTTTGTTATTCAATCTTGGAAATGTATTTCTAATTCTGTTTGGGTTTTTTGGGTGGGGGTTTGGGGTGGGTTGGGGTGGGGACTTGGTGGCGGCTTTTTATCATGTAGCTCTGGCGGGTCCCGGGGTACATGTACTCCTACGGTTTTGATGAATGAGCAACACACCTTTCTTAGGGAGATGGCGTCGTCACAGTACACTCAGGGGGCTTTTACAGAGTTTGCACATCTACTACTGACACTGTCAGTTACAATAGGAACCTGGAATGTCAAAGGCCTTAACTCCCCTCAAAAACGCCAGAAAGTGTGGAAGTATATTATCGATCACCATCTAGATGTAGTGGGGATCCAGGAGACACATCTCGCTAGAACCGAAGACACGCGTCTCAGACACAAACAATACCCCTTGATCTACCGTTCTTCGGCACTTACGAAACATAGGGGAGTAGCAATACTGTTTCGCTCCTCCATACAATTTCAACCCCTAGATGTTCTTGGCGATAGGGAGGGCCGCTGGGTCATGGTGAAGGGCCGTCTCAGAGGGAAGTTGTGCACCTTTGTAGCATTATACGCGCCCAACTCTGGTCAGACTTTGTTCCTACATACACTGCTGGGGAAAATGCTGGACTTTGCGGAGGAACAGATAGTCCTCATGGGAGACTTCAATTTGACTTGGCATAAGGGAATGGATAGCACACACTCGCAGCGCTCTGAACTGGGCTCTTTTTCCGCTGACACTCAACAACGAATCCAGGACTTAGGCTTACTAGACTCCTGGCGTACTATGTATCCACAAACACGGGATTATACCTTTTATTCCCATGTACATCGCACGTACTCCAGGATCGATTACGTTTTTATAAGTCAGTCCCTCCTGGGTTCCCTTCAAGACGCCAAAATCTTCCCTCTTTCCGTGTCCGATCATAGTTTGTTCTCCAACTGTCTGTCCTGGCGCGGGGACGCACCGGCTGCGCCCAGGTGGTACTTTCCGGCATCATTAACAAGAGATAAAGACTCCTGTGCTCAACTTAGAGACACAATTAAAGATTTTTTTGCGGTTAATAACCCAGAGGATACATCGGAGTTTATCACCTGGGACGCACTCAAATTAGTCTTCCGAGGGAAGTGTATTGCGCTTAACGCGGCACTAAACAAGCAACGCACTGGGGAAAGAGAGCAACTAGAGCGGGAGCTATCCTCTGCTGAAAATGCCCACAAACTGAACCCCACTAGACAGACTCTCCGGCATCTGACAGCTCTCTGCGGGAAGCTTTGCGCCATTTATAACAATAGAGCTGAGTTTACACTCCTTAAACTTCGCCACTTATCTTACTTCCAAAGCAATAAAATCGGCAAACATTTAGCCAGACAACTTCGAGGTAAACGGGAGAAAGAATACATAGGAGGCATGGTGGGGCCTGATGGTGTTGCCACGCACAAGGAGGAAGACAAAGCCGAACTCTTTGGCTCCTTCTATGATGCTCTATATACGGGGGAGGAACTAGAGGTTGCCAACCAACGGGATTATCTCCGCGAGTTGCCCCTACCTCAGGTCTCCAACGAATGGAACGAGCTACTCTCTGCTCCCTTCACCTATGAAGAAGTCAATGTAGCGATTAAAGCCCTTAAGCCCCACAAGGCCCCAGGTCCGGATGGGTACCGCTCTTTTCTATAAGACCTTCGCCCCAGACATCTGCCCCTACCTTACGCGTCTCTATAATAAGATGGCCGAAGCCGGGGAACCTACTGTATCTATGACTGAGGCCACGATCTCCGTGATACCAAAACCCGGAAACCCGGAAAAGACCCCCAATATTGTACCTCCTATCGCCCTATTGCTCCTCTTAATCTAGATGCCAAATTGTATTCCTCCATCTTAGCTAAACGATTGAATGATCTTATGCCTGACCTTATCCACCCGCATCAGTCCGGATTCATCAAGGGCCGCCAAACCCACGATAACACCCGTAGAATTATACACCTCATTGAAAAGGCCAATAGGCGCAAGATCCCTGCCGTTTTAGTGGGTCTAGACGCTGAGAAAGCCTTCGATCGTGTTAATTGGGAGTGCCAATTACCGACAACCTCGCTCCAGAGTGATAGTCAACGGGGTCAGCTCAGCCTCCTTTTTCCATTCCAGAGGCACCAGACAGGGGTGTCCCCTCTCGCCTTTACTCTTCGCTCTCAACATTGAGCCCCTGGCAATGGCACTTAGAGGTAATCGCAGTATCCGGGGTATTCCATTTGCTGGGGAAACTCATAGTCTCCCTGTTCGCAGACGACGTTCTCCTGTCACTCTCCGAACCGGACATCTCTCTCCCAGCCCTGCAGACTGAATTGGAGCGTTACGAATTAGTTGCAGGCTTTAAAATACATTTTAGCAAATCCTATATCCTTAACCTCACTTTGCCACCAACTGAGGTCCACAGGCTCCAACCCCTTACCCCCCTTGCATGGGCATCCTCCTCCATACAGTATCTAGGGGTTCAACTGACGCCGAGGGTCGAGCGGTTATATGAGGCCAACTTTCCGCCCATCCTCAACCGCATCCAAGTGAAACTCACAAAGTGGAGGCCCCTCTTCTTATCCTGGCTGGGCCGGATTCACGCAGTGAAAATGTCACTCCTCCCTAAGCTTCTCTATTTATTCCAGGCCCTACCTATAGAGCTCTACAGGGACTTCTTCCGACGAGTTAAGACTATGATCTTGCGGTTTATATGGCAGGGGGGGCGTGCCCGCTTCTCCTTTTCCATGCTACGTCGCCCTCGTTCCGAGGGGGGAGTAGGCCTCCCTGACATCCAGTTGTATTACAAGGCTGCGCAGCTAAGAGTCTTGGTCGAGTGGTCGAAGGGGGAATCCGATAAACATTGGCTGCACATGGATCGTAGTGTGTCTGGGAGAACCATCTGGGACTTGATCTGGCGCCCTAAGAGAGATAGACCCCCTAACACCTACATAGCGACGCCCACGCGCACCACTCTGAAAATATGGGATACACTGGCGGGAGACGACAGATGGACCTCTTTCCCCTCCCCGTTTACACCGCTACACTTTAATCCAGCATTCCCACCGGGTCCTCAAGAGGGGCCTTTCACTGCCTGGAGAGAGGGGGGCTGTCTTGCTTTAACTCACCTTTTCCATAACTATGACCCGCTCACCTTTGACAATTGCCAGCGGGACTATAACTTGGGAAACAGAGAACGATCTCACTATAACCAACTGATGCACTGGGCCCTCACGCCGCACATACGCGACGCAGCTACCCGACCCCTCACTAAATTCGAATCCTTCCTTACTAAGACCACGACTATGAAGGGAGTGATTTCCTTTATATACAAATTTCTTATCACCACTACAGTTTCTCCACGACCGCGCTACATGTCCATGTGGGACGACCTTATACAGCGTCCTATCTCGGATATTGAATGGGAACACCTGTGGACAGACATTACACGGTTCAATCACTCCTCTGACCTCCGGGAAGCCCACCTAAAAACCATGATGGACTGGTACCTCCATCCCTCTAGACTTAAGCGAATCTTTCCCAACACTTCTGACAGATGCTGGAGAGGGTGTGGGTTATTGGGAGATTTTAAACATATCTGGTGGGATTGCCCGACTATTCGGCCCTTCTGGGAGGAAATACTTGCGCACATTAAGGAGATCTTGGGGTACCCTATTCCAACCACTATAGAGGGGGTTCTTTTGGGTCTTCGCGATCCTGCACTAGAACATCAGACACGAGCAGACAAAACGATCTTGTGGCTTTGTATAGGCGCAGCGAAAGTTACCCTAGCGGCCGCCTGGAAAAAGGGAAGCGCCAGCGATATCCCTGTGGCACTCTAGATTGTGGAAACTTCTCAGCCTGGAACGCATGTCTGAAATCTTTCGAGATAACTTTAAAAATTTTGAATTCAAATGGGGTCCTTTGGTGGCCTTCCTTTCCCGAGGCCTACCGTCTGCTGTTTGCCCGTCGTCTATCAGAGCTCTGCATCTTTTTCAACTATGATCTGCCCTATATGGCCATAGTCAGACTAGAGGGTTGTACCTCGTCGCCACCAATGTCGGGGAGGGGGGAGGGAGGGAGGGGGTTTCTATTTTCTTTTTTTTTCCTTTTTAGTGTTGGCTTTTTTGTTTCACCCCTGGTTGGGGAATGTTGAAACACAACTAAGAATTGTTTGGATGCCTTCTGCAGTAGGTTTCAATGTTCCTCCCATCGCAAAAGAAAGATGGGACACATACGGACACTATGCCTATCACTTATAGTTCCTACCCACACCCCGTCAATACAAGGAACTGTATCGTTTTATTAGCAACCCAGTAATACCGGGGTGGGATAGGTATAGAATGTTAAGTGTTATTTGCTGCTTACAGTCTCATGGCACTTGAGGACCCCCTGCGAGGGGTGATTTGATAGTTTTGTTATATGATGTAATTTGTACAAAAAAACATAACTAATAAAAATATGTTTAAAAAAAAAAAAAAAAAAAAATTCTGTTTCCAATTAATGTCATTGGAACCTTTCCTGATATTTAGTAGTTTCAGTATGGTGGTGAATGGAAAGGTACTTATTTGAAAAAATAATTTTAAAAAATCACGTATGTGACCCCAAATGATGTACCTTGGATTTTAAGTCTCCATTGCCAGGCCTCACTCCCATCACTACACAGCTGTGAGCTTGTCTGCATTGTTCGAAATCCATTGAGACAAATGATGCGTAACCACTGCATTCACACCCATAGCCTCATTTGGGCACTGCACTTGTGGAACACTCCTCCAAAACATTTCTATAGGAACGGGTCTCAAATGGTGCTGAATGTTAGCACCCACGACTCACTGTTGAATGTAACACCTTTCGTCGCAAGCTAATGTTGCCAGCTGAAACCTGCTACTCACCTTAGAAAAGCACCCAAACTTCCTCTGCCTCTACAGTTACATTTGATCTACATTGCATGCGACCATATAGGGTAGTACCCCCTCCACCAAACCTCTGTTAAGCTCCGGTCTCGGACAGAGTTGTGTACCTGCTCCCCCCAGTCAGTTTAAAGACCCCTGACAACACGCTCTGTGCACATGGTACTGTGCTTCTCAGAAAGACCCATTGATGTGTGCCACACCGGATAACTTGTCCTGTTGCATCATATTAACCATATAAAATAAGATTGCGAAACACCTGAAGCAAATTAATTTATGAAAACAGAAACTTAAATTGATTATAGTCACTTGGTGCCCAGAGCTCAGGTAATTGAGGAATCCTATTCTATGCTATATACAAACATTGTTAACTAAATAGACTAACAGGAACAGGTACATGATTTCCACTTCCGCCTTCAAATTTCATTGGGACCCTGCCTAGAAAATATCATGATTTTTGTAGAGTAATATTAAAATATTCATTCAAATATTAAAATTCAATAAACCTTCTGCCTCAGAATAGCCCTGCCTCTGCACTTTTGGTGCAGAGAATGGCTCCGACATCATTTCACAACCCTGTGCTGTACAGAAGCTACAGGTTTTCAGAGAATCCTGTGCACAGCTTGCAGCACTGAATAGGATGGTGGCATTGGCTAGGGTGTGGTAAGTGAGATACTTTTGCTAACAAAACAAAAGCCCAAAAAGAGGGTGATTTGTATATTTTGAATAGAAGGAAACCAGCCAATGCTGGGACCAGCAGGAGTTGACAAAAATCATGGACGAAGTTAACGCATCCTTGGATTCTGTAATGTTTTTGGTTACTGAATTGCTGTATCTTCTGTGGCCATGAAGAGCTAGATAGTGCTTGTATGGTTAGTTACTGGATGGAGCTACTGTGCATAATTGATTGTGTAAGTCGTTGCTGATCTGGTACATATCCTTTATATTCATTGTGCGTGTGAGTGCGTGCACACGGTCCCCGCTTCAGCGTTGCTACTGATGTTCCATGAAATGCTTTTGTCACTGTTTCCTTGCTTACCTGCTTACCAGACGAGGCATTCTACGCTGGTGAGCCGTCTTGTGTTGCCTGTTTTTGGGTGTAAATAAAGAGAGAAAAATTTAACTTGACATTTTCTTGCTTGGTTCTCTGTGACTCAGTGAACCAAATTGCATTATTTCAACTACCCAGTCCACAGATGTGCATTGCATCGTTTGCGTTCACAGACCCCCACAAGTTTTACAAGGTTCCCTTGGCCCATTTTTGGAAACTACTCGTGTGGCGTGGCAGAATATTTGTCCTGGAACAGTTGACCAGTGCTTAGGAATGTTTTATTTTTTTCCTTTTGTGTTGGTGCAGGCGAAGACACTCACAACGTTGTTTGCTGTGGAATCTGCAATGTAAAGACCAACCATGGATTTCTATCTAGGTGCCCATAATTTAAAAACCTCGTAGCAGCAGTTATTTCAATCAGACTGCCTCTGATGGCAAGAATAACTACTGCTCAGTTGTTACTGCTCACCTTTTCCTCCTTTTATCCAAATGAGGTGTTGGGTTTCTATCCTAATCAGAAGATATTTTTTTCCTGCTACCACCCAAGCTTGTTTTTTCTAGTGATGTAGAGCTTGCCTAATCTGGTTGTGTGAAGGCCTCACATTTTATTTTGAATGAACAAAGCCTTTCATATGATCTCTGTCACCTGTGGTTGACTTTCTTCAGGTAAAAAATAGCCAGGATAGCTCTTACCATAGGTTTTTTGTGTTGTTGGCAAGTAGGTCCTCTGTAGGCTTTTGACTTAATGCCTTATGTGCTCGTCTTGCAGTACCATTTATTGTGACTTTTAGCACATTACCTGCAGTTGTGAAGGTGAGCAAGTATGGCACTATGCTAGGGACAATGAATCTGCGTGAGTCTGGAATTATAAGTGTTAGATTCCCCCTCCTCAACACCCACCCTACTGTCCCCCCAGGTCTATGTACTTTAATGTAAACTGGAAGAATGGTGTGAGAGTTGGCGATACAAGGCTTGGGAGGGGTAGGGTTAGTGTCATGCTAAGGAGTTAAGTGCCAATGGTTTGGGGGTTCTGTGTTTTAGGTTTAAAGCAACACATTTGAAAACGATTTGTGACCCTGCCTTGCATTGGCAGGGCTTATTTGCCACTTGTGGACGAACGAGAACTATAACAAAGAGTTCCATTGTAGCCCAAAAGTGGTGTAACAGATCGTCCTCTGTTCCTCTGTTGGGTGGAGATATCCTAAGCCTAGGGCTTGGGCACATGCTCTTCTCAATCCGTTGCTCCCTTTTGGTGGCTCAGAGAGGCTCTAATACAATTGGTGTAGTTGTTCAGTAGGTGTTTAGGGCCCCCAGGAAAGATGATCATAAACGATCTTCCCTCTCCTCCCTTGTCAGCAACATGTTTACTTCCAAAACGTTGGTAGGTACCTAGTTTCAAAGAGCAGTCTTTCTGTAAGCTTGCAATAATTTACCTGGTTCTACATCCACCAGGATACTGCAGGGATTAGCACTAGGCCTCGCTTAAGAATGCCTTTCTATAGACCTTCACAATTGTATATTGTAACCAACATTTCAGAATGTCTAGTTTGTGAAATATTAAACAGTTAGGCCCTTACTTTTGCAGGTGTCTAACTGGTTTGGCAACAAGAGAATCCGGTATAAGAAAAATATGGGCAAATTCCAGGAAGAAGCTAACATCTATGCAGCCAAAACTGCAGTAGACGCCACAAATGCAGTGTCGCAGGGAAAGCTAGGAAGCTCCCCATCTACACCAAATTCCAGTAAGCAGGGTTTAAGATTGTTTAGTCTCTTCTGTTTAGGAAGTAGAATTAAATGCTACTCCTGGGCACTAATTTGACTGCTGTGTATGTTTATCATGTTTTATCTTGTACTTTTGGTGATGAGGGATCATCGTCAGAATTGCCTTCAATGTTTAGCCTTAGGTAGAGTTAATATAGATTTGTAGAGTTTTTTCCATCTCCGCCCATGTTTTTTAATATACATTCTGCTATAATCTACCAAACGTAAATAAAGCATGTCTCTTCCGATTGTGTTTTCCATTACACCCAAAAAGTTGTTAGGTACCCCAAATATTTTATGCAGTGCATTTTTTTCCTTCTAGTTGAAGCTTGAATGGGTAGCTCCTGTGAATCAGTACCTTGTGTTCTAAGCACTATAACAGGGCGAACCACATGCATTTTTCCTCTGAACAAAGCCTCATGATTTGATATTGTGCAGGTAGGAGATTTGACTTCTTTAGTTATTGTCTGTTAAAGCTCAAGAAACATGTTGGAAAGAGGGCGTTTCTGGATCACAGTTACTGCAGCAGAGGGCTTCAGCATTGGTCTGGCAGGTCTGGTTCCATACTACATTTTTCAGATAACAACGTCCTGCTCTCCTGGAATAAAGTTGGACTTCACATGACCTACCAGATTAAAACGTTCTAAAAACAAAAAAAGCAATATATTTTCATAAATGTCAATATTCATTTTAAACGAGAATACAGAACACTTTCAGTTTCTCACCTGCAGCTAAAGTTCTTCATGGCATAAGTTAGAATTGTATTATTTTGAACGAAGCTAGAACTAACCTCCAGTCCACATTTGCCCCAGATATGTTAACCACTGTCTTACTTTCATCCATTCAACCTGTTTCATAATTTCATCATCAGTCCCACCCCTCAGACATAAGTAATTATTTTAGTACTACATCAGCATTTATAGACCTGTATCGACTATCTGCATCTGTAGAACCTGTCTTCATCGTTTCCATCCACTCTCCACTGTCTCCTTTCATAGAACCGGACTCTACCATCTACATCCAGAGAACCCATTTGCTTCTTTCTTGACCTCCAAAGATGCTTCTTAGACTACGTTCAGTCCTTATTATAACAGAGCTTCTAGTTCGTAGTATATACCTGCTTGGCTGTTTCCACCCACTGGGCTTCCCGGCTTCCTGCCCTTTAGGAGGCTCTTGTATATGAAACCGGTACAGTGCCCATGATCTGCATCTTATTTTTCCTTTGCCTTCCTATTGTTAGACGCATGGGCCCCTTCACACCAATACTTTCTGCAATTGGCAAGCTGAAGTTTCAGTGTTTTGGATTGAGAGGCAGTGTTCTATGGAAAGAACCTTTGAGAAAAAGGCATGCCTGATTTCAGACCTGCTGGATGAACTGATCTGTGTAGGAATATTGCAAGATGTTTGTGATATTTGTCTAGTCCTGAATGGAAACTTTTATCCCAGGAAAATTAATTTGTAGCATAAGTGACACAGGCCCACTGTTATGGTATAGTTAACAGTCCTTCAGAGCTTAATTGAGGTAAATGTCTGCGGCTTGCGTCTCTTATGTCTCACGCCAGTTTAACATCACCGATTGAATATGACATTTTTTTGTTCAATTTATGATTAAAGACAATGCACAGCTGTTTTTGTGCTCATGCCTCTACACAATGCCCGTTCAGACACAACCGTGAGCAACTAAACATTCATCTCTATCGGCTAATTGTGTTTACTGGATTCTGCTTTATGGTCTTGATGAGCATTCTCTCCTTTGGTTTTCATTCAGTTTACACCCCTGACCTTTGAAGATAGTGTCTTTTTGCCTTTTCTATCCATCTCTGAATGTCACCCTCTTTCTGAAACCTTCAAATTATCTTTACCACCATCATCTAGGCCAAAACTATGCTTACTTTGAGTCAGATGCTGTTTCCTTCGGCCATTGTACGCAAAAGCAATCCTGCTTGACTAAGAAATTGTTTCATCAGCTGATGCTTATTTTGTGCTGCAGTTGCACTCTAATTTCTCTGCATGTGCCTCCAAAAGATGCATAAAATTAAAAGATCTATTACCACTAAAAATGATTGACTTCATCAGATGCTACAGAACACACATGTTACTCGCTGCATGGACAGATTAAATTAACCTATGTTTCTGTTGTTGTTGGTTCTGGAGTCACTTATACACTTCAAACTTTATTTGTTGTGGTCCAGGAAAACCTGAATGGGTGACCTGGTCTCCCGTTTCCCTGGGTGTTGTAACATCTAAAATGTAGGCTGGCTGCTTCAGAGCTAATTTGCCTTGGGCATATCTTGAAGAAATCCTACATGATCATGATATTCTGCCTGCCCTACGTCAGGAGTGGACAAAACTTATCAGTTCCTACAAACTAAGCAGATGATATTCTAAAATTGGAAAAGCCCTTAGACCTAGGCAAATCTGCACTCTTTAAATGGCTATAGGTAGTAGACAGCTGAATGTTACAAAATCAGTTGAAACTTAACCCATCAAAAACTGAGTTCTTCACTTGTGTATTATGAGAAGCAAAATCCCACCACAGCCGGACGCAAGGGGGTGGAATTTACTCCTTCGCTTCCAGCGGTCACCATTAAAATCATAGCCACTAAATGGCTCTGCCCCTACTTGGAATCCTGGAGCACGTGAAAAAATATATATGTATTAAAAAAAAGTTTTAATTAGACAAGCCTTTTTTCTTTTTTTTATAGATGATAGCCTTTTGACAGACTTCCTTTAAGCTTAATTGGCTTACGTTCACTTATTTTCTTGAGGAAATAAAGCCTATTTTACTTTAAATGCGTAACTACTTTTACAAAAGTGACAAGAAAAATTCTTTCACAAATTCTTTTTAAATGAAAACAGGAGGACCTATGCCGGGGACATACCGGCATATAGTTATTCAACAATCTTCTGCTGCAGTGCTCAGTGGTAATGTATCCAGACCATCTCAGACAGAAATGCCAAGAACTGTACAAGATGCTCACTTGGTGTTCTGTTACAAACTAAAGAGAAACCTCCTCTTGAGAGATTAATCTGTGTTTCAACATTTGGCCCCGCCACTAATAGGTTTAAACAGATAATCTTAAAGAATTGGCATCTGTTGCAAGGTATTGACTGTATTAACCAAAGACCACTGTTTGCCATGAAGAGGAACCAAAGTATAGGGCAACAAGTTGTTAGAGCTGACATCTCATTAACAAAAGCTAAAAATGATTTACGCACACAGTGGCAAATGAAGGCTATTGAGGGCCATAAGAAATGTGGCAATTGTGTTGCCTGTAATACGACTATGGAAGGTACAGAGTTTGTACATAATTCCATTAAGTGGAAACATGCAGCCTTCACAAATTGCAAAACCAAGAATGTTGTTTATGCGATTGTTTGTCCCTGCCCTAAAATCTATATAGGAAAGACAAATCAACAAATCAATCAGAGGATTACCCAACATCGCTCACGTATTAAGAAAAAGGTGGTAACCGCTCCCATGGTTGACCACTTTATTGCAAATTCACATGCTGAGAATGACTTCAAATGGACAGTGCTCTTTTCTTTTAACGCATCTAAACGAATGATGGATATTGATAGCCTCTTACTTCAGAAAGAAGCATATTTGATTTTGAAGTATAATAGTGCTTCTACAGGATTAAACACAATGACTGAGCTTACGAAAATGTGAACTAATTTGTTCTTTTAGCATGCAAAACATTTTCACTCCGGGAGCCAATTTTCGAAGAAGTATTGGGACTATGATTCCCATGATGCATTACCGTGGCAATTGTGTGTTCCATGTAGTGATTGGTCCATTGCTTAGGGACTACATTTCCCAGGCACCTCGGAGTGTGCTAAAATGTAATGGGACCTCGTTTAAAATGTCAACCGCCAGTCACTCAGTCGGCCAGCAAGCAGGGTGTCGTAATGTGAGAGGCTGTTCAAAATAAAAGGTGAGCCCTCGCTTTTTTGAACCGTGTTTTTGAACAACTATTGCTTACAAACGGTGCGCTGAGCAGCAGATTAATCTACCAAACGTTTCTGCTTTTAGCAATATATGACGGACATAATTTGCACGCCGGGTCCAAGAAGCTAGAGGAAAACAATTCGAAAGGCAGAACTAGGCTGCGAGGTAAGCTCCAGCTAATCGATAGTCGCCTGCTCAGCCTTTGTAATTATTTGGGCTGTTCTAGGAAATGATGATTTCATGTTCTTGATTTTAGAACAAAATGCGAGGAAACCCACGTTATAGGGAAGAAGCCTGCATAAATCATGAGCAGGAGCTCTTTTTTCAGGTACGCAAATACGTTTAGAAAGTGGCTATTTGACCTCAAAGGTTTGAATAGGAAGTAGCTGAAACCCCCGCAGTTTTTGAACCGCTGTTTTAAATGGGTGCTTTTTGTCTTATTGTTTTCTCTATAGAAATATAACAGAGTTTTGACTTGAAGCGGTGCCAGTCATTTAGTTGGGAATTTAAAGTACCATTGCAGGTACGAATTTAATTTCAAACTCGTTTTTTGCCCATTTGGTCTTTTTATGGAGCTTTAGTGATCATAACATTTTATGACTTTAATCAAAAGTCATGAAAACTGCAGTAAATTAGTGATTTTTTTTTAAAAAAAGGAGCACTAATATAAGTAATGTTTGTTTATTTTAGATAAACACCACTGCTCGTAGGAGTGAAGCATAGTGCACAGTTTGAAATTCAGAAGCCCTGATGATAGTCCTAGTACTGGACAGACTAGGACCAGAAACGCGTCGGCATTGCCTATTCACGGCATAATTTATTCATTGAGGAACTTTTTTGATCGAGTTTGGTCTGAGGATAAGGGCCTTGATTTGTCTTCCTTCCTTTTCCTATATAAATTGTTGTTCCCCTTGATCAATATTGACAACATGCACAACTTCTGAATTTTTTGTGAAATTAATTGTTGTCTTGTAGTAATTTTTGTAGTGTTTTGTTAGTAGTGTTGTGTTCATAATTTGTTTATTTTTTCCATTATGTGAATAAGTTTATTGAATGTATGTTGTATTGTACAGAATCTTCTTAAAATGATAATGTGTCTTTTTCATACTGGAATGGATTGTTTGAAAACTAAATAATTTGTCTTAAAATAATAAGGGTTAATAAAAACCTGATCAAAAATAAATAAGCTTTTTTGATCAATACAGCTAAATATCTAGGTGCTGAAAATTGACATTAGGTTCAGGTCATTCCTTTTTCTTTCACTTGGTGTTCTGGGCACAAAATAAATGGGGAGGTTGTCAATTTTAACCTGTTGCGATCAGATGTTTGCAAAGTATCAGACTTGCCATCTGCATTTAGGCAACAATGAATGGCCTAACTTAAGCCAAAGATGAGGTCAGTCCATAATGGATTGAAGGTGCCTAGGCACTATTCCAGCACAACATATGCATTGTGGTCCTGCCCATGCAGATGGTTTGATGCAATGTCCTACTTTTGGGGAGGGCTTACTACTTGCAAGAAAGTAGAGACTGGTAATGCCATGCCTTGAACTAAATCCACAGTGAATTTGAATGACATTAAACAGAAAAGGTTTAGTGACTAGCTGAGATTGATACACATCATGAAACGAAACCAGCAAAAACTTATGAATACTGTCTTAAAGCATTTAATTTCATATTGCAAGATTGCTGTTTGGTGCATAGGTTTAAGATCTGAATAGCTTTCTTTGAGCATGACTTAAGGCGTTTCTGAATCTGGGGCAAGGCACTTTATACCAAGCAACTGAAAGGTTTTGGATGATGATTGCAGCATGGACCAAAAATATTGGGGTGACCATCACTGCTTATTTGATGAGAATGAAAGAGCTTTGCTTCTTGAAAGTAGAGTTACTTCATGTTATATACATATACTGCTAAATGTGAATCACCAAAAAGACTTGAGAGGGAAAATGGCACTACTATTTAATAAAGATTCCACCATATTGAGGCAAAGGCAGAATATTATTCCTAGCAATGCTCACATTCGTGCAACTTTCTTAAGGGCTTGGTACTAGTTTTTGACTTGAAGGTAAAATATACACAAGCACCCCTGTGGTGAAAGACTATAGTTTCTGCTTTGGTATTGCTTACTGCTCTTATGTATAGCATCTCTCACTACAACACTTGAGCATTCATTGCATAGAAAAATATTCCAAATGAAAAGATCAAAGTTTACCTGAAGGAAAATCTAGCTGTGACTCTAATGTTGGGTCACAAGGGACATACATAACTGTGAGCAGTTCCTCACATTTAAGCCATGAGCATGAGCTTTATTATTGGGAAGGTTAGTCCTACAATGAATAGGAAACCAGGAGTGTAGCACTGAGTATTTACTCTGTATAAGTGAATAAGGGAAGCCCACACTATACATAAGTGGATGAGGGAAGGCCACACTATAACTGGGATTGAAAATGTGGAGTCCAAGGTGTTTGTAATTTTCATCTTTCTCTATTACGTCTTTGATATCAGTATTCATATTGAGGCATTTTCAGCTTACATTATCACTCCATGCCAATCTAGAAAGCTCTAGAGGCAACCAAGCAGCATTTTATGGACGTTTATCGCCTTCTTAACCAACAGTGAGAGGCAGTTTATGGGCCAATATCTGTGGCTGACAAATAATGCCATTGTTCTTTACTGAACAGTTGCTGTGTTGGTTAGGAACACAAAGGTTTGGTGAAAGGTTGACCATCATGGACTTTACTCATTATAGCCTGTGTATGCACTCTGAAGTTACCATGGTGTTTACTCATTGGTTTGACTGATTATTTTGTCAATGCATAGCCATACATGAGACTTTTCAGACCTTGGCGCCTCTTCCTTTTTTCACATAGTGTCCCTCTCTGGTACGCGCAGTGACAAATATACTTTTTCAAAATCAGCTACACAGTCTATGCACAAATGCAGTAGCACTTATAACACTCCCCCAATGGCCGCCTATCATCCCTTATGTGCCCTCTTCCTTAAAGGGGCCAGATTGCGTTGGGTCCCGCTTGGGTTGTAAGCGTACATACTTGTTTTTTCCTGTTTATGGATTCCTCACTTTTCATAATTTCCTGTGATTTCTTCATTGAAGTCTTGGTCTCTGGTCATCCATGAACAAGTGTCACTTTTTTAAAAATTTGCTTTCCAGCTACGGCTTAGAAACTAGTCCTTCTCATTTGTAGGACCCAGTTGGATTCTTCACCAGTGGTTGAGAATGTAAACTCACCCCAAAGCTAGAATCCCAAATATCCCCAAACGGGTCCGATAACCCTACATGTGTGGATTGTTTTGTGCTACTATCAAATGCTCCTATTTTATTGGTTCCTTGCTTACCCATGCACAAATATTTTAGCTACAGATTCCCTCTAGACGTTTTTAGGGCTTGTGTTGGACGAGAACAGATATGAAGATCATAACGCACCAATGATGCTCTTCAGACTCAATAGTGTAGCATCATGCATTTTACATAATATATATTTTACATATCTTTTTTTGTTTTGTGGGTATTTATACAGCGCAACTAACGGTTCAGCGGTATATCTTGGTGCGCATGTCTTATACAGGAGCCTTACGAGGAATTGTTTTACTAGTTGAATAGCCACGTTTAAAGGCCTTTTCTGAATTGCATTAGATGGGGGAATGGCCCGATTTTCTAGTGGAGTAGAATTCAACAGTTTGGGTCTGTAGGCAATCTGCCTTTTCTGCGTGGTCACCCCAGATTTTTCACCTTTTGCTGAACCCTTTGCTTTGGAACTCTGTGCACTTTAACCCTGCTAGCCATTAGTAATGGGCCTATGGCTTCCTCTTTAAACGTAGTCGAATTGGCATATTCCTCATTGATATATTTAACTTGCCTGTGTTTAGCGTAAGGTGTATCCAGGGCCTGGAACTTAAATGTCACTAGTGGATTACGCACTTATGGTGCCATCCTCTAGAGCGGCGGTGCAAACATGGCTTCAGGCCTACCATTGTAGCCTGCTGCAGTTTTAAATCTGCAGCCCAACCTGTCAAAAGGATCCTTTTTGACAGGAGAAAACCTCCTTTTTAAATATTGAGTCACCCCTGTGTAAGCCTTGTAGCCCACAAGGTAGCATGCATGGTATTTAAAAGTGAGACATGTAGAAAATTAATATCACTATGGCACGACCCAAAGGCTAGTTTCACTGCAGGAGGCCTAGCTGTCGTATGTAGAAAACCAGAGTGCAAATTAAAATACTAATACAGTATTACGAAATGGTACCAGATAGACAAATAATTAAACAACTGTAAACTCTAAAGAATATGTAGGGTTGCACAGCACAGTATCAAATTCTGCTTAACATGCATCCTGGATTCACTTGAAAGGAAGAGAACAGAACGCCAAGGCCGTTTTTGTGTGTCCACTGTCTGGTTGATGTCTCTGGGTTTGTTGTGGGTACAGTAGCTGCTACAAACTAGATTTTACTGTTAGATGTTGTAGGACACTAAGATTACTATATTATTCTCCCCATTCACAAGATAAGCTCTCAGAGCCCAAGTTTAGTGCGGCCAAAGGCTTTCGCCCAGACACATGGCATTTTGGGCCTGTTTACAGTAAGGCAAAATACTGCAAAAGTAGGTCAGGGTCTGTGAACTTTTAGCCCTTTGGTTAGGGAGGGGCCAGGAGTCACCCCACCCCCTAGCTCGTTCTAGGCTTGAATGTGGCATCTCCAGGAACCCACTTGAGACCACTTCCTGGGCCTGCAGAAGATCAGAAGAGGGCCATGCCTGCTGTCTGTGATGTGAGAGGAACCCTGAAGGACTGGACCTGCTCCCTCTTATACCCAGGACAAAGAAGTGGATTACAAAAGTCAGTTGAATGACCTCCTGTGTGGCTATAGGGGGAAAACAAGCTGCAAGAGGCCTTTTCCTGGAAGTACCTGACTGATCAGTCGCAAATGGACCTGGACTGACCCTGCTGTTGGCCTCTTCCTGACACACACTGTGCGTCTCCAAGTGCTCCTCCTGAGGTGCTTGTGGGGCTTTAGAAGTGTACTCCTGTGGTGGACTGGATCTAAGTCAGAAGGTAAAATCCTTCACTAGGACAAACGTGGTTGGTGTAGCTGACACGTGCTCCATCACGGTGAGCCTCAAATTGCAACTAGATCCCAGTCTACCTTGACCATTGACTATCATTGGTGCTTTGTTCTTTTTGGCTTTAATTCTTCTTAAAACTTGAAAAATTCGTATCTCCTGTTTCTCTTGTTGGATTTCTGTCATTTTTAGAGTCATTTTCTTTAAATACAATTTTGCTCTAGTTTTATAATTCAGTTTTGGATTTTTATTGTTTTGCATTTTGACTATTACTGTTTTGGTACGGTTTAAATACTTTACAGTTTGCCCTAATTTAAGCCTTTCTGCTCGTTGCAATAGCCACGAGGGGGTTGGGCTCAGGTTAATTTAGTGAGTTTGAGGTTTCACCCTGACAAGGGTTGTGATTATGCCTTGACGTGGTAGTCACCACACCTAATAATCTAATTTCTTACTTATAAATATTTATGTGTAAACACAGGTATAGTACTTTTATGAAAATTTACAGTTAGTGCGTTACAAAGTTAAAATGCAAGGCAGGGTGGTTGTATTGCTTTGGCCACAAAATTCACAGCTCTCCCCCCTTATTCATCACACTGTATATCACAGTGGCTCAGTCTTGCTTTCTTTCAGTAGGCGTGACAGGGTTAAAGATACAGAGCTTCACAGTGTGATTAAATTTTGCTGGACTGCTTGAAGATTCTTGTGCATTTTGTCCCTGTTCTCATGTGGGTCCTATGTCCCTCTGTGTGCTAAACAGGATACGTCTATAAAGAAATCCTTCTCCTGTTCCTCATAAAAGTATAATGTAATTGACTGTCAAGGAAGAGGCTTGTTCCAAGATGAAGCCAAAATACGTACACTATGAGGCTTCGAGATTGAAAGAAAGGAATAATTTAGACTTTAAAGCTGTAATGCCATAGGCCAGCAAGTTGCCTACACTAAACGAACAGTGTGTCATTGATCTCTTGGTTAGGAAGTGAGTCCTGTTGGTGCTATAAAAACAATCGAAGAACAATCCGAGGACTGCTAAGCAGGGGCCTTTCCTAACAGTGCACATTGAAATAAAAGTGAGATATCAGTGAAACCCCTTAAATATGTATCATAAAGGTATTCATATGTTCTGCTGAGCAGTGTTACCCGCTTGCAAACAATGAATGTATTAATACTTGCTACATATACCAGTAACAACTTGCTTAATACAACTAATCAATCAAAATGTAACAAGTGCCCAACTTGGTGCATATGGCATCCTTCATGCTGCAGTATGCCTCATCAAGGGCCTGGAGATAAATTACCACATCACCCCTACCTGATGGAACTCCACAAGCTCTTCCTGCCAGCCTTCAACATATTAAGAATCTGTTGCATCATCTACACAGCCATCATGACCAGCAAACCTGCAAGCCTGGATTACAACATTGAGTAGTTCTCGGCGCACCCCTTGCTAGGACTCCATCGGCTTGGTAAGAAGTGTAAGAGAAAATTAGGCAAAAGGCCTTCTGTCTCTCCGCCCAAGATTTGAAAAGTCATCCCTCTATCCATCAAGCCCACCTCTACTCTGCCTCAATGTAGGAGAAAGCTCCTTTTTAAACAACTCAACGTCCTGTTTAGGTAACGGTCCACTTCTGTTGTCAGAACCCAGCTATCCCTTCAGCCACTTGCTGGCTGTATTTTTGCATTTGACCCTAGGCATTACCCAGCTGCCTTTTTGCTAGGTTCTCACTATAGAAATACCAAATACATAAATGTGTTGTAGAAGATTATGAATAAATGGTTGAATGAAGGAGTCCACCACTCATACTAGACACTCTCTAGAGACCGATGCCTTTCTTGCAAGTAAGCAACAGGTAAGTTATAACATTTGTCTCAAGCAACTGGTACTATATTTTTTTTTCTCGACCGGCCTCCAGCTGGATCAGTGAAATGCTGCCAGATATAGTATTCTGATTACTCTGGTTGTAGCTTTACTGAAGCTATGTATTAGGTTCCCTCAATTACAAGAACAAAAATTACTCTAATTTCCCCAGTCAAGTTTTAGAACTCTTTTATGTAGTCGGGAGACCAAACCTCTTAAAGAGTTACATTTTTCATTCTCCAGTTTCACAAATCATTATGACCATAGAGTCATTGCACTACTGCCGGCAAAGTCTCGGCCTGTTCATCAGATCCATGGAGTTAGGTCTGAGGCATTCATATCCACCACATGTCACTCAGGGTCCTGTTTTCACTTCTTTCCCGGACAGCACTACTGCAATGTTTTAGGTAAGGAGGTAGTTAGACTTAGGCCCTGATTATGATCTGACACCGTATCGGTCTGAAATCGCCCGACCATAGGTCGGCGGTTCCGACTGCCTGATTTGAATGCGACCGCTCATAGGGCAGTCGGAAACATCCATTCTACGATGGAAGCTTGTGCTGCGGGTGGAATAGGCCCGCAGCACAAGCTTCTATTGTATAATGGATGTTTTTAAACATCCCTGCACCATGTGGCAGGCATCTGCCACATGGTGCAGGGATGTTAAAGGGGGGCACCATGGTGCCACCCAGGTCGCATTGCGGAGGGCCAGGGGGGCCCTGCTAGGGTCCCCCCAAAGACACTTTCTGACAGCCTTTTCATGTCAATAAGGCCGACATGAAATGTCTGTCGGAAAGTGCCATCATAATCCCGACGGCGGAGCCGAGCCTGGCTCTGCCGCCATTAGGGGATTATGCTGGCTTCCGACGGACTCCTTGAGCCCGTCGGAACTGCGTCGAAATCCCTCCGCTGGTTTCATACTGACTGCAGTCATCCTTACCCGGCAGTCAGAATGAAACCTACCATGTCGGGCGAAAAGCCTACGACCTCTGGTCGGAGGCTTTCTGCCCAACATCGTAATCGGGCCCTTAGTCTTGTTCATTTTGATGTTTCGCATCTTGGCTGTCAGACAAAAGAAGACATAGGGGTTGCGGAATGGTGCAGTTCGATGCCCTTTGGTGGGAGCTTGTTCGGCTCCGAAGCATTCTCTCAGTGCCTACTGGAGCCCTAGGCAGCAGTGGGCTGGGCCTTCTTTCTGCCTTGCTCGGGGATAGGTGGCAGACTTTATTCCAATTTTTATTATGAAATTGTGAAATTGTAATTCTGCATTCTAATTGTGTGGGGCCCTTGTTTCGTAAAGCACTACTCCACCCTTGGTCCCCGCTGACTTCCAGGGTCTCCTTGTTCTTTTGCTATGCCTTGGAATAAGGGCATTTAAGTGAGCAGGCTTCCGTCCTCTGGCTCGGTGCCAGGGTGGTACTCCCAAGCCACGGTGCCTTCTTAGTTCTGGGCCCTGCTGTTATCTATCTTGATGTTCTTCCTGGGTGGCCCTGGTGGATGACGTTTCAGGGCTGTGCATTGTTTGGGCTGCTGGGATCCAGAGGGACATGACTCTTCCTCCTCTATACTGGGTCCTGTTCGCCGAACATGTTGGGAGTCTCGCAGGATGACTGCTGCTGCTTTTTCGAGTATGCACCCTGCCTTTACCTTCAGTACGTGTAAGTCTTTTTACATTGAAACTCACAGGTGGTGGTGTGGTTGGGGAGAGGCAGAGCTTGCAAACACTGTGGTGGTCAGCCCACGGATTGTTTTGGTTGCACTCTGGACAAAATTGGGAGGGTGTGCGTTCCATTAACCTCTTCCTATCTGCATTTCGGAGACGAGCTCTGCAGAGATCGAAAAAGACTCTACTGAGTTGGGGAACAGTGCTTAGACTACCTGGGCGTCAAGGCAAACCGATCGCGGTCACTAGAAATAAAGTGTGTTCCCATTGGGAGAACCATGGGCAGTGATTGATATTTGAGTCATTCGGTCTCGAAAAGTGGGACAGTTAGGCCTGAAAAAGCCACCAGAAATGTGTCTGTTTCTGAGCCATTGCTGACTAAACATGTCTAGATGGTGGGGAAAAAACAATGTGATGTATTCTCTGTGACCATGCACATTGGGGACTAAAGGATGAGTCCCAGGAGATCCTGTGACTGGAAGCAATTGAACAACTAGCGATAATGGCACACTGAAGAATTTTGTGGTTGTGGTTCACACCGCCCATGCTGCCAAGGTCCGTGTGCAGCCCAGTCTGCTAATGACCCCACCTGCCAAAACCTCTTTAACATGCCCTTGACGGAGCATGGTCACCCGGTGGGAGGCAGAATCTGACAATTGGGAATCCTGCACATAGTTCTCAAGGGATATGTTCTCCCATTCCTTTCTTCCCTGACATACATTCCTCCCTTCCCCCAGATGACTGACTGAGGACCAGCTTTCCATTTTGTGGCTGGAAGTGCAAGCCCGTTTGGCCTAAAGGGCTGTCGAGAGGATACTGGCGCCAGAAGTAGAGCATAGTTGCTATTCCCACTACTGTTACAGGCAGCTGTCCATGATCAATCTTGATAATAAAATACTCGCCAAATTGCTTGCCTCTCGGCTTCTCCCCCCTGCTCCTCACAGTGCTCAGACCCGACCAGTGTGGCTCTGTTCCCGGCAGGAGCATGTCCCATAATCTCCTAACCCTTTTCGTCACCATGCAAGAGATCGATCCCTCTCTCCCGGCGGCTGCCATCTTTCTGGATGCCACTAAGGCATTTGACACCTTGGAGTGGCTTTATCTTTTTTAACTTCTCGCCCGTATCGGCTTCAGTCCGTTCTTCCTACAAAATATTGCTCTTCTGTATACGTCCCCGACCGCGAGACTGCGGATAAATGGGGAGATCTCACCTCCTATCAGAGTGGCACGCGGCACGGCTGCCCGTTGTCACCTCTCCTGTTCGCCGTGGCTATGGAGCCACTTGCGGCCAGGTTGCGGCAACATCACGCGCACCGCAGCCTCAATTTCACACCGCGGGTGGTCTTGGTGTCACTGTATGCGGATGACGTTACCCTGTATGTCAACCATCCGGCAGCAGACATGGACCCACTCATCGTGAAATCATTAGGTTTGGTGGCCTCTCGGGCGTTACGATCAACTGGGGGAAGTCCATGATCTTCCCGCAGACTGCAGCCACTGACGAGTTCCAATCGGAGTTTCCACTCAAACGGGCAGACTCTCCAGTGAAATATCTGGGCATCTGGATCAGTCGGGACCCTGAAGAGCTCTGGCGCTACAATTACGGCAAACTGATGGAATGGCTCGAGAGCCGGCTGCACCGTTGAAGACCACTCCCGTTATCTCTGGCAGGCCGGAATGCTATAGCAAAGATGGTGGTGTTGCCCAGGTTTTTATATGTTTTTATCAACCTCTCGCTACCCCTCACCACGGAGTTCAAGAAAAGACTTCGATCAAATCTGATATCCCTTGTCTGGGCGGGCGGACAGCAGCGAATCGCATGGGAAACGCTCACCCTTCCTATCGAGCAGGGAGGACTGGGTGCCCCGGACATGGATCTGTACTACAACTGAACGCAGGCCCAGTTCATGTTTCGTTGGGTCTACCCAACTCAGTTCATGGAACACACCGCCTCAGAGAGTGACCAGGCGGAGCCGGTTCCCTTGCATATGGCACTGTTCCGGCGACAACACCGCCCCCGGCCCAGTATCAATCCGGTAGGCTGTACAGTTTTGGCAATGCAGGAGCTACAACGAAGGGCGCGGCTAGACATTATGTATGCACCCTCCGTGCCACTCATTCGGCACCCAGCATTCCCCTTCACGGCTGAAGCAGGAGTCTGTCGACGACTGCGGAAGTTACAGCTACATACACTAGGAAGTGCATTTCCTGATGGCGTGTTCAAAAGCTTGGATGAGCCACTAGGGGAGCACCATACGGGGTTGATGGATAGATTCACATATTTGTAGCTCAGAACCGCACTGCGCACGACTTATGACTCGTTCCTGATGGCACCACCGACTTTCAGAGTCCTTGAGGACTTTCTAACCAACCCGTCACCTCGAAAACTCATTACTCGCCTATACTCCGGTATGCAGCGTGAGTCTCCGATAAGCACCCCACCGGCACAGCGTAAATGGGAGGAATGCCTGGGAGCCCCCTTTGACGAGGGAGTGTGGGAATATTGCTGCGCGCAGGCTAGGGAGCTGTCACCCAATTACAGATTGCGACTGATTCACTTCAAATTCATTCACAGGCTCTATAGGACCCCTGTTTGGTTGCACAGGGCAGGTTTGAGTGATGACACATGCTGTATGCGTTGTAGGGCGCCAGACGCCTCCTTCCTGCATTTGGCGTGGGAGTGCCCCGGAGTCCTGTCGTACTGGGGGAATGTATTTGATGTACTGGAGGAAGTGACGGGATACAGATGTGAGCGGTCTCCACTGGTTGCCTTGCTGGGATATGTGCGCAATGTACCATCTGAAAACCGGAAGCTGACAGCTATGCTTCTACTACTTGCTAAAAGGAGTGTGGCGATGTGCTGGGGCTGCAGGCGGAAACCCCGGATGGCAGACTGGCTTAGAGACGCAGTGTTTTGCCATAATCAGCTATCAGGGTTTTGGGAACTAATGCCCGCGCAGGCACGCCCTAAAAATATTTGGAAACCGCTGCAGAGCTACCTCGCTGCTCAGCCGTCCGACCAGGCGGAGGTCCCGTAAAACACTGGCTAAGCAAGCGTAAGACGAGCGCCCCCACACGGTGCGAGAACACTGCTGATCCCTCCCTACTCAACGGCCAGAGAGACCCCCCCCTCTCCCTTCCTTCGTCCCTCTTTTTCTGTTCTCTTATATTCTTTTCTTTCACATGCTTTCTTTGCACGACCGCTCCATGGACTCTAGCAATGCAGAATGGGCTCTTCCCGGCAAGACTATCCTAATGCCCTTGATGAGGTGTATGGACACTAAGATGTCATATGCAATGCTGAACTGTCAACATATATAGCATGATATTTACAATGTATGAAGACACTGCATCTGTTATGTCGATCCTTTCTAATCTCTCCTACCCTCCAGGTGTGAGAGGGGAGATAGATGTGTACTGTATCTGTTGGTTAATTACAAATAAAAATCTATTTAAAAAATATTTTTTTAAAGCTGCCTATTTCCATATTCCCATCCTTTCGGCCCATCTGCTCTTCCTGCAGTTTGTGGTGGGACAGGAGCATTTCCAGTTTGTTGTGCTCCCATTTAGTCTCACCAGTGCCCCTCTGATGTTCATGAAAGTGATGACATCTAATCTTCGGAGGTCTGGGATACCAGTCTACCGCCCCCTACACACACACACACACCTCAACGACTGGCTGTTGGAGGAATGCTTGCCCCAGGCAGCTGTGAGCGTACCGCCAGAATACAGCGAACCTCCTTTCATCTTTGGGGTTCTCTATCAACGTGCCGAAGTCACACTAGACTCCTTCTCAGGTGCTCCCCTTCATAGGAGCGAGTCTGAACTCGTTTTGGTTTTGTGTCTTTTCCCCAGGGAAGAGAGTCTAGTACTTTCAGGCTATGAGCCCGATCTTTCAGGCTATGATCCCGATCTTTCAGCCTTGGTCCTGGATTTCAGTGAAGCCGTCTTTGAGGCTGCTGTGACTTATGGCATCCTGCTGGTCAAGGACGCCAGGTGACATGTGCGAGCTTTGCAGTGGGATTTGAAGTTCCAATGGGACCAACACCAAGGGGACCTCTCCGACCATGTGCAAATTTCGGAGGAGACTGAAAAAGATCTTCAGTGATGGTTGCAGGATTGCGGTTGTGTCAGCGGCAGACCGCCCCCCCCTTCCCCACCCAGAGCAGACAGTGGTGACCGATCGATTGTGGGTTGGGGCTACAGTTTGAGAGCAGTGGAGATCAGAGACCTCTAGTCTCCAGTGGAGTCCCGGCTCCATATTAACCTTCTGGAGCATGAGGGCCATCCACTTGACACTGAAAGCATTCCTGCTGTCATCAAAGGGAGACAACACCACTGCCATGTGGTACTGCAACAAACAGGGCGGTGTGGGGCCATGGACCTTGTACCAGGGGCCTTGCGCCTCTGGAAATGGCTGGACCACCAATGGATTTTCCTGATGGAGAACCACCTGGCAGGATCCTTGAATGCCCTAGCAAACAAGCTCAGCCGTTGGTGCCTTACGGATCACGAATGGCAATTACACATAGGTGGCACAAGGTCTCCTCCAAGAATAGGTAGAACCTTTGCTCGATCTGTCACCACCGCGGAGGACACAAAATGTCAGCACTTCTCCGTGTTGGAGTTTCTAAGACCTCTCTCGTTCAGAGACACTTCTGCCTTGAGTGGAACTCTGGACTCAGCATGCAATCTATAACACAAAACGCAAACAGAAAATGTTACTTACCTGTAGCCAATAGATTGTCGCTTGTTCATTTGTAAATTCACCTGTGCCACCCACCTCCCCTGAGACTAGAAAATAGGGAGGTAATACTGTACTTCCAATCACAATCTAAGATTCTAAGGTATAATCTGCGATGCTGATGCTTTTTGGGTTTCGGATCACGAGTCCTTTTCGAAACTAAAAGGCAAGTTTTGAAGTAAACGAGTAGTAATATTCCAAAACCTCCACTAGATGGCAGGATAGTGCACAGTTTGCGATCTACGATACGACAAGCTGCATACATTCGACGACAGATAAGTAACGTTTTCATTCTTTTGGACGTGCTTTCTGCTTCAGCCTGTGGCACAGAGGTGGGGGGGGGGTACTAAAAGTGCGAATCTTACTGTATAGGTACTTTTTTCCAACAATTGGTTTCCCTGGAAGAGGTAATCTGCAGGATGCATAAAACTGGCTCCCCTCTAACACTTGGCGGTAAATGCTTAAACTATAATGAATGCTGTCGGAAAGATTCTAAGTAGCAGCAATAATTGAGGACAGTGTAAGCATGTTATTGGCAGGAAATTAGATGCACAAGTAATCATGTGAAAGATCATCTAATTTCCTAGAATGTCAGCTTCTCTCCATTATGTCCAAGGTTTTTCGCTGTCCACGGAATGGTCGACAGTTAGAGCTCTTGGAATAGGGAACGCCTGCTGCTTTTGTTCTGACAGTTTGTGGAAAATGTAAAAATAAATGAGGGGGCATCTTCATTGTTGTAACAGACCACATTTGCTTTACCTTCTGAATCCATCCGAGATTGGTGCTGTATAGTACTTTTAGATGTACTTGTAGTGTTTTGGCTATGAGGTGTTTCAAGTCCTGATTGTCACTTTCCAGTCATTAAACTAGTAAGTAAACGTTCCAGTAATTTCTCTAGTGCTGATTTGAGTCTGACCACACAACTCTTGGATACTGCGTGATGCTAACAGCTTGAATGACTACCAAGGGCTTCTTGGGTGTAGTTTAAGATTGGTGATCCATTTTAGAAGGATAACAGTTGTTGGTCTGCTCAGTTCTTTAGTACTGCCAGGGAGAAATGAATAAGTGGTAAGTGAAACCTGATACTTAACTGAAACTCTTTTATAAAATTAATGATGTGCTTGTGGTTTGATTGAACAGAAACATCCTTTGTATTGTGACATGCAGTTGCCACTGTGAATATAATGCTTTTAAGGCGTATTATTATTCAGCAGTTGTATACCATCCAGTGTTCTCTCCACTGCCCTTATCTGATGGTCAGCAAAATGTTTGTGATTAAATAATTTAAATTGAGGTGTGCACCTTTGCATTGGCAGCTTATTTTTTTCCATTCTACTTGATTTTACTTAGGTTCCTCCGGTTCTTTTAAGGTCTCACACTCCGGTGAATCCTACCTGAACCTGCAGGCCCTGAACGGGGATGCCTATCAAAGTTCTCAGCTTGGAGCCAACATACCACCTCAGGTAGGTGCAGATGAATGAATTACATGATAAAAACAGCAGTCTTTTAACATAAAATGGCTTGCTCTGTTTAAGTGGTTGATAGTTGTTTTTAAATCTTTTATTAGCGCTAGTCATTTGACCAGTTATTAATTTGCGTGTTTTCAGAAAGTGTTTCAGAATTGTGAGTAAGTGCAGAAGTAAACGTTCAATTTCTGAATAATCCTGCATGGGGCATCTGGTATGTCTAGGGATTTTTATTGTTCCAGATATTTTTGATATTTTGTTGCCCAATAGCCATTTTACTAAACTGTCTTGACTTTCACTCTGTGTCCAAATATAAGACTGTGGAAAAATTCTCCCTTTTAATAATTGCCCTTATGAACTTGGCCAACTCATGTACTTTAACTTTGAGATGGCACTACGTTTTGATTGATACTTCGAACTGCTCTGAACCTTGTCAGTCTTACGATGACCTAATGCACCTGAAGCCAATCAGGGAGCGGGAGTCGAAACTGTACATTGCCATGCATAAGAGGTCCAAGTCATGGGGCCATTCTTGGTCGTGATTGTGAGGTCTGTCCCTCATGAAGTCCATTCTCACCTGAATTCTTCCAGTAAGTTGGAGTTTAAAATGTGCCATAAGCGCAAGAAATCCAAGCGAAACTTGTCGCTCATCCCGCATATATGGCTAGAATTTGCCTGGGAGTCACTCGAAGGGTCCAGCATCTTCTGATACTAAGCCAGTCTCACTTTTGGTCCCTGATCACCCCAAATTTCCTGGGCTATCTTCTATCCTGCAGCAAATAGTGGCCTGCAAGGAGGACTGACTTCAATTTTTCAGATGTTCCGGTACCCTCTGGCACCCCTTCTGGTCCCTCTGAGCTGCAGGGATTCACAATTGAACTTCTGCTGTTCCCGGGCCCAAACCCAAGCCAGTAAAGATTTCCACTCTGGCCTGAGGTTCTGCAGCATCCAATTGCAGTGCTGGTCTGACCCCGAGTCAATGTCGGCCTGCACCAAGCCTAGGTCGCGCTATGAAATAGCTATGGTACTATGATGGGCCCTCTGTGGCTTCCACTCAGATGTGGTCCAGAGCATTCTTAATGTACCTTCTGACACCAATTAGGTTGAGGATGCGTTACATCTGCTCCCTCCTTACAATGATGAAGTGCTGTACTTTGATTTTTTTAAATGCCGGTGGGCCTGATACCTCACCAGAGACAGAGCTAGACTGGACACCTGATCCATTAGCCAAAGAAAGTGCCTCTTTCTCTGTAGTAATGTAAAAGGCAGCAGAAGTGCAGGATTTTCAATTGCCCAGGCCAATTTATTGACTGAAATTCTTTAGCCAGGTCCAACTTCATTTGAACCTCTGTTACGATAGGCCCTTACGGGGCACTTCCATGGCCACTTGGTCTAAGCCTGGCTCAGATCTACTGGTCAGCCCACCTGTGGCCAGACAGCACATATCAGCCCTGGAAACCCAGAATTTTTGACTTGGGACCCAATGCCTGATCGCCTTGTGGTGCAGATGTCCACAAGTAGAGTCCATCCTAATGCTTTTCCTTTGATCCTTGCCCCCTTCACAGCCCTATACAGTGAACATATTGATGCCTTTGTCAAGAAAATGTTTACTTTAGCTCGCCTGGCTCTGTGTTCTTTGAATGCGTTGTGCCTTTTAGGTAGGTATACCCATACCTTACTGGACATGGCCAGTGAGATCTTGCATGTTGTTCTGGATAACTTCAGGAACTCACTGACCCAAACAATCCAAGTCCGTGAGGGCATAGTAGAATGTGTTTCAGGCAGGTCTGGAACCCTTCGACTGCATAGCATGTGCTAGTTGCAACAGTACACTACTACTGCCCTTTGATGGCTCTAGGCCAGTGGTTGTAACCTTTTGACTTCTGTGGACCCCCACTTAATCATTACTGGAACCCTGGGACCCCAATGAATCATTATTGGAATCTTGGGACACCCACTCAGTCATTACTGGAAGCTGGGGGCGCCAGCCTAAGCATTTTCTAAGCTTCGAACCGCAAAACAATACACAAAAAATAGATGGAGCTTTTCTAATTTCAATTGAGTCCACTCATCATCCATACTGTATTCTGTTTGATGCACTTGCACTGCTCCCACAAATCAATCTGAGGATACTAATTTAATTTTTAGCCTCCAATTTCAAATTCCTTCACATTTACAGAACGGTTTTACATTTTCAATTGTACATTTGCTTCTTTATTTATATACACTTTTTAAATGTTCAGTTTAAAAAAAATTCTAAGCAGTCTCGTACCCCTTGAGTAATCTTCGCAGTCCCCCAGACCACAGGTTAAGAACCACTGCTCTAGGCTGTTAGTAAAGAAGGCAGCTCCATGCTCAAATGATTCAACGATAGTCGCATCACAGCTCGATTCTTGGGGTTATTGTCCCCAGCCATACAATTACACCATCAGTATAGAAAATTTAGGGACTTTTCCCTGAGGACTTACCAGCAGCATAGACCATACCTGCCAGTACAGCATCATACTCTGCTTTTTCAGTCAGAGTGTGTGATACTGGCCGAGGTGTTAACTCCTGCAAGGATGGCAATCCCCCAATTATTCCTCCCCTTCTGCAGTAGTCTCCAAACCACTTTGATTTGCCCTCTCGTGCTCTCAATCGGCCGGCTGGAAATCAAGCATGTCAAACAATGGGTTTTACAGATTGTTCAAAGAGGCTATGCCCCACCTTTCATTTCGTCCAACCTTTTATTGCCCGTACATCAGAGCCTTTTTGATTTGGATCACACTGCTATCTTGGTGTAAGAAGTCCATTTCCTGCTTTTCAAAGGTGCCCTTGAACAGGTGCCGGACTCACAGAAAGTCAAAGGTGCTATTTTCACTCATCATCCCAAAGAAGGGCACAACATCAGGCCAATACTAGACATTCGGCCAGTGAGTGCTTTACTGAAGCAATACAAATTCAAAATGCTTCCTCTGGCTCCTCTCATCTATTTTCAGTGGACTGGATGCTGTCCCTAGACTTTCAGGACACTTGTTTTCATATACCTGTCCTGCAAAACCTATCTGCTGTTCACAGTGGGGCCGCAACACTTTCAGTTATCAGTGCTGCCCTTCATCCCTACCTCAGGAGTGGTGGCTGTCACAGTTCATCTTCAAAGGTTTTGTTACATGTATCCCCTTAGCCTCCGGCTGGCTGCTCAAGGCGGTCTCACCGCAGTTGGGCACAGCTCACCTTCGGACAGTGGCCTGGTTCTTGAATCTAGGAGTTCCATGTACGAGCCAAAGTCACACCTGGGCCATGCGCAGAGGATCTCCTTCATAGGTGCTACCTGGACACATTATATTCATGCCCTTCCACCATTGCAGCGAGGCTGGGGCATTCAGAATATGACCCTGACGTTTTGGGCTCAGTCCTGGGTGTCGGCAAGGGCAGTTCTGAGGCTTCTTGGGGTTCTGGCCTTGTGCATCCTCCTGTCTGTATGCCAGATTGTGCATGCAGTCCCTGCAATGGAACCCAAGGTTAAAATGGTTCCAGCATTGCTGCTGCCTCTAACTGTCCAGATCTTGCAAGGGACGGCTCGGGACCCTCTCCCTTACCCACCCGGATATCACAGTTGCAACCAATGCATTGGACTTGGGAAGCCATCTAGGGGAGGTAGAAGTCAGGAGCTTCTTGTATCTAGTGAAGAACCAGCTCGATATTAACCTTTTGGATCTTTGGGCGAGCCGCTTGCTCCTGAAAGTCTTCCTACTGACCTTCAGGGGAACTCAGATGCAGGTCCTAACTGACAACACTCCTGCCATGTGATACTGATCCAAGCAGGGTGGTTTGATTCCTGGATCCTGTGCCAGGAGGTACAGCGTCTCTGGGCGTGGATTGACCAGCAGATCATCTTTTTTTGGTCGCCAACCACCTAGCTGGATGCGTGAATGCCAGAACAGACGAGCTGAGTAGGCATCTACTGGCAGACCACAAGTGGCATTTCCACCTCAAGGTGGCCCAGGACATTGTCAATCGGTAGGGCATGCCCAGGCTAGATCTTTTCACCAACGTCAAGCGTGCAGTGTCAGAGCGTCCGTGCTCTGAAGTTTCCTCCAAGACAGTCATTCCATCTGCGATCAAACACGGGTCTCTTGTATGAGTTCCCACCAGTGTTTCTCCTGCCTTGAGTTCTGAGGATAATCGGGGCATGCCAGCCCCAGGTCAACTTAATAGCCCGAGACTGGGCCAGGAGCATGTCGTACATGAGCATGAGCATGAGCATTTACCATCCAATCCGATGAGCCCTTCAGAGGACTTTCTGCATAAGAAACAGGGAGGGATCCTGAAACTATATCTCCCCAACCTACGCCTCCAAGCATGGAGATCGAGTGGTGAAAGTTATATTCTTTTGACTTTTCCCCTAAAGTGGTGGATGGCATTCTTGCTACCAGACACCTCTCCATAAAGCCCATCTGTGGCGGGTGCTGGGAAAAGTCTGTGGCCTTTTGTGGGGTGTACCATTCAGAGCCAATGTAGGCCACACATACTTTATGTATTGTTGTTTTTGACGTTGCCCCTGCATAGACTTGCAGTGGCTTGAGTTATGAGTTACTAGTCTACCTTTTCTGCCTTTTTTGTTTGTCTGATCAACTCTCTTTCCAAGTAACCAGTTGAAATGCTTTTCCTGAAGGATTTGACACGTATATATTCTCACCAAAACCATTTGACATGCCTGAGTGGGACCTCAATCTGTTCCTGACATTCTTTATGTACAAGCCATTCAAGACTATGCACAATTGCTTGCCACAGCTTCTAATGACCAAGACAGTCTTTCTTATTGCCATCACTCCTGGGCACCACATGAGTGAGCTAGAGGCTTCCAATGTGCAACCATCCCACACCACTTAATTCCCTTTCTGCCAAAGGTGTTATCACCCTTCCATGTTAGTCAATCCCACCTGTTTATTATCGAAAGAGGAACATGGGCTCCACTGTCTTAACTCCCGAAGAGAGTGTTGAGTTTCTACGTTGACCGTAAGAAAGACCCTTGGGTGGATGAGCAGCACTGTGTGAGTTTCACTGGGACAAAGAAAGACAAGGCAGTAAACGGAGGACACTGTCTATGTGGATAGTCCTCTGCATTCAAATCTGCTGTTCTGGCTAAGAAGGTGCCCCCCTAGAGGACCTGTGCGCTCATTCCACCAGCAAGGCATTGGCGGGAGAGGTGGGGAGGGCTCTTTGCGGGGGGATGGGGGGTGTTGTGTTGGTTCTGGACATCTGTCAGGCTGCAGCATGTGCGTCCGTGCCTATGTTCATTAAACGCTACTACCCTGATAGCCAGGTCCAAGGGAGCGCCATTTTACCCCCTCAGTCTGGCAACACTTAGTAATACGAGTCTACTCCTCAGACCCACCACCTTTGGCAGGTACTGCTGTGGTATCTTGCTTAGTAAAATAGTTATTTCTGCATTCAGACTCTTTACAATTGTCAGTGTGAATATACCCTGCCACATACGAATGGCTCTGGGATTTAATTCAAAAGCTGTTAATCAGAAATTTGTGCTGGATCTTCAACCACAAACACATGCTTTATCTTGCCTGTAGAGGTAGTCCCGTTTATCCTCCAAACTGTTAAGAGCTTGCCTCTGAACAGGGCTATAGGACACTTCTTTTTTTGATATTTTTGGTTGTTTCTTAATTACCCAACTGAAGCAGGTTATGTAAGAAGGTTAAAGTTGCTAATGTACAGCAGATGAGTTTTAAGAATCCAGGGACCTTGAGGCACAACACCTTACTTCGCTTGAGAAACTCCATTTGCACTGTGTAATCAAACCAAACTCTCTGGGTGTGAGTCGCAAGTTCCTGGTGCACTGTGGAATTGAGTATATGTCTGTTTCTGGTTGCAATACTTTAGTCTTAGCATGGAGAGGTCAATCCTCCTTTCTTGGGCACAGGTCATAACATCCAGTCTCGGGTCACTCCGGTGACTCCAGGAGTTGCACTGGACAGTATAAACCTGCTCTTCCTGAAGGTGCCCACCATAGCAGTCTGGTTCTTCTCCACTGGTGTGCGTGTATGTATGTATATGGTATTTTACCTAGCCTAGCCAAATGCAGTGGAGTGCTGTATGTGATCAAAGACAAGCATAAAATCAACAAGTAAGAGGAGTGGAAGCCAGACTGTAGACGGTTAATGCATTGTGATTACGTGTTCTTTAAAGAGGCCAGACTTCCACTCTTTACTAAATTGGAGCACTATTGGGGCGATCCTCATGGATATGGGGATGTTGTGTTTTTCTTTTTTACACTTCCTAATCTGCACTCTGATGGTGTCCAGGCTGCGGGTGGGAATAGATCCACCAGAGACGGTGAGCTTGTCTTCAAGATAGGCAGTGGTGCTGATCTTGGTAGCGTTATAAATTATGCAGTTGATTTTGAAGATGCTGTGGCCAACAAGGGGAGCCAATGGATTCCCATCAGGATTGGGGTGATGCGATCACATTTCTTCAGGACCTGAATGAGACTTGCTTCAACACTTGTAGGATGACCCACAGGGGTGCCCGTGTGAAGTTTGGGAGTCCATGGAGTAGGGCATTACCACTATCCATGTACAAGAGTACGAGGCTGTGAACGGCCATTCTGAAGTCGCTTTCAGGAAGATATACTTTGACTTTCTTTAGAAGACAGAACTGGTGCCATGCCAACTTTGTGTTTTTGGCAATGTGTTCTTGAGGGTAAGGTTGGTGTCCGTGAATCCAAATGGCTTGGCATGCTATGAGGGTTCAGGCTCGAAATCATCAATGGTTCATGTCATTGAGCCAGGTTTGTACTCTATCTTGTGTATGGTTCTTGGCAAATAATGAGACTTCTTCCTTGTTTCGGTTTAGCTTCAGGTGGGCGATGGACACCCACATCTGGATGCCTAATTGAGAAAACAACTGGAGGCCTGCTTACCCCCCTCCCCCTCCCCCCCCCAGTGTTTGGGCACATTAAATATCCTCTGCCCACTAAAACACAAGAGGAATTAGAATAAGCTAAAGCAGGGATACTCAAAGTAAGGCAGAGGGCCACATGCAGCCTTCCTGGCCTTTAATTATAGCCCCCTGGTGAACTGCAGCATTGGGCTGTTTACTTGGCAGAGCAGGAACATTCCGAAAGCTGTGAAACGGGCATACTTTATTCGGATGTTAACTAAACTAAAGGTAAAGAAGCAAATAATGTTTCCTAGACAACTTACATTTAGCATGCATCTGCTTTGCATCCCCCTACGCCCACCTTACAACACCCCGACCCTTGCCCTGCTGCATCGGTGCGGCCCTCGGGAAGCCACAGACAGTACTTTGTACCCTTGAGTTAAAGCATAGCAGGGCTTCACTGCCTGAGCCCCTCCACTTTGCCCATTTGCAGGAATCTTTTTTTGAATGCACCCAAACAATGGAGATGTGGCAGATGTGGAAAGGTGAAGGCCTTGCCTTAATGCCACTCCAAATTTGGAGGAGCAGTACCTTTACCCTGGTCAGTACATTGGTGCACCTTCTTTCCTTGGCTTTCATGGTTTATTCATGGCAAACAGGTCAGACCGGGAACAGATGGATCTCAAGTTGCCTCAGCCTTCTCAGCTTCACTCTTATTCAAGCAAAAGGTTTGCCGCCATGTTGTCTTAAATGGTAAACAGACCCTCATCCTTGGTGGAATTCACATGAAGCCAAAGACTGACAAATTACTCTAGTTATTCCTTGAAAGCTTCTGATGGTAGTGCTGTGATTTTCAGGCCCCTGAAGTTCAGTTCCCTCCAGTGGACCCCCCTTATCTTAATCTGATGTCTCTGCTATGGTTCAAGGCACTAAAAGACCATCTGCCATCGCCAGACCTCTGTATTAAGGCCCATGATATCGACACACATTTAAATAAGTATTCATTAAGCAATATTTCTTTTTATTGGAACTGTACAGGAGCTTCCTCTCCCATGTAGGTCTGCCGTCTTAGCAATTTGGAAAATGTGTGCAGTCTTTTGAAGCCGCATAAAGTGTGCTGGTTTCCTTCACCATCTTCCCCACCTCCCACTTCAGATGTATCACCCTCTCACTCCATTGCGCCTAACACTTGTGCAACACTTTCCTACACAAGCAAATTAAGAGTTTTCATTTTTTCACCCTCAAATTGTTAGCAGTCACACATGAGCTTTATTACTTTTTGCTTCTGCTGGGAGAGTTGGTGAATATTCATCTTATTGGTTTACATAGTGTAGTGAAGCTCAGGAGACTGTACCAAATACATTTCTGTCTTAACATGTAAATATGTGCAAAGTCCTATTGTGCTTTGATGTTCAGTTCAATGTAAGACCAGCAGATTCAGCTGTCATTGGCTTAACTTTCAGAGACATAGAGCATTCTTAAATCATGCCCACCTCACAGCAGTAGGGGTGCACTTAGACATTTAGCAAGTGCTCAGAGCTGCACTGTGAACTGAACACCCACAGGGGACCACAGAACCATCACTGCAGATAATTTCATACTCTATTTGTATGTGGAAAGGCCAAACACCATTACTGATTTGCTTCAGCTTTCCTTTTGTTCCACTTGGAGAATATCCTTTCTTAGTTTGTCTGCTGTTTCCCTGCCTTCATCATTCCGAGTAGCTCATACTTGAAAGTCCCTAATTCATTAACATGCAGTGAAACATTATTAGTCGTCTTTTGGTACAACTTCACTCTGAGAAATTCAAATTGTTCCACTAGGACTACTTCTTACATGTATATTCTCAACCCTCTTCCTTTCTTCATGTGGGAAATGTCTTCCCCAGTACTCTAAAGGAAACCATTCATGCTCAGTGGACTTCCCCAATTCGCCCACCTCAGATAGAGGACAGTCATGTGGCTCATGGCAGCTTCTTCTGAATTGTTTTCTTACAGTTGGAATGTCCCTCCTCATGGATTGCTCCTCATCCTTGTGATCTTCTGTCAGCTACATATGCGCAAGTTTTAATAATCCTGTTTGTTCCGGGGGCACATTCCTATAGGTGACTCCAGTGCCCTTTGATGTATGGATCACATGGAAACATATGTCTCCGCTTTAGCTAATGATTTGAAAAATACACTTCTTAACAGACTTTTCTTGGCAATTGCATACCCTTATGACTTTTTTGCAAGTAAACAGTGGGTAATCAAACCTATTCTTTTCACACGTCTCCATATTCTGTTACGCTGTTCTATTTATATAGACCGGCTGGGCAAAGGTTCAGGGATCCTTGGGGCAAGTGTAGATGGCATCTCCCAAAGGTGGAGCTGAGACCTAATGTCTGGCCCAGGACAGAAGTGCTCCTGTGGTCTATCACTGAGTGGGTTTGTGGGTAATATTGCACACGCCAGACTCTGTTTGTAGGTGTTGTAGCAGACCTACACCGGTTATCATCCTGAGGTGCTGTTGAGGTTTAACACTGAGCTTTCCTAAAATGTTGCAGTGGCTTTAAACATGATGGCATTTATTTAATTTACTGAGTTATGGACCAACCAAGACTAACCCCACAAAGCTGATAAATAGATTGCAGGTACTTTGCAACTTGACACCATCTTTGTATTCCCTTGGTTCCTGAGGTTGCGAACTGTATGGGCAAGCAGACTTCTCCAGGTTTATACAAGAACCTGGGAACAGAACTGATAATTGGCCCTGTCTGACTTTCCCCTATGTCTTGGCATTTGAAGTGATGTGACTGTGGTGAGGAGTGTTAATAAGGAAGAGCTTTGTTTTAAGAGTGCACATGTTTGATGGTGGATCTGCATCTCACTGAGCAGTTTGGGCGACTGTTAGCAATCTACACTTCCCCTGATCTTGAGAATAAACTCCCACGCTTATTTTTATTTCATAATAAAAAGCGATGACTTTGTGAATATTAGCTGAAAGTTATGCTTGTTTTTACAGATGGATTCTTTACATCATGTTATACATGCCGCAGGAAGATACGATTCAATTGCAGGGAATCCTTTGTATGAACCTCAGCACATCGATGTAAGTGGGAAAGGTTTTTATTAATGACCAATATCTATGCCGTTCTCGATTATTCTTACATGGAACAGCCCAATTTCCTTCGGTAAATCAATGTCAGTGGCAACACACTGGACAATCCTGTTAAAGTAACAGTATTAGACACTCTCTCTGCATCTAGCCTGCTGCAACAAATCTTAAACTCTCGTCCTTCTATAACAAAAAAAAATCAATGCTAATGTCTTATGAAATGTTGTAGCCATGTATGCAGTTTTGATTAAAAACCAATTGCCTATGTAAGCATTGTCTCTTTCCAGATGATGTTCATGTTCTGATAGAGACTTGTTGCCGCTGATTCCTTCAGTTTTGAATATTCTCCAGGCATTTGACTGGATCCAGAAAGTTTTCAGCAGTAACTTGGATGCCGGTCGATGGCGGCATGCAGCTCTACACTGATGCCATTCTGCTCTGGAAATGACTTGTAGGGCCTATTTGGGCGCCACTACCACGCTCTGAAAGTTCCTTTCTTTCCGTGCCACCAGATGCGGATCTGCAGCTCCTTCTCCTCTCCTCTCTCAAAGACATTTAACTCAAATATTTTGTCAAAAAATTCAGTGTGCAGGGACTATCACAAACAAATGTCTTTGACAGATCCTTATAAGATGTTCCTTCGGTGCCTGGGGTAGAGTCACGACTCTAAGGTCTGCAGCTACTGCCCATTGAAGAATCCAAAGGCCATCCGAGACTGCAAGGCGAAACCCTACATCGCAAGGCATAAGAAGACCACGCAACGAGACTGGTCCAAGTCTCAATCCAAGCCAAAGGTTCGGTTCCAGTCCCATTCTCACTCCAGAAGTTGACGAAGCCGTTCCAGAGATCAGTCTTCGTCGAGATCTAAATGGTCTGGTAGGCCTAAATTAAAACCTAACAAATCAAAGCCGGTTTCACGCCACTTTCATTCACCGGAGAAGGTGCAGGGGGCAGCACCATGTCTTTCGGTCTCGCACCTATTGTCAGTCGACTTTGGAGCTGATCCGGCAATTGGTTCCAGCACAATCCAAGCTTCCAGGGCTAAACATATCAAAGGGTTCTGCAGGGCCATGATCAGGCTCTTCGGACCTTTGCCGAATCCTTCTGGTGCACCTTCGGGCCCCAAGGAACCGAGAGGCCTTCTATCTGGTGTGCCGCCCGCAGATTTGCCCTTTGTGACAGTTGGATCCTCTGAGCCCGTCACAGCGCCTCCGATTCCAGCCCTGCCTTCAGCGTCACAGTCCAAGCCAGTACCTGTAACTTGAACACCTGGGCCGAATCCATTGTCGCTGGACAAAAAGATACCTGTATTAGTCCCTGACACTTTGGAGTCGACGTTGGTCTGATCTCAACCGAGGCAAAGCAAGATTACTGTTGAGGAGAGTCTTCCTCCACTTGATCTGCTTTATCCACAAGGCAAAACACACTACACTCACTTTTCGAGTTGGACTCAGACAACGAATATGATGTGGGCGATGAGTTTGTTCAGTTCTATACTGAGGATAGTTAGTACGACGACTTGCAGGAGGCAAGTGATCTCCATACTTTCCCTGAATCAGATCTTCTTTCACCACCTGGCCCGGCCACCAAGGAATGCACTTCCTTTGCCATGGGGGTGCATAAGGCAATTGTAGTCCTTACCCAACGGCAACCTTGGAGAGTAAAATGAATGTGTTGACTGAAGTACTCCAGCCGGGATGAACATCTAAATCTTCGAAGCCAGTGGTCCTTAATATTTTGACTTCTGAGGACCCCCACTTAATCATTACTGGACCCAGGGACCCCATAGGAACCCGGGGATCCCCAGTCAGTGACCAGGGATGCCGTCCTAAGATGTTCGATGATTTGAACCACAAAAGAGTACACAAGAAATTCAGTAACAAGTATTCATCAAACAAACGATGAAATATTTAATTTAATTCGCAAACAAATATAAAGAATCAAAATTTTAATAGGAAGGTTGGAGCATTTCTAAATTCTATTGAGGCCATTCATTGTCCATACTGTATTATGTTTGATGCACATGCACTGCGCCCACAAATCAATCTGAGGATATTAAGTTAACTTTCAGCCTCCAATTTCAAATTCCTTCACACAGAACGTTTTAGAATTTTCAGTTGTACATTTTGCTTCTTTATATACATGTTATTAAACTGTTAATGTAATATTTAATTTTGTAAGCAGTCATGGACCCTTTGAGAAGGATTTGTGGACCCCGACCACAGGTTAAGAACCACTGTTCTAAGCCCCTTCTGCTGTTTAATGGGGCACTAAGCCATACCTTGTTGGGTGCCTCAGCCAAGCCTTGCTCTTTGATCCCCGTCAACAGGCAAATAGCGAGCTGCTATTGTCTTGACCCGGGTTACACTGCACTCCTGTCTCAACACCTGTTTCCCGAATGTTTGGTTGTGCTGGCGTCCACAAGCAGGTCTTACCCCAACACTTCCAGCCCCCACTACCCGCTAATGGGGAATCCAAGCGAGTAGAGACGTTTAGGAAGCAAGTTTTTTTCTTCCAGCAGCCTGGCTCTCTGTTCAGTGAATGCCAGCTGTCTTCTGGGACACTACATCCATGCCCTTTAGGAATCACTAGCTCAAGTCCTCCGTGGTGTCCCTGAAGATCTTTGACCTGCCTTTCCCAGGCACCAGGTCTGTTGGGATGCGGATCACAATTTGTTGTGGCTTGGACACCACTGATTCCATCAAGTCGCCCATTGGCACCAGTGTTGCCATTTGCCGCCACACTTGGCGGTCACTGGTTTTGCAGGTGACATCCAGTTGTCTGTCATGGACATACCATTCCATGGGACTCGCCTGTTTGGGGATATTGCAAACTCCGCTCTCAAGCGGTTCAAGGAGAGCAGGGTTACGGCTCACTCTCTAGGCCTATCTGCCCCCCTCGCCAACCGCACAAGACCTACCGCTCCTTTCACAGCTCCAGCAGAGGTGCCCTATAGCGCCTGCCAATCCAACCGCAGCATAGCGCTCAGCAGTTTCACTGTCGAGGCTGTGGTACCCACCGTTGCAAAGGTCAACGGGTCACTCAGCCGCCAGCTGTCCCTGCAGCCCCACATGCCAAACCCTTTTATTGTGCTCTTCACAGAGCACTGCCACTCAGTGGGAAGCAGGATCTAAAGATTCTTGCCAGGTTGACATGCCATAAAATCAGACAGATATGTCCTGCAAATTGTTCGGAAGGGCTACACCCTCTCCTTCCTTTCAGCACCGCCGCACTATACACCATCTCCCCAACGGTTGATGGAGGACCATTTTCCGTTTTGCAGCAGAAAGTGCAAGCCCTTTGGGCCACGGGAGGTATCAAGAGGGTGCCTGCGCCAAAAATAGGTTCTGGTTGTTATTCCCGCTACTTACTGGTGCCCAAGAAGGACAGAGGCCTTCATCCTATATTAGACCTGCACACTCCCAATGCCTTCTTCCGGGAGGAGAAATTCAAAATGCTCATCTGGCCCAGATCTCGTCTGCCCTGGAGACTGGATGGTAGCATAACATGGACAGGACAGGAGCATTTTCAGTTTGGTCTCACCAGTGCCCTTCGGGTGCTCGCGAAAGTGATGGCGATTGTGGCAGCACGTCATTGGAGGTCAGGGGTGCCAGTCTTCCCCTATCTTAATGACTGGCTATTAAAAGCCAGCTCGACCCAGCCAGTCATCAACCACCTCCAGACTGCGCTGAGCCTTCTGTCATCTTTGGGGTTCACAATCAGTGTGCCGAAGTCACACCGACTCCTGAGACGCTCCACTTCATCAGAGCCATTCTAAACATGGTTTGCTTTTGTGCTTTTCCCTGGGAAAGAGAGTCCAGGACATTCAGGCTATGATCCCGATCTTTCAGTGTCCATCCTGAATTTCAGTGAGATAGACTGTGAAGCTGCTGGGATTGATGGCCGCCTGCATGCTGCTGGTTGAGCATGCCAGGTAGCACATGCAGGCTCTGCAGTAGGACCTGAAGTATCAGTGGGCCCAAAATCAAGGAGACCTCCCCAACCACGTCTATATCTTGGGGGAGACTGCAAAACACCTGTAGTAGTGTTTACTGGCACGCGGTTGGGTCAGAGGCAGAACCCTCTCTCTACGTCACCTAGAGCTGATATTTGTGACTTATGCTCTATTTCTAGTTTGGGGCAGCCACCCGGGAAAGATGGAGATCAAAGGCCTCTGGTCTCCGGCAGAGTCCCGGCTTCATATCAACCTATTGGAGCTGAATCCTCTTGGCGCTAAAAGCCTTTCTTCCGACCATTAAAGGGAGACAGGCACAGGTGCTCACAGACAACACCACTGTCATGTGGTACTGCAACAAACAGGGCGGGTGGTGGTCCCAGACTCTGTGGCAGGAGGCCTTTCACCTCTGGAAGTGGCTAGACCACCAAGGAATTTGCCTGGTGTTGAACCACCTGGCAGGATCGTTAATGCCAGGTTGGACCAGCTCAGCCGTCGACTTAAAGCTCGATCTATTCGCCATTGCTGATCATGCACAATGTACGCACTTCTGCGTGTTGGAGTTTCCAAGGCATCTCTCGCTCTGAGTCGCATTCCACCTTAAGTGGAACTCGGGACTCCTGTAGGCCTTTCTGCATATACCACTCCTGCCCTGATTTCTTAAGAAGATCAGGACCGAACGGGCTCAAGTCATCCTAGTGACCACTAACTTGCCCTGCCCACACAATGCATCCCAGAGCACATTTTAGAAAATATACATATACAAAATGTAGATGCACTTTTATTTTTTAAAAGCCACATTACAAACAGCCCATAAAAGGCCACTTGGGCCATTTTTCACCTTTTTACATAAAACAAAAAAAAATTGTACCCGTATAAATCTGTCCTTCTTACTCAAAGCAGTTTCTTCTTTCCTTATTGGGCTATTACCCTTTAATCTTTTTTGCCTACTGTGCATCCATCAGATTTTCAAGGACATCTGGATACTCCGGAACCAATGCATGTAGTGTTGTAATACATTGACAGCATGCGATAGAAAGGAGTGGATGACCGTCTCTTTGTGGGATATACTGGAGCTGAAAAGGGAAGACAGAGGTCAAACTCTCAATTTTTGTTTTAGCCCATCCTCAGCTCCAACATATGCTATGGCCAATTTAGATCCACCGGAGGGCATTTATGCTCATTCCACCAGGGCCATAACTGCTTACACAGCTCTTTCCGGAGAAGTCATAGTTGCCAACATCTGATGGACAGCTACAAGGTCGTACTTCCATACTTTTGCCCACTGTCAACGATGTCAGCTTACAGTGGAATAACAACACACTATGCTGATGACAACTTTACATTCATATGGCCTGCTTTGTCTATACAGCATTTTTATGTTTCCATTTGATACTTCTGACAACAGATTCCACACGCTCCCTCGGGCACCAGGCTAGATCCAGAAAGCCCTTGACGTGCTGAGTCCACAGTGTCCTGGCAATTATACAGTGTAGAAGCATAAATGCACCACCTCTTTTCTTTCTTTTTTTCTTTTCCAGAGTTTTATATAGCGCGAACTTGACCCGAATCGGGTATCAGAGCGCTTTACATAGCACCAGTTGCATTACATGAGGACACATTCATTTTTGTTAGGCACGGGGAGATTAAGTGATTTGCCCAGAATCACAGGATGTTCAGCGTCATTGCCGAGACTCGAACCCAGTTCCCCAGATTGGAGGTCGACCGCCCTAGCCGTTAGGCCAACTCCTCTCCCCACCTCTGCTCGCTGACATCAGTTCCTTTCTTTTCAGTCCTTCCGACACTTATCCGGAGCTTCACTGCTACTTTCATCTGCCTTTCGATTTCTGAAAGAAACCAGCACTGGCGAAGCTAACAGTTCTTACTCATGAAACATTGGATTTGAAACTGCTTTTTTTTGTCTTGTAGATGACAGTCATGAATGCACGAGCATCTGTAGAGGCTATCTTTGAATGTATTTTCTTATGCTTTAAGAAGATACATAAAAAAATTAAATGAAAGTTGCGGAGAACCTCAAGTTTGTGGCAGCCTTCTAGAAGTAGCATGTATACCCCCCAGTTAAAATGATTTGTAAATATGATTTGCTTTAGCCACAGTAAGTTTTTCAATTTAAAGCGAAATTGTTGAATGCAGAATTTCTGATGAACAACTTCAAAGCAGTGCCTTAAACCATTCAGCTACCATAACTTGGAAAAGTAACTGCACAGATTCTATTAACATTAAATGTTATGAGCGCAATCTACAGTACAACTGTTGTATCTAAAAGTGGCATAACCATAATATAGGGCTTAAGGCGCAATCCCAAAGGAGTTTTTAGAGAATGTGATATAAATGTAGCTGTGTTCTTGAGCAAGTATTATAATGGAAAGGGAAAATGAGCTATAGTAAATAACTTTCTAAACCTAATCAATACAGCGATTGCCGATTTAATAAAAAAACCTTCACCAGCATTTCAAATATTTTAAAAATACAAACCCAAAACTTGTTTCTTGACATAGGATTAGAAACACACCTATAAAGTACACCACAATCTACATACAAAATCTTGGTCCCATGGCCTACCTTTATTATGAAATGAAACAACACAGTTTCTTTTTGTAATATTACATTTCATACCCAACGGCTCACTCAAGACGGGGTGGAGTCGAAGGGTATGACAAATTTCACCAGGAAGCTCATATATGGAAAGAGCTGCTGAGATAAACCAAGATTTCTAACAACCACAAAGGCAACCCTACTCAATTGAATCGGGGCATTTAAACAACATCAGAAAGAACAGCAGTTCTTATTCGAATAGTAAATGTATATATATGATACATAAAAAGGCACAGTCTCACAATGAGACTGTTGTAGGATATAGATAGGGAAGGCATCACAAAATAGTCAAACACTGGTTGTGTAAAACAATTGATGGTATGTATTTATCAGTACAAATGCATTCGAAGCGTAGTGTCCCATGTGAAATGAAACCAGAAGAAAACAAAAAGAACAATACAATTATATATACAATAAAGCAAGGAAAGAATAACCACTTTCTGAGATATAACAAACGAGTAATGGGTTATATATCTGAGCGAGCCCTTTTATTAATGAAAGGGGTTGGATAATTAGTTCATTTTTGCAAAATGTCGGCGTTTCGACCCAGTTTGCAACGCAGGGTATCATCACGACCAATTGATATGAGGGAAACACCTGTGGATACGAAACAAGTGGAATGACTACTTGGTGTGAGCAGTAGCGACAGCCATAGGCCATAATGTAGACTGATGTTTCGTGCACCTGATGGCAGAATGGAGAAAGATATGTAGAGAAGCATGAAGGGTGCACACCAAACAACGTGCAAGGTAAGGGGAGGGGTACTCACATGGGGTGCCCTTGGTAGGTACTGGTTGTCGGCCAAGGAGAGGTGAAATAAAAAGAAATGTAAAGGAATTATTGTAAAGCAGGAATACTTTTTCATGCTGGAGGGTACTGTGTATGCAGGAATAAAAATAGGCAATATGGGAGGCAGACTTACTCCCAGGGAGATGAAAGGGGAGGAGTGCCACGTGCCCCTTTGAGGATGCAGCGGCATGCACCGATGTGAAATCAACCGCAAGGGGAGGCTCATGCAGGCAACTGGCGGGTTGCAAGGATAAAGCCGCACCGAACACGACCAGCAGTGAGCGCAGTCAGCCCTCTTGGGATTAATAAGTAATGATGTGAAATGGCGGGCTGCAGTTTTCGGCCTCCCTGCCGCTCCAGAAGTCAGCTGGCGACCGCTAGTCCAGCGGTTATTAGGCACCACAGTGCAACGCAGCCTTGGTAATAGAGGCGTGTGTGCAGAACCAGTGTTGGAAGGAATTAAGGAACAGGGCCAGCAGTAGCTGTCGCACCGTAATGGGACATGTCCGGTGTGTGAGTATACACACGTTGCATGTGCGACTAGAGATGTGACAGGGGAATAAAACGGGGGCACTGAGGCATATTAAAAATGCTACAAGATTGTATGCAGGAGTCGTGTGTGCTACAGGAACTGCCAAGCAGAATAAATCGGGGGCACTTAAGGATCATCCAAAATGCAGTGTTGTCAACCAATTAATCCTGATCATTAGGGGGGGGGGGGGATTTCCATCGTGTAAGTGGAGATGGCACATAAAAGCAAGGATATCAAGTCAAACACATTAGAAAAACATGTAAGACACGATGGGGTCAATTGGCAGGTATGTACATTAGACCAAACATAGGCAAGGCCCAGAGGAGTATGGCTAAGGCCACCTTGTGGGTCTAAGGATTACTGTCCAATCAAATTAAACAGATGGAAAAGTAAAAATCATGGTGTATATATGCCACTTGCATGTATCTACATGGTTACAAAGAGCGGGACCCCGAGAATAATGGCTCAGAGAACAAGTTGTTCTGTTCCAGTTGTGAAGTAGCCTGCAGAATGTAATACTGCAAAATGGCCAAACGCAGCCAGTTGTACTAAATAACCATAGGAGTAAGGTCACAGAAATTCAATATAATCATAGGAGTAGGGCCACAAAAGTTCAATATGCCGTGATGCAACGTAGACCTCAGATATGTAGAGTAAGCTCAATTTGCCATTTCTCAGCTGTGTTAAGTTCCAGATTTATAGAATTGCAGTGTTCAATCCATTTGTATTCCATTTTTGGAGGATTTCGGTGAGGTCACCTCCTCTTTCAGGGGTGCAAGCAGTGTCGATGACCTACTACATTATTTTTTTTGCTGTATTGGTCTTTTCCATGAAGTGTCACCGTCTGAGCATTAGTTACTGGACATCTGATCCAGCTTCAGTGTTGACATATCCGAGCTTTGATAGGTTGTGAAGTCTGCCCTATGTAGAGCAGTTTTCACGGGCACCATATACAGTAGAAAACATTTCTGGAATTGCAGTTGGAAAACGATTTGAGCTTAACCTTAATAGAGCCATGTTCGAAAAATTTGGTGTCAGGCGTGTATGCACAGACTATGCAGTTGCCACATCGAAAGAGGACTCTTAAAGGGGGTAGGCCCCACACGCAGTTTCTAAGGTTCTGCTAGTTACAGGAATAGTACCTCTGGTTGTTGAGTGAACTAGGTGGTCCTTAATATTCTTGCCCCTTTTGAAAGCAAACATGGGTAATTGCAAGGAGGGATCTACGCTCTCTATGATGTGCCAATTTTTTTGACCAAGTTGCGGACTTTGTTGGTGTGGGGGCAAAAGGTGGTGACACACTAGTTTATCTTAAGGTGCTTTGATCTTAGTAGTCAGTAGTTCTTCCCTCGAGCAGTACCAGGGGCGCTTCCGCACGGTTTTCACAGTTTTCTTGGGGTAGCCCCTTGATAGTAGTTTGACCTGTTGTATGTAGGCCTCCCTGAAGTAGTCCTCTTTGAGGGTGCAATTCCTGTGGAGCCGAATGGTAAACTATCTACATTCCACAACAGTCTCATTGTGCGATTGTGCCTATTTATGCCTCGTATGTACATTTACTATTCCAATAAGAACATCTGCTCTTTCTGATGTTGGGATAAACAAAGAGGCACAGCGGGGCAGAAGCTGGTGCAAGGAAATGGCTGTACTGCAAAAGAAGGAGCAGCAGTATGTGTGCTTTGCCGGGCTCTCGTGTGAAAAGAGGGTCCTGTTCCAGATTGCTGGGCCGTCCCACTTTTAAAGCTTATTTTGCAAATGGTCCATCTAGCGTTTTAAGTCTTCTGGTAAGCCGAAATCAAGGAAAAAAACAAGCAAAGCTAAATACATCCCCATCCCGCCACTCTGTGTCCAAGTAGAGAGCACAAGGATGTTGCAGTGCAGTCTGTCTATTCAGGAGTCCCAAGTACAGAGCCGATCTCCCTATTGATCTGAATGGGTCCTATGTTCCCAGGCAATTGACGAAGCTGCAGCACGCAAACGTCTTCAAAGAGGCCATGCTGCAGATCTTTAGTGCTTAACTGGCCCAATCAGGCGCGCTTTTGACCCCAAGTATCCGCAGGGGCCTTAAGTTGCGTTTCTGCTGGCGTGACCCACCCTGGCTCCAGCTGACCCTGTGGGGCCTGTTTTCGGTCAAGTACGGAGTCCAGTGTTGGCGCCGACTCCCACACCGGGCCTCAACACCAGTGCTGGTGTCTCCAGCACCGACACAGGAGATGTCATCCAGGTTCAGCTGTCCAACCCAGAACCAACTTCAGCTCGATCTCAACCGATGTCACACTATGAAATAACAAAAGCAGTATGTTGTCTTGCAGTCTGATTCTGTACCGGCACCTCTGGAGGCGAACACGCCAAGAAAGGTTCCATTATCTTTTTGACTCTGACCAAGACAAACCTGAAGGAGATGATTGTCAAAGGGATGATGATGATCGCCCTCCTCCTTATTCTGATGAAAATTTCTGCATAGTCGCTAGAGGCCAGTGGGGTTGATAGCTCCCTGGATACAGAGATTGATTTACTTGGGCTACCTACTGACAAAAGTGCATCATTCACAATTTTAGTTCAGAGGGCAGCTGAAGTGCTGGATTTAAAGTTATGTCCTTACTGATATCTTACACCAAGGGCCAGCTGAGTTTGAGACCTTACTGCCTTTCAACAATGCCCTTATGGACACTTTGTCTAAACCATGTTCCTGGCCACCAATTAATAGACGGGTGGCTGCGCGACCTAGGCCAGCACCTAGAGACCCTGACTTTCTTACCAAGCACCCTGCTCTAGAGAGTTTAGTCGTGCAGGCATCTACTAGTAAAGTTAATCCTAATTCGCTCCCCTTGACAACTCCAGATACCGAATCCAAACTAATAGAGGCTTTCGAGAAACAAATGTTCTCTTGAGCTACTTTGGCACTGCAATCAATTAAAGTGGTTTGCTTGTTAGGGACCTATATGCATGACCTGTCGGAGATAGCCAGGTAGATCTTGGCAGCAGTCCCAGTAGAGCTAGGAGCTTCCCTGGCATAGACCGTACAAGCTGCCCAGGACACTAAGTATGTGATTTTTGCTGGCCTTGACACTACTGACTGTTTGGTGATTGCTACTAGCGTTGTGCAGTGCCACTACGCATGGATGCGTTCTAAAGGTTTTTCAGGAGATGTGCAAGCTGCACTCATGGATATATCCTTCGATGGCTCTCGTCTCTTTAGCGAGAAAGCGGACTCCAGCGTTAAGTGATTCAAAGATAGTAGAGCTACGACACTGTCTGGTTAGCAGTTCCCTCACCATTCTCGGAACTGTGGGAGCTATGTCAGAGCATTGGAATACAGACTGCATCAATCGCCCTTATCACTCCACCAATCACAATAGTTATTTCGTGTCCGTGGATGAGGGTCTGGCAGACATTGCACAGGCCAGTCTGGACACCGCTCCTCCCAATCCCCTTCTCCTGCGACATCTGCCTCTAAGCCGCTTTAGTTTGCCTTTAGCAGCACATACCCTTCCTGTGGGGGAGTAGGATTCAATTTTTCTTACCAGGAAGGCAATCCATTGTGTCCGGCAAATGAGTCATTCAAATTGTTCAGCATGACTACTCCTTCCATTTTAATTTTTTTTTGGGTCTGCTCTGCCACATCTCCCTCTCAATTCCCTCAATCCCCCTTAACCGCACTCAACCTGTTCCATATCCGGCTACTTTTGGATAAACCCCCTCCATTATGCTGCAGGAGGTGTGTGTGTTGCTGTCCAAGGGAGCCATCAAAAGGTTCTCAGACTTGGAATGGGGAGAGGGTTGCCACTCTCAATATTTTCTTATTCCGGAAAAGGATGGTGGCCTTTAGCCCAACCTGGTCCTTCTGCCTCTGAAATGTGTTTCAGGAATTACAAATTCAAGATGCTCACACTAGCCCAAATTTTAACCGCTCTGCACCCAATTGAATGGTAAGTATTCTTGAACCTGCAGGATGCATATTTTTATATACCCGCCCTCTGGCGTTACCTGAGGTTCAAGTTCAGTCTGTAGGATTTTCAGTTTGCAGTGCTCCTGTTTGGCTGTAGCAGTGCCTGTCGGGTGTTTACATAAATGGTGGTGGTCGTTGCAACACACCTTCGGAAGTTTAGTGCCAGTTTCTCCATACCTCAGTGACTGCCTATTGATGGCGGGCTTGCCGTAGGCAGTTGCAGGCCACCTCCATACCACGGCAAACCGCTTGACATAGTTTGGGTTCACTATCAATGAGTTGAAGTTGCACCGGTTTCCTTTGCGAAGGTTGTCATTCATCAAGGCTATCAAAAATGTAATGTTATAGATGTGGATCACTTTCACACGTTTTGAGTTTCAAAAACTGTCCTGCTATTTTTCAAGAATGCTGGAAATCTAACAAGTTATGCCATTTTGGTAACGGTAACAGAGGGGGAGGGGAAGACCGAGTTGAGTTAGGTCTGTTCAAGATCAAGTCATGTCAGATAATGTTGATATGGTCGAAAGCAACATCAAGGAGATAATACAGTCTGTTGAAGTCATAGAGGGTGGGTTGTGTTGAACATAAGTTGCATTGATCCTTGCATTGGAATAACCATTGATGGAGTAGATATACAGCTTTTAAACTCAGGCGCGAGGATCACCAATTTTCTATTGACAAATACAGACTTCCATTCTATAATGTAGTTTCAAGGCCCCTTCTGTTTACTACATCTAGACCCCTTTCAAAAGACCCATACTGGTTCCATTTTGCAATGCTTCAGTCTCCAGAGAGATCATCCCAGCACCGCTCCTTGTAGTTACGTCTGTAATACTTCATACCGACCGTCTGTATGAAGTCTCATTAAGGCCCCCTCCTTGAACAACTATCCAGGCCCTGTCTTCAAAGCCCTATCCAGTTCTCGAACATTGTTCCTGCACCAAGAACTAGGGCCATATGTAACAAAAACGCGTTTTGCAATTCTCAAATTGCGATTTTTAAGGAATCGCAATTAGAGAATCGCAAAATGCAATGTATGTAGGATTTACTAAATATTTTGCGAATCCTACATATTCCTTATTTGCGAATCGCAAATTGAGATTCGCAAAAAAGGAATACCTTCCCATTCATTCCTATGGGCTAGAAGGCCCATAGGAATGAATGGGAAGACATTCTCAATTTGCGATTCCCAATTAGAGAATCGCAAATTGAGAATGCAATTTCAAGGTTGCAAGGGTGTCAATAGGACAACCTGTTGCACCCCTGAAATAGGCATGTGTGCACATGTGGCGCACATACATGCCCTAAGGGCATGTATCTGCGCCACATGGCACTTTGAAAAATGCAAAAAAGTGCATTTCTCAAAGAAATCGCAAATTACCACCTACCTGAAGTTGGTGGTAATTTGCGATTCCTTAAGCCAAAATCGCACAACTTGGGTGCTTCCTACATTGCATTTAAGGAATCGCTATTTGGGATTCCTTAAATGCATTCGCAAAATTGGGAATCGCAAATTTTGCGGTTCCTTATTTTGCGAGTGGGTTTTTTGTGTGCTACATTGCACACTGCCTAAATTGCGATCGCAATTTGGCTTCATACATATGGCCCCAAGTCTATTAACCGAAACGGAAGATATCCTTAGGACAAGCTCCACTTTCTTTAAAAATAAGCCAAAATACTCAGACAGTGACAGCAAAAATAATAGACCGAAATCCACTGTTGTTGTGAAGATCATGGCATCGCTAAACCCCCACACACCCCCACCCCACAAAATTGTCACGTTTCACTGTTAGAGGACCACTGTCCTAACTCCTGCTACTCTTAAACATCTGTTGTTGTTTTGGTGCTTTTTTATTGAATCTTTCTTCTTTTTAAAAAAAGTTGGTTTGGGGATTTTATCTCATTTAGTTCTCGACTTTAATTTCCTTGCATTTTCTCTGAGGGAAGCGTATTGCTGAAGCCAGAGGTACCAAAGAAAAGCTCAGAATTCCTCACAGTAACAGTCTTACTTTTTAAGCACTAGATTATTTAACTTTGTTGGCGCTCTTCCACAGCTAACATCCCTAGGTAAGAGTCTGGTTTCTTCCAGCTCCTTTGACTAGTGAGGCCGGGAGATCGCTCATCACACTAGTGCATGAAATCCTTGACTGTTTTAAACATTGAAAATCACATGAAGCCTGCACGATTTCCTTTCTTCAATTCACTCATTACTTTATGCCCCTTCTGGAACACATACAGAACTCCCTCCTATCACGGCCAGTTATAGTTTCCAACATTACCGTCAATGGAAGTAAACGTTTCACAGTCAAAAGAGCATGACTATGGGAATGGACTTATTGTCCTCTTCACCAGAACTAACCATCAGACCACAACTTACCTTTTCTGAAACCTCTGCCCACTCAACTCTTCTACCGAAGCACCATGTAAAATGTCGACTCCATTTAAAACATGATGATACTTTTACAAATTTTCACTTCAGAATGGTGGGAATGAAGAGACATGCGTCTTTTGTACTGAGGATTGTGTCTGATGTTCAAAGGTGTCATTTGACTTGATCATTTAATCTTTCTCTGTTTCTAAAAACTGCTGAATAAAGTCAAGCAAGAAATTCCCAAAATCTGAAAGAGACGATTAGTTATGGATTCCTTACCTTAGAATTACCCCCAGGCGTCAGACTGGATCCGGAGAATTTTTCTTCAGCAGTACCCCTGCGTGTCGGTAGGTGGCGTCGGTTGACTCCGCGTTCGTCGTTGGCGTCGTGATCGCCGGAATGACGTCGCGGTATCTACTTAGACGCCGCCCCTGCGCACTGACGTCAGTTCTTTCTTTTTCCGCGCCAGCCAGCGCAGATCCGGAGAGAGCGGTACCCTTAGTCTTTTTTGACTAGAGTTTTTTCGACTTTTTGTCGACTTCTTCTTTTTTCGAGTCGTTCGACTCCTGGTGCAAGAGATGTCACATCGACGGACCGGCTTCAAACCTTGTGACTCTGTCACAAGTTGATGTCGGTCACAGACCCACATCTCGTGTGCCTCTGGTGCCTGGAGCGCGACCACGACCCGAAGTCGTGCTCCGACTGCCGGGCCATGAACCTGAAGTCTTTGCGGGAGCGGTCCCGAAAGCTTCTCAAGGCTGGCAGTCAGCTCCGCGCCGCTCGAGGTCCCGGTCAAGAGGGAGGTCGCGAGACCTGTGGCGGAGTCACCATCATCTCTCCTCTTCGAAGTCTTCGTCTTCGGGTAAGTTGCAGCACAAGAAGAAGGTGAAGAAGCACCGCCGCTCTTCACCTTCTCCCCGTCCTTCGGCCGACGTGACGCGGGATGCGGAAGGTAGTCGTCCAGCTCCGCCCGCGGAGCCTGTTGGGTCGGCTCCGAGCTTCCCTACCTTCCCAGGAGCCGGGGCGACCCCTGCCCAACTTCGTAGCTTTTACGAAGCCCTTCACTCCATCTTTGGGCAGCCTGACTCCGCCAGCGTGCCTTCGGGCCCTGCGGACTCGGCTGGGGGTTCAAGGCCTTCGATGCTGGCGGCTTTGGCTCCGGTGCCGCAGGGCCCCCAGGGATCTAGGCCTGGATCCGGATCGGCGCCGGTCGGCCTTACGACACCTCCTCCGGCACCGAATCCATTGGCGACCCCTCCGACGCCGGTTATGTCCCCAGCCGGTGTCGAACCCGGCCTCCCCCTCGACATGGACAAGGAGCCGGAGTGGCGTTGACCGACGCCGGTACCAACGCTGACCGGTACTTTTGTACCTTTGTTCTATCCTGCTGTTCCTGATCGCCCTGAGTGGCAGCCAGAGGAGGGTGAGGAGGACTGGGAGGGGGTCTATTGACACTCTGGCAGACAAGCTGGAAGAGCCGGACTGGATAGAGGAACTGGGTGAGGCCAGTGGCCTGGATACATCCCCAGACCTTGGTATGCTTTCTCCCCCTACCGTGGCTACAGAGGAGGGAGCCTCGTACGCTGTGGTGTTGCGTAGTGCAGTTGAGGCCTTGGACCTTGAGCTACCTACGGTGGCAGTCAGGACTAACCTCCTGACTGAGGTGCTTCAACCAGCAGCAGCCTCTTCGGAGCCCCTTCTGCCGTTTAATGAGGCCCTCACAGTCAACCTTCTGGGCACCTGGTCCAATCCCAGCACAGGGGCTCCTGTGGATAGGATGATTGCCCGACGCGACCGCCCGACCCCACTTTCTTCTCCCAACACCCTACCCCTGAGAGCTTGGTGGTCCAAGCCTCCACATCCAAAGGCGCGTTCCCTACTGATCCCCCAGATAGGGAATCCAAGAAGCTGGATCATTTTGGGAAGATGTTTTCTTCCGCCAGCTTAGGACTGCCGTCGGTGAACACCACGTGTCTCTTGGGCCGTTACACCCACTCTGTGTGGGACACGGATGCGCAGGTGCTGCCACAGTGCCCGGAGAAGGCCCGGGCCGTACACTCCCGTGCGGTCGCTGAAGGGAGAGATGCAGCAAAGTTCGACATTCGCTGTGGGCTGGACACCGCCGACTCGCTAGGCAGGATGATTTCAATGTCGGTAGCCCTGAGACGCTATGCCTGGCTAAGGTCCACTGGCTTCTCGGGTGATGTCCAATCGACTCTTTTGGACATGCCCTTTGATGGCCGTCGCTTGTTTGGCGACAAGGCGGACAATGCGCTCGAGCGCTTCAAGGACTCTAGGGCTACGGCCAGATTCTTGGGCCTCGCTACCACCTCTCGCCCCGCGCAGTCTGCTTTTCGCCCCTTTCGTGTCTACGGAAGGGGTGCTCCACCACGTTCTGCCCAGAGTCACAGGCTCGCACAGGCTGTCCAGCGTCTGCGGGGCCGGGGACGTTGGACCCACCGCCGTGGGTCTGGGGGCCACCGGGCGGGCCAGTCCACCAGTGCCCCCTCTGCAGCAGCCTCCAAACCTTCCTAGCCTGACCTTTTAGGGCCACAAGTTGCTAGTGGGCGGCAGGATCCGCCATCACCTCCCCCACTGGCACAACATCACGTCGGACAGGTGGGTTTTGCAGAGAGTCCGAAGGGGCTACTCCCTCCCCTTTGAGACTACCCCTCCCTCCATGCCACCTGCATTCCATCGCATGTCGGAGGATCACCTGGCCCTTCTCAGTCAGGAAGTTGCGGCTCTCTTGGCCAAGGGAGCCATTGAGCGAGTCCCTGTGCTAGAAGTAGGCCGTGGCTGCTACTCCCACTACTTTCTGGTGCCCAAGAAGGACAAAGGCCTGTGTCCTATCTTGGACCTCCGAGACGTCAACTGCTTCCTCCGGAAGGAGAAGTTCAGAAAGTTGACATTGGCTCAGATCCTGTCTGCCCTCGACCCTGGAGACTGGATGGTAGCGTTGGACTTGCAGGACGCTTATTTCCACATCCCCTTCCTGCCGGCCCACAGGCGTTACCTACGGTAGGCCACGAGCATTTTCAGTTTACCATGCTCCCATTTGGCCTTACCAGTGCCCCTCGGGTGTTCACGAAAGTGATGGTGGTCGCAGCTCATCTGCGCAGATCAGGGGTTCCAGTCTTCCCCTATCTCAACGACTGGTTGTTGAAGGCGAGCTCGCCCCAGGCTGTCGTCACCCACCTCCAGACTACGGCGGACCTCCTGCATTCGCTGGGGTTCACAGTCAACGTGCCGAAGTCGCACCTGCACCCTTCTCAGAAGCTCCTTTTCATCGGAGCAGTTCTGGACACAGCGCAGTTTCGGGCCTATCATCCCGAACAGCGAGTCCGGGATATTCGGGCTATGATACCGATTCCAGCCTCTATCCCGGATTTCGGTGAGGATGACCCTGAGGCTGCTGGGCCTCCTGCATCCTGCTGGCGGATCATGCCAGGTGGCATATGCGGGCTCTGCAGTGGGACCTGAAGTTCCAGTGGGCGCAGCATCAGGGGGAATCTGTCTGATGTCATCCAGATCTCAGCGGGGACTGCACATCAGTTGCAGTGGTGGCTCACGAACCAGGATTGGGTCAACCGCAGATCCCTTTCCCTTGCCCAACCAGATTTCACAGTGGTGACAGATGCGTCACTCATGCGATGGGGCGGCCACATGGGAGAGGCGGAGATCAGAGACCTCTGGTCTCCGGCGGAGTACGGGCTACACATCAACCTTCTGGAGCTCTGGGCAATTCGTCTAGCACTGAAGGCATTCCTTCCTTCTGTCAAAGGGAGAGTAGTGCAGGTGTTCACAGACAGCACTTCCGCCATGTGGTATTGCAACAAACAGGGCGGAGTGGGGTTGTGGGCCCTCTGTCAGGAGGCCCTTCATCTCTGGAAGTGGCTGGAACATCAGGGCATGTCCCTGGTGGTTCAACACCTGGCAGGTTCCCTGAACGCCAGGGCGGACGAACTCAGCCGCTGATGCTTGATGGATCACGAATGGCGTCTTCACTCGGAGGTGGTGCAAGGTCTCTTTCAGCAGTGGGGAGAGCCTTGGTTAGATCTATTCGCCACCGAAGAGAACGCGCAATGTCAGCTGTTCTGCGTGTTGGAATTTGAAAGGCAGCACTCGCTAGGCGACACTTTTCGTTGAGTGGATTTGCGGTCTTCTATATGCCTTTCCGCCTATACCACTTCTGTCCAGAGTGCTGAAGAAGATCAAGTGCAACCGGGCCCAAGTAATTCTTGTGGCTCCAGACTGGGCACGAAGAGTCGGGTATCCCAAGCTCTTGAACATGGCCATCGATCCTCCGATAGACTGCCCCTTCGGGAGGATCTTCTGTTACAGCAGCAGGGGACGGTCCTCCACCCGAACCTGTCAAGCCTCCACCTCCTTGCATGGAGATTGAGCAGCGACAGTTGACAGCCTTCGACCTTCCTCCTGAAGTCTGTAATGTTATCTTGGCAGCCAGGCGTCCCTCTACTAAAACAGTATACGCCTGTAGATGGAACTAATTTGTGGCATGGTACGCAGCAAAGGATGTGGATCCCCTTTCTGCCCCCCTTGTTGAGGTTCTCCTCTTCCTGCTTTCTTTGGCCCAGCAGGGCTCTACTCTGGGCACCCTCAAGGGCTATCTTTCGGCCATTTCGGCCTTTCTTCGCCTTCCTGATCAGCCTTCTCTTTTCAAGTCCCCTATTGTAAATCGTTTCCCTAAGGGCATTACTCACCTGTTTCCTCCTATTCCTTTTGTAATGCCCCAGTGGGACTTGAACCATGTTCTGACTTACCTTATGTGCGCTCCCTTCGAGCCGCTACATAATTGTCCTTTTCTGATTGCCATCACCTCTGCTCGCAGGGTGAGTGAGCTTCAGGCTTTCTTCTAAGCCTCCTTTCTTTGCTGTTCATCCGGACAAGGTTGTCCTTCAAACTCTACCTTCTTTTCTTCCCAAAGTGGTTACCTCTTTCCACACAGGACAGACCATCACTTTGCCCACCTTCTTCCCGCCCCTGCATCCTTCTAAAGAGGAAGAGAGGCTCCATCGTCTGGATCCAAAACGTGCGCTTTCATTTTATCAGGATCGCACAAAACAATTCTGGGTGGATGATCAGCTCTTTGTTGGCTATGTGGGTGCCAAAAAAGGTCGGGCCGGGCAAAATCCAACCATCTCTCGATGGGTCGTTATTTGCATTAAAATGTGTTATTCCTTGGCGAAAAAGGAACCTCCAGTAGGGTTGCGCGCCCATTCCACCAGGGCGACGGCAGCCACTACTGCTTTGGGACGTGGAGTCCCCCATCATGACATCTGCCAGGCAGCCACGTGGGCTTCATTGCACACGTTCACTAAACATTACTGCCTGGACAGCCAAGTCCGGAGAGACGGCTTCTTTGGCCGCTCCATTCTTCAGGACTTCCTGGTGTGAACTTGGTTCGCAGACCCACCTCCGGTGTTGGTATTGCTGGGGTATCTATTCTAAGGTAAGGAATCCATAACTAATAGTCTCTTTCAGATGAACAAATTATTTACCTTCGGTAACGATATATCTGTAAGAGATGTATATTAGTTATGGATTCCTTTTCGGCCCACCCATCCTCCCCGTTCTACGAACTGACTTCTAGAGTAATGGACTCCCTTTCAGGGCCCTAGTTTTATTCACCAGTGGTCAGTATCTTGCATGGCTCTGCGCTTCTGGCGTGGAATGTCGTGTAAAGAACTGACGTCAGCGCGCAGGGGCGGCGTCTAAGTAGATACTGCGACGTCGTTCCGGCTATCACGATGCCAACGACGAACGCGGAGTCGACCGACACGCAGGGGTACTGCTGAAGAAAAATTCTCCATATCCAGTCTGACGCCTAGGGGTAATTCTAAGGTAAGGAATCCATAACTAATATGTCTCTTACGGATATATCGTTACTGAAGGTAAGTAACTTGTTCTTTAATAACAAAAGAGCTCTTTGGTACTACATTCAAAAGGCAGCAGCTTTTGAAGACCACTGTTGGTCTTTTATAGTCATGGGGATTTTTGAAAATCGCTGACTTCACTAAATGTTTCAATGTGGACTGTTGAATACATACGGTTACTCTATACAAAAACAAACTGAGTTTTGGCAGCTTTTCTGTCAGTGGAAAGGCTTTCGTGGCAGAAGTGCTCTGTACCATCCCAATCACTAATGTTTGTACTATTGCAACTTAGAGGTGTGTTACCAACTACTCCTAGCCATCACTGCTTGGATTCTGATGTTTGAACAGCTGCAAAGGTGTAACAGTTGTTTCTCAAAAAATGGGCTTGGATATTAGACTCCAGTTGTTAACCATTCCAGTAGCATGAGACTACTACTACAAAATGTATTCTAAGGTTGAGTCTGGGTCGGAGCCCTTGCTCGAGAAGGAAATGTTACTTGCCTGTAACAGTAGTTTTCCATCAAGGACATGCTTGACTGTCATAACCTCCCCTCTTTTCTGCTTCTGAGTCTTGCTATGTAATTGAATACTAGAAATAGAATTGAGGATAAAATGGGTCCTTTGAAGCTGAGCTGTTTGATAAAGGAAAATCTACTGACTACAAAAGAAAAAACGTAACTGCATTTCATTAAGATATATATATATATAAATAAAGTGGAAGCAGAAAAAAATATTTCACTGTATTTTCTAACATTTTGCAATAAAAATTGAAGGTATTGCTTGGGGTCAGAACTAGAGACTGTGAAATGATTCTTGAGTTATGAATCTGGGGAGTAAATCCTTACTGGAGGACTACTCTCACAGTTAAGTTACTTTTCCATTCTGCATAATGTTAGCTTGTTAAATAAAAATGAACGTCGGAAAGCTTTATTATACATTTTGTTTTGTGGTGAGCTGGTCATGAAACTTTGTTGGGAAAGTTAAATATGTTTAATATCCTTCTTAATTTTTTTTGCAGACTAATGGAAGATGGCCTGCTTCTAGCACCCCATCATCTATGACTTCTCCTGCTGCAGACCTTGGTAGTGTGAACTCGGATGCCTCCAACTAGGAACTTTTAACAGCTGACTACCGGAGGAGAGTGATCATTAGAGTACTGCCAGCAAGCGCAACCTCTATCTTGTGTAATGGTGGCTTTCAGCGAGTTGTAAAGCATATTCACTCATGACATGCTTTGGATGGAAACGCTGAGAGCAGAACCACCATTACATATTCTAACATAGAGATTCTATTGCTCCTTGCTGAAACAGTCTCTTCCAAAACCTGTGAAAGACTTGGAACTAATACCCCAAATAGAACTGTTTCAGGTAGCCACCTTCCTACCTCTTTAATCTTGAAAGATCATCTATTTCGTTAAACAGTTTCAACCATTTTTTTTATTTGTAGGAGGATTTGGTGACTAAGTAGAACGGTACAGATTATTTTGCCTTTTGAATTAAAATGTTTCTTGTCTAAAGTGACAGTATGTTCATCCATGACAGCAGCACAGAGTGTGTTCCATGTGAACATGAGTCTGCTGACATAAACCAAACTATTACCACAGTCCTGCCTCATCAATAATAGCCTGGTTAATACGTGTCTATTTATTGTGTCCTTCTAACCACAGCGGCTATTCCAATGTGGTTAAACATGGCATTTCTTCTCTGCCAACTTTATACAGGGTATGTGCGCTGAAAGGTGGGGAATGGGAAATTGGTCGGGTTGGTAGGTTTGTGAGATCTTATCTGTATAGACCACTCCATTTTTTTGTCATTTGCATGTGCTGCCACTTCCCGGAAGACTGATACAAACTGGTAGCTTGACAAGTATACTTCTAGTTTTAGATGCCTGGGCAATAACTGCTGCACAATAAAGTTATACTAACAATTTTGAAAAGATACAATTTAGGTTTACAGCAGCAAGTAAGGGCGGCCAGCCATTGACTCGAGAGTATGTTAATTTCTAGATCACAAATCAAAGCTTAATTTATAGTACAATAGTTAAATCATGCTATACTGTTTTTATACCTTGTTATTCCTCTTAAGCATTGTACATGCATACAGTGAGAACTTGTTCGTTTCCTCTGTTCTCGTGTTACCTGGACATCCTAATACTAACCAGAGAGGCTGTTGCTCCCTTGCAGGTCTCCGTACCCTTCATTGAAAACTTTTCTATGAGGTTCTGCTAAGTAACTCGAAAGTTAAAGGGCAACATTTAGAATGGTGGAGTTTGTGTTTTATAATGACCGTTGGCTATCTATGCGCATATGTACATATACCCAACTCGAAGATGAAGTGGACTTTTGGGCAAATGCCGAAGGCATTATTGTGGTGCTCAGGCTGGCCACGTGATACAGGAATGTTAATTTTCCTAAGATCCCAGTGCAACTGATAGATTTTCGGCTGCTCTCCAATTTTAATCTTCCATCCTGTTAACCCTTGCAATTTACCACTCATTGCTAGATGTGAGGTTTGTATGAACGTAGGTGATACTTTGCCACCAAGCTTATATAACTGAAGGCTCCTGATTCTCGGTTTTGAAATCTAAAAGACTTTTACCTTACACAAGGGATCAGGGACTAGAATTAATAATCCGATACATCGTGGACTCAAGTAACGTGTGCTGGAATATCGGTAGGAAACAGAGTGTTCATCTGCAACTTAAATGGAGAGAATGTGCTGTGGAATGGGTGAGGTGTGTGGGAGACAGAAGAAAGAGTGACAGATTTAACTGAACAAACACAACATGGTTATGTTTCTTAAATTGTATCTTGGTGGTTGCTTCTTTTATTGTCTACATTTTTCACTACTTTTTTCTAGAGCCTCTTCATACGGCGCTTATATACCCGGTGTCTGAACTCCAAATGTAAATCAAACCAGCTGAGCACTATAAACAGGAACACTGTATTCTAAGCTAGTAGCACAGCAGTACCCTTCTGAGTTAATTCTGTCCTATCGATGAACCCACAGTCTAATTAAATATCAGAATTAATTGTTTGCGTTTTCTCATGACCATTCTTCTCTTGTGTGACAACTGAAGTAATGGGCTCCTTTCATTGGTAATGTGACGCAGACCTGTTGGCTCTCTCTAAATCACTACTTGGATTGAAGTTCAGAATTGTCAAATGTTTTCAAATTCGACTATGCATTTTTTTTTTTTTTTTTTTTTAAATCGATCTATTTGGGCCTATGAGGAATAGATATTAACCAGCAACAAAAATAGAAGTGGGGGGAGGGGGGAATCAACAGGACTGGTCATACATAATTTTATAATATACACAAATGCACAGTGTCCCTTATTTAATGGCGTTAGAATGAAGAGTAAAATTGTCTAAAGATTCTTAAGTGGTTATTCAATTTTATTGGGTTATGCTGAAGTCCTCTAGACTGTGCAAGCCAATCTTGTGCTCCCGTTTGAGTTATGCCCTAACAAGCTTCTTATTCTTAATTGTATTTTTCTGGGTTGAGTTTGCAGTTTCTCTGAATTGTACTGCACTAGAATGCCATTTATATTAATTTAATAGTTCCCATTTTATTTTACCATTCTTTTTGATTACCTGTTTATATGAACGAAAAATCAGCATGTAGAAATACATTTCAGTACTTTGTGATTGCTTCCCTTTGATTGCAGGCTTTATTTGAGTCCTCTCACCTTTTTAGTGAAATTTAATTTTAAAAAGAAGTGTGAGGTCAGAGGAGCCTCACATATTCTTTATGAGCATCCCTTCAACATGGACTGCATCCCCTGCATGTTGCCCATCTCTGTTTTTATCTATTATTTAACAGCCGCGGTCCGTGCAGGTAACAGCGGTGGGGCCGTGTAAGGGGAGATTTCGAGGGAAAATTAAATAATTAATTTTCCCTCTGCATCGTCCCTCGGAATCTCCCCCTACAAGGCCCCAAGGCCACACCGCTGTTACCTGCACGGACCGCGGCTGTTATTTAAGCTTCTTTACAGGATTAAAGATTCTGACAAATGATCTTCAGGACCCATTTGACTAGCAGTGCCCTCCCTATTCTCCTTTCAGGCTGATGTCCCTTCTAGTTCTTCAGTGGAATCCAGTTTGCATTTAAACAAAGGACAGTTGTAAACATTACAAGCATTGAATGAAAAAAAAATATCCGTAGTGTCCTCAGTGCTTGGGTTATCCAAAAGCAATGCTTCATTTATTTCTTTTATTTTTTTATAAAGTGCATGTTTCCTTGAAGGGCTTTAGTGTGCCAAACACCAATCGCTAACTAAAATTTTGCAATCCTGAGCCAAGCCAAGGAGATGGGCATAAGGAAAACGAGATGAAACCCAATGTTAAAATGGCCAAGCAGCAACAACCAGAACACCAGACACAAATAGTAGAAAGACAGAAAAATCAGAAAGTGCTTAAAAACCTGTCCACAAGAAAAGTTGGTGGTGCCTTGTGAAAAAATGGTTTTCTTGAGCCTTTATATGCAGCTGAAGAGTGTTCCAAAGGATAATGTATTGGAAGGACTGTCCACCTGAAGAAATTCTCTTCATCCGAAGGATGCTTAGTTGGCGTAGATTATCTGGCGGCAGTGCTCAAGTCCGTTTGTACTGCTTAATAAAGCAGGCCTGTCCTGATTTTTCTGCCTCATAAAATGTTCTGTGTGCCACACACAGGTTCTTTAACTGCACTCTTAGTTCAGTCGCCAACCATAGCAAATCTGTCTGGGCCTCAGAGGCATTGTCTGTCTGTTGAAGTTATTTTACAAACTTGTAAATGTGATAAAAATTTGTAAAATATTTTTTGAGACTGGCAGCATAGTTTTGAACTTGCTGAAGGGAAGCAAACCAGTACTCTGGCAGACCCACATTAAGACTGTTAGATTAATTAAGTATGGACAAAACGTGACTGGCGACGTGTGCTTTTCTTGCAAGAGGTGGGAGAATTTTTACAGCAGTCAGATGATTTAAAGTCATCTTGCCACTGAGCTGGGCTCCTGTTTGAGTGATACCTTGTGGTCGAGGGTGACTCACCAACATTTAACTTTTGTTGCTGTTAATGTGGGGATTCCCCATACAAGGAGGTCACAATCTATTATCCTAAAGCACTATCCCAGCGTACAGTCTTGTTGTGCTGATGTTCTTGTATTTATGAAACATCCATTAATTGCAGAGAAACAGTCCCTATGATTGGAAGCTGAAGTAGGGGCATTCTTATTCGTCCTAATAATCAGTTGGTGTCATCCAAAAGATGTTATCAGGGTGAACAGAGACCGGTTGAAAATATTGAATACAATAGGAGAATTGGATGAACACTGTGGAATCCTGCAGGTGACCTCGTAAGTCTCTTTTCTGCAGGTAGTATAGGCTTTTCTAGTTGCCCCCAACCAGGAAGGAGATAAGTCTGTCATGCACCAGACGGCCAATTTCTCAGAAATTCTATGCTAACTGCACCTAGTGTCAATTGTGGCAGGGGAACCCAGTAGTTTCACTCGCACCTTCATCAAGAAACTCTTTGATCTCATCCAGTTAGTCGTACATTGTGGCTTCAGTTCTGAGGCCAGGGTGAAGTCCCATCTGCCAAGACTCGAGACTATTATCCCCCTTATGGTACACAGACTCCTGCCTGGTTACCAATTTTCCCAGCTTCCATTTACAAAAATTAAAAACGTGTGGGTAAAAGACGTTCTGCTGAGTCACACAAATTTCAAACTGAAGCCAGGCTCACATCATAGACTGTTTCACCTGTTGGGTCACAGCTGACATTAAAAGCTCTGTTGCCCCAGAAAATATAAATTGTATGCTCAGACATTTAGTTATTTATTGTGGCAATTAGCTCAACTAAACATTTGGCAGGTTCATGTTGTTTCTGTTCTAGATAGTTTTGGGATTTCGGTTCAAGGTAATACAACTTTATCGAAAGCTGTTACCAATTTTTTTGTATATCAGTCAGTTGTCTCTTCCAGTATTCTTTCCCATCTTTCACTCCTGCTGAGCAGAGTTTGCATTCTAAGACAGCATTACCCGGGTTGATATCAGACACCTGTTATTCATTTAATAACAAAGTTGTATTTCCCAACATGTTTTTTATCGACATATAGATTGTTTTGGATGTTTTCTAATACGAATCTGACTGATCAACCCGAGGGCTGTACTTCATCAAGCGAAACTTCTATTGGTGCAACAATTGGCATCAATCATCTGGCTAAAGCCTGCAAAGCAGTTGCTTTGATTCTGCTGTGGTGATGTGCAAATATAGCTATTTGGATACATTCCAAAACTGACTCTCAAATGGGGTCAGCCACTGGTCCTCAGAACCTGCTTCAGAGGGTACTCATTCTATTACAACCATACCCTCCTCTGTGAACTTTTCTCAAAGGTATGGTTATCTGTAGTAGATGCTGATTGACTGACAACACTAATGGGGCTCACCATTATGGGAGGGACTGTAGGCAGTGCTGAAGGAGATTAATTTAGGATATTTTCTGTAGGTTCACACTCAATCCAGTCTAGGAATTAAGCATCTAGCACTAGTCTTGGCGCTCTTTTGACTTGCTTTTATGGGCCAAGTGATGTTGATCATCTGAACATCGGACCATAGAAATTGAAACTGCGAAGTGAATGGGCTAAGGGTTTTAAGATTCTCAGTCTTCAGCTTCATGCAGCCATGTCCAACAATGACAGTTGTGAATATATGGCTTTATTAGAGGTATTACTGATGGAGGAAGATTTAACTGAACTGTGATTTACGCTTTTCCGCATAAAGTGATCAAAAGATCACTTTGCAGAGCCTCTGTCGTATAACATTGAAGAGTTGAAAAGAATAAGTTACGCGTTATGGCCAGCTGTTTTAAAACCTGCTGGCTCTTTGTTAATTCATTTGCAATACATCATTTCCAAAATGTGTGCAGTGTGTGATTCCGAACTATTTGCCACATCGTTTTTCACCAATATTAGCATTATTAGGTGAAGAATGCTGAAGTTCTGCTGGTTTTTGTGCAAAGTCATTGATGTTATGGATAATTTTTTACTGAAAATTACAAAGTATTTAGATTTGTAATTTCTTTGTGGTGTTCATGTTTTTGAACACAGCAAGCAACTCTGCACAAGAGATTACATGCAAAAGGTCTGCATTGCTTAACGGGCACTATTCAAACCATTAGTCTCAAGTCGTCCTAACGTAGTATTATTGGTTGCTCATTGAAGAGGTCAGTTCCCATTGCAGTGATGTGTGACCGTTGTGTTGTTTATTCAAGACCACAGTTTTGTGAAGCGGACAAAGTAGAGGAGCAAAAAAACTGCACACAGTTTTCTCCAAAACGAAGTGACACAAAAGAGTTACTTTTTCTACAGCGAAAGAAAAAACATTTTATATCTGTATTTCCTGCCAAGGATGCATAAAATCACTGTATTTCAATTATGCACTGTTATGCTGTCCAGGAACACTATTTTTTATTCTCTTTTTAGTCAGGTGCTTTTTTTTCTTCAACTTTGACGAAGTCTTATACATTGCATGGCTTGTAATGAGTGGGTTTAACAAGCCTATGCTCCTGATTTATCTACCTCAAAAAGTAATATTATATCTGGTAGGTATATGGTCGGTGGTGTCGTGGGAATGCTTCTAAGTAGAACTCCTATTGTACATTGTTGTAAATACAAATGGAGGCCAACTTGCAAATAACCTACCCCTTGTATGGAACAAGTGTCATTACACTTTTATTGGCAAGACACTTGTGTGTGATAAATTAGAAGTATCTGGCAAATACAAGTCTGTTGCACACACACAGAAAAGTGGACCAAGGTGTAGTGCAGGTTAATTCAAATAGTTTTAATTCTAAAGTATGACTTTTTTGCTTTCACAAACAGGCTACGGTTGGTTAATATTGTTCTTTATTCAGGATAAAAATGTTTTTCATATGATAACACTTTGCATTGCTCAAGGGATTCTGTTTGATTTGGGCTTCGTCTCTAGTTGGACGATCCAGCATGGAGCAGATAATGGAAAAGGGTACTGTGTCCACCATGTTGCTGTCTATTTCTCCTCCCTTTACCCTTTCCTGCTCTTTTAAGGTTTAGCTGTTAAAAGGTTTCCCCCCTTTCTTCTGCCCAGGACCTCTTCTCATTATGTATTGCAGTAGACCTCAGAGGTGTACCAATTCTCTCAAACATTGGCAATTCAGGTATCTTATCACACATTGTTGGTTTACATGCTTGGCTATGTGCAGTATATATTAAGCTTGATGTTATCAAATAATGATCCAACCTGGCCTCTTTTTTTATTTAACTGTTGCTTCCCGTTTACACGGATTGTAGTTTTTCTATGTATAATGAAATACTTTGCTTGTGGGCCGCCCCTAGCATTCACTAGCCATTCTGTGCTAGTGCTTGCATTTGTGTGCTCTACCTTCCTTCCATGAAGAAGCATTTCTTCGCCTCAGACAGTATTTTATCGCTGTGACCTCTCATACTTTCCAATGGGCCATCAGATACTGTGGCAAGAGTCAAACTCTACATTTTTATTTTTATTAGGCTTCATGAAATTAAATCACCAATATATTTGTTTTCCCACTATAAGTCTGTCTTACCTATCTAAAAACCCTTGCCCCTACATTGTGCAACTTCCCCAGTGCAGCCATTGCTTTGTTATTAAATCTTTGCTGCCAAGATTTGTGTGGAGGGATGTCTGCATGATGTGGGACATTTTAGTTACTCTTGCTGAAGTGCATGCCACCCCTGTCTAATCTAACAAAATTATCTACAATTGATTATTTAGTATTACATCGGACATTCCAGGCCCGAGTGACCTAGTTGCGCCATAGGAATGTGTGTGCCAGCTTGAGGTATTACTTTAGCATAGAGTACAGTACATAGGTATCCCGTTCAATTTGTGATTGTCAACATTTCCTCCATGGGTAACCGCTGGTTAATTAAATTCTAATAGACGCTTTCCAATATTAGTCATTCAAATGTTTGAAAGTACTCCAGAGATGCTCCTGCAAGGGTAACCAGGCATATTTTAGATGGACCCTCGGGTTTCTGAGGAGGTTTTGCTTGTGGGTTTTGAAATTTGGTCTCCCTTAATGCGAATCACATTGTCTTTACTGGTCGCCTTCGTTACCTCTTACAACTGATTGTGTAACTCGGAGCCTTGTACACAAACTGTCATGGGTGTATGCATATCCTACTGTTGTACCTTCAGGACTCAGGGAAGGTGTTTAGCAAATACTAGATGCTGAGGAATTCAGAGCAGGTTTTTCCAGGAGCAGGCATGATTGCTAAATGTCATGTGATTAGAGCAATCGCTTGGGCAATAACGTTTGCAGTGTATTCAGCTAATGCCCTTTTTGGTTAATATTTATATCCTGCATTGTGTTCAGTGGTGCTCGCTACCATTAAGATCAGGGTGCCATATTACACAAATGTCCCAGGGGCACTACAGAGCTGTGTACATGCTTTCTGTACCTTGTGCACTTCTATATTACAGAAGGAACTGCAGACACCTGTGCAGCCTCTTTTGCAATCCAAATCATGCAGGCGCTAGATATATGCTGGCACTGTCTCAAGCAGGCGTTCTTTTAATTGCAATTGTGCGTGGCCTCATGCACCTGTGGGAACATTCTGGCTTTGTGCTCGTGCCATATTATAGAAGCATCTGCAGAGGTGAAGGAGCTGTCAGGGGGTGCCCTGAAAGTGCAGAGTCAGTGCACCCCCTGAGGGTGACACTTGGGTGGATCTCGTAGACTATGTTTCAGACAGGTGCAGCCACACATTGCAAGGGGAAGCACAATCCACTTTTTAAAAACAGGTCAGGTGGCCACCTGCAAAGTGAAAGACAGATTAGCAGCTTCTAACAGCTAAACCTCCTTTCGCTATTTCGCTGCCCCCAGGGCAGGAGCAGGTTCCTAGCACATTAACTGTTTTAACTGTTAGTTTCCAATTAGTTACTTTCTGCCTGTGGTAAACATTAAGAGTACAGATTCTGTGTCATTGTTAACGTTCACATACTCGACCCATGAAGCCACATCTTGCATCTTAATGGAAATGTTATTATGTGTCGCCAATTGTTTCCTGTACTTTAGGGGGAAAGAAGTCTGGATTTGTCAAAAAAAAAAAAGATACATTAAGTGTCAGTTACCTGATTCCCAAGAATGTAATTAAAACTCCCAGCTTTTGTTACCGCTTTTTCTGTAACCTATGTATATGCACATTGCAGTGGCAGCAGTAGTACATGCTGGGCTGTTTGGCACCTGTCCACCCTACTCTTTTTTTTTTTTGATTATGCTTTAAAATCTGACCGTGGTGATGAGTTCTGGTTTGCAGAATGGAATGCCTGGGAGCTGTGTTAGTGATAGACATAATGTATAATTTGCATAATTTATATATATAGTAGTAGAGATGTAGCTCAATGCGTCATGCCATGTCGGGGTTCGTTTAACACTATTTCATATTAGGATAATACACCCCATGTTGTCAGTGTTTTCTTTTTTGCACATTGTACCACATATTCAAAGTAGGTGGGCCTGTGTTTTCTTTTAGAACATCAGTTTAAAATGTCATGCTCTTAACTGTTCATCACTGCTCTTTGTTGGTCATCTGCACAGAACCCAGAGTCACACAGAATATGAGTAGGACAAGCCAGACATTGCGCAATGTAGTTGGAACACTCTATATTCTAAAAGTTAGGTATTAGCACTCTGCATTCACTATCCTTGAAGTCAGTAGTGTAAAGCTGACTGGATAAGGTGTTTATTTCGCAAACTTATTTGCTTATAAGTGAGGTTTTGTGTTCGAATAAATGAATCTGTAAACATGAATACTATAATCAGACAGTCATGGACTAACAATATAAAACATAGCATTTTTAAATATGTTGAAGTGAGTATGGTCTTGGCATTTCCTAACACCAGCCACAAAGTCTGTTGTGAAATTCCCACATTTTGCAGTGTCTTACTTGTCAGCTCATGTGCTCAATTTATTTGTAAAGAGCGGATACTGACACCTCCAATATAAATGTACATTGTGCCCAAACTTGGTATACTCTGCCCACTTGCAACTAAAAATGAATTGGGAAAGCACTGTGATGCCGTACCAATGGATCATTGTATGCTCAACAAATGCCAGTAACCTAAGAGATAGGTAATGTTGATAATATTCACAACCAGTTGTGCACCAGATAAAAGCTCCATCTTGGAACCTGCCACTGGTGTTCACACCTGAAAGGCTGATTCTGTCTGAGGGCATGTGTAGCCTCACGTCATACTGGAGCAATTGAAGAGGGTCATGCATCGGTATGCAGATACTCCCAGATGCAGGAAGATTAAGGGAATTATTTATTTTCTCTAACAAGTGAGGGGAGATCAGCAGACATTGACTATGGTTCGCTTAGAAGATAACTGGTGTGGGTGATAAAAGGTCTCCCACTCTTGAGCGTGAGGGGAGAATGGGGAGCATGTTTTATACAGCTTCTTCTCCAGTAGCTCTGTCAGCCTTGGCTTGGGCAGTGTACATGCGTCTGTTTTGCTTTATATGGTTTCGCTAGTGTTACAAGCTGTTTGACATAGGAAGGTTAGCAATTCCCAGTGTACTGTACGTATAAAGGTATGTTTCAAAAATTTTCCCAGTAACTTTAAACCATGCAGTAGTTGTTTTTATGTTAACAAATCTTGTATTACCATTCGCCACTACAACAGCATTAACTGTATTTCCGACTACCTACCGTTCATACCTGTCTTGCCACATACCTCTCTCTACCTCTGACACTGCATGGAGGAAAAAGTGTTGAAATCACAACTTCTTGCAGGGATCTTTCAATTGCACACTACCTGTGGGTAAAAAATATGGGAAGTCTTTCCTTTGTAAATTTAGCAGCAATGTTCTCTATTTCTGTAGGAAGTTTTGCACATCACTTATGGTGACTGTGACAAATCACTCAACTAAAGTATCAGACTTCTCTTTACTCTGTACTTCTACGGCTGTATAAATGTTATATACTGTATGTATTCACACAGCATTTTCGGATGGTCGCGCAAATATTTTTATTATCATGTTAGGAAGAGTTCTGTTACTTCTAAGTCACATATTCATGCATTATTGCATGTTTTCCTGAAATACAGTTTTTGTTTCCTCTTCCAAATGAATCGACTGAAGAGCACTTATTAATTATAAAGCAGCTTGTTCAGTTAACTGTGCGTTAATCTAGTGGAGTGAGTTTGTTCCAGTTGGCCACCAATACTGCTACCATTGGACTTATCCGAATTTTTCATATGAATTATTGTGAACATTTATTTTTTTCTGACATTTCTTATTGAAGGTGTAAAATGTGTTTGTTGTTTAAAAAGGAAGTCCGTGGCCTTAAATTGGTTAACATGTAGATGCCCTCTAGGGAATGATTATAAAAATGTAGTAACTTTTACTTTTTGTTGCTTTCTTTACATTTTGCCACTGATTTGTTACATTTCAAAATGTAAATGAAAACCATTGAAACTGACGACACACTTCTTTAAATAAACTTTTTATTCTAAAAATGGTTGAAATATTTGTCCATATTTCTCCATTAATGTGCAATCTATTTAACAACTTAATATTGGTAATAGCACTTGCTACTTAATAAAGAATGAACTAGAGGATAGACATTTTTATAATAGATACATCTGATAGAGACATCTAGCCGCAGATTCCTTAACTTAGAATATTCCCAGGCGTCAGACTGGATCCGGAGAGTTTTTTGCAGCAGCACCTCTGCGCGCCGGGGGGCGGAGCCGCATGGCTCCGCCCTGACGTTGTCCACGGACATGACGTCAGCGGAGCCATATAAGTCCCTCCCTGCGCGCTGACGTCAGTTTCCTTCTTTTCCGCGCGGATCCAGGAGTAAGTGGTTCCTCTGGCCTTGTTTCAGGCTTTCTCGACGCCTGCGGTGTCCGGGAACAGTGTGCAATGCCTTCGGGTTTCAAGGCGTGTGAGACCTGTACGCGGCAGATGTCAGCGACGGATCCGCACGCGATCTGTATGTGGTGCCTAGGAGAGCACCACGACTCCGAGGAGTGCGACGCCTGCCGGCAGATGAAGCCGAAGTCCCTGCGGGAGCGCCGGATGAAGTTGTTGACCGCCAGTATATCCCGCTCGGCGTCTTCACGCCGCCGATCTCCATCTCGAGCTGGGGCTCCGGTCACGGAGTCGTTCCCGCGGACGTCGTTCGCCTGACGCTGGTAAGCACAAGCACAAGTCACGGAGGTCGTCCACCTCACATAAACGTGACGACGGGGCCCGCTGCTCCCCGTCCTTACCGGGCACCCAGGAGTCGGCCCCCTCATACCCACCCTTTCGGGTGTTGGGGCGACTCGGGGCCAGATGGAAGCCTATTCCAAGGCTCTTCAATCCATCTTTGGGTCACCCCCGCTCCCTGGCGCGCCCTCGGGCCCCACAGAGGGGGTAGGGACTCAGATCGGGTCTTCGCCGGCGGGTTCGCCCTCGGTGCCGACCGAGTGCCTCGACTCCGGTTCCGGAGTCGCTGCGACGTCGGGACACTGCCCGGAGGGGTATCCCAGTCAGACGTCGAGCCCTTCTGCCCCGTCTCCGCATAGCCCTTCGGGGCTCCCTGCGACGACGCCGGATGCGGCTGCGGCACGGAGCTCGACTCTTTGTCGACATCCTTCCTCCCCGCAGGCCTCCGTGGAGGGCGAGTCGACGCCGGTCCGATGCCCGGCCGAGTCACCTCTGGTTATTGTCGACGTCGATACAACGCCGTCTCAACGTCGGCCAATGCCGGCGCCGGTCCCCTCTGTTCGAAGAGCATGAGGACCCGGAGCACCCAGGGTTGTTTCCACGCTCTCCGGCTCCGCTGCCCCCTGGACAGTGGCCCTTTGCTCGGCCTCTGGCTGCGACGCCTCTCCTTTCTGGTGGACGCGTTAGTCTTCAACCGTCCCCTACATATGGTTTGTTATCGCTGCCTCGAATAGCTACAGAGGCTAGCGCTGCATTTGCGAGGGCTGTTCGCAGGGCTACAGCTATTTTACACCTGCAACCCCCCTCAGTCTCTTTGCCTTCTGATCCATTATTGGATCTCCACCAGGATGATGTGGAGGTGGAGCCCTTGCTGCCTTTTGGCGGGTCGTTATTTGACACCCTTCTTGGCACGTGGGCACGGCCCTCCACTGGAGACCCTGTGGATCGGGCCATCGCACGTCGGCATCGCCCGGCTCCAGATGACCCTGTCTGTTTGTCCCTTCATCCTAGGGCTCACGCCAGGGTAGTCCAGGCGGCTTTCGCCTCGCAGCCTTCCTCTCCCGTTGCTACCTCCCACTAGGGAGTCTCGTTGGTTGGAGACATGTGGTCACCATATTTTTGCGTCCACTAGTTCGGGCATCCGTGCTCTCAAAACGTCTTGCTTGTTTGCACGGGCTACTTTTGCCCTTTGGGACTCAGTCGAGCGTCTCCTTCCCTCTCTTCCAGAGGGTCCCCGTACTGACCTGGATCGTCTCCTTCATGATGGCCGAGCAATGGCACAATTTACCATTCGGTCGGCCATGGACACCACTGACTCTGTGGGTCGGGCGATGGCCCGGTCCGTTGCTCTGCGTCGCCATGCCTGGCTGCGCGATGGCGGTTTCCCTGACGATGTTCGGGAGAGTCTAAGGGATTTGCCATTTGATGGCGTGACCCTTTTTGACAGTCATGCGGACTCAGCAGTCAACCGCCTCATGTCTGGGCTCCCATGACTTTGTGTTTTCTAGTCCTCTTGCGGACTTTTATTTTCAGGTGCAGTGTTGTCTCTGCTTGTTCTGGGCCTTGGGTTCATGACGTAATACCCATACGGCCTGTTCGGCTTCCCGCCGTTTTTGCTTCTATTTAGTGCAGCTGTTCAGCTGATTCTCATTCTTTGGATTCCTCTGTCTATAAGTTTGTGCTCCAGATGCCCCTAGCTGGGGTTGAGACTTACCCTATGTGGGGTATTCGTTGGCTATTGTATAGCTGCCTTCCTTACACAGAAGGCTTGGTAGGCTCCGGGGGAGTCTTCTTCAAAGGGGTTGTCCTGCGGAGGAGCCTGTGGTCTCTTTCTTCTGTTGTCAACCCTTCCTTTCACACACTCGAGATTTCTGCCTCGCCTGCCTCTTCCAGGAGTGTCATTTCAGCTTCGCCCTCCTTGTCTATGTTGGCTTGTCTATCATCAGCCACTGTCCCTTGGACCACCTTGTTCTGTTCCGTTCCGGCACAGTTCGTCCTGCCCATGGACAACCTCAGGGCGGAGCCTTGTGGCGCGGCTCCCAGGAACGCAGGGCTGACTCGGCACGATTCTTCTGTGTTATATGCGCGTCAGGTGGATGCTCCCTAGTATGTTCGCTGTCACGGGGTGCTTACGCTTTCCCTACGCTTCTGCGATAACTGGTTTCTACTCTCCTCTCTCCGGGATGGGTAGTACTTTATCGTAGTTCAGACCTGTCTGGACTTTGTCTACAGCCAGTGGCATCCTCGCCACGTACGCCAATACTGTACATTGCCTTGTGCCCTATCTTTATGGGCACTTCCCAAGTAAAAGTATCCCCTTCCCCTGCTGCTTTCCGCGCAGGAGTTTGTCACACTTCTACTACGTGCTGCTGCTGCTCTCTGTGGAAGTGTTCTCTTCAGGACACTCACTGTCTTGTGTGGTCTTGTATGTACATCTCTTTACAATTTCCTGTTACTCTATGTACGTTTAGTACTGACTCTTTCGAGTACTGCTCAGTCTCCCAGTCTGGCTCGCGGGGGACCGTAGCTCCTCCCTGCCGGGTGGCTGATGTCGCTTACGGGTCTGGACATTGCTGTGTCCGGTTCTGCTGCAACATAGCTGTTGGTACCTATGGTGCGCTCTTGTATTCTTTTATGAAACGCATCCTTCACGGCTGGGTCCTTTCTTGATGTATATTCTAACCTGTGCTCTACACACAACCAGGGGTCACGCATACTAGGGTTTCCTTGCTGCGGTGTCCGTGGTCTTGCTCTCGGCCTTCCTACGGGAGCAAGCCTTCTGTGTGTGTGTGTCCAGCTTGCCGGATCCCTTTCGCCGGTTCACTACCTGGTGATGCATCTCTCGCATCTCGGCTGTTCTAGCTGCGTTCCATTGTGCATTTCTTTTATCTGGTGTGGTTCTAGCAGTACACGCGGTCTGCCCATGTGTACTTCTGTCCCCCGCATGCATGTCTCTTCTTGTAGTCATGGTTATATGCCATTCTGCTGGTTGACGTCCGCCTCTCACATTACATTTTGTGAAGGGGCGATTGCGCAATGACAGGTCTTGTGTCTGGTAACACAGGCTCTTCCTAGACATGGTCAGCATCCTGCCACTACTGTCAAAATTCTCCAAGCTGGTACGCTTTCAACAGTGCTTCTTCCACTGTTGTGTATGCTCGACCTGTATGCTCTGACTCGGTCATACCGTCTTGTCCTCTCTCTGGGTCTTTGTCTCTTTCACATCCGTCGGATCCTGCGGATCCATCGGCTCCTATGATCAGTTCACCTTCTTATGCGGAAGTTATGGACTCTCACATTCCGCACTGACATTCTGGTTCTGTGCTCCCTTTCAACCCTGTATAAACGAGAGGGCCTTCATGCCGTCCCTGGGCGGCTTGTGATGCCTTTGCCTCCCATTGTTTTCCGCTCCTTACAGAGCTTACTGGTCTGGTGTTGGCCACGCTAACATTGCTGCCCCCACTGTGTTTAGTCAACTTGTTGATGACTGGGTTCTCTTTGGAACTTGGTGGGGTTCAGTTGCAGACCCGCCTCCTATGGGGTATGGCTTTGGTATCTATTCTATCAGATGAACGAGTTACTTACCTTCGGTAACGATGTATCTGGTAGAGACACAGTCTAGCCGCAGATTCCTTAACGCCCGCCCATCCTCCCCACTCTGCGAGGACCTTTTCAGGTTGGGTTTTTATGCACTCTCCTCCTTCCGGGGTGGCTTTGTTTTCCTGCGGGGTAGCGTCTTTCACCTCCCTCCTCGGTAGGATGAGTCCTTCTGTTTCACTTGTTCTATTCCACCCATTATCGTGAGTGGGCGATGGGTGCATGTATCCTTCTACTTCCCTACACCCTGGTTCTTCCAGTGTGGGGTCTACTAATGTTCTTCTTCCCTCCCTCCCACCTTCTCCATTGATTTGGGGTCTCTTGTCTCTTGACTCCACTACAGTCAATTGGTTTGGGGTCTATTTGACTGTGCCTCAGTCCATAGATCTCTTACAGGGGATACGGCATTCCTGGTGTTGCCTACCTGTAGTACATAGTCATTACTTAGGTGGTTCCGGTCTTGTTATCCTTCACGGTTAGATCTTGCGATTGCAGGCTTCCTGTCGTCTGCCTTGACATTTTTTTCATATGTCATTTTACCTCGGGGGAGGGCATAGCCTTCGCTTTTGCGGGCTGTTTCTCAGAGCGGTGCTCTGCTCTTTCCCTTCAATTGCTTTCAGTATACATTGCTTGTCACTGTTGTTTATGGTGAGGTTTCTCACCATTCGATTTTTTTTGTTTTTGTTTTGTTTCACTGATTTTTCATCTTTTTTCGCACACTGTTCCCATACTCTCACAGTTTTTGGTGGTGGCTCCGTGTTGTGACGCGGAAAAGTTTCTCCGAAGAAAACTGACGTCAGCGCGCCGGGAGGGACTTATATGGCTCCGCTGACATCATGTCCGTGGACGACGTCAGGGCGGAGCCATGCGGCGGCGCCCCCCCGGCGTGCAGAGGTGTTGCTGCAAAAAATTCTCCGGATCCAGTCTGATGCCTGGGGATATTCTAAGTTAAGGAATCTGCGGCTAGACTGTGTCTCTACCAGATACATCGTTACCGAAGGTAAGTAACTGGTTCTTTACTTATTTGTCATTTATCCTCCAATTTGACAACTTGACAGTGCAAAAGCATATGTTCGAGGCATGTGAGCTGTAGATCACATGCTGTGCATAGCCCGCCATCTGGTGTTGGGTCCGGATGTTTGCACTTTGTTTTTGTTCGCAGAAGTCTTTCCAGTCACGAGGTAGGTGACTCCTCCTTTCGGTGATAGTGCGCATGGGCATCGGCTCCATCGTTAGATTGGTTTTTTTCCGCCATCGGGTTCGGATGTGTATTGCTGAGCTCCGGTTCGGCACCGTTTCTCGGACCCTTCGACGCGCAGTCCACTACCCTTGACGGTATTATCGATCGCGGCTCTCCATTCTTCGCATATCTCCTCATCTCAAAACAACTTCAATCGGAAAACTCGTGGCGGGCCGTCGGGCCTACCCACGTCGACAGCGCCAGCAGTCGATGGAACGGACTCCTTTCAAGTTCTGCCCCAAATTTGTGCTAAGTTTCCACGCACCGACTTGCACGAAGTGTGCAACCTCTGCCTGTCCCCCGAACACGACGAGAAAGACTGTGACGCGTGCCGATCGTTTCGATCGAAGAAAACGCTTCGTGACCGTCTGGCTCGACGTCACAAGATGCAACACCAAAGCTGCTCCGCACCGGACATCTTCGGCGAAGATTCCGACACAGAACATCACGCTCAAGTAGCCGAGTAACAAGAACAACATGTCTCCATGTCCGAAGCCGACTCCGACATAGAAGAGGAGGAGCCGGTTACTCCGGGTCAGCTTACCGTGAGTAAAGATACCCTCTTTCCCCCCAACAGACAAAGAAAAAGGCTCTGGTCCCTCCTCTGCCTTCGGGCCAAGGTCGGCACTGACAGAAATTTTCCGACGCCCCGCCCTTTGGCCAGGCTCGGAAACACAAAGACAAGCCTTCCGGCTCGGGCTCGAGCCGCCCCCATAGCTGTGCCGAACCGACACCTTCGGCACCGAAACATCTCCTGGTAACAATTCCACCGTTACCGAAGAATCCACCTTCCGCACCGAAAGGCTCGGAGCCAAAACCTTCGACGCCGAAACCGGCGAGTAAGGAAAAAGACACTCCGTCTAAAGAGCCTCGATCCGATGCTCCGCCCTCGGATCCGAAGCAGAAAAAACTGGTTATACACCCTGATAAAGGACATATCCATGCCACCCTTCCAAAGAAACGTAAAATAGACCAGCAAGAGGATTACCACATTCCTCTCAAAAGGAAAAGTGTGAGTACTAACCCTTCTCCCCCTTACATTCCACCTATTTCTCCCGCTGATCCCAATCTACTTATTACACCTTCAAATTCACCACCACTATCACCTGACCCACAGGATGGCGGGGATGGGGAAGAGGATCAGAATAGGCCACAAGACATTGACCCATGGGAGGATTATCATACTGACCCCATTACAGATAATGACCCTGATCTGTATCACTCTAGACCCTCCCCACCTGATGATAACATTGGATATGTTGAGCTTCTTAACAGGGCTGCTCAATATCATGGGGTGGAGCTCCATAAAGAGACATTAGAAGAGGATTTCCTCTTTGAGACCCTTACTTCCTCTCAAAGAGCCACTCCTACATTGCCAATGCTTAAAGGTATGTTAAAACACACAGATGACATATTTAAAGACCCTGTGAGATCAAGAATTATTACACCTAGGGTGGAGAAAAAATATAAGCCTGACCCTGCTTATATCAGAGGTCAGTTGCCCTTGGACTTGCTTGTGGTTTCCAATGCTCGCAAGAGGGCTAACTCACAGACCACAGGTGAAGCTCCTCCTCCCAATAAGGAGTCTAAGCTCATTGATCCCTCGGGCAAAAGAGTGGCTTCACAAGCAGCCAATCATTGGCGCATTGCCAATGCTCAAGCTTTGCTGGCTCGCTACGATAGGGCTCATTACGATGAGTTGGAAAAACTCATGCAATTTCTGCCTAATGAACACAAGACTAGGGCTAATGATTTTATCCAAGAAGGTAAACTCATCACCAATACATCTATCAGGTGTGCACTAGATGCAGCTGACCGCAGCCCGTGCAGTAAATACTAGCGTACTCCTACGCAGGCATGCTTGGTTGAGAATCTCAGGATTCAAGCCTGAGGTGCAAACCTCCATTCTCAACCAACCATTTGATAAGGAACATCTCTTTGGCCCAGCAGTTGATACCTCGCTAGAGAAAATGAAGAAAGACACGGAGGTCGCAAAGTCCATGGGAGTTTTGCAATTACCTACCAATAGGGGTTCCTTTCGCCGCTCCTTTTAAAGGGGTGGTTCCAAAAATGTATCCACCGAAAATCCCTCCTCCTCTTACAAGGGCAATAATCAATCCCCGTCTTCAAGAGGTTATTTCAGAGGAGGTTTTAGAGGAAACAACGGTAAGGGCAGAGGCAACTCCACCCGCACTTCCCCCGCAAACAAACAGTGACTTCCTTCCGTTACCCCCGATCATTCCACTCCTGTCTGGGGACGTCTCTCCCGATTCCTACCTGTCTGGAATTCAATCACCTCAGACAAGTGGGTACTACAAATTATCTAGTATGGTTACTGCCTGGAGCTTACAGACACTCCCCCAAATATTCCTCCAAGATCACATGCAATGTCACAAGAACATCTTACCCTTCTGAGGCAAGAGGTTCTCTCTCTGTTAGAAAAACACGCTATAGAGCCAGTCCCATTATAATACCAAGGGACCGGAGTATACTCCCTGTACTTCTTAATTCCCAAAAAGGACGGCTCTCTCAGGCCTATACTAGACCTCAGAGAACTAAATCTATACATTCAGTCGGACCACTTTCACATGGTCACACTCCAACAAGTACTTCCACTCCTTCAGCAAGGCGACTTTCTGTCCACTCTGGACTTAACGGACGCCTATTTCCATATTCCCATTCACCCTGCTCACCACAAATACCTCAGGTTTCTGGTAGACAGCCAACATTATCAATTCAAAGTCCTCCCATTCGGAGTAACTACCGCACCCAGGGTTTTCACAAAATGCCTGGCAGTAGTCAATGATTCAATGATTTTTATTCAAGATTTGGAACTCCTAGGATGCCCACATAAAATTACATACATAATGTCACCAATAATAAAACATAGCAAGGGTCATACCACATACCATCTTAGAAATAACTACAGCAACACATAAACATTTCAACAATTAATGGCATTTAAAATTAGCAGCAAAGGGAATGAAATGAGTAACGGAGTCTTAAAAAAGAACAAGGACACTAGGAAGCTGCCTGGTCATATGTAATATGAAATCTAAAATTCTATTTCAAATAATAATTTTTTTTTAAAAAAAGTTTAAAATTAGTTACCAAACAAAGGAAGTAGCGGAGCATCTCCTAAAATGTGCAAAATGTGCACAACGGAATAAGTAACAACCTATTCATTTACCAAATAGTAGCTAAGTTTCCGTTTCAGTTCAAGGAGAATACACGTTTTACAATAGCAGCATAATCAAAAGAGATGACTAAACAAAGCCAGACTTGTGCAAAAACCATTCAGTAATGGCCAGAACCTGTGCAAAATACATGTGAAATCCCACTTCAATTAGTTTTAAAAATTAACAAAAAAGTCAAACTAGAACATAAGCACAACATATCTCAATTGTGCAAAAAAGCAGTTGATAGCAGCTAATACATATGCAAAATACGTATCTCTATTGTGCAAAAATAGCAGTTAGTAGCAGCAAAATAGATATATGAAAAATGTACTATATATACATGAACTCCTTAAAATAGTTAAAGTTTTACAAACACCGCTTCATTTTTTGGACAAAATAAATAGTCTCGGGCTGATGCCACATTTTTTACGCTGTTTTGTAAAAACATCGGCCGAAGCCAACGATGTCGACTCAGAACCAGTTCCGGACAAATAAACAAAACATGGTCCAGGGTCTGAGTACTCAAATTACAAAAATTACAAGTTCTACCGTCATTCCGATTCTGAGACCAATTTGTGGTTAAATAGTTTAAAGGTAGGAGATTCATGCGATATAAAATAAGCAGGCGTCGAACTCCATGCTCTAAATTCCAGAATACGTATTTCTGTGGAGTTCTTAGTGCATTTGTTCTGGCTATTATTTTTAATCTTTCCTTAGAATTACAAAATTTAATATCTCTATTAAAGCTAGTTTTGCCACTTAAGGTTTTTAGGAGAGATTTAAATCCTGAGGATGGAAGTGAGAAGACTGATTCTTCTTGTATACCGAACGTTTTTTGTGCCAATGCAAAGTTCCGGCAAAAAGAGTAGGTGCCTGCCTTTACATTAAAAATTTCATTACGCGCGAGACCTCTTAGTGTATCTGGGTCGCTATTTTTTTTTTTTAGCTGATATCCCAACCGAGAACCGAGCCTGGCAGTAGTCGCGGCTCATCTAAGACAACACATTCATGTCTTCCCTTATCTAGACGACTGGCTCATAAAAGCCAGCTCGCATCAAAGCTGCCTACGGCACACTCAAAAAAACTGTGCAACTACTTCACCACCTTGGGTTCACTGTAAACCTTACCAAGTCTCATCTCCAACCGTCCAAAACACAAGTGTATCTAGGAGCCACAATAGACACTCACAAAGCTCTAGCATGTCCCAACCCAGTCGGAATCCGCAACATGCAGACTCTAATCTCTCAGTCCCAACACTCATTATCAGCTCGAGTGTTTATGCAATTGCTAGGAATGATGACGTCTTGCATCTTAATCGTTCCTTACGCAAGACTCCAAATGCGCCCCCTTCAAGAGTGCTTAGCACGTCAGTGGAACCAGGCTCAGGGTCAGTTATCAGATCTGCTGTTGGTGGACAGCCGCACCCATCGCTCTCTGCAGTGGTGGAATACACAAAACCTTTCAAAAGGGCGGCCCTTCATCGACCCGGTTCCACAGATAGTGCTAACAGACGCATCGCTCACTGGCTGGGGAGCTCACCTCCAAAAGCATACTGTTCAGGGCATATGGACTCTGCAACAAAAGCAACTCCACATAAACCATCTCGAGCTGCTAGCAATTTTTCTAGCGCTCAAAGCATTTCAACTTCATCTAGTAGGCAAAGCGGTCCTGATTCGCACAGACGACATGACGGCAATGTGCTACATACAAAAAACAGAGGGGAACACACTCTCCAGCTGTCACAATTCGCTCAGAACATCTGGAGATGGGCCATAACTCACAAAATATATCTCCTTGCAGAACACTGCCAGGAGTAAACAATCAGATTGCAGATCTGCTCAGTCGTCAACGGCAACAGATACACGAATGGGAACTCCACCCTCAAGTTCTCCTCCCATTCTTTTAAATATGGGGCTTCCCAGAGATAGATCTGTTCGCAACACATCTAAATGCAAAATGCTCAAGCTTCACGTCCAGGTATCCACACCCATTGTCCAAAGGCAATGCACTATGGATGAACTGGTCAGGGATATTTGCTTACGCTTTTCTGCCTCTCCCACTCATTCCATTAGTGGTTTGGAAGCTCAGACAGCAGTCCATGACACTAATACTAGTTGCTCCCACATGGGCCCGTCAGCCCTGGTTCACAACCCTGTTGAGGTTATCAGTAGTTCCTCACCAAAAACTACACATTACTCCCAATCTCCTCACACAGAACCATGGAGGCATAAGGCATCCAGATCCCACTCATCTCAACCTTGCGATCTAGCACCTGAAATCTTAGTTTGGCTTCCTCAATCTTCCCCCAGATTGTATGAATATCATCAAAGAGGCGAGACACCCTACTACAAGAGCATGCTATGCAGCAAAATGGAAGCGGTTTGTGATATACTGTAATAACAATCAAGTCAATCCGCTGGACGCTTCAATCCAAAACATAATTTGCTATCTGTTACATCTACAGCGTTCCAATTTAGCGTACACAACCATACGCTTACATCTTGCTGCAATAGCCGCATATCTGCAGAACAGACAACATCTGTCTCTTTTCAGGGTGCCTGCTATTAAAGCATTTATGGAAGGACTTAAGAGTCATTCCCCCAAGGCTTCCACCTGCTCCAATGTGGAATCTCAACATCGTCCTTACCAGACTCATGGGGTCCACCTTTTGAGCCATTTCACAGATGTGAACTACAATTTCTCAATTGGAAGGTAGCTTTCCTCATAGCCATCACATCCCTGAGGAGAGTGGGTGAGCTTCAGGCACTAACCATAGAAGAACCATTTTTACAAATACACCAAAACAAAGTGGTTCTTAGGACTAACCCCAAATTCCTACCTAAAGTCATTTCTGCATTTCATATCAACCAATCTGTTGAGTTGCCTGTGTTCTTCCCTCAACCAGATTCCGTGGCAGAACGCGCTCTTCACACTCTAGATGTAAAAAGAGCAATACTATACTACATTGAAAGGACAAAACCTTTCCGTAACACCAAGCAACTCTTTGTTGCTTTTGCTCCACCACATAAAGGCAATCCTATATCAAAATCAGGCATTGCACGGTGGATAGTCAAATGCATTCAAACATGTTACATTAAAGCAAATCGCACATTGACAGCTCCCCCTAGAGCGCAATCCACTCGCAAACTAGGGGCCTGTATGGCATTTTTAGGAAACTAACCCATAGATAATATCTGCAAAGCTGCAACATGGTCTACACCACACACGTTCACAAAACACTACTGTGTAGATGTATTAGCTAGACAACAAGCCAGTGTGGGCCAAGCAGTTTTACGTACATTATTTCAGACGGCTGCTACAGCTACAGGTTAGCCACCACTTTGGGAGTTACTGCTATATAGTCTAAGCACAGCATGTGATCTACAGCTCACATGCCTCGAATGGAAAATGCTACTTTCCACAGTATGCATCTGTTCTTGGCATGTAGAGCTGTAGAGTCCCATGCACCCACCCACCTCCCCGGATACCTGTACCTGTTGCAGTAATATCTTACTTAGATACAATTTACATGGACCTCTTTCTTACTACTCTTACTAACTCCATCATCACCCTCTGTGGCAAAACAATCTAACGATGGAGCCGATGCCCATGCGCACCATCACCGAAAGGAGTAGTCACCTACCTCGTGACTGGAAAGACTTCTTCGAACAAAAACAAAGTGCAAAGATCCGGACCCAACACCAGATGGCGGGCTATGCACAGCATGTGACTCTACAGCTCTACATGCCAAGAACAGATGCATACTGTGGTAAGTAGCATTTTCCTTTTGCATAGCATTAAGGTAATCCATTGACATTTGTATGTAATTGAAACCCATCCAGGAACTAGTATTACCTCCGTGTGGCCTAAAGTGTGATCACAGCAGTTCGAGACAACGTGTTCTCACTTCATCTATTATAGTCTCACAGCTAAGTGAACCTACTTTTGTCTACCACGTAAACGCTCTCCACTGAAAAATTGTGATAACTCGACCTTTTAGTGTAAGATTTGTTTGTTTGTATTGCTTGTGTATGTTTGTATATTTTCAGTATTTAATTTTCTGATGTAATTGATGATCTGTTACTGAGTGCACAGGTTTGGCTGTACGCTTACAATTTAATTAACCATTCTATATTTTATTTATATTCATTTTGCACTTTGTTGGAGTAGTTAACTTTAAGTTGCTGGTATAGGGCTTCTATGTTGTGTGCATGGCCTTGTTGTCTTCGCACGTTCAAACAAAGGAGGCTTGTTGGTTTCTACCATACATGTGTTTTTAGGAGATCTGATGGGGTCCCCTTAGTTCTTGTTTAATGTGATTTGCAGTTTGCCACTTCTATCTTGCACACTTAGGTTGATGTGTATGTTTAGCATGTGCACTGCAGTTAATGTACCCACATGATCGTATAATGTTCTTCTAAACACTTTTGCTTTAGTCCTGTTTGAAGACAAATGTCATGGTAATGCCCAAATGTATCATGTCTGTACTTCAAAGTCTAGGTTTTAATTTAAAAATTACTTGGTGCCTGTAAGAAATCCACCTTTTAAGCGTGGCCACCGTATTTTCAACTTTTGCTGGACCCTATAATTTATGCTGGAGTTATACCTCTGTACACTTTAACCCTGATAACCAGTGGTAATGTGCATAGGCACTCCCATTAAACATAGTTAAATTATATTCCTAATTGACATACTTAACTTACAGACAAGTGCCTAGTATATGGTACAAATAATGTACAGATGGCCTGTAAGTTAAATGTCAGATTTTTAATAAACATTAAGTAAAAGTAACTTTTAGAAGCTTACCTTCTCCCTACCTAAAGTACTCGGAGGCTACTGTGCATGTGCTCTCAAACTTCTCCCAACCAGGGATTAGCATTTGAGTAGTTGTGAGAAAGGTGTGAAATGCCTCCCAGGAGCAAACAATAGGCTGACCAGAAGGGGCAGAGATGACTCCTCAGGTGAGCATAATTTTTGACTTTAAAGTGTCAAACTTCTGTTTGACCGGTCTGCTAGGATTACATAAAACACTTTAGGGTACACTTGAAAGGCAGAGAACAGTATGCCAAGACAATTCTTGTGTATCCATTGTCTGCATGCGGAAGGACCCTGATTTGTCCTGCCAGGTTTCTGTCTCTGGGTTTTACATATAACACTGGGGGCACACTTGAAAGGATGGGAACAGGATGGCAAGGCAGTCCTTGTGTATGTTCTGTCTGGTTGCTGATGACTCCTATTTAGTTATATCAGACTTCTGTCTCTGGATTTATTGGGGGCATAGTGGCTGCTTCAAACTGGATTTTGGTGTTAGATGTGGAGGATACTAGTGTTACATAGTACACTACCTACACAAACCCCCTGCTCTAACTAGCAGGTCTAAACCGCCCTTTTAAATATGAATGTCACCCTTTTACAAGCCTTGTAGCCACAAGGCAGGGTGCAGAGTATTTAAAAGTAGGACGTGTGAATCTGCTGAGTTTTGTTATGTAAATAGTCTTTCCTGTTTCCCCAGCTTTTATATACCATTGCTAGTCAATCTATATCTGTGTTTTATGGCCCTAAATGTACTGATATTGAATGCTACTTTTAATTGCTTGTATAGCACTGTGTTTGACAAGCAAACCTTGGCTCGGATCGACTGAGCTAATTGCGGATCCCCCAACACCCCAAAAAATGTGACCATCTCAGACTTGGCTATAAAACAATAAATATCCTTTTGTGGTTCTCAGTGTTGTCTGGTAAAATGACTAGGGGGGCCTGGTCTATCTTGCCTGGTGTGGAGACACAGTCCATTGAAGTCACATAGTCAGCAGCTGGACAAGCTGGTGGCCCACTCTGAATACTTTATTTTTTGCTTGGTTACTTAGGGAGCGCGTATCTTGGAACACGTTGGTCAAGATTTTCTAGTAGTGCGTGCTTTACAAGTCTGGAGGATCCTTATGATGGCATTTTAGACTGGAGTAGAGGTTTAAATGATGATATCTTAAGCTGGTTGGGCTACAATGATGATCTCAACTCCCTCTGGTTGAATGAGTTTCTCCTTTTTCAAAGAACTGCCCATTCTCTGGTAGCTGCAACCCAAGGGTGGATGGCTACCTCCCCCAAACTACCATGCTGCAGTTCCTAACCTGGGGTGTGTTGCCCTGGGCTGCAATGTCCAGCAAGACCATGCCAGTTTGGTTTACATCATTCCGCCACTTCTACGAGTATGGACATAATCTGGTTAGAGGGGACAGTAGTCATGCTCATAAATAAGGCTACATTTTGGCATGCCCCTCCCAACTCTAATGTCTTACAAGCTTAAAGGCAGAAAGCTCATTGAGCCTGATTGATTGTTTAGCTCCCTGAAGGGAAAAATACACATTGGGCTGTTAAGAAATGTACACGGGCAAGATAGCACAGTTTCAGAAAGCCGTGCAGAGGACTTTTGTCCCAACAATGTGCAATAAGAGAGAGTCACTAATATGAGTATTTTGACTTGTCATCTGCAAATAGGTCATGTGGAAATGTGCTTTTGATAAGATGGCGTGTATTATTTGCATGCACTTTTCTCTGGAACACAATGAATGAATGAAGTATTTGTAGAGTGCTCAGCTGCCCTGGTTGACGCTAACAAGCAAAGAAGCCCACATCAACAAGTCAGTTGTTGCAGAAAAGCCAGGTTTTTAGCTGGAATTTGAAATAATGTTTTGACCTACATCTTCGATTAGCCAGTGGAAGTCTTTTCTACCTTCTAGGGGCCAGAACGGATAAGGAACGACCACCAGATCTGTGCACATTTCACTCTGGGCATTTGGAGTAGAAGCTGGTTTGAGGATTTGAGCGATCTGGTCAGCTGATAAGGATTAATCCTTTCCCAGATGGATTTAGGGCCTCTCTTATGATAAACTTTTGCATTTGAAACCAATGCATTTGGGAACTGGAAGCCAATGAAGGGCCTTAAGATGCATGGTATCCAATTGCTGCTGGGCCACTTCAACAGGAGTCTTGCCGCAGCATTCTGTACAGTCTGTAAACATATCAGATACTCGGGCAGGCCTAGATAAAGTATGTTGGCACAGTCAAGGTGTGAAGTAATCGGCGCATGAGTAATGGTCTTTTAGGTGTTTCCAGGCATATTAGTAAATATCTTCTTAAGACTCTTCAACAGTGAAAAACAGGACCCACATACTGCCTTAGCTTGTGGCCGGAGGTGAGATCTTTGTCCAATTTTTATGCTTCGATTTTTCACTACTTCTACTAGAGCAGGTGGGGGTTCAAGCTCTGGAGGCCTTCAGGTGCTGGACCATGTAGAGGGGGCAGCTTTGAAGAACAGTCTTTTTGTTTTATGTGAATCTAATTTTAAACAGTTGTTTTTCATCCAGTCAGCAACTTGGGTAAGGTTTGAATGCCTCTTGTAGCTTATGATTCACGTCCTACAAGCAGAACATAACTTGAGTGTCATCTGCTTAAGATATCACCTTCAGGTCGAAAGGTTGAAAAATGTCCGCCAGTAGAGAAAGCTAGATATTGTACAATGTAGGGCGCACTGCCGAGCCCTGTGGGACATCATTTTGCAAAGACTTAAGTGCTGAAGATCAAGATGTAAGGTGGACAGTCTGAAATCTGTCGGACAAGAAATATATATAATCCACTGCCAGGCAGGGCTACAGATGCCACCCCAATCAGCCTATCTTGAAGAATGGAACGTGACACTGTTGAAAGCTGCCAAGAGATCATGCAGCACTGTTATTGCCGAGTATCACTGATCTAGGGTTAATTTGATATAGTCTGTCACCTCAAGCAGAGTAGACTCTGTTCTGTTCCTTCCCAGCCAGGAAACCTGATTACATGTAGTGCAAAGGATTGCTCGCTTTCAAATAGGCATTTAGCTGTTCATTGATCATTTTCTCCTACATCTTTGCACAGGCTGGAAGCAATGAGATTGGTAAGAAGTTAGACATAACCCTAGGATCTGAGGTTGGCTTTTTCAATAGGGGGGTGACCTGCGCATCTTTCCACTGCTTTGGGACACCTGCCTTATTCAATGAATAGGGCTTCCATAACAGGGTTGAATATGCGCACCACCTTAGCTATAATTTGAGGGAGGAGCGGGTCAAGGGGAGAGCCTGGCGTACAGGCTATTGTCTGTTTTGATTCCTCTATTGAAATTGATTTGAAGTGAGAGAGCTGTGTCTTACATGGACCCACTTATTGGAGTAGAATGGGAGCTGACAGTTTCATTATCCATAACTTCAAATTTTGCATAGATATGATCGTTTTTGCCTTGAAAGAAAGCAGATAGACTTTCGCAATTAAACAATACCTGAAAGTTGGTAAATTACATATCACTGCTACATATTCCACTAACGTGCAAAGCAGACCTGGTTTTCACTTCTCAGTGAGAGTGTACACATACACCGCAGTAGTCTCTAACATCTCAAACACAGTACCCATGTGCTGACCATTGCCATGTTTCACCTTTGATGGCTCTAAAAGCTTTAGTAGTTGCACTCTGGCAGAGTTTTCAGCTTTGCTTTTAACAGTGGTGACTCTATCCCCACACAAGGCAGTTACACAACTAATAGTGACAGCTGGTGAAATGTTGTGGGGTACCTGCCTTATTATGTGCACCCCAGGTAGGTACTGGTGCCCACTGTTAATCCCTGGTTTATCTTTGCAATCTGTTATGACTCGGAATTAATGATTCTCTCGGTAGTACAGAAGGTGTGTGTGTGTGTGCGTGCGTGCGTGCGTGCGCGCATATGTATGTGCGTGTGTGTACACAAGGGGTTACAGGTACCTCTTGCTCCATGTGCTTGTGTACAATCTCTAGTTTGTGGGTTGTCCTGTAATACAATAAAGACCTTCTGAAAAGTGTTAATTGTGCTGCATGCCGCTTCTTAGTTTTTCCACTTCCTGCATAGGCCATTCTAGCCTGGAGGTGTGTGTCTCATTCAGATTACAATACACTTTAACAGTGCAGAGAGCAATGCCTTGTGTTCGCCCTAGTTTGCCTTAGCTTTTCTTGGAAAGTGTGATTGTGACTTGCAAGATGCAACACTATACAAATCAAGTGGCCTATGGCATAACCACTACTCTCACCTGCTGAAAGGATGAGCTGGCTATACCCTGCATTAAGGTTGTAGCCCTGGCACTAGAAGGGCTCCAACGACTACCTGGTTGGATGAAGTGTTCTGTGCATACCTGTTCCTGTAAGCATTATGAGTTTCCTATTATCAAAGCTATGTCCAATATGCTCAATCCCATTCCAAAATTAATATTTCTTGTTGGAATCTTTGGCCCATTGCGGAACATTTCAAGTGCATGAACTGTGCCGCCTGTCCTTTTATTTTAAAATCAAACTGTTTACATGTGATAAGATTCTATGGCAACTCAAAAATCATACCAGTTGTAATTCTTAAAATGTCATTATGCAATTTGGTGTACCTGCAACAAGATTTATGTATGTCAGACTACCCAGAAGGTAAAAGCGTGGATTTTGCAACACAGAAATAGAATATGAAGCAACACTACCATTTTTCGTTGGTGGACCCTTATAAGACTTTGGGGGCAGGGCACTCTTCTAGCAATATCCGCTGGTAAGTTGTGGAGCAAGTGACCTTGAATCTACATTGTGGAAACCTCTTTCTGACTCTCGTTGCAGAATGCAAATGGATGGAATACCTAAATGGGTGGAGAATTTGCTAAATAAATAGGAAGAATGGTGCCACCTTCTATAAATAAGTAATTATATGTTACAGCATCTAATCCACCACTGATTCTTACCCATTAATTGCGGTTTTGCCTTGATTTGTGTAGGTTCTTATATCTAGCATAAGAAATTGGTTTATTTGGGGTGCACAACTGCCCACTTTAGAGAATAACCACAACGATTGTCAGGGTGAACCCTTAAAGTCACTAAATTAATCTGAGCTCACGCCCCTGGTAGCTATGGCACATAGAAGGCAGGCTTAAGTTAGGGCAGTATGTAAAGCATTTATACAGTACCAAAACAGTAATAAAGTCAAAACATCAAGCAATAAAAATCCCAAACCGAGTTATGAAATTAGAGAATAATCTAGTAAATAAAATTACACCAAAACAACAAGAATCTAATAAAGGGAACCGGAGATATGATTTTTTTTAAAGACTTAAGAGAAAATAGCCCCAAAAAGCACAAAGTGTCAATGGTCGGGATAGACTGGCACCTAGGCGCGATTTCAGGCCGGCTGTAATTGAGCGGAGTTTGGATGTGGCAACCAAGTTCAACCCAGTCAGAATATTTACCTTGGACTTAGTCCCTGTTCTGTAACTCAGAGTCCTTCAGTGGGTCAAGACAGCAGGCTTTATCTTAAGATGTCCTCACAAAAATGGATAGACGTTGGACAAGGTCCTACTGAAGATGCTGGTTTTGGCGGGAAAAGCACTGACCAGGATAAATTCAGATTTTGCACCCAGGGAAATTCTCTCACTATCTGCATACTTTTAGCGCCTTCCTTCGCCTAGTCAAGATTTGTACTTTTGGACTTAGTCTCTTTTTTTTGGAGCTCTGAATAATCCATTGAGGGCAAGACTGCAGGCTGTATCGGTTGCCATGAGGCTATATAGCTTTTTGCTGAGGGTCCGCTGAATCTGATTTTCTGCTGTGGAGGAGTGCAGAGCAGGAGAAAACTGTTTTCTTAGCCCAGCACGGTCACGCCTTGCTGGGGGTAGTGCCTCTCCGGCATCTGGGGGGTCTGGAAGTCCAGAATGTTTCTAAATCCCTAAGATTTTCAGGGATGGTAGAAAAAGTCTAGTTGTACTCACCTAAAAGTCCCATGACCTAGGAATAGCACTTGGGGGTCAAGCCTTACTTCAGCAGAGGTCACCAGGAGGGTCCAGGCCAGGACCAGTTGACACTGGTTAGCTAAGCACTTCAGGGAAAAGGCCTTTTGCAGCTTGTTGTGGTCCTTTAGTTACAAAGGAGGTCAGCTAACTGACACTTGGCACTAGCTAGTAGGTGAGGATGATGTCTGGCACCTCCCTAGCCCATGGGGTAAAAGTTCCCGGGGGGAGGGGGTAACCATACCCACTTTTGCAGCAGTTCGTTTGCCCTACTGCAAAGAAATCTCACATTGCCTCTCACTTTCAAAATCAGGATGGGGAAACCCTTATCCCCCTTGCACAGAGTATGTGTGCCCACTGAGAGGTGTGGCTAGGGTAATGAACAGTCCCCTCCTCTGTAGCTACCCCCAAACCAGTTCTGAAGGCAGCTTTCCCCCTACTGGGTTTAGTGCTAGCCTGACTGGGAGGACAGACGCTGGGGCCTTTCCATGTGTCGCCTAACATTTGCTGGTAACAGGGGAGGCCCTTTTGAAGTAAATTAAGTTTCTGGGCCCACCTCAACTGGTCTTCCAGCCAGGGGAACAAAAACTCTTCCCCACTCCACAGCCATTGCCTCTGCTCTGTTATTCAGTTTTGACACCTCAGCAGGGCTAATACTGGCTGGGCTACTGCTGGATAGCTTATGCACATTAGCACCCAGGAACTCGGATAGGGAAAATGTAACTTTCTAAAAGTAACTGTTCTTTAATATTGTTAGATTTGGGGGTCTCTAGTTGGCAGAGGTAGGTACCTTTGTCCAAATAGGGACCCTTGAGTCTAGTCAGGGAAAGTAGGTACACTCCTGAAAGAACCCCTGCTCACCCTCTTGGTAGCTTGGCACGAGCAGACAGGCTTAGTTCAGAGGCAGTGTGTAAAGCATTTGTGAACACATACAGTAATCAAGTGACAACACTACAAATGGACACCACACAGGTTATATATTTATAAAAATAGGTATACTTTATATAGATTGATCACAAGACCATAAACGACAAAAATAATCCACAATACTGTCAAGAGTGCTTAGTTCTGATCAAAAAGGCTTAATTCAAGGTTCTGTGCGAGTCGGTAGCCTCCTCCGGCTACGGCGATGTCGAGAACAAACAGAGTCTAACAAATCCAGCTGACCGCGTCGAGACGGGCCAACACAGCGTAGACAGACTCGGTCACAGTACCTTTACTTGAAGCGGCAGGCACGGGCGTGCGAGCCGGATGGCTGTACGTCGCGCGATGCAAGATGGAAGCGTTGCAGGACGCGTTGTCCATCGATGCGGTGCAGGCAGCGGCTCGTTGACGTCGTCAGGACGGAGTCGGTGAGACCAAGGCCGTGCGTTGCAGGGCGAGACGGTGCTTCGAGGCGGTGCTGGCAGGTTGCGGTGCGGCGACGGAGCCGGATTCAGGAGCTGGCGTCGATCAGTCCGGACAGCGGTGCGAGTCGGGCGGTGCGTCGCAAAGCGTGCGAGCGGTGCCCAACTCCGGTGCGGTCACAGGACTCGAACTCAGCAGCAGTGACCGTGTCGGTCGGACCAGTTCGATTTGGCGTAGCGAAGCGTTGCAGGACGCGTTGTCCCTCGATGCGGTGCAGGCAGCGGCTCGTTGACGGAGTCGGTGAGACCAGGGCCGTGTGTTGCAGGGCGAGACGGTGCTTCGATGCGGTGCTTACAGGACACCGAGTCGGTCGTGAGAGTCTGTCACAGCTCCCTACCTCTGTAGCCACTGAAACAGAGTTTCCAGCAGCAATTCACAAAGGGGGTGAAGTCCAATGGTCCTGGGACTTCGGTCAGGGGGCAAGCTCTCTTCCAAGCCCTTGGAGATCCTTCACAAGTTGATGAAAGTCACAGCAAAGCAAAAGTTCCTTTCTCCTTTCTTTGGCAGTCAGGCAAACCACTGCAGGCCAATCCCCCAAGCAGCACTTCAGGCTTAGGGATAGTCTCTCCTAGGTTTCTTCTTGGTTCCGCTCCTCAGCAAAGGTTTTTTCTTGTTCCCAAAAGTGATCTAATTTCCTAGGGGTCTGGGTCCCCTTTTTATACACAGTTTCTCTTTGTTCTCTGAAGGCAGAGTGGCCTCTGCCTAGCCCAAAACCAGTTCTGGTCAGTCCTGGAGCACTTTGTTTTTCTGACTCCTTCTTTCCTTTCAGAATGTGGGGCAGAGTGCTCAGCCGCCCGGCAGGAGGTGGAGCCAGCATTGTGGAAGGCAGGCACAGCCCTATTCAGACCCAGGTGCAACTCCTCCCTCCACTCTGGATGCAGATCTTTCTATTCAGCCCTGTGCTGACTCACCCTGTCTCCTGTAGCCACCCCCACCCCAGCCCCTGTCACTCAATCTCCAGACAAGGAATACACAACCTAGCAGAGGCAGGCTTGGATAGTTTAGGCAAGAAAATACCCACTTTCTAAAAGTGGTATTTTCAAACACAGAATGTTAAAACCAACTTCACTAAAAGATGTATTTTATCATCCTGAGTTCAGGCATACTAAATTCGTTTTTCTACCATGTTCCCTGGGTCAGTTCTGACTTTAAGGTGTAATAGTCAGTCTGCCCATTCTGGCCTATGGGGAGCAGGTAGCCTTGCAATAGTGAAAAATGAAAATGGCTGTAATTCACTATTAGGACATGCCACACACGCCAGGGCATGTCCTACCTTATACTTACAATGCACCCTGCCCTAGGGCCTACTTTAGGGGTGACCAACATGCAGTAAAGGGAAGGTTTAGGGACTGGTAAGTGGGTGCACTCACCAAGTCAACAGGGCAGCCCTAGGCTGCACACAGGCTCTGCGATGGCAGGCCTGAGACACATTTTTACAGGCTGCTTCTGTGGGTGGCACAACCCGTGCTGCAAGCCCACCAGCAACATTGGATTTACAAGTCCTGGGCACACTCAGTGCACAGTACTAGGGACTGACAAGTAAACCAATCATCCAATCATGGAGTCACTAATACATACATCAATTCACGATAGGGAGCACTTGCACTTTGGCACTGATTAGCAGCGGCAAAGTGCCCATGAGCATCTAGTCCAGCAAAAACATATCGGCAACAGTGGAGGCATTACGAAAAAATGGAAGGGAGACCCACGCCAAGAATGCCAGGTCTAACGCATGTCCCCTCCAGCTGAAATGTGGGGAGAACTATCCTACCCCTAGGGAGTTCTCATCACTAAGGCGGAAAAATCTGGACAGTCCATCAGCATTGGCGTGTTCTGTACCAGGGCGGTGTTCCACCGTAAAGTCCATCCCCTGTAGGGAAATGGACCACCTCAACAGCTTTGGATTCTCACCCCTCATCTGCATCAACCATCTGAGGGGCCTGTGGTCTGTCTGAACCCGGAAGTGAGTCCCAAACAGGTATGGTCTCAGCTTCTTCAGTGCCCAGACCACAGCAAATGCCTCCCGCTCAATAGCACTCCATCTCTGTTCCCGGGAAGTAACCTCCTACTGAGGAAGGCTACAGGTTGGTCTAGGCCCTCCTCATTGATCTGTGATAGAACAGCCCCTACACCATGCTCTGAAGCGTCCGTCTGAACAATGAACTCATTGGAGAAGTTGGGTGCCTGGAGCACAGGTGCCGTGCACATGGCAGTCTTCAAGGTGTCAAAAGCTTTCTGACAGGCGTCAGTCCAAATCACTTTCCTGGGCTGCTTCTTGAAGTCAGCTCTGTCAAGGGGGCAACAATGCTGCCATACCCCTTGACGAATCTCCGGTAATACCCGGTGAGTCCTAGGAAGGCTCTCACCTCTGTCTGGGTCTTGGGGGCTCCCAAGCCAGAATGGTATCAATTTTCGGTTGGAGGGGCGCCACCTGGCCGCTCCCAACCTGGTGTCCCAAGTACACCACAGAACCATGCCCAATCTGGCACTTACTCGCCTTGATTGTGAGGCCTGCCCTCCGCAGCGCCATCAACACTTCCCAGAGGTGGCGCAGATGTTCTTCCCAACTGGCACTGAACACTGCGATGTCATTGAGGTAGGCGGCACTGAAATCCTCCAGTCCAACCAACACCTGGTTGACCAACCTCTGAAAGTTGGCGGGGGCATTCTTCATCCCAAAGGGCATCACCCGGAACTGGTAGTGCCCCTCTGGTGTGGAGAATGCTGATCTCTCTTTTGCACAATCAGTCAAGGGGATCTGCCAGTACCCAGACGTTAAGTCAAACGTGCTGAGGTACCGCGCAGCCCCTAACCGATCTATGAGCTCATCAGCTCTGGGGATGGGGTGGGCGTCAGTCCTGGTGACGGAATTGAGTCCCCTGTAGTCCACACAGAACCGGAGTTCTGGTGTGGCACCAGGCGCGGCAGCCTTTGGAACCAAGACCACTGGGCTGGCCCAAGGGCTGTTAGAGGACTCCATCACCCCTAGCGCAAACTACTTGGAGACCTCCTCCTTGATGCAGGCTCTGACCCTGTCAGTCACCCTGTAAGCCTTGTGCTTCACAGGAAGACTGTCCCCAGTGTCCACATCATGGACGCACCAATGAGTGACACTGGGAACCAGGGAGAACAGGTCAGGGAACTGTCCCAACAGTTGGCGACAGTCACCCTGCTGCTCAGGTGTCAGGGAGGTAGAGAGGTTTACTCCTCCACTGATCCATCTTGCTCTCGGGCTGACAGGAGGTCAGGAAGAGGCTCGGTCTCCTCCTCCATTCCATCATCTGTAGCTAAGAGCATGCCCACTTGGGACCTCTCCAAGTAGGGCTTCAGGCGGTTCACATGCAGGACCCGCAAGGGGTTCCTGGGAGACTGCAAGTCCACCAAATAGGTAACTGGACTCTTGCGCTCCACCACCGTAAAAGGGCCGGTCCACCTGTCCTGGAGCGCACAAGGCTCCACAGGGGCCATGACCCACACTTTCTGACCAGGCTGAAGCTCTACCAGAGTGGCATTCTGGTCGTACTCACCGCTTCATCTCCTCCTGGCTGGCTTCCAGATTTGCCTCAGCAAGTTCTCTGAAACGCCTAGTCTGGTTCCTGAAGGCCAGCATGTAACTGTATACATCCTGGGGAGGTTTCCTGGGAGATTGCTCCCAGCCTTCCTTGACCAAACTCAGAGGTCCTCGCACCGGGTGTCCATAGAGGAGCTCAAAGGGACTGAACCCTAGAGACTTCTGTGGCACCTCCCGGTATGCAAACAACAGGCATGGTAAGAGGACGTCCCATTTACGCCTCATGGGTTCTTCCAGACCCATAATCATGCCCTTGAGGGTCCGGTTGAATCTCTCAACCAGCCCATTTCCTTGAGGGTGGTAAGGAGTGGTGAACTTGTAAGTTACACTGCACTCCTGCCATAGGGACTTCATGTACTTGGACACGAAGTTGGTACCTCTGTCAGACACCACCTCTTGAGGGAATCCCACACGTGAGAAAATTCCCATCAGTGCCCGTCCCACCACGGGGGCCGTCACTGTCCTCAGAGGGATGGCTTCAGGGTATCGGGTGGCATGGTCCACCAAGACCAGGATAAACCTGTTGCCCATGGCTGTCTTGGGGTCCAGTGGCCCCACAATGTCAATACCCACCCGTTCAAAGGGGGTGCTGACCACAGGGAATGGCTGGAGAGGAGCCTTGTGCTTCCTCCCACTCTTTCCACTTGCCTGGCAAGTCTGGCATGTCCTGCAGTGAGTGGCGGCACTCCTGCGCATCTGGGGCCAATAGAAATGGGTAACAAGCCTGTCAAAGGTCTTGTCCTGCCCCAGATGTCCTGCTAACGGTACATCATGAGCCAACCCCAGTAGGAAGGCTCTGAAGCACTGGGGTACCACCAGCACACGGGCTGACCCAGGCTCAGCAACCTTAGGCTCTGAATACAGGAGACCATTCTCCCAGTAAATCCAATGTGATCCAGACTGATCACCTGCTGCCTGGTCTGTGGCCTGTTGCCTCAGACCCACGAGAGAGGGGCATGCGTTCTGCTCCTCGCAGAACTCTTCCCTGGAGGGTCCTCCTCCTTGCTGCCAATGGGTCAGCTCAGGTAGGTCCCCCAGTTCAGCTACCTGTTCCCCTGTAGGCTCCAGGGCATCCCCCTCAGGGTCTGCCTCCTCCTGACCGTGGGAACTTCGGGGCCGGTTTCCCGCGCCCCTTCCTCCTCTCTCTCCGGCAGGCACCTGGGCCTCCCTCTCAGGCTCCAGGTCCTCTTGAACACCTTTCGCTGCCATTGACCGGGTGGTCACACATGCCCAATCAGGCAAGCCCAACATTTCTAAATGCGCACTCCGCTCCACCTTAGCCCAAGGTGAGCTCTCCAAATCGTTCCCTAACAAACAGTCAACCGGCATGGCTGGCCTCACAGCTACTTGAAGAGTACCCGAGACCCCCCCCCCCCCCCCATTCAAAGGGAACCTGAGCCACCTTGCAGTGACTCTCTGTGTTGTCAGCGGCAACAACCGGATAGAATGCATCAGGGATAACCTGCTCCTTAGACACCAGGTGACACTTGACAGCTGTCACACTGGCTCCTGTGTCTCTCAGAGCCTCCACCCTATGGCCATTGATGGCCACCCACTGCCTGTATTTCTTAGTGTTCTCAGGCAGCGGGGTCCTAGGGACCATCTCAGAGTCTCCTAATGAGACAAGGGAAAACACTGTGGGATCCCCCCACCTTGGGCACCCAACTCCTCCCCCAGGGCTACACTAGCCAACTGCCGGGGACTGCACCAGTGGGTGCTGGTTTTCCATGCAAAGGGCAACGAGGATCGTTTGCCTTGTGGCCAGGGGCGCCACACTTGTAACATACCAGTGGTCCCTGGTGAACAGGGGGCCTGTCAGGGCCACTGGCTTCTTCTCAGGGGGAGGCTGGGAACCTTTCCCTTGGTTCCCTTGGGGTCTACTTTGGGGCCCTTTATGGAACTCCCTCTGTTTACCCTTGTCCCCCCCACTCTTCTGCTGGGGACCCTGCCCACCCTTGGCGGAGTCTCCCACGTGACCCTTGTGGACCCGGGTACTCACCCAGCGGTCCGCCTCTTCAGCAAGCTGCCTAGGGTTAGTCAGCTTACTATCAATCAGGTGCTGGCGTAGCTCAGGAAAACAATTACTGGACAAGTGCTCCCAGGCAATCAAATCAAAGAGCGCCTGAAAATCATTCGCTTTGCTACCCTTTACCCAACCATCCAAGGCTCTGCAAAAGAAGGTCACATATTCTACCCAGGTACTGCTTTCAATCTTACTACAGTTCCTGAACCTTTGCCTATAAAGCTCAGGGGTCAAACCATACCTAGTCATTAAGGCATCCTTCATGTGGCTGTACGAATTATAGACTTCAGAGGGCAAATCCAACAAGGTATCCCGCCCTTCACTGAGGAACCGTCCCCACAACCCCGCTCCCCAATCCTTCTCAGGGACCCGGTGGGAAGACATGGCTACCTCATAGGCTTTGAACCACTGCCCAATGTCATCATTTTTAAAAAACTCCTTCACCACATCTTTGGGAATATACACCCTAGCTTCAACAGGCACAGGCGGTACACTGCCACCAGAGGGAGTAATCTCTAAGCTTTTGGCCTTCAATTCCAACTCCCTCAAAACTTTCTCATGTTCAAACTGCATTTTCTTTTCCTCTAGGGCTAATTTCCTAGTTTGCATTTCGAATTCTAACTGCCCATTCAGCTTGAGCTTGGTCAGCTCCATTTCGTGCATCCTACTCTCTTTCCTGTCCTCCAACTCCTCTGGAGACAGTCCTCTGGCAGAAACACTGCTACCTACTGGGGAAGGTGGTCTTCCAGCCCCTAGACCCAATAGCCCCTCCAGCTGCCCTTCTGCATTCTCGGCCCTCTCCACCGGGGCACTCCTTGATTCGACCCAGGCCCTCAGCGCCTTTTGGAGGTCCTCCTTCCTGGAGAGCCCGGTCATGGACACTTTAAACTTTTTGCAGAATTGCTTGAGCTGCTTGAGGGTGTAGCATTCTAGCCTCTCTTCTTCCCAATCACGCTCAACAGAGGCTCCTGATGCTGGTTTCTCCATAGTGATTAAACTTGGCAGTTGCAAAAATGGGAAATCCCAGAAAAATGCTATCAAAGTATGTGGTTGCGTTTTGGTCTGCACTCACTAAGTAGTGTTCACCAATCACTGTACATGAGTCACAAATGCAAGTCCAGAATCCTCACCGCTGACCACCAATGTTAGATTTGGGGGTCTCTAGTTGGCAGAGGTAGGTACCTTTGTCCAAATAGGGACCCTTGAGTCTAGTCAGGGAAAGTAGGTACACTCCTGAAAGAACCCCTGCTCACCCTCTTGGTAGCTTGGCACGAGCAGACAGGCTTAGTTCAGAGGCAGTGTGTAAAGCAATTGTGAACACATACAGTAATCAAGTGACAACACTACAAATGGACACCACACAGGTTATATATTTATAAAAATAGGTATACTTTATATAGATTTATCACAAGACCGTAAACGACAAAAATAATCCACAATACTGTCAAGAGTGCTTAGTTCTGATCAAAAAGGCTTAATTCAAGGTTCTGTGCGAGTCGGTAGCCTCCTCCGGCTACGGCGATGTCGAGAACAAACAGAGTCTAACAAATCCAGCTGACCGCGACGAGACGGGCCAACACAGCGTAGACAGACTCGGTCACAGTACCTTTTACTTGAAGCGGCAGGCACGGGCTTGCGAGTCGGATGGCTGTACGTCGCGATCGCGATGCAAGATGGAAGCGTTGCAGGACGCGTTGTCCCTTGATGCGGTGCAGGCAGCGGCTCGTTGACGTCGTCAGGACTGAGTCGGTGAGACCAAGGCCGTGCGTTGCAGGGCGAGGCGGTGCTTCGAGGCGGTGCTGGCAGGTTGCGGTGCGGCGACGGAGCCGGATTCAGGAGCTGGCGTCGATCAGTCCGGACAGCGGTGCGAGTCGGGCGGTGCGTCGCAAAGCGTGCGAGCGGTGCCCAACTCCGGTGCGGTCACAGGACTCGAACTCAGCAGCAGTGACCATGTCGTCGGACCAGTTCGATTTGGCGTAGCGAAGCGTTGCAGGACGCGTTGTCCCTCGATGCGGTGCAGGCAGCGGCTTGTTGACGGAGTCGGTGAGACCAGGGCCGTGCGTTGCAGGGCGAGACGGTGCTTCGATGCGGTGCTTACAGGACACCGAGTCGGTCGTGAGAGTCGGTCACAGCTCCCTACCTCTGTAGCCACTGAAACAGAGTTTCCAGCAGCAATTCACAAAGGGGGTGAAGTCCAATGGTCCTGGGACTTCGGTCAGGGTGCAAGCTCTCTTCCAAGCCCTTGGAGATCCTTCACAAGTTGATGAAAGTCACAGCAAAGCAAAAGTTCCTTTCTCCTTTCTTTGGCAGTCAGGCAAACCACTGCAGGCCAATCCCCCAAGCAGCACTTCAGGCTTAGGGATAGTCTCTCCTCAGTTTCTTCTTGGTTCCGCTCCTCAGCAAAGGTTTCTTCTTGTTCCCAAAAGTGATCTAATTTCCTAGGGGTCTGGGTTCCCTTTTATACACAGTTTCTTCTTTGTTCTCTGAAGGCAGAGAGGCCTCTGCCTAGCCCAAAACCAGTTCTGGTCAGTCCTGGAGCACTTTGTTTTTCTGACTCCTTCTTTCCTTTCAGAATGTGGGGCAGAGTGCTCAGCCGACCGGCAAGAGGTGGAGCCAGCATTGTGGAAGGCAGGCACAGCCCTATTCAGACCCAGGTGCAACTCCTCCCTCCACTCTGGATGCAGATCTTTCTATTCAGCCCTGTGCTGACTCACCCTGTCTCCTGTAGCCACCCCCCCAGCCCCTGTCACTCAATCTCCAGACAAGGAATACACAACCTAGCAGAGGCAGGCTTGGATAGTTTAGGCAAGAAAATACCCACTTTCTAAAAGTGGTATTTTCAAACACAGAATGTTAAAACCAACTTCACTAAAAGATGTATTTTATCATCCTGAGTTCAGGCATACTAAATTCGTTTTTCTACCATGTTCCCTGGGTCAGTTCTGACTATAAGGTGTAATAGTCAGTCTGCCCATTCTGGCCTATGGGGAGCAGGTAGCCTTGCAATAGTGAAAAACGAAAATGGCTGTAATTCACTATTAGGACATGCCACACACACCAGGGCATGTCCTACCTTATACTTACAATGCACCCTGCCCTAGGGCCTACTTTAGGGGTGACCAACATGCAGTAAAGGGAAGGTTTAGGGACTGGTAAGTGGGTGCACTCACCAAGTCAACAGGGCAGCCCTAGGCTGCACACAGGCTCTGCGATGGCAGGCCTGAGACACATTTTTACAGGCTGCTTCTGTGGGTGGCACAACCCGTGCTGCAAGCCCACCAGCAACATTGGATTTACAAGCCCTGGGCACACTCAGTGCATGGTACTAGGGACTGACAAGTAAACCAATCATCCAATCATGGAGTCACTAATACATACATCAATTCACGATAGGGAGCACTTGCACTTTGGCACTGATTAGCAGCGGCAAAGTGCCCATGAGCATCTAGTCCAGCAAAAACATATCGGCAACAGTGGAGGCATTACGAAAAAATGGAAGGGAGACCCACGCCAAGGATGCCAGGTCTAACAAATATTTATTAAACATCCGACTTCACCATTGAGTTGGATTTTTAATAAATATTTTAAAAGTGGTTTAATTATGTTTCTAGTTGGTCCCAACCCAGAGATAGCAGAATTAATATTCAATCTCTCTTTCCAGTCATTCTGTATGAGCCAGCCAGAGCATCCGTGCAGTGAATTTTCTACTAGTCCCACTTTTAAATGCCATGCATCCTGCCATGTGGGCTACAAGATCAACATAGGGGTGGCTTCCTAATATTTACAAGATTGAGCTTTACCTGTCAAAGAGAGTTATTTTGACAGGTTACACTGCATGTTTTACGTTACAGCAGTCCGGCTACCCCTGTTAGGCCTGGAGTCATGTTTGCCCTGCCACTGTAGTGGATGGCACAATAGGTGCTGCAGTCCACAAGTAACATTTTACTTCCAGAGCCAGGGTGCACTTTCTATGCCATATACTAGGGATGTAGCTGCAAGGTAAGTATGCCAATTAGGAACAGGCCAATTCATCCATGATTAAAGGGGAAGAGCAGGCATTGTGCTTCTGGTTAGCACAGAATTCTAAAGCCAGCAAAGCAGATAGGGCAAAGATCTGGGGGGGGACATCACACAAAAGTTGGGCATTTCCTACATGGGCTCCTCCCGCCCCCAGCAGAAGGTGTGAAGAACTACCCATCCTCATGGGACTTCTCATCACTAAGGCGAAAAAATCTATGAAGGACCATTAGCATTGGCATAATTCCACCATGAAGTCCATACCGTGTAGGTAGATGGACCAACTCAGCAGTTTTGGATTCTCTCCCAGCATTTGTATGAGCCACCCGTGAGCCTGTGCTTGGTCTGAACTCTGAAATGAGTACCAAACCGCTAGGGTCCCAATTTCGTCAGAGACCAGGGCACAGCGAATGCTTCCCTTTCAGTGTCATTCCACTTTTGCTCCCTGGGTGGTAGCCATCCGGCTGATGAACCCTACAGGTTTGTCTAGGTCCTGTTCATTGAGGTGTGAAACAGATGCCTCAGTGATATGCTCTAAAGCATCTTTGTTCACCACAAATTCCTTACTGAAGTTGGGGGCCTTGAGGACTGGTGCAGTGCATGGGTCCTCCTTCAAGGTGTCAAAGCCTTCTGTCAAGCCACTGTCCACACCACCTTTCTGGGTACTTTCTTGGAGGAGGGTTCTGTCACGGGTGCACCTATGCTCCCATAAACTTCCACAAACTTCCAGTAATAGCCCAATAAGGCTTTCATTTGGGTCTTGAGAGGCTCACAAGCCATGATGGTCTGGCTCTTGGGTTAGTGGGGCGGTACGTGTCCTCCACCATCTTGGTGTCCTAGGTACAACAAGGAACCCTGCCTTTTCTGGCTCTTACTTGCCTTGGGAGTCAGATCTGCCTATTTCAGGGTCTGAAACACTTACTTAAGGGGGTTAAAGTGGTCTTCCCAGCTGGAGCTGAAGACTGCTGTGTCATCCAAATAGGCGGTGCTGAACTAATCCAACACTACCAGGACCCAGTTGACCTGACCAACCATTTCCAGGTGGCAAGGGTATTCTTTAATCCGAAGGATATTACCCGGGATTGAAAATGCTTGTCTGGATAGAGAATGTGGACCTTTCCTTTGCATCCTCAGTTGAGGCAATCTGCGAGTACCCTGAAGTCAAATTAAAGGTACTGTGGAATTAGTCAGCCCCTAACCTATCAATGAGCTCATAGCTCGGTGTATGGGGTGTGCGTCAGTCGTAGTGACAGAGTTGTCTCCTGTAATATACACAGAACCGAAGTTCTGCAGTGCCACCCAGTGGGGATGCCTTTGTACCAAGACTACTGGGCTGGACCAAGGAATGTTCGAGTACTCAATCACCCACAGTCTCAGCATCTTAGACACCTCATCTTTGATGATAGTTCTCACTTTGTCTGAAAGTCTGCAGATTTTGTTCTTAAGCATTCTGTCTCCTGTGTCTATATCATGGGTAGACCAGCTGGTGGTCCCTGGGGTCACTGAGGACAAAGTGGTGACATGTCCCACAACTGATGGCATTCCCTCTGCTACGCTTCTGTAAGCGCGGGGGAGAGGACTACTCAATCAATCAAATCAATCAGGGAATTGTAAGCACGCTACTCACCCGTGAGGGTCTCAAGGCGCTGAGGGGGGGGGGGTCCGCAGATCTGTTTAGCTGAAGAGCCAGGTCTTGAGGGTCTTCCTGAAGGTGTTCAGGGAGGGGGTGCGTCTGATGTCTGCCGGTAACTCGTTCCAGGTCTTGCCTGCAATGTGAGAGAAGGATCTTCCGCATGCTCTGGCTCTGTGGATGCGCGGGGTTTTGGCCAGTGCGAGGTTGGAAGATCGGAGGTTTCTTTTGGGTACGTGGAAGTTGATTCTGTCTACTGACTACTCCCTCCACTAAGCCAACTTGCTCCTTGTATGACGGGATATTTGGGAGGGACTCGCTTTCCTCCTCTTCTCCACCATCTGCCACCATGCCATGGTTATCTCTGACCTCTTCATTCTATTGATATGCAGGATCCTCACAACGTTACTGGAAGTCTGAAGGACCACAAAGTAGGTAACCTCCACCTTCTTGTCCTTGATTTCATAGGGCCTGCTCCACCGGTCCTGGAGGGTCCAGGCTGCACAGGATCCATTATCCACATTTTCTGCTAGAGACTTCTAACCACAGATTCATCACCTTTTGAATCTTCCTCAGGTGTCAGATGTCCGACTTGATCCAGAATCTTTTGAGTAGTACCTCTGTGTGCTGGTATGTGGCGCTGTGCAGCTCTGCACTGGCGAAGTTCCACTCTGGAAATAATGTGCAGGATCCATATAGGTGCCACTCCTGCTCGCTGGTGTCCATTCTTTCCACGTCACCAGATTCTGATCTGGAGCTACGTTTCGTCTCTTTGAGACACCTCAAAATATTTTCTATGTGCAAAGGAAATACAATTTCCCAAAATGACAGGTTTTAAGCCCTATAAGGAATGTCTCAAACAAATGTCTGTGACAGATCCTCATTTGGTTTGCCTGGGGTTGGGCGACGGCTCTACGGCCTGCAGTGACTGCACATCGATGAACCTTAAGCCCATACAAGACCACAAGGCAAAACTCTATTTCACCAAGCACCGGAAGACTCCGTGACGAGACTGGTCCAAGTCGAAGGGTTAGGGTCGGTCCCATTCCGGTCCAGAAGCTGCAGGAGCCAATACCAAGGTCGGTCATTGTCATGCTACAAGTCTTTGGGTAAATTGAAGAAAAAAACCTAAAAAATACAAGCAGGACTCGGCCCCTTCCTGCCACTCAGACTCCTAAAAAGGCTCGAGGGTGTCTCCATCTCTCTCTCGATCTCTCTCCCGAAGTAAGTAGACATCCGAGCCCATCCCGCAACTTGCCCCAGCACAACCCGATTTTCTCATGCCATCTACGACACAGAGGCAGGCCAAACATTTCCATGAGGCCATGATCTGACTCTTCAAATCGTTACTAACTCCCTCTGTCTTGCCTGCGGGCCCCCAAGGAACCGAGAGCCCCCCTCCCATCTGGGATACCACCAGCGGGTTCACCCTCTGCACCAGATAGACCCTCTGAATTAACCACTGGGCCTCCCCCAGCTCCTTGCAGATTCCACCTACGGTGCCACCCATCAGCTGGTTCCTGGAGCCTCAACGCTAATGCAGACTCCATTGACACTGGAGGACAAGTTGCCCATTGTGCTCTCTGACTCGGAACCGATGTCGCTAATACCCCGACCAAGGCTGCACTAGATTTCTGTAGAAGCGCAACCTCCCCCACTTGACTTACCACGTCAACAAAGAAGAACACATACGCTGCATTCCTTATTTGGTATGTATATGGACAACGATTATGAAGCTGGTGATAAGACAACCATACCACAAGGAAAATTGGTATGATGCCCTTCAAGAAGCTAGTAGACTTGATGCTTCACTTGAGTCGGAACATCTCTCACCCCCATGGCTTGCCATTGAGGAGAGTACCTCTTTTACAATGGTCAAGGCTACAGCAGCCAAAGTTCTCGTCCTTCAGCTTCCCACCTTAGACGTCAAAATCAGTGTCTTGACAGAAGTCCTCCAACAGGGGCAAACATCTACATAGACCCTCGTACCCTTTAATTAGGCATTTACAGATCCTCTCAGGGGCCTCGGCCAAACCTTCCTCTGGCTTGCCAAATTGGAAAAGGCCACTGCCCTGCCTCGAACGACCTTGCATTTTTGTCTTAGCACCCATTCCCTGAAAGCTTGGTGATGCAGTTGTCTACCTTTCGGACAATCCTGGATGCTTTTTTGTCCACTCTCCATGATATGAAGTCCAAACAAGTGGAGACCTTTCAAAATGTCTTCCACCACCTGGGCCCTCAGGTCAGTGAATGCCAGTTGCCTGCTGGACTGCTATTCACACACACTTACTAATTCGGTAGCTCAAGTCCTCCCAGATGTTCTGGAAGATCTCTGACTAGTTCTGACTCAAGCCACATAGGACAGTTGTGACGCAGCCAAGTTCACTATTCGCTGCGGCTTGGATACCACTGATTCCATTGGGCGAACTATTGGAACCAGCGTCATCATTCGCCACCATGCCTGACTGCCGTCAACGGGTTTCTCAGGTGATATCCATCATGCATATTACCTTTGATGAAACTCGCCTGTTTGGGGGCAAGCAGATTCCTCTATGGAGCGGTTCAAAGAGAGCAGGGTCGCAGCAAGCTCCCTGGGCTTATCAGCCACATCAGCCTCACTTTTCCTTTTGCAGTTTCAGCAGAGCTACCCCATCCCAGCAACTAATTCAGCCTCAGCAATGTGCCCTGCACACTGCCCCTGAGGTCAAGGTCAGTGAGCCACTCAGTCCACTGCCCCTCTGCAGTCCCACCTGCCAAACCCCTATAGCGTGCCCATAGCGGAGCACAGTCACCCGGTTGAAGGCAGGATCCATCTATACTTGCTGGGTTGACAGACCATAACATTGGACAGGTGGGTCCTGCAGATAGTCCGAAAGGGGTACACCTTTCCTTTCACTGCCACTACACCATACCGTCCACTGCCCCTGGAACAACTGACAGAGGACCATCAGGTCTGTCTTTGGGCAAGAAGCGCAAGCCCTTTAGGGCTATTGAGAGGATGCCTGCATCAATAATAGGTTGTGGTTGTTACTCCTGGTACTTTCTGGTGCCAAAGAAGGATGGAGGCCTTTGTCCTAATTTAGACCTGCACCCTCTCAAATCCTTCATGGAAGGAAAGAAACATTAAAGATACTCTGGCCCAGATCTTGTCTGCCTTCGACCCTGGAGATTGAATTGTGGCGTTGGACTTGCAGGACGACTATTTCCATATACCCATTCAGCGCTTCTTGCGGTTTGTGGTGGGACAAGAGCATTTTCAGTTTTCTGTGCTCCCCTTTGATCTCACCGGCTCACCTTGGTGTTCACGAAAGTGATGGCGGTGGTATCAGGGTACCTTCGGAGGTTGGAGCCTCAGTCTTCCCCTACCTTGACGACTGGTTGTTGAAGGCAGGCTCATCCCAGGCAGTTGTTAGTCGGACCTCCAGACTACGGCAAACCTCTTACCTTTGGGTTTCACTATCAACATGCTGAAGTCACACTAGACTTCATTTCAGAAGCTCCCCTTAATTGGACCCATCCTGGGCATGGTTCAGTTTTGTGAACTTTTTTGTTCCTTGAAAGGAGAGTCTGGGACATTCAGACTATGATCCTGATATTTCAGCCTGTGTCCTGAATTTCAGTGAGGGCAACTCTGGGGCTGCTAGGACTGATAGCCTCCTGCATCCTGCTGGTCAAGCATGCCAGGTTGCATATGCGTGCTCTGCATTGAGGTCTAAAGTCTGTGGGCCCAATATCAAGGGGTCCTTTCTGACCACACCCAGATTTCAGAGGAGTCTGCGAAAGATCTGAAGTGGTGGTTACTGGACCGCGATTGAGTCTGTGGCAGAACCCTATCCCACCCAGAGCTGACAGTGGTGACGGATGTGTCAGTGTTGGGTTGGGGTGGCCACCTGGGAGAGGTGGAGATCAGAGATCTCTGGTCTCTGGCAGAAGCCCGGCTCCATGTGCACCTCCTGGAGCTTCAGACCATTTGCTTGTCGTGGAAAGCCTTCCTTCTGTCCATCAAGGGGTGGCTGATATTGGTGGGACAGACAACATCACTGCCATGTGGTATTGCAACAAACAGGGCACAGTGGAGTCCTTGGCCCTGTGCTAGGAGGCACCATGCCTCTGGAAATGGCCGTACCACAGAGCAATTCTATGCTTTGAAGTTTCCAAGGTGTCTATCACATGGAGGTTCATTTCACCTAGAGTGGAACTCTGGACTCCTGGATGGCTTCCCGCTGATACCTCTTCTGCTCCGAGTTCTGAAGAAGATCAGAACCAACCATGCACAAGTCATCCTAGTGGCCACAGATTGTGCACGGAGAATATGGTATCCAGAGCTCCTAGGCTTGAACATCTGTCCTCCGATCAGGCTACCCCTCTAGAAGAATCTGATGTTGCAGCAACAAGGCATTCGGGCCTTCGTAATCTCCACCTTCATGCATGGAGATTAATTCGGAGGCAGTTAAATGTTATCATGGCAGCTAGGCATCCCTCGACAAAAACTGTGCACGCCTGTTATTGGGACAAGTTTGTGATTTGGTGCGGCACATGCCTGATTGAATCCCTCCAGTCCATGTTATCTGACGTTCTGCCGTTTATTTTGTCTTTCAACTGGTAAGGCCTGGCTTTGGGCACAGTTAAAAGTGTACCTTTTGGCTCATTCTGTATTTTTGCGGTTGCCAGGCCAGCCCTCATTATTTAAATTACCGATTGTGATGTTTTTTTTTTATTTAAAGGCCTGCAATACGTGTGTCCTCCCTCTCCTTTTCTCATGCCATAGTGGTACCTTAACTTGGTCCTTACATATTTGATGTGCACTTCCTTTGAGCCACATCACAAGGTTCACATGGCTTCTCACCCTCAAGATGCCATTCCTCATCACACCATCACCTCAATGTCTCACTCTAGGGACGCGCCTAGAGTGGAGACATTGCTTGCTTTACTCAGATAGCGGAGTGCCTGGGGAAGGGCTCCCTCAAATCTTCCTGGGTAAACTTTCCTCACTAATTGCCTGATCACAGTGCTTACTTGGAGAACGCCTGGGAAAGGGTTCTCTTGTGTTTTATTCTCACTTGCTTACGTCGCTTTTTTAAACTTGTCTTGCTGTGGTGACAAATCACATAGGAAACAATATCTTTTTTTAAAAAAGGCAAACCAAGGATACTCCTCATTTGTGTTTACCTGCCGGTTGGGTTGGCGTCCCTCCCCGTTCCAGCGCGGATTCTTCCGTTTGTTTGGAGGGAGGTGCCACCCACCGGAAGTCAGGCCTATCCACTTCCGCCCTCCACCACTTTCGAGGTTAGCGTTTTAGACTATCCTCACTATAAGAGGATATGCCTAAACAGACGCGCAGCGGACGCGCCTAGAGTGGAGACATTGCTTGCTTTACTCAGATAGCGGAGTGCCTGGGGAAGGGCTCCTCAAATCTTCCTGGGTAAACTTTCCTCACTAATTGCCTGATCACAGTGCTTACTTGGAGAACGCCTGGGAAAGGGTTCTCTTGTGTTTTATTCTCACTTGCTTACGTCGCTTTTTTAAACTTGTCTTGCTGTGGTGACAAATCACATAGGAAACAATATCTTTTTTAAAAAAAAGGCAAACCAAGGATACTCCTCATTTGTGTTTACCTGCCGGTTGGGTTGGCGTCCCTCCCCGTTCCAGCGCGGATTCTTCCGTTTGTTTGGAGGGAGGTGCCACCCACCGGAAGTCAGGCCTATCCACTTCCGCCCTCCACCACTATCGAGGTTAGCGTTTTAGACTATCCTCACTATAAGAGGATATGCCTAAACAGACGCGCAGCGGACGCGCGCAGCGGGCGCGCCGCCGGGCGCGCCGAAGGCGCGCCTAAGGCAAGCCTCGTCTGCGCCCGTCCGCGGCCGACCGGGGCCAGGGGCCACAACCCCTGCCCGGTCCTCCACTCACATTAGGAGTTACAGCCCCAACTCCCTCCTCAAACTAAGAGGAACAACCCCCGCTCTATGCCATTCCTCTTGGAATCTTGCAGACCCTCACACTACATGTTCTTACTGTGGTTTTCAGCTACATTCTGCCCCACCAATTAAAAAAACCCAGCAAAACATGTACCTTTTGAATTGTAGGTCGCTCCCAAAACATTCTACGGAAATCTCCATACTTTTAGAAGAGCTTAACCCAGACGTCATATTCCTGACAGAGACCTGGCTCAACACCGAGTCAGAACCCGATCTTATCCAGCCCCTCTCCCAAGGGTATCAAATACTACGTGAAGACCGTAAAGTGGGGAAAGGAGGTGGCCTAGCAGTCATCTATAAAGATTGTTATAAGTGCCGCAGTTCCCCTACTTCGATACCAGACTGCGAAAGCCTCTCCTTCGCTATAGATTTTCCCCCCACTAGCACTTTTTCTGGGATACTTTTATATCGCCCACCCGGAACTTTGGGACAATTCCACAATATCCTTCCTCCCATTATAGCCAATCTAGCATGTAGTCCATCCAATTTTACACTACTAGGGGACTTTAACATCCATTTTGATAACATCTCTGACCATACCGCCATAGAAATGACCACTAGTCTCTCTGCACTACAATTGAAACAACTAGTGCTTAAGCCGACCCATTCCAAAGGCCACCTACTTGACCCTGTTTTCAGCAACTGCACAGATCTTATAGTAGGAATTCCTCACCGCTTCCGTGGACGGACCACTTTTGATCCCTCTCTCCTGGGTCATTCCAGAATCCAACCTTTCTCCTAATATAGTTACACGTAGGGAACGAAACTGGTCAAAACTCCCTCTTGAGAATTGGCTGGCAGCACTCGAAACTTTTAGACCATCCAACAATCCTGACCCTACTTCTGCTAATGAGGACTACAATAGATGGATTTCTAATTCGTTAGACTCCGTACTCCCCACTGAAAAGCACCATACCTAAGCGCAGGACAAAGACTGCTCCCTGGTACTCCCCAGGATTACGGGAAAGAAAACGTCAATGTAAAAAACTGGAAAGGAAATGGCGACTGGATTATTCTTATTCCAGTAAAACGGCTTATAGAGAAGCGATTAAGGCCTACAAAAATGAAATTAAAACCACACAATCGACCTTTTACGAAGAAAAATTAATGCAGCAGCTTCTAGGCCTAAAGAAATATATCGCATTGCAAAACCCTCCTTAAGCTTCCAGAAAACCCCCCAATCCCATTAATGCGCAAACTCGCTGTAATAACCTGGCAGAGTTCTTTCTCCAAAAATACAAACCATTTACACCTCCTTTTCCCCCACCCAGATTGACTTTTCGCTCACTAAATCATCCGAATTAGGGACCGAGCTCTTGGTAACACTCGAATCTCTCCCTCCACTTAATCCCATCATGCTAGAATCCATTATGCATCAGGTAAAATCTGGCTCCCCCAACGACCCGGCACCACCGCGCACCTTGCTGTCAGCCACTGTTAACGTCCTTCCCACCATACTTAATTTGCTTAATGCCTCCTTATCCGTAGGCACTGTCCCGCCTCCTTGGAAGCGGGCCATGGTTAAAGCCCTTCTAAAAAACCCAGCCTAGACCAAGACAACCCTGGTAACTATCGACCGATCTCCCTGTTGCCCTGGGTGAGCAAGATTTTGGAGAAACATGCCAACACAGTGCTGGCAGAGTTCATCGAGATCAACCATCTGCTCGACCCCTCCCAGACTGGATTCCGTCCCATGCATGGGACCGAAACCGCTCTGGTTGCAGTGACGGAGGAGGCCAGGAAGATTTTGGATCAGGGAGGATCTGCAGCAATCATCCTCCTTGACCTAAGTGCCGCCTTCGACACTGTAAACCACAACATCTTATTACATCGACTCGCCAGTCTGGGAGTCTCGGGGAAAGCAATAGCTTGGTTTGAATCCTTTCTTTCAGACCGTTCCTTCCAGGTTTTTGAGGGTGATATCACCTCCCCTAGTAAGCCTCTTGGCTGCGGTGTGCCACAGGGCTCCTCGTTGAGCCCTACGCTTTTTAATATCTACATGAGCCCACTAGCTGAGATAGTTCGTCCGTTCGGGATAAAAATAATCACCTATGCCGACGACACCCAGCTAGTGGTGGCTCTCAATCAGCTACACACCGTGCACAACAGCCTGAAGGACTGCCTGGAAGAGGTGACTAAATGGATGACATCGTCATGTCTCAAATTGAACGGAGACAAAACCGAGCTGATGCTCCTGGGCAATACCCCCATGCTTACGATCAACTCATTGTGGCCCACCTGCCTTGGCCCTGTTCCCACGCCAAAAGACACAATCAAGAGCCTAGGCATTTGGCTGGATAAGTCTCTTAATTTCAATTATCAAGCAGCCAAATTATCAGCCACCTGCTTTGGCCTACTTAGGCTATTGCGGAAGATTCTTCCTCTATTGCCTTTCCAAGCAAGACAGATCATGGTCCAGGGTCTCATCCTGTCTCGTCTGGATTTTGGGAATGCTCTCTATTTAGGCGCCCTCAAACCACCTTGCGCAAGCTCCAGATTATACAGAACTGCGCCGCCCGAACACTGCTTCAGATCCCTCGTCGACTGCCAATAAAACCCGGACTAAAGAGCCTCCACTGGCTCCCAGTCAGGGAAAGAATTGAATTTAAGACTCTGTGTATCGCCCACCGAGCCTTCTGGAAAACAGGTGCTGGTATCAATCATTCATTAATCACCCCCTACCATCCGAACAGACAGCTCAGATCAGCATCCTCCTTCCTCACGACAGTACCCAGGATCAAGAGAGCTAGATGTGGGGGTCGGTCGTTCTCTTATAACTCAGCCAAGCTTTGGAACTCCCTTCCCTTTCATATACGTTCAGAGCCCAACTTACTATGGTTTCGTAAACATCTAAAAACCCTGCTTTTTAACAAACCTGAATAAACCTCAACTGTTTCCTCCATACGCATTGTCCGTAGCGCTAGGACGCCTGAGGGTAGCTATCGCGCTCAATAAATAGTCATTTCATTTCATTTCAGCACGGCGAGTGAGTGAGCTTCAGAGTCTCTGTGTTAACCCGCCACACACCACCTTCTCAGACAGTCTGGTTCTGCGGACACGAGCATCCTTCTTGTTGAAAGTTTTGATGCTGCTCCATGTTGGGTACACCATCAACCTGCCCGGTGTTCTTTGTGCTGCCTCACCACTCAAAGGAGGAGGAGAGACTCCATCGCTTGAACCCCAAAAGAGCGCTGAGCTTTTACGTTGATCGTACCAGAGAACACTGGTTGGACGATGAGCTCTTTGTGGGGTTCGTTGGAGTGATAAAAGGCAAGGCCTTGCAGAAAGGGACCATTTCCCACTGGATCGTGCTCTGCATCAAGATCTGCTATGCATAGGCCAAAAAGCAGCCTCCAGAAGGACTGCTAGCTCCTTCCACCAGGGACAAAGGTGCAATCACTGCTTTGGCATGCAGAGTTCCTGTACTGGACATTGGCAGGCAGCTACTTGGGTATCAATCCATATGTTCACAAAGCATTCTTGTCTGGACAGCCAGATTCACTAGTAGGGCATTTGATGCACTCAGTCCTACACTACTTCTTGGTTTGAGCCAATTCACAGACCCACCTGCTAATAGGTAATGCTCTAGTATCTATTCAAAAGGTGAGGAATCTGCGGTTAGAACTCTCTAGTAGAAGAACAAGATAATTACCTTCGGTAATGTGCTAGCTGGTAGAGACTCTAACCAAACATTCCTCCGTGACCCTCCTAGCCCCCTTTATGTGAATTGGGCTTTATCCATTAATAAGATCGCAAGTCTAGGAATCTGTTTACTGGCCAAAGCCAATTTGCTGTTGAGTCTGGAGACACAGACAGCCTTGACAGAAAACAGAAGCAATTGTGCGGTATGTGGGTCTGTATGGGCCCTGCATGTAATTTTCTAAGTGGAACGGTGTCAGTGCAGAGCCACACAGCACCACCCACCAGCGTGCAGAGTTACTGTTCAAATGTTTCCCAATTCAGTCTGAAATCTGGGGAATATTCAAAAGGTGTGGAATCTGCAGATAGATAGTCTCTACCAGAAAGAGCGTTACCGAAGGTAAGTAACTTGTTGTTTTGTCCAGGTAGGTACTCTTACAGAGTGGGCTTCTGGTCATACCACTGCTTAATCATTTCCTGACTGGCTTCAAATTCATGTCTGCCACCTTCATATATCGTCCCATAATGGTTCTTAGGGGTAACATGTAGTCTACCACGTCTTGTGAAGGATTCTTGGGGCTTTCTCCCACCCCTCCTTTACAAGACTGAAAGGTCCTCTAACAGGATGGCCAAACAGAAGCTCTAAGGGACTGAAGCTCACTCTGTTCTGTGGCACCTCCCTATAGGCAAACTAACTAGAGGCATTCGATAAAGAACTCCCACCTATGCCTCGGTGTTATGCATTTCATAATCTTGCTGAATCACTGAACAAGCCCATTGGTCTGGAGGTGGTAGGGTGTGGAAAACTTGTAGGTAACCCCATACACATCTCACATGGACTTCATGTGTGCTGACATGAGGTTTGTTCCCCTGTCCAACACTACCTCTTTGGGAAACTGTACTCTGGTAAATATTCTCATCATTGCCTTGGCCACCGGCGGGGAGGAGGTGTCACTGTTCTCAGGGGTATGGAATCTGGGTACCAGGTGGCATAGTTCACTAGCACCAGGGTAAACCTGTCCCCTTGGGCTCTCTTAGGGTCGGGGTGACATTGTCCACTCCTACCCTATTAAAGGGGGGTCCCTAATACAGGGAGATTCTGGAGGGGAGTTGTACACTTCCCTCCTGACTTGACCCTAGCCTGCCAATTCACACAGAACTGGCAGAATGCATCTACCTTGCTCCTCATCTGGGGCCAATAGAAGTGGGTGACCAGGCGATCAAGTTTTGGCCTGTTCCAGATGTCCTGTCATGAACCAGCTCCAGAAGGAAGGCCAATAATACTGATGGACCACTAACACTCTAGTTGACCCAGGCACCTTATTCGCACTATAAAAGAAGCCATCTTCTCAGTGAAAGAGCTGATCACCAGAGGTGACTCTATCCTTCTGGGCCTCAGCGTGTCGCTGAAGACCTTCAATAGGAGGGCATTCTCTGCACCTAGCAGAACTCTGCCTCCTACAGCTTGCCACCAGCAAATTCAAGCAGGTCTCCCTGTGCAGATATCTCTTCTCCCATAGCTACCATGTCCTCCCGTTAAGGGTTGGACTCCTCCTGGACCATGAGAATTTCAGCGGCTGGTTTACAACACCCCTGCCTTTTTTCTTCTTGAGGGTAACCTCGGCCACTATTCCAGGTCCTTTTGATTCCCCATAAGGGCTGCTATAGACCGTGTGGACATGAGTACTCACTCATGCAATCCCAACATTTACAAAATGGACCCGAAATGCAACCTCTTTCCAGATATTGTGTTCTAGATCATTCCCTAGCAGAATTCCTGGGCTTGTAGGTACTTTCAGAGAACCAACCCTTCCCCAGGGAAGCCATTGCCACAGGATGGTGGCTTACCTGGTTGTTAGCAGTCACCACTTGGTGGAGTACATTTTGGATAATCTGCTCTGCTGACACCTGAGAGTGGTCATGCTGGTTCCTGTTTTGCAGAGCTTCATGCTGGTTCCTGCCTTGCAGAGCCTCCACCCTCCTTCTAATGAATGTAGGCCACTGTCTGTACTTTCTAGTGTTGTCAGAAATGTGGGCCTTGAACACCATCTCTTTTCCACCCAGGAATACTAGTTAACCTCTGTCCATTTCTCAATGCTAACTGGGGCAACTTCATCGCCCAACACTACACTGGCAATCCACTGGCTCTTCCCACTGGTAGGGGACTTTTTAATGCATATTCCTTTGTTTCTTATATTCTGTCTGTAGACACTCATAGAACCATGCCTGGTGATATGGCACCATTTATTTTTATTTATAGGTTTTATATTGCGCTAGCTAGACCCAAAGGTATCACAGCGCTTTACATATAATATGAGATCGTTTAATTGAAGTACATACATTTATACAAATAGAACCATTAGGCAGTCAAGGTAGTTACAATAAGCAGACATCAGAACAGCATATGTTAATAGAGTGGATGACATAGTAGACAGCTGAAACAATCGACCGCCGCAACAGGTCTAGTCGGTTTGGGTGTGAGATTTGGGAACATAGCTCTGTTTGTGTGTGTTGAAGTATTTGTTGAGCAGTAGGTATTTAAGGTCCCGTTTGAAGCAAGAAAAGGAGGGGTTGCAGTGGAGATCTCTAGGGAGTGAGTTCCAGATCCTAGGTGCATTTCCAGAGAATGAGCGTGTCTGGGAAGATTTCTTTTTCAGTTTGGGACGTATGAGAAGATGTGAGTTAGAGCTTCTCAGAGTCCTGGCTCTTCCTCCTTTCGAACGTTTGGTATCTAGATAGTTGGGGTTATGTGTGTGAAGGGATTTGTGGGTGATGCAAGCAGTCTTGTAGATGCATCTTTCTTCAATGGGAAGCCAATTGAGCTTCTTGAGGGCCGGTGAGATGTGCTCAAACCATTTAAAACCTGTTAGGAGCCGGGCAGGCATGTTGAGAACTGTTCTTAGGGGAACAAGGTGATTTTTTGGAGTTCCTGTGAAGATGACGTTGCCATAATACAGTTTTGAGAGGAGGAGAGATTGCACTACCGTCTTAAAATCAACAGGGAGAAGGAACTGTTTGATTTTTCTTGAGGTGTTTTATTGTGTAAAGCGGTCCTCTGGCTGAGTTGTTGATGTGGTCCTTCATTGACATGCTTTTGTCCAGGGTGATGCCCTAGGACTTTACAGAGTTGGATAGTATGAGAGAACAATTTAGGGCATCCAAATTCTTGAGCCAATCTTGGATTGGTAGAAGGTTGTTTTTAGGGGACAAAAGTAGTAGTTCAGTTTTGCTGGGGGTTCAACTTTAAGTGGTTGGTGTTAAGCCAAGTTTGTATCTTGATTAGTGTGGCATTCAGATGTAGGATGTCACTGGGTGATTTCATTTTGTAGTAGAGTTGGGTGTCATTGGCATATAGGTGATATTTGACCCCTGCTCGGTTCGGGATAACAGTAAGGGGTTCCATGAAGAGATTGAAAAAGGATGGGGAGAGAATTGAGCCTTGGGGTACACCACGAGGAACTAGTGTAGGTTTCGAGAGAAAGTTGTTCATTTTTATTTGTGGCAAGTGATGTTGCAGGTAAGATGTGAACCATCTTAGGACTGTGCCATTGATACCAGTGTGGCTCTTAAGTGTCTCGGGTAATGCTGGGTGATTTACGGTATCAAAAGTCACAGATAAGTCAAGTAGGATTAGGAGGCATGCGTCACCTTCATCTAAGGCTCTGTGAATGTCATCTGAGATATTGAGCATAGCAATTTCTGTGCTACAGCCTTTCCTGAATCCTGATTGGAAGGTGTCATGGAGGTTGAATTTGTCTATATTTGGTTGAGTTGTAGTAAAATGCACTTTTCCATTGTTTTGGCTAGGAATGGAAGGTTGGTGATAGGTCTGAGGTTATTGGGGTCAGCCCCTGGGTTTTTGAGTATGGGTGTGATTTGGCCTAGTTGGAGTGAGTCAGGTACACGTACTGAGGGGAGAGTTGTGTCGATGATTTTTGTCCAGAACGGGGCAATGATATGGTTGAGGTTTTGTACTATTGTAGATAGGAGGGGATCAGTAGTGTGGGATGTGGGCTTTAAGTTCGCAATTATATTGAAGACTTCCCTTTCTGTCAAAGGTTTGAAGTCAGACCAATTAGCATCGTTTTTCAGTTGGAGATCATAGTTGACATTAGTTTTTCTTGGGGCCATTCGGTCATTAGTTAAGTCTGGAGGGGGAGCTACTGTGGTGGGATGTGAGCCAGTGGGAAAGGTTTGTAGGGATGTCAGATTTATGTCTTGGATGAGGGATTGCTCAATTTTTGCAACTATCAGTCAAGAAGTTAGCAATTTCTTCACAGCGTTCATTGGTGGCTGATGTTTTGTGTGTGGAGGTAAGTTTAGTGTGTCGTTTAATTATGTTGAAGAGCACTCTGGGTCTGTTCTTAGCATGGTCAAGTTGGTTGCAAAATAAAGTGGCTTTTTCTCTAAAAATGTGTTAATTATAGGAAAGCTGTGCAGTTCTTAGGAGTGAGAGGTGCACTGTAGAGGGGTTCTGTCTCCATAACCTTTCTAACTCTCTTAGTTATCTCCTCTTGTTGTTAAGATTGGAGTCGAACCAGGATTTCAATTGGATTTTTCTAGATTGTTTTAGTTTGAGCAGTGCCACTTGGTCAAGAACATCAGTCATTGCTGTATTATAGTGGGCGGTGAGGCCATCAACGGTGGAGTGAGAGGTTGATACTGTACTTGGGCATAGATCCTGGATTCCAATTCCGTTATTGGGATTTGTTTGATGCTCTTAGCCCAGTGCGTAGGTTTATTGGATGGGGCTGGGTGGGATCTGAGGTGGGTCTTGATAATAAACAGTATGAGATGGTGGTCTGACCAGTCAATGGGTGTGACAGATCGAAGTGAGACAAGCTTATTTTTGGTGATTAACGCATCTAGATTGGAGCCTTTAATATGGGTCAGTTTGTTGCAGAGTTGTTTGAGGTCGTTTATTTCAAGAAGGTTTGTAAGGTTACGTACTTTGGTGGATTCTGAGTTGTTCCAGTGAATATTGAAGTCGCCCAGGAACACGTCCTTCGAGTCAGTTAGGGAGAACCGTGTTACTAGGTCAGTTAGTTCTTCTGAGAAGTCCACCACCTATTCTCCCTGGTCTGTCCTATCGATGGTGTAGCCAGGTGGTGTGAGCAGGTCTCGTATAGGGGTTGAGTGTTAATTAAGCCAGGTTTCAGTGACAAATGCAATATCTATTTCTACATCAAATATAGTTTCGGCGATTTCTGTAGCATGTTCAACTGCTGATCAGCAGTTGAGGAGCATGCCTGTTAGAGTGATAGGACTATTATTTGTGGTATGTAGTGTCTGAATGGTGCTGTATTGTACGCGGTCAAGGCAAGGTGGTCATTCGAGGGATTCTATTTGTGCCATTAGTACTGCGATTGTGACCATGACTGCCTTATAACCCATCACCCCTGCTCAGAAGTGAAATGGAACTCCCTCCCCTTAAAACTCTTTTGAGCCGTTTTGAGAACTCCTTTCTATTATCCTTGCCTCCCTCTTCCTTCTACTATTGGGGACCAGAACCATCTGTCTTGTGACCTCCCTCTGGTACCTTATTGGAAACTCTGTTGCTGAGCCAGATAACCATTTCTTTCCCAGAGTTCTGGCATACCTCTGTAAAGCAATTACTCAAAATGTGCTCTCACATAATCACATTATACACCCCATCATAGTCCTTCACTTTACTGCACTTCATCCAACCATCTAGTACTTTAATAGATGTGTCCACAAAATCCACTTAAGACTGGTGTGACTGCTTCTGGCTATCACTGAACTTCAGGTAATACTTTTCAGGGGTGAAACCAACTTTTCTTATGAAGGCCTACTTTACAGGGGCATACTTAACCAGGTCAGCTGCATCTAGAGACAATAATGTTAACATTCCTATATTGGGCATGTGCTTCCACAGGCTAACCCCCAAGTCCTCCTCTGTGACTCTATGCATATGCAAGGCCACCAAATATTCAGCAAACCATTTATCAATGATATCCCCCACCACATAACTAAGCACCAGGTGTTTTGGCCTGTGGACTCTCTTTACCTCTCCTAAGAATTTCTGCATCTCTGCCACCATTTTATTTTTTAAAGTTTTATATAGCGCTGGCTAGACCCGGAGGTATCAGAGCGCTTTACATGAGTTACAGCGCGTTACAGGTTACATAGTTACATCACTTAAATCAAAGAGTCACAGGGGGAGGAGGAGAGGGAGGGGGGGGGAAAACACAACGGGAAAAACGAGGAAAATAATGTCAGATGTCCGGCTGGGTAGGTGACGGCCGAGGGGGTGAAACCAGGGCCAGACTCCTCTTTATCTGCATATGACAGCTCCACCGGGCATCGGCCAAGGTTGCTCGTGCATCGAGGTGAGTACAAACAGTTTTGGTAACAGCCCAGGGGGCGTCGTCAGAGGTCCATCAGAAGTTCAGAGGAACGTTATTATGAGTTATATATAGTGCTGGCTAGACCCGTAGGTATCAGAGCACTTTACATTAGGCTACACACTGTTACAGAGAATGAAAACAAGTATACATTGCGTCAAAAATTAAGCAACAAATTGGGAGAGGAAAGAAAGGTGAGACAAATAGAGGGGGGGAAGGGGGAAGCGTGAAGGGGGAGGATGAGGGAAAAGACGGCAGGAGAGACGAAAGGAAGTCTGCCCAAAGACCGACTGGGTAGGTGACGTCCGAGGAGGGAATCCACAGCCCGTCTCCCCAATAGCTAAACAGGTAGCTCCATCGGGCATCAGTCAGATAGCTAGGTCTCAACTGATGAGGAAAAGTTCACAGCAGAAAGTCCAGTGGATAGACAGGGTGGGAACTATGAGCAAGGATGGGTGAGGGCAAAGGTCAATAGCTGGAAAGAGGAGAAGAGTATAGAGGAGGGGGGTAGGGGGTATGGAGAAGAGGAGAAGGGAGAAAAGTCCAGTAGAGAGACGCAGGAGAGTTTGCCCAAAGACCGGCTGGGTAGGTGATGGTCAAGGAGGGAAATCCATAGCCCATCTCCCCTTTAGCTCGCGAGGTAGCTCCACCGGGCGTCAGTCAAAATGTCAAGGTCTCAGCTGCTGATGGAAAGATCTCCGAGTCAAATGACATGGAGAGTGAGCAGGAGCAGGGTCGGTTTGGGAGTGCCCCGGTGCCTCAGGAGTCCCCCGCGGCGGTAGTCAGGAGTGGCCCCAGTCGCCATCTTGGGGACAGGCACTACAGCAAACTCCACCTCCGCCTGAGATGCAAGCATTGTGAAAGGCAGATGGGAGGGGGGCCAAGAAATCACGGTAGCCTTTCCAGCAGGAGACGTGGACCAAGGTCCAGCAGGTCGTTGGGCCAGGAATCCGAAGGTGTAACAGGTACTCACTGTGGACGGTGAAGGCTCAGCTGAGCGTCGGGTGCTCCTCACGGCAGCGATGGCACAGGCCCAAGATTCAACGGCACGGGGCATCAACAGCTCCCCAGCCGCAGCGACGGTGTGCACTGTGAGTTGGGCACCGTTACGGCGCTGATTGAAATAGCGCGGGTGGCGGTCGCCATCATAGGATCAGGCAGCATTGGGGACCCGATGTGCTTGCAGCACGGGTTGGCTCAGATAGGGAATGTGCATCCCAAATGGCATCTGGTGAATGGATGGATGGGACCCTTCCTTGATGGCACTAGGAGGGAAAAGGGTGCATCGCTACAACGGGAACTCAGCTGTCGGGCACGGCCGAGCCATCTCCATCCTGTACACGCCGCGTGCGTAACTGCCGGAGACTTCCCGACTGCACCCTGTTGGAGCCAGTGCGTCCAGGCAATGTCCGCCGAGTCTGAAAGATGCCACACTGCACCAAGTACAAGAATCTGGCAACGGCAGTTGACGCGGAACGGGCCAGGGACTGAGCTCACGGCTACTCAGGAGTGCATTTCGAGACCGCCATTTTGAGTTCAGGCGTCCGCTTCAGAAAAGGTGCGGTTCTCGATCCAGCAGGCAGTAATCCACGATTCAGCCGCGTTTCTGAAGTCACGGGGCATTCCGCTGCATCGCAGGGCGTGGATCTTGGTGATTTCGGGATTTCCATACACGATTTCTGCGGTATTGTGTGGTTGAGGCTTCGGAGCTCTAGGCTCTTGCATCACTGGATACAGAGGCCCTTCTGGACTTCAAGTCCATCTTGTGCTGGCTCCTCTCATGGGTCAGCAGGGCCACCTTCCTCTTGTCAGTCCAACTTTTCTTCTCCAGTGTCAGGGCTGCTGCGGCCTGTTTCTCCTTAGTGGCCAAGGCTGCAGCTGCCTTCTCCTCGGCCTCCAAGGCCAACTTTTTCTCAACCAGGGAATGGGTAGCTGGCAGCAATTTCAAGACCCTCTATGGCTGCCTGTCCTCCAGCTCTGATCGGGACAAACTACAAGCGGACACACTGCTTCCTGCCCTGGACAATGTAGGAGATGCTACTCCTGGGTGAGAACACTCCCCTGGCACTGGGGCTTCCTCATTGTCATTCCCATTTCCCTCATCTACTTCCTCCTCCGAGGTGGACTGTGGCTGATGGACTTCCTAAAAGGCTCTGAGGGCAATGGGATACTATTCTTTCTTGGAATGCTTGTTCAGCTCTTCTTGCTTACACATGCTCTTCAGCTCTGTCATGCTAAGGCTGTCCACATCATCCAGATCTACCATGTTCCTAAAAACCTATGGTGTATAAATTGAGTGCAAAATTGAATTTAGAGGGGGCACCATCTTTCACACACGGGAAATCACAGCAACACACCCTTTCCCAGATCAGAGACCGAAGCCTGCGGGGACCAGCATGGAAACCAGCACTATTGGGCACTTGAGGCCTTCCCAGCACCACACACGGAAGTGAGCAACTGAGGTGGTGTGCTTGGTCAGCCGTAAGACACAGTACGCAGCCAGGCACCCCAGGATTTTCTGGCCCGGGTGGAACGGGTGTCCACCTTCCCCACCAATTTGGGGGAAAGCCGGGTGTGTGGCGGCTAACCACCGCGGTGGGAGCGGGGGGGGGCTGTCTTTGTCTGACCTTGGGAGGAGAAAGGGAGCAGAGCATTAAGGTGATTGATGTTTGAGCAACCCTCACACAGGCTTAGCCCCAGGAGAAACCTGGGGATGCAAAGTGCGTTTGAAGTGTCGATGATCATTGTGTACTGCAATTCCCACTGCTATCTGCATTCTTTATTGCCGCGCGAGCCGAGTGATCCACTGCCAAGAGTCACAGACAATTTTTGCATTGTTTGCCCACCTACAGGTGCAGGAGAGGAGATCGGAAGTCAGCGTCTGCTAACATCCACCTGTGCTATGAGCCCAGCACCCTGTCAGGCTTCCACTGTGGAAGTCAGCCTCCACGATTTAAAGAGTTTTTCTAGGCGCTTGGCCCTGAAGCCTCACCCTGCCGTCATGGCAGATGAGCAAGTGAGAAGCAACCACGGCAGCTGAGGGTGCGCACATGCAAATCTGTTCATCTAAAGGCATCAAAGACCTGTTATTGCTTGATCTTGTGTGGCTGAACTCCATTTGTCCTGCTAAGAAGTTGAATGCCGACTGCTAGGGGGGTCACGTATCTAGTTAACATAGAGAAATCTTGTTCTTTATCCGAATTAACCAGTCAAATCACTCCCTCAGGCGCCACAGGGTAGTTATAGTTAGGACCACGTTTTCACAGGAAAAGCATTTGTTTGCTAATAACGTTGCCACCATTTGACGTATCTTCAAGAAATGCCCCCTCCCCAAAAAGTTAATCCACCTCAGCTCCTTCCTGAAACGTTTAGGGGTGATCTTTCACGCAGGGCTGAGAAAAAAGGAGAGTCCCAAAACGCACGTTCCACCTGCAACTTTCCATAGGAAAATTGAACAGCAATACCCTCAATTTGGCAGAAAGCTAGATCTTAGTCCAGAAAGGCTGCTTTTTGTGTTTTGGTGTAAATCTGTTGTCGTTTTTGAGAATTTAAGGTTAAAAATATTTCTAAATTTCAAGTCGCGGATGATCTGCGGAGCCAACCGATCTAAAGATAAGATCTGATTGGCTGCCACCACATCAACAATGATGTGGCGATTGGGTCACCATCTGCATCTCGCTGGTAGGGGATCTCTGGACTAGAGGAGGGGTAATCCTGTTCGCAGTGCTACAGACAGAATATAAAATGGCAAGCTCTGAAGTGTTTAGATACTTACAAATATGCCATTCCCTGACGACCACCATCTCGGGAGATGTTGCCTTGCCTGAAGCGTCACCATTGGAAGATAGGCTCCTATCGGAACCTATGAGCCGCAAGGCAATCTCCATGATATATCAAAAACTGGGAAATAGCCTACCGGACCCACTCTTGCGACTCAGATACCTTTGGCAGAAAGATATGGGTGATTTAGAAAATGAAGACTGGCAGGAAGTACTGGCTTCCCCGCGCGAGGTAGCCATCCTACTGAAACTTAGACTGATTCAGCTCAAAATCTTACATAGATCTTATCTCTCATGTGGTACAGTGACTAAAATGGGGAAAAGAGAAGAATTCAGGTGTCTCCGGCTCTGTACATGGAGGGCACATTCTATCACACTCCCTGGGAATGCCCTATTGTCAGACTGTACAGGGAAGCTATAACTTTCCTGATGCAAGTCGTGTGTGGAAAAGAGATTAGCTCTACTCCTCAATTTTGCTTGCTCAATATATGGGATGCCACTGATCTAACCAGCGCAGAACAATCTTGGGTTACCCTAGGAATGATCCTCGCTGAGCGAAATATAGCACAAAATTTGGGTGTTAGAGACATACCAACCTTGGCGAAAGGGAGAGAGATATGGAAAGAAGTATGGTAGTCGAGAAAGATGTGTATAAAAACGGAGGATTCCCGGGAAAATGGGACCGTAAGTGGGGGAAGTGAAACACACACACACAGAGGTGCAATTTGTTTCCCCTCTGAGTGAACTATGCAGGGCAGGGATGGGAGAGATTGTCCGGGTGAGTGATGATGAACATGTATGAGAATTGTTATGGATCCAGATACATGCTAAACAGGATACAATGTACTATTGCTATATATATTACTCAAAGTTTACTTCGCCTAAATGCTGTATGACTGAAACACTTTCAATAAAAAGAACTTAAAAAAAAGAAAAACAATGATGTGGCGGCAGCCATTTTAGGACTCAGTCCTCTGTCCTGTTAAAAAAAAAACAAAAAAAAAACATGGTAGCCAGAGTAGGGGTGTCATGCCTCCCTAGGCTTTGCATCTGCGGTGCTGATTTAAAAAAAAATCTGCAGGCTCCTGCCTTTTCTAAAGGTGAGAACCCACCCCCCCTCCCCGGGTGGGCGAAGGCCTGGGGCGTAGCCACTTATATTTTTGTTGGGGAAGGGGCATGTGGCCTCTCTGACCGAGCCATTATCCGGCCCGGGCTGCATTACCTTTTGATTGGGTGGGGAGGTGGGGGGGAGGTTCGGCCTGATTGGGGCTCATCAGTCGGGTGTAGCTTGGTTGCAGTGGCACAGTGAGCACTAGACATGTCTAGGCATACCCTTGCCGCTTAAAGCGTTACATCATTGGAACCAAGCTATACCCGAGTGATAGGCCCTTATAAGGACGACACCAGTCTTGGGTTGCTTGTGTTCTGGTTAAGTGAGGGCCTGGCCGTTTTGGCTGAAGTGTTCCATTGTAGCAGGGCCAAGACTGATTTGCAGGTGGCATGGTGTGCAAAGTAACGATGGTCTGGGATACGGCCCAGAGTATTTACCAGTGGCTGAGAAGTGGATTCTGTGCACAGTGTGCCACTGGAACCAAGCCATACCGAACTGATGAGCCCTAGTAAGGGCGAAACTTGTCTTGGGTTTCTTGGGTTCTGGTTGAGGGAAGACCAGGCCCAGCAGTTCAGACTTGAATGTTCCATCTACTACTTAGATGTGCATTTGATGTCCTATGTACATTATTGAATCATCCCTAAATTTAGTGAGAGGAAGCATACGTCTGCTTCCTACCGATTGCAGGGGGTCCTAGGTGTTCAGGGCTATTCCTTGTTTTATTACCTTTCAGTTAAAGCCGTAGAAGCAGTAGGGGATGTTGATCACCATGGGACTGGACAGTGTACCTACAAGTATGGATGTGGATTTGATGATTTCCTTCAAACTTTCAAGTGCTATGTCATCTGAGTGGATGTTAAGCCTGCCACTAATTCTGAATACTGATTGGTCTGCACCCTCCCCACTTCTGTTTGCTGCAATGGCCCACATTTTTCTGGGCATTTCTGCATTTCCCTGCAAATCAGTCTGCCAAGGATTCGTTTTAACTGTAAAACGAATGGATTAATGCTAAACTGTTGAACCCAAGTGTTAACAACATTCCTTATTTTCACACTATATGTTATGGATAGAAAGATGCAATTATTGATTAATATTTGTGCAATCTATATCAGATTTGCTAAACTTACCTCACCGTCCATGAATAAGCCAGAGCAGTCAGACTTTATCTGTAGGGATCTGGGGTTAGTCCCCGGGATCCTTTCTCCCTACCCAGTTAACAATCTAGTTCCCGCTGTAGGCGCCAAAGCGGCGCTTACAATTGTTTAAGTAAAGGTAGCTACTGACATTTTTCCTTCTGACACCCTTTTCCCCAAAATGAGCCCGGCCGCAGAGGCGAAGGGTCAGAGGAAATGTCTCAGGGTGACCACTATTCCAAACATAACTCAGTCTTTTTCATAAAAGAAGATTACAGTTTTGGCCTCTGAGGTGTGAGTATTCAAAACTTCAAATAGAAAAACCTATGGGAAGGGACGAACCAATGGGATGGGGGCAGGGGGAGGCTGGCTCTGGGAGGAATTCTTGACAAATAAGGGGGAAAGTGAATGTAAGTGGAGGGGCAGGGCTAACTTCTGAAGTCCTCTTGCTTTCAATAAAAGGGCTATCTACGTGGAACCACAAATGACCATAGAAAACCGCTGATGAAAAATGGAGACGTGAAGTAAATTGGTTCAAATACTGCTACTGGCCATTGGCAGGAACTGATCACATGACCATTGTTACCACCTGGACACCAGAGTAAAGAACGGGGGCTGCGACTATCCCATTGAACCAGTATGTAGAATAGACATATGTGGCAGTGAATAAAGTATGTTTCTGGTCAATACTGGGCCCACCTATGCTTAAAAGTCAATGCCTAAAAAGGAAATGCTGGATTTCTGTGAGCCGGGGGTAGTAGGTGGTTGTTGATGGATCAAGAGATAATGGAGATTGAGTGTGGCACAGGCAAAGCTGTGCATCCCTTGCAGTTGCTTCAGCTGACAGTGCTCACTGGAATTTAGCTGCAAGAATGGTGTGCGGAAGGACACATTATGAAAGGAGGCCTCTTCAAAAAGCCTATAAAAGACTTTAGAGGGCCCGATAATGATTTTGTCAGTAACCAAGGTACTCGCACCATTGATGGGGCCACCTTCTAACCCATTGGGATTAAGGAGATTGTTGAAGCTAACCTTCCCTTACTTCACCGATTAGAGTAAACTGCACGTGTTATTATTTGAAGAATTATTTTTGAAGTTCCACAACTATGAGGTAGTGTTCAGAATTAATCCAAATGTAGAATTAAAGTGCTTTAATCTTTTCCAGACGTTCAAACTGCTTCCTTGCTTCAATAGCCACCCATTCAAAGCAATCACTGAGGCTGAAATTATACGATACTATAATTAAGCAGTTTAAGTTATAATCAGACCCGCTTGAATATTGCGATTTTTCGGCCTGGGCGTTTCCTAAATAGTCCTAGTTTTGCCATATAACTCATCATCTACTGAATAAGCTGCAGATTTTAACAAAAACATTGTTTCTTGCTCAAACAAATCAAAGTTTCTAAAAACGCAGCAATATGTTGCCACGCAGTGGAAGGTCCTTCGCAAAAGGTTGATTGGTCGCTTTTCTGCTGTTTATTGCAGTATTTGGTGTTAAACTGGTAATAATGAGGTAAAACCTTTGCCCAGACTGTGTGAACATTTGTAATAATGATAAAATAATGAAGTAATACTATCACAAAATGCGCAGATTTACCTTGCATAATTTGCCTTTTTTTGCTGCATAATTTAGTCATACCTTCCGCATAATTTGGCCCTCCCCTGCCAGTTGATGTCATGCTGAAGAATCATAGAAAAGATAACTTTTTTACAATTCTGGCAAAAACACTAGATGGTAGACGATGTGCGTCTGTTGATATAGAGGTATAGTTGCAAAACTACTGCTCAGTATTAGGTTTCGCCTGCACAGCACTTGCGTAATTTATTGTATTTAATATAAATCTGAAAAGGGGCTTACATCCAGCCCTTGCTTTTCATTGATGTGTGCTTGCCACGTACTTTTCCTCCGTTTCTATTGGCTCTAGCATACTGTTTTCTGTTGTTGCTCCTGTGTTTCTCTAATCAGTGTCCCGTGGCCCAAGTACTGTTTTCATCTGCTTTTGTCGACCTACTTTGTTATCTGTGAGCAAGCGTGTATTTGTTTTCCAAACTCCTCCCACTGTTCTTCCTTTTATTTTATCAATTTAATTTGACCAAAGTATTGGAGTGCTTTACATGAGCACCAGTTTAAAAGGGGCTGTTGACCCTACCGGCGAGACTCAAACCCTGTTTGTTCCCCAGCTTCAAGTTCGGCGCTCTAGCCCTTAAACTACATTCTCTGCGCGAATCGAGAAGATTAGCATATAAGATGGCTGGTGAGTCTTTGCAACGCACAATTAAAAAACTTTCACATCATGCGTTCCAAAGTAGCGCTGGAAATCTTTATTTTGTATCATGCTTGTTTTTTACTTGTTGAAAGATGCCTTACAGTTATTCCTGCCTGGACATTGCACAGAGCAGGTTCTGTCAGAAGAGCAGAGCTTGTCAGCACCCGTAGCTTTCATGCACACCTACTGCAGCTCAGGGACCGTGCAGAAACACAGCCAAGGCCTGGACCGACTCGAGAGGCAGCGCTCAAGGGGCAAGCAGTGTATCAATCCCGACCACCAACAACACTTGCAACCCCTGGTGGTCAACATTGTTCAGCTGCGCTGTGTATGCAGCTCTCTGGCAAGCGTCACGTTTCTCTCACACCTTCCCTTGACTTGTCGAGATGAATACTGGAAAGAGGTGAGCGATGTTCCTAGGTGGAAATGTTACCGAACATGGTGGGAACTGTCCTTGATACACTACAGTCATGTTGAGAGGGTGTCTCTGTTTACAGTTCAAGGTTGTGTTTAATTTGAATCGTTAACAGCATGGACCGCTTTATAAGAATGCCGAAGTATTATTGTTAATATTACTTCAAACTTTTCAATTTTATTTTATTCCTTTCTCTTCTATTTTAATTATTTCTCTTTTATTCTCACCTGTTTAATTGTTCTATTTGAATTTATTAAGACACTGCACTAATTAATTATTTTACTAATTTTATAAAGCACTTTTATTTAAAGCTCTAATTACAGGAAAAGTCAGAGCACACCACAAAACAAAAGACTTTAAGGACAAGAACAAAGAGGGAAATGTCTGTCTCCTGTCTCTAGACTGGAAAAAAATGAATATTAATAATTCCCAGTACAAAAGGAAGCTCTCAAAGTTGAGTTTATCATTTATTATGCCTTTAAACGCAAGGTTCTGTAGCATTTTCAAATTGGTGATTAGTGATAAGACATTCAGTTTTCTGACTTCCAACTACTTTCTTTCCGCAAAAATGGAATATGGAAGTCATTAGTGCTTTGCGTTGCAGTGCTATCTAAGTTTCACAGCATTAATGTAAACATGAATACTGATATACTTTAGCAGTTATTGATCCGTAGTCTATAGTCTGATTTGACAGTGAATTTTACAAGTTGATTTTGTGTAATCGTTTGGCTGTAACAGTTAATTTTCTAGAGGAGTGACTTGAATTTGCCTGATTTTCAGATTGCCAGGTCTGTTGCTGAGCAAACGGCTTTAATAGGAACATTCATATTCCACAAAGAACATAAGCCAAGGTATAGTGCCTCGCACTGAGTAAGGATGAATGTGGGAGCTATTTAGTCAACATTTGTTCACCAATAATTTTGCAAGCGCTCACATTTCTCTCTTCACTGCACTTTTCCATCTCGCATCCAGTGACTTTAAAAATTCCGCAGTCTGCACCATCACTGCAAAACATGAATTTCGTGTAACAAGTGGGGAGAGAATGTGGCCTAACGCTAGGGCAGTCAACTTCGGAGCTGGGGAACCGGGTTCGAGTCTCGGCAGGGACGCTCAACATTCTGTGATTCTGGGCAAATCACTTAATCTCCCCGTGCCTAACAAAAATGAATGTGTCCTTCTGTAAGGTAATGCTCATGTAAAGCGCTCTGATACCTTCAGGTCTAGTTCGCGCTATATAAAACTCCACAAAAAACAAAGAAAATGTGAAATATTGGAAACATTGTGATACCTGGCATTAATTTGGACTGCGACTGTTCTGTATCTGTTATTTCTTCTTGGCTCTAAATAATCGCCCTGGCTGTACCACCCAGGCTTGCTGCCTGGGCACCCCTGATCCACCCAGGCTGTAACTCAGATGAGCAGAGCTGCTATTAAAAGCAATGCTGCACTCATGGAGCCCTAGTACATTGCTTTTAATAGCAGCTCTGCTCATCTGAGTTACAGCCTGTATATTGATAGCTGCTGACGCCTCACCTGCTTGTTGCTAAATAATGGAAGGACAATAAAACATCTGTACAAATTTCTGTAACTTCTAGGGTTTAAATATAAACCACCTGATACCTTGTGAGTTTAGTGCAAATATCACTTAAATAGGTCTAAACGTAGGCTCCAGTGCTTTGAATGGGCCGGTACTCCACTTTGCCCTAGTTTACCAAGTGGTACCCATGGTACTGTATGGTACTGTTCTTCCTACAGATTTTCTCAGGAATCATGAAACAGTGGCAAGATCAAAAAGTAAACAGCACTCTAAAAACCCTGTTTCTTTGTTATTTAGCTTACTTGATTTTCCCCCCACCTGGAGACTGGGCAGCAAATTCCTAGATGTTGAAGAGTTCCCCCCCTATGTGTCAGACGGTTACCCTTTGCTGCCAGTGACAATGAAAGTGGGCGAAGTCACTTAAACGTCTTCTGGCACTTTGGTGAAGGAATGTCCATTGAAGTATAGAACTGACACCCAAACTTGGAACACATCCTTAAATACGAGTAGGATCAAATGGTTAGGAAATATGGAAATATTTAGCAAAGGTGCATGCAAATCTAATCCAACCCTCATTTTATTTTCAGCGGTATAGTAATGGCTTTTTTGAGAAGGAAGCAATTACTCCCCGACAGAAAATACCTATACTTAGTAATCTCAATTATTCCCCCTCCTGCTAGCCTAGCCTTCCAACTCCCACCTTCTTAAACCATAGTTGCAGACAATACATTTCTAACCCTAATGGCCTCTGTTCTCAAAGAAGCCAGTCTCTCCCTCCCACTTTTCCTTCTGGTACCTCTTCATCTTAACTTAACTATTATGAGAGGTCTCCCGTTTAGATTTTATGTAGGGAGTGGTCAGTTCAGGCTTCCTACAGGCTCTCATTGGCCTGCTGGAGTATTTCTGCCCTTGTATGTAAAACTCTCACTCCGCCATCCCCAATTGTCTCTTGTCACCCTTCATCATGAAATCTACCTCTTTCCTTCTCCCACACTGTCCTGCTCTCTTAATTTATGAGTTTTCATTGTGCTCTACCTTTTGGCAAGATGCTTATGGAAAGCTTCATGCTGGACCTACGACAATAACAATGTCTTGGAGAAGACTCACTATGGGGCAGATTTACAAGCCCCTTGCGTGACTTTTGCGTGACTTTTGAGCTGCAGTTGCGCTGCAGTTGCGCTGCAGTGCAGTTTTGACGCAACAGCGGCACAAACAATGCGGCCTATTTACAACGTGACGCATCTAGGGAGATGCGTCACATTGTAAAGCCCTGCGTCACATTATACCTGCGTCAGGTATAATGTATGCAGGGTGGGCGTTCCCACGCAGGAAGGCCTCGTAAAAGTGACTCAGTGAAATCTACAAGATTTCACTGCGCCACTTTTAGGACGCCACTGCGTCAAAACCTTATGCCTGCTTGAAGCAGGCGTAAGTAGTGACGCAGTGTAGTGGGAATAGGCTCAACACGCATTGCTGGAGTTGCGTCGTGCTTGCGACACGACTCCAGCAATGTGTGACTTTTTCTCGCCAACAGATGCGGCAGAATTTCTGACGCATCTGTCAATCCTTGCGCATAGTGCGCCGTATTGTAAATACGGCGCATCTATGGTGGCGCAAGGGTTTCTAAGGGTGGCGCAGGGAAAGTGACGCATCTGTACAGATGCGTCACTTTCTTGTAAATCTGCCCCTTTATCTTCAAGGCTCCTTCCCTCAGCCCTCATCAACGTGACCAAATCCCACAAGAACCTCTGTATCCTGGGAACCTTGAGCAAAACTCATCCAAACATGAACCAACCAAACGGAAGAATCTCAACTTATTCAAAATTGTCTCTTCAACAACGCACTCAGCTGGGCACACTCTAGATGCACTCATTTCCCCACCAGGACTCCACACAATGACTGGAAATTACATCTTTCCGTCATCCAGAGAGACCATCACTTCACCTCTTTCAGTGTTAAGCTGCCCACCAGTACAAGTTTTACAATATTAAAGACCAACAATACCCTCCACAGACATCCAAACATGTTCAGCTTCATCACACTCAACTATCAACTTCTTGCTTCCTTGATATCTCAGTTGCATAAGAGAAGAGAAGGCGATCTAACTCCTCCAATGGTAAAGACGTCAATGGAAGAAGTCAAATGACTGCAGTGACAATCACCGCTTCCAGTTTTACACAAGGATCTACAAATTGGCCACCCCTCCCATTAGGGCTCCAAAGCATAATGCCCTTAGAAAGAACTTTGCAGATGTCAGGAATGTGAGGCAGGGTCAAGGAAGGGATAATAAGAACCCTAAGCAGAGAGTGGTGCCACGAGAGTCAAAGGTGGTGTTAAAGGTAAGGAAGCACAGAACACGTTCCTGTATCCTTGTCGGTCTGGAGCTCATTGAAGCGCATCCGCCATGGAGTTAGCTAAGAAAGATTCAATATTCACTTCTCAGTTGGGTTATTCATCTGTAATTGCTGCACATCTGAATTATTTATATTTCTTTGTGACTAAGATTCATCCACTACCTAGCTTGTTAACCTCCTTGCTGAATTCAAGAAGCAGACAGTTTGATGCCAGTGTATCTCTTCCTCCTTCCCTTCACGTTACCTCGTTGATGTGTGTACTCTATTGAAAGAGAGGTAGTGGGATTCTTGTCAGCACCACAATACTTTGCTCAAAGCTTGACAACAGGATCCTCTCAGAAGTCCATATCACTGTGTACACCACTACTGAGAACAATCTACCACCCTGTGTGAGGTCCTTGCAGACCATCTTGTCATGAGAACTGATAGCCTCGAATGCTGTCTCAGAAGTAAGTCCCACAGCAACCTCCATCCGCAGACCGCAAAACCATCTCATCTGGCAGACAACACTTTGTGGCAACCATCAAGTAGCAGGTGACATCCATACTGCAAAGCAGTACCCCACTCTAACAGTCTTAAAGGGGTAAATCAGTCAACTAGATACAGATGGTAGGTATTAGCATCTCCACTGCTCTCGGCTTCATTTCAAGCTTAAGTGTATCTGCAGTACTGCTGCAAGATGATAAAAGCACCCCTGTGCTTACCATGCCCCACATCAAAACGTCTCCCCCTAGGTCATGCTATAAACCCACCAACTATGCACAACAGTGGAAGGTATAGTGTGCGTGACTACATCTCTCACTCATCTTCGCTTCACTCCAAACGTAATCACCGCTACATATATGCTGCATCTTGACACCATCAGCCCATGAGTCCACAGGGCTGACAGCAATAATTTTTCCATCCACCTTACCCTATAAACCCTCACTCTGCTAGTAAAGTACAAGCATTGGAATTGCTTGCTACCCATCCACCAAGAAGTGCTACTTAGCCCCATCAAAAGGGTAACCGTGCGCTATATAAGCTCAAATAACATAACATAACACTATAAACCACAACACAGTGCAAATTGTTACAGGTCAAACTCAGTCTAATCAAATCTTCATTTGCTAAATGAATGTACATTAAGAAAAGAGAATGTAGATTTATTAAAAGTAATGGACATTTTAATAACCAAAGAATATTTGAGCCTATCAATGTACAATTGCACAAAAGAAAATACATTCAATCAATCAATCACACACGCCTACAAAGCCCTCCATAACACCGGACCCCAATACCTCAAAGAACGAATCTCCTTCTACGCCCCCAAGAGAAACCCCCACTCCGCCGACCTCGCCCTCGCCACCGTCCCTCGGTTTTACAGGACCAGATCAGGTCGAAGATCCTTCTCATACCTCGCAGCCAAGAACTGGAACGAACTGCCCCATCACCTCCGACGAAGCACGACACTACATCAATTCAGAAAGGACCTCAAGACCTGGCTCTTCGAATGACCAACGGAGCTGCTCGCACCCGCCCCCTCAGCGCCTTGAGACCCTCACGGGTGAGTAGTGCGCTCTACAAAACCCTGATTGATTGATTGAATTGTAATCTCGGCCTTAGTCACTGAAAGTCACTTTTTGTAAAGCTTTAAAGCAGAGTTAAGGGTACACTAGTGTAGACTACAGAACGTAATAAATATATATTGTAAAACTTTTGAAGTGCATTAATTAAGGTACTTATGAATAAAAACAGGGAACCCTTAATCTAATTCCGAATGTCCACCATTACTTCAAATACATGACATAATTCTATCCATTATTTGAGAAGAGTTGAGATAATTGAAAAATACTTTGATTTTTAAAAGCAATGTAACTGGTACATTTTAGTATTTTTGATACTTTTTATTTCTAGGTGTTGTAGTATGCAGCCTTAATTTGTCTTGAAACCAGTTTTTTTATTTTATGAATATATCATTTGTGTTCTGCGTAGCATTTGCTACAGGATGGTTTACAGTTTTGCAGGACTGTATATGATCCTTGAAGGATGCAAAACAGAGATGCCACTGCTGGAATTAGAGCTGGAAATGTAGTCCCCTATAGCTTTACACAGATGCATATTTGTGCATGTTTTGATATCGCATTTAAGTGTTTCAAACTCGTTATGTCAGGATACTGTATTTTTTCCACCTACTGCACTGAGGAGTGGTTAATGTACTACACTGTTCTAATTTCAATCCTTTTTTAAAACCATATCATTGTCTCTGTATTTTATAAGCTCCCTGATGGGGATTATTCCCTCCCTCTTGTTGCCCTGGGAGTGTTACAGAGGAATCCTACTGTTTATTTGGGGTTGGGTGATATATGATCATAGAAACCTGTATCACCTGCTTCTGTGTTCACACCTGTGCCATGGACTCATTTTCCTTGAAAGGGAAACGATTAGGCAGGTGGGAGCGGACAGCAGCGGCACCTTAAGTGATGAAAACAAAAAATAAGTTGTCCCACTGTAAACATGTTTAGGAGGCGAGCAGAACACTTTACCATGACTGACCCAGCCAGGCCAAGCTTGTAGCCCCAGCACCGAGGTCCCAACCCAGCCCACAGCAACTGACGGGGGGGGCTACAGCCCTTTCAGCTCAATGGGCGTTGCGTGTCTGGTATAATTCACCTTAAGGTTAGTCTCCCTATGGCAGTTCATTCTAGTGTGCCTTCTCCAAAGCGGCAACTTCCTCACCGATGCCCTTTCCGTCTGGCCAAACCTCTGTGGGTGGATTCCTTCACCATAGCTACTCCCATCCGGTGTAGTGATATCAAGCAAAATTAATGGATGAAATCTATGCAAGTTTGATACCTACTGGCTCAACTTGCCATTGAACCTTCACCTCAGCATATATTTAATGTTTTCTGGTCACTGGTCTGCGGATCGCTGTTCTGACTTACACTTAACATCATTTTTAAAATTGTTATTACTACATCTGCTAGCAGCTGAGACATATCTACATTTAAAATACAGTCATCCCTGGTGCCTCTCCTTCCTTCTCCCACTGCATCGTGGCTGGTGTCATGAATGCTGTGGAGCTGCCAGCTACTTTCCTTGAACTGCCTGGGCAACCCAAGGAACATTGGTGCCAGTGGATTAAAAGTTTCAAAATGCAACTTGTAGCCATTGATGGAACCAAGTATAGTCCAGAACGCAAACAAGCATTGTATAACAATTTGGGTGCGGAGGGCAGAAGATTATTTGATAATACTGCGCCTGTTGAGCAGCCAACTGATGAGGATGACTGGGACATTTACGTTGAGGCAAAGAAAAGAATGGAGGAGAATTTTGACAATAGTATAAGAATCATTATGGAGTGACACAACTTTTATTATAGATACCTGGCACCAGGGGAGTCTGTTGAAGCGTATGTTGCAACATTATGTATGCTAGCATCAATATGTGCATTTTCCAGCATGGCTGAAATGATCTGAGACCAAGTAGTCATGCGCACAACATGTACTAAAACCCAAGAAAAGTTGTTGTGTCACAAAAACCCAAGTCTAGACAAGATGGTCAGTACTATTAAGAGCTGTGAGTGGTCTGCAAAAGGGTTGAAAATGCTTAAGAAACCAGAAGAACGTTGCACTAGTTTGCCAATAAAATGAGACTATATCAAACCAAGAGTTAAGGTTAAACCTCAGGAAGCTACTCATGGGGAATGTTTCCGTTGTGGATTCTGCAACCACATAGCGTTTTACAAGAATTGTCCTACAATTGGCAAAGAATGCCACAAATGTGGCAATTAAGATAACTTTGCAAAGGCTTGTCCAGCAGAGCAGTATCCCCAAAAATTCCTGGCCATTAATGAGTATGCATCTGATATTAAAGAGATCTCGTCTTGCTAATGGCCATCCTTGACAAATGTAACTTGGGTGACCAACCTAAGTGCACTGTACAAATAAATCAACATGATGTAACAATTTTGGTAGATACTGGATTGCGACTCATGATTATTTCAAATGAGGAATTCAACAACCTACCAATCAAAAGCAAGTTATGGCTGAGTCGCTCCTGGTGCATATGGAAGTCATAGAATCCATTTGAAAGGTGTTTTCAAAGCTCATCTGTCATTTGAAGGAAGGTCAAATGAAGCCAAGATATATGTTGTAGACCATGGTGAAAATATTCTGGGATTGTGCGAACCACAGGGGTTGCAAAGACCCATATATCTTCAGCATATCTGATAAGTCTTGATGGTATCATGCAGGAACATGAAGCAATTTGTTCTGAAAAGTTGGGTCAGCTGAATGGATTCCAGCATTACATTCAACTTAAGGACAGGGCCATGCCTGTTAAATAGAAAGTGCGTAATATACCATTTTCTGTTCACAAGGAGCTGTCTTGGAGAATTGGCTGAAAGAATGTATCATTGAACCAGTTTCTTCGTCCCAGTTGTTATACCCGGTGGTGTTAGCTAAGAAAAGGAATGGAGATATTAGACTATGCATTGACTTGAGGAAATTGAACAAACAAGTGGTGGTAGAGAATCACCCTCTGCCCCTCTTACATGAGACTGTAGCAACCTTAGGCAGAGCTAAAGTGTTCTCAATGCTGAATTTTACAAATGCATGCCACCAAGTTGTGTTGCACAAAACCTCACATGATCTTACTTTTTTTCACACCAAATGGGTCATATTGATTTTACCGTATGCCTTTTGGATGATTCAATTCAGCATCTTCAGTCTTCCAAAAATTATGAATGATATTTTCCATGGCATGAACAGTGTCCAGGCATTCTAGGACAACGTGCTCAGTTTTTCCTGAAGATATGGAAGTCATTTGAACATATTGAAAGAGGTTTTTAAATGTATTCCTACAAGTGGGTTAATACTGAAGGAGAAATGTAGATTTTGCAAAGAACAAGTAGAGTACTTGGGTTATGTCATCAGTGTCAACGGAGTTGTTCCTAAACCAAGCCTGGTTTCTGCTACAGTTCAGTCCCCTCAACTGCAAAACAAGGATGAATTGTTATCTTTACTGGACTTATGTGAATTTCATTCAAAGTTCATTTGAAATTACAGAGAAAAAGTGGAACCAATGCGTTGACTAGTCAAGAAGAACATTGACTTTGAGTGGAATAAAGAATGCACTGATAGCATGCATATTTTGAGTGAGGAACTACAAAATGCACCTTCAATACGGTCATTTGATGAATCCTTGTCATCCATTGTAACTGTTGAGGCCAGTCAAGTGGGTCTAGGGGGTGTACTGAGTCAGGATGCACTGGAAGGGAATTTACCAATTGCATTTGCTTCCAGAAAATTAAAGGGTTACAAGGCTAAATATTCGGTAATAGAACGTGAGTTGCTAGCATGTGTATGGGCTGTGGCTAAATTCGAAAGTTTTTTTATGGGGAAAATAATTTTTGATAAGACCAGATCATAAACCACTTGTATGTGTACTGAATTAAGACAGGTCAGATATGGTGTCACCATGTATTACAAAGCCGGCATTCAAATAACATGAATATGTACTTGACATCAAACATATCTCAGGTTGAACCAATGTACCTGCCTCGCTTACCTTGCAAGGTTGACCCTTCTGAAGATGATGAGTGGGAGACTGATGAAAATATGACTGTGGCGTGCATGGTTGATGGACCTTTGGGTGAAATCACTGTAAGTAAAAAAGAATGTTTGACTGCCATAACTAATGATCTGGAATATGCAGAGGTTTCCAAGTTTATTGTAGTTGGTTGGCCCAAGGGAATGAGTTTCAAAATCAACCTCAGGCCATTTTGGAAAAGGGATGAGCTGTTCATAGAAGGGGAATTTATCATTAGAAATGGCATGCTTGTAATTCCCTGTTCCTTAAGATCACATTTACTTGCTTTAGTGCATGAGGGTCATCTTGGCATGACTGGTACCAAAAGAAAATTAAGAATGCTATACTGGTGGGCCAGTCATTGACCGTTATGTTGAGATATTTATGCAGGATTGCCAGTCATGTAGGGAAGCTGAGAAGTCCTCAAAGGTTTGTGCTAAGCCCCTTATCCCAAGCCAATTTCCTGCGGGGCTTTGGCAGAGATTGGGGGTTGACCTAATTGGTCCAATGTATAAGTTGCCAAATGCCATGCATTATGCTATAGTTTTAGTAGACTACTACAGTAAATGGATTTCATTAACTCTCCTTTCATCCATGACATTCTTGAAGTTTTCAAACAAATCTTTTCAAGGGAGGGCTTCCCCATAGAAACTGTGAGTGATAACGGCTTGCAATTTGTGCCCTTAGGTATGACTAATGTTTATCAAGCAAGTGGTATAACTCACCTTAAGTCATTGTTGTACCATCAAAAATGCAATGGTCAAGTTGAGCGAACAAATCGCATTATTAAAGAAACTATTCAACTAGCCTTGAAAGGTAACTACCCACAACAGTGTAGCAAATAAGACACCTTATGAATTATTAAGAGGAAAGGTTGACTCTACTTTACTGTTCAGGAAGAGTGGCAAGGGTATTAATGCAAAGGTTCCTGCTGAAGGAGAAAAAATGTGTTGATCAGTAGGAAGATTGAGAAGTGTCAAACCAAAATGAAACACCATTATGATTAAAAAAAAAGATTAGCCATTCTGAGTAAGATAAATGTGGGGGATGTGGTTAGGATTAATATGCCACGTGGCAAGTATAGTGGCGAAAAGTTTGGTGACCCTTTAAAAGTGGTCAAAGCCAATGGTTCAGCCATAATGCTTAGCAGTGGTTGTTGGTGGAATAAATCGTGGGCTGTTAAGGTCACATCTAGGCACTCATATTCCCCAGGACAGTCAGGCACCACTATGTGGGTTCCCACAAGTAGCAATGGTGAAGGGTTTGTTCCTTCTGTGAGGACTGCCATCAAACCATCAACATTATGTAGTATGTCATCATTCTGTGATGGTAAAAATGTTGACCCCCAACTCTACTGTGCACAAATCTAGCATGGCATCTTCAAGTCTTCCATGGAATGTGGGTATGCCTGTTAAGATTCAAACCTATTGAGTAGATTGAATTCTCCATAAGGAGGGAAAAGATGTAATGTCCTTAAAGTTCTCAATATATTTTGGTGAACATGTCGCGTCCCTTGTTGTTTTACCTTTCCCCTTCTCCCATCAGAGTTTGTGCTGCAAGGGGCCTAGCATGTGGTTTAAGAACGTTGGTGTTGTGTGGCGGTTGGGCAATGGGGAGTGGGTATAGCGGACCTTTATTACCTGGTGGTCATGTTGTGAGAAATAAAATGTTGTACCTCCTACATTTCAGTCTGTAATTACTACAAGGTGACAGGAATGGTGAGGGTAAAAAATGTGACCATAGTAATGGTGATTTTTATTCAACGGCGAAAGGTGTATTGCAGGAGATCAACGGGTGAGGTTGTTCCAAGCTTGCTTAAGACCAGGGCGTTAAGAGATCTGTCAGTCAAGATTGGGAGTGAGGGCGGGTTTTTTAAATGCTCAGTAATTGCAACCTGTTGGCAGTGGCAGGCTACGAAGGACAAATTTAATCCTGTGCTAAAATTGTGTGCCAATCTTATTGACAGATGGAGAGGGTAGGAGTGTTGGGAGAGAAGGTGATCTGGCAGCAAAGTGGAGGTGAGGAGGCAGTCTGAGATTCTGGATTGTAACTGGAGGTGAATGATGGCCAGGAGGAGAGTATTCGCATGTTACCAGAAAAGCGGTAATAAAATAAGCCCAAGTAAAGGGGCTGTTCTACAACGGAAGTAGCATAGTGAAGAAGTGGCTGGAAACTGAGTGGGAATAAACCGTGGCACAGTAAAGAAAATGTTACAGACATTACAAATAAAAAATTGGTGAAGTATTAGTTGTAATGTTCCACCCGGACTACTGCGCAAGCTGGGCCTTCCAGCAAGCTGTGCAGTCCACCTAAAGCGGAAGTGTTAGAAAGAACTCTAGAGGGTGGCAAAATGATTTTTTTACACTGAGGTTAGCATGTTTCTAGTTCTGGGTTTGAATTTAAAAAAGGCATTCTGGGAGTAGAATTTTTACTTTGAGTAACCCACCTGTCCCAAAGGTAAATCATCTTCTAGTGAAACTTCTCCTAAGAGATCTTGCAGAAAAAATGCACTTTAGCCAGGGGAAGTCCTCAAAAGACCATTCTTAGTCTTCACGTTGTTCTCTGATACTGGACATTTAATCAGCAACGAGCAGCCCCACACTCTGACCAACCCTCCCGTTGCACAAAAAGGTGAGACTGGAGTTCTGGTGTCTGAGACAATTCAAACAAAAAAAACCCCTCTAAACCTGTATTACTTCTCCATTTGTATTTCAACAATACAATCTGTGGTCTAACAATAATCTGGGCAATTATCCATTTTTTAAATATATAATTGTTGACACTTGTATTTTCAACCTGAATGTTTAAATATCAAAAATGTACACATAAACACAAAAGTATTTATAAGACATGACCATCGTTGTTTATGAAAAACACTTGGTTATTTTAAAAAAAGTAAACTGCTTTATTGTTTACAAAGGAGAAAACATTTAATTATTTATAAAGAAAAAACCTGATCTCTACATCCCTCACTGCACTCATTCTCACATTCATACTCATACCTAACATCACAATAAAAACCAATGATCCTGACTCCAAGCATAATCTATTGCTACGGTGCTCGCTGCATTAATCAACTATTTCTACTCTGTTGGCTAGTGTCTGGTGAAATTAAAAAGGGAGCAAGCTTATCAGCTAAATTGGCACAATAGTATATCAATATACACAGGTAAGCATCACAAAAATAAGAAACTAAGGGGCATATGTACAAGGACTGTCGATAACGGCAGTTTTCTTACCGCCGTGTAACGCTGAAAATTATCGCCTTGTTAGCGACGTATTTACAAGACGTCGCTACATGGCGATAGCTTCAGGGATCAGCGGTGAAAACTGCCGGTAACATTAGCGTGATGGCGATTGGAATTCCGGCGTTAGCGGGAGAAAACTAACGAAAGGCCCATTAGCAGCAAAAAAAACGCACGTTAGTCAGCCCAACGTGAGTTTTTTTTTGCCTCTATAGCCAAAAATAGCCTATCAGTCGACCTCCAATGAAAAATAGGCAAAAAAACTATGGAATGCAGAATCGAGCAGCCAGGGCCAAGTGCAGCACAGATCAACAACCCCCTCAAGCCCCCCAACATCCAGGATGACCAGCCAAATTCCCAGGGTAAGAGGAAATGCAGGGCTACATCCATGAAAAGAGGCGCATCGTGGTGCAACACCAGTGATGCATCACTTCTCATTGCGCACTCTTCGCAACACCATGGCATCCAAAACCTTGAAAGCGCGGACAGTCCCTGGGCCTCGCTGGTCCTGCGTCTGGAGCCTGGATGCCTCGCTGGTCCTGCGTCTGGAGCCTGGATGCCTCGCTGGACCTGCGTCTGGAGCCTGGATTGGGATGCGGAGGTGCTGTGGAGTCGATGAGCCATGGCGGTAGGCATTGAGGCGCGGCGATCGCCCTTACCTGGTGGTGAATTCTGGCAGGGCGCACGGAGACACGTTGCTGACCTGTGTGAGAAGACCGCCTTGAGCCCCTTGGAGCTGTGAATGGTAGAGGCGCTCCTGCGCACCAACATAGGGAGGTCTGCATTGCATACTACGATCCACCACTACAGTGGGGTGCATGGAGGGGATTACCAACGGTGGGCGGCGCCTCTCTGCATCACAGGCCGGATGAATTTGCGCTGGCCGGACGCTGTGGATGGTGAGGCCCCTGAGCTGCGCCGAACTTGTGTGGTGGGAGCGCTGTAACTTCACGCCTAAGGGGGCCGTGCTGCATCACCTGCATCGGGAGGTTCCCCAGCGGACTTGGCGGCGACTGCTGTACCCAGGCTTGTGAAATCCCACCTGGCTGAGGCTCTTGCTGGCTGAGTCACAGATTTGGAGAGAGTGCAGCTGATTGCGCCACGGTGTCAATGTCCAGGTAAGGAGAAGGTGGGACGCGTAGCAGAGTAGGACACGGGGTCGAGTCACCCAGGCCTAGCACCTGGTGTGACGCACCCCCAGTGGTGGCTCATCCTCAATGACGGAAGAGCATCACCCCACTGCTTTCAAGCAGACTCAGGAGAGCAGGAGCAACGAAGACACGGGACCCGGCCTCGAGGTAAGATGTCTTTCATTTAAATAGTTACAACACCCGCTCACACACACACCCCGCGTCCCCGCCCCATCCAGTGTCCTTTCCTGCGTTTCCCACCTCCCAGCTGTCCAGTTCCCCCCCCGCAGCACTTCTCTATGGTGGGCGCTGTGCGCCCATGCGCAGCAGGCGTACCACTGGTGTGCCAAAGGTATATATGACGTTACAACGCATACCATTACATCGCATTCCATTACAGCGCATTCCAATACAATACATTCTAATACTACGCATATTGCAACAGTAGGGAAAGTGCTGGATAGCGGAGATGAAAAAATTACTATTCCCACTTCAGTGAGTGCAACCCTAAAGTTAACCCTTGCACCCCAAAACACACCCTGAACCCTAAAATTCTTATTCGATCCCCCAAAACACACCCTGGACCCTAAAATTCATCTTTGACCCCAAAACACACTCCAAATTTCATATTTTACCCCATAATACACCCCAAACTTAAACACCATTACTAACCTCACAATGCGTTGGAATGGAATGCGATGTAAAGGCTCCTGCGTTGTTGTAGTTGCGTTGTAAAGGCATTACGATGTAATGCCTGCATTGTAATGGGCGTCTCCCGTGCCAAAGGCAAGCCCGTCTGCATCCGTCTGCCCCTGGACCGCGCTCAGCACCAAGGCCCCTTCCTCTCGGACACTCCACCGCTACGACGCCAGCACCCTCCTCGCCATCAACCCTGGACGCCACATCGCCTGCCAGGACCAACCTCTGCTCCGGACCGGACATCGCCATCGCCATCACTGACAGCTACTAAATCACCCGCAAGGACCACCCCGACCGACCAGGAGGAGGCATTGCCATCGCCTACAGAAGCACACTCCGACTGACCACGCACTGTAATGACCCAACGGTGACCATGGAACACCTCAACTTCCAGATCCGGACCAACCCCAACCCCATCCTCTGCGGCACCCTCATCTGCAGGCCCCCGGGCCATGGACCCCCATTCTCCGATACCATAGTAGACTTCATTGCACCCCAGGCTCTGCCATCCACCGACGACATCCTACTCGGTGAACTCTACTTCCACCTGGACAACCCCAGTGACCAGAACACCACCCCTTCCTGTGGAAGCTCGCCAACATCAGACTCAAGCAGCTAGTCACCGCAGCAAGCCACATAGCAGGACACACAGTCGAGCACGTCTCCTTCGCCAGCGGGAACTTCAACTACAGCCACACCACCGGACTCTCCTGGACCGACCATCATTGTATACATCATGTCTTCTTCTGTCAGAGACAAGATCCCTTTGGGCTCCTTTTTAAAGCATACAAGTACATCCAATTAACACACACACACTGTTCAAATCACCAGCAATCATAAGAAACCAAAACAATAATATAAAAATATACTGTATTTTATTATATATAATCCTGGTAGGATTCAAAGTATACAAAATTAAAAAGCGAATTCATTTTAAAACATATATATATCGTCAATATGCATCAAATCATTGAGTGAGATTAAAACATTTCCCAAGAGAGCACAATCTGAAAGACTGTAACAATTATTAGAGACATAAAAAACCCAATAAATCAAATTGGCACACCAAGTCTTAAAACTAAACAATACTAGGTCAGCACTTGGTCACATTATTTTCTTTCCTGATGGACCCCGGAAGTGCTTGGGTGCTCAATCGACACAAAGCGATGCGTTTCGGTGGTATATTCTGATTCACCACCTTCTTCAGGTTTAATATAACAAATCAGTGTCTCCCCATACAATCTAAAACAACAATACATAAAGAACTATATACAATTAAAATACCATCCTTGAATTCAATGATATAGTATAGTACATCTTTTTCTTTTATCTTTTACCCAAAGAAATACAATCATATATGAGAATACATTCGCAAATACATTAAACATATTTATATTACAATTTTGGTTTCCAACACAATGATTCACATGTCCATATCCATTATTCAGACTCATACACCGTCCATGTTCTAACACACACACTCACAAATATATAACATGAAGGAGTTACCCACCCGTAGTATGATACATAAATAAACAAGGGGAGATCTGTTTCTTCCTCCAATGTGGTTACTTATCTCCTTTAAACCACACTATGTGTAGAATAGGGATGTGGGCCTATATGTCCTCCCTAAAAAGAATAATAATAATGTAGGGGTGTAATTCAAGAGTCTTATTATTATTAATAACTATCAAACCCCCTGCCACTAAATATAAACATACAACTATACCTTAATGTTCCTCCTTCTTTTTATTTCCTTTTTGGTTGTGGTAATGAATAAAAACGGAGTTAGCAAGAGTCTAAGTCAAACTTCACTCGTTCCCTGCAAACGTGAAAAATAATAATGCACACAGGAAAAACAGCCCGTTATTATTACCAGCCGCTCTTCTAACAAAATACTCATCTTTGTAAAAAATAATAAAACTGAAAACTCTCTACCTTCTTAAAACTCCAGTAACACACCACCACTGGAGCTGTGGCGATATATTTCTTGTTAGGTCAGTCCACCTCACAACGGGCTTAGGCACTGCTTAGACAAACATGTGCCGTTCAGGAACAGACTGCCTATATATAGAAAAGGACACATCATAAATTCATTGTCCTTATCTCACGTTTGCGATCAACACCACCCATAAAACCGTTCTATTCGAGTTAATTATACACCCCTCAGACGAGGGGCCCCTTCCCATATACAAGTCCCCCAACCTTCAAAGCCCACATACGAGCCTGCTCTCTCGCTTACCGGGACGTAAAAAGTCTCCTGGCGTGCTCCAACACCTTCCGCTTTCTTTCAATAATTACCCGCAAGTGAGAAACGCCACTTTTGAACCAACCCGTCGTTACTTTCCTCAAATCAGAACCCTAGTGAAAACAGACAGCGGACCAACAATGGAAAGTGGCCACCATCTTAGAATGGAATTGAAAGGCAAACCTTCATCTAATTAGGCCAGCATCTTAAAACGGGTAACCCTCACGAAGACAAAGTTGTGTTGCGGGAGAGGACACTGTTATTTACTTAATTACCCCCATCTCGCTACATCGTTCTACATGTGAATAAAGCGCTCTCAACCTTATTATTGGATCGAAATCCTAAAAATAAAAAAAATAAAAGTCTTCACTTTCCTCAGATCAGAATCCTAATAAAAACGGACAACGGACTAACGGAGGAAACTGGAATCGACAGCCAAACCTACATATAATTAGGCCAGCATCAGAAACGGGTAACCCTCGTGAAGAAGTTGTGTTGCGAGCGAGGACACTGTTATTTATTTATTTGCCCCTATCTCGCTACACCTTTCTGCTTTTGCATAAATGTACTCTCAACCCTATCCATAAATCGAAATCTTACAAAACTGTAGAACCTCTACCTGAACTGATATTACACAAGTGACATGACTGTTGCCCCCTTCCGTTCAATCATTCTGAATTCTAAGTTCTAAATTCCTTTACAGTTTATTTAATAAGTTTCTCCCATTCTTCTCGTGAATTAAGTCCTTGCCTAATAGTGTTGAGGATAGAAATATACCACTGTTCCCTAGATTTCCTTTTCTCCTCCATATTTCCGCCTCTCCTGTTCATAGTCACTTTCTCTAAAATATACCAATTAAAGTCAGTTTCCTTATGTCCCTTTTCTGTAAAATGTGCCACCAAGGGTGCATTCAGTTTTTTTGTTTTGATGGCAGACCTATGCTCCAAAAGGCGTATTCTAAGCTCACGACTAGTCTCACCCACATATGCATATCCACAGGGGCATCTTAACAAATAAATAATATTCTTGCTGCGACAATTATTTAAGGTATGTGCAACAATCGTCCTATCATTGTGTTTTAATTCCTTCGCCACTATACATTGAGGGCACAAGGAACAGTTGCCACACTTGGTATTGCCTTTTGCTGGGGAATTATCAATAGTTCTCTGCCTGTGAACTGGTTCCTCCCTGTATGTGTGAACCAATTGGTTGCGTAAATTGGTGTTTCTTTTGTACGCAAACAATGGTTTCTCAAGTTTCACCTCTTCCTCATCATTCAGTATACTCCAATTCCTATTTATTACATTTTTTATTTTATTACTAATCTCATAAAATTGGCTGACGAACACTATTTTAGTCATCTTTCTATCATTCTTAGGTCCCTCAAACATAGCTTCCCTATTATAAAACCGAGCTCTCTTAAATGAATGTGAAATCAGTTTTCTAGGGTATCCCCTATCTCTTAGTTTGGTTTTCAAGACCTCAGAGTGTTTATAGAAATTCTCCAACTCTGTACAATTTCTTCTGAGGTGAAGCAGCACACATGAAAGTTACAAAATGGCATTTTAGGATTGTTTATGTGAAGGAAGGGACACCTTCCTACACATAACCAATCCTCCCTGCACACAGACACCCTTGCCCTCTGGTGCAAGGGTGCCTGCGTTGGCGCTAAGTTGTTAAACTTAGCGCCATCGCAGGGGGGAAACGGAAGGCTGCACCACATTCTTGTGAATATGGTGCAGCCTTGCGTTTCCGAAGTGGCGGAACGTGTCGTTAAGCCCAGGAGGCTAACGACACGCTCCACTACTTCATTCTACATATCCCCCCAAGTGTTATCTCCATTTTTAAGACCAGCTATTTTCTGGTCTTAAAAAACTGCCTCTAACTGCAGTTAGAGACAGTTTTTTTGGTCCTCCTACCTTCAAGAATTCCCATGTAAATATCGCAAAGTGGGGTTAGCGGCCGTTTTTGCACAGGAACGTCTCCCTTGCATGTCATTATCGCTAACAGAAGTGGCAATCTTTTCTATGGACGTTTTCGCCGCAAAACTGCCGCTAACAGAGGTAAGCGACAGCTTGTACATATGGCGATAAAAATATCTACGCCGAACCGTCAGAAAAGTGCCGCTAAGGCAGCGTTAACTCCTTGTACATATGCCCCTAAGAATTCTAATTATTGCCCTCTGTCAGAGCTAGCTCTAACGTACTAAATGTTTTTTCCCAAAAAAAGTAATAACAGACCAAGCCATATACCCACTGCCAATAACTTCCTATGGGCGCAGCATGTGAAAGGAATGCAAACCCAGTAAGTAAATCACTCACTAGTGAATGGCCAAATAATAACAGCTAAGGCCTGCTAAAACCAGTTGAAATGCAATGATAAGATTATATCCTTGCAGCTTGAGATATCGGGTAGAGTAAAAAGCACGAGGACACCTATACGAAGGGCGCTCTATAGCCCTATATGTCAAAGTTACATGGGGGGAACAACAATGAAGCATGAAAGCATAATTCATATGCACACGTCGAGAAGCCTTTGGTGTTCGTTGCTTGGTATTTTCATCACTATACCATTGCAAGGCAATTGTGAAGGTCCCCTGGATAGCACCAGTCTTGTGAGATACCCAAATATTAGTATATACATTTTTTCAGCCAGCTCTGGTGTCTGCCTAGATGTTGATTGGAAAAAACCTCTCTGAGGCAAAGGAGACGAACAGGTAGAATTTTAACAATGAACCACTATGTAAGCCTCTCTTCAATGCCTAAGGTCCACACAGTTGGAGGAGATTTGCAGCTCAGATTCAGAGGCGTGGCTATGGAGAATAGAGATTATGGTCACACAGAGGATGACTACACAGAAGCTGATCATCTCCTGCCACCTTGCAGTAAGTAGACTTTCAGAATGCCAGTGGACTAGGTACTTCACTAGTAGAGGACATTTCCTACTCCTTTGACCCCGCTTTGGAGTTGGTTTCCTTTTTTACAACAGTTTTTCAGAAAGCTGTGGAGGCCTTGGAACGCACTTTGCCTTCTGTGGACATCAAGTCTAATGAAGGCCTTGTTTCCTTTCAATGAAGCTCCACTAGATCCTACAATGGCTGAAAGGGAACACCTCTTTTGGGCCCCATCACAGGCAGATCAGCAGATACCATGGGTCAGTTCCGGGTGACTGGTTATTTTGTCCTCTCACCTTTCATTACAGAGTCTGTTGGTTCAGACCTAGTCTTCAAAGCAGGACCTTACCAATGACTCACCCAGATAGGGAATCCGAGATGCTGGACACCTTGGGTCACAAAGTTTTTGCCTCTTCAGTTTGGTTATCCGCACAGCTAATATTACTTGTCTTTTAGGCCGCTATGTCCATGCATTATAGGAAGTGGAAAAACCTACATTTGTCAGCCTGTTGGACCATATGAAGAAGCCTGTCTCTGACCTGGTAAGTTAAATGCATCAAACCAGATCCTGAAGTGTGTTTTGTATTCCAAGGACATCTTTGCTCAGTCCATCGGTAAAGCTGTCCGGCTATATTGACATACCTGGATGCATTCTATTGTGTTTTCTTGGGGATGGCCAGCCTACGATCATAGACCTACCATTTGACTAAGGGAAGCTATTTAGGAAGAAGGCTGACTCCTCCTTGGAATGTTTCTAGAACAGCAAGGCTATGGCTTGTTCCTTGGGTCTTACTCGTCACCGCACATCAGTTTCACCAACAGGATTGGAAGGTTCAATGTTTTTCTAAGGGAGTGCAGTCCCAAAACTGGCAGCTGTCGCAGCCCATCCAGATGCCTCAGCACATGTATCATCAAGGTAGGGCTGGATCTCGGGTTCAGCAGGAGCAGCCAACTAGTTCTCACTGTCCTCTGCTGCGTGAAAGGCTCTCTGACTCTTCATCCCCCTTCACAACTGGGTAGGGTCTTCCGTTTTGTTGCTCAATGGGTGTTGTTTACGACAGACTGCTGGCTGCTCCAGCTGATCTAATGGGGCTACACCCTTTCTGTCCTCTCCACCCCATCAGACAACTCCCTCCTTTCCTTCAGAACATGCTCACGGGTTCAAGCTTCGATCTTGAAAGCAGATGTCCTTACCTTGCTGGCAAAATGGGGTAAAGAAGTGGTGTTTCCAGAATAGAAGGCCATGGGATTTTACTCCCTTTACAACTTGGTCCCCGGGAAGGAATGACCCCTGAGACCTATTCTGTTTCACTGCCTTCTAAACCTGTTCATCCGGCTGGACATCTAGATGTTGTCCCTGAGCCAGGTTCTGTTGGGCTTGAGTTTAATAAAATGGTTGGTGTTCCCTCCATGACACCAACTTACATGTTCGATTTTCCACACCCACAGGAGCTACTTGCAATAGTGGCTGCTATCGAGGAGTAGTGGTGGGGCAGGGAGAGTGGGGTGTTAAAAAAAGAAAATGGGGGAAAATAAAGAAAAACGCACTTACCTTTCTGGCGGCTGGCTCTCCTCCGTCCTCTTTGTCCACGAGGCAGGAACAGGAAGCACCCAACTCCCCTAAGCAAATCACAATGCTGCAATGCAGCGTTCTGATTGGTCGGAGCGCCGTGGTTCGGCGCTCAGACGGGGACAAGGGAGCCTGTGCATGTTCCTCACCAGGCTGTGTAATGCAGCCTGGTGGGGAACATGCAAAGTGCGCATGACTGTTTGGCCGTCCCAAGACGGCCGGCCAAACAGTCATGCAAACTTTAGAGTGTGCTCTTCACTCCTCCCCCTGCTCTGCAGCCGGCACAGCCTCGCTCCGCCCGCACCTTTACAGCGACGGACAATAGTGAAGAATAAAATTATAATAACATTATTATTGGGTTTTTTTTCTTGTGGGGCGATGCTCCTCCGCCTTAGTGGAGGAGCCACCACTGGCTACTTGATGTTCTTGGTGGAATCCCAACTCTATCAGTTTGTGGTCCTCCCATTCAGACTGAGAATAGCACCATGTGCCTTTTAAAGGGACTGGCGACTGTGGCAGCTGTTGAGGATGGGAGATTATGTCTATCTGTACTGATAACTGGCGGTGAAGGCAGTGTCCCCAGCACTGGTTTAAGAAAAGTTCCAGCGGCCAATGACTTTTGAGGAATTTAGAACTATTACCTTAGTATAACTGTAGAAGAAGCATCCATGTTCTTGCTCGATGCTACCATTTCTCTGATTAAGATCCCTACCTCTGATGTGTAAAACCACACTCTCCTGTCTGGCATCAGAGGTGAGAAATTCACTAATAGATTGCTCAGCTCTGATCTGAAAGTTTACATTTTTGTACGTAATTGAAGGTCAAGTGTGTACTGTCCCACTACTTAGTTTCTACACCTACATGGTCTTCTGTTCCAGTTTCATCACAAGATCTCCACTGGAACGGTTTATAAAAACATAAAAATCTGTGGTTGGTACATGTGTGTTTTAGCCATTATACTGACATGGTGCCTTGGGATCCTCTTGTCATCCAATTCAGTAATCCACAGGCTATTTTTCTTAATAAACATTTACCAGACTTATAAGATTTGGTGTGAGCGCAGATTTCTTTCATTATCTGGTGTGTTGGTGCCATGAAGTGCCTGCATTTGATCATGGTTGGGAATGAGAGGCGAAGACGGAGTGCCACACGAGAGCGCCAAACACCAAGATAAGCCCAAAAATTCTCAGAACAAGGGGAGGAGGATTGAGTAGAGAGCAGCCTGTTGTTCTACTCACTGACCAGGTCAGACAGTGCTAGAGTGATTTCAGATTTCTGATAAGTAGAGTCTGATTGTAAATTTGACAGGTAAGCCTTTAAACAGAGTTTGGAAGGTGTCATTTGGACATATAATGGCAGGATATACCAGTTTGGGTAGGTATGAGGGAGGTCTTGGGATCAGGAAGTTAGAGGTGTGAATAAAATTCACAATATAGAGCAGAAGGCTCTTGAGAATGTGCTTATAGGAGCAAATGGGACAAAGAAGTGTCAAGAACCACCATCAGAGACCCTGCCAGATGAATGCATGCATGAATGCCGGATGCAAACCCAGCTGCATTAGATCCTCTACTGTTATATTCCATATAGGTACCCTATATAGGCGCAGGTAACATCGCAACCTTTCACCTACATCCTTCCCTACATTGCATACATAACGGTTCTTAGGCACTGACCTTTTACCTAGATATGACACTGCACTCAGAACGCGGGTTTTTCCCTGGTTCGATTCTCATACATTATGCATGAGGCTTCTTGGAAGCACAGCAGGACTAACAGTAGGATTACCATCTCCTGTATAATATCTCTGTATAAAGTTCAGGCCCAACGTCATCCTTTAGGCCGACACAGTAACACAGCAAGGTAGGACCCCTGGGGAGACCTATGGGTATATATACAGCACATCTTGCTTAGGAAGATAGAGGAGACCGTGACTTCCCGGCTGACACACTGACCAGAGACGCTGAGGTTCCTGCATGCAGATGCTCCAGCTAGCAGTGGTCTAACATCCCTCGCGGGGTCCCACATTCTCTAACTCTCAGGTAATGGGGTGGACTAGATCCTAGAGGGATTCTTGGCATAACACCTACACAGATGCTAGGTACATCTAGTTAGGGAGGCATCATAGGAGTACGCACTTTTATCATGTGTTTTATGTACTTGTATATATTCATGATTTCTGCAAGATGGTAGAACTTTACCATCCTTTTACTTTCATAGTACTGCTAATCATATATCTCTACTACTGTCTAATGGTTGTTGCAGCTCATATGTTCTACACTGGAATAACAACTGTTCAATAAATACTTATTGAAACGCCCAGCCTGTTTATTCTGTGTATCTCTCTGAGACAAAATAAGTAAGCACGAGTGACTGAGCGAAAGGTAGTATATTGTTTCCACGATCCTGGGGGATCAGGGTTGTCATGTTCTGAGGTTGCCAAGAACTATTCTCTCCCCGATAAGAGGAGACTCTAGTGGCACTGTGAGCTAGCTAATACAGACAGGCTAACGTATCCGGTGGGGGTGCTCGGAATCAGTCCACCAATCCCACAGTTTATGTTATCCAAACGCGCAGATCCTGTATAGGTTATATAGGAACTACACGACATGGCGCCGCCAACGTTGGTTGGGTACTTATTTAACAGTAGAATCTGAGTAGTTCAGTCGTGCTATTCTCAGAGACCCCTACTCACAAAACACCAGAGACGTCTGGAGTGGGTGGGCACAAACTCTGCCACAGCTGAGTAGGCGAGAAATCCTATTTATTGGCTGTTGGTTAATCAAGCTTGAAGGACGCATTGTTCCTAAATTGTGCAAAAACACCTTATCTTAGTCCCCTTGAAAAACTTCTTCTTTACAAAATGACTGAGGAGAAAGATAACCAAGAATTAGACCCACTGCAACAAAATCTGCCCCTCACAGACGAGGACGATGCAGACGCAATACAAATTGCACCAAACTTTAAGAAATACAGTCACCCTGAAACTACTTGCGCATGGTTTATCAGCTAGGGGTGGCATAGTAGCTTTTGTGATTGAGGCACACAAATCAAACAAAACAGAGGTATTTTATTCGTGGGTTACATTCCCAGCAGCAAATGCAAGAACAAAAACATTTCACTCCTACACGGAAGGAGATGCACCAGTGGAATATTATCCGTTCGAGTATATAGAGGTTCCGCTCACGTACCAGGAACATTTATACTGGTTTAAAGGCGCCCTACCCCACATAAGAAGAAAAGTGAGACTCGGCCCGCTCGGAAGAGAAGGGGCAACATGGCCAATATTAGCGGCCTACACACCACATCCCGACATTGAAACAAGCCACCAGGAGACTTATTCACACAACATAAAGATTTAATCAAAATCTATAGGAACTTGACGCAATTCGTCATGAGGACACTTACAGTCCAACCAGCAATAGTTGCAACAAATGGAACTCAAATTCAGGGTACAGCAACTAAAATTACACCACAAACATTACACGCGGTAATGGGTAAAATGCCCACAAAACGTGAACAAATACCATTCTGGGTAGCTCAGAAAATAACGCAGCTAGAGGCAGTATTCCCGAATACTACCCCGTATGAAAAACACAGAATGCTAACAATCTGCTTGCCCATGGGGATCACACCACAATTAGAGGATTGTACCACTTGGGGTACAGTCTTTGCTGCCATTTATACCAGAACTCATGGTATCCCGTCATTAGCAGTAGTACCAGATGTATTGAGACAGATACAAAATGAGTACGGAGCAGAACCTGGCCTAAACATAGGGATGAAGTTACTAGGTAACTATGCCCAGGTATCAGCCATAATACTAGCTAACATTAAGGGGGAAGCAGCTTTAGTGGCCATCCGCCAACGCCTGAGGGAGTTCGATCCTTTAGAACAGGAACACGAACTACCCAAAATAATTGAAACTGCGTATGCAGAATTAGGCAGAGACAGTTTGGGTGGGAAAGCTTTAAAACCACAACTGGTGGGCAGTCCTGAAAAGGACAGTTCTAAGCAGACACTTGCTTCCACTAAGAAGAAGTGGGACAATAAAAAACAACAAAACTTTAAAAAAATAGATCTCAATCCCGAGGTAGATCTCCTCCACAGCAGCCCTCCGAAAAGAGGTACAACCTTAGGAATAGAGAAAATATTAGGAAACCTGACAGGTATCAGGATACTGATACACGTTCCTCTCGTTCCTTTCAGGGTTCATCGAAAAACTCTGAGAGGGAAGGATGGTCAGAAAGACAAGAAGAGCGTACAAAGTCCAGAGACAAGCAGCACGCTCAGGATTACACTTCTAAAAAAGAAGAAAAACCAAAGCAAAAGCCACAGTTCAAAAAGAAGAAGGTTGCAGGTATAAAGATAAGACATGGCCAGAATTCTGAGGACTCGACTACTGAACGGGTAATGGGCTCTGATGATGCTAGACAGTGCGGCAGAAGTGACAATAGTTCGCCAGAACCTGATGGAATTTCTGGTGACAGCGGACTTGAATGATTATATCACGGTAGAAACACCCGATACTAGGGTAAGTTTCCCACATAAAGTATATGAAATAATGCTCCAGATGGAGGGGGACAAATGTAGAACAGTGAGAGGTCTCTTTTGGGAGAACCTGACGTTTGGTTATGACATTTTGTTAGCTGAACGAGATTGGCTGCCAGCATTCGTCATGGATTGCCCTAAAGGAGAATCGGTAATTCTTCCGGCATTCTCAGACCATATTCCCAGGCACTTACAACATACATATGCGCAGGAGTGGGCGGTAGCCCAGGCTCCGGCATTATACAAAAACCATGTTGGATGGGATGAGGATTCAACCCACCACATAATTCCTTTAAAAAATACTCCAACTGCACAGAGGCAGTATCCAATAAAGCAAGAAGCTAAAAAACAGGTCAGGGAGATCTTAGATCAACTTGAATACCAAGGGGTGATTGAAACTTGCACCTCACCAATGAACAATCCTTTGTTTCTTGTCATGAAACCTGACAATTCATATCGTCTAGTTTTAGATTACAGACATTAAAACACTTGCACTAAGACATTTGCAGTCCAAAATGCACATAGTGCCGCATTAATGAATAACATTGTGCGGAAAAAATATAAAACAACACTTGATATCTCAAATGGATTTTTCTGCCAAAATATAGCGCCTGAAAGCAGGCATCTAACAGCCTTCTCAGCGCTAGGGTCCCAGCGTCCATTTTGTCGACTCCCCCAGGGGTATAAGAACAGCCCGGGTTGTTTTCGGCCAGAATAACTGAGTTACTTCAAAATTTGGATGAAGAGGCATTGTCCTATGTGGATGATATTTATCTAACGGACGATGACCTAAAGGAGCACTTGAACAGAGTGAATACCATAATTTTGGGATTTGCATCTGAGGGCTACAAATTCAACTTTAAAAAATCAAAAATTGCCCACCTCAGTGTCCTGTTTTTAGGAAATAAGCTTTCAGGTGAAGGAAAAAGCCTGGCAGCCAATTTTTTTAGAAAAATGCACGCTGCTCCAACCTCCAAAATCATTAAAAAATTTAAAATCAATCCTGGGATTCCTAAATTTTGGTCGAATTTACATTTTGGATTACGCAGAAATAGTAAAACCTTTCTACGATTTAATAAAACCTGATTTTTCAGAAAAACAATGGACACAGGAACATACAGATACACTTCGTTCCTTACAAGCTGGCATGATAGCTTCCAAACACTTACAGACACGCGTAAACGTACGCAACCTGGTGCTCCGTATAGTTGCGGGTCAATCTGGGTACACCTATCTAACATATAATGAAGGTGAGACAGTACCATTTGCATACAAATCACATTTGTACACAAATGCTGAGATGCGCTTCGCATCTACAGAAAAGATTCTGATAGCAGTACAGACTGCTGTAGTGAGAGAAAGAGCACTGGCTCAGGGGAAACGAATAATAGTAGTAACTCCAGTTCCAGCCTTAGAGGCTGCGACAAAGGCGAGCGTTCCTAATGCTAAAGCTTTACATCCGAGATGGATACAATGGGCTAATTCTCTCACTGCAACAGATGTAGAATACAGGTACGACCCAAATTTAAAGACACAAGCATTCCTGCAATACGAACAAGAATATCCTCTACCAAACGAAATAATGCCTCTAGATCAGTATGAATATATCATTTACAGTGACGGATCTGCTCAACCGGCCATAGGGAGTAAGCAACAATATAGAGCAGCATGTGCAATCGTTAAAGGTCACATGCGGGATGGAAAGTTCCACCCAAGTTGCACAAAAACGCAGTCTCTAGGAGACTGCATGGCACAGTTGGCAGAGTTAAAAGCGCTGATACTGGCACTGGAAAATTCGGATCGGGAATTCCCCACACTAATTGTGTGCGATTCCTTTTACAGGGTGCAATCTTACAATGAATATTTGCAGTACTGGGTTCAAAACGAGTTCAAAGATGCAAAAGGTGGCACAATTAAGCATAAAATGCTATGGGAACAGGTAGTGGAGTTGAAAACCGAACTACAGAGGGCTCACGTGATACATACACTGAGTCATCAGCGTGATAGCGTTCACGTTGAAGGGAATTCATTGGCTGATGAAGCCGCAAAGGGGGCTGTACAAACGGCTTCCGTAGCTGCAATCACTCGTTCTAAAACGAGAATAGACAGTGAGATTATGGTAGCTATTAATGTAACCCGCAAAAACAGCAGAGCAGTACCAAAAAGGTTTCTACTCAAGTACTCCTACAAGTTAGATGGCAATAACATTCCATTTGCTCAGATTCCTGGAGTGGGGGATAGAGTAATTCCAAACATGGATCGTAGGTTAGGTTTAATTCTAGCAGCACACGAAGGGATGGGTTCTGTACATGCATAATAACTCCCTTTTTAATATAGGCAAGCAGGAGATCCTGAAATGTCTTGATCCAGAAGCACAGGGTCTTGAATTAGTGCAGGCATTCACGGCCATTGCATAATTAGTGGATAGTCTATTAACAGCTCCGGCACATCCCCCCAAGATGGAGGTTCCAAGATGGTTTGATAGGCAATGCTCGCAGGCCCTGAGAGCCCTAAAGATGGCCCTCAAACAATCACCTAGAGATGGGGGCCGTGTGGCGGTTTGCCGCAAAATGTATAAACAAGCAGTAAAGATGCGGAAAGGTCAATTGCAATTGAAGGCTTGGGAGCATCTAGAAGAGGCCTCAGAGCTAAAGGATTCCACCCGTTTCTGGAGGGTTATTAATAATCCATGTTTCAAAGATTCGAATAACCCAAGCGTAAGTCATAACATCTTACCAGAGCGATGGCAGGCCCATTTTGAGGGACTGTACAATCAGCCCCACAGGGAGGATGAAACACAGGCACTAACCATTCTCCAGAGAACGGACCCCATTACCTTCACCTTGGATGAGGTGAGATCAGGCATTGAAGGTCTTTCACGGAACAAAGCTCCAGGACCAGATGGAATTCCACCTGACCTCTTTCGAAGTAGCCCAGAGGTATGGGCACCCCTCCTAGTGAGGGTTCTAAATGCGGCAGTTGCCACAGAAATGCCCTCATCATGGTCCACGGCCACCATTGTCCCAATATTTAAGAAAGGAGATAGGGATAGCCCACATTGTTATCGCCCGATATTCCTCATCGATGTGACAGTGAAGGTCCTGGGTCGGGTGGTATTAAATAGGTTGGCTGATTGGGCAGAGACCAATCGAATAATAACGGACGTGCAATATGGGTTCCGCCCTGGCAAATCCACGTCAGACCAATGCCTGAACCTCTATCTCGTTATTGCTAAGTACACCATAGCCAAGTCAGGGTCGCTCTATTTAGCCTTTATGGACCTCACCGCAGCTTTTGATCGAGTAAATCGCCGCAAACTTTGGAATCTTATGGAAGAGCTGGGGGTGGACCAAGCATTAATTAACATCCTAATGGTACTACACATGAACACCACTGCTGCTGTAAGATACACGCATGAGGGGAAGATCACAGACCATTTTAAATGCTCGAGCGGGGTTAGACAGGGCTGCATATTAGCGCCTTTCCTGTTTACATTATATATCAATGGCCTTGATTCCGCCCTGACCACACTACAGCGATACCCCGAGGATAGGCTCACGTCCGATTCCCGTCTTGCTTTACGCGGATGATGCGGTTCTCCTTGCCCACACACCAATGGGCTTGCAGCTTTTATTAGATGGTTTTGTGGCGTTTATGAACAAGATGGATCTGTCCCCAAACCTATCAAAATCCTATATAATGGAAGTGGGGAAGAAGCGCAGGAAGTCTAATAGCTATACAGTAGGCTCACATACTCTAGGTAAAGTACCGGCCTTTTCATATTTAGGTATTTTATTTGATGATAAATTGAGTTTTAAACATTTACTAGAGGATAAGTGCCTGGGTCTGACAAGGTCCACTGGAGCAATTGCAAGCTTTGCCCATAGATTAGGCAAATGGTCACTTGGGACAATTTTAAAGTTATACAACTCTTTCTGTTGCTCTGAAGTTTTATATGGTAGCGAGGTTTGGGGATTCATGATGACCAACAAGCTACAAAGTGAAGAAGACGGATATTTTAGACGCCTGCTGAAAGCCCCTCATAGCACCCCCGCGTTTATCGTCCATGAGAAATTGGGGTCGAAGTACATCTCAGATATGGTGGCTGTGAAACCCCTATTGTGCTGGGCGAACATTTGGTCCAACGAGGAGGCAGGTTTTAATAGGCTGGTAATCCAGGACTGTCTCTCCTTGGACCATGCGTTAAAAATTCCTTGGCTGAAATATGTAAAGGACACCCTCACTACATTAGGCCGATCAGATCTGTTTCTAAATCGTGATAAGGTGGGAGCACGAGAAAAAGATTTTATTAAAGATCTGTTTTTTAAATATGTCATGGCACAAAGGGAGGAAAGGGAGCTGAAAAAACCCACGGTGAGAGAGCATACCTTAGTAGTGTCGGTACAAGGCATGGAATCTTATTTATCCCTTATATCCAGTCCACATGACAGATTTTTATTTACACGTTTTAGGCTGAATCTATTTCACCATCTATTGGCTGTACCTGCTTGTTTTACAGCATATATAGAACAAAAAGGTCCCTGCGGCTGCGACAATAGGTCTCCACAGGATACCTTACACTTTGTTCTACTATGCCCATACTATTCATACCCGAGAAGAGGGTTTCTTAAGGGGCTTTTAAGGAAAGTAAGATTTAAACAGGCTCGTGTTGCTTTGTTGTTTTTAAAACTGTCCTCGGATGTTTTTACGCTCTTTTGTGTCTAAAACTTTTTAAGATCAGCCCTAAAGTTAAGAACTACTAGGGGTACATAAAGGCCTACGACTCCCTGTTAACCGCTGTATTTTGCACATAGTTTCTTTTGGCTCCTTTATGAGTTTATGAGTAAAAGAAGGACAACAGTACTGTAAAGATTTTGCACAGTCTTTTCTTTTTTCTTTTTATGTCTCACTGACTGTTTTTATGAATACTGTCTCATTGCTATGCTCCTGATAATGTCTCTTTTATGGTAATATTTTTATATGCCGAATAAAGATTATTATTATTATACATGCAGGAGCTGCGGCAACAGTTTCTTTTCTGAAACAAAGCTATTGGTGGCCAGGATTAACAAAGCAGACCAAAGACTTCGTCTTAAACTGCGATTTCTGTCAACAGATAAATGGAGCCGCCGTAGCTCGCCCAGCACAGGTCCCATTATTAGACAGCATCAGACTGACCATTCGCGTGCACTTACCTGGACCACTGCTGCCCCTTAAAATGTGAAGGGGCTTACAAATATATCTTGGTTGCAGTGGATTCCTGCTCGAGATTCCTAAGGGTGTGGTCCCAGCGCTCGGCTGACGATCGAACTGCTATAAAAAGATTTGCGAGTCTTCATAGGGACATACGCAATTGGCACATTACATTCTGACCAGGGCCCTGCGTTTAGCTCTCGGGCTTACAAGGAGGCCATGGGAGGATTGGGTGTAGCATTGCGGTACTCCTCTCCGTACCATCCCGAGGGAAATTCGGTAGTGGAGAGAAAAACCGAGACTTAAAGCAATCTTTAACAGCTAGAGTATTAGACACGGGTGAAAGTTGGGTGAAACATCTGTATGGAGTCCAGCGTGCTCTTAGCAACATGCCAAGAAGTTCTCTAGGGGGTGTCACTCCATATGAGGTTCTATTTGGGACAAGAATGTGGGTACCTGATCTTGATTGTGAAGGAACAGTGGCGGATGAAAAGCCTTTTGACATCCATGATCGTTTGGCTGTTTTACAGGATCTAAATGAATCCAGGACAAAACAAAGTAATGTCCACCTGAAGCAGACCGCCACTGGGGAAGTCAAATCAGTCACGGCAAGACCTGTCTGGATCCCAAAAGTCGTGGATCTGGTCAGAGAGAAGATAGCGGACAAAAAAGAATTTGGGCCATCATACAGAAAGCCTGTACCGGTCCTAGCAATTGAAGGAACAAGAACTGTACTTCTACCGCCTCTTGCCGGAAAAAAGGAGAAAATATTTGTCTCAATTGACCTAATCAAACCACACCATGTGGCCGATACTAAGCAGTAGGCCACGTGGACTCCAAAGTAGCAGACGCCCTCCTCTCGCTACAATTCAAGAAGTTCAAACGGAAAGACTCATCACGTTCGAAGAGTCTCCAACACGGATTGAAGGACTAAGCAACAATGCTATGGAACTCGTTCCCCTTGAACCTGAAGCTCAACTTCAAAATCAAACTCAAAATGAGAGACAACTCGCTATTAGACCAAATACAGATGTCTACGTCAACATGCCTCGACAAGAGCAAACCACGATTTCTACAAATCCTGATGCAATACCAACAATTGATCGAACTGCTTCTGGCTACTTCATAAACTTTGATACGCTTTCTTTGGATCCAAGCGAACCAGAAACGATGCCAGCCAAAAAAATCACGCAAACAGCAAGTAAAAGACTTTCTGAACTTTCTTAAAAAGACTTACCTGATGTCACCCTGGGTAGAACTGTGGATAATCACCGGGATACTTTTCTTTCTTTTCTGGGTAGGCTTGGTAATAGTTTTTAGTATGCTTATTAATGGGAAATACATTCGACAAAGCTCTGCAGCCCAAAAAGTGAACTTACTTTTAAAACCACACCAATCATCACATCGAGAACAAAGAGACTTGTCATCAGTGAACATTACAGCAGTTCCTATACCTGATGGTATAGTGTGGGACAAGGTTGATTTCGATATATTTGGTCCGACTGAAATTTTAAGAATTCCTCATTTATTTAAAATATCATTGAGTGATATCATTACCTCAAGTACATTTTCCGGTGATTGGGATTTTGAAACTATTAATAACATGTTATCTGATTTGGAAAAACCGACTGCATTTTCTAATAGTGAAACATTGGAAAGCACATCAGATTTCGAGAGTATCTATTGTTATCAACATTATGGTCATCATTTTCTGCATAAATCTGCAAATCCTAGAAATGTGTTCACATACCACCAGTGGGAACATTGGCCAACACCACCGAAAGGTAGTTCAAAAACATTTACACAGAAATTTCCATATTTTTCGGGGTTTCATATGTCTGACCCAGCCTCATACTATTATAAGGTTGCACCAACATCAGCACAGAAAAATATGTTGACAAACACCAAACAGATTTACTCTGCTTCCTTTATTGCCCAGTTGTCCGTACAAGGTTTCGACTTGTGGAAAGACACCATAGACCTAAAATCAGTCTGGGGTACCAGGGAATGGCAGGTACAGGGGACAGAAGCTTTGTTCAGAGCATGCCTCATCCCTCAACAAATTATGTTTTTGAACGAGACAGTGCAACAGACGTCTTACCTTGGACTAGCCAAGAACAAAGACTTGAACACACCTCGGTTGCCAATTCCATCACACACCGAGGGCAACAAAACATCACAGGAAGAAATTACAGTAGATGACATTATACAATACAACAGATCAGACCCCGATTGGAGAAAATTGTTGATTTGGCCCACAGACACTAATAGTTGTCAAGCAAGATTCATGGGTAAAACCGAAGGGTTTAGTATCCATAGGCCAGATCCACGTTATATACAAAGACAACATCCAGGGGTAGTGACATCCTACAGTGTTGGGAAGTTGTGCCTCGATTGGCTAAAAACCTCAACACTCACACAGGTGAAACAACACTTATCCTTACTGACGCAGGATGTGGATCTTAGGGATTTTTTAATGGGTCCCAGGAAGCCACGTCAGAAACGTTTCTATTATGCTGTCTACAATGAAATTTGGAAAATATCCCAACAAGAGGCCGCAGAGAGACTATGGGAAATAGACCGTATAAATCAAGAAAAATCTCTAGCAGTGGTAGACAATGGGTTAACTACATTGACCTCCAGGATATATTCCTTAGGCAACATTGTATCTTCTGCGATAGACATACTAGAACAAGATTTGGCCATATTACAACACGGGCAATCACAGTTACGTTCTATTATGTTGTTAAGCTGGACGCTACAATCTTTGCGTGCAGGCTACGTGCCTTGGCGTTTTATCAACAGCACGTCTCTGTTTTCTGAATACAATCTAACAGATAAACAGATAGAAATGGCACAAAGGGGAGCAAAATATACAATGCTGCGTATCGAAAAACTGGATAGATTACCATTCACAGTCGCATAATCACCGTCTACAGAATGGCTAATCCATGGCCACATAACTCTACTGGTCACTACTTTTCAGTTTCAATATTGCCTTGAACAAAAGCAGGCAGGCAGATATGAAGAAATGGGTAAGGAATACATTAAGGAATCTTGGGAATTACCATACAGATTTCGATGCCGGAGTGCGGATCAAGAAGTGTTTCTGAGCGGTACAAACTTCGAGAATGCTTTAAGTGGATCACTCATATGCCAGGATATAATGTTGCACGGAGCTTGTAATGGTTCTGTAGCAAACCTGTCCTGTCATTTGAAGGGTGCCCTAGCTGCAGTGATTACTCCAGCATTCAGGCTACTTTCAAATGGGAGTTACTTGATGCTGGATGGTCAAGACTGCTGTGGCATGCTTCCGGGCATCTCATATCTGGTAACCGTGAGTTCCAGGTTACTTGTTGTATGCAAGTATTGTTTCCACCGACACATACAGTCAGGGAGGTGCCGTTATGGCCTTCACTGAATGTTTCCTTAATACGATTTGATACTCTAAGCAGAATGAAAGCCATGCTTCTACAGAAGTCTGTGCCCTTAACCTCCGCTCGAGAGACTTTTGATCTCCAGATCGCAAGGTCTTCGGCAGAAGAATGCGTGTTAGACCTTTGTTTGACACTACCATCATGTGCGCCACCTGACGTGATTCGTGAATGCTTTACTGGACCCGATAACGGCCCATGTTCTGCAGTGTCCTCAGCATATTCCAATGTTGATGGCGGCATTCCTTGAGCCCCCACGGGTAGTAACAGCACCTGTTGGTATGAACACCGGCTCCTCCTCTGACACCCAGGCTTTGGACGGAGCACAGGCTGCCCCAGCACCGGCTGCGGACAGCGTGGAACATCTGTGCTCAATTGACGTGCTCTGCGAGGTGCTATAGGGGCTGTACTGTGGAAGCAAGCAACGAAAATGTTGCGTCTACCAGCCAGGACACATAAACATTTGAACTCATTTGGCTCGTCGTGTGCTGGGAGAAATTCGTTTAAAAAAAAAAAACAAGCTCACATTTGGAACTATGGAACTAAATTGACATTCCTTTCATTTTTTGGGCGTACATGGCTTTATAATGCTTATAGTGATCCGGACTATATCAACGGACATTTTAGAGCTAGGGCTTGCAAATTTTTTTAAACGTTTTTAAGTTTGTTTTTTTAATTTTTAGAAGTTTTTAAATATTTTACTTCCGAAGATGTTTTTATAAACTTTGTGCGTACCACTATCTAGTAATGTTAGTAGTATAGTAATAGGTTACATATGTCGTCCATTCGGAAGAGGAGTGGGTGTTATATTCCATATAGGTACCCTATATAGGCGCAGGTAACATCGCAACCTTTCACCTACATCCTTCCCTATATTGCATACATAACGGTTCTTAGGCACTGACCTTTTACCTAGATATGACACTGCACTCAGAACGCGGGTTTTTCCCTGGTTCGATTCTCATACATTATGCATGAGGCGTCTTGGAAGCACAGCAGGACTAACAGTAGGATTACCATCTCCTGTATAATATCTCTGTATAAAGTTCAGGTCCAACGTCATCCTTTAGGCCGACACAGTAACACAGCAAGGTAGAACCCCTGGGGAGACCTATGGGTATATATACAGCACATCTTGCTTAGGAAGATAGAGGAGACCGTGACTTCCCGGCTGACACACTGACCAGAGACGCTGAGGTTCCTGCATGCAGATGCTCCAGCTAGCAGTGGTCTAACATCCCTCGCGGGGTGTCCAACTCGAGACCAGGACGGGGTCCCACATTCTCCAACTCTCAGGTAATGGGGTGCACTAGATCCTAGAGGGATTCTTGGCATAACACCTACACAGATGCTAGGTACATTTAGGTACATCTAGTTAGGGAGGCATCGTAGGAGTACGCACTTTTATCATGTGTTTTATGTACTTGTATATATTCATGATTTCTGCAAGATGGTAGAACTTTACCATCCTTTTACTTTCATAGTACGTCTAATCATATATCTCTGCTACTGTCTAATGGTTGTTGCAGCTCATATGTTCTACACTGGAATAACAACTGTTCAATAAATACTTATTGAAACGCCCAGCCTGTTTATTCTGTGTATCTCTCTGAGACAAAATAAGTAAGCACGAGTGACTGAACGAAAGGTAGTATATTGTTTCCACGATCCTGGGGGATCAGGGTTGTCATGTTCTGAGGTTGCCAAGAACTATTCTCTCCCCGATAAGAGGAGACTCTAGTGGCACTGTGAGCTAGCTAATACAGACAGGCTAACGTATCCGGTGGGGGTGCTCGGAATCAGTCTGCCACCAATCCCACAGTTTATGTTATCCAAACGTGCAGATCCTGTATAGGTTATATAGGAACTACACGACACTACAAGTCTTGACAGGCTACGACTGATGAACTTTGAAAGCATGAGGGTCATACCTCATGCCACAAGAACAGATGGGAAAGAACTGTTAGTCCCCCCTTACACATTTTACCCTAATTTCCTGTTCTCGCCATCAGATGAGCTGCAGGAAAAGGCTGGAAGACACTTTGACATCTTCCTGGTGATAAATGGTGGAGGCAGGCAAAAAATCTAAAGTACAAGCCTTGCAAAAAAATCTCTCACCTTTGCACCACCAGTATGGTAAGAGCATGTGCAGGTATATAAAACAGTAAATTGTACTAAATAATGAGGATGGGAAAAATACTTTCTATAGGAAGGTAACTTGGACCTAGTGTGCTTGCATAATGTCCAACAAAAGAGTAAAAGAACCCCCAAAAAAAGATGGATAGCAGAGGTCAGCTTTCCTGAATTTGTATGAGGAACCTAACAAATGCAAACAGCAGCCTCAGATGCAGGATATGAAAACGACCCACGGAGACTCAAATACTAAATTACTAATTTGAGGGATAGGGTCAGAGCTTGTATGCCTAAAGCCCACCTCCTTCTCTTAATGTTTCCTCAAAACACATCCAAAAATTCAGAGTCTGCAGAAACAAATCTGTTAGATGTCTTGAGTTTACCCATGCCAGCAGCTGAAGCAGGAGGTGCACCAGCAGAGACACCTTGAAATGGTGCTCCAATGCAGTAGGGATACTGTCAAGTGAGCACACCACAGGTGTGAAGCATTAGAGGATGGTACAGAGGCTAACTCGAAAACACATCACACACTTCTTCTAGATCTTGGATTCCCTATGCACCTTATCAAACGAATACTAGACATTGACCTGGTTATGCCCATATCCTGACTAGAACCCGGGATAGTCTGAGGCTGACTGTTAGCAAAAGAGCAGGCGTAGTCGAGAGAAACCTACAAAATGATCAACATACTCCCTCGTCTGGTGGATAGATAGGAGGCCAAATTGCCCTTCTTATCCTATGGTCCCCTGCAGACCTAGTTAACATTAAGAAACAGTTTCCCAATATCCATGAACATCCAATAAAATTGTGAGAAGAGCTGCAAACCGTTTTTGAAAGACCTGATTCCATGTGTCTTCTTACTGAATTAGCCAAGAAAGGGTCAAAAGCTTCTAGCAAGAAATTACAATTCTGTCTTCTCTGTATTGGTTATCTCAAGACATCTGAGCTGGGGAGAGGCACCTGTTTGCTGTCCAAATTGAATCCATTTGTAAGTTACCTAAACCAGTGACCATCTCTCGGGTACGCATTTTCTTGGGAATCGCAGGCTATTATAGGCAGTAGATATTGGGATCTGCTACTATTGTTAAACCTCTCAAAGCGTGCAGCACATCTGCAGATTCTAAACAAATGGTGGTACGGCCGTAGAGATGATCCAGCATACAGGGTTGAACAATGGATCATGGAAGATCCATCTCTCCATACCTATCTATATAACAGATCACACACCTCAAACCTCTCCCCGCGACTAGGGTGGTGATCCTGGTCTGGAGACAGTCTCTCCGCCGGATGGGCTGGTGGAACCGTATCACAAGAGATACCCCGCTGTGGCAAAACCCTCTACTCCCACAAGTGGCAGACCTACAGGGATTCATCCAATGGGATCAAATCGTAATTTCCTCAGTTGGCGATGTGATGAGGGGCCCTGTCCTCAAATCGTTTCAAGAACTTCAAGTAGAATTCTCCATGCCCCACACACAGTTTTACAAATACCTGGAACTAAGACATGCTTTACACCCATACATTAGAGACTTAACCACCGTCCCAGAGTTTAGCCCATTGGAATGCAAAATCCTGATGGGTGACCTCGCCGACCACAAAATATTGAAAATATATCAATCCCTGATCACGAACAATCCATGTACCTTAGAGGCCCTTCGGGCGTCATAGGCAACTGACGTGGACCCAATTGAAGATGATGATTGGACTGAGGCACTGGAATCCCCCAGGGGGGGCGGCGATCTCCACCCGCTTAAGACTCATACAATTTAAATTCCTTCATAGGGTATACTATACTAGATACAAACTATGGAGGGCAGGGCTGATTACATCCCCACAGTGCCTTTGCTGTCATAATGTTGAAGGCACATTACTACATACGACATGGACCTGTGTTGCCCTGGACCGCTTCTGGCATGGAGTGTTTAACTGCCTGTCGGAAGTCTTGGCATGGGACATTCCCAGATCCCCCAAACTAACATTGCTGCACTGCACCGAGGGAATAGGCTGGAATAGATATAAGCAACATTTATTTTTCCTGGGCCTAACATTAGCCAAGTGCGATATTGCAAGACTATGGAAGGCAGACACCCCATCCCATTTAGGTGTTTGGAAGAAAGGAATGGACTTCAATATGGGCGTTAAGCTCCCAATCTTTGCGGCACGTGGCTGCCCACAAAAACACAAGATTTGGCAAAGATGAGCCGATTACAGAGGCATACGACTCGCATCACACACCTACAAGGGAACAAAGCTTAGATAATGAAATCAGGTCATTCAAACACACACATGGAAGTACAATACAGGACAGAGCCCCTAATTAAAGGGAGAAGAAGGTGGAAACAGGGTCAAGAACAATGGGTCTCGATGCGCAAAGTTTTATGTTGGTAATTTGCTGTTTGTTCTAGTTTCTCCATATGTACAGCAGCTACAACTGGTAAAAATACTGGAACCTGTAATGTCTTACGCCCAAGATATGTATGTCATAATGCTTCCGGATTAAGCCGGCTTTTACTAAAACTCAATAAAATTTGTTTTGAAAAATAGAAAAAAAACTCTCAAAGCGTACGTAAAGAAAATACCCAGAGCCTTTGAATTGGACTAAGGAGGAGAGCAAGCCTTTCACTCTCTGAAACAAGCAGTGTCTGCCTCATTGTAAATAGCCATTTACTTTGTATTGTCACAAAAGGGTTTGCCACCGGGACGTCGGTGCAAGATCACAGAGATTTAAAAATACTTTTTGATTGTTATTTCACTGCCCCGGATGCAGTGACAGCAGGACTTTTGCCATATTTGTGAGCTGCTGCAGCTGATCTTGTAGAAGCCTTTGAACGCAAGACCCTTGGATCCACCCTCTTAGTTGTGGTTTCCAGTGCCTTGGCTGCCCTTTTGCTCATCACTAAAACCTAACATTTGGTCATGGTAAGACTGTCCCACTATGAAGTTCTTTTGCTAATTCACATATTGCGTTAATCCTGTGCCCTAACTTAAATTCTGCTTCCTTGTTGCCCACTGCCCAGGAAGGTGAGCCACATAACTCCTCACTGTAAGCGCGTCACGACTAAACTCCACTTTGATGTCACTGATGTACTAATTCTAAATTGTAATCTTGAGTATTATGTTGATTCATCTTGGCTCATTGTTGCCATATGTGCACTGTATGAAGTTGTCGAAAGTCGAAGTGTAGCTCAAGTACATTCTGCTCAAGGTGCTGAATTAGTTGCCCATGCTTGTATTCTTGCTGCTCAAAAGATTGTTTCCATATTCATTGACTTGAAATGTGCCTTCAATGTAGCCCATGATTTTGGACTCCTCTGGATGCAACAGGGTTTCCTCATATCAGCCAGGTCCCCAATTAAGAATGCTTCTTATGTTAAAAGGTTTGCTTGATGCTCTCATGTTATCATTGAAAAGTGCAGTTGTAAAATGTGCAGCACATCAGTCCTCCCAGGATGAAATATCTAGGGAGAAATGCTTTTGCTCACAAAAAGGGTGCTTTATCACCAAGGTCTAAAGTCAATCTATACATTTCTCAGACTATTGAGCCTCATCTGCTTAACCTAAAGAATTTGTCTGATTCGCAGGAATGTGTCCCTGAGGCAGAGAAATAGGCTTGGACGAAACAAAAGTGTTAAAGGGATCCCGACAGAGTTTGGAGGGACAGCACCTGCAGGGTGGCTACCCTGAGATTTCTCCTCCCAAGCCCTGCCCGACTGTACCACAGTATCGCCCACATTAGCAGAGATGGCATGATCCTGGCCGCAATTACCCACTGGTTTGCTCGATTTTTCTCTTCTGTTGCCCAACAGTATTGCCACTCCTATGCCAGCTGTGAAGCCCACAATATTGAAAGTAAAGCCGCCCCTGCCCACCCGCTGTTGATACGATTACAGTTTCAAAAAGGCTGATTATGGATATCACTCCTAAATTTGGGGTGCCACTTTGGATAGGGTTCGGCAATGTCATTTACTTTGTGTCTACTGTAGTATGGAGTTGTGTAAGACTTTCGGGAACAAACTAAATTGTCAATGTGAAAGGAGAGTGTTTCAACTCCACTTTGGAAAGCAAAATAGCTAAGATGTGTGCCAAGGTTGTTCCCAAGTGGCCTGCAGCAGTTCCATTGACACTCTGGTCAATCAGAGCCATCTCTAGCCAAAAGAATAAGCTAAGTACATAGAGACTGTCATGGGTCGACCTATGTATGGTATCCCTGTCTAATCCCCATGGGGCACATGCATCAAGCATTTTACCGGTCGCAAACGGGCCGATTCGCAAAATCGGCCCGTTTGCGACCGGTAAAATGCTATTTGCGATGCATCAAGCCCAAAGGCATTCGCAAAACAGGTAATCGCAATTTTTGCGATTACCTATTTTGCGAATGCAGTTAGGGAATCGCAAATTGCCATTCCCTAATTGCAATGCATTATGCCTTCGCAAATTGCGTTTTCGCAAATTGGAATCGCAAATCTCCATCAACTTAAAGTTGATGGTAAGTTGCACTTCCTTTGAAAAATGCACAAAAATGCATTGTTCAAAGTGCAATGTGGTGCAGGCATGTGTGTGCACCACATGTGCATACTTACCTTTGTTGGGGTGCATCAGGGTGGCCTTTTGGCCCCTTTGCACCCTTGAGATTGCATGCGCAATTTGCGATTACCTATTTGGTAATCGCAAATTGCGAATGCTGTCCTATTCATTCCTATGGGCCTGTAGGCCCTATTTGCGATTCGCAATTAAGGAATGTGTAGGAATCGCAAATATTTTAGCGAAACCTACATGCATAAGGAATAGCGATTCCTTGAGAATCGCTATTAAGGAATCGCTATTCCTTAGCTTAATGCATGTGGCCCCATGTCCCCAACACCTCTTGACTTGAACCTAAATGAAGATATTACCCTCCCATACTGCAAAGAACTTATTCACTCTCTATTCACTCGCTACAGTTTCCATTCTCAGCTTCAAACTGCCCCTGTTCTTGCCACAAGCACAAAGTACGGCAAAGGTTATGGGAAGCTCCCAAGCTACTTGTTCCTCAGAGAAGTCCGGCTGGTCTTCTTTGCTACAAATATTTGACTCACTCTGTAGCTATACTAAGAAGTGCTGGGTGGCGAATGCCTAGAGACCAACTACACCCTGCCTGCCTCCCACTATCAGGTCTGATTATCTCTGTACAGAGAAAACACCTAATTGCACCTTTTTGTGTAGTTTACCGAAAAATCCTTATCCTCCCTTCCTGATAGGCTGCTGGGCACATTGCCCTAGGGGTTGTAGTTATGGTTCCTTCTGATGAAGAGCAGTGCCTTGACTTGTAATTACATGGGTACTTCCCAAATGAATGTGACAGTTGCTCTACCCTTTAGCCCTTATTGACTGGAGTTTTCCGTTTCCCCAACCAACACATTATGCCTGGCGCTGCTCACTTTGATAACATCACCCGTAGAATGACCTGCAAAACATAAAACACAAGTATTTTTTTGAGGATGTATAGAAATATGATTTCTCCCTCATCACCCCCACCTGACTCTGAACTCCATCCTTCATATTCATAACTCCCCTCAAGAGTCATGTATTCCTGCAACCACGCCAAGAAACAACCTGGCAGTTATTTTGTTTGTGGCTATCAGGCATACACTAGGTCACCCAAGGACTGGTTTGGAGCCAGTAATCCTACTTGCATCATCACTGCTGTCACACCAAGGTCCACTCATGTCAATTCCCAGGCCTTCTGCAGAAGTGAAGATCTTCCACCACTTCTCCTTGAGGTTAATCCTTAGTATCAGAAGAGATGACTAATACTGGTGACTAACCCTGGGGAGAAGGGGGTGGGGTGGGGAGAGAAAGCAATGGCTTTGGTGTACCTGGAGCTCCCATGAATAAGATGGTGGGTAGGTGAAAATCCTTCTGAGCAAGAACCTTAACGTTCAAGTGGCAAGGCACACTTCTTCAGTCAAGAGAGGTTCTATGCAACAAGAAAACAGTATTTTCAGACAACCATCCATGAATAGTTTACAATCAGCCTGAGGAGTGAGTCCTTAATGACACACACCAAACAAAAATTACTATAAGAAATTCGAGTCCATATAAAGGGCCCTTGAGCACTGACCCCAGTACTGAATCCGAAGCACGAATCCTTTAGCCTCTGCTCAGATGATTCCAAAATCGTTACCTGTTCTTAATGCTGTGTTATTTCATACAACCAGTCCTTTTCCTTTAGCCAAGTCTTTCCTATGCAAAGTCAAATTGCTAGCTTATCCTTGAAGAAAAAGGGGATATCAAAACTAGAAGGTCTTGATTAGTGCACTAACTTGAGGTCCGTGTCATGGTCCGGAATAGCTTGATTGAAAAGATGGTTGTAGTCAAGGCGATGGGATCACAGCGGTGCCGGCTGATAGACCATGTTCCAGGGTTCATGATTGTTGGAAGCTGTCCTAAAGGGATGGAGTTCCAAGAGGGGTTGCTGGCACCAGTATCCAGGCGATGATGTCCAGCTTATTCTTGTGACAGGCAGCATACTCGGAACCCAAGGGCGGCACAGACGGGAGACAGAGCCCTTGCGCAAGACAGATAGATGAAACCAAGCATGGGACTGAGTTTGAAAGCAGTATAAATAGCCTGGCGTGGAGATGTTAATCTGGATCGTTCTTGAAGATTACTAAACTGTCAATTAGAAGGCTGTCTCTGCCAGGAGACTGAGGCAGGAAGTAGAAGGTTGAGTAAACAAGAATATTAGGCACTGGAGTCTTCCTGATGATTACTGTTTCCTGTCAATTAGAAGGCTGTCTCTGGCAAAAAACTGGGACAGGAAATGGAGACCTTTAATTAGATGGCAGGGAAGCTGAACAATAAACAACAAGCAAGCATATCAGGCAACCTTGAGGTTAGAAGGAAACAGAGGCTTTCAACTAAACATAACCCCATGTTTGGTCAGACAGAACTTCCAAGCATTTACACTTAAACATATCATGAACCTAACAGTGCACTCAAATTAAAGCATATAGCATGCCTAAATAAAGTCACAGTAGAGTACATGGCACCTGTCCTCCTATAAAACAGTTAAATGTGCATAGCAGAGTACATGGCACCTGCCCAACTAGAAAACAGCGAAGAGTGCATAGCACAGTACGTAGCACCTACCAAACTAGAAAACAGTGACAACAATGGGGAACAAACAGCACAGTCAAACCGGGGCATGACACCAGCCATACGACATGTTCCTACAAAGTTTTTACATTGTAAAAGACTGCCCGGGGAAATATAAAAAAAAATCCTGTTTCTTTGCCATCCTGTGCTTATGCACGAGCTAGGACTGACAATCCATGAAGTTTTAACTGCAGCCAAGATTCAAGAAGAATATGCCATGCCACAGCCAGAGCCTTGGGGTTAATCTAAGATCAGTGTGAAGAGGAAAGGACTGTACTTTTACAAAACAGAATGGCTCTTGATTTTGTCCTGGTTGCCAAGATTGAAGTTTGTGCCATTGTAGGATCCGAATGTTATTCATTCATATCATGTCTCATTGAGTATACATAATCAGATTGATCACATCTGTTAAGGGATTACACAAGATTAATGATGGCTTTTTCCTTGAAAGATGGCATATAGGGTCTTGGATGAAAGGCATATTTGGGGGACTGGGGATGAAGATACTAGGGACAGTTTCAGAAATGTTCCTTTTGCTCGTCTTGCTCTATATAGTCATCAGATTTTTCATATGTTCCATTAACTGTTATAATGGAAATAAAGATTTTTCCTCTACTCCCCCCCCCCCCACTTTACCCAAAATTGAGGATGATGTAGATGACACATCTGACTGGATTATTTATATATCCCGATGATGATAAACCTCATGACATAAGCTGACCTATGAAAATTGATTTGCTTTGAAGATTGCACTTGACTAGTACAAAACGTATGGTTTGTGGAATTTAGAACTATTATTTTAGCGTATTTGTAGTAGTAGCAGCTATGTTCTTACTCAATGCTACCAAGTTGTGCCCATTTCTGATGCGTAAAGGCTAACTGTTCTGGCTGGCATTGGAGGTGAAAAATTCTTGAATATCTTGCTCAGTTTCGAAAATTTACATTTTTGTTACTATTTGAAGGTCGAGTGAGTACTGTCCCATAATTTTGTTTCTGCCCCTGCATTGTGCTCATGGTCTCCATTGGAGCCTTGTTTATGAAAACATATACATTTTTATTCTGTATATGTGCAATTTAGCAGTTATGCTCAATGGGTGCATGAGGATACCCTTGCATGCCCGATTCTGTGATTCACAGGCAAATTTTCTTTTTGTTAATAAACATTTTTAGACTTCAACACCTGCAGGAGTGCAGACTTCTTTCATACACTTCTCCACAGCCTGGGTTTTACAATCTATGTCCAGAAGTCTCCCCTTCTCCTGAGGCTGACATTTATTGGGGTGCTGCTGGACGTGACCCATATGAAAGCCAGACCTCTGCGTCAAAAGATCCTGGATATTCAGGCAATGATTCTGATGTGTCTGACTCAAGCTTGGACCCTGGGCCAGCAGATCTTCTCCATAAGATTTTATGGCCTTGTGTATCTTCTTGGTGCACCATGCCAAATAGTGGAAGAGAACCGTACAGTGGTGTCAGAGGAGATGGTGCCTACCACACAAAGGAAGTCTCTGTCCTCAGATTTTCCAGTCGCTGCATCGGGATCTGCACGAGAGGATAGATCATTCCAACTTTCTATGAGGTTGTCCATTCAGCCCTCTTCATGCTACTGTGGTCACGGATGTCTGATCGGTGAAGCTGGGATGCCCATCTGTTTCTCTGGTCTGTGTCAGAGAAGTACCTGCATATACATGTGCTCAAGCTGCAGGTGGTCTGCTTTTGCCTGAAGACCTTTCTTCCTTCCATCTCAGGGAGCACCATTCCGATTCTGTTGCACAACCTCACCACGAGTAGGAGCTACACCCCCAAAGTAACTGAGATGATCTCGAGATTGGCATTTCCATTTATGGATCGTTTTGCCATGGTCCAGAACAGGATGCGTCATACACCTTTCTCTAAATGGTTCCCTGGTCTTGTGGCCTGCTCTATGCATTTTCTGTCTATCCCCTCCTGTCCAAAGTCCTGAGGCACAACTGATTCTGATCACCCGAGGGTGGGCAAGAAGGCTCTGGTACACTGATCTGTTGGCACTCAGCATTTTAGCCGTCCCTCCACTTCCCTGCAGAGTAGTTCTGCTCTTGTAGCAGGATGGTCTGGTCCTTCATCCAGGTCCCCAGATGCTGCAGCTGCACACGTGGAGCATGAGCAGTGCCAAATAGTCTTCCAGATGAGGTTGCAGACATCATTTTGGCAGCTAGGAAGTCAGCTACTAAAACCATCCATGCAGGCCGCTGGATTAAGTTGGTTCAGCAGTATAAATCAGTAGGCATCAACCCCATTAGATCCTATCTTTCTGACTTCTTATAATTTGTGTTGTTCCTGGCTCAGCAGGGCCTGACAGCCACTACGTTAGGAGCTATCTGCTGGCCATGTCTGCTTTCATGTGTCTGCCTGATCAAACTTCCCTGTTTAGATTGCCACAAGTAACATGTTTTCTGAAAGGTTTGCTTTACTTATTCCCTCCCAGTCTCTTTGCTTTCAGTGGAATCAGAACCTTTTTTTACTTTTTGGATTGCATCTCCATTTCAGTTGGTGAATAGTTGGCAAGTTCAACTCTCTACTCTGAAAACAGTTTTGTTGGTGGTGATAACATCTGTTCACAGGGTCGGAGAACTTCCGATCATTTCAGTTTGACTGCCCTTCAGTTTTCTACCCAGATAAGTTAGTTCTTTTCACCAGTTCAATCTTCTTACCCAAGGTGGTTTCTGTGTTCCATATGGCACAAGCTATTACTCTTCCATCTTTCTTTCCTGCACCACAGCTAACTAAGAAAGGGAGTGTCTGACTGGATCCCAAGCATGCTGTGTCATATTATATCATCTGCATGTTTCACAACAGAGTTGATGACTAGCTAAAAAGGGCAAGGTGGTGACTAAGTGTACTATTTAATGTTGTGTTATCTTTTGTGTCAAGATCCTGCAGAGGGCATGCAGAGAGTATTTATGCTTATTCCAAAAGGTCTACAACTTCTTCAACAGCCCTTTCCAGAGGCATCCTGGTTTCCAAAACCTGCTGTGCGTCTACAAGGTTGTCCTTGTATACTTTTGCAAAGGACTATTGCCTCACATCTCACACATGCAGTAATGGGTGTGTTGCCAGAGCCACGTTGCATGATTTACTTGGTTTATCGGCACTACTCGGGCCCACTTCTCATGGAAATAGTGCTTTGGGACTCAATTATAAGGAGAGGAATCTGCAGGAAGGTATATCCATCATAAAAAATATTTACCTTTGGTAACTATATCACTGTTGGATGAAAAATCTTCAATCAGACTCCTCACCGCCCTCCCTCTTCACCAGTGGGCTAGTGCTATGATTAATAAGTTCTGTATATGCTGCTGTCCAGGCTTTCTTGGCTCCCCTCTGCACACTTCGATGGGGAGTAGAAAAAATATTAGGAACTAACAGCAGAGTGCGGGTTAGTGCATAATATTTCCCAGTGACATCACACCTGGAGATTGTGTCAAAGGTGGAGCTGTGTAGTATCACCTTAAGGCGCTGGGGATCATTGCCAGGGAAAACGTTTTTGAGACCAGTCTGCAGCCTGGAAGGGGTATTTATAAGGTGAGGTATCTGCGGGAAACCTATGTATCCAGCAGAAATATTGTTACAGATTGTGAGCAACTAACTATGGGCTCCATCAAATCCGATGCAGCTGGAAGCAGGACCTCGCATCCCAGCACCTCATTGTTCCTCATCTGAACCAATGCTGCGCAACGCAACTAGGAGCATGACCTTACACCATAGCCCTTGCAGCTTCTCATCATAACCGAAGCAGTGCGACGCAACTCAACCCAGGACATTGCATCGCGGGCTTTGCAGCTCTGCATCGCAACTGATGCAGAATGACACAGTGACGCACATCAAGGACATAAGGTACAATTCTCAGTAGGAGTAACCTAGACCCTGTATCCCGGGCCACGCTCCATTGTGGTCGCCCTGAACTTGTGACTTTGTCCTGGTCCGGCACGACCAGATAACTATAACTGGTGCTTCATGCTTTTTGGCACTATTTTCACTTTAAACTTAATTCATAGCTCTGGTTCTACTGATTGGATTTTTGTCATTTTGGTGTCAAATAATTTAATACATTTTACTCTATTATTCTAAATTGGTTTGGGATTTTTCTTCTATTGTGTTGTCCCTTTATTACTGTTTGTGTGCTGCATAAGCACTTTACAAATGCCTCTAAGTTAAGCCTGACTGCTGTTGTGCCAAGCTTTCTGAGGGTTAAACACAAGTTAATATAGTGACTTTTGTGGTTCACCCTGACAAGGATTGTGGCTGTTGCTTGAGAAGGGCTCACACCCCTCTAAACCAACAACCCACTTTCTCACATGAATTATCTCACTACAATCGAATGAATATCAAGGGTTCCCTTTTAGAATGCACCACTACCAGTAAGAAATATCCATGTGGTTGATCTTCATCTGCTTGCTGCAAGGGTAGAGGTGGAAGCATATTTTTGGTGGTATCGGGTGCCTTCATAGCTGCAGACATCCTTCCTTGCAATTGACAAGTCAGGGTTAATGACTTTCAGGGTCTGATTATGAGTTTGGTGGTTAATTCTGACCCACACGGAAACCCCTGTTTACGCACAAGTTGGAATTATGGGTATTTAATACGATAATTTCTGGAAGCGTTTAATAATTCAACCTTTGTTAAACTTCGGCAGGTCAAACCTGACAAAATGTAACTGTCAAGTACCCCTAACCTGAAAACTGAGCTTCCACAGGAGCAGAAGATTTTTGCCCAAATCCCAAACTCCACTGTCAACGGACTAGTCTCGTCCACGAAGAGTAAAGAGGGGGAAAGGGGTTGGGGATTGAGAAAACAGAGAGACTGCCACAGCTACGCCACCTCCTCACTGCATGTCTAGCGAGGGTATTCACAAGCGTCTGTAAATACAAGCACATGATTACTAACTCCTACCTGTATCCTCCACCCACCAGAGTAATTCTCTACTATACTCCCCCATAGAATCTTATACCTGTACAATACTGTGGTATTGCCGCTCTCTGAATAATTTGTCTTACAGCATAGTAGAACAAAAGTTATCTTAACACAGTCCTTCTTTTCTTTTACTTCATAGAAGTCGATGGTGTAGACTGCTGAGCCCTGCTGCTGGTAAGTATACGAATATTACCTACTGGCGGTCGCCAGTAGGTAGTTATAGTTAGGACCTAGTTTCCATAGGAAAAGCGTTTTTTGTTTTCCCAAAAACTTTGGCGTCGTTTGACAAATCTTCGCGAAATTTTCAAAACTATTGGGGCGCTCCGGTCAGCTCCTGTCTTGAAAGTTTCGGGGTGATTCGTCAAGCGGGGGCCGAGAAAAAAGGGGGGTCCCAAAATGCGTTTTCCCCATGTAAATTTCCATAGGAAATTTTAGACAAAGCTACAGCCCGAACTGCTGAACGGAATTACACCAAATTTAGCAAAAAGGTAGGTCTTGGTTCAGAAAGAGCCCATTTTGTTAAATGGTGTAAATCCGTTCAGTAGTTCCTGAGAAATTAAAAAAAGAAAAAATATCGATATCTGAGCACCGAGGAGGATTCGCGACCCCTCCTGAGCACGAGCTCAATTCTGATTGGCTGCCAACATTCCAAACCAGGAAGTGTTGGCAGCCATCTTGTGACTCGGTAACCGAGTCACAAGAAATCAGAAAAAAAACCATGAAAAAGAAGAAAAGGGGGCAGGGTAGAAATACCCTGACCCCCTAGGCCTGCTCAGGGGGTCCCACAAGGACCCCCAGGGCACAAAAAAGCATTTTTTTTTTTTAAACGGAAGAATTCGCACTGGGGTCGCGAATCCTGCCGTGAAAATTAAAAAAAACGAAGCGCCAGGGGGCACGTTTGCAGAGTGGTGCACGGAGGGGGTGGGGCCTGATATGACAAGTGTGCAAATACGCCCCCTGGCGTCTTGTAAATTGGGGAATTAAGTCCTCTTGAATCCTGAGGGTCCCTGGGGGCCAACTAACCCACCAGGTACCTCCAGTAAGCGCCACAGAGCTGCGTTGCAGAGTGGTGTAAAAAGGGGCGTGGCCTCAGACCATCTCTCTGCAACGCAGCTCTGTGGCACATATTGGAGGTACCTGGTGGGCTAGTTGGCCCCCAGGGACCCTCAGTATTCAAGGGGAATTAATTCCCTCATCCAACAACGCGCCAGGGGCGCGTTTGCAGAGTGGTGGAGAAAGGGGCGTGGCTTTGTCTACCCTCTCAGCAACAGCACTGCGTGGGGCTTACTGGAGGTAAGAGGTAGGCTAGTTGGCCCCTAAAGGACCCCAGCAGCTAAGGGGACTTCAATCCCCATCCAAGAGGGTGCCAGGAGCGCATTTGCAGAGTGGTGGGCAAAGGGGCGTGGCCTGAGTACTGAGTACTTCACTAATGCTGCTGTGTGGGACTTACTGGAGGTAATAGAGGGAGCTGGCCCCCAAGGATGTCCTTGGGGGCCAACTACCCCTCTTGTTACCTCCAGTAAGTCCCACACAGTGGGATTGGTAAGACGTCTTCGGAGGCCTAGCCCCCCTTTCTCCACCACTCTGCAAACGCGCCTCCTGGCAGACTACGGGATGGGGGATGAAGTCCAATTTAGTCCTGAGGGAGTTTGGGGGCCAAGAAGCCCTCCTGGTACCTCCTGTAAGTCCTACGCAGCGGAATTCCTGAGCGCTGGTCGGACGCCCAGCACCCTTTCTCCACCACTCTGCAAACGTGACTACTACTTAAAGAAGCATCTTTCTGCACCTCTGACTTAGAGGTAGTTTTAATCCCCCTGCCCTATTATGTACTAGGGCCTTACAGAGGAGGTCATGCTAATCACAGGGGTATCCCAACGCATAGTGTTCCCTAGTGTATGTAGGTGTTTTCAATGTATTATAAGTGTCTTTTAGCATAGCACTGGCTCTTGGCCTGGTTAGTCAGAGTCAGTTACCACCAGTACCCGTCAGAAAAAAGTTGGGGGCACAGGATGATTTTGCAACAAGGCCTCTTTCTGCTCCTCTGTTGGTTCTTTCTGCACATGTCTTGCTTCTTCCTGTACTTTTCTTCGTCTTTCTGGACTTCTGTTGCCTCTTTCTGCATTTCTTTTGCTTCTTTCTGTGCGTTTGTTCCTCTTTCTTCACATGTCCTACCTCTGTAGGCATAGTTAGAAATTAGCATTTAAAAACCTTTGAAATTCACTGAAAAACCATAGGTTTCAGGCACGTTATAGTTGGAAATGAGCATTTAAAAGACCTTTGAAATTCACTGAAAAACCATAGGTTTCAGGCACGTTATAGTTAGAAATTAGCATTTAAAAACCCTAGAAATTCACTGAAAAAACCACAGGTTTCAGGGATGTTATAGTTAGTTGACATTTCACTCGTACAAAACCAGAGAAATTCGTCCGTTATAGTTAGTTCAGCTAACTATAACTCGCGCCCCCGCAATGCACTGCTGATGATATCACATATTACATCATTCATGACATGGTCAGTGACATCACTGATGACATCACTGATGACATCTCAAATGACATCACTGATGACATCATCCACGTGAAAATCTGATGCACCTCCTCACACCCTAATATAACCTTTGATACACCCACTCTCAAATAGGTGTTTTCACTGTATTCTAAGTGTCTTTCAGCATAGCATTGGCTCCAGGCCTGGTTATGCAGAGCCCAGGGTCATTCAGAGTCAGTTACCACCAGTACCAGTCAGCAAAAAGTTGGGGGGTGCCCAGGGCACAGGATGACTTTGCAACAAGGCCTCTTTCTGCACCTCTGTTGGTTCTTTCTGCACATTTCTTCCTCTTTCTGGACTTCTGTTGCCTCTTTCTGCATTTCTCTTGCTTCTTTCTGCACCTTTTTTCCACTTCCTGCACATGTCCTACCTTTGTAGACATAGTTAGAAATTAGCATTTAAAAAACCTTAGAAATTCACTGAAAAAACCATAGGTTTCAGGGACGTTATAGTTAGAAATTAGCATTTAAAAACCTTTGAAATTCACTGAAAAAACCATAGGTTTCAGGGACGTTATAGTTAGAAATTAGCATTTAAAAAACCTTAGAACTTCACTGAAAAAACCACAGGTTTCAGGGACTTTATAGAGAAATTCGGACGTTATAGTTAGTTGAGCTAACTATAACTTGCGCCCCCGCAATGCACTGCTGATGACGTCACATATTACATCATTCATGACTTGGTCAGTGACATCACTGATGACATCTCAAATGACATCCCTGATATCTCAAATGACATCCCTGATGACATCACTGATGACATCATCCACGTGATAATCTGAGGCACACCCTAATATAACCTTTGATACACCCACTCTAAAATACAGACTACCATTTTCGAAACCATAGACACACCAATACCAGTTACTATATACGCACTCACTGATTCCTAGGTCTACACACACATCCACTCATTCACCCATACAGTCACTCATACATGCAGTCACTCATCAATACAACACTATCATATGCACTCATACACCTATACAGACACTCACACACCGCCACTCATCCAGAGTTACTCACACACGTAGTCAGTCATGCAAAGAATCAATCACACTTCCATTTACTAACCTATACAGTTATACACACACCACCTCACTTACTCATACAGATACTAATGCATACTTACTCTCTTATACAATCACTGATACAAGTACACACTCATCCATACAGCCACTCTCACAATCACTGACTCTCACCTATAGTCATTTATATACTCCAACTCTCACATACACTGCCTTTTACATATGTAGTTACTTGGACATGCACCACTGAGACATCCATTCACTCACCAACACACCCATACACACACTCACCCACCCATACAGCTGTTTCCACATGCACACTTTAACCCATACACCCAGTGAATAAACCACTCACACATCTATGCAGAGAGTCGCACACCTCCCACCCACCCACACAGACACTCAGGCACCCATACAAATACTCAGGCAACCAATCAGTAACCCATATAGACACTCACATAGCTACTCACCAACCCATGCAGCAGCTTACACAACAACAGACAGACTGATACAGACATTCACAGTTTAGTCACTAACCCATGCATTCAGTAAGACACATTTAATCACTCACTTATACAGTCAGTCATGCACCTACTAAATCCTCCATCCACACACTTATACACCCACTCATTCTTCAATACACCTTGGCATATATATATAAAACATATTTAACCCCTTCGCTGCTAGGCCTTTTCCCCCCCTGTGCTAAGCCTTTTTTTGGCTATTTGGGGTAGTTCGCGCTTAGGCCTCTGTAACTTTTTGACCACATAAGGTATCCACGCCAAATTTGCGTCCGTTTCTTCCAACATCCTGGGGATTCTAAAGGTACCCAGGGTTTATGGATTTCCCTGGAGGGGACCCAGAAATTAGCCAAAATACAGCTACATTTTGTTTTTTGGGGGGAAAAATGGGAAAAAAGTGCTGCAAATGAAAACGTCTGGGTTTTTCCCTGCAAATGGTATCAAAAAAGGGTTTGTGGGGCTGAAATCACCATTTCCCCAGCTTTTAGGGAATGACAGACTTTTGTCAGAAAACCAACTTTTTTTACACAGTTTTGGCATTTTTCTGGGACATAGCCTATTTTTGCTATTTTTTGTGCTTTCAACCTCCTTCCAGTTAATGGTAGAAATGGGTATGAAAGCAATAATGGATCCTGGACAGCTATACATTTTAGTAAAGTAGACAAAATTCTGAATTCAGCAAGGGGTCATTTGTGTAGATTCTTCAAGGTTTCTTTATAGAAACTAACAGTTAAATATAGGAAAAATTGAAAATTAGTTAAAAAAACAGCCTTTGTGTCAACGTTTTCACCTGTAACTTCTTCTAATTATGACAGCTCTTTGAAAGCAATATACCGTTACATCCGCGGGACCTTACTGGTTGTGGGGATATATAGGACTTGTAGGTTCACCAAGAACCCGACGAACCCAGAGCCAAAAACTGAGCAGCGACTTGCAATGGTTTTTTATTATGTACCGGGTATATAGCAATTATTCTGGGAAAATGTATACATGGAAAAATCGGTATGAAAGACACCAATGTATTTCTGAAATGGGAACAAAATATAGAGTTTAGAAACAGTAGATATTTGCACATTTCCGAAATTGGGAATACTCGTACTAGCATGAGAATTATCGGTCATTTTTCAAAATGACTTCTTTTTTACACATTGTCTTTCATTTGGAAGGCAGAAATGCATTGAAAGTCAATAGGTAATAGTTGCTTTACAAATCTGAATTACCCTAAGTCTCCCGATAAAAATGGTACCTCACTTGTGTGGGTAGGCATAGTGCCCACGACAGGAAACGACTCAAAATGCAACGTGAACACACCACATTTTCACAATGAAAATTTACCCTTTTTTTGCAAAGTGCCTAGCTGTAGTTTTTGAACCCTAGCTCTGCCGGCACCTAGGGAAACCTAGCAAACCTATACATTTTTTAATACTAGACACCCAGGGGAATCCAGGATGGGGTGACTTGACTGGCTCTCACCAGGTTCTGTTACCCAGAATCCCTTGCAAACCTAAAACAATGTAAAAAAAAACACATTTTCCTCACATTTCTGTGGTGGAAAGTTCTGGAATCTGCGTGGATCCACAAATTTCCACCCACCCCGCATTTCCCAAAGTCTTACGAGAAAAATGGTACCTCACTTGCGTGGGTAGGCCTAGTGCCCGCGACAGGAAACGGCACAAAACGCAACGTGGACACACCACAATTTCACAGTGAAAAATGACCCTTTTTTGGCAAAGTGCCCAGCTGTAGTTTTTGAACCTTAGCTCTGCCGGCACCTAGGGAAACCTAGCAAACCTATACATTTTTGAAAACTAGACACCCAGGCAAATCCAGGATGGGGCGACTTGACTGCCTCTCACCAGGTTCTGTTACCCAGAATCCCTTGCAAACCTAAACAATTGTCAAAGAAACCACATTTTCCTCACATTTCTGTGGTGGAAAGTTCTGGAATCTGCGTGGATCCACAAATTTCCACCCACCCCACGTTCCCCAAAGTCTTCCGAGAAGAATGGTACCTCACTTGTGTGGGTAGGCCTAGTGCCCGCGACAGGAAACGGCGCAAAACGCGACATGGACACAACACAATTTCACAGTGAAAAATGACCCTTTTTTGGCAAAGTGCCTAGCTGTAGTTTTTTAACCTTAGCTCTGCCGGCACCTAGGGAAACCTAGCAAACCTATACATTTTTGAAAAATAGACACCCAGGGGAATCCAGGATGGGGTGACTCGACTGCCTCTCACCAGGTTCTGTATCCCAGAATCCCTTGCAAACCTAAAAATTGTCCAAAAAAACACATTTTCCTCACATTTCTGTGGTGGAAAGTTCTGGAATCTGCGTGGATCCACAAATTTCCACCTACCCCGCGTTCCCCAAAGTCTTCCGAGAAAAATGGTACCTCACTTGCGTGGGTAGGCCTAGTGCCCGCGACAGGAAACGGCGCAAAACGCAACGTGGACACACCACAATTTCACAGTGAAAAATGACCCTTTTTTGGCAAAGTGCCTAGCTGTAGTTTTTGAACCCTAGCTCTGCCGGCACCTAGGGAAACCTAGCAAACCTATACATTTTTGAAAACTAGACACCCAGGGGAATCCAGGATGGGGTGACTTGACTGCCTCTCACCAGGTTCTGTTACCCAGAATCCCTTGCAAACCTAAAAAATTGTCAAAAAAAACACATTTTCCTCACATTTCTGTGGTGGAAAGTTCTGGAATCTGCGTGGATCCACAAATTTCCACCCACCCCGCGTTCCCCAAAGTCTTCTGAGAAAAATGGTACCTCACTTGCGTGGGTAGGCCTAGTGCCCGCGACAGGAAACGGTGCAAAACGCAACGTGGACACACCACAATTTCACAGTGAAAAATGACCCTTTTTTGGCAAAGTGCCTAGCTGTAGTTTTTTAACCCTAGCTCTGCCGGCACCTAGGGAAACCTAGCAAACCTATACATTTTTAAAAACTAGACACCCGGGGGATTCCAGGGAGGTATGGCTTGCGTGGATCCCCCAACGTTTCCTTACCCAGAATCCCCTGCAAACCTCAAATTTAGCTGAAACAAATCACTTTTTTCACACATTTTTGTGTGGGAAAGTTGTGGCATCACCGGGCTGACACAAATTTCCTACCACCCAGCGTTCCCCGGGTCTCCCGATAAAAATGGTGCCTCACTGCGTGTGGGAGGCCCAAGTACCCGCGACAGGCAAGGGCCCAAAACGTATTGAGGCAACATCAAAATTGCCTATCTCAAAACGACCTGGTTTTGCAAGGAGTCACCTGGGTTTTGGCTCCAGCTCGGCGGCCATCTAGGGAAACCTACCAAACCCATACATTTCTGAAAACTAGACACCCGGGCATTCCAGGAGGTATGGCTTGCGTGGATCCCCCAACGTTTCTTACCCAGAATCCCCTGCAAACCTCACATTTTGCTGAAAAAAATAACTTTTTCGCACATTTTGTGTGGGAAAGTTGTGGCATCACCTGGCTGACACAGATTTCCTACCACCCAGCGCTACCCCGGGTCTCTTGATAAAATGGTGCCTCACTTTGTGGGAGGCCCAAGTACCGCGCAGACAAGGGCCCAAAACGCATTGAGGCGACATCAAAATTGCCTCTCTCAAAACGACCTGGTTTTGCAAGGGGGTCCCTAGGTTTTGGCCTGTGCTCGGCGGCCATCTAGGAAACCTACAAACCACACATTTCTGAAAACTAGACACCTGGGAATTCCAGGGAGGTATGGCTTGCATGGATCTCCCAACGTTCTCTACCCAGAATCCCCTGCAATCCTCAATTTTAGCTGAAAAATCACTATTTTCACACATTTTGTGTGGGAGTTGTGGCATCATCGAGCTGACACAAATTTCTACCACCCAGCGTTCCCTCAGGTCTCCCGATAAAATGGTGCCTCACTCATGTGGGAGGCCCAGTACCGCGATAGGCAAGGGCCCAAAACATACTGAGGCTATAACAAAATTGCCTATCACAAACAACCTGGTTTTGCAAGGGATCACCTGGGTTTTGGCCTGAGCCGGCGGCCATCTAGGAAACCTACCAAACCCACACATTTCTGAAAACTGGACACCCGGGAATCCAGGAGGTATGGCTTGCGTGGATCCCCCAACGCTTTCATCCAGAATCCCTGCAAACCTCAGTTTTAGCTGAAAAATCACTTTTTCACACATTTTTGTGTGGAAGTTGTAGCATCATGGCTGACACAAATTTCTACCACCCAGCGTTCCCCAGGTCTCCCGATAAAAATGATGCCTCACTTGTGTGGGAGGCCCAAGTACCCGCGACAGACAAGGGCCCAAAACATTTTGTGATAGGCAATTTTGATGTTGCCTCAATACGTTTTGGGCCCTTGCCTGTCGCGGGTACTTGGGCCTCCCACACGAGTGAGGCACCATTTTTATCGGGAGACCCAGGGGAACGCTGGGTGGTAGGAAATTTGTGTCAGCCCAGTGATGCCACAACTTTCACACACAAAAATGTGTGAAAAAGTGATTTTTTTCAGCTAAAATTGAGGTTTGCAGGGGATTCTGGGTAAGGAAACGTTGGGGGATCCACGCAAGCCATACCTCCCTGGAATCCCCCAAGTGTCTAGTTTTCAGAAATGTGTGGGTTTGGTAGGTTTCCCTAGATGGCCGCCGAGCACAGGGCCAAAAACCCAGGTGACCCCCCTTGCAAAACCAGGTTGTTTTGTGATAGGCAATTTTGATGTTGCCTTAATACGTTTTGGGCCCTTGCCTGTCGCGGGGGTACTTGGGCCTCCCACACGAGTGAGGCACCATTTTTATCGGGAGACCTGGGGAACGCTGGGTGGTAGGAAATTTGTGTCAGCCCGGTGATGCCACAACTTTCCCACACAAAAATGTGTGAAAAAGTGATTTTTTTCAGCTAAAATTGAGGTTTGCAGGGGATTCTTGGTAAGGAAACGTTGGGGGATCCACGCAAGCCATACCTCCCTGGAATCCCCGGGTGTCTAGTTTTCAGAAATGTGTGGGTTTGGTAGGTTTCCTAGATGGCCGCCGAGCACAGGGCCAAAAATCCAGGTGACCCCCCTTGCAAAACCAGGTTGTTTTGTGATAGGCAATTTTGATGTCGCCTCAATATGTTTTGGGCCCTTGCCTGTCGCGGGTACTTGGACCTCCCACACAAGTGAGGCGCCATTTTTATCGGGAGACCCTGGGGGAACGCTGGGTGGTAGGAAATTTGTTTCAGCCCGGTGATGCCACTACTTTCCCACACAAAAATGTGTGAAAAAAGTGTTTTTGTCAGCTAAATTTGAGGTTTGCAGGGGATTCTGGGTAAGAAAATGTTGGGGGATCCACGCAAGCCATACCTCCCTGGAATCCCCCGGGTTTCTAGTTTTCAGAAATGTGTGGGTTTGGTAGGTTTCCCTAGATGGCCGCCGAGCACAGGGCCAAAAACCCAGGTGACCCCCCTTGCAAAACCAGGTTGTTTGGTGATAGGCAATTTTGATGTCGCCTCAGAAGGTTTTGGGCCCTTGCCTGTCACGGGTCCTTGACCCACCCACGCGAGTGAGGTACCATTTCTATTGGGATACTTGGAGAAAGGCGAAGGGGGAGGAAATTTGTTGTTTCTTTCTGCAGCGTGAAAATTTTGGCACAATATTGCAAGGAAAATGTGACAGACATTTTGAGGTTTGCAGGACATTGTGGGTAAGATAACTTGTTGGAATCCACAAGAGAGACATCACCATGTACTCCCATGGGTGTTTAGTTTATGACAAAATCTACAGTTGGTAGGTTATTCTTAGATGAAATGTACACCTTGGCAGAGAGACAAAAAAGACAAAGATTACTGCACAGCCATCTATTCCTCAAGCACACACACATACTGGTTGGATTTGGCACGAGGGCGAGTGATGGTTCAGTATATAAAATTTTATTAACAAGAGATTTCACAAAATGAAATGCACTGTCAATAATTGAAAGGACAAAAACTGAACCAGTGACTCGCAGCTCGTGAGCTGTAAAGCCACGTCAAGGCACCAACTGCTTTACAGGCCATTCACACACCTTTCATACATGATACACACAAGACCATTCACACCACCAGGCACAAAACCAACACATTATAACATTCACAAAAAGGGACAAGGTATACCCTGCTTGACAAAAACAGAAAAGACAAATTTTTCTACACAACCACCTATTCCTCAAACACACATACATACTGGTTGGATTTGGCACGAGGGTGAGTGATGGTTCAGTATATACAGTTGTATTAACCAGAGATTTCACAAAAATGAAATGCACTGTTAATAATTGAAAGGACGAGAAACTGAACCATTGACTCACAGCTCGTGAGCTGTAAAGCCACGACAAGGCACCAACCTCTTTACAGGCCATTCATACACCTTTCATACGTGTGACACATACAAAACCATTCACACCGCCAGCCGGGGGCCCAGCACATTACAACACTCACACCAGCAGACAGCGCCATTCAAGGGCCCATCACTTTCACACGCCCACATTCCTGACACAGCAACCACACCAGCTCACGGATTGCGTGGAGTGGCGTTGACTAGCAGTGTGTGTAGTGACCAGCAGCTAGTCACTACTCACACACCGCCAGCCAAGCGCCAGTCCACGTACACCACCAGCCGAGTGCCAGTTCACGCACACCGCCAGCCAAGCGCCAGTCCACACACACCGCCAGCCAAGCGCCAGTCCACACACACCGCCAGCCAAGCACCAGTCCATGCACACCGCCAGCCAAGCGCCAGTCCACGCACACAGCCAGTCAAGCACCAGTCCACGCACACAGCCAGTCAAGCGCCAGTCCACGCACACCGCCAGCCAAGCGCCAGTCCACGCACACCACCAGCCAAGCGCCAGTCCAAACACACCGCCAGCCAAGCACCAGTCCACACACACCGCCAGCCAAGTGCCAATCCAAACACACCGCCAGCCAAGCGCCAGTCCACGCACACCGCCAGCCAAGCGCCACTCCACGCACACCGCCATCACATTTAGGATTTTTTTATACAAATAAGAAAACACAAACAAATTGCAAATAGATACAAATCTACTAACACAAAATCTGAAACTAAATACACTACACAAATGCCAACCTTGAAACTGAACAAAAAATATTAAACAATAGAGGACAGGCAGTTCACTTTACCACTCATGGATGCTCCCAAAAATTATTTTGCGTGTGGTACATTCTAAAACAAGCAGGCACACACAGCCCAGGGTTAGAAGGACACTCGGGGCAGTACATACGAGTCTCCTTCTGCGTACCACTTCGCCAACAGACTCTACATCTCCTACTGGGAAAGTCTTTTGAGGGTGTGGGAAGAATGTGATCAGGAAAGTGGCGATCTTTCAATCTAGCCACATCCTCCACCACTCCAACTCTAGGAACACTTGCCTGTTCCACTAGAACAAGGCTGCCTATTACAGACTCCTGAAACTTAGCAAAAGTCATCTTTGACTCAGGACAAGAATCCTTGAATACAACAAAAGCATTAAAGGTTGCCAAGTGGAAAAGATGGATAGCCAACTTCTTATACCAAATGTAAGCCTTACGAAGAGCAGCATAAGGTTCCAACCTCTGATCTACTCTATCAACTCCACCCATGTGCCTATTATAGTCTAAAATGCACACAGGTTTGCGCACTTCAGCAACCTGACCCCAAACAGTCACAGGTGAAGTGCTTTCATCATGGATGGTAGTCAGCATGTAGACATCTCTCCTGTCTGAAAACTTCACAGCTAGAAGCTCCTCGCAACGCAACGCACTGCACTGTCCCCGCACAAGCTTTTGACAAACAAGTTCTTTTGGGAAACCTTTACGGTTAGAGCGGATTGTGCCACAAGCAACAGTGTCCACTTTGGCCAATTCCCTGAACAAACGCACACCAGTGTAGAAGTTATCTACATATAAATGGTGGCCTTTGTTAAAAAATCCTCTACCAAGTTCCCACACAATTTTCTCAGTCACTCCAAAAGTGGACGGACAACCAGGGGGGTTAATCCTGGATTCCTTACCGGTGTACACCCTGAAATTAGAGACATATCCAGTCCTACTGTCACACAGCATATACAACTTAATTCCATAGCGTGCCCTCTTACTAGGAATGTATTGCCTAAAAACCAAGCGGCCCTTGAACAACACCAAAGACTCATCCACTGCTATTTCTTTCCCTGGAGCATAGATCTCAGAAAATCGATCAACAAAGTGATCAATGACAGGCCGCATCTTAAAAAGACGGTCACAATCAGGGTGATCTCGTGCCAACGCTAAACCATTATCGACAAAATGCAGCATCCGAAGCAGAAGCAAATACCTATCACGACTCATGACTGCCGGAAAAATAGCTGTTGAACCCAGGAACTTCTTCATCTCTTCCAGATTTGTGGGAGTCCACCGGGTAGCTCTAGAGTGGGGCTTAAGGCTGGCACTGTTGTCCCTCAAAAACTGTTCGGCATACAAATTAGTCTGCTCAACAATCTCTGCCAAAAATACATCGTCCATAAACAACTGAAAAAAATGTATTGGCAAAAGGTTTTTAGTATTCACTCTACACCCTGGAACACCAGTAAAGTCTGGCAATTCCGGCTGCACCATGCCTGGGGCAACCCAGAGGTCAGCACTTTCAACGGGAAGCCTTGCAGCCCCAGGCTGCAGCCCAGATGCCTCTTGCCGCACTATCGGCACATCAATGTCCTCCTCTAACACAGGCACTTCATCTGCACTAAGAGTAGCTTCATCCGCACTGAGAGTAGCTTCATCATCCGATGACTCTATGTGGAGAGAAAACTCACTGCCTGAATCTTCCCCTCCCTCCTCTGCCTCAGATGCAGAGTCAGTCTCTGAACCATGGTCAGAGGAAGACTCAAAAAGCATACCAACAACCTGCTGAGCAGTAATCCTGCGGCTAGCCATTATCCTTACTAAGAAAGGAGACTGCACAAACAAGTCAACAACAACCAACACTGTGCAAAATAAGTAAAAAAATGTGTGCCTTTATCACAAAGATCTATATACTCAAAAACTATACGATTCACTTGCAAGAGACAGCTACACTCACCAGCACCTACTCTGCAGAGACACAGCAAAAACCAACGATATCCCACTAGAAAGAAAAAAACAAAACCAATTACTCACAAGACAACAAAATACACATCGAGCACAAATGCAAAAAGTTTTTGACACTCAAAAACAGAAGCCGAACATACTGCTATTATTACACCATTTGCAAAAACACATTCATGCAGAGAAATGAAACTCATTTACATTGTACACAAAAAGTCTCTTACCAAACACATGCAACTACACAAACAGCAGAACCACCAGTAACGAAACCGCAACCTGGAACAGTCTAAAGAGCAACAGCCTTGAACTAGAACAAAAAGGGAGAAATAAAGCATTACAATTGCAATTCACAAGAAATAAAACAATTAACACGCTATGTCACTACCCAAATGGTCAATCGGCCAGATGGGCCTTCAAATAGGGCTGAGAAAAATGGGGGGTGATCTTGCCCAAGGGATCGGGTGAGGTTGTCTGCCAGGCCAATCTGTCCCCCAGGTGGGGCAGAAAACAGCAGACAGAAATGTGTCCCCCTTGCAAAAGTAATAAATCCCTGGTGCCTAGTAGGGTTTTCTGCCTCCCCTCCCGCCTAGGGCAGAAAGGCCAAAAAAAGGGGCAGATCTGTCCCCAGGAGGGGCAGAAAAAACTTTAACCAAATGTTACCCCCTTGGAAGCAACCATGTCGCTTCCATTACACACAAAACAAAATCCCTGGTGCCTAGTGGGGTTTTCTGCCCCCCCCCCCTGGGGGCAGAAAGGCCCAATAAAAATGCCGATCTGCCCCCAGGGGGGGCAGAATACACATTTTAAAAAAAATTGCCCCCTGGAAGCGACCCTTGCCCAAGGGGTTGCTTCCATTTAAATTTTACATAACACCCTGGTGTCTAGTGGGGGTTTCTGGGGGCAGAAAGGCCAAAAAACGGGCCGGGCAGAATTCCCATTACAAAAAAATTGGCCCCCTGGAAGTGACCCTTGCCCAAGGGGTCGCTTCCATTTCAATTTAAAATAATTCCCTGGTGTCTAGTGGGCCAAAAAAACGGGGCGATCTGCCCCCAGGGGGGGGCAGAATTTCCATACTAAAAAAATTGGCCCCCTGGAAGCGACCCTTGCCCAAGGGGTCGCTTCCATTTAAATTTTCTAATAATCCCTGGCTCTAGTGGGCTTTTCTGCCCCCCCTGGGGCCAGAAACGGCCAAAAAAACAGCCGATCTGTCCCCAGGGGGGGCAGAAAAGTCTTTAAATTAATTGGCCCCCATAGGAAGCGACCCTTGTCCAAGGGGTCGCTTCCTTTTTTCCAAAAAAGACATCCCTGGTGTCTAGTGGGGCATTCCTGCTGCACGATCGCGACGCTGTGCGCGATTGTGAAGCAGGAATGCCCTGCATTGAGACATCAGGGGAGAGGAAATACTCTTGCCTCTCCCCCGATGCCTCAATGCGTGTGCATCTGGCCCCCCCGCCCCACCGGAGCACACAAACACTCACCCTCTCCTTGGGACGCCTGAAAGTAAATGGCTTCCAGGCGTCCCAGCGCTTCCTGATGACGTCGGCGCGCGCTGTCTGCGCTGACTTCACAGGATCGCCGAGGGGGGGTCGGGGGTGGCAGCGGAAGCTCTTCCGCTGCCATCCCCCTTTGTGGCAACATGTTGGGCTGCCCATGGGGGAGCGCCAGCGCTTCCCCCATGGGTGGGTGCCATGACGGAGCGGTTCCGTCATGAGCACAGCCCAACCGATGCTCATGACGGAACCGCTCCGTCATGAGCATCGAAGGGGTTAAACTTTACAGAAACACACAGTCACTGGATGATGTCATCAGTTATGTCATTTGAGATGTCATCAGTGATGTCATCAGTGATGTCACTGACCATGTCATGAATTATGTAATATGTGACATCATCAGCAGTGCATTGTGGGCGCGAGTTATAGTTAGCTGAACTAACTATAACGGCCAAATTTCTCTGGTTTTGTACGAGTGAAATGTCCAACTAACTATAACGTCCCTGAAACCTGTGGTTTTTTCAGTGAATATATATATATATATATATATCTGTATTCACTATTGACTCAGTATACTTCTTGTAGATTCTTCTTTGTAGGCCACGCTGCAGTTGCACAGGTATATATAGACTTAATCTGTTCTAGAATTCAAGTCTCTTTATTATTTAAATCAGAGCCTGGTTTCACGAGTGTTTCCAAATTGGAATGCCTCAATCAGAGTTCAAATGCCTAAAGTCTCTGACAAAAAGTTCGATTATTAAACTGTCTCTGAGTTCACCTCCAAATGTCAAAACGGTAAATAGATTAATGGAAACTGAGTTCATTCACTTACTGGTGTCGTCTTCACCAGCTTACTGCTGCCAAATATGAATTCCATCCTCAGAATTCGATGCGAGAGGAATTCTTATTCACCATAACTGAGAAATAACTGGACGTACGCTGGGAAATAGGGAAAAGAACTTCCTGGAAAAATGCAGACTGAACTGCCACCCACAGTTCGATAGAGCGCTGAACTGCGCAGTGAGTTCCTGACTGGAATTTCACTGCGCCCAACAGAGACACTGCTTCTTCTTTGAATTTGACGGTTGAAGTGCGCTGACTACCAGGTGCGTGACCGCGAAGGCAGCACACTTCCTGTCAACCCTAAAAACACTAGGGCGCTAACCTGCGGTTTTTAGATCGGCGAACCGCCATCTTGGAAAACCGCTTCTCACGTACTTAACCTTGCCTCCACTGCTTCTGCGAGAGCCCCTGCATGGTGATGAAAAGCTGCCAGAAAGGTAAGTCAAAGGAAATCTTTTTAGTTTGGAGCCCTGACTGGGAAAATACCGCTTAACCTTGTACTTGGGTAAGTCAATCCTGACAGTACCCCCCACCAAGGCCCCTCCTCCTCCTTCCTTGGGCTTATTAGGATGGGTTTTGTGAAACTCTCGAACCAAACGAGGGGCATGAATATATAAACTGGGTTCCCATGACCTCTCCTCGGCACCATAGCCCTTCCAATCCACTAAATAGTAAAGCTTTCCTTTAGTTCTTTTCGAGTCTAGAATACGTTTGACTTCAAATTCTTCTTCTGATTGCAATTGTAGTGGGGCAGGTGGCGGATCTTTTCTTAAATCTGGAGGATTCTTTTTAACCAAAGAGACATGGAAAACTGGATGGATTTTTAACTGACTGGGAAGCTTAATCTTCAAACTGACTGGGTTTACCATCTTTTCTACCTCAAAAGGGCCAATGAATCGAGGCTGGAATTTTCTATTTCCCTTTAAACGCATATTGCGTGTAGACATCCAAACCTTATCTCCAGGCTCATAAACTGGGCTCTCTCTCCTTCTTTTATCTGCCTGCTTCTTATAGGAATCTTTTGCCTTCACCAGATTTTCAGTGGCTATCAGATAGGCCTTTTGTAAATCTCTGACTACAACTTCTACTGTTGGAACCTCACTCTCTACTTTTCCCACTGCCATGTTGGGATTCCTGCCTGAGTTCAGGAAGAAAGGAGAATATCCGGTGGCAGAATGAACCGCATTGTTATAGGTGAACTCTGCCGCCCTTATCAAGGTGGGCCAGTCACCCTCTTGATCCATAAGATACAGGCGCAGATATTGCTCCAGATCTTGGTTCACAATCTCGGTTTCACCGTCGGTTTCTGGGTGGAAACCAGTAGACAATCGAGAATCGACTCCCAAATGCTTCAAAAAGGCCCTCCAAAAATGAGAGATGAATTGTGGCCCCCTGTCGGAAATTACCACCTTGGGAATTCCATGTGTCTTAACAATGTATTGGGAGAACAATGTGGCCAACTGTTTAGCATTTGGAATGGATTTTAGCGGGACAAAATGACTCATTTTGGAAAAGTGATCTACTACCACCCAGATGGTTGAGTAGCCCTGACTGGAGGGTAAATCCACAATAAAATCCATGGAGACAGTATGCCAAGGATATGGGGCTACAGGTATTGGCATTAGCGAACCTTGTGGAGCCTGCCTGATGACCTTCCCTTTGACACATTGTTCACAAGATGCCACATATTGTCTCACCTGAGCTTCAATCTCTGGCCACCAAAATTCACGCCTTATCAATTCCACAGTCTTTTTCACTCCTTTGTGTCCAGCCAGTGGATTATCGTGACAGAGCTGAATGACCTCTTTACGCAAATCTTCTCCTGGAACAAATAGTTTTCCTTGAAAATAAGGTTTTCCTTGCTTTATTTCTCTTTCCGGATCCAACTTAACCCAGTCTAAAATCTCCTCTTCAGAAAGAGCTGTCTTAAGTCTATCTTCCAATTCAGTAAAAGAAATGGTTCCAATGATTTTTTCTTCTGGAATAATCAGCTCCAACTTGGTCACTTCTTGAATATCACCTGAATGTATGCGAGACAACGCGTCTGCCTTACCATTGACCGATCCAGGTTTGTAGGTCAACAGGAAATTGTAATCGGTGAAGAAAAGAGACCACCTCAATTGTCTGGGAGTAAGAATTCGAGCTGATTTTAAAAACTGCAAATTCTTGTGGTCCGTAAAGACTGTAGTTTCATGTTTCGCTCCCAAGAGATAGTGCCTCCATTCCTGGAAGGCATCCTTCACTGCTAGCAACTCTTTATCCGCAATGGAATAGTTAATTTCTGCCGCCGTTAGTTTTCTTGATCGATAGGCTACAGGATGGAGTTGACCAGTTAGTTTATCTCTCAGCGACAGAATTCCTCCGATAGCTAGGTTGGAGGCATCAGCTTCCACAAAAAATGGTTCTTCTGTATTAGGATGCAAAAGTACCGGAGCTGTTATGAAGGTATCTTTCAAAAACTGAAAAGCTTTCTCGGTTTCTGGACTCCAAATGAACTTCTCTTTCTTCTTCAAAAGACGGGTGAGAGGGCATACCTTTTCCGAAAAATTGGGGATGAATCGTCTGTAAAAATTTGCAAATGCAAGAAAGCTTTGTACTTGTTTTACATTTTGTGGAGCTGGACAATCCTTAATTGCTTTCACCTTTGCTTCATCCATGGAAACTCCTTCGGGAGACAGCACAAAACCCAAAAATTCAACTCTGTTGGTATGAAACTTACACTTTTCCAGCTTCACATAAAGTTGATGATTTATCAGCTTCTCCAAAATAGCTTGTACATGCTGAATGTGTTCCTCCTGGTTTGCAGAAAATATGAGTATATCATCAATATAGACCACTGCAAAACGATCCAAAAATTCTCTAAGTATGTTATTGACAAAGTGCTGGAAAGCCGCTGGCGCATTGCACAAACCAAACGGCATCACCTGATATTCAAAGAGACCAAAACGAGTGCGGAATGCCGTCTTCCACTCTTCGCCCTCGGCCATACGTACCAGATGGTAAGCCCCTCTCAGGTCAGGTTTGGTGTATATTCGAGCTTCTTTTACCTGATCCAAGAGTTCTGAAATCAGGGGCAGAGGGTACCGGTTCTTCTTAGTGACCTGATTTAAAGCTCAGTAATCTATGCAAGTCCGAAGCTTCCCATCCTTCTTAGGAATGAAAAAAAGCGGCGAGGAGACAGGAGACTGCGAAGGTCTGATGAAACCATTGGACAAATATTAGTCTAAATATTCCTTCAGATGTTTGTTCTCAGCTTCAGAGAGGGCATAGATTCTGCTGCAGGGTAGTGAAGAACCGGGTTCTAATTCTATTTTACAATCGTATTCCCGATGTGGAGGTAATTTCTGAGCCTCCTGCTCATCAAAAACTGCAGCCAGATCGCGATATTCTCTGGGAATCTCATGTACTTCAACAGTTCCAATCACGTGACTCTGCTCCGCCAACAGGGACGAAGATGACAGTAAGAGATCTGGAATACTCTCGTTGAAGCAGTGATGTTTACAATATTCAGAGTTTAATTCCACTGTTCTTTTGGCCCAATCAATCCTGGGATTGTGTTCGGTTAGCCACGGCAAGCCAAGAATAAGTTGGGATTGCGGGGCATCAATTAGACTAAATTTCAACAAACTTCGATGATGACCAGGACCAATTAATAAGATTTCCTTGGTATCGAAGTTAATGGGTCCATAATATAAGTTAGTCCCAACAACACCTCGAACTGGTTCTGTCCTTTCTTTTCTTCAAAATTAAATTCCGAGCAACTTAGCAAATTTTATATCGCAGAAATTTCCAGTTGCCCCAGAATCAATCATGACGGACACCTGATCAACCTCTGAACTTCCAAATTTGATTAAACTGGAAATAATTAAATGCGGAGCAGAGGATTGTAAGGTATTGGCAACCAATTGGGAATCTGGAGTTGGCTTATCTGCGCTCACCAGAGCAACTCCTCCTACTGGTGAAGCCTGTCTTTTACCAAAAACGAGTTCTTTGGCTTCTTAGGGCACTCTTTCACGAAATGCCCCACGGCTCCACAATACATACAAAGCTTCCCATTTCTACGCTTTTCTCTCTCTTCCTTAGTCAATGGACTTCGAACCGTGCCTATTTGCATAGGTTCCTCACTTGACGAGGCTTCACTGGATTTTACCATATATGATTTGACTCTATCCAAACGAAGAGGAAAGTGTCTTACTTCTTTCCGACGTCCGTTTTTTCTTTCACTCTGACGTTGGTCAATTTGTAGAACCAGATCAATTAATTCGGAAACCTCTGTAGGTCTCTTGGGGATTTGAGCCAAACCATCCTTTAATTCGTCCTTCAGTCCTCTGTAGAAGATGGCGGCTCTTTTGGCTTCTGGCCAATTGGTTTCAACGATAAGCTTGTTAAACTGCGCAAGATATGCAATCAACTCACGGTTTCCTTGCTTGAGGTCTAGCAGCTCATTGTCAGTAGTTTGTGAGATGGTGCGCCGATCAAAAATGCGCAAAAACTCAATTTTAAATCGGTCAAAGTCATAAAGTATGGGATCATTACTATTAACCAAAGACATGGACCAAGCTGCGGCGTCGCCACTCAGGTAAGACAAAATGAAAGCTATCTTGGATTGGTCTTCTTTGAAAATTATGGGTCTGCACAAAAAAGGCAGAGAGCACTGCGTAAGGAAAAGTGTAGCCTTATGGGGATCTCCAATTAATCTTTCTGGAGCTGCAAGAGGAATTGTGGGAGAAATGGTATGTATTACCTGTGTAGTTAACTCTGCTGCTGATGGAGAAGGAGAGAATTGCTGAGATTTTTGTTCTTTGGACTGGGAATGGGACCCACCCACCAACTCATCTACTCTTTGTCTAAGATAGCTGGTCTCCTGACTGGATTTCCTCATCTCGTCTCTAAGGGCCTTGTTTTCCTCCATAGTTTCACATAACTGTTTCTGTAAACCTTCTAAAACAGAAGCCAAAGCCTTAACGTCTAAACATTCAGCCATTCTGACGGGTGGAAGTAATTAGGTTTTGGAACTTCAATCTGTCAAGTACCACTAACCTGAAAACTGAGCTTCCACAGGAGCAGAAGATTTTTGCCCAAATCCCAAACTCCACTGTCAACGGACTAGTCTCGTCCACGAACAGTAAAGAGGGGGAAAGGGGTTGGGGATTGAGAAAACAGAGAGACTGCCACAGCTACGCCACCTCCTCACTGGATGTCTAGCGAGGGTCTTCACAAGCGTCTGTAAATACAAGCACAGGATTACTAACTCCTACCTGTATCCTCCACCCACCAGAGTAATTCTCTACTATACTCCCCTATAGAATCTTATACCTGTACAATACTGTGGTATTGCCGCTCTCTGAATAATTTGTCTTACAGCATAGTAGAACAAAAGTTACCTTAACACAGTGCTTCTTTTCTTTTACTTCATAGAAGTCGATGGTGTAGACTGCTGAGCCCTGCTGCTGGTAAGTATACGAATATATATATATATATATATTCCCTTGACAAAACCAATATGCGTGCTCTCAGGAAAAACACAGATCCACGACTCGAAATGCTGACTGCAAAGCGTTTAATTACATGACGCGTTTCGAATGCTGCTGCATTCTTGGTCACATATATATATATCTGTATTCACTATTGACTCAGTATACTTCTTGTAGATTCTTCTTTGTAGGCTACGCTGTAGTTGCACAGGTATATATAGACTTAATCTGTTTTAGAATTTAAGTATCTTTATTATTTAAATCAGAGCCTGGTTTCACGAGTGTTTCCAAATTGGAATGCCTCAATCAGAGTTCAAATGCCTAAAGTCTCTGACAGAAAGTTTGATTATTAAACTGTCTCTGAGTTCACCTCCAAATGTCAAAACGGTAAATAGATGAATGGAAACTGAGTTCATTCACTTACTGGTGTCGTCTTCACCAGCTTACTGCTGCCAAATATGAATTCCATCCTCAGAATTCGATGCGAGAGGAATTCTTATTCACCATACCTGAGAAATAACTGGACGTACGCTGGGAAATAGGGAAAAGAACTTCCTGGAAAAATGCAGACTGAACTGCCACCCACAGTTCGATAGAGCGCTGAACTGTGCAGTGAGTTCCTGACTGGAATTTCACTGTGCCCAACAGAGACACTGCTTCTTCTTTGAATTTGATGGTTGAAGTGCGCTGACTACCAGGTGCGTGAGCGCGAAGGCAGCACACTTCCCGTCAACCCTAAAAACACTAGAGCGCTAACCTGCGGTTTTCAGATCGGCGAACCGCCATCTTGGAAAACCGCTTCTCATGTACTTAACCTTGCCTCCACTGCTTCTGCAAGAGCCCCTGCATGGTGATGAAAAGCTGCCAGAAAGGTAAGTCAAAGGAAATCTTTTTAGTTTGGAGCCCTGACTGGGAAAATACTGCTTAACCTAGTACTTGGGTAAGGCAATCCTGACAGTAATGGGGTAAAACCCAATAGTAATTACAGTATCCTGTGGATTTGGGTGCGCTAACCACCAAAATCCACATGTTAGTCCCCAACAACTTGTAATAGGTGGTATTTAATGCACTCAATAAATAACGTACTAACGTGGTATCATTACTTATCATGTGCAATAAATACCACCAGTACTCGTAATCAGGCCCTCAATAGCTTGTACCCACAATCGAGAGTGCTGTAAGAGAAGTGATGCTTAACAGCATCTATTCTCTGCTGCTATTACCTATGTTTAAAATTAAAACATTAACAGCGGACTGTCTCCAATTGTCAAGAAAATAACACAATAGAATTGAAAAATTATATGTGAATGGGCAATTAGTTGTCAGGCTCCAGTAGTTCAGACCAAAGTATGTATCACAGGCTGCCAACCCAACAGTAATCAGAATCTGATGGAAACAGAAAAGTATAGAACATTTCTTCTATAGTTAACAGCGCTGTAGTGTTTAAATTGTGCAATAATGTATTCCGTACTTTAGAACAGTCAAAAGGGACATGCACAGTACAGCTACTTTGACAGGTACCAGCAAGGTTTGTGGGTGAACTGCTGCATATGTAGAGATGTGAAAAACTACCAAACAAAACTATATCTGTCTAGTTAGATTGTTAAGGAGATTTGGATAAGTAGGTGCTCTGAATGTACTAAATGTAATCTCTTTGAATCCACTTATAAATAGTGGTCTAAAAGACAGGTAGTAACTGACCTCCATGGGAAGAGACTATCCTATTACTGCACTGGTTATTAACAGCTGACCTATGCTGTCAACTGGAAAGTCTGAGAATGGGGTATCGTTAATGCAAGATGAGTATTCATGGATTATATAATTTCCAAAACAGTAGCAGTAGTGATCCTTGGAGAGCACAGGTCAAAGTCCCAATCTATCCCTAAATCATGTGCCACTCCTAGAGTTCCGACTGCTCACAAAACTCCATGTCAAGCCAAATATTTTTTCACTGGGAGTAGGGCAACAATATATCCTTGCTATAATTGTACATCCAATTACAATTGCTTGTAGCTGTATTCACTCTTTTTGAATCCAATCCTTCCATGCAAAATCTTTTCTTTTCATTTTAATCAATCACCAAACATTGATATTTATTTCATACAAAGTTCTTTCTATTCAATACCCAATTTTCAAACATACATTTTGGCAGACCCAGCCAACGCGTTTCATCCCTTATAGGGACATCAGCAGGGCCTAAATATTTTTTACATATATACAAAATAAGTGCTTCGCATGAGTTCAAATTGTTCAACATTTTTTTCATTTTTTACACTTTTCCTATTTTTTTGCTTTTTATCTCATTTTAAATAAAAGCAATTCATACTTTAGAAATGTGTACAAGTCACATTTCTGTGTGACTTGATCCGAGATTGCCTAAAATATACGCCATTACTTTGCCTAACTATACACAACTGATTCTTATCTATCTCAACCCCAGTTTTCCATCATGCTTTGAGTGATTACAGCTAATCTATGCATGTTACTTAATATTGCTAAATCACAGTTTTTCATTCTTTTATACATGTTCCAAAATGTGTATAAAGGAGAACCAGTGTATTACCTACATTTGTTTGTGGCTTCATTTCTAAGTCTACACAATCGGGGGGACATGGGCATTTAGGATCGAGGTCCAGCTTACAGGCCAGGGAACATATAAATCAGACAAAAGGGTATGCAGTTCCTAAGGAAGGGAAGAGGAGGTCAATTGGGAGGCGGGAGGCCAGGTAAGAGAAGGACTAGGAAGGGGGGAGTGCTCCAATAAGGAGCAAGGGCCCTCACACACCCCGAGAGGTGTCATGCTTCATCATAGGGCAGCTCCACGTTGGGCCGGCGCTTCATGCCCAACGGGCCCGGCAGGGGGGCTCTTTGCCGGAGGTCTTCTGGATTGTAAGCCGGTGGCCCTATATGATGGGGTGGTGGGGCAAACGAGTGGTGAGTAGAGTAGAGTGGGTGCGGTGAGTGTGTTAAAAATAGCTATGAGTGTCCATAGGAACCTTTAATTACTGGACACTGATGCTATGGCTAAAAACAGACTACAAGAGTCGTGGCTGGCTAGGAGAATTAAACCTGCTACAGCTCGATGTATGTGATGGTGGGTTAAAGTGGTTAAAAGGTCATTTCTAAGTCACCATTCTCTCAGTCTTTATTCTCTTTATATAATTGGTCTCACTTTCAAAAAACATATTTACCATGATTTTATATTTCTGTACAACAATTTCATTGTTCATTTTCAAAGCTCTCTTTCCTTCCTAGTAATATTCCTTTCAATTTAAGTAACTCATATTTCTAACTATTTCACACCTCACATGCACTTAAATGCTCTTGTCCTTACCCATCGTGAACCCGGTTACCTTTCAATCCACAACACCTCTCATGCATTCAGATTCATGGCTCTCATGCGGCTAGACACCGAGCACTTGCATTCTGATATTTCCCAATCCGATTCACTCCATTCCTGTTCCAAACCCTCCTCATGTCACTCTTACTCATGTTTGTTCAATTGCTACCTTATTGGTTCAGTTTGCCCTCCATTGGTTGCATACCTACTTGTCAAAAATCCCCACACAAGGAAGCTAATAGTTAACTATCAGCAACTTCTCCTTTCGTCACATCAGAACATTCATGTGCTTAGTTCAAATATTCTCCCCCCTTTCTTAGCGTCAAGCTTGACGTGCCTCGGGCTCCCGTAATCTCCTCGAATTGCTTGATCACACAGTGCCGCGTTCTAATCTTTAAATAACCCTTCAATTAGGAGGATAGGTTTCACCTGTGCTAAATCCTCAAACCTTCCTATTTTTCTCTCCAGCATGGGCGCCATCTTACAGGGGCTTCCTGGCCATTCAGTATACAGTATCGTACTCGATAATCTTAAATATCTCTAAATCCTTTCTTTAACCCATATTCTTATGTTTACCTGGATGTTCCTCAAATCACTCCCATTAAGGTTATGTGTCCTGATGTAATCCTTGTTTATTTCCATATTCTAAAGTTTTTTTGTCGGACACCATCTTACTTCGCTTTTTTTACTATGTAGGCATGAAACAAATAGTATTTTCCGTAAATGACTCATAAGTTTTGCAAAATGATCTATCACATAAATATAACTACCATTCACATATTATTATTTTATTAGATTTTCTTAAGTTGTATGCAATATATATATTCATCTCGCTTTATTTTTATGTATATTTATGGTCCTTATGTCTACGTTTCAATCCTATATAGTGGGTGGCATCTTGCACCGCCTCTTCCCATATATTCAATAAATAAATCGCAAACCCATATCCTGTAGATTCTTTATAGTGCATTTCTATGGTCCCTGTGTCTATGTTCCAATTCTATAAAGTGGGTGCCATCTTGCACCAATTCTATACAGCGGGTGCCATCTTCGCCGCCTCTTCCCATATATTCAATGAATAAGTCGCAATTATTCCTAGTGTGATACATCCTCCTATCTTTTATTTAATTTTATTATTACATGAGGGATATGTTTCATATTTTCTCAGGTGGCGGTTCTGTTTAAATTACCATTTGTACAAGAATTGGTATATTAGACCATGTGCCATTTGAATTATTTCTTTCCTCCCATCTAGACATTATCCTGCATTTATTCTCCCATATTATGAGTGTGTTATAAGTATTCATTCATCTTCAGCTTCCTTTCTTCTTCCTTATTCCTGGTACGATAAAAGTATTCATTCATCCCTTGTTTTTCTTAATTTCATGGTTACATAGACCATACGTTCCATATTTGGGGGCCTACCTTCCCGACCCTCTTCACCTCAACATCCACCTTAGTGATTATGCATCAATAAAGTCATCCTGACCTGCATGTGCAACTTTCAGAACCTGTCATATTCCTTATTTTTCCATATACCACATGTCACCCTGAAGTGGGGTACTTTTTGAAGTTACTATCACCTAATACAATGTTCTGGCTTCCTACATTCTAGCATCACCTTCCTTTGTACGTCACTAGGACGGAAACATATTCACTATCCATCCATCAGGGACTTCCTGTATGCCCTATGTCCAGTGCAGTATAAGCAACCATGAGATTCCTGCGGCGCAGCGGACCTCAGCCTAATATCATTCATACAGTGGTCCTATAGGAAATAATAAGTAGTTCCTGCTCTGTATTCAAACCGTCTTCCACAGACCTCCATTTTGCTATCCATTTTGCTTCAGCCTGCTTTGGCATCAGTTCTCTATCTCCCCCCCCCAGGTCTGGGGTTAATCTTTTGGATACCATTAAAGGTAAAAGCTCTTGTCAGTGGGGTGATTCTCTTGCATATGCTGGACATTTGGGATTTGCTATCCCTGTTTTTTACGGCTCTCTGATGTTCCTGTATGCATAATTTCAGCATCCTAATAGCTGCCCACATATATCTTTTGGCAGTTACACACTATTATATAAATCACATAAGTACTATTACAGTTTATAAATTCATTTATGTAGTATTTCCTTTTGCCAAATTGTAACTGAAGTTTTTCAATTTGTTTAGCCCCATCCGACACACACTGCATTCTGAACAGATGTAACTTCCCTTGGGTTGTTCAGGCATCCAGTCCCTGCTTCTACCCCCGGGCGTGGGCGGGGGGCGTATAACTGCATGTGACCACTCTTCTGTAGGTTACCCGTAATTTTTCAGTTATCCAGTTTGCTAGACCCGGTATCCCAAGCAGTAATCTCCAAAGCCTCCTTAAAATTTTGTATATCTCATTGTGCTGTATATTATATGTGGATACAAAGGCTAGTTTCCTTGCCTCTTCCTTATAAATCCTCTTCCTCATTGTGGTGCTCCTACTGGTCTGTAAAATCCTATTCTCTGCATGTTCTAAAACGTTCTCACTATAGCCTGTTTCGGAGTCTTGTTTTCAATCCCATCAATTCATCTCTAAAATTACTTTCCTCACTGCAATTTTGCCTTTTTCTCACCATTTCACTATATGGTATGCTTTCAATCACATGCTTGGGGTGCGCGCACTCCGCTCTCAGTATACTGTTTATGGCAGTGGCTTTGCAAAAGAGTTTAGTACAGATTTTCCCTTCCTTTGCAAACAGTTCTGCATCCAGAAAAGTGATTGACTTTCTGCTATGTGTCATAGTGAATGCTATGTGTCATAGTGAATTTCACATTATAAGGCTTTTCCTTAAGGTATGAGAAGTAGTCGTTCCATTCTTTCAGTGATCTGGTCCCGGTAAGCTGAATATTGTCTATGAACCTACCCCAAAAAACCACATGCAAACTCTTTCGCAAAGCCGCTGCCACAAACAGTATACTGAGAGCCCACACCCGAAGCATGTGATTGAAAGCATACCATATGGCGAAATGATGAGAATAATGCAAAATTGCAGTGAGGAAAGTGATTTTAGAGCTGAATTGAAGGGATTGAAAACAAGACTGCGAAAGAAGGGTTTTATTTAAAAATTGGATAAAAAGCAAAAAAATAGGAAAAGTGTAAAAAATGAAAACATTGTTGAACAATTTTAACTCATGCGAAGCACTGATTTTGTATATATGTAAAAAGATTTTTAGGCCCTGATGAATTCCTCATAAGGGATGAAACGCGTTGGCTGGGTCTGCCAAAATTGATGTTTGAAAATTGGTTATTGAATAAAAGAACTTTGTATGAAATAAATAGCAACTTTTGGTGACTGATTAAAAAGAAAAGACTTTGAATGCAAGGATTGGAATCAAAAAGAGTGATTACAGCTACAAGCAATTGAAATTGGATGTTCAATTATAGAAAGGATATATTGTTGCCCTCCTACTAATGAAGAAATTCATGGATTATATATCAATGAAAGTGAACAAGATGCCACAATTGCAATACATCAACACTGCAAAAGCTTTAAGTATTAAGCAAGCAATAGCTTACTTTATTCGCCTCTGTATTGTTGTGGATATGAAAAGAAATGTGTAGTATTGGCACATACTGCAACATTTTTGTTATGCTGCAATCCTGATTCATGTGTTTGCGTATGTCACTTTCCTCCAGAGGCAACTGAAAAGTCTGAATTGCCTACACTATACATTACATTACATGCACTACACCTACATTGTGCATATTTCCTGAACACTTTCTTGTGTTAGCATGTTTAAGAGCCTATTCCTGCCTGCATTTGACAAAGCACTCTATAAATTCGTTCTTGAGGTACATGGAGCCTATGAACATATATTTCCATCACTGACTGCTTAAAACCCGATAGCGATATTGACCATGAGACATCTTCAGCTGCCTCAAAAGCTGATGTGGCTATTGGCTGTTGCACCTGAGCCTAACTCAGTCTGTTATTTTTTTCCATTTCATGAAACAAGCCTGTAGTGTACACTGTACAGTATACAAGATCGCCGATGCAGCCTTAGCTTCACTTCCCCGACGCAGCCTGGAGCAAGATGGCTCTAAAAAGGGTTCTGTATTCGATATTATATGCATCCAAGTATAACCGTGGTGAGGACGCCCGGGCATCGAGTCTGTATGGTATTAAAAAACAATTCCTTTGACATATTTACATCGCGAAGACTGACCCAGGCTTGCTAGCCCCATAAAGCAGAGGGGGCTTATTGTGACCCAAGAGTAGCACCTATTGAGTCTTTAGACTCACAATATATAGCTGATCTCTACGAGCGCCAGAAACGCTTCACAAGGCATACTGAAAACAGGGGCAACACTAGTTACTGCATACAAAGAAGATGTCTAAGGGTGATTATATGGAACAGAATCAGTGTCCTTCTTCACACTGGACAACAAATTTGTTAGGGAGAGGTGTGGCGCAGCGGCCAGGGCGGCTGACTCCGGAGCGCGGGGCTCACCCAGCGAAGGAGGCAGATCAGCTCAGCATTGTGTGACTCTGGGCAATAGCTCACTTAATCTCCCCGACGGCCCTCAGCGCCTTGAGACCCTTACGGGTGATAAGTTTGCGCTTTACAAATACCGGGTTTCCATCCACAAAGCTGCGGCCTCGGCTATGAACCCCTGAGAGGAAGCAAATTCAGCTGGCATATGCTTCTTATATTCCTGGGAATATATCCACCACCCCGGGCCTCAGGGGTTATTCCACCGTAAAGGGCATAAAGGCATGGCACCTGCAGAAAACCAAGCAAATCAAGGTGTTGATATGGACACCTATTATATGTTAAAAAGGGCATGCCAATCCTACCCCAAGACTCTCAATGCAGAGACTCCTGCTTACTCTCCCACCACTCCAAAGCCTTTAGAGGACATTGTGGCTTCTGATGCAGTCTCTTCCAGACCTTGGCACCAGTCATCGGACAGCCAACCACAGATGTCAGATGACATCCAGCTGCAAACGGCTGGGATTACCACAGACATGCTAGACCTGGAGGACCTACTCCACCCACGCTCCTCCAAGTGGTCCCCTGGAGAGAAAGTAGCTGCCTATGTAGTGGGCTGGGCCGTAAGGCCCTGGAAAAAGAGGTTTGTGGCCATATTAAGGCATAATGATAGGCTCTTTCTTCAGGGCAAGGTAGCCATGATCCCAAAGATCAATGCCAAAACGTCTATGCTCTTAGCTAAAGATGTCCGAGACCCTAAAAAAGTCATTAACTGCTCCTGGAGGTCTTGGAGGACTTGATAAGTTGCTAGATGTTACAGAACCGCTCATAAAGATTTTAGACATGGTGAAAGCTTAGCAGTCAGGTTCCCTCATTTCCCCTAAATACTCTCGGGTGGGCCCAACAGGCGGTGATCTTCTTGGGCAACACTAATTGCGCTCTATCCACTGAAAAGTGGCGTTCTCTTTTAAGTGAGGCTGACCTGAAGCTAGGAGACTTGGCAGTCTCTGAGGTGGGAGCAATCGCACAGGGTGGCCTGTTTGATGAGCCTTTTATAAAGGAACATGGAAAGTTTGCCACCACCAGTGCATCATTAGACAAGGCGCACACGTCAATGAAAAGGGTCTTTGCCCCTAAGGTTTTCTCCGGCGACGGTTGTAGTAGAAACATAAACATAACATATGTATTTGTAAAGCGCACGTTCACCCCTGACGGGGTATCTTGGCGCTGAAAAACAGATGTTTATTGTTACCCAACTCAATGGTACTCATTTTATCAACCTCAGACGGATGAAGGGCTGAGTGAACCCGCCGGGATTTGAACCTGTGGCCATGAGGTCGAACACAGGCCCCTGCAGTGGATGCATTAGTCCACTGAGCAACCAGACCCGGTAGAGGACGCATGGCCATCCGTTTACCCTCCAATGCCCCATCAAAAGGCCAAAGCTCTTGGCACAGACATTGGCAAGGACAAACCAGATGTGGGGGCTTCTTCCCCTCCATAGGCTTCTAAAGACATCGTGGAGCCAGAGGAATTGTACGTGGACACATGCAAGGATCTAACCAAGGTAAGGGTTCTCCCTTCTTCCCAACTAAAAGTGGGAGGGAGACTGGCAAACTTCCTCCACAAGAGGACAGTCCTGACATTGGAAGCCTGGATCCTTCAGACAGTTCAAGGGTTCCAAATAGGATTGTGCTGTGTCTGTTTCAACCCCACAGGCTAAATCTCTTACCCTTCTCCCCTCAAGAACTACCCTTATCATTCAAGAGGTGAGAGACCTATTAGAAAAAGGGGCAATCTCTCCAGCAGCATTCCCCCCAAATGGCTATGAGAGCAATATATTTTCATAGTGGAGAAACGAGATAGTGGACAGCGGCCGGTAATCAGCCTTCAGGAGTTCAATGAGTGGCTGGTAAACCGCCACTTCAAAATAGAGGGCATCCATCTGCTATGAGATCTCCTGAGACCACGCGATTGGCTGGCATGACTCAACCTCAAGGATGCATATCTGTCTCAATATTTTCTCCACCTCGCACGTTCCTTCAGTTTGTGTGGGGCCACTAAGCCTTCGAATTCCAGACCCTACCTTTCGGCCTGTCCTCAGCACCATGGTGTTTTACGAAGGTGCTAAAGCCAGTCATGGAGTATCGCAGATCCCAGGGAGTCCACATCATAGTCTACCTGGACGACATTCTCCTAAGAGATCAGTGCCCAAGATGATTGGTAGAGTCTCTTCTGATGACAGTGCATTGCTGGAAGGTTTGGGCTTTGTTATCAATGAGAAGAAGTCTTCTTACTCCTGCTCAGAGATCAACTTTTTTGGGTTTCGTCAAAGACTTCAAGGAAATGACCTTAAGTCTTATGTCCAGGAAAATGGCAAAAATTCACTCAAGAACTCCGAAAAACACTCTCACACCAGACCACCTTGCTGAGACAGATTGGCCATTTGAGGGGCCTATTCTCGTCTTCAATACAAGCAATAACTCTGGGTCCCCTACGCTACAGGGCGCCCAAGAGTCTAAAGGTGTATCACCTGTTCAAAGGCTTGACTTATTCAGAGATGGTTCCTCTGAGGGAGAAAGTCAAAGAAGAGATGAGGTGCTGACTGGCCCATATGGAGGCTTGAAATGGGGGAGCAATCTTTGGGTCAAGTCCTGATATAATCATAGAGTCTGACACCAGCAAAACTGGCTGGGGTGCCAGATGTGGTGGTATGTCCACAGGAGGAAAATGGTCTGCACAAGAACAGCAATTGCATGTAAACTGCCTGAAACTGTTGGGGGGGGGGGGCCTTCGCAGTACAATGCTGAACCAAGGAGAAAGTTCAATGTTGGGTGTTGCTGAAGAAAAAACTACATCAAACCTGGGGGGCTTCTTGCTTGAAAAACCTTGTGGACTTAGTGAAGGAGTTCTGGCAGTTCTGCCTGGAATACAAGATCTCAATTATGGCGGAATATCTACCCTGTCAGGTCAAGAGAGTGGCAGATTGGCGCTAGAGACACTTGCAAGACCTGAGCTCGTGGAGTTTGAATTCAGAGATGTTCAGGATGATAAACCTCAGGTGGGGACTTTTCACTGTGGACCTGTTTGCATTGTGACTGGATCATCAGGTGGAAAAGTATTTCAGCTAGAGACCAGACCCGCAAGCAGCGGCCACAGATGCCTTTCTCCAAGCCTGCAGTCAGGAAAAAGGGGTAGGTGTTTCCTCCATTCATAATGATCATGAGACTGTCAGTTTAAGTCAGACGACAGAAGGCAGACCTGGAAATCATCACTACGATTTGGAGATCGCAAGCCTGGTTTCCAGTCATGATGGAACTTTTCTGGAACTGTCCAATCCCTCTACCCCAAAGTCAAGACCTTCTCCGGGATCTGCTGGGGAATCCACATCATCTGGTGTTGGAAGAAAAGCTTTAACATCTGGAGGATTACAGGGAACGAAGGAAAGTCCAGATCTTTCACATGTAGATGAACAACTCTTGTCGAAGGCATGGGTGGACAGTACGGTTAAACAATATAGATCAGCCTGGACACCATGAATGCGCTGGTGTTAGCTAAGGCGTATGGACCCTGAGGGGGCCGATGTGGTCCAGAGCAAATAACTTCAGATCGGCCAGTTCGGCTGGACACTTCCCAATAGAGGGTTCCCCGGTGGGGGAGCATCCGTTAGTTAGAAAATTGAGGAGGGGAATTTGGTTATCTCTTACCCCAGAACCCAGGTACTCATTCCTATGGAATATAAATAAAGTCATTAACTTTTTCCTCTCTTGGAAAAACAACAAGTACCTTAGTAGATTTTTTTTTTTTTTGATAAACAAACTTTATTGAGTTTTAAGCCATCAAGGACAGCAGAGATGAACACATGGCACACATGCAATACTTTACAGACTAGAGTACTCAGTCTACACAAGGTAGGAACACCCACGCCGCATATCCCATTAAACATGAGGAATGTCCACAAATGCAGATCAATGGAAACTTAAGTACATTGACCCAACCATTTTCCCCACACCTGCCCGTGCTTTCGGGGACAGCCACGGCCCTGAAAGACCACACGTTCCTGTTGCGCACACCAATACAAACCCCGTCTCCACCCCGACAGGGTTGGGGGAAGTAGGAGACATCCATCGTACAGCGATGTCTCGCTTTGCTACCAGGAGAGCTGTGCCCAGGAATGCCCTTTTGGCCCTCGTGCCTCCAGAGCCCTCAAACACCCCAAGGAGAATCAATAGGGGGGAAAGAGGAATGGCCCTCCTCAAGACATCCGACAAGTCTCGGGTCACCCTAGTCCAGTAACGATACACCACTGCACAAGTCCACACCATATGTTAAAAATCTGCTGGATCAACTCCATATCGAGGACAAGCAGAGGTGGGGCATAGGCCTGTTCGACACAGGTGAGTTGGAGATACGCAAAGTAAAGATAATAGGTTTGGACAAGCCATAAGAGAGAAAAGACCGTAAGCTCACGAGGAGCCATCAGGGCATCCCGCCAGTCCTCATCCTCCATAGGGCCCACCAAATTCTCCCAACGGGCTCTAAGGTGGTCTTGTGAATCAGGGGAATTAATGATGAGGGTGTGGTAGATCTGGGAGATTCCTCCACGGCCCAAGTTTCCGATAAGCAAATAAGCTTCCAGAGGATTAAACTCCGGGAGAACGTCAGTTGACAGGGAATGAGTGCGGCGAGAGTGTCTGAGTTGGAGATATTTATAAAATTGGGTGTGCGTAAGACTATATGTCTGCTGAAGATCTTGGAAGGATGCAAAAACAACAGTTGATGGACAGAATGCAGAACAATGTCATACATTCACCCCAGTACAGAGATCTGGGCCTAAATCCATCGTTTTTTTGCTCACCATGCCATTCCAGTTTGAACTCAGCCATTTGCAAATCAGTCTTGACCCTGTGCCTCATGGGAACAGTCCAGCCCGAACTGCCAAGCCAGGTCCTCCCTGGACTGGAAACAAGCATCCTAGGACCGGTTTCGGGGTTTCACCCCTCTTCAGCCAGGATAGCTTGATTCCAGTGGCATGGAGAGCACAGGACCCACGTCTGGGCATACCCGTCCCACTCGGGGTGACAAATGCAAAAACAACAGTTGATGGACAGAATGCAGAACAATGTCATACATTCACCCCAGTACAGAGATCTGGGCCTAAATCCATCGTTTTTTTGCTCACCATGCCATTCCAGTTTGAACTCAGCCATTTGCAAATCAGTCTTGACCCTGTGCCTCATGGGAACAGTCCAGCCCGAACTGCCAAGCCAGGTCCTCCCTGGACTGGAAACAAGCATCCTAGGACCGGTTTCGGGGTTTCACCCCTCTTCAGCCAGGATAGCTTGATTCCAGTGGCATGGAGAGCACAGGACCCACGTCTGGGCATACCCGTCCCACTCGGGGTGACAAATGCAAAAACAACAGTTTGCTGGACAGAATGCAGAACAATGTCATACATTCACCCCAGTACAGAGATCTGGGCCTAAATCCATCGTTTTTTTGCTCACCATGCCATTCCAGTTTGAACTCAGCCATTTGCAAATCAGTCTTGACCCTGTGCCTCATGGGAACAGTCCAGCCCAAACTGCCAAGCCAGGTCCTCCCTGGACTGGAAACAAGCATCCTAGGACCGGTTTCGGGGTTTCACCCCTCTTCAGCCAGGATAGCTTGATTCCAGTGGCATGGAGAGCACAGGACCCACATCTGGGCATACCCGTCCCACTCGGGGTGACAAATGCAAAAACAACAGTTGATGGACAGAATGCAGAACAATGTCATACATTCACCCCAGTACAGAGATCTGGGCCTAAATCCATCGTTTTTGCTCACCATGCCATTCCAGTTTGAACTCAGCCATTTGCAAATCAGTCTTGACCCTGTGCCTCTTGGGAACAGTCCAGCCCGAACTGCCAAGCCAGGTCCTCCCTGGACTGGAAACAAGCATCCTAGGACCGGTTTCGGGTTTCACCCTCTTCAGCCAGGATAGCTTGATTCCAGTGGCATGGAGAGCACAGGACCCACGTCTGGGCATACCCGTCCCACTCGGGGTGACAAATGCAAAAACAACAGTTGATGGACAGAATGCAGAACAATGTCATACATTCACCCCAGTACAGAGATCTGGGCCTAAATCCATCGTTTTTGCTCACCATGCCATTCCAGTTTGAACTCAGCCATTTGCAAATCAGTCTTGACCCTGTGCCTCATGGGAACAGTCCAGCCCAAACTGCCAAGCCAGGTCCTCCCTGGACTGGAAACAAGCATCCTAGGACCGGTTTCGGGGTTTCACCCCTCTTCAGCCAGGATAGCTTGATTCCAGTGGCATGGAGAGCACAGGACCCACGTCTGGGCATACCCGCCCCACTCGGGGTGACAAATGCAAAAACAACAGTTGATGGACAGAATGCAGAACAATGTCATACATTCACCCCAGTACAGAGATCTGGGCCTAAATCCATCGTTTTTTGCTCACCATGCCATTCCAGTTTGAACTCAGCCATTTGCAAATCAGTCTTGACCCTGTGCCTCATGGGAACAGTCCAGCCCGAACTGCCAAGCCAGGTCCTCCCTGGACTGGAAACAAGCATCCTAGGACCGGTTTCGGGGTTTCACCCCTCTTCAGCCAGGATAGCTTGATTCCAGTGGCATGGAGAGCACAGGACCCACGTCTGGGCATACCCGTCCCACTCTGGGTGACAAATGAAAAAACAACAGTTGATGGACAGAATGCAGAACAATGTCATACATTCACCCCAGTACAGAGATCTGGGCCTAAATCCATCGTTTTTTTGCTCACCATGCCATTCCAGTTTGAACTCAGCCATTTGCAAATCAGTCTTGACCCTGTGCCTCATGGGAACAGTCCAGCCCGAACTGCCAAGCCAGGTCCTCCCTGGACTGGAAACAAGCATCCTAGGACCGGTTTCGGGGTTTCACCCCTCTTCAGCCAGGATAGTTTGATTCCAGTGGCATGGAGAGCACAGGACCCACATCTGGGCATACCCGTCCCACTCGGGGTGACAAATGCAAAAACAACAGTTGATGGACAGAATGCAGAACAATGTCATACATTCACCCCAGTACAGAGATCTGGGCCTAAATCCATCGTTTTTTTGCTCACCATGCCATTCCAGTTTGAACTCAGCCATTTGCAAATCAGTCTTGACCCTGTGCCTCTTGGGAACAGTCCAGCCCGAACTGCCAAGCCAGGTCCTCCCTGGACTGGAAACAAGCATCCTAGGACCGGTTTCGGGTTTCACCCCTCTTCAGCCAGGATAGCTTGATTCCAGTGGCATGGAGAGCACAGGACCCACGTCTGGGCATACCCGTCCCACTCGGGTGACAAATGCAAAAACAACAGTTGATGGACAGAATGCAGAACAATGTCATACATTCACCCCATTACAGAGATCTGGGCCTAAATCCATCGTTTTTGCTCACCATGCCATTCCAGTTTGAACTCAGCCATTTGCAAATCAGTCTTGACCCTGTGCCTCATGGGAACAGTCCAGCCCGAACTGCCAAGCCAGGTCCTCCCTGGACTGAAACAAGCATCCTAGGACCGGTTTCGGGTTTCACCCCTCTTCAGCCAGGATAGCTTGATTCCAGTGGCATGGAGAGCACAGGACCCACGTCTGGGCATACCCGTCCCACTCGGGTGACAAATGCAAAAACAACAGTTTGCTGGACAGAATGCAGAACAATGTCATACATTCACCCCAGTACAGAGATCTGGGCCTAAATCCATCGTTTTTGCTCACCATGCCATTCCAGTTTGAACTCAGCCATTTGCAAATCAGTCTTGACCCTGTGCCTCATGGGAACAGTCCAGCCCAAACTGCCAAGCCAGGTCCTCCCTGGACTGGAAACAAGCATCCTAGGACCGGTTTCGGGTTTCACCCCTCTTCAGCCAGGATAGCTTGATTCCAGTGGCATGGAGAGCACAGGACCCACGTCTGGGCATACCCGTCCCACTCGGGTGACAAATGCAAAAACAACAGTTGATGGACAGAATGCAGAACAATGTCATACATTCACCCCAGTACAGAGATCTGGGCCTAAATCCATCGTTTTTTGCTCACCATGCCATTCCAGTTTGAACTCAGCCATTTGCAAATCAGTCTTGACCCTGTGCCTCATGGGAACAGTCCAGCCCGAACTGCCAAGCCAGGTCCTCCCTGGACTGGAAACAAGCATCCTAGGACCGGCTTCGGGTTTCACCCTCTTCAGCCAGGATAGCTTGATTCCAGTGGCATGGAGAGCACAGGACCCACGTCTGGGCATACCCGTCCCACTCGGGGTGACAAATGCAAAAACAACAGTTGATGGACAGAATGCAGAACAATGTCATACATTCACCCCAGTACAGAGATCTGGGCCTAAATCCATCGTTTTTTGCTCACCATGCCATTCCAGTTTGAACTCAGCCATTTGCAAATCAGTCTTGACCCTGTGCCTCATGGGAACAGTCCAGCCCGAACTGCCAAGCCAGGTCCTCCCTGGACTGGAAACAAGCATCACTACGCCACTGGAGTCAAGCTATCCTGGCTGATGAAGGCTGATAGCCTGAAACCGGTCCTAGGATGCTTGATTCCGGTCCAGGGAAGACATGGCTTGGCAGTTCGGTCTGGACTGTTCCCATGAGGCACAGGGTCAAGACTGATTTGCATATGGCTATGTCTGAACTGGGGTGGCGTGGTGAAGCAAAATAACGATGGATTAAACCCAGATCTGTGACTGGGGGTGATTGTTTGCCAATGTGCAGCATTCCGTCCATCATCTTGTGTGTTTTGCATTTCGCCCTAAGTGGGAAGGGTATGCCCAGACGTGGGTCCCGTGCTCACTACGCCACTGGAGTCAAGCTATCCTGGCTGATGAAGGCTGATAGCCTGAAACCGGTCCTAGGATGCTTGATTCCGGTCCAGGGAAGACATGGCTTGGCAGTTCGGTCTGGACTGTTCCCATGAGGCACAGGGTCAAGACTGATTTGCATATGGCTATGTCTGAACTGGGGTGGCGTGGTGAAGCAAAATAACGTATGGATTAAACCCAGATCTGTGACTGGGGGTGATTGTTTGCCAATGTGCAGCATTCCGTCCATCATCTTGTGTGTTTTGCATTTCGCCCTAAGTGGGAAGGGTATGCCCAGACGTGGGTCCCGTGCTCACTACGCCACTGGAGTCAAGCTATCCTGGCTGATGAAGGCTGATAGCCTGAAACCGGTCCTAGGATGCTTGATTCCGGTCCAGGGAAGACATGGCTTGGCAGTTCGGTCTGGACTGTTCCCATGAGGCACAGGGTCAAGACTGATTTGCATATGGCTATGTCTGAACTGGGGTGGCGTGGTGAAGCAAAACAACGATGGATTAAACCCAGATCTGTGACTGGGGGTGATTGTTTGCCAATGTGCAGCATTCCGTCCATCATCTTGTGTGTTTTGCATTTCGCCCTAAGTGGGAAGGGTATGCCCAGACGTGGGTCCCGTGCTCACTACGCCACTGGAGTCAAGCTATCCTGGCTGATGAAGGCTGATAGCCTGAAACCGGTCCTAGGATGCTTGATTCCGGTCCAGGGAAGACATGGCTTGGCAGTTCGGTCTGGACTGTTCCCATGAGGCACAGGGTCAAGACTGATTTGCATATGGCTATGTCTGAACTGGGGTGGCGTGGTGAAGCAAAATAACGATGGATTAAACCCAGATCTGTGACTGGGGGTGATTGTTTGCCAATGTGCAGCATTCCGTCCATCATCTTGTGTGTTTTGCATTTCGCCCTAAGTGGGAAGGGTATGCCCAGACGTGGTCCCGTGCTCACTACGCCACTGGAGTCAAGCTATCCTGGCTGATGAAGGCTGATAGCCTGAAACCGGTCCTAGGATGCTTGATTCCGGTCCAGGGAAGACATGGCTTGGCAGTTCGGTCTGGACTGTTCCCATGAGGCACAGGGTCAAGACTGATTTGCATATGGCTATGTCTGAACTGGGGTGGCGTGGTGAAGCAAAATAACGATGGATTAAACCCAGATCTGTGACTGGGGGTGATTGTTTGCCAATGTGCAGCATTCCATCCATCATCTTGTGTGTTTTGCATTTCGCCCTAAGTGGGAAGGGTATGCCCAGACGTGGGTCCCGTGCTCACTACGCCACTGGAGTCAAGCTATCCTGGCTGATGAAGGCTGATAGCCTGAAACCGGTCCTAGGATGCTTGATTCCGGTCCAGGGAAGACATGGCTTGGCAGTTCGGTCTGGACTGTTCCCATGAGGCACAGGGTCAAGACTGATTTGCATATGGCTATGTCTGAACTGGGGTGGCGTGGTGAAGCAAAATAACGATGGATTAAACCCAGATCTGTGACTGGGGGTGATTGTTTGCCAATGTGCAGCATTCCGTCCATCATCTTGTGTGTTTTGCATTTCGCCCTAAGTGGGAAGGGTATGCCCAGACGTGGGTCCCGTGCTCACTACGCCACTGGAGTCAAGCTATCCTGGCTGATGAAGGCTGATAGCCTGAAACCGGTCCTAGGATGCTTGATTCCGGTCCAGGGAAGACATGGCTTGGCAGTTCGGTCTGGACTGTTCCCATGAGGCACAGGGTCAAGACTGATTTGCATATGGCTATGTCTGAACTGGGGTGGCGTGGTGAAGCAAAATAACGATGGATTAAACCCAGATCTGTGACTGGGGGTGATTGTTTGCCAATGTGCAGCATTCCGTCCATCATCTTGTGTGTTTTGCATTTCGCCTCTAAGTGGGAAGGGTATGCCCAGACGTGGTCCCGTGCTCACTACGCCACTGGAGTCAAGCTATCCTGGCTGATGAAGGCTGATAGCCTGAAACCGGTCCTAGGATGCTTGATTCCGGTCCAGGGAAGACATGGCTTGGCAGTTCGGTCTGGACTGTTCCCATGAGGCACAGGGTCAAGACTGATTTGCATATGGCTATGTCTGAACTGGGGTGGCGTGGTGAAGCAAAACAACGATGGATTAAACCCAGATCTGTGACTGGGGGTGATTGTTTGCCAATGTGCAGCATTCCGTCCATCATCTTGTGTGTTTTGCATTTCGCCCTAAGTGGGAAGGGTATGCCCAGACGTGGGTCCCGTGCTCACTACGCCACTGGAGTCAAGCTATCCTGGCTGATGAAGGCTGATAGCCTGAAACCGGTCCTAGGATGCTTGATTCCGGTCCAGGGAAGACATGGCTTGGCAGTTCGGTCTGGACTGTTCCCATGAGGCACAGGGTCAAGACTGATTTGCATATGGCTATGTCTGAACTGGGGTGGCGTGGTGAAGCAAAATAACGATGGATTAAACCCAGATCTGTGACTGGGGGTGATTGTTTGCCAATGTGCAGCATTCCGTCCATCATCTTGTGTGTTTTGCATTTCGCCCTAAGTGGGAAGGGTATGCCCAGACGTGGGTCCCGTGCTCACTACGCCACTGGAGTCAAGCTATCCTGGCTGATGAAGGCTGATAGCCTGAAACCGGTCCTAGGATGCTTGATTCCGGTCCAGGGAAGACATGGCTTGGCAGTTCGGTCTGGACTGTTCCCATGAGGCACAGGGTCAAGACTGATTTGCATATGGCTATGTCTGAACTGGGGTGGCGTGGTGAAGCAAAATAACGATGGATTAAACCCAGATCTGTGACTGGGGGTGATTGTTTGCCAATGTGCAGCATTCCGTCCATCATCTTGTGTGTTTTGCATTTCGCCCTAAGTGGGAAGGGTATGCCCAGACGTGGGTCCCGTGCTCACTACGCTCACTGGAGTCAAGCTATCCTGGCTGATGAAGGCTGATAGCCTGAAACCGGTCCTAGGATGCTTGATTCCGGTCCAGGGAAGACATGGCTTGGCAGTTCGGTCTGGACTGTTCCCATGAGGCACAGGGTCAAGACTGATTTGCATATGGCTATGTCTGAACTGGGGTGGCGTGGTGAAGCAAAATAACGATGGATTAAACCCAGATCTGTGACTGGGGGTGATTGTTTGCCAATGTGCAGCATTCCGTCCATCATCTTGTGTGTTTTGCATTTCGCCCTAAGTGGGAAGGGTATGCCCAGACGTGGGTCCCGTGCTCACTACGCCACTGGAGTCAAGCTATCCTGGCTGATGAAGGCTGATAGCCTGAAACCGGTCCTAGGATGCTTGATTCCGGTCCAGGGAAGACATGGCTTGGCAGTTCGGTCTGGACTGTTCCCATGAGGCACAGGGTCAAGACTGATTTGCATATGGCTATGTCTGAACTGGGGTGGCGTGGTGAAGCAAAATAACGATGGATTAAACCCAGATCTGTGACTGGGGGTGATTGTTTGCCAATGTGCAGCATTCCGTCCATCATCTTGTGTGTTTTGCATTTCGCCCTAAGTGGGAAGGGTATGCCCAGACGTGGGTCCCGTGCTCACTACGCCACTGGAGTCAAGCTATCCTGGCTGATGAAGGCTGATAGCCTGAAACCGGTCCTAGGATGCTTGATTCCGGTCCAGGGAAGACATGGCTTGGCAGTTCGGTCTGGACTGTTCCCATGAGGCACAGGGTCAAGACTGATTTGCATATGGCTATGTCTGAACTGGGGTGGCGTGGTGAAGCAAAATAACGATGGATTAAACCCAGATCTGTGACTGGGGGTGATTGTTTGCCAATGTGCAGCATTCCGTCCATCATCTTGTGTGTTTTGCATTTCGCCCTAAGTGGGAAGGGTATGCCCAGACGTGGGTCCCGTGCTCACTACGCCACTGGAGTCAAGCTATCCTGGCTGATGAAGGCTGATAGCCTGAAACCGGTCCTAGGATGCTTGATTCCGGTCCAGGGAAGACATGGCTTGGCAGTTCGGTCTGGACTGTTCCCATGAGGCACAGGGTCAAGACTGATTTGCATATGGCTATGTCTGAACTGGGGTGGCGTGGTGAAGCAAAACAATGATGGATTAAACCCAGATCTGTGACTGGGGGTGATTGTTTGCCAATGTGCAGCATTCCGTCCATCATCTTGTGTGTTTTGCATTTCGCCCTAAGTGGGAAGGGTATGCCCAGACGTGGGTCCCGTGCTCACTACGCCACTGGAGTCAAGCTATCCTGGCTGATGAAGGCTGATAGCCTGAAACCGGTCCTAGGATGCTTGATTCCGGTCCAGGGAAGACATGGCTTGGCAGTTCGGTCTGGACTGTTCCCATGAGGCACAGGGTCAAGACTGATTTGCATATGGCTATGTCTGAACTGGGGTGGCGTGGTGAAGCAAAATAACGATGGATTAAACCCAGATCTGTGACTGGGGGTGATTGTTTGCCAATGTGCAGCATTCCGTCCATCATCTTGTGTGTTTTGCATTTCGCCCTAAGTGGGAAGGGTATGCCCAGACGTGGGTCCCGTGCTCACTACGCCACTGGAGTCAAGCTATCCTGGCTGATGAAGGCTGATAGCCTGAAACCGGTCCTAGGATGCTTGATTCCGGTCCAGGGAAGACATGGCTTGGCAGTTCGGTCTGGACTGTTCCCATGAGGCACAGGGTCAAGACTGATTTGCATATGGCTATGTCTGAACTGGGGTGGCGTGGTGAAGCAAAATAACGATGGATTAAACCCAGATCTGTGACTGGGGGTGATTGTTTGCCAATGTGCAGCATTCCGTCCATCATCTTGTGTGTTTTGCATTTCGCCCTAAGTGGGAAGGGTATGCCCAGACGTGGGTCCCGTGCTCACTACGCCACTGGAGTCAAGCTATCCTGGCTGATGAAGGCTGATAGCCTGAAACCGGTCCTAGGATGCTTGATTCCGGTCCAGGGAAGACATGGCTTGGCAGTTCGGTCTGGACTGTTCCCATGAGGCACAGGGTCAAGACTGATTTGCATATGGCTATGTCTGAACTGGGGTGGCGTGGTGAAGCAAAACAATGATGGATTAAACCCAGATCTGTGACTGGGGGTGATTGTTTGCCAATGTGCAGCATTCCGTCCATCATCTTGTGTGTTTTGCATTTCGCCCTAAGTGGGAAGGGTATGCCCAGACGTGGGTCCCGTGCTCCCTACGCCACTGGAGTCAAGCTATCCTGGCTGATGAAGGCTGATAGCCTGAAACCGGTCCTAGGATGCTTGATTCCGGTCCAGGGAAGACATGGCTTGGCAGTTCGGTCTGGACTGTTCCCATGAGGCACAGGGTCAAGACTGATTTGCATATGGCTATGTCTGAACTGGGGTGGCGTGGTGAAGCAAAATAACGATGGATTAAAACCAGATCTGTGACTGGGGGTGATTGTTTGCCAATGTGCAGCATTCCGTCCATCATCTTGTGTGTTTTGCATTTCGCCCTAAGTGGGAAGGGTATGCCCAGACGTGGGTCCCGTGCTCACTACGCCACTGGAGTCAAGCTATCCTGGCTGATGAAGGCTGATAGCCTGAAACCGGTCCTAGGATGCTTGATTCCGGTCCAGGGAAGACATGGCTTGGCAGTTCGGTCTGGACTGTTCCCATGTGGCACAGGGTCAAGACTGATTTGCATATGGCTATGTCTGAACTGGGGTGGCGTGGTGAAGCAAAATAACGATGGATTAAACCCAGATCTGTGACTGGGGGTGATTGTTTGCCAATGTGCAGCATTCCGTCCATCATCTTGTGTGTTTTGCATTTCGCCCTAAGTGGGAAGGGTATGCCCAGACGTGGGTCCCGTGCTCACTACGCCACTGGAGTCAAGCTATCCTGGCTGATGAAGGCTGATAGCCTGAAACCGGTCCTAGGATGCTTGATTCCGGTCCAGGGAAGACATGGCTTGGCAGTTCGGTCTGGACTGTTCCCATGAGGCACAGGGTCAAGACTGATTTGCATATGGCTATGTCTGAACTGGGGTGGCGTGGTGAAGCAAAATAACGATGGATTAAACCCAGATCTGTGACTGGGGGTGATTGTTTGCCAATGTGCAGCATTCCGTCCATCATCTTGTGTGTTTTGCATTTCGCCCTAAGTGGGAAGGGTATGCCCAGACGTGGGTCCCGTGCTCACTACGCCACTGGAGTCAAGCTATCCTGGCTGATGAAGGCTGATAGCCTGAAACCGGTCCTAGGATGCTTGATTCCGGTCCAGGGAAGACATGGCTTGGCAGTTCGGTCTGGACTGTTCCCATGAGGCACAGGGTCAAGACTGATTTTCATATGGCTATGTCTGAGCTGGGGTGGCGTGGTGAAGCAAAATAACGATGGATTAAACCCAGATCTGTGACTGGGGGTGATTGTTTGCCAATGTGCAGCATTCCGTCCATCATCTTGTGTGTTTTGCATTTCGCCCTAAGTGGGAAGGGTATGCCCAGACGTGGGTCCCGTGCTCACTACGCCACTGGAGTCAAGCTATCCTGGCTGATGAAGGCTGATAGCCTGAAACCGGTCCTAGGATGCTTGATTCCGGTCCAGGGAAGACATGGCTTGGCAGTTCGGTCTGGACTGTTCCCATGAGGCACAGGGTCAAGACTGATTTGCATATGGCTATGTCTGAACTGGGGTGGCGTGGTGAAGCAAAACAACGATGGATTAAACCCAGATCTGTGACTGGGGGTGATTGTTTGCCAATGTGCAGCATTCCGTCCATCATCTTGTGTGTTTTGCATTTAGCCCTAAGTGGGAAGGGTATGCCCAGACGTGGGTCCCGTGCTCACTACGCCACTGGAGTCAAGCTATCCTGGCTGATGAAGGCTGATAGCCTGAAACCGGTCCTAGGATGCTTGATTCGGTCCAGGGAAGACATGGCTTGGCAGTTCGGTCTGGACTGTTCCCATGAGGCACAGGGTCAAGACTGATTTGCATATGGCTATGTCTGAACTGGGGTGGCTTGGTGAAGCAAAATAACGATGGATTAAACCCAGATCTGTGACTGGGGGTGATTGTTTGTCAATGTGCAGCATTCCGTCCATCATCTTGTGTGTTTTGCATTTCGCCCTAAGTGGGAAGGGTATGCCCAGACGTGGGTCCCATGCTCACTACGCCACTGGAGTCAAGCTATCCTGGCTGATGAAGGCTGATAGCCTGAAACCGGTCCTAGGATGCTTGATTCCGGTCCAGGGAAGACATGGCTTGGCAGTTCGGTCTGGACTGTTCCCATGAGGCACAGGGTCAAGACTGATTTGCATATGGCTATGTCTGAACTGGGGTGGCGTGGTGAAGCAAAATAACGATGGATTAAACCCAGATCTGTGACTGGGGGTGATTGTTTGCCAATGTGCAGCATTCCGTCCATCATCTTGTGTGTTTTGCATTTCGCCCTAAGTGGGAAGGGTATGCCCAGACGTGGGTCCCGTGCTCACTACGCCACTGGAGTCAAGCTATCTTGGCTGATGAAGGCTGATAGCCTGAAACCGGTCCTAGGATGCTTGATTCCGGTCCAGGGAAGACATGGCTTGGCAGTTCGGTCTGGACTGTTCCCATGAGGCACAGGGTCAAGACTGATTTGCATATGGCTATGTCTGAACTGGGGTGGCGTGGTGAAGCAAAATAACGATGGATTAAACCCAGATCTGTGACTGGGGGTGATTGTTTGCCAATGTGCAGCATTCCGTCCATCATCTTGTGTGTTTTGCATTTCGCCCTAAGTGGGAAGGGTATGCCCAGACGTGGGTCCCGTGCTCACTACACCACTGGAGTCAAGCTATCCTGGCTGATGAAGGCTGATAGCCTGAAACCGGTCCTAGGATGCTTGATTCCGGTCCAGGGAAGACATGGCTTGGCAGTTCGGTCTGGACTGTTCCCATGAGGCACAGGGTCAAGACTGATTTGCATATGGCTATGTCTGAACTGGGGTGGCGTGGTGAAGCAAAATAACGATGGATTAAACCCAGATCTGTGACTGGGGGTGATTGTTTGCCAATGTGCAGCATTCCGTCCATCATCTTGTGTGTTTTGAAGATCTTGGAAGGAGCGGATATGAGGCCCTGACCATACATCTCCCAATCGCGAGATACCAATAAGATCCCAGGAGCAGAAACCGCTAAGCACTGCCACCTCTCTCAACCAGGTGCCTTGCCAAAGAGGGGTCTGCTGCGTAAGTCTAGTCTCCCACTGTACGTGCCGAAGCACAGCCCTCCATACAAGAAACACCACTTGAGTTACTGGGGGTATAGAAAGAGAAACTGGGGACTTATAGAGCATTGCCTGTAGATGGGGGAAACCCAGCAATGAGAGTTCCAGAGGCGATAGGCGGGATCAGACCACCCCCCTTTAAACCAATCATGAAGAACAAGAAGGTGGGAGGACAAATGGTAAAGATAAAGTTTGGTCATCCCCAGGCCACCAACAGAGGGGCCCCGTTTGCAATGCGTAAAAGCCATATGCGGCCTTGAACCTTGCCGCAGAAATGTTTTTGCGGCACCGTCCAATTCATGGAACCACGCCCGGTACAAGTGAAGTGGCAAATTCTGGAAAATATAAAGGAATCGCGGGAGGATCATCATCTTGTAGCGTGCAATGCGACCCATAACATTAAAAGAGAGAGTTTGCCATTTAGCGAGATCTGACTTAGCTTTCTGCACTAGAGGTTGGAGATTAAGGATCCAGGTGAGTTCTGGGTGTAGTGCGACCCATATGCTCAGATATTTAAAGCTAAGCTGGCGAAGAGGAATATTCATCTGCCAATCGAAGCAATCTCTAGACGGTGCCAGGGGGACCAGCATCGATTTAGAAGGGTTCATCTTAGTAGGAAAGAATTATTGGGTAAGTTGGCCAAGCCCCTTTGCCTAATCTCCTGTAGGAGAGTGTCAGATGTTAGACATTACTGTTGGAGTATTTACCCCAGACAGGGTGACCTTTCTTATTTCCAGAAGTACAAAATGTAATTTCAAATTGATTTTCTATCCAATTTTTGACGTAATAAGGCCTTTGGGGCTAAGACTGAAGAAGTTCGGCCAGCAGGGGAGAGACAACTTGTTATTTCTATAAGCAAACTTTTTAGGAGATATCTTTTTCCACTATAGCCAGATGGGTAAGAGTAATCATACAAGAAGCTGGCATCGATACATCCATTTTTGAAGAACATTTAGCACGAACATGAGATAATCTAAAAACTAATAATAATTTTGAAAAAACTGGTTTCAGTTTTTGATAGAATGACAACACTATTTTTTATCATTGTAGGAAGTGAGACCTCCAAGAAAGAATGAGGTGCAAATAGAGATGGACAACTGGCCCACAAAGAAAGAGGGGACATAGAGAAAGAAAATGGGCTATAAATGTTGGCAGAGACTGTGATCGTTTAAAAGGTTTTTTCTATTTCTTCAACCTTTGGTTCATGGGAAAGAGAGTTTTTTCATGTTTTGAAGGCTGCTGTGTTAGATAAAGTGAAGAAAGTTGAGCATGACCCTTGCCTCCATGTCCTTTATAGAACTGAAACTTTGTGTTACGAAAGTTAGGAAATTTGACAATGTCCTTTTTAACTTGGAAAGGCTTTTTTTTCTTTGAAATCCACTTGCTTGTTTTCTGGGGGAAATAATACTTAATGACATTTTTAGAGACGCATATGCCACAATTAAGAGTTTAGAAATTATACATTTCAATGGCTGATATTGAAACTCATGCTTACATCCATTGATCAGGTAGTATGCAGACATCCAAGTAGGCTCTTAAACCTCCAATTTTAACTACCAGCAACATTACGGTTTGTAAAATATACAGTGCCAGCTGGTGATTTTTGAAAGTGGTAGGGCAAAACACTTGTCCTGAATGCAAATCAAGCGTGCCTAACTTCTAGGAGGGGTGGGCTCTCCCCAAGAATTTTTTTTTTAAATGCAGTCAAATAATGTATTTTAAAGCACACTTTTCACATACATTTTCTCAAACCTGTAGGCTATATTAAGGACACAGAGGAGTGTATTATCTCACTCAGGAACATTTCAGAGAAAATCTCCTCCCCTCCTTCCTTCTCGGAAGATGGTTAAAAGTTAGTAAAAGTTCTCAATTAGTTAAACAAATGTTATGATGTCTGTTTAAATCACTTGTTGGCTAACGTTATTTCGATTTTCTATTGAAAGAAAAAAAGAATATATAGGTTATCTTACGCAATATGATGTATAAATTCATAAGTTTGTCAAGTGCAATTATTTTACTAAGTAATTAAAAATGGGATAACTTTTTTGTGCTGTTTGTTCATATGCAAGACCTGAAAAATGATGTGTAAACTGTAAAGCCACATCGGCTGAGATCCTCAGGTGAAGGAAGAGAAAAGGGCTGTCAGTGTTGGTTATACTACTTTGGATTACGTTATTGGTGTACATTTGGATACTTTGTTACTTCAATCCCAAAGTATTCTGGGAAGTGAGTTTTTCAAGTTTATTTAAGGAATGAACTGTGAAACGACTGCTATTCAAATAAAGTGAAGAAAAACATGCATAATCCTCGCCTTTGTTGAAGTTTTATCAAAAGTACAATTTTAGGTGACAATTTATTTTGAGTATTAATGATTTTTATGACAGATTCTAGCTGTAAACTGATAAATTACTAATATTGCACTTGCAAAGATTTTGCTGAAATATTTAGAAGTGGATTTGTTAACATGATTTAGTTGTGCCACATTTTCTATTGAGACACCATTTTATTAAAATGGATGTTTGTTGTGATGTTCTGCGGAGCACAGGATACTGTGACATAGCTGGTTATTTTCCTACTAGAGCATGTACTGTGAATGAAGCTTTTCTTCATGTATTAGATGCAACAGTTTCAAGGTTTCTTTCACTGTAGCTTCCTGATGTAGGCCTAGTAGAACACTAGTCTATGGGCTATTGTTTGACTAATGTAACATAATGTGTTATGCATCTCCGGACAACAAGACGACAGACTGTAGTACTTGGGGGTCGAACACGTAGAAAGGGGTGAGAAGGATTGCCTTAGAAAATGGTACATTTTTACTTGTAATTGGTTGATATTGTGCTGTCTGTCATTATGCTATGCTGAAATTGCAGTGTTGTTCATTGCCAATGTAGCAATGTGTATCAAAACTCCTGATTTTGGGGGTGAGCCAGAGACCTTACCTTTTGCTCCCCAGGCTCTGTTAATTTGTTGAGCCTTTCTAAGTTTCTCTATGGACTCTGTGTGATTTACATGAGACTTCAACTAGAGATGCTGTGAGTGTTCCTTATGAATCTGACAATGAGATTTTAAGAGTCTTTGTCTATTTCTCTTAGGATTTTGTTGCATTTAGGGCTTAGAATTATTCTGATTTCTGCTTTTCCCAGCTCTAGAACTCAGTTATTGAATGGTGACAGTTATTTTATTAGTCTACTAATATTTGTTAGGCCTGATATGGAAGAGGGTGGTGGCTCATCCCAAGATCAAGGGTCCTGGAGCCGAGCAACCAGAGGTAAATTCTGAGGTGATCTAAATATTGGGGTGCATTAGAATATTGAGGTTCGATTCCACACCTCTATGTCCTTAATAGGATTGAACCTTTTCTTCTCGATAAGTAGGGAATTGTATATTAATAAAGCCATAAACCTAGGGAGGCCATCTGTCCGTTAATTTAACAAACTGTCTGTAATTTCAGCCTAATGTCTGTTGTCAGTAACTAAGCTCTTAAAAGACAACATTTGCCTGTAACTTCAGCAAGTTCCGTTTTGTAGCTTCATTCTTCATACTGTGCAGCTAACAGCTGCTGAGGTGTCTTTCTAACCTGCTTCCTATTTGCCAGAAGAGACACTAGAACTGGCTTTCAGGGCACTACCAAAGGTTAATAGGTTAAAGAGAACTGAATTGAACTGAAATAAATTGTCAAGAGAGCAGATAACATCGCGGAACCTGCTTTTATTCTAAAGGTTTTCACATTTATTTTCATTCTTTGCCATTTTCTATCCCACATAATTTGCACTAAGATTTTTAAGTGCACACCAAATTTTCATTGATGTTGATCATGTTGTTAATTAACTTTGATGTTTTGTTATTGTTTTCAGCTGCAGTGGTGAACCCGTACATGGAAGGGTGAGTCCCTGGATGCAGAGTGTTCGTAGATGGGTGAATGGATGAATAAATGGCTGCACTGACCCAGATTGGTGGAGGTAGGGATATTGGATCATGTATTGTGTGGGTGGCTACATGGCCGGATGAATGGATGGGTGGACTGATACATCTGAACAAACCTTTTTTTTTTTTTTTAACAATAAACCTTTGGGGCATTTTTTGATAGAGCCTACATAGGACGAATCACATCCTTGCTAGCCCTGTGCAAAATTTAAATTGTGCCGGTGCAATTTCTGGAATTTTGTGTTACTCTTGTTTCGTGAAATTTCCCAAATTACACCATTACCACACGTCACGCAATTATGCTGTAAAATTATAGCATAGGAACAAGAATGACCAGAACACAAGCAGCTGTTATTTGAATGACTTATGTTTTTGGTGCTATTGTTTAGCATGAAATGCATCTTTCCGCCCAAAATGCATGCAAGGGCACATTTCATGCTAAGATATAGGGCTAAACGCTAGATTGGGCTATCACTGTAATTTTCCTGAAATGTTGCATCTATATGAAATTACACTAGTTTCGCACACCCCTAACCCTTGCATGGTCACACAGCATATTGTCTCAAGCTGGGTATTCATGTAGACAAATCAGTACCAATAGTAGCACCCTAAAAATGCCTGGGTCACACATACATTCACATTCACCATCCTTCCAATAAGCCCTTACCCCTTTTCCATGCTGTCTTCAGTTTCTAATGCCTTTGTAGGATCTGCAGGAATCACGTTTTCTGGTGTTTGTGAGGGCATCTCGGGGATGTACATGAGATCTCCAGTTAGATTAGAATAAAAATAGGTACCCCTAAAGATAATTTGTAGGTCTGGGAGCAAAGGGGAACAGACCACAAAATAATGAAAGAGGCTCCCACACGACCTATATACTTTCTCTGTAGGCTTAAAAAAGCTCTATGGGCTACCCACTGCTAAAAATACAGATGAAACAGCTGCTTGTGTGAGTTTTATCATTTTATTATGTTATTCAATTCATTCTTATTATTTTTTAAATATATAGTTTTTTGGTATATTTCTCTAATTGTACAAAATTTAAAAACATGTTATTGAAACCACAAAGCATTCATAAGTGCAAATATACAATTATTCAGTTTGGACATACAAGTCGCATTTGTTTTAATACATCATCATAGTTTGTAAAAAAAAAAATGCATGTATATTGGAACATGGAATCAACCACACAACCATCCTGACCTCTCACGCAACACCACACTAAGAAACACACATCACATACATAAACTACCCAGCCGAAAATGGCATACACCGTTAGTAGTCCCGGTGAGAACACTTTATAGGGTATCCGCGATTATGTTGCCAGCTGGGATTGCTCAACAACAAGGTACTCAAGAGATCTCCAGTCTCATGCTGTGGTCTGGGCTGCCTGACCAGGTTTTTCAAGGCTGTGAAAATCACATTGTGCCATTTGCATGCAAAGACTCTTTTAGCCATTATGATACTGATGTGTAGTAATGCTCTGGTATATCTATCTGCTTCGACATCCAGTATAATACTGAGCTGGGCAGATTTGGGTGTGAGCTCGAGAAATCTCCCTAACACTTGCAACAGTGTGTGCGACATTCTAAGCCAAAATGGTGTGAATCATGGGCATAACCGATTGTGTGCAGGAAGTCCACATCATTACATTTTACTCATAGAATGGAGGAGTCATATCAGAAGCTCCAGAGCTTCTTGCATGTCAAGTATGTACTCAAATTGGATCATTCTGAATTAGGCTAAGATTGTCATCGCCATTGGAGCCCCAGAGACATTTCGCCTTTGCTATTAATCAAGTGTGCCCAGGTCGGCCTCCTAAGCTTCACATAGTATCAAAAAAGAATGAGTGATTTGTATAGGTGATATATTCTAGGCTACCCTATTTCACTGATCATTAGTTTTGCTTCTAGTGGGATAAACTCTGCGAGGGTGTTGATCGATTTTAGGTACCTGAAGATGGCATGGCAAAGCTGTAAGTACTTAGAGAATTAATATTTATGGAGCGGGAATTCTGACTGTAGGTTGGAATATGAGCAGACAGTTTTCTGCACCACAACACACCCTAATTTAGAGGTACCTTTGATGTCCCAGACCCTGAATCCAGTCAGGGACTGATCTTCTTTTAATACTGTGTCCAGCCATAGGAGAGCTTCACCTGTGAGACATCTATCCCATGTAATGGCCTGCAGTGTATTATTCTACACCGATATTTTCTTGGCGGTCAGTGGCAAGAGAATGGAGCATTACCCCTATATAAAAGGTGCACATGGTGTGACTCACCCATGTCCCACCGCTGGGATCTGAGGTGGGGTTACATCTCCAGTCATTGACAACCACCATTTGGGAGAAGTGGTAGGATAGCATGTTAGACAAATTCAAATCTAAACCATATGGGGGCTCCATATATTTAAGCATGGCCTACCTAGGATTATGTATATTCTCAACATGGCAATGAGTCATGTAAAGAAGTTGCTGCAAAGCAGCGGGGATAATTTTGTGGTTGGTACAGCATTTGAGGGAGTGACACAATATTGATTATGAGGACTCACCCCATCAAGGATAGACAGAGTGGAACCAGTATAGGAGGTCTTGCAGGAGACCCTCTAGAGCGGACCAGATTTCCATGCCACTCAGTCCTCTCATCTCATGATACATATATGCGAAAGCATGTGAAACCATTGGCCTCAACTTTAAGGCTGGAGGTCCAGTGCATAAGCTCTGTATGTCCCGTCATTGGGCAGACAACTGATTTGGCCGTATTAACGATGAAGCCCAAACAATTGCTATATGTATGCAACATTTGAAGGGATCATGGACAAGACATGGCAGGGTACTGGAGGTAAAAAAAAGACTTCACCTGCATAGAGGGACACACTGTCCTCATTTCCGTCCAGTCAAAGACCAAATTTGGGCAAGTTGGCAGAACCATTCCATCAGAGGCTTTGTGGCTGAGTGTCTGTTACTAGCTGAATCTTATATTTAGTTTCAGTCTGCGACCATCCACTAAGTCTCCACCAGGTCCGTTCTCTCTGCCCACCAAGGTCAAGTGTGAGTGCCATTGGGGAATGATCTGACAGGCCTCCGGCAAAAATATGTGTATTCATAGCGTCCATGGTTGGGGAGTGGCATTAGATAGCATTGTATCAAAAATACAGGATATTTGTGCCTCAGAATCAAACAAACTGTTGTTAATTAGGGTGTGAAAATGCCAAGAGTCGCCCAGGCCCATGGATCTTGCAAAGTTTGCAAGAGGAGCGTGACTCCTATGAGTGCACGTAGGGGTGTGAGACCTGTTGAATGACTGATCTTTAAGACTACTTAAGTCTCCACCAACAACCAAGTCGTCCCTGAGGGGTTGGTCCAGGACTTTCCCGGGTTTTTCCAGGAAGTCTAATGACAGGGGCTGGTGGGGAACATAAATATTCAGTATAGATCACAGTTGTGCATACAAGATGCTTGAGCTGGTTCTGGCTTGCCCTTTGATGTAAAGAATCTGCTGCTACCCATATAGATACCAGGAAGATCTGTAAGGAAACACAAGACATAGTTTCAAAGCGTTGGAATTTTCAGATACACTGTGCTCTCTAGACTTCTTGTGGTGCAACCAAAGCGAGCATCTGAGAAGCCTGGGATCCTCTCAGTGGCAACAAAATCCTCTTTTAATTGTTTTTTTTACTGCATCAGACATTTATTGCCTTTGACAGCACTCAAGTGTGGGCATCAAACCTATTGACTTTGCCAGTGCTTAGTTCTGTTTTAACATGCTGCGCTCTGGCATTCTTACTAGTACAAGACATTGATGCTACTGTTCTTTCTAGGCTGGTGGTGGCAGCGGTACAACAAATAGCACTGAGAGGAGGCTGGCTGAAAGACATAGTTTTGTCAGTAACTATCAAAGAGAACATCTCTCCCTCACCACTTCCTCTACATTTCTCTCCCTCTTTGTTGTATTAAGTATTAATAGTTGTTACTGGTTGACTGAGGTGTGAGCCCTGTTCAAGCAGCAACCACAATCCTAGTCAGGGTAAGGCACAAGCAAACCCCAAATTAACCTATGCTCATGGTAGCTTGGCACACAGCAGTCAGGATGTGTAGTGTAGTTCCTATTTCCCTAATTGGCTCTGCGCATTGGAATAATATACCCTATAGGTTTGACATAGGACTGAGGTCAGTATGTCCCTATCGAGTATATTAAACTTAATTACTTTGTGCCAGCTAACTCAGAGGCCACTAGAAACTCCTTGTAAACAAGAAGGGAGTAGTTTCTGGCAACCGCATAAACATGACAACTTTGTTTCCCTTTAGAATCGGAACGCTCTCAGAATCGTGGAAACAATAGATAACAGTTTCACTCAGCTAATCGTGCATGCTTAGTTTCTTCAGAGTTACACAGAAAGAATAGACGGGCGTTTCAATAAAAAAGGATTTATTGAACAGTCTTGTTTCTCGTGTAAGAGATATGAGCTGTTATGATCACAAGACAATATGCAAGATATATAATGTACAGCGTAAGCAGTAGAAAGAAATAATACTGCGCTAGCATTATCTTTTAGCTATGACACATATATTCATATACATAAATAACATAAGCTAAAAATGCGAGTACTCATAAGCATTGTTCCCAGTAAGCTGCGCACGCGGGCGCGCGCCCACTGGTCTCTCCTCGAGCGCGCAGTGTGACATTTGAAGCGCGCACTACAGCAGGTTAGTCCAGCAGCAAGTGCCTCCTGCACTTGCTGCATTTCTTTTGTTGAAAGGGCGCGGCTGCCGGGCAGATTGTAAGCCTTTGTGAAAGTATTGATGTTAATCGCAGCGCCCATCATGCGCTGCAATTAACATGATTACTCTAACAAAGGCTTACAATCTGTCCCGCAGCTGCGTCCTTTCAACAAAAGAAATGCAAAGAAGTCTACAATCGCGACTTGTGCTTTCAGTATTACCTTGTATTCGTGCTTGTAGACTTGCTCCATTTCTTTTGCTAAAGGTGCAGATTGTGTGCAGAGGTCTATTAACAAATTAAATGAGCAAGACTACAAGCTTTGATTCTTAGGATGTTGAGCGACGTGAGGCTAGAAGCTGCTTTCTCAGCTCGAAAGACGGCAGCTCTAGCCTTAGCCACAACCTCGCCCACAAGTAGAGAAGCATTTTTAATTTGATATACAATGAAGTCATAGCTATTTCTTATTTATCTTATGCAATTTACAACCATTGACAAAGCCAATAGCCCTGGCTTGTTGTAAGTGTAATGCTTCTCGTTGTGTTATATATTTATACATATGGATAAATGGACAGACGCAGCAAAATACCAGTGGGGTAGCACACTATGCTAAGTACAGATTTTTAGCTTAAGTATTTCAAACCACTCCCTTAATTACATTAGCCAAGCCCATATGAGAGACCCCCCCCATGTTTTTTTCATCCCACTTAAAGCCCTGACTACAAGCATGACGTGCTTTGATCTGCCATCCCGTGGTGTCAACAGACTTACTTCATACCTGTGACTCGCTGCGCCAGAGAGCAGACAGACACAGAAAGTAACTCCAAACCCAAGGGTTTAAGTGGGCCGGGTCAGACACAGAAAGTAACCCCAAACCCAAGGCTTTAAGTGGACTGGGTCCTGCCGGCGGTGCTCAGCAGGTGCCGAGACGCGGGGCGCAAGTAGACCTGAACTTCGGGGGGGGGGTCGGGCTAGCACTCACAGCCAGGGCTGGCCCTGGCACTGGTCGCACACGGTGCAACAGTCTTTTTTGGTGCCCCCTCCCCCATTTCCTCCTTCTCCATGAATTCCCTCACTACCACTCACCAACTATGCACCTCATCTCTCTATAGCACCTTTCTGACCAACATTAAATTTTTTTATTGCGCTACTCATAGTTTACTCACACTCAGTTCTGTGATCTGCATGGTACACGTTCTTTGTAGCAGGCACATTAACCCTCTGCGCTGTGTGGGTGGCAGGAGTGCCCATGTGAGTGCACAGTGAGCGATGCAACAGTGTGAGTACAGTAAGAGGAGTGACTGCAGGATGAGTGAGGTTACCACATAAATTTGGGTGCGGCTGTAAGTGCAGAGTAGGACGAATGAATGCATGCTTAGTGATGGGCTTATTTGAGTGAGATTGCAGATTGATCAGTGAGGGGGACAAGTGAGTGAAGTGTCACATGAGTGCAGGGTAAGTAGTGTGCTCTGTGACTGCAGGGTGAGGTACAGTGTGAACAGCACACGTGCATTGTGAGTGCAGCGTGATCACTGTGAGTGCAGGGTGAGCGGGTGAATGGTGTGAGTGCATGGTGATCAGTGTGAGTGAATTGTGATCACTGTGAGTGCAGGGTGAGTGTGAAAGTGAAGGGCAAGAATGAGGAGTGAGTTGTCTGAATGCAGGGTGCATTCCCAGACACTTGAAGTAACTCAGCATGTTATTGACGGCAGCCTAGGGTTTCAGATAAAAGTTAAACTATTGCTATTGTAGCATTAATCAGGGATCGAGGGTGGAGGAAATAAATAATGTGCTGATCCTGCAACAAACTTTCACTCTTATGATTAGGGTTGCCAGCTCATTATTTTGATGTCCCAGACGGTACAAAAATAAACAGCCACCTTATTTATCATATGCAAATAAGAACCAATGACAAAGCCAACAGTCCTGGCTTGTTGTAGGTGTAATGTTACTTGTTGTATTAGAGATTGGAATTTTCTCTAGTGGAAGTTTTAAGATAGCGCAGAGGGTTAATATGCCTGCTGCAAAGAACGCGTGCCATGCAGATCACAAAGTGCAAAGAATGAAAATTGGTTAGCGGGTTACTACTTATGTCAGAGAGGTCATTTTGTTACTTGCAGTTTATAAACTAAAATTCTAATATAGAACAGTAATCTATTAACTGTCATCAAAGACCTTCATGCATACTGCAAGGTATAGATTAGAGCGTTATGATTTTTTCCCCCAGCCATTCATTATCTTAATGTTGCAAATAGGGTTCATTTGGGTACAAAGTGATTCTTATTAAAGAGAAATCCTAACCATGGTGTTACATTTTAAATTCTGAGTTTGTGATTCTCCAGACAAAGCACTCTTAAACTATACTGCCTATCAGTATGAATGACATGTCACTCCTATACCTTGCCGTCTCTGTCATATGTAACATTTCTTGTACACTGATTTACATACCTATGACTGATTGTCTCTGGTTAATATGTGTGCAATATAAAGTACACCCCACACTGGTATGAGAGACGTTATAAAACGAATTAAATACATCTCAGAGAGAGTGGTAATGGAGACCTTAAGGGGCACTGTTAAAGGGTAATAGCGAGGGAATCACTGGCGGGGGTGGTCATTGGGGTGCGCCAACAAACATTGTCACACAGGGCGCCACCATCGCTAAGGCCGGCTGTGTGCGGGGCATATTGTGTGCCTCTGAGAAAGTATTCATGGTAATTGCAGCACATGACTGGCGCTGCGATTAACATGAATACTCACACAATCTGCACTGATATTTGTCGCTGCAACCACACACGCTGTTGGGTTACTGGCGCACATAGCCTTAGCTGCAGCACACAGAGACCTTACAGTGCCGCACACAGAGGGAAAAAATTAGAGGGAACATTGCTCATAAGATGCTTCTCTAAGCTAGTTCTACCCCAGTGTACCTAACCTAATCTACGTGTAGGACAAGGTAAGAAGTAGGTGATGTATTCTATAGTATGGTATGCTATAGTATGCCAAGAGTCCCTCTAGGTTCTAGTCAGCTCCATACCTTGAGAATGAGAGAGGTGGGAATCTCCTTCCGGGTCTCGAACTCTAACACCCCGCGAAGGGAGTCAGAACACTGGAAGCTGAATTCTCTGCGAGCAGGGATGACAGCGTCTCTTCTCAGTGCGTCAGGCAGGGACACGGGCTCCTCTAAAGTCGAGGTCTCCTCCTAACTTGCTTGGGCAAGGGAAGGTATATTTATACCTGGTAGGTGCCTTGGAATGTTAGCATTGACGTGAAGTCCGACAGAGGAAGACGTCAGGAATGAACCCTTAAGGAATAGCGGTTCATGCATAATAGATGAGTTCTTGGAGAAATCAATAATCCGGTGCTAGGGGAACTCCCAAGAGCTTAAGGGTCTGGTTTCTAAGAACTCGTTGTGATGTTAGGGTGGACGGATGTCGGTGACCATGCCTGTATTTGGAGTGCATGGCTAATGCCTAAATAAGGACTGGGATTTTATGCCTATATAAGGGCAATGCGAATTGTGCCTATATAAGGACATGTTTCAGGAAAACCTATATACGGACACCTAAAGCGGAATACAACAGATGAGCTTAGAGACAATGTGAAAAGTATTTGTGCAACACTTCAAACAGTAAAACACCACACAAAAAGTATCATACACCAAGTTAAAAAAGTAGACCTTAATTTAATAAATAAAACAAGACCAAAATGCCAAAAATCCAATCAGTAGAACCGGAGTCAGGATTTTTTTAAAGAATATGCTGCAATAAAGCGCCTAAAAGCATAAAGCGCCAACTGCAGCTATCTGTTCGTGCTGGACCGGGTCAAAGTCAAAGGTTCAGGCCAACCGCGATAGAGAGCTGGTCGGATACAATTCCAGGTGAGTCCGGCTGAAGGTTTACCTACTCAAGTTTGTGCCCAGAGTCCCGTTCGCGCTGGAGTGGGTCGCAAGGAGAACGTTGCGGGCGGCAGTCGGGCTGGTGCAAAGAGCAGGCCAGACCAGACGTCTCAGGCGGAAGGGCTGGAGCTTCATGTTGGCGCCCCACAGGCTGTCAATGCTGCTGTACGAAGAGACGGGCTGGTGCCAGCCCGCGCTGTATTTCAGTGTGAGCTGCATGGTTCTGGTGCGTACGGGCCCATTCGCAACACGAAGACCCCAAAAGCTTGATTTAAAGAACCCGTGAGCCACACCAAGGGTCCAGGAAGTGAGAGGTGCCACTTCGGGGTCAGACTTTAGCTGAAGATGGGTCCAGGAGCTGTTGGGGAGCCTTTAATGTCGCTGAGGCTCAGATCAGGAGGCCAGATGACTAGCCCTTGGAGTCACTCTGGGGTTCTGGGTTAAAGGTAGGTTGCAGGTCAAGTTCTTCCTCCCCAGGCAAGAGGGCAGCATGTCAGCACAGCAGGGTTGTAGCTCCTTCAGAGTAGGAGTCCAGAAGAGTGGCAGGCCTTGTAGCAGCACAGCAGTCCTTTTTTCCTGGCAGAGCATCCACAGGTCCAGAAGTGTACTGATGAGTTGGTGTCTGAGGTCCTCCTTTTATACACAATTGTGCCTTTGAAGTGAGGAGAAGCTTCTAGAGGCATGCCTTTGAAGTTCACAGATGCCCTGCCTCCCCTCCCCTGGCTCCAGACTAACTACAGGCCGTATGCAGCCTCTTTGTATGGAGACAGGACACAGTCTATTCAAATGTAAGTGGGGCTGTGCGCAGCTTCTGCCTCCCATCCAGCCAGTGATGGCCCATCCAGTCACACCTAAGCTCCCACTGTGTGTGGCTGTCTAGGAGGAATACACAAAGCCCAACAGTCACCCATACATGGGACCCGGAGACAGGCTGCAGGCATCAAATGGTAAGGCAAGAAAATGCCAAGTATCTAACTGTGGCACTTTCAGAATTGTAATTTAAAATCCGACTATACCATTAAATTAGGTTTTTGAATTATGATTACAGAGACACCAAACATGAACTGGTTGTCTCTTCCCATTTGGAAATTACATTTAGAAAATGTAATAAGACAACTCCAATGTTATACTATGGGAGAGGGACGCCTTGCAGTACTGAAATACTAATTTAAGAGTTTTTCACTACCAGGACATGGAAAACTTAAAAGTACATATCCTACTTTTTAAATACACTGCACCCTGCCCTCTGGGCTGTCCACAGCCCTAAGGGTTACTTATGTATTAAGAAGGAATGTTTGGGCCATGCAAAAGGTTTATTTTGCCAGGTCGAAATGGCAGCTTAAACGGCATACACAGGCTCAGCAATGGCAGACCTAAGACATGTTTAAAGTGCTACTTAAGAGGGTGGCACCACCAGTGCTGCAGACCCAGTAGTAGCATCTAATTTACAGGTCCTGGGCACATGTACCGCCATTTTACTAGGGACTTACAAGTATTTTAAATATGCCAATTGGGTATAAGACAATGGGCCCGATGTATCAAGCTAAATTGCGTTCGCAAACGCTGAAATTCAGCGTTTGCGATCGCAATTTAGCTGTGTGCTATGTAGGTTAGTTTAAACCTACTCGCAAAGTAAGGAATAGCAAAGATTGCGATTCCCTATTTTGCGCATGCATTTAGAGAATCGCAATTTGCGATTCCCTAAATGCTATGCTAGTAGGCATCGCAAATAGCGATATTACTTTAAGGAATCGCAAATTACCACCAACTTCAAGTTGGTGGTAATTTGCGATTTCCTAGAAAAAGCACTTTTTTACTTTTTTCAAAGTGCCATGTGGCACACATACATGCCCTTAGGGCATGTATGTGCGCCACATGTGCACACATGCACATTTCAGGGGTGCAACAGGGTGTCCTTTTAAAACCCTTGCACCCTTGAAATTGCGTGCGCAATTTGCGAGTACCTATTGGGTACTCGCAATTTGCACACGCAATTCCCTTTCATTCCTTTGGGCCTCTTGGCCCATAGGAATGAATGGGAAGGGATTCCTTAATTGCGACTCGCAATTTGCGAGTCGCAATTAAGGAATGTGTAGGAATCGCAATTATTATTGCGATTCCTACATACATAGCAGTTTGCGAGTCCTTAATAGCGAGTCGCAAAAAATCGCTATTAAGGACTCGCAAATCTGTTTTTTGATACATATGCCCCATAGTTACCAAGTTTTTAACATACAGCACAAGCACTTTAGAACTGATTAGCAGTGGTAAAATGCATAGAGTCCTAAGGCCAACAAAAACTAATTCAGCAAAAAGGAGAAGGGTAAAGGCAGAAGGTTTGGCGAAAACCCTGCAGAGAGAGTCAGGCCCAACAATAGTACTACTGCTTATGAGCTGGAAGTCAACATTTATTTACAGAGCTTTGCTTCTGATGCTACCATTCGTGACAAGGGGAGAGATTCTTGTGACTGCTGTTCTTTATGTTGGCTGTCAAATGTTTGCTTGCTGAGCAGGTTTGCTAGTTTATCAATCTTAAAATAAGCCTAGTTACATGTGAATATTTACTCAATTGTGATTACTATTATACATACCAAAGGCAATAAACCAACTTTGTTTTCTACTTGTGCCAGTTACCTATTTACTTACATTTATATAATTGCTTGACCGACTCACATGTCAGGCCTGGAAAAATCATAAAAATGTTACTAAACCTACAGGTCTAGTAACCTGAATAATCTACTCAATCCATCTGTAATGTACTTCACCCGTAAACTGGTCTCAAATTGTGTGATCCTAAGCAAATATTTTATTTTACAGAGCCTCCTTTTTCTTCATTATCACATTTGAGAGCACCTTCAAATATGTGTGTTCATCATTTCTGCTGGGCAAGAAAAACTCTTTTGTTTGATTAAATAGACTAAACGTTTGCTCCATGTATAATAAGAATCTAGCCCACATATAGGGTACACAAGATCCCTGATATACCTCTTAGTTCACTAATAGCATTGCCATTAGGGCGGGGGTAAGAGTGTTTCTCAGTTCATGTTTAAAAACTCACTTTTAATAAATATAGGGCCATATGTAGAGAATTTCGGGTTTGCGATTTCCTAATTGCGATTCTTTGTGAATCGCAATTAGGAAATCGAACGGCCTAATGTACAAAACCTAGAAGTTGGAAATAGCAATTCCTAATGGGGTTACAATAGGCCTACCTCATGAATATTAATGAGGTAGGTCACAGTTTGTGACCCATTAGGAATCCATGTCTGTGATTACTTTTTAATAAAGCATTTTTTCTTAGCACAGGCTGTTTTCTTCAACAAAAACGGGATGCGTTTAAAAAGAAAAAAAATAAACGTTTAAGTTTCATCTTTTAAGAGTAGGCAGTGGTCCATGGGACCACTGCCCACATTCAAATAAATATTTGTATCAACATTCACAAAAGGGAAGGGGTCCGATGGGGAACCCTCCCATTTGCGAATGGATACAAACACCCTTGATGATTCGGTAAAAAATGAATATTTTGTGACCGTAATTTGGTCACAAAACGTTCATACATACCACTGCATGATCGGTATTAGGATGGGAAGCCCTAAACACATCCCTTTCAAATACCGAATCGCAAACTCAAATTGCAAATCGATAACAGGTTACCAAATCACAATTTGGGATTTGCACCTTTAAAAAACCTTTTCTGTGGTAGTAAACTACCCGATTCTGCGAACTGGGCCGATTGAAGTTTTGTACATATGGCCCTATATCACTGAAGCATGATGTGATGGCGCACTGTCACTTACAAACAGTTAATTTCCCTTTGAATGGCTTAAAACATTCCCACAAACATGCAGTTTTACTGCTAAAACTATATAGTGTATAAACAATATCCTGGGAAAATTGGGTTTCAGCAAACATATTTATAATTTTCACATCACCAAGTAACATGTTATGATTTGTTTTCATCCTATTAAAATACTTTTTCATCACACAGAACTACAAAGAATGGGCTTTCATAACTGCTGAAATATATTTTGAAATGTTTGTACAGTTCACTTATTACCTATTTAAATGTTGTGTGTTGGAAAATAAACCTGACAGTCTAAAGCCTTTCGTTTCGCACACTTTGTACGGCATGTCAGGCAATTCCCTTTACAAAATACTGAAACTCTGCAGTCAGAAGACATAAACTGACTTCTGTCTCTGAACACAGAGCAAATGTGACAAGATATAAATAAGATGTTAAGGCAGCTTTATTGCTCCTTCACTTTCTGAGTGAACAGAAACATGTTCTTTATCAGCTCGCCAGAATGGGCGAGTAGGCCCTATATATAGCTCGCCCTGATAAAATCTGGCTCGCCATAGCGAGTGAGTGAGTAGATTTCTCAAGACCTGGATGTGACCTTTTGTCCTGAATTTTTGTCTTGAATTTTTAACCTTTGTGTTGAATATTTACAGTCACTGTCCAGAAAGTGTCTCCATGACAGGCAGTCACCCTACATAAACCAGTCCAGACTCTCGCTCGTCAGCAGGAGAGGACCATAACAGCCAAGCGAGCAGCGTAAGCAGCTTTATTTGCTCATTTTCAGCCTACATTTAAGTGACAATTCCAAACCTCTATTGTACCTTCTACAATAGAGGACTTGAAGAAGCAGTTGGCAATGTGCAAGTCAGGCTCATCTGAAGACCCATCTCCTCTGCAAATTTTGGCGGCTATCGCTGACAATATTGCCCCAACTTGTCAGGAGCTGTTCTCTGTTTCACTTCCGTCGGGTGTTATTCCTGATTCCTGGAAGAAAGCAAATGTTGCCTGTGAGAAGTTGGCCTGGCATATGCTGTCCATTAATTATAGTGGGCACCGTGCACCAGTCCAAATTGACTCTTATGGTAGGTAGGTTAAAGACAACCTTATTGAAAGCTATCCTAGTGGTAGCTATGGAGAGCAGCCTTCAGGCTAAGTCTTGAAGGAATGTAAAGCAGCTTGTTTTACCAGTCTATAATCTCTTGAGTGACCAAATGAAAGAGCACCACACCAGGTATATATTCAAAATATATGTATTTATTACTAAACACACCCCTCTAGTCTCTTTATGAGGCTAGAGTTCGAAGTACATAGGTTATAAGATCTTAAATCACAGTAATAGCACAAATACACGTTTGGGCCCTAGGGGCGTACCAAACCATATACCAATAAAGTGGTATGCGAACCACGACTGAACTAGACACTAGGCCTAGAGCCTCTAGAAGTGCTTGGACCACAAGGAGCCACCCAAGGTAGTGACACAGGGGACCCACGGGAGACGCGTGCAGTGTAAATACACAACCGCGATACGCCGTTAACTTCTATGGAGAAAGTCGGGATCGGGAAAATAGAGGAAAGGGACACTTAGAAGAGGACTAGGACAAAACCCTTTGAGATCTAGGACTTTGAAGAGTCTCTACCCACGGGAGCACCGGAGTACTCGTGTTACCTCACCCAGGGAAGCCGGGTGCATAGGTGCCTTTCGGGGTCGGGTTTCGTCGTCGGTTCTTATGGCAATCTGCTGCAAAGTGCTGCTGGCGACCAGGAGAAAAGTGTCCGGGTGGATCCAAGAGTGGATTGGAGTTCTGAAGAACCTGAAAGCAGAGGGGACAGAGTCTGGGTCACTAGCCAGTGACCAGGGAGGCGATGGACAGATGCCCACCGATGTCGAGTGCTTCAGATTCGATGACGGTCGTCTTGACTCTTCAGCCACGAGGTCCGGGAGGCGTTGTCGGCGACCAGGAGCAGGATTCGGGCTGTTGCTCGATGTCTGTCGAGTGCAGAGGTGTCGGCGACCAGATTGGACCCAACAAGCCTTGGCAACGGCAAGTCTCAAGTAAGATGTAGATCGTCGATGATGCAGACCAGCAAGGTCTGGGGAACTCACCCAGCGAGCGTAAGTGAGGGCAGGCCTGGAGCAACCAGACTGCCAAGTAAAGAAAAGATTGGCCTTCGTTAAGGGCTACTAGCCAACGGGCTAGCGACCGCGAAGGAGCCTCGTGACGCCGCACGTGGAGCTGGCTTATAGGACACTCGTGGAGTGGGGGCCAGTGATCTTCGGTGCAGGTGGTGCTGGAGGCTAGGGCTACTCGGAGCCCAAAGCACGACTTCTTGGGAGACCCAGAAGATGGTGCACTTGCAAATGTGCTCGGTGTCCAGGGGTCACGGTCTCAAGTCACCCACGATAGCCACGGGCCTCAGCTTTGCTGGGGACTCAGGGTAGCCTCGGGGAAGTCTGAGAATCCACCTCTGGTGATGCGATGACTTCGGCGTCCGACGGGAGCTTCAGTGATGCGAACCGGACAGATGCTTCTTTGGTGCCTGCCAAGCAGGGGAGTCACTCCTTGACCCCAAGGGAGATTCTTCAGTCCTCTAATCTTGTCGTAGAGCGTCGAAGGTCCAGGATTCCGTGTCAGAGTTTCGTCCAGGTATAATCTAAAGTCCTAGGGACTGGGTTCCTACCTTTATTCTAAAAATAGGGGATGGACTACTCTGTGGCCCCACCTATGGGTGGGTCAGGGCAGAGGGGTGGCTACACCCTTTCCCTTTGTCCAGTTCGCGCCAAAGCAGGGGCTGCAAGCCCCTGATCCGGTTTGAACTGGGGTATGCACAGGGACACCAAATGTGCCCCCAGTGCAGGACTTCAAAGCACCCGAAAGTGCTCCCGCCCAGCCCCAATACACATTGTCCTGTCTGGGGAGGTGGTCACACCTCCCTGGGACAGGAAACCTATTGTCCAGGCCTCCCCTGCCGGAGTTTCGTCCAGCAGCAGGAGGCCAGACTCGTGTCTGTGGCAGTAGCATCCATTTTGTGATGCCAGGCTCTGGAAAGAAGTTACCGGACTCGTCAGAGTTAACATGCCTTTCCCTCTAGAAGGGTGGAATGCTACCCCCGCCGCCAGGATTGGCGGGGGGTAGTATTCCAAGATGTTTGACACCAAACACGACATGTTTAGGTGCAGCCATTCCATAGTTAGCATTTTACCGCGAGGATATAATGCGTTTAAGAGTATATGGTCAGGCTGCACTACAAACAGCATCAGAGATGGTCTCCGAACGCTGCAGAGGGGCCCTGCTCATGCAGGGGCACCCTCTCACATAGGAACCATGCACTCTGCCTTTAGGATTTATAAGGCCTGCCTTAGGAGTGACTTATAGGTTTGTATGTGTGTATGCATTTAGTGATATAGGTAACCTATACCACTGCAAGGGGTGCATGCACCACCTTACCCAGGCTGCAGTAGCAGACCTGTGGTGCCAGTTTGGATGGCCTACCAGGGGTGGCATAATACATGCTGCAGCCCCTGGCAGGCCTCTGAGGTACCTATGCCCTTGGTACATAGTATACCATATACTAGGGACTTACAAGGGCACTCCAGATCCCAATCAGTGATGTGCCTAAGGCACATGGAGACCCTTTTAAAGAGGAAACAGCTAGGCTGGGGTTCTGAATAGCAGGGCCCCAGCCAGACTAATGTCGAAAACCAGTGAAGTATCAGCAAAAAGTGGGGGTACCCCTGTGAAGCAGATCCTACTCTCCTACACAACCCCCCAAACGTAGGGACATTAAACTAACCTTGCCCAGTTAAGTCTTCATGTTCTAAGTGGAAATACCTAGAGAGTCCATCTGCATTCGCATGGTTACTCCCAGGTCTGTGTTCCACTGTAAAGTCCATCCCCTGTAGGGAAATGGACCACCTAAGCAGTTTGGGGTTTTCACCCTTCATTTGTTTTAGCCATAAGAGGGGCTTATGGTCTGTCTGAACCAGGAAGTGTGTACCAAACAAGTATGGCCTCAACTTCTTCAGAGCCCAGACCACAGCAAAGGCCTCCCTCTCTATGGCTGACCAACGTTTCTCTCTAGGGGTCAGCCTTCTGCTAATAAAAGCTACTGGCTGATCCTGACCTTCTTCATTCAATTGTGACAGTACAGCCCCTACCCCCAATTCAGATGCATCAGTTTGAACAATGAACTTCTTGGAGTAATCAGGACTCTGCAGAATTGGAGCAGTGCACATGGCCTGCTTGAGGTCATCAAATGCCTTTTGACAGCTAACTGTCCACTGAACCTTTTTGGGCATTTTCTTAGAAGTTAAGTCATTCAAGGGTGTCACTATTGATCCATACCCCTTGACAAATCTCCTATAGTACCCAGTCAGGCCTAAGAAGGCTCTCACCTGAGTCTGGGTAGTGGGAGCAGTCCAGTCCATGATGGTCTGGATCTTGCTCTGCAAAGGTTGAACCTGGCCTCCACCCACAAGGTGGCCCAGGTACACAACCTGACTCTGCCCTATCTGGCACTTAGTGGCCTTGATAGTCAGGCCTGCCTTTTGCAGGGCCTGTAAAACATTCCTGAGGTGGACCAGGTGATCCTCCCAGGTGGAGCTAAAGACAGCAATATCATCTAGATAAGCTGCACTATAGGCTTCCAGTCCTGTGAGAACTGTGTTCACCAACCTCTGGAAAGTGGCAGGTGCATTTTTCAGACCAAAGGGCATCACCACAAATTGATAATGCCCACTAGGGGTTGAAAATGCTGTTTTGGGCTTTGCAGCATCAGCTAGTCTGATCTGCCAGTAGCCAGCTGTTAGGTCAAATGTGCTGAGATATTTGGCAGAGGCCAAAGTATCTATGAGCTCATCTGCCCTGGGTATTGGATGGGCATCAGTCCTAGTGACTGCATTGAGGCCTCTGTAGTCTACACAAAACCTCATCTCTCTTTTCCCACCACTGGTGTGAGGTTTAGGTACTAGGACTACTGGACTAGCCCAAGGGCTATCTGAGGGCTCAATCACTCCCAATTCCAACATCTTCTGGACTTCAGTCCTGATACAGTCCCTGACATGGTCAGGTTGCCTATAAATTTTGTTTTTAATAGGCAGACTGTCCCCAGTGTCCACTTCATGAGTGCACCAGGTGGTCTGACTGGGTGTCAGTGAAAACATATGCCTAAACTGATTGAGGACTTGCCTGCAATCAGTTTGTTGCTGGGTAGTGAGGCTGCCTGCCAAGGCTACACCATCAACTGACCCATCGTCAGGGTTCTGTGAGAGCAGGTCAGGGAGTGGGTCACTCTCTTCCTCCTGCCCTTCATCAGTAGCCATGAGCAAGCCCATGTCTGCCCTGTCCACATATGGCTTCAGTCTGTTGACATGGAGAACCCTGTGGGGACTCCTGGGTGTTCCTAGGTCCACTAAGTAAGTGACCTCACCCTTCTGTTCAACAATAGTGTGGGGTCCACTCCATTTGTCTTGGAGAGCTGCTGGGGCCACTGGCTCCAACACCCACACCTTCTGTCCTGGCTGGTAAACAGTCAGAACAGCCTTTTGGTCATGCCAGGCCTTCTGCAGTTCCTGGCTAGCCTCAAGGTTTTTGGTTGCCTTTTTCATGTACTCAGCCATCCTGGAGCGGAGACCAAGTACATAGTCCACTATATCTTGCTTTGGGGGCTTGAGAGGTAACTCCCATCCTTCCTTCACCAAGCACAGTGGACCCCTCACAGGGTGGCCAAACAGAAGTTCAAAAGGGCTGTAACCAACCCCCTTCTGAGGCACCTCCCTATATGCGAATAAAAGGCAGGGCAAGAGTATGTCCCATCTACGCCTAAGCTTTTCTGGGAGCCCTTTAATCATGCCCTTCAAGGTTTTGTTGAATCTCTCAACTAAACCATTGCATTGTGGGTGATAGGGTGTGGTGAACTTATAAGTAACTCCACACTCCTTCCACATTGCTTTTAAGTAACCAGACATGAAGTTTGCACCCCTGTCTGATACTACCTCCTTAGGAAAGCCCACTCTTGAGAAGATTCCCAGGAGGGCCCTTGCCACCACAGGTGCTGTAGTGGTCCTGAGGGGAATAGCTTCTGGGTACCTGGTGGCATGATCCACTACCACCAGGATAAACCTGTGCCCAGAGGCTGTTCGGGGATCCATGGGACCAACAATGTCAATCCCTACCCTCTCAAAGGGCACCCCCACCACAGGTAGTGGTATCAGGGGGCCTTTGTAGTGCCACCTGCTTTGCCACTGGCTTGGCAGGTTACACAGGAGCGACAAAACTCCTTACTGTCTTCAGACATGTGGGGCCAGTGAAAGTGAGGGACAATTCTGTCCCAAGTCTTGTTCTGGCCCAGGTGTCCTGCTAAGGGAATATCATGGGCTAGGGTCAATAGGAAGCCCCTGAACTTCAAAGGTATTACCAACCTCCTGGTAGCACCAGGCTTGGGGTCTCTACTCTCTGAGTACAGGAGTCCATCATCCCAATACACTGTATGGGGACCACTAGCTTTCCCAGCAGCCTCAGCAGCAGCTTGCTGTCTGAGGGGTTCAAGGGAGGGGCAGCTCTGCTGCTCCTGGCTCAGATCTGCCCTAGATGGTCCCCCTGTCCCCAAGAACTCAACCTGTTCAGGTTCAAGTTCCTCTGGGACAGTTCCTTCTTCAGGGCTGAGATCATCCCCCTCAAGGGACTGATCTTCCTCCTGAGCCAAGGGGAAGGCACTGCCTTAACCCTACTACTCCTCCTCTTGGAAGGCACTTGGTCCATTCTTCCAGAATCCAAGGCCTGTTCAGTTTTAGACAGTTTAGCTTGTGACCTGGTCACAGCAAACACATCTGCAGGGATCCCCAGCATTTCTGCATGGGTCCTGAGCTCCACTTCTGCCCAAGCAGAAGTCTCTAAGTCATTGCCAAGCAAGCATTCGACTGGTAGGTTTGCACTTACCACAACCTTCTTAAGGCCAGTTACCCCTCCCCAGGAGAAGTTAACAACTGCCAGAGTATGGTCTGTTCTGACATTGCTAGCATTGGTCACTTGGTACATTTCACCAAGTATAACTTGCCCAGGTAGCACAAGGTCTTGTGTCACCATTGTGACACTTGCCCCTGTGTCCCTAAATGCCAAAGCCTCTCGTCCATTGATTAAAGGCTGTTGTCTGTACTTGCCCAGATTACTGGGACTCACAGTGGAGGTCACATCCATGCCTCCATCACAGACTAACACAGCCTGAGTCAGTTCCCTGACTAAGTCAGAGCCCAACTCAGTTCCCAGGGTGAACCCTACTAAACCCTTTGCTGGAGCACCTCCACCAACTGTACTAGGGGGAACAGGTGCCTTAGGGGCATTGGTGGGTGCTGGACTGGAGTCTTTGGACTTGGTGCAATCACTGGTCCAGTGGGTCTTTTGCTTACAGACCTTGCACCATGGTTTTCTTTGGCCTTTACCCTTGGTAGACTGGGAATCCCCACCAGAAGAAGATTTTTGGGGGCCTGATGAAGACTTTTGATCTTTACCCTTCTCCCCACCCTTGTCAGAGTTCTTAGCATCTTGCTTCTTGGTTTCCCCACCTTGGTTCTGTACCTTCTGCTTCACCCTGGTTCTGACCCATTTGTCTGCCTTCTTTCCCAATTCTTGGGGAGAGGTCAGATCAGAGTCAACCAGGTACTGATGCAACAGCTGGTTTTGACAGTTATTAAGAATCTGCTCCCTCATTATCAGATTATACAATCCTGAGAAGTCACACACCTTACTGCCCATCAACCAGCCTTCCAGAGCCTTGGCAGAACAATCCACATAGTCTACCCAGTCTTGAGTCTGTGCTTTTTGGGTGTCTCTGAACTTCAACCTGTACTGTTCAGTGGTTAGGCCAAACCCATCAATAAGAGCACTCTTCAAGACCTTGTAATTGTCAGCATCCTCCTCTCTAACAGTGAGGAGCTTGTCTCTACCTTTGTCAGCAAAGGAGAGCCACAAGATTGCTGCCCACTGCTCCTGAGGGACCTTCTGTACTTTACAGGCCCTCTCTAAAGCAGTTATCCATTTGTGGATATCATCCCCACTCTGGTAGGGAGGGACAATCTTGCTCAGGTTCCTATGGTCATAGGACCTTTCCCTATCTCTAGGGACATGGCTGCCACCATGGGACTCTAGTCCCAACTTTCTTCTCTCTTTAAGGAGATCTAGGGATTCTCTATCTAAAGCCAATTGCTTCTTCCTGATCTCCAGTTGAGTGTCCTCATACTGGACCAGTCTCTTTCTTCTCTCATGAGAGGATTCCCTCCTGTGAGAAGAAACAGAGCTCCCTATTGAGGTGCCAGAGTGGTTAGACTCCTGAGAAGGAGACCTAGACTTTCTGAGCACACTCATAATCCTTCCTGGGGGACAAAGGTGTGGTTCTCTAGATCCTCATCTTCATCTTCCCCAGAAGGGATTGGGTTTTCCAGGTCAGGGTCATTGTCACCCTCCTGGTCAGTTTCAGAGGGGGCTGGGGGTAGTAGTACCCCTGGCCCCTTCCTCATCTGCTGGCCCACCCTCTGCTCCTACCCCTTCAGTCTCTGAGGACTTACTAAGATCATAAGCCACCAACAACTCCTGGAGGTGTTGGGTGGTGGGACTTTGGCCTGTCCTTAATTTCCTCACGTTACACAAAGCTCTCAGTTCCAAGAATGGGAGTGTGTCATACTTGGAGGGGGAAGCTCAATGGCTTCCTGCAGGGCATCTTTGGATCCTGCTTTTAAAGACATTACTAGTGTGGTGTGGTGTATGCACTACCTACTCTAGTGTGGCCTACTAAACTCTCTTGAGTTGTAGAAAGGGTTGTGCTATCCCTTAACACACAACTCTAAGTTCAGTAGAACTTACTGATATTCTAAGCTTAAGTTATATGTACCTTAGGTACCTTTAGTGGTTTTCAGTTGATCAATTCAATTGAGATTATCTGGTAAAACAATAGCAAGCTGGAATCCCACACGCTGCACACCAATGTGAGAAGTTGGCCTGGCATATGCTGTCCACTAATTATAGTGGGCACCGTGCACCAGTCCAAATCGACTCTTATGGTAGGTAGGTTAAAGACAACCTTATTGAAAGCTATCCTAGTGGTAGCTATGGAGAGCAGCCTTCAGGCTAAGTCTTGAAGGAATGTAAAGCAGCTTGTTTTACCAGTCTATAATCTCTTGACTGACCAAATGAAAGAGCACCACACCAGGTATATATTCAAAATATATGTATTTATTACTAAACACACCCCTCTAGTCTCTTTATGAGGCTAGAGTTCGAAGTACATAGGTTATAAGATCTTAAATCACAGTAATAGCACAAATACACGTTTGGGCCCTAGGGACGTACCAAACCATATACCAATAAAGTGGTATGCGAACCACGACTGAACTAGACACTAGGCCTAGAGCCTCTAGAAGTGCTTGGACCACAAGGAGCCACCCAAGGTAGTGACACAGGGGACCCACGGGAGACGCGTGCAGTGTAAATACACAACCGCGATACGCCGTTAACTTCTATGGAGAAAGTCGGGATCGGGAAAATAGAGGAAAGGGACACTTAGAAGAGGACTAGGACAAAACCCTTTGAGATCTAGGACTTTGAAGAGTCTCTACCCACGGGAGCACCGGAGTACTCGTGTTACCTCACCCAGGGAAGCCGGGTGCATAGGTGCCTTTCGGGGTCGGGTTTCGTCGTCGGTTCTTATGGCGATCTGCTGCAAAGTGCTGCTGGCGACCAGGAGAAAAGTGTCCGGGTGGATCCAAGAGTGGATCGGAGTTCTGAAGAACCTGAAAGCAGAGGGGACAGAGTCTGGGTCACTAGCCAGTGACCAGGGAGGCGATGGACAGATGCCCACCGATGTCGAGTGCTTCAGATTCGATGACGGTCGTCTTGACTCTTCAGCCACGAGGTCCGGGAGGCGTTGTCGGCGACCAGGAGCAGGATTCGGGCTGTTGCTCGATGTCTGTCGAGTGCAGAGGTGTCGGCGACCAGATTGGACCCAACAAGCCTTGGCAACGGCAAGTCTCGAGTAAGATGTAGATCGTCGATGATGCAGACCAGCAAGGTCTGGGGAACTCACCCAGCGAGGGTAAGTGAGGGCAGGCCTGGAGCAACCAGACTGCCAAGTAAAGAAAAGATTGGCCTTCGTTAAGGGCTACTAGCCAACGGGCTAGCGACCGCGAAGGAGCCTCGTGACGCCGCACGTGGAGCTGGCTTACAGGACACTCGTGGAGTGGGGGCCAGTGATCTTCGGTGCAGGTGGTGCTGGAGGCTAGGGCTACTCGGAGCCCAAAGCACGACTTCTTGGGAGACCCAGAAGATGGTGCACTTGCAAATGTGCTCGGTGTCCAGGGGTCACGGTCTCAAGTCACCCACGATAGCCACGGGCCTCAGCTTTGCTGGGGACTCAGGGTAGCCTCGGGAAGTCTGAGAATCCACCTCTGGTGATGCGATGACTTCGGCGTCCGACGGGAGCTTCAGTGATGCGAACCGGACAGATGCTTCTTTGGTGCCTGCCAAGCAGGGGAGTCACTCCTTGACCCCAAGGGAGATTCTTCAGTCCTCTAATCTTGTCGTAGAGCGTCGAAGGTCCAGGATTCCGTGTCAGAGTTTCGTCCAGGTATAATCTAAAGTCCTAGGGACTGGGTTCCTACCTTTATTCTAAAAATAGGGGATGGACTACTCTGTGGCCCCACCTATGGGTGGGTCAGGGCAGAGGGGTGGCTACACCCCTTTCCCTTTGTCCAGTTCGCGCCAAAGCAGGGGCTGCAAGCCCCTGATCCGGTTTGAACTGGGGTATGCACAGGGACACCAAATGTGCCCCCAGTGCAGGACTTCAAAGCACCCGAAAGTGCTCCCGCCCAGCCCCAATACACATTGTCCTGTCTGGGGAGGTGGTCACACCTCCCTGGGACAGGAAACCTATTGTCCAGGCCTCCCCTGCCGGAGTTTCGTCCAGCAGCAGGAGGCCAGACACGTGTCTGTGGCAGTGGCATCCATTTTGTGATGCCAGGCTCTGGAAAGAAGTTACCGGACTCGTCAGAGTTAACATGCCCTTCCCTCTAGAAGGGTGGAATGCTACCCCCGCCGCCAGGATTGGCGGGGGGTAGTATTCCAAGATGTTTGACACCAAACACGACATGTTTAGGTGCAGCCATTCCATAGTTAGCATTTTACCGCGAGGATATAATGCGTTTAAGAGTATATGGTCAGGCTGCACTACAAACAGCATCAGAGATGGTCTCCGAACGCTGCAGAGGGGCCCTGCTCATGCAGGGGCACCCTCTCACATAGGAACCATGCACTCTGCCTTTAGGATTTATAAGGCCTGCCTTAGGAGTGACTTATAGGTTTGTATGTGTGTATGCATTTAGTGATATAGGTAACCTATACCACTGCAAGGGGTGCATGCACCACCTTACCCAGGCTGCAGTAGCAGACCTGTGGTGCCAGTTTGGATGGCCTACCAGGGGTGGCATAATACATGCTGCAGCCCCTGGCAGGCCTCTGAGGTACCTATGCCCTTGGTACATAGTATACCATATACTAGGGACTTACAAGGGCACTCCAGATCCCAATCAGTGATGTGCCTAAGGCACATGGAGACCCTTTTAAAGAGGAAACAGCTAGGCTGGGGTTCTGAATAGCAGGGCCCCAGCCAGACTAATGTCGAAAACCAGTGAAGTATCAGCAAAAAGTGGGGGTACCCCTGTGAAGCAGATCCTACTCTCCTACATTGCCCCCTCCTTAAAAAGGATAACACAGATCCAGAAATACCACCTAATTCTCATCCTGCCTCATTACTGCCCGCGGCTGCCAAAATTTGGGAAAAATGCGTAAACCACCAGCTCAATACATTTCTTGCCGATAATAAGCTGCTACACCCATCCCAGTCCGGCTTTCGCACTCAACACAGCACAGAGACAGCACTGCTATTAATTGCTGAAGCAATTAAGTTGAGTTTGGATGCTGGTCTCAATGTGCCATTGGTGCTGTTGGACCTACCAGCAGTATTTGACACAGTGGACCACAGCATCTTGCTAACGAGACTGGAACATGTGGGTGTGGCAGACATGGCCCCTGGATAGTTTTCTGGAGGAAAGAGAGCAGGTTGTATGGATGAAACCATACTCTTCCAAATTCAAACAGTTGAGATGGGGGGTGCCCCAGGGTTCTGCCCTGAGCCCTATCCTTTTCAACATTTATCTGTCCCATCTGGCATACTTGGTGGAATCATTTGGCATTAGGATTATTTCTTATGCAGATGATACACAGCTCCTACTAACCTACAAAGGAAACTCTATCAGCGCTAAATAAACTTTTGCTCTAAAATGTAAATGTAAATGTAAGCTCTCTGCTTGGAAGTGCTACTTGAGGTGCTCAGGAAGAACAAACTTCAGTGTAACCCAAACAAAACTGAGGTCCTGTTGTTTGGACCTAACCCCTACCGGGTTTGACAGGAGCCTGGCTGACTAATGTCCCGCCTCCACCACCCCCACGGAGGTGGCCAGAAACCTGTGCATTCTGTTCAATTCAAGTCTATCCTTTAGTGCCCAGATCTCATCTGTGGTGAAATCCTGTCTTTGGATTCTTCGCCTGCTCAGAAGATTTTTGCACCTGATCCCTCATAAAGCACAGGGCACAGTGGTTAGGACACTGATATTATCATGGCTGGGTTAAGTCAATGTCTTATACCTAGGTATCCCAGAATATTTTATCCAGGGTCTACAGGTAGTGCAAAATATGGCGGTCAGATTACTGTACAAACTACCAAATCACTCACCTGTATCGCTTTTTCGCAAGAAGCTTCACTGGCTTCCAGTACGCAAGAGAGTAATGTTCAAAAAATTAACCTTGACACACAATCCCTCCACGACAGGGGCCATTCGTATCTGAACTAAAGCATCAAGGCTTACAGACCTGGGACTTTGCTGCGCTCCAGTCAGGCTGGGCTGTTGACAGTACCCACTTTAAAAAAGCAGTGTAGAGGAGGTTCCTCCTTTATGGTCCTGGCCACGGGCCTGTGGAACCAGTTTCCTAGACATCCGAGATTAATGATGGAGGAAAACAGTCTTAAAAAAGCGCAGAAAACATACCTCTTTAGTAGTTAGGGTATAAGGGACTCCGGCTAGGTTCTGTTCTCTGTTCAGCCCCGATGCTTAAGCACAAGGACACTCCTGGAGTAGCTGTGCTATATAAAGAATCTTCATTCATTCATTCAAACACATTAGCAATAAGCCGATATGCATAGCACCAGCGGAATAACTCATGCCTCTGAGTCCCTGCAGCGCAGAATACCCCACAACCCCCTAAGGGTCCCCCGCATTTGGCCCAAGGCCAATATATATCCATGAGATATGAGAGACACATCCCCTGGTCACATTCTGCAGGGGGTCGGTGTTGTGTAGATAGCACAGTACACGGAAATTTGTTTAAAAAGGTTTAATCCAGTAGAATAATAGAAGGTAGGTCTGAACAGCTCACCTGCCTGTAGTGTTCTTTACTCCCACAGAACACTCCATGCATCATTGGAATTCTCTACAGAATCTCATTACATCACAGAATCTCATTACATCTAAGCAACACATAAAACATTCCCCTCCCACAATGACATAACACATTTCCTCCTACAATAACATAAAAACATTTCCTAAAAACAATGTCATTAAAAAAGTCAATATCCCAACAAAATAAACTCCTCTGGTAAAAATATCACACCCAAACAATCCTCCATCACCAACTACTCATCAACCATTTCCGTACTCTCTTTTCGGTTTATGCAATACTCTTTTAACCACCTGGGTGGTCTTCTCTCTCGTACACTCCAGTTCCTCCATGCTTCCCAAATCATCAACACCACTACTTACATCACTACCTCTTACATTCTGCTGACTGGAAATCACAGCTTCTTCCGAAACACCCACACCTGATTTGCGTTCACTAGCATGAATTCCCCGCTGCAGGCACAGTACACAACTCATCTTTCCATGACAACCATTGATTTCCACCATTGGTGATACCACCCGAACCTTCCCACAACTCCTGCAAACCTAAGGCAACCCTTTGCAAGTTCCATACTTTACCAATGCTCACTCTGACTGAATTTTGCAACACTTCTCCCACTTCCTCAGAATCATAAAATTGACTCTCACCTTTAGGCACCTTAAAAGATTTTTGAATTCTTACCCAATCACCTATCTTAATGCAAGTGGGGTTAACTCCGTGTTTAGTATCATAATATAACTTAACTTTCTTATGAACATCTGCCAACTTTTCCTGCACCAACTCCAGTGACCACTGCTCCACACTAGTACCACACAACCATCCAGGATTATACTTTGTCCTCGGATTCCCTCCCTCTGATGAGCAAAAACTGCAAAAATCCTGTAATATAATCAGGGATGATAAAATCCTATAGTCAGATGCCCAGGACATATTGTTTGGGGTCAAGGGCAACAAGTTTTCATGTTTATTTTGTCCTTGGGACAAGTAGGCCCAACCCCCTGCAGCACAAACCCTTTGGCTGCCAGATTATAGTACCACATTATGGATCAGGGTAGGGAATTGTCTGCAATTATAATAATATTTGTGTCCATGGGTTAATGCTGTTTGAACTTGTATTTATAGTTCATTAATACAGAGCCTTTATTATTACATTCTGAGGAAATGTAAGTTCAGACTGCACTACCAACAGTGGTTCCAGTATAAAAATGTGTACACATGTTTGTAAAGTTTAACAATATGAGGCTTTGTATAATGATTCTAGGATGCTTTCTGACTGTATCTTTGTGGGAGCTGTTGGGCCCTCATCATTGTAGCAAACATTGGCAAAAGCAAAAATATTTTGGTCTAAAAAAAACACACATTCCCACAGTAGTTCCTGGCACTGAACAAAACTACTTTGGGTGCCGATATGCTCCTTGTGAAAGAGCAGAATGCTGTTGCTTACAGTGAAGCCAGCCAGTACAGAGAGTGGGAATTCGAATAAAAATGAAAGGTTAACGCCTAACCTAAATATGGGACTAATTCTTAATGAAAGTCACAAAAGTGCACCCATGGTTTGTCCTTACATTAGTGCAGATTTAGGGCTTTCATGAATTCACAAGAATTTACAGAAGTAGGTCAGAAATTCGTACTCCTAGAAAATATTTGTGAAGTGCATTTTAGCACAAGCAAATATGGATGTGTAGATTTGCTCATGCGAAAATCTGTTGAGCGGAAAGAAGTTCACTTTCCCATCAATCACTTTTTTTCCCAACTCTGGAAGAAATTTTACTTCTGCCCTTGTCAGGAGAAAATTTTCAACCTTTCTCTGAATGGGAAAATATTAGGGACGAGCTGATGAAAACCCATAAAACGTGCAAGTTAGTAGGTTTTCACAGAGTCAGCAGGGCATTGCAACCATGGGGAACTATTGCTTTCAGCTACCTCCAACCCCAGTATGTAGATCTGTGCAAAGGTGGCAAAATAAGGGAATTGCTAGTATTCAAACCCTACTATGGTATGAGCTTGGGTATAATCAGAGAAGCTATTATCAGAGCTCTTATATAATGAGATTGCTGCCATACTTTGTCGCAGCACTACATGGCACCAAAGGGACATGTGGATTTTGTTACAGGACGAGTAGATTTATGACGCAACCTGTCCCAAGGACATGTAGATATTTTATTAAATTCCACACCCCTGTATTATTACAAGTTCTCTATATGCCCATATTGCTTTCATAACTTGTACTTCCCAATCACTGTTACTAGCAACTGCTGATTAAATGACCCCTCTGATTAATCAATTGACTCTCTCAACCATGCCGCTGCCACTAGGATTACCTAATCCCAACTCTATCAAAACATTCTTTAGATAAGAATTGTATACGATTATCACTTACAATATTCACTTGAATGCCCTCTGACAAAAAAAACCTTATCCAAGAACCTCACTACAATTCAGCTCTGTCCACAATATCATTAACTGGCCACCTAGAAAACATATCCATAAGCACAATGATTTATGTATGCAACTCCCCTACCGGTCTCACAAAATCAATAGCTATCGATTCCCAAGGGTGTTTTGGAATACAGCAATCACTCATAGGTGGTTTCAAAGTATGTAAAGATTTATCAGCGAAAGAACAGCTAGTACATTCGCTAACAAATCTCTCCACAGCCAAATCAACACCAGGCCACCAAAATAATTTCTTGACAGCAGATTTTGTTCTAACCACTCCAAAATGGCCCTCATGATACAAACTAATTATTATCTCATGCAACTCAACAGGAGGTACAATCCTTTCCCCCCTTAAAACTAACCCATTCTCAACAGAAAGTTCAGATCTGACTTCTCAGTATGATTTCAAATCATTGTAGAGATGTTCTTTCCTTGGCCAATTACTATGCATAAACTTAAACAATTCTTGCAAAATATTGTCTTTACCATACTCTAAAGTCCACTCATCCTTCTTGATTGCAGGTATACCAAAACTGTGTACCAACGCCATCTGAAAATTGTTCCACATATCATCCTCACACTCTTCTAACTGAGATGGCAAACGGGGAAGACAATCCGTCACTAAGTTATCCTTTTCAGGCATATACTCAATTTTATAAACAAAGTCTTGCATGCGCATAGATAAACTAGCAATACTGGCAGATGCATTCACGGTTCCCCCTGTTGTCAACAATTTCACCAAAGGTTTATGATCACATTGAATAGCTAAAGGCTTCCCCGATATAAAGGCCCTAACGTGATCTAAAGCCCGGGAACACACTAAGGCCTCTTTTTCAGCTTCCTTTCGTAAAGGATCTTTCTATGTTAGAACTACCCAAAATCCTTTATTGCTTGCACCAGTGGTAATAGAAATGGTCAAATATGGAACAAAACTATTCCAATGCTGAGATGTTAAAAATATCATGCTTGAGTGCATTGAAATCCTCTTCGCCCTGTGGTGACCCTTCAAACTTGGTCGTGTTTTTTAACAACTGTCTAATGTTGTAGGTTTTTCCACAAACCTAGGAACAAATTTCGCACATTCCTAAAAATGATCTAATCTCTTCCTTGTTAATAGGGGTAGGGGTTTTCTTTATTGCCGTAACAAGAGCTTATTTAAGTTTCACTCCACCACCACCCCCCATTACATGCCCCAACTATGTCACTTTTGTTCCAGCAAACTTGCACTTTGGGAATTCCACTGTTAGACCACACTTCTCCAGAATTTCCAACACTTTCCGCAGTCTGACATCATGAGTATCCTTGTTTTCTCCAAAAACTAAGATGTTGTTCTGGAAAAACACAACACTTTGTTCCTTTCCAAATAAATTGTGCATAAGCCTTTGGAAAAGGGCTGCAGCCAAAGCCAACTCAAACGGTGTTCTTTTAATTTAGAAGCACCCAAAAGGTGTTATGAATGCCATGTACTTCCTGGAGTCTGGTGCCAAAGAAACCCGGTGGTATGCAGAAGACAAATCAAAGGTGGAGAACCATCTAGCATACTTCCAAAACATTATTTTATTGATTTTGGGTAATGTAAAATTATCTATCACAATGTTATTGTTCACATGGCGCAAACCCACACACAGCCGGATCTTTCCATTGCTGTATCGTGCTACCACCAAGGGAGAAATCCACTCCAAGACTTCCACAGGTTCTATCATGTTAGTTACAGTAAGTTTTTCCAATTCTTTTGAAACTTCCTCCCTCACCATTATTGGAATATTTCGTACCTTGTGGATTTTTGGGTTTGCATTATCCTTCAAACTAATTCTGTGTTCAAAACCCTGCAAATTCCCCAGTGTCTTACTGAATACTCTAAGAAATTCCTTTAACATCTCAGTTCCAATTTTGACTCCTTCATCAACAACCAAAACTTTCTCATCACTATTGGGATAAAGTATATGTGAATTCCCTTGATCCATCCATCCCAGAATTGGAGGACCATTTCTCGCAACATGCAGTTTTCCCCATGCACTTCTGTTTTTGAACCTGAAAGTTAACCATCTAAATCCCAACATATCTATTTTCTCTCCACTGTATCCCTTAGGTTGTATTTCAGGTTCTAAAAGTTGTAGACCAATTTTGTTAACAAATATATATCTCCATATGTTCTCGTTCACAATCCTGTAAGGTGAACTAAAGTCATTTTTTATTAGAACCCCGCCATTCGTCATGTTACATTCTGGTTTTCATTATATTATCATTAATGTTCAGCACAAGTTTATTTCCCAAACTTATTACATTACGATAATTTTAAGCATCATTGCCAGTAATACTCATCTGAATTCTTGGTATCCTTGTACACACACATAACACAGTTTTTCTTTTTTCTGCAAACTCTGGCATAATAACCTAGCAATCCACAATTACTACATTTCTATTTTAGTGCAGGGCATTTTTTACTGTAAGCTAAATGATCCTTGTTATCACAACGGAAACATCTGTTACCCTCCTTTCCGCAAGATTTATCCATGTTCCACTTACAAAGGTTCTTATCCTGCAGGCGACTTGACAATTTGTTAACAGTGTCATGCTCCCTGTCATCCTGCTTCAAAACACTTGTGCACCTACCAGACATCTCAGTTTACCTTACAAAAGCTAAAAATCCATCAAGAGGCAGGTCTGCACTAACCCATAGTCATTCTTGAATGGCAGGGTTAGTGGCATGCATAACCACCTGGTCCCTGATTAAATCATCATGTAATGCTCCAAATTTGCAGTCAATAGCAAGCTTTTTTAGTTCTGCCTCAAATTAATCAGCAGATTAATTATTTCCTTGGCCCGCTGGAAGAATTTGTATCTGGTTATGGCTATACAAACTTTTGGTGCAAAGTATGTATCAAGATCCCTTATTGCAGCATCAATTACATTTATGTCACCAATCACTGTCGCTTTAGGCATTCAATTGTAAGTTTTTAGCCTATGTAGACCCAGTGAATGCAAAAGGATCTGTTTCTTCTGTTCAGCAGACATATCCTTTGTTTCATCAATGGCTTTTATATAATTCACAAAAAAAGTCCTTCCATTCAACCCACTTAATGGACGGGTCTGATTACCAAAGCCAAAAATCATGAGGTGGGCTGATGCAAAAATTTTGTAAGGCATTGTTCAGTCAATGATGTACTATTCATTGTAATGCGCAGTTATTTTTGTGCTATATCCTTTACATGCTCCAATTACTATGTGCAGATGTGACAAAAAACCCAAATACATTAAACATACATCGCCAAAAGGTTTTCCAAACCTCACCTTCTGTTTAATGCAAACGCCAAAATCCTTTCAGCATAATTTTGAAGTCTGCTCCTCAGCAGATACAATACAACATACTCCGTTTATCGTGTGTTGCTGTGCTCCAGAATGATCAATAACCAATCCAATATGTTAGCCACACACGGTCATGTTGTTTAACCTTGCATACAGCCGTGATGACGTGGGCCGCATTCGACCACAAGGAATCGCGGAACAGTATACGCGAGCAAATGCTGACCTCTAGAATATGCAGCGCTGGAAAAAGTGCCTTCCAAACTCAAATGTAAGCACTTCACAAGGGAGTCAACGGTAAGTGTACTGTAAACACAGCAGTAAAATTCAGCTGCCTTATTTGAGTTATAAAGCGCAAACTCGACCCGAAGGTATCAGGGTGCTTTACATGAGCACCAGTTGCGTTACAGACGCACCAGCGCTAGCCTCTAAGTCCATGTGTCCCAATCTTTTGTTAGTGCTTATAGTGTTTCTCCAGTGACGTAGCTGGAGCATGGGACTGTTCAATTGAGCACTAGGGGTTTACACACCCCTTGCCGTATATGATAGTTGGAGTAGACCCCTAGACCACATGGGGTACAGTAATAAATGGTGGGAGTCAGCTAGACGTGGTCAGAGAATAGATGACCCGCTGAAGCAGTACACCACGCAATATATACCAAAGCTTTGTGTGTATCGTCATTTTATTAGGCCTCAGAATATCTTGTGCCTCTCAGAAGAAGGACAACACATCACCACTGGCCACGACACTACCCTGGCGACAAGTGTGGTGCACATTTCACTCCCGACGTGCCGCAAGTGGCTGTGTGCCCCCCACCCCGGGTGTGCGGTGCTCATGCTGCGCACGACCGGTACCTCGTCCCCATGCGGTGTCTGCTCGCAGTGTTCTGAGCCTACCCGAGCTGCGTTCACCACGGACTGCGTGCTGCCGGCTCAACGACCGGCCCGAGCCAGGGGTGGCCGCACTCCCTCAGCGGAAGACGTCCCCACTGTCCTTCTGTGGCAGGAGCGACCAGCTGCATTCCTCCTTGCAGGATGAGATCACCCCTGCTGACAGTGCTCTCTCTGTCCCTCCACGCGCTCAAGGCCCCCAGCCTCGCGTCCTGTTACCAGACAGCCTGCCACCCTGTCTCCCTCTCATACATGCACGTCAGTGCTGTGCTGCAGGACCTCCCCAGGCCATGCCTTCTCTGGCCACCGGTGTCCTGGGAGAGTCCTGGCTCAACAAAAAAATAAAATAAAGAAGTAAAAAAAAGAGGAAAACTCACAGAACTGCACATAACTCATACTATAACTGAGTCTTATAGGTTCATTCTTCCACAGCCACAGAAAGTAACCAGCCTTATCTCCTCGTGGCACTACCTGCACAAGCCAGTTAAAATAGATAGTCCATTGATCCCAAAAGCACCTAAGCTGTGGAAGCCACTGCTAGCACATACTGTGCCCCTGCCAGTTACTATCTTCCAACATCAAATTGAGTGTTAGGCTCCCAGGACTCTGCACTCCTGGCAAAAGGCACCTTTGTGAGGAGGATCTCGACACCCTGTGAACCATGGCTGGTATACCACCCACAGAGACATTCACTATTGAAGGTGCACTGTCAGCCCAAGCGTCCAGATGAAATGACTGGGTGGAAAGAGTGCTGCTATTTTTTTAAGCCACCAAGGTAGAAAATGCACAGAAAAGGGCCATGCTCTTACAATTAGGTGGCAAGGAAATTCACAGAATATCCAAGACTCTCACAGAGACCGTGCCAAAAACACACCTCACCCTCATAGCGGCTCTGAATGCCTACTTCGAACCCACGGCTAATAAAGACTAGGAATGGTTCATGTTTCGACAAGCTAGACAACAAGCAGACAGATCTATTGACACTTTCCACATGCGATTAAAAGAATTGGCCAGCACATGCAGGTTCACCGATGAGAACGAAGAAATATGTGGTCAAATAATTCAAATATGTGCGTCAGCCAAGTTCTGTGAACGCATCCTAGAGGATTTTGGAAGATCACTAGCAGACATCTTAACTATGTGCCGAACAAAAGAGCTCTCGAAAGCCCGCTCTTCTCACATGGAAGCCGTCCTGAACTAAGCTCTGAAAGTAGCTCACCGACCATCGGAATGACCAGTCAGAGGAACGGAATTCACAGGGTGTGGAAAACTAAATGATTTCATGAAAGTGTGTCATTTCTGAAAAGGGTGCTCTGTGCAGCACAGTAAATGATGTACCAGAAGTACAAGAGAGGAGTAGTAACATGGATGATGATGACAATGAAGAGCACACCATCTACTCCATCTTCACTGTAGGCACAGTACCCAAGTCGAGCGCCAGCTTTCCCAGTGACAAATCCTCGTTGGGAACCATCCAACAACAGCAGTAGTGGACACAGGAGTATCCATCAATATCATGTCCTCTGAAGCATACCGCACTATGCAACTGCCCCCATGTTTACACTAAGCAATGGTCAAAGTATTTGCCTACGGCCAAGACAAGCCAGTAGACGTAAAAGGGAAATTCCGGACAACAATCGCATACGGATCTCAATCTGTAGACATGCTAATATGTGTGCTGAAGAAGGCCACGGCATGCTACTATGATGTAGAGCAGCAGAAGCCCTAGGTATTGTAAGCTTTGCATTCGGTGTGCACCAAAAAGCCATAACTCACATCCTTGATGAATTCCCTACTGTGTTTGAAGGAATCAGATGCCTTTGAGTCAAGAAAATAAAATTACACAAAGACACCTCCGTCCAGCCAATAGCACTCCGTCACCAACGGATTGCTTTTCATCTGAGGCCTCTAGTAGAGAAAGAACTTGACAAACTCAAAGCCGCCGGCATAATTGAGAAAGTGACAGGGCCCACGACATGGGTGTCTCCAATTATAGTGGCCAAGAAGTAAAAACAGCCCGGTGAAGTCCGGATATGTGTAGACATGCGCATACCCAATGTCGCTATTAAGAGGGAGCGACATCTAACACCAACAAAAGATGATATGATTGGGGAACTCAGTGGAGCCTGCTGGTTCTCCAAACTGTACTTGCATTCTGGCTATCATCAGCTTGTCCTTGCAGAGGAGTCCCGCTACATCACGACTTTCTCTACTATTGTAGGTCTGCGGCGATACAAGCAACTGAATTTTGGAATCTCAAATATTCCAAAATGCCATACATGAACAACTAGTTGACCTCCCAGGAGTCGCCATTGTTAACGATATCTTAATACTTGCCAGGACCATTCCAGAACATAAAATGCGATTGAAAAAGGTACTTCAAGAAATTTAAGACTCCTGCCTCACCCTACACCGCAGCAAGTGCAAATTCCTGATACAGAAGTTGCATTTCTTCGGGTATGTCTTCTCGTCAGAAGGAGTTGCGTCGGACCCTGACAAGGTACGAGATATCAAAGAAGCATCCCCGCCAACTACAGTGACTAAAATGCGCAGTTATTTAGGTATGCTAAATTACTGCGGCTGTTTTATCAGAGACCTTACGACGCTTACACAATCGCTCAGAGACCTCACCAAATCCTCAACCCCATGGTCGTGGGGTTGTGAGCAAGAACACATTTTTCAAGCTACTAAAGAAGCCTTGTCAGCTGACAACACTAATCTAGCGATAACACACAGCTCCCTGAATCATACTCGTACCCCAACACCATCGTTGTCACCTCGGTTCCACTCACACCCCTCACCCCTATATCCTCTCATACCGGCTTACCACCCCCCTCTCGCTCCTCACCAACTCTCCCACTGTCCCACTCACACCCCACATCCATACCACCTCACATCCTCAGGAGGACACACATCTCCCCAACTCCTTCCCCTCCCCCAACAACAATAATACTTACACTGTCCCAATTACACCCTACACCCCCAACTCCTCACAGCCTGCCGTCCCACCCGTCCCTTCTCCACTCACCACAACTCCAACCGTCCCATGCATAACCCACACCCCCTCACCCCCGCCTTCTCACACCCACCTTCTATAGACAACCACACAGGGAGACTGCAACACATCGTACCAGATAACGATTCCCCCTCAAACCACATACATGGCTCAACCACTCCTCCCTCACCCACAGTCCATACATTAAACATGACACCGCTCACTCCAGACCACAGACTAGATAAGATATTACTATCTCTTCAACAAGTCAAAAATGACATCCAAAAGCTACATGACCTGATTCTACAACAACCCAAGCTCACGCGTCCTGAACTAGAGTCTAGAACATACCTACACATAAAAAATTCGAAACTCACCCAACAACTACACGCAAGCTCCCATAATCTTGAACCCCCAAGATGGAGAACAGTGCCCTACCCCAATGCCTCATCCCGTCCGGTCCGGAGAAAAAACCCTCTATCTACTAAAGACTTAAGCTCCCTACTCCGTTCCTATGAGCCACCGTATCTCCCACCCAATTCGGGGCTCCCAGATAACTTACATAAACATTCCCTAATCCAATCCATCCCAACCAATACCCACAGAGATACAAGACACAATTCTAGAGGCATTGTTGAAAACAACCTCACGCGAATCCCCCTCATACTTGAACCCAACTCAACACCCACCAAGAGATGGCTAAAATGTATACTCCTAAACTGTAGGTCGGCATCACGACACGCAACCGATATAGCTGACCTCATACTCACTAATGAACCTGACCTACTAATCCTGACGGAAACATGGCTAAACGAATCATCTTCGCCCATCCTGGACATATTGGTTCCCCCGAACCATGACATCACAAGACTAGATAGAATTGATAGGCCAGGTGGTGGTATCTATCAGTGAACAGATCTATCTCCCCTGTATTATCCTCATGTGAATACCTTTGTTTAGACATCTCTAGCAATAACAAATCAATATGCTCACTACACACATTCTACCTCCCCGCAGGGGATAACCTCACCTTCATCGAACACCTAATGGACATTCTAGCTACTAATGATGGACAACAAAATATTCAAATATTCCTTGGTGACTTCAACCTCCATTGGGATGACTTGAACGACCCAGGGGTCAACAGCCTCAAAGCTTTCCTCTCAGACCTTAACCTTAACCAAATCTGTAATAGCCCCACACACGATAAAGGTTCAACCCTCGATCTTGTAATGTCAAAAGCTAACTCCACTCAACTTGAATTGATCCTCCCCTGTGACTGGTCTGACCACCACATCATTACATTTCACATCAATGAATCAGTTAAACTACTCTCTGCACAACCCACGAGAACGAAAATTTGGAAGAGGAATCTAAAAAAACGTAGGTTCCAACTTACTCTCAACCTCTAATCCCAACTTCCTCCTTCCCCCTGAAGGCCTAGCCGATGTACAAGGCCTGACTAACCATTACTTCCAATCCATGAACATGGTACTAGACAAAATAGCTCCATTACAATTGAAAAGAGTCACCACTAAAGACTCAAAACCTTGGTATGATGGTAGTTTAAATGAAGACAGACGAGTCCTAAGATTAATTGAACGACGATGGAGATCTGCACCCTCCTCTGTCCACCTCAAGCTACTAAGAACCACGAGAAACACCTACTACAGAAAGATCAGACGATCTAAAGCTAACTTCTTCAGTAATCAACTAGACCAAGCCAAGAACCGTCCCAAAAAGCTATTCGAACTAATCAAAACCCAAACTAAGGGTGTACCACTCCACCACCATGCTAACCCCGACACACTACCCAATTGTGAGGAATTTGCTTCCTTCTTCACTATGAAGACTGAAACCATAAAGGCGGACTTGCTCAACGACCTAATATCCCTTTCTAACACTCAGATGGACACTTCATGGCCCCCACCAGGAGCCCACTCATTTGTCCCGCAAGGTTCGACCTCAAAAACAACGCATCCTGGTCCTCCATCATTTACAGTGAAGAAACTATATTAAAAATGCTAACGACCTTGAATCCCTCCAGCCACTTCACAGACCCTCTTCCTGCAAACTACCTAAAAGACTTCATACCACTGTTACTGCCCCTATGGACCATGATTATAAACACCTCCCTCCTTCAAGGAACCATCCCTGAAATCCTTAAAACAGGACAGGTATCCCCTATTTTAAAGAAACCAACGGCGGATCCATCGGACTTAAATAACTATCCCCCGATATCCAACATCCCCACTCTTGCCAAACTCTTGGAAAAATGTGTTAACATGCAGCTTAGCAATCACATTGCTCAATTCAAATTGCTCAACCAATATCAATCAGGCTTCCGTGCAGGTCACAGTACAGATTCTGCCATGACCCACATAATTGACGACGCACTAAAAATCCTTGACCAAAACGAAGCCTGTTTACTAATCTTACTTGACCTGTCATCGGCATTCGACACCGTCAAACACGACAACCTGCTAGAGCTCCTGAAATACAGAATGGGATTATCCGGATCTGTGCTTACTTGGTTCACCTCCTTCCTCCAAAATAGATCACAAAGATTCAAGGTTAATCAATCCCTATCCAAACCAGTCCCAGTCACTTTAGGAGTACCTCAGGGATCATCCCTCTCACCCACACTTTTCAACCTTTTCATGGAACCTCTCACCGAACTTCTCAGCTTCTCCAATGTCCACTATCACATGTACGCAGATGATACTCAACTTTACATAAGGATCCACTCACTTGAGGACATCAAATCTCTCAACTCAACGCTTCAAAAAACACAGACCTGGTTGGCCCGAAAACCACTTGAAACTAAACACCCTCAAAACTGAATTCCTCTTAATCGCCCCCCCCAACAAATCGACCATCATCCTCGCCTGGATGAATCACCTAACAGCACTCAAAGGTCAACCTCTCATTATCGACTCAGCGAAATCGCTGGGAGTGACTCTGGACAGAAATCTAAACATGCAGAAGCATATCAGCGCCTCTACAAAAGGAGCAAATTTCCAGATGAACACTTTGAGAAAACTGAAACCTTTCCTGCCTGCTAATGACTTCAAACAGGCAGTTCAAGCTCTAGTAATCCCAAGAGTGGAATATGGGAGTGTCGCTCTTTGCGGCCTGCCCAGATCGACGACGGCCCCTCTTAGAGCCTCAATCAACACAGCTGCTAGACTCATCACAGGCTCCAAAAGAAACTGTCACATCTCACCAGACCTTAGAGCCCTCAACTGGATACCTTTCCAGGCTAGAATTCATCTGAAAATCGGTTGCATGACGCACAAGGCCTTACATCACAATACTCTGAGTTATCTAGCTCAGAAACTGGTAGTCTCTTGTGGCAACAGATCATCCAGGAGCTCCAGGAATCTTCTTCTGAAACCGCAACGATTTGCCAAGAAGAAAACTTACAACCGGACCTTCTCAGGAATGGCCCCCAGAATCTGGAATGCTTTGCCCCCAGAAACAAGACTGAACCCTTCCACTGCTTCCTTAAAAAAAGAAGTGAAATCGATTCTCATGGCCAAATTTACCTGAACTACTTACATTTCAGTATTTTTTATTCGCTAGTTTGTATTAGCTATCACTATGTATTAGTTTCACTTATATTTTTCGATGTTGGTATTTGTTTCTCACATCTGCCCTGTAAAGCGCTCTGATACCCGCAAGGGTCTTGTCCGCGCTATATAAAACCTTCAAAATAAAATAAAAATATTTCGACCCTCGGAAGGAGACAACAATAGCAGTGGACGCAGGTCCAAAAGATCTAGGTGAGGTGCTGATGCAACGACAAGAAGGAGAAGAGTGGACCCCGGTATGTTTGCAAGTCGATTCCTCACTGTGACAGAGCAGCGATATTCTCAGATTGAGAAGGAGGCGATTCCCATACATTGGGGATGTCGCCACTTTCATCTACATGTATATGGCAATCCGTTTACCATCACAACTGACCACAAACCCCTCATACCACTATTCAATGGTACCGGCTCAAAGCCACCTCCGTGGATCAAAAAGTGGATGCTCCAACTTCAGGAGTACAATTGTAAAGTAGAATACCGTCATGGCTCCCACAACCCCGCCGACTATCTGTCGCAGCACCCTCGTGCTGCCATGCTCCAAGAGGAAGAAGAGGCAGACGAAATCGAAGAATACGTTAGATACGGGACTTATAGGTCGCGCCCCCTTCCACTCTCCATAGAAGTAATCCATCAAGCTACAAGCGTAGATGAATGCCTCCAAAATGCACTGAATGGTGTAAAAACTAACCAGTGGGTTGCATTAAAATACCAACAGACGCATCATGGAAAGTCTCTACCATGTTCGACAGGAACTGAGTGCTGACTCGGATGGCTGTCTTCTGAAAGGGCATCATTTAGTCGTTCCCACTAACCTCGCTGACCAAGTTGTTCAGCTCGCTCATGCTGGACACCAGGGTATGGTCAAGACCAAGAGTCGGTTACGAACTAAAGTGTGGTTCCCCTTGATGGATGAACAAGTCAAAGCAAAGATAAGGTCATACACCTGGTGTCAAGCCTTAGGCAATGCCAATCTACCGGCTCTGGTGATCATGGAAGTTGGACTCCAACAGCATTGAGTGAGTGCGAGCCTTGATTTTGGAAGCCTCCCGGATGGAAGACATACAATGGTCATTATAGATGACTACTCAAAATATCCAGAGGTAGAAATACTCTCCTCTCTAAGTGCAAGTAAAGTAGTACCTAAGATAGAGAAGATCATGGACACACATGGGTTGGTAAAAGTAATAAAGACTGACAATGGTCCACCATTCCACAGTCAAGAGGTGGCAGCCTATCTAAAGTCACTAAACATATCCCACAAACGAATCATACCCTGTAGGCCTCAAGCAAACGGCGAGGTGGAGAGATTCAAGAAGACATTAAACAAGGTGATTCGGATTGCCTCTGCCAGCCAACAGGCTCCTGATCTGGCCATCTACTCTTTTCTACAAGACTACCGCCAGACTCCACACTCTACCACAGGGTGGGCTCCTGGACAACTCTCAATGGTTAGAGTAATCAAAGACACCATCTCTCATCACCATAAGTGGACACTAGACTCCATCGATGACCGCCGAGTACATGAGAAAAGACAGAGGGCAAATGATAGTGCTAGTCAACATAGGCGTGAGAAACTCTACACTCTCGCAGTTGGAGACTTAGTCCTCATTAAAGATCGTTTCCCCGGAAGTAAGTTTAAATTACCTTTTGAGAGATTCCCCTGGACCATCATCCGCTTGACAGGCACTAAAATTACTGCTCGTCGTGGGACTGAAGAAATCACTTGGAATGTGTCAGCATTCAAAAAGTTTCACCACAGTGCTATGTTTTCCGGGGACATGACTGGCACTGAACATCAGTCAGATGAACATGACGCGACATTAGAGTCCAGAAGCCTGGTTTCCCCTCCACCAGTGTCGAGTGATAGCAGGAGCGGCCTGTGCAGATAAGAGCGTTGGGGCGGGGTGGGAGGGGATTCGACAGACGACGAGGGAAAATGCATTATTTATTTAATTTTCCCTCTGCATTGTCTGTCAAATCCACCCCAACTCGCCCCACCGCTCTTACCTGCACGGGCTGCTCCTGAGTGATAGTATTCATGACCCGGCCTCACAATGTACAAGACAGTGAGCTGAGTGGTGAGACTGGTCCACCCGAACAGCAAAGTAGCCATACCACTCGCACCAGATATGCCCTAAGAGGAAATCCTGCACCTTCTAGGAAGCTAATAGATCATTTAATGTCATAGATAAGTATGAGTACACAGGTAACGGAAAATGTAGTCATTGACATTTTCGCCTGAGTTCTATTCATTTATCTGTTTTATTTGGCCAGCTACTTCTGGTGTAGTAATACTGTATAGTTTCTCCTAGGTTTTCATTTCTTGAGGACTTGAGAATATTCTTGATGTTCAATACTGTGGGTATTTTCCAATTTGTTCTTTTTGAGGAGGAATGTAGTGTCACTCCAGTGGCATAACTGGAGTGTGGGACTGTTCAATTGAGCAATAGGGGTTTCCATGTACACATCCCTTGCTGTATATGATAGTGAGAGCAGACCCCGAGACCACGTGGGGCAAAGTAATAAATGGTGGGAGTCAGTGTAGTGTGCTTCATTCTTACATGTCCTGTTATGTGCACGCGTGGATGTGATCTTGTGACTGATGATGTGTGTACATCACGAGCGTGATCATGTGTGCTGCTTACTTTTAACTTGTACTGTGTTACATGAGTCTCATGGCCCCGTTCCTTCTCCATGGTATCCGCAACCGTATCTCCAGATGCGTTTGCGGTTTCGGGAGGGCGGACCTGTGGCCAGAGGGCTCCTGCATATTTGAGAATAAACCTCTTGATCTTACCACGTCTTCCTCTTCATCATTCGTACTCAACATTTTGGCGACGAGCGGCAGAAGCAGGAGCCCGCTGTGCCTTTTTCTCTTCTTCAATGTCTACGGACCCCGCCTGCAACTCGGGCCTCTGACACTGCCTGCGCCTGACTCTCCCCACCTGCAGTGTAATTGGGGGCTTTCCCTAGACACGAGGAACGACTGGATCCGTTGCCGTAACTGTGAGTCCTTATTTGCTGGCTTGTTTGGATTCTACGTTCAGCCCCACTCACTCGCGCTTATACTCGCTTCCCTCTCACGTGAGGCCTACGCGTGTTCAGTCAGTCTGCCCTTTGACCCTGACGTCAAGTGTCATTCCTACGTGGCGGCCATTTGGGATTGGGCCAGATTTTCAATTTTATTTGGATTCCAATGCAAACTCTGTTTTAACTTGGAACTTACTTTTTTTTCCAATTTAAAAAAATAATAAAGTACATTGTTAAGTGAGAGATTTGCTAAGAGAGAGTGATGTCTAACTTTCAGAAATTCGTTCAGATACAACCATTTTTACAAAATCCCGGCAAACCTCTTCAACCTTGGGATAAGTGGCACAAGTATTTTGAAAACTTTCTGGTTGCAATTGATGCAGACAAATTTAATGTAAAAATGAAAAATGCAATCCTATACAGCAACCTAGGTACTGAGGGACAGCAAGTCTTTGACAGCTTACCCCTCATAACGTGATCAGGACAGGGCGAAAGCTGGAATGAATACTTAGAAGCCATAACCAGACTGAAGAATAAATTTACAGAACAGCCAAGTGTGTTATTGGAAAGAATTAATTTCAACAGGAGGAAGCAGTCGTCAGATAAGTCTGTGGAAGAATACATCTCCGCACTCAGGATTTTGGTTGCAAAATGCAATTTTGCTTTATCTGTTGAAGTTTCCATTAGAGATCAATTCGTATTTGGGTGCAATTCGAAGAAAATTCAAGAACACCTTCTTTCATTTACGGATCCAACTTTGATGGAAGTAATTGACATGGTGAAAGCAATTGAACGATCCATTGTCTCCAGGAGATGTATTTCTTCAGATGTAGTGACTCAACCTATTAGCACTGTTCAGATTCCTGAATCCATTAACGCTTTGTCTTTCAGGTCTAAAAGTATCAAGCTTCATGGTAAGAAGAGTACTTTTTGCTACAGGTGTGGATCTAAGACAGACCTTAGCAACAACCCTGGTTGCCCTGCCATTGGTAAGAAGTGTACCAAATGTCATAAAACGGGCCATTTTTCAAGTGTATGCAGGAGTGGTGGGGATATCACTAGGGTGGGATCAGTTGACATTGCCTCCGTCAGGGAGGATTGTACACAGGATCTATCCAGACTCGTCCTCTCCCTTGTTGTTGACGCAATTGATGCTATACCAATAAAAAGCCCCATCTGTGATGTCTACATTAGTGTCATCAAGCTGGATATGATGGCAGATTCATGTGCACCGATCACAATAATTTCAGATACCCTGTATGAACAAATTTGGTCGGCAACCAAACCCTTAGAAGGAACAGATGTATTTCCAAAAGCTTATGGTGATAAAAACATTGATATGCTTGGGTTCTTTATGGAAACGGTAAAGTGCTTGGGTAGAGAGGCATACACTAAAATCTATGTGGCTAAGAAAGGTAAATTGATTTTGGGGTGGCGAGACTTGCAAGGTTGGGTTTAATGCTGGTCCCTGGGTCACCCAATACGGTCAGGATATGTGATGTTAACTTAGCTTCTATGCATGATTCTGAAGATGATCTCCTTGCTGAAATGTTAAAAACTTTTCCTGATGTGTTTTTGAACAGAATTGGCATGATTGACATGTTTGAACACAAAATTAAGTTAAAGAGAAATGCTATTTCCATTTCACACAAACTCAGGTCAGTGCCTTTATCAGTTAGACCTGAACTTAAAACTGTATTTGATAGTCTGGTGAAAGATCAGGTAATTACCCAGACTGACCCTTCTGAATGGGTCAGTCCCATCATAATAGTCCGCAAGAAGGATGGCGGTATTAGGTTATGTGCAGACCTATACTCACAAAATTGTATCCAGACTCAAAAGAGGCTCTTTAAACTACTTAAATCCTTACGTGGCGTATACCGCAAAATGCGGGAAGGAAGCAAATCCTTTTTGTTATTTAACCCTCACACACCCTATTGGTGTCATGCTTCATCATCGGGTTGACCCTGACTCCTAAAGGTCAGGGTGGGCTCGACCGTATTTCAGGGAGCTCTTAAGAGATGTAGGCCAGGGGGACTTAAAGATAAAAATCCTACTACAACCCCAGGTATCCCTTTTATTCACGGGGATGTAGTGGACGTTAAAAAAGATTAAGAAGGGTCTTCTTGGAGGTTATGGTCCTATGACCCTAATAGACTGCCAACATGTTTCAGCCCAAAAAATGAGTGGCAAGAAAAGGTCCTGGGCTTTCGTCAGGGCACGACAGATATCCCTCCCTGGTGTTGACCAAAATTTAGCCTATATATTAGTGTTGAAGGTACAGAAAGCTGTAACCTTCGTGACAATAGTAATAATAACAAAAATGGGGAGAATACTTATCTCCCTTCTTTTGTACACAAACAAATTCCGCCTGTAAGGAAAACAAAAGCATAGAGGACAAACAATTATGCATTATTATAATCACAGTCCCAATGTACGATAGCAGCCATCATGCAAAGGTGCTCATATTTCTTTGTTTCCACGATCAATGAATAAATGATCATAAGGCAGAGCCAAGGCGGATCTACTGATCTCAAACTGCCCACTTAGCAGTGTGCGTGATTATGCGCATATAATAAGTGCTTTCAAGTGCTGATTGCCCTGTCTAAGTAAAAACATACACACTCTCAAACAACCTGTGTACAGATGACATGTACACATGCATAATAACAGTGGTCACACGTATTTATAGTACATCACACACAGTGTTGGTGTCTATCTACATGCCACTTCTACTAACATTCATGCCCAATGCGCTTTATCATGTCCTTACCCAATTAGAGGGGAACTGTCATTTCTCATGGATCACGGGAGGGGAGCCTTGTAGTCAAACGCTGTTGTGGGAAGTAAGGTAGAGAACTACAGTGTTAGGGCTCCCGATCTCACGAGTGATCGTAAAAACCATTACCTCTGTCTGTTGCTGCCTCAGGGGTATCGACTTACTACTTCAAAGGTCCTGCCCCATGGTGCACCTATTCGGTCTCCGTGTATCCTGACATTAGCCACGGTCTGCCTTGCGTGCCCATTTAAGTAAGCCGGGCGATTCGTATTGCCGCCGGACTGTGGGCGTGGGGAGAGGGGCGGAGAGCTCGCCCGACGCGTCACTTACCGTGCGCGTGCTGGAAAAGAGTGTAGGTAACCCATGGATTCATGGGAAATGTAGTCTCTATTCTCGAGCGTGTAGTCCTCACGCATTACTGGGACTGACTCAAATCGATTGAAATTGTACTCTGATCGGCCCCGTTAGATCTAAGAGATTTCCAATAAATAACTAAGCCGGACGGGCCATGTGGGGACAGTTGTCTGCCTTCTGTCATTGGCAGTGACAAAGTAGTAATATTAAGGTCTAGTATTCCCCACTGATTACACAACTATAGTGCTTTGGAGATTGGCAGTCACCAAGCAGTGATGTTAAAGGTCTGGTATACCTCACTAATAACACTATTATCGTGCTTTGAGGATGGGTCCCATTCATATATGTCCTAGAACCTATTTATGACAGACCGCAACTTATATTAGTTGTCGTGATTACAACCCCAGTTCCTCAATGAAGATAGTTAGTTGTTTATACTCTGCAAGTAAATGATCGAGGGGTATATGATGAGCTATTACACCATTTCTAATTCCTATTTAGGGCATTCCATGGAATTGAGTCATTTAATCCCTGATTATCAGTTCCCAATCTGTATACCCAACGTTGTTCTCGCTCCAGGAGTCTCTTGGTAATGTTGGGACCCTCTTTCACCTTTTCGATTATTGTCCATACTAGGTCTTTATCATTGTGTTTTTTCTCCAAGTAATGAGCCGTTAACCTGGTAGCGGTGACTGCTCTTCTGATTGTGCTGCGATGCTCACCTATGCGGAGCTTCACTTTACGGGTTGTCATTCCGACATACTTTAATCAGCATGGACAGACGATCATGTAGACCACATTGGAGGTATTGCAGTTGGTGTGGTCTCTTTGCTCCCAGTCAGATCTCTTGCCCAAGTCAATGCTCCTGGTGTGTTTGGTGAAGGGACATACCGCATAGTTGCCACAAGGGAAGTGGCCCTTGACAGGCGGTTGGTTCCAAAGCGTCAGTTGTGCTTCCCGTGTGGCTTCCCAACTGTCCGTATGGACCAGTGTGTTCCTTATGCTTCTGTTTCTCCTGAATGAGAACATGGGTTTCTCGAATGTTAATTTGTTCGATGTAAGGATGCGCCAATTGTTCTTTATGATTTTTTTAATGTTATTTGAAGATGAATTGTGGGTGATTACCCAAATGAGTGCTGTATTTTCTTTCTTCGTACTGGTTTCCAACAGTGCCTCACGTGGTGTGTTTCATGATCTTTTTCTGGCTTGCTCAATCACCTTCCTGGGGTAGCCCTTCTCTTCCAGTTTTTTTGTGAGATTTTTAGCTTCTTCATTATAATCCTCCAAATTTGAGCAGTTCCTCCGTATCCTTAGATATTGCCCGATGGGGAGGTTCTCTCTCAGAGACCGAGGATGGGCACTATTAAAGTGCAGTAAACCGTTGCGGTCTGTGGGCTTCTTGTATAAAGAGCTTTCCAATCTTCCATCTCTGGCCATGATATTGATGTCCAGGAATGAGACAATCCTGTTATTGCAGGAACTGGTAAATTTCAGAACGGGGTTGATGCTGTTAATCCAAGTCATGAAGTCAGTGGTGCTATCCTGATCTCCATGCCAGATGACAAAGATGTCATCTATGTACCTCAACCATTTCCGTATCTTGTCAGAGTAAGGGTTGTTGGTCCAGATGTGTTCATCTTCTATATACCCCATGTAGAAACAGGCGATAGTAGGGGCAAAAGTACTGCCCATCGAAGTCCCATGGACTTGCAGATACAGTTGGTCCTCAAATCTGAAAAAGTTTTCCATGAGGGCGATCCGCATGAGATCGACGATGAATCTCACTGGGGCCTCCCAGGGCCACTCCTCTCTTCTCAGTATAGTCTGTATGACTTGGATGCTTTCCTCTTGCGAAATGCTCGTATATAGAACTTCAACGTCCAAGCACAGCATTGTTTCCTTTGATGGATCATATTCAACATCTAAAAGTATGTTAAGAAGATGTTTAGTATCTCTATCGTAAGATTTAATTTTGGGAACCAATGGTCGCAAAAAGAAATCGGTGTATTGTGAAAGCGGTTCAAGAACCGAACCAATCCCAGACACAATCGGTCTCCCAGGAGGTGGAACCTTTCCTTTGTGTATCTTTGGGATGGTATAAAATACGGGTGTTCTAGGTTCTTTGTTGTTGAGGAAGTCCCTCTCATTCTTTGTGATCATTCCCTGTCCAGCGCTTTGCTGGTAATGTCAGTGATAGTCTTCTGTAAGCGCGGTGTTGGATCCCGCTGTATCTTCCTGTAGTTTCATCCATCAGAAAGAAGGGAGATGCATGCCGATCTATATGCATTGATTTCTTGTAGCACAATCGCTCCCCCTTTGTCGGCGGGTTTAATGACAAGATTTTTCCGTTTAGATAATGACTCCAAAGCCGTTCGTTCAACTCTGCTGAGATTGTTGTAGGATTTGTAGTTGGGTTGGAGTGATTCGATTTCTTTACTGACTGCTTCCTCAAACGCCAGCACCTCGGGCGGCATCATGGAAGGAGGAGGGCAAAAGGTGGATTTCTCGCGTAGTGTTGTGTATCCGGTATCTTTCTCTTGTGCTGGTTGTCCCTCGAAAAAGGTTTTCACGCTGATTTTGCGGAAGTATTCCCCCAGTTCACAGCGTGTTTTGAATTTGTCTATGTGTGCAGTGGGGACAAAACCCAGGCCTTTGTTGAGTACCTCATTTTCCGCTGTGGTCAGAATTTCATCAGTGAGGTTGACCACCAGATCTACTTTGAGCTCGGGCCTGCCACTTGGTCGTTTGTTTGGCTTCTTGTATTCATTTGTGTGTCCTCTTCCCATTGGACCCTTCTGTGTGTGCGTTTTCCTCGTCTGCCTCTCCTCCCGCCCTAAAAAATATTGTTGGTTTTAGTTGGGCTGGTAGAAGGGCATTCCGTAGAACTGTGGTGGGCCTTGGAATGGCTGTTGGTTGTATGGATTAGGCCATGGGAATACTTGTGGAGGGTACCCTTGATTGTGTCCTCCTCTTCTTGGTCGTTGTGGTCTGCCCCTCCAGCTTTTGTTGGAATTGTCACTAGACCACTCATCTTGGTCTGCATAAGCAGATCCTGAATCACTCCTGTTTGAAGACCCAGTGTCACTGTCAGGTTGTTTATTGTAATCCTCCCGGATGTACGGGTACACCTTCTCGTGTGAGAACTTCTTTAGATCCTTTTGGAGCTTGTTGATTTTGCTCTGCATCAAAAATTCTTTGTGTTCCCCAATCTCCTTATTCACCTCATCCAGTTTCTTTTTGAAAACTGTGATTTTTATTTGCGTGCTTAGTGCGTCTTCACTTGTTTTTATGTTTATAAGGAGTGCCTCTGATAAGCGTTTGGCCGTATTGATTATTAAAATCAACCAGTCGCGCGTACAGCGCCACGCGATAAGAGACCACTCTTTCTTGAAGATCGGGTCATCTAGAAAAATCCGGGGTTCATTTGTAACTATTAAGCCCGTTGGGGCTCCGTTGCCTCTTAAATACTCGGTCATAATGGCACCGTGGAGTAAGATCTTCATTTGGTTTCTTTTCATCTCTTTCAATTCATCCCAATTCTGATACTGGCCCAGGCACTGGGTGATATTCGTGTCGGGTATAAGTGACGGTGCTGCCAGGATTGCTGATGCCATGTCATCAGAGTATCCAATCCCTAGTTGTTCCGTCATCTTGATGTTACAAAGCACTGGTGTATTGGTGTCGTATTATTCTTACTAGAAGTTGATTGTCGAGTGAGTGTTAGAACAAGGATATGGGCAATTTTTTGAGAAAGGCACACTTCAAGAGATGAGGAAATTATCCTATACCCCACAGCTGTACGCTGCGCAAGTACTGTTACCCACAGATGGCAGTGGAGAGCCCTCCACTGTCCAAAAGAAGGGGTGAGAGAGGTGGGAGTGTGGATACCTCCTCCCAAATGAAACTATACTCACAAAATTGTATCCAGACTCAAAAGAGGCTCTTTAAACTACTTAAATCCTTACGTGGCGTATACCGCAAAATGCGGGAAGGAAGCAAATCCTTTTTGTTATTTAACCCTCACACACCCTATTGGTGTCATGCTTCATCATCGGGTTCACCCTGACTCCTAAAGGTCAGGGTGGGCTCGACCGTATTTCAGGGAGCTCTTAAGAGATGTAGGCCAGGGGGACTTAAAGATAAAAATCCTACTACAACCCCAGGAATCCCTTTTATTCACGCGGATATAGTGGACGTTAAAAAAGATTAAGAAGGGTCTTCTTGGAGGTTATGGTCCTATGACCCTGATAGACTGCCAACATGTTTCAGCCCAAAAATGAGTGGCCAGAAAAGGTCCTGGGCTTTCGTCAGGGCACGACAGATATCCCTCCCTGGTGTTGACCAAAATTTATGCAAAAACAACAGTTGATGGACAGAATGCAGAACAATGTCATACATTCACCCCAGTACAGAGATCTGGGCCTAAATCCATCGTTTTTTTGCTCACCATGCCATTCCAGTTTGAACCCAGCCATATGCAAATCAGTCTTGACCCTGTGCCTCATGGGAACAGTCCAGCCCGAACTGCCAAGCCAGGTCCTCCCTGGACTGGAAACAAGCATCCTAGGACCGGTTTCAGGGTTTCACCCCTCTTCAGCCAGGATAGCTTGATTCCAGTGGCATGGAGAGCACGGGACCCACGTCTGGGCATACCCGTCCCACTCGGGGTGACAAATGCAAAAACAACAGTTGATGGACAGAATGCAGAACAATGTCATACATTCACCCCAGTATAGAGATCTGGGCCTAAATCCATCGTTTTTTTGCTCACCATGCCATTCCAGTTTGAACCCAGCCATATGCAAATCAGTCTTGACCCTGTGCCTCATGGGAACAGTCCAGCCCGAACTGCCAAGCCAGGTCCTCCCTGGACTGGAAACAAGCATCCTAGAACCGGTTTCAGGGTTTCACCCCTCTTCAGCCAGGATAGCTTGATTCCAGTGGCATGGAGAGCACGGGACCCACGTCTGGGCATACCCGTCCCACTCGGGGTGACAAATGCAAAAACAACAGTTGATGGACAGAATGCAGAACAATGTCATACATTCACCCCAGTACAGAGATCTGGGCCTAAATCCATCGTTTTTTTGCTCACCATGCCATTCCAGTTTGAACCCAGCCATATGCAAATCAGTCTTGACCCTGTGCCTCATGGGAACAGTCCAGCCCGAACTGCCAAGCCAGGTCCTCCCTGGACTGGAAACAAGCATCCTAGGACCAAAATTTAGCCTATATCAGGTTACAGAAAGCTGTAACCTTCGTGACAATAGTAATAACAACAAAAATGGGGAGAATACTTATCTCTCTTCTTTTGTACACGAAAGAATTCCGCCTGTAAGGAAAACAAAAGCATAGAGGACAAACAATTATGCATTATTATAATCACAGTCCCAATGTACGATAGCACCCATCATGGAAAGGTGCTCATATTTCTTTGTTTCCACGATCAATGATTAAATGATCATAAGGCAGAGCCAAGGCGGATCTACTGATCTCAAACTGCCCACTTAGCAGTGTGCGTGATTATGCGCATATAATAAGTTCTTTCAAGTGCTGATTGCCCTGTCTAAGTAAAAACATACACACTCTCAAACAACCCGTGTACAGATGACATGTACACATGCATAATAACAGTGGTCACACGTATTTATAGTACATCACACACAGTGTTGGTGCCTATCTACATGCCACTTGTACTAACATTCATGCCCAATGCGCTTTATCATGTCCTTACCCGATTAGAGGGGAACTGTCATTTCTCATGGATCACGGGAGGGGAGCCTTGTAGTCAAACGCTGTTGTGGGAAGTAAGGTAGAGAACTACAGCGTTAGGGCTCCCGAACTCACGAGTGATCGTAAAAACCATTACCTCTGTCTGTTGCTGCCTCAGGGGTATCGACTTACTACTTCAAAGGTCCTGCCCCATGGTGCACCTATTCGGTCTCCGTGTAGCCTGGCATTAGCCACGGTCTGCCTTGCGTGCCCGTTTAAGTAAGCCGGGCGATTCGTATTGCCGCCGGACTGTGGGCATGGGGAGAGGGGCGGAGAGCTCGCCCGACGTGTCACTTCCCGTGCGCGTGCCGGAAAAGAGTGTAGGTAACCCATGGATTCATGGGAAATGTAGTCTCTATTCTCGAGCGTGTAGTCCTCACGCATTACTGGGATTGACTCAAATCGATTGAAATTGTACTCTGATCGGCCCCGTTAGATCTAAGAGATTTCCAATAAATAACTAAGCCGGACGGGCCATGTGGGGACAGTTGTCTGCCTTCTGTCATTGGCAGTGACAAAGTAGTAATATTAAGGTCTAGTATTCCCCACTGATTGCACAACTATAGTGCTTTGGAGATTGGCAGTCACCAAGCAGTGATGTTAAAGGTCTGGTATACCTCACTAATAACACTATTATCGTGCTTTGAGGATCGGTCCCATTCATATATGTCCCAGAACCTATTTATGACAGACCGCAACTTATATTAGTTGTCGTGATTACGACCCCAGTTCCTCAATGAAGATAGTTAGTTGTTTATACTCTGCAAGTAAATAATGGAGGGGTATATGATGAGCTGACAATAATGGCAATTACACCATTTCTAATTCCTATTTTGGGCATTCCATGGAATTGAGTCATTTAATCCCTGATTATCAGTTCCCAATCTGTATACCCAACGTTGTTCTCGCTCCAGGAGTCTCTTGGTAATGTTGGGACCCTCTTTCACCTTTTCGATTATTGTCCATACTAGGTCTTTATCATTGTGTTTTTTCTCCAAGTAATGAGCCGTTAACCTAGTAGCGGTGACTGCTCTTCTGATTGTGCTGCGATGTTTACCTATGCGGAGCTTCACTTTCTGGGTCGTCATTCCGACATACTTTAATCCGCATGGACAGACGATCATGTAGACCACATTGGCGGTATTGCAGTTGGTGTGGTCTCTTTGCTCCCAGTCAAATCTCATGCCCAAGTCAATGCTCGTGGTGTATTTGGTGAAGGGACATACCGCACAGTTGCCACAAGGGAAGTGGCCCTTGACAGGCGGTTGGTTCCAAAGCGTCAGTTGTGCTTCCCCTGTGGCTTCCCAACTGTCCGTATGGACCAGTGTGTTCCTTATGCTTCTGTTTCTCCTGAATGAGAACATGGGTTTCTCGAATGTTAATTTGTTCGATGTAAGGATGCGCCAATTGTTCTTTATGATTTTTTTAATGTTATTTGAAGATGAATTGTGGGTGGTTACACAAATGAGTGCTGTTTTTTCTTTCTTCGTATTGGTTTCCAACAGTGCCTCACGTGGTGTGTTTCGTGATCTTTTTCTGGCTTGCTCAATCACCTTCCTGGGTTAGCCCTTCTCTTCCAGTTTTTTTGTGAGATTTTTAGCTTCTTCATTATAATCCTCCAAATTTGAGCAGTTCCTCCGTATCCTTAGATATTGCCCGATGGGGAGGTTCTCTCTCAGAGACCGAGGATGGGCACTATTAAAGTGCAGTAAACCGTTGCGGTCTGTGGGCTTCTTGTATAAAGAGCTTTCCAATCTTCCATCTCTGGCCATGATATTGATGTCCAGGAATGAGACAATCCTGTTATTGCAGGAACTGGTCAATTTCAGAAAGGGGTTGATGCTGTTAATCCAAGTCATGAAGTAAGAGGTGCTATCCTGATCTCCATGCCAGATGACAAAGATGTCATCTATGTACCTCAACCATTTCCGTATCTTGTCAGGGTAAGGGTTGTTGGCCCAGATGTGTTCATCTTCTATGTACCCCATGTAGACACAGGCGATACTAGGGGCAATAGTATTGCCCATCGAAGTCCCATGGACTTGCAGATACAGTTGGTCCTCAAATTTGAAAACGTTTTCCATGAGGGCGATCCGCATGAGTTCGACGATGAATCTCACTGGGGCCTCCCAGGGCCACTCCTCTCTTCTCAGTATAGTCTGTATGACTTGGATGCTTTCCTCTTGCGAAATGCTCGTATATAGAGCTTCAACGTCCAAGCACAGCATTGTTTCCTTTGATGGATCGTATTCAACATCTAAAAGTATGTTAAGAAGATGTTTAGTATCTCTAACGTAAGATTTAATTTTGGGAACCAATGGTCGCAAAAAGAAATCGGTGTATTGTGAAAGCGGTTCAAGAACCGAACCAATCCCATACACAATCGGTCTCCCAGGAGGTGGAACCTTTCCTTTGTGTATCTTGGGGATGGTATAAAATACGGGTGTTCTAGGTTCTTTGTTGTTGAGGAAGTCCCTCTCACTCTTTGTGATCCATTCCCTGTCCAGCGCTTTGCTGGTAATGTCAGTGATAGTCTTCTGTAAGCGCAGTGTTGGATCCCGCTGTATCTTCCTGTAGTTTCGTCCATCAGTAAGGAGGGAGATGCATGCCGATCTATATGTATTGATTTCTTGTAGCACAATCGCTCCCCCTTTGTCGGCGGGTTTAATGACAAGATTTTTCCGTTTAGATAATGACTCCAAAGCTGTTCGTTCAACTCTGCTGAGATTGTTGTAGGATTTGTAGTTGGGTTGGAGTGATTCGATTTCTTTACTGACTGCTTCCTCAAACGCCAGCACCTCGGGCGTCATCATGGAAGGAGGAGGGCAAAAGGTGGATTTCTCGCGTAGTGTTGTGTATCCGGTATCTTTCTCTTGTGCTGGTTGTCCCTCAAAAAAGGTTTATACGCGGATTTTGCGGAAGAATTCCCCCAGTTGACAGCGTGTTTTGAATTTGTCTATGTGTGCAGTGGGGACAAATCCCAGGCCTTTGTTGAGTACCTCATTTTCCGCTGTGGTCAGAATTTTATCAGTGAGGTTGACCACCAGATCTACTTTGAGCTCGGGCCTGCCACTTGGTCCTTTGTTTGGCTTCTTGTATTCATTCGTGTGTCCTCTTCCCATTGGACCCTTCTGTTTGTGCGTTTTCCTCGTCTGCCTCTCCTCCCGCCCGTCCTAAAAAATATTGTTGGTTTTGGTTGGGCTGGTAGAAGGGCATTCCGTAGAACTGTGGTGGGCCTTGGAATGGCTGTTGGTTGTATGGATTAGGCCATGGGAATACTTGTGGAGGGTACCCTTGATTGTGTCCTCCTCTTCTTGGTCGTTGTGGTCTGCCCTTCCAGCTTTTGTTGGAATTGTCACTAGACCACTCATCTTGGTCTGAATAAGCAGATCCTGAATCACTCCTGTTTGAAGACCCAGTGTCACTGTCGGGTTGTTTATTGTAATCCTCCCGGATGTACGGGTACACCTTCTCGTGTGAGAACTTCTTTAGATCCTTTTGGAGCTTGTTGATTTTGCTCTGCATCAAACATTCTTTGTGTTCCCCAATCTCCTTATTCACCTCATCCAGTTTCTTTTTGAAAACTCTGATTTTTATTTGCGTGCTTAGTGCGTCTTCACTTGTTTTTATGTTTATAAGGAGGGCCTCTGATAAGCGTTTGGCCGTATTGATTATTAACATCAACCAGTCACGTGTACAGCTTCACGCGATAAGAGACCACTCTTTCTTGAAGATCGGGTCATCTAGAAAAATCTGGGGTTCATTTGTAACTATTAAGCCCGTTGGGGCTGCGTTGCCTCTTAAATACTCGGTCATAATGGCACCGTGGAGTAAGATCTTCATTTGGTTTCTTTTCATCTCTTTCTATTCATCCCAATTCTGATATTGACCCAGGCACTGGGTGATATTCGTGTCGGGTATAAGTGACGGTGCTGCCAGAATTGCTGATGCCATGTCATCAGAGTATCCAATCCCTAGTTGTTCCGTCATATTGATGTTACAAAGCACTGGCATATTGGTGTCGTATTATTCTTACTAGAAGTTGATTGTCGAGTGAGTGTTAGAACAAGGATATGGGCAATTTTTTGAGAAAGGCACACTTCAAGAGATGAGAAAATTATCCTATACCCCACAGCTGTACGCTGCACAAGTACTGTTACCCACAGATGGCAGTGGAGAGCCCTCCACTGTCCAAAAGAAGGGGTGAGAGAGGTGGGAGTGTGGATACCTCCTCCTAAATGAAACTATACTCACAAAATTGTATCCAGACTCAAAAGAGGCTCTTTAAACTACTTAAATCCTTACGTGGCGTATACCAAAAAATGCGGGAAGGAAGCAAATCCTTTTTTTATTTAACCCTCACACACCCTATTGGTGTCATGCTTCTTCATCGGGTTCACCCTGACTCCTAAAGGTCAGGGTGGGCTCGACCGTATTTCAGGGAGCTCTTAAGAGATGTTGGGAGCAAAGAGACCACACCAACTGCAATACCTTCAATGTGGTCTACATGATCGTCTGTCCATGCGGATTAAAGTATGTCGGAATGACAACCCGGAAAGTGAAGCTCCGCATAGGTGAACATCGCAGCACAATCAGAAGAGCAGTCACCGCTACTAGGTTAACAGCTCATTACTTGGAGAAAAAACACAATGATAAAGACCTAGTATGGACAATAATCGAAAAGGTGAAAGAGGGTCCCAACATTTCCAAGAGACTCCTGGAGCGAGAACAACGTTGGGTATACAGATTGGGAACTGATAATCAGGGATTAAATGACTGAATTCCATGGAATGCCCTAAATAGGAATTAGAAATGGTGTAATAGCCATTATTGTCAGCTCATCATATACCCCTCGATCATTTACTTGCAGAGTATAAACAACTAACTATCTTCATTGAGGAACTGGGGTCGTAATCACGACAACTAATATAAGTCGCGGTCTGTCATAAATAGGTTCTAGGACATATATGAATGGGACCGATCCTCAAAGCACGATAATAGTGTTATTAGTGAGGTATATCAGACCTTTAACATCACTGCTTGGTGACTGCCAATCTCCAAAGTACTATAGTTGTGTAATCAGTGGGGAATACTAGACCTTAATATTACTACTTTGTCACTGCCAATGACAGAAGGCAGACAACTGTCCCCACATGGCCCGTCCGGCTTAGTTATTTATTGGAAATCTCTTAGATCTAACGGGGCCGATCAGAGTACAATTTCAATCGATTTGAGTCAGTCCCAGTAATGCGTGAGGACTACACACTCGAGAATAGAGACTACATTTCCCATGAATCCATGGGTTACCTACACTCTTTTCCTTCACGCGCACGGGAGGTGACACGTAGGGCGAGCTCTCCGCCCCTATCCCCACGCCCACAGTCCGGCGGCAATACGAATCACCCGGCTTACCTAAACGGGCACGCAAGGCAGACCGTGGCTAATGCCAGGATACACGGAGACCGAATAGGTGCACCATGGGGCAGGACCTTTGAAGTAGTAAGTCGATACCCCTGAGGCAGCAACAGACAGAGGTAATGGTTTTTACGATCACTCGTGAGATCGGGAGCCCTAACACTGTAGTTCTCTACTTTACTTCCCACAACAGCGTTTGACTACAAGGCTCCCCTCCCGTGATCCATGAGAAATGACAGTTCCCCTCTAATTGGGTAAGGACATGATAAAGCGCATTGGGCATGAATGTTAGTACAAGTGGCATGTAGATAGACACCAACACTGTGTGTGATGTACTATAAATACGTGTGACCACTGTTATTATGCATGTGTACATGTCACCTGTACACGTGTTGTTTGAGAGTGTGTATGTTTTTACTTAGACAGGGCAATCAGCACTTGAAAGCACTTATTATATGCGCATAATCACGCACACTGCTAAGTGGGCAGTTTGAGATCAGTAGATCCGCCTTGGCTCTGCCTTATGATCATTTAAACATTGATCGTGGAAACAAAGAAATATGAGCACCTTTGCATGATGGGTGCTATCGTACATTGGGACTGTGATTATAAATATGCATAATTGTTTGTCCTCTATGCTTTTGTTTTCCTTACAGGCGGAATTTTTTCGTGTACAAAAGAAGGGACATAAGTATTCTCCCCATTTTTGTTGTTATTACTATTGTCACGAAGGTTACAGCTTTCTGTACCTTCAACCCTAATATATAGGCTAAATTTTGGTCAACACCAGGGAGGGATATCTGTTGTGCCCTGACAAAAGCCCAGGACCTTTTCTGGCCACTCATTTTTGGGCTGAAACATGTTGGCAGTCTATCAGGGTCATAGGACCATAACCTCCAAGAAGACCCTTCTTAATCTTTTTTAACGTCCACTACATCCCCGTGAATAAAAGGGATACCTGGGGTTGTAGTAGGATTTTTATCTTTAAGTCCCCCTGGCCTACATCTCTTAAGAGCTCCCTGAAATACGGTCGAGCCCACCCTGACCTTTAGGAGTCAGGGTGAACCCGATGATGAAGCATGACACCAATAGGGTGTGTGAGGGTTAAATAACAAAAAGGATTTGCTTCCTTCCCGCATGTTGCGGTATACGCCACGTAAGGATTTAAGTAGTTTAAAGAGCCTCTTTTGAGTCTGGATACAATTTTGTGAGTATAGTTTCATTTGGGAGGAGGTATCCACACTCCCACCTCTCTCACCCCTTCTTTTGGACAGTGGAGGGCTCTCCACTGCCATCTGTGGGTAACAGTATGTGCAGACCTACACACCTTAAACAAAAATATAGTCATTGATTGCATCCATTGCCTATAATCAATGACTTGCTGTCAAATATCAGTGGAGCGAACTTTTTCGCGCTGTTGGACCTTCGCTCTGCCTATCACCAGATTCCACTCGCTGCAGAATCTCAGGACCTTACGACATTTATCACTCCTTTTGGGGCATATAAATTCCTAAGGCTCCTTTTTGGTCTAGCTTCTGCAGCGAGTGTGCTTCAAAAGTTCATGGATTCCATATTGTCTGGAATCCCGGGAACGCAAGCCTATCAGAACGATGTCCTAATTTTTCAAGTACAAAAGCGAAACATAAACTCATTTTATCAAAGGTATTGGAAGTATTTAAAAGCGTTGGTATAACTCTTAAACCTGACAAATGTAATATGTGTAAAACGGAAGTAGACTATCTTGGACATCGAATTTCTGACACAGGAATACATCCAAACTTTTCCTTAATACAACAAATACAAGAAGTTCCTCCTCCCAAAGATAGGGATTCTCTCAGATCTTTTTGGGGAATGAGTGAATACTATGCAAAATTCATTCAAGGGTATGCCATCATTTTTTAACCTTTCAGGAATGTATTGAAAAAGAACGCTCATTTTATTTGGGATGAGATTATTGACCAAGTGTTCAACACAGTAAAAAATGTAACCAGGTGCAAGATGTTTAGTGACTTTTGATGCCAGTCAAATTGGTATAGGCGCAGTACTTTCACAGTCTTACAATAACAGTGAGCACACTGTTGCTTTTGCTTCACGGTCTCTCAAATCATCTGACTCTCATTATAGTACCATTGAGAGAGAGAAGCTTAAGCCTGTTCCTGGGCCATTGAGAAATTCAAGACCTACCTATGGGGAATGAATTTTATTCTGTTCACTGATCACAAGCCACTTATTTATCTTCTTAATGGAAATGGGTCAGGGAAAGCTTTCTCTAGGTTGGTCAGGTTTTTATCACGATTGCATAAGTACAATTTCAAAATTGAATTTATTCCAGGTAGCAAAAATTCCAGTGTGTATTTTTTGTCCATGATGCCTATTCATGAAGTTGATGTGGGTGAAGATCATGAAGAAGTTGAGTCAGTGGTGGCTACCCTAGACGATATACTGAGTACTAATAGCATTGTTACTCGTGATGAATGGATGTCTGCTGTTTCAGATGATAACATTTTATCCCAGGCCATAGAATTTGTCACTAAACGGTGGCCTAGAGAGGTGTCTACCGGCTTCAGTTAGACCTTTTTCACAAGTTTCAAGTGAGTTGTCCATAGTGAATGGTCTACTGGTTCGCAATGACCTAGTTGTTCCTCCAGTTGCAGTTAGATCCAAATTGTTTCAAGCAGCTCACTCTGTCAAGTACCAAACACCTGAACTTTAGTTTCCACAGGAGCAGATGATAATTTCCTCAATCCCCAACTCCACTACAGCGAACTTGCAATGCTCACATGCAGCAGAGAGGGGGAAAGGGGATTGGGAAGAAAAGAGAGACTGCCACTGCTTCACCTCTTCAGGACTGTACTCGAGCTATGCTTCTTGTTGACTCCTGTAACAAAGAACACCATGTAACCACTATAACTGTACACCGTAACCCTCTGTAAATAACTTCCCTCTTTGTTACCTGTCCTTCCACAGTGGTTAGCTGCTCTCTAGTATGTCTATTAGATCTAAATGTCTTGACCTGTCACTTCTCAGTACTGGTATGGTGTAAATACTCTTGTAGACTCCTGCAACAAAGAACACGTAACTTCTATAACTAAACACTTAGCATTACTGCCTCCCTTTATCTCAACCTCAGTTACCTGTATTTCACCTGTGTTCTGCTCTCAAGTAATCTTATATATTATTATTCCTTACTAAATGCTGAATGATTTTACAGTTCTTTTCCTTATTCTTCTTCTCTTGTCTTTCAGAAGCGAATACTGTTGCAGCAGTTGGTAAGTACAATTATATATATATATAATTATATCTACTTGAATTTAATTCTAGAGATAGAACTGTAATTTTGTACTGGTAGAAGTATTGGATAGGCTAAGTCCAGTAATGAAGACTCAAAATTCGGAATCAATTGTCACTTGTACTCATTCCTATCTCCAAGTATTGCTTCTTTGCTATCTCCTGTAAATACTTGTGATAAGCCTCTAGTTGTTGTTGTCCTTTCTGTATTTGCGCTGTAATAGGAGAAGCTAGTTTTGAAGTATCTAATCTAGCTTTCTCTCTAAGTAGCGTTGCATATCTACAATAGTCTCTGTGAAAATGCTGAATATATGCGACTTACTTGAAGTCAAAACCTCCAAAGGCATGAGAACTTCTGTGACCCCAAACGTTGCTGTACTCACGAACTGGTACGGGAATTTCTCTCAACCAACGCTCCAGCCAGATAACAGAGACCAAACTCACTCACCAAATACGAAGGAGGAGCAGTTCTGGACTACTGCTCTAATGCCCAGGAAACTCTCTCTCAAAATACGGGATTCTTTGTAGACTGAGGGCAGCGAGAACGATAGCGCTGCCTCTCCTCAGAAAACTTCAGTTGAAGTGCGCAGCGCTCAACGAGAGCGAGCGCGAGCACAGCTGCGGTTGCCAAACACCAGAAACACTAGACCTCCAACCTAATCTACAATCACGGGCGGCCATCTTGGAATACCGCGACTGCGAGGAAAGTAGGAATTGGAGCCATAACGAAACCAGCGTAAGGGAAATGGCTCTGCGGAGTTTGGAATAAAGGTACCTGCGCATTTTACAGCCTGCATGACGATAATTAGGGACTCTTGGGGTTCTCACCTGGCCAATCATGACAGTACTCCCCACCAAGGCCTCCCCTCTCTCCCTTGGGCTTATTAGGATGAGTCCTATGAAACTCTTTAACCAACCTGGGGGCATGCAGATTAATCTTAGGTTCCCATGTTCTCTCTTCTGGCCCATAACCTTTCCAGTCCACCAAATAGTACAACTCTCCCTTCTTAACCTTGGAATCTAGAATCCATTTTACCTCAAACTCTTCCTCTGACTGAACTTGAACAGAAGCTGGTGGCCCTTTTAATCTCAAATTAGATGGATTCTTTTTAAGCAGAGATACGTGAAAGACTGGATGTATCTTTAACTTAGAAGGGAGACGAATCTTAACACTTACTGGATTCACCATTCTCTCTACCTGCAAAGGACCCACAAATCGAGGTTGGAATTTTCGATTCCCTTTTAGGCGCATATTTCGAGTTGAAATCCACACCTTGTCACCTTGTTCATAAATTGGATTAGCACGTCTCTTCTTGTCTGCCTGCTTCTTGTAAGAACTCTTAGCCTTGATTAAATTACTACTGGCTACCTGATAAGCCCTTTGTAGATCATGTACCACTGCCTCTACCGCCGGGACATCACTCTCTTGCTTCCCCACAAACATGTTAGGATGTCTTCCTAAATTTAAATAGAAAGGAGAAAACCCAGTAGAAGAATGCTCAGCATTGTTATAAGCAAATTCGGCTGCCCAAATTAGACTAGGCCATTCTTTCTCATGATCCATCAAAAATAGACGCAAATATTGCTCCAGTTCTTGATTTACTCTTTCAGTTTGTCCATCAGTCTCCGGATGGAAACTAGTAGACAAACGAGAGTCCACATCCAATCTCTTTAGGAAGGCCCTCCAAAAGTGTGAAACGAACTGAGGACCCCGATCAGAAATAACTATCTTTGGAATCCCATGAGCCTTAACTACATGCAAGGTGAAAAGAGTAGATAATTGAGTAGCATTTGGAATTGATTTCAAGGGAACAAAATGACTCATTTTAGTGAAGTGATCCACCACCACCCAGATTGTAGAGAACCCTTGACTAGAAGGAAGATCCACAATAAAATCCATGGAAATAGTATGCCACGGATATGGAGCAGGGGGCAAAGGAAGCAACAACCCTTGAGGAGCCATTCTAGTAGACTTTCCTTTAATGCACTGCTCACAAGATGCCACATATTGTCATATTGTCTCACCTGAGCCTCCATTGCCGGCCACCAAAATTCTCGTTGAATCAGCTCTAATGTTTTCTTAACTCCTTTGTGGCCTGCCAGCAAATCATCGTGAAAGTGTTGGATCACCAACTTACGAAGTTCATCGTTGGGAACAAAGAGATTTCCCTTGTAGTATGGTTTTCCATTCTTTACTTCTCTTTCAGCCCCTTCCTTGACCCATTCACTTAGTTCCTCATGGGAGAAGGAATTCATTAGCTTGTTTTCAAATTCAGAGTAAAGTATGGCTCCAATTATCTTCTCCTTGGGAATAATCAATCCCCTCTCAACCATCCTTTCATCTTCTCCAGTGTCAAGACGAGACAAGGCGTCAGCCTTACCATTGGCAGAACCAGGCTTGTAAGTCAGAACAAAATTATAGTCTGCAAAAACAGTGACCATCTCAACTGTCTGGGGGTAAGTGTTCGAGCAGATTTTAAGAATTGAAGATTCCGGTGATCAGTAAAAACAGTTACTTCATGTTTAGCACCCAACAAATAGTGTCTCCACTTTTGGAAGGCATCCTTTACTGCCAATAACTCCTTATCAGCAATTGAATAGTTAATCTCGGCAGCAGTCAATTTTCGAGATCTGTATGCCACTGGATGAAGCTGACCTGTACTTCTGTGTCTTTGCGACAGAATTCCACCAATGGCCAAATTTGAAGCATCAGCTTCAACATAAAAGGGTTCTTCCGGATTTGGATGTAGAAGCACTGGGGCAGTGATAAAGATTTTCTTTAGTTCATTAAAAGCTTCCTCAGTTTCTGCATTCCAATCGAATCTGGCCTTTTCTTCAATAAACGAGTGAGCGGGCACACCTTTTCGGAGAAATTGAGAATGAAGCGCCTGTAAAAATTGGCAAAGCCAATGAAACTTTGCACTTCTTTAACATTTCGCGGAGAAGGCCAGTCTCTAATTGCCTTCACCTTGGCATCATCCATGGAAACACCTTCTGGAGACAACACAAAGCCCAAAAACTCCACTTGAGTAGAATGAAAACACATTTCTCCAACTTGACGAAAAGTTAATTTTCCAACAACTTTCTTAGAATCGCACGTACATGCTGGATATGTTCCTTCATGTTAGCCGAAAAGATGAGAATATCGTCGATGTACACTACTGCAAAACGATCCAGAAACTCTCCTAAAACGTCATTGACGAAGTGCTGGAAAGCCGCTGGAGCGTTACACAGGCCAAAAGGCATGACCTGATACTCGAACAAACCCAGTCATGTTCGGAAAGCAGTCTTCCACTCGTCGCCTTCTGCCATACGCACTAAGTGGTAGGCTCCTCTTAGATCCAATTTTGTATACACCTTTGCTTCCTTCACTTGATCCAAAAGTTCTGAAATTAAGGGCAACGGGTATCTGTTCTTCTTAGTGACTAGATTGAGAGCTCGATAATCAATACACGTTCTAAGTTTGCCATCCTTCTTGGGTATAAAAATTGCGGAGAGGAGACAGGCGACTGGGACGGGCGAATAAACCCGTTGGCTAAGTATTGGTCCAAGTACTCCTTAAGATGTTGATTTTCCGCTTCCGAAAGTGCATAGATCCTACTGCAAGGCAACGAAGATCCCGGCTCCAATTCGATTTTACAATCGTACTCCCTATGCGGAGGTAATTTTTGAGCTTCTTGTTCATCGAAGACTGAGGCCAAATCGAGGTATTCTAGTGGAATTTCTTGAACTTCCAAGGCACAAATTGACCTGGTCTGACTGGCCAAAAGCATTGGCGGAGACGTAGGATGAACATCCAAACTCCAGCCATGGCAGTGTTTCTTACAATAATCAGAATCCATCTCGATAGATCTCTTAGCCCAATCAATCTTTGGATTATGTTCAGTGAGCCAGGGTAATCCCAAGATGAGCTGGAACTGAGGAGCATCAATTAGGCTGAACTTCAATATACTTAAATGATGACCTGGCCCCTTCAACGAGATTTCCTCTGTGTCATGAACTATGGGGCCCGAGGAAAGGTTGGTTCCATCAACCGCACGAACAGATTCGGGTCTTTCCTTCTTGAGAAATAGGATCCCTAAGGATTTGGCAAATCTAATATCACAGAAGTTACCAGTTGCTCCTGAATCAATCATTACCGAAATCTTATCCACTTCTGAATCTCCAAATTTAATCAGCCCAGAAATAATTAGATGAGGAGCGGAAGATTGCAGAGTATTGGCAATGAATTGAGAATCTGGAGTTGACTTGTCATTCGCTTCCACCAGAGCAACTCCTCTTACTGGTGGAGCCTGTCTTTTACCCACGTATTATTCTTGGGCTTCTTGGGACATTCTTTGACAAAGTGTCCTGGGTTACCGCAATACATGCAAAGTTTGCCAACCCGTCTCTTCTCTCTTTCTTCCTTGGACAATGGTCCACGAACAGAGCCAATTTGCATTGGCTCTTCTTCAGATAATGCCTCCTTAGGTTTAGTATTGTCAAGCTTAATTCTGTCAAATCGAGGGGGAAAATATCTCACATCCTTTCGTCGTTCACTTTTTCTTTCACATTGACGTTGGTCTATTTGCAAGACTAGATCAATTAACTCAGAGACGTCAGTGGGTCGCTTAGGAATTTGAGCCAACCCATCCTTTAACTCATCTTTAAGTCCTCTGTAGAAGATGGCGGCCCTCTTGGCTTCCGGCCAATTAGTCTCAACTATTAATTTATTAAATTGGGCCAAATAAGCAACCAAATCAGATTACCTTGCTTCAGGTCTAAAAGTTCGTTATCAGTAGTTTGAGAGATAGATCGTCTGTCAAAAATGCGCAAAAATTCTCTTTTGAATTCGTCAAACTCATATAATATGTGATCATTGTTGTTAACTAACGGCATTGACCAGGCTGCAGCATCTCCGCTCAGGTAGGACAATATGAAGGCCACCTTGAATTGATCCTCCTTAAAAATAATGGGTCTACACAGAAAGTGTAAAGAACACTGGGTGAGGAATATCTGAGCCTTATGGGGATCCCCACTAAATCTTTCTGGAGCTGCTAATGGAATAGTTGGAGAGATAGCGTGAATAACCTGAGTCGTCAACTCCGCCGCAGAGGGGCTGGAGTAAATGACTGCGACTTATTTTCTCTTGACACAGGGTTCGAACCAACTGAAAATTCTTCAAATCTTTGACGCAAATAGTGGGCTTCTTGACTAGACTGTCTAACCTCTTCCCTAAGAGATTTATTTTCTGTCATAGTATCACTCAATTGCTTCTGTATCCCATCTAACACCGAAGCCAGGGCCTTTACATCAATTCTCTCAGCCATTCTGCTCGGGTGGAAGTTTGGGTAAAAGGCACTTCAATCTGTCAAGTACCAAACACCTGAACTTTAGTTTCCACAGGAGCAGATGATAATTTCCTCAATCCCCAAATCCACTACAGCGAACTTGCAATGCTCACATGCTGCAGAGAGGGGAAAGGGATTGGGAAGAAAAGAGAGACTGCCACTGCTTCACCTCTTCAGGACTGGACTCGAGCTATGCTTCTTGTTGACTCCTGTAACAAAGAACACCATGTAACCATTATAACTGTACACCGTAACCCTCTGTAAATAACTTCCCTCTTTGTTACCTGTCCTTCCACAGTGGTTAGCTGCTCTCTAGTATGTCAATTAGATCTAAATGTCTTGACCTGTCACTTCTCAGTACTAGTATGGTGTAAATACTCTTGTAGACTCCTGCAACAAAGAACACATGTAACTTCTATAACTAAACACTTAGCATTACTGCCTCCCTTTATCTCAACCTCAGTTACCTGTATTTCACCTGTGTTCTGCCCTCAAGTAATCAATCAATCAAATAAACTTTATTCGGTTTTGCATCAAAAACCATAAAAGTTATACATATATGGATACATAAAAACACATACATAAAACAGTAATTCATTAAAACATAATAAAATCAAACCTCTTGTACAGATTATAAAGGCCCAAAACCCACCCATCCTAATTGGTTCGGGGCCTTCGTGTGCAAAATACCGACAAAGCATGACCTCCAGTTTAAGCTGCGCACAGGATCAACTAAACCGTTAAAACCTTAATCAACCATATCTACACATCCATACAGGCCCCTCGATTTCACAGAAGCTTTTAAAAATCCTACTATGAAAATAATGGTGTCCTCTTTCAGCAATTGAAGGTACATAAGGGCAGGACGGGCCTGTCTAAAATTCAATCTTTTTAAAATAGGAACCAGAAAGTGCCTTCGGGGGATTTCATACAACTTACATAAAAACATAAAGTGTAGCAAGTCCTGCGGAGACTGTCCGTCGCAGCCGCAGGGAGCTAACACTTGACCTCTGCTATATCCCTTGGGCCTAGCTAGCAAAAAGTGAAAAAGGTTCATACGAAACCTAGTTAGTAAAAATTTCTCATGTGTTGATAAAAAACCCATAAGGTAAAGCTCTGTTGTCGGAGCTGTTTTGAGTAGTAAAAACGTACGGGCACTAGGTTTCAATAACTCCTGCGCTTCCCTATCCACTTTCCTTAAAGTCAGAAAAGCTGCCCTAATAGATTCACGTCCTTCCTGACAATGGATTCTGGCTTGGAAAATAGATCACCGCGCCCTACCCTTTCCAGGCTACTTTTAATGTACTTGAGCCACGGAATTCGGATTGCATTGTCAAGAGACATGCACTCTCTGAAGATTATATGGTTGAGGGTTAAATCTTTATTCAACCAACACTTCAACCAGAAAACCAAAGGGCGCAGTGCAAGAACGTCGCTTAAGTAAGGGACCCCCAGTTCCTCATGCGCCGCTAAGTTGGAGGTTCTGCGCGGGACACACAGGAGGCGTTTCAAAAAGTCGTTCTCCACCACCTGAAGCGGATCCACAGCAGTATATCCCCGAATTTCACTGCCATAGGTAGCTATGGCCAAACTTTTGGCTTGGTAAACCTTTAGCATAGCTCCAGTTGGTTTCCTCCCTATTTTAGAGGCAAAATTAAAAATTGACGCATTAACCCGGACCAGGTCCCCCTTTTTCCTCAATATTAAAGGACCCCATTTTAATTTATCGTCAAAAAGAACTCCTAAATAGGAACATACATTAGTACGGGGGATCTTAGCAGGGCCAACACTGAATTGGAAACTCTTTTTAGAATGTTGCCCCACTTCCATTACATAGGATTTGGAGTTATTAATTGTTAGATCCCGATCAGACATAAAACTAGAGAATGCTGTTAAAAGGGATTGCAGACCCATTGCCGTCCTGGATATAAGGACGGCATCGTCCGCATATAACAGGATGGGAATGCCACGCCGCCCTACATATGGGTAATCCACTTCGGTTGCTCTTAATTCGGTCTCCAGGTCGTTGATGTAAAAATTAAACAAAAATGGAGCCAGAATGCAGCCTTGCCGTACACCCCTCTTTATCTCAAGATCCCTTGTGACCCGAAGGTCCTGAGAGAACCTGACATTAGCCTTAGTTGATTTGTGCAGGTCCTCTAAAAATTAACAATATTGTTATCCACCCCCTTTGCCCTCATGGACTGCCACAATTTAGCTCTATTAACGCAATCAAATGCGGAGGACAGGTCCATGAAGGCAAGATAGATAGTACTGGGGCGTGCCACAGTGTATTTGCTCAGTATCATGTATAAGTTAAGGCACTGAGCAATGGTAGAACGGCCCGACCGAAATCCGTACTGAACATCCGACAGGATCTCTTCCTCCTCCGCCCAAGTTGATAATCTCTGCAAAAGGATACGTCCTACCACCTTCACCACTGAGTCAATGAGAGATATAGGCCTATAACAGCATGTGCTATTTTTATCTCCCTTCTTAAAAACAGGGACTATGGTGGAGGAAGCCCAAGACTGAGGACACCCGATTTTTGCCGCTGCGTTAAACACAGCCACCAAAATCGGTGCCCAGAACGGGGGTTGGACTTAAATAAGTCCGGAGGAATCCCATCTGGGCCCGGCGCTTTATTAATGGATAGCCCTTCAATACCGGCTATAACCTCATCCTTTTCAAAGATTATTGCCGGGTCATTTACGACCCGACTCTCTTGGCACCAGTGCTCCTTAGGGCAGTCAAACATAGACTGAAAATGAAGCACCCACTCCTCCTCAGTGATGTAAGAATCTAAGCCCCCCCCCCCACTTCCTGACCGAGGAATGGTTGATTCACAACGTTCCAGAACCTGGAGCTATTCCTAAGAGTACTAACGGCAATCAGTTCCCTCCATGCCTCCTCCTTCAGGTCACCCTTCCGTCTAACCAGAGCTAACTTATATTCTTTGCGGCAAGCGCGTACATCAGTTTGGCTTCTTGGTTTGGCGGACAGAGCTTCCCTCAGCTTCTTAGCTGCCTTAGAGCAGTGAGAGTCAAACCATCTGGGGCCGTGGGTGACAGTTCTACTAGCGGGGGCACTTAAGATTTCACCGGCCTTATGCGCTATTAGTTCGTATGCGCCCATAATCTCATTAGGAGAGGAACCTACAGCTGTACAGCATGCTAGCTCGGTGGCACAAGATACTTTTACTTTACTGTAGAATTTATCTGGGGAAATCTGAGACCATTTAAGTCTTCGATTACCATCAGTCGGTCTTAAAATACCCCTCGGTGAGACATCACTGATTTGTACAGATAATGGGCCCAACATATGAACACATAGCGGATTGTGGTCACTAAATTCACTCTCCATAATAATAAAACCATGAAATAGAGATTGTAAAGAAGAGGAAATTAAAATAAAGTCTATAAACGACTCCTTACCGCGCCCTTTAAAAGTTGGCACGGAAAATTATCTAATCTAGCTTTCTCTCTAAGTAGCGTTGCATATCAACAATAGTCTCTGTGAAAATGCTGAATATATGCGACTTACTTGAAGTCAAAACCTCCAAAGGCATGAGAACTTCTGTGACCCCAAACGTTGCTGTACTCACGAACTGGTACGGGAATTTCTCTCAACCAACGCTCCAGCCAGATAACAGAGACCAAACTCACTCACCAAATACGAAGGAGGAGCAGTTCTGGACTACTGCTCTAATGCCCAGGAAACTCTCTCTCAAAATACGGGATTCTTTGTAGACTGAGGGCAGCGAGAACGATAGCGCTGCCTCTCCTCAGAAAACTTCAGTTGAAGTGCGCAGCGCTCAACGAGAGCGAGCGCGAGCACAGCTGCGGTTGCCAAACACCAGAAACACTAGACCTCCAACCTAATCTACAATCACGGGCGGCCATCTTGGAATACCGCGACTGCGAGGAAAGTAGGAATTGGAGCCATAACGAAACCAGCGTAAGGGAAATGGCTCTGCGGAGTTTGGAATAAAGGTACCTGCGCATTTTACAGCCTGCATGACGATAATTAGGGACTCTTGGGGTTCTCACCTGGCCAATCATGACAGTACCCCCCACCAAGGCCTCCCCCTCTCTCCCCTTGGGCTTATTAGGATGAGTCCTATGAAACTCTTTAACCAACCTGGGGGCATGCAGATTAATCTTAGGTTCCCATGTTCTCTCTTCTGGCCCATAACCTTTCCAGTCCACCAAATAGTACAACTCTCCCTTCTTAACCTTGGAATCTAGAATCCATTTTACCTCAAACTCTTCCTCTGACTGAACTTGAACAGAAGCTGGTGGCCCTTTTAATCTCAAATTAGATGGATTCTTTTTAAGCAGAGATACGTGAAAGACTGGATGTATCTTTAACTTAGAAGGGAGACGAATCTTAACACTTACTGGATTCACCATTCTCTCTACCTGCAAAGGACCCACAAATCGAGGTTGGAATTTTCGATTCCCTTTTAGGCGCATATTTCGAGTTGAAATCCACACCTTGTCACCTTGTTCATAAATTGGATTAGCACGTCTCTTCTTGTCTGCCTGCTTCTTGTAAGAACTCTTAGCCTTGATTAAATTACTACTGGCTACCTGATAAGCCCTTTGTAGATCATGTACCACTGCCTCTACCGCCGGGACATCACTCTCTTGCTTCCCCACAAACATGTTAGGATGTCTTCCTAAATTTAAATAGAAAGGAGAAAACCCAGTAGAAGAATGCTCAGCATTGTTATAAGCAAATTCGGCTGCCCAAATTAGACTAGGCCATTCTTTCTCATGATCCATCAAAAATAGACGCAAATATTGCTCCAGTTCTTGATTTACTCTTTCAGTTTGTCCATCAGTCTCCGGATGGAAACTAGTAGACAAACGAGAGTCCACATCCAATCTCTTTAGGAAGGCCCTCCAAAAGTGTGAAACGAACTGAGGACCCCGATCAGAAATAACTATCTTTGGAATCCCATGAGCCTTAACTACATGCAAGGTGAAAAGAGTAGATAATTGAGTAGCATTTGGAATTGATTTCAAGGGAACAAAATGACTCATTTTAGTGAAGTGATCCACCACCACCCAGATTGTAGAGAACCCTTGACTAGAAGGAAGATCCACAATAAAATCCATGGAAATAGTATGCCACGGATATGGAGCAGGGGGCAAAGGAAGCAACAACCCTTGAGGAGCCATTCTAGTAGACTTTCCTTTAATGCACTGCTCACAAGATGCCACATATTGTCATATTGTCTCACCTGAGCCTCCATTGCCGGCCACCAAAATTCTCGTTGAATCAGCTCTAATGTTTTCTTAACTCCTTTGTGGCCTGCCAGCAAATCATCGTGAAAGTGTTGGATCACCAACTTACGAAGTTCATCGTTGGGAACAAAGAGATTTCCCTTGTAGTATGGTTTTCCATTCTTTACTTCTCTTTCAGCCCCTTCCTTGACCCATTCACTTAGTTCCTCATGGGAGAAGGAATTCATTAGCTTGTTTTCAAATTCAGAGTAAAGTATGGCTCCAATTATCTTCTCCTTGGGAATAATCAATCCCCTCTCAACCATCCTTTCATCTTCTCCAGTGTCAAGACGAGACAAGGCGTCAGCCTTACCATTGGCAGAACCAGGCTTGTAAGTCAGAACAAAATTATAGTCTGCAAAAAACAGTGACCATCTCAACTGTCTGGGGGTAAGTGTTCGAGCAGATTTTAAGAATTGAAGATTCCGGTGATCAGTAAAAACAGTTACTTCATGTTTAGCACCCAACAAATAGTGTCTCCACTTTTGGAAGGCATCCTTTACTGCCAATAACTCCTTATCAGCAATTGAATAGTTAATCTCGGCAGCAGTCAATTTTCGAGATCTGTATGCCACTGGATGAAGCTGACCTGTACTTCTGTGTCTTTGCGACAGAATTCCACCAATGGCCAAATTTGAAGCATCAGCTTCAACATAAAAGGGTTCTTCCGGATTTGGATGTAGAAGCACTGGGGCAGTGATAAAGATTTTCTTTAGTTCATTAAAAGCTTCCTCAGTTTCTGCATTCCAATCGAATCTGGCCTTTTTCTTCAATAAACGAGTGAGCGGGCACACCTTTTCGGAGAAATTGAGAATGAAGCGCCTGTAAAAATTGGCAAAGCCAATGAAACTTTGCACTTCTTTAACATTTCGCGGAGAAGGCCAGTCTCTAATTGCCTTCACCTTGGCATCATCCATGGAAACACCTTCTGGAGACAACACAAAGCCCAAAAACTCCACTTGAGTAGAATGAAAACACATTTCTCCAACTTGACGAAAAGTTAATTTTCCAACAACTTTCTTAGAATCGCACGTACATGCTGGATATGTTCCTTCATGTTAGCCGAAAAGATGAGAATATCGTCGATGTACACTACTGCAAAACGATCCAGAAACTCTCCTAAAACGTCATTGACGAAGTGCTGGAAAGCCGCTGGAGCGTTACACAGGCCAAAAGGCATGACCTGATACTCGAACAAACCCAGTCATGTTCGGAAAGCAGTCTTCCACTCGTCGCCTTCTGCCATACGCACTAAGTGGTAGGCTCCTCTTAGATCCAATTTTGTATACACCTTTGCTTCCTTCACTTGATCCAAAAGTTCTGAAATTAAGGGCAACGGGTATCTGTTCTTCTTAGTGACTAGATTGAGAGCTCGATAATCAATACACGTTCTAAGTTTGCCATCCTTCTTGGGTATAAAAATTGCGGAGAGGAGACAGGCGACTGGGACGGGCGAATAAACCCGTTGGCTAAGTATTGGTCCAAGTACTCCTTAAGATGTTGATTTTCCGCTTCCGAAAGTGCATAGATCCTACTGCAAGGCAACGAAGATCCCGGCTCCAATTCGATTTTACAATCGTACTCCCTATGCGGAGGTAATTTTTGAGCTTCTTGTTCATCGAAGACTGAGGCCAAATCGAGGTATTCTAGTGGAATTTCTTGAACTTCCAAGGCACAAATTGACCTGGTCTGACTGGCCAAAAGCATTGGCGGAGACGTAGGATGAACATCCAAACTCCAGCCATGGCAGTGTTTCTTACAATAATCAGAATCCATCTCGATAGATCTCTTAGCCCAATCAATCTTTGGATTATGTTCAGTGAGCCAGGGTAATCCCAAGATGAGCTGGAACTGAGGAGCATCAATTAGGCTGAACTTCAATATACTTAAATGATGACCTGGCCCCTTCAACGAGATTTCCTCTGTGTCATGAACTATGGGGCCCGAGGAAAGGTTGGTTCCATCAACCGCACGAACAGATTCGGGTCTTTCCTTCTTGAGAAATAGGATCCCTAAGGATTTGGCAAATCTAATATCACAGAAGTTACCAGTTGCTCCTGAATCAATCATTACCGAAATCTTATCCACTTCTGAATCTCCAAATTTAATCAGCCCAGAAATAATTAGATGAGGAGCGGAAGATTGCAGAGTATTGGCAATGAATTGAGAATCTGGAGTTGACTTGTCATTCGCTTCCACCAGAGCAACTCCTCTTACTGGTGGAGCCTGTCTTTTACCCACGTATTATTCTTGGGCTTCTTGGGACATTCTTTGACAAAGTGTCCTGGGTTACCGCAATACATGCAAAGTTTGCCAACCCGTCTCTTCTCTCTTTCTTCCTTGGACAATGGTCCACGAACAGAGCCAATTTGCATTGGCTCTTCTTCAGATAATGCCTCCTTAGGTTTAGTATTGTCAAGCTTAATTCTGTCAAATCGAGGGGGAAAATATCTCACATCCTTTCGTCGTTCACTTTTTCTTTCACATTGACGTTGGTCTATTTGCAAGACTAGATCAATTAACTCAGAGACGTCAGTGGGTCGCTTAGGAATTTGAGCCAACCCATCCTTTAACTCATCTTTAAGTCCTCTGTAGAAGATGGCGGCCCTCTTGGCTTCCGGCCAATTAGTCTCAACTATTAATTTATTAAATTGGGCCAAATAAGCAACCAAATCAGATTACCTTGCTTCAGGTCTAAAAGTTCGTTATCAGTAGTTTGAGAGATAGATCGTCTGTCAAAAATGCGCAAAAATTCTCTTTTGAATTCGTCAAACTCATATAATATGTGATCATTGTTGTTAACTAACGGCATTGACCAGGCTGCAGCATCTCCGCTCAGGTAGGACAATATGAAGGCCACCTTGAATTGATCCTCCTTAAAAATAATGGGTCTACACAGAAAGTGTAAAGAACACTGGGTGAGGAATATCTGAGCCTTATGGGGATCCCCACTAAATCTTTCTGGAGCTGCTAATGGAATAGTTGGAGAGATAGCGTGAATAACCTGAGTCGTCAACTCCGCCGCAGAGGGGGCTGGAGTAAATGACTGCGACTTATTTTCTCTTGACACAGGGTTCGAACCAACTGAAAATTCTTCAAATCTTTGACGCAAATAGTGGGCTTCTTGACTAGACTGTCTAACCTCTTCCCTAAGAGATTTATTTTCTGTCATAGTATCACTCAATTGCTTCTGTATCCCATCTAACACCGAAGCCAGGGCCTTTACATCAATTCTCTCAGCCATTCTGCTCGGGTGGAAGTTTGGGTAAAAGGCACTTCAATCTGTCAAGTACCAAACACCTGAACTTTAGTTTCCACAGGAGCAGATGATAATTTCCTCAATCCCCAAATCCACTACAGCGAACTTGCAATGCTCACATGCTGCAGAGAGGGGGAAAGGGGATTGGGAAGAAAAGAGAGACTGCCACTGCTTCACCTCTTCAGGACTGGACTCGAGCTATGCTTCTTGTTGACTCCTGTAACAAAGAACACCATGTAACCATTATAACTGTACACCGTAACCCTCTGTAAATAACTTCCCTCTTTGTTACCTGTCCTTCCACAGTGGTTAGCTGCTCTCTAGTATGTCAATTAGATCTAAATGTCTTGACCTGTCACTTCTCAGTACTAGTATGGTGTAAATACTCTTGTAGACTCCTGCAACAAAGAACACATGTAACTTCTATAACTAAACACTTAGCATTACTGCCTCCCTTTATCTCAACCTCAGTTACCTGTATTTCACCTGTGTTCTGCCCTCAAGTAATCAATCAATCAAATAAACTTTATTCGGTTTTGCATCAAAAAACCATAAAAGTTATACATATATGGATACATAAAAACACATACATAAAACAGTAATTCATTAAAACATAATAAAATCAAACCTCTTGTACAGATTATAAAGGCCCAAAACCCACCCATCCTAATTGGTTCGGGGCCTTCGTGTGCAAAATACCGACAAAGCATGACCTCCAGTTTAAGCTGCGCACAGGATCAACTAAACCGTTAAAACCTTAATCAACCATATCTACACATCCATACAGGCCCCTCGATTTCACAGAAGCTTTTAAAAATCCTACTATGAAAATAATGGTGTCCTCTTTCAGCAATTGAAGGTACATAAGGGCAGGACGGGCCTGTCTAAAATTCAATCTTTTTAAAATAGGAACCAGAAAGTGCCTTCGGGGATTTCATACAACTTACATAAAAACATAAAGTGTAGCAAGTCCTGCGGAGACTGTCCGTCGCAGCCGCAGGGAGCTAACACTTGACCTCTGCTATATCCCTTGGGCCTAGCTAGCAAAAAGTGAAAAAGGTTCATACGAAACCTAGTTAGTAAAAATTTCTCATGTGTTGATAAAAAACCCATAAGGTAAAGCTCTGGTGTCGGAGCTGTTTTGAGTAGTAAAAACGTACGGGCACTAGGTTTCAATAACTCCTGCGCTTCCCTATCCACTTTCCTTAAAGTCAGAAAAGCTGCCCTAATAGATTCACGTCCTTCCTGACAATGGATTCTGGCTTGGAAAATAGATCACCGCGCCCTACCCTTTCCAGGCTACTTTTAATGTACTTGAGCCACGGAATTCGGATTGCATTGTCAAGAGACATGCACTCTCTGAAGATTATATGGTTGAGGGTTAAATCTTTATTCAACCAACACTTCAACCAGAAAACCAAAGGGCGCAGTGCAAGAACGTCGCTTAAGTAAGGGACCCCCAGTTCCTCATGCGCCGCTAAGTTGGAGGTTCTGCGCGGGACACACAGGAGGCGTTTCAAAAAGTCGTTCTCCACCACCTGAAGCGGATCCACAGCAGTATATCCCCGAATTTCACTGCCATAGGTAGCTATGGCCAAACTTTTGGCTTGGTAAACCTTTAGCATAGCTCCAGTTGGTTTCCTCCCTATTTTAGAGGCAAAATTAAAAATTGACGCATTAACCCGGACCAGGTCCCCCTTTTTCCTCAATATTAAAGGACCCCATTTTAATTTATCGTCAAAAGAACTCCTAAATAGGAACATACATTAGTACGGGGGATCTTAGCAGGGCCAACACTGAATTGGAAACTCTTTTTAGAATGTTGCCCCACTTCCATTACATAGGATTTGGAGTTATTAATTGTTAGATCCCGATCAGACATAAAACTAGAGAATGCTGTTAAAAGGGATTGCAGACCCATTGCCGTCCTGGATATAAGGACGGCATCGTCCGCATATAACAGGATGGGAATGCCACGCCGCCCTACATATGGGTAATCCACTTCGGTTGCTCTTAATTCGGTCTCCAGGTCGTTGATGTAAAAATTAAACAAAAATGGAGCCAGAATGCAGCCTTGCCGTACACCCCTCTTTATCTCAAGATCCCTTGTGACCCGAAGGTCCTGAGAGAACCTGACATTAGCCTTAGTTGATTTGTGCAGGTCCTCTAAAAATTAACAATATTGTTATCCACCCCCTTTGCCCTCATGGACTGCCACAATTTAGCTCTATTAACGCAATCAAATGCGGAGGACAGGTCCATGAAGGCAAGATAGATAGTACTGGGGCGTGCCACAGTGTATTTGCTCAGTATCATGTATAAGTTAAGGCACTGAGCAATGGTAGAACGGCCCGACCGAAATCCGTACTGAACATCCGACAGGATCTCTTCCTCCTCCGCCCAAGTTGATAATCTCTGCAAAAGGATACGTCCTACCACCTTCACCACTGAGTCAATGAGAGATATAGGCCTATAACAGCATGTGCTATTTTTATCTCCCTTCTTAAAAACAGGGACTATGGTGGAGGAAGCCCAAGACTGAGGACACCCGATTTTTGCCGCTGCGTTAAACACAGCCACCAAAATCGGTGCCCAGAACGGGGGTTGGACTTAAATAAGTCCGGAGGAATCCCATCTGGGCCCGGCGCTTTATTAATGGATAGCCCTTCAATACCGGCTATAACCTCATCCTTTTCAAAGATTATTGCCGGGTCATTTACGACCCGACTCTCTTGGCACCAGTGCTCCTTAGGGCAGTCAAACATAGACTGAAAATGAAGCACCCACTCCTCCTCAGTGATGTAAGAATCTAAGCCCCCCCCACTTCCTGACCGAGGAATGGTTGATTCACAACGTTCCAGAACCTGGAGCTATTCCTAAGAGTACTAACGGCAATCAGTTCCCTCCATGCCTCCTCCTTCAGGTCACCCTTCCGTCTAACCAGAGCTAACTTATATTCTTTGCGGCAAGCGCGTACATCAGTTTGGCTTCTTGGTTTGGCGGACAGAGCTTCCCTCAGCTTCTTAGCTGCCTTAGAGCAGTGAGAGTCAAACCATCTGGGGCCGTGGGTGACAGTTCTACTAGCGGGGGCACTTAAGATTTCACCGGCCTTATGCGCTATTAGTTCGTATGCGCCCATAATCTCATTAGGAGAGGAACCTACAGCTGTACAGCATGCTAGCTCGGTGGCACAAGATACTTTTACTTTACTGTAGAATTTATCTGGGGAAATCTGAGACCATTTAAGTCTTCGATTACCATCAGTCGGTCTTAAAATACCCCTCGGTGAGACATCACTGATTTGTACAGATAATGGGCCCAACATATGAACACATAGCGGATTGTGGTCACTAAATTCACTCTCCATAATAATAAAACCATGAAATAGAGATTGTAAAGAAGAGGAAATTAAAATAAAGTCTATAAACGACCCCTTACCGCGCCCTTTAAAAGTTGGCACGGAAAATTATCTAATCTAGCTTTCTCTCTAAGTAGCGTTGCATATCAACAATAGTCTCTGTGAAAATGCTGAATATATGCGACTTACTTGAAGTCAAAACCTCCAAAGGCATGAGAACTTCTGTGACCCCAAACGTTGCTGTACTCACGAACTGGTACGGGAATTTCTCTCAACCAACGCTCCAGCCAGATAACAGAGACCAAACTCTCTCACCAAATACGAAGGAGGAGCATTTCTGGACTACTGCTCTAATGCCCAGGAAACTCTCTCTCAAAATACGGGATTCTTTGTAGACTGAGGGCAGCGAGAACGATAGCGCTGCCTCTCTTCAGAAAACTTCAGTTGAAGTGCGCAGCGCTCAACAAGAGCGAGCGCGAGCACAGCTGCGGTTGCCAAACACCAGAAACACTAGACCTGCAACCTAATCTACAATCACGGGCGGCCATCTTGGAATACCGCGACTGCGAGGAAAGTAGGAATTGGAGCCATAACGAAACCAGCTTAAGGGAAATGGCTCTGCGGAGTTTGGAATAAAGGTACCTGCGCATTTTACAGCCTGTATGACGATAATTAGGGACTCTTGGGGTTCTCACCTGGCCAATCCTGACACACTCTGGTCATTTAGGTACCGGAGCCACTTCCAAAAAATTAAAACAATACTTTTGGTCATCCTCATTGGATTCCTAAGTTGCTGGTTGGATATCATCTTGCAGTACATGTTTATTATCAGATAAACATTGGCTCACTCTCAATACTCCCTTACATGTAGTGTCTTTACAAGAGGAGCCCAGGTCTAAAGTTGCTCTTGACTTTGCGGGCCCATTTCAAATGCTATCTTCTGATAAAATGTTCTTAATAGTTTTAGTTAACTACTTTTCGAAGTGGATTTTCTTTGAGTTTGTTCCTAATGCAAACAGTGCGTTAGTAATTAAATTTTCAGGCAATATATTTGATTGTTAAGTGTTGTATTCCTCTTTGGGTGTCCGTATATATGTTTTCCTGAATCATGTCCTTATATAGGCACAATTCATCATGTCCTTATATAGGCATAGAATCCCAGTCCTTATTTAGGCATTAAACCATGCGCTCCAAATACAGGCATGGTCTCCGACATCCGTCCACCCTAACGTCACAACGAGTCCTTGCAGAACAGACCCTTAGGCTTCGGGAGTTTCCCTAGCACAGGACTATTGATTTCTTCAAGGACTCATCTATTATGCATGAACCAGTACACCTTGAGGGTTCATTCATGACGTCTTCCGCTGTCCGATTCACGTCAATGCTAACATTCTGAGGTACCCCTCAGGTATAAATATACCTTCCTCGCCCTTGTAAATCAGAGGAGACCTCGACTTCAGAGGAGCCCGTATCCCGGCCTGACGCACTGAGTAGACGCTGTCATCCCTGCACGCTGAGAGTTCAGCTTCCAGTGATCTAACTTCCCTCGCGGGGTGTTGGAGTTCGAGTCTGGCAAGAGATTCCCACCTCTCTCATTCTTAAGGTATGGAGCTGACTAGAACCTAGAGGGACTCTTGGCATACTAGACTCTTGGCATACAGGACTCTTAGTATATCATACTAGAGAATACTTCACCTACTTCATACCTCTCCCTACACCTAGGTTAGGTACACTGTGGTAGAACTAGCTTAGAGACGCATCGTATGAGTACTCGCATTTTTAGCTCATGTTATTTATGTATGTGAATATACGCTAAAAGATAATGCTAGCGAGTATTATTTATTTCTACTGCTTACGCTATACATTATTTATCTTGCATACTGTCTTGTGATCGTAACAGCACATATCACCTACACGAGAAACAAGACTGTTCAATAAATCCTTTTATTGAAACGCCCGTCTATTCTTTCTGTGTAACTTTGAGGAAAACTAAGCATGCACGATTGAGCTGAGTGAAACGGTTATCTATTGTTTCCACGACTCTGGGACACGTTCTGATTCTAAAGGGAAACAAAGTTGTCATGTTTTGCGGCTGCCAGAAACTACTCCCTTGTTATCCAAGGAGTTTCTAGTGGCCTCTGAGCTAGCTGGCACAAGTAATTAAGTTTAATATACTCGATAGGGACATACCGACCTTAGTCCTATGTCAAGCCTATAGGGTATATTATTCCAATGCGCAGAGCCTATTAGGGAAATAGGAGCTACACTACATAAGGACCCCCAGGGACCTTGTGACCGACAATGGTACACACTTTGTTTCAACACAGATGAAGGAGCTTGTTGAGAAACACCACATTAGACATCTCAAGGCAGCTTTATATTCTCCAACCTCTAATGATTTAGTTGAGAGAGTAAATAGATTCTTGAAAGAGGATGTGCAATCTGCTTTGGCAACTGGGGTTCCAGTTGATATTTTTCTGAAACAGGTTTGGGCATATCACCTGACCCCTCACTCTACTACGGGAGTGTCTCCGTTTTTCCTGTTAAAGAAAAAAATCCTAAGTCAGATGTGTGGCCGGATTGATTAAAAGACATGTTACCTAAAGACAAACTTTGTCATTGTACTATTACCAAAATGGTCAAACAGAAAGTGGAGGCTGCACAAGTGAAACAGAAACTATATTATGATGCCACTCATGGTACAAAATGTTTTGATTTTGAAAAGGATGACTGGGTTCTGGTTAGACAGCCGTACAAGGTTAAAAAGGGAGAATATATATACTCTGAACCAATTCAAGTCGAAAAGGTCTCTAAAGGTGCTGTAATAAGTGAGTAGAATCAAGACCAGTTGGATTTCCATGAAGATTTATTGTAGATATTGTAGATCAGGAATCACAACATGGAGTAGTACAGAATTGGATGTACAGTAGGTCTTCTCTACAGAGCGAGCCCCACCAGGAGCAGCTTCCTTGCTGCTCAGCCCATCCTCTCAACTGACACTCCACACAGTCATACCAGCATTCTATTACCTCACCACACATACCAACATTCCAAGAACATCCACACTGGCTGAGCAGCAAGGCAGAGAAGCAGGAAAGGTGCAATACACTAAATACCAGTATACTACAGGTGCTGTTTTCTTACAAGGTAAGGGGTGGTAGTGTATAAGAGATTTGATTAAGTTGACACCTGAGCAAGCTCGTAACCTTTGTAAATACAAAAAGTTGGAATCCAAAAGCTGGTGTAATGTGGGAAGTGAAGATTTATCTCCAGGCATGGTCAACCGCAGGTTCCCTCAAATGTAACCAATTTTGATGTTGTAAGAGAAACTGCTACTGATGCTATACATGATGATATTTCTTTTCAGTTTCATAATAACTCCGCTCCTTGTGCATCTGAAACAAGTGGGCAGAGTGACTCCAGAGCTGCACGCAATGTTTCCATGCCCGCCAGGTTTAAAGATTTCTATGTACATTAAAATTGTTTGTTGTTCATTATAAAAGGGAAGATGATGTAGTGTGCATCATTCTTACTTGTCCTGTTATGTGCATGCGCGGATGTGATCACGCAACCGATGATGTGTGTACATCAAGAGCATGATCACGCATGCTGCTTACTTTTAACTTGGACTGTGTTACACGAGTTTCATGGCCGCGTTCCTTCTCCATGGTATCCGCAACCTTATCTCCAGATGCGGTTGCTGTTTCATGGAGGGCGGACCTGCGGCCAGAGGTCTCCTGCATATTTGAGAATAAACTTCTTGATCTTACGACGTTTTCCTCTTCACCATTCATAATCAACAGTCAGCTAGGCGTGGTCAGAGAATAGATTACCCCCTGAAGCTGGACACCACACAACATATACCAAAGCCATTTGATAAAGCCTCAGAATATCTTGTGCCTCTCAGGACGAGGACAACACATCATCACTGGCCACGACACTACAGTGCTATCGGTGAGGGGCGCAACTGTTGAATGGTTCCAAAATAATTGATAGAAAAAAAACATTGTTCATTTTCTTCGCAAGTCGATTAGGAGCAATAAACAATTTTCCACAGCTTCTCCTTCTAGATCACTCATCGCCAATTTGTTGTGTAGGTACCACTGAAGGTAGGTCTGAACAGCTCCTCTGCCTCAACTGTTCTGTGCTACTACAGGCCCCCCCTCCAATATCATTGCAATTCTCTACAGAAAGTAATTGCATCACAGAATCTCTTTACCTCTAACCAACACATAACTCTCCCACAATAATAACAGTGCGGGCAATCATTTTACGTTACAGCACTGAGCACCACTTAGCAGGACAGCGAGCGGCTGACCTGCTCCTCAATGCATTTTATCACTTGGACTCATGCCTACTCCGAACTACTACGCTGCCGCCGAAGTTACTATCTGATAGTTACTGCTCCCTTCCAGAAACGTGGCCGTGGGTCGCACTAGAGCCTGCGCAGTCAGTGCCCGACTGCCCGGCTCAGACAATGTTTCTGACACTTAGTGGCACTGGCTGACTCCACAGCCAATAAGCACGTCGGAATGCCATGCAACGCACTAAGATAGGCTGAGGCACCAAGATGCTCCAATCCTAGCTCGGCGTACGTTTACCTAGCTCCTCCCACTACTCGAGGATTTACAGAATATGCTAGAGCCATGGGATTGGCTGCCGTGCGACCCGGAAGTACTGAAATTACGGACCAGTGTCGTCTGCAAGCATATCAGTAACGGGCAATGGATGTTGGGTTGAATTTACGGATGGTCCATGTAAGTAGGAGGCAAGTGGTCACCTTCGGACCTCTCGTTTCCAGTTGCACCTCTAGTGCGCTCTGTATAGGAAGTGTGTAGTGTCACCAGATTTACTGTGTATAGGCAGTATGAACCACCACTCGCATTCATCTATATAGTAATCTGTGTGTATGAACTATGAGCCACATGTCCCCAGATTTGATACTAAGTTCTGTGTTCACCGGGAGTGTGTATTACCCGACCATAAATCAGTTTCAGTGGCTGTGTAGAGAGCAGAGTGAATGCCATGTGTTTATTTTTCCACTGGTCCACCGTGTACCTTCTCGTTTTCTCTGGTTCTTTTTTAATCTTTCTCAGTTTATTTATGTTGTATCACTTCTCTAAATATCGGTAGCTTGTGCTGCGATGCCCCTACTGTACCTGTTTTTTCAGATGGGATGTCTCTCACTGCTGAAAGTCGTGTTTTATCATTTCTTTGAGGGGGTACTTTGCACTACTTGTGGCCATCCTGTACTTATTGTAGGTAAGCTTATATTCCTGATTAAGTGCTGTACCTATTCCATGAGTTATGGCAAATTTCACTACTGATGCACCTATTTTTCAGTGAACGAGGGAAGCTTGTACTGTAGGCTTACTTTACCAATTCCAATCTTTTACCTGTTCTATGACTAAGGAAAGCTAGAAATGCGATTGCTCATACTATAGCTGTGTTTTAGGTGGGGGAGGGAGAACATTCACAGTAGAACACCAGTGTTGTCCCTGTGTGTTATTTCTTTGAATAATGTACTCAATCTAACTGTAATACTATTGACCCATAAACTGGTCTAACATTTTTTGATGCTGGGCAAATATTTTATTTCACTGAACCGCCTTTTTCTTCATTATCACAAATGAGAGCACTTTGAAATATGTGACTTCAGTGTGTCTGCTGTACAAAAAATACTTTTCTTTGATTTAATAGACTAAAGCTTTGCTCCATGTATTATATAAATCTAGCCTACATGACAGATAAACAGTACCCTCATACTTGCCTCTTAGTTCACTATCCGCATTGTCATCAGGGCATAGGTAGAAATGTTTCTCAGTTCATGTTTAAAAAAACTCACTTTTAATACTCCAGTAATGGGGAGGACCCAGCTGCCATCGACTCTTGCCCTGCGCGACCGCCCCATGCCCCCCTTAGATCCCCAGGCTGTTCAGGATCTCGGAGCCCCTTTTACAGTGGCGGAGCTGCGTAGAGCCCTGAAAGGGCTCTCGGTTGGGAAAACGCCACACACAGACAGCTTGGCATCTCTTTTTATAAGCTTTCCTTCTCCCACCTGAAAGACCACTTGCTTGAGCTTTATAACTTATTCATGCACTACACCGGCCTAATGCCAATGATGTCTGCAGCCTAGATTACACTTATCCCCAAGCTAGGCAAGTACCCCACCCTTTGGGCTTCCTATGGGCCAATTACATTGCTTAACACAGATGCCAAGCTTTTCACTAAAATGCTGGCTGACCCTGACAGGGATGTGGAATTTAATAAAATATCTACTTGTCCATGGGGCAGTTTGCTTCATAAATCTACTTGTCCTATAACAAAATCCACTTGCCCCTTTTGTGTCATGTAATGCGGTGACAAATTATGGCAGCAATCTCATTCTATAAGAGCTCTGATACAGCTTCTCCGATTATGCCAGGGCTCATACCACATTAGGGTTTGAATACTAGCAATTTCCTTATGTTGCCACGTTTCCATGGATCTACATACTAGGGCTGAAGGCAGTGGTAAGCAATAGTTCCATGGTTGGAAGGCACTTTTGAGTCTGTGCAAACCTACTAAGGTTTTCACCAACTCTTCTCTAATCTTTTCCCATACTGAGAAAGGTTGGAAATTTACTGCTGACAATGGCAGACGTAAAACTACTTCCAGGGTTGGGAAAAAAGTGGTTGGAGGGAAAGTTAACTTGCAGACACTCAGATTTTCGCATGCTCAAATCTACACATGCACATTTGCTCATGCTAAAATGCAGTTCTACAAATATTTTCTAGGAGTACTATTTCTTGGCCTACTTCTGTAAATCCCTGTGAAGTCATATATCTGCATTTAATGCAAGGACACATACAGTGGGTGCACTTTTGAGACTTTCTTTAATAATTGGTCTTCTAATTAGGTCTGGCGTTAACCATGACCTTTTGTGTTTTATTAAAATTCTGTCTCTCCCTTTCTCTCTGGCTTCACTGTGACAGTATTCTGCTCTTTCACAATGAGCATATAGGCACACATAGTAGTTTTGCTCAGTGCCAGGAACTACTGGGGCAATGTGTGCTTTTTGGGACCAACATTTTTTTTTGCTTTTGCCAATGTTTGTTATAAAGGTGAGGGCCCGGCAGGTCCCACACCAATAGGGTTTTACAAAAACCATGCCAAAACAAGTAACGCATTGACAAAACCGAAAGGATGACCACAAATTTCAGACCTACTGGCTTTGCCAATGCTTGTTTATTTTGGTGTTTCCCATAATCTTATTGAAACTGGCAACACTGATTTTCCATTAAGAATATTTTTGGGAAATACTAGCATACATCAACACATTTTACTAAATGATGCTGCAAAGAAATGTTTTTTTTTTTATTTTGAAAGCAAAGAATCATCAATCTTGCTTTCAAGCTTCTGCAAATATTTGCATCTATTCAGAGAGCATTCTGAGAGCATTATACATAGTCTCATAATGTTAAACTTTGAAAATGTGTGTACACATTTTTATACTGGAACCACTGTCAGTAGTGCAGTCCGAGCTTACAACATTTACTTAGAGCGCTCACCCTAATAATAAAGGCTTTGCATTAATGAACCATAAATACAAGTTTGAACAACATTAGCACATGGACACAAATGTTACCTTATCTGCAGACAATGTCTTTCCCTGATCCATAAAGTGGTACTGTAAACTGCCTGCCAAAGGGTTTGTGCTGTAAGGGGTTGGGCCTACTTGTCCCGAGGACAAAATGCATATGAAAACTTGTTGCCCTGGGTGTCATGCTATAGGAATCCCTCATCCCTGCCCTTATCAGGTCAGCTTCATTAAGCAGAGACAGTGCTCCGACAGCAGGCGCCTCGCTCTTAGTTGAAAAGGCTCAGATGAACAGCATCCCGGCTTGCCTTCTCTCCCTTGACATGGATAAGGCCTTTGACCAGGTCAGTTGGGCCTTCCTACGTGCGGTCCTACACAAGATAGGCTTGGGCCCCAACATGATCAGTGAAATCATGGCTTCTTATGTTGCACCTATGGCTACTATACGAGTCAACAGCCAGGTCGCCCAATCCTTTGCTTTCCACAGGGGCATCCGGCAGGGTTGTCCCCTATCCTGTTTGCTTTACCCCCTTGTGGTGGCATCCTTGGACATCTGCCTACGACAAGACTGGAATATCGCTGGCATCACCTGCAGGGGGCGGCAACAGAAAGTCCTACTCTTTGCTGATGACCTGTTGCTTGCACTGACAAAGCCGAAAACATCTCTCCACGCAGTGGTCCAAAGCTTGCGCACCTTTGAAACAGTCGGGCTGTAAGAGTAACTTAACTAAATCTCAAGTACTTAACTTAACTATCCCGCAGCAACAAATTCCCCGACTATCGAGACTAGCTTCTTCCTGTGGGCTCCCCCCTCTAAACAATACCTCGGCCTCACTACCACCTCTTTCCTATGGACTTGGTCTTGGGCCAATTGGCAGCCGCTTCGCAGGGCTATTCTGGAGGACCTTTGGAAATGGAAACCCCTTCACATCTCCATGTTGGGTTGCATAAATGTGGTGAAAATGAATGTCCTCCCTCAACTGCTGTACTTCCAGTCACTTCCCACCCCAATCCCTTTTGACAATATTAAAAGCATGCAAAGGGACCTCCGATCCTTTATTTGGAAGGGAAAGCAACTCTAACACTTCTAATGCTGACTAGAAATCGTGGGGGCCTCGCATGTCTCAATCTTTTAGATTACTACTGGGCTGTCCATCTGCGCTACATCTCCGAATGGGTGGCCAGAGAAAGTGAAAAGCACCGGCCGCACACGGATCGCGCTGTGACCTGTAGATCGCTGTGGGATCTGGCCTGGTTCCTGAGACAGAATCACCCTCATGGTGCATACCGGCGACCCTGACCCAAATGGTCTAGAAATATGGGACAGATTAGTGATCTGAAGTGGCTGGACCTCATTTCCCTTCCTAATAGCCCACAACCCAGACTTTATGCCTGGGCTGTTTCCCAGCTTGGGAGAGGGGTGACTGTAGGACCTTGTAGGATCTATTGCATGGGGTGACCATCAAGCCCTTCAAGCAATGTAAACTTGAATTTGGCGTCCCAACAAACTTTGACACTACTGCTTCCAGGTTCGCCACTGGGCCCTCTTCCTCTCTAACAGCGCTGGTGCTATGAGGCCCCTCGCGTCCTTTGAGACCTTGGTGCATGGTTTTGAGGGATCTTATTTTCTTCAAAACATAGTGTTCTACAACAGTCCCACTTACTCCCCTGACATACCTATAAATCTAAATGGGAGGTAGATAGCACCCCGGGCATCTCCCAGGAATAATGGGAACTACTGTGGCATGAGATCCCCACAACCTACAGTATAACCCAACAAAAACTATTTATAAGCTCATGATGCAGTGGTCCTACACCCCTGCATTGCTACATTCCAGGTTCCCAGCGACCGCAGCCTCCTGTAGGAGATGCAGGTCGGTGATTCCCAACATATATGGTGGTCGTGCCCCAATCACTATTTTCTGGAAGGAAATCCTGGGCCATATTAAGAACACACCGGGATACCCCATACCAGAAGACTATTGCACAGTCATCCTGGGAACACTCCCGGCTACGCTAACAGCAGCGATCCATGTGGACTGGTATCTCATCCGCCATATGACAGGAGCAGCGAAGCAATGAATAGCCCTAGCCTGGAAAACCACGGCTGCCTCTTCTGTCGCGGCTTAGTTTACACGGCTGTGGCACATCCTAGCCATGGAGCAAATGCTGCATAAGATTTCATTATCTGAAAAGAAATTTACACTCCTCAGGCAACCCTCGATTGACTACATGTCTCGAATGGAATATCTCTTTTTTTCTGGTCACATAGACTCCAAGCCCATCACCTGTTTAAATGATTAGGCACAGTCCTGTTTAAATGATGAATATCCGTAGCAGCACGATGGCACCCCCTACATTATTGGGCAGCGATGGAGGGGTGGTCCTGCCCACCGATGTCCCCTCTTCTACCCATTGCCCCTCTTCCCTCCATAGGCCTATAATACTTGCTGGCACCATCCCCCTCCTTCCTCATGTTGCTAAGCTGGAAGTTCCCATTACCTTTAGTTTTAGTTTAAGTCTTACTGTTTGGCCTTTCGGTCTCCATATCTGGGTCTTGCTGGGCAGAGCCCGATCGTTCTCCCTTAGTCACTCCCTCGCATCGCTAGAATTCCAGATTCAGGGGAGGGGAGAGATTGTTTAGCGGGCCCTGCCCTTATGCTTCTAGGTCAGTCTGCACAGACACGGAGGTCCATTTTATTATCCCTGCATGTTAATGCCATGGTGTCTTCTAGCACTTTCTCTTAAAATATCTCCCTAACCTTAGGGCTCTTTGGCCGCAATATGCATAGCTTGTCATACATTTTCTAAATATTGCACCTGTTGAACAGTGTAATGCATATATATGTATCAAGCTTGCCTCAAAACCCCCACCGAAATGGTGCAATTCTCTGCTTTGTTATTGTGCTGATTGTTGAAAATCTAATAAACAGATATTGAGCAACAGAAAAAAAACTCTCACTTTTACTAAACATGTTACTAAAGTATGATTTGGTTGTGTGCTGTAATTTATAGTCGGCATATTTTGCCTTTAAATGGCTAAAACATTTCCCACTGACATGCAGTTTTACTGAAAAAAACTACATAGCATCCAAAAGATAATGTTTGGATATCTGGTTTTAACAAATATTTATCATGTGCACATCACCAAGTTAAGTTTTATTATTTGTTTTGATCCTGTGAAAATATTTGTTACCATCACACCTGTTAATTACAGAAAGAATGTGCTTTTGTAATTGGTTATATAGTTTGAAATATTTGTGCTGTTCATTTACAAGCTATATAAATGCTGTGTTAGGGGAAAAAACTGACATCTTACCATCTTTCGTTTAATGATTGGCAGACAGTTCACTTTGCAAAATCCTCTAACTTTGCAGTCAGAGAAAGAAAAGTAAACACCAATCTCCAGGATAAAGTAAGCAGTAATTTGTAAGAAGACTTACGCTGACATTTGATCTGTCTTTGAATAAATTGCAAATATGACAAGATAAAAAACAAGACTTAGACAACTTTATTGCTCGTTCACTTTCTTAATGAAAGGAACACCTGTTTTTTTTTTTGCCAGCCCGAGCTCTCTTGCCAGAAGGGGCCAGTAGGCTCCATAAATAGGTTGTCCTGATAAAATCTAATTAACTATAGGATTGAGTGAGTGGATTTGTCGAGGCCTGCTTGATGCGTCGTCTTTCTCCTGCCAAGATGCTACGACCCAGCTATAGAACATGGGGTAAACAAAAATTGCAACTTTTCTTAGGACGTTTTATGCCCTTGCTTAGCTAATGCAGTGAGCAAGTAAAAATAATCAACCTTGCACTTTGTCAAAGAGTCAGAACCAATCAACAAGTCATCAATGTACAGAACCAAAGTGATCCCTCATGGAAATACAAGGGTAACTAGGTCTTTCTTAAGTGCTTGTGTAAAGATAGATGATGACTTGGTATACCCCAGGGGAGAGTTGGGACCCGAAGCAACTGAAAGCGGAAAATACCAGGCTTTTGGGATGTACAGCAATAGAGGAAAAAAAAGGCAAAATGTTAATCAAGAACAATAAACCATGTGTTTTTCGCTGGTACGCTTGACAGAATTGGAACTGGGTTTGGTACAATGGGCAAACTAGGCAATGGATCAGTTTTTATAGCATCTAAGTCTTATAAAAATTAGTTGGTGTCTGTACTAGACTTTTTGAGAGACACAATTGAGGGTATTTCAGATGCTTACAGTGGGTACCAAAACCTTTTGCTTTATCAAAGCAGCAGAAATTGGGCAGATTCCTGCTTCCGCCTCGGGCGCAAGGGTCATTGAGATCTGCTCAGGAGCTTTTTCTTTAGGTTCAAACTAATATTGACTGGTTCAGCAACCCACATTGCTCGAATGTTGAGACCACAATGAAGATGGAGCTTAATCCAAAACATCAAACATAATTTGGAGTGGAATAAGGCAGGATGTTGTCTATATCTGTAAGACAAAGACATATCTTAAGTACATGGTTTGCTCTTACCTGTAATATTGAATGTATACCGTAGCTATTTATCAATTTAATGAACTCTCTCTACTTTAATGTGAAACTGGTAACTCCTGAAAACTAAAACGTACAGAGAATGGTATCTAGAACATACATACGGAATCTAGAGTGAATAACTACCTCAGGCTTCGTCACTATGCATTCTCTTAAGGAAGTCGAGTAATAGTTTCTCTTTGACTGATGTAGAACTGCAAAATAACCAAAATTGTTAACATTCAGTTGTTCCCTATTTTTAGTAATTCATATATGCATAATAAAATGCTAATAAATTGTACTTAATATTTGTGTATACATGTCCAACATTATCACGTTTAAGAATCCTTACTACTGTCAGAGGACAGTTCTTAGTCTAGTGTAACATCCCCAAGTCTTAGAGTTTAGATAAGTGTTAAAGTATTAGTTCACAGTTGGCCTGCATCAACAACACGTTTTTGAAAATATTTCTGTATTCCAGTATGCCTCACTACAAATCTTTAGAAAGCAACCATTCCTGGCAATGGAAATCTGAGATCTGTAAAACAAGGACCCGACTGCAGAAACATTGTAACGTTGTTGCCTGACAAAAACGCTGTGAACCACGAGAACAGTTTTTTCAATCCAAGATGGCCACCACCATACTTGAAAATGCAAGAGTTAATGACCATGGTGCCACGTAGCATATTCATGAGTATCTTCTGTCCAGACAGCACAGAGGTGACTAACATCCTTTCCTTCTCTGAAAGAAAAGTATCACAATTAAGTTTGTGTCACTTCTCCATGCAAAAACCTTGCCAAACAGTAAGCAGTGACTCCAGCTTGCTTCCTTACACCAAGTAGGAGAAAGATCTGCCTCAAGATTGGAGATGACGGATGTGTATTATTCCCAACTGTTTCCCACTACCTGCAAGAAGGGTGTTTAATTGAAGATAAGGATATTTCTCTCTACAAAGGAATGGTAGACAGCACTCATACGTACCTCAATGTAAAGTATAAAAAAACTTTAATAGTAGAATGCTGTTCTATTTTGTCACAGCTTAGCTTCAACTTATGGCTCCCATTCCATTCAGGTCTAGGCTATTAAAAAAAAAAAGAAAAAAAAAAATTTGTGGAAATTTCAGCAGTTTAGCACCCTAATTGAAGAGGATCTAGGTATCTAAATGAAAATTGTTTAACTGGCTGAAGTGTACGTCATGGTTTAATGCTGTGTATATTGGTCACAGAGCAGGTCATAAATTGTAGCTGGACATTTACATGGTTCAGGGGGCTTTTATTATGCTAAACAATAAGGGGGGGTGATCTTATGGATCATAACACTGTTCTGGTTTAATGTCACCCTAAACAATGTCGTTACAGAGTTCCTGTTTGTGGCCCCAGCAAGGTGCTGCTTTGGGTACTGTCATGCTAAGGTGTCTGTTAAGCAGTCAGCATCTCTTTCATGATGATTGAGCTTGAGTGGCTATTTTTTCAGCACCACCTTTACCCTCTCTTCATTATTAAGGTTTTATTTCTCAACCCTAACTGTGTACTCCAATGACAGTTGAGGTTAAGAGACTCTAATTGTGCAACAATCATAGACCAGGCAGAGCAAAGTAGGTTTTCATACTAGGATTTAGTTGATGACATATAGCTTATTTTGTTTAAAGCAGGAAAGGAAAATCTCTAGTGAGATTAACAAAACTAAAATATAATTTTGTCTCTGGTTGTTACAGGGGCCACTTTCATGCCATGATTATGCCATCAAAGAGGAGCTTGAATGTATTGAGACATCTTCACTGCAGTCTGATGACAGCACACCTGTGGAACCTAACCATGCTTTACTATCATCGGGTGAGTATTTGTTAATTTGTTTCCTACTGTCATTTGAATTGGTGATGCATTCACAATATAAAAACTCTGATACTGCAGTCTCTGTGAAACATTCATTGGATCCTAGTGACTTTTAATGTTTCCTTTAAAGTGCTAGGTGTAACACACTATATTTTCCAATAATCATCATGGTACCAACTAGAGAAAATGTTTACAGAACAAAGTGTAGGATGGTCTTTTAATCTGAGTTGCACTTAAGGTTGCGCAGATTAATTCTGCATTGCTTTTAAAAACCATATGCATTGTGTTTAAGAGCCTTCATCAACTCTATGCAAGTTATCTCGCTTCCAAACCTGAGCAACAAGTGTATGCTTGAGATAATGGGGGTCAGAACCCTTTTCAGAGGGCCGCGGGGTAGGCAGAAGCTACTGGACCCAACCGTAGGGGTAGAGGTCTTTTACTCCTGATGTTCTGGGGCCCGACCTACTATGGGTTCTGAGCAGCTGAGCCCAGTACACCTTCAGCACTTGACTCTGTGGTAGTGCAGGTCAAGCAGTCCAGGTCTTCTCAGGGGAAAGGTAGATTTAGGTGAGTGAACACAGGCCCACTGCTCAAAATACGTTCTATAGCAGCAACAAATATTTGTCCAGTCAAATTCTTTCTTTTATGACAAAAGGTGGAGTATTTATATATGAACATAAAGTTAAATATGTTATACACAAACAATACAGACAGCTCCCCGAGGTCAGGCCTCTAGTGTTCAATAGACAATTCCCTAAGTCCCACTTCCTTCTCACTAGTGGTAGTAGACAGGCCTATGCCGTGGCGCGCACACATGATCAATGTTCGCCTATGACAAAAATAAGCAGCAGGGACCCAGACAGTGTTGCAACTGTTGCACTCAAGGCAGGGGTACACGTCTGTCACCATGTGAGGGACTTTTCCATCCCACAAACAGCAATACAAAGGCTCTTTTTGTAGTTCCTAAAGATAGCCTTCCTCCTTGGGAAGGCGATTAATTTCTTTTCTTTGCAGGCTTCTTCGTTTTGCAATCCCTTCAGACTGATCTTAAGTTCTTAACCATACTTTTAAACTTGTGGAAAAGCTGAATGTCTGCCTTTTTGGCTAGGCAGTAGTTGGATGAGCAGCAAGTGGTTCCATTGCTGTGATGTGCACTGTATCATTGCTATCATTGTGTTCGTCCTCTTTAGACAATGTGATTTTTCTGAAAGTACCTGTGCATACAAGGACCTTTACTCTTCCTCAGTACCTCATCTTGTATCCTTTGCCTCCAAACTTGCCTCCAGATCCTCCGCTTGGGCTCTAGGTTTTCATTTGTGTGTGCAGTTGTATTGCCAAAGGCATATCTGATACATCCTCTAGATACAAGGACCTTTACTCTTCAATAGGTTTTCATTAACAGCCTGCACCAATCATTTAGGTTTGGGGTTTTCCTCAGTGCGGAAGCAACATGGGACATGGGTTTTTAAAGCAGATGGGGGAAGCCATACTGGGGCACGGTGTGGGCCAGCAACAACACAGGGGCGTTGATGAGCAGAAGGAAGACTGGGACGCTTGTGGGGGGATCAGACGGGTGAAAGAGAGCAACATGGAGCTGGCTGGGAGAAAGCACACAGGCGAGAAGGCAATGTGGTGGGAGTGGGGGAGAAGCACACAGGCGATCAAGAGGAATACTGAGCACAGCATACAGGGTGAGAGAAGCACACGAGGGAGACAGTGGGAACACACATGGATGCTCGTGGAGTGCTTAAACAAAAAGAAAAAAGTAGCACCTGGAAAAGCAAGCAGTGTAAGGACTTTGTAATACAGCCATGTTCCAGGGGCAGAACAAACACAAGGAGAGCACATACAGCTAACGACTAAGAAGTCAGCAAATGAGATTTGCAATGAAGTCAACCAGTGATCAGCATTGGGCTGGCTCTAAGCCCACAGTAAGATCACAATATTTCCTGCAACAGAAATTGCATGCGCTGTTTTAGGCAAGACCTAAAAAGTGATGAACCCACTCAGGAATTCAGTGCAGACCTCTAATCTAGTCCAGATGCCACCAGGTTGCATCCAATCAGACTATTAGAAGGCATGTTATCTGTTTGTTTCATGATTTCCCTCTTTTGGGAAGTGTTTATGCGTAGACGCAGGCTTTTTTTTTCAGAAACTGAAGAAGAATTTTTAGATTTGCAAATCCTCTTCTAAATGCAGCATCTTTCATACATGCATACTGTTATCTCTCACAGTCATTCAACTGGAGTATGGTTTCCAGGTCAAGGAAAGTCATTTCAGAAGAGGCACTGCCTGTTTTTCTATGCTAAGCTTCTGAGCACTACAGGCCAGATCAGTTTTCTAGTCAGACCTGGACATCAGCACCTATTGTGTAAAAGGGTACGATGATCTTGATCTTGGGAATATTCGCGCAGGGAGGGGGGGTGACTGACTATTGTAGCTGGGGCTGCAATGGATGCCTTCTCTGCTTCTAGTTCCAGCGCCTTAATTTTAACTTCTGGAGCCAGCTTTTCCTTCTCTAGATGTTTTTCTTCATTTCCCGGTGTTTCTTTCTCCTCTTTCTGAGTCTTAACTAGGCATCAGGCCTCTAGTTCAGGCCTCTAGTTCTTGGTGAGGCTGCCTTGTCTTTCCAATTCAAATCTCTCGGACTTCTCAAATGGTAAACCCTTTTTTTCTAGCAGCATTCCAATTTGCTAAGCTTCAGCGTATCTTTAATTTTGACCCGCCTCAGCAAATGAAGGGGGTAGGATGGGGAAACCAGGAGAGGTAGGCACTGTGTGTAAAGGGAAACTGAGTTTTAAACCTCCATCTTCTGAAGACTATAATAATGCTGGTACTGGGGTCAGAAATGTTATCCCTGTTGGGCTCAAAGATCATGATAGTAGCCTCCAGCTGATCATTGTTTTTTCTAGGGGGTTAATTCTCTGCTCGCTATAAACGTCAATTTATCCTTTCAGCTCAGATTCTACCAAAATCCTTTCTATCATTTTCATACCAGGGTTTGACAGTACAAGTGGTAAACTGACCTTTTGCTTACAGTTTACATATAGTCTGCTTTGGGTCCCCTTTCAAGCTTTGGCTTTCTTCAGTGTCCTGGCTCAGCCCAATGGAATATTCATCTCTCATCTATCACTATTGGGTCTTTCCATTTTCCACCTCCTGAGTACTTGCATTGAAATTCATGGAGGACTACTTTACAACTATACCCTTCTCTGTTCTGTAATGCCCCATTTTGTGTCTTGCTCTGTTCTGCTTCTGTTTCTTTATTGTGTTCCCTCTTGCTCTTTCCTTCTTCTCCTATGTACTCCTAGTTTCCTCTTCCACCACCCTCTCATATCTCTTTGCTGCCCCTCCCTTCCCTGTGCTGTTGCTGGGACAGCTGTTTTTTTTGTTGCTTCATAGAAACAAAAGGCAACTAAAATATGGCTACCTTGTCTTCAATACTCTCCGCTTTTTGTTTCCATGCCAAAAATGGTTGGGTGACAAGGGAGTCTTCATTCTAGTCTTTCCTTTCTTTGTCACGCTTAATAAATGTGGTCTATAATGAAGGCTCACTTGTCACCTGATCTTATTTGAAATAGAAACAAAAACAGAACGGTATTGAAGACAAGGTAGCCTTTAATAAGGCCTGCCTTTAATTTCTTTGTTTGGTTTAAATGTGCCGCATGGCAGGAACACTTTAAACCTAAACCTGGTGGCTTTGTCTGTTCTTGTTAGTGTAACTTAGCTGTCAATCCTCAGTTCATAAATCTACCCCAAAGGCCACTTTCCTATCAATGCAAGGCCTTCTTATTGGGTGCCTGGACAGTCCAAAGTTACTGGGCATTAATGGTTAGGATTATAACTGTACGGTTATTGTCATTTGACCCATGTGCCCCAGAGCTATCATACTGTTGCCCCCAAACTGATATATTGGGTACTGCTTTATAGCACTGACGGTAGAGGGATTGAACAGCCAGGGCTTCCTCCAGGAGGTGGTGTCAATTTAGAAACTCCATCACTATGACACTTGAGATAACACATAAGTTGACTGTCCAAGGAATTCTTTACTTCATAAAAGAAAAGGAATTAAAGGAATTTTATACGTAAAATATTTTACACTTCCAATACATAACTACAAAGTGCCTGGCACCTTCAGGACCAGAGTTATAACCACACAAGTGTTTCTAGCTCCTAGGTCTATGTTTTTACCTATGGGTGCCCTCTAGCCAGTGTTATCCTATGGGGACTGTTCCTGTTGACTCTACTTCTTGGAACCAGTGGGGTTCTGTATTCAGTCAGTGGTGAAAAGGTACATAACAGAAACTTACAACATAACTCTAATTGTACCTCAACTGTCGGGCATTGAATCGGAGGCTGTCAGGTCGGAGAATCGGAGGCTGTGAGGTCGGAGGGTGGCAGTGCCAGGGCTGGACATAGCTTTTATTTCACCAGCCATTTCCACAGTGTGCTGGACTCCTTGGAGGCCATAATTGAAAGTCCAGGGTCGCTTTTGGCGCCTCTATCACTTTCCCCAGCTTCCTCAGGTTAATTGCATCAGGCACCGAGAGGCTTCAAGAGAGGGAGAGAGGAGGGAGCTAGAGAGAAAATAACCAGAGAGGGAGAAGACAGACAGAGAATGGATGGAAAGAGAGAGTCTGCGCAAGGAGATGAAGGGAGTGGGGCTAATTTGTGCAATTTTACCAGGTCAGCTTTTGGTTTCCCAGTCTGGCCCTGCCCAGAGCAGTTCCACTACTGCATTCCTGCTCTTCTCCTTGTGGTGGCCATGCAGCTTTTACAAGTCCCTTTTAGGACTGGTTAAAGCTGGCTTAAATGTGAAATTGCCTGAGACAGGGGGGGGGGGTGGGTGTCTGTCTGTCTGTCTGTCTGTCTTTTCCCCTTGTGTTAGAAATCTACTTGCTCCGGGGACCAAACGTTACAGAAAGTCTACCTGTTCTGTCAAGATTTCACTTTATTCTACTACAGCCCAAATCTACAAGTGTTAATAAATTTGCCACCTTTTACAATTTTCAACACTCCTAAATGCTTTGGTGTTTAACGTATCAGAACTCCTTTACTTTTGTTACCATTTTCATTTCTCGCCTGCATCAGCGCATGCGCTCTCGCTTGCAAGAGATATTGTGTTCAACAAACAAGGGACTTGGAGCTCGCCCATTGCCTACCATTGGTGGGCTTCATTGTCACTCATTTGCAGCCCTAGTTGGGAGGCGTGTGCTGGCTTCACTTCCTCTTGTTTCGGCTGGTGTTAGTACCAAGTACTGATTGCTTCATCTGGATTATAGACCTGCTGCTGCTAGCGCTGTGATTTAGGTACTATTGTTAGGTCGAAGCCTGTCAGACAGCACAGCTGTCTGGTTGTGAAAGATCTTTTGGGGAGATCTGGAAAGCTGACCTAGAAACGCATTCTGCTCATTGCTAACCATTGGCTTGGCTTTGTCATTCACATTTGCTTGTGTTGTATTTGCTACCTTTGTTTGTGTTATCCCCTGCAGCTTGTGTTTGTCCCTCCTATGGGGCATAGCCTGTTTACAACCTCTTCTATTCTTTAGCTCTCCATGAACGATTTTTTTTAAAGTTAAGCACTCCATGACAGTGCATGTCATTTCCAGCTGTCTCCTGGGAATGCTTCCGCTCCCCTTGCTCTCTTCGTTACTCTCTCGCCCATATGATTCTGTACCCCTGCTCCTTCTTCCTCATCTGTGTGCTCCTCTGTACCCTGCTGTTGCTCCAATTCTTCCCCCACCCGCACTTTCACAAAAGAAAAGGACGGCCACTTCACGTGCTTTGTTTTTCTCATTTGGCGATTGATGCTTTTCATACAAATTATTCTTCATTCAGGTCTCTTAAAAACATGTAAAATAGCAAATATATCACTGGATCTTTTGCAGAAAATGTTCCTCTCTGTCTCGTGTTACCCCGTGTGAGCTTCCCCTCAATACAGACACATTATTGATAGTTTTGTTTACAGAAATGTCTCTTATCAGTCAGCTGCTTGGCCATTCCCGAATTCCTCCTTCAAATTGTAGGCAGCAGCTGTGATCGCATTGCCAATGGAATTTGTTTTTTCTGGCCGCCTTGAGGACGATCACCTTGATTTCTCTTTTCTGCAGCACCCTACCACTTAAAATAAAAGATAGTATGACACACATGACTGAGCTCTAAGCACAGTCCCCACACCCATGTAACATGCTGAACAACACAGACACTGACCCAAGCCAGTCGCTTGCCGCGTGGGATCTACAGTTTTTAGGTTTCGCCTGCACAGCGCTTGCAAAATCTATTGTTTTTAGTATAAACTTAAAAGGGGCTTACATCCCGCCTCCACTCTTTCCTGGCTTTTCATTGGTTTCTGTGCTTGCCACTTACTTTTCCTCCATTTCTATTGCCTGTTGCATATTTTCTGCATTTACCAATGCTTGTTCCTCATCTGCTTCTCTTATCAGTTTCCCGTAGCCGAAATACTGTTAACATCTGCTTGGGTGGAACAATTTTTTCATAAAGATTTTAGGGCTACTTATCATCCAGAGAGTTTAAGTGATTTGCCCAGAACCACAGGATGTTGCCCCGCTGAGACTCGAAACGGACCCCCAGCTCTCAAGTCAGCAGCTCTAGCAGCTGTGCCACATCCTCTCCACTCCTGTGATACTTGTTGATTCTGATCTGTTTCAGGATATTTTCAAACACATGGATCGAGCTGTCACTGAAAGAAAAAGGTAAAAGAATTAGTGCTGTCTTTTGTATTGCGAGTGTGTCTTTTTATTTGCATTAGCAGTGCATGTGACTCAGGCGATGCTGATTCTGCCATTTACGCCATCTGAAATTCCATGACCACCTGTATTAGTGGAGCCTTTGTTTCTGTTGCATTAAGGCCTGCTTTCACATGTTTCTGCCGTCATATATCGCTGTGAGACGGTATGCATGTTTTCATTATTATTACTGCATTTTGACCGTATTCGGATGCATCTTTTTGAGAACTCTGGCGGGCTGAAGGGTCGGTCTTAATAGGTTCTGCAAGCGAAGTCGATGCAGTCAAGTCTTATTACCTCGTTGGTCTTTTTTTCCATGTAGGATATAACATAGCCAGGTCTTTTGCGTAACATTTAACTATTAATCACTACTCTTGGGAACGTCTACCACATGTGGCTGGATTGGGGAATGCAATTATCAGCTTCTTTATGATGATACATTTACAAAGCGCCGTTACACCGCATGCCTAGTCTCTGATAACAGGCTTTAATTATTACCCAACCCAGTGTTTCTCGGGATGGAATGAACTCCTGGGATAACCAGTGCTTCCATACTCATAATTCTCCCTGCACCTCTATCTCCCCATTTCCGTATTATCTGCTGACCAGTGTGCAGTGTTTTGTTTTTCCGTTAGGGTTTTTCTTGTGGAAAGCATTTTTTTCTGTGCATCATCTTCTCTTTGTGTCATCTACTGTGGCACTGCCTGCTATTAGTTGAACAGTTTCCATTTAACTGGTCCTTTTCAGGTCGCAGCCTACGTGCTAAAGGATTCTTGAGGACTTTCAGAAAGTTGACCTAGGAATGCATTCTGCCCGTTGCTTGCCATTGGCTTTGTGGTTTGCAACTCGAATTTTCTGGCTTTCTACTTGCTGGCTTTATTTGCTCTAGGCTGTCCAGGTTCAGTTAATCTCTCCCGTTGCCTAAATCGTGTTTACTGTATTCTTCCACTTACTCGCTTTCTGTAAACAGGCCTTTAAATCTTGTTCTCATGTTGTCACATTTGCTGTGCATTCAAAAACAGAGGTCGGATGTCGGGCTCTCTCTTCCAGGGAGCTTGATGTTTATTTTTCTCTCTCTTCAAAGTGAGAGAATTTATGTGACAATCCTGCTGAGTACCCATGTAGGATGAGATGTTTTTTTTTTCTAGCACAGAACAAAAAAATGAACTGTGATGATGTTTCAGAATATATCAGAATTAGTACAAATGAAGCACATTTTCTTGGTAAAAGTGTGGTGGAAACAAATATTTTAATACGATCAAAACACTTCAATACACTAGATGATGACATTTACAAACATTATAGTTTGTGTGCAGTAAAGCCGTATTTCGGTGCAAATGTGATGCTCATTTAAATGTGTTTCTTTAATGGCAGTGTGCTACCACACCATGCATACTCCACACTACGCCACTCTACTCAGTCTAACCCATTCAATTCTACCCCCCACTATCCCAATCTACTGCACTACATTCAAATCACCCCACTTTCTCCCATCTTCCCCACTCCTCAGTCCAACCCACTCCACTTCATTCTACCGGAATCCTCTCCAAACGACCCCACTCCCATCTACTCCTCTCCACTCTAATCTACCCAAATACACCCCAATCTACCCCACCCCAGTCTACTCCACCCCAATCTACCCCACCCCAGTCTACTCCACCCCAATCTAACCCTCTTCAGTCTACCTCTCTTCAATCTACCCCACTCCATTACATTTACCATATTCTAATCCACCCAATCTACTCCACTGTACTCCACCCTAATTTACCCCACTACACTCCAGTTGACCCCACTCTACCCAATTCTATCGCCCTCCACTCTTCTATCCAGCTCCACTCCGCCCCACTCTACTGCAATCTAGCCCACTCCGATCTACCCACTCCAATCTACCCTACTCCACTCTACCCCAGTCTACCACACTCCATTCCCCTCTACCCAATCTACTGCACGCCACTTCACTCTAATCTACCACATGCTACTCAAATCTACCCCAGTCCAATCTAACTCACTCTGTCCTAATCCACCCACTCCAATCTGCCCTCCCCACGCCAAACTATCCAACTCCAATCTACCTCATCCAGTCTCCCCATTCCAAACTATCTCACTGCAGTCTGCCCCAGTGCACTCCATTCTGCCCCACTTCCCTCCAGTCTACTCCACCATAATCCACTCTGATCTACCCCACTCCGCTCTGATCTACCCCACTCCGCTCTGATCTACCCCACTCTGCTCTGATCTACCCCACTCCGCTCTGATCTACCCCACTCTGCTCTGATCTACCCCACTCTGCTCTGATCTACCCCACTCCGCTCTGATCTACCCCACCCCGCTCTGATCTACCCCACCCCGCTCTGATCTACCCCACCCCGCTCTGATCTACCCCACCCCGATCTACCCCACCCCGCTCTGATCTACCCCACCCCGCTCTGATCTACCCCACCCCGCTCTGATCTACCCCACCCCGCTCTGATCTACCCCACCCCGCTCTGATCTACCCCACCCCGCTCTGATCTACCCCACCCCGCTCTGATCTACCCCACCCCGCTCTGATCTACCCCACCCCGCTTCTGATCTACCCCACCCCGCTCTGATCTACCCCACCCCGCTCTGATCTACCCCACCCCGCTCTGATCTACCCCACCCCGCTCTGATCTACCCCACCCCGATCTACCCCACCCCGCTCTGATCTACCCCACCCCACTCTGATCTACCCCACCCCGCCCCACTCCGAGCCGCCCCACTCCGATCCGCCCACTCCCGATCCGCCCCACTCCGATCCGCCCCACTCCGATCCGCCCCACTCCGATCCGCCCCACTCCGATCCGCCCCACTCCGATCCGCCCCACTCCGATCCGCCCCACTCCGATCCGCCCCACTCCGATCCGCCCCACTCCGATCCGCCCCACTCCGATCCGCCCCACTCCGATCCGCCCCACTCCGATCCGCCCCACTCCGATCCGCCCCACTCCACGCTGCCCCACTCCACGCTGCCCCACTCCACGCTGCCCCACTCCGATCTTCTCCACTCCGATCTTCTCCACTCCGATCTTCTCCACTCCGATCTTCTCCACTCCGATCTTCTCCACTCCGATCTTCTCCACTCCGATCTTCTCCACTCTACTCCGATCCACTCTACTCCGATCCACTCTACTCCGATCCACTCTACTCTTCACCCTAAACTACCCTACTCTTCACCCTAAACTACCCTACTCCAATCTACCCCATCCAGTCTGCCCTACTCCAATTTACCCCAATCTACTCCACATCAGTCTACTTCACTCCACACCAGTCTACCAACCCTAACTCAATCTACACCACTACAGTGTACCCCCCTTACCAATCTACCCCCACACCACTCTGTCCAACGCCACTCCAACCTACTCTACTTCAATCTACCCCGCTCCACTCCGGTCTACCCCGCTCCACTCCCGTCTACCCCACTCCACTCCGGTCTACTCTACCCCACTCTACCCTACCCCACTCCGGTCTACCCCACTCCACTCCGGTCTACCCCACTCCACTCCGTTCTACTCCACTCCACTCCGTTCTACTCCACTCTGTTCTACCCCACTCCACTCTGTTCTACTCCACTCCACTCTGTTCTACTCCACTCCATTCTGTTCTACTCCACTCTGTTCTACTCCACTCTGATCTACCCCACTCCATTGCGCTGCACTGTTCCCCAATCTACCCCACTCGACCTACCCCAATATATCCCAGTCCGATCTACCCCTCTCCACCTCAATCTACTCCACCCCAGTCAACCCCAATTCAATTCACCCCACTCCAATCTGCCATGCTAATCTACCCAACTCCAGCACTCCGATCTACTCCAATCCACCCCACTCCATTCGACCCCCACCTTACCCCCACTTCACTCTGCCAATCTATCCCACTCCACTCAACCCTCAATCTTCCCTATTCCACTCTACCCCACTCACCTCATCCCATGCCACTTTTAGAGATGCTGAACAGCATCCACACAACATGACTAAAACAGAATCGCATAGGCAAGAACTATTGGCTTTGCCAATGCTTTTATTGACTTCGCATCACTCAAAAAGCGTGAGATAAGTGTTGTTATATAGATTAAACAGAAGATGAAAAAAACAGCCAATCGCTTTCATCACCCCTCCCAGGTCCCCCGAACTGCACGCCCCACTAGCCTAACACCACAAGCTCTTTAATGCCATAGGGAATGTTTATACTCTAATTCATTAACGCCTGCCCCTTAATTTAATAATAAAAGCATTTAAAATGTCAAGTACAGAAGACACTGTCATCTTGAAATGGAGGAATCCCATCTCCTTGTTTGTTTAAAGGGGAAATGAAAGAAAAATACTTGCATTGTAGAATCTCATCATACTTTTTAGGTTTTGCCTGCACAGCACTTGCTCTGTGCTTGTGAAATCTATTGTATTTAATATATCTTAAAAGGGGCTTCTCTTATCAGTTCAAGTACTCATCCAAATCCGCTTTAGTGGGTGGAACTTTTTTTCTTATATTAAGGCTGCACAACATTAACTGTCTACAGATACTTATCTTCCCCTGGCTGCATGCATTTACGATACTTATCTTCTACTAAAGCTATTCACACCGTCTAAGCTCCATTCACTGTCCAGACTTCAGGGACTGTTTAACTATAAGATGAGATCTCTTCCCAGGGAAAAGGCAGACTGCTTCTAACAGTATGCGGGAATGCTTGCGTTTTTATTGCTTTGTTGTGTAAAGCAGATGCTTTAGCCTTAGAACATTTGTGGCATTGCAAAGAAAGGTACTGATGGATGAACTTTGTAGGCATTATCGAATCGATTTTACTACTATACAGGCAGTCACATTTGCAGTTAAAAGGGGCTTGATTTAAATGGTGCAGCAGGTGCAGTGGCACCGGGATCAAAAGTTGTCACAACTCCACTAAACACCAAAAATTGCTATATTTTCCAACTAAATAGGCAGTCACAAGTGCAGTTATCTTTCAGGCACTAGGGTCATGATTTGGATGGTGCAGCATGTGCAGTGGCACCAGGCTGAACAGTTGTCAGAACTCCTCTAAACACCTAATATTGCTCTATTTTACTACTAAACAGGCAGTCACAATTGCAGTTACCTCGCTGTTAAAAGGGGCATATTTTGAATGGTGCAGCAGGTGCAGTGGCACCGGGGCCAAAAGCTCTAGGGACCCCACTAAACACACATTATTGTTACATTTTACTACTAAACAAGACGGTCACAAGTGCAGTTATCTAGCAGGCAATAGGGTCATAATTTCAATGGTGCAACAGGTGCAGTGACACCAGGACCAAAAGCTCTAGTAGCCACCCCACTAAACACCCAATATTGCTCCATTCTACTACTAAACAGGAAGACACAAGTGCAGTTACCTTGTAGACAACAGGTTCATGATTTGAATGGTGCAGCAGGTGCAGTGGCACCTGGACCAACAGTTGTCACGAATCCACTAAATACCAAATATTGCTATATTTTACAACGAAAGTGGCAGTCAGAAGTGCAGTTATCTAGCAAGCACTAAGGTCATGATTTCAATAGTGCAGCAGGTGCAGTGGCACAAGAACCAAAAGCTCCAGGCACCCCACTAAACACTGATTATTGCTATATTTAACAACTAAACAGGCAGCCACAAATGCAGTTATCTTGCAGGCAACAGTCATTATTTGAAGGATGCAGTGGCACCGGGCCAAAAAGTTGTCAGAACCCTTCTAAACACCTAATATTGCAGTATTTTACTACAATACAGGCAGGCACAATTGCAGTTACCTTGCAGTTACAAGGGGCATGATTCGAATGGTGCAGTGGCACCGGGGCCAAAAACTTTAGGGACCACACTAAACGCAAAATATTCCTAAATCTTTATACTAAACAGTCGGTCACAAGTGCAGTTACCTGGCAGATACTGGAGTCATGATTTCAATGGTGCTCCAGGTGCAGTGGCATCAGGGCCAAAAGTTGTCAGAACTCCTCTAAACACCAAATATTGCTATGAGTGGCTACATGAAGCTTTTGACATCCTGATACCACTCAAAACCACACAACAGAACAAAAGAAAAAAAGCGCCTTTGCGAAACATAGAGATAAAAGACATAAAACAACAAATTAGAAAGCTGCAACGTACCTGGCTCAAAACAAACGCCAAACAAGACAAACTTCACCTACAGAAAATTAATAGATTATACAAGTCAGCTATCAAAAAAGCTAAGAAAAGGTATTATTCATACAGAATTCAAAATGCTAAATGTGCAAACAAAGAATTCTGTAAAATACTCAATGAATTTCGCAAACCAAATTGCCTAGAAGGAACTCATCCTGTTACTCAAGATTTCACAGACAACCTGGCAAATCATTACACGGACAAAGCAGACACTTGGACTCATACTTAAAACAGAAACAAAGCACCAGCACTAACCCTTGTACAAAACAACAATACAAGAATACTCTAACCCAGCCTCTCCATTCCTTCCAACACATCTCACAAGATGAATTTATGGACCTGGTCAAAGCAAGCAGGCCTGCCGGCAGCCCTTCTGACCCGTGTCCACCACAAACTTTCAAGACAATTCTTTTAACAACCTCTGCTGCCACTCCAGTAAGAAGAATCATCAACGATTCCTTAACTACCAGAATATTTCCAGAAGAACTCAAAAAGTCACACATACGCCCTTTACTGAAGAAAACAAACTTGGACCCGCTGAACCCTGACAACTACAGACCCATTACAAATGGACCTTTCCTGGGCAAACTGATAGAAAGAGCAGCGTTCACCCAGATGTCACAATTCATTGAAAAGAATGACATACTTTCAGATTTCCAAACAGGATTCCGTCTGGGAAGAGGCACTGAATCTGCCCTCCTTGCCATCTGGGATGACCTGAAGAATACAGTAGACCGCAACGGGGTTGCAGCGCTACTCCTCTTGGACCTCTCGGCTGCCTTTGACACGGTTGACCATGACACTCTGAAACAAAGACTCTATGAAGCCGGCATAAAGGGGACTGCTCTAGACTGAATCGCGTCCTACCTTCGAAACAGAACTAATGTCATCCTTACCCCACCTTTCTCGTCCAAACCTTACTCCACAAAAGCAGGGGTCCCTCAAGGCTCTATCATCTCGCCCATGCTTTTCACATCTACATGAAGTCATTACCAGTACTGATCAATCAATTTCACCTTATGTGCTATAACTATGCAGATGACATGCAAATACTCCTTCAACTGGAATGCCCCAAAGACATTGGAAAATCCCCAATTTTCAGTTGTCTCAGAGCCGTGGATCAGTGGATGACTTTGAGCCATCTCAAATTGAATGCTTCCAAAACGGCAATACTCACATGTGGCGATTGGAAACATATTGACCCCCTTGCCGCCTGGCCTGATGAACTGCCTAAAGTATCGAAGGAAGTAAGAAACCTCGGAATGACCATGGACTCCAAGCTATCAATGAATGCCCAAGTGGACAAACTAGCAAGATCAAGCTTTGTCACTATAAAAACGCTGCAACAAATTTTCCCTCATTTGGGATTTCCACACAAGGTCCAAGCTACCATCTCCCTTGTTCTTTCCAAACTCGATTACGCCAATAGCCTCTACCACGGATCACCTTTAACGACCATGAAAAGACTACAACGGATTCAGAACTCGGCTGCCAGACTACTCTTGCATATCAAACCGCGAGACCACATCTCACCTGCCTTGAAAGCCCTGCATTGGTTACCAGCTGCCAGAAGATCCACGTTCAAGCTGCTTTGTATCACCCACAAAGTAATACATGGAATGGGACCGCTCTTCATCAGGAATAAAATCACCAAACACATTCAGCAAAGGAACCTTCGCTCTAAAGGGGCACCTCACCTCAAAATCCCAAGATACAAGAAAAAAACCATGGGTGGCACATCCTTCTCTGTTCAAGCAGCCAAACTATGGAACTCTTTACACCCCAACATAAGATCCACGGACAGCCACCTTATCTTCAGAAAACTACTCAAGAATTGGCTCTTCCCCACATAAGCACCATACGCAAACAGAAATTTACAGCATATCCCTCTGTATATAAGCATTTATTTTCACTATAGATATGTACCTATCATTGTGTATTGCTTTGTATAAACATGTAGAATAATTATGTTAACCAAAATAAAATTAAAGTACAATAACTTGAAAACCGGAGTTTATCTGGAGCATCTTTGGTCTACATGTACTTGCTTCCCTTGTGCATCTATGTGCCTTCCATGTACTTGGATCTGTGTGTTTGTTACTCTTAAACTCTTTCCTCTGACTCTTCCCCTCCACAACCCCTTTTTACTCATCCAAAAACCTCCTCCTACTGCTATGACCTCCAAAAAAAAAAAAAAAAAAAATTCGAAAGCCTTCACTCTTCTATCCCTCCACTATCCTTTTCAATCAAAATAACAGACTATGTTCACTTCTCAAATTTCATATTCCACTATACTAATTCACCACTAATCCTTTATGGGTTCCAGAGTAGCGTGCTACTCGCCAATAAAGCGCTTCAACACCCCATCAGGGTTACAAGCGCTAAATAAATGCAAACCTTTTTCCCTTTTCTACCCCTCCCCAACCCTTCTAAATCCAAATAACTGACTAACATGTCCACCACTCAAATTACTTTCATATTTCACTATACTAATTCAACACTAATCTTTATGGGTTCCAGAGTAGCGTGCTACTCGCCAAAAAAGCGCTTCAAAACCCCATCCGGGGCAGCAAGCGCTATATAAATACACACCTCATTCCCTCTTCTATCCCGCAACCTACCCTTCTCTATCTAAATAACTGAATAACATATCCACCACTCAAATTACTTCATACTTCACTATACTAATTTTCAACACTAATCCTTTATGGGTTCCGGAGTAGCGGGCTACTCGCCAGAAAAGCGCTTCAACACCCATCAGGGGTAACATGTGCTATATGAATGCAAACCTTTCTTCCCCTTCTATCCCTCCGCTATCCTTCTCACTCCAAATAACTGACTAATCTCCACCACTCAAATTACTTTCATATTTCACCATACTAATTCACCACTAATCCTTTATGGGTTTCCGGAGTCAGGCTTGTTACCCATCAGGGGTAACAAGCGCTATATAAATCCTTTATGGGTCCCGGAGTAGCGTGCTACTCGCCGAAAAAGTGCTTCGACGCCTCATCAGGGGTAGTAAGCGCTATATAAATGCAATTACAATACAATATTTAACTACTAAACAGGCAGTCACAAGTGCAGTTCCCTTGCAGGCACTAGGGTCATGATTTCAATGGTGCAACAGGTGCAGTGACACCAGGGCCCAAAGCTCTAGGAACCACTCTAAACACCAAATATTGCAACAATTAACTATTAAACAGGCAGTTACAAGTGCAGTCATCTTACGGGTAATAGATTCATGATTTGAATGGTGCAGCAGGTGCAGTGGCACCGAGCCCAAATGTTATTAGAGCTCCTCTAAAATATTGCTATTACTTCAATTAATTCTATTATTTCCCTCTTTCATTTAATTTTTTCAAAATATTGTTATTACCCGCACTATACTATTAGTAACAGCACAATATATTGCCTTTTTGTACATAAACAAGTCATAAGACTTTCTGTAACTTATATTGTGCAACTACTCAGCAAGCTACAACTTACAACAAAAACCACCTTATTTTTAATCATATAGGCGAAACCTAATGCATTTACAATGCTTGTTAAATATCCTTACGTGGGAAAGGCTAGATTCTGGTTCCTATATATCTACTGTGAGGGCCAGCTCAAACAGGATGTAGAATATAATTTTTGTAATGTGCCTTTAATATGAATGTTTCTTTTTCCAACTGTTTATTTTTTTGATCCATGATGTTTAAGGCCACATCCTTTTATATCGTCAATCTCTCTAGTTTAAGACCTGGCCGGCTCTGCGCATATCCATACGCACTTAACTTGCTATATTTTTGTTATTCTTGCACGGACTGGTTGCTTGCTAAACTGTGGTACAGCTCTGTTGGCTCTTGCTGGTACAGTGTTCTCCTCTTTTTCACAGACGTTGCACTAGTCCGCTCGGGTTAAAGGCAGCTGTGATGCACAGATTTTTGGATCCTCTGGCAAAATTGTACTTTACCATTTGGGCGCTCCTGTCTTCCTGGCAATAGGGCCATTTTTCAGCCATTTGTTACTTTCTTGTGGACTATCACAGTAATTTGCAGTGACTTTGTTAGCCAGTTTCCATCAGTGCCGTTAAGGTGGCACCAGCCATGGATAACCAGCTGCTACTGGATTTATGTTGCATATGCCTAAAGCACTGGTGGAAAAAGTTGGTCACAATGCCAAACAAGTGGAATTCAACTATTATTTTTGTAAACTACACACGGGACAGACCTGGAACCTTTACACTAAAATCAACACTATTTGTAAAAATAAAATAAAAAATAATGTAATTTCTAAAGCCCAGCTCATTATTCCCCAAAGGTTCCTGTCCATTTTTTTTCAATTGTAAATTCTCTCTGCTGTCATATATGCATTCACAAAGTGGAATCCTTTTGGTTATAAGCCTTTTTGAAGGGATCTAATGGTTTAGGGACTTAAAGTGAAATTGGATCAGAATTAGATTTTGTACTTTTGTTTTTAGCTGTCGAAACTAATGTTGACTTATTTGAATGCATTGACTCACGCTTGGGGCACATGCCTACAAAATGACGCAGCTCGGTGAGTATTGCTTTTTTGAGGTTTTAAAAAAAATAAAAAAAAAATTGAAAGCTGTACTGTACAGCATCTGGGACAGGGATATAACATAGAACACTGCAGCCCCTGCAGATCCTTCAGGGGGCCTCCATTTAACACAATGGCAACGTATATCTGTGAAATAGGGGCCCCTCATCACATTCTGCCAGTGGTGAGCCCATTATTTTGCGCTACACCACTGCTTGGGGATGCTGTACAGCAGGACTACATCCATTGACAAAGGCAATATGTCCCAAAGGCGAGACCTATTGGCCTTGTCAATACTCGTTTATTTTCTTTCTTATTTCCCTGCTTCCATGTCTGTTTCTTCTTCCTCCTCCCACCCACCTGTCAGTGTTGCTTTTTCCCCTCCCACCACCTGTCCGTGTTGCTTCTTCCCCTTCCACACCCCTCTCTGTGTTGCTTATTCCCCTCTTACCACACCCTGTGTTGCTTATTCCCCTCCCACACCCTCTGAGTTGCTCATACCCTCCCACCCCGCCTCCGTGTTGCTTATTCCCCTCCCAACCTGTGTTGCTTATTTTCTCTCCCATCCTCCCTTCATGTTGCTTATTATTCATGTTGCTTATTCCCCCTTCCGCGCCCTGCATTGCTTACTCCCTTCCCAGCACCCTCCGTATTGCTTATTACCTTTCCATCCCTCCTCGGTGTTGCTTATTTGACATCCTACTTTTTAGTCCATGTTGCTTAATTCCCCCCTAGCCCCATCTGTGTTGCTTATTCCGCTCCCACCCCCACATCCGTGTTGCTTATTCCATCCGTGTTGCTTATGCTCCTCACCCCCATCCACGTAGCTTATTCTGTCCATGTTGCTTATTAGTCCGTTCCACCCGTTCGTGTTGCTTATTCCCCTCCCCCAGCACCCTCAGCCGTGCTGCTCGTTCCCCTTCTACCTCCCCCTCATCCCTGTTGCTTATTCTCCTGTGTGTTACTTATTCCCCTCCTACACTCGCTCGTTTTGCTTATTTCCCTCCCACCCCACCCCCTGTGTTGCTTATTCTACCCACTCCTTTTCCCCACTGGCCATGTTGCTTATTCCTCTTCCCTGCCTAACTGCCATAAGGAAATAAGCACTATGATGCTTCCAGCGATGGCTGCTTGATAGCACTGTTTGTGTACTGTCCCGTTTCCATGCCCTCCCGTTCTACACCACACCAGCCTTCCCGTTCTCCACCCCCACCCGATTGGCAAAGCCATTAACTCACCCAGAGGCAAGACCGATTAGCTTTGCCAGTACTTGTTTGTTTTCTGTCCAAAACCGGTTTCTCTGCTACACCACTCAAGCACTTGCTCTTTTACTGACCTTCTAACTTTTACCCCTTCTATTCCATCCTACTAGCACTTTCTGTCATCCGGTCCACCCAAGGGTACTCTATTCCTCTGTTGCCATAAACATATTCTGCTCTCTCCCGCTGTCTCTCAAATACACCTAAGATATTCCTTCTCTTTCTTACTTGTCTGTCAAGTGTCCTCTCTCATCTTCCGTCCTCTTCATACACCCATTCTGCGTTCCCCAGTACTTCAAACTCCTTTATACCCCTCACACTTATATTAATCTCTGTCCGCTTCAGGTGCCTCCTATCTCTGATAACCATGCCCTGCCATCCGTTTTGCGTAGGCATTCTAAATTCCCTGGATGTGATCAAATCCAACTGGAGTTTTGACAGTATTGAATACACGCCCTTCAGGATTTCTTGTTTGGGGATGCTCATGTAAAGAGCGTCTACGTCCATGCTAATCATCAGCTCTTCATCACGATCAAAACTCATGTTGGTCAAAATATTTAGTATTTCTTATGTATCCTTAGAAATGTCTAGTTTGTTTCTACTAGTGGTCTAAGTAACCAATCGCAGAATTTGGATAGTGGTTCTAGGGCCGAGCTAAAAACCCGAAACAATGGGCCTCCCGAGAGGAGGGTAGAAACCCTTATGCACCTTTGAAAAAATCTAAAGATAAGGAGTATGTGCCTGAAGTGTGATTATAAATCCTGCTGCTTTTTTTTATAATTCAATTGTTTTCCTGTCCGATGTCCTCCAGGAATTTCACTTCCTCTAGTATATCCCCTGTGTGGTCCTTTGTCAGCTTTTTATACTTTCTTCCAACCCCCAGCAGTTTCATGCACTATTGCCACCCCCTTTATCGAATGGGTTTTATGTCTGTGTCATCCGAAAGCTGAGTAATAGCGTGTTGTTCAGCTCTCGTCATATTGTGGAAATGCTTATGTGCCTCGTTACTCGAGTTTATCTAAGTCACTGTTGACTGTTACTTCAAATGCTAACGGCCCAGTTGGCATTTCATGGGTGGGAGGTATGAAAGTCGCCTTCCTCCTCAACCTAGTGTCCTGTTCTCTATCCAGTGTGTTCACCTGATCTTTGAAAAATACATGTAGTCATATCTTTCTAAAAAAAAAAGAGAAAAAATCTGCAATTTCTGTGCATAGCTCGCCTTTTGGAATAGGGATGTAGCCTAAGCCTTTCAGTATGCTGATCTGTGTCTCCATCAGAGTCTTTCCTCTCCAGTTGAGTATTGCGTTATTATCCTTTGTAAGTTTTTGGTGGTGCACCGTCCCTTCCTCTTCCACGCCCCGACTCTCTCTAAACAAGCATTGGCATAGCCAATAGGTCTCGCTTTTGGGACCTTATGTGTTTAACCTAGCCAATACGGAGCGTGAAAAAAGCCAATGAAGGGTAGGGCTATAACAAAACAAAGTATTGGTTTCTAAAGGCATTTCATTCTTGCTGAGAAAAAAAACCATATTACTGCTTCCAGGGAGCGTGCGGCGTGACATCGAATTAAAAGGCAACTGACACGGCCTGCATCCCAGACACACACAGCGTTTCCCTTGCGGGAGCGAGCAGGGGCACCATCTGTTTGCAAGATAATTACAAACAGATGTCGCCAAAGCTCGCTCCCGCAAGGGAAACGCCAAACGTGCACGCATTGCAATAGAAAGCAATGCAAAACGTGCACGTTTTTGGCCAAAAAGCTGATTGATTCCAAAAGGTCCCCTCCTAAGCAGCGCATGCGCGCTGCGTAGGCGAGACCTAAAAAGGCCGTTGTGCTTACTATTGCAATGGGAAGTATGATTGTGCCAATGTTGCAGGTATCCATAGATATATGGCCAACCCCATTGTGGTTAGCCTGGACCATATGGTCTTGGAAGTGGCGCAGTTCTCCTAGGGCCTCTTTTCCCTTTTGGTCTGCATTTACCTCCATCACTGCTACCTGAGTCTGAGGAGCCGCCACTACGGGAAGAAGCTCCAAATTGATTGTTCTCGCTCCATTCGTAATCCTCTTTTGAATAAGGGTGGATCTTCTCATGAGAATTTTTTCAATCAATATGTTTATATCGGATCAAAAATACCCTTAAAAACATCTCCACAGTACTACTGAGTTGAAACTAAATACAATTAATAATTTATCATATCATTCTAAAATCGACTGTAACACATTGTATGTCTGTCAAAAAATACAATACATCAGTATGTATAAGTAAATCTAAAATCAACCGTAATAGAAGTATTTTAAAAAGTACACAATCAATTTATTGATTCATTATCAAAATTCTGTTAGGCTATAGTACAGGATTTCCTTCTCATTATAGATATTTTCAAAAAATGTACAAACAATTCATTGAGTCGCCATCCAAATTGCATTGCGAATAGCACCAAATTTCTTTCTTGTTGTCCACATAGAAGTTAAAAAGGTTTGTGATCCACAGGTGTGAAAATCACAGGACCGGTAGAAGTAAGATATATTCTTACCTGCATGTAAACAATATTACTTAGGGCAAACTTTAGGGTGTTCCTGTGTTACCCAGTCTGGGCTTTAAGAGAGGCCAAAACATGTTGGCATATCTTGGAAAAAAACAGGGGATGATTGAAACCTAATCTCTTACTAATCATTCAAAAGTTTTTGTTTTTTTTACTCTGCGCTGTGTACTCTTCAAACACGGGTAATTCCTGGTGTATACACAGAGGTAGTTTTAAAATATGGCCTGGACCCCTTGTGCAGCTGGAGTGACTTATTCTGATCTCCCTCCTCCAGAGGTTGGGACTACCATAGTGATATTATCCTTCCATGTTGGGACGAACTATCCAATGATGAAGCATGCCACAATAATGTGGGTGAAGCTTTTTCGTTCAAAATCTTAGTCTTTTGTTGCCGTAGGATAGGATCACTTGTTCTAGTGAAAATAAGGGAAAGAAGACTACCATACATACCTTTTGTGTGAACTAGAGTTGTGTGAAGAATGTAAATTAGCTCGGAATAACCTCTCTTTTTTATGTGATATATCAGTCATGACTGACCCAGCCTAGTGGACTTTGTGTGCACTTGTTTTAGTTACGCCCTTTACTGTCACACGTTACTTTTTTAATTCCCCATAGTGCAATCAGCTGCATATGTTTTACATGATGGTTTGTAGCCAATGAGAGCACATTTAGGCATATTTTGAGAGAAGTAACTGAGATGGATACCCCCCGTCACAGCGCCTTGAGACCCTAAATGGGAAGGTAGTCGTGCTTTACAAGAATCATGATTGATTGATTGATTGGAGGGATGATTTTACATGTGCTTCCAGTCCTGCCTTGGTGTCGAAAGTCTGCTTCAGTCCAGATGTAAATGCTTACTTAGATGAGTATCACCTCAGCATAGCAGCCCGGTGGTCCCATGCCATGTGGCAAACATTCAGCTTGTCCTTCCTTTTTAGGCATCATCGCAGTGCATTCTAGGAAGTATAGTTACCTTTTTTAAGTTGCAGGACTGGGCTCAGAAACAGCTGCTTGCAAATTGTTTTTAACAAAAGTTAGAACTGGCTGAACGTGTATTGTGATTGCAAATGCATAGCGCTACTTAGCCCTGGCAAGGCACAGAAACATTTTGCATATGGATAGCACTCCACTCCTTGAGAGCTGAGCATTTATCTGTTTTGTTGCTGTGCCTGTTCATGAAAATACTTAAACAGATGTACAAGCACATACTTACCATTAAAAATTATAATCTAATAGTGGGGGTACAACTTTGAGTAGAGAATTTCAGCAGTTTAGACAAGACATGCACAGTTTTATTGCATTTCTATTCTGGTGGACTTGATAGGGTAAACCTAGTAAAATTAGCACAGTTCATGCAAGCAGATTATTTATATTTTAGTTGTATCGGGCCTTAGGGGAGAAGACATAATAATAAGAGTTTTAAGTGAGTACATGCTAACCCTGTGGTCAGGTTCATGGAAAGACGGCAGAGCATACCTTTCCTAGAGGCACAGTTTATGATACTGACTGTTTCGGCTCTGCATGCAGGATCAATAAATCAGAGTGTCGCTTACATGGATCTTGTCCAGTGTTGGGTTCAGCATATGGGGGACTGCACACCAGCTTTCATTCTCTGTGGGCTCCATGGTTGTAATGAAGTGATCACATATTTAGGGGGCAAGCATAAATGTTCTCTACCTAGGCGCTGCACTGACTGTTGGTAATGTAGATAATAGACTATCAATTCTGGTAGATCAGATGTGGCTGTTCCCACCTCCAGCAAAGGGAAGGCATGATTGGTGAATACGTAGAAAAGTTTCACCCGATTGGCCGAGGGCTCAGGTGAGCATGTACTTAATCAAAAGTACTTTTTAAATTGCGCGACTAATCCCTATGTTCACAAGAATGCAATATTTCCATCAAATGGCCTAGTCACGTATTGTGTGCCTCTTGGCAGGCAGGAAGTAATACTTACCCTATTTGTTCCCCATCGTCCTGCATCCGTAACTCCACAAACAGCCCCCTATTACCAGTGTTCAGGGTTCACTGTACTGATGTGCATTGCTCTGGCCGAAGAGGTTACACAGAAATTCGATTTGATCAGTGCAATGATTGTGAGACTGGACCTGCTATACCACTGGTGTGAAGACCGTCGCGGTAATTGTGTCCTGGGCTCTCGGTCACCCTCTGTCCCAGCTATAATCACAGGCTTGCAACTGTTGCTGCAGTAGTCATCCTTTGCCATTAGCAGCATGAGACCTGCCCTGAGGCTATCTTTACTAATGATGTGCAGTGTTTTATTTGAGGACTAGGTCAGATCTCGCAGTCCAGTGATATTGCTTGACCCCCGTGCAATGCTAAAGCACAGGAGAAATAGGAGTGTGTCTGTGCAGGTCACACACTAATCTAGCAACATAATTCTTGATCAGTTGAAGTTTCTGGCCCAAAAATGCTGGAAGATCTAAATGTATGGCATTACAGTAATCTAGTCAGGACTAGACCAATCCATTCAAAAGCTGGGGTAAAACGTATGGAGTTGAGAACAGGATTTCTTTTCAGCCATAATTTGTTCATCAAGTGCCAAAGCCGAATCAATTTCATATTTACGTTTATTTTACCACCTTCACAAGGTAGGGTGGCTTACCCAGACAATCTGGCCAAAAGCAAAGTTCCTAAATTCAAAAGGTTTTAAAGGACACAGAAGTTTAGTCTTGCTTCCATTCATCTTCATATGATTGGCAGTCATCCAGAGATGAACAATAGACAGACTGATATTAAGTTGTATGACTATGATCTGTATGATTGTTGATCTAGGGTCAAAGTAGAGGAGAGGCTCGCACCCTCCACTGACCCATCCTCATCCTTGGAAGAAAGGAGGTTGGGAAGAGGTTCACTCTCCTCTTCCATCCCATCATCAGTAACCAGTAGGCTCAGAGCTCTTGAAGTGGGGCTTGAGGCGATTGACATGAAGGACCCTTAAAGGGTTTCTGGGAGTCTTGAGGTCCACCAGGTAAGTGACATCACTCTTGCGCTCCTTCACCTCATAATGCCCAGACCAATGGTTTGGAGGGCTCCATTACCCACACTTTTTGACGAGCCTGAAACTCAGCCAAAATGGTATTCTGGTCTTACCAGCGTTTCATGTCCTCCTGGCTAGCTTCCAGATTCTCCTCGGTGAGTTTTCGGAAGTGGGCTGTCTGGTTGCGGAATGCCAGCATGTAGCTAACTACATCCTGGGGTTGCTTTTTGGGAGCTTGCCCCCAGCCTTCCTTTTACCAAACTAAGAGGTCCTCTCACAGGGTGCCCGTACAGAAGTTCAAAAGGGCTGCAGCCAACCCCCTTCTGTGGTACCTCCCTGTAGGCGAACAAATGACACGGCAGGAGGACATCCCACTTACACCTCATGGGTTCGGGTAGACCCATAATCATGCCTTTATGGGAACGGTTGAATCTTTCAGCCAACCCATTGGTTTGGAGGTGGTAAGGAGTGGCGAACTTGTAGGTTACCCCACACTCGTTCCACAGCGCCTGCATGTATCCAGACATGAAGTTGATACCCCTCCTTGGGCAAACTCTTGCGTGTAAAGATACCCATCCGTGCCCTGGCCACGGCAGGCACAGTCACAGTCCTCAAAGGGATAGTTTCCGGGTACCGGGTGGCATGGTCCACCAAGACCAGAATGAATCTGTTGCCCATGGCTGTCTTGGGATCCAGAGGCCCCACAATGTTGATGCCAACCCGCTCAAAAAGGTTGCTTACGACAGGGAACGATTGCAAAGGGGCCTTGCACTTCCCCACTGACTTGCCACTTGTCTGGCATATAGGACCGGACCTACTGGACGCATTTGCGCGAAGAGCCCATATCGCACTACTGCTTAACCAGGCAGGGAATGCCCCTAAAGTATTATATCAGATTCTCAAATTCTTCACCAACCCAAAGGCTTGCGACAATGAGGAGGCCCCCTCTCAAGCACTCTGTGATAAAATAGCAATGCATTTTACACAGAAAATTGAGCTAATCTATGATAAAATCACCTCAGCTGGGATCTCTCAGCAGGCTCCTACATCTTATAGTCCACCCACACTTACTAAGGCGCAGCTGTTGGAAAATTCCCCCCCCCCCCACTTATGACGATGTGGAATCATTGCTATTTACAGTAAAATCAGCCTCCCCCCTGGACACCATCCCAGCTAAAATCTCTACTTTACTCTCCAAACAACTCTCCGCGCCCATCTGTTCGCTCCTCAATCTCTCAATGAGAGAGGGACATCTCCCTACTGAATGGAAGGCGGCACAAGTCATTCCTATCCGCAAGAATACAAAGGCCCCTATGGATGACTTATCCAACTTCCGGCCTATTTCTCTTCTACCCCTCCTGAGCAAGTTACTGGAAAAACACATTAATAAACATCTGTCTGACCATGTCGAGTCTACGGGATGCCTTGATCCTTTTCAATCTGGAGTTAGGCCCAGGCACAGCACTGAGTCAGCCCTGATTGCTGTCACTGACAACATTAAGCTATCCCTGGACAGCGGACAATCATTATTACTCGTGCTGCTTGACCTCTCGGCCGCATTCGACACAGTCTCCCACCAGATCTTGCTCAGGAGACTGAAGGAAATGGGACTCAGAGGTTCGGCATTTCAGTGGATGTCGAGCTTTCTCTCCCTCTGCTCCCAGACCATCAACATAGGTCCTTTTCGTTCAAAGACCATGGATCTGACCAAGGGAGTGCCCCAGGGCTCTTGCCTTAGCCCCACTTTGTTCAACATTTATGTCGCTCCCCTGGACGACCTACATAGGACATTAGGTTCTACACCTATTTCATACGCTGATGATACTCCGCTTTTATTCTCGTTTAATAAATCCACTCTTAAGGCCCAGTACCCCTTCTCGGAAGGTATGACAGCTATATCAAACTGGATGAGTAGCAATTTCCTTCAGCTTAACGCAGGGAAGACCGAGATTATGCTGTTCGGAGATGCACCACTATTGTGGTCACCAGATTGGTGGCCGGTGGATCTAGGTGACTCCCCTGTACCTAAGACTGTTGTCAAGAACCTTGACATACGCCTAGACCAGACACTGACCATGAAAGAACATGCTGCCAACACTGCTGTCTCCTGTTTTCATGTGCTTGGACTATTACGGCAGGTCTTCCCTTTTCTCCCTTTGTCTACACGGAAAACTCTTATCCAGGCATTGGTTCTAAGCCGCCTAGACTACTGCAACGCCCTCTTGGTCTCAGCTAAAGAGTCCTCGTTGAGCAGATTGCAGGTAGTCCAAAACACCGTGGCGCACCTCGTCTCGAATGCTCCACCCAGAACGGCCTCTCTTCCCCTCCTACAACAGCTTCACTGGCTCCTGGTACGCAAGCGAATCAAGTTTAAAATTTGTTGCATCGTTCACAAGGCCGTGAATGGCAAGGGCCCCAGCTATCTTGCAAGGAAATTCAACCACTATACACCCACTAGGTCACTTCCCTCAGGAACTAAATTTCTTCTCCTTGTTCCTAGGTTCAAAAAATCACGGATGGGTGGGAGAGCTTTCTCTCACCTAGCCCCTCTCTTTTGGAACCAGCTCCCTACCCATCTGTGGCAATGCCCTGACCATCTTCAATTCAGAAGGCTCCTCAAAACTGTATTATTTTAATATGCCTCCTTTCTTAGCCTAATGTAGCACGTCCATAGCGCAGAGATACCCCTTCGGGGGTGATTCAGGCGCTCTACAAATAAATAACATTTGAGGTCTTCCTCATTTGAGGCCAATAGAAGTGTGTGACAAGCCTGTCAAATGTCTTGTCTTGAGCCAAATGACCTGCCAGTACCACTTCTGAGCCAGACCCAGTAGATAGGCCCTGAATCACTTGGGGTTCACCAATACTTGTGTTGCACTAGGTCATTCTCCCAGTAGATCAGGTGTTTGTTTGCCAGAGGTGTCACCAGCTGCCTGGGCCTCCGCCTTCTGCTGTAGACCCAAAAGAGTAGGGCACTCCTTCTGCTCCTTGCAGAACTCCTGCCTGGTGGGACCTCCTTCCTGCTGCCAATTGGACAGCTCAGGCAGGTTCCCCAGTTCGGCCACATCCTCCTCTGTAGGTACTGGGCATCATCTTCAGGGTCAGCCTCCTCCCGGACTTTGCGAGTTTCAGGAGCGGGTTTCCCACGCCTTTTGCCCTCCCTCCTCTTTGCAGGCACCTGGGCCATTCTTCCAGGCTCCAGTTCATCTTTACCACCCTCACTAGCTGCCACATACCATGTGGTCAGGCACACCCACTCGGGCAACCCCAACGTCTCCAAGTGTGACCGGAGCTCTGCCTCCTTCCAGGCGGTATGCTCCAGGTCATTACCGTACAGACAATCCACAGGCATGGATGGGCTCACAGCTACCCTCAAGGAAACTGAAACACTCCCATCCCCCTTCCTCCCCCACTCAAAGGGAACCAGAACCACTGGGTAGTGGCTCTCACGGTTGGCAGCAGCAACAACTTGGTGGAACACATTAGGGACTGCCTGCTCTGAAGATACCAGATTACACCGGATCGTTGTCATGCTAGCTCCTGTGTCTCTCGGAGCCTCCACACTTCGTCCATTAATGGTGACTCACTACCCGTGCTTTCTTGTATTACTGGGCATGTGGTTCTCTACACCATTTCTTAGTTACCCAGGGACATTAGGGTAACGTCAACTCTGTCTCCCCCACTAGCTGGACAAACTCCTCCCCAAGTGCTACACTAGCCAGCCCCAGTAACTGCCCACCAGTGGGGTGGTTGTGCCAGATTGGGACACTTTGCATCCCCTTTGTAGTGTCCTTCCTGTTGACACTCATAAGATTTCTGGACTGCCTTCCCTGCAGACTTACTGTCAGGGAACCACTTCTTTTTCTTCTCAGCAGGTTGGGTGGGAATCCTGACCCATGGAACAAGTTTGCAGCCCTTTAGAGAACTCCTTGCTTTTGTTTATGGCCCCCCCCTCCATCTGGTGAGGACCCTGCCCACCCTTGTGGTGATGCCCCTCGCCCAAGATACCTTCTTATGGACCCTGGTGCTGACCCAACAGTCTGCCTCCTTGGCAAGTTCCCTGGGGTCAGAGAGCTTACTACCAATCAAGTGCTGGTGCAGATCTTTGATTGATTGCAAAACGAGCTCTTTTGCAATCCAGTTATACAGCCCTTGATAATCTTTAACATCACAGCATTTCATCCAACCATCCAGTGCCTTGCAAAACGAATGAACACAATCTACCTAGGTCTGTGGGTATAGTTTCACACTGTCCCTAAACTTCTGCCTGTACTTCTCTGGGTTCAAACCATATTAACTGATTAGGGCTTCCTTCATGAAGTGATACCTCATCCTGTCACTCCCATCTAGGGCGTTGCAAGAGAGATTAAACACATGCACTCTCATGGAGTGCTTCACAAGTAGGAAAAACTATTTCCTTCCAAGCAAGCACTCCTAGAAGACTACAAGGACCCAACCATGAAGGCAGTAAAGAGGCTAGGCTCCACAGGAGGGACAAACATAAGCTGGACGTCCAAACCCAACTAGAGCCAGCGAATAAAAAAAAAAAAAACAGCAAATGTGAGTGACAAAACGCAAAACCAATGGTAAGCAATGGGCGGAATGCATTTCTAAGTAAGCTTTCAGAATGCCTGTCTGGTAGGCTTTGACCTAAAAAGGAGGTGTAGATGTTGTGTCTCTCCAGACCACATAGCCTCAGTCTGGGTTGCAATCCTTTTCAGAGAGTCCTTTGCATACATGCATGCTTGTCATGTGTGCTGAGGCCAAAAATCAAAAGCATCAAAAGAAACTCTGAATGGGCCACTTAGAGCAGAGGTGTACACTCTCCAGAGCCTTGGAGGGGATATTTCTGCTGCAAAAAATAAATAAATACCAAGTCAATTTGGCAAGAATTCTACCTTTATCTTAATTTTAGGGTGTTTGGTCTCTTTTAGATGGGGTACGCCATAAAACCGAAGTAGAGGTGCCTTTTACCAGGAAGACGATATACAAATGCATTAATGTATATGAGCTGTAGTTTCCAGTTTGTAGAAAATGTGACATTTTCTTGTAGGTGTAAGTAAATATGTGATAATGTTTGTATTTGAGTGCTGTTTGGAGCCGTTTTAAGAATCCACTTGAGGTATCCATATATCCTTGGCATTGGGCAATACAATTCCACATTCCCTGGCATTTAACAGGGGTATAGCTGTCATGAATTGAAAATGGGTAGTGGTAGGTTCCACTCTGGTGAGGATCTGCACATACATAAAAGTTAATCTGACTGGATACCGCCACCTACCCACCTGTGAAAACTGATTTTTTTGGAGAAGGGATAGAATATGTATACATGCCGTTTTCAATGTCCTTGATGGACATTGGCAACTAAGTGCAAAAATGGCCTACATCTTGTAATCCACTCACAAGTGTAGTCCATTAGTCTCTAGCTCTCATTCTTCCAGGTACAATTGTGTACACATACCCACCCACCTCCAATGAAGAGAACTTTATCTAAAAGGGAGAGGTCCCACAACGGGGTGCAGGTAAAAAGGCATGTGGCCCTAACTAGAGTCTGCCCTGCCACCACTGTTGGGTTCTCACAGCCCCTGTATAGGGGACCATTGGCACTCTCTTAAGAGAAGCGCTCCTTTGATAACACAGCAATATCAGAGCTCATCTCTGATGTCAGAAGAAAAGGCACTCCTCCAGTCGGCTTGCTTTATTGTTGATCTCGTTGGGCAAAAAGAAACACTGGGATGGTCAGAAACTTACTAGAGCCGGGCTTCACAGGCACACCAAGGTATGCAGAAGTCTTTCGTCCAACCATAAGGAAATAAGTGTCCTTTTTTTTGCAGCGATTCCATTTATTTATTTATTTATTTTTGAATAGTAAGAATCTGTAAGGTAGTTCAGTAAGGTCATAGATCTGTGTAATCGGAGGGTCACGTTCTCTAATCCACATGTGTAGTACATAGCTACATTGAGTGCCATCATGCTGGATATCAATATGACCTGCTCCTTAGCCGTCATAAGCTGATGTCTTGACTATCTTGTCTTTACTGAAATACTTGCCTGTTAATTATGTGCAATAAATGCTGAATTAGCTACTTGAAAAATCCTTTGTGCATTCGCTTAGCTTTTGTAGTGCTCCCATTGAGGCTCTTTCCCTTATATTTAATACTTATCAGTAGAATCTCATGCAACAGATCTAAAATTTGATATTTCAGGACTTTGAGATGTGAAACCTGCTCGTAAATGAACATGTTATTTTTCTGCCTATCCTACAGGAACTGAAATCGTTATCAAAAGTGAGAATAGCGGTCATAAAGAATGTGCTGAAAGTCTTGCATCACAAACAAAAACCACAAGAAATTCCAAAGAAAAAGACTGGCAGAGCCGTGAGGAGACCTGCATAATACAGAACAAATTGCCACGGAAAAAAGGAAGCCATGTCAGTGGAAACTCTGACAACTCAACCATTTGTAAAAGAGTTACCCGACAATCCACAAAGTCTAAAGAACAGAGGAGATCAAAAAAGACAAAAACTTTATACACATGCACGGACTGCGGGAAAGTTTGCCACCATCGTTCAAACTTAATCATCCATCAAAGAACTCACACAGGAGAAAAACCATATACGTGCACGGATTGTGGAAAAAGTTTCAGCCAGCGGGCAAATCTTACCATTCATCAGCGAACTCACACAGGTGAAAGGCCACACATATGTTTCGAATGTGGGGCCAGTTTCACTCAGTCATCCACTTTGATGAATCACAAGCAGACACACAGTGAGGGGAAACCATATACATGTAGTCAGTGTGGTAAGAAATACGGTATGCTATTGTCATTGATCAGACACCAGAAAACTCATTCGGGAACTAAACCTTGCACATGTAGCGACTGTGGAAAAAGCTTCAGTCGTACCTCATATTTGATTATACACAAGAGAATTCACAAAGGAGAGAAACCATATTTATGTTGTGAATGTGGGAAAAGCTTCAGTCAGAAATCACATCTTGCTATCCATCAGAGAGTACACACAGGAGAAAAACCATATACATGCAAACAATGTGGAAAAGGTTTCAGCAGTCGGACACATCTTAGTGGTCATCAAAGAACACACACAGGTGAAAAACCATTCAAATGTACGGATTGTGGGAAAAGCTTCAAACAGAGCGCTCACCTTCGTACTCATCGAAGAACCCACACAGGTGAGGCTCCTTATACATGTACAGTGTGTGGAAAAAGCTGCACTCAGAAATCGAATTTAATTACCCATCAGAGAATTCACACGGGAGAGAAACCGTTTACATGTGAGTGTGGAAAAAGCTTTGTTCAGAAATCAGAACTTGTGGCTCATCAGGGTACACACCTAAGAGCTAAAACAGCAGAGTCAAATGCAGCAAAACTAAAAGAAAATCCTGAAATTGATGGTGCCAACAAACAAGTTCTATCAAATGTTTCAGATGGGGAGCAGGCAAAAGAGAATCCCACCCACTTTGAGAATAAGCAAACCAGGAACTGGGATAGAAAGAAGAAAATAGACCTCATGTGGAGCTGTGTTTATGTTGAAATAAAATCTGAAAGGAATGATCTGAGCAGTCATCAAAAAAATGATTTATTGGAAGAAATGTTTCGGAAGAGACAGCCTAACATGACAGAACTCACTAGAAAAAACTTAATCAAGCATAAAAACTACATAAAAAACCATAAACTGTTTAACAGCACTAGAAAAGAGATTCTACGACAAGAGGTATTGGAATACATGAAAAGGGAAGAGATGGTGATTCAAGCTTCTAAACTTGATAACACAAACACACAGAGAAGAGACAAACATCCTCCAGTAGAGAATGGTGCAATTTTGCTATCAGCATCTTCTCTAACTGGGCCATTGCACATCGCTTTAACGCCTAGTGTACCCCAGACTCATGAAACAAGACACTCAGGTGAACCAAACTCCATTTCAGACACTGGGGTCCTTGAGAAGGAAAACACCAATGAACAGGGCAGCATAGTCTTGCTGCCTACATCACAAGCAAGTCTCCCAGGCGATACAGGAATAACCTGCATTATTCAACCATCCCAAGAAACTGAAGCACTTTTTGGAACAAAATCCTATTTACACATTGGATCCCGAGGACCAGACAATCTCGAAGAACAGCTAGTAGTTTACCTGGGGGAAGGAACATACATCTAAATTGACTCAAAGAGCTTATGTTAATTCTAAAATAATCCAAAGATGGATACATGATTACTTTAGTTATTAAATGTAGTCAATTTATTTTAGTTATTTAAATGCAGTGAGCCATTAACAGAAGTGATAGTAAAGTAACTACTGATATCACCACAAAAAAACAAAACTCATGCAGGAAACAGATTCCCATTTGAAATATAGACCCAAATACACTGTAAAATAATAAGAAGCAGTGGTAGCAACTCTAGGTTGATATCCTTTGGATAGAAGGGTCAACCACATTATCTAGACAGAAATGGTTGTTTGTATTTGGTGTTCTTGTTGTAGGTGAACTCAACACACCGGTACACCTCAAAGTATATTTGCTTAGAAATCCTAGAGTGGCCTCAGTCTGAGTTTAATCATGTGTGGAAAAAAAATTACGATTCTCTTGTTCCTCTAAAACATGAACAAATGGCATGAGTATATGTGCTGTACACCAGATGAGGCCGATGATCGATATAAATTGACAAAATATACAGGTCTCCTGTTCTAGATCCAAAGAGATACAATATCGGACCCAAAAGACAGGCTTGTACTGCAGAGAAAACAATAGGATGGAGAAAAAAAACCTCATTTTGCTGTAAAATAAAGAAAAAAGGCTTTCACTCAGTTGCAACATTAGCTGCAAGTTTAGGAAAACTAAAACTTGTAGCAGAGATTTTTGGCCCTGAATATGGTGACAAGATTTCACACATAAATATAAAAAAGTTCTCGGATTATCTCTTTGGATCTCTGTAAACCATTGAGAAAAGGCGCTAAACAGTTTCATCAAAAACAACCAAATTTGATCCCATGCCAAACCCTAAAGCCATCTAAAAAACTGAGGTTAATTTAAAACCTGAAATTAGTGAAAGAAAAACACAAATGCCATCAGATATCATTTTTTGGGTGAGTTTCATTCATAGTAAGCAAAGAAGAAGGCAAATTAATGGGTAGGATAAAAGTGGTATCGGAAGGTGATACTTAAGGTAAAGACTTATTGGGGACTCCTACCTAAAATGGTCCCACTTTATCCTTGCACCCATTCATATACAGATTATTGATGCAAAGGGATTAGACCATGCTCCTTTAAATGTCTTCATTATAAATCTATCTAGACTTGTCTTTCATTACAATATTTCCTACTTCTCGCAATGCTCTTACAGATGATTTTAAGTCCTTCATTCTGGAAATCTGAACTGATATACAAGGATCAGCTGAAAGGCTACTGATTCCCTCAGCAGTCCCATATTAGTGGTTCCTTTTTATTCCTCAGTGGGGAAGAAAAACACAGTACTGAAAATAGGGTAAGACTGGTATTTCATTGTAGTTATTGCCATCGTTTTCCTTTATATCTGTATAAATGCAGAATACATGGTTTCCTCACAAAAACTATATGTGTAGTTAAATATATTACACGTAGAAGGGAATAGGATAAAATATGATAAAAAAAATTCTTAAGGACCGCATAATCATACTGTGCTTTCTGGCCATAGTATTTAAAAATTCTAAATCTTGTTGACAGTTTAAAGTTAGGTGATGAAACTGCTAAAAGATATCTTTGGCTGCATGCAAGTACTAAAACTGCACTTAATTTAAAACACCATAAATGTTGAACATTATCTTAAAACACCCTGAATTTTAGTCAAGGTCACTGACTTCTCTTGTGCTTGCAGAAGAAAATTAATTCAAAACATTATTAATGAGATATTAATTGCGTACCTGCTGCAAATATGAGAAGAGATATTAATACACTCAAAACTGAGTGCCAAGGTAGCCAAGTGCAAGACATGCTGTGAGGAATGAAGAAGCATTACCTGTTCAGTATCCACAACAAAGGAATGTCACCTCATGTACAGAAATTAGAATCTTGGCTGTAGAAACTTTCTTCCAGTATTGAAAGAAGTTCAGGATCTGTGCACATCTTCTGAACAGACAATGAGCTGGTGGAAACAGTAAAATGAAAGTTGGCTCTCCTACCCTTTAAGCGGGTAGATTGTATTTTGCTATGTTGAACTTTGCTTAAAAAGCTGAGGGATGCATGTACTAGAACAACAGTGACTTATTTGAGAGGCGGAAAAATAAGCTCTCTGCCTTTGAGAAGCTACAGATGTGGACTGTCTCCAAGTTTCTTAACTTTGGAACTTTCACAGCCATCATCAAGGCCCAGTTTTGGAGCTGAAATCACACTATCTCCTAAAAGAACGGCTCTTATTTTTTAACAACTTGCAGTGACAGTAATTGGTAAAACCCTGAAAAATGGTGAGGGCTTCACACGAGAAACACTATTTTATTTTTTGTTTTCTCCATGGACACATACCTCATGTCGAAACACATTTTTTCAAGGTAGTGACAAAACTGATGTGTTTTCTACCAAACCCGAAAAAAATAAAATAAAGGTTCATAGCCTGTTGGTAAGCTTCAAGGTCTAGACTATGCTCAGGTATCCCAATGAAGTGCTCAACAAAGGTACAGTGTGGACACACCCAGGAACTCGTGCTTCCTGCCCAGTATGGGTGGAAGATGTTGCATATTGTAACATGAGCTTGAAGAGCAAACTGAGTGGCCTCTGTAATCTGTTTACATAATTGAGTGGTGGCACCTAACTTAATAAAAGTTATCACATTATGTGACAAGTATTTGTGAACTGCTTTTCTTAAGTGTTAAATTTCTTAAGCAGTAACATTTTGTAATTAAGAAATCCATAGCAGATAATAACAAAACTATATTTTATGAGTAAACTTTTTTGAGGTTTGTTTCCGCCTGATGTTTAGAGGATGTCATCAAGGAAGACTGGTTTTAAACCCTGTGGTGCCTGTCCCCGTGCCATGTCGGTGGCGGACCCGCACATGATGTGTTTGTGGTGTTTGGAGATCAACCACAACTCCAAGTCGTGCGCCGACTGCCGGGCCATGGCTTCGCAGGCTTTGGGGGAGCAGTCCCTGAAGCTGCTAGTGGACCGACATGCAACTCCATGAAAGTCATGGTCCCGCTCAAGAGAAAGGTCTCAGTACCGTTCCAGGAGTCCGAAATCCTCTTCGTCCCACTCAAAAACATCGGGGGCACTCAGGTAAGAGGCACAAAGAACACAAGAAGTCGAAGTGCGCTTCGACTTCTCCTCATACATCAGCCAATGCAGCGAAGGAACATCGACGTTCGAGGCCTAATTCCTCGGAGCCTGGGCCGACTCTTCGCCTCCTCCGTTTTCTGAACGCCAAAGTGACCCCCGCTCAAATGAAAGAGTTCTATGAGACCATGCTTCTCTGTATTGAGCGGCCTGACCCCTCCGGCACGTCATCGGGCTTGTCAGTGTTGGAGGGGGCCCTTTCTGTTTTTTTGCCGGCTCCGATGGGTCCCCATGGATCTGGACTGGCGCCACTCGTGCCACTCTAACCTGTGCCGGACCCAATGCCAATGCTCCCAGCGGCACCAGCCCCATTCTGATCCCCCGAATCTGGCACGGAGCTGCGTCAACTGACGCTAATTCTGGCACAACAGGACTCCCATGTCCTAGGTCAGAACCTGAGCCCTATTCCAAAAGGCTAGGCATCGGGGAGGAATGGGTGGGAGGCATCACTGGACCCTTTAAAATACCAGGATATGGACTGGTGTGAGGAACTGGGTGATGCCAGCGGATTGGATACTTCTCCAGGTACTGACATGCTTTCTCCCCCTACCGTGGCTATGGAGGAGGGAGGTACATACACAATGGTGGTGTGAGGGGTGGCTGAGGTGCTCGACCTTCAATTGCCCTCTGTGGCAGTCAAGACCAACATCTTAACAGAGGTGCTGCAACCAAGAGTCTCCTCTGAACCCCTGCTCCCGTTCAACGAAGCCCTCACCGATGTCCTTCCAGGGACCTGGTCCAAACCCAGCATAGGGGTTCCTGTGAATAGGACGATTGCCCACTGCCACACCCCACTCCAGGGGAACTAAATTTCCTCACCCACCACCTTACCTCGGAGAGCTTGGTGAGCCAAGCCTCCACTTCCCATTGTGCGTTCCCTGCCGCTTCCCCGGACAGGGAATCCGAGAGGCTGGACAGCTTGGGAAAGAAAATGCTGTCTTCCGCCAGCCTTGCATTGTGGTCCGTGAACACCTCATGCTTATTAGGCCGCTACTCTCACACACCGTGGGAAGTGGTTGCGCTAGTGCTGCCACAGGTCCCGTATGAGGCTCGTGCCGTTCTATCCCAAGCAGTTAAAGACGGGAGAAACGCAGCGAAGTTCACTATATGATGTGGCTTGGGCATGACCAACTCTCTAGGTAGAGTGGTTTTGTCGACAGTGACCCTCAGACTCCACACCTGGATGAAAACGTCTGGCTTTTTGGGGGATGACCTGGCTTCCCTCATGGACATGCCCTTCGAAGGCACCTGTCTCTTGGGAGACACGGCAGACTCTGCGCTGGAGCGCTTTAAGGACTCGCAGCTATGGCCAAGTCCTTGGGTCTCGCAGCTGCCCCATGCCCCCAGTCTGCCTCTCACTCCTTTTGTGGCCACGAAAGAGGCTTTCAACCACGCAACTCTATCCCAGCCACTGAATCACGCAAGATTTCCGTCCTGTGTGTGGATGACGTTCGATTCCTTCCGGTCTCATGGGCCTGATAGCCAGCAGTCTGGTCCAACCACCACCACCCCTGGGTGCTGCTGCCAAACCTTTCTAATCTTTCCATGGGCGTACAGTTGGTGGCAGGATCCGCTATCATCTCCGCCACTGGCAGTTCACAACTTCGAACAGGTGGGTTCTGCAGATTTTCCAAATGGGCTACTTCTTCCCCTTCGAGACTACCCCTCCATCGATGTCTCCATCTTACAACTGGCCGACTGAGGATTATTTGTCCCTGCTCCGCGAGGAAGTCATGGGTCTCATGGCCAAGGAAGCCATAGAGAGGGTTCCGGTGCCAGAAGTAGGCTGTGGTTGCTATTCCCACTACTTTCTGGTCCCCAAAATGAGCACATGTCTTTGTCCTATCTCAGATCTCTGAACCCTTAACTACTTCCTCAATAAGAAGTTCAGGATGCTCACATTGGCTCAGGTCTTGTCTGCCCTGGACCTAGAAGACTGGATGGCAGAGTTGGACTTGCACGATGCCTATTTTCACATCCACGTCCTGCCTGCCCATCAGCGCTGCCTGCGGTTTACGGTGGGCCACAAGCGTTTCCAGTTCACTGTGCTCCCTTTTGGCTATACCAGCACCCCTCGGGTGTTCGCCAAGGTAATGGCTGTGGTCGCAGCTCATTTGTGCTGGTGAGGGGTGCCAGTCTTACCCTATCTCGATGACTGGCTGCTGAAGGCGAGCTCGCCCCAGTCTGTTTTTGCTGGGGCTCACTATCAACAAGCCGAAGTCACACCTGATTCCCTCTCAGACACTTCCTTTCATCTGAACTGTTCTGGGCACACAGCAGTTTCGTACTTCTCCTCCAGAGCAGCGAGTTCAGGATATTCAGGCTATAGTACCGATGTTTCAGCCTCTATCCTGGGTTTTGGTGACCCTGACTCTGAGGCTGCTGGTCCTCATGGCCTTCTGCATCCAGCTGGTTAACCATGCTAGATGGCATATGCGGGCTCTGCAGTGGGACCTGAAGTTCCAGTGGGCGCAGCATCACAGGGGAATCTCTCCTACATGGTCCAGACCTCGGAGGGAACTGCAAAGTGGTGGCTAACAAACCTTGATGGGGTCAGAGGCAGACCCCTCTCCCTTCCCCAACCAGATCTCACAGTAGTGACATGCATCACTCCTGGGATAGGGCAGCCACCTGGGAGAGGTGGAGATCAGAGGACTCTGGTCTCCGGTGGAATCAGGACTCCATATCAACATGCTGGAGCTCCATGCGATCCTATTGGCATTGAAAGCCTTTCTATCCTCCATGTGCAGGTATTCACAGACAACACCACCACCATGTGGTACAGCAACAAACAGGGCGGGTTGGGGTCGAGGGCCCTCTGTCAAGAGGCCCTGTGTCTCTGGACAGGGCTGGAACAGCAGGGCATATCACTGGTGGTTGAACACCTGGCAGGTTCTCTGAATGCCAGAGTGGACAAACTCAGCTGTCGATGCCTAGCGGATCACGAATGGCGTCTCCACCTGGAGGTGGCGCAAGATTTCTTTCATCAGTGGAGAGAGCCTTTGTAGGATCTGTTCGCCTCCACTGAGAATTTGCAATATCTGCAGTTTTGATCGCTGTAGTTTCCAAGGCGGCTCTTGCTAAGAGATGCTTTTTGTCTTGCGTGGAGCTCTGGCCTCCTGTACGCCTTCTCGGCCATACCATTCCTGCCCAGAGTTCTTAAGAATATTAGGAACGATCGGGCCCAAGTCATACTTATGGCTCCGCACTGAGCATGGATAGTTTGCTATCCCGAGCTTTTGAACAGGAGTGTCGATCCTCTGATCGGGCTACCCCTTTGAGAGAATCTGTTGCAGCACCTGGGGACGGTTCTCCACCCGAACCTGTCAACTCTCTGCCTTCTTGCGTGGAAATTGAGCAACGGCAGTTGATGGCTTTCGACCCTCCCCCGAAGTCTGCTATGTTATTCTGGAAGCCAGGCGTCCCTCCACCAAGACCGCATAAGACTGCTGTTGGAAGCGAATGGTATCATATTTTACAGAAAAGTTCATTGACCCACTTTTTGCCTCCGTTTCTGATATTTTGCTTTTTATTCTTACCCTTGCCCAGTAGTGTTCTGCTTTGGGCACTCGGAAGGGTTATCTTTCTGCTCTGTCTGCCTTCTTGCGGCTGCCTGACCAACCCTCTTTATTTAAATCCCCTTTTGTAAATAGATTTTTGAAGGGGCTTGTACATATGTTCATCTCCTTTTATTATGTCTCTGTGGGACTTAAATTTGGTCCTCACATTCTTGATGTGGCGCCTTTCGAGCCTCTGCACAATTGTCCCCTCAGGCTGCTCACCATAAAAAAACTGCCTTTTGTGTGGTGATTACGTTGGCCTGGAGGATGAGTAAGCTGCAGGCTTTATTTTCCAAGTGTTGCGTTCTTATCAGTTTATCCGGACAAACTGGTGCTTGAGCACTAGGGCTCCATTCCTGCTGAAAGTGGTAACACCATTTCATGCGGGCCAATCTGTCACCTTGTTGACCTTGTCCACTTTCTACGCTCCTCCACATCCTTCTAAGGAAGAGGAGCAACTCCACCGTCTGGACCCAAAAAGAGTGTACCTTGACCGCACACGAGATTTCCAGATGGACAACCAACCCTTCGTGGGGTACCTTGGTGCAAAGAACGGTGGGGCAGTGCATAAACTGACCATCTCTCTGTTCGTTCTCTGCATCAAGATCTGCTACGCACTCGCAAAGAAGCAACATCCTGAAGGCTTATGGGCTCATTCCACTGGAGTTAAAGCTGCAACCACTGCATTAGCTTGTGGAGCCCCAGTCCTGGACATCTGCCAGGCAGCAACGTAAGCTTCCCTGCACACGTTTACAAAGCATTACTGCCTGGACGGTAAGGTCCATAGGGACACGCATTTTGCCTGTTCGGTCCAGCCGGACTTCCTAGTTTAAATTTGTCTGCAGACCCACCACCTGGAATGGTATTACTTTGGTAGCTATTCAAAGGTAAGGGGAATCAGCATGGTCGTCATTTGGAGGTAGTCTGGTCGCAGCTGTGACCTCTAGCTTGCTCCCATCTAATCCTGGCACTTTTGTTTGCAACCCCTGACCACCGAGGAGGCAAAGGTTTTGCCCCCTCTGATGCCAGGGGTTGCAAAGGAAGTGCCAGGAGTTGCAGGGGGCAAGCTAGAGGTCACACCTGCGACCCCTGACAACCTCCAAATGACATGCATGGGAATCTGCGGCTAGAAGTCTCTACCAAAAGAACAAGTTATTTACCTTCGGTAACGCCTTATCTGGTAGACAATATCTATTGACCGATTCCTGATTTGTTTATTGTGAAATTCAATTGTTGCACTCCTATACCTTTACATAGTGGTCTTCAAAGTGTGGGGCACCCCCTTGGCATCCATGATTTGATCCCCAGGTCGGTACCCTTCTCCCAGGCACATTTGTGGATCAGTGCACATTAATGCGATTGGGGAGGGCAGTGCATTAAAACAGCTTTGGAAGAGCAAATGTCTTTTTCATGTTTCTACATTCTCTTTAAAAAGACATGGGAGAGGACTGGGGAAAGTGTTCTGGAGGAGAGCCCCCCAATCATAGAGGCAATGGAGGTCATATATAGAGCCACCAGTGCCCTGACTCCAGAAGGGCCTCTGAGCCCAAGACCCAAGAGAAGAAAGCGAGGTGCAGAGCCCATTCCTTTACTTAAGGCCTCAGAGGGGACAGATAGCTGGAGGCCTTTCTGCTATGGCCTATAGGAGGGAGGTAAGATTCAGGCATCCTTTTTTCACTGGAAGTCCAGAGGGGGCAGACTGCTGGAGCAGCACTCACATTTTCCCACATTCATTCATGTGTAATTCTTCCAGACCATGCGTTTTTACTCTACGTTCAGAAATGTTTAGTCTGGTTTAGTACATTACATAACTCAGGACTACGAGTCACGGAGTTAAAATAGAAAAACCTATCCTGCATGAGCTGCTCAAGTGTGTACCTGGGACACTTGAGAGCTTGGGAGCCTCAGAGCTATAGTCCAGGGGAGGTGCAAAGCTTAAAAAAAATAGAATTCTTAGAAGTCCATGGGCAGACTTCTGGGGGCCACTGTGCTGAGGCCCAGGGGAAGACTGCTGGGGCAGCACCCTCAAGTTTCCAAGATAGTTTCTCCAGGCGAATTGTTTTTTTTTGTGCATTCTGGAACTTGAAGTCCTGTTTATTAAATCAGGATTATGAATCCCAGAAAGCTCAAAAAAACAACAACAAAAAAACAAGTGGACTTGGATGCATTTTACCGCAAATACTGGATGCATGTACCTAAGAAACTTGAGAGCTTTTCAGGTGGCGAAGGGGAGGGAATTGAGGTGCGGACTGTGAAGCAGCACTTCCAAGTTCCCTAGGTTCTTGTGGAAGTCCATTTTTTTTGCATTGTGGAATTTGTAGTTCTGTTTATTACATTATCAGATCAGGACTACAAGTCCCAGATTGAAAAGGAAAAAAGCAAGGAGTAAATGAGCTACTTATGCATGTATGTGGAAAACTTGAGAGCTCTTTTGGCAACCTCAAAGCTATAGGTCAGGTGAGTACTTTAGCAAAAATACTGCAGAATTATTTAATCCTACCCATTAATGACATCCAGACATTCTTTCTTCTGGACCGTAAACCTTTGGAGGGGGGTCAGAATTGAAATTATTTTGCTCTTTAGGCTCGGCACAAAGTTTGAAGATCTCTGCTTTACGGATAGATTGATATTAACATGTGTTAACTGCTAGAGACTTCTAGCTGCAGATCCTCTACCTTTGAATTTCCCAGGCATCAGACTGGATAGGGAAACTTTTACGTGAGTAGTTCCTGATTGCCGCCAGGTGGCTACGTTCGGTTCCGCTCGGCGTTGTTGGCACTGGATGTGACGTTGCTGTCGCCTATATAGGCGCCACCCAGGTGAGCAGACATCAGTTCTTTTCTTACTGCGCCAGTTAAGCGTGATTCGGAGAAGAGCTACCCCTCTGTCTCTTGACAGACTTTTTTGACATTTTGTCAAAGATTTTTTCTTGTGTGTCGAGGGAAGGTCTCTAGAGAGGTAGGGTTAGCCATGTGGCGCCGGTCACCGTGCCATGTCGGTTACCGACCCGCACCTTGTGTGCTTATGGTGTCTCGAGGGCGACCACGATTCGAAGTTTTGCTCAGACTGCTGGGCCATGGTGCCGAAGGCTTTGAGGGAGCGGTCCCTAAAGCTACTTGAGGCCAGGCAGTTGACGCCATTTAGTGCGACGCCTAGGAGGTCTCGATCCCGATCGAGGAAAGGTCGGTCGAGGGATTGCTCCAGGAGCCCCAAGTCATCTTCATCACACTTGAGGTCCTCGGGACACTTTGGGAAGAAGCACAAAAAGAAATCATCTAGACGGACTTCAACTTCACCTCGCCCGTCTAGGATTGACAAGACGAGAGGGGAACATCAACATTTCAGGGATGGTTCTGCTCAGCCGTTGCCAGGTTCGACTCTGTGCCTCCTCCCATTTCCGGGAGCTGGAGCAGCCCTCCTCCTCCCACCCACTCAAATAGGAGTTTACGAGTCCATGCGCCGACTATTTGAGCAAACCGACCCCTCTGGTGCGACTTCGGGCCCCGAGGGGTTGGAGGAGGCTCCATCAGGTTCTATGCCGACTGCTCCAGCCTCTGCTCCAGCCTCTGTTCTTGTGGGGTCTCATGGATCCGATTCCGGATCGGTGGCGGTCGTGCCAACGCGACCTTCTCTAGCACTGATCCAGACGTCTATGGTACCGGTGCCCACCGGCAGCGCCAGCCCCATACTTGACGACTCTGAGTCGGAACCGTGTAGATCAACGTTGATTCTAGCACCGATGGAGCCCAGTGGCTCTAGGTTGTTACCTGAGCGTTTAGAGGAGCATACAGGCATGGGGGAAGAGTGGGAGGGGGGTCACTAGACCCTTTAAAACCCCAGTTACACACCCCTGGTGAGAATTTGGACTGGTATGAGTAACTAGCAGAGGCCAGTGTACTGGACACCTCTCCAGAAACTGGTATGCTTTCTCCATCTACCGTGGCTATGTAGGAGGGTGCGTCTTATGCAATGGTGGTGAAGAGGGCAACAGAGGTCCTGGGCCTGGAACTGCCCTTGGAGCAGGTCAAAACAAAACTTTTGACTGAAGTGCTCCAGCCTGTGGCTTCCTCAGCCGAACCCCTTTTGCTCTTTAATGAAGCACTGACGTATGTCTTCTAGAAACTTGGTCCAAGCCTAGCACAGGGGCTCCTGTGAACAGCACAATAGCATGCCACCATTACCCTGCCCCGGGTGATCATAGTTTCTTCAGCCAACACCCCACCCCTAAGAACTTGGTAGTCCAAGCCTCAACATTCCACAGCGTGTTCCCTGCTGCTCTCCTGGCCAGGGAATCCAAGAGGCTGGACACACTTTGGAACGGTGAACACCACAGGCCTTTTGGGCCATTTCTCCCATACCATACCCTATGGGAAATTGTTGCGCAAGTGCTGTCACAGGTCCCGAAGGAGGCCCGGGTCATCTTCTCCCAAACAGTGAAAGACGGGAGAGATGCAGCAAAGTTCACCATTAGGTGTGGTCTGAATACGACTGACTCGCCGCGCAGAGCGGTTTCATCGACAGTGGCTTTGCGCCGCTATGCCTGGCTGAAAACATCTGGCTTTTCAGGGGATGTCCAGGCCAACATAGGTTGGACATGCCCTTCGATGGAACGCATCTCTTCGGAGAGAAGGCAGACTGCGCGGGAGCGCTTCAAGGACTCGCGGGCTAAGGCGAAGTTCTTGGTACTCTCGGTGACCCCTCGCACCCAGTCTGCCGTTCGCCCCTTTCGTGGCAATGGAAGGGGCTTTCAACCGTGCTAGCCATACCCCAGCCACCGTGCTGTGCAGGCTTCCCAAGTTGTGCGAGGACGTGGACATGGTGCGTTCCGATAACTTGGGAATGGTAGCCAGAAGTCGTCCACCACCAACTCCTCGGCAGCTGAAGCCTCAAAGCCTTCCTAGTTTGGTTCTGCAAGACTATGGGTTCCCATTTGGCTGAGGGAATCCAACATCATCTCCTCCATTGGCGGTCCATAACATTGGACAAATGGGTCTTCATCTGAAGAGGTTGCTCCCTCCCTTTCCAATTCCCCCCCACCCCCTTTACTGCCATCTCACGAACGGCTAGTGGAGGATCATCTTAACTTGCTCCGAGAGGAAGTTGCAGCTCTCCTGGCCAAGGGGGCCATATGGGAAGTAGGCAGTTGTTGTTATTCCCGCTACTTTCTGATACCCTAAAAGAACAAAGGTCTTCGTCCTATTCTAGACCCCAGAACAGTCAATCTCTTCTTCAGAAAGGAGAAATTCAAGATGCTCACTTTGGCTCAGGTCTTGTCTGTCCTAGACCGGCTGGTAGAGTTGGACTTGCTGGATGCTTATTTTCACATCCCCATCCTGCCAGCCCACAGTCATTCCCTGCGGTTCAAGATGGGCCACTAGCACTTTCAGTTTACAGTGCTCCCCTTTGGCCTTACCAGAGCCCCTCAGGTGTTCACCCAGATGATGGCGGTGGTGGCAGCTCATCTCCGCAGGTTGGGGGTTTCAGGCTTCCCTTACCTAGATGACTGGCTGTTGAAGGTGGCCTCGCCCCAGACTGTCGTTCCCACCTCCAGACTACGGCGGACCTTCTGTATTTGCTAGTGTTCTGTATAAAAGTACCAGTCACACCTGACTCCTTCTCAAATGCTCCATTTCATCGGAGCTGTTCTGGACAGTGCAGTTTCGGGCTTATCCTCCCGACCAGCAAGTCCATGGTATTCAGATTTTGATACCGATGTTTCAGCTTCTATCCTGAATTTTGGTGTGAATAACTCTGAGGCTGCTGGGCCTCAGGGCCTCCTGCATCCTGTTGGTAAATCATGCCAGATGGCATATGTGGGCTCTGCAGTGGGACATAAAGTTCCAGCGGGCGCAGCATCAGGGGAATCTCTCCGACATGGTCCAGATCTCGGAGGGAACTGCAAAGGGTCTGCATTGGTAGCTAACGAACTGCAATTGGATCAGAGGCAGACCCCTCTTCTTTCCCCAACCGAATCTCACAGTAGTGACATATGCTTCACTGCTGAGATGGGGCAGTTATTAGGGGGAGGTGGAGATTGGAGGAGGACTCTAGTCTCCAGCGGAATCCGGACTACAAATCAACCTGTTTTAGCTCCGAGCGATCTCACTAGCGTTGAAAGCATTTCTTCCCCTGGTCAAGGGTAAGTTGGTGCAAGTGTTCACAGACAACACCACTGTCATGTGGTACTCCAACAAGCAGAGTGGGGTGGGGTCGCGGACCCTTTGTCAAGAGGCCCTGCCTCTCTGGACATGGCTGGAACAGCAGGGCATAACCCTAGTGGTTCAACACCTGGCAGGTTCTGTGAACGCCAGGGCAGACTAACTCAGACGTTGATGCCTAGTGGATCACGAATTGCGTCTCCACTCGGAGGTGGCGCAAGATCTCTTTCAGCAGTGGAGAGAGCCTGGGTCATCATCATCATAACTTTATTCGGTTTTTACAAACCATTGAAGTACTCAAAACATGATAAACATATAAAATGACAAAACAATTATTCAAAAACAGAAATCATACGACCAGTCTTAAATGGACCACTCAACAAAGCGAAAAGGACAAAATAGTCCAATCACGTGCAGGGGTCATCACTTAAAAATCCATGTTAGAGAGAAGGTATTAATTTAAACATTAGAAAATGAGAAATAAGGAAACCTTGTGATAATTTGGTAAGACATTCGATTGATAGCTGTGCAACAATACATGGGAGCTAAAGTGCAAATACATGTGCAAATGAGCAAGAAAGTGCAACCAAGATGAATTTAAAAGTTACATCTGAAAGAGACAATAAGTTCTAGATTCCTTACCTTAGAATTACCCCCAGGCGTCAGACTGGATCCGGAGAAATTTTTTCTTAGCAGTACCCCTGCGCGTCGGTAGGTGGTGTCGGTCGACTCCGTTGTCGGCGTCGTGGTCGCCGGGATGACGTTGCGGTATCTACTTAGAAGCCGCCTTTGCGTGTTGACGTCGGTTCTTTCTTTTTCCGCGCCAGCCAGCGCAGATCCGGAGGGAAGCTTGCCCCTTTTTGTCACTTTTTGACAAAACTTTTCTGACTTCTATCGACTCCTGGTGCGCGAGGGATGTCCCATTGTCCGGGCTACAGGCGTTGTGACTCCTGTCACAAGCTGATGTCCGTTACCGATCCGCACCTCGTGTGCCTCTGGTGCCTGGAGCGGGACGACTACCCGAAGTCGTGCTCCGACTGCCGGGCCATGGCCCCAAAGTCTATGCGGGAGCGGTCCCGAAAGCTTTGGGAGGCTCGGCAGTCTGCTCTGCGCTGCTTGAAGTCCCGGCCGAAAGGAAGGCCACGGGACCGTTCGCGGAGCCACCACCACTCGTCATCGAAGTCTTCGCACTCCTCGGGTAAGTCGAAGCACAAGAAGAAGGCGAAGAAGCATCATCGCTCTTCGCCTTCTCCCTGTCCGTCGGCCGACGTGACGCGGGATGCGGAGGGTCGTCGCTCTCCGCTCCGCCTGCAGAGCCCGCTGGGTCGACTCCGTGCTTCCCTCCCTTCCTGGGAGCCAGAGCGACCCCTGCCCAGCTTCGTCAGTTTTATGAAGCGATGCATGCCATCTTTGGGCAGCCCTACTCTGCCGGCGCGCCTTCGGGCCCCACGGACTCGGTCAGGGGACCTAGGCCTTTGACGCCGGCGGTTCCGGCCCCGACGCCACAGGTTCCCTTTGGATCCAGGCCTGGATCCGGATCGGCGCCGGTAGACCTCACTGGCCCTTCCCCGACGCCGATTCGACAGTCGACGACCCTGACGCTGCCGACGCCGGTTGTGCCCCCAGCCGGCGTCGACCCCGGCCTCCCTCTTGACTCGAACGTGGAGCCGGACCGACGTCGCTCGATGCCGGTACCGGAGCCGGAGGGTAATTTTGTGCCCACGTTCTTCCCTTGCGTTCCATTTCGCCCTCTCTGGCGGCCAGTGTATGATGAGGACTGGGAGGGGTCTGGTGACCCTCTAACAGACCAGCTGGAGGAGCAGTACAGGAGAGAGGAACGGGGTGATGCCAGTGGGCTGGATACCTCTCGAGACCTTGGCATGCTTTCTCCCCCTACCGTGGCAATGGAGGAGGGAGCGTCATACGCAGTGGTGTTGCGTAGGGCGGCTGAGGCCTTGGGCCTTGAGCTTCCAACGGTGGCGGTCATGACTAACCTCTTGACTGAGGTGCTTCAGCCAGCGGCATCCTCTTCGGAGCCCTTGCTGCTGTTTAACGAAGCCCTCACTGATGTCCTTTTGGGCTCCTGGTCCAAGCCCAACACAGGGGCTCCTGTGGACAGGAACATCGCCCGACGACACCGCCTGGCTCCGGGCGACCCACTTTTCCTCTCCCAACACCCTTCCCCCGAGAGCTTGATGGTTCAAGCCTTGTCATCCAAAGGTAGCGCGTTTCCTACTGCTCCACAGGATAGGGAATCCAAGAAGCTGGACCATCTTGGAAAGAAAATGATTTCTTCCGCCAGCTTAGGACTGCAGTCGGTGAACACTGCATGTTTCTTGGGCCGGTACCAGCACTCTGTGTGGGACACTGTTGTGCAAGTGCTGCCACAATGCCCGGAGGAGGCCTGGGCTGTCCTTGCCCGTGCCGTTGCAGAGGGCCGAGATGCAGCAAAGTTCACCATCAGGTGTGGACTGGACTCCGCTGACTCACTAGGCAGGACGGTTTCAATGTCGGTAGCACTCCGACGCTACACCTGGCTGAGAAAATCTGGCTTTTCGGGAGATGTCCAATCGACTCTTTTGGACATGCCCTTTGATGGCCGTCGCCTGTTTGGGGACAAAGCAGACATCGCACTCGAGCGTTTTAAGGACTCTAAGGCTACGGCCAGGTCCTTAGGCCTCGCAGTGTCCTCTTGTCCTTTGCAGTGTGCTTTTCGCCCCTTTCGTGGCTACGGAAGAGGTGCCCCACCACGTTCCACCCAGAGCCACAGGCCGGCGCAAACTAACCAGCCTCTGCGCGGCCGGGGATGTGGGGTCCAGCGACGTGGGTCGGGGGGCTAGAGGGCAGGCCAATCCACCGCTGCCCCCTCTGCCGCAGCCTCCAAACCTTCCTAGTCCGACCCTTCAGGGCCACCAAAGACCAGTGGGCGGCAGGATTCGCCATCACCTTCCCCACTGGTCCACCATCACATCGGACAGGTGGGTTTTGCAAATAGTCCGAAGGGCCTACTCCCTCCCCTTTGAGACTACTCCTCCATCCATGCCACCTACGTTGAGACGCATGTCGGAGGATCATTTGGCCCTTCTCCATCAGGAAGTTACGGCTCTCTTGGCCAAGAGAGCCATCGAACGTCCCGCTGCCAGAAGTAGGTCGTGGCTGTTACTCCCACTACATTCTGGTGCCCAAGAAGGACAAAGGCCTTCGTCCTATCTTGGACCTCAGGGACGTCAACCGCTTCCTCCGGAAGGAGCAGTTCAAAATGTTGACTCTGGCTCAGGTCCTGTCTGCCCTTGACCCTGGAGACTGGATGGTAGCGTCGGACTTGAAGGATGCCTATTTCCACATCCCCGTCCTGCCTGCCCACCATTGCTACCTATGGTTCACGGTAGGCCACGAGCATTTTCAGTTCACCGTGCTCCAGTTTGGCCTTACCAGTGCCCCTCGGGTGTTCCCGAAAGTGATGGCGGTGGTCGCAGCTCATCTTCGCAGATCAGGGGTTCCAGTCTTCCCCTATCTGGACGACTGGCTGTTGAAGGCGAGCTCACCCCAGGCTGTCGTCTCCCACCTTCAGACTACGGCAGACCTCCTGCATTCGCTGGGGTTCACTATCAACGTGCCGAAGTCGCACCTGATTCCCTCTCAGAAGCTCCTTTTCATCAGGGCGGTTCTGGACACAGCGCAGTTTCGGGCCTATCCTCCCGAGCAGCGAGTCTGGGATATTCGGGCTATGATACCGATGTTTCAGCCCTTGTCCCGGGATTCGGTGAGAATGACCCTGAGGCTGCTGGGCCTCATGGGCTCCTGCATGTGGATCATGCCAAATGGCATATGCGGGCTGTGCAGTGGGACCTGAAGTTCCAGTGGGCGGAGCATCAGGGCAATCTTTCTGATTGCGTCCAGATCTCGGAGGGCACTGCATGCCAACTGCAGTGGTGGCTTTCGAACCAGGATTAGGTCGCGGGCAGATCACTCTCCCTCCCCCAACCAGTGTTCACAGTAGTGACAGATGCGTCACTTCTTGGATGGGGCGGCCACATGGGAGAGGCGGACATCAGAGGCCTCTGGTCTCCGGCGGAGTCCTAGCTCCATATCAACCTTCTGGAGCTACGGGCGATCCGTCTCGCACTGAAAGCATTCCTTCCTTCTGTCCAAGGAAGAGTAGTGCAGGTGTTCACGGACAACACCACCGCCATGTGGTACTGCAACAAACGGGGTGGGGTGGGGTCATGGATCTTATGTCAAGAGGCTCTCCGCCTCTGGACATGGCTGGAACATCAGGGCATGTCCCTGGTGGTTGAACACCTGGCAGGTTCTCTGAACGCCAGGGCAGACGGACTCAGCCGCAGATGCGTGATGGATCACGAAAGGCGTATTCACTCGGAGGTGGTGCAAGGTCTTTTTCGTCAGTGGGGAGAGCCTTGGTTAGATCTATTCGCCACCGAAGAGAACGAGCAATGTCCGCAGTTCTGCGTGTTGGAATTTCCAAGGCGGCACTCGCTCGGCGACACTTTTCGTCGCGAGTGGAGTTGCGGTCTTCTGTACGCCTTTCCGCCTATACCACTTCGGCCCAGAGTGCTGAAGAAGATCAAGCGCGACCGGGCCCAAGTCATTCTTGTGGCACCAGATTGGGCATGAAGAGTCTGGTATCCTGAGCTCTTACACATGGCCATCGATCCTCCGTTCAGACTGCCTCTTCGGGAGGATCTTCTGTTGCAGCAGCAGGGGAGGGTCCTCCTCCCGAACCTGTCCAGCCTCCACCTCCTTGCGTGGAGATTGAGCGGCAGCAGTTGACAGCTTTTGACCTTCCTCCCGAAGTCTGTAATGTAATCTTGGCAACCAGGCATCCCTCCACTAAAACGGTATACGCCTGTAGGTGGAACAAATTTGTGGCATGGTGTGCAGAAAAGGCTGTAGATCCCCTTTCTGCCCCCCTTTCTGAGGTTCTCCTCTTCCTTCTTTCTTTAGCCCAGCAGGGCTCTGCTCTGGGCACTCTAAAAGATTATCTTTCGGTCATTTCTGCCTTTCATCGGCTCCCTGATCAGCCTTCCCTTTTCAAGTCCCCTATTGTAAATCGTTTTCTTAAGGGCATCACTCACCTCTTTCCTCCTGTTCCTTTTGTGATGCCCCAGTGGGACTTGAATCTGGTCTTCGAGCCGCTACATAATTGCCCTCTCAGGCTCTTAACTCTTAAACTGCCTTTCTGGTTGCCCTCACCTCTGCTCGCAGGGTGAGTGAGCTCCAAGCTCCTTACCTTGCAGTACAACCGGACAAGGTTGTGCTCCGCACAAGGCCTTCATTCCTTCCCAAAGTGGTTGCCTCTTTCCACATAGGTCAGACCATCACTTTGCCCACCTTCTTTCCGCCCCCGCATCCGTCCAAAGAGGAGGAGAGACTCCACCGTCTGGATCCAAAACGTGTGTTATCGTTTTATCTTGATCGCACACAACAATTCCGGGTGGACGATCAACTCTTCGTGGGCTATGCGGGTGCGAAGAAAGTTCGGGGCGTGCAAAAAAACAAACCATCTCCTGCTGGGTCGTTCTTTGCTTCAAAATTTGCTATTCCTTGGCAAAAAAGGAACCTCCGGTAGGCCTGCGCGCCCGTTCCACCAGGGCGACGGCGCCCACTACCGCTTTGGGACGTGTAGTCCCCCTTAGTGACATCTGCCAGGCAGCCACGTGGGCATCGCTGCACACGTTCACCAAGCATTACTGCCTGGACAGTCAAGTCAGGAGGGACGGCTTCTTTGGCCGTTCGGTCCTCCAGGACTTTCTGGTGTGAACTTGGTTCGCAGTCCCACCTCCGGGGTTGGTTATTGCTGGGGTATCTATTCTAAGGTAAGGAATATATAACTAATTGTCTCTTTCAGATGAACAAGTTACTTACCTTCAGTAACAATATATCTGTAAGAGACATAGATTAGTTATAGATTCCTTACCGCCCCACCCATCCTCCCCGTTCTACGAACTGACTTCTAGGGTAAGGGACTCCCCTTCAGGGCCCTAGGTTTGTGCACCAGTTGTCAGTGTCTTGCATGGCTCTGCGCTTCTGGCGTGGAAAGTTGTGTACAAAGAACTGACGTCAGCGCGCAGGGCCGGCGTCTAAGTAGATACCGCGACGTCATCCCGGCGACCACGACACAGACGACGGATGCGGAGTCGACCGACGCCACCTACTGACGCGCAGGGGTACTGCTAAGTAAACATTTCTCCGGATCCAGTCTGACGCCTGGGGGTAATTCTAAGGTAAGGAATCTATAACTAATCTAAGTCTCTTACAGATATATTGTTACTGAAGGTAAGTAACTTGTTCATTAAGAAACTTGTCCGCTTGTACCATGCAAGTACTTTACTACAGCACACACAGCAAGTGGGTCTTGTCCTTACTTAAAAGCCTACAGCGCAGAAGTCTGATGGAGTAGTCCCAACGTGCGGCATGCCGGGTTTAAGCATTTAGAGCAACTTGCTGAATATGCTTAACAAAAGAAAAGAAAATGTCCTCTGTCTCGTTGTAATAGGAACAGACACAGCAAGCCATGGAACTCCCGGCATTATTTCTTGTGCTTGAAAATGCGAGGGGAAGAAAGCCATAGCTAAATTTTAAATACAGTGCTCTTGCAGAGGCAGGGCAAATGGTATCTAAAACATTTTCATAAAAATGGAGGACTTTAAAAGTTAAAAAGAATTGAGTTAACACACTTGCAGCTCCAGGGGCCATAGGTTTAGCACAGTGCCTTTCCCAGAACATCACTTTTAACTGTGAGGATCTGGGTGTGTTATATGATATGTCTGTGTGGCCTTACTGTTTAGTACACTCACAGAGATCTTTCTTGGTCCAGTCAGTATTGTTTACTCAACCTTAGCTCAGCCCTGGGTAGCTGTGGCCGCGAGCAGTCAGGCTTGGCAAAGGAACTTAGTGTAAAGCATTTAACAGCACCAAACAATGAAATAGGAAAACCACACACCAATAAAAAGACACAACACTAATTTATAAACATAGAGCATATTTTAATGAATTTTTAGAGCCCTTGATCACTAAAATCCACCGAAGGGTTCCGGAGATACAGATTTTAGAACTTTTTATTACTTTTAAATGCAACCGCAAACAAGCACTGGAAAACGTAAAATCTGAAAGAGACACGTTAGTGACAGATTCCTTACCTTAGATATATCCCCAGGCGTCAGGCTGGATCCGGAAAGTTTTTGCGTAGCAGTACCCTTGCGCGTCGGTAGGCGGCGTCGTGCGGCTCCGCGTCCGTCGTCGGCGTCGTGATCGCCGGGATGACGTCGCGATGACGTCGCGGGCAGTACTTAGACGCCGCCCCTGCGTGCTGACGTCAGTTCTTCTTTTTCCGCGCCAGTAAGCGCAGATCCGGGAAGAGCAGTGCCCTAGTCATTTTTTGACTACCTTTTTTGTGAATTTTTTCACTGTTTTCTTCTACGAGTCTTCACGACTCCTAAGGTGTCGTAGGGATGCCCGGCTTTAAGCCCTGCGAGGTCTGTGCCCGAATGATGTCCATCACGGACCCGCATCTCGAGTGTCTCTTCTGTCTCGGCCGAGACCACGACACGAAGTCGTGCCCTGACTGCCGGAAACTTCATCCGAAGGCTTTGCGAGAGAGGTCTCGAAAGCTACTCTAGGTCCGGCAGTCGGCTCCGCGCCGCACCAAGCCCCGGTCACGGGAGAGGTCGAGGGGCCGGTCGCGGAGCCCCCATCGTTCGTCGGAATCCAAGTCTTCGCGCTCCTCCGGTAAGTCGAAGCACAAGAAGTCTAAGCGGCGTCATCGCTCTAAGACTTCGCCTCGCCGGTCTCGCGACTCGGCTGAGGCCCCTGTCGGCACCGTCCCCGCGGCCCCGGACGTGCCTGTCGAGTCACCCCCACATTACCCGTCCTTCCCGGGTTCGGGGGCGACTCCGGCCCAAGTACAGGAGTTCCTGTCGGCCATGGCCCGCCTCTTCGGGCCTCAAGGTCCCTCCGGTGCGCCTTCGGGCCCCGCGGGCCCTGATGGGGTTGCTTCGCCGTCGACTCCGGTCCAGGCGTCGCCTGTCCCACCAGCCTTCATCCCGGCCTCGGCTCCGGCCCCGGCCTCGATCCCGGCTTCGGTGGTGCCGCAACCCCCATCGACGCCGGTTGACCTAACCACGCCTCCGCCGATGTCCCCGGTGCCGTTCCTGACGCCGTCCGGGGCTCCGGACGGCGTCGTTCCCCGGCTCTCTCCGGCTCCGGACATGGAGCCGGACTGACGTCGCCCGACGCCGGTTCCGGCGCCGATGAGACCTTGGGTCCCTAATGTCCCCTCTCCTCCATATTATGAACCTGAGGAGGACCAGGAGAGCTGGGAGGGGTCTGAGGACCCTCTCACACAACAGTGCGAGTTTGACCCGGATTGGGTTGAGGAACTTGGGGATGCCAGTGGTCTGGACACCTCCCCTGACTCTGGCATGCTGTCTCCTCCCGTGGCTACGGAGGAGGGGGCTAATTTTGCAGCAGTGTTGCGTAGAGCTGCTGGAGCCTTGAATCTCCAGTTGCCTACTGTGGCCGTCGGGACTAACCTCCTGACAGAAGTGCTTCAGCCGGCGACCACCTCTTCGGAGACTGTGCTGCCGTTCAATGATGCACTCACTGACGTTCTTTTGGGTGCCTGGTCCAAGCCCACCACAGGGGCTCCTGTGGATAGGAACGTGGCCCGACGCCATCGCCCTGCTCCGGGCGACCCCCTGTTTCTCTCCCAACACCCCACCCCTGAGAGCTTGGTTGTCCAAGCCTCTGCCTCCCAAACCGCCTTCCCTACCGCCCCTCCGGATAGGGAATCCAAGCGCCTGGACCACTTTGGGAAGAAGGCTTTCTCTTCCTCCAGTGCTGGCTTGCGGTCCGTCAACACCGCTTGCCTCTTGGGCCGATACACCCACTCCCTGTGGGATTCGGTGGCGACCATTTTGCCGCAGTGTTCTGAGGAGGTCCAGACACTGCTTACCCGCGCCATTGCGGAAGGGCGAGATGCGGCTAAATACACCATACGTTGTGGCCTTGATACCGCCGACTCGCTGGGCAGATCGCTTGCAACGACGGTGGCGCTGCGTCGCCACGCCTGGCTGAGGACCACTGGTTTTTCGGGTGATGTCCAGAATACACTCATGGACATGCCCTTTGATGGAGTCGGTCTTTTTGGTTCAAAAGCAGACCATGCGCTGGAGCGTTTCAAGGACTCGCGGGCTACTGCCAAGTCCCTGGGCCTTGCTGTTGTGCGCCCTCCGCTCACATCTGCTTTTCGCCCCTTTCGTGGCCACGGGAGGGGCGCCCAGTCACGTCAGCAGCCCGCGCAGCAAGCGCCTTCGCGTGGCCGAGGACGTGGATACCGCCGTGGCGGTTCGGGCAACCAGCGTGCGGGTCAGGCCACCACCTCCAACCCGTCCGCGGCCTTCAAGCCCTCCTAGTCCCTCCTTTCAGGTGCACAGCACGCCAGTAGGGGGCAGGGTCCGCCATCACCTTCACCACTGGCGTCCCATCACCTCGGACAGGTGGGTCTTGGACATTGTCCGAAGGGCTACTCCCTCCCCTTCGAGACCACCCCCCAGCCATGCCACCTCAATTCCACCGCATGTCAGGGGATCACTTGGTGCTTCTGCAGAAGGAAGTCACGGCCCTCTTGGCCAAGAGGGCCATCGAGCATGTTCCGACCCCAGAAGTAGGACGTGGTTGCTACTCCCACTACTTTCTGGTGCCCAAAAAGGACAAGGAGGACATGCGTCCTATCTTGGACCTCCGGAACGTCAATCGCTTCCTCCGGAAGGAGAAGTTCAAGATGCTCACCCTAGCTCAGGTCTTGACTGCCCTCGACCCTGGAGACTGGTTGGTAGCGTTGGACTTGCAGGACGCTTATTTCCACATCCCCGTCCTGCCGGCCCACCGGCGTTACCTACGGTTCACGGTAGGCCTCGAGCATTTTCAGTTCACCGTGCTCCCCTTTGGCCTTACCAGTGCCCCTCGGGTGTTCACGAAAGTGATGGCGGTGGTCGCAGCACATCTGCGCCGAGCTGGGGTTTCAGTCTTCCCCTACCTCGACGACTGGCTGCTGAAGGCGGGCTCGTCCCAGGCAGTCGTCTCCCACCTCCAGACTACGGCCGAACTCCTGCACTCGCTGGGGTTCTCCATCAATGTGCCGAAGTCGCATCTGATTCCTTCTCCACAGCTCCTTTTCATCGGAGCAGTTCTGGACACGACGCAGTTTCGGGCCTTTCCTCCCGAACGGCGAGTCCGGGATATTCAGGCTATGATTCCGATCTTTCAGCCTTTATCCTGGGTTTCGGTACGGATGACCCTGAGGCTGCTGGGCCTCATGGCCTCCTGCATCCTGCTGGTCAATCATGCCAGATGGCATATGCGGGCTCTGCAGTGGGACCTGAAGTTCCAGTGGGCGCAGCACCAGGGCAACCTGTCCGATCACGTCCAGATCTCGGAGGGGACTGCAAAACAGTTGCAGTGGTGGCTCTCGAACCGGCAATGGGTCATGGGCAGATCCCTCTCCCTTCCCCAGCCAGAGCACACAGTTGTGACGGACGCGTCCCTTCTGGGATGGGGCGGTCACATGGGAGAGGCGGAGATCAGAGGCCTCTGGTCTCCGGCGGAGTCCCGGCTCCATATCAACATTCTGGAGCTCCGGGCGATCCGACTTGCACTCAAGGCATTCCTTCCCTCTGTCAAAGGGAAGGTTGTGCAGGTGTTCACAGACAACACCACCGCCATGTGGTACTGCAATAAACAGGGCGGGGTGGGGTCGTGGACCCTCTGTCAGGAGGCTCTGCGCCTCTGGACATGGCTGGAACATCAGGGCATGTTCCTGATGGTTCAACACCTGGCAGGTTCCCTGAACGCCAGGGCGGACGAACTCAGCCGCAGGTGCATGATGGATCACGAATGGCGTCTTCACTCGGAAGTGGCGCAAGGACTCTTTCTACAATGGGGAGAGCCTTGGTTAGATCTATTCGCCACCGAAGAGAACGCGCAATGTCATCAGTTCTGCGCGTTGGAATTTCCAAGGCGGCACTCGCTCGGCGACGCTTTTCGTCGCGAGTGGAGTTGCGGTCTGTTGTACGCCTTTCCGCCTATACCACTTCTACCCAGAGTGTTGAAGAAGATTCGGCACGACTGGGCCCAAGTCATCCTTGTGGCTCCGGACTGGGCTCGAATAGTTTGGTATCCCGAGCTACTCAGTATGAGCGTAGATCCCCCGATCCGTCTGCCTCTTCGGGAGGATCTTCTGTCGCAGCAGCAGGGGACGGTCCTCCACCCGAACCTGTCCAGCCTCCACCTGCTTGCGTGGAGATTGAGCGGCGGCAGTTGATTCCTTTTGACTTGCCTCCCAAAGTTTGTGATGTGATTCTGGCAGCCAGGCGTCCCTCCACTAAGGTGGTATACGCCTGCAGGTGGAACAAATTTGTGACATGGTGCACAGCAAAGGCTGTGAACCCCCTTTCTGCCCCTCTTTCTGAGGTCCTTCTGTTCCTTCTTTCTCTGGCCCAACAGGGTTCTGCCCTGGGTACCATCAAGGGTTATCTCTGTGCTATCTCGGCCTTCCTCAGGCTCCCTGATCAGCCCTCCCTTTTCAAGTCCCCTGTTGTTAACCGGTTCTTAAAAGGCATTACACACCTCTTCCCTCCTGTTCCGTTTGTGATGCCTCAGTGGGACTTGAACTTGGTTCTTACCTTTTTAATGTGCGCTCCCTTTGAGCCTCTACATACCTGTCCTCTTCGTCTTCTGACTCTGAAGACAGCCTTTCTGGTGGCCATCACCTCCGCTCGGCGGGTGAGTGAGCTCCAGGCTCTATCATGCAAACCTCCCTTTCTGTCTGTCCATCCAGACAAGGTTGTTCTTAGGACGCGTCCGTCCTTCTTGCCAAAGGTGGTTACTGCCTTCCACATTGGGCAGACCATCACTTTGCCTACCTTCTTTCCGCCTCCGCATCCTTCCAGAGAGGAAGAGAGGCTCCACCGTCTGGACCCAGAACGTGCGCTCTCCTTCTATATCGACCGCACAAAACACTTCCGGGTGGATGACCAGCTCTTTGTTGGCTACGTGGGCGCCAAAAAGGTCGGGCGGTGCACAAGCGAACCATCTCCCGCTGGGTTACCTTGTGCATCAAGGCCTGCTATTCTTTGGCTAAGAAGGAGCCTCCTGTTGGGCTGCGTGCCCATTCCACCAGGGCAACGGCTGCTACCACGGCTTTGGGCCGCGGTGTTCCGCTGCAAGATATATGTCAGGCAGCTACGTGGGCCTCGCTGCACACGTTTACAAAGCATTACTGCCTTGACAGTCAGGTCCGGAGGGACGGCTTCTTTGGCCGTTCTGTCCTCCGGGACTTCCTTGTCTGATCTTTGTTCGCAGACCCACCACCGGGGTTGGTATTGCTGGGGTATCTATTCTAAAAAAAGGTAAGGAATCTGTCACTAACGTGTCTCTTTCAGATGCACAAGTTACTAACTTGTGTAACGATATATATCTGTAAGAGACAGTAGTTAGTGACAGATTCCTTACCGCCCCACCCATCCTCCCCGTTCTGCTAACTGATTTCTAGGGTTAAGGACATCCCTTTCAGGGCCCTAGTATTTTTCAGACACCTATGTCAGCTTCTTGCATGGCTCTGCGTTCCTGGCGCGGAAAGTCATGTACAGAACTGACGTCAGCGCGCAGGGGCGGCGTCTAAGTACTGCCCGCGACGTCATCCCGGCGATCACGACGCCGACGACGGACGCGGAGCCGCACGACGCCGCCTACCGACGCGCAAGGGTACTGCTACGCAAAAACTTTCCGGATCCAGCCTGATGCCTGGGGATATATCTAAGGTAAGGAATCTGTCACTAACTACTGTCTCTTACAGATATATCGTTACACAAGTAAGTAACTTGTGCGTTAGAAAACTTTGGAAAAGTTAGTGTGAATGTTCCGGCCTGGCTTGGGTGACCAAATTGGACAGGGATGAGGGGGGGGGGGGCAGGGGGCCAGGAAGGATACTTCACACAGTTAACTGGCCACCAGAGTGGTTTTTAAAGCAAGATCCCAACTTTAGACATCAACCGCCATAGAAGTCAATGGAGTGGTCCTGATGCTGAGGAATGCAGGCAAAGAAGCTCAAAAGAATGCTCCGCTAGTGGTGCAGTCAACGGGGGTATCTCAGCGGTGTTTCCTTGGACCACAGGTGATGTGAGGCGACTTTGGCCATGGAGATTGGGGTCCCTCGAAGTCTCTATGCTGTAGTAGTTGGACATCCGATGCTAGACTACTGCTCACGTTACACTGAGGTTGGATGCAAAAATTTTGGTGGGGGCTGGTGTCCTTTGAGTATGACGAATCTGACTTGGAATAGCACTCCAGGGTCCGCCAGACGGGTTTTGGCTATCTCAGATTCTCTCTTTGTCATGCCCAGTGACTGGTAGCAGCAAATATTCTGCACAAGTTACCACTTTGTAGGTTTGGGCTCTTTCAGCTCTTGTGTTCCTGCAGCTGGTTCCAGGGGATCAGCCACCTGGTCCTTGGAGTCACTGGTCTTGGTGAAGCTTGGAAATCGACTTTTCCCAGGGTCAGAGTTACAGGCACAGTCCCAATCTCGCTAGACCAAAAGTGCAGCAGGTGCAGTCCTCTCAACGGTTCAGCCTCTCTTTGCACAGTTAAGGGACAGCAGGGCAATCCTTCTTCAGCCCTCTCTTCTTCTCCAAGTTGAACTAAGGGATAGGGGGCCAGGGGTGCCATATTTATCCCTGAAATGAGCCACGAGGAGACCACGCGGCCACAAGCCAATAGGCTACTGGCTCCCGCCTCTCTAGTGGCGAGGTTCCTGTGATGCGTGGCACCTGGCTATCTCAGAGTATCCATTCTAGCCCCTTTCAAGATGGCACAACCCTTCCTTGATCGTTAAGAGCAAAGTTGCACACTAAGGGTGTGGCTACCAGTGGGCTACACGCCCACTGGAAAACTGGTTTGGGCACTAGTTTCCCCTCTCTTGGCCCTGTCTCCTAATTGGCTGCAGGACCATATGGTATCCTGCTCAGGGATGTTGTTACCAGTGGCCCTTCAAAGGCACCTTCACCTTTGAAGCCTGCTTTTTGGGCTAACACCCGGAGTGGCAATCTTGGGAGAGGAGGTTACACCTCACTCTGCGGCAACAGCCTTTGTTCCTGGGAGTCATTCACATGTCTCCCCAGGCGGTCAGAAACCCGTCTAAGGGCCCGATTCCGATCTCGGTCGGAAGGGCGCCGAGTCAGATTTTGTTTTACCTACACCGATCCGGAGCCCTTGTTTCCGACCGACTCGTTCCCAATTCCGAACGACCAAGTACGATGCCTGGAAACCCTTAGCGCTGACCGAATCGGTTCCAGAAGGCTTACGGAGAGATAGAGCCCTCTGGAGCCGAATCGTACAGCTCTATGGAGTAGGTTTTCCAAGCGAGCAAGTACGATGAACGATTCGGACAGCCTTTATGATTCGTTTTGCCCGGATCGAAAAGGCTGCCGGAATCGGTCTTTGGGGGCCCGTAGCAGGACCCCCTTCACCCGGGGCCCTCCGAATCATGCCTGTGGGGGTACCCATGGGTCCCCTCTTTCAGACCATGCATAGTGTGGCAGGCACCAAGGGGTGCCCGCCACAGGGTGCACGATGATCCCCAACTACCCCCTTTGTCAATGGGCAATGGGAATCCGACCGAATCGTATCCGGATGCATTCAAATGCATCGTACTTGTTGGGTCGGACTCCCCTGACACGAGTCGTACAGAAAGCATTCCGGACACGAGTCGTTCGGTTTGCTTTCCGAACGTGATTGGAATTGGGCCCTAAGTGTCATAGGCATTGTGAGGCAACTGTACTAGCTGGAGTCCAGGGTAGCAACATTCTAAAAGTTGCTCGACTTTAATAGTAACTTTAAATCTGACCTGGCCCCCATTAATTTGATGCCTTACTTGACATTGTTAGGTGGACCCCTTCAGGTGCTAGACGGGTTGGCGTGCCAGCTGTTTAACCCTGTATTAGCCAATGGAGCTCCTAACCTTCCCCAGCAAAATGACAATTTGGAAGTGTTGATGTTAAAACATATGTCTTACTTAATAATATATAGCTCCCTGCCATAGGACTCTATAGGCCTTCTTTAGGGGAGACTTACATATATTTCTTAATGGAAGTTGTCCCAGTGCAATTAGGTGTAATGACACAGTGGAGTTAGCAGTGTGACACACTGCCCTGTCAGTCTGCAGTGGCAGGTTTGGGTCCATTTTACTTCTGTTACATGCAGGATGGCACCAACAGTGCTGCAGCCTTGTGTGTGCACTCTGCCTTACATGCCCTGGGTACCACATACTAGAGACGTTTAAGTAAGTCAGTACTTGCCAGTTGGGAATATCCAATTAATCATAACTTTTATATAGGGTTAAACACTGGCACTGAGGTCTGGTTGGCAGTCCTCAGTGCACTCTGAGTCAAAAATCAGCAGCATCTGTACAAAAAGTGTGTGTGGGGGGAGGGGGGGTGAATATGGAAAAAGATGCATTTCCATACATTAACAATTCCAAAGATCCCTGGCAACAAGTTCAGGAGAATTCCAAAAAACTTCCAGGTCGAGCTCCACCAAGTTTGCCTTAGTCAATCTTAGCCAAGGGATCTTCCTCGAAGCTCTTGACCTTCCAAGAATGTCAACACGTCCCTCCCTATACGACTTCAGCATGTCTGACTTCAGAAACGCACCCAATAAACGAATGGGTGCAATTTGGCCACTTGGCCCAAAGGCTTTAATCCAAGATTGAATGGTAAAGGTAGCAAGGGGCAACTCTGGGGGAGTACAAATAATGATCACACAAATTTGTTTTCCTCTCAACCCAGATAGCTCAAGTCTGAATGGGCCCATAACTCGCTTCCATACAACACCGCAGTTAGAACCTGTGTCCTATATATTTTAAGAGGGGCGGTTAATTGGACGAGACTTAGCTGTTTTCACAAATCTAAGTAAGGCATCGGCCCTGTGTGTTAATGTAGCAACACTCTTTTGCATCTGGGCCTCTAATGAATTGGAGACTGATATTCTCATACCAAGATAATCAAAATCCTGGGGACTCCGGGCAATTTGCGTGCCGAGCGGCGAGGTGCTGTAGGTTTCTCCCACCTTTCCTTGGGTCTTGTCCTTCCCTTCTGTTGTAGGCGGCTTTGGTCGATCTTGCGACAGCCCCACGATCGACTGCGCCTCCTGCGGGGTGCATATGGTATGTGGCTTAGCATCGATCTGGAATCACAAGGCAAATAGAAAGTCCCAATGGTAGCAGATTTGTCGACTGCGCAGTTCAGCCATCACTAGGGCCTGCGCCAGTTTCTTGCTTAATGTAGCCTGCAAAAGGTTGTGGAAAAATTCAAGATGTTGATTCTGAAATGTGAACTGGTCACCTGTCCTAGCCGTTCTCATTATTCTGTCTTTCAATTTGGAAGAGCCCAGCTTGGCGATGATATCCCTCGGTCTAGCGCCAGGAGCAGGTCTAGGTGCTCCGACTCTGTAAGCCTGTGTGATAGTAATCTCATAAGTTTGTGATTCTTTAAGGATAGAGCAAAACCGGGATATGCAATATTGAGCTTATCATTATCTTCCTCCTCTTCCCGGACATTGCGAATGCAGATTTTGTTGCGCCTTGACCTGTCTTCCAGATCTGCACATTTATCCCTTAATATTTGCATTTTGATCTCATCCTCGAGTTTTGAACCTGAATCCTACAATTTCTCAAGTTCTTGGCTCATGGCAATGATGTCGTCCTCAATAATTTGCCACCTTCTCGACCAGGGACTGAAGGTATTTTGTGACATCCCCAAGGCCCTATGCTAGATCGGCCTTCAGGGCCTTCATTTGTGTGGCTACCATGTTGCAAATGTTATCATGAAGGTCTCTCAAGCAGGCCTGTTTGTCCTCTTTAGTAATTGCTGCGCTTCTGTTGCTTTTTTTAGAGGACATAGTGGGCTCAGGGTCCTCAGGTTGTGAGGGATGAGGATAGGCAGTTGACGGACAGGGTGCAAGTCTCCAGCAGTTGCGAATCTTCTTCTGCTTTCTCAGTCGTTTCCTTATAGAAAAGCTGATGTCGGACATATCGGAACAATAAATATTGTGTCAAAAATATCGATGTGAAAAATATAGTCTACCTATACCGGCAAATGCAAAAATATAATTCACACTAATATAGTCAAAAATAATACAAAAATATCAATTTTTCATTATATATATGTATGTATATATAATAAATAGTAAATCCAATTTTTTTTACATATAACATTAAAATACTGTAAAATCATATATATGTGTGTTTTTGTATATATATAATATAACGCTATTAATAAAAAATACATATTTTAATTTTAATTTTATTTTTTATTGTTTTTAATTTACTATTATAAAATGTCAGGCTTGCCTGGTGCTCTGTGCAGAAGACTGTCTGCTCGCGAGGGGTAGAGCGTGTAGCCTATGAAGCTATGCGCTACACCACAGGAACTTAATTGCTTATCTAGTGTTTTGTCGGCCTGCAACTTCCTGATTTTCAACCTACCTTACGTTGCGCTCCTGTTTCCTCTCTTCCGGTTCCTCCACGGGTCTTCTGGTCCTTTTGTGGCATCCTCGTCGTGCCGGGCGTCCTCAGTGTTCATAACGGTCGCATTCCTAGATTCTGCAATGTGGCTGCAATTTCTGTGGTCCTGAAAGTTTCCTTTTCAAGACGCCTGCAAAAAAGAAAGAGAAAGCTAAAACCTGATACCAAGGAGTAACACGCTGCACGCGCTTGAGGGAAAATGCATATCTGAGCATGCAATTTCCAACCAGAAGTTCTTTGTGATACTGGACTACTTCTTGCAAAAAAAAAAAAAAAAAAAAAACTACCTGTGGGGACACAAAAAGACAGATATTAGAGACTGTTTGGCTAAGGGATTTAGCACATAAGCATATTTTACAAAATAACATTGCGTTTATTCACAACACTATTATTTCGGTTATGCAAGTTTCATGGCAAGAGTTATGAATCTGGCATTTTGATGTAACGCATGATGAAATGCACACTTATGTATGTGTTATTTTTTTCTCCATTTGAAGTTACCTTGCAGTTTACACAGCAATAGATATTCAGAAGGTACATCGAGAGAGCATAAGCTAGGCTCCTGTCTTATACATGTCATAGTAAACCAGTGTATCTAGTGCATTCGTTACTCAAACAACAAATTGTATTTCCTTATGTCCTCTGATATGATGGTAGTGCCGTTATAACTCTCTACACGTTACTAAGACGGGAATCATCAAGTAATAAAAGTAAATACAGCCCCGCACATACTTGGGAAGGAACTAGGGGAACACATATGTATATTGATAGGACAGTAATGCTGTTTATATTTGATTGCAGGAAGAGAACTTTAGGGATGAGTGTGATAGACTTATAGCCTGCAGAGCAGTCATCCTAGAAGTTGTCTGTTTCTCTTATACCTTCCCCACTGGCAGGATTGGCTTTGACCTTTGTTGGGCCATCTTGTTTGATCACGAGGTTGGGACCTCATCGTAGTCTTCACTCACCCCCGCAGAAAATCCAGGTGAGATTCCTGATATAAAAAAAATATATATATTTATATTTATTTAAATGAAACATAGAAAATATTAAAACATGAGTACAAAACATTAAACGAAATTACTAAAATAATTAAATACAAAAACTATCAAAATTAAAAAACAAATTAATAAATGTATTAAATATCTATACATAAATTATTTAAAGCTAAACAAATAATACTAATATATATTTGAACAATTTAAAAAATACGTATTTAAAGAAAAAATACACTATTCCCACTCCAACCTGTGCAACAGTAGGGAAAGTACTTCACAACAAACACAACATTTTAATAACCCTACTAGTTGACCAGAAATATAGAGCTCTTAATATAAAAAGTATATATATAAAATTAAAAGCACAATTAAACAATTTACATGATAATGAAACATTTTAATAATTAATTTTGAATTATAAAAACGTTATTAATTTATTATTCAGTTAAGTTCACACTATACTCCCACAAACCTAGCAGCCCACACTTAAAATATAACTAAAATAAAGAATTATAACACAATTAACATATCTAGTGATCAATTAAATATTTATTAATAAATGAATAGATAATTATAGTCTAACTTCCCACTCTATGCCCCTACAAACACAGCAGCCCACACCTAATATATAACTATTAAACTATTTTCATAAGTAATAATAAATTAAATAATAATACATTAATAATTAATTGTTAATGAATTATTACTTAACCTCCCACCGTATACCCCTACAAACCCAACAACCCGCACCTAAAAGAAACTTTAAAAATATAAGATTTACACAATTTACATAATTAACAATCAAATAATGAATAGAAAATTAATGAATTATTAAACAATTATTACTCTAACTTCCCACCCTATACCCCTACAAACTCAACAACCCGCACCTAAAATATAACTTTACAAAAATAATAATTAAACAATTTAAATAATTACTATCAATTAAATAATTAATAAATTGATCATTATTCAATTATTACTTTATTAACTTCCCACCCTATACCCCTACAAACCCAACGACCTACACCTAAAATATGATTTAAAACAATATAATAATTACACAATCTACATAATTATCATTAAATAATTAATACTAAAATTAAAATGTATTATTAATTGATTATATTTAACTTCCCACCCTGTACCCCTACAAGCCTCACAACCCGCTACAACACTACAAATTACTATTAACAATTAAATTAAAAATTATAAATAATTTGAAACTACAAACTATATTTAAAACTATTGTCAACAATTAGACAAACAATATTTAACATAAAATTAATATATGAACTAAAACACAAAGATAATTAAAAACACACATATTCTTAAACGATGTTACTTACCTAAAAAATCGATATTCTGCTCAACGATATTTCGTCATCACGATGTGTCACAATATAAACAAGCATTGGCATAGCCAATAGGTCTCGCCTTTTGGATTTTATAAGTGTTTAGTCAGAGCTATTGGCTTTGCCAGTGTATTTAAGCTATGTTGTAGAGTAGTGTGGCTGTTGTGCAGCATGTTGCAAAGTTATAATAAGCTTTATAAGCATTCTTGTTACCTTATATATAATTAAAAAGATATTATGAATAACTCAATAACAGTTATCACGGAGAGAGAGGGAGGAAGTGAGATAGTGAGTGAGTGGAAAAGAGTGTGTGTGTGAGAGAGATTGAGAGAGAGGGTAAGTGGGAGAGAGAAAGAGTGAGAGAGAGAGAGTGAGTGGGAGAGAGAGTGTGTGTGTGAGGGAGAGGGAGTGAGAGAGAGGGTAAGTGGGAGAGGGAGTGAGAGAGCGTGAGTGGGAGAGTGTGTGTGAGAGAGAGGGAGTGAGCGAGAGTGTGAGGGAGAGTGTGCATGGGAGAGAGAGTGTGCATGGGAGAGTGTGTGTGAGAGAGAGAGAGAGAGACTTAGGGGCCGATTCTGATTCGGGCCGGAAATCTCTCCGACCGAGCCGGATCCGGAGAGATTTCCGACCGAATCGGACCCGTGCAGCCCGACCGAACGAGTACGATGCGCACGTATGCCATCGGACTCGAGTCGGTCGGACTCCCATTGAAGTCAATGGGAGCCTGTCGTACAACGCGTACGCGGGCTCCCATTGACTCAATGGGTGCGAGGCGGACAAGTGCGCCCCCTGCAGCGTGTACGCGGCGAAGCGACTCGCGCCGTACACGCACAGGTAGGGGGGACCCATGGTTCCCCCCTGTGTGCGACTCGCGCGGCTACGCGTACAGGGGGGGGTCCGACACGGACCCCCGAAGTACGGCTCCGACTGCTCTTTCGAGCCGGAGTGCGCGGCTCGGTCGGACTGCTCGCGGCGCGCATCGTACTTACCCGGCCGGGGAACGTCTCCATTGCGCGGTGCGAGTCGAGTCCGTGCGAGTCAGTCGGTGCGGTTAGACCCGGGAACGAGTCGGTCGGAGCGGTCGGCGATTTCGCATCGTGCTCGGACGCGCGTACGAATCGGTCGGGAAATAGGGCTCCGAATCGGATCCGGTTGAGCCGAATCCGATTCGGAGCCCTACCGGCCGAGATCGGAATCTGCCCCTTAGACAATATAAACATCTCTACTATAGAGTACTGGATGTGATGTTTTACTGTAGGAAATAACCCGATACCTCACACCCACACAAAGGTCTGCTACAATTCCCACAATTGGCAACACTGTTACATCAAACCGGAAATAGGTGGTCTGGAACTCTTCCTCCCCTAAAAGACACCCAGAGCAAAAAAAAACAAACACAAAGGAGCTCCCTGCCACCCCTCTCCGATACCCACATACCAGATACCCTTCTATCGGAAATCCCCCTGAAACTGAATGCAACAATCTGCCCCGCTAGCGCCAAGAGGCCAATGAATTAGTGAACGCAGCACTACCGAAACGCTTAGCAGATGTGTGCTTCCTAACCACTCCAAAGCCCTTTTGCAGAAGCCCGTGGCCCTTTGGCTGCTCCCGGGCTCGGGGGCCTGTGCGCGATGATCCGGGTGAAACGATGCCAGTGGTTCCCGGAGCTGCAGAAGGCCTCGCTCGTCCATGGAAAGAGACGTCTCCCCGAGCACTTATTAACCGGCCAGCACAGCCCCTGCCCGGCCATCCCCGTAAAAGCCGAGATTGTCTTGCGCGCGCGGCCCTGCTGTTTCAGCAGCGCGCTTGCATGTTGTGTGATAAACCCCGGGATCTGCCGCGGCGCTGGAAGGTGTGCTCACATCTGTAAAATATATATGAAAAAGTATATATCTTTTCAGCACTAATGATACACCACTACCTGAATCAAAGTTATGGGCCCAAGCTGCAGGTGAATTCCTATTACAGGGGGACGACGCTTAACCCAACATTCCATTATTTCAATTTAATACATGCCCTCCATTCTCCATCACAGAAACACAACAGAGAAAAAAATATACCAGCTTTCTCTACACTAGAAAGAGCATGCAACTAATGAGTAAACCGACTCTAATAGTGGTAGATAATATATGGCTAACTGTAACATGGTTCTACTTTTCTGACAATGAAGCAGTGTTTGGAAGAGGGAATTCCTATGAAGTGCTGCAGGGTGGGTGATGCGCTTCTGTACTCTCCAGTGAACGGTGAAAGAGGGAGTAACTGAATTTGTGCCTTGACACATTGTACAGTAAGTGCCGCCTCTAAAGAGGCTGCCACCTGCAGTAGCCGAAGGGATTAGAGGAGTAAATAACTGCTCCCCATAACCGCGGAGTTTAGTTGAAGTCTCAAAGGAGACGTTACCAGACTTTATTTAATTTAACATTGTTTCTGCCTCAAAGCAGAGACCACGCATGCTACCGAGCTTCCCTTGTTTTCGGGCTCGGATGTTCTCAGCCAGACGTCTGAGTCGGTCCGAGTCGTGGGTGTTGAGATGGAGTGGAGGAGGGCGGTTCTGTTTATGGAAATCTGACCCGAAGTGAAATATAGAGCCGTCAGGTTCTACTGCAGTCAGTGCCTTAGAAGATGATCCGGCGGTTATTCATCCGCAGTTTTTTATGCACGCGCCGCCGAGCAGTCTTGGGCCTGCTGAAACCTGCTTGTGCCAGCTGATTTCACAGCACGTTCTCTTCTCGTGGCCAGATGACGCCTCGACTGATCCGCTGCCCAGTGCGCCGATGACGAAACAGAGGCGACCCCGAGAGGTGGGGGTTAAGCCAGTCTTCAAAGGTGCACAGCAGTGGCTGAAAGAAGCCTCGTCTTACCTGCTTCTCGAAGTGGAATACAATATAAAGATCTGAGACAAAATTCCCCAGACTCGTTTTGCCTCCAGGCTCAGACTTCAGACACTGTCTGCTCTGTGGTGTTTTCAGACATTTACCACTTTTCCCACAGTGACAGCAAACAGCTGTGATAGTGAGGCGCCTAAGGAAAGAAAGGTAACCCTAAATACCTGAAGAGGTGAGACAGAAAATGAGAAAAAAATAACGTGTCCGAAACAGCAAGGTCCAGCTTGGTGTCGTAAACCGCCCAGACCTGGGTTTAAACGAGGTTCTTCGTTCTATGCGCGTGACGGTGTGTCGAAGCATGAGCTGACACGATGACAGCCTGTTGCATCAGCAGAGCACACCCTGTCGTTGAAAGCCCCGTGGACCTCTACAATGCAACACAAGTTTGACGAGGGAGGAGGAGGCAGCAGGGGGAGGGGAGAGAGATAGGGGGCCTGCGCCTGTTTCCCTTGCGGGAGCGAGCTTTGGCACCATCTGTTTGCAAGTTAATTACAAACAGATGGTTTCAAAGCTCGCTCCCGCAAGGAAATCGCCAAACGTGCATGCGTTGCCATTGAAAGCAATGCAATGCGTGCACGTTTTTGGGCGAAAAACCAAATCGATTTCAAGAGGTCTCCTCCTATGCAGCGCATGCGCGCTGCGTAGGCGAGACCTAAAAACTCAATATTTGTGTATCTTGATATCTATAATTCGATATTTTGTCCAAATACCAGAAAAGCCCTAGGTGCGTGCATCCATGGTGAGAGTTCCCATTAATTCAAGCTTGTGGGGCGTGGGTACCGTGCTTAGGGGTAGTGCCAACCACAGGCGATCCAGGTTTAGGGTGAGCTGATCTTGTAATGTAGCACCTATGGGAGTCTCCTGTGCGGCCCTCTGTGCACAAGGACGCTGCTGCGTGTTGAACTCAAGCGAGAGAATTCCTCCATCTGCGTGCGTTGTTCAGTGTGACTGCTAGTATTTTTAGTCTCTGTTGTGCTGAGCAGGAGCCAGTGAAGTAGTTCAAAGTCGGAAGGTCCTTCCGGGAGGAGGTGCAGGATGGTTCATTCCTCACCGACCATGTTCAAAAATTGAGGTCGGCCTCGCCATCATGCTGTGGGTCACGAGGAGGCACCAAGATGGCTGCCGCCAAGTGCTCTCTCCCTGGCTGTGCCATGGACTAGCGCCACCTCCTTCTCGCTTCTGATGCACCAAAGACTGCTCTCTAGAGGCTGCTGGTGCTTATGTCTCCATTGCCTCACTTCCACCGCAGAGCCCTGAAAACGTGACCGAAGATCAAATAAAAGGAATTTGAGTCAGGAGTTCATTGATCAGACGCCATGTTTGTCGGACCGCGGTAACACCCATTTTTATTTTGTAACTTTTTAACTAATTTCTGCCCCATCTGATGAATAATTTTAGTCTTTTGTAATGGATGTTAGTGGACTGAGTTACAATTCGAGAGAGTTAGAAATTTAACTTTAAATAAACCACCACAACTGACAAAAGGGGAAATCTCATAGATGTTAAAAGGATGAAGCCTGGTGGAACTTAATACTCTGTTAACTAGGACTCATGGTATTCATTATCCATGTTTCTTCCTCAAACTACCCACAGAATCCATAATTGGCCTTAATGCCAACATTCAAATGTCTTTCAGGTGCATGCTACACATATGTGAAATTTAAGAGAATACTAAATATATCCTTTTCAACAAGGAAAGGCAACAAGAATACTATACAGAAATGGCTTTCATGCACACCAACAAAATATTGATCCAATTAAATATTTCACCCCTTCAGTCCTCCTTTTTGGCCTGCCCCCTAGCTGCATTACCTATCTCATCTCCTGCCCATAGCTTAACTAGTTGAGTATGTGCACTTATTTACAGCTCTGGGTGCCTCCTAGCCAGTCTCTCTGTCCTGGCTCCTCTATAGGCTGGGCACAGGCGTAAGAAATTTTGTGGATCTTCTGAATCTCCTACATACACACCCTAATCCGTGGCTAGATTGTGCTGACTCTGGCCAGTTTGTTCCCGAGCTGAAGACTGTCTGCTCTCACCATGGAAAACTGTGTCCTTTCTTGGGGATTTGTGAGAGAGTAATTAAATTGAGGTATTTGCTCATTCTGATCAAGCTGGCGTTCTCTACTCTTTGTAATATCAGGCCTTATCATAATATTTGTGTCTAAAATGCAGTTTTATTATCAGTTAGCAGATTATAAGTGAAACAAGAAAAATTAAAATCTTTTAAAACACAATGCCCATGAAAATAACTTGGGGCCTGATTACAAGTTGAGGTGTTATTGCCCAGGATAAATAATGATACAATGGGGTATGTTACTTCTTAGTTGCTATAAATAACACGTATTATGAGATTATGGGGAATAACATGCGGATATTGGTGTTTAACGCACCAAAATCCGCATGGTATGGCAAATACCGTATGTTTTCTCTTCTATTAAGTTTCGTCAGGTTTGACCTGCTGAAATTTCACGAATGTTGGGTTGTTTAACGCATTCATTATTTATCAGACGCGTTATATAAAGCCAAACTCATAATTCCGTCATGTGCGTAAACAGGGGTTTAAGCATAGGACGGAATCAACCACCCAATTTGTAATCAGGCCCTTAATACTTGGGGCCTGATTCCTATCTCGTTTGGAAAGCATACCGACCGAATCGGTTCTGGAATGCTTTCCGTACGACTTGGATCGGGGGAGTCCGACCGAGTATGATGCATCCGTATGCATCCGGATAGGATTCGGTCGGACTCCCATTGACTTCAATGGGAGCCTGTGTTCCGAACGTGAACACAGGCTCCCATTGAAGAAAGGGGTGGCTGGGGAAAATCGTGCACCGATTCTGGCAGCCGGTTCGTTCTGGGTCAACCGAATCGGAAAGGCTATCCGAATGGGTCATCGTACTCGCTCGTTCGGAAACCAAGTCCATAGAGCTGTACGAATCGGCTCCGGAAAGGCTCGACCTGTCCGAATGCCTTTTGTAACTGATTCGGTCAGCCCTTACAGTTTCCAGGCTTTGTACTTGGTCGTTCGGACCTGGGAACGAGTCGGTCGGAAACAAGGGCTCCGGATCGGATTCGGCAAACCTGAATCTGATTCTGAGCCCTTCCGACCGACATCGGAATCAACGCATTAATTCTGTAAGACGCTGTGAGTCCTGTTCATTGCTGCTGCACACCTTGACTTGTCAGCAACAATAAAAAAAAATCCATACCCTGCTTCAGGTTGTTGTGCATATTCTACTAGTGTCTAGATAGTTATAGTTAAAATGTTTTTCTATGCCAGTGTTTATAAACATGCTTATATTTCTGTCACTAATGGTTCGAAATGTGATCCATACCTGTAGCTTTCCTTGTGTTTCTTGCCATAATCCTTCCCTTCTTCCCTTCTTGCCTACTTCCCCTCATTTCTAGCTCTTTCCATTTGTGTCCCCTAAATGTCTCCCTTTTTGTCCTCCCTCTCTGTCTCCATCCAATACTCCCTTCCTACATTCCCTTCTTTGTCTCTTTCCCTTTCTGCCTCCCTTACTTCTATTCCTCCATCTCCTTAGGGATCGCTCTATCTTTTTCCTTTGCTCTGCACCACTTCACACACAATGTTACAGGTTTTGGCTTAAATAAAAGTTTTAGTAGTGTGAAATGATCCAGCAGATTCTAAGGAAATCACTTTTCAGTGTGCACGGGTTGGCCTAATTCTTTTAAATCAAACACACTAAAGATGATGGGAGAAAGCATTGGCATTCCCTCTGGGTAGCATTCCAAACTAGAATATCTCACCTACTCTGCCACTCTAGACAGATGACTGCATTCTGCAAACAGTAGTCAACCATCTCTTCATGGGAACAGTCCATTCTGATCTGCCAGACAGGGCCTCCTCCAAAAGGGAACATAAGCAGCCCTGACTGGTTTCTGCCTTGTTAGGTCTCACCAGTGAGATGTTGCTTGCATCTTGTTGCACAGCGAACAACCGGCCCACGTTTCGGTATACCGGGTCATCTACACCACTTGCAAACACCATCAAGACCATGAGCACAATACACTCCGGCTCCCTGTCAGACCCTTTCCCGCACCACATCTTCAACAAAGCCAGCAGCTCCATCGCACCCCACCTGTGCAACGTCATCAATCTCTCCTTCGAGACCGCGACCTTCCCAGAGAGCTGGAAACACGCAGAGATCAACGCCCTACTCAAAAAACCCAAGGCGGACCCGAGAGACCTCAAGAACTTCCGGCCCATCTCCCTGTTTCCGTTCCCAGCCAAGGTCATCGAGAAGATCGTCAACAAACAGCTAACCCGATACCTCGAAGAAAACAGCATCCTGGACCCATCCCAATCGGGGTTCCGCAGCAACCACAGCACTGAGACTGCCCTCATCGCCGCCACCGACGACATCAGGATCCTGCTGGACAACGGTGAGACCGCAGCCCTCATCCTGCTGGACCTCTCCGCCGCCTTCGACACTGTCTGCCACTGCACTCTACGCGCACGCCTCCACGACGCAGGGATCCGAGACAAGGCCCTGGAATGGGCCACCTCCTTCCTCGCCGGCAGAACCCAGAGAGTCCGCCTCCCACCATTCCGATCCGAAGCCTCGGATATCATCTGGGGCGTACCCCAGGGATCGTCCCTCAGCCCAACACTGTTCAACATCTACATGGCCCCGCTCGCACGCATCGCCAGACAGCACGACCTCAACATAATCTCCTACGCCGACGACACTCAACTGATCCTCTCCCTCACCAAGGACCCCCTCGCCGCCAAATCCAACCTCCATGAAGGAATGAAGGCCGTCGCCGATTGGATGAAGATCAGCCGACTAAAACTGAACACGGAGAAGACAGAGGTCCTCATCCTCGGCTCCAACCCCTCAGCCTGGGACGACTCCTGGTGGCCAACGACGCTGGGAGCAGCCCCGACACCCACCGACCACGCACGCAACCTGGGAGTCATCCTCGACTCAACGCTCTCCATGGCCAAGCAAGTCAACGCAGTCTCATCCTCCTGCTTCAACACCCTCCGCATGCTTCGCAAGATCTACAGGTGGATCCCGACAGACACAAGAAGAACAGTCACCCAGGCCCTCGTCAGTAGCAGACTTGACTATGGGAACGCCCTCTACGCGGGAGCCCCGGCCAAGCTCATCAAGCGACTGCAACGCATACAAAACGCCTCCGCACGCCTGATCCTCGATGTACCACGCCACAGCCACATCACCCCCCACCTGAGGAACCTGCACTGGCTCCCCGTCGACAGGAGAATCTCCTTCAAACTCCTCATCCACGTACACAAGGCACTCCACAAGACTGGCCCAGCCTACCTCAACAGACGACTCCTCTTCTACGTCCCCAACCGCCAACTCCGCTCCGCCGACCTCTCCCTCGCCACCGTCCCTCGCATTCGAAGAACTACCACCGGCGGCAGATCCTTCTCCCACCTCGCCGCCAAGACCTGGAACACCCTTCCACTAAGCCTACGACAGACCCAAGACCTGAGGCTACTCAAGACCTGGTTGTTCGACCAGTAGCAGCACCCCCCCCCCCTTTTTTTCCCTAGCGCCTTGAGACCCTCGCGGGTAAGTAGTGCGCTTTACAAATTCTGTGATTGATTGATTGATTGGTTAGCATTCCAACCCATTTATTTTCACCCACTTTGCCACTTTAGGCAGAGGACCCCCTTATACAGGTCAGTGCTGACCCTGCTCCTTATGGAAACCGTCCATCTTGACGGCCAGGTGAAGCCCCTTCCAGAGGGGAATACAAGCAACTCTTACAAGTTTCACCCCTGTTAGACCTTATCAGAGAGTTATAGCTTGGATCAAGAAAGGGACTTTGTTGCAGTAGTGATCCTATGTGTGACTGGTATTCCCAGATGTGGGTACCATCCTCACTGTACCACAGGACTCAAGCAATACCTCACTGAGGAGGCCTTAGCAGGCCGAAACCAGTCTGGTGTTGCTTGTGTTGCCAATTGGAGGGAGCCTCCTGGCCTGGCAGTTCGGGCTGGACTGTTGCTATTGGAGGAGGAGCAAGATTGATTTGCAGATGGCTGGCCCCTGTCTAAAGAGACATAGTGGGTGAAATATGATGGTATGGAATGCAGCCTGATCAATCGCAAGTGGCAGTGGCTATGATTTCTTCAGGTATTCCGTCTTTCATTTTGGTGTTCATTGCAGTTCTTTTAAAGGCAGCTTTGATGCGTTTAGAAATGCAGCAAATAACCTATTTTAATTCACATTCTCAGCAGAGAACCTACAGTTGGGTACACCATTCCATAAAAGCAGAACAGACTTCAAGTGAATGCCTCTTGTGGTCTTTGGTTAATGAGTTGGATTACTTCATCATGTTGGATATTTTAAGTTTTCTGCTAAACATATAGGGCCAGATTTACTACCTTTTCAAGCAACGCAGAGAAGAAATGCAATTTGCTGTGCTGTGTTTCATGAAAAGGAGAGAAAAGAAATGCGCCATATCGGCTAAGATATGGTGGACTTCTGCTTTCTCATAGCGCTGGCACACTTCAGGCAGCCTAGTGCCAACGCAGGCACCCTTGCACCATGGTGCAAGGGTGCCTGCATTACAAGGAGAATTGTGCCTGTGTTACAAGGAGAATTGTGCCTGTGCAAGAAGGGATACTTTCCTGCACAAAAACAATCTCTCAAGGTACTTTCCTCTTTGTATGTGAGCTGCAGATTGCAGCACACATAGAAAGAGGAAATAACGAGGAAAAAAAAAAGATTTTTCTCCTCATTATGCCATCCTCTGGGAGGCCTTTGTAATTCTGGGATTGCGTAAAATCCATGGGTGGATGCATGGGAACGCCCATGCTCCACCCATGGAACGACTCCCAGAATGAAATGTAACCCAATGCCGTTTCATTGCTTTATATATATATTTTTTTTACAAAGCCACGCAAGGCGGTGCCAATCGCCCCTTGCGTGGCTTTGTAAATATCTATTAGCATTTTGCTTCATGGATGCGCCACGAAAGTGATGCAACCATGATGCAAAATGTTAGTAAATTTGGCCCATCGTTCGGTGTTTGAAGCAGAGAGCCTGTGAATGAAGTGTAGATTGGCAAAGGCATGGCTAAGGAAGTTTAGAATAATGTGCCAGTGATTGTTGCTTTGCATCGAAGATTACAAGCTCTGGCCTTTTTTTGAAAGCCTTATTGTCTGGGTGGATTTCATACACTTGTAAGCTGTCTCTAGTTGATGGAAATGTTGTTTGACAGTCATAAATATGTAATTTTACTCATCTGGGTTAGAGGTTCTAGTTTTAAGACTGCAAGGTTATGTTGGTAGCGTTGGTTGTGTTTGGAGGTGAGAAGGTGATGGGCTTTAGACGGTTTAAAAGTGGTAGAGTCATATAGGGAGATACTGACGTACATCTGGAGAACGTGAGGTTGTGCCCTTTATATATGACTGTTAGGGCATTAGGTTGTCAGTGGAGTAGAAGTACTGAAACCTAAAGGACGGGTCGGCTTTCAGGACTTCTGACAGTGTTAATGATGAGTTTTTGGATGAATGCTTTGATGAATTACCAAATGGGTGTAGAAAAGGGTATAATGATGTTGGTTGCATGGTGCCTTGAGGGTTTAGGGGAATTTAGTTTTGTGATGTCAGCTTTCCTCTCCTTATTGTTTATTTTAGCACTCTGATTTTAATTTTTTTTTATTTGGTTGTCAAACTGCTGTGACATTCGATTGCACTGCCATTTTAAGGTCATTGCAATCACCTTGAAGTGGTGCGATTGTGGTTTGAAAATTGGGGCATAGCAAGCCCCAGAAGTCATTTGGCTTCTCTTTTTATTTATTTATTTTTAGGTTTATTTATTTGGGTGTTGCCAGTGCGGGATAGGGGTGTCTACGTAGGATGCCAAGCTTCCATAGATCATTCTTTCCAATTCTTTTCCGCTTTTCACTATTGTCTTTACCAAGCTCTGGCCGCGCTGACCTGGGCAGTATTCAGATTCCCCAGTTGTCATTTTTCTGTATTCACATGCAGGAGATGGAGAACCACTTTGGTGGAGCTGCTAATACATTTGAGAAGTGAAAGAGGCGTCCTGGCCTCTCTGAGATGTATTAAGAAAATGTTCCCTGGCTCTTGAGGAAGTCCAGGAGTAGTGACCATTGGGGGTGGCCCATACGTCTCCATGGTCATAGTGCTAAGCCATGGGTAGTGTGCCCATACGTCCTTGCCCGAAGTCAGAGCCTGTGTGATTTCCTTTGTGGCGGCAATGGGGTGTTGATGACACTAGCCGGACTTCCACAACGCCTGTAGTGCGAGTGAAGTGTGCACCTATTTCCTCAACCTTTTAACAAGACTGGGAAGCAGTTCAATATGTCACCCCGGCTCTTGAGCAAGCAAGACCAGGGTATATTTTTAAACACCCTAGGTAGCGGTGGACTGAGGGGGTGGGGGGAGTGTAAGTAATTTTAGATCCAAATTTCTCCATGACAGCCATGACAGCAAGGGTGATAATACAGAAGTGCCTTTGCTAAATGCAGCAGCAGATATCCTGCTGTGCTGCAGCTTTTTACTCCTCCCATTGTTTGCAACCATCAAGAGGGTTTTTTTTAATGTAAGGGGGACTTTAGTCCTCCTCACACAAAAAATAAACCACATTTTGACTTTCATTTGTGAAAGATTTAGCATGTTTGTTGTGGGAAAAACAGCCCCTTTATCTTTGTTTACTCTTTTGTTTTTCATGTTGGCAATTAAATCGGATGGGATTTGACTTCCTTTTCCATCTTTGCAGTGTCCAAGTGACTTTGAAGAAGAGCAACCAGATATCTTCTGAACAGTCCTACATCTTGGATGCATTCCTTGTGTCCTGACAGCTGGATAGTAGCAGGCTTCCCCAGTGTCTTTGAAAGGTACGGCACAGAGTTGATGACATTACTCTGTGTGCTTTCAGTGAAGCCTCCCGCCAACTGATTCACCAACCGCAGGTCTGATGATAGCCTTGAACTCCCTGCTTTGGACATGGAGTGGTCCATAACAGCCAGTCAGAGGAGCTCGCATGCATATCATACAGTATCCAAAGCATTCTTTTGCTGCTTGTTTCATTGCTCAGCTTTCTATGTTTATTAACAGTTCAGTTTTTTTTTTATTAGAAACAAGAAGTTGGGACCAGCAAATGGTTTGAAAGCATTTGAAAGCATTTGGCAAGGATAATCTTATCAAAGATCGCACCAAAAAGTATATTTTTGAAGGGAAAATGCGTAAGGCCGAGAAAGGTGGATTGCCTTATCAAATGTATAGCTTATAACTTGCAGAGCCTTGAAAACGGCTCGAAATATGATCGACATTTGCTGACAAAAGATGAAGAGGCTAGAAGTTGTACTTTGTCAATAACGTGTAAAGTCTACAATTCATTACCGATTGCACATGTAAGCTAAAAAAAAAAAAAAGGCCCAGCCACCATACACTGGAAGACCGCACTTTCTGGTTAGATCCACCACTAGCTGCATTTGAAATGAAAATGACATGGCTTTGTTACTGCCAGACATCACCCTACTAAGCAAGGATTCCTCTCTGGCTTTCTGGGCTGCTTCTGCACATCACATAACCCCATCATTTATTGTGAGGCTCCCATCAGTTTTGATGGTGAATTTAAACGCAGTGGTTTTTCGTTTTCTTCTAAATTGTCCTACCATCCTGGAGAGGGTGGAAGTTGAGTGAGGGAGGGAGAGTGCAAGCTCTCCTTTGTATCCCAAATGGCACTGACCCAGATAACTGCTAGCAGGAGACAGCATATCTGTGGTATGTGTTGGTGCCTCGTAGTCAGAATGTGTGGAGAGAAGGTAGACAAGGGATGTTGATTGGCTGGATGTTTGAATTGGTCAGCAGTTACAGCTATCCGTGGATCTTGACTGTTACTTCTCCTTGTTGCTCCAGCTGTATGGTCATTCTTAACACAGGCCACCATTTATTCCTAGGGAATGTGTTTCATTGAAGAGTACCATCACAGCAATGATGACGATTGGATATGGCGTGGGGGCTGTTTGGCTCCAAAAGAAATGTTTTGAGAAAATGAAGAAAGAGTGTACTTCACAAAGGAAATTGTCCTTACTCATACTTTTCTTGGGCACTGTTGAGTTAAAGGAATTTTACAATCTTCGAGTTTTGGATAATGCAGGGAATTTGAATGTATGCTAGGTTGCTATACTGTATATTCAAGAGCGGTATGGGGAAAAAAGTGAATATATTGTTGGAGAAGTATGTTTTACTTGAGTAGTCCGAGAGAAGGTAGAGATGTAGCAGCCTTAAGAGCTTAGCAGTGTTGTGCAATCTTGAGCACATCACCTATGAGTAGGTTTTGCGGGCCCAACTACTGATTAAACAAAATAGAAAAAAGTACAGGGAAGGCTGTGGGTGGACTCTGCTACTACAATGAGGGGTGCCATCAATGCTGCTGGGAATATTGAATTGGACGTACGTCCAAGAAGTGCATAGGGAGATGAATAGTATGGTGGTGAATGCAATAGCAAAAAGCATTAGTTATAGCAAGAAACCAGATGGGAAGAGTGGAATTGATGTGCATGAGAAAAAGAAGGAAAGTCATTGTTCGAGATGTGGCAGTTTTTCTCATATGGAGAATGCTAAAAAATGTCCTGTCATTTAAAGTGCACAATCGCTGCAAGAAGAGGAGAAGTGTCGGCACAGTATGCAAGGAATTTGGTCACAGACTCAATTGTGTGATGGTAAATAAGGATGTGGGGTTTATGGATGAAGGTGTGGTTGATGAAGTGACCTTGTGCTTGGGTGATGTAATCTTAAAGGCAGGGTTCTGCCCAAATTTTTGCGGTACTGGTGGATGGTAAAGCAGTAACCAAAATGTGAGACTCACCTGTATGGTACCCTGTTGCAGACAACTCACTTTTTTGAAGACTGTGGTTTTACAGGATATCGGAACTGAACAGTGTGTGTCCTCCATGTTAATGGGGGCAAAAATAGAACTTGAGGTGTTCTTCTGGTCCGACCTAGATTTTGAGGGTAGATGGACTAGAGGGAAGGTATTTGTGTCTACAAAGTAGGAATCCATTTTGAGTTGACCTCAACACAAGGAGCTGGGTATTTGATCAGATCCAAGGCCCGACTCAGCAGTGTATGCGGTGGTGACAGTACGACTTATAAAGGAAGTTATTTTTTTCCTTGAGGAAGAGTACAGAGAGGTGTTCATGAGGGACTTGGAGAACGTTAAAGAATTTAGACATAAAATTGTGGTATAAGCTGGATGCCATACCAATGAGGCAGAAAGTGAGGAATGTTGCTCTAATGTATAGGGATATGTTTAATAAAAGTTTTAGAAGACTTATGCTCAAAGGACAGAGGTTAGACTGGCTTTCACCTAAATGCCTATCATTGAAGAGCTCTGGGAAATTAAGGATTTGTTTGGACTTGTGATATTTAAATAAAGCAATTTGATAGGCAGTTTTCCTTTTCCCAATTTACAGGAATTGTCATTATCCATTGCTGGAGTGACCATTTTTGCCTTACCTTTCTTAACATCTTCATACATTACAGCAACCAGAAATTCTTCTTCAACAACCTTGTCCAAATCAACAATGTAAGTAGTGCTTCCAGTGGTATAAGAAACACTGATGTTATCCCTAGCACACCCACTTTTAGTACTGCTGACCACTGAGGCGCTAATGATGTAAAACATACTGTGCGTACTAAGATGGCACCTAAAATGTCCAAATCTAATGGCACCCTGGCCCAAACGGTATCACCGGTTTCTTGAATAAGAATGTTTTACAATAGTGAGCATGCTGGCTCACTTAGATTTATAAAGCTTTGTTTTGACTGGTCACATTGCCAGATTCTTGACAAGGTTCTATATTACACCTGTTATATAAAAAAAGGAAAACAATGGGAAACCACTGTTCGTGGTTAATCGTTTACTTGATTTTGAGGCCAAGACCAGGATTCTCCATGGGGAATTGAAAACTTGGCTGAGCAATTACAGATTATTCAATTTTTCAAAGAAGGTTCAGGCCCAACTGCAGCATAGTCGATAATATTGTACACAGCCCTATATGGTCCATCAAGCCATAAATTTGCAGGAAGCCCCTGCGTTTACATGCTTGATTGACTACACGGACGCATTCAATGGGCTGGACCATGAAATACTATGGAAGAAGCTGTCAGTGTGGGGCATGTCTGCAGTTTTTTTTTTAAAGTCCATTATATCCCTTTTCTCTGAAACTTGGGTGAGATTTAAAATTGGTGATGGCACCAAAGTATCAAAAACAATATACACAAATACAGGGCTCAAACATGGATGTGTCCTGCTCCCACTATTATTCTGCCTGTTCACAGCTAAAATTTGTATAGCACTTGCGAAGGCCAGGACTGTTCATCCAAGAATCCGTTCACAAAAGATACAACTTCTGCAGTAGGTGGGTGAATTAGTCGTCCTTGATCAAACCCATGTGAGCCTCTAGCAAGCAATAAATGGATTAAATACGTACTATTAATCAACCAAGGTGCTGGCAAATAAGTCAAAATCTAATGGCATGGTCCTTGGTAGGCCTAAAACCTTGTCATGCGTTCTGTCCATGGCCCATTGTAGTTTTCCCTATCTTAGACCAACTGTGCATGACACAGGCCGCATTAGCTTTGCACACATTACTAGATAAACACGTTTGCTTTTGAGCCACATTACATTTTCACACAGGACCTGCTTTTGTTTTCTCGTTCTGCTCTTTCTTGGGATTTAGCCTGAACACAGACCACAAGGTCAAACAACAATGTCCCTTGTTATTGTGTTCTGGTCAGGCACTGGCACCTAGACACAGCACAGAAATGCAGCTTTTGTTTATGAGCATGTATACCTTGTCATATAGGTATGCATAGTAATGTAACACAGAGAGAGAGAGATTTTCTGAGAGAAGATCACGGCTGTATCCGAGATGTAGAACGTCCATCTGTGTATGCTAAGGTACAGGTCTGCTACTAATCCCAGAGATCTTTGCTGTATAATCAGTTTGCTTCTGTAGAAGGGGTAGGCTAATCTGTCTTATATTATGACATGGCTTTTCATAATAAATGGTTTACTGACTATGCTGTTGCTATTTTTGCTAGGCATTTGTTTTCGGATTGTGGCACGTATACTGCATTCTAGAGCACAATAGCATTCTAGAGCACGATAGCTTCCTTCGTGTCTGTCATATATCTTATTGTGGAAGTATGAGCGTGTGAGCGGAAAGGTGTATCCTGTTACCGCAATCCCTGAGAGGGTCGGGAGTGTTGTGTTCTGGGGTGTCAATTCCCTTGTCTCTCTAGATATGGGTGGGAGGGCAAGTGAGGCACTATAGTAGTTGGAGTCAGGCTCATGGTACTGAGGTGGTATGGTTACTCAGTTCCTTTCCCACTAATGTTCTATGGTCCCAAGCATAGTTCTGTTCCTGAGCAAAATCCCTGCAACAACCTAGGCCTACAAAATGTGGTATCTCAGATCTGCACCATTGAGCTATGCCACTTCATATACTCTTCTGGGAGTTAGGCTAACCGACAGGTGTGTATGAAAATCTTATCTGTCGACTTTGAGGAAAACTGGAGCCTCTTTAATGTTCACATTATGTAAGCTATGTACAGAGTTATAAAGCTCCTCCGCTGAAGGCATCTTAAGATTTATGAGACCTAAAGTTGCGCTAACATAAGGCTAACAAACCTTCCCAGCAAGATTTGAGTCTGTTCTGGATTCATTAAAATGCATATTCTTCAGTCTCCGATTCGTCTTGATTCTGTGTTACAAAAACAAGATATAGCCTTCAAGGTGGCCTTCATTAAATACTGCTGATATATCAGAAATTAGCCCAGGGTTCGCTAAAAGCGTTCTAAAACAAATTTATTTAGATCAGGCAGTAACTGATCTCTAGATGGAAAAATTTTAGGGCAAATACTTTTATCAAAATCTGTCTTAAAAGCTACGATAAAATCACAGCTGATGCGTTTTTCACATGCAGTGGACAAATATTTGCCAAATATTTCAAAATCAGACATGCTTATCTGAAAATTGGATCTTTTAATTGATTTACAACACAATATTTCAAAGACTTATGAAACAAATTAAGCAGACAAAATGTCATGCAAATGCACTTAATGCTATTTCCAACAATAGAATTCAGAGCTACCTGGCGCAAGCAATCGATCCAAGCACAACATTTAATATTATGTAATTATAGGAGGGAGTCAATTCTGCACATTTTATGCTCTTGCCAGAAGTGAAGACCGAAAGACAACGTTTTGTAAAAATATCTGTTTTAAAAATGTTTATTATAAAGTGTAGATATGAATTGAATCACTGTTTGAATACAGGGAACATAACAGAATTGTGCCGAGCAGCCACATTTTTTGACGCTGCTGTTAGGAACTTTCGCTTGTATCATTTTAGGGACTAATACATATAGTCCATTTTTGTATTACAGTGCTCCATAGATATTATCTCAGATATTATTGGCCAAGTAGGAGCATGCTTGAATATTCTGCTTTTGAAATATGATTAATTTCCCAGCCACATACATCACGTATTTTGCAGGGGGCAAAACATATTTTTTTTTCAGTAATGTCAAATATGAATCATTTTTATTTTTAAGCTCAGTCATTTTTATGTTTTGTAATGATTCTAATTAATCGTTTACTATCAAATTTATCTTCTTATTCATCTTGGTCTATTCTTGCATCTGTTTCTGGATCTTGTTTGTGATGCCTATAAAATGCTTGCCCCCTGTGTTGAGAGATTCATCTATGTGCTGTCATATCTGCCAATATTTCAAGTTGCCAAACTTACTGAATAGTTTGGGAAAGAACTTCATACATTGGTGTGTTGCAAACATTTGATAGAGAACTGTGTGAAGCGCCATCATTATAGGAGACATGAAGCTCAGTAAACCGCAAGTCCAAGCTCCAACCGTATAAGCACTGAGTTTTACTTAGCAATAATTATGCATGAGAATAGGCATTTTCTTCCATCCCTAAATGTAATTAAAGAGGTAGCATGTTTTGTAGACAGGCGGTCAGTGGGACGCATTTCTTTTGTATGGCAAGCAGTATAATTCGTCTCATTCAATAGTCTGTGACCTCTCCTTGAAATTCCTTCATGCTACTGTCATGAGCCTTGGCAAGAATGTCATCCAGCTAGTTGGGGTTCTCGAGTAACTTTTGCTACAAGTCAGGTGTTTCAACTCCAGCAATGATTAGTGACTTGAGAGGCATTGTCATTTGAGACAATACATTGGGGACAAGGCAGCTCCCCATTCCCACATGTAAAGCGCATTAATGCTCCTGTCGTGGCAGGATGGTGGTTCGCTATCTGCTTGCTGCTCATTGTACTGGTAAGAATATTGCCCTCCCATGTTATATTTGTTGAATATATACTTACAGGGATATGACATGTGGCAGTAGTTTGACCAGGCTTCTGACGATTCAAATGAAATATGTAGCGTTCACTATTGGGTTTTTTTTGGTAAAAAGTAAGTCAGTGAAATTTTCAGCTCGATGTACTTGTGACCGTCCTTCTCAACCAACTGGAACATAAAATCTGTTTTGTACAGACTTATGAGCACACCAGCGTATAAGTCGAAGTCCTTGATCTAGTGACTCCACCAGGTTCCCAGACTAATTGAGTCCTGAAGGCTGAACGGCAGAGGAACACTCAGAGCAAGAGCGCCAGAGGTGTGGTGCAGCAGCCAGGGCGGCTGACTCTGGAGCTCGGGGCTCCCGGTTCGATCCCCGGTGCCGGCAGTAGCTCATCAAAGCACCATGTGACTCTGGGCAATAGCTCGCTTAATCTTCCCGACGGCCCCCAGAGCCTTGAGACCCTTAGGGGTGATTAGTTTGCGCTGTACAAATACCAGGTCATTATTAGCAGATTTCTCTGGAGTAATGGGGCGCCTTCATCTTCCCGGTTGCTACCATGTTCAGTTTGTGTTCAGGACGACCTTCATGGGAGGGCAATATTCTTACCAGTACAATGAGCAGCAGGCAGATAGCGAACCACCATCCTGCCGTGACAGGAGCATTAATGCGCTTTGCATGTGGGAATGGGGAGCTGCCTTGTCCCCAATGTATTGTTTCAAATGACAATGCCATCAGGAAACTACAACATAGCTTTTTTGGTCACAAGGCAGGTATAAGGTAATAGACTGTTGTGTAGTTCTTAGGAACCCCCCAGGACCTGCACGTTTTGGATGACCTAAACTGAGGGCTTGGTGTCCCAACCGCTTCCGGACACCCCCACAGGATATGTCAGCCGTTAGACCAGCTAGCTCTACAGTGCCACTACCACCCCCCTGTATCTTACAGTGGTGTAGGTAGTCTCTGGCAACCACTGAACATGACTGCCCTGATTTCTCAGGGATCGTGGAAAACAGTGCAGTACTTTTCGCTCAGACACTCGTGCTTGCTTTCTCTCAGAAAATACACAGATGGCGGTTAGGACGTTTCAATAAGAGTTTATTGGTCCAGCGACAGCCTTGTGTAAAACATATGTGTTGCGACAATCAGGAGACAGAAGCATATGAATGAAATTGCTAGTACCAATATAGTAAATAGTAGATACATTTCTACCATAGTGCTAATAAGATGAACATAAACAGCTCAGATGAAAACAGTAGCACTTGCATACTCCTAAAATGCGCGCCCTAAGTAATTTGCCTAAATGTACCTAGCCTACAGGTGTAGGTGTATATGGGTATAGCTATGTGTATCTGTAGCCAAGAAACCCCCAGGGAAAAACCAGCCCCCTCACCTGATGGTTTAGAACGAAGGACCCCGTCTCTGCGTCGAGGTTGACAACGCGCAAGGGGTGTCAAAGATTCGGCATGCAGGACCCTGTCTCGGCTTGGAAGGAATTCTCCTCTAATTTGTAGGGGGGAGTGAGGGTCTTTTATACTAAAGTGGTCACTCCAGGGTTTTTTCTAGAATCGATATGTTTTTAAAACAATCATGGATGTTTTGAAAACAATCATAAATGTTTTGAAAACAATCACCAATGCTTTTCTAAACAAGTGCGATCATGCACAGCTGGCTGTTGGCCAAGGATGAAAAAAAGTGGTGACCCTTATACAGAATAAATCTGCCGTGCCTGGGGACATGTTTATGTACGTCAGGTACAGGGATTCTGATAGAAGACTAAGAGCCTGGTGTTGAAGAGACAGGAACAAGCTATTAGGTAAAAGGTCACCTGTTTAGAATCGTTCTAGTCGTGTGGATGGGATAATGTATGTAAAATGGGGTATACATGACAGGGCTATCCTAGAGGACATGACACCCATTCCTCATCAAAAGGTCAACAAGGTCAGCTAGGTAATGATACAGCTAACGCTATAAGGCATAAAATCGTTTATGATAAAAATATACTAAAAGCATTTTAAAAGCTTGAAAAAATGTCCATAAAAAAGTCATTTCTCCCTAAAAGCGCTCAAAAAGGCCCTCTAAACTCGTATATGTTGCGATTATTGCACTGAGCACCTTAAAAGCCATGAAGCTCAGTTAGAGCAGAGAAGAAAAATAAAACAAAGTCGCACTCCACCTTCAATTTGGTAAATGTTTAAAAAGTTGCCAAACGTTTCCCAGCACAGGAGAGGCCAGATTGTTTAAGAATCCTGCGCTGAAGACTCAACATTGCTAAACATCGTATCCGCAGGTGGCAGTCCCTCCAGTACTTCCAGTATCATGTCGAGTGAGCAAAGATGTTCATCTCTGGTTCCCACAGCAGCCGCCGGGGAAGAATAAGATGCCTGATACCGATGCCTGCATCTCTGGAGCAGAGCCAATTTCCCTTCCAACAGGAGTGGAAGCATCCCTTTGAGGCTCTAGAAATGCCGTCATCAACATGGGAATACCCTGTGGACAACTGCACGTGTGGGCCTGCAAAGGCGCCAGTAGCACGTCTATGTCCGGCGGCGCAACCAATGGATGTGTCAGACACCGGTCCAACACGCAGCCGAATCCGCAGAAGAGGCAATGGAACAGAGGCAGGACACAGTCTAGCCAGACCGGTCTGAAAGACAGGAACCAATGATCACTCGGCTCTTGAAGCTGAGGCGTAGTCAGGTAGAACACCGTGCGATCACGACAACGTTGTTCCAACAGTGTTCTCTCCATTTCTTGAGGTATTGCAATGTCCATTGCGAAGCAAGTGGATTAAAATCGGGATGCCCGCTACCGAAAGCAGGACCAAAGGAAGCCCTTCAAAAACGCTTCCAAGTATGGAGTGTATGAAGGCTGGAATTACTCCGAAGATGGTCTGTAAGGTTGTTAAGAGACCTGATCCAAGTCGTTTAAATAAGTGTACGATCCCACTCGTATCAGACATGTTAATGATACGATGAACCATTTCTCCGAAATGGATCGTACGGACCAGGGCCTGTATCTCTGCAGAAGACCTTGCAACCTGGAGATCAAAAGTCTCTCGGGCTGAAGTTAAGGCCACATTTTGTTGAAACAACATGGCTTTCATTCTGCTCAACTAATCAAGCCGTATACTGGAAACATTAAATGAAGGCCACAGTGGTGCCTCCCTAACTGTGCGAGCTGGGAGAAACAATACTTGCTTACATCAAACAAGCCTGAAGTTTACTGTGACTAGATATGCGATGCCTGGCGCCATTCCACAACAGCCTTGATCATTCAGCACTAAATAACTTCCTTTTGAAAGTAATTCAAAAACTGGATGAATCACTGCAGCTGGGGAGCCCTTCAAGTAGCAAGATAAGTTCCCTTTTGACACATTACACGTTCCATGAAGCGACACTTCTTTGCACACTAAAGACCCACTTAAAGCCTTCCCGCAGTCAGTACCACTTAAGAAAACTTCAGTGTCCTTATTTCTACACCTATATCCATACGGTAACTCATGTTTCCTATATGTATCCTTCACCTAATGCTTCATATCTGCCTGGTTGGATGTATCTAAGGCAGTATTGGAACTGAAATGCCGTGATTGGCAGTGTGATATAGGCATGAATTAACCATTCAGTAGGCTGTGACTCAGCTACTGTGAAAGGTAACTTCTCTAATCTTTCAATGAGCAGCATGGTGTACTTTGCATCTCTGCATGCCATAGTCCACTGTCTGTCGGTCAGATTATAAACCGAGAACAAACTTGTGCTGTTAATGTATCTCCATGGCACGTGGCCTGAAGGCAATGATTGCAGCTTCCAGCTTAAAAGCAATATGGAGCACAATTGAGATTGCCAATGTTGTAGAATAGACAAATCTTGTTCCATTATGTTGATTGCTGAGGACTAGGCCTGGGCGGTGAATTCCGCTCCGCTCGCGGAGTTTGCGGAGTTTCCCGCACTCCGCGTTACGCGGAGCTCGTGGAGTTCCGAAAAACTCCGCTTCGCGGAGCGGAGTTTTTTTCCTCGCTCGCGTTCACCAACGTCAAGTTGGCGAGCGCGAGCGTGGAAAATAAACCTCCCGGCGAGATTTCTCAACGCTGGGGGTCAGGTTTCTCATTGCGAGTGGTCGCGTATGCTCACGACCGCTCGCGTTGAGAAACTGCCCGTTCGCGTTGAGAAAGCTGCCCCTCGAGTAAAAATCTACTCGAGCGGCAGAAAAGGTAAGCTTGCGCTGTGCATGGTGCTGTTCGCAGTGATTGCACAGTGCGGACAAGCATCCGGCACTGTGCAATCACCGCGAACAACATTTTTCTATCGTACTCCGCCGCTCGCGGAGCTCCGCGTAGTGCGACAGAGTTTTTTTTGCACTTCGCGTAGTGCAACTCCGCGGACTCCGCCCAGGGTTACTGAGGACACAATGTTGCCCAGTGAATAAGTACGTGAAGAAAGTGTGGCCATACCATTGTCTACCACAGCCAGGGCCTTTTCTAGGTTAATCCTATCAATTTCATGTAATCTCTCAGTGCCATCCTGTTGGGAGACTTTCCATAGTTCATTGTAAATGGCATACAAGAAGCGTTTTTTACGCTGTTTCTTGGGACCCAGCAAGAAATCCCTAAGATCCATGTTGTCAGCTAGAAGGGACAAGTGTTGTTTCACTTGTTGTAGTGTTGAGGTTTTTAGCCATTCTAGGCACAACTTCCCAACACTATAAGAAGTCACTACCCCTGGTCATCTGTGTGTACATAGCGAGGGTCGGGCCAATGGATACTAAACCCTCTGGTGGTACCCTTGAATCTTGATTGACACCTATTTGTGTCTATAGGCCAAACCAACCATCCATTCCAATTGGGAGCTGAAGAATTGTATGTACCATTCTGTATCATTCTACCTAGTACCTACTCACTAATCAGTGTGTCATTCGATATACCCTCAATAGGTATGTATAAGGGGATGCGTGGTGTTTTCAGGTCTTTAATTTTTGCAAACCTGTAGCAGGTAGTTTGTTGTACTGTTCTGTTCAGGAATATTATCTGTAACGGTATGAGGCAAGCTCTAAATAAAGCCTCTGTTCCCTGAACCTGCCAATCTTTCGTCCCGCAGATGGATTTTGTGTCTATTTTGTCCCTCCAATAGTTGAAACCTTGTATAGACAGTTTGGAGATGAAAGGTGCTGAATATATGAGCTTGGTATTTGTCAGCATCATTTTCTTTGCAGTTGCATTAGTCTGTACTAACTTATAGTAGTATGACATTGGGTCCGATGTATTAAACCCTGAAAAGTATGCAAATTTCTGTGCGAATGTGGCAGAACTACCTTTTGGTGGTGTCGGGCAATGTTTCCTTTTATGATACGTGTTAACAGTGCATGGAACACTAGCCCTGTGCAAAAAGTGATGACCATAGTGCTGGTAGCAATACATACTGTCGAAGTCAGGTGTGTCTTCATACAATTCCCTGTAAGAAAATGCAACAGATTGTTCTAAATCTGAGAGCATAGTATTTACAGTCCCAATGTCCCAATCATCAGAGAGTGTACTCGGGGTAATGAAATCATTCATTGAAATTTTAAACGTGTGGAATTTTCACATGTTCAGTAGGACCAAATACATCATATGAAACCCTAACCCAAACTATACTATCCGGTTCTGGAACTGCTGAAATGTTCACTAGGTACAAGTATCTTTGTTCACGGTGTGATGACGTATGTGGTTTCAGAACCAAGTTCACAGGTTGTACTGCAGAGCGTTGTGGGAAGTAATGTCCATTCAGTAGCAGGAAAAAGACAGTCACTATACCAATCCAAATTAACAGGAACAGGATCCCTAATGCGAGCCAAAGATATAGCCAAGGGGACACAAAGTAAGTCTTTTCCAGCCAGAGATAGAATTGTCGAAGTTTTTCTTTTTTAGAGATGTGTGGCGTTTGTTCAGGTTCACTTGGATCTGAAGAAAAGTCATTGAAGTTGATGAAGTAGCCAGACGCAGTTCGATCTATCTTTGGGAGCTCAGCAGTGGTTGTAGAACTGGCAGTTGCTTTTTTTGAAGGCACGTTGATGTAAAGTTCATTATTGGGCCGAATTGCAAGTTGCGTTTCAGTAGTATTTTGGTGGTGTTCTGTTTCAACTGGTGTGATTCGTACTCCGTTATTGGCTACTCCTGCATCTTGCGCAGAGGAGTCTTGAAACGTTATTAGTCTTTCCATCTGAACTTCCTGTATAGTAGCGAGAGGAGATCTGCGGCTACTCCAGACTCCACGCGGCCTGCTGTTGAGAATCGGTCACACAGTGTGGTTTGATCAGATCAATGGAGACTAATTTCTTTTCCTTTCGGCCGGCAAGAGGTGGAAGAAGTACTGTTCTTGTTCCTTGAACCACCAGAACAGGTACAGGTGTTCTGTAGGATGGCCCAAACTCTTTCTTGTCCACGATATTTTCTCTGACCAGGTCCCCAACCTTTGGGAGCCAGACAGGTCTGGCCGGAACCGGTTTCACTTCCCCAGTGGCGGTGCGTTTGACTTGGATGTTGCTTTGTAATGCCCGGAATTCATTGAGTTCCTGTAAAACAGCCAAACGATCATTCAATTCAAATGGTTTTACATCCGCCACTGTGCTGGCACAATCGAGGTCAGGTACCCACATTCTTGTCCCAAACAGGATCTCATAGAGGGTACGTCCTCCCAAGGATTTTCTTGGCATATTATTCAGTGCCCTCTGGACCCCATATAGGTGATTGACCCAACTACCGCCTGCACCTAATACCCTTGCTGTTAAGGATTGCTTTAGGTCCCGGTTTTTCCTCTCCACCACCGAATTTCCCTTGGGAAGGTAGGGGAAGGAGTACCGCAAGGCCACGTCCATACCTTCCATGGCTTCCTTGTAAGCCCGAGAGCTAAACGCAGGGCCACAGTCGGAATGTAACGTGCCAATTGCATATGTCCTGATGAAGACTCGCAAATCCTTTATAACAGTTCGAGCGTCGGCCGAGCGCTGAGGTCAAACCCACAGAAATCTAGAGCATGAATCCACTGCCACCAAGATGTACTTGTAAGCCCCGTCTGAATTTAAGGGGATGCAGTGATCCAAATAGATACATGCGAGAGTGTTGTACCTGCTGCTCAGCCAGTGTGAGTGTGGTGTGGAATGTTGGTGCGTGATGATGCTGTGGAATGTTGGATGAGTGAGGCTGGCAGTTGGAGTATGGGCTGAGCGGCAGGAAGGCTGCTCCTGGCGGGGCTCTTTGTACCATTTACCTTGAACCTATTATCTGAATAAATACCATCTTAAGTTACCCTGGAACTGGATCTTCGTTTGTTCACAACATTTTGGCGACGATTTTACCAAGAAGAACCTACGTGTGCTACCTGATTGGACTATAACTTTGAAGCCTAAAGTAACTGGAAACTGAAGAAGAAGTTCTTAAAGAAGTTCCTCATGTTACTAAGTTCGACTTGTACAGCAAGCTGGCAGCCCTGAGCCCCACCAGTGACCACAAAACCGGTCGGCCCAAATGCGGGCGTGCCAGTTCCTGCTGGACTTTCGCTCTTCCTGGCTGCAGTAACCTTGGAAGAGGTGTCTGTGTCGAATTACCTTGGGAGAGTGTCTCCATCGAGAGGAGTTCCCCAGAGGTGCAATGAAGAGGAGTTCTCTAGAGGAGCAACAGGTATGAGGTTTCTCTCTACTCTGTGTCATGAACAGCTTTGATGAAGAAGGAGTCTCCCTCTGTCTTTGAGGGTAAGAGCGTTTTGGGGTGCTGCCACTTGAAGAGGTGTCCGTGTCGTGAGGAGCGCCAAGCCCCCAAAGCCCCGTGTGGAATTACATTTGCAACTAGTGGAAAAAGTCCCCGCTGTCCCTGTTTGGTGGACAGAGGAGCCCCTTTGTTCATGCCTTGAGGAGGAGCATCGAGTGAGGGGCTTGTAGTCCGTGTTATGGAGGTGCACCTTGGCTCAAGTGCTCCAGTGTTCGTGTCAAGTGGAGCAACATGTGTGAGCAGTCCCCTGGAGTGCGTGTCATGGGCGGCTTTGGGATGAGGAGTTTCCTCCGCTTTGTGTTTCCTGGTATCAGCTGTATTCCATGGATTGGCGCAGTGTTTTACGTGCTTCTGAGGTAACTGTGTCTCAACTTTCTACCGCTGTGCCTGCTTTTAGAACTTTCAAAATTGTTTTGTCAACAGTCACCTACCTTCAACTGCCATCCGTTGTCTCCAGCGCGAGCCCTGTCTTCGGCAGCTCGCGGTGTGTTCTGCTGCTTCTACGCTGTGATGCACGTTCTTGCATGTAGCCACCCGGTACGCTCCACTCGTACGTGTTCTTAGCGTGCTGCCTTCTTTCACCCTCGTTATGTTTCAAATGCCTGGTCCGCACGGAGACTTTCGTTCCTCCGATCTCTAGAATCTCTCTAGAGTTCCCTGTGTTTGCTTATTGTTTCCGTGCCTCATCTGGTTATGGTGGTTTGTGGTCGGAGCAACACCCTCGCTTCTGGAGAAAGACTGCTGCATCTGTTTGGGAGTGACTACTCTACTCCACTTCTGTGTCTTTGTCGCGGCACACCCCAAGAATGCTGGCACCGCTGACTTTGCGAATCCATTTTTATCACAACATCCTTGCTTGTTAGTTTTTGGGGTTTTGTTGTTGGAGACAAAATTTTGAATATGTAAACTTGATAGATGGGGTGTTCCAAAAAAAATGTACATTTCATGGTTGTGATGCTTCGCTCTAAATGTTTTAGTTCAGGGAACGGGTGGATCTCTTGCTTAAACACTTTAAGTTGGATGTTTAAAGCCATATTGTTTTTAGATTACTTGCGTGTGTGGGTTGACTTTTGGTCTAAACTCTCACTAGGTTACCACGTTTCTGTGGTTGTGGGGTATTGTGTTAATTCTCCCTGTTGAGTGTGTGAGATGACTTTGATTGTTAAGTCACTCTGTGTTACCACCATGGCTGGTTGTGGGGTTGGTGATTCCCTCTCTGTGGGTGGTGTGTGTGTGAAGGCTTTTTGGTGTTTAGCCTCTCTGGTCTCCCATGACTTTCGTGGGTATGGGTTGATTTGGCAAGTCACCCGGTTGGTGGTGTGTGTGAGTTGACTTTTGGTGTAAGGTCACTCTGGGTTACCACCTGAGTATGTGTTTGTGAGTTGACTTTCACGCATGAAGTCACTCTGGTTTATCCCCTTGTCGTTGTTGTGAGAGTGTGTATCTCACTGTTGGGGGTGTGTGTACGAAAAGGCTCTCAGGTTCCGAGCCTCTCTAGCCTACCACTATTTTTGTGGTTGTGGGTTGACATAGGTTTGTCACCTTGGTGGGAACTGTGTTTGAGTAGACCCCCTTGTCGTTGTCGTTGGAGTATTTGTATCTCTCACTGTTGGGGGTGTGTATGTGAGAAGGTTCTTTGTTGCAGAGCCTCTCTGGCCTACCACTATTATTGTGGTTGTGGGTTGACATAGGTTGGTCACCCTTGTGGGCGTTGTGTTGGAGTTGACTTGTTTTTGGGTCACTCGTGTCTACCACCTTTGTGTGGTTGGTAGGTGAATTTCGCTTCACCTTTAGCTTTGGCGTTGTTGCGGAGTATTTTCTGTGTGCTTGTCCTCTTTCCTTCCTCCCTTTCAGCTTGGGGGTTTGTCTCACGTTATGTATTTGTTTTGCTCTGGCGTGCTGTCTCCTGCACCGTTGTGGTTTGGTTTCCTGTGTGCTCACGTTCATTTTTGGCCTGGCCAGCTGATGTGTTTGTGGCATTAGGGTTTGGTTGGTTGTGCGCGGTGTTGTTGCTTGTTGGTTTGTTTGGTTTTGTGTGGTAAGGTGGAATATTTTTCAATTTGTGTGGAAAGGGAGTGGTTGTGTGTAGGTGTTGTCTTTCTGTTTGAAGACCTATTTTCCTTGTCCAGTTTGGTGTTTTCTTCCCTTTAAGTACATGGTTGGGCATTGTCATTTTTCATGATTGCATTGCCTTTTGTTGTCATTCATGCTATTTATCACTTTCTACTATGCATTTCTGCATTTTTGATGTTTACCTGTAAGCCCATTGTACTGTGTTTCCCTTGTTTTATCTTAACTGATTTGCCCTTAACCATCTTCAAGTCTTTGCAATGGATCCTCTTCATATTCCTGTGCATGTTATTTTTACTAATGTGTGCTTTTTCCTTGGACCATTGTATTGTGTTTTTGTTCACTCTGAGGAAGGGAGAAGTGTTGTACCTGCTGCTCAGCCAGTGTGAGTGTGGTGTGGAATGTTGGTGCGTGATGATGCTGTGGAATGTTGGATGAGTGAGGCTGACAATTGGAGTATGGGCTGAGCAGCAGGAAGGCTGCTCCTGGTGGGGCTCTTTGTGCCATTTACCTTGAACCTATTATCTGAATAAATACCATCTTAAGTTACCCTTGAACTGGATCTTCGTTTGTTTACAACACGAGAGGTCTGTCTGAAATGAGTAATGATGTTTGTGGTGGCCGTGCTACGGTGGAACCTTTCATCTGCTGACAGATGTCGCACTTTAAGACATAAGCCTTTGTTTGCTTAGAAAAACTTGGCCACCAGAATCGCTGCTTTAGTAATGAAACTGTAGCAGTGACTCCTGCATGTGCAGAGCCCAGACCCTCGTGTGCAGCTAGTATTAAGGATACTAGTGTTTGGTATTACTCTATCCCCCACTCCTGGAATTTAAGCATACGGTGTGTTTTGCGCATCTAATTTATAGGAAAATTTGAGTGGAAAGCCCTTTGGAACGGCAGAGCCGTTTTTAGAGGCATTGACAGCTATCAGTATGTCTCCGTCTATCCTCGTGCTAGAACGATTGATTGCAGCAGTTCGCACTGTTGCCTTGGCGGCTTCATCAGCCACTGAATTCCCTTCAAAGTGTACGCCAACACGCTGATGACTCAATGTGTGAATAACTTGAGCCCGTGGCAGGCATGCTTGCAGCTTTGCCGCTTGTTCCCATAACAATTTATGTTTAATTGAGCAATTCTTGGAATCTCGAAACCCATTCTGGCCCCAGTACTGAAAATATTAATTGTAAGGCTGCACACAGTAAAACGAATCAGACACTATCAGTGTGGGGGAATTCCCGATCCGTATATTGTAGTGCCAATATCAGGGCTTTCAGCTCTGCCAACTGCGCTGAACAATCTCCTAGAGATTGTGTAGTCGTATTGCTGGGATGGAACTTACCGTCCCGCATACGTCCCTTCACTATAGCACATGCAGCGCAATACTGCTGTTTACTTCCTATGGCAGGCTGAGCAGATCCATCAGTGTAAATGATGTAGTCATATTTCTCTAGAGGCAAGATTTCATTCGGGAGAGGATATTCTTGTTCGTACTGCAGGAATGCTTGTGTTTTCAATGTAGAATCGGATCTGTAATCTACATCTGTTGCAGTGAGAGAATTAGCCCATTGTATCCATCGAGGATGTAGTGCTTTTGCATTTGGAAAGCTTGCTTTGGTAACAGCTTCTAAAGTTGGTACTGGGGTTACAACGATAATTTGTTTCCCCCGTGCTACCGCTCTTTCTCTCACTACAGCAGTCTGTACTACTGTCGACTGCTGTCAGTATTTTTTCATTTGCTGCAAATCAAATTTCAGCATTTGTGTACAAATGTAATTTGTATGCAATTGGAACTGTCTCACCTTCATTGAAAGTGATGTAAGTATATCCTGATAAACCAGGGATGATCCGGATCACCAAGTTTGTAGAATTTACACGTGTGTGCAAGTGTTTAGATGCTATAATTTCAGCCTGAACTGAACGGAGAGTATCTGTATGTTGCTGTGTCCACTGATGTTGTGTGAAATCAGGTCTGATTAAGTCGTAGAAAGGTTTTACTTTTTCTGCGCAGTCTAGAATGTATGCCAAAACTTAGAAATCCTAATATGGATTGCAAACCTTTGGGAGTCTTTGGAGGTTGGAGCAGCACGCACTTTTCTAAAATGTTGGCTGCCAGGCTCTTGCCTTCACTTGAGAGTTCATATCCCAAAAACAGGACATTGAGATAGGTAATTTTTGATTTCTTAAAATTAAATTTGTAGCCTAAATTGGCAAATCCCACAATTATGTTGTTCACCCTGCTCAAGTGTTCAAGTAATTCATCACCCGTCAGAGAGATGTCATCTACATAGGACACTGCCTCCTCATCGCATGTTTGTAATATTTCTGACACTCTTGCTGAGACCCTTGAGGGAAACGACAAAAATTTTGCTTAGTTCCGAGCGCAGAAAATGCTGTCAAATATCTGCTTTCTGGAGTATATTCTGGCAGAAGAATCCATTCGAGATATCTAATGTCGTTTTGTATTTCTTCCGCACAATGTTATTCATTAATGCGGCACTATGTGCATTCTGAACTGCAAATGTTCGTGTGCATGTGTTTAAATGTCAGTAATCTATAACTAGACGATAAGTGTTGTCAGGTTTCATTACTGGAAACAGGATTATTTATTGGGGAGATGCAAGTCTCAATCACACCTTGGTATTCAAGTTGGTCTAGAATTTCTTTAACCTGTCTTCTTGCATCGTTTTTTATGGGGTACTCTCTCTGTGGATTTGGAGTAGATTTTAATGGGATTTCGTGGTGAGTTGACTCCATGTACCACCCTACATGGTTGCGGTATAATGCCGGAGCTAACGCTAGCACCCACTCCTGCGTGTATGAATGTTTTAAAGATTCTGGAACGAGGTCGGAGAAAGCAGGCAAAATTACGCTTTCCCCTTTTGGGAACTCCATCGCAAACTCAGATGGCCAATCTCTTTCTGCTAGCAGTATGTCATATCCATGTGTTAAGTTCTCCCAAAAGAGACCTTTAACCTTTCATGAGATGTCCCCCTCAATCTGAAGTGTAATTTCATACAGTCTATGTGGGACACTAACTCTTGTATCTGGTGTTTCCACCGTGATGTGTTCATTCAATACTACTGTCACCAGAAACTCCTTCAGGTTCCGGCGAGCTATTGTTACTTCTGCCACTCTGTCTAGCATCGTCGGAGTCCATTCCCCGTTCAGAAGCTGAGTCCTCAGTAACCTGGGCATGTCTAATTTTCAAGCCGGCTACTTTCTTCTTTTTGAATTGAGGTTTTGTTTTAGGTTGCTCTTCCTGTTTGATAATATATTCTGAAGTGCGATGTGTTTCCCTTTTTGTCTTTGGTCGATCTTCTTGCTTTTGTTCTGATCACCCGTCCCTCTCCGAGTTTTTTGATGAACCCTAAAAGGAACAAAAGGAACAGGTATCCGTGTCCTGATACCTATCAGGTTTCCTAATGTTATCACGATTCCTAAGGTTGTATCTCTTTTCAGAGGACTCCTGTTGGGGAGACCCACCCATTGATCATGAATTCATTTCTGAATTATTATTTTTTGAATTTTTGTTTTCCCATTTCTTTTTAGAAGAAGTGGGTGCTTGCTTCGAGTTATCCTTATCGGGACTTTTCTCCCGTTTGGAAGGAATTGTCCCTATTACTGATTTCTGTGCCTGTGGGCTAATTGTAGGTGTGGTCTGATGTGGACCAGCTGGAGCAGTTCTCGCAGGTTGGACTGTTAATGTTGCAAGAAGAACAATTGATGGACAGAATGCAGAACAATGTCATACATTCAACCCAGGACAGAGATCTGGGCCTAAATCCGTCGTTTTTTTGCTCACCATGCCATTCCAGTTTGAACCCAGCCATATGCAAATCAGTCTTGACCCTGCGCCCAATGGGAACAGTCCAGCCCGAACTGCCAGGCCAGGTCCTCCCTGGACTGGAAACAAGCATCCTAGCACCAGTTTCGGGGTTTCACCCCTCATCAGCCAGGATAGCTTGACTCCAGTGGCATGGAGAGCACAGGACCCACGTCTGGGCATACCCGTCCCACTCGGGGTGACAAATGCAAAAAGAACAATAGATGGACAGAATGCAGAACAATGTCATACATTCAACCCAGTACAGAGATCTGGGCCTAAATCCATAGTTTTTTGCTCACCATGCCATTCCAGTGTGAACCCAGCCATATGCAAATCAGGCTTGACCCTGTGCCCAATGGGAACAGTCAAGCCCGAACTGCCAGGCCAGGTCCTCCCTGGACTGGAAACAAGCATCCTAGCACCAGTTTCGGGGTTTCACCCCTCATCAGCCAGGATAGCTTGACTCCAGTGGCATGGAGAGCACAGGACCCACGTCTGGGCATACCCGTCCCACTCGGGGTGACAAATGCAAAAAGAACAATAGATGGACAGAATGCAGAACAATGTCATACATTCAACCCAGTACAGAGATCTGGGCCTAAATCCATAGTTTTTTTGCTCACCATGCCATTCCAGTGTGAACCCAGCCATATGCAAATCAGGCTTGACCCTGCGCCCAATGGGAACAGTCAAGCCCGAACTGCCAGGCCAGGTCCTCCCTGGACTGGAAACAAGCATCCTAGGACTGATTTCCATATGGCCAGGTCTAAACTGGGGTGGCATGGTGAGCAAAAGAATGATGGATTTAACCCAGATCTCTTGACTGGGGGTGAATGTTTTGATTTGTTCTGCATTCCGTCCATCAATTGTGTGTCTTTGGCTTTCTCGCCCTGTGTGCGCCAGTTATGCCCAGACGTGGGTCCCGGGCTAACTGTGCCTCTGGATTCAAGCTATCCTGGCTGATGAGGGGTGAAATCCCGAAACCGGTCCTAGGATGATTGTTTCCGGTCCAGGGAGGACCTGGCTTGGCAGTTCGGTCTGGACTGTTCCCATGAGGCACAGGGTCAAGATTGATTTGCATATGGCCAGGTCTAAACTGGGGTGGCATGGTGAGCAAAGGAATGATGGATTTAACCCAGATCTCTTGACTGTGGGTGAATGTTTTGATTTGTTCTGCATTCCGTCCATCATTTGTGTATCTTTTGGACTGTTAATGTTCGCATGACGAACTGGACAATGTGTCTGTAAAGCCTGACTATGTCTTTGTATATTGTACGGACTTTATCCACTGGTAGTGTATCTATCTCAGGATGTGCAGTATATGTCGCTAAGACCGGCCAGGTCGCTCATTCCATGCTGAGCGGACCGAGTCTCACGACAGATGATGTGTGTGGAAGGGCTCCTTTAAACCAGTTTTTATGCTGCTAGTACGTTAACGGGACTTCAATGTCTTCGTATGGCATGTATTCAACTGGTGGTTCAGCTACAGTGTATGTGTGGAACAATTTAGTCACCGGATCTGCAGGTGGGAACTGAATCCAGGAATAAAATACCTCTGATCCAAACACCTTGTGTGCCTCAATCAGGAAGGTAACACAGCCACCTGTTGCAGGTACGCCGTGTTCTAACAATTTCATAGTAACTGCATGTCTGCAATTCTCTGTGATGTTAAGAGCACTTGCTAACTCGTCTTCCCCCGAGCTACTTACGGGGTCAGTCATTTTAGAAGAGAAGAGTAAGTTAAGAGGTAGGGTTTTGCACAATGTGGGGAACTGTTTATCCTTACAAGCTTGCTAAACTTTCAGCCAATACACAGAGTATATCTGCTCATCTGAGGCAGATTCCTTTCTCACTTCAGACGTCTCTGAAAAGTGTCAGTAGGGCTTTCTGAGAAAGCACGACTGAACTACTCCGATTTATACTGTTAATATAAGAACCAAACCAATGTTGGCGTCGCCATGTCGTGTAGTTCCTAGGGACCCCCACAGGACCTGCGCGTTTTGGATGACCTAAACTGAGGGCTTGGTGTCCCAACCACTTCCGGACACTCTCACAGGATATGTTAGCCGTTAGACCAGCTAGCTCTACAGTGCCACTACCACCTCCCTGTATCTTACAGTGGTGTAGGTAGTCTCTGGCAACCACTGAGCATGACAACCCCAATTCCTCAGGGATCGTGGAAAACAGTGCAGTACTTTTCGCTCAGACACTCGTGCTTGCTTTCTCTCAGAAAATACACAAGATGGCGGTTAGGACGTTTCAATAAGAGTATATTGGTCCAGTGACAGCCTAGTGTAAAACATATGTGCTGCGACAATTAGGAGACAGAAACATGTGAATGAAATTGCTAGTACCAATATAGTGAATAGTAGATACATTTCTACCATAGTGCTAATAAGATGAACATAAACAGCTCAGATCAAAACAGTAGCACTTGCATACTCCTAAAATGCGCGCCCTAAGTAATTTGCCTAAATGTGCCTAGCCTAGAGGTGTAGGTGTATATGGGTATAGCTATGAGTATCTGTAGCCAAGAAACCCCCAGGGAAGAACCAGCCCCCTCACTTTATGGTTTAGAACGAAGGACCCCGTCTCTGCGTCGATGTTGACAGCCCGCAAGGGATTTCAGACCACTGTGTGTCGAAGATTCGACATGCAGGACCCCGTATCAGCTTGGAATGAATTCTCCTCTAATTTGTAGGGGTGAGTGAGGGTCTTTTATACTAAAGTGGTCACTCTAGGGTTTTTTCTAGAATTGATATGTTTTTAACCCCTTCGCTGCTAGGCCTTTTCCCCTCCTGTGCTAAGCCTTTTTTTGGCTATTTGGGGTAGTGCGCGCTTAGGCCCCTGTAACTTTTGACCACATAAGGTATCCATGCCAAATTTGCGTCCTTTTTTCTAACATCATGGGGATTGTAAAGGTACCCAGGGTTTGTGGATTCCCCTGGAGGGGACCCAGAAATTAGTCAAAATACAGCTAAATTTTGGTTTTTTGGGGAAAAAGGCAAAAAAGGGCTACAGATATAAGCGTCTTGATTTTCCCTGCAAATGGCATCAAAAAAGGGGTTGTGGGGATGAAATCACCATCTTCCCAGCTTTCAGGGACAAGCAGACTTTTGTCAGAAAACCAACTTTTTTACACAGTTTTGGCATTTTTCTGGGACATAGCCTATTTTTGCTATTTTTGTGCTTTCAACCTCCTTCCAGTTAATGGTAGAAATGGGTATGAAACCAATAATGGATCCTGGAAAGCCATACATTTATGAAAAGTAGACAAAATTCTGAATTCAGCAAGGGGTCATTTGTGTAGATCCTTAAAGTTTTCCTTATAGAAACTAACAGTTAAATAAAGGAAAAATTGAAAATTAGTTGAAAAAAACAGCCATTTGTGTCAACGTTTTCACCTGTAACTTCTTCTAATTATGACAGCTATTTGAAGGCAATATACCGTTATATCCGCTGGACCTTTCTGGTTGTGGGGATATATAGGACTTGTAGGTTCACCAAGAACCCGGCGAACCCAGAGCCAATAATTGAGCAACATCTTGCAATGATTTTTTTAAGTACCGGGTATATAGCAATTATTTTGGGAAAATGTATACATGGAAAAATTGTTATGAAAGACACCTATGTATTTCTGAAATGGGAACAAAATGTAGATTTTAGAAACAGTAGATATTTGCACATTTCCGAAATTGGGAGTACCCATACTAGCATGAGAATTATAGGTCATTTTTCAAAATGACTTATTTTTTACACATTGTCTTTCATTTGGAAGGCAGAAATGCATCGAAAGTCAATAGGTAATAACAGTTGCTCTACAATTCTGTGTTACCCTAAGTCTCCCGATAAAAATGGTACCTCACTTGTGTGGGTAGCCCTTGTGCCCACAACAGGAAATGGCTCAAAATGCAACGTGGACGTACCACATTTTCACAATGAAAAATTACCCTTTTTTTGCAAAGTGCCTAGGTGTAGTTTTTGAACCCTAGCTCTGGCGGCACCTAGGGAAACCTAGCAAACCTATACATTTTTAAAACTAGACACCCAGGGGAATCCAGGATGGGGTGACTTGACTGCCTCCCACCAGGTTCTGTTACCCAGAATCCCTTGCAAACATAAAAAATTGTCAAAAAAACCACATTTTCCCCACATTTCTGTGGTGGAAAGTTCTGGAATCTGCGTGGATCCACAAATTTCCACCCACCCCGCGTTCCCCAAAGTCTTACGAGAAAAATGGTACCTCACTTGTGTGGGTCGGCCTAGTGCCTGCGACAGGAAACGGCGCAAAACGCAACGTGGTCACACCTCAATTTCGCAGTGAAAAATGACCCTTTTTTGGCAAAATGCCTAGCTGTAGTTTTTAACCCTACCTCTGCCGGCACCTAGGGAAACCTAGCAAACCTATACATTTTTGAAAACTAGACACCCAGGGAATCCAGGATGGGGTGACTTGACTGCCTCCCACCAGGTTCTGTTACCCAGAATCCCTTGCAAACATAAAACATTGTCAAAAAAACCACATTTTCCCCACATTTCTGTGGTGGAAAGTTCTGGAATCTGCGTGGATCCACAAATTTCCACCCACCCCGCGTTCCCCAAAGTCTTACGAGAAAAATGGTACCTCACTTGTGTGGGTCGGCCTAGTGCCTGCGACAGGAAACGGCGCAAAACGCAACGCGGTCCCACCTCAATTTCGCAGTGAAAAATGACCCTTTTTTGGCAAAGTGCCTAGCTGTAGTTTTGAACCCTACCTCTGCCGGCACCTAGGGAAACCTAGCAAACCTATACATTTTTGAAAACTAGACACCCAGGGAATCCAGGATGGGGTGACTTGACTGCCTCCCACCAGGTTCTGTTACCCAGAATCCCTTGCAAACATAAAAAATTGTCCAAAAAACACATTTTCCCCACATTTCTGTGGTGGAAAGTTCTGGAATCTGCGTGGATCCACAAATTTCCACCCACCCCGCGTTCCCCAAAGTCTTACGAGAAAAATGGTACCTCACTTGTGTGGGTCGGCCTAGTGCCTGCGACAGGAAACACCGCAAAACGCATACGCAGTCCCACCTCAATTTCGCAGTGAAAAATGACCCTTTTTTGGCAAAGTGCCTAGCTGTAGTTTTTGAACCCTACCTCTGCCGGCACCTAGGGAAACCTAGCAAACCTATACATTTTTGAAAACTAGACACCCAGGGGAATCCAGGATGGGGTGACTTGACTGCCTCCCACCAGGTTCTGTTACCCAGAATCCCTTGCAAACATAAAAATTGTCAAAAAAAACACATTTTCCCCACATTTCTGTGGTGGAAAGTTCTGGAATCTGCGTGGATCCACAAATTTCCACCCACCCCGCGTCCCCCAAAGTCTTACGAGAAAAATGGTACCTCACTTGTGTGGGTCAGCCTAGTGCCTGCGACAGGAAACGGCGCAAAACGCAACGCGGTCACACCTCAATTTCGCAGTGAAAAATGACCCTTTTTTGGCAAAGTGCCTAGCTGTAGTTTTGAACCCTACCTCTGCCGGCACCTAGGGAAACCTAGCAAACCTATACATTTTTGAAAACTAGACACCCAGGGGAATCCAGGATGGGGTGACTTGACTGCCTCCCACCAGGTTCTGTTACCCAGAATCCCTTGCAAACATAAAAAATTGTCAAAAAACACATTTTCCCCACATTTCTGTGGTGGAAAGTTCTGGAATCTGCGTGGATCCACAAATTTCCACCCACCCCGCGTCCCCCAAAGTCTTACGAGAAAAATGGTACCTCACTTGTGTGGGTCGGCCTAGTGCCTGCGACAGGAAACGGCGCAAAACGCAACGTGGTCACACCTCAATTTCGCAGTGAAAAATGACCCTTTTTTGGCAAAGTGCCTAGCTGTAGTTTTTGAACCCTACCTCTGCCGGCACCTAGGAAACCTAGCAAACCTATACATTTTTGAAAACTAGACACCCAGGGGAATCCAGGATGGGGTGACTTGACTGCCTCCCACCAGGTTCTGTTACCCAGAATCCCTTGCAAACATAAAAAATTGTCAAAAAAACCACATTTTCCCCACATTTCTGTGGTGGAAAGTTCTGGAATCTGCGTGGATCCACAAATTTCCACCCACCCCGCGTTCCCCAAAGTCTAACGAGAAAAATGGTACCTCACTTGTGTGGGTCGGCCTAGTGCCTGCGACAGGAAACGGCGCAAAGCGCAACGTGGTCACACCTCAATTTTGCAGTGAAAAATGACCCTTTTTTGGCAAAGTGCCTAGCTGTAGTTTTTGAACCCTACCTCTGCCGGCACCTAGGAAACCTAGCAAACCTATACATTTTTGAAAACTAGACACCCAGGGGAATCCAGGATGGGGTGACTTGACTGCCTCCCACCAGGTTCTGTTACCCAGAATCCCTTGCAAACATAAAAAATTGTCCAAAAAACCACATTTTCCCCACATTTCTGTGGTGGAAAGTTCTGGAATCTGCGTGGATCCACAAATTTCCACCCACCCCGCGTTCCCCAAAGTCTAACGAGAAAAATGGTACCTCACTTGTGTGGGTCAGCCTAGTGCCTGCGACAGGAAACAGCGCAAAACGCAACGTGGTCACACCTCAATTTCGCAGTGAAAAATGACCCTTTTTTGGCAAAATGCCTAGCTGTAGTTTGTGAACCCTAGCTCTGCCGGCACCTAGGAAACCTACCAAACACACACATTTCTGAAAAGTAGACACCCGGGGGCTTCCAGGGAGGTATGGCTTGCGTGGATCCCCCAACGTTTCCTTACCCAGAATCCGCTGCAAACCTCACTTTTAGCTGGAAAAAATCACTTTTTCACACATTTGTGTGTGGGAAAGTGTGGCATCACTGGCCTCACACAAATTTCCTACCACCCAGCGTTCCCCCAGGTCTCCCGATAAAAATGGTGCCTCACTTGTGTGGGAGGCCCAAGTACCTGCGACAGGCAAGGGCCCACAACGTATTGAGGCGACCTCAAAATGGCCTTTCACAAAACCACCTGGTTTTGCAAGGGGAGTCACCTGGGTTTTGGCCCCGTGCTCGGCGGCCATCTAGGGAAACCTACCAAACCCACACATTTCTGAAAAGTAGACACCCGGGGGCTTCCAGGGAGGTATGGCTTGCGTGGATCCCCCAACGTTTCCTTACCCAGAATCCCCTGCAAACCTCACTTTTAGCTGAAAAAATCACTTTTTTCACACATTTTTGTGTGGGAAAGTGTGGCATCACTGGCCTCACACAAATTTCCTACCACCCAGCGTTCCCCCAGGTCTCCCGATAAAAATGGTGCCTCACTTGTGTGGGAGGCCCAAGTACCCGCGACAGGCAAGGACACAAAACGTTTTGTATACAAAAAAGAAAACACAAACAAATTGCAAATAGATACAAATCTACTAACACAAAATCAGAAACATTGCACTAATGCCAACCTTGAAACAGAACAACAATTCTTAAACATTACAGACCAGGCAGTTCACTTTACCACTCATGGTTGCTCCCAATAATTCTTTTGCTTGTGGTACGCTCTATAACAAGCAGGCACACACAGCCCAGGGTTAGAAGGACACTCAGGGCAGTACATACGAGTCTCCTTCCGCGTACCTCTTCGCCAACAGACTCTACATCTCCTAGTGGGAAAGTCTTTGAGGATGTAGGAGGAATGTGATCAGGAAAGTGGCGATCTTTCAATCGAGCCACATCCTCCACCACTCCAACTCTAGGAACACTTGCCTGTTCCACAACAACAAGGCTGCCTATGACATACTCCTGAAACTGAACAAAAGTCAACTTTGACGCAGGAGAACACTCCTTGAACACAACAAAAGCATTGAAAGTTGCTAAATTGAAGAGATGGATGGCCAACTTCTTATACCAAATGTAAGACTTACGAATAGCAGTGTAAGGTTCCAACCTCTGATCTACTCTATCAACACCACCCATGTGCTTATTGTAGTAATCTGACCCCAAACAGCCACAGGTGAAGTACTCTCATCATGGATGGTAGTCAGCATGTACACATCCCTCCTGTCCACAAATTTCACAGCTAGCAGTTCCTCACTACGCAAGGCACTGCACTGTCCCCTCTGAAGTTTTTGCAAACAAGCTCTTTTGGATAACCTTTACGGTTAGAGCGGATTGTGCCACAAGCAAAAGTGTCCACTTTGAACAATTCCTTAAACAATTGCACAGCAGTGTAGAAGTTATCAAGGTACAAATGGTGGCCTCTGTTAAACAGTCCTCTAGAAAGTTCCCACACAATTTTCTCTGAAACTCCTACTAAAGTGGACGGACAACCAGGGGGTCAATAGTGGAATCCCTACCAGTGTACACACGCAAATTAAAAACATATCCTGTCCTACTCTCAGACAACATATACAGCTTAATTCCATAGCGTGCCCTCTTGCTAGGAATGTACTGCCTAAAAACCAAGCGGCCCTTGAACAGCACCAAAGACTCATCAATAGATATTTCTTTCCCTGGAGTATAGATCTCTGAAAATCGATCTACAAATTGATCAAGAACAGGCCGAATCTTAAAAAGACGGTCACATTCAGGGTGATCTCGTGGCAACGCCAAACCATTATCAACAAAATGCAGCATCCGAAGCAAAAGTAAATACCGATCACGAGTCATAACTGCAGGAAATATGGCCGTTGCCATCAAGGGACTGGTAGACCAATATGAACTCATGGACGGCTTCCTTATCAAACCCATCAAAAAAGTCAAACCCAAAAACTTCTTCATCTCTTCCAGATTTGTGGGACTCCACCGGGTAGCTCTAGAATGGGGCCTAAGTCTGGCACTGTTGTCCCTCAAAAACTGTTCAGCATACAAATTAGTCTGCTCAACAATCTCACCCAAAAATACATCATCCATAAACAACTGAAAATACTGTATAGGCAAATAATCTTCACAATCCACTCTACACCCTGCATAACCACTAAAGGCAGGCAACACCGGCTGCACCATGTTTGGATCAACCCAGAGTCCAGCACTTCCAGTAGGAAGCCTAGCAGCCCCAGGCTGCAATCCAGATGCCTCTTGCACCATCGGCACAGTAGTATCCTCCTCTAAATCAGGCACTTCATCTGCACTGAGAGTACCTTCATCATCCGATGATTCCATGTGGAGAGAAAACTCACTGCCTGAATCTTCCCCTCCCTCCTCTCCCTCAGACGCACTGTCAGTCTCATAATCCTGCTCAGAGGAAGATTCAAGAAGCAAACCAACCACCTGCTGAGCAGTAATTCTACGGCTAGCCATAATGCTTACTAATAAAGGTTACTTGTCAAACAAGTCAACAACAACAAACCCTTTGTAAAAAAAGAAATAAACAAAATGTAGCTTTATCACAAAGACCTATATACTCCAACACTATACCACTCACGTGACAGAAGCAGCTAGACTCACCACCACCTACTCTGCACAGACACAGTAAGGATCAACAATATCCCACTAAAAAAGAAGAAGAAAAAAATTACACATAAGACAATGCAAAACATTGCAAAGAATTTCATGCTCTGAACACTAACAAATATGCTGCCATTATGGCACCACTTACAAAAAATTCATTCATGCATGACAATAATACTCATTTGGAGTACACACAACAAAAATATTTTTCTTACCAAATAAATGCAATTACGCAAAACTGCAGAACCACAACTGCCGAAACCGCAAACAGGAATCAAAAGCTTTACACTAGAATAAAAAGGAGGAAAAAAACATTACAATCACATATGCAAATAATGCACCAGTCCACACACAATCCACCAGCCAAGCTAAGGGGTAGGTGGGCCTAACAGTATAAATAAAATATTCACACCCGTAAAAGGGAGCAACCCTTGCCCTTTTGGCCACTCCCCAACACAAAAATTAAAAAAAACCCTGGTGCCTAGTGGGCATTCCTGCTGCACGATCACATGATCGTGCAGCAGGAATGCACAAAGAGCATCGGGGGAAAGGAAAACCCTTTCCTTTCCCTCGATGCCTCTTTTGATACAAACCCCCCTCCCCGAGCCAAACCTCACCTGATTTCCCCGACGCGCTGGAAGCAAATGGCTTCCAGCGCGTCGAAGAAGGAAACCCTCAATGATGTCAGCGCGCTGACGTCATTGATGGGGCGAGGGAGGCAGGGAAGCCCTTCCCCTGCCTCCCCAAAAAAAAACCTAACGATCAGATTCTCACGGGGAGCGCCAGCGCTTCCTCGTGGGTGGTCTTATGACGAGCTGGACTCGTCACGAGCACTGTGTGCCATGACGAGTCCAGCTCGTCATAAGCACCGAAGGGGATAAAGGGTCAGAGCAGGATCTCAGCGGCAGACGAGGAGAAGGAACCTCCTGGTCACAGGAACTACACGAGCATTGCGCTCGAGAAATTTAAGGATGCAAAGACCTCCATCAAGGATTACAGCTAAATTTTCAGGGTGTAAATGGAGAGAAGGCACATCTGCCCTGCATATTTATCCACGAAGATGCCACCGTTTTGTGCAATACCTCTACTCAACTGGAGTACTTTCTACTGGCTAATCAGTAAGTGCTACCTCGTTGGGTAAATGTATAGTGCCTTTCCTACACTACAGCTGCGTAAAGGACCAGAAGAATTGTCTCCAGTGACCTGTGTGTCTGTAACTTTGCCACCGCGCCGAAAGCGCCGGGGTCCTTTGAGTAAGCTGTCCATCATAGTGGGGAAAGGGCGGGCATACGTTGCATACCGCTAGTGTATGTGTGGCGGGGCTTCTAGGCCCGTTCACATGCCTCTTGTTTATAAAGGGTCAGAGCAGGATCTCAGCGGCAGACGAGGAGAAGGAACCTCATGGTCACAGGAACTACACGAGCATTGCGCTCGACAAATTCAAGGATGCAAAGACCTCCATCAAGGATTACAGCTAACTTTTCAGGGTGTAAATGGAGAGAAGGCACATCTCCACGCTCACGAATTCTACACGAGAATTGTGCTCGAGAAAATGAAGGATGCAAAGACCTCCATCAAGGATTACAGCTAACTTTTCAGGGTGTAAATGGAGAGAAGGCACATCTGCCCTGCATATTTATCCACGAAGATGCCACCGTTTTGTGCAATACCTCTACTCAACTGGAGTGCTTTCTACTGGCTAATCAGTAAGTGCTACCTCGTTGGGTAAATGTATAGTGCCTTTCCTACACTACAGCTGCGTAAAGGACCAGAAGAATTGTCTCCAGTGACCTGTGTGTCTGTAACTTTGCCACCGCGCCGAAAGCGCCGGGGTCCTTTGAGTAAGCTGTCCATCATAGTGGGGAAAGGGCGGGCATACGTTGCATACCGCTAGTGTATGTGTGGCGGGGCCAAACGAGCGGGGCTTCTAGGCCCGTTCACATGCCTCTTGTTTATAAAGGGTCAGAGCAGGATCTCAGCGGCAGACGAGGAGAAGGAACCTCATGGTCACAGGAACTACACGAGCATTGCGCTCGACAAATTCAAGGATGCAAAGACCTCCATCAAGGATTACAGCTAACTTTTCAGGGTGTAAATGGAGAGAAGGCACATCTCCACGCTCACGAATTCTACACGAGAATTGCGCTCGAGAAAATGAAGGATGCAAAGACCTCCATCAAGGATTACAGCTAACTTGTCAGGGTGTAAATGGAGAGAAGGCACATCTGCCCTGCATATTTATCCACGAAGATACCACCGTTTTGTGCAATACCTCTACTCAACTGGAGTACTTTCTACTGGCTAATCAGTAAGTGCTACCTCGTTGGGTAAATGTATAGTGCCTTTCCTACACTACAGCTGCGTAAAGGACCAGAAGAATTGTCTCCAGTGACCTGTGTGTCTGTAACTTTGCCACCGCGCCGAAGCGCCGGGGTCCTTTGAGTAAGCTGTCCATCATAGTGGGGAAAGGGCGGGCATACGTTGCATACCGCTAGTGTATGTGTGGCGGGGCTTCTAGGCCCGTTCACATGCCTCTTGTTTATAAAGGGTCAGAGCAGGATCGCAGCGGCAGACGAGGAGAAGGAACCTCCTGGTCACAGGAACTACACGAGCATTGCGCTCGAGAAATTCAAGGATGCAAAGACCTCCATCAAGTATTACAGCTAACTTTTCAGGGTGTAAATGGAGAGAAGGCACATTTCCACGCTCACAATGGCGCCCTCGTGGGCATTCCTGCTGCACGATCACATGATCGTGCAGCAGGAATGCACAAAAGAGGCATCGGGGGAAAGGAAAACCCTTTCCTTTCCCTCGATGTCTCTTTTAGAATCAAACCCCCCCTCCCCGAGCCAAAACTCACCTTATTTCCCCGACGCGCTGGAAGCAAATGGCTTCCAGCGCGTCGAAGAAAGGAAACCCTCAATGATGTCAGCGCGCCTCGCTCGCTGGCGTCATGTGATGGGGGCGGGGGAGGCAGGGGAAGTCCTTCCCCTGCCTTCCCCCAAAAAACCCGACGATCGGATTCCCACGGGGGAGCGCCAGCGCTTCCCCGTTGGTGTCTTATGACGAGCTGGACTCGTCATGAGCACACGAGCACTGTGTGCCATGACGAGTCCAGCTCGTCATAAGCATGGAAGGGGTTAAAACAATCATGGATGTTTTGAAAACAATCATAAATGTTTTGAAAACAATCGCCGATGCTTTTCTAAACAAGTGCGATCATGCACAGCTGGCTGTTGGCCAAGGATGAAAAAAAGTGGTGACCCTTATACAGAATAAATCTGCTGTGCCTGGGGACATGTTTATGTATGTCAGGTACAGGGATTCTGATAGAAGACTAAGAGCGTGGTGTTGAGGAGACAGGAGCAAGCTATTAGGTAAAAGGTCACCTGTTTAGAATCATTATAGTCGTGTGGATGAGATAATGTATGTAAAATAGTGGTATACACGACAGGGCTATCCTAAAGGACATGACAAGACTGAGGCATATATACGAGGGTGAGACATTTTGTCTTATGGAGTGTGTGAGCATATGTACAGGGTTTGCGCAGGAACTGAAATCTCCGACTGGTTGTCACTCTGTTCTTGGGTTCCAGTCTGCCAGCCCTGCACCAACTTGCTTCTGGTTCACATGTCCACAAGATGTATGTACTGAAAGATGTTGGGATTTTCCTCAAGTAAAACCCTAAAGCCTTATGTTAGAAATGCGGTTTCTGGTTGGCAGAGGTATGCACCCTATTCAAACAGGAACCACCACTCTAGTCAGGGTGAGCTAGATACACACTAAAAGATAACCTGTGCTCACCCTCTGGTAGCTTGGCAAAGAGCAGTCCGGCTTATCGAAAGAGGCAATGTCAAACAAAAATGACCAGCACACACAATTTTTCTACTTGGAATACATGTTCTTCAATATTTCCGACATATTGGTTGCACATTATTCATCCACAGATTCTTGTTTGTGCTTTAAAACCTCTTTTATTCAAAACTTCATAAGATCAAATTTTCAAGAGGAGCCAACGCGTTTCGTCTCTATTCTAGAGACTTCTTCGGGGCTTAATTGAATGTTCAGAACATTTAGTGCTGGACATGTCTATGTGATTACATGCTCTAGGTTCCTTCTGGTTTGCAGAATATGCTCCAATGAAGTTCTTTTCATCCTTTGTTATCATGTCTGATGGTGTGAGTCCCGTTTCCGCTAGGTGTATGTCTCAAGCCTCAGTTAACGTCCTCCTAAGTTTTGGCCTATGTTGGCATCAATCTCTTTGTATCGCATGTAGCAGGTCGTGTGGGACAATGTCAAAACGAAAGAGGCAATGTGTAAAGTATTTGTGCAACACACAAAACAGTAATACAATGAAAACACCACAAAAATACTCCACACAGGTTTAGAACAATAGACAATATTTTCATGAGTAAAACAAGACCAAAACGACACAATCCAATATGTAGAACCAGAGTTATTAATTTTTAAAGAATAACTCAAAATCAAGTGCTTAGAGTCACATAGTGTTTAGGGGTTACTTGAGGTCTTGCTGGACTGGGGTAAATGCAAAGTTCAGGCCGACCACGATGGAGGGCAGGCCGGCTACAGGACTCACTTTGGTCCTGCTGAAAAAGTACCTTGGATGGAGCAAGCGTCGACGTTGAAGACGCAATGTGCACGACGAATCTCTTTACGATGCAGGCACTGCGTCGTCGAGCCGCAATATCCATCGTCGAGCCGTGCAGTACATCGAAGCAATGGCGCCGAAGGGCAATGCGTCGGCTCCGATCAGCACAAAGTCATCACTGCGTCGATTTTGATGGTACTGAACAGCAGAAATCCCCTTTCATGGTCCTGGTTCTCTGCTGGCCAGACTATGGCCTGGTCATGTGATGCATGAGACTGCTGCTCCCTTCCTGCTGCGCAGCTTTAATGGCTTATTTGAAGTCATTTTCTGGTACTCATTGCTCCCTCGCACAGCTGTTTGTTTTCACAAGGGATAACAGTCTTGTTTAATAATTGTCACTAATTCAGCCACATGTGCCTCTAACTTTTCTTCTTCCTTTGTAATTTTAGCACAACCTGTACTTTGTTGCCTTCTTGTTATAATCTCCGTCTTGGATTTCCCCTTCTGGCTCCACCCCTCTCCCGCTCTTCCCTTTGGTCTCTCCCTTAGAATCTTGAGTGGGAGGCAATTTAGAATGTTGGTTTTCTGTCAGATGGTGCGCTGCTGCACTGACTAGTAGGAGGCGTTACTTAAAGCTACTTAAATAAAGATTTGGACTTACCTTTTTGCGTCCATCTTTACTACATTTTTGGCGACGATCGATGGGATGCTGTGACCGGGACAGCGAGACGCCTCCACCCTGTTGATATCTTCTTCAAAGTCAGTGGGCACACGATTCCTGTGGACTTCTCTTCTGTCATCTTCACATGTTCACTGCGTGAGTTGGCTGCAGTGTTGTAGTCCTGTGGTGGTGAGTTCAAGCCTTGTTCCACACTCCACGTGTCTTCCTCCACCATCCCCAGGAGTCAGTTTTTCCAGCGTTACAGCGTGTCTTTTCTCCGATCTATATGCTCCTCGCAAGCTAACTGTTGGGGCACTGTTTTGTGATGTTGGGTCTGACTCTTGCTGTTTGGAGTGGTAAAGGCAATTTTGACGCTGTACCTCCCCTGCTGTGTTTCAGATTTGGGGTCTTGAAGGTGACTGGGAATTTGAAACTTCACTGGTCCCACCTCAGCGACGCACCGTTTCACCGTTTGCCTTCATTTCCTCTCAGAATCACCCTGCCTGCCATCTCCATTTCCTCCCCCTGCGCACCTGAAGTATCCTGTGAGGAGTTTGGTGTTTACCGCTCCGTGCTCATCCTGCAGTGGGGTTGGGGTGTTCGGGTGTCACGATTCAGCAGACACTCCAGCTTCCGTGTTAGTGTTGGTTAAGACGGGCTTTGATTTTTCCGTCTCCTCAGCGGGGAGTGGCTTAGCAGTGGTGTTACCCTAGCGGTGAAGTTTATTCAAAGTCCTTGTTTCTACAAGTGTTTTCCCGCGTCACGTTTCCTTTGAGGATGATAATTTGAGGGGGAAGCACGTATTCTGCATTCCTGTCAGGTTGCAGCCTTCCTCAACGTTTCGTCGTCATTTCCATTGGCGCTGTCTCACCAAGTACATATACGGCGATTGGAGCTAGTTTATGTTGTCACCTCATCGCAGGTAGCGGGCACAGGAGGATTCTCTTCAGCATTGTTTGAACCTTTCCCCGTCGAAGCAAGAGCGTTGTTCTCCTCCAACACTGCATTCAATAACTTTTCTTCCTCATTTTGCCCAGGATCCCCGTAACAGGATATCCTCTTTGGGGGAGTGTTTGACTTCACATTTTCAGTATCATAGAAAGAGGACTCCGCATTTCTGTCATCACCTATTATCAGTAACAAGCTGATTCAGTGATATTCTTGAAATTGCAGTGTCATACAGAGAGGATTTTGTTTTAAGTTATTCTCTTCTAATAATTTTTTTTTTTTTTTTTAGTCTCTTGTATCCTCTGTACTGTTACTTTTACTGAGTGCAATATTCTAACCAATCTGTTTTCTTTTCAGGCACAGTATTTGTTGGGTTGTATTTCATAACACAAGGTCTGCTTATTACTTTATCACTATGGCTGCAGCAAGCATGAGTCAACCACCACCTTTTCTGAACGACTTAGGCGAACCAGACATACCATGGCGTAGGTGGCTTGGGATTTCTAAATCATATCTGATAGCTATAGGAGGTGTGAATTTTTCATCTATTAGGAAACAGCATATTCTGCTTTACAACTTGGGTATTCAAGGGAGGAAGGTGTATGAAGACATTACTGGAAGAGATATAGATGAAGAATTGGAGGGGGAGGAAGCAGGCGTAGATGTGTATGATTACACTTTAAGAAAACTAGAAGCACACTTTAAAGAGAAAATTAACGTAGTTTTAGAGAGGCACAAATTCTTTAAAAGGGAACAAAGAAAGGATGAGAGAGTATCCGCATATGTGGCTGTTTTAAGAGGAATGTCAGCTACGTGCGAATTTGGTAAATTAACGGATTCCCTTATTAGGTACCAAATTGTCAGATGCACTAATCAGAAAATACAGGAGGAGCTTCTAACTAGAAACCCTGATTTGACTGAAGCTATAAGTATAGCTAAGGGAATAGAACACACCGCATTATGCATCAGGGAAATGAGGAAGGTGTCCGGGACTATCAAGGAGGGAGAAGAAGTTAAAACACTAGTAAGTGAAGATGCTGTTTGTAAGATTAGTGAGAAAAATAAAGATGCTCCCCGTAACAAGTTGGATAATATTCGATGTTACAGGTGTGGTAACCACAATCATTTAGCGAACAATTTGAAATGCCCTGCAAGAAATGTCGTCTGCAGGAAATGTAACAAAAGGGGCCATTTTGTAAAAGTGTGCAATGCTAGAAGTGAGAAAGTACACATGATAAATGAGTCTGAGCCAAAAGGTGATGAGAGGAAAGATTACATTTTTCAGATTAAAGAAAATGAAGTGGAGGAATCGGTACAATATCCTACATGCAACATAACTCTCGATGGAGTCAGCATTACTGTGTTCGTGTACATCACTAAGAAAGGCTCCAGCTTGTTAGGGTGGAAACACCAAAAGGAACTGGGCATCACTCTCGATCCCAACAACATAGATCAAGTATTGCTAGTAGAACCTACAGAGGTAGGGAGGGATGTTACCAAGGAGTTCCCATAGGTGTTTTTGGAACAGTTGGGTAGATTAAAAAATACATGCACAAGATCATTCTCAATGAGGGGCCATCCCTGTGGTTCACAAGACCAGGTCGATATCTCTCCTTATGAGGGAACTGTTAAAGGAAGAATTGCAAAAACTTGTAAAGCAAGGTGTGATAAAAGAAATTGAAAGCTCGGAGTGGTTGGCACCCATTGTTCTTACTACCAAGGACAATGGGAAGAACATTCGGCTATGTGTGGACTTAAGGGACCTAAACGCCAACATATGGGTGGACAGGCACCCTCTACCAAGGATACATGAGATGTTGAGCACCATTCAGGACGCCAAGTACTTCAGTGTTCTAGACTTATCCTCGGCGTATCATCAAGTCACCTTACATCCAGACTCACAAATCTTGACTTCTTTCACTACCCCGTTTGGCAATTATAAATTTCTGAGGATGCCGTTTGGACTCGCATCCGCAGCTGCAGCATTCCAAAGAATTATGCAGCACATACTGAGAGCATGTGTTAAGACCTTGTGCTTTCAAGACGACTTACTAATTTATGGGTCCAGTGAAAGTGAGCACAATTTCAATCTTAGAAATGTTCTAAGTAAGTTGAAGGATGCAGGGTTCACCACCAAGAAAAGCAAGTGCAAGTTGGGTGTCACTTCTGTGGACTATTTGGGGCACACCATTTCAGAGGAAGGAATAAAACCCAAAACTGACTTAGTTGAATCCTTACTCAAAGCTCCAAGACCAACATCCAAAGAAGAAATCAAGTCATTTTTAGGTTTGGCTGAGTATATGGCCAAATATGTAAAAAAACTTCTCTGTTCTTACCCAACCACTCAGGAACTTGCTTAAGAATGGAACAGTATTCAGTTGGGATGGTGAACATGATGCTGCGTTTGAGGAGGTAAAAAGATCAATTGGAAATGCACCCCACATTGGAAATTTCAATGCGGAGAGGGAAACCATTCTTGCTACTGATGCTAGCAACAAGGGCATTGGAGCCACTCTCTCCCAGAGCATAAACAACCAAGAGAAAATTGTTGCATTTACCTCCAGGCCCCTTACTGGTGCTGAGGTTAATTACTCCACAGTAGAGAAGGAGGCACTTGCTTGTTACTGGGCCATCACACACTTTAAATTTTATTTGTGGGGTCTACCATTTGAGCTGCGAACTGATCACAAACCCTTACTTTCTCTTTTTGCAAAGAAAGAAATGGAGAACACCACCCCTCGTATAGCTAAGTGGGTTTTGGGGCTTCAATCTTTGAATTACAGAATAACATATGTGCCAGGTGCCAAGAACAGTGCTGCAGATTACTTGTCTAGAGCGCCAGTGTCCAAGGAGGAGGAGGGTTGTGAGCTTGTTGAGGATGCCATTTTGGAGATCAGCATACCCGCAGTTTTACAAGATCAGTGGGAGGCTAGTACAGAGCAAGATCATGAGCTCAAGGCTGTCAGGGACTTTATAATCAAGGGGTGGCCCAATAGATGTAGGGACCTACCTCAGGAACTACAGTGTTTCTGGAATGTGAGAGAGGAACTATCCTTGGAGGGAGATATCATATTGAAATCAGGAAAGATTGTACCACCTGAAGGCTTACGAGAGCAAATATTGAATTTAGCTCATGAAGGGCATTTGGGTAGGAGTTTAAGTAAGGCCAAGCTAAGATCCGATTACTGGTTTCCTTATATGGATCACCTTATGGAAGAGAAGGTCAGAGACTGTCAGGCTTGCAGCCTGAGCGACAAAACGAAGAGTCTTAGACGTTCCCCCCTTATTCCCGTTGAGGTACCCACTATTCCCTGGAACAAATTAGGTCTTGACATAGCGGGTCCTATACAGGCCATGGGTCCACAGGGAAGGTACTTAATAGTTCCTTTTTTTTTTTTTAACACAAATTTTATTACGTTTTCTGTAAACAGGCTTAGTTCGTAGGCACTTATTGTAGTACAGAAAGGAAACTAACAACAAGTACATTCAGGTAGTGTAGTTCCTATTTGCCTAATAGGCTCTGCGCATTGGAATAATATCCCCTATAGGTTTGACATAGGACTAAGGTCAGTATGTCCCTATCGAGTATATTAAACTTAATTACTTGTGCCAGCTAGCTCAGAGGCCACTAGAAACTCCTTGGATAACAAGAAGGGAGTAGTTTCTGGCAGCCGCAAGAACATGACAACTTTGTTTCCCTTTAGAATCAGAATGTGTCCCAGAGTCGTGGAAACAATAGATAACCGTTTCACTCAGCTCAATTGTGCATGCTTAGTTTTCCTCAAAGTTACACAGAAAGAATAGACGGGCGTTTCAATAAAAGATTTATTGAACAGTCTTGTTTCTCGTGTAAGTTATATGTGCTGTTATGATCACAAGACAGTATGCAAGATAAATAATGTACAGCGTAAGCAGTAGAAATAAATAGTACTGCGATAGCATTATCTTTAGTAGATATATTCAGTTACATAAATAACACAGACTAAAAATGCGAGTACTCGTACGATGCGTTTCTAAACTAGTTCTACCCCAATGTACCTAACCTGGGTGTAGGGAGAGGTATGAAGTAGGTGAAGTATTCCTTACTACGGTATACTAAGAGTATGTTACGCCTAGTATGCCTAGTATGCCTAGTATGCCAAGTATGCCAAGTATGCCAAGAGTCCCTCTAGGTTCTAGTCAGCTCCATACCTTAAGAATGAGAGAGGTGGGAATCTCTTGCCAGACTTGAACTCCAACACCCCGCAAGGGAAGTCAGAGCACTGGAAGCTGGACTCTCTGCGTGCAGGGATGACAGCGTCTTCTCATTGCGTCAGGCCGGGAAACGGGCTCCTCTGAAGTCGAGGTCTCCTCTAGTTTACAAGGGCTAGGGAAGGTATATTTATACCTGAGAGGTACCTCAGAATGTTAGCATTGTCGCGAATCGGACAGCGGAAGACATCATGATTGAACCCCTAAGGTATAATGGTTCATGCATAATAAATGAGTCCTTGAAGAAATCAATAGTCCTGTGCTAGGGAAACTCCCGAAGCCTAAGGGTCTGTTCTTCAAGAACTCGTTGTGACGTTAGGGTGGACGGATGACGGAGACCATGCCTGTATTTGGAGTGCATGGTTTGATGCCTAAATAAGGACTGGGATTTTATGCCTATATAAGGGCAGTTCGAATTGTGCCTATAAAAGGACATGATACAGGAAAGCCCGTGTATGGACACCCTAAGAGGAATACAACACCCACTCCACTTTCGTGTGTACGATAATACTAAAATGCTAAACATTAAAATGCTAAACATTAAATCGAGTACCGCATATTTCTAAAACATTTCATAAAACCATTTAAAAGGCTGTTAAAAAAACTTTTAGAATGCAAAAGGTACTGTACATATGAAGCATTGCTTTTCATTTTAGGCATATAGATAAAATAAAATACAATATGAATGAAATTTAGCAGTAATATTTACATTTGATAGAAAAACCAAAGTTATTTCATATCATGAAAAAATGAACAAACTTTTTAGACAAACAAGATGACAAAGTGTCTGTGGAAGTTCCGCTAAGTCTGTACTATAAGGCTAGTTCTACTTTAAACAGATTGAAGTGCCATTTTAGTTCGAAAAATGGGGGGGAAAAAATCAATTTTGGTAAGAGTTCCAAGTTTTTGTAGAATGAAGGCCAAATTGTCACTGTATCTCTGGAATACTGTGGACTGAATCAGAGTCAGTTTACGGGTCTGGTGTAAACATGAGATCATCTATTTCTGTAGACAAAACATCATCCACCGAAGTTGGTGTTAGTTGGAACACCTCGTGTAGTAGATTAATTGAACAGAGATGTGAAGCATCGCTTTCAGCATAGGTCGCTGCAGCAATGTTCGCGTCCGTTGTTACCTGTGTGCCTGTAGATCTTTCTCGTACCTCAGCAGCAGCCGGAAGCGTCTGTGAGATCTCAATGAATGCTGACATCAGGTTTGGCAGCCTCTGGGGACAACACAGAGCATGGGCCGTTATCGGGTGCAGCAGAGTATCGATATCCGTTGGCGTATCCGATGGATATGTTAGACAGGTCTCCAACACGCATTCTACACCGCATAGCAGGCATCGTAGAACAGGTAAGATGCAATCTTGCCAGATTGGTCTGAATGACAGGAACCACGTGGTATTAAGGTCCCGTAGACGAGTTATGCCCAAAAGCTGTACTATTTGCTCACGGCACTTTCGTTCAAGGAGAGCTTTCTCCATTTCGCTCGGAGTGATGTCTGCGAATAGGCTGGCCATAGCGTAATAGCAGGAAGAGAAATAGAATTCCGGCAACAAGTGCTAGAATTAATGGTATGCCACCAAACACCGAATGTGCAAAGTTCGGGATGATTCCGAGTATTGCCTGGAAAGGTGCTAACAGACCGTTACAGATGCACTTAAATACATGTACAATTCCTGTTGTATCAGACATGTTAAAGATACGTCCTATCATTTCCACGAAATGTATAGGGCAGTTTGTACGTAATAAAGTTTGTATCTCAGCCGAAGTCCTTGCAATTTGTAGATCATAGGTTTCTTTGGCCGAGGTCAAAGGCACTGTTTGTTGTAAAAGCATGGCTTTCATTCTGCTCAAAGTATCAAATCTTATAAAAGAGACGTTCAGCGAAGGCCATAGAGCGACTCCCTGACTGTGTCTATTGGGGCAAACAATACTTGCATACAGCAAGTGACCCTGGAGTTGACCGTTACTAGATATGGGATGCCTGGCAACATGCCGCAGCAACTTTGATCATTCAACATGAGGTAACTCCCATTAGAAAGTTGTCCAAACGTTGGATTAATCACAGCAGCTGGTGTACCCTGCTGATGGCAAGACAAATTTGCCACAGAACCATTACAAGCCCCGTGTAAGGAAATGTCCTGACATATAAGCGAACCGCTTAGTGCATGTTTACAGTTTGTACCGCTCAAGAACACTTCACGATCCCCACTCCAACATCTATATGTATACAGTAAATCCCAAGATGTCTTAATGTATTCCTTACCCAACCTTTCATATTTGCCTGCTTGCATTTGTTTGAGGCAATACTGAAACTGAAAAGTAGTCACAGGTAGTGTCATTTTGCCATGAATAAGCCATTCTGTAGCTGGTTTTTCTGCCACTGTGAATGGTAACTTTTCCAGTTTTTCAATGCCCAGCACTGTATACCTCGCTCCTCTTTGTGCCAGTTCGATCTGTTTATCAGTGAGATTGTATTCTGCAAACAGCCGTTGTGTTGATAAAACGCCAAGGCACATAGCCCGCTCGCAAAGATTGCAGCGTCCAGCTTAATAACACAATAGAACGTAATTGAGATTGGCCTTGTTGTAACATCGCCAAATCTTGTACCAGTATGTCGATAGCAGAGGATACAATGCCGTCCAGTGAATATATTCTGGAGGACAAAGTTGTTAACCCATTGTCGACCACAGAGAGTGTATTCTCTAAATTAATACGATCAAGTTCACGTATTCGTTCTGCGGCCTCTATCTGTGACACCTTCCATGCTTCATCATAGGCAGCATAGATGCCGGCATATATGAAACGTTTTTGACGCGGTTTTCTTGGTCCAAGCAAGAATTCCCTAAGGTCTGCGTCTTCTTTAAGTAAGGATGAGTGTTGTTTCACATCCTGTAGTGTAGATTTCTGCAGCCAATCGAGGCATAATTTACCTACACTGTATGTTGTTACTACCCCCGGATGTTGTCTTTGGACATATCTTGGGTCTGGCCTATGAATAGTAAAGCCCTGAGTTTTATTCAGGAATCTTTCCTGACAGTTGTTCATGTCTGTGGGCCAGATCAACCATTTTTTCCAATCAGGATTAGATCTGTTGAGTTGTAGTATATTGTCAACTGTAACCGCTGCCTGTGTATTGTTATCACTTGTAGGTGTTGGTACAGAAGGATTTTTCATCTCTTTGATCTTGGCTAATCCAAGACAAGACGTTTGTTGGACAGTTTCATTCAAAAACATTATTTGTTCAGGGATCATACAGGCTCTAAATAAAGCTTCTATCCCCTGCACTTGCCATTCTTTAGTACCCCAGACAGTTTTTGTGTCTATCGTGTCTTTCCATAAGTCGAAACCCTGTCTAGACAGTTGGGCAATAAATGTTGCAGAATAAATCTGTTTTGTATTTGTTAACATAATTTTCAGTCCTGTTTTGTTTACATTTTTATAGTAAAATGTTTCTGGATCAGATGTATTATATCCTGAAAAATATGGAAACTTGTTAGCAAATGTTTTTGAACTACCGTGTGGTGGTGTAGGACAATGCTCCCATTGGTTAAACATATACACATTTCTAGGGTATTCAGATTTATGCAAATAATGATGACCATAGTGGTTATAGCAATACAGCTTTTCATAGTCTGATGAACCCTCTAAATATTCATTTTTAGAAAATGCAGCAGATTTTTCTAGGTCAAACATTGTCATTAACAGTCTCAAAGTCCCAATCATCAGAGTAGGCACTGGACGAAATGAGATCACTTAGTGAAATTTTAAACAAATGTGGAATGTTCAATTGTTCCGTTGGACCGAAGATATCAAAATCTGTTTTGTCCCACACTATACCATCCTGTATAGGAACAGCTGTGATGTTCACCGTTGACAAGTCTCTTGCTTCACGATGGGAAGATTTATGAGGTTTCAAAAGTAAGTTCACGTCTTTTCCTTCATTGTTCACATGGATGTATCTGCCACTTATAAGCACGCTCACAGTTGTATCCAAAGCTAGCCAGAGCAGGAAAACAAAAAATCCAGATGTAATCCAGAGTTCAATCCATGGAGAAACCAAATAAGTCTTTTTCAGAAAGCGAAGAAAGTCTTGTACTTGCTGCTTGAATTTCAATGATGCTGGCGTCGTTTCAGGTTCACTCGGATCTTCTGAGAATGTATCAAAGTTAATGAAATAGCCAGAAGCAGTTCTGTCAATTGTTAGAATTGCATCAGGATTTGTAGAAATCGCTGGAACCAGTTGATCACTTGCTACGTTGGTGTAGACAGGTGTATTTGGACGAACTGTTACTTGAGTTTCAAGAGGGATGAGTTCCATAGCATTGTTGCTCAGTCCTTCATCTGTTACTGCTGAATTCTCAATGGTTATCAGTCTTTCAGTCTGAACCTCTTGGATAGTAGCGAGAGGAGTGCGTCTGCTACTAGGTCGGAGTCCACGAGGCCTACTATTTAGTATTGGCCACATACTGTGGTTTGATCAGGTCGATGGACACAAATCTTTTATCCTTTCTTCCAGCAAGGGGCGGCAGAAGTACTGTTCTTGTTCCTTGAACTGCTAGGACAGGTACTGGTTGTCTGTAAGAAGGTCCAAATTCCTTCTTGTCCGCAATTTTTTCTCTGACTAGATCCCCAATTCTTGGAATCCAGACAGGCCTTGCTGGGACCGCCGGTTTTTCCCCAGTGGTGGTTGGCTGTAGGAATACGTTGCTTTGTTTCGTTCTTAACTCATTCAGTTCCTGTAAAACAGCCAAACGATCTTTGATATCAAATGTTTTATTTTCCACCACTGTGCCTACGTCATCGAGATCTGGTACCCACATTCTTGTCCCAAATAGGACCTCATAGGGAGTGACCCCCCCTAGAGAACTTCTTGGCAGGTTGTTCAATGAGCGTTGGACCCCATAAAGATATTTGACCCACCCATCACCCGAACCTAATACCCTAGCTGTTATAGACTGCTTTATGTCCCGGTTTTTCCTTTCCACAACCGAATTTCCCTCAGGATGGAATGGAGAGGAGTACCGCAATGCAACACCCAGACTGGCCATGGCTTCTTTGTAAGCCCGAGAGCTAAACGCAGGGCCCTGGTCAGAATGTAGCGTGCCTATTGCGTATGTGCCGATAAAGACTCGCAAATCTTTTATAACAGTTCGAGCGTCAGCCGAGCGCTGAGGCCATATCCATAGGAACCTTGATTTAGAATTTGTGGGATTGCACTTGTCCACGAGGACGCCTGTGCATAGATAGTCTAATGCTGTCTAATAATGGTGTCTTTGCAGGGCAGCTACATTCGTAGCATGGTGTCTGGTGGCTTTCTCGCTGTATTTTACAGTCTATGCAGTTATTGATGAATATGTGTATTTCTGTATTCATACCAGGCCACCTACATGTCTTGTAATATCAATCTTGTTTTAGAGAACCCTTGATGTGACAGACCCTGCCCCAGATGTGTTTCATAAATCAAAGCTGCTCTACGTTCCATGTTTGGAATTACCCTATCCCCCACTCCAGGGATTCGAGCAAAAGGAACGTTGTTCGCATCAATTACATAAGAGTACTTGAGTGGAAACTTTTTTGGTAACGCTGCACCACTGCCTTTGCTTGTAGCATTGACAGCCAACATTATCTCACTGTCTATTTTTGTTTTTGAACGAGTGATCGCAGCTACGGAAGCCGTCTGAACAGCCCCCTTTGCGGCTTCGTCAGCCAATGAATTCCCTGCAACGTGAACGCCATCACGTTGATGACTCAGTGTGTGTATCACGTGAGCCTTTGGTAGTTCGTTTTTCAACTGAACTACTTGTTCCCAAAGCGTTTTGTGCTTTATTGTGCCACCTTTTGCATCTTTGAACCCGTTTTCAAGCCAATTTTGTATATATTCATTATACGACTGCACACAGTAAAAAGAATCGCACACGATTAGTGTGGGGAATTTGCGTTCTGTACTTTCAAGTGCCAGTTTGAATGCTTGTAGTTCAGCTCGCTGAGCTGTACAATCTCCTAGAGATTGAGTTTTTGTGACCATAGGTCTGAAGATGCCATCTCGCATGCGACCTTTAACGATTGCACACGCTGCACTGTAAGCTTGCTTACCCCCTGTTGCGGGTTGTGCAGATCCGTCAGTGTAAATTATGAATTCGTACTGATTGAGAGGCAGAATTTCAGTGGGCAGAGGACATTCTTGTTCATATTGCAGGAACGCTTGTGTTTTTAGATCTGGATCATAAACATATTCAACATCCGTTGCAGCAAGAGAATTAACCCATTGTATCCATCTTGGATGTAATGCTTTAGCATTTGGAATGCTTGCTTTTGTGACCGCTTCTAATGCAGGTACTAGGGTGACCACAATAATGCGTTTCCCTTGTGCTAGGGCTCTTTCTTTTGCTACTGCAGTTTGAACTGCTGTCAGAATTTTTTCAGTTGAACTGAAGCGCATTTCCGCTTGTGTGTACAAATGAGATTTGTATGCAAATGTTATTTTCTCACCCTCATTGAAGGTTAAGTATGTGAATCCGCATTGACCCGAAATTATTCGGATCACCAAATTGCGTTGACTTGCGCGTGTTTGTAAGTGATTTGTTGCTAACATGTTAGCCTGTATTGAACGCAAGATTTCAGTGTCTTCTTGTGTCCAATTTTTGATTGAAAAATCAGGTTTGATTAATGCGTAGAGAGGTTTAACCCTTTCTGCGTAGTTTAGAATGTAAGTTCTACCAAAGTTTAGGAAACCCATGATAGATTGTAAGTTTTTTTGCGTTTTTGTTGGTTGGAGCAGCGCACATTTCTCTAGAAAGTTAGCTGCCAAGCTCTTGCCTTCACTTGAAAGCTCATATCCCAGAAATAGGACATTGAGATGGGCAATTCGGGATTTTTTAAAGTTGAACTTGTAGCCCTCAGAGGCGAAGCCCAATATAATGGTGCTCACCCTGTTCAAGTGTTTGTCCAGGTCATCGTCTGTCAGATAGATGTCATCTACATAGGACAATGCCTCATTGTCATAAATTTGTAGTAACTCCGTTACCCTCGCTGAGAATAAACCTGGGCTATTCTTGAACCCTTGTGGGAGTCGACAAAAGTGACGCTGGGTCCCCATTATGGAGAATGCTGTTAAGTACCTGCTTTCAGGTGCTATGTTTTGACAAAAGAAACCATTTGAGATATCTAATGTGGTTTTATATTTTTTACGCACAATGTTATTCATTAATGCTGTGCTATGTGCATTTTGCACTGCAAATGTTTTACAACAAGTTTTTAAGTGTCTGTAATCCAAAACTAGACGATATGTATTGTCTGGTTTGGAGACAGGAAACAAAGGATTGTTCATTGAGGAGGTGCATGTTTCAATCACCCCTTGGTATTCAAGTTGATCTAAGATCTCCCTGACCTGTTTTTTAGCTACTTGCTTTATTGGGTACTGCCTTTGTGCAGTTGGTTCATGTTTCAGATGTATTTTATGGTGAGGTGAGTCCTCATCCCATCCTACATGATTTTTAGATAATGCTGGGGCCTGGGCTACTGCCCATTTCCTGGCATATGTATATTTTTGGTGAATTGGAATTTGGTTGGAGAAGGCAGGCATAATAATGTCCTCGCCGTGTGGGCATTCCCTGACAAACTGCGGTGGCCAGTCTTTTTCTGCTAGAAGTATGTCATAGCCCCTTGAAAGTTTTTCCCAAAAGAGTGCTTTTACCTGTCTAGGTGTGTCTCCCTCCATCCGGAGTGTTATTTCATATAACTTTTGTGGAGTACTAACCCTGGTGTCTACAGTCTCAACTGTAATGTACTCATTCAAGTCCACTATCTCCAGAAGTTCCTTCAGGTTCTGGCGAGCTACTGTGACTTCTGCTGCACTGTCCAGCATTGTCTGAGCCCATTCTCCGTTCTTGAGTTGTGTTCTCAGTATTCTCGGCATGTCTGATTTTTAGACCTGCTACTTTCTTTTTGGAGAATTGAGGTTTTGTTTTATTTTTTGGAGCGTGTTTATCTTCTTTGGACTTTACGCGTTCTTCTCTATGTTCTGACCGTCCTCTTCTTTCCGAAGTCTGTGATGAGATCTGAAAGGGACGAGAGGAACGTGTATCAGTATCTTGATACCTGTCAGGTTTTCTCAAATTATCCCTATTCCTGAGGTTATACCTCCTTTCAGAGGGCTCCTTTTGAGGAGACCTACCCCAGGATTGAGAACGATTCTCGATTGAGTTTTGTTTATTAGTTTCCCACTTCTTTTTAGAAGATGTAGGAGTCTGTTTAATAGAGACCTTTTCAGGATTTTCAGATAGTTTTGGCTTCACTGGTTTTCCACCCAAACTATCTCTGCCTAATTCTGCATAAGATTGTTCAATTATTCTGGGTAGTTCAGTTTGATGTTCTGTAACATCGAATTCCCTTAATCCTTGGCGGATCGCCACTGCTGCTGCCTCCCCTTTAATATTAGATAATATTATTGTTGAGACATGGTCGAAATTTTTCAGTAATTTCATACCTAAATTCAGAGCAGGCTCCGCCCCGTATTCGTTTTGAATTTGTTTCAGGACATCAGGTATTACTGCAATTGATGGAATACCATGTGTTTTAGTATAGATGGCAGCAAAGACTGAGCCCCAAGTGGTGCAGTCTACCAGTTGAGGTGTGATCCCCATTGGTAAACTGATTGTTAGGATTCTGTGTTTTTCAAACGGGCTAGTATTTGGAAATACTGCTTCGATTTGAGTAATTTTTTGAGCTATCCAGAACGGAATTTGCTCACGTTTTGTGGGCATTTTACCCATGACTGCGTAAAGAGTCTGTGGTGTAATTTTTTGTGTATTCCCCTGTTGAGGAGTTTGATTTGGAAGTGTCAATGGTTGTTGGACTGTGAAAGTCCGCATGACATTTTGGACCAATTGTCTGTATATTTTTATTATTTCTTGTAGTTGAACAAGTAGTTCCTCGTCTGACATTTCTTCAATGTCAGGATGAGGTGTATAGCCGGCTAAAATCGGCCATGTTGCTCCTGGTCTACCTAGTGGACTGAGCCTGGTAATGTTTCTGTGATGTTTTAGGGCGCCTTTAAATATATAGTAGCCTTTAAACCAGAGCTGATGCTCCTGGTATGTTAATGGAATTTCAATATCCTCGAAAGGAATATATTCCTCTGGTGGATCATCTTCTTTGTAGAAGTGAAATGTGTGTGTTACTGTATTTGATTCAGGAAATATTACCCATGAATAGAATACCTCTGTCTGAAAGGATTCGTGTGCCTCTATCACGAAAACTGCTCTACCGCCTCTTGGTGGTAGACCGTGTTTTATAAGTTTTAGAGTTATGGCTCTTCTTAAGTTTTGAGGGATGTCTATAACACCCTCCTCGGTTTCAATAAAACCTGTAATATTATAAGCTGTTGTAGCTGGCTGATCCGCAACACCACCGTTTCCGGTCTCAGTGTCGGAGCCAGGCATTTTGTTTTTGAAAAAATGTAGAACAAGTTGCAAGGAAACAAAAGATAAGGTGCACAATATTTTGGAACACTGTATCCTTCAACGTTGAGCAAACCAAACAGCTAATATATAGGGTGTTTTCCCTATGTTGCTGTGGCGGATACTTAACCCTGCCCACTCCAGACGTCTTTTGGAGTATATGGGTAGGGGTCTCTGAGAGAAAAAGCACAGCTGAGTTACTCCGTATCTAGCGTTAAATTACCGCCTTACCAAACCGTTGGGCGCCATGTAGTGTAGCTCCTATTTGCCTAATAGGCTCTGCGCATTGGAATAATATCCCCTATAGGTTTGACATAGGACTAAGGTCAGTATGTCCCTATCGAGTATATTAAACTTAATTACTTGTGCCAGCTAGCTCAGAGGCCACTAGAAACTCCTTGGATAACAAGAAGGGAGTAGTTTCTGGCAGCCGCAAAACATGACAACTTTGTTTCCCTTTAGAATCCGAATGTGTCCCAGAGTCGTGGAAACAATAGATAACCGTTTCACTCAGCTCAATTGTGCATGCTTAGTTTTCCTCAAAGTTACACAGAAAGAATAGACGGGCGTTTCAATAAAAGATTTATTGAACAGTCTTGTTTCTTGTGTAAGTTATATGTGCTGTTATGATCACAAGAACGTATGCAAGATAAATAATGTACAGCGTAAGCAGTAGAAATAAATAGTTCTGCGATAGCATTATCTTTAGTAGATATTCAGTTACATAAATAACACAGACTAAAAATGCGAGTACTCGTACGATGCGTTTCTAAACTAGTTCTACCCCAATGTACCTAACCTAACCTGGGTGTAGGGAGAGGTATGAAGTAGGTGAAGTATTCCTTACTACGGTATACTAAGAGTATGTTTCGCCTAGTATGCCAAGTATGCCAAGTATGCCAAGAGTCCCTCTAGGTTCTAGTCAGCTCCATACCTTAAGAATGAGAGAGGTGGGAATCTCTTGCCAGCCTTGAACTCCAACACCCCGCAAGGGAAGTCAGATCACTGGAAGCTGGACTCTCTGCGTGCAGGGATGACGGCGTCTTTTCAGTGCGTCAGGCCGGGAAATGGGCTCCTCTGAAGTCGAGGTCTCCTCTAGTTTACAAGGGCTAGGGAAGGTATATTTATACCTGAGAGGTACCTCAGAATGTTAGCATTGACGTGAATCGGACAGCGGAAGTCGTCATGATTGAACCCCTAAGGTATAATGGTTCATGCATAATAAATGAGTCCTTGAAGAAATCAATAGTCCTGTGCTAGGGAAACTCCCGAAGCCTAAGGGTCTGTTCTTCAAGAACTCGTTGTGACGTTAGGGTGGACGGATGTCGGAGACCATGCCTGTATTTGGAGTGCATGGTTTAATGCCTAAATAAGGACTGGGATTTTATGCCTATATAAGGGCAGTTCGAATTGTGCCTATATAAGGACATGATACAGGAAAGCCCGTGTATGGACACCCTAAGAGGAATACAACAGTAGTACATACTCAATTTGCAGTAGTGCAGTCTATAATATCTCTTTACACCTGATATTTGTCTTATTAACAATCCACTAATTATAATAGTCCACAATTTACAGTAGTTCGTTCCGTATCTGGACTAGCATACTGATCAAGGAACTGAATGTACCATAAACTATAGCCAAACTCACCCAACTACTCCCCACCCCCCTCCCATCAGTCCCGGAGTAACCCAAGTCTATGAGCAAAAATTTGTCGCGGCCCGAAGCCCCATACCGTAATAAAAACAATAGTAATTTAAACAACATTATACTACGTGACAGGTTAAGGTTACAGTACATATGCATAGTAGTTAAGCTTTCTCGTCATTACAGTTGTGATGTAGGGTTAGTAGTATTGAAGTCCAGATCGAGGTTTTTAAGAGTTTCCAACATAATATCCAACTCCATGGCAATTGAGATTTTGCGTATACCTCTGGCTTCCTCCCTCCTTATTGCAGCACTTTCAGCATTACCCCATCAAACCAGTTCACTGTGCCAATTATGTTCTGTGGGCGGTTTTTTGGATTTCCAGCGAATAGTGATGGCCCTTTTTGCTAGTATTAAAGCCAGATTCCTGAATCTAGTTTGTACTTTGTGTTTAGACGATCTTTTGTGTATTCCCAAAATACATACTTCTACCGTATTTTCTACTTCTCTTTGTGTGATTGTAAATGTGTGTTGTCTGACCGAATCCCAATATCCACGTATGCGGGGATACTCCCATAATATATGTTTCAAATCAGCGTCTCCCGATTGACATCTGGGGCAACAGTGCTATTTATGTGGAAACATCCGGTTTAGTCGGGTAGGACTGAGATAAGCTCTATGGAGCAGCATGGTCTGTATAAATTTAAATTTTGCGTTCCTGGACACTTTCTTAGGGTATTCTACTATTCCAGACCATTCCTTGTCTGTTAGTTCCCGTCCTATATCCTCCGCCCAAGTGTTTCGTAGTGCAGTGAGCTTCACCGCTGCGTGTGCTTGTATGCCCACATAAAGCCACTTGATGAGATGTCTTCCGTTTCCCATGTAGTATAAGGCCTTCACTAGCTCATTTGTGGGGGGTTCTTGTTGTTGAGGAGCCCAGTGTGTTTTTATATATTGTAGCAGTGCAGCGTGTAACGGGTATAAATGGTCAGGTGCCCCTGTTTCCCTCACGAAGTTATCGTGATCCATAAGTATCCCATTATTGAATAGGTCAGTTACTGTGCTTATCCCCTCCTCAAGCCAGCCCACAATTCTGCGCTTTGTTATTCTCCCAGTAGTCAATGGGATCCCTAGTAGTGGGATGTTATCAGCATATGGAGGGTATAGTGCCGTATATTGTAGCGTCGCTTTCCAACACTTTATCGCCGTGTGTAATTATGGCGGTAGGTTTGTGGGAGTTTTTTTACTAGGGTAATAACAATGTATGGAGGGTACCCTGCTCAATGTCACGTGTGGTGTAGCCTATTTCGTGTAAATTACGGCCCGCAGTCCAGTAGGAGAGCCATTGCAACTGGCATGCATAGTAGTATGCTTTGAAATCAGGAACTCCCAGTCCTCCTCTGTCAGTCCCCAATTGTAACTTTTTAAGGCTTATTCTGCATCTACCAGTCCCCCATATAAGATCTGTAAGTATGGTATTTAGGAGTTTGAAGGTGGCGTGTGGTATTAGAATCGGCAAGTTAGCAAAATAATACAACAAACGTGGGAGGGCCACCATCTTGGCTATGGCAGCTTGACCTATAACCGAGAGCGGCAGTGAAGTCCAGAATGCAACGCTCGAGCGTATAGATCTAATCGCTCTATTAAGATTACCCTCCAACATGTCTGTGTGCGTCCGGTATACTTGTATACCCAGATACTTGAACGTGTGTTGCTCTACTGGGAGTGTATAGTGCCCAAACGTGATTTCTTCAGGGTGTGCGGTTTCTCTAAAGAAAAAAGCATGTGACTTCATAGCGTTAATGGACAATCCTGATATCTGCCCAAACCACTGAAAGATATTAGGGATAGGGTCTAGTGAATCGTGGAGATCACGTACGTAGTGAATAATATCATCCGCATATGCGGAGAATAAGTGCGGTGTGGCACCAATCTGTAGTCCCAAGTCGGTATGCTTTTGCTCGTAATTTAAGTGCTAATGGTTCTAACGCCAGTATGAATAAAAGGGGAGACAGCGGGCACCCCTGCCGAGTGCCCCTATGTATTGAATATTCGGCCGAGATATGCCCCCCCGTTCGGGCACGGGCAGTAGGGGCCTCATATAATAAACGTAACCATTTGAGGTATTCTGCGGGCAGACCAAACCTCCCCAGTGCCTTAAACATATAATTCCATTTTAGCGTATCGAACGCCTGTCTCAATTCTAATGCTATACACCCTGCATGTTCCTGATGTTCCGGAACTGTCGACAGTATATGATGCAACCTTCGTGTATTCAATGAAGTGCTACGGTTTGGAAGAAACCCATTTTGATCCGTGTGTATGAGCTTATTTAAGTGTGGGAGTAGCCTATTTGCTAACACCTTGCTGAGTATTTTATACTCTGTTGTTAATAACGACAGTGGGTGGTATCCCGACATATCTTTGGGGTCTCTGCCTGGTTTCGGGAGTGAGACTACCAGTGCTTGTGCCATGGAAAGGAGCAAACTGCCCAATTCCAACGCTTTGTTATATAAGGTTTCTTGTCGAGGGACAAGGGCTTCTGCGTATGTATCGTAAAACTCGGATGGTAGCTCGTCCAGTCCAGGAGTTTTATTACGGGGTAGTCCCTTTATTGCAATTTTTATCTCTTGTTTTGTAATGGGGCCTATTAATTCCTTCTGGGACTCGGCAGACAACTGTGGAAATGGTAGGTCAGTCCAGAATTCATCAACATTAGTACTCACTGTTATATCGGGTTCGCTATACAATGCAGCATAGTATTGCCTGAAGGCGTCATTGATGTCGTGTTGAGTATTAACTGTGTCGCCCGTGAGAGTGTTCACTTCATTAATGATGATAGTAGGGGGGTCATTGTGTATTAGTTTGGCCAGCAGTGTCCCGGATTTATCCGCATCTGTATGTCGTATTTGCGTGTATCTCTGGTAGTCTATGACTCTAAGGGATTCTAATAGTTCTGCATGCTTAATACGTATCTCTTGCAACGGGGCCCGTTTGTCAGTGTCATGTGTGGCTTCTTGTTCCAGTGTATTCATTTTGTTTTCAGTATCTATTAGGGTTTTGTGTATTTCCTGCCTAGCGCCTACTATGGTACTAATTGCCTTGCCCCGTATGACTGCCTTAAAGGCATCCCATTCGATTAAGATAGTGGATGCGGTATTACTTTTCTCAGCGAAATATTGTGTAATTGTGTCAGCCCTAGTAGTGTGGAATACTGCATCTTCTAGTGTCTGTGGCCACATTCTCCAAGTGGGAACGGGGGTTGGAATTCTTCCCCACCTCATGGTTATTTCTAAGGGGTTATGGTCTGAGAATGTCTTAGCCAAGTAAGTCAGAAAAAAAAGGGAGTTAGGCCCATGGGGCAAGGCACAGGCAGGGCCGTTTTATATATATACTTGAAAAAAGAAAAAATGAGCCTGTACCTTGCGTTCTTTATTTAGTATACAATTTCACTAAATAGTCAAACCCATCGATTTCAGTTTGAGCAGGTATTTTATATTAACCTTTTTATTTTCACTGAAATTCTTATTTTTTGCTGCTTTTTGATCAGAAAAAAACATGTCTGGTCATATAAAAAATTCTAGACATAAATGTGCTATACAACATATATTTACATAAATTAGTGTGTGACTTTTACAAAAATCTAATACATACATCACATCCAATACATATATCACAATTGTTATTCTCAATTTTAATCCTGAAACTCTTAAAGCGTCTATATTCAGTATCCCAAATCAATACAGGGGAAACTATTATTTTAGAAATCTTCTCAGATTAAATTTTCATTATTCCTCTGTATTTTTATGTGCCGTGTGCCTGTGCCATGTGCCGACGCGTTTGAGTCCTGGGAGTTGAATACCAGGAATCTCATCAGGGCTTTTGAATTTTAACAGCAATGGTGGTTTCTGTAAGGGTGTGTAACATAAAGCGATTATTACAAAGGGCTCCTTTCTGTCTCACCTTAAATTCACCAATCTCATTATTTCTATTCGGGTTCTTTACCTGAGAATTCTTACTAATCTTCACCTTAAGGTATACGCTTCACCAAAGGACATTTAATCTCAATCACTAGGGATTCTGTTAAAAAACAGAGAGCACTGTCAGTATTGTGCATTCTTTACTGAGACATTTTAATATCTCTTTTTCCAGCAGTCGTCTCCTACCTTATCTTTGTCTTTTTATAAGGCAATTGCATCTAGTTTCCTGTAAATAAGGAAAATACTTAATCATACTTTTAAAGGGTACGATATTTTGTAATACTTCATTACCCTATATTGCGGCTTCAGCTTTTGTACCTTATATGCCGGGCATTTTCGCTATCGGCTTTTCAAACGCTACCTGGATCACCTCCTCTCTTGTAGCGGCGCTCGCTGATTTAGATTAACTTGCGTTCTCTGCAAAAATATTACAGAACGCAATTATACATTTCAGCATTTATATATTTAGAGATAACCTTTTCTCTTCTCATTTTAAGCTTACCTATTCTCTGACTTGGTTGAACTGCAATTGCTTTCATCTCCTGATCCTTCTCTGCCTCCGTTTGGTCAGCAATGGAGTTCAGCCATGAGGTTCAAGCTAATATGGTGTCTCCCTAGGTACCCAGGGAAATGTAGTTTCAGATATTAACCAATAGAAAACGATCTCTTGTTGAGCCTATGTGTTGCATTCTGGATGACATAGTTTAAGTCTTTGATAGCTCTGTCATGCTGTTAAGACCTGTCATTGTGCAATTATATTTAAGTATTAAATAGGCTTCTTTTTGAAGTAAAGCACTATCAATATCAATTGGATATTTTGATGCTTTAACCACCGTCAACACAGTCCATTTGAAGTCATTTTCGCCATGAGATTTCTGTATGAAATGCTCTACCATTGGTGCAGTAATCACTTTTTTCTTTATTCGCGATCTGTGTTGTGTGATTCGAGTATTAACCTGTTGATTCGTTTTGCCTATGTATATTTTCAAACATGGACAAATTATAGCATATACTGCATTTCTGGTTTTGCAATTAGTGAAATCCAGATGTTTCCATTTGATGTTATTATGGACAAATTCTGTTCCTTCTATTGTAGTGCTGCAAGCAATACAATTGCCGCATTTCGGTGGCCTTCAATTGGTTTAAGATTCCATTGCGTTAATAGATCACTTTTTGTCTGGGTAAGGAAATGTCTGCACGTACTATTTGCTGGCCAATGCTTTGGCCCTTTTTCATCGCAAATAGTGGTTTTGGAAAAGGACATTCAAGGTTTTCAAGGAGGTGCCAATTCTTCAATACAATTTGTCTAAACTTATTTGTGTCTGGACTAAACGTTGATACACAAACTAGTCTGTCTAGAGGTTTTTATCTTTTACCTGCAGGAGGCTTTCACGAGGTGTGAATCTTGCTCTTTTTGTAGAGTGTTTCAACAGCTTTTAGGATATCCTCTTTTTGTCATCTCATTACAAAAAGTAGTGGCGTGTTTTTCAAATTGTGATGTCAATGTGCAATTCCTCCTGATCCTTAATAACTGCCCATAAGAAGATTTTCTTTAAGACCTCTTGGATGTGCACTTTTATGATGCAACATAGTGTTTCTGTCTGTCTTCTTCTTGTAGAGAAATGTTGTTAAATGATTATCCATAGGGGTTACCTCTACATCTAAGAACGTCATTTTGGTCTTACTTAATTCTACAGAAAATGTGATGTCTTGGTGTCGGGCATTTAGCCATTCATGGAACGAATTCAACTCCACCTGGCTCCCCTGCCACAGGCACCAGATGTCGTCGATATATCGTTGCCACTGCAGTATATTACTTCGAAAAGGATTGTTCTGTTCAACATATATTTTTTCGTATTGAGCCATGTAGAGGACCGCCATCTCCGGTGCATAAGGACATCCCATGGCGGTCCCCTTTACCTGCATAAAGAATTGATCATCAAATCTAAAATAGTTCTTTTTGAGGGTGACCTCTGCTAGTTGTAGTATAAATATCGTGGGAACCCTATGGGGCCGCTCTCTACTCTCTAAATACAGCTCCATCACTTCTAACGCCTCATCCTGCGGTATCTGCGTATAAAGTGATGTAACATCAAATGTGACCATTAGTTGTGTCTGGTCATCAAATGGAGTACCCTCAATCTTAGTGATGAAATCTGTGGTGTCTCGGAGGTATGACGGGACATCCTTAAGGAACGGTTTCAAAAAGAAATCTATATATTTAGAGATTGGCTCTAAAATAGAGTCACAACCCGAGACTATAGGTCGTCCCGGCAGATCTTCTAAATTTTTATGTATTTTCGGTACAAAGTACAATATAGGTGTTCTTGGATATTTCTTAGTTAAAAAAATCATACTCTTTTGGTCCCAGAAACCAAGTGAATAACCAAACTTGGTATCGACCTATTAAAGAGGACCCTGCACAATCTATACAAGTTTTAATATCTGAGATATTGCAGTCAGGATTAAAAGAAGGATATCTGGGACCAAAAGAGTATGATTTTTTAACTAAGAAATATCCAAGAACACCTATATTGTACTTTGTACCGAAAAACATAAAAATTTAGAAGATCCGCCGGGACGACCTATAGTCTCGGGTTGTGACTCTATTTTAGAGCCAATCTCTAAATATATAGATTTCTTTTGAAACCGTTCTTAAGGATGTCCCGTCATACCTCCGAGACACCACAGATTTCATCACTAAGATTGAGGGTACTCCATTTGATGACCAGACACAACTAATGGTCACATTTGATGTTAAATCACTTTATACGCAGATACCGCAGGATGAGGCGTTAGAAGTGATGGAGCTGTATTTAGAGAGTAGAGAGCGGCCCCATAGGGTTCCCACGATATTTATACTACAACTAGCAGAGGTCACCCTCAAAAGAACTATTTTAGATTTGATGATCAATTCTTTATGCAGGTAAAGGGGACCGCCATGGGATGTCCTTATGCACCGGAGATGGCGGTCCTCTACATGGCTCAATATGAAAAAATATATGTTGAACAGAACAATCCTTTCGAGTAATATACTGCAGTGGCAACGATATATCGACGACATCTGGTGCCTGTGGCAGGGAGCCAGGTGGAGTTGAATTTGTTCCATGAATGGCTAAATGCCCGACACCAAGACATCAAATTTTCTGTAGAATCAAGTAAGACCAAAATGACGTTCTTAGATGTAGAGGTAACCCCTATGGATAATCATTTAACAACATCTCTCTACAAGAAGAAGACAGACAGAAACACTATGTTGCATCATAAAAGTGCACATCCAAGAGGTCTTAAAGAAAATCTTCCTTATGGGCAGTTATTAAGGATCAGGAGGAATTGCACATTGACATCACAATTTGAAAAACACGCCACTACTTTTTGTAATGAGATGACAAAAGAGGATATCCTAAAAGCTGTTGAAACACTCTACAAAAAGAGCAAGATTCACACCTCGTGAAAGCCTCCTGCAGGTAAAAGATAAAAACCTCTAGACAGACTAGTTTGTGTATCAACGTTTAGTCCAGACACAAATAAGTTTAGACAAATTGTATTGAAGAATTGGCACCTCCTTGAAAACCTTGAATGTCCTTTTCCAAAACCACTATTTGCGATGAAAAAGGGCCAAAGTATTGGCCAGCAAATAGTACGTGCAGACATTTCCTTACCCAGACAAAAAAGTGATCTATTAACGCAATGGAATCTTAAACCAATTGAAGGCCACCGAAAATGCGGCAATTGTATTGCTTGCAGCACTACAATAGAAGGAACAGAATTTGTCCATAATAACATCAAATGGAAACATCTGGATTTCACTAATTGCAAAACCAGAAATGCAGTATATGCCATAATTTGTCCATGTTTGAAAATATACATAGGCAAAACGAATCAACAGGTTAATACTCGAATCACACAACACAGATCGCGAATAAAGAAAAAAGTGATTACTGCACCAATGGTAGAGCATTTCATACAGAAATCTCATGGCGAAAATGACTTCAAATGGACTGTGTTGACGTGGTTAAAGCATCAAAATATCCAATTGATATTGATAGTGCTTTACTTCAAAAGAAGCCTATTTAATACTTAAATATAATTGCACAATGACAGGTCTTAACAGCATGACAGAGCTATCAAAGACTTAAACTATGTCATCCAGAATGCAACACATAGGCTCAACAAGAGATCGTTTTCTATTGGTTAATATCTGAAACTACATTTCCCAGGGTACCTAGGGAGACACCATATTAGCTTGAACCTCATGGCTGAACTCCATTGCTGACCAAACGAGGCAGAGAAGGATCAGGAGATGAAAGCAATTGCAGTTCAACCAAGTCAGAGAATAGGTAAGCTTAAAATGAGAAGAGAAAAGGTTATCTCTAAATATATAAATGCTGAAATGTATAATTGCGTTCTGTAATATTTTTGCAGAGAACGTAAGTTAATCTAAATCAGCGAGCGCCGCTACAAGAGAGGAGGTGATCCAGGTAGCGTTTGAAAAGCTGATAGTGAAAATGCCCGGCATATAAGGTACAAAAGCTGAAACCGCAATATAGGATAATGAAGTATTACAAAATATCGTACCTTTAAAAATATGATTAAGTATTTTCCTTATTTACAGGAAACTAGATGCAATTGCCTTATAAAAAGACAAAGATAAGGTAGGAGACGACTGCTGGAAAAAGAGATATTAAAATGTCTCAGTAAAGAATGCACAATACTGACAGTGCTCTCTGTTTTTTAACAGAATCCCTAGTGATTGAGATTAAATGTCCTTTGGTGAAGCGTATACCTTAAGGTGAAGATTAGTAAAATTCTCAGGTAAAGAACCTGAATAGAAATAATGAGAATGGTGAATTTAAGGTGAGACAGAAAGGAGCCCTTGTAATAATCGCTTTATGTTACACACCTTACAGAAACCACCATTGCTGTCAAAATTCAAAAGCCCTGATGAGATTCCTGGTATTCAACTCCCAGAACTCGAAACGCGTCGGCACATGGCACAGGCACACGGCACATAAAAATACAGAGAGGAATAATGAAAATTTAATCTGAGAAGATTTCTAAAATAATAGTTTCTCCTGTATTGATTTGGGATACTGAATATAGACGCTTTAAGAGTTTCAGGATTAAAATTGAGAATAACAATTGTGATATATGTATTGGATGTGATGTATGTATTAGATTTTTGTAAAAGTCACACACTAATTTATGTAAATATATGTTGTATAGCACATTTATGTCTATAATTTTTTGATATGACCAGACACATGTTTTTTTCTGATCAAAAAAGCAGCAAAAAATAAGAATTTAGTGAAAATAAAAAGGTTAAAATAAAATACCTGCTCAAACTGTGGGTTTGACTATTTAGTGAAATTGTATACTAAATAAAGAACGCAAGGTACAGGCTCATTTTTTCTTTAGCCAAGTAAGTGGCATGGGACACCTGCATTGCTATTGTTCTGGAACAGTAGATTCTATCAATTCTTGTATGTAACAAATGTACCGGAGAGTAGTATGAGTATTCTCGGTGTGTCGGGTGCCACATTCTCCATACATCACAGAGAGCCCACGCATCTGTCCACCCGCAAAGAGCCTTTGCCTGTTTAACCACACCCGTACCATGTAATGGGAGCGGTCCAATGCGACATCCATTAACGCATTACAATCTCCCCCTATAATCCAAGGATGCATTTCCCAGCCAGCTAGTGCCAAATTTAAATTAGACAAGAATTTGTCCTGATCAAAATTCGGGGCATAGATATTGCCCAGGACCACCTGCTGGCCGTCTAGAGTCCCCCGTATGAGGATATATCTGCCCTGTTTGTCCACCCTCTGTTCTAATGCCATAAAGGGTACCCCATGTCTGATCCATATTGTGACACCCCTTGCGAAACCAGAGTAATTGGTTGAGAAGATCTGACCTCTCCATTTCTTACGGAGTTTCACCGCTTCTTGATCAATAATGTGAGATTCCTGCAAGTACACTATCTGTGCTTTGCGTCGGAGTAGTTGCGCATGGACCCTGTCTTTTCTGTACAGACCCTATACCTCTATCTTCCAAGATATTAAATTATATGTATCAGGCGTGCACATTGTAGCGTCTTGATAAGCCATTTTCGCCTCAGTGGCGAGTAAATGCCGCTAATCCTATCCAGTCTATTGGGTACTCCAGCACCAAATCCCTCCCCATCAATCCCAATACTAGGCCCGGTTGGAAAACTGTACCGGACCAAACAACACAACATAACGTGAATATCTCTATTATATATATAACGTGCATTCGCAACTAGGGGGTAGTCACCAACGCCGTCCATTCTGTTACAGCTATGATCATTTGAGCCTTACGGGGTCCCGGGCTAAGAGATAATACAAAATTACATCAGTATTGTGACACACAAAGAAAAGGATATGTATACTAATTTGAAGTCACCCATCGGAGCCAGCATTATCCATTAATTCCTAATCAAATAAACCATCTGCCGTCTGTGGCGTTACCGTCGGGAAAAGGGCAACACTGCCCTCAGAGTCCGACTTGTTTATGCTGTCATCAGACGAGGCTGTCTCCGCAGTGTGTGCATTGTCTCTGAAAGTGGAGGCCGTCACTAGTGCCAGGTCTTTGCTCGTTTTCACTTGCTGCGGTGTCGGATTTGATGGTTGTATCTTGCTGTATGTCTTCTGGGTCCGACGGCGATTCGTTCTCACAACACGTCTGGAGCTACTAAGTGAGTTTTGAGAGGCGTTACCCATTGAGTTAGTCGGTTCGGTCACCTCCAGCCATTCCTCTGCATCTTCTGGGCTCTCAAAGAAATATGTTTTCTGTTTGTGAATGACTTTCAATCTCGCTGGGAACAAAAGCGCGTATTTTAACCGCATGACTTGTAGTTTTTTCTTGACAGCCATGAAAGAAGATCTTTGGCGCTGCACCATGAGCGTGTAATCTGGATACAAGGATATGCGGCAGTTTTTGAACCGAATCTGTGAGAGTTCTCGTGCCTTCTGAAGTAAAAGGTCCCGATCTCTATAGTTCAGCAGCCTGGCTATGAGAGGTCGAGGGGGGGCGCCAGGTTTTGGCCTACCTGTAGGTATCCTATGTGCCCTCTCCACGCAGTATTGGTCTGATAGTCCCTCCGAAGTGACGTAGTCTTTAAACCATTGCTCCATATATCGTGTTGCGTCGGGACCCTCACTTCTTTCCGGTAGGCCTATGACGCGAATGTTGTTGCGTCTTGCCCTCCCCTCAGCATCTTTGACACGGTCTAATAGTTTGGTAACCTGCTTTTGTAATTGTTGGATCTGTGTTGTATTTTGTTTGTGTTGCGGGGCCATCTCCTCTATCGTAATGGCGTTTGTTTTCACTCTGTCCGCCAATTTGGCATGATCTGCCTTGAGCAGTGTGAATCCGGTCGTAAGGGCGCCAATTTCCTGCTCGATTGCCTTTCTGGAGTCTCTGACTTCTTGGAGGATTAAGTCCAGCTTGTCCACTGGGCTGTCCTCATTAGTAGGCGGCACACAACTCAGTGACAGTGAAGGATCGGTATGCTCCGGGTCTTCCAAAAATTGAGTGGTGTTTGGGCCGGCATCCTGTTGTTTCCCCCTTGTACGCCCCATGTCTGCGAGCGTCAAAGCTCCAGCTCAGGCTATTACTGCACCAATAATATTAGGTAGTAGGGTGCGCACTCTCCGGACAGTGCAATGAGGTTCAGTGACTCGGTTCACAAATTTCCCTTGGCTTCTATATTAGCATGTGTCCAAGCTAATGGTAGCGTGTAATTCACAGCAGTGCTTCAGTCTCAGAACTACACACGTACATGTAGGCAGGGGGTGAAATAATCCGTGCACGCACCTCTTTATTCGCCTGTGTCCGGGGTGCACCTTCCTCCTTTTATGGTGTTCACCAGCTCATGGGGCCCCAACAGGTATCCGGTGAACTACTGGTCGGACGCTGCCTTATATCTATCCTAACTTCTCTTCGACGTCAGCCCAACACGTCTGTAGACAGCCAGGCAAACAGTGCCATAACCCTCCAGCTCTGTCTACTTTGGCACTGTCAATGCCATATATTTGATTGTGGGACTTGTATCTGCACATGCGCTGCCAACAGAGCTTCAGCGCTCATGTATACTCCAATTCTATTCTCTCTCAGTGTTAATTGGGCCGTCCTCCGCTGTTTCCCTCAGCCTCACCGTTGGGCCCCAGGTCTCTGCAGTATACTGCGACATCGGCGGCAGGCCGCGCAGCGCCCCAGGCTCATGTAACTAAACGCCCAGGCTTCCTCCACAGCAACGGGAGACACTCACCGCTCGCCAGCGGGCCGGGCTAGAGTCTTTAGCTCCTCTCGTATCGCAGGCCACTGCCCGGTATCTCTTTTCCACTGCAAGTGTGCTGGTCCGTTGCGCTGACGGCTCCGCTCTCAGCGAGGTGCTCACAGTTTCCGCGGCCTCCCTCCGGACTGTATAATAAGCTGCGTCATCCGTGTTGAGATCGCGGTCACCGCAGCTCCGCTTGTGGCAGTCGCCACTTCGTCGGGTTTGTACACATTTATTCACGCTGCCGGCCCGAAACTGTATGGCTGTTGCTGGACGATTAGGGACAGGAAATCTGGTGTGGAAACAGGATTTTGCTGCCCGTCTATAAGACGTCCGCCATGTTCGGCGGTTGGCCACGCACCCCAAGGTACTTAATAGTTCTTATTGACTCTTTTTCACATTGGATCTCCCACAAGTTTGTCAGCATGGTCACTCAAGTGTTTCTTAACTGAGGTATTCTCCAGGGAGGGAATTCCTGAAAGCCTCATTACGGACAATGGCGTGCAATTTGTGTCCGAAGAAATGAAAGAATTTCTTAAGGACCTGTCTATCTCTCATGTCCGCACGCCTCTATATTGCCCTAAGGCCAATGGCAAGGTGGAAAGAGCAAACAGAATGTTGAAAGAGTCCATCCAATTAGCTGTGGCCTCAGGGAAACCTATAGAGAGTACTGTGAGGGACATGTTATGGTCTTACCACACTACCCCCAATTCCACGACAGGTCTATCGCTGTTTGAAATGTTAAGGGGGAGAAAAGCGGGGTCTAAACTTTCTCCCAGTTGGCTATTCAAGAACAAGATTGTCTCTATTAATCCAGAGGAGGTAGGAAACAGAGTGGTGAGTCAACAAAAGATGTACAAAGACAGATACGACAGGAAGTGGGGCACCAGAAGCAAGGACTGGAAAAGTGGACAGTGGGTCCTTGTAAGGAAGCCCCAGGAGGCGAGCAACAAAGGTGACAAATACTACGATCCAGAAAAAATAAAGCATGTCAAAAACAATGTGGTGGTGCTAGAAAATGGTAAAATGTGGAGCATGGATAGAATTGCCAGGTGTCCCTCCAACTTGATTCCCTCAGAGGTAGAGGAGGAGGAACATGAGGATCATCAGGGCTGCACTGAACAAGAAGAAAGAATTAGCAGACCTGTTCGCCCACCTATATGGCAAAAAGATTATGAAATGATGTAGTTTCCTTTTTCACTGTTGCATTGTGTTTACCAGTCTTTGGGGAATTGTTATACCTCCATCCTGGTCATTCTTCTCGATTCTCTCCTATCACTCCATCCTCTCTTCTTCTTCTTCTCCTCCTTCTTCTCCTTCTTCCTCTCCTTCTCCTTCTTCCTTCTCTTCTCTTTCCTTTTCCCTTTGAGAGGGAGATGTGTTATAATCTCCGTCTTGGTTTTCCCCTTCTGGCTCCACCCCTCTCCCACTCTTCCCTTTGGTCTCTCGCTTAGAATCTTGAGTGGGAGGCAATTTAGAATGTTGGTTTTCTGTCAGATGGTGCGCTGCTGCACTGACTAGTAGGAGGCGTTACTTAAAGCTACTTAAATAAAGATTTGGACTTACCTTTTTGCGTCCGTCTTTACTACACTTCTCGTTATGTGCAAAATGCCTCTGTTTGCTGCAAGAGGTGACATAAATCCATTAATGCACAATATTCTTTCTTACAGGGTACTGCAGTGATAATCGTTGAATAGTTGAAAGTCCCTGGCCCTTACATCATGCTAAGTTTTTTTTTTCTGTATATGGCTCACGTCCTCATCTGTGAAGTTCATTCCACTGCATGATGTGATAGGTCAGTGCAGTTCTCCGCTCCTAGGGACTCATACATTACGTTTTCAAGGAGCTGCTGCATATATGCCTTTGCCAGCCCTCCAGATTCAGGCGGAAGACTAACTATTTCAAGGCTAGTCTCCAGATTCCTGCATGCAAAAACCTGATTCCTTGGCAAGCTTCATGTTATAATATAGATCTGTGACATGGGTTTCCAAGTGTAATACTCTGAAAGGAACGCTGTGCATGTCACCGATTATGGAGGGGGGTTCTATTGATGAGATCACCAGCTGTGAGGGAAGGGAATGTTGCGAGAGGCATGACAGTTGCCTGGCGTGAGGGGCACAAGTTTCTTGTTCTGCCAATCAAGTTATTTAAGAAGATAAATAAGTGTTGTCTTCAGTTTACAACACTTTGTTTGGCGACGAGGATGGTATGAATGCCAGGCACCCGTGTCACCCTGCTGTGTCGATGGAGGGTGGTGTGAGGGTGGTCCCTCATTTGTTGAAGTGCGTGAAGACAGCGCTTTGTTTGGAGCGGTTTGCTCGGTCAGGAAAGTGTCAAGAAACATTGGCCTTCGTGGTGACAGCAGTAGCGTGTGCAACGGCAGCGCGTCTTGGATACCTCTGTTGAATTCAGATGAGCTTGTGACCATCACGCTCCATTTCATGAGCCTCTGACTACTTTAAACATACCACGTTGGTGAGACTGCGCAGGGCAGCTTGGAGCTGCTTAATTCCAAGTCAGGAATACATCTCGAGATACTGTTTTCAGCACTGAGTCCAAGGGGGAGCTTGTCAAAGGAAATTCTTACCGTCTTAAACTGATGCAGATTTTTCCTTACAAACGTCAAGTTCTGTATGTCTACTACCAGAGCTAATTTGACTGGTGCTGTGAGGGAGCTGTTTCAAGGGTGGCTCAGTCTCTAGTTCCTCAGTTGCTTCACATAATCCAACAGTGCCATCTAGTGGTCATAACTTAGTTTGATTGTGCTTCGTTTCAGTAATTTCCCACAACATGAATGTAAGCCAGTCCTTTAATGTGCCTTCTCCTTTTCTTATGCAAGAAGGTGATCCACCCATTGAATGGGAGCAATGGTATGAATTTTTGGAAAATTATATGTTGGCATTGGGTGGCACAAATCTTTCACCAATTTGCAAGACAGCAATTTTAATGGGGTGTTTAGGCACTGAAGGCAATATGTTTTCAAGTACTTGCCAGAGGTACTTGAAGGGAATGGTGACCTGTTAGCAGATGCTTACAAAGAAGCTAGACTACATCTGCAAAACTGTTTTTCAAAAACTATTAATGTGGTAATGAGACGTCACAAGTTTTATACCCAACCACAGGAGTCAATCAATGAGTTTGTAGATCGAGGGAACTAGCTGCCAAATGCAAATTTGGTTTGATGACAGAGGAAACGATCAGGGATCAAATTATTGTTCAATGCAGTAGTAAAAAGATACAAGAGAAACTTTGGGCTTGAAGTGATCCTTCGTTGAAAATTGCAAAAATTATGGAGAAGTCCGAGAAATGTATAGAGGAGATGCAAAAGTCAGGGATTAAGTCTGAACATACCGTAGCTAAACTTGATAATGAATCGGAATTGGTCAATGCGGTAAAGAGAAAGCTCTGTCTCAAACACCAATCAATTTAAGAGCAATTAGAAAGCTGCCAATGAGAAGCTTAATTCTTTACCCAATGTGAAGAAAGTTCAAGCAAATTGTTACAGATGTGGAAGCTATTCGCACATGGGTCATTAAAAATGTTGTTTTGCTATTGGCAAAGAGTGTCGTCTTAGCGGGGAAAAAGGTCATTTTGCGCATCTTCAGAGCACTCAAAAGAATTTTAGTTCTGGAAGAGGCAGACGATGTGGATCATAGATTATTGATAATTGATGATCAAGAACAGAAACGGAAACCTAAAGTTACATCCTAAGGCTGAGTTCAAAATTAATAATAAAGAAGTTATTTTGATGGTAGACTCAGAATCCTTGTACACTATCATCCCCAAACAAATGTTTGATGCTGGTGGCCCAAGGAAACATTGAAGGCTTATTATGTAATTTTTTAAGGATATCAGGAGGCTGATATTGGTGTGATGTGGTATTTCATTGCAGATATTCGATTAAATTTTAAACAATGCTTTACAAAAGGCAAAGTCTATGTGGCACCTGATGGTCCTCTACTATTAGGTTGGTCCCACCAATATAACCTACTCATAATCATAAATACTCGTGTTACAGACCAAGTCTCTGTAATCGATGATGGAGAATTAGGTGGATTGCTCAAAGAAGCTAGTAAAGTTTTTGAAGATGGAGTGGGAGAGGCAAAAAATGTTCAAAGGCTTATGACTAACATATTGTCTAGAATAAATAATGTGCTGTTCTTTCAATATGACATTTTAGTTTATGGGGAAAATGTAGAAGACCACAATGACACATTATGGAAAGTGCTGAATTGAATTGCTAAGGCTGGCATGACTTTACGAAAAGACAAATGCAAGTTTTTAGTTAAAGAAGTGGAATATTTAGGGCATCTCATCACAGGAGACGAGATAAAGCCTAAAATGGACTTGGTCAGTGCTATAGTGAATGGATGAATTCCAAATGACAAAGAGAGATTGAGGTAATTTATAGGACTTTTGGAATACTATGCCAAATTAGTTAGAGACTTTGCAAACAAATCTGCTCCACTCAGAGATCTACTAAAGAAAGGAAGAAAATTGGAATTGGGAGAGTCAGAGAAAGAAGCCTTTGAGAAATTAAAAACAGACATTGCATATGCAGAGATTTTAGTTCCTTACCGGTTTGGCTTGAAAATGATTCCTACAATTGATGCAAGTGCTGTTGGAATAGGGGCTGTACTAACACAAATGCATGGTAGAATAGAAACAACAGTGGCCTTTTTTATCTTGCTCATTTTCTGATGCAGACAAGAACTATTCGGTCATTGAGCGAGAGGCATTGGCAACTGCCTGGGCGACTAACTATTTTCATATATTTATTTGAGGTGGAAGGTTCACTTTAAGAACCGATCCTAAGCCATTATTTCAAGTTTTGGGACCAAAAGGGACAACCAAATGTTCACGTCAATTGGCTAGGTTGGCAGTAAAGACTCAGGATAATGATTGTGAGATGAGTACCTACCAGGCTGAAAAAACATAATAGCAGATGGTCTGTCGAGATTGCCTGACAAAGAGTCAGATGATTCTATGTTTGATTCTGAAGAAGTGGTAGCACATGTAGAAGATGGGACTGAGGGATTGAAAGGTTGTGTGTCTATGGATGAGTGGAAGGTAGCAATGGAAGAAGATGCTTGGAGGTGAGATGAAGAGGGAGAGTACTTGTCCTGATGCAATTAGACCGTTCTATAAAATTCAAGGGGAGTTGTCGTTAGTTAGAAGTGGATTGGTCATGAGAGGAGAGGTTTGTACCCCTACATTGGTCGGAGAGAAACTCATACAATTAGCTCATGAGGGTCATTTAGGACAAACCCTCACCATCAAAAGACTTAAAGAAAAATTCTGGTGGCCCAAAATGGATGCACATATCAAGGAGTGGGTTGAGAGGTGTGAAGTTGGCCAAAACTCAGAGAAAAGGCTGAAAGTTGGCCTAGGAGTAACAACAAAATCAAATAATTATTGATGCAGAAACTGTATGGGGTAAAACTATTCTCAGGTTTCATAGGTCCTTTTCTTTGCCGTCCTGAACAAGAGAGATATGCAGCAGCACTAGTTAATGTGAAGTCCAGGTGGCTAGAATTTGTTTTTATGAGGAACAGCACTACTAAAGCTACTATAGCTGTATTGGGAGAGATGTTTTGAAGGAAAGGTATACCTTCCAAGTTAATTACAGATAATGGTACACAAGTAATTTCTTTTGAAATGAAGACATTTTTATCTGATTTGAGAGTGAAACATGTTTGTACTTCTCTTTACAATCCTCAGAGTAATGGCCAGGTTGAAAGATGAATCGGTCAGTGAAGGGCACTATAGAATTGGCACACAAAGCAGGTTTGGATGTGCAGAGAGCTGTCCAGGATATGTTTTTTGTAGTTAAGCGCAATCGCTGGATTGCAAGGAATATTTACCTTATTCCCCCTACTAAATACTTAGTGGGCCTTCCCACCCCTTTCCCCTCCCTTGCTCCCTCACCCTCCACAGTTCTTGACCCCTCCCCGACCCCCCTCCCCTTTTTTTCACAAGGCATGGCACAACACGCTCCTTTGTATTCAGACAAATATATCAAAAAGATTCTAGAGGGCCCCTCTCTCTTTTCGGAAACATCTGATACCACCAACACGATAGAAAGTTCTATTTTTGACCAACTTGAAAAATCAACCAAGAAATTCATTAGACTACAATTGATGGTCCGTATGCTTACGGAATACCTTAAAGCGGACACAATTCCCGCGGGGCTACAAGCGCAAAATATCCCAGGAGTCTTCACTGACATTAAAAAAATATCTCACAGGCTTTAGCCACATTGGCACTACATGCTCAAGACACTGGATGGTCTTGGGCATAGATATAGCCAACGAGGAGGCAAAAAAACTAGAGATAGAAATTAAAGACATTGAGAAACAGATTAAAGAGAACAGTGGAATTAAAGACGCAAAAACACTTTTAGATAAGGTTGAAAAAACTCTCTCGGAATTTCACAGAATTGAGCAGAACAAGAAAATCACTAAAGTAAAAAGGAACGTCAAAAACTACAAAATAGAAAGGACTTACCCTTACCTAGTTGAAGATTTCTACACAAATAGATCATACCTAGGTCCCAGAACACAGCGACCTTGGGGCAGGTTCAACAAAAAAACTAAACATAGTAGGTTTTTCTGATACCTCTGCTGAATCATACGATAATTCAGATACTGCTGAAGGACCCAGTACATCTAGGAACAGGGGCAACAATCCGAATTTTTTAGGTCAAGATCAGGGCCGGCAGACCAACCGGGGGACGCCACGGCCCCTACGCTGGTACAGCGCACCAGGAGACAGGCAAACACGACAGAGGTACTACCAATGGTAAGACACTCGATATCTCAATTTGACTCTGCAACTAACACTAGCACTGACATCATGCCTGACATTGTCTCTATCCCCATTTTCAATCTCTCGAATCACCAACTATCCGAGAAAGAAATTACATTACTAAGTAAGGGCCTTTCATTTGTCCCCACTGTCAAACCTGATTTTCTACAACTTCAGATAGAACTTTTATGGTTCTTCAGAAAGATACGTCTTCAAGCATTTTTTGATGACAAACCCTATACCCCTTCTGTAGCCTTTACTGCATTTCGGCAACCATCTACCTTCTCACCTCCACAACACAGCATACCAGCTGAGATCCTTACTTTTGAAAGATTAGTACTCAAAGACATTACGGACCAAGAACAAGCACGCAAATACATTCCATACAACCTCACACTTTCTGAGAAAAATGCCCTACATGAACTAAAACAAATTGATGATTTAATTATCAAACCAGCGGACAAGGGTGGCGGTATTGTTCTCCAGGGGATTGACACCTACACGCAAGAAATCCTTAGACAACTATCTAGACCAGACCATTATCGCAAGCTTCCATCCGACCCCACCAAGGAGATTCAGAAACTCATTCTTGACATTACGGAGGAAGGGATGGCTCAAGGTTTCCTCAGCAAAAATGAATTTTTGTACCTTAACACGAAATCACCCCGCACTCCTGTGATATACACTCTGCCCAAAATACACAAAAACGCTGTGACACCACCAGGTCGACCAATCGTATCTGGATGTGGTTCAACTCTTGAGCCGCTTGGCAGATACATTGATTACTTTATTAAAGACTTTGTACCTGACACCCTTTGTTACATCAAGGATACCATGGCCATGATCAACCTTGTTGAAGGCCTTCCCTTTGACCCTCAGCAATGCCTTTTAGGTACCCTCGACGTAGAGTCATTGTACACTAACATCCCCCAAGACCAAGGTATTGATGTTATCGAAATGATTCTTAATTCCAGACCCCAACCACACTCAGTCCCCACCACTTTTATTCTCTATTTATTGAAAATCTGCCTTACTCGGAACTTTCTCCTTTTCAATGGTAATTTTTACCAGCAGATCAAGGGGACCAGCATGGGCGCAGTTTTCGCTCCAAATTTCGCAATACTGTATATGGACTGGCTTGAGACAAAGAGAATACTATCCCCTCATAACCCATTCAGAATTAACATTCTTGAATGGAAACGCTATATAGATGACATCTTCCTCATTTGGAATGGCACAGATGAGAATCTGTTGGACTTTCAAAATTGGCTTAATACACACTGTAATGGCCTTAATTTCACCATCAACAGAAGCAGACAGGAGATCGCCTTCCTTGATCTGACGATCATAGCACATGAAGGAACACTCTATACCACACTATACTGCAAACCTACTGAGAGAAATACACTATTGTCATACAACAGTCATCACCCGAGAGCCTTACGTGACTCCCTTTCGTATTCACAATTCCTCCGCATACGCCATCGCAAGGAGGACTATTTCATGGAGGCTAAAATCTTGTCCAAAAAACTGACTAGCAGAGGATACCCACGTAAACTTGTCAAAACAGCCCTGAAACGTGCTTGGTATTGTCCCAGGGATACCCTATTGAGCCCAAAGGAAAGAACTAATAGTGACAAATTAGTATGTGTCACCACATTTTCACCTGTTTCCAACACAGTTAGGAAATGCATCCTGAAACATTGGCCCACACTAAATGTAGGTAGCATGAACTTAGAACTCCCCTTATTCGCTTTCAAGAAAAGCAAAAGCATAAAAGACCATCTGGTAAGAGCAGCCCTCCCTAGCACCAAAAGCAACCCCACACTAAGAGAGGTCTGGGGCTTACCGCCCGTAGTAGGTCACTTCAAATGTGGTGGGTGTAGTGTTTGTCACCTCACTGCAGATACAAAGAAATTTGTGCATGGTAATATTGATGTCACTCTATCAAACTTCTCCAACTGTAACACTGTCAATGTTATATACGCAATTTTTTGCCCATGTAACTTAATTTATGTTGGTCAAACGACACAAAAAATCAGGATCCGGATATGCCAGCACAGAAGCCGGATACGTTGCAAAACACTCAATGCACCTCTTGTTGAACATTTCTCTGCTCTCAATCACACCGAAGATGAAATAAGGTGGCAAGTGATTACAGTGATCCATCAACCGCCAAGAAGTACGAACATTGCAGGCATCCTCAACAAGGAGGAGCTAAAATGGATCATACGCACGGACAGTCTCCACACAGGACTTAATCGCTTGGAGGACTGGTCCAATTTGCTCTAATCAGACTAAACGTATGACGTCTATTGGACCCTTGGCATCTTTGGATTTTGTTTCTGCCTATAAACTCTTGTCCAGTTTCATCGAACTGTTCACCAATTAAGCCCTTGTACATCGTTAGACCTAACTGTAATATTATTGCAATTGGGGTTGAACCAGGTTGGGCGCTTTGTTTTTATAAATCTATCGTTCTATACTCGCCTACTGCCTTGGTTTTAATTTTCTAGCCTCTTCCCTGCTACCCCAACTCAACCTTCGCTTTCTATACATTCGTGCCACCTTCCTCCACCAATGCTACCCTTCCAACCCTAGTACATGTTATGCACACTCTCATTAACTCATTCCTTTTGATTCTATCTGTCTACGTACTATCTTTCCTCTGTGTCAGTACTTCCCTCACCTTGTTCTATTCACTTATATATATAATTTTTTTCCCCCGCCAGAGGTTTTTCACCCCCTCACCCATTCCGGGTTCCACTGGTTGCATATACTCTTCCATGGGAACTTCTCCCTTCCAAGATGGCCGCTTTAGTTTCTTCAACTAGTCGCGCCAACGTCTGGCGTCATTTCCACTCGCCGCCCATTTATGTGAGCCCATCCCTACTTGCACTCCCACGCAGACGCTCTGATCCTGTTAGATCCAACCACTACTGACGACATGTTCGCTGTGGCAGCTTATCCGGCCCCGATATTTTCTCTAACCCGCCAGGTAAGCGAGCGCACCCACGCGCATACACAATTGACCGTCACAAGCGCTCCCTTGCCCTTTTCATCGTGCAATACTTCTTATCCAGGCACCCTGAATACGCGTACCGGCGCACCTGTCCCTGATTCCCGGACGGGAACCCCCAATTTCTACATGGTCGCTGCAACACCAATCACGACCTTGAGACTATCCAGACCTCACCAGGTAAGCGCTTTCACGTGCACTCCCCGCAGACCCTCACAAGCTTTCCCTTGCTTGGTACTAGCTTTCACTCTCTCCCATTCAGGTACCTTGCACACGCGCACCAGCGCCTTGCTTCTAGGTTCCCGGCTGGGAACCTAGTTATTCATCTACCTCCGCTGACTCTCCTTCCTTGGTGAGAATTCGGCTGCCTTACGTTCTGGTTCTCGGCCCGCTCTCCGGTGCGATCCTCCTTAACCTTTTACTCCTTCTTAATTAGATCACTAGCCTCAGCCCACCGACGCTCCTCCTTGGTTATTTCAGAGGCCGGAATACACTGACCCAGCCATCGCGCTTTCACGTTTGGGTCAGTATCCTGATTCACGGGTTCTAACACCCATATACCTTCTCTCTTCCATCTGGTTAATTGAGTAGTTCTAGCCATTAACTCTTCTCTGGTTATTACACCCATCACTCTCACCCTACTCTACTGTCAATTCTCTAGGCTGACAACATTACCACTCCTTTCCCAGGTTCACAAGTGTGCACAGAGTATCACTTCTTTAACTGTCCTAATTATGCTGCCTCCTGAGACTTTCTCCCTTTAATTATTGGTTATCTTTATTTTATGCAAAACACACAAGATGATGGACGGAATGCTGCACATTGGCAAACATTCACCCCCAGTCACAGATCTGGGTTTAATCCATCTTATTTTGCTTCACCACGCCACCCCAGTTCAGACATAGCCATATGCAAATCAGTCTTGACCCTGTGCCTCATGGGAACAGTCCAGACCGAACTGCCAAGCCATGTCTTCCCTGGACCGGAATCAAGCATCCTAGGACCGGTTTCAGGCTATCAGCCTTCATCAGCCAGGATACCTTGACTCCAGTGGCGTAGTGAACACGGGACCCACGTCTGGGCATACCCTTCCCACTTAGGGCGAAATGCAAAACACACAAGATGATGGACGGAATGCTGCACATTGGCAAACATTCACCCCCAGTCACAGATCTGGGTTTAATCCATCGTTATTTTGCTTCACCACGCCACCCCAGTTCAGACATAGCCATATGCAAATCAGTCTTGACCCTGTGCCTCATGGGAACAGTCCAGACCGAACTGCCAAGCCATGTCTTCCCTGGACCGGAATCAAGCATCCTAGGACCGGTTTCAGGCTATCAGCCTTCATCAGCCAGGATAGCTTGACTCCAGTGGCGTAGTGAGCACAGGACCCACGTCTGGGCATACCCTTCCCACTTAGGGCGAAATGCAAAACACATAAGATGATGGACGGAATGCTGCACATTGGCAAACATTCACCCTCAGTCACAGATCTGGGTTTAATCCATCGTTATTTTGCTTCACCACGCCACCCCAGTTCAGACATAGCCATATGCAAATCAGTCTTTATTTTATCTCTCCTGCATCTCCTTCCTAAATCGCTAATTCTGGCTCACCACACCCCGTTCCTTCATTACCTTACCTCCACCTATCCCTTCCCTTATCCCCGCCTTCCCTCATACTATCCAAACCCCCCCACCCTTCCCCCCCCTTCCCCCTCTCAGTAATGCATGTTCCTGGATCCCTTGCACTTTGCCTTCATAATTTAATCTCCCTACCTTACCTAATTATTTTACTTCTTCCTCTTCTCCCTTCCCTTCCCCAATACTTATCCAGGCAACTTCCCAGGCACTCTGTTTATCAGTTAGTCCTGATGAGATCCCGATATCCTTACTGGGATTGAAACGTCGTCGACACATATATCTTCAACTCTATACCAATATTTGTATTTAATTGTGGAGTATGAGATGTAATTAAGATTGTGACTTGCTGTTTACCTACATTCCCACATATTGAAAAGTCACCTTTTTTAAGTCAGTTGCCTGTGGTAAGGAAATCGGCTGATTTCCCTCTGCCCCGTCACGGTTGCTCACTCACTTTTTTCGTATATTAATTTTGCGTTTAATTTATATGTGAATTAAATACCCGGATTCTCCATTTTACATTTGTAAATTCCAATTTTTATTTTTAAATTGTGATACTGTTCCAATATTTACCTGTATGGGACCACTGTTTTTGTTAGCAAGGATATGTTATGGGCACATCGAACCACTTTGAATGCAAGTACTAGGAAAACACCTTTTGAGCTGATGCATGGCATACAGCCATGAACTAAAGTAGTTTCTTCTTGGTTGCGTGAAAGTGAAATGAAATTGATGAAGAGGCTACTGATGCTTCAAGAGATAAACACTTAATTGAAGTAGGTGATTGGGTGAAAGTGAAACCTGGTAGAGTGACTGGTGATCTGTCTAAATTTTGTGAACCTTATGAAGTTACAAAAGTTGGAGGGAGTTGAATTAAATTAGGGACTTGTCAGATGTGGAATCTTAGTAGAGGGATTTTATTCCAAAAGAAATGGAAAGGTGTTATTAAGCCACCTGAAATCAGTAGAGGATGTACAGGACGGTTGTTGATGAAAGACAGCGATTTTAACCAATCTCAAGAGTGTGTTTGGGGTGATGAGGTTTGTGTTGAAGCAGCTGATGCAGGTCAGAGCACTGGTTCCCATTCTGCTCGTGTTAGCAGACCACCATTATGGTGGGGAAAATGATGTATGGGGATAAGTTGTGACACTTTGTATAATGATGTGACTGTAAAATTGTTTTAATTGTTTTCTATTTCAACAGGTGTACTAGGAGGTATATGTATGTAATTAAGTCATTGCTATTTCTTATGTTTATATTTATATTGGTATAGTTCTGTAATTACCTATGAAATTTTGATTGCATTATATTTGTTTTCTCTGGATAAATTTCTTTGATAGGTGAAAGGGAGGGGATGGAAGTATTATCCTTTAATCTAATATGTCTGTTTAGCCATGGTACTATGTTTGTATTACATTCTTTATTTTCCTCTTATTGTTGTAAATAAAAGGAGGGGATGTGTTGTAATACAGACTTGTGACATGGGTTTCCAAGTGTTATACTTTTTAAGGAATGCTGTGCATGTCACTGATTACGGAGGGGAGTTCTATTGATGAGATCACCAGCTTTGAGGAAAGATAATGTTGTGAGAGGAATGACAGTTTCCTGGTGTGACGGGCACAGGTTTCTTGTTCTGCCAATAAAGCTAATTAAGAAGATAAAATAGTGTTGTCTTCCGTTTACAACACTTCAGCGGACATGGACTGGTCTTGTGTGGCTCGGAGTATGCACTGCCAACAACCTGCTCCTGCAGGCCTGTTCACAACATTTTTGTCACACACTCTCTGGCTGCTATAGCGCTTTCTCAGAGCTCTGACAGGTAAGGAAAAACACATACATTTGCTTTTCTGATATCCAATCTTGCAGCAGCACACTTGCAAGTCCCACACATGCCAACAGACCTGATTCAGTCACTGGGAAAAATGCATTCTCCTGATTTTTTTTTTTTTTAAATCTCACACTTTCCTCTTCTAAAATGTTGGCATGTATGCTGCTGTGGTGCTTTAAAACAATTTGATGTTTTTGTAAATTTATGTTTAAAAAAGCAAATGAACCTTAAATAGCCAATATGTTATTATTTTTGGGCTGGCTCCAGAAAATGACACACTTGATGCGTCATGTTGGGTTTTATGTTGTTGAATGTTGTTGAACAGCATTAACAAGGCCAAAAGTTGCACCCAATTGGCTTTGCCAATGCTTGTTCTTACTCTACGTACTGCTATTTGTACATACATGCCAACAGACCTGATTTAAGCAGAGGACTCCTGGGTTTTTAAGCCAAAATCTGCCTTATTTTAGTCGTTTACCTCCTGAAATTACCTCCGCTTCAATGAAAGTCGATGGGGGAAACACAGACACCCAATTTTTTTTTCTCTTCTCAAAAATCGCCTTTATTTCAAAATGTTGGGATATATGTTTGTAGTCCTGAAGTAATAAACTGAAACTATGAACTCCAATTATCAGATAGCAATTATAAACGAGCATTTGCAATGCAATAGGTCTCGCATTTAAGCGAGTTTAAGCTATTGGCATTGTAAATGACAATGCATTTTATTTATGTATTAAAAACCAAAACATAAATAAAAGGCATTGTCATGTACAATGCCAATAGCTCATACTTGCGTAAATGCGAGACCTATTGCATTGCAAATGCTTGTTCACTGTTGCAAGGCTGAACGCTACATACAACTACATTCTTTATACCGGATGTCCACTGTAATAGCGCTGAGTATGAGAGGTGTCCGTGGAAAGAGCTGCGCGGCGATGGGAGGCAGCCTCTGCCTTAACTGTGTGATGAAGGTGGGCTGAGAGCCCCCACCTACCCATAGCTGCGAGATGAAATTGTCTCAGGACCAGGAGCCTCTAACTGGTGAATAGCATTTGCAGGGGAGGGCTTGCTCAGAGCCACACGCGCTCCACCCTGTGCCTCATGACCTATTGTTATGAAATCAGCATGGAGCGGGGTTGTGAGGCAGCGTCGGCTGCCCTGAAAAGACCTGGATCCTAGTGTGTGCACGAAATAAAAGCCTAACAAAAGCAAGGCGGGGGATGCTGTTCTTAAAGCGTCCCGCGTTGTAAACATAAATATATATATATTTTGTTTGTTAAATTAACCTGTATTACCCACATTTTAAAAAGAAGACTCGCTGGCGAAATTACCGCGTTGTAAGAAAAAAAACAATGTTAACAGAGAGAGCACGTCGTGCATGTTTCTGCAGCTAAACAAAGAACCCATTAATTAAGTAAATAGTTCTCACCAACTGGTAATAAAAGCTGACGAGTATCAACACAAGTAAAAGTTCCAGTCCTCATGGGAGTTAACAAATGCAGACAAGGCGGTACCAAGGAGGGACTAACAAGCCTATTTACGAATCACAAGCCAGCATTTACGAAGGACAATGACACAAGCCAATGACCAATATGGGCGGAGTGTGGGCGGTGTTTCCAGTGCATACTCCAATACAGCATGCCTCGCAGAGCGAGCAGTGCATGTGCGCTGCCGCTAGACTCGCCCTAAAAAGCAGAGCTGTATAGGCCCCTTATGGCTGACCCTGTGTAGCATGTGTATTCTTAGGTATCTCTATGTTTTGTAACCTATCTAATGTATTTCCGTGCTATACCTTTTATTTTGCATGTATTTTTTTAATCTTCTCTCTGTGCTCTGTTTGGAACTCACAGTATGGTTCTGAGAACTTCAAGGCGTCATTCCTTGCCTGTCCTCAGAGCCATCTGGATGTCTCCAGTGTTGTGGGTGTTAATTCAAGGATTAGAGTACTTTACTTTCAGACAATGACTTTGTGACTCATTTTGGAATTGACTGATACAACCCACACTACATTTTGGTACCAGGAGTGGGGTGCAGAGAAGTTTGTGGAATAATACTCACCGACGCATTTCTACAAATTTAGCCCAGCATTGTTGGAATTTGCGCAGGAAAAGACTCTGCTTCGTGAGTTGTATGGAATTTATTGTTATTTTTTTCTTTGGCTGATCAAGCGCTGGTTTACTAGCCCTTTATATTTGCCTCATACTGTAACGGCTTCCAGCAGCATTTTTTGACTTTAGGCTTTCCTTATTCCTGTGATGCTTCCTGGGCTGTGACGTTACTTTGTTCCACCCGGTACTTGCTGATATTGTGACATTTGTCATGGTTGGGAGAAGGCTGACGTTTCCCCTTCACAACGGATGCTGCTGCTGTGATACTTGCTGTTGCTAGGAGAGGGCGGATCGGACACTACAAGTGTGACGCTGCTGTTGTGACACTTGCCATTGCTAGTGGAGGGCAGAGGCTCCCTAGAATCTTCACACCTGACGTCGGCTACGATATTATGGACCCTGCAGCATAACACGCAGGACGTCGGCGGCCATTTTACTTTCACTGCAGAGCTGAATCTGCATTGTTTTCAGGCAGAGGTAGCCATTTTAAATTGGACTATTTCCAGTTTTGCTTTCACTGCAGTGCAGAGCCGCGCTGGTGGCCATCTTTAATTGGGAAATTGCTGATTGTTTTCTAGTCTCAGCTGTGTATTCCTTTTCTTCATTAGTTACACTACTAATGCTCTGTTGCACTACAGGCACTTTTGGTAGAATTTGAAAGGAATTTTCTTTGCTTTGCTGCTTGTATTTGGGAAGCTTCACAGGTGAGACTTTCATCTCTGGGTCTGGTGATCATGGCAACTGTCCAAGGAGCAATGCAACCTTCACCTTTTTTTTTTTTTTTTTTTACAAAGGCCAGGGAGACCTGATAAGTGGCAAGAATGGTTGCTCATATTTGAGAACTATATTATGGCCATTGATGCTGTTGGGTATTCTCCAGTCAGGAAAGCTGTGCTTTTATTCAATCGTCTTGGAATTGCAGGGCAAAGAGTTTTTGATAATTTGCCTGTGGTTCTAGTCCCATCTGGAGAAGATGTGCCTTGGAATGTATATCTGGAAGATAAAGAAAGAATGCGTAAATAGTATACATATGAATTTAGTAGCGTACTTCTTAAAAGACATGACTTTTCAAAGTGTAAACAATCTATGATGAAACTGTGGAGGAGTATGTAGCCACATTGCGTGTGGGAGCTTCCAGGTGTGACTTTGAGAACAATGTAGACATCTACATAAGGGATCAGTTTGTTTTTAATTGTTATTCCCAAAAAGTGCAGGAGAGGCGTTTGACGTGTAAAAATCCCAGTCTTAATGAGACAACTGATATTGCTAGAAGTATTGAAAGATCCATCATAACTTCTCAAGTTATGAATAGTCAGGCCTCGGATCAAAGTAATGCTCAATTTGGTATGTCTCCTGTCAACTACATTTCTGATGATTCTGTGATTGCTGCTGTTAGTAAGGGCGTTAGGTTAAAAAAAGGAGTATATTACAGGTGTGGTTCTAGGAATCACATGGGAAACCATCCCATTTGCCCTGCATTAGGAAGGAGATGCATTCGCTGTCGGAAGGTGGGTCATTTCCAAGGGGTGTGCAGAAGTGCTCCCACTAACTCAGATAATGTCAGAATAAGTCAAGTGGCTGTGCCAGGTAATTCTGAGGATATTAAAGACTGTGTTGACAGGTTCTCCAATGTGGTTCTCACTATTGACATACCTTCTGTTTGTGCAATAAAGAGTGTTAAAGGACCATTTTGTCAAGCCACTTTGGATGGTAAAACCATTACCATGATGACCGACTCTGGACCTCCGACCACCATTTTAGCTGATTCCACATTTATGAGATGTTGGCCTGAGGGTGTGAATTTGACTTCCCCCCGAAATTTGTAGCAAAGCTTTTGGTGAGAAAGATGTGGAACTTACAGGGTACTTTGTAACATCCCTTGGGTGTTTGGGTCGATAGACCATCACCAAAGTCTATATAGCAGTCAAAGGACGGGACATTATTGACCGGTTGAATCTAGCAAAGTTAGGAATTTATTTATGCCCGGGGCATGATGCTCCTATTTTGGCTAGTGATACACCGGCTGGAGTGACTCACTGTTATGTTATGTTAAAGAAATTTCTTAAGCGCACGTACACCAAGCGATTTCATGGCGCTGAGGGCAGAAGGGACGTAGCGTTGGCGGGCAGTTACCTTACTGATATGCTTGGGAAAATAGCCAGGTTTTAAGCTTTGTCCTGAACTGAGCATAGGAGATCGCTGTTCTCACTTCCGAGGGGAGCGAGTTCCAGAATTGCAGGGCCAGAACCGCAAATCTGAGCCCTCCATGCTTTTTGCGTTTGAACGGTAGAGTGGACAGTAGGTTGAGATTGGAAGAGCGCAGATCTCGAGAAGGGATATACCGCTCAATCCTTGAGGAGATAATGGCTGGGCCATTCCCAGCGAGGGCTTTAAAGATGGTACAGCCCAGTTTGAAGGCGCAACGTTTGGCCACTGGGAGCCAATGTATGCTCTTCATCAAGGGTCTGACGTGATATTGGCTGGGGTGACGGGCAATTAACCTGGCTGCGTGGTTTTGCGCCAACTGCAGACGGTGTAATTGATATGCTGGGATACCAACATATAATGAGTTGGCGTAGTCAATACGCGAAATTACCAAGGCTAGAACAACCAGAGTCAGGGCCTCAGTGGTCAGGAATCTGCTGATTTTCCGGATTCTGTGCAGATGGAAGAAGCAGGCAGATACCACCGAACCAATCTGGGATTTCATGGACAGATCACTGCTGATCATGATCCCCAGGCTCTTAACAGAGCCGACTGGAAGTGGGGGCTTACCCAGAAATGGAGGCCAGAAACTGGAGTTCCACTGGTTGGCTGAGCCCCCGGTCAAAATGAGCTCGGTTTTATCGGGATTCAGTTTCAATTGATTGTCGTTCATCCAATTACTGATGAAGTTCATGGTAGACTGAAAATTGGATACTGAGGAAGTGGAAGAGTTGATATCAAACACCAGCTGCAAATCATCAGCATAGTTAAAAGTTTCAACCCTTCTTTCACGTAATGATCGAATCAGGGGTACTAAGTACAGGTTGAAAAGAAGGGGTGACAGGGAAGACCCCTGAGGTACCCCGCAAGTCAGTTTCATTTTTTTGGATGAGAAATTAGCCGGGCGGACTGCTTGAAATCGGTTGCTGAGGAAAGAGGCAATCCAGTTCAGCGCCAGGCCCTGGATCCCGGCGCTGCTGACACGGTCGATCAGGAGACCATGATCGACCGTGTCAAAGGCAGCCGATAAGTCAAGCAGTACCAAGGCCTGGGTAAGGTTCCTAACAACCCCTCTTCTGAGCTCATCCATAACCGCGAGGATGACTGACTCAGTTGAATGAGCAGGTCTAAAACCTGCCTGGTGCGGGTCCAGAAAGTGGGAGTGATCGATGAACGAACTGAGGCAATTCGTTACATGAGCTTCCAAGATTTTTCCTAGGTAGGGCAGCAGCGAAATAGGGCGGTAGTTACTGAGAACTAGGGGATCAGAGTTAGGCTTCTTCAGTATCGGGACAATTTCAGCACTTTTGAAAGAGTTGGGGACAATACCAAGTTTAAGGGAATTATTTAGAAATGCGAGAGGCGGGTCTGGGCAATTGAGGAAGGCTTCACGTAAAATGTGAGGAGGGCAGCAATCAGTGGGGGAGCCGGACCCAATTTTACTAAGAAGGACCACGAAGTTTTCCTTTGAGATGGGGGGGATTTGATCAAGTGAAGAAGCGTTTTTGCATAAGACTGAAGAGGCCGTAGGGGACATAGAAGAAGGAATACTGTTCTTGATCGTAGCGATTTTCTCAGTGAAGTAGAGACTGAGAGAGTCGCATAAAAATTGTGAAGGAACAGGTTTTGCCATGACTCTGTCCGGTTTGGCGAGTTCGTCAACAATGGAAAAAATATCCTTGGACTTGTTCGCCGAATGTAAAATTTTTGAGGAGAAATATTCCGGCTTAGTCTGAAGGATGGCATTTTTATACTCTTTAAGTAGTTTTACATAACAAGCCTTTTTGTCCGGGGAGTAATCACGTCTCCAGCTACGTTCAGCTTGCCTTAAGGCTAGTTTCTTCAATTTTAAGTCAGTAGAGAACCATCGTTGGGCGTCATGGGGACGCATAATCTTAATTTTTTCAAAGGGGGCAATGTTATCACTGGCGGATTCCAGCCACGTCTTGATGTTTGATTCCTGAGTATGGAGAGACTCATGTGCAATAGGAGATGTGGTGGTTAGTAAGGAACAAAATTCCCCAATGTTAGCACGTATCCAGTTTCTGGCCACATGATTTCTAGTCAATACATTTTTGTCAGGGGAGATACAGGAAATCGTAAATGTGATAAGATAATGGTCCGACCATGTACATGGGGAGATTAAGAACTTGGAAATTTCCAAATTAGATGTCCAAACTTGGTCTAACATATGCCCTTTTATGTGGGTTGCTGCGTTCACATGCTGGGTGCAATTCATTCCCAGAAGACGATCAGTAAATTCTATAGAGTCGGCGTTTTCCCGTATATCACTAGGCCAATAATTAAAATCTCCGATTATAAGGATTCTGGCATGATTGATAGCCAGGCGGGAGATCATATCGCCTAGCAATTGTGGGAATGTGGGCATGAAATAAGGGGGTCTATAGAATAAAGCGCAAATAAAAGAGGTCGAGGGAGATTCAAATTTGAGTATTAGGCTGTCGACTGAAGGGACCACTCAATGGTAAACAAGTTTCCTAGTGTGTTCAGTGATGCTTTAGACACTGTCTAAGGTTTCGAACACACTATTAAACTTTTAAAAAATGTCACTCTCGTTATCCATAAGGTACGTCCCATGCCTTTAAGCATAGGAGAGGATTTGAAAGTGTGACTACCACTGAGGGTGTCTTTGCTCAAACTGACTCTTCTGAGTGGGTTTCTCTGGTTATTTTGTAAAGAAAACGTTCAGGAGATTTAAGATTATGTGTGGACTTGAGGGGACTCAATCAAAACATACTGGTTGATTGTCAGCCACTTCCATGCATACAAGAAATGACGGGCAACATTGGTTATGCTAAATTATTTCCAACAATTGATCTCCATTCCGCCTACCACCAAAGTCCCCTCAGTCCTGAATCATTTTCTACATTTGTCACGCCTTTTGGGGGCATTTAAATACTTGAGACTCCTGTTTGGCCTCCCATCAGCAGCAAGTGTCTTTCAAAGGATGATGGACACCCTTTTTGGTAATGAGTTTCAAGTTCAGGCGTTCCAAGATGATATTTTGGTGTATACTAAAACTGAGGAAAAGCACTTGATTGTTCTTGATAAAGTGTTTAAAGTTTTAAAGGAAGGTGGCATGACTGTAAAGTTGGTAAAATGCAAGTTATTTGTTCAGCAGGTTGAATACTTTGGCCACACAATTTCGGCAACAGGCATAAAACCCAGGGCTTGCAATGTCGAAGCTATCAAATGTACACCTTACCCAAAAGACAAACATGCCTTAAGGTCCTTTTTAGGACTTTGTGAATATTATGCACGTTTTGTTCCTGGCTATGCCTTCCTAGTACAACCTTTACGCTCACTGTCTAAAAAAGGAGCTAAGTTTGAGTGGTCTCCACAAATCAATCAAGCCTATGAGAACATTAAAGATCTAGTGATTAATACTCCTGCTTTGCAACCGTTCGACCCTAAAGGCAAGTCTTTCATCACTGTCGATGCTAGCCTTAAAGGGATTAGGGCTTTATTTGGACAGTATGTGGATGGTTGTGAAAATACAGTAGCATTTGCTTCACGTACTTTATCCACATGTCCGGTATGTCAGATTGAAAACGCCACTGACCTTCAGGATCAAACAGCGGGGCGATGGCGCGACGACTTTCCACTCACTCCTCCTGGTGCAAACTCTCAAAAGAGTGAGAACAAACCACTACTTTGTAAGAAAACAAACAGGGGAAAAGGGGAATGGAAAAAATAATAAGAGTGCTGGTGTCTATATCAGGAAGGCCTCTGCAGACTGGCTCTCATAGGAAGCAGAGTACCACCCGGTAGGAGTGCCCTGTATGCAAGAGAGGAGACAAGTGTGTGCTGTCATTCATCTTCTCTATCTACAAAACAGTAGAATTATAAAGTACTCATCATCAACAAGACACATACTTGCATCCGCTCATAGCAGCAGCAGAAAAATATATTAATGAAGTATTAGATTTGTCCCAATATGGAATCCTAGGTGGACAATAATAACATAGTCTTGTATCAAAGAATAAGTTCATTCATAGAAGTGAGGCCAAAAGTAACAGTTTATAATGCAAACGAACACAGAAGTGCAAGGAGTGCGTGTGGCTGATTACTTCTCTGCCCACTCCTGTTAACTTCACAGTGAGAGGAATTGTTCAGTGTCTTTGGTTGTTGTACTGGGAGACGCGATCCTCTGCGTCTCAGCGTGAAATATGGAGCAAGAGCCGAGCACAGGCAGCTCTCCTCCGATGTCAGGAAAATGAGCAGGCAGCCGTATAGATAACCGACGTCCTTGGAAGAAATGCGTAAGTTCCCTACTCCAATGGACACAAACTACCCCCTTTCCAGGGCTGTGGTGGAGAAACCAAAAGGAAAATCAAGGTAATGGGCATCCACCATAGAAAGTGTTTGTTATGAAACGAGGAGCTTGGCTAGCACAGAGAGAACTCAAAAAGCAGATTGTCAAGCACCGGACCCTTCCGGAGGAGTGTCTTATATACGATTTGCCTATTACGTATTGCCAGATTGCTCTAATGTTTTCTGGGATATGTAGTTTAACTTCTGTTTTTTTAGGTACTTATTTTCAAGCAACATTCGTAACCCAGTCATACGATGATAGAGAAGTGGTGTAAGCTTGGAATCAGTCTGTGTGTGAGTACCACACTTCCTACAGTGCACAACCATGACAGTACCCCCCGCAAAGACCGACGTGTTGGCGGTTACCCTGGTTTTGAAGGGTTTTGTTCATGGAAGCAATGTACTAGAATTGGACAATGGAGATTTTGGACAGTTTCCCAAGTCCTATCTTCTGGTCCGAACCCCTTCCAATCCACTAGGTAGTAGACCCCCCCCCCCTCTCATGAGTTTAGAATCTAAAATGCATTGCACCTCATACTCAAATTCTCCCTCCATCTCTATAGGAAGCGGTTTATCTGGCAGTCTGGTGTGTAGAGGACAGGGATAAAGCAACGATACATGGAACACAGGGTGTATATGCCAAGAAGGGGCAAAAGCCAGTTTCATAGCTACTGGATTTACAATCTTTTCAATGCTATAGGGGCTTATATATGTGGGTTTTAGTTTATTGACCCCTTTTAGGTGTAAGTTGTTTGTGGCGAGCCATACTTTATCCCCCATTTGATATGCAAGTTCTTTAGAGCGTTTCTTATCTGCAAAATGCCTTTCTGATTCTTGAGCCTTCACTAAATGTTTTTTTGTGTCTAGGAACACTGCACGGACATGAGCATGATGTTCATGAATCGAGGGATGACTAGAGGTTACGGGCCATTCAAAAGGTAGCATGTTCGGGTGGTATCCGTGTAAACAAAAGAAAAGAGAGCACCCCAGTGTGGTGTGCTCCACATCATTATATGTGAATTCTGCCATCCATAGTAAAGTGCTCCATTCTACTGCATGCGACAGAGTGAAACATCTGAGGTATTGTTCCAGGGTCTGATTTAGACATTCTGTTTTTCTGTTCATCTGTGGGTGGTAACTGGTGGATATTCGAGACTCCACCTTCATGGTTTCACATAAAGCTTGCCAGAAGTTTGAGGTAAATTGGGATCCTCTCTCCGTTATAAGCACAGCAGGAATGCCATGGGCTTGCACAATATGTTGTAGAAAGATTCTTGCAAGTTCTGATGATGTAGGAACCCTACTCAAAAGAATGAAATGAACCATCTTAGTTAAATGATCAACTACTATAGGAATTACAATATTCCCTTCGCTGGGAGTCATTTCCACAATGAAGTCCATTGAAATCGTGTGCCACAGACTCAGAGGGATAGGAATAGGACATAACAACCCGGCTGGTTTGCTATGACAGGCCTTTCCCTGTGCGCATGTGGCGCAGTACTTCACGTACCTTTTTGAATCTTAAAGTAACATAGGCCACCAGAAGTATTGCTAGTTGGATGCAATAGTTTTATATATACCCATGTGACATTGAATCATGGACCTAGGAAGACTTGATTTTGTAAGGCTTCATCAGGTACATATAATGCATGGAAGTGGTATAGTAGATCATCCTTCTCTGAACGGTGTTTCGGATCTTCTTGCATCCAGGCCTGTCGATCGATGTTTGCTAAATGTACCTTTAGATCTTCTAGGAAGTCGTCTGAAGTTATCAAGGCTATTTCGCCGTCCATAAAAGATACAGGGGCAGATTTACAAGCCCCTTGCGCCACTTTTGCGTCACTTTTCCCATGTTAAAAATGACGCAAAAGTGGCGCAAGGGTCTTGTAAATAAGCCCCACAGTTTGGAGGATTCTTGGAGGATCACTAACAGGTTCATTGTCATCCTCAACTGAACGATCAGATCTAGAAAGCGCATCTGCCTTGATGTTTTGAGGGCCTGGTCGATACTTAATGACAAAGTCGTAATCGGAAAAGAAAAGGGACCATCTCAATTGTCGGGTTGTGAGTGCCCGAGCTGTCTTCAGGAATAACAGATTTCTATGATAGTGTAGATTTCAATCGTGTGTTTGGCTCCCAACAAATAATGCCTCCACTCTTCACACACCCTTTTGATTGCCAATAGCTCTTTATCTGTGATGTTGTAATTCATCTCACAAGGAGTGAGTTTTCTGGAGCAGAAGGCCACAGGATGTTGTTGTCCGGTTTCAGGATGTCTCTGGGATTAAACACCCCTCAATGCATACTGTGAAGCATCTGTTTGTACCGCAAATGGCAACTGGACGTCTGGATGTCATAGTATAGGAGCCTGTGTGAAGCGCTTCTTCAGTTCCTGAAAGGCCTTTTCCACATCTCCGACCCACACATAAGTAGATCCTTTCTTTAATAAACGAGTGATGAGTTGGATGATCTTTGAGAAATCCTTGATGAAGCACCTGTAGAAATTGGCAAACCACAAAAAGCTTTGTAACATTTTAATACTAGTAGGTGATTTCCACTGTGTGATGGCAGTGACCTTCCTGTTGTTCATTTGTAATCCCTTGGCATTGATGACATACCCCAGGAATTCTATCTCAGCAGCATGGAATAGACACTTCTTGAGTTTGGCATACAAGGAATGTCTTTGTAGTCTGTCCAATAACGCTCTTAAGGGAGAGACGTGTTCCTGCTGACTTGATGAATAGATGAGAATGTCATCAATATGAACGATGCAGAACACATCCAGGAAGCCTCGAAGCACCTCATCCATGAAATGTTGGAACGCAGCAGGTGCATTACATAGTCCAAATGGCATCACCTGATACTTGTATAAACCAAACTTTGTTCAGAATGCTGCCTTCAATTTGTCACCCTGCTTCACTCTCAATAAATTATATGCTCCTCGGAGATCCAACTTGGTGAGTATTTTGGCTCTTTTGAGTTGATCCAACAACACAGGTATGAGGGTCAATGGATAGCGATTTTTTTTATGGTCACTCTGTTGATCGCTCTATACTCAATGCATGTTCTCAAGTCTCCTTCCTTCCTTCTCAGGAATGAAAAAGAGAGGGAAAGAAGGGGAAGAAGCCGGAGACGATGAATGACGAATGAATCCGGAAGCGAGGTTCTCATCAAGGTATTACCGTAGATGTTGTGTTTCAGGTTCAGTCAATGCATAAATCCAACTGCATGGGATAGCCGCCCCGGGTATCAAGTCTATGAGGCAATCATACTCCCTATGAGGGGGAAGTTGACTGACTTACTGTTTATTGAATACTGAGTGGAACTGTTTATACTCAGGAGGTAATGAAATAACACAACATATCAACTGTTCTTCGCATCCAGTAGCTAAAAGTCGTGCCTGAGTGTCTATAATTCTCTCCTGTTAGATTCTTTCTTTAGTACAATTGTTGGTGCAAAAAGAGGAATTCATGGTAACCCCCCATCGTACAGACGGATCATGTAGTCTTCACCAAGGCATTCCTAGGGTAAGACGAAAGTGGGGAGCATCAATGAGATCGAACTGGATCGTTTCATAATTGCATAACCAGGGGTTGAGTGTGAAAGCTCACGGGCCCAGAAGTCAAAGCTGTACCATCCACCGCTTTTACAGGTTCTGGAGATTCCTTTTTTACACAAGGGACACCGATATTCTGAGCGTATTTCCTGTCTATGAAACTACCTATGGCCCCTGAATCCAATAGAGCAGACACCTTCAGCTGAACAGTTTCTTTCAACTAAAGAGTGAGAAAACATTGATATGAGCAACAGATGACTGTATAGTGTTGGCTATGACTGGGGAGATCACATTCTTATCCATTCCCGAGCAACGGATCTCTTTCTGGCTCAGGCCCCTTAGTTTTCCGACTCCTCTTTGATATCCCATTCCTGTTGAACCACCCCTTGTGTCTTGGGAAAGGATTGCTTCTCCAAAGGTCGATTTCTGGTCTTGCATTCCTTAATAAAGTGTCCCCCTTTTCCACAGTACAGTCATAGTCTCTGTTTGCGTCTTTTTTCTCTCTCTGCGGTAAGAGGTCCACGAATACCACTGATTTGCATGGGCTCCACTCCATCTGAATACCGTGGGTTTTCCTCGGTTGTTGGTTCTGGGCGTGGAATGAAGTATCTTTGTTCGCCTCAATTCTTGTCACCCTTCCTTTCTTGTATCCGGTGATCTAATTGCATGGTGAGCTCGATCAATTCATGTAATCACTGATTGGTAACTGTTCCTAAACAGAGAACCATAACCAACTTGGTTACGTAGAAGAGAAAAAAGGAAAATGGTCTCTATATGTGGTTCCCAATTGATGAAGGTGGGGGAATTTCTCCTTTAGAAATTAGTGCCCTCACACACTCTTGCGAGTGTCATGCTTCATCATCGGGCGTTGCTCCTTGTGGGGGTGGCGCTGCTGTCCTCCACGGGCCCCGCGAGAGGGCTCTTTGTCGGAGATCTTTTAGGAGACGCCGCAGTTGTGCATGTGGGTGTGTGGGCCTAAAAGGGGTTAGTGCAAGTGTGTTAAAATTACCCCAACGGTACCCAGAGGTCAATTTTTATTCGTAGGTCCGGGAGGTAAGAATAAAAGAATTATACAGGGGAGATGGATCACCTCTAATAACAAATATCGTAGAGGTCAGGGTATTACTCTGCTGCTCTCAGTGCCCGTGTGTGAATGTGAATGTGAAAATTGGTCAACATGTTTCGCGCTGGGAAATAGGTCCCTAATGGATCCTGGTGCGCTTCGTCAGGACCGTGCAGTGTGAATTCGTGAATAAAAATAGGAGCAGGGAAAAGACACCCTATATTCCTATGATACCTCTATTAAGGTGTAAGTGCGTCATTGCGCTCATGGGAACATCTGAATCGTGTCCCTGTTATAACCTGGTGGAGAAAAATAACAACAGGAATAGAAGACAAACATATAGAGACAAACATAAGTCATAGTAAATAAGAATCCACATTTAACTTAATTTCAGCAGCTGCGTCTGAATTACACCATGCATCTTGTTGCGGCAATTGTTCGAAAAGTGCCTATGACATTATCATACTGCCACATGTGCACGTTTGACAGCATCTGCTGTCTTTTTCTATGATTTGTGGAGGTCTCACACACTGGCCTCGTGTTGACTGTGCACGTCGTGTTTTTACCGAGTGAGTAATTCAAAACACACTCGTTTGCATCATGGTGGCCACCAGTGTTAATATATGCAAAGCGCACTCCATGAGTAAGACGGAAAAAGGGCATAGCTGCCACGGAGTCCCAAGGCAGTCCATTACCGTTATTTGGTAGTGCGGCACACTCTAAAGTTACGTGACTCATTATATCTGTGAGAGAAACGCACAAACTTGTTCAAAACATTCATACTGATTACCCCTTCACAAAGAATGGAGTGCCTCCTCGGCAATTCCCCGCGGTCTCGAGGGGGATATCTGTCAGACAATAATGCGATAATGAGCCCAAAGCGTGATGGACGTACCTGTTTTATCGGTGAGAGACAGCAAGGTAATACTCACAAGTAAGCCCCTTCGTTATGGCCCAATACCTGCCCTGCCGCTGGATGGACGCCGGAGAAATGAAAGCAGGCGTCCGCCCGGTTTAAAATGCGTGTAGGCGGAAATGACGTGGCTCCAACTGGGGGCGTGTGCTGGGGAGAGAAAGCTGTGGCAAAGCGCTGACTCGTGGGATACGCCGAATACGGCGGCCATATTGGAATAGTTTGTTATATCACCATATAGCCTGTATGTCATCATTAGTGTTATGTGCATGTGTGGTGCTGAACTCACACACATAATATCATTTGACATTGCAATGCAGATGGTAGATGTAATCAGGATGTCGTGTTTTACGGTGAAGATTTTACTGATTTGCAATGTGAACCCGGATTCACTAAAGTTGTACATGTCATGATTACTCGACCACCTTAGGCAACTATTGATGTGTATATGTCGGCTGTACTGCGACATATATGTCGGCTGTAATGAGACATTTAGTGATATGTGGAAATCATGTACAGAGGTATGTTGAGTGTCTCACATCACCCTATGTTATCAGTATGTGTTTAAAATACATGGACCCCGAACTTTGGAATACCATTACACTATACCATGTTGGATGACAATAAAGTGTGCTATGAAGGGAGTGTTTTCTAGGTAGCTAAGTAACCCACAATAGCTGGTATGAGGATAGTCAGTCTTTGTGTGGTTAGTGTTTGCTAACTTCCTTAAGTGTTTCAGGTGACAAGTTCTGCCCATGGTATATCATCGTTCAATCCCCGTGTATTGCATTTCAATCGGAACACCCAGCGTTGTTCTTGCCTAAACAAAGTGGTGGGGGTCCAATTGGGATTGGATTCGATGATGGTCCATTTCAGGCTATTTGGGGCATGGTTCATCTCTAGGAAGTGACTCAGTAGCTTCGTGCTGGTCTTCCTGCATCGTATGGTGCTCTTGTGTTCCCCTATGCGAAGCTTTACGGGTCTTGTTGTCATCCCAACGTATTGCTTGTGGCACGGGCATGTGATTAGATTTATGCAATTTTTTGTATTGCAGTTTGTGTGTCTTTTTTGGACCCAAGGTCTAGCCAGACCCAGGTCGATTTGTTTCGATGCTCCAGTCAGTGGACACACGGAGCAAGACCCGCACGGGTGGTGTCCCTCAACAGGTGGCAGTGCCCACAAGGTAGGTTGAGTATTGATGGATGGTTTTGGTCGTGTATGGACCAGGAGGTCCTTGAAGTTCTGTGTTCGTTTGAACGAAAAGAGTGGGGTCGGTCCAGGTTTAAATACTCCCGTCTCCAAAATACCCCAGTGTTTTCTAATCAGTTTTTGGATTTTGTTGGAGTTGGGAGTAAATGTGGTTACACATGTAAGTAGATTTGTTTGGGGTTTCTCCTTTACTTCCAACAATGCCTCCCTGTGGTTATTCCTAGCTTGTTTGTGTGCTTTTCGTATTGTGCTCTGTGGGTAATTGCGTGCCGACAGGTTGTTCGACAGAATAGAAGATTGTTTTTCAAATTCGCAGATGGTATTGCAATTGCGGCGAAGGCGTAAAAATTGCCCCACTGGGAGATTGTCCCTGAGTGCCTTGGGATGGTGGCTCTGATACGGCAGGAGACTGTTGCGGTCCGTGGGTTTCTTGTAGTTCGTGGTTAGCAAAGTCCCTTCACGTAGGGTAATCCAGAGATCCAGAAAGGCGACGTTCTCTTTTGATATTGTCCCTGTGAATTTCAAAAAGGGGTCGAGGGTGTTCAGCCATTCACAAAATGTAGTACATAGGTCTTCATCTCCTCTCCAGAAGAGTAAAATGTCGTCGATATAGCGTCGCCACACCATAATGTTCTCTCTGTAGGGGTTGGTTTCGCCCAGAATCAACTTGTCTTCAAAGTTGGCCATGTACATACAGGCTAGACTCGGCGCGAAAGTGCTCCCCATGCTGGTCCCTTGGATTTGGTGATATAGTTGTTTTTTTAAAGCAAAAATCAATTCATCACAGGATTGAGGCAAGAGTACCACTTGAGCGAGGACGTCTTTCAACTCACCACGCAACCCCTTATAGAATAGTGTTGTTCTCTTTTCCATAGGCCAATCAGTTTCTACTAGGAGCCTGTTGAATGTGGTAATATATGTTAATATTTCCTGTGACCCTTGTTTAAGGGTAATCAATTCTCGATCCAAAGATAGAAGAGATTTTCTGTCCAACAGTTTGCGCGTTCCGGTACAGAAGTCAGAGAAATCATACAAAATGTGATCGTCCCGCTCTATTGAAGGGATTGACTAACTTGCTGCATTCCACCCCCCCTCCCCAATAGGACATAACAAAGGCAGTTTTGGACTGTTCATCATGAAACACAGTAGGTTTGCATAAAAAATTTAAATGAAACTGACTGAGAAAAATCCTGAACTTTCTAGGATCCCCAAAAAATTGTTCGGGTGGAGCTAGAGGTATCTGTGGGGGCTGTATTACTTGAATGGGGGCTGAACTTGAAGTGGATAGCGAATGGTTGTGTGCTGCAGAAAAATACCTAGGACCCTGTGTTCTCCCTCCTGTGGCAGACTGTACTGGCTTTTCAGTAGAGACACCTGATGTGTGTACTGGCGGAGGTAAGGTCCAATCTCTAATATAGGACCCCCACTACTGTCTGGTTTGCCCTTTCTGGACAGTCCGGCTACCTCCCTCCGTACAGATCCCAATTCTTTCCTTAACTCTTGGTTCTCTGTGTGAAAAGCGTTCACTTCTATCTGCAGAGTAGTAATGGTTTCTAAGATGGAGGTAAGGACAGTATTGGTATCCATCGCCCAGGCTGAGTATATATCTTGGGCTTGACAATCTGTCAGGTGTGTCAGATTAAAAACACCACTGACCTTCAGGATCAAACTGCAGGGGCGATGGCGCGATGACTGTCCACCCACTCCTCCTGATGTAAACTCTCAAAGAGTGAGAACAAACCACTACTTTGTAAGAAAACACACAGTGGGAAAGGAAAAATAATAAAAGTGCTGCTGTCTATATCAGGAAGGCCTCTGCAGACTGGCTCTCACAGGAAGTAGACTACCACCTGGTAGGAGTGCCCTGTATGCAAGAGAGGAGACAAGTGTGTGCTGTCATTCATCTTCTCTATCTACAAACAGTAGGATTATTAAGTACTCATCATCAAGACACATACTCACATCCGCTCATAGCAGCAGCAGAAAAATATATTAATTAAGTATTAGATTAATACCAATACGGAATCCTAGAGGTGGACAATAATAGCACAGTCTTGTATCAAAGAATAAGTTCCTTCATAGAAGTGAGGCCAAAAGTAACAGTTTATAATGCAAACGAACACAGAAACGCAAGGAGCGCGTGTGGCTAAATCCTTATCTGCCCGCTCGATTGTCTGCAATCCTCTCTCTCCTGTTAACTTCTCAGTGAGAGGAATTGTTCGGTGTCTTTGGTTGTTGTACTGGGAGACGCGATCCTCTGCGTCTCAGCGTGAAATACGGAGCAAGAACCAAGCGCAGGCAGCTCTTCTCCGATGTCAAGAAAATGAGCAGGCAGCCGTATAGATAACCGGCGTCCTTGGAAGAATGCGGAAGTTCCCTTCTCCAACGGACATGAACTACCCCCTTGCCAGGACTGTGGTGGAGAAAGCAAAAAGGAAAATCAAGGTAACAGGCGTCCACTGTAGAACATGTTGGTTATGAAACAAAGAGCTTGGCTAGCACAGAGAGAACTCAAGAAAGAAGATTGTCAAGCCCCGGACCCTTCCAGGGGAGTGACTTATATACGATTTGCTTATTACGTATTGCCAGATTCTCTGATGTCTTCTGGGATATGTAGTTTAGCTTCTGTTTCTTTAGGTACTTATTTTCAAGCAACATTAGTAACCCAGTCATACGATGATAGAGGAGTGGTGTAAGCTTGGAATCATTCTGTGTGTGAGTACCATCCCTCTTACGGTGTACAACCATGACACCACAGCAGACGTAAACTACAGCACTATTGAGCATGAAGCTGTAGCTTGTGTCTCGGCAGTGAACACATTTAAAACATACATTTGGGGAACATCTTTCGATTTGTTCACTGACCACAAGCCACTTGTATACCTGTTGAGTGGAAATGGTTTGGGAAAAGCATCTGCACATTTGGTTAGGTTGCTTTCCAAACTACAAAAATTCCACATGTCTGTGAAATACATTCAGGGTGGAAAGAATTTTCACAGCAGACTGTCACGTGTACCTCTCACTATAGAGTTAGACATGGGAGGAGATTAGGAATGTGTGGTTGCTGTGTTCGATGTTGTGAATGCATGTGGTGGCATAATTTCGAGAGTGACTGGGAATCAAACCACTGCTGAGGATGACATACTTCAAAAGGTATTTAACTATACAAAGGTTGGGTGGCCTTCTTGCAAATTGCAATCTGAAGAATTACGCAGTTTTGCACATATTGCTGCAGAAGTATCATGTGATGGTCTAATTTTTATGCGTGGAAATTTGTTTATACTACCTTCTACTCTATGTGAGCGTATCATTACCATGGCTCATGATGGCCATTTGGGTATATCTGCAACCTGCAAAAGATTGAGGCAATTTTCCTGGTAGCCGGGTATAGACAGGATGGTTTCCACTCTTAGTGAGAATTGTCCTCAATGCATTGTTTCATATAAGCACTGGGCTACTTCCACCACAACCGCTTCATCCAGTTCCCCTTCCTTCAGGCCCCTGGGTTAAGGTGGCCCTGGATTTTTCTGGTCCATTCCATTGGTTACTTGCCAACCAGAAACTCCCAATTGTTTTGGTTGATTATTTTTCTAAGTGGATCTACTATTCTTTTGTAGATTCACCCAGTACCAAGTCAGCCATTAATTTTCTGAAGAAGATCTTCTTGATTGAAGGTTGTCCGCAATTTCTTGTGATGGACAATGGTACACATTTTGTGTCAATAGAGATGAAGAATTTCATGACAAGTTTGGATGTTACTCACTTGCAAATGGCTCTTTATAGTCCTTCTAATTGCCTCATTTAGAGAGCCAATTTCATTCTCAAAGAGGGCATAAAAACTGCACTTTCTGCTCACCTGAATGTTTCTACATTTTTGGAAGATAAAATTTAGAGTTATTTGACTACTTCTCATTCCATTACCGGTGTCTCACCTTTTAGTAGTCTAAGAGGTAGGGAAGCTAAAACTAAACTTATCTCATGGTGGTTGCAGCTGGCTTCAGGATTTAAATTTACAGGTGATGAGAGTAGATTACATGATCAAGCGGTGGGAGATGGGGTGTTGATGAAACAGAACAAACAGAAAGAATGGTATGACTAGACACAAAGGGGCAGATTTACAAGCCCCTTGCGCCACTTTTGCGTCATTTTTTCCCATGTTAAAAATGATGCAAAAGTAGCGCAAGGGGCTTGTAAATAATCCCCAATGTGCACACGGTTGAAATCAAGGCCAATGATTTTGTTTTGATCAAGAAAGCCAATAGAGTTTTAAAAGGGGAATCACAATTCGCTTCCCCTGTCAGAGTGATCAAAACTGGTAGAGCTTCACTGTTACTACAAGGTAGGGATTGGTGGAACAAGAACAGTTTGGTTCCCATTTCAAAGATGCAGGCTACTATATATGATCAGACATGTAAGGCTGACATTGAGAATGAACGTACTGAAGTAGTGGGACTAGGAAAGGACATTTTTTCTTATAACAACGTCAGCAACACTCAGGATACCTCCGGTTCTGCACACATGGGAGGGGATCTGCTTCAGAAGTTGGTAACTGATTGAAAACCAATGTTCAAAGCAGTGGCGCAATGAAACTTGAGGGGGCCCCGTGCAACATATATGGAGGGGCCCCCCTCTGGATTCACTCAGGAGTGCTCAGGCCAGGGTACTGTGCTGAGGGTGACCCCTGGAGTTTGCCCCCCCCCCCCCCACACCGCAGGGGCTGAGGGGGGCCTTTGTTATGCCACTGGTTCAAAGTAGTGTGATTACCCGCAGCGTAAGAACTGTCAAATTGCCCGCTAAGCTTAAGGATTTTGAATTGTACTGAGCATTTATTTATATTTCTCATTTTGCAATCAGCACTTTCTTGTTTTGTTATGGGGGAAGGGTGATGTAGCATGCGTATTCTTAGATATCTCTATGTTTTGTAACCTATCAAATGTATTTCAGTGCTGTGCCTTTTATTCTGCATGTATTTCTTTAATCTTCTCTCGTTATTCTGTTTGGAACTCACAGTATGGTTCTGAAAACTTCAAGGTGTCATTCCTTGCCTGTCCTCAGAGCCATCTGGATGTCTCCAGTGTTGTAGGTCCAAATTCAAGGATTGAAGTACTTTACTTCCTGACAATGGCTTTCTGACTTATTTTGGAATTTACTGATACAACCCACACTACACCCTGATATGGAGCATTTGAAAGCTCTGAGTACATGAAAACTAAGTGAAATTAAACAAAAGGCCACAATATTTGAAATACACCTACCATTCTTCTCTGTTGCCTAGTGTGTGCTGTCATCTTTTCCTCGCTTTCTTAGTGTAGTCCTACTTTTATGTCTATGCAAATGTGTTAATTATTTGGGGGGGTGTTGAGTATCTGACCACCCTACTTTCAAATCTGTTTTGTTTAATACGCTGTTATTATTTAGCAATCACTACGAAAGTCCTTTGAGACTAATGCGACTTTCACCACCTGATCAAAGGATAGAGGCATGCACTTCCGGATCAGAACTGGCAGAGACAGAACAAGCAGCGGAAGCGTCAGACCCTTGGAGCTGTGCGTGTACTCTTTGTGTATATCCGCCGAGGAGGTCCTGGGTACCTGTACTGGGAGGCTTCATATATTGTCGCCCCCCGAAATAACAACCTACCCTCCTACTTCCCTATAATCCAGGTGGGTTCCATTCATATATCTCATTTAATGGTAAAATGAGAAAGATAACGATAATTGAAGTCATAGGAATTGGTGTGCAAAGCCCGACGGTTGGGGAGGGCGGTGAGGTTGCACCTTAATATGTCCCCCTCCACTCTAACTAACTAAAGACTACACACAGCTTTGTTACAGGGGTAGTCGCTCTTGGAGCGGACTTTGGACACTCACTATGGAACGAGAAGAGATAGCGCGAGATTAACCTTTTCTCTATCTCAGAGAAAATTTAGATCTTAATCTTTAGTACCTTTACCTTAGGTCGTAGTAGCGCCTGCTATTTGTTAGAGCTTATTAAACGGAAGGAATGCGATATGAAGCGCTGTATGATGAACACATTTATTAGAACTGCAAATGGGGAGTGGGGGAATGAACGAAAGGCCTGCGCTGCTTTTGGCATGTTTATGTGAGCATCTGGTGTCTAATCAATGAATTTTAATGCTTGCGATAAGTATCTAATTTTAAAATGCATGGGGAAAACAAACTGTATGACCAACTAGCTCATTATTAGGAACAGCCTCTGGCCCAAATCAGATAAGTACTTATTACTTATATTTCAGGTGTTTTGCTATAGAAAACGCCTAGTTCCAATCACTTAACAGATACATGGTAGCAGAGGTGTCTAAAATATGAAGTACTTTCATAGAACTGCATTGTGTGTCTTGGTTGGGGCCACATCTCGGAAACCTGGATGTCGTCAGTCCTCTTTTGTAATTTTTCCTGTACGTTTCACAAATTCTGTTCTCCATTAATTGATCACACTGTCGCAGTCAACAGTGGCCTGTTCTGCTGCTGTCCACGAGTTATTAGCTGACAATACGTTTTTGTGAGTTATTTCCAGCGTTCAGGCCTACTTGATTTATTTCCGAAAATGCTACTTGATTAGATTATCTATTGGTTATTAAATGTTTTCTACTCTCCATGACTTATTTCTGCAACCTCATTTCCCTACATCATTTCTCAGCAGATTTGAGCTCCATGCATCATTACCATATAGACCTGCTCTTTGTGAATTATTTCCACAGTATAAATATCCACATGTTACCTCGTCTCGGTGCAGCACTTTGAGATTTTGACGTCCGCAAAGGTAGGCAATCGCAGCTAAAACAGCATTTTTTTATATGGCAGGTCAGCCCGGTCCGAAATATACCTTCTTAACCGAAAGCACATCACAATTACAGAAGTGCAGTGCAATTCCAATGTCCATCCACCGTCTCTTTTGGCACACTGAGAAACCAATGGTAGTGTCTCATTAGATAAAACCATGTGTTTAATAGGTAAGACAGATCAGTTTTATTTCCTGTTCCTAAAAATCCATAAAGCAACTATACGTAACATTACTATGAGATTACTTAAGAAAATCAGATCTCGCCATTTAATGAAAGAAGAAGCTGGAAATATATAAACTTCAAGATAAGAAGAAACTTTATTCCATTTGATTAAAATCCATAAATGTTCCTATGTTACAAAAATCTAGACAGCACATTTATAAATATAACACAATAAAATACAGTCAGTGACATAGCACATCTAGTAGTGTAAAATATTCCAGTACGAAACTTCTTACACATATAACACATATAAAAATCACCCATCTGTTTGTGCATGCTTATTGCCTGCCAAATAAAAGGTACCGCTGCTAGGCAGACCTTTAGAGAGTGTAACTGTTGCATTAAAACTAACACAGGTCTACATTGTCTGAAATTACATTTCTTTAGCAATGGTTTAATAAAATGGGCTGTCACCACACCATGCAACTTACAAAAAATGTAAAGGACAAGAGACCAGATGTACGACCCTTACATTTTGCGACTCGCAAATTGCGTCGCTTTGCGACTCGCAAAATGCAATGTACAACAGTGTCACAGACACTGTTAGCAATACCCAATGGGGTCGCAAATTGCCTGCCTCATCAATATTCATGAGGCTAGCACTCCCAGGGATGGTGGCCTACTGGGGTCAGCTGACCACCATGTCTGGGATTGCTTTTTAAATAAAGCAGTTTTTTATTTTAAGCAGCTCGTTCTACTTAAAGGAAAACAGGATGCATTTAAAAAAGAAAAATGAAACTTTTCAGTTTCATTTTTTAAGGGCAGACAGTGGTCCCTGGGACCACTGCCTGCTCTTAAAAATATTTTCACACACACTAACAAAGGGGAAGGGGTCTCCATTTGCGAGTGGTTTACCACCTACTTGAAGTAGGTGGTAAACTGCGAGTGTTTTGCGGCTACAAATGCGGTCGCAAAACAATAGTACATGGCAGTGAGTCTCGCTATTAGGAAGGGACGCCCTTCCTAATAGTGAGAGTCACAAACTCTATTTTACGAGTCAGTGACTCGCAAAATAGCGTTTGTACATGCCATTACCCTTTTTTGCGGTAGCAAACGGGCCGATCTCCCGTTTGCGAGCGCAAAAAAGGGTCGTACATCTGGCCCAGAGAGCCTTGAGTGGCATACCCATCACAGGGACAACTCGATAAGACGCTCGACCATTCATTCTGCCTAGGAAGAGTCACAAGGTTGTGGATCATATTGTACCTAAATCTTGTCAGCACAAATCTATAGCTAATGTTTTTTAACCGTTCCAGAAATGGTTTTATGACATCCTTAGTTAATACAAGGGAATGAAAATTGAAACCTATTTTCTGACAGTCCCTGTTGAACCTGTTCTCTTCACTCATGTTTGGATCTCCTTCAAAGACTCGGGGGTCCTCGTACAATTCCAGTCTGCCAAGCCTACCACATTTACCATAATGTAACCAAGCGATATGTGCCACTCGATCCAAGCTTAAACAGTTGTGTACTATCTGTCTATTAAGAGAGGCTTCCTCTTGCATCCAAATCCTATGTCACAACAGAAAAGGGCTCGTATTAGGAGAACCTTCCCCTCTCACCTAGCTATTCCACTGTGATTGATGTGGAAGCAGCATGCAGTTTTCCATAAAATTCAAATTACGTGTTCGGAGGGAAGGTATTTATTGTTTGTAAATCGCGAAACCCAAGCTCCCACATAAGCTGTTTTTGGAATCCCTAGAACGCTCATGGATTCCCTGGAGCCAACATCAGATATTTGTGAGAAACCTGAACACAAAGTTAGTTTGGGAAAATGTTCAGGGCCCAGCTCCTATAAGAAGTTCATCTTATAACTTATCTATGTTTGTCATTTCAGGTACCACTTATTGACTGCTGGTGGGATAAGGAAAGATGGTCATTTGCAGCCACTCTGTGTCCACAGTCTGTAGTCACTGGTGATGCTTAAGGAATATACCCTACATTGGGGCATTGGCTGGAACGGCCAAGAGGCTGTAGTGAGAGTTGATGAGTTTTTGGTGCAACTAAGACTGGACCGCTGAGGGAAGGCTTCAATCAAAAGGTCTGCCTCATGGTATGAAGAATGCAAGCGACAGTGTGATGGTTATAGGAGAAGTCTGCACATTGCTAATTTGGAGATTGTGCAGACATTGAACATTGTTAAGAGGACAATGGCATGGCCTTTGGGACACGTTCATACTCGTATGAAAAATGATCAGAAAGAATCCCAGCTTCACCTCTGGGACAGATTTCAAACTCAGGTCCCAGGTAAGGAACTTGTGCAGATGAAACCTGGAGAGGACCCAGAATATTTCTTGAGGACGTTTGAGCGTATAGCGGAGTGTGCTCTTTGGCCAAAGCATCAGTGGCCAGTGCGCTTAGCTCCTTTATTATCTGAGGAAGCTCGGCTCATTTACCAAGCTTTGCCGAGTTATGCTGCAGAGGACTATGATCAGTTGAAAGATGCTCTCCTTAGACATCTGAGTGTGAGTGAGGAAATGTATCGGAGGAAGTTTCGCAGTGTTTCGTTTTTATCAGAAGCTGGACTACGTGCTGTGGCCAATCGGCTGCGGGAATTGGGCAGGAGGTGGTTGAAACCAGAGACGCGGAGCTCTGAAGAAATTGTAGAGATCATCGTGGTGGAGCAGTTCATCCACATTTTGCCAGGGGATGCTAAAGAATGGTTAAGTCATCACCAGGTGCAGTCGCTCGAGAGTGCAGTTCGGCTGATTGAGGGAATCCTCGCTGGGGAACACTACAAGCATGCAGCTGGAGGTTTAATGTCCAGTGTGCAAACCTTGGAACTGGAGAAGGTGCATGTGACAGAAGGTATGAGTCTGTACTCTGTTAGAGAAGGTACACTATTGATTTTTGGTCATAAAGTGGGTTATGGAAATATTAAAATCCATCCTCAATGTAAGTTATTGATTTGTTGGTGAGGCAGACCCTGTTCATACAGTACTGATACTTTCTATCACTTAATCTATAAATGTCTTATAAGGAACTTTGGATTCTTAGATGGAGGATCTATAATGCATTTTGAGAACAACTCCTAGCCCTACTCTTTTTAATTCTGATTTAAATTACGGCTCCCGGTGTTATGTTAATTATTTTTTTAACATTTCTGTCTGCATTTATCCATATTTATTTTTGGGTCATTTTATCTGTATTTATCTACATTTTATTTTGTGGCAAGCAAAAAAAACGCTGCAGCTTGTATGTTTTCACATTTATTTAAATAGGCAATGCACACTTGGTTGCTATAGGTTTAGATGGATTTATGTAGGTGCGTAAATGGGTTACTGCTTTTAACAAAGAGATCCACTTTTTTTACCTGCAGTTAATAAATTGCAATCCTTCTAATATAGCTCAGTGAGCTATGAAGGACCGTGTAAACCTCACTGTCTTATGTAACACATCCTACACATTGATTTGCACACACATGATGCATTGTCAATGTATAATGTGTGATGTAAAGTGCTCTGACACCCTCATTAGGACGGGTAGCGCTATAAAAGAAAGGAAACAAAATAGTGTTATTTAAATTATTTGTGTAAATACTGGGACAGACCAACGCATCTAACATTCCTACAGTGCATGCATATCTCTTGGATCCAGGGACTGAACAAAGTCAAAAGCATGCCTCTCTTAAGTACCTGTGAAGTGATAAGCTGTGTGCATTTGTTTTCCCTTAATTGCTTTTAGGTGTGCGTCTCTCCCGCCCCCTCATAGCTCCCAGCCAGGATACTTAAACAAAAGGAGGCCTGATGGCCCCTTAACCTCGACCTTTGTTATGGGCTCAGCTGAAATCCAATAAGCCCTCTTCCCGCATGCACTCGGACTGGCTCATCTTCTCCTCGCAGACAGCAGGAAAGTTAAACATATTTATTGCCATTTTTCTGTTTCTATTAATACAGACAAAGGAACAATATTTTTCCCTCTGTATTTATTTGCAAAAATCCGTTTAAACGGAAAACAGGGAGCCTTAATTATAATCCTAAAGCCTGCATTCATTCATTTTCTGCTCAAACATCGTGAAAGATGACATAGGTGATGGGGTGCCATTAAGCTCTTCAGATACTGAGTATGTACTAAAACAATTAATCATCAGTGTGAATTGTATGATATTTGCAACATGACACAATTGTGATTGCTTTGGAGCCTATGGTTGAACAGAGGTAGTGCAGACGTGAACTGATGTTTTAAATATAGTCTTAAAAGATTCATTTTGACTGGAGAGCTGCCATTTTTAGGTCTCGCGGACCTAGCGCTGGAGCGCGCATGCGCTCCTCGCTCTGCGAGGCTTATAGTAATCGGGTAGATTTCAGAAGGGGACTTGAAGCCCCGCCCAGCATTCCTATTGGCTGGCGTCAGCGTTTATGCTAAACGCTGGCTTCCCATTGAAAACGAGGCTTCTTTGTTACCGCCCTGACTCCTTTTGGGGTCGCCCATCCGGACTGGATCGTTTCCTTGCGGCCTGACACGGTCTCCTTTAATTACTGGGTAAAGCACTTTTTTATTATTTGGGTAATGGCGACAGCTTGCCTTTGGCAAGGGCGACCGCGTGTTATTTTGCATCGCGCTTTCACTTAAAGTGAAAGCGCGATGCAACATATAAGAAGCTGCTGCCTTTGCGTAATGGCGAGAGCTTGTTAAAATTGAAAGTAGTAGAGCAAACAAGCCAACACCTTCCAGCCATGTGCTCTACCGTGTGAATAAGATATTTCCGCACACTGTAAAGAATATTCTTTGAACAAAACCAGGTCAATATAAAATAAATGAAAATCAGCTGGCTATATAGCTGCAAGCAGCATTAGTGGTCAGGTCACAGTATGTTACCGTTTACGCCGAAGTTGTTTCACAGTCCGTGAGCGCACTTCTGTGTTTCTACAGGAACGGCGCAGCATCAAATCGGTTCTGTCTGCTTCGCTTCTGCTAATTGTAAGCAGATATGCTAATTGAATGAAAGGCTATCGAATTAGCAGCTCTTGGAAAATCCATGGTTTGAGAGCATGCGCACTTTTTCTAATTTCAGAAAGCATTGCGCTCTGCAAGTGAAACAAAATGTCTGCACAAAACCTAGAATATACACAGCACGAATTACAGGCGCAAAGAAACTGTGCCAGAGAGGAGGGGCACGCAAACATGGCCTCCAAGCAACAAAACACTCGGCGACATTAGGCCGCCAGAACGACTCCACCTCAGATAATTACGGCATGCAGGCTATCCTCGTGCGCGCCCTTTGAGGCTCATTTATCACGGATCTGATACAATGTATCCAGGGTTTCTGAGTTTGTGTGCCGCTGGGCTGAGGATGATAAAAGGTGCCATAAAGGGCTCGTATTGTTAGTTACACGACTCCTCTGGGGAGGCAAGCGAGAAGATACGTGCAGTGAGCTCACCTCGTTGTACTGCCAGTGGCGGCGTAATTGTACAGTTTAGGCCTCACTACTTAAGACGCACGCATAGAGTGCATTTAGAAAACACAGGCTTGATGCGTGGTGCTTTCCACCGCAAGCAATGTGGCATTAACTAAATGTGCCTTTCCCCTGGATCTGGGAACAATATTTGATGTTTGTATACACAAGAGGGCACCCCCAGTTGCTGGCACACTAGGCTGCGCGCCACACACTACAATCTCACAGAAGAACCTGGCTCGAGACCTGAGTAGATTCCTAATGCACTTCATGGATGGGAGAGAATGTGGCCTAACGGCTAGGGTGGTCGACCTCGGAGCTGGTGAAACCGGGTTTGAGTCTCGGCAGGGACGCTTAACATTCCGTTATTCTGGGCAAATAACTTAATCTCCCCGTGCCTAACAAAAGTTAATGTGTCCCGTAACTGGTCACTAATAATGGCTGCCATGCGATTCTTTTGTAACTTCCTAACGCAGCCGCGTTATTCCAGAGGAATCAAGCGGGTTAGGAAAGCCGTGTCCGATATTACTTCTATAAATGTCGAAACGTCATTTTTAATGTTATCTACTTGCAGTGTTTATGTAGTCAAGGAAAAGGTTTGAAAGTGTCGGCATTCTGCGTTTTGGCTCGGCTCTGAAGCCTGTTGCCAAAGCTCACACTAGGCTTCTATATTTAGCAGGGATTGTGTCTCCGCCTGTGTTAGATACTAAAACATGTTTCCTGCCGCAAAATCTTTACCGCACAGGCATCAGAGTCCCATCAGCCTATCCGATGAAGCCAGTGAATTATCTCAGTTGGATAATGCACCTCATCCATCTGGAGAGTGTTACCCCCTTCTCACAACTGGTTAAGGCCAAGGTAATCATCTGACTTAAATATGGCTCTACCCATCTCATGGCTTCCAGAAAGAAGATGTGCCCTCCCTATGAGCTGTCCTTCATGCTGCTGCCAGATTTCTGACCAATTCTAAACATGCATTTGCAAATGCTATAGGTCTCGCATTTACGCAACTTTGAGCTATTGACATTGCAAATAACAATGCTTTTTTTTTTTTTTTAAACAAATAAAAGGCATTGTCATTTACAATGCCAATAGCTTAAGCTCGCGTAAATGCGAGACCTATTGCATTGCAAATGCTTGTTTTTAAAGGTATGAAGTACTGCGTATTGTAACTGACAGACAGCATCCTGTAGATCAGCCTCCACTATTACAGTCTCTTGGCAGCGGTCTAAACACTGTCAAGCCAAACAGACGAGTATTCAGCATTTTCCTGAAGCTTAAGAATGAGACAAAAACACTGATGTCCACAGGTAGGGAATTCCACATTCTTGGGGCTTCGAGAGAAGCTGTGGTCTCCATATGTGTTTATATTTGAGCCCTGCTAGAATTGCTCAAATGTTGCTCCATAGATCACGATTACAGACCTACCACCTGATTTTAGATGCCAGATATGTAGGAGTTAATTGAAGGGGACACTTGAATATCTTGATAGAGCTCTCAAAAGCAATGCTGTCTGGGACCGTGAGCCACTACGTAGCTCTTACGGCTGCCAAGCCATGGTTAGTTTTCTTAAGCCCAAAGACTGTTCTAAAAATAAATTGCTCTACATATTGCACTTTTTGGGAGTGGGAAACATTAACTGATATAAGCTTTAGTAGGGGTTTTATGTTTTTCCTGGGACTCTTTTGGGTACCAGCGAATACTTTGGTCCTCGGACTGGTTGGCAGTAAAGAGGAGTTGAAGCACCAGAACCAGGTGCCCAATTGTTAAAAAAAAAGTTGTCGAACGTCAAAAACATTCAATGGACTAAGAGTGCCAGAGTGCAGTTGATGTGAGACTTGCCAGACACCCTGAGGACCTGAGGGGTCCTGATGTCAAGTTTGTCGAGAGGTAGCCAGATGCTTACGGTATTCATGGTATAAGCTGTCTCACTGATCTTCAATAAAGGGTTTCCAGACACCGCAAGAAGAATTGAGAGAAACATAGTGCCTGATTGCTGTTCATGTTTGTAGAAGTTTGTAAGTGTTGATATTTGTAGTTAGTTGGGGTCATAGCTTGTGAGCAATGCTATTTTGTGCATATTATGTTTGTAAAACATGTCAAGGAGTTATTCGTCTTACTTTGTGTTTTGTCAGTGTCATTAGTGCTCGGTGGAAATCGAGAATTGCATTGTCTCCTGCATAGTAGTTAATTTGCTGCATGAACGGTGTCCTGTGTATATGTCTGAGTGCTTGAAGGATGTCTGTGGGATCAGTGTTTCAGGCATTTTCTTTACAGATGGGTGAATTATCGGAGTTCTTAATTAAAGCGACTTTTGTGATGGATGGTGTTTTAGGCATCCTACTTGATTCTGTCCACCCTCATTGGTAGTCTGTTGGATGTGGAGAAACCCAGGACACTGTCAGATACAAAACTATCGTGTCTGTATCATGGTATGGGAACACCGATGTCACTGATGATCATGTTCTCTTTGTTGCTCACAGGAGTATGGACTTCTGCCAGTTTCACAACTCAGAGATAAAAATGTTCAATCAATGCTCAGCTATTGCATAGTTATTAATACTCTTGTTTGTATTATTGCCGCCTTATTTCAGATTCTCCTGTTGTCCCAAACCCAGTGTCACCGAATGTAAAGAACGAGAAAGAAAAATGCACTGCAGAGAAGTTGGATCTAAAAAAAAGACCCGCAGGTGAGCAAGCAACCCAGGACATTAGTGACAGCATGCCTTCTTCATATCTGTCGGGGTCATCTTAACTTGACTCGCCCTCTCTGCACACTCTGGGGACCCAGAAAAAGGGTTCAGGTGCAGTAGATGGTCTGGATCTTCTTGCTACAGCCCGAAACATTTGTTCTTTACTTGCCACCTAATTTAAGCACTATTTTTAACATTGATATTTAAAGCCCATAATTGATTATTTTGTATTCAAAGGAAACCTCTTCATAGACAACTGGATTTCAACAGGTATTACTACGCGTGCCCCATTTCTTTTAAAGAAATGCTGTTTTCCATGAGAGTGAGGTAACCTATATACACCCCACTGGGCTCAGGGGGTCTTCACCCAGTTGCGGAGGAAATGGTCTCCCAGGAAAGTTGGAGGAGGTCCCAAATGTTATCACACAAATTTATTGCATTCACAGCAGTAAACTTCTGTCGGGCAATAAAGCATGAAGGCAGGAGATGCTGTTTGCTGATATAGCTCAGCCAATCTGAAACTGCCCTAGAAGTGTGCCTAGGCAAGACGGGGGAGTTGTAAAAGTATGGACTTTAATACCAACTCCCCCCTCATCTATATCCGGGCAGGAGTACCTTTGCTGCACTGCAATAAAATGACCTACATGCAGTAAATTCATGATATGAAATGAATGAGCAGTAAATTCACCTGCAATTATGGAAAGTGCTACTCGCCATATTTGTGTGGGAGCAGCTGGAGACACAAGCTGGTGACAGTGCACATTTTGTGTATATAGAATGATCAAAGCGACACTGAGGACTCTAACAAATCTGAAATGCAACAAGCCAGTTGGGCTACATTTAAAGGCTCGACAAGATGGCAGGCATTTAATTGACCAGGCCCATTGTGATGTTTTCAAACCCCATTCTTGGAACGAATTTGGGATTGAATGGCTTTATTAGAGTTCACGTACGCAATACGCCTTATATCTTTGTTTCTCGACTGTGCCAAAAACTTGCCTCTTGTTTGGGCCTGTAATTGCCATCTGAACTCTTTGACCATTCAATGGGTTGAGGGCTCATGACTACATAGGTTCAGGTCTGTATGTTGGCAGAGGTACTCTTTTAAAATGTTTTATCAAAGGTTTGTTTTGATGGTATGATGAATGTTATGATACAGTGGAGCAAGGTAAGGTTTCATTTTAAGTTGCATGGGAAGTTGTAAATTAAAATATAAACAAAAAATTATTGATTTGAAATGAATTCTGATTCCCTTCATCTGGATTTGTGATGGGCCATTATCCAGATGTTTGCTATTCTTGTACCAAAAATGGATTGCTAGCATTTTGTGTCCCCTAATATCTTGTTCGGTCGGGCCTGAAATGGTACCATTCTTGTGTGATTCGTGCAGTCTTCTGTGGAATGCATTTTCTACTACTGGGAGACAGGCTTCCCTGAAGAGTTAGAACGCTGATATCACCCTGCCCCTCTGCTGGGTCCAGGAAGGTAGGAAACGGATGACGATACAGTATTAACTTTACTGTTTTATGATCAACCTGTTTCTCCACTGGCCCAGCAGAGTAGGGACATCTCTACAGCACTTGATGTTACTGCTGTCGGATCGCCCTGCTCCTTGCTTGGACCCAAAACAGCAGTAGAGGGAACACTGCACATCTCTCGACTGTGCAGCTTTCCACTCTTGTTCCTCACAACAGAGACACAATGTCTCAGATTGAAACACAGCTTCTAACCATCGTCTACAAAGCATTCACAAACTTTCTAAGCGGAGCAGATGACTTATTATTGCTGTTGTATCCCTTCCATAAACAGACTTCGACTTCTGGTTTGTAGTTGACAATTCCAATTTGGTCCCTTCTTTCATAGGTTTTGACACCACATCTGCCGTCCCCCATTAATAATATATACAAGTGCCATTGTTTTGAAAAGGCCCCAGATCTCTGCCTGGGCGCAGGTGAGGGTCAACAGCGCACTCTTTATGATTGAGAGGAGCACCAAATAAGGATGCCCCCTGTGTCCGCTTTTATTTGTTCTTTCAGTTGAGCCCCTGGCGAATTCGGTCAGAGTGGAAACACTCCTTGACAGATTTCAGTACTCCTTTTCCTGAAACACCCGCATCAGTCAACTCAGATTTGCAGAGCGCGGCTAATCACCAGTGAGGGTTTTCAGGTGCTATGCTCTTGCTGGGGTCAGTCGAAAAGCCAGGTCTTGAGTCCCTTTCTGAATCCGGAAGAGAGGATGATGTTCGGAGGTGTAGTGGGAAGTCGTTCCAGGACTTGGCGTACATGCCTATTTGGAGACTTGTTACAGGGAAGGGGTTTCCTCAAAATGACCTTAACGGTATTGTATCAGGTATTTGCATATCGACTTGTCATAAGCCTATATCTTTGTCTGTTTTATAAAATCAATAAACAAGTTTGGAAGAAAAGGCTCCAGATCTGACAGATATTGTAGACTAGCATCAGTTGTCCTATTAATACGTTTTTTGCAAATGTTGGTTTATTTTAAGTTGCAATTTTAGAGTGTTCATGTTTTTCTCTGCGCATGGGATTTAAGCAGGACACCCTTATTGACTTTTCATCGACTTGTCCATGTAACACTCACTAGTCCTATTTGAAGGAGCCGAATGTATAAAGGGAGCTGACTCTGAATGAATAAGTTCGATAACCCCCTCCTGTCTGTTTTGATGCTTGGTTGTTACTACACACGGTGATGTTCATAATTGTCTCTTAATTCTAGATTGTCCCTCTGTCAATGCTGTGCTTCCACCGAACATAAAATGTGAGGAAGAAGTCTGCGTCCCAAAGGAGCCCGAGGCGATGGAGTCAGAGCAAAGAACTGTGGGTGAGCTTCAACCCCATTGTATTACTGGAAGGATGGGCAAGAGGATCTTGAAACATAGTGGAATGAGGGAGAAAGCTAGTGTGGATGATTTCATTATGGCTGAGAAAGCTTTAGTTGTTGTGACCTTATCCTCACACTATAATGTTTTTTTGCAAGAAGTAGAGAAAGAATCCTCTCAAGGAAACGTGACCCTGCTTTTTAAAGAGATATTTATATATTTGATGTTGAATTTCTGGAGCCCAGAGTATTGAAACAGCAGCTCTTTACAGTGCCCGACCTGGAAAGGTGTGAGTAGTGAAGAGCAACTTTCTTAAAACATTTAGTACTCAAATTCCCAAAGGCCATTATCAGAAAAATGTACCCAATGTTTAGAGTGGCAGGCTCCGCGCACACATTGCACAGAACTCCACAATTAACTTTATTTAATCGAGTTTGTCAAACTTTGCCACTGACATTGTGGAGAGGCACAGGACAGAATCATGTGGCTACTGAATTCCTCCAAGAGTAGAAACCCTTTGTCATGTGTGTATTATTAGATTCACACCATGTTTAATGATTGAATGTTTGGTATTTATTACAGAAGATTCAGCAGCAGAACCTGTGTTTTCAGAGAGTATTAAAGATGAGGACAGAGCTGAAGTTCAGGAAGAGATGGAGTCTGAAGGAGACATTAGTTGTGAGTAGGGACGTGGGTCTTTGTGGGAGGTAGATGCAGAGTTGCTTTTCATTTTGGGTCATTTTACTTCTTCCCAATCACTCATCCCAGCTCATATAGTAGACATAAATGGCATGTCTCACCAATACTTTCTGTCCTAGGTGCCTTTTCTGTAGAACCGTGCAAGCTGCCATTGGTAACTTGCAGCCTGAAAGTAGGTCTGGATCAGGGGTTCTGCAGAGCATGTCCATGTGACTCTTTATAGCTTCTCCAGAAGATAGCTGAGAGGCCCATCAATAACTGAGAGGCCCTTCACATGCTTAATTCAAGGTCTATTTATATCTTAATACAATTGTGCTGATAAGGAGCTCTGAATCCGACCACCTTGGAAGTCGTTGTTAGAAAACTAAATGGTTAACACTGTATCCTGGTTAACTATTGACGTCTGAACTCTTCCCAGGGGCCTCTGCAGCAGTTGCTGAAATGTTTCCTAAATGTTTGGCTGTCTCTGAAGTGCTGGTTATTCCTTTTACATTGTTTCACGTGGTTGCCCCGGCCCCAACGCACCTCTTTCTCTATGCATCCTCACCTCATTGCAACGGTGCACGTAAGAGCCGTGCACCCAGTTAGATCTGTTTGATGTGAAGTGTTCTGCCATACTTTGTGGTGATGTAGCGGCAAATAAGACCTTGAAATAAACAGCTAATGGACTGATGACAAAGAATAGCACTTTAACTTCTAGAAATGGTGAGTATGCCAGTGAAAGGCATGGCACAAGGTGGCTTCATAAGGTGATTAAACCAGTGTGACTTAGAGATGCATATGAATATGATGCAGCAGGTGGGGCATTCAGGTCAGCTGATGCAGAGGCAAGAGGACAACTGTCTGACCCAGCACATCACTGGTGCGACCTTCTATCTGCCTACACATTTTCCCTTTAACTTGTGGGAAACCTCCCAGAACCTGCAGATAACAGATTGCGCTCTTTGATATACGTTTGATGAGAAGTGATATTTCCATTACAAGAGAAGCATAGAATTATTTTATTTTTACTGTGTGTTCTGATTTGAATAATAATATATTTCAGTGAAAGATACGGTTTCCCTCAGCGGTTGCATATGAGCAGATAACTCTGCAGTCCACTATTGCAATCATTGGGCGAATGCTATTTAAATGTAAGTGGAGATTTAAATAAACCCAGTGTGGTATAACGAATTATTATTCTCGGTGAAGCTGAGAACGGTCAGTCGTACCATAGCTTATGGTACCTCTATAAAGTTATTTTATTTTCACTGATCCTAATCAAGAGGTAATGCATGATGGATAGTTGCTTTAAATGGAAGGTGATCCTTAAAAAATGGGTTCTCAAGTTAAAATATTGTTTGTGTGTATTTTTTGGGGGTTAACTAAGTCTGGACGTCTTTCCAATGCTAGCATAATGAGTTGCAGCATTGCCTGGAATCAGAGGTCTGGGTATGACCTGGAGGAAGAAGTATCTCTCTGGAAACTCCCTTTTATTTCAATAATTCTTTATTATAAAGGTAGAAAGATCATGAAGACGCAGACTCAAAGTCATACATAGAGCTGCAAAACATTATGATGTAACATGATTCGTAAGAGAAAACGCAAAAGGGCACTCATCATTCTATGGACTTATTAGAAAAATGGTAGAATTGGATCTCCTTGTCACACAACGCACAGTCCCTGCCCTACATTCAGTTCCTTTTAATATATTGGCTTTTTATATATATATATATATATATATATATATATATATATATATATATATATCTAGTTCTCTTTAATTCCAATCCAATTTGTATGTAAGCATGAAGTTGTTATGGTTTTGGTTCCAATTTTTTGATGTTCTAATCTATGATATCTTGTTTCACGGACTGGACATATATTAAACTTTTGGTGGCGTAAAACATTTCATTTCCCCTACAGTTGTGCCAGTCATTATCAAAAATGAGGAAGACACTTTAGACATGGATCATCCAGACATGGAGCTAGGAGAAAACAGTGAGAGTCCAACAGGTGAGTAATCAGGGCTCAGAGGAACTAAATACTTCAGAGAGTCGCGTTTTCTGGCTGCTTGCATCTTTCATCTGGGAATCTGTCTCCTCCTCTGTGGCTGTACTCCTTCAACATTGATTGTTCAGGTGATTCTGTTACCTGGGAACCTTTTCGAAAAATTACCTTTGTTTGGGAGATTCCTTATAAGGCTAAAATGTGTACAGTTTTTGGGTAGGGTTGGCCAGCTATCAGTTGCGAGGCAGAAGGGAGACTCTTTCAATGATTCATTATAATCATGGGTATGTTTTAGATGGACTCAGATAATTGTACATCAAAGTCCATTATGATGCCACATTCAGAAGAGTCTAGGTGTGAAGTCAGTGTTCACTGCCATTCTACCACAGGACATCATATACAATCCATACTTGGGTACATCATATATGTACTGACTGACATGTCATGTCATAATCATTTCTCCCTTCTACAACTATTCATATGAAGGGCTTGCAAACCGGACCATTTGGCCAGGGAAGTTGGTGCCACCAAGTTACTCATCTAGTGCCAGTAGCCACCGCAAGGTTGATTCAAAGAACACACTTGCGCATCCCTGCAGTTTGAAGTGGCTAAAATACTCCCAAGATCTCTCAATAGAGTGGGATTTTTAAATGCTTTACTCTTCTACTGCCCATGGTCCATCCACCAACCTTATCAATTCCGTCATTTTATGAGCAGGGTCGACCTTTTAAACCACATGTTCCCCCTTATTTGAGTTTCTCAAAACTATAATTTTAGAAACCCATTCAAATTGTTCAGCATCACAAATGCCTGAGGTGTGATCTGTGAGTTCCAGTTCCATCCTGCGAAAGAAAGAAAGTGTTGTAAGACCTATCTGCTTTAGTCAATGCTTCATAATATGTCCATCCCATTACACAATGCATGATGGTTATTCTTTCAGAAATTATCCTCATTCATGGCTGCCTCTACCAGAATGTTTCTTGGGCAAAAACATCAACACCATTTCAAGGAGGGATTGATATCAAGAATATGTAAGGTGACTTATACTGAGGAAAAATCATTTTTAGATACGCCTTCCTACTAAATTGTCCACTGTGGAACCACTTAGCCTGATTGCTATTCCCAGCTTCCATGCTTGACAGCCTAGTGTAATGCATCTCCTTATCTCCTTGCCTCTGGTCCTCTATCTGCGTATAGTTTGGAACATTTTGATATTAGCTGTTTGTATAAGCTTTGTAAAAATGGATATTTATATTTGAAAAATAACTTGAAAAAACAAGAGTGGTAAACACAGGTCTCTTAGGTATAGTGTAAGCCAAGATTGTTTGATTTTACTAAAAGTATACATATAACATATTGATAAAGCCTTTCAGACAACCCTCTTCATCCATTGGTCGGTTGTTGTTATTCACATTTTCCTTTCACCTCCCGCAGCACAGGGCAGTGAGTCAGCCCACTTCAGTCATTGGCTAACTTCTCTTTGAGTGATGGTATTCTTCTGTCCTTTCACCAGGAGCACATCCTCACACAAAGTAGATCCTTTCAGCGCCGGGGCGATGTACACTTTTTCAGACCAAAAAGCATATTTATGCTTTAAGCCAATTGCTTTTTTTTTTTTTTTTTACACATTGACAAGGGCCCGGCAGCATCACAAAAATATTTTGCAAAAACTCTGACAAAAACAAGCATTGACAAATCCAAAATGCTCACAGTCAGTGTCAGATCTATTGGCATTTTCAAGGGCTTGTTATACAATCTCTTAGAAATCTAATTTGATATTGGCAACTTGAAACCCTTGGCAGCCAATAAAACTGTGGAAAGTGCTCAAACACTACTGTGAGTGGACATCATTTGTAACTTGGCACTGAGCAGTAAGACTACGTTACAGAGTTCCTCCAGCTATCACCCTATTCTGCTTATTACCTCTTTCTTTTTCACCCATACCCTCCTTCCTCTCTCTCTTTAAGGCCATCTGCCCTGTCTCCTGCCACCTGTCATTTAAACTTTACCATCCATTGTACTGTCTTCCTCTTTCCTGCCTCCCTTCACACTGCTGCACACTGGTCGTGATTCACTGACAGGACACATTTCACATCATATGCCGTGTTGCATAGAGTGAAGGGTTGATAGGAATGCTAAGGGGTGGTAGGGAAGGAGAAAGACAGGATTTTATCATGAGTTCATAACAGGGGCAGCTCCTCCATGTGGGCGGAGGAGCGTCGCCCCACTGCTTTCTCGCAGTGCGAGAAGCAGAAACATAAAATGGTTTTATAAATACCATTTTATGTTTCTGCTTCTCGCACTGCCAGTAAGCAGAAGGGTTTGGTTGGGGGCGGGCGGTTGGGCGACCATGCTCCAGGGCAGGGGAGGAGTGGCTTGCCCACTGTTGTGGGCGCTGACTGTTTGGTCGGCCCTCGACCAAACCAGTCATACGCACTCTGCCTTTTCTCCATGTAGGCTGCATGCAGCCTACATGGAGAAAATGGCCTCCCCATAGACGCCTGTGTGTTCGGCGTCCCAGCCAATCACAACGCTGCCATTGCAGCGTTGTGATTGGCTTAGGGGAGAGGAGGGAGGCTACCTGCTTCCTGCAAGGACTTGGAGCAGAGACGCAGGACCGGACCGACAAAGGTAAGATTTTATCCCCCCCCTCCCCACCCCCCTCCACACACCCGCGAGTCATGCCAGTTATTAACCTTCTGGTGGGTGCAATATGTGTTTTGATCGACACTTTCCTTTTTTATGTGCCTATACAGCCAGCAGGGGTCAGTGTTTTGAAGCAGTCCTTTAACATAAAATAGATTACTTAAAAAAATTCCGAAGAAAGTTGAAATGCAGACAGTCAATCTAATTTGTCAGAATGCACTCTTTATATGAAAATACAGGCTAGAGCTGAATCTAGTTAATTTTAGAGGGACAAGAGAGATGTGCAGACGGGCACTGGCAAATTGATTTCTAGGGGCAGTATTAATCTTAAAGCTGATTAGTGCTATTCATGATCCCTGTGCCTATACGTCGGGGGGGGGTCCAGTCACTAGTATTATTGGCTGGCTGTTCAGTCAATCATGATACATCATTGGTTATCAGCAGGCCATAACTGACTGAAAAAACCTTCATTTTCTGATTCCGACTGAGCTTAGAAAATGTTGAAAAGCAGGACTGTTTTGATATCTATGCTATCCTTACTTTGCTGCTGTGATAAATCACTTATCTGTGCTACCTTAACATTCATGCAACGACTCAACCTTTGCTTTACAGAGGAGGATGAAGTTCCACTGACAGCCGATGCCAACTCAGCATCTCCAGCAGAAACAGCCGACTTCCTGTCCAGAAAGCGTCATGCTGTTGCTGACGAAAACCAGCTGGATTCTCTTGAAATTGAGAGGAATGAATTGAGAACAAAGCTGCAGACCAAGTGGGCTGTGGACCTCTTCAAAGGTTGGCTGAAAGAGAGTAAACGTGATGTGGCCTTTGAAAACTTAAGCAGCGACAGCTTGTGCCAGCTATTAAGAACATTCTATGCTGAGGTCAGAAATGCAAAGGGAGAAGAATATCACATTCAAAGTCTTGTGTGTGTCCGGGCTGGAATAAATAGGTACTTGAACAGTCCTCCCTTCAGCCGGGCCATAAACATCATGCATGATCCCAGTTTCATAGCAGCCAACAATGTGTTCCTTGGCATCATCAAACGGAAGCGGAGAGAGGCGAAGCACACTGCAGAAAGACACGGTGCTATTACAAAAGAGGACTTGATCAAGCTCCGTTCGAGCCCAATATTTGGCGTAACCGAGCCAACCACCTTACTGAACAAGGTGTGGTTTGAGGTCCAGTTACACCTAGCGCGGAGGGGTCGCGAAGGCCTCAGGGTGCTACCACCTGATGCTTTTGCTATAGTAACTGATGAAGATGGACACGAATATGCAACGCCCACCTACGAGGCTTCAAAAAATCAAAATGGTTCCTCTGAAAGGAGCAAGGCCTCGCTCAGGGGAAGAATGTACGCACAACCTAAGACTCCCTCCTGTCCAGTAGCGGCACTAAAGTTGTACATCTCAAAAATGCCCCCTGGCGCTCCATGCTTTTATTTGCAACCTCGTAAACTCTCTGCTCATCAAGCTGTTCGTGAAAAGGTGTGGTATACTGTGAGACCACTAGGCAAAAATGCACTTGGTAACTTTATGAAGAATCTTAGCGTTCAAGCCTGCTTATCTAAAATGTATACAAACCATTGTATCCGAACCACAACCGTGCAGCTGCTAAGTGATGCCGGTCTGGAGACGCGAGAGATCATGGCAGTGACTGGCCACCGGTGTGCGTCATCGGTGAAGAACTACTGGAAAGCCAATGAAAAGCAACGCAGCAGCTGGTCTGGCATTCTCTCCTCAGCTGGTGTAGATACGCCAACACTTTCTACACCAGCACTCCAGCAGAGTGGCATGAGACCAGTTGCTGTTAGAAAGGAGGTGCCTGTTCCTCAAAACCCTCTATGGTTGGCTGTACCAACCAGTCACAACGAGCCTTCCTCCTCCACCGTTCCACCCTCCTCCTTTTCATACTGTTCCTTAAATGTAGCAGGAGATGTCCAATTTAAATTGGTTTAGCCCCACCCTTGTTTACATTAATTTAACTTTTTTAAGATGACTGCTCTCTCTTAGCATTGATCCAGACACCCACCCCACAGCCCTCTCCACTCCATTCCATTTCCGGGCAGTAATAAGCTATTTATTTATTTCTTACCACTAGTTTTTTTCGTTTTACACTGAATAAACATGCTGGTGGTGATCCTTAAGTGATTTTTTTTTCATGTATCTGTTCAGATGTCCCCCTCTTTATGTGGCATGATAATGTACTTCGATGTCAGCTAATATGAGAAGCTGCGGCTTGATGAATCCACAGTTCAGGGGTGGGAGACTGCTAAAGGCCCTGAACAGCAATAACAACCACATTTATTACAGTTCTCATCACATTGGTTACTGGCCCTTTCCCAATCATGTGCCACCCTTGCTTGTGGTCAAGGTTATTTCACAGTAACAACCTCCAATGCAGTCAATGAGGCTTTTATGGTTTCAAAGTATCAAACTAATTTAGAGTTAGAAACTTGTCTGTGACAAAAAGTTTCATCTTGCGCATTGAGTTACTACTGTAGAAAGTTTTAAAAAAATAGAAATCCAGTTGTATAAAGTATATTATCATTGTCATTGTTTTATGTTTGGATTTTGTCTTTAAACAATTTGAAATAAAAAAATAATCAATGACATGTTTAAACATGTAAAAATGAAACAGTATTGTAATTTTCAGCCCCATAAATATTTATCCTAACCAAAATCTTGGGTTGCATTTTTCAGCACTTGGTATTTCTTTTCTGTAAAACTCATAACTGTTAAAAACAGATTTGTTAGTACTTCACAATCGGAGTCTGACTGGGGTAACTGATAACTGCTCTTGCTAATCTATGCAGAAAACATCTTAGTCTGGGATTCTTGTACATATCACGATTTAATAGAGTGTAAGTAGATGTCTTTGACACTTGAAAACCCCACTGACGCATACCAGTTGTGAGCAGCTTTTATACACCTATTTTTTGTACTCTGTTGTTGATGGCAACCTTCTTAGCTATTATTGCTCGAAGGTAGTTGTCGGCTGCTGGAATTTTGTATTTGATAGTCTACCTTCCAAGAATCAAGATCAAGGAAGTTTGAAAATTTGTTCTTGATATGTGCATGTGTACAAATGGCTTTAATATAGCACTGTTTGTCAAAATCTAAAGTCTAATTGTGCAACAAGTACAGTAAGTGGTTTATTAATGCTACAGGAGAACTGACAAACTACAAGAATAACCTCTTCAGTATCCAGAAAGTGTTGTACACTTGGCAAACTTGTAGCAAAGGGATTTATTTGATACCTTCAGGATGGATGCTATTTCAAAAGGAAGTTATACAAATGACGGGAAAGGACATAATATTTTAGGACAAATATGTGGTTGATAAATTTTCTAAAGAAATCTGTCAAATTTCTTAGCAATGCAGACATAGGAAAAAGGCGGATGGTATAGGTCTTCGTAAAAGGTAAACATAATATACTTTGACTTTGCAGTTTGAAAGATTGCATTTACAGTAACATTACCTGAAAATTAGCAATTACATTGGTCCGTGCACCAGGAAATAATTGATAAGTTACTTAAAATTCCGTTGCTCAGCTACACAGCATGTTAAAGCCGCTCAGTTTGTTTTTCAATTCATTAATGATTTGATTAATTGTAACATTCACTTTTAATTTGACCTGGTGCTGCAAGGTGAACCGTATTACACTGGTATCACCATTTAGAAATGCCTGGAGTATGGAATGGCATATTGTTTCACATAACCTGAACCTGCTAAAAGAGTGCTTCCATTGCTATACAAAATAGCATAGTATGTATCTGCATATGTATGTCACACCCGTCCTGCTAATTTTGTTTATGTAAGAAGTTTATTTAACAAACAAGTTGTCATACGAGCTGGATACAAAAACTGAAACCAAACGACACGTTTAAAACTTTTCAGAATGTGCATATTTATGATTACTTAAAATCACATTTAACAGTCAAACTATGATAGCAATGACACATTTTCTAAACAAAAGACCAGCACAGTTGTTGTTACATACTGAAATGTTGCTCTATATGATAAGGCTAATCTTGGACAATGACACTTTTCTTTTTGAAGGAAACTGGTACCATCAGATCAGTGGGACTGCGATGGGCTCCAGATTCGCTCCTTCTTACGCCAACCTGTTTATGGGTTGGTTGGAGGAGGAGAGGGTCTGGGGCCGGTTAAATTCCCGGTGGTCACAATACATACACTACTGCGGCAGGTTCATAGATGACATACTTATGCTGTGGACCGGCTCTATGATGCAGCTTCAGGACTTTGAACGATATTTGAATGATAACCCTTACAACATGTCTTTCACATTGAACTCTGAACCTCACAAAATTCAATTCTTGGATGTTGAATTATATATTCATGAATCTAGAATCATGAGTAGGATGTTCAGAAAAGTCTTGTAATGCATTATTACATGCCAGTAGTGCTCACCCCAGACACCAACTACAAGCAATACCCTATGGGGAAATGGTTAGGGCCAGGTGGAATTGTAGTACAGATGAGGAATTTACCAAAACCCTGACGGATATTAGACAGAGATTCTCCATTAGAGGTTATGACAAAGAGATTATTAAGAAAGCAAGTAGTAGGGCTTCCAAACTAGAGAGGACGAAGACACTAGTGCACAAGAAACCGGAAGTAAACACCAAAAGGGAAATGATTAAACCAATACTTCCCTATGGCAGTAATACTGGCGATATAAGTAGGATACTGAGTAGACATTGGTATTTACTGAGAGAAGAAAGCATCCTGACACAACACATAAAAGAGAAAGCGAATACTACATTTTGAAGAGGATTAACGGCTAAGGGAATGATCAGTCCGAGCTACCCAGGCACTATCAGATTGCAGCATAGCTGGTTGACACAACACAATAGAGGCTTTTTAAAATGCGAACACTGTTCGATATGTAGATTAGCCATAGAGACAACAAGATTTAGTTACAACAGTTGCCTGTTTGATATCACCAGCAATATTACGTGCACAGCGCGATATGTAGTTTACATACTGATATGCAGATGTGGTAAAATATACGTGGGTAGCACAATAAGGATGTCGAAGGATAGGGTAATGGAACACCTAAGGGCGGTGAAACAGGGAGACCCTAAGTATCCTTTCGCCTTTCACACACTCACATGTGACAAACAATCACAATACAGGACATTTGATTTTCATGGACTAGAAGTGGTCCCCCGTGGGGAACGGGGTGGGAACCGTGAACTGCAAGTGAGATGCCAATAAGCAATATGGATCTTACGCTTGAAAGCAGTAGATCAGGGACTGAACATTGATCGAGAACTGCACCACTTTTTAGGCGATTATTACTTATGGAACACACTTGCTGGTTTTAACAACTTCTTCATTGACTTCCTGTTTATCAGAAATGGAAGTGATTTGTGAAAGATTTATTCTCTCTCCATGGTACAATAACATTTGGTGTGATGTATATTGAACACAATTTGTTTATACATATGCTGCATTCATATATTATAACATGGAACTGTCCTCTTCCAATGACGAAAACGCTTTGGATACAGAGCTTGCGGGAGATGTGTTTATTCATTATATTATTGATGGAAGCATATAACTGTACTAAGGCCTGTTTTATTGGGCCAATGCAATGATGGACTGTAATATTGGTACTAATGAAGGAATCACCCTTGTGATGAATATGTTTAATATTAGCAGCACAGGGATCAAATAATTTCCTCAGCCTTCTTTGGTTTCTTACTTTTTTCTTTCCTTCTCCCTTTCTTGCTTACTGTCACTATATACTTGCTCGCATATTTGTAATGCATGTGATATTCACTTTTAAGACGAGTTAAACTTACACTTCACAGCAACCCTAATCACTTCTATTTGTATGTTCGAATGAATTCAGACAATGGAATACAATCACCATCATATTTACGAGGACAAGTAGTATACTATGACTACCCATTATGTTGTACATGACTTCAGGGAATTTCAAGATGGCCGCCGTACTTCGCCTCATTTTTATGACTTGTTCTCCACTCTAAGAAAACTGGGATGATTACGGATGTTGGATCCATTAATTTATGGATATAAGGAGATGATTATGGCTATATGCCGCGGTTAGTTGCCAGAAACGAAAATTTTATTAATTGTGAACATTGTCAAAATTGGTTGAGGCTTCCGATACTGCAAGATGGCCGCGTGTACTGTTCCCTATCAGGTTAGAACTTGGCTTTCATATGTTTACTCCTCTATGACAGTGTAAGTTAGAACGTACAATGATGTATTTATTTATTGTGGGAGGTTTAAAAACGGTATCCGTGATTGGACCTATTTGCCACTACAAGATGGCCGCTATAGTCCGTGTTACATAAGCTCACCTTCAACATGAGGAACGCCGTCTCTCTTTACACTATTTAAGCCGGCCAAAATGGTGGCCATCCTCCACGCTGATTTTGGTCTTTGCGTACTCTGCGGACCAACTTTTTTTCGACACACTTGCGGGACAAATAATAAGTAAAAAATGTAACCGTTGTGATTTATCGTCGGTTATCCCATGTGGGGCCCCAATGGTTGGCGGGTGGTTATATGTCACTCGTTCGCGAGCTGTGCCTATTAGGTATAAGAAATTTTACATGCGTTTTAACATGCCACCTTGATATTATTTTTAGTGTGCTATGGGTCACGTATGATTCTGTAAAAAGATTTACAGTGATAAGTAGAACACTTGCCAGGTACACATTGGCAGTATATACCGGTTCATGTATAGTTTGTATAGATGTTTCACGCATGCCATTTACATATTGGACATGCTAGTATCAACTCTGTCCTCTAAAACTGCAAAAAATGATTAAGATTATGGGGTTTGAACGGGCAATTGCACGTTTGAACCATTAATTAGGATATTGACCAACATGCTTCATATAGGAGCTGGTGGGCTGCGTGACCACATAAACTTATACTGTTGTGTAAAGATGTGGACCTAAATTGGCTATTGGCAGTGTCATGATTTTTGAGGAGACTCTTATTTTGATTTTTAGATTCCCTAAACCTTGGACTTAAGATAGTTGACACTGGGCGTAAGGTAAAGAGCCGGCCATCTTACCACGTTTTATATTATGTTCACTAGATGTATTTTGGGTAGTATATTCTGTAATCGACATTATTTTTTGCAGATTTTCTATTTTAATATTCTCAACCCTTACTTGGATCTAATGTTAATTCACTTCAATTGACTTGGTGAGTATGAGCCTTTGACTCTCCCACCATTTACGGTCTTTTAATATTAGATGGCACTGCATGTTGTTTACTTTCATGCACAAAACTTGCACGGTATTGGGACGATGAAACTTGGACACAAGTGAAATTGAAACTGTTTCATGATTAATTTAACAACATTAACTGACAAGCACGGATTCTCTCACTACTACCAAAATCACTCTTTGGTGAGGTTTCGAGGTCGTATGACCACCCGGGTGACAGTTACTAATCTGATAGAAGATAACTCCTCCTGATTCTGTGATACGCTTATATTTTAGATGCATTGCCCTGATGAAGTCTGCTGTGACTAAAACAGCTGTAGACGAAACACGTTTTGGCATATGGGCATCAACAAAGATATTGGAATAAAAGACTTCTGAAACCGCAACCTCAGCCTGCATTTCTGTGTGCTTGGAGAAATTTCTTCATAACAGTCAAACTATCATGAAACACTGGTGTATAGGATTTTACATTAGTATGCCATGGGCAATTCTCTTGTACAACACCTCTGTAAATGTCAACCCCTCCAAAAGACAACAGCAGTTTGCGTAAATCATTATACAACAGACAGGCTAAAATTGAATTTCAGAGTTTTCAATGGGAGAGAATGTGGCCTAACGGCTAGATCGGTCAACCTCGAAGCTGGGGAACCGGGTTCGAGTCTCAGCAGGGACACTCAACATCCGGTGAGTCTGGGGCAATCACTTAATCTCCCCGTGCCTAACAAAATGAATGTGTCTGTCTATAACGCAACTGGTGCTCATGTAAAGCCCACTGATACCTTCGGGTCGACTTTGCGCTATATAAACCCCCCCCTCCCCCAAAAAAAGTAAGCGTTTACAACGCATTCCTTACAACACATGTAATTCAAAGCATTGACCATTACAACGCATTGTTTTGCGTCCTTTTACCTTTACGACACATTTGTTATTGTAAAGGTTGATGTTCTTGTATATGTATTTAAATATCTAAATGCAGATCTATTCAATGAAGAAATACAAAGGTTAAAGTGGATGAGGACGGTAGTAAGTTTTTAACTTCCATTTGAAAAAAGACACATAGAAATTCACTGAAAAAGCACTACTGTTTAAACAACATAATCCAGGAAAAATTTCCAGTTCTATGCAACTGACATAAGTGTAACTTGCACCGCCATAGATTTCAGATGTCATCAGTGATGTAATATGCAAGGTCATAAGCAGCGCTTTACAGCAGTGCAAGTTCTACTTCTGTCAGTTACATATGACTGGGGTATTTCCCTGGTTTTATGGATTTTTAAATGGCAGTGCTTTCAGGGGAATTCTAAGTTGTTTTTTTTTTAACATAAGTTAAAATCTTACTACCTTGATCACGCATAACTCCACTTTAATCTCTGTTTTCTTAAGTGAATTTTTATGTTTTTTTTAAAAACAATCTTTCCACTTCATGAAAGAAACAGCAGATCTGGGGTGGAAAATGATCAGCATCTGTTTATTTCATCAGGCCTCACCGGACAGGATGCATTTCGGCTTCGCAGCAGCCTTTGTCACCTAATGAGCGTGGCTGGAAAAATATATATATATATCGCAGAAGAGCACTGCACTCAGTGCGCTGATAAAATCGCCAAATTTATTAACAGCTAAAAAGGATATACATATATATATATAATATATATATTTATATATTTACAGCTCCCAATTCACCAGAACGGTGCACTCACGGGCGGGTGCTCTAGTGGCGGGGGTGCTCCCGCATGCATATTCCAGCTCCCAGGTTTCCCGGGTAGTCGTACCCAGCAAAGAAACACAGCACTCTCGGGGGTGAGATTTCCGTAGTTTATTCACTCAGACTCCGGCCAAACAGACGAGTTTCGGCTGACGCCTTTATCGATGTTTGTCAGACGCGCCTTGGCCACCATTTTTTTTATATACAAAATGCATTCTCAAGTAGGCAACACAAATAAAGGACTGTTATGGCAGTCACAAATGTAACGCCGCCATTTGCAATGAAATATAACGGCCAGTCCAGCCATGGAGACGCACCGCCGCTTCCAAATGGCGGATCTGTGGTGACATTTAGTTGGAACCGAAGGCAGAACAGTGAGTCCATGATGGAATATGGATTATAAGTAGGGGACTCAGAAAGGCGGCATTGGTATCAACCCACTGGGGTAGGAACTGTTATAATTTGGGAAGCGGCGGCAAACCCACTGGGGTATTATGAATGCAGAACCACCATGACCATAATGCATCTTACTCACAATGAGGCCCACAGTGGGCGGAACTGTTTAAAATCAGGTGACTGCAATATTGCCGCCGTTCTCATTGAAGGCCTGTGAACAAGGGGTTCAGCCCGAAACACATCAGGCTGCTTGGAAAAGGATCCAAGACGTACTGCTGACTTCGCTACAAGTTTCATTAAAGAGGCTTAACTCACCTGGGAGTGTGTCTTCTCTCGAGGGGCAATCTATTTGCAATTAAATATAACGGCCGGTCCAGCCGTGGAGACGCACCGCCACTTCCAAATGGCGGATCTGTGGTGACATTGAGTTGGAACCGAAGGCAGAACAGTGAGTCCATGATGGAATATGGATTATAAGTAGCGGACTCAGAAAGGCGGCATTGGTATCAACCCACTGGGGGTAGGAACTGTTATAATTTGGGAAGCGGCGGCAAACCCACTGGGGTATTATGAATGCAGAACCACCATGACCATAATGCATCTTACTCACAATGAGGCCCACAGTGGGCGGAACTGTTTAAAATCAGGTGACTGCAATATTGCCGCCGTTCTCATTGAAGGCCTGTGAACAAGGGGGTCAGCCCGAAACACGTCAGGCTGCTTGGAAAAGGCTCCAAGACGTACTGCTCACTTCGCTGCAAGTTTCATTAAAGAGGCTTAACTCACCTGGGAGTGCGTCTTCTCTCGAGGGGCAACCTTTTTGCAATGAAATATAACGGCCGGTCCAGCCGTGGAGACGCACCGCCACTTCCAAATGGCGGATCTGTGGTGACATTGAGTTGGAACCGAAGGCAGAACAGTGAGTCCATGATGGAATATGGATTATAAGTAGCAGACTCAGAAAGGCGGCATTGGTATCAACCCACTGGGAGTAGGAACTGTTATAATTTGGGAAGCGGCGGCAAACCCACTGGGGTATTATGAATGCAGAACCACCATGACCATAATGCATCTTGCTCACAATGAGGCCCACTGTGGGCGGAACTGTTTAAAATCAGGTGACTGCAATATTGCCGCCGTTCTCATTGAAGGCCTGTGAACAAGGGCGTCAGCCCGAAACGCGACAGGCTGCTTGGAAAAGGATCCAAGACGTACTGCTGACTTCGCTACAAGTTTTATTAAAGAGGCTTAACTCACCTGGGAGTGCGTCTTCTCTCGAGGGGCAACCTATTTGCAATGATATATAATAAAAGATCGATCAAATACCAACTAAGTTCACGAAATCTACATTGACAACTGTATCCCTCTTTTTAATTATGTATAATATCTTAATGTTTTTATAATGAATGTGATTGTTTTTATTTTATGTTTGACAATGAAATAACTTATTTTGATTTGTCAATAGACTTGAACTATATATATATATATATCTCAAAACCATGCCCTTGCAGACGCAAAGTGCTGCATAATTTACATAATTTAAGCAAAAAATAAAATGGGGAACCCTGGGTAGATCCAAGATTTATGTAGAGATCAACTCCTGTATATGGAGCACTATACAACACCACCAAACCTCTAACTACGCTCGCCTCAATTGTTTGTTTTTCTAGCAAAGTTTTTTAGGAATAGGGTTTGCATAGTGCCATCCATGCTGAGCTAGAAAAGTGAAAAATCTTGTTACTATTTTTACATAAATGTCTCAGAGCATAGGATTAGCTAGTGAATACACACCAAGCTGAAAATGACAAAAGCTTTGTATCATTCCAGGCACAGCATTATAGCTTGGTTTGGTAAAATACCATAAAGCCAACCTGGAATGAATACCAGCAGCCCTTACCCATGTGTTTCGCTCTTATTAGAGCTCGTCAGAGAGGTATAGCTTTGTCCAGATGCAAAGCAGAACCCAGTGTAAGTCAAAACAATGCCCTTTCAGGCTCAGTGTGATACTGTTGTGCTAATCCTATGCTTAAAAACACTGCTAGAAAAACAGACATTTGAGGATAACTAAATGGATGGAAGGATGAAAGTAACTTTTCTACAAAGGGGAGGGTTTGCTTGCTTTGCATGCGCGATGTGATTAAAGGTATGGTTTAAGTGAGAAGTATTGTAATTTTTTGGCTATTCCCTTTCTTTCAGTGTAGGCTTTTGCATTTTAGAGATTGATGCACTGTCTCTTGTGAATGGTGAAGTCATCCCTGTGCCGCTTGTTTTCATTTTAAGAATGGATGGATCTTGGGATCTGCCTGCTCTTTTATGTTGTGTATTTTATGGTTTCACAGCTCTGTTTGGTTATTAGAGAAACAAAAAAGTGAGGGGTGGAATGCTTGAATAAATCTCTGCAGCTGGTAATTACTCAGCCCACATTCCATTCCATTCAAACCCTGCTTGTGTTCCAACTCAGAGGGAACCTTGGCTGGCATTTTATGCTTTACTGTTCCTTGTGAAGCAGAACCAAAGCTGATTTGCGTGTTGCTTTTTCCTGCCTGAGGTGGCATGGTTGGCAAAAAAAAACAATTGACTTGAGTGCGGACCCGAGTAATTGCCTGTGGCTGAAATTATTTAAAGCATTCCACCCATTGCTTGTTTGTTTTCCTTTTTAGTTATTATAGTGCCGCTTTTTCCTCTTTCAGAGATTTGACTCTTGAACTTCTGCCTGCCTCTATCAGCCACATCGTTTTGTGTCCTTAATACATTTACATCACAGTGATTTGCCTGCATGCAGGAAAACATGTCAATGAAGGGTCTCTGTTTGAGTGGATTGTAGATCTGGGGGTCTCAGCTGATGGATTTGGATAAAGTATCCTCTTTGTGGAGTGGCTAGATACATTCAGTGACACCACTTGGGGTGGAGAGGTGCCTTAGTTCAAATACTTTGGTAAACTTGATACCATTTCAGAATAGTCTTGTCAAAGCCTTCCTCCCATTTAGCAGTTAAAGGCAGCATAGGATCATAGGTGCTCAGCACCTCAGCCTACAGGCCCAGCATCAAAGCATTGGATTTTTCTGTTGTTAATAGGGACTGCATGACACAAATAAAGCGCATAGTTTCAATTAAGGCATGATTGAGGAAGCCAGATCAGGGTAGACGTTGATTATATTTGCCTGGGCCCTCTTTTTCCCTCGGATTGTCAACACTGGAGACATGTAGATTTTGCTATCTCTTTAAGTCCATCTAGGCTATGAGCGTCCATCATCATGTGATCTTCCTGCCTCAGGCAATCAATAAAAGTAAAAAAATTAAAATAAAAAAACGTTTTTTGTTTTATTGTAGCAGGAAACGAGATCAAAACTACATAGGTGATGAATAACCCATGCCTACAAAAGTGACATTTCAACGACTATGAGTGACACTTACTTGCGAGCAAAATCAAGCAATGAAGACGAAGGAAACATATAAATATCAGAAATTACACTCATTTAAGCAACGAGAAACTCTAAGAAAGTCACTGAACTAAAGTGCGCTAACAGCAGGCTACTGAAAACTGAGCAGAGTCAGACTGCGTGAATGTCACCCATAATTACAGTGAAATACGTCACACTTAGCAATCTGAAACCTTGGCAGCTATGAGTGTGAAAATATACTCTAATTGAGGTGTATTCCTCTGCACCCTCATGCTGACCAGCCTGCCCGGTGTCTTTGCAAACTCGCTAGCGCCAAGCAGTTTTCCATCAGCTAAATGTTAATGTAACTCTACAAAATAAATACATAGGATGTTCTCTGCAGAAATCAGAGGTTTGCCTGTGCCAGGTTGCACTTACTCCAGCACTTTAGAAGTGTCAGTTCGTTCAAAGTCCAATCAGGCCTCCCATAATGTCTGGATACTCTGCGTAGAAATGCTGTAATTTTTTTTTTTTTTTACTACTAATCTGTGGTCAGATTAAACCTTCCAAAAACAGCTGCTTTAATCTGTGAATAATCAGACCGTTTCTGGGATGCTAAAATCACAGTAAGACCCAGTGACCTACCCTCTAGTATCTCCTCCGTGATCTTCTGTCTGAGGCATGGTGCAACTGAGGTCTAACATATTTTAGGACTGCCCTGGGCTGAAGTGTTTTGACCATTTAGCCAGGAGTGTGGTAGGAGGGGAGATCCAAGCCTGAAGCAGTGTGTGCAGTGGTGCCTCTGATGCTATCAGGCCTCCCAGACTGGAGTGAGACCCCTAGCTCCCGTCATTCTTCCCCATGTCCTTACCCGCCTTGGAACCAGTCCTTGCAGATGTCGCACAGGAAAGGCTGACATCCTAGGACTGCCAGTCCATGGCGCGCGCTTCTTCATCGAATCCTTGTGAGACCTAACTTTATGGACTCACTAGAGAAATACGGCAAAATGTTGTAGACATAGAAAAGGGATATTCATTACAGGACTACCTCACAGGCAGCTGTACTGCATAACAAGATTTACAGCATCGCGTTTACAAGACAGGGGAAGCACTAGAAAACACTACAGACGGCGGCCACAAGGAAATAATACTACAACAGCATTGGTGCATGATTAGCAGCACTTTTAGCCGAGGAGGCGCTATGCCTGTTATGCATGACTTTGCATTTCAGTGCCGTGATGCGGATCACCACACTGAAATGCGTTAGTCTAACACCAGATGTGTGGTACTTGGCAGGGCTGAATAACAAGTAACTGAAAATAGGAGTGTGAAATTAACATGGCTTTCAATGTTATGAATATTCAACGCAAAACTTTATTCTACCCTAAAGTGAAACTACACCTTCAAGCTCATTTAGGCTATGTAACATGGTACTCGGCCACAAACCACCAAATGTGGGGGAGCTTCCTGTTAGTTAACTAACGCTCTGCCCACTGTATTTAGAGTTGCACTGACCATTTTGTTTCTGCTCTTAGTGCCCCCACTTATTTTGCTGGAAGAAAACTTACAACCACAGCCTGATCGACTTGGGACCAAGTACACCCGTCTGTTGCCCTGACAGAACGAAGTATAGCCAGGTAAGATCTAAATTCTTATAGTTTCCCCTTTCTGTCGCTTTCTTTAGTTACTTGGCGTATTGTCATGAGGAGAATAATATTCGTAGCATGTGTGTCTGTAGATACACATTCTCTGCATACTCCTACCATCTAGTGTTGGACTCGGATGATCAAAACTTGTTTTTCTTTGAAGAAGTCGTTCGAGTGACTAGGTCTCAGTGACTCCTCTGGTCGTGGCTCAGGTCTTTTGGCCTCTGTTTTCATGTGTTATAGAAAACATCGTCTGCCCCAATAATACTCAAATTTGGGGTTTGTAAACGTTGCTGCTTTGAAGTAGCCAGGTCTGAAATCATTGGCTCTACTGTGAGCTCGTCACATCACCCCCCTGTTCTTGCCTTCAAACTGTCCAGCAGTGCAGGCTCCTCACACTACTTGCCGAACACATTCTTTTTCCTTCCAGCCAGTGGCAGCTCGTTGCACTGCCCACCAAAGAAAGGCTTCTCATTCAGCCTAGCAGTGGGTGCTCCCCACATTGCCCCCCGGTTCCTGCTCCTCACACTAGTTGGTCCTGCTGCTCTTAATGTTCTCTATTTCCAATTCCTTGCACTGTCCGCAAGTGAAAGATCGTCCCACTGCCCACCAGTGCAGGCTCGTCTCACTGCTCAGCAGTTCCACCACTTATTTTGCTACCAGTATCACCTTCTGGTCACATAGTCCACGTGTTCCTGCCCTGGAACTGCCCACCAAATTGAAATCCTCTACCAGTGCTCCTTTCTCGCACTGGCTACCACTGTGAATGCCTAACCCTGCACAGCAGTGCTAGTTCCTCGTGTGGTCAACCTGATTAGCGCTTCACACTGCTGAGCGTGGCACACCCTCACACTTCCTGCCAATTTTATATTCTCAAAGTGCTTCCCTGAGCACCTTCTTCACGCCACCTCTGGGTTTCCTACCCTTATGTATATTTAATGTGATTTGTTTTAAAGCAGAAACTAACACTTGTTCCTTCTCTTGGTATTCCTCTGCGCTCCTTTGTTACATCCTTCCCACGCTCTCGCCTCCCTCCCCCGTTTCTGTGGCATCGTTTTGTTCACCCTTCTATCCTGCCTCTTCTAATGCACTGCTCTCCTTCCCTGCCGCAATCCGTCTCCCCCACTCTCCCGACTCCATCAATTGCTCTTACCTCTCCCCTTTCCTTGACATTAGCCTCCTCACTCACTGTCCTGCTCCCTCTTATCTTACCTTTGTCTTTACTGTTCTCTTTCTTCGTGTCTCTCATACTTCCTCCTCCCACTCTTTTTTGTATCTGTATGCTTCTAAGGTGCCTCCATCTCATTCTGTCCCCTGTTTCCATGACATCCTCCGCATGTCATTTCTTCTGCTCCCTCCTCTCGCCTTCTCTAACAGGATCATTCTCTCAGCCTCTCCCTTCTTCCTTTAACCTTACCCTTCTCACTCACTCCCTCTTCCTATGATGCACGTCTCTGCCTCTTGTCGCTATTTCCATGCATTATCCACTTGTTAAACCCTGTCTCCTGCTTTACTCTCTTTTCATAACAATCACCACCTGTCTCTCTCCTGAGTGCTGTGTTTATTGTTTTGAATGAAGATAGACATACAATATCAAAGGGTATCATAAAAGAGACACATGTCAATTAAAATGGCGTAAACATGTTAAAAACACACACTTAACATACATTTTCTAGCAGCTGTTGATAAAACTGGGCTTTTCGAGCTTCTAGATCCATCAACCTTTGATTTAGCAGTTTAAAAAAGAATGTGCCCCATGCTGAAATGCTACCCTTTAATCATGCAGTTCTCTGAGCAAGGGAAAGGGCACATTATGAGCAGGGCCACTGGAATTATGTGGCAGGGGAGGGCCAAATTGTGCTGCAGGGTTGATTAAATTATGTGGCAAGAAAAGCCAAATTTCACGGCATAATGCGGCACATTTTGTGATAGTATTACTTCATTATTTTCTCATTTTTACACTTGTTAGCACTGCATGGGGATAGGTTGCACCTCATTAGTACTAGTTTAAGAACCAACTATAGCAATAAGCAACAGAAAGGTGACTAGTCCATGTTTGCAGAGGGCCTTCTACTGCGTGACAACACATGTCGCTGCATTTCTAAACTGTTTGAGATGGAAACAAAATGTATTTTTTGTTATCTGTAGGTTGTGCAGCAGATGATGGATTATGTGGCAAATGCGTCAAATCCTCAATTATGTGGAAAACTCCACAGCTGCACAATCACATAATTCCAGTAGCCCAGGTTATGAGATACACCCACTTTATAGTCACAGAGCCTCACCCAAAGATGTGTCCCTTGTTTGTAACCATGCTGTCCAAATAAACATTGTGATTGTTTTAAACATGAGCAGGTTGACTATTCTATAGCCTGGAGGTATGGCTGTCCGACAATCATTTGCCTTAAAAAGCCTGAACAGTGACAACACAGTTCCTCTACGGTGCATCCCTGTCATTGACGAAATAACATAAAAAGCACTACATTTTCGAAGCCTCTTTGAGTGCCTTGTCAAAGTCCTTCTGCAGTACCATGTTTGTCCCATTTTGCTTTATATGTAAGTAGCAAAAGTGCGCCTAACATGAAGCAGATGTACCATGTGTGACGTGCTTCTTGGGTGTACTTAGGTAGGTTTCACATCCTAGTTTTGTCGTCAAAGGAACATAGCTGTACAGCTGAGACCCCATCCTTCATACATCACATTTGTAGCACCAGAAAATATCCTTACCCAGAATAGCAGTAGATGCATTTACAAGACTGGGATTGGCCGATGGTTTACTTTACCCATCATGCAGCAATGTCTTTTCTACATGATCAAGCCGCTTGCAATACCTACGGTTTTCCAGATGTATTACTGCTAAAAGAGCCTTTCTATATGAACTTGCATGGAATTTAGCCTGTAATCCGATCCATAACATGACGGGTGCAAAGGGATTTGATGATAAATGTTGTTTAGGTGTAATTCAAGCTGCAATGCAGCTAGTGGGGCTATGTTGGCACAGTTTCACAAGTGCTCTCAGAATACTGTTTTCCTGCCTCTTAATTTTGGTAATTTTGATACATAACCAGGTTTCTACCTTGCAACTAGTGGCAGCTACAGCTTTGCCTGTATATACCTATATGATGGTACTCGGTGAGTCGACATCTAATTTTGTTCTAGCATCTCAATTCCACCCTTTGTTTGGTATGGCTCAATATTCCAACTTCTTCGGTGTTTTGTACGCCGCTGGTCAGATCATGATCTAACTCAGATAGTTGAAACTACCCATCGTTTCTAGCTTGTTTCCTTTTGTGGAGAGTGAAAACTTCAGAAGTTTTTTAGCATTCTTAAAACTGAATTCTGCTTTGGTGATAGTGGTTGTGAGTTCTTCTCTTCGCAGAGTAGATCAAGTTCCCTTAACATCTTGTGCATAGACAGCTCGGTCAAAGACAACAAAACGGCAATGTCTGACTATAAGAGCAATGGCATCTTAATCTCTCCAAATGTAGGTGTATTCAGTTTCAGGCTCTCATTGGATGTCTGGTAGAATCACTGCCAAAGAGGCTTTAGAGTAAGGTTCCTTGCATACAACCTTGCCTCATCCCTTATTCAAGTCTGAATTCCTCTGTGCATTTTCCTAGATGCCCCTATCTGACCTTCACTTTGCTATTTTCATGGCAGTGCCAAAGCAGTGAGCGGTTAACAGCACCGAACACGAATTTTAGATCAATAAAGGTTAGAGAGAGAGTTTTTTTGGGACAATATTTTGAGGAAATCCTATGTAACCTGAAGGCCTGCTCAATAGTCTCCTCTCCCTTCCTGAATCCTGCTTGTGCTAGTTAGAGGATGCTATAGTGTAGGTCAATTCTCTGGGCTTGGATTTTACCTGCTGGGTGCATTTGGGCAGAAAAGAGGACAATCAGTCTAAAATATTTTTGTTAGTATTAGCATACAGTCAGAAAACATAGCTGGCAATGGTGTTGTAGGCTGCAGAGAGATCCAAGTGGACCGACATACCTGGTGGTATCTAGACAGCGCTTCTAGGAGGTGCTTCTGTATTTCCATGAATGCAGTCTCTGTCCTGTGAACCGGGAATACTCTGGAATGCTTGCCACCTAGAAGCTTTTGGAGTTTAAAGTGATTTTAGTGGAAGTCTTAATTTGTTCAATATTGACTTAGCCAGGAACTCTCACACTTGTGAATGGTTGGGTGTTAATGTTATCAACGAACCTAGCGCTGGATGTAACATGTTGATTGGGGATTTTGTGTGTATCATTCCACTTCAGTTAGCCATGTCCTGAAATGGGGTTATGGAAATGAAGAAGAGGTCATAACCCCATTAGGGCTAAGGAACTCTTTACAAAATCAGAAATTCTCACACAGCACTTATTTTATGCCTATGTGAGCGCTCTTCCAAATGGGACAAGTGATTTGTGGCGTATGTATTTAATACAAACTCTCAATGGATATTTTGCACTGATCACGTATTTCTAGGGAATGTTGTCAAACTGTGGAGTGACAGCAAAGAATGGCATTATGAAATTTTACCAAAATTGTAAAAGAAGATTCTCGCTCCATGCTGCTCTCTAACTACACATAGCTTCATGAATGCCATAGGCCGATCCTTTCCAAGAATCCTCACCCAACGTCCATGACCTGTTCTTGGTAGAGGAGTATGACAACTTCTAATTGCCCTCAGAACAATTTAAGATTACAGACTCTTATATACCCAGTCACTCTTCTATACACCACTTACACACCCACTCACTTACCCATACAGGCAATTCCACAGCAGGTTACCTTGGTATATATGTTTAACATTCAGTAACATTTAGAAAACACTCACAATCACTGAATGATGTCATTTGAGATGTCATCAGTGATGTCACTAACGAGTTCATGAATGATGTAATATTTGGGGTCATAAGCAGTGCATTGCGGGCGTGAGTAATAATTGGCTCGGGTAACTATAACTGCTGAAATTCTCTTGTTTTGTATGAGTGAAATGCCAGCCTGACTATAATGTCCCTGTAACCTTTGTTTTTTTTCCAGTTAATTTCGAAGGTTTTTTTTAATTCTATTTCCTAACTATAATGTCTCAGTAACCTTTGTTTTTGTTTAGTGAATTTCTAAGGTTTTGTTAAATTCTATTTCCTAACTATAACGTCTCTGTAACCTTTGATTTTTCAGTGAATTTCTAAGGTTTTTAAATTTTATTTCATAACTATAATATCCGTGTAACTTTTCATTTTTCACTGAATTTGTAAGGTTTTTAATTCGATTTCCTAACTATAGCGTCTCTGTAACCTTCGTTTTCTTAGGTGAATTTATACGTTTGATTTTTTAAATTCTCATTCCTATCTGTAACGTTTCTATAACATTTGCTTTTTAAGTGATTTTGTAAGGTTTTTAAGATTTTATTCATTAACTTTAATGTCCATATTAACTTTGTTTTTTTTTTGGGTGAACTTGTATAACTCTTCATTTTTTTTCTATACATAGATATTGAACATTACATCTGCATGGTGAACCACATATTGTTGTATTTGTCACCTATTTATTTAAAAAGTCCTTTAACCATCTTATGTCAAGATAATTTTGGTTTTTGCGATGTCGCGATCGCCGCAAACACACTGCAAATGCTGTGTGTTTTTGACAAAGTGTAAAACACATATATAGTCATATTTTACATAAAGCTTGAGTCTAGCTATTTAGTAAGATATTAATTTAACTTTCCCCTTTGTATTCATTAGTCAAAAAACTACATCAAAAATGCATTTTCCTTGTTTGCGGCGACACCGGAGGTCGCAATGACATTGGTCGTCACAAATACTGCGTTTTTGTGACAAAGTGTACAACACAAATTTTACATAAACTTTGAGTCTAGCTGTTTAGTAACACATTGGTTTAACTTTATTTTCTCTACGTATTTGTCAAAAAGAACAGTTTAAAAAAATTACTTTTTGTTTTAGCGGCGACGCTGGAAGTCACGGCGACATCGGTACTCTCAAATAGCACGTGCCTACCAAATAAAGAAATGTCATTGGTTTACACAGTTTCCTTTATGAAAGGAAGTACACACCCATTTCTCCCTTCATGAACTTTCCAGGTACTGATTAATTTATTATAGGAACTGTCCCAAACTGATTTTCAGAAGAATCAGAGGAAGACATACAACTGCTTGAAGTTTTTGAAGAGCAGGGGGACTCCGCTGCACACGAACACTCTTCTGACGAAGAACCACCAATGAAGAAATAAAGCATACCTTGGGATTTTTCACTATTCCTTCTGGTGAATCGAAGACCACAGCTAAATTGGTGTAGTGCAGCATATGTGAGAAATTATTATCTCGGGGCACAGCAAACAATTATTCATGTGGTACAACAAGCATGATGTACCATTTGAAAACATACCACAAGAAGCAACTTAAAATTGCACAGAGAAGGAGAGGGATCATCAGCCTCCAGAGCTCCAGCCCCTGCTCTTGGCGACAAAGTTCCAGCTGAAGTGTAGAAAAGATGCAGTGAAATGTCACCATAACTAAAGCGTTTTGCTACCTTCTGCACGGACAGTAACACCATCATAAGAGCCGAGGAGCAGTCTGTGGATGTAATTTTGCAGAATGTGAAAAACCCTACTTGTTAATTTTTTTCTTTTTTATTGCAGAAGTTCAACCACTGAAAAAATATAAACAAAGAAAAATGTATTAGGATTTCATTTTCAACACTAGGCAACCAAAACAAAATACAATACTTTTTCTCCAAACCGTTAATACAACATAGTAAAATGTTTTCATCTTTTATACTTCTTCACTTACAACAGTGGTCCGTATGAAGCATCATCATCAAAGAGTGGGGAAAAAACAATCAATGGATTAAAAAAAAAAAAAAATGTACACAGTACATCATTACAAATATGTGATACTATGAATTCAACTTACAACAAGTTTAATAGTGGCTTGTTGATAAGTTACTACCTTAATGAAAGCAACTATATGTTGAAACTGTTTCTGATATTTTTATATATGGTATAAAATGTCCAACAATTATGAAGCAGACTTCATTTTTGGATATCCTTTTGCAAACATCATCCCTGTTAGGCCAAATGATGTCTAAAATGTTCTTGGACCATGTATGAAAAACATAAAACACAGTACTACGTAGAAGTTGCTGTAGCAGAAACAAAAGGGGTCATTTTTTTTGTGGTGAAGAGACTTCTTAGATGCAACTAATAGCTGCTGGTATTATAGTACCTCCATTTAGTTTTTATCTGTTGTAACAGAATGTAGTCCTGTAATGTTTTATAAATTCCTTTCCCACAGTTAAAAATAGTCTTTCATTTCTAACAGCTTGCTGTGTACAATACCCCGAATAGGCCTAATAATGTCTCAGAAACACATAATTCATATACATATCAACCCAATAACCAATTTTGTTATCCTAAATTGTCCTTGGAACTTCAGTTCTAGAAATAGCAGATATGAGTTTGGTAACTTTTTAGGTAGTCTTGATTTGAATGTCATTTGTATATCATTGCACTCTGTCCATCCTCTTTGACATCTTAAATATATTGTGGAGTGTCCAGAGGTTATATTAACTCCTTCATGAAATATGATTGCTATAGTTGTGAAAGTTCTTTTTGAAATGGAAATTTGTCCAGCTACAAAGATTGTAATTTCAGTTTCTAATTTAGTACCATCCACTCTGCATCCTTGTAGCATGACTATGACATATTTTCCATACCTTTGCAGTAACAACGTAGACCTAAGTACCTAAGTTTGGACAGGTCATATCTTGATAGGTGTTTTTGGTTACATTTTCAAAGGCCACAGCTTTACTATCTGGTAACGTCAAGTAGAAGAATCGTTCCGAATTGATTTTAGTGCTAGAGGTGAATTCACAATGTTCACAGTTAAGGTTCCATTTATAAGTTAAACCAAATAATTCATTGATATTCACATCTTCCTTCTCTAATAGTCCTAGCATTGCCATTAAAAAAATTCTTGAACATCCTGCTGAAAATTTTGAGAAAACATTACTAATCCAGTACACTATTCTATCTTTTAGACCTTTCTGCAGCTCTATTGGTGGTAACTTGTCTGTCTTTGGTTCCGTTCAGACTGTAACCTGAAATGGATTTGTACTTTGGATAAGAATTAAATCATAAACATTTAAACCTTGAAGTGGTGCTGGTATGGGAACCAGTTCTAACTTGTTATGCAAAGTTCTAGCAGGCATTTTATTATCCCTTAATTTATTGTAACAGTGCTTACATATCACTTGCCGTGTGGACAAGTCAAAGCGTTCCTTTACAAATAAGTAGACAGCAAAGTTTTGCCAGTTATCATTATTTTCTTTTTCACTTATTAAATACAAGTCAACAGTTCGTGTTTGAATCTTGTAGTGAGTGCGTCGATAACATATACAAACATACTCTGGTTTTTCAGAGCACACTATGTTAAATTTTGTAATTTCTTTTCAAAACTATCAAATATAATGCCTGTGCCCTGTTCTGCAACTCCTCTTGTTATCAACTCTTCTTTTTCCTGGAGTTCTGTTCTGGACCAAAGAAACAAAACTGCACATCATCACAAACCTTCTGCCACAGTACTACGCAAAAGTGCTCTATTAATTTCTCCTAAACATAAAGCAGGAGTTTACACATAGTACAGCCTCTTAACTAAAGTTTGCATTGTTGATTGGTGTACAGCTAACATCCTGAAATGATGAAAGGTGCTTTGGCACACTTTCTTTGATAAACAAGCTATTGAGTGTTCCCCCAAATTTGAATGCTTTGTGACCTTGCAAGGAACCAATTCTAGTAAAGTACTTATTTTGTGTTTTAAATTTCACCTTGGAAAGATACGTAGAAATGTTCTTAACCCCTTCGGTGCGTCGGACGGCCGGGGGACGTCCGACGCACCATTGCTCATGTGCGTAGGACGGCCCCCGGCCGTCCGATCACATGGCACTGGGAATCCCTCTGGTGCAGGCACCAGGTGGATTCCCTTTCCCCCTCCAACAGCCTCGGGAGCTGGGGAAGAGCTTCCCCAGCTCCTGAGGCTGTTTCTTTGGTTTCCCTGAAATGATGATCAGCACTCCCGTCGCGCTGACGTCATTTCAGTGAAACCGAAACTGAAATGATCATTTCAGTTTCCCTTTCTATGTGCTCAGGGGGCTATCTCAGCCCCCTGAGCACGTAGAAAGACGGGAGAGGTATTATTGGAAAGCGGAGAATCTCCCCTTTCCAATGGTACCCCTCCCTAATGGATCCCTGCTTGGGGATCGCCCCAGGGGGGCGATCCCCAAGCAGGGATCCACCCACTAGGCACCAGGGAGGGGGGGGGGGGCGGCCCCTTGGGCAAGGGCCTTTGCTCCCCCCCATACTTTTTGGTGTGAATTCAGTCTTTATGCCCCCCCCCCTGGGGGGCAGAAAGCCCACTAAAAACCAGGGATTTATTTTACTACGTAAATTAGGGGTGGGGGCTGTCCAATATGGGCACGCCAATGCCCCCACCCCCCCTGCACAATTAGTCTTTCTGCCCCCCCCCGGGGGGGCAGAAAGCCCACTAGACGCCAGGTTCTTTCTTTACGTTTAATTTAGGGGTGGGGGCTGCCCAAGATGGGCATGCCAATGCCCCCACCCCTCCCCCACACAAAATTCCAGTCTTTCTGCCCACCCTGGGGGCAGATAGGGACAGGAGCCCCCAATCTGTCCCCCGGGGAGGCCAGAAAGCCCACTAGAAACCAGGGATTTATTTTACTATGTAAATTAGGGGTGGGGGCTGCCCAATATGGGCATGTCAAAGCCCCCACCCCCCTGCACAATTACAGTCTTTCTGCCCCTCTTGGGTGCAGATGAGGGCAGAAAGCCCACTAGACGCCAGGGTTTTATTTTTATGATTAATTTAGGGGTGGGGGCTGCCCAAGATGGGCATGCCAATGCCCCCCCCCCCACGAAATTCCAGTCTTTCTGCCCCCGGGGGGGCAGAAAGCACCCTAGACACCAGGGATTATTTTTTTTATAGGCCCGGGGTGGGGGCTGCCCAGAATGGGCATGCAAATGCCCCCACCCTACCCCCCAAAGAAAACAAAATACTTTCTGCCCCTCCAGGAGGAAGATGGGGGCAATAGCCCCTGATCTGCCCCCGGGGGGGGCCAGAAAGCCCACTAAGCACTAGGGATTTTTTTTATACAGGTAGGGGTGGGGGCTGCCCAGAATGGGCATGTCAATACCCCCAACCCCCCAAAAAAATGATAGTCTTTCTGCCCCCCCTGAGAGGCAGATGGGGCAATAGCCCCTTATCTGCCCCCCCGGGGAGGGACAGAAAGCCCACTAGCCACCAGGGATATTTTTTTCCAAAGTTCGGGGTGGGGGCTGCCCATAATGGGCATGCCAATGCCCCCACCCCCCCAACAAAGATGCCACAGCCTTTCTGCCCCCCCAGGAGGCAGATGAGGGCAGTAGCCCCTGATCTGCCCCCCGGGGGGGCAGAAAGTCCACTAGGTGCCAGCGATTATGCTGGCTTTTTTATGCATAGGGGTGGGGGCTGCCCACAATGGGCATCCCAATGCCCCCACCCCCCAAAAGAATAGCCACAGTCTTTCTGCCCTCCTTGGGGGCATATCGGGGCAATAGCCTCCGATTTCCCCCCTCCCCAGGGCGGCAGAAAGCTCACTAGGCACTGACTTTTTTTCGGAATGTGCCTACCTGTGGATTTTGGGTCCTAGCACAGCCGGCACCTAGGGAAACATAGCAAACCTATACATTTTTTAAAACTAGATAGCCAGGGGAATCCAGGATGGGGTGACTTGTCTGGCTCTCACCAGGTTCTGCTACGCAGAATCCCTTGCAAACCTCAAGCTTTGTAAAAAACAAAACATTGTCCTCACATTTCTGTGGTAGAAAGTTCTGGAATCTGCGTGGATCCACAAAGTTCCACCGACCCCGCATTTCCCAAAGTCTTCCGAGAAAAATGGTACCTCACTTGTGTGGGTAGGCCTAGTGTCCGTGACAGGAAACTGCCCAAAACGCAACATGGACACACTACATTTTCAAAGTGAAAACTGACCCTTTTTTTGCAAAGTGCCTAGCTGTAGATTTTGAACCCTAGCTCTGCAGGCACCTAGGGAAACCTAGCAAACCTATACATTTTTGAAAACTAGACACCCAGGGGAATCCAGGATGGGGTGACTTGTCTGGCTCTCACCAGGTTCTGTTACCCAGAATCCCTTGCAAACCTCAAACTTTGTAAACAAAAACACATTTTCCTCACATTTCTGTGGTGAAAAGTTCTGGAATCTGCATGGATCCACAAAATTCCACCCACCCCACATTCCCCAAAGTCTTTTGAGAAAAATGGTACCTCACTTGTGTGGGTAGGCCTAGTGCCCGCGACAGGAAACAGCCCAAAACGCAACATGGACACACCACATTTTCACAGTGAAAACTGACCCTTTTTTTGCAAAGTGCCTAGCTGTAGATTTTAAACCCTATCTCTGCAGGCACCTAGGGAAACCTAGCAAACCTATACATTTTTGAAAACTAGACACCCAGGAGAATACAGGATGGGGTGACTTGTCTGGCTCTCACCAGGTTCTGTTACCCAGAATCCCTTGCAAACCTCAAACTTTGTTAAAAAAAACATTTTCCTCACATTTCTGTGATGAAAAGTTCTGGAATCTGTGTGGATCCACAAATTTCCTACCACCCAGCGTTCCCCGAGGTCTCCCGATAAAAATGGTACCTCACTCGCGTGGGTGGGTCAAGTACCCGCAACAGGCAAGGGCCCAAAACACATTGAGGAGACATCAAAATTACCTATCACGTTTTCCTACCCAGAACCCCCTGCAAACCTCAAATTTAGCTGAAAAAACCTCATTTTCCACATATTTTTGTGTGGAATCACCGTGCCGGCACACATGTCCTACCCCACAGTGTTCCCCTCAGTCTCCCGAGTAAAATGACACCTCACTTGTGTGGGTGTCCAATGCAGAATTGGCTAAAAACGTATTGTAACAAAAATGTAGCGCTTAGAATTCTCGGTGCTATACCCTTAATCCCTATGTTTTTGGCTCTTCCCAGTCACAGGCCCTTGCCCCACCCACACAAGTGAGGTATCATTTTACTCGGGAGACTGAGGGGAACGCTGTGGGGTCAGACATTTGTGCCGGCACGGTGATTCCACACATAAATATGTGGAAACTTTGTTTTTTTTAGCTAAATTTGAGGTTTGCAGGGGATTCTGGGTAGGAAAACGTTGCGGGATCCATGCAAGCCATACCTCGCTGGACTCCCCCGGGTGTCTAGTTTTTAGAAATGTGTGGGTTTGGTAGTTTCCCAAGATGGCTGCCGACCCCGGGACCAAAGACGCAGATGCCCTCTATGTATCCGAAAATGACCTGGTTTTGCAAGGGGGGTCACATGAGTTTTTGGTCCAGGGCTTGGCGGCCAACTAGGGAAACCTACCAAACCCACACATTTCTGAAAACTAGAGACCCGGGGGTGTCCAGGGAGGTATGGATTTTGTGGATCCCCCAATGCTTCCCTACCCAGAATCCCCTGCAAACCTCAAATTTTGATGAAAAAATCAAATTTTTCTCAAATTTCTGTGTGGGAAAGTACTGGAATCTGCATGGATCCACACATTTCCTACCACCCAGCATTCCCCCAGGGTCTCCCGATAAAAATGGTACCTCACTGGCGTGGGTGGGTCAAGTACCCGCGACAGGCAAGGGCCCAAAACGTATTGAGGAGACATCAAAATTACCTATCACAAAACAACCTGGTTTTGCAAGGGGTGTCACCTGGGTTTTTGGCCCCGGGCTCGGCGGCCATCTTGGGAAACTACCAAACCAACACATTTCTTAAAACTAGACACCCGGGGGAGTCCAGCGAGGTATGGCTTGCGTGGATCTCGCAACGTTTTCCTACCCAGAATCCCCTGCAAACCTCAAATTTAGCAGAAAAAAACACATTTTCCACATATTTTTGTGTGGAATCACCGTGCGGGCACAAATGTCCTACCCCACAGCATTCCCCTCAGTCTCCCGAGTAAAATGGTACCTCACTTGTGTGGGTGGGGCAAGGGCCTGTGACTGGGAGGAGCCAAAAACATAGGGATCAAGGTTATACCACCGAGAATTCTAAGTGCTACATTGTTTTAAAAATACGTTTTTAGCCAATTCTTCATTGGACACCCACACAAGTGAGGTATCATTTTTCTCGGGAGACTGAGGGGAACGCTCTGGGGTAGGACATTTGTGCTGGCACGGTGATTCCACACAAAAATATGTGGAAAATGTGTTTTTTTCAGCTAAATTTGAGGTTAGCAGGGGATTCTGGGTAGGAAAACGTTGGGGGATCCATGCAAGCCATACCTCGCTGGACTCCCCCGGGTGTCTAGTTTTTAGAAATGTGTGGGTTTGGTAGTTTCCCAAGGTGGCCGCCGAGCCCGGGGCCAAAAACTCAGGTGACAACCCCTTACAAAGCCAGGTTGTTTTGTGATAGGTAATTTTGATGTCTCCTCAATACGTTTTGGGCCCTTGCCTGTCGCGGGTACTTGACCCACCCACGCGAGTGAGGTACCATTTTTCTCGGAAGACTTTGGGGAATGCGGGGTGGGTGGAATTTTGTGGCTCCACGCAGATTCCAGAACTTTCCACCACAGAACCTGGTGAGAGGGGTTCAAAATCTACAGCTAGGCTCTTTGCAAAAAAAGGGTCAGTTTTCACTGTGAAAATGTAGTGTGTCCACGTTGCGTTTTGGGCCGTTTCCTGTCGCGGGCACTAGGCCAACCCACACAAGTGAGTTACCATTTATCTCGGAAGACTTTGAAGAATGCGGGGTGGGTGGAATTTTGTGGATCCACGCAGATTCCAGAACTTTCCACCACAGAAATGTGAGGAAAATATGTTTTTTTTGACAAAGTTTGAGGTTTGCAAGGGATTCTGGGTAACAGAACCTGGTGAGAGCCAGACAAGTCACCCCATCCTGGATTCCCCTGGGTGTCTAGTTTTAAAAAATGTATAGGTTTGCTAGGTTTCCCTAGGTGCGGGCAGAGCTAGGGTTCAAAATCTACAGCTAGGCACTTTGCAAAAAAAGGGTCAGTTTTCACTGTGAAAATGTGGTGTGTCCACGTTGCGTTTTGGGCCGTTTCCTGTCGCGGGCACTAGGCCTACCCACACAAGTGAGGTACCATTTTTCTCGGAAGACTTTGGGGAATGCGGGGTGGGTGGAATTTTGTGGATCCACACAGATTCCAGAACTTTCCACCACAGAAATGTGAGGAAAATGTGGTTTTTTTGACAACGTTTGAGGTTTGCAGGGGATTCTGGGTAACAGAACCTGGTGAGAGCCAGACAAGTCACCCCATCATGGATTTCCCTGGGTGTCTAGTTTTCAAAAATGTATAGGTTTCCTAGGTTTCCCTAGGTGCGGGCAGAGCTAGGCTTCAGAATCTACAGCTAGGCACTTTGCAAAAAAAGGGTCAGTTTTAACTGTACGCATTGCCATGTTGCGTTTTGAGCTGTTTCCTGTTGCGGGCACTAGGCCTACCCACACAAGTGAGGTACCATTTTTATCGGGAGACTTAGAGTAACACAGAATTGTAGAGCAACTGTTATTACCTATTGACTTTTGATGTATTTCTGCCTTCCAAATGAAAGACAATGTGTAAAAAAGAAGTCACTTTGAAAAAAGTCCTATAATTCTCATGCTATTATGGGTACTCACAATTTCGGAAATGTGCAAATAGCTACTGTTTCTAAACTCTATATTTTATTCCAATTTCAGAAATACATAGGTGTCTTTCATCCCAATTTTTCACTATATATATTTTCCCAAATTAATTGCTATATGCCCGGTACATAATAAAAAACCATTGAAAGACGCTGCTCAGTTATTGGCCCTGGGTTCGTCGGGTTCTTGGTGAACCTACAAGTCCTATATATCCCCACAACCAGAAAGGTCCAGGGGATGTAACGATGTATTGTCATAATTAGAAGAAGTTACAGGTGAAAACGTTGGCACAAATGGCTGTTTTTTTCAACTCATTTTCAATTTTTCCTATTTTCAACTGTTAGTTTCCATAAAGAAATCTTGAAGGATCTACACAAATGACCCCTTGCTGAATTCAGAATTTTGTCTACTTTTCTAAAATGTATAGCTTTTCAGGATCCATTATTGCTTTCATACCCATTTCTACCATTAACTGGAAGAAGGTTGAAAGCACAAAAAATAGCAAAAATAGGCTATGTCCCAGTAAAATGCCAAAACTGTGTAAAAAATGTTGGTTTTCTGACAAAAGTTTGTCAGTCCCTGGAAGCTGGGGGGAAAATTGTGATTTCAGCCCCACAAACCCTTTGTTGATACCATTTGCAGGGAAAAAACCAGACGCTTTCATTTGCAGCACTTTTTTCCCATTTAAAAAAAAAAAAAAATTTAGCTGTATTTTGGCTAATTTCTGGGTCCACTCCAGGGGAATCCACAAACCCTGGATACCGAATCCCCATGATGTTGGAAGAAAAGGACGCAAATTTGGCGTGGATACCTTTTGTGGTCAAAGAGTTACAGGGGCCTAAGCGCGAACTACCCCAAATAGCCAAAAAAAGGCTTAGCACAGGGGGGAAAAGGCCTAGCAGCGAAGGGGTTAATATATCAATTGAATGCTGTTGAATACTACAAACACTACTACAATTCCATTTGTATACAGGTCCTGACTACGCCTTCCCTGTACCTCTTCTGCAAAAACTTGTTCTACATTTCTAGTTACCGTCACCTCTTTTGCTATCGGAGTGCCATTCTTCATTTCATAACATTGTACTCTTTCATCAGTAGCATGAACTAATGTGTTATCCTGAAGATAGCTTTCTTCATTAAAGAAAGGCTCTCTACTAGAAGTATGGATCCATTCTCCACTAAAAACTGTACAAAATGTACTTCTATTCACTATGCTTTTCTTCTGGACCGCACTCCAGTAGGCCCCAATATGTGGGCATGACCATATAAGGTGTGCAAAGTCAGCTTCATGGGTGGTACATTTCAGGCAGTGTGAGGTCCTGGCGGGGTCAATTTTAGCAAGTGTATTGGGGGTTATGTATAAGGCTCCCGGTTTTCCGTTTAAACGGATTTTTACATATAAATACAGACGGAAAAATATTTTTCTTCCGTCTGTATTTATAAATAGAAGCGGAAAAATACAACCAAATCAGATTCCGAGAATTGTTCGGCAATCCGTGCTCCAGCCCAGGGTTGTCTGCCATGCCCCTCTTCCTGATTGAAGTGTATGCCTGCCCACATTAACACCTGCTGGGCCATTAATCTCTGGCAGGCGCCTAGTTAACACTTAAATGGTCTTTTAAAGACCTGTGAAGTACTCGGGTGCGGCTGCGATATGCTCTTGTTTGTGTGTGCCTGGGAAGCTGTCTCAGCCCGGGCTGACACACAAGGGGGGCGGGAGGGGGGGGGGGGGGCTGAAGCCCTTTGAGCACAATGGGCGTTGCGCGCCAGTCTCTTTTAGCACTTCACCCAAAAGAGAGGCAGCCAGGTGTGTGCACACTGCAAGAACGAGTGATTCACACCTGATCTTGCACACACACACACGCAGTGCGTTGCTGCCGTGTATTTTATTAAGAGTACTCAAATGTGCCTCCACGGGCAGGTACACGTCTTGCAGCACCTCACTCAAAAATGAGGTGCCCAGGTCTGTGCCCAGCAGCCTTGAAGAGGAACGCCTATTTCACCAGGGCATTCATTTGCGCACCTTGAGGCAAAGCCTGTGCCCTACGATCGTGGCTGGTGGCTCCAGGGGCAATCTGCTGCTACCCACCTAGTAACTCCCCGGGCAGCTGCCTCGTAGCGCCTTACAGCAGCATTGCTCTGGAAGCGCAGTGCTGACAGGCACGCGTGTTTGCTGCCAGCATTGCACACTTTCACTGATGCCAGTAGTGAGCAGTGGTGCACACAATTACGTGTTCTCTCCTAATTCAGGGTTTAAATGACATTAAAGTTACGTAAATGTGCCCTCTTGGGTTCATGGGTGCAGAGGTCGAAGCTGCTGATATGAGGGGCCCCCTCTGCTTGGCTCAAGGGGCCCTTGCACTAGTGACAGACCCCTCGCCTTGTGAATGTTCAGCCTTTGTTTTCTGAATGCAGAGACAACCAACGGTGTCAAACGTGAAGGCGATGAATTGAAAGCGCCTTTCAGCACATCTAATCCGGGCCAAAGCGGGAACACATGTTGTGTGAGTGCTCTGTGCCCCAGAGGGCAGGTGCTTTCCACGCTCGTGTGCAAGTAGCAAAGGAATTCAGAGGCGAAACTGCAGTCACGTCGTGTCCTCTGCAGGCCACCGTAGTTGGCAGAGGCGCAACTAGAGCCAAATTTCGGGGGCGGGGGGCTAATTTCAGGTCACTGAAAGTGCACAGGTGCACTTGTCTAAATTCTAAATGTGTTTACATTTAATAATCATAGCTAATGACAGTGTTTTCAATATTGTAACACAGCAGCAGCAGCTCACTAATACTGCAAGAAATCTTGTGGCAAAGTTTTCAGATGACTGTATTGTGTTTACTTAATTTGGCGCATATATACATATAGCTAAACCTATAACAACCGTGTGCACTGTCTATTTAAATAAATGTGGAAAAATACTAGCTGCAACGTCTTTTTTTGCTTGCGACAAAAATAAATACAGATATATACAGATAAAATTACAAAAAAATAAATATGGATAAATACAGACGGAAATGTTAAAAAAATAAATACCATAAAACCGGGAGCCCTAGTTATGTAGGCCCTGTATAGGAATTAAAGTTGTAGTAGTTTGTGTCTGTGATTTGGGTAAACAATCCCAATTTGTGCACAGCAGTATTGCCACTATCAGTTAGTTCCCGACCCAAGTCCCCTCCCCACTACTCCCTGGTCCTCTCATCATGGGCATGCCGTAGTGCCATGCAACCTTTATAAAGTTTGGAAATTAGTCTCCCTCCCTCTCAGGTTGATATTAATAGGGTCAATTGGGGAAAGTCGTCTGGAGCAATGAGATATGAGGGAATACAGGCACGGAGAGTGGCATGTAGGCGACACATGAGAAAAAGATCCATCTGTGTAACCTCGGAGAATCGTGTGTCTTCGGTATGGGAAAGAGCATGCCCATTAGGAAAGAGATCTCCCTTCGTGTGTAGGTCAAATTTACAGAGCATGCGTTGTACCACTCGTTCGCAAGTAGGTGGAATCCATGGATTGTTCGCAACCAGAAGGAGTGAAGAATATAGGGGGCCTGTTCCAAGTAGGCTGTTACGTTTCTTCCATGCCAAGCACATGGTGGACAGTGTCTGGATATCCCTGGGGATCAATTTTGAGTCCTCCTGGCAAGATAGCAGATAACGGGATGTCTTCCCCTTGGTCTCTTTCAGGTATGGAGTGAGGAAGTCTAGCATCTGTATGAATCTAGTGGGAGGCGAACTGAACCTGGGCCGCTAGTTAAAAAACATGAAAGTCAAGGAACACCAAAACCACCTCTCTCATAAGGGAGCACAAGTGTGCCCCATCGGATACGTGGCTGCTGGTCTGCCCATAAAAGTTGCAGCAAAAGACCCCGAAATGTGTGAAAAAACGAATTGGGTAGAGGGACTGAAAAATGTAAAAACAGATACAAAAAACGGGGCACCACTACCATTTTAATTATGGCTATCCGACCCGCCATGGAGAGCAGGAGTATAATCCATCTCTCAACCTGTACCGTGAGTTTATGCACAGCTGGCCCGTAATTTAGACGGATCACCTGCTCCTTATCTCTGTGAAGTGTGATGCCAAGATATTTAGTGGTCTCATCACACCACTGGAGTGGAAATTCACAAGGTATTATGGAGGTGGAGTCGGTTAACGGGAAACAGTTCAGATATCGCCCAGTTGATATGAAGGCCTGAAAAACTCCCAAACCTGATCATCTCCAGAATGACAGGGGCAAAATTATGGGCGGGTTGGCGAACGAATAGTAAGATCTCATCTGCGTACACAGAATTGAGGAGAGGGTCAGGTTTGAAACGAAGGCATCGGTGCAGATGTTTTTCGTGCAAGTGGCGTACTAACGAACCATGGCAACAATAAAAAGTAATGGCAACAGGGGGCATCTCTGTCATGTACCCCAGGCAATCTGAAGCTGATATGTAATTAAACCATTCACCCGGAGCCGTGCCAATGGTTGGGAATCTAATGCAGGTTTTGAGTAGTGAGTATTCCAGGATTAGAATGCAGGAACAGTGGCAAGGGTTACAGCGCATTGTTTTAAGGTGAGTGTGTGAAGCAATGAATACTATGAACTTACATTCCTATCAGATGCAGTGATGCATTTCCAGTTAGTGATTGAGATTACCCGTTTTGCACATTGTGGGTCTGATGTATGGCTGTAAAGTCATCTTATATGATAGAGATAGTTCCTGGTTTTGCTAGAGTGGGCTGAATGCCAGCCTTATGCCATGTATTGTTTGATTGATTCAAAGTGGCAATTAATATTGAAGTACTTCAGTGATCACTGACACTCCCTACCATACACTCAAGAGCAAGCGTATGATTAGAGAAAATGAGAAGTCTGCTGGACATCCTCTGATGTCTTTTTTGGGAGTGTCGAGACACTATTGCCACCAGTGCGAATCTAGCTAATGTTTAAGAGGAGTTAAACATCTCGTTTGAAATCGATAAGTGTGGAGCTTTGAAAAAATGGCAAAGTTATCAGCACTGAACTTCAGAGAGACGTGCATTATATGATGCCGGCTCCCTTTTGAGGGGGCCCAGAGAGTGGTTACTAGGCCACAACTGTGGTGGTTGTAGTTGTTTACCTCTGGTATATTGCGGCCTGCCCTACTATGGCTATACAAACTGAGCCAAGTACTCTCTTTCCGCACTTGACTAGTAGGGTCAGAAGGGCAAGCATTCAAAGGCTTCTTAAGAAGGTAGTGTAGAGCCTAGGGCAGGTACCCATAACTAAAACAGTCGAACAACAGACACAATTATTCACTGTCTAGCCCAGAGCTTGTATTTGAGTTAATAGAAAGTACCTTAATGTTCCAGCAAAGCAGAAACTAAACAATTAGAAATGGGGCACAAATACAAGCTTAAAGTTTTCTCCCCCCAGGCTTTGGTCAAGCACTGCACACTCCACGGTGACTTTCTCTGAACTCTACAGTGTCACCCTAATATCTCTGAGCACTCGCGCGATTCAGTGTTATGCAAGGTTAATGGCAGGTGTAAGTTCACTAAGCCATTTCCATCTTGTAGGTATGTTTGAACAGTGCTTAAGCCCAAAGAGTTCACACTAGTAAAGATAAATCCCTACTTCAGGTTTTCTTTCTTTGTTCACAACCCAGTCTCTCAATCTTTTGAGGTCAGAAATCGTGTTACTGGCTTAGAGGAGATGCAACTTGGCTGACACCGAATGTTGTGCTTATCGGGCTTGCACAGTTGACTTCTTCAATGTTGCTTGACCGTAGTGGTAACCTCGCTCCTCACTCGGGCTGCTGAGAGGATCAGCGTGATAGGCTGGATCAAGGGGTGCTCATCTTCAGCAGTTGCGGCCTGCAGGCTGGGGGTAGATCTTCTGCTTTGGTGACGGTGACTGCTCTTCAGGCAAACTGCGTCACACAGGAGCAGCGGCGATGCTGTATTGGTACAGGATTATCTAACAACGAGGGGTTGGGCCTATATCTACGTCCAAACTAGGCCACAATAATACTAAGAACATGGAAAAGTGGTTGGACGTGCATTTACAATTAATACATTCGTAAATAACCACCTTGGAGTCTAAAGTGGTTATGGTGTTTTCACTACACCTTTTCTTTGTTCATTTATTTTTAGAACAAACACGATGAACATTTAATTCATGTCTTGGAGGAGAACAATAAGTGCTGCAGTTCAACAAAACAATAATCACAACATTTTAAACATTTGACAAATACATCAAAAGATGACAAATACTTCAAAAATAACATAACATGACAAAACACAATAGACCAGTCCTAACTTTGACAAAAGAAACAAATGGCGGTGCAAATTGTTTGTGTTTTTCGAAAATACAACCTGCCATATACAGCTAAACAACACTATAGTTACACCAGGCTAATTGCCCTGTTTGTACACAGTATTATTCTGTAAGTTAGTGGTTGTTACTGCTAGCTGGATGGGGTCGACACGTTTCAAAACCCTATTCAATTTCAGGGTTTTCCTCAGGACCAGGACTTGGTCAGACACGTTCATAGAAAGAAGGTAAGCACAGATGATAATTGGCAATTAATGCCGCATGGGGTCGCAAAATGCCATGAGTTTTCTCGTGTTTCAATCAATCAATCAATCATTTGTATAGCGCGCTACTCACCCGGAGGGTCTCAAGGCGCTTGGGGGAGGGGGGTCCGCTACTGTTCGAACAGCCAGGTCTTGAGTTGCTTCCTGAAGGAGAGGTGGTCTTGGGTAAGGCGGAGGTGGATGGGTAGGGAGTTCCACGTCTTGGCAGCCAGGTAGGAGAAGGATCTTCCTCCCGTTGTGGCTCTTCGGATGCGGGGGACGGCGGCGAGGGCGTGGTTGGTCGATCGTAGCTGGCGGGTGGGAGTGTAGAATGTCAGACGGTCGTTGAGGTATCTGGGGCCTTGGTTGTGGAGGGCTTTGTGTGCGTGGGTGAGGAGTCGGAACGTGATTCTCTTGCTGACGGGGAGCCAGTGCAGGTCTCTCAGGTGTCTGGCGATGTGGCTGTGTCGGGGATGTCCAGGATGAGTCGAGCTGCAGCGTTCTGGATGCGTTGGAGTCTTTTATGAAGTTTGGCTGTGGTTCCGGCGTAGAGGGAGTTGCCGTAGTCCAGTCGGCTGGTGACGAGGGCCTGGGTGACCGTCTTCCTGGTTTCGGTGGGGATCCACCGGAAGATCTTGCGCAGCATGCGTAGGATGTTGAAGCAAGACGAGGAGACGGCGTTGACTTGTCGGGTCATTGAGAGGGAGGAGTCCAGGATGAAGCCCAGGTTGCGTGCATGGTCCGTTGGTTTGGGTGCGTTGCCAGGGCAGGGGGCCACCAGGAGTCGTCCCAGGCGGAGGGTGATGATCCTAGGATGAGGACTTCCGTCTTATCTGAGTTCAGTTTCAGGCGGCTGTTCCTCATCCACTCGGCTACGTCCTTCATCCCTTCATGTAGGTTGGTTCTGGCGGTTGTGGGGTCGTTGGTGAGGGAGAGGATCAGCTGGGTGTCGTCGGCGTAGGAGATGATGTTGAGGTTGTGTTGGCGTGCGATGGCTGCGAGGGGGCTCATGTAGACGTTGAAGAGGGTGGGGCTGAGTGATGATCCTTGTGGTACGCCGCAGATGACTTCGGTGGCCTCGGAACTGAACGGGGGGAGGCGGACTCTCTGGGTTCTTCCGGCGAGGAAGGAGATGATCCACTCCAGTGCCTTCTCTTGGATTCCGACGTTGTTCAGGCGTTGCACTAGGGTGCGGTGGCAGACTGTGTCGAACGCTGCGGAGAGGTCCAGGAGGATGAGGGCCGCTGTTTCCCCGTTGTCGAGCAGGGCTCGGATGTCGTCGGTGGCTGCGATGAGGGCGGTCTCGGTGCTGTGGTTGGCCCGGAAGCCGGACTTTTTGTAGAAGAGTGTCTAGAAGAGTGTTTGTAGCCAGACACGCCCTTCGGCGGTTACTAGGCTTTCTTTTATCACTGCATTCTATATTCATGTATGTATTCATGCTTATTGCAAGATGTAGATGTAGAATTGTACTATCCATTTATATTCATAGTACTGCTAATCATATATCTCTGTTACTGTCTAACGGTTGTTGCAGCTCATATATTCTACACGAGAATAACAACTGTTCAATAAACCTTTTATTGAAACGCCCAGGCTATTTATTCTGTGTATCTCTGAGACGAGATAAGTGAGCACGAGTGACTGAGCGAAAAGTAGTACATTGTTTCCACGATCTTGAGGGATCAGGGATGTCATGTTCTGAGGTTGCCAGAAACTATTCTCTCCCCGATAAGAGGAGACACTAGTGGCACTGTGAGCTAGCTTTTGCAAACAGGCTAACATTCTCGGTGGGGGTGCACAGAATCAGTCTGCCACCAAGCCCACAGTTTATGTTATCCGAACGCGCAGGTCCTGTATGGGTAATATAGGGACTACACATCATGGCGCCACCAACGATGGTTGGGCTCTTATTTAACAGTAGAATCAGTAGTTCAGTCGTGCTATTCTCAGAGACCCCTACTCACAAAACACCAGAGACGTCTGGAGTGGGTGGGCAAAAATTCCGCCACAGCTGAGTAGGCGAGATATCCTATTTATTGGCTGTTGGTTAATCAAGCTTGAAGGCCATTTTGTTCCTAAAATTGTGCAAAACACCTTATCATAGTTTCCTTGAAACATTAGTCAGTGTTCTATACACAATGACTACTACCCGGGTCTTAGACCCACTGCGAATGCCACTGCCCTTGTCAGACGAGGAAGAAGAGGCGAATGTAATTCAAATTGCACCCAAATTTAGACTTACTATCACCCTGAAACTATTAGAAAATGGCTTACATGCTAGGGGTGGCATAGTAGCATTCGTGATAGAGGCACACAAATCAAATAAAACAGGTATTTTATTCGTGGGTTACATTCCCAGCAGCAAATGCAAGAACACAGACATTTCACTACTATGTAGAAGGAGATGCACCACAGGAATATGGTCCGTTCGAGGACATAGAAGTTCCACTCACTTACCAGGAACACCTATACTGGTTTAAAGGCGCCCTACCCCATATAAGACACAGAGTAAGATTAGGTCTGCTCAGAGGAGACGGTGCAACATGGCCAATATTAGCGGCCTACACACCACATCCTGACATTGACACAATGCCACAGGCAGACTTACTCTTACAACACAAGGAGTTGATTAAAATCTACAGAAACCTAACACAGTTTGTCATGAGAACTTTCACAGTCCAACCAACCTCAGTTGCAACAAATGGTACTCAAATTCAGGGTACAGCAACTAAAATTACACCACAAACATTACACGTGGTAATGGGCAAGATGCCCACGAAACGTGAACAAATGCCATTCTGGGTAGCTCAGAAAATAACTCAGCTAGAGGCAGTATTTCCGAATACTACCCCATTTGAAAAATACAGAATGCTAACAATCTGCTTGCCCATGGGGATAACACCACAAGTAGAGGACTGCACCTCTTGGGGTACAGTCTTTGCTGCCATATATACCAGAACACATGGTATTCCTTCATTAGCAGTAGTACCTGATGTATTAAGACAAATACAAAACGAGTACGGAGCAGAACCTGCCCTGAACTTAGGGATGAAGTTATTAAATAACTATGACCAGGTATCAGCCATAATACTAGCTAATATTAAAGGGGAAGCAGCTTCAGTGGCAATCCGCCAACGCCTAAGGGAGTTCAGCCCATTGGATCAACAACACGAACTGCCCAAAATAATTGAAACTGCGTATGCAGAATTAGGCAGAGACAGTTTGGGTGGGTCCTGAAAAGGACACTACCAAGCAGATGCCTGCTTCTTCTAAAAAGAAGTGGGATAATAAAAAACAACAACATTTTAAAAACAGATCTTAATCCCTAGGCAGATCTCCTCCACAGGAGCCCTCTGAAAAGAGGTAAAACCTTAGGAATAAGGATAATATTAGGAAACCTGACAGGTATCAGGATACTGATACACGTTCCTCTCGTTCCTTTCAGGGCTCGACGAAAAACTCAGAGAGAGAAGGACGGTCAGAACACAAAGAAGAGCGTACGAAGTCCAGAGACAAGCAACACGCTCAAGACTATACTTCCAAAAAAGAAGACAAGCCAAAATCAAAACCTCAGTTTAAGAAAAAGAAAGTTGCAGGCATAAAGATCAGACATGCCCAGAATTCTGAGGACGCAACTTCTGAACGGGGAATGGGCTCTGACGATGCTAGACAGTGCGGCAGAAGTAACAATAGCTCGCCAGAACCTGAAGGAATTTCTGGTGACAGCGGACTTGAATGATTACATCACAGTGGAAACACCAGACACCAGGGTGAGCGTCCCACATAAGTTACACAAAATAACACTCCAAATGGAGGGGGACAAGCCCAGGAAAGTTAAAGGTCTCTTTTGGGAAAATCTGTCATCTGGGTATGACATCCTATTAGCAGAACAAGATTGGCCGCCATCATTCGGTATGGAGTGCCCCAGGGGAGAAACTATAATTTTTCCATCATTCTCCGACCACGTTCCCATACATCTTAAACATTCATATGCACAGGAGTGGGCGGTTGCCCTAGCTCCAGCATTGTACAATTATCATGCCAGTTGGGATGAGGATTCAACCCACCACGTGATCCTGTTAAAAGTTTCACCAAATGCTCAGAGGTAATACCCAATAAAGCAAGAAGCTAAAAAACAGGTCAGGGAGATCTTAGATCAACTTGAATACCAAGGGGTGATTGAAACATGCACCTCACCAATGAACAACCCTTTGTTTCCTGTATCAAAACCGGACAACACATATCGTCTAGTATTAGATTGCAGACATTTAAACACTTGCACAAAGACATTCGCTGTCCAAAATGCACACAGTGCCGCATTAATGAATAACATTGTGCGGAAAAAATACAAAACTACATTAGATATCTCAAATGGATTTTTCTGCCAAAATATAGCGCCTGAAAGCAGGTATTTGACCGCATTCTCAGCGTTTGGATCCCAGCGGCAATTTTGTCGTCTACCGCAGGGGTATAAGAACAGCCCGGGGGTCTTCTCAGCAAGAGTAACAGAGTTACTCCAAAATTTTGATGAGGAAGCATTGTCCTATGTGGATGATATTTATCTAACGGACGATGACTTAAAAAGGCACTTGACCAGGGTGAGCACCATTATAATGGGATTCGCCTCTGAGGGCTATAAATTTAATTTTAAGAAATCTAAAATCGCCCACCTCAATGTCCTGTTTTTAGGATATGAGCTGTCAAGTGAAGGAAAGAGCCTGGCAGCTAACTTTTTAGAAAAGTGTGTGCTGCTCCAGCCTCCAAAATCATTAAAAAATCTACAATCAATAATGGGATTCCTAAATTTCAGCAGAACGTACATTTTAGATTACGCAGAAAAAGTAAAACCTTTCTATGAATTAATAAAACCAGACTTTTCAGTCAGACATTGGACACAGGAACATTCAAATATCCTACGTTCATTACAAGCAGACATGATTGCTTCCAAACACTTACAGACATACGTAAACGTATGCAACTTGGTGATCCGTGTAATAGCGGGTCAATGCGGGTACACTTACTTAACCTTCAATGAAGGCGAAACAGTCCCAATCGCATACAAATCACACCTGTACACAAGCGCAGAAATGCGTTTCACTTCAACTGAAAAAATCCTGACAGCAGTTCAGACCGCTGTAGCAAGAGAAAGAGCACTGGCTCAGGGGAAACGCATAATTGTCGTAACCCCAGTACCAGCATTAGAAGCTGTTACAAAGGCTAGCATTCCAAATGCAAAAGCTTTACATCCAAGGTGGATGCAATGGGCTAATTCTCTTACTGCAACGGACGTTGAATACAGATTTGACCCAAGTCTAAAAACACAAGCATTTCTGCAATGCGAACAAGAATATCCTCTACCAAATGAGATTTTGCCTCTAGATCAGTATGAATATATTATTTACACTGACGGGTCTGCTCAACCGGCCATAGGGAGTAAGCAACAATACAGCGCAGCATGTGCGATCGTTAAAGGTCGCATGCGGGATGGAAAATTCCATCCAAGTTGCACCAAAACAGAATCTCTAGGAGACTGCACGGCTCAGTTGGCAGAGTTAAAAGCATTGATACTGGCACTTGTAAATACGGATCATGAATTCCCCACACTAATTGTGTGTGATTCCTTTTACTGTGTGCAGTCATACAATGAGTATCTACATCATTGGGAACTAAACGGGTTTAAAGATGCAAAAGGTGGCACAATTAAGCATATAATGCTATGGGAACAGGTAGTGGAGTTGAAAAACGACCTACCCAGGGCTCACGTGATACACACACTGAGTCATCAGCGTGATGGCGTTCACGTTGAAGGGAATTCATTGGCTGGCGAAGCCGCAAAGGGGGCTGTGCGAACGGCTTCCGTAGCTGCACTCACTCGTTCAAAAACGAGAATAGACGGAGAGATTATGGTCGCTGTCATTGCTTCAAGCAGAAACAGCAGAGCAGTACCAAAGAAATTTCCACTCAAGTACTCCTACAAGTTAGATGCGAACAACATTCCATATGCTCAGATTCCTGGAGTGGGGGATAGAGTAAATCCAAATATGGATCATAGGCAAGGTTTAATACTAGCTGCACACGAGGGTTTGGGCTCTGCACACACAGGCATTACAGCAACTATTTCATTATTGAAACAGCGCTATTGGTGGCCCGGTCTAACAAAGCAAACTAAAGACTATGGGGCCGATTCCGATTCAGGCCGGAAATCTCCCCGACCGAGCCGGACCCGGAGAGATTTCCGACCGAATCGGACTCTAGCAGTCCGACCGAACGAGTATGATGCGTTCGCATGCAATCAGACTCGATTCGGTCGGACTCCCATTGAAGTCAATGGGAGCCGGTCGTACAACGCGTACGCGGCCTCCCATTGACTCAATGGGTGCGAGGCGAACAAGGGCGCCCCCTACAGCGGGTACACGTCGAGTGACTCGTGCCGTACATGCACAGGTAGGGGGACCCATGGGTCCCCCCTGTGTGCGACTCGCGCGGCTACGCGTACAGGGAGTCCGACACGGACCCCCAAAGTGCGGCTCCGACTGCTCTTTGGAGCCAGACTGCGCGAGTCGGTCGGACTGCTCGAGGCGCGCATCGTACTTACCCGGCCGGGGAACGTCTCCATTGCGCGGTGCGAGTCGTGTCCGTGCGAGTCGGTCGGAGCGGTTGGGTCCCGCAAACGAGTCGGTCAGCGATTTCGCAAGCGCTCGCATCGTACTCGCTCGCCCGGACGCACGTTCGAATCGGTTGGGAAAGAGGGCTCCGAATCGGATCCGATAAAGCCGAATCCGATTCGGTGCCCTACCGGCCGAGATCGGAATTGGCCCCTATGTCTTGAAATGCGACATCTGTCAACAGATGAAAGGCTCCACCAGAACACGCCCGGTGCAGACACCATTACTAATATCTGACAAACCTCTCGCATGTGTGTATCTGGACCACTGCGGCCCCTTACAATCTGATGGGGCTTACAAGTATATCATGGTTGTAGTGGATTCCTGCTCAAGATTCCTATGGGTGTGGCCTCAGCGCTCGACTGACGCTCGAACTGTTATAAAAGATTTGCGAGTCTTTATCGGGACATACGCAGTTGGCACGTTACATTCTGACCGTGGCCCGGCGTTTAGCTCTTGGGCTTACAAAGAGGCCATGAAAAGTATGGGCGTTGCACTGCGGTACTCCTCTCTGTACCATCCTGAGGGAAATTCGGTTGTGGAGAGGAAAAACCGGGACTTAAAGCAATCTTTAACAGCTAGGGTATTAGGCAAGGGCGGTAGTTGGGTCAGTCACCTTTATGGGGTCCTAAGAGCACTCAACAACCAGCCAAAAAACTCTCTAGGGGGTGTCACTCCATATGAGGTCCTATTTGGGACGAGAATGTGGGTAGCTGATCTTGAGTATGAAGGCACAGTGGCGGATGAAAAACCATTTGATATCCATGATCGTTTGCCTGTTTTACAGGATCTAAATGAATCCAGGACACAACAAAGCAACGCTGTCCAGAAACAGACCGCCACTGGGGAAGTCAAGGCAAACACGGCAAGACCTGTCTGGATCCCAAGAATCGGGGATCTGGTCAGAGAGAAAATAGCAGACAAAAAAGAATTTGGACCATCATACAGAAAGCATGTACCTGTCTTAGCCATTCAAGGAACACGAACTGTTCTTTTGCCGCCTCTTGCCAGGAAAAAGGAGAAAAAATTTGTCTCAATCGACTTAATCAAACCACAGTATGTGGCCAATACTGAACAGTAGGCCTCGTGGACTCCACAGTAGCAGACGCCCTCCTCTCGCTACAATCCAAGAAGTTCAAACAGAAAGACTCATCACGTTTGAAGAGCCTCCTGTGAGGAATGAAGGACTAAGCAACAATGCTATGGAACTCGTTCCCCTTGAACCCGAAGTTCATCTACAAAATGAAACTCAGAACAATTCACAAATTGCAATCAGACCAAATACAGACGTCTACATCAACATGCCTCAACAAGAGCAAAATGCGATTTCAACAAATCCCGATGCAATTCCAACAATTGATCGAACTGCTTCTGGCAACTTCATGAACTTTGATACGTTTTCCCTGGATCCAAGCGAGCCGGAAACGACGCCAGCCAAAAAATCACGTAAACAACAAGTTAAAGACTTTTTGAACTTTCTAAAAAAGACTTACCTGGTATCGCCTTGGGTAGAACTATGGGTTATTACTGGGATACTTTTCTGGCTAGGATTAGTTATAACTTTTAGCATGCTTATTAATGGTCGTTACCTCAAACAAAGCTCTACAACCCATAAAGTGAATTTGATTCTGAAGCCACATCAATCATCTCATCGAGAACAAAGAGACTTGTCGTCAGTGAACATTACAGCGGTTCCTATACCGGATGGTATAGTTTGGGACAAGGTTGATTTTAATATATTCGGTCCGACTGAACTTTTAAAACTTAATCATGTATTTAAAATTTCACTAAGTGATATCATTACCTCCAGTACATTTTCTGATGATTGGGACTCTGAAACTGTTAACAACATGTCTGATTTAGAGAAAACTGCTGCATTTCCTAATAATGAAATATTAGAGGGTTCTTCAGATTATGACACTTTGTACTGTTATCAACAATATGGTCATCATTTCTTACACAAATCAATATCACCTACAAATGTGTTTGAGCACCATCAGTGGGAACATTGCCCTACACCACCAAAAGGTAGTTCGCAAACTTTTGCACAGAAATTTTCATATTTTTCAGGATTTAACACTTCAGACCCGACGTCATTTTATTATAAAACGACACCGACATCAGCACTGAAAATTATGTTGACAAACACCAAACAGATTTACTCTGCTTCCTTTATCACCCAATTGTCTGAACAGAGTTTTGACCTATGGAAAGACGAGATAGACTTAAAATCAGTCTGGGGATCTAGGGACTGGCAGGTCCAGGGAACAGAAGCGCTATTTAGAGCATGCCTCATTCCACAGCAGATGATATTTCTAAATGAAACTGTGCAACAGACATCCTGTCTTGGATTAGCCAAGGTCAAGGACCTGAACACACCCCGATTTCCAACACCATCACAGATGGGAGGGTGGCAAAATTCGACTTCACAGGAAGGGGCAACGGTAGATGACATTTTTAAGTACAATAGATCAGACCCACATTGGGAAAAATGGGTGGTTTGGCCCTTAGACACAAACATATATCATAAACGATTCTTGGGTATTACCGAAGGGTACAGTATCCATAGGCCAGACCCACGCTATGTACAAAGAGAACACCCAGGGTTAGTGACATCATACAGTGTTGGGAAGTTGTGCCTTGAGTGGCTAGAAACCTCAACACTAACAGAAGTGAAACAACACTTGGCCTTACTCTCACAAGACATGGATCTTAGGGATTTCTTACAAGGTCCCAGGAAACAACGTCAGAAACATTTCATATATGCTGGCATCTATGCTGCCTATAATGAAGAGTGGAAAATATCACAACCAGAGGCCGCAGAGAGAATACAGGAAATAGACCGTATTAACTTAGAAAAAACATTGGCTGTGGTAGACAATGGGTTAACAACTTTGTCCTCCAGAATATATTCTTTGGGCAACATTGTGTCTTCTGCGATAGATATCCTAGAACAAGATTTGGCCATACTACAACACGGGCAATCTCAATTACGTTCTATCGTGTTATTGAGCTGGACGCTGCAATCTTTGCGTGCAGGCTTTGTGCCTTGGCGTTTTATAAACAGTACGTCTCAGTTTTCTGAATATAATCTAACAGATAAACAGGTTGAAATGGCACAAAGGAAGCTAAATATACAATGTTGCGTATTGAAAAACTGGACCGACTACCATTTACAGTAGCGGAAGCTCCGTCTACTGAATGGCTGATCCATGGCCACATAACTCTACCGGTCACTACTTTTCAGTTTCAATATTGCCTTGAACAACGGCAGGCGGGCAAATATGAAAAAATGGGTAGGGAATACATTAGGGAATCCTGGGATTTACCATATAGATTTCGATGCCGGAGTGGAGATCGAGAAGTGTTTCTAAGTGGTACAAACTGCAAGAACACTTTGAGCGGTTCTCTTATGTGCCGGGACATTACATTGCACGGAGCATGTAATGGTTCGATAGCAAACTTGTCCTGCCACATGAAAGGGACTCCAGCTGCCGTGATCAAACCGGTATTCGAGCTGCTCTCAAATGGGAGTTACTTGATGCTGAACGATCAAGGTTGCTGTGGTATGCTTCCGGGCATTGCCTATCTGGTCACTGTGAACTCCAGGGTTACTTGCTGTATGCAAGTATTGTTTCCCCCGACAAGTACAGTCAGGGAGGTGCCGTTATGGCCTTCATTGAATGTTTCCTTTATACAATTTGATACTTTGAGCAGACTGAAAACCATGCTTTTACAGCAAACTGTACCCTTAACCTCCGCCCGAGAGACTTTTGATCTTCAAATCGCTAGGACCTCGAGTGAGATACAGGCACTTATACGTACAAACTGCCCCTTTCATTTCATAGAAATGGTGGGTCGTATCTTTAATATGTCTGATACGAGCGGTATTGTACACTTATTTAAGACCATAGGGTCAGGACTTCTTAGCACCTTTTAGACAATCCTCGGAGTAATCCCGAACTTTATACACTCTGTATTTGGAAGCATTTTTGGAGGTCTACCTCTGATCCTGCTATCAATAGCGGGAGTCCTGATTGTCATTTACCTACTATGCAATGGACTGCCCAATTACCAACGAGATTACAAAAGCGCTCCTGGAGCGGAAATACCGTGAACGCATGGTACAACATCTGGGCATGCCTCGCCTAAGGGAACTAAGCGCCTCTTGGTTCCTATCGTTTAGACCAGTCTGGATGGACTGCATCTTACCTGTTCTTCGATGCCTGTTTTGCGGTGAAGAATGCGTGTTGGACCTCTGTCTGACACTCGCAACGGACACGCCTGTGGACTTGAATACCAGGCTGGAACCCTTGAGGTCTCATGCTCGGCAATGTCCCCAGCGTACTCCTATACTAACGACCGCATTCCTTGAGAATCCGCAGGTGCCTTTTACAACTGGAGTGAATTTTAGCTCCACCACTTGCACCACTGACACCCAGGTATCGACTACAGCACCGGCTGCCTCTACACCAATTGTTGGCAGTACTGAATATCATCTGTGCTCCATTGACGTGCTTTGCGAGGTGTTACAAGGACCTTCCCCTGCAGCAGCGATGATGTTTCGTCTCCCAGCCAAGATATTTAATCTGTAATTGGCTCATCGTGTGCTGGGAATGAATTCGGATTTTTCACTTTTCTAAAATTAACTAAATTTGGAACCCTACCTAAAAATTGACACTTTCACGCTGGAAAAGCATGACCTTTCGACGCTTGTGGACATTCAACTTATATAAACGAACTCAATTAGGACTGTGGCTTAAGTGACAATTCCAAACAACTAATTTTTAAAGCAAGAATTTTAATTTTTACCTTTTTTTAAAACTGTTTTTAAAATGATTTTAAAATAGGATTTTAACGAAGCTCATTGAAAAATGTTCTATGCACTACTATCTAGTAAAGAGAATAGTCCACTAGCATTTTTTTCATTGTTGACTGTTTGGAAGAGGAGTGGGTGTTATGTTTCATATAGGTACCCTAATATAGGCCCAGGTAACATCATACCCCTTCACCTACATCACCTCCCCTACATTAAACAGTAACAAGCCTTTTAAGGATTGAACGCCTTTTATGGACTGAACCTTTTACCTAGTTCTAGGCCTGGGTGCAGAAGGAGGGTTTTCCCTGAACAATAGTGTTCTATGACTTCATCTTTAGATAACACAGTATGAATAAATATTCATAAGGCTACTTGGAAACCAGGCAGGGGCTATACACCACCTTCCTAATATCTACGCACAAGGTTCATCACACACGTCATCCTCATACCCAACAATGGCTAACACAAGAACAAGGGACAAAGGGACTCTATATACTTTTCTGTATAAATACAGCACCTCTTGCTATCAGTAGGCAGAGGGAACCGAGACTTCCAGGCCGACACACTGACCAGAGACGCTGAGGCTCCTGCATGCAGACACTCCAGCTGACAGTGGTCTGAACATCCCTTGCGGGGTGTCCAGTTCAAGACCAAGAGGGGCTCCTACATTCTCACAATCCAGGTAATGGGGTTCGACTAAATCCTAGAGGGATTCTTGGCTTTACACCTACTCACATGCTAGGTACACTTAGGTACATCTAGATAGGCATCGTAGGAGTACGCGCTTTCTTTTATCACTGCATTTTATATTCATGTATGTATTCATGCTTATTGCAAGATGGTAGAATTGTACTATCCATTTATATTCATAGTACTGCTAATCATATATCTCTGCTACTGTCTAACGATTGTTGCAGCTCATATATTCTACACAAGAATAACAACTGTTCAATAAACCTTTTATTGAAACGCCCAGTGTTAGACCTGGCACCATTGGCGTGGGTCTCCCTTCCATTTTTTTGCTGTTGCCTCCTATGTTTTTGCTGGTCTAGATGCTTTGGGCACTTTGCCACTGCTATTCAGTGCCAAAGTGCAAGTGCTCCCTATTGTAAATTGTTGTAATGGATTAGTGACTCCATGATTGGCCATTTGATTTACTTGTCAGACCCTAGTACAGTGCACCATGTGTGCCCAGGGCCTGTAAATCAAATGCTGCTGGTGGGCTTGCAGCACTGGTTGTGCCACCCACAGAAGCAGCTTGTAAAATGTGGCTCAGGCGTGCCATTGCAGAGCCTGTGTGCAGTCTGGGACTGCCATGTCGACTTGGCAAGTGCACCCACTTGCCAGTCCCTAAACCTTCCCTTTTCTGCATGTTAGTCACCCCTAAGGTAGGCCCAAGGTAACCCAATGGGCAGGGTGCATTGTATGTGAAAGGTAGGACATGCCCTGGTGTGTGTGGCATGTCCTGATAGTGAATTACAGCCAATTTCGTTTTTCACTATTGCAAGGCTATCTGTTCCCATAGGCCAGAATGGGCAGTTTGATTATAACATCTTATAAGCATAACTGACCCAAGGAACAAGATAGGAAAATAAAGTTTAGTATGCCTGAACTCAGAATGTTAAAATACATCTTTTAGTGTGGGTGATTTTTACATTCTGTGTTTGAAAATACCACTTTTAGAAAGTAGGTATTTTCTTGCCTAACCATCCAGTATGCCTCTGCTAGGTTTGTGTATTCCATGTCTGGTTTGTGAGTGACAGGGGGCTGGAGAGGGCCTTGGCTCCAGCAGTCTGATGAGTCAGGGCTGGGCTGAATAGAGCCCACATAGAATAGAGAGCAGGGGGAGGAGATTTCCTTTCACTTGCCTGAGACTTCATAGAATAGAGAGTAGGGGGAGGAGTTTTCCTTTCAGCTACCTGGGCCAGGTCTGCTTTCAACAATGCTGTCTCCACATCCTGCCAGGAAGCTGCACCAGGGAGGACAGAACTGGTTTTGACTAGGTACAGGCACTCTCTGCCTTCAGAGAACAAAGGATTTAGTAGTATAAATATTGGGGCCCACACCCCAGAACTTTAGATCACTTCTGGGAATCAAGATGAACCCTTTGCCAAGGAGAGAAACCAAGGAAGCTGAAGGAGGAGACTGCCCCTGTGCTGTTTGCTGTTTGGGGTTGGCCTGCAGTGGTTACTCATTGCCAAGGAAAGGAGAAAAGGAACTTTGTGTGTACTTTTACTATCTTGAGGAAGATCTCCAAGGGCTTGAAGCTGAGCTTGCCTCCTGTTCTGAAGTCTCAGGGACACAAAGACTTCACCACCAGCTCCCTGAATTTCCTTGCTGGGAATTCTACCTGCAGAGAGGTGCCTGCTGTTGTTTTGGGCCCTCTGGAGACTGGCGTGTCGCTGGGAGCTGGAAGCGCGACGCAACGAGGAAGAAGCGCTGTCGCCGCCGCAGCTGTTGCCGTCGCATCGCCGGCGAAGCGTGTCGCCGCCGCAGCAGTTTGCCGTCGCATCACCGACGAAGAGCGTCGCATCACCGGAGAAGCGTGCCGCCGCCGCAGAGGTCGCCGTCGCATCACCGCAGAAGCGTGTCACAGGGCCTGTCGTGGCTCCAAAGTTCATTGATTACGCCGCACGGCCGCCGGGCGTGCACGCATCGCATCCACGTTATCGCATCGCATCAAAGACGCCATTTTGTCGCATCACACCGGATCGTCGCATCGCATCGAGGCGCCATCTTGTCGCATCGCACCGGATCACAGTAAGAAACCGACGCATCACCTCCTCTTCGGTAACGAACCGACGCATCACCTCCCCAGCGCTGCAGTAAGGAACCGACGCATCACCTCCCCCGAAGCAAGGAACCGACGCATCACCTTCCCTGCGACCCTTTTGTTTGTATTGCGTTACGCATCCAAGGTACTTTGAGAGTAAAGTGTTGCATTTACCATCTCCATTGAACTAAGCTATTTCTACCATCTGAAAGTCATATTTTTTAATACTGTATTGTGGATTTTTGTCGTTTGGTCTTGTGTTAAGTCTAGATAAAGATTACTTATTTTTCTAAACTTGTGTGGTGTCCATTTGTAGTGTTTTCACTGTATTACTGTATGTGTTCACAAATGCTTTAAACACTGCCTCTGAGATAAGCCTGCCTGCTCGTGCCAAGCTACCAAGGGGGTGAGCAGGGGTTATTTTAGGAGTGTAGCCCCCTTACCCTGACTAAAAGCAAGGGCTCCTACTTGGTCAAAGGTACCTACCTCTGCCAACTAGAGACCCCCATTTCTAACACCCAGGCTGTTTATTCTGTATATCTCTGAGACGAGATAAGTGAGCACGAGTGATTGAGCGGAAAGTAGTACATTGTTTCCACGATCTTGAGGGATCAGGGTTGTCATGTTCTGAGGTTGCCAGAAACTATTCTCTCCCCGATAAGAGGAGACACTAGTGGCACTGTGAGCTAGCTTTTGCAAACAGGCTAATATTCTCGGTGGGGGTGCACAGAATCAGTCTGCCACCAAGCCCACAGTTTATGTTATCCGAACGCGCAGGTCCTGTATGGGTAATATAGGAACTAGACGACAGTACCCTAGTGCTTTTACAACATGTCATCGTTCATTACCACTTCTTGCACTCTTACTTTCTAAAATGTATCACTCGATCCTTTATCAGGTCAGTTTGAGAGCAAGACAACCCTGTAACCTTTTCTTGCTTAGTACTGATTGCAGATCTGTCGCCCTGCAATGGGACTGTGCTTTGCGTATTTTGCACATTGTTCCTAAATTTATCTCCAAAGGTTTATTCCGTTACGTGGCATTGATCGCTTTTTTATCTGCTTTTTAAAATCTGCTTCAGCTGAATCCTCTCTGCCTGAATTCAGCTCTGTTTGATCTTATTACGTGTTTTTTTAACTTTGCACGTCAAATATTCTCGATTGCTTTGTTTGTTTGTAAATAACTGTACAATAAAATTGACTATGACACAGCCTTTATGTAAGGTGATTGCTCGCACAGCAGGTAGTGATGAGGCTGGCTCCAAGCGTAAGAATACTATGCATGGGCACAGTATACTATACATAGGCAAAATTAAGTGTGATGTCTCTGCATCTGGATTCCATCAGCATCCCTGAAGTAGGAGTCAGGGACAGAGAAAAGAGCCAAAAAACTTCCTCAACTTTAACATATATGGTGACTCATTACTTTTCTCTTCCCACACACCAAATGGCAGTGCTCAGGAAAAACTAATCAGCAACTTTTTGCTAAAAGGCCCTTACAGAATTCCTAAAGTTATCTCTTTCTTTATTTTCCTGCTTATGTGGTTTGGTCAATGCAATCTGCTGTTTGATGCAGGGCTGAATCAGTATGATGCAAGCCTGCACCAAACAGTATTCTTTTTTTATTTTCAAAAAGCAAATTACGAAACAGAATTTTCTTTTTGAAAATAAAAAAGGAATGCCACCCTCGCCATGGGAGTCACTCCCATGGGGGGAGAGCATTGTTTGCTTTTTATTGTTCCTCATCACCAGGGTTTCTGTGGTGGTGACAGACAGTAAAAAAATGGCTACCTGTCGGCCCATCCTGATTAGGCGGGTGGATGGACATATAGCCATTTCTCTGACTGCCCTTACTCCATCTGGTCATCAGAGACGTTTGGCTGTGGCGGTGAAGGAGTAGTCACCGCTGCAGCCAAACTGGAGGTCTGCCCGCATTTAAATCGGGCAATCAGACTTTCATATTGGTGTTATACATACTCTATTGCGACGGAGTATATATAACGCCAACATATAAATGAGGCCTTCAGTGGAGAAATGTATGTGACATAACTCCCCCCCTTTCAATATATCCAATAAAAACCTGGATCACATTTATAGATATTATCCTCTTTATTAGGCAAAATTCTTTGGAGGAGTTATATATAGTGCTGGTTATATAAGAGCTGACTATATATTTTATATGAGCTGTACTGGATGATGTTTACTGAGTTCTGTCTACTACGGTCTTTTGAATGCCAGGTCATAGTGTGTTATGGTTGGAGCACAAGGATCACCTACCACGTAGCATATTTGTGCTGTGTTGAATGTAGAGATAACAAACTTCTTCTCGGTTTTGAGAAAAGTGTACCGTACTATGATTCTAAGTATATATACCGATGTGGTGAGGTAGTTTTGGCGTTATCAATTTTGATGACGGGTCCCCCTCAACCCCGAGGCTGTGCCATATTGTGACTAATTGTATGCCAACTGTCAGCGTCCCTCTTTTTTACTAATCAATGCCTTTGCCCCGGTGTGAGACACTTTTGACACTGACCCCGCAACAATAATATCTAATTTTCATCATCCACCTAACAGTTCACCATTCTGTGGCATTATGGGGTTTATTGGGGCAGCTAACTGTGGAACAGGAGGTGCCTGTTATATGCAGGGGTGCCGGCGCGAACATCGGCAATCCTTTTTAAGACATTTTTTAATGTGAGTGCCGGCGGCGACCCACTTGGGTTTTACTGAACCACCAGTCCCAGGAAGCATTGCTTCAGGTGGTTCACCTGTGCGTTATTATTATGGGGATTTACTGGTGGTTGTCGCATGCCGGCACGTCACATGGTCTGCCACTGAAGAGGGCGTTGGCCCGAAATGCGTCTGGCAGGTAAACCAGAAAAGGACTTTGTTCATGGCGTGTGCCCTTGCTTTGGCGTAATTTCCACCTGGGAGTGCATCCCACCTAGAGGCAACTCTTTTTTTGTATTTTGTACAGCGGCCTGCCTGGTCGCGGGATTGCACCACCGCGAAACACTTGCGGGTCCGCGGCTGCTTTATTGGGGCAGCTAACTGTGGAACAGGAGGTGCCTGTTATATGCAGGGGTGCCGGCGCGAACATCGGCAATCCTTTTTAAGACATTTTTGAATGTGAGTGCCGGCGGCGACCCACTTGGGTTTTACTGAACCACCAGTCCCAGGAAGCATTGCTTCAGGTGGTTCACCTGAGCGTTATTATTATGGGGATTTACTGGTGGTTGTCGCATGCCGGCACGTCACATGGTCTGCCACTGAAGAGGGCGTTGGCCCGAAACGCGTCTGGCAGGTAAACTAGAAAAGGACTTTGTTCATGGCGTGGGCCCTTGCTTTGGTGTGATTTCCACCTGGGAGTGCATCCCACCTAGAGGCAACTCTTTTTTTGTATTTTGTACAGCGGCCTGCCTGGTCGCGGGATTGCACCACCGCGAAACACTTGCGGGTCCGCGGCTGCTTTATTGGGGCAGCTAACTGTGGAACAGGAGGTGCCTGTTATATGCAGGGGTGCCGGCGCGAACATCGGCAATCCTTTTAAGACATTTTTAATGTGAGTGCCGGCGGCGACCCCTTGGGTTTTACTGAACCACCAGTCCAGGAAGCATTGCTTCAGGTGGTTCACCTGAGCGTTATTATTATGGGGATTTACTGGTGGTTGTCGCATGCCGGCACGTCACATGGTCTGCCACTGAAGAGGGCGTTGGCCCGAAACGCGTCTGGCAGGTAAACCAGAAAAGGACTTTGTTCATGGCGTGTGCCCTTGCTTTGGCGTAATTTCCACCTGGGAGTGCATCCCACCTAGAGGCAACTCTTTTTTTGTATTTTGTACAGCGGCCTGCCTTGTCGCGGGATTGCACCACCGCGAAACACTTGCGGGTCCGCGGCTGCTTTATTGGGGCAGCTAACTGTGGAACAGGAGGTGCCTGTTATATGCAGGGGTGCCGGGCGCGAACATCGGCAATCCTTTTAAGACATTTTTGAATGTGAGTGCCGGCGGCGACCCACTTGGGTTTTACTGAACCACCAGTCCCAGGAAGCATTGCTTCAGGTGGTTCACCTGGAGCGTTATTATTATGGAGATTTACTGGTGGTTGTCGCATGCCGGCACGTCACATGGTCTGCCACTGAAGAGGGCATTGGCCCGAAACGTGTCTGGCAGGTAAACCAGAAAAGGACTTTGTTCATGGCGTGTGCCCTTGCTTTGGCATAATTTCCACCTGGGAGTGCATCCCACCTAGAGGCAACTCTTTTTTGTATTTTGTACAGCGGCCTGCCTGGTCGCGGGATTGCACCACCGCGAAACACTTGCGGGTCCGCGGCTGCTTTATTGGGGCAGCTAACTGTGGAACAGGAGGTGCCTGTTATATGCAGGGGTGCCGGCGCGAACATCGGCAATCCTTTTTAAGACATTTTTGAATGTGAGTGCCGGCGGCTACCCACTTGGGTTTTACTGAACCACCAGTCCCAGGAAGCATTGCTTCAGGTGGTTCACCTGTGCGTTATTATTATGGGGATTTAATGGTGGTTGCCGCATGCCGGCACGTCACATGGTCTGCCACTGAAGAGGGCGTTGGCCCGAAATGCGTCTGGCAGGTAAACCAGAAAAGGACTTTGTTCATGGCGTGTGCCCTTGCTTTGGCTTAATTTCCACCTGGGAGTGCATCCCACCTATAGGCAACTCTTTTTGTATTTTGTACAGCGGCCTGCCTGGTCGCGGATTGCACCACCGCGAAACACTTGCGGGTCCGCGGCTGCTTTATTGGGGCAGCTAACTGTGGAACAGGAGGGGCCTGTTATATGCAGGGGTGCCGGCGCGAACATCGGCAATCCTTTTAAGACATTTTTTAATGTGAGTGCAGGCGGCGACCCACTTGGGTTTTACTGAACCACCAGTCCCAGGAAGCATTGCTTCAGGTGGTTCACCTGAGCGTTATTATTATGGGGATTTACTGGTGGTTGTCGCATGCCGGCACGTCACATGGTCTGCCACTGAAGAGGGCGTTGGCCCAAAACGCGTCTGGCAGGTAAACCAGAAAAGGACTTTGTTCATGGCGTGTGCCCTTGCTTTGGCGTATTTCCACCTGGGAGTGCATCCCACCTAGAGGCAACTCTTTTTTGTATTTTGTACAGCGGCCTGCCTGGTCGCGGGATTGCACCACCGCGAAACACTTGCGGGTCAGCGGCTGCTTTATTGGGGCAGCTAACTGTGGAACAGGAGGTGCCTGTTATATGCAGGGGTGCCGGCGCGAACATCGGCAATCCTTTTTAAGACATTTTTGAATGTGAGTGCCGGCGGCGACCCACTTGGGTTTTACTGAACCACCAGTCCCAGGAAGCATTGCTTCAGGTGGTTCACCTGAGCGTTATTATTATGGGGATTTACTGGTGGTTGTCGCATGCCGGCACGTCACATGGTCTGCCACTGAAGAGGGCGTTGGCCCGAAACGCGTCTGGCAGGTAAACCAGAAAAGGACTTTGTTCATGGCCTGTGCCCTTGCTTTGGCGTAATTTCCACCTGGGAGTGCATCCCACCTAGAGGCAACTCTTTATATATATATATATATATATATATATATATATATATATATATATATATATATATATATATATATATATATATATATATATATATATATATATATATATATATATATATATATGATCAGGTTGCTTCTCTTGAAGTTCTTGTACTAAATCAATGGGGTAGCTCTGTTTTGATGAGTGTGTCGTCATATTTTGGTTAATCCTAAGAATAAACAACTTCCTGCACTACTCTATAAAGCTCAATAATCAATGGACAATCTGAAATGTTCAGTTTTTAACTGTCATAGAATATAATTAGTCTTGTAAACATATTAGAAATAGTAATGTTTATTTTAAAGACTGCAAAGCAGTGTGATTGGTGAATGCAAAAGAACATTGATAGAAGCACCAGTTAGACATGTTCATGGTATACACCGACCCTGTCCTAAAATGATTACATCTCTCTTCCCAGATATTTATTTTTATGCAATTTGTCAGCATGTGATTTTTGGTATTTCTTGCTGCAGCAGAAAACCACAGACAGAAGGATCGAAGGAGAGGGGTGCCTGCATATGTGAGTGTGAGAGGAGTTTTTCTCACAATTCACGTTTTGTGTTGCACCACAAATTTCACACAGGAAAAACCCCTTTGCTTGTGCTGAGCACAAGAAACAATACAGTCATAAGAACTGTCTTGTGGAGCACCAGATAAATTCACACAGGAAAGCAACATTTTAACTCTTCCAATTGCAATAAGACATTTTGTGCTAGTGAAAGCCTTTTCTCTCACCATGTATTTACAGATGGAAAAAACAATACACTTTCTCTGAATGTGAGAAGAGATTTTATTAAAAGTCCACACTTGTGCAGCACTACTAAGTCATCAAAGGAGAGAGGCCATTTGTATGCACCATATGTTGTGTGAGGTTTCGTGATAAGCAGTTCGTAGTGCACAAAACCATTGCACTCTATGGAGAGGCCCTTTTCATGCTCTGAAAATTGAAGGGGTTAGAGAAGAAAAACATACCTGGTGGTTCCCTTACAATATCACATTGGAGATGCTCAGGGTGTGTGAAGTGTTCTATTGTGAAAAGTGACCTTTCTATACATCAGAGACTTCCATTAGGTGAGAAACCTTTTCATTGCAGTGTGTGCGAGAAGTGGTCACTATGAAGAAGGCTCTTGTGATTCATAAACTATATCATAAGGGGCTGATTGTAATCCTCCACTGAGTGTAAGAAAAGCTTCTTTAGGAGGTTGTACCTTGCTTTTTTTCTTTTTATAGCCAACTTTGTTGATGTTTCATGTAACACAGTGGCAGTGTAAAAAGTAAAGCAGATAAGGGTATGTGTTGGACAGATAATCACAATGTGCACTGTCTGTAACTATATCTAAGGCAAGTCAACACATCATGCATCTGGTTAATCAAAGCAAAAATTCCAAGGCCCTCTTATCTTCCGCTGGGCATCATGTAACCCAATAATTTGTATTTTCCGTTCAGGCACATTGGTCCATCCCTCGCACCCAAATCTCCATTCGTGCTGTCAGACATTTATAAAATTGCTTGTAAGCCATACCCAGGGCCAATGGAATTATGCGATTGTGCGGCATCGGCGATTTTCGCATAATTATAGATTTGCCGCATTTGGCACATAATCTATCATCTTCCACTTAATCTGCAGATCTTAACAAAAAAAATATGTGTTTCTAGCTCAAACGGTTCAAAAGTCACTAAAATTGCAGCGACAAGTGTTGCCGCGCATTTGAAGGCCCTTTGCAAAACTGGACTGGTCATCTTTCTGTTGCTTATTGCTATATTTGGGTGTTAAACTGGTACTAATGAGGTGCAACCAATGCCCAGACAGTGTTACCAGGTTTAAAAATGACTCAATAATGAAGTAATACTATTTCAAAATGTGCCGCATTATGCCACATAATTTGCCTTTTCCTGCAGCATAATTTACTCAAACCTGCTGCATAATTTGGTCCTCTCCTGCCGCATAATTGAGTGGCCCTGGCCATACCCAATCCACCATTATATTCCAACTGGACACACTTGTGTAGAGTTCTCAGTTGTATACCCATACGTAGTAATACATATAAGAGGGAGTGTATCTAGGATGTATCTCGTTAAACACCGAAGAATGAGAAGAAATCTTTCAGTGCACTGAATGTGAAAGAAAACCGCTTGCCATTCACCAGAGAATCTATATGGTAAAGAAGCTATTCAGGTGCACACAGCGCACAAAAAGGCTTGTTACAACGTCAAAACTATACATACACCAGGTACACCACACAGGACAAGGAAGTGTCACCTGTAGTAAGTGTGAAAAGAGCTTATGTTATAAGTGGGGCTTTTTATTTCAGCAGAAGAGCCGCAGAAGAGAACTCTCTCTTTTGTACTGAGCATAAGAACAATTCTTTGTTATAAAACTCGATGTTCTTAAACACCAGAAGCAAGCAGGAAATAACAAGTGTAATACATATGAAAGGATATTTTAGGAGGAATCCACACTTTGGGGGTGATTATGATGGCGGGTGGATCGCCATCGCCAGCTAGGCGGTGGCGATCCGCCCGCCATCTCTACCCGATTTACCCCCCGCCATATTACAATGGCGGGGGTACAGCGGCGGACGCACTTTTCCGCCGGTCGGCAATCGTTACGATTGCCGGCCGGGCGGAATTGGGCCTTAATATGGTGGCGGTGCCTAGCAGGCACTGCCATCCATATTAGGATGTGTGTCACAAAAGGCCTTTCCATGGCGGCGATGCCGCCATGGGAAAGGCTGCCGGAGATGTGCTTTGGGGGCCCGTTACGGGCCCCCAGGGGGTGGGGGTGCACTTGGGGGTACCCATGGTACCCCCTGCAGTTCCATGTACAAGGTGGCAGGCACCGCGCGGTGCCTGCCACGTTGTGCATGGGAATGCACAACATGCTCATTTGGCATTGCGGCGGGTGCTGCTGTAAGCAGCACCCACCGCAATGTCAAATATGCAGAATGCGACCGCCAGGGTGGCGGTCGCATCCTAATCAGGGCTGCGGGACCGCCGCATGTCTGGCAGATGGTCCCGTTTCCACAGGGATGGCGGGCGGACTAAAGTCCGCCCGCCATCCTAATCAGCCCCTTACTGTACACCAGAGAAAACACACATGAGAAATGCCCTATAAGGGCAAAGAGTGTGATAAGAGCTTCTCTGAAAAGGCTGTTCTTGTGCACAACAGGCCATACATCTGCACCCTCAGTGGAGGCATGGGTGAGGGAGTTCAGGGTATAGTCCACTACAGAGCAGGACTCCAAAGGTCTGGGATGGATACTTGAAGGGGTCGGACCTGAACCTTGTCCTTCCACACCAGGGAATGAAATGGACATTCAATTGTAGTTACTTTTTGCAAATTGCTGGTTAGCCAGGGCGCATCCGGGATAATTGAGGCCTTTAGGCACTTGAGGGTTCAGCGGTTCTTCTGCTGTGTGAAGTTCATCAGCTTCCCGTGACTAATTTAATTTGTGCTGCTCTTACAGCTATATTATTGAGAGTAACATATGGCTATACATGTAAGTATATTTTAAATCAGTTGTCTCCTGTAAAATCTGAATTATCAAATTAAAAATTTTTAAAAATTTAAATGTATAACATGTTCAGTAGCTTTGTGTAAAGTGCTTTACAATTAAAGCATATTTCCCTTGCTTAATTTGGGGTACTTGGCTTATTCTTAATGAATGTTGAAACAGATTGCTTTAAATGCTAATAGGTTTATTAAAATGAGTTATTATTTCAGTATAATACTTTGTATCCTTCTATTCTGCACTGATTGTCTTCTCTGTGGTTGCCTCCTCTATGTGCGGGTACTAATGAAGTACTCGGACCACCAATTTGACTCTGGTTTTAAGGGGCACAGCCCTGTCTGGTTGCTCGAGGGTGGGGTTTATTAGCCTTCAGAAAGAGAAGACTGCACTTCTCAAGCCGGGTCTGTTGGCTTAGTGGACTAATGCGTCCACTGTAGGGCCTGTGTCCGACCTCATGGTCACAGGGTCAAATCCCCCACAACCTGTAGACTGTGCATGTAAAGAGATGGAGAAATAGGAGTGTGAGAAAAAACTGTTTAAACAGGAGACATGTGGAGAGTATGGGACTAATTGTCAACCAGTGCTAAAATGACACTATCTAGGGTGAGGGTATAAACTCCATAATCTCATCAATATTTGAATTAGTGATGATAAATCTCATTCCAGCGGCCTACTGGGCTTTGCAGACATTTAGAACCAGAAGATAGAGGGCCTGCCATCAGATGTTTACCAAAGTATACAGCATTGTCACCATCTAACCAGTGTCTAGAAGCACCACAGTGCAGAGTAGCATTCCAGAAATTATGCAAGGATTTTCAGTGTTCTAGAGAAAATAAAATTTTTCCTGATGAATTGCTCCTTCATAAATCCATGTAAAGGTAGATTTTGGGCCTTTATTGGAAGTTGAGAAACCACTAGAGTGGTACTCTGTGGCTGCTGCCTTACCTATGGACATAAGGGATCCCTGGTCCAGCTGCCTCACAACATACAGTAGTGCATCCGCAGCAGTGTACAGAAGTGCTGTTTCGTACACCCTGGTCGGCGTGCAGGGCTTCAGTCACGCTCCATCATCTGTGCCCCCTTTGCACAGACCCTCTCCCAAAGCCAGAGAGACATTATTGTGATTTATTTAACATGCACTGGAGAGTGACCTGCTCTACCTGTGAGTCCTCTTCTGCGGAAGGAATTACCACAGACATGGTGCAAGCCTTCCAGAATCTCCTGAGTTTAATATCCAGGAATGTCAAAGTTTCTGTGGGTGGAAGGGGCGAGGTCATGGATGAGGTACTGAAAGATGCTGCTGTGTGTACGATTATGCACTGTTAGGAGATGTCTGAGTTAATTTGCATTAGTCACGGTTACCCAGTGTGGTGGTCAGTGGTTTGTTAAAATGAGGGGGGGGGTTTCATGTCACAAGCTAAGTAGATGGCTCTTTTGGAAGTCATTGGATCATTTTCATGTGTTAGATTTGTGTCAGATGGTTCACTGACACAACATCAATGTCAAAAATATTGATGTAAAAATATATCGATGAACAAATATAGACTACAAAAATATTGATGTAAAAAATATAGATGTACAATATATATATATATATGAAATATTTTAAATATATGAAATATTAAAATTAATTTTAATAAAATAAAATAAATGTAATATACATTTTAACAAAATATAACTAATAAACTTAATTACAAAAAGATAAACACACACAATTATTTATACTTATATATATTTACTTTAAAACAATTAATAAACTACTCTTTTTAATTTATTTTAAAAGTTTAAAATTATATAAAAATAAAAATATACATCAATAATTGAAACTATAAGAAAACAAAATTCTATAATAAATTAAAACATTAAACTATTTTTTTTAAAATGTAAACTTAAATTTCCCAATACATTCAGTACAACAGTAGGGAAAGTGTTGGAAAGCGGAGAGGTAAAAATTATTATTCCCACTCCAATAAGTACAATAGTAGGGTAAGTGTTGAATAGCGGAGGAATTAAATTTACTATTCCAACTCCAGTGAGTGGGAAAGTGTTGGATAGCGGAAGGGTAAGATTTACTATTCCCACTCCAGTGAGTGCAACCTTAGGGAAAGTGTTGGATAGCGGAGTGGTAAAAATTACTTTTCCCACTCCAATGAGTGCAACAGTAGGGAAAGTGTTGGATAGCGGAGGGGTAAAAATGACTATTCCCGCTCCAGTGAGTGCAACAGTAGGGAAAGTGTTGGATAGCGGAGGGGTAAAAATGACTATTCCCGCTCCAGTGAGTGCAACAGTAGGGTAAGTGTTGGATAGCGTAGGAATTAAATTTACTATTGCAACTCCATTGAGTGCAACAGTAGGGAAAGTGTTGGATTGCTGAGCGGTAAAATTTGCTATTCATACTCCAGTGAGTGCAACAGTAGGAAAAGTGTTGGATAGCGGAGCGGTAAAAATTACTATTCCCACTCCAATGAGTGCAACAGTAGGAAAAGTGTTGGATAGCAGAGGGGTAAAAATTACTATTCCCACTCCAATGAGTGCAACAGTAGGGAAAGTGTTGGATAGCGTAGGAATTAAATTTACTATTCCAACTCCAGTGAGTGCAACAGTAGGAAAAGTGTTGGATACCTGAGGGGTAAAAATTACTATTCCCACCCCAGTGAGTGCAACAGTAGAGTAAGTGTTGGATAGCGTAGGAATTAAATTTACTATTCCAACTCCAGTGAGTGCAACAGTAGGGAAAGTGTTGGATAGCTGAGGGGTAAAATTTGCTATTCCCACTCCAGTGAGTGCAACAGTAGGGAAAGTGTGGGATAGCGGAGGGGTAAAAATTACTATTACCACTCCACTGAGTGCAACAGTAGGGTAAGTGTTGGATAGTGGAGGGATTAAATTTACTATTCCAACTCCAGTGAGTGCAACAGTAGGGAAAGTGTTGGATATGGAAGGGGGGAAATTTACTATTCCCACTCCAGTGAGTGCAACAGTAGGGAAAGTGTTGGATAGCGGAGGGGTAAAATTTACTATTTACTATAAAATAAAAAAATTAAATATAAAAAAATAAATAAATATATAAATATTTTAAAAATTAAAAGTCAAATATATTAAATATATAAAAAGAAAACATATTATAATATTAATTACATATAACAAATACCTACAAATATTATATAAAATAAAATAACAAATACATTTAAAAAAATAATTCTTTTAAACTAGAAAATATTTACAAACAAAAACATTAATTAATACATAAATGTATTTATTTTATTTCCTACCCTATAACACCACACAAATCACAACACACTAGTACATTTAAAAAAACTTACAGAATTAACCTCATTAATAATCAATTAAAAAAATATTATTAATGAAAAAAACTAATAAAAATTAATTAACCACCCACACTTTAACACTATAATCCCCACCACACACACCTAAATTAAACTGTAAAATAATAAATTACGCAATTAACTTATTTTAAAATTAAAAACTATTAATATTAAACAACTAATTATAAAGTAAGTAAAATGCATTTGATTCCCACCCTTTACCCCTTTAAAAGTAAAAACAACACAGCAAAAAATAAAAATTACACAAAATAAATATCAAATAATTAACATTAATTAACAACTATATATTAATTAATTAAATACAAATTACTTCCCGCCCTTTACCTCTATAAACACCACAACACACACCTAAAATTAATTACACAATTTCCATAATTAATTTTTAATTACATTAATTAATATCAGTCAACAAATAATTAATAAAAAAAAAAAAATTACTTGCCACCCTTTACCCCTATAAACCCCAAAACACACACCTAAAATTAATGACACAATTACGATAATAAATTACCAATTAATTAATATTAATCAACAACCAATTATTAATTCATCAATAAAAAAAATTACTTTCCACCCTTTACACCTATAAACACCAAAACGCACATCTAAAATTAATTACACAATTGCCATAATTAATTACCAATTAATCAAGTAATATTAATTAACAACTAATTATTAATTAATTTAATAATATATTATTTAACACATTTAACACTATAAAATCTCAATTAAATAAATATTTTCAAATAAAAATAATAATCAATTTAATATAATTAAATTACTTCCCACCCTATTCCCCTATAAACCCACAACCTGCTACAAAACTGAAAAACGCAAATTTCAAATAAAAAAAATCTAATAACTACTAAAAATGTAACACATATATTAAAAAATATAAACAATTCTCATTAAAAAAAATATACTACTATATTTTTGCAAACTATATTAAACACTTCGATATTTTTTTTAATCGATATTACTTACCTTAAGTCGATATTCTTGACCACGATATTCTTGATGTCGATATTTCTTACTCACGATATTTATGACTCGATATTTCTGCCAGTCGATATAAAAAACTTGATATTATGTCTGCACACCGTGTCAGATGCATTAGCACAGTCTAGAGTGAGTGCTTTTGGGGTTACAAAGCCAGGTCAGTCAAAGTTGGGAGAGCTTAAAGACATTTGCATTAATAGCTGATTCAATTTAAGGAGTTGGAAATAGAACAGAATGAAGAATACTCGCGTTTTTGTACTATTGGCATCTGATCCAAATTACAAGCCCTAAGTTGTTTGAGCAAATTAGTGAATTACATGTTGATGGTCCATAACAGTGCCCCTGTTTTACTGGGTGGAGCTGCCATGGATGCCTGTCTCCCCGGTTTGGCGGGTGGTGGAGCTGCCATGGATGCCTGTCTCCCCAGTTTGGCGGGTAGGGTCTGAGGTGGACAAACGAGCATAACTTTATATATTGAGAGCACATGACAGGAAGGGTTTTACGTGCAGGTGAAGAGATGGGAGGAGAGAACTGTGGGGAACACCACACATGGAAGTAGGAGCATTCTGCAGAGCATGCGATTCATGGAAAAGTGCTCAAAAGGGTCTTAAGTTATCTTAACAATATAGGCAGTTAGCGTCAATTCTTAACAACCCCCCGCCCCCATCCCCCCCGCACTTACTGGCACTGGGCCTCAAATTAAGGGATCGCCCCGGGCGTCAAAAGTCCTAGCTACTCCACTGTCCACTGCGGAGGTGGGTTTTGAGTGGTTTGCAGTTGTATATGCCAAGCAGAGACTGCACATTAAAGTTGCACTAGTAAACATAACCAGTGAAGATGTCACTCCTGCAATATGATCAGGTCGCATGAGTGTGACATTCAGCCTAAGCACATGGCGTAGCACAACCTTCAGAGGAGTGAGGTTGGACTTGATCAAGTTGCCTGAGTCAGTCCTGGAGCTCACTGGGACTTAGGGAAAAGACTGTCAACAGACTCCTGGATACAATATCTAGCCATGGGATGCAAAAGGTCCACAAGGACTTTGGGGTCCATTTTGAAGCCCTGCCGTAAGATCTTGACTGCACACACTGCATAGTTAGCCTGAGCGAACTCTTCTAATGTGGGCTATGCCGGAATTGGAAGCTTAGCTGAACTTCAATATGAGCCTGAAATTGTGGTATTTGCCAGTTTCGAGAAGAGCTAAGAATCGTCACCATTGGCAAAGGACTTGAAGCTCTTTGAGCTGGAGGTGTACAGGGAAGTTTTTATGAAGGTTTTGGTAGTAGTTTAAAAAATATGGTGTGGAAGCCACGCCTCTTTCCTTTCTTACAATTAAAACCGACATGTGATCTTGTGAGGAAGTGAACTTGATCCCTTTATAGGACGAAATATGTATCCATCTGCTCCATAGCGAAAGTGAAAATGTAACCACAGAAGCTGGTGAGTAAGGCACGATGCAGATACTGCAACTATCCATTGGAAGACCAATAGATGAACTCCCTGTGTACATTGCTTTCTTTTAGGAAAAAGTGGCTAGGTCGTGGCCAGTTTTGGGATGGAATGGTATCCTCTTGGGTAGACAAGGGTGGAACTGAGATGGCGAAGAACCCTATACAGTTCTCTCTCATTACTTACGTAAGTCATCACTTGGTGAATCTCAAGTGATGCTGTTTCTTGTTGACTTCTTTGTTGATGTTTACTCAAGTTGATAAATAAGTTTCTTCTTTTTGTCTCAAGGGTTCTGCTATTCCCTGGGAGGGAGGACTGGTATTTGGTGGATGGACTAAGATGATAGTCTTGTTTTTGTAGTTATTAGAACTGGCCAATCATTGTATCACAGAGACTGTTACTGTTCTTTAAGTGTTTTGGGTGCCCAAGTATTACTGCTGTATGTGTCATGCAAACAAGCACTACCCTGTCAGTGCTTCATCCTGTGGAAGCGATGTGGATTCACAAGATGCTAGTGCTCAACTCCCACTACAGGCTACACGTCACTGTCAATTTTTGATTCTGTAGTCACAAGCAGTCTAGAAGGAGAAAGTGGAATGATATGGAGGAAGAGTGATGTTTCCTAGCTGTAAAACGCTTTAGAAACAGTCTGGGTGTCTCCTGTCATGCTTCTGGGATCTCTAGTCACTGGCCAGCCTGGCGCTTCTTCACGAGATGCTTGTCTTCAGCTCCAAACCTAAATGTCTAGTGCCAAACATCTGCTATAAATTTCCCTTCCCTCTTGTACTGAAAGCTACAGTTATTTTTACTCTGTTTTGGGTTTTGCAGGGCAGTTCTGCAAGAAACGGTCACTTTTGCCTCAATACAACCACAAATAAAGAAACGGTCTGTGGAATGGGACCTAAGATCTTCCCCTTTGCCACAGAACCATGACAATGGACTCATTCATTCATAACTGAAATATTGTGGATTCAATATCAAAACAAAAATTGATATCTAAATTACTATCAAATGAAAACTGTCCTGTCTGTCTCTTTAACAATGCAGTTGCATGAAAATATTATATTGACGTATATCTACCATACACTTGACCAAAAGTACTCACTTGGTATTATTAAAATAAATCCAGGTAGGCTGTGCACATTGTGATAATTTTCAAGCGTTCTATAAGCTTTTAATAACTGAATGTGGCGATAGATAGATGTTTGTGCTTTCAATTGGGTTTCTTCCAAAGTGTATGCTCTAAAGAATCCAGTCAGAGACTACTAACCAGTGTCTCCTCCCAGTATGCAGCTATCCAAACTTTATACTAACACTCCGCAGCTGCAGATGTGTTTCAAAGGTACATTTTTGTTTTTTTCACTGGCCTTATGCATTACATAAAATTTGCTTCGTTTTCATTGTTTTTCTCTTCAGTATTCTTTTCCTTTAGGGCCTTCTGAAGTCCTGCTATGACTGGCGCCAGAACCAGGGAGATGATGTTTCACTCGATCATGGTAGGATCAGGATGCTTCGCTGGAGGGCAGGTAACAAAGCTCTGAGTCTTCTCCCGCTGGTGTCTCAAAATAATAAGCAAATAGCTATGTGTGGATGCGGCCTAAATACCGAACAACGTCCAAGATGGCAGCCACTCCTGCGAAATTTGGAAACCTAGTTGAATTATATACTCTAAAGCACATGTACCCGGATTTTCACGTGCACATGCAGACAAAAACACACACTCCAGTCTCTCTTTTTAAGGTCTTAAATGGTTATTTCACATAATATTGGGTTATAAGTACCCCTCACAATGCACAGAAACTCTCCCTTCCTACTGCTACTGAAGGCTCCCCTCCTGCTTTGCTTCTCGTATGATGAATTTTAACCTGCGTGATTGTCGGGATCTCTGAAGCTCTAGCGCCCCCCTCCCCCCCCAATCTTTCTGAAGAAGCTACGCCCCTGTTCTTTATGCGAGACTGACTTCAAATAATCGAGTCGTGTGTTTCACAAGAAGAATTGACCAATAACCACTGACAGGAAGAGCTTGTGCCCCAGAGCAGGACACGCTTGTCTAGGGCTGTCTGCCTCGCAGGTCAAAGAAGACAGAGCCCCCTCCCAAGCCGTTATCTCCGTGTGAGCAAGCAAGGCCTATGTGCCGCCATTTACTATAACCTCACAGACTTCACTCAGGCATCCCTGCAAAGGACCCCCCAGGGGTGAAGGTTCCATTGGTGCAGCAGGTGCAGTGGCACCAGGGACACACTGAACCTTGAATATTATTGTATTTCACACTTCAAAGAGCAGCCGGGGAGGCGTTTCCTTCCTTGCACTATAGGACCCATGACACACTGACTACAATAACATAACACTTCTGGGAACCCCGCTGAGTCAGGGGTTCAGTCAGTCGATGGCGCGGTTCCACTGTGGAAACTGCGCACACCGTGCCCCTTTTAGGAGGAAGATAGACAGTTGTGTAAACAGAGCGCAGTACTCGGGGACATTGTGGCGACGAGATTAGTAGCTTTCTTTGCACTGCATGTAACGCATGTGGGGCATGAACTCGGAGCCTTAAAAGACAGCTCACAATTCAAGGTCAACATCACAGAAATTAGGTATTGTCTGAAACATAGATTCAAACGGACGTTGACTGCTTGTTCACACACTGACAGACACGCCACTGGTCCACTCTGAGGGCCTGATTGTGACTTTGGCAGCGCGGCCTGACCGCCCTGGGACCAATAGGGCGGTCGGGAGACCCACCGTGAGTTTGGCGGTCTGTGGACCGCCAGACTCATAATAAGGCCCTTAAACTACTATGAGTGATGACACAACGTGCATGTCAGTTTTTACGTTTCACACGATAGACCCCACTCACTGGGTGGTTTATGGAGACTGTAGCACTTAAGGAGACTAGCGGTAATGAAAGCACCTCAGTTTCGTTTAAAACAAACTTTGTGCATCACTTGTTAGTATGACTGACGCAAACTGTGACCGCAGCTCAATTTTCAGTCTAAATGTAGTTCTTGCGATATAACGGACATTTCTTGTAAACTGTAACAGTTACTTTATCCATTTTAATGCGGTATGGAGTATTTATTTATTTGAAAGTGCGTACTTGTGGTATATACGTGGGCTCTATACATGCACCTCACTGCTCAGGTTTAATGTGATGAAAGTGGTATATTGGCAACTTTACGCACGCGGTGGGACTCGTGGTACACAATGGCACCGATTTTAAAGACGCCCCATGTTCATAATAAAGCGCTAGGATTTGCATATCTGTTGTATTGACAAAATGTGCCCACTGTACTTTGGGTAGGCTGGCACAGACTCATTTTACACACGCCTCAGTATTCAGATTAACCACGGCGAGGACACAGTAAGACCGGGCCTTTTGATGGAATGTGCGAAGAGATTCTTCCGGGAGGGGGTCGATGCCCTCTCTTGAATGTCAAAGCCCCTTCCCCAGGGGGTCCGGGCTTTGTTTACATCCAGATGGCGTCGATTACTTCCCAGCAGGGACAGTGGGCGGTCCTTAGCATCTCACTGTGAGGTAAATCGCTGGGGGTCGCTAGGGAGACAGGTGGGGGTGCTCCCGTGTGGCCGAGGGCGTGACTAAGGTGGCGGTGGACGTGCGTGACATTGTGTTACAAGTGCGTTTACATAGCGCTTCAAATTTGGCGAGGCGCGAAGAATAAGGGCGTCGAAGTTGCAGGGTCAAATTCGGGCTGGGACAGAAAATATGCCCGGGCACCGAAATAAAAGTGCCCCCATTAACGAATCACATAGCTAAAAAAAAGTAATCCATGTTTGTAAAGTAGGGCAGTTTTGAACTTTGAAAGACGCGATATAAGTGATTTGCAAGCTATGGAAAAATGCATGGATTTGAAAAACTGTCCCAGCGGGCTTTAAATCCGGCCCACAAACAGCCCAAAAAACTGTCCCCACACTGACCTGCCAGACCAGCCGATTAGACAATGCCTGGTTGCCCTATATGCCAGGCAGGGACTGTGTAGGGTGGGCATGCAGAATGCTTTCGCTCCGGAGTGTAGGGTTGCAGGTGTGATTCCACGCAAGTATCCCTCGGACGGACAGTTTCCAATCCTCCTGGACTTGTAATTGGCACTAAAGCGGGCCGTGGTCCGTGAGTGGAATTGTTATTAGGGGGAGTGTCAGTGTTTGCTTCTGTGGGGGCAGGAGTGTAGAGCACGGGTGGTGGCTTCCCATGAGTGTCTCTCGGATTGTATATTTGGTGCGTGGGTGCCAAGAGTGGGATAGGACAAGGTGTGTGACTGGTCTCGGTGGGGTCTGTGTGGAGAGTTGGTGTGCGCATGCGCAGCGTGAAGGCCCACTCTGCAGAGGAGCTCAGGGTGACTGGTTTTACAGGGGTGCTCTGAGGCAGGGGTGAGAGCCGAGAGCCTCCAGGTCCTTGTTTGAGAAACTAATTCTATTCCCTTTTTATCCTGTCCAGGTTTGTTCTTTGCATTCTGGGGCTTATAATGAGAAAAAACAGTTACAAGTCCCAGAATACAAATACAATACCTTGATTAAGATGACCCACTTACACGAGGCAGAAAGGACCTTGAGCGATCTGGGGCGGAAGGGATGGTGAGCGGGCATGCAGTGTGGGTGGACTGCCACTGGCCTTGCTGGGGGGTCAAGGGGTCTGCATTGGTGATGCGTGCTCCTGCTTTGAGCACGAAACGTGTAGAAGTCATGGGTGACGTGCATTGATTGAGGGCCTCCCTTGGGAAGGAGGTGGGGAAACTGGCCTTGCAAGGACAGTGTGTGTGTGTGCGTGTGAGTGGGTGGGGGGGGGGGGGGGTCGGGTATCTTGGGTGTGGCCTCAATCTAAAAGCCACGCGTTTTGGACCAGTGACCTCTGTTGACCTCACCCCTCGTCCTGGGTAACTCCTCCCAAGGGCTATTCCAGAGTGTCCCACAGAAGGCCGGGCACAGGTCCGGGGAGACCCCCGCTCTGCTACCTGGGCTGAAGGATACCCGTGACCCCCACTACAGGTGAGAATTTACGCCATTCCCGTTACTAATGTCTTGTTTTATTAGAGTCTACAGAGACTTTGTGATGCCCAGTGCCTGGGAGCGCGTTAGTATGGACACCCGGGCTTCCTTGGTGTGGCGTGGGGGGTCGCCGTGTGTTTGTGCAGCGTATCCACCCCACACTTTACTGCAATTCTGTAACCCTATTAGACGATAGTTTGCTTTCCTTCCACTCTTGTAACATCTCGGAACCGGCTTCTGGCGTCACCCATTCTGCACTGTGTTTGTGTTTCACGGGTATATTGGTTTAACATGTGTGTTCATTGTGCCGTCTAACACCCCTCACTTCCCCCATAGAGAACACATTCATTCACGAGTCAAGCCTGTCCATGCCGTGGCCCTCGCATTATCCTACAGCAGTGGTCTTGAAAACATTTAATGTGAAACCCCACCTTACACACATTAATTCCATACACCCCTTCTACGAAGTAAAAATATGTTCTCGAACTTAAGAAGTCACGGGTTAAATTTTATCAGTTGGTAGTTCTGCCCTGTGCTGTCCTTCTCTGTCTGGGGATCTACCCTCGGGCGGACACAGTCTCGAGGCGAACCTTCCCTCTTCAAAGAACCGGACGCCCCACTCAAGATGCGCCCCTCCCCCGAGAACTGCAAACAATGCTCAGGGCGAGGGCGAGGCCTCGGGAACAAGGCCCTTTTTTGGGCAGTTTTATAAAGCGCGAACTCGACCCGAAGGTGTCTGAGCACTTTACAGGAGCACTAGTTGCATTACAGAGGGACACGTTGATATTTTTTCAGGCACGGAGAGATTAAGTAATTTGTTCATTTTAGAATGGTGAGGCTGCGGCCGAAACTCGAACCCGGCCCCCCAACTTCAAGGTTGGACGCTCAAGCCGTTACGCCACATCCTCTGTTAACTTCACATCCTCTGTTAACTTGAAGGTACCGTACCTGGGAGGTTAGCAAATCCTAGGGCGGGGGGGGGGGGTCAGAGGGCTGCCTTGGCTTTGCCTCACTCTTAAAACGAGAAGCGCCCCCCTTTAGCTTCTGGAGCTCTCTGTGTGCTGCAGGCCTAGATAAGGTAAACATGCCTACATTTTTATTGGTGCCTAAAAACTGCTGGACACAACTCTTTTAAGGACAATCAAAGACCCAGCCACCTCACCAGGCCCATCGACATGTTCTGGTGGATTGATATTGTATGAAGCATTGTGTTAGTGTACATTGAGAGATGTGTGGGAGGTTAGTACCATTAGATGCATCCCACTGCAGTACATTAGTGTCCCTTGAGTGCAGTGGGAAAGGTTTGGCAGGCACAGCATTGCTTACCTCTAGCTCTTGTGAGGTTTGGAACAAAAAGCATTGCTATGCTGTACAACAACTTTACTAACAGACACCAATGCCTTTTTGGTGGTAAGTATTTCTGTCTCTGGTTTATTGATTACACAGGTTGGGTTAACCTAAGAGCGATCCGAGAGTCAGTGGTAGGAGTAGAACACCGAACATCCACCACGGAAGAGCATGATATGTTTCCTTGATCACCAGCATAATGATTAGCCTCCTGGGCACATCAGAGAAAAGCAAGGCCAGTCCTGGCGATTGCCCAGGATTCCAATCGTCCCTTGAATGATTAAGAAGCGATTCACATTTATCTCAGTCCCTACCATAATGACTGCCTGTGCTTTGACCCCTTAGCACCCCCCTGACCCATTTACTCAGTAAAGCGTTATGTATCATGCCTGGTTTTGTCATAGCATGCTGTAACTGCTGGCAAACCTTTGGTGCCATAATGGCTCATTTTATCCACAGGGTGCCCGTTCCGGGAAAGTTATATCTTACTTAAACTATGATTTCACTTCCTTGGATTGGCCCCGTATCACCCTAGCCATGAATGAGTGTTCAATCATCCGTACTCATGGCTGTGTTTGAGAATCACAAGAAACTACTGCAACCATTGCATGCTATTTACACATCTACTCATTTGTTCATACTCAAACTCACTCTGTACCATGAGCGATACCTTTGTACATTTCTTATATTCGACGGCAGACTAAATAATTTGTGAGAAGTATAGATATTCATATAACTTACATCTGTCGGATTGCCATTACCCTGTTTTTTACAATTGCACCAAGCAGTTGCAGCAAGTCCATGTAGAAAATAATGGGTGAAAAGCTTCTTCCCCCACTATATGACCTGAGACAGTGCCCCTCTTACCCATCTAACTGGAAAGTGTTACAGGCATTCCATCCTGGTGGACAAGCAAGAACCTTGACCATGGGGGCAACAGGCCGTCAGAGCTGCAGGAGCTCAAGAAGACAGAATTTAGGGTCAACAAATTCCTTTAGTCTCACTGTTATCCCCTTCCCGATCTGGTCAGTATTGGACTGACTCCATTTTAGATTTGGCCTTTCCTGCCTTAATTCATGTAGTGTAGCTTGCAGGACTTAAAAGCACTAAAAAAACAGCAGTGAGAAGGTGGTGGAGATCTGTAGTTCCTCATACTGGTAATTATCGCTGGCAACCAAATCAAACATACGTTAACCAAACCTGTGTAGAGAATAAACTTGCAATAAAACATTTTCCTTACAAAATGTGTTTGTGTAAATGTTGACCACATATGAGGTGGGATCTATTGTAGTGTCACTTTAAATATCCTATGTTCTCATCACTCGTCACTGCAGCACACTCTGTCTGATGCCTCTACAGCACTTGTGGAGGATCAATCAATCAGCATTTGTAAAGCACAACACTGTCACCCGTAGGGGTATCTGGGCGCTGTGTCTCAGTCGAAGAGCGAGGTCTTGAGTCTCTTTCTGTAGTCTGCCAGCGAGGGGGCTGTACGTAGCTGGATTAGAAGGTTGTTCCAGGACTTGGAAGTGATGTAGGAGAAGGAGCGGCCACCGCTGCAACTGTGACGGATGCGTGCGATGGCGAGTGAATAGGACCGCAGGTGTCTAAAGAGATGGTGGAAGTTCAGTTTGTGGTTGATGTAGGTCTTGGAGGAGTTTGTAGGCGTGCATGAGGATCTTGAACTGGCATTTCTTCTGGATGGGGAGCCAGTGAAGATCTCTCAGGTGGGGGGAGGGGGTGTTTGGGGAGGTCCAGGATAAGTCTGGCGGCATCATTCTCTATGCTCTGGAGTCTTCTGATTAGCTGGGTGGAGATGCCGGCATAGAGGGCATTGCCGTAGTTGAGGCGGCTGGTGACTAGGGCCTGCCTGACAGTATTTCTGGTGTTGGTTGGGATCCATCTGAATATTCTGCTTAATGTGTGGAAGCAGGTGGAGGCGACTGTGTTGACTTGTCGTCTCATGGCCAGTTGGCTGTCGAGGATGACGCCGAGGTTGCGTGAATGGTCGGTCAGTGTGGGTGTAGGTCCGAGCTTTGCAGGCCACCAGCTGTGGTCCCAAGCGGAGGTGTTTTTCCCAAAGATCAGAACTTCAGTTTTTTCGGAGTTGAGTTGAAGGCAGTTGTCTCTCATCCCTTTGGCTACGTTGGTCATGACGTTGCAGAAGTTGGTTTTGGCGTTGGAGGGGTCCTCGGTGAGCGAGAGGATCAGTTGACTGTCGTCTGCGTAGGAGATTATGTTGAGTCCGTGGGATCTGACGACATCTGCAAGGGGGTCACGTAGATGTTGAACAGGGTGGGGCTGAGGGATGATCCTTGGGGTACGCCACATATGATGTCTTTGGGTGCGGAGGTGAAGGGAGGCAGTCAGGTGCTTTGTGTGCATCCTGTAAGGAAGGAGGCGAGCCACTTGAGGGCATCTTGCTGTATGCCTATGTTGTAGAATCTGTTGAGGAGGGTGTTGTGGGAGACGGTGTTGAATGCTGTGGATAGGGATAAACATCCTCTTGAGGCCAGGTGGAGTGTGGGAGGCTAGCTCCCTAAAGATGCAGAGCGTTGTAGTGATTAGTGTCACTAGGGTGAACTGTGTGAAGTTTGAATCTTTAACATGCAGGGCAGGGAGTGTAAATTAGTTTGAGGCAGATCCACTATATCTAAATGTATATTGTTTGAATATCTTGAAAATCTGGGGTAGATTTGGCCTTGAACTTACCTTAGAAACTTTTGATCTGATCTGTATTCCTCTGCTGCCTTGGTACCACGGTGTGTCAAGTAGGTTTTGCACTGTCACTGAGAAAACTATAGGCGGGGCTGTCAAGTAGACTCCACTGGGTCCTATTGTACCAATGAACATGTCACTTAGCAAGCCATCACTCTTTATCTTTTACTTTAGTTGAGGTCATTTCCTGTATTCTTCTCTGAATCGGAAGGCTTCCACACGCTGATCAGCTCATTTTCTTTGTTGAGTATTGCCTTCTTACTGGAATTCAATATTGAACACTTCAGATTGTGCATGCTAAGTGTGATTTTGACTGCTACTTCCTCGATAGCTTGTACATTTGCTGGTGTTCTTTGGGTGTCAAGAAGTTCTTCCTGCCATAACCAAGATCACAATGCCCTGATTTGTTAATTCTCCACTATGCACCTCTTTCTGCTCGATATGTAGCACTCCCACTTGATTTATATCTCCTGAACCTATCAGATTTTGATCTAGATGTAGTGCCATACCATGGTGATGAAGATCACATAAGTGTTCTTCACTGGAAATTTCCAAAAATGTAATATCCATCAAATTCTAATGCATTGTTTCCTCAAACCACAGTCCCTTTTTCTCTGCGAACATTCTATCACATATGAAATGGACTGCAATGGGGCATCATACACCGGTGCATCCCAGGACTCCGCCTGCAGCGGCTTCTCAGGTAAGAAGAGTAACATGGATTCCTACATCAAGAATGGTGGTGATACAAATTCAGAATGGGGAGGTGGGGTTGTAGGGGCCAGATCATGGGAAACCCGGGATGGATGTTATGTCACACATTTTTGAATAGTAGTTATTTACCATTCGTATAGTCTAATAGCACTTTTGTAATCTGGGGCCTAGTATAGTTCCAGAGCACTCAGTAGCAAGAGTCCAAGTGATCTGTTGACATTGTGCTTGGTTGTGTTTCATATTGTTTTAATGGCTGGTGGGGCTAGAATTTCTTAATAGATTATTGTGGGTATATTAGAAAGTTTAAAGCAGAGAAAACCACTTTAACAGACAGTTGGGTTTGACATCAATTGGAGTTGGTCAGGTTTATATGGATATTCAGTACTCTAATTCTAGAATGCTTACAACATATATTTTAGGCCTTCAGTGGGAGAAGAAACCCTTTCCCTGCTTTACAAAGTCATTTAACAAATACTGCAGCTGAGGCTGAGATTCCGTGTGTAGTTAAAAAACATGTCTGGAAAAATATGTTTCCAAAAATATGCCTTCTAATGCAGACAGGAGAGTGCCCACTGACATCATACAAAGAGTACCTTGTATCAGCCTCGTATGTCTGCTATTTTTTTATCCTAATAGGACTCTGATAGAATCCCAAACAAACACTCATTATTATTTTGTGTTTGCCAAGAAAATCTATGCACTAAAAAAAAGGCAAAAGTCGCAAGGCTTATTTTGGACATGACAGTTTACTTAAGAATCTTGTACAAAATTAATTATTGCCTGCATTCAGGGCTGTCACCGTCATACATGTGCCATATTTAGGCAATGTATAAACGGTCAACAGGCAGGATCAGCCATTGTCAGCGGCTTGGTAAAAACAACATTTAAGCATTCTGTGAAAGGAGGGTGTTGGTTCTTGTCTTTAAGCTTCAGCTACAGAAATGCCAATTGGTCTGGGTTTAATGGAATGTTCTATGGTAATGTGAAGCATTACAAGTTATTAATCTTGGAATGAATATGTATTTGTGGTAGCACAGAACTGTAGAATAATATTGGTGTAGGTTAAAAGGTCCGGTGACAGTTGCACTGTCAAGCCAGACCTAAGAATCCTTGTGTGTTAATGACTGCCCCCTCTCATCTGTGTTGCTGCCAGAGAAGACAAACACCATAAAGTATCTAGTTCTTTAAAACACTTTTACAGCATTACAACATTATGTGTGTGCCCCTGAAAGTTCAAGCTAAGCCAGCTCCAATTGGAGTTGTATTTCATATAACCAATGTGGGAGACTTACCCTGGTATCTGGTGTTTACACCGTGATATACTCACTCACCGCTACTCCCGCCAGACAACCCATCAGGTTCAAGCAAACTATTGTGACTACCACCGCGCTATCCAGCATTGACACTGCCCATTCCCCTCTCAGAAGCAGTGTCCTCAATATCCGGGGCATGCCTGACCTCAAGTCCGGCTACCTTCTTTTGTTTTTTAATTGAGGCTTGGAAGGTTTGGGTTTATCTTCTTGTTTAATGAGGTAGTCAGACAAGCGTTGTGAGTCCTTCTTAGGTTTCATGTGCTCCTCTAATCTGCGCTCTGACCGTCCACTTCTCTTCGAACGTTTATCGGATGACTGCTGAAAGGAACGAGATGAACATGTATCAGTATCCTGATACCTGTCAGGCGGTCTAATGTTATCGCGGTTATGCAAATTATAAAGTTTTTCAGTGCTTTCCTGTTTAGGAGACCCAACCCACAATTTGTTTTGTGTTTGTTTTTCTTATTTTCCCACTTCTTGTTTGTAGAAGAGTCGGGTGCTTGCTTAGAGTTATCCTTTTCAGAATTACTCTTTAATTGTGCTTTACCAGGTCTGGCTCCCAAATTATCTCTACCTAGTGTAGCATAGGTTTCTTCGATAATTTTTGGTAATCTGCACTCCTGTTGTGCTGGAACCAAATCCCTTAGTCGTTGGCGTATAGCTAACGCTGCTGCTTCCCCCTTTATGTTATGCAACATAATGGTGGGTACCGCGGCAAAATTGGCTATCAGTTTCACCCCCAAGTCCAGGGCAGGTGCTGCTCCGTACTCATTCTGGATCTGTTTAAGCACTTCAGGCAAACCAGCCAATGAAGGGGTACCGTGTGTTCTGGTATATACTGCAGCAAAGACTGTACCCACAGTTGTGCAGTCTTTCACATGGGGAGCAAGCAAACTGTTAATATTCTGTGTTTTTCCTGTGGTCCTGTATTGAGAAATACTGCCTCATGCTGGCTTGTTATTTGTGCAATCCAGAACAGAATTTCCTCCCATCTGATGGGTACCTTACCCATGACTGCATTCAGTGTTTGTGGGCTGATGCTCGGGGTAGCCAATTGTTGCTGTGCAGCTTGAGTAGTCCGTGCAGGATTAAGTGTTAGTGTTCGGATTACAAACTGTGTCAAGCATCTGTGTAGTGTTACTAAATGTTTGTATTGTGTCCGCACCTGTGCTGCTGTTAAAGTATCAACATTAGGATGCAATGTGTATCCGGCTAAGACTGGCCATGTTCTCCCTCACTACTAAGGGGACCGAGTTGAACATTTTCTGTTGTGTGTGGTAGGGCGCCATTAAACCAATTGACATGTCCTTGGTATGTTAGAGGTATCTCTATTTCTTCATATGGGGGCACATGCATCAACATTGTAAATTGCAAATACCTAATTGCGAATTCCTGAGACTCGCAATTAGGTAATCGCAATTTACAATGCATGAAACTCAAACAGTTTCGGATTGCGATTCCTAGGGGGTCGCAAATCGCTCTACCTCATTAATATTAATGAGGTAGATCGCACTTTGCGACCCCCTAGGAATCGCAAAAATCACAGGGATGGTGGCCTGCTGAGGTCAGCAGACCACCATGTCCATGATTGTTTTTGAAATAAAGCAATCTTTTTTTTGTAAAGCAGCCCGTTTTCCTTAAAGGAAAACAAGATGCTTTACAAAAAGTAAAATGAAAAGTTTTCTTTTCATTTTTTAAGAGCAGGCAGTGGTCCGTGGGACTACTGCCTGCTCTTGAAAATGCTTTTACAACCCCTCACAAAGGGGAAGGGGTCCCTTGGGGACCCCTTCCCATTTGCGAATGGGTTACCACCTACTTGAAGTAGGTTGTAATATGCAAATGTTTTGCGACCACAAGCACAGTCACAAAACATTCATGCATACTGTTAGGATTCAGTATTTGGAAGGGACGCCCTTAACACGCCCCTTTCAAATACCGAATCGCAAAACCCAATTTGTGATTCGGTAACAGGTTACCAAATCGCAATTTGGGTTTGATGCATGTGAAAATGCTTTTTTGTATTCACAAACGGGCCGATTCTGCGAATCGGCCCCTTTGCGAATACAAAAATGCTTCATGCATGTGCCCCATGGTTTGTAATTGTTTGGTACTTCATCCTCTTTGTAGGTGTGAAATAACCATGCTGTGTTATCTGCAGCCGGGAATGTAGCCCAAGAATAGAACACCTCTGTCCTATATGCTTCATGAGTCTCAACCATGAAGGTTACATCTCCACCCCTAAGTATGAGACCATGTTGTAATAGTTTCTCAGTAACTGCATGTCTGCAGTTCTCAGCAATGTTAAGTGCTGGAGCTACTTCGTCTCCAGACATTTTTGTAAATGGATTACAGAGAGGGTAAAACAATAGGAATGCATCCTTTGAAGATTTCAAGCTTAAACAACCTACAGCCACTACTCAGCTGAGGAGGATAGTCCCTACCACCACAGACGTCTCTGGTTAGGAGGTAAGTAGGCGTCTCTGAGAATGCACAACATAGCTACTCAGGCGATCCATTAAATAAGAAACTAATCTACCAATGGTGGCGGCGCCATGTCGTATAGTTTCCACTTTTCAGTAGGTACTGCATGTTTGCTGAACAACATAAATTTTGGGATGGAGCCAGACTGATTCAATGCACCCCCTCAGAATATGTTGGCCTAGAGGCCAGCTAGCTCACAGTGCCACCATAAGCACCCCTAGAACCTAGACAAGTAGCAAATGGCTTGGGCAAACACAGAACATAACATCCCTGACTCCCCCCAGGAATCATGGTAACAGATCTAGAACCCTTGCTCAGTCACTTGTGCTCTCTCTCTGAGAAATATACAAAGAATGCACAATGGGGCATTTTCAATATTTATTGAACCATCGTGATTCTTGTATATAATATATGTGCTGCAGTGATCAATGGACAGAAGCAGATAAGAATAATTAGCAGTATAAGGCAGTGAACTCAATGAACAGTTCCACCACCTTGCTAAGACACTGTGTATATGCAAACATATAAAATAATATGTAGATGTAGCGTACTCCTACTATGCAGGTGGTAATATGCAAATGTTTTGCGACCACAAGCACAGTCACAAAACATTCATGCATACTGTTAGGATTCAGTATTTGGAAGGGACGCCCTTAACACGCCCCTTTCAAATACCGAATCGCAAAACCCAATTTGTGATTCGGTAACAGGTTACCAAATCGCAATTTGGGTTTGATGCATTTGAAAATGCTTTTTTGTATTCGCAAACGGTCCGATTCTGCGAATCGGCCCCTTTGCGAATACAAAAATGCTTCATGCATGTGCCCCATGGTTTGTAATTGTTTGGTACTTCATCCTCTTTGTAGGTGTGAAATAACCATGCTGTGTTATCTGCAGCCGGGAATGTAGCCCAAGAATAGAACACCTTTGTCCTATATGCTTCATGAGTCTCAACCATGAAGGTTACATCTCCACCCCTAAGTATGAGACCATGTTGTAATAGTTTCTCAGTAACTGCATGTCTGCAGTTCTCAGCAATGTTAAGTGCTGGAGCTACTTCGTCTCCAGACATTTTTGTAAATGGATTACAGAGAGGGTAAAACAATAGGAATGCATCCTTTGAAGATTTCAAGCTTAAACAACCTACAGCCACTACTCAGCTGAGGAGGATAGTCCCTACCACCACAGACGTCTCTGGTTAGGAGGTAAGTAGGGGTCTCTGAGAATGCACAACATAGCTACTCAGGCGATCCATTAAATAAGAAACTAATCTACCAATGGTGGCGGCGCCATGTCGTATAGTTTCCACTTTTCAGTAGGTACTGCATGTTTGCTGAACAACATAAATTTTGGGATGGAGCCAGACTGATTCAATGCACCCCCTCAGAATATGTTGACCTAGAGGCCAGCTAGCTCACAGTGCCACCATAAGCACCCCTAGAACCTAGACAAGTAGCAAATGGCTTGGGCAAACACAGAACATAACATCCCTGACTCCCCCCAGGAATCATGGTAACAGATCTAGAACCCTTGCTCAGTCACTTGTGCTCTCTCTCTGAGAAATATACAAAGAATGCACAATGGGGCACTTTCAATATTTATTGAACCATCGTGATTCTTGTATATAATATATGTGCTGCAGTGATCAATAGACAGAAGCAGATAAGAATAATTAGCAGTAAAAGGCAGTGAACTCAATGAACAGTTCCACCACCTTGCTAAGACACTGTGTATATGCAAACATATAAAATAATATGTAGATGTAGCGTACTCCTACTATGCATTCCCAAACCTAGATGCCTATGGTGTGTATGTGTTCTGCCAAGAATCCCCTATTGGATGATTTAACCCCCGTTACCTACAGGGAAAGTATGTAAGTTCCTGTCTTGGTCACAAGTTGGACATCCCTCCTAGCAGAGGGATCAGCAAGCAGCTGGGCTGAGGTGTCAGTGTGTAGTGACTTCACAAATGATAGCAAGTGCTCCTCTGCCTCAACCTGGAAATGCTTGTTTATTTATAACAAAAAAGCATCCTTACACCTGAGCCGAGACCTTAGTCAGGCTGCCATTGTTTATGATCTATTGATAGCTGCGTCGCCACATGGCCGAATAACAAACAATCACATTTGCACAATGTATGCTCAGACCTTGTACGAAATGTTCAACGTGTCGTGATAGTGTTCTTACGAAGTGGCATTTGTAAGCAAATGTAGTTTCATAGAAACTAATCCTGCACTGTCACACACGCAAATGTGTGTCAAAATTCATTGTGAAAAGTAGAAGGCAACTTTGGAAAATGTGTGTATGTAAAATTGCAGCGTTTCTCCTCGGGCCTAACTTAGCCACACGACAGGATGAATAATTGTTTCTGTTTCCCACTGAAGATAAGACAAGTGAGCATTTCCTTCAAGTCATGCATTAAATTGATGTAAACATGAAATGATATCAAAGTTATGTTATGTTAAATTATTTATAAAGCGGAGCGAATACCTGAGGGTGTCTTGGCGCTGAAGCGGCGAGATGGGTGGAAGTGAAATCATTGATTAAAAAGCCAGGTTTTCAGCAGTCTCCTAAATTGAGACAGGGAGGGAGCTGATCTGAGATTGAGTGGAAGGAGATTCCAGGCTCTAACCACAAAGCTGTTGCCACCACATTTGTATTTTTTTAAATCTGAAGAGCCTGCTGATCTTAGATTTCTCGAGGGAGTGTACCAAGATAGGGTTTTCTTGAGAAACCAGGGTCCTGAATCATGGAGAGCCTTATAGGTCAGACAAAGGGCTTTAAATTTGATCCTGTTTTTGACTCTCAACCAGTGGAGATCCTTAAGAGCAGCGGAAACTGAATGATGCCTAGGTACGTCCAAAAGGAGACTGTCTGCCGAATTCTGAAGGACCTGCAACTTTTTTTAGATATTGCGCTTGAAGGCTGATGTAGAGGCCGTTACAATAATCAATTTTAGATAAAACAAGAGTGGAAATGACTGACTTCCTGACTGACGTAGGCAAAAATATTAAGATTTTTTTGAGTATTCTTAGGATGTTATATGATGAAGACACCACTGCGTTAATTTGGTTTCCCAAGAGTAAGTGGCCATCAATCATGACACCCAAACTCTTGGCTTTCCTGGTGGGTGCAGGAAGGGGGCCCATCTCCCTAGGCCAACACTGGGCAGACCAAAGGTTAGGGTTGTTGCAGAGTAAGATCACCTCAGTCTTACCAGCATTAAGCTTAAGATGATGTCTGTTCATCCAACCATTCATGCCTTTCATGCAGTCATGTATGCGGGCACCAGTGTCGTTGGCATCCTGGGAAGCTGATAGTACAATTTGCGTATCATCCGCATATGAGGTAAGGGAAAACAACAAAGTGAAACAAACCATTTTCATAACTAATTATGAATTCTTCTTTCCACTCGTTTATGAAAATATTTGAATGTGCACTGTTTTTTGCTCCTGAAGCCAAAACACAGGCTAGATTAGACACGAAACAAGCACACTTTGTTCCAGTCCATCACAAGAGAATAGTACATGATGCTTCTTATCACCATGTGTTAAGAAATGTTAAGTTCGGTTATGCCTGAATGCAACAATCAGTAGGTGTGAAAGTGACATGCTTATGCTATAGAAAGTGTGAGAAGCTGAATTGCATTCCATATGCAGAGTTTTCACCGGAAGATGATTGCGTGGAAAATTAATTAAAGTGCTGGTTTATTCCAAATTTGCTACAGATTTACAACATTACACACAATCTGCCTATATACTACTTACCATGATGCATTATTTTGGTTGGCAATAAATGTGGCACCACTGGAATGTAATATTGTAATTTAGTTGGTAATCATGTACATTGTATATAAGTTAGAAATGTTTAATTTTGTGCTAAGCAAAGGGTGCATGTACCATAATGACAAAGGGAAAGTTTCACGTAATTCTCGATGCAAATATATTTGTTCTGTTCATACTTAATTCTTTTGCACTGCCCGATTCCACAGTGTCGCCCTTTTGACCGAGGATCACCAAATGATTTCTGATGTTTCTTTCCATTCCACAGTAGACCTACCAGAGAGAGTACGATTGCAGCAGAAGTATCCAATTACAAAGACAGAGTGTGAGAAGGCATCCAGCCTTCATGACAATATCCAAAATGACCTCGGGATGTGCGGCAATGATAAACCCTTCTCTTGCTCCAAGTGCGAGAGGAGCTTCACCCAAAAAGAACACCTCATTTTCCACCAGAGAATCCATGAAGGAAACAGGCACTATTCCTGCACCGAATGTGAGAAGAATTTCAGTGTAAAACCAATCCCACTGAAGCCCCTAAACACCCATGTGGGAAACAAATGAGGCGTATTCCTGCTTTTGAGCATGTAGACGACTTGGAAACGTTAGCCTCTTCAGACACCACGTTCTTCCATTAGTGCATAACTGGATCAATTATTTAGAATTCAATCAGCAGTCAACTTTAATTAGAACTGTGGACAGCAGTGTAAGTAATTTAATGCCTCCATAATGTCTAATGTCCCAAAACACCAATGTCTTTTTGGATCCTTAGAGAGTGATGGGTTCTGCCTTTGTCTCTGAAAGGTCCTGCAACACGCCAGTGGATTCTGTGGAATGTAATAACATGGTCACCGTTTTCCTTTTGCAACTTTCATTTGGGGTCTTCTGGAGCTTCTGGACCTGCAAGAATCATGGCAAAGACATGAGGACACCTCTTGATGCTCTGAAGGTGGTGGTGTTCGGTCTCTTGTATGGTTGTTAGACTCAGAGTGTTAGCGCCCCATTGGTGAACTTGACCTGGGATGAAGGGTGTCTGTTTGATACCCTACCCGTAGGTTTGGAATATCTGACTTAGTTTCAGACATGTATCTCTTTGTGTGTCTTTAACCCTCATGAGTGCATTGGAGTGTGGAGACTGAAACCTGGAGATGCTAAGCTTTCTGAGATCCAGAGTCGTCACCATCCCACCCTTAACCAGCAGAATTTGGAAATGTACTCTGTTACCAGTTGCTACTACTGGTTGGCAGTAGCGGTCAGTGGTGGGAGTGCCGCCGGCGCTGACGTGGGGCGGGGAGGGCAGGGGTAGTAAACTACGGATTACGGCGGATTACAGGTAAGTAAACATATAAATAAATAAAACGAATTTCGTTTCTCGCGCCGCATCGCCAAATGCAATGCAGCGCGAGAAACGAAATTCGTTTTATTTATTTATATGTTTACTTACCTGTAATCCGTCGTAATCCGTAGTTTACTACCCCCCTGCCCCTCCCCCGCCCCACGTCAGCGCCCGGCGGCACTCCCACCACCGACCGCTACTGCTGGTTGGTTACTGGGGTAACCATACTTTAGTTTGCATTCATATTTCGTCTTGGCAGCAGCCATGGGAGGTCTGGTTCTTATACATAACTCCCTTGGCTACTACTAAAGTGAAATAACTTTCATTGACCTTGCATTCTGGGTAAAGCTACTGTCAGATTAGCAGCTTGTGGTAAACATTGTCCAGCAGGGGGAAAAGGGGACTTTATAATCAGAGCATTTCACCTTACCCTGAGCAGAATGGGCTAATATTGATAAAGTCCTTTTGCTCGGGCTTGGGCAAAGGTATTTGCGCACGCTTTGCGCACCCCCGGGGCACTTTGGTATTACAGAAGGGACCGCAGACGCTTGTGCGACCCCTTCTGTAATACCAATAGTGCTGGCGCACATAAAGCGCCAGCGCTATCTTCATGGGGGCGTTCCCTCATTTGCAGGAGGCCGTGCCCCATGCAAATAAGGGAATCCCTTTGCCTCTGCGCCCGCGCTGTATTACCGATGTGGGCGCAGAGGCAAGGAAGCCCTCAGGAGCCGCACTGATTGATGGCAGCCCTCTGCAGAGGGTAAAGGGGGTCCCATGGACCGCTCAGACATACCCTTGCATGCGGATGCAGTCACTCACTGCACCCGCATGCAAGGGGATCTCTTATCCCCTTTAAAAGTGCAGGCGGGTTGCCACCTGCACAGTGAAACACGGCGCGGCTGTAAAGCAGCTGCTCCGTATTTCATGTGTATGCGCTGCCCCCAGGGCAGCACAAGTTCGTGGATGCCCTGGGGGCAGCGCATTCCCCATAATGTGGCATGCTATCCTTCATTGCGCCGGGCGCACCTTTTTAAAGGTGCGCACGGCGCAATGAAGGAAAATGCGCAGAATGTGTAATGTGGCCCCAGGAAAGAAATAAAAACGACAGAGGCTAGAACCAAAATGCCAAAGAGTTCATAAAAAATGAAATAGGGTGGCTGCAAACAAAGGAGGACTAATATCTAGAGCAGAGCACAGCAATCACCGGCAGTCCGTTTGACATGGGTAGGATAGATGCAAAACTTTCAGATGTATATACCACCATATGGCATCAGACTTTGTTTACTCAAGACTATTTTAGTGGGTGTGTTTGTGTGCTGCAAAATCTACCTCTGAAATATGATTTCACGGTCATTTATCAGGAGTATTGGATACTTTGTTTATGCATTGGCTCATTAGAGACTTTTTTTATATGTTGACCGAGGTCCCTTAGTTTATATGTCTAGATACTTTACGTGTGGGCTCAGTGCCCTTAGTTTACAGCTTTAAAAGCCATGATTTCTTGTTGCTTAGGGTCATATATTTACAACATTTTTATACTTTACACATTGGGTGAGTGTTCCATTGTTTATAGTAGTAGCTTATTCGTTTTTCCCCCCCTTAGATTTTGCATAATTTTGCTCTTGTTTTATTCTATGTTACAGGAGGCAAATCATATTGTTAGTAATTTTCTGTTATTAAATACTTTTCAACATTTCAAATATTTGAAGTACTTCTTTTCAGTTGATAAAATATGCTGTTAAAACCAATTTATCAATGTAGTGGGGTGTATTGGAATGGACTCTGACTCTACTACAAACGTGTTTTTAGTGCACAGAAGATGACGAAGGAATTAATTTTTTCATTGTATTTTCCCTGTTTTTTGGTGATCTGTTGCTCGACTCTTTTTGCTGCCTGTTTTCCAATAGCAGTGACACAGATAAGTTATTAAGATCCACAGGCCATGGAGGGCCAAAGTCTCCATATCACAAGGTGTCCCATGTCAGATGTGGGATGGTACAGGCCTTTCCATGCGTTTAATCTGGTTGAGTTTTCTAAGAAGGGTGAAGTCAGGTGGTTGTGATGGGTGATACTAATGTTAATGTTAAACAGACTTATAAAGCGCACTATCACACCATGGGCATCCTGGCGCTGACCTACACTAACTCGAACATTTACATATGATTAATTATTTGGATGACAATGAAGGTTTACAGAACTGTGATGGCCAACCTGAAGTGCACGAAAAGCATTTGGTATACTTAGTGAGTGAAAATGATACAGAAGTGCCTGAAAGTTTTAGTTTTAGGATGAACTGATAGATATGAATTTCCTGTTTGTAATCAAGTGTCTGAATGCATATATGTTGTATTTATAAATGGCGAACCTAGCCCAAAGGCAGCTGAGTTCTGTTCCAGGGTTCAATGCAAAGACTCACACAGTGTGTGATTGGATAGGGAACAGGTTTCCAAGAGCAAAATTAGACTATTATTACATCATTATGTATTATTCTTTAAATAGGTGTGTTATCATATCCTTCCTAAATTGAAGCAGGGATTGGGGTAGTCCTGATGGATATAGGGGTGTCCTTCCAGATTCTGGGTGCATGGATAGAGAAGATCTGTTGCACTGTTTCTTCTTTTTTGCTCTACTTTGTCTCTTGTCTGATGGCTTTTGGCTGCATGTGCGCCAAGAGCTGCTGGAGAGGTTGAGCTTGTTTATCAGAAAGGCAGAGGTGACTTTGTGGGTGATGCAGTCATCATAGTGGGGGTCAGGTGGTTATATTTCTTTGGGCCCTCGATGACTGCATTTAAGATGACTGTTGCATTTAAGATGCCCTTAATGGGGGCATTGTGGAGTATAGGACAATGGAGTACACCATTGCCATGGTTCCGATGTGGGCTTGACCAGTAGCTCTGAAATCACTGTTAGAGAGGAATGGTTTTGCAGCATGAATCCTTTTCTGGATTCTCCTGCTGGGCATTATTGCACCATGTAGTGGTTGGGTCCGGAATCTTCTTGTAGTCCTCTTTCCATTTTTTGTTGTTGGGTGTAGTCTGCAGCATTTTGTTGCTGTGTCTGTCCTCCTATGACGTCAGACGTATGCCCCAGAAGCCCCTGTGCATGGTCGCCATCTTCAGATTCTTTTTTCTGCCGTTTAGTTCTGGAATTAACTGCTGGAACTCCGAATGTGCAGAGAGATTTCACCACTAACCTACGGATCATTGATCAAATAGAAAGAGAAAGCAAATATCAGACGGTGAAAACACCAAAAATACAGAAGAACACCGAATTAGGGGATGGAAGGAAACCAGACACTGCATAAGTCATCGACCATGCAGTCGGAGAATGCACAGGGGGGAGAGAACCACCACAGGACACGGAAAATGCCCCCTTTAGGTTTTGACCCCAGTGCCACTGACAGTTTGCACAGAAAGACAACCACGAAGTCTGCAACCTCTGCCTGCCGAGGGACCACAGCACTAAGACCTGCGAAGCGTGCTCTGAATTCAGGTCTAAGACCTTGAAAGCAAGGGGGAAACAAGCGAAAACACCACACAAGCATGCAGACCCAAAAGATGGGGGGCTCATCGCTGCGGGAACTCCAACTGTCAAGTGATGAAGAGGACAACACCGAGGAATCAAAAGTGGCACAGGCGAATGGCTCAGATGCTGAAGTAGAGGGGGATGGCAAAACCGAGACCAAACAGCTGACAAAAAAGCCCAAGATGGGGAGGTCATTGAAAACAGACCCAGGTAATGTCTACAATACATTCCGGGGCTGAGCCAAAAATTTCAGCCTCAAAGCCACATAAGACTACCTCAGCAATGAAGCACTCGGCGACCAAAGGGAAGTCAAGGCTAAAAGAACACCAGGGGCCCCAAAAGGTAGGCACCAATGGCGATTGGTCCTCAGAGAAACCCTCGGAGTCAGTGTCAAAAAGAGACAGTGAGAAGGAAAGATCAAAGGAGTCAGCAGTGGCGCTGGACTTAAGGCAAAGGTCATTCAAAACCACTGATGTCGAAGATCAAACCCTCAAAATTGAGAGGAAGAAAAGATGGCTTGCGGCAGAAATGGCATCGATACTACAGAAAAAGAAGGATTTCCATGTGCAATGAAGGAATACAGGATTCCCTTGAAACTGGTAGGGTGTAGTGTAGCTCCTATTTCCCTAATAGGCTCTGCGCATTGGAATAATATATCCTATAGGTTTGACATAGGACTAAGGTCAGTATGTCCCTATCGAGTATATTAAACTTAATTACTTGTGCCAGCTAGCTCAGAGGCCACTAGAAACTCCTTGACAACAAGAAGGGAGTAGTTTCTGGCAGCCGCAAAACATGACCACTATGTTTCCCTTTAGAATCAGAACGTGTCCCAGAGTCGTGGAAACAATAGATAACTATTTCACTCAGCTCAAGCGTGCATGCTTAGTTTTCTCCAAGTTACACAGAAAGAAATAGACGGACGTTTCAATAAAAGATTTATTGAACAGTCTTGTTTCTGGTGTAAGTAGAATGTGCTGTTACGATCACAAGACAGTATGCGAGATAAATAATGTACAGTGTGAGCAGTAGAAATAAATAATACTGCGATAGCATTATCTTTTAGTACATATGCCTTTACATAAATAACACAGGCTAAAAATGCGAGTACTCATACGATGCGTTTCTAATCTAGTTCTACCCCAATGTACCTAACCTAACCTAGGTGTAGGGAGAGGTATGAAGTAGGTGAAGTATTCCTTACTATGGTATACTAAGAGTATGTTAAGCCTAGTATGCCAAGAGTCCCTCTAGGTTCTTGTCAGCTCCATACCTGAAGAATGAGAGAGGTAGGAATCTCTTTGCCAGACTCGAACTCCAACACCCCGCAAGGGAAGTTAGATCACTGGAAGCTGGACTCTCTGCGTGCAGGGATGACAGCGTCTTCTCAGTGCGTCAGGCCGGGAAACGGGCTCCTCTGAAGTCGAGGTCTCTAGTTTACAAGGGCTAGGGAAGGTATATTTATACCTGAGAGTACCTAAGAATGTTAGTATTGACGTGAGTCGGACAGCGAAAGACGTCATGAATGAACCCCTAAGGAATAATCGTTCATGCATAATATATGAGTCCTTGAAGAAATCAATAGTCCTGGGCTAGGGAAACTCCCGCAGCCTAAAGGTCTGTTCTTCACGAACTCGTTGTGACGTTAGGGTGGACGGATGTCAGAGACCCTGCCTGTATTTGGAGTGCACAGTTTAATGCCTAAATAAGGGCTGGGATTTTATGCCTATATAAGGGCAGGGCGAATTGTGCCTATATAAGGACATGATACTGGAAAGCCCGTTATGGACACCCTAAGAGGAATACAACACCCACTCCACTTTCGTGTATACGATAATACTAAAATGCTAAACATTTAAAATGCTAAACATAAAATGGAGTACCGCATATTTAAAAAATATTTCTTAAAAATATTAAAAAACAGTAAAAAATGCAAAAGGTACTGTACATTTGAAGCAAATGCTTTTCATTACACTACACGTGACAGAAAATGATCGATAAGTTTGTTCAAAAATCAAAGTCATTTCATGTCATGAAAATTAATGAACTGTTTTAGACACACAAGATGACTAAGTGTCTGGGGAAGCACCACCAAGTCTGTACTATAAGGCTAGTTCTACTTTAAGCAGATTGAAGTGCCATTTTCGTTCGAAAAATGGGAAAAAGTTCAATTTTGGTAGAGTTCCATGTTTTTGTAGAATGAAGGCCAAATTGTTACTGCATCTCTGGAACACTGTATGCTGAATCAGAGTCAGTTTACGGGTCTGGTGTAAACATGAGATCATCTATTTCTATAGACAAAACATCATCCACAGAAGTTGGTGTCAGTTGGAACACCTCGTGTAGTAGATTAATCGCACAGAGATGTGAAGCATCGCTTTCAGCATTGGTCGCCGCAGCAATGTTCGCGTCCGTTGTTACCTGTGTGCCTGTAGATCTTTCTCGTACCTCAGCAGCAGCCGGAAGCGTCTGTGAGATCTCAATGAATGCAGACATCAGGATTGGCAGCCTCTGGGGACAACACAGAGCATGGGCCGTTATCGGGTCCAGCAGAGTATCGATATCCGTTGGCGTATCCAATGGATATGTTAGACAGGTGTCCAACACGCATTCTATACCGCATAGCAGGCATCGTAGAACAGGTAAGATGCAATCTTGCCAGATTTGTCTGAATGACAGGAACCACGTGGTATTAAGGTCCCGTAGACGATTTATGCCCAAAAGCTGTATTATTTGCTCACGGCACTTTCGTTCAAGGAGAGCTTTCTCCATTTCGCTCGGAGTGATGTCGGCGAATAGGCTGGCCATAGCGCAATAGCAGGAAGAGAAATTGAATTCCGGCAACAAGTGCTAGAATTAATGGTATGCCACCAAACACCGAATGTGCAAAGTTTGGGATGATTCCGAGTATTGCCTGGAAAGGTGCTAACAGACCGGAGCAGATGCTCTTAAATACATGTACAATTCCGGTTGTATCAGACATATTGAAGATACGTTCTATCATTTCTACGAAATGTATAGGGCAGTTTGTACGTATTAAAGTCTGTATCTCAGCCGAAGTCCTTGCAACTTGTAGATCATAGGTTTCTTTGGCCGAGGTCAAAGGCACTGTTTGCTGTAAAAGCATGGCTTTCATTCTGCTCAAAGTATCAAATCTTATAAAAGAGACGTTCAGCGAAGGCCATAGAGGCGACTCCCTGACTGTGTCTATTGGGGCAAACAATACTTGCATACAGCAAGTGACCCTGGAGTTGACCGTTACTAGATATGGGATGCCTGGCAGCATGCCGCAGCAACTCTGATCATTCAACATGAGGTAACTCCCATTAGAAAGTTGTCCAAACGTTGGATTAATCACAGCAGCTGGTGTACCCTGCTGATGGCAAGACAAATTTGCCACAGAACCATTACAAGCCCCGTGTAAGGAAATGTCCTGATATATAAGCGAACCGCTTAGTGCACGTTTACAGTTTGTACCACTCAAAAACACTTCACGATCCCCACTCCAACATCTATATGTATACGGTAAATCCCAAGATGTCTTAATGTATTCCTTACCCAACCTTTCATATTTGCCTGCTTGCATTTGTCTGAGGCAATACTGAAACTGAAAAGTAGTCACAGGTAGTGTGATTTTGCCATGAATAAGCCATTCTGTAGCTGGTTTTTCTGCCACTGTGAATGGTAATTTTTCCAGTTTTTCAATGCTCAGCACTGTATACCTTGCTCCTCTTTGTGCCAATTCGATCTGTTTATCAGTGAGATTGTATTCTGCAAACAGAGCCGTTGTGTTGATAAAACGCCAAGGCACATAGCCCGCTCGCAAAGATTGCAGCGTCCAGCTTAATAACACAATAGAACGTAATTGAGACTTGCCTTGTTGTAACATCGCCAAATCTTGTTCTAGTATGTCGGTAGCAGAGGATACAATGCCGTCCAGTGAATATATTCTGGAGGACAAAGTTGTTAACCCATTGCCTTTACATAAATAACACAGACTAAAAATGCGAGTACTCATACGATGCGTTTCTAATCTAGTTCTACCCCAATGTACCTAACCTAACCTAGGTGTAGGGAGAGGTATGAAGTAGGTGAAGTATTCCTTACTATGGTATACTAAGAGTATGTTAAGCCTAGTATGCCTAGTATGCCAAGAGTCCCTCTAGGTTCTTGTCAGCTCCATACCTGACGAATTAGAGAGGTAGGAATCTCTTTGCCAGACTCGAACTCCAACACCCCGCAAGGGAAGTTAGATCACTGGAAGCTGGACTCTCTGCGTGCAGGGATGACAGCGTCTTCTCAGTGCGTCAGGCTGGGAAACGGGCTCCTCTGAAGTCGAGGTCTCCTCTAGTTTACAAGGGCTAGGGAAGGTATATTTATACCTGAGAGTACCTAAGAATGTTAGTATTGACGTGAGTCGGACAGCGAAAGACGTCATGAATGAACCCCTAAGGAATAATGGTTCATGCATAATATATGAGTCCTTGAAGAAATCAATAGTCCTGGGCTAGGGAAACTCCCGCAGCCTTAGGGTCTGTTCTTCACGAACTCGTTGTGACGTTAGGGTGGACGGATGTCAGAGACCATGCCTGTATTTGGAGTGCACGGTTTAATGCCTAAATAAGGGCTGGGATTTTATGCCTATATAAGGGCAGGGCGAATTGTGCCTATATAAGGACATGATACTGGAAAGCCCGTTATGGACACCCTAAGAGGAATACAACAAGGGGAGAAAGAAGACCATGGCGAGCTTGAGCCACCAGCTACCCTGAGCCACAAGAAGAGGAGGAAGAGCTGTTCCCCTGTGATGAGAAAGACATGAAAGACCAGGGAATCTTCCAAAATGCCAAAAATGGCATTGAACAGTGGTAGGGCCTCGGGATAGACTCCCCAGAGGAGATGATAGACACATACACCTCGAGAACATCACCACCTGACAACATTGCTATGTACAATGCAGTCTTAAAGAAACCAATGGACAGGTATGAGGTACAGCTAGAAGAAGAGAGGATGCAGGCCTGTTTCCTCCTAGAGACCCTTCTACCATCTCAGAGCAAGAACTAACAAGATCATCATTCTGCCAAGCATCCTGGATCAAGGAAGGGAAGATTTCAGGGAGTCCGCATCATGAAAGGTAGTAACCCTATAAATGAGAAGTAATGGAGAACAAGAGGGTGGAGATGGTATGCCGAAAAGTCAAGAGAGAAGCTTTGAAACAGTGTAGAATCGCAAACTCGAATGCACTTCTCGACCTTTACGCCAACAGCCACTGAGCCGAAGTTGGAGAGCTTCTAAAACACTCCCTAGAGCTGTTCCAGAAACGGAAAGCAGCACTGGTAGAAGAGGGGAAAGTAATAGCAAAAACTTGCTTAAAGTCTGCCTTGGATGCAGCGGACATGGCCAGCAGACAGATGGTTACAGGAACATCAATGAGAAGGTACGCCTGGCTGCAGGTGTCCAGATTCCAAAATGAGGTTCAGGCAAACATCATAAATACACCTTTACAGGAGAGAACCTATTTGGACCAGTTGTAGACCACACCCTACAAAATATTAAAAAAGACAATGACACGGCAAAGGTCAGGAGCATTACAGCTCCAGGGTCAACCCAGAAAGGGAACAAACCCAACAAGAAGACCAGCGTGCCGATGAGGGTTACAAAGCACTACAATGCAGACACCTTACCTACAGACAGCCCTACAACAAGGGCTACAGCAACAGTGGCGGTTCCAACAAACACAACACCAGCCCTTTCTGGGCAGAGCAGGGGGAAAGAGCAACCCTCCAGAGAAGCAAGCTCCTCCAAGTGAATGCACCTACCAAACGCCTCACCACGTAACACCAGTGGAGAGCAGAATACAGGCCTTCCTGCATGAATGGACGAAGGTTACCTCAGTCAAATGGATACTCAACATCATCCAACACACCTACTGCATAGAACTCATAAAAAAAGATCACCGGAGACAACCAAGAACAAGACCGCACACGAAGGAAGAGAACTACTGTATAAGAAAGCAATAAAGAGAGTGCCCAGAGCAGAAGTCAACCAAGGGAAGTACATACTTCCTCACCCCAAAACCAGACAAGCCTCTAAGACCATCCCTGGACCTCTGCTTCTTAAGCACGTTCATAAAAACACAAAATTCAAAATTACCACAATGCAAGAGGTCATCCAGTGGCTGCGAGTAAGGAACTACATGACAACCATAGACTTCAAAGACGCCTATCTACACATTCCCGTGATTCACACACATAAAAATTATCTATGGTTTGTTGTCAACAAAAACCACTACCAATTAAGGGTGCTCCCCTTCGGAATCAAGTCAACACCCAGAGTCTTCACAAAGAGCCTAGCCCACCCGAGAAATAAGGGGATACATGGGTACCCATACCTAGACGACTGGCTAATAAAAGCAAGCTTGTACTCACAATGCAAGAGGAACACCAGGGCATTCATAGGCACACTCCACAGACTGTGTTTCATGATAAACCAGGAAGAGTCTTCAATGAAGCTGGAAAGAGACAAGATCTTGCTTGGGGCAAGTATCACCACTGTCAGAGTGAGAGACTTCCCGACTCCCAAGAGGATTCAAGCAATGTAGCACAAGCTCCTCTACCGCAAGGGTCAGAAGAAGAGGATGATGGGCATGATGGCCTCATGCATCGCGCTGATCCCACATGCAACATTACATATGAGACCACTGCAAGAGTGGATCCACAACCAATGGTCACAGGAAATGGGGAGTTGTTTGTAACGCAAAGAGTAGAAGAGGAGATGAAATGTTAGAGCATAGACAATATGACAGTGGAAACACCTTTCACACAACTAACTCCAACAGTGACAATCACCACAGTTGCATCCCACACAGGATGGGGGCACCAATGAGGAACTAAAAATCGAGGTGCGATGGAAGGCAGAAGAAGCAATCCAGCACATAAATGTCCTAGTGCTAAAGATGGTCTTCCTAGTCCTAAAGGCTTCCAGCTGCAGGTGAAGGGAAGGATGGTGCTAATCCAGATGGACAACACAAACGTGATGTTCTACCTGAACAAGCATGAAGTAAGAGGGTCACACGTGGTGTCCAAACTAGCCCAACAGATGGGCCATTCAGAGAGAAATAACCATAATAACGTTACATCTGGCAGGCGTAGAAATTGGGGAAGCAGACAGACTTAGCAGACAGGCATCCATCTCACACAAATGATAACTGAATGATCCAGTGCTTCAAGATGTCTGCGCCTGTGGAGTACCCCAGACATTGATCTTTTCGCTACCCTGGACAATGCAAAAAGCCAAAACTTTGCATCCGGACACCCCCAATCCCAGAATATTGTCCTGTCAATAGACTGGTCGGGGAGATTTGCATATGCCTTTTCACCGATTTCCCTCATACCTCTAGTCATACGCAAGTGCAAGATGTCAAAAATGTCACTGATTCTAATTGCCCCACTGCGGGCAAGACAAGCTTGGTTCTGAGACCGAGTGGAACTGGTGCAAGGAAATGTAAGAAAGCTACCAGAATCACAAGACCTTCTCCATGCAAGCAGGCACGATTCACCACCCAGAAGCAAGCATCCTGAGCCTAGCAGCCTGGCTCCTGAGGACATAAAGTTTGGACATTTGAACCTACCTAAACGATCCATGGGCATCCTCAAAGAAGCTAGGAGGGCAAACACTAGGTGTGCTACACAGAAAAATGGCAGCAGTATGTCTTGTGGTGCAGAGACAATGGAATGTTCCACAGCAGAACAGAGGGCACCACAGCGATCAGATACCTCATGTACCTGTTATTTAATGGACTGGTGTATGCCTCACTGAAGGTACACTTAGTGGCAATAGTAGCCTACACAAGGGGACATATAGGTAGGAGCCTCTTCGCAGCTACACGTATCAAGCGGTTCCTAGAGGGGGCAAAGAGAATAGCTCCGCCCAGGTCAAAACCAATGCCAATGTGGAACCTCAATCTGGTATTGACACAACTCATGAAGGCACCCTACTAACCGCTGCACAAGGCAGAGCTACAATTCCTAACCTTGAAGGCCGCCTTCCTAATAGTGATCATGTCACTGCGCAGGGTAAGCAAGCTGCAAGCACTAACCATCCAAAAGCCTTACTTACAAATTCAGAAAGACAGGATAGTCATGTGGCCTAATCCACGTTACCACCCCAAGGTCATATCTCAATTCCACATGAACCAAACAATTCAACTGCTAGCCTTCTTCCAACAACCAAAGACACAAACTGAAAAAGCTCTGCATACACTAGATGTGCGCAGAGTCATCATGTACTAATTGAAAAGGAAAAGAGAGAAGCCAGCTCTTCATGCCCTTTGCGTACTCTAGGAAGGGCTCACCAGTGACAAAGATCACCATTGCGAAGTGGATAGGTCAAACAATTCAATTAGGCTATCAAACAGTGGGCTTGAGCTTGGAAACAAAGTAAAGGGCACACTCCACAAGGAAGAAAGCGCTCATAGCAAATGTGCCCTTGAACAAAATATGTATGGTGGCCACACAGTCATCAGTCCACACCTTCACCAAACACTATTGCTTAGACTTACAAGGAATCAGAAGTGGTCCAAAGAGTACTGAAACATCTGTTCACAAACTCAAACTCATTTTTGACACCACAACCAGGAGGGACCAGGGATACCGCTACAAAATCGATGCACAGCATGTGAATGCAGAAAATGATTCATGCTGCAAATCCAAATGGTTACTTACCAGTAGGAGTTGTTTTGCAGCTTGGAGAGTTTTCTGTATTCACATGTGACCCTCCACCTACCCATGGAAAAAATGAGGTGAGATTAAGAGGATAGGGCCTATGCAACGCTAAAGACACAGAGGAAGGCAAGGGACACAGAAAAGTCACCAAATGGGGGAGGGCCAGGGGGGAATCTGAAGATGGCGAGCACGCACAGGGGGCCTCCAGGGTATACGCCTGACATCATCAGAGGATGGACACAGCACCAAATGGCTACAGACTATGCACAACAATAAAAACAAGCATTTGCAATGCAATTGGTCTCGGCTTTGGGACCTTATAAGTATTTAGAAATTGCAACACATTATTTTTGGTGCCACAACATCTACTGTTCTTTAACGTGGAAGCTTTGACACTACTAGGCACATTAATGTACTGCATTGAGAAGTACTTATCTAAAGTGTTATTTTTGTACACCTGTTAGTTTGAACTCGTATATCTGGAGTGCCTTCATACACAACATTTTAAATAATAAGCAAGCCAGGTGTGTTCAAATAAATAAAAAATAAACTGGTAGTACAGGAAGCAAATAGTTGGGAGTAGTACAATCTCTACAAGGCAATCCTAAAAAACTGAACATTGTCCAAACATAAATAGTGAAGAAAGAAAAGCGTTCCTGTACCCTAGAATATCTGTAATGGTTTGTAAATGCAGAGACACCCGGACCAGGCAAAGAAATTTGCACTTGGCATCATTCTGTGTTTGATGCGCGAGGCTGTGAAAGTCCAGACACAAACGCACAACTCCAACGTGTCTGTCAATCGACGAGAAACACACCAGATAAAACCAGAGATTGAAGAGCTATGCAAGTATTACACACAGAATCATACAGTGAGATTCAGGAATACATGTTTGAAATCCATGCTAGATGCCTTATTGTTGGTAGCCTGAGCTAAGCAGATCCTAGACTTTGTTAACGTAGGACGCTAAGCTGTTGCTCACATGCTCTTCTCTTTTCACTCCATCCTTGAGACGTACTTCCATGCTGCTGCGCCAAGCTTGGAGCCAGGGCCAGTTTTAGGGCAGTGCAACCAGTGCGGCCGCACTGGGCGCTGACCTGGAGGAGGGGCGCTGTCCTCAGCTGGGGGCGCTTTGTTTAGCAATAACTTATGATTTAAAAGCAGCTGATGCAGAGTTCCTTGTGCATCCAGATTTCAGGCAGCAATATAAATGTCAATATAACTCTTGCAATTAATGTTCCTGCTAGAGAGAGACATCAGAGTTTTGTCTAGTGGCAGTTTTGACTCGCCATAAAGTAGCGCAAAGGGTTCATATGCCTGCTGCAAACAACAGATCTGTATTTAAAGTGGATAGCTCAGTGGATAAGTAAAGCCAGCATTTACCAGCGCTTTAAAACAAATGAATTGTATGTGAGAGAGGGGCTATGGGGAGATGAGGGATACTTTTGCTGGGTGGTAGTGAGGGAATCTGGGAAGAGGTGGGGGGGGGTCGCTAAAAAGGATTGCCGCACCAGGCGCCACCAGCCCTGCTTGGAGCACATTAACAAATATGGAATAGGATGTAGCAGTTATTCAACCAGGCATCCAGAATGAACACATCAATAGGATCATTGAGATACAGGCAAGAACCCCAAAATGGGCAGAAACAGTATTTGTGCTCATTAAAGCAACATCGGCTATTAAAAGCAGAGCAACACTGTGCTCCCTCCTGTTTCTGCGTGGGTACCTGAGCATTTGTACATTTAACAGAAAGAGAAACGAATGACACGATACACAGGCACACAAAAAGGTTTACCCTTGTGTTAGGCCTCCTGCTTCTGCCCAAATATCCTCTCCAATGTATTGCCCTTTAATGCCCTAATAGAACAGCTGTTACACTCCATATAGATTACCATCAAAAAGTAAATATGGCGTACATACACACCTTATACTTAGCATCAAATGTTCCTGCAGCTGTCTAATTGGCCCTTGTTGCACAGTTAGTCCACGGTGGGCAAGAAAAAAAAAGCTATTCTTCGAAAGCATAACAGGGCACAGGGTAATATGATTTGATTTGATTGGTAAATTTGTATAGCGCACGAATGCCCGGGGGCGTCTTGGCGCTAGAGTTGGTAGGACAAAGTGATCCTGTTATAATATACCGGCTACCTAATTAACTGTGACACTGGGGCATTTAGAAACAGAAGATATGATAACATGTCCCACCGGGGCATTAATGAGCATAGGGCACAAGCACATATTTTAACAAGGCATTAACAAATACTGACCGTCCTTACGGTTTGTTTTGCCACTTTGGAAAGGCTGTTCCAAGTCTGTACATTTCCAGAAATGTATTTAGTTTTTAAAATGACTGTCATTTTAGATGTTAACCCTCTTATCTGGTAAACCTCAGGGTCCAGCACGTTACCACTGTTTTTCCTGTCACGAGAATGTGTTTGGAGACGTGATCACAGAGATGGAGTGGGATAACTTGAAGATGTAAAACTACTTGATTAGAAACAGCAAAGCAATTAAATTACTGACAACTAGAATCGAGGATGCATATTAGCGACCAGAGGGTTGAGGCAAAGACAGTCCGCATTTGCCAATCTGTTATGTGGGAGGTTAATACTGGTGCAGGAAACCAAGGAGTACACCCCTCTCTACTCCATAATTGGAAAAATCCAAATTAACATAAAACATAAAGGTGGTTCCGCACACAACAATACAGTCAACTGAATTCAAAGTAGAGGACAGTCTCAATGTGCACACAGAAGAATTTCGGATTCCATGATGTGTCTTTTCCAAGAAGAGTTCTTTATTGTGTTTTTTACAAAGATAAAATCCAGTAGCCGACGCGTTTCGTCCCAAAAGGGACTTCTTTAGGGCTCCACAGTATGAAAGCGACTTATCCAATTCCAAGTTTCTTTAAAAAAGATTTCTATCCCGTAGACACACAATTAATATGGTGTATTCCTGTCCTTAATGTGTGGCCACAGCAGTGCCCAGGACTTCTAGCTGCAGGGCCGACTCAGAGGCTCAGCCGGGCGCGGCCGGTGTCTGACCCGCACCGGTGAGAGCCTGCCCCATGCAGCCGGCGCTGACTCAGGTGTGCATCATATCTGGGGCAGGAGCAGCGCGTGCCACATATGCATACAGATTTATTTGACAAATAGCTTCAAATAAAAAAACAAAAAAACATAAATAACTCAAGTACTGTCCGGTAAAGGAGAGTGAGAATTGCAATTGTTGTGAGGCGCCTTCATGCACACACGGGAACAGTCGTAAAGCGCCCCTTAATTCGCCCCCAGCAGCAGACATTAAAGGCAGTTCGGAGTCACCTTGAGGCGTTGGGAGGTTACGTGAAAGCTGCTCGGCAGATGCCAGGGGGATTACCCGGGCTAAAACCTTGCAGAAGTAGTCAAAGAACACGTATTTACTAATTTGCTAATTACGTGACCACTACCATGACAATGTGTCAGACAGCCTTAAAAATCATGCCGCTTAGCTTAGACACTGTTTTGCGTTTACTTTGTGTAATCAGGCGAGAAGACGTATTTGACCAGCTTGGACCAACTCTGAAATGCCTCACTGTCTGACCTCCCGTTACGCGAAAGACGCTACTGTGCCCACGACACAGCGCCAGCGCTTAACTTGAGCTGGTGGGTGCAGGTGGGGCCCTCCAGCACTCAGTTTTGGGAACTGGCAGCTTTTTTTCCTCAGCAGACTTTCTTTCAGAGCAAGAGAAAAAAAATCAGGAGCGCTTGTGAAAAACGCTCGTGAAAAGCACTTGGAGCGGTCTTTAAAAGCGCTCGTGAAAAGCGCTCTTAATGAAATAATACAAAAGTAGTGCAGAAACAATGCCTTAAAACGGCCGCTGCGTAGGTCCATGAGTAGTAGGGCTGATCGCTTAGGGAGGGCAAAACATGGAAGAGGCATGATGTATGCATGACCTTCACAAATGGGGAGGAGGGAAAATAGAGCGATGGTGGTGCCAGCAAATGCAAAGCCTTTGGGCGGGCAGGATGCCCAGAAGTAGATACTGCAGGTCTCGGTTCGAGACAACGCATGCGTGCCTTCTAGCGCCGAGGCCTAAAAAGGAGGAAAGAGGACTAACAAAAAGATTCCGGACCCTACCACTAGATGTCGGAATAATGCACAGCATGTGAGTCCAGAACACTCTTCTAATCGCAAAACTACTTCTACTGGTAAGTAACCATTTCACTTCACTTTCTTTCGTAGAAAAAGCTGGTACCAAGCTGTCATAGTTCTTTTGGGGATGTGTTCCTTCAGGATGATATCCGTGTTAAAGATGAATCTGAGACTTTGCTGCATTGAGCGAAAGGTGAGGCTCAACTGCGTCCCAGTTCATGTTGTTGAGCCAAGTTTGGACTAGTTGTTGCTGTGCTATGATTATGTTTTAATCATAGTAAATGCAGAACCTAAAGTATAACAACAGTGATCTCCAGTTATCCCATCTCAGGCCTGAGTAGCTTTGCCAATGTCATATTTTTCTTTTTTTTTGTGTACTGAGACTGGTTGTCTTGCTGGTATAACACTAAAAGCAAAACTAGAAATACTAGAATGCAAATGCTGAAACCAACAATGAGTGAGCTACTCACACCTATGGTTGAACTATTTGAAAACTCTGAAATATCTCCTTATGGCTTCAGGTATGGTAAGCACCTTGTTTCACATGAATAACACCCAGTAGTACACATTAACCATTGCATGCACTTCCAACACAGCACAGATATGACTTGTAGTTGGGTATCAACTTGTTTGCAAGAACACGTATTATTAATCAGACTTGCAACCTCTAGCCGTAGAGACTAGTCCTGATATCACGTACACATCCAGTGCGGCACAGATAACCAATTAAGTAAGTTAATCACAGTGTTCACGACAACAAGGTCCACCAAAACATGCACACATTATCCTTCAATAGAACAATTAAGATATAACTCTGTACATACCTGAAACCTACCCTAGATATGCAGTTAATTCACCATTATGGCTTTCCGGAGCACTTGTGCCACTAGATATCTTCCACACATATACATCTGCTGGACAAAGGGCACACATACCAGCCTTGAAACTGTAAGTAGTTTGGTACCACCCTTCACTCTTACAGGAAACATTCAACTCACTAAAGTTGATACATTCACATAAAAGATGCACGTTCCTCCTTGCCCTTCTAACCACATTTTTCACATAACCAAATTACACTCTAGTCTATGAAGGAAAGCTCAGAAACACTTGGAAATTTAACACTAAGATATCAAATGCAAAATGATGCCCTATCAGTGATAGTTTGGACACTTTGCAAATGTCATTTAACAGTAAAAATTAACTAAACTCAAATAAAGGCCTTCATACTCATGGTTTTCATTTGCCCCTTAACATGATGATGACATTCTAACAACGGGTAAGCTTGCAAGGAATTGTAGTCCTTTACATGAAACTACCAGATTTTGCACACCTATAGGGGCATTGTGAAAAGCCAGGACTGGCTGGAAGATATTTGTTTGGGAATTAATATCCTGGGTCATGTAGTAGAAATAGAGAAGCGTTGCACAAGTAATGGCAGTCACCCAGTATTTTGCATTGACGAATGACCCCACATCAGCTGTATCTTAGACATGATTGTTCAATATAAGTACAGAGCAGGCTGTTCCACGTACAGATTGGAGTCAAGTACAAACTGAAGTCATGTCTCCTCAGATGTGCTTTGGTGCAAATGCATTTAGATACAAATCTTGACTGTATGTTCTGCTTTTCAAGAGAACAACACGTCCTTTCATGTAAGTGCTTCTCTGCATTTCCAGATAGCAAGAATATGAATTTGTGTTCTCCAACTCTAGGTATAACCAAGACTCAATTTATTTTCTTCTTTACTGCAGTTTTTGTGTCTTTTCCATAATATGTCTGTGTATTTTGCAATTTCTCCTTACTTTCCAGACTCCTGTTCCATACAAAATAGATACACATTTTTTCAGTGATATAAAGTTTGTTCTAAGCATTCAGGGCCTGATTCACAAAGGTATACTTACACATTTGTGTAAGTTTACTCTTTTTCAGTATTCACAAAACTGCAATTTGATAGTAAGTTTACAAGTGCAGAACTCTCCACATAAAAATAGAGCTGTCCTACTGCCTACCTAAAGATGCTACTATCCTACTGCACCCACTCACACTGCTACTTCATAAAATCGAGTGTAATTGAGATTGGCAGGCTGGTTAAGGCTTATCTTTTACACAAACGTTGTGGCTGACAGTGTGGGACTGTAACACACAAACACCATGCTGCTCTTCCGCTCAAAGTGGTCAGTATGTCCATATGTGTCTGGATTGTTGATTGGCATTGTTCTGGTCAATGGCAGGGGGTTTCTGAGGTGCATCCTGGCATTGACTGGTCAAAGCGGGGACACCTTGCACTTGCCTCTGTGTGCCATGTTATATCCTTGACTGTCTTTTAGGGATGCTAGGGCATCAATTGGCATTATTGTGTAACCTGAAGTTGTGTTGTCTAAAGCCGTACGCTTTCATTATGTGACAGAAAATAAACATCCTTGTGACATGATGGGAGGGATACAAGTGGAAGAGATTGTAGGGACAAACATCTGCATACTACCAGATTAGTTGCACTACTCCCTATAGGTCTGTCTTTGCAGCATAGCCTTCAGCATGAACATTTGTTGCTACTTATTAAAAATATGCATAGGGTTTTTTTTGATTTGCCAGAGGTGTTTTGCTCTCTTCCATATAGTTGGCTGTTTGGTGTATCATTCCACCTCCTAGATAATTCTTGCACTGCAGTGCTTGAGGAATTATTTTTACACCTAAAAGTGCTCTTAATCATTCCACATTAAGTCCCAGATATACAAAGCCTTTTTGTTGCACAATTACAGGGTTTCCAACCAGAAGAGGACTTTTTACAATGGACAAAAGTCTTTTGATGAGTTAAAGACTGTTTGAAGCATTTATTGCTGTAGATACACATGCTCACCATATTCCTGCCATGTTGTGTTGATCATGGACCTTTGCAAGTTCTTTTTCTATTAAGAAGTTTCGAGTCGCATTATACAGTGTGGCTCCCCTCATAGCCCCAATACACCAAAACAAACGCCACCCCTGATTGTTTTTTCCTCCTGCCATTGGGTTTGGGCATTCCAGTGCCAGCTCCTGGATCATCATGTCTTTTCCAGGATCTTCAGTGCCAGTTGCTGAGGATTCCTTCCCACTGGATCAGCGACCTCATAGGACTCAACTTTCTCGAAACAATTGTTTTGTGAATGGCTGATGAGGGAGGGTGTTAAGCAGAAGATGCCCTTCAAAATCTGCCCTCATAGTAATTTCATATTTCCCTGGTCTGACCAGCATCAGGTCTGTAACCTTTGCTTGTCTCTGGAGCACGAGGAGTCGACCTGCTCAGTGTGCAGGGCCTTCAAATGTAAGAAGTCCATCTGCTACTAACGTAAACGATGCTGGGTCGTCAAGTACATCACTGGCACCGAGGGGGAAGAACCTGGCTTTTGGGTTATCCAGTCAGCACAGGAAGAACAAAGCCGGGATGTTCTGTTTTCCGATACTTTGAAGGCAGAGAAGGAATAACTCCCTTTGTGCCAGAGTACAGGCCCCAGAGTAAAAATGCCTTTTAGAGCCTCTATTCCACCACGCTGCTCACACGACGATGAACCCTCAGGGGACCCACTTGAAAGTGTACTCATGTCAAGGTTGAACACCGCTTCCAAGAAGAGCCCAACATTGAGCCATGAGGTGAGCCACAAGGGGCACCGACCTTCGTGTGCAGGCTCTGAGATCTTTTCACCCCCAGATCTTTTCACCCCCAGGCGCGCGCACACAAAGAAAATGAAAAAATAGAAAATTAAACAGTTACCGAACATGTCCTCCGCTCTGGACCTCTTCTTCCGTTGACCGCAGTGCGAACACCAGCAAACTCCCTTTACCAATTCTGGCTCTGCTCACATGCTGTTGACCAGCATGAGAGCAGCACCCTGATTGGAGGGAGCGGCCTCCTTCGGTGCTCCCCAGCACATTGGAGGCCTGCACTTGCTCTCAACCCGATACAAAAGGGGATGATGGACGGAACGTTTGAGCCAATCAAACACTCACCCCAGTCAACTGATCTGGGTTTAATCCATCATCATTCTTTAGCTCACTCCACCACCCCAGTTCAGACATGGCCATATGCAAATCAGTCTGACCCTGTGCCTCATGGGAACAGTCCAGCCCGAACTGCCAAGCCATGTCTTCCCTGGACCGGAAACAAGCATCCTAGGACCGGTTTCTGGCATTCCAGCCGTCATCAGCCAGGCTTGCTTGAATCCAGTGGCAAAGTGAGCAAGGGACCCACGTCTGGGCATACCCCCGCCAACTTAGGGCGAACAAAGCGATACGAAAGGGGATGATGGACGGAACGTTTGAGCCAATCAAACACTCACCCCCAGTCAACTGATCTGGGTTTAATCCATCATCATTCTTTAGCTCACTCCACCACCCCAGTTCAGACATGGCCATATGCAAATCAGTCTGACCCTGTGCCTCATGGGAACAGTCCAGCCCGAACTGCCAAGCCATGTCTTCCCTGGACCGGAAACAAGCATCCTAGGACCGGTTTCTGGCATTCCAGCCGTCATCAGCCAGGCTTGCTTGAATCCAGTGGCAAAGTGAGCAAGGGACCCACGTCTGGGCATACCCCGCCAACTTAGGGCGAACAAAGCGATACAAAGGGGATGATGGACGGAGCGTTTGAGCCAATCAAACACTCACCCCCAGTCAACTGATCTGGGTTTAATCCATCATCATTCTTTAGCTCACTCCACCACCCCAGTTCAGACATGGCCATATGCAAATCAGTCTGACCCTGTGCCTCATGGGAACAGTCCAGCCCGAACTGCCAAGCCATGTCTTCCCTGGACCGGAAACAAGCATCCTTGCTCTCAACCCAGCTGTCTAAGACAGCTGGGTTGAAAGGTTTAAAGTTGACATGTCTGGCTGGCCATTATAAGACAGCTGGCCAAAGAGACCTGCACACTTTAACCAGTGCACAGGCAACCCCCTGCCCACCACTCCTCCCTGCTGCCACTAGGCAGTCCCGCCCCATCCTGACACTCTGTTTACCATTTTATTTTTCATCTCTGGGGCTTTGGGGGGCATTTAAGGTGGGTGATGCTCCTCCACTCTAACGGTGAAGTCGCCCCTGTTCACCCTGAGAGACCCTCTCAGCACCAGAAAAGCCTATGGCAAAAAGCGTCAATCCACGCCGGTTCAACCCCGAGCCTCAGAGAAACCACCATCACCCCCCCATCTCAAGTGCTCCACCCTCCCTATTTCTTGGCCCTCCCACTCCCCCCTATCCCCCTCCCCATTAGAAAGAAATACAAGGCAGGCCAGATGATTCTGGAACAAGTCATACTTAATGTTCTGGTGGTCGCACTGTAAAAAAAAACCTCAGCTCAAGCTACAGGTATAGCTCCTTCAGATAATGTGAGCAATAAAATTGATGCTGATGAGAAGCGTGTGGCTGTGAGGTAAGCCACTCAGTGGAGTATTGCCAGTTTGGTTGGACTGAAACTCAGATACGACCACTCCCGCTGGGACCAGATGGAGGAGTTGTTGAAGCACCTTTCCAAAGCCTACTGCAAGAGGGGGCAGGAACTAGTCACAGAAGGGAAGGTCATTTACAATGTGTTTGTTAGGTGTACCCTGGACTCTGCTGACACTGCCTCCAACTGCCTCCAAAGAGACCAACACCATCCTCCTGCTGAAATGCCACACCTGACTAAGAGTGTCAGGCTTTTATGCCAGAGGGACAACATCACCTCATCAGTGTCCCCTTTGATGGGCAGCATCTGTTTGCCCTCAGGTCGACTCGCTGCTTGAAGATTGATAGAGCGCAGTGATATTCTGAAAATTGTAGGGGTACATTATATTCATGGATAGTCCATACCCGCATATATCCTTATGTGTGCGCTAACCTTAGTTAGAATTCGTGATGTAATAATCAGTGGTAAATGAAATGTTAAGATGAATTGTGCCATTCAAGAAACGTAAAGTGGCATTTAGAGGGAATCATGTAACTTTCAATGTTCATTGCAATTGCATAATGAGGTAGCTATATGTAATGTAATGCAGTAGGTTAAACGTGCATCAAGTTGAAGTTGCACACGCATAGATGACTAATTGTGTTTAAATGTGATGAAATGTAGTGCTTACCGATATAACGTTTTAAATGTGTTTAAGTTGATGTTAAAGGCCTAGATGGAGTATTTGCTCCTTCGCGTTAAGAAAGGCCTATTCGTTTTTCTTATGTTAGCTGGTTTATGGAGGCCTGAAATGAATTTTCCCCTGGTGAGGCTCTCATTTGGAGACGGTCAGTGAAATTCATGTACGTGCAAGGTTGTTTCGTTCTCATGCTTCTGTTGCAGGTGCAAGGACACCGTCCTCGTTAGTTAGAATAATGCTTTTGTTTTAGGAGTTAGGTATGGACGAAACCGGTTACAAAGTCTCCAGGAATGCAGATAATTAGAAGATGTGCTGAAGAAGCCTGAGACCCAAGGACACACCAACCGTTGTTGGACCGAGTACAAGTTTTGGTGGAAAGTTACCTACGAGAGGTGCCTGGCCAGAAGAGGTGTTGCAGGAGGCGTGGTCATTAAGTGTTCATTTTGTATTAGGGACAGTGCCCCGAGGGAGGAGGAGAGAGAGGAGAAGGTAGGAGCGGAGAAGGTAGAAAGAGCAAGGAGAGAGAAGGAGAGCTGTTAGAGGGTAGAAGGAAGAGATCGATTCTTAGAATGAAGACTTAGACTGGCTTTCACAACGTGAGTGTACTTCTTAGGAAGTCTTCACGAGCTGACACTTTCTTGATCTTGCTTGGGTGATGTTAAGTAGGGATGCCACTTAGGATAGTGTAGGGATAGATTAATGGATTACTTTCACAGTTACCCATGAAGACTAATATAGATGTTGGTGCAGTTATCGCTTGTTTAGTATTCTTGGAATTGCTTATTCTTTTTATGCTATATCGAATTAGATTGGTTCGTAGGATGGACTTTATATTAGTGCCTTTGTATTTTTACAACCTCGTCTTGAGGTGTCTGTATGTTCAGTTATTTTTGGTTTTGTAATAAATCCCTAAACTTGGAAATCGGGGTCAGTGATCTTTTCCGAGATTTTCCTAAATTGATTCATGACAGTTTGGAACGAATGTATTGTTTCTCCCCTTTACACTTCTCAGCAGGTAATAAAGATTCAGTCGACCGAGGGTTCCTAGTCACACTTCTCAGCAGGTAATAAAGATTCAGTCGACCGAGGGTTCCTAGTCATTTATACAGTGGAATCTGGCGTTATCAGTTGGTAGCAGAGTAGGATGGTTACCTCTGTAGTAAGGGGAGAAGTAGAGAAGGGTAGTCATTGAATCCCCATAGAGCCCAAGTGATGGTTATCCAGTGGATTGTGAGCGGAGGACGACGGCGTTTGATGGAAACCGACGGCGAGTGACGGTGCGGCGGAAACAGCAGTTTGTGGTGGAGTGAGTATGAACAGGGATGTATGTCTGTTAGATTGCGGTGTTGTTTTGATTGTGTGATGTCTTGCGGAGTTAGAATGAGAGTTGAGTGATTGTGGTTTCGGGCCGAACGCATGCGGTCCATGAGATTTGATTATTGATATCCCGGGATAAGAGATTGTGGTGTAGAAGACACCCAGAGTTGAAATTGTCTGACCAGAGATTGTGGGAGTCATGAGACGTCGTTGACTAACCCACCGGTGATAGGGAAACGTGTGTGTGAGTGCATGAGTAACCGACGCAGGTCGTGGGTTACTGCATGTGGAACATCGAGTGATTGGATCCTATCGATTAAGTACATGACTGTCCGGCTGTTCGTGGGCAGATAGTCTGGAGCAATTGTCCGGTCGTTCACGGACAGACGGTTGCCAGAGTGGAGGTCGACAATTACGAGACTGTCCGGTCGTTTTGTGGACAGACAGTCAGAGAAGTGACTGTTCGGTCGTTTGGTGGACAAACAGTTATTTCAGTGTATGAGTGAGACGCGTGAGTGTGCGAGAGACGAATTGTAAAGGAGGGGAACTGCTGCATGAGGAGGAAGAGTGACGTCAGAGAATGTCGCGCTGTGATAGGTTGGTTGGTGTGAAGCCGCGCTGGTATTGGTGGTTCGTCATCAGGAAGTCGAGTGAAAACAAGTGAAGAAACGTTTATTTCATCATGAAATGTTTTAAAGTTTTACGAGATATGTGTAGAGGAGACAGACGAGTGCTTACTCGGGGGGAGAAGAAGCTCCACCTGAGGATACCCCAGCCCATTATATAGCTATGAATGTGGGGTTGCATACTATAATTTGGCTCGAAAACTGGCATAAAATGACTGAACGTGAGGGAGAATTGACCTTTCCGCGCTATGGCACTTTCAGGTTGGAAGTGTTGTACCAATTGAAAACGGTGATGTCCTCATTGCGACCTTTACCCAGACCAACACAGTTTGAGGCGCTACATGCATGGATAAGATCAGCACATGATAGGAAAAGAGACAGAAGTCAGGAAAGGTTGAAAAAGTCAATCAGGGCGTTTCAGGATGCGCGATGGGACGCATTGGAGAAGAGATGGAGGGTGGAAACTATTGAAGGGGATAGGCTATTCCCGTTGATGATAAAAGTAGGAGAGGCCCAGAAGAAGTGGGGTGAAGAAGACGATAGTGACACAGATGACAGCTTGCTAGATAGACTGCTATCAGAAAGACCACCTCCATATAATCCAGATTCCGTAGAGGGTAAGGCAATATCGACAGAGGGAACTGGAGAATCGCAGACTCAACCTAGTGCGAGAGTAGTCGGAAGAATAACAACCGGGACAGACGGGATGGGAACACACACACACCAGCAAGCATCGAAGCTAATGGAGTTACAGTTGTTACGAGGCTACCGGATGCTTTTACAGTACCGGTTACCATTGGCCCCATAGTTTCAGTATATGACCCAGATCAGGAAGGAAACGGAAGTCTAGCACGGTCAGTAGCAGGAGAAGGGACTGGCTCTGGAGGGAATGGCATAGTGAGTGGAATAGGTCACCTTCCGAGACCCTTGGAATCAAGTACTCCTTTGCCAGCCACGGCAGACTCCTCTAGAGGACAGGGAGACGTAAGAATGACGAGACCAAGGTCTTTGGCTGATTCAAGATCTGACATAAGGATGTGGGAACCACCAGTGAGAAACCCTAATGATAGGATGACAGGAGACTGGGATCGCGGGATTACAGGAAGCCGACCAGTCCTAGGGAATATAGCGGAAGGGAACGGATGTGAGGAACGGGGCAGTGAGAACGGAGAGTCGAGTGGTGCATCAAGTCAAGGGACCCTTAAAACTGCTATAAAAGCAAAGATGTTGGATATGATAAGGTTAAAAGCTGAGGTAGATGAGATAATTAGTGGGAACCTGCCATTGGAAAGAGTAGAGCTCTATGGACCAGACGAGTTGCTGTTTGTAGCAAAAGATGTAACTCGCAAGGCGAGATCAGCGCTTGAGAAATTGACAGACTTGGCAAAGAGACATGAGGTGGATCTGTCTAAAACTAAGATGCTGCAGGGAAGTCACAGGTTGCAGTAGAGTGACCAGGAACTGGAAGAGAAGAGAGTGATAGGGCTGAAAACTCACATTCGAGAATTGATTGTAGGAATACGTGCATGGAGCATGCTTGACAAATGGGAGGAAATATGGTCCAAAAAGAAGAGCAACAAAAAGAGTGTAGGAGAGACACCGCCTCCAGGAGGGGGGATGATAGGAGTGGGAAATTTTCCTTTGCGAGAGGTACAAAACGGAGGTGCATGTGCCCAGGAGTAGAGGTGATTTGGCAGCGTTTACAAATGAATTTCCTCGGCTGAGGGAGAAGCCTGTCGAGTGGTACAAGCAGGTTGACCGATTCGTTAAAATCTCGAAGGTGTTGTGGTTTGACCTGAACACATTGTTTGATATTGTAGTACCAAGTGATTTGTGGGCAGCTTGTAAAGTAGCAGTTGATTGGCCAACTTCTGAACCGGTTAGGGATTTGGTTACTAATGGTCCTTCACCAATTGTTATGAAAAAGTTTGAGCAAGTAATTACATGGTTGAAATCCAAAATCTCACCACAAGACATTGATTGGGTTAAGATAGATCGAACTGTCCAGGAACCAAAAGAGTCCGTACACGAATATTACGAAAGGCTCTTACAAGCCTTTAAGCAGTACAGTGGGCTAGACACGTTAGACCCCAAAGACATGGGACAATTCGTTTCCTAGTTCGTCTTGGGTCTGAGACCAGAAATCAGCTTTATGATTCAGCAGCATTTGATCTGCTGCAGAACAAGTCGGTGGACGAAATCCTGCGGTACGCCAGGTACTGCAGCAAAGAAGTGGACTTGAAACACAGGAAGCTTAAGGATAAGCTGATGCTGGTCCAAATGCAAAACGCTGACAGGGAAGTTCAGACACAGTCAAGTGGAGGGACGCTAGGGAGAAGACAGGGAAACAATCAAGGAGGGAGCCAGAATGGGCAGGGTCCGGGAAGGGGGAAACCTATAGACCCTAAGACAGGGATGGATGTGGCAACACTGAAAAAGACAACTGCATGTCACTTTTGTCACAAGATCGGGCATTGGAAGCGCGAGTGTAGATCGAATCCAGCGAACCAAGTGCAACCAGAGGGAGAGACGGTGCAGGTATCTGAGGTCGTCAATACAGTGACGAGACCCAGGTCCATGCAAGGGGGGACATTGTGCCCGCAGGTGCAAGTTCCGCAACCTCCGAGAATTCCACAGGAAAATCGAACGTACCAGCAGATGCCCCTTTTCGAAGATTGCGATGATTACAGCTCAGACCCATTGAAATGACGGTGCCTGAGGGGGGAGGAAGACTGCACTCTTGGGGCAGTCTTAGAGGTAGACCAGAGGGGACCGTTTGTAGAGGCGGATGTTGACGGTCATCCCACCACCTTTTTGGTTGATACAGGTGCTACCCGTTCTACTGTGAGATCTGCAGTAGTTCCCAACCTACCCCTCTCGGGACAATCAATCCAAGTAGGCGAATAAGAGGATGAATAGCCCATTGACTGAGCCGATTCCTGTGAGAATAGGAACTTTCCGAGATCGACACCAGTTTGTGGTGTGCGACTCAAGTCCAGTCTGTTTGCTAGGACGTGATCTCTTGTGCAAACTGAATTGTACCATCTATTGCACCCCCAAGGGAGTGGAATTACAGACAAATGATGATGATGCCACCTTCAAGGTTGCAAATCAGCATTTCTGCATAGAGATGTACCCTATGTTAACAGTGGAAGAGCTTCCACTTGACTTGAGAGACTCTGTTTCATTGGATGTGTGGGATTTTACAGGAGAAGAGATTGGACTGATCAGAGGTGTTGAGCCAGTTAAGATCCAGGTCAAACAAAATGTTGAGTTTCCGAGAACACCCCAGTATAATCTGTCGCCTGAGACGATCACAGGGATTAAACCTGTAATCGATTCCATGATTCAGCAGGGAATTCTGAAGGAGATAATGGGCAGTCCATGCAACTCACCCATTATGGGATTGCAGAAACCAAGTGGGAAATTCAGAATCGTGCAAGACCTGCGAAAGGTCAACACGATTGTGGTTCCGTGTTGTCCAGTGGTACCGAATCCATCAGTGATACTATTCCAGATTCCATGTGAAGCCGAGTGGTTCACAGTGATTGACTTGTGCCAAGCGTTCTTTTCGATACCTTTGCACGAGGAGAGCCAATTTTTGTTTGCGTTCCGTCTGGAAGATCGTGTGTTAACGTGTTGTCGTATCCCTCAAGGGTATACAGAGAGTCCATCAATCTTTAATCAGATCTTGAAGAAGAAACTCGAGAGTCTTGTACTACCGCAGAATTCTGTTCTCGTGCAGTACATTGATGATCTCCTCATCGCGTCAGAAACGGAGGATGCTTGTAGGGTTGATACTATTGCCTTACTGAATTATCTAGCGGAGAATGGACACAAGGTGTCCCCAAACAAGTTGCAGTACTGTCTGAGTGAAGTTCAGTACTTAGGTCATTGAATTGAGAAAGGCAAGAGAAAGGTGTCACCAGATCGAATTGAGGCGATCATGAACATGACTGTGCCTACCACTCAGAAGGAAGTCAGAATGTTCTTGGGAATGGTTGGTTACTGTCGCCAATGGATTCCCAACTTCTCTCTGAAGGCGAAGCCTCTGCAGAGGCTGACGCATAAGGATGTGAGTGATCCGGTACCATGGGACCATGACTGTCTGATTGCGTTCTTGGAGTTGAGAGAGGGCTTATGTCGTGCTCCGGCTCTGGGAATGCCTGACTTCAACAAGTCCTTTTCATTGTTCTGTTATGACCGAGAAGGTTGCGCATTGTCAGTCCTGACTCAGAGTCATGGAGGTGTCCGTAGACCAGTTGCCTACTTTTCAGCTACTTTAGATCCAGTAGCTTCAGCGTTGCCCGGATGTCTCAAATCCGTTGCTGCAACGGGTGTCAGCATTGAAAGGTGTGAAAGCATTGTTATGGGTCACCCGCTCATGGTATATGTTCCACATTCTGTTGAGCTCTTGATGACAAGGACTAAAACACAGCACCTGACAAACAATAGACTCACACGCTACGAGCAAGTCATACTTGCCGAGGAGAATGTGACTCTGAAAAGGTGTTCTGTTTTAAATCCTGCTACATTGATGCCATTGCCAAATGCAGATGATGAAGATTGTGAAGACCATGACTGTCTTGATGTGACTGAACTTTGCACCAAACCGAGACCTGACATTGTTGATGAACCTCTGTCTGACCCTGATGAAATTTTCTTTGTCGATGGTTCATGCTTAAGAGACAATGTGGGTCATTTGAGAGCAGCGTTTGCTGTATGTACCATTACTGGAGTGGTCGAAGCTGCTTGCCTAGAAGGAGTATACTCTGCACAAGTGGCCGGAATCATTGCTTTGACTCGCGCCTGTTTGGCAGCTGATCAGATCCGAATCACCATCTACACCGACAGCCAGTATGGGTTCGGTGTGGTTCATGACTTCGGACAGCTATGGTCTCAGAGGGGTTTCTTGACATCATCTGGATCTCCCATCAGAAATGGAGAATATGTGAGACAACTGTTAGAAGCGTTGCAATGTCCCAGGGAAATAGCAGTGGTAAAGTGCGCTGCACATGGGAGGGGGACGGATTTTGTTTCTATTGGGAACAAGTATGCTGATGAAATTGCACGTTTTTGCGCTGAACAAGGGTGTATATTTACTGGAGATTACACTGGAGAGAGCCAAGAAAGAACCGAGCTCAGCATGATGTTAGCCATGGCAGACACTTGGGAGGAACTCAAGAGCCTGCAGGAAGGAGCTTCAGATCAGGAAAGAGATGTTTGGATCAGATCAGGGTGTGAGAAGGGGGATGTTGGCATTTGGGTTTCAAGTGATGGTCGAGCAGTGTTACCAGATGACCTATTGAGCCCGATGGCAAGGCAAATTCATGGTGCTGTGCATCTAGGGAGAGATGCGATGGTGCGAGTGTTCAGACAAACGTGGTATAATCCACGGTTCCGTGCGTTTGCTGAAGCAGTGTGTCATAGGTGCTGTTACCTGTCAACAAATGAATGCTGGAAAGAAAACTGTGGTTGCACTGAGTCACATTGGGAGGTCGGGAGGACCTTTCAATAGGATACAGCTTGATTTTATTGAAATGCCTAGGTGCAATGGACTGAGGTACATTCTAGTAGTGGTATGTGTCTTTTCACGATGCGTGGAAGCTTATCCAACATGAAGGTGTGACACACAGTAGCGAAGCTATTATTGAGAGAGTTGATTCCGAGGTTCGGTTTTACAACTTCATTGGAATCGGATAGAGGAACACACTTCGACAGCGAGATCATGAAATTGCTTTGCGCTGCTTTAAATGTTGGTCAGAGACTCCATTGTAGCTATCGACCAGAGGCTTCTGGGATAGTAGAGCAGATTAATGGAACTTTGAAAGCACGGATGGCAAAGGTGTGTTCGTCTACATCTCTTAAATGGCCTGATGCGTTGCCTCTGGTGTTGATGAGTGTCCGCAGTGTCCCAGATAGGAGGACCGGTCTTTCCCCGCATGAGATCCTTATGGGGAGGGCGATGCAATTGCCAGCAATACCATTCTCAGCCTTGATAAACATCACTGATGACTTAATCCTTGATTACTGCAAAGGACTAGCTGATGTGGTCCGTTCTATGTCTCAGCAGGTGGAAGCTGCTGCTGTTCCGGCTTCAAGAGATCTCTGCCACGACCTGTGCCCGGGGGACTGGGTGCTTGTCCGTAAGCACGTGAGGAAGAGCTGTTTGGATGCTCGGTGGCGAGCCCCCTACCAGGTGATACTTGTAACGAACACAGCGGTGAAGTGCGGAGGGTTGCCGAATTGGATGCATGCTTCCCACACCCGCCGAGTTTCAGAACCCTTGGAAGAAACAGCTCCTCTCAAGAGTGAAAATCCAGCTGTGGCGGCAGAGCCACAAGACAGGACAAGCCAAGCTGTAAGGGTTACTGACGAAGCTGGTTGCTCACCAGACCAAGCTGAGGAGGGTTACGCTACACACAACCCAGGTGTTGACTCTGAGTAAGAAGGTAACGTTGCGGGTGATATAGAGTCAGACTCAGCCGAAGGAAGTGGTGCGCAGAGTGTTCGAGAGGAGAGCAAAAGGGCTGACTGAGCAAGAGAATCGTGGCCTGAAAGACAGAGAAGGCTGAACCTACGATTGGCCCCCGAAAGAGATCTTGTCCTGTGTCTGAGACATCTGAATCAGAAGTGAGTGAAGAAGAGCAAGCACAAGGAGGCCTGAGAAGGTCGAGAAGGACAAGAGTGCCTTGCCAGAGATACGCTGCCCCGGAGTGGACTTACGTAGTAGCTGATGCCGGGAGTAGTTAGTTCCGGGAGGCTGAGGTCCGTGCGAGTGATCAGCAGGAATCCTCTACTGAAAATTGATGTGGGACTGATAGTTCCAGGACTTGAAGTTGAAGGAGTACTGACAATCACGGTCCCAAAACCTCCAGTTTTGAGCAAAGTGCGAATTCTGATATTGCATAAATTTGTTTTCCCAACGTTTGGATTTGAAGCATCACCTCATGACCTGGTAGATGTTCGTCTTGAGATTTTGCAACATGTTCTAGCTGCAATCGGATCTGAACTTATCGTAGATTGCGAATGAACTGTGCGTTGTAAATAGGTGTTTCAAGGAAGATAACCTAGGCCCGAGTGGAAGAAGAAAAAAAATAAGGGTTTTCAGTAGAAGAAGAAAGAGGGCTAGGGAAGTCTTTTTGGACTGTGTAAATAAACCCGTAAGAACTGAACTTTGAACGAATTTCCAGGATCTCCATGAACTTTGTTTGAGCTTCTCAGCAGCGGATTGAGGTGGAAAGAAGAGACTTTTGTGTATCCTCTAATTTGAACTGCTATAACGAGAGAAGATGGAGTCTGGAAATCCGAACCGTAGATCCAAGTGTATAATAGGTGCTTCCATAGTGGGAGTGATAGTCTTAATAGTCATAGTCATTGTAGTGTCAGTTATTGTTCCACATGAGGTAGAAGTCATAGCGGTGAAAGGGACACCTACACCCAGTACTTCTAGCAAAAAGGAGGATATCATAGGAGCTGAAAAGGCTATGCTAGATCAAAATAGTCGTAGATTACATGCAGATTTGTCTAGAGGTGATTTTAAGCTTAATGCGTATGCCAAGCTGCTATATGAGTACATCGAGACGATGGATGTGAGTGACTGTTATGTGTGTATGCAATTGCCTGCATCAGTGGATGAGGGCATTAGATATCATCATCTTCCGTTGACTTATGGGATTTCATGTAGTTTGTTGCTTAGCATGTTTTATGGGAGAGGTAATTATGAATACTTCTTTTCCAATTACGATGCAGTGCTTTCAGAGGTTCCAGCATATAAGCACCTGAATAAGTACGATTATTATAAGCAGGAAGATAGGATTGGGAAGTATTTCATACCGACTATAACGTTAGATACCGCTTATGCACATAGACATAACCTGACATGTTCACTAACAGAGATAGAAAAGAAGTTTGTAGATGAAGTAGAGGATAGATATAGACAGCTAACACAAACACGCAACACTGGAGAAAGTCCATTAGATTGGACAAAGGAAGAGTTGGCTCACAGAGCGAAATGGAGTTATGGCCCTATAGCATTAGATCTAGAGCAAATGGGAAAGCTGTGTGTGAAACGTGTCCAGACCTATTATGATAAGGTTTATGTGGGACAGAGTGCGTGTGATCACGTTTTCACCATGGAAGAGTCAGCAAAGAACTTTTTGCAGGGTCCGGTACAAGTGGTGCAAACAGTATACTTCGTATGTGGGAAAAACGCTTATGTGAGATTGCCTGCCAATTGGTACGGTACTTGTTACTTGGCAGCTGTTTTCCCCAAGATTTACCATGTAGAGGAGCTAGAACCCCTGGAAGGAGGAATGCGTTCTAGGGTAAGGAGAGATGCAAGTGCAGGAGGAGTGATTGGAGATATTTTTGGAGTTGTAATACCAGGTTTGGTAGTGTTTTTGAATGATGTGAAGATTAGAAAGCTGGCTGTTGTGGACAAGTTGTCGACGAATACAGCTAAATCACTATTGCTCGTGGATGGAGAGATGTTGTCGATAAGGACAATGTCAATGCAGAACCATCTTGCTTTGGATGTCTTATTGGCAAAAGAGGGCGGAGTCTGTAAAATGCTGAAGGTGCAAGAGTGCTGTACTTATATACCAGATAATAGTAAAGATCTGAAGAAGTATATAAGTAACATCACTGAGATTCATCATGGGATCCAGGATTTGACTGAAGAGGGTGTTTGGGAGGAAGTTGGAAAAGGGTTTGGTAGAGTGGGGAGTTGGTTTGCAAGCCTGGGAAAAGGTACTCTTGGTTACATCTTGAGACCTATCATTATAATCGTGGTCTGTGTGATTTGCCTGTGGGGCTTTGTGAGGGCTTATCAGTTGTACAGGGTAAATCAAGTCGAAAGATCCTTTAGGGAGAGGGAGGTAAGGATGTCTAGACTGCAGGACAGTCATTATGAGAATATCAAGAATCTGGAAAGGTTCCGACAGGGAAGATTGGCTACAAGCTCTGTTTAGGTCGGTTCTTTCTCCAGGGAGTTGTGATTTTGTTGATGACACTAGTCATCAGAGGGGGAACTGATAGAGCGCAGTGATATTCTGAAAAATTGTAGGGGTACATTATATTCATGGATAGTCCGTACCCGCATATATCCTTATGTGTGCGCTAACCTTAGTTAGAATTTGTGATGTAATAATCAGTGGTAAATGAAATGTTAAGATGAGTTGTGCCATTCAAGAAACGTAAAGTGGCATTTAGAGGGAATCATGTAACTTTCAATGTTCATTGCAATTGCATAATGAGGTAGCTATATGTAATGTAATGCAGTAGGTTAAACGTGCATCAAGTTGAAGTTGCACACGCATAGATGACTAATTGTGTTTAAATGTGATGAAATGTAGTGCTTACCGATGTAACGTTTTACATGTGTTTAAGTTGATGTTAAAGGCCTAGATGGAGTATTTGCTCCTTCGCGTTAAGAAAGGCCTATTCGTTTTTCTTATGTTAGCTGGTTTATGTAGGCCTGAAATGTATTTTCCCCTGGTGAGGCTCTCATTTGGAGACGGTCAGTGAAATTCATGTACGTGCAAGGTTGTTTCGTTCTCATGCTTCTGTTGCAGGTGCAAGGACACCGTCCTCGTTAGTTAGAATAACGTTTTTGTTTTAGGAGTTAGGTATGGACGAAACCGGTTACAAAGTCTCCAGGAATGCAGATAATTAGAAGATGTGCTGAAGAAGCCTGAGACCCAAGGACACACCAACCGTTGTTGGACCGAGTACAAGTTTTGGTGGAAAGTTACCTACGAGAGGTGCCTGGCCAGAAGAGGTGTTGTAGGAGGCGTGGTCATTAAGTGTCCATTTTGTATTAGGGACAGTGCCCCGAGGGAGGAGGAGAGAGAGGAGAAGGTAGGAGCGGAGAAGGTAGAAAGAGCAAGGAGAGAGAAGAGAGCTGTTAGAGGGTAGAAGGAAGAGATCGATTCTTAGAATGAAGACTTAGACTGGCTTTCACAACGTGAGTGTACTTCTTAGGAAGTCTTCACGAGCTGACACTTTCTTGATCTTGCTTGGGTGATGTTAAGTAGGGATGTCACTTAGGATAGTGTAGGGATAGATTAATGGATTACTTTCACAGTTACCCATGAAGACTAATATAGATGTTGGTGCAGTTATCCCTTGTTTAGTATTCTTGGAATTGCTGAGTCTTTTTATGTTATATCGAATTAGAGTGGTTCGTAGGATGGACTTTGTATTAGTGCCTTTGTATTTTTACAACCTCGTCTTGAGGTGTCTGTATGTTCATTTATTTTTGGTTTTGTAATAAATCCCTAAACTTGGAATTCGGAGTCAGTGATCTTTTCCGAGATTTTCCTAAATTGATTCATGACAGTTTGGAACGAATGTATTGTTTCTCCCCTTTACACTTCTCAGCAGGTAATAAAGATTCAGTCGACCGAGCATTCCTATTAATTTATACAGTGGAATCCGGCGTTATCAAGATCAAGAAGAACACTGAGACTGCCAAATGTTTGAACGCACTACAGACCCAAACACCCAGGTATGGCTACCGTAAACAGCAGACAAGAGGAGGCCCCAAATAATAGACTCCTACTCAGAGGCAGGGCTATCAGCAACAGCAGTTCTCTTAGGACTCGCAGAGGTCCAAGTCCTTTGGCAGAGGTGCTTACCCTGGAAACAGCAGAGGCAAGGATAGGGGTGACTCTGGCAAGGTCACCTCTACTTGCCCATCATTGCCCCTGATCACACAGCCCTTCTTGGGGAAGTTCAGGTTATTCCTTCCATAGTGAAAGGAAATAACCTTTGACAAATGTATGCTCTTGGCGGTGCAGCAGGGCTCCTGTGAGGGGTTCCACACCATGCCACCAAACATACCACCTCATTGCCATGTAATGAGTCTCAGCCATTTATGGCTTTTACAGGGTGAAGTACAAGTGCTCCATGCCGAAGGTACCATTGTACTGGTGGAGCCGAGGAGTCTACCCCCTGTACTTACTGGCCTCCAAAAGGGATAGAACTCTGCAGCCTGTACCATATCTCAGGCTGCTGATCTGCTACATCCTATCAGCATTTCTGCACAACCACCCTGCAGGATGTCATTCTACAGCTGTGCACTGGAGATCACATGGCAAGCCTCAATCTCTAAGACACACACTTCCACATCCCCATGTATTCGGCGTATCACAAGTACCTTTGTTCTGTGGTCATAACAGCCCCAAGGGTATTTACTAAATTCCTAGTTGTTGTAGCAGCTCACCTCTGCAGGAAAACCATTTGTATCTTTCCTTACCTAGACAATTGACTTAAAAGGACAGTAGCAGAGAGCAATGCCTAGCACACAGTCAGACAGCAGAATTACTGTTACACAGGCTGGGTAGCTTTCACTTACAATCCCAAAAAGTCACATCTTAAGCCACGACCGATCCAGCCCTTTCTAGGGTCTGTGCTAAATGCTGTCACGAGAAAGGCCTACCCAACAAAGAGAAGGTGATGACATTCCAAAGGCTGCTGTTTCTTTTTTCAGACACTTTGCTTATGGTAAGGGTAATAATGAAATTGTTGGGGATGACGACTTCATACATTGCAATAGTGCTGCATGCAAAGTTACACATGCGCCCACTACAGGAGCAATTAGAGAGGCAATAGTCCCAAGAAGAGGGTCAATAGCAACATCCAGTGTTGGTGCAGCCCTAAACTCAGCATAGTCTCCTATAGTGGAATGACAAGAACTTGTTGCTGGGCAGGCTTTTTCTGGGCTCTATACCACAGGTGACCATTACCATGGGCGACTCACTCGTGGTGGGGAGTACATCTCTGCCACCTAGCTGCTGAGAGTACCTGAAGCCACAACAGTGTTGCCATATCAATTATCTAGATCTCCTGGCAATCAGATTAACACTCAGACCCTGCTACAAGCTCACCAGAGGCAAGGGAGCCCTCATTAAAATGCACAACATACATGACAGCAATGTACTAAATCCAAAAACAAGGAGGGACTCATTCGCCTCAGCTGTTTGGGACTGGGCTATTTGGAATCATATAACGCTTCTTGCTGAGTATCTGCCTGGGGTGGGGAACGACTTTGTGCATCTTCTAAGCAGGATTCATCTTCAAATCCAAAATTGGAAGATGAATCCCCAAATACTTTAAAGGTACTTTCGCCAGTGGGGCACTCCCACAATGAACCTGTTTGCCACTGTGCAAGATGCCAAAACTTCACCTCCAGGTAAGAGCAATGCAGTATGGATGAGCTGGTCAGGAAACTGTGTCTGTGCTTTTACTCGACACTTCTGATCCCATAGGTTGTGACTAACATGAGGCAAGTATGAACCAACACCTATGGCACATTCTAGGGGCACTGACTTGGGCGAGATAGCCTTGGTACTCTGTGCTGATGTATTTATTGATTCATAATCTCAAAGAGCTTCAGCTGATACCAGATTTACTGACTGAGCATCACGGCCATCTCAGATACACACATTAAGACAGCTGAATCATGCAATCTGACAGCAGAGGTCTTCGAGTTGGGCTACCTTGAATTTCAGAATAGTGTATGTAGATCCTGCATGAGGCACGTAAACCTACTATGCATGCTTGCTATGCAGCGAATTGGAAACTATTTATCCACTGCTGTTTGAGTATTCAAATGGACACCCTTAAAGCATCTGTACAGGATGTTATCTGATATATTTTAGATCTACAAAAGGCGAAGTTGGTTTACACCTCCATTTGCTTACATTTAGCTGCAGTGGCACCTTACATGCAAAAAGGGTACATTTGTCTGAAAAATACCTGTAGAGCCTTAAAAGGGTGACTCCTCCAAGAATGTCTTCAGCACTAGCATAGAATTTGAACATAGTCCAAAATGGCTGATAGGCTCTCCTTTTGCTACACTATTTTCTTGTGAAATGCAATTCTTGTCCTGGAAGCTCTAACTGTGAATGAACCTTCTATTCAGGTGCATAAAGACAGAGTAGTTTTAAGAGCAGGCCTGACATTTCTTACAAAAGTTGTGTCTCCATTTCATGTGAATAAGGCAATTGAGTTGCCTATTTTAACCTCATACCCAGGGACTGTGGCTGAAAGGCTTTGCACACACTTGATGTCAGCTGTATTACATTTGGAATAAACCTATACTAAGACGGAGCAACTCTTTGTCATTTTTGCATGATGACATCACTTGGGGAGAAGGGCCTGGTGAGGCTGGTGCCCCATCTTTAAATGTCTTGCACAACAAACCCCTCCACCCACTTTTGCCTCACCACCAGCACAAGCTGCAACCAGGAAAAACATGGTCCTCTCAGCCTGAGAAAAGTGATGTGGTTCTTGTTTACACTTTACGTTTTACTTTCCCTAAGACTAGTTGCCTTTTCCTGAATGGTGTGTTTCTTTAGGTTTTTACACGCAACATATTATTGAAATATAGTGCCTAGTGTGAGAAGAGTGACTTCTAGGTGTCTGGGTGAGGTTGTGGCTCTTTGTTTATAATGGGACACAATTTAGAGATGTGGAGTTCAGGCGGAAGACAGTGCAACTTTCTCACAGTGCTTGTCAGTGGGTGATTAAATAGTTCAGAATTTACGACCGCCCAATCCTTGACCTCTCTGCAGAGTGCACAGAGCAGTGGCCAGGCGTGCCAATTGTAATTGTGATTATATGCGAAAGTGTGTGAAGGAAATACACAGCTGTCAAAATGTTGACCAATCAGAAGTTAAAGAAAATGCATTGCTTACAGGTGAAAGGGCACACATGTGTGTAATGGGGTTGTGAAGTGAAGGAGATGCAAGTAAATGTGTGAAGGAGAGTGAAAAGAGGGTGCTGAAGAGGGAAGTGATGAGGTGTGAGATATGTAGATTGAGTGTTTCAGAAAGATATGAGGAGAAAAAGAGTGTAAAAGTCTAACAAAGAGAGCACAGCACAGAGCAGTGTGAAGAAGAAAACAAGAGTGATTGGGACCTTCCACATAGACTATATTAATGTATATTTCATAGCCTGTCTAAAACACATATAACGAATGAGCACAATCTTCATGATCGCCCATTGTAAGTGGTCCACCAGTTTTATCCCCTTGTGTGCCCCCTACCCCTTTATAAATGAGGTCTAGAGATACCACTGGTTCTGCAAAACTTCCTACAGGCAATCCTATATCTTAAGAGTGGTATCACTAGGTGGATTGTTAGGCGTATACAGAAGTGCTATGCTAAAGCTAAACATTACATGTAATTAATCTAGCACTTTCCACTCGGAAATGGGCAGCTACTATGCAGACCATCCAGCATTTCGAGATCCACAAAATAATTGTAAAATCAGCTGAGGATTATGATGACAGCAATATTTATGTTTTTGGCCGCAAAAAAAAGGTCTCCGGCAGACAGCAAAAAAAAAATGGTGACAGGCTGCATGCGCACATGTTACTATGTGGAGCAGTACAGCCATAATAGCTGCCTGCTTCCTCCTGCCACAGCATTGAAGCTATAGGTCCCGGAGTCTATTTACGATACGGCTATAGTGCTTGGTGTTGGATCTGGTCTTGACAATATACACAGTCCCTGCTCACTGAGAAGCTGTAGTGCCTGCTGAGTGGCACTCTCTGCCTCACTGTATCATATGGTGATCTGGGCATTAGGTTTCTAGGTCCGGCTTGTGCTCAGCCTGTCACCCGCCCCACTTCAGCCACCATTTTCTCCTTCAGTCTCTGGTGCTTAACCCTGTACCCACTGACAACTATAAATAGAACGCCAATGCTTTTAATATGTGCCTAACATGTAATTTCATTTCTATTAGATTGCCTTATTTTGTGTAAGATCGTCTTGATATTATTTTCTTTTTTAAACTGTGTATTCATCTCATAATTTGATTGTGCGAAACGTCAAAGTGACGTAACACAAACTGATGCTGCCATGCAAAATGTGGAGATCTCCCTCCAGACATACTAGGCCTTGGTCTGAATGACTCTACTGCCCCACCTGCAACTCCTTCCCCTCTCCCTCTTCTAGGAGCTGAGACTCCCTGGAAGGCCTAGCGCTTCACTGGCAAACTCTGTAAAATAGCGCTAATGTGTTTGGGTGTGAATAAAACCAATCTGGCATCTTTGCGGCCACTTTGTCTTGTCTATTTATTCATTTTGACAGAATTCGAACATTTTTTTCTTCCTTTTTTTCCCCTGTCCCGAGGCTGCACTTTGGAGGGGAAAATGTCATAAAAAGACAACATTTTCAGCAATGTGTTTTCCTCTTTAGATCTCGCCTAGGCAGCACATACGCACTGTTTTTTTTAAACATGATGTATCTACAATATGGGCTTCAAGCACCTGCCCATCTTTTTCATTGGTTCCTCTAACTGTCCTTCGTAAATTCCCGCTTTTGATTGGTGAAATGGCTTACTAGTCCGTCCTTTTGCACTTTTGTAACCTCCTATATAGACTGCCCTTGTTACATGTGCTCTTACTCTTCATGTTATTTACAATACTTTCAGAGCACTCTTTTTGTTGTTGACCTGCCTCTGCTCGTGTGTGAGAAGTGTTTGTGTTTACTTCATGCGCCGGCTTGTTCTGTTTACCACTACAACGCGCTTATGTGCACTCATGCGATCGTTTTTTCTAGGTTCCACCGTGGGTGCTTTCAACGTGGCCGTTTATGCTTATGTGTGCTCATGCGATTGTTTTTTCAAGGTTCCATGGCGGGTGCTTTGAACGCGGCTGTTTACAGTGCAGTGCTCTTGTTGTTCTTAATCAGGCCTCAGCATGCAGGATGCTTCAGCTATACAACTCAAAAAATAACTTGCCCACTCCCTAATATGTGCACGCTTGTAATGGAACTGGATTTATTCTAGGTTCCACAGCGGGTGCTTTGAACGTGGCTATAGCGAGCCACCCGTGCAATTGAAAAGACTTTTGTGCATAAACCTTACTCTTACGCCTCAACTTCAGAGGACTATTTTTTCCTTGCAACTTCCGGGTATTTTAGGCTTCTTATTTATGTCTCCATCTTCTCAGCTGTTGCCCAGCACTAGGACAAGCACACATGTTCCCTGCCTGATTTGAAAAAATGTTCTCTCTCTCTTTGTAAGTTTTTTAGGTTGAGCCTTTTGAGATGTTGGTGGTATATAGGGGTGAAGCGACGTCACTTGCTGTCATGCTCATCTCTGTGCTCTCGGCTCCTCCTCTTCTCCATTCATCTTGGTATTTCTGCTCCTCCTTTTCTGCACCCATTCCTTATCCCCTGCTCCACCTTTGCTCGTGTTCATGTTTCATCACTGACCTCAGGCCAACTCATTCCTCCTTTTCTCCACTCCCCTCAGTACTTTTTGCTCCTCCTTTTCTCCACTCGCAGGAGTACTTTTCTCTTCTATTCATCTTTGACTTCACCGCGCTCCCTCCTCCGTTTACTCCCAGACTAAAATCTACTTTTCAGTATTCCCTGTGATGTGCTACGTCCCCGTTTTTTCCGCCCGAGAATTTTCTGCTCCTCTTTTTCTTCACCTGTCAGTTTTCTCTGTGCCTCATTTGCTCCACTTGCCTGGGTTCTCTGCCTTTCTTTTTTTTAACACACCTCAGTACTCCCTGCTTCTTATTTTCTCTCCTCACTTTTTTTCCTTCGTCGTCACTGCTTGCTCCTCTGTCCCTCCCCTTGCATCATTGCTTTCCCATTGAAGTTGCCTGCCCTGACCCCCTCACCCTTCCTGCTGCTTGCCCATTGTTACTGCCCTGTCCACCTCTCCCAGGCTTCACTAACAGGGTTCCTGCACCCACTGCGAGATCTTGTATGACATACTGCTCTTAGGCTGCTCTCGCCATGGAACACCTTATGGGTTACTGTACCTGCTGCAAAGGTCTGTGTTGAACATGCAGATCACAGGCTCCACTCCTTATGTGACAGCTCAAAGGGGTTACTGTACCCGCTGCAGGGATTTGGATATAAGATGCAGGCTACTTAGTGAGTGTCTGAGTAGGTGAATGAGTATGAGTGAGTGTGCATGCATGCTTATGTGATTGAATGATGGGTGAATTTGTTGTGCATGATGCATGAGTGAAAGAGTGAGAATCGGTGACTGAGTGAGTGCACTTAGTGCAGCATGCACAATAGTCTGCACCCGGAGCTACTTCCCTTGCATTGCAGCAGATCTGCAGCTGCCTGGGGCCAGTAAGTGAAGTGAACTGCTGTAGTGCGGTCTCCTGTGAAGTGCACTTGCCGATCCTTCTGTTTTTCTTAAGACTTCTGTTTGCTTTCAGTTCAGCATCTTCTTGGCATAAACAACAAGGTAATGTGTTTATTTTTTTTATTTTTTCAACACACCACCACCTTTGGTCTTAAAAAAGGCAGTGCACTCAAGCATCCCCGGGTCATATGGAGGGAGCTTGTCAGTCCAAGTGTTTATTCTTGCATTCCTAATCCCTCAGTTTTTAAATTATTTTTATCACGGTATAAAAATGAGGCTGCAAATTGCACAATGCAATCAGAAAATGTAAATTGGATTACCTACTCACACATGGACTTCGGGACACTCGAGAGCTCTGAAACATTGCTTCGGCAGTGTTACTGTGCTAGAGATGTGCTGCGGGACAAGAGGGGATTTACCGCGCACACCACAATATAGTGTTTTAGGTTTTGAGACACTATGCACATTATTTATGCACATTTTCATCTTCATTAACTCTCATGATTTCAGTAATAATTTGACATTAGAGCAACTGACAAATCCTCTAGGAAATCTTTAACAATTTTCCTAATTAACATAAGCAACTGCATCCGAGTAAAATTGCTTTTTACAGACAATATGAGTTGCATCGCGGGGTCTAATTATATTGTTCTAATATTATGCTCTTTTAAACATCCCTAGGTAGTCATCTCTTGTAAGTGGCATAACATGCCTCATGCAGTCACTTTTCGTAAACATCTGCAAAGCCAATAGCTCTGGCTAAACACTTATAAGGTCCCAAAGGCGAGACCTATTGGCTATGCCAATGCTTGTTCTTTTCTGGATCCATTTCACAGGGGAACGAATGAAGGAAAGGAAAGGAGAAAGAGGGTAAGAGTTGTTTCTTGAAGCCATGGTTTTTTGCAGGTGAGGCGGAGCCAGATAGAGACAGAATGAGGAGACAGAGAGAGAGAGAGAGAGAGAGAGAGAGAGCTGCCAGCCAGTGCCAAAAGCAAATAGGAGTACAATTCCTTGTTCCAAAAAGTTGTGCCTGCAATCTTTAAAAAAAATGTTTTTGGGAAGAGGTTTGCTCTCAAACTGTACATGGAATCCTCGCTACAGCATCGATCAATCATACTTACATGCAAGGAAGAGCCTGCCAAAGAACCAGTTCGTTCACCTTCATCGAAGGAAGAGCTGACTGCTTTCTTTGCTTTCATCAGGAAGTAGGCGTTTGAAATATTATCAAACATAAAATATATTAAAACAGTTTCCATTGATTCAAGGCTGAAAAGGAATGATTACAAGTAAAATAAAGTGCCGCAATAATGCCGCAAAAAGTTAGATTTTTGTGCCTCAAAACGTGAACATCTATGCCGCAATATCCTGGGGGGGGGGGGTCTGACTATGGTCTTCAGAAGGAACATTACAATGGAAGACCCTTATAAAGCTTCTACCTAGTCAACACCAAATGTTTGCCAAACACTATTGTGTGGAAATTCAGGCCTGCTAAAAGATTTTGGTTGGCAAAACAGTTTTAAAACGAATTCAAACATCTGCATTGTCCACAGGTTAGTTACCCTGTAAGGCAGTCTATGTAGGGCATATATATCTACAGCTACATATATTATGAATGGAAAATGTCACTCACCCTGTAACAGTCTGCTTGTAGCTTGTAGTAATGCAGATTCACCTGCACCCTACCTCCTCCCCGAAAGCAAGCGATGATCCAACATGTTTTCCATTACAGTCCCTTCACAATGCACAGTACTTGTTTTCGGTCTTACTTTACGACACTCCACTTACATTCACTCACCCGCTGGGGGCAAACTAAACTGAGGTGGAGTTTTAGTCTTGGTGCCTTGTGGGCTAAGGGAAGCGTCCTGAGGTATCTTGTGGTTCTAAACTCTTAGAAGATAAATAACCTCCAAACGTCTGCACCAAACACTAGGTAGCAGGAGTATGCAGAGTATCTGAATCTACAGCACTACAAGATATGAACAGATGGTTAAAAGGTAATATTTTCCTTCGGACTCATAAATGGGCTTATCCACCTCTTCTGAATTGCAAAGAGAAGGGGGCATGAAACAACTGTCCTACTTCTTTTTACTAGTTGAAAAGGTATGTTCTGATAATCTGTGTCTGCAATTATCAGTCCCTGAGTTGGGGTGGTAACCATGTTCCATGTGGGACAGCTTCCCCTTTGGGAATCACGTGGAGTCCTGTAAGAGCTGTGTTTTCCACAATGGGAAACAATTTTTTTAAGCTGCACCTGTCCCTTTGATGGACACGGACTGTTTTTTTAAAAAGAAAAATCTTTCCCACAGATCCATTGTTTTTTCTTTTGAGTTTTTTCACTTTAGCGGTAAGTTTTAAAAAGGTTTAATGTTTTAGTCACGATTCAAAATACAAGCCAGACAAACTGGCTTTGCTAAGGTTTCTTTTGCTTTTCGGTGCCTTCTATTGAGTATTCACCAATGAAATCAACACCTGAGAGTCCACTAAGAATCTTCTACATTATTATGCTCTCTTTGTGGAGCACAAGGCTCTACTCTACTTGCAGTGTGGCCTAAGAATGCCTCCTCACTCTAGTAGAGGGTTGCCACTGCCCCCTTACCGCACTATGGGGTGATATTGGTAGTTGGTGGTGGCTGAAGTTACTAGTTCCAGCTGACCACCTCACAGAACACACATTAATTCCCATACATGCTTTCCGTCTGAGTTGTGTGTGGTGGCATGTGGTGTGTATGCCTGGTTTTCCATTTGCCATGTGGCTGGGCCAGCATACAGTGTCTACATCATAAGATGGCGGTTTTCCATTATTATGTTTGCCCACTGAATGTGACAATCTACATGCAGATTCCACCCGAAAAATTCTGCAACCCGTCTGAGATGCTTTAAGGGAATCAGCATTCACACCCTGCCAAGGCCTGGAGATCTGCTGCAAAGGTAAACCTCTATCCAGAACCATTTTGGCTTCTAGGGTGGTCCTGTGTCCAGATCTACCTAGACAAACTAGGTTTATGTGTGCTTTAGGTGGCTGGCCTACTCCTGTCCCAATAGACTTCACTGTGGTCATCTATACCTTCCACTTTATGTTGTGCTGGCAATTGCCCATCAACTGGAGAGGTCCTCCTGGGGATGCCTGCACTACGTCTCTCTGATATACATCCTTCTTAGCATTTGGGGCTTCCTTTGACACCCCGTTCCCCTCTCTTCATTGTGGGGATGTCCTGGAGGATGTGCCCTGTACTCCCTGACTGGATATAAGCTTTTTGAAGGTGCCACACTTTCTTATTGGCTGTGGCTTCCTGACACCATTTGCTTTTAAGGACTCAGATTGTATTTCATTTGCTCAGTCTGGTCACCCACTCCCCAGTACAATTTGAACTGCCAACATTTGAAGTAGTGTTTCAGGTTGGAAGATATCTGATCCAGTGGGAACCAAATTCCTGGCGGAGCCCTGCACTGGAAAATTTCAACAGCAACCAGCCATTAATAAAATACATTTGCCCTGAAGTTCTGGTACCCATTGAAACCTACAACTTCAGCAGTTCCTTCATGTGCCACTGAACCCCTCAAACACTAAACATTGGTGAAAGATTGGTCTTACCTATTTGAGCTAAATTGGTTTTCCTGAACATTTTATCTGATATCCCTTGTAATAGTCAATGTATCCCTGGTGGCCCTGTGATCAGATAACCAAGGCATAGAATTGTTGTCAAGTTTACTCTGTGCCAACCACTTGCACTACTAACCTTCTGGATTGGGAAACAGTTTGCTTTTGGGTAGTGATTTATTAAAGTGCTTTCGGCCCATAGTACAAAACATAGCTGCTTTTCAAATGTACAATAAATAGGTAAAAATTTAAAATAGAAACCTAAAATGTGATATTCTCTAAAAACAAGGTGCACCGCTCCAAGGGCCAGATGTACGACTGTTTTTTACAGTCGCAAACGGGAGATCAGCCCGTTTGTGACCGCAAAAAAGGGTCCTGGCATGTACAAACGCTATTTTGCGAGTCACTGACTCGCAAAATAGCGTTTGCAACTCTCGATATTAGGAAGGGGCGTACCTTCCTACTAGCGAGTCTCAGAGCAATGCACTATTGTTTTGCGACCCCATTTGTGGCCGCAAAACACTCGCAGTTTACCACCTACTTTAAGTAGGTGGTAAACCACTCGCAAATGGGATGGGGTCCCCAGGGGACCCCAGCCCCTTTGTGAGTGTTTGCGAAAATATTTTTTAAGAGCAGGCAGTGGTCCCAGGGACCACTGCCTTCCCTTAAAAAATGAAACTGAAAAGTTTCATTTTTCTTTTTTAAATGCATCCCGTTTTCCTTTAAGGAAAACGGGCTGCATTAAATGGTTTACGTCCTTCCTCACTGACCGCTCACAGAGAGTACAACTGGCTGACTATGTGTCTGACTCCGGTAAACTTTCGTGTGGGGTGCCACAGGGTTCGGCGTTGTCTCCCCTCTTATTCAACGCCTACCTTCAACCCTTGATAGCTGCATTGAATATCATGGAGTGCCAGACTTACAATTATGCGGATGACACTCAAATCATTATCCAGATAGATAATGCCCCGGCTGCCCACGCACGAATGCAAAATATTTTAAAATATATATTCAACTGGATGACGACCAATTCCCTCAAAATCAACCCTGATAAGACTGAGGTATTGGCCATCACCACAGACTCCAGTCCTTGGAGTGACCTTTTCTGGCCACAAGAGTTGGGCGCAAATCCTGAGCCAGCCCAGGCCGTAAAAAGCCTGGGCATTTAAATTGATGCTAAACTGTCTATGACTCAGCAGGTATCTGCCGTAATAGGTACTTGTGTTGGCCTGCTTAGACAGCTACGGAAACTTGCCCCCCTTCTCACATTCGCAACTCTCAGAACGGCAGTATCAGCTTTGATAGTGTCACGTTTGGATTACGGGAATTCCTTGTATATTGGCCTCCCAGGAAAGCTACTTGCGAGACTACAGGTCATTATGAATGACGCGGCCAGACTGATCTTTAAACTGCCTAGGAGGGCCCATGCTACCCCTCTCCTACGCCAGCTACACTGGCTCCCGATTAGGCAGAGAATCAGTTTTAAAGGCCTTTGCATTGCGCACAAGGCCATCTATGGCCAAGCCCCATCCTACATTAAGGATCGCCTGGCTATTTATACTCCGAGTAGGTCACTACGGTCCTCGGAGGCCGGTCTGTTGGCCTGCCCCCATTTTAGCATGACCTCTAAAGGAGGCAGAGCCTTTTCGACCTCAATTCCTGTATTATGGAACATGTTACCGGAGAATCTGCGGAAGGAACAATCCCTTCTCCCTTTTAGGAAGAAGTTAAAGACGTTCCTCTTTGTGGAAGCTTGGGGCACAATTTAATCATTCTCTCCCTCCTCACGTGCCAGGGCAGGTGCTCTCTCTCATAGCGCTTAGAGACCAGTTGGTGATAATGCGCTCTATAAATTACAATTACAATTAAAGTAAAAAAACTGCTTTATTTAAAAAGCAGTCACAGACATGGTGGTCTGCTGACCCCAGCAGGCCACAATCCCTGGGAGTGCTAGCCATTCCCTATGGAGTCGCAAATTGCGCTTGCCTCATGAATATTAATGAGGCATGCAATTTGCGACCCCATTGGGAATCGCAAACAGTGTCTGAGACACTGTTGTACATTCACTTTTGCAAGTCGCAAATTGCGAGTCACAATTCGACGCAATTTGCGACTCACAAAAGTGAATGGTCGTACATCTGGCCCCAAATCAATAAAAACACATAAAAGGATATACCTGATCTAAAAAGTCATAGGTTTTTACAAAGTGTTGGTGCCCAATAAATACATTCTTTTTGAATATTCTGGAGTTTTGAATGAATGTCCCAGGTGATCCCCAGAGATAGGCCTGTTGCTTTTGTTGCTTGGCCCACAAAGTAGCACAACACAGAGAATATTTGGCCTGCTGTGTTTTCGAGCTGCTCCTTGCGTGGAATCTTGGTTATTAACTTTAGCATAGTGCCTCCAAAGCAGCATAAAATGTTCCAGATCTTCTCTTTCACCGCAAAGGCATTTGTCTGAGACTTGGGTTTCCTCTGTTTTAGTCACATTCAGTAGCAGGCACCTCCCTGGCCCCTAGCTAGGGCAAACAATCTTAATCCCCTCTGGTTCACCAGCAGAACAAGATATTATTGATCATATGGGGATGGGTCGAACAAGCCGGCATAACAACTTGGATGAAAGTTTTCTAGGGCGTTGATTTTTTGAAGAAACTTTATACTCAGAGATTGCTTGTTTACTATGGCATCCAGCTTCTTGCATGTCAATAGGTTCATATTCGAGGACAGGTATAGACCCAGCCTCGTGGCTTCCTTGTTACATTGGATCGCATAGCTGGATTTTGACAACAGAGAGAAATGTTCATTCCATGTTTGGTCCACAAGGTTAGTGCCTCTCAAACTCTGCCTTTTCAACCCGTACTTGATAGATGCCATCTGACATTTAGTCTTGATGGAAGAATTCCCAATGTACCCTGTGGGGAAGCTGCCTGTTTTTTTAAAGTAAGGATTTCCAAAATTTCCTCTCACAACATCCTACGCACTCTTTTGTCTTATCAAGCCGCCACAGCTCTGCTCCATATGTGATTTGACTTCCAATTGTTTCTTGGAAAACTAATAAATAAAGCTGAATACCTATAACTGTGCTTGCGCGGCATCCTCGGAATTGCATTTGCCGCAACTTCTGATTGGCTTATGATGGTTGGTATATGGGTTTTCCATTTTTGAAGGATGCCACTTCCTCCAACTTCTCATGGTTTATGAAAAAAGAAAACTTGCTTTCCTGCTTAATCCTGAAGATAATTATAATGTTTTGCCTGTGTTAATTACCAGGTTATTTGTTGTACAATAGGTTTCCGTAGTTGAAAGATGGGCTTGCATGCCTTTGGGGGTTATTGTTATTAAAATTGAGCTGTTGACGTAAAGAAGGGCTGTGATCTTGAAGCCACTGATTGACGGATCATCATCTTATGCTTTCCTCTCTTCTTGATATGTCAATAATATAGAGGGAGAACAGAAAATGGGCCAAAAAGCAGCCGTGCTTGACCCCTCTGTTGGTGTATAATTTACTGCTGATGTGCCCTTTTTGGTTAAGTCTCACCTGGGAAGATTTTCCTGTGTACTGCATTTGGATTAGTTACAGTAGCCCTGGACCTATGCCCATTGTTAGCAACCATAGACAGTTTCTTGAGACCAGATCGAAAGCTGAATAAAGGTCTAAAAGGCCATGGATATGGCCTTTTTTATAACTGTGCCTGACTTATAGATTAAATGTAAAAACGTGAAGATCTGGTCTATCATGGCAAGTCCTTCCCTGAAGCCTCCTTGTATTGGTGAGAGGATGTTTTCATTGGTGTCCCACCCATCCAGAGCCATCAATACCAGTTTGGAAAAGATTTTGGAGCCTATGTAGATCAAACTTATCGGTCTGTAGGACTTTTGATCGTCTTTTCGTCCCTTCTTATATAACGGTACAATAATATTATTTAACCAGGAGTCGGGCAGCTATGGGATGCTGGTATTGCCTTGAAAACTTCTGCGAGTGTTTCGGCATGGCACTCTGCATCAACAAGAAATATCTGCGGTGGGATCATGTTAGTTCCTTCTCCCTGTGGAGGGCATGTATAGCTTCTCTTACTTTGTCTTCCATGAACACTTCCAGCAGAATGCCAGTTGGTGCACTGCTGCTGGTTCCAGCATCAGCACTATGGAGTGGTGTCTCGGGAACTAGGTCACTTATAGAATTGAAAATAGTATTAAAGTGTGTTATACATACTGCTTCAGAAATATTGTATTCTTCCTTGCTTCGAGTCCTTCCCCGATCTTCCGCTCAAAAGCCCTGTGTTTCTTTTTCGACTGCTGATTTTTAGGTCGAGCATTCGAGACCTCTTGTATATACTTTAGTATATACTTATATGTGTATGTACTTTGTGGGCTCTGGAGATCAGCCCTAGGACTTGTCTGCTTCCGCTTAGGGACTTTTTTTTCTGTTCAACTGCCTCTATTTAACTGTCTTGATAGAAAACGACCAGTAGAGGTCAGTAAAATACCAGAATTGCTTTCTGCTGAGGGACTTTCTTTTTTTAAATTTTCTGGCAAAAGCCTCTATTTAACTTTCTTGATAGAAAACGACCAGCAGAGGTCAGTAAAATACCAGAATCACTTTAGCATTCTCTAGATTCCAGTCCATACAAATTGTCTTCCACGAGCACCCGTAGACAATAATATTTTTTTCAAATCTTGTATTTTCAGTGATATGACCACCGAAAGCCCTGATTTTATATTAAAAACAGAGCTTTGGACTATACAATTTCCCGCTGAAAGCAATATTTCTCTCCATGTGTTCCCATACCTGGTGTTGCACGCAGTTTGGTGCTTACTTTCCCTCCATGTTAAAGAACAGTAGATGTTGCAACACCCAGGCTAATGTGCTGCATAGCTAAATACATAGAAGGTCCCAGAGGCAAGACCGATTGAATTGCAAATGCTTGTTCCAACTCCAGCCACTTTCTATTGATTATTTCTACAACTTGCAGATTGGTTTTTGTAACTGCTCGAAACCTCTTAGTGCTCATGCCTGAGCTCCCGAAGGTGCTACCACCTTCTTGTTTTCTATGTTGTTGCCTCATTTCTCACCCACATTGTTTGAGCTACTACTAAATCCTATGCTTCATAGCCAAATTAAATGGGAGCTTGTGTTGTAAAATATCACAGGCAGAATCACCTTCACTCTGAAAGAAGTAGGTATTATTTAACGAGAGGTTCCTCAAAATTGCTAGTAAAACCTTTCAAATTTCACTTAATTCTCGTGTAAAATACGTAGGGGCTTATTTACAAGCCCCTTGCGCCGCCGGTACGTCACTTTTTCCCATATTAAAAGTGACGCACCGGCGGCGCATGGGGCTTGTAAATAAGCCCCGTAGTTTGTCTCCTTTTTAGGTCTTGCGCCTAGCGTTGCAGTGCGCAGCACTGCTCGCGCAGCGCGAGACCTTTAGAAAGGGCTTCCGAAAACGACTCACACGCTCGTGCGTGTGGTTTTGTTTTCGGAAGCCCACATTGGCTGGAGCGTGCGTTTTAAAAAAAAAACGGCACGCGATTGGTCAAAGGCGGGCGCATGGCCCGCCTTTGCCGCGCCCATTCCCGACGGTGGCCAGAACGCGCAGCAACGCGCGTTCGTCTGCTGCCGCGCTCCCTCCCCCCGCTCCTCTGTGGTGCGCGTGCACCGCTGGTTAAACTTTTACAGCCAATACAGCGTTCGAGCCTGCCGACTTGTTTATTTCAGTGTCTGCTGACACGGGTTATTTCACTTCCTGCCGCGGCGTTCCCTTCAGTGTACCGACACCTTAGACACACAAGTACACACTCTGAGTCAAGTACAATGGCATGGTGAGAATGTGTATACAACAAATATATTGTACTATGTTATGGTACCAAAATAAATAGAAACATACATTACTGTATACACTGAAATATACATGCGTGTTTGTGTGTGGTGGTGGGGGTGTGGGTGTGGGGGGGTGTTAAACACGCACATATACTCACCTACATTTTGCTTTTGCAATTTCCGACTTCGCGCACTTTATTGTGTCTAAGTCTGGTAACGAATTGCCATTAACGGTAATATTGTGTTTTACTGCTTTGCACTAGTGACAGACAGTGCACGCCCGGAAGACCTGTCAGCGCGCAGTTAGGGGTGCCGTGATTCATTTATGGCTCGCGTGCTCCTCACTGCACTTGTTCCCCACGTGGAGGGACATCAACCCTGCAGTGCGTCAGAGAGCTTTATTGTCGGAGGTGTGGATGCAGGGCTGTGTTTTTGGTGCTGGATTGCTTGTAGCGCTTTTAATCATCCCTGAGTCTGACACTATGGTAAATACAAATATAATGCATGGGTTCATAAAATATTATACACTTACGGAACAGCCCATTATACAGTGCGCAAATGGTGAGTATGTATCTCCCTCTATGTCTATACAGATATACTACAATGCAATGTATTCCACTCTCTGACATAAGCGAGACGCAGCCGCCATCTTCCTGCGAGGATTTTTGTTATTGCGCATAACTAATCCCTTCTTGACTGCTGACTAGTTTCACTCGCATCGCTCTTGTAATATACCGTTCGTATTTTAAAAATAAAATCCCACATTCAGGACCCCAATTAACTGTTTAACGCTCCTTGTAGGTCACTTACATGCCCCATGAGCCCCCTTTCCCGAAGTGTCCCCATGCCCGACGTAGGGAATAAGGGATGTATTGTGCGTCAACTGGTAGGCTTGTAGCACCCCTGCTTTAAATGCTTGTTTGGCACTGAAAGGTATCTGTGTGTGTGCCTATTCGTGTGTGTGTGTTGTTCTATGTGTGCCGGTGTTTGTATAAATGTAATTATTGCTATGTCTGTTTGTGTTTGTGCAGTGTGTCGGTGTTTGTATAAATGCAATTATTTCTGTGTGTGCTTGTGTGTGTGTGTCTGTTCGGTGTGTATCTGCGCTTGTATAAGTGAACTTATTTCTGCGTGCGTGTCTGTGTGTGCCAGTGGTTGTATAATTGGTCCAACCTGTGTGTGCGCGCGTTCGTGTTGATGGTTGAAAACGTGTGCTTGATGTGTGTCTCTGTGTGTATGTGCTTATGTGTCTGGGCTGGTGATTGAAGACCTACATGTCTGTCTCTGATTGTGTGTGAGCTTTTATCAAGAGTACATTCCCTTTTACCAGGTGACACCAATTAACACTTTCCACATGTTTTCTGAAAGTAATCCAAAATTACAAAAGTAAAGACAATACAAATTGGAATATTTCCTGTAACTTCGATTCAAATATGATGGGTCTCTGTTGAAGCAGTTTTCTAACTGGTCATTTTTTTAAATATTAAATCAATCTAAGTAAGAAAATAGTCTTCCTAATTTTTATGTCCACTTTATACTTTGTGGTTCTTCCTCTCGTACTTGTAATGTTGGTTACGAAGACCGAGCTGATGCTACCACCTCTATTATTACTAGTAATACCATGTTTGCATATCTATTCAGATGCAACGCCTATACTATCCAAGTCCTGTTTTACAGATGGCACATAGTTGTATGTGTTTATTTCATTTTTGGGGTAAAACGCTGGGCTTGATATGCCTCATGGAGCGCTAGAGCACACAACACTCCAAAATGAAAACACAACAATAAATAAAATAATATAACAGACAAATCCGGAAGCTAGTATATAAAAATAATGAAATCAGCAGCGCCCTAAACCCACCACAATGTCTTTTCAGAAAGTGTTCAGCGTGCAGCTTGCACGTATGCAGTTGCGCCCGGAGGCAGGAAAGGTGCCCGCTGATTCCACAGAGAAAGCGACCGTTACACGGGTGTCCTTAATGTTGTGTTAACATGCACTGTACTATATCCCACAACAACATATATATGTCTTAGCATTACTGAGGGCACTTCTGCCCGACCTCAAACCCCTGCCACGCAGTCCAGTTTACAAAGATGTCATCACCTGGGTTCACCAGGGCGGGGGCAGCGGTGACACACGGTGAATATGGGCACTGACGTGCGCTGTAGTGTGAGACATCCGGGGCGAGGGAAGAACCACACCGCAAGAAGGTACATTTTTAATATAAAGGTTGTGTCTTTCTCTAAAACAAGGGACATTGAGTGCACGGCGCAGACCCCTCCTCCGGTGCCAGCTTGGACCAGAGCCCCTAATCCCCTCTCCCTTCACCCCTCTGACGCCCAGAGCAGCCTCCTCTGCTGTCTCGGAGATAACTGGGTCCCGGCAGCAGACAGGGCGGCCAGAGAGCAGAGCACTCTCTCCCGGGCTCCCTGCGAGACAAGGCGGCGACATGTGTGCAGTTTGTGTCCCTTGCGCAGACTGTTTGACAGCAGACGTAATCCTCTATGGAGTGACAGGCGAGGCTTGACACCCCAATGACAGCCCAGCTTTCACCTCTGTCCAAACACTCCAGACAGACACACACACAGGCTGACACACACACATTCCGTCTGAGGCACGCACACCAAAAAACACAGACCAGCACACCGCCAATGAGACATCCAGACAAGCGCGCGCACACACACACACACACACACACACAGGCGCAGGCAGACACACATCACAAGAGTCGCTAACATGCAGACCAAAAACAAACACACGCCTATGATGACACATGCATACAATTATTACACGCACTCAGGTTTATCACGCATGATTATTTCATAGACAGAATTATAGCATGCATGCAGGGCTCTATCTTGCACAATATAATCACATATACAATATTTTCATGTATGTATTATCACAGAGAGCGTTATCAAAGACAATATTAGCCATTGTTTGGCTCTTTTGCCCACGTGATTCTAGCCTTCACGTCATAATGAAGGAAGATAGCTCCATGTTGAAGCCCCGGGCATTAAGGCATGGGCCAGCAAGAGGAGAGAGTTGGTGCCCAAAGGCAGTTCGAGGGGCGAGCAAAGCCTTCATGTGGATGGAGTTCACTTGTCTGTAGATGGCAATGAGTTGTTTATTAATACTCTTCTTGTTTTTGCTGCACAACAGCTCTCCCCAGCTCTATAGATGAGATTGGGCTGGTGGGTGGATGGCACCAATGATCAGTTAACCATCGTTGACTGCGGCGGGGTGTAAAACTTCATGGTTGGTCACAGGGAAGGTAGACACCTTGACATCTGACCCAAAAAGGCCAAGCAAATTCCAGATTCAGCTCTAGTTATTTTCCCAGCAGTGCTAGTGGCGCAGCAGTGTGCAGGAGGGTTGGGGTTTCGTCACTACAGCAACTACCCCCAGGCTCTCCACAGGCACTCTTTAACAGTGCGCGGGGGAGGTTCAGAATATTGTACTTGCATCAGGGGACCAAGATAGAGCCCAGTTGCTCAGATCCATCTTATAAAGGGGGCTAGAGGGGATCCCATTTTGGTTTGCTATGGCATGGTTTAAGGAACAACTTGCTGGTTGGTCCTAAGTGGCTCTCCTGGTATGGAGGGAGCAGCAGAGTTTGCACCAACCTCACTAACCCTGTCCCATAGCATACAGCACCACAGTTCCCATATTTTGTTAATATACTTCAATTATAGCCCAAATCTATCCACCCCTCTCCCCACATGATGTTCTCTTTCTCCCTCACAAATGTTCAAGGTATCGCTATCTCCACATGCCTAGGGACCCCTTTGTTTTCCAGGCGTTCTCGCTTCCAAGTGTTCTCTCACCCTCTCAAGTGCCCAAACTTGGTAAATCTATCTCCCCATTCCCTGTGTTCTCGTACTATCTGTGTCTCCCAGTGTCTGATATTCCCATAATCCTTTTCCACTGCACACCCTGCCACATAAGTCCACTACACAAATCCATTCCACACCACACAAAATTCCACAACTAAGAATTCCAAAACAAACCTCATAATTCCACTCCACACAACATACATTCAATACACTACAAACCAAAATGCATAACTAAAAGGCATTGTCATTTACAGTGTCAAAAGCTCTAACTCTAAAAAATGCGAGACCTATTGCATTGAAAATGCTTGTTTATTGTGCTTTCTGGAGACTATCCCCTCCTGCCTCCTCTTGAGGGAGGGTCTGTTAATTGAGGCTTTCTTTGTTCAGGGCCCCGAAGGTTGTATCTCTACCTTCGTGAGAATGTTCCCTGGCTTGTCAAGGTTTGTTAAACTTTAATTTTACTTAAATTTGAAACTGTCCCCAAAAAACGAATAGCTACAATTCAGTGAAAATGTAGTTTATTAAGTACAATACTCAGCCAAATTTCTGTATGGACCTTCAACAGAGAATACATTTACTACACTATAAGGGCAATAGGTGTAAATGCTCATCAGTCAGCTGTACCAATGCAATCCAGTTGCAGTCGCGTCTCTTTGGCCAGTGGCTGCAAGATCGAAATCAAGACTGTCTGAAGGCAAGAGCTCTGTGCACTCGGTGATCTGTGGATGATAACGATGGAACAGACAGACCCATCTGAAATACCTAATTTAATTTTACAGCACATATTTAATGTACTTGTACTCTTTGTTCTAACAGACTGAACAGTGCGCTCGTCCTCCGGTGTCAAGGACTCCACTACCCCTTGGCAGTTCTCCAGCCAAGCATTTAAACACTCTGAACTTTCAGCATCTACCATCCATACTGACCAGTCACCCATGACTCTAATTCTTTGGGGTTTATTTATCATAGGCTTTGCATCGTCCGGTGCCACTCAAGGAGACACAGGGCAACGCAAACCAACAATGAGATTTATCAATCCATGCAAGGCCACCCTGCGTGGCTTGGTAAATCTAGTGTAACGCAAGGCAGCGCAAGTCGCTGCTTGCGTTACACTGCGTGGTGAGGGCGTTACATGGGTGGAGCGTGGGTGTTCCCACGCATGCACTCATGTATTCTGACGAATTCCCAGATTTACCAAGGGGCATATTTGTGACTGGGGTTGGATCGTGCTTGCATCCTGCAACGTGGTGCATGTGCGACACTAGACCAAAATGCGATTTATGAAGCCACGCATTGCGTGGCCCAAAGTGGCTTTATAAATCCAGAGTGATGCAATGCAGCACAAATCGCTGCAGTGTATTACTCTGCCCTGGGAAGGCGTTCCATGGGCGTTGCATGGGTGTTCCCGCACAACTCCCATGGATTTTGACGCATTCCCCGATTTACCAAAAGTGGTAGACCTGGGAATGCGCCAAAATGCTACAGCTTCCCAGGTGAGGCGTAACGAAGAAAAATATATTTTTGCTACTTGTTACTTCCTCTTTCTTTGTGTGCTACATTCTGCAGCACACATAGAAAGAGGAAAGTGCCTATGGGGATTGTTTTTGTGCAGGAAGCTCCCCCTTCCTCCACAAAAATAATCTTCCTTACAATGCAGGCACCCTTGCACCATGGTGCAAGGGTGCCTGCGATGGCGCAAGATAGCCAAAACAGCACCAGCGCAGGGACAAAAGCAAGAACATGCTGTATTATTTTAAATACGGCGCATTCCTGCCCTTTCCCCCTCACGCAGCACAGCAAGGTGAGATGCTGCGGTCTGTGACTTTCTTTAAATATGCCCCTAAGAGTGGTAGACCTGGGAATGCATCAGAATTGTGCGCCTCCCCATCAGAGGTGCAACGAGAAGAAATATCTGTTTCTCCTTGTTTCCTCTTTCTAAATGTGCTGCATTCTGCTGCACACATAGAAAGAGGAAAATGCCTGAGGTTGTTTTTGTGCAGGAAGGTGCCCCTTCCTGCGCAAAAACAATCCTGCCTACAACGCAGGCACCCTTGCACCATGGTGCAAGGGTGCCTGCATTGGCGTTGAGCAGCAAATTGTGCGCCAGCACAGGGAAAAGATAGGAATGCGCTGTACAATGTTAAGTACGGTGCATTCCTGCCCTTTCCCTATCACGCAGTGCAGCGCAGCAAGGTGACTTGCTGCGCTGCGTGATTTGTTAATAAATATACCGCTTCCTGTCAGCGACATATAATGCTAATTCAGTGAAAAAGAGCTTCTACGCCAATTGTAAACTCTGTGAAGTCTAGTAGAGAAACTGTAAACACGCACCATCAATACCAGACCACCCAACAGAGGTGTCAACCTTCAAAAGTGATTTATCGAATTACTGGAAACTATACTGAAGTGATTATGGGAATAATATATTCTAATGGGAAACCCAGAGTGTAAATCCAACCTACATCCTCAATCTCCAATTATTGTACCAACCATATTATTCATGCACACCAAAATAACTATAACAGAATAATTCACAAATGTCTTACAAATGTAAATTGCATGTGTAGGACTGACATAGATGACAGTGCGAACAGGGATGGCTCTGATAAAATTTGTGTTGCTTTTCTCTTGTGACTCTAATGAGACTCTATAAGTAATTCGCTGCATTTTTACAACTCTTTTCCCTCCCCATATCCTAATATCCCCTTGCCACTTCCACCCATCTCTATTCCACTTTAATCCAATCTTAAATTAAATTGTAAATTGAATACGGTTTCTCTGCTGTTGTTAGTATACAAGGCACACCAACACCCTAGTATAAATAAAAAAGATAAAGGATGATGCGTCACTGAGAAATGTGATAAATACCAAAAACCATCATCAGAGTCAGCCCTAGGCAGGTAAATAAGCTTACTAGATTCTGTCATCTGGCATCTGAATATATTTAATAAAAATGCTTGATTAAAAAACAGTAGCAGCATCATTTTAGCCATGTGCACTTGGCTTTCTTTGAGAATAAAATTCACTTCTTGGCTACCTCTCTTAATCATGTTCCTAAAGTCACATCAAAAACCTCACGACAAGAAGCACACACCCGTAAACCCATAAGCAAGCTCCGCTTTATAAAATAGCAAATCATAAAGATTGTCTCCAGCAGCCTGCTCAATCATATCTCCAAACCATCTTGGTGCATTCATATTAGTCTATGTAGTTGTGAAAGACATTATAATTGATCAATATACTACTGACTCCAAACTCAAGGTGGTTTGTGTAGAAGGCATTGTAAAAAGGAAGACTCGGCCCAACCAACTGGTGAGCTTTTGTATCATAGCTGATCCCTGTGTCTCTTCTCCTTCGAGCAATCCTTGGCGCAACTCATTCTGATGTCTCTGTTGGACTATCGCCTATTCGGTCCCAACCAAAAAGCCATCAAATCAGCCTGTTGCCAGTTCCATCTTTTGCAAAATGACAACTTATCACCCCCATCGAAGACTTCCGAGGTGTGGTCTGAGCTCTGACACTGTTGCTCTTTGGTGGTAAAAATGCTGCTTCTGCAGGTCTACCTAAGACCGCCTGTACTTAACTCTAATGCTCACTTTGTTTTGCAAGGAAAGAAATCTCACCAGGTTATTCCCCGCGAAGTACTGATAACCTTCACGATCCCTTGTTTCATTTTCAAGGTCCTTCATTTATAGCACTATGTGTGCCCTACAAACAACCAGTATTCAGAATCTCTTGCAGAGTCAAGAGTAAATCCTGACTTTGTCTTGATATTGCTCTGACAAAATTTGTTAAAATATTTAACAAAGCTGTAAACTTCTTTGTTCCAGGACTCTGGAATGCTCTACTTAATATACTTAATTTGGATTCTACCCCTCCGGCCCCATTCTTCCTTAAGGTACTGAAGCCTGGCATTCCAAGTGTACTAAAGGAGAATGAAGGTGATGATCTCTTGATCAGCTCTCTTGTACAGTCTCACTACTTCAGACTTCTTGATGTCCAAAACTACTGTGATATGTGTTCCTGTTCTTCGCAGAGTACTCTTTTACCTTTGGAATATTTTTAAGCTATAGAAACATCTCTATAAAGATTATAGATGAAATTTGTAGATGCTGTGTCGTATTAGTCAACATCCATCCCCAGTGACATTTAGGTCATCCACAAATTCTGTAGGAGTTAGCCCCACACTTAATGTGCCTATTCACTATTTTGATGTGTTAAAGATGAATATATCTCTTTAATGAATGCGCTACAACGCATTCCATTACAATGCAGTCGTTACAATGACCGCGTTGTTACAACGCGAACCATTACATCGCAAGTCGTTACAACGACTTGCTGTAGGGGGCACGCTGGACTTAGGAATAGTATAATTTACTATTCCTACTCCAGTTTGTACAGCAGCAGGGAAGGTGCTGGATTGTAAATCCAACACCTTCTGCCCCCTACAGCAAGTCGTTGTAACGACTTGCGATGTAATGGTTCACGTTGTAACAACACGGTCGTTGTAACGACCGCGTTGTAATGGAATGCGTTGTAGCGCATTTGTTGTAAACGATGTCTCCCGTTACAGATTCTTAGTCAGAGTGATGTGATCTTCTAAAAGACAATGCCCCTGTTAGTTATACTGATGAAGAACATCTAAGGAAGTTCCATTTTAAATCCTTTTGGGTGCACAAATCCTTGTCTCTACCATTGGTCCAGGAAGAGGGCAGACCACCTGGGGGTTAGTTCACCAACAGTGCCATTCAAAATAGAGGCTGGCTGCTCCTAAGAGACTTTTCTCCTCCCAGAAAAAAGAGGCTATAAATATCCAGTACAGATGAGGAGATATCCCAGTACAGCGGGACATCGCTATAAAGTGAACACTGGCCAAAGCTGCATGAGAACTGCAGGAGCAAAGGTAAGTGTTCTGCACTGAAATTCAGGCCCTGTTAACTCAGTAGACTTCAGTGTATATAAACGATATTCATATAGGGACATTTTCAAAATAGCATTTCATCCATCATTTCTCTTTGATAAGCTGTCTTGGTTACTTTTTCTGTCACATATTGATCATAGTTGTGTTATGTTAAATTGCATTTGTTATTGAAATTGTAGTACACATTTGAATGCATAAGCATTGTTGCAATGAGGTATAATGTTGATTCAATACAGAAGGCATATATAGTTTTTTCACATTAATTATCCATAATGAAGCAAATAAGCAATTGAAAGTGCACACCATAAAAGTAGCTTGTATTATTTGTGTTAAGTCAAGTCAAAGTTTATTGTGTGATTACTTAAAATAATACAAGTTACATAAAACACGAATATCGCAATAAGAACTCTGTATTAAAAACCCTTAAAAAAGAGCATTTCCTATATGGGGAGGTATTTTGCAAACACGATAAAATTAGTACAAACTTATATAAGTGCAAACATTATTGTTGTTCTGTGCAAAACACCTGTCTTTTAAAAAAAAGAATTGAAGGATAGTAATGTGTACTAATAATGTGTGTGTTGCGGCTCAGGATAACACAAGCCTTTTGAGGCATGACGCCCATAATGTATAGAGGATTGTCTCTCAGGCATGATTTTGCATCAAACGTATATTCATATCTGTAAACTTCAACTGAGTTTTGAAACACTAGAACTTAAAAAATGGCAATTTTTAATTATGTGACTATTTACCTACCAGAAAACAAATTTCCCTGTTTCTCGACAATGTAGTGAAATCACTGGAAATTAATGAACACACAAAAAACTGTTCAAAAGCAACACACCATCATTAACAAATGAACGTTGTCGTCGTATCTGCTGTGGCTGAAACACCCCGGTAGAGTTGAATTATTAAAAATAGGTCTTTAAAGCGATAGAGTTCTTGTCATAAGTGCAACATGCACATGAAATAGTTTGTCCACCAGCAGAACAGCGTTTAAACTAAATGTCCTCAGTAGCACTCCCACTCATTCTGTGATCCGAAACTGTTTTAACATTTCCCCACTTTTTTTTTACAAACTTTATTGATAATCGTTTAAGCTTTGGGACATGCATAGCAATACTGGACCAGGTGCAGTATAGCCACAAGTAATGCATACAATTTCACAAATAATCAAAGTCTGCAAGTATAGCAGGAGTAAGTGAGGGGTGTGGAGGCAGAAACATGAACTTAGCCACATCTAATGCAACCATTGGTAAAGCCCATAGTTCTGGTCTTGGCAGGCTGGTGTGATAATTTATTTATTGCATTTTTTGTTGCAAGTATATGCCACAAAAATAAAAAAGCAAACACACCACTAGCTGAGCATAGCTGACACGTTTGCAATGGAAATTTTAAATAAAATAAATAAATAACGCACGCATAGAACAAGGTGGGTGATTCTTAGAAGGTAGGTGTACTCAGGACAGTGATGTAAACTCATTTCTGTGCTGATGTACATCACAGAAAATAAAAAATGTGGTTAAAGGTACAAAGAAAAGATACTGTTGGCTTTAAATTATTGTAACCTGAAGACATAGTTTAAACACACAGCTCACAAGCTCAGGCACTGAAGTGTAATTCTTTTTAGGTGGGCGGGCAATAATAAAATGCCATCACTCACAGTGTAAGAGAGTAAGTGGCTGAAGCGAGTTGGCCTTTTCCCTCATGCTATTATGTGTGGAAACAAAATGAGAATACAGTATGACATTTGAACAGACCAATAGATGGAGAGGGCTGACCCAAAGTAAGTATGTACACACAGGCACACACATACACTCACTGAAAAAGCAGGGACGTTATAGTTAGGTTCAGATTTTACACAAAACCATAGGAATTCAGCAGTTATAGTTATCTCAAGTAACTATAACTCGTGCTATAACTTTGCTGCAGATCCTCTGCGAATTCGCAGCAATTAAAAAAATATATAGGTTTTCGACCCCAGGCGGGTCCCTGTAGGAGCCCACCAACAGGCCTACGGGGTCAGGGCATTCTGCCCCCATGTCTTTTTTGTTTTTTTGTTTAGGACTCGGGCTGAGTCCTGAGTCCCAAGATGGCTTCTACCATTTCCTGGTTGAAGTGGTGGCAGCCAATCAGATTTCATTGTAAGATCAGTCGGATACACGGAGGTTTCGCGTCTCTGATTATATATAAATCATTTTTTCTTTCATAACTCCAAAACTACTGAACAGATATACACCCAATTACAAAAAGCACTCTTTCTGGACCAAGATCTAGCTTTCTGCCAAAATTGGTGTAATTCCATTCAGCAGTTCGTGTCCAAAATGGCCTATGGGAAAGTGCACGGGGACGACAAGATTTGGGACCCCTTTTTCTCGTCCCCATTGTGTGCATGGGGACAACACAATTTGGAACCCTTTTTCTCACCCCCACTGGACGAATCATCCCGTAACTTTCCAGACAGCAGCTAAAGAGACTGGCACACTAGTTTGAATATTTTATGCAGATTCGTCAAACGGCACCAAAGTTATATATATATATATATATATATATATTCACTGAAAAAACCATAGGTTTTAGGGACAGTTATAGTTAGTTGGACATTTCACTCGTACAAAACCCGTGAAATTCCCCGTTATAGTTAGTTCAGCTAACTATAACTCGCGCCCGCAATGCACTGCTGATGACGTCACATATTACATCACTCATGACATGGTCAGTGACATCACTGATGACATCACTGATGACATCTCAAATGACATCACTGATGACATCATCCAGTGACTGTGTGTTTCTATAAAGTTTAAATATGTTTTATATATATGCCAACGTGTATTGAAGAATGAGTGGGTGTATAAGTGTCTGGATGGATGATTTAGTAGGTGCGTGACTGACTCTATAAGTGAGTGATTAAACGTATCTTACTGAATGCATGGGTTAGTGACTAAACTGTGTGAATGTCTGTATCCGTCTGTCTTTTGGTGTGTAAGCGGCTGCATGGGTTTGCGAATAGCTACATGAGTGTCTACATGGGTTATTGATTGGTTGTCTGAGTATCTGTATGGGTGCCTGAGTGTTTGTGTGGGTGGGGTGTGTGTGACTGCGCATAGATGTGTGAGTGGGTGATTCACTGGGTGCATGGTTTCAAGAGTGCATCTGTGATGGACTGTATGGGTGGGTGAGTGTGTGTATGGGTGTGTTAGTGAGTGAATGTATATCTTAGTGGTACATGTGTGAGTAACTAATATGTCAAAGGCAGTATATATGTGTGTTGGAGTATATAAATGGCTATAAGTGAGTGTGTGATTGTGAGAGTGGCTGTATGGATGAGTGTGTACTTGTATCAGTGATTGTATAAGAGCGTACGAATGTGCTAGTATTTGTATGAGTAAGTGAGCTGGTGTGTGTATAACTGTATAGGTGAGTAAATGGCAGTGTGATTAATTATTTGCATGACTGACTAGGTGTGTGAGTACCTCTATGGATGAGTGGCGGTGTGTGAGTGTCTATGTAGGTGTATAAGTGCATATGAAAGTCCTGTACTGAGTGACCGTAAGTATGAGTGACTGTAGAGGTGAGTGAGTGGATGTGTGTGTAGACCTAAGAATCAGTGAGTGTGTATGTAGTTATTGGTGTTGGAGTGTCTATGGTTTTGACAATGGCAGTCTGTAATTTACAGTGGGTGTATCAAAAGTTATATTAGGGTGTGAGAAGATGCATCAAATTATCACATGGATGATGTCATCAGTGATGTCATTTGAGATGTCATCAGTGATGTCATCAGTGATGTCACTGACCATGTCATGAGTGATGTAATATGTGACGTCATCAGCAGTGCATTGCGGGGCGCGAGTTATAGTTAGCTGAACTAACTATAACAGGGGAATTTCACGGGTTTTGTACGAGTGAAATGTCCAACTAACTATAACTGTCCCTAAAACCTATGGTTTTTTCAGTGAATTTCAAAGGTTTTTTAAATGCTCATTTCTAACTATAATGTGTCTGAAACCTATGGTTTTTTCAGTGAATTTCAAAGGTTTTTTAAATGCTAATTCCTAACTATAACGTGCCTGAAACCTATGGTTTTTAAGTGAATTTCAAAGGTTTTTTAAATGCTAGTTTGTAACTATGCCTACAGAGGTAGGACATGTGAAGAAAGAAGAAAAAACGCACAGAAAGAAGCAAAAAAAATGCAGAAAGAAGCAACAGAAGTCCACAAAGACGAAGAAAAGTGCAGGAAGAAGCAAAAGATGTGCAGAAAGAACCAACAGAGGAGCAGAAAGAGGCCTTGTTCCAAAATCATCCTGTGCCCACAACTTTTCCAACGTGTACTGGTGGTAACTGACTCTGACTAACCAGAGCCAGTGCTATGCTAAAACACACTTAGAATACAGTTAAAACACCTACATACACTAGGGAACACTATGCGTTGGGGTACCCCTGTGATTAGCATGACCTCCTCTGTAAGTCCCTAGTACATAATAGGGCAGGGAGATTAAAACTACCTCTTAAAACGCGCTACAGGGCGCGTTTGCACAGTGGTGAAGGGAGGGGGGGCCTGAGGTGACATGTGTGCAAACGCGCCCCATGGCACGTTTTAAGTTGCGGGATTAAGTCCCCTTGAATCCTGAGTGTCCCTGGGGCCCAACTAGCCCCCAGGTACCTACAGTTAGGACCACAGAGCTGAGTTGCAGAGAGGCGTTCCGAGGCCACGCACCTTTTTTCACCTCTCTGCAACGCAACTCTGTTGTGCTTACTGAAGGTACCTGGTGGGCTAGTTGGACTCCAGGGACCCTCAGGATTGAAGGGGACTTAATCTCCCAACTTAAAACACGCCACGGGGCCTGTTTGCACACATGTCACATGAAGCCCCGCCCACTCCCTTCACCACTGTGCAAACGCGCCCCGTGGCGCGATTTAAATTGGGGGATTAAGTCCCCTTGAATCATGAGGGTCCCTGGGGTCCACCTAGCCCACCCTGTACCTCCAGTATGCGCCAGGGAGCTGCGTTGCAGAGAGGTGTTCAGAGGCCACGCCCCTTTTTACACCTCTCTGCAACGCAGCTCTGTGGCGCTTTCTGGACGTACCTGGTGTGCTAGTTGGCCCCCAGGGACCCTCAGGATTGAAGGGGATTTAATTCCCCATTTTAAAACGCGCCACGGGGCCTGTTTGGACACATGTCACCTGAAGCCCCGCCCCCTCCCTTCACCACTGTGCAAAAGCGCCCCGTGGCGCGTTTTAAGTTGGGGGATTAAGTCCTCTTGAATCCTGAGGGTCCCTGGAGTCCAACTAGCCCACCATGTACCTCCAAAAGCGCCACAGAGCTGCGTTGCAGAGAGGTGTAAAAGGGGCGTGGCCTCTGTACACCTCTCTGCAACGCAGCTCCCTGGCGCATACTGGAGGTTCCTGGTGGGCTAGTTGGCCCCAGGGACCCCCAGTATTCAAGGGGAATTACTTCCCCTTCTTACAACGCGCCAGGGGCGCGTTTGCAGACTGCTGCAGGGAGGGGCGGGGCCTCCGGCACGATGCCGGTCTATTTTTTTTTTGTATGGGAGGGGGCTGCGTGGCCCCCTTCCTCGGCCACTTTTGGCCCCGGGCACCCCATCCCCCGGGGCCTGAGGATTTTTTTTTTTTAAACGGGAAGGGGGCCGCGTGGCCCCCCTTCCCTGGGCCTATATTGGCCCCGGGGACCCCATCCCCCGGGGCATGCCCTCTTTTTAAAAAAAAATATATATATATTTGGAGGGGGGCTGCGTGGCCCCCCTCAGGCCATTTAAGGCCCCGGGGACCCCATCCCCCGGGGCCGGCCTTTACGTTTTTTTTACAAATTTTTATTTTTGGGGAGGGGGCTGCGTGGCCCCCTCCCAGGCCACTAATAGCCCCGGGGACCCCATCCCCCGGGGCCTGGCCACTCGTTGGGGACCGTGGGGGGGTCCCCAATGCCCCCACGGTCCCGCCGGCTCCCCGCGTCCTGCGGGAGCCGGCATTGCTTTTCCATTAGGGGAGCTGCTGACATGCAGCTCCCCTTATGGAAAAGCAATTCTGCTTTGCTTCATTGAAGCGAGAGCAGGTTTCCCTGCTCTCGCTTCAATGAAGCAAAGCAAGTTTGCAATGACAGGACGGGAGCCGCGCGGCTCCCGTCCTGCCATTGCAAACAGCAGTGTCCCGGGGGTAGGCACCCCGGGACACTGCAGGAGCCGGCCCTGGGGGGTGGCGGTCCCCAGGGCCATGGAGGGCTCCAGGAGGGGGCCGCGCGGCCCCCTCCCTTCATTAGTAAAGCCCCGGGGAGGTGGTGGTCCCCGGGGCCTGAGGTCCGAAACGGACCCCCACATTTCTTTTCTAAATGCCCCGGGAGGTGGCGGTCCCGGGCGTGTGGGGGCTGGAGCCCCCACACAGGTGATTAAAATTTAAAAAAAGAAGCCCCGGGGGTGGCGGTCCCGGGGCTGCGGGAGGGCGGAGAGCCCTCCCGCACCATTTATTTTTTTAAAGCCCCGGGGGTGGCGGTCCCCGGGGCTTGGGGGGCCTTAGAGGCCCCCCCATAAAATATAAACCCACCCCCCGCATGCCCCCGGGACTTGGCCCATCTGGGGGCAAAATAGCCTCGAAGCGCGGGAGACCGCGCTTCGATTTTTTTTTAATCACGGCGGGATCCGCGCACCCTAAGCGCATCCCGCTGATTTTTTAAAAAAGAAAATGCTTTTTTCTGCCCAGGGGGTCCTTGTGGGACCCCCTGAGCAGACCTAGGGGGTCAGGGTGTTTCTACCCTGCCCCCTTTTTGCGTTTTGCGACTTGTTTCTGTGTCTCGGTTCTACCGAGGCACAAAATGGCTGCCAGCACTTCCTGATTTGGAGTGTTGACAGCCACTTGACAGCCAATTAGCATGCATCTCGTGATCGGGAGGGTACGCGGACCCTAAGCGGCCATAGATATATATGTGATTTTACTTTTGATTTTCTCAGGAACTACTGAACGGATTTACATCATTTAAGCAAAAGGCACGACTCTGAACCAAGGGCTACCTTTTTGCCAAATTTGGTGTAATTCCGTTCAGCAGTTCGGGCTGTAGCTGCGATGAAAGGTTCCTATGGAAAATTGCATGGGGAAAACACGTTTTGGGACCCCCCTTTTTTCTCGGCCCCCACTTGATGAATCACCCCGAAACTTTCAGGATAGGAGCGGACCGGAGCAGGCCATAAGTTTCTATATATATATATATATTATCTACTGGCGGTCGCCAGTAGATAGTTATAGTTAGGACCTATTTTCCATAGGAAATTCACAACATTCTATTTCCAATAACTTTAGCGCCGGTTGACGAATCTTCGCGAAATTTTCAAAACTCATGGGGCGCTCCGGTCCGCTCCTATCCTGAAAGTTTAGGGGTGATTCGGCAAGCGGGGGCCGAGAAAAAAGGGGGGTCCCAAACCATGTTTTCTCCATGTTAATTCCGATAGGAAATTTTAGACACGGCTACAGCCAGAACTGCTGAACGGAATTACACCAAATTTGGCAAAAAGGTAGCGCTTGGTTCAGAAAGCGACCCTTTTTTTAAATGGTGTAAATCTGTTCAGTAGTTGCGGAGAAATTAAAAAAATAAGAGTCAAAAAATCAATTTCCCATAGGAAACTTTATGCAAGGCTACAGCTCGAACTGCTGAACGGAATTACACCAAATTTGGCAAAGAGGTAGTTCTTGGTTCAGAAAGAACCCTTTTTGTTAAATGGTGTAAATCCGTTCAGTAGTTGCTGAGAAAATCAAAAGTAAAACCACATATATATCTATGGCAGCGGAGGATCCGCGCACCCTCCCGATCACGAGCTGTATGCTAATTGGCTGTCAACACTCCAAACCAGGAAGTGTTGGCAGCCATCTTGTTCCTCGGTAGAACCGAGGCACAGAAACAAGTGCGCAAAACGCAAAAAGGGGGCAGGGTAGAAACACCCTGACCCCCTAGGCCTGCTTAGGGAATCCCACAAGGACCCCCAGGGCCAAACCAAAAAAAAATGTTTTTTTTAAAAAAAAATCGGCGGGATGCGCGGATCCCGCCGTGAAAAAAAAAAAAAACAAGCGCGGACTCCCGCGCTTCGTTGTTATTTGGCCCCCGGGTGGGCCCAGTCCCGGGGGCATGCGGGGGTTTATAAAAATAATTAGTGGGGGGCCTCTAAGGCCCCCCCAAGCCCCGGGGACCACCACTCCCGGGGCTTTCAATTCAAAATGGTGCGGGAGGGCACTCGACCCTCCCGCAGCCCCGGGGACCGCCACCCCCCGGGGCTTCTTTTTTTAATTACAATTACCTGTGTGGGGGGGCTCGAGCCCCCCACACGCCCTGGGGACCGTCACCTCCCCGGGGCACTAAATATTTAAATATGGGGGTCCGTTACGGACCCCCAGAGCCCCGGGGACCACCACCTCCCCGGGGCTTTGAAGATGTTGGGAGGGGGGCCGCGCGGACCCCCTCCTGGAGCCAGTGATGGCCCTGGGGACCACCACCCCCCAGGGCCGGCTCCTGCAGTGTCCCGGGGTGTCCTGTAGTTTGCCATGTCATGAGTGATGTAATATGTGACGTCATCAGCAGTGCATTGCGGGGGCGCGAGTTATAGTTAGCTGAACTAACTATAACGGGGGAATTTCACGGGTTTTGTACGAGTGCAATGTCCAACTAACTATAACTGTACCTAAAACCTATGGTTTTTTCAGTGAATGAATATATATATATATATATATATATATACCACCAATCCTGTTAATCATACAATAACAGGCGCTGTTCTAGTGGAAATTTGACACAGCAATTTTAATCCAAAACGAAAGCCTTGACGCGTTTCGACGGCGAGCCGCCTTGTTCACAATATATATGAACACATAAACCTATATATATATGATTTGTTTTTATTACTTGAGACTGTCTCTAGGCCAGCCTAAAACAAGCAAGAATGATACAAATTCAATCCAGAGTAGAACAAAGCATCAGCAGTATGGCTTGCCCGCCAAGAACCAGCACTCCAACACAACAACAGTAGTGATGAATTGGCCCCCATAATAACTTCACTATCACTCCCTTAAACATTCTCCACAAACTGGGTCACAGCCTGAACTTGGGTAGACTGAGGGGTTATACACTTTCACCATCTGCAAAAGAGTGGCATAGAGGATCATAGCTTGGACATCAACTTGCATTCATTCTATTGGCAACACTTGCATTTTCTTTCTCCACACGGTAATTGCAGGGGTCAGGTCGAGGAACAGTCAAACTCTGGCCAATGAAGTTCTCATTATAACCTCCCTCAGTTCCATCATCTCAAAACACTACTACTATTCTACCTCTACCTTAGTCTCCATCAGTCATACCTCAGTTAGGTAGCCTTGACCCCCTGCACAGTTGCACAAAATAATTATATCTATAAGGAATCACTTGCCTGTTGATAAATCACTTGATTTGTAACAAGAGGTAAGCTCCTTTCCCTTGTATCTACCTTTAGAATATCCGGATATTAATGGATCTCCATTAGTTCTACAATCATTCCATTTGCCTTTCCAAGTTGACTATGGGGGTCAATGCAGAATTCTTGAGGTGGGTGGTACCAGACATGTTATCTTCTGTGGTTTACAAACTGACCTTGGTTTGCTTGCCCTCTGCCTCACTATGGGTAATTTTATGCTCATTCACATACAATCTAGTTTCAACCAGGTTTTGTTTACTTTTAAACAATATTAACTTCCTCTCAACCACATCTATCACCCCATGCACCACTTTCATAGATGATATTAAACCTCGCTTACGTTTTGTAAAGCCAAACTGCTCCCCATTGTCATCAATAAGGCTTTCAATGTGTGAGAGTATCACTGTCAGAGGCTGAAGCAAGTTCTTTCCTTGGTTTGACTATCTCAACCTCGAAATCTATGGCTCCAGAAGTAACAGCAAAACTAGACAATATTTAATAAGGTCACACCAAAATAAGTGAGGTCTCTACTGATAGTCCTCACCCCGCTAGTCCCAGATGGCCACCACACCCAGCAACGACACAGAGAAGATGGGGCCAAGCAATCAAGTCTCTGGTCTGAAGAAGAGGGTAGCTCCCAGCTAGTGTCTTTCAAACTCCACCTTCACCTCATTGCACATGGTGTTCCTCGTTGTCTCATTGCACCTTGCTGCTGATAGTGCACTCTTCTTCTATCGAGCCCTGAAAGATCTCACACAACCCTGTGTCTCACACAGAGCCACCAAAGAACGGCCACTGCCACCTTTCCTCGTCCTCGATCCAGGAAGACTGCTGCCTTGTTCATGTGTATGGCTTGCCAATACCCCTTCCGCCACAATCAAATCTGACTCCCTAGAACCTCCCTAATCGCATCCCGTGAGAAGAGATCCAGGCATCTCCAACAAAGCAAGGCGGGTGCAGGGAGCTGGAGATCCTCACAGAGCCCAGGAAAGAACCAGCATCCTCTGCTGCTCACGTGGCAACACGCCCAGTTTTGTCACTTCTAACCTGTAATATCCAAAATTAACTTGTGCCCCGTTGCAATGCATATATTTGTTTTGGGGCCTTTCGTTATGGCACCTAGTGCGCAAAATACTCTTTCTGAACTAACACAAGCTCGGGAGAAGTGGGTAACTAAGCCTTTCATTGTCCACACAGGTGATTTCAGATACACACCTTGCTTCTATTTCCAATATTAAGAGAATCAACGCAGAAACCCTGAAAATGTCTGCCTTGCATGTACAGTCCCACCATTTCTGTCGCAGAAAGCCTAGTCTGGCATCATGCTGCTTTTCATGCAGCCATCATTAGATACTGCAGCCACTAGTTATCTTGACTACTACCAGAAGCTCTACAGGCACTAATGATGTGTGGGTGCCAGAGCCTATAACTTCAGGGCATTGTATGAAGAAGCCTTAATTGCTATCTTCTTATGAAACAGAATTTTAGAGGTGCCTGCTCCATGCAGTTCAGCCTCTACCCCTCCATTAGTTAACCCCTTACGTGCTTTTGTAGGGGTATCTTTCACTAGGGAAGAGCTTCATTAGGCTGAGTCTTGATTCCCTACTACCAAATGACACATTTTACTAGGAGGTAAGATTTAAGAAATGTCATAAAAGATGTCATCAACCCTAAACAGGGATTTACATTGAAGCAAATAAAGAAATGATCCCTTCCAAGCCATGGGTGGAATGTTGATGGGTTCACTAATAGAGGTGCATTGCATATACAGTTGTGAAAATGTACATTGTAGAATTCAAGCAAGATGGGGCCTCCACCTTTATCTGGGTATGTCTTTTTTGGCTACTGTTCCTGCAATGTGCTGTGAACTCTCAGTGAAGGGCTAAAGTGTGAGCATACTATGAAAGCAGACTATGGAAGTAACAAACCAGATTGAATATACTGACTCTCGGTCGCCTAGCAAACAGTTTACCAACCGACCGGGACACAATTTGGTGTGTGTAATTAACACAAATCAACACTGTGGAATAAGAGCAGTTTAATTTGTTCCATTGTGTTTAGAGTCTCTACCAGCCTGTCGATATAAGTTTTTATATGTGAAGACTGCACATACAGAATAGTATGTTTCCATTTCTTTATTTGTTTTAACAAAATAAAAGTGTTGCATTCATTTTCACAATAAGCCTTTGCTCTTGCAACATTGTGTTTTAACTGTGCACATGTAATGTATTTAAACAGCAGATACCGAAACGGTTAATATAAAAAAGGTGCCACTTTTTAAGTAAAACCACAGACACTGAAATAGTTTTTATTTATTTAAAAAATAATCTTTTAAAATTAGGCTGAATTGATTACCCTCTTGTCTCCGGTTTAAGCGAATTAATGAAGTTGATTATTTCTCTGTGAGGAGCTCAGTGCCCAAGTAGATTCCTCTTCCTCAGTGCTAAAGAAGTCTACAAACTTTGGAATAGCCAAAACTGGTTGATGTAAACTACTGTTAATGTGGCAAATAGTGCTAGCATATCCTTATCACTTCAGTGCTCTTTTAGTTTGAATCCAATGTGTCACATGTACAATGTGCTGATACTCGCTCACTGTGCTTTTTGCAAGTTCGCATTTTATTAGTGGGAGTGCACACTCTACATTGATTAATAAATAACCCTGGGGGGAGTTTGCTGAGTTGCACTATGCGGAACACCGCTAAGTGCATAAAAACCTCCGTCGCAGTACGCAGAGCTCCGCGACCGGCGGAGTACGATAGAAAAATGCTGTTTGCGGTGATTGCACAGTGCCGGATGCTTGTCCGCACTGTGCAATCATTGCGAACGGCACAATGCACAGTGCAAGCGGTCCCTGCTTTCCTTTTCTGCCGCTCGAGTAGATTTTTACTCGAGCGGCAGCTTTCTCAACGCAAACGGGCAGTTTCTCAATGCGAGCTGTCGCGAGCATACGCGACCACTCGCAATGAGAAACCTGACCCCCCTGCATTGAGAAATCTCGCCGGGATGTTGATTTTCCACGCTTGCGCTCGCCAACTTGATGTTTACGATCGCAAACGAGGAAAAATCTCGCCGGGTGGTTGATTTTCCTCGCTCGCGGTCGCCAACTTGACATTGACGAACGCGAGCGAGGAAAATACTCCGCTCCGCAACTCGAAGCGGAGTTTTTCGGAACTCCGAGTAATGTGGAGTGCAGAAAACTCCGCAAACTCCGCTAGCGGAGCGGAGTTCACTGCCCAGGGTTATTAATAAATTGATTATCACAGACTATTTCCACAAAGATAACAGTGACCTGCACTAATTATATTCCTTTGTCTTTTAATTAATACTTGATTGTTCTGTCATTCTGTTGCCACACTTTTCCGTGGCCTCTGCTGTATCATGAAGAAGTGCAGAATTGTCCCTTTAGCTTGCATCCGCAAACTTTGTGGCCCCTGATCAGTGTGTCTACAAGATATTAAAGACATTTAGTAACAATATGGTAGGTGGTTTATTTGATTGAGTATAATATCAGTGAATTGTAGAAGAGGAAATGAGGTTTGTGAAAAGTTTGGTCAGTCCATGAGGAATATATCACAGTGCAACACTGTTGGTTATTGATAGGACTTTCTAGCTAATCACATGCCGGGGAAAATTCAAAGGAGGCACTGCTATATAACTCAGGTTGTTCTTGTTCCCCATTTTATGTCAACAGCATCAGCAACTCTGACCAATTAAAGGTGGATGGAGTGTTGCAAAGGTATTTTATATTGGGCGGCTAGCTGTGTCAGTTAATTCTCACCCAAAAGTATTGAGTTCCCCTTCACCATTGAGTAACTTCATCTATAGGTCTGAGATTTGCTGGATTAGCAATGGATTATCTTATGTTGTCATGGAGCTTGCTTTCAGCGGAAGCTCAGCATGGAGTGACATGACCCAAAGTGTATGACTTTATCTCAGGTTGTAGTGCAAATAATCTGATCACTTTTATATTGTGACTTTTTGTTCTCAGATTCTTCAAGATGTTGATGAAACTAATGGTCATTGTTCTTCTACTGAGCCTTTATGGAGGGCTTGCAATACCTGGTAAGTGTAAAGGTTTTACACATCTGAGTGGTATCAACATCTGATTTTACAACCTATACCTACAGACTTGGGCATCTGTGAGAGGGGCAAGAGCTAAACCAGTAGTTCCCAAACTGTGCGCCGCGGCACCCTGGTGCGCCGCAAAAACCATCCAGGGGCGCCACGGTCACAGTTGCTGAGCACAGTGCATCATGCTCTGGAGTGCAGGCCCAGTGCGTTGTGTCTGGTGACCACTAGGTGGTGCACTTGCTGCCTTTTGACGTCCCACCGGAGAGCAGGAGACATTAAAGCAGGCAATCTTCTCTTCTGCTAAAGCCTGCAAGTGGTTTGAAAAAATATATAACCCACTCTGACACATGCCACACCAGGCGGCACCATAATAAAAACACCCATAGCCCCGGAAGAAATTGCCAGGCACACATGGATCGGATAGCAGGCTAACCACAGCATCTTCTTGCTGAGTTAGCCGTAAAGGCAATGTTCTCACTGGCTGTAATTGCAGATTCCACCGCAAGCACTGAAATGGCAAATGGTCAAATCACCATAATGGCGAAAACAAAATATACTGGTCAGTGTCTTCAAAAGACACGCAAGTTGTAAACACCCATGGTCTTGGAGAGGGCCCATTGTCATTCATGTTTACATGCAAAGTGTACGGTTCTTGCACTATTTCGGATGACTTCAGGATCTGGAAGATGTATCCTTTTATTTCTGTGACAGCATCGATCTGTGCAGCGCCTGGACCTCTGGAGTGACGCAGAGCCAGCGTTACAAGTGACCGTGGAGCTTTCAACAACAGCAACCAAAAGGAGCAGAGAGGAAGAGGAACTCCTGACATTTAAAGAGCTGTGGTTCATTTAAATTCATAGGAGGGCAAGTGCGAGCAGTTGTTACAGATATTTAGCTTAACAAACGTGAGCAGATGTTCTGATTCCCGGAGTAGAGTACAACGAAGTGGGTATTTCGAGAGTTCATTTTAAAGCCTGCAGTGACCCCTGCAAGAGAAATTGGTGATGTTTAGCTGATGCAGAACAGGGTAAAGGGATAGTCTTTGAAGTGTAAACATACGTATTTTTAAATATTTTTTCCAGCTTGCCTTTCCGTGTCAATTCTTGCTTGCAGGAAACTGGTTTGGAGGAGAAATATTTTGCAGGAACTGAGAATCTAAGAGAAGTGGGCAGTTATCACAGCATGGAGTTTCTCCTTTCTGCAGGGGTCATCCAGTGAGGTCCAGGATCAGCCAGGAGATATAGCGGACATGGTATCTCAAAGCTGGCTCTCTTGTTTTTAAAAGAAAAAACCCCGACATTTCTCCGGAAAGAGCAACTCACCCCTGTACACGGAGCCTGGAATGAAACTTTACCCATGTGAATAAGCGGCACACCCATTTGCAGTACACTGTTTTCACACACGATAAGTACATGACTATAATTCATTTTAAAAATCCAGATCTCTTATTACAAATAAAACAAATAACAGAGATGACAAGCTTTTAGTTGTTAGCCTACATGCCTGATTTCTTTTGATACATGAACCAATCAGTTGTTTCCCAATGTATGTTCCTCCCGTATTACTGGTACGGATGGCATTTTTGCCCTAATGACACCCGATTTTTCTTTTACATTGGTTGAAAATATATCTATGAAGATGCGTACAAAGTTATATTTTGATAGACTACTTATTGACCAAGTGTCCTCCTTACTCGAGTGGTTCACAAGATGTATACAAAATAAGATCACATTACATACTGTGTTCCACGTGTCTGGTCAGTATTGACAGTGCATTGCGCCCTGTGCAGTTTTTTCTGATTGTTTTATTAGGGAGTTTTTGTCTGTTTGAAGATAAATACAAACATACAATTTTTTACAAATGGGTTCTATGTTGTATAACGTTTAGGCTAAGAATGTTTCAGAGTGAGTCTGATGTTAAGCTTTAAATTATAGAAACATTATTTTCCTTGGCACTTTTTTTTTAGAACAAAAAAGAAAATGTTTTGAATGAATGATTCCTGAGGAATCAACTTCATATGCTTCTTTGTTCTACCTAGAGTCCTTAGGTTTGAGGTCAAGTCACGGATTGCATTACCTTCTTTCTACCAGCTCTGAAGCAGTCAGTTTAATTCTGCTGTTGAGCCAACCTTCTCAAGTCCATCAAGCATACCCAGAATTAGTTCACCCTCATCAGCAAGTATAAATACTACAGCCCTGTTCTCTATTTGTAAAACAAAATGGCTTCAGATTATTAACACTTCCATGGAGGCTCCATGGTCAATCCATTCCCTGACCAAACTGTCTTTTTAAGGACAACTTAGAGGCCACAGCATTTGTCTTCCAGTCCAAGGATAAACAGCCTTAAGATAAGGCCAGCTTAAGTACACACTTCAGTCATACCACTCCTTCAGTATTCTTTGCAGACCCCAAGGTTGCCCATTACATATGGATAAACTAGTTCATCTTCCTCCTGAGGCCCAAAACACAGTGCAACACACAATGAGAACCTTGGATTTCCCTTTCAACCCTCCTTCACCAAAGTGAGAGAATCACAGTTTACCAGGGAAATGCATTCTTTAGCGACATGATTTTTAATGTAGATGTTGGTGAGGTACAGGGTTATCACTTAAAGTCTATTGAAGAAGATGAGTCAAAGTACTGTAGGGGCGACTAAAGCAAAAGTGAAAATGAGAGTTTACAGTTCAGGGAGTACATAAATGCTAAATAGTAGAGCCTTTTGAGGAACTGTAAGAGGGAGAGGGTTGATAGGAGTGGGAATAAAAAGGGACAAAAAAGGCATAGGAAGACTAGGGAAAGTGGAACCAGTGGACATGTTCATCTGAAATGGTGGAGGAACATGTACAGCAGTGGTTCCTAAACTGTGCGCTGCGGCACCCCGGTGTCCCTGGCTGGTTTTGGCTGGGATTAAAATGGAAGGACTACAGAGACCAGGCTTACATCCCTCCGCCAAAAAAAAGTAATGTAATGGGAGCCGCGCCTTGAGGCCAATTGGTCAAGGGAGCCGCGGGTCAAAAAAGTTTGGGAACCACTGAGCTAAACAGTTCCTTGAGCTGTAGTAGGGATACGAGTGCTAACTACTTTACGGTATCAATAATCTTAATCTCGAACTGCAATTTTCTACTTGTTCTACAAACTAATCTTAGTGACATTAACATCACAGTGACCATGGATCACTTTAGACCATAAAATAGGCAATGTGGGACCTGAATCCAGAGTAAGCTCAGTGTAACAGCAAAACTGTTACTGAGGTCTACTGTCTAGTATCATAATGGCTTCTGGAATCAGGCACAGATCTTAAGACATTGAACTGGAAGCCTGGGAATTTGAAAGCATCGTACGTAATGCCTACAGCACCACTTCGGAATGGTGGTGTGGCGAGCGATTTCTGGCCAACCATGTCATCCTCTGGAAGAAGCTGGAGCTGGACAGGAGGTTCTGAGAGCATAGCTATTGCAGGCTTCATCCCAAGAACCTTGTTAATAAAAAACCTAATTTAAAGAGGATTTTGGGGCCATCATTGGTGTTGCTCCCCAGGCCCTCTCTTGACATCATGTCTGCAAGTCACACCGAAAGAAGGGATATGCTTGAGAAGGAGACTCCGATATCTGATCCAACCTCCCCTTCAACTTGAGTCTGATTTTAGTCTGTGTGAAGCAGCCTAGGGTATCCAAGGGTACTCACTCTGTGGCATGGCACCAGCATTAAAGCTACTAATTACTTTGCAAAGGAGGCCAGCATAGAGTAACAATTTTGTGGTGAATTATGCTAGAGTGATGAAAAGCGCTGGACATTGAATAATGCTGATATGACCATCCAAGAACACCTTGAAGCAATGAAGCACCAGTGGAATTAACCGGAATGTAAATGCACAGTGATAAGATCTTGCAGTAGGTGGAGCCCTACAAGAAGAAGTGTCTCCAGACACCGGGACAGAAGGAGTACGAACCCCACAGAATAGGGATTGAGAAGATCTCACCCTCATCAAGCTAAATGAGTGACTTAGACTGGGTGTGATGAGCTTCAACCCAGAATGCTGACACAACTGAGATGCAGAATTTGAGAGATGCGGACATGTTCTCCATCTTAGCTACACAGGAAGAGTTTGCACTTAACTTACAATTCCACCAGAAGATTGTTATCCAGCATGCCTTTCTAAGCTTACAGACAAGTACCTAGTCTTACATAATCACTGTAGCCCTAATGGAATTATTTTCTCTTAAATTTCCTTTATTGAACAATTTCACTTTTAGGACATACCTTAAAAAGCTCTTTTAGGGCAAGAGAAGAGTTGCTCAGTTATAGGAGATTTGTTTCAGAAGCCAAAATATTTCTTTATTTCCTGGGTGGTGAGTGAATATTTGAGTTTGTCTTGAGATTGTTGACCTGTTGGAAATAGAGCTGGGTTGAGCTCATATCCAAGGGATGCTAAATTAAGGTACAGAACAAGAGAAATACTAAGGAGACCAGGCACCCTTAATGGTAAATAAACATGAGCTCTAGTAGCGCTTCCCTAAGTATTAGGGAGCGTCTCCAAGCCGCACTCTTAAGAAACAATTCGTCAAGTGTATTCAAGTTCTTCAGTGTAATTTTTATTTCATTTCATTTTTCTTTTTCATAGCTGATGATGTACTTCATCTCATAGAATCCATTCTGGTTATATGATGACATACATGTTAATTCATAAACAAAACTGTGCTCAATGCATTTCAGGCCACGTCCTTCATCAGGGGCTTGCTCCTACAAAAATAGAAGAAACTGGTTTTATGTCTGTGAGTGTGCACAAGAGATTAATTTATCAAAATTCTCAAATAATATAATGTTGTGACCATGCTTCACCTATGCGGGGTGTGTGTCTACTTTCTACTTGCCGAAAACTCGACTCGATCAAGGATATACATACCTGTTTACGTGAACGTGACTAGAAGAGTGACAAAGAATAAAGTAAAAAGGTGCAAAAAAAACGCGGGATATCGTGCCGGAATGAAATCACTATGTGAAACCAAGTAGTGACAATGCTTTCAACGATTATACAGTGGCCCCGGTAACTAAAAAAGTAAAGAGTGATGGTGACCATGCTGACGTGAATTATTGAATACTCTCGAAGAGAGTGACTTACTTCAATTTTGTACGAGGCTTAATCCCATGGTATGTTAAGCCTGGAGGGTCAAAAAACCGCACAATTTAATAGCGCTCTGTTAACCGAGACTTCATGTGTGTGTGAGGTGTAAATAAGTGAACACTTACCCATGGTAGTCAGGTTAGATCTGAACGCGTATCCCAAGATGGTATGCAGATGATTTGTGTTCGCATCTAGTGCGATCCGGAATAGGAATCGCCACTTAACCCAGAAACGTTTGCCCACGAGAGGCATTGTCGTCCGTAAAGGGTTATATAATGCAAAAAAATTGACAGACCTCATGAAAAACGTAGATACGTGAAAAAACGTAAAGGAAAGTATTAAACCACGGAAATGGCTTGAATGTGTTATGCGATACCCATAATGTTAAACGGAGTGGTGAAAATAAAAGAAAGGTTAATTCCACGATAAGTGCTGCACCATGAATTCGAACTCGCCATAAATGTGATGTGTGCAAAAATGATATCCAAAGTGACATGACACACTGCAACTGAATGGTAAAGTAACTGCCATCATAATCTCTGATGTAGACAAATAGCTTCTTCTAACAGCACATTAAATCACAACTGTCAGTTATTACTTAGTACACTGGTACCTTACAGAAAACAATTAAAGTCCATACGTTCATTGAGACCTTTTGGACTCACTGTATCCAAGTGGTTAATCCAAAATATTTCCCTTTGGAGTAAGAAGCGCGTATTTTCACCGACATGGAGGCACCATCATCCGAGGATTCACGACACACTAGCCAACCTTTGTTACCAAGAGATAATGACAGATCGAACATTGAAGGCCCATCTACATGAATTACGAAGGAGATTCCTTTTTTAGAGAAAGGCCAAGGGCCAGAAGTCGAACCAGGAGGGGGGGGGGCCACAAAAACAAAGCAACATCCAGTAGCAAAATTCACGAGAAGTCAGAAACCTTAGTGATTAACATTTCGAAACACAATCTGACACAGTTCCAAATCAAAACTTTACAAAACGGTACATCTTTTGTACCCACTTACCATTCAAACATCTTGGAGACACAAATCAGCCTTTACAAATTCATGCGAATCTTAGGACTGAGACACTACTTTGAAAACATTGTGGAATCCCAACAACGTTCACAAAATAATACTTTGTTAGGACTGAGAAATAAGAGTTCATTTTGCGCTCCCACCAGTCACAAAGTTCTAGATGCTTTTGAAGCCGTTGTGCAACAAGATTTATCGACTATTTTCAAACAAAAGCGACCGAAATTTACTAACATCACACACAAAGAAAAACAGGTGCTAATCCAACTGGCCTCTAACCTCGCTATAACTACCAGTCCAGCTGACAAGGGAGGTGCACTCATTATCATGGATACTGAGTTCTATTTGGATAATGTTAATGCACATGTGGAAAACACTAATACCTATATGAAATCGTCCATTGACCCCACCAAGGAATTTCCAAAAACACTTGCGGAAGTAATAGAAAAGGCAATTGACAGAGGAACCATCACGAACGAGGAGAAGACATACCTCACCATGAATAATCCTGGCATTCCCTACATTTATATGATTCCAAAGATACACAAAGATCCATTAAAACCACCTTTTAGACCGATCGTGTCAACAGTTAAATCCATTCATGAACCTATAGGAAAATATTTGGATAAACATCTACAACCATTGGTATGGAACATGTCTACATATTTGAGAGATACAACTGACTTTTTAAATATCCTAGAAGACACGGAATTGGACTGGACACAAGAAATACTATTATGTACGATTGATGTAAAATCACTGTACACGTCCATACCTCATAATTTGGGACTTGAATCTTTAGAGTCTTTTTTAATATCATCTGACATGGATAACGACCTCAAAATATTCCTCATGGAGTTACTACACTTCACACTATATCACAGGTACTTTAAATGGCAGGATAATTTTTTCATCCAATTATCGGGAACATCTATGGGAAATTGTGCTGCACCGACATACGCTAATCTGTTCATGTACAGATTTGAACTGGATCACATTCTCAACCAACCAAAGTGGACCGATAACCTGATCATGTACCGTTGTTACATCGACGACATATTCATATTATGGAGGGGATCACAACAGGAGTTGACAGATGCAATAGACATATTAAATACAGTGGACGAAAGAATAGGATTTACCTCAACGATCAGCAAGAACCAGATTACTTTCTTGGATGTCTTAATCACCAAGAAAAACAACCAGTTGGTTACCAGTGTTTACACAAAACCGACAGGTCGCAATAACTTACTTCATCATACAAGCTTTCACCAACCGTCCTTGAAAAATCATCTACCATATTCGCAATTTTTACGCTTGAAAAGGATTTCACCCAACAATGACCTGTATCAAAACAGTTCGTATGCCATGGTGGAAAAGTTCAGACAAAGAGGATATCCAACATAAAGTAGAGAATAAAACACGTGAGAGTTTACTGAAAAACAAAGAAACAGCTACAGGTAACGAGAATAGAGTAGTATTTGTATCCAAATTTTCAACCCGCAGCTACAGGATAAAGAAAATCATACAGAAATTCTGGCCAATGTTACAAATGGAAACTGACTTCAACAAGATATTTGAACAACTGCCAAGATTCGCATATTTGCGTACCAGTAATCGCAAACAAATTCTCAATAAAAGACATGTCAACAAACCTGAAAATTACAGAGGAACACTACCATGTATGAATTGTGAGAGTTGCAATTCTATCATTAAAGGCACTCTTTTAGCTCATCCCATCTGAGGAACCACCGTCAAACTTAAAGTCACTGCCACATGTGACACTAGAAACGTCATCTACATGTTAAAATGCCCTTGCGGAAAAGTTTGTGTCGGAAAAACAGAGAAGAAAATTAAGATACGTTTAAACGAGCATAAAGCAATATTCGTCCAAAAAAACAAAAGTCTACAGTAGCTACACATTTCAACTTTCAACAGTAATAACCATAGTGTCAGTCAACTTAGGTATATGATACTACAGCAAGTACCTATTGTAACTGGGAGAGACAATACGCGCTTCTTACTCCAAAGGGAAATATTTTGGATTAACCACTTGGATACAGTGAGTCCAAAAGGTCTCAATGAATGTTAGAAATTGGGGTCTCTAGTTGGCAGAGGTTGGTACCTTTGACCAAGTAGGGGCCCTTGCTTCTAGCCAGGGTAAGGGGGCTACACTCCTAAAATAACCCCTGCTCACCCCCTTGGTAGTTTGGCACGAGCAGGCAGGCTTATCTCAGAGGCAGTGTGTAAAGCATTTGTGAACACATACAGTAATACAGTGAAAAACACTACAGATGGACACCACACCAGTTTAGAAAAATAAGTAATCTTTATCTAGATTTAACACAAGACCAAACGACAAAAATCCACAATACAGTACTCAAAAATATGACTTTCAAATGGTAGAAATAGCTTAGTTCAATGTAGATGGTAATTGCGACACTTTACTCTCAAAGTACCTTGGATGCGTAACGCAATGCAAACAAAAGGGTCGCAGGGAAGGTGATGCGTCGGTTCTTTGCTTCGGGGGAGGTGATGCGTCGGTTCCTTACTGCAGCGCAGGGGAGGTGATGCGTCGGTTCCTTACCGGAGAGGAGGTGATGCGTCGGTTTCTTACTGCGTTCTGGTTACGATGCAACAAGATGGCGCCTCGATGCGATGCGACGATCCGGTGCGATGCAACAAAATGGCGTCTTTGATGCGATGCGACAACTTGGATACAATGCGTGCATGCCCAACGGCCGTGCGGCGAATTCGGTGGATTCTTGAGCCGCGACAGGCCCTGCGACACGCTTCTCCGGTGATGAGACGGCAACCTCTGTGGTGGCGACACGCTTCTCCGGTGATGCGACACGCTTCTTTGGCGATGCGTCGACAAACAGCTGCGGCGGCACGCTTCTTCGGCGATGCAACGGCAACAGCTGCGACGGCGACACGCTTCTTCCTCGTTGTGTCGCGCTTCCAGCTCCAAGCGACACGCAGTCTCTAGAGGTCCCCAACAACAGCAGCAGGCACCTCTCTGCAGGTAGAATTCCCAGCAAGGAAATTCAGGGGAGCTGGTGGTGAAGTCTTTGTGTCCCTGAGACTTCAGAACAGGAGGCAAGCTCAGCTTCAAGCCCTTGGAGATCTTCCTCAAGATGATAAAGTACACACAAAGTTCCTTTTCTCCTTTCCTTGGCAATAAGTAACCACTGCAGGCCAACCCCATACAGTCACCAGCGCAGGGGCAGTCTCCTCCTTCAGCTTCCTTGGTTTCTCTCCTTGGCAAAGGTTCGTCTTGATTCCCAGAAGTGATCTAATGTTCTGGGGTCTGGGCCCCAATATTTATACTGCAAAATCCTTTGTTCTCTGCAGGTAGAGAGTGTCTGTGCCCAGCCAAAACCAGTTCTGTCCTCCCTGGTGCAGCTTCCTGGCAGGAGGTGGAGACAGCATTGTTGAAAGCAGACCTGGCCCAGGTAGCTGAAAGGAAATCTCCTCCCCCTACTCTCTATTCTATGAAGGCTCAGGCAAGTGAAAGGAAATCTCCTCCCCCTACTCTCTATTCAATGCAGGTCCTATTCAGCCCAGCCCTGACCCATCAGACTGCTGCTCTCTCCCTCTCCAGCCCCCTGTCACTCACAAACCAGACATGGAATACACAAACCTAGCAGAGGCATGCTGGATGGTTAGGCAAGAAAATACCTACTTTCTAAAAGTGGTATTTTCAAACACAGAATGTAAAAATCACCCACACTAAAAGATGTATTTTAACATTCTGAGTTCAGGCATACTAAACTTTATTTTCCTATCTTGTTCCTAGGGTCAGTTAGGATTATAAGATGTTATAATCAAACTGCCCATTCTGGCCTATGGGAACCGATAGCCTTGCAATAGTGAAAAACTAAATTGGCTGTAATTCACTCTAGGATATGCCACACACATCAGGGCATGTCCTACCTTTCACATACAATGCACCCTGCCCTTGGGCCTACCGTAGGGGTGACTAACATGTAGAAAAGGGAAGGTTTAGGGACTGGCAAGTGGGTGCACTTGACAAGTCGACATGGCTGTTCCAGACTGCACACAGGCTCTGCAATGGCAGGCCTGAGCCATAGTTTACAAGCTGCTTCTGTGGGTGGCACAATCAGTGCTGCAAGCCCACCAGCAGCATTTGATTTACAGGCCCTGGGCACACATGGTGCACTGTACTAGGGTCTGACAAGTAAATCAAATAAGCCAATCATGGAATCACTAATCCATACAACAATTTACAGGGAGAGCATATGCACTTTAGCACTGATCAGCAGTGGTGAAGTGCCCAGAGTCATAAAACCAACAAAAACAGGTCAGAAAAAATACAGGCGGAAGGCAAAAAGTTCAGGGATGACCCTGCAAAAAGGGCCAAGTCCAACAATGAACGTATGAACTTTAATTGTTTTCTGTAAGGTAACAGTGTACTAAGTAACAACTGACAGTTGTGATTTAACGTGCTGTTAGAAGATGTTTTCTTTTAGCTATTTGTCTACATCAGAGATTGTGATGGCAGTTACTTTACCATTCAGTTGCAGTGTGTCATGTCACTTTGGATATCATAGTCATATTCTTTATTCGACCACAATAAAAATGATCATAAAAGAACAAATACATTCATCATAATTAATAAACATTTATAAAATTTTCACTCAAGTTACATACCTTTCTGAAATAATTCTTAATTTTAAAATCATTAAAATCCCTTCACATACTATTTTTAACAGTTATATTATTATTTACACAATCAGTTATAAGAAAAACAGTTCATCTATAAAAATCATCTCAGTGCTCTGTGTGCCCTCCCCTTTCTCTTCCTCATGCAGGCCCATAGGAAGGACGCCACAGAAAAACATACCAGAGGATCTGGTAATGATTTTAAAAAATATAGTGCCACCCGACACTGCTTAAAATTTCCTTTCTTTAAAATTGATTTCAGATAATCCTTCCTTTCCTTCTCATATAGGCTGCAGAATAGGACTATATGCAGTTCGGTTTGCACTGATGAATTATCACAGGGGCATGGGCTTAGATCGGCATAATTAAAAGAATTTTCCGGGTATCCTAACATGCAGGGGATTACATTTGTTCGAAACCTTAGCAAGATGAATCTATGTTGTGATCTATTTACAGATGCAAGGTAAGAAAACTCCCCTCTATCGGTGGGGGGTTACTGCGATATGACCGGACAGCATATTTCTCCTTATAGTATTCATTACGTTTGTACTCGGTCATCAGCAAAAACATGTTAGTAACCTTCTGCTTAGAGATGTTCTTGCATGCCAAAGGATCATTAAAAAGTTCTGGGAGACCAATTTCTCTTAATACAGACTCTACATAGCTCAGCCACCTAGACCTCCTCCACTTATCCATGGCTAAGCAGCTCTTTATTATTGATTGCGTAAGTGGGACAGATTCTCTTCTCCAAATTGAATGCCATAATAATATTGGGGCTATTTGGATCTGATCTAATATAAAAGGGACACCCAATTCCATATGTAAAATATAATTTGTGAATGAGGGTGGGAGGCCTACTACTGATTTAAAAAATTTATTCTCAACAGTCTGTAAAGATGAGGATTCAGCCACCCCCCAGACGCCGGCCCCATAGTTCACTGCAGCTTTTACTCTAGCTTGATAAATGTTTTTAATCGGCATTAAAGGTTTCCCCCCCAGTTTTTTTGTAAAAGATTTCAAAGCTATGATGCCCCTCTCCATCACCATCTTTCTACCTTCCACCAATTTGACCCACGATAAGTCTTTATCGAAAAGAATCCCCAAATAGGGAAAAGAGTCTACAACTTCAATTCTTTTCGCCTCTGCATGAAAATACATCCTTTTTTCTCTTTTTGTTGCCCCGGCGACTATTACAAAGGACTTATTATGGTTCACTTTCATTTGCAATGAGTCCATAAAGGAAACATATGCCGTAATCAACCTTTGTAGCCCCAACCCTGTCCTGGCGATTAACACAGCGTCGTCAGCATAAGCCAATATTGGTATTTTCTGATCTTCAAAAAGGGGAACATCGTTTGTGACAACTGAGAGTTCTTTCTCTACTCCGTTTGTATATAAGGAGAAAAGGAAAGGGGCCAATACGCAGCCCTGCCTTACTCCCCTAGAAATTTTAAAAGGGCGCGTACAGTCTCCATTTTTGGTAAATCGTACTGATGCCGTTGCATTGGCATATAGCTGCCTTATAAAGTTGAGTATGGCAGGGTCAACTCCCATCATCTGCATTATATTCCAGAGTTTTTCATGGACCACGCAGTCAAAAGCTGCGCTCAGGTCCATGAATGCCATATATAATTTCCCTTCCTTTATTCGTGTATACTTTTCTATGGTCAATGCTAGATTCAGGGCTTGGTCCACCGTGCCCTTTCCCTGCTGGAAACCATATTGGGCTTGGATCAAGATGTTATTATCCCTAGCCCATGCCTCTAACCTTGATAGAAGGAGGCGGCCCATAAGCTTTGATGTTGTATCCAGCAGGGAAATGGGTCTATAATTCTTCGGGTCAGCCCTGTCTCCTTTTTTGTAAATGGGTACGATCACCCCTGAAGACCAGGAAAGAGGGGGCCTACCAGAGCTATGCTATTCAAAACATTCGTCAGGAATGGTATCCATAGATCTAAGTTATCTTGAAAAAGTCTATAGGAACGCCGTCAGGTCCTGGCGCTTTTCCCTGACTACATGCATTCAGCCCAATCTTGACTTCAGTATGAGAAAAGGAAAGAGTCTGATATTGAGTTTCGTTTTCAGCCACTCGGTGGAGTTGGGTCACTGAATCAGATGCAAAAATGTTCTCGAAGTGGGTGACCCATGCCTCCTCATCAACATTTGTATCTAATGATGGATCAGTAGGATTTTTAAAATATGGGGCATTTACCAGTTTCCAAAATTGACAGCTATTTCCTGAATTCGCGGCCTCATCTAATTCAGCCCAAAGGTCCTCCCTAATCTTTTTTTCACAATTTTTCTGTGCCTCTATATACGCGGCACGCAAGAGTTTTATATTTTCCTTGTTTCTAGGGTTCTCCTTTAGTGCACTCAGCAGAGCTGCCCTTGACTTTGTGCACCGTGTATCGAACCAGCCCTTCTTTGTTGCTTGTTTCGGGGCACTTTTTCCCCTTGTGAGGGCCGCTTTAATAATTCCTAAAATTTCACAAAAGGCTAACACAACTTCACCTCGATCGGCTTCAGGGTCCAGACACAATTGTAGTTTATCTTGTGTTTTAAGAACAATTTCCGGAATCAACACCGTTTTATCTATATGTCCCCATTTTAACTGGACACCATTTTTCCTAGCTACAATCGGTCTACCGACATTGCTTCTATTATATCTTTTTTGAGATGTTAATTTCATTTCAATTGAAACAATGGCGTGATCGCTAAAAGTATTAAATATATTGCATACCTTAACCACCCTTGCACCAAGCGGAATGGTCAAAAGGATATAATCAAGAGTTGTCTCCGCTCCATTCCGGTGGAAGGTTTTCAATATAGCATCAGTTTCAGGGTCTTTATCACAAGCCATTTCCATATTTAAAACTGCTAGTAATTTATTTAGACTGTTTCCGTACTCGGTATGAGAAAAATGGTATATTGGGTTACCCCCCATCCTCCAAGCCACATATGGGTAGTGTATTATATTTACAAGGATGAATATTAAAATCACCTACCCATATAACGTTGATGTTTACCTTCATTTTATTGTGGACTATGGCTGCGATATCTTTCTCCACCTCCCCCACAATTTGGTGCATGTTGGGTCCAAATCTATTATTGTAAAAATTTATTAATAACCAGTTCCCTTCCTGTGGTAACTCTAAGGTCAGGATATGGAAATTTGGATTGGGTTGGGAGACCATCTTCACTTTAGCAGGTAAATCATTCCGGATTAGGGTCAAGATGCCCCCCTTTGCCCTACCTGAGGGTGATGGAACTGCCTGGGTCTGGAAAGATCTATACCCGTTCACAAATACAGGCTCCATGGCCCATGTTTCTTGAAAGCAGACTATCTCCTGGTCCTGCCACGACTTTAGCCACTCATTTTCACTAACTTTAGAGGCAATACCAGCCACATTCCATGAGGCAATTTTCAATACCTTTCTATTTTGCGTATGGTCAGCTAGCGGTGACTGAGCCCTCTCGTGTATATCCATCTTTGAAATACCCTGCCCTTCCAGGCTGTTTTGAACGCTTGTTGAGTCTGGGTATAGTCAGTCACAAGCTTCTAGGTCCGACAGAGGAGCAAACCTATTCTGAGCCCTCCAGCCTGATTCCCCAGATGAACCCTCCCGCAAGCCCCCTACCCCAACTATCATTTGTTCTGAATTGCCAGATATTCTTGGTTGTGTTGGTGGTCTGTAAAAGAAACCCAACGGGAGGACAGTAATGTTAGAGCCTCTAATGGGCGTATTGCCTAATTTTGCTAGGAGGTGGCCCACAACATATTTATTTTTAAAATTTAAAACCACACAATCACCTGACAGTTGTTTTCTCGCTGAACCCACCCAAGGTATCCTTCTTGCCATAATTAATTCATTTAATATATTCCCACCTGGAATCCCCTTCTTATCCAGATTTTGAGTTAGCCAATGAAGAGCTTTCGACATCAGCTGGGAGGTTGATTCGCCTTTACCCTCCCCTAATAAGGGTACATTTCCCAAGACCAAGACCAAAGGTGCAGCTGCAGGGGGAGATATAATGTTTGGGGTCCGTTCGATTGATGCTCCTGAATCGGGCCCAATTCCCTCGACGGGTCATCTCCTCCCTCTCGGGCTCTTGTTGATCTCCTATGTACTCCAGTTAGTGTGTTAGTGTTAGTCTCACCTGTTGCTTGATTTAGGGATCCGCCGAATTCATATGTATTAGTTATGGAGGGTTGCCTTTGATTACTTCCAACGTGATTATTAACATTGCTGGGTAAAATGTTAGAGGTATCACTGAGCATGTTAGACTTATTAGGGATGTTAAAAATGGAGGTGCTCGTATTTAAATTTGGTACCATTGGAGCTACTGTAGGGGGACCTTATGAATATACGAGTTCGAGATACCCTTTAATAACAATTCTAGACCATGGTAATTTTCCCTTGCCTGGGATTCCAAACTAATAATTTTCTTCTCCATCTGCATTAACCTTTCTGAGATTGGATTAAACATAGAAGAAACCAGTGTTTCCAATCTCAACCATGCCGCTTCGTCCGTCAATGGCCCTGATGCAGTTTTTACAGTTTGTGGACCACTTGTATCACTTTGTATTGCGCCTCTGTTAGTGCCTCATCTTCAATTGTATTTGATCTCAATGTTTTTGCTGACTTTGGTCTTTGGGGGCCCCCACCCCGTTTCCTTTTTGCTGGTATGTCAGTTCTATTTTCCAAAGTTTTCTTCTTAACGGCTGCCCTAGTGGCCCTTTGTAGTTTTTCTATCGGGGCTTTCCTTCCTAACTCTTGCAATATCGGGCCGGGAGTTGTGACTCTTTCCGTGTCTATGACTAGTTCACTTAGCAAGGGGGCTTCTATGAGATTGTTAGACGACATTGCCCCTAATGAAGATCTCTTCTGAGTAAAAAACTCAGATGATAGACGGCGTTCCGTCAGTGCAATCTCATGTTCCAAGACAGTTGTAGCCCTTGTGAGGAAAGAGTCTAATGTCCCAGCAATTCTTCCCGCCACTTGGGTGCTTGTACTTCCTCGAGTACTCATAATGTCAACCAGGCCCGCAACAAAGTATAATTACGTTAATGACGTTTATAGGAACAGACCCGTATTAATGTGGCAGTTGTCTTAATACGCCCAATATTTAAGCAACAAGTTACCTTATATGTTCGTAGAGGTTAGAGAATGGGCCCAACAAGGACCCCAATCCTACGTGATACAAAGTATCTCCTGCAGGGAAATGCTCGGGAGGGCTTGGTCAGTCACCAAACTTTGGAATCAATAACGCACAAATGCCCTCTAAAAGCGTGCGCCAGTGACTTACACAAATAGCCAACAAGAATGGACAATACCTTATTCACCGTAAAGATTTAAAAACGGCGTCAGAGGGGTGGCCCTGCCCTGCCTCTTCCTGGCAATGACGGGCAAGGACGGGCCCGCCCTTGGCCCGGGCTTCGCCCACGCGCGTCCCGCGCCGCGATGGAGCCAGCAGCTTTTAGGCGCTTGGGTCTGAGGAGCACCTCCCTCCTGGGAGTGCACAGGACACAGAGGTTTGTGGGCGATGTAGTCCCCACAGCAGCGGCAACAGCAGAGCGTCCCGCGCCGCGATGGAGCCAGCAGCTTTTAGGCGCTTGGGTCTGAGGAGCACCTCCCTCCTGGGAGTGCACAGGACACAGAGGTTTGTGGGCGATGTAGTCCCCACAGCAGCGGCAACAGCAGAGCGTCCCGCGCCGCGATGGAGCCAGCAGCTTTTAGGCACTTGGGTCTGAGGAGCACCTCCCTCCTGGGAGTGCACAGGACACAGAGGTTTGTGGGCGATGTAGTCCCCACAGCAGCGGCAACAGCAGAGCGTCCCGCGCCGCGATGGAGCCAGCAGCTTTTAGGCGCTTGGGTCTGAGGAGCACCTCCCTCCTGGGAGTGCACAGGACACAGAGGTTTGTGGGCGATGTAGTCCCCACAGCAGCGGCAACAGCAGAGCGTCCCTTTGGATATCATTTTTGCACACATCACATTTATGGCGAGTTCGAATTCATGGTGCAGCACTTATCGTGGAATTAGCCTTTCTTTTATTTTCACCACTCCGTTTAACATTAGGGGTATTGCATAACACATTCAAGCCGTTTCTGTGGTTTAATACTTTCCTTTACGTTTTTTCACGTATCTACGTTTATCATGAGGTCTGACAATTTTTTTGCATTATGGAACACTTTACTGACGACAACGTCTCACATGGGCAAACATTTCCGGGTTAAGTGGCGATTCTTATTCCGGATCGCACTAGACGTGAACACAAATCATCTGCATACCATCTTGGGATACGTGTTCAGATCTAACCTGACTAGCACGGGTAAGCGTTCACTTATTTACACCTCACACGCACATGAAGTCTCGGTTAACAGAGCGCTATTAAATTGTGCGATTTTTTGACCCTCCAGGCTTAACATACCACGGGATTAGGCCTCGTACAACATTGAAGTAAGTCACTCTCTTTGAGAGTGTTCGATAATTCACCTCAGCATGGTCACCATCACTCTTTACTTTTTTAGTTACCGGGGCCACTGTATAATCGTTGAAAGCATCGTCACTACTTGGTGTCACGTAGTGATTTCATTCCGGCACGATATCCGGCTTTTTTCGCACCTTTTTACTTTATTCGTTGTCACTATTCTAGTCACGTAAACAGGAATGCATATACTTGATCGAGTCGAGTTTTCGGCAAGTAGACACTAGACACACACCCCGCAACAGTGAAGCATGGTCACAACATTATATTATTTGAGAATTTTGATAAATTAATCTCTTGTGCACACTCACAGACATAAAACCAGTTTCTTCTATTTTTGTAGGAGCAAGCCCCTGATGAAGGGCGTGGCCCGAAATGCTTTGGGCACAGTTTTGTTTATGAATTAACATGTATGTCATCATATAACCAGAATGGATTCTATGAGATGAAGTACATCATCAGCTATGAAAAAGAAAAATGAAATAAAAATTTCACTGAAGAACTTGAATACACTTGACGAATAGTTTCTTAAGAGTGCGGTTGGAGATGCTCCCTAATACTTAGGGAAGCGCTACTAGAACTTTATTTGTCACCTCATACTCAGGGGGATTTACCAACCTGCACCACCTACCAGGATCACACGATTAAATTGTTTTAAAACAGAGTGTGTTGGTCTTACCAAAAGGCCACACTGCTAAATTAACATGAGCCCCACGTGTCCAATGCACTTGAACATAGACACAGGAAATGGTGAAGAGCTGATGGCCATGGTGGTTAAGAGATATGAACTGCACATGTTGAATCTACACGAAAATTCAAAAGATGCAAGGTGGAGATCTGACAGCCATGGTTCCTAATAGATATGAACTTTTGTATTTCTTACAGATGAACCTTCTTTTGGGATATGGTGAAAACCTAATGGTCACGGTCGCTAGTAGATATAGATGCCAACCATTCAATATACATGAATGTAGAACGGGAATACTGTGAAGACCTGTTGTCCTAGATCGCGAATGTTCAACACATCCAAAATTCATGGGCGTAGGGACAGGATATGGTGAAGTCCGGACTGCCAAGGTTGTTAAAAAGCTCATGTTCACTGTTCATGGCCATGCAGGAATGGCTTTTAACGTTTAATATGTATCTTATGTAGAGCAAACCTAATTTCAAGTGAGAGTGAAATGCTTTACAAAGAACATTTTGATTGCAGTAGGAGCAGCTCGACTATATGGTGCTGCATATACACAACAGTACAATGAGTGGGCCTCCACAGGATGTGATGGGCTGAATGTGGGAAAATGTAATTAGGAGAGTACCAGTCATAATCTGCTCACTGAACAGTTGATTTCTAATCTTCATTTTACACATATTTACAATTTGAGGTACAAGCAGATAACAATTGATTCAAAACCAGTAGACATTTAGTTGCAGTAGAATTAATACCCTGCTATATAAATGTTCCAAAAAAGTGAGTGCCAATTTTTCTCTCTCTTTCTACAGCAAAGATGAAGCCTTTCAAACAGTCGCCGACAGGTAAATATTTATTGTTTTATGAAAATACATTTAAAGACATAGGAAATGTATTTGTCAGTCATGGTGATAGTTGGGGTTAAGTGTGATAAAGGCAGAAGTAGTTGTGAGGCAGAATGAGGGACAGAAGTGAGGCAGAGAGAAAGGTGAGGTGGGGAAACAGATAAAGTGGGTGCAAGTGAGGCAGAGAGAGAGAAACAGACAGAGAGAGAGAGAGAGAGAGATGAAGCAGGAGGAGATATCCGACAGTGGAGTGGTGTAGTGAAAAAGGGATAGATGTGAAATGGAGCACCAGGTAAGGAAGCGAGAGAGAGATGAGGCAGTGAGTGGCACAATGGAGTTCTCTATGTAACAGAATGGCTAAATTCATAGTACGTAAAATGTTGGTTAGAGAGACTCATGGTTCCTCTTGCGACATGTGACCGCTGTGTACATTGGTTTATTTTGGAAAGCACTGTCCTATCAGAAGCAGAGAAACAATGAGTGGGTTGAATCTAGATACAAACTTGAAAATAATGGCAGCCACATCTTTGAAAGTTGCTTTCGGTTGACTGCAGAGGTTTGTGTTGCTTTAGCTTTTTTCCTCGCCTTCGCCCTTTTAGGTATTTTCCTCAGCACCTTTAGAAAAACATGTTTTACTTTCTAAAGCATCTACACTGAGCACCCTTTCTCTGTAGTGGAAATAAAACATAAAACTGCAGTTACTTGTTTTTTTCTAGGCCTGACCTAGGATCGGCTTAGGCTGTGTGCCAGAGCTCATGTGATGGCAAAAAGATACATGGCTCAGTCACTCTCACCCATTGGTTTAAGCGCCCTTCAGTCTTTGCTTGACAAATGTATCAATCACAATATGTTTCATCCCATAAGAGTGTATTCTATTCACCGCCATGCTGTTAGTTGTATTACTCCACCTAAACAGAGCCTCCGTAGCAATGCTTGGATAATGAAACATTCATGCTACCTACTCCCACCCAATGCCAAACCACACTGCCATTACTTCTCCCAGTCTTACCCTTACTGGTACTAATATTACTACTCCTACCTTGAAGTTCACCTCTACCAATTCTTATCCCTTCCCTACTCCGACCTTTACGCCAATGATTCTCCCACTCTTACCCCAGCTGGTACTAGTAGGCCTACTCCCACCCTCAAGCCTACTTGTAACACTATAATTAACACTTTAATTATGCTTACTGCTGCTCCTACTAATGCCTACTCTTATTTACCTCTACTCACTTCTGCACTAACTACTACTTATGCCGCCTTTTACTCTTACTTTTTCACCTCATGCTCTTACTGTTTCCCTACTTCTACTCGTTCTTACTTGTGCTTAATCTTTCTGCCACACTCACTCCTACCCCTAACCTACTTTTACTTCTATTCCTCCTTATTTCATTCTCTAACTCTTCCTTTCTTACTCTCTGACAGACTCATCTTCCTTTCACCTCTTTCTGTCAAGTATGGTTTTGTGTCATCTGGTGTCATATGATGCACATTCCTTCTGCTCCAACTCCCCTCCATCTGACATGTCCCTACCCTATATTTCTCTCTTCACCTCAGTAAATTGACTTGGCTACCTCTCCCTCACCGCAGGTGATCTGAAGTCAAACCACAGAACTGGGAGCAAAACTATCCCCATAAACTTGGCACCACCGTATGTAGTGAATTCCCATAGATACCAATATTTTCTAAGCTTGTCATCTGAGCTATGCAACTCTCTGGAATGGCACTTTAATGCACAACACACCCCAAAACCTTGTCCAACCAACCTAATAATGTGCCTACATCCCACCTAATTCACTATTTCTAAAATCCAGCACTTCTACCTTCACCCCAAATGCTATTGCTGCAAATGTTTGCATTATTAACCATATCATTATCAAATGCAAATACACCTACACACCTTCTAGTCGAATAACCAACTCCTGTTTAATGTGCATGCTACTAAATGGCAGGTCAACCACCCGCTCACCACCCTCAAATCGCCAACCTAAATTCTAGTCATGATTCGACATTGTATGCATCACTGAATCTTGCCTCAGTTCACATCCCAGTATGTAATTGACCCACTAGTTCCTCGAGGAACTGTTAGTTCCATGCTGACAAACAATATAAATTCGGGAATGGTATAACAGTCGTTCATTAAGACACCCTTAAATGCACTTGTATCTATACCCAAAACTATCGTTAACGCATATGAATAACTCAGAATTGCTGTCACCTTATCCTCATCCAATACTATCTACAAACCCATTTTCAAATGTTACATTACCGTAGACAGCCTAACATTGCTGCACAGTTTATACCGGCATTCCTCCACACACAAAGGCAAACTTCTCAAACTCTTCTTCGTGACTGAGACATCATCAAAGGCTTCTCCCCCGTTCTAAACGAGTGGTCAGAGCACCCGTTCCACTGCACATTCTCACCTTTACAACCTTGGCCAACCATAGCCCTGTAACAATGAATTAAGGAGATATTCCCTTTATTTGTGTGGAAGGATGCATTGACTAATAATATTTGATTAGCCTTTTTGACCTTGAAACAGATTTCTTGAAGATATCTTGTCAAACTGTACAATTAGAAGCAAGTGAAAATGGCACCATAATAAAACTTTTCACCTGACATTTCCTTTAAATGAAACCGTAATTTATTTAGGTGCCCCAGTCCTGCCATGCAAGTATTTAAATTGATGCAGTTTATTAGAAATATTTCAAAACGATGACTGATGGTTTAAAGAAACGCTCTGTATTTTGTTCACAAGCAACATGTGAGGAAGGCCAGTAGCATAAACAAAATGATGCCCCCCTGCATAATGTGATGAAGGCCCCCCACCCATATCCATATGTCACAGATATTCATTGCCCTTGGCTGAATGGGTCGCCATTGAAAGACTGAGGGCCCCATGGAGGATTGGGGATCCCCTGCACTGCAAGGGGCATTGCACCCCTGAGGAAGGCATGACAGAACATTTCGAAACAGATTATCTTTCGACTACTACTAAAAAGGAAATTATACACCTAAAATGTACCAGTGTTTCCCACATGGGACATTAATTTGAACAGCCTATTTAGAGGAAACAACACTACAATGTATTGAACAGGTGCACTTATTTAATATTAATTTCATCTTGAAACAATGTAGTACATATTTGAATTTGTAATGCATTATTTCTCTGAAAGAATTCCCAGCAGCTGTGCCTTATTTCCTTAATAAACCAGATTGTGGCAACTGCTGCAACTGATCTGTTTGCATGAAAACAATGTTTCATTAAAGAAGGTACACTGGTCACTGTGCCTAGGGGTGCAAATCTCCTCTTCATTTGAACGCAACTTGTTGTTTTGTTGGTCAACTATATTCTAAAATCTTTTGCCACAAAGTCTTGTGCATATAAGAAAATGCATTTGCAGCGACATATTGATTACCCTGCTGAGGGAGGCCAAACTCTTCATTTAAATTCAACTTTATACTTTGGTGCCTCGGTGAATATTTTGTGAGATCTGCTGCAGCTAAACTTTACATTAATAAAGGTATTTTGGTAAATAAGTTTAGGTATGCAATTCTCTTCTTTTACAATCAGTTTGTTGGTTGGATTCTTTTAGGACTTATATGGTAAAATCTGTCAAACATTTCATGCGGGAAATAAATATTTCCATTGACATTTCTCACCGCGCTGAACAATGCAAATCCCTGTCTTCATTTCCATTGGTTGATTCCTCAGTAATTATACTGTGAGAACGGCTGCCACTGAACTTTTTGTGTGAAAATAGGGTTGCATTAGGTTCTTTCCACTGAGGGATGCAAATCTTCTCTCCAGTTTTGGTAGTTAACTTTTTTTGAGAGTTTATTTTTGGTTGCAAACACTTTGACCATGAAGTTATTGTGAATCCCACTGTTTTAGGTCTTAATAGTATTACGCAGTCTAGAACAGAGGTCTCCACCTACGATTACTAAGAGAATGCAAGATGACAATTCAGCACCATATACCTGAGCCACGGATAAGCCAGGAGGAGGTGGAACGTCTCCGGTAGAGTCTGTATTACCTGAAATAAATATGATTAAAGAGACTACACGGCAAAATAGAAAAGACAGTGGCAATTTTCAGGAAGAATATATTGAAAACATTTTTTGAGTGTGTGACTTAGAAAATAAAATTAAATATAAAACTTACTCTGTTTCAACAATAAGACCAATGTTATTTACTATTACCACCACTACAAAAATCTTTAATTGACTTGGAGACTAAGAATGGACAGTGTAACTCTAGAATGTTTGGTCGGAAAGAGTGGGTTGAGGAATCAGATTGCAGAGCATTTACTGAAAAGTTTATTCTTCATCTCTAAAATTAAAAACATTTTCTAGACCTTTTAAAATCAACAAAGCTCATTATATCCATTTAGCCATAAACCTAATGCAACTAAACCAAGACAAGTGATTTTTGAAGTACTTGGGGGCTTATTTACCAGATTAGTGGCGCAAGTTACCTTGCTGTGCTGCCCTGCGTCACAGGGAAAGGGCAGGAATGCACTGTATTTATCCAATACGGTGCATTCCTATCCTTTCCCCTGCACAGACACAATGACACCACGGTGCAAGGGTGCCTGCGTTACAGGCAGGATTGTTTTTGTGCAGGAAGGGGCACCTTCTTGTACAAAAACATTCCTCAGAGGCGTCATCGTTAAGCTTCACCTGGGGAGCCGTAAGATTTTGACGCATTCTCAGGATTAGAAGTCCTTGTAAATCTGGAAATGCATCAAAAACCATGGGAGTTGCGTGGTAACACCCACCCCAACGCCCATGGAACGCCTCCCTTGAGCAGAGTAAGCCAATGCAGTCATTTGCACTGCATTGCATTACTACATATTTGTGAAGCCATTCAAAGCTACGCAAAGTGGCTTTGCGTGGCTTCATAAATATGACTGAGAGGCTTGCGTCATGCATGTACCACGTTGTGTGGTGCAAGCATGACGCAAAGCCCTCATAAATATGGCCTTTAGTTTTGAGCACATGGCAATGATTCGTAAAGCAGGTAAACAGGCTAAATCCTTGTCTGATTTTAGTTCAATGATATGCATTCCCCAGGAGTTTGACAAGCATACAATTGCTGTTCCTAAAGAATTCAGAAATATAATATTTTGTTTTACAGGAAACATATATTTCTTATAATATTATGTAATCTATGGGTAAATAAGTATATGGGAATGGCTGTCATCACATCACAATGGCATATAGACCCATAAGGGTCACCAGATCTAAAAAACTGGCCCCCCTTGAGCACAAAATGGAGGAGGATTTAGGAGAAGATTTCACACACTCAGAATAGGTCTGTGCACTGCAGCATGTGCGTCACATCTCGCTAAATGCCCGCCACAAACGCATTCAATGTAATTAAGTCCACAGGAAGTATTTTCCCGGCGCACCTCCTGGCCCTGTACTTCGAAGTGCTGCTCACATGTCCCCGCTGGAGTCATGTAGGGTCTGCTCTTGGCCACATAGCTTGGTCATGTGGACCTCAGACTATGTTGGGAAGAGGAAACTACATCTTGTACAGATTGGACAGGCAATTGCGACCTGGTTCTGCCTAAAACATGCTTGCAAGGTATTATGCCCAGGCTGAAGGCCAACAGACCCAATAGCAAATTCGGTGACCAGGCATAGGCTCTTGCAAAACAACAAATAGTCATGAATTGGAGATCCCCGAAAGCAGACCTGTACAAATTTGCTAAAGCAGAAATGGATGCAAATTCATTCCCAACAGGGGGGCACCCGTAGTCCTAGACTGATACTAGATTGGAAACCAATCAGGATTATTAGCCTTAGAGCTAATAATCCTGAAACAGACGACACACCATCTTAGATTACGTGCTGACTAGACATTTACGATTAAAGACACTATTCATCACCTAAGAAAAGTATTATAACAAAGTTTAGGACCTGACCTGCTAATATCACAAGCTAGGAAGTAATGATACGTGACAAATGTTTTACTAATATTCTGTGACAAATCAGTGCCGATGACTGGTTGAGAAATGGGGGGTACCAATTGGGAAGTGGGGGTTCGTTTTGGGCATGGTGGTTGCTGCCAGATCTGAAAAAGTGGACGATATTTGATTTTCAGGCTGGCACCTCATTGTGAGATTCTTATCTACGTTGGTGTATAAACAAGTAAAATTGTGAAGAATTACTGCAAATAATTTTTTACGATAATAAGATCTCTTCTGGACCACTGTCAAGTTGAACCTTTGACTATATACAGTGTTGTAAGAGTGAATTTGAAAGCAATAAAGATCAATGGGAAAAAACTATGGGTAAACATTGACCTTGACTGGTAGGTCGCTTCCCCACCACACAGCTCCGTCTGTGTGCCCTGCTGCTGCCCCTGATTGTGCTCGTTTTTTTTTTCCTTTCTGTGCCCCCTTGCTGCCCCTGATTGTGCTCGTTTTTCCTTTCTGTGCCCCCTTGCTGCCCCTGATTGTGCTCTGTTTTTCCTTTCTGTGCCCCCTTGCTGCCCCTGATTGTGCTCTGTTTTTCCTTTCTGTGCCCCCTTGCTGCCCCTGATTGTGCTCGTTTTTTTTCCTTTCTGTGCCCCCTTGCTGCCCCTGATTGTGCTCGTTTTTTTTCCTTTCTGTGCCCCCTTGCTGCCCCTGATTGTGCTCTGTTTTTCCTTTCTGTGCCCCCTTGCTGCCCCTGATTGTGCCTCGTTTTTCCTTTCTGTGCCCCCTTGCTGCCCCTGATTGTGCTCGTTTTTTTTCCTTTCTGTGCCCCCTTGCTGCCCCTGATTGTGCTCGTTTTTTTTCCTTTCTGTGCCCCCTTGCTGCCCCTGATTGTGCTCGTTTTTCCTTTCTGTGCCCCCTTGCTGCCCCTGATTGTGCTCATTTTTTTTTCCTTTCTGTGCCCCCTTGATGCCCTGATTGTGCTCGTTTTCCCTTCTGTGCCTGTTTCCCGCCGCTGCGCCCCTGCGGCCCCGCCCCCTCACTGCCCATTCGCTGCCCCATTCCCTGCTCCTCCCTCCCACCTCCCCATTTATGGCGGCCGCTGCGTGGTGAAGAGAGCGACCCCTGACCTTGACTGGTAGGTCGCTCCCCCACCACACAGCTCCGTCTGTGTGCCCTGCTGCTGCCCCTGATTGTGCTCGTTTTTTTTTCCTTTCTGTGCCCCCTTGCTGCCCCTGATTGTGCTCGTTTTTCCTTTCTGTGCCCCCTTGCTGCCCCTGATTGTGCTCGTTTTTTTTCCCTTTCTGTGCCCCCTTGCTGCCCCTGATTGTGCTCGTTTTTCCTTTCTGTGCCCCCTTGCTGCCCCTGATTGTGCTCGTTTTTCCTTTCTGTGCCCCCTTGCTGCCCCTGATTGCGCTCATTTTTTTTTTCCTTTCTGTGCCCCCTTGATACCCTGATTGTGCTCGTTTTCCCTTCTGTGCCTGTTTCCCGCCGCTGCGCCCCTGCGGCCCCGCCCCCTCACTGCCCATTCGCGGCCCCATTCCCTGCTCCTCCCTCCCACCTCCCCATTTATGGCGGCTGCTGCGCGGCCGCGCCGCTGGCGCGCCAAAGGCGCGCCTAAGGCAAGCCCGTCTGCGCCCGTCCGCGCCGTGACCGCGCCCAGCGCCAGACCCCTGGTCCGGGCATCCCCCGCCACATCAACAGACGCCGATACGACGCCAGCACCCTCCACGCACTCAACCCCGGAAAAGATCACGCCTGCTACCAGGCCACCCCGAAGCGCACCCAAGGGCCCTTCACCTGCCGGAACTGCAGCTTCGCCAGCACCCGCCCCGCCAAACCACCGCCCAGGAAAGAACCCAACTACCTCAGATGCATCCTCCTCAACACCCGCTCCGCCCGCAAACACGCCATCGAACTCTGGGACCTTCTCGACTCAACCTCCCCAGATGTCGCATTCCTGACGGAGACCTGGCTGAATCCTGCTTCAGCCCCCGACATCGCCATTGCCATCCCGGACGGATACAAGATCACCCGCAGGGACCGCACCAACGGAGTCGGAGGAGGCATCGCCATCGTCCACAGGAACACCCTCAGAGTCTCAACAAACACCGACGACACCCTCAGCACCGCCGAACACATGCACTTCCAGATCCACACCGATCCCAACACCACCCTCAGAGGAACCCTCATCTACAGACCCCCCGGACCCCGACCACAGTTCAGCGATTCCATTGCTGACTTCGTCAGCACACACGCCATCGCCTCCACAGACTACATCCTCCTCGGGGACCTGAACTTCCACCTCGAGAACAACAAGGACACCAACTCCACCACCCTGATCGACAACCTCGCCACCCTCGGACTCAGACAGCTCGTGACTACACCCACCCACGCCGCCGGCCACACGCTAGACTCCATCTTTTCCGCAAGCCCACACGTCTCCTTCAACCACACCTCCGAACCCCACTGGACTGACCACCACTGCATCCACTTCACCTACAGGAAGCCCACCACGCACCACCGCACCGAACAAATGCCTCGCCGCTGCTGGAGCAGAGTCACGGAAGACCAGCTAACCACAACCCTCGCCCTGAGCCCACCCGCCGAACCCTCCGACCCCGACACCGCCGCCCGCAACCTCAGACAGTGGATCGACGACTGGGCCAACACCCTCGCCCCGCTCAAGAATCCGCCCAACAGCCACACCAGCAAGAAAGCCACCTGGTTCACCGAAGACCTCCAGGCCTCCAAACGAACATGCCGAAAACTGGAGAAGATCAGGCTCCACGAACGGACAGCGGACAGCTACGCCGCCCACAAGAGCGCCACCCGCAGTCACCATCACCTCATCAGATCCGCCAAAAGGGCCTCACTCAAAGACCGCCTAGACAACAACGCACACAACAGCAAAGAGCTCTTCAACATCGTGAAGGAACTCTCCAACCCCAGCTCCAACACCAACGACATCCAGCCATCGCGAGACCTGTGCGACTCACTGGCCACCTTCTTCCACCGCAAAATCGCCGACATCCACGACAGCTTCAACACCACGACCGCCCCGGCAACCACCGAGACCACTGCCCCCACAACCACCAACCGCCTGCTCTCCTGGACCAACATCAACGACGAGGACACCAGCGAGATCATGAACACCATCCACTCCGGTTCACCGCTAGACCCGTGCCCTCACCACATCTTCAACAAAGCCAGTACAGCCATCGCGCCCCATCTCCGGAAAATAATCAACATCTCCTTCGAGACAGCAACCTTCCCGGAAAGCTGGAAGCACGCCGAGATCACCGCCTTACTCAAGAAACCCAAGGCAGACCCCAAGGACCTCAAAAACTTCCGACTCATCTCTCTGCTCCCGTTCCCCGCGAAGGTCACCGAGAAAATCGTCAACAAACAACTGACCCGCTACCTCGAGGTCCGGCTTCCGCAGCAACCACAGCACCGAAACCGCCCTCATCGCCGCTACCGATGGCATCAGGACCCTGCTAGACAACGGAGAAACAGCAGCCCTCATCCTCCTGGACCTATCAGCCGCGTTCGACACGGTCTGCCACCACACACTACGAACACGCCTTCACGACGCCGGGATCCAAGAGAAGGCCCTGGACTGGACCACATCCTTCCTTTCCGGCAGAACACAAAGCGTCCGCCTCGCCCCTTCCGATCCAAGGCCACCAAGATCATCTGCGGCGTACCCCAAGGCTCCTCCCTCAGCCCAACGCTGTTCAACATCTACATGGCACCCCTCGCCCACGTCGCCCGACAGCACAACCTCAACATCATCTCCTACGCCGACGACACCCAGCTGATCCTCTCCCTCACCAAAGACCCTCACACCGCCAAAGCCCACCTCCACGAAGGAATGAAGGCCGTCGCCGAATGGATGAGGACCAGCCGCCTGAAGCTGAACTCGGACAAGACGGAGGTCCTCATCCTTGGTTCCAACCCTTCAGCCTGGGACGACTCCTGGTGGCCAACATCACTGGGAACAGCCCCGCCACCCACCGACCACGTACGCAACCTAGGGGTCATCCTCGACCCCACCCTCTCCATGACTAAGCAGGTCAACGCCGTTTCCTCATCCTGCTTCAACATCCTCCGAATGCTCCGCAGGATCTTCAAGTGGATCCCCACCGAAACAAGAAAAACAGTCACCCAGGCCCTCGTCACCAGCAGGCTGGACTACGGAAACGCCCTCTACGCAGGAACGACGGCTAAGCTCCTGAGACGGCTGCAACGCATCCAGAACACCTCTGCACGTCTTATCCTCGACATCCCCCGACGCAGCCACATCACACCCCACCTGAGAGACCTGCACTGGCTCCCTGTCAACAAGAGGATAACCTTCAAGCTCCTCACCCACGCACACAAAGCACTCCACAACTCCGGACCAGCCTACCTCAACAGACGACTCAGCTTCTACACCCCCACCCGCCAGCTCCGCTCGACCAGCCTCGCCCTCGCCACAGTCCCCCGCATCCGGAAAACGACCGCCGGCGGCAGATCCTTCTCCCACCTCGCCGCCAAGACCTGGAACACCCTCCCCACCAACCTCCGACAGACCCAAGACCTACTGGCCTTCAGAAGACTCCTCAAGACCTGGCTCTTCGATCAGTAGCAGCACCACCCCCCTCTTCCCCCAGCGCCTTGAGACCCTCGCGGGTATGTAGTGCGCTTTATAAGTGACATGATTGATTGACTCTAATTTTGTTGCATATTCAACTTGTGACCAGAAAACTGTGCAGCCATTTTATTTCATAAGCCCCTTAACTTATTTATACTAGAACACAAAGCAGATGCAGATAGTAGATGGGTTTGACCAAAGTTATGATCCAAAATTTCCGATTCTTTTTAAATATTTATGCTCCACCTATGGGCGGTCCAAGTTTTTGGAAAACTTTATTCCATATCACTGCAATTGGGTAAATAGACGATAATTGGTAGTGGAGATTTCAAGTTAATTTTAGACCCACTTTTAGATAGATTGTCTAAGTTCTCTTTTAAACAACCAAAAAGTCTAAACATTTTGCGCAACCTGATTCACATCATGGAATTCTATAATTCTTGATTATCCAACCTATCCTGCTACTAAACATTTCACTTTTTCTCTAGTACTCACAAATCTCTCACATATTGATTATCTGCTAGTTTCTAGACAGCTTATACATTTAGTATTACAGATCATGCTATGATCTAGTTTACCCTAAATGTATTAGACATTAAATCGCCTAATTCTAGATAATGAATGAATTCTGATTTTGTAGCAAATCCACAGAACATCTTGCATCTTGTTTAATGGGGGTGCTTCAGTCACTAATTCATGTTTATCAATCTGTGTTTTTGAAAGGTAATTTCTCTTTAGATAATACAAGACTGTTATGTCATGTTCTCTTGAATTCACCACAATATGAGAGATCATGTGGTTGAGTTTCCTGGGATATCTTTTTATTTGGTGATATGAATAATTTTAATTTTGGTAAAATATTTCTTAAAATGGTTAAATGTTTCTCTTTATATAAATGTTATGGTGTCTTCTCCCTTTAGGCTACATTGTGATACTTTGAAGAGCAGTCCCCTTTCCCGCTGCTATTTTCATTAGCAATAAAACCCTTTTACTATAATTTCTGAAATAATAATGAGTTTCAAAGTATACAAATCAATAATACTAATATTAAATTGTCAGCTTTAACCAATAAAGATTATATTTTATTATTGGTCTCAAATCATTTATCCTTTATTCCCTCAATTTTAAGCATAGTTTCTGATTACTTTAAAGTAATTGGATACCTCTCAAGTAAATAGTCAGAATTTATTCCTCTGCATAATGTGCATCATTCATATATGTTGAATAATTAGGGTAGTTTGTAGGTAAGCTGATATATTAAATATATTGGCATATAATTTGCCAAAAATATCACAAGTACCATTAAGCACATTTTCAGCGTATATTAAAGACTACAAATAATGATGTGTCAACATGGTCTTTCTTTTGCTTGCTCTGGTTGGGGAGAGTTTAAGAGGATATCTTTTTTATTAGCAATTTATTTTCCAGCTCACTTTTATTAAAATACTTTTATCCTGCTATGTAGCCATGAATAGACAGACACAATAATAAAACACACATTTAAAAACTGCAAAAAATGTACATTAAGTGCTTAAAGTGCTAGACATGTGTGCAACAGTTGAATAAATACAGAACATGTTGATTAAAGTTATTAAAAACAATTCATACACAGCAAACCATTGCATTCAATAAGCATTCGTCTTAAATACTTTATAAACATAATGCCAAAAGGTCTATGTAATAAGACTAAGAAACTAGCAAAACCAAAACATTTGTGTCTGTCCTAATCCTCAATGCTTGCCAAACATAGTTGATAACTGCACGACAAATAAACTGTGAATCCAGGTGCTGTAAGAATCGGAGACCTAACCTGAAAGATCTAAGATTAATTGCACGCAATATGGAACAAGAATTTGGGCTCTATGTATGGTGTAGAAGTCGTAAAAAAGCATAAAATGAATAAAAGATGGCTCAGTAAAATTATCACGGGGACAGCAGGGCAAAGTAGAGAACTAGGTGCCCTGTTGTGGAAAAGCAGTCAGGAAATGGACTGGGCTCAATCTAAAACGAGCTTAATAAAATCTATGTCCAGGGTTAGGGATCCATAGTAAATAGGGTTCAATTCCTTCAGAAGTCTTAATCTCTATGTAGCAGCAGACTGTGTCCATCGTCTGGAACATGGTTGTTCTGCTTTGTGTTCTATGGTTGTGAAAAAGAGTTTTTACCATAGCCCTTGTGTTGTTATCGATTTCATTTGGGGAATGAAATTGATTAGGGACACCCATTTGGGTAATGAAATAGATTAGGAACACCAAGTTCTGTAAATGTTCTTTTTATGTAAGCTAACCAAGGGATAGAATCACTATGCTCTAATGTGGCACAGTATACCAGAACTTGGCGTGAGAATTTGGTGTAAGGAGAACTCCAAATTGTCAACCAAAGGAGAAGCGGCGCGATATTTATTGTGTTAACCAAATAGAGGAGACCAGCTTCAGTGTGGGTTATAAAATTTGCAGTGCTCTTTGGGACCGCAAGCAGCCTACTGGGGAAATTATTTTCAACAGTTTGCAGGCTATGTAACCCCAAACACCAGCCCCATAAGTGCCCAGAGAAAGGCATTTAGCACTATATAGTGAAATGAATTCTTTGATAGGCTTTCGACCAAATTTCCTGGCAAATTTAAAAACAGCATCCACTGCCCCTGCTGATTTAAGAATCCTCTGGGACATAAGCTTATCCCACTTAAAATTGCCATCCATCATAATTCCAAGATAGTTAAAATTTGAGACTTTATTGATGGGGGCCTCCCCAATATTGAGCCAGCATGTGTTCTTTGGTCCACAAATAATAATATACAATTTCTGATGTTTGACCTTTAATTTCAACTTCCCCATGAATGTGTTGAAGGAATCAAGTAATAGCTGTAGTCCATTGGCGGTGCAGGAAATGAGCACTGCATCATCCGCATAAAGAACGGGCACCCACCATTGGAGAGTCCTTCCCACTAGTCATCAGCACTTGATCTAGGGAATTAATATAAAAAAGAATTATGAAAGGGGCTAGTATACAACCCTGCCTAACCCCCCGGTGGGCTAAATGAGGGGAGTGCATTCTCCATCACAGCCGTACCAAACCTGTGCTATCATATCCCAGTGGAGGCGTTTAATGAGTTATATCATGGAGGCTTCAACCACTGCCTCGCTCATCATGTCCCACAACTTGCTTCTGTCTAGCAGATCGAAAGCGGTGGAGAGGTCCATGAAAGCTATGTGAAGTGAACCTCCCCTAGTCCTAACGTACTTATCGGTGAGCAAGAACACGTTGAGGGACTGCTCAACTGGACCCAGACCTAGGCGGAAACTGTACTGAACTTCTGAAAAGAAGCCTCTTTCCTCCGCCGAGTTGTCCAATTTTTGAAGGATCACCCTTCCTAAAATCATGGTAGAGGAATCTAGAAGGGAGATAGGGTGGTAGCATGTCAGTTCCCTTCTATCACACCATTTAAAAATGGGAACAATAGTGAATTTCTTCCAGGAACTTGGAATTGCGGCTTTAATTGTGGCACAAAACATGTTTGTAAGTAAGGGGGCCCAGAATGTTGGGGTTTGTCTAAAAACATCTATGGGAACCCAATCTGGGCCATGTGCCTTGCCAGCAGGCCTCTTTGCAAGAGCAAGGGCTACATCACTAACATTGATAGAATTAGAGAAAAGGTGTATGCCTTCTGATGCAGTGTAGGGTGCAACTGGAGAAAGTGAGCAAGAGACTTCTTGATCGAAAATCCTTAAAAAGTGGGATGCCCAATCTTCTGATAACATTCAGGTGTCTAAGTTCTTTGGTGGAATTAATTTACCTAATTTTCTTTTGTATCATAATGCATTTCTTGTAAGACAAGGCTATTTATAGTTTAAAGACTGCTGTTGTAACTCAATACCTAAATGGTTAATGATTGAAATTAATATAGCATATCCATTCTCATTACTATTCCTGTTGACTATGAATGTATTCAGATCCTTGTAAAAAACACCACAATATTAACAACTGTTAAAGTATTATTGATACTCAATAATTGTTTTTCAGACATATTGTGGAATCCAATTTAGTCTCAGTCTGGAATTCTACTTTAATTGTTTAGGTAAATCTGTTGCCAGGATTTGCACTAGAGAGGAATTACTTATGTAAAGGATGTAATAATAATTCTATATGATCATTTGCTCAAATGATGGAGTTATTTCATTTACCTCCAGAAACATTTCCACATGATTTGCAATTTAAACAATGCACTTTGAAATTGTTTTACAGTTTTCTCAAAATATTATGCCCTGCTTCTCTTTTCGCCAACACAAATTAATTAAATGGCCATCTATCATCTAAGGCATACAATTTCATAAATTCCTAAGCTATCAAACAAAATCCTGTTATGAGAAGGAAGTGGGAAGATGTTTCAGATACGAGAATTAAAGATAAGTGTTCTACCTGGAAATCAAATTTGAGAGATTTCCTCCCTGCTTCTATTTTACAGACAATTGTTTTCTTAATGCATTAAGCATAATTGACTCCTAATAAAATGTTTAAGTTTAAATAAATAGAGTTGGGATATGTAATGAAGAATAACGTACTTCGAGTCATATGCTATTTCAGAGTAAAACTCCTACAAATTTATGGAATAAGATATGGTACACTATTTGTAAAATTCAGTCTATTAATGAAGATTTGGTACTCTCACACCATTTATAAATTCAATATTTTAAAATCCTATCAAAACAATGATGAATATAAATTGCAGAATATTCTGTCATTGGGAGTCAAATCCATTTCATCAGTTTGAAAATCTTCTATTGGAGTTTCTTACTTTACTTTGTGGGAATGGGTTAATTTCACAAAAAAGAGGGATGATTACTACTTCTCTATTTTTTTCAAAACTATAATTTGTCTACCTTGGTGTTCGCCCTTTTGACATATTTTTACATACCCATTGTGATCATGTTCGTAATGGTAATTGTAATTTTGTGTATTCATACATCTTGCTCTCCATCCTTAAATTAACCTTTCCTCTCCCATTTTCAAAACATGTTTTTTACACATTCTGTACACATTTTAGTGTATTTCATGTTCATGCATTACACATCAATAAAATATTCTGAACACAAAAAAACTATCATCTACCTTACTGCAAGCCCTTATCACTTCTAACATAAAGTAACTATACCTTTATTCGACATCATTGATAAATACGATTTTTAAGAATATACCTATCATATGGTAATCAATCCAATGGCCCCTCTTTAGCTTCAAAAATATTTGAAGACCAAACCAACCATGGTGTTCCACATCACTATGCCTTAATAGAAGACTGATCAGCATTGTGGAAACAGTTGATGAATATCCATCACACCTGTACTCCACAGAAAAATAAAAGATGAAGAAAAGATTAAAAAAAATATTCACCTAGAATGACTGTAAAAAAGCATCCCTAACCCAAGAAATTTTCCTAGATTCTTTAAAGACTAAACAGATTTTTCCAGACCTTAAAATGCACACAAGGGCCTATTTATGAGGCTGTTTGCACAGGCGACGCAAACCTTGAATCTGATTTTTGAAGGCATACAAAGCCATTTTGCAAGGCTCTGAGGGACTCCAAAAATCTGGAGTAACGCAACACAGCTCAAATCGCTATATTGCCTTAGTCTGCCCTGGGAAGGCAATCCATGGGTGTTCCCATGCAACTCCCATTTATTTTGATGCATCCCCAGATTTACAAGAACTTGTAAACCTGGGGATGCGCCAAAACTTTACACCTTCCCAGGGGAGGCATAACGAGGAGGAAAATCTCTATTTCTCCTTGTTTCTTCCTCTTTCTCTGTATGCTGCATTCGGCAGCACACAGAGAAAGAGGAATATGCCTCCCAAGATTGTTTTTGTGCAGGAAGGATTACCTTCCTGCACAAAAACAATCCTGTATGCAACGCAGACACCCTGGTGCAAGGGTGCCTGTGTTGGCGATAGGCAGCCCATTGTGCGCCAGCGCATGGTAAAGGACAGGAATACATATTGCATTAAATATGGCGCATTGCTGCCCTTTCCCTGTCATGCAGTGCAGCGCAGCAAGGTGGCAACCAAGCTCATAAATGAGTCCCACAATCTTTATCTAGACTTGTAATTTTACCATTGATTGGTATCCAATTTCCCTAACTTAGGGAAAGCAATGTAGAGATGCATCGCAAAGAAGTTGAATACCATCATTGCTAAGGCACCTCTAAGTGCAGACTACCAATCTGCCTTTTGTCCTGGTTTCAGCATAGAAAAAGCCACTTTAGCAATCCTAGCTGTCGTGCACTACTTACTGGAAAAAATAGAGTATCTTGACAGAGGCTTTCAACACAGTACATCATGGAAGGTTGATCTGAATGCTAAAACACCGCATGAGCTTTCATGGTCGGTTTCTGAGCTAGTTTTAATCATTTCACATTAGCAGACAGTAAGTAGTGAAGATTCGAAAATACATCTCAGGAATATCTGAAATGTCTTGCAGTGGCCTTCAGTGCTCAATCATCTCTCCTGCCTTATTCAGCATATGCATTGAGCAACTGAGTTTGATCTTTGAAGAAAACAGTGACTTTATGCACCCATATGCAGACGACACTCAAACATACCTTCAAATGTCAACACCTAGGGTAATATCCTCTCTTCACAGTTGCCTTGACAGTCTGCATAAAAAAGTTGATGATGAAGTTAATTCTGCTGAACCCACAAACAGGGTTCAGAATCTTCACATCCTCTCATAGGAATAACTTCAACCCACACCTACTCTTGATCTCTTCCACTGTGAACGTCTTTGACTTTAACCTGGATTCTTTCTACCTTCACTTAGTCAAAAGAAACACTGAACTGATCGCCTAAGACCATTTAAAGCATTGTAGTAAGTTCCCTTCTGGACCTATGTTGGTTCTCCCTTAATTCTACATATTACACATTTTAGGCTGCCTTTGCGTCGCACAGTCATACACAATATATTTGTTTTTGTGCCTCAATATTATTTTAGAAATATGCTGCACATGTTATTTGTTATGTAGTTCTCCTTCTTGGTACTCAGTCGGAACATTTTGTGCAAAGTCGAACAACATGGTACTGTTTTTATGTGCCCGTTCTAGCTACATCTCCTAATCAATCAATCAATCAATCAAAGCATTTGTAGAGCGCACTACTCACCCGTGTGGGTCTCAAGGCGCTGAGGGGGAGGGGGGGGGAAAGTGCTGCTACTGCTCGAACAGCCAGGTCTTGAGAAGTCTCCTGAAGGTCAGCAGGTCCTGGGTCTGTCGCAGGTGGATGGGGAGGGTGTTCCATGTCTTGGCGGCAAGGTGGGAGAATGATCTGCCGCAGGTGGTCGATCGGTGGATGCGTGGAACGGTGGCGAGGGCGAGGTCAGTGGAGCGAAGCTGGCGGTTCGGGGTGTAGAAGGTGAGTCGTTTGTTGAGGTATGCTGGTCCGGCGTTGTGGAGTGCTTTGTGGGCATGGCTGAGGAGCTTGAAGGTGATCCTCTTGTTGACGGGGAGCCAATGCGGGTCTCTCAGGTGGGCAGTGATGTGGCTGTGGCGGGGGATGTCGAGGATGAGGCGTGCGGAGGCGTTCTGTATGCGTTGAAGTCTTTTCTGGAGTTTGGCCGTGGTTCCCGTGTAGAGGGCGTTGCAGTAGTCCAGCCTGCTGCTGACGAGGGCCTGGGTGACCGTCCTTCTGGTTCCGGTGGGGATCCATTTGTAGATCTTGCGAAGCATGCAGAGGGTGTTGAAGCAGGAGGAGGAGACGGTGTTGACTTGCTGGGTCATTGAGAGTGATGAGTCCAGGATGAACCTCAGGTTGCGTGCGTGGTCGGTGGGAGTCGGGGCAGCTCCCAGCGCTGCCGGCCACCAGGAGTCGTCCCAGGCGGATGGGGTGGAGCCGAGGATGAGGACCTCCGTCTTGTCTGAGTTCAGTTTTAGGCGACTGTTCTTCATCCATTCGGCGACGGCCTTCATTCCTTCGTGGAGGTTGGTTTTGGCGGTGGCAGGGTCCTTGGTGAGGGAGAGGATCAGCTGGGTGTCATCGGCATATGAGACGATGTTGAGGTTGTGCGATCGGACGATGTTGGCGAGCGGTGCCATGTAGACATTAAAGAGGGTCGGGCTGAGGAATGATCCTTGGGATACGCCGCAGGTGACCTTGGTGGCTTCGGATCGGAATGGAGGGAGGCAAACTCTCTGGGTTCTGCCGGTGAGGAAGGAGGTGATCCAGTCCAGGGCTTTGTCGCGGATCCCCGCGTCATGGAGGCGTGTGCGTAGGGTGTGGTGGCAGACGGTGTCGAAGGCGGCCGAGAGGTCCAGGAGGATGAGGGCCACGGTTTCGCGTTGTCCAGCAGGGTCCTGATGTCGTCGGTGGTGGCGATGAGGGCGGTTTCGGTGCTGTGGTTGCTGCAGAATCTGGATTGGGACGAGTCCAGGGTTTTGTTCTCCTCGAGGAAGTGGGTCAGTTGCCTGTTGACAATCTTCTCGATGACTTTCGACGGGAACGGGAGCAGGGAGATGGGCCGGAAGTTCTTGAGGTCCTTTGGGTCTGCCTTGGGTTTCTTGAGTAGGGCGTTGATCTCGGCGTGTTTCCAGCTCTCCGGGAAGGTGGCGGTCTCGAAGGAGCTGTTGAGGATCTTCCGGAGTTGGGGTGCAATGATGGAGCTTGCTTTGTTGAAGATGTGGTGGGGGCAGGGGTCGGATGGCGAGCCGGAGCGGATGGTGTTCATGATTTTGATGGTGTCGTCGTCGTTGACGTTGTTCCAGGAGAGCAGGAGGCCGGTGTGGCTGGGGGGCGGTGAGTTAGAGGTGTCGGCGGCTTTCGGGGGGTCTGGGTGTTGAAGCTGTCGTGGATGTCTGTGATCTTGCGGTGAAAGAAGTTGGCTAGGGAGTTGCAGAGGTCTTGCGACAGCGGGATGTCGTTGGTGCTGGAGCTGGGGTTGGCGAGTTCCTTCACGATGTTGAAGAGCTCTTTGCTGTTGTGTGCGTTGTTGTTGATGCGTTCCTTGAAGGAAGTTCTTTTGGCGGTTCGAATGAGTTGGTGGTGCTTGCGGCTGGCGTTCTTGAGGGCAGCGTGGTTGTCTGGTGTCTGTTCGTGGCGCCACTTCTTCTCAAGTCTTCGGCAGGTCTGCTTGGATGCCTGGAGGTCGGTGGTGAACCAGCTGGCCTTTCTGTCGGTGCGTCTGTTAGAGGTTTTCTTGATCGGGGCAAGAGTGTTGGCGCAGTCGTCAATCCATTGCCTGAGGTTGCGGGTGGCTGTGTCGGTGTCGGAGGGGTCGGTTGGTGGGTCTCGGGCGAGGGTGGTGATGAGTTGGTCTTTGGTGACCCTGTTCCAGCTGCGGTGGAGGATACGTTGAGGGTGGTTGTGCATAGTGTGTTTCTCGAAGGAGAAGTGGATGCAGCGGTGGTCGGTCCAGTGGAGTTCGGTGGTGTGGCTGAAGGTGACGTGGTTGCTGGCGGAAAAGGTGGGGTCGAGCGTGTGTCCGGCGGAGTGGGTGGGTGTCGTGACAAGCTGTCTGAGTCCGAGGTTGGCGAGGTTGTCGAGCAGGGTGGTTGAGTTGCTGTCGTTGGCGTTCTCGAGGTGGAAGTTCAGGTCTCCGAGGAGGATGTAGTCTGTGGAGGCCAGGGCGTGCGTGCTGACGAAGTCGGTGATGGAGTCGCTGAACTGTGGCCGGGGTCCAGGGGGTCTGTAGACGAGGGTTCCTCTGAGGGTGGTGTTGGGATCGATGTGGATCTGGAAGTGCAGGTGTTCGGCGGTGCTGAGGGTGTCTTCGGTGCTGGTCGAGATTCTGAGGGTATTCCTGTGGACGATGGCGATTCCTCCTCCCGGTCTGTTGGTGCGGTCCCTGCGGGTGATCTTGTAGCCGTCCGGGATGGCTATGGCAATGTCGGGCGCCGAGGAGGGGTTCATCCAGGTCTCCATCAGGAAGGCGACGTCCGGGGAGGATGAGTCGAGTAGGTCCCAGAGTTCGACGGCGTGCTTGTGGACGGAGCGGGTGTTGAGTAGTATGCATCTGAGATGGTTGCGACCTGCCCTGGTGGGGGGGGGCAGGACGTGCAGGTGTTCGGTGGCTGGTGAAGCTGCAGCTCCGGCAGGAGAAGGGTCCGTGAGTGAGCTTCGGGGTGGCCTGGAAGCAGGTGGATGATCTGCCGGCGTTGAGTTCGTTGAGGAAGTTGGCGTCATAGCGGCATCGGGCGTCGTGCGTTCGCGGGGGCCAGGGGGTCTGGCGCTGGGCGCGGTCCCGGCGCAGACGGGCTTGCCTTAGGCGCGCGGCCGCCATTAAGAAGGGGAGGTGGGAGGGAGGAGCAGCTGGGAGGTGGGTGCGGGGAGCGAATGGGCGAGCGAGGGGGTCGGGGCCACAGGGGACGCAGCGGCGGGAAGGGGAAGTGGCAGAAATGCCAAACAAGAGAGAGTCACAGAAGGAGCAAATAGGCAAAAAAGTGGAAATAAAAGCGGCAGACAGGCGGAATCAGGCAGAAGGAGCAATAGGCAAAAATGGAAAGAAAAGCGGCAGACAGGCAGAATCAGGCAGATGGGCAAAAACCTGAGACAAACCTGGGGGCAACAGAGGACAGAGGACTGGCGCGAACTCGCGGCAGCAGCGGGTGGGAACACGGGCACAATCAGGTGGAGCTGTGCGGCGTGGGGAGCGCCCTGCCTGGAGACAGGGTCAAGGGTCGCTCTCTTCACCGCGCAGCGGCCGCCATTAAGAAGGGGAGGTGGGAGGGAGGAGCAGCTGGGAGGCGGTTGCGGGGAGCGAATGGGTGAGCGAGGGGGGCGGGGCAGCAGGGGACGCAGCAGCGGGAAGGGTAAGTGGCAGAAATGCCAAACAAGAGAGAGAGTCACAGAAGGAGCAAATAGGCAAAAAAGTGGAAAGAAAAGCGGCAGACGGGCGGAATCAGACAGATGGGCAAAAACCTGAGACAAACCTGGGGGCAACAGAGGACAGAGGACTGGCGCGAACTCGCGGCAGCAGCGGGCGGGAACACAGGCACAATCAGGTGGAGCTGTGCGGCGTGGGGAGCGACCTGCCTGGAGACAGGGTCAAGGGTCGCTCTCTTCACCGCGCAACGGCCGCCATTAAGAAGGGGAGCTGGGAGGGAGGAGCAGCTGGGAGGCGGGTGCGGGGAGCGAATGGGCGAGCGAGGGGGGCGGGGCCGCAGCGGCAGGAAGGGGAAGTGGCAGAAATGCCAAGCAAGAGAGAGTCCTAATGTTTTAGACTGAACACGGCAACACAGCTGATGTTTTCCAACGCAGCATTTCTTATCATATACACTGTGGCACGCGCCCTTGGTGCCAGAGAAGTGGATTCTTGCAGAGGGACAGGTCTTGTAATGGGCACCCCAGCCTTGTGTAAACTGAGTTTACACATACAATGCACACCACTTAACTGCAATACCAGGTATGGGGTCCGGTTCTAATCCCAGAGATCACTGATATATCCCTGTGCTCACATAGTGAGGGTAGGCTTTGACAGATATATCATTTACCATAGTAGGGCTTGTCATTGTATGCAGTCTGCTAGTAATGTTGATTACTTTGCTTAGTTGTATATGTTTTTATATGTTTTCTAGTTGCAGCACAAATGCTTCATTATAGACACTGGTAGTTTCAATAAATATTGTAAACTTTCCGCATGTCCTTCTTTTGTTTATTATGGATATGCATGAGTGAGAACGAAAGGAGATTATCTGTTTCCACGGATTCCTTGGGGACTAGAGTGTTGTGTTCTAGGTTGCCAAATCACTAGCTACTCAGGAAGGTTAGGAATTCAGTTAAGGCACGGTGAGCTAGTCGGATTGGGCCTGCAGATGCTGATGTGATAGAGAGACTCAGTCCCTACACACTGACGTCCTGTTATCCCAAGGCACAGTTCTCTTTCCAACAGAATCTCTGCAACAACATCTGGTCAGGCTCTTGGACTTCGGAAAATGGCATTTTAGCAAGTGCTCCAGAGTCCTCACTTGTACTGCTCAAAGCAGTACTCCATTTAGCTCCCAGACAGATAAAAACCACTAAATGAATTGACCACTAACCCCCTTCGTTTTGTTACCTCAAAATTAAAGCAAGAATCAATTTTGAAATTTTAATTACGCTTCCTCATCTACAAAGCCATTCACATGATCAATGCACCATACTTTTCCAATCTGCTCTCTGTATCATATGCCAAAGAGGCATCAGAGACCAAAACATGTTACTAGTGGAAGTGACACTATCCGGAAATTATTTTTCCCAGAAGCAATTTCTCACTTGAGCCACAACTACCACTTGGAACTTTCTGTCTCTCCACCAGTGTGCCACTCCCACCCTTCTCACTTTCACAAAGCACTGAGAAGCACCCTCTTCGGTCTCTTCATAAGCTATTGGTTTCTTCCCTCTTAAAAACTACCACTTGCATTTAAGGTTGATTTCACTTGCTGCTGTCGGCTGCTTCTTTTACTTTGATTGTTTTTATATTACAGCGCCACATTTACTTAAACCCATGCTACGTTGTAATACACCAGATTATTCACAAGTGATATTATTTGTAGTGCTGAAGACATGGGCTTGGAAGAGAAAGGTGCTGTGATGTTTGGAAAGGTGTGACTGTGCATGTGCATGAGCTGTCCTTGGACATATGCAGAGTCTGCTCTTCTAAGTGGTGTTTCCTTGTGCAGGTAAATGATTTGGTAGGGTTCTGTGAGTAGGGTCTTCTCTTCTGCTAGCCTCTGTTCAGGTGGAGAGTCTGCTTTTCTACACTGTGGGCCCTATTTGATGTCGGTCAGAAAGCCTGCGACCTGTGGTCGGAGGTTTTCCGACTGACATCTTTGGTTTCACTTTCGACCGCTGCATTACAATACCGGCGGTCGAAAGTGAAACCGGCCGGTCATTCCGGCTGGATTCCGATGGGATCAAGGAGCCCATCGGCCAGTCGGAGGCCCCAACGTAATCCCTGAGGATGGCGTTTCCACCGTCGGGATTACGATGTCGGTTTCTGACAGGCTTTCCATGTCGGGTTTTCCGAAATGGAAAGCCTGTCGGAAAGCGAATTTAGGGACCCCTAGCGGGGCCCTCATTCCTCCACAACCTCCGGTTGGGGGCAGAGGGGGCACCTATGGTGCCCCCCTGTTAGTTCCTGCACCATATGGCAGGCACCTTGAGGTGCCTGCCACACGGTGCAGGGATTGACAGAATCTCCCATTTCTCCATGGGGGCTTGTGCTATGGCCGGGGTCCAGCCACAGCACAAGCTCCCATAGAGAAATGTGAGTATGCGACCGCACCATGTGCGGTCGCATTGTAATGGCGGTGTCGGGACCACCGACCAGAGGTTGGTCAGTCCCGAGACCGCAGCGCACGTCCGCCCGACATCGTAATCTGGCCCTGTGTGTTCTTTGGCACGGTCAGCTCTTGTCTGTGTGTGAGATCGTCTCCTTTTATTCTGTTGCATAATGTTGCTACCTTTTACTCTAACCTGCTATCCTTGTTCAAAAATACAGAACAGGATAGCTACTTTTTTAGGCCCACACCATCATGTCCCTTCATTTCATTTCATTTTTTGTCCATGGTTAAGACAAATTGGTAGCCGGAGGTGCCAGGTTCTTGGGAGCTAAGAAGAGGTATTTAAATTGGGAGGCTGTATGAATCCCCTTAAAGTTGGAAAACCATAATGCCTTGATTTTCATCTTCCAAAAATTGGGGCCCATTTCACCTAGTTACAACATGTGCATAACCTTTCCATCTTTGACTGTTAGTCATGTGTTTTGACTTTCATGGGAGTCACAAAAATTCCCAGGTGTGTGCCTCGAAGTCTATGTTCATACTAACATTTTGATGTATACTACAGCTGCCCTACGCTTACTGCCGCACATAATCTGAAGTGAGGTCGGGGTACGGGCCGGTACATTTTGTGCAATTTGTAGTGCCACAGTGCTAGTGTTTTGTGCTTGTTTGCGCTATTCCTGATTAGTGGGCTCTATTTTTTTTATGGGTATAGAGAGTGTCATCTGCAGTCAGCTGCCCTGGTTAAAGTTTGCCCAAATGCCTAGAGTAATTACGAGTGACTGACAGTAAGTAATTCCACCCATCGCCTTTTTGTTTTTTCACTGCAGTGACCTGTAGCATTCCCAGACGTGAGCACTGTGCCACAAGTATCAAGCTCCAACTCACTGGCACTGTTCAGATAAACTGAAGCCACCTTGGTGTTGCTAGTTTTCCTCTTCAGAGGGACTTAGCAAGGCAGTTTGTGCTGGGCTACTTCAAATGGGGCAGGACTAAGCATGATTTGCATCAGGGTAGTTCTTTTCTGGAGTGGCACAATGGTCAAAAAATGACTAGAATAGGGCCCAGAGTAATTACCAGTGGCCAGGAATAATTAAGAATTTCACCCATCACATTTTACCTATGCTTGAGCAACACTGTCAAACTATTTTTTTGGATGCTTTTAATTCGCTAAACCCTCACCACACATTTCTGCCCCACAGAAATGCTTAACCACCCATTTCAAGCTCTCTAGGTGCTGGCAGAAGTCCAGTCACCCAATATCACGGTCACAGGCCAATCCTTCCTGGGTGGCTAACTCGTCCTTTGGGGGTCCCAGCTGCACTCCGATGACACTCCTGGGCTCAGAGAACTCGGGTGCAACTTTGTGCATCAGGTCCTGGTCCCTGGTGCTGCACGACAGCGGTTGGTGGTGAGTTGAAGCCTTTGGGCTACCACCTTACCCAAGCAGACTTCTTCAACTGTTGTGTTCCTGTGCTGCAAACATGAGTCTGCTGGCCCTTGGAGTCTCTTGCTGTGACTGGGCTCTGTAGTTGACTTGAGCAGGACATAGCAGGCACAGTCCCTCTCCTTTGCTAGCCACCAGGTGCAGCGGGTGCAGTCCATGTTGGTGTAGCCTCTCTTCATATAAAAACTTGGTGCAGGAGGGCAGTCCGTCTTCGGTCATTCTTCCAGTCCAGTCGAGATCTGAGTTCTGGGTGCCATGGATGCCTTATTTATGTACAGAAAATGCCCTCAGGATAGGATGTGGTTGGTAGCCAATAGGCTACCAGGTTCCCTCCCTCCTGGAAAGTGTGGCATCTGACTATCCCAGGATGCATCATTTTGCCCACTTTCTATATGACAGAACCCATCACTCAGGGTACAGAGATTCCCTAGCCAAATCCAGATGTGTAGCCGGGTCTAGTGGCTCAGTGGACTAATGCATCCACTGCAGGGGCCTGTGTTCGACCTCATGGTCACAGGTTCGAATCCCGGCGGGTCCACTCAGCCTTTCATCCATTTGAGGTCGATAAAATGAGTACCATTGAGTTGGGTAACAATAAACATCTGTTATTCAGCGCCAAGATGCCCCGTTGCTGGGGTGAACGTGCGCTTTACAAATACACATGTTATGGCTACCAAGGGGGCTACAAGCCCCTGGAAAACAGGTTTGACAACACGTATCCCCTCTCCTTCCCAGGTGCCAGCTAGCCTGCCTAAATGATTGGGGCTGCCCCTTTCCCAAGTGTTCTCCATTTGCCATTCAAAGGTGGCTTCAGCTATGAAGCTCGCCTTTTGGGCCAGCACCTGTGTGTCTTCCTGTAGGAGGGAGGTAACATTTCTCTCCAGTATAGGTCCCTATTGTTTCCTTTCCTGGGAGTCGTTAGCACGTCTCCCCAAGAGGGAAGAAAACAGTTTCAGGTTCAGGCTTAATGTGCAACCATTAAGGGCATGGGAGACTGAAGGCAACAAAGTAGCAATTTTGTAAAAGTCGCATAAATTTAGAGTGAGTCTGACTTAATGTAATGAGTTGTTTGGTACCTTGGAGTATCAACTTTGATCACACTGTTCAGGAGTTAGCACAGCTAAGGGGTCAATGTGTAACACTGGACTCGCCAATGGTGCGACCAAGTCTTTCCACAGTAAAAATGACAGTTTTGTGTTTTTACTGTCAGAACATGTAAAACACATGTTTTGCCTATGAAATATGCTCCACTCTGCATTTGGGGCCTGTAGGCCTGCCATAGGGCAGACTTATACATGTTTCAGGGGGACAGGGGACTGTGCCATGGCTTTTAAATGGCAAAGTCGGATAAGCAGTTTGAAATTGCCCTTCCCGTCTCCAGTGGCAGACTGAGAGATTCATTTTACTCTTTTCACCTCCAGGGTGGCACAACCAGTGCTTCAATCCCTGGGTAGGACTCTCAAACTTACAGGCTCTGGGTACCCTAGGTACCATAAACTAGGGACTTACAGGTAAGTTAGCCCATGCCAATTGAGTATTGCCAATGTAACATCCATGTTTTGAGGTCAGCGCACTGAGGTCTAGTTAGCAGGCCTCAGTGCACTCTCAGAGTCGACAAACCAGCCGCATTACTCGGAAACCCTAGGGGTAACCATACACAAAAAGGCATTTCCTTACACTGATGATAATCAGCTCTCTCTGAGAATGGACTGATCGGTGAACATGGCCAGGCTGCAAATCTTCCAAGTACATCTGAAAACCTAAACAGCAGCCTTTCTTTCTGATGCTAAATCAAAACAAATTTGAATTCTTTCATGAAAAGCAACCGCAAAGAAAAACTTGAGGAACATTAATTACTTGGAATATGGCCAACTCTTGTATTGTTGGCCAGAGGGCAGGGCTCCTCACACGGCTAAGATTACCAAATCTGGTCTGATTAAGTTCTCTTCGTCAGCAAGATGCAGCTATGTATTCTTTGTGGCTGTTCAATGGGCAATCTAAACACTTGATCATCTGTACTTTTTTAAAGTGACGGTGATTCCAAGTTCAGTTTAGCCCCTCTCAAAGGAGTTATCCAGGCAGTAGATCAACTTATCTCCAGTGCGATGAAATGTCAACATATAACACCCTTTCTGGGAGGCCTTCTTGAGCAATCCCTGGAGGCAAGAACAAATGTCAATTTTTTCTACATACACCTTAAAACTGTCCCCCTTCTCTGGCCCACCTACCATTATGTGAATTTATGATAATAGCTGACACATGCTTGACAAAGGGCAAATTATGACTACTAAATCAGTCTTTAAATAAGACAAACATAAAAAAAACTAACTAGGACTTATCATGTTATGTTCCAAAAACTCTGGGACTCTCCAGGGACACATGAAGCTCTTGAGAATGAATCCATTCAAATGATCTCTGTCAAGAGATATCCTTTGACCTAAACTGACCCTCACAACTGCCATCAAGGGATTCCTTTTTGGTTTTTCCTAGGACTCTGTCTGTACTCTATCTCTTCCCACTTTGTTTTATGAAGCATGTCTACTGTACTCAGATACCAGACATTTAGGTTGCACTGGAAAAATAGTTCAGTAAGGAAATCAGTCATGAAAACAGCTGAACCAGCCTTTGCTATGACTATTTGAGAGGAGGTACGTTTTGTCTAAAAAAGGGGTCAAGGTTATGCTGTTATGCCAGTCTCAACTCTCGCTGGAGATATGCATGTATTCAACACACATCCAGGAAGTTCAGAATCTCAACTACAAACCACTCACAGTCTCTATTTGCTTTGCATGGAAAACTACTGTTTTATCTTCTCTTTGTGATGGAGTCTCCAATTTTGCATATTTTAAGCAACCACAGAGTTTGCATTGTTAGCTAATTGGTTCAGAAGTTTGGATCTCAGCTCAGCATATATTCATTTAAGTGGGTAAAATGAAAATGCAAAGCTGTGTCAAATTTGTATGTGATCTTTCCTTGTTTTTAGGTATAATTTGAAAGCGCAGGTGTGGCCAGACATTATGCAATCAACCTAAAAATATGGCTTTAAGAAGCACGACAAAGAGAGGGGCTTTGGCTCAGCTCACATGTTGGCAACCAGAAGTACATTTTTTGGTTGGGCAGAAGTTGTGTGCTTCCTCAAAAAAGTGCTTGCCCTCCACGCAGCTGTGATAATGTTGTTTATTTATCCTACTGCTAGAGCTTGAACTTTCAAGGCCACATACATGACATTGTAATGCTTTTATAGTGCCTTAGATAACATACATAATTTATGGTGTTTGTTTTTCTCTGGCTGCAGCACAGATGGATGAGGGTAATCATTAGCTTTCAACTTCAGGGTGCAGTTTTGTGTTTGAGAGCAGTATGGGATGTCCAGGCTTATACTAATATATATGGATTATTTTGGTCTGGTTTGACAGTGCAACTTTCGCCGACCTTATGTGATCAACAAAAAAGAGCTTTCAGAGTCCTATTGCGAGAAGGCTAAGGCTCCATCCACATGTTGGTTTCCCGGACTACAGGATTTGATTGACCTGAATTTCCACTAAAATGATTATTTATATTGCATTTTTTGGCTTATGGCAAAGGTTATACGCGAAACAGCAGCCCTGAGTTGTTTTTTGTTTGCAGGTTTTATATAGCGCAAACTCGACCCAAAGATATTGGAGTGCTTTACATGAGCACCAGTTACATTACACACGACACATACATATTTTGTAGGCATGGGGAGATTTAGTAATTTGCCCAGAATCACAGGATGTTGAACCAACACCGAGACTCGAACCTGGTTCCCCAATTCCAAAGTCGGCAGCTCTTGCCATTACACCTCATCCTCTCCCAGGTGGCAAGCCAATGATCTACAGGCCTTATCTGTTTATTTGAAATGCTATGATAAAGGCACAAGGCCTGCCATATTTACTGTGTAAAGCATATGTTGAAGTGAATAGGCATTTTAGTGTGCATGGTTATTACTCTATATTAAAGCCAACAGATATCTATTTTGTTACATGGAATCTCACAGATTACCATAGTAGGCAATGGTTTTGGTGTTGGTTACTCAGAGTGACATGCATGCTGGCAGAGTATTGCTCTGCCACCCCTAAATTACCACAGCGTCATTTTGGGACGTTATATAGCCTGGGGAGGAGGAAAACGCATTGGCTTTCAGTGCCAAAATCATCATGCTTCCTTTGATCACACAGAGACAGTGGCAGGAGAGGGAGAATGGGTGGGCGTATTTTATCAACAAGTCCTGCGACCCTAGCCATGCGGCACGAGAATATCAGGTCAACCTGTGGATGTGGAGGAGTCGATCTGAGCCCAGATGACGGTAAAGAGAACAAGGGAGCGACCAGCAAGCCTTATAAATATCATCATCTGCTTTAGTCTCTTCTGGCAATGAAACATTCTATCCATTGGCAGACATCGCTTGCAGAAACGTTACTTGGAGTTTGGAGCAAGCCTGATCCTTCCCACACATGCAGGCATCGAGAGCAATCACACAAAAATATGCCACATAAAGATATCCATACTTTTTAAATCAATCCTGCAGCCCCTTCCATCAGTTAATTTAGAGCAGATCGCTGGAAGAAACCAGCAAGGGGGCGAGAGAAGTTGGATAGAAAGAGGGAGAGACCTGACTGCCCCCGATGTTTCAGATAAGAAGCACCCGGCCTCTTCCAGTTTGTTATTATTATTTATTCACTCTAAGATGGTTTAAACTGGGACTTTTCGGGCTCAGCTCGGCTACAGTGCACACGGAAATCATCGAGCTAAGGGGGACTGTCAGCAACAGCGATGCTCGCTCTTTCAGTGCTTGGCTTAGCTTATCTCTTTCTTGTACCTTCCCAACACGGTTTCTGCCTCCTCCAGCCCGACACACATTGCTGTAACAGCACGGAATCCCTGTGCACCGTGCAGACTCCGGAGACACTCAGTCCCTGGACTTCGTAACACACCCGGCCACAACAAGCTACAGGTGTCCACCCACTTCAACCTTTCAACTCTCACACTTTACGCGTCACATTACCATAGCAACAGCGAGCCACTTCCAGGTTCTGACGTATGTAAACTATGGGGATCTAACGGGATGTGCAGACCTGCACTGGTAAACTCCACTCCGCCGGCCGTTGATGGAGTTTTTGCTGAACCCCGCGCTCCAAGTGGAGACCAGATTGACAAAAACTCTGCGGACTCCGCCGGCAGAGCGGAGTTCACTGCACACCCCTAGTGACAAACTGTGGATATAGAAGGTTTGCTCTAAGAGAATTCTTGTTAGGCTGTCTTAGGGGAGATAGTATTTGCTTAAAGTGACAGAGCACATGTATGACAACTTACTGAGTGCCTAAACCCATCAATGATGCAAAAAACATTTGCAATTATAAGCAAGACCTATTGGCATTGCCAATGCATATTTTGTTTGATAATATTTCCTCTTATTTTTATTTTATTGTCATCACAGAAGCTTTATCTAGTGTGGTTCTAGCCCTGCCATGTTTGTAAGTGAAGAAATATCTTGAGAAATGTGGCAGAGTCCAACAAAGTATTATGTTTCTATAGATGCACTGACAAATCGTTAAGCACGTGGCATGCTAAAGAATAATTGAACATGTCCTCCTCTCTGTCTCCCTAGAGGCAAGTGAGACTGGTGATGAACCCTTTATCGGTAAGAACTGACAATTGGGACAAGGGGAGGGTAACAAAATAGCCAAGAAGCTGCAGCCATAAGCAGTTTGCTGAACACTAGACATACCCACCTTCTCTCGCTAATGTAATTTACGGCAAGTATGTCATTTAATGATTACATTATTTTTAGGGTCTAGAATATAATCTACTAACTATGTGTATGCACTGCTTTAATAACAGGTGAAATAACTACTTAAATCAATGTTGCTCAATTTATTGACTTCATAATGATGTAGGGCTAAGACAGTCCTGCCAGGATTTGAGTCTGTGGCTACAAGGTACATAAACATCTCTGCAGTGGTTGCATATCTCACTCGCCTACATACTTTGCACACCTTGTATTGCTCCTTTACCCCCAATTACTGACAGCCCTCTTAACCTCATGCTTCTGTCTTATTCTCTTTAGCTTCCCTTCCATTGATTGATTCCCCTCCTCGGAAAACTCTTTCATCCAAATGACTAGTTTAAAAAACTCTTCCTATTCCTGCGACATCGATGAACTTGACACAATGTCTGACATGAATTGGACCATTTGTGTCTTAATTGACTTATTAAGTCTCCTTCTGTCATCTTTACCTTCTGGAACTACCCCTTGTCGACTCATCCAACTTATCTGAAAATGTCCTCCCTCAACCATGTAAGATCTGTAGTGTCATTGCAGTTTTTTGCCCGTCGCTTCCCATACATAATCCGAATTAGCAGCTCCTCTGTTTCTGAATGACCTGCAAGTGCTTGTAACTCCTAAAATTGTTGAACGTCTGTCTCACGAATCTTCTCTTCCTTTGAAAACCTATCATCAGTGCCCTCACCCCAACCCTTGACCACAGCAAGCAGCAACTCTCCCAAACATCCATCTCCCGCCCTGAACCTCCTCCCCAGTCACCAATTCAGAAACTCATCAGACTGTGGGCATTGCCTGACTCCAGATGTCAACATAAGTTGAATCTCTCATTAATCACATACACAGTCATTACAAAGGTAAGGGTGAGTACTTTAGGAAAACAACCAGCCCGGCCGGTGCAGGTAAGAGCCATGGGGTGAGGGTAGGTGGGGTGGGGGGGCATTGACATACGATGACGAGGGAGAATAAAATAAACAAAAAAGAAAACCACTTACCTTGCACTCGCCGCATCGCCGAGTTGGCGATGAGGCGAGCGCAAGGTAAGTGTTTTTTTAATTTTATTTTCGCTCATCGTTGTCTGTTGACTCCCCCCAAGCCCCCTCGCCCCACCGCTCTTGCCAGCACCAACCACGGCTGAAAACAACCTCTCCAAAGTTAAGAGGATACAAAAGAGGTCTTAGCAAAGGGAAAGGGTGGGTAACTGGTCCAAACCTAATAGCACTAATATAAAAAACTGACTATTTATACTGGGCAAATAAACACGAATTAGGAGAAGACATCAATCAAAGTACTCAGATCTTGCGAATGACTTTATAACAGGACAAATGGTTTTACGAAGAAGGTGGAATGTAACATGGAATGGACATAAGGTTTTATTTCACAAAGCAGAAGGGTAAAGGAAGTATTGTTCGAACAATCAGAGCGAAGGAGAATGATGTAAATAGCACAGGTCATGTTAAACATGAAAGGACTGGGCTCTTCAAAGTCCATACTATATGAAGAAAAGATGAGATATGAATGAGATTTTTAAATTACTCAAGCATATAGCAAATTTTGTGACATACGATTGGTAGATTAACATTCATGAAAATTTGTATTCTTGGTCATGACTAGATTTGAGATGGTAGTTATCAAGTTAAACATAACAAACAGCAAAAACATGAAAATCAATATAAATTTAAAAATAAAATGAAGATGGAACGAAAGTTGAAAGAATCAAAGTGCAGACCAAACATTTATATATTATAGTATATGTCAAAGAAACATCTAATACAATTTTTTCTTCTCTCTCCTCAGTGACTCGTGTGAGTAACGATGACGACTTGATTACAGGTGAATATGATAATATTGACTGTATTATTTAGGACAACGCGTTCTCTGTGCTTTGGCATTACCAATTTGTGTTCATAGCACTTAGAAGTGTTTCACTATTTCAGGACAATCCTGTCTATGTGGATTTCTTTTTGCATTCCATTCAATATAAAAAAAACTGTACGATAAAGAGCATGTCCATCACCTAAATGCCATTAATACCCCTTGGAAGCCTGCAATAGACTGGAAAGGAACTCGAAGGCAACAACTTACTTTCATATATTGGTCTTTTTTTAATGGTAAAAAATTGCCAAAGGTTCCACATCCATTAATAAATTATGCTACAGATGACGTTGAACATAGTGCAGTGGAAGATAGTTAATATTGTGGTCTACAAGAACATAATTCATTGTTAAAATATATTTATTTAAAAATATAAAATACTTTTGAAAAAATGAAAAATAAATCCAAAACGTCCCTTATGATAACAGGGAGAAAACCTCAGTTTCTTCACCTAAAATGTTTTCCAAAACACATAAACACAATATTTCTTAAGGGTTTTGATGAACTTGACATCTGTCAATAAAGAAATTGTGGGAAACTATTTACCACTATCTGCAGATCTCATAAATTTGCCCAGAGTGGAGCGGAAGAAGGTAATCAGACAGTCTCTTTGGAGGAACACAAGAGCTGCAGACCTGCTGACATTACAGAAATATCAAATAGCTCATTATACGACAGTCATATTCTATATTAAAAAAAGTATTTAGCCTCTAATTTGAATCCAGGATGGAAACAAAAATATATGAGATTTTGCTTCCTGTTGATACCAATAGCACAAATTGAGGGGTCTTGGAATACTAAGGGCCAGATGACGACTTTTGGCGGTGCAAGGGCGGGTGGTTTGCCACCGCCGTGCCCCTGCACTGCCAAGAGCCGCCATTGCCTATTTGCCAGATTACAAGTTTTTTGTAGTCTGGCGGGCGGGCAGCGTGGCAGTCCCGTGGCGGTGTTGTTTAAAAGGCATATTGTGAGACTGAAACAGGACTGCCACAGGACCGCCAAGCACATTTCTGCACAGAAAGAAATGCACAATGTCGTGCATTTCTTCCTGTGCAGGAGCTGGGGGTGCAGAAACACAGGCTGGCACAATATGTGCCCCCCCCTGCATGCACAGGGGCAAGAGGCCCCTTTTCTTTCCTCACCGCCAGCCTTTTCATGGAGGAAGAACCTCCATGACAGCACTTGTGGTGAGGAAAGTCGTAATATGCTTGGTGTTGCCACTATGTCCCAGGATGCTTGTTTCTGGTCCAGGGAGGACTTGGCTTGGCAGTTCGGGCTGGACTGTTTCCATGAGGCACAGGGTCAAGACTGATTTGCATATGGCTGGGTCTAAACTGGGGTGGCATGGTAAGCAAAAGAATGATGGATTTAACCCAGATCTCTTGACTGGGGGTGAATGTTTGATTTGCTCTGCATTCCGTCCATCATCTGTGTGTCTTTTGGTGTTGCATCAGGGCACCACCAAGCATATTGCGGTCCTCAGACTGACGCGGGACTACGGAGGTGCAATGGCGGTCCGACTGCCTAAGTCCTAATAGGGCTCCGGACCACCGGTGCAGCGGTGGCTGGACCGCCACTACCACGCCCCAGTGAGTCTGGCAGTCCTCGGATCTCCAGACTCGTAATTAGGGCTTTACTGTTTACCCTCAAAGGCCTGCCGCTTGTGCAACTATAATGAAAAGTCGATTGAGCACTTAATTTGTTTATATCCTAGTAAACTAGATCTACAAAAGAAATATCAGAAAAAAAGCATTTAATGTAATTAACTGTAGATCTGTAAAAGAGGCTGTTGCATATTGTTTTTGCACAACAGTCTGTCAATTTACTGGGAAATTAACTACATTTTTAGATTAAGGTTATTGTCGTCTTAAGGAAGTGTGACTGAAATGTTGCTGTTATGGAATACTTGCCGATATTTCTGTGATTTTAACGCATTTGTTTATTTTATTGCGATGAATATTTTAATATATTTTTATACAATAAAGATATTCATTTATTCATACTCCACTCCACTCCACTCCATGCTACTGTACAGTACAATACTCTACAACAGTACACTTCATGACACTCGCCTCCACTCTACTGTACCGCACTCCACTTAATAATACCCTACTCAATGATAGTAAAGTATATAGTTATTGTTGAATACATGGTGTATGGAGGTGCATGAGTTATAATAATTTTAAGGTAATGCGTAAATTATAAATGAAAGGTGTAACTAAACTATAGCTGAATAATTTTTATTGTTTGTGTATTTTGAGTTTGGTTTGTATAAAAAGAATAAATAAAGTTTTCTTAACTATAACAAAGATTTAACCTTTTTTTTCATTGAATATATATATTAACTAAAAAAACAAAGGTTACAGGGACGTTATAGTTAGGCTCAGATTTCACGCATACAAACACATAGTAATTCAGCAGTTATAGTTACCTGAGCTAACTATAGCTTATGCCCCCGCCATGCAATGCTTATGACCTCACATATTACATCACTCATGACACGGTCATTGACATCACTGATGACATCTCAAATTATATCACTGATGATATCATCCTTTGAGTGTGTTTGATAAACATCTCTGAGACTTAAAGATATATGCTCACCTACTGCACAAGTTACATCACTATTCTTTCTGTACTATTATTAAGTAATACTATTTGTGACGTATGTCATCTAATTGGTTGTACAACTGTCTGTATCTGTGTGTGAGTGGTTGTATGGGTGGCTGTGTGTGTGGCTGTATGAGTGAGTGGGTGTGTAAGTCGCTTTATGGGTGTGTGAGTAGCTGTATGCGAGAGCGAGTGGCTGTGTCAGTGGCTGTAGTGGTAAGTGAGTAGGTGTATAACTGGCTGTATGCATGAGTGTGTGTGTGTGTGAGTGGCTATATGGGTGAGTGAGTCACGTGTGAGTAGCTGTATGAGCAGTGTGAGTGGTTGTGTGAGTGACTGTATGAGTGAGTGAGTGGCTGTCTGAGTGAATGGGTGTGTGAGTGGCTGTATGGGTGTGTGAGGGGCTGTGTGAGTAGCTGTATGGGTGTGCAAGTGGCTGTGGTAGTGGCTGTATGAGTCAGTGACTGGGTATGTGAGAGGCTGTATGAGTAAGTGAGTGGGTGTGTGAATGGCTGTATGGGTGAGTGACTGGCTGAGTGAGTAGCTGTATGGGAGAGTGAGTGGGTATGGGTCTGTGAATGAGTATGTGAGTGGTTGTTTGGTTGTGTTGGTGGGTTTGTGAGAGGTTGTAACGAGGTATGAGTGGGTGTGTGAGTGGTTCTGTGGATGATATCATCAGTGATGTCATTTGAGATGTCATCAATAATATAATCAGTGATGTCACTGACCATGTCATGAGTGATATATGTGAGGTCAAAAGCAGTGCATTGCAGGAGCATACGTTTTAGTTAGTGCAGGTAACTAACTGCTGAATTTCTATGGTTTTGTACGAGTGGAATCTGAGCCTAACTATAACGTCCCTGTAACCTTTGTTTTTTTTCAGTGAATTTCTAAGGTTTTTTAAAATTCTATTTCCTAACCATAAAGTCCCTGTAACCTTCGTTTTTTTAGTGCATCTCTAAGGTTTTGTCAAATTGCATTTGTAAAATATTATGTCCTCCTATCGTTTACTTTTTTACTGAATTTGTAGGGTTTATTTTTAATACTTAGTGTATTACACTTTTTTTTAATACTGTAGATATTCTTTTTTTACAAACAAACTTTTTATACGTTTAAAATATTAAAATCACATACGTACTTAATGTAAAGTAAAAGAAGTTTTTTTAACGCAATGAAATACATTTTATTTAAAAAAATATATATTCTTGACTTACCGCGGTAACTTTGCCGGTCCGAAATATAGACGGGCTGCTACTCTACAGTTTTTATACTTGATCATGTGATCAGAACGACTCTGCGAGTCTGAACCCACGGATTCAATGGAGATTTAACAAATTACTGTGCATATGTATACCCCTCCATTGTCACTAATAACATCAGTGTGAACATATTTACAAGTATATATAATCCACCTTATATCTGTTTGTCAAAAAAGTTACCCATTTTGCAAGTTTTGCGAATGTGCTAATTTACTAGTTGGATTTGCGAAATCACTCACAAGCACACCCTAACCTTGCCTTCTGAAGGGATACATTAAGACCCCACCTTTTCACATGGAAAACAACACCCAAAAGCAGTTACTTCTCCAGTAAAGTCTCTAGAAGGTAGATTGAGAAGCAGGAGTGCTGTACTTTTAAACAATGGCTGAAGCTGCATTTTCCATCCAAGATGAGGTTCCACAACCTCTTGAGGATGAAGAAGACACACCACCTCACAGAAAAGAAAGTGATGTGTGGAAGCACTTTACTATAATGTCTGGGGGAAAAGAAGGTATCAGCAAAATATGTCAAATCACAATTTGTAGCAAGCAATTATCCAGAGGCACTGCAAAGAAATATTTGCATGAGACAAGTTCTATGTGGAAGCACCTAAAAACAATTCATGAGAGGGTGTACAACCAGATGATGTGAGAGAAAGCAGGTGCAACAGGACAGACATCCTCTACAGCAGCCTTAGGAGAACCATCTTCAGCTGCACTCCTTACAATACCAGCTGTCTGTGAGGAATTGAGTGACATGGTTATTCACTGTGCAAAATGCCACATGCTAGTCACTGTAAAAATGTTTTCTGTGGGTGCATTATTGGATACAGTGAAAAAGCATCGCTGTTAGGTTTTGTTTTGCATTCAAAGACCACAAAATGTTTGTTGAAGAGTGAAGCCAGTTGCTTCTTTGCACTTCTCCATCCTTACCCTTTTTACCACCTTGTTTACTTTTTATTTAAAAAAAAAGCAAAAAAGAAATTTGAAAACTGTTAAAAAGCCCTTCTACAAAAAAACAGTTCTTGTTCGAACCACCATCTACTCAAACAAAAAGCTAACTCTGTGGGCCTCATTTACAAGGAATTAATACAGTGCTGTGCCGCTCTGCGTTAATTTCGAAGCACAGGGATGTGACGGATCCCTTTGCTCTCCCCTGCGCTGGTGCACAATTTGCTGTCATGCGCTGGCGCAGGCACCCTTGCACCATAGTGAAAGGGTGCCTGCATTGAGGGAAATGATTGTTTATGTGCAGGAAGGTATCCCTACCTGCACATATACAATCACAAGCGGTGATTTCCTCTTTCTATGTGTTCTGCAAAATGCAGCACGCATAGAAAGAGGAAGAAAACGAGGAGAAATGAAAACATTTCTCCTTGTTACACCTCCCTACGCCTCCCCTGGGGAGACTTTGCATTCTGACGCATTTCCTGGTTTATGATTTCTCGTAAATCTTGAAATGTGGCAGAAGCCATGGGTGTTGCTGGGAACACCCACAGCAACACCCATGACACGCCCCTTTCACGGAAAGTGTTGCGTGTAAAGGGGCCATATTTACAAGGACACGAAAAGCCACGCAGGGTGGCTTTACGTGTCCTTGTAAATATGGGGCAGCAGGTTGCGCCGCCGGTGTGTCACAAAAAGTGACAGACCGGCGGCGCAAAGGGCTTGTAAATAAGCCCCTGTGTTTTTAGTGTGTCACTGAATGTATCAGTGTGAGAGTGGGTGTATAATTATGTGCATAAGTTTATGCCTAGGTGTGTTAATGTATGCATTAGTGAGTGCCTGGGTGTGTTAGTGTTTGCATCAGTATGTGCCTTGGTGTGATAGCATATGCATCAGTATGTGCCTGAGCATGGTATTGGATGCATCACTGTTTGGCTGGGAGGGTCAGTGTTTGCATTGCTGTATGCCTGGGGTTTTCAGTGTCTGCATTGGTATGATTGGTATTTCCCTGGGTGTGTCAGTCTATAAGTCAGTGTCTGCCTGGGTTTGTTATTAGATGCATTCATGTTTGGCTGGCTGTGTCAGTTTCTGCACTGCTGTATGTCTGGGTGTATCAATGCCTGTATTGCTGTGTGCCTGGGTGTGTCAGTGTATGCGTCAGTGTATGCCTTGGTGTGTTATAGGATGCATTAATGTCTGGCTGGCTGTGGCAGTGTCTGCATTGCAGCATGCCTGGGTGTGTCAGTGTCTTTATTGCTATGTCCCAGGGTGTGTCAGTGTATGCATCAGTGTATGCCTGGGTGTGTTATTGGATGTATTAGTGTTTGGATGCCTGTGTCAGTGTCTGCATTGCTGTATTCCTGGGTTTGTCAGTGTCTGCATTGTTATGTCCCTGTGTTGGTCAGTGTATGCGCCATTGTATGCCTGGGTGTGTTATTGGATGTATTAATGTTTGGCTGGCTGTGTCAGTGTCTACACTGTTGCATGCCTGGGTGTGTCAGTGTCTGTATTGCTAGGTCCCTGGGTGTGTCAGTGTATGCCTGGGTGTGTTATAGGCTGCATTAGTGCTTGGATGGGTGTGTCGGTGTCTGCATTGCTGTATGCCTGGGTGTGTCAGTGTCTGCATTGGTAAGTCTCTAGGTGTGTCAGTGTGTGCATCAGAGTGTACCTGGGTGTGTTATTGGATACATTACTGTTTGGCTGGGTGTGTCAGTGTCTGCATTGCTGTATGCCTGTGTGTGTTACTGCCTGCATTGAAAAGTCCCTGGGTGTGTCAGTGTGTATATCAGTGTGTGTCTGGGAGTGTTATTGAATGCATTACTGTTTGGCTGGATTTGTCAGTGTCTGTATTGCAGTATGCCTGGGTGTGTCAGTGTCCGTATTGCTATGTCCCTGGGTGTGTCAGTGTATGCATCAGTGTATGCCTGGGTGTGTTATTGGATGCATTAGTGCTTGGATGGGTGTGTCGGTGTCTGCATTGCTGTATGCCTGGGTGTGTCAGTGTCTGCATTGGTAAGTCTCTAGGTGTGTCAGTGTGTGCATCAGAGTGTACCTGGGTGTGTTATTGGATACATTACTGTTTGGCTGGGTGTGTCAGTGTCTGCATTGCTGTATGCCTGTGTGTGTTACTGCCTGCATTGAAAAGTCCCTGGGTGTGTCAGTGTGTATATCAGTGTGTGTCTGGGTGTGTTATTGAATGCATTACTGTTTGGCTGGATTTGTCAGTGGCTGTATCAGTGTGTAGTTGGGTGTGTCAGTGACTGTATCGATGAGAGTCTAGGTGTGTTAGTAACTGTAGCAATCTTTCCTTAGATATGCATCCTCACAATCTAAAGTTATGGAACAGCACTGCAAGAACTAATTAGTGAAGTACATTACACCAATATATGGTGCCACTGATCTGCATAGAAAAAGACAAAAACTGAAAAATGTATTATTTTTACAATGAATAGAATTACAAAAGTAAATTACAATTTCAACAATGCATAAAGACATACTTCTAAGAAATAACTAGATACTTTTCATACTGTAGAGGTATTTATTAATATAAATAAGCATGTCATTTTCCCTTTCTTACTGTTCTCAGCTTCTTTACACATACACTGCAAATGATGTACTTTTTAAGGAGACATCATAGAACAGTGGGGAAAAACAATCATAAAGATTGTAGAAAAAAAACAAATCTGCACACTATCTCATTGCAATTAAGGAACACTGTGGATTGCACTCACTACAAAGAAACAAATAAACATAACACAATGTATTTAACTATTATTAACCATTATTAACTATGTACAAATATAATTTTCTACACAATTTTTTCAAACACATTCATGTACAGCTCTACACAGCACAAAAGAAAGTGATGTTTGGAACCACTTTACTATACTTTCTGGGGAAAAGAAGGTAAAAGCTAACTATGTGTAATATATTGCAGCATGCAGTTACCCAGCAGCTCTCACATGGGACAAGTTCAAATTGGAGGCAATTAAAATCAATTCCTGAAAGGGTGTACAACTGAATAATGCATGAGAAACTACGTGCAGCAGAATATTCCACCACTAAAGCACCCTTGGGACAATGTCCATCAGCTGTGGTTATCAGAATACCAGCAGCCTGTGAATAGTTGAGTGAGATGATTACTCACTGTGCGAAACGCCACATGTTTGCCACTGCAAAAATGTCTTATGTGGCTCCTTATTCCCTACGAGTGTACCTGTGTTAATGACTGTATACGTGTGTGAGTACATGTATGAGTACTTGTATGGGTGTGTTTGTGACCCTTACATTAACTTAGTAATAAACATATTTATAACTTTACAAGTATATATGTTTTACCATATTACAATACAATTTAAACCAAATAATTAACAAACAAGCATAACATAATTTATTTAACTATTTACAAATCCAGAAACACAATGAAATTTGAACTTTTACCACATAAAGTATCTCCATAGAAAAAGAAGCGATGAGTCCTAGAAATGTAGAAGAAGAGATCGGTGAAGAGGTACATGGGAGGTGTAGACATGCTCCTGTGTATAATTGAGAGGGCAGTAGTATTTGTAGGATTTGCAAGGATTAAATTGATACTTTAGGACCACACCCATGTACTTGCAGTGCTGTTGTCTATTTACTTTACTTCTGCAAATATTGAGATGAATGAGAACTGGTATCATCGTGATATTGAGCTTAAGTAAATTTTGTGAAATTTAGGAACAGTAGCTTGGTTTCTAACCATAAGTTGTGCAGAATATCCATGGAATCAATTACATTACTCTCTCACAGAAGCAAAATCTACCATTAAAGATATCATCCACTGAGCTTTTGAAAGGGCCTAAAAGTACAGTTGTGTATTTTCCTTTAGATGTGAAATACTATATTGAAACTGTGGGTGTAGAGACAGATTTGGAAGAACCACTTGTTATTCTAGTAAATGGTGTGCCCATGAAAAACAACAAAATCTAGCAGGAACTTGTGGATATAAATACGGTGAAGAAAGCTACATTATATCTTAAACGCAATAATGTATACTATAAAGATGTAGATGTTCTCTAACATCGAAGTTGCATGATGGAAGAAATGTTGCCTACAAGTTGACAGTTTGAAAAAGTGGATAGAAGTAGATCTGAAGAAATATATGAGCATTACAGTATCCACCTACTGCATTCAAAAGAGATTATGGGGATGCCATTAAAATGTATGAGATAAACAATCTAAAATAACTCCAATAAGAATCTGAAGAAAAGGTTCCTCAAGTTGCTTCTTCTCAGTCCTATTTGAAAAAAAAGTATAAAACTGTTAGAAACAACCTCTTAAAAAACAACAGTACTTTTAACAAACATTTGAAAACTACTGCACAAAATCCTCCCAGTAGTAGTCACACAGTTTCTGACTAGCACTGAATTTCAACATGCACTCCTCTAGGGTTAATTCATACTTACTGACAAGGACCTCCTACATAGTGGGATACCTCAGCCTCTAGAGCCAGCATGTTGTCCGTCCCATCATCACGGATATGACTTCAAAGTCATCTCTACAGTCCTTCTGAGATATCCTCTGTACCACTACAGCTATTTCTTATGCCAGAAATACCCTGTCTATATCAAAGCCCTCCTTAAAGTCAGGCACCAAGCCTCTGAATATATGAACTCTTTGTTCTGCACTGGACACAGTATTGGTGCTCATACCTTTTTTTGTTAGACTCTAAAACAGAGGTCTCCAACCTTTTCTGTAATAAGAGCTACTTCTGATCAGTGTTAATCGTCGTGAGTTACTGAAGGCCAAGTAACTTGCGCATTGTTACCAGACACCCCCTTGCACAGCTTCATTGACTTTATACCTAATGTCCTTGGAGCCCGATACTATGCTTTGAACAAAATACCTTGGCTGGGGTACTATGATAGGGCTGCCATGTTCATCAGTGAGTGCATGGTCTGTGGGGATGTATGAACATGTGTGTGAATGAATGGGATATATGTATATGGGGGACTAAGGGCCTGTGTCGTATGTACTTGTGGCACAGAACATACCTTTCACCAAATGTGGCACCATTACATGTACAACACAAACATACAACAATTTTTTTTTTATGGGAGAAATATGTTCTGCAAAAATGTTCATAATAAGGAAAAAATGTGTGCACTTGATGGAACATTTTTCTGCACTTTAAATTTCTCCCAATTAAAAGAAAATTACGGTATTTTTCAGTTATAAATATGCCACTGTGTCTGCCAACCACTGGGAGCAAGATGCCTGCTGTTTGTACATGTGACACATTGAAAATGAGACAATTAAAATGAAGAGTCAATTTAATCATTAAGTTAACTCTTCATTTGAAATTTTTCTTATTTAAAAGCATTCAGATATATTTTGTTCTGATGCTCCAATATTGAGTTGAGAACTACTTTTATTTAAGAGTTAAATACCTCAGTGCTTCCGTTCTGAACCTCTGTGACCCACATGGGTGATAAATATGAATGGAGCACTGCTCATTATCAGGCTCTGCTATCTGCAAGCTGATAATAATCTAAAATAAACATAGTCTTTCCTTAACTTTAAAAGGAAACCACACCACTTATTTATTGCAGTTATTAGTTAAAAATGAACTCGAGGCTGGTAGCTACTCTGAAGGTTTCTGTGTGATCGACTGGTTGGAAACACCTGCTCTTACAGCTATTTATTACAGCAAACAAATGATGGACGGAATGCTGACAATGCAAACATTCTCCCCCAGTCAAAATATCTGGGTTAAATCCATCGTTCTTTTGCCCACTACGCCACCCCAGTTTGGACCCAGCCATATGCAAATCAGTCTTGACCCTGTGCCCCATGGGAACAGTCCAGACCGAACTGCCAGGCCAGGTCCTCCCTGGACCGGAAACAAGCATCCTGGGACCGGTTTCAGGGTATGTCACCCTTCTTCAGCCAGGCTAGCTTGAATCCAGTGGCACAGTGAGCAAGGGACCCACGTCTGGGCATACCCATCCCACTTAGGGCGAAAAGTGTTACAGCAAACAAATGATTGACGGAATGCTGACAATGCAAACATTCTCCCCCAGTCAAAAGATCTGGGTTAAATCCATTGTTCTTTTGCCCACTACGCCACCCCAGTTTGGACCCAGCCATATGCAAATCAGTCTTGACCCTGTGCCCCATGGGAACAGTCCAGACCGAACTGCCAGGCCAGGTCCTGCCTGGACCGGAAACAAGCATCCTGGGACCGGTTTCAGGGTATGTCACCCTTCTTCAGCCAGGCTAGCTTGAATCCAGTGGCACAGTGAGCAAGGGACCCACGTCTGGGCATACCCATCCCACTTAGGGCGTAAAGTGTTACAGCAAACAAATGATGGACGGAATGCTGACAATGCAAACATTCTCCCCCAGTCAAAAGATCTGGGTTAAATCCATCGTTCTTTTGCCCACTACGCCACCCCAGTTTGGACCCAGCCATATGCAAATCAGTCTTGACCCTGTGCCCCATGGGAACAGTCCAGACCGAACTGCCAGGCCAGGTTTCCCTGGACCGGAAACAAGCATCCTGGGACCGGTTTCAGGGTATGTCACACTTCTTCAGCCAGGCTAGCTTGAATCCAGTGGCACAGTGAGCAAGGGACCCACGTCTGGGCATACCCATCCCACTTAGGGCGAAAAGTGTTACAGCTAACAAATGATGGATGGAATGCTGACAATGCAAACATTCTCCCCCAGTGAAAAGATCTGGGTTAAATCCATCGTTCTTTTGCCCACTACGCCACCCCAGTTTGGACCCAGCCATATGCAAATCAGTCTTGACCCTGTGCCCCATGAAAACAGTCCAGACTGAACTGCCAGGCCAGGTCCTCCCTGGACCGGAAACAAGCATCCTGGGACCGGTTTCAGGGTATGTCACCCTTCTTCAGCCAGGCTAGCTTGAATCCAGTGGCACAGTGAGCAAGGGACCCACGTCTGGGCATACCCATCCCACTTAGGGTGAAAAGTGTTACAGCAAACAAATGATGGACGGAATGCTGACAATGCAAACATTCTCCCCAGTCAAAAGATCTGGGCTAAATCCATCGTTCTTTGCCCACTACGCCACCCCAGTTTGGACCCAGCCATATGCAAATCAGTCTTGACCCTGTGCCCCATGGGAACAGTCCAGACCGAACTGCCAGGCCAGGTCCTCCCTGGACCGGAAACAAGCATCCTGGGACTGGTTTCAGGGTATGTCACCCTTCTTCAGCCAGGCTAGCTTGAATCCAGTGGCACAGTGAGCAAGGGACCCACGTCTGGGCATACCCATCCCACTTAGGGCGTAAAGTGTTACAGCAAACAAATGATGGACGGAATGCTGACAATGCAAACATTCTCCCCCAGTCAAAGATCTGGGTTAAATCCATCGTTCTTTTGCCCACTACGCCACCCCAGTTTGGACCCAGCCATATGCAAATCAGTCTTGACCCTGTGCCCCATGGGAACAGTCCAGACCGAACTGCCAGGCCAGGTTCTCCCTGGACCGGAAACAAGCATCCTGGGACCGGTTTCAGGGTATGTCACACTTCTTCAGCCAGGCTAGCTTGAATCCAGTGGCACAGTGAGCAAGGGACCCACTTCTGGGCATACCCATCCCACTTAGGGCGAAAAGTGTTACAGCTAACAAATGATGGATGGAATGCTGACAATGCAAACATTCTCCACCAGTCAAAAGATCTGGGTTAAATCCATCGCTCTTTTGCCCACTACGCCACCCCAGTTTGGACCCAGCCATATGCAAATCAGTCTTGACCCTGTGCCCCATGGAAACAGTCCAGACCGACCGGCCAGGCCAGGTCCTCCCTGGACCGGAAACAAGCATCCTGGGACCGGTTTCAGGGTATGTCACCATTCTTCAGCCAGGCTAGCTTGAATCCAGTAGCACAGTGAGCAAGGGACCCACGTCTGGGCATACTCATCCCACTTTGGGCGAAAAGTGTAACAGCAAACAAATGATGGACGGAATGCTGACAATGCAAACATTCTCCCCCAGTCAAAAGATCTGGGTTAAATCCATTGTTCTTTTGCCCACTACGCCACCCCAGTTTGGACCCAGCCAGTGTACTGGGTCAAGACTGATTTGCATATGGCTGGGTCCAAACTGGGGTGGCGTAGTGGGCAAAAGAACGATGGATTTAACCCAGATCTCTTGACTGGGGGAGAATGTTTGCATTGTCAGCATTCCGTCCATCATTTGTTTGCTGTAACACTTTTCGCCCTATGTGGGATGGGTATGCCCAGTCGTGGGTCCCTTGCTCACTGTGCCACTGGATTCAAGCTAGCCTGGCTGAAGAAGGGGGACATACCCTGAAACCGGTCCCAGGATGCTTATTTCCGGTCCAGGGAGGACATGGCCTGGCAGTTCGGTCTGGACTGTTCCCATGGGGCACAGGGTGAAGACTGATTTGCATATGGCTGGGTCCAAACTGGGGTGGCGTAGTGGGCAAAAGAACGATGGATTTAACCCAGATCTCTTGACTGGGGGAGAATGTTTGCATTGTCAGCATTCCGTCCATCATTTCTTTGCTGTAACACTTTTCGCCCTAAGTGGGATGGGTATGCCACTGGATTCAAGCTAGCCTGGCTGAAGAAGGGTGACATACCCTGAAACTGGTCCCAGGATGCTTGTTTCCGGTCCAGGGAGGACCTGGCCTGGCAGTTCGGTCTGGACTGTTCCCATGGGGCACAGGGTCAAGACTGATTTGCATATGGCTGGGTCCAAACTGGGGTGGCGTAGTGGGCAAAAGAACGATGGATTTAACCCAGATCTCTTGACTGGGGGAGAATGTTTGCATTGTCAGCATTCCGTCTATCATTTGTTTGCTGTAACACTTTTCGCCCTAAGTGGGATGGGTATGCCCAGACGTGGGTCGCTTGCTCACTGTGCCACTGGATTAAAGCTAGCCTGGCTGAAGAAGGGTGACATACCCTGAAATCGGTCCCAGGATGCTTGTTTCCGGTCCAGGGAGGACCTGGCCTGGCAGTTCGGTCTGGACTGTTCCCATGGGGCACAGGGTCAAGACTGATTTGCATATGGCTGGGTCCAAACTGGGGTGGCGTAGTGGGCAAAAGAACGGTGGATTTAACCCAGATCTCTTGACTGGGGGAGAATGTTTGCATTGTCAGCATTCCGTCCATCATTTGTTTGCTGTAACACTTTTCGCCCTAAGTGGGATGGGTATGCCCAGACGTGGGTCCCTTGTTCACTGTGCCACTGGATTCAAGCTAGCCTGGCTGAAGAAGGGTGACATACCCTGAAACCGGTCCCAGGATGCTTGTTTCCGTTCCAGGGAGGACCTGGCCTGGCAATTCGGTCTGGACTGTTCCCATGGGGCACAGGGTCAAGACTGATTTGCATATGGCTGGGTCCAAGCTGGGGTGGCGTAGTGGGCAAAAGAACGATGGATTTAACCCAGATCTCTTGACTGGGGGAGAATGTTTGCATTGTCAGCATTCCGTCCATCATTTGTTTGCTGTAACACTTTTCGCCCTAAGTGGGATGGGTATGCCCAGACGTGGGTCCCTTGCTCACTGTGCCACTGGATTCAAGCTAGCCTGGCTGAAGAAGGGTGACATAACCTGAAACCGGTCCCAGGATGCTTGTTTCCGGTCCAGGGAGGACCTGGCCTGGCAGTTCGGTCTGGACTGTTCCCATGGGGCACAGAGTCAAGACTGATTTGCATATGGCTGGGTCCAAACTGGGGTGGCGTAGTGGGCAAAAGAACGATGGATTTAACCCAGATCTCTTGACTGGGGGAGAATGTTTGCATTGTCAGCATTCCGTCCATCATTTGTTTGCTGTAACACTTACAGCTATTTAGCCTTCAAGTACACCTCCTTAACACTCCAGCCAGCAAGACCCTTTTCTCCTCAAAGGTTCACTTAGCCTCACCTTTTTACTTGTCTGTAACCAGCTGGGCATTAGGTGCATGTTGACTTTAAATGGGGGAGGGTCGTGCTAGACTGTCTCCTGACGGGGGCCAGGGTGTCCTGCGCCTGTGGCTTGTCTGTTGCTTCCTGCTTAAAGGAGTGAAGCAATAGTGTCCATTGCATGGATATGTGACGCTTACGAATACCTTTAATTTCTTCTGCTCATAACGCCTCCTCCTCAGCCGCCCCCCAATTGCCTACCGCCCCTCTCCAGGCCGCTAGCGGTGGCCCCCCTGTCGCTCTCCAGTGCATTGCTATACTTCTTTTGGCTAATAGGATTGCCAGGGATGCGAAGCGCGTCTCTACTTTTTGGTGTTTTCGACGTTTGGCTATGCCTAGCGCGCAGGCCTGCCAAGTATGAATGTCTGTGAGTCCCGTTACTGCCAAGAGGGTGGTGTGTATGGTGGACCAATAGGTTTGGAGCATTGGGCAGTCCCAAAACATATGGAGAAAGGACGCATTGGGTTCTGGGCATCTAGGGCAAGTCAGGGACGTATTTGGTTAGTAGTGTTGGAGCTTTTCGGGTGTCAGGTACGCGTGGTGTAGTATGTGAAATTGTATATTTTTGAAGCGGTAGTTGCGGGACACTTTTATGGGGAACTCGAGCGCCCTCTCCCATTCTTTGTCATGGAGTGGTCGCTGGATTTCTGCTTTCCATTTCTCACGAAGTGGAGTGAGGGTGATCGTGTTCAGTGCCCTCACCGCCTTATATAGCCATGTCACAAGTGTCGCCCGGGGCCCATCTGTAAGATTGCGTGCAGAACAGGGTGCTTGGGTGGCTCTGTGTCTATTGCGTACCATACTCGATGGCAGTCTCCTAGTAGGTGTCGGTGTAAAAGGAACTGTCCTCTTGGGAGGTCCGTGTTCGTAGCAAGTTCTGCAAATGTTTGCAGCTGCCCGTTTACATAGAGGGAGCCCTCCGCCGTGACCGAGTGCTCAGTCCACACGCATAGTGCTCGCTCCGTGTAGTGAGCGCGGCCTTTGGGGAATCCTACCAGTGGTTGGATGGGGGAGTACATGGGGGCCTCCTGTTTCATCTTGTGTATCCGTTTCAGACATGTGCGTGCCACCAACACCTGGAGTGGGCACTCCCGTATTGGTTCAGCTCCTGGTAATAACATGCGTTGTATGATAGGGATTGGAATAGGTCCCGTGTTTGTGTGGGTTTCCCCCAATGCGCGGCCCGCTGTCCATCGTGACACTCATTGTAATTGGGCCGCTAGGAAGTATGCCTTGAAGGAGGGGGCACCCAGACCTCCCTGGTCCAGAAGTAACTGCAGTTTAGTGAGAGCAATTCGCCTACATCCTGATCCCCAGATAAGGGTACCGAGGAGGGTATCCAGTTCACGAAAGAAGGGGCGGGGGGAACCACCGGGAGGTTAGTGAAATAATATAATAATTGGGGGACCAATATCATCTTGGCCACTGCGATTTTCCCAATGGGAGCCAGGGGAAGGTCCTTCCAAAAGTTCACGGAGGAACGGATCCCGGCCAGTGCCCTATGGTGGTTTCCTTCATACATGTCTTGCGGCGTGTGGTACAGTCGTATTCCAAGGTATCATACCGCCTGGGCACTCCATGATATGTCTATGCCACCCATTTGTATTTTCTGGGGGGGAGGCTGTCTGAGAGCGGATATATTGTGGACTTGGCCCAATTTACCCTAAGGCCCGCTACCGCCTCAAAGTTGCATAGTGTGTTAAAAATTGTAGTGAGATCCGAAGTGATGTCACGGATTTAGATAAGCACATCGTCCGCGTATAATGATACCGCGTGGATCGTTTCTGCGATTGAGATACCCCAACTCTCTCCCTCCCTGCTGAGGTGGATCGCAAGCGTCTCCATCGCCATTGCAAAAAGCAAGGGGGAGAGCGGGCAGCCCTGGTGCGTGCCTCTAAGTGTTAGAAATGACGGTGACACATGGTGTCCAAGTTTCACCCTGGAGGTGGGCTTGGAGTATATAAGCTTAGTGTATGCAAGCAGGCGGGGTCCCACACCCATTCGCTGAATGACCTGCAGGAGGTAGGGCCAAAGGAGGGTATCAAAGGCTTTTTCCAGGTCCAGGACCAGGCACGCCGCAGGGGGGAAGCGGCCTCGGACCTGATCCTGGACATGGAACAAGCGTCTTATGTTGTAGGACGTGTTTCTCCCCGGCACAAAGCCACACTGGTCCGGATGAACCAGCATTGGGAGGATTGTGGAATATCTATCTGCCAATATTTTCCCATATATTTTGTAGTATGCTGGTAACAGGGCTATAGGCCGATATGATCCAACTCGATGGATGTCCCTGTCCGGTTTGAGGAAGGAGACTATAACCGACTCACACATGGACTGCCGTAGCTCTCCCTTATCTAGGGCCGCTTGGAATAGTGTCACCAGTTGGGGACCAACTGCGCAGCAAAGGCCCGGAAAAATTCTAGTGGAAGGCCATCTAGCCCAGGAGCTTTAAACGTGGCTAGGGCCTGTAGCGCCTGTGTGACATCTGTCGCTGTGATGGGTTCATCTAGGGTGTGTCGGTCGTGTTGTGCTATGCGAGGTATGGGATGCGCGTCCAAAAATCTGTAGAGCAGCTCTGAGTCTACTAGGTCGGGGCTGCATATAGCTGCGTATAGTGTTGCAGGAAGACTTCTAGGATGGAGGCCTGTGAATGGACCAGGGTGCCTGTTGTGTTCTGTACCGCTGTGATCGGTGGGAGGGTTGTGTCCTGTTTCACTAGCCACGCCAGTAGCGCACCTGCTCTGTCTCCCTCTATGTGCACCCGAGCTGAATGCCCTCTGAAATTATACCTACGGAGGTCTGCTAGTGCCTCTGCATAAGCGGTTTTAGCTTCTGCTACTTGGGTCTGTGTGGCCTCGTTTTTATCTGCTGCTTGGGTTAACGTGGCCAGTGTGCGTTCCTTTTCGATTATGCTACGCTCTAGGGTTTTACGCACCCCTGCAATGTGCTGTATGCATGTGCCTCTAAATACAACTTTGAACGCGTTCCATTCCGTTGTGCGGGTGTTGGCAGTGAGCGTGTTCGCGCGGAAATAATTCCTAATGTACGCTGCTTGGGCTTGCCTGAATACTGGGTCGTCCAGGCATTCTTTGGGTAGCAGCCAGGTGGGGAATGGTGGTCTGGGCGGTCGCCACGCCAGGGTGATCGTATGGGCGTCATGGTCAGGCAATACCCTTCCCAGATATTCTGATTCTTATATCTTGGGCAGTATGGGGGTGGTGCAGAAGAAGCTATCCAGGCAGACCTTAAGATCGTGTGGTATTGAGTGGAATAAATAAAGCCGTGTATCCGGGTGTTTGGGGCGCCAAGGTCTGTTAAGGACCAGTGAGTTGTCCATGCGGCAAAACGTTTGGCCAGCGATATTATTGGGGAGGCCGGATGAGGGAGATAGGGTCTGTCTAAGGGCGTATTTTGTACGCAGTTATAATCCCCTCCTAGGATCCATGGTGCTTGGGTGTATAAGCTTAATGGGTGTGAGAGTGCGCCTCAGAATTTACTCTGGTCCGTGTTTGCCGCATAGATGCTTCCTAGGACTATCGGTTGACCATCCAGGAGCCCCCGTGAAAGAGCGTACTGGCCCTCTGTATCAATTGGATCCAGATAAGGGTCCCTCGTGCATAGGCCGAGTATGTTGTGGCTCAGAATGTCCCGCGTCATCGTTTGTGCAGTTTATCTAGCTCTCCCGCTATTAAGTGAGTTTCCTGCAGCATCGCAATCTGCGCGTTTTTTCGCTTTATATACGCATATATTGAGTAGTGCCGTGTGCAAGCTTCGCACATTTAGTGTGAGGATGGTGATGTTTCCTTTATGTGCCATGTGATATTGGAGGGGGCCTAGGGGGGATAGTATGGTCGGGCGTGGCTTCGAGCTGTAACCCACCTCATTGTCTTGGGCTGATCTCTCTGCCCTGGTTCAGCTCCGGCCCCTCAGTGGTATGCGAGTAAGAATACAGTGTAGTGGTGTATGACATCATGGGGAGAGGCAACTGGGGTGGGGAACAATCCCAATACTGGGGACCTATCGCAACAAACGATACTTCCAAACTTACTCTTGTGTGAGAAGAGAACTTAAACATAGTGTGGGGGTGGCAGCGCATGTCAGCGTGGTGACTCTTCCTAGGGGCATTTGTAGGATTATTTCGCACTAGGTAGCCTAATGTTAAAACATTTGGTCGCTGGACATGCAGCTCAGTTAATTATATACCTCAAGTTGCATTATAATGTGACTGTCAGGGATACCCTGCCAGTATGATTTACTGGTGTCCGTTCATATTAGTGTATCGAGTTATGTGACAATGGGGCAACCCAATGGCCACTGGGCCTGGGTAAATAGTAGTACAAAGAGAGAATGTCCCAGTGGAGAGCAAATAAAACAGAAGAATCAATACAATAATTAATCAATTGTAGTAATGAAAGGTCAAGCACCACCATACAATCTTCCAATGTATGTGATTTTATTTCATCACAATATTGAAGTTAATCAATTATAATGTACAAAACAAATCAAATCCTCAATGGATAATTTTAGAAAGACAGGTGCGCAGAAGAGTGAGGTGATAAGTGCATGGGGAGGATAGTGAGAAAGGACAGTAGTGTACAAAAACAAAGAAGTGTCGACGTTTCGACCCCTAGACGGAACGTGTTAGCTGTTCACCGGTCTTGCCAGCAGCCCTAAGCCACAGGTTACTGATCAACCTGAGCCTCGTCTTTTGAGCACAACGATCATCTATGAACAAGTCTGAGAGCCTGCCCAGCCCAACCTTCATATTTACAGCCAGAAGCAATATAGCTGTTTTTACTGGTGCCCACTCCCCCTCCTTCACCTTGGTCCTGATGAAGACCCCGCCCTCAATGCGCAAATTTGGCTGTTCCGTCTAGGGGTCGAAACGTCGACACTTCTTTGTTTTTGTCAGACACATACGACAGAGAATATATATCTGTAATGATTTTATGATTTGACATTTAATGCATTTGTCAGGAAACTGTCGGGATATTTGCAAATTATTTTATTGATGTATATATATGTACACTACTGTCCTTTCTCACTATCCTCCCCATGCACTTATCACCTCACTCTTCTGCGCACCTGTCTTTCTAAAATTATCCATTGAGGATTTGATTTGTTTTGTACATTATAATTGATTAACTTCAATATTGTGATGGAATAAAATCACATACATTGGAAGATTGTATGGTGGTGCTTGACCTTTCATTACTACAATTGATTAATTCTTGTATTGATTCTTCTGTTTTATTTGCTCTCCACTGGGACATTCTCTCTTTGTACTCATATTAGTGTATCGGCAGTCTGTGGTGTGACCAGAGGTGGGGTCACCGAGTCGACTCTCGAAATCAATCCCTCACTGCCGTCTTCCTCCCCAGAGGAGAAGATGTGTGGACCTCTCTCCAAGTCCGTTGCAGGTGAGGAGGGTCTGAGTTCTGTGCAGCTTGTAGGGCTTTTCAGTGTTCCTGTATGATTTGTTCCAGGTTTGGTGAGCCCATAGATTGGGTGTGCATGTCCGAGTCTTTACTCCTGTTGAGACGTTTTGGCCGGCATCTGCTGGTGCGCTGTGTCTTTGGGCATTGAACAAACTTGGCATTTGCGCTGGGGTGTTTCTGACTATGTTGGTCTGCCCAGTCATGGGCTTCCTCTGCATTCGTGAAAAATATGGTGGAACATTCTCGCATAATTTTGAGGCAGGCCGGAAACAACAAGGAGTATTGTATACCTTCTAACCTGAGACAACGCTTTACTTCGAGAAACGAGGACCGTTGGCGTTGCACTGCTCGGGAGTAGACCGCAAGGAGCATTATTTGTTTGTTCTCTACATGGATGGGGCCATGTTGTCAGGCTGCTCTGAGCAGCGCATCACGATCCCTGAAATGTAGGAATTTTGTTAGCATCGAGCGAGGCGGGGCGCCAGGTGGGGGTCTTTGGACCGGTACCCTGTGGGCCCTTTCGATGGAGAAGAATGCGGTGTGCTCCTCAACCGGAGTGAATGATTTGGTCCATGCCTCCATGTATGCTATGGGGTCGGTGCCTTCGACTCCTTCTAGCAGTCCCAAGACTCGTATGTTGCATCGTCTCGAGCAATCCTCGAGATCATCAATATGCTCCTCCATGGTGGTCATTCGACCTAGCAGGGTCTGCAGTGTCTCTTGGTGTGTGTTAATTGAGGGTTGCATGGTGGCGATAATTTTCTCCCCATCGGATACTTTATCTGGCAATTTGCGCTGGTCGTCTCGGAGTAGGCTGATGTCTGTGGTTAGGGTACCGAGCCTTCCCTCCATTAAAACTCTGGAGTGTTCGATAGCTGCGAGCACTTGGTCCATCTTTTCTGAGAGGGTCAGTTCTTTTGAGGCTGTTGTGGCTTTAAGCAATGGTCTTCTGCCTGTAGAGATGTCTTGTGATGTCTCTGACATCGCTGAGCTTGCTGTGGCACGTTGTTTTCCCATCTTGCTAGTCTGGGGCTTGTGTGGTCTTTAGGAAGGGTTATGCTCCTTCTCAGGATGAGGGGATAGCGTCCTTGCTGGACTCTGAGGCGAATAGCGTTCCGCTGGCTTAGTGAGCAAGTGCGTAAGGTCTGTTGACGCCTTCTCTCTTGGGACGTGCACTGGAGGGCCACTTGTTCTTGGAGCTGTCTCCTTGTGATTCCTTGGCTCGCGCGGGGGTGTGCGTCAATTCTGGGAATCACTGGTTGTAGCTGCTGGCCGTCTTTTTATCATCTGGCACAGTTGGGAAGTGAGTGCGTAATGTCCGCCTCTCTAGTCCATCTTGCAAGAGCGGGTTCCTGTTCTTCGCTGGGCTCTGGCGCTCGTTTCTCTCCCCAATCCCACGACACTGGAGGGGAAAAAGCGATGGAGGGGCTAGCACACCAGGCCTCCACAATTGTCCGTCAGCCCTCACGCCGCACGCTGTATCTCACCTTGCCCGGCCTGCTAGCGGTCGCTGTCGTAGCCATCAAGCCGCTTCTGAGGTGACCTCTTGTTATTTGCAGGGGCTGTGAACCATCTACCGGGGCCGTTGCTCGTAGGTCGCCCTCTTGTCCACAGATCTGTCTGGCCCAGGCGTGGATTGTAATACTTTGGATGCCACAGTATTAATCTGTGCCACTCACTAGGGGGGGCCTTTCCATGGCCGCTGGGTTATGGCCCCGGTTTTCGCACCGTATGCCGCACTGTCGTCCTCTCTGCTCAGGAGGAGGGGGGAGGGAGGTGGCTAGCGCACCTGTCCCTCGACGGCTCTTCCCTCGCGTTACGCTAATTACTCCGTCCGGCCTTCTGCTAAGAGTTGCTGGGGCCGAGGCGCTGCCATTGGGGCCCTTCTCACCAAATAGTGAGGCACTAACCAGTCACTGGGATCGTTCGAGTTGTAGGACGGTCGCCATCTTGATTCCAGGCATGCCTGACCACTACACGTTCCTGGACGCTCTGGCTCATCCACGCACTTATTCTGTTTACCAGGGCAGTGGTTGGGAGCTCCTGTACCGCAACTCTACTTGCTGGGCGTGTGTCCGGTTCTTCATTCACACTTGTTGAAACCCGGTGTGGGGGGAGGGGATGGAGCGAGGGGTCCACGCTGATTCAGGTCCACCTCCCGCTTCGCCGCACTTTCACAGGCTGCCAGCGACTCCGCTGCAATATCTATGCAGTCGCTGCTCAAATCGAGCACGGCCGCAGGGCCCAAATCTTGATCGCCGTGCTCGCCCGGCCGGGCATCAGCTCCGGGCTCCGGCGGCCGGCATCTTGCTGTCGGGGCTGGAGTTGTTCAGGGCTCACATTCGCTGAGAAATCACGACAGTATCGCGATGGGGAACTCAGCGTCGGGTTCCCGTGGTATTCCGACAGCTGCAGACTCGTTTTATATCGGCTAGGCGCGGTGTGACTGGCGAGGTTCGTGCCCGTGGTAGGAGCCTCAGCTCAGCACGTCCAACATTGTAGCCTGCTTGGCCACGCCCCCGTGTGTGACTGAGTGTTACAGTCACTGTCTGGCTATATGATTGGTGGGTCCATAGTGCTTTTGTGGGAGTGTAACTGGATATGTAAGTGCCTGCCTGACTGTGTGAGTGTATGCAAATTATATACTTTTAAAATACATATTATAAGAAAGCACCCACATCTAATTTGAAAAATATTCATTCATACTGGCTTAATGAAAATATTATACTTTCATTATACCAATTTATCTTTCTCCTATTCTGCTCACTGTACTTTTTGTTAAATTTCTCATGTAAGCTCCCTTCTATGTTCCCTTCAAGTATAGTGTCTAGAAGGTACACAGTTTCTTTCAGCTCACCAACACTCACAATGTTTTATCTAAATATACTTCTATATACTACAACCTAATTAACATACCTGTAAAAGCTCTTTGCTGTTCTCCCAGTTTTATTTCTATGTCTGGTAACATATGTTTTCATTCCAAATCTCCAGTTACAACTCCTGAAAAGCACCTCCTCTCTGAGAAGTAAAGAAGGTGAAATGGCTATACCTCACCAAGTGCTCTTACTTATGGTGCTCTAGTTAACAAATCACAGCATTCCTTTCATCTTTGTTTCTTGTTATACCACTTCTAAATGGTCTGCATTTCTTTAACCCTTTCCATGCTTCCTGTGAAGAAGCCTAATTTGCTTGGGTTTTTCTGCGACTGTCTGCAACTCCGTGAATCCTCCGTGACACTCAGCGTGGCCCTCCGTGTAACTTCATGGGCCAGTTCGCCGATTAAGACAGGGGCAGCGCTGAGCCCTGCGATGCCACCGTGGATTTCGCGAGTGATAAAAAAATACATTTTTGGGCATTTTAGTGCTCATTAAACATGCTTTCACCTCGTTTTTAAGACACCCATAGGGTCAGGGCACCTCTACCCTGACCCCTTTATCTGTTTTACATGCTTCTTATCAACCCCGGTTACCATTTCTCTGCACATAAAATGGCGGCCGTGTGGAGCCACGAATGCACCCCGAGCGGATTTGTGGAGTATCCGCGCCCCTATATATGCACATTTGGATTTCAATTAATATCTCTAAAACTACAAAATGGATTTACACCAAATTACAAAAAGGCAGCTTTCTGGACCAAGAGCTAGCTTTCTGCCAGGCTTGGTGCAATTCTGTCCAGTGGTTCGGGCTGTAGTTGTGTACAAAATCCCTTTGGGAATTAACATGGGGAAAACATGTTTTGGGACCCCCCTTTTTATTAGCCCCCCTTGCCAGATCACCTCGAAACTTTCCAGACAGCAGCTGAAGTGAGAGGCGTACTAATTTTGAAAATTTCATTAAGATTTGTCAAACGGCACCAAAGTTACTAGCAAAACAAAAAACACTTTTCCTATATAAACTAGGTCCTAACTATAACTACCTACTGGCAACATATATATATAAGAATAAACACTTTTTTGGGGCTCATTACGATGCCGGTCAGATGGGTGACCGTCCGGCATCGTGTCGGAAGCGGGACTGCCCGACAAGGAGTCGGTGGTCTTGCTTCCCAAATTAGAATGCGATCGACTTCACGCCGGTCAGAAATTGTATGTTTCCTATTGCAGCTTGAGCTGTGGGCCGCAGCACAAGCTGCAATCGGAAAAATACACTTTTTAAACATCCATGCACCATGTGGCAGGCACCATGCAGTGCCTGCCCCACCATGCATGGATATTTAACATTTTCCCCTGCCTACTTTACTCTTCTCCTCATATCCCTCTCTGTCTTTAAAATCAGAGACATTATACCCACTCTTCCAGTTAACCATCCTGGAGCTATACATGTAGTATTTAGTCATCCTCTCAAAGCCTCAATCAGGGAATCCCCTGTGGTAAAATGTGCTGTAAAACTCTCATTAAAGCTCTTGTAAAATATTTTTTTCTTACAATCTCCTTTTCAATGCCATAATGTTTGTTATCCTGTATCCTTCTATTAGTCCATTCCACAAGCCCATCCTTCTGGTGGTGATGAAGGTTGCATGTCTTGTATACTATACCAGTTTTCTCCAGGAATAAACTGAATTCCTTTATTGTGAACCGAATACAGTGGCAGCCCTTCACTTGAAAACACATTCGCAAGAAATTCAATCACTGTTATTGCATCTGGGATCCTTACAAATGTAACTTATACCCACTATGAAAAATAGTCTATCAGAACCACCACAAAATGTTGATCTTGGGTGACAATGTTAAATGCCCCAAGAATGTCATCAACACAACTCCCCACAAGATGCATATGGCAATCCTACCGATACCATAGTTTCTCTTTTACATGGTAAAACTTTATCCACTGTTTTGTTCTTTATTTTCCTTTCTAATTAATTCCTCCAATACATTTCTGTCAGTGCCTTTTTGTTAAGGTTCAACCCCAAATGTTCTTTGTGGGCAAGATCAGTCACTGTATGTCTATATGGAAAAGGTGACGTTGCTATGTCTTCCTGCATCAGAAGTCCACTTTTGGAAACTTAGCATAAATTTAAGTTTCTCCCACAAAAGGCCTTTCATCCATCCAACCCTTATTGACATTTTGGACCACCCTATGCATACACATAGTTTTCCACCAAGTCCAAGCTCAAGTCATACTCATTATTGCACTCTTCATCCCAAATGTCCACCAAGACCACAAAAAACCACCATCATCCTTCAGTCCATCACACCCTGCCTTTTTATTCATACTTCAATTTGCTCTACCATGATGTTGCATTCTTGCAGTATTGTACCGAGTCTGGCCAAATGTGCAGTATATTTTGCTGAGTATTTGTTCCTCCCCAAAAAAGTCATTAGCAGTTTGAAGTCCATTTGAAATATGAAATTGGAATCTCATGCATAAGTTTAAACTTTTGAAATGTGCTTTCCTGTGTTCTCAAAGATTGCGAAGCAAAGGCCAAGGTGTTTCCCTTTATTCCCTTTGTGGGTGAGCACTGCAGCACAGCCATGCTCACTTACATCCACTATTATGTAAATGGCCAATCCTGAAACAAATGATTATAATATGAGAGCACCAAGCAACTCCTCCTTAATCTTGGTCAAGGCAGAAAGCTGCTTATGTCCCAAATCAAACTTTGTTTTATTTTTTTGCAAGCAGGTACAAGGCTCAATAATCGAGCCAGAATTCAAAATAATTTAGCAGCATAATCACAAAGATGGAGGTAAGGCAGTAATTGCTCTTTATTGGAGGGCAAAGGTATCTCCTCTGCATCAATCTTTGCCTTTCACCCCCTGCCAAAATGACATGTTCCAATTACTGATCGCTTCCAATTTTAAGGGTTCACATCTATTTTGACCTAAAATCAAACCCTTTTTGCCAAAACCCCCAATGCTTCTTTCACCCTTTCCCTGTAATCCTCCCATTTCTTCCCTAACATTAATATGTCAATATGGAATGCTTGAAAGCCATTTTCCTTAAACAGTCCATGCATCAAGTGGTGAAACATGGTCCCCACTGATACCAATCAAAACAGCACAACTGCATGTAAGCCAATATGAAGTTTAACTTGGTAGAAATACTGGGTCCACCAAATCATTACCATCATGTCATCAAATAGAAAGTGTGATGTCCATCCACCATATTGTTCGATTAAAGCTCTGCAGCTCAGTGCAGCTCTTTAATTCCTTTTGTGCACCATGACAATATGAGAAAGTCATAAAGAAGATTCTGTAGACGTATATCTTATCAATCTAATCAGAAAGTTCCTTCCTTACACTGAGGGGAAATCTCCTAGGTTTATGTTTACAGGTTGAGCTATGTTGTCTGAAAGATGTTGAAGGGAACTGTTAGATGTTTGAACACAATCCTAATGCCGGGAATGTGTCTGTAAATGTAGGTAAATCCAAACTGCAAAGGCGACTGCCACGCAGAGCCATGTACTGCAACCCTATCATGCAATGAGGTCAGATGCATCTAGCCACACTATGATGTCAGCTGCACAACATTCTTTTTTGATTGTTGGGTGGGGGGAAACACCACCTGCCTGATCAACGCATATAACATCACCTTCACAGATGGCATCTGACCCCGTTCTTGATACCAGCTTTCCTCTGGGTGTAATTGGTACCAACCACACTGACAGTGCTGCTGAGGGATGAGGATTCCACACTGTAGGAAAGTAGGATCTGCTTCTTATGATTACCCCCACTTGTTGCTAAATGTGATACTGTTTTTGACTAGTCTGACTGGGATCCTGCTAATCAGGACCCCAGTCTATCTGCTTTCTCCTTATATGTTATGTACCTAGGTACACTCCAGATTGGATACTGGGGTACCCTTGTCAGTCCCTAGCATATGGTACCCATGTACCTAGGGCATAAGTACCCCAGAGGCCTCCCATGGGCCGAAGCATGTATTATGCCACCCATGAGAGGCCATGCAAAATGGAACTACAGGCCTGCCATTGCAGCCTGTGTAAGTTGGTGCATGCACCACTTACTTAAGATATAGGTTTACTATATCTAAGGGTCACTGCACTTAAAACCTATAAGTCACCCCTCTAGCAGGCCTTTAAAATCCTGAGGGCAGGGTGCTTGGCTCTAAGTGAGAGGGTGCCACTGCATGAGCAGGACACTCCTGCAGCCTACAGAGTCCATTCTCCCGGGTTGTCAGTGAGGCAGCCATTTAGGACATATAGAGTGGCATTATGCGACCGCGTGATGACCAACTCTAAAACGGCTGAAACTAACCCTATCGTGTTTGGTGTCAAACATGTTGGAATCATACCCCCACACCGGTAACTGGTAACTGGTGTGGGAGATATGATTCCACCCCTCAGAAGCGAACTTCGTTGGGTCCCTGGTGTTCCCCGTACCAGCCTTCTAGTCCCGGGCAGCACAAAATGGTTGCTGCCGACCAGAGACACATTTCTGACCTCCTGCTGCTGAGCCAAGCTCGAGCAGGGGAAGGCAGAACAATAGGCATCCTGTCACAGGGAGGTGTGACCCCTCCCAGACAGGATTTAGTGTATTAGAGCTGGGTGGGTGCGCTTGCCAGCGACTGAAAGTCTGCAAGAGGGGCACATTTGGTGTCCCTGTGCATAGTCCAGTTCAAACCAGTCCTGGGAGCCGTTGGCTCCTGCTCTGGCGCGAAACTGCACAAAGGACATGGGAGTAACCTCCCCACTGTCCAGACCATCCCCTAGGAGGGTCTCTTGAATCTGTCCAACCCTCTCCCGTGGGCAAAAAAGAGCTTATCTGGGTGTAGGACCTTAGATTCGACGTGGACAAGATTCTGAACCAGAAACCACTGAACTTCGACCTTCTTGACACTGGACTTCGCTTGGGCCCGACTTCGTCTCCCTCTCAGTCTGAAGCATTGTCTGTGCCTGTGCACCATACAGGATCTGTGCAGGACCTGTGGAGCATCAAGGACAACCGAGATATCTCCCTTGGAGTGAAGGAGTCACTCCCCTGCATTCACAGGCACCGCAACGCTGCTGTCCGGTCTGCTGACCCTGAGCTCCTACAGACTCCGAAGGCTTCAGCAACACAGAAGGTGAGTTTCTACGTCCCTCGAGGTCCGATCTGCCTTCTTACCAAGTTTGAGGTCAGAATCACTTGTGGGGGCTGCAATACCCGAACCCCTGTGCACCGCGCACATTTGCAAGTGCATATTCTTGTTGGTGTTTCCCGAACAAGTGCATTGGGCTCCAAGTAGCCCCAACCTCTGGCACCATTTCCTACCAAGAACTCCGGCCTCCTTGCACCGAGTGCTCTGTGGACTGCTGTTTTGTGACTCCTGTGCCTCCGGCTTGTGGGTCCACTTGAGGGTCAACTTTACTTTTCTTGGGCTCCCCTGGTTGCTCCAGGCCTGCCCTGACTCCCCTTGCTGTGGTGAGTCTCCTGGATCTTGCTGGTCCAAACCGTATTCATCCTTGACCTACTGCGTGGGTTGCCGTTGCCAAGGCTTGTTGGTGCTCCTGCCGGACACCAACCCCTCAGCACTTGACATCCTTCGTGGGACAGCTCATATCCAGCTCCTGGTCATCCTTGACGTCTCCTGGTCCCCGTGGCTGCAGAGTCAAGAACTCCATCAACGCACCTGAAGCACCCGACATCGGTGGGCATTCGTCTACCGAGCCCCTGGTCACTCCTGAGTGACCCAGACTCTGTCCCCTCTGCTTTCAGGTACTCTTCGACAAGAATCCACCTTTGGACTCCAACAGACACTTTTCTTCCTTCCAACAGCGGCTCTTCTTCGAAGTCCTCCATTGGGTTCGACAGCGGTTTCTGACACCACTTCAGACCTATGCACCCGGCTTCCCTGGGATAGGTAACTCGGGTACCTCGGTATCCATGGGTGGAGTGGCTCCACAACCTCCTAACTTCCCCGGGGTTTCTTCAAAGTCCACTGGGAAGGGTCCTTAAACTTTAAAACTTCAACCGCGACTTTCCCATTGAATTGTACAGAGCACGCGGTCGTGTTCCCACACTGCACCCGTCCTCCGTGGGGTCCCTTCTTACTCACCTTTGGTGGTTCCTTGGGGTCCCAGCGATTCTGCGTCCTCTCGACACTGTCTTGACTCGAGTCGTGGTTCTTATACCACTATTTTAATATATGGTTTGGTCCCCCCTTGGGGCCCACTGTGTATTAGTGCTATTTACTATCATTTCTGTGCTTTAGTATTGTGTGCTTTGTGATTATCTCCGTGTAGGAGATACTGTGTCATACTAGATAGTGTTATATTAATAAATACATATTTTTATAACTACTGTGTGATTCTCCTTTCATTTAACCAATAATATAAGGTTACATTCTGGTAAAACAAGCTGCTTAACATTCCTTCAAGACTAAGCCTGAAGGCTGTTCTCCATAGCTACCACTTGGATAGCTTTCTAAGGTTATCTTAGACCTCTTAAATCACCATAAGGGTTGTTTGGACTGGTGCAAGGTGCCCACTTTAATTAGTGGACAGCATATACCAGGCCAACTTCTCACACACACAGATGATGATTGTCGGCTCATTGAAAGCAGCAAAGCTCTCGCTAATGAAGATAGCTGAAACAGACCATATTTCTCTCTGTTTGGTTATTTGGTATTGCATGGGTTAAGTCATGATATGCTCGTCACAAATATAACGAGGCATTTCATGTGCGGGTAGAAGTAACACTATCGTGCAACCCATAGCTAAAGGAGACACTGATGCTCAACAGCGTTTCCCACATCCACTGTCCCTCCTAGATTCTCACATCCACTGCCCCCCTAGATTCGCATTCCAGTTTATCAATAAATATTCTATGTACACACATTACCTAATGAATTTCAAAAGCACACACTAACAAGACACAGCAGACATAACATTCCTCAGCTCCTACTTTACTACTGGCCAACATCATTGTAAAGTGTTTTAACCGCTTCTATGCTGCTGAACTAAGCTGATTTTTTACAACCCCTTCTTGTGCAGTATTCTTATATGTAGTGAGAAACTTGCCTAATTCTTTACATGTGGCCTAAAGTGGATGTAAAAGTAGGAAGGTGAAGGAAGGAAAGGGCTGTGTGAAGAATGAGGTAACCTAAGGCAATGGTGATATGCATACTGAAATGCACCATGTTTGGGTAACCTCCTTCTTTGGACATGATGATTGTGGAGGTACAGGGGGCTATCTACAGATCAGGATAGCACAACAGACTGGCTGGAGGATATGGGAATGCCTCTGCCTACCAGGAAAAAAGGCTTAATCAGTTGTCATCAATTATTTTAGGATTAAATTAGTTTGAGTGAATGTTATTAGTGAATTCTGTGGAACATAGATGAGAATGTCAGGCTTTTAGGGAGGACATAAGACTGATTTTGTTTAGGGGAATGCCCTTACCATGTTGCGCTTTTGTACCATCAGTCAGTCATCAGCCCTCATGCTCCTAGATGTACCCATCCACAAGAGATGTGAACAGTGGCGGATGGATTGACTGCCAGAGTCAAAAGTTTCATATGAAATTTGTCTGGAAGATAAATTAAGTGAAGATACTGAAGAAGAAGCAGAGGTCAGGTCTTTCAGTTGAGATGAATTTTAGAAGTTTACCAAGAAGTTAGCCACAACAACAGCCCACTGAGCTGGTACATTACACTTCCTGTAGGCCTTTTCATTGCCAAGAAAGCAATTGACAGCATCTCTTGTTGAGACTCATTTTCTTAATTAGCGATTGCTTTTGACATGAACTCGGAGGAACTGAAGCCAGGAATTGCAATGTGGGTAAACATATGAGATCTTTCATAGGAAGGAAGCCAATCAGAAGAGACTTATAGGGGTTTGGAAGTAATCCCAAAGAGCTCAGAGGAGCCATGACACAACATGCCAAAAAGGCTTATGAACTGGTGGCTAAAAAAGCTAAGTGAAGTGGAGAATGCCACCTCCAACCTCTGTGCAAGAACCAGTGATTGCATGCAGCACCATCAGGAGGTCAAGGGCAGGGCACATGCGTTGTTAGTAAACCACCTCATCCAAGAATTCCCCCCAGATAGGACTAAAGCCAATAGAAAATAGAATTTGGAGAAAATTCTTCATAGGGATGGTGGGCACCAGAAGGCACTCTAGTGACCCAAACATAGAGTTGGTCATCTTGCAATGGACAAATAGACAGGACAAAGTGCTGTTTAAGATTCAGAAAGTGTAATAGCTAACATCTAGACCTCACTAGGAGCAAATGCTCCTATGAGACCACGTAAATGGGTTTCAACCGCCATACTGAGGGGTACAATACATTTCCATAAGCTCTTCATAAAGCTAAAGTGGGTCTCCTGCATAAGTAAACTATAAAGCTTTTAATATAGCCTTCCTATGCATTTGCCTACAAATGCTACCAAAACACTACAAATAATAAGCCACAAGTAGCAAAATGTATAATACCCTGCATCCACAAAAACAATATGGTAAAGAAGTGTGAAAGACCAAGAAAAGGGATCTTTGGTAGATGTAAACAATCAAAGCTGACCACCAAGATGGCTGGAAGCAATTGCTAAGTGCAGATTTGCACAAAGCTATACAGGTGAGCAATTGCCAGTAAGATTGAAGTTTTAAAGGGCGTTATGCAAATGACAAACCAGAGATGCCTCTGGGTAGATGCACTCTAGATTTGCCATGAAACTCACTGGTGAGAGATAAAGATGGAAAACAATACTTGGATAATGCTAGTTATAAAAGGCCCCTAAAGTCACATCTAAAGAACTATGTGAAGGGACCAAAACAGAAGCCAGATAATACAAATACAGCCTGCTCTCCTTTTCAAATTTAAAACAGTACTTTTTTCTATACCTACATCCCTAAATGAATTCATTTTTAGAAGAAAGGAGAGAAATACATGAAAGAGTCAGAAAAAGAATAATGGCATGTGTGGGGATTGTAAAACTGTTTTGTCTCTGGACTTTGCCAGTGCTCCTGGCTAGATAAAGAGGAATGAACAAGATGATCAGCTGACTCCAAAATGATGATATTGTAAAAACAAGATTATGAAAAAGGCATGCCTCTGAGAGTTGGTGGTCATCGTGGTGGGTTCATGGAAACACAGTATGATGACGGATAAATATTTGTTAAATGTTACCTGTTGTTTTTATGATATTAAAGTTTCTTTTCTGCTTGTGCGTATATTTCTGCTTTGTGACACATGTTCAGATTTGAAGATGTCATATTGCATTGTCATCTACTAACTGCTTCCTGGTGAATGTGTGCTTTGTTTGTTTGCTGGATATTTGTCTTGCGGGACAATTTTACAGCCGCGGCCGCTGCAGGAGGGCGGTGGGGCCAGCTGGGGGAGGGGGGGGGATTTCGAGATACGACAACAAGGGAAAATTAAATAAATAATTAATTTTCCCTCGTGGTCATCTCTCGAAATCCCCCCCATCCGGCCCCACCGCTCTTACCTGCAGCGGCCGCGGGTGGGGCAAACCACGTGGGACAGACATATTTGACAGGGGTTAAGGAACATAATATTTGAAGAACTGTCTAAATCTTATTTTTTTTCTCTGTCTTTTTATCCAGCAATGGGGATGCCTGTTTCAGTCCCTGCAACAGGTAATTTGGAGATGTCATGAAACACACTTTTAGGTCTCGCCTAGCGCTGCAGCGCGCAGCGCATGCGCTGCTCGCTCTGCGAGGCATATTGTCTTAGAGGAGATTTCAGAAGTGGAGTTGAAGCCCCGCCCATCTTTTTGATTGGCTGGCGTCATCGTTTATGCTAAACGCTGGCTTGTGATTCAAAATGAGGCTTCTTTGTTACCGCCCTGTCTCCTTTTGGGACCGCCCATCCGGACTCGATCGTTTACTTGCGGCGTTACACGGTCTCCTTTAATTAGTGGGTGAACACTTTTTTTTTCTTTTGCGCAATGGCCACTGCTTGTTTAACAGTGCGGCAGCCTCAGCACTAATGGCTGCCGTGCTGTTCTTTTGTAACTTGCTTTCGCCTACCGCAGCTGCATGCCTTTTTTTCTATTTATTTACTTTTGCTTACAATAGCGGCACCCGCGCTTTAAATATCTTAAGTTTAAATGCGGGTGCCGACATTGTAGCAAAAGTAAATAAATACCATTTATTTGTCAGGGGGATTTTTAAGATGCGTGGCCTGTGTGGCGCATAGATACCCCTGGGTTTTTTTTGGGCACTATATGCAATTCTTTAGACTCCGCGTGCTTTGCTACCACCATCACTTGCTCGCAGTAACTTCCATGATGTATTCGTGCTGTAGTCTTGCACGTCGTCCAAAACCCTCACGCGCCACTCTTGTGGACTCTGGAATTCGATCTCTGCCCTGCCCTAAAAGTCGGATTTCAAAATAAAAGCTTGTCCTGCACGTCTAATAGGAAATCAGTAACTGACAAACTTAACGCATGCCGTTTCCCGGTAATGGCGCAGTAACTTCCGTGATGTATTCGTGCCGTAGTCTTGCACGTCGTCCAAAACCCTCACGCGCCACTCTTGTGGACTCTGGAATTCAATCTCTGCCCTGCCCTAAAAGTCGGACTTCAAAATAAAAGCTTGTCCTGCACGTCTAATAGGAAATCAGTAACTGACAAACTTAACGCGAGCCGTTTCCCGGTAATGGCGCTTCGTGCAGATCTTGAAAAATGGCTGACTATATCAATCAAATGTATTTCAGAATGTAATACACTAATAACTATTTTTAAATGCATACCTGTAAACCCTAGGACGAGACCTCTATGCTGTATTACATTCCTTTTACTTTACCGGTGGCCGCGCCCCGTTCTTTAGCCGAGCTGCATGTAAAGAAAGGGGCGTGTCCGCCAATAAAGTGAAAGCACGTATGGGGCGCTTTTCCAAAAAGAAAATGGTTTTTGAAGTTCACAAACAAATGCTTTTTTTTTTTTTTTTGTAAAAGCGCCCCATGCCGCACTTTCACTTTAATGGCGGACACGCCCCTTTCTTCACATGCAGCTCGGCTAAAGAATGGGGCGTGGCCGCCGGTAAAGTAAAAAGCAGGACATGGAGTGCAATACGGCGAGCTGGCTGTTAACGTTCTTTACAGAAAGCAAGCTCTTTCGATTTTTAGTGTTTTCTTATTTTTTGGAAAACAGTTTGGCTACTTGAGGTATCAAAGATGCTGCATGAACACAGGTGCCAGAGGCCCCTCATTCAGGCGCATAGATTAGGACAAAGAGCTGCGAACCGTAACACCACAATTTTGTGCGCGTCTCAAGGAATCCGCTCCTGCCTGCCTAAAAACCTCTGTGGTTCTTTAATTTGCTGTCGGAGCACGTTTGCATCAAGCTGCGCTGCAGCCTTCACAGATAGAGAAGAAAGATACAACCGCAAGAAGAGTCGGACTAAGGAGAAAAAAAGAGCAAAAGATATTAATTTCAAACTGTAAAATGTAATGCAGCCTCCTCTCTTCAGCATGCGCGCTCGGTTTGTGAAAGTGTTCGTGCTCCATCCCCTCGCTCTAACGCCCTGCCTGCACAGTTTACTGGATGAATGAAACCGCCCACCATGCTTTCTCATGCCATCACTGCGAGGCACCGGCAGCCCTTTGATATGTAGAAAAAGAATCTGTATTTCAGTGTATTAATCACTCTGAGGAATCTGTAGTGCACCAGCTCCTAATGCGTGCTGTGAGGTTAAAGCAGGTACATATACAGTTTGCTTACAAATTAAGGCCTATCCGTCGAAGTTAAATGACCCTATACATGTTCCCAACTTTTTTGGATCAAACATCCATTAGTGTGTATGTTTAACTATTATCATGCACCACCAAAGTTACATGTTTTTTTGTGTACAATGCAGTCACGATAAAAAATAAATAATTAATTTTGCACTCGAGAAACATTTTAACTGTTACTCGTGAGCACCTGATTCTCTGCAATATCACATCGGGAGCACGCTCTATGGGCATCTTCTGATATAAAACAGTCCCAGAGAAACGCCCTTTCCAGGCGCACCTTAAACACTCGTTTCTGACATCTGCAGTGATTTTCAGCCAGGTTTTAAGTTTGAGTCCTGGCAAGGGCAACCTGACCCCCATTCTTTCTGCATCCAATAAATTCAATCCCATCAAATTTTCCTGCAGGTCTCAATCTTCAGGGAAAGATTCCTCTTTAAATGACAGTAAGGATGTTTTTCCTGACAGACAAATATGGAATGAATGGATACGCTGTGTTTGTGCGTGTGGACATCCCCTGATACACGCCTCGCTAGGGAAATGATGTCCTGACCTATATCACAAAAGCCTTTTTTATTATTTATTTAAACTGTTATCTGGTGCTATTTACATATACATATGGTCACCTAGTCCTCCTAAACATCAGTTCCCTTCTTAATCCGTATTCCATATAACGTGTGCCTAAAAGTCTACAGAATTTTTAATAATTCCAAAGCTTAACTTTTACGAGAAGCAAGGCTGGCAGTAACTGCGTCTCTTTTACCGCCAGCCTTGCTTCTGGTAAGCATGCACTACAAGTACAAAGAGGCACAGTTACTGCCAGCCTTGCTTGTCGTAAGAAACGCCTATAAGTACAAGGTGCGTGTTTACGCAATACTTGCAGGTTTTCAAAACACATAAATAAAAGGCATTGTCATTTACAATGCCAAAAGCTCAAACTCTCGCAAATGCGAGACCTATTGCATTGCAAATGCTTGTTAAAATAAAGGAGGGTCTTTTTCTACTTTGATATCTGTTTGAAAGTAGGCCGAGTGAGCCATTTAAACGATAGATTGAAAGTGACAAATAAAAACTAAAAGGCTTTCCTTGGCACCCAGATTGGTGTACGCAATGGGTAGGGACTATTGCTATATATATTCTGGACACTGAAGTCCCGGAAATATTCCATGCACTAATTCACTGCCGGCAACAACATTTCAAGCCCGCAAATGGACCTCCACAGGCAGATGCCGTCCTCAATCCTTGGCGGTGTTTCCCACAACAGGGCTCGGTAAATACCGGCCCAAGGGCCCCCTCCTTCCTGGGGTGGTGCGTAAATTAGTGCATGGAATATTTCCGGGACTTCAGTGTCCAGAATGCCCCGCAGTTTCTCAGCTGAGCAGCCCATTGGGGGCGTGGAATTGGGCATTATTTAATTGGGACTGAACCGGAAATAGCACGAACTGTCTTTGAGAGCCTCTGAGGAAGAAGGGGAATCCTTTGAAACGCGTCAGGCTGAATCTCAATGGGACAGCTGCTAAAGGAATCTGCAGACATTTTGCTGTTTATACCGGAATAAAAGCTGTGCTTTGTGACGGTGTTGGAGTGCGGCTCATTGCTTTGGGCAAACTTGGAGCTTGGATATATATATATATATATATATATATATATATATATGTATATATATATATATATCCAAAACTTTTATTGTGTAGTTAATAAACAGTTGAGAAAACTGCACTTACCCCTAAATACACTTTTAATTGACATTTTGTCTCCTTATTAAAATTGTTGGACATGCAACACAATCTAAAATCATTAAAAACATGGATCTGTCAAATTCATTTAATGAAAAAAATGCAAAAATGGATACTTGCTGTTTCTAACTTTCCATTTGATAAATTTAGCTCCTGTGCCAAATCCTCATAAAAGCAATTTTCATCCAATGTCATAATTCAACATATTAATGCTAAATGCATCAGCATTCTCTTTTCTTTCTTTTTCTTATGGACGCAATCTCTCTTCCAGTAGACTATATATATATATGAAAGCACCAGACATGGGGTAGTAACGTTGCCTGTTAAAAAGCAGTTACAGATAGTGTCGCGAACTCCTTTCAACCTAACTCACTATTTTTATGTAAAATGCATTTATTGAAAGTCTTTTCCTCACATTACAGTTTGTCATATAAATTTGAGAGAGATGATACATTGGATAATAATTAACATTAAAATCAGTATATCCATAAGATTTCATATGTAAAACAGTTGAGTGTCAATTAAGAGAAGTAAGTATATCTGCAAATTGGATACTAAGTTCTTACTGTGAAACCCTTCTCCCCAAACTCTTCCCTTCAGCACCACAATATCAGGCTCCCATAATAATCTGGTCTCATCCTTCCACATCTTGTTCTTTTACCAATCATCTAAGCATGGTCTGTTTCTCACTATCTGTCGGAGGGTTGACTTCAGCCCTGTCAGTCGAACATTCTCAATGCCCTCAGTCTAAGTGGGCAGGTTGCTTCCCTATTCTCTTCTCCATATACTGCAGGACAGGCACCACACAACCAGGAAGTTATCCCTATGTTTGTTGATGTGTGCAGACAGGCCCTCCACCACCATTGTTTCCCAATTCTCCTGCACTAGACTTACCATGTAGGAAAGGAGTGTTGTTACCACTGTCTCGGAATGGTCTTCATGGTTCGTGGTTATCACTGGGCAGGCATGCCAAACATGAATGTGGATGCCTTCACCACCACGCTTAGCTGGTACAGTGATGTCAGTAATGATGTCAACAGTGATGCTATCAATGATATCATAGAACATGTCTTGATGATGTGTAATATGTGAAGTTATATGTGAGGTCATAAGCAGTGCATTGCGAGTGTTTCAAGTTATAGTTAGTTCATTTCTATAACTGGTGTTTGATATATATATGTGGCGTCTAATTATTGCCCTCAAGGCATCCCAAAAGGTCCCTTTAGACACAACTGAGATACTGTTAATTTCTACATATTCATCTATAGATTTGGCTGTTTCAACCCTATTTAGTGTATGTCGTGCAGATCATGACGGCTTAACCTCCCATGTAACTCACTTCGGGGGAGTGGTTGCCCAATTTCTTTGATCCTCACATTTGCGTGGTCTGATATTGTGATCATACTAGTGCTGATTTCTGCAGTTATCTGCACTGGTTGACTAGAGAGAAATGTCATACCAATTTTGGACTATGTCCAAATAAAAGAAATAAACTCTTTCCTCTTGGTGTTGTGTCCTTCAAATTTCTACGAGTACCAGGTTACTCGAAGTTCTTTCACTTCACTTGAGACAGCACCTGTCATGTTCCACACTCCGGCAGTGATGGATGGACCTGTCTACAGGTCCATCCATCAGCCAAGTTGAAGTCGCATGATAGTATTATATTACCCTCAGAAAATCTCAGTGCTTTCCAGAAGGTCTGTTCCATCAAACAGTTCTGATATAGGTTATGGGCATTAGTAGCCACTATGGTCACAATATCTTCATCCAGTATCCCATTTACTAAAGCATACCTGTCAGAACCTTCTACAGTTTTATTAAATATCGCAAACTTAAGGGATTCTGAGATCAAAATGGCAACCTCTCTAGTTTTGGATAGTGCTATTACATGACTTACTGTATTGTGCATTTTGTGCCTAAATCTAGTTGAGTCTCCCAATTTCTGATGGGTTTGTTGCAAATATTGGCAGTTTTTCAGCCTCAGATGCTAGTTAGTTGTGAATCTATGTTTACTAGGCAGGGGAATTAAGACTCTTTAAGTTAAGAGATATGAGACGGGATGTGTCTAATTATTGAAAAAGGTATTGCGCCTTCCCATCCCACCTCCCATGTACCAAATAATACAATTCGATACTGGACATCTCTCCCTCATTGATGTGAAAAGGAGAAGAGAAACTAAGAAATATTAGGCACAAATAAAGTAAAACCTGATGATTACTGGACTCGACTTCCACGGTTGGCATTTGTGTAATAGCTGGTTCTCTCCAGCTCCATCCCAGGTCACTGTAACTATCCTCCACAGGGCCTTCTGTTACATCCAGAAGCGCTCACTCATGGATTCCCCCCTCACACCAGTGTAACCCTCTCAAATAGGATGCATAGTTTCTTGGTGTCTTTTCTCCTTGTTTCTGGAGCAGCCTCGCCTCGCTGGTTTTGTGTCTTCACCTCTGTCCTTAGAGCAGGAACCATCTCCCTGATCTTGAGATCCCGAGCGTTGTATTTCAGGTTTTCTGCCACCTTTGGTGCTAAACCAAGCACCTGAAATCCCGCTTTTGTTGACTCTGCTGATGCAATCTTTCTACCGACTGGAAGGCAATGCCACATCAAAGGTCTATCTAAATCGCATTGCCTTCTTGTTCAGCTCACTCTGAGAGGTCAGGTCAGTGAGCTTTTTTTTTTGCAATGAGGGATTAAGCCAGAACCTACAAGAGAATATGTTTGTCTTTGCTGATGTTAAGGAGTGAGAGCAGCCTCAACTTCTGCTGGATTTCTTCTTTCTGAGGGTAGGATGAGAGTTTCACCATTGTATCTCCAGGGTGGACGCAGTCGCCTCTCTTCCAAGGCCCAATCTTTGAGCCCTGTCAATTCAGCTGATTCTCTCTCCTTGGTTTTAATATGTGGCCAAATAGAGATTGGAGGTAGGTGCGGGTGTCACAGCCCTCTGCAGCATCCCTAATTCTGATGTTAGCTCCGTGTGCTCTGTTTTTGACATCTTTACGCTTCACACAGAGAGCCGCCACTTGTTCATGCAGGTTTGTTTTAGACCCTCTTTCCGGTGTCTGCCATCTTGGAGGAAACAAGCAGTTGTACTGATAGCTATTTATTCTTCTGGAATGTTCCTTCTTCATTCCAAGGAACCATAAAAGGGCATTTCTCAGCGCTGGAATTATGTATTTTTGAATCTCTGTTGCTTCAATCTACCAGTGTATAGGCACCTTCCTTTTATTCACTATCTGGATTTACCAGTGCCTGACCGTGATTTTGCTCAGTGTTTTTTTTGTTGTTGATTTTTTTTAATGACATCCTGCAATTGTTACAGTATTTTGAATGCACATGATGAGTGATTGGGCGAAATGCCTGGGAATCCATTTCAATTTAATATTCCAAAAGAAGAGTGCAAGAAATCACGATTTTGGATACATAGAACGATATTAAAAATCTTTAACACATAAATAAAAGTATAACATTTCTGGAAATCTTCTGTAAAGTTTTTATTTAAACGATATATACATAATGCAACTTGGTGAAAATTAGATTTATAAATATAAAAGAAACTATGCCATTCATCAAGGGAGTGCACAAGGCATTCTGGGATAGCTACCCACAGGCTTACTTGATATGAAAAACGGCATACATTACTTGGTCTTGTTTGAAGCTGGTTCTAGAGCAGGTACGACCCTGGTAGCAACTCTTCAAACAACCCCAGCAAACAGCAATAAGCCAAAGTCAAGAGAGAAAAAGCATAAAATCCTGGGAATGTACATAGACAAATCATTTTCTTTGGGGCTATCAATTAAACTTCTAACCCGTTTTCTCTTATTTATCTTCAGATACAGTTGTCACTTACTTTGAGGATAAAGGTAAATATTTGTTTTATTCAAGTGCGGTTATGTAGTACTGATTCAATCTGGTGGGTGGAGGAGAGACTTACATTGAGCAGATCGAGGAGGTCAAACAATGTGCAGGTTTATAGAAGCATGAGAGGACCTTTACTTTAGGCACTTGTGGAAATTTCATGGGGCAATGAAGATGGTAAAGATGTTGGAAGAATCCATAGGGGAGTTTGCAGCGTCAAAGAATTTAGAGTGGGACAATTATCAGAGTATGTGCAATACAATATATATTTGATGTGATGAAGGTTAGACGTTGGCGAGGTACATTGAAAAGAGGCGTATCTTGAGTTTTTTTTCAGAAGAATAGGAGGTAGAGTGGCAGTCTAGGGGATGGAGATTATTTTCACCCCTTTTTCTAAATTATTTTAAAGAGGAAGAATACACAACAAGGATTGTCTCATCGCTTACATATGCAGCAGTTACAAATGCATTTAAGGTACATGCCATAGTTTATCCAACTGCAAAAACAACAGTTGATGGACAGAATGCAGAACAATGTCATACATTCACCCCAGTACAGAGATCTGGGCCTAAATCCATCGTTTTTTGCTCACCATGCCATTCCAGCTTGAACCCAGCCATATGCAAATCAGTCTTGACCCTGTGCCTCATGGGAACAGTCCAGCCCGAACTGCCAAGCCAGGTCCTCCCTGGACTGGAAACAAGCATCCTAGGACCGGTTTCGGGGTTTCACCCTCTTCAGCCAGGATAGCTTGATTCCAGTGGCATGGAGAGCACGGGAACCACGTCTGGGCATACCCGTCCCACTCGGGGTGACAAATGCAAAAACAACAGTTGATGGACAGAATTCAGAACAATGTCATACATTCACCCCAGTACAGAGATCTGGGCCTAAATCCATCGTTTTTTTGCTCACCATGCCATTCCAGCTTGAACCCAGCCATATGCAAATCAGTTTTGACCCTGTGCCTCATGGGAACAGTCCAGCCCGAACTGCCAAGCCAGTTCCTCCCTGGACTGGACACAAGCATCCTAGGACCGGTTTCAGGGTTTCACCCCTCTTCAGCCAGGATAGCTTGATTCCAGTGGCATGGAGAGCACGGGACCCACGTCTGGGCATACCCGTCCCACTCGGGGTGACAAATGCAAACACAACAGTTGATGGACAGAATGCAGAACAATGTCATACATTCACCCCAGTACAGAGATCTGGGCCTAAATCCATCGTTTTTTGCTCACCATGCCATTCCAGCTTGAACCCAGCCATATGCAAATCAGTCTTGACCCTGTGCCCCATGGGAACAGTCCAGCCCGAACTGCCAAGCCAGGTCCTCCCTGGACTGGAAACAAGCATCCTAGGACCGGTTTCGGGGTTTCACCCCTCTTCAGCCAGGATAGCTTGATTCCAGTGGCATGGAGAGCACGGGAACCACGTCTGGGCATACCCGTCCCACTCGGGGTGAGAAATGCAAAAAGCACTTTAACACATGTCAAAATTTTCCATCACCTCGTCATTCTCAACACTTGGTACCTTCATGGTTACATGCAAAGCATTGGGTAAAGTAGGCACAGTGGTACACTGAAAGACATTAATGGACAGGAGAGCACACCAGTTTGTGCAGTGTCAGATGGATTGATACCAAGACGCAGATAGTGCTATTAGTATGTTAGCTAATCAATAAGACAGCACCAGTACCAGTGGGCACATCTGCCGCCGTACAATTCAGCTCACGATCACACTCAGCGTTCAGGGCCAGATAGACGCTAAAGGGTCTCAGAAGTCCCTAGGACTGGATCTAACTGGCAATGTTGACCATTATTCGTATAGCTGTTCCTGCCAATATGTTACATCTTTAAAAATGTTCCACCCTGAGTGATGGTCCGCTTGCTAAGAAAGGCCTTATCCACTCACTAATTTACTGAGCTACACATTCAGTTGGCCACCAACTGAAACCCTCCGATGATAAAATACCAAAAGAACATAACATATTATTCCTCCGTCGATATTTTGGGCCAGATTTACAAGCCCCTTGAGTCACTTTTGCGCCGCTGTTGCATCACTTTTTGTGATGCAGCGGGAGCGTAAACAATGCGCCACGTTACAGCCCATTTACAACGTGACGCATCTAGGGAGATGAGTCACCTTGTAAAGCCCTGCGCCACATTATACCTGCGTCAGGTATAATGTATACAGGGTGGGCGTTCCCACGCAGGAAAGCCTCATAGAAGTAGCGCAGTGAAATCTACAAAATTTCACTGCGTCACTTCTAGGACGCCACTGCGTCAAAACCTTACGCCTCCTTGGAGCAGGCGTAAGGAGTGACGCAGCACAATATGTATAGGCCTCCCCATGCATTGCTGGAGTTGCGTCATGCTTGCGACACGACTCCAGCAATGCGTGACTTTTGCGCCCACAAATGCGTCAGAATTTCTGACGCATCTGTCAATCCTTGTAAATACGGCACATCCATGATGGTGCAAGGGTTTCACATGGAGGCGCAGGGAAACTGACGCATCTCTACAGATGCATCAGTTTCTTGTAAATCTGCCCCTTTATCTTTACTAGCAGACAAACCAAGGCTGAACCATATGTAAAACATCCATTGGCTCCACCATATGTACCTGAACAGCAGACCTCAACTTATCATGATTAAATATCCATTTATCTCTATTTTGCACTCTGAATAAATGAAGTATTCAATTAAATTACTTATTGAAAATGTATGTTCTGTCAAAGACACCAGCATTGCCAATGCTGACATGGACTTTACCCTGTACGCTACAACGGCCATCCTTCCCCTTTCATGACAAAACGTTTGCCTCTTTTTCTTTTAAATAATGTATCTTTAAACTTTCCCTCTTAAGCCATATTCTTTTCCCATGCAGTTTCCCAAGTTTTGCTTTCTTCCCAATTGGAGAACTAATCAAAAAGAGCCAAAATGTATCCTCGGAATTCTCTTTCAGACGCCTTTTATTTTAGCCAACAAATTGTATTTGCTGAATATGTTACTGATGCCTTCATTTGGTTCTAGCACAAATAATTTAAAATCTCCCTCTGTAATTAACCGTGAGTCAAAATCCTCACAGAAAGCTAAATTCTCGTCTGAGTCACCCTAAAGCAGAATCTATATTTTCTCTCACTTTTCACATAGACTGCACTGCTGTTTAGAGCCACCAGCTGTCACTCTTGAAAGTCTCTTTACTTCTAAAGTTTCTCCTTCACAAAATGGTTCCTTGATAAGGCACTGTGCTCTTCCTGTATTCCTTACACTGATCTAATTCAGTATGGCTGGGGACATGCAGGACAACATAACCTCTGCCATCTCCATCATGTCAAATATATATTCCTGTCCAAGATGGTTGTCCAAATTCTAACGATATAATGGAAACAGAACAGAAACTCTACAAGATGCAATTTCCTATCTAGCAGACCAGGCACCTGAGACAGGCTACCCTTTATGTACTAATGCTCTACCGTAACTGAAGTACAAGCATTTTAAGAAAATTCTTTGTATTCTCAAAGCTACTTTCTCTCCCTTGACTTTTCCTTTTCACTCCCCTTCGTAAAACATTGATGGATCCTCAGAACTGTATTAAGCGCTATACAAAAAAACTCAAATGAACAAGTATACCCACGTCAGCTTGGATATTTGGTTGGCCACAGTCAGGGATGACCAAGTAAGCACTTCCTGCCATATGTCCTGTCTCAATCCTTTTTCAAAACTCCTCAAATCAATATTAAGATTAAGACCCACTTGAGCCTTGCCCCTCTTGCTTCACACCAAGCGCCAGTTAGTTTGATGCAGGAGGCCTCAAACCCCTTTCTTTTTTAACCACTCCACTTCAATACCTTGTCCGAAAACATCTATTATAGCCTTAGAGCCCGCCGTAGCGGGCTCTACCAACCATTAAAGGCCGAAGGCGAGGGCTTTTAACAAGGAAGCGGGCCTTTAATGATCGGTAGAGCATGCTACGGAGGCTATTAGAACATTCTGCCTCTAGAGGGCAGAATGTTCTAATTTGTAAAACAAAGGCATCACAGAGCCTGAGGGGATGAAAGCTGTTGCAGTGAACAAACATAAGAAAGTTTCAGCTCTGGGCTTCTACCGGCCATTGGAAGCCCAAGGCACTCAATGGAGCTCCTAACATTCCAATGTTCTAATGTGAAATACATTTAACTTACAATGACACTAGCACAGTTTAACATAATAGCTGTGCTTTAAATGTGCCTGAGCTGTCAGGTACTGAGTACCTGCACTTCTTTAATTTGAAAGGGAGATACCTGCACTTCTCAGCACTGCTGCTATACATTTAATGGGAGAGTACAGGCACGTCTTAGGACCAACTAGGTACTCTGTATAGTGAGTACCTGCATTTCTATATTTCCTGTTTAAAGCACTGTGTTGTAATCAAAGTAGGTCCACTCCAAGTAGTATCTTTAGATAAGTTTATTTCAGGTTAAGATCTAGAGCAGAGCCCCACCAGGAGCAGCCTTCCTGCTGCTCAGCCCATCCTCCAACTCGCAATCTCCACTCACCCAACATTCCACAGCATCATCCACACCAACATTCCATACCACATTCACACTGGCTGAGCAGCAGGTACAACACACTGCATAAGAGGTACTTACTTGTTCAAGGGCAGCATTTAAAGATGATTATGTTGGGGCATGGCCAATATGGTGGCCGTGTCAGACACTTTGTAAAGAGCTCTGCTGCGGGCCAGCCTAATATCCTTATCAATCCTGCCTTCCGGACCCGAGATATGGGGAATAAAACCGCCTGCTGCTAGTCGGTGGATCGACGTGGCTCGGTGGAGTCCCGGGAGATCCCGCAGCGGGCCTCCTTGCCGACTGCGGCAGCAACTAGGCCTCTACAGCCGGGCACTCATGGCGAGGACCTGCGACTGACTGGAGCAGCCGAACACCCTAGAGGACGACAGTCACTGCAGAGGCCCATGAACAGGGCGAGACGGCGTTGAGGGTCTACCGGCAGTGGGGCACCCAGTGAAAGGGGCAGGACCCTGCTGAGGTACAGACACGAGGTGGGAGCCTGGAGCGGCTGCTGATGGGGCAAGGCCCGGGGAGATCTGCGGGCACAGACAGAGGTCCCTAAGCACCGACGGGGCTGCGGAGGGACCTCTGAATGCCTCCCTCGAGCCTGCGGCCAGCGTGGTCCCAAGCGGGACAGAATTGAAGGATCTACAGCGCTGGGGGGCCAGGTGAGCGATGGCTGCCCCGTGGGACACACAGCGAGCCTCACTGAGACGGGAGCTCTTGCTGCGGGCAGGGCTGCCCGTGTGCTGCAGCCCGTGGGGCAAGAGATCTCCCACATTACCTGAGGGCTGAGGTAGTGATGCAGACCTGATCCGGAGGGACACAGTGCAGAGGTGAGCGGTGTGGGCCCTGTGGCGGCTGGCTCCATCAGCGTGAGGAAAGGGGCACTGGTGACGTGCCGGGGGACTCCCTGGCACTGCCCCACGGACTGTGTTGGCCTGGACGGCGGGGGCCACAGTATTCCCATGTCTTGCCGGGGGGGGGGGTCACACTTTTTTTGGGTAGCGTATGAAAACCGGGAGGGCCGGCCGCTAGGAGGGCAGAGCGGCAGCCCGGCCCCCCTTCTGACACCCCCACCACATACATCAATTGTCAGAGGGGAGGCAGCACTCCCTTGGGGTGCTTCCCCTCTGGGGCGCTCCTTAACCCTGAGAAGTCACCACAACAGACACCCCGAGGAGGAAACGGACGTGGCGAGGGCGGGCCATTGTCCTTTGGCCCCCGTAGTTACGGACTGCTTCAGCTGCGGTCGGACGCTGGGGGACTCTCGCCCCTTGGGGCCCCCGGGGGGTGGCAATGGCGGCTAGGGTAGACATACCCTTTTGCTGAGTCTATCTGCGAAGCATCCCCAGGCCGGCCACTAGACTACCAGGATGGTAACCTGGAGTCAGCCTAGCTACAACAATCCTTGAGCCACTAAAGGCAGCTGGAGCCAACGTTATAGCTCGGGGGCCTGGAGAACCTCAGTGAAGTGTTACCCAGAGGTCTGGGGCCCTCCCCTCATGGCCGGGCATGCAGACATGGGGAAAGACAGGCCACAGAGAGGGGCCCAACAAACTAAAATAGGCCAATATACAGCGCAAAACCCCACAATGCGCTCGGAGCCTCCGGGGGCGTCCAAACCGCGGAGGCTGGCCGCACGGCAGAGCCCTCGGGCACCCAGATCCTTGCAGCGATAGAGGCTACTAGCTTACTAGTTCAGGCCAAGAAAGAGGCTGTATCATTGGATGTGCGACTACTCCGGGTCGACCTGTGATCGATGGCAGAAAGGTCTCTAGCCACCGACCAAAAGGTAACAATGCTAGAGACTGAGGTCTCCACTCTAAAAGCAGCCTTAACAGAATTATACGCGAAAACAGCCACGCTGGAGCGCTGGGCCGAAGACGTGGAGGGCCGTTCCCGCAGATGTAACCTATGTTTTGTGGGCTTCCCGGAGGGAGCCGAAGGTACTAAGTCTGAACTTTTTCTGGAAAACAGGATAAAAACAGCACTGCCCACGATGCGCCTCTCTTCCTGTTTCGTGATAGAGAAGGCGCACAGGCGCTGGGCCCGCTCCCCCCAGCAGGGGCCCAGGCCCGCACCCTCATTGCCAAAATCCTTAACTATAGGGACCATGACCACATCCTTCGTGAGGCCAGGCGCAGAGAAGATTTGACCTTCGAGAACCACACCATCTGCATATTCCCTGACTACACGCGATGGTGCAGCAGCAAAGGATGTCCTTCGGGGCGTGAAGCAGAAGCTCAGGGCAATGAATCTGCAGTACATGTTGCTATACCCCGCCAAACTCAAAGTCATACACGGAGACAAAGCCCATTTCTTTAATACCCGGAGGCGGCCTGGGACTGGTTGGAGGTGAGGGGGCAACCGGATACCAGCCCGGGGGGGGCGCCAGTAGCCTCCCACCTTTGCCCTGGAAGGAGCGCAAGTCAAAGTGGCGTGGCCGCCAGAACAAACACACTTCACGGTCCACTGAAAGAGTGGTGGTGTGACGGGATGGCTCCCTGGACCTGGAGCACACCGGCTCAGACAGCGATGGCGGTCAGACATCCAGAGTGAATCAGGCCCTGATGCAGGCTGAGCGCGAGGAAGCCAGAGCACTGGTGGATGTGGTGACGGCGGCCAGCTTGGAAGTCAGGGTTGGAGATATAGTGGAAGACACCCCTCAAACCACCAACACTTGAATTTAGAAATTGGATCTGCGGCTCCTAACTCCCAAATTTGAACTTTGTGATAGCTCTGAGGCAGCCCGGAGAGCGGGCTGAAAAAAAAGGGGGAAAAAAGAAAGAAGACAAAAACTAAACATCTTGGACGCTCACTTAATGTTCACCTATGACCCCTCTGGCGTACTTGAGATGCCTGATGGTACCTCGGCGGAATGGCCTGAATGCTCTGAGCAGGTGGGCTGCCCCCCCTGCTCTACTCTGCTCTTTTCCCTACTCCTCCACTTATCCCACCTCTTAGTTCTGCTGCTTGTAAAATGTAAATGTAAATCCAGTACTTGTATAGCGCACGAATCATCCCCGAAGGGGTATATCGGCGCTGGGGGCCGTTGGGAAGATTAAGCGAGCTATTGCCCAGAGTCGCATGGTGTTGGGCAGACCCCTGCCGCCGGAGCCAGGGATCGAACCGTGATCCCCAGCGTCCAGCGTCAGTCGCGCTGGCCGTGGCGCCACACCTCTCCACCCTTCACAACCCCACCTAGATGCTCCACCCTTTATTCCTCCCCCTTCCTTTCCCCTGTCACCCCCTTCCCCTGTTCTCCCTTTCATGCTGTCCCCTGTCTTACTCTCAGGTCACGGCTGGCTTTTTGTCTACCCTGTCGATCTGGACCTGAGGTAAAGTGTGATATTGTGACGTGAGTGATGCAGTGGGGTGGGCACGGGCGTTCCGGTGGCCCCCCATTGGGGGTGATCGAGGTGCTCCTGCACCCCTGTGCAGGGATAGTTGCTGAGTGCATCTGGTATGAGTGTGAGTGGAGAGGAGTGGATGACAGGAGTAGTAGTGAATTCAGATAGTATAATCATTCTCGTGTTAACTCTTTAAATTAACCATTTAGCGGGCTACACGCACTACAGGTTTGCTCTTAATTTTTTAGGGGGTGTTTAATGTTAGGCCAGGATTGGAGAAGCACGGTTGGTTTATTATGTGTTCACCCGGTGGGTGGGGGGGGTAACAGTTCAATTATGATATATTTTGTTCGATGACAGCACTGGTGGGGAGGACATGGCAGCCTTATTCCAAATACGTCAAGTAGAGATGGCTGGTTTTAACATTGTTACCTGGAATGTGCGGGGGCTTGATACATTTGTAAAAAGATACAGGGCACACATGTATCTTCATAGACAGGGAACCCACATAGCTATGCTGCAGGAAACACATCTGACTGACCCGGAAACCCAGAAACTGCACAAAAAATGGAGAGGTCAAATGTCCTCTGCAGCGTACTCCAATTACACCTGCGGGGTAGCAATTTGGATAGCCCCACAGACCCCCTTCCATGTTCTAGGCTACACAGCGGATATAGAGGGGCGGTACATATTGGTACACAGGGTACTAGACAGCAGGAAAATCTGCCTACTGAATATCTCCGCTCCAAATATAGACAACTGCGCTTTTTACATAGGACTAGAAGAACTACTGGTATCATATGTAGGCGTACTGCTCCTGTGGGCTGGGGACTTTAATTGCGTACTAGATGGCTCCCTCGATCGACATCCCCTGAGGCTACACACAAAACGGCAGCCCTCCAGGGGGTAATGCAAAGACGGGGATGCAGAGACTGGTGGAGGATAGTACACCCGACGAAACGCGAATACACATGCTATGTTTATGTTTAAGGAATTTATAGCGTGCACAGCTACTCAAAGAGTGTTCCGGGGCGAACCTGGTGGTAGGAAGGCAGAAAGAAACTATTTAGATAAAGAGAAAAGTCTTGAGCCTTTTTCTGAAGAGCATGGGATCCTGAATGCTACGGAGGTCAAAGGGGAGACGGTTCCAGGCCGAAGCTGCCCTGAAGGCGAGAGAGCTCCCTCCAACTCTCATAAGGCGAAATCCCGGAACGTGGTGAGAAGTTGCGTGGCTGAACGCAGCCGCCTGGTAGGGACATAAAACCTTTAAGCGATTTCTCAGGTAAGCAGGGCTGTGTCCATAAAGGGCAGAATGTGCCAGGACAAGGGATTTAAACTTTACCCTTTCAATTACAGGTAGCCAATGTAGATTGCGCTAGTGTTGTCTTACGCTGGTCTTTATGGGAATGTTTAGGAGAGTTCTGGCAGCGGCATTCTGTACCACCTGTAGTTTGTTACACCCCAACCCATTCGGTATACAGCCGTTTGGACCGCATCCTGCTCACTAGTGATGCCGCTGAGGCTGCCATCGATATACGAATACTAGGCAGATTCCTATCTGATCACGCCCCTGTTATATTACGATGGGGCGCTAGGGGTGGTAGACCTGAGGTCCCACTTTGGCAACTAGACCCCAAAACGCTGAAAGATGATCTGTTCTGAACTGAGCTTGGCGAATCAATAAATAATTACCTAGACAGTAACTGGCTGTTTACGGACACCAGAGGAATGGGATGCCCTAAAAGTAGTGATACGTGGCGAATGCTTGTCAAAGGTGGGTGGTATGAGACAGCAGCTGGAGAAAGACCTCATGGAAGCCGAGAATACTCTGACTACTTTACAAAGTGCAGGCCCATATTTAGGACCGGAGGACGAGGTGATGTTAGGCGCCCTCCGGCGGGTAGGAGAAATATGGGACAGATTAGACTACCTGGTGAAACAGGAATACTGACTACCCCTACATAGAGAAGGAGCAAGTCTGGGAAGCTGCTAGCGTGGCTCCTCAAGAGAGAACGCCCACCCCCATCACACTGGCACTAAGCCAGGCAGATGGAACCCTTCGACACACACAGTCCGCAATAAACTCAAGGCTCCGCATACATCTGGCAGAGGTCTACAAAAGAGGCCAAACAGCGGAAAAAGAGTGTGTGGAGCGGTTTCTGGATGGGATATCCCTGCCCCTTCTTAGCGACAAACAAAGTAAGATTCGGGGGGGGGGGAGATCAGCCTCGAGGACCTCCAGGAAGCGGTGCAGGATATGGCAGGCGGCAAGGCCCCGGGCCGGACGGCCTCCCAGTAGAATGTTATCAGACTTTTGCGGGATCATTACTCCCGAGGCTAGTGAAGACACTACAAGAGGCAAAGCGCACGGGGATACTCCCACAGTCCATGTGAGAAGCCCAGATAGTTATGTTACTTAAGCCGGGTAAAGACCTCACATCACTGAGTTCTTACCGCCCCCTTTCTATGCTGGGAGTAGACACTAAAATCCTGGCCAAAGTCCTGGCAACTAGAATGAAGAGAGTAGTTTCCCAATTAGTGCACAGAGACCAATGCGGGTTCATGTCAGGCCGGGGAACCCACATGAACCTGAGCAGACTGTAACGAAGTCAAAGACTCGCAAGAGGTAAGCTCATGGTGAAGCTTTATTTTACAACCCCATCCATCGTAGCGCTCTGGGCCAACTGACAAACCCAGAACCCTACAAAGTCCTGGTTCCACGCTAGAACGTAGAATATGGAACCAGGCGATATCACACTTCTTCCCTTTTCCATTTGAAATAGATTTTACAAAAACATTTCACACATTGCAGAAAGAAACTCATTTCAGAAAGAAATACAAACATGACCCTTCTTCCCCTTAAATAAACAAAAGAAGGGAGAAACAAACAGTATGTCAGAAATTCATAGTAATGTACAATTAACTTCTCACAAAATCATTAAGATAACTTGGGCTTTTGCAGACTCTAACACTTTTACGTGTAGGCTCACATTCCACACGCGAAGAGACACCAACAGAAGGCTCTGGTTCACAAGTGTTGTCACTGCTTGGTCTAACATGAACAACACGACTGTGATTCCAGATCCGACCATCGTTGGTTTTGACAGCGTTCTTGAACAGTTTCACCACACTCTTTACACCAGTGAACTTGGACCAGTTTTGACAACCTACTGGAGCCTGGGGCTTGTGGTCCGACCTGACAATAAAGGAGGTACCCCAAACAAATTTCTTAAATTTGTTGAGCGCCCAAAAAATGGCAAGAGCCTCTTTTTCAATGACTGAGTAGTTAAGTTCAGCACCCCTCAGGCATCTCAAAGCACACGCAACCAAATGCTCGTGACCATTTCTCAACTGAACCAGTAGAGCACCCAAACCTTTATTGCTCGCATCAGTTATGACGTATGTCACATCTCCTGGTTTAAATGCATGTAAATTAGGGGCACTCTTGAGATCCATCTTAACTCCTGCAAACTCATCCTTACACACATCATCCCACACAAACTCAGTCTTCTTGCACAGTAAACTTCTGAGATGACACGTTTTATCCGCGAAATTTCTAATGAATTTGCTATAAAACTCAGCCATGCCCAAAAAGGAGGAGAGCTCCTCCTTTGAACACGGATCTTTCAAATTCTCTATGGTGTCTACTAACTCTTTCTTGGGCCTGACGCCACTCCCAGATATGTGGTGTCCAAGATAATCAACTTCAGACACCCCAAATTTACACTTGTCGCAACGTAAAGTCAAACCTGCTATAAGTAATCTCTCTAGCACCTTTACCACTCTGCAATCATGTTCTTCAACGGTTCTACCATATATCAACACGTCATCTTGGTAACATCTGACGCCGGGGATGCCCTTGATCACATCATTCATGATCCTCTGAAAAACAGATGCAGCCGACACTAAACCGAAAGGCATCCTCAAGAACTCAAATGCGCCCATGGGAGTTATGAATGCAGTCAGCTCCTGTGAGTTCTTATTAAGGGGCACCTGGTGATATGCTGATGCTAGATCTAAGGTACTAAAATAACAAGCACCTTCCAATGTCGAAACAATTTCGTCAATATTAGGAAGTGGAAACCTGTCCACCACAACCTCCTTGTTGAGAGCACGAAGATCCACACATAAACGAATCTCATTGTTGGCTTTTCTCGCTACAACTATGGGAGCCAACCACTCTGTAGCCTCTACAGGCTCTATCACACCAGTGACAAGTAACTTGTCAATCTCTTTTTGAACAGCCTCTTGCACACTGATGGGAATTCTCCTGACTTTGGCTGCAATAGGTTTAGCACCAAGCTTGAGTTTAATCTGATGACTATATCCTTTTAAACAACCTAATGTGTCTTTAAACAAGCCCTCAAACCTCTTTACAAACTTGCTGTCCACATTCTCAACTGACTGCACTTGCACAGGGGGATTACCATTAGGATTAAGAATGATACCCAGACGTGCTTGATGAGTCCAACTCAGCAAATTGTCCCCTCTTTCTGCCACATAAATCTTCGCATCTGTAAACTTCCCATTGCATTCCACACAACTCTGAAAATAACCTAACATTTTTATTGGGGTTCCACCATAGCCTGTAGGCCTTACATCAGATTTCAATAATTTTATTTTAGACAAAAAATCTCTCTCAAAGGCTTCCTTAGAGATAAACGTCAGGTGAGAGCATGAGTCAAATTTCATCTTTATTTTAACATCTCCTACCTTGACCCACTCAGAGGGATGTTCCACACCACACTCATTCACCTGAAAACTGACTTCTCTCACCTCATTCTTGCTGTAAACTCTGTTGCGAAAACGACAGTTCTTTGTAAAATGACCCCTTTTCCCACAAGAGCTACAAACTACCTTAAGAGCAGGACATTCTCTCACATTAGCTTTGTGTCCAAATTTGCCACAGCGATAACACGTACCCTGAAACGCCATTACCCCTTTCTTTTCATGAAATGCACTTGCCACCTTATTTTCTTCTTCTCTACCCTTGTTATTAGCGGTGTCGGACCTATGTACCACATGACACTCAACCTCTACTTTCTCAACAGAAGCAGAAGATTTTCCCACTTTGCTCAACTCATTTACACATTTAAGCATGTGTTCCACACGTTTAGCAATAATCATTACTTCATCCAAAGGCGGCTCATCCTTAAGCCAAAGTTCTTCCCTTACTTTATCACTGCTGCACCTTAAAACAAATTGATCACGAATTCTCTCTTCCACAAGCCCACCAAATTTACAACTTGAAGCTAATTTTCTGAGAGCAGTCACAAATTCCTCCACTGTTTCCTCTTTCCCTTGCTCTCTCAAACCAAAGTAATATCGCTCCATAATGGTGCTTACCTTGGGCAAATAATGTATATCTAATTGTTTGATACATATCTCATATTCATTTAACCCCCTTTGCACTGCGGGACTCAATTGTGGCAAATTCTCTAACACCTCTTGCCCTTCTCCACCTAAACAGTGAAGTAATAGTGCTTGTTTCCTCTCCGCAGTCAAATTAGTACCACAAACTCTTGCATAATTTTCAAATATTTTCCTCCATTTTTTCCACTTCACTGGAGGTTCTCCAGGATTTGTAAAAAAAAATGGAGGTGCGGTTACGTTTTGCATCTTCACCACCCTTCTACGTGAACTTTCCCCTCTTTTTTTTTTTTTGTTTCACTTTTTTTTTACATAAATTAATGCAATCAAAATAAATTAGTAAACTAATTTTCTGACCAGAAGGAAAGTTCCTACTAAATTTTTTTTTTAAATAAAGTCTTGCAAACTTTCAGAATATAAGGTGACCTTGTCACCGTGATGACAGCCAGAGATGTCACAAAACGAATGCACCCATGGCCATAAACACAGTATTCAGAGGTGTGCTTGTCACCGTGATGCCAAGCCTGAAGAAGCAATTTAAAGGAAGTTCCAAACCTATCTCAAAAGTGTTAGGTGAATCAAATCAGACGATAAACCTGAATCTTCAATATGGCCGCCGACGTCCTCACACCAACATTAGGCCCTCTTTCGATGGGAGATTGAGCTTGTATCTCCGTTCCTTGATCGATCTACCATTGGTCCTGTTTCTTTGGGAGATGGAGCTCAGGCTACATGCGCGTCATCTACGCTGAACCGCAGACAGGCTCTGCGTGCGTCAGCGTCTGTTTCTTTAGGCAGTGAGGCTCAGGCTACATGCGCGTCATCTACGCTGAACCGCAGACAGGCTCTGCGTTCCACGGGACAGCGTCTCGCCTCCGATGAACCCGCCGCCACTTCCAGGCACAAACTCCACAAATTGCCGCTCCGCTCACGCTCCGCTTACCGTCCGCTGTCCTCCACCAGCCCTTGCAAAGCTCTCCTCCCTTCTTCTGAGCCAGAACCGACTCCACTCTTCATCCGCTCGACGCGATCGTCTCCGCTACCAACACCTTCTCCTGTGATGTTGGGGTTGCCTCTGCCCTTTTTCCCACGCAATCGTCGCCAGTGTAACGAAGTCAAAGACTCGCAAGAGGTAAGCTCATGGTGAAGCTTTATTTTACAACCCCATCCATCTTGGCGCTCTGGGCCAACTGACAAACCCAGAACCCTACAAAGTCCTGGTTCCACGCTAGAACGTAGAATATGGAACCAGGCGATATCACACAGACTTGCTCATTTACTCCATTCCGCTGAGACTATCGACATCCCGGCAGCGATGGTCTCCCTGGATATAGAAAAAGGCTTTGACACTTTACAAAGGGTGTACTTGTGGGAAGTACCAAGCAGAAAGAGATTGAGCTCGGATTTTATAGTATGGGTACAGTTAATGTACTGACACCCCACTGCAAGAGTACGTAGTGGTGGTCTAATATCCACTATAATACCTATAGATCATGGAACACTACAGGGGTGCCCACTGTCTCTGCTCTTATTCGCGCTAGCGATGGAGCCCCTTGCAATTTGTCTGCGAAGAGACATGGAACACTGGTGCCTGAGAGTGGGAGGTCGCACACATATCATATCTCTTTATGCGGATGACGCTTTGCTATACATGCACCACCCCCCAGAGGCCACCCAGGCCCTCCTGACAGTGATGGCTGACTCTGGGACGGTGTCAGGACTTACCATTTAACAACAAAAGTCGTTGCATTTCCGCTGGCAGGATTGGCGGGGAGAGACATGGCAGACCTCCCTCCCCTGCCATTCACATGGGAAAGTCATCACTTCCGCTACCTGAGGGTATAGGTCACCCACATGGCTGAAGCCCAATACGCCCTGAATATGAGAAAAATCCTCGAAGGATTGAAGACACCCGTATTCTTCTGGAACCACCTACTGCTGTCGGTCATGGGTCGGGTGGCCTTAGCGAAAATGGTGCTACTTCCCCGCTGCCTATAGGCCCTGCAAAACCCACTCTGTCGTATCCCAAATGACACCTTCACCACCCTGAACAGTCTCCTGGTCTCACTCGTTTGTGCTGGTAAACACAGCCTGGTAAAACTTGATATCTTAAAACTAGACATGAAACAGAACGGGCTGGGGCTCCCGGATCTGCGCCTATATTATATTGCAGGACTACTCTAATATGCGGCGCAATGGTGCGCGGATGGCCTGAATACTGAAAAAAGACTGCTTGCAGAATGGTGCCCAGAGGCAGACCTGCCTAAGTACATTATGATGGGCTTGAGGACTCCCTGAAAGTGCCCATTTGTGATCAAACAGGTTGCATGGGCCTGGGTACGAGCGGTTACGATAGTTTTACGGAAAGCCCCTTACGCCTGTGCCCTCCATTTAAAATGGCTACCAGGCTTCCATCAAATACAAGCAATGATGGACATGTCTGGATAGTATGAGGGTGGCTGCACATCTGCAGGGGATCTCTATTTGAATGAGACCTTCATCTCCTTCGAGGCCGCAAAAGAAGTTTACTTTGTTCTGGAAGGCCACTTCCTGCAGTATGCCAAGGTAACACGTACAGTTCGTGAAATATGGGTTACTTTCCCGAATGAGCCGGAAGAATCTAGCACATTGCGCACGATCATAGACCCAGGCTCTTTTAAAAGTCTGATTTCTCGGCTACACAAAACCTTGAAAACTGATTGCAGTACTGACCTTCCTAAGACCCGGGACAGATGGGCGGAGGACTTGACTGTGCCGCTGATAGAGGGAGAATAGAAGCGAGCAGCGGCGCAGGTCCAGGAGATATCCAGTAATGCACGATTTAAGCTCACACAATTTAACTACCTCCAACGCGCATACCTGACTCCTCTACACCTATCCAGATGTGACCCCCTCACATGCACCGAGCTGCCCCAGATGTGGTACCTCCCCCGCCCACTTTGCGCACATGACCTTGGAGTGCCCTCTACTCCGCTCCTTTTGGAGCACAGTTCTAGATATATTGCAGAAAGCCACCAAATTCACAGTTGAATCATCAATAAAGCATTGTTTGGGCGTACTGCCAACCCCCAAAGCCACAACTCGTATGCAGCATAAATTTACTATGTTGGCACTGGTATTGGCGAAACGTCGCATAGCCATCTACTGGAATCAGGCACAGCACCTCTACCGGAGAAGTGGAGGGCAGACTTACGCGAATGGGGTGTTGTGGAGGAACGGCGATTACGTATTGTCCCCACTGATGAGAATGCAGACAGACACCTAGAAACCTGGGGAATCATGCTGGGTAGGATGCAAATGCCAGAGAATCCTGGGAGGGGGGCCTCTGGGCTGCCCCTTTGCGGTACACCTGCGCGCATAATGGAACCTCCCGACGGGCGACCCACCCCACCCCCTGATCCTATAGCAACCACAGCACCCGTCCTCACCTCCCATTAAAAGAATCCATACCAGCTTATGACTGAGACATCATTACAGATTACCAATCAGGCCACACATCACGGCATTGGCTGCCCCTACGACTAACTGAAATCTCCCACCAGTTGACTTACTTATTAAGCCACCCACTACACTCCCCCTCAACTATCCTTAGGAACTTTCAAACGGGACAGGGATAGGGGGACATGGCGGCACTCGGATGCCTCTCTAAATTAAATAGGTGCCAGATAACTCTGACGTTGGGATGCGCAATAACCACCAGACGCTGTCAGTTATAATATATTTTTTTGTTTATCTTAAAAGAGTAAAAAGCACAAAAGTGACAAGAGGGAAGAACATGTAAATAAGCTATTTCATAAAACCACCAAGATAGTATGTCATGAGTAGCCCTGGATGGACATGCAGGCTCTGCTCACCATAGACTCAGACGAGGCCCACATCTACAAAACGTGGAGGCAAGTTGGGCAATGTGGAGGTGAGCGTACCACTACGGACACGTCAGATATGATATATCATTGTGGGGAGAGGAGAGCATAAATGTTCTGGGGACATGATATACCTCACCTTAACAAATCATATTGTAAATCGTCATGACTACGAGGCCCGCACAGGGCTAATGTATGGTAGCTTGTAACTTGAAGGTGCATGTACATTGATTCTTTTCTCTAAATGGTCAATAAAAAAGATTTTTAAAAAAGATGATTATATTGGAACGTTAAGGCTTTGTATGCACGTTTTTGGGATATTCTATGTGTGCATTCTTTCATGTGATCTTTGTTTTTTCTGCAGGAGAAATGACTTTAAGTTTTAATGCACAGTAGCAAGACTTCCATGTCCCTGATGCCTTAGTGTTAGCAGCTGCATGGATTAGCACTAGAAGGATTAATGCAAAATCCCAGTCTTGACATAAAATCAACATTATAATGTAGGTACTGAAATGAAAGAGGACCAGACTTGGAGATTGGCTGTGTGACCCCTGTGAAAGAATCTGACCAGTAGAAATAAAACATGGGGACAGGACTGGGCGTGGAGAGTAGAAGTGCGATGTGCAATACTATCGAGTTTAGAGCCTCAAACAGAGACAAGTTAGAAAGGCAGAAAGAAAGGCTCCAATTAGACATGCATCGGTTATTTACAGTGGTAATAGCTTTACTAATAGCCATTCAAATTGTTTTTAGAAGGCATTTTTTAAAATTTAGGGTCTAATCAATGCAAGCATAAGGCCACACATACTAAGCATTTTTAATGCAAATGCTCCTATTCGTTATTTGCAATTGAAAAAATGCTTTTTCAGATGTACTGATACCAATTTATGTGTCAGGACAGTTTGTCCGACTCCTAATGCTACCTATTTAGTATGTGGATGGGGCATGTTGTAGCATCTCTCCAAAATCCTAAATCGGTATGCTGTCTATCAATGTTTTATCACCAAAATCTGGCCACAAGACATCGAAAAGTTCTCAAGACATTCAAGGGAGGTATTAGCCCATTCACAAAAGGGAAGTGGTCCCCTTGGGACCCTTTCACCTTTGCGAATAGAACAAACGGTTGTTGGGTAATAAATAGGATCGCTGCCAACTCTCCCCCCAAAAAAAAGCTTACAACTGGACTGCATTTAGAAAAAAAAAGTTGCTTTATTTAAAAGCGATCACAGCCATGGTGGTCTACTAACCCCCAGAAGGCCACTATCCCTTTGACTGCCTCAAACTGTGCATTGCAATCTACCTCATTATTATTCATGAGTTAGGACGGGTTTCGAGCCACTACGATTTTTTATTTTTGGAACCAACCTATTAGTACATTGATCAGTTCGTAAAATTCTTCACTGCCTGCAAAAATACTTGTCGCAATTTGTGATCAGTATTTTGCGACCAGTTATTTGTATATTTAGCCCATTGTTTCTGTCCAACGCGACTTCTCCAGTTGCAAAAGGTCATACTAATGTTGGGATGTTGAATGGTAATCTCATTCCATGAAGTGCTGGATTTTGCAGTTTGTTGTGTCAAATTTTGCGGCCTCAAAATAAAAAAATTGCAGCCAAGAAAATGCAAAATGTGCAGCATGTTTGCAACAGGCTCTAAACATGCCTGTCACAAAAATACAGTGGCCCAGACGTGGGACCAGCAAACCAACACTGCACAGAGCAAGGAAGACAAATATTTGGTGCCAGAGAGAGCGCATATTTAAATTTTAAAGTTGCAATCTCTGTCGCCTCCCTGCTTTCCTGCATCAAATACATGGTGCTGGAGAGGAGCTGTTACTTTAGTCCCCTCCCCTCACCTCCCACCTTAAATTAAGGTGTGAGGAGGGCGGATGGGGCTCAAGTAACACCTACCCTCCAGCACCATGTATTTCATTCTAATTGTCCGTTGTGGGTGCCCTGGGGGTTCCGTAGTTATCTAGGGGTGTGGGTATGCGTGGAGAAGTGCCAGTGGGAGTGGGAGATGTAGGTGCCAAAGGAGGCTGGGACGTTAATATACCTGTTAGGTTCTGGTCTCCTGTAGTCTTTTGGTTTGCTTTGTTATGGAGGGAGAGAGAGCAGGAAAACACCTCTCTCCTGCCTGTAGAGAGCCACCCGGGCTCTCCTCAACACTTTTGCAAATGTAGCACTCCTCAGGGTGGGCTTCCCCCGAGGAGATAAATAAACGGACAAAAGACCGCTCGGGGTCTTTGCCCACACTGCGACACTGTGTGTGTGAGTACTCTTTCCAGGGACCTGAGTAGGCCGCATGTACCCGTGGGCTCACCCTCTACACTGGCAACGAGGCCGGTACCGGACCCCCGCCTCGCCGGCTCACCTGTGCCTGCCTGCGCCACCGGACTCTCCACTAGCCTGAGGCGCCACGCGGCAGGACACCTCGTAGCTGATGCTTCTTGCTCCTCCATGACACCAGTGGGTCCCTGCCTTCCGCAAGGACCGCAGTGCTTCCTGCCCCCCACAGAGCCGCTGGAGGCTCCCTCGACGCCCTCGGCCGGGTGCGGCGCTCGCTGCTCCACCTGCCTCTCTTCAGTGGGTGGCGGCCCCGCCTCACCACAAGTGCGCATAAGGCCGCAAGAGGCAGCCTGAGACATCGACCGCTTCTCTGGAGGTGAGGGCGCTGAGCCTCACGAGGCCCAGGGTGGGAGCACCGTCTGTAGGCACAAAAAAAAAAAATAATAATAAAGAGACAAAAAAAAACACTTACAGAACAAGAACAATCAATCTGCAAGTTGTATATCCTACAAGCACACAGGGTTTGGACACTAGAGGGCTCCCCATCATCCTGGCAACCCCCCCCAATGACACTTTCCTTTTGAAAAATAAAGAAGGGCGATCCCACAGGAGGCCTGGTGGAAGCAGGTACACCTGGAAATACCATACAAAGAATGGAAAGACTAGACAAATTAAGACACATAAGGATTCTGCGTATGCACGGCAAGGAGAAGGGGTACACACTGTGAGACAGGTCAAGCACAGAAGGAGTGAAGCAAGACCCCAACTGTCAGACAGCTACAATGAGCACACCGCCCCAACACCACAGCCACGCCGCGGTGACTCCGCTCCCACCGTTTAGCGAGCTTGGTGACCCTGCGACAGCGGCCCCGCTGGAAGTCCTGGATAGGGCGCCTCAACCACTACTTCAGGGGCACGAGAGAGACGGACAGGGCCGTCAAGAGATCGTTGCTCATGCACTATGGGGGTGGAGAGCTGTATGACCTCTTCAAGACCCTCCCAAACACGGGAGATGATAACGATTTTGACACCACCGTGGCGTCCCTGGACCAGCATTACGACCCCCAAATCAACACGGGCTTAGAGCGCTTCAAGCTGCGACAGGCTAAACAATCCGATACAGAGTCGGTCGACATGTTCTACGCCCAACTGAGATAACTGGCGAGCACGTGCACGTTTCCAGTTCAGAGGGAGGGAATACGGGCCCAAATCATCCAAGGGTGCCGGTCGGTGATACTACGGTGGCTAATCCTTCGCCAACCTGGAATGTCGCTGGATGACATCTTAAACTGGCTAGGTCCCATGAGCTGACGAGATGTCAAGGAGGAAAGAGTTGAGGTCATCGAAAAACGCCCAAGCCCTGCTCGCATTGCCCTGAAGGTACCGACGGGCGGGCCCTGTGGGAACTGTGGTGCCGAACATCCACTGACAGGCAAACGCAAAAGGAAAGGTCTGCTCCCAGTGTGGAAAACAGAATCATTTCGCCAGAGTATGCAGGAGCGGGAGATCTAGGACAGCCTTCACCAGGCCACGTGGTCCTCCACCCAATATCAGGCAGCCGTTGATTGATGACCACCTCACCCAAGGGGACGACACGCCACCAGGGCCAGGGTTTGACATGGAGGGGGAGGACAACAACGTGTTCATAATATCCTTCGCAGGCCGCACTTATCGTCGACGGCGGCCGCCTCCTATGTGCTCCATTCAAGTGGCTGGCTCCACGGTGCAAGCACTTATTGACACCGGGGCATCGGTGAATGTCATGGACTCTGAGCAATATGAACGCCTCACACCGTGCCCATCTTCTCGCCCACAAATGTGAAAATCTACACCTACGGAGGGACCCACCCGCTCCCCTTGAGAGGAGTGATAGAAGTGGAAATCGCCAACGACAGGCATGTGACATTGACAAGATTCCACGTGACGGACGGGAAGAAAGGCACTCTCCTCAGCTGCCACACAACGGAGGACCTGGGGTGGGTTTTCTTCACCAATCAAGTGCACGACTCGCACGCCGACGCCATCCTACGGGAGTTTTCGCAGTTATTCGAGGGCCTGGGAAAACTTAAAGGCAAGCAATTCAAACTGCACATTGACTCCTCGATCAGGACGACAGTGTTGAGGTACAGAAGAGTGCCTTCCACCTACATCCACAGTTGGAGGAAGAGTTGCGGTAACTCGAGGAGCTGGGTGTCACCGGCCGACCCCATTGGTGTTGCCTCTGGTCATCGCCCCAAAGCCCAAACAGCCCGGGGCCATCCGGCTGTGTGTCGACATACGCCTTCCCAACCAGGCGGTGAAGAGGGAGGGACATCTGCCACCCACCATGGACGACATAGTGGCTGACCTCAACGGGACAAAGTGGTTTTCCAAGTTCGACCTAAACGCTGGATACCATCAGCTGCCTGAGAGCAGATATATCACCACATTTTCCACCCATGTGGGCCTAAGGAGGTACAAAAGACTGAGCTTTGGGGTGTCGTCGGCCGCTGAGGTCTTCCAGAATGCCATCCGGGAGACCCTGTCGGGTCTGCAGGGCGTCATAAATCTCAGCAATGACATTCTGGTGTTGTCGAACACTTTGGAAGAGCATCACACGCACCTGAGAGACACACTCCAACGGCTTGCGGTCAGTGGCCTAACCCTCAATAAGGCGAAATGCTCATTCTATCAAGAGTCCATCGATTTCTTTGGGTACATCTCGCGTGAGGGGCTTCAGGTAGATCCGAAGAAAGCAGCCGCCATCCGGATGGCCCAAACACCCACCACCCCAACCGAGGTCCGCAGTTTCTTGGGGATGGCCATGTACTGTGGCCGATTCATACCAAATCTGGCCTCCCTGTCAGAACCGCTACGAGCCCTCATGTGCAACGGTGCGTCCTGGGAGTGGACCCCGAAAATGAACGCAGCCTTCCATGCCATCCAAACAGCGCTAATGGACAAGACAGTCATGGCATACTTTCACCCAGGAAGACGCACCGAGCTGGTCGTCTATGCAAGTCCAGTCGGCCTAGGGGCTGTTCTACTCCAGGAGAGCGAAGGAAAAGAGTCGGCACCCGTTGTGTGCCCCAGTCTGGCACTATCACACACCGAGATGAGGTACGCCCAGATCGAGAGGGAAGCCCTCGCCATCAAGTGCGCATGCCAGCACTTCCACAAACCACAAGCCACTGATTCCCCTGTTTTCCGGGACATCAAGACTGGCTCCCCCAGGTTAGAACGGTGGGCAGTCCAACTTCAAGCATACCGGTTCAAGGTCGTATTTCGCCGTGGTGCCAGCAATCCTGCTGATTATGTATCGCGCCACCCCGCTGCAGCAGACATGCGGCAGCTGCAGGCGGACGAAGAGCACACAGAAGCGTTCATCAAGATGATAACCCAAGAGGCATGCCCCAAGGCGCTGACGCTGGAGGAAATTGGAGTGGCAAAAACACTGGATGAAAACCTGTCGAAGGTCAAAGATTCACTGCTCGCCAGGGGATGGCAACACTTCCTAGATGGAGCACACTCCCTGAATGCGGAGGATCACCATGCAAGGCAGCAGCTATGGAGAGTCCGCAGTGAACTAAGTGAGGGTGAACACGGGATCATACTGCGCGATCATGCCATTGTAGTCCCAAACAAGCTGCAGAACCATGTTGTTGACTTGGCGCACATTGGACACCAAGGGAAGGCAAAAACCAAAGCACGCCTCCGCAGCCAAGTGTGGGTCCCGGGCATGGATGCCATAGTCAAAGAAACAATTCAGAAATGCCATTCGTGCACAATCACTGGAAGCAAACCGGCTCCGGCCCCAGTCACCATGGTGGAGCCCTGCAAAGAACCCTGGTCCAAAGTGAGCATCGACTTTGGGAGTTTCCCTGCTGACCACAGCACTCTAGTTCTAATGGACTCACACTCCAAATTCCCCATCGTCTAGGTGATCTCATCCACTGCGTTTCCCCAGGTCCAAGCTGTCCTTGATAGGAACCTTGCTCTACTGGGCCTCCCGGCCGAGATCAAATCGGACAATGGGCCCCCGTTCCAGGGCAGGGAATTCCAGGATTATCTGGCAGGAAAGGCCATTCGACATAGGAAGATCACTCCGCAATGGCCCCAGGCAAACGGCGAGGTCGAACGCTTTATGAGGACTCTCAACCGGGCACTGAGGATCGGAGTGGAAAGAGGGGAAGATGCTGAGAGTTCTCTCCCCATCAGTTCCTGAACGCATATCAACAGACCCCTCACAGTACCTCCCGCTGCGCCCCATTCCATCTACCCTTCATGCGTCCCTCGCGGGACAGCATCCCAACAGACCCGACCTGGCGCCCAGCTGAACGGGATAGTGCAGCCACGCAAGCCCGGAGAGAAACCACCAATCGAAAGGCAAGCCTCGCACGAGGTGCCCAGTCACCATCCATGTGTGTGGGCGACTATGCTGTTGTGAAAGACAGGCACCCCAGGTGGAAGTTCCAGACACCCTATGAGCCTGAGGTGTGGAGAGTCGTCGCCGTCCAAGGGACCTTGGTCTCCGCTCAATGGCGCACGTGAATGGTGACCAGAAACGTATCCTGCTTCAAGAAGGTGCACGGGCCTCGTTCCGGTCAGGAGTGGGACACCGCTCCAGAGATGGAAGCAGATTCACTGGCGGGCCCTGCGCCACCCCCTGCGACACCCGGAGGAAATCGAGGGCTTGCAAGGACCGACGGAGCGACCCCAGGCGCCGGTTCACCATACCAGAGCATCCCGAGTATGCCTGTGACCTGCAGCCCAGCTGGAGCAGTGTCCAACTCCAGCTCCCGCAGCCAGACATATGGTCTCCAGCCAAACCCTGCACCCAGCCTACGGTTCAGAGACTTTGTTTGTGTTCCACCTCGATCATGATGTCAATGTAATTGGTAGTCGCTGAAGAAAAGGAGGGATGTAGAGAGCCACCCAGGCTCTCCTCAACACTGCTGCAAATGTAGCACTTCTCAGGGTGGGCTCACCCCGAGGAGATAAACAGGCAAAGGACCGCTCGGGGTCTTTGCCCACACTGCAACACTGTGTGTGTGTGCACTCTTTCTAGGGACCTGGGTAGGCCGCATGTACCCGCGGGCTCACCCTCTACACTGCCAAGCCTCCTTATTACTGGCCCAGCAGGGCAGCACAGGGCCAATAAAAGGTGGTTTAAGGAAAGGGCTTATTTAAGAGTTTGCCTTTTGTAAAAATCGCAGCATTTTTACAAAAGTTCCAATTTAGTGGCTTTTTTGTAAATCGCAAAATGCTGGAGGGTTTGAATATTTCACTTCCAGTAATTATTCTGGTAATGTCTGTGACTGCGATAAGTGGAAATACAATCCGGTAATCCAATTACTAAACATTTTTTCCGCTCTACACTGTAACTTAATGTATTCACCCCAAGACCTGCAACACATAAACTCCGCAATTTAGGATCAGAATTTAAGGAAAAATTGCTTGTAGGCATCGCGATGGCACTGCTTTCAGTGGTGTAACCATGCGCAAGGCTCACAACCCCACTGTGCAAATCCTTGCGAGCTCTAACTAAATGGAAATTGTTTTGAGCAATCCTGAAGAAAATGCACTTGAGCAAACTGTGAATCTGTATATTTATTCGTATCAGCAATGGTAAAGTTCTAATGCCATGGTTATGTTGCATTTATTTAATTCTGAAGCCGTCTTTTCCTTTAAAAGGAGCGTTACAAACTCAAAAGAGCATATCTAAAGTATTTTCGTGAATATTTAAGAAAATATTGGAATTTAGGTCAACTAAACTGCAGAAGATGTATGAAGTTTCTGAACTATTTTGTGCCAAACCTCATCTTGAAGAAAATCTAGCCTGCCTTTCTCTCTCTTTCAGCCGAGATGGTGAAAGGTCTCAAGAAACAGCGCAAAGGTAAATATTTGAGACTTTTTGGGCTGAAAGTTCAAGGCAAGGAAGGTACATTTCTCACTGTATTTTGTCCTACTGTTCTCTGTGTGATAAAGCTGAGATGCTGGTGAGAAACCACAAGTTAGAATTTGAAAGATGGACTAAAAGGTACATAGAAACATGAGTTTAAAGGGCATTTGTATGGGAATGCAGAGATGGGACTGCTGATGGGACGTACAGACCACCGTCAAAGGGAAGACATCCAGTAAAAGGGTTAACTAAATACAGCATATATAATACATGCCTGCTTTGTATTTTTGACTTAGGTCTCTGAGGATCAGAGACCTACTCGCTTTGCAGGACATCAAAAATGGAGCTTGGCAAAAATTCTTTTAGCTACTCTAAGTATTTTTTGATGGAAAAGAGATCCTCTACCCTTTGGCTTCAGAGGTGAAACTCCAGCCCTCCACAAGTCACTGCCGTAGCATCCTATCCATACTGACATAAAGTAGGTTGTAAGTCATTACAACTCTTGTCATTGTAACGCATCCTTTACAAGGGAAGTCACTACTGCTGATTGACTAACACAACACAACTACATTGGTACGTTTATTATTTATTAAAGAGTATATAACACCTCTGAACCTTTAAATCCTTCTTAGACCCCCAAATTACTACCAACCCTCAATCCTAAAAAGCCCTCGCTCCCTAATTATTACTGATCCCTAAAACCCCCTTTACCTACCCAATTACTATCCACCTCAGAAACCTTAAAACTCCCTGATCTCCCAAAATATTACCCACCCCTGAACCACCGAAATTACACTGCACTGAACCCTAAAAACCCCTTTACTGACTCAGTCACAAACCAACCCTACAACCCCTTAAAACATCCAAATTACTACCCAACCCTGAACCCTAAAACCCTTTCCCCACCTAATTTACTACCGACCACTGAACCCTAAAACCCTTTCCCCACCTAAATTACTACCGACCACCGAACCCTATAAAATTCTTTCCCCCTAATTACTACCCACCCTAAAGCCTAAAAACCCTTTACCCACCCGTTACTTCTCAACCTTGAACCCTAAAATCCCTTTAACCCTCTTATCCACCCGATCCCTAAACACCTCATACTCTAATTGCTGCCTATCCTGAACCCTAAAAACATGTACCCCGAACAATTACTACCGACCACGGAACCCTATAAAATTCTTTCCCCCTAATTACTACCCACCCTACAGCCTAAAAACCCTTTACCCACCCGTTACTTCTCAACCTTGAACCCTAAAATCCCTTTAACCCTCTTATCCACCCCGATCCCATAACACCTCTTATACTCTAATTGCTACCTATCCTGAACCCTAAAAACCTTACCCCGAACAAATTACTACCCACCTCTTTGACCCTAAAAATCACTAATCCCCCTATTACCAAGCACTATGAACCCTGAAATCCCTGCATCCACCCAAACAATAACTATATGTGTGTGTGTGTGTGTGTGTTTATGTATGTATGTATATATATATATATATATATATATATATAGATAGAGAGAGAGAGAGACGAGTGTGCACATATTTATTTGAAAAATACATATAATTACCTACATTGTACCGTCCCTATGCATTATAGTAACTTCCTTTGTTAAAACGTCAAAAACGTGATCATTTTATTGGTTTTCATTGTTCTGCATGCGTTGTTAAGGCATACATAGGGCACCCCTTGTTGTAACCGGACTACACCATAAAATATGCAGCCTGTCTTCCGTGGACAGTATCCCACAAAACTGCTCTCACTCAAAACTCCCCAGATTGTAAATAATCCCAACCTTAATGCACCAAGAGGCATTCCAAGTCACCATTCTCTGCACCTAGACATTCGGGCACAAACCTCTAGTTCACAGTTGCCTTATTCGTAGAAAATATCACATGCTGTTAATACGGTACCACACCTAATTCCTCATTCTTGATTCCCTACTTACATTACGTGACCATTGTTGAACATTAATGAGTCAAAAGCAATATCGTATCCATCCACGAGCCAGGCATTATCAGCCTCTTTGACATGGCACCAGTCCGTGGTATTATCGACTCTCCCAGCTACAGCCCAATCCCTACCCCTCATAAAGCTAGAGTTAAAACACACCTTCCACTACTGCGGGATTACCTGGGCCATCATTGATTCCTCTTAGCAGGCACTAACAGTAGAGAAGAAAGACATCTACATCATATTGTTGTGTATTGTCAAGTTATCAGTGGAGCTTGACTGGACATCTACACAAATCCAGCTTAGTATCTTGGAGGCATTCCGCAATCTCTGCATGCTTCATCACACGCTGCCTGAGGTCCCTGGACTAAGCAACCCGCTTTGCCCGGCACGCTTCTGATTGGTTAAGAATGCCTACAGGATGCATGAGCGCCTTCGTTTTCTTTTATAGTTTGCTGTAATTTTCCGATTGTGATTGGCAAAATTATTCCATTCAAGGAGCCTTTGCCTAAAATTATGTTTTTCAAGATGATTTTGCCTTCCTCAAGGCTTCAAAAGACAAGAAATAACATACAGTATAAATATTATGGCAAAAAAGTAAGAAAAATCTCCTGCCGCTTTGTGTCGCTAAAATGCATAATAATATGGATATTAACAATTGACAAACTGAAGAATCTATTTTCAGCAGTTAACCAAAACAGAGATCAATCGAGGATCTTGTAGCTCCATTTTGATTCCCATCAGTTGCATATCTCACTATCTGGCTGTGAAGCACACTCTCTCCCATTAACCTGTGGTGATTTTCAAACTGATAATACACTCTAGCATCCCTCTCGCCGCTAACTAGAGAAGGTCCTGAATGGCAATGTTGACGTACACAAGTAGTGGAGAAGGACTCTATGAGCCAAGGTTATATTCAAGTTCAGCAATGAGCAAAGCATCACCTTGATGAATAGTGTTGAGCTCTCATTAAACCAACGAATAGGACAACTAGCATGCCACACCGGGCATCTCCCAATGAACCCCGACTTGAGCACCCCACTTGCAGCCCTTGACTCAAAGCTGACCCATCCAACTCTTTAAAAACACGTTTAAGGAGGACGCCTTATGATGCCATGAACAAAGCAATTCTTGTTAGAATTACAGCATTGTTACGATAACAAATGCTAAACCCCAGATCAACTATGCAGTACAGTGTATCTGAAATGAATTGTTGATGGTCAATTTCTGCGTATGTCGTGTGCAGCTCCATGTCAAACCTACATAACTGCGCAAAACCAAAAATAATTGAAACACGTGTGCGAAATGTTTATGTTGTACGAAATATAAAGTGCTGAAGATTTTTTTCTTTTGTCTCTTTTAGGACCAAAGAAATGTAAGTGAATACATCTATTTGGATAATATTTTGCAAGGATAACAAATCAACCGATGTGTTTAACATTCGCCAGTCTGCTTCAATTCTTTGACTTTGATCTCTAAACCAAGAACAGAACATAGATTAAAACTTTTATTACTAAAGTGCAGTAATCAAATCCCATATTGTCAGCATTATTGGACTCCATATTGTGGTCCTTCGACTTTCACTGCTGTCACTATGGGCCTACACAATAAGATTGTGCTCTGGTTCTGCTTAATGACCTATGCTTATAAATAATGCAGATGAAACAAAAACCATACAGGCAGATCCACTGAGTGCAATATGCTATTTATTACCATTGTTGAGACCAGTGACCCACTCTAGCCTTTGTCTCTTCTGAGCCATGGCCCAACCCACACACAGAAATAGTGGTGAATAGACTAATAAACTTTGTGCATCTGCATATATTCTATATACGTATTGTATGTAAACATGTACATAGACAATGCTTATTGATCTGTTCATTTGAATGTTATTATAGTACCACACTGTTGCCTTCCAGCCACTTTCAAACACTGCTTTCTGCACACTTTTGTCCTAAACTAAGTTTACATGTTTTATGATATCATATTGTTGTGGTTAGAAAACATTTCAACAAAGCCACAGCGTTGTCTGGCATAAATGAGAGCTGAACTTATATTTTTGTATAGCACTAATTAAGGAGTGAAGTAGAGGTGGGTGAACCAACAAATTAATATAGCCAAGCCAAGGGCCTGCTTTAGCTTTTAGAGCCCAGCACGAGCCAAACCCTGAAAGTGTTGGCCATGGAAACCATACAAACATCACATGAAATATGATGATGTCTCTTCAGAATTCAAAAATAGTGTATTTCTTTAACGTGGAAGCGTTGACATTAATACGTCACATTATGGCACTGCACTGAGAAGTACTTATTAAAAGTGATAGTTCTAAAACATGAACTTAGAACCACTAAATGGGTATCTATTTGTCCTTTTTACCTCAAACATTAATACTTTGTTTTTACCTCTTTGTGCATAAGAATAGACTTTGTTTTTACCTCTTTGTGCATAAGAATAGACTTTGTTTTTACCTCTTTGTGCATAAGAATAGACTTTGTTTTTACCTCTTTGTGCATAAGAATAGACTTTGTTTTTACCTCTTTGTGCGTAAGAATAGACTTTGTTTTTACCTCTTTGTGCTTGAGGGTAGATGAGCAAGGGTGGCAGGTAGAAGCCACATGAAGGTTCGGCTCCTTTTGGGCTCGAGGTTCCAACAGGACCTCAAGCCAAGCCAGAGCCAGGTTTCAGGCTCGAGCCTAGCTCTGGCTGCCAGTGAGTCGCCCCCCTCTAGCGTGAAGCTGTGAGAATAACAAAGCTGGATAGGGCTACAGAAATTTTGTTTTGCAGGAACATAAAGTCAACCAACCAGTGTTAGATTATGGTGTCTCTAGCGAATGCCATAGGCCTCTCTGAAAAGTTAAGCATTTAGTTTGTGTGTAAACTGTGTGTAAATTGATGGACTGACTGTGTTCCAGAATCTATGGGTTTTATTTGAGTGGGAGCCATTGGAAAACATTTTTAAACTATGTTTAACTTGACTGGAAATCTTCAACTTCATAATACCCTCACCTTCTGGATCTGCTTTCGTAATCTGTTATGTACTTTTAGGTCCATCAACATTTTGTAAATGTCTGTTTTTTACTTTTATCAGCCCATATTTTCGGCTCCTGTGAGATGTGATCTTCCTAGAACCACTCTTTTGTGTGTCTACAGGTGTATAAGGTCTCCCTACAGAAATCAGTTGAAAGCTTTTATTTTTTTTCCATTTTTTTGTTTTTATCCTTTTTACTTTATTGTTCGATTGGATAAGAACATTAATGAACACATTGAAAACGTTATAAACACCTTCATCACAGATAAAACTGCAATAAAACACAGTGCAGCATTTCTTCCCAACACTCCCTCATCTGCAGTAAATCCCAATCATCTATAATTAAACAACACATGATATATTTTAGCAAATTAAAGTGAAAATATATAGACATTTGATTGACCCTCTTATTTCAGCCCTTACATGTCAGAACGATTCAAGAAACGGCATATACAACACACATGCTAGTATCAGTTTTTCATATTCTCAAGGCATGTTGATAGTCTATTACTACCCAGACCAGAGAAAGCAATCCAGAATGCTCTCAGTTTCTGATAGGCCCTGCAAAAACACAATAAATATTCTTCAGTCCCAGCCGCATGGCACCTCACAGGGCACATTTTAGTTTCTTTGTTACCAGTAGCCCAAGAGCTAGTAAATGAAGTTAGGGGGAAGAGTAACTAATCTAAATTTTATGGATAAAACCCTATTCAAAGATGGGCTAATATAGTCCAAAAATTGCTCGAATTAAAAATTATTTTTGGACAGATAAACTTCCAGATGGAACGTTAAATAGACAGTTCCCGAGCACAAGGCGCCATCGCCTCGTGGTCGCGATTCTAGGGCCGACACTGGTAATCAGCAACGGGTTTGACCAATAAATGCCAACCCCAAAATTGTCAACTAACTCTTAATATAACCCAGCCCTGGGATATTATATGCTGAATGTCTGCTTACAAGATCACTCACGGCTTCTCTGACTGGAATGGTTCAAATGCGAACCCAGTATAGAATAGGCCTCCCATTGGCAATATGGACAATAGTCTTCAAACCTAAATCGAGCCTTAACAGGAGCAACTTGGAGCCCAAAAGACATTTCAATAGTGTTTTTATTAAACCATTTTCCTCCTTACCTAGAGCATCTAAGTTACAATTGCCCCAAAGATCTGAAATAGAAAAGGCCAGCAGCATCTCAGCTCTATTAATTTCTATGGCTGAGGCGATAGGATGAGGAGGGTTTGCAAACCCGAGGATTGCAGCCACACGATGTTTCAAAATAAGCAAGCTTTTTGTGGTTTGAGCCTGCCACATGTGTGCATCTGACACTCTGACCCTATATAATCAAGCTCATTGTCTCTCTAAAATATTACCTTCTTAGTGAAGTATGCTGCTTTATATATTTGTTTAAATATATTTTGAGCTAAGATGGTTTTGTACTGAATTTGCTGAATTTATTTGTGTTTTGGACTTTTTTTCTTTTTGTTTCTATTACTGATTATATATATTTTATTGTATGCTCCTCTGAATCCGTACACATGGCCCGTGTTGTATAAATGTTGTAGGCAACGTATTATAATTATTTTACTAATAGCAAACGTTTACATTGGTCTGTGAAATCCATAAAGTTTATGTTAAGGTAGATTACAAGAAGGACAAGAAAAAAAAGTGTCAATTCATGCAGATCTTTCATTTAGGTTAATTCAAATAAATGTATAGAACAAATATTCCTATAATCATAAGTGAAGCATTTATCTGAAAAATACAGCCATATGTTCATCACTCCTTTGTAGATTGCTAGCCTCTCCCTGGCCATTGTGGACAACATTTAAAGCCCCTCTTGACGTGCTTTTAACTTTTATTCTCTACAGGGGCTGTCATGGTAAGATGATATGTTGATGCAGTCAGGCACTGCATGATCACCTGCTCCCTTGATCCATTGCCAAAGGGTCAGATTGTGGTTGCAGCTTTAGAGTCCGACACATGTGCGGCATAGCCTGAACAGCAGCAACAGCAACTACCTAGAGATTCCTTGTTCTGCTTGGATGTGCTGTGTTGTGTTAAGTTATCTCTGAACCTGTTGCAAAAAACATCTTGTACTTCACTTCCTAACAGGTTGCTTGTAGTCTATTGTGATATACTCACAACCGGCCCAGCTTCTAGAGTCAGATTTACTTCCTTTGTCATTCTTCCTGTTTCCTTACTGAACGTCTCTGATAGGGTTTGTCATCAACTCAGGTTTGGGATCATTACAGTGCTCTGTTCTCTAATTTAAGAAACGGCTCACCTCCAGGATCCTGAAACCCAGAGGATAATCAAAGATGTTAGACGTGATCAGCAGCTAATTGGTTTTTTTTTTTAAAAGAGGGAATGACCATCTTAACTTATCTTGACTGTTTTTTCTAAATGAGCTCCATAAATAAGAGCAACTTCCTCCCATGAAAATACCTACTTCTTAGAGGCAAAGCAGCAATAATGCAAGTATTTTCTCCCATCATTTCAAAGTCCAGGGAGTTTTATGTGAAGCACACAGCTAAGTGACCCTTAAGCACTAGAACTAATCATGGATCTCCGTCCAAAGGGCTGTCGATGCCCTTCAGTCGTGCAGTGCGAAAACTCTTCTAGATCCACATGTCGTGCATTATCCTGCCTGTTAGAAATGGGCTCTCTAGTTGGCAATGGTTTGCACCTTTGTCCAAGTAGGGACTCTTCTTCCTAGTCAGGGTAAGGGTGATACACTTCTACAATAACCCCTGCTCACCCCCTTGGTAGCTTGACCCGAGCAGACAGGCTTATCTCAGAGGCAGTGTGTAAAGCATTTGTGTACACGTACAGTAATACAGTGAAAACCCTACAAATGGACACCACACCAGTTTAGAAAAATAAGTAATCTTTATCTAAACCAAACATGACCAAAACTTCAAGCATCCACAACACGGTATCACAATACGCTTCTTAGAAGGTAAGAACTATAGTTGTGACACTTTCAACACAAAGTACCTTGGGTGCGTCAAAATCATAAACATAAACAGCCGCAGGGAAGGTGATGCGTTGGTTCCTTATGTGCAGGGAAGGTAATGCGTTGGTTCCTTACTCCAGAAGAGGTGATGCGTCGGTTCCTTACTGCCACGCAGGGGAGGTGATGCCTCGGTTCCTTACTGAAGGGGAGGTGATGCGTCAGTTTCTTACTGTGCAGGGAGGTGATGCGTTGGTTTCTTACTGTGGCCCCGGTGTTTTTGTAGACTTGGCGCCCCGGTGCGATGCGTGGGGATCGGGGATGCGGCGGTTCTCGATGCGGCGGTGGCAACGGTACTGCGTTGATCTCTCCCGCCACGGTCCTATGATGCATTGGTGCTTGCAGCCGCACAGCAGAGCCTGCGTCGGAATCAGTGCGGTGATCTCGACTCCGTAGATTGGTACACTCAATGCGGCGTGCGGAGATTTCTCCAGCCACAGGCAGGCGCTGCGTCGGTTTCTTCAGCGGCACGATGACGATGCGTGGAAGTTATACCCGCACGGCGGCGAAGTTTCGGAAACAGGTGCAGATGTGTCGCACTTCTCTTAGTTGCGTTTCTTTTCCAGCTCCCAACAGCAGGAACAACCTCCAGAGGCCCAGAACAGCAACAGGCACTTCTTGGCAGGAAGTTCAGGGGAGCTGAGGGTGTAGCATTTGTGTTCCTGAGACTTCAGAACAGGAGGCAAGCTCTACTTCAAGCCCTTGTAGATCTTCCTCAAGCAGGGGACACAGAACACAGCAAAGTCCTTGTCCTTTCCTTGGCAGAAACAGCGACTGCAAGCCAACCCCAGACAGCACACAGCAAAGGGGCAGTACTACTCCTTCAGTTTCTCCAGCTCTTCTCCTTGGCAAAGGTTCCTCTTGAATTCCAGAAGTAATCTAAAGTTCAGGGGTCTGGACCCCACTTTTTGTTGCACAAATTCCTTTGTTCTCTGGTGGCAGAGAAGCTCTTTGCCCAGCCAAAACCAGTTCCATCCTCTCTGGTGCAGCTGCCCGGCAGGAGGTGGAGACAGCATTGTCCCAGGCAGACCAGGCCCATTCAGGTGTGAAAGAAATCTCCTCCCCCTACTCTGAATGCAGCACAGGTCTATTCAGCCCAGCCCTGACTCATTCAGAAAAGGCAGGACACACATCATCAACCCCCACCACCCGGTGGCTGACTGAGAGAATCCACATCCCCAGCCTCTGTCACTCCAAAGCCAGACAGTCAATCCACAAACCAGCAGAGGCACACAGGATGAGCTAAGCAAGAAAATACCCACTTTCTAAAAGTGGTATTTTCAAACACACAATATAAAAATCATCTTCCCTAAAAGATGCATTTTTATATTCAGGCATACTAAACTCCATCTTTCTATTTTGTTCCATTGGGAAGTTATATTTATAAGATGTTATAAATAAACTCCCATTCTATCCTATGGGACAGATAGCCTTTCAATAATGAAAAACGAAATACACTGTATTTCACTATCAGGACATATTACACACCACAGTACATGTCCTACCTTTCACATACACTGCACCCTGCCCATGGGGCTACCTTGGCCTGCCTTAGGTGTGTCCTACATGAAAGAAAAGGAAAGGTTAAGGCCTGGCTAATGGGTGCACTTGCCAAGTCGACATGGCAGTCCCAAACTGCGCACAGACACTGCAGTGGCAGGTCTGAGTTACATTTACAGGCTGCTCATGTGGGAGGCACAATCAGTGCTGCAGGCCCACTAACAGCATTTGATTTATAGACCCTGGGCACACACAGTGCACTGTACTCGGGACTTACCATTAAATCAAATATCCCAATCATGGAATCAACAATCCATAACCACAATTTACAGGGAGAGCATATGCACTTTAGCACTGATACGCAGTGGTAAAGTGCCCAGAGTCATAAAACTAACAAAAACAGGGTCCAAAACAGGAGGCCACAAAGCAAAAAGTCTGGGGATAAACCAGCTGAAAAAGCCAGGTCTAACACTGCCACGTATTGCATTATTCTGCTATTTAGTGGTTGTGTCCTGAGGTTTACTTAATAGTAAAGTTTTTTAACTTTGGGAGCTGACCAGGACCGTGTTGATATGATTATCTATGACATCGACCGTAAGTCCCCAGTGCCCCAATATGTTACCTCCATTGTACATTATTTTTTTCCTTTGGTGGGTTTGTAGGAGTTTGTTTTGAGATCTCGAGAAAGACACAGAAATCTTGAAAAAACATTGAGACATCAAGCATCAAATTTAGAAAAGTCTGTCGATGTTTACAATTAGTACATCAGGTTTCTTTTAGCAGAGGTCTTTGCTAGCTTGGAAAATGATTTTTGGGATCTTCGTTGTCTTTAGGTCTCCTCAACACCATTTTGTATCATGGACACATCGTTTAGATTTTGACTATCTTAAAGTTCACTGTTAATGATGAAAATCAGGTTTGTATGTTCTGTCTTGCAAGGGACCGCACGTGTGAAGACTGGTATTCATGTTCGCTCTTTAAGCCTAAAACTTTAGATCAAAGGAAAGATTATCTTGGCAAAACGGGCAATGATGGAAAACCCAGGAGATAAACTTTTGTTGAGATAAATGAGGAATGCTTTGACAATGTCGGATATCAGTCTCATTTCAAATGAAGAGTATATTGCGTTTTCACAGAAGGTTGAGGAGGAATATCTATCTGATTCCAACCTCATGGAAATATCCTCCTACTCAGTGGAGCTCCACAAATCAGTTCCTGAGAACATTCTAAAGACAAAAACAAGAGACCCTGCGTCTCTCGTGCCTTCCATTAAAGTACTATCTGGACCAATGGAAAAATCATCTAAGTCCACTAGCAAATATGCCAGATTGACACTGTCACCACAGACTGAAATTATATTGAGAGACAACCCCCTGACAGTAAAACATACACTGAAGCCGTTATTTAAAATCCCCATTCCACAGGGTGCACAGAAAAGGACCACAGCAGGGAGTCAAAAAGTGTCAACTTGACTTCAATCAAGACTGCGCACACTCAGCACATGAAACAAAGACTGAAGGCAAGACTACCACTTTTAGATGAAAAGGAGGAATATGAAGATGATACGGACAATTGGGACACTCATCTACACACACCAAAGATTGTTGGGGAAGAAGAGGATTTTTAGAATGACATTCGAGAAGAAGAAGATGACACTTGGCAGAATATAGAGGCAGATTCACAGAAGAAAAATGTACAGGCATGCCTGACAAGGCCACCCCTTATTAATGATATTACACCATAACAAGCAGTTATAAAAAAAGAGCTGCAGAAACATATTGGGTACAAATGGAGGTAGAAGCAGAATATTCATGCTTCTTTCTAGAAATGCTAAATCTGTATTTACCTATGCTCCCACTCAACCTACTAGAAAGTAAAGATGTTGTCCAGTCTCTTTCTGGTCAGACCAAATGCTCTCCCTTGTCACATGTAGATGAGATTCTAGATATATTTTGTCCTTGGTGACCTCAGGTCCTCAAAGCTTGATACAATGTTATGTTTGACTTCATTTTGGAGGATCCCGGATGTGAGCACTCTTATTGTTACAGGTATGGTATACAAACAGGAGGGAATTTGCTTCTCCCTATACAGACATACAACATTCAATCTATATACATTTTCACTCCATGTTTCCAAATAATGAGCAGTTGTGTGTAATTAAATGCTTGAAAGTAGACACAAAAGTGACCTATCCTTTCAAAATGTCTCCCTTTCATCGCTCCAGCCCCATTCCATCGAGAACTCCTTTTCTGCGTTGACATCCCTCCCTATTTTCAAAACTGCTAAAAGGCTATTTTCACACATGGGCTCACCTAACCAGAGCATCCACACTTTTAAAACTAATAACTGAATGACCTCCGTTTCTCTGAAACTGAATTGTGCAAAAACATTCACTTCTCTTTCAAACGAACACCACCTTTCACATCTGGACATATACCCTTCTCCAGTACTGCTAGCACTGGCTTCCTCATAGCCTCAAGAACTTTTATCTCACATTTCTGAACTTGCAAAAACAAATTCTTCCAATTGTTTCTGCAAAAGCCACTTAAAGCCACTATTCATTCCTCTGACATCAGAATAGTAGCACAGGTGCTAGTTCTTTCACACCAAGAAAAGTGGCAGTGCTGTGTTAGTTTGCCTCCCCAAATCTGACCTAACCCCACCCAAGACCATTTCACATGCTTGTCAAAGAAATCTGAAGGCATATCTCCCGTTCTCAGCGACCTTCACTGACACTCCCCTGAATCAACTTCAAAATGGCGGCTACCAGGCAAAACATTTTCCATCCCAGCATACCCAGCTCATTTAAAAATGAAAGTGCACAACATGATGATGAAGAGTAGCTTTTACATGAAATCCCTTAAACTCTTAATCAAGCCTCTTCCTGCCAAATGGAATGAAGCAGGAACCACCTACTGGAAGAACCCAGGCTGAATCCGGTTCTACTAGCCTTCCAGAAAACTTAACACCAACCTCCTGAGCAACCACTTAAAATACAACTGTTCCCCTCTTTTCTCTCCAAAATCTGACACAATTATAATTTTGGTTCATTGTATGCTCTTGGTATATGTGAAGCACTTCACTCTCCATGTGGCTATCTATGTCTGGGCTATACAAATATCATTATTAATATCACTAATAAATAAATGACTGAACATTTAATGGCTGGATAGGATTGGAAAATGTTTTGAGAGTGGTTTGTTCGTTCTGGTTTCAAAGCCTTTTATTTCAACCCGGTAGCACATGACGCTGTTGCGGGGTTTTTGCCATTTAAACTAGCGTAATATAAAGCCTCCGGTCTTGAAAGAAAATGCAGATTTTCTTAATTATTGTGAAGTAAAATCATGATTTTATTAAAGACACGCAGGCTAATATTATTGGTGTATTAAGTTGTAAGCCCACTAACAATGCACTCCCCATTTCTCTTTTTTCAGACCTTAATGAAAAGTTTTAAATTTCTCGTATGGATCCTCGGCTGGCAACAGTGATTCACTCTTTGACTAAAGAGAAAATTGTCTTCATCCATGTCTTCAATTGGAGTTTGTGCTTTTTCCTGATGGTCTTATCATCTCCTTTGGCCCCCTGTTTCCTCTGATCTGTTCACATGAAGCAAAGAGGGCTAATTTAGGGCTCAGCTACTCTTGTAACCAGTTGTTTGCTCTCATTAATGGCAACAGTTTGTGTTTTATTGGTTGCCTTTCCCATGGACTCATCAGAATTGAAGTTTGTAAATTGCTGCATCCTGAAATAAAGTCTGAGATCAAGCACAATATTCGCTTGTGTGCCTTTACTAGTAGACAGTTATGGAATCTTCATTTGTGTTGTGTACTTACTAGCCTTTTGCCTGCGTCCTCTTCCATACTAATGCTTTTGTTCAAATGCACTCTTGCATGTCTCCTCTCCTGCATCACTGCACAATTCCCTCTTGTCTTTGCCGTATAGTTGTGGAGCCTGGAACTCATTGTTTGGTGGATACCTGTGAGCTTGTTTTAGAAACATAAAACTTATGACCCCTCCCCCCAAATCTCAGGTATTTTTTGTCCGGGGTATGGGGTTACCATTTAAAAAAACATTTTTGTCACCACCAGGGTGGGTAGCGTGATGCCCTTACTCAGTCAGGTTGCGGAAGTAAGCTTCCTGCCAACAGATCCAACGGGGCCACCGTTGACAGAAAGGCGAGAGTACACCTGAATATAAATATGCTCTGTGGACGGGGAGTTTGGCGGACAGGGTACTGAAATGAAATGAAATGAAATGAAATGAAATGAAATGACTATTTATTGAGCGCGATAGCTACCCTCAGGCGTCCTAGCGCTACGGACAATGCATATGGAGGAAACAGTTGAGGTTTATTCAGGTTTGTTAAAAAGCAGGGTTTTTAGATGTTTACGAAACCATAGTAAATTGGGCTCTGAACGTATATGAAAGGGAAGGGAGTTCCAAAGCTTGGCTGAGTTATAAGAGAACGACCGACCCCCACATCTAGCTCTCTTGATCCTGGGTACTGTCGTACTCCATCACAAACGTGGCGAAATGCCCTGTCCACCAAACTCTAAGGGGCAGATTTACAAGAAACTGACGCATCTGTACAGATGCTATTACTGGAGTTGGTGGATCTGGGGTCCTGCTACTTGGCATCATCAACGTGAACGGACGGTGGCTTCTACTAGTTTGTCCATCAATGGAAACTACATTTTACTTCTGAGGCGATTTTTCGGGTGTCATACCTTCCAGTACAGAGCGCTAACAAGGCCAGTTGTAAACATTCATCCCCTTCTGTTTCACTGTGGATCTTGTTGAGTGACAGGGGTAGGGGTCGGCATTGTTCTACCACGTACCTTCCATATGCTTCAGTGTCTTCTGCTTCCGCAACTTCTTCCCGTGTCACCTCTCTCGGGTGCCTGGAGAGATAGTCTGCTAGGTTGTTTGTTCCAGGCCAGTAGTCCACTTGGCAGTCATAGTCCTAGAGCTGGAGTGTCCATTTTTCTATGCAGGTAGGGGCTTAGAAGAGGTGCCTTTAAATAATGGTATTAATGGTTTGTGATCTGTAGTTACAATGAATTGGTGTCTGTAGACGTAGAGGTGACGAAATGACCAATGGATAGCGATCGCCTCCTTTTCAATTTGGAAGTACCATTGCTCCGTCGAGGTCAGGGATCAGATAGCATAGGCCACTGGGGCCCAGTCTCGGCAGGACTGTTGTTGCGACAGAACAGCGCCCATCCTGTCGGACTGGTGTCGACTGCCAGGGTGGTAGGTTTTGATGGGTGGAAATAGGCTAGTATGGTGCCCGCTGACAACGTGCCTTTTTTTGCCTGAAAAGCTTTGGCTTGCTCTTCACCCCACGTTCATGAGGTCACAGATTTAGTGAGCTCCCCTAATGGCTGTGTCAGGTTGGTCAAATCTAGTATGAAGTGACCACAGTAGTTGACCATGCCTAAGAAACTTCTCATTTACGAAACTTTGGATGGTGGGTGCTTCCTTTACATCTCTCACTTTTTCAGGGAAAGGGGCCACACCGTTGGCTGAGAACGTGTATCCAAAGATACTGATCTTTTGCTTTAGAAACTTGTATTTGTTTCAGTGCAAAGTGAGCCAGATTCTTGGACAATGCATAGTACACCTCTAAGCCGTTCATGATGTTCTTGGATGATGGTGGCATACACCAGGATATCTTCACTGGCATTAACAACTCCCAGTAGGCCAGCTAGCATTTCCCTTATGGCATTTTGGAACACCTCCGCTGCACTGGAGATGGCGAAGTTTAAGCAGTGGTAGCGTTGGAGCCCCACGTGTGTTGAGAAGGCAGTGATATAGCTGCACTCTGGGTGTAGGGTCAGTTGGTGATACCCCGACCGAAGGATTACTTTGGAAAACCAACTCACGCCCCTCAGCTCCCCTATTAGATTGTTGTGTTGTATTCCTCTTAGGGTGTCCATAAACGGGCTTTCCAGTATCATGTCCTTATATAGGCACAATTCGCCCTGCCCTTATATAGGCATAAAATCCCAGCCCTTATTTAGGCATTAAACCGTGCACTCCAAATACAGGCATGGTTTCTGACATCCATCCACCCTAACGTCACAACGAGTTCATGAAGAACAGACCCTTAGGCTGCGGGAGTTTCCCTAGCCCAGGACTATTGATTTCTTCAAGGACTCATATATTATGCATGAACCATTATTCCTTAGGGGTTCATTCATGACGTCTTCCGCTGTCCGATCCACGTCAATGCTAACATTCTGAGGTACCTCTCAGGTATAAATATACCTTCCCTAGCCCTTGTAAACTAGAGGAGACCTCGACTTCAGAGGAGCCCGTTTCCCGGCCTGATGCACTGAGAAGACGCTGTCATCCCTGCACGCAGAGAGTCCAGCTGCCAGTGATCTGACCTCCCTTGCGGGGTGTTGGAGTTCGAGTCTGGCAAAGAGATTCCTACCTCTCTCATTCTTCAGGTATGGAGCTGACAAGAACCTAGAGGGACTCTTGGCATACTAGGCATACTAGACTTAACATACTCTTAGTATACCATAGTAAGGAATACTTCACCTACTTCATACCTCTCCCTGCACCTAGGTTAGGTTAGGTACATTGGGGTAGAACTAGATTAGAAACGCATCGTATGAGTACTCGCATTTTTAGTCTGTGTTATTTATGTAAATGCATATGTACTAAAAGATAATGCTATCGCAGTATTATTTATTTCTACTGCTCACACTGTACATTATTTATCTCGCATACTGTCTTGTGATCGTAACAGCACATTTTACTTACACCAGAAACAAGACTGTTCAATAAATCTTTTATTGAAACGCCTGTCTATTCTTTCTGTGTAACTTTGAGGAAAACTAAGCATGCACGATTGAGCTGAGTGAAATAGTTATCTATTGTTTCCACGACTCTGGGACACGTTCTGATTCTAAAGGGAAACAAAGTGGTCATGTTTTGCGGCTGCCAGAAACTACTCCCTTCTTGTTATCCAAGGAGTTTCTAGTGGCCTCTGAGCTAGCTGGCACAAGTAATTAAGTTTAATATACTCGATAGGGACATACTGATCTTAGTCCTATGTCAAACCTATAGGATATATTATTCCAATGCGCAGAGCCTATTAGGGAAATAGGAGCTACACTACATGGCGCCCAAAGGTTTGGTAAGGTGGTAATTCAACGTTAGATACTGAGTAACTCAGCCGTGCTTTTTCTCTCAGAGACCCCTACCCATATACTCCAAAAGACGTCTGGAGTGGGCAGGGTTAAGTATCCACCACGGCTACATAGGGAAACACCCTATATATTAGCTGTTTGGTTTGCTCAACGTTGAAGGATACAGTGTTCCAAAATATTGTGCACCTTATCTTTGTTTCCTTGAAACTTGTTCTACATTTTTCAAAAAACAAAATGACTGAAGCCGGAAACGGTGAAGTTGTGGCTGATCCAGCCCAAGCAGCAGTTTTTAACATTACAGGTTTAAATGAAACCGAGGAGGGTGTTATAGACATCACTCCAAACTTAAGAAGAGCCATCACTCTAAAACTCATAAAACATGGCCTACCACCAAGAGGAGGTAGAACAGTTTTCGTGATAGAGGTACATGAATCCTTTCAGACAGAGGTATTCTATTCATGGGTAATATTTCCTGAATCCAATCCAGTAACACACATGTTTCACTTCTACAAAGAAGATGATCCACCAGAGGAATACATTCCTTTCGAGTATATAGAAATTCCATTAACATACCAGGAGCATCAGCTCTGGTTTAAAGGCGCCCTAAAACATCACAAAAACATTACTAGGCTCGGTCCACTAGGTAGACCAGGAGCAACATGGCCGATTCTAGTCAAGCTACACACCTCATCCTGACATTGAAGAGATGTCAGACGAGGATTTACTTACTCAACTCACAGAGTTAATAAAAATCTACAGACAATTGGTCCAATATGTCATGCAGACTTTTACAGTCCAGCAACCATTAACAATTCCAAATCCAACTCCCCAACAGGGGAATACATTAAAAATTACACCACAGACTCTATACGCAGTCATGGGTAAAATGCCCACAAAACGTGAGCAAATTCCATTCTGGGTAGCTCAAAAAATTACTCAAATCGAAGCAGTATTTCCAAATACTAGCCCGTATGAGAAACACAGAATACTAACAATCAGTTTACCAATGGGGATCACACCACTACTGGAAGACTGCACCACATGGGGCTCAGTCTTTGCTGCCATCTATACTAAAACACATGGCATTCCGTCAATTGCGGTAATACCTGATGTCCTGAAACAAATTCAAAACGAATACGGGGCAGAGCCTGCTCTAAATTTAGGTATGAAGTTACTGAAAAATTTCGACCAGGTCTCAACAATAATATTATCTAATATTAAAGGGGAGGCAGCAGCAGTGGCGATCCGCCAAAAATTAAGGGAATTTGATGTTACAGAACATCAAACTGAGCTACCCAGAATAATTGAACAATCTTATGCAGAATTAGGCAGAGATAGTTTGGGTGGAAGACCAGTGAAGCCGAAGCTATCTGAAAGTCCTGAGAAGGACTCAATTAAACAAACTCCTACATCTTCTAAAAAGAAGTGGGAGACTAATAAACAAAATTCAAATGAGAAACGTTCTCAATCCCGAGGTAGGTCTCCTCAAAAGGAGCCCTCTGAAAGGAGGTATAACCTCAGGAATAGGGATAATTTGAGAAAGCCTGACAGGTATCAAGATACTGATACACGTTCCTCTCGTCCCTTTCAGATCTCATCACAGACTTCGGAAAGAAGAGGACGATCGGAACATAGAGAAGAACGCGTGAAATCGAAAGACGACAAAGACGCTCCAAAAACTAAAGCAAAACCTCAATTCTCCAAAAAGAAAGTAGCAGGTCTGAAAATCAGACATGCCGAGAATACTGAGAACACAACTCAAGAACGGAGAATGGGCTCAGACAATGCTGGACAGTGCAGCAGAAGTCACAATAGTTCGCCAGAACCTGAAGGAACTTCTGGAGATAGTGGACTTGAATGAGTACATTACAGTTGAGACTGTAGACACCAAAGTTAGTACTCCACAAAAGTTATATGAAATAACTCTCCGGATGGAGGGAGACAAACCTAGACAGGTGAAAGCACTTTTTTGGGAAAAACTATCAAGGTGCTATGACATACTTCTAGCAGAAAAAAACTGGCCACCACAATTTGTCAGGGAGTGCCCACACAGCGAGGACATTATTATGCCTGCCTTCTCCAACCATATTCCAATTCATCTAAAATATACATATGCCAGGAAATGGGCAGTGGCCCAGGCCCCAGCATTATATAAAAATCATGTAGGATGGGATGAGGACTCACCTCACCATAAAATACATCTGAAACATGAACCAACTGCACAACGGCAGTACCCAATAAAGCAAGAAGCTAAAAAACAGGTCAGGGAGATCTTAGATCAACTTGAATATCAAGGGGTGATTGAAACATGCACCTCCTCAATGAACAATCTTTTGTTTCCTGTCTCCAAACCAGACAATACATATCGTCTAGTTTTGGACTACAGACACCTAAACACTTGTTCTAAAACTTTTGCAGTGCAAAATGCACATAGCACAGCATTAATGAATAACATTGTGCGTAAAAAATATAAAACAACATTAGACATCTCAAATGGTTTCTTTTGTCAAAACATAGCACCTGAAAGCAGGTACTTAACAGCATTCTCCATAATGGGGACCCAGCGTCACTTTTGTCGACTCCCACAAGGGTTCAAGAACAGCCCAGGTTTATTCTCAGCGAGGGTAACGGAGTTACTACAAATTTATGACAATGAGGCATTGTCCTATGTCGATGACATCTATCTGACAGACGATGACCTGGAAAAACACTTGAACAGGGTGAACACCATTATACTGGGCTTCGCCTCTGAGGGCTACAAATTCAACTTTAAGAAGTCCAGAATTGCCCATCTCAATGTCCTATTTCTAGGATATGAGCTTTCAAGTGAAGGCAAGAGCTTGGAAGCTAACTTTTTAGAAAAGTGTGCGCTGCTCCAACCTCCAAAAACGCTAAAAACTTACAATCCATCCTGGGTTTCCTAAACTTTGGAAGAACATACATTCTAAATTACGCAGAAAGGGTTAAACCTCTCTACGCATTAATCAAACCTGATTTTTCGATCAGAAACTGGACACAGGAACACACAGAAATCTTACGTTCACTCCAGGCTAACATGTTAGCAACAAATCACTTACAAACACGCGTAAGTCAACGCAATTTGGTGATCCGAATAATTTCGGGTCAATGCGGATTCACCTACTTAACCTTCAGTGAGGGTGAGAAAATACCAATCGCATACAAATCTCATTTGTACACACAAGCGGAAATGCGCTTCACTTCAACTGAAAAAATTCTGACAGCAGTTCAAACCGCTGTAGCAAAAGAAAGAGCCCTAGCCCAAGGGAAACGCATTATTGTCGTAACCCCGGTACCAGCTTTAGAAGCGGTCACAAAAGCAAGCATTCCAAATGCTAAAGCATTACATCCAAGATGGATACAATGGGTTAATTCTTTTGCTGCAACAGATGTTGAATATGTTTTTGATCCAGATTTAAAAACACAAGCATTCCTGCAATATGAACAAGAATGTCCTCTGCCTACTGAAATTCTGCCTCTCGATCAGTACGAATTCATAATTTACACTGACGGATCCGCACAACCCGCAACAGGGAGTAAGCAAGCTTACAGTGCAGCGTGTGCAATCGTTAAGGTCGCATGCGAAATGGCATCTTCAGACCTATGGTCACAAAAACTCAATCTCTAGGAGATTGTACAGCTCAGCGAGCTGAACTACAAGCATTCAAACTGGCACTTGAAAGTACAGATCGAGAATTCCCCACACTAATAGTGTGCGATTCCTTTTACTGTGTTCAGTCGTATAATGAATATATACAAAACTGGCTTGAAAATGGTTTCAAAGATGCGAAAGGTGGCACAATAAAGCATAAAACGCTTTGGGAACAAGTAGTTCAGTTGAAAAACGAACTACCAAAGGCTCACGTGATCCATACACTGAGTCATCAACGTGATGGCGTTCACGTTGCAGGGAATTCATTGGCTGACGAAGCCGCAAAGGGGGCTGTGCAGACGGCTTCCGTAGCTGCGATCACTCGTTCAAAAACAAAAATAGACGGTGAGATAATGTTGGCTGTTAATGCTTCAAGCAAAGGCAGCAGTGCAGCGTTACCAAAAAAGTTTCCACTCAAGTACTCTTATGTAATTGATGCGAACAACGTTCCTTTTGCTCGAATCCCTGGAGTGGGGGATAGGGTAATTCCAAACAAGGAACGCAGAGTAGGACTAATCCTAGCAGCACACGAAGGGATAGCTTCTGCCCATGCAGGTGTTTCAGCGACAGTATCTTTACTCAAGCAAAGATATTGGTGGCCTGGCATTCGGAAACAAACTAAAAACTATGTTTTAGAATGTGATATTTGCCAACAGATGAAAGTCTCAACAGTGAAACGTCCTGCGCAGACACCCCTGTTAATTTCAGACAAACCATTAGCTTGTGTTTACCTGGACCACTGCGGTCCCTTGCAAAGGGACGGTAACTATAAATATATCATGGTTGCAGTGGATTCATGCTCTAGGTTCCTATGGATATGGCCTCAGCGCTCGGCTGACGCTCGAACTGTTATGAAAGATTTGCGAGTCTTTATCGGCACATACGCAATAGGCACGCTACATTCTGACCAGGGTCCTGCGTTTAGCTCTCGGGCTTACAAAGAAGCCATGGCCAGTCTGGGCGTTGCATTGCGGTACTCCTCTCCATTCCATCCTGAGGGAAATTTGGTTGTGGAAAGGAAAAACCGGGACATAAAACAGTCTATAACAGCTAGGGTATTAGGTTGGGTGATGGGTGGGTCAAACACCTTAATGGGGTCCAACGCTCATTGAATAATCTGCCAAGAAGTTCTCTAGGGGGGGTCACTCCACATGAGGTCCTATTCGGGACAAGAATGTGGGTACCAGACCTTGAACACGTAGGCACAGTGGTGGAAAATAAACCGTTTGATATCAAAGATCGTTTGGCTGTTTTACAGGAACTGAATAAGTTAAGAACGAAACAAAGCAACGTATTCCTACAGCCAACCACCACTGGGGAAAAATCGGTGGTCCCCCAAGGCCTGTCTGGATTCCAAAAGTTGAGGATCTAGTCAGAGAAAAAATTGCGGACAAGAAGGAATTTGGACCTTCTTACAGACAACCAGTACCTGTCCTAGCAGTTCAAGGAACAAGAACAGTACTTCTGCCGCCCCTTGCTGGAAGAAAGGAGAAAAGATTTGTGTCCATCGACCTGATCAAACCACAGTATGTAGCCAATACTAAATAGTAGGCCTCGTGGACTCCGACCTAGTAGCAGACGCACTCCTCTCGCTACTATCCAAGAGGTTCAGACTGAAAGACTGATAACAATCGAGAATTCAGCTGTAACAGATGGAGGACTAAGCAACAACGCTATGGAACTCATCCCTCTTGAACACCAAGTAACAGTTCGTCCAAATACACCTGTCTACACCAATGTAGCAAGTGATGAACTGGTTCCAGTGATTTCTACAAATCCTGATGCAATTCCAACAATTGATAGAACTGCTTCTGGCTATTTCATTAACTTTGATACGTTCTCAGAAGATCCGAGTGAACCTGAAACGACGCCAGCATCATTCAAATTCAAGCAGCAAGTACAAGACTTTCTTCACTTTCTGAAAAAGACTTATTTGGTTTCTCCATGGATTGAACTCTGGATTATATCTGGACTTTTGTTTTTCTGCTCTGGCTAGCTTTGGTTACAACTGTGAGCGTGCTTATAAGTGGCAGATACATCCATGTGAACACTGAAGGAAAAGACGTGAACGTACTTTTGAAACCTCATAAATCCTACCATCGTGAAGCAAGAGACTTGTCATCAGTGAACATCACAGCTGTTCCTATACAGGATGGTATAGTGTGGGACAAAACAGATTTTTACATCTTTGGCCCGACGGAACAATTGAACATTCCACATTTGTTTAAAATTTCACTACGTGATCTAATTTCGTCCAGTACCTATTCTGATGATTGGGACTTTGAGACTGTTAACGACATAATGTATGACCTAGAAAAATCTGCTGCATTTTCTAAAAATGAATATTTAGAGGGTTCATCAGACTATGAACAACTGTATTGTTATAACCACTATGGTCATCATTATTTGCATAAATCTGCATATCCAAGAAATGTGTTTATGTTTAACCAATGGGAACATTGTCCTACACCACCTAAAGGTAGTTCAAAAACATTTGCTAGTAAGTTTCCATATTTTTCAGGTTACAATACATCTGATCCAGAAATGTTTTACTATAAAAATGTAAATAAGACAGGACTGAAAATTATGTTAACAAATACAAAACAGATTTATTCTGCATTATTTAATGCCCAACTGTCTAGACAGGGTTTCGACTTTTGGAAAGACACAATAGACACAAAAACTGTCTGGGGTACTAAAGATTGGCAAGTGCAGGGGATAGAAGCTTTATTTAGAGCCTGTATCATCCCTGAACAAATAATGTTTTTGAATGAAACCATCCAACAAACATCTTGTCTTGGATTAGCCAAGATCAAGGAGATGAACACACCTTCTGTACCAACACCAGCAAGTGATAACGATACACAGGCAGTGGTGACAGTTGACAAAATACTACAACTCAACAGATCTAATCCTGATTGGAAAAAATGGTTGATCTGGGCCACAGACACGAATAACTGTCAGGAAAGATTCCTGAATAAAACTCAGGGCTTTACTATTAATAGGCCAGACCCAAGATACGTCCAAAGACAACATCCGGGGGTAGTAACAACATACAGTGTAGGAAAATTATGCCTCGATTGGTTGCATAAGTCTACACTACAGGATGTGAAACAACACTTAACCTTACTTAAAAAGGACGCAGACCTTAGGGAATTCTTGCTTGGACCAAGAAAACCGCGTCAAAAACGTTTCATATATGCCGGCATTTATGCTGCCTATAATGAAGCATGGAAAGTATCACAGATGGAGGCCGCAGAACGAATACGTGAACTTGATCGTATTAATTTAGAGAAAACACTCTCTGTGGTCGACAATGGGTTAACAACTTTGTCCTCCAGAATATATTCATTGGATGGCATTGTATCCTCTGCTATCGACATACTAGAACAAGATTTGGCGATGTTACAACAAGGCCAGTCTCAATTACGTTCTATTGTGTTATTAAGCTGGACGCTGCAATCTTTGCGAGCGGGCTATGTGCCTTGGCGTTTTATCAACATAACGGCTCTGTTTGAAGAATACAATCTCACTGATAAACAGATCGAATTGGCACAAAGAGGAGCAAGGTATACAGTGCTGAGCATTGAAAAACTGGAAAAATTACCATTCACAGTGGCAGAAAAACCAGCTACAGAATGGCTCATTCATGGCAAATTAACATTACCTGTGACTACTTTTCAGTTTCAGTATTGCCTCAGACAAATGCAAGCAGGCAAATATGAAAGGTTGGGTAAGGAATACATTAAGACATCTTGGGATTTACCGTATACATATAGATGTTGGAGTGGGGATTTTGAGCGGTACACACTGTAAACGTGCACTGAGCGGTTCGCTTATATGTCATGACATTTCTTTACACGGGGCTTGTAATGGTTCTGTGGCAAATTTGTCTTGCCATCAGCAGGGTACACCAGCTGCTGTGATTAATCCAACGTTTGGACAACTTTCTAATGGGAGTTACCTCATGTTGAATGATCAGAGTTGCCGCTTGCTGCCAGGCATCCCATATCTAGTAACGGTCAACTCCAGGGTCACTTGCTGTATGCACGTATTGTTTGCCCCAATAGACACAGTCAGGGAGTCGCCTCTATGGCCTTCGCTGAACGTTTCTTTTATAAGATTTGATACTTTGAGCAGAATGAAAGCCATGCTTTTACAGCAAACAGTGCCTTTGACCTCGGCCAAAGAAACCTATGATCTACAAGTAGCAAGGACTTCGGCTGAGATACAGACTTTAATACGTACAAACTGCCCTATACATTTCGTAGAAATGATAGGACGTATCTTCAATATGTCTGATACAACCGGAATTGTACATGTATTTAAGAGCATCTGCTCCGGTCTGTTAGCACCTTTCCAGGCAATACTCGGAATCCTCCCGAACTTTGCACATTCGGTCTTTGGTGGCATACCATTAATTCTAGCACTTGTTGCCGGAATTCTATTTCTCTTCCTGCTATTACGCTATGGCCAGCCTATTCGCAGACATCACTCCGAGCAAAATGGAGAAAGCTCTCCTTGAACGAAAGTGCCGTGAGCGAATAGTACAGCTTTTGGGCATGACTCGTCTACGGGAACTTAATACCACGTGGTTCCTGTCATTCAGACCAATCTGGCAAGATTGCATCTTACCTGTTCTACGATGCCTGCTATGCGGTGAAGAATGCGTGTTGGACACCTGTCTAACATTTCCATCAGCTACGCCAACGGATGTCGATACTCTGCTGGTCCCGATAACGGCCCATGCTCTGTGTTGTCCCCAGAGGCTACCAATCCTGATGTCAGCATTCATTGAGATCTCACCGACGCTTCCGGCTCCTGCCGAGGTACGAGAAAGATCTACAGGCACACAGGTAACAACGGACGCGAACATTGCTGCGGCAACCTATGCTGAAAGCGATGCTTCACATCTCTGTGCAATTAATCTACTACACGAGGTGTTCCAACTGACACCAAGTACAGTGGATGATGTTTTGTCTATAGAAATAGATGATCTCATGTTTACACCAGACCCGTAAACTGACTCTGATTCAGCATACAGTGTTCCAGAGATGCAGTAACAATTTGGCCTTCATTTTAAAAAAAAAACTTGGAACTCTATCAAAATTGAACTTTTTCCCATTTTTCGAACGAAAATGGCACTTCAATCTGCTTAAAGTAGAACTAGCCTTATAGTACAGACTTCGCGGTACTTCCACGGACACTTAGTCATCTAGTGTGTCTAAAACAGTTCATTAATTTTCATGACATGAAATGACTTTGATTTTGGAACAACTTATCGATCATTTTCTGTCACATGTAAATATTACTGCTTATTTCATTCCAATTGCATTTATTTTCGAACTTTATGCCTGAAATGAAAAGCATTTGCTTCAGATGTACAGTACCTTTTGCATTTTTTACTATGTTTTTTAATGCTTTTAAGAAATATTTTTAAATATGCGGTACTCCATTTAATGTTTAGCATTTTAAATGTTTAGCATTTTAGTATTATCGTACACACGGAAGTGGAGTGGGTGTTGTATTCCTCTTAGGGTGTCCATAAACGGGCTTTCCAGTATCATGTCCTTATATAGGCACAATTCGCCCTGCCCTTATATAGGCATAAAATCCCAGCCCTTATTTAGGCATTAAACCGTGCATTCCAAATTCAGGCATGGTTTCTGACATCCGTCCACCCTAACGTCACAACGAGTTCATGAAGAACAGACCCTTAGGCTGCGGGAGTTTCCCTAGCCCAGGACTATTGATTTCTTCAAGGACTCATATATTATGCATGAACCATTATTCCTTAGGGGTTCATTCATGACGTCTTCCGCTGTCCGATCCACGTCAATGCTAACATTCTGAGGTACCTCTCAGGTATAAATATACCTTCCCTAGCCCTTGTAAACTAGAGGAGACCTCGACTTCAGAGGAGCCTGTTTCCCGGCCTGACGCACTGAGAAGACGCTGTCATCCCTGCACGCAGAGAGTCCAGCTTCCAGTGATCTGACTTCCCTTGCGGGGTGTTGGAGTTCGTGTCTGGCAAAGAGATTCCTACCTCTCTCATTCTTCAGGTATGGAGCTGACAAGAACCTAGAGGGACTCTTGGCATACTAGGCATACTAGACTTAACATACTCTTAGTATACCATAGTAAGGAATACTTCACCTACTTCATACCTCTCCCTACACCTAGGTTAGGTTAGGTACATTGGGGTAGAACTAGATTAGAAATGCATTGTATGAGTACTCGCATTTTTAGTCTGTGTTATTTATGTAAATGCATATGTACTAAAAGATAATGCTATCGCAGTATTATTTATTTCTACTGCTCACACTATACATTATTTATTTCGCATACTGTCTTGTGATCGTAACAGCACATTTTACTTACACCAGAAACAAGACTGTTCAATAAATCTTTTATTGAAACGCCCGTCTATTCTTTCTGTGTAACTTTGAGGAAAACTAAGCATGCACGATTGAGCTGAGTGAAATAGTTATCTATTGTTTCCACGACTCTGGGACACATTCTGATTCTAAAGGGGAAACAAAGTGGTCATGTTTTGCGGCTGCCAGAAACTACTCCCTTCTTGTTATCCAAGGAGTTTCTAGTGGCCTCTGAGCTAGCTGGCACAAGTAATTAAGTTTAATATACTCGATAGGGACATACTGACCTTAGTCCTATGTCAAACCTATAGGATATATTATTCCAATGCGCAGAGCCCATTAGGGAAATAGGAGCTACACTACAGTTGAGGGTGGGAGCGAGTGAGGTGACGCTCACGGTGAATTGCTATGTATAGGTAGCCTCATGTCCACGCAGATGCATACTTTGCCCGGCTGCTTTGGTTTCTTCTTCACCATGATTGGGGACATCCATGGGGTTGGCCCAGTGAACTTTTCAATGATCCCTGGTTTTTCAAGCTTGTCTAGTTTGGTTTCAACTTTTGGCCTCAAATGGAATACTACCCTCCAATGGTGCAGTGCTACAGACTGGATAGACTTGTCAAGGTGTAGCCGTACCACTTTGTCTTTCATGCACCCAATTTGAGAACTCAGCAAGGATGTTGGTTAGTTCTTCCGTGTGTATCTCGATGGTAAACTTGACAAGTTCCAGGGATATGGCCATGCTGCTGCTGCTCAGGAGCTTGTCCTTCCCAAACTGGTGTCTACCTTTGTGCTGCCATGCGAAACCTTGGCCTTGAACTTTCCTGGCATGGGTAGAGGTCTCGTTTGTCCATATGAGAAGACCTAGATCTTGGCCTGGGTCAGTGGGGCCTGGCTCGGTTTGGCTTTGTACGTGTCTGCCACCATGATGTCTATTGAGGCGACTGGATTGATGATTGCTGTAAAGGGGCTATCCCCTATTTGAATGCTGCATTGCGGCAGTGATCAATGGGTGTTCACGGTGTCACCGACCATGAAATACATAACATAGCATATGTTCTGCACCATCATCGTTCATGTATTCTACAGCTTCCTGTTCTTCAATGATGGTGTGGATGAACTCTTTGGCCTTTTTACCATAGATGATCGTCACACTTTTGCAAAGTGGCACGTCCCACATTCAGCACACTTCTTTCCTCTCGCGGGGCAGTCCGTCGGCTTGTGGATGCATCCTTGGCAATATCCACACATTCAGGCAGCTTCTGATGTCCTTTTAGGCTTTTCCAGAGATTTTTTTTTTTGTCGGATTGCATTCACAGGTTCCGTCTTGGCGGTCCAGTGTAGTGTAGTGTAGTGTGAGCCTCTTCCTTTCGAGAGCTCTTTTGACAGGTTGATCATGACAATGTCCTATAGGGACTTGTTGAATTCTTGGAGAATGTTTTCCCTTAATTTAGTCGAGGCATACTCTTGGATGATCTGTCCACGAAGTTCCTCTTCTTTGTCCGCGAACCCACAGATACTGGCTAGTTCTTTCGGCCGGCAATAGAAATTGTGAAGGGATTCGACTGCCTCCTGTCGAGCCTGTCTAAATATAAACTGTTTGGAGTCCTGGTTAGCTATAGGCTTGAATTTAGCATTTAGGGCTGCGACTAGGGTGTTATATGTTTTGGCTATTGCCTCAGTGAGTTTTTTGTAGATATTGTGGATCCCTTTTCGTCCTAGATGAAGCTGGAGGGCTCTCTTTCTCTCTGCTGGTATGTCAGTGGCCTCAAAATACAGTTTCAGGTGCTCCTCTCAGTCCATCCACTTGGGCGCCTGTGTCGACGGGGCACCCTTGATGACAAATGGCTCTATTGCCAGTACACCAGCCATGGTGACATGAGGCTAGTCTTCTGTAGTTGTGCCACTAATGGCCTTGGTTGCAAACAACTCAGAGGCACGCAAGTGCCACAGTGCTATTGATTCTTAATGCTGTCGTCCACAGTGTGTAGGTGGGTGTGTGCCAATCCCTGGCTGTGAGGCTCGTGGCCGGGCCCACCCCGTCCTGCAAACCTCAATCTTGAGTGCCCACCTGTCAACCCGAGGCAGCGAGCCTGCTGTAATTGCGTGACCGGGTGGGCATCAGGCACAATACGAGCACCATCCCTGGAGTTGTCTGTTTGGGTGGCCACCAGTCCTGTATTCTGCATCAAACAGGAGGACGTGGTCTTGTCTTGCTTCTAAGTGTGGCACGAGCACCGCCGGCTGCATAAATGCCAGGCGGTGGCCGCACTCAGTGCATTAGCCCACTTGTGAGCTGTGGAGTTGGCTGGTACATTGGCTTTTTATATATAGATTCCTGGCTTAAACCCTTATGTTTCTCTCTATCCTTGGCATGACTATCTAGAAGGAGCCGCGTAGGCTTGCATGCTGTCCTTCCATCACTCGCTCCCTACTCTTCGGCACGAGCACCATCGGCGGTATAGAGAGCTGGTCAGTCGCCACTCGGGGTAAGAGGAGATTTACTGGGGGTATTATGCTATTATAGTGAGCATGGGCACTCACAGCCTCATCACCACTGTAGTGTCCTACTGGGCTGGATCACGCGCTAGGCTGATAATGCGCCACTCGGTAATAACCACAGAGAGACACAATGTGCACCTCCCGAGTGTGGTGTAGACTGCCTCCTTCCACCCCACCTCTTTCTTTTATTAACTCTCCCATGTCACAGTGGGTGAAACCAAAGGATCACTGAGGGCGGGGGGTGGGGGGGGTTCCTCCAAATGCACTACCCGTGCATGTGGTACCCCCCTGAGTGATGTGTTCTCTACCGCTGTGCACTACACCCCAGTATGTGATCATCATTTTTATATTCTTTTTTTCCACTATTGGGAATCTATATATAAAAAGCCAATGTATCAGCCAACTCCACAGCTCGCAAGTGGGCTAATGCACCATCCTTCATCCATTGGACATGCCCTGTCTAGCACATATGGCCATCAACAGTGGGAAGACATTGATGAGTTTATGCAACACTTAACAGAACAGTACCAAAAAGAGGGCGAAGACTCTCACCTAGGGAGATAAGACAATCACAAATACCTATCTGGAATCCTTTTTGTAGCTGCAGCTTTTCAACATACCCAACAGTTGCCCGCTTCTTTGGAAGATCCCGCACTTCTAGTTGTATTAGTCTGAGGTGCTCCCCCTTGCTCCTTTATTTTTCCAGTGTAATGTGGGGTATTTTTTCCAATTTGTGCACTAGCCATGTCTTATAATGTTCAGTACCCTATTGTTGGAGTAATCCTTTGCCATTCCTGAAGAACACCTCCCAATAACTGTTAAATGCTGGGGCTATTTGTGTGTAAGTCATTTTTTAGATGGGCAGATCCCCTTGCTTTTGCTCTAAACTAGTGTCTCCCATGTGTCGGTTGTTGCCATCTGTTAGGTGCAGAGCTAGCCTTAAACACAGCGAAGGCCTTTCGATTCAAACGAGAATTTGTCACTGATGGAACAAGTGCATCTTTACCAGACATCCCAGTCTCTGACACGAAGAATTAGGATGAAGATGTTACAAATGACAGCATCATACGCTCCCCTAATACCTTTTGCCAGGTTACATATGAGTCCCATACAGTAATTACTCATGGGTCAATAGTCACAGGCGATGGTGTTTGGGCGATCTAGTAGTTATCATGAGGTAATTGCAGAAGGAGCTACAGGGATGGACAATAGACAACATGGCAAAAGGGAGGGACTTTAAGCAACCAATCCTCATAGTAACCATCACAACAGATGCATCTCATGCAGGTTGGGGTGCAGACATCGGGACTACAAGTTAAGAGGATGTTGGACACAAAAAGAAACAGTCAAACACAAAAATTTGTTGGAACTAAAGAAAGTACTTCTAACATTAAAGGCATTCCCCAAAGATGTGGCAAGAAATGTGGAGCAGGTCCAAATTTACAACAACAATGCAATTAAATAAAATGAATGAGAGAGCACATTCACCAAAATGGCATCTTGGTGATGAGCATAATAACAGCAGACAACCAGAGAAGAATGTTATATCATGCTAATGGTCTGCTTAGCAGAAAAAGAGAGTCTTGGTTACCTTCTCAAAAGAAGAATGGCATATGATTCATTTTATCCCAAAAGGAATTTTATTCCACAACTTTTGACCCAGCTTGGAGCGAAACCTTCCCCCCCTGGTCTTACTAATATGAGGAATAGTAAAATGTAATGTGAGTGTTTGGCAGCAAGACGCTGAGGGCTTGTAGTGATTAGAGCGAAGCACAAGTGAAGATTTCTCCATGCCACAAATACACTTTATGCATGAGACATAATGTCGTGAAGATCACTCTTTGATTCATTGGAAGCTACCACAGTGCTCTGCAGATCTTTGAGAAAAGTTCAGATACATAAATAAACCGCAGGTTGATTAAATGGCAAACTGCTACCACCTGCGAATGGAGTTGAGTGGGAGCGAAAGTCAGTATCTTCCTAAGGATTCTCAAATAGGAGAAAAAAACAGATGAAACAGATTTTGTGTGAATGAACAGGGAAGCACAAAATAATATGCCCTGTCCAGGATAATGCAGGACATCTGGGTCAATATTATCAAAAGCGCATCAGGGGTACAGAAGGGGCTGCAGACACATGCATTGCCTTTTCCATAATGCAGATTGTGCTTGCACACATGTAGCCCTGACGTGATCTCAAGGAAGCATTCCCTCATTTGTATAGCTGCATGACGCCATGCAAAAGAGAAAATACTTTGCCTCTGTGCATGCACTGTATTCTAGAAGCATGAACAGAGGGCAGCAGGCAACTAGAGGGCATACCAGCTGTGCGCCATATAGAAGAGGCACACACTGGGTGTGCTCCCTGAGGGCTCCACTTGGATGGGGGAAAAGGGGTTCAATGGACCCTCTAAGACATCCCTGTATAGGCTCTGCACTCGCCTGCATGAGGATCTCTGCCCTCTTTAATTTGCAGGCCAAAATGCCACCTGCACAGTGAAACATGGGTAGGCTGTTTTAAATAGAAAGTCCTTTCACTAACATATCCTGATCCCAGGGCAGGTGCACGTTCACAGCTGCACTGGGGTCAGCGCGATCATTGTTATAGGGCGCACTGACACAGTCTGCATCTGGTGCCCAGTTAAAGGTGTGTTGCGGGCAGACTGGAACAGGTGTTCTAGCTATAATATGGGCTCTGGAAATGAGCATGATAACACACCTTTCACAAAGGCAAAACATAGAAGTACATGGGCTTAGGCGACAAGAAGGGATCTCTCAAGAATGGAAGCAAGGGGGGGCGTGGCCAACTGCCAAGGGAAATGGCCGCACGGTAGCCTAGCTCCATTGCGCCACTCCCGATCAATCCGTATTGAAGCATCTTGCCCCGGTCAAAATCGCATGGGGCTGTGCCCACCAGGCCCTGGTATCGTGCCCATTAGCCGTGCGGAGGATCGCCTCGATCGGAGGCGTCCGAAGGAGTGAAAGACGGCCTGAGCAGTGCAGCGGCTCCAGCGGATCTGGGCGTGCCCCGTCGCTCCCCGGCTGTGCATGCTAATCTGCACCGTGGTCGCGGCATGGTGTGTGGGCCGTCGCCTGGACTGAGGAGGCCGAGCGGCGATTCCAGTATCGGCTACATTGGCGGTGAGTGCGCCGCTCCTGCCACTGGCTCTGTAACAAGCTAACTGACTTCCTGTGTGCCCCGAGTGCTGGAGTGCCCCGCGGGACGTCGGCGGCCCGCACGTCCCATCTTTGCAAGTGGCGGCTTGATCGGGGCTGGCTCTAAAGACATTCCGAGCAGCGTACCGCCCGGAGGGTTCCCGGGGGACACGGGAGGAATATTAGCCATGCATTAGCGCATCGCGCCCGGCCCATTCCCTGCCCTGGGCCTCGATAACGTGGGACGGTGCACCGTGGTAGTGAAGCACCCGGCGCCGGCGCCGCATATGAAGTACCGCATCACAGCAGTGAACTGGGCCTAGGGTGTGGGCTTTGAGTCCAATTGTGGACGGCTGGAGCACCTGAGGGACGCACTGCAGGAGCGAAGTGTGGCCCTGTGCCCGCACTCACTCGACGGCCCCGACGTGGGGGAACAGCCTGGGGGGCCCTGTTAATTCAACATTCCAGGCGGCGGGGGCGGCGGCTCCGCCCGAACAAGGCCTATCACCATTCCACCTACCAAGAGCATTGTGGCCGGATAATCTCTCTGCAAAGGGGGGGGAGTTGGAGTCCAGCTCACACCTCAACCAGGGTCGTCTGGTGTTTCGCAGTCGAGGCTCTCCGCTGTGCTGCACGCTGGCCAACTGCTATCAACCCCTCCTGGTTCCTGGTTTTTTTTTCCTCCCCCCCTCTCTTTTACCGGTGTGGGACTCCTTTGTGACAGTGCTATTTTACGGCCTGGGCCCTGCTGGCGGAAACCGACAGGCCGGTGTGGGCTCGTACTCACGGCAGGCAGCGGTGAGTAGCTGGCACGGCTCGGCCCCTTCTCTGCTATATTGCACCCACTGGCAGCATCATGGCGAGTGGCCGCAGCGGCCGAAGCGCGTTGCAAAAAAAATTGGACAAATACGCTTGGCAGAAGGGCCAGGATGAGGCACAGGCTAATCCCAAATCGAGTGGGGATCCACCAGACCCCACGTTGCAGGACATCTTAACCGCCATAACGACGGTGCGTACCTCACTGGAAGCCCGCATTGATACAGTCGCCACGGAGGTCTCCTTGATTCGAGCGGACATGAGGAAAATGTCTGACCGCATCGGTGCCGTCGAAAGCACCGCCAAAGAACTGTTGAACGATACGGACCTGCTCAAATGCCATGTGGCTGACCTTCAAACTACGTAGGAGGCAATGGCCCTTCAACTCGAAGACTACGAAGGCCGCATGAGGCGTAATAACGTACGTATCTTGGGGGTGCCGGAATGGGCCGAGGGACAGGCGGCCAACCTCTTTGTCGAGGAACTGATACTCCAAAAACTCCAGCCGAGGGGTCTCTCCAAATGTTTTTCCATTGAACGAGCGCACCGAGTCCCCGGGGGTAGGCTCAAACCTGGTGCGCCTCCCCGGCCTCTCCTGGCTAGAGTGTTTTACTTTCGGAATAGGGACGCCATACTCCAGACTGCGAAGGCGGCCCCACCGCTGGCGATAGACAACAGCAAGGTCACCTTCTTCCCAGACTTCACCCTGCGAGTTCAGAAACAGCGTCGCAGCTTTCTGGACGTGAAGCGTGCGATGAGGGACCAAGAAATCAAGTACGCTATGCTGTTCCCTGCTAACCTACGGGTTGAGTCGGAAGGGAAATTATGGTTCTTCACTAGACCCGAAGACGCATGGGACTGGCTCGAAGGCTGGCGGACTGTTGGTAAACGTCCCCATAAACCTATGGGAGATAATGGTAAGGCTGGCAGACAACACCAGCGGCAGGGGTCCCCGCCAGACGGTGGCTCGATGACGCAAAGTCCGAATGGATAGAGGTCGGTGGTCGGCAAGTGCGAGAGACTGCCCTTTGGTTTAAATGACTTCTTGAGTGCGAATTTGATAGATGCATGTTGTTTTAGTATTCACCGCCTCTTGCACGTCCTCTAGCGTGCTAGAGCTCATATAAGTCCGGTTCTATGCGGTTGTGGGTTTCCTGTAGCCACGGCACTGCACTCTTTTGACTATTGATGAATATTACTTAATGAGTCTGACTTGCAAAATATGGGGTTGAATGCCGGGGATGCTAATGTCTTCACGAAATGATGCCCCAGGGAGTGGGGTTGGATCACGTTCTCGATACTATTGAGGGTGGGCGACAGGCACTCTGCAAGTTGGGGGTGGCGGGTGGTTCTGAACCCGTTATGCAGGGAGGCAGGGTGGGGGGTGGGAGCTGGGTGTTGGGGGAGGGGGAGTTTGTTCCCATTCTTTTGTTTTTTGCATTTATGCAATAGTAATGTTTATTGTCTTTTTCATTGATGGGTCAAGTCGTACTGTGCAGCACTTCACCTCCTTTGTGACACGGTTTGTCCACACTCGGGGTTCCAGTGCACCACCATGGGAGGTGCAAGAAGTAATTCTGGAGGAGTCCATGGGTCCATTGGTAGATTCTATGACCACACGGTCTGATCTCCTGACGCACTGCATGCCCGCATGCATCCCCTACCCCCGCTGTCCAGACATGAGCATGCCCCTTGTCTCCTGTCTCAACATTCCTCACCAACCTATACACACATGGGACCTCACTTAGCTCTTAAATTCCTCACATGGAACGTTAATGGCTTGGGAGACAAAATTAAGCGGGGCATAGTTCTCCAGTACCTGAAGCACCAGGCACCAGATATTGTCCTCCTCCAAGAGACGCACTTGGTTGGCAACTCGTGTGGGACATTGAATAGATGGGGATATCGTTTGGTCGCTCACTCAGGGTTTACTTCGGGTTCACGTGGGGCCGGTGTGCTCCTGCTTAGGGGTTGTCCATTTATGATACGCAGGACTTGGTCGGATGAACAGGGCAGATATGTGGCGCTCTCTGGCACCTGGGAGGGGCAGACTCTCAATGTAATATCCGTATATGTCCCCCCTGGGCTGCAGCGTCCCACGCAGCGAGATCTTGGAGCGCTCCTGCTTGATTTGCCCTTAGGGCTATTGGTGCAGGGGGGAGACTTTAATCTGACTGTAGACGGCTCCAGGGATCGCCTCCCACTTTGCAGGGACCCCCCCGGGGGGGTCTCAATTGACTGAGTTCCTGGCCGCTGTAGGCTTAGTGGATATCTGGAGATGGCTTAACCCTACCAACGCACAATTTACATTTCACTCTGGGGCTCACAATAGTCAATCGCGCATTGATCACGTGTTCACACACGCCCAGGATATACATGTTTTCACTGACTCTAGATGCCTCGCGCGTGGAGTCTCTGACCATTCCCCCGTCCTCACGACGCTCACACTCGGACTACCCAAGCGTCGCACTACCCTCACTATAAATCCCTGGGCACTTAAAGTACCACACATTAGGGAAACACTGCTCACAGAAGCTGACTATTATTTTAAGGAAAATGTGGGGTCGGTCATCTCAGCCCGTATGTTGTGGGAGGCGTTCGGTGCCGTTATGAAAGGCAGAGCCCTGGCGCTGATGGTCGGGCATAAAAGGGAACTTACTAAGCGCATAACGGAACTCGAGGAGGAGATCCTGACCAAGGAAAAAGCCCTGGCTTGTACCCCTGATCCTGATGCGCCACACTCGTTAGCGATGGTGCGCCTTGACTATCACCAACTTTTGATGGAAGCGGCCAAAGCAAGATATAACACCACTCGCCATAAGATATATGAGCATGGTGAACGGACGGGTAAACTTCTGGCCTGGTTGGAGAAAAAAGAACAGCTATCTAGGTGGGTTCCCTCAATACGTGGGACCAATGGCGACATGATCACTGATCCCCAGCAGATCGCCGAAACGTTCGCTTCTCACTTCTCATTGGTATATACGTCCTCCGAGACGTCCCAGTCCTCCATGGCGACGGACCTCCTGTCGACCATTAAAGTAGCCTGTCTGTCTACACAAGACAGAGACTCCCTGGAGAGCGACATTACAGAGGCCGAAATCCAGAAAGCAATTCAAGATGTGTGCTCCGGTAAAGCCATGGGACCCAACGAGCTCCCAATAGAATTCTTCAAGCCAATGGCTTCCAAACTCTCTCCCCACTTATTGCAAATGTATGCCGAAAGCTTTGACGTCAGGGTCCTACCTGCTGACGTTAGGACGCCTCCATTGTGGTCATTCACAAACCGGGCAAACCACCAGATGATTGTGGAGCCTATCGTCCCATATCACTCCTCAAGGTTGAGGCGAAAATCTTAGCTTAACTATTGGCCAACAGGCTCATTCCCTACATTACCGAGATAGTACACCCGGATCAATTCGGGTTTATGCCAGGGAGGAACACAGCCTTGAATTTAAGGCGGTTGCACGGGGTCCTGGGCAGGCGTGACGCGATCAGGGAGGACGCGGCTCTGCTGTCATTGGACGCATCTATGGCGTTCGATACCATCGAGTGGGACTTTCTTTTTGCAGTACTGACAAGGATGGGATTTGGACCTAACTTTATCAAGTGGATCCAACTGCTCTATGGCCAACCGACCGCTCATGTGACAGTTAATAACCACCTCTAGGCAATTCCCGTTGCCGAGGGGCACCAGACAGGGGTGTCCTCTGTCGCCCCTGCTCTTTGCCCTGGAGCTAGAGCCATTGGCTGTTTGGGTCAGGGGAGACCCTGAGATCAGGGGGCTGAGATGGACGGAGGATCACGAAGACCGTATTTCATTATATGCGGATGACATTCTCCTATATTTGGCCTCGCCCTCGCGGTCCCTCCGCAGGGTCCTCCATATATTTCATATTTTTGGCGCCCACTCGGGGTATGCAATTAATTGGACCAAGTCCCAACTCTATGTGTTGTGGGGTGCACCGCCATACAACCCTAGGGGCTACGATATACCAGTGGCATCCCAGGGCTTCAAGTACCTCGGTATATATATTACACCAAATCCGACTTTATTCTATGAATCAAACTTGCTAGTACCCCTGACTCGACTTCGATCCGACGTTAAGCATTGGCGATCCCTCCCCCTTACCCTCCTGGGATGGGCGGCAATGTTCAAGATGTTGGCGCTGGCGCGTTTCCTCTATGCATTGCAGAACACTCCCAATGCGATTCCTGACACTTATTTTGCCAGTATCGACAGCGTGGTGCGGGGGCTGCTGTGGGATGGTCGGGCCCCACGCATAGCCATGAGAAAACTGACTATAGGATGGTATGATGGGGGTATTGCACTACCTGACATGCGGCTTTATTATCAAGCGTCCCAGTTCGTTGCCATCAATAAATGGGTACATGGGGAATACGATGACCCCAATTTTCGTACAGATCATTGGCTTTTGGGACAGGGGGATACAATAGGGCACTTTACACACACCCTCGCAAGCTTAACCTCACGGGACCTACTGCTTGCACAGTGGAAATCTGGCATGGAGTAAATCGGAAATGGGGCTGGCATAATAAACTTACAAAAGCCACACCGCTCTGGGAACCAGACATAATGGGTCAGCTCAGCAAATGCCCCGGGTTCGACAGGTGGGACATGATAGGCATCTCGACAGTGGGGGTCATGTGGGTGAAGGGAAGACTGGCCACTTTTGCAGACCTACAGACCAAATATCAATTAGCGCAAACCGAGACATTCAGGTATCTACAGATTAGCCACGCAGTCACAGCTGCCTTACCCAAGGATGTCCCTCTGCCTGAGTCCTCTCCGCTGGAGGACAGGTTGATACTAGACCCTTTGCCTAAAAAAAGCCATATCCCTCACATATAAAAAGCTGTTAAATAATCACCCGGACCCCATGCTGCGCCTGCGGCAACACTGGGAGACAGACCTGGGGGAATTAGACGAGGAGGATTGGCGTGATGCTTTGGCTTCTCCTCGAGAAGTGGCTATCCCCATGAGACTGCACCTGGTCCAACTGAAGATTCTCCACCGTGTATATTTAGATGCAAAGATTTGGGCCAAATTGGGTAGAAGAGCTGACCCCCTGTGTCTCCGGCAGTGCCGACAACCGGGAACCTTCTTTCATATCCTATGGGACTGCTTAATAGTGCGACAATACTGGAACAGGGTTACAGAGCAGATGTAGAGAGCGGGTGGCAAGACTCTGAAGGCCTCCCCCGAGTTGTGTCTCCTAAATGTATGGGATGCCACAGATTTAACACAAACAGAGAAAACGTGGGCCTCACTGGGGTGGGCCATCGCCAAACGTAATATTGCGCAGAGGTGGGGGATGGGGGAGGCCCCGACCATGCGGGATTGGGCGGTCGACATGGATAGGGCAATGATTGCTGAGAAGGATGTATTCAAGCATAGGGGGTGCCCTAGGAAATGGGACCACAAATGGGGGAAGTGGAATAGATATAGAGGCAATATCTGTTTATCTCCTACAGTTGAATTACAGCGTGCACGACATGCATTACTGGATCTCCCTGATCTCGATCATGTGCCCACACCCGGAACTGAATAAGGTGATTGCTCAATTGCTAAGTGCCAACTGGCGTGCGTATCAGGTTTGCACACTTGATCATCTATGTAATGGCCACATGGTGGATGTACTGGACATTCTTGCTATGATTAACCGGAAGGAAGTGTATTGGACTTTTCAGGAGCCATCTGCACTGCATTGTGTAAAAGTATACTGTAGACCCAATTATTGTCTTGTCATTGCCTTATGTTTTTCTTTTCTTTTTCTTAATAAAAATTGTTTAAACAAAAAAAAAAAGAATGGAAGCAAGATCCAGGGGTGGCAGACACAATCTTCTGAACCTAGGAAGAGCCTTGAAAAGATCAGTTCACAATACATGTAAACACTAAGGGGCAGATTTACAAGCCCCTTGCGCCACTTTTGCGTCACTTTTAACATGGGAAAAGTGACGCAAAAGTGGCGCAAGGGGCTTGTAAATCTGCCCCTCAGGGCCTAACTTCACATTCAGGTTTCCACACCACCAAACCCAAGGAAACACACTATTGCTAAACTGGTGAGGGGACATTTTCCCTTGCCTTTCTACTAATCCCACAGACACCAGTAGTGATCAACAAATGCAGGTAAGCATGACAGTGATTCTGGTAGGGCCAGAATGGACCCAACAGGCTTGGTGTTCACATCGTAATGAGACGGCAAACAACAAATGATAAAGAAAGTGTTTTTCCAAAATCCCCTTAATTTACAAGTGTGTCACGTATTACCAGCCAGCCTCAGCCTGGCAGCTCAACTCTGGAATTAATTGAATTTGGCCCTCTAGGCCTAACTGACAGATGTATGGAGGTGGTTAGGGAGGCAAGATACCCTATCACACGGAGCTGCTGTCCAGCTAAGTAAACCAGAATTATACACTGGTGCACTAAAGGTAAACCAATGAAACTTAAGACTCAGGGATTTATGATCCAAGAGCCTAACTATATGGAAGTTGACAGTGTTTCAACCTTATAGTGGATAAAAAGGTCCTCATCAGGAGGTGGAGGGATAAGGACATTGGAAGGATGCGGATAAGGTATGGAAAACTATTTGGGTAATAAAAAGGCTGGTAAAAAAACACCAATTATTTGTGAAAAAGGAGCTGATTAATTGTGGGCCAATTGGCCCCAAGAAAAACACTATCTGGTGATTCTGCTGAAAGACACACAGCTTCAGCAGTAGACAATGAATGAAACAAGAGGCGACGATCAATGATCGAGGGTAAAAATATGATCCTGTATGAGTGCCCATGTGTGCTTCACCTACACTTCATTCATGCTTATGAAAAAAAAAAAGTTAATTATCTGTAACAATAGATTTGCAGCTTGAAGGTCTTCTATAACAAACAATCAGCCATTAGTATGACCTTGCAGTGTTGTCTAGGTGCCTATGACATGATTTCAAGGTTTCCATCAGAAGCCGGATTCTGAGTTGTCCTGTAATATGTTTTGTGTATTGTGTTCTTGTCTGTGATATGAAATCCTGTTTTATTGAATGAGTTAATAATGTGAGACATTTTTCACCCACTTAGGACAAAAGGCCTAAGCAGAGTCTCCTTCTGCTAGGTCCCAAAATCAAACGTAGGAATGGGCTGATTTGATTGAAGTAAACCTTGCATTTAAAAGTGATCGGGCTGGACGCTGTGAGGTCAGTCGAGAATATTATTTCCTTCAAAGTTTGGAGACATAGGGATACTTCATCAGAGTTCACTAAAATGAAATGATTTAACAATAGGCATGTGTAAATTGAAGATGAACTGAATAATTTGTGAGTATCTCTGAAAGATAAGACATCCTGCCATAAAGTGGGCAAGGAAGGATTACTGGAAAATGAAGACACTGCAGAGTTTCCTAAATATTGTGAATTAAAGAGCTACGGCAAGATAAAACTAATCTGGTGCATGCTTTCATGTCCTCATCAGTTGTGCTAAGCACAAACTTGAACTGTGTTAGTACTTGCAGGGTGTGATAATGAATGTGTGGGTGTAAAAGTCCATCTAAAGGGTTGTGACTTTTATCACCTCAGTACACAAAGGTCTATCATGACACACCGGGGCAATGGTCCTGTACCAAGTGGAAGCCTGCAGAAGAGTACCACACACAATCCAGCTCCTTCACCTCCTCCTCCCCTCTTACAGGAAGCATAAGTACATGTGTGTGATGGAACTGTTGACCAGGAGTGTCCACTGGAGATGAAGGAGGGCATGGAGATGCATAGCAGATTTTGAGCATATCCTTATAAAATAAATGTATCTGAATTTAACTCATTTATATAGATGGTGGGCATCCAGGCGATCTGTGCATTGATCTTTGTTGAGCCTTTTATGTGCTATTAAAATCATGTACATAATCCACAATGTTCTCATTTGTACATAGCTATAGCATCAAATGCAGCCTACTTCTCTACTATTTCTACCAAATGGTTCGGCATGTCCTCAACAACGCGATGGTAGGGATTCTATTTAACAAGATGACGGAGATTCTGATGAACTCAATGACCATGGTACTAATGTGATTGTATTCAGATTTGAACTTCTAAATTATATTTCACTTTCTGCATGATTCAATGTGTGGTATTTGATATATCTTCTTATTTATTTACATGTTTTGTAAAGTACTACATACAGATGAGAACTGCTAAAGAGTGCTTTGAAGTAGATATTTGGGGATTTTGAAAGCAGAGAGGCTTGATGTTGGGTTTCCAAATCTTACCTGATATCACATGAAACAGATAGAGGATTGTCTATTATGTTATCAGAGACATCCCATGATCACGACCCAATAAATCCTTGTGGTCCTTAGGCAAGGAGAATGTGTGCTAGGCATGTAATAGAACCTACCAGGCATTTTGATTTACTTTTGTGAGTCTAGCAGCTTCAGTCAACTCCAAGTGCGCACATTCAAGAAATCCTCACTGATATTTTTAGGGCTTTATTTGCAGGCAGTTTTACTGCACAATATATGTATAAAATAATCCCAGAAATCAAAATTAATTTAGCAAAAGCACAGAATGTGAAAAATAAGACAACAGACAACATATTTTAAGGCTCCCTAAAAGCATAATCTTAGCATCAATGCTTTGCCATTCAATGAGGGTTCGGTATTTAGGTATAGTCATTGGAGATGCACACCTGAACTTCATTTATTTTCCAATCCACAGCCCCTCTCTCGAGACAGAGCCAAATTATGTCTCTATGAAAGGTTTGTTATGAGATGGTGGCCTTGATGTGGTTACATGAGGAACTACGCTGCTCTCTGCTTATCCTAAAATCAAACACCCGCTCTCACCCTGAGAGGGCTGATACCAACCAATTTATACCATCCAAGCCATTTATTTTGAGGAAAATAAGCCTTTTGGCTTATGATGTCAAGAGTAAGAAATGGCACGAGGATTCATTTACATACTCATGTTAAAGCCTGAAGCTATTATTCCTTTTCCTAAGCATCAGCCATTTACATGAATGCATAAATATTTGAACTAGAAGCATGCTACCGAAATTTATAATAAATTTAACCCACATTATTGCACTTTAATGAACTTAAATGCATAAACTCTTGCAAATGAATTAAGATTTATATATCCGGAGGCCTCAATAAGCAAATGCACAATATAGGGGGCTTCTAGGAGACAGAAGACGAAATATACAACAGGTCCAGGGAGGAGGGCAGGAAATCATAAGAAATCAGGTAGAGATAATGGGGAATGTAGCATACCTCCAGAGAGATCCTCTGGCTCGTGATGATAAAGCTTTGATGGTGGCTAGTGCAGCACCATATGAAGACCAAACCAGTTGAGGGTTGTGTTAGGCAATTGTCATGTGTGAACTTATATATATATATTTTATGCATGTTTAATAATGCTAATATGCGTTATTAGCCATGATGCCTTTTAACATAATCTATATTTCTATGTTTATGGATTGGATAATGGGTTAATGTATTGGTCTACATAGCATAAGATTGGTAGGCTTATATTTAAGTTTTCACTTAATGTCACTTATTCTTCATTTCAATCAAGCTAACAGATAGTCTACATGTATAAAATTATATAAAAAAAGATCAGCACGCCCCAACTCATATGTACAAATAATATTGTCAGCTGTGTTGCTCGGTTTCACATTAAATCTTCATTCAGACTTAGTGCATAGACTCCATTTAATTTTTCTTTAAAATGTTCTTTTTATTCACATCTTCTCTTTCCATAAAAACGTTTCTTCAAAAGTAGTCTAAAACAGCCAACACGTTTCGTCTCCTACACAAGACTTCTTCAGGGCTTACTGAGTAGGTTTCCTGGTATGGATCGACATACCCAGTAACCGGTCTGGTCTGTTAGTACGTCCTAAATCCGTCTTTCCCCCTTGAATAGGTAATCGTATCTGGTTCACAAAATGGAGCAACATCCCAATGCAAAGACTCAATGATTTAAAGAGCCAAGAGGATCGGTCCTGCCCTGTCTCTTCCTGGTGCGTATCCCATTTTTCTGCTCATGTTCTAATGGCTAAGTGGGTATTTTTCTATAATCTCCTGTGTCCGTGGCGATCACAGGCTAATTGTGATAGTATAAGTTCCTTGCTGACATAATTCAAAAGATGCAATGGCTTTTGCTTCCTAGCTCCACATAATTGAGATTTGAGCATTGTTATCAGTTGTGTTTTACAAAAGACAGGATCTGAGCACATTAGCACTCTTTGCTCCCTAGCCTCCAGAGTGGGACAAAGGTATGAAATACTCTGGTAACTGGTGTGGGGCAGAGAGATAGACGGATTGCTGGAAGAGATGCTGTTAATTGGGGAGCCAGGTTGAGGCCTTCTGGTTTAAAGGAAAGCAGGTAATTTTACATGCCTCTAAATAACAATATATGCTACTAATAAGACTCTGTAAGCCAATTAAGGGTTTTTAAACTGACAGATTAGAGATATGTGATGATCAGTGTTTGGAAAATATATCATTTTCACTCATCTTATTTTTAATCTCTGAGGGATTCCTTATTATGCTGATAATTTCTATTCGCTGGATTTGCAGAAGAATAGGTAATAGTAAATACTATTTATAGTAAATGCTAATCATTACATAATATTAATATCAATGTGTATGTGGATTTAAGGTTGGGCACCCCTTATATTTCACCTGCGGGTGATTCACTGACAGATTATGGGGATTCTAAGCACCCTTAGGTCTGAAGAGCACTAGGCAGAAGGAAGGGTTAGAGATAACTAACTGTTTTTCTTTTCTATGGAAAGGTTACAGGATATTCTGAGGGCAAAGGAAGTCTACCTGGGTGTGATTACAAATTATTGGTTTGCCAAACTGATCAGACAGCACATTACGGTTGTTGTGCCCCATGCCTGTATGCCAATAAGAAGAGGTGGGTCTGTGGAGCTCTGAGGAACTTGACCCAGCCTAGACACAGGTATGCAAGGAGTTTGGTCCAGAGTGATGAGCCCTGTACATGACTGAACCTGCAAAAGAAAATCCTCAGCACACGAAAGTCATGTCACAATAATTATCAAAGTGCAGAATGTGCGCACGAATTCAGTACAGTAAATTAATTCTTGTTCTTTTCCTTTTATTCCTTAGATCTTCAGACAGCCGACACGTGTTTCGTCGCATACATGGGAAATGGTCCGGCGACTTTATCAAGGCTGCACAAAAAACAGATAAGATATACAACGTATCACCTAATACATCATTGGGTGTACATAACAGTCCTCCAAATTCACCCAGTAGTAGGTGAAAAAAGGATAGGCTAGGTAAATCTGTATACACATGCACAAGGTGTTGGACCCTAGATATTCTCATTAAGATGTTCCGTTTGATGTGAAGGATACACATTTATATCCAAACGACCAAGACAAAGATGAGATGAGAAACGAGTAAGAAATGTGATGAAAATTAATCTGCATAGAAGCTACTCCGAAAATTCAGTGAAAGACAAAGAGGTCAGTGTAGTTAGATTGCTATTTCAGGTGGGGAAGAAAATTTGGTGGGGAAGAAAATGTTGGCTCTGTGATAATAAAGGAGTTAAAAACCTATATATCCCAAAGTGGTGGTAGTGGAAGTGCGCGATAAATACCTATGTCTTCTTTATGTATAGGCCCTGTAAACAAACATGAACGGCATAGAGTGAGTACAAACAAAACGCCAGTCTCGTGGTGAAGATTATCTGATTATTAATAATTATAATCACCTACTTATATTGTGGTGATAATTCCAACCCACAAAGGGGGTTTCTGTTTCTAGCGACGTCCACTATAATCAATCAATCAATCAATCATGTCACTTATAAAGCGCACTACATACCCGCGAGGGTCTCAAGGCGCTGGGGGAAGAGGGGGGTGGTGCTGCTACTGATCGAAGAGCCAGGTCTTGAGGAGTCTTCTGAAGGCCAGTAGGTCTTGGGTCTGTCGGAGGTTGGTGGGGAGGGTGTTCCAGGTCTTGGCGGCGAGGTGGGAGAAGGATCTGCCGCCGGCGGTCGTTTTCCGGATGCGGGGGACTGTGGCGAGGGCGAGGCTGGTCGAGCGGAGCTGGCGGGTGGGGGTGTAGAAGCTGAGTCGTCTGTTGAGGTAGGCTGGTCCGGAGTTGTGGAGTGCTTTGTGTGCGTGGGTGAGGAGCTTGAAGGTTATCCTCTTGTTGACAGGGAGCCAGTGCAGGTCTCTCAGGTGGGGTGTGATGTGGCTGCGTCGGGGGATGTCGAGGATAAGACGTGCAGAGGCGTTCTGGATGCGTTGCAGCCGTCTCAGGAGCTTAGCCGTGGTTCCTGCGTAGAGGGCGTTTCCGTAGTCCAGCCTGCTGGTGACGAGGGCCTGGGTGACTGTTTTTCTTGTTTCGGTGGGGATCCACTTGAAGATCCTGCGGAGCATTCGGAGGATGTTGAAGCAGGATGAGGAAACGGCGTTGACCTGCTTAGTCATGGAGACGGTGGGGTCGAGGATGACCCCTAGGTTGCGTACGTGGTCGGTGGGTGGCGGGGCTGTTCCCAGTGATGTTGGCCACCAGGAGTCGTCCCAGGCTGAAGGGTTGGAACCAAGGATGAGGACCTCCGTCTTGTCCGAGTTCAGCTTCAGGCGGCTGGTCCTCATCCATTCGGCGACGGCCTTCATTCCTTCGTGGAGGTGGGCTTTGGCGGTGTGAGGGTCTTTGGTGAGGGAGAGGATCAGCTGGGTGTCGTCGGCGTAGGAGATGATGTTGAGGTTGTGCTGTAGGGCGACGTGGGCGAGGGGTGCCATGTAGATGTTGAACAGCGTTGGGCTGAGGGAGGAGCCTTGGGGTACGCCGCAGATGATCTTGGTGGCCTTGGATCGGAAGGGGCGAGGCGGACGCTTTGTGTTCTGCCGGAAAGGAAGGATGTGGTCCAGTCCAGGGCCTTCTCTTGGATCCCGGCGTCGTGAAGGCGTGTTCGTAGTGTGTGGTGGCAGACCGTGTCGAAGGCGGCTGATAGGTCCAGGAGGATGAGGGCTGCTGTTTCTCCGTTGTCTAGCAGGGTCCTGATGTCATCGGTGGCGGCGATGAGGGCGGTTTCGGTGCTGTGGTTGCTGCGGAAGCCGGACTGGGAAGGGTCCAGGATGTTGTTCTCCTCGAGGTAGCGGGTCAGTTGTTTGTTGACGATTTTCTCGGTGACCTTCGCGGGGAACGGGAGCAGAGAGATGGGTCAGAAGTTCTTGAGGTCCTTGGGGTCTGCCTTGGGTTTCTTGAGTAAGGCGGTGATCTCGGCGTGCTTCCAGCTTTCCGGGAAGGTTGCTGTCTCGAAGGAGATGTTGATTATTTTCCGGATATGGGGCGCGATGGCTGTACTGGCTTTGTTGAAGATGTGGTGAGGGCACGGGTCTAGCGGTGAACCGGAGTGGATGGTGTTCATGATCTCGCTGGTGTCCTCGTCGTTGATGTTGGTCCAGGAGAGCAGGCGGTTGGTGGTTGTGGGGGCAGTGGTCTCGGTGGTTGCCGGGGCGGTTGTGGTGTTGAAGCTGTCGTGGATGTCGGTGATTTTGCGGTGGAAGGAGGTGGCCAGTGAGTCGCACAGGTCTTGCGACGGCTGGATGTCGTTGGTGTTGGAGCTGGGGTTGGAGAGTTCCTTCACGATGTTGAAGAGCTCTTTGCTGTTGTGTGCGTTGTTGTCTAGGCGGTCTTTGAGTGAGGCCCTTTTGGCGGATCTGATGAGGTGATGGTGACTGCGGGTGGCGCTCTTGTGGGCGGCGTAGCTGTCCGCTGTCCGTTCGTGGAGCCAGATCTTCTCCAGTTTTCGGCATGTTCGTTTGGAGGCCTGGAGGTCTTCGGTGAACCAGGTGGCTTTCTTGCTGGTGTGGCTGTTGGGCGGATTCTTGAGCGGGGCGAGGGTGTTGGCGCAGTCGTCGATCCACTGTCTGAGGTTGCGGGCGGCGGTGTCGGGGTCGGAGGGTTCGGCGGGTGGGCTCAGGGCGAGGGTTGTGGTTAGCTGGTCTTCCGTGACTCTGCTCCAGCAGCGGCGAGGCATTTGTTCGGTGCGGTGGTGCGTGGTGGGCTTCCTGTAGGTGAAGTGGATGCAGTGGTGGTCAGTTCAGTGGGGTTCGGAGGTGTGGTTGAAGGAGACGTGTGGGCTTGCGGAAAAGATGGAGTCGAGCCTGTGGCCGGCGGCGTGGGTGGGTGTAGTCACGAGCTGTCTGAGTCCGAGGGTGGCGAGGTTGTCGATCAGGGTGGTGGAGTTGGTGTCCTTGTTGTTCTCGAGGTGGAAGTTCAGGTCCCCGAGGAGGATGTAGTCCGTGGAGGCGATGGCGTGTGTGCTGACGAAGTCAGCGATGGAATCGCTGAACTGTGGTCGGGGTCCGGGGGGTCTGTAGATGAGGGTTCCTCTGAGGGTGGTGTTGGGATCGGTGTGGATCTGGAAGTGCATGTGTTCGGCGGTGCTGAGGGTGTCGTCGGTGTTGGTTGAGACTCTGAGGGTGTTCCTGTGGACGATGGCGATGCCTCCTCCGACTCCGTTGGTGCGGTCCCTGCGGGTGATCTTGTATCCGTCCGGGATGGCAATGGCGATGTCGGGGGCTGAAGCGGGATTCAGCCAGGTCTCCGTCAGGAATGCGACGTCTGGGGAGGTTGAGTCGAGAAGGTCCCAGAGTTCGATGGCGTGTTTGCGGGCGGAGCGGGTGTTGAGGAAGATGCATCTGAAGTAGTTGGGTTCTTTCCTGGGCGGTGGTTTGGCGGGGCGGGTGCTGGCGAAGCTGCAGTTCCGGCAGGTGAAGGGCCCTTGGGTGCGCTTCGGGGTGGCCTGGTAGCAGGCGTGATCTTTTCCGGGGTTGAGTGCGTGGAGGGTGCTGGCGTCGTATCGGCGTCTGTTGATGTGGCAGGCGCGGGGGATGCCCGGACCAGGGGGTCTGGCGCTGCACAGCGGCCGCCATAAATGGGGAGGTGGGAGGGAGGAGCAGGGAATGGGGCAGCGAATGGGCAGTGAGGGGCGGGGCCGCAGGCGCAGCGGCGGGAAACAGGCACAGAAGGGAAAACGAGCACAATCAGGGCATCAAGGGGGCACAGAAAGGAAAAAAAAACGAGCACAATGAGGGGCAGCAAGGGGGCACAGAAAGGAAAAAACTAGCACAATGAGGGGCAGCAAGGGGGCACAGAAAGGAAAACGAGCACAATCAGGGGCAGCAAGGGGGCACAGAAAGGAAAAAACGAGCACAATCAGGGCAGCAAGGGGGCACAGAAAGGAAAAAAACGAGCACAATCAGGGGCAGCAAGGGGGCACAGAAAGGAAAAAACTAGCACAATGAGGGGCAGCAAGGGGCGCAGAAAGGAAAAAACGAGCACAATCAGGGGCAGCAAGGGGGGCACAGAAAGGAAAAAACAGAGCACAATCAGGGGCAGCAAGGGGGCACAGAAAGGAAAAACAGAGCACAATCAGGGGCAGCAAGGGGGCACAGAAAGGAAAAAACGAGCACAATCAGGGGCAGCAAGGGGGGCACAGAAAGGAAAAACGAGCACAATCAGGTACAGCAAGGGGGGCACAGAAAGGAAAAAACGAGCACAATCAGGGGCAGCAAGGGGGCACAGAAAGGAAAAACGAGCACAATCAGGGGCAGCAGCAGGGCACACAGACGGAGCTGTGTGGTGGGGGAGCGACCTACCAGTCAAGGTCAGGGGTTGTATATGTAACCAAAAGTCCAAGTGTATCACACAGTCCCAGATTCTACTCAAATTATCAAAGTTCAAAAGGTGCAGTTATCGTTAATCGTGGGATTGCCATGATAGCAATGTGTGACATGATGTTGTTCGGCCTCAGAGCAGTGCTTTATTTGTAAAAAAAAAACAAGTGCCAGGGCCCTCAGCAGATGGCCACTGCAGCTTGCACCACTCCCGGCCAGCACTGCCCATCACAGTTTCAGCACAGCTATTAACCATCACACTGCTACAAGTGTGACAATTCAGACTGTTCAAGGTCCCCAAAGCAATAGGAATGGTTTAGCAGCAGGTATTAGTTGTTTTAAATCTATATTGAGATAATAATCAACTGTTGTACTGCTCATCTTTAAATTACACAAACAGTGCCACCATGTGGCAGCTGTCATAAGTGCCGGTGTTGACAATTAAGTGCTGGTGCCAAGCACCGGAAACCACCGGCTCAAATTAAGCTCTAACCACCGGCTCAAATTAAGCACTGCCTCAGAGCCCAATCATTTGTCAACAATCAGGGCCATATGTGTACCGCTGAAAACTATCTCCTTGTTAGCGACGTATGTACAAGACGTCGCTACATGGCGATAGCTTCAAGGATCAGCGGTGAAAACTGCCGCTAACATTACTTGATGGCGATAGGAATTCCGGCGTTAGCGGGCGAAAACCAACGAAAGACCCATTAGCGGCAAAAAATCGCACGTTAGTCAGCCCAACGTTGTTTTTTTTTGCCTCTATTGGTAAAAATAGCCTATCAGTCGACCTCCAATAGAAAATAGGCAAAAAAAACAATGAAATGCAGAATGGAGCAGCCAGGGCCAAGTGCAGCACACATCAACAACCCCCTCAAGCCACCCAACATCCAGGATGACCAGTATGAGAGCCTGGATGCTTCGCAGGACCTGTGTCTGGAGCCTGGATGCCTCGCTGGACCTGCGTCTGGATCCTGGATGCCTCGCTGGACCTGCATCTGGAGCCTGGATGCCTCGCTGGACCTGCGTCTGGAGCCTGGAGTGGGATGCGGAGGTGCTGTGGAGTCAATGAGCCGTGGCGGTAGTCATTGAGGCACGGCGATCGCCCGTGCCTGGTGGGGAAGTCTGGTAGGTCGCATGGAGACACGTTGCTGAACTGTGTGAGAAGACCACCTTGAGCCCCTTGGAGCTGTAAATGGTAAAGGCGCCCCTGCGCACCAACGTAGGGAGGTCTGCATCGCATACTACGATCCACCATTACACTGGGGTGCATGTAGGGGATTACCAACGGTGGGCGGCGCCTCTCTGCATCACAGGCCGGATGATGTTGTGCTGGCCGGACGCTGTGGAGGGTGAGGCCCCTGAGCTGCGCTGAGCTTGTGTGGCGGGAGCGATGCATCTTCACGCATAAGGGGGCCCTGTTGCATCACCTGCATCGGGAGGTTCTCCAGCGGACTTGGCGGCGACTGCTGTACCCAGGCTTGTGAAATCCTGCCTGGCTGAGGCTCCTGCTGGCTGAGTCACAGATTTGGAGAGAGTGCAGCGGATTGCGCCACGGTGTCAATGTCTAGGTAAGGAGAAGGTGGGACGCGTAGCGGAGGAGGCCCGGGGGACGAGTCGCCCAGGCCTAGCACCTGTAGATGATGCACCCCCATTGGCGGCTCATCCGCTATGGCGGAAGAGCGTCGCCCCACTGCTTTCAAGCAGTGCAAGAAGAGGAAAAATCATCACATGATGATAACTTCCTGATGTAATCGTGCCTTTGCGGGTGGGACTGTGGGTCGGGCAGCTCCACTCACGGAGCAGGGCAGGGGTGGAGCGGCATGCCCACTCAAGTGCGCAGTGACTGTTTGGTCGGCCCGCTCAGGCCGCCCAAAGCAGCCATGCACACTGTCCTGTTCGCAATGCAGGCTGCATTACAGCCTGCATGGAGAACATGCCCACCCCTCCAGCCCCTGGCCGAACGCCTTTTCCCGGCGCCTATGACCAATCCCAACGCCGCATTGCAGCGTTGTGATTGGCTTAGGGGAGTGAGCCTGGCTGCCTACTTCCTGTTCCTGGAAGCAGACTCAGGAGAGCAGGAGCAACGAAGACATGGGACCCGGCCTCGAGGTAAGATTTCTCTCATTTAAATATTTACAACACCCGCTCACACACACACCCAATTGCCCACTTCCCATCCAGTGTTCTTTCCGGCGTTTCCCACCTTCCAGCTGTCCAGTCCCCCCCCAGCACTTCTCAATGGCCGCCGCTGTGCGACCATGCGCAGCGGGCGTACCACTGGTGTGCCAAAGGTATATATGAAGTTACGACGCATACCATTACTTCGCATTCCATTACAATGCATAGTAATACTAGGCATATTGCAACAGTAGGGAAGGTGTTGGATAGCGGAGATGTAAAATTTACTATTCCCACTTCAGTGAGTGCAACCCTAAAACTAACACTTGCACCCCAAAGCAAACACTGGACCCTAAAATTCATCTTTGAGTCCCTAAAAAACACACCCTAAAAATCATATTTGACCCAAAGGCACACCCCAATTTTCCTAATTGACCCAAATGCACACCCCAATTTTCATAATTGACCCCAAAACACACCCCAAATTTCAAATTTTGCTCCATAATACACCCCAAATTTCATCTCTGACACAAGAAACCCATACCCACCCTAAAACTTAAAAATACCCCCATTACTGACCTCACAATGCGTTGTAATGGAATGCAATGCGAAAGGCACCTGCGTTGTTGGAGTAGCGTTGTGAAGGCATTACGATGTAATGCCTGCATTGTAATGGATGTCTCCCGTGCCAAAGGCAAGCCATAGGCAAGCCCGTCTGCGTCCGTCTGCCCCTGGACCACGCTCAGCACCAAGGACCCTTCCTCACGGACACTCCACAGATACGACGCCAGCACCCTCCTCACCATCAACCCTGGATGCCACATCGCCTGCCAGGACCAACCTCTGCTCTGGGCCGGACATCGCCAGTGCCATCACTGACGGCTACTGAATCACCCACAAGGACCACCCCGACCGTCCAGGCGGAGGCATTGCCATCACCTACAGAAGCACACTCCGACTGACCACGCACTCTAATGACCCAACGGTGACCATGGAACACCTCAACTATCAGATCCGGACCAACCCCAAGCCCATCCTCTGCGGCACCCTCATTTGCAGGCCCCCCGTGCCATGGAGCCCCATTCTCCGATACCATTGTAGACCTCATTGCACCCCAGGCTCTCCCATCCACCAACAACATCCTTCTCGGTGAACTCAAGTTGCACCTGGACAACCCCAGTGACCAGAACACCACCCCCTCCTGGGGAAGCTCCCCAACATCAGACTCAAGCAGCTAGTCACCGCAGCAAGCCACATAGCAGGACACATGGTCGAGCACGTCTCCTCCACCAGCGTGAACTTCAACTACAGCCACACCACCGGACTCTCCTGGACCGACCATCATTGTATACATCATATCTTCACCATGCCCACCGTACACCACCGCCATCATCGCCCCCCCTCGCAGCTGGATCAATGCCACCGAAGAACGTCTCCTCAACTCCCTCAGCACCACCACTCCGCCAACACTTACAGACGATGACACCGCAGCGAGCAACCGCCACTGATGGGTCTCCATCTGCCCAGACACCCGGGCACCCTTCAAGAACGGCACTGCATCAGTACCTTATGCCTGCCTGATGGCAGGCATAAGGGTGACGCAGTGCCACAGGGATAGGCTGGCCCCATGCATTGCTGGAGTTGCGTCATGCTTGTGACACAACTACAGCAATGCGTGACTTTAGCGCTGACAGATACGTCAGGATTCCAGACGTATCTGTCATTACTTGCGACATGGAGCGCTGTCTAGTGAATCCAGTGCATCCATGGTGTTGCAAGAAGGGCGTAGTGAAAAGTGTTGCAACGCTGTCTTGTCGCAGCGCTGCAACACTGTTCATGAGTGAGGCCCAGAAAGCGCACTATCTTATTGATGGTGCGCATTCCTGCCCTGTAGTTTTGTCGCAGGGCAGCGCAGCGACATTGCTTGTAGCGCGGTCCAGCACCAAAACCTGCTGAAATGAGGCCCCAAGTGTTATCTCCATTTTTAAGACCAGCTATTTTCTGGTCTTAAAAAACTGCCTCTAACTGCAGTTAGAGACAGTTTTTTCTGTCTTCCACACTTCAAGAATTCCCTTGTAAATATCGCGAAGTGGGGTTAGCGGCCGTTTTTGCACGGGAACGCCTCCCTTGCATGTCATTATTGCTAACTGAAGTGGCAATCTTTAAAATGGACGTTTTCGCCGGAAAACTACAGCTAACAGAGGTTAGCGACCGCTTGTACATACGGCGATAAAAATATCGCCGCAAAACCGTAGGAAAAGTGCAGCTAAAGCGGCATTAACTCCTTGTACATATGCCCCTTGTAGTATCCTTCATTATAAGTGTTGTGTATAGTATTCTGTATTATAGCTAACACTGATATGTATTGTAAATCAGTGTTAGCTAAACTAGAATGTTAGCTCTGTATTCTGGTTGTTCCTAGTGATAGAATGTTGATACTTGAAACAAGTCAGTTAGAGAGAGCCTGATCTGGCTAGACGGTGGCTGCGCTGCTGAGGCTGAAGTGTTAACTATCCAACTTAATAAACCATCCTCAATCATCCATCTACTGCTGCCTCCATACATCATTTCATTGGCGACGACTTGGAGAAGAGCGGACCCACTCATTAGATGACAACACTGCAACTCTACTTTCATATTCAAATTTTGGGCACCTCGTTTTCATAAGCTGCAACCTACATCTCATTAACTTGGACAACCTCTTCACCTGAACAATACAACAACCACCACACCGTGAGTTTAACTCCCTTCACTCACCCTTCACGAAGCAATCTTCAATCCTCAAGACGCTCTTTCCAAGTACGGAGAATAGTTGGTTGCTTTGGGACTTGCGGACTTGTGTTTGTTTTTGTTCCTCCCTGCGTCCCCTTTGAGCCCTTTGTTTTATTTTGGCTCTGGGGTACAGGCAAATCTGTTTTGTTTTTGGTACGCGTGACCCCTTACGGCGATTACCTTGGCGCGTGAGCCTGCACGGGGATCCCTCTGTGCGCGCTCTCATTCTCGTGCTGAGCGCAAGCACGCCCGACTCCTCCACAACGACCTCCTTGATTCGTAAGCCTGTGCGAGGACATCGCTGAGCGCGTTCCCATTCTTGAGGTGAACGTAAGGAGCCTTGACGTTCACTCTGTCTCTGCCGTAGCATTACGTGCGGCCATCTTGTAGACGTTTCATCACTTACTGCTACCTGGTTGCTTAGCTACTTGGATGCTTTGCCCACGTCATGCAGTAATGTAATGTGCGGCCATCTTAAAGTCACTTTTAAAGTTGTTGAAACTGTGTTACTTTGCAACGTGGTTTCTCTTCTGTTGCGTGCAGCTGTTTTCGCCATCGCTGATACGCACAGCTTGCCTGCATTGCCTAGCAACTTCGTTTGAGGCTCCTTGTGTACAGCTGATTTTTCACCGCTGATACGCACAGCATTTCTGTGTTTCCTGTCTCTTTGCGTACAGCTGATTTTACTATCGCTGATATGCACAGCCTTTGTATGTTGCATAGCAACTTGGCTTGAAGCCTTTTGTGTACAACTGTTTTTTGCCACTGCTGATACGCACAGCCTACTCTCTCTGTAATTTCAGACTACTGCGTGCAGCTTATTTATTGATTGCTGATGCGCACAGCTTGCTTATACTAGTTACTACGTGCATCCTCCTTACTCTACTGCAATTAACAGTTGGTGTTGCAAGTGCTCACAGCCTCCTCTACCGACCGCTGATGTGCACAGCTTGTTTATTCTATATTTTCGTGCTTGCAGCTTATTCTGCTGCAATTAACATTTAGTATCTGCAACTGCATCTTATTCTACAACAAGTAACTGTTGGTGTTCACCAGTGCACACAGCTACAGTTTATTTAGTTCTTTTATTATGTTTCTGCACCTTATCCTACTACAAATAACTTTTGGTGTTAACACACCCTGCTCCATTTAAAAGGTCATTATTTTCATTAGTCCTTCATTTCTTCATTTCCAACACCATGCAGAATGTTCCTCCTCCACCTTTCTTTCTTATGAATCCTGGGGAACCTCAAATTCCATGGAAAAAATGGAAGAAGTTTTTATAAATTACGCAAGGGCGTGTGGAACGTCCTTAAGTGCAGAACGCAGAATGGCTTTATTACTTCATTGTCTTGGCTCTGAAGGCCAAGACGTTTTTCAACATCTTCCCGAGTTGTCTGCAGAATTAAGCAATGGCTTAAATGAATATGAAATATGTATAAAGAAATTAGATTTACATTACTTACCTAAAGTTTCAAGGGTTTTGGAAAGGTACCAATTTGGAAAGCATATGCAGAGGTCAGACGAATCTGTTGAGGAATATGTTTCTGTGTTAAGGAAACTGGCTTCTACGTGTTCTTTTGGTGTCAACACTGAAGAAAGACTTTGTGACCAGTTTATGTTAGGATGTTGTGTAGAGAAAGCTAGAGAGAGTTTCTGGCAAAAGGATGACCCGTCTCTTTCAGAAGTTGTTACTCTTGCCAAAAATTTTGAACATAGTAAAGCTTATGTTGAAGAAATAAAGAAAAGTAGTGTTGCATCCAAAGAAGAAACAGCACAAACTGTTTCGGTAAAAAAAGAAACAATATCAGTTTCACTCCACGCCCACCACAGAAAAACTTTAGCAATGCTTCACAGTCTTATCCAGCGAAATGCTATAGGTGTGGTGATCTTGGACATTTTGCCAATTTTAAAGGTTGTGTGGGTTGGAAAACCACATGCAAAAAATGTGGGAAGAAAGGTCATGTTTCAAGTTGTTGCCGGAGTTCTAATACAAAAGGCAATTTTATTTAAAAAAAAATTCAGGAAGTTGAGTGTGAGGTTGTTGATGGATCATCTGAAGATGAAACCATCATGCAAGTTCAAGATGGTACGGGAGGTCCTTGGGAAACAGTTCAAGTTGATGCGGTTTCTGTTTCCATGTTGTTTGATTCTGGTGCAAAGATAACTTTAATTCCCAACATTTTCTTTGAATTTTTTTTAGCACATAAGGTCAAATTGTTAAAACCAGATATATCTCCTAAAGGCTATGGTGGGCAACCCATCAAACTGGTGGGGTATTTCATGGGGTCGATTCATTTCAAAGATAGATTTACAGCAGGTAAAATTTATGTTTCCGTCAGGGGTGACTCTCTTATTAGCTGGATTCACCAGAAAGAACTTGGTGTTTATTTAGATCCCAATGAGATTCCCTCAGTCAAATTGAGACAAACTTTCCAAGGGAACAATGTAGATTCAATTAAACCCGATTTTGAGGTAGAGTTTCCCGCAGTGTTTGACAAAAAACTAGGCTGCATAAAAAATATGTTCACAAGATAAGACTCAAAAAAGGGGCCAGACCAGTTGTAAGTAAGGTCAGGGGTGTACCTCTATTAGTCAAAGAGAAGATGAAGGTCGAATTGGATAAATTGAAGGAAAATGGTATCATAGAAGAAGTAGAAGCTACAGAATGGTTGGCTCCGGTGGTCATGGTGAAGAAGGCTAATGGTGAAGTTCGCCTTTGTGTGGATTTGCGCGAATTGAATAAGAGTGTCATTGTGGATCATTATCCCCTTCCCAATATTAATGAAATGCTTTCTATGTTGAAAGGGGCAAGGTGTTTTACAACCTTGGATCTTACCTCCGCATATCACCAGGTTAGACTTCACCATGAGTCTCAAGACTTAACAGCATTTGTTACTCCGTTTGGCACATTTAAATTTGTACGTATGCCTTTCGGATTAATATCGGCTGCTGCTGTTTTCCAGCGGGTCATGGAAAGGATGTTGGAAGGAATATCGGGAACTAAGATATATCAAGATGATGTCCTTGTGTATGGTGAGGATGTTACTGTGCATAATTAAAGGGTGCGCGAGGTATTGCAAAGGTTCAAAGAAAATAATGTTACATTGAAAGCAAGCAAATGCAAGTTTAATTTAGATCAAATTGATTATCTTAGTCACAAGATAACACCAAATGGTATTGAACCAAAAAGTGAACTTGTTGAAACTATAAACAATCTAGTCAGTCCGTCATCCAAAGAGGAGGTGATAAAGTTTTTGGGTATGGCTGAATATTACAAGTTTATTGCCAATTTTGCAGAGAAGACCAAGAACTTGAGATCTCTACTCAAGAAGGGCATCCCGTTTGTCTGGAATGATGAGTGTGAGTTGGAATTTTGTGCAATTAAGAAAATGCTTAAAGGGACATCGTGTCTGCAGAGTTTTGAGCCGGGGCATGAGTCCATAGTGATGTCCGATGCCAGTTCAAAAGGAATTGTGGCAGTTTTGTTACAAAGACTTAATGGTTTTGAGAAGACCATTTTATTTATCTCCAGAAGTCTGAGAGGGGCAGAACTGAATTATTCAGTTATAGAAAAAGAGGCTCTAGCTCAGAAAGTTTGTGTGGGGGAGCAAATTTGTGGTTAAGACCGATCATATTTATTTTTTATTTAATTTAATTTATAAAGCGCCCGAATCACCCCAACAGGGGTATCTCCACGCTATGACTGCCATTACCAACCAAGTAGAGATGAATCAGAACAGTGTGGTTTTCAGCAGCTTTCTAAAAACCAGGAGGTTAGTGCATTGACGCACGTGAATAGGGAGTTGGTTCCAGTAAAGTGGGGCAAGGTGGGAGAAAGCTTTACCACCCATGCAAGCTTGTTTAAAGCGAGGGATATGGAGGAGAGCTTTGGACCCTGACCGGAGGGGCCTAGATGGCATATATATGGCCAACTTATCTGTCAGATAGCTAGGACCCAGGTTGTTTAGAGATTTGTAAACCATACAACAGATCTTGAATTTAATCCTCTTCCGCACCGGAAGCCAGTGTAGTTTTTGGAGTAGAGGAAGAGAGGCAGTTCTAGGAGGGGCATTGGTCACCAAGCGGGCCGCTGTGTTCTGGACTACCTGCAATTTGTTTAAGGAGGTTTCCTTGGCTGAAATCAGCAAAGCGTTGCAGTAGTCCAGGCGGTTTAAGACCAATGCCTGGATCAAGGTTTTCCATGTGGAGAGTGGCAGGAGAGGAAAGACTCTTCGAAGGAGACTAAGGGGCATATACACAAGGAGCTATCGCCGAATTAACGGCACTTTATCGCAGCCAAAGTCGTGATAAATTTACCTCACCATTCACAAGCCGGTGTTAACAGCCCACAGCACCAGTTTACCCGCGATAGCAGCCGCAAAAAACATCGCCACAGAGGACCCCCGCAAATATCGCTAATGAGATGCAGAGTAGGCGTTCCCGTGACAAAAGCAGAGACAACATCACACCTCAACATTCACAACGACCAGCCACATCCGCGATAAAAACACAAAACAGGCGATAAGGCGCGTTAGCACCAGGAAATCCTCACCTGCTCTGACCTGGTGTAAAGTCGGACGGCAGCCTGCAAACCAAAAGTGAGCACAGCCCAGGGCTACATCGGAAGGGCAACAGATGCCATGGAGCCACCCATCATGCGGCCCGGACACCCAAGAGGGCCACAACACCCACCGCCACCACCCCCAGGATCACCCCCTCCCTGGCACCCCCCCGACCAAAGACATGCCACATCAGCCACACCTAAACATGTACAAAATATTCCGCTTGATGTCGCACAATCACAACTGGGGACATGCATGTGTCGTCACAGAAATGAGCAGCACACATTCACTTTCGAAGCAACAAATGAAACTTTATTAAAATGAACACCGAAATGAAATGAAGACACATGGCCGCTCCCCTCGGGACAATACGTAGGTCACAGCCTGTAAGACAAAAAACATGATGAGAAGATGTGTCTTGCGCACATCAGAGGACAGAGAGAGAGCGAAGGAGAGAGAGAGGAAGCGAGGGAGAGAGAGAGAGAACGTGCCGCCCCTGCGCACCCAGGCCACACTGCTCACCTGCTGCCACCGGTGTGTCTCCAACCACGTGCCGGTATGTATAGCAGGACACCAGGTCACACATCTGAGACAGAGCCGTCAGCTGAAACAGAGTCCAGATACATGACTGGCACAGTACACACACTTGCACAAGACAACATCGCCTGCCCGCCCATGCACACCCAGGCAGAGGCACCCCAACCACTCCCGCCGCCCATCGGAGCATGCCCGCCCATGCACACCCAGGCCTCAATGCTCACCTTCCGCCACCGGCACGTAGACAGGAGGTCCCACCACGTGCCGCTGCAAGCCACAAGCCCGGGGCCCGCGGACAAGGCACCCTCCACATCATGCAGCCCGCTCCGCAGGCCACCAGGTCTCACGTTTGGTGCTGGGTCTTGATTACTCCATGGCATAGGACATACCAGTGCACCCGGCACCATCGCAGGCTGCACACCTGCTCAGCCCAATGGGTGCCACCAACTCTGGGATCCCGGAAGCGACACCACGTGGTGGTAGGCCCGCGCAGCCTGCTGGCTCTGGCCTACACTGCGGTCCAGCAGGGCACACAAAACCTGAGCTGTCCGGACCGCCGGGACGGGGCATCATCGCAGGCTGCACACCCGCTCAGCAGCTCAAGGTGCCACTGACTCAGTGCACCCAAAGTCACCGTCCCGTGGCGGGGTGCCTGTGCCGTCCGCAAGGCCTCGGATGCCACTAACCCTGTGCAACCCCAGTCTGTGTGGTGGTAGGCCTGTGCCATCCGCAAGGCCTCGGATGCCACTAACCCTGTGCGCAACAACTCATGGGCCCTACATGAGTGAGAACCGTGGAGCGGCCGTCATCCAGTCACCACCGGAAGAGGGGAATGTGACGTTGTCGGCCCCTTATGTTGGCGGAGTCACATGGCCTGTGACGCCTGTGCCGGATGGGTGTGGTGTGTGTGAAAACCTGCCCTCAGGGAGTGGCTGTGACATGCTGACAACTAGACCAGTGACCTGCACACCACCAGCGAGTAGGGCTGCGACGGGTAGCAATGAGGGCCCCCTTTGGGGCGTTAGCGGAGTGGTCTGGCCTGCCGTATGCCCGACCAGCGCAGGGCTTGCAACAATGACTCGTGGGCTCTGGGCGTGGTCCAGTCCATGTCCGGACAAGGAAGTGACTGATGCGTGTGTCCCTGTTGTAGTGTTCACGGAACCCGGTACACAAAATGCAATGTCGCACCCTCTGACTGGCATCCCACAGGATGAACATCATTGACGCAAGGGAAGGCACTGTCCCCACATTCATCCACACATCCATACATGAATGACGTAAGACATTACACAGCAGTGCGTCACTGGATGTTTATTTGCACATCCAGTGCAGTCATGCAGCTGGAGCGGTACAGGGCAATGCCGAGCACACTACACAATATGGGCCCGTGGAGGGCCAGCCAGTGTCCATCCGGGGATGACCTGTACTGCGGAAGAGGAAGGGTACAGTCCGCAGTCTGTCCGCTGTGTCATTGGTCGTCAAACAGGATGTGGCAGTCCATGTCGCTGTCCAAGGTGAGTGCATCGGAGTGTATCGGGGGTCAGTGGTAGGTCTTGAGGCCATGTGCAGCACCAAGCAGAAACAGGCAAGGTGGCGGAAATGGATGCTAGTGCCTGGCCCTCCTGACCACAGTCCCATCCACGTCCTCGTCCCCGGGTGTGTGCCCTGCCCCACCTGTGGGTGTTGCAGTACCGGCTGCGGCACTGTGTGCCACTGACACATCAGGGGCCGGAGGAGGATTGTCGGCCGCACTGTGTGGCAGTGACACATCAGGTGCCGGAGTGGATATGCCTGCCGCACTGGGAGGCACTGACACACAGGGGGCGGAGATGTGGATGGTGTGGGGGCAGCAGCATTCATCATCGCCACGCCTTGTGACAGCAATGCCATGATGAGGACATGCAGAGCACGGTAGATCCCAGCTACATTTCGCTGATGTGCAGCGGTGGCTGCCATCCTTTCCGCCTCCATCCGCACCATGTCCTCCATGAGCCTCCGCATGTGTGCCAGCTCACGGCTGGCATCGCTGGGGCCACTCTGAGCGGACAGGTATTCTTCCCTCCGCGTCATGACTCCAGCGATGTCAGTCAGGGCTCGTTGGAGACCATGGGGCGGACATAGACACCCAAGGATGGCGTCCAGTTTGGTAGCCATGAGCTCGAACCCCACCCGCACCTGCTCGGCCGTCTCCCTCTGGCCCTCCAACGGCGTTGGAAGGCCATTTGTTGTTCCTGGGGGACTTGGGAGGGTGCCGGGGCTGTGGGTGCCTCCTGCTGGGTGTTTTGGGTGGTAGTGGGGTCTCATGGATGTAGCTGGGCTGCCCTGATCCTGGAAGTGAGTGGCGGATGAGGTCAATGAGGTCTTGGATGGTTTGGGTGTTGATGCTGGTGTTGTCCTCCTCCTCGTCATCAGTGAAGAGTGGCTGTGACTGCTCTGCAGGAGGTGTTGACGATGCCCCTGCGATCTGAAGGGGAGATGGTGTATTACAATGTGTCCACATGTATGTAGCCGCATGGTACAGGTTGACATTCAGACAGCATGGCATTGTACATTGTGACTGTGTGGGTCTGGGCGAGGACCCAGAGTGATTGTGGGTGTGCACTGTGCCCTGCTTGCTTGTGCATGTGTGCCATTGTGGCCATCTCCCCCCATCCCCCCAGTACCTGGTGGTCACTCACCCTGTTGCGGTTGTGTTGTGTCCTGTCGAGCAGTGTCCGGTCCCCCGACTCCAGCCACAGTCTCCACACTGATGACTATCGACACCAGCTCCTCCATGTCATCCAGCTCCAGCTGTGGCGCTGGGCCCCCACCTCCGGTCTGTGTTGCTGCCTTCAGGTTGGCAGAGAGTTTCTCCTTGGTCTTCCGCTTGATGTCATTCCATCGCCTCTTGACCTCGTCCATTTTCCGCTTGTGCTCTCCGACGGCATTTACCCTGTCGACGATGTCACACCATATTCCAGTGTTGGTGCCCAATGACAAGTTGGAGGTGACGAAGAGTTGTTGATGGTGTTCCATCACCTCCGTGACTATGATCCTGTTCGCCTGCGGACTGAACTTGGTCTTCCTCGTCTTCTTGTCCTTGCTCTTCCCTGTCCCCGAGGTCCCAGGCTGGTCGTCCGGGGTGCTTGTGGGGTTGCGCTCGTCCTCTGCGCCTGCTCCGGCTGCCTCCATGGTGCTTGTGTGTTGGTCAGTTTGTGTGTGGGTGTTTTTTCTACTTTTATGGAGATTTTTGACGCCTGCCAGGTGTGTGTTGCAGGCCTGGCGCTGCTTGTCGCTGATTTCCTCATCGCGCTTTGGCCCATCGCGTGTTTTTTGGTGTTGTGGTTTGTGTTTTTATCTCCATCGTGGTGGTTGTATCGTGGACATTGTCCGCGGTTTCGGCAGACTATCGCATGCTACCGCCTTGTTGTGAATTCCACGTTGACACGGGGTTATTTTCCCGCGATAGGCTGCGACATTGAAAGTTGCGTTACGCTACTCTTGCGGTAGTTATCGCACGTTCTTGTGAATATACCCCTAAGTATGTGAAAGCAGGCCCCAGCAGTAGTGGTAGCATGCTCCCCCAAAGTTAGTTTATGATCTATCCGGACTCCTAGGTTCTTTACCACCTGTTTTGGGGTTGGGGCAGAGCCTAGTTCCTCTGGCCACCAACTGGGGGACCACCTCACTGCTGCTTCTCCAAACAACATTATTTCTGATTTTTCTGCATTAAGCTGCAGAAAGTTATCTCTCATCCAGACCACGATGACTTTCATACCCTCCGAAAAGGTGGTCTGAATGTTGGTGTTGGTTTTGTCAAAGGAGAGAAGAAGTTGAGTGTCATCGGCATAGGAGAGAGGAATGAATCCTAAATTCCTCAGTAATCCAGCCAAGGGAGTAACATAGATGTTAAATAAAGTAGGGCTCAAACAGGAGCCCTGAGGTTCTCCCTTGGTTACTCTTGTGGTCTGCGAGCGAAAAGGGCCCAGATTAATAGTCTGGGTTCTATCAGACAGAAAATTAGACAACCATTTCAAGGCATTCCCTTGGATGCCTATATCCTTAAGTCTCCTGAGTAGGGTCTGGTGGGAGATGGTATCGAATGCTGCAGACAGGTCGAGCAGCACCAAAAGTACTGCCTGACCATTATACGCTAGCATTCGGATGTTATCAGTAACTGCCACCAACGCTGACTCAGTACTATGTCTGGGTCGAAATCCAGATTGTGAACGATCGAGACAATTCGAGGATTCGACAAATTCAGACAAGTGCTTGTTAATATGCTTCTCCAGAAGTTTGCTCTGTAGAGGGAGCAAGGAGATAGGGCGGTAGTTAGAAACATCTTCCGGGGGAGCTTTAGGCTTTTTCCTGATGGGGATAATCTGCGCTGCTTTCCACTCCAGAGGGAGACTGCCTTCCTTCATGGAACTGTTAAGAATAGAGCAGATGGGAGCAGCGAGTTGCTTGGATAGCAGAGCGGTGGTCTTGGCAGGGATCAGGTCTAGTGGAGACCCTGATTTAACTACTTTTAGTAGAGATTCTACCTCCTCCGGTATGAGAGCCGGGAAGTTCTCCAGTGTTAAAGCATTGGGAGTAATCGGTGGAGGGTCTATTTTAGGGCCTGCTGGGAGCCATTAGCCGAAGTCATCTTGTTGTAGATCATTTCGATTTTCTGGGTTAGATGATTTGCTTTGTTGTCGCATAAGACTTTAGATGGGGCCTCTTCAGTGTTGCACGCCTTAGGGTTAGTGAAAGACTTTAAAACCTGATATAGTGTTCTAGGGGAGTTCTCTGCTTGTTCGAGTTGCAATGCGATATACGTTTTCCGAGTGATTTTCAGGTTTTTATGGTATTGTGCCAGTGCATGCTTGAATCTTTCTTTATCCTGCGGGTCATGGGAAAGGCGCCAGTGTCGTTCAAGTTTTTTGCTGTGACTTTTTTCGGTCCGGAGATTGGGAGAGTACCAAGGTGTCTGAAGGCGTTTAGTGGACGGTGGGTACTGTTTCAGGGGGGCTAGGAGGTCGACAGTGGATTTCATACTGGCATTAAAGGAGGCTAAGCGCTCCTCCGCACTATCAGAGTCAGAATTCTGAGGTGGTATGAAAGTATCTGTTGAAACTGAGTAGGCGTGAGTTTGTGCCACTGTCTGTACCTCCTTATATGGTATGTTTTGAGAGCTGTGTTTTCTTTAGGGCCGTTAATTCGGAATTCGATCAATGAATGATCTGACCATGTCAAAGGACAGGTTGCTCCACAAAGAATATTGGGGGAGTTGGTTAGAATTAGATCCAACGTGTGCCCTGCCAAGTGAGTGGGTTCATTATTTATCTTAGTTAATTCGAGTGTGGACAGGTCTGTCAATAGTGAAGAAGCTTCTATGTTAGCAAGATTTTCACTGTGCACATTGAAATCTCCGAGAAGTAAGAAGTTTCTGGTCGAAATAACATGAGGAGAAATGAGATCCATGAGTTGGGGGGTAAAATTGGTAAGTGGTCCCGGAGGTCGGTATACGAGAGCTCCTTTCCAACTAAGTTGTGGGTGCAAGTCAATTCTGAAGACTAAAATTTCCAATATGTCATTACATAGTTGGTCTAAGATGGAGATTTTAATGGGGTCTTTATAGACGATAGCTAATCCCCCCCCCCGCCCTGCGGGGTCTATCCAGTTTTTGAATGTGATAGCCTTCAGGAAGCGCCACTGCAATGGCAGGGTTGGAGCAGGGTTTAGTCCAGGTTTCAGTCAGAAACCCAATATGAGGGAGAGTGGAGGAGAGCAGATCCCAAATATTAACTGCATGTTTGGGTAATGATCTAACATTGGCCAGGAAACAATTCCAGCCTCTGTTGTTGTGGTGGAGGGTGTGAGAGGGACCTTCCTGTTCACAAGTGCAGTGTGGTTGGTTAATTCCCAGGTCAGCTGTTGTTTTATTAGTCTGAGACTGTATGAACACCATACTCTGGAATCTGCAAATCCTGCATGAGAAAGGTCCTTCTACGCCTGCTGGTGTGGTGCAAGCAGTGTTTACTGGATGTCTAAGAAAATAGTTGTCTCTAATCCTTACCAACTCTTGGCTCGAGTAAATGAGAGGGGCGCCAACACAATTTTCTAGATTAGAGGAAAGACCGGCAGGGGTTCTGGCTCCTGGCGATGTCCAGGCGCGGACGGGCGCAGATGGGCATGCCTTAGGCGCGCCCGCTGCGCGCGTCGAGCCAGGCATCTGTTTTTATAGAAAGGCAGGCAGCTGAACTGCTAACCTCAACTCTAATGTCCGGCGGCAGTGCTCCTGGATCACTTCCGGTTGATGTCAACTCCCTCCATACAATCGGAACAGTCCGCGATGGAACGGGGAGGCACCCAACTATAAGCAACGTGTGCAGGTGAGGAAAGTAAGTGACATGAAACTGTTAAAAAATAGAATTTAAAAACATTCGAGCACAATTTAATATCTGATTTAAAGGAGCCCTTTGCCAGGCGCTCCCAGAGCTGCAGTACCGAGCGTACTGATCAAAGTCAAAATCACCTTAGTGGCCTCAAGCGCGTCCGCTGCGCGTCGAGCCAGGCATCTGTTTTTATAGCCTCTCAAGGAAATTTTTGAAAAGAAAGGTTTAGATGCAATCTCCGCCAGAATCAAGCGTTGGGTAATCGGTTTACAAGATTTTCATTTTGATGTAGAATATGTTCCTGGTACCAGAAACTCGGTTGCTGATTGTTGTTCCCGATTAGTTAATGTATCTGATGTGACAGGGAATGTTGTTGATGAGGATGAGAACTTGGATGTCTGTTTGATAAGAGAGGGAGTCATTAGTGAGGACGAGTGGTTGACTGAAGCGAATAAAGATCCTGTTTTACAAAAAGGTGGCAGAAAAAACTGGAAGTGTGTGGTCCAATTCTGATAAAAATGATGACATTTTACAAGCCTTTTGGAGGGTTAAAGATGAATTATCTGTTCAGTGTGGTCTTTTGTTTAGGGGCACTAGATTAATTCCCCCCATAACATTGAGAGAGGGGTTGATTTCGTTTGCTCATGAGAGTCATCCAGGTATCTCAAAGACCAAAGAGAGACTGAGACTAATGTATTGGTGGCCTGGAATGCATATTCAGGTTGAGTGTGTGGTGAGAGATTGTGGGGAGTGTTGCAATGCTGACAAAACATTTAAATGTAGAGTGCAACCCATGATGATAAGGGACATACCGAAAGAACCCTGGAAAGAGGTTTCCTTTGACATTTTAGGTCCCATTCGTTGTACGAGTACTGATAAGTATGTGTTAGTACTTCTGGACATGTTTTCCCGGTGGCCAGAAGTTGCCATTACTAATTCAATTGAGTCACGCGATATAGTTGTATTTCTGGAACAAGTCTTTGAGAGGGAAGGTTTTCCTAATTCCTTGTTAACAGACAATGGGGTACAATTAGTCTCTGGTGAGATGGAAGAATTCTTGAAAGAAAGAGGCATCAGACAGAAAAAATCTGCTTTGTACCATCCCGAGACCAATGGCATGGTTGAAAGATTCAAAAAGGTATTGAAGGAAACCATTCAACGTGTCATTATGAACAATTTGTGTTGGAAGCAAGAACTTCTTTGTAAGGTGGAGAACTACAGAATAACTCCTCATTATAGCACAGGTTTCTCTCCTTTTGAGTTGTTCAAAAGAAGGAAAGCAAATACTTTAGTCTGTCCTTCCTGGATTAATGACTTGGTTAATAATGACTTGTCAGTAGATCAAAAGGAGGAGTTGAAAAACGTAAAGGAGCACAAGTTAGCTTCTAAAAGGAAAGAGTTGTTTGACTCACGCAAAGCTACCAAGAAGACTGTTGTTAAGGTTGGTGATCTAATTAGAATTAAAAATCCTCGTGGTGGTGTATTCAGTTCAGGATCTAAATTCTCATACCCCATAAAAGTTATTAAACTTTTCAATAATGCTGTAAAAACAGAATATCATCGCATCTGGAATTTGGGTCGTGTTGTGAAAGTTGTTAAGAGAAATGAAAATGATCTTTGTAATGGAGATTCTGATAGTGACACCATTGACAACCAATTTGAGGTGAGGAAATCCTCAAGGGTTTCTAGGAGACCGTTTTATCTAAAGGAGTATGTATGATTTTTTTTTTTTCTCTTTTCTTCCCTCTTTTGTTTTTCGCTTTTGTTAATGGGAAAGGAGGTAGGTGTGTAGTATCCTTCATTATAAGTGTTGTGTATAGTATTCTGTATTATAGCTAACACTGATATGTATTGTAAATCAGTGTTAGCTAAACTAGAATGTTAGCTCTGTATTCTGGTTGTTCCTAGTGATAGAATGTTGATACTTGAAACAAGTCAGTTGGAGAGAGCCTGATCTGGCTAGACGGTGGCTGCGCTGCTGAGGTTGAAGTGTTAACTATCCAACTTAATATACCATCTTCAATCATCCATCTACTGCTGCCTCCGTACATCATTTCACCCCTCAGTTTTTAAAATGTTGTCAGTCAGTGATGAATTACGAAACGGCAATGGTAGGAACAGAAAATGTTTAACAAAGCCAGAGGTTATTAGTAACTGTAAATTCAGGGTCGGAATTTGGGTCTTCATCGTTTACAACAAGTCTGGCAAAACCTCTTAATGTGCAAAACTGCAATGGGACAGAGAAGCCTACTGTCGAGATAGTGAGCTCAAATTCCTCAAAAAGCATCCAGACAAGATGATTTTCCTGCAATATTTGCTCATTGTTGATTATTTTTTACCAGAAACTTCAATGAGTGTCCATTAATCCTGCAAAAAACTATCCAGAGAGTAATTAAGTTCTGTGTACCTCCTCTGGGGTGGGATTTCCAGTAAGGCTGCATGGATTTAGCATAAAAACGATACATTTGAATCTTGTGGCAAAGCACATTGATATTGTACGTAGCAAAATGGCACATAACGAAAAACCAAGGAGATCCCATCAGTATTTATTATGGCCTCCACATTAAATGTTGTTAATTTATGCAGGATGTGGCCCTTTAGGTATCCACAGCTAAATTCCCTGCATACAAAAATTTGATTAAGCCATATAACATATCAGCACATGTGCCTTTTTTTCTAGCAATGAATAACATTTTTGTTCTAAGAGCAAAAATGGTGTTGAGCAAACTGATTTGCATACAACAAATAACGTGGTGGTGATCTCCGCACATATGAGGATTGGAGGGGCGGAGAGGTAAACTCCGCACGTAGGTTTGTGAACAGCATTTACTGTATATTTTGTGGAACTACAAAATGTACTATAAAATGCAGTTTGTGAATAGCCCCCACTGTTCTCAGCTTTTTCAGAAGGAGTCAAGGCACAAGATGTTCCTAAGGGAGAGAGGAAGCATATTCCAAAGCTTTACCGGTAAGTAGGACAGAGATTGACTGCCACCTCTAGCTTTCATTATGTGAAGACCCTCTCCCAAAGTGGCAGAATACTCGTGCTTGAATGCTGGATAGCTACTAGATGGAAACTTCTCTAACCTTGCCAAAGAGGAAACCAAGTCCTACTTTGAACTGAACACCGGATCCGTGCCCAAACACTGTACCCTGTGGCAAATATACAAACTATAATTAGGGGCGAGCTGGTTTTTTTTCAAAAGAGGCTTACAAGAACTACATCTACTTGAGGGGACGGTAGATAAACTCAGAACACTTGCCTATGAAACCACTTACTCATTATGGCTGGCATCACAGAGGTGGGCATATAACATGGGTGATTAGTGGTGAGCAAGGTGGCACCGATCAAACATCCAGAGGGTAGCCAAGTGACGAATGCTTTTGCCATTGCAAATGCCTCTGCAGACTTTTAAATATTACTTTATACTAAGCGCACACCTCCCAGGCAGGAACTAAATATTCAGTAAACTGACACAGCTGTTGATTACCTTCTTGTGAACTATGGATCAACAGTAAATAGAGGTGCTGCCAACCTGTGAAGACTTGAGTAAAGTCCTCGCTGCTATGCAGACGGGTAAAACTCTTGCCCCAATGAGCTACCAGTTGAGTTTTTTAAGACACAGTTCTCCTTCCTTTTACAGTCTTTGCTTGATATGTATAATGAGGTCCTACATGTTGGGCGAGCTTCCTTACAGTCTATAAGGCACCACTATCTCGGTCATCCTAAAACCTGGGAAATCTCCTAAACTGTGCACTTCATCCAGTCCCATCTGTTTAAATAATGTCGGAGCCAAAGTGCTGGCTAAGGTACTAGTGTCACGACTCGACAGGGTGATCCATACACTGGTCAATAGAGACTAGAATAGTTTTATGCCTGGCAGGGGCAATAGTCATTGTCTTAGGCGGTACAGATAGCTTTAGATGGGATCAAGGGCTATGAAAGAACTTACGATAGAAAGCATTTGACTCGGTGGACTGAGCGTTCCTTTACCAGGTCTTGGTTAATATGAACTTTGGCTCTAGGTCTGTTACTTGGGTACATCTCTGCTCCACACAGTTTTGGGCCCGGATCAAAGTCAATGAACAATTGCGTGCTAATTTCACATTGAGAAAGAGGGGTACTCGTCAGGGATTCTGTCTATCTCCCCTATAGTTCGCTCTCATTAATAGAGCCCCTTGCAGTGTGGATCAGGAAGATGGCCTAGTATGTGGAATCCAATGGGGGGGGGGAGGGGTAGCATAGATCATAGTATTTCTTGGGCGTGAACAATATGCTACTGTACCACAGATATCCAAGGCGGAATGGGGAGAGAATGGGACAATCTTTGATGTATGGAATGGCCTCTGGTCTCAAAACCTACTATACTGGTACCACATCTACAGGGGGAAATTGTACGGCCCTCAAATCTCTCACTGATCAAAAAACAACACAAGTCTGTTCAAATATTTGGGATATACATTACCACTGATCCACTGTTATGCCAAGAGCTCTATTTAACCCCGTTACTAACTAAACTCTGAAACGGTACTGACAAATCCAGTGCCCTCCCTATCTCAGTGTTGGGGTGAGTTGCTCTTCTTACAATGATAATATTAACCAACGTTTTTATATACTATGCAAAACTAGCCAATGGAAATTTCAGAATAATTCTTTACTGAGACCAAGACCATGAGGAGTTCCTTTATATGGTGCAGTTAACCACCCCCCCCATGTCCCCTCAGTCCCCAGGGTGGCATGGGAAGATTTGTAAAATCACCTTTCAATGGTGGTCTTGGCATTGCAGACATAAAGCGATACTAATGGGCTACCCATTTGTCTGTAGTTAAGACCCATTTAACTTTTATCATGTAGTGTAGGCCCGCGCACATATTGAGGAATACTGGGACAACATACAGACGATACTCGTCAGGTGCTCATGGGCCGAATATACTTACACCACAGGTAACACTCTGGGAGTAGAGGATGAGGGGGCACATAGATGACAAGGTTGATCGGGCTGGACTGCTCAATTGTCAAAAGGTCCATCGCCCGGTATTGGCCGAGTAAGAATATACCACCAAACACAGAGTGGCAAAGAGGGATGGATTGATGTGCACAACTAGAACAAGAAGTACACCAAGTCGGAGGCTGTCGGACTAACACAAGAAGATATGATGCCCATAGATCAGATTCTATGGAATGGGCTAACTGTGAGCTCCCAACTGTAGATAAATGGACGAGGTCTATAGTAGGGAGGGCTAGGGGATTTTATATGTGACAGATGGGACACTAGAACACCTTTCACGATGATATATTTATGCAAATGTGTGATGATGCTATGTGCAACATTGGTTTTAGATTTTATTTGATCTTTTGCCTCTAATTGGAAAACTATTAAAATTGGCTTTATATATAAAACATCAATATCTTGGTAACCACAAAAAATAGTTCAGCTATTCAGCTGTACATTACTTAGCAACATCTGAAGGCATTTGAGTTTTCTTTGGGACCACAAGCAGGTACTCCTCTGATACTCTCCTAGGTTAGGAGAGCGAGCCAAGGAGTTCCTGTAAGCTCATTGATGTCAACTGGATGCAGAGCACAGGTGTCCCAGGGCAAAGAGAAGTGGACAATAGTGGAGGTAGCGGCTGCTCGTTCCCCAGCCTTCAGGTAAGATCAGGTCCTCCTCTTTTCAATGCCGTCTCTTTAAGCAGGTAGGCTGTGGCTCTCCTCCAGGACATGTCCTTCTGCGGGGCACAGCTCTAGTACTTTTCTTTACAGCAGCAAGTGTGGGTTCCTTTCTAGTGGCAGGTCAAACACCACCTCCAGCCAGACCTTGGATTGAGTTTCTGTTCCGAACTTGAAAGAGGACCTGTCTGTCAAGGACATGAGCCCTGTAACTAAGAACATGGTCTAACCCAGCCTGATCTGTGGAGCTTGGATGCTGGTCAGTGAGAAATCCCTAAGAACACTGGCTTGGAGTTTCTGTCCAGTATTTATTCCTGCTTTGCAGACGCAGGTGTGAATTTCAGATCATCCTTCTGGTTTGGGGGATTTCTGCATTCAGGGCAGAGGACATCCATCTCAGAGGGTACACTGTCATGTGTCTTTTGATCTGCAGATGTGGCAGGAAGGGGTGGATGTGTATGTTCCCTGTAAGGGATTGTGAATCAAGGGGGTAAAAGTAGAGGGTCCTTCCCCACCTAGCTACTACACAGAACTGTCTGCAGCACAATTCCGGGGGGCGAAAGAAGCAGCAAAGGGATGAGACTGGGGTTGACCCTGCACTGCCGAAGAAATATTTGATCTCGACCCTCCATTCACAGGAGCCTGGTTCACTTTAAAGGGACCTAGGAAAGTTCGATAAACAGGATAACAAGTGAAAAGGCCTGCTCCTACTACCATAATCATTTGCTGCAAATATTATCAGTTCTGCTCAGCTCAGTGTGAGTGTAATAAGGGCATCACCCTAAGAAAGGAGGGGTGCAAATGGTGTTTTGCTCAGGAGCCCAGAAATCTGCTTTGGGTCCCAAACCATTTCACAAAATGCCCTCAGTGAACATGCATGGTGGTTGTGTGTGTTGAAGCAAAAAAATGAAACCCTACGGAGATGAGCTGCAAGGGAGCTCAGAGCAGGGATACAGGCCCTACCAAGCCATGCAGAGGACATTCCTCTCTGAACAGTTGCTGGTAACAACCCTAAAGCTATTTTAATACAATTGAGGAAACCTGAAATCAATGGAAACCCATCATTGTTGCCATGTTATTTGTAATGTAAGACACACTCACTAATGCATCAGCTTACTTATTGTAATAGTTGTATTGACTCCTCACACGTTACCATTTGTGCAGTTTTCTGAATATTGGCCAATAATTTCCTTTTTGCACTCTTTCTAAAAAGGCAAAGAACACGTTAAAGACTCAAAACTGTCTGCATCAAATTTCATATAATTCCACCTGCACATAGAACTCAATTGCACCCGGTGCAAGTTTTGAAAATAGTGAAGAGGGGTAAACACTTAAAACACTGTCCAAATTTGTCCATACATGGGTGTTAGAATAGAAATGTTCATGTTTGCGCATTGCCCTATGTAAGTTAGCATTCGCTGCGCCATTTTCTTCATGGGCGCCATTTTAAGCTGTTCGAAACTGATCTCGTTCAAGTTCTGGAGAAATGCTCTCCTTAGAGTTTCGTTTTCTCCATTTTTGCTCTGTTCCAGTAATGAATACACTGTTCCTATTAGCGCATACCTTTCTCACTAGATAGAGGCCCTCTCCCACTTGTCTGGTGGCGTGCTCCAGAAGGAACGACCTTGGACTCGTGTACTGTGTGTAAGATATGAGCTTTGAACTGTCTTTTCTGTATTTCCCTGTGTAATTGCACCTGCCTGGAAAATTCCACTGTGGGCGTGTCTTTGCCCGGTTATGAAACGTACATAATGTATCTTTATGTTTGTCGATTTCAGTCCCCTCTGCAGCACTCTTAGCGACTGGGCAGACCGGGCTCCGCTCTGAGTGTATATTAATAAACAGTTATTGGTTTGTATTCTCTACTGTCTGACCGACTCTTCATTTGGTATGGAAGGCTGAGAGGTGGTCATTGGTGACCCGGGTGACCCTAATTGGACCACTTCCTTCAGTTGGCACCCGAACAGGGACTCCTTCGGGTTATGCCCCATCCCTTGTCCATAGTCGGAGGGGAGGACGGGACCATCGTCAGGTCGGACTGAAGGCTCAGGGATCCCTGCACGAAGAGTTTGGTACTCGCAGCTGCTGCCTCTGTCCCACTGGACTGTGCCTCGCCCAGTGGTCATCACGACTGGAGTCCTGAACGGCGAAACCCTTGGATCTGACCGTTTGGTCTGAAGAGTTGGCAGTGGAGAATCGGTTCGTTTGTACCACTGATATCAGGTGAGTTTGTTTTGGTTCTTTGTGGATATGGTACCATTTGGGTTTGAGTTTGGCATGATCTGAGGACTGTCTTGATAAAAAAAAAAGGTGTTTGCTATTACTTTGCCAGGTAAAACTATTAATGTTGTTTTTTTCCCTAAAAATGCCTGGCCTGAGTAAAGTTTGGAATTTGTGTTGTCGTTGTTGTTCTGCAGATGCTCGATTGGAAGAAGCTCAGACTGCGCCTCCTGAAGGCAGCCCTAATTTTGATATGTATGTGAAACATGGCCTTGGCCCTATTATGTTTAATACATTATGGCACAAACATACGAGGGACAACGCCGAGTTGCAGTGGCCTCTGAAGGGCACTTTTGATGAACAAAAAATTGGGTTTTTACAAGAGCAGTTATTTAAGAAAAGAAGTAGACAGTCCATGTTTGACTCCCTCAGGACTTAGCAGAAGGAGGCCAGACAGAGGTGGTTAAAGATGGAAAGGAACGCACGGAAAGGGAAAATGCAAACATTGACACAGAAGGCTGTGGCATATGATAGAGAAAAACAAGAGTCAGGAATTGAATGTGAAGATAGGTGATTTCGGTTGCCTATTCATAAGTCTTATTTGGCCAAAGAAGAAGACGATACTTTCGTAGAGGAGTTGTTAGATACTCGACCCCCGCCTCCTTATGCCCCGCAGAGAATATATCCCACTGTTCCTTTACAACCACAACAGTCTGTTTCATCTGTTTCGGTTGCTCCTGTGTCTACGGCTGTTATTTTGACGGCTGCAGCCACGGCGCCCCCGCTTCTTTTTTGTCCTCGCCACCCCTGATGACTGTGACCTCTAGTACCTCTGCTGTCTGTTTCAACACCTGTGTCTTCTGTTCTTTCTCCTCTGGTGCAACCATCAGCTATGGTTGTACCTGTCGATTCTGTTGTTTCTCCTTCTATGGTTATTCATCCCCCATCATTTTTGGATGCTGCCACGCCAGTACGAGGGTTTGAGGATAGAGATTGGGTGAAATTGAGGGAGCGAACAGGCCCGTTAATGCGATCTGGGGTAGGGGATGAAGCGAAACAAGTAATAGCTGACCAGGCTGCGCGGTGGGCTCGTAATGCGATTTATGGTGTTGAGGATGTTTGGGAAGTTATGTGAGATTTTGAACCCTTTATACAGCAACATGCCCTTAAACATATGTCTGCTACATTGATTAGTCTCTGGCAAACACACATTGGGACAGAAGCGCCCCAAATTTTATTTGATATTAGAGATCGTGTATATGTTACTGATTTGGAGCCAGGCCAAGTGTTTGGGAATGTTACAACCTTAGTTGCCTACAGGAGTAGATTACATGAGAGGAGCCCTACCCAGATAACTCAGTTTCCGATGCGGGAGGTCCATCCCATATATCACCCAGAAATACCTGAGCTAACACATCAGCGTGGTAATGTCACTAGACCGGTTGTAGCGGCCCGTTTTCAGGAGCAATGGGTTTATACTCTGTGGAAAAGAAGTGAGGTTTTAGCCCTTAAGGCTAATTTGCCTGACCCTCGGAAAAATCCTACAGCTTATTATAAAGAATTAACAGAGGTTGCCTCTTCTACTGTAATGACTCTTGCTGATATTTAAATGTTTTTTGGTCTTCTCGTTCCGGTTGATGCTTAGAGACAGGTTCATACTCAAGATCATGTCACGGAGCTAGGAGGTACATGGGATGTAATAAAAGGATGGGATCAGGAAAGGAAGCCAGGTGATAAACCCAGGGCCGAGATACTTGCTTTGCCTGGTCGTATTATTACATATATGCATTCACTTATTCCACCTAAGAAGGTAAGCTGGGACAAACTGATAGCTTGTCGACAGAAGAAGGATGAGAGTGTGTCTGATTTCTTTACCCGATTTGAAGATACGTTTTTGGACTACAGTGGGCAAGATATGTCTATTGAGGGAGGAGTTTGATTGTTTGTTGACAGGTTTGTTTCTAACCTTCTTCCTGAAATTACGACTCGTTTACAGGTGTCTGAGAGTACTTGGTCCACTTCTTCCCCCTCTGTTATTTTGAATATGGCCCAGTATTATGAGCACCGAGATCAGGAGGAAAAGGATAGGAGTGATAAGAAACATAAGGATTTAAAAATGAAGGTGTTGTTGCAGCAAGTGTTTAGGGGCAATAGTAGGGGACGAGAAGGTCCTTCTCAATAGCTGTCACTTACTCAGCAGCCTTCTGCAACACCATTGGGGCAGAATCAGTGTGAGTATTGTAAGGAGGAGGGCCAGTGGCGCAGCGAGTGCCCCGTACTTTTGCAAAAGGTTTCAGCCACAGGGACAGGGCTCTGGTAATAGAGGATGTGGAACAGGCAGACAGCAAGACAATACAGCTTCCGCTGGCCGTTCTGACAATTATTTTGACAATTCCAAAGATGGTCAGTATTATAATGATGATTATGATTTTGATGATGTGACTGGGATGTCTTACAGCTAGTACAGCCAGGGACAGGGTACGGGACCAGTACAAATACCTGTAGATCAGCGTGGCCTGTATGTCAAGGCGGATTTGCAAGGATTTACTAAAGAATTTTTGGTGGATACAGGTGCTACAAAAAGTTCTGTTTCCCGCCATATGGTCCCTGGGGCGGCTCTGTCTGGCCAGAATAACGTTTCAGTGGGTTTTTCAGGAATACCGGTTGTAAGCCCCATTTCACGCCCCCTTGCTCTTACCATTGGTTCTTTTACTGTAGATTCTCCGTTTCTTCTTCTGACTGTGGTGAAAATTTGATGGGTTTAGATTTATTGAAGAAATTGCATGCTACTATTTATTGTTCCCCTGCAGGTGTTTATATTACTATGGGTCCGGATGTGAGTGCTAAGCAGTGTTTGTCCCGGATGCGCCCCTTCCTGTTGAATTTGCTCAGGTGCCACCTACATTGTGGGCCACGGGTGATACAGATGTGGGTCTGTTGCATATACCACCAGTTTCTATACAAGTTAGAGAAAATGCTACTTTACCCCGTATTCCTCAGTATAAAATACCACAGGCAGGAGAACGGGCTCTTCTTCAGATTATTCAGGATTTGATATGGAAGGGAGTAGTTGAGGAAACGTCTACCAATATTTGCAATAGTCCTATTCATCCGGTCCTTAAGCGGACACCTTCGGGTTCTCCTGATGTTATTGATGATGTTTATCATTTTGTGATTGATTTGCGAGAAGTTAATAAAATTGTGGTTCCGCAGTTTCCAGTGGTTCCTGACATCACTACGCTCTTAATAATGATTCCATCTACTGCTATGTTCTTTTCTGTTATTGATCTAAAAAATGCATTATTTAGTATTCCTATTCACCCCGACAGTAGGTATTTGTTTGGATTTACACTGGCCTGCAGAAGTTTTAGATTCTGTCGGGCTCCTCAAGGCTATACGGAAAGTCCTAGTATCTATAGTCAGGCATTAAAGAGTCAATTGGATTCATTGTCACTTCCTCCAGGTTATGTATTGGTACAGTATGTTGACGACCTCTTGATCACTTCTGATACAGAGCAGGGTTGTAGAGATAGTAAAGTGAAATTGCTTTTGCATTTGGCACATCATGGTCATAAGGTTTCTCTTTCCAAATTTCAAGTATTGTCGACAGGAGGTCACCTACTTAGGTCACCTGCTGTCGAAGGAGGGTAGGAGATTGACCCCTGAGCGTATTAGTACCATTATTAAAATGTCCATTCTACAAACTCAGAAAGAAGTATGTGCTTGTATAGGTATTACTTCCTACTGTCGCCAGTGGATCCCAAACTACTCGCTACTAATCAAACCTTTGCTTGCATTAACTACAAAAGCAGTGTATGAGCCCTTGCCTTGAACGCCCGAATGCCAGCAGTCTTTTGAGCAATTAAAAACTGTGCTATGTTCGGCTCCGGTATTTGGCACACCCAATTATAATAAAGAGTTTGTGCTCTATGTCCATGAGATGGCTGGTTGCGCGCTTTCTGTCCTAACAGAAAAATTTGGAGATAAGCAGAGGCCTTGTGCTTATTTTTCTGCTGTGCTTGACCCTGTTGCTTGAGCCCTCCCGAGTTGCCTGAGAGCGGTCGCGGCCATGGCCACTTCGATCAGGCAATCGGCTGGCCTCGTACTTGATACTGACCTTACAGTCATGGTACCCCATGCTGTGGATACACTTTTGAATAAGACAAAGACACAGCACCTTACCAGTGCACGTCTTACTGGCTATGAATTGACATTGTTTGCTAGACACATTACGATTAAAAGATGTGCCACTCTGAATCCAGCCACGTTACTACCCCTTCCTTCTGAGAATGATGCAGTCGATAAACATGATTGTATCATCCGGACGGAAGAAGAGACGAAGGGACGGGTAGACCTGACTGATGTTCCCTTATTTGACCCTCAAGGAGAACTATATGTTGATGGCTCTTGTTTTAAATTTCCGGATGGCACCACCACTGCAGCTTATGCTATCACCACATTGCGGACCGTGGTAGAGGCATCAAGGGTTCCCTATCAGTCGGCTCAAGCTGCTGAGCTTGTTGCCCTTATTCGAGTTTGTGAATTGAGTGAAGGACTGGCTGCCAATATTTATACTGACAGCCAGTACGCATTTGGGGTTGCCCATAATTTTGGCCGACTTTGGGCAGAGAGAGGGTTCCTTACTTCTCATGGCACCAAGATTCAGCATGGGCACCTCATATTGAGGCTTTTGTCCACTTTAACACTCCCCAAGTAATTGGCCATAATTAAATGTAGTGCCCACAGGAAAATTACTGATGACGTGGGTAGAGGAAATGCTTTTGCAGATCAGACAGCTAAGGAAGCGGCCCGAACAAAGATGAAACGCATGTTTGTAGCAGGTCCAGCTAGGTGGGTTCCTGAGGTTGTCATGTTTGAAAATACCCTCGTGAGTGTAAAGGAGATACAGAGTGAAGCCATTACTACAAACCCGAGCACACACATAATATCATCCAATAGTTTTAGCAAAGCAATATAATGCACAAGACAGTATACAGTTGTTTGTATTTTAATTTTCTTTCATCCGTTGGTCCAGCCAACACGTGTTTCGTCGCCCGGGAGTACCCACGACTTCCTCAGGGCTAATTGGCATTAAGGTGAGCGGTCAACCTTTGGACCGGTTATACTTCTGTCCCGGCCAAGAAGTGTTAGTTCCGCATCAGAGTAAAAAAAGGTACGCACTACTTAAAGTAGGTGGTAATGTTTGTAAATGCATTTTAAGAGCAGGCAGTGGTCCCACGGACCACTGCCTGCTCTTAAAAAATGAAAAGAAAACTTTTCATTTTTCTTTTTGTAAAGCATCTTGTTTTTCTTTAAGGAAAACGGGCTGCTTTACACAAAAAAAATGATTGTTTTATTTAAAAGCAATCACAGACATGGTGGTCTGCTGATCCCAGCAGGCCACCATCCCTGTGATTTTTGCGATTTGTAGGGGGTCGCAAATTGCGACCTACCTCATTAATATTCATGAGGTAGGTCATTTGCGACCCCTTAGGAATCGCAGAAAGTGTACTGCACACTTTCATGCATGCCGTTTTGCGATTCCCTAATTGCGAATCGCAAAGATTCGCAATTAGGGAATCGCAAAACAAATTTTTGATGCATCTGGCCCATATTCCTTGGGGGAGACGGGACACTCTAACGATTAAAGGGTACACTGTTGCAGCATGCTCTACACAAACGTCCACTATAAGGGGGGTAGCGATCCAAGTGAGGAATGGAATCGGCCCTGTTAAACGTGTGTTGGAGGATAAATGGGGAAGATGGGCTATTGTGTTGCTACCCGTAGGACTGACAGTCTGCACGATATATGGGTCAAATCAGGATGACCCGAAAATATTTAACGACCTAGAAATCGAGTTGGCATCATGGCCAGGCCCACTAGTAGTATGTGGGGATATGAATATTAATTATGAGGTGAGCAGGGACCAAACACAAAAATACTTGGGAAGAAAGCCACAAGTGTATAAGACTCTGTCTGCCTTAATGGCTAGTCATGACCTGGCTGATGTATGGACTGCTAAACATCCTACCGACCCAGGATATACATATTTTTCGGGCCCTCATAAAAAGTATGTCAGGTTGATCCAGCGGGTTACTAGCAACAAGCATTCATACACAAAATACTCACTTGGGCCCATACATTCATACTACGCTAGCAATTTCCGCTGGTGGGTCAGTTGGTACTCTTTTATCAAAATCCCTGCTACCAATTACCTTCTGATTGAAGAGTAATGACTTACCAATGAATCCTTTGCTAATTGGGAAGTTTAAAATGAGTGACGTTCCATACAATTCATATATTTCTAAAATAATCACTGAGTCAAGAAGTTTTAAAATGTTTATCTAAAGATTTAGCAGAGTAAATACAAAACCACATGATACTTAAATCGCATCGCAAGGAGGAAGCATAAAAATGAATTATCGATTAATGACGGTCCCTAAGGAAAGAGAGAAGATAGAGACAGCAGCGCAACTAAGGTTTGCATTTATATTTACCTAAAGTGCGAGAACCAAACCCCTTGGCCAAGGAGTTGGAAAGATAGGACCCTGGAAGGATGAAGAGCAAAGACCTCCTCCCGGATCAGGACAGGACCGGTGACCTCTCTATCAACGATGCCTGCAGCGTTCCCCTCTCTGGTACTTCGCTTCTCCTCGAATTTCTCCCGTGACTTCCTTCTAATGGACTCCGCCGCCCCCTCCTCAGGACCTCTCTGGACAGTGGTTCAGTCTGCGATCGATCAGCTGGTACGTCTGGAGCCTATTCTTCTCAGCGTCTAGTCTCTCTTAGTCTCTTAGGCAACTAGTTAGCTAATTCTATATCTATTATACTCTTCTACGCCCATGTACCTCCCCTAAATGTTGCAGAATTATGGGGCCACTACTTCTGATTGGACAGTGTCAGGGGGTTGATCCTCACACCATATTGATTTAATTCATTTTCTAAAAGCCCTTTGTTTTAGAATACCTCCCCTCACTTTTAATACATTTGCTTTATTTCCCACCCGTCTCATGACAAAGTTTATAAATTCTTCATGTACATTGTAACATTTTTGTAAGAACATTCATGAATACAACAATATTGGCCATCAGGTCGCGGCCTTGGACTACGTCCAGGTTGACTTCATCCTTTTCCCTCTGAGCAGCTATTCAAGGAGCATGCGCAGAACCAACGTCACACGAGTTTTCAGTTCACCAACCCCAGGCCCAAATTTACGAACTAATAAAGTCAAAGAAGAAAATATTAAATCACAAATAAAATGTTTCACTGTATTCTCACTCTTTCTACTCTATTCCCATTTACTTATAAATTCTATCCCGCATTAGTAGCGTTAGAATTAGACAGTTTAAACAAAACATAAGAGCAAGCTGTAGCATGTGAAAACATATGGCAGCCATTTTAAATCACACTGCGCAGAAGCAAGAATTTTCCCACCAAGCAAAGAAAGACGTCACACCACGTGATATGGTTGAGACATGCGCAGTAAAGTTCCCACGCTTTAGTGGCCATTTTAGAATAGACAAGCGTTACTTGTTAGTAAAAACACATAGGCAAGCTTCCTTGCTACTTATATTTGTGTGTGCAATGGTTAGTATGAACAATACAATTTTAATACATTAATACTTTTAAGAAGATTGCATCCGAGCAAGTCTCATTTGTGAGTCCTTGCTCCATCAATCCCCTCTCTGATGGCGTATCTGAGCCATCAAAATACTACCCACAACCGAATGCCAACTTTTAGCATAATATGGTTTCTTTTTCATTTGTACACTTTCTACTTTTCACATCTCCTTTCAGTTTCTTGTATAATTCACTTCTTAAATCTTCAAGTTCAATCTCATCAAACTTTCTCTTCTTTCCTTTTTCTGTCACATTATATGATTCATTCCTTCTACAACATTTGCACCATATTATTATTGAAAATACTATTATTGCTATTCCTGCTAAGGGCACTAATATTTGACCTATAAGTCCTTTCCCTATATTAGCAAACCAGGCACCAATTGACCTAATACTACTGGTCAATCTTTCCCATACACTATCAACTTCCAGTGGTTTTAGTTCCTTCTCAAGTTTTGTTATATTCTGTATATACATTCCAATTTCTGCACTTTTATCAGGTATGTAAGTGCAACAGTGTTTCGTCTTCAATAATTTACAGACTCCGCCCTCTTTTGCCAATATAATGTCAAGAGCAAGTCGATTTTGCATAACCATAGATCTAATCGCAACCATTTCCGCATTAATCATCAGAAATCCTCCAGCAGTGTCAGTTGATAAACGATCAACCACTGTAGACAATTTACATATTTTCCTTGAATTCAGAATTATTCCCACTGAAGGTATCAATGCACCAAATATATCACCTATAATTTCTGAAAAACTAGCTCTTTTTCTGCGTGTTAGTTCACTAATATTTTCATTGCTGCCAGTGTTTCTTTTTACGTGGTATATTTTTGAAATACTATTCCAAAGTAGCAACTTCCATACCACCGTGCAGGAAGCCTAAAGTAAGCCTTATTCCCACATACATAATAGATTCCAGGAAAAACTGAATCTGTTCCTCCTTTGAGTCCCCAACCTCCAAGAATTAAGAAATTGTGTTCACATTCACTGGTACCGATGAAAACATTGTTATACTCAGTCTTTAACCTATGTAGACAAATTTTCCCTGTCTTTTCAAAATCTACAGCCATAGCAGCTTGAGCCCTGCCAGGTGTGTAACTACCTTCTTTCTCAGCCCAAGGTGGCAAATGAGCCTTATGCTCAGAAGCTTTCTTTTGGAAATCTTGTCTTCTACTCTCCACTAAATTCAAAAATATCTTTTCTTCTTCATGTAAAGAGCATGTTAGATTGCTTCTATGTGCATATGTTATGTCTATTGATTTCATTGTTAAGAAAAATTCTCCCATAAACTGTGCATCTTTGCTACTAAGCACTGGATTCATATTCTTTCGAATTGGAACCTCAGAAAATATCACATCTATATTTGAATAATAATACTGAAGTTGTCCTGTTCTATAAAATAAACTTGTCAATACACTACATGATATGCCATAGGTTAATGGCAAGTGATGATACGTTAATCCTTCTGCTACTGATTCAGGTAGTTTCATACAGACATAACAATTACTAACTTCCATAGTATCTACATATTGAAATAATAACTTTGTGAAAACATTTAAACTAGTGTCGTTATCTGTTACTTCATGATGAAATTCTGGTTCGTCTTCTGCCTTTAGTTCTACTCTATTGCTTTTCAAGTTATCTGTTCTTTCCTTAGTTTCGTTGTAAATCTTTCTATCTATTATCATAAGATAAGGAATTGCTACGATCACAACTAACCATACTATAAGCATCACTACCAGATTGCATATGCATATAGCACAACATCTTTTACAACCTTTCTGCTTTGGTCTCCCAGTAACTCTATCGTCAGGCATTTTTGACAAGGAAGATTGCTCTTCTTATCGTATTCTTCAAGTCTCTTTATGTTCTCACGGTGGTTCTATTTCTTTTTCATACGTCAGTTCTGCACTGGTTCCTTCGTCACCACTTTCACTTGATTCTGAGCTTTCGTAATCTTCAATAATAATATAAGTCCAATCAGGACCTTTGAATTTGTTGTTCACAAGTTTCAGTCTTTTGCTTCTTCGTTTTTCACTTTTATTTTCTCGTCCCGTTTGGCTTGTTACTTCATTTACTTGTTCTGGATCTTCACTTCTGGTTGTTATGTGATATTTTACTCTCTTGATGACACTAGGCCAATGATCACCTTTTCTAGTTTTCTTTGTTTGCACTGTTTCTTCTCTTCTTATTCCTTCTTCAGAAATTCTTTTATTTTCAAGTTGTGGCACAATTTGGTTTTCTTCTATTTCAGTATCTTCTACTTGTTCTTTTTCAGGTCTTATTGTTTTCTCTTCAGCTGCTCCACTGTGAGGTTCTAGTAACTGATTTCGTTCTTGATTTACAATTTCATGCTCGAAATTTTCAGGTTCTTCTTCTTCTGTGTACTTTTCTTGCTCTAACTGGTTCTGATCAGGGCTTATTGCACTTTGTACTTCTGCAGCCTGACCGCGTTCTTCTAGACCTGTCTGTCCCTGCTCAAAATCTGTTTGTTCTTCTTTAATTTGAGCCCAGTTTCCTCTCCCTATCTGTTCCTGCTCAGGTTCTTGTATTTGTTCTTCTTCTTCTTCCTGAGCAGCTTCTTCTTCACCTATCTGATCTTCTTCAATTTCTTCTAGATTTACTTGACTTCTTGTTCTGTAGTAGATTTCAGGTATTTCCACCACTGGTATCCAGTCCTGACTTGTGGTCGGTTGTTCTTTGTCAGCTTCCCTTGAATCTCGAACCTGAGATTCTTCAGCTGGGCAACCTTCAGCTTCCTCAGTAATTGATATTATCTGAGTATTTTCTTCTTCAGGGTCTGGTACTCTTTTGGTGTGGCTTACATGAATCCAATTAGGAAATCCTGCACACTTCACTGCGGTGTTCGTAATCAGTATGATCTGACAAGGTTTGCCCCACCTAGGTGATAGACACGTTTCTCTGGTGTGATTCTTCACTACCACCCAGTCTCCGGGACTCAGATCATGTTGTTGTTCAGGCTGCCTGGAAACTGCGTCTTCTCCAACCTGGTGAGAGACAGAACGCACTAAGTCAGCCAGTCCTTTGCAATAATCCAGAACCATATCATCAGATATATTCAGCAGTTTATTCGTGGGTACATGTGCTTGTCTCATTGCTCTTCCCAGTAGTATCTCATGCGGACTCAATCCGGTGTTTCTATCAGGAATGCTTCTGAGTCCCATTAAAACGAGAGGCAATGCATCTGGCCACTCTAATGATGTTGATGCACACATTTTTCCCAGTCTGGATTTTATTGTGCCATTCAATTGTTCCACCACTCCAGAAGCCTCTGGACGATATGCACAGTTCAATTTTTGCTCAATTTGGAATGCTTCACAGATTATCTTAACCACTTCACTGTTAAAGTGTTTTCCTCTATCTGATTCCAAAGTTACTGGAAAACCAAATCTAGGAATGAGTTCGCGTAGCAACAACTTTGCAACTGTAATACTGTCATTCCTTCTGGTAGGATATGCCTCCACCCACTTGGAAAACAGGCACACTATGACTAGTGCATATTTTAGCCCTCTACATGGTGGTAACTGTATGAAATCAAGTTGCAGTCTCATGAATGGACCCTCCGCCTTTCCAATTTTCCCAAACCCAATTACTGTTTTTCTTTCTGGGTTATGCATTTGGCAAGTTAAACATCTCTGGCAAAGACTCTCTGCTACTGCCCTAAATCTTGGATTGAACCAATTTTGTCTAAAGAGCCTAATCATTGCATCTCTCCCTACGTGTGTGTCTCCATGATACATCCTAGCCATTTGTGAAAGCAGACAATCGGGCATGACTGGTCTGCCATCAGCACAAATCCATACATCATCGTCTGTCTTTTGTGAACATCCCATTTTAATCCATGTACTCCTTCCACTTTCATCAGCATCATCTTGCAATCTTTTTACATCATTCCATGTCTCAGGAGGTGCATACAGCATAAGTTGGCAGCTGATTCCCATTCTTTCCACCCTTTTATTTACTGACAATCTGTTTTTGGCACAATGTTGAGCCACAAGATCTGCGTATCTGTTGCCGACTACCACCCAGTCATCTCCTGACTGGTGTGCGGCACATTTCACCACGGCCAATTCTTTTGGTGATTGTATTGCTTCCAGTAGTTCTTTTACGAACTGTCCATTCTTAATGGGGGATCCTGAAGAAGTAATGAAATCTCTCTGCATCCATGGTTGGCCAAAATCATGCACAACCCCGTAACCATATTGGCTATCTGTAAATATAGTTACTTTTTGATTCCTCCCAATTTTGCAAGCCTTTATCAATGCAATCAATTCAGCTATTTGTGCAGATTTGACTCCTGGTAAATAGGATGCTTCGACTATTCCAGTTAGTTCACACACTGCATATGCTGCAGTTAATTTTCCATCTTCATGCCTTTGGCATGAACCATCAACAAACAGCTCCCTGTCTGGCTTCCTCAGGGGTAGTTCCTGAATGTCAGGACGCGGTTTTGTGCACAACTCTGTGACTTGTAAACAATCATGCTCTTCATCATCTTTAACTTCTTCATGATATGGGTCTGGTAGTAAGGTAGCTGGATTTACTATTGTGCACCTTATAATGGTCACATTTTCAGCACCCAGTATTATTCTTTCATATTTAGTCAACCGACTAGGAGTAAGATGCTGAGTTCTGGTTCTTGTCAACAAAATCACAACCGCGTGTGGAACGAACACCTTTACAGGGTGTCCCATTACAATTGACTCACTTTGTTCAATGCTCAAACAGGTAGCCGCTACTGCTTTTAAGCAGCCTGGCAACGCGGCTGCCACTGGGTCCAATGTAGCAGAAAAATATGCTATAGGACGTCTGTCTAAACCATGCCTCTGGGTTAAGACTGAAAGTGCACAATTTTCTCTTTCATGGCAGAATAATGCAAATTTTCTATTATAATCAGGCATGCCTAGGGCAGGTGCTGCACATAAAGCATTTCTTAATTTTACAAACGCACCTACGCTCTCATCATCCCACTCTACTGGGTCCTTTGCCTTCTTTTTTGTCATTTGAATTAATGGTTTTGCCAATAGGGAAAATCCTAATATCCATTGTCGACAATACCCTACTATTCCAAGGAACATTCTTACTTCTCGTTGAGAGACAGGCATCTGCATTTTCTTTATTAATTTTATTCTCTCAGCTGTTATCCTCCTTCTGCCTCTCTCAATCTGGTGTCCTAGGTACTTAACTGCTGTTGTACAAAACTGCAATTTTTCAGGTGAAACTTTATGCCCTTCTTCAGCTAAATGATTTAATAATGCAATGGTGTCAACAACACAGTCCTCTCTGGTGTTAGACGCCACTAGTAAGTCGTCTATATACTGCAGTAAGACTGAGCTTCCTGGCATCACTAGTTTCTCTAAGCACTTTTTCAATATTTGATTGAAGATGGAAGGACTTTCCGTGTACCACTGAGGAACACGATTCCATACATAGACCTTGTTCTCAAATTTAAATGAAAATAGATACTGACTATCTGGATGCAATGGTATAGAAAAGAATGCTTGGCATAAATCAATCACAGTAAACCATCCTGCACTCCAAGGAATTAGGTATAAAATTACTGCAGGATTTGGTACTATAGGACAACATGGTTCCACAATCTTATTTACTTTGCGCAGGTCTTGAACGATCCTATATTTTCCACTAGGTTTCTTCAGACCCATGATTGGTGAGTTACAAGGGCTACTCATTACTTCTTTTAGTATGTCTTGTTTTACCATTCTGTTAATTTCTTCAATGACTCCTGCTTTTACCTCTGCACTCATTTTATACTGTCGGGTGTTTGGGAAAATCGCACCTTCTTTTACAGTAATCTTCACTGGGTCTATTTTGGCCATAAGTCCTACTTCCTTTCCCGTGAAATCCCATACTATGGAATGCACCGTAGTTTTCAGTTCTTCTGGTAATTCATCTTTTGTTATCAAAGAAAACATCTCATCTACTTCTGTACCTTGCTTTGCAATCATAAATTTATATACATGGTCTTCATCTGGGGTCTGAACTGCCACACCATCCGATGTGCAGAAAATTGTACAATTCATTTTACAGAGCAAATCCCGGCCCAATAAATTTACTGGACTGGAATCACAGACTACAAATTGATGCATTTCTCTAAAGTTTCCTATTTTTACTTCCATTGGTTCGGTTAGAGGTGTTCTAATCTTCTGATTAGCCACTCCCACAACTTAGATAGCTTCTCCAGAGAGAGGAAGGTCTGGGATGTCTGCTGTTCTCACAGTAGACCTAGTAGCACCAGTGTCCAAAAGGAAAGTAATATCATTACCTTTCACATTCCCTTCAACATATGGACCTGACTGATCTACCGGTAAGGATGCACCAAGTACGCACTCCTTCTTCCCCTCTCCTAGGCACCGTCATTGGTTATAGGTACAGAAGTCATCCTGTAAAAGAAATTGTGATGTTACATAATCATTCTTACCACTTCCTCCTTGATATCCAACGTCTGTACCATGCTTTGCTCTGTTTACATTACCCTGTATAGGTGCAGGTGGCAACTGACTCTGGGGATTTACACCCTGCTGTGAGTCATTCTGCGTCTGTGGATTTAGATTTTGATTTGGGCCATTATTATTCCGCAACTTTTTACATTCATCCTTCCAATGCCCTAATTTTCCGCACCCATGACAAGGAAACTTCTTTTTAGCCTCTTCTCTGCTCATTCGTCCTTTCATTTTTCCTCCGTTCCCAGTGTCACCATTCGTTCAAGAATCTTTTCCTTGATTATCGTTTGGATTATCCAAATTAATTCCCTGACGCGCAGCCATTTTCACCTGAGCCCACATCACCTTCTCTTGCAATTTCTTGTGCCTATCCTCAATGTCATCTCTACAACATTTCGCATATTTCAAAATCTCGTCAATCGGTTTCCCCTGCCAGCACAACATGTGCTGCTTAATCATCTGACAAATCTCTGGCTTCAGACCGTAAACAAATCGGTAAACAAACTGACTCATGTTTTTATCTCCAATGTCCTCAAATCCACTATACCGCTTAAATACCTGCAATAAACGCTCATAATAGGCGTGTACTGATTCACTGGCTTCTTGGGTAGTTCTGTCTATTTTCACCCAATCTGTTTCTTTTGGTGGTATTTTCCCTTTCAAATAAGTTATTACCTGCTGATACTTTTTCATTACATCATTGGACGGAGCACCTGTCTTTGGATCTCTAGGATACTCCTCACTGGGCCAATCAATCGTGATTTTGCAATCTGTCCATAAATCGGCAGGTACAACTATATCGAACAAACCATCCAAGTCTTTCAACAATACCTTTGACACCTTCACAAACCTTTCAACCTGCTTGTACCATTCAATTGGCTTTTCTCTCAACTTTGGAAAATCATTTGTAAATGACAAAATATCCTGTCTGCTCCATGGGACATGTACATATCCCCCTCCTGGAACTTCTCGCATCGGGTACATTTGATCTCCTTTCCCTGTTTCCTTCATTAAATATTCTGAAGTCGTTTTATTATGTCGTGCCTCTTCCTTTTTCTTTGTCCATCTAACTTTCCATTTATCTAGCTCTCCCCATTTCTGCAAAACTGTCATTAATTCCTTTACTTGTAATTTCCTTCCTGAGGCATTCATATTCTCTAAATCCTTGTCTGAAAAATCTGCTCTATATGGTTTTTGTAACACCTTTGACTTCCCTATTTCAATTCCCATCTGTTGAGCTAAATCTGACAATTTCTCATGAAATATTTTTGTATTTCTTGTGATGTTTCTGCATACAAACAATAATTCCTCTTCATCGTAAATATTGAGGCGATCTACTCCTACATTTCCTGCTATCATTTCTTCTAATTCAACTTTTAATTTATAAATGTCCATAATCTTTGGGGGTGAATTCTGTTTGTCTGATCCTTGTGCCCACCTTTCCAAGTCTTCAGGTGTAACTACTGTAGCACTTTTTGTTCCTGATGAGGTTACTATGTTTACATCTATGGAGCAACTAGGTGTTACTCTTCTTGGAGTATTGTTTACAGAATCTCGATTGGGCAAGTCCATTAATGAAATTATAGACTCACAATCACTAAAGTGATGCTCAACCATTACTACTGCTTCAGGTCTAGGGACATTCACAGGTGTAGGCATAACTAGAGGTTTGGGATAGGTTACTTTGTCACCATATAAGGGAACCACTGGACCAATCGTTACAGGTATGGTCAATGAATCTGGATGAACACTCAATTGTGTTACTTTCTGAATTAATTCTGCTCTGTTTTTATCTATCGCTTCTTTTTCTTTATCATGAAGTACTCTACTAACTGGTGAATCGTGTAATACTTCAGGTACCAAAGGTGTTCTTAACAAGGGTGCACTTGGGGTGCATCCACTTGTCCCTTCCTGATATGGTGGTGGATTCTTTAATAGATCTTCCATAAATTCATCTTCGGAATCTCCAAATCTAGTCAAATGTTTTGTCTTTTCTGTGCATTTATTTCCTACTGATTCTTCTGCCATTAATATTGGATACAGACCCTCTGTAAGCATTGCTCTTCTCCACTGTTTCATCTGACTGTCCCTTGACTCGTTTTGGTATCTGGGGAAAAATCCCCGATAACCCCTATTACTTCTGGGTCGATCCCGTTCAAATGCCTCGGTTTCCCATTCTTCTAAGGCTTCGTATTGAGTCAATCTAGGTCTGGGTTCTAAATCGTTCATTCTTAATCTCAAATTTTGAAGAATCCTCCCATTGAAAGTACCATTCTCAGGAAAAGCTAATATTCCATCATTTTTGGTATATTCTATCCAATTTTCTATCCATACGCAAGTATGATAACCTCTCTCCATCATCATAAATGAAGCGGGCGTTTTAGCTGGTGGAATGATAATTCCTTCCCTAGTTTTGATTGGTTTGTCCTTTTTAAAATAATTCTTAATCTTCTGTAAAACTGACATTTTCCTCTTTTCGCCGTACATTTTTGGCAAATCTCGATGTATAAAATTATATTCTGCAAAGCCTAGGAATCTCCTATCCGGACGAGTTCCTATTAAAGTCGAATCACCTTTTAACATATATTCTCCACTATCCAGTAATATTTCAGCTTCTATGTTAACTACCAATCAGATTCCAGCTAACTTTTGCCTTTGATCCAATCCTAGCGTGGCTTTTCAGTGACGTCTTTTCTGACAACCCCTCCTTTACAATCTGCGCTTTTCTGTCCTTTGCTGTTTCAACCAATCCCAGCGCGACACTTGTGACGTCAGTACTACTCCTGACTACTGACCCCTCCTTTACAAGAGTCTTTTCAGGCCCGTGGTTTCAACCAATCCCAGCGCGGCGTTTGTGATGTCAGCTTCCTCTCCGGTAACTGACCCTCCCTTTACAAAAATTTACGCAAAGTTTTATTCTCTCTATACTTCTTTATAATTCAGTAACAACATAAAACATTCGCTATCGTGTCAGTTTCGCTAACTTGAAAAGATAGATTCTCTCACTTCTTAGTAAAACTCTTCCGTTTACTAATCATACACTACGAGTAAAACACTTCCGTTTACTCTTCACTTAAGCTCCGAAAATACCTGCTACTTCTTCAATGTTACCCTTTCTAGGTGATATAACATCAAACTTTCACCAGCACATTCCTTTGCTATTACTCACACACATAGAGTCCCTAACCAGTACTGATAGCCCTACTTAACTTTTCAGTACTATTTCTGCCTGACAGATAACCTCACTGCAGTATGGCTTCCACTTACCATCCGCTATTCAATTTTCCCGGGGATTTCTAGACAACATAAAACAAACTTAAAACAATAACGGATGTTAGTTTATAAAAATAAAATTCTCATTACCCAATTAACAAAGTGAAACCATCCTCTGATTACCAGAAAACTGATCCAGCGGGTTACTAGCAACAAGCATTCATACACAAAATACTCACTTGGGCCCATACATTCATACTACGCTAGCAATTTCCGCTGGTGGGTCAGTTGGTACTCTTTTATCAAAATCCCTGCTACCAATTACCTTCTGATTGAAGAGTAATGACTTACCAATGAATCCTTTGCTAATTGGGAAGTTTAAAATGGGTGACGTTACATACAATTCATATATTTCTAAAATAATCACTGAGTCAAGAAGTTTTAAAATGTTTATCTAAAGATTTAGCAGAGTAAATACAAAACCACATGATACTTAAATCGCATCGCAAGGAGGAAGCATAAAAATGAATTATCGATTAATGACGGTCCCTAAGGAAAGAGAGAAGATAGAGACAGCAGCGCAACTAAGATTTGCATTTATATTTACCTAAAGTGCGAGAACCAAACCCCTTGGCCAAGGAGTTGGAAAGATAGGACCCTGGAAGGATGAAGAGCAAAGACCTCCTCCCGGATCAGGACAGGACCAGTGACCTCTCTATCAACGACGCCTGCGTCGTTCCCCTCTCTGGTACTTCGCTTCTCCTCAAATTTCTCCCGTGACTTCCTTCTAATGGACTCCGCCGCCCCCTCCTCAGGACCTCTCTGGACAGTGGTTCAGTCTGCGATCGATCAGCTGGTACGTCTGGAGCCTATTCTTCTCAGCGTCTAGTCTCTCTTAGTCTCTTAGGCAACTAGTTAGCTAATTCTATATCTATTATACCCTTCTCCGCCCATGTACCTCCCCTAAATGTTGCAGAATTATGGGGCCACTACTTCTGATTGGACGGTGTCAGGGGGTTGATCCTCACACCATATTGATTTAATTCATTTTCTTAAAGCCCTTTGTTTTAGAATACCTCCCCTCACTTTTAATACATTTGCTTTATTTCCCACCCATTTCATGACAAAGTTTATACATTCTTCATGTACATTGTAACATTTTTGTAAGAACATTCATGAATACAACAATATTGGCCATCAGGTCGCGGCCTTGGACGACGTCCAGGTTGACTTCATCCTTTTCCCTCTGAGCAGCTATTCAAGGAGCATGCGCAGAACCAACGTCACACGAGTTTTCAGTTCACCAACCCCAGGCCCAAATTTACGAACTAATAAAGTCAAAGAAGAAAATATTAAAATCACAAATAAAATGTTTCACTGTATTCCCACTCTTTCTACTCTATTCCCATTTACTTATAAATTCTATCCCGCATTAGTAGCGTTAGAATATTACAGTTTAAACAAAACATAAGAGCAAGCTGTAGCATGTGAAAACATATGGCAGCCATTTTAAATCACACTGCGCAGAAGCAAGAATTTTCCCACCAAGCAAAGAAAGACGTCACACCACGTGATATGGTTGAGACATGCGCAGTAAAGTACCCACGCTTTAGTGGCCATTTTAGAATAGACAAGCGTTACTTGTTAGTAAAAACACATATGCAAGCTTCCTTGCTACTTATATTTGTGTGTGCAATGGTTAGTATGAACAATACAATTTTAATACATTAATACTTTTAAGAAGATTGCATCCGAGCAAGTCTCATTTGTGAGTCCTTGCTCCATCATCAGGTTAGACTACTTTCTGGTCTCCTCCTCCATGCTCATGGCGGTAGGAATCAAGAAGCTACCTAAATTATTGTCCGATCATAACCCGCTAATTATGGAGCTGGTATTACAAGGGGTGGGCTCAGGCCCAATCTAAATGGACATTTGACAGAACACTACTTACTAATAAGCTATATGTGCAACATATTAGGCATTGGGTGCTACAATATTTTGAGATGAACCGGTATAGCTCATCACGTGGCATGGTTTCGGATAGCTTCAAGGCAGGCCTGCGGGGGGAAACAATAAGTTTTGTAGGAAAAGCCAGGAAACAAGAAAAAGAGGAAATTAATGGTTTGATTGAAAGACTGGGAGCGTTAGAAAAAGAGCACACCCTAGCCATTAGGCAAAAACAAGAAGCTGCTGAGTTAACATTACGGCAGAAAACAGTGGCAGCGAAAGCTGAAATCAGCAGCTTTTATAGTAGGAAGGGGGCGGCAGGTTTTCAAGCATATAAAAACAAGAGCTATGAGTATGGGGAGTTGGTGGGTAAGCTGCTGGCCCTACGTACTAAACAGAGGGCCGCCAGGAATAATATCACTGGGGTTAAAGGACAGGATGGGCGGCAGGTCACAGATTTAAAAGACATTATCAAGGTTTTTGAGAGATTCTATCAGGACCTATACCAGCATGATAATCTTGATCCTATCACCTCCGACTGAGACAGAAAGAATTATGGGGGATCAATGGAGGGTTGACGAGGAAACAAGGCAGGAGCTGGAAAGGGACATAACAATCGAAGAGGTCCTACAGGCCCTACATTCTATGGCCTCAGGGAAAGCGGCAGGTCCGGATAGAATCCCTCTGGAACTCTACAAGGCAATTCAGGCAGAGATTGCTCCCCTACTTCTGGACTTGTTTCTTGGAGTGCAATATAGTGGGGTCCCCCCAGAATCCTGGCAGGGGGCAGAAATAGCGGTCTTTTTAAAAAAGGGGAAGCCCTCAGACAACCACGCATCCTATCGGCCCATATCCCTCATGAATGTGGATGCCAAGCTTTACTCCAAAATCTTAGCCACTTGGTTAGGGAGGATTATAGCCCATCTTGTCTCACCATGGCAACATGGGTTTATACCGGGAAGAGGCACCACTGACCATATCAGGCGTGCCATTGCCTTATTTGACATAGCAGAGGTAACAGGAGGGAAGATGGCTATGATCCTCCTGGATGCAGAGAAAGCATTTGACAGAGTTTCTTGACATTATTTATGGGGTATCCTGGCGCAGAAAGGGTTTGGCCCAGGCTTCATAACGGCTATACGGGCAATGTATTTTAGACCTTATGCAAGGCTACAAATTATGGGCCAGGAGTCAAGTCGTATCGAGGTAGCCAGGGGGACAAGACAGGGCTGTCCATGCTCTTCAATTTTATTTGCCCTATATATCGAACTATTTATCCAACAAATTCTCCAAGACCAGACATTTAAACCAATCTGTTGCAATGGCTTTGAAACCAAGATAATGGCCTATGCCGATGACATCGCTATAGTGACCACAGACCCTGAAACAGCGATAATACAAATACAAAAGCTGGCTGGGGAATATGGCCGGAAGTCAGGCTACCTATTGAATGCGGGGAAAACGGAGATCGTCTGTAATTCCAATACCCCCTGTGAGGATCCCCGAAGGCAGGTTGCAGTAGTTTACCTTGGGATCAAGGTTAGCAGTAGGGTTGGCTCCATTTGGAAAATAAATTTGTCCACCATGATAAACAAGATTAGTACGGACCTAAGGTATATGGATAGGCTCTATCTTTCAATAATTGGAAGGTGTAATGTACTCAAAATGGGAATATTTCCCAAGATATTATATCTGTTTAGATCTATCCCTCTTGAAATCGAAGGCCAAGTCCTAAAGAAATTGGATTCGATTTTCAGTAACTTCATCTGGAGATATAAGAAAATTCGGCGATCCCTTAAACTGCTAACGCTACCGCAAAAATGCGGAGGATGGGCGGCCCCTAATTTAGGATTGTATTACTACGCAGCTTTTCTGCAGCAGATGGCGGTACTAGTAGCACCAGGAAATGGCGATGTGACTAACAGGAATCAAGAGGTCAGCAGGGATATCCCCTCCATATCTGAGCTGGCTATAGGTAGGGCGGCGCATGGTATACTCCTTCGGCAAGTAGAGGCCAGTTATTACTAGAAGACGCGGTTTAAGGTGATAATAGCAATCTGGAAGATCTGGAGTAAAATGGTCGGACTCATGCACATACATAAATATAATAGATACACACCCTTGTGGCGATCCCCTCTATTCCCCGAAACAATGTAGGACACTTTGGGCAGGCAATGGGAGGAAAGGGGTATTACAAAGGTAGGGGATCTGTATGTAACCAACCAGAGGTCCTCATTTATAGATCTGCAACAGAGATATGGAATAATGGCAGGGACTCACTTCAAGTACAAGCAGATCACCAGTTTCTTAATTCAAAGAGGGACTGAAAAGATTTCCACAAATAAAATTCCCCTAGTGGAAGTTATGTCTCATCCTCAGACTAGAATCAAGTATATTTATAAAATACTAATGGATACAGCTCCCAACGACCTAGAAAAGGTAGAAACTAAATGGGCCAGTAAATTGGGAAACCCTAACGTGGATCTATATCAGTCAATCGCACTAGGGAAGGGAATATTTCTCTCAGCAAACTTAAAAGCCCAACATTATCAAACTATCTTTGACCTCTATTTTACTCCGGCTAAGTTTTTCTGCTGGGGTAAAAGAGGGGACGATAAATGTCCTCGGTGTGATCAAGGACCGGCGGATACAATACATATGTTTTTTGGATGTGAGAAATTAGTGCTTCTAAAGGAGGGAATAAAGGGAATTTCTGCTAGCGGCATTGGGGGGCAGGGTCCGTATAACTCCATCACTGATGCTATTGGGCTATGACAACAAGGAACAACGTGATGCAAGGCAGAACGACTTTGTTTTTATTGCGGTGGCCGTAGCTCGGCTCCTTATTGCTACACAATGGAAGGATGTCGATCCTCCCACGTATCACCCCTGGCTGGGTCGCTTGCTGGCCATATATAATCTTGAACGATCCTTGTATAACTGTAAAGGCTGGCGTCGTAGCAAGAGAGGCCGTAAAATCTGGGCGCCAATGAGCAAATGGCTTACAAGGTATAAAGATGGGAGGGATTGGCTGGCATAGGATGGAGGAGGAAAGAATGGGTAGGATAATAGAATGATTCCTTTATGCATGATAGCATAGGAGAAATTTGTATTTGTATCGATCTCCATCAATGGGGTAGCTAGGTGTTATGTTTTATTATCCCTTTCTATGTCTCTAAGTTATATTGTACCGTTTTAGATTTTACCAATTTTTCTCTCTTGTCTCCCGTACCCCTCTCATTGTTCTTTATTGTCTTTTTTGATTATTTGTAAGCTTTACGGGATGTATATATATGAACTCTTCTCAAAATTGATGGCCGAAAATGGCAATATCTGTATTTTTGATTGTCTTTTTACTCTCTCCAAATAAAAGGATTTTTTTTTTTTAAAAGGAAGGGTCCTAAGCAGGTTCTGCTGGTGACACGGACGGCTGTAAAGGTTGCTGTTCGAAAGAACTGGGTGCATGCCACCCACTGCAGGAGGATTCCTCTACCGCTACCATACGATCAGTGGGTCAAAGAAGGCGTGGGTGATTCATAGTGCGAGCAGGTGCCCAGGTTTGTCCCTTTCAGCGACGCCCAGCTGATCTGGACCCAGACCGATAAGGAGAATGACGACGTTTTGAATGAGGCGGTTCCCCCAGAGATTCGAGCTATTCAGGAGCCTTTGTTTATTGATCACACGGTGCCTGGGGCTACCAGGTACAATCTGCGCCCTCGGCTGAGGGATACTGAGTCCAAGGAGAAGAAAGATTAGGGATGGACTGTACAAGATAGGTTGTAACGAGCTCAGTACCAACGGCGTTAGCAGAAAATTAGTGGAGAATTTTGTATTTACTTTGCCCTTATTGTTAGAACATTAGCTAGGGAGACAAGAAGTATACCCCTCAGGTATACCATCTTTATCGACGTGGGATAGACTAAAAGAGCTTAGGACAGAGCAAGCTCCACGGCCGGTGCTCAAGAGTGCCAACTTTTTGATGGACAATAGGAGCCTGTACCAGTGAGGCTCTGACGGACACTGGGGACTTGTATATTTTCTTTGCATTTTTGCCCCTTTTGCAATTCATTATGCATCCCTTTGGTAGAAAGGTTGCTGAGGAGGAGCATCCAATGGTTCTTGTTGCACAACATAATATGATGTGGACCCGGAAAAGCAAAATGATCTGTGTTGCTCTTGTGGTTTTGTTGCTAATAATATTGTATGGGGTATCATGGGTTTTGGAAAATGATCAAAGTGCGCCTTTATGTAGTAAGGGTAAGGTTATCTCCCCGACAAGAAACAAAAGAGCAGCCCCGAGTAATGTATTTTTGGAGACACTTAAGAAGTTCTTCGGAGAAGGGACAGCCTGTTACCCCACTCAATCTGTCACTAGTCTGTGGACTGCATACCCATTATCACTTGTGAATTATATGTACACTCGGCCACCTGATTTTGTAGAAGTAAAAGGAGGTTTTGGTTTTGGTTACTCGAGCCATGCCTGTATCATAGAAAACCATTGGGGGAGGGTTACCCCGGTTGCGATAACAATACATACTGTGATAATTTCTACATGGATGAACAGAAAAGAACATTGGTGGGTTGGCATTACAAGGAATTGACAGTTCCCCGTGAAGCTGGTTATTACCCTGCTTGTTGCCCTATTATTAATAGCACTGACACTTCATTATACATGAACAGTTCAGGGATAGTATTGTATAAGGAGACATTCCCTCTGGTGAATTCAGAAGATCCAAGTACCTTTGGGATGAATTCCCGGTACTCTGCAGTGGATTATGATAGGCCAATTTATGCATACCCAGGATTTTTCTTCTTGTCTAATGGGAATTATTCCAATGTCCATAATGGTACGGACGATGTGGCTCTTAGAATGGTACTGCCTTTGGGTGTGCCTTGTAAACGTGCGAAGCCTAAAGTAAGATGGGTCAAAAGAACACTGACCAAAGAGTTCTGTGAGGGGGTGACGGATATTGAGGTCAACAATTACAGCAATGGTATTACTTTTGGATACATCCTTTCCTCAATTTTCACATTGGGTGGTACTTCCATGGCTCGAGGTGAAAAGGCCAGAGAATATTTTGGGTGTAAGCTGCAAATTTTATCCAACACTACCGTAGCAGCTTTACGGGACATCACCACTCAGTTGGAGAGTATGCGAAGATATTCAGAACAGACTAGATATGCAGTGGATTTCATTCTGGCTAAGAGTGGTGGTGTATGCGTGGTAGTTGGTGATCAGTGTGTAGTCGGGATAACGAATATGGAAAAGAATATTACCAAGCATATTCTGGATATCCTTGAAAATGTCAAAGGAATGGAGAGTGGGAATTGGAGTTGGTCTCTCTTTGGCAGCTGGGGTTGGATTTTTGAAAAAGTGATTTATCTCATTGCGATATTGGTGCTCTGTTGCGTTCTTATTCAGTGCCTTCCCTTCTGTTGCTCTTACTGTACCACTATTCTCACCCTAAAACGGAAGATATCAATTCATGATACCAACGCCTCCATAATGATTAAAAAAGACATAGACGACTTGATGAATATAGACGAGGGAGTTTTCAAGACTTCCTCCCTCCTCACTGTTTCACTTCCTGATGTTGATAATATAGAATGTTCCTAATTGCTTATTCATGCAATTCAATTTCTCCCTACTGTTTGTAGTTTAATCAATATTAGAAAATATTTTAGCTCATGCTAAAAGGAGGGTCTGTTAGAATAGAAATGTTCATGTTTGCGCATTGCCCTATGTAAGTTAGCTTTTGCTGCGCCATTTTCTTCATGGGCGCCATTTTAAGCTGTACGAAACTGATCTTGTTCAAGTTCTGAGAAATGCTCTCCTTAGAGTTTCGTTTTCTCCATTCCTTCTCTGTTCCAGTAATAATAAACACTGTTCCTATTAGCGCATACCTTTCTCACTAGATAGAGGCCCTCTCCCACTTGTCTGGTGGCGGGCTCCTGAAGGAACGACTTTGGACTGGTGTACTGTGTGTAAGATATGAGCTTTGAACTGTCTTCTCTGTATTTCGCTGTTTAATTGCACCTGCCTGGAAAATTCCACTGTGGGTGTGTCTTTGCCCGGTTATGAAACGTACATAATGTATCTTCATGTTTGTCGATTTCAGTCCCCTCTGCAGCACTCTTAGTGACTGGACAGAACGGGCTCCGCTCTGAATGTATATTAATAAACAGTTATTGGTTTGTATTCTCTACTGTCTGACCGACTCTTCATTTGATATGGAAGGCTGAGAGGTGGTCATTCGTGACCCGGGTGACCCTAATCGGGCTACTTCCTTCAGGTGGACACAGTGAAATTGGTCAAAATTAGTGAGTATAAAAAAAACATGATACATGCAATGCTCCAATAAACCATTACAAAGTGATGTGGGGGTACTAGAAAGCTATTACTTAACAAAGCCAGTACGGAGATCACTTAATGAATTATCTGGATAACATGGGCTTAGTTTATTTAATGGGTCTAGTGTATTTAATGCTTACACCTGACCCAATGGTGGAAAACAGAAGCCTGAAAATAGTGGTCACATTGTGCGGTATTGTGGGCATACAGTCAACATCATCAGGACACACGGTCGTTATGGAGGATGCCCAAAACGAAAATTATTTTAACAAGATTATTTTTTCAGACCCATCTGTAAAATGCCAGAATAATGCACGACAGGAGAATCTAGAATAGGTTGAAGATGCTAACTAATCCTTGTTTGCAGATAAATTACTTGTTTCTTCAAACTCCTAAATGGAAGTTTTGACAAACAAACGTACATTTGCAGCAAATAACAAACATGCAAGCAAATATAGATTCACTACCAAGGATATGCATCCCAAAACAATGACCAGAGAGTGTAATGAATAAACACATTCATACAATATCATCTGTGTACCATTAGCAGGATTGAGAGGAAGGAAGAAAGCGAAGGTACAGATCATTTGAGGACTTGCTGGACCTAGAAGTACATAAAACGATAAATCTATTATTTAAATCAGAAATGAAACGTACAACCATCATTGAAGTAATGGATGAAAAAACAGCAGTGCAGCATGGAAAGCATAAATACCTGTGTGTTGGAAATGGACCAGTCAAAGAGTTTAGTGACAATATTATTGTCCATAATGGCCACACACTGGAAGGAATGTTGATATTGACCCATGAGATATTCCCCATCTTATTTTTTTTTTAATGAAGCATACTAGTAGAGCACTGGAATTAATTGTGTGTCTGACTAGCTGTCTGTTTTAGGAAGTGATAATTGAATTATTGTTCCACTTAAAATGTCCAGTTTTAACCACCATTTGAACACGAGATGAATTGAAGTCATTACACAATTTTACTGTTAAACTTACTCTTGTCCTGAAGAAGGTTGATGTGAAATATTTCAGAGGGTGAAATGGCATAGACACATTTCATGATAATCTAGCAAACGTTATTGTTTTTAAACAGTGTACATTAGGAGACAATATATGTTTTAATTGATTTGTCTATACGGTTTGGATGTCTGTTAGGTATGAGTCGAGTGGATGAATTAACATTTGTAATAATTGCGTGCATCTTTCATGTGATGGTTGTATGTATCTGAATTTAAGTGTTTCGTTTTGTACACTTTCAAACTGTATTTAGGATTATTCCGCAAAATAAATATGTATTTTTGATAATTTCCTATACAATTATGAGAGAATCCATCTACTGATCAGTTAGAATAAGGTTTCCATCATTAACTTCCTTTTCAGGGTTTTCTCTATGTTGCATAATGAGCCGGAGGCTATTGACTACATTTTAATTACCTTCTGTTTTCGCATGGAACTAGAAATGAGTGACATTTTCTCTAAGTAATATTTATGTTTTGCTAAGAATGATGAATTTGAAAGAGATTGCAATACACTCTGGAGCTATTCAAAAAGGTAAAGGTAAACTTATATGTGACTAAAACTACACATGTAAGTTTACGCTTACACTTTTGAGCAACTTTTCTACTTTGTGCTATTCACCATTTCCAAGTGTAAATGTACTTAAAAGTATAGATTTACATGTCTTTACCCTGTGAAACAGGGTGTGGAGACAAATATACATGTCTAAAGTTACTACTACTAAAAAGGAGCAGTGGTAAGTCCAGCACCAAACATGGACAACCACAGATACTGCAACACCCTTCCTTAGAAAATAATGGAGGTAGAGCATGGGTACTCATAAACATCTTCCCAGGGGCCTCAAAGTGTGGTCTGTGTTGTGCCTGAGGGCCGCATTGATAACAACAGGGTGGGAGAGGGTCTTTGCTGGGCAGGGAGTGAGGTGGGCATAGGGGAAGCGAAGCATGGACATGGTGTGGGCGTGGAGTTATTTTGAGGGTTTCATTCCATACTGCCCTCCAAATTAAGCCCCTAGTCACTAGAAGAGTCATAGATTTGACAATACTGTGTTATGCTGTATCTGAGCCACTATCCCTCTACCTCATCTTGTGGTAAGCCTTCTCTCCCTGCTAACGCTACCTTGGGAGAGTCAAGTGTAAAAAGGCAGCAACTTGATTATTGAATTGGAATGAAATAGAATTGCACAATGAGAAACCAGTAAACCTGGGATCAATCCTGGCTTCCCCACTTGACCAATTTGTGGGATCCTAGACAATTGGTTTATTTCACTTTGCCTCCTTTTTCTTCATCATCACATATAAGGGCACCTTGAAATACATGAGTTCTGAACAGGTGCTGTACTAAACCTTTCCTTGTGTTTGATTTAATAAACTATAATGTTGTGCATGTATAATAACAACCCAAGCCACCCATAGGGGTCCATACGACAATTGACTTGCCTTTTAGTTCACAATTGGCATTGTTGTCAGGGTGAGGGGAGGCATGAATGTTTCTATGTTCATTTTTTAAATCTATCACTTTAAAAAAAAACTTCTTAATGCACTGATATAATCTGATATACTAAAGTGAAATCCGCATCTTAATGAAATACACTTATGAATTTTGAATAGGCTTTTATCATATTTGTACACGTTTGATGCCAGATATTTGTAAAGTAAATGTGTTGCTAAAGTCACTGGTGCAGGACACATTTGCTTCATTTCTTTATCTATATTTTGGTGTAAACCGTTTATTTAACGTCAAGTAATTACATCAGCCCAGTGCTGTTGTTCAGCAGGCATGTGAAGGTCAGGAGGGCTGCATATGAAGATTAGGAGGGCCACAAGCGGCCCCCAGGCCATACTTTGAATATCACTGAGGTAGAGGAATAAAATAAAACCCCATAGAAAATAGTGTTAAATTAAAATGATTACAATAGGTAAAAATGTAAATACATATATTTTAATGTTAGAAACTAAAAATAAAACAAATTTCGACTTATTTAATAACTTTGTTTGAATTTGAAAATGAATGTAACATAGATTTTGAGCAAAATATAATGAAGCTTGGTTTAATTTTATACATCACTTTTAATAATTATTAATGGATCATAAAAATATACTTTTTAGTATTTGTGGGATTTCTTTCGTTAATACATCTTTCAAAAATAATATTAATTTAATGTATTTAAATATTGAATTAAAAAATAATTTAAAAGCACTGCAACATTTTTCTTTTTTAGTTCTACATTTAAAATAAACATAATTTACAATTAATATTTAAGATAGCAATATTTGTACAATTTTCTATTTTATTTTAATACAATTTTTTTTATTTTTTGTTATATGTCGCAACAGGGAAAGTGTATTTAAATTGAAAAAAGTGTAATATACCTTTATGTTAAATATTAATGTAAATTATTTAACATATGTATTTTAAAAGAAGAACAATATTAAAAAGTTACACTGTAAAATAATTTTGAATTAAATATTGAATTATCATAAATATATTACAATTTAAGATAAAAACACCGAAATAAACCAATTCTATTTTTAATGTTTATTAATAATTATTTAGAGGGATGCATGGATTTAATTAAAATCAATTTAGCTATATTTTAATAAAAACAGAATGTTGCAATTTTTTTTATATTCAAACATGTTTATTAAACTATTTTAAAATTAAATAATAAATGTTTTCTTTTTAGATACTTTTTAACGTTAAAGTAGTAAGCCTACATGTGTGTTGATCTAGCTAGAGAAAAGATAGGAGTGGTGGAGATTTTTACTCATAGGTTTGTGAATAGCATTTTGTAGTACATTAGTAGTACTACTGTAGTAATACTAAAGATACTACAGAATGTAATTTGTGAATAGGCCCCAATGAATCTGCGTTTTAAAATTGACGAAATAACACAGATATATGTATTTTCTGCATTCTAAACTTTTCATCAGCAAAATATCACATTTATACAATGAAGCCGGTGGAATTGGCCCTCATAGAGCTCTGAACAGAGTTTAAATGAATACCAGGGTGTATCAAATTTTATATTTGCTTTTGTTAAGGTGATAAATTTCACAATGAATACACTTGTCAATTTTGTCATCTTTTCTAGCCCTTACCAGCAGTTAAACATTACTGCAAACAAATTGCTGCTTAAGAAGTTTCTTGAAACAACTTTGTGCATGAATATGTCTTTGTTTCTGTGTGGATTGTTTCCTCTAGACCCTACTGGCAGAATTTCTTTCATGCATTTACAAAATATTTTGTAACGTTTGCAAAGTTCACAAAGCTTGCCAAGGGTTAATTAAAAAAAAAAACAGCTTTAGATAGTTCAGTAAAACCAGGAATATCAATTTAACAAGCAATTAATTCTAACTGCATACTAGGGACAACATAATGCTATTTAATCACTCAAAGTAATTGACTGTAAAATAAGCACTGGTAAAGCCTACAGGTCTGGCTATAACATGTTGCATGTACCATGCATTCTCACAAGTGCATCTCACACATGGGTGTAGGAATTTCCATCTGGTGTACTGAGAATAAGAGTGAGAACCAAGAAAGAACATCGGCCTGTCATTCTGCAATGGAATATGGGCACAAACAAGAGTGTATAAGAAGAGGCATAAAGCATATGGGATGGTACGTAGGGTTGAAGCTGAGAGCTGAGCTACTCAGTAGAGGTGTCAGCAGGTTCCTTGTGCACCATGGAAAGTGTCTTAAAAAATATCATTTTGTTCACCAGTGACTGTGGAGAAAGTCCAACTCAGATTTAACAGAAGCTCGCGGAGGTAAAGTAAGTAACAGACATGGCAATGGCATGTTACAGAATCAGAAGATGCCAGATAAGGTATTTAGGTAAGCCAATCAAGATTGTATTCTTATAATCTAAACAGGATGAGATAGCTGCCTAGTTCATCAACCTTCTCCCTTTAAGATGCAAGGAAGTAATTTCTTTACAAAAAGGAGTAACGTACAGGAGATCTTGTTGAAAGCAGGCAGAAGTTAAGATCCGCCTTGTTAATAATACCAACATTGTTGGTTACAGTCGCAGGAACTGGGAGTGAGCCAAGAGCCTGTGATTTCCAAATGGAGGTTCATGTTTAAGGTTATTTCCCAAGAACCAAAACCTCCATTTTATCTACATTCAGATTCGAAAAGTCATAAAAAATGCGACTGAAGCAAGACATTCCAGCTGTTTAAGAAGGAAAGTCAGTGTTACTACCACTTTGTTGTATCAGAAATAGAATATCAACACCATAATTATAAAAGTAAGCTAAAAGAACAAATAAGTGGAATAAAAGGGGTTAAATAAATCAAAAAAAGTGTTTAATAATTTTCCATTAATGCCCAGCATGTTTACTTATAGTAAATTAAATAGTATTTTAATTCACTCACAGCTAAATACTAAAAATACAATTCCAAATGTACACATTACATTTGAGACCTCTGTAGGACAACTGGAACTAGAGATATATTTATGATGGCAGCTTATTATCCCCTTCCTATGGTATTCATCAAGGAGTTCACAAAGGGAAGTTCTTCTATTGTAGTTCTCACAGAGTTCTCAATGTACAACCATCTTTCTATTGTCAGACACATCACAATGTAAACTCCCTTTTCTACTCCATTTGCCTAATCAAAGAGTTCACTGTGTAAAATCTGCCTGTCAGGATATTGAGTCAAATCGATACAAAGCTGACACAGGGATCTATTGTGGTCAAGAAAATCAGAACTGATCAGTACACAAAAATAACACAATAAATCAATGTCTAACTAATGCTTTTTCCTTTAAAAAATGAAAAGTGCTTTAATGCACACACAGCCTACACAAAATATTGCAAGATTTCCCGTGGAATTACACATTGGAATCCCTCCTTTAGGAGCTTTGCAGACTCAACAGGGCACAAATCAAGGATCCTAAAAAAATATCACAGTGGGCAACTAACCCTTGTAAATGTAGTCTGCTCCCATTATTTTAACGTACTTTGTGTCAATTTGTGCTCCAGCAGACGTTAATCTTAAAAGCTAGCAATGCATCATTACTGGCTTATTGGAAAACAATCAAAAATTTTAACCCAACAGGTTTTGTCAAGGTATTTGAAGTGTAAAATGAGAGGGCTACTGTTTTTGTCACCACATTTAATAAATTGTAAAGCAATATGATATTGTCATTGGGAAAATAAATAAACATGACAATGTAGTCTCTGCCTAGAGAATCCCATACACTTTTAAGGAATACTCAAAATATACAGCATAGTATGGTGGGCAAAAGAGCATTGGCTGGATTTGTTACTTTGAGTGAATGCCAGTAGTTAAACAAATTGCAAGCATTCCTCCGTTCACCTTTTATGTGTTTAATGTAACACCCTAAGTAGCCAAGGGTGTGATCACATGTGGGTCCCTTGCTCACTCTGTCACTGAAACCAAGCTGAAGAGGCCCAATCAGGCCAAAAATGGTCTTGGATTGTTTGTGTTCCAGTTCAGAGATGATCTGGCTTAGCAGTTTGGGCTGAACTGTTCCTTATGGAGCAGGACCAAGGCTGATTCGCATATGCCTGAGTCTAACCAAAGATACTATTGTGGGCAATAGAACAGTGGGGCGGAATACTACCCCAAGCAATTCCCAGTAGTTAGACAAATTGCAAGCATTTATTCCATCGCCTTTTGTTCAAAGTATACACTGACATGTACTTTAAATATCTATCTGCAGATATCAGGCATTTTCCAGTGCGAGACCATGACAGGGTCATATGTATTTATCCCCATCCTACTGTATTTGTCAGACAGTTACCTATGTAAATTCCCTTCTTATTGTATTTGTCAGAGAGTGAAAAGTGCAAACTCCACAAGTGACACCGTATGAAGGGGGTCACATGGTATTTGTCCTGGAGTTGACAATGTAAAATCCCGTTCTAATTTATTTGCCAGAGAAGTGACCATGTTAAACAACGCATTTATCAGAGTTCAAAATATAATACCCGTTCCTATTGTATTTGTCAGGGAATTCATAATGTAGGGGCCCTTCCTCTGGTATATTTCATAGTGTTCACGATGTAAAAGCCTTTTGTGTTATTTCCTATTGTATTTGTCTGGCAGTTCACAGAGTAAAGCCACTTGGTATTGGTTTTTGGCAAGCAGTTCCATAAAAGCCTATTAGATTTAACAGATGCTTTCCTCAATCAATAATTGAGGCCTGCTCCCTGTGTCACAACTTTTCATAACAAACAGATCAGACCTATGGCACCTGGCATTATTTTTCGTAATGAACCAGTCATGCTTATCGCTTTGATCATTGGCTTATCACCATAACCAGCCCAAGGGTACCATATTGAATATAATCTGCAATACAACAACTCTTTCTTGGTAAAGTACACACATTTTTCCCAATCACCTCCAGTAGTGTGGAAGATCAATGTGTAGGCAGAACCAAAGTTAACTCTTTCAGCAATGCTTCTTTAAGCTGGTTTTCTGTTGATCACATTAGGTCCGTTGACAGCTGTGCTGTCAAGCCATAACTAAAAAGGTCAATTTATTTAACAACTAGTTTTATTGGGAATTTAGGTTGCAATGGGTGAAAAATACATCAGTCACATTCAGCCTCAGAAATAAAAGGCAGCCACTGTGGAGGCTGTGGTCTTAAATAGCTTCTTACAAAGGTTGTTTTAGTACAATGATAGGGGAATCTCCTCCTCCGAAGACCATTGTTAGCATCAAACCTAAGTCCTCGTTCCTTGGCTTGGAAGAGAGGGCAAACTTCGGTAGTCTTATTCAAAGTTTTACTAGGTCAGTTATTAAAGTAGGTACAAAAATTGAGTGGCATAAACAAAAATTGTCACCCTGATCTCTTTCTGTGCTTTGTTCAGAATCTTTGTACTTTGATTGGATGACAGCAAACCTCATCTTTCCATTATGGAGGATGGCCAAGGTGTCCGATATTACAAGCTGGAGCACAAGGTTGAAGACAACCCTGATCGGTTCAATTCCATTCTTGTCTCCTTGCATCACCAGGGTTCTTCTCAGGAAACATTACTGGAATGTGCCGGTCATCATTAGCCAATGCAGCACCTGCTAACCTGGCAGTTGGATTGTTGGAGTAGCTCAAGAGAATGGAGAAAGGAAGGGTAAAGTCAATATTGACCCCAAAGAGCACTTCTGGGTGCTTCAGTGGATGCAGACCAAGTCCGGTGGTGCCTTCAAGCATCTTAGCCATCTGAAGTTTAAGAATCCCCCTTGTCAAATTGGGGTTTATCTGGACTATGATGGTGGTGTGCTGTCCTTTTACAATGAGACAAATGGAAACCTTATTCACACTAGCCATGCTAAATTCAGTGGCACAGTGTTCCCCATTTTTTGTACGACCAACTCAGTAATAATAAATGTTTACGTTTTATTTTGGCCAATACTTCTCACGCAAGTGCAGAAGGAATCCTTAACCACTTAGTTTATTCGTGTCAAAAGAAACAAAAGTAACATCTTCTTCATGAAAAGCTCTGTATTTACTTTGTAATTCTAAAATTGGAATACTATGCCAAAGTGCACTGCTGTACAATCAGATATTGAAAGAACAAAGTTTCAAAAGTGGCTTGATAATGAGATCTCTGTCAAACCATATGTCCCAGAGTCTTTGTAAAGAAAAATCAAAGTCCAGGACTCTCTTCACTAAGCCTAACATATTCTCCAACATGTCAGAGCCCTTAACACACAACCATCTGTAGCACACCATTCTATTCACACCCCTCTCAAATGATGCCTGAAACTGGGTCATCCTGAGCCATTTACCTGTACCCTTTGACAAATTCACACCACTAAGTGACCTTGTTACTCAATCCTTTCCACTTAGAGCTCCTGTTAACCTTTTTTATGTGCTACTTAGAACTCATCCTTTAACACCAGAGCCCCATTAATCATCATACTATTCAGAGGCCTTTTAACAAACAAATACAACTTAGGGGCCGAGTACAATCTCGCTAGGAAAGCCCTCCGTATGACTCTGATCCGGAGGGCTTTCCTAGCGAATTGTGCTCTGTGAGTCCGAGCGACCGAGTACGATGCACCCGTATGTTGACGGACTCGGTTCGCTCAGACTCCCATTCAACTCTATGGGAGCCTGTATACTGAACGCATACACAGGCTCCCATAGCAAAAAGGGCTGGGTGGGGAAAAGCGTACACCCTGTGGCGGTCACCCCATGGTATCCGCCACACTGTGCATGCATGGAAAGGGGGGACCCATGGGTACCCCACGGGACAGATTCGGAGGGCCCAGGGTATAGGGGAGCCCGCTACAGCCCCCGAAGTCCGATTCCCACAGCGGTTTTGTCTTGCGGAGACTGAGTCAATACGGCTGTCCGAATCATGCATCGTACTCGCTCGTTCGGAACCTGGCTCCATTGCGCGGCACGATTCGGCTGCGAACGAGTCGGACTGACAGGATCGGGTTCGGAAACGATTCGGTCGACGCGGACGAGATCTTCGCATCGTACTTGGTCGTTCGGAACGGGGGCAGATTCTGTCAGAAACATAGGCTCCGAATCGTATTTGCTCGTTCAGGAACCCGACTGGAGGCCTTCCTATCGAGCTCATACTCGGCCCCTTAGTCTTGTTAATCACTTCTTCCCACAGAACCCCTGTGCCATGCTTCTTAGAGCATGCTTAACTAAAATTACTAGTCACAACCACCACTACTAACCCATACCACCCAGAACATGGTCAACCAAGCCTCACATCTTAGAACCGTTGTAAATCTACATTATTCCTTATTGCCTTCTTAAACAATCCTTACCAACCAGAGCCATCTCATATAATCTTCATCTCCGATAATGCCTTAAATATTCTTTACCAGCCATAGCAATCTTAACCAGTCCTTATTACCCTTCTTCCCTTAAGTAGTCCTTTCCAAAGAGATGCATCATAATCTGGTTTTACCAATGAAATTTAGCTTATCAAATCTGTTTGATTCAAAACCAACTGAAAGGTTAGTCCGCGAGTCTCATAGAAGATCCACTATGGTTGTGTCTTCATTTGATGTCCGTTCTACTTTCCTAGATGGATTTCTGTTCATCAGTGTGTTAAATGTTATAGAAGAAACATTGTGTAACCTAATTGTGTATAATCAAGATGTGCATTTCATTCTATAAATTAGAATGTACAATGTATACAGAGTTGCCTTACCTCATGCTCTGTTGATAGATCAACTTGGTATGGTCAAGAATTGATTTATTTTTCCCAAAAAGTAACATTGCTTTGTGTTTTCTTAACACTTTAAAGTATAATTTACCTTTTGTTTAAATTCCTTTATGAACGAAGCATATGGGTATTAAACAAAAACAGAAAGGAATTTGTTAAATTAAATACTCAAAAAATGTTAGTCAAAGTAGTTTCTTTGAACCCTATCAAGAGATTAGAAAATCTAAGTTTTTTTTATTAGGGAAGAAAGACAGGATGGTGCTAACTCTAACATGCCTCACAGCAGTAACGAGCACCTCACAAATATTCTAGGACTCGAGGTACAGAATATTGTTGGTATTGTTTTTGTGCAGGAAGGGCCACCTTCCTGCACAAAAACAATCCTGAGAGGCATTTTCCTCTTTCTATGTGTGCTGCAGAATGCAACAAGAAGAAATAAAGATGTTTCTCCTCATTACGCCTCCCTTGGGGAGGTATAGCATTTTGATGCATTCCCAGGTCCACTACTAAAGGTAAATCTGAATGCATCAAACTCCATGGGTGGATGTATGGCAACACCCACGCTCCACACATGGAATGGCTCCCTGGCGCAGAGTAACACAAGGCCTCGATTTGCACTTCCTTGCGTTACTCCAGATTTATGAAGCCATGCAGTGCCACCAAGGTGGCCTTGCATGGATGGATAAATCTGACCTTAGTGTTGCTTCACCCTTGCATCCCCTTGCATGGCACAAGGGCAACAAATTACTATGATAAATATGGGCCTAAATGTTTTCAAACAAACATTCTCAACAAAAAACACTAAATAACGCACTGCAATTTCAAAGAAGGAGTGTCTGAGAGATCAGTTCAGCTATGGAAGTAGCTTGTGTCAAAATTACAGCTCTAAAAATTACACCTCCTGAAATGCATAGCATACAGCAAAATGAATGTAATCACATCAGAATGAATATAACATATTTCATGAATATGATACATGGCAGTATCAATATACCATGTAGATAAACAAGATACACAACAGAAAAAAACACATTACTTAGTGAATGGTATCAATAAAACATATACTAAATTGAATAGAACGTATACTAAAATATATGTCAGACAAACTGAAAGAAATATGGTTCTTACTGAAAAGGCTATGGCAAGCACTGAAAAGAATATAACTTGCATTCAAAATAATATGACATTCACTGAAGTGACTGACGTCTTAAAAGGCGTATAACACATGTTGAAATGAATATGATGCCTTAAAGAGAATATAATCTTCATTGAAATGAATATGATACATGTTGAAATAAATATATCATATTTTTTAATGAACGTCATGGGAGTTGAAAAGAATATGACATACCTTGAAATTAATATTAGACCTATTGTAGTGAATATGACTGCTATTGAAATTAATATGATTCACATTTAAATGAATGACTCATTTTGAAATGAATATGACACATATTAAAAGTACTATAACAAACATGAATATTTATATGAAACATGTTGAAATAAATGCAAGTCACATTGAGACAAATATGACACGTGTTGAAATCAATATGGAACTCACTAAAATGAGTATCATATGTTAAAATGATTGTGATCCATTCTAAAATTAATGTGACATGCATTGAAATGAATATGGAATGCATTGAGAGGAAAAAGACTTGCTTTGAAATTAGTATGGCATAGGTTGAAATGAATGTAAGATGTATTGAAATTATGAAACACTTTAAAATAAATATGAAAGTTGTTAAAATCGATATGATCTACTCTTAAATTAATGTGACATGGGTTGAAATTAATATGGCCCACATTGAAATACATATGATATACATTTGAATTGATTAATATATACATTAAAATTATTATGACCCGTCTTCAAATTAATATGACACGCATTGAGAAAGCGTTTGACCCGAGAAAGCATTTTTTAAAACCCTTTTTTATATCTAGGAACATTATAAATTATAAGTCAGCATTTTTACCTCTTAGTAAACTTGATGAATTATTGGTAGGTAATCCTGTAGTAAGTTATGTATTGCATTCAATTCAAATTAGAAAATGTGTAACTTACCTGGAGAATATGAACTTTGAATCATTTGATGCTTTATATTGATGGTCAAATCTGGTAAATTTGTATAACTCACTGGCGGGTCATGAATTTTAAATCATCTGATGTTTAAAAAAAGCTGAATTTTTTTCTATTTATTTTCTTTTTACGCACTTTAACAATGCAGCATCGCATAATATTCACGGGAAATACAGGGCGAACGTATAAGACATACATAACATAATTTCAAATAGGCAGCGAGTGGGGAAAAAAATGTACAATAGGTATTGACCAGAAGACGTGTCACAAAATAAACAGAAAAAAGAAAACGAAGGAAGCATAATGAACAGACTGTCAAACAATATATATGATGTAATTATTCTGAATCAGTTTTTCAATAAAAAACAATCACAATAGAGCACATAATACCGGGGACACATATAGCAACAGTCGCCCCCGCTCCCCAGACAAGGCAATATCTTCCATATCTCCAATATACAACAGAAGGAGAAAATCTGAGCTACAACAAATGCAGCACAGTCATATGGCATCTTCCCAATTCCCGTCCCTGCAGTATCAGAACCCACACTGAGCAAATATGTCCGATACAGGGCCCATATATATTTTGGATGACTACGAGGCAGCATAAGGGCATGATAATCATCAGAGTGTGTGTTGCAGTATGCCACATCAGCGACTGTTGATAAGGGTCCCTTCAACCAGTGCATTGCAACTCTGCGCCATGTTAGCAATAGACATAGCACCACTAATTTTCAATAGGACTTCGAAACATCGCAGTCATAGCCTAGCAGTGCAAAGGAGAATAAGCCAGTGCCTCACCTGCAATATCTCCTAGGACTTTAAATATTGCGTCCCAAAAAAGGTGCACACCCGCACAATACCATTCTATGTGAGCAAAACTGGCATCTTCCGCGCCACAGCGAGGACATTGGGAATCCGCTCTCAAGCCATATTGGTACAGTCGAATTAGAGTATAATATACACAATTAAATTTTTTAAATTTATTAATCGATAACAGCCATTCTGGGAAACAGTACAGATCACTGAGCAGCAATAAAGCTACTGCCTATCAGTAATTTCCATAGCCAGGTAGGTCTGCCATTCAGTACAAACCTTAGAAGTCCTGAGACACTTCATCTCCTGCGCAAGCACATACAGCATCGATATTGCGTGTCTAGGTGTCTGTGTTTGCTGCAAATAAGTAAGAGTAGAACTTTCCAGGGGCTCAGACAGTTCGCAATCCAATAATGCTGGCCATACATGGTGGGTATGATAATAATGAAATTGCATTAACAAATTTGGCGTATCGGCCTGTGTTTTGATCTTTTCCCAGATGCGAAGCACCTTACCATCGAAGAAATCACCCACACACTGTATCCTCAAGACGCGCAGGGCGTCTAATACAGCACGCTCCTTACCCAATGGAAACCACTCACACCATTCCAACAGCAATTTCAGGGAATAAAGCAAAGTTGGTTGTTGTTCATATACTGATTTATGAAAAAGATATCTCGTGGTACCCACCGGGTCTATCACATGGAAACAGCGAACTGGTTTGCTAAACAAAAAAGGAGGTAGACACAAAGGAGATACCTTATTTATGCATGTATGTATGTATGCATGTATGTATGTATGAATGAAAGGATATATGTTTTGGTATTTATATAATGTTAATCTAGCAGGAGAGGACGGGCCTGATTCACAGAACTAACTACGTCAAAATCCTAAACTTACAACAATTTTGGTATTCACAGAATGAACTTACACATTTGGGTATTCACAGAATGAACTTACACATTTGGCTATTCACAGAATGAACTTACACATTTGGGTATTCACAGAATGAACTTACAACAATTTTGGTATTCACAGAATGAACTTACACATTTGGGTATTCACAGAATGAATTTACAACAATTTTGGTATTCACAGAATGAACTTACTCATCCTAACTTTATGTCCGCCACCGGGCCGGAAATTCCGGCCCGAGTGCGGACATAAGGTTAGGATGTGTAAGTTCATTCTGTGAATACCCAAATGTGTAAGTTCATTCTGTGAATACCCAAATGTGTAAGTTCATTCTGTGAATACCAAAATTGTTGTAAGTTCATTCTGTGAATACCCAAATGTGTAAGTTCATTCTGTGAATACCAAAATTGTTGTAAGTTCATTCTGTGAATACCCAAATGTGTAAGTTCATTCTGTGAATACCAAAATTGTTGTAAGTTTAGGATTTTGACGTAAGTTAGTTCTGTGAATCAGGCCTGACATTCATAGAATGGGTTGGGAGTTTATACAAAATCATGTACAAATTATGGTGATTTAGACATTTTATACAATTACAATTTACACTTAAAAGACATTTCCCATATTTACGCTTTTTTCTAGGTACCTTAGGTAGATATGGGTAGAGCACAGGTTAGCAGGTCTTGTGCTCACGTCTCTAAAACCTTTGATGAAGGAAAGTGATATCAGCCAAGTCCAGTGGTGAAGAGGAATAGACTATGCCAAATTATGAGGGCATGATATGTTATTTGCATCACTATTGCATACATTTTAATGTTGTAGGGCACGAAGCAAAGCTAGTAGTTCAGTGATTTTTCTATTGGTTCTGACATTACCAGTAGGTTGGTGCCTCGAAAAGGTCTTTTGGACTTTGGCAGACAAGTCACATGTGGGGAGCATCTTCAAGGCAAGAGTGACTCACCTGGTGAATATTCAGTGCTGTCAGATTCTTTCATCTTGCTTTTCTCTGGGCCAGGTTTCCATGGCCCTTCAATGTCAACCTCAAATACAAGGCCTATAAACATGGCAGTGATGGGATACATTAGGTCTTAGCAGTGACATCAGGTATTAGAGGCTGAAGAGAGATATTAGACAGCAGGGCTAGCAGTGTGACAAGACCCGGCAAACTTGGGGGACACACACTGTGGGGCATATTTATCATTCTTTCACTCAGTGCAATGCAGCAAGGTACCCTGCTGCACTGCGTGAAAGGGCAGGACTGCGTCGTATTTAACATCATGCTGCGCATTCGATCCTTTCCTTGTGCTGGCACATTTTGGCTGCCTAGCTCCAACGCAGGAACTCTTGCACCATGGTGCATGGGTGCCTGCATTGTAAGCACGATCGTGTTTGTACAAGAAGGGACACCTTCCTGCACAAAAACAATCCTAAGAGGCATTTTCTTCTTACTGTGTTCTGCAGAAAAAACCGAGGAGAAATAAAGATATTTCTCATTGTTTCGCCTCCCCTGGGGAGGTGTGGCATTTTGACGCATTCCCAAGTCTACCACTAATGGTAAATTTGGGAATATGCCAAAATTCATGGGTGGGTGCATGGGAACACCCATGTTCCACCGATGGAATGCTTGCTTGGGGCAGAAATAACGAAAGGCAGTGATTTGCTCTGCCTTGCGTTACTCCAGATGTATCAACCCATGCAGCGTCACGCAAGTTGGCCTTGCCTTGCATGGCTTGATAAATCTGACTTTAGAGTTGGGTTGCTCTTGCACCCCCTTATGTGATGCAAATGCAATGCAACACTATGATAAATGTGGGCCTGTATGTGTATACCATACTGGCTGCTTTTGATATACTGATATTTTGATGCAGTCCAGACCATTCATTTGTCTTTGCTTTACAGGGCCCATGCTGAGCCTGCAACTTATCTGGAATCATGACGTGTGCTTCGGCAAACCTGGGAAGTCTTCATTTCCTCCAATCAAGAGGTGTTGTCTTCCCGGAGTTTAGCGCAATGGATGCTGGCTTGCCTAGCAATATGCTCTCCCTCCAACTGGCGTAGGCCGCGTCCATGGTTGGAGAGCCTGTTTCTTCCAGCACTGCTGGATACATGACTAGTAGTGTCTCCTGTAAATGACATAAAGCCTTGCGCCCACTTTGACGTTCTCACTGCCATTCTTCCAGTTGGTACTTTCTGCATTTCCTTGGTCGAAGAGATCCGAGATAGAGGTATGTTAGACATTGTACACATTAAAAAACAAAAGGAAAATAATTCAGATTAACTGCTCCCTCCAGGAAGGTTAATTATTGCGATAAACTTTATATACTCATTAAAGTGTTCCATGCAGTGCGAAATATGCTGTTACCCTATCTATGCACCTGCATGAAATCAACCAAAATAAAGCTATGTATCCACATAGGCCCTCCATCAGTAGAATGATTCAGCAATGTGCATACTCTCTGCTGAATACTTGGTGATCTGTATGCCATGAATGTATGATGTTACTACGCGTGCTATTACCACGCTGTAGGTTACAACGCGGTCATTACAACGACCGCGTTGTTACCACGCGTGGCTTTACATCGCAAGTCGTTTCTACGACTTGCGCTAGATGGCGCGCTGGACTTAGGAATAGTATAAATTACTATTCCTACTCCAGTTAGCGCAACAGCAGGGAATGTGTTGGATTTAAAATCCAACACATTCCCTGGTGTTGCACGCCATCTAGCGCAAATCGTAGAAACAACTTGCGATGTAAAGCCACCTGCGTGGTAACAGCAGCGTTGTAAACGCTGTTTCCCGTATGCCACAAATCTGAATCCCTGGAAGGCTGACTCAGCTACTGTTCTGCTATCTGCAGTGTAGGAAATGACCGTCTTTTGTGTGCTGTCTCCCCAGATTTTTGCCTTAACTATTTGTGCTGGCTCTAAAACTCTGTGCACTTAACCTCTGCTAACCAGTGGTAGCGTGCCTGTGCTCCTCCTTTTAACATGATGACATTAGTATCCTCCTAACTGCCATATTTAACATACTTATAAGTCTCTAGTATATGGTACAAAGTGTACAAACAACCTGTAAGTTTAATGTCACTGGTGGACTGCAGAACCTGTTGTGCAATCTACTAAGTGACAGTGTAAAACATGACTTCAGGCCTACCAGTGTTGCCTGACTGCGGCAGTGCAAAAACTGCAATTCGACCTGTCAATATAAACCCTTTTTACAGGTTAATATCTCCCTTTTAAATATTAAGGTCACCCCTACGCAGGGATTAGAGCCCACAAGGCAAGGGTGCCAGACTTCAGTCTCTGGGTTTATTAGGGGTACAGTAATTCTGCAAACTGGATTTTAGTGTTAGATGTGGGAAGACACTAGGATTATCATAGTGCACTCCCCACATATACCCCAGCCCTCAGAGCCCAAGTTGAGTGTAGCCTTAACTCTTTTGCTATCTTGAAAATGCCCAAAGTGGGTAGGATTGGCCCTGGGAACCTTTGCCCCCATTAAATAGAGTGTGTCCAGGAGTCATTCCCATCCAGAAGCTAGTATCCGGCATAAATGGGGCACCTCCAAGCACCACTTCAGAACACTGCTGCACCTGAGGAAGAACAGAAGAGGACTGGACCTGCAATCTGTGAGCTGAGAAGAGCCCTGATGGACTGGGTGTACATCCTCTTGTCCCCAGGACACAGAAGTGGACTCCAAGGGCCATAAGGCTGACCTCCGGTTCAAGGTACAGGGATACAACATGCTACAAGAGACCTCTCCTGCAACTGCCCATCTGACCAGTGCAGCTAGCCCTGGACTGGAGCCTGCTGTTGGCCTCTGCTTGACACCCAATAAGCCTCAAAGTGCCTCCCCAGAGGTCCTGGGGGCTTTAGAAGTGTACGCCTGTGTTTGTTTGGGGCTTAAAGGACCATGGATCTGATTTAGAGTTCTGCCAAAGGGTCACTCCATAAACAAACGTGACTGATCTCTCCTTCCGTGTATTACAAGTGCTTTATATATAATGGCACGTTTGCGATGGAGTAGCCCAGGCTATTCCTAATTAAACTTTTAAAATTCTTATCTCCGATCCCCTTATTTTTTTGTCATTTTGGTATCATTTTGTTTATTCAGTTCTATTCTAGTCTTCTAATTTGGGTTGAAATTTTTATTGTTTTACATTTTGACCTCATTACTGTTTTGGTACAGTGTAAATACTTTACACATTGCCCTAAATTAAGCCTAACAGCTCTGTGCCATAGCTACCAGGGGGTTCAGCTCAGGTTAACTTAGTGGCTTTGAGGGTTTACCCTGACAAGGGTTGGGATTATTCCTTGAGTTGGGTAGTCACTCACTCCAATTAATAATCAGATTTCTTACATGCAGTAAGTAGAAACAGCAGACATTTGGTATGTAATGCAATATAATTAACAGATTATTATTATCAGATATGTAGATGACTCCAAGCCTATAGCAGTAAAAAGGGCAAAACCAGCTCAACTGTGTGCAGTACATGACCACACAGCTGTCCCGACAATGCACAGCTTTGCTAGCCAGTGAAGATGAAACAGTAACTTTTTTGCCATATTCCTGGGTAAGTCTTTCCCAGTGCTCTGGCATAAGGTTTCACATTGATCTTGGGTGAGGCTGTTACATTGGCCTCTGGTAGTTCTTTCACAGAGTTCTGTGCTAAGTCTTTTGTAGTGCTATGAGGGTGAGCCACTGTGCTCAGGGATAAATCTTTCACAGTGCGCTGCGCAAAGTCTTTTACAGTGCTCAAGGGTATGTCTTTTGCTGTACTTCGTGGTAAGTCTTTCACAGGCGTCTGTAGTAAGGCTTTTGAGGTGTTTTTTGGGGAGTCTTTCACAGTGTTTTTTGGTAGATCATTCACACTTCTGTGTGGTAAGTCTTTCGCAGCACTCTGGGGAAAGTCTTTTGCATGCTCTGCTGTACTTCTTATGAGACGCTCTTGGGAAACATTTCGCATTGCCCTAGAGTAAGACTTTCACAGTCTCGTACTATAAGTGTTTAGCATTGTTCTACGGCAATGCCTTTGCAAAGTTCTTGGGTTTAAGTCTTTGACTATGCTGTGCAGTAAGTCTGTCACAGTGCTCAGGGGTAGGTATTTTTCTGTATTCTGCAATCTTTTTCAGTGCTCTGTGGTAGATCTTTCTAAGTGGTCTGCAATCATTTTTTCAGAGTTGTGTATTGTTTTTCGCAGTGATCTGTGATAAGTCTTTCAAAGGTCACTTGCAATCCATATGTTCTCAAGCTTCTGCTGTTGATAGTTACTGGGTTTATTTGGTTTGTCACTAAACTTCTGATCCAGTGATTTTTATTTTATGAGCCATATACTTTGGTGTTCCACAGGAGGGTAACTTGTTCTGGAATGAAACCCATGTGGTGATTTAAGGTCGGACTTGCAATATTGGACTCAAATTGTACCTCACTTCTTCATTTTAATTCCAATCTTACAACTGAAATTGCTTCAGAGACACCTTTTATTACATTATTTCTGAATGGTGAATAAAAAAGATACCTTAGTCATTTCTCTCCCATGCAGGGACTATTTTCAACACAAAAGAGTTTTGGTCTATTTAATGGCATTAGGGCTGGATGTATCATGCACTTTTCTGGTCACAAATGGCCCGATTTGCAGAATTGGGCCTTTTGCGACCGGAAAAAACATTTTGATAAGTGTCAATCCAAATTGCAATTTGGTAACATGTTACTGAATCACAGTTTGGAATTGTGAATGCATACGAACATGGTATGAGCAAGGGGCTTGTTTAGGGCATCCCTTGCCAATACAGAATCGGTATGGTATGTATCACTGTTTTGCGACCGAATTCCGGCCACAAAACAGTAATACTTTACCACCAGTTTAAAACTGGTGGTAACCCATTCATCAGTTAGTGGCATTGAAGCAGTCATTGAAGCTCGTAAAAGCTCAAGGGCCAGATTGTATTTCCTCAGACATTATTAAACTCAACGACCGCTTGTGGGCACAGACCCTGACATCATTGTTTGGAACAATAATTGGTGGCAGGATATGTTGGAGTCCTAGAAAGGTAGCATTAGGGTGCCATTGTTTAAAAAGGGAAATAGGACTTTACCTTCTAACTATCGCATGATCACCCTGTTGGACATCCCGAGAAAAACCTATGTGAGGCATTTGCTGGGCCTACTAGAAGATTGGGTGAGTGTTGTCAGAATTCTACTTTCGACCCAAATGAGCTTCGGAAAGGGTACTCAACTACGGATGGCTGTTTGATATTAAATCTATTGACTGAAGAATAAGCCTTCAAAAGGAAACAGCCTCTTTGCATGTCTCACATCAACTTGTCAACCATGTTTGACTCCATAAATAGATCTGTTCTCTGGGAAAAAAAGGCCAGATGGGACTGCCCTCAGGGTATTTCGAAGCTGTTAGTTCAAATGCATGAGGGCTCATGAACTAGAGCAGTACTTGGGGGTAATGGGGCCTTGTCCAAAAAGATCAGTACCCCCAATGGGTTGAGGCAAGGGTGTATCCTGGCACCACTCTTGATTTCAATTTATATAGCGGATGCCATGGTAGGCCTAAAGCAAATCCAGTCTTTCCCTCCTAATTTGGGGATGGAGACTATATCTACTCTGTTTTATGCGGATGACACAGTGTTAGATCTGATGCTGGTCAGTCTGCAGAGGCACCTTGATGCTTTCTCACATTACTGTAAGGGAAATTACCTGAAGATCAATACGGCCAAAACTAAGGGCATCATTTTTTCAAAAGGAAGGAGGGGGTCCATAAAGTTTAATTGGTGGCTGAGAGGTGTTCAAGTGGAGGTGGTAAATGAATACAGATATTAAGGCCTGTTATTTAGTCATAATCTAAACTTCAAAACTCATGTCACCCTTCAGGAATCGCGTAGCAAGTCTATTGCTGGTGAGCTACAAAGACTTAAATTAGCTTAAGGCCATAATTCTGCAGAAGTCCTGAGAGAGGCATACAGCACAAAAATTGTTAATCTGTTACTCTAGGGTTGTGAGCTTTTGTTAGAAAAAAAAATGTTAAGCACCTGCAAATTATTGAAACAACCATCTGAAAAAAATGGTTGGGGCTGCCCATAGGTTCAGTGAACAGTGCCTTGAGGCTTGAATTGGGCCTTACTAACTTCCTATTTAAATATGAAAAGAGGTTGCTCAATTATTGGACTGGTCTTTTAAAATCTGAAGAAGGCTCCTTGAGGCATTTTATAAAGCTCCACTTACAAGGGAAGTATTAGGTCAATGTGTAGACAACCTACAGGAAATCCAGTCTTCCCTGAATTTCACCAACTGGAATGGCCCCTTAAACATGTCATCGTTCCAACAGAAACAAGCAATAAAACGTTTGGTAAAAGAGTGCTCGCAGAACAGCAACCTTGCTGATGTTTGTAAGAGAATTAACCTAGAGCATTTATTGGAGGCAGATTATAGCGCTTTAAGCCAGTCCTACCTGCGGGATGTAAAAAGTAGATCTGTTAGGCGGTGGGCCCTAAAGGCCAGGCTGGGCCAAGTCCCTTCCTTCATTAGGTGGAAAGGAATTAGTCAGGGGGGGTTGGACAAGGATATCTGTCCTTTTTGCAAGCTTGATGCACTGTCACTTTCACACGTAATTGTCTTCTGTGCTCACTTTGCTAAAATAAGAAGTAGTCTGTTACTGCCGGTTTATAGAAAGTTGCAGGTTCATCGCATCAATGACTTGATGAGAATAATTCTGCAGTGTAATAACATGTCGGGCCTTAGCAAAATTCTTGTCTGTTGTAGCCAAAAGGATAGTTAACATGACTACATTTAGTTAGGGATTTGTGTTAGCTATATAATTGATCCTGCTAGTCGTAGCTCAGGCTGTCTAAGTCTGGAACTTTTGCATGTACACATTTTTTATAATAGTGGAATGTCAATTTAAAAAAAAAATGTTATTTGTTCCTTGCACAATAATGTTGGCCGTTGGGTCTGTATGAATTCTATTCGGCCTTAAAATTGATGAATGCAGCTTTGCACAATTTGCCTCTATCGTGCATACCCAGAGGTATTTCTAGGACCTGGCTTGTGTTTGTTCAAGCAGCCTCGGCTCCTGTATTGGGGTTGGGGTCTGCACCGTTACTATCTTTGTAAGCTTTATGCGTTTATTTTTTTTCCTCTTGCATACTGTCCTGCAGTTCCTTAATTGGAGGTATTGGCCTGTATGTGAATTGTTTGTTTTGATTGGTGATTTTATGAGTTTTATCGAATTTTATCTTTTTATTGATATGTTATGAGATGTGTTTAATTTCTCATAACAAACTGGCATATCAAACTAATAAAATATACAATACGAAATACATTTGCAAAGGGGAAGGGGTCCCTGGGGAACCCTTCCCATTTGAGTATGTAAATTAAAATATTTGGACCACTGCCTGCTCTTAAAAAATGAAACTGCAAAGCTTCATTTTTTCTTTTTAAATGCATCCCGTTTTCCTTTAAACAAAATGGGATGCATTTGAAAAAAAAAAAAGATTGTTTTATTTAAAAAATCACAGACTTGGAGATCTGCTGACCTCCGCAGGCCACTATCCCTGTGACAGCTGCGATTCCTAATGGGTTGCAAATTGCAAACTAGCTCATTAATATTGACAAGGTAGGTCAAATTGTCACCCATTACGAATTGGTAATTTGCAAAACGGACTGTTATTACATAGATCGCTTCACAAATTAGCACACTGGCCGTAAAAATACTGGTCTCAAATTGCGACCAGAATTTCGTGACCAGTTGGGCGTGCATCTAGCCTTTAGTTTTTTCCCTCTTTGACCGTTCCCCCTGATGAACAGATGGAAAGATTTAGATTATTTTCTTCTACATGGTCTTTTAAGGATACTTGATTTTTCGCTTTTGCTAAGTTTTCATTGATTGCTGCAATGATTACATCTGGTTTCTTTCTTTCTGTTAATTTATGGGTTTCCAGTTTTTTAACTGATATCTTTTGGTTGGATAACACTTCTTCCTTTGTCATGTTTCATTTCACTTTTTGTGACTCTTTTATCAGAACCTGTTTTTGAAAATTGTTGACCAAATTTAACTGTCTCCTTTCTTTTTATCAAGAGTACTCTGGTCTATATCTTATCTGCACTTTTTGAAATTTAGGGAATTGTAACAATAAGCGTTAAAATGATTGAGGTGTTCCTAAGAGTGTATCTTTTAATTCTTCTAGAAACTAGTCTCAGAGTTACATCTCACAAAATGTGATAACCAAGGCACCGAACTTTAAAACTTACAGGTTGTTGTCTCAGGAGAGACTTATGAATGACAGCTGAACAGCTAAACGTAGGTGCTCCAACTGTCAGTCTTGCTTCATGGTTTTGGATGGATTGCAAACAGTAGAGAAGTTATGCTTTGATACTATGGAATAGACTTTTGCAATAGTATAGTCTTGACCCACTGATGGCTGAAATAGCCATATCTCTGCCCACTGATGTTAGATATGTTAGAACCTGGCAAATTTAACAGAGATGGAAAATACAGGACTCCACCACTGCTGACACCTAACAGTCCATCTATATCTAAATCTGTACACACAATTTTACCCCTTTGACACAAATCTCTCTACTCTCTCAACCGAGACCCTCTCACTGCTACACTTCAACCCCAAAAACTTTCACTGATGCATGGTGACTCCTACACGTTCAGGCCTACACCTTTCATAAAACACCCTAATCACATATACCACATCACTCCTACATTCTCACTCTGATACACTCATTGCTACTTCAAACCTGCTCTTTCCCCATTCTGCACCATAATTAATAAAAGCTCACACTTACATCCACACTCATGGTGAAGAGGGTGGTTGCATCAAAGAGGAAGAGACAGGCAAAAGATGCTAACCCCTGAATGCCTAGGATGATTTTATCATGCAGTGCCTATCTGATTTGAGTGCACAAACTCAGCACCAGAAAGTGTGGGTCACCAGAAAAGCGAGGGTGGGTCCATCTACCCAACATAACACACCAACCCTAATACAGCTGAGAACATCCAAAGGCACCAACACAGACACCACTCTTAAGATCACTCTGCGGAACTTAAGCATCCTCATTTCAATGCCCACTAAGAAAGTCATGATTGGAAAAATGTTTCCTATTTAAAGATTTCTTTACTGAATATTAACATGGACTGCAATAATGTAAACAGCAAAACCAGCACTCAAGTCCTTTTTTAAACTTTTTTTTATTGTCCAAGAGAAAATAACTGTTGATACAACAGATGGGGGTGAGACAACCCTTAGAGCAAACATACTGGATGATACACATAGTTTAGGACATGATTGAACATTAATCGAGCAGTAGTGAACGTAAAAGGGTAAAATCAAGCAAAACAAAGCCAAAATGTTGTTGATGAAAACTTCATAATGATAATGGTAATTTACCAGGGCTCTTCCCAACGCAGCCTGGACCAAATCTTCTTCAACCTTAGACAGAAGCGTGGGCCTCTTGCCTTTGCCAGAGCCAGTTCGAACTCAAACACCTGTCTAAGCAAGACCCAGAATTCATTAACCTTTGCGATAGTAGGGTTTATCCAGGCCCTGGCAATACAGAGACGGGCTCATACAATAATAATGGAAGCCATTGACCTCTCGGGTAGCTTCATGCTTAAATCCGAGAATAATTTCCTTATCTTACAACTGAAACGTCCGACCCAGGCGCTCAGTTAGCACAGAGTAAATATCTTCCCAGAATGTTTTCAACATGGGACAGTCAGGAAACATATGCTTTAAGTCAGCTGCGTAAAGCTTGCATTTCGGGCAATATGCCTTATCAGAGACTCTGGATGTTGTCCACTTAGCAATAAGCTCTGGCGTATAATACAACATAAACACTGCCCTATGCTGCTGCAACTTCAAACTAACAGAGGCTACTGATTGATCTAACGTATCTAGGGCCACCTGTATAACTTGTACAGTGATATCTGAAACCAAAAGCTGACTTAATTTGACAGAAATCTGCATACTATCATCCTGTACCGATGACATAAGACTTTGATAGAATGCGCTAATTGAAGTTTTAACAGTCTTTCCATAGATACCGGATAATATTTCAGAAGTAAATGGGGTATCGTGTAGATTCTGAGCATGTAGTAGATAGTCCCTTACCTGCAGGTATTTAAAAAACCTGTGCTGAGGGATCCCAAACTCCTCTCTCAATGAGAGAAAGGATCGAAACCCTTGATCATCATACAGCTGACCCAAATTAGTTATCCCCATGCCTTGCCAAGCTTTCCCAACATTATCATGAAATGTTCTGGAAGTATTGTGTTGACCCATAGGACAGTAAAATAGTGAAGCTGAGGCAAAGAATATGCCTCAGAAATGTCATGCCATATCCTGCTTATATCCCTAACTACCTTGAATCTGACCCTTTTGTAATAATTTGGATCTGAGGTCTTATAGAGAATAAACCCAATCGCTGGTCCGAAAGCTAGTTGAAAGGCGAATGAAGACAGCCTGGCATCCAGTCCCCTCAACAGGCTCTGGATCCTTCCACGAAAGCAGCCCAAAATAATATAACTTAAAGTCTGGCAGCTTAAAGCCCCCCTGTTTAAAAGGCAATTTGATAAATCTCAAAGCCCTTCTGGCCCGCCTGTACCCCCAGATAAAACTGCAGACAACGCTTTCTAGCCGCTTAAAAAAAGAGCCTGGAACCCGTAAGGGGATCGAGCGGAATAAATACAAAAACTTAGGCAGTACAATCATTTTCATAATATTGCACCTGCCAAGGATGCTAAGCGGAAGTCGATGCAGAGATCGTAATTTAACTGTAACCAACTTAAGGAGTGACTCATAATTCAATGCAATTAGACCCTCCACTTGACTACTGAGGCAAATACCTAAATAAGTAGCAGTGTCTGAAACCCCTAGAGATGTTAACAGGGTATCTGGTTGATAATTCAGAATAGTCTGCATCTTAGCCAGGTTTAGCTTGTACCCAGAGAAGGAGCCAAAGAGCTCAGCCTCTTCTGAAATACAAGCTATAGCGTCCGATGTATTAATAGAGAAAATAGCGATATCATCCACATACGCAGTAAGCTTAAGTTCTGTTCCGTTTAAGTGGACTGGGAGGATCCCCGGATTATGTCAAAGATGCCTAATAAAAGGATCTATATACAGGGCAAATAGAAGCGGGGAAAGTGGACACCCCTGCCGTCTACCTCGCCGGACGTGAAAGTATGTCGAAGAGACGCAGTTTAGTCTAATTTTGGCTACCGGGTTCTTGTATAGTTTCTGAACCAGGGTAATGAACCGGCTTCCAAGTCCGAATGCTGTCATAGTAGACCAAAGCGCTTCCCAGGCTACTTTATCAAAAGCCTTCTTGGCATCCAGAATTATCATGCCAAAATGTTCCTTTAATTTGCCGGATACATCGAAGGCTGTGACAGCGGTATTTAACATGAGCCGACAAGTCCCTACCAGGCACAAACCTGTGTTGTTGATCTGAAATTAATATATGTATAAGAGGGGCCAGGCGATTTGCCAGAATTTTGGAAAAGATCTTGGCATCTGAGCTAATCAATGAGATTGGATGATATGAGCTTCTATATTCCACTGGTTTACCTTTCTTGAAGAGTACAACTATATTAGTCGTGCTCCAAGAGGAGGGCTCTTCCTCTCCTTCCGTAATACATGCAATCAATTCAGTAAACTCGGGTGCCAAAATATCCCCAAAAATCCTATAAAACTTAAGAGGATAGTATCCTCGCCCCTTGCTTTGCAAGAAGGCAGGGCCATAATTGCCTCCTCTACCTCGGCTATACCTATATCTCCTTGGAGTGATGCTGTTTCAGCAGCATCAAGTCGAGGTAGGTGGCTCTCTTGCAGGTATTGCTGGAAGCTAAGATTAGTAGGGGGTACTACCTCACCATATATTCCTCCGTAAAATAATCCAAACTGCTCAGCAATATCTTGAGGTTGTATAAAAAAGTAAACCACCCTCACCCTTAATATGCTTAATATAGGACCTTGCCTTGTTATCAGAGATCTGCATAGCCAACAACCGGTTGACTTTCTAGCCGTACTCTGTAGGAGAGTAGGATCTGCTTCACATGGGTACCCCCACTTTTTGCTGATGCTTCACTGTTTTTCGACCTTAGTCTGGCTGGGGCCCTGCTAATCAGAACCCCAGCCTAGCTGCTTCCTCTCTAAAATGGTTTCCATGTGCCTTAGGCACATCTCTGATTGGAATCTGGAGTGCCCTTATAAGTCCCTAGTATATGGTATACTATGTACCCAGGGCATAGGTACCTCAGAGGCCTACCAGGGGCTGCAGCATGTATTGTGCCACCCCTGGAAGGCCATCCAAACTGACACCACAGGTCTGCTACTGCAGCCTGGGTAAGGTGGTGCATGCACCTCTTACTGTGATATAGGCTACCTATATCACTATGTACATACACACATATAAACCTATAAGTCACTCCTATGGCAGGCCTTATCAATCCTGAAGGCTGAGTGCGTGGTTCCTATGTGAGAGGGTGCCCCTGCATGAGCAGGGCCCCTCTGCAGCGTTCGGAGACCCTTCTCTGATGCTGTTTGTAGTGCAGCCTGACCATATACTCTTAAGCGCATTATAACCTCGCGTTAAATGCTAACTTTGGGATGGCTGCACGGAAACATGTCATGTTTGGTGTCAAACATCTTGGAATACTACCCCCCGCCAGTTCTGGCGGCGGGGTAGCATTCCACCCTTCTAGAGGGAAAGACATGTACACACCGGTATGCCCGGTACTGACTTTCCAAGCCCTGGCATCACAAAATGGATGCCGCTGCCACAGACACGAGTCTGGCCTCCTGCTGCTGACCGAAACTCCGGCAGGGGAGGCCTGGACAATAGGTTTCCTGTCCCAGGGAGGTGTGACCACCTCCCCAGACAGGATAGTGTGTATTGGGGCTGGGCGGGAGCACTCTCGGGTGCTTTGAAGTCCTGCACTGGGGGCACATTTGGTGTCCCTGTGCATACCCCAGTTCAAACCGGATCAGGGGCTTCCAGCCCCTGCTTTGGCGCAAACTGGACAAAGGGAAAGGGGTGTAGCCACCCCTCTGCCCTGACCCACCCATAGGTGGGACCACAGAGTAAGTCCAACCCCTAAACTTAGTATAAGTATGGGACCCCAGTCCTTAGGACTTTAGATTATCCCTGGACGAAACTCTGACACAGAATCCTGGACCTTCGACGCTCTACTTAAAGATTAGAGGACAGAAGAATCTCCCTTGGGGTCAAGGAGTGACTCCCCTGCTTGGCAGGCACCAAAGAAGCAATTGTCCGGTCTGCATCGCTGAAGCTCACGTCAGACGCCGAAGTCTTTGCATCACCAGAGGTAGATTTCCAGACTTTCCCGAGGCTGCCCTGAGTCCCCAGCAAAGCTAAGGCCCGTAGCTGTCGTGGGTAACGTGGAACCATGACCCCTGGACACCGCATGCATTTGCAAGTGCATCCTCTTCTGGGTCTCCCACGAAGTCGTGCTTTGGGCTCCGAGTAGCCCCAGCCTCCAGCACTAACTGCACCAAAGATCACTGGCCTCCACTCCACAAGTGTCCTGTGAGCCAGCTCCACGTGCACCGTCTTGAGGCTCCTTCGCGGTCGCTAGCCCGTTGGCTAGTAGCCCTTCACGAAGGCCAATCTTTTTCTACTTGGGCTCCCTGGTTGCTCCAGGCTTGCCCTCACTTACCCTTGCTGGGTGAGTTCCTCAGACCTTGCTGGTCTGCACCATTGTCAATCTTCATCTTCATCAAGACTTGCCGTTGCCAAGGCTTGTTGGGTCCAATACGGTCGTCAACACCTCAGCACTCGACAGACATCGTGTACCAGCCCGAATCCTGCTCCTGGTTGCCGACAACGTCTCCTGGACCTCGTGGCTGAAGAGTCAAGATGACCGTCAACCTACCTGAAGCACTCGACATCGGTGGGCATCTGCTCATCGCCTTCCTTGTCACTGGCTAGTGACCCAGACTCTGTCCCCTCTGCTTTCAGGTTCTTCAGATCTCTGATCCACCCTTGGATCCACCCGGACACTTTTCACTTGGTCGCCAGCAGCACTTTGCAGCAGATCGCCATTCAAATCGACGACGAAACCCGACCCCGAAAGGCACCTATGCACCCGGCTTCCCTGGGTGAGGTAACAAGAGTACTCCGGTGCTCCCGTGGGTAGAGACTCTAGAACGACCTAGTTCTCAAAGGGTTTGCTCCAAGTCCTTCTTTAAGTGTCCCTTTTCTTTAAATTCCAAACCGCGACTTTCTCCATAGAAGTTAACGGCGATTCGCGGCTGTGTTACTACACTGCACGCGTCCCCCGTGGGTCCCCTGTGTCACTACCTTGGGTGGTTCCTTGTGGTCCAAGCACTTCTACAGGCTCTAGGCCTAGTGTCTAGCTCAGTCGTGGTTCTTATACCACTTTATTGGTATATGGTTTGGTACGCCCTAGGGCCCAAACGTGTATTTGTGCTATTACTGTGTTTAAATAACTTATAACTTATGTACTTCGAACTCTAGCCTCATAAAGAGACTAGAGGGGTGTGTTTAGTAATAAATACATATATTTTGAATATATACCTGGTGTGGTGCTCTTTCATTTGGTCACTCAAGAGATTATAGACTGGTAAAACAAGCTGCTTTACATTCCTTCAAGACTTAGCCTGAAGGCTGCTCTCCATAGCTACCACTAGGATAGCTTTCAATAAAGGTTGTCTTTAACCTATCTCCAATAAGGGGTTGTTTGGACTGGTGCAAGGTGCCCACTATAATTAGTGGACAGCGTATGCCAGGCCAACTTCTCACATTGGTGTGCAGCGTGTGGGATTCCAGCTTGCTATTGTTTTACCAGATAATCTCAATTGAATTGATCAACTGAAAACCACTAAAGGTACCTAAGGTACATATAAATTAAGCTTAGTATACAGTAAGTTCTACTGAACTTAGAGTTGTGTGTTAAGGGATAGCACACCCTTTCTACAACTCAAGAGAGTTTAGTAGGCCACACTAGAGTAGGTAGTGCATACACCACACCTCACTAGTGATGTCTTCAAAGCCAGGACCCAGTGAGTCCTTGCCAGAAGCCACTGGGCTTCTTCCCTCCAAGTATGATACACTCCCATTCTTGGAATTGAGAGCAATATGCAATGTGAGGAAACTGAAGACAGGCCAAAGTCCCACCACCCAACATCTGAGAGAGATGTTAATGGCTGATGATCTCAACAGGCCCTTAGGGACTGAAGGGGTAGGTGCAGAGGGTGGGGCAGAAGATGAGGATGGGGCCAGGGGTAGCAACACCCCCAACCCCCTCTGGAACTGACCAGGAGGGTGACAATGACCCTGACCTGGAAAACCCAATCCCTCCTGTGGAAGAGGAAGAGGAGGATCAGAATGACCTCCACTTTGTCCCCCAGGAAGGATTATGAGTGTGCCTAGAAGGTCTAGATCTCCTTCTCAGGAGTCTAACCACTCTGACACCTCAATAGGGACCTCTGTCTCCTCTCATAGGAGGGAATCCTCTCATGAGAGGAGAAAGAGGCTGATTCAGTATGAGCAAGCCCAGCTTGAACTCAGAAAGCAGCAATTGGCTCTAGACAGGGAGTCCCTAGATCTCTACAGAGAGAGAAAAAGTTGGGACTAGAGTCCCATGGTGGCAGCAATATCCCTAGAGATAGGGAAAGGTCTTATGACCATAGAAACCTGAGCAAGATTGTCCCTCCCTACCAGAGTGGGGATGACATCCACAAATGGATAACTGCTCTAGAGAGGGCCTGTAAAGTACAGAAGGTCCCTCAGGAGCAGTGGGCAGCAATCTTGTGGCTCTCCTTTGCAGACAAAGGTAGAGACAAGCTCCTCACTGTAAGAGAAGAGGATGCTGATAATTACAAGGTCTTGAAGAGTGCTCTTATTGATGGGTTTGGCCTAACAACTGAACAATACAGGTTAAAGTTCAGAGATGCCCAAAAAGCACAGACTCAACACTGGGTAGACTATGTGGATTGTTCTGCTAAGGCTCTGGAAGGCTGGTTGATGGGCAGTAAGGTGTGTGACTTCACAGGATTGTACAATCTGATAATGAGGGAGCAGATTCTTAATAACTGTCAAAATCAGCAGTTGCATCAGTACCTGGTGGACTCTGATCTGACCTCTCCCCATGAATTGGGAAAGAAGGCAGACAAATGGGTCAGAACCAGGGTGAGGCAGAAGGTACAGAACCAAGGTGGTGACCCTAAGAAGCAAGATTCTAAGAACTCTGATAAGGGTGGGGAGAAGGGTAAAGATCAAAAGTCTTCACAAGGCCCCCAAAAATCTTCTTCAGGTGGGGATTCACAGTCTACCAAAGGGAAAGGCCAAAGAAAACCATGGTGCAAGGTCTGTAAGCAAAAGACCCACTGGACCAGTGATTGCACCAAGTCCAAAGACTCGACTCCAGCCCCCACCAATGCCCCTAAGGCACCTGTTCCCCCTAGTACAGTTACAGTTGGTGGTGGGAGTACTACAGCCAAGGGTTTAGTAGGGTTGACCCTGGGTACTGAGATGGGCTCTGACCTAGTCAGAGAACTCACTCAGGCTGTCCTAGTCTGTGATGGAGGCATGGATATGACCTCCTCTATGAGTCCCAGTAATCTGGGCAAGTACAGACAACAGCCTTTAATCAATGGACGAGAGGCTTTGGCATTTAGGGACACAGGGGCAAGTGTCACCATGGTGACACAAGACCTTGTGAATCCTGGGCAAGTTATACTTGGTGAGATGTACCAAGTGACCAATGCTAGCAATGTCAGAACAGACCATACTCTGGCAGTTGTTAACTTCTCCTGGGGAGGGGTAACTGGCCTTAAGAAGGTTGTGGTAAGTGCAGACCTACCAGATGAATGCTTGCTTGGCAATGACTTAGAAACTTCAGCTTGGGCAGAAGTGGAGCTCAGGACCCATGCAGAAATGCTGGGGATCCCTGCAGATGTGTTTGCTGTGACCAGGTCACAAGCCAAAATGTCTAGCACTGAACAGGCCTTGGATTCTGGAATAATGGACCAAGTGCCTTCCAAGAGGAGGAGTAGTAGGGTAAAGGCAGTGCCTTCCCCTTGGCTCAGAAGGAAGATCAGTCCCTTGAGGGGGATGATCTCAGTCCTGAGGAAGGAACTGTCCCAGAGGAGCTTGAACCTGACCAGGTTGAGTTCTTGGGGACAGGGGGACCTTCCAGGGCAGATCTGAGCCAGGAGCAGCAGAGCTGCCCCTCTCTTGAACCCCTCAGACAGCAAGCTGCTGCTGAGGCTGCTGGGAAAGCTAGTGGTCCCCATACTGTGTATTGGGATGATGGACTCTGGTACTCAGAGTGTAGAGACCCCAAGCCTGGTGCTACCAGGAGGTTGGTTATACCTCTGAAGTTCAGGGGCTTCCTATTGACCCTAGCCCATGATATTCCCTTAGCAGGTCACCTGGGCCAGAACAAGACTTGGGACAGAATTGTCCCTCACTTTCACTGGCCCCACATGTCTGAAGACACTAAGGAGTTTTGTCGCTCCTGTGTAACCTGCCAGGCCAGTGGCAAGGCAGGTGGCACTACAAAGGCCCCCTGATACCACTACCTGTGGTGGGGGTTCCCTTTGAAAGGGTGGGGATTGACATTGTTGGTCCCATGGATCCCCAAACAGCATCTGGGCACAGGTTTATCCTGGTGGTAGTGGATCATGCCACCAGGTACCCAGAGGCTATTCCCCTTAGGACCACTACAGCACCTGTGGTGGCAAGGGCCCTCCTGGGAATTTTCTCAAGAGTGGGCTTCCCTAAGGAGGTTGTATCAGACAGGGATGCAAACTTTATGTCTGGAGTGACTTACAAGTTCACCACACCCTATCACCCACAATGCAATGGTTTAGTTGAGAGATTCAACAAAACCTTGAAGGGCATGATTAAAGGGCTCCCAGAAAAGCTTAGGCGAAGATGGGACATACTCTTGCCCTGCCTTTTATTTGCATACAGGGAGGTGCCTCAAAAGGGGGTTGGCTACAGCCCTTTTGAACTTTTGTTTGGTCACCCTGTCAGGGGTCCACTATGCTTGGTGAAGGAAGGATGGGAGTTACCTCTCAAGCCCCCAAAGCAAGACATAGTGGACTACGTACTTGGTCTCCGCTCCCGGATGGCTGAGTATATGAAAAAGGCAACTAAAAACCTTGAGGCTAGCCAGGAACTTCAAAAGGCCTGGCATGACCAAAAGGCTGTACTGACTGTTTATCAGCCAGGACAGAAGGTGTGGGTGTTGGAGCCAGTGGCCCCAGCAGCTCTCCAAGACAAATGGAGTGGACCCCATACCATTGTTGAACAGAAGGGTGAGGTTACCTACTTAGTAGACCTAGGAACACCCAGGAGTCCCCACAGGGTTCTCCATGTCAACAGGTTAAAACCATATGTGGACAGGGCAGACATGGGCTTGCTCATGGCTACTGATGAGGGACAGGAGGAAGAGAGTGGCCCACTCCCTGGCCTGCTCTCACAGAACCCTGATGATGGGTCAGTGGATGGTGTAGCCTTGGCAGGCAGCCTCACTACCCAGCAGCAAACTGATTGTAGACAGATGCTCAATCAGTTCAGACACATGTTCTCACTGACTCCAAGTCAGACCAACTGGTGCACTCATGAAGTGGACACTGGGGACAGTCTGCCTATTAAAAATAAGATTTATAGGTAACCTGACCATGTCAGGGACTGTATCCGGACAGAAGTCCAGAAAATGTTGGATTTGGGAGTTATTGAACCCTCAGATAGCCCTTGGGCTAGTCCAGTGGTCCTTGTGCCAAAACCTCACACCAGTGGTGGGAAAAGAGAGATGAGGTTTTGTGTGGACTACAGGGGTCTCAATGCAGTCACTAGGACTGATGCCCATCCAATACCTAGGGCAGACGAGCTAATAGACACTTTGGCATCAGCCAAGTATCTAAGCACATTTGACCTGACAGCTGGCTACTGGCAGATCAGACTAGCTGATGATGCAAAGCCAAAAACAGCATTTTCAACCCCTAGTGGGCATTATCAATTTGTGGTGATGCCCTTTGGTCTGAAGAATGCACCTGCCACTTTTCAGAGGTTGGTGAATTCAGTCCTTAGAGGTCTGGAAGCCTATAGTGCAGCATATCTAGATGATATTGCTGTCTTTAGATCCACCTGGGAGGATCACCTGGTCCACCTCAGAAATGTTTTACAGGCCCTGCAAAAGGCAGGCCTGACTATCAAGGCCACCCAGTGCCAGATAGGGCAGAGTCAGGTTGTGTACCTGGGCCACCTTGTGGGTGGAGGCCAGGTTCAACCACTGCAGAGCAAGATCCAGACCATCATGGACTGGACTGCTCCAACTACCCAGACTCAGGTGAGAGCCTTCTTAGGCCTGACTGGGTACTATAGGAGATTTGTCAAGGGGTATGGATCAATAGTGACACCCCTCAATGACTTAACTTCCAAGAAAATGCCCAAAAGGTTCAGTGGACAGTTAGCTGTCAAAAGGCATTTGATGACCTGAAGCAGGCCATGTGCACTGCTCCCATTCTACAGAGTCCTGATTACTCCAAGAAGTTCATTGTTCAAACTGATGCATCTGAATTGGGGGTAGGGGCTGTACTGTCACAATTGAATGAAGAAGGTCAGGATCAGCCAGTAGCTTTCATTAGCAGAAGGCTGACCCCTAGAGAGAAACGTTGGTCAGCCATTGAGAGGGAGGCCTTTGCTGTGGTCTGGGCTCTGAAGAAGTTGAGGCCATACTTGTTTGGTACTCACTTCCTTGTTCAAACAGACCATAAGCCCCTCTTATGGCTAAAACAAATGAAGGGTGAAAACCCCAAACTGCTTAGGTGGTCCATTTCCCTACAGGGGATGGACTTCACAGTGGAACATAGACCTGGGAGTAACCATGCCAATGCAGATGGACTCTCTAGGTACTTCCACTTAGAACATGAAGACTTAACTGGGCAAGGTTAGTTTAATGTCCCTACGTTTGGGGGGTTGTGTAGGAGAGTAGGATCTGCTTCACATGGGTACCCCCACTTTTTGCTGATGCTTCACTGTTTTTCGACCTTAGTCTGGCTGGGGCCCTGCTAATCAGAACCCCAGCCTAGCTGCTTCCTCTCTAAAATGGTTTCCATGTGCCTTAGGCACATCTCTGATTGGAATCTGGAGTGCCCTTATAAGTCCCTAGTATATGGTATACTATGTACCCAGGGCATAGGTACCTCAGAGGCCTACCAGGGGCTGCAGCATGTATTGTGCCACCCCTTGAAGGCCATCCAAACTGACACCACAGGTCTGCTACTGCAGCCTGGGTAAGGTGGTGCATGCACCCCTTACTGTGATATAGGCTACCTATATCACTATGTACATACACACATATAAACCTATAAGTCACTCCTATGGCAGGCCTTATCAATCCTGAAGGCAGAGTGCGTGGTTCCTATGTGAGAGGGTGCCCCTGCATGAGCAGGGCCCCTCTGCAGCATTCGGAGACCCTTCTCTGATGCTGTTTGTAGTGCAGCCTGACCATATACTCTTAAGCGCATTATAACCTCGCGTTAAATGCTAACTTTGGGATGGCTGCACGGAAACATGTCGTGTTTGGTGTCAAACATCTTGGAATACTACCCCCCCGCCAGTTCTGGCGGCGGGGGTAGCATTCCACCCTTCTAGAGGGAAAGACATGTACACACCGGTATGCCCGGTACTGACTTTCCAAGCCCTGGCATCACAAAATGGATGCCGCTGCCACAGACACGAGTCTGGCCTCCTGCTGCTGACTGAAACTCCGGCAGGGGAGGCCTGGACAATAGGTTTCCTGTCCCAGGGAGGTGTGACCACCTCCCCAGACAGGATAGTGTGTATTGGGGCTGGGCGGGAGCACTCTCGGGTGCTTTGAATTCCTGCACTGGGGGCACATTTGGTGTCCCTGTGCATACCCCAGTTCAAACCGGATCAGGGGCTTCCAGCCCCTGCTTTGGCGCGAACTGGACAAAGGGAAAGGGGTGTAGCCACCCTTCTGCCCTGACCCACCCATAGGTGGGACCACAGAGTAAGTCCAACCCCTAAACTTAGTATAAGTATGGGACCCCAGTCCTTAGGACTTTAGATTATCCCTGGACGAAACTCTGACACAGAATCCTGGACCTTCGACGCTCTACTTAAAGATTAGAGGACAGAAGAATCTCCCTTGGGGTCAAGGAGTGACTCCCTGCTTGGCAGGCACCAAAGAAGCAATTGTCCGGTCTGCATCGCTGAAGCTCCCGTTGGACGCCGAAGTCTTTGCATCACCAGAGGTAGATTTCCAGACTTCCCCGAGGCTGCCCTGAGTCCCCAGCAAAGCTGAGGCCCGTAGCTGTCGTGGGTAACGTGGAACTGTGACCCCTGGACACCGCACGCATTTGCAAGTGCATCCTCTTCTGGGTCTCCCACGAAGTTGTGCTTTGGGCTCCGAGTAGCCCCAGCCTCCAGCACCAACTGCACCGAAGATCACTGGCCTCCACTCCACGAGTGTCCTGTGAGCCAGCTCCACGTGCACCGTCTCGAGGCTCCTTCGCGGTCCCTAGCCCGTTGGCTAGTAGCCCTTCACGAAGGCCAATCTTTTTCTACTTGGGCTCCCTGGTTGCTCCAGGCTTTCCATCACTTATCCTTGCTGGGTGAGTTCCTCAGACCTTGCTGGTCTGCACCATCGTCAATCTTCATCTTCATCAAGACTTGCCGTTGCCAAGGCTTGTTGGGTCCAATCCGGTCGCCGACACCTCAGCACTCGACAGACATCGTGTACCAGCCCGAATCCTGCTCCTGGTTGCCGACAACGCCTCCTGCACCTCGTGGCTGAAGAGTCAAGACGACCGTCAACCTACCTGAAGCACTCGACATCGGTGGGCATCTGCTCATCGCCTTCCTGGTCACTGGCTAGTGACCCAGACTCTGTCCCCTCTGCTTTCAGGTTCTTCAGATCTCCGATCCACCCTTGGATCCACCCGGACACTTTTCACTTGGTCGCCAGCAGCACTTTGCAGCAGATCGCCATTCAAATCGACGACGAAACCCGACCCCGAAAGGCACCTATGCACCCGGCTTCCCTGGGTGAGGTAACAAGAGTACTCCGGTGCTCCCGTGGGTAGAGACTCTAGAACGACCTAGTTCTCAAAGGGTTTGCTCCAAGTCCTTCTTTAAGTGTCCCTTTTCTTTAAATTCCAAACCGCGACTTTCTCCATAGAAGTTAACGGCGATTCGCGGCTGTGTTACTACACTGCACGCGTCCCCGTGGGTCCCCTGTGTCACTACCTTGGGTGGTTCCTTGTGGTCCAAGCACTTCTACAGGCTCTAGGCCTAGTGTCTAGCTCAGTCGTGGTTCTTATACCACTTTATTGGTATATGGTTTGGTACGCCTCTAGGGCCCAAACGTGTATTTGTGCTATTACTGTGTTTAAATAACTTATAACTTATGTACTTCGAACTCTAGCCTCATAAAGAGACTAGAGGGGTGTGTTTAGTAATAAATACATATATTTTGAATATATACCTGGTGTGGTGCTCTTTCATTTGGTCACTCGAGAGATTATAGACTGGTAAAACAAGCTGCTTTACATTCCTTCAAGACTTAGCCTGAAGGCTGCTCTCCATAGCTACCACTAGGATAGCTTTCAATAAAGGTTGTCTTTAACCTATCTCCAATAAGGGGTTGTTTGGACTGGTGCAAGGTGCCCACTATAATTAGTGGACAGCATATGCCAGGCCAACTTCTCACATACTCATACTGTAGATTTTTATGCTTCTGATAGCTAGCAGCTACTTTCTCTGTTAGCCTTCTATTTAACGTGGACCGTATTTCTAAAAGCCTCAGGTAAATCGAATGTTTGGCAGAATCCCTAGCTATGATGGCCTGCGCTTGTTGGCTTTCCAGATCCAAATAGCCCACCGGAACAATCTGAGGGTCTTTGGCATACCGGAGGGGAGGGAGGGCTCGGATCCTAGGGCGTTTATGGTCAGCATGTTTCAACAGGCATTTGCAGAGCTGGCCGACTAGGATATGGACTCACAGGTGCAGCGCGCTCATCGCCTTCCATCTTTCTTAGCACAGGGTGCTTAAGCCAAACTATTGCACCCTCACCCAATTCTGGTGTTCATCTGCAACTTCTTACTCCGACATGCCATTTATGTAAAGGCTCGCCCCACCACCCCTGTTAAAATCGACTCAATTTCCTTATTCATGAGACCAGATCTGTGTAAGGCTACAATGGAAAGAAGGTGGAAGCTTCGCCAGTTGTTTGACCCTCTCAAGGCAGTATGTTCGCAAGTCTTTCTCCAGGAACCAGCCCGGCTTAAGATATTGAAAGATGGACATTCACAAGTTTTCTATTCAGAGACAAAGGCTAAGCAAGCTCTTTCCAGGTGGCAATCTGACCATGTTTAGGAGGGGGGGGGCGTTAACGAGGAGTATTGATGGGGGGCTCCTCATTCTTTTTTTGTCCCTCGCTTTTATTGGTTATTGATCTTTTTTTTCTATATTGATGGGGCGGAACTGGGGGCTGGTGGAGGCTGGGGGAAGGGGTCTGACCGGAGGTTGCTCCCTGTAGGCTGTCAACCAGTGACAGCAGGGCAGGGGTATGATTCCCGCTCTTAGGCACGGGGTCGGTTTATGGGGTTGGTGTTTTTTTAGGTTAATTCTCTGCTACCTTATTGGTTTTTCTGTGGGAGGGGGATAGGTTGGGATGGGGGGGGTCAAATAGCCAGATGGCCTGTGGGACTATACACATAGATGGAATGTTGCAAGGAAACAGATTTAAAGGGATAACGGCTTGGTTAAGATTATGTAATGTCTAATGTGAAATTTATGTGCTGGAACGTGGCAGGGCTCAATCAAGCTAGGAAGCGATGCTTGATTCGTGAAGAACTCAAGGCATTTAAGCCACATATACTTGACCTAACGGAGACTCATCTGGCTCATAAGGACAGATCTATGTTGAATCAATTAAGATTCGATGTATTAGTATGTACTTCTCAGACAGTCTCAATTTGAGGGGTCACCATATTGAAAGCTAAGAATGCAGCTGTCACTGTCCTGTGCACTTTAGCTGACCCCAAAGGGAGATGGGCGATAGCTCAATTGTTGATCCTGGGACCAGCACTCAATTTCCATTACAGGGATATGTGACCAATGCCAGATCAGCTACTTTGACAATCTCATTATCAACAATAGCATTGATCTCCTATTTATTGCTGAGACCTGGTTCACGGGCACCTCCACCTCCACCTATGCCTTTGAGACAGTGGTTCCCCACAAAAAAATCCTCCTGCACAACGACATAGAATCTCAGAGGCAATGATGGGACTTTCCATACAAGTTTTAAAAATACCATTAATAAAATTCGCACTTGCTATGGCTACCTGGTCCAGCCAAAGCATTTTCATGTTGACTTCTCAACATTTCTTTTGACTTATCATACTCACATACAACATCATTCTAGCGGGAGACTATCTTTTAGCTAGAGAACACCTCCTTCCCCTCTTTAAAAGAATTCTCAGATAGCTGTGATGGCCTGAAAATAGAAGTCTTTTCCAAATACCCCTCAGACAACAAAGGCTATCCACTGCCTCAACACCACCATCCATCCATGACTGATTTACCTTCTACTGGTAGTCTGTAGCCAGTACGGAGCTGAAAGGGATCCTTGTGCACTTCAGAGAGTCTCTTTGAAGTTACTCTCTACATCAAAGGCACTTTTTGGGTATAAGTACCAAGGCTCTGGCCCTACCAAATCTGACACTTCTGGATCTTGAACCTCTTTCAGTTGGACTGCTGTGCTGCTTAAGGGACTCAACTGGACTGCTTTTCTGGAAGGACTGCTTTTCTGCTTATTGTCCTGCTGCCTGCTGTTCCCTGACTCTGCTGAAGGAGAGCTGGACTCTGCCTTCCTTCCAAGTGATCTCCAAGGGCTTGCTGGCTTGCCTCCTGTTTTTTGAAGTCTCAGGGACACAAAAGACTTCCTACAACTCTGCTGGTGCTGCTGGACTCTGCTGTCTGTGAGTCCTGCCCTTGCCTGAGGTGCCCTCTCCAGGTTTGGGTTCTGCAGCAGATTTCTACAAAAACCGATGCATTGAAACGAGTGCGTGACAAATTCTGCTGCATCACCCTTCGATGCCGATGCAGAAGCTGCCCGACAACAGCAGTTCCACAGCCTGTGCAGCTTGACGACAATGCTCTGTGTGGCTCGATAATGACGCATTGCCTTCACTTAAGCGAAGCTCGACGGTGAGGCAGCAACCAGACTGCGTGGAAAAGATTGACACATCGAGCCCTCAGCGTCGATGCTTTTCTCTATCCAAGGTACATACTCAGTGGGCCCTGTGTGGGTCCTATAGTCTGCCTGCTCTCCATCCCCGTTGTCCTGAACTTTGGATTTACACACGGTCCCTCACGACCTCAAATAACCTTTTCACCGCTAGTGACTTCTAAGCTCTATTTTTGGTTTGTTCTTTAATAATTCATATCTCAACTTCTAGTTATTGAATTTTTGTCATTTTGATCTTATTTTGCTCAGATATTCTATATTTTTTAAACCTGTGTGGAATATTTCTGTGTTGTATTCGTTGTGTTACTGTGTGTGTGTGTTGCACAAATACTTTACACATTGCCTCTTTAGATAAGCCTGACTGCTCTGTGCGAAGCTACCAGAGGGTGAGCACAGGTTATCTTTTAGTATGTATCTAGCTCACCCTTACTAGAGTGGTGCTTCCTGCTTGTACAGGGTGCATACTCTGACAACCAGAAAGCCCATTTCTAACATCCTACTTGACCAATCTGTTGCCTTCCACACACTGGACTAAACTAGCGTTATAAACCACCTCCAACAATATGACCAAGTAATCAAATCAAATCATTAACATCAAATCCAAAAAGAAAGTAATCAGAAACTCAGGCATCCTTTTTTAACGTCTACACAAAACCCCTAACAGACCTCCTAAGGCCCCAGTCCATAGCTTTTTATTCAAAGGCAGATCATACACAAATCTGCATGAGGATAACAGGCAAATGCAACCAATTTGACTAAGTATCCAGTTGCTTCAAATCAAATGAAACACAGGTGGGAAAGAACAGCCTAAAATTCACCAAGTTTTAAAATCAAGATACCAGTCGTAGGATTACCCTTTCTACTCAGACAACCCATCACTCTTTGCCCTCCACCCAAGTGGTTTGTAGACACCATTGCCATAAAAGCAATATCTGAGTGTTATGAGAGGCTGAACTTCAATGCAAAAGGGTAATAAATTAAGGGCCTGATTTAGACCTCAGCGGATGGGCTACTCCGTCACAACGGTGAGGAACATCCCATCCACCGAAATATAAATCCCATTATATACTATGGGATTTATATTTCAGCAGACTGGATATCTGTCACTTTTGTGATGGAGTAACCCGTCCGCCGAGATCTAAATCAGGTCCTAAGTCTTGATTACACCTACTAAAACTTTTTAAAAATAGCCCCATTCTTCATATCCACAGAACAGCACTGCATTGTTGAAGATGCTCTTGTCAACTCAAGCATAGACTATGGCTCATAGTTTACATCAACCTAACATGAAGTAAAACTCAGAAAAACCAGAAAGCCAAAGCACACCTCATTTATGGACTTCAAAAACACTAATTGAGCACACACTACATCAGAAACCTATAACGGCTGCCCACCCAAGTTCCTCGCCCACTAACATTTGGAAGGGAAGGCACCCAACTATCTACTGGAAAACATTTCACTCTAGCTCCCTGGACAGCCTCTCTGATCTGAGCAAGTCAACCCTTATCATCAAAAGAACCAAATGTAAATCAAGTGAAGACAACTGCTTCACAGTCACAGCACCAGATTTAAAACTGAAATCCGCCCTGAGAAAAATGTTCAAACCGGCATCCACTGCAGAAGGCCACAACTAGAATGGGACCATTTGCGGCTGGCATGTCCCGAGGGTGGTAGGGCGGGTGGGACATTAAAAAAAGCAAATTAAATTAAAACAACTTACCTGCGAGTGCGATGCAATGTCCAACTTAGCTGTTTTAAGACAGCTGGGTTAGAGAGGTTTAAAGTACACATGTGTGGCTGGCCATCGCAAGACGGCCGGCCAAAAAGACGTGCGCACTTCAAACTAAAAGTGCCCCGCCCCTTCCTGACACTCCATTTAGGACGGGGTAAAGAAAAATAAAATAGTAATGAATTAACTTCATTACCATTTTATTTTTTTCTCTGGGTGCATTTCAGTGGGTCGATGCATCTCTGCTTAAAAGTAGGAGCCGCCCCTGAATGGGACTCTGTGGACTTGTATGGTTAGCTCATGGCAGCCTATTCGGTTTTGAAAGCTGACCAGACCTGCATGCCAGAGTAGTAGAATGGGCAATCTTGTATTGCTCAGATCCATGCACCAACCTCCCTCACAGACTTTCATACATCCCCAACCACATAGACATCAGGGCCAAATCAAAAACATACTTCTACAACCAACCGAATCCTGGCCAACGGGATCTCATGACATGGTGATGCCCCAAAGTCCTAAGCCTTCCTCTGGATGTAAACGTGCAGAATACCAGCAACAGATTTTGCACTCAATAGGACTAATAAGCTCCTTTCCTTACAATCAGCTGAATGCAGCCTTCTAGTCTTAGAGAACTATAAATGCAAAAAGCAGTCACCTTCACTAACACCACGCATTTTCTAACACCAAGTCATCAAATAGACCTACTGTAACCAGTACACTCTACTGTTCCTCTTTAATAGTGCCTAGAAGCAATTAAGTTCTGCAACTCATGCTTTACAGACAAACCAAACATAAATGTGATGAAAAGAATTTAAAAACAACAGCCAATTCAAAGATTTGCATTTTACTGGGTTTATTTCTTTGAAATGTAAATTATTCATTTCTACAGAAAAAGATTCACCAATCAAGATAAAAACCAAACATGTTAATGCCCAGAAGCCCCTCAGCACCCAGACGACCTCAGAATATCAGATCTGGAGTCTGATCACGTTATTGGCTGGAACAATCATCAGCAGCCTTCTATCCTCCTGCGCCCAGCAGAAACTCTCAGGGATGGGGTTCATCAACCTGTCAAATGAAGATACTAGAACAAGTCAGCTTTGTGAGTTGAGTAAGAACACATGTAATTTTCTAAAGAACGTCAGCTCAGAAACCTCATCACCATTATTTTACTAAGTTGGATAAGAGGGATTATCCACAGAGTAATGCAAATTTAAAAACTCTTTGCCCGCCAAATATGCACATCTTCATAAAGCAAAGTTTCCTAACAAAAGCCATATCAGGATATCTGAGTAACATGTATCTATATATACATAATATTAACTGAGCTCAGATACACAGCCAGTGGAAACTCTGAAAATCTGGCACTAGTTAGGTCTATGGTGGCTAGTATTATCCTGGACTCAGGTGGAATGTACTGACCAGGCTGATGCAGACAACTACTAGACTAGACTGGTACTTAGGCTGCTGGTCCAAGCAGTGAGTGAAAATCATCACCACACACTGGACAATGGGCCACCATTATTTACCAATTGGCACTGATCGGATGCTTGGAGATGACTGGGGAGCAGATAGGACAGAGCAAGCTTTCCAAATCTTTCACTTTAAATAGAGAAATGAATTCAATTTTACTCAGTAAGCAGGACCCTCCTGGAAAGGGAGATTACTGAAGAGGTCTGTGGTTAAAAAGGATTTTATTATAAATGTTCTAATTTTAATGCTTCAAATTGAAGAAGGCTATTGATCTTGATTTAAGGCTCTATGCACTCCAAAGTAAATATGTGGTCTCAGATAAAACTGTCCAAGAAAACCTTTATTTAGATCTCCACTGTGTTTACTGAAACAAAACAATTGAGAAAATATTTTAAAATATGATATTAAATTGATGAACACGAAAACAGAGCCCGGCGACGGACTATCTAGGCTGCACCTCACGTTTTAATTCATTAGCAGTTCAATGCCCTGTGCACAAATCCTCCGGCACTTGCCGCCGTTTAGTGCCACTGTTTGACAGATCCCAGACTTGTTGTATAGAGGAAGGTGCACCAGGAAAAGAAGTCCAATCTTAGATATTTCGCATTAAGAATCCTTTATTTGTCAATCTTCCAATAAGTAATAAACAATCCAGCCAACGCGTTTCGTTCCAAACCACTCCTGGAACTTTGTCAGGGCTTTATTCTATATAAGGCCAACATTAGGTATTTTCACCAATATTCCAGCACTCTTTGCCGATTGCTAGCAATTCAAATGGGCATCCTCAAGCCCCATGTTCATTATATAGACGTTTTCTTGACTCCCAAGTGCATCATGATAAGAGCTTCTCGTGTGTGTTTATGTGGTCTGCTTTCAAAAATATTTGGGAATCAAGAAAACTTCTATGTAACGAACATTGGGCTTGAAGATGCCGATTTGAATTGCTAGCAACCGGCAAAGAGTGCTGGAATATTCTTGAAAATACTAGATGTTGGCCTTATATAGAATAAAGCCCTGACGAAGTTCCAGGACTGGTTTGGAACAAAACGCGTTGGCTGGATTGTTTTACGTATTGGAAGATTGACAAATAAAAGATTCTTATTGCAAAATATCTAAGATTGGACTTCTTTCCTGGTGCACCTTCCTATATACAACATGATATTAAATTGATGGTTGTATTTGTTGTAATATTCTGGAAAAAAAGTGATTGTTCACATAATCGTTAACACTGAGACATTTGTTCAATGTCTACTTTCACACTTTTTTCTACTATAAAGAATAATATATCTCACATTTTATATGAAAAAATACATTTGAAAACCAAAATGTGCAGCCATACGTTATAAGAGGAAAAATGTTATATGAAACTAAATATGATTAAAATGATACCTTTGTCAGGCATGCCCAGTGACCCCTGGTAATACATCATCGACACCACCACAAACAGGTGTGGGAGATGAGCAGAGCAAGACAGCAGAGGACAAGAGAGGAGGATGGAAGTGGTGCCATTCCCTCCCCCCCAGCTATGCCACAGACAAACACTAAGTTCAAGATGCTCGACTCCTTATTTCTTATTATATTGTTAAGTACTGTAGCAGTTTTCACATTTCATGGTGGCAGAAAGCATCAGAGAAGGTGAAGGCCAGGTGGAAACAGAGCTCCGCTGCAAACCTGGGCAGTGGAATCAACTGTGACTTTCAAAACTGAGAGTAAAATTGGGGCAAACCTCTCTGTAATATTTCCCATCCATAACACTCCAAAATAAACAGCTGAGTCAATGATATTAATAATGTCTATTTTTATGACCCTAGAACAACTTCTAGGTCTTCTTATCCTCCCCTGGCCCACCTGTTCTGAACTCAAATCCTTACTTGCAAGACACCTAGAAACAAGTACACATCCTGGTATGGGTAATCACCTCTTGTCACCCAATGGTTACCCGTTCCCTTTCACAACCCACTCTTCCAAATATTGAGGAATGGATCTTAAGACCCCTGTGGGTTGTCTTCCTGCTGGAAGTGTGCCAGGCGTCCTCCGACTCCTGTCTTCATACACTTGCTCTTTAGCCTCATGGAGTCTCGCTTGGACTGCTGTGGGGGTGTGGTGCCTTGGAGAGGGGGGAGAGCGGCTTGCAGATGAGTTTATTGCCAGCCTATACATGCTACCCCAACTCATCTGATCCGGGCTTACGTCCTTCCATGCAAAACACGCAGCAAAAGGTACACATCCCATAATGGGTTATCTTATCTAGTCACTCAAGGTTGACCTTTTCCTTTCACAACCTGCTCTTTCAAATGTTGTGGGAGGGCTCGCTGGACTGCTATGGATGTTATATATGCTAGAAGTCTGCTAGGCCTCCTCAAGTGCCTGTCTTCACAGGCTGAATCTTTAGTCTCTTCCAGACTCACTTTGACTGTTGTGAGTCGTGGTGACTTGGGGAGGAGATAAGTGACTTACTGATAGGTTTCCATGGCTGGTAGATTGCTTCAATATTGCACTCACTAGCAAGTATAAGGCTAGATATTTGATGCCCACTATCCCACAGGACTACACAGACCACAAGGAAACATTTGCTACGCATACTCCGGAGCCACATTTTTCTTCTCCTCCTGCTCTTGTATTACTCAATTCCTTGTTGGTCTACCAACAGGAGAGGGGCTTTTATATCACAGGGAGCCTCTAGACCTCCATACTTCACCCTGCAGCTTACCATTGTCATGTTTTTATTGTGTCTTTTTGTTGCTTTTTTAAACTTTTTCTTCACTCTATCCACAGAGTGTTATGTTCTGGTCACATCCAACGATTACTTTATGTTAGAGTGACAGATGCAATTCAAATTCTCTAGAGTTGGTATTTTTCATTTTTTTCAATTTAGTCTGAAGTGGAAAGACCCTTGGTAAATCATGCAATAGCAGCTTCTAAGGTGCCAGTTGTTCCCCCAGAGGGGAGGGAGGTTACAGGAATTACTTTGGCTGCAAATGATTTGACTTACATAACAATGAAAACTCTGTAGTATCGTATTAGCCTGAGAGAATTCAGTAATGTGGTATCTTACTTATTAACATATGTTCCTGAGCCATCTATTAGGTGTCTTCTCCTCAGGATGTTTTTGGGTGTAGTCCTAGAAAAATTTATATAAAGAAAGGTGCTAAGTCTCCAAAAGAGGAGGTCTGCAATTGCACGTGAATGACCCCTATTCAGCCATTTCATATCCTCCTTATTTGTCCAAAGTGTTTTCAAGTATGAAAAATGTATCCCCGTCTTCTGCTGAAGACCAGCTGAGCGAGATGTCATTCAAATTTCACATATACTGAATTCTACCTCTATTGCTATAATGGTCCTTTTACAAAGCAGTTTTACTAGTATATATTGTTTTATACTTTTCTTTTATTAGTAGACTAAATCAAAAATATTCCTCTTGAACTGTTGACTGAAATGTACAGGTTTTATGCACTTATTTATCTTAATAAACTTAGATTTATTACAAAAAGCCTCTAGACCTCCATTCCTCCCTCTGCAATGTCCTGTTTTGATGTTCAGTTTTTCCTGCTTCTTCATCTTTCTCATTTAAACGGTGTTTTCTTTGTTCACAGCCAATGTCCACATCTAGTTGCCTGGCTTTTGGAGCCCGTCTGCTTTCATCCAGGTGTGCCTTGTGTAACCGCACATCTCCTCAATATCTTCATTTCAGGAAAAAATTGAAAACCTACCTATTCATCCGGTACCCAATTGTGTAACTGTTCTGTTCCTAATGTCCTCACCTATTCTCCTCCAACCTGCCTCCACTTCCAACTTAACTAATATTTCCTCCTGCCCCTCGCTGCTGCCTGTTGATTTTCCTAATCTGTTGTCACTCTCTTCCTACTGGACTAAACATTAATTCCACATGATCTACTGACATTTGTTCTATCAACTATTTAATGCACTTTCTTCCCTACATTGATTTAACTTTTTTGGTATTTGTAAATATATCTCAGTTTTTGTAGGTATTTTATTGCGTAGCTCTCTAGTACCCAATTTACAGGTTGAGTGGTATTATATAAAAATAAAATAAATCTCATGACAGCTCAACCGAGGCTACTGGAAAGTGGTCTTGGCCCTCTGGGTCAGAACCTTAGATATTGAGGGTCTCATTTACCAGGCCCTAGCAGCACTTTTGCACTGCCGGAGCATCACTTTTTTGACACTCAAGTGGCGCAATGTGCTGCATCATATTTACAATGCCACGACAAGCCACTTTAAGTGGCTCTTCTTGGCCTTGTAAATATGTACCCCTTTCACGGAGAACACTGCCTGAAAGGGGCGTTCCATGGGTGTTGCTGTGGGTGTTCCCATGCAACAAGCATGGAATCTGAAGCATTCCCAGATTTACGAGGAATAGTAAAAATGGGAATGCGCCAGATTCCTACGCCTGTGGCGCAACGAGGAGAAATACTTTTATTTCTCCTCGTTTTTTCCTCTTTCTATGCGTGCTGCGGCAAGCATAGAAAGAGGAAAATGCCATCAATGATTGTTTTTGTGCAGGACGGTGTCCCTTCCTGCACAGAAACAATCATCCCCGCAACACAGGCACCCTTGCACCATGGCGCAAGCGTGTCTTTGTATGTATAGCTGCTGTTTGTGCACTGGCGCAGGAGAGAAGAACAGGAATGCGCCGTACCTTGTAGATACGGCTCATTCCTGCAGCAGCGCAGCAGGAAGGCCTGCTGCGCTGCCGTGTGTCAAAAAGTTTGTAAATGAGGCCCTGAGTTTACATCCTGACGGCCCAGGTTTGTCATGTCATACCCTGTCATGTCTGGTTTACCTATGATGGCATCCTCACATGGTGTTTTGGAAAATCCAGACACCACGTCTTTGAGCTCCTTTATTTGAGGAGGCACCCGGAGTGCAATCATGCTCTTCAGATAACAATCTTTCCTGTGGGGAAAAAAAAAGAAATAAGTTGATTAGATTTACAAATTAAATCGATAATGCCCATTTAGGAGCGGGGCTGAAACAGGCTTTAAAATTCCATGACATAAATATGTTTTGTGCTGGGTTGTCACCGATATTCATCACATAATTTACCATATTTGTACACATATACATCTTCATTCTCTGACTACTACTTTGCCCTATTTGCACACAACATAGAATAATTACAACTTCTAAAACAGGCGGCAACATTTTACGTACTCAATTTATTGGGTGAAATAAGGCCTTGGTGTGGTTATTTACATACTAGTGTTATTGTTGAAACAGGCGCAGAGTATTTGCGCGCATTTTAGAACTTGAACTGATTTAGAACTTACAGACGGTTTGAGCTTCCACTCACGGTCACAAGAGACACAACTAGCATGCAAAATACACTAATACCGAAAAATAAATCTGGAGAGACTGTGATCATGAAAAATGTAATGTTGCAAAACTTTTTTTTGCGAAATGATCAAAAATATAAAAATAATTTTCAAAATGTTAATCACATCCTCAGTAAATTATTTTAAAGAGAAACGCCCCCTGAATACAGCTACTTCGAGCGGATTTCTCTCATCGAAGCTTTGATTTCTCTTATCCAGCAGGAGGTGCTTTTTACGTTCTTTAGATGTTTTAATGTGTTGCTGAGACCATGGATCGCAACAAAAAGACAATGAGGAATTCTGACAATTTTTGAAGGTGAAAATCATTTGAAAGGGGATAATTATGTGGTATTTTACCTTTAATAGGCTGCTTATGTTCATTTGGCATCATTTGTTTCATGGCAGGAATTGATTGACATTTGTTCCCATTTTTAGGTCTGGTGTTTCCAAGACCTTTTGATTTGTCTTAAATATATATAATATATCTACATATAGGGCTTCCAGCCACCACCCATCGCCCCTTGGTTAGTAGTTATGTCATTCACATCTTGCTTCCACCCACTACAGTATTCAACATGAGGCAGTGGGTCAGCCTACTTAAACCACTGATTAATGCTATTTTGAGTGACTGCATTTTGCTCTTTTCAAGGAGCACATCCACACACAAGCTAGTTCCCTTCAGTGCCATTGTTTTTGTTTTGACATTATAATTACTTCAGTGTTGCCTTTGTGTTTAGAGTCTGATGTGATAGCAGGACGCTTCTGATGTACATTCTGGCTTTAGCACATCCCATCTACTGCCAATGCTGTTGTAAATTCATTTTGGAATGTTTTGCTTTTCAGACTGCTGCTATTTCACAACATACCAGATTATGTCTATTTGAAACTGTTCTGTAATCTTTGTATATAATAACCTCTTTTTCCTCCTTTCTTTCTTTATTTTTTCTCTCCTTCCTCCTTTCTTTCTTTTTCTTTCTTTGTTATCTTGCTTCTCTTTCTTTGTGTCTTGCCTTTTTAATTTTTGCTTTCTTATTCTTTTTCTTTCCTTCTCTTTACCTCTTTCTCTCACCTTCTTTTGTTCTAGCCTTTTCATTCTTCCCTTCTTGTTTATTGCTTTCTTTCCTTCTCTCTTTCCTTCACTTTGTTTCTTTTGCTTTTTGTTTTCTTTCTTTCTCGTGCCTTCTGTCATTCTTTTCTTCTTTCCTTTCCTTTCCTCTTTCTTTCTCTTTCTTTCCATCTCTTTTCTTTTATCTTACTTTCCTTCTCTCTCTCCTTTTCCTTCCTTCTCGTTACTTCTCCTTTTCCTCCTCTTTCTTGCTTTCTTTCTCTTTCTTACTTTATTAACCCTCATTTCTTTTTTCTCTTTCCTTTAAACTTTCCATCTTTCTTTACTTCTCTTTCCTTCTTCCCTTCTCTTTCCTTCATTCTCTTTCCTTCTTGCCCATTCTCTTTTGCCTATTTTCATGTCCATTCTTTCTTGCCATCTTTCTATCTTGTCCTCTTTCTTTCTTTGCAATAGTTTTTCTTCTTTACTTCTCTCACTCTCCTTCTTTCCATCACACTTTATTTCCTTCATTCCTTTGCTCTTACTTTCCTTTTTTTTCCTTCTTTTTTTTCTTCTTTCATACTTCCTTCTCTTTACTTCCTTCTCTCTCCTCCTTTCTTTCTTGCCTTCCTTCTTAATTTTGTTCTTGCATTCTTGCCCTCTTTCTTTCTTTCCCTCTTTCTTTTTCCTTCTCTTTCTTTCTTGCCTTCTTTCCTTCTCACTTACTTTCCTTCTTTCCTTTACACTTTCTTTCCTTCTTTCCTTCTCTCTTACTTTCCATATTTTCTTCTCTTTCTTTCCTTCCCTCTTTCTTAATCATCTTTTTTCCTTCTCCTCTTTCTTTCCATCTTTCTTTCCTTCTTTTTTACTTCTTGCCTTCTCTCCTTGTTTACGTCTTTGCTTCTCTTTCCTTCTTCCCCTCTTTCTTTCCTTCTCTTTCTTTCTTTCTTTCCTTCCTTCTCTTTCTTTCTTGCCTTCTTTCCTTCTCGCTTACTTTCCTTTACACTTTCTTTCCTTCTTTCTTGCTTTCCTTATTTCCTTCTCTTTCTTTCCTTCTCTCTCTTTCTTTCCTTCCTTAATTTTCTTTTTTCCTTCTCTCTTTCCATCTTTCTTTCCGTCTTTCTTTCCTTCTCTCAGTATTTCCTTCTTTCCTTCTCTTTCCTTTTTTCCATCTTTCTTCCCTTCCCTTTCCTTCCTTCTCTTTCTTTCTCTTTCCTTCTTTCTTGCCCACTTCCCCTTTTCTCTTTCTTTTTTGTCCTCTTTCTTTCTTTCTTGCCCTCTTCCGCTCTTTCCCTCTTTCTTGACCTATTTCTTTCTTGACCTCGTTCTCAAATGCAAGAGGTTTGCAGCCAATGCCAGACTGATTAACTTTTTAAGTAGTTCCCTCCAGTGCCAGGGAGTACTATGGTAATATGTGTATGTTTTTTTAGACCAACGTCGTTATGCGACATGGCAAGGGGCTTGTAAATGAGCCCCTAAATGCTTTTGTATAGTTTAGTGGAGGTGCTATTTTTTCCTGGTCTCTAGGTGGAAGTAGACACAATATTGTCCACCACCATAATTAGGGAGTTCACTTTTCTGCTGTTTCTGGTTTTTACATTTAACAAATGAGGGAAAATAATTAAACCTCATTTAAGAGTCTCTCCATTCTCTCCGTCAGGAGGGGCAGGCCACCTCCAATTCCAGAAGCAATAAAAACCTGGCATTTCCCATCAATATAAACACAAGTTATTAACTATGATGAATTCAAACTAATACGTATGCCCAGCTGTGACTCCTCTAACACTCACCCAACATTTCACACGAATACTTTGACGTAACCAACATCTGCCGTATAGGACATTCTACATCCAACATCGAACTAACCACACACCTCTCAAAATGGTGCCCAGGAACCTCCCAGTTAGCAGTGTGCATGCACAGCGCAGAGGATTAAAAAAGAAATATGGATTCCAACAGAAGTCCAGTTAGCTGTGCCCATGTGCTATTACTACAATGCTCATATTTTACACAACTTGTGAACATTCATTTATCTGTCAAGTTCATGTGGAAATTTACTAGATGCACCTTCGTTCTTTTTCGAAACAAAAAATAAACATGAGAAATACCTATAATATGAGAACAATTCAATATAGATAAATATTGCTTGAGACATCAAACCGATAAATAATACAATAAAACAGGAGCACTCATAACTAGTTATGCTAATATTACTGGTTTGTTTACGTGGTTTATTTTTTCAGAATTTGTTTATTTTGCATTTTTTCACATGAATAGTTTATTTATGTACTTGATACCCAGCATTCGATTTGTAATATAAATACATAAAGGGATTTTTTTTAATGTATTATGACCTACAACCTTATCACACAATTGAACTGGTCATAAAAAATATGGTTCAAATTCCATTTGCTCACGTTTTTGATTGATGTTTTGCTCTCGTTTTGGCTGGGGAGGTGTGTTTCTTGCTTTCCCACCAGCTGTACACCACCCCTTCGTCACGGAAAACTCCAAAGAAACTTCAGACTAACCTGATTGGGTGAAGGCGGTGCTCGAGGCACAGCAAGCTCATGCACACACAGCACCCTGCTTTCCTCCTCTCACTATCCTGGCTGAAGAGGGGTGAAACCCTGAAACCGGTCCTAGGATGCTTGTTTCCGGTCCAGGGAGGACCTGGCTTGGCAGTTCGGGCTGGACTGTTCCCATGAGGCACAGGGTCAAGACTGATTTGCATATGGCCAGGTCTAAACTTGGGAGGCACGGTGAGCAAAAGAATGATGGATTTAACCCAGATCTCTTGACTGGGGGTGAATGTTTTGATTTGTTCTGCATTCCGTCCATCAATTGTGTGTCTTAGGCTTAATTTATGGGAAATGTGTAAAGCATTTATGCAGCTATGCATGATAGAGTGAAAACACAACATAAGAAAAATTCCAAACCGATTTAGAAAAAAATAGAGTAAATTTTAATAAATTATTTGACATCAAAACAACAAAAATCCAATCAATAGAACCAGATTTGAGAATTTTGAAAGTTTTTAGTAAAAACTAGTGTCTAAAGGATAAATTGATTAAATTCCCCAATTGCGGACATCTAGTCACACAAAGATCAAAGCGCCAACTGCGAACATCTACTCATGCAAAGTTGAAAAATATGGCCAACCATGATGGAGCACGGTTTAGATACAAGATGTAGATTAGGCCCGGTCAGCACTTACCTTTGGACTTAGAAGAAATTCTGACAAAAAGTGTCTTAGAATAAAAAGTTCAGGAGGGCAAGGCTGCAGGAGGTGTCCATGGGGGGAGCATCGTCGATTTTGAATGGCCTTGGGTTGAAGCCGTGGTGAAGATTTCTATGTTCAGATTAATTGCCGAAATGGAAGTCAAAAATCTCCAGCAGGAGGAGGCAGAGGGCTATAGCTAAAGACAGTTTCATGAGGTCGGATACCCCTTCGAGGAAGAATCGTGGGAAAGGATTTGCTGCTGTGGAGAAGAATGTCACGGGAGAAGGCGCAAAGTCAATCTCCCTGGCGATGCACCTCAGGCAGATAGGCGAGCAGGTTGGTCCCGGGTTGTCTCCTGGTTCTCAGAGCAGGTTTCCGCCAAAATTTGTTCAAGTCCTCAGTTTTGGCATTTACCAATCTGGGCACCTTTAGCACCACAACCAGGACTCGTGGGACACGTCTTGGGGGTTCAGGACTCACTCAGACTGGGTCTAGGTGTGGATTCAAGATCATTGGAACCTTTCATGTCCCATTTGCTTTACACAGGAGGGCAGCAAACTAGTCTTTGGATTCACTCTGGTAGTCCTGGGCGCAGGTGAAGATGTAGGACTCAACAGCAGGGCTAGTTTCTGCTGCTGTGCGTGGAAGGACTTCCTTGCTGTGTGGAGCCTGCCTTGAACCCTCAATCTGGCAAGGGGCACATCATGGCACAGCAGCAGGCAGTCCTCTGACAGTCTTTCCACAAGTCCAGTAGTGGACTGAACAGTCGGTCTGAATGTCCTATTTTTATACCCATGGTGCCCTTCTTCTGGAAGGTAGATGAAGTTTCTGGAAAGGTTCTTTGAAGTGAATGGAATTTCCTGACTCTCTTCCCCTGGCTCCAAGCTGGCTACAGTGTCAATGCAGGGTCATTGGGCCCTCTGTGTGAAAGCAGAGCACAGGCTATTCAGTTGCAAATGGGGCTATGCTCAGCTTCGCCCCCCCCATTCCGCCAGTAGATGGCCCATTGAGGCGCACCTAATCTCACTATTGTATGACTGTCTGTGAAGAATTCACAAAGTCGAACTGTCATACACCCAGTCATGCTACCAAAGACAGGCTGCAGGCACAAAGGGCTAAGGGCAGGAAAATGCCAACTTTCTAAAAGTGTCACACTTTTAAAATTGTAATGAGAAATCCAACTTTACCATTAAAGACGGGTTATCATTACGGTTTCATAGATACCAAATTTGATATATCTGCCTGCTCGCAATGGGAAATTACAGCTTGTTAAATGTAATAAGGAATCCATAATATTATCCTATAGGAGGGGTAGGCCTCACAGTAGGGAAAAACAATCAGGAGTTTGACTTTTGCCGCCAGCCCTTGGCCCCACGCACTAAGGCACTTTATCCCCAGCCCCTGGAGGGGCTTGAAAAGCATCGAGGGCGGACCCACAGCGCGGGAGACTGCACAATCAGGAGTTTGACTTTTGCCGCCAGCCCTTGGCCCCACGCACTAAGGCACTTTATCCCCGGCCCCTGGAGGGGCTTGAAAAGCATTGAGGCGGACCCGCAGTGCGGGAGACCGCACAATCAGGAGTTTGACTTTTGCCGCCAGCCCTTGGCCCCACGCACTAAGGCACTTTATCCCCGGCCCCTGGAGGGGCTTGAAAAGCATTGAGGCGGACCCGCAGCGCGGGAGACCGCACAATCAGGAGTTTGACTTTTGCCACCAGCCCTTGGCCCCACGCACTAAGGCACTTTATCCCCGGCCCCTGGAGGGGCTTTAAAAGCATCGAGGCGGACCCACAGCCCGTCATAGACCGGTAGAGGCCGGGCTGGGCCACGGCTCTTTATTCTGCTTCCAAAGGTACTGTGACTTTGCGATAAGATTCACGTTTCCCACAAGAAGGAGAACGTTTAAAAATCTTTTACATTTTTGAAGCTATTCCCCTCCCTTTCACTAGAAAAGACTTTCTGGATTGCAAGCTAAGTTGTCATATTAAGCATCTCAGATATTAGTAATTTAGACATAGTCAATTCTTTCCAGGACGCTCTTAATTGTGGCAGACTATATTTACCTTGTGTAACCACTATTATGGGGAAGAGAAAAGCACCGAGTGCTCAGAACAAAAGGCAACCCAAATCAGGGGAGCACCCACGTCAGACTTTACTCAGTTACTTAACAGGAGCTATGGGTGCCATTGAGCAGCAGATCATAACTGTGGAAGAGGCTTTGAACCCAGGAAACTCAGGCTTGGGTGGGGGCACCTCATTAGATAATACAATACAAGGGAGCTCTGTTCCACCTACAGAAGTACCCAGGAGCACGTCAGGCATAAATGGCTGCATTGTGAACATATCGGACCATATATCAGGCAGTGAACAGGAGTATGATACCCAACCACCGACTAAGCGCGCCAGAAAACCTGACACTCTCCCCCCTACTATAGGGGAAATAGGTCCAATAACTAGGGGGACCCCTCTCAAAGTACGTAAAAAGGCCCCCAAAAAGGATAAGTCTTTATCGACACATAAATCAGATAGCTGGGAAAAATCTATAGTTAGCTCTAACACGCGCACACAAAATGAGGTTGTAAAGATAAAAGCTAAGCTGGAAGCCTTAGACACTTTTCTTAGAGAAACCTTAAGCAACTTAACATGTAGAATTGGTATAATGGAAGAAGCGTTATCCAAATGTCTAGCCAAATTTCAGCTTCCAGCTCAGGAGCTAACAACTATCCAAGTGAGTAATCAGGATCGCCAAACTAATAGCACGAGGCGCCATATCACTTACCCTGCCAGTCATAAGGAAACAACACATGTATCATACAACACAGCCCAACATACCCCTATTATTAATTCTGAGGTTCCCCTTCCTACAATTCCCTTAGTTTCGGCTATGCCTACGCATACTCTAGCTACTAACAGTCCTAATACCCTTAGCCCCCGGAACGAAAATGAGGTAGAGCAGCATATAACATACTTGGATCTACCACCAGCTGCCACACCATATATAGTGGTGTTAGCCAACGTCCCTAGATTACAAAATGGGATGGCTGAATCGTGGGAGATTTTAAGGAATAAGTCTCTACATTGGCTTGGTGCTAGGACGGGCCTAACTGAGAGGTTATTCGATGAATTTATGATGGTCAGGAGAGTGAGTTGGGTAGGCAGAGGACGAAAGAACTTGCCTGGGGATTGTGTGGTGTTGACTTTTAAAACCCCTCAGCTAGTACAACTGATTTTGAGTAGAGCCGGAAACCATACCATCTTATGGCATGGTGTTAACTTAGTTCCACTAGGTTATTTTTATCAACCTATATATAATAACAATGTCTTGAAAAACAGGGACATTCAAACCCCGACTTATAGGCGTCGGTTTAACGTTTCAACCTATAACCGCTTTGATACACTCACCAATCTCGAATCAGTTGACTGACTACGAATAGTGGACCCTACCCAGTGTGTAGCATCTAGCAGAATGGGGGCTTCTTCTAGTGAGGGACCGCTGGTAACTCAATCCAGCAATGAAAAAATCCTCCCACACGTTGGTGCCATGGTAGTAAATGTAGAGACAGTTAATGATATAGTTTCTAATACCTCGGCTGTCTCTACTCTATCCTCTACCTCACAAGCTGGTTTTATATCAATGGACTCGGACGTGTGGACGGGGGGTCAATCGTGGTATAGGAAGGAAGGACAAGTGCCAGTTCTTGTTCTGGAATGTTCCTGGACTAAAATCCAAGATGACTAACAAACTGTGGATTGACTTTGTGAGCAATTTTGATATTCTTAGTCTGCAAGAAACCTGGGTGGAGGATCCCATCCACATAAGTGGTTATAAAACTCTTCACACTCCACCAGTTACATCATCCCATGGCAGAGCAAAAGGGGGCCTCTGCACATATATCTCAAACTATTTGAATATAGGGAAAATTGTATTAAACGTTACAGACCGGTATTATCAAATTACCAGTCTCCATGTAGATCATGCATTTTGTATGGTCTTATTGAACTTTTATAATAACGCTTCACCGGAGATGATTGAGGGAATATTGAGATGTTTGAGCGGTGATTTACATAATTTACAGACTCATTCAACCAAAGATGTATTTGTCATATGGGGTGGGGATTTTAATTCCTCCTTATGTCAACATGTTGATAAAGGGGTCTGTGGTATAACGTACGAAAAAGGTCTCAGTTTTTCACATTTTCCACATACACTGTATGGCGACCTTTTGAACGATATCATGTTTACATTTGATATAGGTTTTGCTAATAATCTATGTTCTCCTATGGTTCCTTTTTGTCCTACCTTTAATGGCCAAGGTACTTTCTCCATCATAGATTTTATATTAACATCGAGTAGATATTCCTCACGTGTTAAGGATTTTACTACCCATGAGATCGCTTTAAGCGACCACTTTCCCCTAAGTGTTGATGTGGTGGTGTATAGTCAGGGCATTAACACGAGACGTAATTCTACCCAATCTGTAGACAATATCACTCTGAGTAGGCAAAATGGATACGCACTTAGGGGCCTATTACGATGGCGGTGGCAACCGCCGGACCGGCGGCGGACATCCGCCCGCGATTGCAAGCCAGAAACCGCCGGTTAGATTAGGATGGCGCTGGTGACCGCGGCGGTGGGGAAATCCGACCGCCGCTTTTCCGCCGGTTGCCATCCGCACTCCTGCCTGGCGGGCGGAGAAGGACCGGGATAATGGTGGCGGTGCAGAGCAGGCTCCGCCGGCGGTAGCCAGCCTTTCCTCAGCGATCAGACCGCCATGGAAAGGCATGCGGTGATTGTCTTCCGGGGCCCGTTGCGGGCCCCCAATGTTTTGTGGGGGGGTGGGTGCACTGGGGGGTACCCATGGTCCCCCCCAACATTTCCCTGTACCAGGTGGCAGGCACTGTGCAGTGCCTGCCACGCAGTGCAGGGAGATGCAGGACATGCTCCTTTTGACATCGCGGCGGTGCTGCGTGCATCAGCAACCGCCGCAATGTTAAAGCCCGCGATCCGACCGCAGCGGTCGGATTTCGAGCAAGAAACATCGTAATACGACCAGCGGTTATGTTGCGGGCCTTGCGGGCGGTCTTTTCCGGTTACCATGGCGGTCGGGGAGGTTTTCCGACCGCCATCGTAACAGGCCCCTTAGATGGGCGAATTTGGATTCTGATAAATTTATTAGAAAAGTTGTGTTGAATTGTAAGAATATGTTTCTATCCTGCTTGGATGAGAGGTCATCCCATCAGGAAATTTTAGAAAACTTTTCTGTCATTTCTAATTACATCAAAGAAACACTCCTTGTAAAAGCAAAAAAGAAAGCCAACCAAAAACAAGGGTGGTTTGACACCTATTGTACAAAGGCCTATTCTAAGCTCAAACATTCCCTACATGCTACAGTGAAAAATCAGGAACATATCAGAGAGGCAAGAAGAGAATATAAGAGGGCATTAAAAGAAAGAAAGATGGCACTAAAAGAGGAAGCTTGGCGCGCCTTACATGACGCCTCGGTTAATCGTGATTCTTCTGCCTTTTGGAAGGCGGTTAATGCGCCCTTTCTGGCTGAGAATGATAAAGCAACTACAGAGATTGCTATCACTGAATCAGAGTGGATATCACATTATTCAAAGTTGTACAATAATCCATTGCCAGATGATCAGGGAACTTTGTCGATTGCGGCTGAATTCGAGCCTCCTTCCACACCTCAAGAATTACCATGACATTTTACCCTTAGTGAGGTTAATATGGCTATAAATTCAAGTATGGGTGGAAAGGCCCCAGGGCCTGAAGGCATCCCGGTGGACCTTTTTAAATCCAATTTAGCATTATGGGGACCACTTTTAACGCAGGTTTTTAATGCATGTAGTTCACGAGGTTTTTTATCAACTTGGTATGAATCAATAATTGTGCCCATTTTTTAAAAAGGGGACAGGGCGAATCCAGCCTGTTACCGGCCAATTTCGCTGCTGAACTCTACAGTCAAGGTTATTGGACGAGTTTGGTTAGACAGACTGCAGGTTTGGGCGGAGGAACAGGCAATCATAAGTGACCTACAATATGGTTTCCGCAAGGGCCTGGGCACAGTTGAACAGGGCCTTAATTTACATATTTTACTAGATAAATACACCAAGGCAAAAAAGGGAAGATTATTTTTGACTTTTGTTGATTTAACGGCGGCATTTGACTGTGTCATTCATGATAAGCTGTGGCTGATTTTAGAGGGGATGGGTGTGGATGTTTTAATAATCTCCTTTTTAAGGCAGCTTTATTCAGGGGCAAAGGCAAGGGTCCGCTACGGGATGGGCGGTGATTGCACCCAGCACTTTAGAGTGTTGAGAGGTGTAAGGCAAGGCTGTGTCCTTGCCCCATTCCTCTTTACACTGTACATAAATGATCTAGAAACTATTCTGGTCCAGGAGTGCAGGGATCTGCCAACAGCAGCGACCCGCCCTATCCCTGCACTTCTGTACGCGGACGACGCGGTTCTTATGGCCCGTACGCCGCTCGGTCTTCAAAGGGTTGTTAATACTTTTACTAATTTTATGTCAAATCTGGGTCTTACCATTAACTGCTCCAAAACGTTTGCAATGAACTGCGGGCTAGGATCTAATAAGAAGACCAATACCCTTTTTATTAACTTGAAGGCAATAGAGTGTATTAAAACTTTTTCCTATCTAGGGATTTTATTTGATCGATCAGGAACCTGGACTCAGGCAGTTAAAGCCAGAAGTCTGTTGTTTATTAAATCATTGATGGCATTATCAAATTTTAGCAGAAAATTAGGAAGACGCTCCCCGGTGGAACTGCTGCATATCTATAGGGCAAAATGTGTAGCAATCGCCACCTATGGAGCTGAAATTTGGGGTTATGCAGATGTAAATTCACTACAGATTGCAGAAAATATGTTTCTTAGGTTCCTTTTGGCAGTACCGGATAGCACTTCAACTTACATCTGTCACTCGGAACTGGGTATGCCATACTTAGAGGACATGATTAAGATTCAGCCCGTCCTCCTGTGGCATAGAGTTTGGACCGCAGATGAGACTGTTTTTAATCGCCATATACTGAAAGATGTCCTGGGGATTGACGGGGTCAAACAAATAAGATGGCTAGAATATGTTAAAATGTTTTTATCTAAACTAGGCCATTTAGAATACTATAATGACCCTCATACTATGTGCAATGTGTCCAGGAAAGACCTTAAAGCCAGCTGTATGCGCCTACTCTGTGAAATTAGAATTACAACCGAAATGAAAAAATCAACGGTCCAAGCTCATCATCTTTCTCTGGCGACCCCAACTATACAACCATACATTTCGTTAATCACTGGCGATTATGACAGATTTTTGTTAACACCCTTCAGATAGTGAAAAACAAATTTGAGAGTTTTTCACCACCAGGACATGTCAAACTTAAAAGTACATGTTCAGCCTTTTGATTACATCGCACCGTGCCCTATTGGCTACCTTGGGCCTACCTTAGGGGTGTCTTATATGTAATAAAAGGGGGGTTTAGTGCTTGGCAAGGGGTTTGAATCCCAAGTCGACATGCAGGTTTACAACTGCATTTAGCCTGGATATGTTTTAAGGTGCTACTTAAGTGAGTGGCACAAAAAGTGCTGCAGACCCACTGGTAGACTTTAATTCATAGGCCCTGGATTTAAGGTATACCACTTTGAAGGGGCCTATAACTTCATTAAATATGCCAATTAGGTATATGCCAATTAAACCATGCTTAGGGGAGTGAGCACAAGCACTTTAGCGCTAGATAGCAGTGGTAAAGGGCACAGAGTCTTAAGGCCAACAAACCATATTTTAGTAAAAATTGGAGGTAAGTAGGCAAAATGTTTGGGGGAAGTCCACCCTGAGGAGGACAGGTTTAACACACCCCAAACTTTTGAATGGCACCTGGCCTTTGAAGTTGTGCCGAACCTTCCTGTTCCAGTTGATCATAGGTATCTGACCCACCGCATATACAAATCACCTGGTCCCAGTAACCCCTTTCTATTTGTAAGTGCACTGAAACAGCTAACTAGTGATCTGAACGCTATTTGAAACACTTTCAATAACACAATACATTGAAGTCATCTAATGCTGATAACCTGAGTACCAGCAAGTTTGATCAAAAATAACATTAGCTACCTAGAGCTCCTTGGTGCTTCATGCTCATCTCAAGATACTTTTAAAAAAATTAATATGTGTTATTTCAGTCCTGCTCTTGTTGTAACAACACAGGTATGATGAGACATTTACTCAAACTTGACTTAAAAAATACAATTTACCGTTGGGCTACGTTAGAGAAGTCGTCTTCCACATAGGTGAAAAACTGGCAAAAAGGATCCTGTTTGCACAACTCCTGACATTGTTGGTATGAGTCGGCCTTGACCACCCTCCGGTCCTTTCCTGGAAAGTCCAAACGTTTAAAAAGGTGGTCACTGCATCCTGCAAGAGAAGAGATGACAGCTGAGGGAAGCATCACACACACATACACTCCTAGAGAACCATACAAATAGAGTTTGATGGATTCTTGTTTACTGTGCTGAATGCTTCTCATGGCTGCTTCACTCGGCATGTTGACAAAGAGGATGGGAAAATTGCTTTAAAATGTTTCCACTTTCACCAGGATCCATGTGCAAATTAGTAACTAGAGAGACAGGGTGAGGAGCCCTGCTAATCAATAGTTGTGCGACCTCCAACCCACTTACCGCCACTCAGTTTTAGTATGCAGTAGTGTCTTCATGGCCAACTATGTTGCAGGCCTAATTCTGGCACAATCCTCAGACCAGATGGCATAAAGGAGTGGGGCACTTCAAAGACATCACTATTGAAGAGGCCTTACTTATAACATTGTGTTACATGGTTCAGAACTTGGAGAGGAAGAGGTAACTGGAGAAAAACAAGGCAAGCAGCGGAAGGGCAAGAAAGTAGGGGTGAAGGAGAGTTATGATAGTTTACTGGTATTGTTTAAGACACTCCAAGAAAACAGGAAAAAAAGAGGAACATAGAGATGAGACACTGGCAGGGTACACCATTAAACAAGCATTGGCAAAGCAAACTAGGGTGGCCATGGGAAGTATGCATTTTTTCCTGTTGCAACTTATGCAATCTGCACAAAAACGAGCACCGACTAAAAAATATTAAAATGAGTGACCCAGAAGCCCAGGCACACCCAGTCTAAACACTGAAGGTTACTCCTTTGAAGGATGTATCATGCAGGTCACATAAACTTGGATGTTAGTGTTAGGAACTGGGTTAGCCATGGATGTATGACGATATCACGCATGCATTACATCGCATGCCATTAGATCGCAGTTTTAACAATGCAAGTCGTTACAATGACTTGCGTTGGAGGGCGCTGGACTTAGGAGTAGTTTAATTTACTATTCCAACTCCAGCCTACGTACAGTAGGGAAGGTGTTGGATAGTAAATTAAAGTACTCCTTGTCCTATAGCGCCCTCCAGTGCAAGTCGTTGTAACGACTTGCGTTGTAAAAACCTCGATCTAATGGCATGCGATGTAATGCATGCGTTCTAAAGGTTGTTTCCCGTTAGCCATAGGTGTGGAAATTCATGAGGGGGATAGTAGGCATCCACACCAGTCACACAGATAAAAAAAGGTCTTGCTATAACCTTGGCTTCACAAAACAGTATGCTGCCACCACCGCTCTATGTACTAATCCCGTGACAGGGGCAGTATGCCACTTTCTGTACAATGAAGACACTGTTGTGGAACTTGACTCCATGGTTCACTAATTAGGTCCTATTCTTGGCTTTATCCATGGTACTTTCTGCAGCCTACTGCTGATCTTTGGAACTAATCCACTTGGGCTCCTTATGTACTATCAGTGTGGAATAGCTAGCAATAGGTGACCTCCAGGAGTTTGTCCATTGTCTGCTGATGTTTGTTCAGGGTTGGTTGCCTGTCCTTGTCCATGGCACGGGCTAGAGTCAATATTAGTGCCACCTGGTCCATTGAGCTATATTGGTCCTTCCCAAATGAAGACAACTGTTCAGTGAGGAGCATGTTACTGGAAAAGGGAAAAGGATTTAAATTTTAGAGAGAACACATGAAGTGAATTGTTGGGGCATGATCTGAACAATGGTGGGCATAGGCGAAGGAAGGCAGTTGCTTAAAGTATAACCACACTGTAATACAGACAGAGTTCTTTGTAAGCACTGAAAAAATACCCATACCCTGTATTTTTGTGGGGGATTTTTGCAAACTTTGAAAATACTGAAAACCATTGGGAAACCCCTACTGGAATTCACAGGACATCGAAACTGTAAAGAGAGCATGAGCTGGCCTACATAGATTCAGAACTGCATTACGTAAAGGTTTATGGATCAATTATTTTTATTGATGCCACAGTAAAGTTGTAACACAGCTAAGCGCCTACAACCCCAAGGGCTGGCAGCGTATGGAAGTTAAATGTGAGAATATACATAGCCTTTTGCCTACAACCCCGGGGCCGGCAGCAAAATTAGAGCAATAATCATAGAAACCATATTAAATCCCAAGAGCCAACCCCCCACTCCCCCTTTCCTTCATAAGGTGTAGATAAGTGGTAGATGGTAAGATATCATCGTGTCTAAAGTCAACGGGTGATAGGGTCGGTGGCTCGGGGCTTTTAGGTAAGGTAAACAGTCGAGGGAGGGGCAGTTGTAGGGAATAGCCGAAGTAGCTTCAAGTAGGTGGGACAAGTCAATTTGTTAAATTCAGTAGATAGAAGACGTATGGAGGGAGCCCAATCCACAGTATAATCGTCTGATCTCTGATTAACTGTTAGCAACATCTTTTCCATACCCAGTATAAACCAGAGTCTATATAACCAAGATGTGTACTGGGGGTCCTGTCAGTGCCCCATAAAGCAAGGATGACCTGATGTGCTGCGCCTAAAGCTAATGCCATGTGCTTCCCTTGATGGGAATGGAGAGAGAACGTCTGAGGGATAGGGAGTACAAAGATTGTGTAGACTGGAAATCTAGGGATAGAGGTATTGAACGCTTCATCAATGCCATCTAGCACCTGATCCCAGACGCAAGTGTGTTTGGGGCAGTGCTATAAAAGATGAAGTAGCGACCATGTCCCTCCACAGCCTCTCCAGCACTCTTTAGAGCATTCAGAATTCCATAAGCCAAGTCGTGCTGGGATCTTGAATGCTGTGTCTGTTCTGGTCATGTTGTGTGCACTGTGACAGGCTCTATGGTAAATATCAGTCCACTTTGCATCAGAGAGAGGCCTACCCATCTCATCCTCCCACCTCCTCTGCCCCACGAAACGAGAGTTAGTCTCCTCTCTATTAAGGATAGTGTACAACTCAGTGATGAGTCGCCTGTTGTTTTTCTTAAATATTAGCTATTTCTGGAAAGGAGTCAAAGGCCTCTCCGCATGAGGCCGGAAGGAAGGATGCAAGACCCAATAGCGGACCTGAAGGTATTGGATACGATCAGTTTCCTCTAGGCCATGGTCTGCTTTCATTTGGTCAAAGGGGATTATCCCTTGATGGTCAAACAGGCAGCACATCTGCTTGCAGATGCTGTTAAGCTAGCGGTGGAACCGATCAGGTTGAAGTCCTGGAGTGAAGTCTGGATTAGAGAGGATAGGTATCATCGGGCAAGGGAAGATTGTTAATCCCACTTTAAGCGTCACCACATCCCATATGCGAAAGATAGAGCTCGTGACTGGAGAAGAGTATAGTCCCCAGGCCCCATGTCTCCGCAGAAGCCAGGGTTCCTTTCAAATATGGGAACCTGCCACCACCTGATCCATGAAGCACCAGTGCTTCTCAGTGAGCGGTCTGCTCCTTTCCACTAAGAAACGTAACTGCGAGGCCTGTAAGGAAGGCACTGTGTGGCCACCTCCACGTGTTGGGCGGTACATAAGTTCTTTGTGGAGGCGAGGTGTTTTACCTCCCCAAATAAACCAGTTGGTATCTACCTGCATTAAATGGAGTGCTTGCTTAGGCGGGGTCAGCTGTAAGGCCTGGAAGAGGTAAATAATGCATAGGAGTATGGTAATTTTAATGGCCGCAACTCTGCCTGGCCAAGAGAGTCCCAGGTGTTCCCATTTGTGGATATCCGTCTTGATTTTTTTGGACAGCGAATCATAATTGGTTGTAACAGTTTAGGGAATAGAATGAGCTAATTTGATCCTGAGATAAGGAATGGAGTCTGAGGCCTAGTCAAATGGAAATTAGGCTGTAGTAAATGTTCAGTCGGGGGGAAGGACAGATACATTTTGAATTTGTAATTTTTGCATGTTGACATTGAAGCCAGAAAATGATCCAAAAGTCTGAAGCTCTGTAACCAGGGCAGGGAGAGAGGCCAGTGGGTTGGAGAGGGTCAAGATCACGTCATCAGCATAAAGACTGATGCGATGATGTTCTCCTCCAAAACGGAAACTGGTAATATCCGGATGTGCTCGTATGTGCTTGATGAGGGGCTCCATATACAGGGCAAAGGGGAAGAGGGTGGAGAGGACAGCCCTACCGCATTCCGCAGCGGACAGGGAAAGGCGAGGACGAGAGCCCGTTAACACACACTGCTGCCCTAGGACAGCTATAGATGCTTTAATCCATCCAAGAAAATGATCGCCGAAACCAAAAATCTCCAGATTCCTGAAGTGCTCGGGCCAATGCACTCTTGAACGCTTTCCCTGCATCAATTAAGAGGAGAAGGGCCTCCCTTTGAGTCCTCGACACTTTGTAAAATAGGTGGTAAATGCATCTAGTGTTGTCCCCGCATTGACGTGTTGGTATGAAGCCAGCCTGGTCTAGGGAGATCAGTTCTTTCATAAAGGGATTGAGTCTGTGTGCTAATATGCTAGTAAATAGCTTGGCATCAATGTTTAGAAGAGAAATTGCTCTATAAGACCCACGAGAGCTGGGTCTTTGCCCGGTTTTGGAATGACAGAGATGGAAGCCTCGAGCATGGAGTCTATAAGGGAACCTGTGTAGGTGAAGGAATTAAAAATACATGTGAGGATTGGAGCCAGTTCAAGACAAAAGGTTTTGTAAATTCTAGAAGGGAAGCCATCAGGCTCCGGAGCTTTCATAAACTTAAGACGAGATATGGAAGAGACTACGGGCCATATTATCAAGAACGGCGATAACATTATCGCCGCTTTAGCGGCACGAAACTGCCACTAAAGCGGCGATAAGGGGCTTGATAATATGCCCTATAGAATTCCAATAGAAGCCCAGGTTCTGGTGTGAAGGACATCAAACCTGGGCTTCTATTGGAATTCTATAGGGCATATTATCAAGCCTCTTATCGCCCCTTTAGCGGCAGTTTCCTGCCGCTAAAGCGGCGATAATGTTATCGCCGTTCTTGATAATATGGCCCTACCTCTTCAATGCGTATAGGCCTATCAAGGGTGTTGGCTGCCTGGGACAGTAGTGGGGTGGGGGGGCAGGTTGTAAGACAGTCCGAGGGATCTACAGGAGTCCCGGCTGAATCTGTATGAGAGCCTTATAGAAATTTTGAAAAGCATCCGCGATCTGTGGGTCTGACATACCTCTGTGACCGGGGTGGGGCAGATCATCTGGATAGTCCATGAATTGTCCTTGGCCCATAGGCGATGTGCTAGTAGTCGCCCACAACGGTTGCTACCAAGATAGAACTTATGTTTGAGACAAACCAAGGGAAATTCTGCCTAAGCTTTTAAGGAGCAAGCACATTTGTTCTAGTACTCTCCAGACCCATTGGGTTCCAGTGCATTTGTTTATTGTCTCTAGCTCAAGGACTTTCAGCTGAAGGACCTGTTGTTTCTCTTTCCGGGTGCGATTTTCGGAAGTGGAGATAGCAATAAATTACCCTTGGACTACTAATTTCAAGGCTTCCCAGAGTGTAGATGGGTAACCTGATCCGTATCATTGGTCTGAAGGTAGTAGATAATCGTCTTGCATATGGCTGTGATCGTGGGAGACTGGAGTAAAGAGCCCCAAAGGCGCCAGCGTGAGGTGTTTTTCTGGCTGACATCAATGTGTATAGTAAGAGTTAGGGGTGATTGGTCAGAGAGCAAACGTGGAGCTATGGATGTGTCTCTGAGAAGCGTCTGGAGGGCTGGGGTCACAAGAAAATAATCAATATGAGCATACGTTTTGTGTGCTGCTGAATAATGAGTGTAATCCCTCGTGTGAGGATGTTTCGAGTACCAGATATCGCTTAGGCCACAGTCTGCCAACCAACGGAAACGCCACAAAGAAAGGGCCCCCGTCTGGTCGGAGTGCTGACCAGAACGGTCAAGGACATTATCCATGACCAGATTTAAGTCGCCTCCAACCAGAATAGCAGCATCTGCGGTTTGAAGGAAAGGAGAGAGGGCGCTGGTGATGAAGGCTTCCTGCTGGTCATTTGGAGCGTATATATTAGCCTGGGTAAAATGAAAGGTCCCCACTCTAAGTCGATATGCCAGAAAGCTTGGTCTCAGTTACTTTAGGGATTATGTCCCCCTTAAATCGTGTGGAAAACAGAATAGCTGCCCCTCCTTGTTTTGATGAGTTGGAAGACCACAGCTGGCATGGAAACCAGCAATATTGCATGTGGTGTACATCTTTAATCAACAACTGTGTTTCTTGAAGTAGTCATATATCTCTGCCCGAGCGTTCTAGAAGGGAGAGCATCGCTTTCCATTTAGTAGGGTTGTTAAGGCCTCTGACATTGAGGCTCGTGACTTTAATTTCCAGAACTGGAAGTGCTAAGGGCAGGCAGCTTGCAGAAGCTAGGAAAAGGGCAGGCATAGTGGTAGCCCAGGGAGAAAAGCGGATATTGTGCCCAAACCCAAAGTGAGTTAAACCACCCATGAGAGATGAAGGAATGTTGACCCCAAAAACAATAAAAAAACAAATAACATCATACTCAAAATAACCATTTGGAAATGTCCATTAACAATGGCATTCCGTATACCGAGGTAGGCCAGTAGCGAAGAAACCGGGGTTGGATTCCTAGGTAACAAGAGCCTCTCCACCAAGCGAGGCCACCTCGAATGCATTAGAAATGCCAGGTGAGATTCACAACGAACAGAGAAGAATCAATGGAGGACGACATAATGTAGGTCTGCCTCCTGTGCCAGAGGCAAGCTTATCAAGACATCTCAATGTTCCTGCACCAGCTCTTCAGGGCCAGGGCGTGGGAGCTGCTTGGACCTCTTTATTGTCTGCAATGGTGATGGACACGTGGGAGAGCCACAGGGGAAGCCCGCAGTGGGAGAGGAGGCGGGCATTGCGCTCATCTGGGAGTCCTAGGAGCCGTCGGGCTTCTTTCAGTGACTGCAGCTGCTGAAGCTGCCCCTCCCAGCGAAAGTCTAGTCGGAAGTGGTTTCCCCCCCTGTAGGATACTTCTCTGGAGCATAGGTAATCAGTCACTGGCTTAAACTCCTTTCGACGTTGAAGGGTAATGAGGGAAACTTCTTCGAAGAGGCCTATGGTGTGACCTCTGAAGTGGAAGGGCTGTTTCATTCTGGTGGCTTTCAGACTGTCCTCCTTTATCTGGAAAACATTAACACAAGCTAGTATGTCGGATGAGACTGTGACCCAGGTGGACTCTGTTGAGACGCAATTCTGTATTGGCGTCCCCGTCGAGGATGGAGCGGAAAAGTGATTGAGCGTATTCTCATACGCCGGATCCCTTCGCTGCTGGCGGATGCCAAAGGTTATTCATAAATGCCCAACAACATAGGTGAGAGGTAGTGAGAGTAACACCTATAAAACTCAAAATGAAGTCCATCATTTCCCAGAGTTTTCTCCATCTGCATTTACAAAGGAGTTTGGCAATGCTTCACTAGTGGGGAGATTATCCAGTTCAGTGTGTTGGTATCTCTAAGCCTTCATGTTAGGACCGGAGCCCCATCTGTAACCTAGCCATGTTTAAAGAAACACCTGGTGTGAATGATCAGGAAGTATTGTACCTATGAACTGTGTTGCAGTTTGACAATGTGTGACTCACAAATATATAACCTATTGGATTGTAAGAACCAAGAGGTAGTAAATAAATTGAAAAGGTCAAGTCCAATGTGTTCTTCCACATATCTACTAGACCAAAGTCCCACACCAATCCAGGAACTGCAAGGTAAGTCCGTGCATTGAATCCAACAGACATGAAGAATGTCACTGGGCTCCTGATAACACACAACTCAAAATGTCCAGCTCACATCACAGGGGTGCCTAACGAAGGAACCACAACTTCAATCAATTTTGAAACAAGATCTCATCCATGACTGGAGTTGTTTACATATTGATCAAACACAAATCCTGTCTGTCAGTCCTGGGTGTGAAATATCATCCCTCCTGGTTTGTCAACTCTGCAGTAATAATACCAATCTAGATGGCAACTCCCCTGGAAAAAGTAGAATAGGAGAACAAATATAAAGCCCCCTCCATCTACCAGTTAATTTAGTATGTTACAATGTGTTCAAATAGTTCTCCTGCTGAAAATGATTGGGCCCTCCCGCAGAATGTGATGAGGGACCCCGGAGTCTCCCATACCGCTCAGATATTCTTTGTTCTTGGGCTGTTTGGGGGCCCTCTGACAGGTTGGCCCCATCCCTGCATTGCAGGGGCAATGGATGTCTGCGTTATACTCCTGCTATCCCCAGTCCTCCCCTTCTAAAATTGAACACTATGGGGCCGATTCCGATCTCGGCCGGTAGGGCTCCGAATCGGAGTTGGCTTAACCGGATCCGATTCGGAGCCCTATTGCCCGACCGATTCGTACGCGCGTCCGGGCGAGCGAGTACGATGCGAAATCGCCGACCGACTCGTCCGGGCGTCCCGACCGACTCGTTCCCGGGTCTAACCGCACCGACCGAGTCGCTCGGACTCGACTCGCACCGCGCAATGGAGACGTTCCCCGGCCGGGTAAGTACGATGCGCGCCGCGAGCAGTCCGACCGAGCCACGCACTCCGGCTCTAAAGAGCAGTCGGAGCCATACTTTGGGGGTCTGTGTCGGACCCCCCTGTACGCGTAGCCGCGCGAGTCGCACACAGGGGGGACCCATGGGTCCCCCCCTACCTGTGCGTGTACGGCGCGAGTCGCTGTAAGGCATACCCGCTGTAGGGGGCGCCCTTGTACGCCTCGCACCCATTGAGTCAATGGGAGCCCGCGTACGCGTTGTACGACCAGCTCCCATTGATTTCAATGGGAGTCCGACCGAATCGAGTCCAATAGCCTACGAACGCATCGTACTCGTTCGGTCGGACTGCTAGGGTCCGATTCGTTCGGAAATCTCTCCGGGTCAGGCTCGGTCGGAGAGATTTCCGGCCCGAATCGGAATCGGCCCCTATATGTTTTGTAGTATAATTATTTTGTTCACATATTTCATGTCATCCAGAGATTTTTTAATGCATGGGCAAGATGTGTCTTCAGGCCCCACCCCCCTATAGAGTCTTCTTGACTGAATGCCTGAGCCATCTGTCTTGTGAGTGTCGTACCCTGATAAACTGGAATGCTGCTTAACGTAGATTGCTATTTATACAATTTATTTTAATTTATTTGTTAGTAAGGCGGAGACTGGGTGATGCGGGGGTCCGTTACAAACATTTTGTGGAGAAATGTTGTACTTATGTTTTTAGCCCCATGCAACATCTATTAAAAAATTAATTTAGAGCCAATCAGTGTTTCACTTATGAATACAAGGAGGAAAGTATTTGATATAGTTTAATCACAATATTGAAAACTCTTATTTTACTGATTGGCTTTCAGGAACATGTGTTCCAAAAATCAGATGTAAAAACATTTGAAACACGGAGCGGTGCATGTTGTGTACTTATATGTTTTTTGTGTACATTTATCACATACTTAATGCTTCAGCACATTTAAACATTAAGAAAGTGGCTTAGGGTGTCTTCCGTCACAAGAGCTTCCTGAACAAAATTAATTTGAGAGCATTTTTCTCCACAAGGTAAATCTTTCAATAATATATTCCAACAAGGAAAGAAAAACACATTCAGTCCTTTTGCTGTAATAGAGTATGCAGTGTAAGCCCCGCCCACTCTCCGCCCATATTTTTAATTGGCTTGTGTCATTGTCTTCCGTAAACGCTGGCTTCCGATTCATTATGAGGCTTGTTAGTCCCTTCTTGGTACCGCCTTGTCTCCATTTGTTACCGCCCATAAGGACTGGACCTTTTACTTGGCTGTTTCACGGTCTGTTTTATCTAGTGGGTGAGCACTATTTTGTTTATTGACACTAATGGGACAATGGCGGCTGTTTTTTTTGTTGTATTTGCATGCTAAGCGTGGCGCCCGCTTTAGGGACACTGCACTCAGTTTAAATTTTATTTTTAAAAGTTTGATGTTAAGCGCGGTGCCCGCTTTAGGGACACCGCCCTCTGTTTCATTATTTTGTTTTTAACTTTAAAACTGAGCTTGGCGCCGGCTTCAGGGACACCGTGCTCTGTTTCATTTATTTTTTATTTTTTTACTTTCATACTGAGCACGGTGCCCGGTTCAGGGACACCGCGCTCTGTCTCTGTTTTTAAACTTTAATAGTGAACGCAGCGCCCGCTTAACAGACAACTTCGCTCTGCAATAGGTATCGCTTTTGCAAAATCAAGCAATTGCGAGACCTATTGCATTGTAAATGCTTGTTCCACTTGCAAGCATGATGCATAGCGGTTCTGCTCTATTTGCATAGACTTTGTCACTTTATGTGAAGTAAGCTTGCATGATGTCTGTCTATGTACATAACTATCTCTGTTTGTGACTATAGCTTGCAGTGCTCCAGTCCATGATGTATCCCGTTTCTGTGTGAGTGAAGTTTCCATTTGCTGCTGCCTGTTACATGTGAGGATGCTTGAACATTTGGCACATCTTCCCTGGGTGAGGAACGCTTGCAGTGCTGCTGCCCAAATTGGTCTGTTATTCCTGTGATAAGACCTAACAAACTTGATTCGTACTATGATTAACCACCTATGCATCTGAGAGAAGCTTGTGCTGATGAGGTCTCCTCTGTGTTTGAGGGAAGCTCTTACTGTTACTGACTGTTATGTTTCGTGAGTGATGTCTGCACTACTCCTTTCTTGGCAAGTGATTTTTACTCTGCTATTCCTTGCACTCATCCTGTGCAATTTGTGAAGAAATGTTACAAAGCTGCTGCCTTAATTTGTTTTCTTCAGAAAAGGTTAGTATCCAGTATTCCTCAGGTATACCTTTGTTATACAAAGACTGAACCTGTGAGTTTGTGTAGCATGATGTACGTCTGGGTGAGACATCAGCTAGTAATATTTATGTATCCTCTGGGATAAGTTAGGTGCCTGAAGTCTGAGTCTGTCGCATTTATTTAACATAAAGTATAACTATGTGTTATATAAGCCTGTATGTTCTGTGTAACCTGAGTGATGATTTTGCTTTCAGATGGTTTAGCATGTATGATCTCCCTAACCTGAGAGCAGCCCTGATGTTAAAGGCCTGAGTGTTTAAGACATGTGTAATTTGAGAAATACCGTCAGATATCCAAACTAATATGATTGTTGTAGTCTAAGAGATAGAACTGCGGCCTGAGCTAGCATGGATAAGGTCAGTATAATTCATGTTTGTGAATTAATGGAAAAACGGAAACTGAGATACCATGTTGGAGAAAACTACATCATGGAAAACCAATTTTAAGGAAAGACAATTTTAAGGAGTTTTATATAAAACTAAAATTAAAGTGAACATTTTAAGGAAAATCCAAAATTACATTGAAATTGGGCTGAGTTTAGGACTAGAGAGCGTTTTTTTGTTTCTGGGATGGATAATCTTCAAGGGTGATGAGGGATTTTTTAGGGGTCAAGAATGAATGAAGTTCAGGCCCAGAAAGGGGCTTTTAGGGTTCACAGAGGGGTGGAGTTTAGGAGAGCGGAAGGGTTTTTAGGATTCAGCGATGAGTGGAGTTTAGGAGTGTGAGGTGTTTTTAGAGTTCAGCTATGGGTGAATTGTAGGGGGGTTGAGGGGTTTATGGGTTCAGGGATGGGTAAAGGATAGGAGTGGTGAAGTGCTTTTAGCGTTCAGGATTGGGTGGAGTTTAGGATGGTGAAGGGTTTTAAGGTGTCTGGGATGGTCAGAGTTTAGATGTATAAAGGGGTTTCTAGGGTTGAGGGACCAGTAGAATTTAGGAATGTGAGGGGTTTTTAGGGGCCATGGATGGGTGATCTTTCAGTGTGGTGAGGGGTTTTAAGTGGCAAGGGATGTATGTGGTTTAGGCATAGAAAGGGGTTTTTAGGGTTAAGGAATGGGTGGAGTTTAGGGGTATTGAGGGGTGTTACTGTTCCAGGATGGGTGGAGTGAAGGGGCAGTAAGGACTTTTAGGGATAGGTGTAGTTGAGGGGCCGGGGATGGGTGTAGTTTAGGTGTAGTAAGGGGTTTCAGGTTTCTGGGATGGGGAAGTTTAGGGGTAGAAAGAGCTCTTATGTTATGTTGATGAAGTTTGTGGAGCGCAGAACGAATGCCCCCCAAACGTTGGTGCATGAAAAAGAAAATGGGATTAGAAGAGGGAGTTAAAAAAGCCAAGTCTTGAGCAGTTTTTTTAAACTGGCAAAGTCAGAGCAGGACTGAATGTGAAAAGTGGTGGGGACAAAATAGGAGAAAGGTTGCCCACCATATCTAGTCGTGCGCATACGGTGTCGGTATAGCAAGAGTTACCCTCTGGACCTAAAGTTACGAGTGAGCAGGTATGGCTTCAGTTTCTTTTGAAAGTAGAGAGGAAACTTGCCTAATAGAGTTTTGTGAACCAGGCGAAGGATATTAAACAAAGATCGTTTGATGAGGAAGTTTACAAACCAGGAGGGCAGCCGTGATCTGTACCACCTGAAGCTTGGACAGAAGTGTCTTAATCGCCACAGCCAGGAGGGTGTTGCCATAGTCTAGGCAGCTTACAATGAGTGCCTGAGTAAGGGTTTTCCTGGTTTGCAGCAGCACCCAATGGAATGCCTTCCTGAGCATGATCCCAAAGCAGGCACCATAGGTGGAGCTTACCTGCTCCCTCAGGGAGAGATTCTCATCTATCAGGATTAGTTATGGTTCAGGAATGGGTGTAGTTTAGGTGTGGTGAGGGATTTTTAGGGGGCAGGAATATATGGTATTTAGGGGTTCTGTGGGGTAAGTGATGAATTGCATCTAGGGGTGATGAGGGATCAGCGATTAAAAAGCATCCAAAGTAATTGTTTGACAAAGTAAGAAATAATGTCTCCTGAAGTGAAGCACTGAGAATAATACCTCAGACAAAACAGATTCTGAAAGAAAGACCTGCAACCATTGTATTTATTTATACCATAAAAAGTAAGCATCCAAAAGCAGATTTCAAACAAAAAGACATTCTATGAATTGGTTTCTATGAAATGATAAATTCCATTCATTCTGAAAATTTCCATTAAAAAGTTTAGGTGAAATGATTTCTCAGTTATGGTATTCCATGAAATTGTTTTTCTCTGAAATCACATACAACCCCATATAATATGTGCAACAGAAATTGCTGTGCGGCCTCTGAGATTGTACAATCTGTGAAACCTGAGAAATTGCCACTTGCTACCTGGGTGCTGAAAATATATATAACTTTGGGGATAGCTTTCCTGTGTGAAGCATGAGTCTGTATAAAGACCTATGTAAGTGGACACATTATTTTTCTGTTACAAATTAGGAAGTGTATGATTTGTTGTATATGAACAAAGCCCAGGTTCCTAAATTTAAAATCTGTGACACCTGTGCTGAATCCAACAAGTGACACATTAAAAAGGTGTAGAATATTTTGATATTTAAGAAACGTTACTATAAATTCGTAAAACAAATTACATTTAAAAAAAACCTCATTAGATTTCTTGGTTTTAATTTCACAGATGCTTAAGTTACTTTCCTAGGTTTGATGAACCGTTGTTTCAGTTCTTGTAAGTTCATGACTTTTTCAAATTGTAGACCTTCTCGCCTAAAAGGGAATTGAAATAGGGAACTGCATTTTGGATATTTGAAAATTGCAAAGGGCTTCAATGAGCAAATCTGTTTCAAATCGGGCCCCCACCCCAAAATATGTTTTTGCCCATAGATTACAAAATTCTTAAGATGTGCATGACATCATAATTTTCACTCTCAGAGCCATATGAAAACAAAATTATCACTTGGGTCAGTGGAAGACAGGGCAGGGCACTGAGGGGATGCAGTAACCAGTGCAAAACCAAAGCTTTTCCAGTTACATGCTTTATCCAAGCAAGAGCAAGATCTTAATATAATAACCCATATTAAATTTATCCATCACCCACGAAGTGAGGTTGGATGTGGAGGTATCCATTTCAACAAGAAAGCAATTGTCTGCAACTCAAAGAACACAGAAGGCCATGACTCCAAAGTTTTATCTTATTTTAATAGTGACATTTGTATTTTGTTTAGTCCTACACATTATCAGCCCTTGGTATTACCATATTTTTGGAACACACTCCAAGAGTAAAGTATAAATGTCCAAATGGTGTTCTTAGGGTCAGGCAGGAAGGAGATTATATATATACTGGATAAGTCACACACAATTGACTACCTTTGCTATTGCTCTCTATTTCCTTTAAATTCCAAACCTCACCAATTTTGCTGTTATTCTCTATTCCTTTAAGTTCCTACTGCCTCTAATTTGTTTCTAGATAGGTCGCCATCCTCAAACTCAATCATAAAATTGACAATGTGTGTTCTTTTCCTTTTTTTGAGAGGAGGTGAAAATGTGCATAATGTTAACCATGTATGTGTGTTCATTGTGTGTGATACACAGTGTTGACCATGCCATGTTCAATGTTTAAAGAACAGATGATGGACGGAATGCTGAATTAATCAAACATTCACCCCCAGTCACAGATCTGGGTTAAATCCATTGTTTGTTTGCACGCCACATCATTCCAGTTTAGACTCAGCCATATGAAAATCAGTCTTGATCCTGTTCCTCATGGGAACAGTCCAGCCCGAACTGCAACGCCAGGTCTTCCCTGGACCAGAAAAAAGCATCCTGGGACCGGTTTCGGGGTCCCTTCATCAGCCAGGCTAGATTGAATCTGGTGGTGTAGCGAGCACTGGACCCAGGTCTGGGAATACCCTTCCCACTTAGGGTGTAAACTGGGGTGACATGGTGAGCAAAAGAATGATGGATTTAACTCAGATCTCTTGACTGGGGATGAATGTATGATTTATTCAGCATTCTGTCCATCATTTGTTTGCATAGTACTTTTCGCCGTAAGTGGATGGGTATGCCCAGATGTGGGTCCCTTGCTCACTGTGCCACTGGATTCAGGCTAGACTGGCTGATGAGGGGTAATACCCCGAAACCTGTCCCAGGATGCTTGTTTCCGGACCAGGTAGGGCCTGGTTTGGCAGTTTGGGCTGGACTTTTCCCATGGGGAACAGGGTCAAGACTGATTTGCATATGGCTGGGTCTAAACTGGGGTGGCATGGTTAGCAAAAGAACTATGGATTTACCCCAGATCTCTTAATTGGGGGTGAATGTATGATTTATTCAGCATTCCGTCCATCATTTGTTTGCGTAGCAATGTTCAATGTTTTAGGCATGCAATACTACTCTGTGTAATCAAAGGCCTTTATTACATTTAAAAAGGGATGATGTTGCTAAAATACAGTCTGGTAAAATGAAGCCATGGAATGCCTTGAACAAGTCCCAAAACCAGACATTTTGCAAGCAATTTCAGCTCTAAACTAATCAACACAGTTGTCTAGAAGTTTAAAATTAATTTGTGTTCTCTATTAATTTAGAAACAATGAATCTATAGCTTCTGCAAAGAATCAAATTTGGCTTTTTGGTCCCTGGTACTGAGCGAAAAAGGTCACTTTTTCTTGGGAATATTAGTGTTTCACTTTTTTCAAACAAATTCTCTGGCAGCCCATCTTGACCCAAGGACTTTCCCATTTTAGGTTCCTTAAACTACCTTTACATTTCTGTAGTTCAGAAAGTGTAATTGCAACCAGAAAGTGAGAGTCTGCTTTGTAACAAGCAAAAGCTCAAAATGTTAACTGACTTATTGGATGTTTTTAGGTTACGGGGCACAACATTTTATAATTTATTTGGCAATACATAAATTACACTCTTGAATATTTTTAAGGGTTTGCACAGAATCATTATACATTTGAGGTGCATCCATTTGTATGGAAAAAGCATGCAATGCATTGGCTCAACCAAAATTCTTAGTCAGAAATGCACAAAGGTGCTGAAAGAAAGAATGGCAGATTATCAACACTGCACATAATGAACATATTTTATCAAAACAGTTCTCCTAAAACTGTAGCTCCCGATTTAAAGTATTATCCTTGAGGTGGGTCTGCACACAAATAAACATTGCATGGAGAAACTAGGATTTATCATAAATGAACCTGGCAGATTGTTTTGCCATACAATTTGATGTTTCAAACCCAGGGGACTTACTCACAGACACCCAAGCGCTCAATGATAATTAAAGATTTACCCATGTGAAACCTGTTTTAGAACCCACCCTACAAGTATACATTTACAAGCCATGCAGGAAAATGTTGAACTTACTTCTTTTAATCCCGAAGCTTCTTAGCGAGAAGCCTGAAATGGCTTTGTTTAGTTGAGTGATCGAAGGCATCATTGTGGCAGAGCTCTTCAGATAGCAAAAGAACCTAATGAAAAACAGATTATCAATCAATCAGAATTTAAATATTTAAATCTGCCCTATCATGGTCTACAGGCATCATGTGTGGTTTTTCACAGTTTAACCAGTGGAATCATCTGAAAAGACTCAGTTGCTGCTCCTTTGATGAATGTAGACTACCCACAGAAGAACCCGCAGAGCATTTAAAAGGGAAGTGGACATTGTCAAACCCTCCCGGGATGTTCTTGAGTATAAAACCTCCACTCCACTCCTACATTAAATTGTGACTGCTCTAACTGGATCCTCCTGTTGCTTCCTCTTCCTCTGAGGTGTTTCTGTCTCCAATCCCAGGTCCGCTCTCACCTTTCAGTGTAGCATAGAGTTTGAGAGGTCAGGTTTACAGCACCTTTTGAGGTCTGAGGACCTAGCAGAGACAAAGTCTTCCTTTGCTCCTACTTCAGTCATTGGGAATGTTTCAGTCACCAAGGACAACAAAGGTAGCTCCTATGTGCCTGTACTTTTGTAGTTGCCAGAGTGATCATGTTTTTAACATGCCAATTATAGCCCATGCACTGATGGCCCCATAGAAGACCCAGAATGGACTGCAAGCCAATGGACAGTGCACAAGCAAATATTAGACACTTAAGCTGCTTGTCTTCAAACCCATTATGAATATGGCCTATATGGGCAGTTCACAGCTGCAGGAATGGAGAGAAATAAGAATTTTAACAATACAGTTTGTTAATGCATATCTGAAGTTGATGTTTCAACAATTCAAATGCAAGGTGTGCGGCATCTTGCCTTGTATAGCTTCAGTGTTTCTCTAAGTTCATGCAGGTTGTCTCTGATCCATGTCATTCTGAGTGTGATAACACATTGCTCCACTGGGAGTAGTTCTATCGGTGACAGTTGAGAATCAACATTGTGTTATAGACAAGCTGAGGTAACATCTGTGTTCCTGGTGGTGTGTCTGAGAAACTGTCTTGTATATCTGGTGAATTTGTAAAGAAACCTACATGCAAGTCTAAAGAGTCTATTTGCGGCTGCAGCCTGTGCTGCCCGCAAAAGAGCTCAGCTAGGGTTCCAGACAGAGCCAGATCAACCATGTATCCCATTGAGTATCCCACTGGGAGCTGGAGGCTTCGGAGGCCGGCTTTTGAAGGCCATGGCCATGGCCACTGCATCCACTTGTGTGACTTTCTCCAGCTCCCAGAGGTGAAATGAAGCAGACACAGCGGCAGTGAGAGTGTGAGTGAGTGTGTGAGAGAGATAGAGAGAGAAAGAGACAGAGAGAGAGGCCTTGAATCCAGAGGAGACTTTTGATTGAATACAAGCAAAATTAGTTCAAGCATGTTCTTAAAAGAGTAACATACTTTTGCATTTTGATTGCTTTGGTGCATTTTCCATCACCAAAAAAATCCCACAAATAATAGGGGGACAAACATCAAGCTCAGGCACACCTCAAAAATAATTTCTTCTTAAAGACAGGATCTCCATTACTATGAAAAGATGAGCATGAATAATGCACAGGGGTCAGAGATAAGGATAGTAGCATAACTACATAGTGGTGACTGCCACAGTATATTATATATGGACAGACAGACAGATAACTAGATAGATCATGTTTTACTTTCTGTTGTCAGCAGTCCAGTCTGCTGTGAGAAATGTGAAGTACTGGCAGCGAGGATGGTTGCTGCAGATGAGCTGGCAGTACTCAGCATCAGGAGCCAGAACCTGGTCAAAGTCGTTGCCAGGAAAATCAACCTTGGGAATGAGATATGCAGTACATGTGGCACCACCTGAATAGGGAGAGAAGGAGAAGAGAATGCATTTTAATCAAACAGTACCTTCCATTCCACCAACATAACTGTCAACCTTCTACTCTGCTGCTTCTGTGAGTGACAATTTGTTGGAAGTGGACAGCATGACATGCCCTTACCCCACACACCTGTAGTGTCAGGCTTGAGGTTTGGACTCACTGAAAAGGACCCTTGAATGACTCCAGTGAGTGCTGGTTGAGGAGGAAGGAAACCACAATCAGAAACAGATCTGCTCATGCTGCAGCCAGGCCCAAAAACATCTAAACTAAAATTCGGATATACTTTGACAATATACAAACCAACTAAAGCCGCAAGATGAACATCCACTCCCACTAATTAAAATTAATTTAAGACAGGATTTATTTTGACTAATTTCGCAGTTTAATTGAAATGAAAATTGAGGCGAATGGGCAAGGTGGTAGAAATGTTTGTGGGCTGTGGCCTGTCTTTTTATAAATAAACTAAATAACATCTCTGATGTGGTCTGCCTCTACCTAAGCCTCGTGTGACTAAAGGCAAGTAGAAGACATGAGAGCTAGCAGAGGGGGACATGAGTAAAGGTAGATTGAGACAAGAGGGCAGGCAAAGAGACATGTCGGAGGTGGAAGGAGACACAAGAGAAGGCAGAGGAAACATGAGGGCAGACAGAGGGAGATATGGGAGTTATGAAGGAAGCTGTGAGGAGAGGTGAGGGCAGGCACAGGAAGACATCAGGGAAGGATATATGAATGCAGGCAGAGGGAGACAAGAAGAAAGGCAGTAGGGATCATGAGGGCAGGAAGAAGGAGGCATGATGCACAGCAGAGGCAGGCATGAGAGACAGCTGGAGGTGGCACAGGATGGAGACAAGAGGGCAAGCAGAGCAAGACAAGATGAAGAGATGGCAGAGGAAGACCATGAGATTAAATCAACATGAGTAGTGATAGCAAGCAGAGGAACGGAGTGAGGGCAGAGACAGAGGGAGCTGCAAAGAAAGGAGAGAAAAAGATAATGTAAGGCAAGAGGCAGCGGGAAAGACTTTGTAGATCTCCATTACAACTGTGATGGTAGGCAGCAAGACTTGGAAAGCAGACACAGACTAAGGGGGGTGTCACAGAAAAGGGTCAGAGGGTTAGGCAGAAGTAGAAACAGTGATGGTAGATACAGAGGGTGAGACGGTGGGGGCAGACAGAGGAAGAAGTGTTTAAAAAGCAAGTGGTAGTTGAATGAAGAGAGATCAGGTAGATGAATGAATATGGTAATATTAGTCTATGTCAGAAGTCATGAATGTAATTCTTACATCTCCTACAGGGGGATGCCTCCAAGCCAAGACACATCTCATCCAGGTCATCCTATTTGAGTTTTTGTCTACCACCCATCTTTCGGTAGGAGGCCTACTCCTACGGGCGCAATTCATGTCTGTTCCATGATACCCACAGTCCATATACTTACTTTATTCCTTACAATACTCTTTCCATCTGCCTCACTGTAGGTTCTTTTTGCTCACTATTTCTACTTGTCTTTCTCAAACAACAAACCTTAAACCACAACCAACTGGTCATCCATCCTCCTCCATCAAACTCTCTTGTTCCTGGCAGCATCTGCCAACAAAAACAATATTTTCTTCTGGGTCACCCTACCCTGTTGTCCTGTACTGTGAGACCTCCACTGTGTCCTTCCGACTCGGTGTCAGTCCACCCATCACCTGGGTGCTCCTATTGCTAGTGCTCAAGAGGTAGAGTTTGCAGCCAGCTTCCCACCTGAGGTGGCACCAGAGAGACTGGAAAATAGTATGGAAGGTGGTTCAAAGTGAGGGCAATGAAGTGTTTGAAGAAGTGTGTGTGTGTGTGTGTGAAGCACAATCGCTGTGGTTGTGTGACTGGCCTTGCTAGGGGTCTCTTTGGATGACCACAAATGGAACTGCATCCACAGCCAGTGCTCACCTCACTCCCAAGTGGGCCTGGTGGGATTTTACATTACTTTCAAAGTTTTTAATTACACTTTAGCTGGAGATGAAGTCAACATTGTACATCGGCAGGTAGAGCCTCTTTGTGGTCTGTTGGCCAGAAAACAAGAGCTCTCAGGTCTGAAAAGAGAGTACATTAGTGTGGTGTGGCTTGCAACTGTGGGGAAGGGGACGTATGCATGGAAGCCAACAAGGGAGGAATATTTGTCATTAGAAGGAGATGGGGAATGAGCTAGAGCTTTACAGTATGCATTTGCTGATTAGGGTATGTTTGAGTTTCGAAAGTGATGGGGCAAAGGATGAGGAGAAGACATTTAATTTATTGCATGAAGCGAAGGTTACTGGGAAACTATAAAAGTCACACTGTCTACCTCACAAATATTTCTTGCATTGATTTCTGCACACTACTTTCACATCAGCCAGGCCCTCAGAAGCAACCTGGCTATTGTCCAGTACATACAAGTGTTGTAGTCATAGCAGTCCCTTGGGCTGAAGCCAGAGACAACACCGGCAAGGATATTAATGACTGGTGGAGATGGCAGCTTCATAGCAAATTTCTGGAAGCACATCTTACTGGAATTGAAAGGCAGAGCATCCTTATTGAAGTTACTGCTTTATTGATATCACAAATAACCTTTTATTCTAAATTTTTGTAATAAATTTGCGTGATTATATGTAATTTTAAATTGTAATATTAATGAAAACTGTTGTTTTTGTAGAATACTTTTTATGCCATCATTGTGTTGGCGAAATAAAGTTGTTTTGACTGACTGACTGATATCACAGAGCTTTTTCATAAACACAAAATTATGGTGATCCCAGATATTTCTCATTAAATACACAGCCTTGCTGATACCACAGAGTGTTTTCGTTGATTGTACATCCTTCTTGGTAGGTTGTAGTATACTGCAGTGCATATTGGTGAAAGCATGAAACACTAATCCCGCTTCATTTAAAAAAGAAAATTGAGCCTTCCCCAGGTTAAGCTATCTTTGCTATCCTCAGTGATGCGAGCTGCCCCCTCAGCCCTTAAATCCATGCCCTGTCTTCTAAATTTAATTTGGCTGGTAACATGCGTGAAATTTTCACGAGGACATTACTTGCTCAAACAAGACATGAAAGATAATGTCAGGACACTGGTTTGAGCTAAAATTGTCTCGGTGAGACATTTTTGATTCTATCCAGTGTCCTGTAAGCAAACATGCAATTGATATTTAGCTCAGATGAAGTTGGCGGTAGTCTTGTGTAGTTTCCAAACCAACTAACTGCACAAGACTCCCACTGACCAGTGTGCTTACTGTACAAATTAGATGTTGATTTTGCTCAGAGACATTTTCAACAGGGATCATTTCACAAGGGATTTCTATCAAGAATGTGTGACCATTGTCATACACTTTAATATATGTATTATCTCAACTTGTCATAATAAGGGAACAAATTATAAATACCCGTCCTTTACCTTTATCCTGATGAAGGCTTCCTATGAATCTATGTACATGAGCCAAAAGCCATTTGCTACAACAAAAACACCTGAACATAAATGTGTTATGAGATAATATGTGCAAAGATTTCCTATCATAGATTAAGGGATTGTTTCACATTGAGTGATTGGAGGATCATCTAATTTTATGACTTGAATATGCAACAATCTCTTGGCTTATGCTCAATCATATCAGAAATTCTGTCTTATATTAATGATGGTAAAGCATCACTCCATGTTTTAATCCTTATTTTCAAAAACAAATTCAGCTTATATTTTATTAAACAAGACGTTTATGATGGAATAGAACGCTATTCAATAGCCTTCATCTACAAGATTTACTTTTTTATGACCAATGGATTATATATCTTCTGATGATTAAGGACCTCATTTAGAGTTTGGCAGACAGGGTACTCCATTGCAAACCGAACCCTTGGTCTGCCTGCCTCATTTAGTGGAAGCCAGACCTTTGGTTTTCTGTGGACAGAGCATCCATAGGGCTGTCAGTGGAAGGCATTACTTCGTTAACCCTATTTCAGGTGGATGGTGTAAAGTATTTTTCTGTCCGTCACGGCCAGGAGAAACGTGTGGCCCATAAAGTTGGTTCTCGCAGTGGCACAGATCCACTACAATGCTAAGCGGATCTGATGAGTGAGACCCTACCTATGGCTTGTGAGCATAACATAATTCAGAGTTCAGAATTCTACCACCAAAGACTTCAATTTGCTGGAATGAATAAAAAAAATTATCTTTGTGTGAAAAAAAAACAACAATCTACAACAACAGCGATCTACATACAACATGTATTAGAATGCCATTGCAACTGCCAACTACCTCTGTAGGTTGATGATTTGTGATGGGTAAGTAACTCTCTCTAAATGCTGATGGGTATACATTTGTGATTGCTTATATTAGTAGATATTGTGGAGCCTGTTTCTCTACCTGGGCTCACTGTGCCTGTGGCAAATAGTCCGAAGTTCTTATGTGAATAGGTGTGAGATTGAACTATAGAGTGTCAAATTGTTCCACAACACACAATGATGTACAAAATAAAAAAAAAAACAATCACAATGTTGTTCCACAGTAATGCCATAACACTGTGTCCCTACCGCAGTTCTGGAGCTCGATTGTAATTCTCTGTAACATAGGTGAAGAACTGACAGTCAGGGGACTCGGTGCATGCATCCAGGCACTCTGTAGTGTCTTCTCGAATGGCAGCCCTAATGTCGCTGCCAAGGAAATCAACGTCCTTGTAGGTGTTTGTGAAACAACCTTAAAGTAAGCAGAACAAAGTGTATCATACAAAGAGCTCACCTAATGTGTAATATTACTTAAAAAGTAGATTACAATAGATCAGGCACATTGAATATTTTCTATTTATTTGATCTGATTTTTGTAGTCAGTTCCTTATTCAGGGGATACCCAATAAAATTATCTGACTCTCTTAACGCAAGGAATTCCAGGTTAACGCAAGTAACCGAATGCATCCGTTACCCATGGACATTGATAGGAGTACCAGACAGCATGTTACCACCAATTCTTTCTCTGCAACATACAACTTGACCTCTATGAAACAGACTTCATGAAAACTGAAACAGCCCTGGTCCTGCTGAGCTCACCATCTTCTTGTGATCCATCCAATCTGGCTACCCTGAAGAAGTATTACACTCCACATCCAGCTCATCATTGGTCTGAGGAAGAATAATCATTTTACCCTTTAAGGACAGAATTATGATTTCTCTACAATCCAAAAACATGTCCAAGATTTACAGTAATGATAACGCCGATTCTTATCTAATTATCTATAAGAACCTTCTGGTCGCCAGGATCTTTTTACCTGTTGAATAGTGTAAAGGAGAGAATCTCATCTGATTATATAACAGCATCCATTTTGTCTGTAAGGACCACTGACTCCGAATTCAAGTTTATGAATTTATTATCGCCAAAAACAACTGGACATGCAAACACCTCAACACGAGGTTAAAGAAATAGATGGGCACTAATACAAATAATAATCTACGCAGGAGTCTCATCCGACTCAGAATAAAGAGAATCGATAGTTCTAGAAGGATCAACCAAGCTATGATTGCTCCAATTTCTACGTTGCTCTTCATTTATTTAAGCAAGCTTTAAATCAATTGCTGTCCCTACACTAACACTTAGTGACATCCCTACATAACGATTTTCCCAGGCAAGAGTGAATAAAAGGTGTCAGCTGTGAAGACTTCCTCAGAAGTGCAATCACATAGTACCTAAGCTCAGATTCTTTTATTCTCCTTCCTCAGGACACTCTCTGTCCTCCTCTCTGGTCTCCCCTACCTCTTCTCTGGCTTCCTCCCTCGGGGCACTATCCCTAATACAAAAACCCTAATACAATTGTACACGCCTTTGTCACGCCTCCTTGGCCAGGTCTTCTTTCTTGTACTTTTCCATCGAAACGGTTACTTCATCCTGGACGGTTGCGATGACCTTGAGTCCCAGGCACCTTCTCCGCCGAAAGTATCATCCCTAAATTCCATTGCACTCCTGTACCATGCCTCCCATCTCTCTAACTTTTAGAAAACAAAGAGTTAGTCTTTACTAACGAGACATGTGTCCTTGCACCTGCAACAAAAGATAAGTTCAACAGAGACCTTCTACTGTGCTAATTAAATCTACCGTTGTGCCCAGAGACCTTACCAAGAGAAACTTTTCTCTGCCTACAAAATAAGCTAACATAAGAATAAACCAGGCCTTTCCTAGTCATATATGTATTCAGGCCTTTACATATAACTTTAAACACACATCTTACTTTTCTCTATACGCATTTTCATTACAATTCATATGCGAAAACGCAATTACATGTGCAACTTTAATATGGTGCACGTTTAAACTATTGCAATTGAATTACACACGTAACTGATTTATCTATGCATTATTTTTCACACAATTCAATTAAACATTACATTGCATAATTATCATAACACAGTTATACTGCTGATTCACTTAATATCTGCGAACTATTCACTCTTTACTAACATGCATGAATATACAACTGAATATATATGAATATATGTCTGAATATATGCGGGTGCGAACTACCAATGATTATGATGCACCCCTACAATTTCACAAGAACATTTCGCTCTATCAGTTCCCCCCTTTGATGACTCCTGTCATCACCTTTCATTCAACTTTCTTGGAGAAAGAACCGACCTAAACAGAACTCGTTGCCATTTTTCCTGGTCTTTGATTCTCCATTCTCTTGAGCCTCTGATATTGACTGTCCTGCAGTCTTGCCAGTCTCATCTCATTTTCCCTCAAAGCTCTCTTAACTCGGCCTGCTCGATACCACTTGTAGGCCTTGATCGAAACCCACAGACAAACCACACAAACCACCACGATAAGGAGGGGTCTCAGAACATACCCAAGGAATCCCTTTCCTAGGTTTACAAACCAGCTTCCCACTTGACCAAATCCCTTGCCAACTTTTTCCCAAACCCCTTCTTCGGTCAAATCTGCTATTTTTGTGTGGATGGTAGTGATATTACTTATATATTTCTCCAGATCTTTGCTACGGTCTGGTATATAAGTGCAGCACTCTTGAACCTTCAACAATTTACAGACTCCGCCCTCTTTTGCCAGTAAGACATCCAAAGCAAGGCGATTCTGCAAAACCATTGCCCTTATCGACAACATCTCTCCTTCCACCAGTACCAATGACTTTGCTGTATTCATCGAAAATTCATCTACCACAGTCGCTAATCTCCGGATTTTCACATCATTCAAGACTACTCCCAGACTGGGTATCATAGCTCCAAAGATATCCCCCACAATGATCCCTGCACTTGCAGCTCTTCTCGTTCTTGAATGCTTCCCACTTTCTAGAAGTTCCAAATCCTCTGTATGGTAGATCTTTGGAAATATTATTCCCAAATAACACGTTCCATACCAGTTTGCAGGCAACCTCACATAAGCATTCTTCCCACACACAAAATACACCGTTGGTATCACTTGTACAGGACCTTGGAGAAAATCTTTTGCCACATCTGCCATGGTGAAAACGTGATCGCAAGTGCTTTGTCCCACTGCAACCTTTTCGTAGTAAGTCTGATAACGTCTTATACACAGCTTACCCCTCTGCTCTTTGTCTAACGCTATAGGACCATAGCTTCCCTTTGTCTTATGCAATTTTTCCTCATCTGTCCAATCAGGTCTGTTATGCCCCATGTCTCGTGACTGGGTCAGCTTTCTGTACCTGTCTTCTACCTGATCTACAAACTTTTTCTCTACATCTGACAATGAGCAGGTCAGATTATGTCTGTGAGCGAATGCTGTATCCAATTCCAAAGTCGGTATGAAGAACTTCCTGAGTCTATCCTCGGTCTTATAATAGTCATACTTATTCAAATGCTTGTAAGCTGGGACTTCAGGAAGCACTGCGTCGAAATTGGAAAAGAAATACTCAAACTGATCTCTCTCATAAAATATACTAAGCAAAAGACTACATGAAATTCCATAAGTCAGTGGAAGATGGTGATACCTAATACCCTCATCCACTGAAGCAGGCAACTGCATACACACATAACAATCCTTCGCATCCATCGCGTCCACGTACTCATATAGCAGCTTGGCATATGCATTAAGCTTAAAATCACTCCTAGACAAATCTACATGCAACCTACGACTTTCTTCTAATAGCAAAGCTCTGTCAGCTCCCATGTTTACCTCTCTTTGGCTAGGTGTAGTAGGTGTAGGTGTCCCTGGCACCCCCTGCACTTCTAGCTCGTGTGGAACAGTACATGAGACTATGATTACTATGATTATAGAAACTATTACACTACTTATAAGTATGCCTACAATCAACTTCGATCTACGATTGGGATCTCCAGGCTCCATGGTTTCGAAAGTTCTCAAAAGTTCTTGGTTATAGCAATGAACCCTGAAAAAAAAGTCTCTGTGTCCTTGTCTCGTGACTCTTAACCAGCTTGAGCAACCATGAAATCTCTGGAATTTCCCTTTTTGGTCACAACCTTATTTACACAGTCCAGAAAAAGACTTCCCTAGTTTTCGTTCCTCTTCTGTGGAAAGTCCCTAAGTTTATTCTTCTTCCACTCGGGCCTAGGTTATCTTCTTCTTTTAGACCTTTATTTACAGTTTATAGTTGATCCATAATAAGATCCTCATTGAGCACTTCCAGAACGTGATACAAAAGTTCAAGACGCAAGATTACCATTTCATGTGAAGACGGCTCAAACCCAAAAGACGGAAATTCGAGTCGATGCAGAACCAAATGTCGGACTTTACTCAGGAGCGGGGGATTCGGAACAGTGAGGGTCAGTATTCCTTCTACCTCGAGCCCTGGCAACTGCAGCACCACCTTCACTACCACATTCGGGCTCCGACTGACCACCAGCACTGATCTCAGCCTTCCTGTGCTCACTACCCCCTGCATCGAACACTGTGTAAGTCCATTCAGGGGTAGAGTATCTCCGACAAGGTACTCTTGTTCTTTTCGATCTTCGCCGACTATCTTGAGCCTGGTCTTCGTCACTTGCCTCTGTTTCAGGCGCTTCAGACACTGGGGCAAGGTCTCTTTCAGGTGCTAACCTCAGGTTCAGTCGCCTCTGTCTTTCAGGCCAACTCTCCTCACTTCTGTTCGTTCTTCTGCCTTCCCCTGCTATACCCAGTGCACTACTTCCTCTTTCTGCTGTATCTGACTCTTCTCCGCCCACTGCACCGTGTCTGTCTTCGGTGTCTGAGTCAGGGTTCGAGCTGTTGAAACCCCCTTCAGCTTGCTCTAGTGCACCACCAGCTGTGTCAGCAACCCTTACAGCTTGACTTGTCCTCTCATGTGGCCCTGCCACATCAGCTGGATTTTCATCTACAAGAGGAGCTGTTTCTTCCAAGGGTGCTGAAACTCTGCGGGTATGGGAGGCAGGCACCCAGTTCGGCAATCCTCCACACTTTACTGCTGTGTTCGTGATGAGTATCACCTGGTACGGGCCACGCCAGCGAGCATCCAAGCAACTCTTCCTCACGTGTTTCCGGACAAGCACCCAATCTCCGGGACACAGGTCGTGGCACAGATCACTCGAGGCTCGGACCACTGCAGCCTGCACCTGCTCCGACGCGGGTGTCTGAACCCCCTCTTCCTCCTCCTTCAATTGATTAGCTGGGTTCAAGGGACACTCGCGTTTCCAATGTCCGACCTGACGACAAAGATGACACGCAGTGGTCTTCTTCAGTGTGGCCACATCCACTCCCGTCTTGGGGTCTATTGGTTTTCCTTTCCCTGTCCTTGCCCATTCTGGTTCCCCTGGAAATTTCCTTGTTTTCTTCCTAAGGTCCCTCCATTAGACTGACCCTGTGCTGTCTGCATCTGGACGAGCATCAATTTGTCCTTTAGCTTCCGATGTTTCGATTCCACCTCATCACTACAGTACCTTGCATACCTCAAAATTTCATCTACCGGCTTGTTCTGCCAGCAGATCAGATGGTGCTGTATCATGAGGCTGACTTCTGATCTCAGACCCAGTACAAACTTCGAGACAAACTGTCCCATATCCTTGGGGTCTAACGTATCTAATCCACTATACTGTTTGAAAGCTTGCAGAAGTCTTTCGTAATATTCATGCACCGTTTCTTTGGGTTCCTGTACAGTTCGATCTATCTTAACCCAATCTATATCTTGAGGTGAAATCTTCAGTTTTAGCCATGTAATCACCTGCTCAAATCTTTTCATTACAAGGGGTGATGGGCCATTTGTAACCGCCTCCTTTCAGGTTCCGAGTCGGCCACTCGACAGCGACTTTACAAGCTGTCCACAAATCTCCCGGCACCACTATGTCAAACAAAGTGTTCAAATCAATCCACAATACTTTTGAAATTTTAACAAACCGCTCAACCTGCTTGTACCACTCTACTGGTTTCTCCCTCAGCCGAGGAAAATCATTTGTAAATGCGGCCAAGTCACCTCTATTCCACGGCACATGCACATACCCTCCATTCTGTACTTCCCGTAAAGGAAAATTTCCGACACCCGTCGCCCTCCTGGAGGCGGCGTTTCCCCCTCAGCTTTCTTTGCTATTTTCTTCTTGGACCACCTTTTCTCCCATTTGTCCAACAAAATCCATATCCGCATTCCTACAATCAGATCTCTGGTGTGTGTCCTTAATCCTGTGATTCTTTTCTCCTCAAGCTCCTGGTCACTGTATTGCAATCTATGCGGTCCTTGCAACGTTTTAGTTTTATTCAGGTCTACCTCATATCTTTTGGCCAACGCCGTTAAGTTTTCATGTGCTATTCTAGCTTTTCGAGTCACATCTTTTGCTACGAACAGCAGCTCATCTGATCCGTAAATTTCTATTCTTTCCAACGGCAGGCTCCCGCTAATCATCTCGTCTACCTCTGCTTTCAACCTTACTACGTCTAACAACCTTGCCTGTACTGCACTCCTCAGTACTTCTCGACAAGTTGAGCCGTCCCGCTCATCACAGTCACTATTCTGTCCTTGTGACCTATTCCCTTCCATCGTATTCCTGGAACTTGGTCTGTCTTCCGAGATGTTTTGTTCCCTATCTCCTGGCATCCTATCACTTTGGTTTCTCACCGTTGGTGTCCACATCCTCAAAGCTGACTTGGATTCGTGCAAAGACCTCGGTCTGACTGGTCTATCATCCTCCTGTCTAAAGGAAGAGTCTGCAGTAGCCGGTAACGGTGTACTTGTCTCCAATGGTCTTGGGAAATGAACCACTCGTACCCCGAACCCGTTCCCACTCTCACTGGTTACTTCTTCCCTTCCCATCTGTACGGAGCTCCCTTCTCTCACTCGGTCTGGGTCATATACCGGTACTATAGGGCCAATGGTAACCGGTACTGTCAAGGAGTCCGGTAACCTGATGTTCCCAACAGGAGGCTGTGTTATCATCGACGTCGTCGCCCCTTCCGTTCCTGTGGAAATCCTTCCCACTACTCTCATGCTAGTCTGATTCTGTCTCTCATCCATTTCTACTGCTGGAGCCGGTTTTCCCTCCTCTGTATCTGGATTAAATGGAGGTGGCCTCTCTGCCAACAACCTATCTAACAGGCTGTCGTCTGTATCACTGTCGTCCTCATCGATTCTTGTAATCTTTCCATTTTGTATTAGCAGTGGGTATAACTTATCTCCCTCAATCGTTTCCACTCTCCACCTTTTCTCCAGTGCATCCCACCTTGCATCTTGAAATGCCTTGATCGATTTCTTCACCCTTTCCTGGCTCTTGTCTCTCTTCCTATCATACGCTGCTCTAATCCACGCATGTAGCGCCTCAAACTGTGTCGGTCTAGGTAGTGGTCGTAAAGAAGCCATTATACTTTTTAGCTGGTACAACACCTCTAACCTGAAAGTACCATAGCGTGGGAAAGTCAATTCTCCCTCTCCAAAAGTCATTTTGTGCCAATTTTTAAGCCAAATTATGGTATGTAATCCTACATTCGTAGCCATATAATGTGCCGGCGTATCCTCGCTTCCTCTCCTTCCCGAGTAACCACATGTCTGTCACCCCTACAAAGCTCCCGTAAAACTTTAAAACATTTCATGATGAATCAACTTTTATTTGCACTCAAAATGTCAGCTTTTACTTCCTGATTTCAATCCACCAATGCCAGCGCGGCTCACACCAACCGGCCTATCGCAGCGGCACTTGTCTGACGTCACTTTTCCTCCGCTCGCAGCAGTTCCCCTCCTTCCTAATTCACTCGTTCTCGCTCGCACCTGTCCCAATCATACTCTGAAGTAATGTCCGTCCTACCGAACAATTCCTTCTCTGACTGTCAGTCCACCAATGACCGATCAGCCTCTCGAGCTTGTTGACCTCAATCTGGCAACCGTCTGTCCGCGAAACGACCGGACAATCGCCTCTAACACACTCGATAGGATTCAATCACTCGATGTTCTGCACACAATAACCTACGACCTGCGTTGGTTATTCACACACTCACACATGTGTTCCCTATCTTCAGTGGGTCTGTCAATGACGTCTCGTGACCCCCACAACCTCTGGTCAACGCTCTCAACTCTGGGTGTGTTCTACACCACAATAAATCTCCCGGTCCCGCGCGCGCTCACGGTCCGGTCCTCAATCACTCAACTCTCGTTCTAACTCCGCAAGACATCACACAACAATAAAACACCGCAATCTACCAAACACCACTCTTTTCATACTCACTCTACCACGAACTGCTACTTCCGCCGCACCGTCACTCTCCGTCAGTTTTCAACGACCTCCGACATCCTTCTCCTACGGTCCACTGGATCAGCATCACTCAGGCTCTATGGGGCAACTTAATCTCTTATCTTGGTCTAGATCTCCCCTTACCATCAAAGGTAACCATCCTACTCTGCTACCAACTGATAACGCCGATTCTTATCTAATTATCTATAAGAACCTTCTGGTCGCCAGGATCTTTTTACCTGTTGAATAGTGTAAAGGAGAGAATCTCATCTGATTATATAACAGCATCCATTTTGTCTGTAAGGACCACTGACTCCGAATTCAAGTTTATGAATTTATTATCGCCAAAAACAACTGGACATGCAAACACCTCAACACGAGGTTAAAGAAATAGATGGGCACTAATACAAATAATAATCTACGCAGGAGTCTCATCCGACTCAGAATAAAGAGAATCGATAGTTCTAGAAGGATCAACCAAGCTATGATTGCTCCAATTTCTACGTTGCTCTTCATTTATTTAAGCAAGCTTTAAATCAATTGCTGTCCCTACACTAACACTTAGTGACATCCCTACATAACGATTTTCCCAGGCAAGAGTGAATAAAAGGTGTCAGCTGTGAAGATTTCCTCAGAAGTGCAATCACATAGTACCTAAGCTCAGATTCTTTTTATTCTCCTTCCTCAGGACACTCTCTGTCCTCCTCTCTGGTCTCCCCTACCTCTTCTCTGGCTTCCTCCCTCGGGGCACTATCCCTAATACAAAACCCTAATACAATTGTACACGCCTTTGTCACGCCTCCTTGGCCAGGTCTTCTTTCTTGTACTTTTCCATCGAAACGGTTACTTCATCCTGGACGGTTGCGATGACCTTGAGTCCCAGGCACCTTCTCCGCCGAAAGTATCATCCCTAAATTCCATTGCACTCCTTGTACCATGCCTCCCATCTCTCTAACTTTTAGAAAACAAAGAGTTAGTCTTTTACTAACGAGATATGTGTCCTTGCACCTGCAACAAAAGATAAGTTCAACAGAGACCTTCTACTGTGCTAATTAAATCTACCGTTGTGCCCAGAGAGCCTTACCAAGAGAAACTTTTCTCTGCCTACAAAATAAGCTAACATAAGAATAAACCAGGCCTTTCCTAGTCATATATGTATTCAGGCCTTTACATATAACTTTTAAACACACATCTTACTTTTCTCTATACGCATTTTCATTAAAATTCATATGCGAAAACGAATTACATGTGCAACTTTAATATGGTGCACGTTTAAACTATTGCAATTGAATTACACACGAACTGATTTATCTATGCATTATTTTTCACACAATTCAATTAAACATTACATTGCATAATTATCATAACACAGTTATACTGCTGATTCACTTAATATCTGCGAACTATTCACTCTTTACTAACATGCATGAATATACAACTGAATATATATGAATATATGTCTGAATATATGCGGGTGCGAACTACCAATGATTATGATGCACCCCTACAATTTCACAAGAACATTTCGCTCTATCAGTAACATTTACAACTTGGTAATCGTCAACATGCCGTCCGACCTAGTCAAAAAATGTATCATTTCCACTTGATCAATGCAACACACAAAGCTGTGTAAGTGCTTGACATTCACAGAAAGTGTTGACTTTCTTATTTACCCTATGTGGGCACATTGTATGTAGTGGGAACAGCATGCATGTCTTATGTTAGGACATTTGTGGAATTTCACTTCCTTTGATAAAGAATTCCAGATCCATACACCAATTCAGTTAATTCAAACATTAATTTTTTTTCCATTTTTTTTTCAGTAGTAATATATTTATTGTTTGGATTTAAAAAATACAATATACATATTTCACACATGTAACAGTTTTTTGGCACATAGTCTAGATATACACATACATAACTTAACATATTTTTGTAGAATCACAGTATTTTTTTTTAAATTTGTTTTTTGATAATTCAGCACGAACAGTACAGCCAGGGAAAAGGGGAATAGGGACAAACAACAAACAAAAATTAAAAAAAGGGGGGAATCAACTACAGTCACAGTTTTATATTAACGATTAGCAGTACATGTTATCTAATACAAGGCATTGCACCTACAGACTAGACGTAATATGGGGTGATTATAGCACAGATCAACTCGTCATACACTACACCCAGACATTTGATGATTCTAGGTCTCGAGCATACAAGGCAAAGTATGGACTAAACCGTAGCTAACATGGTGAGGAACAAACTAGTATACAGTGGATTCCTAAACATCCGACCACAATACAGCCCATCGCCTCTATATGGGCCCTTCACTCGGGCTCGCTCGACTCCCTCCCAGCCAGGTAGCTTTGATACAGGCCCCAGAAGCTTTTTGGGTGATTCTGAGGAGGTAGCAATTCACTATACAGCTCAGACTGTGTATTGCAGTACAACATATCCTTTGACCACTCTGCAATAGTAGGTGCTGGCCATCGGGCCCAGAGCATCGCAATCCTGCGCTTAGCTAGCAGCATTCCCATGTCGACCAAACGACGTGCGTCTTTACGCAAGTGACTCGAGTGCCCTAAGAGAGCCAATAGCAGGTCTAGTGGTAGCGGAAAGGCAACAATCTCGCTCAACGTGTGGAATATTAGTCTCTAGAACTTAGCTATGTCAGAGCATAACCAGGCGACATGCATAAACCCTTCTGGATCCGATCTACAACGCTCGCATTCTGCAGTATCCCGGAGTCCATATCTATGCAGCCTCGCCCGCGTATAATAAATTCTATTGAGGAACTTGAAATGTATGAGACGATGTCTACCATTCAAGGAAACATAAGTTACATATAAATTGGTAGTAGTAGTTCCCAAAATTGGGAAAGAACCGCACAATCAGTGGATCGAAAAGTATCAAATTATATAGTAATGTAGTGTGAATCAATATTGGCTAAACATTGTAATTTATTCTGGGGTGCTTACTTCGCTCAAATGCGCCTACTACCAGAAGATGCTACTCACACAGAAGTGCCCTAATGTGTGTACAAACTTGAGAATATAGAGCATTCAGGAGCACACCCTATAGTAATCAAAATCACCCAAAGTACTGGAAAGGTAAAATTGCTCCAAATATCAGATACCGGAAATGCGTCACTTAACAAATGGTAATAGTCAATGAAGTCACACACTGTTCTTATTTGCATGAGATATACAGAGTCCACAATGTTCAAATTCTTCAATTTGGCATTTTTATTCTTGTTCTTGTAACATCCAGCACGAAAATCTGCCACTATGCCAACACGTGTTTCGTCTCCCCTTAGACTTTTTCAAGGCTGAAACAATAGATATCAAGACATTGTTGTAGTTATATTCTTAACAAATGTCACCGATAATTCCCACAACTTCAAACCAAAGTCAAAAGCCAAAAAGCCACACACGGTGATGACATGAATATTTACACAGTTTTTATATATTTCCAATGTGAGCCAAGAAAGTAGAGAGGATCTACCTAAGTGTCCCTGATGTTCCGACACCTAGGTGTCCCAACTGGTAGCCTCAATAATTTAAACAATATAACATACCAAAAAGAGTTACACACTCCAATAATATCTATGTGAAAAAAGGAAGGAAAAGATAATAACAGAAAAAAGGAACCAACGAATCCTCAAAAAGGTTATTAGAAATAATCACCCAGTGCATCAGAAAAAGACACCCGATCCGTGTGTAAGAAGATCCCTGAACCAAACAAAATCATGCCAGGCGGTTACTAGGTTAACAACCCACCGATTAGCGAAAAGCTTCTTGTCCAACGTGTTCATAAAGGACCAAAGTTGCATGTCACTCGCGGTTACACAAGCATCCAAAGCTGTGTAAACAAAAGACAATATTTGTATCAGGAGGTCCCATCCAAAAAGAAAAAACCGTGCCTGCACCTTCATAAAGAAAGCCTTTATATTATTGTCAAAGACCTTCCATTACAGCATTGGCATTTGTATGATGTACACGATTTATGAAACTGTATGGAGCATATGGAATCACGCAAAAAACCTTCCATCAGGTCTATGTTATAATATTTCATTGTGAACGCTCGCAGCCGAAAAGAAACAAAATATTCCCTGAGTGGAAAACGCACAAATAATATCGGTAATGGGTAACACACTGACATAAACAGAATGTGCAAAGCAATTCGTATTTTGCGCAAATTATGCCGAAACTACCTTAGTGTTTTTCTCTAGTATCAAAAGATGTCACAGCCCACTAGTAAAACTGCTTGCACACCCGACATATAATAAAATTGGGTGTTTGGCGACCTGGAAAAAATAGAGAAAAAAAAAGGAAAAAGTATTGTGCCTCCATTGGTCTACATCACGAAATCTTGACAAGAACGGTAATAGTAAAAGATTGCTCACAATACAGAAAACCCGGGTGTATATCTTACCCAGGAAAGAGATAATCCTAGTCCTTCTCCTTCATGTTACAATGGGACCACTAAAATGCCGGTGGGGAACCCTGATAAGTTCCACTCCTATGGGGGAGAAAAATTGTGGCCACAATTACTCCCTCATTACTTCCATAATACCCTAGATAAAGGACCAAAATATCTGGCCAACTACTAAAAAACGGAGACTCACCGCAATTAGGTGGAAATACGTCCTCCACCTCATTCCCGTTCTCCTCGCTGTGGCGTGTTCAAGAACGCCACGGCCATTCTCATTTTAAAAGCGAGACTGGTGTAAACGTGGAAAAAACGTAAAAAATCAGCTGACCTGACACGTGATCAGGTTAGCCGACGTTACGGCAGTCTCACGTCGTTTCTGAGACTGTCGCCATCTTGGAAGGGAATGTATTGTGAGTGCATATAAACGGTAACCAGAAGTGCAGAAATTATAAAATAAACATATTAACGGGTCGAATAGGTGGTCAATAAACCAGAAATGTGTATTTGTATTATAATACACTTACTCGACATATAAAAATGTATCAATAGACAATACATTGAATGCCGATATACTCCATGCCAAGTGTTGGAATTGTAGCGCCATTTAGAAACGGCGTAATCCATGTGTCTGAGATATACAAAGGTCAGCCCGTACCGAGACATGTGCCTTTACTCGTATGGGATCTGAAGATATAGTAATCATGCTCAATGGGAAACAGTCTAAAATTTAAATTGGTCTTAATTGCCTTATGACCATCACCAAGTAAAAGAAAAAATATAAGAAAAGAAGAAGAAAGGGAAAAAGAAAGGTCAAGGGGCTCAGTACTAGATGAATGAATCCATCTTACACAAGGTTCGTCATGTAAAAACACTCCATAAAGTACAGCTCAGTGATAGATGAGCGAATACAGACTATACATGTGTTATCACGCAGAAACAATTTACACATTGATTAATAATACATGATACCATATAATCTCATAGGGTCCGCATAAAAAATACCTGTAATAACAAGGCATACATACTGTATAAACCAATAAGAAGTGAACCATAATAAACATAGTATAATTCTTCTCACATGATATATTGTGTATTTCAGTGCTTAGTACATCAATACAGATGAACATCCAACAAATCTCAGTCCTGTAAAAAGACATGAAGCTCTCTGTCTGTATTCAATCCTAAGTCTACAGACCTCAAATGGATCAGCCACCTGGTTTCCAGTTTTCTCAGAGCTAGAGTTCGATTGCCACCCCTAGGGTTTTCCTCTGCTAGCTCAATGCCATGGAATCTAATATTTAGTATTTCTGAGGTGTTATGCACACTATTATAGTGTACTGCCAGTGGGTAATTGGTATTATTATTGCGAATTGCCCTAATGTGTTCTTGCACACGTTCCTTAGGCGGCCGGATTGTGCTGCCAACGTAGATCAAGCCACATTGGCAAATAATACAGTAGACTGTAAATTTTGTGTTGCAATTCATAAAATGGCAGATTTTGTGTGTTTGCCCCGTATTATAACTGAAACTGGTAGTTTTGTTCATGGCAAACTGGCAAGTATTACATGTGGTACATTTGAAGAAGCCTAACGGTTTCTTTGGCAACCAACTTTGTATTAGTCCCATCTTGTTATTTTTTACAATGGATGAACAAAGTATATTCCTCAACGTTCTACCTCTACTGTATGTCACTTGAGGTTTCTTCATTGTGTATGGATCTAAACTGTGGTCCAATCTTAGTAGGTGCCAATGCTTGTGTAGTATCTTGTAGATGTCATGGCTCTTCGCATTGTATGGTGTAATCAATGAAATCTTTTTTCTCAGCTTTTGTTTTTTATTGTTTCTTTTCAAAAGCTCTGTACGTTGTGTCCTGTTAATCTTCTTCTGAGCTTTGTGCAAGGTTGTTTGGTCATAGCCCCTGATCATGAAACGTTTCTTCATACATGACAACTCTTGTTGGAATGTCACGTCACTACTACAATTCCTCCTCAATCTTGTCATTTCTCCATAAGAGATGGCTCTCAACTGTGTAACTGGGTGTGCACTTTTCGCATGCAATACGGCATTACATGCCGTTGGTTTGCGATATAGTTTGCATTCTAGCTTATCTCCTTCTATGTAAAGAGTAATGTCAAGGATATCAATTTGATTTTTATCACTCGTGTGCGTGAAAGTCTATAAAACGCCCCCAATTATGAAAGAAGTAGTTTGAGAAAGGTATGGAAGCTTTAACATACTTTTTGTCCAAGCGCGACGCCACACTGTATGAACATACACAAATGGTCTTAGATCTTACCCGCCTGACATTGAACAACAACTACTTCTTACATAATGGTATGTGGTTTAGGCAATCATCGGGGGTGGCCATGGGCTCCAAATTTTCCCCATCTTTCGCAAATATCTACATGTTTTTTTTTGAAGAACAACATATTTGGAGAGGTTGCCCACACAATATGACCGGATCTATCATCTATTGGGGGCGTTTATAGATGACATCCTCTTGATATGTGGGGGGGGATAATGATACCCTCTTGGATTTCATCAGGCACTTGAACGACAATCAATACAATTTGACTTTTACGACAGGACACAACGTACAGAGCTTTTGAAAAGAAACTATAAAAAACAAAAGCTGAGAAAAAAGATTTCATTGATTACACCATACAATGCGCATAGCCATGACATCTACAAGATACTACACAAGCATTGGCACCTTCTAAGATTGGACCACGGTTTAGATCCATACACAATGAAGAAACCTCAAGTGACATACAGTAGAGGTAGAACGTTGAGGAATATACTTTGTCCATCCATTGTAAAAAATAACAAGATGGGACTAATACAAAGTTGGTTGCCAAAGAAACCGTTAGGCTTCTTCAAATGTACCACATGTAATACTTGCCAGTTTGCCATGAACAAAACTACCAGTTTCAGTTATAATACGGGGCAAACACACAAATTCTGCCATTTTATGAATTGCAACACAAAATTTACAGTCTACTATATTATTTGCCAATGTGGCTTGATCTACGTTGGCAGCACAATCCGGCCGCTTAAGGAACGTGTGCAAGAACACATTAGGGCAATTCGCAATAATAATACCAATTACCCACTGGCAGTACACTATAATAGTGTGCATAACACCTCAGAAGTACTAAATATTAGATTCCATGGCATTGCGCTAGCAGAGGAAAACCCTAGGGGTGGCAATCGAACTCTAGCTCTGAGAAAACTGGAAACCAGGTGGCTGATCCATTTGAGGTCTGTAGACTTAGGATTGAATACCGACAGAGAGCTTCATGTCTTTTACAGGACTGAGATTTGTTGGATGTTCATCTGTATTGATGTACTAAGCACTGAAATACACAATATATCATGTGAGAAGAATTATACTATGTTTATTATGGTTCACTTCTTATTGGTTTATACAGTATGTATGCCTTGTTATTACAGGTATTTTTTATGCGGACCCTATGAGATTATATGGTATCATGTATTATTAATTAATGTGTAAATTGTTTCTGCGTGATAACACATGTATAGTCTGTATTCGCTCATCTATCACTGAGCTGTACTTGGGATATTGCTGATGTATGGGTGTGAAATATATATTTTGGAAATTAACCAAATGTAACTTTTACTGACACTATGTACTCAGAAAACTCGGGCTGATTATTGTGGCAGTGGCTTAGAGTAAATTGTTTCAGAGTAGAGTGAAATGGCTTAGAATGGAGTGGTGCAGAGTAGAGTTAAGTGGTTTAGAGTAGTGGTGTAGAATGCATTGGTGTGGAGGGCGTAGAGTTGAGTGGCGTGGAGAGGAGTGAAGTGAAGTGGTGCTCCTTTACAAGGTATGTTTAAAACATCAAGAATAAAAATCAAGAATGAAGAATTGAGGAATACAACTCACTCTAGTAGTTTATCATTAGTTTTTTAAATATAATTGATGCAAATTGTAATATGCATACTGAAATGCTACGTTAACCAATCCAAGCCTGTAAATCAAATGCTACCAGTGGGTCTGTAGAACCTATTGTGTCACCCAGTTAAATAGCCCTTTAAACAGGTCTCAGGCCTGCCATGGCAGCCTGAATGCAATGTCACACTGCCATGTCGACTTGGCATTTAAAACTCCTTGCCTAGTCTTAAAGTCCCCTTTTATCACACATACGTCATCACTAAGGTAGGCCATAGGTAGCCACAGGGGCAGGGTGGACATGTACTTTTAAGTTTTACATGTCCTGGTAGTGAAACACTCCCAAATTCGTTTTCCACTACTTTGAGGTAGATTTGTCATGTTTGGTACCTATGGAATTGTAATGATAAACCCCTTTAATGGTAAAATCTGATTTTTTATTACAATTTTGAAAATGCCACTTTTAGAAAGTTCAATCAAACACCTACACGCATGCCACTACTGATATCAAGTCATCCTTACCATCAAACACCATGAAACCCACATTTCAATTGGAATGACCATATATATATTTTTTCTTGATTGACATATCATTTTTTCAGAAATTATCAAAAAGGGGAGAGTGAATTATTCATCTATTTGAAACACAAATTTGTCACAAAACATTACAATATACAGAGACACAAAGTAACAATCGTTACAATACAAAAAATGAAAAAAATCACATAAACAATACATCAACTATAACCACATATTACAAAAATCTTTGTTGCTCAGGTTCTGTAATAATGAAAACAATTTGTTTTTTTTAAACGAAAAACGCCCTTCATGCTGGTGTTACAACGCCCTGCTTCACTTCTTTCTACAAGGGCAATACCAAACAGTGTACCTATCGAGCTCATGAAGAAAAATTCCATTGTAATTTAACTTAATTCACACCATGAGCATCAGTGGTAATGCATACATAGAACACTTGTTTGGTGGAAAAATGTTGACGCGTTTCGAACCCTAATGTATATCTTTAGGGGTTCTGCTTAGGACTCAGAACACACAAAAGAGCTCTTTTCTCCAAAATGATCCTTTCAGATTGAATTTTGCCCCAACTTCACGATGTTCTAAGAAATTATAATGGGAATATCCTTCATTCTCCCTTTTTGATAATTTCTGAAAAAATGATACAAGTCAATCAAGAAAAACAAAATATATGGTCATTCCAATTGAAATGTGTGATCATGGTGTTTGATGGTAGGGATGAATTGATATCAGTATTGGCATGCGTGAAGGTGTTTGATTGTATAGTTGGCCTAGCCTTACTGATTATGGGCCTAACCCTTTCTAGTTTAGGACTTTTAGAAAGTTGGCATTTTCCTGCCCTTAACCCTTTGGGCTTGCAGCCTGTCCTGAGTCACATGACTGGGTGTAGCTGACAGCTAGACTTTGTGATTTCCTCACATACAGTCACACAATAGTGGCATTAACTTTGCCTCAATGGCCCATTGCTGACAGGATTGGGGGGCCTGGCGGTGGAGCTGAGCACAGTCCTACTTGCACTTGAATAGACTGTGTCCTGTCTCTTCACAATAAACTTAACGCCCCTGTATTGTCACTGCAAGCAGCTTGGAGCCAGGGAAGTGGAGGTAGGAAATTCCATGCACCTTTCCAGAAGCTTCTCCTGCTAAGTTCTTCTCCCCAGCAGCATACCCATTTCAGTGGGTGCTTCGTCATAGGGTTGTCCTACCTCGTGGAATGGACTGTGTTCAGCTACAGCTTCCTGCTTCATCCTGCTCGAGATTTTCGACTTCCATTTCGGCGGCTAAGTCTCAAGGTAAAAATTCTCGCTGTGACTTCATTTTACGACCATCTGACAACAACGCTCCCTTCTCGGACACTCCTGCAGCCTTGCCTTGCTGAACCTCTACCTTCTCGGACACTTTTCTATAGAAGATTTTCTAAGTCCAAAGGTAAGCGCTGACTGTGCCCAACCCTCTGCTTGTATCCGAACCACACTCCATCACAGTTGGCCTGACCTTACAACTTTGACCCGATCTTGCGCTACTAGATGTCCCCAGTAGGTGCGTTGATCTTTTAGGTGCTAGATTTCACCTAAAACATTAACAATTCATAACTCCGGTTCTACTGATTGGAGTTTTGCTGTTTTGGTGTCAAATACTTTATTAAAATTTACTCTATTTTTCTAAATTGGTTTGGAATTTTTCTTGTGTTGGGTTTTCACTTTATTACTGTTTGTGTGCTGCATAAATACTTTACACATTGCCTCTAAGTTAATCCGGACTGCTTTTTGTGCCAAGCTACCCAGGGTTAGGCACTGGTCAAATTAGGGACTTATTGTGGTTCACCCTGCAATGGATTGTGGCTGTTGCATGACCAGGACTCACACCCCAGTCAATCAACAACCCAATTTCTCTCAAAGTGTTGTTTAAGGCAAACAAGAATGAAATCCAAGGTTTTGTGTTGAGAAAGTTGGACAACAGCTATGCCTTTGGTGGTGCAAAAATAGTAAAGTAGTTGGGGATATCTCTGACGTAGGGAGGTGAAACCTATATTTTGGAAAATTAACCAACTGTAAAAAATTAATAACACTATGTTCTTCACAAGGTATGTTCGAAACATCAAGAATCAAGAATGAGGAATTAAATATAAAGATTCAAGAATTAAGGAATACAACTCAGTCGAGAAGTCTATCAGTTTTTTTAAAATGCATATTGATGCAAATTGTAATATACATACTGAAACACTAAATACATTAACAAAAAAGAAAGAAACAAAGGAATATAAAGTATTGTTAACATCTATCTAAGACCACATGTTTGGTAAATATCATGTTTGATAATGTTGCTTTTATATCTGCATTACAAATATATAAAACTGTACAAACTGTTTATAGACTATAACCTCATATAAGGAAGAAAAGTAAGGACACTGAAGTTGTTATTATACACATGTGCAGCCTTCATCTAATAATCAAATAAAAACAGATTGTTCAGATGATTCCAAGGGGAAGCAACAATTTATACAATACGTACTATGTTGCTTAGGGTCAATTGTGGATAAACGAAACCCAGACACAACATTTGCCAAAGTAGTTCTGCTTACTGGAAGCCCATTGCTAGTGTATTTCAGAAAACAGGAAAAGCTGCAAGGGAAGAAATTAAAAAGGATATATGAAATATTAATGGAACTGTAGTTCGAAAAACAAGCACTTTGTTAATATGTGCACTTAATAGCCAATTCATGTTTACTGCGCTACAACCCCTAACATTTTTAAACATCATTGACAGTACATAAATTAAAAAAACAAACTATAATATAAAATAACAGATAGTTGAAAACTATATGTCATAAATATCATATGAATATAAATTCTACCAAACGGTGTCTGCCTGTTTATTGATGGTCTGTTTGGTTGCGAGTTTGAGAGAATGCCAGTAGGTTTGTGCATGCGTCTGCCTATGTGAGATCTATGTAAATAGCTGCCATGAACGAGTGCAGGAGGTGAATTGGGATTCGTCACTGAGTACTCTGTGCCTAAGTGGTCATCCATGTGTGTGGATGGTATGCCATGGTGTGCATGTGACATAGGGGCTTATTACGAGTCTGGCTGTCCACAGAACACCAGACTCCAGGGGCGCTGCGGTGACGGTCTTCAGACTGCTCTATTAGGACCAGAGTGGTCGGGCTGCCCTGGGACCACTGCAACCACCAGGGATCAGAGATCCCTGGCGGTAGCATGGCGGTCTTGAGGCCACAATATGCTTGGCGGGCCGCTGCGGTGGCGCCAAGCGTATTACAAGTTTCCTCACCACCACACTTTTAATGGTGGTGTAACCGCCATGAAAAGTTTGTTGGTGAGGAAACAAAGGGGGACCCTGGTGCCTCATGCCATGTGGCTGCAACCTGTGCCCTCCTGCGTGCATGCACACCAGTACCTGCACGGCATGGACTGCAGCAGTCCATGCCATGCAGGTACTGCCTTTGATGTTCCCATTGCGGAGCCTGTTTCTGGGAACGCCAAAGAACCGCCCGCCAGACAGGAGAAAACTCCTGATCTGGTGGGCAGTTCCTACACAGGTTTGGCGCTGCGGTCGTGGAGCGGTCCCAATTCCGCCCCGCCAAACTCATAATAATGCCCATAGTTGTATTGGTGGTGTGTTAGGGTGTTGATGTGACAAAGTGTGCTTATTTATTTTAAACAAAGTGTAACCCAACAGGTTGCAAACAAACAGTTTAGCACAATGGGAAGATACAAATCAAAGTTTGTGATGCACTACATACATAGATTATCAGCTTACAATTTGACATCAATTTGTACTAAACTATGTATGGCACTAATGCATGTATTCGGTGCCCTCTCAACAATACACTGAGGTTAGCCAGGGTACCATGCGTGGCGCACCCAGACATGAGTGTAGTCAAACAATGTGCTGCAAAATGACCCATCAAACTTCAATCCATCATAAAACTATACACACATTTGGCAATGAACTGTGTATGACACTTACATATACCCTGGTCTTGTTCACCCTCATACACAAAGCTGAACTAAGACTTCACTGAAGTTAAACAATACAGTACATGACCACCCGCTGAGCTCCAAAGGAGGAGGCATTGTGCCCCCCCAAATGACGACGTTATCAGAGTATTCACATCCACAAACATTTAATTACTATAGAAAAACAGCACCCATACAGCCCAGTCACAGAGGTCTGCAAACAGAATGTCTAACAACCTCAAGCAAATGATCTCCTCTATCAATCTAGAAACTCAATCCATAATAGTGACAGCAAAAGCAGACTTAATGGCCATGGCAATATCTTAGTAAGCCAATAAAAGGGCCAGGCCATGGCCTTACAGAGGGCAATAATTCTTGACAGACATAGGGCCCGATTTAGATCTTGGCAGACGGGTTACTCTGTCACAACAATGATGGATATCCCATCCACCAAAATGAAAATTCCATTACATCCTCTGGGATTTATATTTTGGCGGACGGGATATCCATCACCAAGATCTAAATCAGGCCCATAGTTTTGGACGTACCTGCAATTTTCTGCCCTATCAGGATGAGATCAATTTAACGACCAGCTTTCAATAGCGCCACACAGTGGGCATTCCCACACTATATGGAAGAGGTTTCCCTCTTCTGGGCGATATTTAGGACAAAGTGCAGAGCTACAGCTATAAATCCTATAAAATCTGAGAGTTGCCTTGTAAATTGCAGCAGTTTGACCCTGGCATTATGAGATACCTCCAGCAAGCAGCTCGCCAACCTACTCTAATAATCTTCTCTTAACTCTCTCTCAATGTCACTAGACCACGAGTTTCTAATCTCACACAGTGACACCTTGCCTATGTGTAGGCTTTCCCAATTCAGCAAAGTAACAGCCTTCCTTCTGATCCCTAGTGTCAGTTAGGTGTAACTTCCAGTGTATTTCAGCTTCCCATGTTCTGCAGTATGTCATCTGATGAGCCTCCTGGATGTGGAGAATGTATGCCACAGACTGTGTGTTAGACCTGACTGCCTTACAGTGGTCTTTCTCCAACTTTTTGCCTACCCCTTCCACTTTTCTGGCCTCGTTTTTGCTGGCTTTAGGACTCTGTGTACTTTACCACTGCTAACCAGTGCTAAAGTGCTTGCGCTCTCTCCCCAAAACATGGTAATATTGGCTCGTCCCCAATTGGCATATTTAATTTACTTATAAGTCCCTAGTAAAGTGCACTACATATTATGAATTAAATGTTACTAGTGGGCCTGCTTTTATATTCAAAAGGGTAACCCCTACACCATAGATCAATATTCCACTTATGGAGACACATGAAACGTCTATGTCCCAATGGGCACGAAGGCCCCTGGTTTCCTTGTGGTGTTCTCCCTACTACTCCTCACTTTCCAATATTTGTGATATTTCTATGATATATATGTGTATATATATATATATATATATATATATATATATATATATATATATATGTATATGAGAATCCAAACACTCCGACAGCATCCGGAATGACAGCTTCCTGCCGCACGGCCCATGAATGGAAGGAGGGGTTACACTAGTACCGAGGAAGACAACTCGGCGAATCCGTATAAGTAAATCATCTCTTGTAGCCTTCGTTTGTAGAAAAGATGAAGCAAACCCAAAGTATGGTGCAATTTTGTTTAATCAGTCTCGTGCACCGCCGCCGCCATAACGCGTTTCAGCCCTCGTGGGGCCTTGATCACATGACATGTTAGAGGAGCAAACATAACCTTTTTAAAGTGACAGTGCTTCTAGCCGTGTCTATAGAATTCATAGACATGGAAAAAATTCCTAATACTATTGTTCACAATGGCAAATCAGTTCCACATATTAAGAACTTACGTTGGCATAATAGGTATAGTGCAAAATGAGCAATAAAGATATAAATATCAATAAATATGTAAATAAATAAATAAATATTAAATAAATACATACAATGCTCCTAAAAGATGCAAGAATAAGATGGTATTCAGAACCCCACAGATTGGATAAAAATGCATATAAAAAGTAAAACAAATGTAAACTTTATCATATAAATAATGGCATATTCCCAATCTAACACGGATCAATTTTGTGCATCGTATTGCCAAATTGTTGAAATTGTGAATACAAACTAATGTAGCCCATGTGGGCTTTGGATTAATCATTCCATGCCTAATAGTAAAGTGCCAGTGCAATTTAAAGTGTCACCTAGTGAACCCAGAGGTTCACATGTGCAAAATAGTGCTAAAATATAAAAACTAAGGGGCATATTAACAACGAGGCGATAGTCAATTATCGCCGCTTTAGCGTCCGTTTTCGGACGGAAAGCGGCGATAATTCTATCGCCTAATCAGCAAGGTCACGCTATCGCGTGAATCCCTGCACTATCGCTCCTTCTCCCAACGCTCATCCTTGCATCTCAAATGAGATGCAAAGTGGGCGTTACTGGGCGTACCCCAGATGGGCTACGTTGTAAATATCGCCGATGTGCACATCGCGATATTTACAAGGTAGCTCACAGGATTATAGCAGACGTTAGATTTTGGCGAAAACGGCCGTTTTCACCAAAATCTAACGTCTGCTATAATCCCGACTTACCTATGTTAGCCATAGGAGGTGGATTCTGCTGATACGACCCTGTGGGTCGTATCAGCAGAAGCTATCGCCTTTGCTGGGAACATCGCTGGAAAACCAGCGATGTTCCCTGCAAAAGGGCGATAACATCGCTATCTCTGGAATTTTTATCGCCCTGGAGTAACGCGTTGTTAATAACGCGCTACCAGGGCGATAAATGCCAGAGATAGCCAGCGATAATATAATTATCGCTAAGCACGGCCAGCGATAATTATCGCTGGCCGTTGTTAATATGCCCCTAAATGTTAAAAACATTGATGAGGCAGCGACAAGATTAGAACAGTTTGATTAAAACCAGAATTTTCATAAATATGTAAAGAAGTCCTCACTAGAATTCAAACCATGTGGTGTCTTACAGTCCAGCTCCAAAATATACTTAGTCTCGAGTCTTCTCAGCATTGCCTCTCGGTCACCACCTCTTCTCAGAGGTGGGACCGAGTCCACAACAAAATATTTGAGCTCAAGGGATTTCTTTGCATGCACTGCCCCGAAATGTCGTGCAACGGGATATGTTATATCACCGTTGTTGATTGCTCTTATGTGCTGGAGTATCCGCTTGTGGACCTGTAGCTTGGTGCTACCTACATAACGCAGGCCACAAGGACACTCCAGCACATAGACGGCAAATTCAGTCTTGCATGTCAATTTTTTGTTGATATGGATTGGTTTGTTGCTGAAAGGCGTGACATATTCAGTCTTATTGACACCAAGTTTGCAGGCTTTGCATACTGCACATTTGATAAATCCTTTGCTGGCATTAAGCCAAGTCACATTGTTTCTCACCTCTGGGCTACTTTTGACCAAAACATCGCTCATGGAGCGGGATTTCCTAAATGTAATGTTAGGTGACCTAATTATTTTTTCACCTAAGACTGGGTCGTTTTTCACCAATGCCCAATTTTTGTTGATCATCCTACGTATAGTTTTGTGTTGAATACTGTATGTGAGAATTAGTCTAGATGGTTGTGTTGCCTCTGATAACAGGTTTGAGTCAGTGCTAGCTTTACAAGCCAATGCCTGTGTTCTACCCTGTTCATTCGCTCTGATCATGGCTTTGTTAATCACCTCTAATGAGTAGCCTCTCCTGAGAAACCTATCTCGGCATTCTTTCTGTGCTGTTTGACAATCAAGGTCAACGTAAGTTCTTAATATGTGGAACTGATTTGCCATTGTGAACAATAGTATTAGGAATTTTTTCCATGTCTATGAATTCTATAGTCACGGCTAGAAGCACTGTCACTTTAAAAAGGTTATGTTTGCTCCTCTAACGTGTCATGTGATCAAGGCCCCACGAGGGCTGAAACGCGTTATGGCGGCGGCGGTGCACGGGACTGATTAAACAAAATTGCACCATACTTTGGGTTTGCTTCATCCTTTCTACAAACGAAGGCTACAAGAGATGATTTACTTATATATATATATATATATATTACCTACTGGCGGTCGCAAGTAGGTAGTTATAGTTAGGACCTTGTTTCTATTCAAAAAGCGTTTTTTCTTTTGCCAATATCTTTGATGCCATTTGACGAATGTTCGCGAAATTTTCAAAACTAATGGGGCGCTCTGGTCAGCTCCTGTCTTGTAAGTTTCGAGGTGATTCGTCAAGCTGGGGCCGAGAAAAAGGGGGG